>CM002518.2:10560674-16485674 GCA_000576495.2 Oryza glumipatula
AAAAGGACATACTACTGCTAACTAAAAATATATATACTACTACTAAGCAAAAAGGTATATTCTAGTACTAACTGAAAATATATACTACTCCCTCCGTTTCAAAATGTTTGACACCGTTGACTTTTTAGCACATGTTTGACCGTTCGTCTTATTAAAAAAATTTGTGAAATATGTAAAACTATATGTGTATATGAAAGTATATTTAACAATGAATCAAATGATATAAAAATAATAAATAAATACTTAAATTTTTTGAATAAGACGAACGGTCAAATATGTGATAAAAAGTCAACGGTGTCAAACATTTTGAAACAGAGGGAGTACTATACTGGATCCTTAAAATAAGTACATGTAACATGTCTCACGGATTGCATGCTACAATGTGCACATGCACCTTGAATTTTAGGGATGTGTCGTTCAGTACCTACATGGTAATCTTAAGTGGTATATACTGTACTAGTAGTATATGCTTTCGTTCATATCTAGATTAGAACGGCTCATTCAAAGATTTTTCTATTCTAGATATTCTCATCTCAATATATGATACCTTCAGCATCTTAGTACTGATTGGATCATCATATCAAGTCCTCTCAACAAAAACACAATTTAAAAAAAAGTATATACTGCTACTGACTTAAAAAAGGTATATACTGCTCTCTTAATTTACAAAGGTATATAACTTAAAAAAAGTATATGCCATACTAAAAAAAAATCAAGTATGTACATACTGGATATTAAAAAAAAACGCATATAGTTCAACAACCAAAAAATCTAATACGTAGCACATACTAAGTCATACAAAAAAAACACAGTATGTGCCGTATACTGAAAAAGGAAAGGCATATGCTCTTTCAACGTTGGTTCTGGTACATACCGAATATTATGAAGAAAAAAAATCACACTGCATATCTAACTATTTGCATGCAACAGGCGCACTAATTTTCAAATTACGAGTTGCATGCATGCATGGATTGTTACATCATCTATTTATTAATCATTTTGTTTTTTCAATCCGGTTAATTGGATCCTATTGGATGATCCACTATCAGGGGAGGGTGTATGTACTCCCGGAGTACCAAACAGCCGTCCTATATATATATATATATATATACGTATACATATACATATATATATACATATATATACATGCTAAGTCTAATAATCGATTCGTTCAAGTGCCTTCACATTCGTTCACGTTAACTTCGCGTTCGCTCACGTTAACTTCGCATTCGTTCGCGTTCGTTCACATTCGTTCGTGTTCGTTCGTTCACGTTCAGCATCGCCATTGACGGGGCGGCAGCGAAAATGAGCGGCGGCGGCGGCGGCGGCGGCGGCAGCGGAGCGGCGGTGGCGAGGGCGGCGCCGTGGCAGGCCACATCGCGGGGTCGGCGTCGACGGGGACGGCGTCGTTGTCGTGGGCAGTGGCGGCCGCGCGCGTCGATGTCAATCGGTGTCAGCATCGGCGGGAGTCGGAGTCGGGGTCGCCGTTGGCGTGGTGTGGCTCGTCGGACGGCAAGAGACAACGACGACGATGAGGCGGCAGCGGTTTGGAGAGAGAGAGCTGAAAGATCGAGAGAGAGAGAGAGTTTCAATGCGGCGGCGGCGGCTCTCACCCCAGAGATGCGGCATCGGCGGTGTCGGCGGCGACGACGATGACGACAGCGAGACGACGGCGAGAGGCGACGGTGGCGTCGGCGCGGGGATGCCCTAGGCAATGGCGGTGAAGAAGGCTAGATCGATCGGTGAAAAACTTCTAAGTGTTGGTGGAGAATACGAGTGCGCCTCGGGCATATATATGCCCCGGGATCTTTAGTCCCGGTTGGTGAGAACAACCGGGACTAAAGAACCGGGACTAAAGATCTTTAGTCCTAGTTGTTCTCACCAACTAGGACTAAAGATATCTTTAGTCCCTGTTGTTCTCACCAACCAGGACTAAAGATATTTTTCTGCTATTTCTAAATTCTTTTTAAACTCGGTTAGGGTTAAGAACCGGGACTACAGATAATAGCACTGAATATTGAATTTCTTTACATATATGTTTCTAAAATAGTAAATAAGTCGAAAAATTAATGACAAAACCTTCGAAAAATTATTGTTGTCTGTAGTAAATTAAGTGGATAATATATAATAAGCACATGAATGATTTAAAATTGTTAAAAATTCTAATAATCATATATAATTAGCATATGCATGATTTAAAATTGTTAAAAATTCTAATTAACATATGTAAAAACCACATGCATGATTTAAAATTATTAAAAATTCTAATAGTCATATATAATTAGCATATGCATGATTTAAAATTGTTAAAAATTCTAATTAACATATGTAAATACCACATGCATGATTTAAAACTTTTAAAAATTCTAATTCTCATATATAACTAGCATATGCATGATTTAATTTTGTTAAAAATTCTAATAATCGTACATATTTAACGTATGCCATACAACAATTAATTTATATGGATATTCAATACATCCAAAATAGTTCACATCGTGTACACAACAAGTACGGCAATACATCGGCGGTGACGGTTGACAGCACGTACTTTCTCCTCACTACTGTTCCTTCCTTGTGATCGCTACGTGAGTAAGGGGTGTCTTCATTTGATAGGAGGATGCTAGGGTTAATCGTCACCGTGAAAGGGGGTTGCCCATCAAACTGATCGTAATCCTCGTCAGTCTTGTCCTCTACTCCGACTATTTTTCTTTTGCCTGGGAGAACCACGTGGCGGTTCGGCTCGTCAGGCCCTTTGCCCTTCTTTCCTTTGCTAGACATGTCCTTCACGTAAAAAACTTGCGTTACATCATTGGCAAGGACAAAAGATTCGTCCGAGTATCCAACCTTGTTAAGGTCAACCGTTGTCATCCCACTGTCATCAATCGTTACGCCTCCACCAGTCAACCTAACCTATTGGCACTGGAACAGAGGGACCTTGAGAGGTCCATAGTCAAGTTCCCATATGTCCTCGATGGCACCGTAATACGTGCCAGTTGTACCATCGTGTCCCATGGCATCGATACGAACATCACTATTCTGGTTGGTGCTCTTCATGTTTTGGGCTCTCGTGTAGAATGTGTACCCATTGATCTCATATCCTTGGAATGTCGCGATCGAGCCAGATGGTCCCCTCGCTAGGAAGGCCAGTTGTTGGTTAATCGTCTCATTACCCATGAGATGTTGTCGCAGCCACGCGGGGAAAGTATCAATGTGATGCCGTGTAATCCATGCATTGGACTTACCGATGTTTCTGGCGCGAACTAGAGCCAAGTGCTCCTCGATGTAAGCAGCCACCAATGAAGATTGTTGCAGAACCGTGAAATGGGCTTTACGGAATAAATTGTTGTCTACCGTCATTATTGCTTTCCTTCCGAGAGTCCCCTTTCCCCGTAGTCTCCCTTCATGGTGTGATTCAGCTACCCCGATTGGGCGAAGGTCTTCAATAAATTCTATGCAGAATTCAATGACCTCCTCTGTTCCATACCCTTTGCCGATGCTTGCCTCTGGACGAGCACGGTAACGAAAATACTTCTTCAGAACGCCCATGTACCTCTTGAAAGGAAACATGTTGTGTAGGTACACAGGCCCGAGAATACCGATCTCTTTGACAAGGTGACAAAGCAGATGCGTCATTATATTGAAAAATGAAGGTGGAAATATCAACTCAAAACTGACAAGACATTGCACCACATCATTCTGAAGGGCTTCTAATCTATCCGAATCGATGACCTTCTACGAAATTGCGTTCATGAAAGCACATTGTTTTGTTATTGTTGCCCCGACATTGTCTGGGAGGATACCCCTTATTATAACTGGTAGCAGTTGTGTCATCAACACGTGACAGTCATGAGACTTTAGGTTTGTGAACTTCTTCTCCTTCGTGCTTATTATTCGCTTTATATTCGTGGAGTATCCAGACGGTACCTTGATGCTCTCCAAGCATTCAAATATACTTTCCTTCTCTATCTTGCTAAGAGTGTAGCTGGCTGGACTCAAGTAATGGCTTCCTTTCTCTTTTGGTTCCGAGTGAAGGTCACCGCTTTGTTCCATATGCTTTCGATCATTACGTGCTTCCAGTGTATCTTTCGACTTTCCATATACACCTAGGAAGCCAAGCAGGTTTACGCAAAGGTTCTTAGTGAGGTGCATCACGTCGATTGCGTGGCGGACGTCCAAGAATTCCCAATAGGGTAACTCCCAAAATATAGAATTCTTTTTCCACATCGCCGCATGACCATCTTCGCTCTCTATAGGCTGGCTGCCAAGCCCTTTTCCAAATACTACTTTAAGATCTTTCACCATAGCAAACACTGTTTTCCCGCTGCGATGTCTAGGCTTCGTACGGTGGTCCGCCTTATGTTCAAAGTGCTTGCCTTTCTTCCGTACTGGGTGGTTTGCAACAAGGAATCGACAATGACCCATGTACACAACCTTCCTATAATGCTTAAGATACGTACTTTCTGTTTCATCCATACAGTGAGTGCAAGCCTTGTACCCCTTGTTGGACTGCCCGGATAAGTTGCTAAGTGCAGGCCAATCGTTGATGGTTACGAACAGCAGCGCTCGTAGGTTAAACTCCTCCTGTTTGTCCTCGTCCCACACGGGGACACCGTCCTTTTTCCACAACAGTTTAAGATCTTTGACCAGTGGTCTTAGGTATACATCGATGTCGTTACCAGGTTGCTTGGGGCCTTGAATAATAATCGACATCATTATGTACTTCCTCTTCATGCATAGCCAAGGGGGAGGTTGTAGATACACATCGTAACGGCCCAAGTGCTATGGCCGCTGCTCATCTCTCCAAAGGGATTGATGTCATCCATACTTAAACTAAACCGTATGTTTCGTGCGTCCTTTCCAAAGTCTTTAAATTTTCTGTCGATGTTTCGCCACTACGAACCATCGGCGGGGTGTCTCAGCATCCCGTCCTGTTGACGTTCTTCAGCATGCCAACGCATCATTCTAGCATTCCCCTTGTTCTTGAACAAACGCCTTAGCCGTAGTATTATAGGGAAATACCACATCACCTTAGCAGGAATTCTCTTCTTTGTTAGCTGCCCGTCAACTTCACCTGGATCATCTCGTCTAGTCTTGTATCGTAGTGCTTTACAATTAGGGCATGCTTCTAGATTCTCGTACTCCTCACCGCGATATAGGATATCATCATTCGGACATGCGTGAATCTTCTGAACTTCTAGTCCTAGAGGGCAGACTATCTTCTTAGCCTTGTACATTGTCTCGGGCAATTTGTTTCCCTCCGGAAGAATGTTCTTGTCGAGTTTCAATAAATCGCCAAATGCCTTGTCACTAACACCATTTTTTGCCTTCCATTGCAAGAACTCCAGAATGGTATCTAAGTTTTTGTGCCCCTGCTCGCAACCTGGGTACAACGACGTTCTGTGGTCCTCTAACATCTTGTCCAAAATTATGGGCCCCCTTTTCACTTTCGCAGTCCTCCTTGGCGTCTTGCAACATCTGACCAAGATCATCCGCAACGTTGTTATCATCAGCATACCTATCCTCCTCGCCCGTTTGATTTTCTTCAAATCCAGCGTACGGAGCAAAGTCCGGAATATTGTCGTCTTCCACTTCATCTTCTTCCATTTCAACCCCCTGCTCTTCGTGGGATGTGCAACAATTATAGCTTGGCATGAACCCTGACTCAAAGAAGTGGAAATGAATAGTCCTAGATGCAGAATACTCGTTCTGGTTCTTACACTTATTGCATGGACAACAAATAAAACCGTTATGCTTGTTAGCTTCAGCCACTCTCAAAAAATAATGCACGCCCTCGATAAACTCTTTGGACCGCCGGTCAGCGTACATCCATTGCCGATCCATCTACATGAAATGAAAAAAAATCGTATACAAATAATTATTCGTACAATAATGACAGTCATACAATAATGATAAAATAATTAAAAACTCTTTCGACAGTCATACAATAATGACATATCATTATTCATACAAAAATTATAAAATATTCCACCAAATAATTATTATTTATTATTTTTGAAGTTTTAAACTAATATTAATGTGTTGTACTTCTTTTAATTTTCAATTTAGTTTGTTTTCTATTATTTAAGATTAATTTTCACTATATTTTCCTTCTCAACTATTTTATAAAACCTTCTTTAGCAAATAAACAAAATTTCTATATATTCTTTCTTCCCCACACAAATTTTCTCTCTCATCAACTTACAACAAAATTTTGGAGACAAAAAAGTGTGCAAACCATAGCTCCAAATGTAATATGACAAAAAAACATTGGAGGATGAAGTTGCTAACCTTTTAGGCACCTCCGATTTGTATATAATCATCAAAATAAATTCACAAGAAATTTTGGCATGACCTCCCCTCTTTTTTGAAGAAATTTTGAAGCTTCCTCGGGCTGGAGGAGAAAGAAGACATATATAAAGGGGTGGGACTTTAGTCCCGGTTGGTGGTATGAACCGGGGCTAAAGATCGCCGGGATCTTTAGCCCCGGTTGGTAACACCAACTGGGACTAAAGTTACGACACCAACCGGGACTAAAGATCTCGGGGGGGGGGGGGGGGGAAGGGGGGGCTGACAAGCCCTGACAGCATTTGAACTGAGACTAAAGATCAAATATGCCCGATACCCTTTTTATTGCAACCGGGACTATTGTGGAATTCGGCCGACCGACGAAAGATGGTTTCTCCACTAGTGGAAGTATATTTTTGTCAATGCTCAAAGCAGTAATATATTTTTCAAAAAATTTAAAAATAAATAAATATATAATAAAAAAGAGAAAAATGCACTAACGGTCCTTAAACTTGTACCGAGATTTCACTTAGATCCACGAACTTTACAAAATGTGCACTGAAATCACTAAATTTTGTTTAATGTATCTTCCCGGTCCAAAGCCTTCTTTGACCGTGGTCTTGGCTACTTGGCAAGCCACGCCGATGATGACATGGATTTTTTTTTATTTTTTCTCCCTTCTTCTCCTTTTTGTCTCTACTTTGCCACCCTCCTCTCCCTTCTACCGCCGATAGGTGGGGCCGACGGGGCCCAACCTGTTAGGGCCTTCTTCCTCCTCCGACCAGCAACCGCCATGGCCACTCCTCCTGCGCACGTGGCACCCCATGACGCCGCCGTCCTCGCGCCTTTCCGCCTCGTCCGCACGTGCGGGGGACGCGGTCGTCGCTCACCTCGCCGACTTCCCCACACAAACCGGCGGTTGAGCCAAGCCGCCCGAGCCGACGTCGCCGTCTTCCCCTCCCGCTTCAAATCTGCTCGCCTCGGGCACGATTCCAGCCTCCTAAGCATATAAGGTCCACCCCAATGCTCCCCTCCACCATTTTCCCCAACTTCCCGAGCTCGTCGTACCCTCTATCGCGTCCTCCGTGCTGCTCCCCGCATCCCCCTCGGAGAATCCATGGATAAGATCCAAAGAGATCTAGCCACCTTTCATGTTAAAATCGGACGATTACAGATCAAATTGGTTATTGGGCAATTGTTGACAGTCGTTATACACCAATTTCGACCGTCAATATAACTATAATAAAGGAGAACTAGCTATGCTTATAATGCATATTTGTTTTGGAATAATATAGTTCCACTTGTACTTGGAGAATAATATGTTGCAGGAATTTAGCAAATAAAATAAAGAGAAAGTGAAGAAACCTCACTCCTAAGCAAGCTAGAGGATAAGGAGGGCCCACATGTAAGGTGAAACCGTCCCAGAAACCGCCTTAACTGCCATAACCGTCATAGGGACCCACCTGTCAGTGTCCTGCCTGAAGCTAGAGGCCTACTGGGACGGCCAAGGTTCGGCCGAACCCTAGTGGTGACGGCTCAGTTTGGCCCTCCACATGGACATTCAGGATCACTTGTTGATGGCGGTTGTAGGGTAGAATAGGCATTTTGCCTTTTCTACAACCGTCATACCGGCCCGATAAAAGGAGCTCATTTCACTTCACAACACAATCAAGCAAGCTCAAGATTCATCTTCATACTTTAGTTTAGTAGAATAGAATAGTTCTCGGTCTCCTCGGAGCTTTCGGAAGAATTTCGGTATGGCTCTAGCAGCTTTTCTATTTTCTCATGTAAGACTCTCGGAATTAATGAAATACTCTTCTTCATATATTCTCAGTACTTTACTGTCACACCCAGAAATTCCCGAATAGAATTTCAAGCAGAATGTGCATTAAAATCCCTATCCAGGTCCGAACAGGGTACACAAACGACAATGTTGACATACAAACATTATAAAAGTCTTACATAAATGCAGTGGAAAATAAAAGATAACTGGAGCTAAGCCTTGACTTGGATTGCAGCGGGAACACCACTCCGCAGGCATCCTCGACGGCACGGACGAAGCCTACTCCTCGGAATAGCCACCATCTGACGTGTACCCACACTCTGGGGTTGGGGAAAAGTAGAGCAAGACTGAATACAACCACCGTACTCAGCAAGTCATACCGGAATAGGGGGGTATGATGCAAGATATAACCAAAGGATAGCTAGAGATTCATTTGCATAAAGCAAGCATTTATAAATAGTAGTTGAAAGCAGTAAAACAGTTGTAATAATTAATCAATATTAACCAACCACTGTCCAACGCTACACCACGTTACAACAGGCCCAACCAACCACCTGAACTATTCCATTCCATTAGCCTAAACTAGGGTGAGACTAATCACGGTGAATCTGGTTGGCACAAGTCCAACATCAACACTAGAAACTGAAAACTATGTATTAATGTAATTCCCCCATTTGTGCTAGTTGAACTAAGCATGGCTAAGCAATCCCTAAGCCAACATCTAGTCATGTTACATCCCCAACCTAACAAAGGAACAAGGTAATAAATAGTATGGCTGAGACAGTAGGTAATCATCCCATGGTATCATTATAAAACAATGCAGTATTTAAAGGAAAACAATTGAGCATTTGCAATATGGGATCAACATGTTCAAGATACAAGCATGACTTGCCTTGCTCTGCAGCTGGAGGGACCTCGGCGACTATCTCAAAGTACACTGGAACGTCGGGAGAGACGGATTCTACACGACATACAAGGTAAACAATGCAAACAGGCTATAAGACTACTGAAACAGAGAACAAAAATATTTTTAATGGATTCTTTGCATTTTTTTTATTTACTAAGACTTGAATGGGCTTAAACGGAGCTCGGATGAATTAGATATGAATTTTAGAAGGTTTACCGTGATTTATTACTATAACCGAAAAGCCCTATTTGAATTATTGCGCATTAATTGACCCTGGTGATGCCATCGGAGAGAGAGGCGGTGCCGACAGGCGGGCCCCACATGGCAGTGGCTCGGGGCGCCGGCTCATGGTGGACCGGGTCCACGGGCCGGGGAAAGGAGGTGCACCACATGGCGCACACGTGGCACCGACGTGACAGCCACACAGGCGACCACGCAGGTGGCGGGACGGTCGGCTTCGATCTACTACCCAGTAGATCGGATGGCGGAGGCGGCTCGCGGCCGGGCACGCACGGGCTGGGCTCAAGCCGGTCCGGCGGCCATGGCACACGGCGGCGGCGGCAAATGGCGGCGAGCGACGGCGGCGTGGCCCCGAGTGAAAAGGGGCGGCGGCGCTAGGAGGGAGAGGGGGAGGAAAACGGGGGGGGGGGGGGTTCTCACCGAGAGTTCGGCTGGCACGGAAAGGCGACGGCGAACGGCGACAAGAAGCGGCCGGGAGACAACAGTGAGAGACGGATAGTCTCCGGAATCACCTAGTGAACATGATGAGAGGTATTAGAGAGAGAGGGGGAGTTTGAAGAGGGTGAGGACGCCGGCCGAAGGCGGCGGCCATGGCGATGCTTACCGGCGCGCGACGAAGGAGGGGTTCCGGCGGCGGATTCTGACGGAAGAGGGGTGGACGAGGCGGCCCGCACGACGGCGAACGTAACGGCGTCGACGGCGTGGCTTGGCGGCCGCCCTAGCGGCGGCCGGAGTGGAGGAAAAGCGGCGGTGGGTGGGTGCGACGGCGCTAGAGCGGGGGAAGGCATGAGAGAGCTTGGTGGAAAAAGGAAAAAGAGAGATGGAGGTGCGGTGGTGCTTAAATAGGGGAGGAGGGGTTCGAACGTGGCCAGGAGCGGCCCGATTTCGCCTGCTGACGTGGGGGAGGTGGAGGTGGAGAGAGAGGTGGGATTCAAAAATTGAATCCCGGCCATCTCGTGGGCACGGGCGAGCGGGAGAGGGGGTTGAGGGGCGCGGAGAAAGCGGGTGCACGCGCGGGCGTGCCCGACGTGGCGTGGGGAAGGCGGGAGAGGCGGGAGCGGCGGTTGGGAGGGAGGCCGCCCCTCCGGCTGGAGGTAGGGGAAGGGGCTGACAAGGGGCCCCGCCTGTCAGTGCCCGAGAGAGGAGGAAGGAGGTCGGATGGACCTCGGGGGCGCGGGAGAGAATGGGCCGCCAGCCCAAGAAGGAAGGAAAAGAGGAAAAAGGAAGGAAAAAGGAAAAAGAAGAGGGATTTCTAGGGATTAATTAAATGCTTGTGCTCAATTCTAATTGATTAAGATTATTTCTAGGGCTCTGAAAATTCCGCTAAAAATCATGTTAGCATGTTTTGACGTGTAGAACTCAAAAAAAATCCCACATGCCGATTCCGATTATTACTTGCATTAATTCAATTAGGGTTTCTCTCTTGCATTAACACATGTAATTTCTTGAGACCACTTATTAATTTAATTTAGGCTTGGGAGAAGAACTTCAGGGTGTGACATTTACTTAGTCTGAGTACTGCTCTTACTTTATATTTGTGTTGTTATAATTGTGTGAGTAGCCTACCTGAGAGGTGCAATTGTGTGGGTTTAGTGTTCGAGTTATCGGTTGCTCTATATCATCTGTAGAGGTGTAGAGTAGTATTTATTAATGTAAGCATGGTTCTTAGATTACTAATTATCACTATCTGGGCATATATTCTATGGGACAGTAGAGGTGAGCCACTGATGGTAACAGCTCAGTACGGGTATTCCTCCACGTTAGTATATATTCCTAATACAAATTCCTGGGAAGGGTACTCCTTCTTATTTAGCCCTAGTTGGATGGCCATGACAGGTTGTCGTAAGAAACTCGGCAACCCGGGGTGGTCTCTCAAAACACCAGGAGGGCACTGTTAGGGGGTATTAGCCACATGATTGTATACTAGCAAATGTAAACTAGAGTTTGAGTGTATATTAGAAGTATAGGAATTGATTGCTTTCTATCTCTTCTTCCACTTAGTGTAGAATTAATTATTGGAGGAAATCTAAAAGTTCGTTTCATGTCACTCTATCCTTATATTAAATCAACCCATGCTTAGACTTTGATGAAATCAAGTATTATATAAGTATATATTTATTATCATAGTTCTCTCTTTCACATCTTCCCTTGGGATTAAATAAATACGATACCCCGGAATACTTCTGGGTGAAATGCTACAATGATATATCCGTGCGCTTGCGGATTACTTCTGTAACCATAAATATACCAGGACTATTTCTGCGCCTGCTGGGAATGAATATTTCCGGTAATGTCGTTAAGAAATACCAACAGCAGTCAAAATTGTGATAGGTGTACCTGACGCGATGTGCTCGTTTTCAAAACAAGGTACAAACCTAAAGGGACTACATCATCTTCCGGCAGGGCGCTGACGCTGCTAGAGCCGCCGTTGCGCTGCTCCACTCGCACCGCTGGCACCACTGCTCTAAGGGCTACCCTGGTCGCCGCTCTGCTCCCCCAATCCACCACCATAACCTTGCCTCCACCGGTAGCCCAAGCTCCGCCGATCTCCAGTCGCGCGTCGCCGACACCCTAGCTACTGTCGTGCTAAGCCGCCACCATAGATGGCAACCCTAGCTACCGTCCCAACCGGAGCTTCGCCTCTCCAATCCACCACCGAGGCATCATCTCCTTCAGCCTCTTCCTCCGACAGCTGTGACGCTTGGTGACGGTGGTGAATGAAGATAAAAGAAGAGGAGGAAAAAGAAAAGGAAGAAGATAAAAGAAGGGGGCTTATTTAACCCCGGCCATATACTATTCATACCAGCCTGTTTAACCACAATTTGGTTTTATTTGGTGGTATTGCTTATATGGAAATGGTTTTTACCAGTCAATCCATATCATATACCAAGCAGGTCTATGGTCGGCACCTATGTGGAAGGGATTTGTTTAGAGTTTTCTTTACGTTCTGGCTGTCGATTGACCCAGATCCAATGGTTTGGCATTCGTTCAGGTACTTGGGATGGCACCACATCAATCATCATGGTAGAGAAGTGGAAGGGAAATGTTGTATTTTTGCATTAGCAATTGTGTGAGTCAATCTGAGCCTTTATCGATGGATGATGGCATGAAGCTTGCAAACCCTAGTTTTCATTCTGCTGTACGCACGCTCTCCCGACGTTACCGTAGCGTCGCTTTCATCACCAACACTGTATCGTTGCAGTGCCGCCCCGCGCATCCACTTCAACATGCTCCATGCCATCTCCCCGTCCATTTCCACATGTGTGAACCTAGTTCTGCCCCAATCGCGTGACTTTGCCACCGCCACCGCCGAGGTCAAGTTGTGGAAGGATGCAGCAGCTGCGCATGAGCATGAGAGGAGGTGGTGGCTGTCGTGCAAATAGGTTCAAATCTCTTTCTTTCCCCAATCGCACGGTTGGTCATAGTAGTGGCGGTGGCGATGGCAATGATGCCAACAGCAGTGATTGTGGTGGAGGTGGTCGTGACCGAGATGAGTATGGAACGAGGAAGGAATAAGCTGTGGCCACAGAGAAGGGACGAGCCGCCGCACCTCATGCGTGTGCACTACGACAGATCGGCCCATGTGTGACGGCCTACTAGTGACGGACCAAAGTGCCTCGTCAGAGATAACCTCATCTGTGACAGGTTACAATAAATCACGTCATAGATAGGGCTCAAGAAAATAACCCGTCACAGGTACGTACTCATCTGTGACGGATCTATATAAGGACCCGCCACACAACATCTTTGTGTGTCCACATATAGACCCGTCACTGATGACCTCTTACCTGTGACGGGTTTTAAGTTTGTAACCCGTCACAGGTGAGATACCTCATCTCAAACGTGTTGGAGTTTTATACCCGTCACTGGTGACTTAAAAAAAATTGAAACCTCCACCCCCACCGAGGGGGCCCACCACCCACCCACCAGCTCGGTCTTATCTCCTCTTCTCTTCTCTTCTCTCTTCCTCCTCCCGATCTTCTCACTTCCTCCTCTCTTCTCTCTTCTCTCTTCTCACCCACCACCGGCCATCGCCCCATCCACCCCCCTCCCCCCACAACCACCGGCTGCCGCGGCCTCCTGCCTCCCTCCCAGGACCGCGTCGCCGTCTCCTTCGCTCGCCACCAGCCTCTAGGAGCTCGGGGCCGCCGCCTCCTCCCCCCGTCTCCCGACAGCCGATCGCCAGATCTGGCCTCAACGAGTTTGGCGGATGCAGATCCAGCGACCACCGGCGTCCGCGGCCACCTCCCCCGCCTCCTGACAGCCAGCCGCTGCCACCTGCCGCCGGATCCGATCTCAACGAATTTGGGGGACGCGGATCCGGCGGCAGCCGCATACCCCGCCGAGCAACCGCCGACCGCTGGCGTCCGCGGCCACCTCCCCTGCCTCTTGACCACCAGCCACCGCCGCCTGCCGCCGAATCCGACCTCAACGAATTTGGGGGACGCGGATCCGGTGCTAGCCGCCTTCCCCGCCGACCAACCGTCGACCGCCGGCGTCTGCAGCCACCTCCCCCGCCTCCCCCGCCGACCAACCACCGACCGCCGGATCCGGCTGCTTTCTCCTCTGCCACCGGACCGCGAACTGCCGGATCTGGTGGACGTCCGCACCCTCCCCCTGACGTCCTCCGCCACTCGACGAGGTTAGGTGACGCGGTTAGGTGACATAGATACGGAGGACGCCGCCTCCATCCCCAACCGTTGGTGTCTGCGGCTCGTCCTCCCGACCGCCGGTGTCCTCCACATCTCCTTCACCCACAAGCGCCGCCACCATTTTCGATTCGGTTGGCTATATTCATTGCCAAATTTCAGAATGGGCTATATCTTGATTGCTTGTGTGGATTCGTAGTTTGTTAAGATGGGAATCATTACTGTGTGATGTATATTGTTACTTAAGTTGTGTGATCTGTGATATATATTACTTGTGTGGAAGTGTTTCATATGATGTTGTTCTCTGATGTTAATAGATCTAAGAATAAAATGCAAAGTTTCTATGAATAAAATGCCAAGTTATCGTGTCTTGCATATAGAGATATTGCTGGGGGCTGAGGGCTTTTGAATTTTTTTTGGGGTGATTTTTCCTACCTGTGACGGGTGGTGAAATTAAACCTGTCAGAGGTGATAGACACCTTTGATGGGCTGGAAATAGCCACCCGTCACAGGTGACTCTCATCTATGATGGGCCCTAAAATACTGGCCCGTCAGAGGTGACTGGGACTTATCAGTGACCATTAATCTGTGATCAAGGTGATGGTTAGGGCCCGTCACAGGTGACTAGCTCCGGTGTAGTGGTATATATGGCCAAAATGCCCGAGGCCCGACGGCCCGGCCCACGTCACGGCGTTTTGGCCCGGCCCAAGCACGGCACGGCCCGTCAAGGGTCGGGCCCGTGCCGGCCTGGCACGACCACGGGGCCGTGCCTGGGCCTCTCCACCGGCACGTTGGGCCGGGCCGGCACGGCACGATGGGCCGCAGGCTAGGCCCGACGCATAAACTATAAGGAGTAAAAATAGACATTATATGCCACAGTCGAAAGAATAGGGATGTAAAATAGACTTATTTTAGCTATATATATATATATATATATATGTCAGCTCAAAGAGGAGGGACGAAAAATAGACTTATTTTCACTATATAAATGTCATAGCCCAAAGAGGAGGATGGAAAATAGACTTATTTTCGCTATAAATATGTCACAGCCCAAAAAGAAGGGACGGAAAATAGACTTATTTAAAAAAAGCCACGATGGGCCACCCGCGCCTTCGGGCCGGCCCGGCACGGCCCGACGGCTGGTGGGCCATTCCTGGGCGGGAGGCGCAGCCCATAGGCCGGCACGGCCCGGCACGAAGTGCCGATCGGGCCGTGCCGGACCGATGGCTGGTGGGCCGTGCCTGGGCCGGGCCGTGCCGGGCGGGCGGGCCTTTTGGCCATCTATATGTAGTGGTGCTGGGGGAAGGGAATCGGCACTTGGCCAGGTAGTGACACAAACAAGCACATTGGTTTTTGTTTGGGGGGGTACTCTTGAATTGGACATCTGGGTAGGACTGCGTCCTCGCGAGATATAGTTTGGCCCTGTTTGGGGGATCTTGTCCCAGCTGCAGCTTTTTCCAAAAGCTTCTGAAAAATGACCTTTTGGCCATCTGCTGGAAGCCGCCACAAACAGTCTACAGATTCTCATACAGCTTCTGAGAATCTGTAGTTACAGATTCTGAAAAATGAACTAAGAAGCCAGAAGCTGGAGAAGCTGGGTTTCAGAGCTTTTCCAGATTCTCAGAAGCTGACTACCAAACAGCTGTTTCTCAGAATCTAAAGCTCCCGTAAACAGGCCCTTTGTCCCGTTTGTACGTCCTTTCATTCAACGGCCGATTTCATTAGTACCTGGGAATACATGTACCCGGTGGCAAACAATGCTTATTATTATTATTATTGTTATTTTGGTTGGTCAAGTGACCAGGTGTTGCCAAGACGGATTCGGTTCAGGTGGAATGGCCAGTGTCATTGCAAGCTATGTAGTCTGTTTTTTTGCAGTGGCTAGTGCCAACGATATTCCATTTTCTTGCAGTGGCTAGTGTCATTACAAGTTATGCAGTCACTGCACCGGAATCGTATGGCTAGCACTGGTAGAGAAAGCGTTTGTAGTCCCGGTTCGTAACCCCCTTTAGTCCCAGTTTGGAGCTGACCTTTTTTTTTTGCATGGCCCTATTGCTGTATAGTTTATATATATATATATAAACCATGCATATATATGTTTCAATACATATATACATGCATAATATATATGTATTTATACATATATATATATTATGCAAATGCATATGTATGTATACATATACATACATATACATACATATATATATATATATGTATATATGTATGTATGTATGTATGTATGTATGTATAGGATGGCCATTTTGGGCAGCATGGTGTATGGGCTCCATGGGTATAAACCGTTGGATGAGAACTTGATCAAGAGATTGATGCGGATTGAAGATTAACGGGTCTGCCCGTATTAAATTCCTGATTTAGAAAGTGCAACGGCTGGTCAAAATATTGCCGCATGCATGATCCTGTATCAACTATACCGTAATTAAGCTGTAATTAATGTCCTTGTTTACATCCATAATTTATGGAAAATCAATTCCGTATAATTGGAAAGTGGGATATTTTATATTATTTTTTACAAAGGTAAATAGCAAATTTAAGGTCATTAATTTTGGGTGTCGGGTATGTCAATTTTCACATCCGGCCAAGATGCAAAAAAAAGTGAGTATTTATTAATGTTTTCAAGGTATAAATAATCAATTCTGGATTCACTACTACAAAAATCGTTTTTCTGTACGAGGGGGTCGGTAGGTTCCATGCGGGCCGCTTGTGGCGGCGCCTGCAAAAACCGCCCCCCCGGGGGCGGGTTGATTAGCCGCATGCGAAGATCCATTATCGCATGCGGCTGCTTAAGACAGCCGCATGCGATAATAGGCCTATTTTCGTATGCGGCCGTCTTAAGGGGCCGCATGTATTAGGGCATGCGGCTCCTTAAGACGGCCGCATGCGAAAATAGGCCCATTATCGCATGCGGCTGTCCTAAGCAGCCGCATGCGATAATGGATCTTCGCATGCGGCTGGCTTAAGGGACCGCATGCGATGATCGGCCATATATGCTCCACCAGGCCCGAGCTTGACCGTTTGAAAACGAAGCTGTCTCTGTCCTAAAGCAAGCACCAATTAGGGGGGAGGTTTTCAACTCGGAATTTTTGCTTGAACTCTATACGAAAGGTGAAGAACTCTCTATCCTCCTTCATTTGGCTCCATTTTTGTTATATTTCGTTGGTGGAAAGTGGAGTTTTTATAATAATTTGACAAGGTTTGTTCTAACTATTTTTTGCAAAATCTAGCTTCAAAATATATGTTTTGATGGGCAAATTTTGCATGTAATCAATTGTACATACTAGTTACATGTATTGTTGTACTTTTTTTGGGAGACAACTGCATTTAAACTTTTGTATGAAATACCTGCGGTCTATTTTTTTATCTGTAACTTTTTTGCCTTTATATAATTAGATGGATCGGTCGTCATGGATGTATGAGATGCGGAGAACGCAGCCGATATTTATTAAGGAAGCATCTAAATTTATTGATCAGGCTAAGGCGCATGCTTTGAGGGAGAATATGACAAAGATCCTTTGTCCGTGCCGTCATTGCAAGAATCAGAAATTGTTGGTAGATCCTGGTGAAATATTGGGTCACATAATGGAGTACGGATTCACCGCCAACTACAAGGTTTGGACCTATCACGGGGAATTCGCCAATCCGGAAGATGACGATGAAGAGTTAAGTTTCGAGATGAATGAGGCAGAGAATTTTATAATCGAAGACATGTCGCGTGAAAGAATGGATGTCGATGTTTCCACCGATAGTGATGATTTCGATGGTGGTTTTGATTTAGATGATATGCTACGCCATGTTGAACCAGAGGTGCTAGCGGGCAGGTCACGAGGATTGGAGAATTGGCAGGCATTAGAGAAGGCATCGAAGGATCTTCTTTACGATGAAACGAAGGGATGTGATAAGGATTTCACAGTCTTGCGTTCAGTGCTTGAACTTCTGAGATTGAAGGCTAAACATGGATGGTCGGACACAAGTTTTAATGATCTGATGAATTTGTTGCGTGTGTTGCTTCCTAAGCCTAACTTTGTACCATCGAACACGTATCAAGCGAAGAAACTCATATGTCCTTTATCTCTTGGTGTAGAAAAGATTCATGCTTGTAAGAATCACTGCATATTATACCGTAAAGAATATGCGGAATTGGAATGTTGCCCAACGTGTGGCACAAGTCGGTATAAAACGGGGAATGGGCCCGTAGATTCAGAGTGTACCGATCCAGATTCTGATAAGGGTAAGCGCGGGAAGATTCCTTCAATGGTGATGTGGTACCTACCAATTAAGGACCGCCTGAAGCGTCTGTACTCAAACCCGACTGATGCTGAGTTGATGAGATGGCATCAAGAGAGCCGGAAAATAGATGGTATGATTCGACATCCCGCCGACGCTCGCCAGTGGAAGACATTTGATGCAAAACACCCAGAATTTGCTAAGGATCCTAGGAATGTAAGGTTTGCGTTGAGCACTGATGGAATGAACCCGTTTGGTGACTTAAGCAGCTCGCACAGCACATGGCCAGTCCTTCTCACAATGTATAATCTTCCAACATGGATATGTCAGAAACGAAAGTACATACTACTCACTATCCTCATACAAGGTCCAAACCAACCTGGAATCGACATAGATGTTTTCCTTGAGCCTTTGATGGAGGACATGGAGGAGCTTTGGAAAGAGGGGTTACGACTATGGGATGAGTTTAAGCGGGAGCACTTCAATCTACGTGCGATCATATTCGTTACCATCAATGACCTACCTGCAAACTTTTCATTATCTGGGCAGATTAAAGGGAAGACTGGATGTCTGATATGTCTGGAGAAAACTTCATACAAATACCTGAGGTCGTCTTTGAAGACAGTGTACATGCGACATCGACGGTTCCTACCACAAAGACATAGGTACCGTAAGATGGCTAGATTGTTCGATAATACAGTGGAGAATGACACTGCCCCAGTAGCAAGAGGTGGTACATACGTGTATGAGATAACAAAGAAGATTAAGGTTGTATATGGAAAGGGAAAGAAGAAGACAGTAAAGAGGAAGAAAGCTGATGGTGACAACGGTACTGCGTCGCCTTTCAAGAAGCACTCAATTTTCTTCAAATACTTAGATTACTGGAAGGACCTAGAGATTCGACATGCAATTGATGTTATGCACCTCGAGAAGAACGTGTTTGATAGCACCGTTGGCACATTGCTGGACATCCCAAGTAAAACGAAGGATGGATTGAAGTCACGTAACGACCTTGTAGATTTGTCCATACGGCATGACCTTCACCCAGTAGTGCTGCCAAATGGGAAGACCGAGATTCCTCCTGCTTGTTACTCGTTGACACTTGAAGAGAAAAAAGCCTTCTGTAAATGTTTACAAGGGGTTAGAGTGCCTACTGGTTTCGCATCGAACATCAGGAAGCTAGTATCATTGAAGGATTTGACCATTTCGGGATACAATGCGCATGACTGTCATAGGTTGCTAACGGTGTTCCTACCAATTGCTATAAGGGCAGTCAAACCAGTCCATACAAAGGTGGTTATAACAAAGTTGTGCTACTTTTTCAATCGAATTTCGCAGAAGGTATTTGATCCTTTGGAATTAGGTCCGCTTCAGACATTTGCCGTTGAGACTGTATGCCAGCTTGAGATGTATTTCCCACCATCATTTTTAGATATGATGGAGCATTTGATCGTTCACATCGTCCCTCAGATTATTGAACTTGGTCCATTATACTTACATCAGATGTGGGCCTATGAGCGTTACATGTCGATCCTCAAAGGCTATGTACGCAATCGCGCTCACCCGGAAGGATCAATGATAGAGGGATACACAACTGAAGAGGCAGTCGAGTGTTGTACGGACTATATAAAGGATGCTAATGCCATTGGCATTCCTGTTCATCGACATGAAGGTAGATTGTCTGGAAGGGGTACTGTTGGTAGGAAGCAGTTCTTCGATAATGATTACAAAAAGGTGTCCGCGGCACACAACAGCGTTCTTCAACAGCTCGCTATCGTTGAGCCATTCATTGAGCGACACCTAGAAGAAATCAAAGCCTGCTTCCCAGGGCGGTCCAATGATTGGATATCAAGAGAGCACAAGCGTCGCTTTCCTCTGTGGTTGAAAGATCTAAACCTGCCAGTTGGTGATTCTGTGGAGGAACTTACTTTACAAAGACTGGCATGTGGGCCTTCAAGTATTGTCAATTCATGGCAAGGTTACGAAATCAATGGATTTACCTTGAGTACGACTACGAAGGACATGAAAAGCATCGCACAAAACAGTGGGATCCGTGTCGAAGCGATTGACACGAGTGGAGAAAAGAGGTCGTATTATGGGACCATTCAAGAAATATGGGAACTGGACTATGGCCTAAACATCCAGATCCCTGTGCTTCGTTGTGAATGGGTTAAAGACACAATAGGGGTTTCCGTTGATGACTACGGGCTAACGATAGTCGATCACAGTAAAACAGGCCACAAGGATGATCCATGGGTTTTAGCAGAGCGTGTGGCTCAAGTGTTTTATGTGAAGGACCCTTCAGATGAAAGAAAAACTATTGTCATATCCGGAAAGCAACAGATCGTCGGCATCGACAACATCGAAGACCCCAATGATTACAACCAGTTCGACGATGTACCATTGTTTACTGATCTTCCTATGCGAATTAAGAAGGTTGAGAGAACAATCGATGAAGCAAATATGTCGTACGTTCGAGCAGATGGTGTTGCCAAGGTTATTAAGTCATAGTTATTTAGGCCCCCTTATGTTGTAATCATTAGCATGTAACATTTGATTACGAGTTTTGAGCAATTTTCATGACTTTTGTTAGTGCCAAAAACATTTGGAATGTACAATTGTGGCGAAATATTGGGGAAAAAATATATATGGACAGTTTACTTACAGAAAAAAATATGAGTTTTTTTGGTAAAAAGATCTTTCCATGCGGACGACTTAAGCCAGCCGTATGGAAAGATAATTTTTGCATGCGGCCGGCTTAACAGCCCGCATGGAAAGATAATTTTTGCATGCGGCCGGCTTAACAGCCCGCATGGAAAGATAATTTTTCCATGCGGCCGGCTTAACAGCCCGCATGGAAAGATAATTTTTCCATGCGGCCGGCTTAACAGCCCGCATGGAAAGATATTTTTTCCATGCGGTCCCTTAAGCCGCCCGCATGCGATGATCTGCGCCTATATATAGGGAGCGCGGGGATCCAAAATTTTCTAAGTCCCGGCTCCCGCGAAACCCTCGCCGCCAGGCTGCAAAAATTTCCCCAAAGTCGCCCCGCCCCACGCCGTCGCCGCTGCCGCCGGCAGGACCTCTCCCCCCTCGCCGTCGCCGTCGCAGCCGCCAGGTCGCCGTCGCCGCCGCACGGACCTCTCCCCCCTCGCCGTCGCCGTCGCCGCCGCCAGGTCGCCGTCGCCACCAGGTCGCCGTCGCCGCCAGGTCACCGTCGCCAGGTCGCCGTCGCCGCCAGGTCGCCGTCGCCACCAGGTCGCCGTCGCCGCCAGTTCGCCGTCGCCGCCGCACGGACCCGCCACCGCCGGCTCCTCACCGAAGTCGCCCCGCCCCTCGCCGTCGCCGACGCCGCTCGGTAACGTAAACTTTTAAAAAAAGAAATGTGAAATGTGCAATTGTGGATTGTGGATTCTTTAATTGTGCATCGTGGAATGTGATATGTGCAATTGTGGATTGTTGAATTATTTGGTGAAAATGGGCGACCTTGCTCTGTGAAACAGGGCCTTAGTATGGACAGAGATTACATGCTTAAATTTGATATGAAGACCTGAAAGAACTATTTTTTCTAGTCATACTCAAAAGTATCATTAGTTTGTTTACTCCTATCAGTGCAATGCAGTTGCCCTTCTGAATATTGCACTTTTGGCCACCTGTACTTATCTCTACCTTTAAGCCCTATGTTTCACTCAGGGTTAAATAATAACTAGGTTAACTTAACTCATTTCTTGTGTTTGGCAGCAGATGTAGTTAACCTAAGATACTGTTTAGCTTGATTAGTATCTGTTTAGCTGGGTTGACAGTTCAGAAGCCTAGAAGGGTTAATTGTGTCTTTTTAGCTAATTCACTTTTTGGTTATTCGCTAATCACCATATTTCTGCTTGTATCCAGAAACAGTTGCCTGAAAACATGTGTTTCTTGCTTGCATCCCAAATACATTATGTTACAGTTGACATATTTTTATGTCATCATCATATGCCGTGCATTCCTATCCATGTCAATATATCACCATGTCATTAAGTTAACGAAGCTTCCTAAAAACTTATCTCCAAAAGTATTATTTGCTGTTGTACATATGAATTATTTATCCACGAAGAATGCTGTTATCCATTCTATTCTTGGTCTTTGTAAAGTTGAACTGAGTTTAGGGCATAAAAAGAGTTTTGGAGTACACATGCTGCTGTCTATGGAGTACACTTACCTCTTTGTTATATTGGGATTTATGTATAATTGGGACTTTTGTTAAATTGGCACCTATGTTAAATTGTGACTTATGTTTAATTTGAGACTTATGTTATATTGGGATTTATGTATAATTGGGACTTTTGTTAAATTGGCACCTATGTTAAATTGTGACTTATGTTTAATTGAGAATTATGCTAAATTGTGACTTAGGTGAAATTAAGTTATTGGGACTTATGTGAAAATAAGTTAAATTGTGACCTATGTTAATTTGATATTTATGTATAATTGGGACGTATGCTAAATTGAGATTTATGTATAATTAGGACTTATGTTAAATTGGGACTTAGGTCAAAACGGTACTTATGTGAAATTGCGTTAAATTGGGACTTATGAGCTATTTTTTTACGTCAAGTTGGAAGATGTCGAACGAAAAGGTTCCATCGAACGCACCAATAGCGCATCAAAATTCCGGTAGCAATAAGCAGCCAGGCGCTTGTAGTGAAGAAACGTGGCGCACACCAAGTGACCCTCATCCACTGGAAATAACACAAGTCGCCCCCCGCGATAATGATCCGGACTACATACCTATCGAACAGGCCGTAAGTCCTAAAAATCGTTAGCCATGTATTATTCCCTAACTATGATGTGACATGAACCTAATGGTGTATAGAGTTACCTATTCTGTGCAGATGGTAGTCCGACGCCGCTCGAAACGTAAAGCCGGGAGGAACAGGACAGAGCAAGAAGCTGAGATGGACACCGCTACGTCTGCACCTGAACGTACGGAGACATCTACAAGTGCAGGCGGGAGTGGGAAAAAAAGACGTGGTGAGAGAAGCAAGAATAAATTACCCAAGGAAACTTACAACGTGATTGCTCTCGATCAGGATGGGAAGCCCGTCGAGCCACCGATAGTGCGGTCCAAGTTCAGCAACGCCTGTGGCACTCTAGTCAGGACGCGTTGTCCCATTAATGTCAAGTTGTGGGAAACAGTGGACGACAACATCAAGACACTTCTCTGGAATGAGTTGCAGAAGTATTTTGTGTTCCCTCCTGGTTCAGAGGTCAGGGGGAGAGATTACGCACTTAAAAAGATGGGAGATCGATGGCGACAGTGGAAGTCCGATCTAAATCGGGATTATGTTCAGAAGAATCTCCCACCGTTTACAGATTATGGACATATATCGCAGGCTGACTGGGACACGTTTGTTGCGGATCATACAACAGCTGAAGCATTGGCTTTGAGGAAAAAAATGTCCGAGCTCGCGAAGAAGAATAGATATCCCCATAGATTGGGGTCGAGCGGATACGCTGGTCACGTCGATCAATGGCGGGAGATCGAGCAAAGATTTGCCGCGGCCGGTAAGCCCCTGCTGGTAGACCCCATGGTTGAACGTAGCAAGAACTGGGTTTGGGCGCGCAGCACAGGTCAAGTCTCGGATGAGGGAGACATACTATTCGAGACTCCAGACATCGAAGAAGTGGCTACTAATTTGCAGCAGATAGTCGAGAAAGAAAGATCAGGACAGTTCGTCCCACGGAGGGAGCGAGATCAGCTTACTGCGGCGTTGGGGACGGCTGAACACTCTGGACGTGTAAGGGGTTTGTCCTCAAAGACAAGTTGGAAGGTCGGGTTTCCACAAGACGCACCAAGTTATAAGAAGAGAGACAAATACAAAGAACAACTATCGGACAAGATCTATGCGCAAGTGAAGGAACACTTCTACTCGTTGGCAGCTGAAAACCCGACAGCCTTTCCAAGGTTATTCCCTGATAGCCAGCAACCCACACAATCCGCGCAGCAAACAACTAATGTACCCAGCAGTGTAGGCTCAGCGCAGACAACTACCTTCCCTGTGGATAGTATAACTGGACCAACTCCGTGCAGTCTCGTCGTACCAATCGGCCGCGCTGGAAAGACTCAGGAGGTTGCAACGGGTTTAGCGATACCCGGACGTCAATTCCACAACACGGCAATCCCTGAGGATTACGCAAGGGTACAGGTCGCCAAGGTCCATAGCCACCACGTTTCCTTGGAACTAGACATACCAGCACCTGAAGGGATTGAACTTCTCGGTGATGCAGTAAATCAGTTTATCTTGTGGCACCGCAGAGACATAATCTTGAGCGCGGCCGTACCTGCAGCAGGATCTTCAACCCCATCCTCATCGCAGGCAATGACTGCTGCCGCTCCTGCACCACCGTCGCAGGCAATGACTGCTGCCGCTCCTGCACCACCGTCGCCTCCTGAACCACCGTCACCTCAACATCCGCCGTCACCACCACCGCTTAGGTCACCGCCTCGCCAACCTACACCACCACCCTCCCCTTCTCAACAACCGCCTCTCCAGGCCCCGCAACCAGTTCAAGCCTCTCCCACCTCCCCAGCTAAACAGCATGCTCCCCCGGCTCCGCCCTCAGTTCAAACCTCTCCACCTACACCCCAATCTGCTCTGGTAGAACAAGTGCACATACCAGATGGAACTACATCCGAACCGAAGTCTAATACTTTGGAACCTCGTCGTAAAATTCCAAAGTTGATATCGATATACGACGCAAAGGAGATTGACAAGGATAAGGAGAAGTTCATGTTTTCAGCTTTCAGGAATTCAGAGAAGAGAAAAGAACTTGCTCACGTCTTGTCAGACTCCCAGAAGTCAGTACTAGCGGCCCAAGATGAAGTGCAATCCTGGTTATCTGCCGATGTGCCTGAAACTTATGAGTATGGCAAGCCATTCTTGCCAACTTATCTTATGAACAAGCTACCATGGGAAATGAGGGTAATGCACGAATGGTATATGAAGGCATCTAGGAAAGGTCTCGGTTTCATAAGCGTCGCCGTCCCGGAAGGCGCTTTCATGAGTGGTCCTAATGGGATATTTTTTATCTCTTTCCAAGACCTTTACGCCCTCTACAAGCTAGATAAAATGGACGTTAATCTCGTTGCGGCTTTCTGTCTGTAAGTCTGAACTCTTTATTACATGTTGCACGTTTCATTCCAAACAATTAAACCAAATCTCATTTCTTCTTTATTCATTGTACAGTATGCAATTCCACGAAGCTGATAGAACTGGAGCAAAGGTTGGATACGTCGATCCAACAAGAATATGCAAAACACAACACACAGTAGAGCTGAGAGAGGACTGCCCGCAATTGGTTGGCAAGACCCCGAAAGAAAAGGACGAATATGTGAACACATTGCACAAGAGGAAGAAGCTAGAAGTAGCAACATACTTGGCAATAGCAATGTTGGCGCACGCCGACAAAGATGTCTTAATGGTCCCCTATCAGTTCACGTAAGCTCTCTCTTATTTTTGTTTAATTAATTTATCTTCTTCGCAATTTTCTGTCTCCAATAAGCCTATCTTATATGCAGAGACCACTACATATTATTCCTTGTATATCCGAAAGACCAATTGATCATATCATTGGACCCCGCACACTATAATAAGGAGACATTTATGGAATTCCTCACTATTTTGAATTTGTAAGTGATAAACATTTCATTACTATAAATTGTTTAGGTCGATCACCAGTCTTCTAACTACTAATAAAACAATTGTTTCCTTCAAACAGAGCACACAAGTACTACCGCAAAAGAGGTGGACCAGTACATATTCCATCCCAGAAGAAGTTATCCGTCAGGACTGGCTGGCCGGTACTATCAAATTTATACCAATACAACTAATTATCGAACAGTACATATATACTAAATATATCTACTGAGATCGGTCCCCATAATTATGTCGCAGTGCTACAAACAACCACCGGGAACCAACTTGTGTGGTTATTACGTGTGCGAGATGCTCAGAGTAAATGGGAGGTACAGAACAACCAGTAACCGAGTAGGTCATCGAACTCTTCTCTACAAAGAAACCCATCTCGCACACACTTCTCACTGAGTACCATTTTATTTTCCTTTCTGTGTGCAGATCCCCGAAATCCCATATGTTGCACAACGATTCAACGACACTACTATCTTGAACGTGGCCGCTGACCTCTGCCGATTCATCCGTCGCGATGTCTGCAACGCAAGAGGTCTCTTCTACGACAACCAGAGTGAACTCGCAATGGACGACAAATTTAAACCTCTCAGAGAGTGGGAGAAAGAACATATGCAATAACATGTACACTACTTATACATATGCAATAACATGATGAAAAAACTGTGCCACTTGCTATTATATATTCGTATGTAAATTACGATTGAATTAATGGTTATGTATTACATGTTTGTTACTGCGGCACTTGTCTTATCTTATATGCTTACTACTCCGAAATACGATAATAAATCCCTCAATAATTTAATATTAATTATGAGACACATCTCACCAAAATGTTTGTTACTGCGGCACTTGTCTTATCTTATATGCTTACTACTCCGAAATACGATAATAAATCCCTCAATAATTTAATATTAATTATGAGACACATCTCACCAAAATGCTAGAATAAATATTATTATAGCTATTCAGAAATTGAATTTCGCATGCGGTCTACTTAAGACGGCCGCATGCGAAAATAGATCTTCGCATGCGGTCTTCTTAGGTCGACCGCATGGGAAAATATATCTTCGCATGCGGCTTCTTAGATGGACCGCATGCGAAGATCTATTTTTACATGCGGCCGTCTTAAGTGACCGCATGCGAAGATCGATCTTCGCATGCGGCTGTGACGGCCGCATGCGCAAATGGTGATCTTTGCAGACCATTTCGCGCATGCGGGCCGGCCAACCGCATGTGAAGATCGATTCCGCCCGTATGCAAAAACACTTTCTGTAGTAGTGATTAGGGTGTAGCTATATTTATGGCGCCATATTTTTCACCCAAAAATAGTCAGTTTGTATTTACATTGTAAGTCTCTAAATTACATATGTAAATTTAGTGTATTTATAATGTAAGTTTTAAAATTACATATGTAAGTCTTCAAAATTACATAGTAATTACATGTGTAAGTAGGATGTAAGCGGGGTGTAAATTTGTGTTAAAGAAAAGGATGCATACATATAGAACGAAATTAGGTGACGTTTCACTTGGATTTGCATGACTTTAGAGATTAGCTAGCAATAGCATATGCTTTCAGGTCTCTTTGCGAGGAAAAAGTCAGTATAGAAGCACGGATCTTAAACACAGATCCAACAGCCAGAGAAATCAACGAAAAATTCTGTCGACACAATTATAGCAAATCCGCTGGGTTATGTGTAAAGTAGGTATATAATCAGTTCGGGTTGTGAAAATTGTAGTTTTACGTGGATACACACATGCAAAGTATATTACGTGGAAACCGATTATTTGAAATTTTCGGTACCAAGTAGGAGTAATGTGTAGTAGTACGGTAGGCTTATGTACACGTATCTAAATTAGCGCGTTGCACTTTCAAATTACAGAATTTATATATTTAAAAAATTTGACCAATACATTTTAGCATTTTGCACTGGTGTTTAGCTATGCATGGAATGTGATTGGTACACATTAATAAGGTATATAATGATACGATTGGGTTATACGAGTAATATACATCGAAATTTCGGAGTATAGTTAATTACATGAAAATTTGGAATCTAAGTATATATATTAACTTGTCATCGCACTCAATCGATTACATGCAAGAATGACAAGTTAACCTTCATAATCATCGTTCGAGAATGTGCATGGCATTTGATAAAGACAAAAGCCAAATCCGTTTCTTGGCAAGAAGAAAAAACACATATCCGGTGAAAAAGACACTCTAAAAATTATTATAGAAAGTACACTCTAGAAAATAATTAGAAAATACACTCGAAAATATTTAGAAAATAACCTGCTTACACAAATGTACCACTCATGAGCTAGGTTTGTACATGCATGCATTCCAGTTGTACCATTTAATTGGGCATATACCCATTTAGAACACGCATATTTCTTAGGAGTATTTAAACACACATATTGGGTAGATTCTATTCGGTATATACCTACGCAAACACGCATACTAGGTACTCCCTCCGGTGCCAGCGTCATATAAACAAAAATGGAGGTAGTATATTTTAGGTGAATATACCCACTAAAACACATATTTTGGGTAAACATAATTTCTTATATATTGGCTGTATACCTATTTAAACACGCATACTAGGTGGTATGTATACCTTAGAACACACATATTATATACTTAGGAGTATTTAAACATGTATATTGGGTACGTGTGATGTACCACAATTATAATTCGGAATATACCTATTTACACATACTAGGTATATACCCAGTAAAACTATTTTTTTATTGAATTAAAACTCGTATTTTGGGTAAGTATCATTTCTAATTGTCTATATACCTATTTAAACGCACATATACTAGGTATATACCCAAAACACTATCAAGAATATCTGTCCAGAATCATTAACCCTATGTGAAACACAGTAATTTGAACAAAACCATCCAGCTCCTAGCGTGTGCATGCAGCTGGTCCTGCTGCGCACGACTATCTTCCACGCATGATCCTGCGTGGTAGCGTGGACAAAGCTCATGGACGAAAGCGTGGGCGACGAAGCTCGAACGACCGGCCAGTAACGGCCTGGCGACGGAGATTGTGGAGAACTGGCTGCGACGAAGAAGCTCGTGGACGAGTATCATCGTCGGTGACGAAGCTCGTGGTGACCAGCGGCGACGGCCAAGAAGCTCGTTGTCCGGCTGCATAACGGCGTGTCAACGAAGGTCGCTGAGGATTAGTTGCGACGAAGAAGCTCGCCGACGAACGCCATCGGCGAGGAAGATCCGAGAAGACCAGCAACGTCGATGAAGAAGCTCGAGGACGACCAGTGGCAGCGACCAAGAAGCTCGGCGGCGTATGCGTATCAGTGTGGCGACGAAACTCAAGTACGTAAAAACAAAAGAACATCTCTAGGCATATATATGTACATCAGAAATGGAAAGTACACACCGGTGTTGATGGAAATAAATCAATCACACCGAAATTTGGGTACCTGATTTTTTTTGTACGATCTTAAAATAGGAAACTCAATCATGTTCATGCTCTTTTGGAAAGTAATTGCATGCAAAATTATATGGAAATGAATACATGCAAATCATGCAAGGATAAACAAACGGAAAGGTGACTCAAATCAGATTTTGAATATCTTTTACCGGGTTCAACCCGCTAAAAGGTTCTAACACCCTGTTATGAGTAGCACAGATCTCAAAGCAGCTGATCGGTGGATAATGTTGAAGTATGGGCACCATGGAGCACTAAACAATTTTACTATATATATATATATATATATATATATATATATATATATATATATATATATGACCAAAATATATGTTTACATTAAAGAAAATGTGTACACATGCATATAGAAAAATAGACATGTATTAATTACAATCCATTATGATGTCCTAGCCAGCTATCTACGATTTCGACGTAGTAGTAGTCGTTATCTCAGAAGCTAAGGACCTATGAATTGTATTTCCGTCGTAGTAGAATTCACCCTTGGGATCAATGATTTGTTCGTTGATGAATCCCATGAGTTGTTCTTGAACCGCCGCGATAAATTCCTTGTGTGTGATCAGGTTATCCCTCATGCAAATAAACTATATGAATGTATGAAATTAATTAGTAATTAAACAACAAATCGATACGTAATGAAATTTTGAATTTATTTGTACGTACAACGAGCTCTCTTGTGGTGATGATTTGGTCTGCAAGGCAGTGGCAATACTCGCACACGTAGTAGCCGCACAAGTTAGTTCCCTGCTTTTGCTTTGCGCACTATAAATAAATGACAAACGGCGAGAGATCTAATTAATATACACTTGTATGTATTTGAATTGGAGATTCAATATAAATGTAGAGCATGTGTACTCACAGGAAAATTGAACTTCCGCCTAAGTCTTTCTCTCCATTTGCCGCGGACCAAATGACGGAACTGATACCAAGCCCTACATAGAGTTTAAAGCTATGATTCGTAGTAGCAATTAACTATAACAAGATTCTTAATTAACATAGGAACTTATGACAGTACCTGTCTATAAGTTCGAAAACCTTGTCAAACGTAGACTCTTTTTTATCCATTCAGTCATATACGTTGACGGTGCAGGCCTCCAGGTCAAAGAGTAAAAGCACCCAGTGGAATCTGCAATGTGCGTGGGATGCATTACATATGAAACACTTAGCATGTTCGTACGGGAATGAAATTTGGTATAGGAAGACAGTAAAATTAAACTAACTCTTTGTTGTACGGCAACAGTATGAACGTCTTGTAATGCTGCGTCTTCAGGAGATGGACGAGATTGTCCTCTGTGGCTTGCGGATACTAGTCGAGCATTGCGACGTTTACTTTACGAGGGTCGATGAATCCAATATTGAAACCCCCCCCCCCCGCCCCCGTCGTCGGGCCCTTTGAATCTCCATTCTACAACGATAAAAGGGAGTATATATTATATATAGTGTACTTATATACATTTAATCAATGGAAACGTAATAAGAAATCTAACTGAACGATACTTACAAAATCCAGCAACTCGTAATAGAGATGTCGAGGGCGTCCAGCTGGTATAGTTCGTAGATACCCTTGAAATTGATCCAGAGAATGTCATCTCCTTGCAAGAAGTCCGTGTCCCTGATCCTCGCTCCAATCATCTCTCTACCGGTGGCGCTCATCTCCATGTACAGTTGATGGAACTTGTACATTTGTGTGGGTAGGGACTGCAGCTGCTTAGGCTTGACAAGCGGTTTACCGAGTTCGTACATGTATTTCACTTCCGCCTTTTCGATTGGTGCGCCTCGTAGCAATTTATCCGTAGTTAGCCCGGTGTCATTAATAAATTCTTGTATTCCAAAATCTTCACCGGTCACCAACGGCTCGATCTCGTGGTTTGGTTCACGTTCGTTCACGTTCTCGTATTCCAAAATCTTCACGTTCGTTCACGTTCTCGTTCACGTTCATTCGTTGACGTTCACGTTCACGTTCATTCGTTCACGTTAACGTTCTCGTTCACGTTCGTTCGTTCACGTGGCGGCAGCGGAGCGGCGGCGGGGCGGCGCGGCTGCGGCTTGGCGCGGCGGTGGTGTGGCGGCGCGGCATCGGCGGGGCGCGCGGCGTGGCGGCGGTGTTGCGCAGAGGCAGCGTTGTGTGGCAGCGGCGTTGCGCGGCGGCTGCGTGGCGGCGCGGCGGTGCCGTGCCGCGGCGGCGTCGTGGCGTCCCGGCGTGTCGTGCCGCCACGGCGTCTTGGCGCGGCTTCGTCGGCTTCGCGGCTTCGTCGTGACGTCGTCGCCGGTGCCGGCCGCATCGAGGTCGGGGTCGGCATCGTCGGCGCGGCGGAGTCGTGTTCGGCCGCGACGACATCGGCGGCGGTGTCGGCAACGAGGCGGCCGGCGGCGGTTTGGGGAGAGGGAGAGAGAGAAATCGAGATCGGAGAGAGAGAGGGAGGCGGCGATGGCTCTCACCCCAGAGATGCGGCGGTGGCGGAGGCGGCGACGACGACGCACGCAAGACGACGGCGAGATACGACAGCGGCGTCGGCGCGGGGATGCCCTAGGCAGTGGCGGCGAAGGAGAAGCCGAGAGAGATCGATCGGGGAGGGGAAAAAACTTTAAGTGTTGGTGGAGAAGATGAGGGCGCGCATCGGGAATATATATACCCCTAGACTTTACTCCCGGTTGTTCTCATCAACCGGGACTAAAGATATTTTCCCGCTATTTCCAAATTCTTTTTAAACCCGGTTAGGGTTAAGAACCAGGACTACTGATAAGCGCACTGAATATTAATTTCCATTACATATGTGTTTCTAAAATAGAAAATAATGCATTAAAATTATTTAAAGTCGAAAAATTAATGACAATTACTTCGAAAAATTATTGTTGTCTGTAGTAAATTAAGTGGATAAAACACAATAAGAAAATATATGATTTAAAATTAATAAAAATTCTAATAATCATATATACTTAGCATATGAATGATATTAAATTGTTAAAAATTGTAATTAACATATGTATATACATACGACATGCATGATTTAAAATTAATAAAAATTCTAATAATCTTATATAATTAGCATATGAATGATATTAAATTAATTGTTAAAAACTCTAATTAACATATGTAAATACATACGACATGCATGATTTAAAATTAATAAAAATTCAAATAATCATATATAATTAGCATATGAATGATATTAAATTAATTGTTAAGAACTCTAATTAACATATGTAAATGCCACAAGGATGATTTAAAACTTTTAAAAATCCTAATTATCGCATATAACTAGCAAATGCATGATTTAAAATTGTTAAAAACACTAAGTAACATATGTAAATGCCACATGCATGACTTAAAACTTTTAAAAATTCTAATTATCGCACATAACTAGCATATGCATGATACACCTAGGAAGCCAAAAAGGTTTACACAAAGGTTCTTAGCGAGGTGCATCACGTCGATTGCGTGGCGGACGTCCAAGAATTCCCAATAGGGTAACTCCCAAAATATAGAGTTCTTTTTCCGCATCGCCGTGTGACGCTCTCTATAGGCTGGCTTCCAGGCCCCTTTCCGAACACTACTTTAAGATCTTTAACCATACCAAACACTGTTTTCCTGCTGCGATGTTTAGGCTTCGTACGGTGGTCCGCCTTATGTTCAAAGTGCTTGCCTTTTTTCCATACCGGGTGGTTTGCTACGAGGAATCGACGATGACCCATGTACACAACCTTCCTACAGTGCTTAAGATACGTACTTTCGGTTTCATCCATACAGTGAGTGCAAGCCTTGTACCCCTTGTTGGACTGTCCGGATAGGTTGCTAAGTGTAGGCCAATCGTTGATGGTTACGAACAGCAGTGCTCGTTGGTTAAACTCCTCCTGTTTGTCCTCGTCCCACATGGGGACACCTTCCTTCTTACACAACAGTTTAAGATCTTCGACCAGTGGTCTTAGGTACACATCGATGTCGTTACCAGGTTGCTCGGGGCCTTGAATAATAATCGGCATCATTATGTACTTCCTCTTCATGCATAGCCAGGGGGGAGGTTGTAGATACACATCGTAACGGGCCAAGTGCTATGGCCGCTGCATATCTCTCAAAAAGGATTCATGCCATCCGTACTCAAACCAAACCGTATGTTTCGTGCGTCCTTTCCAAAGTCTTTAAATTTTCTGTCGATGTTCCGCCACTGCGAACCATCGACGGGGTGTCTCAGCATCCCGTCCTGTTGACGCTCTTCAGCGTGCCATCGCATCATTCTAGCATTCTCCTTGTTCCTGAACAAACGCCTTAGCCGTGGTATTATAGGGAAATACCACATCACCGTAGCAGGAATCTCTTCTTTGTTAGCTGCCCGTCAACTTCTCCTGGATCGTCTCGTCTAATCTTGTATCGTAGTGCTTTGCAAACAGGGCATGCTTCTAGGTTCTCGTACTCCTCACCACGATATAGGATACAATCATTCGGACATGCGTGAATCTTATGAACTTCCAGTCCTAGAGGGCAGACTGTCTTCTTAGCCTCGTACGTTGTCTCGGGCAATTTGTTTCCCTCCGGAAGAATGTTCTTGACGAGTTTCAATAAATCGCCAAATGCCTTGTCACTAGCACCATTTTTTGCCTTCCATTGCAAGAACTCCAGAGTGGTATCCAACTTTTTGTGCCCCTGCTCGCAACCTGGGTACAACGACATTTTGTGGTCCTCTAACATCTTGTCGAATTTATGGGCCCGCTTTTCACTTTCGCAGTCCTCCTTGGCGTCCTGCAACATCTGACCAAAATCATCCACAACGTCGTTACCATCAGCATCCCTTTCCTCCTCGTCCGTTTGATTACCTTCAAATCCAACGTACTGAGCAAAGTCTGGAATATTGTCGTCTTCCACTTCATGTTCTTCCATTTCAACACCTTGCTTTCCGTGGGATGTCCAACAATTATAGCTTGGCATGAACCCCAACTCAAATAAGTGGAAATGAATAGTCCTGGATGCAGAATACTCCTTCTGATTCTTACACTTATTGCATGGACAACAAATAAAACCCTAATGCCTGTTAGCTTCGGCTACTCTCAAAAAATAATGCACGCCGTCAATAAACTCTTTGTATCGCCGGTCAGCGTACATCCATTGCCGATCCATCTACATGACGTGAAAAAAAATCGTACACAAATAATTATTCTTACAATAATGATAGTCATACAATAATTATAAAATAATTACAAACTCTTTCAACAGTCATACAATAATGACATATCATTATTCATACAAAAATTATAAAATATTACACCAAATAATTCTTATTTACTATTTCTAAAGTTTTAAACTAATATTAATGTGTTTTACTTCTTTTAATTTTCATTTTAGTTTGTTTTCTATTATTTAAGATTAACTTTCACTATATTTTCCTTCTCAACTATTTTATAAAACCTTCTTTAGCAAATAAACTAAATTTCTATATATTCTTTCTTCCCCACACAAATTTTCTCTCTCATCAACTTACAACTAAATTTTGGAGACAAAAAAGTGTGCAAAACATAGCTCCAAATGTAATATGACCAAAAAAAACATTGGAGGATGAAGTTGCGAACCTTTTAGGCACCTTTGATTTGTATATAATCACCAAAATAAATTCACTCGAAATTTTGGCATGACCTCCCCTCTTTTTTGAAGAAATTTTGAAGCTTGCTCGGGCAGCTGGAGGAGGAAGAAGACATATATATAGGGGAGGGACTTTAGTCCCGGTTGGTGTTACCAACCGGGGATAAAGATCCGGGATCTTTATCCCCGGTTGGTAACACCAACCGGGACTAAAGATCCCGGGGGGGGGCTGACAGGCCCTGACAGCATTTGAACCGGGACTAAAGATCAAATATGCCCGTTACCCTTTTTAACCGGGACTAAAGATCATTTTTAGCCCCGGTTTTTATTGCAACCGGACTATTGTGGAATTCGGCCGACCGACGAAAGATGGTTTCTCCACCAGTGTAGTGACATTCCGTTTTCAAAACGTTTGACCCAAATGCCTCTGAGTACTGTAGCAATTAACTATGAAAAATAGTACGGTTCTGATTTTACTGTAGCAACGATTTGGACTATTGGATCAATAAAGGGCTCAGATCGCGTGCAGTTGCTAGTCTGCTACTGCACTGGATCTCAATCCTGCCAAGACGTGGATGCGCGAAGCCTGCTGCCGCTCCTTGCACAGGGTCTTCACTGCCAACCTCCTACAGTATATATCAAGCTCCCCACTGCCCCTTTCAAGCTTTTCGAGGTCGTTGCTTGCCTCGTGTCCCTACTCCCTACTCTGTTCTGGCGAGTCGCCTACATACCCTAACAGTTTCATCTCGGTGTAACGACAAGCTCCCCTCTGATTAGTGCTTTCGAACCAGGGATGCAATTCATTTCAGTCCTGGTATCCCAATAATTCCTAACTCAAGTAATATCACCTGTCAAGTGATGAGCGTAATCTATCATAAGGGAAATGGCACTTGTACTCAATATCTTAATTTGCATGTTAGTCGGATTTAATCATCTGATTAATCAAGACAAATCATGCATGTGATCTATAATTATCTGTTGTCACCGTAGCACATCAGCAGGCAGCTGATCTGTGTTTCCGGGTAGCTAGACATGCAACAGATGTCACCACATTTTACTGACGAAAAATTAATGAACCATCTATGAGCAGCCAAACTTCACAAATGCCTCGATAATTCAAGCACAACAAGGTAAATGCTCCGTAATTAATTTGTCCAGAGTCTTCAGATGCTCACACTGCAAGCAATCTCACACACAGACACACGCTGCCCCAGCCATGCAGATAGATGCTGGCAGGCACACATAGCAAATCATCATCGAAGCACACACAAGCATCTGAGTAACTGCTCTCACAATGCTTAATTAAACAAACGTACACACACACACACTAAAACTCAAATACTATACTCAGGGGTGTTAAGATCTAGGGTTGTAAAGTTTTGGCGTGTCACATGGGATATTATATAAGATATCGCATGAAGTGTTCGGGCACTGATAAAAAAACTAATTACAGATTCTGTAATCTGTTAGTAAACCATGTGACGAATTTATTAAGCCTAATTAATACGTCATTAGCAAATGTTTACTATAGCACCACATTGTCAAATCATGGAGCAAATTAGGCACAAAAGATTTGTCTTGCAAATTAGTTGCAATATGTGCAATTAGTTATTTTTTATACTATATTTAATACTTCATACAGGTGTTTAAATGTTTGATGTGACAGGGTGTAAAAATTTTTATGTGGGATCTAAACAGGGCCTCAATCTTCGGCCATCAGCTGGTTCATGAACCCAAGCACAAACTGGGCTGATTATTATTGAGTTAATTAGATCCATGCCATTAAAAATATGTCAGGTTTGAAATATGCCATTACTATTCGCGTATTTGTAGCTATAACATTGTTATATGTTTGTAAGCTCAATAGCGCCACTAACATACGTATTTTACATGTATTGAATAAAATTACTCTCATCTTCTACCTCTCTCTCTCTTCCCTCATCTTCTACCCCTCTCTCTCTCCCTCATCCTCCCCCTTTTCTTTGACCCGAATCCCGTCGCCGCCGTGGAGAGAAAAAGAGAGAAAAAGAAAAGCCAGCGTGGAGGATCGACAGCTCGACGGCGCCGACCAACACCCGAGCTAGCCACCCACTGCAAAGATGAACTCCGAACGAGCGATGTACATGCTGGAAGTTTCCTGAACTCCGGCAGGACCGCAGGATGAGGAGCCCATCAAGCCAGCCACCCAACGGCGTGTCCATCGCCATCCTCCCTCCATGCCGCGTCGCCGGCGCCGGACCCGCCGTCCCTGACTGGATCTACTTATGCCACAGCCCCTTGCTCTGCAGACACCCTTGCCTGCACCGCCGCTTGTTCCACAGCTGAGGCCTGAGGATGGGATGGATGGGGGACGGGAAGGTGGGCGTGGAGCAGTAGGTTGGTGGTGGGAGAGCAGACGTTCTATTTTCTGTACTAAATAAAATAAAGAAGAAACAGAGAAAATGCTGCAACATTTCTACGCAGCGCCAAAACACCTAAGTTCATTGTGTTCTTGTGTTCATTCTCTCTCGCATTCTCTGCTCAAGTGACTGTGGTTGCAGGCTGTCGCCATGTCCATCGTTGACCGCGCTTCCGGCCGCCCCCGTCAAGCAATCGCTGCTCTCTCATGATGTGGAAGAGAGAAAGAGGAAAGAGGAAGAAGGGGAAGGAAGAAGAAGGTTAATTTAGTCCAATTTTTTTTAAATGCATCTAAAGGGTAAACAGTGGCTTATGTCAAATATATGTAAAACTATAATGGCGTTGTTACTAGTGGCATATTTCAAAACCAACATATTTTTAATGGTATAGATCTAATTAATCTATTATTATTCCAGAGCCATGGCCATCCTACATGCTCTCTGGCCAACTCAGCCATACAGACGACAAGAGCCCACCGTCAATCCATCACAGCCCAGACCACAAGCTGGGTGCAATAGGAGTATAGCAAAGCACTAAGAACATCTCCAACAGCCTCTCCAAAATGGACTCTCCAAATACCTATATAGCCAGCTCTCCAATTGATTTGGCAAGTCAAACTCATTCCTCACTCCAACAGCCTTTCCATCTACCGTCTCCATTACGAGCCTATGACAATTAGGACCCACATGTCAGCCTCTACTATCTATTCTTTTTCCTCTTTCTCCCCTTCTTCTTTACTCCCACTGGAACCATCCCCTCATCGGTAGCACAGGAGAGCAGGCGAGCTTGCAGAGGAGGGAGGTCGGGCGAGCTTGTAGCGGAGGGAGGCCGGGAGGGAGGAGCCGCTGTCATCCCCGCGGGCATCCTCCGTGCCGTCGTCGCCGCGGTCTCCTCCGCGCCGTCGTCGCCGGGGCCCTCCTCTGCGCCGTCGTCGCCGGGGCCCTCCTCCGCACCGTCGTCGTCGCGGCCTCCTCCGCGCCCTCGTTTCCGGGGACCGCCTCCACGCCGCGTCGCCGGGGACCGCCTCCACGCCGTCGTCGCCGAGGACCGCACGCCGTCATCGCTGGGGCCCTCCTCCGCACCGTCGTCGTCGCAGCCTCCTCCGCGCCGTCGTCTCCGGGGACCGCCTCCACGCCGTCGTCGCCGGGAACCGTCTCCACACCGTTGTCGCCGAGGACCGCACGCCGTCGTCGTCGGGGCCCTCCTCCGCACCATCGTCGCCAGGGACCGCCTCCACGCCGTCGTGCCCGCGGTCCTCCGTGCTGTCGTCGCTCGATTTGGGAGGAGGGAGAAGGCATGGGGTCCACGCGTGGGACCCACGATTGGAGAGGCGATTTTGGCTGGCCAAAGTTGGCCAGCGCGAGGCCGAGTTTAGCCAGCCGGATGGCTTGGCCATCCGGTTGGCCAGTCTGTTGGAGTACATTTTTGGTCCAAAATTGCTAAAATTTAGTTTGGAGAGTGGGATAAGTAGACTGTTGGAGATGCTCTAACAGAAGCAAGAAGCATATCACAAATTCACCATCATTCATCGCAAATTAATTCGCAAAGTGTGGAGATTATGGGTACCCCATACCCACACGATATGGTTATCCGACTAGTTATAGGGGATAGCTTAATCTATGGAATATGTAACGGATAATGACTTGGATATTACGTTTTCTTGTATATTACGGAACGGCCTAAAGTCTTGATTTGATAATAAACTTAAGAAACTGATACAGTGTTGGTTAATGTTTCTGTCTTGTAATCTTGCCTCCCATCCTATATAAGGCGGGCAGGAGGCCCTCTAGGGCGGAGGATTCACAACCAGATCGTCAGATCAATACTACACCCGGCGGATTCAAATCCCCAAACAGAAGTAGGGTATTACCTCTCATTGAGAGGGCCTAAACATGTCTTTGTCTCCTCATCCATCCACTTTTAGGTCCCGTGCGCTACCCCTTTATATTGCTGAAATCTTGTTTTGATAGTTGGCGCGCCAGGTAGGGGTGCGTCAAGTTTCCTATCGACAAGTGCGATGGAATTTATGGGTCGCCGGCTTCGTCTTCATTTTGGGAGTTTTCGCTTCCTCGTCGCCAACAACTTCAACAAGCCACTCGGATTCAAACCAGTCAGGAGAGATTCAATCTACTATGGCTGCCACCAGCTTCACTTCCGTCTTCCCCAGGATCTTCCTGGACTTCATCGCTGCCGTCAAAAATCCGACTAGCTCCAATTAGTCGGCTAAGAGATCACACACTAATTAAAGCAATCAACAGCGAGATACAAGACTGAACAGCCATGGAGTTTTTTTTCTCAAGATCAGTCGTGGAGATACTTGCATGAATCTGATCAGGGGCGGAGCCCAATAGGCCCGGGGGTTCCCAGGAACCCGGCCCAAATTCAGAAATAACTTGTTACCCCCATAAATTCACCACATGGGCACCCCCTCAGCCCAAAACCAGGAACCCCCTCCTCCTTCGTCTGGCCCATAACAAGGCCCATCGCTGTGTATTTGTTAGAGACAGCCCAACTGAGAGGAGAGGAGGAGTCGTGCGCGCACGTGTTTGGATCGACACGGCGCAGCGGCGGCATCGTTTCATCTCCCAAATCAAGCGCGTGATTGTTTCTTTCTCCTCGTCTGTCGCCGCTCCTGCTCCGCGCGACTCCACGACCGGCGACCACGCCTGACATCTCCGACTCCATCCCGTTGTGCGCCCGTCGCCGTTCGCCCGCGGACCGCCACAGCCGTGCTCAACGCGGCGACCGCTCGACGCTCGCCTGCCGACGCGCCGCCCGTTTCCCACGCACTCCGGCGACTCCGCGACCTATGACAGCCCTTAAATCCTATCATCCAATCCGCCACTTGGTAAGTCATGTACTCCTGCTTCTTCCCTATTCCAGTTTTGCTAGTTTACCACTGATTTAATCTTAATTTTCTTGCTTGCTTTTGCGATGAACGCAGCCATGCAGGGCAGTCTGGGAGTAGGAGTGTAGGACGGCCGGCGGGCAGCGGCAGCAGCAAGCTGGCCGGCAATGGCTGGATCCATGAGATCACCGGCTTGCCCTCATTGACTCGTCAAATCAGCCTAGTGACCACAAGTGCTTCCATCAAAAATCACATCCGATAGCCACCACTTACAGCAAGTGGTTTATCGGTTCATGAATATAACCACCGCAAATATGATAAAAATTAATAGGTAACTATTTTTATTTATGTCAAATCATTTCATAACTTATTGTTGATAATTAAACTATACCTCTCTTTTTTTAAGGTCATTGTTACATGGAGGAATGAAGATGGTGACATCACATTTTGCGTATGGAGCTCATGACACATTATTAACTTCATATATATTACTATCAGTTGGTTTCTTCATTATGGTGCATATTTTTTTAATTTTTCTATGCGCTTTCTCATATATTATCATTAATTAGGGAGATGATACTTATATGTATTGGGTATGCAACTATTTAGTATAATATCGTTCTAGAGCTATACATGTCGATATTACGCAAAGAAAGTTAGGAACCCCCTCATTTTCTCTCTAGCTCCGCCCCTGAATCTGATTGAACAGCACATACCGGAGAGCCACACATGTTTTGATTGGTCTTGTATCAATCTAACCGTACATGTTTCCTGCTTTATCGCTTTGGTTCTTGCCACATACAAGACCACGTCGATCTCGTTTGGTCGCCGCTGTATTCATCAGTTTCGTCAAAAAAGATTGCCGTGCCACAGTCATCATCTGCTTCAATCTACTCAGCGATGCAGATCGGTTCCCAGCCGCCAACATCTTCTCTTGCCGGCCGATATTAAATTTTCTGGCAAGATTGAATTATTAGTTCAAAGCGGAATCGACATGGACACAGAGACAACGTCATTAGCAATCAACCAGGAAGTAATGATCTACACATGTGTGCTCCTGACCGTGCATGACTTGGGCTACAGCTGCGCACTCCAAAACTGGCCGTGTGACAACATACGTGCACCACGATCACAAACTACTATTATCAGGTTTATCGTTTTAAATTTTCTTACATGAAATAGATTAATTCATAGATAACTAATTATTATTTGATCTATTATTTTTATGCACATACCGCCGGCCGCCCTCGTTGCTGCCGATTGGATTATACGCCTCCACGGATGGTGTGCGCTGCCGCCGTTGCTGATGGCGACATCCTCCTTACCGCTGGCTGCCCTCGTCGCTGCCGATTGGATTACACACCTCCACGGTTGGTGTGCGCTGCCGTCGTTGCTGATGGCAACACCCTCTTCACCGCTGGCATGCTTTCGTCGTCGCCAACTGGTGTCTTCGCCTATACGGTTGGTTGGTAACACTACCATTGATAGGCATCTTCATCATCACCGTTAGCTTACCTCCGTCGCCGCCGACTGATGTACTCGTCTATAGAGTCGGTTGGTCACACCACCGTTGATGGGCATCTTCATCATCACTGCAGGCTTACCTCCGTCGTCGCCGACTGTTGTCTTTGCCTCCACGGTTAGTCGGTCACACCAACTTTCATGGGCATCTACATTTTCATCGACCGGCTTATCTACGCTGCCACCGACTGGTGTCTCCGACTGCACAGCTAGCCTATCCTGCCGCCATTGATGGGCATCTACGACTTCACCGCCGACTTGCCTTCATCGCCGCCGACTGGTGTCCTCGCCTACATGGTTGGATGGTCACACCACCGTTGTTGGGCGTCGCCGCCGACTGGTGTCCTTGCCTACAAGGTTGGTTGGTCACACCACAATTGTTAGGCGTCTACGGTATCATCGCCGTCCTGCCTTTACTGCCGCCGACTGGTATCTTGGCCTGCACGGTTAGATGGTCACACCACCATAGTTGGGGCGTCTTTGCTTTTATCGTCGACCGCCTTTGCCGTTGCTGCCTGGTGCCTTCGTCTTCATGGTTGGTTGGTCACACCACCGTTGATGGGCGTCCTCATCTTCACCGCCAGTAGCCTTAGCTGCTGCCACAGTTGGTGTCTTCGTTGCCATTGATGGATGACTTTGTTCCCACATCGGCCACCTCTGTTGCCATCGAAGGGATACTAAAAAGCTAATTCATTATTAATTTTCTTCTTTATATGATATTTTATTTTTCCTCTGCCTCACTACATCAATTGGTTCTCCATTGAGTAGTGAGTCGGGGGCTACAGATGTTATATCATATTTTTTCAATATTTTTTCACAATATCTATCTTGATTGCTTGCAAAATAATGCAAGTAAAAATAAAGTGCCTATCGAGTTATAGAGTTCTATCTTCCTATGCTTTCGGTTTGGTTTGTCGATGGATAGTTGCCTTTTGGCCGATTCATAGCACCCGGGGGCTCGTTGGATAGACAGTATAACGCAAGGTGCTAAGTATTACTCCGAAGAAATCAAAAGCATAGAGATAACATAATTTATTTTCTAGTCTTAACAATTGCAAAAGTACCCGAGTAGTAAATTATGATCCATGAAACTTTGTTCCATTAATGATGAACTCATGTCACTTATATGCATGTCTCGGAAGTGGCTTGACCGACTCCCGATGCATGGGGGTTATGACTAATCGGGCAGAGTGTTTAAATGTAAGGAGTCATCTGCTCGGGAAAATCAAAATTGACAAGAGGAGAAATACATATTAATAAACATTTTTATACTTGAAATTTTCTCAAGTGTTGTATTTACATCAGATACTACTCATACTACATGTTTGTTCTGCAGGATCCAAATCCAAGTGTACATAGTAGGGATTCATGGCTATAAGCTTATCTTCTACGCTTCGGGAATGGATCAGTCATAACTTCACCACCAGCTTGTCTTCGCCACGTCGACTAGTGTCCTCGCCTACACGGTTGGATGGTCACACCACCGTTGATGGACGATTACGTAGTCACCGCCGGCTTGCCTTCGCCGCCGCTGACTGGTGTCCTCGCCTATACGGTTGGATGGCCACACCATTGTTGATAGTCATCTACGTCTTCACCGCCGGCTCGCCTTCGCCGCCGCCGATTGGTGTCTTTGCCTACATGGTTGGTTTGTTACACCACCGTTGATGCGCGTCTACATCGTCACCGACCGGCTTGCCGTCGCCGCCACCGACTGGTGTCTTCGCCTACTCGGTTGTTTGATCACACCACAGTTGATGGGCGTCTACGTCTTCACCGCCAGCTTACCTTCGCTGCCGTCGACTGGTGTCCTCGCCAACACGGTTGGTTGGTCACACCACCGTTGTGGGGCATCTACGTCTTCACCGACTGGCTTGCCTTCGCCGCCGCCAACTGGTGTCTTCGCCTACTCGGTTGTTTGGTCACACTACCGTTGATGGACGTCTACGTCTTCTAATGAGGCATGCTAGGTCCCGATATTCCGATAGGTACTGATAAACAGTCGATTTGGGCGGAGTCGCGACACAACTCGATCCGGCTTCTGAACGAACACGCTACTGAGCCCCGCAATCGCAGCAGCACATCTCCTCTGGTTATCAACCATGCCGAAACCCGGTTGACCTCGCCGAGAAGGCTAATCCCTGCATGCGAATCGAAGCACACAAGCAAGAACAAGATAGATTGCAACCAAATTGCATATGAATGATTAAACACTCGAATTTGAGGTTCTACAAACCGATCTAGCGGCGAAAATGTTCTTAACAGAATAATCTAAGAAAAACCTCCACTCTGAACGATGACGGCTATTGATTAAGTATGATTAGGGACGTACTAGGGTTCCCCTAGGGCGCACAACCCCTTGGGCTAAGCCCACGACACAATTACAAGGCCCAAAACCCAAATCAGATTCGGACTGAATGAGATACGTGGCTTGTTTTGGAGATTCCTGGCTGCTCGGTAGGAATTTTGATGTGAGACTAAAACCATATGAAAGTAAACTCCATAAGCTTTCCAACAAGTACTTAGCGGCTAGGTCCATTTGAAGTTGATGCTGTCAGGAGGCCCGAATCCGAATCCAAAATGTGTAGAACTTTATCACTTGTCTTCTATGGACCAAAAGTGACGTGGTGAGGTAGAAGTAGACTTGGAGAAGGTCTTGGTGTGGTCCCCAATCAACTTCTTTAATCATCCATGCATTCCTTATGCTCGGTCTTATTTCTTTCGCCCAAGCAAGTACCTCTGCAAACGAAAACACACAAAACTCATTGTATAGCAATGTTTGTTCAAATATATAACAAGTAAATCTAATGTAGAACATATGCACCTTTAGTTGATTAATACGTAAGGTAGTCATGGTTATATCCGAGCTAGTTGTGTCCTCATCATCCTTCCTTTTTTGATTGGAAACCGTCCTCGGTTTCACCTTGTCATGGAGCATTTTGAACTTATCTTTATCTATCACAATATTCGGTGAGGAACATTTTTTGATGGCCATATGGTTGGATCCTAAAATCTTTATAGTCGGAAAACCACAACACTCCCCTTCTTGCGAACCAACCTGTAACTCATTTAAACAACTAGAGGAACTAGATAGAGAATTAATTATATGCCTGCAGTCCCCTTATACAATGCATTTTATCTTGAAAAGGAGGTATAATCAAATTTGAACAAATATATACTCGATATACATTATATTCTCCTTTACCATCATAATTGCCAATAATATGAAAAATCACATCAGAAGGTCATGGCAATTAAATCTAGCAAACAATTTCTTCTCTAAACAGTTGAGTGGACAAATATCATCAAATTGAATGTAACCCCAAGTATTTAAAGAAAATAGCAATTTAAGCTCTTCATTCTCGGTACCAATGTGAATAACATGTTTAAACTCAACACATGGTGGCTCTACTATGGAACTAATATGTTCATTCACTAGTTGTGGCATAGATATAAGTGAAGTATCGCACAACTCTTCTTTATCACAAGAAACATCAAGCAAATTGTTTTGTGACAAAGGTATTTCAACAATTGTTTCCACTATGGGTTGCTCTAATGTAGCACAAGTAGTGGACATAGTTGGTACATCATAACTATACATACCTTGAGTAGTTGTAGCACCATTATCATTACCTTCTTTCTCATCTTCAGAAATTATAGGCGCTTGGTCAATTAAACATTCCTCAAGCATGCATGGAGCTGTGGATAGGTCTTTCTGCTCTTCATCTTTCTTCTCTTCCTCCTCATCGTCTTCAACATCGGAGGTGCTGATGTAGCCATCTTTCATAGCAACGTATGCCCGTTGACTAGGGCAAACCTTCTGCACATGGCCAAATCCATGGTAGCGGTGGCACTGAATTCTGGGCGTGCGTCCCGTCGAAGCGACAGATGAGGCACTCTTGGTGGATACCTACGAAGAACCTTTACCTGAATTTGCAAGTCGTGGGGGAGGTGGTTTTGGCGCTGCAGAAATTCCAGACGCAACTGGTCGCTTGCTCGTTGGTGTGGGTGCACAGAAAGAGATGGGCTTGGGAAGCCTCGAAGATGGCTTCGCCAGCGGTGTGTACGTGCTCGCCTTGTTCTTGACCTGTTGATCACACCCCTGCAATTCCTTCTCTGCAAGCATAGCAAACTGAAATAATTGGTTGACAGTGTTAAATTCCATATTATCTACTATGTCCTGAATCTCGCGCCTCAATCCCTTGTAAAAGCGACAAATGTAATCCTCAGTTCCCTCCACCATGCTACATCGCATCAATCCCTTTTAGTAGCTCACCATAGTAATCATGTACAGATTTATCCCCTCATTCTAAACGCATCAGTTTCTTGCTTAAATCTCTAAGATAAGATGGAGGAACAAATCTATCACGCATAGCCACCTTAAGTTCTTTCCAAGTAGTAAGTAAAACTCCATCATTAGCTAACCCAGCCCACCACTTGATAGCAAAATCTTTGAACTCACTACTGGCTTGTCGAACTCTATGTTGGTCAGGCACAAGGTGGGCACTAAACTTTTGCTCTACTGTCATCTCCCAATCAAAGTATTTCTCAGCATCATAATAACCCCAAAAAGATGGTATTTTAATCTTAACCTTAGCATAAGGATCATCGGGCACACGATTATTGGTACCTTGTTGGTATCGCTGATTTTGAGCGCCACCCATACCTGTCATTGCAAACACAAAAAACAGCAATAAACAGTGAAGGTTATCCCAAATAATCTGCTACGCGGTGTAGTGGTGCCTCCCAACAACTCAGCCAAATGGGGCACCTTATCAAGCTCTTACAAGTGTCTTATCAGCAATGCTAAGGACGGTACAACCGGTGGCTGGTTCGTGACACCTTGAAGGACGTGATGTAACGATTGCAAGGATCAAAGTGGTGTTGACCAGAAGTATATATGTGGAGCTTGGGAAGCATAATATATAGTAGCAAAGAAACGCAATTGTGCTAATCAAAAAATGCAAAGTTGAGTAATAGTTCAAAGTACTAGTCAACGTGTTGGTCTAGCCTAGAATCAATCTAGCTCAAGCAAGCACTCGACAACACTAAGGACTAGATATGAATCAATGCACAACTCTTCACTCTGAAAATATACTCAAAGGATGAATGATTTTTTTCTTTCATGTTGCGGCTTTTCTTAAGTCCCTTTCTGCCTTTTTTTAAGGTGCGGCTTTTTCTTTCTTTTTTTTCTTTGCACCTTTCTGTCTGTTATTTCTTTCTTTATTATTTTTTACTTTTTTTTTCAACAAAAACTGACCGCTGACCTCGAATAGGGACTCAAATGTAAATATGAATATTACAGGGACTCAAATGCAAAGTGCAAAACAAAAATTAGATCATCTAAAAAATGAAATGCTTACATCGCGTAGGTTCCGTTTTTATAAAAATAACTCAAATCTACAACCACCAAAATACCTAACAATGTGATGACCGAGGAGGAAGCAAGGAAGGAACCATGAGGAGGAGGTGGGGGTGATCGACCGTGAGGTGGAGGTGGGAGTCGGCCAAAGGAGAGAAAGTTGGCAGAAGCACTAGCAAACCCTAGCATCAACTCCAAACTTGACCGACAAAAACTTCTGAAAAATATAAAAACGAAAACTCGATGACGAGACGATTCAATTTTTCAAGGTCCCGGCTGTTGGCAACTTTTTGTGACAAATTGACAAGCATGATCGCAACATCTAAATGCCTTGCGGTGATCGTAGAGTCACCAACCATCTCAATCTAGCAAAAGGCTAAACTAAGATGATTTTTTTTGACTGAAAAACTAAGATGAGTTTTGATAACCAAACTAGCTAGCGGAGCCAATTCTAGATAACTACCTATCTCGTGGGCAAAACGGAAGGTTTTCAGGACAAATCTACAAAGAGGTGTCGCACTCTCGTAGCGGCGGTGTACGATTTACGGTGCAAATCGACAAAGATGGACAAACTAAAAGAAAACTAAAAGCAATATGAAAAAATGATTCGATTGAGTGATTGTAGATTGATTTTTTACAATGAACCGGCCTTACCCTCTTTTATAGGGGTTGGTCTTGCCCTCTACAAGCCCTCCTCCATGTCCAACTCGGGATAGAATCAAAGGAAATCCACAACATGCCTTCCCGAGCAAGGAATCCCGGACCTGACGAAAACAGACCCGGACTCGGACTTGGCCGATCAGACCGGCCACACACTGCCAGTCTGACCGGCCCACTGTTGGCGGTCTGACCGGCCTATACACAGCGATCAGACCGGCCCTTACAGAGGAAAACCGGCAGACTTCCAAACTCTGGCAATTTTCCCTATTTTATCTCTAGGTGCCAAATTTAGGTGTAAACACATGCCCCCCTGCCTTTTTGATGAACAACGTGAATCTAAAAGCATAGAACATGTTTTTGGTCTTAGGTCGATAATCCAATTACCGGTGATTGCTCGCTAAAAACGCTCTCCTTGAAGTGTCTCCAAAAAATATGCGTTCCCGCGAACAATACCGCATACTCGATAAGGACCTTCCCAACTAGGAGGCCACTTACCGAACTCCCTGGATCGAGTACCCAAAGGCAAAATTGTCTTCCAAACCAAATCTACAACTTGAAACAACTTTGCGTTCACCCTTTTGTTGTACGCCTTGGGCACCCTCTTCTTTTCTTTCTCTATCTCTTCTAAGGCCTTCAAATGTTTGTCGATGACTTCATCAAGGTTATCTCCCATCAATGTCTTGTAATCTTCACTTGACAAATCATCTTGCTTGATATATCGAAGAGAACCAAGATTTACCTCAACCGGTAAAACGGCTTCTTGACCATAAACCAACTCAAAAATAGTAACTTTAGTGGCACCACGTTTAGATATCCTACGCGCCCATAATGCTTCAGAAAGCACCTCATGCCAGTTCTTTGGATGTTCCTCAATCTTCTTTTTCACTAGCTTCAACAACGTCTTATTACTCGACTCGGCTTATCCATTAGCCTGAGCGTAGTAAGGAGAAGAAATCAACAATCTAACACCATAAGATTCGGCAAAATTCTTCACTTCCTTAGACATAAAAGAAGCTCCTTGATCCGTAGTCAACGTTTGCGAAATACCGAATCTATGGATAATATGCTTCAAAATAAAGTCAATTACCTCCGTATGAGTCATATTCTTGAGCGGCACAGCTTCGGCCCACTTGGTGAAGTAATCCGTAGCAACTAGCACGAATCTATGCCCCTTTGATGACGAAGGATAAATTTTACCAATGAAATCCAAAGCCCAACCTCGGAACTGCCATGGTTTGATAATAGGATTCAACACGGCGGCGGGCGCCAATTGTACATTGCCGAACCGTTGACAAGCTTCACATCCCCTATAATATTTAAAACAATCTTCAATCATCCTCGGCCAATAGAACCCCGCTCTCCTAAGCAACCAATTCATCTTAGGGTTGCACAAATTTCTTCATGCACCTCTCCCATAGCCCCTTTAGATTGATCATCATCCAAGCACTTCAATAAAACCCCATCTATATTTCGGTGATATAAATCTTCATCAAGCAATGTATATTTGAATGCTTGCCACCAAATCTTTCGATCAACCCTAAGTGTAGGATCTTTCAAATATCTATTCAAAGGAATTCTCCAATCCTCTTCTGCTTCCTGGGCACAAATGTCCGAATTTACAACTAATTCGGCATTTGAATCAATTGCGGCGTGCCCCCCAGCTCTCTGTCCAGAAACGGTCAGACCGGCCGCGCAAGGCCGGTCAGACCACCCGGGGTGGCCGGTCAGACCCCCGGTACGCGACCAGTCAAACTACCCCTGGTCACCGGTCAGACCGGCCGTGCAACGCCAGCTAGACCGCCCCTGGTCTGCGATTTTGCCAATTTCGTACAAAGGTTTAAAATCAAACACCGGTTCTTGTAATATCAGAAATACTCCCCTCTTCACATTATAACCAGATGCTTGTTGTGCTAAGTTATTTGCTCAAGAATTATCATGCCTAGCAATATGTCTAATAGCAAAATTATCAAAATTGGCAATAATATCCAAGCATTGATCGAGATACCTATTTATTGATTCGTCCAAGCATTTGTAAGCTCTGACAACTTGTTGCACCACCAATTCCGAATCACCAAACGCTTCCACGTGCTTAGCTCCAACCATGTCCATCACTTGTAAGCCGAATAATAAAGCATTGTATTCGGGTTGATTATTTGTACAATAATATTCCAAACGAACCGATGCCTCATAACATATGCCATTAGGTGAAAATAAAACTACCCTATGCCGTGACCCTCTTTGCAAGAAGAACCATCAAAATAAATCTTCCAATGTATAGCTTCAACTAAGCAAACCTCTTCCTCATAAGCAATATCTACATGATGGTCTACTATAAAATCAACTACAATTTGGCCTCTCATAGATTTCAACGGTTCATAAGCCAAATCATATTCAATCAAAGCATATGCCCACTTGCCAATTCTCCCACTTAGAATTGGCCTTTGCAACATGTGTTTAATAACATCGGCTTGACAAGCAACTATGCATGTACTAGATAAGAAATAATGCCGTAATTTGGTACAAGCATAGTATAGACACAGACAAAGTCTCTCTATAAAAACATACTTCGTTTCGGCATCCAAAAAAAGATGGCTTAAATATGTAATGATATATTCCTTTCCATCTTCCTCTTGTGCCAAAACGGCACCAATGACTTTGTCTTCGGAGGCAATATATAACCGAAACGGCATCCCGGCTTTAGGCGCTCGCACCACGGGTGGAGTAGATAACTACCTCTTTAATCCCTCAAACGCCTCTTGTTGTTTTGCCACAAAGTAAAATCGGCTTCTTTTTTCAAGCGAAGATAAGGGACAAAAGTATCGATTTTGCCCGCTAGGTTAGAAATAAATCTCCTCAAATAATTCACCTTACCTAGCAACTTTGAACTTCTTTCTTGCATGTCGGCGCTTTGAAATCACGAATCTTTTCTATGTTCTTAGGATCAATCTCAACTCCTCTCTTATACACCATGAATCCTAAGAACTTCCTCGCCGACACACCAAATGCACACTTGAGTGGATTCATCTTCAAACCATACCGACGCATCCTCTCAAAAGCTAACCTCAAATTGGCTATATGTCCCTCCATGCCATCCAATTTGACAACAATATCATCAATATAGATTTCTGAGATAATACCTAGCAAATCATGGAAGATCAAATTCATTGCTCTTTGATATGTTGCATCGGCGTTCTTCAATCCAAAAGTCATAACCACCCACTCAAATAAACCAACAAATCCTGCGCACCTAAAAGTCGTCTTGTACATATCCTCCTCCGCCATAAAGATTTGATTGTAGCCGACTTTACCATCTAAAAAGCTAATCACCTTATGACCCGAGGCGTCATTAATCATCATGTCGGCTATAGGCATAGGATATTCATCTTTTGGAGTAGCTTTATTTAAATCTCTAAAGTCTATGCAAACTCTAATCTTACCACTCCCCTTCTTCTCCACCGGGACTATGCTAGAAACCCACTCCGCATAGCGACATGGCCTAATAAACCCCGCTTTCAATAACCGATTAATCTCCTCTTTGACTCGGTCATAGAGAAAAGGATTGAAACGACAAGGTGGTTGTTTATAAGGCCTAAAACCCGGTTTAATTGGAAGCCGATGATCGACGAGATCACGGCTAAGACCCGGCATCTCCTGATACTTCCATGCGAAGCAATCAACAAACTCCTTAATTAGCTCGATTATTTTAACCTTATAATCGGCTCTCATGTTTTTGTTTACAAAAGTCGGCATCGGTTTAGTTCCATTACCTATGTCTACTTCCTCCAATGGATCGGCCGATGTAAACCCTTGACCAAGCTTTTCTACTTCATCAAAATCTTCAATAGTTTCACCAATATCGTTCTTTGTAGACCGATATTCTTGCACCCTCTTTTGCAACCACTCTAAATTAGCTTATTTACTCATTATGCAAAGTAATATGACCTAGCCGTGCTAAGCTAGCCAGCTTTACAGAGATAGGCACAAATTTACCATTGGAGATGTTAATAAAATCATAGCTAGAAAGATCCATCCCCGATAAGCATTGAATATTTCCATGACGCCACTCAAATGTTGCATCGACCATTGCAACCTCGGCCGATGTATCCGCTTGAACAATTTCAACATCATCGCCGTCCCATGGAATTAAACATTGATACAAAGTATAAGGCACACAACAATTGGCATGGATCCAACAACGACCCAAAATAACATTGTAGTTACATTGCACATCGGTGATGAAGAAAGCGGTTGGTAACATCTTGTTTCCCAAGGTAAGCTCCACCGAAAAGATACCCTTCACCTCTGTCGGTTCACCATTGAAGCCATTGAGAATCATGTTAGTCTTCTTCAACTCATCATATCCACGCCCCAACTTCTTGAACAACGAGTATGGCATCAAATTCATGACGGCACCTCCATCCACTAGCATCCTAGAAGCCGGCTTCCCATCAATATGACCTTTGAGATAAAGAGGCTTCATATGACGGTTTGACTCATCGGGCTTCTCAAAGACCGCATCTTTAGGACCTAGTGAAAATTGAGCAACTTCGGCTTCATCCATAGCACAAAACTCCATAGGCAACATACACACCATGTTGACATCTATGTCTTCCTTTGGAGATGATTTAACACTAGCAACCAGTTGTTCTTCTTTCTTCTTTTACAAGACAACCGATTCTTCAATGTCTATGGACTTACGCCTCCACATCTTTGTAGGCGGTGGTCGCAACTCGTTGAATCTTCTATCCCTTTGCTCTTCGGCCTCTCTCTCTCTCTCTCAATTCTTGGGCCCGAAGACGTTGCAACCTTCTCTTTTGGGTAGCCGTCAAATACTTAGGCATCCACCTTAGTTTCGGCTCTATTCCAGGAGGTAAATAATGCCCCCTGTTGAGTCTACTCGAAGACGATGAAGCCCCCGCACTACTCTTTGCAAATCACCTATCAAACCGGCACTGGAGCCCGGTCAGACCGGACGTAGACCTTCGGTCGGATCGGCCAGAGGCGCCGGTCTGACCGACTTGGGGCCGGCGGTCAGGCCAGCCTGATGGCCCGGTTAGACCGGCCGATTGTGATGAATTAGTACCGGCTTCAGATTTGTTGTTTGAAGACTCCCCAACTTCATCTCCAAAAGGTACTGGCACATCATGAGACCCCACTTTGATAGTAATCACTTCCGAAGTTCTCGTCTCCACCTTCACGCGCTTTCCTTCCCTCTTTCCTTCATTGACCTGATTTTCGCCACAAAATCGGTCATTGTTTGTGAAGACAAACGCACACGAGCTGGCCTCCTTGCTCCTCCCCATCCTTGATTATATTGCATTGGAGGCATATGATTGAACATTGGTGGTGTTGCCCCCCATGGCATGTAGTAAGGAAAAGGATAACCCGGCGGCGGTATTGGATAAGTGTCACGCCCTGAAATTCACTAGTAATTTCCGAATTAATTTGTGCATAGAATCCTCGTCCAGGAATCAGCCGAGGTACACAAACTGACAATTTAATATACAAATCCATCATAATAATAACGTTACATACTTACAAAACAAAAGAAAAACACCAGCAGAATAACGGTCTAGCGATGGCTTCAGCTCCACTCCCACAGGCAGCTCAACTGGGGTATAAGCCAAATGTCTTCTCCTTTTGGATCCTTTTTCTTCAACTGAGGTTGATTGATTATTGCAAGGATGAGCAAATGACATACTCAACAAGCCACACAGCAAATATGCAAGTGCACAGGATAGCAAAGGATGGCATAATATAGGCTCATTTGCAAAAGCAGCATTTAGCAAATATTTAAGAATAGTAAAACCGTAGAGTAATTTAATCATCAATTTTAATCAATACTGAACAACACACCCATGCTGCTCAGGCCCAACCATCCTGAACAACCATACCCGGCTGTACAGATCTAACTCCAAACCAGGAGATAAGCAAATTATTACCAGTTATAGCATCCATAATTATTGTGTGAGGTGTGAGACTAATCACGAAAAACATTGCTCAACCCGCCCATGATCGCGGGCATGGCTATTCGAATAGTTTTACTCTGGCCAGAGGTGTACCACAGTACCCACAAGACACAGCCCCAAAACATGTCACCATGCTCTCAGTACCACCACGGTACCTCGAAACGAGACTGTGACAGTACCCCTCTCACACAACACAACTCACCACAGTGCACCAATCCTGGATCATAATCACCCCCTCAATAACCAGAGGCATAGACTCCCCAGCGACCCCCACGGACTTCTCGCCGCTTCTCAGTTTGGCACCCCGTTATGAACCATGCTATACAAAAGGTAAAGCCGTTGCCCACGCTGGCTTGTGGTTGGCACGGTTAATGTCTCACAACAGTAGCTCGCGAACCGGTCCTTAATTGTCATGAGCACGACCTTCAAAACCATATGCTCACAACCCACCATTAACAAGTTTTAATTATCAATTAATTATCATAACACGATTAACCATCGTGAGTTACCATTAAATATAACCATAAATAATAATGTAGTATTATTAATCCCATTAATGAGCTAATGTTTCTAAGCATGGCTAAGCAATTATATATAAAGCATTTAGCTGAACCAATCTAATATATAAGGTCCAAGCTAATCAATTTATTACCCATAGGAAGATAAAGTCATCCTCGGCCATAATTAATTGGAAAAGACTCACCATCCGATGACATTCAAAAATAATGCATAAGTTGAAATAAAACAATAGCTTTAAATAGGTTTAACATACTCAAAGGGTTGTTTGGGATCTGCGTGACTTGCCTTGCAATAATCAGTCTTCAAATAGTCTTCTGAACCACTTCCGACGCACCCACGGACCTTCGCAACGATGGAAACGACAAGCTAACACGCAAAACGAATAAAAAGACTAACAAAACCAAATAAACAGTACATAAAAAGTAAACAAACATGTAGATCATGATTTTAGATGAATTTAGAGACTTAAACGGCCTCATTCTGACTTCATATGAATTAGTCATGAATTTTACAAGATTAATTCCAATTAAACCTATTAAAGAAAAGACTATTCCAAATTAATTAAACAATTTACAAATAATTTATAACTGAGATACAAGGCTAAAGCATCCTCCGGAAATTATTGGAACGAATTTAGTATATGACATATAGTAAAAAGAACTAATATGCCATTGAAAAGGGATAACAGGATTTATATTGATTTTGGACGGCTGAGATCAACTTTGGCCTATTTGACCAAAATTGGATGGCTTGGATTGATATGGTCTAAGGTTTTAGATGGCTGCCACGTGGGATGTGAGAGACGGCGACTCTATTCGGCGGTGAGGACGGCAAACGGCGGCGCAACGGCGGAAACCGAGAACACGGGGAGGAAGAGGAGGACGCGACGATCCTTACCAACAGTTACGCGGCGACGAACAGCAAAGGAGATGGCCGGCGATTAGAATAGAGTGACGACGGGGTATGTCTTGAGAAAAATAATTTATAAATCCGAAGACAAAAATCAGGATATGACAATAAGGCCCCCATGGCATGTCTTGAGAACGATGATATGTAGGTGATTCCGACCATCTTGGTGAATGACCGAATCGCTCCTTAGAAGGTGATCTTGGTCTTTTTCCTTTATTGCGAGCTTTCTCAACACTTTGCTTCTCATATTTATGCAAAAGCATATTGAAGGTCACCTTAGTCTTCTTAGGAGCTTTAGAACTTGAAGCTTCACTCCTATTCTCCTTCCAAACACCAACCTCCGGATTTTTTTGGCACCATCATCTTTGGCCTAGGTTCTCCAATGACCACTCCTTTCCCTTTAGTAGATTTGGCTTGCTCCGGCCAAATCAACACCTTCTTATCATTGAAGTTAATTGTGTTCACCGGAAAAGGATCATGATCAAGCTTCATCTTGGAGCCATTGGTAAATTTCAATCGTCCCTCATCTATGGCCGATTGAACCTGTCGTCGAAACACATTGCAATCATTAGTAGAATGAGAATGAGAATCATGCCATTTACAATAAGCTTGACATTTCAATTCCTCCTGAGAAGGTATGACATGGCCTTTAGGTAATCTAATTTGTTTTTCTTGCAAAAGATAATAAAAAATCTTATCACATTTGGCCATGTCAAAACTATACTTAACCTCACATTGCTGATCTTTGCGAGGAGTCGGCATTAAATTAGAACAAACAAAAGGCTTATTTTTGTTAGTCCATGACCACTCGGCAATATACATATCATGATCACCCTCATCAACGCTATCGCTAGCTTCAGGATAATCAATTAAATTAACATTAGGCTTTTTATCATATGTCTAACAAATTTCATACTATCCTTAACCCAGCTTTCCTAAGCCAGAGCCTTTTGCATGAGTTGACTAACATCCAGAAATTGTTGGCAATCTAATCTTTCTTTAATAGGAACAATTAAACCATTAAAAGCAAGATCAGCCAAATCCCTATCAGTTATATTTAAGCTATAACATCGGTTTCTAACATCCCTAAATCTCTTAACATAATCAATGACAGATTCATTGTATTTTTGCCTAACCGATGTCGAATCACTTAGCCTAAGTTCAGTTTCACCAGTATAGAAATAATCATGAAATATTTGTTCTAATTGAGGCCAAGTATGAATAGAATTTGCCAGTAAAGAAGTAAACCATGTAAAAGCAGTACCGGACAAACATAAAGAAAACAAGTGCAATTTAAAAGTATCAGAACTACTAGCCTCTCCACATTGCGCTAAGAATTGACCTACAGGTTCCTATGTGGTCCAACTATCCTCACCACTAAATTTGGTAAATTTGGGAACTCTATAACCACGAGGATATGGGATGTTGTCATAGTAATCAGGATACAGCTTTTGGTAAACCTTAGCACGATTCGTAGCTTCAATCCCGAATTTATCCCTAATAATACCACTAATCAATTCCTCCATATTATCATGCCTATGTTGATTTGGTGGTGGATTTGGTGGCCTAATAGGTTGTGGTTGCGGTGCAATATAATTATATTGGCCATACCTAGTATCGGGAGGATATTCCCTAGTAGGATCATTGTAAGCATTAGGGATATGTGGGGGAACTTGGGGGCTAACAGTAGATACAGGGGGATCAGCTGCTTGAAGGTGGTATAAAAGCCCGTTATTTGTCATTGGATCTACCACCTGTACAGGAATAATTGCGCCGGTCTGACCGGTCCAGGACCCGGTCGGACCGACATCCAGAGGTGCGGTCAGACTGGTCTGGGGCCCGGTCTGACCGCCGGGGAAAAACTCGGTCTGACAAGCCATCTGGCCCGGTCGGATCGGCTGAATGCACAGCCCACCCCTCGCCGGTTTTTTGCATATTTGTTCTTTCGGTTTTACTATATATTTGATCTACAGGAGGCTTACTAGCACTGGCAGAGGCTTTATCTTTCGATACAAAATCGGCTAAGAGGGAACCGAATTTGTTCCTTAGAAAATCATCAAAAACGAGTTTCAATAGATGCATCTAATTTAGTATTTAAAGCTACAATGGATGAATCTATTATACTCGCTATTTGTTGTTGGATAGAAGTGATACCTCTTCAGTACTCACCACATCAAAATTAGGTTTAGGCAATGATCCTTGCTTGAGAACCACACCTTGACGAGTCCTAGTGCACGACCTCATCAACATCTCCTGGGTAAATGCCTTGAGGTGTTCCTCCATGATCTTGCGTGCTTCCCCATCAAGCTCCTCCAATAAGATCGGTATGACATTGGATGGTTCCACCTCCACCTTGGTTGATGGCAGCTTTGTCATGGCGACGTCGAACTTGAGATGACGTTGAGCAGATTTTCCCCAGCAGAGTCGCCAAAAATCGTGTTGGCAACTTTTTGTGACAAGTTGGCAAGCACGATCACAGCACCTAAACGCCTTGCGGTGATCCTAGAGTCGCCAACCACCTCAATCTAGCAAAAGGCTAAACTAAGATGGGTTTTGATATCCAAACCAGCTAGTGGAGCCGATTCTAGATAACTACCCGTCTCGTGGGCAAAACGGAAGGTTTTCAGGACAAACCTACAAAGAGGTGTCGCACTCTCGCAGTGGCGGGGGATGATTTATGGCGCAAATCGACAAAGATGGACAAACTAAGAGAAAACTAAAAGCAATATGAAAAAACGACTCGATTGATTGATTGTAGATTGATTTTTTACAATGAACCGGCCTTACCCCCTTATATAGGGGTTGGTCTTGCCCTCTACAGGCCCTCCTCCACGTTCAACTCGGGATAGAATCCAAAGGAAACTCGAAACATGCCTTCCCAAGTAAGGAAACCCGAGACCTGACGAAAATAGACCTGGACTCGGACTCTGCCGGTCAGACCGGCCACACACCGCCGGTCCGACCGACCCACTGTTGGCGGTCTGACCGGCCTATACACAGCGGTCAGATCGGCCCTTACAAAGGAAAATTGGCAGACTTCCAAACTTTGGCAATTTTCCCTATTTTATCTCTAGGTGCCAAATTTGGCTGTAAACACTGGAACCAACTGACGATATAAAAAACTGGACCCATAACTGACATACAACTCACACAGTTGAGTGATGAACTCTAGAACTAAGTGATGAACAGATGCAATACTCAAACTAAAAATTAAATCTAAAACTAAACCAGCACTCGACACGACGATGCAATCTAAAATTCAACAACGCAAAACCTAATAAAATAATGCAACGGCTCAAATTGTCTAGGTAAAGAATAAATATTTTTGTGTGGCAATTTTTTGGTTATAGGAAGATAAATTACCTAACGGGCAACTGCACTCTGATACCAACTGATGAGGGATGCTAGGTCCCGATCTTCCGATAGGTATTGATAAACAGTTGATTTGGGCAGAGTCACGACACAACTTGATCTGGCTTCTGAACGTACATGCTACGGAGCCCCGCAATCGCAGCACCACGTCTCCTCTGGATATCAACCGTGCCGAAACCCGTTTGACCTCGCCGAGAAGGCTAATCCTTGCATGCGAATCGAAGCACACAAGTAAGAACAAGATAGATTGCAACCAAATTGCATATGAATGATTAAGCACTCGAATTTGGGTTTCTACAAACCGATCTAGCGGCGAAACTGTTCTTAATAGAATAATCAAAGAAAACCCCCACTTTAAACTATAACGGCTACTGATTAAGTATGATTAGGGACGTCCTAGTGTTGTTCTAGGGTGCACACCCCATTGGGCTAAGCCCACGACACAATTACATGGCTCAAAACCCAAATCAGATTCGGACTGCTGAACGTGGCTTGTTTTGGAGATTCCCAGCAGCTTGGTAGGAATTTTGACGTGGGACCAAAACCATCTGAAAGTATACTCCATATGCTTTCCAACAAGTACTCATGGGCCCCGAAATTCCTTCTAGATCAGCAGCTAGGTCCATTTCAGGTTGATGCTGTCAGGAGGCCCGAATCCGAATCCAAAATGTGTAGAACTTTATCACTTGTCTTCTATGGACCAAAAGTGACGTGGTGAGGTAGAAGTAGACTTGGAGAAGGTCTTGGTGTTGTCCCCAATCAACTTCTTTAATCATCCATGCATTTCTTACGCTCGGTCTCATTTCTTTCGCCCAAGCAAGTACCTCTTCAAACGAAAACACACAGAACTCATTGTGTAGCAACGTTTGTTCAAATATATAACAAAAAAATCTAATGTAGAACATATGCACCTTTGGTTGATTAATACATAAGGTAGTCATGGTTATATCCGAGCTAGTTGTGTCCTCATCATCTTCACCGCTGGCTTGCCTTCGCCGCCGTTGATGGTGTCTACATCTTCACTTCCGGCCGCTTTCGTCTGTTGCCAACTGTCACACCCTGAAGTTCTTCTCCCAAGTCTAAGTTGAATTTATAAATGGTCTCGAGAAAATACTGGTGTAAAAGTAAGAGTGAAACCCTAATGAATTAATGCAAATAATAATCGGAATTGGCATGTGGGATTTTTCTTGAGTTCTACATGTCGAAATATGCTAACAAGATTTTTAGTGGAATTTTCAGAGCTCTAGAAATAACTTTAACCAATTAAAAAGGAGCACTAGCAATATTTAAATCCCTGGAAATTCTTTTCCTTTTTTCTTTTTCCTTTTTCCCCTCCTTTTTCCCCTAATGGGCTACCGGCCCATTTCCCCCTCTCTCCCGCGCCCTGCTGGGCCGGCCGAAGGCCACGGCCCAGCTAAGCCCGCGCCCCCTCCTCTCTCTCCCGGGGTCACTGACAGGTGGGGCCCACCTGTCAGGCCCGTCCCCGACCTCCAGCCGCGCCGCCGCATCTCGCAACCGCCGCCCCACTCGCTCCCGCACCTCCTGGGCCACGTCGCCCACGTCGCCGCCTTTTCCCGCGTTCCCCACGCCCACTCCCTCTCTCCCACCCGCGCCCGCGCTCGAGACGGCCGGGATTCAATTTTCAAATCCTGCCTCTCTCTCCTCCCCACCTCTCCCCACTCCGCCGGCAAAATCGCGGCCATCCCGGCCACGATCGACCCTTGCGAGCCTATATAAAGCACCCCCGTTCCCTACTCTCTCTTTTTCGCGTTGCAATCATCCGCTCCCGTGCTCTCTTTAGCCCTAGCGCCGTCGCCCCCCTCTCCGCCGCCTCCGCCATTGCTCCGGCCACCACTAGCTGCCGCTAGCTGCCGCGCAGAGCCGCGCCGTCAACGCCGTCGCGTTCGCCGTCAAGCGGGCCACCTCGTCCACCCCTCTCCCGTCGGATTTCGCCACCGGAACCCACTCCGCACCGTGCGCCGGTGAGTTCGGCCATGGCCGCCGCCTTCGGCCGGCGTTCCCGCCCTCTGTGATTTTTCTCTTCCCTTCTAACTTCTACTATTATGTTCCTTAGGTCGTCCCGGACCCCGTCCGCCACTCGTCGACTTCCCTCCGTCAATCCTCGTCGCCGTTCGCCGTCGTCTCCCTCCACGCCGGTCGGACCTCTTCGGTGAGGACACCCCCTCCTTCTTCTCCCTCTCTTTTCCTCCGATAGCATCGCCGCCTAGTCGTCGCATCGCGCCGCCGTCGCTCACCGTGCGGCGCCGCTCGCCGTCGGCCGCCGCCGTTTACCGCCGCCGCCCCGCGGTAGCACCGCCGTGTGCCATGGCCGTCGGGCCGGCTTGATCGGCCCGTGCGCGCCGGCCGCGCGCGAGGGTAGATCGGGGCCGTCCGCTTGGCCGCCTGCGTGGCTGCCGCGTGGCCGCCGTGTCGGCGCCACGTCAGCGCCACGTGGTGCGCCGCCTCCTCCTCAGTCTGTGGACCCGGTCCACCGCGGACCGCCACCCCGAGCCTATCACATGTGGGGCCCGCATGTCGGCGCCGCCCTCCCTCTCCAGGGTTTATTTATTGTGCAATAAATCATTTAAGGATTTTTCTGGTTATAGTAAAAACACAGTGAATCTTCTAAAATTCATAGAAAATTCATCCGAGCTCCGTTTAAGCCCATTCAAGTCTCAGTAAATCAAGAAAAATGCATAGAATCCATTAAAAATGGTTTTGTTCTCTGTTTCAGTAGTCTTATATAGTCTGTTTGTATGGTTTGCTTTGTATGTCACTTAGATTTCGGCTCTCCCGACGCTCCGGTGTACTTTGAAATAGTCGCCGAGGTTCCTCCAGCAGCAGAGCAAGGCAAGTCATGCTTGTCACTTGAACGTGTTGAACCTATATTGCAAATGCTCTATCGTTTTCCCTTAAATACTGCATTGTTTTATAATGTTATCATGGGATGGTTACCTACTGTTTCAGCCATGCTATTTGTACCATGCTCCTTTGTTAGCTTGGGATATAACATGACAAGATATTGGACTAGGGATTGCTTAGCCATGCTTAGTTCAACTAGCACACAATGGGGGAATCACATTAATGCATAGACTTCAGGTTCTAATGTTGATGTTGGATTAGTGCCACCGTCCTGGTGTTGGTCAATTAAAATATATTAAATGGTGGGTTGTGGGTGCATGGTTTTGATGGTCGCGCCCATGGCACGTAAGGACCGGTTCGCGGTATGCCCTGGAAGAACTTATCGTACTTACCACAAGCCAGCGTGGGCAACGGCTGTGCTTGTAGTGTAGCTTTCCTCTAGCTGACGCATCCAGGCAAGGGTGGGCGTGATGGAGTTTGGACGGGCCCTGCGACGGCCTATGCGGCTTCCGGATTCACCTAGGCACGAGAGGGGACTGCCCGCTGCCTTGCGAGGAGTGGGGGTCAAACGTGAGGTGTGGTGTGCTTGGTTAGAGGGGGTTATGCGAAGGGTCCTGTCACGGCCTCTTTCTGGTATGTCGTGGTGGCATGTTGGCGCACGGAAACATGTCATGGGGCTGTGTCTTGTGGGTACAGTTGTACACCTCTGATCAGAGTAGAACTATTCGAATAGCCGTGCCCGCGGTTTTGGGCGGTCAACCAGATTTACCGTGATTAATCTCACCCTAGTTTAGTCTGATGGAATTGATTAGTTCAGGTGGATGGTTGGGCCTGTTGCAACGTGGTGTAGCGTTGGACAGTGGATGGTTAATATTGATTAATTATTACAACTATTTTACTGCTTTCAACTACTATCTATAAATGCTCGCTTTATGCAAATGAACCGCTCTAGCTATCCTTTGGTTATATCCTGCATCATACCCCTATTTCGGTATGACTTGCTGAGTACGGTGTGTAGTACTCAGTCTTGCTCTATTTTCCCCAAACCCCCAGAGTTTGAGTATGCGTTAGATGGTGGCTTTTCCGAGGAGTAGGCTTCGTCCATGCCGTCGAGGATGCCCCTGGAGTGGTGTTCCCGCTGCAGTCCAAGTCAAGGTTTAGCTCCTGTTATCTTTTAATTTTCCGCGGCGTTTATGTAAGACTTTTATAATGTTTGTAAGACGTGGATCTGTATGTCAACTTTGTCGTTTGTGTACCCCGGCCGGTCCTGGACGGAGGTTTTAATGCACATTTTACTTGGAATTCTATTCGGGAATTTCTGGGCGTGACAAGTTGGTATCAGAGCCGACCTTGACCGTAGGACAAGCCAAATGGAAAACCTAAGAGCCCTCTGAGTCCTTTTCATTGCATATGTTCTTTGCAATTGGATTTGTTCCTTGGTTCAAGGGAAAAATCTTGGTCGTTTGTTCAATTGAGATTTGTCAAATCAGGTCAGTCTAGGGTTTTAGTAAAATTATTCGAGATTTATTTGACAGTCAGTCGGAATTTGATTGGAGGGATGTATTAGGTCCTAACTCAGGAATATGGGTTGCAAGTTATTTATGTTCTTATTGTTATTATTAGTATGTATCTAATTTCTCATTATTTTATCGCTATGTAAGTCAGTCTTATTTATTCACTCTCATGCAAAAATGATCTATGCACAAAATTCCGCTCTCATTCGTTCATTTTATTTGAGTCCTTTACTGCTTTATTTAAATTGGATTTGAGCATACATTGATCCTACCCCTTTGTCTTCTCTAGATGGCCGACCACCCTCCCAACCACCGCGGAGAAGGCATAGATGATTTTGTGGCAGAGTTGGCTCGCATGACCCTGGTGGTGGGCTACCCCAATGCACCGGAGTACTTGACTGTCCTGCCGCTCAGTGGCGAGTTTCCCCACCGTGTCCGCCTGGAGGTTCATGGCATCTTGGGCACCTACCTCGCCAACATGGTTGTTGAGGCATCTGGAGGCACCGCTGACCATGCCTGTCAGGAGGCGGCATATCTGATGATAGCTAGGCTTCGCGACCGCCACAGCTACACCTTCTGCAACACGGTGTACCGCTTCCACCCTCGCCGAGCAAATGACGACGATGTCAGTACCTTCCGCCTGACGGCCGGCGAGAACGACACCACCTTCAGCCACATGTGTGCCGTGATGAAGGGAATGGACAGGATGCACTCTGACCTGCACAAGGCATCCAAGGCCTTGAATGATGGGAAGCTTGTGAGGATCATAGCTCTGAAGGATGAGATAGCGCGCCTGAAGAAGGAGAACGCTCAGCTGAAGGGTCTCCTCGCTCCCGGAGGAGTCCGGATCCGCACCACACCTCGCAAGTCGACAACTGCACCCGTGCGCATTCAGCTTGCGCTCACGAACCCACCTCCTCTCGCAGCTCCTCCAGCACCTCCCGCAGTTACTGCAACGCCCGCAGCTCCACCTCTAGTCCCAGCTCCTGTCCCAGTGTCAGCTCCCACGTCCGCTCTCTCCTTCGCTGCAGCGTCAGCCGCTAGGGGTCCAGCCAGTGGCAACGGAGGTTGGTTGCCTGCTACTCCCAGTGGCAGCCGCGGCAGTAGCAGCAGTTCCAGTGGCTCAGAGCCAGGTAGTGGCGAGACGTATCTGCCGGACTCTAGGAGCCACTCAGAGGGACCTAGCGACGAGCAGGACGACGCCTTCGACTCCACCAACCGCAGGAGCCGTTCCGAGCACTAGGCTCGCTTTCCCTTAGCTTATCGTCTTGCTTAGTAATTGTCTTTTAGTTTGTGTGTTTAGGTCTGTTCGCTTGTGGGTCAGTCGACGGTCGATATCATGTGCCTATGATATGGCTATCCTAATAAGGATTTGCTTGCTGTTTTAAGTGTTTTAATTCATATCAGAACAATTGTAGTTTAATTCCTATATAATAAAGCTTAGTTCCTAAGCATCTGTTTGTCTTCTTTTCCATCCCCTCTGTCTGCTCTCCCTTCAGATGGTCAACACCAGGAATGGCAGCCGTGCAGCAGGTGAGGGCAGCACCGGCGAAGAACGCACCGATGGTGGGTATCCCAACAGCGCCTCTGGCAACGGTCCACCACCGCTCCCCGAGAACCCGACGCTTGCACAAGTGATGGACCATTAGACCCAGATGATGGCGGCCATGATGCAGCAGATGCAGCAGCAGCACCAGCAGATGCACCAGAGGATGCAGCAGCAGGCTGAGCAGCAGCAATAGCAGTTTGGTCCCCCTCCCCCTCAGTCCAAGCTGTCGGAGTTTCTACGCGTCAGGCCACCCACCTTCTCCAGCACCACCAACCCCATCGAGGCAAATGACTGGCTCCATGCCATAGAGAAGAAGCTCAATCTCCTGCAGTATAATGATCAGGAGAAAGTCGCCTTCACCACACACCAGCTTCAGGGTCCTGCGTCAGCTTGGTGGGACAATCACATGGCTACCCGTCCGCCAGGCAGGGAGGTCACTTGGGCGGAATTCTGTCGCAGCTTCAAGAAGGCTCAGGTGCCAGACGGGGTCGTGGCACAAAATAAGAGAGAATTCCGGGCACTCCACCAGGGCAACATGACAGTCACTGAGTACCTACATGAGTTCAATCGCCTAGCGCGATATGCACCAGAGGATGTCCGCACCGATGCAGAGAAATAGGAGAAGTTCCTAGCAGGCCTGGATGACGAGCTGACCAACCAGTTGATCTCCGGGGATTACGCTGACTTTGAGAAGCTGATAGACATGGCAATCCGCCAAGAGGATCAGCGCAACAAAATAGACAGGAAGAGAAAGGCAGCTCAGTTCTGGTCCAACCAAGGAAGTCACCAGCGACCGTGCTTCACTCCCGGACAGCAGGGTGGGCCTACCACCATGATTGTCCGTCAGCATCGCCCTTACAACTCAAGCAACTTCCACCAGGGCGCCAGTGGTAGCCAGAACCATCAGGGAGGTCAGCCTAACCGCAATGCGGCTCCGCGCCCACCAATGACACCAGCACAACTGGCTCCCTCAGCCCCAGCCAAGGAGACCGGAGCAAAGCCAGGGTCCTGCTACAACTGTGGCGAGCATGGCCACTTTGCTGACAAGTGCTCGAAGCCAAGGCATGCCGGGCCAAGGTTTGCCCAAGATCATGTCAACCACGCGTCCGCAGAAGAGGTGCAAGCAGCACCAGAGGTCGTACTGGGTACGTTTCCTGTTAACTCAATCCCTGCAATAGTACTTTTCTATTCCTGTGCAATGCATTCTTTCATTTCCAAGAGGTTTGTTGGGATGCATGGGTTAAGAAAATAAGAGCTTAGTACACCAATGAGGGTTCATATCCCGGTAAATAGTTCAACCTCGGTCAGTTATAGCCCTTCAGTGCTATTAGAAATCCACAAATCACAATCTCTAGCCAACCTCATCCTTCTTGAATCCAAAGACCTAGATGTCATTCTTGGGATGGATTGGCTGACCAAGTTCAACGGCTGGGCTTGTAGTGTAGCTTTCCTCTAGCTGACGCATCCAGGTAAGGGTGGGTGTGATGGAGTTTGGACGGGCCCGGCGACGGCCTATGCGGCTTCCGGATTCACCTAGGCACGAGAGGGGACTGCCCGCTACCTTGCGAGGAGTGGGGGTGAAACCTGAGATGTGGTGTGCTTGGTTAGAGGGGGTTATGCGAAGGGTCCTGTCACGGCCTCTTTCCGGTATGTCGTGGTGGCATGTCGGGGCACGGAAACGTGTCGTGGGGCTGTATCTTGTGGGTACAGTTGTACACCTCTGATCAGAGTAGAACTGTCACACCCTAAAAATCCTAAATATATAAATTGTTGTTTAATTGGAATTATTAGAAATGATTTTAAAAGCCTAGAAGAGAAGATTTAATTTTAAATAATAAATTCCAATATAAAATGGGGCCAGATAAAATTTTATTAAATACTTTACTTGACTCTATAGTTCCTAGACTTTTCTGGGATTTATTTGAGCCAAGGAAGTATTTTTAATAAATGGAATTGCATTTCATGAATAATTTAAATTGAAAAAGGTTTTAAAAAGTTCTCTTTTGGCTTTGGGCCGAAAGTCGGCCCAAAACCCTTTCTCTCTCTCCCCGGCCCAAGTCGGCCCGCAGCCGAACCGCCGCCGCGCGGGCATCCGCCCGCTGACAGGTGGGGCCCACCTATCAGGGCCGTCGTCTTCCTCCAGCCGCCGCGCCGAAACCCTAGCCGCGCCGCGCCGCCACCGTCTCCTTCCAAATTCGGCCGCTCCTTTCCCGATCCGGTGAAATCAATAGAGGGGAAATGTTTCCCGGGATCTCCTCTATCTTTTCTCTTTTGGAATCAATCGCTAAATCGGTTTGGAAATCCGTGGATTCGAGTTCGATTCGGATCGATCTCTCTCCTCCGAACCCTAATCTTTCCTTCGCATCGCCAGTCACCGTGGGCCTTCGCCGCCGCCCCCTAGCCACTTTAAAAGGACCCCCGAGCTCCCCTCTACCCGCCGCCACCCTCGTCTTCGCCTCTCGTCGCCGGTAGAGCTCTAGCGCCGTGCCGCTTAGCGCCGCCGTCGCCGCCGTTTGTCCAGCCGTGCGCCGCCGCCGCTTCGGTCGTCGTCGTCGCTCGGGAAGGCCACCGTCGGGTTCGCCAAGCCGTCGCCGTCCTCGTCCGCCCCTCCGTTGTCGCCGTAGACCGCCGGAGCATCGCCGCCATCGTCGACCCGAAGGTCTCCGCCGTTTCAACCTCGTTGCCGTCGCCGTCCGTTGATCTTCCTCCGCTGCTTTGGTCACCGGTGAGTTCGCCGTGTCGTCCGCAACCCGTAGATGCCTTTCGTTAGCGCCGTTGTGCCGTAGTTCGCCGGCGAGCTTGCGCTGTCCGATCCGCCGCCGGTGATGACGTCATCGCCGACGTCATTGTCGCCGTGTCCCGTGGACCGGTCGTGGACCGTTCGATCTTGGTTGTCCGTTGTGGGTTGGATCGATCTCGGCCGTTCGTTCCCGTGAGCCGCCGCCGTGCACCCGGTTCACCGTGAACCCTAGCCGCTGACGCAATAGTCCTCTTTTCCTTTTCAAAAATAATTCATTATTGCGTCATAATTCAATTAAAATCCATATAAGTGTTTTAATCCGATTTAATCTTTGAAGATTCATAACTAATTCATCTTAGCTCGGATTTAGTTGGTTCAAGTCTCTAAATTTTTCTAAAATTGAGATCTACATGTTAAAAATATCCACATGTACTGTTCATGCTTGTTTATGTGCTGTTTTGGTGTTTTTGCTCTTTTCTGTTTAGATTCCGTCGTTCCCGGAGAGTCCGTTTTCGCAAGAGAAGAATTTGAAGAGTTCCAAGGCCAGCAAGGCAAGTCACACAGATCCCAAACAACCCTTTGAGCATGTTGATCCCGTTTAAAGCTATTGTTTCTATTCAACTACTGCATTTATTTTTGAATGTCATTGGGTGGAAATAACCTATTGCCTTGTTATAGCCCTTTTGCTATTGATTCCCTATTCTTTGTCACTTGGTTAATAATTTGATTAGCTAGAACATTATATGGTTTTAGCTAAAGTGAATAGGATGCTTAGCCATGCTTAGAAACACTAGCTCATATAAATGGGATAATTATGACTCACTATTATTTAATGATGGCTTAATGATAGCTCACGATGGTCAATCGTGATTGGTTAATTAATTAAATTGTCAACTAAAACTTGATAATGGTGGGTTGTGAGCACATAGTTTTGATGGTCGTGCTCATGACAATTAAGGACCGGTTCACGAGTTTCGGTTGTGAAACATTAACCGTGCCAACCACAAGCCAGCGTGGGCAACGGCTTTACCTTTTGTATAGCATGGTTCATTGCGGGGCACCAGACTGAGAAGTGGCAGAGATAAGCCCACGGGGGTCGCTGGGGAGTCCATGCCTTGTTTATAAGGGGGTGATTATGATCCAGGAACGGTGCACTGTGGTGGATTGTGTTGTGCGAGGGGTACTGTCACAGCTCCTTTCCGAGATACCGTGGTGGTATTGAGGCGCATGGTGACATGTCGTGGGGCTGTGTCTTGTGGGTACAGTGGTACACCTCTGGCCAGAGTGAAACTATTCGAATAGCCATGCCCGCGGTTATGGGCGGGTCTAACAATGTCTTTCGTGATTAGTATCACACTTCTCACCATAATAAAAGATGCTATAACTGGTAATAATTTGATTAGCTCCTGGTTTGGAATGGTATATTCCTGGTTTGGAGATAGATCTGTACAGCCGGGTATGGTTGTTCAGGATGGTTGGGCCTGTACAGCATGGGTATGTTGTACAGTGTTAATTAATATTGACGATTAATTGCTCTACTGTTTTACAATTCTTAAATGTTTGTCAAATGCTGCTTTTGCAAATGAACCCTATATTATGCTGTCCTTTGTTATTCCGTGCACTTGCATATTTGCTGCGTGGCTTGCTGATTATGTCATATACTCACCTTGCAATCATTCATCAGAGGAGGAGTTCTACAGTGATGCTGATGGTGTGGAGGATTAGGTGTAGCCCTGGTCAAGCTGCCTGTGGAGTGGAGTCGCCTGCGACGTTTATTTTATTTTTCCGCTGCTTAGATCTTTATTGATTGAGAGGAACTATCTACCTCTGTAATGACATTTTATTCGCTTATTAATTAGAATAATAATTGTACTCTATTGTCAATTTGTTATTGTGTGCCTCGGCTGATTCCTGGACGAGGGTTTACACACATGTAAGCGTTTGGAATTTTGGATAGAAATTCTGGGCGTGACAAGAACTATTCGAATAGCCGTGCCCGCGGTTATGGGCGGTCAACCAGATTCACTGTGATTAGTCTCACCCTAGTTTAGTCTGATGGAATTCATTAGTTCAGGTGGATGGTTGGGCCTGTTGCAACATGGTGTAGCGTTGGACAGTGGATGGTTAATATTGATTAATTATTACAACTATTTTACTGCTTTCAACTACTGTTTATAAATGCTCGCTTTATGCAAATGAACCGCTCTAGCTATCCTTTGGTTATATCCTGCATCATACCCCTATTCCGGTATGACTTGCTGAGTACAGCGGGTAGTACTCAGTCTTGCTCTATTTTCCCCAAACCCCTAGAGTTTGAGTATGCGTCAGATGGTGGCTTTTCCGAGGAGTAGGCTTCGTCCGTGCCGTCGAGGATGCCTGTGGAGTGGTGTTCCCGCTGCAGTCCAAGTCAAGGCTTAGCTCCTGTTATCTTTTAATTTTCCGCGGCGTTTATGTAAGACTTTTATAATGTTTGTAAGACGTGGATCTGTATGTCAACTTTGTCATTTGTGTACCCCGGCCGGTCCTGGACGGGGGTTTTAATGCACATTCTGCTTGGAATTCTATTCGGGAATTTCTGGGCATGACACCAACTGATTATCTAGCCGCCATGGATGCACAACTCTGTCATCACTGCTGGGCGCCTTCGTTTTCATTGTTGGCCGCCTTGTCTGATGCTGACTGGTTTGTTTGCCTCCACGGCTGCATGTCTTCGTCACCATTGACTGGCATCATCATCATCACCAACTTTTCTTCCTCGCTGCTGATTGGTGTCTCCGCCTTGATGGCTGGCCGATTATGCTGCCGCTCATGGATATCTTTGTTTTTACCATCTACTTCTTCTGTTGCCGAATGGTTTTGCCATCACCGACTGGTGTTACTATCTTCACGACTATGCGTCTACGCCACTGGTTTGCTTTTGTTGCCGCCGACTTGTGTCTACGTCATCACGACAGTGCAACTCTATCTTCATTGTGGGACAACTTTATCTTCATTGTCTTTGGCATCGGCAAACTCTATTGCCTCTACTTCGCAAGCTTTGCTACTTCACCAACAATGACATCTACAAGAGCCTCTACATCTCGGCATGCACCACAAAATATGACGCCGTGTTATTCTACTACAACAAGTGGTGCTTCAATCTTTAAGATTTCTACTCGGACATCTTCAACGCATATCTTCACTCAAGCAATGGCTACTCGATAACAAGAAGCTACAGTTCTTGACTCTCTATTCAGTTGTTTTCCAACTAACTAAAGAGTCTGGGGCTACGCAAATACAAGGCTCAAAATTCGATAAATTTTATGTCAATATGAAGCAATGAATTAATCAGCCAAAGAGTTCTATGGAATTTACTTCGGGGGTCATCAGCTTCATCTTCGCTTCAGTGCTGGCGTTCTACTTCAGCAATTCCAATTATTTCACCAACAATTTTGGCTTCTCCACGCCGCCACAATCTACTCCAAATTTCTCAAGGGCATTGCATCAATCTTCGTTATGCACACGCTCGCATCAAAGAAACTACTCGAGCTTCGATATCTTCTCAACAGTTTGATGGATTATTGTCACTGACATCATCACCAACACCATTACTTGATCGGCCCTGACGTCTCCGCCGTTGCTAATGGGTGACTACATCTTCGCCTCCGGTTGTTTATGTCATTGCCGACTTGTTATTTCACCTTCACGGTTAACCTACTACGCAAACACTGATGAGCGTCTTCGTCATTATCATCGGCTGCTACGCCGCTATTGACTGGATCATCGACATCATCATCTTCATCAACATCCTGTCAAGCCTCTTCAACATAGCCTACTCTACTGCTATTGATGGGCAACTTCGTCATGATAATCGGTCATCTTTGTTGCTGCTAATCGTCATTACCGTCGGTTGCGTTTGCCATTGCCGACTATTTTTTTTTCATCTTCATGATTGGTGGATTTCGCCATCGCCGTTAATGCGCGTATACGTCTTCATTCTGCCTCATCTGTCACCGATTGATTATTTCGCCGCCATGGTTGCACAACTTTGTCGCCATTGCTGGGGGCCTTTGTCTTCACTGCTAGCGGACTCGTTTGCTGCCGACTGTCTTCTTGACCTCCACGGCTACGCAACTTCATCACCTTTGATTGGTGTCATTGTCTTTACCATTAGCAACATCTTCGTCATCTCTGATGTGCGATATCATCTTCATGATTGGTCATCTCGCTTCTATGCCGACTACATCAGTTACCTACAATGGACAATTTTGACTACAACAGAAGGACAAGCTTTATGCTTAGGGGCTTACTAGCTCAAGCACAAGGATCATATTTTCAATTTGGACTTATTCCGAATGCATGCAACATGAATATATGGTCATGAGTCAGTTTCTTATGTTCAACGACTGGACTATTCATTATTCCCCACGAGGTCCATCAGCTGAGTACTTGCACCAGTCGGGATGCAGTTTTTACATCTACTTCGGTACAACCTATGAGGGATAACTACTCATATCAGAAGCCACTCAGAAGAGATACGCTCGATCTACATCACCTGTGAGATTCGTCACTCGAGAGTATATTCATAAACATACTATACACGTCATATTTTAAGGGTATTGGTGGGCATATTTTGGGCCTAGGCCTAATATGTCTGTAGCCCATATTTTCAGGTGTGGCCTATCACGTTCTTTTAGGGGCTTAGGCATTTTTTGCTTAGGCCAAAGTGCGCGTGATCAAGTGCTCAATACCTTAAAAGTCCTTTTATACCGCTGTTACTCAACTTTTAGAAGTTGGTACAATGTGTTTTAAAATGTGCCAAACAGTGAAGCTTTTATAGCTGCCCCGCTGACTTTTTATGTAGTCAAGGCGTCGTTTGGTTTTATAAAGCAATTGATTGGATACAATATCGTTGCTTTTTGCCACGTAAGTGTGCATTTTTATTGACCAATATTATGGCTTAGACTAATTATATATTTTGGTCATTTTCCTGACGGTTGGTAGATCCTTTATGAGTTTATTTACTCGGATTTTACACTACATATGCCATATATTTCCCGGTGTGGTGAAATCATGTGTCTTTTAGGGACTCAAGCACATTTGTTAAAGCAATGTGCGCATGGTGTTTATCCAATACTTTAGAAATTTCTTTATTCACAGCATACAAGCTTCTTTATAGTTATTTTGCTATGTGAATTTTCTATGATGTAGACAACTTTAGGTTTCTCGCATCATATTTTACAAAGCAGTCGGTATATCACTCGGATCATGTTATTTGGGATTCACACCACATATACTATATATTAATATTAAGTCACTTGGTTGACTACAATGACCAAAACCACTTGGTTGGTTAGATTATTTACTCCTTAACTCACTACGCCAGATCAGCCCATCTATGATGGCCTATCTGTGACGGACCAAAATATCTCGTCACAGATAATATCACCTTTGACAGGTTAAAATAAATCTCGTCATAGATGAGGCTAAAAAAAATGACCCATCACTGGTAAATACTCACATGTGATGGGCATATATAAGGACCCGACACATAACGTTTGTGACGTGTCCACATATAAACTCGTCACTGATGAGTACTTACCTGTGACACGTTTTAAGTTTGCACCCATCAAAGGTGAGTAACCTCACCTCAGATATTCAATCAATTTTCACTTATAAAAAAGGAAACCCCAACCCTCACCCACCGCCCCATCTCTTTTGTCTCTTCTCTCTTCTCTCTTCTCTCTTCTCACTTTTCTCTTCCTCCACCATCGCCTCTCCCACCAACCGTGCGCCGGCTGCGTCGCCACCTCTCCCATGGTAGCGTCGCCGCCTCCTTCGCCCGCGATCGTCCTCTAGGAGCTCGGGGTCGCCGCCTCCTTCGTCCGCCGTCGGCCACTAGGAGGTCGGGCCCGGCGGCCTTCAACATCGACGCCGCCGCCACCTCCTGACCGCCGGTCACCAGATCCGGCCGCTGGTGCCTTCTCCTGCCTCCCGGCCCCTGACACCGTCGCCTCCCGACCGCCGGCCTTCAACACCGACACCGTCGCCGCCTCCTGACCGCATGTCGCTAGATCTGGCCTCCGGGAAGCCGGATCTGGCCGCCGGCGCCTTCCCTCGCCTCCCGGCCACTGACGCCACCAAGTCTGGCCTCCGGGAAGCCGGATCCGGCCGCCGACACCTTCGCCACCTCCGCAACCTCTTCCCCGTATGCCGGATGCTGCCTCCTCCGCCGCTGACCGCTGACCGCTAGATCCAGCCTCCACGAGGTCTGGGGATGCAGATCCAGTGTCCGCGGCCTTTCCCTGACTGCCGGCGCCGCCGCCTCCACCACCGACCGCCGGCCGCCGGATTTGTTTGTGCTTGATTTGCTAATGTTTGTTGCTTGTGTGGATGTGTAGTTAGTTAAAATGGATATGGATACTTGTGTGATGTATATTGTTAGATTGCTTCATGTGTACTTGTTTGTTGAGATGTATTTGATTTAAAATACAAAGTAGTTGTATCATGTTCATCTTGAGATGTATTTGATTTTTCTTCATTTCGTACATTTGGGGCTGGGGCATTTCTTTTTTTTGGGGGTGGTTTTTGACATCTGTGACGGGTGAGAATTAAAACCAGTAACAACTGTTTTCACTCCTTTGACGGGTTGGAAAGAGTCACCCGTGACAGGTGTGAGTCACCTGTGACGGGCTATATTTTTTGGCCCATCAAAGGTTTTAATTACCAGTGACGGGATTTCACCCGTCAAAGGTGAGGTGTAGTCATCAGTGACCACTAATCTCTAACCAGGACCAAATCCGTCAAAGGTGAGGGTTAGAGCCCATCACAGATGAACGGATCCGGCCTAGTGATTATATGTTTAGTTTGTTCAACTAACCACATAGTCGGGGGGCTAGATCTATTAGGTGCATCTAGTCGATGCACCTAAGTTTACATTTAATTATTTTTCAGCCCTCCACTATCTTCAGATTTGGTAAAAGTACTCGGGAGACCATGGCGAAGATGATTGAAGCACTCGGCTTTGGAGTAATCTAGTTCGGGAGAAGATTATCTTTTCCGACTGTGAAGGTCTCGGGAGCTACTGTGGAGATTATGGGTACCCCATACCCACACGATATGGTTATCTAACTAGTTATAAGGCATAGCTTAATCTATGGAATATGTAACGGATCATGACTTGGGTATTACGTTTCCTTGGATATTACGAAACGGCCTAAAGTCTTGATTTGATAATACTTAGGAAACCGATACTGTGCTGGTTAAGATTTCTGTCTTGTAATCCTGCCCCCATCCTATATAAGGCGGGGTGGAGGTCCTATAGGGCGGAGGATTCACAACCAGATCGTCAGATCAATACTACACCTGGCGGATTCAAATCCTCAAACAGGAGTAGGGTATTACCTCTCATTGAGAGAGTCTGAACCTGTCTAAATCTTTTGTCTCCGCATCCATCCACTTTTAGCTCCCGTGTGCTACCCCCTCTATATTGTCAAAATCTTGTTTCGACACAGAGCAAAACCTCCCAAGCCAGGGGTTCACCTAGGTAACAAGACAGTAGACAAACAAAGCAATCCATTATCTCAGTCTATGTATGTTTGGAGAATGCATGCAATAGTTATCATACGGAGAACATAAAGGACAAGTATATAAATAATCAAGTTGAGTGGCTAGGTAGTTGATCCATGTAATGATCTAGCAAGAACTGTACATGCCTGAGGACGAAGCTCCTAGGCAGTTCTTGTAGTAGTGGGAATAAATCGGCTCCTTGAAGATTGAAGGGTGGTGGCCAGCCTCCACCCCATCCCACTCTAGTGCATCCCACACGTCCTTCTCGATCTCGACGGACGGTCGATAGGCAGCAACGGTACGCAGCCGACGAAGCTCCAGCATTCACTGATTTTGATGGTCTTGAGCGCGGGTGCCACCATCTTGAACTCGACACCGCTAATCTGCTGCAGCTTCGGAAGGTTGTGCAGGTGGATGGTGGCAAGCTTGGGGAATGTGACACCTTTGACAGTTACTCCCACAGACCATTCGTCTTATTAAAAACTATATGTATACATAAAAGTATATTTAACAATAAATCAAATGATAGAAAAATAATTAATAATTACTTAAATTTTTTAATAAGACGAATGGTTAAACATGTTTAAAAAAATCAACGGCGTCAACTATTTAGGATGGAGGGAGTATTTGTTTAGGGTATTCTCTGTCTGGTACAAAGATGCAGCGGAGGTCGCTGCAGTAGCTCGAGAAGGAGGAGGCCCACACTGGGAACACAAAACGGAGCCGAGGGCAGTTGCCCAGGTGCAGCTGCCGCAGATTCCCAAAGGAACTATTGGAGCCAGAGCCACGACAAGAACCTCTGCTCCAAATGCAATGGGCCATCGAGAGATCAGACAACCATATGGTCTCTAGTGGAACGAAACCTTTTGCGTTTGGAGGGAAGACTTTTTTCATCTTGGGGCACCTCCCTATGCGGCATCACCCAACCCATTAGGTAAGCTAAAGTAGAACGAAACTACCAATTTCCTTCGAATTCACTCTCCAAGTTGTGACTCCCTTGAGAAATCTCGAAATGACAGCTCAAGTCACCACAAGGAATTGGCCCACTAGTGACGAACGCTAGTGATGAAACCTTACTTCCTCACTAATAAGTGGTTTTATAGTGACAAACTATCTTGTTGTCACTATTTTCATGTACAACTAGTGGGAAACTATTTTTCCATCACTATTTCACCTATAACTAGTGAGAAAATATTTTGTCATCACAAAACACATTGTCAGTGACATCTCAATTGTGATAAGTCATAGTGTTGCCACTATTTTATTAAAAAATGTGATAACCTGGTAGCTAACCACTAATTATACCAACAGTTACGAGTGAACTGTGATGATTTAATATGCTCTCACTACTACTATGCTCAATCCGTGATAAAATGTTAAGTCATCAAAAAAAACCTAAAAACAGTGACGGGTTGATCGTGATGAATTGGCATATTATCATTTTTTAATTTTTAATTAGTGATGCCATATTTTATCATCGCTAAAATTATTATTAGTGATGAGATGGTTATCACAAAAAATGATTACAATTTACAAGCAATTAAAATAAAGAAAAAGATCCGTCTTCTTAGATTTCTTTTTCTATTTATTTTTCCATCTAGGATTAGAACCGTATACTTGGTAGATAGTAGGAACGGCACATTATGGCAAAAAAAAGTTTGATTCAGAGAGAGAGGAAGCGGCAGAAATTAGAACAGAAATATCATTTGATTCGTCGATCTTCAAAAAAAAAAAGATAAGAAGCAAAATTTACCCTTTGAGTTAGATTAGGCTTGGCAAGTTTCGAACACACGATCACCGGGATGTATAGGTAAGGTTGTTGACCAACCGGCCAAGATAAATCTTCCTAAATCTTTTATAGTACTTGTGTGAACTAGGAGGTCAACAGCCCGGTTGTCCTCCACTAAGCTCTAAGCCACCACCCCTGCAGTGCTGTGGTAGTATGTGCTGGGAGCTGGAGAACGGCCAGTGAGCTCGGCCCCATGACCGGGAGTGCTGCAAGGAGTGTAGCGAGCTCGACCTGCGGCAGCGCGAGAATGGGTAAGTCCCATTTGTTCTCTCATCGAGATCTCTGTGTTCCTCTTGGCTGACGGCAACTATCCCATTGGTGGGAAAATGGGGAATAGTTACGTTGAGTTTGTTGATGGGAAAATGGGAAATAGTAGTGCTAGTTTGTTGATCTCAGATGCATATGTTCCTTGTCCTCTTTGTCTCAAATTTCCATTCTGATTAGCAGGCCGTGAACCCGAACGGTCCAGTTGCTTGAGGAGAAATGGCTACTTCGATCTGAGCATCCCTTACAGATCTGTAATTTTTGTTTTTGGATCGCACATGCCCATCCAATGGTTAGTTCAACTTAATTTTCATACTAAACTTTGTACTAATTTTCTTCAGTGCAAGTCAATTTGGCATATCTGAATTGTTTATGAGCCATCACACATATACAAAATTATTGACTAGTGCAAAATCTGGTGATGGCTGATGAGCTGTAGCTCCTCCATAAAAAATACCACATGTATATTGCTTACATATGGTACGAGAGTGTACTGAGCAAAAGAGTATAGATATGTAATAAGAATTAATCAACTATTTTAGTAAGTCTAAATTTGCATAAACCTGAAAAAAATTGTATATTAACTATCATCTGTATCTTCATCACTTTCTGTGTTATTGTCATCATCTGTATCCATATACTCAGCGCCGTCACTTTCAGTTTGTGGTTGGACGATGTGGGAAAGACTGCATGGGGGCATCACCAACCTTGCTAAGTACATCTTGGTACTGGCCTGTTGGAAAAGATTGTTGTTGTAGGTTCACTTGATCATTTATTTGTCCAATATTATCTTTACAGGCTCCATGTTGAACAACTCCATTATACACCGTTGATATTGAAAGAAATATCATTATACATGGGCCTTTTATTTATTGGATCACACAAGGACCGAGCAAGTCTTACATCCTCAATAACAGCATGGATTTGTAACTAGAAATAGTTACTCCTTCCGTTTCAAAATGTTTGACACCGTTGACTTTTTAGCACATATTTGACCGTTCGACTTATTCAAATAAATTTGTGAAATATGTAAAACTATATGTGTACATGAAAGTATATTTAACAATGAATCAAATGATATAAAAAGAATAAATAATTACTTAAATTTTATGAATAAGACGAATGGTCAAACGCGTACTAAAAAGTCAACGGTGTCAAATATTTTGAAACAGAGAGAGTATTATTCTTGTCAAAAGATGGTTGAGGAAGTTCAATTCCAGGCCTGAATAAATTTATATATTCCTATAAATCTCTATTATTCCAAAGGAATCATCACTGTTGCAATTTTTTTCTTTCACTGCCATGAACAAGCCACGGCCTATTTATTTATTTATTTTATTAGGTTGAGTTATTTTTGTTGTTTTCTCTAAACTTTAATAGAATATATACATTTGTCCCAAATATAAAAACTTTAAGGTCGGACATAAATATTAAGGAATTATTTGGGATATTGTGATTGGTTCAGAAGTATATGGAGAAGCTAATTAGTTGAGAAGATAATATATATGAAGAAATCATATTCAGTGCTATATTTTGGGACGGAGCGAGTAACATTTCGGTTTCGTTGGAATGGCTCCAAACTCTTCCCCCGCATTTCGTCAAGCACCTGCTCTGCTACCGTCTTCTCCGTCAACATCGCGCACCGACGCCACCCACCTCAGCTCCAACTCTTCCACAACTGGCCCATGGAACACTGCCATCAGGGACCGACTCGACTCCATATTCCCCGTGGCGGCCGTATCCACCTTCGCCGCGATACTCCACGCCGGCGCACGCCCGAACGGCTACATGCTCCTGCTCCTCAACTGTGCCACAGCCTCCCTCCCCGCCAGCCGCGGCGAGGCCGGGCTCGTCGGCGCAGCCCATGCCGTCGGCGTCAGGACGGGGTTTGCCGCCACGTCTACTTCTGCAACACGCTGGTGGATGCCTACGCGCAGCGCAGGATGGTCGCGCGTGCTAGGACACTGTTCAACGAAATGCCCGCGCGCGACGTGGTTTCTTGGACGTCACTGGTCTCTGCGCACGCCGGTGTCAGGAACGTACGGGAGGTGTCCCGCCTGTTGTCGGACATGCGGATGAAGGGCTGCGAGCCGAGCGCCGTGACTCTCGCCGTGGTGCTCTGTGCGTGCACGGCCAAAGAGGACGTCGTTGGCGGGGGGTGTAGACCCCCGTTTTTATAACAGGAATCACTCATGTCATTAGTACCATTTCCCTGGATCAATTAGTATGGTACTCACGATTACATAGCTGAAATATCAAGTGCGCATACAAGGATTGTCTAGCGCGAATTATTACATCATAGGCCCGCAGGCATAAACTAGAACATAGGACCGAATGGTCCGAAATACATGCAAAAGCAGAAATAGATAAGGCAGTGGAATTTAGGCAGCGGCCATGCCATTGCCACAGGCAACGACCGTAACTAAGACTTACGGAGCGCCGTCATCCTCCGCATCCTCCTGAAGATAAGCATAGGGATCCTCCTTGACTTCATTGCCATCCACTGATTAAATTTTTTAATAGCAGGAGTGAGTACCAACCGTACTCAGCAAGCCACCACAACAACAATGCATATGATAGGGGTATTCAAAGTATGGCCATTGGTTTATTTGCGTAAAGCTAGTTTCACAATTTTTTTCACAAGCCTAAGATCTAGCATAGACTAGTCCAGTTTTAATTCCGGTGTTTATTACACAGCAACGGTTCTGTTCACCATCCATTGTCTTCCCAAAGATGGCTTCCCGTTACTGGCCGTCATGGTTTTCTGGGGTTTACCCCTTCTCGCCTCTCGAGAAGTTGATCCACCAGTACAAAATCATCATGCATATCCCGTCCCAATCAGATTAAGAAATTAGAGTCTAGCCAAGTGTAATACATGTCCCGGTGCTCAATATCCGCGAGCACGGCTATTCGAATAGATTGGTTTACTCACACTGCAGTGGATGTACACTTTACCCGTACTCCGCGACTTGCCCAACACATGAGCCTACGTCCCAACGAATGAGACTTGCCATGGCAAAGCCTTTCAATAACCTCACTTTGGCAGTACCCGCTCCGTGAACTTTAGTCCTCATGCACTCTAGGTGTCCAAGGTTTCTAATAGTGAGAGGAGTTCTGGTGCTCCCGAGGGGGAAAGACTCACACATTCATTAAGTTATAGTTAAGTTTAGGTTTGCACATGGCAGTCCTACCGATGGCGACACCACTGTAGGCACCCGCCCCACGCGGTCCTACCAATGGCTGCCCCACCGTAGGCCCCTGCCTCTCACACATCAAGAATTCCACTACGGCTTGGGTACCGCCTCCGCTCAGCTATTTACTCCGCTAGGTCTATACCCACACGAGATGTACGGTTGTACGGGGGTCGTTTCATGCTTAACTTCATGGCTCGGTCCTTAACTGACCAGGGACGGCACTAGCCTTTACCGGACTCCACCCAAGTCATCCAGCCGCCCCAGTCGAAAACAGTTGTTTAGTTTTATTTCTCCTTTCACAAATCATGTCATCAATATCATGGCAATGTGGCGCTCATGTCTCCACATGCCGCATCTCAACTACCTTCCCTAAGGTAGTTGCCCAAGCATATAACACTTGATAAATATGAGAATGTATGATTCTAGTTTAGCATGACTAAGCATTTGTCTAATATTGACTAAGTACATATGATAGCAGGGTTTACAGTGGTCATACAGATAATCAATATCAAGGCATGGCATATATAACAAGTAGGACATTCATATTCATATATAGCATGCAATTTTATTTAAATCAATATAATTTTCGCAATAGGTTTGACATGCTTAAAGATTAGTGATGACTTGCCTTGATCGTAGTCTTGCTGTCCCTGCTCCTCAATCGACTCAACAATTCCCTCGGAATCTAAGTATACGTACGAAAGATCGGATTTGAGAATTCAAATAAATTCACCAAAATTCACACAGTACAAATAATATTGATAAAATGGTACCATCAGATAGATCTTGATTTTAGATGAATTTAGGTTCAAGTTTCATTCAATTCCGAGTTAAAATGAGTGAGTTATGAGGGTTTAAAGATTCAAATTTGAATTAATTCAAAAAATTGTGAAAAGTTACTGTTCCTAATGATTTATTTTTTTGTCCGAAACATTATCCAAAACCCACAGTGGTTGACATGTGGGCCATTCTCCTGTTTTCTTTTCTTGGTTTTATTTTCCTAAAGAAAAATGCAATGTGCCACTGACAGGTGGGTCCGGCCCCTTGATGACTGAGGTCAAGCCGGCCCTTTAATCACCGGTGGGACCCGCATGTCATTGAGACATTCAATTAAAACTTATTTAATTAGATTTCTAAGCATCCGGGCCTACATGTCATAGGTTCATAATAATATCATTAGTTTGGGAATTACTGTACACTAATGAAGTGGGGTCCACATGTCATAATCTCTCCCTCTCTCGTTCCTTCTCTCTCTCCCGTCGTCTTCTTCCTCGTGCTCGCGACGGAGCAGAGGAGCGGCGTCCATGCGGCGCGGCGGCCCGAGCCGGAACGACTCGGCGCACGGTGGGGCGAGTGGCGGCGCATCACCGGATACCCGCCGGCGGCGGCGGCGAAGCGCGGCGATTGCCCGGCGCGCGGAGCGACGGCGCCGAGATCCCAAAATCGGCGGCGGCACAATGGGGACCAATATGAGCGCAACCAATGACGATTCAACCATTTAGGGTCCACATGGAGTATATAGAAGCAAAAACCTAGCCTAGGTTGCATTGGAACGAGGTCCCTCCACGATGAGCTCGGCCATGGCGCGGTGGCGGCCGGAGTCCGCACGGCTACGGCGGCGCACACCCCAAATCGAGGGGGCCGCTGGCTTCTAGGTGTCCAGGCAACGCGAGGGCTTACCACGGAGTGGCGGAACGGCGAAGTTCGACGGCGCGCGGCGTGGTGCGGCCGAAACAGGGGCAGACGGCGGTCGGCGACGGTCGCAGGTGTTCGACTCTCGGCGTTCCTCGTGTAGCGGCTCCCGGCTCCTTCCAACGGCAGCAGCAGCAACGTGAGCAACTCCTCTCCACACCCCGCCACCCACACCGGCCGAGAGGCCCTGCGGCGGCGGCGCAACCTCCGCTCACCAGGTGTTCGACACCCGGCGGGCGGCGCGATTCAGATTTCCTTTGGTGGAGCAAGAGTTTTAGGAGAAGGGAGAGCAAATGGGAGGTTGGGTTTGGATGAGAACAAGCCAGGGATAAGCTTATAACAGCGTGAGGGAGAGCGATTCCTCAATGGATAAGGATAATCGATGACACGGCATTGTTTCGATCGCTCCCAGGTTTGGTTCCATGCACTGGCGCAGCATGATTGCCTAGATGATAGGGTTCTAGGAGAGGGTTCATTAGCTGGGGAGGGAACACCCTAATATCCAGCGGTCTCGGTTATGTGCGACGGGATGGCGACACGATGGCGACTCGATTGGCGGTGACGTGCAGTGGTAGCGGCCTTGATAGGCGAGTCGCAGGGCTATGCCCTAGGGTGACGCGGGGTCGTCGTGGCGGCCGTTATCCATCAATCCCGAAGGTGACGCGCGAGGGGACGGGATGACGCGAGCTCTCGTGGCGGCGCAGCCTTGGCGCGAGTCTTCGGCGCCTCGGTCGACGGCGGGCCCACGTGGCGTGGCGTGACGCGGTGCGGCACACGGCACGGCAGTGATTGGAGAGGGCGGCGTCGGGTGTTCGGTCGGGTTAGGCACAGATCGAACACCTGGCGCGTAATGAACAGTAGCAACCCGGGAAAAATCAGAATTAGGGCTTTTCCTAGACTTTTTGTGTGAATAAGTTTTAGATGTTTTAATCTCCTTATTTCTTTTAGATACTTACCTATATTTCAACACTTCCATTCTTGTGATTTATTGCACCATATATTAATAATTAATTTTCTAATTCCAACATATGTTTCTATTTTTCCCATATTTAAGGTTTTAGTATTTGTCTTGTCATATCAATATATTTGTCTTCTCACATTATTTAATTTAAACAATACATTTTGCAACAGAGAAACGAATAACACCAGCATGATGCAAAAGTTTTTAAAAGTTCGAAATTTTAGTGATTTTTATTATTAGGGATTTTTAGGATGTTACAGGGGGCAGATGCACTGCTACACGATGAAGAGTAGATTAAGTGATAATCTATACTTATACTTATGTTAGGAAACGATAGGCAAACAAACGATAAAAACAATAGCTCAATCATAGAAGACACGAGATTTAACGTGGAAAACCCTCTCAAAGCAGGAAACAAAAACCACGGGTGTTGACGGCTGTTAAGTGCCAAAATAACACCATCAATACATGCATAAACCATAAATGTGAATCATCCAACATAGTGGTAGGATTTATTTCTAACAATTTCCACGAGTGTTGGTGTATATGTGTATGCAGGTGATCAACCACCCAAGTTGGGAAAGAATGCATAAAGAATGGAAATATATTTTGCTCTGATTAACTCACATGGTTTTGAGTTACAATATATAATGTGCAATCATTTGGAGCCAAAACATGGAGCATCATGAAGTGGGGTCCACATGTCAGCATCCTGAAGAAAGATGTGGGCCAGGGGAGCCAACTAGGGTTCGGCCGAACCCCCTGGTTACGAGCGTTAATACCGGTAGAAACTGTTATCAAGAGGACACATGGCAAGAGGAGAAGGAAGATGCTCTTTGGATTCTATGGAGAATATTCCAAGCATCTCCACTCTCCCAAGCAAGCTCCACACTATAAATACCCCTCTCCTCTCCCTCATTCACACATACCAAAGCATGAGCTGAATTACAAGAGGCTCTAGTGTACTTTATTGTATATTAGAATAGGGAGAGAGTAAAGTAGAACAAGTCGGAGGAATCCCGGAGTTGTCGGTAATCTCCTCTTACTTTTGTATCTTCTTAATTACTCTGCTTTAATAGAAATATCATTCTGAGTAATTAAGGTTTGCTTAGTCAGAATTACTTCTTGGTTAGTTCCTAATTAGTATACGGGATCATTGTTCGCTATAGTCCATTAATTATATAGTGATTGCTTTAGTGTTTAGCTAGCACTAGAGTAGTTATTAATTGCGTAGACGCAGTGTCTGGGTAATTAATTTCCAGTGGTTGTTGCGTATCCCACAGTACGTTTGAGGTGGGTGTAGAGGTGGTGACAGCCCTTAAGAGCACTTAAGTCCTCCCTGTCCGGGTATGTAGTAGAGTGACATCTGGGAATAGCGGATTACCAGTGCCTGAAGTATTGCGCTAGGATTAAAGTTAAGCTTTCCTTAGACACTGTTTCTCATTAGGAAATCCTCTCTGCCCTCTGCCCATATTAGCTTTGTGTCCATGGATGAACCTGACGAGAAGGTAATCACACATGTTCCCTTGGATTCGATACCCTTGGAATACTCCATAGGGGAAGTGCTACATCGGTATATCCGTGCGCTTGCGGATTCTATCTGTGATCGTAAGAAATATTAACAACGGGCGCCAGCTAGGAAAATATCTTCACTATATCGGGTGAGGTTACAGCGCCGCACGGCGGCTTACAAGAGGTATATATATGAGGTGAAACTCTAAAAGGTATTACGATCATGAGTGCAAATGAATTTGGATCACAACTCAACAAACTCCACCTTGAGACAAATTCCTTTTTGTAGCATGAATCAATCCTTCACCCTGAACACAACAAAGATAAAAGACACTTTATGCGCCAAATAGCCTCTTGGGCTAAACCACTATACCAACTAAGCTTAGTAAAGCTGTAACACCCTGAAAATTTCTGTCATGATTTGCGAAATCAAAATTTCGTGTTAATCAAAAATCTTTTCCAAAATCCATCATGCTGGCTTTTATTGGACTTTATCTCCCATTTTTCGGTTACGCTTGGACCACGAGGATGGAAATCTAGGGACAAAATTTATTTTACATTCAAATATTATTTGATAAAAGAACCATGATTATGAAATATATTAATTTAGAAAATGTTTGCAAATGCTATTTATCATTCTGAAAACCCTTTCCTATGAAATAGAACTTAATTGATGTATTTGTTTTATAAATGAAAACAAATACTAGATATTTGAAAAACATACTTTGAGATATATTTCCCCGAGAAAACTATTTTTACAAATGAGGGCTAATATTAGTTAACTTTTGAAAACCCTATTTTGAAATTATAAGTGTTTGGGAATTATTTTACAAATAAAGACTAGAGGGAATTTACTAGCAAAACTCTATTTACGAACTAAAATCTTAAAACAGTTTATTTCAAAATAATTTAGGGGAAAGTCTAGTTTTCCTCCTTGAAAGACCTAGCCGACCTGCATAATGGGATTTGTGTTGTTTGTGTGCATTTATTTATTTGTGCCAAAGATCTCGGTTAATCCATCCTTATGAATCCCAATCCATGTTGTATTTCCCCCGGAATCAAACTCCGTAGTTCGATCCTCCTTCTCAATCGGCCCCTTATGAACCAATTGTTCTAGTATCTGGAATTACTCAACCCAGTAATTTTCCGGAATCGCCTCTCGGGGTAAAATCCACCCTCTGTTCCCTCTCAATCCTCCTATTCAATTGCAACACAGCGTCCTTTCCTTGAATCGTTGGAATACCGCGATTAACCGATCCACCTAAAGGATGTTCTCCAAATTGACATCCTTCCTTGTCCTCTTTCCTCTCTGACTGATTGGTCAAGCACTTCGATGCTATCTAATCGAAGTCATGAAACCCTTTCGTTTTGTCGCAACATCGCTTCTTTCCTCAGACCGATTGAACACTAGAGTTGAACCTGAGCCGTCCCATCTATCCAACTCGGACTCCCTTGGATTCCATTCTCCCCTATTCCTTCTACTTAAAATCCTGAGTTCGGCCATTCGCTTGAAACTCTAAAATCGCTCGACGGATTTAATTGTCGTGCGTCGACCCGTATATTCTCGACTCTATTTCCACCGTTGAACCCCACCGCGACAAATGGATTTGTATGCCATACGCCGCACCTAAACCTATCGTTTATATTAGCCTACCTTTGGAACCCTATCGCGTCCAATGGATTTGTATGCCAAGCGTCGCTTCTAAAACCCCTCATCATTGTCGTCTTTCGTTCGCTCGAGCGGGCGCAAAGAAATCCTAAGTCGCGTACTTGGGCGACTAAGCGGCCGAATCAAAATTCGTTCATCCCACCCAAACAGCCCCTTTGCAATTCCAATCCCAACCACAGTTACAATCGTCAAACCAGAGCCAAATCAAATGTCCAGTTATACAGTCCAATTACACGGTCCATCTACAGTTTCCAAATTACAAACTCCTTGTTACAGTTATACAAAATACTCCTATTACAGTTGGGCCACCATCCTCTCGCCAGCCCAAGTCTATTCTTCCTCCCCAGCAAACCCTTTCCCTCCTGCAGCCTAAGTCTTCTTCCCCTCCCTCCTTTCCTCCAACGGCTGGCTGTGCATGCACGCCACCTGCTCGGCACAATGCCGAGCCGGGCAAGGACAGTGCGGTAGACCGCCAAGCACTGGGCCACACCGCGACGCCCCGAGCCGTGCGCCGCGCCGCTCCTCTTCGAGTACGCCGCGCCGCTCGAGTCGTGCCGTGCAGCGACGCGCTCCTGCGCCGAGCCGCACCGCGCTACGCCGTGTACCGCCCGTGCGCCACCCACACCAACCAGGCCATGGATTGGTGCCGGCCATCGAGTCACAGGCCCCACATGACGGCCTCCTCCCTCCTGCACCATGCTCCCAGTCCACCGGAGCCCTCCCCCATGAAAACCGGCGACAGTGAGACGGGTTCACACCGAAAGCTAAGAGCAAGTCCACACCGAATGGGAGAGCGAGTGACAGTATGAAGCTTACCTTGTAAGCCTCTCCCCTTGTGGATGTCGACATGCGGGCCCCAGCTCGACGCCGTCCATCCCATCCGCCGCCGACACGTGCTCCGGGGAAGCCTAGTGACCGATGGTCACTTCGCCGCCTCCCAGGACGTCGCCCGCGTGAACGTCGCTACTCCTCGTCCACGCCTTCGCATCCTCGCTCTCCATCGGTCACAGAGGAGAGTCCGTGTGAGCCGTGTCCACACCGCTCGCCTTGTACTCCCCCTCCCCTGTGTCGATGTCGACACCCGGGCCCGCGCCGCCGCCGTCCAACCTATGGAGGCACGCCACATCACCCCTTCCACCACTGTGTCGATCCTTCTCCTCGAAGCCATCCACAACCAAGCAAAAAACCTGGCCATGGAGGCTGCTTCTCACTCCCTCCCTCTGCTTCCCACCTTCCATTCACCGTCGCCGCCAGAGCGCCACCCCGCGCGCAGTCATGCCGACACGCACGGGCGCCGCCTCTGCAACCCCTCCCACCACCTCCTCGTCCTCCACCGAAACCACCGCCGACGTCGCGCCATCCTTCCATGGGCCGGCTCGCCACCAGTGCCGTCGTCCCCATCACCACCTCCGCCTTACCGAGCCAGCTCGTCACCACCGCATCGTCACGCCCCCAGCCGCTCACGGCTCACCCCCTCAGCCTCCACCACCAAAGCAGTCGACGTCACCGCCTCGATCCGGGCCACCGCCGCGTCGAGACGGGCGACGCCCGCCACGAGGCCGCCTCCTCCCGGCCGCCGACCTCTCGCACGCCGCGCTCGGCCTCGCGGCAAGTCGGGCGTCGTCGCAAGGCCGCCTCCTTCCATCAGGCGCCGCCCGTCAGCTCCGCCTCGACTCCGCCCGACGCCGTCGGGTCGCCCTCGGGACGCTGCTGCGCTGGGACGACCGATGCCCGGCCGCCACCCACACATGGCGCCGCACCGCCCGTCGCCGCGGCTCGCGCCACCACGCCGGACTGGCCAACGCCCAGCCCTACTGCCGCCCGCGCAGTCGCGCGCCGCGCCGCCTCCCCCTTCCTGTGCGCGACGCCGATCTCCGGAGGAACCCCGTGCCGGCCTCCCCTCTCATTCCCCGCGGCCGCCCCACCATAGCGCCGCCCGGACTCCCTCTCTCCCTCTGAGTCACGCGGGAGCAGAGGGAGAAGAGGAGGAAGAATCGAGAGAAAGCCGTGTGTAGGAGATGCCGAGAGAGTAGATAAGGGAGGGAGAGAAAAGAAAAGAAAAAGAGAAAAGAAAAGGGGCCGTGGGACCCGCGTGCTTGACCCCTCTCTGGAATCTTTGACTGCCGCGAAAAAGTCTAGTTCACATCTCTCCTACACCTCCGGACAGAGCCCCTTTCATCCACTAAAGTCTATATGACATCCTCACAGAACCCAAGTTCCTCTTTGAAAGTCCATATTGCCTCCCTACCCGACCTCTTGTATCCTTGGGTTGAAGCCCAAGCTCACCCAAGGATTAAGTCCATTCTACCTCCTCCAGTCCAGAGGGTACCCATGGGGATATTTCCTTCAAAATAAAAGGAATCCTATTTGGGTATTCCTTTCCCCTCGATTTATAAATTATCAAATCTTCGGGAATTCATATCTTTCAAACCGTGACTCCGATTGATTCCTTTCAACTTCCAGAATTCTTCTAAAATTGGGATCTATCCAATGGCACTACTGTTTGGTACTTTATTTGGAGGTTGTTATATGGTTTTCTCCTGCTAACCGCGTATCGGGTATTCCGGCTATTCATCAGACGTGGATTTCTCGAAGATATCGGTTTCTAAAAGCAAGGCAAGTTACTACGCTCGCCTCCTTGAGCATATTGAACCCAGTTTATAAATGTTTTGTTTATAAATAAAGTTGCATGCTAATTATAAAATGCGTACCTAAATTATATGTGAACCATCCTTGATATTGTTACCTTTATGTATCCTTATTGCCTGAGTCTGTTAATTATGTGTGGTCAATTATTGACATTGCTTAGTACTGCTTGTATTCATAGACGATTATGCACTCCATAGTAGTTGGGTATGAATGTGTTGGTGGCGGTCACTCGTTGAGAGTGATTGCCAGAAGGCAGGTGAAGACATGAGCGCCACCCGCAGCAAAAACCTTTGTGAAAACCAAAAATCTAATTGAACAAAATGTTTTCGACTGGGGCGGCATGGATAGAATATGGGTGGTTCTGGAAATGGCTAGTCGCCGACCCTGGTCAATTAAGGACCGAGTCAAAAAGCTATACAGGAAACGATCAGAGTACGACCGCACTTCTCGAGTGGGTATAGACCCAGTGGACTAAGTAAATTCTCGTGGGGCGGCACCCCTGTCATGGTGGTTCTGAAGTGGTGACGTGATGGAGGTGAAGGATCGAGTGGATTGATCGTTTGGATGCCGCGGCAAAACTTAAAACACACCTAACCTATATGTAATATAACCCATTGTGATCTCGGGAGCGCCAGGACTCTCCTCACTGCCGGCTCGAGGTGGTGTGTTGTGCCGGGAGTGCAACGGGGATCCATAGTCCTTGGAGCGGGTGCCGAAACGCGAGAATGATTGAAAAACCGGGCCGTGGCAAGTCTCGTGTTGGGACTAGGCTCATGTGTTGGGCAAGCCGCGGAGTGCGGGATTAAAAGCGTACATCCACTGCAGTGTGAGTAAATCAAATCTATTCGAATAGCCGTGCTCGTGGTTATTGAGCGCCGGGACTTGTACTACACTTGACTAGCCTCATAGATTTTAATCTTGCTTAGATAAGGAAAGTGGTGTGACCTTGCCCGATGGGCGGTGTAGCATCCTGAAAATTCCTGACAATAAAAATTGCTAAAATTTTGAACTTTTTAAAACTTTTGCATCATGCTGGATGTTATGGTTGCAATTGCTTGCCAAGCTATAAATTGTCACAATTGAAAAGTAAGCTAAAGCTATACAACTAATTAATAACTATAAAAATAAGATATTTATTATGAACTCTATAAATAATTACACACCACAACAAAGCCATACAAAGAGAAGGTTAATTACTAATTTAATTTATAGGACAAATATTAAACTATAATAATCCATATAGAGGTAAAACCAATTTAAAAGGACAACCTATCCACATGAAATGATGACCACCACTATAGTGATCCTATTTGTAGATGAGTATTTCATTGGAATATTTACATTAATATTTAACGTATCTTTCTAGCCATAAAATTCACTCAGATAAAATAATTGGTCATGTAAATGAATTAAGCTTTATATATAAAATGCGTTTATGAGAGTGTATAATTAAACATTTTGATCAATATTGTACCAAGTCTCAATTTACTTTTATGGAATAATAGATTAAGCATGTCCATGTAAAATACATTGTTATACAAATAAACTCGACCAATGTGCTATTGTATTATTGAAGGTCACATTAGTATATTTAATTAGTTTTTAAGAAATATCAAAGCCTAGAAGTTATATTGGATAATTTTTGGATAATCTAATGGAAAGCAAATTCATTTGGGAACTAATGAATAAATAAATAAATATTCAAATGAAATATCTGAATTACCAAAATCCAAAATGTGTAGAGCTACATTTCAATTCCAAATCCAATCTTAACCATTTTGCAGTTTGGCCCCTCCATCTTTTCCTTTATCCTTTTCTTCCTTTTCTCTCTTTTCCCAGCCGCCACTGTTCCTGGGCCGCCAGGTGCTCGACCAGAGCCCTAGCCCAAGCCGCACACACAGCGCCACACCTCCGAGCTGCGACCGTGTCGCGCATGACCGGTGCGCCCTTCCGGTCACCTTGCACCGTGCGCCGCGCTGTGTGCCGCGCCACGCCCGCGTGGGCCCGCCGCCCGACCAAGCCGCCGAAATCCCGCACAAAGGCAGCGTCGCCACGAGCGCCTGCGCCATTCTGTCTCATCGCGAGTCGCCATCGAGCTGAGGGATAACGGCCGCCACGTTGTTCCGCGTCACCGTAGAAAATAGCCCGCACCTCCCTATCAGCGGCCGTTACCACTGCCTGTCGCTGCCATTCTTGTCGCCATCGCATCGCCATCACGTCGCCATCTCGTCGCCCCGAGCCGAGACCGCTGGATAATGCAGCGCTTCTTCCCACAGCTAGCAATCCCTCCCCTGCAACTCTACTGTATGGAAAATCATGCCCGATCGATGCATCGAACCCGAATCCTGGGAGGATCGAAACTTATCCGCGTCATCCATCTCCTTGCCCTGATCCGATCGCTATTAGAGCTCTAGCTCGTCCAGGCGTGTGCTGGCGATTTTATCCACACCGTTTGCTTACACCCTAAGCTAAGCCCCAACGAAATCCCCACCCCTCTCTGCCTTTCCTCTCGAGTGCATTTCATCGAGCACCTTGTGTGCGTGCCTCCATAGCTGTCACGCCCAGAAATTCCCGAATGGAATTCCAAACAGAATGTGCATTAAAATCCCCGTCCAGGACCAGCCGGGGTACACAAACGACAATGTTGACATTCAGATCCACGTCTTACAAACATCATAAGAGTCTTACAAAAATGCAGCGGAAAAACGAAAGATAACTGGAGCTAAGCCTTGAATTGATCTGCAGCGGGAACACCACTCCACAGGCATCCTCGATGGCACGGATGAAGCCTACTCCTCGGAGAAACCACCATCGGACGCATACTCGAACTCTGGGGTTGGGGAGAAATAGAGCAAGACTGAGTACTACCCACTGTACTCAGCAAGTCATACCGGAATAGGGGTATGATGCAGGGATTTATCAAGGGATAGCTATAAAGGTTCATTTGCATAATACTGGCATTTATAAACAGGAGTTGTAAGGAGAAAACGGTTGTAACAATTAATAAATATTAATCATCCACTGTCCAACGCTATCCCACGTTGCAACAGGCCCAACCATCCACCTAAACTATCCAAATTCATCAGAATAAACTAGGGTGAAACTAATCACGGTGAATCTGGTTGACCGCCCATAACCGCGGGCACGGCTATTCGAATAGTTTTACTCTGATCAGAGGTGTACAACTGTACCCACAAGACACAGCCCCACGACACGTTACCGTGCGCCGACATGCCACCACGACATACCGGAAAGAGGCCGTGACAGGACCCTTCGCATAACCCCCTCTAACCAAGCACACCACACCTCAGGTTTCACCCCCACTCCTCGCAAGGCAGCGGGCAGTCCCCTCTCGTGCCTAGGTGAATCCGGAAGCGACAGAGGCCGTCGCAGGGCCCGCCCCGCTCCATCACGCCCACCCTTGCCTGGATGCGTCAGCTAGAGGAAAGCTACACTACAAGCCCAGCCGTTGCCCACGCTGGCTTGTGGTAAGCACGATAAATTCTTCCAGGGTTTCCCGCGAACCGGTCCTTAATTGCCATGGGTGCGACTAGCAAAACCGTGCACCCACAGCCCACCATGTGATTCGTTTTAATTATTCAACACCAAAGCGGTGGTACTAATCCAGCATTACCATCAGAACCTGCAGTCTATACTTTAACAGGATTCTTCCCCAATGTGTGCTAGTTGAACTAAGCATGGCTAAGCAATCCCTAGTCCAATCTCTAGTCAGGTTATACCCAAGCTAACAAAGGAACATGGTACAAAAAAACAGGCTATGACAATAGGTAAACATCCCATAGTATTATTGCAAAGCGATGCAATATTTGAAAGAAAACATTAGATCATTTGCAAAATAGGATCAACATGATCAAGTGACAGGCATGACTTGCCTTGCTCTGCTGCTGGAGGAACCTCGGCGACTATCTCGAAGTACTCCGGAGCGTCGGAAAAGCCGGAATCTAAGCGACAAACAAAGCAAACAATGCAAACAGGCTATAAGACTACTGAAACAGAGAACAAAACCATTTTTAATGGATTCTACACATTTTTCTTGATTTACTGAGACTTGAACGGGCTTAAACGGAGCTCGGATGAATTAGTTATGAATTTTAGAAGATTCACTGTGTTTATTACTATAACAAAAACCCTTAAATCATTTATTGCGCAATTAAACCCAGGGCTGACGTCATCAAGGGGGGGGGGGGCGGCGGCGCCGACAGGCGGGGCCCGCATGTCAGCGGCGCACGGGTGGCCGGTCCACCGTGGACCGGGACCACGCGGGTGGTCCACCGCCGGTCCACGGGACCGACGGCCCGGATCGGCCCGAGGCCGATCGGACGGTGCGCGGCGGCCAGGCTCGGCTCGGCCTGGCACAAAGCCGGCCGACCGAGGCCGAGGCGGCGGCGCGCGCGCGCGTGCGCGCGTTGCCGGCGACGGCAACCGGCGGCGCAAGGCGGCGGCGCAAGGGCGGCGGCGCAAAGGGCGGCAGCGCTCGACCGGGCGGCGGCTCGACCCGGCGCGGCTAGGAGGGAGAGGGAAAGAAAAGAGGAGGAGGGGCCTCACCGAAAGTGGCCGGCGCGGAGGAGGACGACGGCGAACGGCGACGGCGAGCCACGGGAGGATGGCGGCGACGGACGGACGAGCTCCGGGATGCCCTAAGGGAGGAAAAGAGAGATTAGGGGGAGAGAGACGAACCATGGCGATCGGAAAACATGGCCGAAGGCGGCGGTTGCGGGGATGCTCACCGGGGCGCGAGGGGATGCGGGCTCCGGCGACGGACTTCGATGGAGGAGGAGCGGACGGGGCGGCCCACACGACCGCGAATGCAACGGCGTCGACGGCGCGGCTCGGCACGGCGTCTAGCGGCGGCTAGCGGCGACCAGAGCGGTGGCGGTGGCGGCGGAGAGGAGGGCGACGGCGCTAGGGCGATAGGGGGCACGGGAGAGCTCGGCGAAATGGGGAAAAAGAGAGAGGAGGTGGCGGTGGAGCTTAAATAGGGGAGGGGGAGCTCGGACGTGGCCGGGAAGCCCTCCGATTTCGCCGGCGACGTGGGGAAGGTGGAGAGAGAGAGAGGCGGGATTCAAAAATCGAATCCCGGCCATCTCGGGCGCGGGCGCGAGCGGGAGAGAGGGGGGAGTGGGTGCGGGCGATGCGGCGCGTGCGCGGGCTGTGGCCGACGTGGCCCGGGGGAGGCGGAGGCGTGGGCGCGGCGGCGGTTTCGGCGGTGGGGCGACGTGGGGGCGGCGGCGGAGGAAGGGGACGACCCCGACAGGTGGGGCCCACCTGTCGGCGTCCCAGGGGAGAGGGGAGGGGCGGCTTGGGCCGGCCCACAAAGGGGGCGGACGCGGCTTAGCTGGGCCTCGGCCTTCGGCCGGCCCAGCGTGGGGAGGGAGAGGAAAAAGGGGAATGGGCCGGCGGCCCATTCAAAGGAAAGAAAAAGAAAAAGGAAAAAGGAAAAAGAAAAAGAAAAAGGATTTTCCTGGGATTTAAAATTGCATGTGCTCAATTTTAATTGGTTAAAATTATTTCTAGAGCTCTGAAAATTCCACTAAAAATCTTGTTAGCGTATTTCGACATGTAGAACTCAAGAAAAATTCCACATGCCAATTCCGATTGTTATTTGCATTAATTTATTAAAGTTTACTCTTGCTTTACACAGGTATTTTCTTGAGACCACTTATAATTTCAATTTAGGCTTGGGAAAGAACTTTAGGGTGTGACAAACCTACCCCCCTTAAACGGAATCTCGGCCCCGAGATTCGGAGGAGCTGGCGAAGAGGTGCGGATGGGCGGCCTTCAACTCATCTTCTCTTTCCCAGGTTGCTTCCTCCTCTGAATGGTGACTCCACTGAATCCGGCAAAACCCGGTGACCTTGTTTCTAGTCCTCCTTTCGCTGGTCTCAAGGATACGAACTGGCTTCTCCACATAGGTCAGATCTTCCTGGAGATCGATGTGCTCCGAATCGGGCCGTTCTTCGGGTACCCTCAAGCACTTCTTTAATTGAGATACGTGGAACACGTCGTGAATACCGATCATGTTGGAAGGAAGCTCTACCTGATAAGCGACTTCTCCCCTTCGTTCCAAGATTTTGTATGGTCCCACAAAGCGTGGTGCCAACTTGCCTTTTGTCTGAAAACGGTGCACTCCCCGGAGCGGAGTAACACGAAGGTACACGTAGTCCCCTGCCTCAAATGTGAGCTCTCGTCGGCGGTTGTCCGCGTAGCTTTTCTGTCGAGACTGGGCAATCCTCAGCCTCTCTCTGACAGTCCTGACTTTCTCTTCTGCTTCCGTTATCACTTCCGTTCCGAACAGTTGACGTTCGCCTGTCTGATCCCAGAAGAGAGGTGTGCGGCACTTCCGGCCGTATAAAGCCTCGAATGGTGCCATTTGGAGGCTAGCCTGGTAACTGTTGTTGTAAGAGAACTCCGCATATGGCAAGCTTTTGTCCCAAGCTCCACCAAAATCAAGTGCACAAGCCCTTAACATGTCCTCCAATATTTGATTGACTCGCTCGGTCTGGCCATCAGTCTGCGGATGGTAGGCTGTGCTGAAATTCAACCGGGTTCCCAATTCCTCTTGCAATTTCTAGCAGAACTTTGAAGTGAATTGGCTCCCTTGATCAGATATTATCTTTTTGGGTACTCCATGTAGACACATGATTCTCGAAAGGTAGAGCTCTGCCAATTTCTTCCCCGTATACGTGGTATGCACTGGAATGAAATGAGCTACCTTAGTGAGTCGATCCACGACTACCCAGACTGAATCGTGACCCGATGATGTCCGGGGCAGTCCTGTTATGAAGTCCATTCCAATCTCCTCCCATTTCCATTCCGGGATTTGAAGAGGTTGGAGTAAACCTGCTGGTCTTTGATGCTCTGCCTTCACTCGCTGGCAAACGTCGTAGAGAGCAACGAATTCAGCTATTTCCCTTCTCATGCTGACCCACCAAAACTTTTCTTTGAGGTCTTGATACATTTTGGTGCTGCCTGGATGAATTGAATACTGAGTCTGATGAGCCTCGGTGAGTATCAGATCCTTCAGTTCCTTGTCGTCAGGTACACACAATCTTTCTCCCATCCAGATTGTGCCATGTTCATCCTCAAGAAAATCCCGGGCTTTTCCCACCCTCATATTCTTTTTCAGTTCAGCTATTTCAGGGTCATTTACTTGAGCTGCTCTGACTTGATCCACGAGCGTAGGCCGTGCTTCCAGAGCGGCTACGAACCCGTGTTCCACAATTCTCACGTTGAGACGCTCAAGCTCCTGCTGCAATTCCCCACACATGCCCTCGATGCATAGGGCATTGCAGTAGCTTTTCCTGCTTAATGCATCTGCCACCACGTTAGCTTTACCTGGGTGGTAGTGAATGCTCATGTCATAGTCTTTGATTAGTTCCAACCATCTTCGTTGTCGGAGATTTAGGTCCGGTTGAGTGAAGATGTATTTCAGACTCTTGTGGTCCGTATATACTTCGCAGCGGTTGCCAATCAGATAGTGCCTCCAGATCTTCAAAGCATGAACCACTGCTACCAATTCCAGGTCATGAGTTGGATAATTCCCTTCATGCGGACGCAACTGCCGCGATGCATACGCGACCACTCTACCTTCCTGCATTAGAACACATCCAAGCCCGTGATGGGATGCGTCGCAATAGACTTGGAAGTCTTTCATCTGGTCGGGCAGAATCAAAACTGGTGCGGATACTAATTTCTTCTTGAGCTCCTCAAAACTCTTGTCGCACTCGGCTGTCCATTTAAACTTTTCATCTTTCTTAAGCAACTGAGTCATGGGTCGGGCGATCCTGGAGAAGTTTTCGATGAATCGGCGGTAATAACCCGCAAGTCCAAGAAAACTCCGAATCTGCGACACGGTCTTAGGTGGGGTCCATCTGGTAACTGACTCCACATTCGATGGATCAACTGCCACGCCCTGAGCTGTAATAACGTGACCTAGAAATTTAACTTCCGACAACCAGAAGTCACACTTGCTGAACTTGGCATATAACTGATGCTCCTTCAACTTCTCGAGTACCAGACGGAGATGTTGCTCATGTTCTTCTTCGGACTTTGAATAGATAAGTATGTCGTCGATGAATACCACCACAAACTTGTCTAGAAATTCCATGAACACTTTGTTCATCAGATTCATGAAGTATGCGGGTGCGTTGGTAAGCCCGAAGGACATAACCGTGCACTCATACAACCCATACCGAGTGGTGAAGGCTGTCTTTGGAATATCCTCTTCTCTAATTCTCAATTGGTGGTAACCTGATCGCAGGTCTATCTTAGAAAACACTTTAGCTCCTTTCAGTTGATCAAACAAATCATCGATCCGCGGTAAAGGATATTTGTTCTTGATTGTGACCTCATTGAGTGCGCGATAGTCGACACACATTCTCTTCGTCTTGTCCTTCTTCTCCACAAAGATGACCGGAGCACCCCAAGGTGAAGTACTTGGTCGAATATACCCTTTTTGCAGCTGCTCATCAACCTGCTTCTTGACCTCTGCTAGCTCGTTGGCTGCCATCCTGTACGGTCTCTTGTAAAGTGGAGCGGTTCCCGGTGCCAAATCAATCCGTAATTCGATCTCTCTCTTGGGTGGCATGGCAGTGAGGTCTTCAAGGAACACTTCTGGGTACTCACAGACTATGGGGATCTCTTCCAATTTCCTCGAATTCTTTTCCTCGGTGACCACTGGGATTTCCACCTCAATCTGATTCAAAGAGACCCCTCGCTTTAGTGGGACTAGTGATTTGTGCACCACTGTTTCTCCCTTCTCGTTGGTCAAGATGACTGTGCGATTCGCACAATCGATGACTCCCTTGAACTTGGCCAGCCAATCCATTCCAAGAATGACATCTAGGTCTTTAGATTCAAGAAGGATGAGGTTGGCTAGAAATGGTGATCTTTGGATTTCTATTGACACTGAAGGGCTAAATTGGACCGAAGTGGAGCTATTCCCTGGGGTATGAACCCGCATTGGTGTGCTAAGTTCTTCTCTTATTAACCCATGCATCCCGACAAACTTCTTTGAAATGAACGAATGCGTTGCACCAGAATCAAAAAGTACTGTTGCAGGGATTGAGTTAACAGGAAACGTACCCAGTACGACCTCTAGTGCTGCTTGTGCCTCTTCCGCGGACGCGTGGTTGACACGGGCCTGGACAAACCTTGGCCCAGCACGCCTAGGCTTCGGGCACTTGTCAGCAAAATGACCAAGCTCGCCACAGTTGAAGCAGGACCCTGGCTTGCTTCCGGTGTCCTTCTTTGGGGGAGCGGGTGCTGCTGACTGAACTGGCGCCATTGGCGGGCGTGGAGCTGCACCGCGGTTGTGCTGACCTTGGTTGTGTTGACTGCCACTGCTGCCGGGGTGGAAGTTGCTTGGGTTGTAAGGGCGGTGCTGGCGGACAATCATGGTGGTAGGTCCACCTTGCTGTCCGGGAGTGAAGCGCGGCCTCTGGTGGCTCCCTTGGTTGGACCGGAACTGCGCTGCCTTCCTCTTCCTATCCATTTTGTTGCGCTGGTCCTCCTGGCGGATAGCCTTGTCAACCAGCCTCTCAAAGTCGGCGTAATCTCCAGATATCAACTGGTTGGTTAGCTCATCATCCAGGCCTGCCAGGAATTTCTCCTGCTTCTCGGCGTCAGTACGGACATCCTCCGGTGCATATCGCGCGAGGCGGTTGAACTCATGGAGATACTCCGTCACTGTCCTGTTGCCCTGGTGGAGTGCTCGGAATTCCCTCTTCTTTTGTGCCACAACCCCGTCTGGTACTTGCGTCTTCCTGAAGCTGCGACAGAACTCCGCCCAAGTGACTTCCGTACCTGGCGGGCGGGTAGCCATGTGATTGTCCCACCAAGCTGACGCGGGACCTTGGAGCTGGTGTGTGGCGAAGGCAACCTTCTCCTGATCATTGCACTGCAGGAGATTTAGCTTCTTCTCTATGGCATGGAGCCAGTCATTTGCCTCCATAGGGTTGGTGGTGCTGGAAAAGGTGGGTGGTCTGATGCGTAAAAACTCCGGCAGTTTGGACTGAGGGGGAGGGGGGCCAAACTGCTGCTGGTGCTGCTCGGCTTGCTGCTGCATCCTCTGGTACATCTGCTGGTGCTGCTGCTGCATCTGCTGCATCATGGCTGTCATCATCTGCGTCTGATGAGCCATTACTTGGGCAAGGGTCGGATTTTCGGGGAGTGGTGGCGGACCATTGCCGGAATCGCTGTTGGGATGCATCCCGTCAATGCGTTCTTCGCCGTTGCTGCCCTCGCTTGTTGTACGGCTACCATTCCTGGTGTAGACCATCTGGAGGAAAAGCAGATCGGGGAAAAAGAAGAAAAACAGATGCTCAAGAGCTAGACTTTATTATATAGGAATTTAACTGCAATTGTTCTGATCTGAATTAAAACACTTAAAACAGCAAGCAAAAATCCTTATTAAGACAGCCATATCATAGGCACATGATATCGACCGTCAACTGACCCACAAGCGAGCAGACCTAAACACACAAACTAACAGGCAAAAGCTAAACAGTCGATAAACTAAGGGAAAGCGAGCCTAATGCTCGGAACGGCTCCTGCGGTCGGTGGAGTCGAAGGCGTCCTCCAGCTCATCACCAGGTCCCTCTGAACGGCTCCCGGAATCTGGCAGATACGCCTCGCCGCTGCCCTGCTCTGAGCCACTGGAACTGCTGCTGCTGTGGTCGCGGCTGCCACTGGGAGTAGCAGACAACCATCCCTCGTTGCCCCTAGCTGGACCCCTGGCGGCTGACGCTGGAGCGAAGGAGAGGGCGGATGCGGGAGCTGGCGCTGGAACTGGAGCTGCGGGAACTGCAGGCGGAGGTGGGTTCCTGGGCGCAAGCTGAATGCGCACGGGTGCAGTCGTCGTCTTGCGTGGCGTGGTGCGGATCCGGACTCCTCCTGGCGCTGGGAGACCCTTCAACTGAGCATTCTCCTTCTTCAGGCGTGCTATCTCATCCTTCAAAGCTATGATCCTCACGAGCTTCCCATCGTTCAAGGCCTTGCACGCCTTGTGCAGATCCGAGTGCATCCTGTCCATCCCCCTCATCACGGCGCACATGTGACCAAAGGTGGTGTTGTTATCGCCGGCTGTCGGACGGAAAGTGCTGACATCATCATTGCTGGCTCGACGAGGGTGGAATCGGTACGCCGTGTCGTGGAAGATGTAGTTGTGGCGCTCCCGTAGTCTGGCCATCATCAGGTACGCTGCCTCCTGACAGGCGTGATCTGCTGTGCCTCCGGACGCCTCAACCACCATGTTAGCGAGGCAAGTGCCCACATAGCCATGGACCTCCAGGCGGACACGGTGAGGAAGCTCGCCACTGAGCGGCGGAACAGTCGTGTACTCTGGCGCGTTGGGGTAGCCCACCATCAGCGTCATACGTGCCAACTCTGCCACAAAGTCGTCCATTCCTTCCCCGCGGTGGTTGGGTGGGTGGTCGGCCATCTAGAGAAGACAAAGGAGTAGGATCAATGCATGCTCAAATCCAAGTTTAGATAAAGCAATAAAGGACTCAAATAAGAGAAGCGAGCAAGAACGAAATTTTATGCATAGATCATTTTGCATGAGAGCGAATAAATAAGACAGACTTACATAACGATAAAATAATGGGGAAATTAGATACATAATAATTAACAATAAGAGCATAAACACCTTGCAACCCATATTTCCGAGCTAGGACCTAATGCATTCCTCCCGTCAAATCCCGACTGGCTGACGAATAATTCTCAAATAATTTTACTAAAACTCTAGACTGACTTGTTTTGGCAAATCTCGCTTAAACGAGCGACAAAAAAAATTTTCCCTTGAACCACAAGAACAGATCCCAATTTTCCCGGAACAAATAAACTTGCAAAGAACGTATGCAATGAAAAGGATTCAGAGGGCTCTTAGGTTTTTCCATTTGGCTTGTCCTACGGTCAAGGTCGGCTCTGATACCAACTTGTCACGCCCAGAAATTCCCGAATGGAATTCCAAGCAGAATGTGCATTAAAATCCCCGTCCAGGACCAGCCGGGGTACACAAACGACAATGTTGACATTCAGATCCACGTCTTACAAACATCATAAGAGTCTTACAAAAATGCAGCGGAAAAACGAAAGATAACTGGAGCTAAGCCTTGAATTGATCTGCAGCGGGAACACCACTCCACAGGCATCCTCGACGGCACGGACGAAGCCTACTCCTCGGAGAAACCACCATCGGACGCATACTCGAACTCTGGGGTTGGGGAGAAATAGAGCAAGACTGAGTACTACCCACTGTACTCAGCAAGTCATACCGGAATAGGGGTATGATGCAGGGATTTATCAAGGGATAGCTATAAATGTTCATTTGCATAATACTGGCATTTATAAACAGGAGTTGTAAGGAGAAAACGGTTGTAACAATTAATAAATATTAATCATCCACTGTCCAACGCTATCCCACGTTGCAACAGGCCCAACCATCCACCTAAACTATCCAAATTCATCAGAATAAACTAGGGTGAAACTAATCACGGTGAATCTGGTTGACCGCCCATAACCGCGGGCACGGCTATTCGAATAGTTTTACTCTGATCAGAGGTGTACAACTGTACCCACAAGACACAGCCCCACGACACGTTACCGTGCGCCGACATGCCACCACGACATACCGGAAAGAGGCCGTGACAGGACCCTTCGCATAACCCCCTCTAACCAAGCACACCACACCTCAGGTTTCACCCCCACTCCTCGCAAGGCAGCGGGCAGTCCCCTCTCGTGCCTAGGTGAATCCGGAAGCGACAGAGGCCGTCGCAGGGCCCGCCCTGCTCCATCACGCTCACCCTTGCCTGGATGCGTCAGCTAGAGGAAAGCTACACTACAAGCCCAGCCGTTGCCCACGCTGGCTTGTGGTAAGCACGATAAATTCTTCCAGGGTTTCCCGCGAACCGGTCCTTAATTGCCATGGGTGCGACTAGCAAAACCGTGCGCGGGCTGTGGGTGCGGGCGATGCGGCGCGTGCGCGGGCTGTGGCCGACGTGGCCCGGGGGAGGCGGAGGCGTGGGCGCGGCGGCGGTTTCGGCGGCGGGGCGACGTGGGGGCGGCGGCGGAGGAAGGGGACGACCCCGACAGGTGGGGCCCACCTGTCGGCGTCCCAGGGGAGAGGGGAGGGGCGGCTTGGGCCGGCCCACAAAGGGGGCGGACGCGGCTTAGCTGGGCCTCGGCCTTCGGCCGGCCCAGCGTGGGGAGGGAGAGGAAAAAGGGGAATGGGCCGGCGGCCCATTCAAAGGAAAGAAAAAGAAAAAGGAAAAAGGAAAAAGAAAAAGAAAAAGGATTTTCCTGGGATTTAAAATTGCATGTGCTCAATTTTAATTGGTTAAAATTATTTCTAGAGCTCTGAAAATTCCACTAAAAATCTTGTTAGCGTATTTCGACATGTAGAACTCAAGAAAAATTCCACATGCCAATTCCGATTGTTATTTGCATTAATTTATTAAAGTTTACTCTTGCTTTACACAGGTATTTTCTTGAGACCACTTATAATTTCAATTTAGGCTTTGTCACGCCCGGAATTTCTATCCAAAATTCCAAACGCTTACATGTGTGTAAATCCTCGTCCAGGAATCAGCCGAGGCACACAATAACAAATTGACAATAGAGTACAATTATTATTCTAATTAATAAGCGAATAAAATGTCATTACAGAGGTAGATAGTTCCTCTCAAACAATAAATATCTAAGCAGCGGAAAATAAGATAAACGGCGCAGACGACTCCACTCCACAGGCAGCTTGACCAAGGCTACACCTAATCCTCCACTCCATCAGCATCACTGTAGAACTCCTCCTCTGATGAATGATTGCAAGGTGAGTATATGACATACTCAGCAAGCCACGCAGCAAATATGCAAGTGCACAGGATAACAAAGGAAGGCATAATATGGGTTCATTTGCAAAAGCAGCATTTGGCAAACATTTGAGAATTATAAAACAGTAGAGTAATTAATCATCAATATTAAACAACACTGTACAACATAACCATGCTATACAGGCCCAACCATCCTGAACAACCACCCGGCTGTACAGATCTATCTCCAAACCAGGAATATACCATTCCAAACCAGGAGCTAAATTAATTACCAATTAGAGCATCTTTTATTATGGTGAGGAGTGTGAGACTAATCACGAAAGACATTGTTCGACCCGCCCATAACCGCGGGCACGGCTATTCGAATAGTTTTACTCTGATCAGAGGTGTACCACTGTACCCACAAGACACAGCCCCACATCATGTCACCATGTGCCTTAATACCACCACGGTACCTCGGAAAGGAGCTGTGACAGTACCCCTCGCACAACACAATCCACCACAGCGCACCGTTCCTGGATCATAATCACCCCCTTATAAACAAGGCATGGACTCCCCAGCGACCCACGTGGGCTTATCTCCGCCACTTCACAGTCTGGTGCCCCACAATGAACTATGCTATACAAAAGGTAAAGCCGTTGCCCATACTGGCTTGTGGTTGGCACGGTTAATGTTTCACAACCGAAACTCGTGAACCGGTCCTTAATTGTCATGAGCACGACCATCAAAACCATGTGCTCACAACCCACCATTATCAAGTTTTAATTGGCACATTAATTAATTAACCAATCACGATTAGCCATCGTGAACTACAATTAAATATCCAGGATTAAATAATAGTGAAACATTAGTTATCCCAAAAGTGTGCTAATGTATCTAAGCATGGCTAAGCAATTATATCTAATACATCTAGTTGAACCAATATATAAATTCAACTAGTCAAATTATAACCCCAAGGTATCAAGGAATAAAGTAATCAAGAACAAAAGGGCTATAACAAACAATAGGTTAATTCCACCCAATGACATTCGAAAATAAATGCAGTAGTTGAATAAAAACAATAGTTTTAAACGGGATCAACATGCTCAAAGGGTTGTTTGGGATCTGTGTGACTTGCCTTGCTGGCCCTGGAACTCTTCAAACTCTTCTTCAGCGAGAACAGACTCTCCGGGAACGTCGGAATCTACTCAGAAAAGAACAAAAACACCAAAACAGCACATAAACAAGCATGAACAGTACATGTGGATATTTTTAACATGTAGATCTCAATTTTAGAAAAATTTAGAGACTTGAACCAACTAAATCCGAGCTAAGATGAATTAGTTATGAATTTTCAAAGATTAAATCAGATTAAAACACTTATTTGGATTTTAATTGAATTATGACGCAATAATGAATTATTTTTGAAAAGGAAAAAGGAATTATTGCGTCAGCGGCCTAGGGTTTACGGTGGACCGGGTGCATGGCGGTGGTTCACGAGAACGGACGGCCGAGATTGATTCACCCGAAACGAACGGCCGAGATCCATCGGTCCACGACCGGTCCACGGCGGACGGCGCCGATGACGTCAGCGATGACGTCATCGCCGGCGGCGGCTCGGGCGCGCGGGCTCGCCGGCGAACGACGGCACGACGGCGAACGCGGAGGGTACCAAAAGGATGCGGCCGACGCGGCGAACTCACCGGTGACCAAAGGAACGGCGGAAGAGCAACGGACGGCGGCGGCGACGAGGACGAAGCGACGGCGAAGATCGGGTCGACGACGGCGGCGATACTCCGGCGGTCTACGGCGACGACGGAGGGTCGGACGAGAACGGCGACGACTTGGCGACCACGATGGCGACCTCCCCGAGCGACGGCGACGACTGGAGCGACGGCGGCGCACGGCTGGAGCGACGGCGGCGACGGCGGCACAAGCTTGCACGGCGCTAGGGCGTTTCCGGCGACGAGAGGCGAAGGCGAGGGCTGCGGCGGGTAGAGGAGAGCTCGGGGGTCCTTTTATAGCGGCTCGGAGGCGGCGGCGAAGGCCCACGGCGACCGGCGACGAGATGGAAAGTCTCGGGTTCAACCGATCCGATTCGAACTCGAATCCAACGCTTTCCAAACCGATTTAGCAAAGATTCCAAAAGGGAAAAGGTAGAGGAGATCACGGAGAGCGTTTCCCCTCTATCAATTTCATCGGAAACGGAAAGGATCAAAGGAATTGGAAAGCGGCGGCGGCGCGGCTCCGGCTAGGGTTCCGGCCCGAGGAAGACGACGACTCCGACAGGCGGGCCCCACCTGTCAGCGGCACCGGGAGAGAGAGGAGGGAAGGCACGGCGGACTGGGCCGACCTGGGCCGAGGAAAGAAAGAGAGAGAGACTTGGGCCGACTTTCGGCCCAAGACCAAAAGAAGACTTTTTTAAAACTTTTCAATTTAAATTATTCATGAAATGCAATTCCATTTATTAAAAATACTTCCTTGGCTCAAATAAATCCCAGAAAAATCTAGGAATTATAGAATCAAGTAAAGTATTTAATAAAATTTTATCTTGCCCCATTTTATATTGGAATTTATTATTTAAAAATTAGATCTTTCCTTTCAAACTTTTTAAAATCATTTCTAATAATTCCATTTAAACAACAATTTATATATTTGAGATTTTTAGGGTGTGACAAACCTACCCCCCTTAAACAGAATCTCGTCCTCGAGATTCGGAAGAACTGGCGAACAGATGCGGATGAGCTGACTTTAATTCATCTTCTCGTTCCCAAGTTGATTCTTCTTCCGAGTGATTACTCCATTGAACTTTGCAAAAACGGATAACCCTATTCCTGGTTCTTCTCTCGTCTGTTTCTAAGATACGGATTGGCTTCTCAACATATGTTAGATCCTCTTGAACTTCTATCTGTTCAAGATTAGCTTCTTCAGTAGGTACCCTTAAACACTTCTTCAACTGTGACACATGGAACACATTATGAACTCCTGCCAACGATTGAGGTAACTCCAACTGATAAGCAACCTCACCTCTTCGACTAACAATTTTATAAGGTCCCACAAAACGCGGTGCCAATTTTCCTTTGGTGTGAAAACGATGAACCCCTCGAAGAGGCGTGACACGAAGGTACACATGATCTCCTTCTTCAAAACTCAAATCTCTGCGGCGATTGTCTGCATAACTCTTATGACGAGACTGAGCCACACGCAATCTTTCTTGAATGATCTTTACCTTCTCTTCTGCTTCCCTTAGGATATCAGTCCCAAAAACCTGACGTTCTCCCGTTTGATCCCACAAAAGCGGAGTACGGCACTTCCGACCATACAGTGCTTCGTAAGGAGCCATTTGAAGACTAGCTTGATAACTGTTGTTGTACGAGAATTCCGCGTAAGGCAGATTCTTATCCCAACTTCCACCGAAATCTAAAGCACAAGCTCTCAACATGTCTTCCAAAATTTGATTTACCCTTTCGGTTTGTCCGTCTGTCTGCGGATGATAAGCAGTACTGAAATTTAGTTTGGAACCCATCTCTTCCTGAAGTTTCTTCCAAAAATTTGAGGTGAACTGACTACCTCGATCAGACACTATTTTCTTAGGAACACCATGCAAACACACAATCCGTGCCATATATAATTCCGCCAAACGGCTTCCGGAATAGGTGGTCCTTACTGGAATGAAATGAGCCACTTTGGTAAGTCTATCGACTATCACCCAAATAGAGTCATGACCTGATGACGTTCTTGGTAAACCAGTGATGAAATCCATGCCGATTTCCTCCCACTTCCACTCTGGTATCTTCAAAGGCTGTAGCAATCCGGCGGGTTTCTGATGTTCTGCCTTGACTCGCTGACATACATCACATACTGCTACGTATTCCGCTATCTCGCGCTTCATACTTGCCCACCAAAACCTTTCCTTGAGATCTTGGTACATCTTAGTACTACCAGGATGAATGGAGTATAAAGTATCATGAGCTTCTTTCAGAATTGCATCTTTTAAATCTTTGCTGTCTGGGACACAGATCCTTTCACCTAACCATACAGTTCCTTGCTCATCTTCCAAGAAACCGATAGCTTTTCCTCTTCTCATATTTTTCTTGATCTCATGAATATCAGGATCATTAATTTGAGCTTCTCTAACTTGATCAATTAGAGTGGGCTTTGCTTCTAAAGCTGCAACAAAACCTCTACTGACAATTCCCAAATTTAATCTCTCAAATTCCTTGCATATCTCCAAGGGCAAATGTCGTCCTCCCGTAGCATTGCAATAACCTTTTCTGCTAAGAGCATCTGCTACAACATTAGCCTTTCCCGGGTGATAATGAATTCCCATGTCATAATCCTTAATTAACTCCAACCATCTCCTTTGTCTCATATTCAAATCCGGCTGGGTAAAGATATACTTCAAACTTTTGTGATCTGTATACACCTCTGTACGAGTACCAAAAAGATAGTGACGCCAAATTTTTAACGCATGAACCACTGCAGCTAACTCGAGATCATGAGTAGGGTAGTTCTTTTCATGCGGACGTAACTGACGAGATGCATAGGCAACCACCTTCCCATCTTGCATCAGAACACAACCTAACCCAAACTTAGATGCATCGCAATACACTTGGAAACCCTTCTTTGGATCAGGCAAAATCAAAATGGGAGCTGATATTAAGCGTCTTTTCAACTCTTGAAAACTCTGCTCACATTCTTCTGACCACTTGTACTTCACATCCTTCTGAAGCAATCGTGTCATGGGCTTAGCAATCTTGGAGAAATTCTCTATAAACCTCCGATAATAACCTGCGAGACCTAGGAAACTGCGAATCTCTGAAACGGTCTTCGGTTGTTTCCAGTTGGTTACAGATTCCACATTACTAGGATCAACGGCAACTCCTCCTGCTGAGATGACGTGACCAAGGAACTTCACTTCAGACAACCAAAATTCACATTTGCTGAACTTGGCATATAACTGATGTTCTCGCAGTTTCTCTAATGCAAGACGAAGATGTTCTTCATGCTCTTCTTTAGTTCGGGAATAGATGAGAATGTCATCGATAAAAACAACCACGAACTTGTCTAGGTATTCCATAAACACTTTATTCATCAAGTTCATGAAGAAAGCGGGGGCATTGGTAAGTCCAAAAGACATAACCGTACATTCAAACAACCCATACCTAGTGGTAAAAGCTGTCTTAGGTATATCTTCCTCTTTAATCCTCAACTGATGATATCCTGATCGAAGATCTATCTTGGAGAAAACAGTGGCACCTTTAAGCTGATCAAACAAATCATCAATTCTAGGCAGCGGGTACTTATTTCTGATAGTCACATCATTTACTGCACGATAATCCACACACATCCTCTGGGTATGATCTTTCTTTTCCACAAAAATAACTGGAGCTCCCCATGGAGACGAACTTGGTCTGATATATCCTTTCTGAAGCAAATCATCTACTTGTCTTTTGACTTCTGCCAATTCATTGGCTGTCATTCTATAGGGTCGTTTATGGATCGGAGTTGTTCCTGGTACCAGATCTATTCTGAATTCTATATCCCTTTTAGGCGGCATACCAGGTAAATCATCAGGGAACACATCAACGTACTCTTGTACTATAGGAATCTCTTCCAAAGTTATTTGATTCAGACTTGACTCTATGGTCTCAGAGGGTAATGCATGAACAGTCACGACTTGACCGTCAGTGCTAGTAAGGGTTACTTTTCTATTGGCACAATCTATCACACCGTTATATCTGGCTAACCAGTCCATCCCTAGGATGACATCAAGATCTTTGGATTCTAACAGAATAAGGTTGGCCAGAAAAGGTACACCTTGGATCTCTATTCTGACAGAGGGACTACGCTGTAATGAGAGTGCTTGATTACTCGGAGTACTAACCATCAAAGGACGTCTAAGATCCTCTACTTCCATCCCATGATTTCCCGCAAAACTCATAGATAAAAATGAATGCGTAGCACCAGAATCAAAAAGTACTGTTGCAGGAACTGAGTTAACAGGGAACGTACCCACAATCACATCTGGAGCACCTTGGGCTTCTGCAGCAGCAACATAATTGACACGAGCCTTGGCTGCTGGTACGGAGGAGTTGTTCTGAGCAGGGACAACCCTCACACGACGGGGCTTCGGACACTTGTCAGAGTAATGACCTGGGTCTCCACAGTTGAAACATACCCCTGGCTTACTGCCTTGCTCCCTCTTTACAGGCTGTTGCTGTGTCGGAGCTGTAACAGGGCGTGAAACTTGATTGCGGTTGTTATTGCCAGCATTGTTATTAAAGAACTGACGCTGCGGACGAACAACAGATGAAGAACCTCCCTGTGACATTGACTGGGGTCCCAAAGTAAGACGCGGCTTCTGACTATTCCCCTGCTGTGCCTTGAAATGAGCAATCCGGCGTTTCTTCTGCTCCATGCGATTATACTTGTCCTCCTGACGAATAGCCTTATCCACTAACTTCTGAAAATCCTGATAATCCCCACTCATTAGTGTATAAGAAAGCTCATCATTAAGTCCTTCCAGGAACTTCTCTTGACGCTCTTCATCAGTGCGCACATCTTCTGGAGCATAGCGAGCCAGACGATTAAATTCATGCAGATACTCCGTGACGGTGCGAGATCCCTGTATAAGCGACCTGAATTCCTTCTTCTTGAGAGACACCACTCCCGATGGTATATGTGTTTTCCGGAAAGCAGCAGTGAATTCAAACCAAGAGATAGGTTCAGCCGTAGTCCTGTTGAGACGGAAATGATCCCACCACTCAGACGCAGGACCTTGCAGCTGGTGTGATGCAAATGAAACCTTCTCCTGATCAGTGCACTGAAGCAAGTCCAACTTCTTCTCTATGGTGTGCAGCCAATCACCAGCTTCAACAGGATTAGTGGTGCTAGAGAAAGTAGGCGGCCTCACACGAAGAAATTCTGCTAACTTGTTCTGGGGAGGTGCATGGTTGTTTCCCTGATTCTGCTGATTCTGAAGTTGTTGCATCAACATGTTCATAAGCTGTGTCTGTTGAGCCAAGATTTGGGCAAGCGTGGGATTCTCTGCATTGTTGTTACTGTTGTTGTTGTTGGAACCATTCCCAACGCTGCGAGTAAGCACCATCTGGCATGAACAGGAGCACAAGAAGAGAAACCCGAGAGAAACTACTTAGAACAGGAACTTAATTAACTTAACTTTTATTGATCTTAACTGAGTTTCATTATTACAAAACTGAAGACTCTCTCACCACTAAACTCACCAACTTCCTAACACTCGAAAACAAACAAACGCATGCCTTTACATCTCACCCATGATGTAAAACACATGCCAGACCCACACACACACAACCAAACTTAAACAAACCAACTAACACAACGATCTAAGGCTAAGGCTTGACAAGGCGTTCTAGGTCTTTCGGGCATCGGAGTTGATTGAAGGCTCATTCGGCACATCTCCATCATCTTGAGTTGGCCCCCACTCGATCTTGGAATGGGTGCGCTTGGATTCTTCTTCATCATCATCACTTATAATGATGACCGGCGGATCTTCTGGGACTGGGGTAGCTTCTTTCTCCACTTCTTTCTCCACCACACGAACCTTTGGCGCCAACTGATAACGAGGAACAAATAGAGCTCTCTTCCTTGCGGTAAGACGAACCCTGGCCTTCTGCGGTGGTGCTTCTCCCTTCCATGCGGCTAACTCTTTCTCCAAACGATCCACCTTGTCCTCTAACATGCAAATCTTGCCACGGTTCCAGTCTTCACGATCTTGAGCTGCTAACACAATCTCCGCGCGAGTCTCATCCATAGCTCACAGCATCTCAACCAAATGCTTTGTGGTAGCGTCATTCTCAATCCCCTCAGGTTCAAGGTAACTGCCACGGTCACTTCCCTGGGGTTGGCGAGGATGGTAGCGATACTCAGTGTCCACCAACTGATCACTGTAGCGATCGCGAAGCTCTCCTATGGCGATCCTTGCTACCTCTTGACATGCATGAATATAGTTTCCCCCTCCAGCCTCGAACATCACCGATGGGATATCTTCACAATTACTGTTCAAGGTGACTTTGACACGGCACTTCTCTTCATGACGATCATGAGGAATCTGGACATACAGCGGGGCAGTCCCGAATCCTATGGCAAAGGACATCGTACGCAACTCCCGTACAAATCCTTCCGCACCAAACAAATACTCAGGCTTGAAGCACGGCATCTAATGACAAGTGAAAGAAGAGAGTTAAGACATTTATCCAATTAATAGCACAAGTTTTCGGGTTATTTTGCACTTTTGAACAAATGGTTTTAAAAGAAATAAAATAAAAGAGAGCTATAAAATCAACATGCTAAATTTATTTTATTGCAGCAAGATTAAATAAAACAATGTTGTAAAACCTTTGCTGAAAAATGAGCCATTAGTACAGTAATAGATGTACGGTACCAATAACACAGGAATAATAAATAAATTTTAAATGAAAACAATTGCCATTAGTTTGGTTTAATTAAAAGAGAAAGGGAGAAGAACAGTTCTACTTTTCCAATATTTTTAGAGGGCTTCTATGGGTAACCATTTGGCATAACCTAAGGTCAAGGAGGCTCTGATACCAACTTGTCACGCCCGGAATTTCTATCCAAAATTCCAAACGCTTACATGTGTGTAAATCCTCGTCCAGGAATCAGCCGAGGCACACAATAACAAATTGACAATAGAGTACAATTATTATTCTAATTAATAAGCGAATAAAATGTCATTACAGAGGTAGATAGTTCCTCTCAAACAATAAATATCTAAGCAGCGGAAAATAAGATAAACGGCGCAGACGACTCCACTCCACAGGCAGCTTGACCAAGGCTACACCTAATCCTCCACTCCATCAGCATCACTGTAGAACTCCTCCTCTGATGAATGATTGCAAGGTGAGTATATGACATACTCAGCAAGCCACGCAGCAAATATGCAAGTGCACAGGATAACAAAGGAAGGCATAATATGGGTTCATTTGCAAAAGCAGCATTTGGCAAACATTTGAGAATTATAAAACAGTAGAGTAATTAATCATCAATATTAAACAACACTGTACAACATAACCATGCTATACAGGCCCAACCATCCTGAACAACCACCCGGCTGTACAGATCTATCTCCAAACCAGGAATATACCATTCCAAACCAGGAGCTAAATTAATTACCAATTAGAGCATCTTTTATTATGGTGAGGAGTGTGAGACTAATCACGAAAGACATTGTTCGACCCGCCCATAACCGCGGGCACGGCTATTCGAATAGTTTTACTCTGATCAGAGGTGTACCACTGTACCCACAAGACACAGCCCCACATCATGTCACCATGTGCCTTAATACCACCACGGTACCTCGGAAAGGAGCTGTGACAGTACCCCTCGCACAACACAATCCACCACAGCGCACCGTTCCTGGATCATAATCACCCCCTTATAAACAAGGCATGGACTCCCCAGCGACCCACGTGGGCTTATCTCCGCCACTTCACAGTCTGGTGCCCCACAATGAACTATGCTATACAAAAGGTAAAGCCGTTGCCCATACTGGCTTGTGGTTGGCACGGTTAATGTTTCACAACCGAAACTCGTGAACCGGTCCTTAATTGTCATGAGCACGACCATCAAAACCATGTGCTCACAACCCACCATTATCAAGTTTTAATTGGCACATTAATTAATTAACCAATCACGATTAGCCATCGTGAACTACAATTAAATATCCAGGATTAAATAATAGTGAAACATTAGTTATCCCAAAAGTGTGCTAATGTATCTAAGCATGGCTAAGCAATTATATCTAATACATCTAGTTGAACCAATATATAAATTCAACTAGTCAAATTATAACCCCAAGGTATCAAGGAATAAAGTAATCAAGAACAAAAGGGCTATAACAAACAATAGGTTAATTCCACCCAATGACATTCGAAAATAAATGCAGTAGTTGAATAAAAACAATAGTTTTAAACGGGATCAACATGCTCAAAGGGTTGTTTGGGATCTGTGTGACTTGCCTTGCTGGCCCTGGAACTCTTCAAACTCTTCTTCAGCGAGAACAGACTCTCCGGGAACGTCGGAATCTACTCAGAAAAGAACAAAAACACCAAAACAGCACATAAACAAGCATGAACAGTACATGTGGATATTTTTAACATGTAGATCTCAATTTTAGAAAAATTTAGAGACTTGAACCAACTAAATCCGAGCTAAGATGAATTAGTTATGAATTTTCAAAGATTAAATCAGATTAAAACACTTATTTGGATTTTAATTGAATTATGACGCAATAATGAATTATTTTTGAAAAGGAAAAAGGAATTATTGCGTCAGCGGCCTAGGGTTTACGGTGGACCGGGTGCATGGCGGTGGTTCACGAGAACGGACGGCCGAGATTGATTCACCCGAAACGAACGGCCGAGATCCATCGGTCCACGACCGGTCCACGGCGGACGGCGCCGATGACGTCAGCGATGACGTCATCGCCGGCGGCGGCTCGGGCGCGCGGGCTCGCCGGCGAACGACGGCACGACGGCGAACGCGGAGGGTACCAAAAGGATGCGGCCGACGCGGCGAACTCACCGGTGACCAAAGGAACGGCGGAAGAGCAACGGACGGCGGCGGCGACGAGGACGAAGCGACGGCGAAGATCGGGTCGACGACGGCGGCGATACTCCGGCGGTCTACGGCGACGACGGAGGGTCGGACGAGAACGGCGACGACTTGGCGACCACGATGGCGACCTCCCCGAGCGACGGCGACGACTGGAGCGACGGCGGCGCACGGCTGGAGCGACGGCGGCGACGGCGGCACAAGCTTGCACGGCGCTAGGGCGTTTCCGGCGACGAGAGGCGAAGGCGAGGGCTGCGGCGGGTAGAGGAGAGCTCGGGGGTCCTTTTATAGCGGCTCGGAGGCGGCGGCGAAGGCCCACGGCGACCGGCGACGAGATGGAAAGTCTCGGGTTCAACCGATCCGATTCGAACTCGAATCCAACGCTTTCCAAACCGATTTAGCAAAGATTCCAAAAGGGAAAAGGTAGAGGAGATCACGGAGAGCGTTTCCCCTCTATCAATTTCATCGGAAACGGAAAGGATCAAAGGAATTGGAAAGCGGCGGCGGCGCGGCTCCGGCTAGGGTTCCGGCCCGAGGAAGACGACGACTCCGACAGGCGGGCCCCACCTGTCAGCGGCACCGGGAGAGAGAGGAGGGAAGGCACGGCGGACTGGGCCGACCTGGGCCGAGGAAAGAAAGAGAGAGAGACTTGGGCCGACTTTCGGCCCAAGACCAAAAGAAGACTTTTTTAAAACTTTTCAATTTAAATTATTCATGAAATGCAATTCCATTTATTAAAAATACTTCCTTGGCTCAAATAAATCCCAGAAAAATCTAGGAATTATAGAATCAAGTAAAGTATTTAATAAAATTTTATCTTGCCCCATTTTATATTGGAATTTATTATTTAAAAATTAGATCTTTCCTTTCAAACTTTTTAAAATCATTTCTAATAATTCCATTTAAACAACAATTTATATATTTGAGATTTTTAGGGTGTGACAAACCTACCCCCCTTAAACAGAATCTCGTCCTCGAGATTCGGAAGAACTGGCGAACAGATGCGGATGAGCTGACTTTAATTCATCTTCTCGTTCCCAAGTTGATTCTTCTTCCGAGTGATTACTCCATTGAACTTTGCAAAAACGGATAACCCTATTCCTGGTTCTTCTCTCGTCTGTTTCTAAGATACGGATTGGCTTCTCAACATATGTTAGATCCTCTTGAACTTCTATCTGTTCAAGATTAGCTTCTTCAGTAGGTACCCTTAAACACTTCTTCAACTGTGACACATGGAACACATTATGAACTCCTGCCAACGATTGAGGTAACTCCAACTGATAAGCAACCTCACCTCTTCGACTAACAATTTTATAAGGTCCCACAAAACGCGGTGCCAATTTTCCTTTGGTGTGAAAACGATGAACCCCTCGAAGAGGCGTGACACGAAGGTACACATGATCTCCTTCTTCAAAACTCAAATCTCTGCGGCGATTGTCTGCATAACTCTTATGACGAGACTGAGCCACACGCAATCTTTCTTGAATGATCTTTACCTTCTCTTCTGCTTCCCTTAGGATATCAGTCCCAAAAACCTGACGTTCTCCCGTTTGATCCCACAAAAGCGGAGTACGGCACTTCCGACCATACAGTGCTTCGTAAGGAGCCATTTGAAGACTAGCTTGATAACTGTTGTTGTACGAGAATTCCGCGTAAGGCAGATTCTTATCCCAACTTCCACCGAAATCTAAAGCACAAGCTCTCAACATGTCTTCCAAAATTTGATTTACCCTTTCGGTTTGTCCGTCTGTCTGCGGATGATAAGCAGTACTGAAATTTAGTTTGGAACCCATCTCTTCCTGAAGTTTCTTCCAAAAATTTGAGGTGAACTGACTACCTCGATCAGACACTATTTTCTTAGGAACACCATGCAAACACACAATCCGTGCCATATATAATTCCGCCAAACGGCTTCCGGAATAGGTGGTCCTTACTGGAATGAAATGAGCCACTTTGGTAAGTCTATCGACTATCACCCAAATAGAGTCATGACCTGATGACGTTCTTGGTAAACCAGTGATGAAATCCATGCCGATTTCCTCCCACTTCCACTCTGGTATCTTCAAAGGCTGTAGCAATCCGGCGGGTTTCTGATGTTCTGCCTTGACTCGCTGACATACATCACATACTGCTACGTATTCCGCTATCTCGCGCTTCATACTTGCCCACCAAAACCTTTCCTTGAGATCTTGGTACATCTTAGTACTACCAGGATGAATGGAGTATAAAGTATCATGAGCTTCTTTCAGAATTGCATCTTTTAAATCTTTGCTGTCTGGGACACAGATCCTTTCACCTAACCATACAGTTCCTTGCTCATCTTCCAAGAAACCGATAGCTTTTCCTCTTCTCATATTTTTCTTGATCTCATGAATATCAGGATCATTAATTTGAGCTTCTCTAACTTGATCAATTAGAGTGGGCTTTGCTTCTAAAGCTGCAACAAAACCTCTACTGACAATTCCCAAATTTAATCTCTCAAATTCCTTGCATATCTCCAAGGGCAAATGTCGTCCTCCCGTAGCATTGCAATAACCTTTTCTGCTAAGAGCATCTGCTACAACATTAGCCTTTCCCGGGTGATAATGAATTCCCATGTCATAATCCTTAATTAACTCCAACCATCTCCTTTGTCTCATATTCAAATCCGGCTGGGTAAAGATATACTTCAAACTTTTGTGATCTGTATACACCTCTGTACGAGTACCAAAAAGATAGTGACGCCAAATTTTTAACGCATGAACCACTGCAGCTAACTCGAGATCATGAGTAGGGTAGTTCTTTTCATGCGGACGTAACTGACGAGATGCATAGGCAACCACCTTCCCATCTTGCATCAGAACACAACCTAACCCAAACTTAGATGCATCGCAATACACTTGGAAACCCTTCTTTGGATCAGGCAAAATCAAAATGGGAGCTGATATTAAGCGTCTTTTCAACTCTTGAAAACTCTGCTCACATTCTTCTGACCACTTGTACTTCACATCCTTCTGAAGCAATCGTGTCATGGGCTTAGCAATCTTGGAGAAATTCTCTATAAACCTCCGATAATAACCTGCGAGACCTAGGAAACTGCGAATCTCTGAAACGGTCTTCGGTTGTTTCCAGTTGGTTACAGATTCCACATTACTAGGATCAACGGCAACTCCTCCTGCTGAGATGACGTGACCAAGGAACTTCACTTCAGACAACCAAAATTCACATTTGCTGAACTTGGCATATAACTGATGTTCTCGCAGTTTCTCTAATGCAAGACGAAGATGTTCTTCATGCTCTTCTTTAGTTCGGGAATAGATGAGAATGTCATCGATAAAAACAACCACGAACTTGTCTAGGTATTCCATAAACACTTTATTCATCAAGTTCATGAAGAAAGCGGGGGCATTGGTAAGTCCAAAAGACATAACCGTACATTCAAACAACCCATACCTAGTGGTAAAAGCTGTCTTAGGTATATCTTCCTCTTTAATCCTCAACTGATGATATCCTGATCGAAGATCTATCTTGGAGAAAACAGTGGCACCTTTAAGCTGATCAAACAAATCATCAATTCTAGGCAGCGGGTACTTATTTCTGATAGTCACATCATTTACTGCACGATAATCCACACACATCCTCTGGGTATGATCTTTCTTTTCCACAAAAATAACTGGAGCTCCCCATGGAGACGAACTTGGTCTGATATATCCTTTCTGAAGCAAATCATCTACTTGTCTTTTGACTTCTGCCAATTCATTGGCTGTCATTCTATAGGGTCGTTTATGGATCGGAGTTGTTCCTGGTACCAGATCTATTCTGAATTCTATATCCCTTTTAGGCGGCATACCAGGTAAATCATCAGGGAACACATCAACGTACTCTTGTACTATAGGAATCTCTTCCAAAGTTATTTGATTCAGACTTGACTCTATGGTCTCAGAGGGTAATGCATGAACAGTCACGACTTGACCGTCAGTGCTAGTAAGGGTTACTTTTCTATTGGCACAATCTATCACACCGTTATATCTGGCTAACCAGTCCATCCCTAGGATGACATCAAGATCTTTGGATTCTAACAGAATAAGGTTGGCCAGAAAAGGTACACCTTGGATCTCTATTCTGACAGAGGGACTACGCTGTAATGAGAGTGCTTGATTACTCGGAGTACTAACCATCAAAGGACGTCTAAGATCCTCTACTTCCATCCCATGATTTCCCGCAAAACTCATAGATAAAAATGAATGCGTAGCACCAGAATCAAAAAGTACTGTTGCAGGAACTGAGTTAACAGGGAACGTACCCACAATCACATCTGGAGCACCTTGGGCTTCTGCAGCAGCAACATAATTGACACGAGCCTTGGCTGCTGGTACGGAGGAGTTGTTCTGAGCAGGGACAACCCTCACACGACGGGGCTTCGGACACTTGTCAGAGTAATGACCTGGGTCTCCACAGTTGAAACATACCCCTGGCTTACTGCCTTGCTCCCTCTTTACAGGCTGTTGCTGTGTCGGAGCTGTAACAGGGCGTGAAACTTGATTGCGGTTGTTATTGCCAGCATTGTTATTAAAGAACTGACGCTGCGGACGAACAACAGATGAAGAACCTCCCTGTGACATTGACTGGGGTCCCAAAGTAAGACGCGGCTTCTGACTATTCCCCTGCTGTGCCTTGAAATGAGCAATCCGGCGTTTCTTCTGCTCCATGCGATTATACTTGTCCTCCTGACGAATAGCCTTATCCACTAACTTCTGAAAATCCTGATAATCCCCACTCATTAGTGTATAAGAAAGCTCATCATTAAGTCCTTCCAGGAACTTCTCTTGACGCTCTTCATCAGTGCGCACATCTTCTGGAGCATAGCGAGCCAGACGATTAAATTCATGCAGATACTCCGTGACGGTGCGAGATCCCTGTATAAGCGACCTGAATTCCTTCTTCTTGAGAGACACCACTCCCGATGGTATATGTGTTTTCCGGAAAGCAGCAGTGAATTCAAACCAAGAGATAGGTTCAGCCGTAGTCCTGTTGAGACGGAAATGATCCCACCACTCAGACGCAGGACCTTGCAGCTGGTGTGATGCAAATGAAACCTTCTCCTGATCAGTGCACTGAAGCAAGTCCAACTTCTTCTCTATGGTGTGCAGCCAATCACCAGCTTCAACAGGATTAGTGGTGCTAGAGAAAGTAGGCGGCCTCACACGAAGAAATTCTGCTAACTTGTTCTGGGGAGGTGCATGGTTGTTTCCCTGATTCTGCTGATTCTGAAGTTGTTGCATCAACATGTTCATAAGCTGTGTCTGTTGAGCCAAGATTTGGGCAAGCGTGGGATTCTCTGCATTGTTGTTACTGTTGTTGTTGTTGGAACCATTCCCAACGCTGCGAGTAAGCACCATCTGGCATGAACAGGAGCACAAGAAGAGAAACCCGAGAGAAACTACTTAGAACAGGAACTTAATTAACTTAACTTTTATTGATCTTAACTGAGTTTCATTATTACAAAACTGAAGACTCTCTCACCACTAAACTCACCAACTTCCTAACACTCGAAAACAAACAAACGCATGCCTTTACATCTCACCCATGATGTAAAACACATGCCAGACCCACACACACACAACCAAACTTAAACAAACCAACTAACACAACGATCTAAGGCTAAGGCTTGACAAGGCGTTCTAGGTCTTTCGGGCATCGGAGTTGATTGAAGGCTCATTCGGCACATCTCCATCATCTTGAGTTGGCCCCCACTCGATCTTGGAATGGGTGCGCTTGGATTCTTCTTCATCATCATCACTTATAATGATGACCGGCGGATCTTCTGGGACTGGGGTAGCTTCTTTCTCCACTTCTTTCTCCACCACACGAACCTTTGGCGCCAACTGATAACGAGGAACAAATAGAGCTCTCTTCCTTGCGGTAAGACGAACCCTGGCCTTCTGCGGTGGTGCTTCTCCCTTCCATGCGGCTAACTCTTTCTCCAAACGATCCACCTTGTCCTCTAACTTGCAAATCTTGCCACGGTTCCAGTCTTCACGATCTTGAGCTGCTAACACAATCTCCGCGCGAGTCTCATCCATAGCTCACAGCATCTCAACCAAATGCTTTGTGGTAGCGTCATTCTCAATCCCCTCAGGTTCAAGGTAACTGCCACGGTCACTTCCCTGGGGTTGGCGAGGATGGTAGCGATACTCAGTGTCCACCAACTGATCACTGTAGCGATCGCGAAGCTCTCCTATGGCGATCCTTGCTACCTCTTGACATGCATGAATATAGTTTCCCCCTCCAGCCTCGAACATCACCGATGGGATATCTTCACAATTACTGTTCAAGGTGACTTTGACACGGCACTTCTCTTCATGACGATCATGAGGAATCTGGACATACAGCGGGGCAGTCCCGAATCCTATGGCAAAGGACATCGTACGCAACTCCCGTACAAATCCTTCCGCACCAAACAAATACTCAGGCTTGAAGCACGGCATCTAATGACAAGTGAAAGAAGAGAGTTAAGACATTTATCCAATTAATAGCACAAGTTTTCGGGTTATTTTGCACTTTTGAACAAATGGTTTTAAAAGAAATAAAATAAAAGAGAGCTATAAAATCAACATGCTAAATTTATTTTATTGCAGCAAGATTAAATAAAACAATGTTGTAAAACCTTTGCTGAAAAATGAGCCATTAGTACAGTAATAGATGTACGGTACCAATAACACAGGAATAATAAATAAATTTTAAATGAAAACAATTGCCATTAGTTTGGTTTAATTAAAAGAGAAAGGGAGAAGAACAGTTCTACTTTTCCAATATTTTTAGAGGGCTTCTATGGGTAACCATTTGGCATAACCTAAGGTCAAGGAGGCTCTGATACCAACTTGTCACGCCCGGAATTTCTATCCAAAATTCCAAACGCTTACATGTGTGTAAATCCTCGTCCAGGAATCAGCCGAGGCACACAATAACAAATTGACAATAGAGTACAATTATTATTCTAATTAATAAGCGAATAAAATGTCATTACAGAGGTAGATAGTTCCTCTCAAACAATAAATATCTAAGCAGCGGAAAATAAGATAAACGGCGCAGACGACTCCACTCCACAGGCAGCTTGACCAAGGCTACACCTAATCCTCCACTCCATCAGCATCACTGTAGAACTCCTCCTCTGATGAATGATTGCAAGGTGAGTATATGACATACTCAGCAAGCCACGCAGCAAATATGCAAGTGCACAGGATAACAAAGGAAGGCATAATATGGGTTCATTTGCAAAAGCAGCATTTGGCAAACATTTGAGAATTATAAAACAGTAGAGTAATTAATCATCAATATTAAACAACACTGTACAACATAACCATGCTATACAGGCCCAACCATCCTGAACAACCACCCGGCTGTACAGATCTATCTCCAAACCAGGAATATACCATTCCAAACCAGGAGCTAAATTAATTACCAATTAGAGCATCTTTTATTATGGTGAGGAGTGTGAGACTAATCACGAAAGACATTGTTCGACCCGCCCATAACCGCGGGCACGGCTATTCGAATAGTTTTACTCTGATCAGAGGTGTACCACTGTACCCACAAGACACAGCCCCACATCATGTCACCATGTGCCTTAATACCACCACGGTACCTCGGAAAGGAGCTGTGACAGTACCCCTCGCACAACACAATCCACCACAGCGCACCGTTCCTGGATCATAATCACCCCCTTATAAACAAGGCATGGACTCCCCAGCGACCCACGTGGGCTTATCTCCGCCACTTCACAGTCTGGTGCCCCACAATGAACTATGCTATACAAAAGGTAAAGCCGTTGCCCATACTGGCTTGTGGTTGGCACGGTTAATGTTTCACAACCGAAACTCGTGAACCGGTCCTTAATTGTCATGAGCACGACCATCAAAACCATGTGCTCACAACCCACCATTATCAAGTTTTAATTGGCACATTAATTAATTAACCAATCACGATTAGCCATCGTGAACTACAATTAAATATCCAGGATTAAATAATAGTGAAACATTAGTTATCCCAAAAGTGTGCTAATGTATCTAAGCATGGCTAAGCAATTATATCTAATACATCTAGTTGAACCAATATATAAATTCAACTAGTCAAATTATAACCCCAAGGTATCAAGGAATAAAGTAATCAAGAACAAAAGGGCTATAACAAACAATAGGTTAATTCCACCCAATGACATTCGAAAATAAATGCAGTAGTTGAATAAAAACAATAGTTTTAAACGGGATCAACATGCTCAAAGGGTTGTTTGGGATCTGTGTGACTTGCCTTGCTGGCCCTGGAACTCTTCAAACTCTTCTTCAGCGAGAACAGACTCTCCGGGAACGTCGGAATCTACTCAGAAAAGAACAAAAACACCAAAACAGCACATAAACAAGCATGAACAGTACATGTGGATATTTTTAACATGTAGATCTCAATTTTAGAAAAATTTAGAGACTTGAACCAACTAAATCCGAGCTAAGATGAATTAGTTATGAATTTTCAAAGATTAAATCAGATTAAAACACTTATTTGGATTTTAATTGAATTATGACGCAATAATGAATTATTTTTGAAAAGGAAAAAGGAATTATTGCGTCAGCGGCCTAGGGTTTACGGTGGACCGGGTGCATGGCGGCGGTTCACGAGAACGGACGGCCGAGATTGATTCACCCGAAACAAACGGCCGAGATCCATCGGTCCACGACCGGTCCACGGCGGACGGCGCCGATGACGTCAGCGATGACGTCATCGCCGGCGGCGGCTCGGGCGCGCGGGCTCGCCGGCGAACGACGGCACGACGGCGAACGCGGAGGGTACCAAAAGGATGCGGCCGACGCGGCGAACTCACCGGTGACCAAAGGAACGGCGGAAGAGCAACGGACGGCGGCGGCGACGAGGACGAAGCGACGGCGAAGATCGGGTCGACGACGGCGGCGATACTCCGGCGGTCTACGGCGACGACGGAGGGTCGGACGAGAACGGCGACGACTTGGCGACCACGATGGCGACCTCCCCGAGCGACGGCGACGACTGGAGCGACGGCGGCGCACGGCTGGAGCGACGGCGGCGACGGCGGCACAAGCTTGCACGGCGCTAGGGCGTTTCCGGCGACGAGAGGCGAAGGCGAGGGCTGCGGCGGGTAGAGGAGAGCTCGGGGGTCCTTTTATAGCGGCTCGGAGGCGGCGGCGAAGGCCCACGGCGACCGGCGACGAGATGGAAAGTCTCGGGTTCAACCGATCCGATTCGAACTCGAATCCAACGCTTTCCAAACCGATTTAGCAAAGATTCCAAAAGGGAAAAGGTAGAGGAGATCACGGAGAGCGTTTCCCCTCTATCAATTTCATCGGAAACGGAAAGGATCAAAGGAATTGGAAAGCGGCGGCGGCGCGGCTCCGGCTAGGGTTCCGGCCCGAGGAAGACGACGACTCCGACAGGCGGGCCCCACCTGTCAGCGGCACCGGGAGAGAGAGGAGGGAAGGCACGGCGGACTGGGCCGACCTGGGCCGAGGAAAGAAAGAGAGAGAGACTTGGGCCGACTTTCGGCCCAAGACCAAAAGAAGACTTTTTTAAAACTTTTCAATTTAAATTATTCATGAAATGCAATTCCATTTATTAAAAATACTTCCTTGGCTCAAATAAATCCCAGAAAAATCTAGGAATTATAGAATCAAGTAAAGTATTTAATAAAATTTTATCTTGCCCCATTTTATATTGGAATTTATTATTTAAAAATTAGATCTTTCCTTTCAAACTTTTTAAAATCATTTCTAATAATTCCATTTAAACAACAATTTATATATTTGAGATTTTTAGGGTGTGACAGGCTTGGGAAAGAACTTCAGGGTGTGACAATAGCCATTGCTTGAAGCTGGAGCCGGTGCTGACGACCGCGGGAGCTGTGGCTTCGGGATGCCTCTGCTGCTGCTGCTACCTTGGATCAACTCCGGGTGCCGTTGTGACCTGAGGACCTGCAGTCGAACACCTGCGTGCTCACCGCCGTCGTCCACCTCTGCTTCACTGCCGTCTCCCCACCACGGCATCGAACATCGCCGTTTCATCGCCTCTCAGTAATAACTCGCGCCTAAAGCCTCTCCTAGTTCCATAGAAGCTTAGTATCTCACCAATTTTGGCGATTAGCACCCAAAGCCGTGCCGGACCGGCCACTTTTTCGCCGCCGGCGAGCTCGCCGTGGACAAGCCATCCCGGGGGCTCTCCTTCCTATTTAGCTAACAAAATGGAACCCCCGTACGCCGTAGATGCTCACGCACTCATAAATTTGGTCGGAAACCCTTCCTGTCGTCCTAGCCACTTGCAGCCGAGCTCGGCTATGGCGCAGCTATGGCGGCCATGCGCCTCGTCCCTCTAAGCGCCGCCGCAGCCGGTGGGTAGTCTCCGAAGCTTCTCCGGCCTCCCCTAGCCGCCGCCGGTTTGCCCTCAGCTGGCCTTCCGTGCGTGCCGTGTTCCCCTGCTGCTTCCGCTCGGTCGGGAGGAAAAAGACGAAGGTTGAAGACGACCTTCAGCCGAGCCACTGACATGCCATCCCCACTCCTCCTATTTCCTTTAGAAACTTAATCCTGTGAAAAAGAAAATCAAAGCTTTGACCCCACATGTCAGCAGCTGTTAGGGATAATGATATATTTTGGATTAAAAATAAATGAATTATGCACAGTCGCTTTTCACAATTTCTCGGATTAATTCGAAATTGAATCTTTAAACTAGTATAACTTGCTCATTTTAACTCGGATTTGAGTGAAACTTGAACCTAATTTCATCTAAATTCATAATCTTTCCAATGGTATATAACTCACTGTTTAATAAAAAATATTTATTATTATAATTAATATCAAATGATTAGATTATGGTCAACTTAAAAATATGCTAATAAATAAAATTGGTATTGTACAGTAGAGTGGATGTAATAATATTTGTTTCTAGCATGTTTTTTTTTTTCACAGTAGCAATCATGAAAATTAAGTATATGTGATGTCTCAAATGAACGGATGTATAGGAAAATACTAGTACTTATTTAATATTCGATGGCCATATAATTAAACCCTTGAGTTATAAATTATTTACATAAAGTTTAGCCTCATATTTTGTAACTAAAATATTAATACTCATAGATGAATCTTTAACTTGTTTATGAGAAATAATAACAGAGCTAGTGTGATTAAATCACCTATACGAAATTAATTACTTAATGTCATGTTCCATGGAATAGTATCTTGTAAGTTGGTAATCAATCTTAAGTTGATAAACAGTACCAACTCGCCAAATCCACCTGCATCACATATACTGTATAGCTTACAGTAAATAGCTCATGCTTAGTAAATGATCTAATATTAGTATGTTATTGCACTCACAACTACTGTACAGTCCATTTAAATCATACACAAGAACAATAACCTACCTTTTTCATATATTAAACTGAGGAGTCTATGATAAGCGTGTATAGTAGATAAAACACTAATTATAAATCTTGACCTCACACAATTATAGTTTGACCGTGACTTAGGATTATTTATGGTAAAATTATGCATTGAGATACTATAATATTATGGACCACACTAATCTAACCTACATAGCATGTAATTCGTTGGAACCCTAATACAGTAATATTTGTAGAGCCATGCTTAGATAATCCATCCTGTTAGAACTCTTGTTATGATTAAATTATCCACTGAGCCTAGGTAAATCTCCTGTAGGGTGTCACCATTTAAATTACGATCAAAGCTAGTTTAGCCATGAACTCCACATAGCAATAGTTGATAGATAATTCCGTAGTCCTGAGTATTGAGTTCTGTATGTGAGCAGCCATAGTTTGGACTTCGTAGCACCTTACAATCCATTAGCAAGCACGAGTGATATGAATAGCCCTAGGTATATTCCGAACAATTATATTTTGTTTGTGCATATTTGATTGTTGCTTGAATATTGGTTTTCTCGCATATTATAGAAATTGTATATCGGTTAGTCGTGAGGCAACGTATGCAGCTTCCAGGAGGTGAAGGTTGATTAAGATCATATCAAGAATAAGAACTATCCTGAGCAGGCAAGTCATCACCCCATCCCTTGAGCATGTTGATCCCAATTGTGAAATTGTTTTGTTTACAAATAAAATTGCATGCCATGATGAATATCCTACTTGTTATTATGCCATGCCTTTGATTATTGTTTATCTCATTATTTTCTTGTACCCATGATTACGTATGAGTCCTTAGTCAATTATGACAAAAGCTTAGTAATGCTACTTTAGAATTATGCATTCTCATATTTATCAAATGCTGTATGCTTGGGTCACTACCTTAGGGAAGGTAGTTGAGATACGGCGTGTGGAGACATGAGCGCCACATTGCCATGACATTGATGAGATGATTTATGAAAGAAAGTTAAAAATAAACAAATGTTTTCGACTGGGGCGGCTGGAGGACTTGGGTGGTGTCCGGTAAAGGCTAGTGCCGTCCCTGGTCAATTAAGGACCGAGCCATGAAGCTAAGCATGAAACGACTCCAGTACAACCGTACTTCTCGTATGGGTATAGACCTAGCGGAGTAAATAGCCAAGCGGAGGCAGTATCCCTGCATAGTGGTTTTCTTGATGTGTGTGAGGCAGGGCCTATGGTGGGGCAGCCATTCGTAGGACCGCGAGGGGCGGGTGCCTACAGTGGTGTCGCCATCGGTAGGACTGCCATGTGTAAACCTAAACTTAACTATAACTTAATGCATGTGTGAGTCTTCCCTTCCCGGGAGCGCCAGAACTCCTCTCACTGCTAGAAACCGTGTACGCCTAGAGTGCATGAGGACTCAAGTTCATGGAGCGGGTACTGCCAAAGTGAGGTTATTGAAAGGCTTTGCCGTGGCAAGTCTCATTCGTTGGGACGTAGACTCATGTGTTGGGCAAGTCGCGGAGTATGGGTAAAGTGTACATCCACTGCAGTGTGAGTAAAACAAATCTATTCGAATAGCCGTGCTCGCGGTTATTGAGCACCGGGATATGTATTACACTTGGCTAGACTCTAAATTCTTAAAATGATGGGTGGGATGATGCATGATGATTTTGTACTGGTGGATCAACTTCTCGAGAGGCGAGAAAGGGTAAACACCAGAAAACCATGACGACCAGTGGCGGGAAGCTATCCTTGGGAACACAATGGATGGTGGACAGAACCGTCGCTGTTTAATGAACAATGGAACTAAAACTTGAATAGTTTATGCTAGGTCTCAGGTTTGTGAAATGATATTTGAAAACCCAGCTTTACGCAAAGTAACCATAGCCACTCCTTGTGTTATCCTGTACATTACTGCATTTTGTGTGGTGGCTTGCTGAGTACTTTTGTACTCATTGTTGCTCTATATATATATATCTTTTAGCAGAGTGTTAAAGAAAAGCCCTTGTTAGTACGCTTGCGTAGCTAACAAGATGATCGGAGTGCGGTTCCATTCTAGGTCTCGTTCCCCAGTCGACTGCTTGTGGCATGTCAACCGGGCCCTTGTATTATTTTGTCTTCCGCTGTTGTTTCTCTGATAGTTGTTGGCCTGCCTGGCCCTAATGTAAGCATTTAACTCTCTTAGCCTGAATTCATTCGTGATATGTTGTGATTCGGCTATGTATGTGTGTACCAACTACTGATCCAGGGATTGGTACTGATAAACACAGAAGATTTCCGATTTCCAAAATCGGGGGTTGATAGGCGGGAAGGTCATGATGATGTTAAGAATGTAAAAAACTGGATGCGAGGGTAAACCATACCAGGCGAGGCTTGGGGAAGGTGGATGAACCCTCGCGGATTAATGACAACTTCAACTTAACGTTGTTTTCAGTTAAAACTGCTAGGTCATAGATTTGTGAAATGATTTGTGAAATCTAGCTTTATGCAAATAAACCAAGCCATCCTTGAACCCCTGTGTGCACTAAATGCATTATGTAGTGGTGGCTTGCTAAGTACGGTTGGTACTCACCCTTGCTTAACTAAATCTTTTAGAAAGGAGTTGGAGTCAACCATTCGGGAGCTATACTAATGAAGAGGTGTCGAAGACGGGTGAGTCGGGACTTAGGTTCACCAGTCGATGCCTGTGGAGTACGTTGGACCGCCGCTGCTTCGTTTCCGCTATCTCATCTACTTCTTTTGGTATTTTGCAATGTACATGACCATGCTTGGTCTATTTGGGTCCCATTTGGGCTACCCTTGTATTATTAATGTACAGTTCAACCTGTATAACGATGTCAGCTTGAAATATTCAACTGTGCCATGTGTGTACCATCTACTGATCCAGGGAATGGTATTGTAAGACACATGGGGTTTCCGGTGTGTAAAACCGGTGGCCCACAAAAGCTCAAACTTAGCAACATGAACAGGCTTTGTCATTATATCAGCAAGATTATCATGAGTGCTTTTCTTGCTTTCCTTGAGCTTACCTTGCATGACTACATCAGCTTCACTTCCGTCTTCCCCAGGATCTTCCTAGACTTCATCGCTACCGTCAAAAATCCGACCAGCTCCAATTAGTTGGCTAAGAGATCACACACCCATTAAAGCAATCAACAGCGAGATACAAGACTGGACAGCCATGGAGTTTTTTTCTCAAGATCAGTCATGGAGATACTTGCATGAATCTGATTGAACAACACACACCGGAGAGCCACACATGTTTTGATCGGTCTTGTATCAATCTAACCGTACATGTTTCATGCTTTATCGCTTTGGTTCTTTCAGCCAAACTGATTCTTTACATGCTTCAGCAATAGCCATGTATTCTGCTTCAGTGGTAGACTGGGCAACAACAGGCTATAATGTTGCCTTCCAACTCACAACACAACTACCAATAGTAAACACATAACCTGCGAGTGACCTTCTCTTATCCAAATCAGCGGTAAAATCTGAATCCACATAGCCAACAAGCCCCATATCAGTCCTGCCAAACTTCAAGCAAGCATCAGCTATGCCTCTGAGGTACCTGAAATTCCACTGAATAGCTTTACAGTGTTTTTTACCAGGATTAGCCATGTATCTACTAACCAAACTCATAGCATGAGATAAATCCGGACGGGTGCAAACCATGGCATAATCAAAGAACCCACAACACTAGAATATGGAACTCTTGACATGTATTCTACATCCTCATCAATACTAGCACATTGTAAAGCTGATAATTTAAAATGAGGTGCAATAGAAGTACTAACAGGCTTTGCATCATGCATGTTAAAACATTTAAGAACCTTCTTAATGTAACTTTGCTGACTAAGAAATAACAAACTAGAATTTCTGTCTCTAGTGATTTCCATACCTAGAATTTTCTTAGTAGCACTAAGATCCTTCATATCAAACTCACTACTCAACTGTTTCTTCAATCTAGTGATTTGTTCCTTACTCTTGGCAGCAATCAGCATATCATCAACATATAACAGCAAGTATATAGGTGATCCATTAACATATTTAATGTACACACAACTATCAAATTCAGACCTCTTAAAACCATGTGACAACATAAATTAATCAAACCTTTTATAACATTGACGAGGAGACTGTTTCAAACCATATAAGGATCTTTTCAACTTGCAAACATAATCCTCCTTACCAGGTACTATGAATTCTTCTGGCTGGTCCATGTATATCTCCTCCTCCAGCTCTCCATGTAAAAATGTTGTCTTCACATCTAACTGCTCAAGCTCAAGATCATGCATAGCAACAATACTGAAAAATGTGCTAATTGAACTATACTTTACAACTGGAGAGAACACATCATTATAATCAACACCAGCCATCTGATTGAAACCTTTTGCTACTAACCTTGTCTTAAACCTCGGAGGCTCGCTAAGAGATAAACCCTCCTTTCTCTTGAAGATCCATTTACAACGGACAGGCTTCTTCTGTTTTGGCAAGTGCACAAGCTCTGATGTGCCATTCTTCTCAAGAGACTGCATCTCCTCCTGCATAGCTGAGATCCACTTCTTACGATCACCAGAAATAACAGTTTCAGTGTATGTAGCCGGCTCAATAGTATTCTCCACCTGTTCAGCACAACCAAAAGCATAATAAACCATATCACATTCCTCAATAAGACGGACTGGAGCTCCACAACTCCTCTTTGTTCTGTGATGTGCAATAGGTTCATCTTGTGGCTGCAAAACAGGAGGTGAGTGCTGAACAGTATCATGAACATCATTATCAACAATTTCAGTTTCCTGATCATCCACATGCTCCACCTGCACACTGACATATTGTTGCTCCTCATCAGAACCACTTGGTATGACATCTGTGGACAAGCTGTCATTAAACATAGCAGATTCATTAAAAACAACACTCCTGTTCATGAAGGTCTTATTAGTTTCAGGATTCCATAACTTATATTCTTTTACTCCTGAAGCATAACCAAGAAACAGACACTTAATAGCTCTAGGCGCTAATTTTCCATTATCAACATGAGCATAAACAGTGCATTCAAAAACTCTCAACTGTGAATAATCAGCAGGCATACCAGACCATACCTCAATGGGAGTTTTCTTATTAAGTGGGATAGAAGGTGACCTGTTGATCAAGTAGCAGGCGGTGTTAACAGCCTCTGCCCAAAAACGCTTGTTCATACGAGCGTTGGACAGCATACAACGAGCCTTGGAGATGATGGTTCTGTTCATGCGCTCAGCCACACCATTCTGCTGTGGAGTGTACGGGATGGTGTGATGCCTAACGATGCCTTCCTTCCTGTAGTAATCATCAAAAGCATCTGAACAAAATTCACCACAATTGTCAGTGCGAAGTACTTTTACTTCCTTTTCAGTTTGCCTTTTTATCAATACTTTCCACTCTTTAAAAGCAGCAAAAGTATTATCTTTATGTTTCAGGAAATAAGGCCACACCTTTTGAGAGAATCATCGATAATGGTAAGCATATAATGAGCACCACCAAGAGAGGGCTTACGAGAAGGCCCCCACAAATCAGCATGTACATAATCAAGTATACCTTTGGTGCGATGAACTGCGGTATTGAATTTTACCTTCTTGTGCTTACCAAAAACACAGTGCTCAAAGAACTTCATGTTACCCTGAGTGCAGCCATCCAGCAGGTTTCTCTTCATCATTTCTACCATACCAAGTTCACTCATATGTCAAAGATGCATATGCCACAGGTTAGTCTTATTAGGTTCATCTTTGGAAATAGCAGCAGTGGTAACAGAACCATGTAATGTACTTCCTCTAAGGACATATAAGTTTGTAGAATTCATATCACCTATCATATAAACGAGAGAACCTTTTGATACCTTTCCAACTCCACCTGAACCGGAGTATTTGTATCCTTCTGCATCAAGTGTGCTGAGAGAGATGAGATTTATCGCCATCCCTGGTATGTGTCTCACATCTTTCAGCGTGCATGTCATGCCATCATGTGTCTTGATCAGAATGGAGCCAATGCCCACGACCTCACGTGGGTTATCATTTCCCATACGCACAACATCTCCATTCTGCAAAAACTTGTAAGAGCTAAACCAATCTCTGTTAATGCAGATATGAAACGAACATGCAGTATCAAGTATCCATTCATCATGACCAGCAACACAACCAGTAAAAATAACAAGACAATCTCCTGAATCAGAGTTTTCAGCACCGGTAACGACAGAGGCCTTACCATTAGATTTCCTTTTCTCCTTATTCTGCAGCTTCCAACATTCTTCAATGAAGTGATTTTTCTTTTTGCAATACTTACAAAACTTTTGTCACATCCTGATAAATCCATCCCGAAATAAAAATCATTCTCTAAAAGGAATAATAGAATTAATTAAAATTCGAAAATAAATTGGCAAACACTAAAATACGTACAAGAAAAATTCGAATGTGGCCCAGAGAATTTTTGTTAAATTCTCCCTGGTCTAAAAGGAGCCCTCAAATTTTACTTGAATGGAACCCCCTCACTCCGTTCTCTCGTTTTAGCCTTCTCCCGCCTATCCCCGTGGCCGCACCACCTCTCTCTGCCGTCCTCCTCTCTCCAGTGCCGCCAGCCATCTCTAGCTGCCTCTGCCGCCTCGTCCGTGCGTCGGCAGGCCGTGCCGTCGCCATCCTCGGCATCGCAGCCGCCTCCTCTCCCCTGGCCTGCCCTCCGTTTCGCGTAGTGACCACCGGAAGTGCGCCCTCATCGGCATCCAGTGGCGTTGCCGCCACTGTGCTGCCTCCAGCCGGCTGTACCTTCGCGCCTAAGCGCCGGCCGACGCTGTCGTCTCCTCTCTCGGCACGGTGACATTGCCCTCGACCTCGGCCACACCTCGGTTTCACCCGGAAGCCGCCGCACGTCGTTGTCGCACCGGCTTCTCCATCCTCCTCGCCGGAGTCCCTCCGGCAGCCCCTTCCATCGTGCCCGAGCACCGACCGACGTCGCCGTCTCCTCCGTCGACGTCGCTGCGTCGTCCTCTCCTCCGGCTGCTCCTCTGTTTTGCCCGGAAACCGCTGCAAGCTGCCGCACGTCGCCTCCGTGCCATCCTCGCCGGAGTCCCTTCGGCCGCCCCTTCCTCCTTGCCTGTGCGAAGGTCGGCCGCACCTCCACCATCTTCGGTATCACAGCAGCGACGTCGTCCTTGGCATCACCTCCCCTTCGGCCGAACCCGCCAGCGTTCGTCGTCGCCTCCTCGCTGGTTCCCACCGTCGTCCTCTCGTTGTTCCCGGTCATCGTGGTGTTCGTCCCTCCACCAAACCGATCGCGTTCGCCGCCCGCGTTTCGTCAAGGTTGTTGCAGCCCCGTCGTCGTCTTCGTCCTCAGCTCCGCGTCATCAAGCCCTGCGCCGGCCGTGTCTCGCCTCCGTCCAAGGATCGCCGCCGAAGTCGTTCCCTCGCCGTTCGCCTTCGTCGTCCCCGAGCCGTCTCTGCCGCGCCCATTCGTCGTTGTCGTCGTTCCGCGCCTCGTCGCGTGGTGGTAAGGGCCCCTCCTCTCGCTGCCCCGTCCTTGTCCTTTTGGTGTCGCCCCGTGCCCGTTGCGCGGCTGTCGACCCCGGTACCCATGTACTGGTGTCGGTAGTCGTTCGTGTGTGCGTGTGGTGATCGTGTTAGTGTGCCCGCCCGGTAGCCGCGTGGTTTCCACGTGTGCAGCCCCCGTGGTGTTTAGTTGAGTCTGTTTGTCGGCCACTCGCCTCGGTTGACACATGGGGTCCGCTTCCGTCGACCCGTGGACCGTCTCTGTGTACTCTGTCTACCGTGGTCCCTTAGGTTGACATGTGGGGTCCGCATGTCAACAGCGCAGCCTTCCTGTCTTTTCCAGGCTAGCGCTTACACATGTTTTATAGTTGCAAAGCCTAATTACAGTAATCCGTAAATCTCCATGTAACAACATTAAACTTCGGATGATCATATCTTGGTCATACGAACTCTGAATCGACCCGTTCAAGTTGCTTAATGTTTGTTAGAACCTAAAGAACCATGTGCCTTTCTTTTTATGTATTGTTATTGCTTTTTTATAGGCTTGTAGCTTTGCTTGTGTGCTTCGCATAGCTTCCGTCTTTCCGGAGTTTCCCAAAGCGTGGTTCGTGGTCGTCGCCGAAGGTTCGGAAGGCCGTTCTCTCTGAGCAAAGCAAGTCGCATCATCCTTGAGCATATTGAATCCTAGTTTATAAAATTATTTTGATTTGAATTATTGCATTACTGCTTTATTTAAATTCCCGCGTTATCACTGTTTTATTTAGCATTACCTATTAATCCTTGTTATAGCCTTATCATTGCAATTGTTATTATCACCTTGCTTACCCTAGGCAAATAAAACCCCAACTAGTGGGTACTCTATTTATGGTTCCACTAGTATGAATTTAGGTAGATGCTTTGCTGATTAACTAGGCAACATTAGGTGGTTTCATAACTTTAGACTTTGGGAATTCTCATATCACTTGGACACTATGGAATGGTTGGCTTATGGTGGAATTGGACATAGCCCTCTCTTCCTCTTTCAAAACCCCTAAAACCTGTTTTCCGGTGGGGTTTGGGTGCATGCTAGTTGTGGGAAGTAGCACCCCAGCCAATATAAGGATTAAGCTCGGGCCTCTGTTGCAAAGCACTACCGTACTAACCACATGTCTAATGGGTAAGGCTTAACTTGGTGCTCAGTCTAGTCCTGAACAAAAGGACACAGATAGAGATGCATGAAGTCGTTGCGACGATGGATATCTCTGAGGCAAATGAAGGCTACGCGAGCTGTGGCTCGGTAATCGAGATGTCTTGCCAATTGAAGGCTACACAGGACGGTGTCCGTTAGTCGAGATGCCATGGCACTGGACTAGTACGCGGGTGGTCTCACCCCTATGTGTGTAGCGCACCCGGTCTAGATCCTGTTGCTAGGGGCTCAATCCTGGTCTGCCTGTCTGGGATACCGCCCGTAGGCAGGGTTGGGTCGGTACTTTTGTTCATGGCTAGGATGGGTAAAGGGTTATGTCACTGTAACGTCCCGCCTTCCCCCAGGCCGGGCCCGCGGGTTATGTCACTGTAACGTCCCGCTTTCCCCCAGGCCGGGCCCGCTTACATCTGATAGCTTTCATAGGTCATAGACTGCATCTGATAGCTTTCATAGGTCATAGACTGCCCTCACAGACCAACACATGTCCTTTCTGCATACTTTGTCCTCACTCGTGTGCACCCGGGAAGAATTTCCCGGCCGGTCACCCATCCCAAATTGCTCCAGGCCAAGCACGCTTAACCCCGGAGTTTTTTTGGAGATTGGCTTCCGGAAAAGAAGTTGCAACTTATTGATATGAGTATTCTATTAATCCTATTAAGCCATAGGCTGGGATGTTACACCCTCACCCCCTTAAGAGAGATCGACGCCCCCGTCGATCAACCCCAGGCCAGGAACGTCCTCTCTTGGCCACGTCCATGTGTCCAGTGCCAGCGCATGTGCCATGCTGTGTAACCACTCCCGGTCTACACCAGCCATGCGCACCATGCCTGCGCAACTGTGACACACGCGCCCGTGAAACCGCGAGAGTCGGATCTGATACCATTTTGTAACGTCCCGCCTTCCCCCAGGCCAGGCCCGCTTACATCTGATAGCTTTCATAGGTCATAGACTGCCCTCACAGACCAACACATGTCCTTTCTGCATACTTTGTCCTCACTCGTGTGCACCCGGGAAGAATTTCCCGGCCGATCACCCATCCCAAATTGCTCCAAGCCAAGCACGCTTAACCCCGGAGTTTTTTTTGGAGATTGGCTTCCGGAAAAAAAGTTGCAACTTGTTGATATGAGTATTCTATTAATCCTATTAAGCCCTAGGCTGGGATGTTACAGTCACGTTTTTTATGATGGGTTCGAATTGCAATGGAATGCAGAGTAAAGGCGTGTCTTGTGGGTAAAGATGTATACCTCTGATCAGAGTATAATCTATTCGAATAGCCGTGCCCTCGGATATGGGCAAGCCTAGCAATGTACCCAAGTTAGTGGTTTAATTCTTAAAATTTTCTTAACAACTAAAGTATGGAACGGTTGGCCTGGGTTGGCTTGGGACGAGCTGGGACCCAGGTCGGGTTGCCAGTTCGGTTCGAATCATCGTAGGCCTTGGGTTAAGACAGGTTCGTGAGGGTTCACGGCCTTGATTAATAATATTGTGTAGCTCTAGGATCGTGTTTACAAAATAGCTTTAAGCAACTAAGTGTCTTTTAAATGCTCTTTACTGCAAAATCTAACCCTATTATTATTACTCCTTGTACCCCCTTGCATTAATCATGCATCTCCCGGTGTGGCTTGCTGAGTACTGTGGTTGTACTCATTCTTGCTCTATCTTCCCCCCCCCCTCAGTAAGAGAAGCTTTGGAGAAGATGTCCTTAGTGGAGTCCTGGCTTATACCCCAGTTGAGCGCCTGTGAAGATGGAGCCGTAGGCCCGCTAGTCCGCTGCTATTTATTTTTGATTGTCAGGCCTGAAGTGCCTTTGTAATAATGTAGATATTATCAATATAATAAAGATGTGTCTTTTGTATCATGTTTGTGTCGTGTACCCCGGCTTTTCCTGGGGGGGATTAATACACTGGCGTTCGGGAAAAGGCAATTTTTCCGGGCGCGACAACTTTTTACCTCTGGACTTCGAACGGCCTCTACTTTGGCTCTTGTCACGATCATTGTTGTCGTTGTAGGTTCTCTGCTCAGATCTGCCTCTGACCTGAAATGCTTCGCCCTTAGAAGATGACGCATCAGACTGAACCATACCTTTCATCTTCTCCTTGTTTTGGAGTGCCTCATAAACTTCCGCAAGGGTTAGTTCATCATGGCTCAATAGTATGGTGTCATGAAAATTTGCATATGAACTATGTAGTGAGCATAACAGTGGAAGACCTAAATCTTCATCATCAAACTGTACCTCCGTCAACACTAGGTCGGCAGCGATCTCCTTGAAGACTGATATGTGGTTCAACATAGAACCACTCTCCTGCAACTTGTGCTTGAACAACTTCATCTTCATATGCATCTTACTGGTTAGATCCTTAGACTTGTAGATTGATTCTAGTCTGAGCCAAAGTTCTGCAGCAGTTTTTTTTCCTGCAACACTTCTTGCAAAATATCATTAGATAGATGAAGTTGGATCAGCGACAAAGCCTTATGATCTTTTCGCTTCTCCTCAGCGGTCCATTCATCCTTCTTCCACTTCCCGAAGCTTTCCAGCTGTTGATGTAAAAACACGAGGTCTGGGAGATCTGTTTAACTCCAGTGCAGGTCCAAAACTTGCCTTTGGGTGTGTGAGCGTGCCAGTTGATTTGATCCTGCAATCAACAAGAAACAAAGGCAAAGAAACCGCGGTTAAATCCATAAACGATAGCCGATCGGCTAGTTGCCGATGACATATCATTTATCTTTGAGCCGATGTCATATGTGGATCGATCGGCAATCGTGAATAAGTAAGAAAGAACTAAATCTACTCGATCGGTTGTAGATATTAACGATATATAATCTTTATGTCGATATATACTTAAATCAAGTGATTGGGATAGATCGGTCGCCATGCCGAGACAGTATAAATCACTTAGATCGAAATATATATTAACAACAAGACTATATATATTCATAGCATAGCCAATCAGATAGATCTAGCATGTTTCGACTAATACTCCGATACTACTCCATATTAAGATATTAAAGCAAGTAGAATATACTAAACAAAAGCATAATATACTTAAATGCAACAAGATCTTAATATAAAAGGTAGATTTAACATGTCAATCAAGCACATGGAATAAATATAGTTAAATCAGATAAGATCGGCTAGAACCCCGATACTACCCTAATCGGCAACCAAAGATAGGCTAGAGATTGAGATTCTAATCACGACTCATAAGATCAAACTCAACTGATACAGCTATAAGTATGAAAAGAAGGACAATATCTAGACAATCAAGCCGTTGGATATTTCATAAAGTGGTAAATATCCTATATAATCTAAGTCAACGTCGGTATTTAACCTAATCGGTTGCCTTCTACTGACACATGTTAGCCGATTGTAGGTTAGATAACGACATTGCTGGAGATTATGTAAGATATATGATAACTTGACGAATTACATAAACAAGATTAGAGTATCATGAAGATGGAAGCACTAATCCCGAGAACGCAAGCCGCCATAACAAGTTTTACCTCTTGTTGAAGATTAAAACCGATATAGCTCAACCCGAAAGCAAGAACTCATCGAAACAAAACGAAAGTACAAGGGTGGCGATGCGTCGAGATTGTATTGAACGTGTGTTAGTTTGATTACATGGGGCTCGGGTCTATTTATACCCAAGAATTACAAAATATGTCCATATCGAACACGACTCTTATCTCTAACAAACTCTAAGATACATAAGTCTTTGTGGCAGACTTTTGCCCAAACATATCTCTAAGGAAATTACATAAAATATCCTAATTAATAGATATAATTGCCTTCTTAGGACTCTATCCATGCGTGGCAATCATCATGAAGCTTGTTAACCTAACCCGACAACGTATACCGTGTCACATTGTCTGATTCAACTCAATCGGCCAACCTTGTCCGATTAGAACTCTGCTGGTTAAGGTCGCAGTCGATTCGGACTTAGCCGATTCTTGCTATGTTTCCGAAACAATATCGAACTTAGATTCCACTTCGATCCGATCTCTATCTTCGATACCTAGATTACCAAATTTGGTCGTTAACACATGCCCCCCAAGTCCGGAATATTGGATAATGTTTCGGATTTGCTATACGTCAACTCCGAGAGAATATCACACTTGCCGTTTTCCGACTGTTATTCCAGCGCTTTAAATACTAACCGCTGTCCCCGAGAAATCTTCACACCGTGACTTCCGTTTTCACCGCTCAAGCGAAACCCCGTCCTCTCTTTCTCCGGCGATCCCCTCGGCGCGCAAGGCGATTCCTAGGCGATTCCTTCTCCGGCTAACTTTCCGCCCGCGGCAATGTCGACATCCGCCAGCCCGTCCGTCGCAGCATCAGCTGAGTACACAGAGGTAAGTACCCATCGGCTAGATCCTCTTCTTTCGCATTAGATTGGTTTTCCTTTTCCTTATCTTGTTTTCTTCTTCTCTATTCTTTTGGATTCGTAGCATCTCTACAACCTAGTCGCAATTCCAAGCTTATCGCACAAAAACTATTACTTTCTCGGCCCAGTCGGCAACTTCGATCCTACTAAGTTCATCATCGGTGAAACCAATAGGATTCCTTTCAGATTAGCCAACCCAGATCTAGGTCACTGGAAGAATACCTTCAAATCTTGGCCATCTCTCAAGAAAACTTCACCCGAGAAGAGCTGGATTACATGGTACAAGCGCATGTCGGCTAGCAAGAAAGTTCACTGGAACGAAATCAGAATCGGACAAGCACTTGCCCTTACCATAGCAAATTCGGCTAAGGATGAACCCCTAATGGCCGCCGCCACTTATTTCTGGTCTAATGCCATCAATGCTTTTCTGTTCAACCAAGGGCCGATGACTCCAACTTTAATCGACATCACCATGATTACTGGATTAGACGTAACCTCATCGGCTAACCCTATGAGTATGTACAGCAAGAACCAATTTGATTTCAGGACCAAAAACATAGGTGGTTGGTCTGGCTATGTAGCATCATACATGGGAAAAGGGCTTGTCACTCCTCGAGAACATGTGGCTTTCTTGTTGATGTGGCTTAAGAAATTCCTCTTCTGTGGATCCAGTTGTGGTCCTACAACCAACTGGCAGTTTGTAGCCAAAGCCCTAGAATCAAAGAAACATTTTCCTCTAGGCAAAATTCTTCTCGGCTACCTATACCAAGTGTTAAATAATGCATCAGCAAAAATAGCTGTCGGCTCAGTAGTTGGAGCAGGTGGACCATGGTGGCTATTGCAGACTTGGCTGAATCTGATGGTTATGAAAGTTGTCAATCGGCCATCTATGACAGAAGCCGAATTCCCAAGACTGGAGCCGATCATAGAAGATGATGGAGAGGAACGCACCCATCGCAGATGCACATCCTATGGAGAGTATGCCTCCACACCAGCCGACGCAGGGGCAAAACTATCAGCTGAACTGCTTAAGGACTGGTTCTGCAGCTTTTATGAAGGCTTTCAGAAAGATGCTCGAATTTGGTTCCCCTATGAAGACTCAGCACTTCTGGAGCTCCCATCGGACTTTAGATTTGAAGACATTAACCACGAGAGATTCCAAAAGTCCAAAGATGTCTTCTCGGCTGCAATCAGCCCATGATCCTTCCTGTCGGCATTCATCAAGGGAGGAATATTCAAGTCTCTTATGAGTTTTATCATCCGATGAGTTCTGCCAGACAGCTTGGGATGGGTCAACTACCAATCAGCTTGTTCTTTGCCGATAAAATTCAATGCCAAGGGGAAATTTCATCAACCCTAATGATGGATCGGTTACTCAATCTCCAAGGACCTCCTTTAGGCAGTATTGAAAATATAGAGCTGGCAAGGTTCAGGAGCAAGAACTTTGACAGATGATGGGGTGAATGGAAACAACATATCTTCCATCAACCAGCTTCTATGTACATGACAGATTTGTTTCCTGATGTTGTTCCTCAGGTATATCTTTGCTCTTGTCGATTCTATTAAACAATTATTAACCGACTTGAAACTTGACTAATTTCTCTTCTCATCTTGCAGACAACAGAATCCTCTCCCCCTCGCAAGAGCAATAGTGGCAAAGACATCGAATACGCTCCAGGTCTCATTCCCAATGGAGATGGGCCATCTCCCCCGGTCATCGGCTATCATGCCCCCAAGACTTCAAGTCTGCTCCAAGGGCTCATTAGAGAACCAGCCGATGCTAGCAAAAGAGAAAAACCAGGGCATCGTCTACATACCCATCGGCTCCAGTTCCCAAGAAGAAAGTCAAGTCAAAGAAGACCAAGCCATCCGATGATCTGCCTGCTTTAGATCCATCCATCGAGCAAGCTCTGTATGAAGAAGAAATTAAAGAAGATGTTGATCAAGCCGCAGCCGAAGTGAGTGATACAGAGAAAACACCATCGGCTTCACCCAAGCAAACCCTCCAACTCCTTCTGCCCCAGCTCATTTCTCGAGAGTAAATATCTTTCCCTGATTCCCTTTTAGAACCATTTTATTCTCAGATGATTACTTATCAATCTTGCCTTTGCAGAAAAAGAGAATTGCTGTGAAGAAGAAATCGGTAGCAATTACACTTAAACCAGCTCCACCGGCAAGATTACTTCGATCAAATCCTTTTACTAATCGATCATAACCGATTTTACTTAACACTTGTCTTTTTGCAGCCTCCTCCTCCTCCTTCTTCTCCTGTACAACAACCATCAAGTGATCGAACTCCATCGGCTACATGGAGTTATCATGTCGAGGAAGAGGAACAACAAGCCGCTCCTGCCATCCTAGTAAGTCTTGTCTATAAAATCTCAAATCAGCTAAATAACTCATCTTGATAATCAGTTGTCTTCAAACTTCTCTCTTGCAGGCCTTAGCCGATCTGTTTTCCTTTGACTTCAAGGATTACTTTGATGAAGAAGTAGAAGAAGAAACAACAAGCAAGACTCTAGCCCCTCTAGGTGAAGATGTCAAAAGAACCCTTGAAGACATTTCTCATCGGCTAGAGTCATCATTGGACAACTTAGTGACTGACTGTGGTTCGATTCGGGCAAGATTTTCAGAGATTCAAGCTCTACTCCCAGATGATTTGGCAAATACCATCTCCCCAGTCGTATACCTTGAGCAACATCAGTTCAAGCTGGAAAAGGCCAAGCAGAGAATAGCCGATCGTCAGGAGCGCAAAGACATCGAGGCCAAAATCAAGGCCACTCGGCAGCTTGTTCATGAAGAGAAGGCCAAGCTTGATCAGCTATCTGAAGGCCCGATCAAAGCCAATATTGATCGGCTCGAAGCTCGCAAGATTGAGCTCTTGGCACAGCTTCAAGAATGCAACACCGAGCTGGATCTGGAAAACAAAAGGCTAACCGATCTCCCACAAGTTGTCAAAGAACAGAAGGCAAGACTAAAATCGGCTATCAAGAACGTCGCTGATCTGACGTAATCTCTGAAAGTTATCCCTGAAACCGATGCTCAAGACGCTGTTGACAGAAAACACGAGGCCTGGGAATCTGCTTAACTCCAGTGCAGGTCCAAAACTCGCCTTCGGGTGTATGAGCGTGCCAGTTGATTTGATCCTGCAATCGACAAGAAATAGAACAGAGAAACCGCAATTAATCCTATAAATGATAGCCGATCGGCTAGGTGCCGATGACATATCATTTATTTCAAGCCGATGTCATGCGTACATCGGTCGGCAAATATCAATAAGTAAATCAGAACTAAATCTACTCGATCGGCTGTAGATATTAATGATATATAATCCTTATATCGATATATACTTAAATCGAGTGATTGGGATAGATCGGTCGTCTTGCCGAGACAGTATAAATCACTTAGATCGCAATATATATTAATAGTGGGATTATATGCATTTATAGCATAGCCGATCAAGTGGATCTAGCATGTATCAGCTAATGCTCCGATACTACTCTATATTAAGATGTTAAAGCAAGTAGAATATACCAAACAGAAGCCTAATATACCTAAATGCGACAAGATCTTAACATAAAGGGCAGATTTAACATATAGATTAAGCATATGGAATAAAAGTAATTAAATCAGATAAGATCGGCTGAAACTCCGATACTACCCTAATCGGCAACCAGAAAGCAGGCTAGAGATTGCAATTCTAAGCACGACTTAATAGATCAAACTCAACTGATGCAGCATTAAGTATGAAAAGAAGAACAATATCTAGACAATCAAGCCGCTGGAAGTTTCATAGAGTGGTAGATATATCACATAATCTAAGTTAACATCATCATCTAACATAATCGGCTGCCTTCCATTAACAGATGTTAACCGATTATAGGTTAGATGAAGATATTATCAAAGATTATGTGAAATATATGATAACTCCACGAATTATATAGACAAGATTAGAGTGTCATAAAGATGGAAGCACTAATCTTGAGAACATAAGTCGTCATGACAAGTTTTACCTCTTGTTGAAGATCAAAACCGATGCAGCTCAACCCGAGAGCACGAACTCGTCGAAATAAAAGTAAAGCATAAAGGGTGGCGATGCGCCGAGATTGTATTGGATGTGTTTTTTTCTTTTTACATAGGGCTCGGGTCTATTTATACCCGAGAATTACAAGATACGTTCATAACGGACACGACTATTATTTCTAACAAACTCTAAGATACCATAAGTCCTTACGGCAGACTTTTGCCCAAACATATCTCTAAGGAAATTACATAGAATATCCTAATTAATAGATACAATTGCCTTCCCAGGACTCTATCCATGCGTGGCAATCATCTTGAAGCACATCAACTTGAACCCGATGACGTACACCGAGTCATAATATCGGAATCGGCTGTATCGGCTAGCACCGTCCGACTCGAATTCTGCCGACCTGACCTTAGCCGATTTGGACTGCAGCCGATTCTTACTCTGTTTCCGCAACAGTCTTCATCTTGGATTCCACTTCGATCTGATCTTCATCTCTGATGCCAGTAGTGATAGAATTTACCAAATTTGGTCGTTAACAGACGCCCAAGCCATTGAAGAAGTAGAAAAAATTAGGCAAAGGGCTATATCGGCTATCCAGCGCTATTTGTCTTAGTGACATTCTGTGTAATAGACTTTAGGAAATTTTTGTTATCGGCTAAGATACTCTAGTACTTCATTTAACTTATCTTGATAATCCTTTGTGCCGATTAATATAACCTCTCATTTTTGCTCAAAAACTTTGCAACTTTGCTCAAAATCTTTGCATGCAACTTTTGCATATGTGCCCCCCTAATTTTATAATGTCGAAAGCATTGATAAAATTATTATTCGAACTAAGGGCGATACAACAGTATCGGCCATTGTATATCGGCAAAATACAACTGATTACAATATGAAAAACAACTAAGGGCGATATAATAATATCAGCCATTTCTACATCGGCAAACTACAACCAATTACAACAGGAAAAACAACTAAGGGCGATATAACCATATCGGCTATCTCATGGCGATGCAAATACATCGGCTATCATGTATCGGCAACACCAGCCGATGATGCATTAATCCAAACACTTGGATAGTATTTCTTCAAATATTTTCCGTTGAGCGCTCTTCCATAAACTTCTCTATTGAGTCCTTGCAACATGTAGGCTCCTTTAGATACAACTTTATTGATTAGAAACGGTCCTTCCCAATTCGGCGACCACTTGCCGAATTTGTTATCCCGAGTCCCAATCGGCAAAATCAATTTCCATACAAGTTCACCTTCCGAAAAAGACTTGGGTACCACTTTCTTGTTGTAATGTCGTGCAACTCGTTCCTTATCCCTAGTAACCTTTGCAAGGGCTCTTAATCGTGATTGAACCAAGTCTTCCCTTTCATCGGCCATGAAATTATAATATTCATCGGCTGTTAAATCATTTTGCAACTCCGTTCTTCTTGAGCTGATTCTAACTTCCCATGGCAAAACAGCCTCATGTCCATAAACAAGCTGATAAGGAGGAACTTGTATCGAACCATGACAAGCCATCCGATAGGACCACAATGCTTCGGCCAATCGAGTATGCCATTGCCGAGGATAATCAGAAATATTTCTCTTAATCAATTTGATCAAACTCTTGTTAGACGCCTCGGCTTGCCCATTAGCTTGTGCATAATACGGTGAAGAATTCAACAACTTGATACCCATGCTATCGGCAAACTGAACAAACTCATCGGACACGAAGATCGAACCTTGATCGGTTGTAATGGTTTGAGGAATACCAAATCGATAGATTATATGCTCTTGAACAAACTATATAACATCCCCAGAATCAACTTTCTTAAAAGGAATCGCTTCTACCCACTTGGTAAAATAATCGGTTGCCACCAATATAAACTTGTGACCTTTACTCGATGGTGGATTAATCATACCGATCATATCAATTCCCCAACCTCTAAATGGCCATGGTTTAATGATAGGATTCATAGTCGATGCCGGTGTCCTTTGAATCGCTCCAAATTTTTGACAATCTTGACATCCCTTGTAAAATTTGAAACAATCCTCCAGCATTGTCGGCCAAAAATATTCTGCACGTCGAAGTAACCACTTCATCTTATGAGCCGATTAATGAGTGCCACAAATTCCTTCATGAACCTCACCGACTGCAACCTTGCCATGATCGGCACTCAAACACTTAAGCATCACCCCATCAATCGTCCGATAATAGAGCTCATCATCCAATAAAGTATACTTCAACACTTTATACTGCAATTTTCGAGAAGCCGATTGAGATGGATTCTGTAAATATTGATGTACATCATATCTCCAATCATCGGCTGTCAATGCGGCTGATAAGAAGGACAATATCTAGACAATCAAGCCGTTGGATGTTTCATAGAGTGGTAGATATCCCATATAATCTCAGTCAACATCGGTATTTAACCTAGTCGGCTGCCTTCTATTAACAGACGTTAGCCGATTGTAGGTTAGATGGCGATATTGCCGGAGATTATATAAGATATATGATAACTCGACGAATTACATAAAAAAAATTAGAGTATCATGAAGATGGAAGCACTAATCACGAGAACGCAAGCCGCCATAACAAGTTTTACCTCTTGTTGAAGATCGAAAGCGATGCAACTCAACCCGAAAGCAAGAACTCGTCGAAACAAAACGAAAGTAAAAGGGTGGCGATGCGCCGAGATTGTATTGAATGTGTATTAGTTTGATTACATGGGGCTCGGGGTCTATTTATACCCGAGATTTACAAAATATGTCCACATCGGACACGACTCTTATCTCTAACAAACTCTATGATACCATAAGTCTTTGCGGCAGACTTTTGCCCAAATATATCTCTAAGGAAATTACATAAAATATCCTAATTAATAGATATATTTGCCTTGTCAGGACTCCATCCATGCGTGGCAATCATCATGAAGCTCATTAACCTAACCCGACAACGTATACCGTGTCACATTGCCAGATTCAACTCAATCGGCCAACCTTGTCCGATTCGAACTCTGCTGGTTAAGGTCGCAGCCGATTCGGACTTAGCGGATTCTTGCTCTGTTTCCGAAACAATATCAAACTTAGATTCCGCTTCGATCCGATCTCTATCTTCGATACCTAGATTACCAAATTTGGTCGTTAACACCAGCGCCTCATCAAGATCTGAAGATTACGCCAGAACAACCTGCATCTTAACTTGCCACAACAAGAATCTCGTCTTGTAGTCTTGCGGTGGTAGATCATACTTAATCGACGCTATCTCGTTTCCTAACCACATGTTAGGAAACGATAGGCAAGCAAACGATAAAGAACAATAGATCAATCACAGAGGACACAATATTTAACGTGGAAAACCCTCCAAAAGCATGAGAGAAAACCATGGGTGCTAGCCAGCAAAATATCTTCACTATATCGGGTGATGTTACAACGCCGCACGGCGCCTTACAAGAGGTATATATATGAGGTGGAACCCTAAAAGGTATTACGATCCGCTTCGCTCCGGCCCAAGCCTCCGGCGACGGGCCTCTGGTTCGCTATGGCAGAAGCTGTCATTTATTAAGTGCAAATGAATTTGGATCACAACTCAACATACTTATACTACTTAAAAATAGGGGTGAAAACGGAGCAGATATTATCTGATCCGATCTGCTCTGAATCCGACCGGAGTGAGGATATCGTAAGAGTTTTCAGATATCCGTCGGATACAGATGCGGATATGGTATCATCGATATCTGGCGGATGCGGATTATCCGATTTTTTAATTGGATTATCCGAATAATGAGTTGGTGAATAATCCGCATGTTTCAAGCCAAAAGGCTACACAATTGAGCCCATTTTAATAGGCCAGCCCATCTAGCCCATTTATGTTGAGTGTTGACCTAATCCTAATCCCCACCGTCGAACGCCGGCTCTCCTCCCACTCTCATGCGCGTCGGTGCCGCCACTGTGCCACAGTCCCGACGCACACGTGCACCACACAAGCCAGTCCCTGTCCCGCTTGTTATATGGATTGAGTACAAACTTAACATCCGACAATATTATTCTGTTTCCAAACCGACTTCGCACCGAATCCGACGTCCGAAATAATCCGCTCCGAATCCGCATCCGCATTAAAAAAATGGTATAGGATATGGTATGACTATTATCCATCCGAATCCGCTCCGTTTTCACCCCTACTTAAAAAGACTGTAGTGGTGACGGCGAAGCCAAACCTAGCAGACACGTGGAATGTGAACCGTTGGATCGCCAAATTCAACCCGTCAGATCGCTTCTCTCCCTCCGCATCCAACGGACGCGTCTCCCCTTCTCTCCGTCGCTCTCTCCCCCCTCAATCTCCCGATCCACGCTGCCACAGCTCCCCCTCAACCGCCGCATCTCCGCTCTGCTCGCCCCCTCGCTCGCCGCCGTATCCACACTCCAAGCCGTCGCAGCCCCGCATCTCAGCTCTGCTCCCACTCCAGCCCCGTCACCTCTAGCCTCTAGCCTCTCCCAGCTCCGCTCTTGTCGAAACATGAATTCGGCAATAACAAAAGGGGGTAGCGCACGAGACCTAAAAGTGTATGGATGCAGAGACAAGGATTTACACAGGTTCAGGCCCTCTCAATGAGAGGTAATACCCTACTCCTGTTTGGGGATTTGAATCCGCTGGGTGTAGTATAGATCTGACGATCCTATGTGCTCATGCCCCCTAGAGGGCCTCCTGCCCACCTTATATAGGATGGGGGGCATAATTACAAGATAGAAACATTAACCAATACGGTATCGGTTTCCCAAATCTACTTTACAATCTTATCAAACTAGGACTTTAGGCCGTTCCATAATATATAGGGAAACGTAATACCCAAGTCATGATCCGTTACATATACCATAGATATAAGTTACCCCCTACACCGGTCGGATAACCATGCCATGTGGGTATGGGGTACCCATAATCTCCACAGTAGCCCATGAGACCTTCACAGTCGAAAAGATAATATTCTCTCGAACCAGATTACTCCAAAGCCAAGTGCTTCAATCATCTTTGCCATGGTCTCCCGAGTACGTATACCAAATATGAAGACTGTGGAGGGCTGAAAAATAAAGTCAGGTGCATCAACTAGATGCACCTAATAGGTATAGCCCCCGACTATGTGGTTAGCTGAACAAACTAAGCATATAGTCAAGGAATAAATAATCCAACCAACCGAGTGGTTTTGATAATTGTAATCAGGCAAGTGACTTGATATCAATATATAGCATATGCGGTGTGAATCCCCCAAATAACATGATCCAAGTAATATACCGACTGCTTTGTAAAAATTGATGCGAGCAACCTAAAATTGACTACATCATTGAAAATTCACATAGCAAAACAGCTATAAAAAAGCTTGAATGCTGTGAATAAAGAAATTTCCAAAGTATTGGGCATACCCCATGCGCACACCGCTTCAACAGATATGCTTAAGTCCCTAAAAGACACATGGTTTCACCACACCCGGAAATATACAGCAATGTGGTGTAAAATCTGAGTAAATAAACTCATAAAGGATTTACCAACCGCCTGGAAAATGACCAAGATATATAATCAGCCTAAGCCATAATATTGGTCAATAAAAATGCACACTTACGTGGCCAAAAGCAACGATATTGTATCCAATCAATTGCTTAAAAACCCAAACAACACCTTGACTTATATAAAAAAGTCAGCGGGGTAGCTATATAAAGATTTACTGTTTGACACCTTTTAAGATGCATTGTACCAACTCCTAAAAAGTTGAGTAACTGCGGTATAAAAGGATTTTAAGGCATTGGGCACTTGATCACGCGCACTTTGGCCTAAGCAAAAAGTGCCTAAGTCCCTAAAAGAACGTGACAGGCCACACCTGAAAATATGGGCTGCAGACATATTAGGCCTAGGCCAAAAAATATGCCTTCGACACCCTTTAAAGAATGACGCATGTAACATGCTCCCGAGTAATAAATCTTCCGGGTGATATAGACCAAGTGCAGCTCATATGAATAGCTTCTGATATGAGTGATTATCCCTTATGGGATACACCAAAACAGATATAAAAATTGAATCCCAACTGGCGCAAGTATTCGGTTGATAGCCCTTACGGGGAATAATGAATAGTCCAGTCGTTGAGCATAAGAAATCGATTCATGACAATAAATTCATGTTGAATGTATCCGGAACATGTCCAAATTGAAGATATAATCCTCGCGCTTGACTTGATGAGCCCCTATGCATGTAGCTTATCCTTCTGTTGTAGTCACAATTGTCCATTGATGGTAGCTGACGCAGTCGGCATGGAGATGAAATAACCAACATGAAGATGATATTGCTCATCAGAGGTGACGGAAGATGTCAGTGGTAGTAAAAACAGTGACACCAATCAAAGGTGATGAAGTCGCATAGCCGTGGAGGCGAAGAAACCAGTCGGCAGCAGTCAGGTCAGCTAGCAGTGAAGATGAAGGCGCCCAACAACGACAGAGCAGTTGGTGGCGATGAAAGCAAGCCGACGATGAAGACGTAGACGCGCATCAACGGTGATGGCGAAATCCACCAATCATGAAGATGAAGAAAATAGTCGGCGACGGCAAACGCATCCGACGGTAATGATGATTAGCGGCAACAAAGATAGCCGGCTATGATGACGAAGTTGCCCATCAACGGCAGCAGAGTAAGCTATGTCGAAGAGGCTTGACAGGATGTTGATGAAGATGACGATGTCGGCGATCCAGTCAATTGCGGTATAGCATCCGATGATAATGACGAAGACGCTCATCAGCGTTTGCGTAGTAGGTCAACCGTGAAGGTGAAATAATAAGTCGGCGAAGACATAGTCATTCATTAGCAACAGCGGAGATGTCAGGGCCGATGAAGCAGAGGTGCTGGTGATGATGTCAGTGACAGGAATCCATCAAACTGTTGAAAAGATATCAAAGCTCGAGTAGTTTCCTTGATGCGAGCATGTGCATAAAGAAGACTGATGCAACGCTTCTTGATTTACGAAGATGACTGCAGAACTTAGTGATATAGCTGTTGTAGATGCTTCACTTGGAGGAAAGTAGATGTTGTTGTCCAACTCGTCTAAACTGAGGTGATTGGTTGATAACTCCGAACTCCCGAACATGTAGATTAAATTTTGAACTTGATACTTTGAGAAATTTGGAGTAGATTATGGCAGCGTCCAGAAACCAAAATTGCCGGTGAAATAATTGGAGTTGCTGAAGTAGGATGTCTGCTCCGAAGCAAAGATGAAGATAATGACTCCTGGGGTTGACTCGTTGGCTGATTAATTGATTTCTTTAGCTTGTCGAATTTTGAGAGTCTTGTATTTGTGTAGCCCCCGACTCTTTGGTTAGTTGGAAAGCAACTGAACATAGAGTTAAGAACTGTAGCTTCTTGTCGTCGAGTAGCCATCACTCGAGTGAAGATATGTATTGAGGATGTCCGGGTAGAAATCTTGAATACTGGAACACCACTTGTTATAATAACATGGCATCACATTTAGTGACGCATACCGAGTTGTGAAGATAAAAACACCAGCCGGCGGCGGCATAACCAGTCGGTGACTGTCACGTCCCAAAATGACCCTAAAATACATCCGGTAAATTGTGCCTAGAATAATTAAAAATCTCTGTGAAGCCTCCAACAATTAAAATGCACAAAGTTAAAAGTCAAATAAGGCTTGGAGGATTTTTGTATATTTCCTAAAAGCCTAAAATGTGTAAATAAATTTTAGAGGAATTTTCAGAGCACAAATAATAATTATTAAGAAATAAACAAAGTTGAAAAAGTTTTATAAAAAGAAAAACCTTAAAAATCCTCCCTCCCTCGGCTGACGCAATAAATCCGGTTTTTAATTAAAATTTAAATGAAGAAATTCGCAAATATTCATATTAAGAGCATATAAACTTCAAATGGCTATAACTTGGCCATTTGAACTCGGAATTGGACCGTTCAAGTCTCTAAATTTTCCTTAAGAAGTCAAGAACCCATTTTTGTGCTTTGTTACTGCTTGTTATATGGAGTTTATTAGAGTAAAAGCCATTTTCTTTTCCGTTGGTCGTGTAGACGCTGCAGCTTCGGAAGATCCGCTCTTCGTGGAAGTTGAAGAAGCTTGGGAAAGCGAGCAAGGCAAGTCACATCATTCTTTGAACATATTGTATCCCACTTTGTGAAATTAATTTGATTTAAATTATTGCATTATCGCTTTATTTAAATTCCCGCGTTATTACTGTTTTATTTAGCCATGCCTATTTACCTTTGTTATGACCCTATTATTATTGTTATTGTTATTATTACCTTGTTCACCCTAGAATAAACAAAACCCCAACTAGTGGGCACCCTATTTGTAGCTCCACTAGTAAGAATTTAGGTAGATGCTTCGCTGGTTAATTAGGCAACCCTAGGTGGTTTTATAACTCTAGACTTGGGAATATTCATATCACTTGGACGCATTGGAATGATTGGAATATTGTGGACTTGGATGCACACCTCCTCCTCTATTCAAAACCCCCAAAATGGTTTTAGGCTGGGCTCGGGGTGCATGGTTTTGATAGTAGCACCTCGGCCATTTAAGGACCGGTCTTCGGGCCTCTGTTGCAAAGCACTACCGTACTTCCACATGTCTAATGGGTAAGGCTTAGTTTGTGGCTCAGTCTGGTTATAAACAAAAGTACACGGATGGAGATGGACGAAGTCGGGGATCGATGGACATCTCCAGGGCAAATGAAGGCTACACGAGCTGCGGCTCGGTAGTCGAGATGTCATGGCACAGGGCCGGTGTCCTGCTGCTAGGGGCTCAGTCTTGCCTGCCTGTCCCGGTTGTTCCGGCCGTAGGTGAGTTGGGTCGGTACTCTTGTCTATGGCTAGGATGGGTTGGAAGCTATGTCATGTCTTCCGCCTGTATACCGTGGTGGTATGTGGCACGTGGTGACGCGTGAGGAAGATGTGTCTTGTGGGTAAAGATGTACGCCTCTGATCAGAGTATAATCTATTCGAATAGCCGCGCCCTCGGTTATGGGCAAGCCTAGCAATGTACCCAAGTTAGTGTTTTAATTCTTAAAACCTGTTTAACAACTAAAATTTGGAATGGTTGGCCTGGGTTGGCTTGGGACGAGCTGGGACCCAGGGTCGGGTTGCCAGTTCGGTCTGAAACATCGTAGGCCTTGGGTTAAGGCAGGTTCGTGTGGGTTCACGGCCTTGATTAATAATACTGTGTAGCTCTAGGATCGTGTTTACAAAATAGCTTTGAGCAACTAAAGGTCTTTTAAATGCGGTTTATTGCAAAACCTAACCCCTATACTATAGCTCCGTTGTACTCCTTCGCATTTATGCTGCACTTGTGGATGTGTCTTGTTGAGTACGGTGGTTGTACTCAGTCTTGCTCAATTTTTCCCAACTCCAGAAGAGGAGCCCCTGGATGATGAAGGTTTCGGTGTCTAGCTCGTGCCTGCCGTCAAGCGCCTGTGGTCGTCGCCCTAGTCTTCCGCTGTTTCTCGTTGTTTTTGAGTGTGCTGGGCCGTCGCTGCCCATGTAATAATTAACTATTTACGCTTCCGCTTGTTAAACTCTGAACTGTATCAACTATTGGTGTACCTTGCCTCCTGGGACAAGGATTAATGCACGCACGTAAGGAATACCTGTTGGGTTAATTCCGGTCGTGACAAGTTGGTATCAGAGCCTCCTTGACCCTAGGACGAGCCTTAGATCCCAAGCCTTAGCAATATTTTCGGAGTATAAATCCTTTCTTATTTGCGAAAATCCTTTAGTCTCTCTCTGTCTTGCTGCTTCATTTATCATCTAAAAGCTGATCTTTAAAATATTTTCTCTCTTTTTGTTCTTGCTTGTAGATGGCCGGCAGCGTCACTCGTCGTGGTCTGGATATGACGGGCTTTGTCCTGGAGCTGCGGGGCATGTGCGTTGCCCTGGGATATCCGCATGGAGTGGATTACCAGGGCAGGCCGCTCCCGGAGCAGGAGGGTGACGATGCAGAGCCCAACGCTGCTTGGGAGGTCACTGCAGTGATCCTCACTGGCTCTCCTGCGAGGACCTCGCTGTCAGTCACCGCGGGAGGAGATTCTTTCCCCGCCGCCTGCCAGAACGCCGCTCTCCTCGCCCTACCGCTACCACCCTCGTCGCGGGGGAGCCCGCCACTACGCCACCTTCCGAGATGCTAGCTCGGAGGATGACGCCACCATCACGCACCTGGCGCGCATGGTGGAGGCGTACGACACGGCCCGCATCGACTGTCATCACATGGTGCGCCGTGGGATGGTCGAGAGCAACCTGAAGATTCTGGAGCTGCGTCAGGAGAACCTGCAGCTGAAGAAGGACCTCGACGCACTAGAGGAGCAGCTTCGTCAGCTCAAGGTCGCCCAGGGGGAGATCAGCCGTCCCACGCTCCGCCGCGTCTGCCGCAGCCAGAAGATCACCGCCCGCAAGAGCACCTCCAGGCCTGCGCTGGTTCGTCAGTCCCTGGCATGGACCAGCTTTGTGGAGACCCCTCGTGCCGCGCCCGTGGTTCCTCTGGAGGGGGAGACCTCCGGCGTTGGTAGCACGGAGGATGCGCTGCTGCTCACCTTCCGCCCTGGCCCGTCGCAGAAGTAGACGAGCAGTTAGTAGGTTTGCGCGGGTGTTCTTTTTCGTTTGTTTTCTTGGTGTCGTGTGGGACATGGTCGTACCGGTGTGTGGTATGACTGTGTTGGAGCCTGACTTTATTTTATTTGCTTAAGCAACTTGAACCTTAATGAACCCAATTTATATCAGTAATAAGTTTAGTAATTCTGGTAGTCGTGGGTGGTTAGTTTTAATAGTCAGCTCTCTCTGTTTGCTGGTTCTGTGTGGGGTTTTCAGATGGTGACCACCAGGAGGACTGCTGCTACCGGTGAAGGCAACCAACCCGAAGGTAGCCACCCCAACATCCAAGGCGGACCACCTCCACCTCCACCTTCCCCTCCTCCACCGCCACCTGACACCAACACCATCCTAACCCAAATCCTCGCTCAGCAGGCCAACATGATGGCCGCCTTCCTCCACCACGTCCAGAATCCACCACAGCCGAACGCTCCACCTCCACCACCGCCCCCGCAGCATTCTAAGCTCGCCGAGTTTCTCCGCATCCGCCCGCCTTCCTTCTCCAGCTCTAACAACCCCGTGGATGCCTTGGATTGGTTGCATGCCGTGGGAAAAAAGTTAGATACTGTGCAATGCAGCGACGAGGAGAAAGTCATCTTCGCCGCCCACCAACTGCAGGGTCCCGCATCTCTCTGGTGGGACCATTTCCAGGCTACGCAGCCCGAGGGGCAGCCTATTACCTGGGCCCGCTTCACCGCCGCTTTCCGGAGGACCCATGTGCCTGCCGGAGTCATGGCCCTTAAGAAAAGGGAATTCCGGGAGTTGAAGCAAGGCAATCGCTCCGTAATGGAGTATTTGCATGAGTTGAACAACCTGGCCCGGTACGCCCCGGAGGATGTTCGGGAAGATAAGGAGAAACAGGAGAAGTTCTTGGCAGGAATGGATCCTGAGCTATCGGTGCGATTGGTCTCCGGGGATTATCCGGATTTCCAGCGTTTGGTGGACAAGAGCATCCGCTTGGAAGCCAAGCACAAGGAATTGGAGTCGCACAAGCGTCGCTTGGCGAACTTCCGCAACCAACAAGGGGCTAACCAAAGGATCCGCTACACCAATCCCTATCCAGGGGGATCCTCCTCGCAGCAGCAGCAGCAGCAGCAGCAACCTCGTCCCGCGCCCCGACCTCAATTCGTGGTGCGCGTCCCGCAGCCGCAACAGCAGCAGAGCCAGCAAGGGACCCGTGCACCCCGTCCTCCTGCGCCAGCTGTGCAGCCTGGCCAAGGTCGCAGAGACGCTCAAGGACAGCAGCGTCTGTGCTTCAACTGCTTCGAGCCCGGTCACTATGCGGACAAATGCCCGAAGCCTCGGCGCCAGCAAGGCCAAGCGCCTCCCCGCCCCAACAACGGTGGTAAGGACGTCGCTCGGGGCCGTGTGAACCACGTGACCGCCGAGGATGTGCTGGCGACTCCGGACGTCATCGTTGGTACGTTCCTCATTCATTCCATCCCTGCTACTATTTTGTTCGATTCTGGAGCTTCCCACTCGTTCATATCTGTGGCTTTCGTGGGAAGAAATCAACTAGGGGTAGAACGGCTTAGGAACCCTCTGATCATCACCACCCCTGGAGGGGATATGACAGCAAAGTATTATAGCCCGGCCGTTCCTATAGAAATCCAGGGAATTCCTTTTCCCTCGGATCTGATTCTGCTAGACACCAAGAACTTGGACGTGATCCTTGGAATGAATTGGTTGGCCCAATTCCAAGGCGTAGTGGATTGCGCAAGGCGCACTGTCACTCTGTACCGAGGGCCGGAACAACCAGTTGTGTTCTTCGCACCCCCAACCTCTGTTGGCAGTTCAGAACTTCATCAGATCGGACTGTCAGAAATCCCTATCGCCTGTGAATTCGGTGACGTATTTCCTGAAGAATTACCCGGTATGCCGCCCAAACGGGAGATCGAGTTCCGGATAGATCTTGCTCCAGGAACAACTCCTCTGTTCAAACGACCCTATCGTATGGCAGCAAATGAACTTGCCGAAGTTAAGAAGCAATTAGAAGAGCTGAAGGAAAAGGGGTATATACGGCCGAGCACTTCCCCCTGGGGTGCACCTGTGATTTTTGTGGAGAAGAAGGACAAGACAAAGAGGATGTGCGTTGACTACAGAGCCCTCAATGAAGTCACTATCAAAAACAAGTACCCTCTTCCCCGGATCGATGATCTGTTCGATCAGCTTAAAGGTGCCTCTATATTCTCCAAGATTGATCTTCGTTCTGGATATCACCAATTGCGTATTCGTGAAGAAGATATTCCGAAGACCGCGTTCACCACGCGATACGGATTGTACGAATTCACGGTGATGTCGTTTGGTCTGACCAATGCTCCTGCCTTCTTCATGAACTTAATGAATAAAGTGTTCATGGAATACTTGGACAAGTTCGTGGTGGTTTTCATTGACGACATCCTAGTGTACTCGCAATCAGAGGAAGACCATCAGCAGCATCTCCGTTTAGTGTTGGGAAAGCTTCGAGAACACCAATTGTATGCCAAGCTTAGCAAGTGTGAGTTCTGGTTGTCCGAAGTCAAGTTCTTAGGGCACGTGATATCTGCAAAAGGAGTTGCTGTGGATCCTGAAACGGTGACCGCCGTCACCGATTGGAAGCAACCCAAGACGGTCACTCAAGTCCGTAGTTTTTTGGGTTTGGCAGGATACTACCGAAGATTCATCGAGAACTTCTCCAAAATCGCTCGACCCATGACACAGCTGTTGAAGAAAGAAGAAAAATTTGTGTGGAGTCCGCAGTGTGAGAAGGCCTTCCAAACTCTCAAAGAAAAACTGGTTTCCTCGCCAGTGTTAATCCTACCGGATACTCGCAAGGATTTCCTGGTGTACTGTGACGCTTCGCGCCAAGGATTGGGTTGCGTATTAATGCAGGAAGGTCATGTGGTAGCCTATGCCTCACGTCAGCTACGGCCTCATGAGGGCAACTACCCTACCCATGATTTGGAACTGGCCGCGGTGGTTCATGCTCTGAAAATCTGGCAGCACTATCTCATTGGGAATCGGTGTGAAATATATACTGATCATAAGAGTTTGAAATATATCTTCACCCAGTCGGATCTGAATCTTCGGCAAAGGAGATGGTTAGAACTCATCAAGGACTATGATGTGGGAATTCACTATCATCCTGGCAAGGCCAACGTAGTCGCCGACGCTCTAAGTCGAAAAAGCCATTGCAACACTCTTAGTGTCCGTGGCATTCCACCGGAACTTACTCAACAGTTGGAAGCCCTGAACCTAAGCATAGTTAGTCGTGGATTCTTGGCTACGCTGGAAGCCAAACCTACCTTGCTCGATCAAATCTGCGAGGCTCAGAAGAATGATCCTGATATGCATGGGCTCCTCAAGAATATGAAACAGGGTAAAGCCGCTGGTTTCACCGAGGATGAACACGGAACTCTTTGGAATGGGAATCGGGTATGCGTTCCCGACGTCAGGGAACTCAAACAGTTGATACTTCAGGAAGCCCATGAAAGCCCCTATTCCATCCACCCTGGCAGCACGAAGATGTACTTGGACTTGAAAGAAAAATACTGGTGGGTTAGTATGAAGCGAGAAATTGCAGAGTTCGTGGCCCTTTGTGATGTGTGCCAGCGTGTCAAAGCCGAGCACCAACGACCGGCCGGACTTCTCCAACCTCTACAAGTACCAGAATGGAAATGGGATGAAATTGGGATGGATTTTATCACCGGACTTCCAAAAACCCAAGGCGGATATGATTCTATATGGGTGGTTGTGGATCGGCTAACCAAGGTAGCACGATTCATTCCAGTCAAGACCACCTATGGAGGGAACAAACTAGCTGAACTCTACTTCGCTAGAATCGTAAGTTTGCATGGCGTCCCCAAGAAGATTGTATCAGATCGGGGAAGCCAGTTCACCTCTCACTTCTGGAAGAAACTCCAAGAAGAATTGGGAACCCGATTAAATTTCAGCACCACGTATCACCCGCAGACAGATGGGCAGACCGAGCGTCTGAACCAGATCCTCGAAGATATGCTTCGCGCATGTGTCCTAGATTTTGGGAAGACATGGGATAAGAGTCTCCCTTACGCCGAGTTCTCCTACAATAACAGCTATCAAGCCAGCATACAGATGGCCCCATACGAAGCGTTGTATGGCCGCAAATGCAGGACACCACTATTGTGGGACCAAGTTGGGGAAAGCCAAGTATTTGGGACCGATATCCTGAGAGAAGCGGAAGCTAAAGTCAGGACCATTCGGGAAAACCTAAAGGTGGCACAGTCTCGGCAGAAGAGTTATGCAGACAACCGACGTCGTGATCTGGAATTCGCAGTGGATGACTTTGTGTATCTCCGGGTAACGCCGTTGCGGGGTGTACACAGGTTCCAGACAAAAGGGAAGCTCGCACCACGGTTCGTAGGTCCTTTCCGCATCATTGCTCGGCGCGGAGAAGTTGCTTACCAGCTGGAGTTGCCCGCCTCATTGGGTAACGTGCATGATGTGTTCCATGTGTCGCAACTCAAGAAATGTCTTCGAGTGCCATCCGAGCAGGCCGATTCAGAGCAAATTGAAGTTCGCGAAGACTTGACCTACGTAGAAAAGCCAGTGAAGATTCTGGACACTATGGAGCGCAGGACCAGGAACCGGGTGATCCGTTTTTGCAAGGTTCAATGGAGCAACCACACCGAGGAAGAAGCTACTTGGGAACGTGAAGACGAGCTGAAGGCCGCCCATCCCGACCTCTTCGCCAGTTCTTCCGAATCTCGGGGTCGAGATTCCGTTTAAGGGGGGTAGGTTTGTCACGTCCCAAAATGACCCTAAAATACATCCGGTAAATTGTGCCTAGAATAATTAAAAATCTCTGTGAAGCCTCCAACAATTAAAATGCACAAAGTTAAAAGTCAAATAAGGCTTGGAGGATTTTTGTATATTTCCTAAAAGCCTAAAATGTGTAAATAAATTTTAGAGGAATTTTCAGAGCACAAATAATAATTATTAAGAAATAAACAAAGTTGAAAAAGTTTTATAAAAAGAAAAACCTTAAAAATCCTCCCTCCCTCGGCTGACGCAATAAATCCGGTTTTTAATTAAAATTTAAATGAAGAAATTCGCAAATATTCATATTAAGAGCATATAAACTTCAAATGGCTATAACTTGGCCATTTGAACTCGGAATTGGACCGTTCAAGTCTCTAAATTTTCCTTAAGAAGTCAAGAACCCATTTTTGTGCTTTGTTACTGCTTGTTATATGGAGTTTATTAGAGTAAAAGCCATTTTCTTTTCCGTTGGTCGTGTAGACGCTGCAGCTTCGGAAGATCCGCTCTTCGTGGAAGTTGAAGAAGCTTGGGAAAGCGAGCAAGGCAAGTCACATCATTCTTTGAACATATTGTATCCCACTTTGTGAAATTAATTTGATTTAAATTATTGCATTATCGCTTTATTTAAATTCCCGCGTTATTACTGTTTTATTTAGCCATGCCTATTTACCTTTGTTATGACCCTATTATTATTGTTATTGTTATTATTACCTTGTTCACCCTAGAATAAACAAAACCCCAACTAGTGGGCACCCTATTTGTAGCTCCACTAGTAAGAATTTAGGTAGATGCTTCGCTGGTTAATTAGGCAACCCTAGGTGGTTTTATAACTCTAGACTTGGGAATATTCATATCACTTGGACGCATTGGAATGATTGGAATATTGTGGACTTGGATGCACACCTCCTCCTCTATTCAAAACCCCCAAAATGGTTTTAGGCTGGGCTCGGGGTGCATGGTTTTGATAGTAGCACCTCGGCCATTTAAGGACCGGTCTTCGGGCCTCTGTTGCAAAGCACTACCGTACTTCCACATGTCTAATGGGTAAGGCTTAGTTTGTGGCTCAGTCTGGTTATAAACAAAAGTACACGGATGGAGATGGACGAAGTCGGGGATCGATGGACATCTCCAGGGCAAATGAAGGCTACACGAGCTGCGGCTCGGTAGTCGAGATGTCATGGCACAGGGCCGGTGTCCTGCTGCTAGGGGCTCAGTCTTGCCTGCCTGTCCCGGTTGTTCCGGCCGTAGGTGAGTTGGGTCGGTACTCTTGTCTATGGCTAGGATGGGTTGGAAGCTATGTCATGTCTTCCGCCTGTATACCGTGGTGGTATGTGGCACGTGGTGACGCGTGAGGAAGATGTGTCTTGTGGGTAAAGATGTACGCCTCTGATCAGAGTATAATCTATTCGAATAGCCGCGCCCTCGGTTATGGGCAAGCCTAGCAATGTACCCAAGTTAGTGTTTTAATTCTTAAAACCTGTTTAACAACTAAAATTTGGAATGGTTGGCCTGGGTTGGCTTGGGACGAGCTGGGACCCAGGGTCGGGTTGCCAGTTCGGTCTGAAACATCGTAGGCCTTGGGTTAAGGCAGGTTCGTGTGGGTTCACGGCCTTGATTAATAATACTGTGTAGCTCTAGGATCGTGTTTACAAAATAGCTTTGAGCAACTAAAGGTCTTTTAAATGCGGTTTATTGCAAAACCTAACCCCTATACTATAGCTCCGTTGTACTCCTTCGCATTTATGCTGCACTTGTGGATGTGTCTTGTTGAGTACGGTGGTTGTACTCAGTCTTGCTCAATTTTTCCCAACTCCAGAAGAGGAGCCCCTGGATGATGAAGGTTTTGGTGTCTAGCTCGTGCCTGCCGTCAAGCGCCTGTGGTCGTCGCCCTAGTCTTCCGCTGTTTCTCGTTGTTTTTGAGTGTGCTGGGCCGTCGCTGCCCATGTAATAATTAACTATTTACGCTTCCGCTTGTTAAACTCTGAACTGTATCAACTATTGGTGTACCTTGCCTCCTGGGACAAGGATTAATGCACGCACGTAAGGAATACCTGTTGGGTTAATTCCGGTCGTGACAGTGACGGAAGAAGTAGAATGATGACGAAAATGAAGACGTCCTTGAACGGCAACAAAATAGGCCAGCTGTGAAGGTGAAGACACCATTTGTGGCGGCAAAGGCAAACCGGCGATGACGATGACGCTAGTCAATGATGACGAAGACGCGCAGCCATGGAGGCGAACAAACCAGTCGACGTCAGACGTAGGCAGCTTGCGTTAAAGATGATGATGCCTATTAGCGGTGGCGGTGACATGGGCCAGCCGTAAAGACGATAACACCAGTTGGCAGCGACGGAGGCAAGCCGGTAGTGAAGACGTAGTTGCCCAGCGACCACAGCATAATAAACCAACCGTGAAGGTAAAGATACCAGTTGACAGCGGCGAAGGCAAGCCGGCAGTGAAGACGTAGACGCCCAACAACGGTGGCATAATAGGCAAGCCGTGCAGGCGGAAACATCAGTCGGCGGCGGTGAAGGCAAGCCGATCGGTGAAAACATAGACGCCCAACAATGGTGGTGTGACCAACCAACCGTGCAGGCGGAAACACCAGTCGGCGGCGGCAAAGGCAAGCCGGTGGTGATGTTCTGACTGATACATTCCTGAAGCATAGGAGATAAGTTTAAAGCCATGAATCCCTTTTATGTATATCTGGATCTGGATCCTACAGAACAAACATATAGAATGAGTAGTATCTGATGTAAATACAGTACTTGAGAAAAATTCAAGTATTTTAAAATGTTTATAAATATGTATTTCTCCTCTTGTCAATTTTGATTTCCCCGAGCGGATGACTCCTTATGTTTAAACACTTTGCCCAACGAGTCATAGCCCTCGCGCACCGGGAGTCGGCCTAGGCACTTCCCAAACATGCATACGAGTGACATGAGTTCGTCATTAATGGAACAAAGTTTCATGGATCGGAGTTTACTACTCGGGTCCTTTTGCAATTGTTAAGAGCAGAAAATAAATTATCTTATCTCTACGCTTTTGATTTGTTCCGAGTAAAACTTAGCACCTTCCGTTACTTGGTCCATCCAACGAGCCCCCGAGTGCTGGGAATCGGCCCAAAGGCACAAACCAAATGGAAAGCATAGGAAGATAGAACTCCATAACTCATAGGCACTTTTGTACTCGGATTATGTGCAAGCAATCAAGATAAACATTATGAAAAATGTTGAAAAAATATGATAACATCTGTAGCCCCCGACTCACTAGTCAACGGCGAACCAGTTGATTTAGTGAGGCAGAGGAAAGCAGAAAATATCATATAAAGAAGAAAATTAATGATGACTTAGCTTTGTAATATTCCCCTAAATGGCAGAGGTGGCCGGTGTGGGAACAAAGTCGTCCATCAATGGCAACGAAGACACCAACCATGGAAACAACTGACGCAACCGGCGGTGAAAACGTGGACGCCCAACAACGGTGGTGTGACCAACCAACCGTATAGGCAGAGATACCAGTCGGCGGTAGACGAGGCGGCCGGTCGGTGAAACCTAGACGCCCAACAACGGTGGTGTGACCAACCAACTATATAGGCGAAGACACTAGTTGGTGGCGACGAAGGCAAGCTGGTCGGTGATGGCGAAGACGCCCATTAACGGTGGTGTGACCAACCAACCGTATCAGCAAGGACACCAGTCGGCGGCGGCGAAGGCAAGCCGGTCGGTGATGACAAAGATGCCCACTAATGGTGGTATGACCAACCAACCGTACAGGTGAGGACACCAGTCGGCGGCGATGGGGGCAGGCCGACGGTGAAGTCGTAGACGCCCAACAATGGCGGCATAATAGGCCAGCCGTGTAGGCGGAGACACCAGCTGGCGACGAATGAGGCGGCCGGTCGATGAAGACGTAGAGGTCCAACAATGGTGGTGTGACCAACCAACCGTGTAGGAGAGAACACCAGTCGGTGGCTGACGAGGCAGCCGGTCGGTGAAGATGTAGACGCCCAACAACGGCGGCATAATAGGCCAGCCGTGCAGGCGGAGTCACTAGTCGGTGGCGGCGAAGGCAAGCCAGCGGTGAAGACATAGACGCCCAACAATGGTGGCATAATAGGCCAGCCGTGCAGGCGGAGACACCAGTCGACAGCGGCAGAGGCTAGCCGGTCGGTGAAGACGTAGACGCCCAACAACGGTGGTGTGACCAACCAACCGTGTAGGCGGGGACACCCATCAACGACGATGACGGTGAAGTAGGCTCATGGCTGATTGACAGCATAGCGACGCCGCGAGTCCATGACCAGCATCAATCACCTCAGTAGAGTCGTGTTATTATATGCAAACAACAACAACACAAAGTAGTAGATTAATCTGAGATTAAAAATCAATCTGTATATAAAAATCACGAGATGGCCATGAGCCACGCTCGGCTCAGGATGCTGCTGCTAGGTGAACATGCGCATGGCTTGCTCGATGACAGTGCCCTAAGCGAAACGGCCTGTTAGCAAGTAGAGAGAAAAACGCTCTCCAGCGATTGAATGCATCTATATATGGCTGGATTAATTAATCCATGCATGGCGATTGAATCGACACGTCCTGTACGTCCCAGCAATCTCGTCACGTGAACTTTTGCGCATGCCAGGCCAACCCACGACTCGGATTCGCTCAGAGTGGACGGCTTCGCCTTTGCGTAGCGGCAGCTTGCTATGCCAAATTGAGCACCTTGGTTGCCGACTTGCCGGCGATATGCATACACCGGAAGAAAAAACAAAAAAAAAGAATAACATCAAGCTGTGATTAGAAATTAATCCAATCTAATCTAGTCACTTAGCACTAGAAAATTAATTAGATGGATATGCATGCATGATTTAGTAGATCGTGCACGTTGATCTGTTGAATCAACTCATGCATGCATGAAATTTCTCCTGGTAAGATTTAGGTGGCTGCTCCCATGCATGTGCCCGTGGTGGCGTGGTGGCCGCAAGGCATCCGTCGGCGCTGCTCCTGGCGATCACCGTTCAACAGCTACCGTTTTGACCTCAGCCGACCAGCCCATGGAAAGCAAAGAAACACCAGAAATGCAAATCACAATTGGAAAATAATCTAATAAAAGTTAGATCAAAACGCCAAACCCGACTGAAGAGTTGAGCCATCGAAATCAGTGAGATTGATCTCGCCGTTTCTTCTGCAATTGATTCCATCGCACTTTTCGACGGGTAATTCGACGCACCCCTACCTGGTGCGCCAACTGTCGAAACATGAATTCGGCAATAATAAAAGGGGTAGCGCACGAGACCTAAAAGTGGATGGATGCGGAGACAAGGATTTAGACAGGTTCAGGCCCTCTCAATGAGAGGTAATACCCTACTCCTGTTTGGGGATTTGAATCCGCCGGGTGTAGTATAGATCTGATGATCCTATGTGCTCATGCCTCCTAGAGGGCCTCCTGCCCACCTTACATAGGATGGGGGGCAAAATTACAAGATAGAAACCTTAACCAATACGGTATCGGTTTCCTAAATTTACTTTACAATTTTATCAAACCAGGACTTGGCCGTTTCATAATATACAGGGAAACGTAATACCCAAGTCATGATCCGTTACATATTCCATAGATATTGTAACATACCCGAAATTCTAGGACTCAAAAATTTCTTGTCAAAATAATTAGAGGTTAACTTGTCCAATTTTGAGAGCCAAAAGTTTCCGTTTTAATTTAGGTGATTATCAACTTAAACCATTGCATGATTAAAATTTAAGAACAAAATAAAACCTTTTCATTCCCAACATTAGACTAGAAATGTCATCAAGCATTTGATCATACATGTGCATAATGCATGCCTATACTTGAGTCCAATGTGTATTTGGATTTTGGTCTCGCTTTTCATAATAGGTCTCATTAGCATAAACTAAAAGGGTTTAAAATATCTAAACAAAACTATAGTTAATATTGGTTATTCCATTGTGTATTTGGATTTTGGTCTCGCTTTTCATAATAGGTCTCATTAGCATAAACTAAAAGGGTTTAAAATATCTAAACAAAACTATAGTTAATCTTGGGTGATAACATGTGGATTTAATATTAAATTCTAATATCATTTTCTCAGCCCAAAAGAAGTTTACTGTAAACCCTATAATAATATTAGGTGCAATTATGAAGTAGGAACACATATACAGAGAAAGGTTATTCTAATTCTTTAAAATAATCTATGCAAGATGAAATCATGGAAAAATTTATGTAAACTATGTTTAGCATAAGCAATTCACTATAATATTGGTACAAGTTAATAACTAAGTTTAATACCACAAATTAATCAGTCAAAGCAGAAAACTAAAAGAAATCAAATTAAATTTTAATCGGCTAAAACCATACTTCATCCAAAAGTATATTTAACTGCACATAAGTGAACATGGAAAATAATTTATTCAAATACTAGATTATTTATCATGACTAAATATAATTTTTCTAGAATTTTCCGCTTCTGTTTAGGCTTCCTAAAAATTCAATCTACATTTCTAATAGCCCATCTTTGTTTAATTTCTGTGAGCAGTCTACCCATTATTTTTGAGTGCAACCAAAGAAAATGGAATCTAGGTGTAATCATTTACCTCCAGTAAAATCAACACTAATTAATTTGGTCCACACATTAAATTATGGAGTTACAAAGTTAGAGGAGAAAATAATTCCGAAAATTAATCTAAAAATCAAGTTTATCCAGTCTTCTACCTATATCTCTCTCCCTAGCCTAGTTTCCATCGAGTTGGCCCCACTTGTCAGTGCCTTAGGCTAGCTTCAGCCATGTCCATCACTTCCTCCACCATCCAGCCGAGAGAGGGAGAGATCGAGCGAGCCGACGCGTGGCCACAGCGTGTCGTCGATCTCGGTTTTCCCTTTTCTCGCTCTCTACTCCTCCCAGACGCGTCGCCATTCTCCATTCAACACTCAGTGCCAAAGAAGCCGAGGGGAGCAGGTCCTCTGCCTCTCCGTCACCAGCGACCTCACCACCGGCCATGGAGGTGACGACCATCGCCATCTCCGTTTGAGTCAAGGTCACCTCCATCTCTTTCGTGTTCCCATCTCTCCGCACAATGCCGAGCATTTCCTCTTTTGACCTAAACCCCTCTCGTGTAGTGCATCGCTGGGAACGCAAGCCACACCGACAACGCCCTGGAGCACGCACCGGAGCGCCGCCGCTTCAACCATCATCGTCATCCAGCCATTCTCGTCCACCTCGGAGCAAGCCGCTGCGCCATCGTCATCGCCTCGACATACTCTTCATAACGCCTCAAGAACCCCAGCCGAAGACATCAAGAACACGGAGAACGCATCTTTTCTTCCCCGGCGCCGATTTGAATCCGCCGCCGTCGCCATGGTCGATTCCGCCTTCTCCGGTGAGCCGTTGTCTGATTCTTTGCACACGAAGCATCCCTGAGACCTCGCTAACAACGTATGACCTCATGCATGCCAGTTGGATTGGTAGATCAAGCCGTCGATGTCATCCCGGAGTAAAGCGTCATCGCCAAGCCATTTTCGTGTGCTGCCGCCATCATCCGGCCCTCATCAACTCCAGCCAACACCATGGTATATACCCATGAACCTCAAATACTCACATGCATGCACCCCCTTAACCAATTCATGACTGTAGATGCACATGCACCATCACCCGAAAACACCTTCCGCTCACACTCGCCATCGGCGCTACTCCGATGTCCCCTAAGCAAGAAAACTAGAGGAATGGAATCGTGAGAGCTTGCTCTTCATTTTATCTTTTGACCTCAACCTCAAACGAGCCACCGTTTGCCGCCGGCGAGCTCGAGATTGAGCTCAGCCATGGCTAGCTCTGCTCTGTCTAGAGCAGAGGGATGACTCCCGTGAATTAGATTAAGTGCAGGGATCCGTTTACAATTGTAGAAACACACTGACATATGGGCCTAGGACTGTGGGTTGATTCCTAGAAACCTCAAGGGCCTTTTTGCTTATTGGTCCCTCACAGCCATGTGGGCCCATCCTTTAAAATCTGAAGAATAATTAAGAAAATGCCCAAACAAATATATGTTTAGCATAAAAATGCACAAAGTTGTCAAATCTATATAAAATCAAATATAGCTCATTTTGAAGTGATTCCAGTTGCTGTAGATTCTTGAAGTTATGAACTTTATTCCAGGAATATAAAACTTGACACTCACTGTACAAATAATGTCTCTAAAATTTATCTAAGATAGGTCATACATAAAACATGTACAAACTTATAAAATACATAGAAAATTCATCTCAACTCATTTTGAAACAAACTCAAATTCTACAAATTCATCATCATGCACTCTCTGATTAGGTGAAATAAAAGTAATTACTTACTTTGCATCAAAAGCCTCTAAAACTATTATCTTTAAAATGACTAGTTTTAGATAAGCTAAACTTTAGAAATTCATATAAAATTCAACTTAGCTTCAATTTTAGTAAACTTAAGTTCTGTAGAATCATCAAAATGTGTATTCCCAGGTTATGAAATAAAATTATATACTTACTGTGTAGTAAAAGTCTCTAAATATTCATGTAAGGATTTACCAACATAGAGCAGCCTTTAATTTGTAAGATTTGTAGAAAATTTATTTTTAGTCCAAATGAAATGAACCAAGTTTCTATAGAACCAGAAAATAATGAACTTCAACATAGTAAAATAAAATATTCACCTTTTGTACAGGATTGTAGCTCTAATCTTTAAATAGATAACCTAGGAGTTAGACACCTAGTGGTAGTTAAGCAAGGTAATTGTGTTGAGGTATTTAAAATGCACTCTAGCTATGAATAACCTAAATAAAACTTGATAGACCAGTGGAGCCATAGTTCCTTTCCCATCCACTAAAACTTAGAAGAACTTAGCTCATATAATAATTTCTAGGTTAATATAATGTATTGCTAGTCTAGATCAGAGCACCCCTAGTTTATAAAGTATAAACCATAGTAGTAAAAACCATAAACATGTGAACTAAAAATGTTTTAGTTAACCAAATTACTTATTTTATTCAACTTAAACAGGAGGTAGCATATTCTGAACCTACAACTCTAGAGTCATGCACATATAAAACACTATACACCTATAACACGTTATAACTTGTAAAATGCATAAAGAATTCATTATAAATCCAAAAATTGTGAAACCAAATGTGTTAGTCTTATAAAACACATCTCCACACCTCTGTGAAGTCTAATCTAATAAAAATCACTTTACAAAGGTATTTTGTAACACTACCTAACACTATACTACTATAAACCAATAAAACTTCTAAAATTCATAACTCCCAAATGGAATAAGATAAAATAAAAATTCTTTCACCTAAATTCATTTTAAGACCAGTACCTAATCACTGTGCATAAATCATGCATTTTAGAGCATTTTGGATTTTCAGCTATTTCGGTGTTTAATTGCATAACGTGTCCTTTATCTAGATAATTGCATAATCGGTGAAGGAGTGGATTAGGTGCTAACATTTCTCTGATCAAGGCAAGTTTTCTCCTCCCATCCTTTGAACACATTGAATCCCATGATTTGAGGAATGAAAATATTTGTTTGCAAAGTTGCATGTGAACTTAGACTATATCGGTATTTGAAATTGGGTTAAGGTAGTTATGACCTATTTGCTGCATTCCCTACCTTGAATAATTGATCCTCTTGCTATTTGAACCCCTAGAAATGGTTAGAGCATACTCTTTGTGCTCAAATGGGTTTATATATGCTCTATGTGCAACTACTTGCTTAGCCATGTTTAGAAATATGCAAATGCTCATTCCATCTATATTTAAAATGTGATTTTCATATATGAACCTTTGCTGGAATAAAATGAATATGATGGGTATTTGCGAACTAAAATGTGTAAAATGTAATTTTAGACTTGGGCGGCAAGTGGTGTGCATATGGTGTTAGTTGCATGCCGATAGGAGGAGTGTTTGCCCAAGTCCGTAAGGACCGAACTTGTGTCACTAACTTAAAGTTATTCGTACATCCACATGTGCTAGTATGGGATGGCCTAAGCTGATTAATCTATTTAGAACTAGCCTTGCATTTTGATAGGCCGGTGTGTATGAGTTAGTCGATAATTCTGAGGAATTAGTCAATGATTCAGAGGAACTTCCTATTTGCCCCAACGTGGTAGTTTCGGTGACTAAGTCTGTCCAATACAACGGTATTGTGCCATGTGGGTGGGTTCCCGTTGTGTCCGCCACCATGGCGTTAAGTTTAAGGCGTGGGCCCGCCACTTAACGGTTCTAGACATATTTCCAAGTATGCCTAGGATGGAGGAACACATATCGTGCTGGTGCAAGGCTAGATGTAGAGTGTGGGGTGCTTGGCCGGCACTGAACCAACTAGAGTGTAGCCTCTGGGCTTCTATCACATCATGTGGGTAAAGGTGTACAAACTCTGTAGAGTTCTTTAAACTAATCGATTAGCTGTGCTCACAGTCAAGAGCGCTTTGGTGAAGTGTCATGAGTATAGACTATGCTTTAAAATGTGAACATGTGACTTGGTTTAAAATTGATAAAATGTGTTGAGTTGTGTGAGCGTGATGATATATTATGACTTGTTGTCAAGGATGACAACAAGAGTTTGATTATGATGGAATTATGATGAACTTAATATTGAAACTTAAAATTTGTTTTGTTAATTGAAGCATCAACTCCTTTACAAAAGAATTGCGAAACAAAACTTGCTTTATGCTGAAATTGAACTACATATTGCCTTCCTTTGAATATATGCCTTACATGTAGTATAGTAGGATTGACTTGTGCTTGCCAGTATATTAAACAATTTAATGTACTGACTCTTGCTGTTGATATAACCTTTTGTTTGCAGGTTTAGACTTAGTCTTTGAGTGATGCGGATTCCGATTGCTTCTTCTAGGATGAGAACTTAATGGGGTAAACCCCCAGTCGGTGTGCTTGTGATTGGGTAGTCAAGCTTCCGCTGTTCTCTAATAAGTCTATTTGGCCGGTCGGCCTATGTAATTATTAAGTTGTTGTAAGTCTTAAGTTTCTTTCATCTTAGTTTTTTTTGCTATGTATAATCATGCTTAAGATGAAAGTGTGAATCTAGTGCACATCCTGGGAACTAGATTCACATGAGTATGAGTTAGGAATATTTGAGAGGTTGTAGATCTTTAGCCATTTTTGTCAAGTCTCCTGAATATGTAACACATCTGGTCGCCGCCTTCGAGTGGTTTGACGGGCACATCTCAGGCTGAAGTTGACTGGCAGGCCAAGGGCTCAGCAATGTCTCCAATATCCCTCTCTCGAGGCGTCGGATGTTTCATTATGCTTGTTTGATGACTTGAATTATTCACTTCATCTCTCAAATATAATGGAAGGTCCGAAAAGCCTACGACAGATATAAGTTACCCCCTACACCGGTCGGATAACCATGCCGTGTGGGTATGGGGTACCCATAATCTCCACAGCTCTCTCTAAACGCCGCCGCCTTCGCACTCTTCTCCCTACCCACCCCATTGCTACTGACACCTCGCCGGCAGCCGTCGCCCGGTTGTCGTCGTCGCCGCTGCTCCTTATGCCCGCGTCCACCATGCTGCCTCGATCTCCTCCTCCATCCCGGTGCCCCAACCCACCCCCAGTCGATCCTTCCTATCGCCGACCCTAACCACGGTGCCATCGCCCACCACCCATCTCCTCCTCCTCGCTGCACCCAAGTCAAGCACTTCGATGAGTGGGATCATATGGATGGGGCTCTCCATATTGGTGACGGCGGCGAGATCCTGTGGTGGCTTATCCCGGAGGAGCTCGCGGAGAAGGCGGATCTCGAGCTCAACGCCTTCGGCCGCCACCACTACCACCATGATCACCATGACCACGACTACGACCATCACCATGGCCACGACGACTTGCAGGCCGAGTTATCCTGCTTGGGTTAGGGTTTTTTTTTTTGGGCAATTGCTCAAATGCCACTAGGGTTTACCGTATTTGTCATTCTGCCACTGGTTTTTCGTCAATTGGTAGAATGCCACTGGTTTCACAGTTGGGCACGCCAAAATGACACTCTGTCGTTAAGACGGTTAGTCTACACGTTAGATTGGAGCAATTACCAGTCTGCCCTTATTACGGATTTTTGTGTTTCTTTGCCAACCGATGGTAGTTGGATATAAATGACGCAAGCTTTTGTGAAGAATGGTATTATTTCGATATTTTTTTCCTATTATATTTTTGAGGTTGCAGGACATTTATTTTATTTTTTTATATGCATAATTGTACCATGGTCCTTACGTTAGATTTATTTTGTATTTTTTAACAGGATGGGTCATTTTGTTTATATTTAATTAATGAATAAGATTTGTCAACAAATATGATTCTATTAGCACTAGCTCAAATGTAAGCGAGCAATCCATAAACATACATGAATCAAACATCATCAACTTGCACACAGGCACACAACTGGTTTCATCAGAACATAGCCACCATGGTTCAAGTGACTTAGACATTACATAACAAAAGCACATTTTTGTTCCAGTACTTAAAGAACATACCATGGTTCAAGCGACTGAGACATTAAATAACAAAAGCACATTTTGTTCCAGTACTTAAGAACAAAGGGCTCCAAGAACAAAACACAGATTAGTTTCATAGACTATCATAGAGCATCATCATCTACTGCCACTTTTGAGTTCCATCAGATTGGAAGACAACACTAGATGGAATCTGGAGTTGGTTTGTTCCTTCCAACCTTTCTTGGCCTGGGAATGTTTGGAGTTGGCATAGCACTGTTCAAGGTTTGCAAACAAAAGACTAATTAGCACTAGAGTAATTAGCACATCAGATGTAGTTAGTATTTTTAGTTTAAATAAATTTAAACTAACCTAGAAGATGTAGTGCAACTGTCCTTTTTAGCCCTTCCTGCCTTTTTTGGTGGCATTTGGACAGTGATGGAAGGGTCATTGCTTCCTGTTGACGAAAAAATCGAACACACCGGCCTGGGAGATCTGCTTAACTCCAGTGCAGGTCCAAATATGATGAGATGCGGGCGTGCCAGTCAGTTTGATCCTGCAACTGACAAGATATGCAAATAATAAACAAAACAGCCGATCGGCTGACAAGCCGATGGAGCAGTCTCAGCCGATATCGATAATAGCCGACGCCGATACCAGCCGATAGCGATAGGGTTTAAGCGATCGGCTATATGTCCAATATAGATGATATAAATGCAATCGGCTGATAATAATATAATATAACAATAACATAATCCAATATAAACCAATCGGCTAGCAATGATATGATAGAATAAGCATTGATCCGAAGGTCAAAGCATACATCGGCTGGAGGTCCAATGTCATAAAATCCACAGATTAGATTAAACAGTGAAACCTTTGTTGTCATCGGCTAAATCCAACATGTATACAATCCTTATAAGCCGATGCAACGTCCAGATAACTCATTGGCTGAAACCCCGATGAAACCCTTATTGGCAGTCAAGAAGCAGGCTAGATATTATGGTTCTAAGCACGACTTAGTAGATCAAACTTAACTGATGCAGCACTAAGTATGAAAAGAAACATAATATTTAGACAATCAAGCCGTTGACTGAGTTTTCAGGGTGGTAGATGTCTAAGCTAATCTAATCTAGCAAGGCGATTTAGCCGATACCGACATAAACCCACAAACGAGAAGCAACCGATAGAGCTAAATTGATATGCTAAGACTAGATTAACAGAGACATATGATAAATAGGTAGGCAAATATATCATCCAAACCAGAGCAATCCAAGAGGTCGAATGTACTGATGCAGCCTTGAACAACGCCGGCATAGACGATACAATTGCCTGGGCCGATGGAACATTGGACTTACCCCTTCGCCGGAGATCAAACACCGATGCAGCCCCGCGTCAGGTGCCAAGTCCCGCCGGACGATAAAATAAAGTAGAAAAGGTAAAAGGTGGCGATGCGCCGAATTGTATTGATCGTAGAGATAAATTACATAGACCCTGGGTGTACATATTTATACCCATGGGTTGATACAAGTCCTTGTCGGACAAGAAAAAAACTTTCCTAAAGATAAAAGGAAAAGATAAAGTCCTTATAGGACACTAAACGCATTTTCCTAAAGATAAAAGGAAACTAACAAACTATTCCTAATTAATAGATAACTTGCCATGCCGCATTCTCTTTGAACTCGGTCTCTTCTGGATAAGCTTCCTTTAGTAGATCAATTTCCTTAACCGAATATAGCAAGAATCCGACAACTGACGACTTGACAACTCTCATCGGCTAATCTCAGGACTTCGAGGCCGATGCTGACTCTAAGCCGATGACTATTCTGGGCTTGCCAAATTTCACTGTTAACACTTCCCTGCCCTGAATCCATTTCAGGGGTTGAGTTGCTCTTAGTCCTGCATGTAATAAATCATTAGACTAAAATGAATACACTTATGATGTACAAAGAAATGAAAGTGGCATACTTTGTATTCCTTTTCTTCTTTGTTGCAACCTCTCCTCCCTGGCAGTTTTTAGCTCTATGACCAAATCCTCCACATTCTTTGCATTTGTGCTTTGTATTTTGTCCAGATTCATCTGAAGCTTTGATTCTGTTTTTCCTTGGCCTTCCACGCTTCCTCCTTAGTCTAGGTTTTTGTAACTTAAAGCCAGGATCCACAAATTCCCATTGGTGTTTCCCTATCATGGGCCTAAACACTGCAGAGTATGCTAGCTACAACTTCTCTACAGAGAAGTACTTATCCACATATGTGTGCATTGATGCACCTCTGATTGAAGTAATGAAAACAATAGCATGTGTACAAGGTTTGCCACACATTTGCCATACTCTGCAGCTACATGTTTGGCTATCTAAGTCTACTGCATACCTTAGTTCCATACCTTGGTTATCAGGGACAGTCACTTCAGCTGTAGTTAGTGTGACCCTACTAACTTTATGTTTCTTTAGCCCTATGCTCTGTTTATTGAGATCTTTAATCACACTTGGCAGTATGACTCCTTCCATCTTACTTGCAATTTCTGCTCTATGACAGAACTTGGACACTATCTTTTGCCTAATCTTATCCATCATGTCTACAATCTGCACATCTTTCAAGTCCTTTATCAAATTATTGAAGGATTCTGACAAGTTATTGTTGATATAGTCCACCTTGGACAATTCTGAGAATTTCGCTCTACTCCACAACATAGAGTGGTTGTCATTGAGGAATTGGATTGCCTGTGGTGATTGCATCTTGATGGCATCATAATGCTTGTTGAATCCAGCCATTGTATAACTCTTAGCAGCTGGCCACATGTTCTCCGCATATACTCCTCCATGGAACTTCTTTTTGAAGTTCTTCCAAAGGTGCCTAAAACACTCCCTATGCTCAGCTATGGGGTAGACACTTCTCACTGCATTTTCCAAGCCCTTGCATGCATCTGAGCTAATAACTAAACCTGAAGGATGGCCAATGGCTGATTGAAGGTTTTGAACAAACCAAGTCCAACTTTCTGTGGATTCTGTCTCTATGACGCCGAAAGCAACTGGGAACATCCAATTATTTCCATCAATGGCTACAGCTGCAGCAAGCTGACCTTTATTTTTTCCAACTAAATGTGTACTGTCCATGGCAATATAGGGCCTGCAGCCCAGTAGGAACCCATCAATACAAGGTTTGAGAGCTATAAATAACCTTTTGAAGCACATCTGACCATTATGCTCTTCGATATCAATCTGAACTTTACTTCCTGGCGCTGACTTCAATAGCTCTTCCTTGAAAGTAAACAGCAAAGCATAGCTATCATCCCGTTTGCCAAACAATTTCTCTAGTGCCTTTTCTTTCCCTTTAAAAACCTTGTCATATCCAACTGTAATGTGATATTTCCCCTCTAGCCTTTCCTGCAACTCCTTTGGCCCCAAGCTTGGTTTCTCTCTAAGCATGTCGATAACTCTGTCACATACCCAACTGCTTGAAGCCATGTCTTCTCCTGACCTATTAACAGATGAACATGTATGTTCAATTCTATTTCTTTTTATCTGCAAATCAAAATGGCAAGATTAAAGATGATTGAAAGGTTCAGAACATAGCAAAATTAGATTACACAAATTCAATTACCTGGCAAATCTTGGTGCCTCTCTTGCATGAAGCATGAATCCTCCACTTGCAATTCTCTTCTTTTGCCCTCTTGCAAACAAGAATCAACCTTGTTTTGTCCTTCTTCTTAGTAAAAAAAGCCATAAGCTTTCAGAACTGCATGGTGTGTAAAAGCTTTTTTGCATTGATTGACAGTTTGGAAAAATGTACCCTCATCAACACATGGTTTGTCAATATCATGTGTGTAAACTACCTCATCATCAGTATCAGAGTCAACATCATCATTTACTTCAGAGTCCTCAGAACAACTCTCTAGTTCATATTCACAATCTGAGTCAGATGAAGAAGAATCATCGGCACTTGTGTAGCTACTGTCACTATCCACAGCTAATGAATCATCGCTAGACCCTAAGGATTCAGCATCTGACCCTGAATTTTTAGTGCCCAAGTCTACATCAACAAACCCATCTTTGACATTAGCTGCAGTTTTTTTCTTGCTTGCACACTTTGGGCCCTCAAGTAGTGGGCACTTATTTAGTGCACACTCATTTTTTGCACACTCATTTGGTGTACACTCCTGTGTTGGTTGGGTCTGCTCAGCTAGCAAAGGAATGCATTGAGGAGGAGTACATGGAGTCCGATCTTGTGATTTCCGATTTTCCAATGTGTTTTTTGAAGGTGAAACAGCAATAGGACCCTCTAAATCTTTTACTTGACAATGCAATCGAAGCAAATTTTGTGGTTTATGTCGTACCAACAATCTCCACAAATGCTTATCTGTTCGAACCTCAATGTACTCCTCATCATTACAATCTGGATCAGGATACCAAAAAGAAATCAACTGCCTAGAACCCAGTCTATTGACTTTGCTAAGTCAGCACTCAAATCCATTAAGGAATACCGATCTGGATTAATATAAATTGGAATTTCTCTGCGATCTATGTATCTCTTCGGCTTACCATCTGGCATGCTAAAGAAAGCGCGGACGCTAACCAAAATTTTCATTAAATTGCCCCTACATAGCATGGAAGAAAACCTAATCAACCAACCCACTGGACGGAAAGAAAGCAAATTTACAAGATTAGTACCTATTCGGGGCTGCAACTTCACTCGTTTCCATCCTGCTTGATGAATTCACAGCTCGATGTCAGCCCTGTTCGCTAAGCTTCGCCGTAGCAACTTGCTCGTCGAGACATCGCTGCAGCCGGCTGGGCCCCTCGTCCTCCGTCCTCCAGGACCTGCCACGCTTCGACATCAGGACGCTGACGCAGCCGCTCCGTCCGCTAGGACCTGCTCGCCGAGACCCCGCCGCAGCCGGACGCCCACCGGGACGCTGCCGTAGCCGCTCCGCCCGCCAAGACCCGCCGCGCTCCGCTCAGCCAGCTGGACCCACCGCGCTCCGCCCTCCAGGACACAGCTGCAGCTCCCTGCTCACCGGAACCCGCCGCCGACACCCATCGGGATGCCGCCGACGCCCATGGAGGGATCGATCTAGGGTTTACACAAATGAGGGGAAATTTAACTATTTGACTGATCAATAGAAGTTTTATAGAGCAGTTAACGGTCATTGACGGAACGAAACGACAGTGGCATCTCAAATGAATTTTTGTTCATTCTAGTGGCATTGGAGCAATTAGCTCCTTTTCAGTGGCATACTGCCAAATAGGGCGCCCAGGAGTGGCAAAACAGCAATTGTTCTTTTTTTTTTTTGGTTTTAACTGTTTAATTCAGGCTGTCCTGGGCGAAATGCTGATTTATGTTTGATTCATTTTCGCGTGATTGAGAAATTTGGGGATTTGGTAGGTACATGGCTCAGTGCCATGGGATGCTGCTTCGGTCTGCATGGCGTTGCTCGTCTGTCTCGTCCTGCTCCTAGTAATCTTCTGTTCTGTGAGTGTCCCCCAATTGAATGTTTGCATTTTTTTTTCTTCTAATTATATGTGTGTGCTCACGTTCTGTTTCTCTCATTTGCATTTTACAGTCCAGGGGAAACCATCAAAGATCATGGTGGATTGCCTTGCCATCTTCGCGGTAAGTATGGAGTTTTCAGTGGTTAAAAGTTTTTATTAGTACAAAACCCAAACAAGCAAAAACAGATCATTGACTGCAATTTACTCGAGTCTGAATGTATTTGTCTGCTATGGTAGCAGAACCAGCATAGTATACCAAAGGGTAATGCAGTTTGAAATTAAAGTACAACAAGGTAATTTAGGTGGCTGTTGAATTTCTTAATTGTAGACTAACAAATGGCCACATCTGTACTGTGTTAGTATATATTTTATATTGTGATTGGGTAAAAAAGGAGCTTTACGTAAGGAATTAGATGGTGAGGCTGACTTCGAATGGATCGAGTCTGTGGTTTTTATTCGTACATTTTTTGTGATTTTCTTTTGTTGTGGCGTCCATCTGGGTGCATATTTTGAGTCCTGTTGTTCAGATTAGATTGTTCAAAATGGATATTCCAAATGGATAGGTTGATTGGGATTATTGGGAATGAAGGAAGAGATGTAGTTCAGATCAAGCTAATCCTGAAAATTCCACGAGGTGTGATTTACGCCTTTACAAAATTCAGACAAATTGACTCTTCATTATATTTTTCCTGTGCAGGTCATGAGACATTGCACAACTCGGTTGATGAAGCTGTCTTGCTAAAGGTACTGCATAATCAAATCAAGATGCACCTTGTTTTTTTTTTGCATAAGAACTTTCATTGTTCCTCAAAAAACCATGAAGTAACAAGCTTACGACTTTGTTTTTTTATCAATGAAAATCATTCTACGAATATGTCAATATATATTTCATTGCCAGTGATTATTTCACTTTTCCTTTGAGCTGAGATATTGTCCATGGGGGTTAGCTCGGCAGTGTTGATTATTTATTCTGATTGACCTGAAATATTATCTATTTGTATTGAGTGCTTGGGTGGAAGGTTAAGTCAGTTTCTCATTGTTCCATATTAGGCTGTATTAGTTCTGTTTTGGTTTAGTTTGATTCATAGCAAAATGCAGTATGCATGTTGGACTTTGCAAATGCTAATTGTAGCCAGCAAAATCATGAATGGACTGTTATGTGGTCTTCTATGTTACAAAAGCCCCAAATATTGTGCACCTCATACGCTATATTATGCTTGCTAGGTAACTAATAGCACTGGAAACTGAAAGTTAGTATGCATGATTTGGTTAATAGTGACCAGTAATTAGAAATGGAACATGTATGCTCAAGCTAGATGAGTGCGCTGCATAATCTTTGCTGCAGTAAATTATTTATGCCCTGTCTTAAATCAAATGAATGAATATGGTATGGCTGAAAACTAAAACCGATATGTGAAATATAATTTCTGCAGTCATATGCTTAGAAAATACTCCAGATATATAATACCTTATTCATATTACCTTGCTATTTTTAACATAGAGCAAACCTTTCAGTAACTGAATTTATATGATGGCATTAAAAATGTGTTGCACAATTCAGGGTAATGAGACAATACACATTTTTTTGTGTTGTTCCTGTATTGTATTTATGCTCTCTTCACTAAGAAATGTATGGATTGTCATGGCATTCTCCATAATTGAACTTGTCCAGATATAGTGTAGTTCTTTATATATCATGTGGTATTGCAAAAGGAGAAAAACATAATTATTTCTTCAGGATTTATGATGCTAAATTGGTTAGTCCATGTTTTGCACTGTTATTATCATTGATCTGGAATTATTCTCGCATATATAGGTTTACTTAAACACCGTGGGATCGCTGGGAGCGCCACGTCAGCAATTTTTGCAAAAAAAACCCTGTGCTTTCCGTTAATTTTGCGCCGGTCCTTGCTACTGTCCACCATCCGATCTTGCCGTAGGGTCGATCTGGCCGTCCACGTGTCCCGCTGTGCCGGCCCTTCCACGCCCGTGCGATCGTCGAATTGTGGACGGATGGCCTGGATTTCGCGAACCGGTACAAACCCTAGCCGCCCGTCCTCTCCTCTCCCACACGCGTCAGTTCACCCGCCTCCTCCACTCGTGCCGCAACCTCGCCCGCCTCCTCCGCTCGCGTGCGCTGTTGCCGCCACAACTCCCTCTCCTCTACCGTGCTGTCGCCGCCGCTCCCTCCCAATGAGCTGCCAGATCTCCCAGTGAGGAGGCCAGGGCCATCGGATCCGGTGACCCCGGTCTCCTCGCCGGCGGATCCGGCGCTCAGACGCCAACCTCCTCCGCTCGCAAGCGCCGTCGCCGTCACCATCGCCGCCGCAACTCCCTTCTCCTCTACCGTGCTGCCACCGCTGCTACCTCCCAATGAACCGCCAGATCTTAGAGGAGGATGGGGAGGAGAAGGGAAGTCGGGAGGGACGCCACCGCCTGGAGCAAGGCACACCCCGGCCGCGGCCCTGCATCCGTCGCCCGCTGCGAGCCGCATCTCTGCCCCAGTCTGTGCGGCGCCAAATCCGCCTCGGGACCATCGTCTGGCTCGCCGATGTATCCGGCTACCCAAAGACGACGGAGGTAAGCCAGCGTCATAGCCCTTTTCTTCTTCTCTTCCTCTTCGCCCCACTTGATGCAGGTTCTTGCTCAGGGGCCACTCCAGTGGAAGAATGTGGTAGGAGCAGTTGGGATCTCCTTTCTCCCTTCTGTGACCGGCGGCAGCGCGGCGCCGATGCTCCTCCGCCTCCTGCTCCTCCTCCAAGGCCTTTCCAGCGCCGTCGTTTTACCCGTCATCCAAGAGTGCTCCCCTCAAGTGTATGGTCATGGCTGCGCTCGATGGAGAGGCTCAACGGCGGTTTCAACATCGCCTCGAGGTCAGGGACCTGGCGGCGTCGTCGGAGCTTCTAGCTAAGGGGTTTGGCTGTGGTTGCTGCTGCTGGAGGTCCCAGCGATTTGAGGTCGCTGCGGCTCCGCAACAGTTTCTTGGAGGTCTTCGACTTGGTGACGACGCATCGAGTTCTACGGGTCACTGTCACCACCTGTGGCTAGGTGCGTGGATTAGCTCCCTGTGTTTTCACCTTTCATCGACTGGCGTGTAGTTCGAGCAATTACATTGATTTAAATGTGGGTTTCGAGTTTCGACTGTGTACTGGGTACGACAATGGCGTAGAGGAGGATTAGGACGAGAAGAAGCTGTCCTCTCTGTTGCCTCTCCTGTACAGCCCAACATAATACTATCATATTGTCTGCAGGTGAGTTTTTGGAGCAAATAATTAGTGCTCTTTGATTGATATTTTGCAAATAGGTGTGTGCCAAAGAGGATCGCTTTGCACTGAAAATTTGTTCTATCTCGGAGCAAACATGGTGCCTGATGAAATGATTTATGTATTCTGTCATGCAGCTAGCACATGCAGAAGATTACGGAGTGGCAGGATGAGGTGGTGGTGGTTCTTCCCCAGACCCTTCACTGCTCTGGTTGCATTTACTAACTTTTGTGTTGTTATCCTATGAATTGAGCCTAATTAGTTGATATTCTGCGGGTTGCTCAGTGCCAAATGTGCCGCTGTTCCTAGGCTAATTAGGCTAAAGATTGTTGACGATGGTGCTGCTTGCACAGCAGGTGGTCAGGTTTCACGGATGATGCGCCGTGGATTTGGGCCTCCTGGACCTCAAAACCTTCGAGGTCATTTCTATCTCCCAGCCAAGGTCACTGTTCAAATGTGCTCCTCCATTACTCTCCTTCCCTAGGTCAGCAGCTATGCCTCCTTTCTCCATCTCACATTTATTCTCCTTTTTATGAACAACAATTTAGCTTTACTGTTTATATCTCACAGAACCACAATACCACCCCCCTCAATCGGACGATGGGTTAGTCATAAATTATTGTTTGTTCGATTTTTACAGATTCACTTATCCCTGGAATTAACCTGTTAATATTAGCTGCAGGTAGACATGTATCATGTATTTTTTATGGTCTGGAGAAGGCATGCTTTAGCCATGGTATGTCATATTTGCCAACTCTCTCACAACAAGATGTAACATGCACATTTTGGTATTATTATTTGTTTTATATTTCTTGGTTGATTGCTGGTAATACTACTCTCATGATGTACACGCAAACCAATGCGCATACTAGCAAAATAGATCAGTGGAGGAATGATTGGTATACAAAATTAGCAATTCACTTTATTACTGCTTCTTTCTCTCCGTGTGTTCTTTCTGCAAGTATAGTAGCACTAGCATTGGCGAGGAGGTGGATAGCATCGGTTGGCCTGTGGACATGGCCATATATATATATTGGCATTCTTTGTAAATGAAATTTGTTGTCATCATCTCCTTACTCCAATGGTTGCATAGTATTGCCTTGCTTTCCTTCTTTAAAAAATAGTTCTTGCTTTATAGAAAATCCACTGCCAAGGTATGCTATATGAACTTCTAGCAATGTCTGTCATTTTGCATAATTGACATGGCATGCCCTTCAAGGACTATTTGCGCTTGCATTGGAGTTTCAGTGATGAACCGAGGCTAATGTTCCGTTTTATTTCCGTAATATGCTCAACCCTTTATTTATTGTGGTGTCCTGAACCTGTAGGATAGTATAGCCTACTGGGAATCAATAGTTTGTGCCTGCAGAGCTAATGATGAATAGCTAAACTAATTCTAGAGCTCCCAATTTGCATGTTTCCAACATGAAACAAGAGTTATTCATTCATTGCTACAACATATCCGTAGGTAAGTTTTGTTTGAGACTTCCAGTTTTCCCCAAACAAAATGCTATATGTAATTCTGCATGTGGTTGTTCTCTCTTTTTTGTCTATACAACCTCTGATAAAACATACAAATTACTGCCTATTTCTCACAATGTTCCACATATGTTTTGATCGCTTGATAGGGCATTTATAATTTGCAGTTGCCCCATGGTGGATTATTTATTTAGCAGCATGACATGGAGATTTCGTGATCCAAAATTTTGGTAGCTTTAGGGCTCCTACATATGGATTTCTTTACATGCACATTTTTCACACCTTTTCTTACAATGAAGAGACATTTTGCCACGCAATAATATCATATTATTGTAACAATCATTGTACATCCTTTACCCGTTGCTTCATTATCTACCTAGCTCTGTTTAATTAACTACTTATTCCGTCAGCCAATATTGTTATCAAACTTATTGGTTTTTCTGTGAGAAGTTCCTTGGATTGTATGATTAGCTTACCAATAATTTTATTAACAATGGACCGTACTACTGTTAGCCACTCACAAGCTATGGAATGTCATTGTGTTTTGCTCTTAATTAATTATTCACAAGGATAATAGTTACAAATTGATTCTATTGTGGTCAATCTTCGCGGTTCTAAGTTCTGTGCTAACCAATCAAAATGCCACAGCTCCTCTCTCACCAGCTATAAATATTTAGCCTTTTGAATTAATCATGCATTTACGTGTTCTTCTGATGGATTTTGTAGGCATTACGCTGATATGCATATTTTTTGCCTCTTGCAAGAGAACTAAATCTCAGATATTTCTTCTTTATGTTGTACATGATGTTCAAAGTGAGCAGGGGCGCCAGTAGACGTCTAGCACTGTGGTTCTTCAGTATTTTGTAACCCATGTCATTCCTTTTTTAATAATAAGATTTCTTTGTGATTTTAGATTAAATTCGATAAATGTTGCCTATATAAAATTATGTATATGTATTCTCTAAATGGTTCGTTTACAGTATAGTTTGTTTGCAAATTTGGTCAACATTATAGAGTAATAGTGCTTATGTAGAAAAACGTGATTATCATAAATGCACACTGTGATGATGGTCAAAGGTTATTTGACTCCATGGATGCACAACTCTATATATGAAGGACAAGCAGACTCTTTGTGCATTTTGATCAATTCATATTGCACGCGGCGTAGCGCGTGTTTCTTTCTAGTAACTCTTAAGGGTCATCCGAAGATTGAATTTGAAAGAGCAGTGGACTGATGTGTTGCTTCAATTTATTACTTTGCATGTTCTGAGACCAACAATCTCCCATGATATATTGCATATCGCGTAATACTGGAGACGTGGATAGAGATTAGTACGTTCATTACAATTGAACACGTGGCAGAAATTTCTTGATGGAAATTTGACATTTATCAGAACAGTTTGAATTCAAATTATGTGGCAAAAATTGACAAATGTTTGATATATGTCTTTAATGGACTGTATTTGATCATTTCAATTCAGTCTCTATCCTTTGATTTAAAACTGTAGCATTCATCTGTAATCTCTGAAGATATTTTTCATTTTGTAATATATAATAGTTTGCTCTATGCATATAGATCATGATTTTTGATGATGTTCAGAAGATTGTTACATGTGAACACAAAAAAGGGAAATGTCATGTTGTTCGGGGTGAATTGGTGATGGTTTATGACAATGCCAATGTATTTCTACGGGAGATATGTGATAGCGATATCTGCAGATCATCCATGACAAATACTATATCTGGGTATGCTTATGTTCTATATTTTTTCTGTGCTTTAATTAGTATGGCATCATTAATTTCCATGTCAATATTCTATCTATGTTGTCTTTTTTATCTCATAAACACCATGAGATTGTTTTATATGCCAGAAAGCTTGCACTCTGATTGTGTGGTGGTAACAGGTTTCTTATATTGAAATTAATCTGAATTAATCTACCAAATAATTTTGATTTGTAGTCTCTTGGATTTGCCAGAGTTTTTACCGTGTTCAATAAATTTTCACTCTGATTATTTAACATCTTTTCACCTCATATAATTTGAAATTGATATATATCATTTCCCGTTGCAACGCACGGGCACCCAACTAGTCTACTAGTAGTATATGTTTATGCATCAAGACCAAGAATAATTTAAATCATATCATTTAAGACACCATGCATACATTCTAACACAATGTATGCATCGATTAAAACACCATGCCAATCATACCTTAGAGCAGGTACAATAAGCCTAGTCAGCTAGATACAAAATCATCCACGTCATTAAAATCTTCCGTGGAAGAGAGAGGGGATGGAAGAGAAAGCCAAGCCGGCGCTTATTTAAGCGCTAGTGCTAACACAGAAAACGATGCTTTGTCACCTGCTTGCATTGAACCAAAGGTGCGAGATCATCTGTGGACTCACGTGACAAAGGCCCTGTTTGGGGGAGCTTGTCCTAGCTGCAGCTTTTCCCAAAAGCTGCTTCTGCTAGAAGCTACCCCAAACAGTCCACAGCTTCTGAGAATCTGTAGTTACAGATTCTGAAAAATGAACTAAGAAGCCAGAAGCTGGAGAAGCTAGGTTTCAGAGCTTTTCTAGATTCTCAGAAGTTGGCTACCAAACAGCTGCTTCTCAGAATCTAAAACTCCTCCAAACAGGTCCAAAGACAGAAGGGGTTAGGAATTGAGTAAGCTGATGATATGCATCATTAAATCAAAGTATAAAGAAACCATAGGCAGTCGTGTAGAGAAAAACGGTGAACAAGCTATTGTACATATATATCTCTTCAGTTAACTCTAATAGTCGATGTGTATATTTTTACAGCCAACTACCGGCTATATTATTAGACCTGCTCTTAGCATATACACATTCTCCCATGCTACATTGATTGCATTCTAATGTAATCCGTGTCCATGCGGTTATTTGATGATCAATTTAAGAAATTTTTAATTCCATTATATGATAATCAACTTAGGTAGGAAGGAGGGAGTAACATTTATCAATTCGTCGTATTCGAAAAAATAGTATAAACTAATACTATAATTTCTTTGATGATAAAATGAGTCGTAACAAAATAAATGATATCCATCTTTTTAATAAAATGAATGGTGAAATGTTATACGAAAAGTAAATGACGTCATACATCGAGAGGAAGGGAATACCTTTCAGATTTTTTTTCTAGGGGTACAAATCACTACAGGGCTGATCATGGTAGTAAAGTCCACAACTCCACATCCCAGTCTTAAGCTAAGTCAGTCCACACAATGGTCTACTCCTTCCGTCCTGAAAGCAACTCAGCTTTTAGATATTAAATTTTATCTTAAAAAACCAACTTCTACCATCCTACCTATCCATAGCAAATAAAACGAGAAGTTTTATCTATTAAATATCATTTACCTGCCTATCACTATTACTACTTTTTTTCAATAATGATGGACATTTTGGTTATTTTTGCTCCCCACTAATTTTATCTTAGGATACTAGGAATGCTCTTTTTATGGGATGGAGGGAGGTCGTAACGGTCAACAGACTCAACACTCACAAGTACCGTGGACAATGATAGAGTTGCCAATCGTACACGCTCGCCCATACAAGCTTCCTACTTTGACAAGTACGTGGCTGATTAATTTGGCTCACTGTCATATTCTCAGCAAAGATATTACCTTCTAGTTAGGCAAATTTGATGTGTGCCGTTCTTTATTATTACGTGTATCTTTGTAATGTAAACAATATAAAGAAGGCGTCCATATAGTTCATACAAATGCTAGGATAGTCTGACCACCAGCAGAAAGGAAAAGAAGATGAACCTCCTCTGTGCAATAGCAATACTCCCGGTGATTCTTGTGGCCTTACTAGATACTACACTGCTGGCAATTGCATCATCGTCTCTGATGAATCACAGCCAGCCATCCATGGCAACGCTCGCGAGCTGCCCCAAAAGTTGTGGGCAGCTGAGCATCCACTACCCCTTCGGAATCGGAGCAGGCTGCTTCCGGCAGCCGGACTTCAACCTCATCTGCGACAACTCTACCCAGCCTCCGAAGCTCTTCTTGCATGATGGCGCCACAGAAATCATCGGGGATACAGATTCCAGTTCTGACATGGACGTGGGCACAACAGAGTGGATCGATGTCAAAATTTCCGCCACCATCCCTATGCTACCTGCAGGCATCGTTCATTACAACTATTCTTGGAATCTTAGTTCTTTTTCTATCGAATATGCTATTCTGAACATTACTGGGTGTAATTTCGACACATATATCATTAACCCTGACACCGATACGCGCACAAGGATCTGCAGGAACAGTTGCCCCAAGGAAGAAATCACAGAAGCAGTGGCTCGACAAAGCTGTAATGGTACTGGATGCTGCACATTTTATATTGACAATGTTGCTAACTTCCAGCTCAGTTTCATCCGCGGGGATGAAGGTTTACTTGGAGGGAACTCTAGTCGAAACTCCTTATAGAACAGAATCAACATAGGTAGCGATGGAGCCACTGTTCTCTGGAGCATAATCGATCAACCAACATGTGCTAGTGCAAAGGATAACCGAACGGATTACGCATGTGTGAGCGCCAACAGTACATGCATAGACAGCTTCAATTCTATGGAATATCTTGGCTACCTTTGTTATTGCAATAGTGGTTTCATAGGCGATCCTTGCGTACTTCATGGATGCACACGTGACGAAGGTGTTTTTTTACATACACATGACAAGTTGCAGTTAATCTGTTTGGTTTGCAAAGCTTGCAAATTTGATTTCTGGTTTATTTTCTATGTATCCCACTACTTATTTTTTCTGTCTATCAACTCCAAAGTATTATTTTGTGATAACTTATCTCGATTCTCAACGGACAAAACAGAGCAGTGTAGCCTTAATTTTAGTAGCTACCAAATCAATCATGTATTATGAGAACATAATTTGGAGTATGATGTAGAGGGTCCTCTTTAAGAGGAAATACTAAACTATTTTCCCTTTTGATGCATAAGAGTGATGGTTTTATTTTCCATTTTTTTTATCATATCGAAAATCTTGTAATGAAAAATACACGATGTTTCATAATATTGCACGTGCACATAGATTCTTTTACTTGGATAATATTACACATACTAAATCTTCTAGTATTAGACGACATGTGTTACTTGTTTTAAAATTAATTTCAACAGTGTAGCATCATTAAAAGATTGTGCAGGAAATTAACTCGCATCAATTTTACAGAATGAATAAGATATTTTTAGATAAAATTGTTTACGTTTCCATCTAGAGAACGAATAGGTGTCTTCAGTTAATATGTAACTTTCATATATAGTAACTTTTTAAGTTATCTTTAATGGTATAAAAGATGTTTGTTTTTAGTAACTATGAAGATTTTGCTAGGTTCTTTTTTCTAAAAAATAATTTGAGCAAGCATGAAAGTTTATTAATCGTTGTAGCTAAAAGTCAATAGCATTACATCAACTATCATTAATTTTGACATGGATATTGTACTCCTGAGTCCTGAAAAGCCCTTAATTTGGAGCTCAAATTTTCGTTGTAGTCTACTAGCTTATCCTGGCACTGCAATAGTTCAGTCATGGTTTACAGTACTAACTACTAAAAATTACTTGTAGTGAAGTTCATAAACTTTGTTCACTGAAATCAGGATATTATCCAGTTCAACAAAAGGCAAACTGCTCCCGACGGTGTGGGAATATCAGTGTTCCATTTCCTTTTGGGCTAGAGGAAGGCTGCGCTGCAAGAAAACTATTTCAACTCAATTGCACAAATGTGACATCTTCTACGCTCCAATTTGACCGCGGTCATGTTGTGACAGACATAGATTTTGCAGAAGGGGTTGTTGGCATCAAACTTGCCTCATATTTCGAAGAGGAGGAGTTCAGTATGTATAGATCAGGAGAACCTGACCTATATGCAAGTTTTGGAGAAGCAGTGATCTCTGTGCATTGGGCTGCTGCTAATCTAACATGTCAAGAGGCCCAGAAGAACCACTCTCGATATGCATGTGTCAGTGCAAATAGCACATGTTTAGGTGTCGACTCTACTTATGGTTATGTTGGATACCGGTGCAAATGCATGGATGGTTTTCATGGAAATCCATACGTCGTTAATGGTTGTGAAGGTATCCCGCTCTCCTTTCCCTTGTTTTTTCATCATCCCCAATTGTTTTTCATCCACTCCCTAGAGTATTTGGTCTAAGTTATCTTTACATATTCTAGTAGTGCATTTTATTAGGGGACTGTCTATAGATCATTTGACAAAACCCCCTTAGAAATCTTGCAAATTTTAGACCATCCGATTGCTTTAAGATTCGTGAAGGCAACCAAACCCTAAAACACCACCTCCTCTCCCGATTCCTCCTCACGCCACCGCTCTCCCTAGCGCGAGCGCGCCGCCTTAGCGTGCGCCGCCTCCACCGCAGCCCCAGCGTGCCGCCGCACGGCTGGCCGGAAGGTGTGAACAGCGCCGGCAAGGCCTCCCGGCCGGCCTTCTCCCCCTCCCCCTCCCCCCTCGCCTCCCTCCTCGAGCCATAGAAGGCGAGATAGATGCTCCAGCCCTGTTGTCTTCCTCGTCTCCGGTGACTCCTCGCCGCCGGATCCGCCACCGTCGGCCACCACAAGACACAAACTCGCTATGCCCCTGCCACCAACACCGGCCAACCGCCCTCCTCCATCCCCGCGGCTCCGGTGCCGCCGCCGGCGCCTCGCCGCCCGTTCGTTTCGTCGCCCACCACCGGGCCGCCGCCTCCCACGACCATCCCTCTAAGCCCGGCGACCTCCCCTTTCTCCCCCCCCTCCCACCCCTCCCACCCCACCCCACCTCGAGACCCTAATCCATTGGCCTTCGCCGGAGTTTGAGTTGTCGCCGGCGCCGGAGAAGAAGAGGAGTTCGTCGGAGTTAGAGAAGAAGCAGTTGGAGCACGAATCGCGAAGCACATCTAGTGAACCAAAATTTGTAACATTTGGAGGTAGGTTTTCTGTCGACTGAAGTTTAGCAATTCTGATTTATTAATGGATTGAGTTACACAATGCGGAGTGAGATGCATAATCCTACAAGAAAAAAAAACGGTAATTTATGTTGTGGTAGGCAAAGGTTACCGTTTTTTTTTCTTTTTGCAACAAGCAACAAACTTTTTCTTCTCTAAAATTTGAAATGTAGACAATCTAATGGGTCCAAAGTTTCTCATAATTGTTATTGACAGCAAGACTACCAATGATAATACCGTTTGAATTTTACTATTATGACCATCACCTCTATGTTTGTACTTTTATTCACGTTTCAAACATAGCATTTCAATTTGATGAAGTTCCTTATTGCAGATATTGACGAGTGCAAGAAAACACTTGGCATCTGCAAAGGCATATGCCACAATGACATTGGGAGTTACCATTGCATGGAGTGCCCAGACAAAACAGAGTATGATGTGACAGCTATGCAGTGTGTCTCAAGAAAAAAACAAAATCTTCTGATAGGTATGTTCTCAATGGTTTTCCACTTCTCAAACTACATTAAAACAAAACACTGATTGGTGATAAAATCCTTTTAGGTATTGTAATTGGACTTAGTGTTGGATTCACCGTTCTACTCTTTGTATTGGGTGGGATGCTTCTTCTTCGTAGATGGAAAAGGGACATTCAAAGACAACTACGAAGAAATTACTTTCGAAAAAATCAAGGTCTTCTATTAGAACAACTGATATCATCCGACGAAAATGCGAGCGACAAGACAAAAATTTTCTCCTTGGAAGAGCTTGAAAAGGTGACAAATAATTTCGACCCCACACGTATCCTCGGACGTGGAGGGCATGGCATGGTATACAAAGGAATCTTATGTGATCAACGTGTGGTAGCCATTAAAAAGTCAAAGATAATTAAGCAAGAAGAAATTGATAATTTTATCAATGAGGTTGCCATCCTCTCTCAAATAAATCATCGTAATATTGTAAGGCTTTTTGGATGTTGTCTTGAAACTGAGGTCCCACTACTCGTATATGACTTTATTCCAAATGGTTCATTATTTGGAATTCTCCATGCTGATGCAAGTAGTAGTTTTCGGTTATCTTGGGATGACTGCTTAAGAATTGCCACTGAGGCAGCAGGAGCACTGTGTTATCTTCATTCAGCAGCTTCAGTATCAGTCTTTCATCGTGATGTGAAGTCAGCTAACATACTTTTAGATGCAAACTGCACAGCCAAAGTTTCAGATTTTGGTGCTTCGAGATTGGTTTCCATTAATGAAACCCATGTTGTTACAAATGTACAAGGCACCTTTGGCTACTTAGATCCAGAATACTACCACACCGGGCAATTGAACAAGAAGAGCGATGTCTACAGCTTTGGAGTTGTACTTATTGAGCTACTGCTTAGGAAGGAACCTATTTTTACAAGTGAAACAGGTTTGAAGCAAAATTTATCGAACTATTTTCTTTGGGAAAAAAAGATGAAGCTGATTAGGGACATAGTGGCTGGTCAAGTTCTTGAGGAGGCAACTGACGAAGAGATTAACATTGTTGCCTCTCTTGCGGAAGATTGCTTGAGTCTACGACGGGATGAAAGACCTACTATGAAACAAGTTGAGTTGGCACTACAGTTTTTGCTAAACAAAAGGTTGAATTCATACCGTACTGTTCAAGCAAACAAGGAAGAGATGGATCCCTTTATTATGACAAAAGTCCAACATAGTACTGAGAATTCAAATGTTGAATTTCTGAGCAATAAAGCAACTATATCATCCTATCAGACTGGCTTGGAGCACGAGTTTATGTCATCTGCCACTATACCACGCTAAATTTATTCAGTTTCCAGTTTTGTGCTACGCCATGATAGGCCTGTTGTTTCTCTTGACAATGTGAAATAATGTACCTTCAATATACTGCACGTTTTAATTTGAAGTACACTTGTAATAAGGCAAAATATTGTGTAAACAGTTATATAATTTTATAAACTTATTCCGGTGGAATGGACATGAATACTCAACTTCTCAAGGATGAGATTTCCTATATAAACTGTGTTTAATTGCTTCAGTAATTAATGGAGAAGACGACTGTCTGGAACCGATGGACCTCCAAGGTCCATGTCAAGTACGAGGTGCATCATGCATGGTATATCTGTGAATTTCTGGTTCTCAATTCTTCCTTATATTCTATCTATACGTACTTGGTAGTACAACATATTCAGTATATTTTGGGAATATATTTGACCCAACTGAAGATGCCAGATATTCAATCCTAGCTTAATTTATACTATGTTAATTAATATATGACTTAATAGTTACTCTATCCGTTTCAGGACATAAGATGTTTTGACTTTAGTCAAAGTCAAACTATTTTAAGTTCAACTAAATTTATAGACAAATATAGTATTATTTATATTATCAAATTAGTTTATTAAATTAATAATTAAATATATTTTTATAACTAATTTATTTTGGGCCGAAAATATGACTATTTTTTCTATAAACTTAGTCAAACTATAGGAGCAGTTTGACTTTGATCAAAGTCAAAACATCTTATAACGTATGGAGGGAGTAGATAAGTATTATATTCAGTAATTTATTCTGATTCGCCACTGATCAGCCGCTTTGATACCTCGCGGCAAGCACAAAGCACGGTGGGTTTAGGCGTCACGGTGCTGCGAATGGACAGCAAGCGTCGGTGGCGGAGGTTGCCGGCCACCGTCTTGGCTTAGCGCCTCCACTAGCAGCCGCAGCGGCAGCATCGTCGGCAAGTGCCTGAGGAAGGCGACGACCTCTGACCAGGCCACCAAGGACCAGCTCCAGCCGTATTCAAGTATACTCTTTCACCATTTGTTGCTTCCTTGTCTCTCTGGTTTTTCTCTTATCACAATTGCAAAATTGTAAACTGGGATGAGTGATACCAATGAGAGTTCAAACTTCTCAAAATTGAATGCGCATTTTTTTGATTTGTACGCTGCCGCCAATGCCGAGGGCCGCAATGCCGGACCACGCCGCCAACGGCCGCTGGTTCGTTGATTCGATCTAGAGCCAAACCATACCACGTGAGTGCCTGCCAGCCTAGGGGAACGCACGCACACAGGTATGTTTCTGCTGGGTTCGTGCCTCTTGGGCTTTTACTTGAGACGACGACGGCGGCGACTCGGTCTTCCGGACTCCTCCCACCGCCGGCTACTGCCTCAACGGGCGACGCGATGACCTGCCCAGCGGATCCATCAGCGTGGAGGTCGGCGGCCGCCAGATCTTGCCACCTCCGACATCCATGGTGATGGGTTGACGACGACAGCGGGTTGCAGTTGCAACGGCTGTCCTTCCTCTTTTCTCTCCTCCACTTTCCCCCGGTTGCTTGGCTAGTGGATCTATCGGTGTGGAGGTCGGGGATGGGCGGATCTGGCGATGCTGCCTCCTTTCGTTCTCCCTCCACACAAAAGCAGGAGTAATGAGTCATGCTTTTTATTTTTCTTAGCTTGAGGATCTGGATGTGTTCATATGTTGAAATAATGATCTGGGAATATGTTCATCTTCAATTTGGGGATCTGGGGCATTGTTTCGAGGGATATGGGGCATTGAAGGACTCGATGAAGAGAACTAGACTCAATGTCGAGGTATAGATTAGGTCGCATTGAATCGGACTTCTTTTTTTCCGTCCTTCTTTATGTTTTTTTTACAAATTGAATCGGACTTTCTTTTTTCTTGTTTTCATGTTTTTTCACCCTTTTTTCGTTACCACAGACGATGGAAACGTTTTCAATTTTTTATTGTCACTAGCAAAACTGCCCGTGCGTTGCAACGGGCGAAAAATTTCAATGACAATATATGTTTTTTCATAAATAGCCATGTCAATAATAATATTTGTATTGATGGTTGTAGCTAAGACATCATAAGGAATAATGGAACATTTCAATTAGTGTCTCAACCTCGATGACATTAATGTTTGCTTTACCCAAAAGAATTAGATTATTCATGTGACAGCATGTATATAATTTAAAATACTCTTTCAATACATTCTTGCAATTAAAAATATGATCAATCAAAATCCTACGCTGGGTCAAGTCTACACAAAATAGAGCCATCGTGCACTCTTCTTTAAATATCAATTAAAAACATATTTGTTAAATTTTAATATTATTTCCATACAATATGTTATAAACAATAGTAACTATAGTAGTATGATAATTGCCTACAGAGATATGCAGGGCCACGAATACAGAAGAATAAATGTGTAAATAAAAGCCGTGTAAGAGATGAAACAAAACAAAGGAACCAATCTGACTCAAACATCCATCAATTTGATCTCATGTTCAGAAAAAAAAAAGGCCCAAGCAAGACTTGACTTTAGTTCCAAATGTCAGAATATTCGATGAACGCTTTGAAAAAACCAAACCGACGTGGTAGACGATGGAGATACAAACGTTACGAACCTTTTTCATAGAATCGGATGTTTTTTTCTTCTAAATTTGGAATTTTTTTTTTGCATTGCCCAAGTGCCGAACCAAATTTTTTTATAAACGGTGGTGTTTCTCTCGCGTTGAGTCATACGGTTTTTTCAAATCTGTTCTTTTATAAATGGCGATGTTTTTCTCGCATAATCATACGGTTTTATCGAAGAAATGATGGTTTTTTTCCTCGCAGTCAGATGTTATTTTTTATCTTTTTCTATAAAGTTTTTACTCTAACAATTTCTTCGGAGCGTTTTTTTATAAGAGCTTTTTTCTCGTGCGGTTTATGTAAACTTTGACCTCTTTTGACGGATTTTGATATATGATAACTTGAATGAATAAAAAAAGTAATTCGAAAGGGGAAAATTGAATTCGCTTTTAAGTTTCCAAATCTACTTTGAAGAGTATTTGGAAAAGCTAAAAATGCCGAAGCGGTTTCTTTAACTGGTTTTTTTCCACCAATCTCTTTCTTTTAGGAATTTTTGAAAAAAGCAAATCTGTTTTTATGGAATCGGACATTTTTTTTTAACGTTACACATGAATTTTTTTTCCCACTAACCTTTTTTTGGGAGGACCGGTTTATACGTGCTATTTTTTTAAATCGAACATAAATCTTTTTTTCGCTCTATTTTTTCCCTTTTTTAACGTAAAACGGAAACGTTTTTTCACGCTTTTTTTTTTCAATCGGACAGAACAAAAGTTTCACTCTTGTTTTTTTTCGGCACGGACGACAGGATTTTGTTTTTAAATCGGACAGAAATCTTTTTTTCGCACTATTTTTTTCCTTTTTTTTACGGAAGACGGAAACCCTTTTTTCGCACTTTTCCGGATCGGAAAAAAAAATTCGCACCTTTTTTTAGCGTTTGTTTTTTCCGTACAGAAATCATTCTTTCCTCTTTTTTTTTACGGGGAAATCCTTTTTCATACAGAAGTCTTTCTTTCCTTTTTTTCCGGAAGACGGAGATCCCTTTTCGTACTTTTTTTTTAATCGGGCAGAAACTTTTAGGGCAATTACAAATTTGACCATATTTTGAACTCTAACTATCAAATTGACTACTTTTTACAGTTTGCTTATTTTACCCTCATTTTTAAAATTGAAGATATAATATGACCTTGTTCTGTTAAGGGCATCTAACGGTGTTAACTGAAGCATAAAATATCTCTTCTGCCCTTACTCATTTGAACTTATTACACGTGGGACCCACCGTTTGACCCTATTACACGTGGGACCCACCGTCAGTTCTCTTTCTCCTCTCCTTCACTCTTCTCTCTTCTCACTCCTCCACAGCTCCACTCAGGGAAAATTTTTCCTTTTTAATTCTTTTAGATGGTTCATCCATACAACTTAAATAAATATATATTTAATTCATTTATTGTATAATAAAAATATAGGGCATATAGACTGTATAAAATACCAACCACGTGCAATATAATGCTGATATGTATACACATACGCACGCCACTCACAAGGTTTTACTGTGCCTATGCAATATCAGTCTCCTAAAGTTTTATTGTGCTTACGCAATATCAATATCGTAGGGTTGTACTTTACGTTAAATATATTTGATGCGCGATATGAATTGAATAAAAGTTCAAATACACAGATCATATAAAAATAATTTTTTTCTAACATGAAGTTATATAAATTATTTAATACAAATAAGATTGCACCGTAGTGTTTAGCACGGACATATTACTAGTGTTTATATATACTGAAACTGTTACTGTTCACCTGTTACTATTTAATAAAGTGCACCTTTGTTTAGTTCTCCCGTGCTTACCTGTTACTGTTCAGTTAAATAATCATGGTTATCCCCTGCTGGTATCTAAAATAGTGAAAAGACTAAAGTTTTTCACCACCACAAAGCGCCACATCATCGGATATTTAGGACCGTCGGATGCAACCATGGATTCAACCGCTGCCATCGGATCTGAAGTGAAGATGAGTGAAAAATCCTGGTGAAAAGGGTACGAAAAGAAAAAAAAAATAACGCAAAACCCATCTCCTCCCGAAACGCATCCACGCCGCCAGCCCTCCTCTTCGCTCCATCGCGGCCTCCTCACCTCTTTCCCCCATTACCGTCGCCGCCGCGACAGGCTCCGCTTCTGCCTCCTAGTCCCCCAGCCCCATGCCGTCGCCTTCTCCTCTCCGCCCCCGGCGTCTTTTCCCCTCCTCGCTGCACCCGGCATCTCTTCCTCGCACAGCCCACCGCCTGCTCCCCCATTGCCGCCAAAGCCTTTGATCTACGCGCTTTCTCATCCCCATCCTCATCCCCATCCCCGTCCCAATCACACCTCCAGAAAAGCGAGACAATATCGAGGTTCACAACAGTAGAACAAGGCGGGCGACGATAAATCGGATCACAGCTTTCAGTCATCCCTCGTCAACGGGATCAACGCGTCAATAACGCTTGGTATTTGGTAAGTCACAAACTTCAGTAAATCCCATCGCCTCCTATCTTTGCCTTCCCACGCTGTAACCGGGAACTACATCTGGGGTCAATAAAGAACAGTGATGGGATGGATTGATGAAGAGCAATGTTATAATAATATGCTAGAAAGCACATGTACAACTGTGTTTCGTGAAAAAAAAAAGATTGTTCCTGTGTGTTTTGTTTAGCAAGGGAATATTAATGTGATAGGCTGATAGCCAACTCAAATGATTTTGTTTTTCTTGGACAGTAAGGTCTTTTTATTTTTATTATTTGCCTTCTGAGTTCTAAAGATGAAAGCCAAACGCAACAGTTCATGGTCACCATGTGACAATAGGGCACGTTAACCTTAACCTGTTTAAGTAAAAAAAAAATAGGTTCTACTACCTTTAAAGCCAACATCGATAGCGCCTTTTTTAAGTGTACACCAATAACCTGAATACTGGAGTTTCTGACTCTGTATTTAGCCTATGTAAGGCCCTATTTAGTTCCCATGCAAAAACTTTTCACTTTGTTATATTGAATGTTTGGACACATGCATGGAGTATTAAATATAGAAAAAACTAATTACACAGACATGGGTGCAAATTGCGAGATAGATCTTTTAAGCCTAATTGCTCCATGATTTGACAATGTGGTGTTACAGTAAAAATTTGTTAATGGTGAATTAATTAGGTTTAATAAATTCGTCTCGCAGTTTACAGGCGAAATTTGTAATTTATTTTGTTATTAGTCTACATTTAATAAATGTGTATCCGAATATCCGGTGTGACATGTCAAAACTTTTTACCCCTGAAACTAAACAGAACCTAAATGTCAATCATATATTGCAAACTGTTTATGCACATGTCAATATAGGATTTTATCGTGAATTTGACAACCAAAATGTAAATGACTGTATCTGTAATTACTGGGTGCTTCTGCATTTTTGGCTTGCAATATGCTGACCACAAGTGGTTGTCAAGCCTGAAATTTATGATGACTTTCTTCACTCTTTCTGATAGAGCTTCTTTGATAGAAGTTATATCTTCTTACTCTTTAAGATTCTAGATATTCCTACCCTCAACAGCATATTTCTTCTTACTTTACGATTCTAGATATCCGTACCCTATTTAACCTTTACGATATTATATATACTTTGCACCAATTTATGCATATCTCTTGAATAGACGATCACATACTAATTATACATGTCATTGTGGTCGCGCACGTGGCTAGTTTTACGTATATCTATACTGAAATTTTAATTCTTATCGTGAACAGATTGGTCCTGGCGTCTCACCTATTCCCCCGATGAATCCTTCCATCCCCCGGCGTCGAGCCAAGGACACCGCCCTCCGGCGAGAGGCAGAGCGGTATGTGAGCACCGCTAAGGATCTCTTGTTAGGCCAAATCACATAGGGCAAAATCGAGCGCTGCTGGCACTTACTCATCAAGGCCCTTGGCCTCGACCCATGCGCCCCGAGCGGGCAGGCCCTCTTGGTCACCGCCGTCGCCCTCCGCGCCACCCATCACCACCGGTACCGCCTCCCGTCCGGGGCCCCCGACCCCTACCTCGTCTTCGGCCTCAACCCCGCTGTCCCAACCGCTCGTGACCCCGCCATCATCCAATCTTACTACCACCAAGCCTTCGACCTGCTCAACCGCTCGCTCTGCTCTCACCCCCTTGACCCCTACTATCCCGCCTTCTCCCATGCCGCCCGCCTCGTAGCCGATGCGTGGGCCGTCCTGTCGGATGCTCACCGCAAAGCATCCCTCGACTCCAGATTCGAAAAGCCGCCGCCGCCGCCGCCGCCTCAGCCATCGGCGCCGCCAACTGCACAGCCTGGCCGCGGCACCTCTGCTGCTACGACTATTCCAAGTGATGTGGCCCATGGGCGTCGGGCTGGTTAAGCGCAACGTTCGTCTGGCTGGCGATGAGTGGATTTGAGGGTGCCCTGCACTGTGCACATGCCTTGTATCGTCGTGTCATGAAGAGGAATTTGCTGCAGGAATTTTTTGTTGCAGATTTTCTGTTTAAACCATATCTGAAACGTTTGAATGATGTCATTGCTGTCGATTCTATTTGAGTCTCTTTCCTGTATTGAGTTAATTCTGAAAGTACGGTAAACCATATCTGAAACGTTTGAATGATGTCATTGCTGTCGATTCTATTTGTCTCTTTCCTGTACTGAGTTAATTCTGAAAGTACGGCAAATCACTATTGATACGTTTTTTTTTTACATTTTTTTTTATACTATGGCTTCATCTATCACATCTATGACAGCCCTTGCAGTAGCTACTCCCTCCGTCCTAAAGAAGACAAACTATGGATTTTCGTGTCCAACTTTGACTGTCTGTCTTATATAAAATTTTTTTATAATTTGTATTTTCATTGTTGTTAGATGATTAAACATGATTAATATTTTATGCGTGACTTGTCTTTTTAATTTTTTTCATAATTTTTTCAAATAAAACGGACGGTCAAATGTTGGATACGGAAACCAAGGTTTGTCTTTTTTTAGGACGGAGAGAGTACTAGCTAGAAAAGGTCTTCCCAAAATTATAGGCTCGCTCTTATCCTCCATTTCCAAGACAACAAAATCAACTTGGAAAAAAAAAAGCAAAATTACCAACTACCACAGGGACATCGACCAAAATGCATGTCTGATGGTAATAAGTGCAATCAGCAAGCTGGAGAATCATGATAGTTAGCCGTGCTTCGACAGTATCTATCTGAAATATATTGTTGCATGGAGTTCGCCTGGAGTAAGAATCCGTCAAAGTTGATGGGATTGCTAAAAAATTGCAACAAAGTGGTGGACTTTCTGGATTTAGTTGAAGAAAACAGAATGCTATCAGTCTATGAGTGGAATTTCAGAGAAACAGTTAAGGTACAGATTTTGAAATTATTGGAATTCAGGAAGATCTATTGGAAAAAAAGGTGCACCAATAGATGGATGATGTTGGGGGAGGAAAATACAAAATTCTTTCAGTCAATAGCCACAGAAAGGTTCGGAATAAACACTATCTCACAAGTGCTTGATCATGATGGACAGATTCTACATCTTCATGAGCAGAAGGCTTCACTGTTTCATCGCAGCTTTAAGAATAGGATGGTTGTATCTAATTCCCCACATATGGCTTTTGACTTGGACTCTCTTTTTGACAGACATATAGACTTAAACAGCTTGGTTGACATGTTTTCAAAAATGGATGTCTCCAAAACACAATTCTCAGATTGTGCATCATAATTGTTTCTTATCATATACCCATGAGTTGCTTTACCCAGCCGTAATGCACCAAGTTCTCTGTAACTGATGACTAATCCTTGCAGCATGTCAACACTGGGAACAAATCAAGAATTCAACATTCTTCCAAACAAATTGATTACTTCTATAAACTGTCCACAGCAAATGAACCCCCAATTCATGGCTGACCATATGCAAGCTGTCTGTTTCGCTGAATTCTTCAAACAACTGAACTGACGAGACCAATCTGCTGCATTTGGCATAAAAATCCACAAAGGATGCCACCAAAATTGCATCACTGACACCGCTCCTAAATGCGAAAGAATCCAGTTTCTCACCTTCTCGGAGACACTTGCGCTTCGCAAATGCAGCAACTGCTGTGGTTGAGGTCTGGAAGCTAGGAGACATCTCCTCTCTTCTCATCCTTTGATACATTTCAGCAACTTTGGAAATGTTCCCTTCCGAAGAATACTCTGGGATCATAATGTTCCAAGAAATTTCATCTCTTCTCGGAGACTGCTCGAACAGCGCCACCTCGTCGTCAAAGGCTGGCATCCTGCACAAGTGCGTCAAGATCGAGTTGAGAACAAGTAGATTATCACTTAACCCACTCTTCACCGCGTAGCAGTGCAGCTGCCCCCCGCCAACGACGTCCTCTTTGGCCGTGCACGCGGGGAGCACCACAGCGAGCGTCACGGCGCTCGGCTCGCAGCCGTCCAGACGCAAGTAGGACAACAGGCCGGACACCTCCCGGACGTCCCCGACACCGGCGTGCCCAGAGACCAGCGATGTCCAAGAAACCACGTCGCGCGCGGGCATTTCGTCAAACAGCTTCCTGGCACGCGCGACCATCTCGCTGCTAACTTTGAAGAACACCTGCAGGAAATTGGTGGCCATAGTTACAGTTTAAATAGATGCATGGTAAGGAGGCTCTGGCATTGTTCCACAGGATGCTAGATGAAGGAGTAAGGCCAAACGGGGAGACCTTCCTGAGCTTGTTGTCAGCATGTAGTCACTCCGGTCTTGTTAGTGAAGCTCATGAATTGTGACATAACGTTTGGCATGTTTGAAACTATAAGCACATAATGATTTAATTTATTCCATAAATAAATCATGACATTGCAGATGTAAACTAGTATGAACGCATCATTAAATCTACACATGTAAACTAAGCAGTAAAACATGAACATATCAAATATGCGCAACATGTCGAACACGTACCGAGGTGGCGGAAAGACCGGTTGCTCGGCAGGAAATACTCGCGGTTGCGGGCGTCGACGAAGGCGCGCAGCACGCGAGCGGAGAGGAAGGCGAGCCGTCGCGGACGAACAGGGAGCAGTCGCGCGAAGCGCTTCCCAAAAACCTTATTGCCGCCTTCTCCCGGTGCAGGACGTCGAAGACAGAGGTTCCGGAGACCTGCTCTCCCGATCGCCGGTGCACGCTGGCGAGCGGGATGGAGTAGTCTATGAGCGACGGCGCAGCATAAAGTAGGAGGCAAACCCTAGATTGATTTCGTGTCTCTTGCATGAAGGCGGCGGCTCGGCTTATATAGAGATAGGTCGCTTGATCTGTCGCGCATAACTTATCCGGACTCCACGCCATTTTCACGCACCGAATTTTTCGGAATGTTTCCAAAACAAAACAGATCCGAATTTCCTGCAGCAAAACAAAACTGCAAAAGGAGGCTGCATCTGCGCAAGGGTGAGGAGCCAATTTTGCGGACCATTGGACGCGTACGTCGTGCACGCGCGCCGCCTGCCCTGCCCTGCCAGGCCAGGCGAGCGCGCGCGCGTGTTCCCCCTCTTCTCTCCACCACACATGCTTCAAGTGGCTAGGAGGGCATCCTCCCTTTTAAGGAGGTCCCCCTCTCCTAGAATAAGCAAGGTGGTACTAAACTCTACATGCAAGCCATCCCATGAGAGGGGCTTTTGTAATTTTCCAAAGAATTAATCTTCGAGTGGGCTAAGGCCCATCCATTAGTTCCAACAATCCCCCACCAAATCTCAAAATCCCAGTGAGATTTGCCTTTTCCAATGTACTGTTTATATACCAGCGGTTCGATGGAGACCGATTAAGGTTGAACATTCATCTAGAACTCCAAGTTACACTTACTCACAACTTGAACAATAGACTACGCCTTGAATTGCAAGTCTTGTGCAAGCAACTTTCACTCAGAGTCTTATCTGGTATTAGACCGTCTGTAGACTGCCCCTCGGGTGGAGCATATAAGTCATACTCCTAGGTCTTTAGTAAGCTTCCTAGAAGATTCACCCAAAATCTCCATAGACTGCGACCAACAGTCAAGCTCACAAAGGTGAGTTCTATCAAGAATGCTCTGCAGGACAGCATCTTCGCTAATTAAAGCCAACAGAACTCATTAAGGCATTGCCAACCTGCCTTGCAACTCACGAGAGTACATGCATCTTCACTTAGAGAGGGTATAGATTGGTACTCTCCTCTAGTTTACTAATGGTTTGTTCTTCCCAGGTTCTAATTCACGGGATCTCCGATCACATAGATTGGGTTACCACCATAGTATAACTCACATGGGTCTCAAACACATCTCCTTCGATGCATTGTCTATCACATTTCGTGATAGTCCCTTCGTGAAGGGATCTGCCAGGTTTCTAGCTGTTTGAATGTAATCCAATGTTATAACCTTGGAGTTTCTCAATTTTCTGACAGACTTCAATCATCTTTTCACATGTCTAGGCGATTTCATATTATCTTTAGAACTGTTCACTTTGACAATTACCATTTGATTGTCACAGTTCATAAGAATAGCCGGCACCGGTTTTTCAACAATATGCAGATCCATTAATAGATCACGCAACCATTCTGCCTCAACAGTAGCAGTATCCAGTGCCGTTAGCTCTGCTTCCATGGTTGACCTCGTCAAAATGATCTGTTTGCAAGACCTCCACAAAACAACACCACCACCCAGTGTGAAAACATATCCACTAGTGGTTTTGATCTCATCCACAACAGAGATCTAGTTAGAATCACTATATCCCTCCAATACTACAGGATACCCAGTATAGTGAAGCCCCAATTCCATAGTACCTTTCAGATAGCGCATTACTCACTCAAGCACACGCCAATGATCATCTCCCGGATTAGAGGTAAACCGGCTCAACTTGCTCACAGCAAAGGAGATATCAGGCCTAGTTGCACTAGCCAGGTACATCAGCGAGCCAATGATTTGGGAGTATTCCAGTTGATTTCTAGCAATTCACTTGTTCTTGCGATGCAACAAGTTAGGATCATAAGGTGTTAGAGAAGGCTTACTATCAATGTAGCCAAAGCGATTCAAAATCTTCTCCACATAATGGGACTGCAAGAGTGTAATCTCATTCTCACCTCTAATTAGCTTAATGTTTAAGATATCATAAGCTACTCCCAAATCCTTCGTATCAAAATTTTGAGACAAGAATGATTTAACCTCATTTATCACCTCAAGGTTTGTCCCAAAAGTCAGTATATCATCAACATACAAGCACAGAATAACTCCCTCACCCCCACCATGGTGATAGTACACACATTTATGTGCCTCTTTGACTGAAAAGCCTGCAAATGTCAATGTTTTGTCAAATTTCTCATATCATTGCTTAGAAGCTTGTTTCAGACCATACAAAGACTTCAACAACTTGCACACTTTGCCTTCTTGACCTTCAACTACAAACCCATCAGGTTGATCCATATAGATCTCCTCATCCAGCTCTCCATTAAGAAAAGTTGTCTTAACGTCCATTTGATGAACGAGAAGTCCATGTGAGGCTGCTAGGGAAAGTAGCACACGAATTGTGGTCAATCTAGCAACAGGTGAGTAAGTGTCAAAGAAATCTTCACCTTCTTTCTAAGTGTAGCCCTTAGCAATAAGCCGAGCCTTGTACTTTTCAATAGTACCGTCAGGCCTAAGCTTCTTCTTGAACACCCACTTGCACCCCACAGGTTTACACCTATAGGGTCGCTCTGTCACCTCCCAAGTCCCGTTAGTGATAATGGAATCCATTTCACTACGGACAGCCTCCTTCCAGTAGTCTACATCAGGAGATGCATATGCTTCTGAAAATAACTTAGAAGTGTCATCCACGAGGTACACAGTGAAATCATTACCAAAACACTTAGCCGTCCTTTGTCTCTTAGTCCTTCGAGGAGCTTCACTAACATCCTCCTCATTGACATGTTCATGTGTATGTTCAGTTTGTTCTGGTGGTGTGATTGAACTGGGAATTATTTCAGAGGGTTGGCTCGAACAACTATGTGTATCCTTCATTGGAAAAAAGCTCTCAAAGAAGGTAGCATCACGAGACTCCATAATTGTACCAACATGCATATCAGGTACCTCAGATTTAACTATTAAAAATCTATAGGCAATGCTGTGATGAGCATATCCCAAAAGGACACAGTCCACAGTCTTAGTTCCAAGTTTGCGCTTCTTCATTATTGGTACATTGACTTTCGCCAAGCACCCCCATGTGCGCAAATAAGAAAGTGATGGTTTTCTCCCAATCCATATCTCATATGGTGTTTTGTCCTTATTTCTGTTAGGAACTCTGTTTAACACATGATTCGAGGTCAACAATGCCTCCCCCCACCATGCCTTAGGTAGTCCCGCGGTGTCCCACATGGCATTCACCAAGTCAGTCAGTGTGCGGTTCTTTTTTTCAGCAATCCCATTAGACTCGGGAGAATAGGGAGGCGTCCTCTCATGTATGATGCCATGTTCCTCACAGAATAAGTCAAACTCGTTTGACAAAAACTCTCCACCACGATCAGACCTAAGTCCTTTTATCTTTCTGTCAAGTTGATTTTCAACTTCTGCCTTATAAATTTTAAAATAGTCTAGAGCCTCGTCTTTCGTTTTCAACAAATACACATAGCAAAATCTAGTAGCATCATCAATCAACGTCATGAAATATCGTTTTCCACCCTTCGTCAACACCCCATTCATTTCACAAAGATCTGAATGTAGGAGTTCTAGTGGTGCCAAGTTTCTCTCCTCGGCAGCCTTGTGAGGCTTGCGAGGTTGCTTTGATTGCACACAACTATGGCACTTAGAACCTTTGGCAATGGAAAACTTAGGAATTAAACACATGCTGGAAAGTCGAGACATCAAGCCAAAATAATATGACATAAACGTGAGTGCCAAACATTAGCCTCATCATCCACACTGCCACAAATATGGTTCACAGACTTATTGCAGAAATCAGAAAGGGAAAAGCGGAACAAGCCTCCGCACTCATAATCTTTACCAATAAAATATCCATGTTTAGACACGACTACTTTATTAGACTCAAAAACCAACTTAAATCCGTCTCTAGTCAGACGGGAGCCACTAACAAGATTCTTGTCGATAGAAGGGACATGTTGCACGTTCTTCAGTTGCACGATCTTTCCTGAAGTAAACTTCAGATCTACCGTGCTAACACCATGAAGAGAAGCATGTGACCCATTCCCCATTAGGACGGTGGAACCCCATGCGACCTGATAAGAAGAAAACAATGAGATGTCAGCACAAACATGTACATTGGCCCCAGTATTAACCCACCAATTAGTAGACTGATTAACTGAAAAAACAGTAGGTAAATTACCATACCCACTTCCATCTCCAGTGTTGCCAATGGTCACATTAGCAGACTTAGAAGTCTGCCCTACAGGTGCCTTCATCCCCTTGCATTGTGGACACTTCCTAGCCAGATGACCAGGTTGGCCACACACAAAGCAAGTCCTCTCATCCTGATTAGGATTGTTGTTGTTCTTCTTCTGCTTCTTGAAGTTGCTGGTCTGTTGAGCTTTGTATTTCCCCTTGCTCTTGTTCTGGGCCTTGTGCACAACATTGGCACTGGACTGCCCACCACCGCCCTTAGACGCGGTGTCCTTTTCCTGAGCTTTCTCCTCAACATCAAGAGACGCTATCAACCCCTCAACGGAGTATTCCTGTCTCTTGTGTTTGAGTGCAGTACCGAAACCTCTCCAAGATGGAGGTAGTTTCGTAATAATGCACATGGCCACAAATTTGTCAGATAAGACACACTTACGAGTTCCTTAGCCATGGTCTGTATCTCATGAGCCAGCTCAACTACAGAACGGTTGTCAGCCATCCTGTAGTCATGAAACTGCTCCATGATGTACAGATCATTGCTAGCATCAGTAGCACCGAATTTAGTATTCAGTGCATCCCACAACTCCCTAGCATCGGTCATATGCATATACACCTCGACTAGACGATTGCCAAGAACGCTAAGAATACATCCCACAAAGAGATTAGTGGCCTCATCGAATTCTTTCTGCTAGTCAGCAATAAGAACTCCCTTAGGTCTGCCAGCACTCACCCAGAAGCATTTCATAGCTGTCAGCCACAGAGTGACCCTGATCTGCCATCTCTTAAAGTGCACACCGGTGAATTTTTCCGGCCTCAGTGCATCGGCAAAACCATCCATAGTAAAACCACAGTGCCTATAATAAGGTTTGTGGATTGTTGAAATTATAAGCACATAATGATTTAATTTATTCCATAAATAAATCATGACATTGCAGATGTAAACTAGCATGAACGCATCATTAGATCTACACATGTAAACTAAGTAGTAAAACATGAACAGATCAAATATGCACAACATGTCGAACACGTACAGAGGTGGTGGAAAGACCGGTTGCTCGGCAGGAACTACTCGCAGTTGCGGGCATTGACGAAGGCGCGCAGCACGCGAGCGGAGAGGAAGGCGAGCCATCGCGGACGAACAACACAAAACCCAGAGACCTGCTCGCCTTATTGCCGCCTTCTCCTGGTGCAGGACGTCGAAGACAGGGGTTCCGAAGACCTTGCTCGCCTTATTGCCGCCTTCTCCCGGTGCAGGCCGTCGAAGACAGAGGTTCCGGATACCTGATCTCCCGATTGCCGGTGCACGGGATGGAGTAGTCTACGAGCGACAGCGCAACACAGAGTAGGAGGCAAACCCTAGATTGATTTCGCGTCTCTTGCGTGAAAGCGGCGGCTGCATCTGCGGCAAGGGTGAGGAGCCAATTTTGCGGACCGTACGTCGTGCATCTCCCGATTGCCGGTGCACGGGATGGAGTAGGCAAACCCTAGATTGATTTCGCGTCTCTTGCGTGAAAGCGGCGGCTGCATCTGCGGCAAGGGTGAGGAGCCAATTTTGCGGACCGTACGTCGTGCATCTCCCGATTGCCGGTGCACGGGATGGAGTAGTCTACGAGCGACAGCGCAACACAGAGTAGGAGGCAAACTCTAGATTGATTTCGCGTCTCTTGCGTGAAAGCGGCGGCTGCATCTGCGGCAAGGGTGAGGAGCCAATTTTACGGACCGTACGTCGTGCACGCGCCGCCTGCCAGGCGAGGCGAGCAAGCGCGCGTGTTCCCCCTCTTCTCTCCACCACACATGCTTCAAGTGGCTAGGAGGGCATCCACCCTTTTAAGGAGGTCCCCCTCTCCTAGAATAAGTAAGGTGGTACTAAACTCCACATACATCCATCCCATGAGGTGGGCTTTTGTGATTTTCCAAAGAATTAATCTTCGAGTGGGCTAAGGCCCATCCATTAATTCCAACATGGCATCACACCTGAGCTTGGCCATTACACCTGCATGATATGAATGTTAAGCCAGATGGAAGAATTTGGGGTGCGCTCCTTGCTTCTTGCACAACACACTCGAACAGTAAGCTTGCTTCTTATGCGGCTCAGAAACTTATGGAATTGGAACCAGGTAATGTTGGCTACCATGTGGTGTTCAGCAATGCCCGAGCTGGTAGTGATCGATGGGATGAAGTTGAAAGCATTAGAAGCTCTATGGTAGAGATGGACCTGCAAAAGCTGCATGCATGGACCTGTGTTTCTGAGACCGTTAGCCTTTGACTCATGTTGATTTGGTATCTATGGAAGTTGCTGTGTATTGAGTATGTTGGATTGGCCAAGATGTCTCACTGTATCAACTGTTGATGTTTCAGAGTGTGAGAGTGAAGTTTCATCCGTAGATAATCATGCAGTAAAAGGTCCTCGGCTCCTCGTTGAATGATAAAACATTCAAGCCTTCTTGGTAACTTCAGGGATACATGTAATGAGAAAACCATTGTAAAATTTCAGTATCGACAGTTACCAGTGTAGTCAGCATACTACCTGTTAGCCTGCTTGGGAGCAGGAACAGAAGCCATCTAGCTTGTTGAAGAGCTGAAGCTGTAAGTCCCCGCTAACCTTCCATTGATTCTGCAGATGCAGCAGCTCGGGTGCTTCACATTTGCAAGGCGCAGATCGAAAATGAAGAGCTGCTGTGAAGTGGCAGGAGTGTGGTCATGGTGTCACTCTCACAAGTCACAAGTCAAGGTGGAGGCCGCAATTACGGGGCGTCGCAGACCAAGACCACCAGGCTGGCATGATAGCAGAGTTGAACAATACCTGTACGACAATGGTAAAATTTGTCAATCACCAGCCCACCATACCACATATTTGGAGCTCGTCATGAAAAATTTTGTGGCTTATAATTCACATTGGTTTTAGACCTAAAACCATGTTTAAGCGGCTTCTTAACCACACTATTTTATGGAGCAAAGGAAGAACCATTCCAACTTCTAAAGATTCAGTCAAATTCTTTGAATCGAACTGATTCTGTCCCAACAGAAGACCAGGAATAGCAGGTGCAGATGATGACACTGTATACGAGTGGCACTAATTTCATCTGTAGAAGATTCTATCCCAATGGAAGACCAGGAATATCGCACTAATTTTGAGGTCAGATTTATTGTAGCACAGCAAGGAAAATTTTGTGGATTATGATTTGCACTGGTTTAGGACCCAAAACTTAAGCAGGTCCTTAACTGCATCGTTCTACAGGGCAAAGGAAGAACCATTCCAAGTTTTACAGATTCTATCCCAATGGAAGACCAGGAATAAAAGGCTCAGATGATGACACTGTAGTCTAATGGGACTAATTTCATCTGTAGTACTGACTCTATCACAATGGAAGACTAGGAATGTCACTAACTTTGCATGCCAGCGGTCACCCCCAAGACTTCTTTTGTGAGGTCAGTATCAAATTTCAACATACGTACAGAAGTACAAACCATTAGAAGTTCAGAACAGAACAAGTGGCAAACCATCAGGTGGACTCTCGGTGCTGAAATGTTCAACAATATATTGCGACAACTTTCTTATTTCTTTCTGGACTGAAGATTTGTGTTCTTCTGACTTACACGGACCAGTTCACCTGTCCTGACTACCACTTGTTTACATTCACCGGCTACAATCTTAAACCTCCTTTGATAAAAAGGTTGTGAGCTAATTTCCTGTGAAGCACTTTGCAACTAAGCATTGGCACCTGTAAATTCCTTTAAAATTCCTCTGAAATGGGCTACTCTGTTATTCGGTAGGATTTTCTTGGATGAAAATAACAAGCGGTCCCATATCCTATGTTTTCCTTGATGTACCTTGAATTTATAGTTACTTCAGATATGTCATCCAAGTTTAATCCAAGACACAGTGTTTCCAAGTTCTATTGTGGTTTAATGGACAATGACATTCAGTTTCTGTATTTATCTATTCCTGTACATTTTTTTAAGTTAGAATCATGTGTTACAACAAAGACCTTTGTACTGATCCGGTAAATATCTGGAAGAGAAGCTAACAAAAAAAAATTAACTCGACACAACAAAACGTCCAGCTCATCAAATCTCAATTAATGATTTCAGATTCTATTGAACATCCTCAACAACCTGCAATCAATATAGTAAGACAGAAATTCATAATTTTGCACGTGGAATTTTTTTTTCTTCAGTCAACTCGAACAGTTCAACTGTATTATCTCGGTCGAATATATTGCAGTATAAAAAAATATGCAACTACCTACAATTAATTAAGAATCAAGCATACTTTTCTCTATGCACGCCATTTTGCACATATAGGCACGTTTTTTGCACGGATTTTTTCCTTTTTCAGACCAAGTTTTATACCAGGTCTAGTCGAATGATACTGTCACTGTTCTCTTCCTGAAAAGGGATATGACATTTTTTGTCTTGCTCAAATGTAATGCTGTTTCGTTTGACTAGTCATTTCCTTACACAAAACCTAGCCACGTGCGTGGGAAATTCGGTACAAATTTATAGTCCCCTTTCTCAATAGCAATTCATAGACTTAAAAATATGTATTACGAAAGTATATGCGACTAAATGAGTGAAGATTGTAATTGACTGAGTAGAGAAATAAGTGAAGAAATTAAATGGGAGATGGTTATTTTCTTAGAGAAGGATATTTTTTTACCCAATCTCTACATTCAATCGGATGTATATAGCCTTTTTAAATTAGTAACTTAGTCCCTCAACTAACTCAATCTAAAATTCGCTCTTATGAAAATGGTTGTTATTGGTTGAGGCATAAGAATAGGTAAGAAAAAAAAGCTGCTATATTCTAGACAGAGTTTGAATAATTGTTGTAGTTGAAAGGCCAAGGGAATTTTATTATAGTGTTCACTTCCAAAGAAGGCACAAGTGAGTGAAACAGCCAACAAATCATGAGATAAGCATGGAAGATTTTGAAGCGCCTGAAAATGAGATATGACCGTATTTCTCTGCCTTTGAGTACGCGTCAGCTGATCGTGTATCCCACTATCCCTTAAGTGATTAGTTAGTCACCTACCTAATTGCATCCCTGCATGCTATCATGATGGGCTGATTACAGCTAGCGATAAGTTTATCTTTTGATCCTTTTTGATTATTTCTGTGGGACTATGCTCTCTGATTAAGCTATCCAGATAGCTGCGATGCCGCAGGGATATGATAATTATCTAAATACAGTTGAGATGTTTGCAGAAAATAAAGTGACACGTCCATGAAAACTCAACGACCACCATTTATTTCCTAAGCACACTGGGCATGCATCAGTGACAGCGAGTCACTCCCACCGCCGGCCATCACCATTGCCTTGGTGACGTTTTCTAATGATTCATATGTTTATTTTTCTTCTTTGGGGAAACTAAAATAAAGTTATTACTAAAGAGTTAGTTCGCTTAATTCTATAAATTACAAGATATCTTTTAGTATTTGATTGTCATGTCGCACGGCACGTTTGCCAACATGTCTACTCCATCCGTTTCATATTATAAGACTTTATAGCATTGTCCACATTCATATAGATATTATATATATTTAGATTCATTACTATATATATATAAATGTGGACAGTGCTAGAAAGTCTTATAATATGAAACAGAGGAAGTATTTTTTTTCCTTTCAATGTCCCCTTTAGAAATGCTTTTTTGGGGGTATTTTTTTAAGGAAAGTACCTAGATCTATTAAACAAATTGATTTTGTTTGAAACTAGTGTCTTATATTGATCGATTTGGCGTGGTAGCAACGATATAGTTTTCAAAATAAAATTGTCTAACCTAATACATGTTATGTTAATGCCTTCCAGCTAGAGCGATTCCTAATACTTGATGTTTTCATAGGAGGAGCAAGATACTATGTGTAGTGAGGCTATTTTTTGAATTGATAGTAAGAGGTTTTCTAATTTCTCTTTGGATAGAAGCTATGTGTTTTCTACTGGGTATTTCAGTTGAATATTATTAGGAGGGAGATGGGGATTTATCCAAAGTCCTTTTATTCATCATTTGAATTCTCTGGTTATGTGACTGTTGGAAGAGGATGGAGATGTGCAAAATTTGTATTATTATAAAAATATAAATTATAAATATAAGTTACAATCTAGACAACCTAACGAGATCATAAAATGTAATGTATAAGTGAACTCATGCATGTAAAACAAAATAAAGCAAACAAATACTCAAAAGGACATACTCCCTCTGTTTCATAATGCAAGACTTGCTAGTATTGCCCACATTCATTTTGATATTAATGAATCTAGACTAGATTCATTAATATCAAAATGAATGTGGGCAATACTATAAAGTCTTACATTGTGAAACGGAGAAAGTATAAACTTTTTTAGATAATGGTAACAAAAAAAATCATAGTATTCAGTCAAAAAAAATAAATCATAGTAATACCATGTTTTTTTTCTGAAAAGAATCATATGTGCTAAATTGAGGCTGTAATTAATACTATATACTACTTTTTTTTATGGATAACACTATTGACTTTTGGATACACGTTTAACCATTCGTCTTATTTAAAAAACTTTACATAATTATCGTTTATTTTGTTGTGAGTTGTTATTACTAAAAGTATTTTAAGCATAATTTATATCTTATGAATGTAAGATGAATGATCAAGCATGTGTCTAATTGTTAACGGCGTTATCTATTAAAAATGAGTACATACATGGACATGACTATAACTATGAAGAAAAATGTTAAGTAACATGTAATAAGATATTTCGTCATGCGATCGGTAAGTATGAAATTAGTGTAAGTTTAGTTCCAAATGATTTAATCTAGCTTTTCTGCTTGTATTTTAATCAAGTAACTAATAATAAGCCTTATATGTCTTCTTATCGGAAATTAGCCTTCCAAAAGTTTGCTAATTCATCTCATTTAAACAAGTTCAACAAACTGAAAATTTCAGTACAGTAGTGCAAGTTCAATACCCACCTTTGTCTGTTTTTTGTGTTAGAATTTTAATCGTGCATGCATTTGTTTTATGATTGGCCTAACGACATGTTCGCTAACTAATCCCTCTTTACTCGAGTAATTAACCTATGTCAAGGTTAGGGCAGTCCTATATTGCAAGACCTATGATAAATTCAGTTAATCTTTTCCTGTAATTTAATGTATTTATGAGCGTGTTGGAAGGAGCGTCTACGAAGAAAAGGTCAATGCTACGACGCCCCATTAATTCCACACTCTTCTGTCCTCACGTTTGAAAAATGAGGAAAATATCTCGACGAAACGATAAAAACAAGGAAATGTAAATAAACAACTAAAAATGAGTGAAAAAGATAAGTCAACGAGAAACAGGAGAATATGATGACACTCCTCCATCGCTCGATGATCACTTCATGTTAAAAATCTCTATGATATATATTGAGATCTCGCTATCTCGGGCAAGATATTATTTGAACGTGGGAATTTGATTGGATTTTGTCCAAATTGCTTGAAATTCAACTAAACTTGTCAAAATTTGAAAATTTTCCCATAAGTTCACCTAGAGATATTCCTATCTTGTGTGCCCTACATATTTCAATGAGGTCGAAAAAAAAGCCCTACATATCAATGTTTCGCTTAGCTTAATGCAGTAACACAGGCATTGGGATCTCGATCTTGTTACTGGGTGCTTCACACTCACACATCGTAACTCTATAGTTCTTGGGGTGACAAAAATTGGAGTGCCTTCCCAGGTTCTTTTCGATTCGAGTTCTAGGACCAGTACCGTAGAGAGTAGTCACAATACTAAATACTATCAGTAGTTTCTATATTTTCCGGGGAACCATTGTTTATATATAAGACAGAGCTATAAAACTATTCGCATAAAAAGATAAGGAAAAAAATCCATTCTTCAAGATCGGGCAAGAAACTAGTACCATATGTAACTCTACTAATACATATACTACTACTTTAACATGTTAATTTAATACCACTAAACTCTGATCATACTCCCTCCATCTACTTTTGATAGTTATATTTCATCTTGGCACATAGACCAAGGATAAGTAATTCTACTTAACATTCATTTAAATATGTTACTAGTCATTCCTCGTAAACAAGCGATTTATTAATATTTACATTTCTCAATGCCCATGTAGCCAATCATGTGTGGAAGAATGAAGAGTCATGCATTAAATCCAAAAAAGTCATTAAGATGATAAGTTGTTAGATTGAAATATACCTATCAAAAATAAAATTTTCAGATTTGAAAATATGACTATCAAAAGTAGATGGAGGGAGTATTAAGCATATTATGTAGTAGAAAAGTCCTATTTTTCATGATTAAATCTCTTGCTACATCACCATCAATCTTAATTGTTAGCTCAACCTTAGTTCTATGAAACCAGCCAAGGTGGAGCATTGAGAATGCCCTTACCTATGCTTGGACTTCTGCAGTTTGTGAAGGTTCTTTGAATTTTTTTTTATACTTTTCATTGTTTTCTGAATTTTACATGTTCTAAAATGACTTTAATTTGATTTTAAAATTTTACTTGTGTTGTTCCAAATTCTCTGAGCATGGTAGTTTTTTTTAAAAAAAATTATTATTTTAACAGTATTTTTAATGCAATATATACGTTTTTATTAACTTGGTGGTTTCGACCTAATACTTGTTTCAAACCAAGCCCATCGCCGTGGGAGTCTTTTACCCCTATGCCATTAAAAAAGTTGCTGCTTACCTGTGTGCCACAAAAAAGTTTAGAGTCACATGTATGCCATGAGCCTAACTTTCGTTGACCCGTGTGCCATTCCGTCCACCTTCTGTTAGAACTTAACGGTTCCATATCTCTGACATGTGGGACCCATGAATGAAAATGACTAATTTGCCCCTGCTCTATTTTCAGCTCTATCCTCTCACTCTCTCCTCTCCTGCTCTCTATCCCTTTTTGCCGCACGCCGCCGAACCCTAACCGGCCACACGCCACCGCCGCCGCCTCGCCTCGCCGAAGCTGTCGCCGCCGCCGCCTCGCCTCGCCGGATCCGTTGCCGCCGCCGCCTCGCCTCGCCGGGTCCGTTGCCGCCGCCGCTGCCGCATAGCCTGGCCGGCGCCCCGGCGGCCCGTCGCCCCATAGCCCCAGGCCGGCGAGGCCCGTCGCCCCGTCGCCGAGCGCCCAGGCCGGCGCGCCCCATCGCCGCGCGTCCCCAGGCCTGCGCGCCCCGTCGCCGGGCGCCCAGGCCGGCGCGCCCCGTCGCCGCGCGTCCCCAGGCCGGGCGGCCAGGCCGGCGCGCCCCATCGCCGCGCGTCCCCAGGCCAGCGCGCCCCGTCGCCGCTCGTCCCCAGGCCGGCGCTCCCCTGCGGACTCGCCCCCAGGCCAGCGCCCCCTGCCTCCTCGGTCACCTCCAGGCCACCGCACGCCAAGGCCGGCGCCCCCTTCCTCCAAGCCGCCTACAGGCCGGCTCCAGGTCGCTGCCCGTGCCCACCTCGCCTCCAAGCCGCCTCCAGGTCGCCGCCCGTGGAAGCAGAGAGGTAAAACCTCTATTCTTTCCTGTCCATTCAACACTGACATTTCACAGTGGGGGATTGTTCATCTGTAGGATGGACGCCGGATTGGATAGTGAGCCTCCTGATATTTCACAGTGGGAAATTGGGAGTGGGCAATCAGTTGAACTAAACCATACTAAATCTGCAGATAGTGAATCCCTTGCTAACCCAAACCCATCCAATGAGCATGTGGGTGTTGATGATGAATGCTTGTATATTGACATTGGTCCTGCACCTCCCATTCCCACTAGTCAATCTGAACCAGACACGTTGTTAGATGATGAAGTAGATGAGGATGAAGTAGAGGAGGATGAAGTAGAGGAAGATGATGTAGAGGAAGATGAAATAGAGGAAGATGACATTGTTACAGATATAGAGCCTTCCAAGAAACTTGATGCAGACTATGACAAGAATGATCCTCCTATGGCAGTAGGCACTATGTATTCAGATATGAATGCTTTTAAGTTGGCTTTAGCTACACGTGCTACCAAACATGAGTTCCAATATAACATTGAAAAGAGTGATAAATCTCGATACAGGGTGTATTGCAGTGGCAAGAATGTGGGTTGTAGGTGGAGAATTCATACCACTCTTTTGAGTGATCAAGTCACAGTGAAGGTAAATTTTTTGTAACACTTTATATGCATTGATGTCTTTTTTTTTGGTAGTAAATAACCATTGATGTCTAAATTGGCAGATCACAAGGAACCCATACGACCATGAGAATTGTCAAAGCACTAGGAGGGCAGGCACTTGTGTAGGAGTGACACAGTTTTGGGTGTGTGAACAAGTGCTTGATTGGTTGAAGGAAGATGGAACATTGGGTGCCAAAGAGCTGAGAAGGAGGTTGAAGGAGAGCCACAAAGTTGAGGTAACCTACAGGAAAGTTTATCTAGGTAGGCAACGTGCTATGGATAAACTTTATGGTCCTTGGTCCTGCAGTTTTGACAACCTGTTTAGATTTAAGGCTCAGATAGAGGATACTAGTCCTGGATCCTTTGTTATTATTGATCACCATACCATCAACAACAAAATAAGGTTTAATAGGCTGTTTTTTTGCTTTGAAAGCTTGTGTTGATGGTTTCCTACGAGGTTGTAGGCCATATCTTGCAGTAGATAGTACATTTTTAGATGGAAGGTTCAGGGGCCAGTTGTGTGTAGCTTGTGCAGTTGATGGTTACAATTGGATGTACCCAGTAGCTATTGGTGTCATTGACTCAGAAACAAATGAGAATTGGGAGTGGTTTATGAATAGGTTGAAAGAAGCTATAGGCAACCCAGTTGGGCTTACATTCAGCACTGATTGTGGGCAAGCAGTGATGCATGGGGTGAGTGCGGTTTTTTCATATGCTGAACATAGAGAGTGTATGTACCATCTAGTACAGAATTTCAAGAAGAGACATAGTGGACAAATTTTTTATGATCACCTGTGGGCATCTGCATATTCTTAGAGTCCTTACATGTTTGATAAACATTATCAAGCCATGGCTGCAGCCAAACCAGAGGCTATGAAATTTCTTAAGGAAAATCACAAGAAATTGTGGACCAGGAGCCAATTTTCCACTTTGTCAAAAGTGGATTATGTTACCAATAACTTGGCTGAGGCGTTCAATAAATGGGTAAGCTTGTCTTGTTTAACACTTTCTTTGCATTGATGTTCATGTTTACTAACAATTGGATTGCTATGTTGGCAGGTAAAGGATCAGAAGGGCCGGCATCTGGATGACTTGATGGATACCATTAGACAGATGATCCTGATTAAATGGAATAATAGAAAAAGGGTTGCCGAAAAGTTTGAAGGAAAGATCTTGCCTCATATAGTGCAGAAGTTGAGAGTAGCTAGCCATAACCTTGACATTGAAGTAATCACAAGCTCACCTGATGGCATTGCAGAAGTTTGTGCTAAGGGAAATTCTGCTAGTACCTTTAGGTTTGTAGTGAACATAAAAGAGAGGACATGCTCTTGCAAAGCTTGGCAAGTGTCAGGAATACCATGCAAACATGCCATTGCCTACATCACATCAATCCCTGGGGCCAAACTTGAAGACTATGTGGATGAGTGCTATTCAATTGAGAAATTCAAAATTGCATATGAAGGTTCTGTGCCCTCTATTCCTGACAAGTCCATGTGGCCCAAACCCACCCATGGCTTCTTCATGCATCCTCCATTGCTTAAGTCAACTGCAGGAGGAAGAAGGAAGAACAGGATGAAATCAGCTTTGGAGGGAGGTAGTAGTAGGAAGAAATCAGGCACTGAGGGAGGTACTGGCAAAAGGCAACATGAGTGCCCAATATGCCACCAGTTAGGGCACCATTGGTATACATGTAAGAATGGCAATCCAGATGACATAGCTGCATATGAGGCTGAGAGGTACACTTTCTAGACATAGCTACACAATTACAACACTTCATGTTTACCTATGCAAAATAACAATTTCTCATACTTTATTTCAGGGATCCACCAAAAAAAAGGCTGAAGAAAGCATCTTCCAGTAACATAGTGACTAGCATTGTTGTGGCCACTCCTAGATCAGGCATGGTATTCCCACACAATGAGGTGGTGGCCAGTGCTACACAGAAGCCAAAGAGAGTGAAAAAAGCCACCAAAAAGAAAGGGCCACCAACATCAGCAAGTACTGACAATTCTGTGACGAGCAGGTATGATCTTTCACTTTTCCTAATCTTGTCATTTCCAACCTCACTGATCTCTTTTTCTTGCTTTCACACAAGGTCTGTAACTGGATCCAATGACCCCTTTGCTCTCCAAATTGAGCACCCTCCAGTTGTTCATGATGACATTGCATCCTATGAAGTCTCACCACAGACAGTGGACACACCAAGGAAGAAGCAAGCTGTCAAGAAGTGTACACCAAGGAGGGCTCCTATTGAAGTGGCCAACCCATCTAGCCCAGCTTCTAATACTAGAAGCAAGAAGAAACTCCAGCTTGAATAAATTATATGGAGGAACTACTACTTTTGATGTAATTTAAGACATGTATGGTTTGGTGTGATGAAAACTAGCGAACTACTACTTTTTATGTGTGGACTTAGTGTGATGAAAACTAGTGAACTTGATGCTATGAACTTGTTGGTTTCATATGAACTTGTTACTATGGATGCAATGGTCATGTATGGTTTGATATGAACATGTATGGTTTGATATGAACTTGTTGCTATGGGTGCAATGGTCATGCCCTTGTTTTGTCCATGTGATATGTCGTTATTTGTCGGTATGCAATGGTCATGCACATGTTTTTTTCCTTTTTAAAAAATTTATTTCCGATTTTTCCTTATTTTTTTCCACCATTTTCTAATTTTTCCCACATTTTCCTAATTTTTCCCGCATTTTCCTAATTTTTCCTGGATTTTTAAACATTTTCAAAATTTATTCTCACTTTTTCTGATTTTTACCTTTTTAAAAAAATTAATTTCCATTTTTTTTATTTTTAACGCCTTTTCTAAATTATTTTTCGCTTTTCTGATTTTTTTTAAACCCATTATTGTACACAAGGGCAAAACTGTCTTTACACAGCCCCTAACACCTCTGTTATGTCTCCATCCATCCAAAATGGTATACGGGTCAACGAAAGTTGGGCTCATGGCATACAAGTAACTCCAAACTTTTTTGTGGCACACAGGTAAGCAGCAACTTTTTTAATGGCATAGGGGTAAAAGACTCTCGCCGTGGCACTGCTTTCTTTGAAAAGCACATCTCATTCAAAATCGCAGAATTAATTTCAATCTATTTTTTTCCCTCGACACATTTATTATCCAGCCTTATTTTTATGATTGCTAATAAGAAATCCTAGCTTAAATTATTATTGAAAATAACATATCAAAATCTTATCTTTTTAGGAAAAAAAAAGCTAAAGTGGGGCTAATATGATGAGAAACTGGACACTGTGCCATTGTCAAAACTGGGTTTCACCGAAATGCTACCCCGCAAAAGGGATTCGTTAAAATGCCATTTTCACCTCGTGGCTACAAGCTATAATGCTATCCGGGACCAAATTGCCTTGCCTTCCTCTATCCCCATCTTCTCTTCCAACTTCGACTATCCCCGTTTTCCTCGTCCTCTGGCGTGGCGGCGCAGATGGGGAAAAGGCAGCACCGAGCACGTGCGTTGGCTGGCGGCGGCGGTGCAAATGAGGGAAAGAATGCAGCGACACAGATGGGGGGAGAAGGCAGCGACGTGCGTATGCTTCGAGCGGCGGCGACGCAGATGGGGAAGAAGGGAGCGGCGCACGCGTGCATCACTGGTGGCGGCATCACAGATGTGAAGAAGGCGGTGGCGACGTAGATGGGGAAAGAAGGCGGCGACGACGCGCGTACGTCGGGTGGCGGCGGCGGCGCAGATGGGGAAGACTAGCAACTACACATGCCCAGGTAAGAAGAAGGAGAACGAGGGTAATTTGGTCCCGTATAGCACTGTAGCTTGTAGTCACGGGTTGAGATTGGCATTTTAACAAATCCTTTTTGCGGAGTGGCATTTCGGTGAAACCTAGTTTTGGCAATGGCAGATCTACAATATGACATGCTGAGATAGCTAAAACGCATGTAATTGAGGCCTTACCTTTTCACTTATGCTTATCAGCGGAAACTAAAATTTGAACCTTAAATTAAATTTGGAGTTGATTTTAGAGTTTTTTTTATTGTCGTTTATTTTTCAGTTTTTCTTTTAAATCATTAAGAACACGTATATAAAAATTTATTTTTGAATTATTTTTTATTTATAAATATGTCGCTTGACTTGTTCCTGAAATAAGACAAACGATCGGGCTGTGAAGTTGTATGTAATGAAAGCAAATCAAGTAGGGCTATCACTACAGTAGTACCAAAAGTAAAGGAGGAACCGTACATAATTTGAAAGAAAGAGAAAGTCAGAAAACCACATAATTATGCATGGCTCTCGCTGCAACTTGGTCCGTGACCCACACGAGTCCTATTAAAAAAAAAATATCAAAACAGCAGTAGTTGGGCTTATTTAAAAAGGGGAGATTTTCTTTTCCCTTTTCATTTCGAGCCCACATACGTTTGGACTTTGGAGGCACAGAAAAAGAAAAAAAAAAGAAAACAAAAACAAAAAGTCAGAACATCTGCACTTGATTTCTTTTTCACGCAACTCCATTAAAGTCTAACCATTGACTTTTCTCCCTGCCCGCTCTTACACGGCACGTCTCGTTCAAATATGAACTCTCACACAGTGAGGAATCCCAAATTGAGAAGAAAAAAAAAGAAAACAAATTTCTTTTTCCTCTGACTTGTAGCTCTACAACTACGCGTCGTTTTCTTTAATTTTTCGTGTATAAAAACTTTTCCTTTCTTAATTCTTGCAAAAAAAAAAAACTGGTCACGAATAATCGTCTCCTACAAAAAAAAAACGTCTCTAGTCTCAGCGCGATAATTCTCCCGCGAACTGCGCACTGACCCCGCGTGACCCATTGACATGTGGGCCACCCAACAGGTGGGCCCACCTGTCAGTGACTGAGGAGTCAAGGGAGCGGCTGGTTCGCTCGGTACGCGTAGCGCGAGGCGGTCGCTTGTCTCGTAGTTGGAACCAACTAGCCCCCGTGACCCCACAACGCGTCGGATTCTGATTGGGCGAGACCCCCCTCGTGGCCACTGTTCCATGGTCAACTTTCCCACCCATCCGAGCCGTCCATCCCATCCAACGGCGCGTACGGATCCACCGCCTGACGCCGGTGGCGCCGGTCACCGATCCATCCCGACCGTCCGATCGGGCTCGCGCGTTGACCATTACCGGTCCACGCCGTGACCGCCACCGGCTGCTCCCGGTGACCGCGTCGCGTCGTTTTATAACCCCGACTCCGTTGGCCTCCTCCCACTTCTTCTTCTTCTTCCCCCCATTTCTCACTTACTCCGGCGATCACCGTGGTTGAGCGGCGGCGGAAGAGGCGGAGGAGGAGGCGATGATTACCATGGATCTGATGAGTGGGTACGGGCGGGTGGACGAGCAGGTGGCCATCCAGGAGGCGGCGGCGGCGGGGCTGAGGGGGATGGAGCATCTTATTCTGCAGCTGTCCCAGACTGGGACGAGCGAGAGGTCGCCGGCACCGGCGCCGGCGCAGGAGCAGCATCAGCAGGTGGACTGCAGGGAGATCACGGACATGACGGTGTCGAAGTTCAAGAAGGTGATCTCCATGCTGAACCGCACCGGCCACGCGCGGTTCCGGCGGGGCCCGGTGGTGGCGCAGTCGTCTGGCCCGGCGGCGTCCGAGCCGGCGCCGGTGAGGTCGTCCCCGTCGGCGGTGTCGAGGCCCATGACGCTCGACTTCACCAAGGCGGCGTCCGGATACGGCAAGGACGCCGGGTTCAGCGTCTCCGGCATCTCCGCCGCGAGCTCGTCCTTCCTCTCGTCGGTCACCGGCGACGGCAGCGTGTCCAACGGGCGCGGCGGCGGGTCATCCTCCCTGATGCTTCCCCCACCGCCGGCGACCAGCTGCGGCAAGCCACCGCTGTCCTCCGCCGCCGCCGCCATGTCAGCCGGCGTCGGCCACAAGCGCAAGTGCCACGACCACGCGCACTCCGAGAACGTCGCCGGCGGCAAGTACGGCTCCACCGGCGGCCGCTGCCACTGCTCCAAGCGCCGGTAAAAATCTTCACGACTCCCTCCATTTCCCCCACCTCGAATTGAACTCATCGGAATTAATTTTCCAGGAAGCATCGGGTGAAGAGGACGATCCGCGTGCCGGCGATAAGCTCGAAGGTGGCGGACATCCCCGCCGACGACTTCTCGTGGCGGAAGTACGGGCAGAAGCCCATCAAGGGCTCCCCCTTCCCACGGTGAGCACCGCACTGCCCCGCCGTCTCTCCTCACTCCGTCGACATTAACACTCAAACTAATAGTAATCGCCTCATTTTTGCAGAGGATACTACAAGTGTAGCACGCTGCGCGGGTGTCCGGCGAGGAAGCACGTGGAGCGCGACCCCGCCGACCCGTCCATGCTCATCGTCACCTACGAGGGCGAGCACCGCCACACCCCCGCCGCCACCGGCCAGGAGCACCCGCCGGCGCCGCCTCCGCCGCTGGCGCTGCCGCTCGCCTGAGATACGGATACCCCGGTGAAGAAGAGTGAGAATTAGCTTGTCGGTCATCATAATTACCGTAGAAATTATTTTTTTCGTTTCTCTCTCCTTTTTTTTCTTTTTTTTACTGCATCAGTGTAGAACTAGCGTGTAAAACAATTTTAGGAGACTTTGAGACTGAGCTTTTACTGAAGAAAAAATAAAGCAGAACAAAAAAAAAAGAAGAAGAAGGCGATCGAGACTATCAGTAGAGTAGAGAGTAGAAAAAGGCGTGCCGGAATTGAAGATTTTGACCGCGCATGCGAATTTGTTTATCAACTCGGGTTCAATCCCGCGGATTGGGGTCCGGTGGAGGTCAAAAGGAGGTGGGGCCCGGGGTGTTGAACGTTGCCCCCCGCCCACGGTCCTCGTGCGGGGCCCACGCGACAGTGACGGGGAGGGTCCCTCGTGTGTGTAAGTGTGGACGACGCGGTCAAGGAACGCGGCGTGGGGTGGGGCCTACCTCGGCCTCGGCCTCGGCCTCCGGCCTCCGCCTCGCCCGCGCTGCCAACGTTGACTCGTGTCAGCCAGGCTGGAATCTGATTCGCTACGCCTCTCTGTCCCACTCTCTCTGTTTCGTATCGATTTCGAATGGGACATTCGAGTTCGATCTCTTGATGCGCTGTTTGGAGAAAGTTTTATAATAGAGGAATTTATCAACTTTAATTAAGTTATAATACAAACTGATATTATAATATGGAGTATAAACGCATACGTTCACAATGTCTCACATCTATGATTACACACGCACACCCTACTCTTACATATCCAGAAGACTTTGGTGATATATTTGATATCGATGAAATTATCATAGACGTCTAATTGTCAACCGGTGCATTGCTAACATAAAAACTAATTACCATAAATATGAATACCTATAATAAGTGTAGAAGGGATGCCCTAAACCGCGCCTGGGGTGTGCAATAACTAAACTACTCCCCTCACAGCACCCCATCCCCCACCTCCCCCACCCCCCCCCCCCCCCCCCCCCCCAACCAGGAGGGCTCTCCCACCCTCTCCCGCACCTTTTTCTCTCCCTCACCATTTTTGTCTTTCAGTAAATAAATTATTCGCACTTAATATCTTCTTATTAGTAAATGAATTACTAACTCATATTTTGATCTTCATATTATCATCCCGCATCTTTTGGCCTGTCCATTCCAACTGCAACCCACACATTTCTCTTGTCCATTCCAACTGCAACCCACACATTTCTCTTGCACACGTAGTAAATAAATTACTCTCTGTTAATATCTTTTTATTAGTAAATAAATTACTTGAAATCCAATTCATTACTTCTTTCTGTAAATGGATTACTCTCGAGTTGTTTTCAGCCGTTCTCAATTGGTTCCTTCTCTCAGTAAATGAATTACTGTCGGGTTATTCTCATTCATTCTCTTAGTAAATAAATTACTTGAGATAATACTACACTTAATTGGTTATCATACCTTCTCGCGGTAAATAAATTACTTAAAAATAACGTATTGATATCATCACAAGATTTCTCTTAGTAAATAAATTACTATTATACCAATCTCAACATAACATATTGATATTGCCAAAAAAATCTCTTAGTAACCAAGTTACTATTACACCGATGATTCTCAATGTCTCTTAGTAACTAAATTACTATTACATGCACGAATCCAACAAACAAGACGACGCTAGTGCCACATATCGATGTTGAGCCGACAAAGCACTATAGATCCTTAGGTCTCCCATCGACAGATATCCATCACCCACGAACAACTAGAGAGGCATCCCACAGCCACCTGGATATAGACAAAAACGATTACATCATCTAAGAGAAGTTTTTAATTTACACTCATAAATGACTCTAAATGAGATATGATTCGCCGAAGAAGAAATAAAATGCTTCATAAAAAATTGAGCTACCAGTTTAGGTTCCTTCATGCCTACTTTTAGCCAACAGATCATTTTTTATTCAGACAAGCATGGAGGTCACATTATGTTTCCTTAACGGTAGTTCCTGGGCTTGCCTAGTCCCGATCTGTAATCGATGACATTGTGCAAAAAAGAAAATTAAGAATGCAGTTGGCTGAAAAATGTAGAATAGGTAATTGGGATGCTTCAGACTAAAATATCTAGATATCTCTGATTAATAACATACAAGTTATAAGCTACACAAAACCTGGCATCTTTTCAGATGAAAAACGATTTCAAGAATAAAAATGGACCGAATGTTCTTAATGAAAAGAATAATCATAAATTCAGAATGATCTAGCATTCACTACAAATTGATCTACAATGGATCGATGGAACATGCATGTATGTTATACAGCGCATCAACGAACACAAGCAATCACCACATATCTGGCGCCCGCAAATAAGCTGCAATTAACTGATCAAACATGGCAGCTATGCTTCCTCAAAGAAAAACAAGTAGCTATTGCCTATAGAGATTGATTGAGTAGATAGAACATGGAGAGAAAATAAAACAAATAAAACATCCTGACTTTCGTTGGAACACATACGAATTGAACATCCATCCATCCATCGATCCTGACCGCCATCCCCATGCCTGCTTTGCATGGCCAGGGTCTCCAGCGCCTGCTGCCGACCGGCACGAGTGCAGACTGCAGAATGTGAAGGAATCAGAATACAGGAGCAAATTAGCAGAACTGTAGCAGCAAATCGATAAAACAACAAAGATGCAAAGTAAAAAGTTCAAAATTGCATGGACTCAGCTGCTTACCCTCATTATCATCGTGCATCACAGATCATGACGCCACCGCTGTGGGAGGGAGGCAGCGATGGGAGGCCTGATCCGTGCCAGATCCTTCGAGGGAGGAATCAGGGTGTGGTCAACGCAGCCGGAAGCTCCTCCCCGCATCCCGCCGTCAACCGCCCCCTCCTCCTCAAGAGATCCTGTCGATGTCGACGCCGATTCATGGGCGGGGTGGGGAAGGGAGCACCAGATCGAGCGAGGAAAATAGCCAGAACCACCTCACCTCTCCATGGCTCGGCGCAAAGGACGTCGGCGACCCGCGACCATCACCGCCTCCGACCGATTTCACCCGTCGTTAACCGATTTTGCCCATCGTCCACCGCCCGTCGCTGGAGGACACTTCCACCGCCAGCCTTCTCCCGTGCCCTCTCCCTCTTGGTCGATCCGGGAAAACCGGCATGGGAGTGGATGGACTCTAGATCCAGAAAAATAGGGTGGGATGGTCCGTTGCATCCTAATATACATATTGCATAATATATGAGTAAATAGATTACCGGTAGTTTAGGTTTGGTGGGGTAGTAAGAAAATTACTATTACACATACTATGGATGGGGGTGGGATGCAGCAGGGGAGGGGGGGTGGGGGGTGAGGCGGGAGGGGGTGGGTTCTGTTTTAATACACTACACCCCATGTGTAGTATAGTATCTCCCAAGTGTAGAAATTGAAATCAGGTGGACTGGTTCCATCACAAAAAATCTAACCAGTTGACCCATGCTATAAGAAAATATGTATATAAAGTTCTTTTAAAAATTACATTTTGATGGTTTAGAAAGTGTTCTCACCATAAACAACCGAGTTAGCAAGATTTAATGTAATTACACTACAATTATTTTATATTTATATTTGATAAATTTTATGAAGAAAAAATGTCATCAAAGGTATAGAAATTTTGATGGGGATTATGTGTTGGGGTGTTGCTGTTTGTTTATACCTGTAGGACCATGATGTGTTACATGAAAGATTGTTAGTATCCCGATCCTGACCTGACAATCTTGGTTACATCACTAGGCCACAGTTCCAAAGTTTTTTTCCAAACTTCCAACTTTCCGTCACATTAAGCCTTTTATACACACATAACTTTTTATTACATCGTACCAATTTCAACCAAACTTCTAAATTTCAGTGTGAACCAAATACAGCCTATGTTTATTTATTTTTGGAATGAATGGAGTAGACCGGATCGGGAAAAAAAAACTTCAATCATTGTCTAGGGAAGTAGGGATTATATTATTAGTGTACTATTATCATGGTGATTTTGGTAGATTTTGACGGAGATTTTATTGATTAGTGGAGATGTTGCTAAGCCATGAGATTATACGTGGTGTTTACTCATCAACCTCGTTCCTAATTCCCGCATTACGCGTGAGATTTCCTCCGGATGAAGACTGTCACCGGCTTCGAGCTATAATGACGTGCTCCCTCCGTTTCATATTATAAACCGTTTGATATTTTTATAGTTAATTTTTTTTTAAATTTAAAGAAGTTTGTAGAAACATAGTAGTAACAGAAAATAAACATATTATAAAAATATATTTAATGAAGCTAATTTGATATTTTATATATTACTAAAATTTTCCTTGATCAAACTTAACATATTAGCGAAAATGTTAAATGGTTTATATATAAGATGGAGGGAGTAGTATGAACGACGGGTGGATAAGTGAATGATAGGAGAGAGATCCAACAGTGTTGAGAACGGCTGTTTGACTTGGCTGGGAGGCAACCTGCATGGGTACGTGTCCGTATGCCCACTCTGATACAATCTCCGTTCTAAAGGCATGTGACGCTGGCCCCACCTGTCAGTGAGCACCTCCCCGTTTGGTTTGGCAATTCTGGTGGGGCCGGAGGATGCTAGGGAGATAGGTTGGGTTTGGATTGATTTTTGCTTTGGATTTTGGTTTGTGGATGGAAGCGGTGGCAACGTTGGAAAGGAAAGTGATGAAAGGAGGAGACATTGGTGTTGGTGGTGGGTTTGAGAGAGCAAAAGTCAAAACGGCATCTTTCATCTTTTTGTGTCCAGAGGGGAGGGGGGCAGGTGGGTTTGTCCCATTGGGTGTGAATGTGTGCTCTTGTGTCCCTACCACCACTATGCTTTGGAGGCTGGATCTTATGTGGCCTTCCGCGGTTCCGCCTTCGATGCCGTCTAAGAGCATGTACAACAGCAGATTAGCTATAAAACATATTCTAAAGAGATAAAATAAGAGAGAATAGCAGTGGACTATATATATATAGCCAGCTGTAGCACGAACTCTAAGACACAATATGTGTAAGACATGTGGGACCAGATATTAATAGTATAAGTAACTATTGTATGAATTGGCTATTAAATTGGCTATAGATGATTTGAAGCTAGTAGTTGGCTAGCAAGTTTAATAGTATAGCCAACGACTAGCTCTAAATCGTTTATAGTCAACTTAATAGTCAATTTATATAATAGTTACCTATAAATATATAATATATTATTGATATCTGTTCTCACCTACCATACATACATGTATATTGGAATTTGTGCTGCAGCTAACTATAAATCTATAGCCCGTTGTGCATCTCTCTCTTCTTTAATCTTCTCGATATATATTTATAGCTAGCTTATATTCTGCTATTGTACAAGTTCTAACGGCCTGTTCGACTAGTAATTTCTGTGGTTGTATATGTGGTTAGGGTTTCCTTTTTATTTAAAAATAAAAACCGCTTCTCACTGGTTTATCGAAAACCGATAAAAAAACGTGAGTTATAGTCAACACCGTACAAAACGTGTGTAATAATAATACAGATCGATTTTCACAAACCGAGAACTAACGGTTTCACAAAAACTGATGAGTACGTTGCAGCCACTGACACAAGACACCACAACAGCTGCAAAAGTCAACAGTTCAAAGGCGTGGTAGACTAGTAGTAGGTGGTGCAGCACGACGGGCGGAGACCCCGGTAAATAAGTTACACTAACAAAAAAAAACAAAAAACCTCAAACTTTATTTAAGAATACAATATTTCATTGGGGAATATAAAGTAATGAAAGAAATAACCTTTCTTCCAACCTGATTGAGCCACATCATCAATTAAGTATATGCGTGACTATGGTGGTGTTTGTATCCGGTGATTTAACTTTAGTCTCTGTATTTAGACACTAATTTAGAGTATTAAATATAGACTACTTACAAAACTAATTACATAAATAAAAACTAATTTACGAGATAATTTTTTTAAGAGAATGTTTACTGTAGCATCATATAGGATAATTATGGATTCATTAGGCTTAATAGATTCATCTCGCGAATTAGTTCAAGATTATAGATGGGTTTTATTAATAGTCTACGTTTGATATTTATAATTAGTATCCAAACATCCGATGTGATAGCGACTTAAAAAGTTTTAGTCCCATTTAAACATGGTCTATATGGTTTGTTAAAAAATAATTAACTATTACGAGGTTGAAATGTTGCTTTAAAATACTATGAAAATAAATCTGTCTACCAGTTTGAGAAATAGGTTGATGATAACAGCCCCATCTTTTGCTTTATGCTTATGCTTATAAGCCAAAATTTGAATTTTCAACTTTAAATTGAGAGATGATTTTGGGTTTTTTTAATCGTAGTTTATTTTTCAACCTTTACTTTTAGAACACTAATAACACTAATAACACATGTATAAAAGTTTTATTTACAAATTATTTTTCGTCAAATATGCAATTTCGCTTATTCCGTCAGTCCTAGATGTTAGAGCGAAAAGGGAGCAAGGGGAAAAGGTATACCGGCCGCATCCTTGAACGCACCAACACGTATGATATATATTTTTATTTTATATGACATAATCTTAACGTATTATAAGTAACTACTTTTATACTTTGGTACCATTTGAGCTTTAATAAAAACCATTTTGCCTTGTTTTGATCCAAAAATTTTGGCTAAAAACGTCATATCAAATATTTGGACAGATGTATGGGGAATTAAATATGAAAAAAAATAATTGCACAATTTGCATGTAAATCGCGAGACGAATCTTTTGAGCCTAATTACGCCATGATTTGACAATGTGATGCTACAGTAAATATTTGCTAATGACGGATTAACTAGGCTTAATAAATTCATCTCGTAGTTTACGAGCGGAATCTGTAATTTGTTTTGTCATTAGTCTACGTTTAATACTTTAAATGTGCGTCCGTATACTTACAAACTTTACACCCAAATAATTAAACAGACATTATAGTTTGAGGGAAGACCGGAAGAGGGTATTTCACATGGTTCGAAGACCTTTGAGATTGGCTTTAAACTAGTATGTTTAGTTCACATTAAAATTAAAAGTTTGGTTGAAGTTGAAACGATGTGATGGAAAAGTTAAAAGTTTACGTGTATAGAAAAGTTTTGATGCGATGAAAAAGTTGGAATGTTTGAAGAAAAATTTTGGATCTAAACTCGGCCTATGGTTGCTTGTAACGATGTCGGAGGTTCAGAAATAAACTTTTGCCTCTTTCACATGCAGTAGGAAATATACTACTACTTCTATGTGGAAAATACTGTGAGAAATTAAGAGGCCTTCTCACTCAATATGCTTGTCGAATATCCCTCTCCGTCTCCAACCGTATAACACTGTTACAAAATAAAACAAATAAACGTACATGCATTTTTATCATCACACTGGCCATGGACGAATTTTGCATTGGCTTCGACTAAGTTCCTATAGTCAATTGGGGATAACTAGGGGTGAAAACAGTACGAAAACTTTTTGGATTCCAGACCTATTTTTAAAAACATATTCTGTTGGTCGGAATTATTTCAGAATTTTTCAGAAACGGAAATGAATTCGGAAATATTTTCTCGGAAACGGAATCGAAAATGATAAGGGAAGTTTCCGTTGGAACTCGGAATCGGTCGGAAACTTTCTAAAATTTTTCTCGGAATTTCTGAAAATTTTCTCGGAATTACCAAAAATTTTATGACTAAAATGCCCTGTATTCTTTTTTTAAGCACTGTATAGTAAATACCATGGTGTTTATAAAAAAATATTTATTATGCAAATCTAAAATTACATAAGAATATTTTTTTCTGCACGTTACTCTCTTAAACATAGATAATTAATTCAATTGGATTTATCAGTTTGAGAGGTTTTTTTATTCCGATAAATTTTCGTTACCGTATTCGCGTTGGTTCGTTTTCGATTTCGATAATATTCGATTCCGTATTCGTATGCGGGGTTTCTAATTCCGATTCCGATTTCGAAAAAAAATATGAAAACGAAAACGATAAAAATGGTTTTCGTCCGTTTCCGTACCGTTTTCACCCCTAGGGATAACGACTCCTCGTTCATCATAAGCACACTCTTTTAATTATTAAACAGTGTGTTTTATATAAAAGTTTTCTGCGTATAAATTTCTAAAAGATCAAACAAATAATATTTTAGGGGCTGTTCATATTGATACCGTTTTCAACCATACCAATTTTTTTTTGACAAAGTTGTTAAAAAAATATCTACGTTTAGTTTGTTGCCAAATTTCGTAAATACATAAGAAATCCTGTGCCAAAATTTTAGCCTTGCCAAAAATTTGGTAAGGTTTATTTTGGCTACAATCTGAACAGACCCTTAATTTTACAGTAATTAATATTCAACTAATCGTGTACTAATGACTCGCCTCGCTCCGTATGCCGTAGGAAATTCCAGCCCAACAACATATCCATTTTGAGCCAAATAAACATAAATACATTTTTATCGTCATATATATTCGCCATCGACGAATTTTTTTTGAGCGGCTTCGTCGTCATTGACTTGGACTTATTTGGAGTCCTCCTAGACTAATATGGCAAGAGTGCTGACTTCACAACGTAGTTGCCGCGCAACAATGCAATATTAATGCAACCGGCTGCTATATGCTACTTCCTCCGTCCTATTTTAAGTGCAAGTATGATTTTCCATACCCAACTTTGACCATCCGTCTTATGTAAAAAGTTTGAAAAAAAATTAAAAACATAAATCATGTATAAAGTACCATTCATGTTTTATTATCTCATAACAACAAAAATATTAATTATAAAAAAATTTAAATAAGATAGATGATCAAAGTTTGGTACGAAAACTTATGGCTGGATGGAGGGAGAAGGGAGTAGCTAGCTCATGAAGGCACTGACGGTCATCCTTGACTTTACTTGTCAGCATACTCCATAAAACTTCCAAATGCACACCTACTCCAACCGTGCAAGTTATACATGACTTTGAAGACTCGACGACAATCATGCATGTTGGTACTACACATCATCACCACGGTACACCGATTGCTTATACATCTCAAGTTGGCATTTGGCAATGCTCAATCTTGTTATATATATGCCCTTTATCTTCAAGGAAGAAAACCTCAACTTCAAATTGTATATATATATATGTTGTTTGTACGCAAAAAAGGATATATTAGGTGTTTGCTTTGTTGTTTTGCTAGGAACTTTGTCTTAAATGGGGCACATGTGTCATACCGTTGTCCCATGCTTTCTATATAGGCTGCCTCGCCTTTCTAGATGATCTCATACTATACCAGTATATACAATATCTAGAGTAAGACTAAAGAGGAGATAAGTAGATTTATACTCAATCTATGATGTTGAGCTATATATGGATGATAGTGCCTTGATAAGTAGTAGTGGGAGTATTTGTGGTCCATTGTGTAAAGTCTTGTACTCTTGTGTGCTATAACAAAATGGGATTTCATTTCACGCTTATAATGATATACTCCCTCCATTCACAAAAGTTATACGTATTACTTTAATTTATCACACAAATGCTATGTTTGGGAGCTTAAAATTCTAAGAAGTACTCCCTCCGTCCCAAAAAAAGACAAACCCTGGGTTTCCGTGTCCAACGTTTGACCGTCCGTCTTATTTGAAAAAATTATGAAAAAAATTAAAACGACAAGTCACGCATAAAATATTAATCATGTTTTATCATCTAACAACAATGAAAATACTAATTATAAAAAAATTTCATATAAGACAGACAGTCAAACGTTGGACACGGAAACCCAAGGTTTGTCTTTTTTTGGGACGGAGGGAGTAACTTGTTGGTATGAGAATCTGGAAAAGTTGGGTTTCTCAATTTCTGGCTTATAGTTCATTTTTTGGATTATACAACTACAACTCTTCAGATTCTAATTCTGAGAGAAGCTGCAGCAGCTAGAAGCTCTCCAAACAGGCTCAAACTAAGGGAACTCTAATCCTTCGTGTGTTTAATGGTGTACACACCCGCACCCTCCGACCTCTGTAAATTGCCTACCTCTGTTAGGGGGTGTTTAAATTCAGAGGTGTAAAGTTTTAGCGTGCCACATCGGGTATTATATAGGGTGTCACATGGGGTGTTCGAGCACTAATAAAAAAAACTAATTACAAAATCCGTTTGTAAACCGCGAGACAAATTTATTAAGCCTAATTAATCTGTCATTAGAAAATGTTTACGGTAGCACCACAGTGTCAAATCATGAAGCAATTAGGCTTAAAAGATTATTCTCGCAAATTAGTCGCAATCTGTGCAATTAGTTATTTTTTAGCCTATATTTAATACTCCATGCAGGTGTTCAAATGTTCGATGTGACAGGGTGAAAAATTTTGGTGTGAGATCTTAACACGGCCTTAATTGCATACGCACGAACTGTCTTGCTATTCATGCAGTCCATCAATCTTGCTCAAAATGTGACCCTTGGTTGCCAAATCAATTTAACTAGTTGAAACCCTGCGTGATATTTTGTTAAGATTGGTGGTTGCATTTGGTAAATTGAAGTGATATAAAAATCCCTCACTATTGAATTGCTATTGAATTGGGCCATGATTAAATTAGATGGGTCTCCCGTAGTGGAAAATATACATGGGCCTCACATGGTGGATGTGTGTATGGGTTGGGTTGTGTTTAAGCCGACTATATGCTGTGTTTTTTTCATCCAAGGTTCACGGGCGATCAAATCTAAAGATCAAACGACTGGGAATTAACGATGATATGAAACATTGAGGTTTCAGCTTTAGGATCTTAATTGCAGTTAGTGGGTCTTAACTTTATAGTAAGAAGGGATCAACGCAGATAATAAATTTTTTTTAGAAAGGTTACCGCCTCATATGAGGATTTTATTAAATAAGCTGAGAGTACAGCAAGTCTTACAACAGAGAGGTCCCTGACAGATGAGCAAATTACAGTATAACCCTGCAATATGGAAAGAAGGACCTAAAAAGAAACAGGAAAAGCAATCGGGTCCTTCTCTTTGCCTTGGCCACAACAACGTGGCCGGATCGACACACACTGGACGACAATAGGAGCAGAGAAGCCATGGCTAGCTGCATATAGTGATGCCTAGGTGCGAACCCAAAAGGAGCCTCACTGAGATGGAGGTTGAAACACCTAAGGCAAACGGAGAAACATTTCAGCTGTACCTTGTAAAATTGTCGCTGGAGAGGAGGAAGAAGATCACCGCGGATGTAGAAAACTCGCGGAGAACTGGAGAAGAAACGAATGCCGGCGCTGCCTTGTTTTGAACAAACTCGCCGCGCTCTTAGGTTCGGGCATTGATGATGAACCTAGAAAATGATTGATAGGGAGCCATCAACGTAGAGAAGCCCACGAGGACATCCATGGTAGAGGCAACCAGGATGAAGCTAGGAGCCAGACGCCGACGACCCCCTCGAGCTACAAAACGGGATTAACCCGACTATGGCCATCCTGTTAACTACTAACACTACTAATAAGTTCAACTTAGAATTTGGAAAAATTACAAACATAATACATGCAACTATTATGGATAGAGGGAATATAATTATAGAAATACCACCAGTTAGGTTTCTCTTGGCCTAGCTGTCTAGCTAGCTGAGTTAAAACTTGTACTCCCGTTTTCAACACCACTTACCTAACTACCAATAAATTTTATTATTTTTTATTATTAGTGGAGCACTTTAGTTAGCTTTTCTTAGGGACCACCTATACATTTATCGACAAATTTTCTCCTAAAAATTTGACAAATGTAATTATAGTACAATCGTAGTGTAATTACACTGTAACTTATATGTATTTACATTGTAGCTTGCATGTAACTACAATGTAACTTGTATATAAGTTTCATGTAATTTTGAACAGTTAAATCTATTACAAGATTTGTTTCGGTGAGGAAGAAAAAAAATCACAGCACACACATATGTGTAAGGATTTGTTCCCACAACCTCCATTTTACCGAAATAACATATTACAGAGAGATTTTTGAAAGTTACATACAAGTTACACTATAGTTACAGTGTAATTACATGCAAGTTACAGTGTAATTACACTATGATTGTAATGTAATTACATCTATCAAATTTTTAGGAGAAAATTTGTCGACAAATATATAGCAAAATCGATCGAAAGGGATATTACTACTAATTGATAGGATGAGTTTTTTGGGCCCGGCCCAGTAGCCAATATTGCATGCTTACTGATCAGATGGATAGTTGCCCCGGTTTGGCCCAGCAGTATGCTATGCATGCTTATTTACTGAGTGGACTAAGTTCACTTGTGGTCCTTTATCTTGACGCCAAGTTTGAATTACGTCCTTCGACCGCAATACCATATATAATGCGTTTTTATCTTGCAAAACCGGTATAGTCGAGGTCCCAAGACATTATAGTGTCTAATTCAAGCTAGCGTGACGAGTGAGACCCATATGGATCCCACATGTCAACGATCAACTCTTCTTCCTCCTCTCTCTCCCACTTCCCTTTCTTCCCCATCGCTCTTGAGGACTAGCACTACCTACTCGTCGCCGGAGCGTCACCGCCACGCCAAGGAGGATGAGGACTTGAGAACAAGACGATGCTGGAGCGCTGCTGCCATGCCAAGGAGGACCCGAGGTCCTCTAGAACAAGATGTTGATGGTGGTCTGGATCAATCCGATGTTTCCTAGGTTTCAAGGGTTCGAACCATTTGCCCCATTTAGAGTTTTGAATCAACCTAAAGGCCCAATAAAACATATTTGTGGATAGGTTCAGTGGTTAAATGGGCCAAACTTAACCATTTCCATCCTGAGTGGAAACTGCCGTGTTACGTCCCATTTTTCGTATTTCTTAATTTGCCTAATTTCAAAAATTCACATTCGTGTTTATTCGTCTGAAATGGCTTAATGAAAATTCTGAAAATTAAAAAGTGTTTAATTTGACTAAATAAACTAATTATACATTTTATTTTATCGTTCATTAATTGGAGTTATTTGATTTTTATTTAAGTTTGGAAGTGGAGCTCAATTATGTGAATTATTCTCAATCCAAAAAACTCCTGAACAAATCCAAATAATTTACAGGATTGGGATTCTTGAGGAATTTTTCTAGATTGAGAACCCTATTATCCTTCTTGTTCCTCATTTCTCCTTACCTTTTTCCTCTCTTTTTATTATTTTCTTTTCTTTTTTGCTTTTCTTGTTGTTCCCGATGCCTCCAAGTTCAATTTTTCTGTATATCTCTCTCTCTCTCTCTATCGATCTCTCTTTCTCTTCTTTGCACCCAGCAGCACACGCTACCTGTCCCTGGTTCCAAGCCAGCCCATGCCGCCATCCTCGCCACGGCAGGGACACGGCGACGTCGTTTCTGTTTGGTCTGCAATGAAGGAACGTTTCTCCTGCTGCATGAAATTAAGCAGCAACGTCTCTTCCAATCTCCTCACTGATCCCTTCTTCTTCTTCTTCTTCTTCTTCTTCTTCTTCTGCTCCATCAGTTTCTCTCTTCAATACCAAAAGTTAAAACATTCCTGATGAGCTTGATCCATTTTTCCATCTCGTGTCGTGGTCGTGGCCCCTCGTCCACATGCTTCTTTTCTGCTTCTTCGTCGAAATTCCCTAATCCTTTCCTCTCCATCATCAATTTCACTTGTTGAATGCCGAAAATTGAATCACTTTAATTTGATGAGTTGGATCTTGTCTCCCGGCTGTTCATCTTTTTTTTTTCTTTCTTCCTTCTCGATCGGTCATCTTCTTCCTCTGGCCAGCAGGAGGCCGAAGCCCCATCTCTCCTCCTTTCCTCGCGTGCAGTTCGAACCAGCTAGCCCCGTGCCATCACCAGCCAAATCCCCGGCGAAACCCCTCCATCAATTTTCTCCACCAACGCCAAAAAAATGAGTAACCATCATCAGTCAGTCACCTCAATTTCCATCGTCTCAGCTAAAAAAATGAATAAACATCTTCCGGCTGGCCGCTAAGCTCCCTGTCCTTCTCTATATAAGTAGCTCCAGCACCCCCTCCTCCTTTTCCCTTCCGCAGAGCACCGTCCCTGCCACACCGTGCCGTCGCCGCCGCCGGTCAACACCATGGCCGAGGCCACCTCCCATGCATCTTCCTCACCTCCGGCGACACGCCTGCATCCCTCCACCGGCCGTTCGCTGCGAACTTGCACTGCCGCCTCTCTCCATCGTCGTCCACCGGGCCATGTCTTGCTGCTACTGCTGCTCACTATAATCGGGCCTAGGTTGCTGCCTCGGGACATCGAGTAGACGCGGTTGTGTTGCAGTCCGATCGAGTGAGCACCAAGGTTGCCGCTGTCATCGCAAGCACGAGCTGCTCCATGGGAAGATCGAGCCGGCATCATGGTCGTCCCATTTCCAGCACTGCTACCATCGTCGGGAGATCTCTCAATTACCGGTGAATGGCGCGGCACTGTTATGCCATCCACCTCTGTCATCTTCCCCACCTCCTGCGCCATCTTCCATGAAGCCATCCACCATCGCCATCAACTTGTTGTCAACCACCCGGCATTGCTGCTAGCCTGCTACCTCTCTATCGTGGTAAGCACCTGCGCCGCTTTCACGTTCTTCTTCCCTAATCATCATCTAGTGTGAGAAAACCATTTTGGTTATATTCGCAGATCACAAACAATATCATCGTCGCCCAGTTTCCAACATAGCTGCCACCTCAATGTCATCATCAGTGGTGAATCCCCGGTCCTCTTCCATGTGTTGTCGTTGTCGACTTCGTGCAGAGGTGCTGCTGCCATCGTGGAACCGGTGCCACCCTCTCGCCCTCAACTCTGGAAGTTCCTTCTACTACCGGTGATTACCCTACTGCTATCTTCTCTTCCTAGTGCTGCTGACCTTTTCTTTTTATTAACGCACGCTGAGATGTCCTCACCTTCTTCCCCATCGCTGGAGCCGCCTTGATCCAAGCTGCCATTGCATCTCTGTCCCGATGTAGCGGACGTGCCTGTTGGTTGATTTTATCGGCTAATGCCGGTTAGTTAGGATAAGGTTAAAATCCCACCGGTTTTCTTATCCTAACAAGAAACAAACTAATAGATAAATCTGTTTTGTGTGATCGGTACAAAATAGATTCGAATTTTAGATTGAGATAAACCCCCGAGCCCCACCAGTGTCACTATATAAAGAAAGAGAAGGAGGGAGGCTGGGTGACGACTCAACTCTCTCCAACCCTAAACCCTAAATCAATTGCCCGATCGATTAGACACTGGAAGGGGTTCGTGAGGTATCTCACAACAGAAGAAGAAAGAAGAAAAGCAATGGCTTCATCTCAGGTCAGTTAGATCAATTAATTTCCGCATGAGTAGAAGGTGATCATGTTTAGGCTAAGACTCAATTAGTTAATTAGATTAAATTCCAACATTGTGGTATCAGAGCCTTATCTTAGCCTTCATGTTCCCTCATAATCACATCATCCCTGTGATTAGAAGCCACCCTTACAAAGTTCAAGATTGATTCGGCTTGATGCAATTTTGAATAAGATTAGATTAATTTCCTTAAGTCTTGGTTGCATATTAAGCCATGTTATGCTGCTGGTCTCGGCCAACAGTAGAAACACAATTATTGAAGAGTTTAATTTCGTTGCTTAGTAGTAGAATTTAAGAGAAGAAGAGGTTTGGGATAAACAAGATTGAAATTCCCAATTCTCACACTAAGAATTCCTAGACCGAAGCTAATCTTTCGGCTAGCACTCAGCAAACCAGAAATAGGGGATAAACTAGATTGAAATTCCCCATTATTAAGCAAAAGGGAATAAACAAGATTGAAATTTCCCGAAATCCCCAATAAGCCGGAGCAAATCGGCCCAAAATCCCCAAAGTTCGAAGAACCCTAATTTTGGTTCTAAGAACCCTAAGACCAAAACCCGAATTGAATCCAAATTAAACTCAAGATTAGCATTTTGAGTTCTGGAATTTACCGGATTTCGAAGCCCCTAAATCCACCGGGATTTCTCCGGGAAGCGGCATCGCCGCCACTTCACCTCCTTGCGGCTACGTCGATCTTCCCGTGCGCGCGCCGTCTTGGAGTGTCCCTCCACCGTCCCTCGCCGGGGACGGGAAGCGTCGGCTTGGCGGCTGCCTTCGGGCTTCGCCCCCCGCCAACGAGCTCCGGCCGCGTCGATGTTCGCCGTCGCCTGCGCGCCACCTCGCTGGACCGCTGACGCTATTGCACACGGCTTGGCGCCGCCCTTTTGGGTGCGCCCCCTAGCCGGCCGAGATGGAGTTGCTGTGGCGCTCGTCGCCACACGTGCGCGTTGCCTTGCCGGACCGCCGTTGCAATCGCCGCCGCTCGCTCACTTGCTCGCCCGAGAGAGAGAGCTGTCGGAGAGAAGGGGAAAGTTAGGGTTAGGGTTAGAGACCCCCCCCAACCGGCTTGGCTGTTTGATCGGCGCGGGACCGATCCAAACCGTCCATTAGATCGGACGGCTGAGATCGGCCCCGCGTCGGGCCGTCGCCGTCATGGGCCGCGTCCGCTGAGAGCCACGCGCGCACATAATGGGCCGGTCTGTTGTGGGCCGGCTTTTTCATAAGTTTGGGCCTTTTGTTTTAATTTATTATTAAGCCCGCGAATTTAATTTCTAAGATTTTATTTACCCCTTTTATGGGCCGGCTTAGGAAATGATGGGCCGTATTATTATTTTAAGCCCGCTATTTATGTTTTATTTATTTCCAGAAATTTATTTATGAGCTTTCTTAGCCATTTAAATTGCTGGAAAATTATGGTCAATTATTTAATCACTCATAAAATTATTTTTAGTTAAATGGAACCAATGGGAAGTTTAGCTAGAAAGAAATTAATGATATGATATGATATTATATTTGACCAACGTTAATATGATTTCATGTCAAGATTATTATTTCCTTAAGCCACTTAATTTATTTCTAGTTGAATGGAAATTTAACTAGAAAGTATTTATGATTTCATGTCAACATCATTATGATGGTCATTGCCTTAGTAACTTAATTATTTATAGTCGAATTGAACCAACGAGAAATTCGACTAGAAAGCATTAAGATCTGAAGATATATTTAACCCACGTTATTATAATTGCATGTCAATTATAATTTTTATTCCTTATTTATTTTCTACCAAATGGTGATATAATTAAGGAATTAATTTTAAGATTATTCATAATTATTTATGACCAATGGTGCTTTGACTATGAAATTATAAGTTTATTTTGCATATGATTGATTAAGCTATGGTAAACTAATTATATGCAATCAGCAATTCTTATTATTTAAGATCAGTTGCAATACTGAGTAAATTATTTCTAGATAAATGGAACCAATAGGAAGTTTATCTAGAAAGAAAGATGATTTCATTAAGATTGTTATTTCCTTAATTATTTTTTGCCCAACGGTGATGTAATTAAGGGAAGAAATTTAAGTATTGTCAATCATTATTTTAATTTTCTATGTCATTTTGGCCTTAATGGTGATATGACTTAGAATTTTATTTATGCCATTAGTGCATTAGTTCCTTTTATCACTTCTACCTTACGGTAATGTGATCGAGGATCTAATCTATCAGTAAGCTTAATTCCTTTACCATTTCTGCCCAACGGTGATATGGCTAAGGATTTTAATTTTAATTCTATGGCATCACTAATGGCGTCATTTCCTAATCATTTCTACCGTATGGTGATTTGATTTGGGATTTTAAATTATTTACTTTATCACTTCTACCTTTTGGTGATGTGACTTAAGACATTAATGTTTATTCCCTAATCATTTCTGCCCAACGGTGACTTGATTTTGGATTATAAGTAATTTCATTTATTGATTCCTTCGTTTTGTCTCTGCCCAACGGTGATACAAAGCGAAATAAAAATTAAGTTATTAATGTGTAAGTTAATAGTGCCACTTAATTTTATTTATCAGTTAAAGTCTATGGAATTATTATTATTATTCCTCATTGACTTAACTGAGCCTAAGGCCTATTTGAGTATGACTTAGCATTAACAAAGGATTCCTTGTGGCTCCCGCAGCTAATGTCACTAATTTTTCCTAAACTCAAGAGGCATCTTTAGCCTGGGAGAAGGCCAATATAATGCTATGTTTCGCATGTCACTCATATATATTGAGATTTTCATCCCTGTTAGTGTTAGGGGAGAATTTTGAGCATGACATTGCGAAACTGTATCTAGCAAACGTTGAGATGAACTTTAGAAGTTTGTCAAAACTAATGCTTAGTACAATTTTAGTGCCTATGCACATTTGCCGCCATAATTTAAAAGGTAGCATAAGAAATAAGTCACATGGCGTGCAAACTTAGTGAGATGGACATCGCACATTTCATATGCGCCACCTGTCCATTTCATATGATTCTTCTCCCATTAGACTACGGTCATTTTCAGAGTTGTAATACTAAGACAAAGTGGACCATAATTGACTTGGTTCATCATTCTGCAAATCAATAAGAAATATAGAAGACTAAGAGGCAAACTAAGTAAGATCCTATTAATCTTGTCATTTGATGGCAAAGATGAAGCTTTACTATGGGGTTGTAGCAACTCCAAATTTAATAATAATAAAGCTCACTTTCCTCGCAAGGGGAAATAAATTTGCCTCTATGTCCTATGTATGATACTCTTGAAATTTTCTTGTGTAAGTTCTTTGCAAGAAATAGGGACATGCTTAATGTCCTGATTCAAGAAAGTAGTTAAATAAGAAGATTAAGGGCATTATTTTGACTTGAATCATTATGAGACGTTGTCGAAATTATGGCCTTATTTTTCGGCCACATTTCTAGTGGAGAATATACGTCTCATTAAGGTCGAGACACTTCACCCTTAGAAATTTCTGACATCTATCATTAATTAGATGATAATTCGCTAAGTAAAGCTAAGTGATTCAAGTTCATAAGGTATTATGCTTCCCATTACATAAATAATAAAATCAGTAGGAGCTCATCAAGAGCTCTAATAAGATCAGCAAGAATTATTCTACCTCATTTATGACTCATAGCTCCAGTATGTGGACGCTAGAATTTTGTATCTCTTAATTTGTGACTTGCACAATTAAGAGAACATTGATGATGTTTTAAATTCCGCTGCGTCATTAGTGAACTAAGCTTAAACAAAAATGAGGAGAATAATTATTATAATAATGGAAGTAAGACGTCTTTGAATTTGTGTCATTGTCGCTTATGACACATAACTAGGGGAGTTTGGAACGTCTCATGAGATAGAGATATTCTTTCCCTTAGATTTTAATGGCGTTGTTTAGCTTTAAGTGAAAATTTCACGAAGTTAAGATATTAGCCAACAAATGATTTTTTATGGCTATGTTTACCCATAAGCGACCTCCGATTTCCTTTAAGAAATTTAAGACACTAATGCTAAAATCAAATGAAGTTATGAGATCGGATTATGGTGGTAAACACTAAATAAAGCTTGTTCACCTTATAAGACATTAAAAATAAGCGTTCATCCAAATGGTTTTCGAACCATGTAAGAATAAATTGAGATGGATGAACAAAATAAGACATTAAAGTGTTCATCTAAATGGTTTTCGAACCATATAAGAATAATTGAGATTGATGAACAAAATAAAGAATTTAGTAAAAGTTTCTGAATGAGTCAAAATAGTGGGCCATTTAAGTGGGTTAATAAGATTAAGCCTGACTCTAATGGAAATTTCGAACAATTCAAGTGAGGTGGACAGGTGCATGAGAATTAAAGGTGGGAATTTTATTCACCGGTACTCCATACTAATGACATTTTATTGTCAAGCAATGCATATTGCTGTTAGAAACTAAGGAAATTTTTCCATGAATTATTTTGGTTTGAAGGAGTACTGGGCTTATATCAGTAAGTCATACATTGACATAAATTAAAGAAATAATTTGAGAGAATTCAGTTAAAGTTAGTCAAGCTGAGATTAAATTCTAAAGTTAGACTCAGCTGACAAAAGCTTGAGATTAGCTCAAATCTGGATGCATACAGATTTGGCATACATTTTACTGGGAATCTTGGCAGTATTAATTAAATCCAGACGAGACGACTGGTATTAAGAATGTTTTGTATTATTTGCAAGGCAATCTTAAGTAACATGCTCATATTTCTAAAGTCCAATGATCTCATAAGTTTAGAGACATTTGGACACTTGTTTTGTGAGATGTGTGGATATTTATAAAGATTATTAAGTTAACTAAGATTAAGCTATGTCCACACATAGGGGAGCAATAACCATGGAAAAGCTCCAAAAATAATCTCTTACTGCATAGTTGACGATGCAGTTTAGATTTTAAAGCATGTTATAATTAATCGTAAGAATATTTCCCAGAACTAAGAGTGGTAAATAGCGCTCATAAACCACTCAAAAGGTGTAAACCACCCAAAATATACTGTGTTATAAGTTGTGCACTGATTAAACACAGTTTTCTATTCTAGTAGCAACATGTTGTGTGTTTTCTGCCTAACACATTGATATAGTTGTGAAAGATATGTCCCAAGATCGAATTATTATTAAGCTAAGCTTTTGCTCATGGATCTATACTCTAAAGCCTCATAAAGTTAAGATTAATTAAGATATGTTCTGGCCAGTACATGCATAAATAAGAGTCTCACTAAGATCTTGGATGAGAGGGACTTAATTTTTCAATCAACACCCACTAAGTTAAGCTTGAGTTTATTTGGGTACTATAGTAAACTATAGGTCTTGTTGTCTCGGTGACGCATAATGTTGTCGAAGACACATTGCCTTGGGGAGCTATTTTATTTGATAAATTCGTCAGTTAGTCTCAAAATCAAGGGGAGAATGTTGGTTGATTTTATCGGCTAATGCCGGTTAGTTAGGATAAGGTTAAAATCCCACCGGTTTTCTTATCCTAACAAGAAATAAACTAAGAGATAAATCTGTTTTGTGTGATCGGTACAAAATAGATTCGAATTTTAGATTGAGATAAACCCCCGAGCCCCACCAGTGTCGCTATATAAAGAAAGAGAAGGAGGGAGGCTGGGTGACGACTCAACTCTCTCCAACCCTAAACCCTAAATCAATCGCCCGATCGATTAGATACTGGAAGGGGTTCGTGAGGTATCTCACAACAGAAGAAGAAAGAAGAAAAGCAATGGCTTCATCTCAGGTCAGTTAGATCAATTAATTTTCGCATGAGCAGAAGGTGGTCATGTTTAGGCTAAGACTCAATTAGTTAATTGGATTAAATTCCAACAGTGCCGACGACTCAGTCCGTTGCTTCGCCTTCATCCCCTCGGCTGCCTATGCCATCCGCCATCTTCATCAGCTGACCAGTGCCACCGCATCCTCTTCATTTCTGCGCCGCTACCGTGACGCATCGTGCACACGCACGTCGTCCTGCTGCCAGGGGCTCCAGTTGTCATCCCCACACGTCGTCCAAGGCGGTTGCATCGTTGGTGAGTATCAGTCTACTCCCATCTTCCTTCTTCTACATCATTGATCAACGCCACTGTCATAGCTAAGTGACATTATCTTAGTCACTTCCATCTTCTCATCTAGCGACCGTACGTTGTTGTCTTCCTTAAGTCGGTCTTTTCTTTTGTTCCTAGCACCATCAAACTACCGGTGGTTGTGCCATCGTCACTATGTCACCCCTATCCGCTGGTCCCTTGTTCTTCCTATATTAATCTCATGCAAAAATAATACTTTTATTTCAGAAATTCCAGTGGAACATTTTAAAAATATTCCCTGTTCATTCTAAGTTTCCATCTTTCGATAGCAGTAACTCCTTCATCAACCAGGCCCACCACTCTGTTTCTTCCAACGCTGTCCCAGTGGTTGTGTGCATCATTGTTCTTTATACTATCCAAAGGATCGGAGATGCCACCACTGTTATCCTCGTCAACGCCTCGTTGTCAAACCGCTGCCTCTTCACTGTTCCCAAACCGCGTCGTTGTTGGCACTATTACCACCATTTTATTCCTGGTACTACCTCTACCATCTTCCAACCCTCCGGCTTCACCTCCACCATCTGGTGCTGCCTCTCGCTGCTCGCCATCATCTGGAGAGCATAGGCTGCTACCTCTGAAATTTCAGTCGACGCCATCATCAACTGGAGACCACAGGCCGACCATTGGCGCCACCTCCTCATCGCTGACCACCCATCGTTGCACCACTGCCTTTGCAGCCACATTCTATTCTTAGCTTTCTTCCTCACCTAGCACTGTTTGACCAAGAGTCGATCCTCACAATCTAATCCCTGTGATCAACCTCAACCATCCAATCTCGATCCTAGTCACCAGTAGCACTGCATCCCTAGATATCATGTCATCGTCGACACCATCTATCACGCCATAACTTTTCACCAACACACTACTACAAAATCGATTTTTCATGGCGTCAACCTATTTATTCTCTGGCAGCAATACATGATCACCGTCAGAGAAAATATAACGAGAGGTGAGGGGCTAAGGACCGCTAGCGAAAATGGATCTTCGTTGGTGGCCATGTTAAGAGGACCGCCAATGAAGATGCACCCTTTTCGCTGGCGGCCCACCTAAGCCACCGCTAGCAAAAATACATCTCAGTTCTTTATCTTCCTTTCAAGTTCCGCTAGCAAAAAATGTGGGAGTGTGTGCGGAACTGAAATTTTAACTTCCTCTTTTTTTTCTCGGCTCCCCATATCCATCTCAGCAGCCACTCTCTCTCTCTCATGACTTGTTTCCCTCTTTATCTCTCACAACTTCTCTCGGCTCCCCATATCTCAGCGGCAGGCGGCAGCGCGTGGCGGAGCTCAGTGGCAGAGTGCAGGGGAGGCAGCGACGCGGTCCAGCGTGCGTAGCCTTGACGACTGGGCAGCCATGCTCCTGGGAGTGGTGACGGTGACCCGGCCCTCCTCTCCCTCTCCCAAATCTAGCCAGAGGGGACAGGACGTGGATCTAGTGGCAGCAGGTCGGAGGGGCATGGATCCAGCGGTGGCAGGTCGGTGGGGGGTGGATCCGGCGGCGGCAGGTCGGAAGGGCGTGGATCCGGTGCCGAGTCACTGTCACACGGATCCGGTGGCTAGGGTTGTGGCTCGGTGATGGCAGAAGCGACCTCGACCTCGGTTGGTCACGGTGGCGCGGATCTGGCGGCGGAGGCGGTTCTCCTCCTCTCTGCCCCTCGGGTCCTCTCCCTCTTCCCCTGTCTCCCACCGGTGGCGCGTGGCCTCCTCCTCTCCACCATGGCTTCCTGCGTCGTCCTCCTCTTTTCCACTGGCCGCAACAACGGGTCCTCCACGGCGGTGAAGGAGGTGGATCCGACGGTGGCTGCCACGACGACGACGACAGCTACCGCGACGATGACGGCTGGGCTCCTCCAATCCCCTCCCCTCTACCACCTGGCGACCGCGGTGTGGGCTTTGGCAGGCGGTGGCCACCATGAGCTATATTTGCAGCCATGGCGGCCAGTGGTAGGGGTGAAAACGGGGTGGGTATTTCCCGACCGCCCGCCCAGCCACATTATTTCGGGTCAAATTCGGGTACCCGGACTCTTACACGGATACAGGGTTTGAATACGGGTAATTTTTTGCGGATATGAGATCGGGTTCGGGAGCGCGGTATCCAACGGATACGGATTATCTAGGAAATTATGCAGGTATTACCCGGTAATCTATCCGTATATTACCCGGATAGATGGACAGCAGCCCAACAGGCAACAGCCAGCCCACATCCAAAAGGCCCACCAAACGAAGTGCCAAGCACAAACCCTAGCCTTCACAGTTCAGATCAGGGCAGACGGCAGGCAGGCAAACAGCCAGGCAGCGCCGCGCCGCACGCCGCATGCGTGCATCCAGCACCGGCGCCGTGCCTTCGCGCTAGGCGCTAGTGCTCACTGGAAGTGGCCAGGCGGCCACGCCCACCGACCACCGGCCGCTGTCGCACGTCGCCGCGTGGGTGTGCGACAAGCCGACGACCGTCAGAGTGCCGCCGCGCCTACCACCGCCGCAAGGCCCCGCCTGGCCCCTTGCCTCTTTTGCTCCTCAACGCCGGGAGCCGAAGGACGTCGCGCCACCTCGTCATCTTCTCTGGTAGTCAAGTCAACACTCAGCGACTCATCCAGCCATCCAGGTCAGCCAAAGTTTCAGTTTTTCATTGCCCTTTCTCAACATCACGTTAGAACTTGGAAGGATTTTTTTTCTTATTTTACTTTTGCAATTTGGCTGTAGGATTAGGATAGAATGGCTAGTGGTGATGCAAACACTAGTATGTGTGCAAGCACAGGTGCATCTCCGGCTGGTACCGTAGCTATTGGTACTGGTCACTCGGCGTTAGCACCAAATGCATTGGTACTAAATGATACAACCACAGCCACTGGAGGTGGAGGTGGAAGTTCAGAACCTGTTGTTATTCCCGATGAAGAAGATGGGGAATTCACAGGAGAAGTTGAACCGGCAGCAAAGAGGCAGAAGAAGTGTACCTCGAAGGTTTGGGACTATTTCATTAAGTACACTGACAAGGCCAAGAACAAAGTTACTGGTGTGGAAGAGCAACAACATAAAGCAAAATGCAAAAAATGTGGTAGAGTGTTTGGAGCAGAGACAGTAAATGGCACAAAACACTTATGGAATCATTTGAATCGTATTCACTCATTGAAACAAGGCCAGCAAGAACTTGAGGTGAAGGGTGAAGTTCGGACTTTCAGGTATGATCCTGAAGTAAGCTTGGAAAAGTTCTATATAGCTGTTATTATGCATGAATATCCATTTTCTATGGTTGAGCATGTGTATTTCAATGAGTTCATCCACTCTCTTCGGCCTAGTTTTGAATTCAAGAGTCGCATTACCACTAGGAAAGATATATTACTGATATTTGAAGCTAGAGAGAGAATTTTGTATGACGAGCTGAAATCTGTTTCTAGTCGAATTTCTACAACCATGGATATGTGGACATCAAATCAGAACAAAGCTTATATGTGCATCACTGCTCATTGGATTGATGAAAATTGGTTGATGCAAAAGAGAATTCTTAAGATTCATCATATAGATGGGAAACATACAGGAACTAGGCTAGCAAATGCATTTGTCAAGGGAGTAATGTCTATGAATATTGAGAAAAAAATATTTGCTCTCACACTAGACAATGCTTCATCAAATGAAAAATGTGCTAGAGAAGTTGTGATAGAGCTTAACAAGCTGTTTAACATCAGTAAGGTCCCTCCATTGATGTGTGATGGTGCTTTCTTTCATGTGAGATGTTTATGTCACATTAAATCTTGTGGCTCAAGATGGATTGAAAATCATTGCACATACAGTTGATAATATTAGGACTACTATTGGTATTGTGAAGAATTCAATATTGCAATGGGAGGAATTTCAAAAGTGTGCTGTAGAATGTGATTTGGACAACAATTTTGGGCTACCCCTTGATGTGCCTACAAGGTGGAACTCTACATATGACATGTTGAAACAAGCTATTTACTACAGGGGTGCTTTTGAAAGGCTTTTGTTCTTAGATGAGGGTAGATATCAAAGGTGTGCACCAAGTGCTGAAGAATGGGGTATGGCAGAATCACTATGCAATTGTTTGGAGAAATTCAATGATGCCACCTTGTTATTTTCCGGTTGTCTATATCCAACTGCAAACTTGTTTTGGTGGAAGTTTTGTGAGATTAAGTTAGCACTTCGAGAATGGTGTGCAAGTGCCGATGTCTCCATTGCTTCTATGGCTGTGGCCATGCAACTCAAATATGACAAATATTGGGACAAGTCCAACCTAGCTCTTGCTGTGCCTTGCTTTCTTGATCCTAGATACAAGCAAAAGCTAGTGATTTTTTTTCTACAGAAGATTTACCCTGACAAGTATGAAGAGGAATTTAAGCGTGTCTTGGCTGCCATCGATAAATTTTTCCGGGCTTACAAGAGTTGTGTTGCAAGGTCTTCGAAACCTACCGCTGCAGGATCAAGTGGAAATTCTCAGCCACATGGTAATACTTCTTTGGGTCGCAATGAAATCGAGAAATTCTTGTATGATGACGCAGTTGCAAATAAAGAAGACGATATAAATGAATTGGATGTCTACATGAAAGAGAAGCCAATTCATTGGGTTGATCCAACAGGTGAAGGTGTAGAATTTGATATACTGTCACGGTGGAAGAGTAACCTGTTGATGTGAAAAACACACATTGGCCGGGAAAATCTGCTTAACTTCAGTGCAGGTCCAAAATCTTGCTTTTAGGTTCGTGAGCGTGCCAGTTGATTTGATCCTGCAATCAACAAGAAATAAAGACAAAATAAACCGCGGTGAAATCCATAAACGATAGTCGATCGGCCAGCCGCCGATGACATATCATTTATTCTCGTGCCGATGTCATATGTGAATCGATCGCCAGTAGTAAATAAGCAAGATAAGACTAAATCTACTCGATCGGCTGTAGATATTAACGCTATATAGTCTTTCTGTTGATGTATATTTATACCAAGTGATTGGGATAGATTGGTCGCCATGCCGAGAGTATAAATCACTTAGATCGAAATATACATCAACATGAAGATTATAAACGCTTATAGCATAGCTGATCAGATAGATCTAGCATGTATCGGCTAGTACTCTGATACCACTCTACGTTAAGATATTAAAATAGATAGAATATATCAAACAGAAGCCTAATATACTTTATTGCGATAAGATCTTAATATAAAGGGCATACTTAGCATATCAATTAAGCATATAAAACATAAAGCTAAGTCGGGTAAGATCGGCTGAAACCCCGATACTATCTCTCTCGATGATCATAAAACAAGCCAAATATCATAATTATAAATGACACTTAATAGATCGAACTCAACTAACGTAGCATTAAGCATAAAGACAAGTATAAGATCTAAGCAGGATGATGAAAATCTACAAGAGATGGTAGATACACGATACAATCTAGATTAATAACAAAACATAACTCTACTGGTTGTTTCCTAACGATAAGAACCAGCCGATAACAGGTGATATAGCGCAACTAGCATAGATTGCAACATGTATATGATAACTCGACGGATTACATAAACATGGTTAAAGTATCATAAAGATGGAAGCATTAACCCCGAGAGCGCAAGCCGCCATAACAAGCTTTACCTCTAGTTGAAATCGAATCGATGCAGCTCAACCCGAAAGCAAGAACTCATCGAAATAAACGAAAGTAAAAAGGGTGGCGATGCGCCGAGATTGTATTGAACGGTTGTTAATTGATTACATGGGTTAGGGTCATATTTATACCCGAGATACAAAATATGTCCTTGCCGGACACGACACTTATCTCTAAAAATCTCTAAGATACCATAAGTCTTTGCGGCAGACTTTTGCCCAAACATATCTCTAAGGAAATTACATGAAATAACCTAATTAATAGATACAATTGCCTAAACTGAGAGCTTTATCTCTATCGTGGCATTCCCTGTGAAGCACCTTGAACGATTCTAGAAACAGCCTTGAAACCATCTTCATCGGAATCGGATGCATTACCTCCATCGGCTGTATCGGCTATCCTCTGTCCGATCCATCTCAGCCGATGCACACTCCAGCTGATGCTTTTTCAGCCGATGCACACTCCAGTCGATGCCTTTTCAGCCGATGCACACTATGTTCTTCGAATCGATCTCTTTATCGAATCCGCCTCGATCCTAATGTCGAACCTGGTTCACATCTTACCAAATTTGGTTGTCAACACATGTCCCCCAAGTCCGCCATATTTGTAATGTGGCGGATTTGCTCAAATTTCTTTTCCGAGCCGATCTAGGGTTTCCAAAACCGATTTTGTTTTGGCCGTTACCGCACTCCCTTTTAAATAGTAACCACCGCTCTTCTCATTTTTCACGGCGTTACTTCCGTTTTAACTGCTTTAGCCAAACAATTTCCCCAATCCTTCTCCTCGAGCTCTCCGGCGATGCTTTCGAGCCTTCCGGCGATCTAGAGGCGATCCTCGCAAGCGTCAATCTCTGCCCGCGACGATGTCATCTTCTGCTAGCCCTCCGAGCGCATCAACCGCGGAATACGTCGAGGTAAGTTCCCATCGGCTAAAACTCTTTTCTTGTTGCATCGGTTTTTCCTCCTTTCTCAATCTTTGATTTCTCCTATTCCGCAGCATCTGGCCCATCAAATTACTATCCCTAGCATTGCCGACAATCTCCAGCTCTTCCTTGGCCCAATTGGTAATCTAGACCCCACTGAGTTTATAAGCGACGAAACCAACTGGATCCCCTTCAGATTTGCCAATCCAGATCTCAGCCAATGGAAAGGTACCTTCAAATCTTGGCCATCCGCCGAAATCACCTTGCCTGCTTGGTACAAGAGGATGTCGGCTAGCAAATCGGACCACTGGGATGAAATCGGCATATCCCAAGCTCTGGCATTAACTGCAGCAAATATGGCAAGGAATGAACCCATGATGGCAGCAGCCACTTATTTCTGGTCTACAGCAATGAATGCCTTCTTGTTTTCCCAAGGACTGATGACCCCAACTCTTTTAGATGTTATCATGATCACCGGTCTAGACATCACCTCATCGGCTAACCTGTCCAGCCTCAACACCCAACCCACACATGAGTTTAAAACCAGAAGCATAGGCGGTTGGGGTGGTTATATTGCTAAGTACATGGGAACTGGGCTAGTTACCCCAAGGGAGCATACAGCTTTTATCATGATATGGTTAGAAAATTTCCTGTTATGTGGTCCAAGCTATGGTCCAACTGCAAACTGGCAAAGGATAGCCGAAAACCTAGTGGAAAAGAAAGACTTTCCCCTTGGCAAGTATTTGTTAGGCTACTTGTATCAGACTCTCAATACTGCAATTGACAAGATGGCCTCTGGGAAGACAATTGGCACAGGGGGTCCATGGTGGTTGCTCCAAATTTGGCTAAATCTGCACACCAGAAAAGTCGCCAATCAGCCAGAACTAACTGATGTGGAATTTCCAAGATTCGAGCCGATCATCAGGGATGATGGAGAAACAAGCACTACCTGCCGATGTAAGTCTTTTGGAGAAGCAGCATCGGTCAGCACTATATGCAAGCTATCGGCTGAACCTTTCCGGGAATGGTTTAATAACTTCTATGATGGACTTCCAAGGAATGACAGAATCTGGTTTGCATATGAAGGATCTGCTAGCTTCGAACTCCCTGACGACTTCCGGTTTGATGAGATCAACTCTGAGAAATACAACAAATCCAGGGAGGTGTTCATAACAGCTATTAGCCCTGCATTATCCCTGTCGGCATTCATCAAGGCAAAAACATCCAGATGACAAATGAATTTTATCACCCAACAAGCGCTGCAAGGCAATTTGGCATGGGTCAGCTGCCGATCAGCTTATTCTTTGCCGATAAGATCCAGAGCAGAGGAGAAATTACATCATTCCTTATGATGGATCGGCACTGAACCTAGAAGGACCACCTTTAGGCAGTATTGAGAATATCAAGCTAAAGACATTCAGGAGTGTAATCTTTGACCGATGGTGGGTAGAATGGAAAAAACACTTGTTTCATCAGTTGCCATCTATGTATCTCACAAATCTTTTCCCTGATGATGTCCCTCAGGTAAAAATCCTCTTCTTCGATCAATCTTATAAACTGCAAGCCGATGCATTAATTTACATGATTTTATTTCTTGCAGATAACAGAATCTTCTTCTCCTCATCAAAGCAGAAGTGGTGTAGAGATTGAATATGCTCCAGGACTCCTTCCCAATGGTGGTGGGCTAACACCTCCTGTCATCGGCTATAATGCCCCCAAGACCTCCACACTACTGCACGGCCTACCTCATGTGCCGATTGCTCCTAATGCTGGAAGGAAAAGAGCAAAATCGGCTGCTGCACCATCGACTGCGAAGAAGAAGCCTAAGAAACAAAAGACTGCTGCCGATGATCTACCAGCCATAGATCCTGATGTAGCAGACTTCTTGGAAGATGAAGCAATGTCTGAAGAGGTGAATGAAGCGGCTGAGCACGTCAATGAAACTAGGGAACACACGCCTCCAGCCGATCCACCTGGTCCGCAAAGAACACCATCACCTCCAGTATGCCCAACTTATCAACCCAGGGTATGCCTTTCTTTTTCATCCATTACTTCTATATTTCAGAGACGATTTCTGATTTTGTATTTCTGCAGAAAAAGAAGATAGCTTCCAAAAAGCCTAAGGGAGTGGCTCCACCGTTTAACTTCCCTAATCCTGTCAACTTTAACCTTTTTAATTTCAACCGTTGCTAACTTGTGTTCACATTTTCAGCCCCCTCGACCTTCAACTCCCGTACATAAGTCAAGTGAGAATACTCCATCGGCTACAGGAAGTCGTGACATGGACGAAGAAGTAGCAGCACCAGCTCTCGCTGTTCCTATAAGTATATACCTTACTTTAGAAATCATGTCGGCTGTTATCCTTTCCTAGCTCACAATCATCAACATCCTCTTCCTTTCAGGTTCTGGATGATATGTCCTCTTTTGATATCAGGCAGTTCTTGGACGAAGAAGAAGAAACAACAAGCCAAGCTCTAGTGCCTCTAGCCGATGATCTCAAGTCAACCCTCTTGGACATCTCAAAAAGACTTGAAGGCTCCTTAGAATCTCTGGTGACAAGTGGTGGATCCATCGGAGACCGATTCAACGAAATCCATGACTAGATCCCAGATGAATTAGCCGATGCCCTTACTCCAGCGGTCTATCTTGAACAGCATCGGCTCAAGCTTGAAAAGGCCCAAAAGAGAATGGCCGATCGTCGTGAGAGAAGGGATTTGGAAGCCACCATTCAAGCCAAAAGGGTTTCCACCAATGAAGAAAAGGCCAAACTTGACGAGCTTAACGCTGGTCCAGGATCTACTCAAGCCAACATCGATCGGCTGAACGCTCGCAAGATAGATCTGTTAGCTGAACTGGAGCAATGTAATGCACATATTGCCCTAGAACAGAAAAAACTCGAAGACCTGCCAAAAGCTATTGAAGACCAAACGTCAAAGTTGAAGGCATCTGTCAAACATTTGGCCGAATTAACCAACTCCTTGAAGCCGATTTCCAGTTCTGATGCAGCCGATGCCAAGATGATAGATGAAGTAGATCAGATTAGGCATAGGACAATATCGGCTATTCAGAAATATGTATCTGGCTGAAACAATCTTTGTAAATCTTCAACTTTAAGCTTGCAAACTTTTGAGCTGTAATGAATATCTTCTGCTTTTAGATTTTTGTCTTCAAATTTTTGCTTTTCGAAATCCATATTTTCATGATCTCTGCCCCCCTAATTTTGCAATGTTGAAGACATTGATAAAATTATAAGTTGGACTAAGGGCGATATAACAAATATCGGCCATCATACATCGGTAAAACACAACCGATTATGATAAGAAAGAAAAATAACTAAGGGCGATATAACTTATATCGGCCATCATACATCGGTAAAACACAACCGATTATGATAATAAAAACTGCTAAGGGCGATATAACTATATCGGCCATCTCAAGGCGATGTAAATATATCGGCTAACATGCATCGGCAACACTCTAGCCAATCATGACTTGACCCAAACACTTGGGTAATATTTCTTCAAATATTTTCCATTAAGCGCTCGTCCATAAACTTCGCCATCAAGTCCTTGCAACATATAAGCCCCTTGGGACACAACCTTGTAGATCTGAAACGGTCCTTCCCAATTCGGTGACCACTTACCGAATTTATTATCTCGAGTCCCTATCGGCAAGATCAACTTCCATACAAGCTCGCCCTCAGAAAAAAACTTAGGCACCACTTTTTTGTTAGAATGCCGAGCAACCCATTCCTTATCCTTGGTAACTTTTGCAAGAGCTCTCAATCTGGATTGAACCAAATCTTCCTTTTAATCGGCCATGAGATTATAATATTCATCGGCTGTCAACTCATTCTGTAAATTCGTCCTTCTCGAACCGATTCTAATCTCCCATGGTAAAACTGCCTCATGGCCATAAACAAGCTTATAAGGAGGAACTTGGATCGATCTATGACAAGCCATCCGATAAGACCACAATGCTTCAGCCAACCTGGTATGCCATTGTCGAGGGAAATCGAAAATCTTCCTCTTGATCAGTTTAATCAAACTCTTGTTAGATGCTTCGGCTTGCCCATTGGCTTGTGCATAATATGGTGAAGAATTCAACAATTTGATACCCATGCTATCGGCAAACTGAACGAACTCATTGGACACAAAGATAGATCCCTGATCGGTCGTAATAGTCTGAGGAATCCCAAACCGATAGATGATATGCTCCTTGACAAACTGTATCGCATCCCCAGAATCAACTTTCTTCAAAGGAATTGCTTCCACCCACTTGGTAAAGTAATCGGTTGCCACCAATATGAACTTGTGTCCCTTGCTTGAGGGTGGATTAATCATATCGATCATATCAGTTCCCCAACCTCTGAATTGCCATGGCTCGATGATAGGGTTCATAGCCGACGCTAGTGCTCTCTCAATTGCTCCAAACTTTTGACAATCTTGACATCCCTTGTAATATCTGAAACAATCCTTTAACATCGTCGACCTAAAATACCCTGCACACCGAAATAACCACTTCATCTTGTGAGCCGATTGATGAGTACCACAAATACCTTCATGAACCTCGCCCATCACAACTTTAGCTTTTTCGGCACTAAAACATTTAAGCAACACTCCATCTATAGTGTGATAATACAACTCATCATCCAATAAGGTGTACTTCAAAGCTTGGTAACGCAACTTTCGTGAAACCGATTGAGATGGATTCTGCAGATATTGAAAAATATTATGTCTCCAATCATCGGCTGTGATCACAGCTATCTCCACCTCGACGTCCTTCATCATCGGCTTATATCCTGATGGCCCCTGAGCCAAATCATTAGCTTCAACATTTTGCTCCTGAGACACATGCTTTAGAGTTACCAACCGAAAACTATTCATCAATTCTCATCACTTCTCATTGTAGATCATCAATGTATCATTTTTGCATTCATATTCCCCTGCCAACTGACTGATCACCAACAACGAATCCCAAACTTTTCCAGACAGGCAATCAATCCCATCCATCTCCCAAAGAGCTAAATCGGCACTAGCAACATTAACTGACCTGTCGACTTGCACGATTTCAATCTTGTCGCCTTGCCATTGAATCACACTGATGCATGGTTGAAGGAATATAATAATTAGCATGAATCCAATCCCTTCCGAGCAACAGGCTATAGGAACCCTTCCCATCGATGACAAAAAAACGAAAAAACGTTGTAGGAACGGTCTTGCTGCCGACTGTCAGTTCCACGTTCAGAACTCCTTTGGTCTCCGATGGATTGCAACCAAAGTCTTTGAGAACCATGTTTGTCTTGATGAGATCATCTGAATTTCTGTCCAACTTCCTGAGCGTAGCATATGGCATCAAATTCACAACAGCCCTACCATCGACCATCATCTTGGACATCGGCTTCCCATTGACATAATCGTTAACATACTACGGCTTGAGATGCCGATTCTCTGTCCCCTCTGGCTTCTCAAAAATTGCCTGCTCTGGCGACAAAACCAATCTAGCAGAGGCCTCCACAACTTCAACATCGGCTTGTTTGGCTTGTACTCCGCAGGTAACAAAAACACCATATTCACTGACGCAGATGCGACACTTTTTCCTTTGGCCAACCTCTTCAACTTCGTCGGCTGTTGCAACCTTGCTCTTAACATTCCATTCTTGCTTAGGCTTGGTTTTCTTCAGCCGATGGTTGATTTCTTGTTCTACCTCCTGAAAACGTTCCCTGTTTCTCATCCGTTGAACCCTCCTCTTCTGATTCTTTGTGAAAATACCAGAAGGGCACCATTGCATCTTCGTATCTTCATCTTCATCTTGACGGCGATCTTGATTGACCGGGCCCAACCTTTGATGAACAGGAATCCTTTTTTGACTCAGCCGATTGCTCCTATTGTAAGATCGGCTTGAACTCCATGTATTATTGCCGCATCCAGGGCAATCTTCAATCGATGGTAGCCTCATCCCTTCATTCCAGCAAAATCTGAAGAACTCACAACCCCAATGAGGATCGAAACCATCACCATCTTGCTCGTAGCGTTTCTCCTGTTGCTTGTCATGCCTCCTCTGATATTTATTGATAATCCTGGCCGAATTCAACTGAGAACCTCGAGTTTTCCCTCCATCGGCCGCTCTCCCAGCTGTATGCACCATGTTGACGGGGAAAGGATATCCATCCACCTTCATCGGCTTCTGAGAATCATCAAATTTGATCTTTCCTCCCTCAATGGCTGTCTGGTTCTGTTGCCTAAATACTTTGCAATCATTGGTGGTGTGGGAACCGGAATTGTGCCACTTGCAATACTTCCTCTTCCACAACTCCTAAGCCGATGGTATTATGTGGCCTGCAGGAAGTTGTATCTTTTTCTCCTGAAGTAGCAAGCCAAAAATTTTATCAGCTTTAGTAATATCAAAGACATACCTCTCTTCCTTTCTAGAGTTCTTCACCCATTGGCACGGTATAACCTTTTTGCTTCTTACCCATTCAGCTGCCGCCACCTAGAAATCATCTTCTTCATCAGAATCACACATATAAGGATACACGTGATTGATCTTCTTGAAACTTTTCTTAGCCTCCGCGAACCTTTGCTCATGCAGAGTCACCTTCTGTGCAAGATGAGACAAGCTTTCAAACTCTTGTGACAAAAATTTCTCCTTGATCGGAGTTATCAAACCCTAGAACGCGAGATTGGCTAACTCAGAATCTGTCAAGGACAAGCTGTAACACTTGTTCCTCATGTCTCTGAACCTCTGGATGTAATCTTGCTGAACCTCTAGATGTAATCTTGCACGGTTTCATCATGCCTCTGCCTAACTGCCGTCAGATCAGAGAGCTTCATCTCATGGGTCCCACTGTAAAAGTAGCTATGAAATTGTTTCTCCAAGTCGACCCAACCTTGAACAGAATTGTAAGGCAATGAAGAAAACCATGTAAATGCTGAGCCAGGCAAAGACAAAGGTAACAAACGAACTCTTAAGGCATCAACAGCCGATGCCTCTCCACATTGAGCCAAGAATCGGCTGACGTGCTCATATGTTGAAACATTGTCCTGTCCTGAGAATTCTGAAAAATCTGGAACTTCGTATCGGTTAGGAAGCGGAACTCTCTCAAACCACTCGGGGTAAGGATGTCGATACAAATTCCCAGTGTCTTTTGGCTTAGGACCAAACTGTTCCCTCATCACATCTGCAATCATATCGGCCCATGGTCTCTGCTGAGGTACTCCTTGCACTTGCTGCTGTATCGGCTCAAACTGATAGAGTCGAGGAACATATTGGGGCTGAGGTGATCCTCCTTGTTGGTACTGAATGCGAGACGAAGGAGGTTGGTATTGGTAATTCAAGTGACCCCCTTGATAGTTCTGGAAATTTGGCTGAATATTATGCACCAAGTGCTCGAGAACAACTTGGGCTGCAACCGATTGATCTGGTTGTACAGTGTTGGCGGCTGTTCAATGCCGATTCTATACCGCCAACATCTGCATAAAGTTCAGATAATAAAACATCCAACATAGTGATAGGTGCTTAATCTCACATATTCCACAAGTGTTGGTGTAAATGTGTATGCAGGTGATCAACCCCGATGTTGGGAGGAAATATAGACTTAAAGTGAGGAGAATCATATATCCATACAAGGAGGGGTTGTGAACTTCATCGAAACATCAGTAAATCAACCCAAAACTCCGAGAAATGGACAGAGGGGAGGCCGGGGATCGAGTCCACCGACCGAAGGCCAGGCCAGGAGGGCCCAGCCCAGGTTCAGCCAAACCCCCTGGTTTGGCCGAACCCCCCTGATCGCCGTTGATCCTGGGGTTTGTCGTGGACGCTCCAGATGCTCTCCCAATGACGGTTGCGGGGCAGTTCGGACATTTCCCCTTCGCCAACCGTCATACCGACCCCTATATAAGGACATCACTCCCTCACTTCACACACACACTTCCAAGCTTGAGCTGAATTATAAGAGGCTCTATTGTACTATATTGTATACTAGAATAGGAAGAGAGTAGAGTAGAAGGAGTCAGAAGAATTCCGGAGTTGTCGGTAATTTTCTCCTATTTCTTTTATTCTGTTTATTACTCTGAATTCAATAAAATATTCTTCCTGAGTAATTTAGATTTATCTTGTGAGAATTACCTCTTGGTTAGTTCCTAAGTAGCATACGGGATTATTGTTCACTATAATCAACTAAAATATATAGTGATTGCTTTGGTGAGTTATAAACACTAAAGTAGATATTAATTGCTTAGACGTGGTGTTTAGGTAATTATTATCGAGTAATTGCTGCGTATCCCACAGTACGTTTGAGGTGGGTGTAGAGGTGGTGACAGCCCTCGAGATCACTTAAGTCCTCTCTGTCCGGGTACGTAGTAGAGCGACATCTGGGAACAGTAGGTTGCTAGTGCCTGAAGTACTGCATTAGGATTAAAGTTAAGCTTTCCCTAGACACTGTTTCCTAGACACTGTTTCTCACTAGTAAATCCTCTCCATCCTGGTCTATCATTAGCTTGGTGTCCTTGGATGAACCGGAGGAAGATCTGATCACACATGTTTCCTTGGATTTGATACCCTTGGAATACTCCATAGGGGAAGTGCTACATCGGTACATCCGCGCGCTTGTGGATTTTATCTGTGATCGTAAGAATTACCAACAAGCATTTCTGGCGCCGTTGCCGGGGAACGGTTGCTGATCATTTTTGAACCCAGTTCATCCGCGTATCCTCACCCCTGCTATCCTAGAGAAGTATTCCTGTCAAACTCTTCTCGACCATGGAGCAACATCTTTTTGAGCTGTTGTTGACGGTCGTTATCGATTAGTTTCGACCATCAATATTACCAAAATAGAGGAGAACTAGTGATGCTTGCAATGCATAAATATGTTAGAATAATAATATTCCACTAGTATTAGGTCTACTAACCTTTTGCAGAGAATGACACTAAAGTGGAGGAGAATCGACATCAACATAGACGATAAATCAATCGGATGATGTCGAGAACCAGACTTATGTATGAATGGGCCAAGAACTCAGAATTGATGTGACAAACTGGGCCAAAATTCACAAGTCTGCAGACAAGAACAACGGAGGAGGCCACCAGCCGAAATTGGGCAGGATTAGGCCGGCGCCCAGGATCAGCCGAACTAGGGGGTTCGGCCGAACCCTCCTCAGCGCCATCCGATCAAGGGCTTCGCCTGGACGGTGTGGATTACCCCTCAATGACGGTTGTAGGGTATTTCCGACCATTCCAGTTTAGGCGTGGTGTCTAGATTACGGGATATCATTATTTGGGGTTATATATTGCGGATGAGAGGTGGACCGCTGATGGTGACAGCTTAGTACGGGTATTCCTCCACTCCGGTAAATAATCCTAAGTTAATTCCCTGGGGAGGGTATTCCTCCGTATTTAGCCTCGGTTGTATGGGCATGACGGGCTGTCGTAAGGAACTCGGTAGTCAGGGGTGGCTTCTCGAAGTACCAGGAGGGCATCGGATAGAGGGTATTAGCTAGTATATTAGTTAACTAGAATGTATGTATACTATGTATACTAGAAGTATAGGAATAGATTTTCTTTCTCTTTTCTTTCCACTTAGCTTAGATGATTTATTATGAGAATGAGTAGTTAATGCTTGTGTGTCACTCTACCCTTGGATTATCTTAACCCCTGCTTAGAATATGATTATCACAAGTAATATATAAATTATTAGTCAAGCTCTCTCTACATGATCTTCCCACGAGATAAAATAAATACGATACCCTTGGAATACTCTCGGGTGAAATGCTACAATGGTATTTTCGTGCGCTTGCGGATAAACTCTGTAACCATAATATACCAAGAGTATTTCTGCGCCATTGCTGGGAATTATATTTCAAGTAATGTCATTAAAAAATACCAACAAGCATTTCTAGCGCCGTTGCCGGGGAAGATTCATAATAGAGATTAGTTGAACTAATACTTTATATTTACCTCTGTATAATCATTTTCCTTTGCAGGCTAACCTTGGTTGTTTTCACTTTTGTTGTGAGAATAGGGTAGTGCATGACTGGTTTCAACTTGCCAGAAAACTTCAAAGAAAATCCAGAAGCTTTCTTCCGGAGCGTCAGATCACGAGTCGTTTCTCTGCAGAAAACTCTACCGACAAAGAAACCAGCCGTACCAGCGCCATCGACCTTCAAGACTATGGTTAGCAAGACTATTTGTGAGTTCGCTGCTCCCTCTACTGACAATGTGGCCATTGGGCCGCAGGTCAACATAGGGGACGTGGATTTCGACTTGAAGTCTAGCCTCATCACGATGGCGCAGGCTAGCCTGTTCTGTGGCAAGCCTAATGAGGATGCCAATGCTTATCTGCAACAGTTCCTGGAGATCTGCAGCACGTACACCATCAAGGGCGTCAGTCCCGACGCCGTCAGGCTGCGGCTATTTCCGTTCTCCCTTCTCGGGAGAGCGAAGCAGTGGTTCTATGCCAACCGTGCTGCTGTCAATACCTGGGACAAATGCTTTACGACATTCCTCTTGAAATTCTTCCCGATGGGCAAAACCAATGTCCTTCGTGGAAGGATTTCCAGTTTCCCGCATACAAGGGACGAGTCTATTCCGGAAGCTTGGGAACGTCTGCAGGAGTATGTGGCAGCCTGTCCTCATCATGGGATGGACGACTGGCTGATCCTGCAGAACTTTTATAATGGACTCACCCTGATGTCCCGCGATCACCTGGACGCGGCAGCTGGAGGAGCCTTCTTCTCTATAACGGTTCAAGGAGCTGTTGATTTAATAGAGAAGATGATCTCCAATATGGGTTGGAGCGAATAACAACTCCAGACCCGTCAGCGAGGTATGCACACCGTCAAGGAGACGGAGTTACTTGCTGCCAAGCTGGACCTCCTCATGAAATGATTGGACGACCACGAGAAACGGCCACAAGGCACCGTCCAAGCCTTGGACTCTCATGTCACATGTGAGGTCTGCGGCGGCACGGGTCATTCTGGGAATGACTGCCCGGAAACCCGTGAGGAGGCGATGCACATGGGCAACAATGGGTACCGTCCACAAGGAGGTCAGGGGTGGAACCAACCACGTACATATTATCAAGGAGGTAACAATAACGGTAACTTTTCTAACCAGCCCTCCTTGAAGGATTTTGTTTTTGTGCAAGCTAAAACCACTGACGTGCTAAGCAAAAAGCTTGCTGCCAATGACAAGGTCCTAGAAAACATAAATGTCAAGTTAGATGGTTTGCTTCTGCTTTTCAAAATCAGTTGAGCTTTAACAAAATGATAGAAACCCAGCTAGCTCAGTTGGCATCCTTAGTCCCTGCAACCTAACTCCTCCATTGAAAATGTCATGGCGATCACGATGAGGGGAGGTAAGTCCACTCATGATCCGCCATATCCTAACCCTGCAGGAACTAATGGGATAACCAAGGAAGCGCAATCTAGTGAATCGGCTGACAAAGAGGTTCAGCAAGAAAAGACCGTGCCGCATGAGTACTGCGACACACGGTTGCTGTCGTTTCCCCAACGGATGAGGAAACCGTCAGTGGACGAGCAATTCGCTCGTTTTGTTGAAGTAATCCAGAAGATCCACATCAACGTGCCATTGTTGGACGCTATGCAAGTGCCAACATACGCCCGTTATCTCAAGGACATATTCAACAACAAGAGACCACTGCCAACAACGGAGGTGGTCAAGCTGACGGAACAATGCAGCAACGTCATACTCCACAAGCTCCCGGAGAAGAAGAAAGATCCAGGGTGTCCTACGATCACCTGCTCGATCGGGGCACAACAGTTCGACCAGGCGTTGTGCGATCTTGGAGCCAGTGTCAGCGTCATGCCAAAAGATGTTTTCGACAAACTCAACTTCACGGTGTTGGCACCAACACCAATGCGCCTTCAACTGGCTGACTCGTCAGTCCGTTACCCGGCAGGGATAGCGGAGGATGTGCCAGTCAAGATACGGGATTTCTTCATCCCGGTTGACTTGGTGGTGCTAGACATGGACACGGGGAAGGAGACACCGCTCATCTTGGGCGTCCGTTCCTTAGCACCGCAGGAGCCAGCATTGACGTGGGAACGGGGAGCATCCGTTTCCATATCAACGGGAAGGAGGAAAAGTTTGAGTTTCAACCGAGGACGGAACAATGCTCCATGGTCAGAATCAAAGTATGGGCCAAACCCGCAGAATATTCAAGTGGTCGAAGTGGAGCTACCCAAAACGGACAGCCTGGTGAAATTCATGCAGAACTTCCTAGAGAAGGAAACAACGATGCCTAGGAACTGTTATTGGAAGACGCCGGTAAAATCACCTGTACCGGCCAAGAAGTTAGAACAGCCGGCTCAGAAGAAGCCGTCTTCCGCACCAAAACCAAAGAACGTGTGGAAGGAAAAGCCAAAGATGCCCACTCCATCACCTCCGGAGACGGGTGGAAAATCCGCGCACTGAACCGAAAGGAGGTACGGTCTTGCACGTCGGACCTAAAATGACGCGACCTTCGCTAATAGGTAAATTGGTATGTATCCGCATATTTGCTTTCATGAATTTGAATTTTTGCATCATCACATATTTCAAAGTTGCATTTAGTATTTTTGAATTTTGAGGAAATTCTTCAAATGAATTTTTCAAAGCAAACCAAAAGAAAATTTTCAGTGAAAATTCGCTGTGCCATGACCACACTGACCGTTGGAACCCAACGGCCGAAAGTGGGGCCGGTTGGGCCCACCAGGGGTTCGGGCGAACACCTTGGTTCAGCCGAACCGGCCAGGCCAACGGTCGGCTGCCTCTCTTTTTGAGGCAACGGCTAGTGGGCCCCACAGGTCAGTTTTGACCGTTGTGGGTGCACAACTTAAGCCAACCAGCCGGGAGAGGGAATTGCACCCTATTTCACCACATTTTCATTTCCTTTCCAAAATTTGCTCTCAAGTTCATTTAAGCTTTGATAGTTTCCCTCAAATTCAAACACTTAGTTGCATATATACAAGTTGCTTTGGTGAAACTAACCGGCGGGTGAAATTCTTGTTATTCCTAACCCCCGCCGAGTTAGTCCGTTCTTGCTCCATTGTGCAGAATGAGGAGGCGACTGTCTCGTATGTTCAAGGGGTCTGGCTCTTTATCAAGTCGCCATGACGAGTCTAGTACTCGTTCATCAGCAGATGTCTCGATGAAAGACGCCGAAGCTCCGCGACGACTCCTGAACAACACCGACCTCGACCTTGTCAGTGATCGGGAGAGACAAGCCTACTACATGCTGAGCGACCGGGACTATGCTCACACACAAGAATACTCACCGGAGCTGCTGAAAAAGATAGGTATATATGTTGAATTTCGATCTATCTGGAAAGCTGTTGGTTGGCAGAGATTTGCTGTGGTGGATGAGCCTGGTTCTCGTCTGCTTACTTTACAATTTCTGTGCACGTTGAAAGAAATAGAAGATGGTATTTCCTTTCGATTTTTCCGTGAGGAGTTCACACTTAAATAGGTTTTGGGAAGACATTTCTGGTGCTCCAATTTGCAAGAAACCTAGAACGACTGATATCCATAATCCTACACTTAGGCTCATGCACAAATGGATTGCTATGACTTTGTTTACTAGAGGTGATCTTAGACCCATTAGGGGAAATGAATTGATTATCATGTTTACCATGGTTAGAAAGATCAAAATTGCTCCTGTGAAATGTATGATAAGGCAATGGTTAGAAAGTATAAAGTTCTCTGCTCCCGTTGAGTGCACTTCTCTGATTATTCGGATAGCAAAAGGGCTAGGGGTCGTTAGCGACCAAATTGCTTTTATCTCAGCCGCTCGTCCGCGTATTGATAAGGCTTATCTAGTGCAACGACATATTCTAAAACACGGAGTAGATGGATCTTTGATATAATTTTTCCCCGGTTGTACAAATGAAATCCCGTTGCCAAATGCTGGGTATCATTTTTACAACTGCCATGAACTAACCATTCCCCTACAGATCATAGAAGAATCTCGTGCAGGTGGAGCATATAGGGAGACGCGCAACATGATAAGGAACGAACGAGAATGTTCATCATCCACAACACCCGTGCAGATGTATGAGGCAGGTTGGGGACCAACTGGGGATGCACCCAGATAGACCTAAGCTCCACGCCATAGCATCGGAGTCTCAACCTGGGCAAGTGCCAGTGAGGACCGGTGGCATGCGCCTCATGACATCCAATGGGGGGGACAATCAACCCTCCAGATCAAGTGGTGTGCCTTCATCTCCAATTGAATGGCGCTCGAGTTCCTCTCGTTGGGACTTGGGTGAAATCACTAGGAGAATAGACACCCTTGATGTGCAGACGGGGGAGATCCAATACAATCTCACAGAACACATAGCTCAAACGCAAGAAAGGAAACAATCTGCAGATGCTCAATTCACCAACATCAACAACATGATGTAGCAACAGCACGATGACCTTTAGGCGTACTTTCGTTTTCAGGGGTTCAGTCCTTATCAAGGGCCCTGAGCGAAAGCCATGCTTGGGGGGAGAGATGTCTCCCCCCACTGAGGTAACTTGTATCACATTGCATATTTCCCTTTCCAGTTGCATATTTGCTTTCCAATTGCATCTTATAAAAATGAAAACAACATAAAAATTTGCAAAATAGAAAATACCAAAAAGATAGGATAGGTTTGAGTCATGCTAGGTAAGATAAGCTAGTTCTCTTTGTTGAAATGATGAATAGTTGCTCTGTTTTATATCTCTTATATATGGGTTCTTGGTAAATGCTTTCTCAAAGGTCAAATATAAATAGCCAACAATTATCTGGGAACCCGAGGTAAATGAGATGCACTGGCTGATCTAAGTCTAGGTTGTTGCAAGATGTGAGATAGTAAAAATGAGTTGCTATGATCCTGATACTAGCTTGACTTGAATTCCGGATGTTTTGTTTTTCAAAATGATAAAATTAAAAGTTCTTTATTTGATATAAATTCCTACAAGAGCCAAAAATATGCTATCATGATTAAACCATTTTCATTTTGGTTACTTGTCATTCCATTGAACATTGTCAAACTCTTGTGACTTGTGTAGATACTTCTCATGCTCTATGATCAAGATCATACACCCACATATATGCATATGCCAAACTCCCACACCGGGAGCTAAGCAATGTTCCATTCCATTTCTATATTACCACCAAAATAAATTCTCCATGTTTTCATGTGCTTTCTTCTCCTAAAATAGAAAAGTCGTTTTGAAAAAAAAAGGGAGCCAAAGGCATGGTTATAAAAAAAAAGGATTATGCTCTATCAAGCATGAGCATGATATTGAAAAAAAAATATATCCATGCCCTCTCCTAAGCAATAAAAGAAGGATTCTTGGGAGAAGAGAGTAAGCACAAAGGAGAAGCATTTTTCTTTTATTTTTCCTCATATACCATTTCCACCATATACCACACACACACATTTTGCACAATCTTGATCGTGAGTATGTTTAGTTATTTGCTTTAGTCTGAGTTTTTGACTCAGTAATAAATGTGAATGCAAGTATGCCATCTTTGATCCCTACCGAGCTCCACATATCAAACCTTAGAGTAGGAATCAAAAAGGCAACATTTGGTGAGGAATTCATATTGATACACTTAGAGAGACTGAGTGAATCATTTGAGGAACTTGGCTTTCTTTTGCAAAATCATTTTGAGAACTTCCGGAATAAGAGTTGAATAAAGATTGGGTGATTGGTGATCTAATTGCTGTTCTGTCTTTCAACTGCCCAAGGCAAGGAGAAGTAGTGTCTCGTGGGAATCAGGGGTAAGGGTAAGCCACCGTGCCAAAGATTATTTAATCTGAGAGAGAGTACATATACCTTGCACCTGTCTCTTTGAGATTTGCAGCATAGTAGCAACTCCTGATCAACAACCAAGTCTTTGTTTCCTTTCGTCCTTCACTCGGGATGAGCAAAGGTTCAAGCTTGGGGGGTTTTGTTGACGGTCGTTATCGATCAGTTTCGACCGTCAATATTGCCAACATAGAGGAGAACTAGTGATGCTTGCAATGCATAAATATGTAAGAATAATAATATTCCACTAGTATTAGGTCTACTAACCTTTTGCAGAGAATGACACTAAAGTGGAGGAGAATCGACATCAACACAGACGATAAATCAATCGGATGATGTCGAGAACCAGACTTATGTATGAATGGGCCAAGAACTCAGAATTGACGTGACAAACTGGGTCAAAATTCACAAGTCTGCAGAGAAGAACAACAGAGGAGGCCACCAGCCGAAATTGGGCTGGATTGGGCCGGCCCCTGGTTCGGACGAACCCTCCTCAGCGCCATCCGATCCAGGGCTTCCCCTAGACGGTGTGGATTAGCCCCCAATAACGGTTGGAGGGTATTTCAGACCATTCCAACCATCACAACCGTCATTGGGAGGCTATAAAAGGAGTTCTCATCCTCACTTCACTCACACACCTCAAGCAATAGCTCTCTCATTTCTCTCAAGTTTATTTTAATAGTATCTAGCTGGTGGAATAGGAATAGAGTAGAAATTAGGAGTCCGGAAGCCTTCGGAAGAGTTCGGGTATGGCTCTAGTAGCTTTTCTCTTCTCTTTTGTAAGCTTTGTACTTTTATTAGAATACTCTTCTAAATACATTTATGGTATTGAAATACTTTCTGAGTATATGAATGCCTACTTTACATTTGTCGCCGCGTCGCCATCCTTTGAGGTGATGCAGATGACCTCGCCCGCATGGAAAGATCTTTTTCGCATGCGGCCCGCTTAACGGCCCACATGGAAAGATATTTTTTCATGCGGTGGACTTAAGTCGCCCGCTGATAGACCCCATGGTGGAACGTAGCAAGAACTGGGTTTGGGCACGCAACACAGGTCAAGTCTCGGATGAGGGAGATATACTATTCGAGACTCCAGACATAAAACAAGTGACTACTAATTTGCAACAGATCGCTGAGAAAGAAAGAGCAGGATAGTTCGTACCATAGAGGGAGCAAGACCAGCTTACTGCGGTGTTGGGGACCACCGAACACTCTGGACGGGTAAGGGGTTTGTCCTCAAAGATGAGTTGGAAGATAGGGTTTCCATAGGACGCACCAAGTAATAAGAAGATAGACAAATACAAAGAATAACTATCAGACAAAATCTATGCGCAAGTGAAGGAACACTTCTACTCGTTGGCAGCTGAAAACCCGACAGCCTTTCCAAGGTTATTCCTTGACGGCCAGCAACCCACACAATTCGCACAACAAACAACTAATGTACCTAGCAGTGTAGGCTCAGTGAAGACAACTCACTTCCCTGTGGATGGTATAACTGGACCAACTCCGTGCTCACTCGTCGTACCTATCGGCAGCGCTGGAAAGACTAAGGAGGTTGCAACAAGTTTAGCGATACCCGGCCATCAATTCCACAACACGGCAATTCCTGAGGATTACGCAAGGGTACAGGTCGCCAAGGTCCATAGCGACCACATTTCTTTGGAACTAGACATCCCTGCACCTGAGGGGATTGAACTTCTCGGTGATGCAGTGAATCAGTTTATCTTGTGGCACCGCCGAGACATAATCTTGACCGCGGCTGTTTCAGCAGCAGGATCTTCAACTCCATCCTCATCGCTAGCAAAGACAGCTGCCGCTCCTACACCACCGTCGCCTCCTGGAGCACCTTCACCTCCAGATCCGGCGTCACCACCACCGCTTAGGTCCCCGCCTGGCCAACCTACTCCACCACCCTCCCCTTCTCAACAGCCTGCTCCCCCCTCTCCACGATCAGTTCAAGCCTCTCCCACCTCCCCAGCTAAACAACCTGCTCCCCCAGCTCCGCGATCAGCTCAAGCCTCTCTGTCACGCCCGGAATTTCTATCCAAAATTCCAAACGCTTACATGTGTGTAAACCCTCGTCCAGGAATCAGCCGAGGCACACAATAACAAATTGACAATAGAGTACAATTATTATCCTAATTAATAAGCGAATAAAATGTCATTACAGAGGTAGATAGTTCCTCTCCATCAATAAAGATCTAAGCAGCGGAAAATAAGATAAACGGCGCAGACGACTCCACTCCACAGGCAGCTTGACCAGATTACACCTAATCCTCCACTCCATCAGCATCACTGTAGAACTCCTCCTCTGATGAATGATTGCAAGGTGAGTATATGACATACTCAGCAAGCCACGCAGCAAATATGCAAGTGCACAAGGATACCAAAGGATGGCATAATATAGGCTCATTTGCAAAAGCAGCGTTTAGCAAACATTTGAGAATTGTAAAACAGTAGAGTAATTAATCATCAATATTAAACAACACTGTACAACATACCCATGCTATACAGGCCCAACCATACTGAACAACCATACCCGGCTGTACAGATCTATCTCCAAACCAGGAATATACCATTCCAAACCAGGAGCTAATCAAATTACCATCAATTATAGCAACTTTTATTAAGGTGAGAAATGTGAGACTAATCACGAAAGACATTGTTAGACCCGCCCATAACCGCGGGCACGGCTATTCGAATAGTTTTACTCTGATCAGAGATGTACCACTGTACCCACAAGACACAGCCCCACATCATGTCACCATGTGCCTTAATACCACCACGGTACCTCGGAAAGGAGCTGTGACAGTACCCCTCGCACAACACAATCCACCACAGCGCACCGTTCCTGGATCATAATCACCCCCTTATAAACAAGGCATGGACTCCCCAGCGACCCACGTGGGCTTATCTCCGCCACTTCACAGTCTGGTGCCCCATAATGAACTATGCTATACAAAAGGTAAAGCCGTTGCCCACGCTGGCTTGTGGTTGGCACGGTTAATGTTTCACAACCGAAACTCGTGAACCGGTCCTTAATTGTCATGAGCACGACCATCAAAACCATGTGCTCACAACCCACCATTATCAAGTTTTAATTGGCACATTAATTAATTAACCAATCACGATTAGCCATCGTGAGCTACAATTAAATATTCATCATTAAGTAATAGTGAAACATTAGTTATCCCAATTGTGTGCTAATGTTACTAAGCATGGCTAAGCAATTATATCTAATACATCTAGTTGAACCAATAAATAAATTCAACTAGTCAAATTATAACCCAAGGTATCAAGGAATAGTGTAATCAAGAACAAAAGGGCTATAGCAAACAATATGTTAATTCCACCCAATGACATTCAAAAATAAATGCAGTAGTTGAATAGAAATAATAGCTTTAAATAGGATCAACATGCTCAAAGGGTTGTTTGGGATCTGTGTGACTTGCCTTGCTGGCCTTGGAACTCTTCAAACTCTTCTTCGACGAAAACGGACTCTCCGGGAACGTCGGAATCTAAACAGAAAAGAGCAAAAACACCAAAACAGCACATAAACAAGCATGAACAGTACATGTGGATATTTTTAACATGTAGATCTCAATTTTAGAAAAATTTAGAGACTTGAACCAACTAAATCCGAGCTAAGATGAATTAGTTATGAATTTTCAAAGATTAAATCGGATTAAAACACTTATATGGATTTTAATTAAATTATGACGCAATAATGAATTATTTTTGAAAAGGAAAAAGGAATTATTGCGTCAGCGGCTAGGGTTTACGGTAGACCGGGTGCACGGCGACGGTTCACGGGAATGAACGGCCGAGATCGATCTAACCGAAAACGAACGGCCGAGATCCATCGGTTCACGACCGGCTCACAGCGGACGGCGGCAGCAACGCCGGCGATGACGTCACACCGGCGGCGGCTCGGGCTCGCGGGCTCGCCGGCGAACGACGGCACGACGGCGAACGCGGAGGGCACCAAAAGGATGCGGCCGACGCGGCGAACTCACCGGTGACCAAAGGAACGGCGGAAGAGCAACGGACGGCGGCGGCGACGAGGACGAAGCGGCGGAGAAGATCGGGTCGACGACGGCGGCGGTGCTCCGGCGATCTACGGCGACGACGGAGGGCGGGACGAGGACGGCGACGACTTGGCGAACACGTCGGTGGTCTTCCCGAGCGACGGCGACGACCGGAGCGACGGCGAAGCACGGCTGGAGCGACGGTGGCGACGGCGGCGCAAACTTGCACGGCGCTAGGACGATTCCGGCGACGAGAGGCGAAGGCGAGGGCTGCGGCGGGTAGAGGGGAGCTCGGGGATCCTTTTATAGCGGCTCGGAGGCGGCGGCGAAGGCCCACGGCGTCCGGCGACGACGAAGGAAAGTTAGGGTTCGGCCGATCCGATTCGAACTCGAATCCAAGAATTTCCAAACCGTTTTAGCGATCGATTCCAAAAAGAAAGAGGTAGAGGAGATCACGGAGAACGTTTCCCCTCTATCAATTTCATCGGAAACGGAAAGACTCGATCGAATTGGAAGGCGGCGGCGGCGCGGCTTCGGCTGGGGTCGGCTAGGGTTCCAGCCCGACGAAGACGACGAATCTGACAAGCGGGCCCCACCTGTCAGCGACACCGGGAGAGAGGAGGCGGAAAGGCGCGGCGGACTGGGCCGACTGGGCCGGCAGGCCGAGAAGAGAAAGAGAGAGAGAGAGACTTGGGCCGACTTTCGGCCCAAGGCCAAAAAGAAGACTTTTTAAAACTTTTTCAATTTAAAATTATTCATGAAATGCACTTCCATTTATTAAAAATACTTCCTTGGCTCAAATAAATCCCAGAAAAATCTAGGAACTATAGAATCAAGTAAAGTATTTAATAAAATTTTATCTAGCCCCATTTTATATTGGAATTTATTATTTAAAATTAGATCTTTTCTTCTAGGCTTTTAAAATCATTTCTAATAATTCCAATTAAACAACAATTTATAAATTTTAAGATTTTTAGGGTGTGACAAACCTACCCCCCTTAAACAGAATCTCGTCCTCGAGATTCGGAAGAACTGGCGAACAAATGCGGATGAGCTGACTTTAATTCATCTTCTCGTTCCCAAGTTGATTCTTCTTCCGAGTGATTACTCCATTGGACTTTACAAAAACGGATAACCCTATTCCTGGTTCTTCTCTCGTCTGTTTCCAAGATACGAATTGGCTTCTCAACATAGGTTAGATCCTCTTGAACTTCTATCTGATCAAGATTAGCTTCTTCAGTGGGTACCCTTAAACACTTTTTCAACTGTGACACATGGAACACGTTATGGACTCCTGCCAACGATTGAGGTAACTCCAATTGATATGCAACCTCACCTCTTCGACTAACAACCTTATAAGGTCCCACATAACGCGGTGCCAATTTTCCTTTAGTGTGAAAACGATGAACCCCTCGAAGAGGCGTGACACGAAGATACACGTGATCTCCTTCTTCAAAACTCAAATCTCTACGGCGATTGTCGGCATAACTCTTATGACGAGACTGAGCCACACGCAATCTTTCTTGAATGATCTTTACCTTCTCTTCTGCTTCCCTTAGGATATCGGTCCCGAAAACCTGACGTTCTCCCGTTTGATCCCACAAAAGCGGAGTACGGCACTTCCGACCATACAGTGCTTCGTAAGGAGCCATTTGAAGACTAGCTTGATAACTGTTGTTGTACGAGAATTCCGCGTAAGGCAGATTCTTATCCCAACTTCCACCGAAATCTAACGCACAAGCTCTCAACATGTCTTCCAAAATCTGATTTACCCTTTCGGTTTGTCCGTCTGTCTGCGGATGATAAGCAGTACTGAAGTTCAGCTTGGAACCCATCTCTTCCTGAAGTTTCTTCCAAAAATTTAAGGTGAACTGACTACCTCGATCAGACACTATTTTCTTAGGAACACCATGCAAACACACAATCCGTGCCATATATAATTCCGCCAAACGGCTTCCGGAATAGGTGGTCCTTACTGGGATGAAATGAGCCACTTTGGTAAGTCTATCGACTATCACCCAAATAGAGTCATGACCTGATGACGTTCTTGGTAAACCAGTGATGAAATCCATACCGATTTCCTCCCACTTCCATTCTGGTATCTTCAAAGGCTGTAGCAATCCGGCGGGTTTCTGATGTTCTGCCTTGACTCGCTGACATACATCACATACTGCTACATATTCCGCTATCTCGCGCTTCATACTTGCCCACCAAAACCTTTCCTTGAGATCTTGGTACATCTTAGTACTACCAGGATGAATGGAGTATAATGTATCATGAGCTTCTTTCAGAATTGCATCTTTTAAATCTTTGTTGTCTGGGACACAGATCCTCTCACCCAACCATACAGTTCCTTGCTCATCCTCCAAGAAACCGATAGCTTTTCCTCTTCTCATATTCTTCTTGATCTCATGAATATCAGGATCTTTAATTTGAGCTTCTCTAACTTGATCAATTAGAGTGGGCTTTGCTTCTAAGGCTGCAACGAAACCCCTACTGACAATTCCCAAATTTAATCTTTCAAATTCCTTGCATAACTCCAATGGCAACTGCCGTCCTTCCGTAGCATTGCAATAACCTTTCCTGCTAAGAGCGTCTGCTACAACATTAGCCTTTCCCGGGTGATAATGAATTCCCATGTCATAATCCTTAATTAATTCCAACCATCTTCTCTGTCTCATATTCAAATCCGGCTGGGTAAAGATATACTTTAAACTTTTGTGATCTGTATACACCTCTGTACGAGTACCGAAAAGATAGTGACGCCAAATCTTCAACGCATGAACCACTGCAGCTAACTCGAGATCATGAGTAGGGTAGTTCTTTTCATGCGGACGCAACTGACGAGATGCATAGGCAACCACCTTCCCATCTTGCATCAGAACACAACCTAACCCAAACTTAGATGCATCGCAATACACTTGGAAACCCTTCTTTGGATCAGGCAAAATCAAAATGGGAGCTGATATTAAGCGTCTTTTCAACTCTTGAAAACTCTGCTCACATTCTTCTGACCACTTGTACTTCACATCCTTCTGAAACAGTCGTGTCATGGGCTTAGCAATCTTGGAGAAATTCTTTATAAACCTCCGGTAATAACCTGCAAGACCTAGGAAACTGCGAATCTCTGAAACGGTCTTCGGTTGTTTCCAATTAGTTACGGATTCCACATTACTAGGATCAACGGCAACTCCTCCTGCTGAGATGACATGACCAAGGAACTTCACTTCAGACAACCAAAATTCACATTTGCTGAACTTGGCATACAACTGATGTTCTCGCAGCTTCTCTAATGCAAGGCGAAGATGTTCTTCATGCTCTTCTTTAGTTCGGGAGTAGATGAGAATGTCATCGATAAAAACAACCACGAACTTGTCTAGGTATTCCATAAACACCTTATTCATCAAGTTCATGAAGAAAGCGGGGGCATTGGTAAGTCCAAAAGACATAACAGTACATTCAAACAACCCATACCTAGTGGTAAAAGCCGTCTTGGGTATATCTTCTTCTTTAATCCTCAACTGATGATATCCTGATCGAAGGTCTATCTTGGAGAAAACGGTGGCACCTTTAAGCTGATCAAACAAATCATCAATTCTAGGCAACGGGTACTTATTCTTGATAGTCACATCATTTAGTGCCCGATAATCCACACACATCCTCTGGGTGTGATCTTTCTTTTCCACAAAAATAACTGGAGCTCCCCATGGAGACGAACTTGGTCTGATATATCCTTTCTGAAGCAAATCATCTACTTGCCTTTTAACTTCTGCTAATTCATTGGCTGCCATTCTATAAGGTCGTTTATGAATCGGCGTTGTTCCTGGTACCAAATCTATTCGGAATTCTATATCTCTTTTAGGCGGCATACCAGGTAAATCATCAGGGAACACATCAGCGTACTCTTGTACTATAGGAATCTCTTCCAAAGTTATTTGGTTCAGACTCGACTCTAAGGTCTCAGAGGGCAATGCATGAACAGTTACGATTTGACCGTCAATGCTGGTGAGAGTTACTTTTCTATTGGCACAATCTATCACACCGTTATATCTGGCTAACCAGTCCATCCCTAGGATGACATCAAGATCTTTGGATTCTAACAGAATGAGGTCGGCCAGAAAGGGTACACCTTGGATCTCTATTCTGACAGAGGGACTACGTTGTGATGAGAGTGCTTGGTTACTCGGAGTACTAACCATCAAAGGACGTCTAAGATCTTCTACTTCCATCCCATGATTTCCCGCAAAACTCATAGATAAAAATGAATGCGTAGCACCAGAATCGAAAAGCACTGTTGCAGGAACTGAGTTAACAGGGAACGTACCCAAAATCACATCTGGAGCACCTTGGGCTTCGGCAGCAGCAACATGGTTGACACGAGCCTTGGCTGCTGGTGCGGAGGAGTTGTTCTGAGCAGGGTCAACCCTCACACGTCGGGGCTTCGGACACTTGTCAGAGTAATGACCTGGGTCTCCACAGTTGAAGCATACTACGGGCTTACTACCTTGCTCCCTCTTTACAGGCTGTTGCTGTGTCGGAGCTGCAGCAGGGCGTGAAACTTGATTGCGATTGTTGTTGCCAGCATTGTTGTTGAAGAACTGACGTTGCGGACGAACAACAGACGAAGAACCTCCCTGTGACATTGACTGGGGTCCCAAAGTAAGACGCGGCTTCTGACTATTCCCCTGCTGTGCCTTGAAGTGAGCAATCCGGCGTTTCTTCTGCTCCATGCGATTGTACTTGTCCTCTTGACGAATAGCCTTATCCACTAACTTCTGAAAATCCTGATAATCCCCACTCATTAGTGTATAAGAAAGCTCATCATTAAGTCCTTCCAAGAACTTCTCTTGACGCTCTTCATCAGTGCGCACATCTTCCGGAGCATAGCGAGCCAGACGATTAAATTCATGCAGATACTCGGTGACAGTGCGGGATCCCTGAGTAAGCGACCTGAATTCCTTCTTTTTGAGAGACACCACTCCCGATGGTATATGCGTTTTCCGGAATGCAGCGGTGAATTCAAACCAAGAGATAGGTTCAGCCGTGGTCCTGTTGAGACGGAAATGATCCCACCACTCAGACGCAGGGCCTTGCAGCTGGTGTGATGCAAATGAGACCTTCTCCTGATCAGTGCATTGAATCAAGTCCAACTTCTTCTCTATGGTGTGCAGCCAATCACCAGCTTCAACAGGATTAGTGGTGCTAGAGAAAGTAGACGGCCTCACACGAAGAAATTCTGCTAACTTGTTCTGGGGAGGTACATGGTTGTTTCCCTGGTTCTGCTGATTTTGAAGTTGCTGCATCATCATGTTCATAAGCTGTGTCTGTTGAGCCAAGACTTGGGCAAGCGTGGGATTCTCTGCATTGTTGTTACTGTTGTTGTTGGAACCATTCCCAACGCTGCGAGTAAGCACCATCTGGCATAGACAGGAGCACAAGAAGAGAAACCGGAGAGAAACTACTTAGAACAGGAACTTAATTAACTTAACTTTTATTGATCTTAACTGAGTTTCATTATTACAAAACTGAAGACTCTCTCACCACTAAACTCACCAACTTCCTAACACTCGAAAGCAAACAAACGCATGCCTTTACATCCCACCCATGATGTAAAACACATGCTGGACCCACACACACAACCAAACTTAAACAAACCAACTAACACAACGATCTAAGGCTACGGCTTGACAAGGCGTTCTAGGTCTTGCGGGCATCGGAGTTGACTGAAGGCTCATTCGGCACATCTCCATCATCTTGAGTTGGTCCCCACTCGATCTTGGAATGGGTGCGCTTGGATTCTTCTTCATCATCATCACTTATAATGATGACCGGAGGATCCTCTGGGACTGGGGTAGCTTCTTTTTCCACTTCTTTCTCCACCACACGAACCTTTGGCGCCAACTGATAACGAGGAACAAATAAAGCTCTCTTCCTTGCGGTAAGACGAACCCTGGCCTTCTGCGGTGGTGCTTCTCCCTTCCATGCGGCTAGCTCCTTCTCCAAACGATCCACCTTATCCTCTAACTTGCAAATCTTGCCACGGTTCCAATCTTCACGATCTTGAGCCGCTAACACAATCTCCGCGCGAGTCTCATCCATAGCCCACAGCATCTCAACCAAATGCTTTGTGGTAGCATCATTCTCAATCCCCTCAGGTTCAAGATAACTGCCACGGTCAGTTCCCTGGGGTTGGCGAGGATGGTAGCGATACTCAGTGTCGGCCAACTGATCACTGTAACGATCACGAAGCTCTCCTATGGCGATCCTTGCAACCTCTTGGCATGCATGAATATAATTTCCCCCTCCAGCCTCGAACATCACTGATGGGATATCTTCACGATCACTGTTCAAGGTGACTTTGACACGGCACTTCTCTTCATGGCGATCATGAGGAATCTGGGCATACAAAGGGGCAGTCCCAAATCCTATGGCAAAGGACATCGTACGCAACTCCCGGACAAATCCTTCAGCACCAAACAAGTACTCAGGCTTGTAGCTCGGCATCTAATGACAAGTGAAAGGAGGGAGTTAAGACATTTATCCAATTAATAGCACAAGTTTTTAGGTTAATTTGAATAAAGTTAGAAAATCAAAGTAAAAGGTAAATAAATAAAGTAAACCAAGTTTGCAAGATAAGTTGAAACAGTTGGAAACAAGTTCACAAATTTTGCACTTTTGAACAAATGGTTTTAAATAAAATAAAAGAGAGTTATAAAATCAACATGCTAAATTTATTTTATTGCAGCAAGAGTAAATAAAACAATGTTGTAAAACCTTTGCTGATAAATGGGCCATTAGTACAGTAATAGATGTACGGTACCAATAACACAGGAATAATAAATCTATTTTAAATGAAAACAATTAAAGGAATTATAAACTGCATGTGCCATTAGTTTGGTTTAATTAAAAGAGAAAGGGAGAAGAACAGTTCTACTTTTCCAATATTTTTAGAGGGCTTCTATGGGTAACCATTTGGCATAACCTAAGGTCAAGGAGGCTCTGATACCAACTTGTCACGCCCGGAATTTCTATCCAAAATTCCAAACGCTTACATGTGTGTAAACCCTCGTCCAGGAATCAGCCGAGGCACACAATAACAAATTGACAATAGAGTACAATTATTATCCTAATTAATAAGCGAATAAAATGTCATTACAGAGGTAGATAGTTCCTCTCCATCAATAAAGATCTAAGCAGCGGAAAATAAGATAAACGGCGCAGACGACTCCACTCCACAGGCAGCTTGACCAGATTACACCTAATCCTCCACTCCATCAGCATCACTGTAGAACTCCTCCTCTGATGAATGATTGCAAGGTGAGTATATGACATACTCAGCAAGCCACGCAGCAAATATGCAAGTGCACAAGGATACCAAAGGATGGCATAATATAGGCTCATTTGCAAAAGCAGCGTTTAGCAAACATTTGAGAATTGTAAAACAGTAGAGTAATTAATCATCAATATTAAACAACACTGTACAACATACCCATGCTATACAGGCCCAACCATACTGAACAACCATACCCGGCTGTACAGATCTATCTCCAAACCAGGAATATACCATTCCAAACCAGGAGCTAATCAAATTACCATCAATTATAGCAACTTTTATTAAGGTGAGAAATGTGAGACTAATCACGAAAGACATTGTTAGACCCGCCCATAACCGCAGGCACGGCTATTCGAATAGTTTTACTCTGATCAGAGATGTACCACTGTACCCACAAGACACAGCCCCACATCATGTCACCATGTGCCTTAATACCACCACGGTACCTCGGAAAGGAGCTGTGACAGTACCCCTCGCACAACACAATCCACCACAGCGCACCGTTCCTGGATCATAATCACCCCCTTATAAACAAGGCATGGACTCCCCAGCGACCCACGTGGGCTTATCTCCGCCACTTCACAGTCTGGTGCCCCATAATGAACTATGCTATACAAAAGGTAAAGCCGTTGCCCACGCTGGCTTGTGGTTGGCACGGTTAATGTTTCACAACCGAAACTCGTGAACCGGTCCTTAATTGTCATGAGCACGACCATCAAAACCATGTGCTCACAACCCACCATTATCAAGTTTTAATTGGCACATTAATTAATTAACCAATCACGATTAGCCATCGTGAGCTATAATTAAATATTCATCATTAAGTAATAGTGAAACATTAGTTATCCCAATTGTGTGCTAATGTTACTAAGCATGGCTAAGCAATTATATCTAATACATCTAGTTGAACCAATAAATAAATTCAACTAGTCAAATTATAACCCAAGGTATCAAGGAATAGTGTAATCAAGAACAAAAGGGCTATAGCAAACAATAGGTTAATTCCACCCAATGACATTCAAAAATAAATGCAGTAGTTGAATAGAAATAATAGCTTTAAATAGGATCAACATGCTCAAAGGGTTGTTTGGGATCTGTGTGACTTGCCTTGCTGACCTTGGAACTCTTCAAACTCTTCTTCGACGAAAACGGACTCTCCGGGAACGTCGGAATCTAAACAGAAAAGAGCAAAAACACCAAAACAGCACATAAACAAGCATGAACAGTACATGTGGATATTTTTAACATGTAGATCTCAATTTTAGAAAAATTTAGAGACTTGAACCAACTAAATCCGAGCTAAGATGAATTAGTTATGAATTTTCAAAGATTAAATCGGATTAAAACACTTATATGGATTTTAATTAAATTATGACGCAATAATGAATTATTTTTGAAAAGGAAAAAGGAATTATTGCGTCAGCGGCTAGGGTTTACGGTAGACTGGGTGCACGGCGACGGTTCACGGGAATGAACGGCCGAGATCGATCTAACCGAAAACGAACGGCCGAGATCCATCGGTCCACGACCGGCTCACAGCGGACGGCGGCAGCAACGCCGGCGATGACGTCACACCGGCGGCGGCTCGGGCTCGCGGGCTCGCCGGCGAACGCGGAGGGCACCAAAAGGATGCGGCCGACGCGGCGAACTCACCGGTGACCAAAGGAACGGCGGAAGAGCAACGGACGGCGGCGGCGACGAGGACGAAGCGGCGGAGAAGATCGGGTCGACGACGGCGGCGGTGCTCCGGCGATCTACGGCGACGACGGAGGGCGGGACGAGGACGGCGACGACTTGGCGAACACGTCGGTGGTCTTCCCGAGCGACGGCGACGACCGGAGCGACGGCGAAGCACGGCTGGAGCGACGGTGGCGACGGCGGCGCAAACTTGCACGGCGCTAGGACGATTCCGGCGACGAGAGGCGAAGGCGAGGGCTGCGGCGGGTAGAGGGGAGCTCGGGGATCCTTTTATAGCGGCTCGGAGGCGGCGGCGAAGGCCCACGGCGTCCGGCGACGACTAAGGAAAGTTAGGGTTCGGCCGATCCGATTCGAACTCGAATCCAAGAATTTCCAAACCGTTTTAGCGATCGATTCCAAAAAGAAAGAGGTAGAGGAGATCACGGAGAACGTTTCCCCTCTATCAATTTCATCGGAAACGGAAAGACTCGATCGAATTGGAAGGCGGCGGCGGCGCGGCTTCGGCTGGGGTCGGCTAGGGTTCCAGCCCGACGAAGACGACGAATCTGACAAGCGGGCCCCACCTGTCAGCGACACCGGGAGAGAGGAGGCGGAAAGGCGCGGCGGACTGGGCCGACTGGGCCGGCAGGCCGAGAAGAGAAAGAGAGAGAGAGAGACTTGGGCCGACTTTCGGCCCAAGGCCAAAAAGAAGACTTTTTAAAACTTTTTCAATTTAAAATTATTCATGAAATGCACTTCCATTTATTAAAAATACTTCCTTGGCTCAAATAAATCCCAGAAAAATCTAGGAACTATAGAATCAAGTAAAGTATTTAATAAAATTTTATCTAGCCCCATTTTATATTGGAATTTATTATTTAAAATTAGATCTTTTCTTCTAGGCTTTTAAAATCATTTCTAATAATTCCAATTAAACAACAATTTATAAATTTTAAGATTTTTAGGGTGTGACACTCTCCCACCTCCCCAGCTAAACAGCCTACTCCCCCGGCTCCGCGATCAGTTCAAGCCTCTCCACCCACACCCCAATCTGCTCTGGCAGAACAAGTGCTCATACCGAAGGTACTACATCCGAACCGAAGTCTAATCCTTTGGAACCTCGTCGTATAATTCCAAAGTTGAGATCGACGTACGACCCAAAGGAGATTGACAAGGATAAGGAGAAGTTCATGTTTTCAGCTTTCAGGAATTCTGAGAAGAGAAAAGAACTTGCTCACATCATGACAGACTCCCAGAAGTCTATGACAAGGAGACATTTATGGAATTCCTCACTATTTTGAATTTGTAAGTGATAAACATTTCATTAATATAAATTGTTTGGGTCCGCCAGTCTTCTAATTACTGATAAAACAATTGTTTTCTTCAAACAGAGCACACAAGTACTACCGCAAAAGAGGCAGACCAGTACATGATCCGTCCAAGAAGCAGTTATCCGTTAGGACTGGCTGGCCGGTACTAACAAATATATACCAATACAACAAATATCAAACATTACATACTGAATTATGTCTACTAAGATCGGTCCCTCATAATTATATTGCAGTGTTACAAACAACCACCAGGAACCAACTTGTGCGGTTATTACATGTGCGAGATGCTCAGAGTCAACGGGAGGTACAAAACAACCAGTGACCGAGTAAGTCAGCGAACTCTTCTTTACAAAGAAACCTAGCTAGCACACACATCTCACTGAGTACCATTTTATTTTCCTTTATGTGCGCAGTTCCCAGAAATCCCATATATTGCACAACGATTCGACAACATGACTATCTAGAACATGGGCGCTAACCTCTGCCGATTCATCCGTCGTGATGTCTGCAACGCAAGAGGTCTCTTCTACGACAACCAGAGTGAACTCGCATTGGACGACAAATTTAAACCTCTCAGAGAGTGGGAGAAAAAACATATGCAATGACATGTACACTATTGATACATATGATGAAAAAACTGTGGCATTTGTAATATATATTTCGTATGTAAATTACGTTGGAATTTATAGTTATGTATTTGATGTTTGTTACAGTAATAACAACAATCCAACTATCTCATATGCTTACTATTCCGAAATATGATAATAAATCCCTCAATAATTTAATATTAATTACGAGACACATCTCGCCAAAAGGCTAGAATAAATATTATTTTTGCTATTCGGAAATTGATTTTCCTATGCGGTCTACTTAACACACCGCATGCGAAAATAGATCTTCGCATGCGGTCTTTTTAAGTCCATCGCATGGGAAAATAGATCTTTGCATGCGGCTGCTTAAATGGGCCGCATGCGAAGATCTATTTTCGCATGCGGCCGTCTTAAGTGACCGTATGCGAAGATCGATCTTCGCATGTGGATGGGCCGGCCGCATGCGCAAATGGTGATCTTTGCAGACCATTTCGCGCATGCGGGTTGGCCAACCGCATACGAAGATCGATTCCGCCCGTATGCAAAAACGCTTTCTGTAGTAGTGATAGCGCCATATAGTAGTTCTCTCTCTCTTATATATAATGCATAAACCCTAGCCAGTACCCTCTGTGCATTAAAGTGTTCTACTGTACCTGCATTAAAATATTCGCAGATGTACAATAAAAATATTTAATTTCTCATAAAGTATATGCCCAATATGTTTTTATATATGGGTGTAGTACGTTCTAACACTTCTGTTGTAATGCAGGAATACTAGGATCTTATCCACATTAATGCATTGTATTGTGACTTACTGGTTGCCAATTTTTGCTGTGGAGTTTTGTTCTTTTCTGTAATGTCCAAGGTTGGTACCGAGGTTGCATAACCTTGTATATCTCTAAAGGTGTTTTGGGTATTCTTTTTAAAAAAGCTCAACTCAAGGGCGTATTGCATAACAATTTACAATGTCGTAGGTATGTTGTAGAAAGAGACTATGTCTATGGTACATCATTGAACTGAGACAAATGCAGTGGCATAGAGTACATTCTCTCATAGCTTTGTATCTGCATCCAACAATACAAGGGATACAATTATGTATCCAGACAATCCTTGTATTTTTGGACGGAGGTACCATGTAAAGTGTATGTAAAGTGTACTATGTGATTAAAAAAATTTAAAATTGGCTGATCACCCTGATCACCCATGCTAATTAAATTAAGTCCATTTACTTGTATAAGCGAAATAAAATTTAAACACATATCATTCGAGATCTTTGGGATTTCGGTGAACGGCAAACCATAGGCCAAAATTAGGGTCACCTCAACGGGTGCTCGGATTGCAATGAAATGACACAGATGGGGTCAGAATAATTGTAGGAGTTTGGAATATGTCCCGGATTTTGATTTTGAGGTCAAATGGATGGTCAACTTGATCAGAGAAGAAAAAGGGAATTTTCTGATTTATTTTTCATTAGGAAAATCAAATTTTCTTTTCTTCTCTCTCTGCACGGGAGGCGGCGCCGGTGGAGGAGGAAGCCAGTTTCTGTCAGGATGGCGTTGGATTAAGGGTCCCCAGGGTGCGGCGACCCTGATCCTGTGGCCAGCGGAGGCATGGGCACCGGTGATGATGTTGGCGGCGTGGGTAGGAGGAGGAGGCGGAGGCAGCCATGGCGGCGGCGATTCCGGCGATCTCCAGGAAGGGTCGCGGGCTTGGTGAGCTACAGTGAGGCAAGGGGAGTCCAAGGGTGGCGGTGTGTCACACCCCGAAGTTCTTTCCCAAGCCTAAATTGAAGTTATAAATGGTCTCAAGAAAATACCAGTGTAAAGCAAGAGTAAACCTTAATAAATTAATGCAAATAATAATCGGAATTGGCATGTGGAATTTTTCTTGAGTTCTACGTGTCGAAATACGCTAACAAGATTTTTAGTGGAATTTTCAGAGCTCTCGAAATAATTTTATCCAATTAAAAATGAGCACAAGCAATGTTTAATCCCAGGAAAATCATTTTTCCTTCTTTTTCCTTTTTCTTTCTTTTTCTTTTCTCTTTTTTCCTTTGAATGGGCCGCCGGCCCATCCTTCTTTTTCTCCCCCTCCTCCCGCTGGGCCGGCCGAAGGCCGAGGCCCAGCTAAGCCGCGCGAGCCGGCCGCCCGCCTCCTCTCACCCGGGGTCGCCGACAGGTGGGACCCACCTGTCGGGCCCGTCTCCCACCTCGCTCCCGCGCCGCCACGCCCGCAACCGCCGCCGCGCCCACATCCCGCCCCCTCCGGGCCACGTCGGCCACGCCCCGGTCGTGCGCCGCGTCTCCCGCACCCACTTCCCCCTCTCTCCCGCCCGCGCCCGCGCCCGAGATGGCCGGGATTCGAAATTCGAATCCCGCCTCTCTCTCCACCTCCACCTCCCCTACGTCGGCCGGCGAAATGGGGCCACCCCGGGCCGTTCCCGACCTCTCCGCCCCGATAAAATCCACCCCCGCATCCTCCTCCTCATTTTTCCTGTTGCCGCTGGTCTCTCCCGAGCTCTCCATCGCTCCCGCGCCGTGCACCCATCCGCCGCCGCCGCTCCCGCTGCTCCGGCCGCCGCTAGCCGCCGCTAGACTCGCCGCCGCGCCGCGCCGTCGCCGTCGTCGGGTTCGCAAGGTCAAGGGCCACCCTGTCCGCCCCTCCTCCATCGAGGTCCGTCGCCGGAGCCCGCATCCCCTCGCACTCCGGTGAGCGCCCCCTCCACCGCCGCCTCCGGCCATGGTTTCCGATCGCCGTGGTTCATCTCCCTGCCCCTAATCTCTCTCTTTTCCTCTCTTAGGGCATCCCGGAGCTCGTCCGCCCACCGCCGTTGTCCTCCCGTGGTTCGTCGTCGCCGTTCGCCGTCGTCCTCCTCCACGCTGGCCACTCTCGGTGAGGCATCCCTCCTCCTCTATTCCCCTTCCTCTCTGTAACACCCTGAAAATTCAAGATAATAAAAATCACTAAAATTTTGAACTTTTTAAAAAACTCTTGCATCATGCTGGATGTTATGGTTGCTTTTGCTTGCCAAACTATAAATTGTCACAATGGAAAATTAAACTAAAGTTATACAACTAAGCAATAATTATAATAATATGATATTTATTATGAATCCCGTAAATATTTACGCACAAGAAAACAAAGCCAGACAAAGGGAATGTTAATTACTAATTTAATTTATGGATCAAATATTGAATACTTGAACCATGTAATGCGTGCCATGAAATATAAACACTTAGGAAATGATAATCGTTCAAATAAAGGGAACTCTATCTATAAAATAGTTTTACTGGGAATAATTAATTAGATGTTACATAATTTGTATTGAACCACGAATATTAAATTATAAGGATCCATATGGAGGTAAAACCAATTTTAAAAGAACAAGGTTAGCTCATGCATTAGAATTAGATAGAATAATTTGTTCACACAAAATAATGACCACATCGTTACCAGGATCCCATCTATAAAAGAGTGTTTTGCTGGAATATTTAAATCAATATTTAACGCAACCATCTTCGCATAAAATTCACTTACATAAATAAATAGAGTGTATAATATCACTGCCTCTGTAATTGTCTCATTAGGAAATTACAAAGACTATAATAAATACGAGTATTAGGTAATGGACAACATTAACTTTAAATAAAATTCACATTGGAACACTTAATAATGCCACTCAAATGCGTTGGTGAAAATATAAATTCAAATAGCTATTATTCTCAATTTTTAAAACCAACCAAAATCCAAAATTCCTTTTTATGCACTGCCGTCACTGTTCATTGCACGCCATCATGTCGTCCTCGAGCCCCGCGCGCCATCATGTCGTCCTCGAGCCCCGCGCGCCATCATGTCGCCCTCGAGCCCCGCGCGCCATCATGTCGCCCTCGAGCCCCGCGCGCCATCATGTCGTCCTTGAGCCCCGCGCGCCATCATGTCGCCCTCGAGCCCCGCGCGCCATCATGTCGTCATCGAGCCCCGCGCGCCACCATTAAGCCACCCTTCCCACACCCTATAAATACCCCCTCCCATCTCCCTTCCTCCCCACACCCTCTTGGCTGCCATCACAAGGCCCCAAGAGCCCCCGAGCTCGTCCTCCCCTCTCAGCCACTTCTCCTCCCTTCTACTCATTTCGTCGAACACCTTGTGGGCGTGCTGCATCTTCTTCTCTACTCCACAGCCGCGACATCGAACTTCGTCGTTCCTCCATCCCTCGGTAAGTCCTCGCTCCTCTGGCCTCTCCTAGTTCCGTAGAAACTAGAGCCCCCTTTAATTTCGCCAATTAGCAACCGAAGCCGTGCCGGTTCGGCCGCCGTTCCACCGCCGGCGAGCTCACCGTGGACAAGCCATCCCGGAGCTCCTCCTCTCCATCTAACTAGCAAAATGGAATCCCCATACGCCGTAGATGCTCAAGCCCTGACCAATTTGGTCCGAAACCCTCCCTTTTTGCCATAGCCACTTGCAGCCCGAGCTCAGCCATGGCGGCCCTGCCGCGCCGCTCGCCTCCACATCGGCACGCGCCGTGGTCGCCGGAGGAAGCTCGCCGGAGCCTCGCCGCACCCTCCCCGGCCGCCGCCGTGCCAGTCTCGCGCCGTCCCGGCTGCGCCTGGCCACGCTGAGCCACGCGCGCCGCGCCTCTGCTCGTCGCGAGCGAGAGGAAGAAGACGATGGGAAAAGAAAGAAGAGAGAGAAAAACCGTGTGGGGCCCGCTCCCTATTTTTTTTTTCTAACAAAAATAATTCGGTAGAAAATATAATAAAACCCCTGACTCCACCCGTCAGTGACTCTGAGCTGTGGATAGGTTTCGGATTAAAATAAATCATTTATGAATAGTAGCTTTTTACAATTTCTCGGATTAATTCGAATTTGGATCTTTACGCTAGCATAACTTATTCGTTTTAACTCCGATTCGAGTGAAACTTGAACCTAAATTCATCTAAATTCATAGGCTTTCCAATGGTAAACAATTCACTATTTAATAAAATATATTTATAATTATAAATTAATTAATATCAAATGATTAGATAATAGTTAACCTAAATAGTGTGCCAATAAATAAAAATGGATATTGTACAGTAGAATAATTATCTTTAATATGTTTTGTCACTGTAGCAATCACATAAATTAATTATAATCAATGTTTGAAATTAATGGATATATAGGAAAATATTAGTGCCATTTATTAATCTATGTCCAAATATAATCAAAACCCATGACTTATTAGTTATTTAAAAGTTAGCCTTATAATTTGTAGGTAAGTAAAATATGGATACACATAGATCGGTCCTAAGCTTGTTTATGGCAAATAATAACAGAGCTAGTGTGGTTAAATCACCTATATGAAATTAATCAATGACATATCCCATATAATAGCATATAGTAGGAGGGGTGAGCAACCCTTAGTTAACCAAGCAGTAAATAGCAACTATTCAGATAAATGATTCAATATATATATTAAGATATTGTGCACACACATATATTGTACATCCCATTGTAGTTATATAGTATCGTATTAATTTGCTTGTTGCATATATTAATTTAGAGGGAGTGTATGACAAACATGAATATTAGATAAATACTAGTTATACATCTTGTCCTCGTATAATTACAGATCAACTGTAAATTTGGATTATTCATTGTAAAATTATGTGATGGGATAATCCGTAACCATAATATGATTAACCTAAACAATTCTAACATACAAAGCATGGGTAATTGTTAACCTTTTATAATTTATTTTGACAAGTAAAATATGTACATAATTAAAATAAAGCCTCCATTAATAAAATAATAATACAAATGATTCACAGTAATTATTTGACCGATCCAAAATCTATCCGGCAACAGAACCTCTAGTGTATAACCGTTCTATTTAGATAGATGCATGTGTAAGCATAATCCTTCCTTAGCCATTAGCTAGACTGAACCACCATGACAACAGAAAGACTAAGAAACCTTAGCTCTTAGCATGTTGGAATCCATTAGCAAGCGCGAATAATATGAGCAACCTTAGGTTCGACCTCAACAAATATATTTTGTTTGTGCATATTTGATTGTTGCTTGAATATTGGCTTTTCTCGTGTATTCTAGACTGTGTATCGGTTAGTCGTGAGGCAACGTATGTAGCTTCCAGGAGGTGAAGGTTGATCAAGATTATATTAAGAATAAGGACTACTCTGAGCAGGCAAGTCATCACTATTCCTTGAACATGTTGATCCCAATTGCGAAATTGTTTTGTTTACAAATAAAATTGCATGCAATGATGAACATCCTACTTGTGATTATGCCATGCCTTGATTATTGTTTACCCTTAAATCTTTGTAACCATGATTACGTATGAGTCCCTAGTCAACTATGACCATTGCTTAGAAATGCTATTCTAGAATCATGCATACTCATATTTATCAAATGCTATATGCTTGGGCAATTACCTTTGGGAAAGTAATTGAGATGCGGCATGTGGAGACATGAGCGCCACATTGCCATGATATTGATGACATGATTTGTGAAAGGAAAATAAAGTGAAACAACTGTTTTCGACTGGGGCGGCTGGAGGATTTGGGTGGTGTCCGGAAAAGGCTAGTGCCGTCCCTGGTCAGTTAAGGACCGAGCCATGAAGTTAAGCATGAAACGACCCCCGTACAACCGCACTTCTCGTATGGGTATAGACCTAGCGGAGTAGATAGCTGAGCGGAGGCAGTATCCATGCGTAGTGGTCTTCTTTTAGGTGTGTGATGCGGCAAGCAGTCTGCTGGCGGATGCCCGGTTCGGATGGCCAGGTGGATGGCGGATGCCCGTTCCGGATGGTCAGAGGCTGGCTTGGCAATACTACATGAGGATACCCATAAGAGAACAATCATGATGGACTGGGTTCAATGACAAGAAGCAACGTAGGAATGTGTGTGTTTTTCCCTTCCCGGGAGCGCCAGAACTCCTCTCACTGCTAGAAACCGTGTACGCCTAGAGTGCATGAGGATGTAAAGTTCATGGAGCGGGTACTGCCAATGCGAGGTTATCGAAAAGCTTTGCCGTGACGCGTCTCATGTGTTGGGACGAGGCTCATATGTTGGGCAGTCGCGGAGTGCGGGTAAAGTGTACATCCACTGCAGTGTGAGTAAACCAAATCTATTCGAATAGCCGTGCTCGCGGTTATTGAGCACCGGGACGTGTATTACACTTGGCTAGACTCTAAATTCTTAACTTGTGTGGGATGGGTTATTGCATGATGATTTTTATGCTGATGGAGCCACTTCCTGAGAGGAGGGAAGGTGGACGTCCTCAGAAAACCATGACGACTCAATGGCGGGAAGCTATCCTTGGGATCACAATGGATGGTGGACAGAACCGTCGTTGTTTAATGTGAATACTGGTACTAAAATTTGATCAGTCTATGCTAGGTCTTAGGCTTGTGAAAAGAATTACAAAACTTGCTTTGCGCAAAAGAACCATAGCCATCCTTTGAATACCCCTATCATGTGCATTGTTGCTGTGGTGGCTTGCTGAGTACGGTTGGTACTCACCCTTGCTATTTATATATCTTTTAGGAGAGTGTTGAAGAGAAGCCCTTGTCGGTACGCTTGCGTATCCAACAGGATGATCGGAGTGCGGTCTTGTTCTAGGTCTCGTTCCCCAGTCGACTGCCTGTGGCATGTTAACCGGGCCCTTATATTATTTTGTCTTCCGCTGTTGTTCTCTGATAGTTGTTGGCCTACCTGGCCCTAATGTAAGTATTTAACTCTTTTAGCCTGAATTCATTCGTGATATGTTGTGATCCAACTATGTATGTGTGTACCAACTACTGATCCAGGGATTGGTACGGATAAACACAGAAGATTTCCGATTTCCAAAATCGGGGGTCTACAGGGTTGGTATCAGAGCCTATCGACTGTAGGACGAGACCCTAGATAGAATGGCCGCTAGTTTAAGGACCCTATATTTTACAAAGATATTTTTAAATGCAAAAAAAAAAAAGGTTGTGAAAACATTCAAATGTTGTTTCTCATCTTACCTCTCTTCAAAAATATCTGATTCCGATACGCCAAAAAGAAAAAAAAATATTTTTGATACCTTGCATCTCAACCCTTCCTTTGACAAGGCGATTTTACCACTTGATTTGTGATTGAAAAATATTGGTTCTATATTCTCATCCACATTTCAAAATTATAGAATAAGAACCGAAAGCAATTAAGACGCTATGGGAATATTATTGATTGTGCCGAAACCTCATCCTCGAAAGTAGACGATTGCATCATGTTATATGAAAAACAAAGTAAAAAAAAAAAGAGAGAAAAGATCAGAAATTAACTCATCAATCATGATAACTCATTATTGTTAGTACTAGTTTCCTCTAGTCACACACTCGTATAGTAGAAGTGAAGTCTCGACTAAGCCGTTAGTGACCATAGAAGCTCTACCTGCGACATGGGAGTTCATAAAGAACAATAAAGAGAAAAGAAACAAACTGCGTATCTATGAGAAAGCCCGGCAAGAATGCTAAGTTGTTTCCATAAACATACAAGGATCTGAAGATTATGGATCAAAAAGGAACATAGGATGGTGTGCATATATGGAAATTTAATAAAAGGAACCATGTTTTCGATAAGAGTACATGGACGAAGGATGAAAGAGATTTGAATTTATTGGATTTTAGCTTTAGGGTTGCTTCAAAATTCCAAGGACAAGTCAAACTTATATGGATTTAATCCCCTTAAAACTTTGTTTTATGAGTTGTCTTTAGAAAATATTGAAAAACAAATGAATTTTTGCATTTTGAAATATAGTCTTATAAAGAAAAAAAATTGCTTCAAAAAGAAAGGAAATGTTTGTTTCAAACTATGTAATTGCAAAATTGTCCCCAAAGCCGCTCTGAAATTATATTAAATTTTGGGAATGGTCAAAATTAGCTTGAAAAGAAAATTTTCTCTGAAAATTATTTGTGAAATTTTGATTCCAAATAATGTGTTGCAAAATTTTCCAAAATAGAACTTCATTCAAAACCAAGTTTTGAGAGCATGTCTTCGAAAAACATCCTTTCAAAAGGTTTTCCAAGTTGAATTTCAATAACTATTTGCCTAAAGCTTTGCTAAAAAAAAAAGAGAGAAAAAAAAAAGGGATTGCGAAACCTTTCCAAATGCTTTGTGAAAACCCGTTTCTAAGTGATTATTTCCATATGAAAATGTTGCACTTTCTGAAAAAAGTTCAGAAAAAAAGGGGGTTTCATGAGTTTTCTTTTGAGGTGTTCAAAAGTATTGTTGTTTCAACTATGAACCATGCATGCAAACTATATGGTATCTTGGCCCTATTGGCAATAGTTTTCTTTTGCGAAATAAAATCAAATGTTGTTTTGAAAGAAAAAATTGATTACAAAAGTTTTTAGTTGTCATGTTGCTTTTTGTTAAACATATGTATGATTATACAAAATCTTGCTTGAAAAATCTATTTTCAAATTATATTTGGTGAGAAAATGCATCTCTTGAAAATTTTAAATGTTTTGCAAACATCACTTCGAAAGGATATTTGTGCAAAATCATTTTGATGAATAATAAAAAAAAAATCTACTTTGTGAACGCAAAAGCATATCTTCTTTTAAATTGCTTTCAAAATTTCTTATTTTAAGGGGGGTAGCCTATGTGGAGAAACCTCAAGAGAATCAAATAACTTGTGAAAATATGGATAAGGAACACAACATATCAAGTTCTATTCACCCTTGTACAAGGAATTTTGAGTATATTCAGCACCGTATGACAGTAAATCGTCGACAAGATTTATAATGTGTTAAGAATAACCTACCACGGGACGTGAGGACATGGAACAACTAACGCCGAGAAACAAGAATTTCTTCGACTCTCAATAACTGCAGAATATGGAGATAAGTCAATCCACGCTACTACCTGAATATCCTTCCCACACTTCCCGTGTCCAAGAACGGGTTCAATCCCCACAAAAGCCGGAAGACTACACCCTCGGTCTAAACCACCCAAAGCAATACCCTACAAATGAGAGCTATCAACTGATTACGACAAGACGGAAGGCAAATGTCACATGTTTTGGTTGTGGGGAGAAAGGACATTATGCCAATAAATGCCCCCAAAGAAGGTTGAGAGTTGGACCGAGAAGGAATTTGCCTTGGCACCCAATATGCAATATAAGACCAGGAATATTACCAACACCAGTGCCCTGTTCAGGGAATCCAAAACTTCCGTATCAACCATTTCCTAGACAAAGAACTACACAGCATTGGTGGAAAGAAGAACGGAAAAGAAAAGCGTCATCACTAATAACATATGCTGAACTTGATCTCAGTAAAATGGGAATAGAAATCGGTGATTTGCCTGAAGAAGTTGAAGAGCTACAACTATGGCAACGAAAGAGAGATGGCTGTTGTTTTTCTTGTGGACAATTTGGACATTATGCGATAGGCTGTACTCAAGACACCAATGAAGAACAAGAAACACTGCCTTCACAGATCAGCCCGGAAGAGGATAGAGTTCCAGACCCATCCAAAGAAGTTTCGAAGATTAAGGCATGTAGTCGTTGCGGAGAGATAGGACACTACGGTAGTAATTGCGTTACTCAATGCCCCTACTGTGACGAAGACCATACAAACGGAGAATGCCCTACAACGAAGATCACGTGCTTCCTTTGCGGGAAAGATGGACCATGTGCCACGAGACTGTCAACTAAGTCCGTTGCTGACCAAGACGGCGGAAGTACAAAGAGTGTCGCTTCGCTTTGCTCATCAACTCATGACGTCCGAAAGCCACGAAGACCCTGGAGTTTCAACCTTCGATTAGCATGTTTTGTTGTCGAACGATATTTTAGTCAAACTAGTTTAATGTCACCATAGTCCCACCGAATCTCGGGGACGAGATTCCTTTAAGGGGGTAGGTTTGTAACACCCTGAAAATTCAAGATAATAAAAATCACTAAAATTTTGAACTTTTTAAAAAACTCTTGCATCATGCTGGATGTTATGGTTGCTTTTGCTTGCCAAACTATAAATTGTCACAATGGAAAATTAAACTAAAGTTATACAACTAAGCAATAATTATAATAATATGATATTTATTATGAATCCCGTAAATATTTACGCACAAGAAAACAAAGCCAGACAAAGGGAATGTTAATTACTAATTTAATTTATGGATCAAATATTGAATACTTGAACCATGTAATGCGTGCCATGAAATATAAACACTTAGGAAATGATAATCGTTCAAATAAAGGGAACTCTATCTATAAAATAGTTTTACTGGGAATAATTAATTAGATGTTACATAATTTGTATTGAACCACGAATATTAAATTATAAGGATCCATATGGAGGTAAAACCAATTTTAAAAGAACAAGGTTAGCTCATGCATTAGAATTAGATAGAATAATTTGTTCACACAAAATAATGACCACATCGTTACCAGGATCCCATCTATAAAAGAGTGTTTTGCTGGAATATTTAAATCAATATTTAACGCAACCATCTTCGCATAAAATTCACTTACATAAATAAATAGAGTGTATAATATCACTGCCTCTGTAATTGTCTCATTAGGAAATTACAAAGACTATAATAAATACGAGTATTAGGTAATGGACAACATTAACTTTAAATAAAATTCACATTGGAACACTTAATAATGCCACTCAAATGCGTTGGTGAAAATATAAATTCAAATAGCTATTATTCTCAATTTTTAAAACCAACCAAAATCCAAAATTCCTTTTTATGCACTGCCGTCACTGTTCATTGCACGCCATCATGTCGTCCTCGAGCCCCGCGCGCCATCATGTCGTCCTTGAGCCCCGCGCGCCATCATGTCGCCCTCGAGCCCCGCGCGCCATCATGTCGCCCTCGAGCCCCGCGCGCCATCATATCGTCCTCGAGCCCCGCGCGCCATCATGTCGTCCTTGAGCCCCGCGCGCCATCATGTCGCCCTCGAGCCCCGCGCGCCATCATGTCATCATCGAGCCCCGCGCGCCACCATTAAGCCACCCTTCCCACACCATATAAATACCCCCTCCCATCTCCCTTCCTCCCCACACCCTCTTGGCTGCCATCACAAGGCCCCAAGAGCCCCCGAGCTCGTCCTCCCCTCTCAGCCACTTCTCCTCCCTTCTACTCATTTCGTCGAACACCTTGTGGGCGTGCTGCATCTTCTTCTCTACTCCACAGCCGCGACATCGAACTTCGTCGTTCCTCCATCCCTCGGTAAGTCCTCGCTCCTCTGGCCTCTCCTAGTTCCGTAGAAACTAGAGCCCCCTTTAATTTCGCCAATTAGCAACCGAAGCCGTGCCGGTTCGGCCGCCGTTCCACCGCCGGCGAGCTCACCGTGGACAAGCCATCCCGGAGCTCCTCCTCTCCATCTAACTAGCAAAATGGAATCCCCATACGCCGTAGATGCTCAAGCCCTGACCAATTTGGTCCGAAACCCTCCCTTTTTGCCATAGCCACTTGCAGCCCGAGCTCAGCCATGGCGGTCCTGCCGCGCCGCTCGCCTCCACGTCGGCACGCGCCGTGGTCGCCGGAGGAAGCTCGCCGGAGCCTCGCCGCACCCTCCCCGGCCGCCGCCGTGCCAGTCTCGCGCCGTCCCGGCTGCGCCTGGCCACGCTGAGCCACGCGCGCCGCGCCTCTGCTCGTCGCGAGCGAGAGGAAGAAGACGATGGGAAAAGAAAGAAGAGAGAGAAAAACCGTGTGGGGCCCGCTCCCTATTTTTTTTTCTAACAAAAATAATTCGGTAGAAAATATAATAAAACCCCTGACTCCACCCGTCAGTGACTCTGAGCTGTGGATAGGTTTCGGATTAAAATAAATCATTTATGAATAGTAGCTTTTTACAATTTCTCGGATTAATTCGAATTTGGATCTTTACGCTAGCATAACTTATTCGTTTTAACTCCGATTCGAGTGAAACTTGAACCTAAATTCATCTAAATTCATAGGCTTTCCAATGGTAAACAATTCACTATTTAATAAAATATATTTATAATTATAAATTAATTAATATCAAATGATTAGATAATAGTTAACCTAAATAGTGTGCCAATAAATAAAAATGGAGATTGTACAGTAGAATAATTATCTTTAATATGTTTTGTCACTGTAGCAATCACATAAATTAATTATAATCAATGTTTGAAATTAATGGATATATAGGAAAATATTAGTGCCATTTATTAATCTATGTCCAAATATAATCAAAACCCATGACTTATTAGTTATTTAAAAGTTAGCCTTATAATTTGTAGGTAAGTAAAATATGGATACACATAGATCGGTCCTAAGCTTGTTTATGGCAAATAATAACAGAGCTAGTGTGGTTAAATCACCTATATGAAATTAATCAATGACATATCCCATATAATAGCATATAGTAGGAGGGGTGAGCAACCCTTAGTTAACCAAGCAGTAAATAGCAACTATTCAGATAAATGATTCAATATATATATTAAGATATTGTGCACACACATATATTGTACATCCCATTGTAGTTATATAGTATCGTATTAATTTGCTTGTTGCATATATTAATTTAGAGGGAGTGTATGACAAACATGAATATTAGATAAATACTAGTTATACATCTTGTCCTCGTATAATTACAGATCAACTGTAAATTTGGATTATTCATTGTAAAATTATGTGATGGGATAATCCGTAACCATAATATGATTAACCTAAACAATTCTAACATACAAAGCATGGGTAATTGTTAACCTTTTATAATTTATTTTGACAAGTAAAATATGTACATAATTAAAATAAAGCCTCCATTAATAAAATAATAATACAAATGATTCACAGTAATTATTTGACCGATCCAAAATCTATCCGGCAACAGAACCTCTAGTGTATAACCGTTCTATTTAGATAGATGCATGTGTAAGCATAATCCTTCCTTAGCCATTAGCTAGACTGAACCACCATGACAACAGAAAGACTAAGAAACCTTAGCTCTTAGCATGTTGGAATCCATTAGCAAGCGCGAATAATATGAGCAACCTTAGGTTCGACCTCAACAAATATATTTTGTTTGTGCATATTTGATTGTTGCTTGAATATTGGCTTTTCTCGTGTATTCTAGACTGTGTATCGGTTAGTCGTGAGGCAACGTATGTAGCTTCCAGGAGGTGAAGGTTGATCAAGATTATATTAAGAATAAGGACTACTCTGAGCAGGCAAGTCATCACTATTCCTTGAACATGTTGATCCCAATTGCGAAATTGTTTTGTTTACAAATAAAATTGCATGCAATGATGAACATCCTACTTGTGATTATGCCATGCCTTGATTATTGTTTACCCTTAAATCTTTGTAACCATGATTACGTATGAGTCCCTAGTCAACTATGACCATTGCTTAGAAATGCTATTCTAGAATCATGCATACTCATATTTATCAAATGCTATATGCTTGGGCAATTACCTTTGGGAAAGTAATTGAGATGCGGCATGTGGAGACATGAGCGCCACATTGCCATGATATTGATGACATGATTTGTGAAAGGAAAATAAAGTGAAACAACTGTTTTCGACTGGGGCGGCTGGAGGATTTGGGTGGTGTCCGGAAAAGGCTAGTGCCGTCCCTGGTCAGTTAAGGACCGAGCCATGAAGTTAAGCATGAAACGACCCCCGTACAACCGCACTTCTCGTATGGGTATAGACCTAGCGGAGTAGATAGCTGAGCGGAGGCAGTATCCATGCGTAGTGGTCTTCTTTTAGGTGTGTGATGCGGCAAGCAGTCTGCTGGCGGATGCCCGGTTCGGATGGCCAGGTGGATGGCGGATGCCCGTTCCGGATGGTCAGAGGCTGGCTTGGCAATACTACATGAGGATACCCATAAGAGAACAATCATGATGGACTGGGTTCAATGACAAGAAGCAACGTAGGAATGTGTGTGTTTTTCCCTTCCCGGGAGCGCCAGAACTCCTCTCACTGCTAGAAACCGTGTACGCCTAGAGTGCATGAGGATGTAAAGTTCATGGAGCGGGTACTGCCAATGCGAGGTTATCGAAAAGCTTTGCCGTGACGCGTCTCATGTGTTGGGACGAGGCTCATATGTTGGGCAGTCGCGGAGTGCGGGTAAAGTGTACATCCACTGCAGTGTGAGTAAACCAAATCTATTCGAATAGCCGTGCTCGCGGTTATTGAGCACCGGGACGTGTATTACACTTGGCTAGACTCTAAATTCTTAACTTGTGTGGGATGGGTTATTGCATGATGATTTTTATGCTGATGGAGCCACTTCCTGAGAGGAGGGAAGGTGGACGTCCTCAGAAAACCATGACGACTCAATGGCGGGAAGCTATCCTTGGGATCACAATGGATGGTGGACAGAACCGTCGTTGTTTAATGTGAATACTGGTACTAAAATTTGATCAGTCTATGCTAGGTCTTAGGCTTGTGAAAAGAATTACAAAACTTGCTTTGCGCAAAAGAACCATAGCCATCCTTTGAATACCCCTATCATGTGCATTGTTGCTGTGGTGGCTTGCTGAGTACGGTTGGTACTCACCCTTGCTATTTATATATCTTTTAGGAGAGTGTTGAAGAGAAGCCCTTGTCGGTACGCTTGCGTATCCAACAGGATGATCGGAGTGCGGTCTTGTTCTAGGTCTCGTTCCCCAGTCGACTGCCTGTGGCATGTTAACCGGGCCCTTATATTATTTTGTCTTCCGCTGTTGTTCTCTGATAGTTGTTGGCCTACCTGGCCCTAATGTAAGTATTTAACTCTTTTAGCCTGAATTCATTCGTGATATGTTGTGATCCAACTATGTATGTGTGTACCAACTACTGATCCAGGGATTGGTACGGATAAACACAGAAGATTTCCGATTTCCAAAATCGGGGGTCTACACTCTCCCTCCTTGCCGCCGCCTTTGCGCCGCCGCCTTGCGCCGCCGGTTGCCGTCGCCACCAATCACCGGAGTCGGCCCGCGTCGAATCCCGTTAGCACCTACACGACGACCACACCAAGCCGTGTTCCTGCCACCCAGAGTTCTTCGCAAACAAATCCACTCCGACCTCCGATTGATCACCCATCAATCTAGCCGCGAGACGAAGCCGACAAATCACCATGCCGCCTTCACAGCAGCTGAACGACCCAAACGCTACGTCTAGCCATCTCCCTGTCAAACGCAGCTCATCGAAGAGCCCGGGCCAACCCGCCCAGAGTGTTCGATTCCACCGATCGAGAACATCGATCGCCTCCAGCTTCAATCAACCCTGAGCGTGCGGCCACCTGCCCGAAGTGTCCGACCTACCGATTGGATCGCCAATCGCTTACGCCGCCATCAACCCGACCACCACGTCTGGTCGTCTCCCTATTGATTGCAGCCATCGAACGGTTCAGACCGCCGCATGAAGTGTTCGATTCCACCAATTAAATTCCGTTGATCGCCGCCGTGCTCCACCTTGCATCCATTTCCGTCCCTGGACACCCTGTGTACTCGTCGCGGCGTGGAGCACCTCCCTCGTACCTCTACCATGGATCTCTCGCAGGCTTTGATACCACTTGTTGTAAAACTAGCTCCGAAATCGACATCGGTAGCTAAACACGGAAGAAACGCCATAGGAGATCCAAACATGATGACGATACCGAGGCACGATATTTGATAACGGAGTTCAGCCGAGGCCTACATCTCTGGGGCACTGATTACTGGCGCTCCTTCGCGATCCAGCATAGTACAGCGTATCAGAGTTACAACGACTCACGGTCGGACACTGCCGACAGCCGCTCCCTCTCGCTATGCTAAGTCGCCATGCGGTTACAACAGGCACGCCCCTCTATTTATGAGAGATTCTAGGATAGAGTTCGACTCTTACTCTAGTCCTAATGCCTAGTACAACTCCAAGTCCTAAACTGTAACCGACTACGTACACATATTCGACACAAACTTTAACAGGTATAACTAATCATTTTAAAAAGGCAAAGAGTACTGAAAACAGGATAGCAGGTATAACAAATCATTTTAGAAAGATAAAAGGTGCTGAAAAGAGAATAGCAGGCCTTTACACATAAGGTAGTGAACAGTTCATACATAGCCATGGAGGTTGTTTGGTCTTTCTAGCAGTGCTTACATACGTAAGTGGCATAATAGATTGGTAAGTGCAGCGCCCTCAGCATTTTTATAAGGCGCAAGACTAATTATCATAAGGTACATTAGTCGCCAACCCGTGCGTTGCACGGGCTACTTATTATATTAACATGCTAATTATGAGCATCTAATTTTTTATTTACATTAATAAAATATTATTTGTTTCATCCAAGACGGACTCATATATTTATTTATTACTAATATATAGTTATTAAATTTTAAAAAACACTAAGACGGAAGATTCTCTAGTAGTAAAAATTGTAGAGTACTCTACACTATGTTCAATGACAAATAATATATCCATAGTAATGATAATATGCAAAATAAGTGACATACAGAGTGAAAAATTCATGATGGAATACCTGGATGCAATTGCAGATGGGATAAACAAAGATGGACCTTTTTAGATGCAAGTCAACCCCTGCATAGGATATATATTTGCTACTATGTATAATCATAAATATAAATACTTTAATAATATTGAATACCAAATTTAGTGAATATTAAACTCTAAAAAACTAAAACATAGTAAAAAATTTATGCTATTTTCAATGGCATATTTTATTCATGAAAAAAATATTTAATATGATCTACAATTATGATAATATGAAAAAAAAATATGTAGAAATACCTGCATGGATTGTTGACATGACAAACACGCATGAACATAGTCTTCTTATTAGATGAAAGTTCAAGTTGTTGACCCCTCAACACCTGAAACATTCAGATTGACATCAAATATGATAAGTTGATAAGTTGGGGTTGGACTAATTATTTATTGATATATGTCGTAGATATAGTTTTTTATCATGGGATAGATTGCTTAACTTTTATTTTAATTTCTAAAAAAAGACAGTACAAATGCAGGCGCCCACGACGTACGTACACTCACTACCCCTATGAGCACATCCGGGAGACCGAACAGGTATTTCTTGAGATTGATGAAGTCATCACGGACATATTTTATTGAACACATAATCCATTAAATAAATTATATGATTTTTTTTTGTTAACGTGTAAATCTGTCATAGCACCAAATATGGGTAGAAAAAAATAAATAGATTGGCAATGAAAGACTAATTGATCAAAAGTAGTATTTAAATATGGAATTTCTTATAGTTATTATAAAACACAAAATACGATACTTGATAATTTCTTGCCAGTTGATAAGCTAACATTATTGGCGCAAAAGCAAAGATCTGCAAATTTGGGTTTGTTGTTTGCTGAAAGAAAGTATTCTATAAATATTTTCAATGTGTATCAAAGAAACCAGTGATTCATATTATAGAAAATGAGAATGTGGAATGGCTGAACCTGTAAAAGTGCCTCTGTTATTTCTTATAGGGTGTATTTGAATATAGAGTGAGAATGTATACATCAGTGTTAAAATAAGAAGCCAAATATATTCTACGTGCTAGTGCACTTAGGTTATGAAGATAGGTGATATGTAGAAAGGCATTGGAATTAGCAGAGTAATGGTTGGTACCATAATAGTAACAGAGGTTGATGGCCGGTACTATAATAAATGCGGGTTTGTTTCATTGATCTACATGATGAAGGTCAATGAAGGTGTCTAGAGTAGCAGACAGGTCAAAAGATAGCTATTTAATTGAATTGAAGGTGGAGCATACATGCATACACAGGTGTAGAATTAGAGTTGTGTAATTACAGGTGCAATTTAATTGCAGCAGTGGTAGCGTAGATTGTCCTGAATGGTTAAGTCATGGTGTTGCTGCGTGGCCTGACGTTATTTGTACGTGGCCAAATTTGATTAGGATTAAAAGAGAAACGTAATTTAATGTAAAGACATGGATACTGAGTTGACCTGATTTGTTGACCCTGTGATTGATAGCACATGATGATTCTGCATCAGTATTGGATGAATGGCCTGAAATAGAAATATGAAGCATGTTAGTAAGAAAATTGTTATTCTAAATGATATGGTATAACTAATGGAATAGATGAGTTCCTTCACTTGATTGGTTTGAGATTACAATCATATTATCTCTGACGAAAGGTGTTTGTGTGATAACAATACCTCTGCTGTTTTGGTGTATAGACCTTTTTGCCTTGAACTTGAGGTGTCCTTTTGATGAAGCAGTCATGCATGGGAAGCTTGGTTGCTCCATGTTTGTCAAATATGAGGAGATCAAGTGTTGATGGAGAAGCAACGCTGAATCTAACACATTGTCCAACACGTAAGCCAGTAAGCTCAACAAATTTTTTCCAGCCTTTGCAGATATAGAATGACTGGCCTCTTTTTTCCAGCTTGACATTTGCTGGTGTGTTATGGCGTGTAACTAAGGTTAAATGTTTTCCATGGTGTCCATTGCAGCTGCCTTCAATCTCATGTGGTAGAGGCTATAAAAGATTTTGTCATTAGTAAAAAATAGGATATTATGTTGGCGCAATACCGAAAAGTATTTATATGTACTTATAAAAGTTTCCTTATCCAAGTGGGTGAACCTTAGCATAGCAGATGTTATTCGAGCCATGATAAAGAAGCTAAAACATATGTTGTTTGTATGTTAATGGTTGAATAAAACTTTGCTTTTCAAGAACGAAGGCACATTTAAAATTAGAGATTTTATTATTGTAGGTGCATCTAAAAACCAATTGGTTTTGATGAAAGGAAAGCATTTACAATATAAGATACTGTCCTATATGATAAGATGATAAAAGAATGATTTTTAGTGGTCTAATAAAATATGGCAAGAATATGAAAAGGTAATAAAGGTAAGAACAAAAATAGATAATAAAGAGGAGGAGTAGATAGTGATTAACAACAAACACAATATTCAATATTGATTCTGAAAGAAAAGATCAGGTTGGATCTACAACAGGTAATTGATCTTGGTATTCAATGATTTTGTTTTCATGTAATGCAAAGTCATGTACAGTTGCAACTCTCTTATATGGTTTTATAAACTATATAAGAGAGATACAAATTTTGTGAACAATATTACTATCATTTTGTCGGATGAAGAAATGACCAAAATAAAAATTATAGATATTGATGAGTTATACAACTTTGTTGTTGATGACTTTTTTTTTGAAATTATTTAGTATTTAAAAATGTTGTTTGAACTTGTTATAATTTGAAATTCATATTCAAATTATTGAAATAAAGTCATATAGCAAAATGAACAAAACAAAGTTGTAGATACTGATGAGTTATACAAAATATTTTGTTGTTGATGACTTTTTCATTTGAAATCATTTAGTATTTGAAAATGTTGTTTGAAGCTGTCATAATTTAAAATTCAAATCCAAATTATTGAAACAAAGTCATATAGAAAAATGATCAAAATAAAAGTTGTAGATCTTCATAAGTTATACAACTTTGTTGTTGATAATTTTTCATTTGAAATCATTTAGTACCAAAAAATTATTTGAATTGACAGGAGGGAGGCCAAATAGACTTCTAAGCGAGGGAGGAGCAAAAGGGTTGGGCCAGCGGCCTGAAGAGAGAGGAGGGGAAGGGGAAGCTGGCCCGAAGAGGGACAGAGAGGCTACGGGCTGAGGAGGGGAGAGAGTAACACTTGGGCAAAAAAGGCCCAAGGACAGAGAGAGGGATTTTTGTTTTCCATTTATTTTAATAGATTAAATGAACTTTGTAGTATTAAAACAAGTTATTGAGCTTCAAAAATTTACGGAAAATTTCAGAGAATAATTTATACCACGTACAATATTAAAAAATATTGCCGGCCTTGATTTTTAAAGGAAAATTTTAGTTTCCTTATAAATTCACTTGATTAAATTGCTTCAACTTTTAATATATTTTTTTAGAAATGCATTATATAAATCTGCGACATTTGCTTTTTGCCCCTTATGACAAATTAATTTCGTCACAACGTCCCATTGAAATACTTTATCACGATTTCTAGTTGGTATTAACGACGAACACCTTTTTTTTTATCACTAATCCATCCCATTTCATACTAATCGTCATAAAATGAAATGTGCTAATGACGAATAGCTCCGATGTCACGAGGAATTCGTCACAGAAGGTCATATTTCTTGTAGTGTAAGTTTTAGTTATTACAAACTTGATAAATGAATATATTTGATATTTTAAAGAAAATTCTATATAAAAAGTTTTTACATGAAATATATCGTTTAATAATTCAGAAAACATGCTATCAAAAGCTGAGGTAAAATCCGTATCTTAATATATGGGAAAAAAACATGTCCTGACACGGTAGATAACTGGAGATGCCCTGGCAGAGGGCCAGCCGGCAAAGCGGCTCCACTAAAAAAATTCCTGCGTCTGAAAACTGAGAACAATAATGATCCCCTAAAGATCTGCTGTTGCGACAAGAAAAGGCAAATTAAAAATCGAGTATGCACATGACATTCTATTAGGGCTATCATCCCACACGATCCCTGCCTGAATTTAACCATGACATTCCAGTCACCGAAGCTCACAACTTGATGAATACGCATACCAGCAAAGTGAATACATAAATCACAGCTGAGAACATAGGACTCTAAGCAAGATCAACACATGGAAAGAAGGGGCCAACTGCAATATAAAAACATGGTTAGAATTGAGGAGCCAAAATTTTATGTGTGGATATAGAGAATCCTGAAAATTTCAGAATGTTCAGTGGGTGTACAAGGAAGACAAAACCAAAAGTTGGAATTGGTAAACAACTAATATGGTCGAGAGAAGCATGCTGGCCGCGACGACAAAACTCCCAGCCTCCTTTGATAGCAAGGAGCTGAGGTAACCTGCAGTTTGGTATATATCACAAAATTAAACGTAGCTCATCAGCAATTCAAGCAAAACAAAAAGCAACAAGTACTACTGACACTTGATCCTATCTACAACAACATATGGATGCATCGAGAGGAAAAAAATGGATAACATTTTTCCTTTGTCCCGTTTCTGGCTTTCTGCTGTAAAGGGATGGCCACCAGACTACAAGCCAACCACCCCGTGGTTCTTTTCTCAGAACATCTCCCATCAATGCTATCAAGTCTCAACAACACAACAGCTGCATCCGCCATGGCTGCTGAGGCGGAATGGAGCCCGCTAACATCCTGGGACAACACCAGCGCCGCCAGCCGCCATGCCTGTTAATAGTGGCCACCATCCAAGTAGACAGCGCATGGCCACCCGCACGGAGGCTAGCTTCGTCCCATCCCGCTCAGATTATTGGCCTCAACCGTCGCGGGACCTCCTCTTGGGGAACTTGCACGACGTCGCCACCTTCCCGGATAATGCCAGCGCCGGCGTGCTCCCCTCCACCCACCAAAGGAGCATGAGGCGGGAGGGCTTTTCCATGCTAACGCTTTTCCATCCTCCTCTTAACCACAATTCCAGGAAACGACCAACGTTGGCCCTTCACCACCAGCAACAGTGCCGACCACTTACTGCCGCCGGCAACACTCGCAGCTGTGGGGCCCGATCGACTGCCCGAGGTAGATCTGGATGTAGGCGGTGGCCGGTGTGGTCCCTAGTGGAGGGCTACGGGAGGCAGCGTGGGGGTGCTGTCGTTCTCCTCCCTGGTGTGCACCGCTGGTTGGTCTCACCATTGTCAACCGCCAGGGTGCCCTCACCGATCTACGGGCTGAGATGGTGGATCGAATTTAGATACAGAAAAAAGATAAAAAAAAATAAAGTAGGAGGATTGAAAGTGGTTTCTTGGGTAAAAAAAAGGAATATACTCCCTCAATCCATAAAAGTTACACCTATTACTTTTGTTACCAAGATAAAGGAGAAATTAAATAATCTTAGATGTTACAAAATCAAGGAGTGAATGCAAGCATGCAACCAACCAATGAGTATTTAGATAACTCATTAGGTTCTAACCAAACATTTAATTTATCACTTCATTTAAGTCTTGAATGCATAAAGATTACAATATGAACAATTTATTTTGAAAAATTCAAATGTGAAAGAGAAAAGTACGAATTACCCCCTGACCTATCGAGGTCGACCGAATTACACCCCTGAACCCAAAAACCAGACATTGTTTATCCTGAACTTTCAATACCGGAAAAATTACCCCCCTCGATCCAAATTAGAGTGGTTTTGTCCTACATAGCGTACACGTGGCAACCCAGTCAGCATTTTCTATTTTTAAAAATTGTGGGACCCACATGCCCTTCCCCTCTTCCTCTTTCTCTCTTCACTCTTTCTCACGGTCACAGAGCAGTGCTGTAATATACCAGGATTTTCACCTAGGAAAACTTTTGAGGAAAATTTAAAACTTTTTGAAAGCTAATGCATTTGAGAGCATAATAGCTAATCATAGAGTTAAAATCCTGAAAATAAGATGAAACACAAAGTTTTGTTGGGGCAAGATTAGAGCTAATCCAAAATTAGATTTTATAAAATCTTGAGTTAACAAATCTCAATTCAAATAAGTTGATTTAACCATAAAATAGGAATTTAATTCTTTTGGTTTTGCATTGCAAACTAAGCAAAATATGAGCTAAAAGAAAACAAATGGAAATATAAGATTTAAAATAAGCAAAACTTAAATAATGGAAATAAATACACTTGGTTGTATGTGCATTTTATTATTTTAGGTTTGTTTTTGGATATGCTTGGTGCATCTCATAATAGGTTTCATATGCATGTCATGTCTAAAGAAAACTTCTAAAAATAAAGGGATAAGTCCATTGTACACCCTCCAACTCTTCGCTTCGTCTAAAATACACCCTCGAACTTCAAAACCGTGTATTTGGCACCCCTGAACTTTCAATACCGTTCATTTTACCCCTCGAGCGGTTTTCAGCTAGTTTTCACCTACGTGGCGCTGATATGGCGGTCCAGTCAGCAAATAAAACTAAAAAGGATAGCCACCTCTTATTCTTCCTCCACCTCCCATCCCCTTTCTCTCCTTCCTCTTTCTCTCTCCCTTCTTCCTCCCAGGCCAGGAGAGCAGCAGTGGTGGCGTCCCTGCTAACATCCCTGCGCTCGACGATGAGAGAGGCAGCGGTGCAGCTCGAGCGGGGCAGTCGGGCGGTGGCGAAGCTCACGGACGCCAACCTCATTCCAGATTTGGCGGTGGAAGTGGTGCAGACGACGACGAGCTCGCGGACACCAATGGCAGGTTGCCCACAAGCTCCATTCGTGGAGCCACCGCCTCCCCCCACCCCCCTCCTAACACTCAGAGCTTGGGCGTCGCGCGTGAAGCAGGAGGCAACGGCGGTCACATCAGCAGAGGCGACGGTAGTCGCAACGGCGAAGACGTCACTTGGGTGGTGGACAACGCAGGTTGCGCGTCGAGCTCGAGATTCGCATCCTTTCGCCTCCACGCGGTCATGCCGCGCCTGATTCCGCATCCATCCATCGTCCGTCGGCCTGAGGTTGGAGAAGACGGGGAGGCGACGGTGGAAGTAGACAAGGTGGGCGGCGCTGAGATAGTGGAGCTCGTCGCCACCTGCGTTTCCTATCCCCCTCAAGCTCGTCGGCGTCCATGCCATCTCCAACCACCAAGACCGCCCGACTTCCTCGGCTCCTCCTTGCGCCACCTCCAGATCTGCGACCGGAGCATAGGGGCGACACGACCGGTGTTCGCGACCACCGCCGCTGCCTTGCTCATTGAGCTCGTCGCCACCATCTCACGTGGGTAGAGAGATTAGGGAAAGGGAGACCTAGGGAGGTCAACAGGGAAAGGGGAGCACGGGCTCACCGGCGGTCGAGGGGTGGAGAGACGATGGGGGAGGGGGAGCTCGCCGGTACTGAGGGGGGCGACGGGAGGGCAAACTCGATCTTATCGCCGCCGCCGATCTTGCTCGGGAAGGAGAGAAGTAAGTGGAAAGAAAGAGATATTGGGTAGGAGATAGGTGACAGCTGACATGTGGGACCAATTATTGGTTTTTAATTTTTTTTTGGCTTTTTGATCGTCACATCAGCATAATTTAATAAAAACCACCTGGTTTGAATGGAAGGGGTAAATTAAACGGTATTGAAAGTTAGGGGGTGTCATACACCCGGTTTTAGAGTTTTCGGGTGCACTTTAGACAAAGCAAAGAATTCGGGGGTGTAAAATGGACTTTTTCCAAAAATAAATTATGCAATAATAAATTGCACCAAAATTCTCATAAATACTAAACAACATCCTAAGTCTATAGTAATTTTAGTTTGAACTTATTACATCAAATGGTATCTCAAATAATTCCAAAAACTCATCCAGAAATCTGGAAAATAGCATATCATTTAGCCTACTTTGCACCTTCACCAAGATTTAACCATAATTTATCTAGCTAAACCACTTGGTCAGAACGTTAACTATAGTGTACTCTACCACCTGGCGCAATGGCTTAATTAAATTCGAAATGTAACCACATGGAATGAGAGCCACAATTTGCTTAAACAATATTTTGACTGAAGTCAACATGGTAACTTAGACTTCTTTACTAAATTACCATGGTAACTCAAAAAGTAATTAAATCTTGGAAGTTGACACACTGAACCATCAAATCCTTGTCCACCTTGCAGCAACCTTGTCTCCCCTTAATTCTAAATTAAATGGGAGAGAGGAGTAGGAAATTAACCACATGTTGGAATAAATCCAACATTAGAAATTTTAGAGCTTTTAGTCCTCTCCTTCTACAACTCTATCTTACATGTAGAACCAAATCCTTGTGGGACCTACTAATCATACAACCACCCAAGACTAACATCTACTCATCACACATTTAATTTTTCCCTTATTTATGAAAAGGTGAGAGAGAGGTTAAAATACAATTCTCACCTAACTATCTACCTTACCACACATATAAACCTAGAATACATCTACATGGGCCCATTTGTCATCCATGTATCAGCCATCTACTCATGTGATCACTCATTTTAATCTATATATACTTCATCAAAGAGAGAGAGGGGGAGAAAGAGAGAGTTCACTACACCATGACCAAGTATTCATGGCACTTAACTGCCGGCAATAAAATGAAGTTAGTGGCGAACTATTTGCCGGGAATATATCAAGTGCTGGAAATAATCTTGGACATCATCTCATTTGCCGGGAATTAAAAAAATATTGCAGCAAATTAAGTGCTGGCAATAAACTAATATAACAGGTCAATTGATCTGCCATAAATAATTTAAGACAACACATTATCTGCCGGGAATTTTGTTACTAGGATTTGGCGGGCTAAAATTATTTTGGCGCCTACACCAAAAAAAAAAATCCACGCCAAAAAGAAAATTGACCAAAAAAAACCCTAGGCGCCGCCACCGCGTGCCCCCTTCCACCGCGCGCGCCGTCGCCTTCTCCGCCAAATCCACCGCGCGCGCCGCCGCCTCTCCCCATCCACCGCGCGCGGTGCGCGTGCCCCTCTCTCCCACCGCACCCCACCTCCTCCTCCTCTCCCACCGCGCGCCGCCTCCTCCTTCTCTCTCCACCACGCAGCCCCCTCCGCCTCACCCACACCACCGCACGCCGCCGTCCACCCAAACCGGTCGCCGCACCTCCACCAACCGGCCGCCCACCCAAACCCTCCCCTCCTCCCTACCTCCGACTCGACCCAACGCCTTCCCATCTCCTCCACCGACTCCCCATTGCCTCCGCCTCCGGTGCCTGCCTCCACCTCCTCTTCTGATATCAACTCCCCTTATTCAGGTAAAAATCAAATCTCTTGGTTATATGTGTTCTTCTTTTTACAACCTTGCCATGTGATTTACTCAATTTGTCTGCATATTGGTGCTTACGTGATGGATTTGGAGGGGAACTTGTAGCCATTAGTTGCTTAGAAGTCGAGGGTAACTGATTGACCAGCTTGCTTGTTCTGTAGTTTAACGAATTTTGCACCGATTGCAATCAGAATTTGTTTCAGGTGTACTTAGAATTGGGAGAATGACAAGGGAGGTAACCATGAATCTTAGATCAACAAGGTAACCATGGTATCGTTTGAGCTAACGAACAGTATTCCCTTAGCACTACATGTTTTTTACCTGGCATATACTTGTTGACCGATAGGCTTGGTTAGCCTGTGATTCACCTGAATTAGTCTGCAAGTAAGCACGCTGCACCGCCCAGATTGGACTACCATCTCACTAATTTTAGCACATGTCTTGATCCGAAACAGTGAACCATGGGATGCTACATAATTCTGAATATGTAGCTCTTTGGCAGCTTGTAACTCTGAATATGTAGCTACATACATGAACATAATTCAGAGATACAGTAGTACAAAGATTTCACCTGAATTTTTTCAGAGCCATCTATGTTCTTGTAGTTTTCACCTGAATTCTGATACCTTTAGAATTTGGAGATTTCATCTTCACTCCCTGAATATGTGCATCATGGCAGAAATGACTCCTGAAGCGTTAGGGCTAAATACTTGTGTTAGCCAATATTACACACATGAGGAACCCTCTGTCTTGTATGTCTACATACAAGTATAATGCACCTTATATCAAGCTACAAATTGTTTTGTTATATCTCTGCCCTGCATATAACATGTTGGTAATTTAGTTGTCTCCATCGATCAATTTCGTTTGCTTATAAGCTATGCTCATGGATGAATATAGTTTTTTTTATAGGATGTTGATTTGTTTCAATAAAGTCAGTCATGTAAGTACGGTAACCTGTTGTACTCCTATACGTAAGGATTTCGTTGAATGTTACGTTGATATGGAAATGGGCAACCACTTAAATGTCATAAGGAAAATATCTTTTCCCTTTTGCATCTCTCTCTCTCTCTGAAGTCTCAAGCATTAATCCAACAGCAAAATGTTTCATGGCTCGGCTACCCATGTGCTCATTGGATTCCTTGCCCCCTGAATAATCTCTTCTTTGTTGGTTTCCTTTTCTACCAGAAATCTCCCTTGCATGCAGCTTGGGGGCATCATCTCACCTAGCATTGGGAAGCTCGACAAGCTGCAGAGAATGTAACATTTTTTTCTTCTTCACCACTTTTGTGCAACACTTGCCATTTCAACACCATCTTCATTTACACTGTCTGCATTGGTCTTTCTTTAATTTCTAACCCCTTTTGTTCAGAGCGTTGCACCAGAACAGATTGCATGGCCCAATCCCTTCTGAGATCAAGAACTGCACCGAGCTCAGAGCAATGTAGTATGCTGCTACGATCTACTTGTTTGGTTCCATCTCCATCTGTCTGCTAATGAATTTGTCGAGCTGAAATGTGGAGGTTTAATTTACTGTGTGTGTGCAGTTACCTGAAAGCCAACTACCTACAAGGAGGCATCCCTTCAGAGATTGGCGAGCTCATTCACCTCACAATCTTGTAGGTTCTTAGCAAAATACCCTGATCTGATTCACTGCTTATTCTTGGTCTAATGTGTGGCATCTGCAGGGACTTGTCCAGCAACCTGTTGAGGGGCACAATACCGGCGTCCATTGGAAGCCTAAAATCATCCATCTGACATTGATTTTCTTGCCTCAATTATGTACTTACATATGTTATAATCTGTAGATAAAGGAACAACGGAAGTCTTGGGCACAACCTGAAGGTAGCCGTGTTCGCGGTAAGTATATGAATTCTGTTAACTATGTGGCTTGCCTCGTGCAAATTTGGATTGATGTGATGCTGGATATGGATAGACTGTTAACTTGGAAAGTCTGAAGTGTTCCCTATTGGTGCTGCATGATCAAGCTAGTGCCCTCAATAATATATATTGATTGCATATGTAGCTATTTTGTTCCATTGATCCTGGCATGTTTGCATGGTGTCTTGTCAGTTTGTGATCAAGAATATATTTATATTATGATAGCTAGTTCTTTATATTCTATATGCAAGATTGCTCACAGATTCCAAACCATTATTTTTAGGTCATAACTGGAAGGGCTACTGAAATTGTTCTGCTAAAGGTGTCACTTGTCCCAGAAATTGTCCATTGAAGATTTTTTCCTGAAGTTATTTCTGAATGAAGACCTGCTAAAGATATCACTTGTTCCAATAACAAAGACCTACTAAAGATATCACTTGTCCATTGAAGTTATCTCTGTATTTATATTATTTGGAAGAGATGTTACTTAAAGTTAATGAATGCTAATAATTATCTGTACTCTTGTATGCATATGCTCTATGCAGATGCATGTATATATTGCTCCTAGATGCAACATAATTGTTACTCATGAATTTGTTATTTCTGAAACTGTGGTATGGAACCCTACAGTGGAATGTTTTCTGCAGTGTGTTGATGTATCTGTACAATCTGAAATTTTTGCAATCTGTGCAACCTGTTCAGCCTAAATTATTGAATGCATGGTGAATTAATGTCTGTGCAATCTGAAATTTTTGTTCTATTTTACAAAACATACAATTGATTTGGTGCCCGTAAACCTATAACTACCAGTGATGCTTGAACGCGGTGCTGAGGATGTTTGAAGCATTTAGGGCATTTAACTGCCGGTAATTTGAACATATGCCAGGGAAGCCAAATTGCATCTACGGCAGTTAATTGCCGAGGATTTGGTATCTGCCGGCAAAGGATATTCCCTACAGGACTTTGTAGGGCAGTTAGCTAGTGCCTGGAATGCTTTTTCTTAGCAGATGAGTTGCCACAAAAGCAACTTTCTAGGGTAGATACACTGCTATAGACACTATGTCATGGTGTAGTGGTTAGAGTCCAATTTTCACCCAAAACATCACCATACCTCTTCAATCTTCTAGGAAACATCCACAAGGGACCACTTGACAGCCTCTAGGGATAGTTTGGATGAAGTAGGAGAGGTTGCACCACTCTAGACTCAGCTCTCTAATCAAAATCGTGTATAAACCATGTTTTGACACCTAGCTCCTCACAGCCAGCTCACTCTTCATCATTTGAGCAGCCAACTAACCACTATACTCTTCTTTCATCCGTCATTATGTTCCATTAAGATATAGACCAAGAACTCCCTCGGAATCTCCAAGAACATCCTCTTCTTTCTTTTCATAGAAGGTGTTTGATCCATTTCAAGGCTTCTCTGGTGAGCTTCGCCACAATCTAATCCAGGAAACGTGATCTACAAACAATGCCTAACCCTTTTATGTCTATGGATTTTCATTATCCATCGATCAAACACCTGGTGTCGTGCTCGTCAGCATCCTCGGTGTCCAGAGCGCCGCCGCTCGTCGCTTCGCCGTTCCCGATGATCCAGTGCATCTCCGGCCGAGCTGCTGCGCCACCAGTATCGTGACAACCTCCTCTTCGAAAGCCCTCAAGTAAACTGAAGAATCATGCACCGACGAGGGAGATTGTCGCCGTCTTCTCCAACTCCGATCGCTGGCCGTCGTTGTTAGTTCCTGACTCCCGGGTGAGCTTCGGCGCAATTCATCTGTTAGACTGTATATGGCATGTATCTCTGATTGGCCCTCTTTCCTAAACCTCCCGATCATGTTTCCATAAATCGGTCGAGTGTTCTATGGAAGGTTGGCACCTATATGTAATACTCTTCATGTATCAACATGATTATCGCGTTGAGCCATATCCACTCTCATGGTATCAGATAGCCGATCACACGCTTCCGCTCCCTAACCCATCGCCAGTGACTACGGGTGAAAACGGTACGGAATTTTTCCGGATTTCGGACCTATTTTTGGAAACGGAATCAGCCAGTCGGAATTTTTTCGGAATTTCTCAGAAACGGAATCGAAAACGGAAATATTTTCTCGGAAACGAAATCGAATATGATAATCGCAGTTTCCGTCGGAACTCGGAATCGGTCGGAAACATTCCGGAAAATTTGTCGGAATTTTCGAAGTTAAAAAGGCCCATCCAATCAATTGTCCATAATCCCTCCCCAAGTCCCCAGCCGGCCCAACCCAAGTTGCTAACCCTAGAGAAGAGAGTGGAGAGAGAGAAGTCAGACAGATCGGGAGGGAGGCCGGGAGCGGCGCATCGCCATCCAGAGGCGGCGGCGGAGCGGCGCATCCAGAGTGCGCCACCACCCACCGCCGGCCTGCCGTCCTCGCTTCCTCGGCTCCTCGCGACCTCGCCCCCGCCGTCTCGCATCTCGCGCCGCCCTTGCTCTCTCGCTCCGTCCTCGCCCCCACCATCTCGCGGCGCCTTTTCGCCGCCGCCACCACCACCGACGAGGCAACGATGACGCCACAGCCATACCACCGACGCCGGCCATACCGACGACGACGCGACATTGACGATGAAACCACAGGCCACAGCCACACCACACCACACCGACGACATCTCAAGCCCCACTGGCTTCCTCACCGCCACCGATGCCGAGCCGACGCTGACGTCTCCAGCAGCCTAGCGGCAACAGTAAGCAGGTGTTCCTCAACCTCCATCTCTATCTATCACTCTTTGTTAGTTGTTACTGTGTAAATGATTGATTTGTTTGTACTAAGGAGCTTGGTTATACTGTGTAAATGATTGCTTTGTTTGTACTAAGGAGCTTGGTTATCTTCTGTTAATTTTGTAGAACAGAACTATGTAGTATGTACTGATGATGGTGATGATGGAGTGAAAGCACTGAATAATAGTCTATACTCTATACCTTATACCATAGTATCTTGCTGTAATTTTTTTTAGAATATTTGTTATGCAAATTATATGAAGTTACAGAAGAATATATTTTGCTGTGAGGCTCATTTTGAGGGGTCTATGTATTCCGATAAATTTTCGTTACCGTATCTGCGCCGGTTCGTTTTCGCTCCGTTTTCGGTTTCGATAATATTCATTTCCATTTTCGTTTCCGGGGTTTCCGATTTCGATTCCGATCTCCAAAAAAAATATGAAAACGAAAACGATAAAGGTTGTTTCCGTCCGTTTCCGTACCGTTTTCACCCCTACCAGCGACCTCACCGGCCACCATAGCTTCTTCTCCGGCCGGCATCATGGACACAGCGGCCGACGCCGTCGCGCAAGCCGTCTGCGCTGCGTTCCAGGTGCCGCCTAGCATGGAGATCGACCCCACGATGGCGAATGCCGTCGCCGACTCTGCTGCTACCGGGCGTCCGACGCTGCTCGCAACGCCCACTCACCCGTGCTGAGCACCCTCCTATCTGGCACTCCCGCGACGACCGGCGCTCCCGCGACTTCGGGTGCCCCCACGACTACTGTCGCCGCCCCTGGCGCAGGCATCGCCGCACCCTCTGTGGCCGCCACCCACGGCGTGGCACCTGCGCCCATGGCGCTTCTTCCCGGCATCATGCCGGTTGACCTCGCCGCCCTCTTCGCCTCTGCGCGCCTCGCGCATGGCATCCACACGCCGGCGCCGACCATCCCTGACCTCTCGCGCCCACCCGCAACTCCTCTCGACGATGCCGCCTTGGTAGCACTCCACGCTCAAGCCGTCGACGTCCTCAACATTAAGGCACTCGTTCCCGTGACTCTCGACGTCACCGCCATCAACTACACACGATGGCTTGGCCTCTTCCTCGTGGCACTCGGCAAGTACACCCTCATGGATCACGTCCTCTCTGACGCGTACCACTTCGACCACGCCGATTGGGTGCAAATGGATTGCGTCGTTCTCACTTAGCTCTTTGGCACCATCTCCTTCGACCTTCTCCAAGACGTCCTCGCGACCGACACCATAGCTCATCTCGTATGGCGCAGCCTCGAGTATCAATTCCTTGGCAACAGCGAGCAACGTGCCCTCAACCTCACGACGGAATTCCACACGTTCCGACAAGGCGACCTCTCCATCGATGAGTACTGCCGCAATATGAAGACCTTCGCTGACAGCCTTGGCAACGTCGGCGAGCCCATCCGCGACCGTACCCTCGTCCTCAACACCTTGAGCGGTTTGTCCGAGAAGTTCAATAATCTCCGGTCGCTAGTTCCCATGCAGCGGCCATTTCCGACTTTCGGCGAGCTTCGCTCCATGCTTCGTCTGGAAGAACTCTCCAAGCTGAACCACGCCGCGTCTGCTTCTTCCGCCGTCTTCCTCGCCACGGACAGCACAACCGACAGCAGCAAGGGCGCCAATCCGGTGCACGGCACCGGCTATGGCGCCGGCAACCAAGGCGGCGGCGGCAAGGGCAACGGTAACCGGCGTCGCCGTGGTGGCAACGGCGGTGGCGACGGTAACAGCAAGCAAGGAGGCGTCGGCACCATCCCAGCACAGGCACAAGGTGCACAGTGGAGGGCCGGCTCCCAGTGGCCTTCCCCACAAAATCCATGGGCTGGCACCATCCGCATGTGGCCGGCCCCATTGGGTCGTGGTGTGCTTGGCCCAAGGCCGGCGACCTCCCCCTTTGCTGGTGCTGCTTTGGCTGGGCCGAGCGGCGGTTATTTTACCCGAGACTAAAGATAGACATCTTAGTCCTGGATTCACCGTCCCGATTGCATAACCGGGACAACAAACGGTTACCAACCGGCGGCAAAAATAGGTTGTGCAGTAGTGGAACATGGTTTATATATCAAATACAATTATTGTTTGAAATAACTTTAATCTTGTTCTCACAAAAAAGTGCTGCAAATTTGGCTATTCAATCAAATATTACAGACGATGCAATTCTAGGAATATTAATTGAGTGAGGAACATGAGAAATTGTAAATTTATATCAAACGTTAACGTTTCTATGCTGACATGTATGGTTGAAGGACCGAACTACATACCACCCACTTATGTTTACTATACAAATTGAGCACTTGTCTAACCTTGCATTTGGGAGGCCGTTGTAGTAGAGGTAGTGACCACGAGTGAACTGTGGGCTATCTATAGGAACTACCCATGTGTGTGTGTTTGATTAATTATAGGATGAATAATTCCCTATGTGTGTTCTGTGAGGGGACTAAGTCTGTCCAATACAATAATAAAGTACGCCTCGATGGAACGGTTGTGTTCGTCGCCACGGCGTAGGTTAAGACGTAGGCCCGCCACCTAACTGCTCTAGGACTTAAGCTTAGGGTGGATTCCCACTTATCATGCTTATGCAAGGTAAGACAACAGTCAATGTAAAAGCCTCGTTATGATCTCTAGACACCACTCATCGTGTAGAGTGTGGTAGTGCTTTGGCCGGCACAAAATAAATTAGAGTGTTCATATCATATGGGTAAAAGTGTAAGAACTCTGTAGAGTCTAAAACTAATCGATGAGCCATGCTCACGGTTATGAGCGACATAGTGTTATGATGTGGGTATACTAGCTATTATGTTTTACAAATGTTTGTGAACTTGTTTTCTGTACTTGAAATGATGAATTTTGACTGGCATGGGCTGAAATGGATATATTTTGCTTGCTGCCATGGAGGGAACTAGAATGATATTACGATGTTATAATATATGATGCCATGCCATGCTAATTATGCTTTACTCTTTGCAAATGTTTTCATTAAATACGTTGCAAAATGTTTACGAAATAAAACATGGATACATGTAATTGTTCGAAAATATATAGTCGATCGGTACAATTTTAAAATTGTATATAAATTTAAATTGATCAGGTCGGTGTGTCTCAGAAGTGGCAACATGCTGCTGAGATTTATTTCTATGGTCTCAGCTATGTGAGGCATTATTTGTGATGCTCACTAGCTAGATAGAAGAGCTACTGCATGCCTAGAGAAAACAATGGTGCCTCATCATGGTTACTGCCAGTATCTTGGACGTCGTTGGTTGAAGCCAAAGTAGAGTTGACGATGTAGTCACGGTCAGGCAATGGAGCACCATGGTTGAGGATATCCATTACATCCCACATAGTAGGTCGATGATCCTTCTCAGAAGAAGAGCACCATAGCCCCAAGACGATGACACGCTCCATCTCTATGTTGTCAAAACCACCTTCAGTAGCTAATAACCTTTTATCTGCAGACTCGACTACAAAATTGCCGCCGTCTTCATACAGATCCCAGATATGCTCCCTGGAATTGCCCGTGCATGCGATTTCCAGCAGAAGGATACCAAAGCTGTACACGTCTGAGCTACGGTTGAACCTAACCTTTCCATCTTTCATGCACTGTGGATCTATATACCCTACTGAGCCTACAGCAGTTGTTAGCAGCGTTGCACTGTCCATGTTCGCGATCCTTGACAAACCAAAATCAGCAAGCTTGGCGTTAAAACTTTTGTCCAGAAGTATGTTTCCTGGCTTGATATCCCTATGCAGGATGTAAGGCTTGCAGTCGTGATGTAGGTACAGTAGAGCCGAGCCAATATCCTTGACTATTTTGTACCTAAACTATCACAAGTAGCTAATTAGCTAGATAGTGTGGCAAACATATTCTTAATTAGTTATTATTTAGTTAACGGTTTATTTTAACCAACACTATATTGTAACTCGTATATCCAGTTTGTTTATTTATTTATTTATCAGTTTTTCAAACGCTAGCAACATCCAAATATCCACATGGTTTGATGCATGATTACCTCGTAGGCCATGGCAGTGCCGCTGCTGCGTCGCTGTTGTGCAAGTGGTTGTTGAGGTTGCCATTATTCACTAATTCGTAGACAAGGAAGAGTTCCATGTTCCTCTTCTTCCACCAACAGCTGCACATGAAACAGAGAATGTTCCGGCTGTGTCCGCGGCAGCACCAACCAAAAAACTTGACGAGATTCTTATGCTTGGCTTCGCTGATGGTGCTGACTTCGGCGAAGAAATCCTTGTGATTCTCTCCGCTTGGCTCCCTGAATATTTTCTTCACAGCAACTTCTCGGTCTAGCCGCTTTAGGAATCCGCTGTACACCACCCCAAAGGCACCCTCTCCGAGCTTGCGATTCTCAGAGAAATTGTCAGTCGCGGTGGCCAAATCATAGTATCCGAACCGTCTGGCGCCGCCTGTGCCCTTCTCGAAGGTGTTTCGTATCCTTTTCTGCTTCAAACAAGAGAGCAAAAACCACAGCACTAACGCCAATCCAAAAGCTCCTCCGACGATCGATTCTGCAAGAAGCCATGCCCTGGTGTGTCTGTCTGCACTGACTGCATGCACATGAAACACATTCAATCAAGCGAAAAAAATTGACAAAATTTCAAACCCTGAACAGCCAGGCTTCACGAGATGAGATTATTGCATTCCTGAGCAATGCAAATATACAAATTAAAAGGAAGTGTTGGTTTTTCAGGAGGCGGAGGTTTGAGGGAAACAATGCAAGGTTAGCTGTAAATGAGGTGATACTAAGACCTGATTGGAAAAGTTCTAGTTGGAAAACGAACGATGTTTTAGTTATAAGAAATGAACTTATGTTTTAGGCTAAAAATGAACTTCTGTTCATTTAACATACTGTACTATGGTATCTACCAAAGTACCAATGCTTTGAGATGCTTATGAACTGAGCTATGCTAGGTGTGGGTACTCCGTGGTGGAACCTGTCCACCAAGATTTACATTCTAAACTTAATAAGGATGATCGTATTTATGTGGTACTCCCTCTGTCCTAAAAAAGGCAAACCCTGAATTTCCGTGTCAACGTTTGACTGTCCGTTTTATATGAAATTTTTTTATAATTAGTATTTTCATTGTTGTTAGATGATAAAACATGATTAATACTTTATGCGTGACTTATCTTTTTAATTTTTTTCATAATTTTTTCAAATAAGACGAACGGTCAAACGTTGGAACGGAAACCAGGGTTTGTCTTTTTTTGGGACGGAGGGAGTACAGTTGAACATATGTGGTGGCTTTTGTTAGTCTTAAGATATACCTTTATAGTTCTGGAGATGCTATTTGAGGTATTGTATTTGGAAAAAAAATATTGACATGTTTAAATATATATCTCATATTATCCATTAGAGCAGCTCCAATGTGAACCTAAAATCGAATTAACAGTTGTGTTTTTTTCTGATCCTCTGTTTTACACTGTATTCCTATCATCGAGCTAAGATCTTGCATGAGTCAGAATAACCAAAATCATCGCCACCCCAGTTCCAATAAATACAAGGAAATGGTACATTTACTTTATGTTGGGTTATATGGCTGAGTAGAAATAATATGGTTTTTATAAGTATCTTATATGCATATACTTTTTCAGGGTAATGTATTGCCTCCGGTTCTGGGACAACTAGAAAAATGTGACGAGGGTAAGGAACTAATACATCATGCGTGCCGAAACTTGGAGTCACTGATCATGTAGATATTCACCAAATTTGAATGGAGATTTACAAATAGATTGAATAAGATCTATTTTCCTTTTGTGTTGGAGATTTGGGCTTATCGCCTCGTCATGTTTGGAATTTTTCACAGCTCTATGTTGAGCAAACTATGTTTGTAATAAGTGGTTGTTATTAAAGCAAAGGTCCCGATGCTAGTACATTATCTAGAAAAAGTGAAAAACACAAGATCAGTGACCACTACACAAACTTCTTAAAGGAATGGACCATTTTCTCGGCACCATTGACCCTATGTCACATCCTAAAAGTTGCTAAATTATAAATTGTTGTGAAAAATTATTTTTGAGAGATTATTTAATAATTCAAGGACATGCTTGAACTAAAAATCTGTGAAAATTTGAACATTACAATTGGCTAGATGAAATTTTACCAAATGCTTTATGTCGCCAAGTATTTTCCGCATTTTTCCCAGGATTATTTGAGTGTGGAAAGTATTTTAAATAAATAAAACATTTTTTTGGCATTTGTTTAGTTTAAAAATGTAATTAGAACCTTCCCAAAGCCATGGGCCATTTCTGGCGGCGTCCTCGGGCGACGACGACGAGGAGGAGGCGGCGCAGGTGGATTGGTTTTTTTGAAAAAAAATTTTTTGGTTTTTTATTTTCCTGTGTGTGCGACATAATCATCTGTACGTGAAAATCATGATTTTCGCAGACCCTTAGTTGCGTGCGGACCACCCACCGGCACGCGAAAATCAGATTCAACCACATGGAAAAAATCGTTCTCCCTGCTAGTGTGGCAGCGAGAAATTGGATATTCTGCCACTGTCGGAAAAGGGTTTTGCTCAAGTGCCACTCTCAACCTATGCCAAACCATTGCTTTGCCATATTTGCTACTTCACAGGATTTTCACCATTTTTCACACTTAGCTGGACAAAAATGCCCTTGTATCTTCTTCCTCCTCTCTATGAATGCTGGTCGTTCCCCACCACCATCTCCGCGGAACACCCCCACAAGCTAGCAACAGCAATAGCACACACCCACGGGATCCAGCAACAAGGCTAGCTAGCTCCTTCACTTCACAACTTCAGCAGGAGCTAGGAAGAAGCAAGCCGGCCGAGCAGCTAGCCAGAAGCTTCTGCCCATCGGTGGGTACCGCACCGTCTGCAACGTCGCCCAAAATGCACCCTCCGTGTCGCGCCGAGGATTTCCTAGTGGCCGACGACGCGCCAAGCCTGCAGCATCTCGGCTGCGACCGGGTCTTGGTCTGCCTCACCGACGATGAGCTGAAAGTCCAAGACAAGGTGTACTATAACGGGTTGTTGGAGAGTAGGTGGGCAGAGGACGCTGGCTCGTCCTATGCTTGACGGACGGCGGCGGTGGAGTGCCTCACCCTCTTCTCTCCCTTCCCTCTCTCCCTGCCACTGAAACCTATTGCTCCAGCTGCCGGTGACGATGACAGTGGTGATGGTGGGGTTCTACCGGTAGACAGGGAGGAGGAGGGACGCCTTTGCGGCGTCGGGTCCCCTATCATGCGTGGGCCGGACAGCGACGGCGACGCTTCCCCGTGCCCGATGCCCGCCGTCTTTGTTGCTTCTTACAAAGGGGTATTTTCAGGGTTTGAAATTTCGGTTCGAAATTTCTAACATTTCGAAATTTCGTCCTCACCGAAATGTTGACATCTCGTCTGAAAATTTTCGGTTTTTGTTTAATTTTTTGTGAATTAGATATTTTTTTGCTTCATGTTGGGCTCCGCGTTGGCTCCATGTTGGACGGTGATAGATGCTTCTTTGTGATGGCAGCAACATGGAGCCAACGCGAAGGTGGCTCTTCCTCGACAACCGCCAGATCTGGCCAGTACAAGCTTGGTGCAGCCAGAATTAGCCAACACGAGCTTAGGGGTGAGCAGATCTACCCGATGTGACCCGTTCACCAGCGGGTGCATCCACCGAACTCTCGGGACAGCGACTATTTCTCCTTCGTGAGCGATGGTCGCTTCACGGCGACCTTCTCTGCATCCAGCATCCGTATCATCTTGCCAGCAAAAAGTGAGTTGCAAGATTCATAATCGTCTTCTTGCCAGCATCGATTTGCATTTAGATTAATCCCCTGGCTCAAAGCATCATCGAGCTGACTCAAAGCATCCAGCCGGCCCGATGCTATATTTCTTTTTTGGCTCCTGGGAACCCACATACGTGAACCGGCACCGATTCTCGGCACCATAAGTGCTTGCTACTAAGTAGGTGACGCTTGGAATATCTAGCATATACTTGGGTTTTTCAACCGGGACCTAATAGGGTTTTTCACTAGTGAAGAAAAGATGAGAAAAGTTACTGGAATTATCAAGAACTTCATTCGATCATACGAAAGGTAGTAGCTAGACAGTAAAAAGAAAAAAAAGAGATTAAAAATATCGCAAAGGGAAAACAGAAAAAAAAGAAGTAAAGTAAAAGATAAGAAAAGCATAAGCATTGGAATGAAAAATTGAACATGTACAAATACAATGGAAATTAACATGGTCACGTACCTTGGTGTACTAGAACAAGAGTCGAGTTGAATGACCATAACATTATCTGGTTTTGTTCCGTGTAACGGGCGGTGGCTGCAGAAAAGCCCACGGCCACCTGCGGCGGGAGCAACAACTTGACCGGATCTGGCAGTCGTGCACTCACCTGATAATAATCGTGGTCCGCAGACCATGGATGGCCGGTGAGCCACAGTGAGGCGACCAGCGTCTGCGTTTTGCCGTTGAATTCGATGTGCGCTGTCATTGTGCCGTTCAGACTGTAGTTGGGCAAGATTGTGGTGTTGAAGGAACTGACGACGGAGTTGATGTCGATGCCAATGTGGTCGATGCTTCTCTCGGGGTCGGGGTCGAAAGTGTTGTTGCATGTGTCGAACTCGACGGCGATGAACCGGTACGAACCGAAGGCGGTGGTCGTCCCGTCATTGATGAGTCCAAGGTTGCCGCCGAACGAGTTGGCCGGCAGCCTAGATGGGTAACTGGCCAGGAAGAAAGCCAGGCCATCCGCTCTGGTATAGTTTTCGATGGGGCTGATTGCAAAGGTGAACCTCGTGGAGAAGCTGGCCACCTCGTCGCTGCCGGTGGTGTTGTCGTATAGCTGCACCGGGTGAGCATACGACATCCGGCCGCTGGACCTGCTGGCGGTGAGGTCGACCAGCCCATGTTTCGGCTTGGTTGCGTCGCCCTCGAACATGAGGTCATCTAGGCTGTAAGTGGATGGATCGGAGAAATTGAAGCTGAAGGACACAGGTGGCGTTGCTGCTGCTTCTTCAGTCATGAGGCGTGAAGCATCAAGCTCAAGCGGCATGGAGAGGAGTAGTAGGAGGTAGCCGGCGTGGAGAAGCTGCGACATTGTTACAGCTCTAGCTAGCAAACATGAAACGAGTTATGACTTGGCTAGCTAGTGTGATTTGTGATCTAATTAAGCCTACCAGCCGGGGGTTATATATATAATGATCATCATCCTAGCTAGCGAGCTTGGTTGACTAGTAAGAGCATCTCCAAGTCTCCCACTTATCGACTCTCTAAACTAAAATTTGGCCAGTACTAAAACAAAGTAACGAGCTCCAAAAGACTCTCCATCCAGCAGGATGGCAAAAGGGAGCTAGCCTTCCCCTGGCCAAAGGTGGGTCCCACCACCTCTTCCATCCCTCCATCTGGTACATCCACTCCATCTCCCTCTCTCTCCACCGGCCACTCACCAGCAAGCGGTGACACCGTTATGGCAGATTAAGCGGCAGCGACAGTGCTGATGGTTGAGGAAGGAGCGACGGTAGTGGTAGCGCAGCAAGGGGGTGGCAAGTCACGGCTTCGAGCGGCATCCTCGAGCACGTAGGCCCGGGGTGAATCGGAGGGCACACCGGCCTCGAGTATGCCGTCATCGTTTGGGCCGCCATCCATTGCGGCTGTCTTCATCGACGTCTAGTGCCGGACTTCGTTGTTAGGAAATGATAGGCAAATAAACGATAAAAAACAATAGATCAATCACATAAGACACGAGATTAAACGTGGAAAACCCTCCCAAAGCAGAAGAGAAAAAACCACGGGCGCCAGCCAGCAAAAAATCTTCATTATATCGGGGTGAGGTTACAACGCCGAATGGCGGTTTACAAGAAATATATACGAAGGTGAAACACTAAAAGGATTGCTCCGGCCCAAGCTTCCGGCGACGTGCCTCTACTTCGCTCCGGCAGAAACTGACTTGGCCAAACATTACGAATCCAAGAAAGAAAGACTTATAGCCATAAAAGAATAACAAGAGAAAAAAAAACAACTCCATATTCTACTGGCCTGCCTCTCTGATCTACTATCCAACTGGCATGAAAGCATCACTGAAGACTCGCTTCTCCGACCTTCCACCCGTGTCTGATGGCCTAACCCGGCACCCCCAGTGGCTATATCCGAGCAACGTCTTGCCAACATTAATTAGTTCGCGTGTCGTTTTCCATGCATTGAATTATTCTAACCAAAGCCCATCTAATTAAAACTACTCCCTCTGACATTTTTGATCGACGATACCGTTAATTTATATTAAAAAATTATAATTATCACTTATTTTTGTTATGACTTGGTTTATTACTAAGAGAAAAGTCTAACGAATACCAACTACAAATGCTCTTATTTTTTATCGAACGAGTCAACGTGTAGTACGAATACACAGCGTGAGGCCTCCATAGGCCAGCGGCAAGCGAGCAAGGCAACGGCAGTGGATTTTCTCTATTAGAAAAATAATTTAAGCATTGCTTATTTTTTAATATTTGTGTATATAAAATTTTTACTATAAAAAATATTCGTGCGTTGTAACGGGTGAAGTCTATTTTAATCTTATTATTGTTACTAAAAAAATGTCCGTGCGTTACAACAGGTAAATATATTTTTTTCAGTGACACAACTATTAAGAGCTAAGTCATTGGAATCACTATACACTATAATTAAAAAAGTAAATGAATTTTTATTGGTTTTAGACCAAAAGCACATTCTTTTTTATCTTTGTTACTTCTAACCCAGGCCACTACATTTTTAGTCCTAGCCCAGTCCGCTACCTCCCTCCATTCGGCCTGCCTTTCTTTGGTCGTCAACCTCCAAAAAGTAGTCCCGTGCTTGTACAATGCCAAACTCGGTCGAATCATTCTAGATCTCCCAAAATTTAATTGGTTGAGGACTTTTTGATCCACTCAATCTCCTCTTTTCCTTTTTTTTTTCAAAATCGAAGCGAATCAAAGTTTGTTGACCTGCCATGATCAGCGACTTTCAAATCGGGATTAAATTCAGCGAATTAAAGTCCAGGAAATCATAGGGAAAATGATGATGGAAGAATGTGAAATCGATTTTTGCAATCTGTTGAAGTAGGAAACATACGGGGAAGTAGATCAAACGTGGCAGCAGCGCTAGGGTTTGGCCCGGACCAGACGAGATCAAAAAAAGACCAAAAAAAAAAACCAGACTTACCGCGTGCGAAGAAAAAAAGCCGTTTCGTGTGAAAGAAAGCGTCAAAAAAAAAAAAAAAGCTGCACGGACCAAGGAAAGCGGAAGCTTGGCGGCTGCGGCAGGGCGCGCTGAGCGCGTGCGGATCCGATCAAAGATCGGAAAAAGGACAAAAAAAAGAAAAAGAGAAAAAAGGACTTACCGCATATGCAGAAAAAAACCGTTTCGTGTGAAAATAAACAGTGATAAAAAATAAACCGCACGGACCAAGAAAACCAGAAGATTGGCGGCTGAGGCGTGCTATGCGCATGCAGATCAGACCAGAGAACCCAAAAAAGAAGACAAAAAAAAAAGGACTTACCCCGTGCGCGGGAAAAAAACCGTTCCGCGTGAAGGAAAAACGGCGACAAAAATATAAACTGGACGAGCCAAACTAAAACAGATATTTCCATTTTTTATTCGATCATAGCCATAGGCAAAAACTGAGGTAAGTAAAATAGACTTATTCTTCCCCCATATTTGCAGTTTGGCCAGCTTTCTACAGCCCAATTATCAAGAAAAGAATCCTCGTCTTCAAATCGCTCAATTGAATTTTCATCTTCAGACCGAGCGAGCAAACTGATATGACAACGAAAATCGGACAACGCACGAAACTTTCAGGGAAAAACACCTTAAAATTTTATAATAGTAGAGATAGCAGAAAGCTACAAATCGGACGTCCGATATTTTTTCAAATATCGGACCCCGCTCCGTGGCCGCATCTATAGCATGCATGCAGGAAGGCGATGGATCTTGAGATGTCTATCTCAACCACCGCGTCCTTGAAGAAGTTGCAAGACGACGGTGCTCTACCTGGTCACGGGACCATGCAGAGGGAGGCAGGAGGTATATAACCTGAACCCATCTTGGGCCGCATGGTTGTGGTCGAAGATTACATTTCATGCGGTTTTCTTCCTCCGCCTTTTGAATTTCTTCTTCTCATCTTGAATTTCTATGGCCTTTCTTTGCTTCACTTGAACCCCAACTCAATCGCATTCCTTAGCATCTTTTCTCATCTTTGCAAAGCCTACATTGGGGTAGAGCCCTTCCTTGAGCTACAATGGATGGAACCCAATAGGGTATCTGGATGCATTGGATTCCGACTTCGGGATTGCCTGAAGTCACGTTACATCCCCTTCCAATGCCCTTCTTCTCGCAGCAAGTGGTGGGCGAGATGGTTCTATCTTCAGATAGAAAACTCGGATCATGTCCTTGTTGTCCCTGAAAAACAGCCAGACAAAATCCCAGAGTGAACTGCCAAACCTGCCCTGACTCCCTCCCTCCCGAAATCGGAGGTTGTCGGGGTACAAAGTCGCTGCCGACTTCGTAGGTAGGTGGATTCAACCGCTGCAGGCCCGCGCCCATCCGGCCATTCATTACTCTAGGCTAGAGGACACGACCCGGGTCTCTCCTTGGGGTATTTTTTTGTCACGTCCCAAAACGACCCTAAAATGTATCCTTTAAAATTATGTCTAGAATAATTAAAATCCTTGTGAAAGCCTCCAAAAATTAAAATGTGCAAAGTAAAAGTCAAATAAGGCTTGGAGGATTTTTGTATATTTCCTAAAAGCCTAAAATGTGTAAATAAATTTTAGTGGAATTTTCAGAGCACAAATAATAATTATTAAGAAATTAACAAAGTTGAAAAGATTTTATAAAAAGAAAAACCCTAAAAAATCTCTCTCCCTCTCTCTGGGCCGAATCCGGCCCATCTCCCTCTCTCCTCTTCCCCGCGGCCCACTCGGCCCCTCTCTGCGCGCGCGCCGCTGACGGGCGGGCCCGCCCGCCACCCTCGCTGACGGGTGGGGCCCACCCGTCATCCCCTTCCTCCCGCCGCTCCCGCTGCCTCGCCCGCGCCTAGCGCCGCCGCCGCCGCCGATTCCGCCGCATCCCGCCGTCCCCGCGTGCCATTAAGTGGGGGGAATTATTCCCCGTGATCCCCTCCCCCTTTCCCCCCATTTTCCCCTCTCTCTCTCGCATTCAAACGGCCGGATTTGCTCCCGCAAATCTCGCCGGCGCCATTGATGGCGGCCGAACCTCCCGCGCCGGTTTCCTTTCCCGTCGGCCGCCCTCTCCCCCTCCCAACCCTATTTAAACCCTCCCCACACCTCCTTCGCCCGTTTCCACCCTCTGCCGCGCCTTCCCCTCGCCGGAATCGAGCTCGCGCTGTCGCCCTCTCTCTCCTCCGTCGCCGACGACCTCCGGCCGGCCTTCCCCGCTCGCCGGGACCGTCTCCCGCCTCGGCGTCGCCTTCTCCGGCTTCGCCGCATCGCCGCCGACCCCGTCCACCACCTCGCCGAGCCCGCCGACCACCGGAGCGCCGTCGTCCCCGTCGACCCGAGCCGCGCCACCGCCTTCCTCCGCTCCGGCCGCCTTTTTCGTCGTCGCCGTCGACCTAGGGTGAGCCGTGGACCGCCGCCTCTTTTCCCCCTTCCCTTCCCCTCTCTCGGTCGTCGCTCCGCCGCGCCTATGGCCGCCGCCGGCGACCATAGGGGCGCGGGCGCCGCCTCCCGCCGGCCGCGCCGTCGTGGCCGCCTCCAGGCGCGCCGTGCGGCAGACGCGTGGGGCCCGGCCGTCAGCCGTCCGTGCCCTCGGGTGCGGCTGACGCGTGGGGCCCACGGCGCCGGCCGGTGCGAGCCGGGTGCGCCCGGTCCACCGTGGACCGTGAGGCTGCCGCGTGGGCCCCACTCCCGTGGACCCGGTCCGCGCGCCCTCTCCCCTCGGCTGACGCAATAAACCCTATTTTTAATTAAAATTTAAATGAAGAAATTCGCAAATATTCACTTAAAGAGCATATAAACTTCAAATGGCCATAACTTGGCCATTTGAACTCGGAATTGGACCGTTCAAGTCTCTAATTTTTCCTTAAGAAGTCAAGAACCCATTTTTGTGCTTTGTTCCTACTTGTTATATGGAGTTTATTAGAGTAAAAGCCTTTTTCTTTCCGTTGGTCGTGTAGACGCTGCAGCTTCGGAAGATCCGCTCTACGTGGAGGTTGAAGCCGACGTTTGGGAAAGCGAGCAAGGCAAGTCACATCATCCTTGAGCATATTGAATCCCAGTTTATAAAATTATTTTGATTTAAATTAATGCATTATCGCTTTATTTAAATTCCCGCGTTATCACTGTTTTATTTAGCCATGCCTATTTACCTTTGTTATGACCTTATTATTATTGTTATTGTTATTATTACCTTGTTCACCCTAGAATAAACAAAACCCCAACTAGTGGATACTCTATTCATGGTACCGCTAGTATAAATTTAGGTAGATGCTTCGCTGTTTAATTAGACAACATTAGGTGGTTTTATAACTCTAGACTTTGGGAATATTCATATCACTTGGACATTATGGACTGGTTGGATAATTGTGGAATTGGATTCACACCTCCCCCTCTATTCAAAACCCTCAAAATGGTTTTAGGCTGGGCTCGGGGTGCATGGTTTTGATAGTAGCACCTCGGCCACATAAGGACCGGTCTTCGGGCCTCTGTTGCAAAGCACTACCGTACTTCCACATGTCTAGTGGGTAAGGCTTAGTTTGTGGCTCAGCCTGGTTATAAACAAAAGTACACGGATGGAGATGGACGAAGTCGGGGGTCGATGGACATCTCTAGGGCAAATGAAGGCTACACGAGCTGCGGCCCGGTAGTCGAGATGTCATGGCACAGGGCTGGTGTCCTGCTGCTAGGGGCTCAATCCCGCCTGCCTGTCCCGGGGGTTCCGGCCGTAGGCGGGGCTGGGTCTGTACTCTTGTTTATGGCTAGGATGGGTTGGGAACTATGTCACGTCTTTCGTCCGTATACCGTGGTGGTATGTGGCACGTGGTTACACGTGAGAAAGATGTGTCTTGTGGGTAAAGATGTACACCTCTGATCAGAGTATAATCTATTCGAATAGCCGCGCCCTCGGTTATGGGCAAGCCTAGCAATGTACCCAAGTTAGTGTTTTAATTCTTAAAACCTGCATAACAACTAAAATGTGGAATGGTTGGCCTGGGTTGGCTTGGGACGAGCTGGGACCTGGGTCTGGTTGCCAGTTCGGTCTGAATCATCGTAGGCCTTGGGTTAAGGCAGGTTCGTGTGGGTTCACGGCCTTGATTAATAATATTGTATAGCTATAGGATCGTGTTTGCAAAGTAGCTTTGAGCAACTATGTGTCTTTTAATGCTGTTTACTGCAAACCCTAACCCCCCCTATGTTATAACTCCCTTGTACCCCTTTGCATTTATTCTGCACTTGTGGGTGTGTCTTGTTGAGTATGGTGGTTGTACTCAGTCTTGCTCAATTTTCTCCAAACCCAGAAGAGGAGTTCCTGGATGATGAAGGCTTTGGTGTCTAGCTCGTGCCTGCCGTCAAGTGCCTGTGGTCGTCGCCCTAGTCTTCCGCTGTTTTTCGTTTGTCTTCATGTGTGCTGGGCCTTCGCCGCCCATGTAATAAATTAACTATTTACGCTTCCGCTTGTTAAACTCTGAATTGTATCAACTTTTGGTGTACCTTGCCTCCTGGGACAAGGAATAATGCACGCACGTAAGGAATACCCCTTGGGTTAATTCTGGTCGTGACATTTTTCTCGCATTTCTAATCTTGTTCTGAGTGCATCTGTTTCTCCTGACTTATCGAGTTCTCGTTTTTGATTCGCAGGTCTGGACAGTGACACCATGGTGCGCCGTGTCGGTCAGGTGATGATCAGCGCCCCCTCAGCGGCGGGCAACATCCTGATCCCCCTTTACGAGAAGGGGCCCGGCCGAACGCGCCGCTGTGATCAATGTGAGTGTACTCGATGATTCCTTTACATCTTTTTCCTCGAGATCACGTCGTGACTTCATGTTGTGCAGGCTCTCCCTCTGATGGACGTCATCGGGCCACTCGTGGACCACCAGGCGGCAGCGTCGTTGAAGGAGAGCGTCGCTATGGAGGCATCTGACGCTGTTGCTGCCACCACGAGTGGTAGCAACGTCCCAAAGAAGGGAAGGAAATTCTCCTCCGTACTCGGGACCCGTCGGAAAGCGACAAACTTCGCGGTAAGCTTCTCTGTTGTTCCCTAGCGCGTAGTCGGAACAACTTGATCTCATACCATTTCATCTTACTCAGGACTCGGACGCGTCTCCTCCACCTCAGCGAAGGCAAAGGTTGGTGACAATCGGCGAAAAGTAAGTAAACGTTCTTGAGGTCTTGTCATTTTCAAAATTCCGATCACCTCGCCTCATGGGGAAGAGAAAAATCTTTGCAGGGCGGCTCGGGCAAAGGCGACGCAAGGTGGGACTGATGCCGCTTCCAGTGCGTCCCCTGCGGCGACCTCAACAGGAGTCGTGGTCGCTACTAAGGACCAGGAGGCAGCACCGAGTGGCCTTGCCGTCAGCCTCGTGCCTACTCAGGGCCCATCCACCGATGCCCTCACCTGGGGGGAGCTCCAAGCGGAGATGGAGCGCATCCTCCAGGCCGGTGCTCGCGGCGTAGGTCGCGAGATCGAGGAGGCCAGGGCGGCGGCGTCGTTGACAAACTAGCGTGCCGACCAGCTGGAACGCGACCTGGCGGAGGCCCGCGAGGACCTCCTAAAGATGAGGGAGCTGGTGGCCGGCAACGAGATGCAGCGGCGCGGACTCGAGATCCGAATGTCGGAGCTCGAGGGCCACATGATCAACATCCGCAGTTCGCTGCGAACGTCGTTCACCAGCCTGCACCAACTCGCCGGGGAGTGTGGTGTTACGACTACCAACCCGGCGCACCCCGATGAGTTCTCGCTAACGTCGTCGCTTGCGTGCATGAGGAGATCCCCTCCAAGCACGTGGCCAGCATCGGCGAGGAGACGTCCAACGGGATCTACACTGGGGCATGCCATGTCCTTCCATGCATAAGGCTGGCGTATCCCGATCTGGACCTTAAGAAGGCTTTGGATCAGGGGGCTGCCGATGACGCGCGCAAGGCTACGATGGAAGAAGTCGGTGACTAGGGGGAGTCCGTCCTCCCCTTTTTTGAAGAGTAGGATATTTTTTTTCCCTTGTACCCCTTAATCTTCATGCTGCAAAACTTTTCTATGGATCCGAACTGCTCTTATCTGAACAGCCGTCTCCCTTGTTTCCTTAGCATGTGATTCCGAGTACTTTGTTGTCGTTATAGATATGTTGATGTCAAGAATGTCCAGCAGTGCGGGCAGCCCGATATGCCGGTGATCGTTCCGGCGCTCACACTCGAGCCGTTCGTGCTGTGGGAGGAAATTAGTCAAAACCCGTCCACGGAGGTGAACGTGGCGATGACGTCGCTAGGTTTGTATCTTGCTCTCCTTCACTCCTTGTGTTCGGATTGTCTTAATTAGCTATGTTCTCGGAAGAGAAGAATAGCTTGACTTAGTCTTTTCCGTGTCGGGCAGATTTCGAGAACATGTTGGCGGACCGAGATCGTCGAATCCGATATTGGAAGACGAAACTCGAGGTGGCCGAACTCGAAAAAACCATGGTGGAGGTGAAGAAGGACCAGGCCGTGGAAGCTTTCCGAGGTCGCGAGGTGTGGTTCAACTCGTACCTTAAGAGCTGCTGCACGGTGATGGCGAGGGGTTGCAAGGAGCTCCGAGTTCCCCGCGGAGATCCCGAGGAGTCGGCAGCCGGTTATATCTTGTGGTTGCATGGGGCCTGCGCACAGCTCGAAGGTATTGGCCAGTGCATCGACGATGCCCTGAAGCAGGGGTGTCGTCGAGCGAGCCGCTACGCCGGAGGACATGTGCTGGCCTGCATCCAAGATCACCGTCCGCAGTTGCACCTCGAGTTCCTTCGTAAAGGGTTCTCACGTTCTCGGAGGACACCCGCGGAGATCGACGATCTTGCGCAGTCGATGGCGCCGCTTGCTGAGAAGGTTTTTCGCTCCATGGATTGGCGTTGGCTGTCTTGGTAGTTTTTGTATCCTGTAGAAAAATATCTCAAGGAAGCATGTAATATATTTTGAAGTATTTGCGACTTGTAAGAAATATCTCACGACTCTGGGTATGTTGTGTATGAGTGTTTTCTCACTTTGCGACTTCGATCAGTCACTTGAGCCATACACTATCCCTAGCCCCTAGCCTTGTTGTTGGAGAGTTGTTCTTGGAGGATAAGGCTCTTAGACCTTTGACCTGCCTTAGTTGAAAAAGCACTGACCTAGCCCCTAGCCGTGAAGTTGGAAAACTCAATTTCCGATTACACGGCTTGGTTAATACGCACGGCGAGAACTCTTAGATGACCAGATCTTACATGGTCGTTTGTCTCTACATGATCTGACAAGGCCTTATCCGCTCTAGGCGTCCCCAACCGAAGTTCCCTTAGGTTCCTCAGAGGCCTTGTCAGGACGGCGTAAAGGGACATGAGGATAGGTTTCAACTCTAGGCGTCGTCGTGGTAAGGGATCGTCGAGAAGGAACACTCTGACAATATTCTTTACATGAAATCAACTTTACTGAAATCGTGAGATGCCTTACAAATTTGGAGACTATTGATTTATACATAAAATTTACGTAATTGATCAATGTTCCAGGAATTTGCTAACTCGCGACCATCACCGTCTACAATCTTGAATACACCTGGCCGCAAGACTTGCATGATCGTGTATGGTCCTTCCCACTTGGGTGAGAGCTCGTTGTGCCCTGCTTGACTTTGAACCCGTCGGAGGACGTAATCGCCGATCGAAAATGTGATTGCTCCGATGCGCTTCTCATGGTATCGGCGAAGGGCCTGCTGGTAGCTGGCTGCTCTAACGGCAACTCTTTCTCGATGTTCCTCGAGTAGATTCACATTGTCTCTTCGCTGCTCCTCCTGTCCCTCGTCGGAGTACTTCTGTACTCGTGTCCTCTGATGTTGTAGCTCCGTGGGGAGCATAGCCTCTGAGCCATACACGAGGAAGAAGGGTGTTTCCTTATTGGATGTTGTCAGTGTGGTATGCACGGCCCATAGGACAGAGGGGAGTTCTTCGACCCACTTCTTGTCATGTGACATGAGTCTGTCATAAACGCGAGTCTTGATCCCATGTAGTACTATGCCGTTTTCCCTTTCGACCTGTCCATTGCTCTGAGGGTGAGAAATCGAGGCAAAGCAAATCATGACTCCCAATCCAATGCAGTACTCCTGGAAGTCAGCACTGATGAACTAGGAGCCATTGTCTGTTATGATGCGGTGAGGCAATCCATATCTGCAGAATATCCCTTTGATAAACTTGATGGCATTGTCGGCCTTGATTTCCCCCGTGGGCGTCGCTTCAATCCACTTGGTGAACTTGTCAATCGCCACGAATAGGAACTTGTAGCCGCCCTGTCCTCGTGGGAATGATCTGAGTATGTCGAGCCCCCAGCACGATAACGACCAAGTAAGAGGGATAGTCTGGAGCGCTTGCGCTGGTAGTCTTATGTGTTTGCTGTGAAATTGACAGGTTTCACACCACTGAACCATGTCGCAGGCGTCTTTGAGCGTGGTTGGCCAGAAAAATCCTTGTCGGAAGGCTTTTCTGCCCAACGTCCAACCGCCGGCATGTGACCTTCAGATCCCTTCGTGTATATCTAGGAGGAGATGTTTACCGTCGTCGAATGAGATGCATTTGAGAAGTACTCCATTTGGCGCCTTTTTGTATAGATCGTTACCAATCATATAGTAAATCTTGGCTTGTCGGGTTATCTTCTCAGTTTCTGCATCGTCCTCAGGTAGCTCGTCGCTACTCAGGAACTTGATGAGCGGGGTCCGCCAGTCGTTTGTGGTCTCGATATCGGCAACGACGTGTTCCGCCTTTGTAGCCCCGAGCTGATGTCGGGGACAGCCGTGCTATCTGCGTCGTTTGCTTCTTTCACTGATGGTTTTGTCAGGACGTCCAAAAGAGTACCAGGTTCGAGTGACTCTCGTCTGGACGTGCGCCGTGCTAGGTCGTCTGGTTCGATGTTGTCCTTGCGGTATACGTGTCGGACCTTGATCCTATCAAATCTTTTCTCCAGCTTCCTGGCTTCTGCGAGGTACTTGGATAACTCAGGGCTAGAGCACTTGTAGTCTTTGTGCGCCTAGTTCGTGACTAGTTCTGAATCCCCTTTCACAATTAGTCGCTTGACTACCAGTGCGGCTGCTACTCTTATCCCAGCAAGTAGTCCTTCATATCCGGCTGTGTTGTTGGTCGCTCTGAAGTTGAGGTGAATTGCATGCTTGAACTGATCTCCCGAAAGGTGATTTCAAGATGATCCCTGCCCCTGCTCCTTGGCTGTTGAGTGCACCGTCGAACGCCATTTTCCATGTTTCGCTGTCGGTTTGACTGTCTTACCTGTTCTCGGGTATAGTCCAGTCGGCTACAAAATCAGCGAGGACCTGGGACTTAATAGTTGTTCGTGGCACAAAATGGAAATCAAATTGGGTTAGCTTGACTAACCATTTCGCAATGCGGCCGACGACGTCTTTGTTTCTCACGACTTCTCCAAGGAGGAAGGAGGAAACAACTGTCACTCTGTGGGCTTGGAAGTAGTGGCGTAGATTTCTTGATGTCATAATTACTGCATAAAGCAGCTTTTGGATTTGTGGGTATCCTAGCGACGAACGTACTCAGTACCGCCATGCACCCAGTTAGCTTCTGGACTTCCTTGAGTCTTGTGGGCAACTTTATGTTCTCAATGGCCTTGATCTTCTCGGGGTTTGCTTCGATCCCTCTTCTGGAGAAGAGGAATACGAGTAGCTTGCCCGATGGTACTCCGAACGTGCACTTCTCTGGGTTGAGCATGAGGCGATATCGTCGGAGGTTGTCGAACGTTTCCCGGAGGTCATCCGAAGATGTGCGAAACATGGAGGTCGGAGTCTGGGTACGCTGAGTCTGAGTCCTGAGTAGCCGCTTCTGTGGCCTTCTCGACTACACGTACTCGCTTGCCTTTCTCCAATGCCAGTTGCTTCCTAAGTGCCTTTTTGAAGATGAAACAAGTCTCCAAAGAGTGCTTGTCCGACTTGTGTATAGGGCCCCATATTTTCTTCGTGTCGTCACCTTGTGGGTCTGGGTGCTTGGGTGGGTCAATATATTCTGTTGTGAGGACCTCCGTTTGAACCTTCCGTTTCCCACTCCTGCGACTCTTTTTCTTGCTTGACTCAGGCGCGTCCTTGGCTGGTTTCTTCTCTCCCCCTGTCTTTGGTTTGTCGTTCTTGCGTCTCAAGGCGTCGTCCGCGTGAGCGCATCGATCGACAATCTCGAATAAGTTGTGAGCAGTTGTGTCCGTCTTGTCGACAGTTCCTGGGTTGTTGTCACATCCTGATAAATTCATCCCGAAATAAAAATCATTCCCTAAAAGGAATAATAGAATTAATTAAAATTCGAAAAGAAATTGGCAAACACTAAAATACGTACAAGAAAAATTCGAAAGTGGTCCGGAGAATTTTTGTTAAATTCTCCTTGGTCTAAAAGGAGCCCTCAAATTTTACTTGAATTTTCAGAGCACCGAAAATATTTCTTAAGCAACAACAACAATTATCAAAGTTAACTAAAAAGAAAAACTAAAAATAAACCCTCCTTCCTCCTTTGGGCCGAGCCCAGCCCAAAGTCCTCCCTCTCTCCCTCGGCCTGCGGCCAAAGTCCTTCCCTCCTCCCTCTCTTTTTCCTTCCCTCTCTCTCTTGGGCCGCCCTCCCTCCTTCCCCCTCGGCCCATCTCCCTCCTCCTCTCTCTCCTTCTGGGCCGCCCCTCCCCTCCCTCCTTCCCTCTCGACCCAGCCGCCCGGTCCAAACCAGGCCGAGCCGAGCCAGCCGCGTGCACGCGCGCTGACGACACGCGCCCCGCGTGGGTCCCACCCCCGGTCGTCTCCTTCCTCCCGCACGGCCTCTTCTCTCTCCCGTGCAAACCCTAGTTTGTTCCTCCCTCGAATCCGCGCGATTTAAGCGTTGGATTCCAAAATTAATTAGGGGGTTTTAATCCCCATTCCTTCCTCTTCAACTGCCCCTAATTTTCCCCTTGAATAGCGCCTTCAATCGCCGGGAACGGACGCGCCAACCCCGGCCACCTTCCATGGCCGCTGGCCGAGTTTTCCGCCGACGTTCCCCGCTCCTCCCGTGGCCGGCTCGTTCCCTTCCGCTATAAAATGGAACCCACTCTTTGCGTTCTATCGTTTTAGCCTCCTCCCGAGCCCCCCCGTGGCCTCATCACCCCTCCCCGCCTCCTCCCTCTCTCTCTCCGAGCGCCGGCCACCTCCAGCCGCCTCTGCTGTCGCGCCCGTGCGCCGGCCGGCCGCACCGTCTCCTCCCTCGGCGTCGCAGCTGCTTCCCCTCAACCGGCGTCGCCTCCATTTCGCGCGGAGACCACCGGAGGCGTGTTCCCGCCGGCGTCCAGTGGCATCGCCGCCACTGCACCGCCTCCCGTCGGCCGTTCGCCGCGCCTAAAGCGTTGGCCAACGCTGCTGTCCCCTCCATCGGCACGGTGACGTCGCCATCAACCTCGGCCACTCCCCGGTTTCGCCCGGAAGCCGCCGCACGTCGCTGCCGCGCCGGCTTCTCTATCCTCCTCGTCGACGTCTCCTTCGGCCGCCCGTTCCACCCTGCTTGTGCACCGGCCAACGTTGCCACCACCACCTCCGGCATCGCAGCGGCAAGGTAGCCCTCGGCCTTGCCTCCCCTTCGACCGAACCCCGCCGGTGTTCGTCGTCGTCCTCATCGTTCCTCCTCGCCGGCTCGTTGTCTCGCTGTGCCGCCTCCGTCGTCGGATTCGCAGTGGCGTGTTCCATGCCGTCCTCGTCTCCGTGCAGCTGCCACCGGCTGCCCTCGTTGCCTCCTCGCCGGTCCCGGTCGTCGTCCTCATCGTCGTGGCGTTCGTCCCTCCGTCAAGTCGTTCTCGTCCGTCGTCTGCGTCCGTCAAGTGAGCCGCTGTAGCCCCGTCATCGTCTTCGTCCTCGGCTCCGCGTCGTCAAGCCTCGTGCCAGCCGCGTCTCGCCTTTGTCCAAGGATCGCCGCCGAAGTCGTCCCCTCGCCTTTCGTCTCCGTCGTTCCCGGCCATCTCCGCCGCGCCCGTTCGTCGTTGTCGTTCCCTCGCCTCGTCGCGTGGTGGTAAGGATCTCTCCTTCGCTGCCCCGTCCTCGTTCTTTTTGTGTCGCCCCGTGCCCGTTGTGCGGTTGTCGACCCTGGTACCCGTGTACCGGTGTCGGTAGTCGTTCGTGTGTGCGTGTGGTGACCGTGTTAGTGTGCCCGCTTGGTAGCCACGTGGTTTCCACGTGTGCAGCCCGTGTGGTGTCTAGTGGAGTCCGTTTGTGTCACGTCCCAAAATGACCCTAAAATACATCCGGTAAATTGTGCCTAGAATAATTAAAAATCTCTGTGAAGCCTCCAACAATTAAAATGCACAAAGTTAAAAGTCAAATAAGGCTTGGAGGATTTTTGTATATTTCCTAAAAGCCTAAAATGTGTAAATAAATTTTAGAGGAATTTTCAGAGCACAAATAATAATTATTAAGAAATAAACAAAGTTGAAAAAGTTTTATAAAAAGAAAAACCTTAAAAATCCTCCCTCCCTCTCTAATGGGCCGGCCCGGCCCATCTCCCTCTCTCTCTCCTCTCCCCGCGGCCCACTCGGCCCCCTTCCCGCGCGCGCGCCGCTGACGGGCGGGCCCGCCCGCCACCCTCGCTGACGGGTGGGGCCCACCCGTCATCCCCTTCCTCCTGCTGCCCCGCTGCCGCGCCCGCGCCCGCCGCCGCCGCCGCTGCGAATCCCGCCGTTTCCCGTCGTCCCCGCGCGCAATAACGAGGGGGAAATCACTCCCCGTGATTCCCTCCCCCGAATCCCCCACTTTCCCCTCTCCCTCTCGCATTCAATCGGCCGGGATCCGTTGCCCTAATCCCGCCGGCGCCATCAATGGCGGCCGCGCCTTCCGCGGCCGTTTCCGCCTCCTCCGGTCGCCTTCCTTCCTTCCCGACCGCATATAAACCTTCCCCGTGCTCTTCTCCGTCGTTTCCGCCACCCGCCGCTCACTCTCCCCGTCGGATTCGAGCTCGCGCCGTCGCTCTCTCTCTCCGCCGTCGCCGCCGAGCTCCGGTCCGCCGCCGTCGTCGTCCCGGACCATCTCCCACCTCGGCGCCGCCTCCTTCGGCTTCGCCGCGACCTCGCCGATCTCGTCCACCCCTCCGTTCCGCTCGCCGACCGCCGTAGCCCCGTCGTCTCCGTCGACCCGAGCCGCGCCGCCGCTTCGCTCCGCTTCGCTCCGCTTCGGCCGCCGTTTCCGTCGTCGCCGTCGACCTAGGGTGAGCCGAGGACCGTCGCTTCGCTTCCCCCTCCCCCTCCCCTCTCTCGGCCGCCGTTCCGCCGCGCCTATGGTCGCCGCCGGCGACCATAGGGGTGCGGGCGCGCCGCCTCCCGCCGGCCGCGCCGGTGTGGCCGCCTTCGGGCGCGCCGCAGCGGCTGCCGTGTGGGGCCCGGCCGTCAGCCGCCCGCGCCTTTGGGGAGCGGCTGACGCGTGGGGCCCACGGCGCCGGCCGGGGTGAGTCGCGTGCACCCGGTCCACCGTGGACCGTGGGGCTGCCGCGTGGGCCCCACTCCCGTGGACCCGGTCCGCGCACTCCCTCCCTCGGCTGACGCAATAAATCCGGTTTTTAATTAAAATTTAAATGAAGAAATTCGCAAATATTCATATTAAGAGCATATAAACTTCAAATGGCTATAACTTGGCCATTTGAACTCGGAATTGGACCGTTCAAGTCTCTAATTTTTCCTTAAGAAGTCAAGAACCCATTTTTGTGCTTTGTTACTGCTTGTTATATGGAGTTTCTTAGAGTAAAAGCCATTTTCTTTTCCGTGGGTCGTGTAGACGCTGCAGCTTCGGAAGATCCGCTCTTCGTGGAAGTTGAAGAAGCTTGGGAAAGCGAGCAAGGCAAGTCACATCATTCTTTGAACATATTGTATCCCAATTTGTGAAATTACTTTGATTTAAATTATTGCATTATCGCTTTATTTAAATTCCCGCGTTATCACTGTTTTATTTAGCCATGCCTATTTACCTTTGTTATGACCTTATTATTATTGTTATTGTTATTATTACCTTGTTCACCCTAGAGTAAACAAAACCCCAACTAGTGGGCACTCTATCCATGGTTCCACTAACAAGAATTAGGTAGATGCTTCGCTGATTAATTAGGCAACATTAGGTGGTTTTATAACTCTAGACTTTGGGAATATTCATATCACCTGGACATATTGGAATGGTTGGATTATTGTGGACTTGGATGCACACCTCCTCCTCTATTCAAAACCCCCAAAATGGTTTTAGGCTGGGCTCGGGGTGCATGGTTTTGATAGTAGCACCTCGGCCATTTAAGGACCGGTCTTCGGGCCTCTGTTGCAAAGCACTACCGTACTTCCACATGTCTAATGGGTAAGGCTTAGTTTGTGGCTCAGTCTGGTTATAAACAAAAGTACACGGATGGAGATGGACGAAGTCGGGGATCGATGGACATCTCCAGGGCAAATGAAGGCTACACGAGCTGCGGCTCGGTAGTCGAGATGTCATGGCACAGGGCCGGTGTCCTGCTGCTAGGGGCTCAGTCTTGCCTGCCTGTCCCGGTTGTTCCGGCCGTAGGTGAGTTGGGTCGGTACTCTTGTCTATGGCTAGGATGGGTTGGAAGCTATGTCATGTCTTCCGCCTGTATACCGTGGTGGTATGTGGCACGTGGTGACGCGTGAGGAAGATGTGTCTTGTGGGTAAAGATGTACGCCTCTGATCAGAGTATAATCTATTCGAATAGCCGCGCCCTCGGTTATGGGCAAGCCTAGCAATGTACCCAAGTTAGTGTTTTAATTCTTAAAACCTGTTTAACAACTAAAATTTGGAATGGTTGGCCTGGGTTGGCTTGGGACGAGCTGGGACCCAGGGTCGGGTTGCCAGTTCGGTCTGAAACATCGTAGGCCTTGGGTTAAGGCAGGTTCGTGTGGGTTCACGGCCTTGATTAATAATACTGTGTAGCTCTAGGATCGTGTTTACAAAATAGCTTTGAGCAACTAAAGGTCTTTTAAATGCGGCTTATTGCAAAACCTAACCCCTATACTATAGCTCCGTTGTACTCCTTCGCATTTATGCTGCACTTGTGGATGTGTCTTGTTGAGTACGGTGGTTGTACTCAGTCTTGCTCAATTTTTTTCCCAACCCCAGAAGAGGAGCCCCTGGATGATGAAGGTTTCGGTGTCTAGCTCGTGCCTGCCGTCAAGCGCCTGTGGTCGTCGCCCTAGTCTTCCGCTGTTTCTCGTTGTTTTTGAGTGTGTTGGGCCGTCGCTGCCCATGTAATAATTACTATTTCCGCTTCCGCTTGTTAAACTCTGAATTGTATCAACTATTGGTGTACCTTGCCTCCTGGGACAAGGATTAATGCACGCACGTAAGGAACACCTGTTGGGTTAATTCCGGTCGTGACAAGTTGGTATCAGAGCCTCCTTGACCCTAGGACGAGCCTTAGATCCCAAGCCTTAGCAATATTTTCGGAATATAAATCCTCTCTTATTTGCGAAAATCCTTTAGTCTCTCTCTGTCTTGCTGCTTCATTTATCATCTAAAAGCTGATCTCTAAAATATTTTCTCTCTTTTTGTTCTTGCTTGTAGATGGCCGGCAGCGTCACCCGTCGTGGTCTGGATATGACTGGCTTTGTTCTGGAGTTGCGGGGCATGTACGTTGCCCTGGGATATCCGCATGGAGTGGATTACCAAGGCAGGCCGCTCCCGGAGCAGGAGGGTGACGATGCAGAGCCCAACGCTGCTTGGGAGGTCACTGCAGTGATCCTCACTGGCTCTCCTGAGAGGACTTCGCTGTCAGTCACCGCGGGAGGAGATTCTTTCCCCGCCGCCTGCCAGAACGCCGCTCTCCTCGCCATCGGCACTCTGCACCAGCGCTACCCGGACGAGTTGCAGCACTCGCCCTACCGCTACCACCCTCGTCGCGGGGGATCCCGCCACTACGCCACCTTCCGAGATGCTAGCTCGGAGGATGACGCCACTATCACGCACCTGGCGCGCATGGTGGAGGCGTACGACACGGCCCGCATCGACTGTCATCACATGGTGCGCCGTGGGATGGTCGAGAGCAACCTGAAGATTCTGGAGCTGCGTCAGGAGAACCTGCAGCTGAAGAAGGACCTCGACGCACTAGAGGAGCAGCTTCGTCAGCTCAAGGTCGCCCAGGGGGAGATCAGCCGTCCCACGCTCCGCCGCGTCTGCCGCAGCCAGAAGATCACCGCCCGCAAGAGCACCTCCAGGCCTGCGCTGGTTCGTCAGTCCCTGGCATGGACCAGCTTTGTGGAGACCCCTCGTGCCGCGCCCGTGGTTCCTCTGGAGGGGGAGACCTCCGGCGTTGGTAGCACGGAGGATGCGCTGCTGCTCACCTTCCGCCCTGGCCCGTCGCAGAAGTAGACGAGCAGTTAGTAGGTTTGCGCGGGTGTTCTTTTTCGTTTGTTTTCTTGGTGTCGTGTGGGACATGGTTATACCGGTGTGTGGTATGACTGTGTTGGAGCCTGACTTTATTTTATTTGCTTAAGCAACTTGAACCTTAATGAACCCAATTTATATCAGTAATAAGTTCAGTAATTCTGGTAGTCGTGGGTGGTTAGTTTTAATAGTCAGCTCTCTCTGTTTGCTGGTTCTGTGTGGGGTTTTCAGATGGTGACCACCAGGAGAACTGCTGCTACCGGTGAAGGCAACCAACCCGAAGGTAGCCACCCCAACATCCAAGGCGGACCACCTCCACCTCCTCCTCCGCCACCACCACCGCCACCTGACACCAACACCATCCTCACCCAAATCCTCGCTCAGCAGGCCAACATGATGGCCGCCTTCCTCCACCACGTCCAGAATCCACCACAGCTTAACGCTCCACCTCCACCACCACCCCCGCAGCACTCTAAGCTCGCCGAGTTTCTCCGCATCCGCCCGCCTTCCTTCTCCAGCTCTAATAACCCCGTGGATGCCTTGGATTGGTTGCATGCCGTGGGAAAAAAGTTAGATACTGTGCAGTGTAGCGACGAGGAGAAAGTCATCTTCGCCGCCCACCAACTGCAGGGTCCCGCATCTCTCTGGTGGGACCATTTCCAGGCTACGCAGCCCGAGGGGCAGCCTATTACCTGGGCCCGCTTCACCGCCGCTTTCCGGAGGACCCATGTGCCCGCCGGAGTCATGGCCCTTAAGAAAAGGGAATTCCGGGAGTTGAAGCAAGGCAATCGCTCCGTAATGGAGTATTTGCATGAGTTTAACAACCTGGCCCGGTACGCCCCGGAGGATGTTCGGGAAGATGAGGAGAAACAGGAGAAGTTCTTGGCAGGAATGGATCCTGAGCTATCGGTGCGACTGGTCTCCGGGGATTATCCGGATTTCCAGCGTTTGGTGGACAAGAGCATCCGCTTGGAAGCCAAGCACAAGGAATTGGAGTCGCACAAGCGTCGCTTGGCGAACTTCCGCAACCAACAAGGGGCTAACCAAAGGATCCGCTACACCAATCCCTATCCAGGGGGATCCTCCTCGCAGCAGCAGCAGCAGCAGCAGCAACCTCGTCCCGCGCCCCGACCTCAATTCGTGGTGCGCGTCCCGCAGCCGCAACAGCAGCAGAGCCAGCAAGGGACCCGTGCACCCCGTCCTCCTGCGCCAGCTGTGCAGCCTGGCCAAGGTCGCAGAGACGCTCAAGGACAGCAGCGTCTGTGCTTCAACTGCTTCGAGCCCGGTCACTATGCGGACAAATGCCCGAAGCCTCGGCGCCAGCAAGGCCAAGCGCCTCCCCGCCCCAACAACGGTGGTAAGGACGTCGCTCGGGGTCGTGTGAACCACGTGACCGCCGAGGATGTGCTGGCGACTCCGGACGTCATCGTTGGTACGTTCCTCATTCATTCCATCCCTGCTACTATTTTGTTCGATTCTGGAGCTTCCCACTCGTTCATATCTGTGGCTTTCGTGGGAAGAAATCAACTGGGGGTAGAACGGCTTAGGAACCCTCTGATCATCACCACCCCTGGAGGGGATATGACAGCAAAGTATTATAGCCCGGCCGTTCCTATAGAAATTCAGGGAATTCCTTTTCCCTCGGATCTGATTCTGCTAGACACCAAGAACTTGGACGTGATCCTTGGAATGAATTGGTTGGCCCAATTCCAAGGCGTAGTGGATTGCGCCAGGCGCACTGTCACTCTGTACCGAGGGCCGGAACAACCAGTTGTGTTCTTCGCACCCCCAACCTCTGTTGGCAGTTCAGAACTTCATCAGATAGGACTGTCAGAAATCCCCATCGCCAGTGAATTCGGTGATGTATTTCCTGAAGAATTACCCGGTATGCCGCCCAAACGGGAGATCGAGTTCCGGATAGATCTTGCTCCAGGAACAACTCCCCTGTTCAAACGACCCTATCGCATGGCGGCAAATGAACTTGCCGAAGTTAAGAAGCAATTAGAAGAGCTGAAGGAAAAGGGGTATATACGGCCGAGCACTTCCCCCTGGGGTGCACCTGTGATTTTTGTGGAGAAGAAGGACAAGACAAAGAGGATGTGCGTTGACTACAGAGCCCTCAATGAAGTCACTATCAAAAACAAGTACCCTCTTCCCCGGATCGATGATCTGTTCGATCAGCTTAAAGGTGCCTCTATATTCTCCAAGATTGATCTTCGTTCTGGATATCACCAATTGCGTATTCGTGAAGAAGATATTCCGAAGACCGCGTTCACCACGCGATACGGATTGTACGAATTCACGGTGATGTCGTTTGGTCTGACCAATGCTCCTGCCTTCTTCATGAACTTAATGAATAAAGTGTTCATGGAATACTTGGACAAGTTCGTGGTGGTTTTCATTGACGACATCCTAGTGTACTCGCAATCAGAGGAAGACCATCAGCAGCATCTCCGTTTAGTGTTGGGAAAGCTTCGAGAACACCAATTGTATGCCAAGCTTAGCAAGTGTGAGTTCTGGTTGTCCGAAGTCAAGTTCTTAGGGCACGTGATATCTGCAAAAGGAGTTGCTGTGGATCCTGAAACGGTGACCGCCGTCACCGATTGGAAGCAACCCAAGACGGTCACTTAAGTCCGTAGTTTTTTGGGTTTGGCAGGATATTACCGAAGATTCATCGAGAACTTCTCCAAAATCGCTCGACCCATGACACAGTTGTTGAAGAAAGAAGAAAAATTTGTGTGGAGTCCGCAGTGTGAGAAGGCCTTCCAAACTCTCAAAGAAAAACTGGTTTCCTCGCCAGTGTTAATCCTACCGGATACTCGCAAGGATTTCCTGGTGTACTGTGACGCTTCGCGCCAAGGATTGGGTTGCGTATTAATGCAGGAAGGTCATGTGGTAGCCTATGCCTCACGTCAGCTACGGCCTCATGAGGGCAACTACCCTACCCATGATTTGGAACTGGCCGCGGTGGTTCATGCTCTGAAAATCTGGCGGCACTATCTCATTGGGAATCGGTGTGAAATATATACTGATCATAAGAGTTTGAAATATATCTTCACCCAGTCGGATCTGAATCTTCGGCAAAGGAGATGGTTAGAACTCATCAAGGACTATGATGTGGGAATTCACTATCATCCTGGCAAGGCCAACGTAGTCGCCGACGCTCTAAGTCGAAAAAGCCATTGCAACACTCTTAGTGTCCGTGGCATTCCACCGGAACTTACTCAACAGTTGGAAGCCCTGAACCTAAGCATAGTTAGTCGTGGATTCTTGGCTACGCTGGAAGCCAAACCTACCTTGCTCGATCAAATCCGCGAGGCTCAGAAGAATGATCCTGATATGCATGGGCTCCTCAAGAATATGAAACAGGGTAAAGCCGCTGGTTTCACCGAGGATGAACACGGAACTCTTTGGAATGGGAATCGGGTATGCGTTCCCGACGTCAGGGAACTCAAACAGTTGATACTTCAGGAAGCCCATGAAAGCCCCTATTCCATCCATCCTGGCAGCACGAAGATGTACTTGGACTTGAAAGAAAAATACTGGTGGGTTAGTATGAAGCGAGAAATTGCAGAGTTCGTGGCCCTTTGTGATGTGTGCCAGCGTGTCAAAGCCGAGCACCAACGACCGGCCGGACTTCTCCAACCTCTACAAGTACCAGAATGGAAATGGGATGAAATTGGGATGGATTTTATCACCGGACTTCCAAAAACCCAAGGCGGATATGATTCTATATGGGTGGTTGTGGATCGGCTAACCAAGGTAGCACGATTCATTCCAGTCAAGACCACCTATGGAGGGAACAAACTAGCTGAACTCTACTTCGCTAGAATCGTAAGTTTGCATGGCGTCCCCAAGAAGATTGTATCAGATCGGGGAAGCCAGTTCACCTCTCACTTCTGGAAGAAACTCCAAGAAGAATTGGGAACCCGATTAAATTTCAGCACCGCGTATCACCCGCAGACAGATGGGCAGACCGAGCGTCTGAACCAGATCCTCGAAGATATGCTTCGCGCATGTGTCCTAGATTTTGGGAAGACATGGGATAAGAGTCTCCCTTACGCCGAGTTCTCCTACAATAACAGCTATCAAGCCAGCATACAGATGGCCCCATACGAAGCGTTGTATGGCCGCAAATGCAGGACACCACTATTGTGGGACCAAGTTGGGGAAAGCCAAGTATTTGGGACCGATATCCTGAGAGAAGCGGAAGCTAAAGTCAGGACCATTCGGGAAAACCTAAAGGTGGCACAGTCTCGGCAGAAGAGTTATGCAGACAACCGACGTCGTGATCTGGAATTCGCAGTGGATGACTTTGTGTATCTCCGGGTAACGCCGTTGCGGGGTGTACACAGGTTCCAGACAAAAGGGAAGCTCACACCACGGTTCGTGGGTCCTTTCCGCATCATTGCTCGGCGCGGAGAAGTTGCTTACCAGCTGGAGTTGCCCGCCTCATTGGGTAACGTGCATGATGTGTTCCATGTGTCGCAACTCAAGAAATGTCTTCGAGTGCCATCCGAGCAGGCCGATTCAGAGCAAATTGAAGTTCGCGAAGACTTGACCTACGTAGAAAAGCCAGTGAAGATTCTGGACACTATGGAGCGCAGGACCAGGAACCGGGTGATCCGTTTTTGCAAGGTTCAATGGAGCAACCACACCGAGGAAGAAGCTACTTGGGAACGTGAAGACGAGCTGAAGGCCGCCCATCCCGACCTCTTCGCCAGTTCTTCCGAATCTCGGGGTCGAGATTCCGTTTAAGGGCGGTAGGTTTGTCACGTCCCAAAATGACCCTAAAATACATCCGGTAAATTGTGCCTAGAATAATTAAAAATCTCTGTGAAGCCTCCAACAATTAAAATGCACAAAGTTAAAAGTCAAATAAGGCTTGGAGGATTTTTGTATATTTCCTAAAAGCCTAAAATGTGTAAATAAATTTTAGAGGAATTTTCAGAGCACAAATAATAATTATTAAGAAATAAACAAAGTTGAAAAAGTTTTATAAAAAGAAAAACCTTAAAAATCCTCCCTCCCTCTCTAATGGGCCGGCCCGGCCCATCTCCCTCTCTCTCTCCTCTCCCCGCGGCCCACTCGGCCCCCTTCCCGCGCGCGCGCCGCTGACGGGCGGGCCCGCCCGCCACCCTCGCTGACGGGTGGGGCCCACCCGTCATCCCCTTCCTCCTGCTGCCCCGCTGCCGCGCCCGCGCCCGCCGCCGCCGCCGCTGCGAATCCCGCCGTTTCCCGTCGTCCCCGCGCGCAATAACGAGGGGGAAATCACTCCCCGTGATTCCCTCCCCCGAATCCCCCACTTTCCCCTCTCCCTCTCGCATTCAATCGGCCGGGATCCGTTGCCCTAATCCCGCCGGCGCCATCAATGGCGGCCGCGCCTTCCGCGGCCGTTTCCGCCTCCTCCGGTCGCCTTCCTTCCTTCCCGACCGCATATAAACCTTCCCCGTGCTCTTCTCCGTCGTTTCCGCCACCCGCCGCTCACTCTCCCCGTCGGATTCGAGCTCGCGCCGTCGCTCTCTCTCTCCGCCGTCGCCGCCGAGCTCCGGTCCGCCGCCGTCGTCGTCCCGGACCATCTCCCACCTCGGCGCCGCCTCCTTCGGCTTCGCCGCGACCTCGCCGATCTCGTCCACCCCTCCGTTCCGCTCGCCGACCGCCGTAGCCCCGTCGTCTCCGTCGACCCGAGCCGCGCCGCCGCTTCGCTCCGCTTCGGCCGCCGTTTCCGTCGTCGCCGTCGACCTAGGGTGAGCCGAGGACCGTCGCTTCGCTTCCCCCTCCCCCTCCCCTCTCTCGGCCGCCGTTCCGCCGCGCCTATGGTCGCCGCCGGCGACCATAGGGGTGCGGGCGCGCCGCCTCCCGCCGGCCGCGCCGGTGTGGCCGCCTTCGGGCGCGCCGCAGCGGCTGCCGTGTGGGGCCCGGCCGTCAGCCGCCCGCGCCTTTGGGGAGCGGCTGACGCGTGGGGCCCACGGCGCCGGCCGGGGTGAGTCGCGTGCACCCGGTCCACCGTGGACCGTGGGGCTGCCGCGTGGGCCCCACTCCCGTGGACCCGGTCCGCGCACTCCCTCCCTCGGCTGACGCAATAAATCCGGTTTTTAATTAAAATTTAAATGAAGAAATTCGCAAATATTCATATTAAGAGCATATAAACTTCAAATGGCTATAACTTGGCCATTTGAACTCGGAATTGGACCGTTCAAGTCTCTAATTTTTCCTTAAGAAGTCAAGAACCCATTTTTGTGCTTTGTTACTGCTTGTTATATGGAGTTTATTAGAGTAAAAGCCATTTTCTTTTCCGTGGGTCGTGTAGACGCTGCAGCTTCGGAAGATCCGCTCTTCGTGGAAGTTGAAGAAGCTTGGGAAAGCGAGCAAGGCAAGTCACATCATTCTTTGAACATATTGTATCCCAATTTGTGAAATTACTTTGATTTAAATTATTGCATTATCGCTTTATTTAAATTCCCGCGTTATCACTGTTTTATTTAGCCATGCCTATTTACCTTTGTTATGACCTTATTATTATTGTTATTGTTATTATTACCTTGTTCACCCTAGAGTAAACAAAACCCCAACTAGTGGGCACTCTATCCATGGTTCCACTAACAAGAATTAGGTAGATGCTTCGCTGATTAATTAGGCAACATTAGGTGGTTTTATAACTCTAGACTTTGGGAATATTCATATCACCTGGACATATTGGAATGGTTGGATTATTGTGGACTTGGATGCACACCTCCTCCTCTATTCAAAACCCCCAAAATGGTTTTAGGCTGGGCTCGGGGTGCATGGTTTTGATAGTAGCACCTCGGCCATTTAAGGACCGGTCTTCGGGCCTCTGTTGCAAAGCACTACCGTACTTCCACATGTCTAATGGGTAAGGCTTAGTTTGTGGCTCAGTCTGGTTATAAACAAAAGTACACGGATGGAGATGGACGAAGTCGGGGATCGATGGACATCTCCAGGGCAAATGAAGGCTACACGAGCTGCGGCTCGGTAGTCGAGATGTCATGGCACAGGGCCGGTGTCCTGCTGCTAGGGGCTCAGTCTTGCCTGCCTGTCCCGGTTGTTCCGGCCGTAGGTGAGTTGGGTCGGTACTCTTGTCTATGGCTAGGATGGGTTGGAAGCTATGTCATGTCTTCCGCCTGTATACCGTGGTGGTATGTGGCACGTGGTGACGCATGAGGAAGATGTGTCTTGTGGGTAAAGATGTACGCCTCTGATCAGAGTATAATCTATTCGAATAGCCGCGCCCTCGGTTATGGGCAAGCCTAGCAATGTACCCAAGTTAGTGTTTTAATTCTTAAAACCTGTTTAACAACTAAAATTTGGAATGGTTGGCCTGGGTTGGCTTGGGACGAGCTGGGACCCAGGGTCGGGTTGCCAGTTCGGTCTGAAACATCGTAGGCCTTGGGTTAAGGCAGGTTCGTGTGGGTTCACGGCCTTGATTAATAATACTGTGTAGCTCTAGGATCGTGTTTACAAAATAGCTTTGAGCAACTAAAGGTCTTTTAAATGCGGCTTATTGCAAAACCTAACCCCTATACTATAGCTCCGTTGTACTCCTTCGCATTTATGCTGCACTTGTGGATGTGTCTTGTTGAGTACGGTGGTTGTACTCAGTCTTGCTCAATTTTTTTCCCAACCCCAGAAGAGGAGCCCCTGGATGATGAAGGTTTCGGTGTCTAGCTCGTGCCTGCCGTCAAGCGCCTGTGGTCGTCGCCCTAGTCTTCCGCTGTTTCTCGTTGTTTTTGAGTGTGTTGGGCCGTCGCTGCCCATGTAATAATTACTATTTCCGCTTCCGCTTGTTAAACTCTGAATTGTATCAACTATTGGTGTACCTTGCCTCCTGGGACAAGGATTAATGCACGCACGTAAGGAACACCTGTTGGGTTAATTCCGGTCGTGACAGTTTGTCGGCCACTCGCCTCGGTTGACACACGGCATCCGCTTCCGTCGACCCGTGGACCGTCTCTGTGTACTCAGTCTACCGCGGTCCTTTAGGTTGACATGTGGGGTCCGCATGTCAACGGCGCAGCCTTCCTGTCTTTTCCAGGCTAGCGCTTACACATGTTTTATAATTGCAAAACCTAATCACAATAATCCGTAAATCTCCATGTAACAGCATTAAACTTCGGATGATCATATCTTGGTCATACGAACTCTGAATCGACCCGTTCAAGTCTCCTAATGTTTGTTATAACCTAAAGAACCATGTGCTTTCTTTTTTTTTATGTATTGTTATTGCTTCTTTATAGGCTTGTAGCTTTGCTTGTGTGCTTCGCGTAGCTTCTGTCGTTCCGGAGGTTCTCGAAGCGTGGGTCGCTGTCGTCGCCGAAGGTTCGGAAGGCCGTTCTCTCTGAGCAAGGCAAGTCACATCATCCTTGAACATATTGAATCCCAGTTTATAAAATTATTTTGATTTAAATTAATGCATTATCGCTTTATTTAAATTCCCACGTTATCATTGTTTTATTTAGCCATGCCTATTTATCTTTGTTATGACCTTATTATTATTGCTATTGTTATTATTACCTTATTCACTCTAGGATAAATAAAACCCCAACTAGTGGATACTCTATTTATGGTTCCACTAGTATGAATTTAGGTAGATGCTTCGCTGATTAATTAGGCAACAATAGGTGGTTTTATAACTTTAGATTTTGGGAATTCTCATATCACTTGGACACTATGGAATGGTTGGATTATGGTGGAATTGGACATACACCTCTTTTCCTCTTTCAAAACCCCTAAAACCTGTTTTCTGGTGGGGTTTGGGTGCACGCCAGTTCTGGGAAGTAGCACCCCGGCCAATATAAGGATTAAGCTCGGGCCTCTGTTGCAAAGCACTACCGTACTTCCACATGTCTAGTGGGTAAGGCTTAGTTTGTGGCTCAGTCTGGTCATAAACAAAGGTACACGGATGGAGATGGACGAAGTCGGGGGTCGATGGACATCTCTAGGACAAATGAAGGCTACACGAGCTGCGGCCCGGTAGTCGAGATGTCATGGCACAGGGCTGGTGTCCTGCTGCTCGGGGCTCAATCCTGCCTGCCTGTCCCGGAGGTTCCGGCCGTAGGTGGGGTTGGGTCGGTACTCTTGTTTATGGCTAGGATGGGTTAGGAACTATGTCACGTCTTTCGTCCGTATGCCGTGGTGGTATGTGGCACGTGGTTACACGTGAGGAAGGTGTGTCTTGTGGGTAAAGATGTACACCTCTGATCAGAGTATAATCTATTCGAATAGCCGCGCCCTCGGTTATGGGCAAGCCTAGCAATGTACCCAAGTTAGTGTTTTAATTCTTAAAACCTGCTTAACAACTAAAATGTGGAATGGTTGGCCTGGGTTGGCTTGGGACGAGCTGGGACCCATGGTCGGGTTGCCAGTTCGGTCTGAATCATCGTAGGCCTTGGGTTAAGGCAGGTTCATGTGGGTTCACGGCCTTGTTTAATAATATTGCGTAGCTCTAGGATCGTGTTTACAAAGTAGCTTTGAGCAACTAAGTGTCTTTTAAATGCTGTTTACTGCAAAACTTAACCCCTATATTATTACCCCTTGTACCCCCTTGCATTACTCATGCATCTGCCGGTGTGGCTTGCTGAGTACTGTGGTTGTACTCATTCTTGCTCAATCTTTCCCCCCCCCTTCAGTAAGAGAAGCTTTGGAGAAGAAGTCCTAGGTGGAGTCCTGGCTTATACCCCAGTTGAGCGCCTGTGAAGATGGAGCCATAGGCCCGCTAGTCCGCTGCTGTTTATTTTTGATTGTCAGGCCTGAAGTGCCTTTGTAATAATGTAAATATTGTCGATATAATAAAGATGTGCCTTTTGTATCATGTTTGTGTGGTGTACCCCGGCTTTTCCTGGGACGGGGATTAATACACTAGCGTTCGGGAAAAGGTAATTTTCTCGGTCGTGACAGTTGTGTAGCGAACTCGGACACCAGACTTGAAAGCGCGGATTACAGAAGCATCGGTGATCTCGGGGATCGTATTTCTGCACTCATTAAAGCGCCAAATATAGTCCCTCAATGATTTGCCCGGATTCTGCGTCAACGCGTGTAGGTCGTCCTCGATCGCGTGGCGCTTGTATGTTCCTTGGAAGTTAGCGACGAACTGCTGCCACAGATCTGCCCAAGAAGAAATCGAGTAGGGCGGGAGGTGAACCAGCCATGAACGTGCAGATCCCTTCAACGCCGCCGGGAAGTAATTTGCCAATGCGTTGTCGTCTGCTCTGGCAGCATAGAGTACTGTGGAATAGACCTGAAGAAACTCTTCAAGGTCGGTGCTTCTGTCGTATTTCTCTATCGCTCCCAGTCGAAATTTCTCAGACTATCGAACATCTCGTAGAGAACGAGTGAAAGTCCTGCACCCGCCACCAGGGGCGGTGGGTTGTCGACGATCATGTGCTCGTCGTGGATGTCTGTCCGATGATGAAGATGACGAAGATGACGAGCATGATGATGAGTCACTTGGTTCCGGGGCAGGGTTCCGAGGACAACACTCGGGTTCTCGCGAGTCTCGTCGTCATCCATCGTTGTTTTCCTGGTGTCGATCTCCATCATCGTCGTCGTCACAGCGTTGACCTCGACTTCTATCGCCCGGCAGCCGCTGCTCGCGATTAGCGTGTTCGCGGCGGTTGTGGCGATCATCACGATCTCAGTTCTCGCGATCTCGCGAGGAGACGCGATGTTGGGAACGGTTTTCATTATCTTGAGTGCGTCGCGCTTCTCGGCAGCCATTTAGATGGTCGCGGAGATCACAGGTGCCGCGACGTGGAGGGGTAGCTTGACAGGGTGGCGTCCGCTGTTCAGGCTGTTCCCCATTAGTGTCGCCTGTCAGCAGTTGTTCTTGTGGCTCCATGGCATCGGCCTTCTCGAACGCGTTATTGAGGTTGGTCACTGATTCCCGTAGTCGTTCCGCCCACTGATCGAGATCAGCATTCAGGACGGGATCAAAAGGGGATTCCCTCAGTATCGCGTTGAGGGTTCTGATGTGTTGGTCCGACGTAATCAATTGATCCTCCGTTCCCGTGCCTCCAGATGTGCTGGTTCCACCGATAGCGTACACGTCGCGTGGTGTACTTGTCGATGATGAGGCCTGTTCTTCGAGCAGATGTAAGACAAACGGTTTGTGGGTATCGATGTCGATTACCCCGACGAATCGATCTGAAATAGTGGCCGCTCCCTGTTCCTTGTCCGCATCTCTAGGAGAGATTTGTAACTGCTGGACCTTAGGAGGTGACATCCTCATTGCGCTGAGAAGGACCTTGCAGCTTGAGAGGTCGTGGGTCTTTGCCTTGTGAATGGGACAATAGACATCACGAGTTGGAGAAGCACGTTTAATTCCACGCTCTTTGTAGGCACGGATTTCAGCTTGTACATCGAGAAAAACTGAACAAGCTTGCAAGGTGTGCCTGCTGGTTTTGTGGATAGGACATCAGGTCCTTGTCGCCCAAGAAGTTGTCCTTGTCGGCTCGTGCTCCCTGCCAGAGGGACAAGATTTGGCCGCGTTAGGATCCTTCTCGGGTTCAGATGTTGTCGATGTTTCGTTCTCCGCTTCTGTAGGGGGATCTTTCGACATGAAGTCGACCGGCGTCGTAACCATGCCATTCTGGCTCCCGGTAATTGCTGGCCATTCGAGATCGGCATCGTGGTGTAGACCGGGAAGACGATTTCGCCGACTTGAGTCCACACCAGCATCGCTGAAGTTGGAGCTCCTTGGTTGATGCCGAGGTTGACGCTATCGTCTAGGAGGCTTGAAGTCATAGTAGTAGAACATTGAGCACGAAGTCCCCCTTCCTGGAGCGCCACTGTTGACGGGAGATACCCATAGACCGGATATAGAGGGTATTGGGGTCCGTTGATACGAGGATCTATGTAGTACGACATCAAGCAAACCAAAGACAAGGATTATACTAGTTCAGGCCCCTTGGTAGGTAATAGCCCTAATCCAGTTGATATGGGATTAGATGATGGAAACCACGGATTACAAAAGGGAATAACAGAACTCGATGATATCAACGAGACCGTAGTTGAGTTGGCCCGACTAGATCTCCCGGCGACTTAGCTCCTGTAGGCTCCGGCTTCGTAGGCTGTGGGGGATGTGTTGGCAGTAATATTCGATGCCTTAGGTCCTTCCCAGGGGGTCCCTTATATACCGTAGGTCAGTTGATCTCCAAGTATGACTCGGAAATATCAGACCCTTCACGATATGGAAAAGACCCAGTCTTGTCCGAGTAAAACTCCTTCCATCCATAAATACTATCCTTATCACATGATAGATTTTCTTAATGTATACGGAAACTACCCATATATGCACGGGTATACCGTATCAGTATACAACGTACATTCAAGGGTAGAGGGTATACCTTTTCCGTAACCCTGACACGTTTGGATAAGGAGTCTGCATTCTATCTGGACATAACCGCTGGAGGATCGTTCATGCACAAAACGCCATAAGAAGGAAGAACAATTTTGGATCGCATTCTAGAAAATACTTCCTTCATGACGCAGTCCAATGAACCCTAGCCAGCGGCATCCATGTCCAAGATAGAGGAACCCCTAATGATCGAGGCACTTGCTGAACCATCCATTTCTATTAGCTCGGTTGAGGAGAAGGTTCCTGAGCAGCCGTCCGTCGAGAATGAAGAAATTCAGACTCCAGATCGTGCCGCAATCCTATTCAGGGACGACTTTGACGAAGACTACGGCAATACCCTGAACTATTTTAGGAAGAGAAAACCACTCGTTCCTTTGCCACCTCCCGATCCTATGGAACTCGGGTTCCTACGAGAAACTGTCCGGGAGTAAACATCCGTAATGAGCGATGAATGGCTAAGGGAGGCAGAGCTTTCATCCAAAGTAATTCGGATAAATACCGCTCCTCGAATCATTCCTTGCCATCTGGAAGGGAACGACGTCGGTATTCTCTACAGTCCAACTGTCGGGGCTAATCTCATTTCCGAGTCTTTTGCATTCGCTTATTTAAGCGATAAGGCAGTGACCCCAACAAAAAAATTCTTCAAACATCCAAATGGAAATATCATCGAAGGATTTGGGATTGTACAAGATGTGCCTGTCTGCTTTGAAGACAGGGAGGCGATCTTGGATTTCCACGTCTTTGAAATCCAAGATTTTGACATCCTAATCAGGCTACCCATTGAGCAACCTCTCATCAACACACCCCGATTAGATATCCTCAAATAACACTAGGAGAGAATGAATTCTCAATTCCATTCTCACGGGCAAGGATCACCTTGACCGACCCTCTCCCAGAAATTAAGTCAGCGGAAGAAGTTACTGCAGTTCCCCCTCACGAGTCTCCCGAGGCCCTTCTAGAAGATGAGGTCCCCGATTTCATCAAGGAAGAAGCGGATCCCGGTGAGACTCTCGATCTGCCAATCTTGGAACCGCCACCTCGACCTCCGCTAGAGCTTAAACCTCTACCTCTAGGCCTACGATATGCTTTCCTACATAATGACAAAGAAGCTCCTGTCATAATCAGTGACAAGCTCTCTGAAGATGAGACTCAACATCTTCTCACCGTATTGGAAAAGCATCATTCTGTTCTTGGCTACTCGCTTCAAGACCTTAGGGGGAATAATCCCGCGCTTTGCACCCATCGTATTCTTATTGACCCCGAGAGTACTCCCTCCAGGGAACCTCAACGACGGCTCAATAATGCAATGCGAGAGGTTGTAAAGAAAGAGGTCTTGAAACTCTAATATGCCGGGATTATTTATCTTGTACCATACAGTGAGTGGGTTAGCCCAGTCCAGGTTGTGCCAAAGAAGGGAGGAATGACGGTCATTTCAAATGCTCAAAACGAACTTATTCCGCAACGAATCGTAACTGAATGGGGGATGTGCATCGATTACAGGAAACTTAACAAGGCTACAAAAAAGGATCACTTCCCGCTACCCCTTCATTGATGAAATGTTGGAACAACTGGCAAATCATTCCTTTTTCTGTTTCCTTGATGGGTATTCCGGATATCATCGAATTCCTATCCATCCGGATGACCAAAGTAAGACTACGTTCATATGTCCGTATGGCACCTATGCATATCATAGGATGTCTTTCGGATTGTGCAACGCTCCTGCATCTTTCCAAAGGTGTATGATGTCTATTTTCTTGGACATGATCGAAGACATCATGGAAGTCTTTGTCGTGACCGAGAAAATTGCCTTTTCCCGAACGCTAGTGTATTAATCCCCGTCCCAGGAAAAGCCGGGGTACACCACACAAACATGATATAAAAGACACATCTTTATTATATCGATAATATTTACATTATTACAAAGGCGCTTCAGGCCTGACAATCAAAAATAAACAGCAGCGGACTAGCGGGCCTACGGCTCCATCTTCACAGGCGCTCAACTGGGGTATAAGCCAGGACTCCACCTAAGACATCTTCTCCAAAGCTTCTTACTGAAGGGGGGGAAAGATTGAGCAAGAATGAGTACAACCACAGTACTCAGCAAGTCCCACCGGCAGATGCATGATTAATGCAAGGGGGGTACAAGGGGATAATAATATAGGGGTTAAGTTTTGCAGTAAACAGCATTTAAAAGTCACTTAGTTGCCCAAAGCTATTTTGTAAACACGATCCTAGAGCTATACAATATTAGTAATTAAGGCCGTGAACCCACACGAACCTGCCTTAACCCAAGGCCTACGATGATTCAGACCGAACTGGCAACCCGACCCTGGGTCCCAGCTCGTCCCAAGCCAACCCAGGCCAACCATTCCACATTTTAGTTGTTAAGCAGGTTTTAAGAATTAAAACGCTAACTTGGGTACATTGCTAGGCTTGCCCATATCCGAGGGCGCGGCTATTCGAATAGATTTACTCTGATCAGAGGTGTACATCTTTACCCACAAGACACATCGTCCTCACGTGTAACCACGTGCCACATACCACCACGGCATACGGACGAAAGACGTGACATAGTTCCCAACCCATCCTAGCCATAAACAAGAGTACCGACCCAACCCACCTACGGCCGGAACCCCCGGATAGGCAGGCAGAATTGAGCCCTGAGCAGCAGGACACCAGCCCTGTGCCATGACATCTCGACTACCGGGCCGCAGCTCGTGTAGCCTTCATTTGTCCTAGAGATGTCCATCGACCCCCGACTTCGTCCATCTCCATCCGTGTACCTTTGTTTATAACCAGACTGAGCCACAAACTAAGCCTTACCCACTAGACATGTGGAAGTACGGTAATGCTTTGCAACAGAGGCCCGAGCTTAATCTTTATAGTGGCCGGGGTGCTACTTCCCACAACTGGCATGCACCCAAACCCCACCGGAAAACAGGTTTTGGGGGTTTTGAAAGAGGAAGAGAGGTGTATGTCCAATTCCACCATAATCCAACCATTCCATAGTGTCCAAGTGATATGAATATTCCCAAAGTCTAGAGTTATAAAACCACCTAATGTTGCCTAATTAATCAGCGAAGCATCTACCTAAATTCATACTAGTGGAACCATGAATAGAGTATCCACTAGTTGGGGTTTTATTTATGCTAGAGTGAACAAGGTAATAATAACAATAGCAATAATAATAAGGTCATAACAAAGATAAATAGGCATGGCTAAATAAAACAGTGATAACGCGGGAATTTAAATAAAGCGATAATGCATTAATTTAAATCAAAATAATTTTATAAACTGGGATTCAATATGCTCAAGGATGATGTGACTTGCCTTGCTCGCTTTCCCAAGCGTCGGCTTCAACCTCCACGTAGAGCGGATCTTCCGAAGCTGCAACGTCTACACGACCAACGGAAAAGAAAATGGCTTTTACTCTAAAAAACTCCATATAACAAGCAGTAACAAAGCACAAAAATGGGTTCTTGACTTCTTAAGGAAAAATTAGAGACTTGAACGGTCCAATTCCGAGTTCAAATGGCCAAGTTATGGCCATTTGAAGTTTATATGCTCTTAAATGAATATTTGCGAATTTCTTCATTTAAATTTTAATTTAAAAATTGTATTTATTGCGTCAGCCGGGAGAGAGGGCTCGCGGACCGGGTCCACGGGAGTGGGGCCCACGCGGCAGCCTCACGGTCCACGGTGGACCGGGTGCACCCGGCTCACACCGGCCGGCGCCGTGGGCCCCACGCGTCAGCCGCACCCGAGGGCGCGGGCGGCTGACGGCCGGGCCCCACGCGGCAGCCGCTTAGGCGCGCCCGAAGGCGGCCTCGTCGGCGCGGCCGTCGGGAGGCGGCGCGCCCGCGCCCCTATGGTCGCCGGCGGCGGCCATAGGCACGGCGGAGCGGCGGCCGAGAGAGGGGAGGGAAAGGGGGAAACGAAGCGGCGGTCCACGGCTCACCCTGGGTCGACGGCGACGACGGAAACGGCGACCGGAGCGGAGGAAGGCGGCGGCGCGGCTCGGGTGGACGGGGTCGACGGTGCTCCGGCGGTCGGCGACCGAAACGGAGGGGTGGACGGGGTCGGCGAGGATGCGGCGAAGCCGAAGGAGGCGGCGCCGAGGTGGGAGGTGGTCCGGGGCGACGACGGCGGCGGACCGGAGCTCGGCGGCGACGGCGGAGAGAGAGAGCGACGGCGCGAGCTCGATTCCGTCGGAGAGAGAGAGCGGTGAGTGGCGGAAACGGTGGTGGGGAGCTCGGGGAGGGTTTATATAGGGTTGGGAGTGAGAGAGGGCGGCCGGAGGAGGAGGAAACGGGCGCGGGAGACCCGGCCGCCATTGATGGCGCCGGCGAGGTTAGGGGGAGTGAATACGGCCGTTTGGATGCGGGAGAGAGAGGGGAAAATGGGGGGAAAGGGGGAGGGAATCACGGGGAGTAATTCCCCCCTCTTTATTGCGCGCGGGGACGGCGGGAGGCGGCGGGATTCGCGGCGGCGGCGGCGCTAGGCGCGGGCGAGGCAGCGGGGCGGCGGGAGGAAGGAGATGACGGGTGGGCCCCACCCGTCAGCGAGGGTGGCGGGCGGGCCCGCCCGTCAGCGGCGCGCGCGCGGGGAGGAGGCCGAGTGGGCCGCGGGGGAGAGCAGAGAGGGAGATGGGCCGGGCCGGCCCATTAGAGGAGAGGAGAGAGAGAGAGGGAGGAAGAGAGGACTTTGGGCCAGACTTGGCCCAAGGGAGGAGGGGGATTATTTTTAGGTTTTTCTTTTTAATAAACTTTGATAATTGTTTTTGTTACTTAATAATTATTTCCGGTGCTCTGAAAATTCGAGTAAAATTTGAGGGCTCCTTTTAGACCAAAGAGAATTTAACAAAAATTCTCCGGACCACTTTCGAATTTTTCTTGTACGTATTTTAGTGTTTGCTAATTTCTTTTCGAATTTTAACTAATTCGATTATTCCTTTTAGCGAATGATTTTTAATTTCGGGATGAATTTATCAGGACGTGACAAATCCACCCCCCTTACAAGAATCTCGTCCCCGAGATTCGAGGAGGCTAGCATGAAGATAGGTTGGGCGGTCTTCTCTTCTTGTCTGACTTCTTCCGTCGCGTCTTTTATAACAAACTTGCCTAGCAAAACTTCTCCACTCTAGGCTGCTTGGCTCGATCCCTTGTTGCAGATGGAATCTTCTCTTCACCTGACTTGTCCCTGGTTGAACCTTTAGCTGACTTCGACTGGGTTGCGGCACTTGAAGATGGGGCTTCAGTTCCAGAACTTCGCATAGTTCATATCTTTGGAGTCAACCTCATACAAGTTACCCACTTCATGTCATGCGTCGAGATCAGCTCGTCATTACTAGGATACCATGCTTGTCATTTACTTCTAACTTGCCACCAACTGCCTCATATTAGCTTTCCTGCTCTCCGGGTGCTAGCTACTTCTGCTATTCGATGCAAGGGTCGGTAACTTTGCCTTTGAATTATGTTTCTAAAAAGAACCAACTTATCCCACTTGACATGCTTTGACGTCTCCCCAAATGACTTTACTGCTGGACTTGTTATGGTCTGATCGTTATCCTGCCAAATCTGAAGCGTTGTTAGATGCGATTTTAATCTGACCTCTATAGACTATCTTCGAACATATCACTTGGTTCATAGCTGGGAATAGTTCCCACGAACAGACAACTCGGATTCACTTTCTTTACATTCAGTTTACTTCCCACTATTCTCTTCATGTTGTCATTATTTAGCATTCAAAGTATTCCTTTACACATTCAACCCTGACGTATTCTTTTTAGATTTCTCTTATCAATCACCTTTCGACCTACTTCTTTGCCCAATAATAAACACCTTTGCTGGTATCTTCTATCAATCACCTTTTAAACTTTGTCAACCAAGTACTCTTCACTCCGAGAGTTGTGGATGCTTCTGGTGACGATGTGGTACTTGAGCCTGCTGCCTTTCAGAGAACCTTCAAGTGGTTCGCCAAAAGCTGTGCTGACTGTCTTTGCCTTTGATCCGAAAAAGACACATCTGAAACTCTTAGTCCAAACAAATGTCTCTTTGGTTAATCGCTTGATTTTCTTTTCCATCATCAGGTTGGTTATTAACTCGAGGTTAGAACATAGTTCCTCTGAAATGAGACCCTAGGTCTCCTTTGACAGTAAACAATTATACACATAATCCCATATCAGCATCTTCCAAAAGAGTCCTCATAGAACTTGTCTGTATTACACATTTCTCCCTTATTACATGAATACAAGGCACTGCCTTGAACAAAAAGGGAAGATGCTTAACATCGGTACATTGTATCCTCAACATGAATCATCCATAAACATAACAAACTCATTGTTTATAATCATGAATATATTTATTTATTACATGATTGCTGCAAACTCCCGGTTACAGTGATAAGTAGCGAACTGAAAAATCACAAACATGGCTACTCATTCTAATTCTGGAGAGATATAGCTGGCATTGTACTAGTGACTGCATCATCCTTGATTGGTTCTGTGATGATGTGATAGAACTGCATATTGCTATCATTCACGGGAGAAACTTCCTTCTGATTGCTTTTTGAAGCGGATAACGGTCTTCTGCTTGGTATCGCCCTCCTGAGGTTGATTTCCCTTCGCTCGGCCTGGAGTAGGTCGGGGAGAGAAACAATGTGGACCCCCGTTTTTATAACAGGAATCGATCGTGTAGACAGTACCATTTCCCTGGATCAAGTAGTCTGGTACACACGAATTCATAGCTGAAATACCGAGTACTCATACACGAATGTCTTAGGACGAGTTATTACATCAAAGCCCGCAGGCATTGTCTTAAATCATCGGACCGAAAGGTCCGGAATACATTCAAAAACAGAATAGGTAAGGCAGCGGAAAATGGAGGCAGCGGCACGCCATTGCCACAGGCAACGACCGTATCTAAGACCTATTGGACCCCATCGTCTTCATCTCCCTCCTGATAATAGGCATAGGGATCTTCCGACGCTTCATCTCCAGCCTCTGATTAAGTTTATGTATAGCAAGGGTGAGTACCAACCATACTCAACAAGTCATCACAGCAACAATGCACATGACAGGGATATTTGAAGGATTGTTATGGTTCTTTTGCGTAAAGCAAGTTTTACAATTCTTTTCACAATCCTAAGACCTAGCATAGACTGATCAAGTTTTTAATACCAGTGTTCGTATTAGACAATGACGGTTCTGTCCACCATCCATTGTGATCCCAAGGATGGCTTCCCGCCATTGAGTCGTCATGGTTTTCTGAGGATGTCCACATTCCCTACTCTCAGGAAGTGGCTCCAGCAGCATATAAATCATGCAATTATCCCAACCCACACAAGTTAAGAATTCAGAGTCTAGCCAAGTGTAATACACGTCCCGGTGCTCAATAACCGCGAGCACGGCTATTCGAATAGATTTGGTTTACTCACGCTGCAGTGGATGTACACTTTACCCGCACTCCGCGACTGCCCAACACATGAGCCTCGTCCCAACACATGAGACGCGTCACGGCAAAGCTTTTCGATAACCTCGCATTGGCAGTACCCGCTCCATGAACTTGACATCCTCATACACTCTAGGCGTACGCGGTTTCTAGCAGTGTGAGGAGTTCTGGCGCACCCGGGAAAGAAGAACTCACACATGCATTAAGTTAATTAAGTTTAAATTCTCACGTGGCAGTCCTACCGATGGCGACACCACTGTAGACACCCGCCTCGCGGTTCTACCAATGGCTGCCCCACCGTAGAGCCCCTGCCTCACACATCAAGAAACCACTATGCATGGATACTGCCTCTGCTCAGCTATTTATTCCGCTAGGTCTATACCCATACGAGAAGTGCGGTTGTACGGGAGTCGTTTCATGCTTAACTTCATGGCTCGGTCCTTAATTGACCGGGGACGGTACTAGCCTTTTCCGGATACCACCCAAATCCTCCGTCCGCCCCAGTCGAAAACATTTGTTTAATTTTATTTCTCTTTTCACAAATCATGTCATCAACATCATGGCACTGTGGCGCTCATGTCTCCACATGCCGTATCTCAATTACCTTCCCAAAGGTAATTGCCCAAGCATATAGCATTTGATAAATATGAGTATGCACAATTCTAGAATAGCATTGCTAAGCACTTGTCATAATTGACTAGGGACTCATACGTAATCGTGGTTACAAAGGAAATAATAGGCAAACAATCATCAAGGCATGGCATAATCACAAATGGGATGTATATTATTGCATGCAATTTTATTTGTAAACAAAATAATTTCGCAATTGGGATCAATATGTTCAAGGGATAGTGATGACTTGCCTTGCTCAAGGTCTTGCGGGTCTTGGCCTTCACCTGGATCTGCAACTCCCTCGGGCTCTATAGTTACGTGCGAAAATTGATTTGAATTCGGTTAGAATTCAAATAAAACTCCAAATAAATCCAAATAGAAGTCGAATGCGAAAATCGACTCTTTTTATTTACTATTCGCGAATTAGGGCCAACCCAATTTTGATTTATATATATATCCTAAATTATTTTTACGGTGCAAATATTTTGTTATTATAAGTTCTTAATTTAATCTACCCCGTGCATCGTATTCAAATAATAGATTGGAAATTTATATTGCGAGCTAAACATCGGATGGAATCCAAATATTTAACGATTTAATTTACTCTATGACTAAATGATTAAATATATTACGCGTCTAAAATCCCTATTAATTAAGTCCGAACTTCCACCGTGAATCGATTATTTATAGAAATTATCCCTTATAAAAATCTATAAGATTTCATCTAATTGTATTTAGTCATTAATTTTATATTTAAATTACCATCGCGAATCGATTCTTTACAGAAATTACCAAGAATAATCCATATTCTATATTAAATTTTGCGATTCTACGGTTATAATTAAATCTATAATTAAATTCTAATTTATTTTAAATTTTCTAAACCCCCTAATTTATTTATTTTCCTTTTCTTTTCTTTTTCCCTATTTTTCTTTCCTTTTTCTTTTCTTTCTCTTCCCCTTTTTCTTTTTCTTTTTTTTTTTTCTTCTTTCTCTCTCTCTCTCTCTCTCTGTTTTCCTCTCTCCCTCTCTCTTTCTTTTTCTTTCTTCTCTCTCTCTCTCTTCCTTTTTCCCTCTCTCTCTCTCTCTCTCCCTTTTTCCTCTCTCTCTCTCTCCCTCCCGGCTCTTTCCTCCCCCTTTCTTTCTTCTCTTCTCTTCTTTTCTCTCGGCTCTCCTCTCTCTCGGCTTCTCGCCCTCCCGATGCGGCGGCAGCGGACACGAGGGGAAGGCGGCGGCTTACCACAGCGGCGGCGACGGTGGCTCAAGGCGGTGACGCACGGCGCGGCGGCTTCGAGACGACGGCGCGGCGGCTCCGAAGCTACGGCGCGGCGCACGGAGGCAGCGGCGCGGTGGCACAAATGCGGCGACACGACGACGGTGCGGTGGAGAAGGAGGAGAGGGCGGGGAAGAATGGGGAATGGATGGGGATGAGTGTGGGGTGGAGGAGAAGGGGAGGGGGAGCTCGGCTTTTATAGAAGGAGAGAGGGGAAGGAAGAGGAGAGGGGCGGCGACGGCTTTAACGGCGACGTGCGGGACGGGCTGCGCGGGGCGCGAGGCGACGAGGGAGCGGGCGTGCGGCGCGGCGGCAGGTCGGGGAGGCAAGGCGACGTGCGGGCGAGCGAGTCGGGCGCGCGGCGCGGCAGTAAATGGAAGAGGGACAAGGCGACGTGCGGAGGCGGCATCGTGACGACGCGACGACGAGACAACGAGACGGGCGGCGGTGCGGCTTGGGGTGACAGCAACGCGCGCGGCGCGGTGGCTCGGGGCTCGGGAAGGCAGAACGGCATGGTGCGCGGGGCGACGGGACGGGGATGCGACGGCGGTCCGTGCGGGGAGGCCGAGTGGCGCGGCGCGTGGGGCGAGGCGACAGCGGCTCGTGCGGCGCGGGTGCGATGATGGCGGCGGCGACGGGAAGGCGGAGCGGGCTTGAGGTGACGACGACGCGTGCGGCGTGACGATGGGAGACGGTGCGCGGGGCTCGAGGGCGGCGCGCGGGGCGTGGGGAAGAGGAGGGGGCTGGGTCGGGGACCCTGTCGAGCACCTTGTGCCCAATGAACAGTGCCCCTTTTCAATTTTCCCGATTTTCAGCCCATTTCCCATTTAATTTAATTTAGCAATTTCTAAATGTTGTAAATTTGATTTTTATCCATTATGTGTATTACTCCAATTATTGAATTCACCCTAAATTAATTTTACTCACATTTCATTTATTTATTCGAATTTTTAATTAGTGATAATTCTTATTCCATTTGCGTTTAAATTAAATTGATGCAAATACGATCGCGAAAATATTTCATTTACCACAATCCACACTTAATCTTTATTTTAATTTATGTTTGTTTTACCAATTTATTTTTAGGATTATAAGCGATTAATTATCCACCGCACTCGATTAGTGAACTTCAAAATCGAATCAAATAAAATATGCGAATAAAATCGGCATGATGCAATTCTTTTGAAAAGTTTTCGAAAATCCGTATTTTTAGGGTTTTGTTTTTATTGGTCGAATTTTCAGGATGTTACAAACCTACCCCCCTTAAATAAATCTCGTCCCGAGATTTCTTACCGGTTTTCGAACAAATACGGGTATTCCGTTTTCAAGGACTCTTCGCTTTCCCAAGTGGCTTCATCCTCAGTGTGATTACTCCATTGTACCTTGTACATACGCCACGTTTTGGTTATAGTTCCCTTTTCCGCTTCGTCCAATATCCGGATCGGGTGTTCTGGATATGTGAGATCGTTGCTAATATGAATCTCCTCCAGCGGAGCTTGTTCTTCTGGCACTCGCAAGCATTTCTTTAATTGTGACACATGGAAGACTGGGTGTACATCGGCGATAATGTCGGGTAGCTGTAGCTGGTAGGCAACTTCTCCTCGTCTAGCGAGGATTTGAAAAGGTCCCACATATCTTGGCGCTAGTTTTCCTTTAACCTTAAACCTTTTCGTTCCCCTCATTGGTGAAACCTTTAGATAAACGAAATCTCCTTCCTTAAACTCTAGGTTTCTTCTTCGGGTGTCCGCGTAGCTCTTTTGTCGTGACTGTGCCACTTTTAGACGGTCCCGAATCAGACGAACCTTTTCTTCGGCTTCTTTGATAATGTCCGGTCCAAATACTGCACGTTCTCCTGTCTCGGACCACATTAGCGGGGTTCGACATCGTCGACCAAACAATGCCTCGTTGGGCGACATTTTTAGGCTTGCTTGAAAGCTGTTGTTGTAGGAGAATTCGGCGTAGGGCAAACACCTCTCCCAATCTTTGCTAAAATCCAATGCACAAGCTCTCAACATGTCCTCTAGAACCTGGTTGGTCCTCTCTGTCTGGCCATCTGTTTGTGGGTGATAAGCGGTGCTGAACGCGAGGTAACTCCCTAGGGCTTCATGCACTTTCTCCCAGAAATGAGAGGTAAACTGGGTGCCGCGATCAGATATGATTCTCTTAGGTACACCGTGAAGACATACTATTCTGGCCATATATAATTCGGCTAGCTTGGCACTACTATAATTTGTCTTAACGGGAATGAATCTTGCCGTCTTGGTGAGTCGATCCACAATCACCCAGATGGAATCATACCCTGTTGCAGTCTTGGGCAATCCAACAATAAAATCCATACCTATCTCATCCCATTTCCATTCGGGAATCCTAAGGGGTTGCAGCAAACCTGCCGGTCTCTGGTGCTCAGCCTTCACCTTCTGACAAACGTCACAGAGCGCTACGTACTCTGCCACATCTCTCTTCATGTTGGGCCACCAGTATCCTTCCTTCAGATCCTGGTACATCTTAGTACTTCCGGGGTGCAATGAGTATGCTGATTCGTGAGCTTCCTTTAGGATTAATCCTCTCAGTCCACCCTGTTCAGGTACGTAAATCCTCTTTTTGTACCATAGAACATCCTTCTCGTCGGTTGAAAATTCCTTTGCGAAACCTGCAGCTAGACGTTCCTTCGCCTCTCGGATTTCCTGGTTGTCCTTCTGGGCCTCTTCAATTTGGGTCCTCAAAAGAGGTTGAATGTCCAAGGTGTTTATCTGTCCTCGAGGTACTATATGTAGGTTTAGCTGGGCAATTTCCTCCTTAAGCTCAGGAGCCATTCCTTCCGCCTTAAGATGAGTGCAATGGCTCTTCCGACTCAAGGCGTCAGCCACAACGTTTGCCTTGCCAGGGTGATAGTGAACTTCCAAATCATAATCCTTGATTAATTCCAACCACCGTCTTTGCCTCAAGTTGAGGTCTGACTGGGTAAAGATATACTTTAGACTCTTGTGGTCGGTGTAGATATCACAGTGGTTTCCTATCAGGTAATGTCTCCAAATCTTCAGCGCATGAACCACAGCTGCAAGTTCTAGGTCATGGGTAGGGTAGTTTTCTTCATGTGGTCGCAATTGTCGCGACGCATAGGCCACAACCTTTCCGTCCTGCATTAGTACTCCTCCTAGTCCTTGCCTCGATGCATCACAATAGATGACAAAGTCTTTTCTGATGTCAGGAAGGACTAAAATAGGTGCCGAGGTTAGCTTTTCCTTGAGCTGCTCAAAGCTTTTCTGACACTGATCTGACCATGCAAACTTCTTTTCTTTCTTGAGTAATTGTGTCATTGGCCGGGCTATCTTAGAGAATCCTTCAATGAACCTCCGGTAGTATCCGGCCAAGCCTAGAAAACTCCGAATTTCCGTCACAGATTTGGGTTCCTTCCATTCCGTAACGGCCTCCACTTTAGCAGGGTCCACTGCTACTCCGCCGGCTGAGATCACGTGGCCTAGAAAAGCGACCTCCTTCAACCAGAATTCACACTTGCTAAACTTTGCATATAATTTATGCTTCCGAAGTTTCTCGAGTACCAAACGCAAGTGCTCAGCATGTTCTTCTTCGTCTTTGGAGTAGATCAATATATCGTCGATGAATACTACCACGAATTTGTCCAGGTAATCCATGAACACCTTGTTCATGAGGTTCATAAAGTATGCTGGGGCGTTGGTTAAACCAAACGACATCACTGTAAATTCATACAACCCATAGCGTGTTGAGAACGCTGTTTTGGGTATATCCCCAGTCCTAATTTTCAATTGATGGTATCCTGATCGAAGATCAATCTTGGAGAACACCTTTGCTCCTTTGAGCTGATCAAAAAGATCATCGATCCGTGGTAGTGGATACTTGTTCTTAATAGTGACTTCGTTCAGTGAACGATAGTCTACACACATCCTCATGGTGCCATCTTTCTTCTTGACGAACAGCACTGGGGCTCCCCAAGGTGACGAACTGGGGCGTACAAATCCCTTTTCTTGTAACTCTCTGATTTGCTTTTTAAGCTCCTCTAACTCATTGACTGGCATCCGATAAGGTCTCTTGGATATGGGAGCAGTTCCGGGTATCAGATCGATAATGAACTCTATATCACGATCTGGTGGCATCCCAGGTAAATCTTCTGGAAACACATCGGCAAATCGTTGTACGATAGGCATTCCCTTCAGAGGTAGCATGGTAAATATGCCTCCGGCACGTTCAGTTAGTCTAGGATCTTGATCCATGGTTGCTCGCATGTCCGACCCCCAAGGGGTGGTCAGGGTAACTTCCCTACGTCTGCAGTCGATTACCCCTCTGTTCTTTGTTAACCAATCCATTCCCAATATGACATCCAGGGTCTGGGGTATCAGAACCATAAGGTTGGAGGGAAACACCACATCCCTAAGACGGACAGGTACATCTATGCAAGCATGACTCACAGTTATCTCGCCCCCAGGTGAATGGACTATCATAGGTTTTCTAAGTCGTACTGGAGTTAAGTTGTGTTTTTGACTAGCCTTCAAAGATATGAATGAATGCGATGCGCCAGAATCGAAAAGGACTTTAACTGGGGTGGAATTGATAGAGAACATACCCATAAGTACGCCCTGATCTTCCTGGGCCTCCTCAGCTCGGACATGGTTCACTTGTCCGCGCCCGAATCCTGTAGCGGTCCTGTTTGTTTGTGGAGTCCTGAACAGGCCTCGTCCGACAGCAGGGGCAGGGGTCCCACGAACAGTGATCGCATTGGCGCCAGTACGGACAGGAGTCTTGCTTGGATGAGGGCAGTTGTTGGCGTAGTGCCCATACTCCCCGCAATTGAAGCAGTTCACATGCCTCCTGGTTCCAGGGGCAGCCAGAGTTGGTGCAGGGGTGCGGTTCTGAGTCGCAAGTGGCCTGTTGAAGTTGCTAGGTGCAGCAGGGCGGTTGGTGGCCACAACAGGGGGCTTCCACCCAGACGAAGTGGCACCCTTGAATCGCTGAGGCACTCCCTGAGGTGTGCGATTCATAGCAAGTCTCCTTTTGCGATTGTTTTCTACAGTCCTCTGATCATTTTCTAGCCTAACAACTTTGTTGATCAGGCTCTGGAAGCTTTGATGGTCTTGCCCAATCATGGGTCCACGCAGCTCATCATTCAGCCCTTCTATGAACTTGTCGATTTTTTCTTCTTCATCGACAAGGTCTCCGACTGCATAGCGGGCCAACTGAGTGAATCGGTTCAGGTATTCCTGCACCGTCGTGTTTCCTTGCCGCAGCCTTCTGAACTCGTTCTTCTTCATACGCATCACCGCAGCAGGTACGAAGTTCTCGCGGAATGCTGCAGTGAACTCCTCCCAGGTGGGTTCTCCAGCATCCTCTTCCCGAGCTTCTTTATAGGTATCCCACCAGTCTCCGGCGGGTCCCTCCAGTTGGTTGACTGCGAAGATCACCTTGTCGGCTTCGCGCACCCGGACAAGGGTCAGTTTCTTCTCGATGATACGCAGCCAGTCCTCCGCCTCCATAGGCTCGTCTGCTGATGCGAACGTGGGTGGCTTGGTCCTCATGAATTCTCCAAAGCTGGATCCTCCGCGGTTGCCTTGGTTGTTCGCGATGGCTTGTAGCAGCTGGGTTTGAGTGGCCATGACTCCGGCCAGGGTGGTTAGGTCAGGTGTCGAAGGTTCTTCATTGCTGGTTGATGTCCTACGTCGGCTTGCCATCTGTGTAGGCCGATTAAGTAAGTATCCTAATTTTCTAACTAGTTCTTATAGTTTGATCCCATTAAGGGAGTTGTTTTGGTGTGAACTTTGTTTTGCAAGCTTGGTGGAATAAACTCATTTTCAATACAACAACAACATTATCATAAACATCATAAAGTTCCACAAACAGTACATAAATCATGATGCAAGTGACTGCATACATACGCAGTCCAAATAAAGTTCATCCAACAAATACATCAAACTAACTATCAAACTACTCGTCAATCTAGGTAAGGGGGTAGGGGTGTGTCTCGCATATAGTTCAAAAAGAAACCAACTGAAGCGAGATCGAAGCTGCAGTCATCCTCCGGTCTAGTCGTCCAACCATCCGCAGGATCCTGGGGCAGGTAGAGGGTGGTCGCTGGCACGGGCGAACCTGAGTCCCCACGGCTCGGAAGTAGTGGCCTCCGCGTCAGGCTTGGGCTTCTTGCCCGGAGGTCGTGTGCTCTTGCGAGCAGTGCTGAGGGTGCGAGGGCCTCCGAGGAAGGTGATGCGGGGAACAGGGATCTCATCCTCTGAAGAATCAGTGGTGTCTGACTCGGCGTCGGTCCCCTCTGACTCGGAATTGACCTGGATCGGGGTCTCCAAACTGGAACCCAGCTGCGGAGAAGGTACAGGGATCTGTGGTGTGTGCACAATCTCCGGGGCAGGTGGCGGTGTCACTGTCGGGTCCTCCAGGTAAGGTGCTGACTCAGTAGCCAGCATGCCAGCCTCTCCCAAAAGAGCGTGGAAGGCTGGTGGGTATGGCGGAGTGAGGAAGAAGTAGCGGTCACGCCCTACCGCTGTGGAAGTAGAAGCTCCGGCGGTGCTGGTCGTGGCTGCTCGAAGCTGCGCCTCCAGCTGACTGACGTGCTCCTGACTCTCCCTCAGCTGCTCCTCAAGTGTATCCACCATTCCGCGGCGCTCGTTGTACTGATCGGACAACTGCTGGAACTGGTTGCCGTGGGTCTGGAGCTGTGCCTTCAGTGAGTCTATCTCACTGCCCCAAGTCTGGTGCTCCTCCTCCAGCTGAAGCTGCTGCGCTGTGAGGTCCGTCACCTCAGTCTCTAACTCTCCCACACGCCTCTGCTGGTCGTCGATCTCCAACAGAGCCTCCTCGTAAAAGTCGTCTGCTGCCTCAGCCCATCGTGACAGTCGGGTCACAATCGGGTTGTAGCAGCAAGGCGTGTCCTGAACTGTGCAGAGGGAGTTGCTCTCCTCTCGAAATGGGTGGTGAGCAAACTCAGTACTAGTCAACTCAGCTCGGTGGATAGAGCTAAGTCTGAGAAAGGCCTCCCGTGCTGCATCCTGCATCGCGTTCTCTGGTAGGTCGCGATAGTATCGTGTCGAGAAGCTGTAGTCTAACTCCGGAGGAACTCGTGTGTGAACCTCGACCCGAGCCTCCCAAACAGATCCATACGGCCTCACTCGGTAAATCGGAGAGCTGGGGTACCGCAGACGCCTCATCAGCCGGTGTAGCTCGATGACGTAACCCTCTGAGCGGGGTACGCTCAACTCCCATGCGGCGGGTGAATCCTGATCTGCCATCTAAATTTTAGGAAAACTCAAGGTCAGCTAAGAGTAAAAACTTATTTTGTAAAGAGAATAGTTAAGAGTAAGATGAAAATCGTGCTGAGTTTTGTAAACATAGCGTTTTTATTTTTGAAAGTATTACTAAGTGGGAATTTCTCCCTTGGCCAACTTAGAAAAGGGGTGGGGCACCTTTTGGTCTTTTCCTACAGTCGTATGGCTCTGATACCAGCTCTGTGGACCCCCGTTTTTATAACAGGAATCGATCGTGTAGACAGTACCATTTCCCTGGATCAAGTAGTCTGGTACACACGAATTCATAGCTGAAATACCGAGTACTCATACACGAATGTCTTAGGACGAGTTATTACATCAAAGCCCGCAGGCATTGTCTTAAATCATCGGACCGAAAGGTCCGGAATACATTCAAAAACAGAATAGGTAAGGCAGCGGAAAATGGAGGCAGCGGCACGCCATTGCCACAGGCAACGACCGTATCTAAGACCTATTGGACCCCATCGTCTTCATCTCCCTCCTGATAATAGGCATAGGGATCTTCCGACGCTTCATCTCCAGCCTCTGATTAAGTTTATGTATAGCAAGGGTGAGTACCAACCGTACTCAACAAGTCATCACAGCAACAATGCACATGACAGGGATATTTGAAGGATTGTTATGGTTCTTTTGCGTAAAGCAAGTTTTACAATTCTTTTCACAATCCTAAGACCTAGCATAGACTGATCAAGTTTTTAATACCAGTGTTCGTATTAGACAATGACGGTTCTGTCCACCATCCATTGTGATCCCAAGGATGGCTTCCCGCCATTGAGTCGTCATGGTTTTCTGAGGATGTCCACATTCCCTACTCTCAGGAAGTGGCTCCAGCAGCATATAAATCATGCAATTATCCCAACCCACACAAGTTAAGAATTCAGAGTCTAGCCAAGTGTAATACACGTCCCGGTGCTCAATAACCGCGAGCACGGCTATTCGAATAGATTTGGTTTACTCACACTGCAGTGGATGTACACTTTACCCGCACTCCGCGACTGCCCAACACATGAGCCTCGTCCCAACACATGAGACGCGTCACGGCAAAGCTTTTCGATAACCTCGCATTGGCAGTACCCGCTCCATGAACTTGACATCCTCATACACTCTAGGCGTACGCGGTTTCTAGCAGTGTGAGGAGTTCTGGCGCACCCGGGAAAGAAGAACTCACACATGCATTAAGTTAATTAAGTTTAAATTCTCACGTGGCAGTCCTACCGATGGCGACACCACTGTAGACACCCGCCTCGCGGTTCTACCAATGGCTGCCCCACCGTAGAGCCCCTGCCTCACACATCAAGAAACCACTATGCATGGATACTGCCTCTGCTCAGCTATTTATTCCGCTAGGTCTATACCCATACGAGAAGTGCGGTTGTACGGGAGTCGTTTCATGCTTAACTTCATGGCTCGGTCCTTAATTGACCGGGGACGGTACTAGCCTTTTCCGGATACCACCCAAATCCTCCGTCCGCCCCAGTCGAAAACATTTGTTTAATTTTATTTCTCTTTTCACAAATCATGTCATCAACATCATGGCACTGTGGCGCTCATGTCTCCACATGCCGTATCTCAATTACCTTCCCAAAGGTAATTGCCCAAGCATATAGCATTTGATAAATATGAGTATGCACAATTCTAGAATAGCATTGCTAAGCACTTGTCATAATTGACTAGGGACTCATACGTAATCGTGGTTACAAAGGAAATAATAGGCAAACAATCATCAAGGCATGGCATAATCACAAATGGGATGTATATTATTGCATGCAATTTTATTTGTAAACAAAATAATTTCGCAATTGGGATCAATATGTTCAAGGGATAGTGATGACTTGCCTTGCTCAAGGTCTTGCGGGTCTTGGCCTTCACCTGGATCTGCAACTCCCTCGGGCTCTATAGTTACGTGCGAAAATTGATTTGAATTCGGTTAGAATTCAAATAAAACTCCAAATAAATCCAAATAGAAGTCGAATGCGAAAATCGACTCTTTTTATTTACTATTCGCGAATTAGGGCCAACCCAATTTTGATTTATATATATATCCTAAATTATTTTTACGGTGCAAATATTTTGTTATTATAAGTTCTTAATTTAATCTACCCCGTGCATCGTATTCAAATAATAGATTGGAAATTTATATTGCGAGCTAAACATCGGATGGAATCCAAATATTTAACGATTTAATTTACTCTATGACTAAATGATTAAATATATTACGCGTCTAAAATCCCTATTAATTAAGTCCGAACTTCCACCGTGAATCGATTATTTATAGAAATTATCCCTTATAAAAATCTATAAGATTTCATCTAATTGTATTTAGTCATTAATTTTATATTTAAATTACCATCGCGAATCGATTCTTTACAGAAATTACCAAGAATAATCCATATTCTATATTAAATTTTGCGATTCTACGGTTATAATTAAATCTATAATTAAATTCTAATTTATTTTAAATTTTCTAAACCCCCTAATTTATTTATTTTCCTTTTCTTTTCTTTTTCCCTATTTTTCTTTCCTTTTTCTTTTCTTTCTCTTCCCCTTTTTCTTTTTTTTTTTTTTCTTCTTTTTCTCTCTCTCTCTCTCTCTGTTTTCCTCTCTCCCTCTCTCTTTCTTTTTCTTTCTTCTCTCTCTCTCTTCCTTTTTCCCTCTCTCTCTCTCTCTCTCTCCCTTTTTCCTCTCTCTCTCTCTCCCTCCCGGCTCTTTCCTCCCCCTTTCTTTCTTCTCTTCTCTTCTTTTCTCTCGGCTCTCCTCTCTCTCGGCTTCTCGCCCTCCCGATGCGGCGGCAGCGGACACGAGGGGAAGGCGGCGGCTTACCACAGCGGCGGCGACGGTGGCTCAAGGCGGTGACGCACGGCGCGGCGGCTTCGAGACGACGGCGCGGCGGCTCCGAAGCTACGGCGCGGCGCACGGAGGCAGCGGCGCGGTGGCACAAATGCGGCGACACGACGACGGTGCGGTGGAGAAGGAGGAGAGGGCGGGGAAGAATGGGGAATGGATGGGGATGAGTGTGGGGTGGAGGAGAAGGGGAGGGGGAGCTCGGCTTTTATAGAAGGAGAGAGGGGAAGGAAGAGGAGAGGGGCGGCGACGGCTTTAACGGCGACGTGCGGGACGGGCTGCGCGGGGCGCGAGGCGACGAGGGAGCGGGCGTGCGGCGCGGCGGCAGGTCGGGGAGGCAAGGCGACGTGCGGGCGAGCGAGTCGGGCGCGCGGCGCGGCAGTAAATGGAAGAGGGACAAGGCGACGTGCGGAGGCGGCATCGTGACGACGCGACGACGAGACAACGAGACGGGCGGCGGTGCGGCTTGGGGTGACAGCAACGCGCGCGGCGCGGTGGCTCGGGGCTCGGGAAGGCAGAGCGGCATGGTGCGCGGGGCGACGGGACGGGGATGCGACGGCGGTCCGTGCGGGGAGGCCGAGTGGCGCGGCGCGTGGGGCGAGGCGACAGCGGCTCGTGCGGCGCGGGTGCGATGATGGCGGCGGCGACGGGAAGGCGGAGCGGGCTTGAGGTGACGACGACGCGTGCGGCGTGACGATGGGAGACGGTGCGCGGGGCTCGAGGGCGGCGCGCGGGGCGTGGGGAAGAGGAGGGGGCTGGGTCGGGGACCCTGTCGAGCACCTTGTGCCCAATGAACAGTGCCCCTTTTCAATTTTCCCGATTTTCAGCCCATTTCCCATTTAATTTAATTTAGCAATTTCTAAATGTTGTAAATTTGATTTTTATCCATTATGTGTATTACTCCAATTATTGAATTCACCCTAAATTAATTTTACTCACATTTCATTTATTTATTCGAATTTTTAATTAGTGATAATTCTTATTCCATTTGCGTTTAAATTAAATTGATGCAAATACGATCGCGAAAATATTTCATTTACCACAATCCACACTTAATCTTTATTTTAATTTATGTTTGTTTTACCAATTTATTTTTAGGATTATAAGCGATTAATTATCCACCGCACTCGATTAGTGAACTTCAAAATCGAATCAAATAAAATATGCGAATAAAATCGGCATGATGCAATTCTTTTGAAAAGTTTTCGAAAATCCGTATTTTTAGGGTTTTGTTTTTATTGGTCGAATTTTCAGGATGTTACAAACAACTTCTTCCATCGACGACAATTCTTTGCTAAGGCCGTCGGTGCAGAGAATGGTTGGTGCTGAAGGTATTATTGCTATGATTTATTGCAGAGTCAGGTGCAGCAGGAGGAGCATTGGTGCTGTGGATGATATCGTCGATGTTGCTGTTGGAGCTGACTAGCTGATGAGACAATCGTAGGGTTGTTCGTTGAATTTCTGCGGTCTTGGTCAACAACACACTGAGTTGGCAATCCTTGGGCACATAGTTTGTACCTTCGCACAGAAAACATGTGACCTTGCGGGTGGAACACTCCCCTGGTGGATGGTCTTCTTCACAATGAGGGCAGAGTGTGAGACACATGCTAGCAACGTGTCCAATTTCTCCATAACGGGTGCATGCTTTTGATTCCATCTCTTCCTCACCGAGATGTCGGGGAGACTCATCTTCATCATCCGAGGAGACTTGATCTGACCCTTCACTATCAGATACTCTGCCACCATGGCTTAGGAGGTGCTGGGTCAACTGTCGTGCACCTCGGAAGGTATTTCCTCTTTGACGTCTAGGAATAGTTATCCCTGCTGGAGGCCATTCGGTGCTGGTAATAGTCATCTTACGTACTTCTTCTTCAGTTCGCATCGGTGCTTTTCTCTTCTGATTCTTACTCTTCTTGCCTTTGGCTTGCTTAGTACGTGACCCCACATGGTACGAAAGGCTAGGAGGAAAGCATTTCCCAGGATTCAATGGATTCTCTCCATTGGGCTCTCTACTTTGCACACTAGGCTGCAAGCTTGACTTGGTGTGAGGAGGCTGGTTTAGCGATGTCTGCCCTGCTAAACCAAGGGAAGGGGCTTCTTTGGCATATACCCATGGACAATTCAGGGCATAGTGTCCTTGTTCTCTACAATCATGACAAAAGGGGACATCCTCTTTTGGCATTGGAAGCTCATTGACCTGGGGGGCAATTGCTTAATCAAACACATACTGATTTTGGTCTTGACTTCGAACCAATGGTAGCTGTGAACTAAGCAGCATGCTTGGAATGGACCAAGGGTGTACCCTTGTTAACTCTCTTGAGGCTAGTGGTGGATTGAGTTGAAAACTTGAGTTACTGGAGGCATACCCGCTGACATTCTTTCCTTTTTCTCTGTTAAACATCTGTTACAGGGATTGAGGTGAGAGAGGAAACAAGCCAGGAAAGAATAGACCAGAACTAGAGACAGGACCTTAAAGGAACTAATTCTTCTTGTTGATGTGTTGTTTGTTTTGCTTATTCTGCAAGTTGATTAAGCAAACAACCTAGCATGGTTACATCACAACCCACCGATGCAAACCACGCGCTACACACACAAGCAAGGAACACACGACTAACAACACTACCCTACAGGGTGGCTTAGGTTCTGCGATGGGTTTTCCAAGATCTTCACTCCTGCTTCACATCTGGCTTCGCTGCTTCCTCCACTTCGCTAGCAGATCCAACAGTCTTCCGGAGCTTCGGCAGACAATTGACGACATCTTCTTCTCCGCAAAGCTGACCATCTAGTACTAGTTGAAAATCCGAAGGAGGAAGAAGAGAATAAACATTTTGCGAATAGTATTAGGGAAAGGAGGAAAAAGGAACTTTCGCAAATAGTTTCATTTATAAAATATGTCCTTAGGTTTTATCCACTTGGCTTGTCCTACAGTTGAGATGGCTCTGATACCAGCTTGTCGCGACCGAGAAAATTGCCTTTTCCCGAACGCTAGTGTATTAATCCCCGTCCCAGGAAAAGCCGGGGTACACCACACAAACATGATATAAAAGACACATCTTTATTATATCGATAATATTTACATTATTACAAAGGCGCTTCAGGCCTGACAATCAAAAATAAACAGCAGCGGACTAGCGGGCCTACGGCTCCATCTTCACAGGCGCTCAACTGGGGTATAAGCCAGGACTCCACCTAAGACATCTTCTCCAAAGCTTCTTACTGAAGGGGGGGAAAGATTGAGCAAGAATGAGTACAACCACAGTACTCAGCAAGTCCCACCGGCAGATGCATGATTAACGCAAGGGGGGTACAAGGGGATAATAATATAGGGGTTAAGTTTTGCAGTAAACAGCATTTAAAAGTCACTTAGTTGCCCAAAGCTATTTTGTAAACACGATCCTAGAGCTATACAATATTAGTAATTAAGGCCGTGAACCCACACGAACCTGCCTTAACCCAAGGCCTACGATGATTCAGACCGAACTGGCAACCCGACCCTGGGTCCCAGCTCGTCCCAAGCCAACCCAGGCCAACCATTCCACATTTTAGTTGTTAAGCAGGTTTTAAGAATTAAAACACTAACTTGGGTACATTGCTAGGCTTGCCCATATCCGAGGGCGCGGCTATTCGAATAGATTTACTCTGATCAGAGGTGTACATCTTTACCCACAAGACACATCTTCCTCACGTGTAACCACGTGCCACATACCACCACGGCATACGGACGAAAGACGTGACATAGTTCCCAACCCATCCTAGCCATAAACAAGAGTACCGACCCAACCCACCTACGGCCGGAACCCCCGGACAGGCAGGCAGAATTGAGCCCCGAGCAACAGGACACCAGCCCTGTGCCATGACATCTCGACTACCGGGCCGCAGCTCGTGTAGCCTTCATTTGTCCTAGAGATGTCCATCGACCCCCGACTTCATCCATCTCCATCCGTGTACCCTTGTTTATAACCAGACTGAGCCACAAACTAAGCCTTACCCACTAGACATGTGGAAGTACGGTAGTGCTTTGCAACAGAGGCCTGAGCTTAATCCTTATAGTGGCCGGGGTGCTACTTCCCACAACTGGCATGCACCCAAACCCCACCGGAAAACAGGTTTTGGGGGTTTTGAAAGAGGAAGAGAGGTGTATGTCCAATTCCACCATAATCCAACCATTCCATAGTGTCCAAGTGATATGAATATTCCCAAAGTCTAGAGTTATAAAACCACCTAATGTTGCCTAATTAATCAGCGAAGCATCTACCTAAATTCATACTAGTGGAACCATGAATAGAGTATCCACTAGTTGGGGTTTTATTTATCCTAGAGTGAACAAGGTAATAATAACAATAGCAATAATAATAAGGTCATAACAAAGATAAATAGGCATGGCTAAATAAAACAGTGATAACGCGGGAATTTAAATAAAGCGATAATGCATTAATTTAAATCAAAATAATTTTATAAACTGGGATTCAATATGCTCAAGGATGATGTGACTTGCCTTGCTCGCTTTCCCAAGCGTCGGCTTCAACCTCCACGTAGAGCGGATCTTCCGAAGCTGCAGCGTCTACACGACCAACGGAAAAGAAAATGGCTTTTACTCTAATAAACTCCATATAACAAGCAGTAACAAAGCACAAAAATGGGTTCTTGACTTCTTAAGGAAAAATTAGAGACTTGAACGGTCCAATTCCGAGTTCAAATGGCCAAGTTATGGCCATTTGAAGTTTATATGCTCTTAAATGAATATTTACGAATTTCTTCATTTAAATTTTAATTTAAAAATTGTATTTATTGCGTCAGCCGGGAGAGAGGGCGCGCGGACCGGGTCCACGGGAGTGGGGCCCACGCGGCAGCCTCACTGTCCACGGTGGACCGGGTGCACCCGGCTCACACCGGCCGGCGCCGTGGGCCCCACGCGTCAGCCACACCCGAGGGCGCGGGCGGCTGACGGCCGGGCCCCACGCGGCAGCTGCTTAGGCGCGCCCGAAGGCGGCCTCGTCGGCGCGGCCGGCGGGAGGCGGCGCGCCCGCGCCCCTATGGTCGCCGGCGGCGGCCATAGGCACGGCGGAGCGGCGGCCGAGAGAGGGGAGGGAAAGGGGGGAAACGAAGCGGCGGTCCACGGCTCACCCCGGGTCGACGGCAACGACGGAAACGGCGACCGGAGCGGAGGAAGGCGGCGGCGCGGCTCGGGTGGACGGGGTCGACGGTGCTCCGGCGGTCGGCGACCGAAACGGAGGGGTGGACGGGGTCGGCGAGGATGCGGCGAAGCCGAAGGAGGCGGCGCCGAGGTGGGAGGTGGTCCGGGGCGACGACGGCGGCGGACCGGAGCTCGGCGGCGACGGCGGAGAGAGAGAGCGACGGCGCGAGCTCGATTCCGTCGGAGAGAGAGAGCGGTGAGTGGCGGAAACGGTGGTGGGGAGCTCGGGGAGGGTTTATATAGGGTTGGGAGTGAGAGAGGGCGGCCGGAGGAGGAGGAAACGGGCGCGGGAGACCCGGCCGCCATTGATGGCGCCGGCGAGGTTAGGGGGAGTGAATACGGCCGTTTGGATGCGGGAGAGAGAGGGGAAAATGGGGGGAAAGGGGGAGGGAATCACGGGGAGTAATTCCCCCCTCTTTATTGCGCGCGGGGACGGCGGGAGGTGGCGGGATTCACGGCGGCGGCGGCGCTAGGCGCGGGCGAGGCAGCGGGGCGGCGGGAGGAAGGAGATGACGGGTGGGCCCCACCCGTCAGCGAGGGTGGCGGGCGGGCCCGCCCGTCAGCGGCGCGCGCGCGGGGAGGAGGCCGAGTGGGCCGCGGGGGAGAGGAGAGAGGGAGATGGGCCGGGCCGGCCCATTAGAGGAGAGGAGAGAGAGAGAGGGAGGAAGAGAGGACTTTGGGCCAGACTTGGCCCAAGGGAGGAGGGGGATTATTTTTAGGTTTTTCTTTTTAATAAACTTTGATAATTGTTTTTGTTACTTAATAATTATTTCCGGTGCTCTGAAAATTCGAGTAAAATTTGAGGGCTCCTTTTAGACCAAAGAGAATTTAACAAAAATTCTCCGGACCACTTTCGAATTTTTCTTGTACGTATTTTAGTGTTTGCCAATTTCTTTTCGAATTTTAACTAATTCTATTATTCCTTTTAGCGAATGATTTTTAATTTCGGGATGAATTTATCAGGACGTGACAGTCTTCATGGATGACTTTTCGGTCTATGGAAAGACCTTCGGTCATTGTCTACAAAATTTAGACAAAGTCTTACAGCGATGCCAAGAAAAGGACCTGGTGCTTAATTGGGAAAATGACATTTCATGGTCCGTGAAGGGATAGTTCTTGGGCATCAAGTGTCCGAACGAGGAATCAAAGTTGATCGTGCTAAAATTGATGTTATAGATCAGCTTCCTCCTCCTGTGAACATCAAAGGAATCCGCAGCTTCTTGGGGCATGCCGGCTTTTATAGAAGGTTCATCAAGAACTTTTCTACAATCGCTAGAGCTTTGACCAATTTGCTAGCCAAGGATGCACCCTTTGAGTTCGATGACGTGTTCCTAAAATCTTTTGAAATTCTCAAAAAGGCACTCGTCTCCGCTCCAATCATTCAACCTCCTGATTGGACTCTGCCCTTCGAGATCATGTGTGATGCAAACGATTTCGCTGTTGGTGTGGTCTTGGGCCAAACCAAGGACAAAAGGCATCATGCAATCTGTTACGCTAGCAGAACTTTAACCGGAGCTCAGTTGAATTATGCAACTACCAAAAAGAGCTGCTCGTGGATCAACAAGTTTAGGTCTTACTTAGTGGGAGCCAGGGTGATAATTTACATGGATCATGCTGCTTTGAAATACCTGCTCACTAAGAAAGATGCTAAACCGCGTCTCTTAAGATGGATTTTGCTGCTCCAAGAATTTGACTTAGAAATTGAAGATAACCACGTCTCATTTGCCAAGGCTGCAGATCACTGACATGCAGGAACAGCCGATAAATGATTTCTTGAGAGACGATATGCTGATGACGGTTCGCGACTCTAACCCGTGGTATGCCAACATAGTAAAGTACATGGTATCCAAGTACATACTGATGTGTCCAAGAGCCGGGTATTTTTGGTTGGAGAAATACAAGTTGTTGCGTCGGAAGAAACGAAGCAATTCAAAGAATATACATTTAATGGTTCACTTCCTGTACCGTAGGTTAATTAGTCATCTATCATTAATAGAGTCATTAGCGGCTGGATTAGCAAAATAATTAGACTTTCTTGATTAGCTTTTTCTTTGAAGAGTCAGAGTTGGACTGTTTGCTTCATGGGCCTACGTGCCTGTTAGTCGGCCTGTGCGCCTATTAGTCGGCCTGTGTGCCTGGTCTACATTATATCAGTACACCACGGTTTAGGGGATTCAGGTTTTGGATGTTTTTGGTGTTTAGGGTTTTCCCAGCCGAATATACAGATGGCGAACCCATCTTCTTTGCTCTGTTGAATTGACGGCTAAAGTGCTGATTTGGTGCTGCTGCTGCTGGTTTGTGGTGATCAGGAGAATTTCTTCACCTGGGCACACACTGGAACATTGGTTTCCTCTCCTCTGGACGTGCTATCGACAGGTGCATTGTTGGAGGTATTTTTTAGGGTTGCTTATTCTAGAGTTGCAAACTGAGTTGCTTTGATATATATACAGATATATGGTGGTGTTCAGTTTGTTCTAAGAGTTTAATAGTAATTATTGCTATTGGTGCCGTGAAAGACACGGATAAATTAGGGCATTCGCCGCTGGGTGCTCATCACATACCACCAGGGGAAAATCAACGAAAACTGAAGTATGAAAGTCGCCGTCATATATGGGATGAGCCATACCTATATTGGATCTGCTGCGATGGCTTACTAGGAAGATGTGTGCCAACTGATGAAGGACTTAAGATCATAGAACGATGCCACTCCTCACCCTATGGTGGCCATTACGGTGCATTCCGCACCCAGACCAAGATTTAAGTGGTTTCTTTTGGCCAACAATGTACGAAGACTCAAAAGAATTCGTGAGAAGATGCACAAGCTGCCAGAGGCAAGGAGGAATCACTGCTCGCGATGCAATGCCCCTCACATATAATTTGCAAGTCGAGATATTCGATGTTTGAGGTATAGACTTTATGGGGCCTTTCCCTAAGTCTCGCAACTGCGAGTACATTCTGGTGGCAGTCGACTATGTCTCCAGGTAGGTTGAGGCTATGCCGTGCAGCGCCGCGGATGCGAGGCAAGCCAAGAAGATGTTCACAGAAATCATCTTCACGAAGGTTCTCACTTCATTGACAAAACCTTCCGAGACCTCCTCTCACGTCCCAAAACGACCTTAAAATATACCCTTTAAATTATGCCTAGAATAATTAAAATCCTAATGAAAGCCTCCAAAAATTAAAATGTGCAAAGTTAAAAGTCAAATAAGGCTTGGAGGATTTTTTGTATATTTCCTAAAAGCCTAAAATGTGTAAATAAATTTTAGTGGAATTTCAGAGCACAAATAATAATTATTAAGAAATAAACAAAGTCGGAAAGGTTTTATAAAAAGAAAAACCCTAAAAAAATCCCCCTTCCCTCTCTTGGGCTGAATGCGGCCCATCTCCCTCCCCCTCTCTCTCCTCTCCCCGCGGCCCACTCGGCCTCTCCCCGCGCGCGCGCCGCTGACGGGCGGGCCCGCCCGCCACCCTCGCTGATGGGTGGGGCCCACCCGTCATACCCTTCCTCCTGCCGCTCCCGCCACTCCGCCCGCGCCTAGCGCCGCCGCCGCCGCCGCCGAATCCGCCGCGCTCCGCCGCTCCCGTTCAAAATATAATGGGGGAAATATTCCCCCCGATTCCCTCTCCCTTTCTCCCCATTTTCCCCTCTCTCTCTCTAATTCGGATGGTAACCCCCCCTAATCCCGCCGGCGCCATTAATGGCGGCCGGATCTCCTGCGCCGGTTTCCTTCCCCGTCGGCTGGCCTTTCTCCCTCCCGACCCTATTTAGACCCTCCCCGCACCTCCCTCGTCCGTTTCCGCCACTCGCCGCCCTTTCTCCCCACCAGAATCGAGCTCACGCCATCGTCCTCTCTCTCCACCGTCGCCGTCGACTTCCGGCCGGCCCTATCGGCTCGCCGGGACCGTCCCCTCCGGCTTCACCGCACCGCTGCCGACCCCGTCCACCACCTCGCCGAGCTCGCCGACCGCCGGAACGTCGCCGTCCCCGTCAGCCTGAGCCGCGCCACCGCCTCTCTCCACTCCGGCCGCCTCCTTTGTCGTCACCGTCGACCCGGGGTGAGCCGTGGACCGCCACCTCTTTCCCCCTTCCCTTCCCCGCTCTTGGCCGCCGCCGGCGACCATAGGGGCGCGGGCGCCGCCTCCCGCCAGCCGCGCCGACGTGGCCGTCTCCGGGCGCGCCGTGTGGCCGCCGCGTGGGACCCGGCCATCAGCCGCCCGTGTCCTCGGGTGAGGCTGACACGTGGGGCCCACGGCGCCGGCCGATGTGAGCCCGGGTGCGCCCGGTCCACCGTGGACCATGAGGCTGCCGCGTGGGCCCCACTCCCATGGACCCGGTCCGCGCGCCCCCTCCCCTCGGCTGATGCAATAAACCCTTTTTAAATTAAAATTTAAATGAAGAAATTCGCAAATATTCACTTAAAGAACATATAAACTTCAAATGGCCATAACTTGGTCATTTGAACTCGGAATTGGACCGTTCAAGTCTCTAATTTTTCCTTAAGAAGTCAAGAACCCATTTTTGTGCTTTGTTCCTACTTGTTATATAGAGTTTATTAGAGTAAAAGCCTTTTTCCTTTCCGTTGGTCATGTAGACGCTGCAGCTTCGGATGATCCGCTCTACGCGGAGGTTGAAGCCGACGTTTGGCAAAGCGAGCAAGGCAAGTCACATCATCCTTGAGCATATTAAATCCCAGTTTATAAAATTATTTTGATTTAAATTAATGCATTATCGCTTTATTTAAATTCCCGCGTTATCACCGTTTTATTTAGCCATGCCTATTTACCTTTGTTATGACCTTATTATTATTGCTATTGTTATTATTACCTTGTTTACCCTAGAATAAACAAAACCCAACTAGTGGGTACTCTATTCATGGTTCCACTAGTATGAATTTAGGTAGATGCTTCGCTGATTAATTAGGCAACATTAGGTGGTTTTATAACTCTAGACTTTGGGAATACTCATATCACTTGGACATTATGGAATGGTTGGATTATGGTGGAATTGGACGCACACCTCCCCCTCTATTCAAAACCCTCAAAATGGTTTTAGACTGGGCTCAGGGTGCATGGTTTTGATAGTAGCACCTCGGCCACATAAGGACCGGTCTTCGGGCCTCTGTTGCAAAGCACTACCGTACTTCCACATGTCTAGTGGGTAAGGCTTAGTTTGTGGCTCAGTCTGGTTATAAACAAAGGTACACGGATGGAGATGGACGAAGTCGGGGGTCGATGGACATCTCTAGGACAAATGAAGGCTACACGAGCTGCGGCCCAGTAGTCGAGATGTCATGGCACAGGGCTGGTGTCCTGCTGCTAGGGGCTCGATCCTGCCTGCCTGTCCCGGAGGTTCCGGCCGTAGGTGGGGTTGGGTCGGTACTCTTGTCTATGGCTAGGATGGGTTGGAAATTATGTCACGTCTTCCGTCCATATGCCGTGGTGGTATGTGGCACGTGGTTGCACGTGAGGAAGACGTGTCTTGTGGGTAAAGATGTACACCTCTGATCAGAGTATAATCTATTCTAATAGCCGCGCCCTCGGTTATGGGCAAGCCTAGCAATGTACTGAAGTTAGTGTTTTAAATTCTTAAAACCTGCTTAACAACTAAAATGTGGAATGGTTGGCCTGGGTTGGCTTGGGACGAGCTGGGACCTGGGTTTGGTTGCCAGTTTGGTCTGAATCATCATAGGCCTTGGGTTTTAAGGCAGGTTCGTGTGGGTTCACGGCCTTGTTTAATAACTTTGTGTAGTTCCAGGAGCGTGTTTACAAAATTGCCCTGAGCAACTAAAAGTCTTTCTAATGCTGTTTACTGCAAACCCTAACCCCCCTTTATTATAACTCCCTTGTACTCCTTTGCATTTATGCTGCACTCGTGGGTGTGTCTTGTTGAGTACGGTGGTTGTACTCAGTCTTGCTCAATTTTTTCCCAAACCCAGAAGAGAAGTTCCTGGAAGATGAAGGCTTTGGTGTCTAGCTCGTGCCTGCCGTCAAGCGCCTGTGGTCATCGCCCTAATCTTCCGCTGTTTTCCGTTTGTCTTCGTGTGTGCTGGGCTTTCGCCGCCCATGTAATAAATTAATTATTTACGCTTCCGCTTGTTAAACTCTGAATTGTATCAACTTTTGGTGTACCTTGCCTCCTGGGACAAGGAATAATGCACGCACGTAAGGAATGCCCGTTGGGTTAATTCCGGTCGTGACACCTCCTACGAGAGATGGGAGCCAAACACAATGTGGCCACTCCTTTCCATCCCCAAACTAGTGGTCAAGCAGAAACATCAAACAAACAGATTAAGAATATTCTGTAGAAGACGGTCAACAAAATGGGAACAGGATGGAAGGATAGATTGTCGGATGCACTGTGGGCATAACGGACAGCGTACAAGACACCCATTGGAATGTCCCCATATCAGAAAACTGCGCAGTAAATGGGAAGGACCGTTCGACATCATCGACACCTCTTCGCACGGGGCAATCACACTCCGCGATGACTTAGGTAACATATTTAAGGTAAACGGTAAACGCATAAAGATTTCCTTGAGCCAAATGAAACTTTAGGTGAAGAAGTGGATGTTATTGAATTAATCAATTATGAACCATGACGATCTCATCTATTGCATGCTTAAAAACCCTATATAGTTGTCATTTCTATGCTTAGTTTAGGACTTATTGGGCCTATGGAAAAAAATGGAGGCCAACCGGACCCACCAGGGTTCGCCCGAACCAGGGCGGCGCCCGATCACCCCCATTTTTGAACCTTGCTCTCCCCCGCTCGTTCCTAGTCTGTTTAAATGCGCGTTTGGAGGTAGAACGTTCGGATCTCACCAGAACACTTCTTCTTCCTCCTTCTCTCCACCTTTGCATACTCTCCTCTCCAATTCAACCCAATTCCTCGAATTTCCACTCATACCCACCAATGGCTGGCAAATCCTTGATTCCATTCATCGGCTCTTCTTCCAATTCCACATATAACCTTACCGGAGAGCCGACGCCGGCAAATCAATTGATTCCAGTGGAAGAATACACGATGGAAGGGGTAAATGTTGTATGGGCTCAGCCCCTCGCAGCTGTGCTGGGCTCCCCTGCAAATCTGGACCCCGTCGGCGAGCTCCCTGGGCCGAACCCCTCTCGGCCCCGTTCAGCCCCCCATTTGGCAGTGCGATCCCTTTCCCCTCGCCATGTCACAAGGACAAAAATCCAGGGGAATTCGCCTACGCGACGGCCGACAACGGGAGAGCTCAGTCTCATGAAGGCACGTCGCCTTTTCCAAGATGACGGGAAGGCCACGCCGCATCCCGCCGAGCGCTATGTGGGCACCCTGTTCACCAAGGAAGGGGATGAGGTGCTCCATAAGTATGTCACACCCACCGCTACTCCATCCACTCAAAAGGAGGAGCGTTTCTGTATTCAGGGAGTGCGAACTCCCGGCGGTGGGTATGGCAAGGGTTTACTCCGGCCTTTGACGGCATCGGAGAAGGAGGGGGCAGCGGAATCCCGTAGCCCTCCACGTATGAAGGTGAAGCGTCACTTGACGCCACCTCCAATTGTGAGGGCTTCCGGCCAATATCAAGAAGACGAGGTGAAGTCGCCGGAGCCCTCGATCCATAAGCTCGCCGCACAAGTGGAGAAACTCCGCATGGAGAACATAGAGCTTAGGGATCGCAATGCGGAGCTAGGGGTAGAGCTTGTTGAAATTAGAAATAATTTCGACATCCTTAGTCGCGGTTTGTGTGCTAAGATCAAGCTTGCATTCATAGAGATGGGAAAGGAAAATAAGTATTATGCTAATTAGATGTTTCCTTTCCCATGAATATAATAGTAGTAGGTGCTTGGTTTTTATTTTTCCAATCATGTAAGCACTTGCTATGAATAATGTGGCTCATTGGTGTTAACCCCAATGTTTGCCGAAGTTTGTTTTTGCTTTATGTTTAATAAAGATTCAGGTTTTGAATAAGTGTGGGGGAGATATCCCAGCTTCTGACGTGCATATACTCCGGAAACTGTTGAAATCTCTGAACACCTGGAAGCACTTAACTCTGCAGAAAATTGCAAAGGGATTGGGCACCAGAGTGGCGGTTCGGCTGAACCAAGACTGGCCCCAACCCCTCTCAATTTTTACCGGTAAACAGGTGAGTACGTCTTTTATCTGTATATCTCCACCACGGTATAGTACTAGAGCTGAAAATTTAGAAAACCATTGGTTCAAGCATAAGTAAAAGATAAAATTTCCAACTAATGAAATTCTTCAGATGATTGATGTTGTATATTCATCATTCTCGGTTGAACTTGTGCTTGTGAACAACCATCCATGTTTAGGGAACCTTATGCATCTAAGTAATTGCTTTATGTGGGATGATCCAAGATGAAAGGAATTCTTGCAACTGTTGTTATGACTCTTGGGAATTTGTTTTCATAATAAAATTGTTTCAAAAGCTCAATCCTCTAATTGACTTCATCTTATACCTACCAAGGCCATATGCAAGTATATCATTGATGAACCTTATTATGCATATGACTGCTTGACATTATATTGAGCTTTGTCGAATTTATGTGACTCATGTTAGATATCTTTCATACTCTCATGATCAAGGGGTCATTGTCATTTCCACTTCCCATTTCCACATATATAATTGAGCTAAGCTTCTACACTGGAAGATGGCTTTCCACAAAAAAATTTCCATTCAATAAACTCCTACATTAGACTATGCTTTCCTTCCTTGGAAAAAATTCTTGGCAAAAGGAAAAAAAAAGTGCAAGGAAAGGCATGACTATGAAAAAAAAAGAAAAAAGAAGAGAGAGAGAGAGAGAAGGAAATAAAGTTTGCTCCCGAAACATTGAGCAAAGTTGGAAAGAAAATATAGCCATGCCCCTTCTATATTCATGCCAAGAAAACCAAAGGGGAAAGAAGGTATAGAAAAAAAAAAGGAGATTCATTTCTTTGTTCCATCATTCCACCAAATATTTCACTTTTTCATTTTCCATCCACAAATAAAGACCCTTGATCTAGGAGTATGACTGATGATCTTCTTGAGTCCGTATTTTTGGCTTTGCAATATATATGATGTAGGTATGTCACAACTTATCCCTACCAAGGTCCACATATCAGCCTTAGTATAGGGATGAATTATGACACATTTTGCCATGGTGAGGATCCAAAAAAAAATACACATCTTTGAGAGACAAGAGAGAAAGTCAATATGAAGAAAAGAGCTAGTTTACAAAAATTCATAAAAATCCCATGAGTCTGACAGAGAAGCAGGAATTGAAGGGCTGGAATCAAGATCATTCCATTTATCAATCACTCAAGATGGTAAGGTAGCTACTGATAAAGTTCACAGTGCAGGTATGGTTGTTGATGAGGACATAACTAGCTCGGATATAACCATGACTACCTTATATATTAATCAAATAAAGGTGCATATGTTCTACATTAGATTTACTTGTTATATATTTGAACAAACGTTGCTACACAATGAGTTTTGTGTGTTTTCGTTTGCAGAGGTACTTGCTTGGGCGAAGTAAAAGAGACCGAGCATAACTAATGCATGGATGATTAAAGAAGTTGATTGGGAACCAAACCAAGACCTTCTCCAAGTCTACCTCTACCTCACCACGTCACTTTTGGTCCATAGAAGACAAGAGATCAAGTTGCACACGTTTTGGATTCGGATTCGGGCCTCCTGACAGCACCAACTTCAAACGGACCTAGGCGCTGATCTAGAAGGAATTACGAGGCCCATGAGTACTTGTTGGAAAGCTTATGGAGTCTACTTTCAAATGGTTTTGATACCATGTCAAAATTCCTACCTAGCTGCCGGGAATCTGCAAAACAAACCACGTATCTCATATAGTCCAAATCTGATTTTGAGTTTTGGGCCTTGTAATTGTGTCGTGGGCTTAGGCTAAGGGGGTGTGCGCCCTAGGGCAACCATAGGACGTCCCTTATTATTTTTATTCAGTAGCCGTCCTCTTTTAGAGTCGGGTTTTGCTTAGATTATTCTGTCGAGAACAGTTTCGCCGCTAGATCGGTTTGTGGAACCCCAAATTCGAGTGCCTAATCATTCATATGCAATTGTGTTACAATCTATCTTATTCTTGCTTGTGTTCTTCAATTCGCATGCAGGGATTAGCCTTCTCGGCGAGGTCAACCGGGTTTCGGCACGATTGATAACCAGAGGAGACGTGGTGCTACGATTGCAGGGCTTAGTAGCGTGTTCGTTCAGAAGCCGGATCGAGTTGTGTCGCGACTCCGCCCAAATCGATTGTTTATCAGTACCTATCGGAAGATCGGGACCTACATCCCTCATCAGTTGGTATCAGAGCGCAGTTTCCCGTTAGGTAATTTATCTTCCCATAACTAGAAAATTGCCACACAAAAATATTTACTCTTTACCAAGACAATTTGAGCCGTTGCATTGTTCTATTAGATTTTGCTTTGTTGAATTCTAGATTGCATCGTCGTGTTGAGTGCTGGTTTAGTTTTAGATTTATTTTTTTAGTTTTGAGTATGGCATCTGTTCATCACATAGGTCTAGGGTTCATCGCTTAAGTCTGTGAGTTGTACGTAAGTTTTGGGTCCAGTTTTACATCTTGTCAGTTGTTGCCGAGACGTTGAAAAATTGAATCTACTCATCACAGGGTTTCCGTTTTTATAGTTTTCACAAGTTTTTGTTGGTCGGTTGTGAAGTTGGATGATTGCATGAAGGGGTAGAGTTACCGTGTGTGTCTTTTCACATGAAAAGAGAAAGAGGAGGTTTTCGTTTGGTTGGGAACAACAAATCGGTTTCTGTTTGTTGAGGATAAATTATCTAAATTTTCACATGGGATGTCACATCCTGATTTTCGTTTTAAGATTTATAAATTATTTAATAAATTACTATTAGAATTTATATTAAATGTTCATTAATTTACAAGTGAAGTTAAATGTGGGAAATAAAATTTCCTAAATATAAAGCATGGATGGATTTAATTTTTATTAAATTCTCCATGGTTAATTATACTCTCTGATTTTATCGGATTTTTCGGAGCTCAATTTCTAATTTTAATCAAACAAAGAACATTTCAGTAATTATCCACATATTAAATTAATCATTAAATGGTCTGATTATAATCTTTTTAAGTACTTTGGGTGTCCAAGTATTTTCAGGATTTTTCTTGAAATTATTTGAGCATTGGAAGTATTTTTAATAATTCAAAGATCATTTCAATGATTAATTTAATTGGAAAAGTAATTAAAATCCCCTTTTCCTTTTCGGGCTGAAACTGGAAAAGTTCACCTTCAGTCCTCGGCCCATTTTCCCTTCCTTTCAGCTGGCTTTATTCCTCCTCTGAAGTCCATTTGTTGTCCCTCCTTCAATCGGGTTGGAGAAAAAGAAGCCCAGTCAAAGTCTAATTCGGGTAGCTACTACAGTGTCGTCTTCAAGCTTGGACAGAGCCCGTGCAGCCACCGAGCCGTGTGTGCAGCTGCCGATTCCTCCGCCTGATTCGCTCGATTCTCTGAGCCGTTTCTTGAATTAGTTGAGGGGAAATGTTCCTCTTACCCTCCTCTATCTTTTCCCCCAAGAATCAGACTTTATCCCGAAGAAATCAACGCGGAATCGAGCTCGATTCGTGTTTATCTCTCCACCAAACCCTAGGTTTTCCCGGTGCGATTCCTTGCGTTCCAAGCCCGATCTCTCTCTCCCATGCATATAAATAGAATCCCCTCCCTCTCCTCTTTCGTTTGCCACCTTCGCCCGATCTCGCCGTCGCCCGTAGCGCCCTAGCCGCCTCCACCCTAGCGTCGCCGTCGTCGCCGAGTTTCCAGCCGCGCCGCGCCGCCTTTGCAGCAGCTTTCTCCGGTCTCCGTCGCCACCATCAGGTTCGCGAGGAGGAGCCGCACACCGTCCACCACTCGACCGAAGCCGAAGCCCGCCGGAGCGCCGCTGACGCCGTCAAGCCGAGCTCGTCGCCGCTTCGATCTCGTCGCCGGCCGTCTCCCGTCGTCGTTCGTCGTCGTTCCGCCCCTCAGTGAGTTCCCCGCGTCGTGCTCGTCGCGTTGGTGCCCTCCGTTCTCGCCGCCGTGACCTAGATCGCCGGTGACCATGCTGTCCCGAGCCTCTCGCCGGTGATGACGTCATCGATGATGTCATGAAGCCCTTTTCCCTTCTAAAAATAAATCTTAAAATCAGTTTAATCTTAGAAAATTCATAATTAATTCATATGAAGTCGAAATGAGGCCGTTCAAGTCTCTAAATTCATCTAAAATCATGATTTACATGTTTGTTTATTTTATATGTACTGTTTATTTGGTTTTTATTAGTCTTTTTCTTCGTTTTGTATTTTAGCTTGTCGTTTCCGTCGTTGCGAAGATTCGTGAGTGCGTCGGAAGTGTTCAAGAAGATTAATTGAAGACCGATTATTGCAAGACAAGTCACACAGATCCTAAACACAATTCCTTTGAGCATGTTGATCCTATATTTAAATTCTCTATTTATTTCAACTGTGTATTTATTTTCAAATGTCACCGGGTGGTGTGAACATATTCCTTTGTTATGGCCAATTTGCAATGATTACTCTATTCCTTGATACCTTGGGTAACAAATTGATTAGCTTGAACCTTATATATTGGATTGGTTCAGCTAAATGCTATATATATATATATATATAGCCATGCTTAGAAACATTAGCTCATTAATGGGATGGATCATACTACATTATTATTTATGATTATATTTAATGGTAGCTCACGATGGTCAATCGTGTTATGATAATTAATTGATAATTAAAATATGATTAATGGTGGGTTGTGAGCACATGGTTTTGAAGGTCGTGCTCATGACAATTAAGGATCGGTTCGCGAGCTACTATTGTGAAACATTAACCGTGCCAACCACAAGCCAGCGTGGGCAACGGCTTTATCTTTTGTATAGCATGATCCATTACGGGGTGTCAGTCTGAGAAGCGGCGAAAAGTCCGTGGGGGTCGCTGGGGAGTCCATGCCTCTGGTTTTTGAGGGGGTGATTATGATCCAGGAATGGTGCACTGTGGTGAGTTGTGTTGTGCGAAGGGTACTGTCACAGGCCCGTTTCGAGGTACCGTGGTGGTACTGAGAGCATGGTGACATGTTTTGGGGCTGTGTCTTGTGGGTACAGTGATACACCTCTGGCCAGAGTAAAACTATTCGAATAGCCATGCCCGCGGTCATGGGCGGGTTGAGCAATGTTTTTCGTGATTAGTCTCACACCTCTCACAATAATTATTGATACTATAACTGGTAATAATTTATTTAGCTCCTGGTTTGGAGTTAGATCTGTACAGCCGGGTATGGTTATTCAGAATGGTTGGGCCTGAGCAGCATGGGCGTGTTGTTCAGTGTTGATTAAAATTAATGATTAAATTACTCTACTGTTTCACTACTCTTAAATCTTTGCTAAATGCTGCTTTTGCAAATGAGCCTATATTATGCCATCCTTTGGTATCCTTGTGCACTTGTATATTTGCTGTGTGGCTTGTTGAGTATGTCATATGCTCATTCTTACAATAATCAATCAACCTCAGTTGAAGAAAAAGGATCCAGAAGGAGAAGACGTTTGGCTTATACCCCAGTTGAGCTGCCTGTGGGAGTGGAGCTGAAGCCATCGCTAGACCGTTAATTCCGCTGCTTTTTTCTTTTCTTTTATAAGTATGTAACGTTATTATTATGATGGATTTGTATATTAAATTGTCAGTTTATGTACCTTGGCTGATTACTGGATGAGGGTTTTCTGCACAAATAAGTTCGGAAATTACTAATGAATTTTCGGGCGTGACATGGGACCACTTTGAAATCTAGCCGAATGTCAAGTGGCCGATCCCTCCCATCCTCACGTTACCCCACCCCCCACACACAGACACACAGGCGGACCTCTATTACATTTTGGAGAAATTCTTTCTGTTATATCGGATTTGAGATATTTTGATAAAAACGGAACCTACGTGATGTAAGCATTCCATTTTTGAGGTGATCTAATTTTAGTTTTGCACTTTGCATTTGAGTCCCTGTAATATTCATATTTATATTTGAGTCCCTGCTCGAGGTCAGTGGTCAGTTCTTGTTGAAAAAAAGTAAAAAAAATAAAAAGAAAAAGAAAAGGCAGAAAGGTGAAAAGAAAAAGAAAGAAAAAGCCGCACCTAAAAAAAAGAAAAAAAAAAGGCAAAATGGTGCTTAAAAAAGCCGCACCAAGAAAGAAAAAGAAAAAAAAAGATCATTCATCCTTTAAGTATGTTTTCAGAGTGCAGAGTTGTGCATTGATTCATATCTAGTCCTTAGTGTTGTCTGGTGCTTGCTTGAGCTAGAGTTGATTCTAGGCTAGACCAGCACATTGACTAGTACTATGAACTATTATTCAACTTTGCATTTTCTTATTAGCACTATTGCGTTCCTTTGCTACTATATATTGTGCCACCCAAGCTCCACATATATACTTCTGGTCAGCACCGCTTTGATCCTTGTAATCGCCACATCACGGCCTTCAAGGTGTCATGAATCAGCCACCGGTTGTACCGTCCTTAGCATTGCTGGTAAGACACTTCTAAGAGCTTGGTAAGACGCTTCCATTTGCTAGTCTCCACTACAATCCATGTTCTGTAGTTAATAGGAACAATATTGTTCTGTTGTTCTCTCTTTCCTACTAACAATGGCAGGTTAGCATTGCTGGTAAGATACTTGTAAGAGCTTGGTAGGGTGCTCCATTTGGCTGAGTTGTTGAGGGGCACCACTACACCGCGTAGCAGATTATTAGGGATAACCTTCATTGTTTGTTGTTGTTTTTGTGTTTGCAATGACAGGTATGAGTGGCGCTCAAAATCAACGATATCAACAAGGTGAACGTGATGACCGTCCTGATGAGGACATAACTAGCTCAGATATAACCATGACTACCTTATGTATTAATCAACCAAAGGTGCATATGTTCTATATTAGATTTACTTGTTATAGATTTGTACAAACGTTGCTACACAAAGAGTTCTGTGTGTTTTTGTTTGCAGAGGTACTTGCTTGGGCGAAAGAAAAGAGACCGAGCGTAAGGAATGGATGGATGATTGAAGAAGTTGATTGGGGACCAAACCAAGACCTTCTCCAAATCTTCTTTCATCTCACTACATCACTTTTGGTCCATAGAAGACAAGAGATAAAGTTCTACATGTTTTGGATTCCGATTCGGGCCTCCTAACAGCATCAATTTCAAACGGACCTAGCCGCTCATCTAGAAGGAATTTCGGGGCCCATGAGTACTTGTTGGAAAGCTTATGAAGTCTATTTTCATATGGTTTTAGTCCCACGTCAAAATTCCTACCTAGCTGCCGGGAATCTGCAAAACAAGCCACGTATCTCATCCAGTCCGAATCTGACTCGGGCTTTGGGCCTTGTAATTGTGTCGTGGGCATAGCCCAATGGGGTGTGCGCCCTAGGGCAATCCTAGGATGTTCCTAATCATATTAATTTAGTAGCCGTCATCATTTAGAGTTGGGTTTTGCTTAGATTATTCTTTCAAGAACAGTTTCGCCGCTAGATCGGTTTGTAGAACCCCAAATTCGTGTGCTTAATCATTCATATGCAATTTGGTTGCAATTTATCTTGTTCTTTCTTGTGTTCTTCGATTCGCATGCAGGGATTAGCCTTCTCGGTGAGGTCAACCAGGTTTCGGCACGGTTGATAACCAGAGGAGACGTGGTGCTGCGATTGCGGGGCTCCGTAGCGTGTTCGTTCAGAAGCCGGATCGAGTTGTGTCGTGACTCCGCCCAAATCGACTGTTTATCAATACCTATCGGAAGATCGGGACCTAACTCCCTCATCAGTTGGTATCAGAGCGCGGTTGCCCGTTAAGTAATTTATCTTCCCATTACCAGAAAATTGCCACACAAAAATATTTATTTTTTACCTAGCCAATTTGAGCCGTTGCATTGTTCTATTAGATTTTGCTTTGTTGAATTCTAGATTGCATCGTCGTGTCGAGTGCTGGTTTAGTTTTAGATTTAATTTTTAGTTTTGAGTATTGGATACTAATATTTTGCAGGCATCTGAGAACAACCAAGGTAATGAGGAAAAGAAGAAAGACGAAGAGGAAGATGAGAAAGAAGGTAATGATAATGGTGCTACACCTACTCAAGGTATGCATATTTATGATGTGCCAACTATGTCCACTACTTATGCTATATTGGAGCAACCCATAGTGGAAACAATTGCTGAAATACCTTTGTGACAAAACAATTTGTTTGATGTTTCTTGTGATAAAGAAGAGTTGTACGATGCTTCACTTATATCCATGCCACAACTAGTGAATGAACTTGTTAGTTCTATAGTAGAGCCACCATGTGTTGAGTTTAAACATGTTATTCACATTGCTAGCGAGAATGAAGAGCTTAAATTGCTATATTTGTCCACTCAATTGTTTAGAGAAGAAATTATTTGCTAGATTTGAATTGCCATGCTCTTCTGATGTGATTTTTCATGTTATTGGCAATTATGATAGTAAAGGAGAATATAATGTGCATCGAGTATATATTTGTTTAAATTTGACTATGCATCCTTTTCATGATGAAATGTATTGTCTAGAGGACCTCATGTGTATAGGTAATTCTCTATCAAGTTCCTCTAGTCGTTTAAATGAGTTACAGGTTGGATTGTAAGAAGGGGAGTGTTGTGGGTTTTCTACTACAAAGATTTTAGGATCCAATCATATGGCCATCAAGAAATGTTCCACAAAGGATGTTGTGATAGACAAAGATATGTACAATACGCTCCATGACAAGGTGAAACCGAGGACGGTTTCCAATCAAAAAGGAGAGGATGATGAGGACATAACTAGCTCGGATATAACCATGACTACCTTATATATTAATCAAATAAAGGTGCATATGTTCTACATTAGATTTACTTGTTATATGTATGAACAAACGTTGCTACACAATGAGTTTTGTGTGTTTTCGTTTGCAGAGGTACTTGATTGGGCGAAGGAAAAGAGACCGATCGTAACTAATGTATGGATGATTAAAGAAGTTGATTGGGGACCAAACCAAGACCTTCTCCAAGTCTACTTCTACCTCACCACGTCACTTTTGGTCCATAGAAGACAAGATATCAAGTTGTATACGTTTTGGATTCGGATTCGGGCCTCCTGACAGCATCAACTTCAAACGGACCTAGCTGCTGATCTAGAAAGAATTTCGAGGCCCATGAGTACTTGTTGGAAAGCTTATGGAGTCTACTTTCAGACGGTTTTGGTCCCATGTCAAAATTCCTACCGAGCTGCCGGGAATCTGCAAAACAAGCCACGTATCTCATCCAGTCCGAATCTGATTTTGAGTTTTGAGCCGTGTAATTGTGTCGTGGGCTTAGGCCAAGGGTGTGTGCGCCCTAGGGCAACCCTAGGACGTCCCTAATTATTTTTATTCAGTAGCCGTCATCGTTTAGAGTCGGGTTTTTCTTAGATTATTCTGTCGAGAACAGTTTCGCCGCTAGATCGGTTTGTGAAACCCCAAATTCGTGTGCCTTATCATTCATATGCAATTGTGTTGCAATCTATCTTGTTCTTGCTTATGTTCTTCGATTCGCATGCAGGGATTAGCCTTCTCAGCGAGGTCAACCGGGTTTCGGCACGGTTGATAACTAGAGGAGACGTGGTGCTGCGATTGCGGGGCTCAGTAGCGTGTTCGTTTAGAAGCCGGATCGAGTTGTGTCGCGACTCCGTCCAAATTGATTGTTTATCAGTACCTATCAGAAGATCGGGACCTACATCCCTCATCAGTTGTGAATGATTTATATGCTTGATTTATATCTTGAAGAAATTTAGTCTGCACTAAGCTTTACTCAGTGACGAGCAAAGGGCTAAGTGTAGGGGGTTTTGTTGGCGGTTGTTAAATGACGATTCTATAGCGCCAACATCTACATAAAGTTCAGATAATAAAACATCCAACATAGTGATAGGTGCTTAATCTCACATATTCCACAAGTGTTGGTGTAAATGTGTATGCAGGTGATCAACCCCGATGTTGGGAGGAAATCAAGACTTAAAGTGAGGAGAATCATATATCCATACAAAGAGGGGTTGTGAACTTCATCGAAACATCAGTAAATCAACCCAAAACTCCGAGAAATGGACAGAGGGGAGGCCGGGGAGTACACCGACCGAAGGCCAGGACAGGAGGGCCCAGCCCAAGTTCGGCCAAACCCCCCTGATCGTCGTTGATCCTGGGGTTTGGCATGGACGCTCCAGATGCTATCCCAATTACGGATGCGGGGCAGTTCGGACATTCCCCCTTCGTCAACCGTCATACCTACCCCTATATAAGGAAATCACTCCCTCACTTCACACACACACTTCCAAGCTTGAGCTGAATTATAAGAGGCTCTATTGTACTATATTGTATACTAGAATAGGAAGAGAGTAGAGTAGAAGGAGTCGGAAGAATTCCGGAGTTGTCGGTAATTTTCTCCTATTTCTTTTATTCTGTTTATTACTCTGAATTCAATATAATATTCTTCCTGAGTAATTTAGATTTATCTTGTGAGAATTACCTCTTGGTTAGTTGCTAAGTAGCATACGAGATTATTGTTCACTATCATCAACTAAAATATAGTGATTGCTTTGGTGAGTTATAAACACTAAAGTAGATATTAATTGCTTAGACGTGGTGTTTAGGTAATTATTATCTAGTAATTGCTGCCTATCCCACTGTACGTTTGAGGTGGGTGTAGAAGTGGTGACAGCCCTCGATAGCGGGTACGTAGTAGAGCGACATCTGGGAACAACGGGTTGCCAGTGCCTGAAGTATTTCATTAGGATTAAAGTTAAGCTTTCCATAGACACTGTTTCTCACTAGTAAATCCTCTCCATCCTGGCCTATCATTCGCTTGGTGTCCTTGGATGAACCGGAGGAAGATCTGATCACACATGTTCCCTTGGATTCGATACCCTTGGAATACTCTGTATGGGAAGTGCTACATCGGTATATCCGTGCGCTTGTGGATTTTATCTATGATTATAAGAATTACCAACATACAGTATGCATCAAATGCTCAGGGATAACTTGAGCCACATTTTGCTGTGTCTGCCGATTATCTGGTGCCCTCAATCCAGTTGGCATCTATTGCACCGTCTGCTGCTGAATCGGCTGGACCGTCTGCTGTTGAATCGGCTGAACCACTTGTTGCCTTGGTGGCGTCTGCTGAATCGGAATCGACTGAACTGGTCCAACAGTCGGCTGAGTTGGTAGAAACATTGAGGCAATCTATTCTTGGGATAGCTGATTGATATTCTGACCAGCATGTTGCGGTTGCTCTCTAGACAAGAGACGAGGATTAATTGTCTGACTTTGTGCTGATGATGGCGCAGCTGGTGCCGGAGTCGAAGCTGCTGCCATCGGCAGAACTGGTGGTGCGTTGCAAGTACTCTGTTGGTTACCTGTCACCAAGCTCCTGTAATTTAGGAAGACACCACCTGGTAAGTACACTGGCCCCGTGGTCTGATGCTCAGCTTGTTGATATAAATTCCTACCGGAGCCAAAAATGTGCTATCATGAGTGAACCATGTACATTTTGGTTGCTTGACATTCCATTGAACTTTGTCAAACTCTTGTGACTTGTGTAGATATTTCTCATGCTCTATGATCAAGATCATACACCCACATATATGCACATGCTAAACTCCTACACTAGGAGCTAAGCAATATTCCATTCCATTTCCATATTACCACCAAAATAAACTCTCCATGCTTCCATGTGCTTTCTTCTCCTAAAAAGAAAAATCCTTTTGAAAAAAAAGGAGAGAGGAGAGAAAGGCATGATTATGAAAAAATAATAATAATAAAAAATTTATGCTCCATCAGGCATGAGCATGATGCTGAAAAAAAATGTAATCATGCCCTCTCCTAATCAAAAAAAGAAGGATTTTTTGGAGAAGAAAGTAAGATCAAAGGAAAAGCATTTTTATTTTTTCCTCATATACCATTTCCACCATATATCACACATATTTTGCACGATCTTGACCTTGAGTATGTTTAGTTATCTGCTTTAGTCTAAGTTTTTGACTTAGTAATAAATGTGAATGCAAGTATGCCATGTTTGATCCCTACCGAGCTCCACATATAAACCTTAGAGTAGGAATCAACAAGGCAACATTTGGTGAGGAATTCATTTTGATACACTTAGAGAGACTGAGTGAATTAATTGAGGAACTTAGTTTTCTTTTTCAAAATCATTTGAAAACTTCCGGAATAAGAGTTGAATAAAGATCGGGTGAATTGGTGCTCTAATTGTTGTTCTGTCTTTCAACTACCCAAGGCAAGGAGAAGCCGTGTCTCGTGGGAATCAGGGGTAAGGGTAAGCCACCGTGCCAAAGATTATTTAATCTGAGAGAGAGTACATATACCTTGCACCAGTATCTTTGAGATATGCAACATAGTAGCAAGTCCTGATCAGCAACCAAGTCTTTGTTTCCTTTCATATTTCACTTGGGATGAGCAAAGGTTCAAGCTTGGGGGGTTTTGTTGACGGTCGTTATCGATCAGTTTCGACCGTCAATATTACTTAAATAGGAGAGAACTAGTGATGCTTGCAATGCATAAGTATGTTAGAATAATAATATTCCACTAGTATTAGATTTACTAACTTTTTGCAGAGAATGATCATAAAGTAGAGGAGAATCGACATCAACTCAGACGATAAATCAATCGGACGATGTCGAGAACCAGACTTGTGTGTGAATAGGCCAAGAACTCAGAATTGACACGATGAATTGGGCCAAAATTCACAAGTCTGCGGAGTGGAGCAATAGAGGAGGCCACCAGCCAAAATTGGGCTGGATTGGGCCAACCCCAGGTTCGGCCGAACCTGGTGGTTCTGCCGAACCAATCTTGGCGCCGTTGGATCCAGGTTTTGGCATGGACGTCTAGGATTGCACCCCAATGACGGTTGGAAGGCACTTCGGACAATTCCCCTTCCACAACCGTCATAACTACCTCTATATAAGGAGCTCACTCTCTTCACTTCAACACACACCTCAAGCAAGAGCTCTCTCATTCCTCTCAAGTTTAGTTTAGTAGTATCTAGCTGGTGGAATAGAATTAGAATAGAAATCAGGAGTCCGGAAGTCTTCGGAAGAGTTCGGGTATGGCTCTAGTAGCTTTCCATTCCTCTTTTGTAAGCTTTGTACTTTTATTAGAATACTCAATAGAATTAGAATAGAAATCAGGAGTCCGGAAGTCTTCGGAAGAGTTCGAGTATGGCTCTAGTAGCTTTCCTTTCCTCTTTTGTAAGCTTTGTACTTTTATTAGAATACTCTTCTATATACATTTATGGTATTGTAATACTTTCCGAGTATATGAGTACCTACTTTACATTATGTTCATGTTATATTGAATATACGGCTAGCTTATCTGGGAGATGCTTTGGTGCGGGTATAGTGTTTGCTTATGCAATTGCTCTATGTCATGACGATGATATTAGAGTAGTATCTAGTAGTTTAGACATGGTGTCTAGATTACGGGAAATCATTATTTGGGGTTATATATTGCGGATGAGAGGTGGGCCGCTGATGGTGACAGCTCAGTACGGGTATTCCTCCGCGCCTATATATAATCCTAAGTTAATTTCCTGGGGAGGGTATTCCTCCGTATTTAGCTCCGGTTGTATGGTCATGATGGGCTGTCGTAAGGAACTCGGCAGTCAGGAGTGGCTTCTCGAAGTACCAGGAGGGCATCGGATAGAGGGTATTAGCTAGTATACTAGTTAACTAGAATGTATGTATACTATGTATATTAGAAGTATATGGATAGATTTCCTTCCTCTTTTCTTTCCACTTAGCTGAGATGATATATTATGAGGATGAGTAGTTAATGCTTGTGTGTCACTCTACCCTTGGATTATCTTAACCCCTGTTTAGAATATGATTATCACAAGTAATATATAAATTATTAGTTGAGTTCTCTCTACATGATCTTCCCACGGGATAAAATAAATACGATACCCTTGGAATACTATTGGGTGAAATGCTTCAATGGTATATCCGTGCGCTTGCAGATGAACTCTATAACCATAATATACCAGAAGTATTTCTGCGCCATTGCTGGGAATTATATTTCTAGTAATATCGTTAAGAAATACCAACAAGCATTTCTGGCGCCGTTGCCGGGGAAGATTCATAATAGAGATTACTTGAACTAATACTTTATATTTACCTCTGTATAATCATTTCATTTGCAGGCTAACCTTGGTTGTTTTCACTTTTTGTTGTGAAAACAGGGTAGTGCATGACTGGTTTCAACCTGCCGGAAAACTTCAAAGAAAATCCAGAAGCTTTCTTCCGGAGCGTCAGGCCGCGAGTCGTTGCCCCACAGAAAACTCTACCGATAGAGAAACCAGCCGTACCAGCGCCACCGACCTTCAAGACAATGGCTAGCAAGACTCTTTGCGAGTTCGCTGTGCCCTCTGCTGACAATGTGGCCGTCGGGCCGCAAGTCAACATAGGAGATGTGGATTTCGACTTGAAGTCCAGCCTCATCACGATGGCGCAGGCTAGCCCGTTCTTTGGCAAGCCTAATGAGGATGCCAGCGCTCATCTGCAACAATTCCTGGAGATATGTAGCACATACACCATCAAGGGCGTCAGTCCCGACGCCATCAGGCTGTGACTATTTCCGTTCTCCCTCCTCGGGAGAGCGAAGCAGTGGTTCTATGCCAACCGTGCTGCTGTCAACACCTGGGACAAATGCTCTACGACATTCCTCTCGAAATTCTTCCCGATGAGCAAAACCAATGCTCTTCGTGGAATGATTTCCAGTTTCTAGCAGACAAGGGATGAGTCCATTCGGAAGCGTGGGAACGACTGCAGGAGTACGTGGCCGCCCGTCCTCATCATGGGATGTACGACTGGCTGATTCTGCATAATTTTTACAATGGACTCACCCCAATGTCCCGCGATCACCTGGACGCGGCAGCTGAGGACCCTTCTTCTCTAAAACGGTTCAAGGAGCCATTGAACTTATAGAGAAGATGGTCTCCAATATGGGTTGGAGTGAGGAACGACTCTAAACCCGACAGCGAGGCATGCACAGCGTCAAGGAAATGGAATTACTCGCTGCCAAGCTGGACCTCCTCATGAAGAGGTTGGACGACCACGAGAAACGACCACAAGGCACCGTCAAAGCCTTGGACTCACATGTCACGTGTGAATTCTGCGGCGGCACGGGTCATTCATGGAACGACTGCCCGGAAACCCGTGAGGAGGCGATGTACATGGGCAACAACAACAACGGGTATCGTCCACAAGGAGGTCAGGGGTGGAACGAACCATGCCCATATTATCAAGGAGGTAATAATAACGGTAACTCCTCTAATCAGCCCTCCTTGAAGGATCTTGTTTTTGCGCAAACTAAAACCACTGATGCGCTGAGCAAAAAGCTTGCTGCTAACGATAAGATCCTAGAGAACATAAATGTCAAATTAGATGGTTTTGCTTCTGCATTTCAAAACCAGCTGAGCTTTAATAAGATGATTGAAACCCAGTTAGCTCAGTTGGCATCTTTAGTCCCTGCAAACGAATCTGGGAGGATTCCGGGGCAACCCGACTCCTTCATTGAAAATGTTAAGGCGGTCACGACGAGGGGAGGTAAGTCCACTCGTGATCCGCCATATCCTAACCTTGCAGGAACTAATGGGATGACAAAAGAAGCGCCATCTAATGACTCGGCTGACAAGGAGATTCAACCAGAAAAGACAGTGCCGCAAGAGTACTGCGACACACGGTTGCTGCTATTTCCTCAACGGAGTAGGAAATTGTCAGTGGACGAGCAGTTCGCTCGTTTTGTTGATGTAATCCAGAAGATTCACATTAATGTGCCGTTGTTGGACGCAATGCAAGTGCCGACATACGCTCGTTATCTCAAGGACATATTCAACAACAAGAGACCGCTCCCAACAACGGAGGTGGTGGTCAAGCTGACGGAACACTGCAACAACGTCATACTCCACAAGCTCCCGGAGAAGAATAAAGATCCGGGGTGTCCTACGATCACCTGCTCGATCGGGGCACAACAATTCAACCAGGCCTTATGTGATTTTGGAGCTAGCGTCAGCGTCATGCCAAAAGACATCTTCGACAAGCTCAACTTCACGGTGTTGGCACCGACACCGATGCGCCTCCAACTGGCTGACTCGTCAGTTCGTTACCCGGCGGGGATAGTGGAGGATGTGCCAGTCAATATACGGGATTTCTTCATCCCAGTTGACTTCGTGGTGCTGGACATGGAGACGGGGAAGGAGACGCCAGTCATCCAGGGGCGTCCGTTCCTTAGCACCGCAGGAGCCAACATTGACGTGGGAACGGGGAGCATCCGTTTCCATATCAACGGGAAGGAGGAGAAGTTTGAGTTTCAACCAAGGACGGAACAATGCTCCATGGTCAGAATCAAGCACGGGCCAAATCCATAGAATATTCAAGTGGTCGAAGTGGAGCCACTCAAAACGGACAGCCTGGTGAAGTTCATGCAGAACTTCCTAGAGAAGGAAATAACAATACCCAGAAACCGTTATTGGAGGACGCCGGTAAAATCACCTGTATCGGGCAAGAAGTTAGAGCAGTCGGCTCAGAAGAAGCCGTCTTCTGCACTGAAATCAAAGAAGGTGTGGAGGGAAAAGCCAAACACGCCCGCTTTATCACCTCCGGGGACGGGTAGAAAATGAGCGCACTAAAACGGAAGGAGGTACGTTCTTGCACGTCGGACTTTAAATGACGCGACCTGCGCCAACAGGTAAATTGGTATGTATCCGCATATTTGCTTTCAACAATTTGAATTTTTGCATCATCACATATTTGAATTTCAAATTTGCATTTAGGATTTTTGAATTTAGAGGAAATTCTTCAAATAAATTTTTCAGAGCAAACCAAAATAAAATTTTCAATGAAAATTCACTGTGCCACGACCACACTGACCGTTGGAATCCAACGACCGAAAGTGGGACCGGTTGGGCCCACCAGGGGTTCGCCCGAACCAGCCAGGCAATGGTCGGCTGCCACTTTTGGCAGGGTAACGGCTAGTGGGCCCCACAGGTCAGTTTTGATCGTTGTGGGTGCACTACTTAAGCCAACAGGCCGGGAGAGGGAATTCCACCCCATTTCAACACATTTTCATTCCCTCTCCAAAGTTTGCTCTCAAGTTCATTCAAGCTTTGATAGTTTCCCTCAAATTCAAATCTTGAGTTGCATATATACAAGTTGCTTTGATGAAACTAACCGGCGGGTGAAACTCTTGTCATTCCTAACCCCCGCCGAGTTAGTCCGATCTTGCTTCATTGTGCAGTATGAGGAGGCGACTGTCTCGTCTGTTCAAGGGGTCCGGCTCTTCATCAAGTCATCATGACGAGTCTAGTACTCATTCATCAGCTGATGTCTCGATGGAAGACGCTGACGCTCCGCGACAACTCCTGAACGACGCGGACCTCGACCTTGTCAGTGATCGGGAGAGACAAGACTACTACATGCTGAGCGACCGGGAGTATGCTCACACGCGAGTATACTCACAGGAGTTGCTGAAAAAGATAGGTATGGATGTTGAATTTCGTTCTATTTGGAAAGCTGTTGGTTGGCAGAGATTTGCTGTGGTAGATGAGCCTGGTTCTCGTCTGCTTACTTTACAATTTCTGTGCACTTTGAAAGAAATAGAAGATGGTATTTCTTTTCGCTTTTTTTGTAAGGAGTTCACGCTCACATGGAAAGGCTTGAATACACTTCTTGGTTTTCACGATTCCTATAAAATCGATCTCCAGAAAGGAATTTCTGGGTCCAAGAAAAATAGGTTTTGGGAAGATAATTCTGGTGCTCCAATTTGCAAGAAACCTAGAACAAATGATATCCATAATCCTACCCTTAGGCTTATGCACAAATGGATTGCTATGACTTTGTTTCCTAGAAGTGATCTGAGACCCATTAAGGAAATGGTTAGAAAGTATAAAGTTCTCTGCTCCTGTTGAGTGCACTTCTCTGATTACTCGGATAGCAAAAGGGCTAGGGGTCGTTAGCGACCAGATTGCTTCTATCTTAGCCGCCCGTCCGCATATTGAGGAGGCTTATCTTGTGCAAGGGCATATTTTGAAACATGGAGCAGATGGATCTTTAATTTACTTTTTCCACGGTTGTACAAATGAAATCCCATTGCCAAATGTGGGGTATCATTTGTACAACTGCCATAAACTAACCATTCCCCTGCAGACCATAGAAGAATGTCGTGCAGGTGGAACATACAGGGAGACACGCAACATGACAAGGAACGAACTAGAAAGTTCATCATCCTCGACACCCGTGCAGATGTATGAGGCAGGTTGGGCACCAACTGGGGATGCTCCCAGATGGACCCAAGCTCCACGCCATAGCATCGGAGTCTCAACCTGGGCGAGCGCCAGTGAGGATCGGTGGCATGCGCCTTATGACATCCACTGGGGGGACAAATCAACCCTCCAGATCAAGTGGTGTTCCTCCATCTCCAAGTGAATGGCGCTCAAGTTCCTCTTGTTGGGACTTGGGTGAAATCACTAGGAGAATAGACACCCTTGATGTGCAGACAAGGGAGATCCAGTACAACCTCACGGAACACATAGCTCAAACGCAAGAATGGCAACAATCTGCTGATGCTCAGTTCGTTAACATCAACAACATGATGCAGCAATAGCATGATGACCTACAGGCGTACTTTCGATTTTAGGGGTTCAATCCTCATCAAGGACCCTGAGCGAAAGCCAAGCTTGGGGGGAGATTCCACTCCCCCCACCGAGGTAACTTGTATCACATTGCATATTTCCCTTTTCAATTGCATATTTGCTTTCCAATTGCATCTTATAAAACTTAAAAACAACATAAAAAATTTGCAAAATAGAAAATACCAAAAAGATAGGATAGGTTTGAATCATGTTAGGTAAGACAAGCTAGTTCTCTTTGTTGAAATGATGAATACTTGCTTTGTTTTATATCTCTGATATATGGGTTCTTGGTAAATACTCTCTCAAAGGTTTAATATAAGTAGCCAACAATTATCCGGGAACCTGAGGTAAATGGGCTGCACTTGCTGATCTAAGCCTAAGCTGTTGCGAGATATGAGATAGTAAATATGAGTTGCTATAATCCTGATACTAGTTTGACTTGAATTCCGGATGTTCTGTTTTTCAAAATGATAAAATTTAAAGTTCTTCATTTGATATAAATTCATACCAGAGCCAAAAATGTGCTATCATGAGTGAACCATATACATTTTGGTTGCTTGACATTCCATTGAACTTTGTCAAACTCTTGTGACTTGTGTAGATACTTCTCATGCTCTATGATCAAGATCATACACCCACATATATGCACATGCTAAACTCCTACACTAGGAGCTAAACAATATTCCATTCCATTTCCATATTACCACCAAAATAAACTCTCCATGCTTCCATGTGCTTTCTTCTCCTAAAAAGAAAAATCCTTTTGAAAAAAAAGGAGAGAGGAGGGAAAGGCATGATTATGAAAAAAAAATAATAAAAAAAATTTATGCTCCATCAGGCATGAGCATAATGCTAAAAAAAATGTAATCATGCCCTCTCCTAATAAAAAAAAGAAGGATTTTTGGGAGAAGAAAGTAAGACAGAGGAGAAGCATTTTTATTTTTTCCTCATATATCATTTCCACCATATATCACACACATTTTGCACGATCTTGATCTTGAGTATGTTTAGTTATCTGCTTTAGTCTAAGTTTTTGACTTAGTAATAAATGTAAATGCAAGTATGCCATGTTTGATCCCTACCGAGCTTCACATATAAACCTTAGAGTAGGAATCAACAAGGCAATATTTGGTGAGGAATTCATTTTGATACACTTAGAGAGACTGAGTGAATTAATTGAGGAACTTGGTTTTCTTTTTTAAAATCATTTGAAAACTTCCAGAATAAGAGTTGAATAAAGATCTGGTGAATTGGTGCTCTAATTGTTGTTCTGTCTTTCAACTGCCCAAGGCAAGGAGAAGCTGTGTCTCGTGGGAATCAGGGGTAAGGGTAAGCCACCGTGCTAAAGATTATTTAATCTGAGAGAGAGTACATATACCTTGCACCTATATCTTTGAGATATGCAACATAGTAGCAACTCCTGATCAGCAACCAAGTCTTTGTTTCCTTTCGTCCTCCACTAGGGACGAGCTACGGTTCAAGCTTGGGGGGTTTTGTTGACGGTCGTTATCGATCCGTTTCGATCGTCAATATTACTAAAATAGGAGAGAACTAGTGATGCTTGCAATGCATAAGTATGTCAGAATATTAATATTCCACTAGTATTAGGTTTACTAACCTTTTGCAGAGAATGATCATAAATTAGAGGAGAATCGACATCAACTCAGACGATAAATCAATCGGACGATGTCGAGAACCAGACTTGTGTGTGAATAGGCCAAGAACTCAGAATTGACACGATGAATTGGGCCAAAATTCACAAGTCTGCGGAGTGGAGCAGTAGAGAAGGCCACCAGCCGAAATTGGGCTGGATTGGGCCAATCCTAGGTGGTGGTTCTGCCGAACCAATCCTGGCGCCGTTGGATCCAGGTTTTGGCATGGACGTCTAGGATTGCACCCCAATGACAGTTGGAGGGCACTTCAGACAATTCCTCTTCCACAACCGTCATAACTATCTCTATATAAGGAGCTCACTCTCTTCACTTCAACACACACGTCAAGCAAGAGCTCTCTCATTCCTCTCAAGTTTAGTTTAGTAGTATCTAGCTGGTGGAATAGAATTAGAATAGGAATCAGGAGTCCGGAAGTCTTCGGAAGAGTTCGGGTATGGCTCTAGCAGCTTTCCTTTCCTCTTTTGTAAGCTTTGTACTTTTATTAGAATACTCTTCTATATACAATTATGGTATTGAAATACTTTCTGAGTATATGAGTACCTAGTTTACCTTATGTTCATGTTATATTGAATATACTGCTAGCTTATCTGGGAGATACTTTGGTGCTGGTGTAGTGTTTGCTTATGCAATTGCTCTATGTCATGACGATGATATTAGAGTAGTATCTGGTAGTTTATGTCACGACCGGAATTAACCCAACAGGCATTCCTTACGTGCGTGCATTATTCCTTGTCCCAGGAGGCAAGGTACACCAAATGTTGATACAATTCAGAGTTTAACAAGCGGAAGCATAAATAGTTAATTACTACATGGGCAGCGGCGGCCCAACACACTAAAAGACAACGAAAAAAACAGCGGAAGACTAAGGTGACGACCACAGGCACTTGACGGCAGGCACGAGCTAGACACCAAAGCCTTCATCATCCAGGGGCTCCTCTTCTGAGGTTGGGAAAAATGGAGCAAGACTGAGTACAACCACCGTACTCAACAAGACACACCCACAAGTGCAGAATAAATGCAACGGAGTACAATGGAGTTATAGTATAGGGGTTAGGTTTTGCAATAAACAGCATTTAAAAGGCTCTTAGTTGCTCAAAGCTAAGTTTTAAACATGATCCTAGAACTATTTAATTTTATTAAACAAGGCCGTGAACCCACACGAACCTGCCTTAACCCAAGGCCTACGATGATTCAGACCGAACTGGCAACCCGACCCTGGGTCCCAGCTCGTCCCAAGCCAACCCAGGCCAACCATTCCATATTTTAGTTGTTAAGCAGGTTTTAAGAATTAAAACACTAACTTGGGTACATTGCTAGGCTTGCCCATAACCGAGGGCGCGGCTATTCGAATAGATTATACTCTGATCAGAGGTGTACATCTTTACCCACAAGACACATCTTCCTCACGTGTAACCACGTGCCACATACCACCACGGCATACAGACGGAAGACGTGACATAGTTTCCAACCCATCCTAGCCATAGACAAGAGTACCGACCCAACCCACCTACGGCCGGAACCCCCGGGACAGGCAGGCAGGATTGAGCCCCTAGCAGCAGGACACCGGCCCTGTGCCATGACATCTCGACTACCGAGCCGCAGCTCGTGTTGCCTTCATTTGCCCTAGAGATGTCCATTGTCACGTCCCAAAATGACCCTAAAATGTATCCTTTAAATTACGCCTAGAATAATTAAAAATCTTTGTATAAGCCTCCAAAAATTAAAATGTGCAAAGTAAAAGTCAAATAAGGCTTGGAGGATTTTTGTATATTTCCTTGAAGCCTAAAATGTGTAAATAAATTTTAGTGTAATTTTCAGAGCACAAATAATAATTATTAAGAAATAAACAAAGTTAAAATGGTTTTATAAAAAGAAAACCCTAAAAATCACCCTCTCCCCTCTGATGGGCCGAATTCGGCCCATCCCTCTCTCCCCTCCTCTAATGGGCTGGCCCGGCCCATCTCCCTCTCTCCTCTCCTCTCCCCCGCGGCCCACTCGGCCTCCTCCCCGCGCGCGCCGCTGACGGGCGGGCCCGCCCGCCACCCTCGCTGACGGGTGGGGCCCACCCGTCATCCCCTTCCTCCCGCCGCTCCCGTCGTCTCGCCCGCGCCTAGCGCCGCCGCCGCCGCGAATCCCGCCGCCTCCCGCCGTCCCCGCGCGCAATAAAGAGGGAGGAATTACTCCCCGGGATCCCCTCCCCCGTTTCCCCCACTTTCCCCTCTCTCTCTCGCATTCAAACGGCCGAAATCCGCTTCCCCTAATCTCGCCGGCGCCATCAATGGCGGCCGGGTCTCCCGCGCCCGTTTCCCCCTCCTCCGGCCGCCCTCGCTCCCTCCCAACCTTATATAAACCCTCCCCGAGCTCCCCACCACCGTTTCCGCCACTCACCGCTCTCTCTCCTCGCCGGAATCGAGCTCGCGCCGTCGCTCTCTCTCTCCGCCGTCGCCGCCGAGCTCCGGTCCGCCGCCGTCGTCGCCCCGGATCCCCTCCCACCTCGGCGCCACCTCCTTCGGCTTCGCCGCATCCTCGCCGACCTCGTCCACCCCTCCGTTTCGCTCGCCGACCGCCGGAGCGCCGTCGTCCCCGTCGACCCGAGCCGCGCCGCCGCCTTCCTCCGCTTCGGTCGCCGTTTCCATCGTCGCCGTCGACCCGGGGTGAGCCGTGGACCGCCGCCTCTTTTCCCCCTTCCCTCCCTCTCTCTCGGCCGACGCTCCGCCGTGCCTATGGCCGCCGCCGGCGACCATAGGGGCGCGGGCGCCGTCTCCCGCCGGCCGCGCCGTCGTGGCCGCCTCCCGGCGCGCCGTGCGGCTGCCGCGTGGGGCCCGGCCGTCAGCCGCCCGCGTCCTTGGGTGCGGCTGACGCGTGGGACCCACGGCGCCGGCCGGTGTGAGCTGGGTGCACCCGGTCCACCGTGGACCGTGAGGCTGCCGCGTGGGCCCCACTCCCGTGGACCCGGTCCGCGCGCCCTCTCTCTCGGCTGACGCAATAAATCCTATTTTTAATTAAAATTTAAATGAAGAAATTCGCAAATATTCACATTAAGAGCATATAAACTTCAAATGGCCATAACTTGGCCATTTGAACTCGGAATTGGACCGTTCAAGTCTCTAATTTTTCCTTAAGAAGTCAAGAACCCATTTTTGTGCTTTGTTACTGCTTGTTATATGGAGTTTATTAGAGTAAAAGCCATTTTCTTTTCCGTTGGTCGTGTAGACGCTGCAGCTTCGGAAGATCCGCTCTACGTGGAGGTTGAAGCCGACGCTTGGGAAAGCGAGCAAGGCAAGTCACATCATTCTTTGAACATATTGGATCCCACTTTGTGAAATTACTTTGATTTAAATTATTGCATTATCGCTTTATTTAAATTCCCGCGTTATCACTGTTTTATTTAGCCGTGCCTATTTACCTTTGTTATGACCTTATCATTATTGTTATTGTTATTATTACCTTGTTCACCTTAGAATAAACAAAACCCCAACTAGTGGGCACTCTATTCATGGTTCCACTAGTAAAAATTTAGGTAGATGCTTCGCTGATTGATTAGGCAACATTAGGTGGTTTTATAACTCTAGACTTTGGGAATATTCATATCACCTGGTCATATTGGAATGGTTGGATTATGGTGGAATTGGATGCACACCTCCCCCTCTATTCAAAACCCCAAAATGGTTTTAGGCTGGGCTCGGGGTGCATGGTTTTGATAGTAGCACCTCGGCCATATAAGGACCGGTCTTCGGGCCTCTGTTGCAAAGCACTACCGTACTTCCACATGTCTAATGGGTAAGGCTTAGTTTGTGGCTCAGCCTGGTTATAAACAAAAGTACACGGATGGAGATGGACGAAGTCGGGGGTCGATGGACATCTCTAGGGCAAATGAAGGCTACACGAGCTGCGGCTTGGTAGTCGAGATGTCATGGCACAGGGCCGGTGTCCTGCTGCTAGGGGCTCAATCCCGCCTGCCTGTCCCGGGGGTTCCGGCCGTAGGTGGGTTGGGTCGGTACTCTTGTCTATGGCTAGGATGGGTTGGAAACTATGTCACGTCTTCCATCTGTATGCCGTGGTGGTATGTGGCACGTGGTTACGCGTGAGGAAGATGTGTCTTGTGGGTAAAGATGTACACCTCTGATCAGAGTATAATCTATTCGAATAGCCGCGCCCTCGGTTATGGGCAAGCCTAGCAATGTACCCAAGTTAGTGTTTTTATTTCTTAAAACCTGCTTAACAACTAAAATATGGAACGGTTGGCCTGGGTTGGCTTGGGACGAGCTGGGACCCAGGGTCGGGTTGCCAGTTCGGTCTGAATCATCGTAGGCCTTGGGTTAAGGCAGGTTCGTGTGGGTTCACGGCCTTGTTTAATAATATTAAATAGTTCTAGGATCGTGTTTGAAATTTAGCTTTGGGCAACTAAGGGTCTTTTAAAATGCGGTTTATTGCAAAACCTAACCCCTATACTACCACTCCATTGTACCCGTTTACATTTACGCTGCACTTGTGGATGTGTCTTGTTGAGTACGGTGGTTGTACTCAGTCTTGCTCAATTTTTCCCAACCCCAGAAGAGGAGCCCCTGGATGATGAAGGATTTGGTGTCTAGCTCGTGCCTGCCGTCAAGCGCCTGTGGTCGTCGCCTAGTCTTCCACTGTTTTTTTTTCGTTGTCTTTGAGTGTATTGGGCCGCCGCTGCCCATGTAATAATTAACTATTTACGCTTCCGCTTGTTAAACTCTGAGTTGTATCAACATTTGGTGTACCTTGCCTCCTGGGACAAGGATTAATGCACGCACGTAAGGAAATGCCTGTTGGGTTAATTCCGGTCGTGACATCCATCGACCCCCGACTTCGTCCATCTCCATCCGTGTACTTTTGTTTATAACCAGGCTGAGCCACAAACTAAGCCTTACCCATTAGACATGTGGAAGTACGGTAGTGCTTTGCAACAGAGGCCCGAAGACCGGTCCTTATATGGCCGAGGTGCTACTATCAAAACCATGCACCCCGAGCCCAGCCTAAAACCATTTTGGGGGTTTTGAATAGAGGGGGAGGTGTGCATCCAATTCCACAATAATCCAACCATTCCAATATGTCCAGGTGATATGAATATTCCCAAAGTCTAGGGTTAAAAAAAACCACCTAATGTTGCCTAATTAATCAGCGAAGCATCTACCTAAATTCTTACTAGGGGAACCATGAATAGAGTGCCCACTAGTTGGGGTTTTGTTTATTCTAGGGTGAACAAGGTATTAATAACAATAACAACAATAATAAGGTCATAACAAAGGTAAATAGGCATGGCTAAATAAAACAGTGATAACGCGGGAATTTAAATAAAGCGATAATGCAATACTTTAAATCAATATAATTTTATAAACTGGGATTCAATATGTTCAAGGATGATGTGACTTGCCTTGCTCGCTTTCCCAAGCGTCGGCTTCAACCTCCACGTAGAGCGGATCTTCCGAAGCTGCAGCGTCTACACGACCAACGGAAAAGAAAATGGCTTTTACTCTAATAAACTCCATATAACAAGCAGTAACAAAGCACAAAAATGGGTTCTTGACTTCTTAAGGAAAAATTAGAGACTTGAACGGTCCAATTCCGAGTTCAAATGGCCAAGTTATGGCCATTTGAAGTTTATATGCTCTTAAATGAATACTTGCAAATTTCTTCATTTAAATTTTAATTTAAAAATTGTATTTATTGCGTCAGCCGGGAGAGAGGGCGCGCGGACCGGGTCCACGGGAGTGGGGCCCACGCGGCAGCCTCACGGTCCACGGTGGACCGGGTGCACCCGGCTCACACCGGCCGGCGCCGTGGGCCCCATGCGTCAGCCACACCCGAGGGCGCGGGCGGCTGACGGCCGGGCCCCACGCGGCAGCCGCTTAGGCGCGCCCGAAGGCGGCCTCGTCGGCGCGGCCGGCGGGAGGCGGCGCGCCCGCGCCCCTATGGTCGCCGGCGGCGGCCATAGGCACGGCGGAGCGGCGGCCGAGAGAGGGGAGGGAAAGGGGGAAACGAAGCGGCGGTCCACGGCTCACCCCGGGTCGACGGCGACGACGGAAACGGCGACCGGAGCGGAGGAAGGCGGCGGCGCGGCTCGGGTGGACGGGGTCGACGGTGCTCCGGCGGTCGGCGACCGAAACGGAGGGGTGGACGGGGTCGGCGAGGATGCGGCGAAGCCGAAGGAGGCGGCGCCGAGGTGGGAGGTGGTCCGGGGCGACGACGGCGGCGGACCGGAGCTCGGCGGCGACGGCGGAGAGAGAGAGCGACGGCGCGAGCTCGATTCCGTCGGAGAGGGCGACCGGAGGAGGAGGAAACGGGCGCGGGAGACCCGGCCGCCATTGATGGCGCCGGCGAGGTTAGGGGGAGTGAATACGGCCGTTTGGATGCGGGAGAGAGAGGGGAAAATGGGGGGAAAGGGGGAGGGAATCACGGGGAGTAATTCCCCCCTCTTTATTGCGCGCGGGGACGGCGGGAGGCGGCGGGATTCGCGGCGGCGGCGGCGCTAGGCGCGGGCGAGGCAGCGGGGGCGGCGGGAGGAAGGAGATGACGGGTGGGCCCCACCCGTCAGCGAGGGTGGCGGGCGGGCCCGCCCGTCAGCGGCGCGCGCGCGGGGAGGAGGCCGAGTGGGCCGCGGGGGAGAGGGGAGAGGGAGATGGGCCGGGCCGGCCCATTAGAGGAGAGGAGAGAGATTTAGGATTTTTCTTTTTATAAAACCTTTTCAACTTTGTTTATTTCTTAACAATTATTATTTGTGCTCTGAAAATTCCACTAAAATTTATTTACACATTTTAGGCTTTAAGGAAATATACAAAAAAATCCTTCAAGCCTCATTTGACTTTTACTTTGCACATTTTAATTTTTGGAGGCTTTCACAAAGATTTTTAATTATTCTAGGCGTAATTTAAAGGATATATTTTAGGGTCATTTTGGGACGTGACAGTTTAGACATGGTGTCTAGATTATGGGATATCATTATTTGGGGTTATATATTGTGGATGAGAGGTGGGCCGCTGATGGTGACAGCTCAGTACGGGTATTCCTCCCGGCCTATATATAATCCTAAGTTAATTTCCTGGAGAGGGTATTCCTCCGTATTTAGCCCCAGTTGTATGGTCATGACGGGCTGTCGTAAGGAACTCGGCAATCAGGAGTGGCTTCTCGAAGTACCAGGAGGGCATCGGATAGAGGGTATTAGCTAGTATACCAGTTAACTAGAATGTTTGTATACTATGTATATTAGAAGTATATGGATAGATTTCCTTCCTCTTTTCTTTCCACTTAGCTTAGATGATATATTATGAGGATGAGTAGTTAATACTTGTGTGTCACTCTACCCTTGGATTATCTTAACCCCTGTTTAGAATATGATTATCACAAGTAATATATAAATTATTAGTTGAGTTCTCTCTACATGATCTTCCCACGGGATAAAATAAATACGATACCCTTGGAATACTCTCAGGTGAAATGCTACAATGGTATATCCGTGCGCTTGCGAATGAACTCTGTAACCATTATATACCAGAAGTATTTCTGCGCCATTGCTCGGAATTATATTTCTATTAATGTCGTTAAGAAATACCAACACAGCTATTGTGCCATCGATCACAGATTTAATCATATTTGTTAATGTATTAACAAGCACTCCGGACTGGTTGATCAAGGCATGTTGCACGGTGTAATCGACTTGGTCTTGGAAATTCATGTGCCTAGGAGGTTCTTCCTGTACTTCATTACCGTCTGCACCAAGATCCTCAACCACACCATTCTGGAGCCCATCACCTTTATCGCCTGAGCCATCTACAGCATCTTTACCAGATGAGCTTGAGTAAACTTCATCGGCAGCAACCACTTTCGGCTTGTATTTTTGAACAATTGTCCCTTGGCGGGATTCGTTGAATGAATTCATGAACTTGTCCTTCACGCTGCTCATCATCTGTTCAAGCTCCTGCCTCTGTTCGGCCGTCAGTTTGTCTAGTGTGATTGGAATAATGTTTGTCTCATTGACCTCGGACTCAAGTCCAGTTGATGGTAGATTAGTTCTTGGAGGCTTCGGAGGCTTGATTTTCGGAGAAATCGGCGGCTTGGTTGCCGACGACGGAGATTGCCTTTCAGTTGACATCGTTGTCGCTTGTCGTGTCCCACTGGGCGTGCCAAAAGCGTGTTAATGCGAAAAACACACACTGGCCTGGAAGATTTGCTTAACTTCAGTGTGCGGTTAAATCCATAAACAATAGTCGATCGGCCAGCCGCCGATGACATATCATTTATTCTCGTGCCGATGTCATATGTGAATCGATCGGCAGTTGTAAATAAGCAAGGTAAGACTAAATCTACTCAATCAGCTGTAGATATTAACGCTATATAGTCTTTCTGTTGATGTATATTTAAGCCAAGTGATTGGGATAGATCGGTCGCCATGCCGAGACAGTATAAATCACTTAGATCGAAATATACATTAACATGAAGATTATAAACGCTTATAGCATAGCCGATCAGATAGATCTAGCATGTATCAGCTAGTACTCCGATACCACTGTACGTTAAGATATTAAAACAGATAGAATATATCAAACAGAAGCCTAATATACTTTATTGTGATAAGATTTTAATATAAAGGGCATACTTAGCATACCAATTAAGCATATAAAACATAATGCTAAGTCGGGTAAGATCGGCTGAAACCCCGATACTATCTCTCTCGATGATCATAAAACAAGCCAGATATCATAATTATAAATAATACTTAATAGATCGAACTCAACTGATGCAACATTAAGCATAAAGACAAGTATAAGATCTAAGCAGGATGATGAAAATCTACAAGAGATGGTAGATACACGATACAATCTAGATTAATAACAAAACATAACTCTACCGATTGTTTCCTAACAATAAGAACCAGACGATAACAAGTTATATAGCGCAACTAGCATAGATTGCAACATATATATGATAACTCGACGGATCACATAAACAGGGTTAAAGTATCATAAAGATGGAAGCATTAACCCCGAGAGCGCAAGCCGCCATAACAAGCTTTACCTAGTTGAAGATCGAATCGATGCAGCTCAACCCGAAAGCAAGAACTTGTCGAATAAATGAAAGTTAAAAGGGTGGCGATGCGCCGAGATTGTATTGAACGATTGTTAATTGATTACATGGGTTCGGGTCATATTTATACCCGAGATATAAAATATGTCCTCGCCGGACACGACACTTATCTCTAACAAACTCTAAGATACCATAAGTCTTTGCGGCAGACTTTTGCCCAAACATATCTCTAAGAAAATTACATGAAATATCCTAATTAAGAGATACAATTGCCTAAACCGAGAGCTTTATCTCTATTATGGTAATCCCTGTGAAGCACCTTGAATGATTCTAGAAACAACCTTGAAACCATCTTCATCGGAATCGGCTGCATTACCTCCATCGGCTTTATCGGCTATCCTCAGTCCGATCCATCTCAGCCGATGCACACTCCAGCCAATGCCTTTTCAGCCGATGTACATTCTGTTCTTCGAATCGATCTCTTTATCGAATCCGCCTCGATCCAAATGTCGAACCTGGTTCACATCTTACCAAATTTGGTTGTCAACACGACCAAATGACCTTTCCTATCCTCTCAACACTCACGCGTGATGTAATGGCTGTTCAAATCTCTACCGTTGCTTCAGAGTTAGCGTTTAGTGCTGGTGGTCGTGCTGTTGGTCCTTTTCGCAGTTCTCTAGATCTTGAGATGGTTGAGGCTCTAGTTTGTACCAAGGATTGGATAAGAGCATCTGGAAAAGGTAACTGCTTGTTTGTCTTCATTTCGCTATTTATATAATCTGCCATTTCTAGACTGTGTTTATATTTTGTCAATTTTATTTACAGGACCATTTAAGGACAAGATAGCAACAATTCTTGATGAGCTGGATGTACAGATAGAGGATAAAGATGGTGCTAAAACTGACAATGATGAGGAGGTTAATTACATATTTATGTGTTGCATTTAAAAATATATTTTGGACCTGCAATCTTTAAATGAACAATCTGTTGGTTCCACTTTGTATTTTGAGAGAGTTAAGGAGCACCACATTGTATTAACTGAGTGTTCTGTTCTTTTTATGGTCAGGCAACGAATAGTGATTGAAGCTGAGCATGTTGCTGATTGGAGAGCTGGAGTTTTTGGTGATTGAATCTGAACATGCTGGCCTTTGAGATGACTGTATTGGTGATATGTGATCAGTTGTCATATAAATACATTTTTTGGCTTGATTGTATACCTTATGTGAACTTCTTTGGTACTACTTAGTACTATTACTTATGGTGATGCTCTTAGTATTTACTAGTATGGTACTACTTATTATGGTGAACTATAGTGTACAGCATTGAGTCCTATGAATGTCTACTTTTGCTACTACTTTGGTACAGTTTTGCTGATAGGCATTACGATGCCATAAGCCCCTAATATATTCATATTATACATATAGGAAATGGCTGAATGGCTATTGTCTATGTGGTATATTTGGTTGTTGCTTTCACTCGATATCCGAATAAATATTCGTAACCGATAGTGTTCGTATCCGTCTTGGTACGTATTCGTTCTGTATTTATACCCGATATTCTCCATGCTTCTATTCGTATCCAATAATATCCGTGCCCGACCCGATCCCGATTATAAAATGTGGGTTTGGATATGGGAAGGATGAGATCCGACCGAACCTGACCCGATTTCACCCCTAGCCAGTGGTGGTTACGGCTATGGCGGCTGGCAACACCGATTTTGAATTTTTTTATCCTCAAAATTGTTATCACTGAACGGTCCTCTTTAGCTTGCCGCACCATTTTTCCTAGCGGTTGTCTTAGCATGTCCGCTAGCGGAACTCAATTTTCGCTGCCGGCCAGCCGGCCGCTAGTGAAAATGCATTATTTTCACTGGCCTTTAGTCGCTGGCGGCACCTCTGGCCGCCAGCGAAAACCTATTTTGACCGTCAGCGACAACTAATTTTCTAGTAGTCACATATCGTGCTCTGTGTCATCCAAATTTTCTATCACTATTTTTTTTCCCGATAAGACCTATTAGGCACATACCATCCCACTGATGGGTGGATCATGCTCATCAGTTCTCCAAAAATAATCTCTTGTTTCAGAATTACTAAGGAGACAGTCCACAAATCTTCGTTTACTTTTCCATCCAAATTATCTCAAAATTCAATCTTCCAATTGTTATATCTCCTCCATCCGAACTCAGAATTGGTTATTTTATTTGTTGTTATTTTTCTGCCTTTTCTTTTTGTTTATTTGTTTTTATCCCTTTTACGATCATGTAGACGTTGCCGCCGAGGAAGTTGCTGTTGCAGGTGAAGTTCAGTCTGAAAATCCCATGGGTAAAGGCAAATGTATCCTTGAACATGTTGATCCCAACTTATAAATTTATCTCGTTTCAAATTATATGCATTATTTTGTTTTTCAAATTATCGTGTGGGTCTAGAGCCGACCGGCCATCGAGCCTGTGTGGCTGTCCACCTCACCGCCATTACGTCGCTCCCGTCCGATGTAGGTCAAAATCCGGTGTCACCATGTGGCGCCATCTCTAAACCCTAGATCGAGTTCAATCTGAGCCGTTCAATATAGATCAAAATCCAGTCAATCGATTTCAGCCCTTCATCCATCCTTGAGTGATCTAATCCGTTGGAACTGTCAACTTAGTCAAACCGATCTCTGCCGTCATCATTTTCCCCCTCTGCCCTCCAATTAATTTGAAGTAATCTTTTCTTTAATAGGCTTAATTGGATTAAATCTTATAAAATTTATAACTAATTCATATGAAGTTGGAATGAGGCTGTTCAAGTCTCATAAATCATATAAAATCATGCTCTAATGTTTGTTTACTTTTTATGTACTATTTATTTGGAGTTTTTTTTATTCTTTTTCCTCGTTTTGCATGTTAGCTTGTCATTTAATTCCGTCGTTTTGGAGGTTTACGAGTGCGTTGGAATAGTTTTAGAAGATTAATTGAAGACCAATTATTGCAAGACAGATCCCAAACATGCACAATCCCTTTGAGCGTGTTGATCTTATATTTAAATTCTCTATTTATTTCAAATGATCATTTTTTTCGAATGTCATTTGTGTGGTGTGAACATATTCCTTTGTATAGCCAATTTGTATTGATTACCTTATTCCTTGTTGATCTGGATTATACTTTGACTAGTTTGGACTTTATACATTGGTCCAACTAGATATTAGTATAATTTGCGTTGCCATGCTTAAACACTTTAGTGTCATTTATGTGGGAATAATTAATGCTTCACTCATTATTAATGATGGTTAATTAGTAATATCTCGTGACGATTGGTAGTGCTTGGTTTATTAACTTGACAAATAAAATTTGACTAATGGTGGGTTGTGAGCACATGGTTGTGTTGGACGTCTTTATGACAATTAAGGACCGGTTTGCGAGTTACTGTGGTAAAGCATTAACCGTACTAACCACACGCAAGAATAGGCAACAACTTACATCTGTAGTATAATATGATCAACGACAGACGCCACGGTATGTTGTGTTTTATCTGTAGGATCGAACACAAGTAACCAGGCCTACCAGAGGGGGGTGAATGGTAGGAAAAACCAAAAACCCAAAAACTTTTAGCGGAAATAAAAGTTACCCTCAAATCGATGGAAATCTCGACGTAGTTTTATCGCCGCCGGTCAGACCGCTCGCACGCCGCCGGTTAGACCGCCGGTATGTCGTCGGTTAGACCACCGAACCCGATGAAACACAAATCGAAGAACTATCAAAGTAGATGATAACTTTATTGCTTCTCTCTATGTTTACAAAGTGTAACAACAACACTCCTTACAAAAATCTCGACTAAACTCGAAACCCTAACTAAACTATCAACTCCACGCTCTGAAAAGCGATACCGGAAGCCTCACGCTCACTCTCTATTTATACCACAAAAACTCCCTCCTCAAAGTAGGAGAACAACTCCTAGTCACAGTATGACTCAATCCTCAATTTCTAAATCAATTACAATATCCAAACTCTCAAACTGCAGCCGCAGGAAACCAATCCGACGTCAATACACCACCATCTCCGTATGGCATCCGGTCTCGCTCTCCTGCGCACATCCCAGGCCAGCTCGCTCCTGCTGCTTCCTCCCAGGCCGAGCTGCCTACCCAAGCAGCACACACATGCATGCAAGAACATACATATGCACCACACACATAAATGCTGCTACTGCTCACCACAGTACGCAAACACATATGCATACTACAGTAACCCGAAGCACGGTAGCACCATATACTCCTCTCCAGATTCTTTCAATCTCCTTCGTGAACACCGACGCTTGCACGTACACCGCGTGAAGCCTGTTGCGAAGATCTCACCCACACGGTATCCATCCACCGTATGCCATCTCGTATCCAACTTCGTCACCTGGTATCCTTGACCGTCTGGATCTCAACTCCTCCCTGAGTTTAGTCCCGATCCCCACCGTTGACCGAAGTTGATCTCAAAGAATCCTGACTCTAGTCACCTTCTCGCATGGTATCCCGACCACACTAGACCTCTGCTCCTCCCTGAGCATAGTCCCGGTCCTCACTATTGACCAAGGCTGACCTCAAGTCACCTGCACATAATCAGACAAAACAACCGTTTCTGGGCACATATATCACAACCTGACCCACATTAGTTACACGCACTCATACCAACATCCACACGTCTTTTCAAACCAATTCATCAATTAAATCTTTTGTAAAGCCAATTGTTCGTCACAAATATTAATCATGACAATGATTTCACATTATCGTAGCAGACAACTAAGTCCACAGGTGATAGACAATTAAGTCCATGATTGTTTGGGCATTAGGTAGTCTCTCTGTTAGGTAACTGGCCACCCCTGCCGGAGACAGATGCTTAGTGGGCGTCATTCGGTTGGGCATGTTATGCAAATGGTCTTGTCAAAGTTTTCCCCTCTGCAATACCATGGCGGTATTTCGGGGCATGGCGACATGTGTACAATAGTGTTTTGTGGGTAAATTTGTACACCTCTGGCCAAATAAAACTATTCGAATAGCCGTGCGCATAGTCTTGGGCGGGCCTAGCAATGTTTTTCGTGATTAGTCCCGCTCTATTCATTAATGATAATAATTGGTGATTATAATTTGTTAGCTCCTATTATGGAGTTCAGATCTGTGCAACTATGGGTTAGTTGTTCAGAGATGGTTAGGCCTGTGCAGCATTGGTGTATTGTTCAGTGTTGATTAATATTGATGATTAATTACTCTATTATTTTACTACTCTCAAATATTTGCTAAATACTACTTTTGCAAATGAACCCTATATTATGCCATCTTTTGTTTTTCTTGTGCACTTGCATATTTGATGTGTGGCTTGCTGAGTATTTCATGTACTCACTCTTGCAATAATAAATAAACCTCAGTTGAAGAAAGTTGCGAAGCAAAAGACGTTTGGCTTATACCTCACTTAAGCTGCCTATGGGATTGTAGCTGAAGCCATCTCTAGATCATCTGTCCGATGCTGTTTTCTTTTCTTTTGTAAGTATTTAACGATAATATATTGATGAATTTGTTTATTAAATTATCGATTTGTATATTTCTTGACGAGAATGGTATGTGCAAATTAGTTCGGATGTGACAATTAAAGAAGAAGAGATTGATGGATTCCGTTCCCACGATAAATTTGGAAGAGGAGGCAACGAGGAAGCCGAATCGAGCGGAGAAGGCTGCAGTGTGGCGCACGGGCACGGGAGGGAGGCCGGCTGGAGGTTAGGGCCGTCAGTGTAGCATGGGGGACATGAAGTACACTTTTGTTTCTCTCCTGGGCCGGTTGAAGGAGGGTGGACAATGGGCTTGCACTGAGGGATGAGGAGGGGTTGCTGGCTCGAGCTGGGCCGACGGGGAGAGATGAAGGAAATGGGCCCAACTCGGCCAAGACTGGGAAGATGATTTATTTCCTTTTTAACTTAAATAATTACTGAAATGTTGTTTGTATTATTAAAATTAGTAACTTAGGTATAAAAATCCGAGAAAATTTTAGAGAGTATAGTTAATCAAGGAGAAGTTAACAAAAATTAAATCCGACCATGTTTTGTTTAGGAAATTTTATTTCCCACATTTAACTTCAGCTGTAAATTAATGAAATTTAATGAAAATTCTAGGAATAATTTATAAGTCCTTAAAACGAAAATCAGGGTGTGACAGATTTACCCCCTTACCAGGAATCTCGTCCAGAGATTTGGAACAACTAGAAAGAAAATGGCGTAGGTAAACTGTAGCCTATCTTATTTCATTACTCTAATAATTATTCTAAGGCCAAAAGGAAGCTACTGCTGCTTTGGAACTTATAGCTGAGTTTTATCACTTGAAGACGCAATTGGCACGACATTGGCTCCTGTGACGACAATATTGTTGACTTGACCTTGTGACATCTGATGCTTCGGCTTCGAACACTCTCTTACAAAGTGACCTGACTCATAACAGTTGAAACACACCAACTGCTTCCTTCCATTACCGTTGTCTTCTTGAGGCTAATCTGGCTAAGCTGGCACTGATTGAGGAGTTTGCTCGTTGCTGACTTCATTGCCCGCATTATCCTCTGAGTTGATCTCACCACCATTGTTGAACTGTTGCGACTATTCTTGAGAGGTAGAACTTGATTCCTCAATTTGGAGTGGCTTGATACATTACCTCTGGCTACTACCCTGTGCTTCCTTTGAAACCAACATTCCCCTCTTGCAGCTATCCTCCAGTGATCAGCATATATAGTCACCAGAAATCAACTTAACTGACATCTTATCATTTAGTCCCTCCAAGAACTTCTCCGACTTTTCTTCATCAGTACGCACATCTTCTGGAGCATCACATGCTAGATAGCTAAACTCGTGAAGATACTCTGCCACAGGGTGATCCTTTTGTTTTAGTGTCCTGAACTCACACTTCTTCAAAGCAACAACTCCTGCAGGTATGTGTGTCTTCTTGAATCCTTTAGTGAAGTCAGCCAAGTTGATTGGTTGTCCTTCCGCTCTATTCATCCGGAAGTGATCCCATCATTCTAAAGTAGGTCCATGCAACTGATGCGAAGCAAAAATGACTTTCTCCTGATCCGTGCACTGGAGCAGTCCCAACTTCTTCTCGATAGCATGCAACTAGTCACTAGTTTTAATAGGGTTGGTAGTGCTAGAGAAGGTAGGTGGCCTTACACAAAGAAATTCAGCTAACTTTTTTAGGGCGGAGGATTGTTGTTACCTTGGTTAAACTGGTTCTCCATCTGCTACATCATCATGTTCATGAGCTGAGTCTGTTGATGGTTGGGTTCTCTTTGTTGTTATTGTTTCCACTTCCACTGGCGCGAGTGTTCACCATCTGTTGTAGATTTGGAGAGGGTAGAAGGAGAGGGGTTACAGTAAAGATAAGACCTTAACCATGTTTCCACTGGTCTGATGTGTGTAAACTATTATATTGTTCATGTTGATTAAGCATACAACTTAGTACAGGTACACGCTCATCAATGAACTACATCAATGATGAAAATGCAACTATACCTACACACAAGCAAGCAACAAACGCTGTACTCTTGTAGAAGAGTGGTTTAGATTATAAGGTAGTATCCAAAACTTCATTCCATCTCGAAAGCTCGATACTTCAGTCCAACCACATCTTCTTGTTCCACGATACACTTGACTTGACTTTGGCATCTTCAAGTTTCTCCAGCAAGCTTAACAACTATTCAAGTTGAAGGAGGAAGGGGAGATTGATAAATTGATTTGCAAAGAATTATGAAGAAGGAAGAAAGGAAAAATTTTCGCAAATAAGGTTTTCGGAAAATTTGCCGCTAAGGTTTGACCATTTGGCTTATCCTACAGTCAAGATGGCTCTATGTCACGCCCAGAAATTTAGCCCAAATTTCCAGACTATTTTGTGTATTAAATCCCTGTCCAGGACCAGCCAGGGTACACAAAACGACAAGTAATAAACAGTTCCAAACGTAAATAAAGTGTAAAATACTTACAGGAGAGGCACTTAGTCCTCACACCGAAACAAAAGCAGCGGCAGCGGAAAAGACGATCCTAGCGGGGCTTCAGCTCCACTCCACAGGCAAAACTCAACTGGGGTCTGAGCCTTGGTCCTCTAACTTCGTCTTCAGCTCAGAAGCACTATACTTCTGAAAAGGGGGAATAATAGCAAGGCTGAGTACAACCACCGTACTCAGCAAGCCACACCAATGATGCAGACATGCAAGGGGAACACAAGGACGGTTTGTGGCTATTTGCATAAAGGCGGTTGTAAAACATTTTATTGAGCAAAACATTAAAACTGTTGAGTAATTAAAGTAATATTAAATCTCCACTGATCAACGCTACACCACGTTGAACAGGCCCAACCAACCCACCTGAACTACAGTGCATTGAGTCGATTTATTAAGGTGGGACTAATCATGGTGAATCTGGTCGACCGCCCGTAACCGCGGGCACGGCTATTCGAATAGTTTTACTCTGATCAGAGGTGTACAACTGTACCCACAAGACATAGCCCCATGACACGTTTCCGTGTGCCGACATGCCACCACGACATACCGGAAAGAGGCCGTGACAGGACCCTTCGCATAACCCCCTCTAACCAAGCACACCACACCTCAGGTTTTACCCCCACTCCTCGCAAGGCAACGGGCAGTCCCCTCTCGTGCCTAGGTGAATCCGGAAGCCGCATAGGCCGTCGCAGGGCCCATCCAAACTCCATCACGCCCACCCTTGCCTGGATGCGTCAGCTAGAGGAAAGCTACACTATAAGCCCAGCCGTTGCCCACGCTGGCTTGTGGTAAGTACGATAAATTCTTCCAGGGTTTCCCGTGAACCGGTCCTTAATTGCCATGGGTGCGACTAGCAAAACCATGCACCCACAGTCCACCATGTAGTCGCATTTTAGTTGGATAATTACGGCCATGATTCATGGCCAGATGTCTCGAGCACGCAGCTCATCATGATACTAAGAGGTCTAATACTGCATTTATCCCATCAACTAAGCTAGTGGTAATTAAGCATGGCTAAGCATATAGTTCTAGCTAGGTCACATAAGTAACATGAGCTAGTCGATTTATTACCCAAGGTTGACAAAGGACAGATATTAAGTACTCATGGCACAAGCAAGCAAATAGGTAATTAGCAAGACATGCATGTTTATTTGCAAACGGTAAAACATTTGTAAAGTAGGATCAAAATGCTCAAGGGGAATGTGTGACTTGCCTTGCTTCTTCACTTTGATCTTCCGAACTCTTTTCCTCGCGACCGCGGACTTCCGAAACGACGGGAACTACACACTGGCAAGCAAAACAAGGAAAAACTCTAATAAAAACCAAGAAAACAGTACATAAAAAGTAAACAAACATGTAGAGATCAATTTTAGATGAATTTTGCAAGTTGAATGGCTCAATTCGGAGCTCGAATGAATTAGATATGAATTTTAGAAGTTTTTAGCTATTTTAATGGATTTCTATAATTATTAACGAATTATGACGCAATTATTATTTATTTTTCCAAAGGAAAAGAGGGTTGCTGACGTCATCAAGGGGGAGGGGCGGCGCCGGCAAGCGGGCCCCACCGGTCAGCGGCGCCGGTCCACCGTGGACCGGGACCACCGAGGCGGTCCACCGTCGGTCCACGGGAACCGACGGCCTGGATCGGCCCAAAGCCGATTGGGCGGCCACGGGGCGGCGCGCTGGGGCACGGGTGCGACTCAGGCCGGCCCGCCCGAGCTACGGCATGCGGCGGCGCGGCAAGCGGCGGAAAGGAGCGAGGAGGAGAGGAGGGATGCTCACCAAGGGCGGCGACGGCGAGACGGCAACGGGGAAGCCGGCGGCGGGCTCCTCGGGGAGGCAACGGCAGTCCGGCGGCGTACCACGGGCGCGAGGCGGCGGACGGCGACCGGGACGACCTAGGAAAGGAGGTGGAGCGGTTAGGGAGGAGAATGGGAGACTGGAGCGGCGAGGAATCCGCGCCGGAGATGAAGCGCGGGGCGGAGCTCACCGGGGCGTGGAGAGGGCGATTTCAGCGGTTCCCGGTGGCGAGGAAACGGTGGCCGGGGTGCGGCTCGGAGGCTGTGAAAGAGGCGGCGGCCTCGGGCGTGCGGTGGGAGTGGTGCTCGAGGGGTGGAGACGGGGAAATAAGAGGCGGCCGGGCTTGCCCTTGCGGCGGCGAAGCTGGCGGTGGCGGCGGCTCGGCGCGGCGACGGCTATGGCGGCGGGAAACAGCGGCCGAAGCACGCCGGCGAGCGGCGGCGATGGGGATCGGCGTGGAGAGCTCGGTAGAGGGCACGACGGTCTCGGGGGTGTGGGGAAAAGGGAAAAGGGAGCTCCGCGGAGGCTTTATATAGGCTCGGGAGGTGGAAATCGTGGCCGTGGCGGGCAGCAACGACCGACGGATGAAGCTCCGGCGATGTGGGCGAGTGGGCTCGGGATGGCAATGGTTTTCGCGGGGCGTGGGGGGAAACGGCACGGACGTGGGCGGGGACCGCGCCCACGCACGCGCGGGAGAGGGAACCGCGCGAGAAAGGCGGCGACGTGGGGAGCACGGGGCGGCCATGGCGGCGGTTGTGGCCGGCGTGAGGAAGGGGATGGACCTGACAAGTGGGTCCCGCGGTCCCACTTGTCGGCCTAAGGGAGAGAGGAAGGGCGAGGGGGGGTTATGTAGACTTTTCAAGGGAGAGAGCGAGCGGGCCGAGCGGATGGGAGGCAGGAGGCCGGCCCAGATAGAGAGAAGAGGGGAGGGGGATTGGGCCAGGCCCAAGGGGGAGAAAGGGGAGGGATTAATTTGTTTTCTCTTTTATTTGATTGATTCAATGAATTTTGTGCTATTAAAATTATTTCTTGAGCTCCGAAAATTCACCGAAAATTCCGGAGAGTATATTAGGGCACAGAGAATATTACAAAATATTTCAGGCCAATGATTTTTAAAGGAAAATTTTAATTTCCCCAATAATTCACTTGATTAAATTGCTTTAACTTTTATTTAATTTCTAGAAAATGCATTATTAAATGATTTTTAATCCCGAACGAAAATCGGGGCGTTACACTCTAATACCAACTTGACACGCTCGGAAATTAGTAGTGAATTTACAGGCGTGACGATTCTAGTTCATGAATTTCTAGGTGTGACATACTGTAGTGGAGGACGGCGGGAAGGCAACAACAAACAACAATGGATGAGGAGGGTCGGTGATGGAGGGCAGGTGCTGTAGAGAGAGATGGCCTGGAGGGACGGCGGCAGCTGCGACGGATGGTGCACGAGGAGGATGGTGGTCACCTGCCCCATCGACCTAGTCTCTGGAAGGGGGTAGGCAGCAAGGGGGCTCTCAACAGCGGGGCTGCTCTTTGTCGTTACAGCAGAGGGGGCGGCAGCGGTGGGCTCGCGACACCGCTGCTCCTCCTCCTCACTGTTGCTTAAGAGGAGGAGGCGAAGAGGGGAGTATTTGGCCAGCCATTGGCAAGTGGCTGTGGCTGGCCAAATTTAGCCAACCAGGGGGAATATTTGGTCAGCCATATAGTCTGGCTAGCTGGATAGAGATGTTGTTGAAGGCTAATTTTTTTCCTTCGTACTAGATAAAATTTGCCCTTAGGAAATGCTCTTATAAATATTATGCACGTGCTAACTAACTTAAGCGTCAACGTCAACGTGCACGTTGATTTTCTAGTATATAGTCTGGTTGAAAACTGAGTTGGTATAGCTAGAGATAAAAATGCAAATGAGTATGACAATTTTCAATCGAAGTTCCGTGTCAATTTATTTATTTCTGGGTCGGACGTTCCCAGGACAAAGGAAGAGTAAAACTGCAAATTGAGCTGGAGTTTACAAAGACTTGATGTTACATTTATTGAATCACAATGGCGGGCGTACGAGGACGACCGATTCATGTTGACCGACCCTGCCGGTCGTGAGGTGACCAAAGAACCGACGGATTATCCGGTCCCACGAAACAGTGACTTGAGCTTCCTGATCTCCAGGTCGTCCAGCACGGTGACCTTGCTCAGGACATCGGTCGGGAGGTTGTTGGCGAAGAGCGCTAAGTCCATGATCTGCAGGCCGGGGTTGGAGCTGCTGTAGAAGGAGAGCGCCATGGCCGCCGTCGCGTTGTTGCCGTCGCCGCCGCCACCGCTGTCGTTGATCTGGAAGTGCAGGAGGCCCTGCGGGAACACCATGAGGTCGCCCTTGCGGAGCGTGCTGGTGTACACCTTGTTAGATGTGGAGCTGATGAATCCGGCGGACAGCGTCCCCTCGACGACGTAGATGAGCTCGGTGCCGCTCGGGTGGGAGTGCAGTGGCACGATGCCGCCGGGGGAGAAGTCGACACGGGCCGCGGAGATGCCGAGCCCGTTCACACCGGGAAACCTGGTTAATTTGCACTTTCGATTTCGGTCAAAATTTTGGTAACATTTTGAATTTTACAAAATTTTAATACTTTCAACTAAATCTAAACAAACGTTGATCAATTAAAAAAAGGAAAATTTTGGATGAGATAATTATTAGGATAGGGGGAGGGGGTGTCCTAATTTATGAAAATTTCGAGCTGAAATTGTAAACGCTGATGACCTAGTGAAGAAAGCAGAGGACAAGGCGATGTTGAAGGGGTTGACGGTCGGGCCGGTGGTGGCGAGGCCGCGGTAGCAGAAGTCTTCGGTGGTGACGGTGGCCTCGGGCTTGCACGGGTAGCCGGCCGGCGTTTCGCCGCGGGCCAGGTCGCCGACGCAGAAGTCCTGGTTCAGGGCCAGGGAGCGGGAGGACATGGCCAGGGAGAGCAAGGGCAGGAGCAGCAGCATGGCGTTGCCCATGGTTTGTGACTTGTGAGCATGCAATGCCAATGTACGCAGCGTCTAGTGTCGTACTTATAAGAGGTGCAAAGTACTGACGGATGACTGTCTAAACCAATACTCCCTCCGTTCCATTTCAAACGCAGTCGTGAGTTTACGTGTTCAATTTTAATCGTCCGTCTTATATAATTTTTTTAAAAAAAATTAAAAAGCAGAAGCCATACATAAAATACTATTCATATTTTTATCATCTAATAACAAAAAAAAATACTAATCATAAAAATTTAAATAAACCTAACGATTAAAGTTGGACACGAAAAATCATGTCTGCGCTTAAAATGGGACAGAGATGACTACGCTTAAAATGGGATGGAGGTGGTAGCTTAGTAGTCCAATTCATCACACACCTACAATTCTATATACAAATAAGTTTCATGTACTGAACTACATATATAATCCAACTTGAAATTGATTAAGTGATCCTCTAGCTTCTTGGAGAAGTCAACAAACAGGGTATAGGTAAACGACTAATCCAACTTGAAAATGATTTAGTGACGTAGTACTCAATCTTCCTCTGGCGAAGTTCACACTGCTAAAAAAAACATTTTTGTAAGCCGTCGATAACTCGTATCCGCATGTGTTCTTCGAACCGCCTGCGACTAAGGGATGGCAGAAATCGAGATTTTCTTGCACATGCATGCTCATTTCCGTGGAAAATAACAAATATAGACAAACCCTATAATCAGTTGTATTATATTGTATTGCATTGACTACAGAGAGAAGATAGAAACTTGGAGTAAAATATATGGTAGAATAGATTTATCTCTCTCTATCTATATATATATATGATTATACCTTGTATCCATGGTTGGTGTTTGACTCTAACTCTAACTACACATATATGCACTTTTAACGATCTCCCTATGTTGTAATGGGAGCGAAGAGAACAGATAAGTTTCCATGAGAATTCTATATGCAAATAAGTTTAGCAAAATTTGCTACAGTATATCTACAGGAAATCCAAAAACATGTAATTAGCTGGAAGACACCGTAAGAACGCATATCCATTGTGAGACATCGTAAAAAACTGGTAATTAGCTGCTGGACACACGCGGTATTATTTTATTATAACTAGAGCAAATGGAGAGAGAAATAGTCGCGGAAGTATGATTTTGCCCTTACTTGCCATGTGTGTCTCGTATATAGCTCTGACACCGTGGTGGCCAAGACATGAACCAGGAGGTGGTCTACGTTGTGCTCGCCTGCAAGCGTGTTGTGTGTGTGGTGCAGCACCAGCACCGGTGTGGCCCTCGCGCTGAATTGAAGTGGCAACGAGTGCGGGAATGACGCGAATCCTGTGCCTAGGCATGCGCCCCCCTCGAAACACCAACTCATACATGGCAGGCAAGGGCAAAATCGTACTTTTGATACTGTTTCTCTCTTATTTTCCTTGGATATTATAAAATAATGTCGTGAGTATCCAGCAGGCTAATTACCAGTTTTTTCGGTGTTTCACAGCATATATGCATTTTTGCGGTGTTCCCTAGCTAATTATACATTTTTTGGATGTCCCATAGCAAATTTTGCCAATAAGTTCCATCACACTGTTAACAACGGAATTGATCTACGAGTCGGACTGTGCATCGACTGGATGTCGTATCAGCCCAGAGTATGAGTTGATCAAGGTTGATGAAGCCGATACAGCTGATATGGTATAACTTGTGCTTGGTATGGTGTTGACGGTTGTTAAGTACCGAATTACGCCGTCAATACCACGAGTGTTAGGATATATTTCTAACAATTTCCATAAATTTAAAGCATCTAACATAGTGGTAGAATATATTTCTAACAATATCTGCGAGTGTTGGTGTATATTTGGATGCATGTGACAAACTATCAAAGTTGAGAGGAAATATACATGAAGAAGGAGGAGAATCACACTCATATCCAAACTTATAGAGTTTTAGACCCAAAATCCCAATTAAACACCTCCAAATGGGCCCATCTACCATGACAATGGATTGAGGGCCCCAGAATGAGTGTCCAGGCCGAAAACCGGGGCCAACAGAGCTAGCTAGGGTTCAGCCGAACCCTGATAGAGACCGTTGGCCTAGGCCCAAATCCAGTTCGACAGATAACGACCTCCTAATGACGGTTGTGAATGTTTCCGGTGCTCCAACCGTCATCCAAATGGACACTTGGCATGAGGAGAGTGAAGATTCTCATAGGATTCCGTGGATGATCTTCATACTCCCAAGGCATATCCATCTATAAATACCCATCCTCATCCTTCATTACAACACACACCAAAGCATAAGATGGATTATAAGAGGCTCTACTGTACTTTATTGTATACTAGAATTAAGGAGAGAGTAAAGTATAGGAAGTCGGAGGAATTCCGGAGTTGTCGGTAATCCTCATCTTATTTCTTTTACTCTGTTAATTAATTTTTACTCTGTTAATTACTCTGCTTTAATAGAAATATCATTCTGAGTAATTAAGATTTATTCAGTGAGATTTGTCTCTTGGTTAGTTCCTAATTAGCATGCCGGATCATTGTTCATTATAGTCTATTAAAATATAGTGATTGCTTTAATGAGTTATAAACACTACAGTACTAATTATTTGCATAGACACAGTGTCTAGGTAATTAATTTCCGGTGATTACTCCGTATTTCGAAATAGGTTTGAGTTGGGTGTAGAGGTAATGACAACCCTTAGTTACACTAAAGTCTTCCCTGTCCGGATTCGCAGTAGAGCGACATCCGGGAGCAGTGGGCTGGCCCGTGCCTGAAGTATCGTTTTAGTATTAAACTGTGCTTTCTGTAGTCATTGTTTCTCACTAGGAAATTCTCTCTACCCTTTGCCTACATTTGCTTCCTGTCCTTGGATGAATATGAAGAGGAGCTGAACACACACATTCCCTGAGGAAATCGATACTTTGGAATACTCCCGACTGAAGTGCTATATCGGTATCTTTTGTGCTCTTGAGGATTTTATCTGTGACGTTAAGAAATACCAACAAGTATTTCTGGCATCGTTGCCGAGGAACGGTTGCTGTTTATGTCCGAACCTTGTTCATTCTCGTATCCTTTTTACTTTTCTTTCTTCTACCTGCACCCCTATTACCCCAGAGAAGTATTCATGTAAAACTCTTCTCCCCCATGGAGCCACTATCTATCTTCCAACTATTTGCTCCTCGGGGCGAATTTTTATGAGCACCTCCTTCATCGGAGCCTATTTTAACACCTGGCTATGAAATTTGTCCCGAATTCATCAGTATGGTTAGGGAGAAATCTTTCTCTGGTCTAGACCGAGAAAACCCCTACCATCACCTGCGAGAGTTTGAACAGCTGTGTTCGTGCCTCCTGATTCAAGGCATGACACATGAGACTGTTAAATGGAAATTGTTTCCATTCTCTCTCCAAGAGAGAGCAAAACAATGGTACATTTACACCGTTGGCAGTGTGAGCGGTAGCTGGAATGAATTCGCGAGACAGATTCTGCCTTGCATTCTTTCCTGTTACACGTATTACTTCCCTCCGGGTCGAAGTCCTCAGCTTTCGACAGAATAATAATGAATCAATCTGGACCAAACTTATATCTACCCAATTATACCCTATTGCAACATTTCCATATGGGTTTGGATAAGGAGTCTGCACTTTACCTCGACATAACTGCCAGAGGGTTATTCATGCACAAAACCCCCGCCGAAGGCAAGGAAATTCTCGATAGAATATCAGAAAATACCTCCTTCTTCGGGCAGTGCCCTGAACCCCCTCCAGAGGCATCTGTCTTAGGTAAGGAGGAACCTCCGGTTGTTGAGTCTGAACCTGAACCGTCAACATGATCAGACCCAACTGAGGAATCCTCCTGGCAACTATCTCCGCATATTGAAGAGATTCATGATCTGGGATGTGCTCCCAAATTCCGGGACGATCTTCTCAAAGATTACGAAAATACCCTAAATTATTTCAGCAAGAAGAAACCACCTATTCCCTTGCCGCCTCACGATCTAATAGAACTTGAATATCTAAAGGAAACAGTTTGGGAGCTGACATCAAACATGAGTGACGAATAGCTAAAGGAGGCAGAGCTTTCTTCCGAAGTAATTTAGATAAATACCACTCCTCGAACCATTCATTGTCACTTAGAAGGGAATAATGTTGGTATCCTCTATAGTCCAACACTCGGTGGTAATATTGTCTTAGAATCCTTTGCATTCGCTTATTTGAGCGACAATGCAACTACACCAACTAACAAATTCTTCAAGCACCCTAACGGGAATCTTATTGAAGAATTTGGGATTGCACAAGACGTGCATGTCATTCATGATGACAAGGAGGCAATCTTGGATTTTCATGACTTTGAAATCCAAGATTTTGATGTTCTAATCAGGCATCCGATCGAGAAACTTCTCATCAATACTCCTCGATTAGGCATCCTCAAAATCTCTTTAGGAGAGGACAATTCCTCTGTTCTACTTTTGCGGTCAAGTAATGGTCGTTCTTCCATTTGAGCTCCCCGAATCATCTCTTGAACAAGACGCTCCAGATTTTATCCAAAAAGAAGATGATTCGGTTGAGATCTTTGAATTACACTCTATAGAACCACCATCACGACCTCCAATTGAGCGAAAACCCCGTCCGTCTGGTCCTCAAGAAGTTGTTCTCGACAAATGTCAAGAAACAATCTCATTCTTGTGTAATGTCCCTCTTAAGAAGGATAATTTTCAGGCCAGGGACAAGTTTGAGACATCAACTCTAGAGGATAATAGAAAACACTCCACAAATGAGCATGAAAGTTTCTCTTTCAATATTCCTTAGGATTCATGTTCACATAAGGAATCCCAGAGCCATGTTCAATTAAGGCCGCTTTCTTGTGCGAGGACCGCAACCATCTTATGATCTTCATTTCTATCATGACTAGAAGTGTGGTTGTGGATGCTTTTATTTATCATAAATATTGCAAATCTCATATGTGTTTGTGGCACTAATCTTGCAGCGAGATGTTTCCATGGTCGAGCTTGTGACCATAAACAAAGCAATGTCGGGAGATACCCCGGATTATCTTGGTAAGTTTCCTTTATAATAAAAGCAGGAACTAGTTTTTAGGATAGTATGCACCTTCGGGTATTCTTGGTCACTAACTATTATAGGTTGAGATTAAGAACGAGGGTCATGAGATGCCTAAGATCACGGAGCTACATCAACTGTACATATTGGTGATCCTTGGTGTTGGAACACACTTTATGAAGACTCCAACACTACACACTTGGTTTCTGATGTCTTGCGACACAAAAGTCCCAAGTGTGGGGGGAGGTCGACGAGCTTGCATGACGAGTACCATCAACCAAGGTCATCTTGTTTTGCAGTTGGTGTTAGTTCTACCTTGCTAAAATAGAAAAAAAAAGAATAAAAAAAGAAAAGAGAAACGGAAGAAATGAAGAAAAAGATGGGAGAAGAGGAAGAGAGCAAGAAGGCTGATGGTTTAGCCTTCATCCACTCCTAGCCGTGCACAACTTCTCGCTCCCGCAGCACCTGCATGCATACAAGCAAGAGGAGATGCCCTCTTCTTTTCTAGGTGTTTGCTGTTCCACTCCAGTTGGAACCTGCACATTTGCCCACAAATAGATGGATCCTACATCTCTACAACATTGTGCCAATGGAACATGCCTTCAAGGCAGAAGGTTCTTGCACCCGAGATGATGTGGACTAGGGTTCCCGAGCATCCAAAAGGTTCTGATTATCAAAGATTTTGGCGGAGTCGTGACACAAATCGATCCGGCTTCTTGAACGAACACGCTCTTGAGCCCCGCAATCGCAGCACCACGTCTCCTCTGATTATCACCCGTGTCGAAACATGGGTGACCTCGTCGAGAAGGCCAATACCTGTTTGCAAATCAAAGAACACAAACAAGAACAATGAAGAATACTACCAAAATTGCAGATGAATGATTAAGCTCATAAATTGGGGTCTTACAAACCGATCTAGCGACGAAACAGTTTTGACAGATTAATCTAAGCAAAACTGCACTCTAAACGATGACGGCTACTGAATAAATACGATTAGGAACGTCCTAGGGTTCCCCTAGGGCACACACACCCCCTTGGGCCAAGCCCACGACACAATTAGAAGGCCCTAAACCCAAATCAGATTTGGATTGGATAAGGTACATGGTTTGTTTTGCAGATTCCCGGGAGCTCGGTAGAAATTTGGACGTGGGACCGAAACCATCTGAAAGTAGACTCCATAAGATTTCCAACAAGTACTTATGGACCCCGAAATTCCTTCTAGATCGGCGGCTAGGTCCATTTGAAGTTGATGCTGTTAGGAGGCCCGAATCTGAATCCAAAACGTGTAGAACTTTATCTCTTGTCTTCTATGGACCAAAAGTGACGTGGTGAGGTATAAGTAGACTTGGAGAAGGTCTTGGTTTGGTCCCCAATCAACTTCTTTAATCATCCATGCATTCCTTACGCTCGGTCTCTTTTCTTTCGCCCAAGTAAGTACCACTGTAAACAAAAACACACGGAACTCATTGTGTAGCAATGTTTGTTCAAATATATAACAAGCAAATCAAATACTCCCTCCTTCCCTAAATGTTTGACGCCGTTGACTTTTATAAACATGTTTGACCATTCGTCTTATTCAAAAACTTTTGTGAAATATATAAAATTATATGTATACATAAAAGTATATTTAACAATGAATCAAATGATAGAAAAAGAATTAATAATTACTTAGATTTTTTGAATAAGACGAACGGTCAAACATGTTTAAAAAAGTCAACGGTGTGAAACATTTAGGGATGGAGGGAGTATAAAACATATACACCTTTGGTTGATTAATACATAAAGCAGTCATGAATATATCTGAGCTAGTTGTGTCCTCATCGTCGTCCCCTTCTTGATTGGAAACCGTCCTCGGTTTCACCTTGTCTTGGAGCGCATTGAACTTATCTTTAGCTATCATAACATCCGATGAGGAACATATTTCTTGATGGCCATATAGTTGGATCCTAAAATCTTTGTAGTCGAAAAACCACAACACTCCCCTTCTTGCAAACCAACCTGTAACTTATTTAAACAAGTAGAGAAACTAGATAGAGAATTACTTATACGTGAAAGTGCATTAATCCCCCTAGTGGGTTTTGGTGATTAATCACAAATGTGGTTAAGGGACTAATGAGTTCATTGAGTGACTTTCAGGTGCATTAGTCCAAGGTGTGGAAGATGGATGCTTGGAGACCCCCAAAAAGTACAAAATCAAAGCGGACCGGAACTCGAGAAGTGCATAGGATAGTTTTTTTTTGAAATCGAGTTTTTAGGAAAAACCGTACTATTAAGAGGGGTTCCAGGTGATGCTCTGAGATATATCAAGTGCTTTTAGTGTGAACCAAGTGTCAAGTTTCCCTAGGAGTCAATTTTGCAAATACTCCATCTGTCCAAAAATGCAAGTCCGGAACTTCCTGTCTTCCAGGTCCGGAAGTTCCGGTCTTGTGAAAAAGGTTTTCCCAAGTGTAGTCCGGAAGTTCCGGTCTTCCAGGTCCGAAACTTCCTATCTAGTTTCCAGTTCAAATTTGTGAGTAACGGCTAGATGACGTCACCTAGCCGTTATACATATACAGCTCGTTTTCAGCTCGTTCCATGGCCATTCCACTTTTACTTTTCAAACCTAGAGCTATTGCTAGCCTCTCCCAAGTGTTTCTTGCCTTCTCCACTCAATCTAGAGCCTAATTCTTGTGAGAAAGAGAGATTGAGAGGGAGAGAAGAAGATTTGGAGATGTGTGAAGACTAGGATCTTCGGTGAGCACTTGGAATATCTCGTAGGCTGTCGTCTCGGTGCTTATTACTCTTGGAGATGATCTCCTAGATAGTTAGGAGTCGCCCGCGAGAATCCGTTGCATATTGTGGATGTCCCGGGTAAGTTTGTGAAGGATTTCCTCTCCTCCGAAAGGGAACGAGGTAAGTTAGTGAAGTTCTTGTGCTGAGATTCTAGAGGCTTTCCAAGTAGAGCAACCCACACTTGTGGTGGATTTCTAGAAGTAGGTTGAGTTGGATCTTGGTGGTCACTCAATTCTAGAAATTTGCCTAGGGGTGTTTGGGGTTGAAGGCTGTGGATTTCCTCTGGGTTTTTGCACAAGTGAGGCAAGGGGTTAATCGAGACCTAGCTCTTTGGAGCTCCTCAACGGAGAGTAGGATCGCAAGATCCGAACTTCGGGAAAAATTTGCTCTTGTCTCTTTCTGTGATGTTTCTGTGAATGATTCTGTGATATATCCTCTACTTAGAATACCTGTGCACCATCTTGTGAAGATTGGCTTAGTCTCCTGTTTCGAAATTTGAATTTCATCTCTGTTTTGTTACCCGGAAGTTCCTGTCTTAGAACACCGGAAGTTCCGGGCCTGGCAGACCGGAAGTTCTGGAGTTCCTTACCAGGAAGTTCCGGGTCTGTTTGAATTTTACCGCTGCGATTTGTTTTTAAGATTTCAGGGACAGCCTATTCACCCCCCCTAGGTTTCATCAGCGCGTTCAATTGGTATCAGAGCAAGGTGCTCTTGATTCAAGCTTCACCGCTTTGAGTGATCCACGATGTCAGACTGTGGACCCCCGTTTTTATAACAGGAATCAATCGTGTAAACAGTACCATTTCCCTGGATCAAGTAGTCTGGTACACACGAATTCATAGCTGAAATACCGAGATCACATACACGAATGTCTAGGACGAGTTATTACATCATAAGCCCGCAGGCATAGTCTTAAATCATCGGACCGAATGGTCCGGAATACATTCAAAAACAGAAAAGGTAAGGCAGCGGAAAATGGAGGCAGCGGCACGCCATTGCCACAGGCAACGACCGTATCTAAGACCTATTGGACCCCATCGTCTTCATCTCCCTCCTGATAATAGGCATAGGGATCTTCCGACGCTTCATCTCCAGCCTCTGATTAAGTTTGTATATAGCAAGGGTGAGTACCAACCGTACTCAACAAGTCATCACAGCAACAATGCATATGACAGGGATATTTGAAGGATGGTTATGGTTCTTTTGCGTAAAGCAAGTTTTATAATTCTTTTCACAACCCTGAGACCTAGCATAGACTGATCAAGTTTTAATACCAGTGTTCATATTAGACAATGACGGTTCTGTCCACCATCCATTGTGATCCCAAGGATGGCTTCCCGCCATTGAGACGTCATGGTTTTCTGAGGATGTCCACATTCCCTACTCTCAGGAAGTGGCTCCAGCAGCATATAAATCATCATGCAATTATCCCAACCCACACAAGTTAAGAATTCAGAGTCTAGCCAAGTGTAATACACGTCCCGGTGCTCAATAACCGCGAGCACGGCTATTCGAATAGATTTGGTTTACTCACACTGCAGTGGATGTACACTTTACCCGCACTCCGCGACTGCCCAACACATGAGCCTCGTCCCAACACATGAGACGCGTCACGGCAAAGCTTTTCGATAACCTCGCATTGGCAGTACCCGCTCCATGAACTTTACATCCTCATACACTCTAGGCGTACGCGGTTTCTAGCAGTGTGAGGAGTTCTGGCGCACCCGGGAAAGAAGAACTCACACATGCATTAGGTTAATTAGGTTTAAATTCTCACGTGGCAGTCCTACCGATGGCGACACCACTGTAGACACCCGCCTCGCGGTTCTACCAATGGCTGCCCCACCGTAGAGCCCCTGCCTCATACATCAAGAAACCACTATGCATGGATACTGCCTCTGCTCAGCTATCTATTCCGCTAGGTCTATACCCATACGAGAAGTGCGGTTGTACGGGAGTCGTTTCATGCTTAACTTCATGGCTCGGTCCTTAATTGACCGGGGACGGTACTAGCCTTTTCCGGATACCACCCAAATCCTCCGTCCGCCCCAGTCGAAAACATTTGTTTAAATTTTATTTCTCTTTTCACAAATCATGTCATCAACCTTATGGCACTGTGGTGCTCATGTCTCCACATGCCGTATCTCAATTACCTTCCCAAAGGTAATTGCCCAAGCATTTAGCATTTTGATAAATATGAGTATGCACAATTCTAGAATAGCATTGTTAAGCAATTGTCATAATTGACTAGGGACTCATACGTAAACATGGCTACAAAGAAACTAATAGGCAAACAATCATCAAGGCATGGCATAATCACAAGTGGGATGTATATCATTGCATGCAATTTTATTTGTAAACAAAATAATTTCGCAATTGGGATCAACATGTTCAAGGGATAGTGATGACTTGCCTTGCTCAAGGTCTTGCGGGTCTTGGCCTTCACCTGGATCTGCAACTCCCTCGGGCTCTATAGTTACGTGCGAAAATTGATTTGAATTCGGTTAGAATTCAAATAAAACTCCAAATAAATCCAAATAGAAGTCGAATGCGAAAATCGATTCTTTTTATTAACTTTACTATTCGCGAATTAGGACCAACCCAATTTCGATTTATATATCCTAAATTATTTTTATGGTATAAATATTTTGTTATTATAAGTTTTTGATTTAATCAACCCGAGCACTGTATTCAAATAATAAGTTGGAAATTCATATCGCGATCTTAAATATTGGATGGAATCCAAAAATTATCGTATAATATGATTTAATTTAGTCTATGCCTAAACGATTAAATATAACACACGGTTAAAACCTCTATTAATTAAATCCGAACTCCCATCGTGAATCAATTACTTATAGAAATTACCCCTAAATAACCTATAAAAATCTATAAGAATTCATCTAATTGTTTTAGGCATTAATTTATATCTAAATTATCACCGCGAATTGATTTCTTACTAAAATTACCAAGAATAATCTATATTTAAATTTTGCAATTCTACGATTAATATTAATCTATAATTAGATTCTAATTTATTTTAAATTTTCTAAACCTCCCAAATTTCTCTCTAACACCTATTTATTTATTTTTCTTTTTCTTTCCTTTTTCTCCCTTTTTCTCTCTCTTTTCTTTCCCCTTTTTCTCTTATTTTCTTCCCTCTCTCTCTCTGTTTTCTTCTCTCTCTCACTCTCTCTTTCTTTCTTTTCTTCTCTCTCTCTCTCTCTTTCTTTCTTTCTTTCTTCTCTCTCTCTCTCTCTCTCTCTTCTTTCTTTCTTTCTTCTCTCTCTCTCTCTCTCTCTCTTCTCTTTCTTTCTTTTCTTCTCTCTCTCTCTCTCTTCTCTCCCGGCTCCTTCCTCCCTCTTTCCCTCTTCTTTCCTCTCCCTCTCTCTCGGCTCGGCCCCGTTCTCCCTTCCTCTCTCTCACTCGGCGCTCTCTCTCCCGCTCTACCCGAGGCGACGACGACGGCGCAAGGGGAAAGGGCAGCGGCTCACCGACGGCGGCGACGGCGACGACGACGGTGGCGACGACGGCGCAAGGCGCGACACACGGAGACGGCGGCGCGGCGGTACAAATGCGGCGACGCGGCGGCACGGCGATGGCGCGGCTGCACGATAGCTCGAGGGCGGCGGCGTGTGGAGAAGGAAGAGAGGGGAAGGAGATGGATGGAGATGGGTGTGGAGTGGAGGAGGGGAGGGCCGGAATTTATAGGGGAGGAGGGGAGGGAGGAAAGGGGAGGGCGGCGGTGGCTTAAAGGCAATGCGACGGCGACGCAGCTGCGCGGGGCGCGAGGCAGAGGAGGGGACGGCCGTGCGGCGCGGCGTGTGGGGAAGCAGGGCGACGTGCGGGCGGGCGTGCGGCGCGGTGGTAAAGGGGAGGGGCAGGACGACGTGCAGCGAAGGGGGCAGGCGGCGGCGTGGGGTTCGAGATGGGGACGACGTGCGCTGCGCGGTCGACGGGACGGGGAGGCGGTGCGGGGCACGAGGGGAGGCAGAGCAGCGCGGCGCGCGGGACGGGCGGCTGTGCGGAGCTCGGGACGACGACGACGTGTGCGGCGCGGCTCGAGACGACGGCGACGTGCGCGCGACACGGGCTCGGGGCTCGGGGAGGCGGAGCGGCACGGCGCGCGGGGCGACGGGACGGCGACGCGGGGCGCGAGGGGTGATGATGGCGATGGCGACGGGACGGTGAGGCGGAGCGGCCTGGGCGACGACGACGCGTGCGCGGCGGCGGCGATGGCGCGGCGATGGCGACGTCGGCGTGGCAACCTAGGGAAGGCAGAGCGGCGCACGGTGCGGGCTCGAGGCTCGGGGCGACGGCGCGCGCGCGGCAGAGGAGGCAGAGCGGCGCTCGGCGCGCACGCGGCAGGGGCGCGGACGCGAGGGCAGGGGCGCGGGGTTAGGGTTCCGCGTCGAGCACTTTGCGGGCAATGAACAGTGCCATTTCCGATTTTCCCCGATTTTTAGCCTATTTTCCATTCAAATTTAATTTCGCAATTTCGAAATGTTGTAAAATTTATTTTTATTCATTATGTGTGTCATTCCAACTATTGAATCCACTCAAGATAAATTTTACTCATTTTTTATTTGTATTATTTGTTTGAATCATTAATTAGGGTTAATTCTTATTCCCTCGCGTTTAAATTTAATTGATACAAATGTGTTTGCATTAACATTTTATTTAGTTCTATCCACATCTAATTTTTATTGTAAATTATATTTATTCTACCAATTCCCATCTAGAGTTTATTCCTAATTAATTGTCCTTTACTCACGATTAATGAACTTCGAAATCGAATCAAATAAAATAGGCAAATAAAATCGGCATGATGCAATTTATTTGTAAAGTTTTTGAAAATCCGTATTTTTGGAGTTTGGTTTTTATTGGTCAAATTTTCAGGGTGTTACAAACCTACCCCCCTTAAACAAATCTCGTCCCGAGATTTCTTACCGGTTCTCAAACAGATGCGGGTATTCTGTCTTCAAGAACTCTTCGCTTTCCCAAGTGGCTTCATCCTCAGTGTGATTATTCCATTGTACCTTGTACATATGCCACGATTTGGTCCTAGTCCTCTTTTCTGCTTCATCCAATATCCGGATCGGGTGTTCTGGATACGTGAGATCGTTGCTAATGTGAATCTCCTCCAGCGGAGCTTGTTCTTCCGGCACTCGTAAGCATTTCTTCAATTGTGACACATGGAAGACTGGGTGTACATCGGCGATAATTTCGGGTAGCTGTAGCTGGTAGGCAACTTCTCCTCGTCTAGCGAGGATTTGAAAAGGTCCCACATACCTTGGCGCTAGTTTTCCTTTAACCTTAAACCTTTTCGTTCCCCTCATTGGTGAAACCTTTAAATAAACGTAATCTCCTTCCTTAAACTCTAGGTTTCTTCTTCGGGTGTCCGCGTAGCTCTTTTGCCGTGACTGTGCCACTTTTAAACGGTCCCGAATCAGACGAACCTTTTCTTCGGCTTCTTTGATAATGTCAGGTCCAAATACTGCACGTTCTCCTGTCTCGGACCACATCAGCGGGGTTCGACACCGTCGACCAAACAATGCCTCGTTGGGCGACATTTTTAGGCTTGCTTGAAAGCTGTTGTTGTAGGAGAATTCGGCATAGGGCAAACATCTCTCCCAGTCTTTGCTAAAATCCAATGCACAGGCTCTCAACATGTCCTCTAGGACCTGGTTGGTTCTCTCTGTCTGGCCATCTGTCTGTGGGTGATAAGCTGTGCTGAACGCAAGGTAACTCCCTAGAGTTTCATGTACTTTCTCCCAGAAATGAGAGGTAAACTGGGTGCCTCGATCAGATATGATTCTTTTAGGTACACCGTGAAGACACACTATTCTGGCCATATATAATTCGGCTAGCTTGGCACTACTATAATTTGTCTTAACGGGGATGAATCTTGCCGTTTTGGTGAGTCGATCCACAATCACCCAGATGGAATCATACCCTGTTGCAGTCTTGGGCAATCCAACAATAAAATCCATACCTATCTCATCCCATTTCCATTCGGGGATCCTAAGGGGTTGCAGCAGACCTGCCGGTCTCTGGTGCTCAGCCTTCACCTTCTGACAAACGTCACAGAGCGCTACGTACTCTGCCACATCTCTCTTCATGTTGGGCCACCAGTATCCTTCCTTCAGATCCTGGTACATCTTGGTACTTCCGGGGTGCAATGAGTATGCTGATTCGTGAGCTTCCTTTAGGATTAATCCTCTCAGTCCACCCTGTTCAGGTACGTAAATCCTCTTTTTGTACCATAGGACATCCTTCTCGTCGGTTGAAAATTCCTTTGCAAAGCCTGCAGCTAGACGTTCCTTCACCTCTCGGATTTCCTGGTTGTCCTTCTGGGCCTCTTCAATTTGGGCCCTCAAAAGAGGTTGAATGTCCAAGGTGTTTATCTGTCCATGAGGTACTATACGTAGGTTTAGCCGGGCCATTTCCTCCTTAAGCTCAGGGGCCATTTCTTCCGCCTCAAGATGATTGCAATGGCTCTTCCGACTCAACGCGTCAGCCACAACGTTTGCCTTGCCAGGGTGATAGTGAACCTCCAAATCATAATCCTTGATTAATTCCAACCACCGTCTTTGCCTCAAGTTGAGGTCTGACTGGGTAAAGATATACTTTAGACTCTTGTGGTCAGTGTAGATATCGCAGTGGTTTCCTATCAGATAATGTCTCCAAATCTTCAGCGCATGAACCACAGCTGCAAGTTCTAGGTCATGTGTAGGGTAGTTTTCTTCATGGGGTCGCAATTGTCGCGACGCATAGGCCACAACCTTTCCGTCCTGCATTAGTACTCCTCCTAGTCCTTGCCTTGATGCATCACAATATATAACAAAGTCTTTTCTTATATCAGGAAGAACTAAAATAGGTGCAGAGGTCAGCTTTTCCTTGAGCTGCTCAAAGCTTTTCTGACATTGTTCTGACCATGCAAACTTCTTTTCCTTCTTGAGTAGTTGTGTCATTGGCCGGGCTATTTTAGAGAATCCTTCAATGAACCTCCGGTAGTATCCGGCCAAGCCTAGAAAACTCCGAATTTCCGTCACAGATTTGGGTTCCTTCCATTCAGTAACGGCCTCCACCTTAGCAGGGTCCACTGCTACTCCGCCGGCTGAGATCACGTGGCCTAGAAAAGCGACTTCCTTCAACCAGAATTCACACTTGCTAAATTTTGCATATAATTTGTGTTTCCGAAGTTTCTCGAGTACCAAACGCAAGTGCTCGGCATGTTCTTCTTCGTCTTTGGAGTAGATCAATATATCATCGATGAATACTACCACGAATTTGTCCAGGTAATCCATGAACACCTTGTTCATGAGATTCATAAAGTAAGCTGGGGCGTTGGTTAAACCAAACGACATCACGGTGAACTCATACAACCCATAGCGTGTTGAGAACGCTGTTTTGGGTATATCTCCAGTCCTAATTTTCAATTGATGGTATCCTGATCGAAGATCAATCTTAGAGAACACCTTCGCTCCTTTGAGTTGATCAAAAAGATCATCGATCCGTGGTAGTGGATACTTGTTCTTGATAGTTACTTCGTTCAGTGAACGATAGTCTACACACATCCTCATGGTACCATCCTTCTTTTTGACGAACAGCACTGGGGCTCCCCAAGGTGACGAACTAGGGCGTACAAATCCCTTTTCTTGTAATTCTCTGATTTGCTTTTTAAGCTCCTCTAACTCATTGACTGGCATCCGATAGGGTCTCTTGGATATGGGAGCAGTCCCGGGTATCAGATCAATAATGAACTCTATATCACGATCTGGTGGCATCCCAGGTAGATCTTCTGGAAACACATCGGCAAATCGTTGCACTATAGGCATTCCTTTCAAAGGTAGCATGGTAAATATGCCTCCGGCACGTTCGGTTAGTCTAGGATCTTGATCCATGGTTGCTCGCATGTCCGACCCCCAAGGTGTGGTCAGGGTAATTTCCCTACGTCTGCAGTCAATTACCCCTCTGTTCTTTGTTAACCAATCCATTCCCAATATGACATCCAGGGTCTGGGGTATCAAAACCATAAGGTTGGAGGGAAACACCACATCCCTAAGACGGACAGGTACATCTATGCAAGCATGACTCACAGTTATCTCGCCCCCAGGTGAGTGGACTATCATAGGTTTTCTAAGTCTTACTGGGGTTAAGTTGTGTTTTTGACTAGCCTTCAAAGATATGAATGAATGCGATGCGCCAGAATCGAAAAGGACTTTAACTGGGGTAGAATTGATAGAGAACATACCCATTAGTACGCCCTGATCTTCCTGGGCTTCTTCAGCTCGGACATGGTTCACTTGTCCGCGCCCAAATCCTGTAGCGGTCCTGTTCGTTTGTGGAGTCCTGAACAGGCCTCGTCCGACAGCAGGGGCAGGGGTCCCACGAACAGTGATAGCATTGGCGCCAGTACGGACAGGAGTCTTGCGTGGATGAGGGCAATTGTTGGCGTAGTGCCCATACTCCCCGCAATTGAAGCAGTCCACATGCCTCCTGGTTCCAGGGGCAGCCAGAGTTGGTGCAGGGGTGCGGTTCTGAGTCGCAAGTGGCCTGTTGAAAATGCTAGGTGCAGCAGGGCGGTTGGTTGCCACAATAGGGGGCTTCCACCCAGATGAAGTGGCTCCCCTGAGTCGCTGAGGCGCTCCCTGAGGTGTGCGATTCATAGCAAGCCTCCTCTTGCGATTGTGTTCTACAGTCCTCTGATCATTTTCCAACCTAACCACTTTGTTGATCAGGCTCTGGAAGCTCTGATGGTCTTGCCCAATCATAGGTCCACGTAGCTCATCATTCAGCCCTTCTACGAACTTGTCGATCTTTTCTTCTTCATCGACAAGATCTCCGACTGCATAGCGGGCCAACTGAGTAAATCGGTTCAAATATTCCTGCACTGTCGTGTTTCCTTGCCGCAGCCTTCTGAACTCGTTCTTCTTCATACGCATCACCGCAGCAGGTACGAAGTTCTCGCGGAATGCTGCAGTGAACTCTTCCCAGGTGGGTTCTCCAGCATCCTCTTCCCGAGCTTCCTTATAGGTATCCCACCAATCTCCGGCGGGTCCCTCCAGTTGGTTTACCGCGAAGATCACCTTGTCGGCTTCGCGTACCCGGACAAGGGTCAGTTTCTTCTCGATGATTCGCAGCCAATCTTCCGCCTCCATAGGCTCGTCTGCTGTTGCGAACGTGGGTGGCTTGGTCCTCATGAATTCTCCAAAGCTTGATCCTCCGCGATTGCCTTGGTTGTTTGCGATGGTTTGTAGGAGCTGGGTTTGAGTGGCCATGACTCCGGCCAGGGTGGTTAGGTCAGGTGTCGAAGGTTCTTCATTGCTGGTTGATGTCCTACGTCGGCTTGCCATCTGTGTAGGCCGAATAAGTAAGTATCCTAATTTTCTAACTAATTTTTATGGTTTTATCCCATTAAGGGAGTTGTTTTGGTGTGAACTTTGTTTTGCAAGCTTGGTGGAATAAACTCATTTTCAATACAACAGCAATAATATCATAAATAACATCATAGAGTTCCACAAATAGTACATAAATCATGATGCAAGCGACTGTATACATACACAGTCCAAACAAGGTTCATCCAAAAGATATATCAAACTAACTATCAAACTACTCGTCGATCTAGGTAAGGGGGTGGGAGTGCGTCTCGCATACAATCCAAAAACCATCCGAAGCGAGATCGAGGCTGCAGTCATCCTCCAGTCTAATCGTCCAACCATCCGCAGGATCCTGGGGCAGGTAGAGGGTGGTCGCTGGCACGGGCAAACCTGAGTCCCCACGGCTCGGAAGTAGTGGCCTCAGCATCAGGCTTGGGCTTCTTGCCCGGAGGTCGTGTGCTCTTGCGAGCAGTGCTGAGGGTGCGAGGGCCTCCGAGGAAGGTGATGCGGGGAACAGGGATCTCATCCTCTGAAGAATCAGTGGTGTCTGACTCGACGTCGGTTCCCTCTGTCTCGGAACTGACCTGGATCGGGGTCTCCAGACTGGAACCCAGCTGCGGAGAAGGTACAGGGATCTGCGGTGTGTGCACAATCTCCGGGGCAGGTGGCGGTGGCACTGTCGGGTCCTCCAGGTAAGGTGCTGACTCAGTAGCCAGCATGCCAGCCTCTCCCAAAAGAGCGTGGAAGGCTGGTGGGTATGGCGGAGTGAGGAAGAAGTAGCGGTCACGCCCTACTGCTGTGGAAGTAGAAGCCCCTGTGGTGCTGGCCGTGGCTGCTCGAAGCTGCGCCTCCAGCTGACTGACGTGCTCCTGACTCTCCCTCAGCTGCTCCTCAAGTGTATCCACCATCCCGCGGCGCTCGTTGTACTGATCGGACAACTGCTGGAACTGGTCGCCGTGGGTCTGGAGCTGTGCCTTCAGTGAGTCTATCTCACTGCCCCAAGTCTGGTGCTCCTCCTCCAGCTGAAGCTGCTGCGCTGTGAGGTCAGTCACCTCGGTCTCTAACTCTCCCACACGCCTCTGCTGGTCGTCGATCTCCAACAGCGCCTCCTCGTAAAAGTCATCTGCTGCCTCAGCCCATCGTGACAGTCGGGTCACTATCGGGTTGTAGCAGCAAGGCGTGTCCTGAACTGTGCAGATGGAGTTGCTCTCCTCTCGAAATGGGTGGTGAGCAAACTCAGTACTCGCCAACTCAGCTCGGTGGATAGAGCTAAGTCGGAGGAAGGCCTCCCGTGCTGCATCCTGCATCGCGTTCTCTGGTAGGTCGCGACGGTATCGTGTCGGGAAGCTGTAGTCTAACTCCGGAGGAACTAGTGTGTGTACCTCGACCCGAGCCTCCCAAACAGATCCACACGGCCTCACGCGGTAGATCGGAGAGCTGGGGTATCGCAGACGCCTCATCAGCCGGTGTAGCTCGATGACGTAACCCTCCGAGCGGGGTACGCCCATCTCCCAGGCGGCGGGTGAATCCTGATCTGCCATCTAAATTTTAGGAAAAACCCAAGGTCAGCTAAGAGTAAAACTTATTTTGTAAAGAAAATAGTTAAGAGTAGGATGAAAATCGTACCGAGTTTTGTAAACATAGCGTTTTTATTTTTGAAAGTATTACTAAGTGGGAATTTCTCCCTTGGCCAGCTTAGAAAAGGGGTGGGGCACCTTTTGGTCTTTTCCTACAGTCGTATGGCTCTGATACCAGCTCTGTGGACCCCCGTTTTTATAACAGGAATCAATCGTGTAAACAGTACCATTTCCCTGGATCAAGTAGTCTGGTACACACGAATTCATAGCTGAAATACCGAGATCACATACACGAATGTCTAGGACGAGTTATTACATCATAAGCCCGCAGGCATAGTCTTAAATCATCGGACCGAATGGTCCGGAATACATTCAAAAACAGAAAAGGTAAGGCAGCGGAAAATGGAGGCAGCGGCACGCCATTGCCACAGGCAACGACCGTATCTAAGACCTATTGGACCCCATCGTCTTCATCTCCCTCCTGATAATAGGCATAGGGATCTTCCGACGCTTCATCTCCAGCCTCTGATTAAGTTTGTATATAGCAAGGGTGAGTACCAACCGTACTCAACAAGTCATCACAGCAACAATGCATATGACAGGGATATTTGAAGGATGGTTATGGTTCTTTTGCGTAAAGCAAGTTTTATAATTCTTTTCACAACCCTGAGACCTAGCATAGACTGATCAAGTTTTAATACCAGTGTTCATATTAGACAATGACGGTTCTGTCCACCATCCATTGTGATCCCAAGGATGGCTTCCCGCCATTGAGACGTCATGGTTTTCTGAGGATGTCCACATTCCCTACTCTCAGGAAGTGGCTCCAGCAGCATATAAATCATCATGCAATTATCCCAACCCACACAAGTTAAGAATTCAGAGTCTAGCCAAGTGTAATACACGTCCCGGTGCTCAATAACCGCGAGCACGGCTATTCGAATAGATTTGGTTTACTCACACTGCAGTGGATGTACACTTTACCCGCACTCCGCGACTGCCCAACACATGAGCCTCGTCCCAACACATGAGACGCGTCACGGCAAAGCTTTTCGATAACCTCGCATTGGCAGTACCCGCTCCATGAACTTTACATCCTCATACACTCTAGGCGTACGCGGTTTCTAGCAGTGTGAGGAGTTCTGGCGCACCCGGGAAAGAAGAACTCACACATGCATTAGGTTAATTAGGTTTAAATTCTCACGTGGCAGTCCTACCGATGGCGACACCACTGTAGACACCCGCCTCGCGGTTCTACCAATGGCTGCCCCACCGTAGAGCCCCTGCCTCATACATCAAGAAACCACTATGCATGGATACTGCCTCTGCTCAGCTATCTATTCCGCTAGGTCTATACCCATACGAGAAGTGCGGTTGTACGGGAGTCGTTTCATGCTTAACTTCATGGCTCGGTCCTTAATTGACCGGGGACGGTACTAGCCTTTTCCGGATACCACCCAAATCCTCCGTCCGCCCCAGTCGAAAACATTTGTTTAAATTTTATTTCTCTTTTCACAAATCATGTCATCAACCTTATGGCACTGTGGCGCTCATGTCTCCACATGCCGTATCTCAATTACCTTCCCAAAGGTAATTGCCCAAGCATTTAGCATTTTGATAAATATGAGTATGCACAATTCTAGAATAGCATTGCTAAGCAATTGTCATAATTGACTAGGGACTCATACGTAAACATGGCTACAAAGGAACTAATAGGCAAACAATCATCAAGGCATGGCATAATCACAAGTGGGATGTATATCATTGCATGCAATTTTATTTGTAAACAAAATAATTTCGCAATTGGGATCAACATGTTCAAGGGATAGTGATGACTTGCCTTGCTCAAGGTCTTGCGGGTCTTGGCCTTCACCTGGATCTGCAACTCCCTCGGGCTCTATAGTTACGTGCGAAAATTGATTTGAATTCGGTTAGAATTCAAATAAAACTCCAAATAAATCCAAATAGAAGTCGAATGCGAAAATCGATTCTTTTTATTAACTTTACTATTCGCGAATTAGGACCAACCCAATTTCGATTTATATATCCTAAATTATTTTTATGGTATAAATATTTTGTTATTATAAGTTTTTGATTTAATCAACCCGAGCACTGTATTCAAATAATAAGTTGGAAATTCATATCGCGATCTTAAATATTGGATGGAATCCAAAAATTATCGTATAATATGATTTAATTTAGTCTATGCCTAAACGATTAAATATAACACACGGTTAAAACCTCTATTAATTAAATCCGAACTCCCATCGTGAATCAATTACTTATAGAAATTACCCCTAAATAACCTATAAAAATCTATAAGAATTCATCTAATTGTTTTAGGCATTAATTTATATCTAAATTATCACCGCGAATTGATTTCTTACTAAAATTACCAAGAATAATCTATATTTAAATTTTGCAATTCTACGATTAATATTAATCTATAATTAGATTCTAATTTATTTTAAATTTTCTAAACCTCCCAAATTTCTCTCTAACACCTATTTATTTATTTTCTTTTCTTTCCTTTTTCTCCCTTTTTCTCTCTCTTTTCTTTCCCCTTTTTCTCTTATTTTCTTCCCTCTCTCTCTCTGTTTTCTTCTCTCTCTCTCTCTCTTTCTTTCTTTTCTTCTCTCTCTCTCTCTTTCTTTCTTTTCTTCTCTCTCTCTCTCTTCTCTTTCTTTCTTTTCTTCTCTCTCTCTCTCTCTTCTCTCCCGGCTCCTTCCTCCCTCTTTCCCTCTTCTTTCCTCTCCCTCTCTCTCGGCTCGGCCCCGTTCTCCCTTCCTCTCTCTCACTCGGCGCTCTCTCTCCCGCTCTACCCGAGGCGACGACGACGGCGCAAGGGGAAAGGGCAGCGGCTCACCGACGGCGGCGACGGCGACGACGACGGTGGCGACGACGGCGCAAGGCGCGACACACGGAGACGGCGGCGCGGCGGTACAAATGCGGCGACGCGGCGGCACGGCGATGGCGCGGCTGCACGATAGCTCGAGGGCGGCGGCGTGTGGAGAAGGAAGAGAGGGGAAGGAGATGGATGGAGATGGGTGTGGAGTGGAGGAGGGGAGGGCCGGAATTTATAGGGGAGGAGGGGAGGGAGGAAAGGGGAGGGCGGCGGTGGCTTAAAGGCAATGCGACGGCGACGCAGCTGCGCGGGGCGCGAGGCAGAGGAGGGGACGGCCGTGCGGCGCGGCGTGTGGGGAAGCAGGGCGACGTGCGGGCGGGCGTGCGGCGCGGTGGTAAAGGGGAGGGGCAGGACGACGTGCAGCGAAGGGGGCAGGTGGCGGCGTGGGGTTCGAGATGGGGACGACGTGCGCTGCGCGGTCGACGGGACGGGGAGGCGGTGCGGGGCACGAGGGGAGGCAGAGCAGCGCGGCGCGCGGGACGGGCGGCTGTGCGGAGCTCGGAACGACGACGACGTGTGCGGCGCGGCTCGAGACGACGGCGACGTGCGCGCGACACGGGCTCGGGGCTCGGGGAGGCGGAGCGGCACGGCGCGCGGGGCGACGGGACGGCGACGCGGGGCGCGAGGGGTGATGATGGCGATGGCGACGGGACGGTGAGGCGGAGCGGCCTGGGCGACGACGACGCGTGCGCGGCGGCGGCGATGGCGCGGCGATGGCGACGTCGGCGCGGCAACCTAGGGAAGGCAGAGCGGCGCACGGCGCGGGCTCGAGGCTCGGGGCGACGGCGCGCGCGCGGCAGAGGAGGCAGAGCGGCGCTCGGCGCGCACGCGGCAGGGGCGCGGACGCGAGGGCAGGGGCGCGGGGTTAGGGTTCCGCGTCGAGCACTTTGCGGGCAATGAACAGTGCCATTTCTGATTTTCCCCGATTTTTAGCCTATTTTCCATTCAAATTTAATTTCGCAATTTCGAAATGTTGTAAAATTTATTTTTATTCATTATGTGTGTCATTCCAACTATTGAATCCACTCAAGATAAATTTTACTCATTTTTTATTTGTATTATTTGTTTGAATCATTAATTAGGGTTAATTCTTATTCCCTCGCGTTTAAATTTAATTGATACAAATGTGTTTGCATTAACATTTTATTTAGTTCTATCCACATCTAATTTTTATTGTAAATTATATTTATTCTACCAATTCCCATCTAGAGTTTATTCCTAATTAATTGTCCTTTACTCACGATTAATGAACTTCGAAATCGAATCAAATAAAATAGGCAAATAAAATCGGCATGATGCAATTTATTTGTAAAGTTTTTGAAAATCCGTATTTTTGGAGTTTGGTTTTTATTGGTCAAATTTTCAGGGTGTTACACAGACTTAGGGGGAAAGAACGGGGAAAATGGAAATGAAGATGGAGCGAGCAGCAAGGAAACTCCATCACCCAAGGGAGCTACTATACCTTTTGATTACAACAAACTTACCATTCCCCCTCACAACTTTGTCTCCGTCCCTTCCGGGCGTGCTCCTCAATTTGATGGGACACATTACGCCGCTTGGAAGCACAAGATGAAGTTGCATCTAATCTATTTGCATCCAAGTATTTGGAAAATTGTTTGTATAGATGTTGATGTACCCCATGATGACATGGAGCTCACTTCGGAGCAAGAGCAACTTATCCACCGCAGTGCTCAAGCTTCCAATGCAATTCTCTCCGCCTTGAGTCCGGAGGAGTTCAACAAGGTTGATGAGCTTGAGGAGGCCAAGGAGATATGGGATACTTTGCAATTGGCTCATGAGGGATCACCCGCCGTTCGTGAGGCCACGATTGAATTATTGGAAGGAAGGCTTGGAAGATTTGTGATGGATGACAAGGAGACACCACAAGAGATGTATGATAGGATGATGATCCTTGTCAACAAGATTAAAGGACTTGGGAGTGAGGACATGACAAATCACTTTGTGGTCAAGAGACTTCTCCGTGCTTTTGGTCCAGGAAATCCCACTCTTGTATCAATGATACGGGAAAGGAAAGATTTCAAGAGGCTCACTCCAAGTGACATTCTTGGAAGAATTGTGTCTCATGAGATGCAAGAAGAGGAAGCTCGTGAAGTGAGGCAAATGGTGAAGAATGCCGCCATGATCAAAAATCAAGAAGTAGCTTTGAAGGCAAAACAAGAAGAAGAGTCAAGTTGTGAAGAAAGTGAAGATGAAGAAATGGCTTTTATTGTCAAGAGATTCAAGCACTTTCTTCGCAAGAGTGGCTATGGCAAAGGGAGGAAGGATGATGACAAGGGAAAGAGGCAATCAAAGAGAGCTTGCTTCAATTGTGGCAAATATGGCCACCTCATTGCCGATTGTCCCAAGTCAAATGAAGCTAAGGCTAAGGGAGGCAAGAAGAAGCCGGAGCGTGCTCATGTGGCGGAAGCACACATGGCAGAGGTGTGGTACTCCGGAGATGAAGAAGATCTCGAGGTCAAGCCCAAGCCCAAGCCAAAAGACAAGGTTGAAGGAGAAGGTGGTGTTGCTACCGTCGCCTTCAAGTCATCTTCTTCAAGCAAGGAGCGTCTCTTCAACAACTTGAGTGATGACGACGACGACTTCTACCACTACTCTTGTTTCATGGCCCAAGGCCGCAAGGTGATGACTCAAAAGCCCTCTCACACCTCTCTTGATGTTGATTCTAGTGATGAGGAAAGTGATAATGAATTAGATGATGTGCTTAAGAACTTTAGCAAACCCGCTATGCGACATTTGTCTAAGTTAATGAGAGCTTTGGATAGTAAAGAACAATCTCTCGAAAGGCAAGAAGAATTACTTATTCTTAAGAAGAAAAGAAACCTTGCCTTAGAGGAGAGCCTAGCTAAAGAATGTGCTAAAAATGAACAACTAGCTAATGAGCTTAATTTGGCTAATGGTTCTCTAGCTAGCCTTAGGGATGTCAATGAAACTCTTCAAGAGAAATTTGCTAGTTTAGACAAAACTCATAAAGATCTTGAAGTTCAATTTGACACTCTTTGGAATAGCACTTCTCAACCAAATGTGGTTTCTAATTCTTCTAACCCATCTACTAGCAATGGTTGTGCTAGGTCTTACAATATTGATTTGAACTCTTATGCTACTAATGTTGATGCTATGCAAGCTCTTAAGAAAGAGAATGAAAGGTTGGGCACATTGGTGAAATATGGATGCATGAAGACATACCATTCAAAAGATGCCCTTTACAAGACCATCACCGCTCATCCTAACAAGGATGGACACGGGCTCGGATTTTCTGGTGGAAGTCCTGTGTCTAAGCGTGTGATGGTAAATGGGAATGAATGCTTGATGTTTGTAAGAGAAGGAAAAGCTCCACAAGCAAGTGAAGTGACTTGTCCCCTCACTGGTCAGACACCCGGAAGTTTCGGGCAAAATGACCGGAAGTTCCTGCCCTGTAAGACAGGAAGTTCCGGACATTTTGTCAGGAAGTTCCGAGCTTCTGATAGGCCGAAGGGGCTGGCCGGAAGTTCCGGTTATAATGCCAGGAAGTTCCGGCCAGAGGGTCTTTACTATGATTCATATGTAATTTCCAAAAATTCAGAGGGCAAAGTGATTGCTTATTTTAATGGGAATTACAATGATGAGTACCGCACTTGTGTGTGGATGCCAAAGGCTTTGGTGACTAACATCAAGGGACCCAAACTTAGACAAGTTTGGGTTCCTAAATCCCAAGCTTGATTTCTTTCGTAGGCATACTCCTCCAATGGCTCAAGTTGGGTTGTGGACAGTGGCTGCACCAATCATATGACGGGAGAGAGGAGTATGTTTACAAGTCTTGATGAGGAGGGTGGAAGTCGTGAAAATATTGTCTTTGGAGATGATGGTAAAGGAAAGGTAATGGGTCTCGGTAAGATTGCCATTTCCAAGAATCAATCTCTATCTAATGTCCTCCTTGTCAATTCATTAAGCTACAATTTATTATCCGTGTCTTAATTGTGTAAGTTAGGATTTAATTGCTTGTTTACCGATGTGGATGTGACCGTTTTTAGGCGAGATGACTCTTCCATAGCATTCAAGGGTGTCTTAAAGGGTGATCTCTATCTTGTTGATTTCGACGTAAATAGAGTGAATCCGGAGGCATGCTTGATTGCTAAATCCTCTATGGGTTGGCTATGGCACCGTAGGCTAGCCCATATTGGAATGAGGAATTTGGCATCTCTTCTAAAAGGGGAACACATTCTTGGTCTATCTAATGTTTCTTTTGAGAAAGATCGTGTGTGTAGTGCTTGCCAAGCCGGGAAGCAAGTTGGGAGTCCACATCCTATAAAAAACATCATAACTACAAAAAGACCACTCGAGCTTCTTCATATGGATTTATTTGGGCCCGTGGCCTACATAAGCATTGGAGGTAACAAGTATGGTTTCGTCATTGTTGATGATTTTTCACGCTTCACTTGGGTGTACTTTTTCCATGACAAAAGCGAAGCTCAAGATGTCTTCAAGCGCTTCGCAAAGCAAGCCCAAAACCTCTATGATCTCACTATCAAGAGGGTGCGAAGCGACAATGGAGGAGAATTCAAGAACACTCAAGTGGAGGAATTTCTTGATGAAGAAGGAATCAAGCACGAGTTCTCCGCCCCTTATGATCCTCCCCAAAACGGCATTGTTGAGAGGAAGAACCGAACCCTCATTGAAGCCGCAAGGGAAATGCTTGATGAGTACAAGATTTCGGATGTCTTTTGGACGGAAGCCGTGAGTACCGCATGTCATGCCATCAACCGCTTGTACCTCCACAAGATCCTAAAGAAAACCTCATATGAGCTCTTGAGTGGTAAAAAGCCTAATGTTTCATATTGTCGTGTCTTTGGGAGCAAATGTTTTATTTTAAGTAAGAGGCATCGCTCATCTAAGTTCTCACCTAAGGTGGATGAGGGATTCTTACTTGGCTATAAATCAAATGCACATGCCTATCGTGTCTTCAACAAAACCTCCGGTATTGTTGAAGTCACTAGGGATGTGACATTTGTTGAATCTAATGGCTCCCAAGGAGAGCAAGTTGTTGTACATGTTGTAGGGGATGTGGATCCAAATCAAGCTATAGGTACTAAGGCTATTGGAGACATACGACCAGTTGAGATGCATGATGACCAAGAATATAGGGATAAACCTCTGTCATCGACATCCAATAGCCCTACAAGTGCTGTGTCTGCTGAGCCGGAAGTTCCGGGTCCTATTGACCAGAACCTCCGGACATTTCCAGGCCCGGAAGTTCCGGGTTCTACAGTCCGGAACCTCCGGACCAGTGGTAGTGAAGACGTGCCAACGGCACAAGTGGATGGGATCGATGCTGAGGGCACTTTAGAGCATTCTGATCAGGCTCAGGTCCCCCCAGTGCACCATCCAAGGATACATCACACTATCCAAAGAGATCATCCCGTCGACAACATACTTGGTGACATAAGAAAAGGGGTAACTACTCACTCTCGTATCGCAAATTTTTGTCAACACTTCTCGTTTGTCTCTTCTTTGGAACCAACCAGGGTGGAAGATGCGCTTGGTGATCCGGATTGGGTGATGGCTATGCAAGAGGAGTTGAATAACTTCACTCGCAATTAAGTATGGACTTTGGTGGAGAGACCCAAGCAAAATGTCATCGGCACCAAGTGGATCTTTCGCAACAAGCAAGATGAACATGGGGTGGTTGTAAGGAACAAAGCCCGGTTAGTTGCGCAAGGGTTCACCCAAGTCGAGGGTCTCGATTTTGGTGAATCCTTCGCACCTGTCGCTCGCCTTGAGTCAATTAGAATTCTTTTAGCCTATGCCGCTCACCATGATTTCAGGTTATTCCAAATAGATGTCAAGAGTACCTTTCTCAATGGACTTATCTCGGAGTTAGTCTATGTGGAGCAACCACCGGGGTTCGAGGATCCAAAGTTGCCAAACCATGTGTACAAGCTCTCAGGGCGCTCTACGGGCTCAAACAAGCCCCTAGAGCTTGGTATGAATGTCTCCGAGATTTTCTTTTGAAAAATGGTTTTGAAATTGGAAAGGCGGATACTACTCTCTTCACTAAAAAATTTAAGAGTGATTTATTCATATGCCAAATTTATGTCGATGACATAATATTTGGTTCTACTAATGCCTATTTTTGTGAAGAATTTAGTAGTATCATGACTAAAAGGTTCGAGATGTTTATGATGGGCGAGTTGACCTTCTTCCTCGGGCTACAAGTGAAGCAAGCACTAGAGGGCACCTTCATCTCTCAAACCAAGTACGTGAAAGACATACTCAAGAAGTTTGGGATGGAGGATGCCAAACCTATCAAGACGCCCATGCCTACTAATGGACACCTAGACCTCGATGATAATGGTAAATGTGTGGACCAAAAGATATATCGCTCCATGATAGGATCTTTGCTTTACTTATGTGCATCTCGTCCCAACATCATGCTTAGTGTTTGCATGTGTGCCTGTTTTCAAGCGGAGCCTAAAGAGTGCCATTTGATTACCGTCAAGAGAATACTAAGATATTTAGTTCACACTCCTAATCTTGGCTTGTGGTATCCTAAGGGTTGTGGCTTTGAGATTTTGGGCTATTCCGATTCGGATTATGCCAGGTGTAAGGTTGATAGAAAAAGCACAACCGGGACTTGTCAATTCCTTGGGCGGTCCCTTGTTTCTTGGTCCTCTAAGAAGCAAAATTCCATTGCCTTATCCACCGCCGAAGCCGAATATGTTGCCGCCGGTTCTTGTTGTGCCCAACTCCTTTGGATGAGACAAACCCTAAAAGATTTTGGCTACAACTTCACCAAGATCCCACTCCTATGTGATAATGAGAGTGCCATCAAAATAGCCAACAATCCCGTCCAACACTCAAGAACCAAGCACATAGACATTCGCCACCACTTCTTGAGAGATCATGAGACTAAAGGAGACATATGCCTTACCCATGTGAGAACCGAAAGCCAATTAGCCGACATTTTCACCAAGCCTTTAGATGAGAAAAGATTTTGCGAGCTTAGGAGTGAGCTCAATATCTTAGACTCTCGTAACATTAGGTGATGGGTGGTTGGCTAATCCATAGCCAAACATGTGTCACTAAAATGTAAATTAAAAAAAATGAGCTTTTGTGTCTTGAGATCACTTCTTGTGTAGAAGATGGTCTTGATACCAGGAATAAAGCTCAAACATTCCCTCTATTATCCAAAAACCCTTTTGTGAAATTTTGCGAAAACTTTTGTGTGTGTTTTTATTGCGAAAATTTGGTTTTTATCCCTTCTTGTGATGTATATTGACCATTGTTATGTAATGTTGATTGTTGGCTGGTCATATACATCATAAGTCTCTTTATGTCCATAGGTTTTCATTTCCAAATCATTGAATTCTCATCTATTCCATTGAACTTGGGCCTGACTGCCCTCTGTTCTGTCAGGCCGGAAGTTCCGATCACCCCAGTCCGGAACTTCCGGGGGTCTGGGGTATAAATACCTAGGGGGAGCCCGAGCCTGGTCTCTCTCTCCTCACTTCTTCTCCTCCCCGATTCCCAAACCCTAGCCGCCGCTACAGTGCTCCTCTCGGCGATTTTCTCTTCCAACCGTGGAAATTTGATTCCTCTCCATGGAATCAACCACATTGGTGGCTAGGAGGTTCATTCTGCGATTGATTTGCGATTTCCCCTCTCAAGGTAGCACTTTTGATCTTCTCTTTTGGTTCATCATGTTTCTGCCCCGATCTCTAAATATGTGAACCTAGGGAGAAAACCTTTTGGATAGAATTGTTCCTGCTACCTTGTAGATTGCCGATCTATAGTTTTTTTTGTCACATGCACTGGCCTGATTAAATCCTCTGTTCTTCAGTTTTGCTGGCCGGAAGTTCTGGTGTTCTTGGCCCGGAACTTCCGGTCTCTGTCCAGCCAGCCAGTAACCTTGATTCTGCTACTGTTTCTTTTAACCATTGCACTTCAACCTTGTTGATTCTTGTTGCAGTGGTCTCTATCCAGACAGAAGCTTTCTCAAGATGTTCCTGCTGACTCGAGCCCCCTGGTTCGTGGTCCTAGGGGGAGATTGGGCAAAGAAAAAGTTGGAGATTTTTACAGTGGGAGTCAGATTCCGATCCATTCTAGGAGGGCTGGTAGCATTGTCATTCGTGATGCACCCCGCTCTCCTTCTCCAGCTGCATCTGAGTCAGATGATGGTGGCAATGAGGATGAGCCTGGTTCTGAAAGCAATCCTTTCAGGCTGTACAAGACAAGGGCTGTTGATCCTGATCCTAGACGCCCAAGAGTGAACTATCTGAAGAATCTACTCGAGTGTGGAAAGGACAGAATGATTAGCCCTGATACTCTGCCAGCTGACTCTCAGGATGACAGATTCAGGACCTTGGTGCAAGTTGATTGGTATAACTCTGTGATCATGGGAAGATCTCATCCAGTGGTAGAGATGAAGTGGCTAGACTGGCAGTATATGTCCTCAAAGAACAACATAGTCTTCAATGAGGTACGCAAGGTGTGTGAGCGCAAGCACGTGGCAGATTTATTGGCCTTGCAGTATTCCTAGAATGAGGAAGTGATTGGACAGTTCTACTCCACTGCTTTCTTTGGCACCACCAAGGAGGGGCTTGATTTTGTGAAGTGGACCATTCAGGGGCAGCAGTATAGGGTCTCTATGGCATAGTTTGCTGCAGCTTTGGGGTTAGATGATGATGACCTAAGTCGTCCACATATCTTTGTAGAGGATGCTCTGTCACCGACCGACACTACCTTTATGTATGAGAAGGATGCTCCCATGGATTGTTTGGGGACTACTCGAGAGTTACGTCCATATTATAGAGTGTTGTACTCTATCTTTAGGTGGTCTTTGCTCCCCAAAGTGGGAGATGCTATAGCTCTTCCAGGTAGGCATGCGGTCCTCCTCAGACGCATGCGCTACAACAAGCCAGATTTCAGCATCATGAAGCTTATTTGGAGTGAGATCTATGAGACAGTGTGTGAGCCAAAGAGAGGCTGCATCTATGCTCCTTATATCATGAAGATGATTGAGGCCAAGACTAGGATTTGTTATTTGAACGATAATCAACACAAGCCTTTCCGTCCTCATGCTCCCACTACTTCAGCTACTCCTACCACCAGAGTGACTCGTGCTTCCACCTCAGCTGCTCCTTCTTCCTCTGCTGCACCTCAGCGTTCTGAGTCTTCTTCTCCCATAAAGAAGGCTCTCAGGGCTATCTTTTGCATGTGTGCCAAGACAGCTAAGAAGGTAAAGAAGATAGAGAGGCGTCAAAAGGAAGATTGGATTGCAGCAGACAAGGATGTCTCTGACATTTCTGATGATGAGGAGTTTGTTGATCCTTTTGCTGCTTATGAGACTGCTCGAGACATTGCTAGTGGTGAGGGTCCCTCTGGCACATCTTATTTCTTCAATGAGGAGTCCTCTCACTCCGAGGAGAGCAGTGATGATGAGGAGTCAGATGCCCGTACCGAGAATTTTCCTACAGATCCCGATGAGGCAGTGGACGCCGCCGGGCAAGACATCGACTCTCCTCACTCCGGCGACACTGAGATCATTCCTTCTGATGGCGATAATGATGAGGCTTGATCCTCTTCTTCCCTTGTGATTTTGTCTCTTTTTGGTGCCTTGATGCCAAAGGGGGAGAAAATTGCAATCAAAGGGGGTCAAAATTTTGTTTTTGATGCTTACTGCTCTGTCTGTTTATCCGGAAGTTCCGGACCCTCTTATCCGGAAGTTCCGGACCTGGCAGCTCCCTCGCTTTATATTCATGTCAGCTTGTCCGGAAGTTCCGGGTATTTTATCCGGAAGTTCCGGACCTGGCAGTTCTTTGGCCTCTACTCTTAAGAACTTATGGACATGTAATAATTCTCTAATTGTGTGGATGTAATGACTATTAGATGCTCTTAGCTGCTCTTTATATATATTGCATTTCTTTTATGCTTTGAGTGTCTTATTTGTTGTTCGTTATGTGATGTTGATTTTATCCTTTTGAGTGCTCACCATGTCGTATCTTTTGCATATAATATCTATTCTTACTGCTTTTTGTATCCCACGAATGAGTAGGGATGAAGGAAACTCTCCTCGGTTGCTCCCTTATATATTTGCATATGAGCTTCTCTCATAACTTCCATATGCATACATTAAGGGGGAGTTTCATTCACCTCTAACCATTCAAAACAAAATTTAATTCAATCTTTTGTAAGCTTTAACCATGTTGTCATCAATCACCAAAAAGGGGGAGATTGAAAGTGCATTAATCCCCCTAGTGGGTTTTGGTGATTAATGAAAAATGTGGTTAAGGGACTAATAAGTTCATTGAGTGACTTTCAGGTGCATTAGTCCAAGGTGTGGAAGATGGATGCTTGGAGACCCCCAAAAAGTACAAAATCAAAGCGGACCGGAACTCGAGAAGTGCATAGGATAGTTTTTTTTTGAAATCAAGTTTTTAGGAAAAACCGTACTATTAAAAGGGGTTCCAGGTGATGCTCTGAGATATATCAAGTGCTCTTAGTGTGAACCAAGTGTCAAGTTTCCCTAGGAGTCATTTTTGCAAATACTCCATCTGTTCAAAAATGTAAGTCCGGAACTACCTGTCTTCTAGGTCCGGAAGTTCCGGTCTTGTGAAAAAGATTTTCCCAAGTGTAGTCCGGAAGTTCCGGTCTTCCAGGTCCAGAACTTCCTGTCTAGTTTCCAATTCAAATTTGTGAGTAACGGCTAGATGATGTCACCTAGCCGTTATACATATACAACTCGTTTCCAGCTCGTTCCTTGGCCATTCCACTTTCACTTTTCAAACCTAGAGCTATTGCTAGCCTCTCCCAAGTGTTTCTTGCCTTCTCCATTCAATCTAGAGCCTAATTCTTGTGAGAAAGAGAGATTGAGAGGGAGAGAAGAAGATTTGGAGATGTGTGAAGACTAGGATCTTGTGTGAGCACTTGGAATATCTCGTGGGCTGTCATCTCGGTGCTTATTACTCTTGGAGATGATCTCCTAGACGGTTAGGTGTCGCCCGCGAGAATCCGTTGCATATTGTGGATGTCCCAGGTAAGTTTGTGAATGATTTCCTCTCCTCTGAAAGGGAACGAGGTAAGTTAGTGAAGTTCTTGTGCTGAGATTCTAGAGGCTTTCCAAGTAGAGCAACCCACACTTGTGGTGGATTTTTAGAAGTAGGTTGAGTTGGATCTTGGTGATCACTCAATTCTAGAAATTTGCCTAGGGGTGTTTGGGGTTGAAGGCTGTGGATTTCCTCTGGGTTTTTGCATAAGTGAGGCAAGGGGTTAATCGAGACCCAGCTCTTTGGAGCTCCTCAACGGAGAGTAGGATCGCAATATCCGAACTTCGGGAAAATTTTGCTCTTGTCTCTTTCTGTGATGTTTCTGTGAATGATTCTGTGATATATCCTCTACTTAGAATACCTGTGCACCATCTTGTGAAGATTGGCTTAGTCTCCTGTTTCGAAATTTGAATTTCATCTCTGTTTTGTTACCTGTCACACCCTAAAAATCCTAAATTTATAAATTGTTGTTTAATTGGAATTATTAGAAATGATTTTTAAAAAGTTTGAAAGAGAAGATTTAATTTTAAATAATAAATTCCAATATAAAATGGGGCTAGATAAAATTTTATTAAATACTTTACTTGATTCTATAATTCCTAGATTTTTCTGGGATTTATTTGAGCCAAGGAAGTATTTTTAATAAATGGAATTGCATTTCATGAATAATTTAAAATGAACAAGTTTTAAAAAGTCTTCTTTTGGCTTTGGGCCGAAAGTCGGCCCAAAACCCTTTCCTTTTCTCTCTCGGCTAGTCGGCCCAAGTCGGCCCAGTCCGCCGCGCCTCCTCTCTCCCGGTGCCGCTGACAGGTGGGGCCCGCCTGTCAGTCTTCGTCTTCCTCGCGCCGTCGCCCGGCCGAACCCTAGCCGAGCCGCGCCGCCGCCGCCCTTCCAAATTCGATCGCGTCTTTCCATCTCCGGTGAAATTGATAGAGGGAAAATGTTCCCCGTGATCCACTCTACCTTTTCCCTTTTGGAATCATCGCTAAATCGGTTTGGAAACCGTCGGATTCGAGCTCGAGTCGGATTCACCTCTCTCCTCCGAACCCTAAACCTTCCATCGCGTCGTCGGTCGCCGTGGGCCTTCGCCGCCGCCTCTTAGCCCCTTTAAATGGACCCCCGAGCTCTCCTCTACCCGCCGCCACCCTTGCCTTCGCCTCTCGCCGCCGGAAGAGCCCTCGCGCCGTGTAGCTTTGCGTCGTCGCCGCCGCAGCTCCAGCCGTGCGCCGCCGTCGCTCCGGTCGTCGCCGTCGCTCGGGAAGGTCACCATCGTGGTCGCCGTCTCGTCGCCGTTCTCGTCCGACCCTCCGTCGTCGCCGTAGACCGCCGGAGTACCGCCGCCGTCGTCGACCCGAAGATCTCCGCCGCTTCGTCCTCGTCGCCGTCCGCCGTGGACCGGTCGTGGACCGATGGATCTCAGCCGTCCGTTTTGGTTAGGATCGATCTCGGCCGTCCGTTCCCGTGAACCGTCGCCGTGCACCCGGTTCACCGTGAACCCTAGCCGCTGACGCAATAATTCCCTTTTCCTTTTCAAAAATAATTCATTATTGCGTCATAATTCAATTAAAATTTATATAAGTGTTTTAATCCGATTTAATTTTTGAAAATTCATAACTAATTCATCTTAGCTCGGATTTAGTTGGTTCAAGTCTCTAAATTTTTCTAAAATTGAGATCTACATGTTAAAAATATCCACATGTACTGTTCAGGCTTGTTTATGTGCTGTTTTGGTGTTTTTGCTCTTTTCTGTTTAGATTCCGACGTTCCCGGAGAGTCCGATTTCGTCGGAGAAGAATTTGAAGAGTTCCAAGGCCAGCAAGGCAAGTCATACAGATCCCAAACAACCCTTTGAGCATGTTGATTCTATTTAAAGCTATTATTTCTATTCAACTATTGCATTTATTTTTGAATGTCATTGGGTGGAATTAACCTATTGTTTGCTATAGCCCTTTTGTTCTTGATTACACTATTCCTTGATACCTTAGGTTATAATTTGACTAGTTGGATTTATTTATTGGTTCAACTAGATGTATTAGATATAATTGCTTAGCCATGCTTAGTAACATTAGCACACATTTGGGATAACTAATGTTTCACTAGTACTTAATGATGGTTATTTAATTGTAGCTCACGATGGCTAATCGTGATTTGTTAATTAATTAATGTGCCAACTAAAACTTGTTAATGGTGGGTTGTGAGCACATGGTTTTGATGGTCGTGCTCATGACAATTAAGGACCGGTTCACGAGTTTCGGTTGTGAAACATTAACCGTGCCAACCACAAGCCAGCATGGGCAACGGCTTTACCTTTTGTATAGCATAGTTCATTATGGGGCACCAGACTGTGAAGTGGCGGAGATAAGCCCACGTGGGTCGCTGGGGAGTCCATGCCTTGTTATAAGGGGGTGATTATGATCCAGGAATGGTGCGCTGTGGTGGATTGTGTTGTGCGAGGGGTATTGTCACAGCTCCTTTCCGAGGTACCGTGGTGGTATTAAGGCACATGGTGACATGTTGTGGGGCTGTGTCTTGTGGGTACAGTGGTACATCTCTGATCAGAGTGAAACTATTCGAATAGCCGTGCCCGCGGTTATGGGCGGGTCTAACAATGTCTTTCGTGATTAGTCTCACACTTTTCACCATAATAACAGATGCTTTAATTGGTAAATTAGCTCCTGGTTTGGAATGGTATATACCTGGTTTGGAGATAATTTGTCTAGCTCCTGGTTTGGAATGGTATATTCCTGGTTTGGAGATAGATCTGTACAGCCGGGTATGGTTGTTCCGGATGGTTGGGCCTGTACAGCATGGGTATGTTGTACAGTGTTGTTTAATATTGATGATTAATTACTCTACTGTTTTACAATTCTCAAATGTTTGCTAAATGCTGCTTTTGCAAATGAGCCTATATTATGCCATCCTTTGGTATCCTTGTGCACTTGCATATTTGCTGTGTGGCTTGCTGAGTATGTCATATACTCACCTTGCAATCATTCATCAGAGGAGGAGTTCTTCAGTGATGCTGATGGTGTGGTGGATTAGGTGTAACCCTGGTCAAGCTGCCTGTGGAGTGAAGTCGCCTGCGCCGTTTATCTTATTTTCCGCTGCTTAGATTTTTATTGATTGAGAGGAACTGTCTACCTCTGTAATGACATTTCATTCGCTTATCAATTAGAATAATAATTGTACTCTATTGTCAATTTGTTATTGTGTGCCTCGGCTGATTCCTGGACGAGGGTTTACACCCATGTAAGCGTTTGGAATTTTGGATAGAAATTCCGGGCGTGACAAGTTTGGTATCAGAGCCTCCTTGACCTTAGGTTATGCCAAATGGTTACCCATAGAAGCCCTCTAAAAATATTGGAAAAGTAGAACTGTTCTTCTCCCTTTCTCTTTTAATTAAACCAAACTAATGGCACATGCAGTTTATAATTCCTTTAATTGTTTTCATTCAAAATTGATTTATGATTCCTGTGTTATTGGTACCGTACATCTATTACTGTACTAATGGCCCATTTACCAGCAAAGGTTTTACAACATTGTTTTATTTAATCTTGCTGCAATAAAATAAATTTAGCATGTTGATTTTATAGCTCTCTTTTATTTTATTTCTTTTAAAACCATTTGTTCAAAAGTGTAAAATTTCTAACTTTATTCAAATTAACCCAAAAACTTGTGCTATTAATTGGATAAATGTCTTAACTCCCTCCTTTCACTTGTCATTAGATGCCGTGCTACAAGCCTGAGTACTTGTTTGGTGCTGAAGGATTTGTCCAGGAGTTGCGTACGATGTCCTTTGCCATAGGATTTGGGACTGCCCCTCTGTATGCCCAGATTCCTCATGATCGTCATGAAGAGAAGTGCCGTGTCAAAGTCACCTTGAACAGTAATCGTGAAGATATCCCATCGGTGATGTTCGAGGCTGGAGGGGGAAAGTATATTCATGCATGTCAAGAGGTAGCAAGGATCGCCATAGGAGAGCTTCGTGATCGCTACAGTGATCAGTTGGCCGACACTGAGTATAGCTATCATCCTCGCCAACCCCAGGGAAGTGACCGTGGCAGTTATCTTGAACCTGAGGGGATTGAGAATGATGCTACCACAAAGCATTTGGTTGAGATGCTGTGGGCTATGGATGAGACTCGCGCGGAGGTTGTGTTAGCAGCTCAAGATCGTGAAGACTGGAATCGTGGTAAGATTTGCAAGTTAGAGGACAAGGTGGATCGTTTGGAGAAGGAGCTAGCCGCATGGAAGGGAGAAGCACCACCGCAGAAGGCCAGGGTTCGTCTTACCGCAAGGAAGAGAGCTCTATTTGTTCCTCGTTATCAGTTGGCGCCAAAGGTTCGTGTGGTGGAGAAAGAAGTGGAGAAAGAAGCTACCCCAGTCCCAGAGGATCCCCCGGTCATCATTATAAGTGATGATGATGAAGAAGAATCCAAGCGCACCCATTCTAAGATCGAGTGGGGACCAACTCAAGATGATGGAGATGTGTCGAATGAGCCTTCAGTCAACTCCGATGCCCGAAAGACCTAGAACGCCTTGTCAAGCCATGGCCTTAGATCGTTGTGTTAGTTGGTTTGTTTAAGTTTGGTTGTGTGTGTGGGTCTAGCATGTGATTTACATCATGGGTGGGATGTAAAGGCATGCGTTTGTTTGCTTTCGAGTGTTAGGAAGTTTAGTGGTGAGAGAGTCTTCAGTTTTGTAATAATGAAACTCAGTTAAGATCAATAAAAGTTAAGTTAATTAAGTTCCTGTTCTAAGTAGTTTCTCTCTGGTTTCTCTTCTGGTGCTCCTGTTCATGCCAGATGGTGCTTACTCGCAGCGTTGGGAATGGTTCCAACAACAACAGTAACAACAATGCAGAGAATCCTACGCTTGCCCAAGTCTTGGCTCAACAGACACAGCTTATGAACATGATGATGCAGCAACTCCAAAATCAGCAGAATCAGGGAAACAACCAGGCGCCTCCCCAGAACAAGTTAGCAGAATTTCTTCGCGTAAGGCCGCCTACCTTCTCTAGCACCACTAATCCTGTGGAAGCTGGTGATTGGCTGCACACCATAGAGAAGAAGTTGGACTTGCTTCAATGCACTGATCAGGAGAAGGTCTCATTTGCATCACACCAGCTGCAAGGCCCTGCGTCGGAGTGGTGGGATCATTTCCGTCTCAACAGGACCACGGCTGAACCTATCACTTGGTTTGAATTCACTGCTGCATTCCGGAAAACGCATATACCATCGGGAGTGGTGTCTCTCAAGAAGAAGGAATTCAGGTCGCTCACTCAGGGATCCCGCACTGTCACTGAGTATCTGCATGAGTTTAATCGTTTGGCTCGCTATGCTCCGGAAGATGTGCATACTGATGAAGAGCGTCAAGAGAAGTTCCTGGAAGGACTTAATGATGAGCTTTCTTATACACTAATGAGTGGGGATTATCAGGATTTTCAGAAGTTAGTGGATAAGGCTATTCGTCAAGAGGACAAGTACAACCGTATGGAGCAGAAGAAACGCCGGATTGCTCACTTCAAGGCTCAGCAAGGGAATAGTCAGAAGCCGCGTCTTACTTTGGGACCCCAGTCCATGTCACAGGGAGGTTCTTCATCTGTTGTTCGTCCGCAGCGTCAGGTCTTCAACAACAATGCTGGCAACAACAACCGCAATCAAGTTCCACGCTCTGTTGCAGCTCCGACACAGCAACAGCCTGTAAAGAGGGAGCAAGGCAGCAACCCCGGAGTATGCTTCAACTGTGGAGACCCAGGTCATTACTCTGACAAGTGTCCGAAGCCCCGTCGTGTGAGGGTTGTCCCTGCTCAGAACAACTCCTCCGTACCAGCAGCCAAGGCTCGTGTCAATCATGTTGCTGCTGCAGAAGCCCAAGGTGCTCCAGATGTGATTGTGGGTACGTTCCCTGTTAACTCAGTTCCTGCAACAGTACTTTTTGATTCTGGTGCTACGCATTCATTTTTATCTATGAGTTTTGTGGGAAATCATGGGATGGAAGTAGAAGATCTTAGACGTCCTTTGATGGTTAGTACTCCGAGTAATCAAGCACTCTCGTCACAACGTAGTCCCTCTGTCAGAATAGAGATCCAAGGTGCACCTTTTCTGGCCAACCTTATTCTGTTAGAATCCAAAGACCTTGATGTTATCCTAGGGATGGACTGGTTAGCTCGATATAACGGTGTGATAGATTGTGCCAATAGAAAAGTAACTCTCACCAGCATTGACGGTCAAGTCGTAACTGTTCATGCATTGCCCTCTGAGACTTTAGAGTCAAGTCTGAACCAAATAACTTTGGAGGAGATTCCTATAGTACGAGAGTACGTTGATGTGTTCCCTGATGATTTACCTGGTATGCCGCCTAAAAGGGATATAGAATTCAGGATAGATCTGGTACCAGGAACAACTCCGATCCATAAACGACCCTATAGAATGGCAGCCAATGAATTAGCAGAAGTTAAGAGGCAAGTAGATGATTTGCTTCAGAAAGGATATATCAGACCAAGTTCGTCTCCATGGGGAGCTCCAGTTATTTTTGTGGAAAAGAAAGATCATACCCAGAGGATGTGTGTGGATTATCGTGCACTAAATGATGTGACTATCAAGAATAAGTACCCGCTACCTAGGATTGATGATTTGTTTGATCAGCTTAAAGGTGCCACTGTTTTCTCCAAGATAGATCTTCGATCAGGATATCACCAGTTGAGGATTAAAGAAGAAGATATACCCAAGACAGCTTTTACCACTAGGTATGGGTTGTTTGAGTGTACTGTTATGTCTTTTGGACTTACCAATGCCCCCGCTTTCTTCATGAACTTGATGAATAAGGTGTTTACGGAATACCTAGACAAGTTCGTGGTTGTTTTTATTGATGACATTCTCATCTACTCCCGAACTAAAGAAAAGCATGAAGAACATCTTCGCCTTGCACTAGAGAAGCTGCGAGAACATCAGTTGTATGCCAAGTTTAGCAAATGTGAATTTTGGTTGTCTGAAGTGAAGTTCCTTGGTCACGTCATCTCGGCAGGAGGAGTTGCCGTTGATCCTAGTAATGTGGAATCCGTAACCAACTGGAAACAACCGAAGACAGTTTCAGAGATTCGTAGTTTCCTAGGTCTTGCAGGTTATTATCGGAGGTTTATAGAGAACTTCTCCAAGATTGCTAAGCCCATGACACGACTGCTTCAGAAGGATGTGAAGTACAAGTGGTCAGAAGAATGTGAGCGGAGTTTTCAAGAGTTGAAAAGACGCTTAATATCAGCTCCCATTTTGATTTTGCCTGATCCAAAGAAGGGTTTCCAAGTGTATTGCGATGCATCTAAGTTTGGGTTAGGTTGTGTTCTGATGCAAGATGGGAAGGTGGTTGCCTATGCATCTCGTCAGTTACGTCCGCATGAGAAGAACTACCCTACTCATGATCTCGAGTTAGCTGCAGTGGTTCATGCGTTGAAGATTTGGCGTCACTATCTTTTTGGTACTCGTACAGAGGTGTATACGGATCACAAAAGTTTGAAGTATATCTTTACCCAGCCGGATTTGAATATGAGACAAAGGAGATGGTTGGAACTAATTAAGGATTATGACATGGGAATTTATTATCACCCAGGAAAGGCTAATGTTGTAGCAGATGCTCTTAGCAGAAAGGGTTATTGCAATGCTACGGAAGGACGACAGTTGCCATTGGAGTTATGCAAGGAATTTGAAAGATTAAATTTGGGAATTGTCAGTAGAGGTTTCGTTGCAGCTTTAGAAGCAAAGCCCACTCTAATTGATCAAGTTAGAGAAGCTCAAATTAATGATCCTGATATTCATGAGATCAAGAAGAATATGAGAAGAGGAAAAGCTATCGGTTTCTTGGAGGATGAGCAAGGAACTGTATGGTTGGGTGAAAGGATCTGTGTCCCAGACAACAAAGATTTAAAAGATGCAATTCTGAAAGAAGCTCATGATACTTTATACTCCATTCATCCTGGAAGTACCAAGATGTACCAAGATCTCAAGGAAAGGTTTTGGTGGGCAAGTATGAAGCGCGAGATAGCGGAATATGTAGCAGTATGCGATGTATGTCAGCGAGTCAAGGCAGAACATCAGAAACCCGCCGGTTTGCTACAGCCTTTGAAGATACCAGAATGGAAGTGGGAGGAAATCGGCATGGATTTTATCACTGGTTTACCAAGAACGTCATCAGGTCATGATTCTATTTGGGTGATAGTCGATAGACTTACCAAAGTGGCTCATTTCATCCCAGTAAGGACCACCTATTCCGGAAGCCGTTTGGCAGAATTATATATGGCACGGATTGTGTGTTTGCATGGTATTCCTAAGAAAATAGTGTCTGATCGAGGTAGTCAGTTCACCTCAAATTTTTGGAAGAAACTTCAGGAAGAGATGGGTTCCAAACTAAACTTCAGTACTGCCTATCATCCGCAGACAGACGGGCAAACTGAAAGGGTAAATCAGATTTTGGAAGACATGTTGAGAGCTTGTGCTTTAGATTTCGGTGGAAGTTGGGATAAGAATCTGCCTTACGCGGAATTCTCGTACAACAACAGTTATCAAGCTAGTCTTCAAATGGCTCCTTACGAAGCACTGTATGGTCGGAAGTGCCGTACTCCGCTTTTGTGGGATCAAACGGGAGAACGTCAGGTTTTCGGGACTGATATCTTAAGAGAAGCAGAAGAGAAGGTAAAGATCATTCAAGAAAGATTGCGTGTGGCTCAGTCTCGTCATAAGAGTTATGCAGACAATCGCCGCAGAGATTTGAGTTTTGAAGAAGGAGATCATGTGTATCTTCGTGTCACGCCTCTTCGAGGGGTTCATCGTTTTCACACTAAAGGAAAATTGGCACCGCGTTTTGTGGGACCTTATAAGATTGTTAGTAGAAGAGGTGAGGTTGCATATCAATTGGAATTACCTCAATCGTTGGCAGGAGTTCATAACGTGTTCCATGTGTCACAGTTGAAGAAGTGTTTAAGGGTACCCACTGAAGAAGCTAATCTTGATCAGATTGAAGTTCAAGAGGATCTGACATATGTTGAGAAGCCAATCCGTATCTTGGAAACAGACGAGAGAAGAACTAGGAATAGAGTTATCCGTTTTTGCAAAGTCTAATGGAGTAATCACTCGGAAGAAGAATCAACTTGGGAACGAGAAGATGAATTAAAGTCAGCTCATCCGCATTTGTTCGCCAGTTCTTCCGAATCTCGAGGACGAGATTCTGTTTAAAGGGGGTAGGTTTGTCACACCCTAAAAATCCTAAATTTATAAATTGTTGTTTAATTGGAATTATTAGAAATGATTTTTAAAAAGTTTGAAAGAGAAGATTTAATTTTAAATAATAAATTCCAATATAAAATGGGGCTAGATAAAATTTTATTAAATACTTTACTTGATTCTATAATTCCTAGATTTTTCTGGGATTTATTTGAGCCAAGGAAGTATTTTTAATAAATGGAATTGCATTTCATGAATAATTTAAAATGAAAAAGTTTTAAAAAGTCTTCTTTTGGCTTTGGGCCGAAAGTCGGCCCAAAACCCTTTCCTTTTCTCTCTCGGCCAGTCAGCCCAAGTCGGCCCAGTCCGCCGCGCCTCCTCTCTCCCGGTGCCGCTGACAGGTGGGGCCCGCCTGTCAGTCTTCGTCTTCCTCGCGCCGTCGCCCGGCTGAACCCTAGCCGAGCCGCGCCGCCGCCGCCCTTCCAAATTCGATCGCGTCTTTCCATTTCCGGTGAAATTGATAGAGGGAAAATGTTCCCCGTGATCCACTCTACCTTTTCCCTTTTGGAATCATCGCTAAATCGGTTTGGAAACCGTCGGATTCGAGCTCGAGTCGGATTCACCTCTCTCCTCCGAACCCTAAACCTTCCATCGCGTCGTCGGTCGCCGTGGGCCTTCGCCGCCGCCTCTTAGCCCCTTTAAAAGGACCCCCGAGCTCTCCTCTACCCGCCGCCACCCTTGCCTTCGCCTCTCGTCGCCGGAAGAGCCCTCGCTCCGTGTAGCTTTGCGCCGTCGCCGCCGCAGCTTCAGCCGTGCGCCGCCGTCGCTCCGGTCGTCGCCGTCGCTTGGGAAGGTCACCATCGTGGTCGCCGTCTCGTCGCCGTTCTCGTCCGACCCTCCGTCGTCGCCGTAGACCGCCGGAGTACCGCCGCCGTCGTCGACCCGAAGATCTCCGCCGCTTCGTCCTCGTCGCCGTCCGCCGTGGACCGGTCGTGGACCGATGGATCTCAGCCGTCCGTTTTGGTTAGGATCGATCTCGGCCGTCCGTTCCCGTGAACCGTCGCCGTGCACCCGGTTCACCGTGAACCCTAGCCGCTGACGCAATAATTCCCTTTTCCTTTTCAAAAATAATTCATTGTTGCGTCATAATTCAATTAAAATTTTTATAAGTGTTTTAATCCGATTTAATCTTTGAAAATTCATAACTAATTCATCTTAGCTCGGATTTAGTTGGTTCAAGTCTCTAAATTTTTCTAAAATTGAGATCTACATGTTAAAAATATCCACATGTACTGTTCAGGCTTGTTTATGTGCTGTTTTGGTGTTTTTGCTCTTTTCTGTTTAGATTCCGACGTTCCCGGAGAGTCCGATTTCGTCGGAGAAGAATTTGAAGAGTTCCAAGGCCAGCAAGGCAAGTCATACAGATCCCAAACAACCCTTTGAGCATGTTGATCCTATTTAAAGCTATTATTTTTATTCAACTATTGCATTTATTTTTGAATGTCATTGGGTGGAATTAACCTATTGTTTGCTATAGCCCTTTTGTTCTTGATTACACTATTCCTTGATACCTTGGGTTATAATTTGACTAGTTGGATTTATTTATTGGTTCAACTAGATGTATTAGATATAATTGCTTAGCCATGCTTAGTAACATTAGCACACATTTGGGATAACTAATGTTTCACTAGTACTTAATGATGGTTATTTAATTGTAGCTCACGATGGCTAATCGTGATTTGTTAATTAACTAATGTGCCAACTAAAACTTGTAAATGGTGGGTTGTGAGCACATGGTTTTGATGGTCGTGCTCATGACAATTAAGGACCGGTTCACGAGTTTCGGTTGTGAAACATTAACCGTGCCAACCACAAGCCAGCATGGGCAACGGCTTTACCTTTTGTATAGCATAGTTCATTATGGGGCACCAGACTGTGAAGTGGCGGAGATAAGCCCACGTGGGTCGCTGGGGAGTCCATGCCTTGTTATAAGGGGGTGATTATGATCCAGGAATGGTGCGCTGTGGTGGATTGTGTTGTGCGAGGGGTATTGTCACAGCTCCTTTCCGAGGTACCGTGGTGGTATTAAGGCACATGGTGACATGTTGTGGGGCTGTGTCTTGTGGGTACAGTGGTACATCTCTGATCAGAGTGAAACTATTCGAATAGCCGTGCCCGCGGTTATGGGCGGGTCTAACAATGTCTTTCGTGATTAGTCTCACACTTTTCACCATAATAACAGATGCTTTAATTGGTAAATTAGCTCCTGGTTTGGAATGGTATATTCCTGGTTTGGAGATAATTTGTCTAGCTCCTGGTTTGGAATGGTATATTCCTGGTTTGGAGATAGATCTGTACAGCCGGGTATGGTTGTTCAGGATGGTTGGGCCTGTACAGCATGGGTATGTTGTACAGTGTTGTTTAATATTGATGATTAATTACTCTACTGTTTTACAATTCTCAAATGTTTGCTAAATGCTGCTTTTGCAAATGAGCCTATATTATGCCATCCTTTGGTATCCTTGTGCACTTGCATATTTGCTGTGTGGCTTGCTGAGTATGTCATATACTCACCTTGCAATCATTCATCAGAGGAGGAGTTCTTCAGTGATGCTGATGGTGTGGTGGATTAGGTGTAACCCTGGTCAAGCTGCCTGTGGAGTGAAGTCGCCTGCGCCGTTTATCTTATTTTCCGCTGCTTAGATTTTTATTGATTGAGAGGAACTGTCTACCTCTGTAATGACATTTCATTCGCTTATCAATTAGAATAATAATTGTACTCTATTGTCAATTTGTTATTGTGTGCCTCGGCTGATTCCTGGACGAGGGTTTACACACATGTAAGCGTTTGGAATTTTGGATAGAAATTCCGGGCGTGACATTACCCGAAAGTTCCTGTCTTAGAACACCGGAAGTTCTGGGCCTGGCAGGCCGGAAGTTTCGGAGTTCCTTACCAGGAAGTTCTGGGTCTGTTTGAATTTTACCGCTACGATTTGTTTTTAAGATTTCAGGGACAGCCTATTCACCCCCCCTAGGCTTCATCAGCGCGTTCAATACGCATGCAGCCCCCTAGACAATGCATTTCATCATGAAAAGGAGGTATAGTCAAATTCGAACAAATATATACTCGATGCACATTATATTCTCCTTTGCTACCATAATTGCCAATAGCATGAAAAATCACATCAGAGGGGCCAATACTTTCTTCTCTAAACAGTTTAGTGGACAAAGATAATCAAATTCAATATAACCCCAAGTATTTAAGGAAGATAACAATTTAAACTCTTCATTCTTGCTAGCAATCTGAATAACATGTTTAAACTCAACACATGGTGGCTCTACTATAGAACTAACATGTTCATTCACTAGTTGTGGCATGGATATAAGTGAAGCATCGCACAACTCTTCTTTATCACAAAAGACATCAAGCAAATTATTTTGTGACAAAGGTATTTCAACAATTGTTTCCACTATGGGTTGCTCTAACGTGGCATAAGTAGTGGACATAGTTGGCACATCATAAATATGCATAGCTTGATTAGTTGTAGCACCATTATCATTACCTTTATTCTCATCTTCATAAATTATAGGTGCTTGGCCAATTGGACATTCTTCAAGCATGCATGGAGCTATAGATTGGACTTTCTTCTCTTCCTCCTCATCGTCTTCAACATCGGAGGAGCTGATGTAACCATGTTCTGTAGCAATGTATGCCCGTTGACTAGGGCAAACCTTCTGCACATGGCCAAATCCATGGCAGCGGTGGCACTGAATGCTGGGCGTGCGTCTCGTCGAAGCGACGGATGAGGCACTCTTGGTGTGTACCTGCGAAGAACCTTTACCTGAATCTGCAGGTCGTGGGGGCGGTGGTTTTGGCGATGCAGAAACTCCGGACGCAACTTGTCGCTTGCTCATTGGTGCAGCCCGGAATGAGGTGGGCTTGGGCTGCCCCGAAGATGGCATCGCGGGCAGCGTGTACGTACTCGCCTTGTTCTTGACCTGTTGATCACGCCCCTGCAATTCCTTCTCTGCAAGCATAGTAAACTGAAACAACTGGTTGACAGTGTTAAATTCCTTATAATCAACTATGTCCTGAATTTCGTGCCTCAAATCTCGAGTAAAAACGATAAATAGAATCCTCGGTTCCCTCCACTATGCTACATTGAATCAATCCCTTTTGTAGCTCAGTCTCTTTTCTTTCGCCCAAGCATGTACCTCCGCAAACGAAAACACAAGGAACTCATTGTGTAGCACCGTATGTTCAAATATATAACAAGTAAATCTAATATAGAACATATGCACTTTTGGTTGGTTAATACATAAAGCAGTCATGATTATATCTGAGTACTTGTGTCCTCATCACGAGATGTGTGCATAACCAAACCACTCGCCTGAGTTGATGTGGTCAAAGTGCCTTCCTCCGCCACAACCTGCATCAAGATAGATGAGAGATCGACAACCACATGTGACCATGCCACTGCTCCAGAGATTTCAAAATATACATCATGCTGGCGGAAAGATACATCATGCTGGCAGAAAGATTTCGAACTCATGGGTGAGTCCTCAAGTTCAATTCACACTGGAGGTAAGTCAGGGCCTTGGAAATGAATCAATAAATTGCAAACATGCAAAGGAGTAATACATCACCTTTCAAGGTGCCCGGTATGTATATTGTCAATTGCTCCTTTGTTATGATCGTACAATTTTATCTTAAGTCCTGTATGAGTTATTTCTTAATGAAAATTTGGTGAACTATAAAATTTTTTTGAAGAAAAAAGAGATTTCAAGAATAAAAAATGTCTCTAAAAAAACGATAGTAATAATTGGCAAACTGTGGGATCCATGCTCCTTAAGTTTTGAATCCAATTCCTTTTTAGCGTGGATGTGAGTAACTAATCTTGAGGCTATGATAAAATCTTTTGAAACCTTTGTAGTCCCTCGAGTATTTGTTGTCCATTAACCTTTTGCAAGAAATAAAACAAAGGAGCGGTGTACAATAACTACAACACTTGTACCACGCTCCTTGGTTTATGAGAAAAAAAAGATGCACAGGGAACCAAGCAGAACAAATGCAAATCTTTGCTACATTCAATTCGGTTCTAAGCTTGGTAAGATCTATTTGGTAAGAATCCCAAACACCATGTCTAACCTCGCCTCATATATCTGCCCTGCTACGATACCCACCATGCTCATTGTTGCCATAAAAAATAAGATAAAAATAAAAGGAAATAAAATGAAATTTAGGCACTTCATGCGCCTGTAGTTATTACTAGAATAAAATAAAGGCTCACTGGTGTTTCACCCCGGTGGAAGCCCTTTTTGTTTTTGTTATATTTCTATTGAATAAAGACAAGTTACAAAATAAGTGTGGGGGAGTCTTCTCGGAACTCCTGACATGCAATAGCATCAACTTAACATGACGATATGATGAACACCGGCTCACGGCCGTGCACAAAATTCAGTGGCCAGAACCAAGTCCTGGCTGGGTCAGCCGAACCAAGTGTTCGCCCAACCCTTGCCTGGCCCCGTTGTCATCCTTCGTCGTATGGTCAGGTTTGCATGTCTTCTTCCTTATCCTCCCCTGTTTGTGAGTCAAACCTGCATGAAATATTCAAATACAATTTAGTTTGGCTCCGAACTAAAAAAAACATTAACTCTCAACAAATAAAATTTTCCTATGATTAATCATGTATACTTTCTATTCTTGGCTAACACCTGTCACTTGTGAACAACCATCTAACATATGGAACCTTGCTCATCTAAGTAATTGATATTTGTGATATGGTTAGGACAAAAGAAATCCATGTCCAACTGTCATGATACTTGGGATTTTGTTTTCGCAAAAATTATTATTTTTTCTTTTTGAGCAATACTCCTCAATGACTATATTATTACCTACCAAAGCCATATATGATACTCAATGCAAAACCCATATATATGTTTTGGATGCTTGACATTACATTGAGCTTTTTCAAATTATTGTGACCCGTGTGAGATGCTTTTCATACTCATGATCAAGATCACGTACACTCCACATACACGCACGTATGCTAAACTTCTACACTGGAAGCTAGCATCGATCACATGTATCATTTATTTTATCCATTATCCACAAAATAAATACTCCATGTCATTTATGCCTTTTCCTCCAAAATTCTTTCAAAGAAAAAGAGAAAGAGTGAGGGGCATGGATATGCAAAAGAAGGAAAAATAAAGTCTTAATCATATAAGTATGGAGCATTGATGAAAAAAAGGGAGAGAAAAAAATCTTGCTCATACAAAGTATGGGGCCTCATAAAAAAAAGAAGAAAAGAGAGAGCCATGCACTCTCTCAAATTTCCAAAGAGAGAAAATTGGAGGAGGAGGTACACCAAAGGAGTTGTTGTCTTTTATTTTCCTTTTCCATATACAAAATTTGCTATACACATACACATACATACCCATACGCATACACACACATGCACATTCTTGATCAGAGAGTATGACTTGCTATCTCCTTGGGTCCGGTCTTTTGGCTTTGCAAATTATATGATGAAGGTATGCATCAATTGATCCCTACCGAGATCCACCTATACAACCTTTTAGAATAGGGACAATTCGGCAAAACATACCTTGGTGAGGATCCACAAATCAAACCACAAGAGTGATTTGAGAGAAAGTCATTTGAGGAGTTTAGCTACTTTGCGAAAATATATGAAAAACCCAAGACAAGAAGGACTTGAGTCATGACTATTCTATTCATCAATTATCCAAGATGGTAAGTTAAACATTGCAAAAGTTCACAGGCACAGGTATGGCTTAAAATAATTTGTGTACTTGTATTATATGTTGGAAAATTTTATTCCACAACATTTACTCGGGATGAGTAAATAGCAAAGTGTGGGGTTTTGTTCGCGGCTATTAAGTACCGAATTAACACCGTCAATACCTGCATAAAACCATAAAAATAAAACATCTACCATAGTGGTAGGGTATATTTCTAACAATTTCCATGGGGGTTGGTGTATATTTGGATGCAGGTGACAAACAATCAAAGTCGAGAGGAAATATACATGAAGAAGGAGGAGAATCAAACTCATATCCAAACTTATCAATTTTTGGACCCAAAAACCAAATTAAACAACTCCAAATGGGCCCATATACCATGGCAAATGATTGAAGGCCCCAAAATGAGTGTCCAGGTAGAAAACCGGGGCCAACGGAGCCGGCCAGGGTTCGGCCAATCCCTGAGTTCGGCCAAATCCTGATAAAGACCATTGGCCTAGGCCCAAATACAGTTTGGTAGATAATGACCTCTCAATAACGGTTGTGACCGTTTCCGGCGCTCCAACAATCATCCAAATGGAAACTTGGCATGAGGAGAGCGAAGATGCTCATAGGATTCCATGGAGGATATCCATACTCCCAAGGCATCTCCACCTATAAATACCCCTCCTCATCCTTCATTCCTATACACACCAAAGCAGGAGCTAAATTATAATAGGCTCTACTGTATTTTATTGTATAATAGAATTAGGAAGAGAGTATAGTAGAGGTAGTCGGAGGAATTCCGGAGTTGTCGGTAATCCTCTTCTTATTTCTTTTACTTTGTTAATTACTCTACTTGAATAGAAATATCATTCTGAGTAATTAAGATTCATTCAGTGAGATTTATCTCTTGGTTAGTTCCTAAATAGCGTGTCAGATCATTATTCACTATAGTCCATTAAAATATAGGTATTGCTTTAGTGAGTTATAAACACTAAAGTAGTAATTAATTGTGTAGACGTGGTACCTAGGTAATTAATTTCCAGCGATTGCCCCGTATCCCTTAGTAGGTTTGAGGTGGGTGTAGAGGTGGTGAAAGCCCTCAATTACAGTAAAGCCCTCCCTGTCCGGGTATGTAGTAGAGCGACATCTGGGAGCAGCAGGCTGACCAGTGCCTGAAGTCTCGTGTAAGGATTAAATTGAGCTTTCGTTAGACACTGTTTCTCACTAGGAAATCCTCTCCACCCTTTGCCTACATTTGCTTCGTGTCCTTGGATGAACATGAAGAGGAGCTAAATACACACGTTCCCTGAGTAAATCGATACCTTGGAATACTCACAGGTGAAGTGCTACATCGGTATCTTCCATATGCTTGCGGATTTTATCTGTGACGTTAAGAAATACCAACACATGGGCCTAGATTGGAATAACCATCATTGTTAATTAGAGATAGAGCTCGGATATTGCAATTGTATCTATTACTTAGGTTAGTTTGAGTTGGTTTGTTAGAGATTTGGCAAGAGACCGTCGTTTATGGTCTTCTTTGTATCCTATCTCTGGAAAGGTTCGAGTCGTGTCCATAATGGACTAGTTTGTACTCGGGGTATAAATATGAACCCCATAGCATTGTAATACGGGAGTCAATCCAATACAACTTTGGCGCATCGCCACCCTTTTTACTTTCCTTCGTTTTCGGCGAGTTCTTCGCAAGAGGTAACCCGTCTCAATGGTGTAAAATCAAAGTTTTTTTATTGTTATTCTGTGATGAACAATTGGCATATGAGATTATTGGTTTTGATTTTTGGAATTTATGAACAAGTGGTTTTGGAGATGATTGGAATTCGCAGGTGAATAGGAACTGCTGCTTGAGATTTAGTCCGGTTAGACCGGACACTGGTTGCTGGTCAGACCGGCGGTTATCGAGCAGTCAGACCGGCCCAACCCGCAGTCTGACCGGCCGACTCTGTGTCAGTTTCGGTTTCGGGTTGTTTATTTGGATATCCGTGATTGTTTCATATTTTTGACTTCTAGATGGATACTATGCGTATGTAATACTGTTGTTTGCTACTAATGAGTCAAGTTGGAGATAGCTTGGTCTCGGAATATGGTTTATTTGTTTGATTCATGTGTAGGTGACTTGATGCCTCGGGAGAGTAGCGCTGGTGATGGATCGGGAGTCGGCTTGGGGATAAGACGATGTCCGTGACGGTCAGATATCGTGCGGGATACTTAGGCTAGAGTTCAATGCACGTGGTTGGTGAAGATTCCATATGGCATACGATGGAGGTATTGTATGCATGTGGGATGCGGAGTCGAATTTGGAAGGAGTCCAAATTTGGTATGATTGGAGTTTGTAAAGTTTGTTTCTTGTACGAGAAGGTTTCCTAGGTGGATTAAGATTTCTAGTATGAGTTTGGTTCGTGGCTTTAGGCTGCCTATCTGTCACGCCCGGAATTTCTATCCAAAATTCCAAACGCTTACATGTGTATAAACCCTCGTCCAGGAATCAGCCGAGGCACACAATAACAAATTGACAATAGAGTACAATTATTATTCTAATTAATAAGCGAATAAAATGTCATTACAGAGGTAGATAGTTCCTCTCAATTAATAAAGATCTAAGCAGCGGAAAAAAATAAGATAAACGGCGCAGGCGACTTCACTCCACAGGCAGCTTGACCAGGGCTATACCTAATCCTCCACACCATCAGCATCACTGTAGAACTCCTCCTCTGATGAATGATTGCAAGGTGAGTATATGACATACTCAGCAAGCCACGCAGCAAATATGCAAGTGCACGGAATAACAAAGGAAGGCATAATATAGGGCTCATTTGCAAAAGCGGCATTTGGCAAACATTTAAGAATTGAAGAAAACAGTAGAGCAATTAATCATCAATATTAATCAACACTGTACAACATACCCATGCTGTACAGGCCCAACCATCCTGAACAACCATACCCGGCTGTACAGATCTATCTCCAAACCAGGAATATACCACTCCAAACCAGGAGCTAATCAAATTATTACCAGTTATAGCATCTTTTATTATGGTGAGAAGTGAGAGACTAATCACGAAAAACATTGTTAGACCCGCCCATAACCGCGGGCACGGCTATTCGAATAGTTTCACTCTGATCAGAGGTGTACCACTGTACCCACAAGACACAGCCCCACGACATGTCACCATGCGCCTCGATACCACCACGGTACCTCGGAAAGGAGCTGTGACAGTACCCCTCGCACAACACAATCCACTACAGTGCACCATTCCTGGATCATAATCACCCCCTTATAAACAAGGCATGGACTCCCCAGCGACCCCCGTGGGCTTATCTCCGCCACTTCTCCTGCGAAAACGGACTCTCCGGGAACGTCGGAATCTAAACAGAAAAGAGCAAAAACACCAAAACAGCACATTAACAAGCATGAACAGTACATGTGGATATTTTTAACATGTAGATCTCAATTTTAGAAAAATTTAGAGACTTGAACCAACTAAATCCGAGCTAAGATGAATTAGTTATGAATTTTCAAAGATTAAATCGGATTAAAACACTTATATAGATTTTAATTGAATTATGACGCAATAATGAATTATTTTTGAAAAGGAAAAGGGGATTATTGCGTCAGCGGCTAGGGTTCACGGGAACGAACGGCCGAGATCGATCCTATCCAAAACGGACGGCCGAGATCGAACGGTCCACGACCGGTCTACGGCGGACGGCAACGATGACGTCGGCGATGACGTCATCACCGGCGGCGGCTCGGGCGCGCAAGCTCGCCGGCGAACGACGGCGCGGCGGCGCAAACAGAGGGCACCAGCACGATGCGGGCGACGCGGCGAACTCACCGGTGACCAAAGCGACGGCGGAAGATCAACGGACGGCGACGGCGACGAGATCGAAGCGGCGGCGACCTTCGGCTTGACAACGACGGCGATGCTCCGGCGACCTACGGCGATGACGGAGGGGCGGACGAGGACGGCGACAGCTTGGCGAACCCGACTGTGGTCTTCTCGAGCGACTACGACGATCGGAGCGGCGGCGGCGCACGGCTGGACAAGCGGCGGCGACGGCGGCGCTAAGCGGCACGGCGCTAGAGCTCTTCCGGCGACGAGAGGCGAAGGCGAGGGTGGCGGCGGGTAGAGGGGAGCTCGGGGGTCCTTTTATAGCGGCTAGGAGGCGGCGGCGAAGGCCCACGGCGACCGGCGACGCGAAGGAAAGATTAGGGTTCGGAGGAGAGAAACGAATCCGATTCGAGCTCGAATCCGACGGTTTCCAAACCGATTTAGCGATTGATTCCAAAAGGAAAAAGGTAGAGGAGATCTCGGGAAACATTTCCCCTCAATCGATTTCTCCGGAAAAGGAAAGACGCGACTGAATTTGGAAGGAGACGGCGGCGGCGCGGCGCGGCTAGGGTTTCGGCGCGGCGGCTGGAGGAAGACGACGGCCATGACAGGTGGGACCCACCTGTCAGCGAGCGAACGCACGCGCGCGGCGGCTGACTGGGCCGACTGGGCCGAGGGGGAGAGAAAAAGAGGTTTTGGGCCGACTTTCGGCCCAAAGCCAAAAGAGAACTTTTAAAACCTTTTTCAATTTAAATTATTCCTGAAATGCAATTCCATTTATTAAAAATACTTCCTTGGCTCAAATAAATCCCAGAAAAATCTAGGAACTATAGAATCAAGTAAAGTATTTAATAAAATTTTATCTGGCCCCATTTTATATTGGAATTTATTATTTAAAATTGAATCTTTTCTTCTAGGCTTTTAAAATCATTTCTAATAATTCCAATTAAACAATAATTTATAAATTTAGGATTTTTAGGGTGTGACACTATCTCATGTATAAATAGAGAGGGAGCGTGAGGCTTCCCAGTGTCGCTTTTCAGAGCAATTGAGTTGATATTTAGTTAGGGTTTCAAGTTTAGTCAAGATTTTTGTAAGGAGTGTTGTTGTTGCACTTTGTAAACACAGAGAGAAGCAATAAAGTTGTTATCTACTTTGAGAGTTCTTCAATTTGTGTTTCATTGGATTCGGTGGTTAGATCGGCGGCATTACGATGGTCAGACCGGTGGTAGACATGCGGTCAGACCGGCGACAGTGACAGGGAGCAGTGGTGACTTCAGGGCGGTCGGACCGATCGATCTACACCGGTCAGACCGGCGGCACAGGCGCGGTCAGACCTATCTACATCGAATTTGAGGGTAACTTTTAATTCCGCAAAAAGTTTGGGTTTTTGGGGATACCAACCATTCACCCCTCCCCCCTCTGGTTGGCTTAGTTCTTGTGTTTTGATCCTACAAATGGCCCGCGTTTTCGGGTCTAACATGTTGCTTTAGGCGTGTTAGGCTCGATACCGCGAGTCATTGCGATAATATGTCTTAGTTAATCTATTCTTAGCTTCTCAATTTAGCTATATCAGCTGCTGCCCGCTTTAGGGTTTATGCTGATTTCAGCTAAATTATCTTACTAGATTAGATTAGCTAGGGCATCTTCCATCCTGAAAAGTGTTTAATTACTTGATTGTCTAGACTATATGTTTTTTTTCATACTTTGAGATGCATCATACCTAGTCGTGCTTAGAACCATGCAAACTATCATTTAATTAAATATCATAAGGATAGCATCGGGGTTTCAGCAGATCTTACCTAATATGCATGTTTCACTACTTGTTTCATGTATATTCACCACTTATATAGATAGATCGTATTATATAAGCATATCAAGCTTTAGTCAGTATCAGCTAGATCCTTGCACCTTCATGCCTAATTTCTATTTGATAGGTTTGTACTAGAGTATTAGAGTATTAGCTAGTACATTATCTTTCTTACTCTAAATATTGTCGCATCAGTTAAACTAATTTATTAAACTTGATAGACGGTGTTACAGCCGATTAGGCATGTTTAGAGTTAAGTATTCTTTGACATACTCAGTCCATGGCTGATTTGGTCTAACTACATCGACTGAGACCACCAATAATACGCTATCGGCCTTTTCGGCTGATCGGCTATCGGCCAACTAATTCTGCTTTTGTCTTTCTTGCTGATTGCAGGATCAAATCAGTTGGCACTCCCTTGACACAATCGAGGCTAGCCTTGAACCTGCACTGGAATTAAGCAGATCTCCCAGGCCGCCATATAAGTTTGATGTACTGAACGACTTACATAATCCAACTTGAAATTTATCAAGTGATCGTCTAGCTTCCTGGGGAAGTTAACAAACAAGCTAGTAAACAAGCTACCTTAGTGTTCCTTGGAATCATGATTGTTCCCTTTGAACTTGGTTTCTTGATCAACTACTACGCGTAGTGTGACGCCGCCATAAATTTTGCGAGAGCAGTCTTTCCGAGGATAGCGTTGTAGGTTGTGTCGAAATCCGCTACATTGAAAGTGATTTGCTCGGTTCAGAAGTTGTCTGCTTGGCCAAACATCAGCACAAGCGTAATCTTCCCCAGTGGTGACAAAGATTCTGGTGTGATCCCATGAAAGGGATGTTCGGAAGGAACAAGCTTGCTTTAAGGGATACCCATTGCATTGAGGGTGCTAGCGAAGAGGAGATTACTGGAGCTGCCACCCGACTACAGATGTCAAAGAAGAACCAACTCATGTTAAGAGGAGATTAAATCGCTTTGAGGGATAAAATAGAAGAACCAGCTCACGGCGGCGGTGGAAGCGTGGTGCGGCCGTGGCAATGTGGGGTTGCGCAAGGATGGATTGGGGGCACCATTTTTTTGCGCTGATTTCGGATCGCGATCGAGTCTCACGAGGTGCGGAGGAGGAGCGCGTCAATCTGAAGCATCCGATTTTTTTATCCACGGTTAATATAGAATGCGTGTCTATGTTGGATCGTGTGTCTACGTTGACTTCATCATCACCACTACAAATTTTTTAAGTAGTAGAAATTCGGCTTGATCTTGATAAACTTTCATCTACGAATCGGCTTCTTTCCTTAACTGAATCAACTAAAAAGCCATACCAAAATTTGGTGTTAACCAAATTATTGGAATCAAAGAACTCATTCCAATGTGCTTGTAAAATTTGGTGTTAACACCGGGTATTTCACCACTAGTGGCAGAAGGACATCATTTCTTTCAAATATTACAAGCACATTGGAATGAGTTATTGCAACATGGGAGTATGTCCTTATCTACCATGTATCATCTACCAACTGACCAACATCTAATATAACCAAACCCCTCATTCTCTTGGGCACAAGCTGTCATTGTTAGCCATGGCCGATGGCAAGCTAGAGCTTGACGACAGCGTCGCCGTCGCAAGGCTGGTCGACGAGTAACCAACAACCTCCGACCCAAAGGAGGTCATGCTGTCGCCGTAGTACTTCATGGTGGAAGCCGCGAACGGCTGCAGGTACACGGCCACCGGCATCCTCGGCGGCAGCACCGGCATCCTGAACTTCCTCGACTGCAGCGCCTCCGCCGCCTGCCTGATCGCCGGCCGCGCCTTCGGGTCGGGGTGTGCGCACCACAGCCCGACGCCCACCACGCGCTCCATCTCCCACCGGTCGAACGCGCCGCCGAGCCGTGCGTCGGCGATGGCGTCGAGCGACGACTGATCATCATCACCACGGCCGTAGAGCTCCCACGCCCACTCCACCAGCCGGAACACCTGTCCGCCGCCGTCGTCGTCGTCCTTCCCACCGCCCGCGGTGGCAGCGGCTGCACGAGGTGCCACTACCATTGGTCGCCTTCCGCTTGCCACTTCGAGCAGGACGATGCCGAAGCTGTACATGTCGGACTCAGTGGAGGCCTTGCCGGTGATGACGCACTCCGGGTCGAGGTAGCCCGGCGTGCCGGCGACGGCGGTCATGGTCTGGAGGCTCATGCCGTGATCGATGAGGCGCGCGAGGCCGAAGTCGCCGAGCTTGGCGTTGAAGGACTCGTCGAGCATGATGTTGCTGGGCTTGATGTCGCCATGGACGACGCACTGGTCCCATTCCTGGTGGAGGTACAGCACCGCGGAGGCTAGTCCATTGATAATCTGGTACCTGACAAAAATTAGTCACATAATATGATACACAGATACAGGGAAAGTATATTTGATTTTCACAGAGAATTTACATATGAGTTTACGTGCAATACCGCGCTTAATTTCGGATTTTTTTTAGATCATATGAGTTATTGTGAATTTATAGCATTCTTTTTAGAGAAAAACTCCAAATTAACCCCTAACTATTACGATAGTACGAACATAGATGTGATGTGGTAATTTGTATAATACATCACCTTATTACTAACTCTTATGCGAAGATAAAATCGAAATTTCGATCAGAGTACTACTCCTTTTTCCCCATCCTTTCCAATTTGATCTTATCATATTTGCAAATGTTACCGAGATCAATACAAAAAATATCACTCCTTTTAGAATTAAACCTCATCGGTCATGATGTTGTACTAGGCATGTATGTGGATATGAAAACGTGTAGTTGAATTAATGTGAGGTATGCAACGATGTCATTTACTCATACACAGATAGACGAACATATATACAACGATGTCATTTACTACTGCACACATAAACGAACATATATACAACAATGTTATTTACTTCTACACGAATAAGCAAATAGATACCAGTTAGATAATGATCGATTTAGAAATTAAGACTTACAAATTTTAGGGTATGATTAATTGGGATAGAGCCATAGAGGCAGTAGTAATTACTCCCTCCGTACAAATTAGAGTTTTGACTTTGGTCAAAGTTAAACTACTCTAAATTTGACCAAATTTATAAAAAAAATAGTAACATTTTTAACATAAGACAAATATATTAAAAAAATATATTCAATTATAGATTTAATAAAAATAATTTGGTGTCTTATTATATTGTTTATAAACTTAATTAAATTTAGAGTAAAATGATTTTGATCAAATTCAAAACGAATTATAATCTAAGATGGAGTAGTTTATGGTTCTCGTAGGACAAGAATCATCAACATCTATCTATTATATACTAAAAGTTCATTAAACTTTCTACAAACTTTTCTAAGCCGCCACATAGCACCCCTAAAAACACTCCTAAGTCGCTATGTGGCGCTTTAAAAAATTTTAAAATCCGGTGGGTCCATTATTTCTAACCATTAGATCTATTATAAAAAATATAATTAAATTTATCTCAAAGCATAGTACGTGCACGTATAGGTATTCCCAAAAACAACAAGTACGTCATACTTTCATACGTACGCTGGGCTCACATCATTCCTTTTTTTTCTTTTTTCTTTCTCACTTATTAGATGGAAAACCAAACTGCCTATATTTATAATCGTCTCACTTTCCACAAAAAGACAACTTAATTATCTACCTCATATACTACGGAGAAAAACGATAAATCAAAAAATATATCAATATATTAATAGTAAAATCGGAAAGAAATACTAATCAACAAAAATCATAAACACCGCTACTTATTGTTGTCAATAGCCTTTCAACTATGATTTTGTTAAAAATAATACTATACAGAAATAAGTAGGGGGCAAAAATTATAACTATTTTCATCACCTCCTCCTTTTTTTGTCCCTCCATGTCCTTCAATGCAGCGTATAGTGTTTACTATGCCATCGTAAATATTGCAAGCATATACATATGGTTGAGTTAAGGTGGCGTCAGTAAAAGATCAATATAGGCAATGTATCTAAAGTGACATTCTTACTAATGCAATCCTTTGTGGGTGTGCTCATAGTGAACTAAGTGTTAAAATGGTGCCATAGGCTGGTCTTTAGGGTCACGGCTACGTCGATGTGGGACCCATGTTTCAGGGCATTACATGAGAAAGCTTTGGTAGTTACAATCGATTTCATCTGTTGGAGAGACATTTATATCTATTTTTAACGGTTTTATCGTATTATCCGGTAGAAGTGGTATGTTTAGACTATTTATATATAGATGTGGAAATAAGTGATGAACATCGAGTTAAGCAGTGTAGATTATTTTTTAGTGTATTAATAATATATAATTTATTTTAGTGGTACTAATGCAGTTTCATTTATTAAAAATGCACATAGCTTTTAAAACAATAACAAAATGATTTTTATTTAAATATGAGATATATTCTTATTCTTATCATATTTAGTAGTATATTAAAATATACCATCTATTTTACGGTAAATATATTTCTTTTTTATTGTAAGAAAATTTACATTCCCTTACAGTATATATATAGTGATGTATGATTTATTTTACCATTCTTTTTGTTGAACAACAAATAAGATGTCAGTGTATCTGTGCGAGCTTTACTTTCAGTTTATATTTTGAAAATGTTTTCTGATTTATATTCCATCCTTATAGTGTTTTTAAATACAATCTACGATACATGTCCATGTAAATGGGCGGGCTCCCTTCCATGTTAATCATAAGAGATTTACTCCCTTCCAGCAGCTCTCCCCTATCATTTACTGATTACTATAATTTAAGTGACTTCAAATATTCAATACCCTCCTCTATAACTAGATTTGATTTTGTACCTCCGATACTAGTACCTCCCGTACAATCTGCCGGACTGGAGCAATCCTCTAATCATAATTCATGCACCCGGAGGCCGGGACTCGGGGACACGTCACCATCCATGGTTAATGTATTTTCATCAGTCCAGCCAAATTGCCCTGTTGATGGAATCTACAGGCAGCGCTATCGTAAATGCGGCCAAGATGTGGGCCCCACAAAAGCCACTTCGTCAAGGTAGGAACACGACTGATCGATGGTAACATGGGCACATGCGTACGTACCTGAGCGGCCAGGTCAAGGTCTCCTTGTTGCTGTAGAGGTGGCCGTCGAGGCTGCCGTTGCGCACCAACTCGTACACCAGCAGCAGCCGCCGCCGGCCATGGCACCACCCCATCAGCTGCACCAGGTTCCGGTGCCGCAGCCGGCTGATCACCGTCACCTCCGACCTGTACTCCTTCCTCCCTTCCATGGACGCCCCCCGGGTGAACACCTTGATCGCCACGTCCCGCCCGAGCTCCCTCACGTGCCCGCCGTACACCGACCCCGACCCGCCCTCCCCGAGCTTGCCAATCTCCGTGAACCCGCCCGTCGCCGCCGCCAGCTGCGCGTACGGGATTCGCCGTGGCCCCGTGCCCGACTCCATGTCCTCCTCCTCGTCGTCGTCGAGGGAGTCGTCGTAGCAGTCGCCGTCGTCGCGTCGGCGGCGTTTCCTCGCTCGGCGAATGAGGATGGTGATGGCGAGGACGAGGAGTAACAGTGCTATGCCGGCTGCGGCCACGGCGGCGCTGAGATGAGCCGTCTTGGCTGACGAGGTGGATGGCGGCGGCGGGTTGGTCGTCCTCGTCGGCAGCGTCGAGCTGAAGGTGAAGGAGAGCACGGTGTGGTTGCTGGCGAACTGGTCGCCGGTGGCCGCCGAGAAGCCTACGGCGACCTGCTCCGGCAGCACGCTTCGCAGGTCGACGGCCGCGGAGAGGTTGTACGTTGCGGTTGCGGCGCCGCCGCCGACGGCGAGGGCGACGTCGAGCCGCCTCGCGCCGCTGTCGTAGGACACCGTGGCGGACATCACGCCGGCGTCGACGAGGCTGTCCTCCGGCAAGACCACGTAGTTCCCGCGGCGCGAGTCGACGTTGTTGACGTCGACGCCGACGTGCCGGCCGCTCGGGTCCCACCCGTCCATGTGCGTGTCGAACTCGACGGCGACGAAGCTGGCGGCGCCTGAGGCGTTGCCCATGGTGGCGCTCGCCGTGTTCCTCGTCAAGCTCTGGTCGAAGAGGCCGAGGCATCCCTCGTAGCACTCCTGCGGCATGTCGGGCATGAACGGCGCGAGGAAGAACGTCATGCCGTGGCCGGCGAGGGCGTTGCCCCTGCCAGCCACCGACCGGATGGTGAAGTTGAAGCTCGCGGCGAAGCTGGCCTCCTCGCCGGTGGCGCCGTCCCAGAGCTGCACCGGCCGCTTGTACAGCGCGCGTCCCCTGGCCCGCGCCGCGAACTCCTCGCCGAGCAGCTCGATCCGGCCGGCGGTGACCATGGCGTCGTCCTCCTGCCTGAAATCTTCGGAGACGAAGGAGTCCGCGTCATAGCTGAAGGTGAGAGAGGTGGCGGGGACGGCAACGAGCAGCAAGTGGAGCAAGAGTAGTAGTAGCTGCTGCTGCTGCGGCGGCGGCGGCGTTGCTTTGCTGCTTGAGGAAGACGAAGGGTTTAGGAGGACAGCCATGGAATGGTGCTACCGTACGTGGTTGCAGTGCAGTTGCACTGCCACGATGACTTGTTCATACGCCCTAATTAATTAACCAGGCATCTTGACTTACTGCCACGATGATTTTGATCGCAGTTAGACAGTTCTCAGTTGGGTCCCACATAATTATTAATTTCCAACAAAAGTTGGAGATTACTTCTGTCCGGCCGCCTGAGGTCGACACCAAAATTCGGAGACCAGAATGCTCGCGTGCTTGCATAATGAGTCTGTAGAGTACTACTGCTACGGAGTAGCAAAGCAAATAGACAACCTTATTGGTGGGTGTAAGGGCATTCTCAATGTACATGTAACAATGGGTAGTAATATAACGGTCGGGCTCAGTGCAAAAAGAACTAGCTATAACAAACTCCACAATGGTTAAAACCTATGAGAGGAAATAAGATGGGTCCCACTTAGTCAAAATACAGTGTTTCTTTGAAGTCTTCTACTAGCTCCATCCCTAATTAGTGATCACTTTGACTTTTTTCTTACAACGTTTGGCCATTCTTCATGTATGAAAAATTAATGCAAATATAAAAAATAATAAGTTACACTCAAAGTACTTCTGATAATAAAGCAAGTCACAAATAAAATAAATAATAATTTTATATTTTTTTAATAAGACGAATGACCACAAATTAAAAAAAAAACTCAAAACGACAACTATTTTGTGACGGAGGTAGTATTACTCAAGGAATGAATTGACTCCCTCCTTTGTGCAGTACTTTTATTCTTTTTTTTTCTCTTGTGACCAAGCCATAAGCTTACGGTGAACTTTAGCATTTAATGGCCTATTGCTACGTTCCACAATGTTTAAGGCTGAGATCATTTGGAGAAGATGGGAACAAATCTCCTGCGCACGGAAAACGGAGTGGTCTATTAGCTTGTGATTAATTAAGTATTAACTATTTTTTCTCAAAAATGGAGCAATATGATTTTTTAAGCAATTCTTGTATAGAAACTTTTTGTAAAAAATACACTGTTTAGCCGTTTGAAAAGCGCGCGCGTAGAATATGAGGGAGAGGTATTGGGAACATAGGCTGCCGAACACAACCTAAGGCTAGTCACAAGCTGCCAACTCAACCTTATGACCCTTGTTATGTTCACATTGGATGCCCTATGTTTTCGTAAAATGATTTTATCTCATATATTACTTATCCAATCGATTATTCGATTATACCGTTATTTTTGTCGCAATTAAATATTTACAATAAGATATCACTTAAATATATTTCGATGAAAAAATATACATGTTTCGATAGTTGAAGTCAATGTTTCACCTAGAAACCGACTATGTTAATTGCATATTTTTTAAGTTTTTTATGTTGCAATAGTTATTTGGCTAATGTTTCACATCATGTGTATTTAGATGTTGAAATAAATATATTATGATATTTCACTAGAGCATTTTAAAATGTTACACGTAATGTTGTTATATGTTTCAGTAAATATTTTATGATGTTTCAATAATTATATATTAAATGTTTCAAGTATAATATAAAAATGTTTCAATTAGAAATATGGTATATATATTATTCAATATATAGTCATGTGAGAGCTTGTTGTAAGATTTAATATCAAAGAACACAATGGTGTAATTGGGTCACAGATTGAATCATTAATTTACCATTAAAAATAGTTTAAAGTTTAAGAAAGGTTTATATTAGAAAAAGAAGAAACATGTTGAGTTACACATGCATGAAGAAATACGAAAAAGAAAGTTGTTGTATTAGCATGCATGCAGCAGAGGAGGAGAAATCAAGAAGAAAGAAGCTGTACAAAGAGCAAGCGCCCGATATCATATTGTTTTTATTGGGCGACTGATTTGTAGTTAGCCCCACAAAAGTTACATTATCATGAGTAAAAAAAGTCGCAGCACGCCACGTGACAAGCAATGAAAAAAAACATATCATGGTAGTGGGGTTTATGAGTATGCTATGTATTTGGGGTGGGTCTAGCATGGCATAACATCTCTTCATGCCTAATTATGTGATTACTTTTTTTGTTTCTTCAGTTATAAACCAAATCCATGCTGCCACACAAATTTTACTTTACTAGATTTGTTCAATTGGATTCTTTTTTTAAAAAAAAATATCGGGTGCTGCATGATCAGCATTTTTAATATCTATTAAAGTTTATGCACTAAACTTTCTAATTGCAAATATAAATTTTATTATAGACATAAAGTCTATATAGAAACATTTTATATATAAAGTCTATATATTGAAAGTTCATATACATAAAATCTATATAGAAACTCTATATATGTAAAGTCTATATATTGGGCTTTGCATATATAAAGTTAATGTATGAAGAAAGTCTCCACAAAAATAATTCATATTAAAAAATTCCATTAATAGAACTATAAAAAAGACTAACAAAAGAAAGAAATATGAAAAAAAGGAACTGGAAAAAACAAAAAAGCTTTATATGTATAGGAGGATCACGTGAAAAGAAATGGAAAACTGGGAATAGAACAATACCACTTCATGGCTCGTCCTCTAATCATCCTCGTATAGATCCGTTTGCGAGATTATCGGTGGGCGAAAGTTCGCTCACAAGCCCTACCGGTGTATTTGTTGCTGGTGCTAAGGATTTTTCGTTGGTAATTTAAAGTTTTTTTCTCGCTAAATTCCAAGTATCCACAAAAATAATTCGTATTAAAAATTCCATTAATAAAACTATAAAAAAATAATTCATATTAAAAATTCCATTAATAAAACTATAAAAAAGACTAACGAAAGAAATAAATATGAAAAAAGGAAGCGGAAAAAACAAAAAAGCTTGATATGTATAGGAGGATCATGTGAAAAGAAATGGAAAATTGGGAATAGAACAATACTACTTCATGGCGCGTCCTGTAATCATCCTCGTATAGATCCATTCGCGAGATTATCGATGGGGGAATGTTCGCTCACAAGCCTTACCAGTGTATTTGTAGCTGGTGCTAGGGATTTTTCGTTAATACAAAAACGAAAAACGATTTTCCATTAATACAAAAACGATTTTAATGTATTTGTTTTGTGCTAATTGCCATTAATACAAAAACGATTTTAATGTACGAGGACCCCTATAGGTTGTAGGCAGATCATAATTGGTTGCTTCTGCAAAAAACAACCTCTATTTTCGCATGCAGCTTCTCAAGAGGCTCGTATGCAAAAATATATTTTCGTTAGTGGACCTATTAAGGGGCCACATGCAAAAATGAACCTATTTTTGCATGCGGGCCTCTTAAGTGATCCGCAAGAAAAAAAAAACTCCCACTCGTCCAAAATTTTTTTTCTCCCCTCCTCTCTTTTCCCTCTTAGCCACTTCAAATTTTTTTCACCTCTTCTCCTCTCTCTTCTTTTCATTTTTCCACACCCTCTCACCTTATCTCCTTACTCCCTCCCCCACTCATTTTTCTCTCCTCCTCTCCCACTTCCTACTCCACCGCTGGGTGGGAGTGATGGTGGCAGGAGCGGCAGGATGCTCCTCGGCTTCTCCTCCTCCACAATCGGGCGGGAGCGAGGCAGGCAAGACTTGTGCTGGCTAGCGGGAGGCTCCTCCTCCACCGCTGAGCGGGAATGCGGCGGGCGGGAGACGTGGCACCAGCGGATCTGGTTCCCCCCTCTCCCTCCAGGCCGGATGTGGCCACTGCTCCGCCCCTCATGCATGCGGATCCGGCGGTAGCGGAGCGGATCTGGCCGGGGCAATGGTGGAGCGGATCTAGCACGTCCACATGCAAAAATTGATTTTGGCCAAACGGAAAAAATCAATCTGTATACATCACTCAGCTTTGGTTTTAAACAAACCATTGTACAAGGAACTAATACTTCATCCTCGGAGTATTTTGCCTTGTGGGTAATGGCCTAGCTACTCCTTCCTATGTTGATTATACCATTTTTGAAAAAAAAATTAACAATGTAACAGAAGGATAAGTCATGGTAAAAAAATACTACAGTGGGCAAAATAATAATACTTAATTTGATAGGTGAAAAAGAAACTATAGTAATAGTATATAAAGTCCCAGGACCACAAAAATCTAGCCTTTACATTATATATTTTATGATAAATTAGTGCAAAGACAAAATTCTTGTACTACGGGACAGAGGGAGCAGCTGAATTTATCCATAGATGATGTGGATGGCCTCGCCTTCGACTCTTGACTAGTGTAGCAAGGAAAATTTATACTAGTCCAAGTCTAGTTTTATTCCATAGTTGGATTGAGAAGTGTTAGGTTGGACTTGCATGCCTTTTCTTATTAACACGCGAGTTTTTTCTACATGTAGCCGTCGATCAAATGGATATATACCATCTTTGTTTCTTCCTTTCTTTTTTTCTTTCATTTTTTCTACAACGGAGGCATCTGTTCTTTTCAAGGGCCTGAATCCCGCGACCCACTCACGTGGATAGGCCGAGAGTCCGGATTTGGGCCAGGTTCACGGCCTGTGTGTTAAACAGGTTCACCCTACTGATCGGTTTATAAAAACGGAATAAGTTCATCTGAGGTCCCTTAACTTGTCGACGAATCCGATTTCCGTCCCTCAGCTGGAAAACCATACACAACGGTCCCTTAACTATCAAACCGGTGCAGATAAAATCCCTTGGCAGTTTTGAGGGCGGTTTTAGCTGACGTGGCGCCTACGTGGCTAATTTGACTTGGTCTTCATCTGACGTGGCACTGATGTGGCGCTTACGTGGCAATTTAATCTGGAAAAATAATAAAACCCATGGGACCCACATGTCAGCTCCACACATAAAATAATAAAAAATGGTGGGACCCACGTGGGCTCCACATGTCATCCTCTCTCTCCCCTCTTCTCCCTATCCCTTCTCTCTCTCCGGCTGATGGAGCGGGGCGAGCGGTGGTCGGCAGAAGCGGGCGACGCGCGGGGAGGAGCTGGGCGGGCAGCGGCCGACGGCGGGTGTTGGTATTTCTTACGTCCACAGATAAATCCGCAAGCGCACGGAATACCGCTGTAGCACTTCACCTTCGGGTGACCCCAAAAGGATATCGAACTCGGGGAACACATGTAATCTACCTAAGGCTAAGGCTATCCAAGGACAACAACTGATGGTAGGCAGGCTAGAGAGGACTTTCTATGAGTGTTAATTATCTAAGCTAAGCAAAGGTAATTTCCTATCTGTTGCTTCGGGCACCGACCCCTGCTGGTCTGCCAGTGTGGTTCTGGCTATAGCTTTATGATGTATCCGAACATGGAGGATTACTGGGACGGAATTTAAGGCTGTCACCACCTGCCGCCTACCTCTGACAAATCCGTGGGAAGGTAATCTCTAACCTAGACACCACGTCTAAGTTATTAATTACTACTCTAATACTTGCGCAGGAACTTCCTTCTCTATCCAGAGTCCTAGTACTAGAGCACTTAGTACAAATACTAAACAATGAACCCGCAGAGATGGAAATCTTATTTTACTTAGACAAAGTAATTAAATAACATAAGAAAGGAACACAAATACTTACTTTATAGAAGAAGTTCTCTGAACCCGGAGCAGAGTGTACCGACAGCTCCGGTACTCCTCCGGAATTCCTCCTAAGAAGCTACACTCATCGAGATAGAAGTCGGATGAGCGCCAAACTTCCGGGCACTCCTGCAGAGCTTCCCCTCACTCTCTACCTTATTCTAATAAACAAAAGATACAATAGAGTCTCTTGTAATTCAGCTCAAAGTTGTGTGTTGGAAATGAGAGTAGGCTCCTCCTTTTATAGGCAGGTATGACGGTTACAGCCTATGCGAAATAACCAAGCTACCCCGGAACCGCCATCAGGAAGTAATCAGGGCCGTCCACGTCGAATCTCGCGATCAACAGCCTCAGAAGTGGTTCGGCCGAACCCGGGAGGGCTCCGTTGGACCTGTTTTTCCTCTAGACACTAATTTTGAGACCCTCAGCCCATTGGCATGATGGTTGGGCCCATTTGCAGTTTTTTAATTGACTTATGGGGCCTCCAATGCGTGTAAATATATCCTGAATGCACAGAGGTGCAGTTTGTCGCTCGACGGATGTGTTTTCTTCTCAAAATACCTGTATACACATATTTCACCAACACTAGTGGAAATAATTAGTAATAATCCTTACCACTAAGTTGGACACCATGTTTTATTTCATTATATACAGATATTGACGGTCAGATATTATGATTTAAGGACCGTCAACAGCGGGCTAGGTCAGGTCCGCGGCACGCGGGGCCATAGAGCGCAGACGGCGGCGACTGCCGGCTTTGTGCAGAAGGGCGTCGACGGCATCGGCAGGAGCATCTGCTCTGAGTACTGAAACCACGACGCCGACTCATCCTCCGCCATCGCCATCGCCATCGTCGTCGTCCTTTCCGGCCTCGGTGGCTTCCGCGGCGCCTGTCTGCATGACGACGTGGCCATTGCAGTGCTCAGATCATCAGGAAAAAGCCAAGATAAGAGAGATATTTTTCTTTTCTTTTCTCAAAAGAGATTCACCATCAGGAAGGATGATCACTTGAGCACTAGCACTATATACCAGTATGCATGCATGGACGATCAATCGATAAACAAGAAGAAGAGAACTGAACAGTAAATTCAGGATTGGGGTGCCAAAATGTGTGGTGGGTGAGAGGGGAAACCTCCAACCTCAGATAAAAACTATCATATCTATGAATCTATCTATCCAGTTGACTTGTTGAAACACACAGCAACAACACACAAAACCAAACAAAAGACAAGAAGTAGAAGAAAAAGAGATATGGATATAGTCATGTAGTAGTACAAAAGAAACAAGAAACTCCATCTACCTTTGCTGATTGATTCTGAATCTGGTTGTTTCAGATATATAACTGTAATCTGACAAAACCTCTGCTTCCTGGTGATCAGCTCACACCTGCAGCTCTCTCTCTCTCTCTCTGAGCTGAGCTGAGCTGAGATGACAGGAGATGAGCTGAGCTGAGGTGTGAAGTGAGTGAAGTAGAGAAGGAGATGCTAGTTGCAATTGCGAAAGAACAAGGGCACTGTGTCTTTTTAACAGGGCAAGATGATGCAGAAACAGCAACAGCAGAAGCAGAAGCAGCGCCGTGGGTGAACTGGAGGATTCCCTGCGGCCAGCCATTCTCCCGCAGCGCCTCCTTCTTCGCGGGGAGGGCGGCGATGGCGGCCTCCATCTCCCCCATCGTCATTCGGATTGCCGGTGGCGGTGGCGGCTAGCCCCGGCCCCGCGGCGAGGTCTGTCGCGACGCTCGATGCAGCCCCGCCCTGCTCCACCGGCCAGCCGCTCCGTCCCGCCCGTCGCCCGCTTTTGCCAGCCGCCGCTCGCCCTGCTCCATCAGTCGGAGAGAGAGAACGGATAGAGAGGAGGGGAGAGAGAGAATAGAGAGAGGAGGGAGGAGTGAGGATGACATGTGGGGCCCACGCAGGTCCCACCATTTTTTTTATTATTTCGTGTGTGAAATTGACATGCGGGTCCCACGGGTTTTATTATTTTTCTGGATCGAATTACCACATAAGCGCCACGTCAGATAAAGACCGAGTCAAATTAGCCACGTAGATGTCACGTTAGCCAAAACCGTCATCAAAACCACCGAGAGACCTCATCTGTACCGGTTATGATAATTGAGGGACTCATTGTGTTTGGTTTTCCGGTTGAGGGACGAAAATCGGATTCGTTGACAAGTTAAGGGACCTCAGATGAACTTATTCCTTATAAAACCGAGCGGTTTTAGTTGGTATCCCTATAAATGTCGTTTGGTTTCCACTGGTTTTTCTCAGTTTTCGGCAAATCAATTTGAACAGATTTTCTCCTCGAAATGGTAATTAAGGTAATTATCCATAAAATTTTGTATTTCTCGGACAACTCTCTACACGAATTATTGAACTGTCAAATCGAATAATTTTCAACTAAAATTGTAAAATTTTCAAACTCAAATATAAGAACTTTCATGTTCATAATTACCTGGGGAGAGTTGAAAGTTTAGTTTAGATTAACCCATCAGAGAAGGCCGGCCTGCATTCCGGACGCATGCATGTTACGAGGAATAAGTCCACTTTCCGGCTGTAATTTTTATGTCGAATTTAATTTGCATCCCTAAACCGTAATACCCCCAACTTACAAAATTCAAATTAAGTCCTCTAATAGTATGGAAGGTTGGTTTTGCTGATATGACAATTTGACCTAGTCCACTCATACTGACTAGACTCTTACGTACGTGACAAAAATGAAAGTGGCCCAACCTATCATTCTAACTCTCCTACTCCTACCTTCTCTCTTCCCCCTGCTCTCTCTGTGGTCTCCTCTCTCCCTCCTCCCCTCTCTCTCCCCTGCACTCAGTCTCTCCTCCATCAAGGCATCACGGTGGTGATGACGAGGTGAATGGCGGAGGTGGCACCATGTGGTGGTGTAGCGGTGTAGATTGAAAAGACAATGATTCCGACTTGAGTCCAGACCAGCGGTGTCGAGGTTGAAACTCCTTGGTTGACGCTGGTGTTGGTACTACCGTCAGGATGGTTTGAAGTTGTATTGGCAGATCCTTGAGCACCAAGCCCCCCTACCTGGCGCGTCACTGTTGACGAGTAATACTCACGGACCGAATGATTTGAGTATTGGGGTACGTTGGAACAGGGATCTGCATTGTACGACATCAAACAAGCAAAAGAGACAAAGATTATACTGGTTCAGGCCCCTCGATGGGTAATAGCCCTAGTCCAGTTAGTATGGGATTATATGAGAATACCACATATTACAAAGAAGTAGACGAAACTGACGATTCCGACGAGATTGTAATCGATGGGGATCAACGAGATCTCATAGCAACTTGGCTCCGAGTACTCCGGCTTCGTAAACTATGATGGGTGTGTTGGCGGTTTTGGTCGATCTCTTCCACCCACGCCTAGGGGTCCCTTTTATAGCATGGATCATCTTAATCTCCAAGTCAAACCTGGAGACATCGGATCTGGTACGATATAACAGAAACCTTATCCCCTCCGAGTAGGACTTTGGAAATCACTTGACTCATGGAGATATTTTCCATAATTAGAGATAAACATTCTTAATGTATACGTGAACGAACCGTATGCGCGAAGGTATACCGTATATATATATTCCATGAGTCGTAGGATAGGAGGCATGTCTTATCCGTAAGCTTGACAGCAGCCATGGCGGCGAGGAGGTGGGCTGAGGGCGTCGGCTGCGGCCTGTGGCAGCGACGGGAAGGCAAGACGAGGCGACGCCAACTAGGGGTGTCGAGGAGGTAGTGGTGACGATGCAGCACTAGTTGTGGGGGCGGCGACGAGGCACCAAGCAATGCTCTAGCCGATGATGTGGTCGCCATATCTGGCAAAGGCCACCAGGTTAACCCTCCCCACCGGTAGTATGTAAGGCCGCAGTTGCTTCGCCTCAACACCTCGCTTCACGCGCTTCAACCAGCCTTCACCCTTCATGCAGGGACGGATCCAAGAGGTAGGCTTCATCAGGCTCGAGCCTACTATCTGATTTTTGCAAAAAAAAAAATTAATTATATAGCATCTATCCCATGGGAGCAGCTGGAGAAGGCTTGGAGAAGAGAAGAGGTGAAGAACTGTCTCTGTCGGCGCGAGGAAGAAGATCAGGAGCGATGGAGGTAGCTGAACCGGTACGCAGTATGCATAAAATGGCCCATTTATCACTTTAGCAAAAGCCCACTTGGCCCATTTGTCTATTTTATCCATTGGCTTAGGGTTTTGGAGTCTGGAGGCTGTGTGGGCGTGGCTGCTGGCCTTGGCTTTGCCCTGTGGGGATTTTTTTTGTGGAAAAAGTACACCGAAGATCCCTCAACTTGTCATCGAGTTACAAAATCGTCCCTAACCATAAAACCATATATATGACATCTCTCAACTTACAAAACCGTTCACTTAATGTCCTTAAGTGGTTTTGACCCCGGTTTTATCCGACGTGGCAACTTAGTCAGCGTGGGACCCACGTGAGCCCCACATGTTAGGATTCAGCACTCTCTCTTTTCCCCCTCCCCTCCCTTCCTCTTCTCTCTCTCTCACTTTTTCTCTTCTCTGGGCAATCTGGCTGGCGGGTGGGGAGAAGGTCGCTGGGGCGAGGTGGGAGGAGGTCCGGTGGCCGATGGCGACACGGACGCCGTTACATAGTATTTCCCTCCGGAATAACGTGGCGGCGGCACCACGGACTCATGCGATCCACAGTAGGAGCTCGTGCGGGAAAGCTTCCTGCTCAATTCCTGAGCTTGGGGCGCCATGGCGAATTCGTTTGATGAGATGGAGGGTGAGTTCTTGGAGTACCTGAACGTGGTGCTTCGGCCATGGCCGCGTGTGGCCGCCTATAGGCGGTCGGCCCCCGGCGACGGCGTCGGAGATCGACAATCGCTTCGTTCAGAAATGTTATGAAAATCGATGCACAACGGAGACACGAATTTTACGTGGAAAACCCTTACGGGAAAAAACCACGGGCGCCGACCGGCAATGATCACTATAGAGGAGTTGATTACAAACATAGGGGAATAACAATGGGAACGTCACCCCTTCCCGTATGGCTTACAAGAGTATATATAGGGGATAAAAGAAAGACACCTAATAGGATAGACATGAAGTCCTACTAGGAAACTAATCCGAATATATTGTGGGCCCAAAATTCGGATCACATATTTAACAAGAAATCAAAAGAACATCGACACCGTACTGCGCCCATCGATTCCGTCAAGGGCGCCGTTACCAAGTTCGGATGAACTGTTGATTGGAGAGAAGTAAATTACATCGATCTCCATTGCTACTGATCTTGTCTTGTGGTTAAGCTTAGACAGTGATTAGCATTTTGATTTTCTTGTGATTTGCCCGTTTCTAGTGTCGACTGCTGCGTGCCGAGGCACAAACAAGTGCAGGGTGAGCTTGACCTGGTGCAGGATGAGGCCACCGAGTGCCACAAGAGATCAGAAGAAGCGGAGGCCGGCAAGGCACATGCGGTGAAGGACCTAGGCGGCACCAATGCGCCTTCTTGATGAGCTAAGACAAAGCTTGGAGAAGGCGCAAGCCGAGAAGGCACGAGCACGGCAAGACATGGAGCTCGCCGAGCTGCGTCTCCGAGAGACGCAGCGAGCGTCAGCGAGATCCCTGCGGCGAAGTCGGAATTCGTCGTCGCCAGGGACCTCCATGCCACCGCCAAAATGAGCATGCGGCCGCTACCGCCGAGGTGGACGTCCCCACTTCCACCGCCCACCTGTGCGCTGCCCCTCCCCCACCGCCCGCCCACAGCTCCTCCCCTCACCGCCGCCGCATCGCCCGTGGCCGGCCGCCGATGCCCTCGTCCTCCTCCCACCAGCTGAGTCAAAGAAGGGAGAGAGAGATGAGGAAGGGAGAGAAGAGGGGAAAAGAGAGAGAGAGAGAGGAGGCTGAGGTGGCAGCCAGACATATGGGTCCCATGTGGGTTCCACGCTGACTCAGCCGCCACGTAGAACAAAACCGGGGTCAAAACCGCCGAAGGACCTATTATGACCGGTTTTGATTAGTTAAGGGGCACCGGATAACTGGTTTTGCAGTTGAGGAATGATTTTGTAACTCGATGATAAGTTGAGGGACCTTCGGTGTACTTTTTCCTTTTTTTTGGCGTCGAGCCGTCGACGGCGTGCGATTGCCAATAAGATATCAGACGATTGGCTTAATGATTTGATGGTATGCTATACTGAGCGAGAGATATTCAAAAGTATTGATGATAGTGCAATCATGAAGCGATTCCAAGCCTTGAAAACCCCCAAAATATCCTTTCCTCGTGAATAAATTGCAACAGCTTAGTGGTATGTTGCTTCTTTTAGTTAACATTTGTTTATTTCTACCATTTATGCAATACTAATTTTGCTCATTTATATATTCAGGTGGCTGCTCACTTTACTCTTTGCTAAGGCCCAAGAAAATTAGCATCTTAAGTCAAGGACTCAAGGTATTCTTTTATAAGTATGTTTTTCTATTAAATCATGTAAGTATTACATTTGAATTGATAATAGCATGTGCCTTATTTTAGCATTATCAACTTAAATTTAGACTTCTAGTCCAGCCTATCCTTAATTTTTATCCTAGATTCGCCACTTGGGCTACCTTAGGATCTTATGCCTCCACGGACTAGAATACCACGTCAGTCAAAACAACCATCCATGCTGCCTTAGGATCTTATGTAACCAGGTTTTTAATGTTGGGGATTCAACATTTTATGTATTGTGGTTGAAGGATATAATCTAAACTTGATGTAAAAATAAAAGACTTAAAGTGAAGTTATTCCCATGTTACAAAATACTCCATCCGTTTCACAATGTAAGTCATTCTAGCATTTCCCACATTCATATTGATATTAATGAATCTAGACATATATATTTATCTAGATTTATTAACATAAATATGAATGTGAGAAAAGCTACGATGACTTACATCGTGAAACGGAGGAAGTAGGAAGCATCTCCACTCCCTCGCCTGGAACAGCCTATTGCACTACGTACTGATTCACTCAGCCCATGTTGGGAAAGGGGAAGCTTATGGTGGCTGTCCAAATCTTATGGTACCACCAAGGCACCAAGCGATTTTTTGAGAGAAATATTTTTTTTTTGTGAGAAGGCACCAAGCGATTAATCGGGATATGGACAAGCTGAATCAACTCCTTTTTAATACAGTACTGGTCCTAAAGTGAACGTGAGGTCCGTAGGTTGTAGGTGCGTGTAAGGAATTTTGCTACTATATATAAGCCCATTCTACTTAGGTATTTTTTGTAAGTCGTAACATAAAGTCATGGTGAAATAAAATAGAAGAAGAATAGTTGGATTTTTTTTAATTCAAGAATAGCTGGATTGGGCATGTAACAATATTTACGGAATATGTAAATTGAATTGAGCCCAAGCAAAGCTTATACTCCGACTTTTTAATTTACTTCTGTGCAATCCAAGTTATAGTGACATCCTGGTAATTAAGGCTAACCAGATCTTGCCTAACAAAGAGGATTTAAAATGCAGCTAATCCAACTCCAAATTAAGCGTTCGAACCAATATCTCATTCTATTTATAAAATAAAAGAAAGAGCTAGCGTAGTTTGTCCTAAAACCAAGATTAAGCGCACTTGAAGATCACCTAGAAGCTTCACATGATTTTGTTCTACTTCTCCGTTTCATATTGATGTTAATGAATCTAGATAGATGTATATGTCTAGATTCATTAACTTTAATATGAACTAGGAAGGTAGCCCGCGCATTGCGCGGGCATGTATTTTATTGTGTTCGAAAAACTTACATAGATCGAATATCAACTCAATGACATTGCCATGTTTCATAAGTACTATTTCTCCATAATTTTACTTCATCGGCTTTGCTTAGATAATTTTTCCAAACTATTTGTTAGCTTTTAAAATATATAATATTTAATTCATTCGTATAAACAATTATCTATGATCCGTATAAACATCTGTCATGTTTCAAAAGTATCTATTTAGTTTGTTTGGAAAAAACATATCTAACAAATTAAACATAAATTAAAAGTAAAATATTTTGTCTTGTTTAATTGAATGTTTAGTGGCTTTTTTTAACAAATCCTAAAGCACTATTATTGTTAGTAAACATGTTTTATTTGTACTATCAAGTTAGTCCTCTTTTTAGTTGGTTTAGATTCACGCAAGTTGTTACATACTTACATATAAATTAACAAATACATATCGTAGACCATCGCTTCCTTGTAATATGTTTGACCTATAGTATCTTTTCTAAAAGAAAATATAGTTAACATGAGTTCAAAAATTTAAATTTAATAGTAATAAATATAAATTTTCAACTAACTATATGTATACTGCTACCATAGTGTGGCTTAATAGGCTGAGAAACTCATAATACTATGGTATAGAATAGATGCAAGGGCATTAATATGTAAGCATTTAAAAAAATTATAAAAATGGAGCATGTAATGCTTGGTCCAATTTTAGTGAAAGGTACGAACTTATTTGATTTTCTCCAAATAGTTCAACTTAGTCCCTATTGATATTTTATATTTTAAATTTTATTTTATACCAGTTCAAACTATAGAGGTTATGAACCTTTAAATTGATGATTTAATTATGAATAGAGCAATAGTTACATTAGAAATTAGATGTACAGCTAAAAAATTGCATGTTTTAATATTATTGATTATTTCTCGCTATAAAAAGGAGGGGTAAAGGAGAGAGTGGAGAACTCAAGCTGAGACAGGAGGGGGGGGGGGGGGGGGGGGAGGGGACGGGTAGTACTGTGTTGTGCACATCTAATGATTTAAGTGAAAACCGATGATCCGCTTTTTTTTGTCAAAATTTTTAATATCCTTTGCGTCTAAATTTTAAGGCGTAACACATGGCAGCTTAAGATTTTCTCTAATATTATATCTATTGGTTAAAATAATGGATCCACCTATTAAGTGGAAACTGATGGTCAGATGTCTTTTCTTACAATTTCTAAGGTCTTACTTTTAATTAAGATGTAACACGTAAGTTACGTACCACTATAAATGCGCTATAGAGAATGTACAATGATTTGAGGTGATGCAATACTTATTGTCATTTTTTTTATAATGCTCTATTTTTTTTCTATTTGGTTACCGTGCAAAGGCTATATAGGTGTGTATGCTTAAATGGAGTATTTTCATTTTTATGGAGTGAAATATGAGTAATATGCATCTTGAATTATTTATTTAATTATAAAAAAAATAACAGTTCAAATAAACTAAAAAACAGTTATGACATAAGAATCATAATTATTTAGCTTTGTAATTATTGATCATTTTTTATTATTTTGTTAATTAGTTAAAAATTATAAGACAGAGGAGTTGAGTGAGATAGGAGAAGAAGAGAAAGTCGAATGGGACAAAGTACGTGTACATATAATTATTTTTTTATATTTATTGTGTTTTACTTACTATTACTTTATTAACTAAAAATAAAATAAAAGCTTCATTGATTGATTAAGATCTATCTTTTATACTCGTCTTTTCCTACATAGTATACAATATTGAAAATGTGAACACTACAAATCTACTAATATTATTTTTGATTTATTATAATATCAGAATGGGAGGAGTAAATTTTTGGAACAATACTTAGTGTTATTAGGTTCATTTTACCTTTTTGTCATTACATATCTAAATGAATTATTGTGAACTTATATACAACGATAAAATATATATCATTACTATTCACAATTTTATAATTGTTTGAATGGCACATAAAGGTCAGATAATATAACCCCAAATATGGGTCTTTAAATGTAAAATAATCAAAATACATAAGCAAAAATATTACTCGTATGATTTAGGGGATCTCATGATTGAGATGTTATAGCTGCTTATTTTTTTCATACAACTCTTGCTTTCTAACTTATATATTTTGGGAACATTACTCATAGCTATTTTTTTTAGATTTTATGATTGTAGATATAATTTAATTCTTATGAAGTTATGCACAATGATAGAGTCTATAATATTATTATTTCATATTTATTGTAATTGCTTGAACGGTACGCAAAAGTCTGGAAATATAATCCAAAGTGTCATTTTTTTCGTCAAAGTTGAATTATTGTGGAATTTTGGTCTTTGCCTGTAGATTCAGTCATAAATAATTTTAAGATATAAGCGGATTAAAAGTTAGTTGTATGATTTAGATGTTATAGTTGTTGAATTGTTTAACACAAAAAATATATTTTCTAACTAATAAAGTATATGATAATAGGGGAAGAAATATGTGCAAAAATATGAAGAAATTGAGGGATGAAGGGGTGGATGTACGTTACTAACGTACGCACGTACTATCCTTAAGAATCCTTAAGAAAACGTACGCTACATACAGTCCCAATTTGGATCCGGTTTGGGGGTTAGGGAGTTCTTTTAAAGACAAATCTAATGGTGGTAAATAATGGGTCCACATAATTTAATGAAAATTAATGTTCTAGATGTTTGGTTTTTTCTTAAAATTTTTAGAAATTTCTCTAATTTATTATAGTGACACGTGGTGTCTTAGTACGTAGCGCTTGCAGGATGCTACGTGGTGGCTTAGAAAAGTTTGTTATATAATAGATCTAACTTAATTTGTTCATGCATATTCTGTGAATTGATATATGATCGTGTAATCTACATTATCAATTTTTCCCTATTTTATATGACAGTTTTACGTGTTATGCAAAGTTTAGGATGTGATAAAAAATTAAATATTTCATATAGGTTAAAGAACACCTTATATTTTTTAATTGTTGACAGACTACGTGCAAATAACTATAGAAAAAATATGGTTATTTAAGATTTATTATTGTTTAAAAATCTGTATAACTAAAGAAAAAAGAAGAAGAGATTGGATAGGAGGGGAGGGAAGACGTACCTACGGACGTACGAACTTGAGTTGTACGTCCGGTTGAAGGATGGGCCCATGGGAAGAGGAGAGGGGAGGGGAGTTTGTGGGGTTATTTTTTTAATAAAATTCTAATAGACAAAATATTGGGCCTACCGGTTTGTTAAGATGCCATGTGGCGGTTTAGGAGTATTTGTAGGAGTACACATGGTGGCTTAGGAGCGTTTGTAGGAAGTTTCTTGGACTTTTAGTATATAATAGATAGATAGATAATAGATGTGGGGAATGATAGAATGACTTACATTGTGAAACGGAGTGAGTACAAGGTACACCAGCACAAAAGAAGTGAGCTTGTTCTTGAAATGTCACTTTCACTAAAAAAATAGTTGGATAGAGAGGAGAGGCCCCCTATCGCACCCGAGCAACTAACCCGGGGGCGACATGCAAGCCCTACCGCCACCACCCTCCTCCCCATTCCCAACCGTACGCAGCCGGAGCTAGCCGCCGGAAATTGAGCGGCTAGCCAGGATGGCGATGGTGGGGCTCGGTTTTTGTCCCCCTCCGGCATGGAGAGAGTGTGGCCGGACGACGGCGGCAGTACGAGGGAGGTGCGTGCGGCGAACTCGCTGACCGAGCTTATTAGCGAGTGTGTTGGGGGGCATACTGCGGAGGAGCTTCCGACCCAGGTTTGGTGGCCATTCCCCGTCGCTCCTCCTAGATCTGGGGCATCCTCACCTTGGCCGTGGTCGGCGCGAGGGACCTGCCTTTCTCTAGCTGTCCTCCTCGGCCGTGCACGGTGTGGAAGGTGGTGGGGATGGTGCTAGCGAGCTCCTTTGAGCCAGGATGCTAGATGTGTTGCTCCTCGCGAGGTGGCGGGGTGGAGAGGATGAGTGACTTCTACGGGTTGGCAGCAAACCTCAAGGGCTGGTGTGTTGACAGAAAACACGTGGCCTGGGAGATCTGCTTAACTCCAGTGCAGGTCCAAAGCTCGCCTTCGAATGTATGAGCGTGCCAGTTGATTTGATCCTGTAATCAATAAGAAATAGAAGCAAAAAAACCGCGGTTAAATCTATAAATGATAGTCGATCGGCTAGGTGCCGATGACATATCATTTATCTTTGAGCCGATGTCATATATGTATCGATCGGCAGTCATGAATAAATAAGAAGGAACTAAATCTACTCAATCGGCTATAGGTATTCACAATATATACTCCTTGTATCGATATATACTTAAATCAAGTGATTGGGATAGATCGGACGCCATGCCGAGACAGTATAAATCACTTAAATCGAAATATATATTAATAATGGGACAACATATGTTCATAGCATAGCCGATCATATAGATCTAGCATGTATCGGCTAATACTCCGATACCACTCTATACTACGATATTAAAGCAACTAGAATATATCAAATAAAGGCCTAATATATTTAAATGCAATAAGATCTTAAAATAAAGGGCAGATTTAACATGTCAATAAAGCATATAGAGTAAATATAGTTAAATCAGATAAGATCGGCTGAAACTCTGATGCTACCCTAATCGGCAACCAGAAGGCAGGCTAGAGGTTGATTTTCTAAGCACGACATAATAGATCAAACTCAACTGATACAACATTAAGTATGAAAAGAAGAACAATATCTAGACAATCAAGCTGCTGGAAGTTTCATAGAGTGGTAGATATCTTATATAATCTAAGTCAACATCGAAATCTAACCTAATCGGCTGTCCTCTACCGACAGATGTTAGCCGATTGTAGATTAGATAGTGGTATTGCCAGAGATTATGTAAGATATATGATAGTTCGACGAATTACATAAACGAGATCAGAGTATCACAAAGATTGAAGCACTAATCCCGAGAACAAAAGTCGTCATAACAAGTTTTACCTCTTGTTGAAGATTGAAATCGATGCAGCTCAACCCGAAAGCAAGAACTCGTCGAAATAAAACTAAAGCAAAAAGGGTGGCGATGCGCCGAAATTGTATTGAACGTGTGTGTTAAAAGTTACATAGGGCTCGGGTCTATTTATACCCGAGAATTACAAGATATGTCCACAACGGACACGACTAATATCTCTAACAAACTCTAAGATACCATAAGTCTTTGCGGCAGACTTTTGCCCAAGCATATCTCTAAGAAAATTACATAAAATATCCTAATTAATAGATACAATTGTCTTCTCAAGACTCTATCCATGTGCGGCAATCATCTTGAAGCGCCTTAATTCAACCCGATATCATACATCAAGTTGCATTATCGGAATCGGTTGTATCAGCTTACCTAGTCCGACTCAGACCCAGCCGATCTGGACTCCAGCCGATTCCTGCTCTGTTTCCGAACTCGATCTCCGCCTCCGACTTTGCTTAGATCTAATCTTCTTTCCCGATGCCGATATTACCAAATTTGGTTGTTAACACATGCCCCCCAAGTCCGGAATATTTGGTAATGTTTCGGATTTGCTGTAAATTGACCCCGAGTAAGTTTCGCACTTTGCCGTTTTCCGACCGTTACTGCCGTGCTTTAAATATTAACCGTCACCCTCAAGAAATCTCACACCGTGACTTCTGTTTTCACCGCTCAAGTGAAACTTTGTCTTCTCTCTCTCCGGCGATTCCTCCGACACAAAAGCGACTTCCAGGCGACTTCATCTTCGGCGAGATTTTCGCCCACAGCGATGTCGTCCTCCGCCAACCCATCTGATGCGCCATCAGCCGAGTATGCTGAGGTAAGTTCCCATCGGCTAGATCCCCTTTCTTAGCAGCAGATCGATTTTCTCTTATCTTACACCTCTCTCTTTTTCTCGGTTGTTTTGGATTTGTAGCATCTCTTCAACCTAGTCGCGATTCCTAGCCGTTCGCACAAAAACCACTATATTCTTGGCCCAATCGGCAATCTCGACCCCACTGATTTTATCATTGGTGAAACCAACCGGATCCCCTTTAGACTAGCCAACCCTAACCTGGGTCACTGGAAGAATACCTTCAAGTCTTGGCCATCTCTCGAAAAACCCACATCTGATAAGAGCTGGACCACCTGGTACCAACGCGTATCGGCTAGTAAGAAAGTTCACTGGGATGAGATTGGAATCGGCCAAGCGCTTGCTCTCACCATAGCCAATTCTGCTAAGGATGAACCTCTGATGGCTGCCGCCACCTACTTCTGGTCCAACACCATCAATGCTTTCTTATTCAACCAAGGGCCGATGACTCTAACTTTAATCGACATCACCATGATTACTGGATTAGATGTAACTTCATCGGCTAACCCTATGAGTATGAACACCAAGAACCAATTTGACTTCAAGACCAAAAGCATAGGTTGCTGGTCTGGCTATGTGGCAGCATATATGGGCCAAGGGTCTGTTACCCCTCGGGAACATGTAGCTTTCTTGCTCATGTGGCTAGAAAAGTTCCTCTTCTGTGGATCCAGTTGTGGCCCTACAACCAATTGGCAATTTGCAGCCGAAGCCTTAGAATCAAAGAAAGAATTTCCTTTGGGCAAAATCCTTCTCGGCTATCTGTACCAAACGTTGAACAACGCATTGGCTAAAATAGCCGTCGGCTTAATAGTTGGAGCAGGTGGACCATGGTGGCTGCTGCAAACCTGGTTAAACCTGATAGTAATGAAGGTTGTCAATCGGCCCTCTGTGACAGAAGCTGAATTCCCACTGCCAGAGCAGATTGTGGGAGACGATGGAGAAGAGCTCACGTCATATGGAGAATATGTATCCAGACCAACCGATGCTGAAGCGAAGCTATCGGCTGAGCTACTTAAGGACTGGTTCTGCAGCTTCTATGAAGGTTTTAAGAAAGATGCACGAATCTGGTTTCCCTATGAAGACTCAGCAGACCTTGAACTTCCATCGGACTTTAGATTTGAAGACATTAATCATGAAAAATTCCAAAAATCCAAAGAAGTTCTTATGGCTGCAATCAGCCCATGCATCCTCTCCGTCGGCATTCATCAAGGGAGAAACATCTAAGTCTCCTACGAGTTTTATCACCCAATGAGCTCGGCCAGACAACTTGGATTGGGCCAACTCCCAATCGGCTTATTCTTTGCCGACAAGATTCAATGCCGAGGACAAATCACATCCACTCTAATGATGGATCGGCTACTTAACCTACCAGGACCCCCTCTGGGCAGCATTGATAATATTGAGTTGGCAGGATTTAGAAGCAAAAACTTTAACAGATGGTGGGGTGAATGGAAGCTGCATCTATTTCATCAATCGGCTTCAATGTATATGACAGATCTATTCCCTGACGTCATACCCCAGGTAAACTTTGTCATTACTAAATTGCATAATCAGTTAGCCGATTCATTACTTGACTAATCTTTTGTTCCTATTTTGCAGACAACAGAGTCCTCCCCTCCTCATCAAAGTAATAGTGGCAAGGACATTGAATATGCTCAAGGTCTAATTCCGAATGGAGGTGGACTATCTCCCCCTGTTATCGGCTACCATGCCCCCAAGACTTCAACACTTCTTCACGGCCTAACCAGGGAACCAGCCGATGCAGGCAAGAAAAGGAAAACCAGATCATCGGCCGTGAGTACCTTGGTCTTAGCTCCAAAGAAAAAGGCCAAATTCAAGAAAACTAAACCGACTGATAAGCCGGCTGATGATCTACCCACCTTGGATCCATCTATTGAACAAGCTTTAGATGAAGAGGAAATTGGTGAAGATGTTGACCAGGCTGTAACCGAAATGAGTGACACAGAAAGAACACCATCGGCTTCACCCAAGCAAACACCTCCAACTCCTTCTGCCCCCGTTCATTTTACAAGAGTAAGTATCTCTCTTTGACTTCTTCTAAAATTACTTCCCTTTTCGGCTAATTACTCATAGACTTTGTGGTTGCAGAAAAAGAAAATTGCTGTGAAGAAAAAGCCAGCAGCAACGATTGCCAAGTGGGCTCCACGAGTAAGATGTCTTTAATTCTTTTACTTAATCAAACTCAACCGGCTCTATATAACACTTGTCTATTCTACAGCCTCCTCCTGCTTCTCCTGTACAGCAATCGTCAAGTGACCAGACTCCATCGGCTGTGGGGAGTCATCACATCAAGGAGGAAGAACAACCAGCTGCTCCTGCTATCCCAGTAAGTTTTCCTTTGTCTCAACAATTAGATCGGCTATAATTTACCCAGCTCTTACTTTTTCCGAAATTGTCTCTGCAGGTTCTAGCCGATCTCTTCTCTTTTGATATCAGAGATTACCTTGATGAGGCAGAAGAAGACACTTCAAACAAAGCCCTAGCTCCCCTATCCGATGATGTGAGAAAAACACTTGAAGACATCTCTCATCGGCTAGAAGCCTCTTCTTTAGATAGCTTGGTAGTTGACTGTGGATCAATTAGGTCACGGCTGCATGAAATTCAGGCTCTGATTCCCGAAGATTTGGCCGATGTCCTAACTCCAGCCGCTTATCTCGAGTAACATCAGTTCAAGCTGGAAAAAGCCAAACTAAGACTAGCCGAACGCCGTGAGCGCAAAGAGATTGAGGCCACAATCCAAGCTAATCGGCAGCTTGTGCATGAGGAAAAAACCAAACTTGATCAGCTATCTGAAGGTCCGATCAAATCCAATATTGATCGGATTGAAGCTCGCAAGATTGAGCTCTTGGCGCAATTTGAAGAATGCAATGCCGAGCTAGATATGGAACACAAAAACTAGTCGATCTCCCAAAATAAATTGAAGAACAAAAAACAAGGCTCAAATCGGCTATCAAGAATGTTGCGAACCTCACCAAGTCCCTAAAAGTCATCCCTGGAATTGATGCTCAAGATGCCCAAGCTATTGAAGAAGTAGAACAAATTAGGCAAAGGGCTATTTTGGCTATCCAGCCATACTTGTCTCAATAACTTTTGTGTAATAGGACTTAGAAATTTTGTAATCGGCTGAGACGTTCTAATACTTTACTGTCTTGACAATCCTTTGTGCCGATTAATATGATTTTTAATATGACTTTGAAATTCGCTCAAAAATTTGCATTGCATTTTGATATATATATGTGCCCCCCTAATTTTACAGTGTCAAAAGCACTGGTAAAATTATAAAACAACTAAGGGCGATATAACAATATCGGCCACTGTACATCGGCAAACCACAACCGATTACACCATGAAAACCAACTAAGGGCGATATAACCATATCGGCCATCTCAAGGCGATGTAAACACATCGGCTATCATACATAGGCAATGCTAGCCGATCATGCGTTAACCCAAACACTTGGGTAATATTGCTTCATATATTTGCCATTGAGCGCTCGCTCATAGACTTCACCATCAAGCCCTTACAGCATATATGCTCCCTTAGACACAACTTTATAAATTTGGAACGGTCTTTCCCAATTCGGCGACCACTTGCCAAATTTACTATCACGAGTACCAATCGGCAAAACCAACTTCCATACAAGTTCTCCTTCCGAAAAATCTTTAGGTACCACTTTCTTATTATAATGCCGAGCAACACGTTCCTTATCCTTGGTAACCTTTGCAAGGGCTCGCAATCGTGACTGAACCAGATCCTCCCTCTCATCGGCCATAAGGTTGTAATACTCATCGGCTGTTAAATCGTTTTGTAACTCCGTTCTTCGAGAGCCGATTCTAACCTCCCACAGCAAAACAGCCTCATGCCCATAAACAAGTTTGTAAGGAGGGACTTGGATGGATGCATGACAATCCATCCTAGAAGACCACAACGCTTCGACCAACTGAGTATGCCATTGCCGAGGATAATCAGAAATTTTCCGCTTAATCAATTTGATCAAAATTTTATTAGACGCCTCGGCTTGCCCATTATCTTGTGCATAATAAGGTGAAGAATTCAACAATTTGATACCCATGCTATCGGCAAACTGAACAAACTCATCGGACACGAAGATTGAACCCTGGTCAGTAGTAATAGTTTGAGGAATACAAAATCGGTAGATTATATGTTCTTGAACAAATTGAATGGCATCCCAGAATCAACTTTCTTCAAAGGAATCGCCTCCATCCACTTGGTGAAATAATCAGTTGCCACCAAAATAAATTTATGTCCTTTACTCGATGGTGGGTTTATCAGACCGATCATATCAATTCCCCAACCGTCGAATGGCCATGGCTTAATAATAGGATTCATAGCCGATGCCGGCGCTCGCTGAATTGCTCCAAACTTCTGACAATCTTGACACCCCTTATAATATCTGAAACAATCCTCCAGCATTGTCGGCCAAAAATACCCTGCACGCCGAAGTAACCACTTCATCTTATGAGCCGATTGATGAGTACCACAAATTCCTTCATGAACTTCGCCGATTGCAACTTTAGCCTGATCGGCACTCAAGCACTTAAGTAACATGACATCAATCGTCCGATAATAAACCTCATCATCCAACAGTGTATACTTTAATGTCTTATATCTTAATTTCCTAGAAGCCGATTGAGATGGATTATTAAAATATTGATGCACATCATACCTCCAATCATCGGCTATCATCGCTGCAATTTCAACTTTAACATCTTTGATCATCGACTTATACCCCGACGCCCCTTGAGCTAAATCATTAGCTTCAATATTTTGTTCTCGAGAGACATGCTTTAAAGTAACCAGCCGAAACTCTTTCATTAGTTCATGGCACTTCTCATAATAAACTATCAATGTATCATTCTTGCATTCATACTCCTGCCAATTGACTGATTATTAGCAAAGAATCCCCCATGATTTCAATGGCATCGGCTTCAACTTCCTTGAGCAATTGCAACCCTTTGAGCACTGCTTCATACTCAGCTTGATTATTAGTCGCATACAGTTTAATAGTATAAGCAAACTCGAAGCATGCCCCCTAGGGGAAATTATAACCAGACCGATACCACAACCATGAGTACACACCGATCCATCAAAGAATAAAGTCCACGGCACTATTTCAACCGAGCCGATTGAATCATCACGATGTTCCACAATAAAATCGGCTATAACTTGTCCCTTAATTGCCTTCGGCGACTCATACCGAAGATCAAACTCGGTTAAGGAAAATATCCACTTTCCAACCCTTCCTTTCAATATTGGAGCCAATAGCATGTCCTTGACAACGTCGGCCTTGCATATAACAGTGCACTCGTTGGATAGTAGATAATGCCTCAACCTTGTACACGAAAAATACAGACACAAGCATAACTTCTCCACAGGGGAGTACCGAGCTTCAGCATCCAAGAGCCGACGACTGAGATAGAATACAACTCGTTCCTTCCCTTCCAACTCCTGAATCAAGACTGAGCTGATTGACTTCTCACCGGCCGATAAATATAATCTAAACGGTATTCCTTTCTGTGGAGGAATCAAAACAGGAGGAGAGCTCAGATATTCCTTAATATTATCCAAAGCCTTTTGCTGCTCTGTCCCCAAGTAAACTGCTGATCGGCTTTCAATCTCAACCAATGGTGTAAAAGGTTCTAACTTTCCAGACAAATTAGAAATAAATCTTCTAACAAAATTTATCTTGCCGATCATCTCTTGTAATTCTGTCTTATTCTCCGGAGGCTGAATCTTCATGATCGCATTAACACTCCTTTGAGTTACCTCGATCCCCCTCTCATGAACAAGAAATCCCAAAAACTGGCCAGCCGTTACACCAAAAGCACATTTCGTCGGGTTCATCTTCAGGCCATATTTTCTGGTTCTCTCGAAAACCTTCCTCAAATCGGTTATATGGTCCTCTATTTCTTTAAACTTAACAACCACATCATCGATGTAGACTTCACCAACCAGCCGATTAAATTATGATATATGTAATTCATGGCTCTTTCATATGTAGCTCCAGCACTTTTCAAGCCGAAAGTCATGACAACCCACTCAAATAAGCCGATTGCAGTAGGACACCTAAAAGCCGTCTTATGAATGTCTTCTTCGGCCATAAAAATTTGATTGTATCCTGCGTTTCCATCCATAAAACTCAAAATCTTATATCCCGAAGCAGCATCAACTAATTGTTCGGCTACTGGCATTGGGTATTCATCTTTCGGAGTGGCCTTATTCAAATTTCGGAAATCAATGCATACCCTGACCTTGCCGTTTTCCTTGATAACAGGAACTATACTAGAAATCCATTCAGCGTATCGGCAAGGACGAATAAAACCAGCATCATACAATCGTTTAATCTCAGCTTTGACAGGTTCAAGCATATCGGCCTTGCACCTCCTCGGAGGTTGTTGATACGGCCTAACCCCTGGTTTGATAGGTAGCCGATGTTCAACAATCGATTGGCTGAGTCCAGGCATCTCATAATACTCCCAAGCGAAGCAATCTCTAAACTCTTTTAAGAGCTCTATCAGCTTGGTTCTAAACTCTGGAGATAAGTTCTTACTAATAAATGTCGGCATTGGCCGATCGCCTGGACCTATGTCTATTTCTACCAGATCATCAGCTGACATGAAACCTTGACCTTGCTTGTCATCGAGATCATCTACTGTATCCTTAGTGTAGACATTTGAACCCTCCACGATGCCCTCAAAATAATAGCTTGGGTTCTCCATCTTCAATTGGCTGTAAATCAGAATCGGACACTTTTAGAAAATCTCCATCCCAGACTTTTCCAGATAAACAATCAAGGCCATCCATCTCCTAAAGAGCTAAATCGGCACTGGCAACATTAACTGACCTGTTGGCTGGCACGATCTCTCTCTTGTCGGCTTGCCATTGAATCAAACACTGATGCATAGTTGAAGGAATGCAACAATTGGCGTGAATCCAATCCCTTCCAAGCAACAAGCTGTAAGAACCCTTCCCATCGATGACAAAAAATGTGGTAGGAATAGTCTTACTGCCGACTGTCAGCTCCACATTGAGAACACCTTTGGTTTCCGATGGATTACCACCAAAGTCTTTGAGCATCATGTTTGTCTTGATGAGATCCTCGGCATTTCTACCCAACTTTCTTAACGTAGCATAAAGCATCAAATTTACCGCGGCCCCACCATCAACCATCATTTTAGACATCGGCTTCCCATTGACGTAGCCGTTTATATACAATGGTTTAAGATGCCAATTCTCTGTCCCCTCGGGTTTCTCGAACACTGCATGTTCTGGTGACAGAACCAACTTAGCCGATTCCTCTTCCACCTCGTCGACATCGGCTTGATCGATCCCGAATTCGGCTGGCAGGGTAAAGACCATGTTAACCGGTGCCATCACAACACTCTTCCCTTTTGCCAACCTCTATGCCTCATCGGCTGCAACATCATCGGCTACAGGAACCTGATTCTTAACACGCCACTCCTGCCTTGGCTTTGCTTTCTTCAGCCGATGATTAATTTCTTGTTCAACCTCCTGAAGGCGCTCCCTGTTCCTCAATCTTTGAACCCTTCTCTTCTGATTCTTCGTGAAAATACCAGAAGGACATCATTGATTCTTCCTGATTACATTGTCCTCTTGGCCATGATCTTGATTCACTGGACCCAATCTTTGATTAACGGAAACTCTTGTCTGCCTTAGCCGATTACCGTTATTATATGATCGGCTTGAACTCTCGACAATATCACTGCACCCAGGCAGTTTTCAATAGATGGCAACCTCATACCTTCATTCCAGCAGAATCTAAAGAACTCACAACCCTAATGAGGATCAAAACCATCATTGTATTCTTCAGGATGCTTCTCCTGCTGCCTGTCATACTTCCTCTGATATTTGTTGATAATCTTAGCCGAATTCACCTGAAAACCCTTTGTACAGGCCCTATCGGCTGTTTGGCCAGCTGTATGCACCATATTAACAGGAAAAGGGTTACCATCGACTTTCATCGGCTTTTTGGAATCATCAAACCTAATCTTGCCTCCCTCAATGGCCACCTGAATCTGATGTCTAAAAACCTTGCAATCGTTAGTAGAATGGGACCCAGAATTATGCCATTTGCAATACCTCTTTTTGCCTAATTCCTCAGCTGATGGGATTGTATGACCAGCAGGAAGTTGAATTTGCTTCTCTCGGAGTAGCAGATCAAAGATCTTGTCAGCTTTAGTAATATCAAAGTCATACTTCTCCTCTTTTCCAGAACTTTTTACCCATTGGCATGGTATGACCTTTTTACTCCTCACCCATTCGGCTGCAGCTATTTGAGAATCGTCCTTGTCATCATCCGACCCATAGATGTACGGACAAACATGATTAACTTTCTTAGAGCTTTTCCTAACTTCCGCGGACCTATGCTCATGCAAGGTTACTTTCTGTATCAGATGTGATAAGCTATCAAAGTCTTCAGACGAGAACTTCTCCCTAATCGGAGCAATCATACCCTGAAAGGCCAAATCGGCTAACTGGGCATCAGTTAAACTCAAGCTGAAGCATCTGTTCCTCATCTCCCTGAATCTCTAAATATACTCGTGCACGGGTTCATCATGCCGCTGCTTAATCGCTGTCAAGTCAGATAATTTCATCTCATGAACCCCACTGTAGAAATACTGTGGAATTGCTTCTCCAAATCGGCCCAACTATTGATCGACCCATACGGCAAAGAGGAAAACTAAGTAAAAGCCAATCCAGACAAAGATAACTGGAACAACCTAACCTTCAAAGCGTCTACAGCCGATGCTTCACCACACTGAGCTAAGAATCGGCTAATGTGCTCATAAGTTGACACACCATCTTGTCCCGAAAATTTGGAGAAGTCCGGAACTTTGAACCGATTGGGCAGAGGAACTCTCTCAAACCACTCAGGGTAAGGCTGCCGATAGAAGCTTCCAGTCTCTTTTGGTTTAAGCCCAAACTGTTCCCTCATTACGTCAGCAATTACATCTGCCCATGGTCGTTGCTGAGCTGCCCCTTGTGACTATTGCTGCATGGGCTCGAACTGACCGTATTGAGACGCAAACTGAGGTTGAGCCAATCCCCCTGGCTGATATTGGGCTTGCGGGGAAGGAGGCTGATATTGATAATTCAAATTACCCCCTTGGTAATTGTGAAGATTTGGCCGGATATTACGTACCAAGTGCTCAGGAACAACTTGAGGCATTACTGTGCCATCCGGTTGTACGTGGTGAACCAAGTGTTCTGGGACAACTTGATTTAAAAATTATTGCACCGGCTGACCACCAGGCATCGCAAACCCGGCCGATGCGCTTATTGAACCTTGGTGCTGGATCGGCTGAACAATTTGTTGTCTTAACGGCGTTTGCTAAATCGGCTGCAGAGGCTGCTGCCTTGGTGGTGTTTGTTGAACTGGTTGCATGGCCTGTTGCTGGATTGGTTGTACAATCTGCTGAATTGGGGGTGCCTGCTGAATCGGCTGCTGCTGTATTGGATCAACAACAGGTTGAGGTGGCAGAAACATGGCAACACCCTGATCTTGGGTTAGCCGATTCGCAACCTGCCCACTGTCACGTCCTGATAAATTCATCCCGAAATAAAAATCATTCCCTAAAAGGAATAATAGAATTAATTAAAATTCGAAAAAAAATTGGCAAACATTAAAATGCGTACAAGAAAATTTCGAATGTAGCCCGGAGAATTTTTGTTAAATTCTCCTTGGTCTAAAAGGAGCCCTCAAATTTTACTTGAATTTTCAGAGCACCGGAAATATTTATTAAACAACAACAATAATTAACAAAGTTTATTAAAAAGAAAAAGCTAAAAATAAATCCTCCTTCCTCCTTTGGGCCAAGTCGCCTCCCTCTCTCTCTCCCGGCCCACGGCCAAAGTCCTCTCTTCCTCCCTCTCTTTCTCTCCCTCTCCTTCTCTCCCTCCTTCTCTTGGGCCACCCCTCCCCCTCCCGGCCCATTCCCTCCTCCTCCCTCTCCCTCCTGGGCTGCCTCTCCCTCCTCTCCTCCTGGGCCGCCTCCGGGCCCAAGCCGAGCGGCGCCCTCCAGCCCGTGCCACGCACGTGCGTGCGCTGACGGCGCGCCTGCGTGGGCCCCACCACCCGGGTCGTCGTCCTCCTCCCGCACAGCTCCTCTCTCTCTCCCGTGAACCCTAGTTTCTTGCTCCCTCTAATCCGCAAATCAAACCATGGATTCCAAAATTAAGTGGGGGGTTTTAATCCCCATTGATTCCTCCTCAATTCCCCTCAATTTGCCCCTTGAATCGTGCCCCCAATCGCCGGGAACGGACGCGCCAACCCCGGCCGCTTTCGATGGCCACCGGCCGACTTTTTCGCCGTCGTTCCTACCTCTCCCGTGCCCGGCTTCCTCCCCCATCCTATAAAATGGAACCCTCTCGGTACGTTCTCCAGTTTTAGCCCCCTCCCGCGCTCTCCCGTGGCCGCCCCACCTCTCCCCGCCTTCTCCTTCTCTCTCTTCGGCGCCGGCCGGCCTCCAGCCGCACCTCCCGCCTCGCCCGTGCACCGTCCGGCTGCGCCGTCGCGACCCTCGGCCTCGCAGCCGCCTCCTCTCCCCCGGTCAGCCCTCCGTTTCACGGGGAAACCACCGAAGGCGCGTCCCCGCCGGCAACCGGTGGCATTGCCGCCACCCACTGCCTCCAGCCGCCCCTGCCGCGCCGCTCAGGTGCGGGCCGGCCGCGCCGTCTCCTCCCTCGGCGTCGCCGCGTCGACCTCCACCCCGGCCTGCCCTCTGATTCGTCCGGAGACCGCCGTCGCCCGCGCCGGCCTCTCCATCCTCGTCGTCGCCGACGTCCCTTCGGCCGCCCCTTCCTCCTCCCCGGCTCATCGGCTCGCTGCGCCACCACCACCTCCGGCATCGCAGCGGCAAGGTCGCCCTCGGCCTCGCCTCCCCTCCACCCGAACACTGCCGGTGTCCGTCATCGTCTTCACCGTTCATCGTCGCCGGCTCGTCGTCTCGCGGCGCCGCCTCCGTCGTCGGATTCGCAGCGGCGTGTTCCACGCCGTCCTCGTCTCCGTGCAGCTGCCGCCGGCTGCCCTCGTCGCCTCCTCACCGGTCTCGGTCGTCGTCCTCATCGTCGTGGCGTTCGTCCCTCCATCAAGCCGTTCGCGTTCGTCGTCCGCGTTCCGTCAAGTGAGCCACTACAGCCCCGTCATCGTCTTCGTCCTCGGCTCCGCGTCGTCAAGCCTCGTGCCGGCAACGTCTCGGCTTCGTCCAAGGATCGCCGCCGAAGTCATCCCCTCGCCGTTCGTCTCCATCGTTCTCGTCCGTCTCCGCCACGCCCGTTCGTCGTTGTCGTTCCCACGCCTCGTCACGTGGTGGTAAGGATCCCTCTCCCTCGCTGCCCCGTCCTCGTCCTTTCGGTGTCGCCCGTGCTCGTTGTGCGGTTGTCGGCCCCGGTACCCGTGTACCGGTGTCGGTAGTCGTTCGTGTGTGCGTGTGGTGACCGTGTTAGTGTGCCCGCTCGGTAGCCGCGTTGTTTCCACATGTGCAGGCCGCGTGGTGTCTAGTGGAGTCCGTTTGTCAGCCACTCGCCTCGGTTGACACATGGCGTCTGCTTCCGTCGACCCGTAGACCGTCTCTGTGTACTCGGTCTACCGTGGTCCTTTAGGTTGACATGTGGAGTCTGCATGTCAAGAAGCGCAGCCTTTGTGTCTTTTCTAGGTTAGCGCTTACACATGTTTTATAGTTGCAAAACCTAATTATAATAATCCGCAAATCTCCATATAACAGCATTAAACATCGGATGACCATGTCTCGGTCATACGAACTCTGAATCGACCCGTTCAAGTCTCCTAATGTTTGTTATAACCTAAAGAACCATGTGCTTTATTTTTATGTATTGTTATTGCTTCTTTATAGGCTTGTAGCTTTGCTTGTATGCTCCGCATAGCTTCGTTCCGGAGGTTCCCGAAGCGTGGTTCGTGGTCGTCGCCGAAGGTTCGGAAGGCCGTTGTCTCTGAGCAAGGCAAGTCACATCATCCTTGAACATATTGAATCTCAGTTTATAAAATTATTTTGATTTAAATTAATGCATTATCGCTTTATTTAAATTCCCGCGTTATCACTGTTTTATTTAGCCATGCCTATTTACCTTTGTTATGACCTTATTATTATTGCTATTGTTATTACTACCTTGTTCACCCTAGGAAAATAAAACCCCAACTAGTGGGTACTCTATTTATGGTTCCACTAGTATGAACTTAGGTAGATGCTTCGCTGGTTAATTAGGCAACATTAGGTGGTTTTATAACTTTAGACATTGGGAATTCTCATATCATTTGGATAGTATGGAATGGCTGGCTTATGTTGGAATTGGATGCACACCTCCCCCTCTATTCAAAACCCCCAAAATGGTTTTAGGCTGGGCTCGAGGTGCGTGGTTGGGTTTTGTTAGTCGTAGCTCGGGTACTATAAGGGTTAAGCTCGGGCCTCTGTTGCAAAGCACTACCGTACTTCCACATGTTTAGTGGGTAGGCTTAGTTTGTGGCTCAGTCTGGTTATAAACAAAGGTACACGGATGGAGATGGATGAAGTCGGGGGTCGATGGACATCTCTAGGACAAATGAAGGCTACACGAGCTGCGGCTCGGTAGTCGAGATGTCATGGCACAGGGCTGGTGTCCTGCATCTAGGGGCTCAATCCTGCCTGCCTGTCCCGGAGGTTCCGGCCGTAGGTGGGGTTGGGTCGGTACTCTTGTCTATGGCTAGGATGGGTTGGAAACTATGTCACGTCTTTCGTCTGTATGCCGTGGTGGTATGTGGCACGTGGTTACACGTGAGGAAGATGTGTCTTGTGGATAAAGATGTACACCTCTGATCAGAGTATAACCTATTTGAATAGCCGCGCCCTCGGTTATGGGCAAGCCTAGCAATGTACCCAAGTTAGTGTTTTTAATTCTTAAAACCTGCTTAACAACTAAAATGTGGAATGGTTGGCCTGGGTTGGCTTGGGACGAGCTGGGACCTAGGGTCGGGTTGCCAGTTCGGTCTGAATCATCGTAGGCCTTGGGTTAAGGCAAGTTCGTGTGGGTTCACGGCCTTGTTTAATAATATTGCGTAGCTCTAGGATCGTGTTTATAAAGTAGCTTTGAGCAACTAAGTGTCTTTTAAATGCTGTTTACTGCAAAACTTAACCCCTATATTATTACCCCTTGTACTCTCTTGCATTAATCATGCATCTCCCGATGTGATTCGCTGAGTACGGTGGTTGTACTCATTCTTGCTCTATCTTCCTCCCCCCCTTCAGTAAGAGAAGCTTTGGAGAAGAAGTCCTATGTGGAGTTCTGGCTTATACCCCAGTTGAGCACCTGTGAAGATGGAGCCATAGGCCCGCTAGTCCGCTGCTGTTTATTTTTGTTTGTTAGGCCTGAAGTGCCTTTGTAATAATGTAAATATTATCGATATAATAAAGATGTGCCTTTTGTATCATGTTTGTGTGGTGTACCCCGACTTTTCCTGGGACGGGGATTAATACACTAGCGTTCGGGAAAAGGTAATTTTCTCGGTCGCGACAAGCTGGTATCAGAGCCATCTCGACTGTAGGATAAGCCAAGTGGATAAAACCTAAGGACATATTTTATAAATGAAACTATTTGCGAAAGTTCATTTTTCCTCCTTTCCCCAATGCTATTTGCAAAATGTTTATTCTCTTCTTCCTCCTTTGGATTTTCAACTAGTACTAGATGGTCAGTTTTGCGAAGAACAAGAGGTCATCAATTGTCTGCCGAAGCTCCGAAAGACTGTAGGATCCGCTAGCGAAGTGAAGGAAGCAGTGAAGCCAGCTGTGAAGCAGGAGTGAAGATCTTGGAGAACCCGTCGCAGCACCTAAGCAACCCTCTAGGGTAGAGTCGTAGTCGTGTGCTTCCTTGCTTGTGTGTGTAGCGCGTGGTTTGCATCAGTGGGGTGTGATGTAACCATGCTAGGTTGTTTGCTTAATCAACTTGCAGAATAAGTAAAACAAACAACACATCAATAAGAAGAGTTAGTTCCTTTAAGGTCCTGTCTCTAGTTCTGGTCTATTCTTTCCTGGCTTGTTTCCTCTCTCACCTCAATCCCTGTAACAGATGTTTAACAGAGAAAAAGGAAAGAATGTCAGCGGGTATGCCTCCAGTAACTCAAGTTTTCAACTCAATCCACCACTGGCCTCAAGAGAGTTAACAAGGGCATACCCTTGGTCCATTCCAAGCATGCTGCTTAGTTCACAGCTACCATTGGTTCGAAGTCAAGACCAAAATCAGTATGTGTTTGATCGAGCATTTGCCACCCAGGTCAATGAGCTTCCAATGCCAGAAGAGGATGTCCCCGTTTGTCATGATTGTAGAGAACAAGGACACTATGCCCTGAATTGTCCATGGGTATATGCCAAAGAAGTCCCTTCCTTTGGTTTAGCAGGGCAGACATCGCTAAACCAGCCTCCTCGCACCGAGTCAAGCTTGCAGCCTAGTGTGCAAAGTAGAGAGCCCAATGGAGAGAATCCATTGCATCCCGGGAAATGCTTTCCTCCTAGCCTTTCGTACCACGTGGGGTCGCGTACTAAGCAAGCCAAAGGCAAGAAGAGTAAGAATCAGAAGAGAAAAGCACCGATGCGAACTGAAGAAGAAGTACGTAAGATGACTATTACCAGCACCGAATGGCCTCCAGCAGGGATAACTATTCCTAGACGTCAAAGAGGAAATACCTTTCAGGGTGCACGACAGTTGACCCAGCACCTCCTAAGCCATGGTGGCAGAGTATCTGATAGTGAAGGGTCAGATTAAGTCTCCTCGGATGATGAAGATGAGTCTCCCCGACATCTCGGCGAGGAAGAGATGGAATCAAAGGCATGCACCCATTGTGGAAAAATTGGACACGTTGCTAGCATGTGTCTCACACTCTGCCCTCATTGTGAGGAAGACCATCCACCAGGTGAATGTCCCACCCGCAAGGTCACTTGTTTTCTGTGCGAAGGTACAAACCATGTGCCCAAGGATTGCCAACTCAGTGTGTTGTTGACCAAGACCGCAGAAATCCAACGAACAACCCTACGATTGTCTCATCAGCTAGTCAGCTCCAACAGCAACATCGACGATATCATCCACAGCACCAATGCTCCTCCTGCTGCACTTGACTCTGCAATAAATCATAGCAATAATACCTTCAGCACCAACCATTCTCTGCACCGACAGCCTTAGCAAAGAATTGTCGTCGATGGAAGAAGTTGTGTCTCTCCCCGACCTACTCCAGGCTGAGCAAAGGGCAATCAACCTCAGGAGGGCGATACCAAGCAGTTATGTGGTAATCGGGAGTTTGCAGCAATCATGTAATAAATAAATATATTCATGATTGCTGCAAACTCCCGATTACCACAAACATGATACAAAGTAGCTTTGAGCAACTAAGTGTCTTTTAAATGCTGTTTACTGCAAAACTTAACCCCTATATTATTACCCCTTGTACTCCCTTGCATTAATCATGCATCTCCCGGTGTGACTCGCTGAGTACGGTGGTTGTACTCATTCTTGCTCTATCTCCCCCCCCCTTCAGTAAGAGAAGCTTTGGAGAAGAAGTCCTAGGTGGAGTTCTGGCTTATACCCCAGTTGAGCGCCTATGAAGATGGAGCCGTAGGCCCGCTAGTCCGCTGCTGTTTATTTTTGTTTGTCAGGCCTGAAGTGCCTTTGTAATAATGTAAATATTATCGATATAATAAAGATGTGCCTTTTGTATCATGTTTGTGTGGTGTACCCCGGCTTTTCCTGGGATAGGGATTAATACACTAGCATTCGGGAAAAGGTAATTTTCTCGGTCGCGACACCCACTATGCTGTGGCTGCTCTCTCATTAACAACCGAGGGTTCACCGGCTGGCCTGGCGCCATGGCTAATGAAGTAGGTAGAGGAGTTGATGCCGGCGCCGTTCGCTGAGTCATTGGTGCAACGGAGGGAACCGCCTAAGTAGATGGCTGAACATCGGTAATCAAAGACCGATTATTTGGGAAGACACCTCCTTGCAAATAAACCGGGCCTGCAGCCTGATGCTCAGCTATTGAACCATCGGCTATTGACTTCATCACGTTTGATAAGGTATTGACTAACACCCCAGACTGATTGATCAAAGCATGATGCCCAGCGTAATCAACCCGATCTTGGAAGTTATTGAAAAATCCTGTGCCACATCGCTATTCTGATTAAGATTTCCTCCCTGTAGCCCCTGAGCACCATTTCCATGCACCCCGTCACCTCGTACTCCACGGACTCCTTGAGAATTGTCGCCTTGATTTCCTAGAGAGCCGTCGGCAGCACCTTTGATACTCGGCTGAGCCGAGCCGTCTGGAGCTTGTTTCCCATCTCCCTCCTTAGAAGAACTGGTCCCAGGATCATCAGCGACCACTTTTATTTTGTACTTCTAAACAAGTGTCCCCTTGCGGGTCTGCATGAATGAGTTCAAGAACTGATCCCGTACTTGCTGCAACATTGCTTCAAACTCTTTCTTCTGCTCGGGTGTGAATTTTTCTGGATCGATCGGCACGACGTTTCCTTCATTGACGTCAGCAATCCAAACTTCAGCATCTTGTCCTTAACAGAGCCTGGGCTAGATGGTGGTGGTGGCTGTTTCTCGGCCATGAGGAAGAATTGTTGGCTGACTTCGTAAAGGTCCCACCAGGCATGCCAAAAACGTGTTGACAGAAAACACGTGGCCTGGGAGATCTGCTTAACTCCAGTGCAGGTCCAAAGCTCGCCTTCGAATGTGTGAGCGTGCCAGTTGATTTGATCCTGTAATCAACAAGAAATAGAAGCAAAGAAACCGCGGTTAAATCTATAAATGATAGTCGATCGACTAGGTGCCGATGACATCATTTATCTTTGAGCCGATGTCATATATGTATCGATCGGCAGTCATGAATAAATAAGAAGGAACTAAATCTACTCGATCGGCTGTAAGTATTCACAATATATACTCCTTGTATTGATATATACTTAAATCAAGTGATTGGGATAGATCGGATGCCATGCCGAGACAGTATAAATCACTTAAATCGAAATATATATTAATAATGGGACTACATATGTTCATAGCATAGCCAATCATATAGATCTAGCATGTATCGGCTAATACTCCGATACCACTCTATACTAAGATATTAATGCAAGTAGAATATATCAAACAAAGGCCTAATATACTTAAATGCAATAAGATCTTAAAATAACATGTCAATATTGTTAAATCAGATAAGATCGGCTGAAACTCCGATGGTACCCTAATCAGCAACCAGAAGGCAGGCTAGAGGTTGATTTTCTAAGCATGACTTAATAGATCAAACTCAACTGATACAGCATTAAGTATGAAAAAAAGAACAATATCTAGACAATCAAGCTGCTGGAAGTTTCATAGAGTGGTAGATATCTTATATAATCTAAGTCAACATCGAAATCTAACCTAATCGGCAGTCCTCTACCGACAGATGTTAGCCGATTGTAGATTAGATAGTGGTATTGCCAGAGATTATGTAAGATATATGATAGTTCGACGAATTACATAAACGAGATCAGAGTATCACAAAGATGGAAGCACTAATCCCGAGAACACAAGTCGTCATAACAAGTTTTACCTCTTGTTGAAGATCGAAACCGATGCAGCTCAACCCGAAAGCAAGAACTCGTCGAAATAAAACTAAAGCAAAAAGGGTGGCGATGCGCCGAAATTGTATTGAACGTGTGTGTTAAAAGTTACATAGGGCTCGGGTCTATTTATACCCGAGAATTACAAGATATGTCCATAACGGACACGACTAATATCTCTAACAAACTCTAAGATACCATAAGTATTTGCGGCAGACTTTTGCCCAAGCATATCTCTAAGGAAATTACATAAAATATCCTAATTAATAGATACAATTGCCTTCTCAAGACTCTATCCATGTGCGGCAATCATCTTGAAGCGCCTTAATTCAACCCGATATCATACATCAAGTTGCATTATCAGAATCGGCTGTATCAGCTTACCTAGTCCGACTCAGACCCAGCCGATCCTAATCGTAGCCGATCTGGACTCCAGCCGATTCCTACTCTGTTTCCGAACTCGATCTCCGCCTCCAACTTTGCTTCGATCTAATCTTCTTTCCCGATGCCGATATTACTAAATTTGGTTGTTAACATGGTGGTGTGAGATGCAAGCGGCTGGGTGGTGGCGACGATTCAACGTCCCGGTTATCGCCAAAGGAACCTCCTCTCCATGGATCTCCTTCCCTCCTAAGGCTAGATTCCTGTTTTGGTCGACTGGGCTTGGTGGCTGGAGGAACAGGGTGGTGGTTCGAATTCGGCGATGGTGGTTAGTAGTGGTACTGGATGGGAAAGCGCTAGTGAAAGCCTTGCATGGCCTTTGGCTGGCGTCGACACCGTTAGGCATTATTCCCTTCCTTGGAAGGGTCTTTATGGTGTTTTCTATGTCTCTACCAATCTCCAAGTGAAAACCTTGATCCAGTCGCCGGGCGACGAGCGGTTGTAGCATTTCACATCATGTCCTCCATGGGGACGCTGTTTTGGAGAGATCTACCCATGCAACGATGGCCGTTGATGGACTCTTATGCTTCCGAAGCACTGTACACCTAGGTGTTTGGAATGGCCTTAGCCTTCTTGGCTACTTTCTTGTTCGTGGTGGGCATCCAGCTCTCTTCGTTCGTCTTTGCTAGGTGGAGTCGAAGTTGTTACATTGTTACAGTGCGATGAAGCTTGGCAACGATAACACATTGCAGTCTCTTTCTGGGGGGTACTGGTGTTAGCCGGGTGGAGGAAATGGTGCGTCGTTTTGTTGTTTTGGCGATGCCTTTGCCAACGATGACGTGATCTCTATGGAGTCAAACCTGTTGCGTCACTAGGCAGCAAGCTCAGGCCTCGGCAACAATGACACTTGCTTCGCGAAGTTGAAGCTGTTTGCCGCTTTTTCAGCTAGCTCGACATTGATGTCCACCATTGGGTTTCATCGTTGTTTAGTTGGTAGTTGGTTAGAGTTGTGTGGTATTCCATGTGTTGGGTTATTCTACTAGCTGCGATTGAGGTGCTTTTGGCGAGTCTCTTCTCGTTGAGAGGTTGTTTTTTCTTTTCCTTGTAAACCGTCTGGGTTTTACTCTTGCTTAATTAATTGAAATGAAATTGACATTTCTCCTATCGGTTTAGTTTTTCTTTAAAAATATATCACTTTCACCCCCTTTCTATAATTTTTATAGAAATTCTGAAAACTTATAAACTAAGTGAGAGTTTCAGAAATGGCCGTTTCCCCCCTGTAATCCACGGTCAATCTTTCTATGCGCTAGACGGCTAGAGCCTAGATGTCTAAAAAACAAGGGATAGAACGACGCACCGTTTGGTGAAGAACTGAAGTTAACGGCTTCCTTCTTCCTTCACTACACTGGACAAGGTCACCAGTGACGGGCCCAAACCCTCACCTTTGACGGCTTTAGGCTTGGTCAGTGATCAGTGGTCACTGGTGAGTTCGGTCACCTTTGACGGGTGGAAGACCGTTACTGATGACAGTCACCTCTGACGGGCTAGAACTCTACGGCCCGTCAGAGGTAAGTGTCTGCGCTAACCCATGCCATTTTGCAACCCGTCACAGATGACGCACCTGTGACGGCTCAGAGAGTAAAAAACGTCACAGGTGTGTCACTTGTGACGACATGTATGTGCAAAGCCGTCACTGGTATGGTCACCTGTGACGGCTTTTGCAATATGAACTGTCAGTGGTGAGCTTACATCCAGAAAAAAAAATAATTTCCCCTAGGATTTGCTAGCCATGCCTCTGGAAAAACAGAACATACACATGCAATATATATGTCTCCAGTTTCAGCCCATTGCATTAAAAGTTTCAAACTAACATCACATGCATTCCAAGTTGTCACCGAAAATCCATAGACATTCACACACATGCATTGCAAGTTCTCAAATTGAGCCAAGCCGATGCTTCAAAGCACCAGAAATAAATCCAGAAAAAAAAGAGAACATACTTCGATGCCAACATACTGAAAAATGAGAAATACAGCCTAAGTGCCACAAACTTGAACATAGCATTTCCATCTTTGGTTTCTGAGCCTGACGAATATGGTATGACATACAAACTTACAATTAGATCAGCATAAGTACAGCCCCCAGTGCCTGCAATGACATCATTCAGAGAAGTTTAATGCAACAATATCCTAACAGCCTAACAACCAGATATATGTTACAGATGGGATGACAGTAGCAGGAACAGCTTCGATATGTTACAAATGCATATAACTATGCAAGAATAGCCTAACAGCCAGATAATCAGCATAAGCTGCTCCAAAACAACAAATTAAAATGGGGTCACTCTGACTGAGAAGGCAAAAATAAGTTTACCTCAGATTAGTATTCGTTAGCTAGCCTTTCAACCATCCTTGATAGTCATCCATATGCATGTCAGTAGTTAAATATTATCTGAAAGAAACGGAAATAGATCAACTGGCAGAGGAAGCTCACCATTTGTAGAAAGAACTAGCGTCTAATTTGTTCAGCTAGTATAGAAATTGGGGGATTTGTAGAGTATCCAAGAACACAACCAAAAAAAACTTCTGGTAAGAGGTCTAACAAGGAAAATAAAAACAGATTTAGTGATGCTTCAACTTAAATAGAACAATAAAACAAAGCGAAACAGCATGCATGCCCACTATCCAAACAAAATACTAGTACACAAAGAGCATCTAACTAATGATCCAATAGCTCATGATTTTTGATGGGGTTAAAGCTAGATGCATCCTTGGACAAGGATTTAGCCACAGGAACCACAAGAGACGCCGGAATCGGTTGACTGCAAGCTCAGATCTGGATGCAAGAGAAGGAAAGGGTGACTTCTGCTTAGCACTAAACTGAGTAAAATAGATGAGGCGGCAGTGACTACCGAGGATGGGGTGGAAGGGGACAGCCGATGCCTGCTCTCCCCACGGCAGGTTGACCTCGACGACATGATGTGGTGTGGACGGCGGACCGCTTACCTCACGAACGGATCTGGCATCGCTGAAGCTAGGACCGCAGGATCTAGAGCACCCAAACTCGGGATGGTTGGATCCGCGACCTCTGAGTTCAGGGTGTCCGGATCTGGAGCCCCCGAGTTCATGGTTGCTAGGACCGTCAGGGGGAGGGTGGGGGACGTAGAAGCTCATCGTCGACCGGAGATAAGCAGCGATGGACGGAGGGGCTTGTCGATGGCGTTGGGTAGCGGCGTGGTGCCCCATTCGCCCATGGTCCTGGCACCGGCGTTGTCTTCGTCTTTGGCTCGATATGACCCGGATCTGGCGTGGTGGAGGCGGGAAGGAGGCGGCGACCTGGATCTAGAATGGTGGAGGCATGGTGGCGACCGTGGGCGGTGGGTGAAGGAGGCGGCGACCGTGGGCGGTGGGCGAAGGAGGCAGCGACCCGGAGGCGGTAGGCGAAGGAGCCGATGACGGGGTGGCGGAGAGACAGCGGCGGCGACCATGGGGCGGAGGGCGAAGGAGGCGGTGACCTTTGGAGGTGGGCGAAGGAGGCCGGCGGTGGTGGGAGGAAGAGAAGAGACTGAGAGGAGGAGGAGAGAGACTGAGCAAGTGGTGGTGGGCCCCATGGGTGGGGGGTGGGGTTCCTTTTTTATATGTCAAAATTGATCACCTTTGATGGGTGCAAACTTAAAATCAGTGACGGGCCAGAAGTCATATCCGTCACAGGTGACGGCCCATCACCTGTGACGGGTTGTAACTCCCTGGCCCGTCACAAATGAGGTCATACCAGTGACGGGTTGGAAGTCAAACTCGTCACTATGTTACCTGTGACGGCTTAAAATTCTGGCCCGTCAACAGGTGAGGTGATACCTGTGACGGGCCACGGCCAGATGCCAATGACGGTAAACCTAACGACCCATCAAAGGTGACGGTCATCTGTGACCAATTTATAAACCCGTCACTGGTGTGCCGTCACAGATGTAGGGTTCTGGCGTAGTGCTTAATCTTCGCTCTCAGCTGTGATCAACGACAGGAACACACACACATCATCAGCCCCTAAAACCAGCAACCATGCATGCCTACTCTACACTCAACAAATAAATATACAAATCATGCATGCATGTTCTTCATATCGGTCATCTGGTCAATCACACAATCACCATCAAACAATGTGTGAGATTCTCTTGTTACTTAGGTACCAAGAAGTTATGCAAGAACAAGCTAGATCACACACATAATTAATTATGTATCTAGCTAGCCGCCATGCGAGCGTTCAAAGCTATATCCACGTACTGGATCATCCACAGCGCGAATTCAGAAATCGCAATAATTTAAAATATTCTCACGCAAAATCGTCTATAAATTCGCATCAAAATCTGAACCCAAAACATTCCATCATCGCATGCTTTGCATTGCTCTCCCTTCTAAAAATCAATCAGAAGTCGCAGACAAGAAAGAGACGAAAATGTCTAACACCTACGTGTCCCATGTCGCTGTCGTTGTAATCCTCGCAATGGCTTCCCAGTGCTTCGCTGCCACCACCGGCGCCGGCAATGGCGTCTCGGGCGCGGACGCCGGACGCCGCGCGCGCGCCGCGCAGACAGTGGCGGGGATCCTGGCGGTGCACAACGAGGCGCGGCGCGCGGTGGGCGTGGCGCCACTGGCGTGGAGCGCGGGCATCGCCCGGTACGCCAAGGGGTACGCGGCGTCGCGGCGCGGCGACTGCGCGCCGCGGCGCTCGCCGCTGTTCAACTTCGGCGAGAACGCGTTCGTCGGGAAGGGGCGGCGGTGGAACGCGGCGGCGCTGGCGGCGGCGTGGGTGGACGAGGGCCGGCGGCGGTACGACTACGGCAGCAACACGTGCGACGGCGCGGCGGCGGCCGCGTCGTCCGGGTCGTCATCGCCGTGCACGCGGTACACGCAGGTGGTGTGGCGGAACACGACGCAGGTCGGGTGCGGCCGCATCGTGTGCGACTCCGGCGACTCGCTGCTCGTCTGCGACTACTTCCCTCCGGGGAACTACGGCACCGGCCGACCGTACTGATCGTGTCATACGTAGTGCCGTGCCCTGGAGAATAATCACACGTATACTCGCTCCGTCCTAAAAAATATTTACTTATGTGGATAAATTTGAACCGACATATATATATATATATATATATATATGTGTGTGTGTGTTTGTGTTTACAAGTTAAATTTTTTTATGGGATGGAGAGTATGCATCGTTGTGCATACGAGTTAATTACTATTGTGCCCAATAAGCCGTTGTGCTCTACTGCTTGTGCATTACATATGATTTTCTTTAAATGTAATTTCTTTGTGAATTAGTGCAATTTAATATGTAATGTCTTGAGCTAAATTGTGAATATTATGCTCTCCTATTCATTTTTTTTGAAAGACATCAAACCAAACATTCAAAGTATAGAATACCAATATATTTTAAATACTTTAGACTAGATACATACATGACAATTTATGTTTAGAATAGGCATGAAACAGTATAATTTTCTCATCAGGTTTTGTGAATATATCTCTACGTACGGATATTATTGCTATATTGAAGACTTTGTAAATGTTCAAAACGATACGTTTACAATTACACGACAGGATGAAGTAAATTAGAGGCAATCAGATCAGACAGACTAGCATACTTGTTTGCACCAGCGAGAGCGGTGGGGACATGGCTGTGCCTCGACGCAACCTGGGGCCTACACAGAACTAGCGTTGCCCCACGAGGCCACGACACAAACTCAAAGAGATGCCAAGGACAAATACATGACGTCACCGAGTGGAGATCCACAAATTAGATAGACTTCAGGAAATGCGAGTTCTTAATCTTGTGTCGGTGTCTGTGATTGTTTTATGTTACATCAGTATGCGTTAAGATTGTTCTTGGGTGAATTATTTAATAATTAATTGTAGTTTGTTAATTAAAGACCAAAATGTTATTGTATTTCCCCCAAAAAAAATGTTATTGCATTATCTTAAAAAAAATGAACTCACCGTATTTCTGTCAAGAACTCTTCAGCTCTTGTATAAAGATTGCATCTTTTTTTTTAAGGTGCTAAATAGCAGATTTAACTACTTGTGTTTCTAGTAACGACGGATGCAAAAAGAAATTTTGGCCAAAACCCACAAGTTGTTGTTGGTACACCACACGAAAAAACAACGCTCCCTGTCGTCCACGCGTGGGCGACCGGGGGCGAACCCTAGCCCCCGGCCGCTGCCACCCTCCCCTTCTCTCCCCCACCTCGCTGCCACCGGAGCGTGCCGCCTGAAACCGTGCAGATGGCGGCGGTGGGGCCAAAACCTGGCGGTGGCCTGTCTTCGGCACAAGGAGGCGGCGCGGCGTGCCGGGAGGCCGCGCGGCGGCACGGCTTGTGGCTGCGGATCTGGCGCCGCCGCCGCCAGATCTGATGGCGGCGTAACCGGGCGACGGGAGACGCGGCGCGCCGGGAGACGGGGGTTGGCGGCGGCTGATGAGAGGTCGGCGACGATGCTGGAGATGGTGCGGAGACCGGCGGTAGGCTGGGGCGGCGTCATGGTGGGCAGCGGCGACTCGTGCCGAGGTCGCGGCGTCGACTGGAGGTTGGCGCCAGGGCAGGAGACGGCGCGAAGACAGCGGTAGGCAGGGGCGGCGTCGCCGTGGGCGGCCAGCGGTGGCTCGATCAGTCCGCGCGCAGGCAGAGGTTGTGGCGGCGTGGTGGTCACGACGACGACGGAGCTGCGGCGGCGCGGACGTTGAGCCGGCTTGTGCCGCCCTGGCTGGATCCGGCCGTCCACAACCGGATTTCGCCTAGGCGGGCTCTGGCGGGGTTGCTCGCTGGCGTCTCGTTGGCGACGAGCCTCCTGCCGAGCAGGGGGCTTCTTTGGCCGGTGGAGATTTGGTGGCTCATGGGCAGCATTGCATGGATGTGGAGTTGGCGGGACGACGGCTTATGCTGGTGTGAAGCAGGAATGGGGCTTGATGTCCGCGGAGGACTTCCTCGTTGCTGGACGAGTGTTTTTTCCCTCATTTCAGTTTCCTCCCCTTCTTTGGCCGGACCCTTGTCTGGTCGTGGGGAACGCTAGGGGGAGGGTGGATGCTTCGGTTTGCCGTAGGAGTTTGCAGCGGATTGATAGCGTTTCGAGGGTGGCCAAGGGCCCGTCTTTGCCGTTTGTTACGATCGTGGTATGAATGCTTGTAAGACGTCTTAGACTATTCTATGGCCGTTGATGTGGGGTGCTTGTGTGGGTGATGTGAAGATGCTGGCGAAAGCCTTGCCGTGCCTTTGGCCGGTTCGACGATGACGGCGCTCGTAGGCGTCGTTTCCCTTCTTGGAGGCGTTGTCATGGCGTTCTTTCATATCCCACAAAATCTCCAGGTGAAAACCTTGTTCCGGCTTTCGGACGAGCGGCGATGGCGTTACGCGTCGTGTCCTCCTTGGGGGCGTCGCTTTGGAAAAGTTCAATGCATCGACGACTGTTGATGGTCTTTTTCGCTTCAAAAGCTTTCATACATTGTGTTCGGCGAGGCTTTCGCCTTCTTGGGTCCGCTTCGTTTCTTGTGGTGGGTGTCACGCTTTTCGGTTGTTTCTGTTGATGAAGTCGGAGCTGCTCGCTGGTGGGGTGCAGTGAAGCTTGGCAACGATGACATGTTGCGGTCTCTTCCAAGGAGTTATGGTGCTGGCTGTGTGAAGGAAGTGGCTCCTCGATGGCTAGGCTGATGTATTGTTGGATGCTGGAGCTGCTTTTCGTTTTGGTGACTTTCGTGGCTTCAGTGTCGCTGTGGTTGTGAAGTCGGCACTGCTGGGTCGCTTGGGCGGCTAGCTTGGCAACGATAACACCTCTTATGTGATATGGGAGCTGTTTAGTCGCTTTTGTGTTTAGCTTGGCGGTGACATCCTGCGTTTGGGCTCCGCCGTAGTTGTTAGTTGTGTAGCGGTGGTTTTTAGCCGGTTTTCCTGTAATAAACCGTGCAATTGTATGGTTTTCGGGCCCGGTTTTCCTTATAAACTGGGTCAATTCTCTTCTTCTAAATATAAAAGTAGAACAAAGTTCCGCCTTAGGTTTCAAAAAAAAAAAAGAAATTTTCTAACGTCTGCGAGCACCTTGCTCCAGTCATCGTGGGAAAAAGAAGTTAACAAGAGGCTACTCGTGCGTAATTTATATTTATTTATTAACATCGTGTACAAATTAAAGCAATGTCTGCAAGGAAGCATTTATGTAGCTTCAAGCAGCCTTTCTGCAGTAGTTTTCTAGACATTCTTTTTTTTTTAAAAAAAAAGGAAACACCGTAGGGGCAACCCCACAGTAAAACATATTTTGTTAATAAATCAACATGGGAAATTACAAAAGAGTTAACCTAGCTATTAGAAAGAATTTGCTTATCATTTATAGAAAGACAGAAAAGAAGAAAAAAAAAGGTCTTCCTTAAATCCTTAAAGAAAGACTTTCTGAACGAACGGATGGATTAACCCCGTAAAAAATAAGATCATTTCTCTGCTTCTAAATATTCCAAGCTGCATAAAGGACTTTTTCAGTAAAATGAGATCACCTGTATGTCCTCCTCGCTTGAGTTATTCGATCCATTATGTAGAAAATGACCTCTTTGGTCTTTCAAGTTTCAAGTGGAAGGCCATGGGCACGGTCCCAAATAAGCTGTATCAAACCAATGGATTAGAATTGGCTGATATAAGAACTAAAGAAATTAAAGAACAATCTCTGCGCGCCAGTGGAAAAAAGAAACGCATCTGATATCCTATATTCATATGCTCCTTGAGAAACGCCGAACAATACAGTAGAATACCTATGCATTGGAGGCGTTCGGTATAGTACTCATTCTGAACTACATTTGCTAGTGCATGGTAATAAATCCAAGATTCAATACAATATTAATTATTATAATTTAACAAAGGCAGACACGCACCGGGCTGCAGATAATCCGAAATGGTTTAGCATGACTGCACTGTGAGCATCAACAAAGCCAGAGCATGATGACCATAGCAACCACAAAGCTGAAATTAGAGGAAATATCATGATAAACCTGGTAGAACATTTACCTTGCCTAACTCAGTGAGGATTGGAGGTACAACTTCATACAGCTTTGAGACCTGAAAGGAAATAATATCATCAGCTCTGCAGCTCATAACTCTCCTACCCTCACTGTTTTCACAATTTCTTAATTTATTTTGGTTCCTCGGATTGATTACCATGTTGTTTTTTTGGAGCAGTAGTGCCCCTTGATTGGGCGGGGGAACTGGCAGCACGTCGTTCCATCGGTCATGGCATTATTTCCCTTGTGCATAATGGTCACCTCGTATCCGGTTCTGTCAACTAGATATGGGCGGTGAGGGCATGCATGTAAGACACGCACAACCACAACACGTTTTTTCGTAAAATCCCCTAATAAACGGAGAAATCGCGAAGCAATACATTACTGTAGTTATATAGAAAACCCCCTATATTTACGAGAAATATAATATGAAGAAAAGAATATGCTATTTTTAGAGATGGCGCTATAATCCTATTAAGTGCGAGGTTATTCTCATTATATGAACTAGGTGATTCCCCGCGTTTTACTGCGAAAATTTTTAAGTAACTTTTAATATTTTTTAATAATCGAGCTAAAAGTAAAAATATATATTAGTTATCAACAACAAATAAAACTGGTTCGTCCAACTATGTTTAGAGAGAAATACATTTAATAGACTCTATATGAAACTGTAGATAAAATATAATATCTCACACTTTGATTATATGGATGAATATATGTTATGAATTATAAAAATGATGGATATATACATGTAAAAAATATTGTGAAAAATAATGCGAAGGAAGATGATTGTATGTTGATTAGTAGAATTCAATGAATTATAGATAATGTTGCATGCTTGCATAAATTTTATATATAATTATTGCAAGTGGATGATGAGGTGGTATATTTGCATGTTGAGTTTTAGAATTAGTGGGTTATAACTTTATTGTAAGATAGGATAAAAATTTAAGAATGTCCTACCCTTAAAAAAAATTTAAGAATGTCCGCATTATTGTCATTAAGAACCTGTCCGTCTCAACAGTTTCGAGTCTAGTTGGCTCGTAACCACGAGCGATCAATCCAAGTAATAAACAACTTATTAACAGTCATTAATCAATCCAAATTAATATCCCATCTTGCATAACCCCGGTAATAAATCCCATGAGTTAAGTATACAAAGTAAAATTCAAAAGCCAAACCCCCACAAAATTAACAGCAGCAATTAATCAATCACCGCAGTATATAATAACCCCGAGTTCACCACAACTTCTCCACAAACAAATTAATCAACCAACACACCATGTCTCCCTTCTACTGCTGCCTCGCCGCCGTCCTGTCGCTGGCGTCGGCGTCGCCGGCCGCGGCGTCCATCTCGGTGTCCGCCGCCGCGGAGCCTCCGGCCAACAGTTTGTTGCCGGCGGAGCAGTTCCTGCGGGCTCACAACGAGGCCCGCGCGGCGGTGGGCGTGCCGCCGCTGGCGTGGAACGCGACGATCGCGCTGGACGCGCAGCGGTACGCCGGCGAGCTCCGGGCGAGCTGCGAGGCGCGGCCGGTGTGGGCGTGGGGCACCGACGGCTTGTACGGGCGGAACCTGTACAGGGGGAGCGGCCCGCGGGTGCGCGCGGGCGCGGACGCGTCGGCGCGCTGGGCGGAGGGCGCGCGGTGGTACGACCGCGACGGCGACTCGTGCGCGGCGCCGCCGGGGCGGTGCTGCGGCGAGTACACGCAGATGGTGTGGCGCGCCACGACGCAGATCGGGTGCGCGCGCCGGTTGTGCCGTTGCCTGGGCGACACGTGCCCTCTCGAGTTGGACACCGTCGCCGTCTGCGAGTACTACCCGCCGGGCAACATCGCCGGCCAGCGCCCTTACTAACGCATATATATATATATATGCCGCGGTATATATATGTAGCACATGCACGTGCGAGCTCATAAAATGTTGTGGTGTAATAACACGTGCGTGATCAACTTTCAAGAACATTTTCGTTCTTGCATTGGAACAAATGTTTGAGGAATACTACATATAAAGCCTCAAAAACTGAGAAGCCCGTTCTAATTATTGAAGAACTCTGCTTCCCCTTTTTTTATATTTTTAAAAAATACATTACAAACGCGGACGTTCTTAAATGCTTGTTACGGTTTGTATTCCTCAGCCACTACTTCAAGTTCTCAACGACATTCAAAACAATTTGTTTTCGCGCAGACACTACCACGCTGCTCACTTCCTCCTCGGAAGATGAAACTCCGGACGCCGATCACGTCCTCCACTATCACGGCTCGCCTCTCTATCTCCCACGCCGCGTATTTTTATTCCAATCAATAAGGGACAATGGGAGTTTTATCACCACCACTTTTGCTCTCACTTACTGCGCCTCATCACCTCGTTCTTGCTGCTCCTCATCACCTCCTCCCCACTCTCTCGGGCCATACAGGGTTTCACCACTCCATGTCAAAAGCATGAAAACTAGTTAGGAGGAGGAGAACAATAGTGACAGAGAGAATTTTCAATGGTTTTGGAAATTATTATAGCGGACCGCTTCTACAGATAACCGTGTGCAAAATTTTCTTTACGGGCAACTAGTCCGCTAGTTTAAATATTTTGAGCTATTCATGGACAAACTAGGGCCCACAGATTTATGCAGGTGACGCTCTGACACATCTGACTATGAAAAGGGTTTTCGTAGGTGGTTATTGAAGACATTTACCTTTGAGAACCTTCACAGGTGGGTGTTTCAGATATCACTTACGAAAAATCATTTAATCATAATAATAAATAGCCTCAAGTACATTATAGTTCTAATTCTTCGGGTTTTATCCACTGGAAATGACCAGTGCTAGCATTGCCCGCCATATCTAGCAGTGCCACCATGGGTACCTGGTAGAGTGGTAGATATGCACTCCACCTACTCTTTCCCTATGCCTCCTCGACCTGCACTGTGGCAAAGGCTGCGTCTCCACATCCAGGTGAGGACTGTTTTGTTAGATCTGCATTCATGCCTCTCCAGATCCATCCCGATGCTGATTTCCGCAGAGTTTCAAGCTTGCTTGTATGATGATAGTACATTGCTTTGTTACTTATTTGCTCGCTGCCTTGGCTTGCAATATATCAATTCGGTTTCTTGCTTCTATACTTGTTTATGTTAAATGTATAGGAGGAATTGAGAAATTACGGAGGAAATCAACTAAAAGAAAAAAATATATTTCACTGCATTTTATCTCTTTTATTTGGTTGGCCCTATCTACTTGTTTGACGTGTGCACTTGTGTCACACCCTAAAAATCCTAAATTTATAAATTGTTGTTTAATTGGAATTATTAGAAATGATTTTAAAAGTCTAGAAGAAAAGATCTAATTTTAAATAATAAATTCCAATATAAAAGTGGGCCAGATAAAATTTTATTAAATACTTTACTTGATTCTATAGCTCCTAGATTTTTCTGGGATTTATTTGAGCCAAGGAAGTATTTTTAATAAATGGAATTGCATTTCATGAATAATTTTAATTGAAAAAGTTTTAAAAAGTCTTCTTTTGGCTTTGGGCCGAAAGTCGGCCCAAAACCCTTTCCTTTTCTCTCTCTCTCCCTCGGCCCAAGTCGGCCCAGTCCGCCGCGCCTCCTCTCTCTCGGTGCCGCTGACAGGTGGGTCCCACCTGTCGGACTCGTCGTCTTCCTCGCGCCGTCGCCCGGCCGAACCCTAGCCGAGCCGCGCCGCCGCCGCCCTTCCAAATTCGGTCGCGTTTTTCCATCTCCGGTGAAATTGATAGAGGGGAATTGTTTCCCGTGATCCACTCTACCTTTTACCTTTTGGAATCATCGCTAAATCGGTTTGGAAAGTGTTGGATTCGAGTTCGAATCGGATTCCTCTCTATCTCCGAACCCTAGTTTTTTTCCATCGCGTCGCCGGTCGCCGTGGGCCTTCGCCGCCGCCTCCTAGCCCCTTTAAAAGCATCCCCAGGCTCCCCTCTACCCGCCGCCACCCTCGCCTTCGCCTCTCGCCGTCTGTAGCGTCCTAGCGCCGTGAAGCTTTGCGCCGCCGTCGCCGCCGTTCGTCCAGCCGTGCGTCGCCGCCGCTCCGGTCGTCGTCGTCGCTCAGGAAGGCCACCCTCGTGATCGCCAAGTCGTCGCCGTCCTCGTCCCGTCCTCCGTTTTGGCCGAAGACCGCCGGAGCACCGCCGCCGTCGTCGACCCGAAGATCTCCGCCGCTTCGTCCTCGTCGCCGTCGCCGTCCGTTGATCTTCCGCCGTCGCTTTGGTCACCGGTGAGTTCGCCGCGTCGCCCGCATCGTGCTGGTGCCCTCCGTTTTCGCCGCCGCGCCGTCGTTCGCCGGCGAGCACGCGAGCCCGAGCCGCCGCCGGTGATGACGTCATCGCCGACGTCATCGTTGCCGTCCGCCGTGGACCGGTCGTGGACCGATGGATCTCGGCCGTTCGTTTCGGTTGGATCAATCTCGGCCGTCCGTTCCCGTGAACCGTCGCCGTGCACCCGGTTCACCGTGAACCCTAGCCGCTGACGCAATAATTCCCCTTTTCCTTTTCAAAAATAATTCATTATTGCGTCATAATTCAATTAAAATCTATATAAGTGTTTTAATCCGATTTAATCTTTGAAAATTCATAACTAATTCATCTTAGCTCGGATTTAGTTGGTTCAAGTCTCTAAATTTTTCTAAAATTGAGACCTACATGTTAAAAATATCCACATGTATTGTTCATGCTTGTTTATGTGCTGTTTTGGTGTTTTTGCTCTTTTCTGTTTAGATTCCGACGTTCCCGGAGAGTCCGTTTCCGTCGGAGAAGAATTTGAAGAGTTCCAAGGCCAGCAAAGCAAGTCACACAGATCCCAAACAACCCTTTGAGCATGTTGATCCCGTTTAAAGCTATTATTTCTATTCAACTACTGCATTTATTTTTGAATGTCATTGGGTGGAAATAACCTATTGCCTTGTTATAGCCCTTTTGCTATTGATTCCCTATTCTTTGTCACTTGGTTAATAATTTGATTAGCTAGAACATTATATGGTTTTAGCTAAAGTGAATAGGATGCTTAGCCATGCTTAGAAACATTAGCACACTTTTGGGATAACTAATGTTTCACTATTACTTAATGATGGATATTTAATGATAGCTCACGATGGCTAATAGTGATTGGTTAATTAATTAATGTGCCTACTAAAACTTGATAATGGTGGGTTGTGAGCACATGGTTTTGATGGTCGTGCTCATGACAATTAAGGACCGGTTCACGAGTTTCGGTTGTGAAACATTAACCGTGCCAACCACAAGCCAGCGTGGGCAACGGCTTTACCTTTTGTATAGCATAGTTCATTGTGGGGCACCAGACTGTGAAGTGGCGGAGATAAGCCCACGAGGGTCGCTGGGGAGTCCATGCCTTGTTTATAAGGGGGTGATTATGATCCAGGAACGGTGCACTGTGGTGGATTGTGTTGTGCGAGGGGTACTGTCACAGCTCCTTTCCGAGGTACCGTGGTGGTATTAAGGCACATGGTGACATGTTGTGGGGCTGTGTCTTGTGGGTACAGTGGTACACCTCTGATCAGAGTGAAACTATTCGAATAGCCGTGCCCGCGGTTATGGGCGGGTCTAACAATGTCTTTCGTGATTAGTCTCACACTTTTCACCATAATAACAGATGCTTTAATTGGTAAATTAGCTCCTGGTTTGGAATGGTATATTCCTGGTTTGGAGATAGATCTGTACAGCCGGGAATGGTTGTTCAGGATGGTTGGGCCTGTACAGCATGGGTATGTTGTACAATGTTGATTAATATTGATGATTAATTACTCTACTGTTTTCCTCAATTCTTAAATGTTTGCCAAATGCCGCTTTCGCAAATGAGCCCTATATTATGCTTTCCTTTGTTATCCCGTGCACTTGCATATTTGCTGCGTGGCTTGCTGAGTATGTCATATACTCACCTTGCAATCATTCATCAGAGGAGGAGTTCTACAGTGATGCTGATGGAGTGGAGGATTAGGTGTAGCCCTGGTCAAGCTGCCTGTGGAGTGAAGTCGCCTGCGCCGTTTATCTTATTTTCCGCTGCTTAGATATTTATTGATTGAGAGGAACTATCTACCTCTGTAATGACATTTTATTCGCTTATTAATTAGAATAATAATTGTACTCTATTGTCAATTTGTTATTGTGTGCCTCGGCTGATTCCTGGACGAGGGTTTACACACATGTAAGCGTTTGGAATTTTGGATAGAAATTCCGGGCGTGACAACTTGATAAGTTATGGAAACCTTCATGCCTGTATGTACGTGTATGTTACGTGGATGTGATAACATTTTTGTGGATATGAGTACTAGCGCCAATCATCATGCCATTGGTACAGTAAACGCTCCGGATATTCGGGAATTCCATTTCCATCCTAGGCCCCAACATTAATTTTATTTCATCCTCTTTCATTACTATTTCTTTGTCCATCCGTTATAATTTTGCATGACATTATTCTACAATATCGATGAGTATGTGTTTTGAGATAACGCAAGTAAATTCCGGCTTATATCCACCAATGCATATAAAAGGTATTAACGATCAAATAGAGTACACGTGCCCGCGTCGTCCTCAAGGGCAACTTAGGTGACGACCACCCGCGGCGGAAGTCCACCGCCTTTCCTCCTGCTTTCCCCTAGCCGTTGCACGAGCTAGTCACCGGTTTACGTGCTGCGGCAAGGAAGGCGACGGCGGCAGGGGCGGAGCTAGAGAAGATTGGATGGGGTGCACTACTATTGTATTCCCTCTGTTCCAAAATATAAGAATCTAGAATCAGTCTCTCCAGATTCGTAGTACTAGGAAATGTCCCATCTGATCCAAGGTTCTTATATTTTGGAATGGAGGGAGTAGCATTTTTTCAAACAATATTATAGTAGATTATAATATTTTGGGAACGATATATTGGGACCAAAGATCGAATAGATCGGCCAGTGGATGGCGTCAGCGTGGGTAGGAGAAAAGACGAGCAGCGAGCCACCAGAAAGAAAAAAAAAAAGGAAGAAGGCGAAGAGACATGTGTGTGCATCCTCACTACAACTACAACCTGCAAGGTATTGGGCTTTCTCTCGGCCTTCAATACGCTTGCTAGGATCAGGCTTCGACACAACTCATGATGTGGGTTTGTGGGCCATCTGTGCCTCTGGCTCTTCTCTAATTTGGGGGTACACCAAGATGTGATTAGCGGGGTGCCCATATGGCCAGCAAGTGGTATTAATCACTAATTTTTCTTTTGCAGCCGGGTGCCCAGGAACCCCCTTAACCCTTTCAAGTGTTAGGAAGTTGGTGAGTTTAGTGGTGAGAGAGTCTTCAGTTTTGTAATAATGAAACTCAGTTAAGATCAATAAAAGTTAAGTTAATTAAATTCCTGTTCTAAGTAGTTTCTCTCTGGTTTCTCTTCTTGTGCTCCTGTCTATGCCAGATGGTGCTTACTCGCAGCGTTGGGAATGGTTCCAACAACAATAACAGTAACAACAATGCAGAGAATCCCACGCTTGCCCAAGTCTTGGCTCAACAGACACAGCTTATGAACATGATGATGCAGCAACTTCAAAATCAGCAGAACCAAGGAAACAACCATGCACCTCCCCAGAACAAGTTAGCAGAATTTCTTCGTGTGAGGCCGCCTACTTTCTCTAGCACCACTAATCCTGTTGAAGCTGGTGATTGGCTGCACACCATAGAAAAGAAGTTGGATTTGCTTCAATGCACTGATCAGGAGAAGGTTTCATTTGCATCAGACCAGCTGCAGGGCCCTGCCTCTGAGTGGTGGGATCATTTCCGTCTCAACAGGACCACGGCTGAACCTATCTCTTGGCTTGAATTCACTGCTGCATTCCGGAAAACGCATATACCGTCGGGAGTGGTGTCTCTCAAGAAGAAGGAATTCAGGTCGCTCACTCAGGGATCCCGCACTGTCACCGAGTATCTGCATGAGTTTAATCGTCTGGCTCGCTATGCTCCGGAAGATGTGCGCACTGATGAAGAGCGTCAAGAGAAGTTCCTGGAAGGACTTAATGATGAGCTTTCTTATACACTAATGAGTGGGGATTATCAGGATTTTCAGAAGTTAGTGGATAAGGCTATTCGTCAAGAGGATAAGTACAACCGCATGGAGCAGAAGAAACGCCGAATTGCTCACTTCAAGGCACAGCAGGGGAATAGTCAGAAGCCGCGTCTTACTTTGGGACCCCAGTCAATGCCACAGGGAGGTTCTTCATCTGTTGTTCGTCCGCAGCGTCAGGTCTTCAACAACAATGCTGGCAACAACAATCGCAATCAAGTTCCACGCCCTGTTGCAGCTCCGACACAGCAACAGCCTGTAAAGAGGGAGCAAGGCAGCAAGCCCGGAGTATGCTTCAACTGTGGAGACCCAGGTCATTACTCTGACAAGTGTCCGAAGCCCCGTCGTGTGAGGGTTGTCCCTGCTCAGAACAACTCCTCCGTACCAGCAGCCAAGGCTCGTGTCAATCATGTTGCTGCTGCAGAAGCCCAAGGTGCTCCAGATGTGATTGTGGGTACGTTCCCTGTTAACTCAGTTCCTGCAACAGTACTTTTTGATTTTGGTGCTACGCATTCATTTTTATCTATGAGTTTTGCGGGAAATCATGGGATGGAAGTAGAAGATCTTAGACGTCCTTTGATGGTTAGTACTCCGAGTAATCAAGCACTCTCATCACAACGTAGCCCCTCTGTCAGAATAGAGATCCAAGGTGTACCTTTTCTGGCCAACCTTATTCTGTTAGAATCCAAAGACCTTGATGTTATCCTAGGGATGGACTGGTTAGCCAGATATAAAGGTGTGATAGATTGTGCCAATAGAAAAGTAACTCTCACCAACATTGACGGTCAAGTCATAACTGTTCATGCATTGCCCTCTGAGACCTTAGAGTCAAGTCTGAACCAAATAATTTTGGAAGAGATTCCTATAGTACAAGAGTACGCTGATGTGTTCCCTGATGATTTACCTGGTATGCCGCCTAAAAGGGATATAGAATTCAGAATAGATCTGGTACCAGGAACAACTCCGATCCATAAACGACCCTATAGAATGGCAGCCAATGAATTAGCAGAAGTTAAGAGGCAAGTAGATGATTTGCTTCAGAAAGGATACATTAGACCAAGTTCGTCTCCATGGGGAGCTCCAGTTATTTTTGTGGAAAAGAAAGATCATACCCAGAGGATGTGTGTGGATTATCGTGCACTAAATGATGTGACTATCAAGAATAAGTACCCGTTGCCTAGAATTGATGATTTGTTTGATCAGCTTAAAGGTGCCACCGTTTTCTCCAAGATAGATCTTCGATCGGGGTATCACCAGTTGAGGATTAAAGAGGAAGATATACCTAAGACGGCTTTTACCACTAGGTATGGGTTATTTGAATGTACTGTTATGTCTTTTGGACTTACCAATGCCCCCGCCTTCTTCATGAACTTGATGAATAAGGTGTTTATGGAATACCTAGACAAGTTCGTGGTTGTCTTTATCGATGACATTCTCATCTACTCCCGAACTAAAGAAGAGCATGAAGAACATCTTCGCCTTGCACTAGAGAAGCTGCGAGAACATCAGTTGTATGCCAAGTTTAGCAAATGTGAATTCTGGTTGTCTGAAGTGAAGTTCCTTGGTCACGTCATCTCAGCAGGAGGAGTTGCCGTTGATCCTAGTAATGTGGAATCCGTAACCAACTGGAAACAACCGAAGACCGTTTCAGAGGTTCGCAGTTTCCTAGGTCTTGCAGGTTATTATCGGAGGTTTATAGAGAATTTCTCCAAGATTGCTAAGCCCATGACACGACTACTTCAGAAGGATGTGAAGTACAAGTGGTCAGAAGAATGTGAGCAGAGTTTTCAAGAGTTGAAAAGACGCTTAATATCAGCTCCCATTTTGATTTTGCCTGATCCAAAGAAGGGTTTCCAAGTATATTGCGATGCATCTAAGCTTGGGTTAGGTTGTGTTCTGATGCAAGATGGGAAGGTGGTTGCCTATGCATCTCGTCAGTTGCGTCCGCATGAGAAGAACTACCCTACTCATGATCTCGAGTTAGCTGCAGTGGTTCATGCATTAAAAATTTGGCGTCACTATCTTTTCGGTACTCGTACAGAGGTGTATACAGATCACAAAAGTTTGAAGTATATCTTTACCCAGCCGGATCTGAATATGAGACAGCGGAGATGGTTGGAACTAATTAAGGATTATGACATGGGAATTCATTATCACCCGGGAAAGGCTAATGTTGTAGCAGATGCTCTTAGCAGGAAAGGCTATTGCAATGCTACGGAAGGACGACAGTTGCCATTGGAGTTATGCAAGGAATTTGAAAGATTAAATTTGGGAATTGTCAGTAGAGGTTTCGTTGCAGCCTTAGAAGCAAAACCCACTTTAATTGATCAAGTTAGAGAAGCTCAAATTAAAGATCCTGATATTCATGAGATCAAGAAGAATATGAGAAGAGGAAAAGCTATCGGTTTCTTGGAAGATGAGCAAGGAACTGTATGGTTGGGTGAGAGGATCTGTGTCCCAGACAACAAAGATTTAAAGGATGCAATTCTGAAAGAAGCTCATGATACTTTATACTCCATTCACCCTGGTAGTACCAAGATGTACCAAGATCTCAAGGAAAGGTTTTGGTGGGCAAGTATGAAGCGCGAGATAGCGGAATATGTAGCTGTATGTGATGTATGTCAGCGAGTCAAGGCAGAACATCAGAAACCCGCCGGTTTGCTACAGCCTTTGAAGATACCAGAATGGAAGTGGGAGGAAATCGGTATGGATTTCATCACTGGTTTACCAAGAACGTCATCAGGTCATGACTCTATTTGGGTGATAGTCGATAGACTTACCAAAGTGGCTCATTTCATCCCAGTAAGGACCACCTATTCCGGAAGTCGTTTGGCGGAATTGTATATGGCAAGGATTGTGTGTTTGCATGGTGTTCCTAAGAAAATAGTGTCTGATCGAGGTAGTCAGTTCACCTCAAAGTTTTGGAAGAAACTTCAGGAAGAGATGGGTTCTAAGCTGAACTTCAGTACTGCTTATCATCCGCAGACAGACGGACAAACCGAAAGGGTAAATCAGATTTTGGAAGACATGTTGAGAGCTTGTGCTTTAGACTTCGGTGGAAGTTGGGATAAGAATCTGCCTTACGCGGAATTTTCGTACAACAACAGTTATCAAGCTAGTCTTCAAATGGCTCCTTACGAAGCACTGTATGGTCGGAAGTGCCGTACTCCGCTTTTGTGGGATCAAACGGGAGAACGTCAGGTTTTCAGGACTGATATCTTAAGGGAAGCAGAAGAGAAGGTAAAGATCATTCAAGAAAGATTGTGTGTGGCTCAGTCTCGTCATAAGAGTTATGCCGACAATCGCCGCAGAGATTTGAGTTTTGAAGAAGGAGATCATGTGTACCTTCGTGTCACGCCTCTTCGAGGGGTTCATCGTTTCCACACCAAAGGAAAATTGGCACCGCGTTTTGTGGGACCTTATAAGGTTGTTAGTCGAAGAGGTGAGGTTGCTTATCAGTTGGAATTACCTCAATCATTGGCAGGAGTCCATAACGTGTTCCAAGTGTCACAGTTGAAAAAGTGTTTAAGGGTACCTACTGAAGAAGCTAATCTTGAACAGATAGAAGTTCAAGAGGATCTAACCTATGTTGAGAAGCCAATCCGTATCTTGGAAACAGACGAGAGAAGAACCAGGAATAGAGTTATCCGTTTTTGCAAAGTTCAATGGAGTAATCACTCGGAAGAAGAATCAACTTGGGAACGAGAAGATGAATTAAAGTCAGCTCATCCGCATTTGTACGCCAGTTCTTCCGAATCTCGAGGACGAGATTCTGTTTAAGGGGGGTAGGTTTATCACACCCTAAAAATCCTAAATTTATAAATTGTTGTTTAATTGGAATTATTAGAAATGATTTTAAAAGTCTAGAAGAAAAGATCTAATTTTAAATAATAAATTCCAATATAAAATGGGCCAGATAAAATTTTATTAAATACTTTACTTAATTCTATAGCTCCTAGATTTTTCTGGGATTTATTTGAGCCAAGGAAGTATTTTTAATAAATGGAATTGCATTTCATGAATAATTTTAATTGAAAAAGTTTTAAAAAGTCTTCTTTTGGCTTCGGCCCCAAAACCCTTTCCTTTTCTCTCTCTCTCCCTCGGCCCAAGTCGGCCCAGTCCGCCGCGCCTCCTCTCTCTCGGTGCCGCTGACAGGTGGGTCCCACCTGTCGGACTCGTCGTCTTCCTCGCGCCGTCGCCCGGCCGAACCCTAGCCGAGCCGCGCCGCCGCCGCCCTTCCAAATTCTGTCGCGTTTTTCCATCTCCGGTGAAATTGATAGAGGGGAATTGTTTCCCGTGATCCACTCTACCTTTTACCTTTTGGAATCATCGCTAAATCGGTTTGGAAAGTGTTGGATTCGAGTTCGAATCGGATTCCTCTCTCTCTCCGAACCCTAGTTTTTTTCCTTCGCGTCGCCGGTCGCCGTGGGCCTTCGCCGCCACCTCCTAGCCCCTTTAAAAGGATCCCCAGGCTCCCCTCTACCCGCCGCCACCCTCGCCTTCGCCTCTCGCCGTCTGTAGCGTCCTAGCGCCGTGAAGCTTTGCGCCGCCGTCGCCGCCGTTCGTCCAGCCGTGCGTCGCCGCCGCTCCGGTCGTCGTCGTCGCTCAGGAAGGCCACCCTCGTGATCGCCAAGTCGTCGCCGTCCTCGTCCCGTCCTCCGTTTTGGCCGAAGACCGCCGGAGCACCGCCGCCGTCGTCGACCCGAAGATCTCCGCCGCTTCGTCCTCGTCGCCGTCGCCGTCCGTTGATCTTCCGCCGTCGCTTTGGTCACCGGTGAGTTCGCCGCGTCGCCCGCATCGTGCTGGTGCCCTCCGTTTTCGCCGCCGCGCCGTCGTTCGCCGGCGAGCACGCGAGCCCGAGCCGCCGCCGGTGATGACGTCATCGCCGACGTCATCGTTGCCGTCCGCCGTGGACCGGTCGTGGACCGATGGATCTCGGCCGTTCGTTTCGGTTGGATCAATCTCGGCCGTCCGTTCCCGTGAACCGTCGCCGTGCACCCGGTTCACCGTGAACCCTAGCCGCTGACGCAATAATTCCCCTTTTCCTTTTCAAAAATAATTCATTATTGCGTCATAATTCAATTAAAATCTATATAAGTGTTTTAATCCGATTTAATCTTTGAAAATTCATAACTAATTCATCTTAGCTCGGATTTAGTTGGTTCAAGTCTCTAAATTTTTCTAAAATTGAGACCTACATGTTAAAAATATCCACATGTATTGTTCATGCTTGTTTATGTGCTGTTTTGGTGTTTTTGCTCTTTTCTGTTTAGATTCCGACGTTCCCGGAGAGTCCGTTTCCGTCGGAGAAGAATTTGAAGAGTTCCAAGGCCAGCAAAGCAAGTCACACAGATCCCAAACAACCCTTTGAGCATGTTGATCCCGTTTAAAGCTATTATTTCTATTCAACTACTGCATTTATTTTTGAATGTCATTGGGTGGAAATAACCTATTGCCTTGTTATAGCCCTTTTGCTATTGATTCCCTATTCTTTGTCACTTGGTTAATAATTTGATTAGCTAGAACATTATATGGTTTTAGCTAAAGTGAATAGGATGCTTAGCCATGCTTAGAAACATTAGCACACTTTTGGGATAACTAATGTTTCACTATTACTTAATGATGGATATTTAATGATAGCTCACGATGGCTAATAGTGATTGGTTAATTAATTAATGTGCCTACTAAAACTTGATAATGGTGGGTTGTGAGCACATGGTTTTGATGGTCGTGCTCATGACAATTAAGGACCGGTTCACGAGTTTCGGTTGTGAAACATTAACCGTGCCAACCACAAGCCAGCGTGGGCAACGGCTTTACCTTTTGTATAGCATAGTTCATTGTGGGGCACCAGACTGTGAAGTGGCGGAGATAAGCCCACGAGGGTCGCTGGGGAGTCCATGCCTTGTTTATAAGGGGGTGATTATGATCCAGGAACGGTGCACTGTGGTGGATTGTGTTGTGCGAGGGGTACTGTCACAGCTCCTTTCCGAGGTACCGTGGTGGTATTAAGGCACATGGTGACATGTTGTGGGGCTGTGTCTTGTGGGTACAGTGGTACACCTCTGATCAGAGTGAAACTATTCGAATAGCCGTGCCCGCGGTTATGGGCGGGTCTAACAATGTCTTTCGTGATTAGTCTCACACTTTTCACCATAATAACAGATGCTTTAATTGGTAAATTAGCTCCTGGTTTGGAATGGTATATTCCTGGTTTGGAGATAGATCTGTACAGCCGGGAATGGTTGTTCAGGATGGTTGGGCCTGTACAGCATGGGTATGTTGTACAATGTTGATTAATATTGATGATTAATTACTCTACTGTTTTCCTCAATTCTTAAATGTTTGCCAAATGCCGCTTTCGCAAATGAGCCCTATATTATGCTTTCCTTTGTTATCCCGTGCACTTGCATATTTGCTGCGTGGCTTGCTGAGTATGTCATATACTCACCTTGCAATCATTCATCAGAGGAGGAGTTCTACAGTGATGCTGATGGAGTGGAGGATTAGGTGTAGCCCTGGTCAAGCTGCCTGTGGAGTGAAGTCGCCTGCGCCGTTTATCTTATTTTCCGCTGCTTAGATATTTATTGATTGAGAGGAACTATCTACCTCTGTAATGACATTTTATTCGCTTATTAATTAGAATAATAATTGTACTCTATTGTCAATTTGTTATTGTGTGCCTCGGCTGATTCCTGGACGAGGGTTTACACACATGTAAGCGTTTGGAATTTTGGATAGAAATTCCGGGCGTGACAACTTGATAAGTTATGGAAACCTTCATGCCTGTATGTACGTGTATGTTACGTGGATGTGATAACATTTTTGTGGATATGAGTACTAGCGCCAATCATCATGCCATTGGTACAGTAAACGCTCCGGATATTCGGGAATTCCATTTCCATCCTAGGCCCCAACATTAATTTTATTTCATCCTCTTTCATTACTATTTCTTTGTCCATCCGTTATAATTTTGCATGACATTATTCTACAATATCGATGAGTATGTGTTTTGAGATAACGCAAGTAAATTCCGGCTTATATCCACCAATGCATATAAAAGGTATTAACGATCAAATAGAGTACACGTGCCCGCGTCGTCCTCAAGGGCAACTTAGGTGACGACCACCCGCGGCGGAAGTCCACCGCCTTTCCTCCTGCTTTCCCCTAGCCGTTGCACGAGCTAGTCACCGGTTTACGTGCTGCGGCAAGGAAGGCGACGGCGGCAGGGGCGGAGCTAGAGAAGATTGGATGGGGTGCACTACTATTGTATTCCCTCTGTTCCAAAATATAAGAATCTAGAATCAGTCTCTCCAGATTCGTAGTACTAGGAAATGTCCCATCTGATCCAAGGTTCTTATATTTTGGAATGGAGGGAGTAGCATTTTTTCAAACAATATTATAGTAGATTATAATATTTTGGGAACGATATATTGGGACCAAAGATCGAATAGATCGGCCAGTGGATGGCGTCAGCGTGGGTAGGAGAAAAGACGAGCAGCGAGCCACCAGAAAGAAAAAAAAAAAGGAAGAAGGCGAAGAGACATGTGTGTGCATCCTCACTACAACTACAACCTGCAAGGTATTGGGCTTTCTCTCGGCCTTCAATACGCTTGCTAGGATCAGGCTTCGACACAACTCATGATGTGGGTTTGTGGGCCATCTGTGCCTCTGGCTCTTCTCTAATTTGGGGGTACACCAAGATGTGATTAGCGGGGTGCCCATATGGCCAGCAAGTGGTATTAATCACTAATTTTTCTTTTGCAGCCGGGTGCCCAGGAACCCCCTTAACCCTTTCAAGTGTTAGGAAGTTGGTGAGTTTAGTGGTGAGAGAGTCTTCAGTTTTGTAATAATGAAACTCAGTTAAGATCAATAAAAGTTAAGTTAATTAAATTCCTGTTCTAAGTAGTTTCTCTCTGGTTTCTCTTCTTGTGCTCCTGTCTATGCCAGATGGTGCTTACTCGCAGCGTTGGGAATGGTTCCAACAACAATAACAGTAACAACAATGCAGAGAATCCCACGCTTGCCCAAGTCTTGGCTCAACAGACACAGCTTATGAACATGATGATGCAGCAACTTCAAAATCAGCAGAACCAAGGAAACAACCATGCACCTCCCCAGAACAAGTTAGCAGAATTTCTTCGTGTGAGGCCGCCTACTTTCTCTAGCACCACTAATCCTGTTGAAGCTGGTGATTGGCTGCACACCATAGAAAAGAAGTTGGATTTGCTTCAATGCACTGATCAGGAGAAGGTTTCATTTGCATCAGACCAGCTGCAGGGCCCTGCCTCTGAGTGGTGGGATCATTTCCGTCTCAACAGGACCACGGCTGAACCTATCTCTTGGCTTGAATTCACTGCTGCATTCCGGAAAACGCATATACCGTCGGGAGTGGTGTCTCTCAAGAAGAAGGAATTCAGGTCGCTCACTCAGGGATCCCGCACTGTCACCGAGTATCTGCATGAGTTTAATCGTCTGGCTCGCTATGCTCCGGAAGATGTGCGCACTGATGAAGAGCGTCAAGAGAAGTTCCTGGAAGGACTTAATGATGAGCTTTCTTATACACTAATGAGTGGGGATTATCAGGATTTTCAGAAGTTAGTGGATAAGGCTATTCGTCAAGAGGATAAGTACAACCGCATGGAGCAGAAGAAACGCCGAATTGCTCACTTCAAGGCACAGCAGGGGAATAGTCAGAAGCCGCGTCTTACTTTGGGACCCCAGTCAATGCCACAGGGAGGTTCTTCATCTGTTGTTCGTCCGCAGCGTCAGGTCTTCAACAACAATGCTGGCAACAACAATCGCAATCAAGTTCCACGCCCTGTTGCAGCTCCGACACAGCAACAGCCTGTAAAGAGGGAGCAAGGCAGCAAGCCCGGAGTATGCTTCAACTGTGGAGACCCAGGTCATTACTCTGACAAGTGTCCGAAGCCCCGTCGTGTGAGGGTTGTCCCTGCTCAGAACAACTCCTCCGTACCAGCAGCCAAGGCTCGTGTCAATCATGTTGCTGCTGCAGAAGCCCAAGGTGCTCCAGATGTGATTGTGGGTACGTTCCCTGTTAACTCAGTTCCTGCAACAGTACTTTTTGATTTTGGTGCTACGCATTCATTTTTATCTATGAGTTTTGCGGGAAATCATGGGATGGAAGTAGAAGATCTTAGACGTCCTTTGATGGTTAGTACTCCGAGTAATCAAGCACTCTCATCACAACGTAGCCCCTCTGTCAGAATAGAGATCCAAGGTGTACCTTTTCTGGCCAACCTTATTCTGTTAGAATCCAAAGACCTTGATGTTATCCTAGGGATGGACTGGTTAGCCAGATATAAAGGTGTGATAGATTGTGCCAATAGAAAAGTAACTCTCACCAACATTGACGGTCAAGTCATAACTGTTCATGCATTGCCCTCTGAGACCTTAGAGTCAAGTCTGAACCAAATAATTTTGGAAGAGATTCCTATAGTACAAGAGTACGCTGATATGTTCCCTGATGATTTACCTGGTATGCCGCCTAAAAGGGATATAGAATTCAGAATAGATCTGGTACCAGGAACAACTCCGATCCATAAACGACCCTATAGAATGGCAGCCAATGAATTAGCAGAAGTTAAGAGGCAAGTAGATGATTTGCTTCAGAAAGGATACATTAGACCAAGTTCGTCTCCATGGGGAGCTCCAGTTATTTTTGTGGAAAAGAAAGATCATACCCAGAGGATGTGTGTGGATTATCGTGCACTAAATGATGTGACTATCAAGAATAAGTACCCGTTGCCTAGAATTGATGATTTGTTTGATCAGCTTAAAGGTGCCACCGTTTTCTCCAAGATAGATCTTCGATCGGGGTATCACCAGTTGAGGATTAAAGAGGAAGATATACCTAAGACGGCTTTTACCACTAGGTATGGGTTATTTGAATGTACTGTTATGTCTTTTGGACTTACCAATGCCCCCGCCTTCTTCATGAACTTGATGAATAAGGTGTTTATGGAATACCTAGACAAGTTCGTGGTTGTCTTTATCGATGACATTCTCATCTACTCCCGAACTAAAGAAGAGCATGAAGAACATCTTCGCCTTGCACTAGAGAAGCTGCGAGAACATCAGTTGTATGCCAAGTTTAGCAAATGTGAATTCTGGTTGTCTGAAGTGAAGTTCTTTGGTCACGTCATCTCAGCAGGAGGAGTTGCCGTTGATCCTAGTAATGTGGAATCCGTAACCAACTGGAAACAACCGAAGACCGTTTCAGAGGTTCGCAGTTTCCTAGGTCTTGCAGGTTATTATCAGAGGTTTATAGAGAATTTCTCCAAGATTGCTAAGCCCATGACACGACTACTTCAGAAGGATGTGAAGTACAAGTGGTCAGAAGAATGTGAGCAGAGTTTTCAAGAGTTGAAAAGACGCTTAATATCAGCTCCCATTTTGATTTTGCCTGATCCAAAGAAGGGTTTCCAAGTATATTGCGATGCATCTAAGCTTGGGTTAGGTTGTGTTCTGATGCAAGATGGGAAGGTGGTTGCCTATGCATCTCGTCAGTTGCGTCCGCATGAGAAGAACTACCCTACTCATGATCTCGAGTTAGCTCCAGTGGTTCATGCATTAAAAATTTGGCGTCACTATCTTTTCGGTACTCGTACAGAGGTGTATACAGATCACAAAAGTTTGAAGTATATCTTTACCCAGCCGGATCTGAATATGAGACAGCGGAGATGGTTGGAACTAATTAAGGATTATGACATGGGAATTCATTATCACCCGGGAAAGGCTAATGTTGTAGCAGATGCTCTTAGCAGGAAAGGCTATTGCAATGCTACGGAAGGACGACAGTTGCCATTGGAGTTATGCAAGGAATTTGAAAGATTAAATTTGGGAATTGTCAGTAGAGGTTTCGTTGCAGCCTTAGAAGCAAAACCCACTTTAATTGATCAAGTTAGAGAAGCTCAAATTAAAGATCCTGATATTCATGAGATCAAGAAGAATATGAGAAGAGGAAAAGCTATCGGTTTCTTGGAAGATGAGCAAGGAACTGTATGGTTGGGTGAGAGGATCTGTGTCCCAGACAACAAAGATTTAAAGGATGCAATTCTGAAAGAAGCTCATGATACTTTATACTCCATTCACCCTGGTAGTACCAAGATGTACCAAGATCTCAAGGAAAGGTTTTGGTGGGCAAGTATGAAGCGCGAGATAGCGGAATATGTAGCTGTATGTGATGTATGTCAGCGAGTCAAGGCAGAACATCAGAAACCCGCCGGTTTGCTACAGCCTTTGAAGATACCAGAATGGAAGTGGGAGGAAATCGGTATGGATTTCATCACTGGTTTACCAAGAACGTCATCAGGTCATGACTCTATTTGGGTGATAGTCGATAGACTTACCAAAGTGGCTCATTTCATCCCAGTAAGGACCACCTATTCCGGAAGTCGTTTGGCGGAATTGTATATGGCAAGGATTGTGTGTTTGCATGGTGTTCCTAAGAAAATAGTGTCTGATCGAGGTAGTCAGTTCACCTCAAAGTTTTGGAAGAAACTTCAGGAAGAGATGGGTTCTAAGCTGAACTTCAGTACTGCTTATCATCCGCAGACAGACGGACAAACCGAAAGGGTAAATCAGATTTTGGAAGACATGTTGAGAGCTTGTGCTTTAGACTTCAGTGGAAGTTGGGATAAGAATCTGCCTTACGCGGAATTTTCGTACAACAACAGTTATCAAGCTAGTCTTCAAATGGCTCCTTACGAAGCACTGTATGGTCGGAAGTGCCGTACTCCGCTTTTGTGGGATCAAACGGGAGAACGTCAGGTTTTCAGGACTGATATCTTAAGGGAAGCAGAAGAGAAGGTAAAGATCATTCAAGAAAGATTGTGTGTGGCTCAGTCTCGTCATAAGAGTTATGCCGACAATCGCCGCAGAGATTTGAGTTTTGAAGAAGGAGATCATGTGTACCTTCGTGTCACGCCTCTTCGAGGGGTTCATCGTTTCCACACCAAAGGAAAATTGGCACCGCGTTTTGTGGGACCTTATAAGGTTGTTAGTCGAAGAGGTGAGGTTGCTTATCAGTTGGAATTACCTCAATCATTGGCAGGAGTCCATAACGTGTTCCAAGTGTCACAGTTGAAAAAGTGTTTAAGGGTACCTACTGAAGAAGCTAATCTTGAACAGATAGAAGTTCAAGAGGATCTAACCTATGTTGAGAAGCCAATCCGTATCTTGGAAACAGACGAGAGAAGAACCAGGAATAGAGTTATCCGTTTTTGCAAAGTTCAATGGAGTAATCACTCGGAAGAAGAATCAACTTGGGAACGAGAAGATGAATTAAAGTCAGCTCATCCGCATTTGTTCGCCAGTTCTTCCGAATCTCGAGGACGAGATTCTGTTTAAGGGGGGTAGGTTTATCACACCCTAAAAATCCTAAATTTATAAATTGTTGTTTAATTGGAATTATTAGAAATGATTTTAAAAGTCTAGAAGAAAAGATCTAATTTTAAATAATAAATTCCAATATAAAATGGGCCAGATAAAATTTTATTAAATACTTTACTTAATTCTATAGCTCCTAGATTTTTCTGGGATTTATTTGAGCCAAGGAAGTATTTTTAATAAATGGAATTGCATTTCATGAATAATTTTAATTGAAAAAGTTTTAAAAAGTCTTCTTTTGGCTTCGGCCCCAAAACCCTTTCCTTTTCTCTCTCTCTCCCTCGGCCCAAGTCGGCCCAGTCCGCCGCGCCTCCTCTCTCTCGGTGCCGCTGACAGGTGGGTCCCACCTGTCGGACTCGTCGTCTTCCTCGCGCCGTCGCCCGGCCGAACCCTAGCCGAGCCGCGCCGCCGCCGCCCTTCCAAATTCTGTCGCGTTTTTCCATCTCCGGTGAAATTGATAGAGGGGAATTGTTTCCCGTGATCCACTCTACCTTTTACCTTTTGGAATCATCGCTAAATCGGTTTGGAAAGTGTTGGATTCGAGTTCGAATCGGATTCCTCTCTCTCTCCGAACCCTAGTTTTTTTCCTTCGCGTCGCCGGTCGCCGTGGGCCTTCGCCGCCGCCTCCTAGCCCCTTTAAAAGGATCCCCAGGCTCCCCTCTACCCGCCGCCACCCTCGCCTTCGCCTCTCGCCGTCTGTAGCGTCCTAGCGCCGTGAAGCTTTGCGCCGCCGTCGCCGCCGTTCGTCCAGCCGTGCGTCGCCGCCGCTCCGGTCGTCGTCGTCGCTCAGGAAGGCCACCCTCGTGATCGCCAAGTCGTCGCCGTCCTCGTCCCGTCCTCCGTTTTGGCCGAAGACCGCCGGAGCACCGCCGCCGTCGTCGACCCGAAGATCTCCGCCGCTTCGTCCTCGTCGCCGTCGCCGTCCGTTGATCTTCCGCCGTCGCTTTGGTCACCGGTGAGTTCGCCGCGTCGCCCGCATCGTGCTGGTGCCCTCCGTTTTCGCCGCCGCGCCGTCGTTCACCGGCGAGCACGCGAGCCCGAGCCGCCGCCGGTGATGACGTCATCGCCGACGTCATCGTTGCCGTCCGCCGTGGACCGGTCGTGGACCGATGGATCTCGGCCGTTCGTTTCGGTTGGATCAATCTCGGCCGTCCGTTCCCGTGAACCGTCGCCGTGCACCCGGTTCACCGTGAACCCTAGCCGCTGACGCAATAATTCCCCTTTTCCTTTTCAAAAATAATTCATTATTGCGTCATAATTCAATTAAAATTTATATAAGTGTTTTAATCCGATTTAATCTTTGAAAATTCATAACTAATTCATCTTAGCTCGGATTTAGTTGGTTCAAGTCTCTAAATTTTTCTAAAATTGAGACCTACATGTTAAAAATATCCACATGTATTGTTCATGCTTGTTTATGTGCTGTTTTGGTGTTTTTGCTCTTTTCTGTTTAGATTCCGACGTTCCCGGAGAGTCCGTTTCCGTCGGAGAAGAATTTGAAGAGTTCCAAGGCCAGCAAAGCAAGTCACACAGATCCCAAACAACCCTTTGAGCATGTTGATCCCGTTTAAACCTATTATTTCTATTCAACTACTGCATTTATTTTTGAATGTCATTGGGTGGAAATAACCTATTGCCTTGTTATAGCCCTTTTGCTATTGATTCCCTATTCTTTGTCACTTGGTTAATAATTTGATTAGCTAGAACATTATATGGTTTTAGCTAAAGTGAATAGGATGCTTAGCCATGCTTAGAAACATTAGCACACTTTTGGGATAACTAATGTTTCACTATTACTTAATGATGGATATTTAATGATAGCTCACGATGGCTAATAGTGATTGGTTAATTAATTAATGTGCCTACTAAAACTTGATAATGGTGGGTTGTGAGCACATGGTTTTGATGGTCGTGCTCATGACAATTAAGGACCGGTTCACGAGTTTCGGTTGTGAAACATTAACCGTGCCAACCACAAGCCAGCGTGGGCAACGGCTTTACCTTTTGTATAGCATAGTTCATTGTGGGGCACCAGACTGTGAAGTGGCGGAGATAAGCCCACGAGGGTCGCTGGGGAGTCCATGCCTTGTTTATAAGGGGGTGATTATGATCCAGGAACGGTACACTGTGGTGGATTGTGTTGTGCGAGGGGTACTGTCACAGCTCCTTTCCGAGGTACCGTGGTGGTATTAAGGCACATGGTGACATGTTGTGGGGCTGTGTCTTGTGGGTACAGTGGTACACCTCTGATCAGAGTGAAACTATTCGAATAGCCGTGCCCGCGGTTATGGGCGGGTCTAACAATGTCTTTCGTGATTAGTCTCACACTTTTCACCATAATAACAGATGCTTTAATTGGTAAATTAGCTCCTGGTTTGGAATGGTATATTCCTGGTTTGGAGATAGATCTGTACAGCCGGGAATGGTTGTTCAGGATGGTTGGGCCTGTACAGCATGGGTATGTTGTACAATGTTGATTAATATTGATGATTAATTACTCTACTGTTTTCCTCAATTCTTAAATGTTTGCCAAATGCCGCTTTCGCAAATGAGCCCTATATTATGCTTTCCTTTGTTATCCCGTGCACTTGCATATTTGCTGCGTGGCTTGCTGAGTATGTCATATACTCACCTTGCAATCATTCATCAGAGGAGGAGTTCTACAGTGATGCTGATGGAGTGGAGGATTAGGTGTAGCCCTGGTCAAGCTGCCTGTGGAGTGAAGTCGCCTGCGCCGTTTATCTTATTTTCCGCTGCTTAGATATTTATTGATTGAGAGGAACTATCTACCTCTGTAATGACATTTTATTCGCTTATTAATTAGAATAATAATTGTACTCTATTGTCAATTTGTTATTGTGTGCCTCGGCTGATTCCTGGACGAGGGTTTACACACATGTAAGCGTTTGGAATTTTGGATAGAAATTCCGGGCGTGACAACTTGATAAGTTATGGAAACCTTCATGCCTGTATGTACGTGTATGTTACGTGGATGTGATAACATTTTTGTGGATATGAGTACTAGCGCCAATCATCATGCCATTGGTACAGTAAACGCTCCGGATATTCGGGAATTCCATTTCCATCCTAGGCCCCAACATTAATTTTATTTCATCCTCTTTCATTACTATTTCTTTGTCCATCCGTTATAATTTTGCATGACATTATTCTACAATATCGATGAGTATGTGTTTTGAGATAACGCAAGTAAATTCCGGCTTATATCCACCAATGCATATAAAAGGTATTAACGATCAAATAGAGTACACGTGCCCGCGTCGTCCTCAAGGGCAACTTAGGTGACGACCACCCGCGGCGGAAGTCCACCGCCTTTCCTCCTGCTTTCCCCTAGCCGTTGCACGAGCTAGTCACCGGTTTACGTGCTGCGGCAAGGAAGGCGACGGCGGCAGGGGCGGAGCTAGAGAAGATTGGATGGGGTGCACTACTATTGTATTCCCTCTGTTCCAAAATATAAGAATCTAGAATCAGTCTCTCCAGATTCGTAGTACTAGGAAATGTCCCATCTGATCCAAGGTTCTTATATTTTGGAATGGAGGGAGTAGCATTTTTTCAAACAATATTATAGTAGATTATAATATTTTGGGAACGATATATTGGGACCAAAGATCGAATAGATCGGCCAGTGGATGGCGTCAGCGTGGGTAGGAGAAAAGACGAGCAGCGAGCCACCAGAAAGAAAAAAAAAAGGAAGAAGGCGAAGAGACATGTGTGTGCATCCTCACTACAACTACAACCTGCAAGGTATTGGGCTTTCTCTCGGCCTTCAATACGCTTGCTAGGATCAGGCTTCGACACAACTCATGATGTGGGTTTGTGGGCCATCTGTGCCTCTGGCTCTTCTCTAATTTGGGGGTACACCAAGATGTGATTAGCGGGGTGCCCATATGGCCAGCAAGTGGTATTAATCACTAATTTTTCTTTTGCAGCCGGGTGCCCAGGAACCCCCTTAACCCTACATAGCTCCGCCCCTGGACGGCGGGGCTAGTTTCCTCCTCCGGATCCTATCAAGGCTCCTCGTGGATCTGGAGCATTGGAGTTTGGAGGTCGTTGCGTCAGCGAAGGCACCTGCGGGATGAGGCAGTAGCCCACGTGGGAGGAGACGGAGTCGATGGAGGTGGGGCTGATGGTGGCAGAGGTTGGGGGGCAGAGGCAGCCCCATGGCCGGATCTGGTCCCTATGGTGAGTAGCTCCAGAAGGCGAGCAGGGCTACGGTGGCCACGGGGTGCATCGGTCTTCAAGCCAGCGGCGGTTGGTCACCGGAGTTGCAGATGCCATAGCACTTGGAAGGGGTGGAGTTGGAGCCACAGTCGAGGTTGTTTGGAGCCGCCGGCGTTGCCTGCATGTGACCGTAGCTTCAGCGTTGCCCACCGCAAGGACCTAGGGCGCCAAGGACATGGTGGGCTTCGGCACTGGTGGTGGCTTGATGGACGTCGGGTGGAATCCCCCCTCGGTTGGCCAGCCTCCTTCCACTATGGAGCTCCTCCCTTTGTTGTACCGGTTTGCTTCTAGAACCCAGTCGTAGGGAGCACCTTCGTGCGTAAGGAAGTGATGGTTAAGCCAACAGGGTTTCTGCTTAGCGAAGGTCAAGTGATCTTTTGTGTCGACGATGCTTTCTTGAATCTTGTGGCAACAAGGTTCCCCTTGCGGGGTTCAGTTCAGTTGGGAGAAGTGCTGTTGGAGGGTTCCACCACATTTTTAGGCTTTCGCAAGCTGGGGCGGAGTCTGAGCTGCTTGGCCGGTGTGGCGAGCTCGGCAACGATAACCCTCAAATAGCGTGGTTCAGTGTAGGTGGAGGAGTAGTGTTGTTTGCTTTCATGGTGCGGTGCCGCTTTGCATTGTGGCGGAGTTGGAGTTGCTGTGCCAAATGGCGAGCTGGGCAACGATAAATTACATCACTCCCGTCTTGTTATTGTGGAGGTAACCAACTTTTGAGAGAGCCCAAGGTGAAAGCCTTACCCCTATCTTATGGCGGTGGCGATGCCGACGCCTGTGGGCGCCGTCTTCCCTCTTGGGGGCATCGTTAATGCAAGTCTCTTCTTCAGGTGAAAACCTAGTTTGGTACTACGGACAGGTGTCAACAACACTCTTGATGCTGTTTCCTTGTTGGAGGCTTCGCCTACTAGTTCCTGCTCCTTGTTGGGTCGAAGTGTAGGTTGTGACTCGTGTTGGGAAGTCGGAGTTGCTCATTTGTTGATGAGCTCGGAAACGATGACTTGAGTCGTGCCATAGTTGTTTTGTTGCCGCAGGTTGCTTTCTCTTTTGCCCTCCCGTAGGTCTTGACGGTTTCCCTGAATTAACCGTTCAGTTGTACGGTTTTTGGATCCAGTATCTCTCATAATTAAACTGGATGAACTCTCCTTATAATATCGGGCAAAACTCCTGCCGTCGGTGTTTTAAAAAAAAGTATTAACGATCGGCCGGCGTAGCATAACTCCAGTAAAAACCCATGAGTTAAAAGTACAAATTAAAAGCCAAACTGCCAAAGGACTCACAAAACGGCAGCAATTAATCAGAAGCCTCGCTATATATAATCGCGAGTTCACCACAGGCCACAGCATCTCCCCAGAACCACCATGTCTCCACTCTACTGCTGTCTCGTCGCCGTCCTGTGCCTCCCGTGGGCCTCCGCATCGCCGGTGGCGACGGCATCCATCTCCGTCTCCGCCGTGCAGGCCCCCGTCGAGCCGACGCCGGTGCAGTTCCTGCGGGTGCACAACGAGGCGCGCGCGGCGGTGGGCGTGGCGCCGCTGTCGTGGAACGGGACGCTGCAGCTGGACGCGGCGCGGTACGCCGGCGAGCTCCGGAGGGACTGCAGCCTGCGGCCGCCGCCGCCCACCGCGGAGCGGGGCACCGGCGACGGCGCCCCCGTCTACGGCCGGAACCTGTTCAAGGCGTACGGCCGGCGCCACACCGGCGCGGAGGTGGCGGCGTTCTGGGCGGACGGCCGGCGGTGGTACGACCACGACGCCGGGCGGTGCGCGGCGCCGCCCGGCCTGACCTGTGGCGCATACACGCAGGTGGTGTGGCGCGCCACGACGCAGCTAGGCTGCGCGCACCGCACCTGCCGCAACGGCGTCGACACCGTCGCCGTCTGCGACTACTACCCGCCGGGCAACATCGTCGGCCAGCGGCCATACTGATGATGATCTCATCTGTTGCTGCGACACACGACACGCAATGCAATGTAGTACACACGATCGATGGTTCTGCTGAGTGATTGAGTTTTTGGAACAAACTTTTGGAGAAATATGTATTGTCATCGGAGCTAGATTTGTTCGAGCTCTCCATTTCCCATGATCTTGCCGAACAACTCTACTTTCTCCCAAGTCCGACCCAAACACGGATAAATAAACTTTTTTTACAAGGTTATATTTTACATGGCGTTTTTAAATTGGGAATTTAACCTCTCAAAACAACTCAATCTGAAATTTACTTATATGGAGATTTGAACTCAGACAACATTTTTACATTAGGAACATAGCCTCTCAAACAATCCAATATGAAATTCGCTCATATAAAGATTTGAACTCAGAGCCTTGAGGTGCTACTCAGGTCACATGCCCTTCCGCCCGATAAAAGAACCTGGTGATCGGTGTTGCAGACACCTTATCGCCGTTGCATGAATAAGTAGGAACAACAATGTCGACAAAATTAAAATAATACATTTTTTTAAAAAATGGCCTTTTTTTCTTTTGTTTGGCACAAATGCAAGGTAATTGTGTGGTTTGTAGCGGATCCAGAAATTTTGTTGTGATATAGAAGGAGCGGCCTGATCAGACTTGGCATGGGCCAGTTTTCGCATTGAACACTCATTTTTCACGAAAATAAAACAAAACCAAATAAAATTTCCGATACGGTTATGGTAATACATCATAACCGTATGGCTGAGTTAAAAATACGGTTATGGTAATACATCATTCTACACATTTTAAGGGGGCAAATCACACGAATTCCCAACCTTCCATTATGCTTCTAGATTCATGGTACATCCTCTGTCTGTTGAGCTCCGACGAGTGATGAACTTGGCAGCGTTTGTACATATTCCTCAATCTTAAGTAAATTTGGTTGGCCTATCTTGACCGGCCCAGCAAAAAAATAAACTTGGCAGAGGAAGTGGAAGATGTTCCCGACTTAGAGGGATAAGTGGTGGGGATGAGAGTAAGGGATGGTGGGCCGGTGGCCATGGTGGAGTGGCAAGGCGGTGGTACCGATAGCCTCGACAATGGGAGAGAAGGTCGGTGGACTTGTATTGGTGGCGGGGACGTGGGATCTAGAGTGGTTAGGACGAATCGTTAGGGACGGGGAAGAAGGTGCAGGGGCACTCTGCTACTACTCGGAGGAAAGTGAAGCTAGGGGAAGAGGAAGAGAAGGGTGGGTCAGTGGCATGCTATGGCAGGAAGGCAGAGGAGGTGGGGTGATCCGGGGGAGAATGGTGACACGCGTAGTGAGGGTGCATGAAGATGATGGGGTAGTTTGTTTATTTTTTTTGGGGGGTGCTGCACGAATCTTAAAGCGATTCTAACCTTCCAAAATTTGTGCGATGTGAAGAGGGGAAATAAGCGATATATAGATAGTGCCATAAATCTAAACAGGGGAATTTCAATACTTTAGAACCAGGGACAGTTAACTATTTCCCGCTGTTCACTTAATTATTACATCTGCAACCATTGAACCATAGAAGAAATGTAGCCATTATATAATTAGGTAGCTTCTTCCTTCATTACTTTTCCCTGGATGGCAGAATAGGCAAGCACACCCAGTGTTAATACAGGTCCCATGCCTGCAAAAAATTCTGTAGCAATCCGCCTCGCACGACTGCGGATCACACGCCGTACCCGGAGATATGACCACAGTTGTGCAGTTCTTCCCTTGGTCTGCTGCCAACTTTCTTGCCGGCACTTCTGTGGCCAAAATGCAACAAATTCATGTGAAAAAGTACTCTTGAAGGATATGCTTGTTCAGCAAATCAGTGTTGGAGTTGGGTGCAAATTAAAGTTACCTGAACTCATCGCCAGGATGGCAAGGGCCATAAGGAGCAGATGCCCAATTCTCATAAAACTCTGTTGGTCGCACCGTTGAGAATGGGAGATGTTGTGGGAGGTGACCTGGGTGGTGTACGTCCCTTGGCTTGTGTGTAGTTCATATATAGTGAATGGCAAGCCTTTGGTTTAATTTGCTCTGGAAGTTGATATTTTTTTTCTTTTCGGGATCAGTTTTGGAATATATGATGATCTTTAATGTGCATAATTAATATGGATATATTCTTGTATCTAGAACCAACAGATACAGTTAATAAATGGGTCATGGGCCACTACAAATTGGAGATATTTACATCCAGCTTGGCATTTATAGTATATATTCATCAGTGCAGTCATGGTGCCACTAATTGTTTGTTGGGGCATTTTCTACTTCAAGGTTATAATGAATCAGGGCCTGTTTAGATCCATTTGGAATGGCAAATGGCAAATGGCAAAAGTTTTGGTGGCAAAAGTTTTGGCATTGCAAAAGTACTAGTTGGTGTTTAGATGCATGTTAAAGTTTTGCCATTCTAGCACTAAAGTGAGAGAGAGAAAGAGAGAGGGAGAGGTCCCAAAGCACTTTTTGGCACAATTTACTACTATGGACTAGCAAATGCCAAATGCTAAATTGCTAACTTTTGCTACTAGTGTTTAGATCCAAAATGGCAAAAAGTGCTACAAAATGGTAAAACTTTTGCCATTTTGGAGGATCTAAACAGGGCCTCAGCCTCAAAGATTTAAGGGGCTTTTTTGACCTTTTTATTTTCAAAATCCCAACTAAAACAGCTTTCATTCCCTGGAAAAGCTCGTAGGAATAAATTGTATCCTTATTATCACCTAATTGTAGGAAAGGTTAATCATGAATGAATTGTTTTGCATCTTACATATATCAATTGCTTTGCTTCATATCTTTCTCTGTAAATATTAACATCTTGCATTATATCAAAATATGAACATATTGCACAATTACTTGAGGAAAGGTTTGCAAACATAAGAACAAGAAGAGGTAAAGATGAAGACAAAAAGGTCTTTATTGGTATATGGGAATTTTGTGCTATTATTGTTGTTTGCTACACATCCCTTGGAAAAGCTGACCATATTTGTCACCTTGTGATGACTCATGAAGCACTTGCTACGATGAAAAAACTCTTGCATACCAAAACCACCTTGCAGAGAAAAAAAAATGGAATGTCCAATATAGAAATCCTTACCAACAATCGTTTGAAAATTGGAAATTGTTATAGGGAAATAACTTGAATATATCTTGAGAAAATATATTTAAAGATCATTGATTCAATCCAACAATGCTAATATATTAATTGAAAATGTTAGCACACGAAGACATATGTTTCATGGGAACCAAAAGCGTAAATATACTTAAGTGGAATATATTTTTCATAAATGACTAGTTTAAAATGTTTTGATGACCACGGACCCAAACATGAGCAATTCATCATTTGAATCATTCGTTTGGGGGAACATTAGCAATTCCAGCCGGGCTTGGTCCGGAGGGCATGACAACAGTAATGATGGAGGCGGCTGTGCGGAGCACACGGAGCAACGATCCGGCTTGGTCCGGAGGGCATGACAACAGTAATGATGGAGGCGGTTGTGCTGAGCACACGGAGCAACGATGCATGTGGCGGTGGAGGGCTAGCCCTCTAGCTTGGGCTTCTGTGGTGCCGCCAACCGGCCAGACATATGCTATCGTCACTGTCATTTGTCGCTTAAGCACAGACATCGGTGACGCTAGTAGGCGCCACACATCATCATGGAGGTGATATCCAAAATATTGACAGTGACATTCCCAATGTTGTAGCCTTCTACAAAGCGTCTCATTAGAGGTTCCCTATTGGTGCGGCGTCCTTATGGCGGTGTATGTGTTGGTTAGGTTTGATGGCAATGGTGGCATTTATATAACTCAATTACTCTCCGAGTTATCTTCCGCTTTGAACATTAGTCAGCTGTAGTCATGGGACCAATGCAAAATTTGATCGGCAAGAGTCGGCCGCTGATTTCTGGGTTTTTGCTTTTCTGGTTTTAGGAAAATAAGGACTACATACATACATATGATAATCTGTTGGTAGAAATAATGATTATGCATGGACAACTATATATAGAAATCTTTATCTCTTTAAGGTGGTAAACTAAGTAGTTTTCCTATACTATGTACTTCCTCCGTCCCATAAAAAACTAACTTCTGGCTACGAAACTGGACGTAGTGTGTATCCAGGTTCATAGGCAGAAGTTGATTTTTTATGTGACGGGGGGGGGGGGGGGAGTAGGTAATAACTGACTACGGGTGGGCTCCACTAGCCTGTCGGTGAACCAAAGCAAGACATGCATGGTGACTTGTCTGTTTGTGCTAGATAAGCACAATGTGGCCACAATGTGGCCAGATTGTAGTCCACCTGGGAAGGGTCATGAGTTCATTGAACTCATGTACACGTCTATCTAGGGGTGGTCCTGGTTATGCCCGGTGCTCCCGGGACCACCTAAAAATCCTAGCTCAATGCATATATATGTATACGTGAAAATAAACTTTTGAAAAAAGAAAAAAAAGCTTCTTTATTAACATATTATGATGCATATTTGATCAATTTATACTTCTAACTTGGTTATATTTAGGGTATTTTTAAAAATTATATAAGATGGACCATCCATATATAGATACGCCTCTGCATATCTACTGGAGGTTGTGGTGTGCAAGAGGAGAGGAGAGAGCAAGAGGGGTGCAGCAATTGGCTCGATGTGGGTCTATGCCCCCAGGGATCATTGACATGGGTGGATATGAGAAGTGACTGAAATATCAGATGTGAAATGGATGGAAACATATGGCAGGTTCTTCCACTCATGCGCTACCTGTACATACATTGCTGTTAATTTTACTGTGAGGACAGGAGGTCACGGTGAACACACATGATAAAAATTGCATAGTCGTGTTTGGTTGTATTCTACATTTAACCTTACTAACAAATTTAAATAGGGACCAATGTATTTGACAAAATTATATAATTTGTGCAGATGGCTATATGGATGTTACTTCATACTCCCTCTATCCAAAAGTCTTAAGTATATTTTATTTTTTTGGTCTTTTTTTTTCCAATTGAGATGGTCAGATTTGTAGTTTTCATGTGCGCAGTTAAATTGTTGACTAGAACCCAAGCAACTATCTTAATACTCATCGGTTATATGCATGCAAATAATTCATTAGTTTGTTACGTGGAGGATGAGTTAATTCCTCCATGATTTTGGTGACAAAAGAAATATAACTTTTGGGTGGATGGAGTATTTATTAGAATGTTTATGAAATTTTGTATTGTGCTGAAATGATATATAATTTTTTTAAGTCTTAGCTATTTACATGCAAATAAATTTATTAATGCAAAAAAAAAAATAGAAACCAGGCTAAGATAAATTCATAGAAGGAAACCATTAATACTTGCATCGTCCAACCATATCATAATTAGAAAATAGGGTAGGATAAATTCATATAAAGAAGCAATTAATACTCACATCGGCCAACCATATCATAATTAGAAAATAGACTAGGATAAATTCATATAAGGAAGTAATTAATACTCACATCGTCCAACCATATCATAATTAGAAAATAGGCTAGGATAAATTCATATAAGGAAGCAATTAATACTCACATCGTCCAACCATATCACATTTGTGAACCATGAATGAGAAATCTTTAAAAATAGAGGCAATTAATGCATGGCAAAATCAGAGGCAATTAATGTAGAGCCAACTGGTCCCAATGAAGAATTAATAAATGCAAATTTTTGTCACTTACCCCCTTCTTTTATATTAAAATTGAAGATAAAACCTATTAGCTTATATGTCAGTGACCTTAAATGACTCATATGTCGATGACATAGGAGGGTATGTCCAAGAATTATAAATTAAGGGAGGGTGTAGGACCAAATCTCCCATAATAAATTAGATGTATCCGAGGCACGTTGAACATGTTTGCCTTTCTTGAAAAGCATAAAACCGCCCCCCTCCCCTTTCCCACCTCACATGTCCAACCTCTTCCCCACCCCATCCCCTTCTCCTCCCACTTCAGATCAACAAAGAGTTCTATATAGTAGAGAGAGATAGAGAGAAAGCTAGCTAGGGATATTGAGAGTTTGACATCTGAAAATTAGCTATTTGAAATCTAGAGAGCTGAGAAGTTCAGGAGAGTAGAGGGGGAGAGAAAACAGCGTAATCAGATGGCTTCGTCATCAAACCCATCAAATCTTCCCTGCTCTAGTGATGGTGTATGCATGGTATGCAAGGTGCTTACAGCAGAGGTAGAGCAGCTGCGTTGTAGCACCTGTGCGACGCCATGGCATACTCCCTGCCTCTCTAGCACACCGCCCCTTACAGATGTGGCCGACTGGGTCTGTCCAGATTGCTCCGGTGATGTCACAGCCAGCTACCTGCCATCTGATGTTGCTCGTCCAGAGAGCAGCCTCATCGCTGCGATTCGTGTGATTGAGGCAGATCCGGTGCTGTCCATCCAAGAGAAGGCTCGTCGTCGCCAGGAGCTTCTTGGCCATGCCGGTGATGCAGGGGCTGCAAGAACTGAAGCTGTTGGGGAAAACGTAGAGGACAGTACTGAGAGCAACAATCCTTTGTCTATGCTGAACAAGAACATCAACTGCTCGTTTTGTATGCTGCTTCCAGAGCGACCTGTCACTGTAAGTATGATTGCTCTTTTGCCAACCCTGTTAACCTTTGCTTTGGAACAAGAGCCTAGAAAAATATAGAAATGTTTCCATGAGGCACTACATGTCATAATATGTAAGCTCATAAAGTGTAAGTTTGTACCATTACTTAGATCTCAGATCACACTGAAGATAGGCTCCTATTAGCACACAAATAAATTATGATTAAGTTGTTCTGATTTTATTTGAATTGATCTACAATTGCTGTACTTCTACTGCAAATTACATCAAGTATGATATATACATGAAAATACAGGAAGCTACTGGATTGTTGGTTTCTCCATCTATTTAGCCTGTTTTACTGCTCTGAGATATGCCTCTGTGGATGCAATTGATCTCCTTTGACTTTTGCCAGTATCTCCTCTTCCTTCTCGACAGTTGTGTCCTCTCTTCAGCAGCACCCACCTTCCCGATGTTTCTTGCCAACTTTATAATTTTCACCTTGTTAAGAACCTTTCTCTCTTGGTTTCTATCAGGCTATAGGATCTTCCAGTTAGGAAAGAGCTATGTATAGTTTTCTTCTATAGGGACAGTGATCATTACATGCATGGCATCTCGTTGCTTATATGCTAGCCCTCCTCCTATGAGCTTAATTTATGTTGCCATCGATCTGTCTCAACCTGGAAAATTTACATTACAAAAATGTCATGCACACATTCGTAGCCAAAGTCACATATGATCGCCTCCTATTGCCTTGCATAGCTAATAGTTCTGCATTCAGTATAACTTTCTAATACAATACCTATTGCCATTTGCACCCACTATGAACCATGCACAACTAAGTCGAATCAACCATGCACATATGTTTTTGGATATTTGTATTATCTCGACAATTTTTAATCTGCTCCTTGTTAGCAAGAACGCCTCGTTTCATAGCATATGCATTTGTCTGGTACCATAATTTATCACAGTGAAATGACTAATGATCTCACAAAAAGTGGTTTTGTTCATGTTACTTATTATCTCCGTCCTTTATTTAAATATTGAAATTTGTGGAAGCTTCATTTATTGTTTACAAAGGATATATTTCCATGGACAGACTAGTCGGCTGAGACTCATTATTATCTGGCTAGTTCATTTTCATGTTATTTTTCATGTAACTACATTATTATCCTATGAAGATAATGCTAATTAACCGAATACATAGGAATTTGAACACCATTTATACCTGTGTTTCAGAATATTTTACTTTGCTGAACATCAAATTCCATTATTATAGCATCCATGTCCATCAATTGTCATCACATAATATTTTCCTTTGCTTACATGTATTGTGCAGACACCGTGTGGCCACAACTTCTGCCTGAAATGCTTCCGAAGGTGGATTGAAAATGGTAAAAGAGCTTGTGTGATCTGCCGAGCACCTATTACACAAAAAGTAGCACAAGATCTAAGAATTAACTTGGCACTAGTCCAAGCTATCCGCATGGCCAAGGCTGCAAACAATGCTAGCACAACTGGTGAAACAACGGTTTATCATTATAAAGAAAATGAAGATAAACCTGACAGAGCTTTCACTACTGAAAGAGCAAAGAGAGCTGGAATGGCAAATGCTTCAAGTGGACAAATATTTGTGACTATTGCACCAGACTATTTTGGTCCAATTCTTGAAGATCATGACCCAAGGAGGAACCGTGGTGTTCGAGTCGGGGACCATTGGAAAGATAGAATGGAATGTAGACAGTGGGGTGCTCATTTCCCTCATATTGCTGGGATTGCCGGCCAATCTACACATGGGGCTCAATCAGTTGCCCTCTCAGGAGGTTATTTAGATGATGAAGATCATGGAGAGTGGTTCCTCTATACTGGAAGGTTTAATATTACTACCTGACCTTGCATTGCGATTTGTTTCTGTGGTTTATCAAAAACTAGTTAATCCATTATTTTCTACATTTGGCAGTGGAGGAAGGGATCTAAGTGGAAACAAGCGAACAAGCAAGGAGCAGTCTTTTGATCAGAAGTTTGAGAAGCTGAATGCTGCATTACGTGTTAACTGCTTAAATGGCTATCCCGTGAGAGTTGTACGGTAATGTTTTTTTTCTTCTCTGTGTGCATCCATGACAAATTTAGTGTTAGTTTATGTAAAATCATCATTATATTATTTCCTATGGGTTGCTTCCGGGACCATCACAAAAAATCAAAGCCATCACAGAAGGACGTTCTTCTGGTAATGCACGGAGAATATATGTAGACCTCTATATGTTGCAAGATATTATTTGTTCCATTATTGTTATGTAATTATGATACGTTGCGAATAACTGTACTCACACAAGGTTATTGTCTTTTAAGGCTTTCAGTGTTACTTTTAGTATGTTTCCACTACATCTAATACGAACAATCTTGTTTCATTTCTTTGGAAAAAGTAATCCCAATTTTTGTTTTTGTATATGTTGTTCTGTTTGTTTATTAAAAGGTCTTTTAAAGAGAAGCGCTCACCATATGCTCCAGAGTCTGGCGTTAGGTATGATGGAATCTATAGGATTGAGAAATGCTGGAGGAAAACTGGAGTTCAGGTATTTATAGTTTTCATGAAACATTACAGATATTTTTTGTGTAGGCTGCAATGATTTTTTTTTTAGATTTACAAAACTGAATGTATCCAAAATTATAGTTTATCAACTTATCAATATAAGTGATGATTGTTGGACTTTTTGTTTTTTGGCCTCAGGGTACATTCAAAGTGTGCAGGTATCTCTTTGTGCGGTGCGACAACGAGCCAGCACCATGGACTAGGTTTCTTATACATCCCTTATCTCATGTATACATTGCTATTGTTATTCTATTTATTTACTTTTCCATTTAATTTTCTATATTTACTTGAAGTAATGAACATGGAGACCATCCAAGGCCATTACCAGATATCGAAGAGCTGAAAAATGCAATTGATATTACTGAGAGGAAAGGAAACCCAGCATGGGATTTTGATGTAAGTTGTTGTATTATGTTCTCAGAAAAAAATATTAGCTTGCACATATTGTGACATCTCCTTTTTCTTGTTATAGGCAACAGATGGATGGAAGTGGATGATTACTCCACCCATCAGCAGGAAGGCTGTCGTAACTGGAGATCCTAGAGGCAAGAAAATGCAAGGAGCAGCAAGGCATACAAATAACTTGTCAATGAGAGAAAGGCTGTTGAAAGGTTTTTTTTTTGTCTATGAATTGCAGTTCATAGTAGTGGCTGCTTGGCATTGCATTTCCACTGATTTCAGTCATATATTTTCTTTATTGTAGAATTCAGATGCTCCATATGTAGGAACGTGATGGAAGAGCCAGTGACAACACCGTGTGCTCACAACTTCTGCAAGAAATGCCTGCTTGGGTCATATGATAATCTTTCCCTTACGGAGGAGAGAAGCCGTGGTGGTCGGATCCTCCGGGCACGAAAGATTGTTAAAAAGTGCCCTTCTTGTCCAAGTGATATCGCTGATTTCATACAGAATCCTCAGGTACAGTAAAATAGTAGCAAAAATTAATTTTGTATAGATTTTAGTCATTTTGTTGCGAGGGATTTTAGTATCTTTCCCATTCTTAGATGATGTATTCTTTGTTGTAAGGTAAACCGTGACATTATGAACGTTATTGAATCACTCCAAAACGAAGCTGAGAAGGAAGATCATGCTAGGGTGAGTAGAGAAGGCAGCAGTGCAGCACTTGTAGATTCTGATGATGAAAATGACACTGCTTGGGAGAACCAAGATGATGGTAATCTGGATGAGGGAGGTTGCAACAATCCTGAGGACATGATAACTGAATCTGTTGATTTGGATTCTGTTACTAATGTTGATAATACTGAAAACAAGGTGGAAGTTCAGCAGCCTCACAAGCGTACCGCCGGTGCCGGGAAGGGGAAAGGTGGCAAAAGGGCTAGGACAAGCTCACCAGGTGATGCAGATGCCAGGAATATTGTGACTTCAACTGAAACATTGGATGGAATAGCTGCTGATGAGAATGTGGCTGATTTAGTACAAACTGAGGATTGCACTTTCACTGGTGTGGAAAGAGCCGACCCCAATGCCTTGGAAGTTGATGGCAAGAATATGATTCCAGACTTTTCAGAAGCTGAGAAGGTTAACCCTAAACAGGATCAAGAAGTTCTTCCATGATGTGTTTCCTTGCATACTTGGGATGCTTAAAAGTTTTTAAGAAGTAGTATTATCTTATTATCTTTTGTGACATCCAGATTGGGATGATATCATTTAATTTGGGAATAATTGAACTCATAGTGGGGGTGCAACTTTCACTTCCTCAGGTTCAGACATTAAGCTGCTGCATTATTGAAACTTGAAACATATGCAAATTGCTTGTGAAGTTTTTTTTTTTTGTATTCTTCCTCTTTTGTTATCCCTTTTTCTTTGATTTTTTTTTTGCTTGCCCTGTTTACTTTGCAAAAACTAACTCGGACTGAAATGATTCATGGGTCGTGAAATGGAAGAAATAGTGCTGATATATATTGTTGTTGCATTGATTCCCAGTCTCTTTCACGGTATACTGCAGTGGCGGATTTACCACCTGGCTTGGGGATTTACCACCTGGCTTGGGTGGGCAGTTGTCCAGGCTATATGTAGGATCGTAAAGGGCCTTTCCCACCCCAAAAGCTAGCCATTGAGGTGAGGGGCTCCCCCACTTATATCTTAGGTCCTTTGCCCTTCCACAACCAATGTGGGACTATTCAACAATCTCCCCCTTCACACATTGGAGTCCCTCAGCCCTTCACCGCCCCTTCACCGTGTATAGACCCCACCGACCCACGATCCATCAGGTATACGGTCCCCGCAGGCACCCACGGTCCATCAGGCCTTTACACGTGTCCATCGGGCCAGAGATGTCAACCTAGCCAGGCTCTGATACCAATTGTAGGATCGTAAAGGGCCTTTCCCACCCCAAATGCTAGCCATTGAGGTGAGGGGCTCCCCCACTTATATCTTACGTCCTTTGCCCTTCCACAACCAATATGGGACTATTCAACACTATATGAACGCAAACGATCAAACTGGACTGATTTCTCTACAGTAAATTCCATGGATTTAATTACTTCCTGCACAAACCAAGTAGATTAGATTTAACTACTCTAGTTGGGCTGTACAAGCAGCAAGCCTTATAGGCTTACAGCCCTGTAGCATGCAATTGAGCCCTATCACAATGAATAACATATGGCATGCTCAAGCTTATACGAATCGTCTTGTCTTTCAACTATTGAAAATTTTACATGCATTTTGAACTAACAAAATTGTTTTGCCTTTAATTAGTACTAAAATGAGCGTATAGGCATTGCATATGTGGGTAGCGGATTTGGTTAGACTTGCCCACGCTTTGTGAAATTCCTGGCTCCGTCACTGGTATAATGCATTACTAGATAAGGGAAGGCTCCTATATGCTAAGTTCTAATTGATGTTACTGGGTATTCCTCTCAACACCTGGGAACTTAGTGGTCGTATCAACACATATTCTCGATAACATCTGGTGCATAACGTGTGCTACGAATGAAGAACAGGCAGAGGTTTTTAACCCTCTCATGAGTAGCACACCCAACCAGGTTGATATGATAGGGCAGAGAGGTAGAGGTGAAGTGACTTTCTTGGAAGTTGAATTGAGTTACAGGTTTGCTTGAAGTTTCCTCAAGGCTGTAGTGCTCCAAAGTGAGTACAAAAATTACTGTGTGATGGATACCATGATGATTGATGAGCTTATGATAAAAAAATTTCGAAATTTTACAGTGCATGGTTTATTGGTTTTGGGTGCAGAAATTTGGATGCTATTTTATTTGAATTTCTATTGAGCTTGATTGTTTTGACTGAATTAATTGGGGTACCAACTCAAGTGATAAAATCATCAATCTTTTATTGCAGGCTATTCATGCCACCTAGTATTTGTGTTGGTGTTTCCATAATTTTTTCAAACATTAGATGGCATTTAATTTATTTTTCCAAGTTAAAATAATGCATGCAAATGCAATTAGGAATGAGAGAAAAAAACAGCCAAAACCAACTAAAAGAACATATATTCAAAGGCAAGCATCCACAGCTCATCATACTGTTTTGAGGACTTTGTTTCGGTTTCTTACATTAAGAGTGAATTTAAACTGGATTTGAAATGTAACATGGAATTGGATGGTTTTTGGTGATATTTTCCAGCTCAATCTATTTAATATTAGGATAGTGGACCATGCTATGTACTCCATAAAATATTCACATTTCATTCCATTGGTGGTTTTGCTACGGATTGATGAAAAAAATCATTGGTTTAAATCTTAATTGAAAATTCTACCGTTGACTGAGCTAACCCTATCTTGAATAAAATAATATTTCTTTTGAAAACTGTTGATTTTCGTTTCGTATGACAAGTTTAGTTTTATCTATGATCAAATTTTCCTAGTCCGATATGTTTTATAGTGTATCCCACACATGAAGGTCAGTAAAGGATGTTTGATTTTTAAGTGATGTTGGTATATTTTGATAGCTCTAGAAGAGTTAGAAAATCTATTTGTAATTAATGTTATACTTGTAATCATGACAATAAACCTTGATATAACAAATATGAGTATTATATTCCCTCTTATTTTGGTTGCATTTAATGCGGTTACTTGGTTGAATTATTTGTGACTGATGTTTGATTTATCTCTTCTTGTATGTACTATTTTGAAATTCTTTTATGCACCGGAATCATAAAGGAAAGCTTACATAATATATTTGAACACTATAAGAGTAATTTAACATCAAGAGCTAAAACTTGGGTAAGTTATAATGCTCACCTTCATTGAATGAAACCATTGCCGCTATAAAGATAGCTAATTTTGCTTCACGACATCCAAAAGTTTATATAATTTACTGGTGAACATTGAAAAAAATATCCACGGTTAGAGGAGACCTCAAAACTAATAATTTGATGGAAAACATGCAATCATTATTTTATTATTTTTTTCACCAAAAGGATAGAGAAACCCATTATAATGATAAATTTGCCCCTCGGGCCAACGTATGTTGCTATGATTGGTTTGGTCGAACTAGACCAAACCAAACCAGGCCATGAGTACATTTTGCAAACTTCCCCATTTTTTTAAAAAAATAGGTTTTCATTTTTTACCCTAAGTATATTGCTACCATATATCATATTCCTTCTTCATTCTAGAGATAGGTTAGAAGCTTCTAGCCCAAGGGGCAATATCGTCCTCTTGAAATATATCTCTCCGATTGGACTGGAAATAACAAAATAATGGATGTGGTGTCCTTTAACAAATTACCAGTTTTTGAAGGTGTTCTCCCACCTTTTGCTATGTTTACCAACAAACAAGCTATGTTTAAGTGACCTGTGTCAAAATTTTACCAAATGATAATGACGATACCTATAACTTTCACTTATACCATGTAACTTGATCTATCACCTATGTTTGAGGGTTGAGATGATGGTTAGGAGATATGTTCCATAGAATAATATACTGATCCTTCTCTTCATGGGCCAATCAGCCTAGAGTATATATGTGCCATCATCTACTTAACACCGCCATCAAACTCAAGATGAGAGCAGAGGATCTGAAACATTGAATTTGAGCAAGTGAAGTTAATGTTATTTCTCAAGTCTATGCATTAGGATGCTCATCATAATAAGCGGTTCTCGAGATCTTTATAAAAAAGCATCAACATCTACAATAACAAATAAATGCACTATCAAGACATAACATTGTGGATTGAATGAAACAAAATTGATGAATATATTGATGCACTTATTTATAAACTCAGTTAATGTTAGAGAACAAAATGCAGATCACCTAGCATGACGAGGTCTACTGCATCCTCATCAATGCCCCCTTTGTGACTAAGAAGACGAGACCATTCAACATCCCCCTTTTATCTTATGTGTGTCTAGACAGATGTGGTTCTCCCTTTTGCATAAAGTTGTCCCTTGGGCTCTTGAACCACAACCTGTGGTTGTGAACTTTGATGAATGGTGGAACCGAATCAATGGTATGGTTTGTGCAAGTACCAGGAAGGGTATAAACAGGTTGATCATGCTGGGAGCTTGGTCTATTTGGAAACATATGAACGATTGTGTCTTCAATGGAGTACCTCCAAGATTATCAGCCACCTGTGGAGTTTGGCAGGGACTAAGGGGCTCTCTGTAATTATAGACCTCAGCTAGGGCCTTTTATTTTTAAGTTCCTTTTGGCGGTCGTGGAACGAGTCCGTGTACTTCTTAGTGCTTGGTGTGTTTGGACGCCTTATTTCTTATCCTATTGACGCAATGATACGCTTCTTGCGTCTTCAAGAAAATAAACATAGAACAAAACTACATGACTTATATTATAAAACTGAGGGAGTACTAGTAAAATAGATTCTATTCCACCATGAATACAAATTGCCATGCATAGCTTCCTTGTTTTTACCATAGTTGACAGTAACATTTTTCCATGGACATGCTCCCCTACCACCATCACTGCTGAGGCAGCATTGCCAATCAAATCTGATTTCGCATTGAAATCAACATTAGCCATTGATATTAATTTATTTACACTAATCAGTGTGGTTTTATGGTGTATTGTTAATTGCACATCAGTTCACAAGCTAGAAGTCATCAAGGAAACACTCTACACTATTTAAAATTTATGTGATAAATTTTTCATAGTGTGTGAATATTCTGTACTTCACGGTGGTGTACATTGCAACCAAGGAGTTTCTATATTTGGCCGACATCAGTTTATTAATCATTATACATAGTTTTCACAAGTATCTTCATATTTTAGTACTTTCTGGCTACCGTTGGGTTGGAATCCATTAGGAACTCAACTCTCGAACTCAAATAATAGCAGGTATCAGTACGTAAAAGTAACTTTATGTACAGTAGTGGAGTTGGTGTTAGAAGATGGAAGAAGTACAAGGCCAAAAGTTTGTTCAATTCCTTTGAAAAAGCAGTTGTTGTTGCCTTTGTTCTCTTCCTGGTGCTTGCTTGGGCCAGCCATAGTGAGTTAATATAACAACTCAACTTATATTGACCCGTTGCCAGCCACCGGTCCTAGCAATCCCCTTTGCTTTAAATTCAGGTTGTTCCCAAGCCAATAAGTTGAAACCTCCTAGATCTAATGACTGAACATGAAGTGTCATGGCATAGAAAGTTACCTTCACATTTAACAAATCACTTTCATCATTCCGGTCGGGTGATTTGCTTCCAGGGATGGTTTCATTCATGATATTATCATTGTGGAGATTATGGGTACCCCATACCCACACGGCATAATTATCCGACTAGTAATAGGGGATAACATATATGTATGAAATATGTAACAGATCATGACTTAGGTATTACGTTTCCCTGTATATTATGGAACGGCCTAAAGTCCTGGTTTGATAAGATTGTAAAGTAGATTTAGGAAACCGATACCGTATTGGTTAAGGTTTCTATCTTGTAATCCTGCCCCCCATCCTATATAAGGTGGGCAGGAGGCTCTCTAGGGGGCATGAGACAACTAGATCGTCAGATCTATAATTAACCCGGGGATTCAAATCCCCAAACAGGAGTAGGGTATTACCTCTCATTGAGAGGGCCTGAACCTGTCTAAATCCTTTGTCTCCGCATCCATCCACTTTTAGGTCTCGTGCGCTACCCCTATTTATTATTGCCGAATTCATGTTTCGACAGTTGGCGCGCCAGGTAGGGGTGCGTCGAGTTCCATATCAAGAAGTGCGATGGGACCAATTTTCAAGATCGCTGCAGCCGACGGATTGGTGGTGGCCATCGCTGGTCACAACCTATCAGGAGAAAAAGCAACGCGGCAGCCATCGACCACGCTGCGCCGCCCACGATTTCCATGCCGATCATCACACTGAGTATGTCATATACTCACCTTGCAATCATTCATCAGAGGAGGAGTTCTACAGTGATGCTGATGGTGTGGAAGATTAGGTGTAGCCCTGGTCAAGCTGCCTGTGGAGTGGAGCCGTCTGCGCCGTTTATCTTATTTTCCACTGCTTAGATATTTATTGGTTGAGAGGAACTATCTACCTCTGTAATAACATTTTATTCGCTTATTAATTAGAATAATAATTGTACTCTATTGTCAATTTGTTATTGTGTGCCTCGGCTGATTCCTGGACGAGGGTTTACACACATGTAAGCGTTTGGAATTTTGGATAGAAATTCCGGGCGTGACAAGTTGGTATCAGAGCCTCCTTGACCCTAGGTTATGCCAAATGGTTACCCATAGAAGCCTTCTAAAAATATTGGAAAAGTAGAACTGTTCTTCTCCCTTTCTCTTTTAATTAAACCAAACTAATGGCACATGCAGTTTATAATTCCTTTAATTGTTTTCATTTAAAATTGATTTATTATTCCTGTGTTATTGGTACCGTACATCTATTACTGTACTAATGGCCCATTTACCAGCAAAGGTTTTACAACATTGTTTTATTTAATCTTGCTGCAATAAAATAAATTTAGCATGTTGATTTTATAGCTCTCTTTTATTTTATTTCTTTTAAAACCATTTGTTCAAAAGTGTAAAATTTCTAACTTTATTCAAATTAACCCAAAAACTTGTGCTATTAATTGGATAAATGCCTTAACTCCCTCCTTTCACTTGTCATTAGATGCCGTGCTACAAGCCTGAGTACTTGTTTGGTGCTGAAGGATATGTCCGGGAGTTGCGTACGATGTCCTTTGCCATAGGATTTGGGACTGCCCCTCTGTATGCCCAGATTCCTCATGATCGTCATGAAGAGAAGTGCCGTGTCAAAGTCACCTTGAACAGTGATCGTGAAGATATCCCATCGGTGATGTTCGAGGCTGGAGGGGGAAATTATGTTCATGCATGTCAAGAGGTCGCAAGGATCGCCTTAGGAGAGCTTCGCGATCGCTACAGTGATCAGCTGGCCGACACTGAGTATCGCTACCATCCTCGCCAACCCCAGGGAAGTGACCGTGGCAGTTACCTTGAACCTGAGGGGATTGAGAATGATGCTACCACAAAGCATTTGGTGGAGATGCTGTGGGCTATGGATGAGACTCGCGCGGAGGTTGTGTTAGCAGCTCAAGACCGTGAAGACTGGAACCGTGGTAAGATTTGCAAGTTAGAGGACAAGGTGGATCGTTTGGAGAAGGAGCTAGCCGCATGGAAGGGAGAAGCACCACCGCAAAAGGCCAGGGTTCGTCTTACCGCAAGGAAGAGTGCTCTATTTGTTCCTCGTTATCAGTTGGCGCCAAAGGTTCGTGTAGTGGAGAAAGAAGTGGAGAAAGAAGCTACCCCAGTCCCAGAGGATCCTCCGGTCATCATTATAAGTGATGATGATGAAGAAGAATCCAAGCGCACCCATTCCAAGATCGAGTGGGGACCAACTCAAGATGATGGAGATGTGCCGAATGAGCCTTCAGTCAACTCCGATGCCCGAAAGACCTAGAATGCCTTGTCAAGCCATAGCTTTAGATCGTTGTGTTAGTTGGTTTGTTTAAGTTTGGTTGTGTGTGTGGGTCTAGCATGTGATTTACATCATGGGTGGGATGTAAAGGCATGCGTTTGTTTGCTTTCGAGTGTTAGGAAGTTAGTGAGTTTAGTGGTGAGAGAGTCTTCAGTTTTGTAATAATGAAACTCAGTTAAGATCAATAAAAGTTAAGTTAATTAAGTTCCTGTTCTAAGTAGTTTCTCTCTGGGTTCTCTTCTGGTGCTCCTGTTCATGCTAGATGGTGCTCACTCGCAGCGTTGGGAATGGTTCCAACAACAACAATAACAACAATGCAGAGAATCCCACGCTTGCCCAAGTCTTGGCTCAACAGACACAGCTTATGAACATGATGATGCAACAACTTCAAAATCAGCAGAACCAGGGAAACAACCATGCACCTCCCCAGAACAAGTTAGCAGAATTTCTTCGTGTGAGGCCGCCTATCTTCTCTAGCACCACTAATCCTGTTGAAGCTGGTGATTGGCTGCACACCATAGAGAAGAAGTTGGACTTGATTCAATGCAATGATCAGGAGAAGGTCTCATTTGCATCACACCAGCTGCAAGGTCCTGCGTCTGAGTGGTGGGATCATTTCCGTCTCAACAGGACCACGGCTGAACCTATCTCTTGGCTTGAATTCACCGCTGCATTCCGGAAAACGCATATACCATCGGGAGTGGTGTCTCTCAAGAAGAAGGAATTCAGGTCGCTCACTCAGGGATCTCGCACTGTCACTGAGTATCTGCATGAGTTTAATCGTCTGGCTCGCTATGCTCCGGAAGATGTGCGCACTGATGAAGAGCGTCAAGAGAAGTTCCTGGAAGGACTTAATGATGAGCTTTCTTATACACTAATGAGTGGGGATTATCAGGATTTTCAGAAGCTAGTGGATAAGGCTATTCGTCAAGAGGACAAGTACAACCGCATGGAACAGAAGAAACGACGGATTGCTCACTTCAAGGCACAGCAGGGGAATAGTCAGAAGCCGCGTCTTACTTTGGGACCCCAGTCAATGTCACAGGGAGGTTCTTCATCTGTTGTTTGTCCGCAGCGTCAGGTCTTCAACAACAATACCGGCAACAACAACCGCAATCAAGTTCCACGTTCTGTTGCAGCTCCGACACAGCAACAGCCTGTAAAGAGGGAGCAAGGCAGCAAGCCTGGAGTATGCTTCAACTGTGGAGACCCAGGTCATTACTCTGACAAGTGTCCGAAGCCTCGTCGTGTGAGGGTTGTCCCTGCTCAGAACAACTCCTCCGTACCAGCAGCCAAGGCTCGTGTCAACCATGTTGCTGCTGCAGAAGCCCAAGGTGCTCCAGATGTGATTGTGGGTACGTTCCCTGTTAACTCAGTTCCTGCAACAGTACTTTTCGATTCTGGTGCTACGCATTCATTTTGATCTATGAGTTTTGCGGGAAATCATGGTATGGAAGTAGAAGATCTTAGACGTCCTTTGATGGTTAGTACTCCGAGTAATCAAGCACTCTCATCACAACGTAGTCCTTCTGTCAGAATAGAGATCCAAGGTGTACCTTTTCTGGCCAACCTTATTCTGTTAGAATCCAAAGATCTTGATGTCATCCTAGGGATGGACTGGTTAGCTAGATATAACGGTGTGATAGATTGTGCCAACAGAAAAGTAACTCTCACCAGCATTGACGGTCAAGTCGTAACTGTTCATGCATTGCCCTCTGAGACTTTAGAGTCAAGTCTGAACCAAATAACTTTGGAGGAGATTCCTATAGTACGAGAGTACGTTGATGTGTTCCCTGATGATTTACCTGGTATGCCGCCTAAAAGGGATATAGAATTCAGGATAGATTTGGTACCAGGAACAACTCCGATCCATAAACGACCCTATAGAATGGCAGCCAATGAATTAGCAGAAGTTAAGAGGCAAGTAGATGATTTGCTTCAGAAAGGATATATCAGACCAAGTTCGTCTCCATGGGGAGCTCCAGTTATTTTTGTGGAAAAGAAGGATCATACCCAGAGGATGTGTGTGGATTATCGTACACTAAATGATGTGACTATCAAGAATAAGTATCCACTACCTAGAATTGATGATTTGTTTGATCAGCTTAAAGGTGCCACCGTTTTCTCCAAGATAGATCTTCGATCAGGATATCACCAGTTGAGGATTAAAGAGGAAGATATACCTAAGACGGCTTTTACCACTAGGTATGGGTTGTTCGAATGTACGGTTATGTCTTTTGGACTTACCAATGCCCCCGCGTTCTTCATGAACTTGATGAATAAGGTGTTTATGGAATACCTAGACAAGTTCGTGGTAGTTTTTATCGACGACATTCTCATCTACTCCCGAACTAAAGAAGAGCATGAAGAACATCTTCGACTTGCACTAGAGAAGCTGCGAGAACATCAGTTGTATGCCAAGTTTAGCAAATGTGAATTTTGGTTGTCTGAAGTGAAGTTCCTTGGTCATGTCATCTCAGCAGGAGGAGTTGCCGTTGATCCTAGTAATGTGGAATCCGTAACCAATTGGAAACAACCGAAGACCGTTTCGGAGATTCGCAGTTTCTTAGGTCTCGCAGGTTATTACCGGAGGTTTATAGAGAATTTCTCCAAGATTGCTAAGCCCATGACACGATTGCTTCAGAAAGATGTGATGTACAAGTGGTCAGAAGAATGTGAGCAGAGTTTTCAAGAGTTGAAAAGACGCTTAATATCAGCTCCCATTTTGATTTTGCCTGATCCAAAGAAGGGTTTCCAAGTGTATTGCGATGCATCTAAGTTTGGGTTAGGTTGTGTTCTGATGCAAGATGGGAAGGTGGTTGCCTATGCATCTCGTCAGTTGCGTCCGCATGAGAAGAACTACCCTACTCATGATCTCGAGTTAGCTGCAGTGGTTCATGCGTTGAAGATTTGGCGTCACTATCTTTTCGGTACTCGTACAGAGGTGTATACAGATCACAAAAGTTTGAAGTATATCTTTACCCAGCCGGATTTGAATATGAGACAGAGGAGATGGTTGGAATTAATTAAGGATTATGACATGGGAATTCATTATCACCCGGGAAAGGCTAATGTTGTAGCAGATGCTCTTAGCAGGAAAGGTTATTGCAATGCTACGGAAGGACGACAGTTGCCATTGGAGTTATGCAAGGAATTTGAAAGATTAAATTTGGGGATTGTCAGCAGGGGTTTCGTTGCAGCTTTAGAAGCAAAGCCCACTCTAATTGATCAAGTTAGAGAAGCTCAAATTAATGATCCTGATATTCTTGAGATCAAGAAGAATATGAGAAGAGGAAAAGCTATCGGTTTCTTGGAAGATGAGCAAGGAACTGTATGGTTGGGTGAAAGGATCTGTGTCCCAGACAACAAAGATTTGAAAGATGCAATTCTGAAAGAAGCTCATGATACTTTATACTCCATTCATCCTGGTAGTACCAAGATGTACCAAGATCTCAAGGAAAGGTTTTGGTGGGCAAGTATGAAGCGTGAGATAGCGAAATATGTAGCAGTATGTGATGTATGTCAGCGAGTCAAGGCAGAACATCAGAAACCCGCCGGTTTGCTACAGCCTTTGAAGATACCAGAATGGAAGTGGGAGGAAATCGGTATGGATTTCATCACTGGTTTACCAAGAACGTCATCAGGTCATGACTCTATTTGGGTGATAGTCGATAGACTTACTAAAGTGGCTCATTTCATCCCAGTAAGGACCACCTATTCCGGAAGTCGTTTGGCGGAATTATATATGGCACGGATTGTGTGTTTGCATGGTGTTCCCAAGAAAATAGTGTCCGATCGAGGTAGTCAGTTCACCTCAAATTTTTGGAAGAAACTTCAGGAAGAGATGGGTTCCAAACTAAACTTCAGTACTGCTTATCATCCGCAGACAGACGGACAAACTGAAAGGGTAAATCAGATTTTGGAAGACATGTTGAGAGCTTGTGCTTTAGATTTCGGTGGAAGTTGGGATAAGAATCTACCTTACGCGGAATTCTCGTACAACAACAGTTATCAAGCTAGTCTTCAAATGGCTCCTTACGAAGCACTGTATGGTCGGAAGTGCCGTACTCCGCTTTTGTGGGATCAAACGGGAGAACGTCAGGTTTTTGGGACTAATATCCTAAGAGAAGCAGAAGAGAAGGTGAAAATCATTCAAGAAAGATTGCGTGTGGCTCAGTCTCGCCATAAGAGTTATGCCGACAATCGCCGCAGAGATTTGAGTTTTGAAGAAGGAGATCATGTGTATCTTCGTGTCACGCCTCTTCGAGGGGTTCATCGTTTTCACACTAAAGGAAAATTGGCACCGCGTTTTGTGGGACCTTATAAGGTTGTTAGTAGAAGAGGTGAGGTTGCTTATCAATTGGAGTTACCTCAATCGTTGGCAGGAGTCCATAACGTGTTCCATGTGTCACAGTTGAAGAAGTGTTTAAGGGTACCTACTGAAGAAGCTAATCTTGAACAGATAGAAGTTCAAGAGGATCTGACATATGTTGAGAAGCCAATCCGTATCTTGGAAACAGACGAGAGAAGAACCAGGAATAGAGTTATCCGTTTTTGCAAAGTCCAATGGAGTAATCACTCGGAAGAAGAATCAACTTGGGAACGAGAAGATGAATTAAAGTCAGCTCATCTGCATCTGTTCGCCAGTTCTTCCGAATCTCGAGACGAGATTCTGTTTAAGGGGGGTAGGTTTGTCACACCCTAAAAATCCTAAAGTTATAAATTGTTGTTTAATTGGAATTATTAGAAATGATTTTAAAAGTCTAGAAGAGAAGATCTAATTTTTAAATAATAAATTCCAATATAAAATGGGGCTAGATAAAATTTTATTAAATACTTTACTTGATTTTATATTTCCTAGATTTTTCTGGGATTTATTTGAGCCAAGGAAGTATTTTTAATAAATGGAATTGCATTTCATGAATAATTTAAATTGAAAAAGTTTTAAAAAGTCTTCTTTTTGGCCTTGGGCCGAAAGTCGGCCCAAGTCTCTCTCTCTCTCTTTCTTTCCTCGGCCTGCCGGCCCAGTCGGCCCAGTCCGCCGCGCCTTCCCTCCTCTCTCTCCCGGTGCCGCTGACAGGTGGGGCCCGCTTGTCGGAGTCGTCGTCTTCCTCGGGCCGGAACCCTAGCCGAAGCCGCGCCGCCGCCGCCCTTCCAATTCGGTCGCGTCTTTCCATCTCCGGTGAAATTGATAGAGGGAAAACGTTCCCCGTGATCTCCTCTACCTTTTCCCTTTTGGAATCTTCGCTAAATCGGTTTGGAAATTCGTGGATTCGAGTTCGAATCGGATCGGTTGAACCCTAGAGTTTCCTTCTCGTCGCCGGTCGCCGTGGGCCTTCGCCGCCGCCTCCTCGCCCCTTTAAAAGGACCCCCGAGCTCTCCTCTACCCGCCGCAGCCCTCGTCTTCGCCTCTCGTCGCCCGTAGCGTCCTAGCGCCGTGTAGCTTTGCGCCGCCGTCGCCGCCGCCGCTCCAGCCGTGCGCCGCCGTCGTTCCGATCGTCGCCATCGCTCGGGAAGGTCGCCATCGTGGTCGCCGTCTCGTCGCCGTCCTCGTCCGACCCTCCGTCGTCGCCGTAGATCGCCGGAGCATCGCCGCCGTCGTCGACCCGATCTTTGCCGCCGCTTCGTCCTCGTCGCCGCCGTCGTCCGGTCATCGTCCGCCGTTGTTTTGGTCGTCGGTGAGTTCGCCGTGCCGCCCGCAACCCGTAGGTGCTCTCCGTTCGCGCCGTCGTGCCGTGGTTCGCCGGCGAGCTCGTGCGGTTTGGTCGCCGCCGGTGATGACGTCATCGCTGACGCCACCGAGGCCGTCCGCCGTGGACCGGTCGTGGACCGTTCGATCTCGGCCGTCCGTTTTGGATAGGATCGATCTCGGCCGTCCAATCCCGTGGACCGCCGCCGTGCACCCGGTCCACCGCGAACCCTAGCCGCTGACGCAATAATTCCCTTTTTCCTTTTCAAAAATAATTCATTATTGCGTCATAATTCAATTAAAATCCAAATAAGTGTTTTAATCCGATTTAATCTTTGAAAATTCATAACTAATTCATCTTAGCTCGGATTTAGTTGGTTCAAGTCTCTAAATTTTTCTAAAATTGAGATCTACATGTTAAAAATATCCACATGTACTGTTCATGCTTGTTTATGTGCTGTTTTGGTGTTTTTGCTCTTTTCTGTTTAGATTCCGACGTTCCCGGAGAGTCCGTTTTCGTCGAAGAAGAGTTTGAAGAGTTCCAAGGCCAGCAAGGCAAGTCACACAGATCCCAAACAACCCTTTGAGCATGTTGATCCTATTTAAAGCTATTATTTCTATTCAACTACTGCATTTATTTTCGAATGTCATTGGGTGGAATTAACCTGTTGTTTGCTATAGCCCTTTTGTTCTTGATTACTTATTTCCTTGATACCTTGGGTTATAATTTGACTAGTTGGATTTATATATTGGTTCAACTAGATGTATTAGATATAATTGCTTAGCCATGCTTAGAAACATTAGCACACTTTTGGGATAACTAATGTTTCACTATTAATTAATGATGGTTATTTAAGTGTAGCTCACGATGGCTAATCGTGATTGGTTAATTAATTAATTTGACAACTAAAACTTGTTAATGGTGGGTTGTGAGCACATGGTTTTGATGGTCGTGCTCATGACAATTAAGGACCGGTTCACGAGTTTCGGTTGTGAAACATTAACCGTGCCAACCACAAGCCAGCGTGGGCAACGGCTTTACCTTTTGTATAGCATAGTTCATTGTGGGGCACCAGACTGTGAAGTGGCGGAGATAAGCCCACGTGGGTCGCTGGGGAGTCCATGCCTTGTTTATAAGGGGGTGATTATGATCCAGGAATGGTGCGCTGTGGTGGATTGTGTTGTGCGAGGGGTATTGTCACAGCTCCTTTCCGAGGTACCGTGGTGGTATTAAGGCACATGGTGACATGATGTGGGGCTGTGTCTTGTGGGTACAGTGGTACATCTCTGATCAGAGTGAAACTATTCGAATAGCCGTGCCCGCGGTTATGGGCGGGTCTAACAATGTCTTTCGTGATTAGTCTCACATTTTTTTACCATAATAACAGATGCTTTAATTTGATTAGCTCCTGGTTTGGAATGGTATATTCCTGGTTTGGAGATAGATCTGTACAGCCGGGTATGGTTGTTCAGGATGGTTGGGCTTGTACAGCATGGGTATGTTGTACAGTGTTGTTTAATATTGATGATTAATTACTCTACTGTTTTACAATTCTCAAATGTTTGCTAAAATGCTGCTTTTGCAAATGAGCCTATATTATGCCATTCTTTGGTATCCTTGTGCACTTGCATATTTGCTGCGTGGCTTGCTGAGTATGTCATATACTCACCTTGTAATCATTCATCAGAGGAGGAGTTCTACAGTGATGCTGATGGTGTGGAAGATTAGGTGTAGCCCTGGTCAAGCTGCCTGTGGAGTGGAGCCGTCTGCGCCGTTTATCTTATTTTCCGCTTCTTAGATATTTATTGGTTGAGAGGAACTATCTACCTCTGTAATAACATTTTATTCGCTTATTAATTAGAATAATAATTGTACTCTATTGTCAATTTGTTATTGTGTGCCTCGGCTGATTCCTGGACGAGGGTTTACACACATGTAAGCGTTTGGAATTTTGGATAGAAATTCCGGGCGTGACAATTTTCCTGCGGGAGCAACCCACCCCGGAATCTTCGTCCATGGAGGCCGGAGCCGGGCTTCTCGGATCGGTGCAAATTGGTCTTTTCGCTGACGGCAAGCATGCATGGGTGGACCTAGCATACGTCTCTACGGGAGATCGATTTTGGATTGCTGCTGACCAGATTGATCAACTAATCACATGGATGCTGCGCGCATGCACCTTAATTATATCCAGATCATTAATTTTCTATTGCTAATTGGATTGATTTCTGATTACAAATTAATTAATGCTTTTTTGGCTATTTCGTTGGCATGTATTCATGTACTCCGTATCAAACAAGGACCATGGTGGGCAGCTTGTTAGGCTTCATGACGTCATCTCCGCCGAGCAGATTAGATCGATCCACCCGCCTGATGCGCCCCACGGCAGCCTCCACGCTGCAACTGGTGCTGCTGCCTCGGCGTCCTCCCTGCGATTTTCCTGGAGTGATTACATGCATGAGTTGATCCATCGATCAACGTGCACTATTTACTTATATAATCACGCGTATATTTGCATGGATTTCTTTTGAGCTGACCGCATGGCAAATATCGTCACGGCCACAACTAGAACCATCAATTCATCGGGTTCTTTCCTTTTAACTTATTATTCTATATTATTAGATTGATTTCTAATTTCAGATTAATCTCTTGCTATTTTTGTTGTTGTTTGCATATAATTACACGGCACTAGTGAGGCGATTCGCGTTGGTCATGGACTCGAGGCGTCTCGCTATGCGATTAGTTGGCCATGAGTCTACTCCACCGGCTTGCCTTCACCACTGCCGTTGCTAATGGCAACAACGTCTTCACCGCCGGCCTGCCTCCGTCGCCGCCGACTGGTGTTCTTGCTTATGCGGTTGGTTCGTCACACCACCGTTTATGGACGTCCACGTCTTCACCGACCGGCTTGCCTTCGCCGCCACCGACTGGTGTCTCCGCCTACACGGCTGGCCTATTATGCCGCCGTTGTTGGGCGTCTACGACTTCACCACCGGCCTGCCTCCGTCGCCGCCGACTGGTGTTCTCGCCTATACGGTCGGTCACACCACCGTTCATGGGCGTCCACGTCTTCACCGACTGGCTTGCCTTTGCTGCCGCTGACTGGTGTCTCCGCCTACACGACTGGCCTATTATGCCGTCGTTGTTGGGCATCTACGACTTCACTGCCGGCCCGCCTTCGTCGCCGCCGACCGGTGTCCTCGCCTATACCGTTAGCGGATTCCGCCGCCGTTGATGGGCCTCGTCATCTACACCCCCGGCTTGCTTCCGCCGCCGTTGACTGGTGTTTTCATTGCCACTGATGGACGACTTTGTTCCCACATCAGCCACCTCTGCTTTCATCAAGAGGAATATTACAAAGCTAAGTCATTAATTTTTTCTTATATGATATTTTCCTTTTCCGCTGCCTCACTACATCAACTGGTTCGCCGTTGACTAGTGAGTCGGGGGCTACAGATGTTATATCATATTTTCAATAATTTTCATAATATTTATCTTGATTGCTTGTGATATAATCTGAGTACAAAAGTGCCTATCGAGTTATGGAGTTCTATCTTCCTATGCTCTCCGTTTGGTTTGTCGATGGATAGTTGCCTTTGGGCCGATTCCTAGCACCCGGGGGCTCGTTGGATGGACCGAGTAACGCAAGGTGTTAAGTATTATTCGGAATAAATCAAAAGCATAGAGATAAGATAAATTTATTTTCTGCTCTTTACAATTGCAAAAGTACCCGAGTAGTAAACTCCGATCCGTGAAACTTTGTTCCATTAATGACGAACTCATGTCACTCATATGCATGTTTGGGAAGTGCCTAGGCCGACTCCTGGTGCTTGATGGTTATGACTAGTCGGGCAGAGTGTTTAAACGTAATGAGTCATCTGCTCGGGGAAATCAAAATTGACGAGAGGAGAAATACATATTTATAAACATTTTAAATACTTAAATTTTCCTCAAGTATTATATTTACATCAGATACTACTCATCCTATATGTTTGTTCTGCAGGATCTAGATCCGGATATGCATAATAGGGATTCATGGCTTTAAGCTTATCTCCTACGCTTCAGGAATGGATCAGTCAGAACATCATCACCGGCTCGCCGTCGTCGCCGTCGACTGGTGTCTGCGCCTATACGGTTGGATGGTCACATCACCGTTGTTGGGCGTCTATGTCTTCACCGACCGGCTTGCCTTCGCCGCTGCCGACTGGTGTCTTCGCCTACACGGCTGGCCTATTACACCGCCGTTGTTGGGCGTCTTCGTCTTCACCGACCGGCCGCCTCGTCCGCCGCCGACTGGTGTCTTCGCCTACACGGCTGGCCTATTACGCCGCCGTTGCTAGGCGTCTTCGTCTTCACCGACCGGCCGCCTTGTCCACTGCCGACTTGTGTCTTCGCCTACACGGCTGGCCTATTATGCCGCCGTTGTTGGGCGTCTTCGTCTTCACCGACCGGCCGCCTCGTCCGCCGCCAACCGGTGTCTTCGCCTACACGGCTAGCCTATTATGCCGCCGTTGTTGGGCATCTTCGTCTTCACTGACCGGCTGCCTCGTCCGCCGCCGACTGGTGTCTTCGCCTGCACAGCTGGCCTATTATGCCGCCGTTGTTGGGCGTCCACGTCTTCACAGACCGGCCACCTCGTCCACCGCCGACTGGTGTCTTCGCCTGCACGGCTGGCCTATTATGCCGCCGTTGTTGGGCGTCCACGTCTTCACCGACCGGCCGCCTCGTCCGCTGCCGACTGGTGTCTTCGCCTGCACGGCTGGCCTATTATGCCGCTGTTGTTGGGCGTCCACGTCTTCACCGACCGGCCGCCTTGTCCGCCGTCGACCGGTGTTTCCGCCTGTACGGCTGGCCTATTATGCCGCCGTTGTTAGGCATCTACGTCTTCACCGACCGGCCACCTCGTATGAAGCCAACTGGTGCTATCGTCTTCACTGCTGGCCACGTCGCCGCCACCACAAATAAGCGTCATCACATTCAACGCAAGCTGTCTACGTCTGCTGCCGACTGGTTTATTCACTTCCATGGCTGCATGATTCTGCCAGTGTTGATTGGCCTTATCGTCTTCACCGCCGGTCATCTCGTCTTTGCCTCTACAGCTGGTTTATATTGCTACCACTACTGATGGACGACATCGTTTTCATTGCTGGCCGCCTTGTCTGACGCCGACTGGCTTGTCCACTTCCACGGCTGCGTGTCTTCGTCATCATCTACTGCCGTCATCGCTGTCATGCTGCCGCCGACTGGTGTTTTTATCTTCACAAACTACGCGTCTTCTCTACCGGTTTGCTTCTGTTGCCGTCGACTCATGTTCACTTCATCACGGCTATGCAACTTTGTCGCCATGGTTGAGCAACTTCATATTTATTATCTTCGGCACCGGCAAACACTATTGCCTCTACTTCGCAAGTTTTTTCTCGACATGCGTCACCAAACATGATGCCGTGTTATTTTACTACAACAACTAGTGTTCCAATATTCAAGATTTCTACTCGGACATCCTCAACATGCATCTTCACTTTTGATTGCAAAGACTACTCGACGACAAGAAGCTACAGTTCTCGACTCTATGTTTAGTTGTTTCCCAACTAACCAAATAGTCAGGGGCTATACAAATACAAGACTCTCAAATCAGCCAACGAGTTCTATGGAATCTACTTTGGGAGTTATAAGTTTTGTCTTCGCTTCAGAGCAAGTGTTCTACTTCAGCAACTCCAATGATTACACCGGCAATTTTGGATGCTCCATGCCGCCACAATCTACTCCAAATTTCTCAAGTTTGAGATTTAATCTACATATCCGGGAGTTTAGAGCTATCAACCAATCAGCTTAGTTTCAACGAGTTGGACAACAGCATTTACTTTCCTCTAAGTGAAGCATCTGCAACAGCTATAGCACCAAGTTCTACTGCCATCTTCATAAATTAAGAGGCGTTGCATCAATCTTCGTCACACACATGCCAACATTAAGAAAATACTTGAGCATGGATTTCTTCTCAACAGTTTGATGGTTTGTTGTTACTGACATCATCACCAGCACATCTACTTCATCGGCCCTGATGTCTTCGCCGTTGCTAAGGAGAGACTACGTCCACGCCGTTGGTTGCTTTTGTCATCACCAACTTTCATCGCCGACTTGTTATTTCGTCTTCACGGTTAGCCTACTACGCAACTGCTGATAGAGGATCTCATCGTTATCATTGGTTACTACACTGCTATTGACTGGATCACCGACATCGTCATCTTTATCATGTCGGTTGCGTTTGTCGTCGCCGACTATTTTCTTCATCTTCATGATTGGTGGATTTCGTCATCGCCTTTGATTTGCCTCGTCTGTCACCGACTGATTATTTCGCTGCAATGGCTGCACAACTTTACCGCTAGGCGCCTTCATCTTCATTGCTGGCTGACCTGACTGCTGCCGACTGGTTTCTTCGCCTCCACGGTTGTGCAACTTCATTACTTTTGATTGGTATCACTATCTTCACTGCCACCAATATTTTTGCCACCTCTGGTGGGTAATATTATCTCTATATTGGTCGTCTTGTCTCTATGCCAACTGCGTCAGCTACTATCAATGGACCATTGTAACCGACAGAAGGACAAGCTATATAATCAGGGGCTTACTAGCTCAAACACAAGTATCATACCTTCAATTTGGACTTGTTCTGGATACATGCAACATGAATTCATGATCATGGGTCTATTTTCTACGCTCAAAGACTGGATTATTTATTATTCCCCGTAAGGGTTATCAACCGAATACTTGCGCCAGTTGGGATTCAATATTATATTTATTTTGGAGTATCCCATAAGGGATAATCATTCAGATCAGAAGCTATTCATATGAGCTACACTTGGTCTATATTACCCAGAAGATTTATTACTCGGGAGCATGTTACATGCGTCATCCTTTAAAGGGTGTCGAAGGCATATTTTTTGGCCTAGGCCTAATATGTCTGCAGCCCATATTTTCAGGTGTGGCCTGTCACGTTCTTTTAGGGACTTAGGCACTTTTTGCTTAGGCCAAAGTGCGCGTGATCAAGTGCCCAATACCTTAAAATCCTTTTATACCGCAGTTACTCAACTTTTTCGGAGTTGGTACAATGCATCTTAAAAGGTGTCAAACAGTAAAGCTTTATATAGCAGCCCCGCTGACTTTTTTATATAGTCAAGGTGCTGTTTGGGTTTATCAAGCAATTGATTGGATACAATATCATTGCTTTTTGCCACGTAAGTGTGCATTTTTATTGACCAATATTATGGCTTAGGCTGATTATATATTATGGTCATTTTTCAGGCGGTTGGTAAATCCTTTATGAGTTTACTTACTCGGATGTTATACCACATATGCCATATATTTCCAGGTGTGGTGAAACCATATGTCTTTTAGGGACTTAAGCACATCTGTTAAAGCAGTGTGTGCATGGCGTATGCCCAATACTTTGGAAATTTCTTTATTCACAACATTCAAGCTTCTTTATAGTTGTTTTGCTATGTGAACTTTCAAAGATGTTGTCAACTTTAGGTTGTACGCATCATATTTTGCCAAGCAGTCGGTATATCACTTGGATCATATTATTCGGGGATTCACACCGCATATGCTATATATTGGTATCAAGTCACTTGGTTGACTATAATTATCAAAAACCACTCGGTTAATTGGATAATTTATTCCTTGACTATATGTTTAGTTTGTTCAGCTAATCACATAGTCGGGGGCTACACCTATTAGGTGCATCTATTCTATGCACCTGACTTTATTTTTCAGCCCTCCACAGTCTTCATATTTGGTAAAAGTACTCGGGAGACCATGGCGAAGATGATTGAAGCACTCGGCTTTGGAGTAATCTAGTTCGAGAGAAGATTATATTTTCAACTGTGAAGGTCTCAGGGGCTACTGTGGAGATTATGGGTACCCCATATCCACACGGCATGGTTATCCGACTAGTAATAGGGGATAACATATATGTATGGAATATGTAACAGATCATGACTTGGGTATTACGTTTCCCTGTATATTATGGAACAGCCTAAAGTCCTGGTTTGATAAGATTGTAAAGTAGATTTAGGAAACCGATACCTTATTGGTTAAGGTTTCTATCTTGTAATCCTACCCCCCATCCTATATAAGGTGGGCAGGAGGCCCTCTAGGGGGCATGAGACAACTAGATCGTCAGATCTATAATTAACCCGGGGATTCAAATCCCCAAACAGGAGTAGGGTATTACCTCTCATTGAGAGGGCCTGAACCTGTCTAAATCCTTTGTCTCCGCATCCATCCACTTTTAGGTCTCGTGCGCTACCTCTCATCTTAAGGCCGATTTTTTGCGTGCGGATGTGAAAACAGTCTGTCTGTAAACTAAATAGCTCCTCGTTCAGGAAAATCGTTTCTCTACAAGTGGCAAGGAGCCAAGCCTAGCCTATAGGTCGCTACCACCGCAATTGCCGGATTTTGCTATTTGTTTGATACCTTTGTTCTCTTCCTTGAGCTTGGTTGAGCTAGCTTCACTAAGCTGCCATACCGGCCCATTGAAAGCCCAGTCGATCCTATCATAATCTTATGATTTGCATTCCAAAATATCAGTTATTGCACTTCAAAGATTCCTAGTTAGTGTTTTGGGATGTATGTGCAAATTGGATCTAGAACAAAGTGAGATATGCAGGTAGGCACATTGAACTGGTGGGTTTTGAGAAAGTAAAACCATCATTCCACCACTTTCTTATATTCACCACCACAAGAAACTTCATCCTGTACCTTGCCTGGACAGTACACACCAAAGCTACATATCCTTTAAATGTTACACTAGAACGGATACCCTCACCTCAATCGGGCGGTAAGCCCCATCTCAATCGGGCACAGCGTCCGTCGTAGGCTAGAAGTCACTGATGTGAAGAGTTATCTCAATCGGGCAAACGGCCGTCACAAATGAATCTATCTCAATCGGGCCCTAAGTAAAGCCCGTCAAAGATAGCTTTAACCCAGACGACCAGTCAAACTATCACCCGTCACAGATGACCTATCTCTATCGGGCCACAACTAGAGCCCGTCACAGATGACTACTAACCTTTATCGGGCTTAAACTAGAGCCCGTCACAGATGACTACTGACCTCAATCGGGCCTAAACTAGAGCCCGTCACAGATGACTACTGATCTCAATCGGGCCTAAACTAGAGCCCATCACCGTTGACTACTGATCTCAATCGGGTATAAACTAGAGCCCGTCACAGATGATCCCATCTCAATCGGGCATTTAGTTATGGCCCGTCACAGATGACTATAATACACAAAAAAAATAAATTTTGTTTTTTGGCTAGCCTCAGGCCTTTGCTAGCCATGCCCGCTGCAAAAATGACAGAAACAAACACAGATATCCAATATCCCCAGCTCCCCAGCATCACCCATTCATATACATATGCATTCACATACACAGACATCAACATATTTCACACAACCACACATTCACAGCCATTATGTATTTCACATCCATTCAAATATTTATCATGTTTCACCTGCAAAACCGAGTTAATTGGAACAAATATTTATTTAACAAGTCTTAACATAAACATATGAAATATATACATAAATATAAACATCCAGTTACATCATCACAGTTGCATAATAAGTGTTCATCATTGCCTAAACATAAAAGTTCAACATTGTTCATCATTTTAGTTTAAGCCTAAACATTCCTTTGGGTTAATTATTTCGCGGAGGATGAAGCTGGCTATCTCCTCGCGAACCTCCTCAAAGCTGCTAGGCAGAGACTTGGTTATTGTGCCCTACATTGTCATAATTCCAGATTAGTTGATCGATCATATATAAGTACTAAAATGTAGTTAGTCTATCACAAATGAGACCACCGACCTCAAACTCAGCCAAAGTCTTCACCTTTTCTCTATACAGAAGGCGCATGTTGTGGCACACATGGAATCCGCACTGGTCACCTATTTGTTGCTTCACCGGGAAGTCTTTTTTGTGGATGAGGGTGTCATGTCCTGTCTTCCTAAGGCCTCCTCTTTGCACGTATTGGGCCCACGCTTCATCTATCGCTAGTTGAATTGGGGTCCAATCATATGCGTTCTTATCAATTCTGGAGTTCAGGTAGTGACATGTACTCCACTTAGGTGTTATGACCAGAAGGATCCAATGGGCACTGCGGCATTAATATAGTGAAAGTTAATTAAATACTCAAGGAACGTGTCATGCTGTTATGTATATGTAGCTAACACACTTACTATTGATTATAGGCGCACATAATGTACTCCTTGTCTCGGCGGGACCACAAGGTGTTGTAGATGTAGTTGACCATTCCTTGACGGTCATTCTGGAGATTTGTGACAGTGACCACTTGTGGATCAAGGAAGGCAACTTCCGGTGCATGCTTCTGACACCATTGCCAACTTAACCTACACACAGGATAAACGATCTTGTAAGCAAGTTAAACCGATTGTTATTACCAGATTGAGTTGGGCGACAATACTTACAAGGAGTAGCACTTAAGGAGGCTTGTGTCCACCGCTCGGAGCCTATAGAGGTCAAAAAGATCCTTGAAGTCGACCACGATATAATTTGTTGGACCAAGGAATGGCTTTCCATCGTGCTCTCCAAGGATATCGGTAGCTTTACTGGGCTTCCTGGCGTTAGATTTCTTCATGTAGTACAAGTGAAGGTCCTTGCAAGCGGTGCCCATTGCGGCAAGCACGTCATCTCCAACCAATGGCATACCTAGTTGGAACTCCTGTGGAGCGACGTATTTCTTCTTGACCTCTTTACCCTTACTCTCTTCCTGGCCCTTGCCCAGATCTAGCTTCCTTGGAACTAGAAGCGAGGCCTGCACCTTTCCTCCCCTTCCTCTCCCCTTTGCTTCGGGTTTATCGAGAGTAATTCTCTGAGGGGAAGAGTGTGCCTTCCTGCTCTTCTTCATCGGTGGGGGTTCATGAATCGCCTTGCTGTCGGCCTCCGTTCGGTCCTCCCCAAAATCCGTGTCGTACTGCAACTGCACATCGTAAGATTGTGCATGACGATCTTGAGCAGGAGGGGCTGAAGGAGCAGAGGCGGGTCTCTTTGGTGGATGACCGCCTGGTGCAGTGTTTGGCCTCACTGTAACCCTGATCTCAATGAGGTCCTTGGGCCATTGGATGAAGGTACCACGGGCATTTCCTAGTGAGAGGACCTCGTCGTTCGGTGGATACTTCAGAGGGAACAGCTCGTATTCGGGCTTCACCGAATCGACTTGAACTTTTGCACAGTCGGCCCTGAGTTGCGCTCCATGCACTCTTGTCTCTGGGGTCGGCTTGTACGCAAGTCCCTCGGCTGCTGGAACCGTGAACGTCGGCATCACCCTAACTGTGAGGGTGCAGCTCGTTGGTTCCTGCGATGGATTAATCAATTTTTTTAGAATATTATATATCATATGGATTCGTTAAGTGTTTCATGTATTGAGTAAGTTCACGGTTACCGTTATGTGGTCGACGGCGCTGTCGACCGATGTTGGATTTTCCGCCAACTCAGTTGATGCGCAACTGCTGCGTTTTTGGGTGGGGTTTCCTAACTCTTCGTACGCAGCAAAAGCGGCGGCCTGGGGGTTCTGTTGCTCTTCTCGGATCTCTTGCCAAATCTTGGCCCTCATCGACTCGAGCTTTTCGTCGAATTCAGATGTCAGCTCAGCTCTTATTGACGCCCAGATCTTGGCTTCAAGGCGTGCATCTTTCTCCGCCTTGTTGGAAGTCCGCTTCTTGTACTGCCACGCGTAGTCTGGAAATCCATACTTCCATGGAACAGAAGACCCAACGCCCCGTGTCTGTCCACGGTGTTCCTTGTTGCCCAACGCTTTCGTGAGGAGGTCGTCCTCCCGTCTTTGAGAGCAGGCCTCTTGCGAGGCTTGTTGCTCGGCAACCAACTCCTTCTGCATTACAATTTAGTGGGGTTAAATAAACTGCACGTTGGGAAACAATGCGAACATCTAGTTTGACTAGATACTTACAATAGCTTCGTATACTCGTTGATCTTCTGCATTTGGCATGAAGATTGTGCCATCATCATTCTTCTGGTACCTGACCCTAGCCTAGTTCCTAGCCCGAGGGTGTGGGATATCGCCAAACACGAGCGGTGTGCACGATTGAGATGCTTCTTCATCCTCACGCTGCCATTCCTCTTCCTTACCGGCATATCCGGCGGTGCCAAGCCGGTGCGGATGCTGGTTCCTGGTCTGGAGCAAGCGATATGCCTCGCTTCTAGCTCTGGACTCGGGGGTCGACTTCTTCGCATGGAATTCCTCCCAGACCTGTTCCGTGATCCAAGGAAATTTCTCTCTTGGATCTGGATTCGCCGGGTTGTAGACGAACTCGCCGACTAGCTTAGTCTTCAAGTTCTTCCAAGCATTGCCCATAACCTTGAAAGCAGCCCGCCTGAGACGGTCCTCAAGCTCCGCAGGATAATCAAAGCTCTCCTTGAACGTTAGCCAATGTAGCGCCCGTTCCGTCGTGGCGCTAGTGGGAAAATTATTTCCTAAAAACCCTATATGCGAAATCCGTTTCTTTGTTTGTTTGTCAGTTCCAGTGCCAATCCCTGATCTCGAATCCCCAATCCTCCGTCGAATCCAATTCGAATCCCCCGCAAAAGTCTAGTTTGCCTCCCTCAGCCGTGGGCCGAATTCCCCTCGGCCCATTTCTCTCTCTCTCTCTCTCTCTCTCTCTGGCGCCCGACCCTTCTCTCCCTCTCTCCCTCGCGTCGGCCCCGCGCGCATGCGCGTGCGCTGCGCGGGCGCGCAAGCCGCGCCGCGCACCGCCTCTTCCCCGCGCCGCGCACCGCCATCGCCGCTCCTCCCGCGCGCGCGCGTCGTGGCCGACCGGCCAGTCGCCGCCGCCGTCATCCCCTCGGCCCCGCGCCTGCCGCCTGTCGCCGCGCCACTCCAAATCCGCCGCCGTCATCGCCGTCGTCACCTCCTCTCGGCCCCGCCACTCCGCGCCAGCATCCAAGGTTCGGAGCCCGCGCGCGCCGCTCCCTCCCTCGCGTCGCCCCCTCTCTTTCTCCCTTTTTCCCGAATCGGCAAAAGGGGCGAGCCCCTTTCCCTCTCTCTTTTCTCTTTTCCTCCCTCGCCGGCGTCATCCCGTCCTGCCGCCCTTGGCCGCGAGCGCCAGAGCGCCGTCCTCCTTTGACCGCCCCAATGTCGGTTCCCGAACCGACCTCGCCGCCCCCCTTCTTAACCCTCTCCTCCCTCCGATTTTCCCCCCCCCCCCGCATCCACACCGCGCCATTGCCGCCTCCCCCTCTCTTTCGCCTCCGTCGCCGTCGCGTGTGCCGAAGAAGCCGCCGCGTCCGAGGACGCGGAAGGCGACTCCGGGCACCCCGTCTTCTTCCTCTTCCCCGGCCCGAGGCCGGAGAGATCCTCCCGCGCCGTCGGCCTCTCGTCTCGGCGCCCTCCCCGTCACGGTAGTGTTTCCCCCCCGTTCTCCCTCCTCCCTTCGTCTCCTCCCCCTAGACTTCGGTAGAAGCTCGAGTAGCCTCCCCTTGACTAGCCGGCGCCGCCCCGGGCCTTGCCCTTGTTCGCCGCGTGCCCGCCGCCATCGCCGCCCGAGCTCGAAGGAGGCGCTCGTCGCCGGCCTTCCTCGGCGCATCTCCGCCCAATCCGGCGCTCGGATAAGACTCCCGTGGTCGCGTAGATGCTCCCACCGCCGGGGATTAGCCCCTCGAGCCGCCGTCGCCGTCTCCCCCTTCTCTCGCCGCCGTCGGTCGTCGCCGCAATCCGTCGCCGTCGCATCCCCTCCGGCGAATCCGAGCCGTTGGCTCGCTTCCTCTCGTCTCGGTCGACCTCCCGGTGTGCTCGCCGTCGCTTGCATCGCCGCGATTCGTCCGTTCGCCAGCCGCCGCCGCCAGCCGTTCGTCCTCCGGCCGGCCTTCTTCCTCCTCCCGCTCGCCGACGTGGCCGCCACCTCGGCCTTGACCGGGCCCAGCCGGTCAGCCGCCTCCCTCCCTCCGTCTCTCCCTCGTGCGCGCGGTCCACGGCAAGCCGTGCGGCTGCACGTGGGCCCGCCGCAACCGCGTCTCCCGCGCGCCGCGCGTGTGCACCGCGTCCGCAACCCTAACCCTAGCCGCGCCCGCGTGCGCCGAGCTCACGGTGAGCCGAGTCACCGACAAGCGGGTCCCACCCGGGACCGCGCGTGGTGAACCCGGCCCACCGCGCTCTCTCTCTCCTCTCCGCCCGCGCCCGCGTAATGGGCCGCCTCTTGGGCCGGCCGGCCCATTTAGCTCGGCCGAGCCGCCCAATTCCTCTTGGGCCGCGCCCTAGCCGCCCGAGAAGTCTAATTCCCGTCCCTCCTTCATTTAATTCCTTTTTCTTTTTAAAAGGATTGAATTAAATCCTTTTTCCTTTAGTCCAAAAATCCAATAATCTTAGAAATTCAATATCTTCTCAACCGTGTATCCGATTGACTCCGTTCAACTTCCAAAATTCCCCAAATCTCGAGATCTATTTAATGGCACGCTTAGAGGTCAATAATAGGGCTTTATTTTCGCTGTTTGTTGAGTTGTCCCGTTCCGCGTGTAGTTTCGGAGCCCGAAGACCCGCAGTGCGAGGATTTCGAAGATCAAGCTCAAGATCTCGAGCAAGGCAAGTCACCTTTGATCATCTTGCACCTATAATTTAAATCTAAGTATTTCTTTTCCGCAAACATTGCATGGTTAGGACTCACACAAGTAATTGGCCGTGATTTACGGGATAGTCCGTCGGCCCCAATCCCACATTGCTGCAATTACCCTCCGTGAATTATTGAATACCTAAAACTCCTTTGTCGACTGTTGTGCTTCGATGTGTGGGCCCTCGGGCACGCGCTTCGAAACACTTTCCCCCAAACTTAAAATATTCAATGATGGGTAAAACATGAGTTTTACGAAAGACTTGGAAAACCCGACACCTGGGTCGGTGTTTGCGAACTAAATGAATTGCTAAAATCGCGGGCCAGGGAACGTACCGGGTGTACGGTTCCCTGCTCTTGCAATTAAGGACCGATTCCTTGGAATTTCATCCAAACATAAGACATGTGCAACCACATGGGTGGTATGGGACACCCCTGGCTGAGTAAATTGCTAATCGGGGGAGCCTTGATGTCGAGAGGCATGTGGATTCTTCGGGGTGGTGTCGGGGAGGACCCCCGAGCTTCCTGGCACAGCATGGTCTGGGACCTAACCTGTTGTCGGTCTGGGACCCCCCTCGTCGGCATATGGCGAACCTGTGTCTGCTCTCGAAATGCCTTGTCATGAAAGCCTTTAGGTCAACCAGACGTGGCCGTTATACACGGGCTGGATGATTCGGGTTAGTAATGTCGTGTGGGTAAAGTGTACCCCCTCTGCAGAGGATTAACAACCTGTTCGAACAGCCGTGCCCTCGGTCATGGGCGGATGTGAGGTGATTCCTAGCGTAGTTTTGATTGACAACTGCTTTGTGAGAAGCTGATGTGGTTTGGTTTCGATGTTTGGAAACCTGTGGCTGATGGGATCAGCCGGGCCCGGTTGGCCGTTTCAAAAGCTGTTGGCCGGTTGGCCATATCAAAAGATGTTGGCCTGATGGCCGTTTAAAAAGCTGTTGGCCTGTTGGCCGTTTAAAAGGATGTTGGCCGGTTGGTCGTTTGAAAACTGTTGGCCGGATGCCAACCCTGTTTTAAAGACTGATACATTGCACATACTCCGACCGGACGAGACGCACTGTCTCATCCGCGTCGTTTGAGAAGCACTCACCTAGATATTTCCAAAAAGAAGTTTAAATAAAATCAATTGCGAAAACAACAGCCTTTCTTTGAAGCCTGCATTAAACACTTAAATTCCCATGGCTTGCTGAGTACTCCTGTACTCACCCTTGCTCTATATAAATAATCCCCCCCCCAGTTGCTGAAGAAGGTGATGTGGATCCCGCTGACGAGGAGTTCTTCCAGGAGCAAGTTGGCTTCGATGAGTTTTAGGGTTTCGGCCTAGTTCCCAAGTCGCGCCTGTGATGTTTGGTCCAAGTCTTGGCTTCCGCTTCCCTCTTTTGTAATGCAGTTGTGAGCTCGGGGTCTGTCCGCAGCCCAACATGACTGTAATCCTACTCTATAATAAAGAGACCTCTGTTGCTGTGATATTCTGTCTTCCTGTGATACCAGCACTGTTTCCTGGGACTGGTATCGATTAACAGGTTAATTTGGAGCGTCACGGGCTAGTTCCGCTCGGGGCTAGTTCGGGGCGTGACAAGAGATGGTATCAGAGCACAGGCTTGGCCCTAGGGCGAAACCCGACGCTTAGGACGACCCTAAGGATACTAAGTTCAAAACTACTTGCGAAAAGCTAAGGTTTCTTTTGCTTTCTTTATTTTCAGTAGTTTGTTGCTAAAATGGTTACTGATCCTTTCTCCCTCTTTCAAAATTGTAGATGGCAGTGAACGCCAGCTTCAGTTCCCACGGTTTTGGTGAGGGTCACCACGTCGCTCAGCTTCGTGACCTCGCCCGCTTCCTTGGCTTCTCGTGTCCCGAGTACACGGGGTACTCCATGGACCGCACCCCCCCTCGCTGTGAGCTCTCTGTGTACCTTTACCCTCGTGGAGGTATACACGGAGCCGGCCTCCGCCCTCACCACTTCACTGTGGCCAGGCCCACTCTCCAGATCGCGTACCAGGACCTCTCCTGGACTGCGCTTCGTCGCCTGGCCCACGACCACGGTCACCGCCTCGGGGGTTCCGCCTTCCGGCAGCTCCCACGCCTTCCTTCCGGCCGTACGGATGCCAGGTACCCCCTGTCCGTACAGCGAGTCTCAGCCAGTGCTGACTCGCATGGTTGAGCTTTCAGAGGCTCAGGCCACTCAGCACGACCTACTCCTTGAGGCTTACCGCTCCCTTGCCCGCCGCTACGTAGCTCTGGAGGCCCGTCTAGCCGAGGAGGGTGTCACCTCAGTTGACACTGTCTCTTGGGACTCAGGCCGCCTCTGCCACGCCAGCCACCTGTCTTCCCACAGCTCCCGCGGCTCTGCCCGCACTCCCAGTGGCCCGCGCTCCCCCAGCTCGCGTGCGCCGTACTCACCAGTGTACTCCCCCTACCCACACCCAGTTAGCCCCTCCTACACTCCAGGACACACTCCAGTTGCTTCCTCCCGCCGTGGCCCACGCTTTATCCGCACTGCGCGGAAGCGTGTTGTTGGTTCTTCCACCGTGTTCCGCTTTGACCACCCAGCTCCCCCACCGCCAGCAGCCCGTGCTGCTGCCGGCCCTCGACAGGTACCGCCGGTCTCTTCGCTTCAGCCGATCGACGTCTCTTCGACAGAGGAGGCGACTACAGGAGGCAGTCAGGCAGACGAGGAGTAGAGGAGTCAGTCTTCAGCAGCCGTCCGTGAGATAGGCCCTTTTGTTCCGCCGCCAACTCTTTTGGAGTCGTGGCGAGGTAGTGCGTGCGTGTGTTTGATGTGGGTGTTGTTTGGTAGTCCGGTTCTCCTAGGAGGTGTGCGTACAGTCAAGCTCGGCGCAGCTCTGTGACTTGTCCACACCCGTTGTATCAGGTGTCTTTACGATTTGAGAAAACCCAGTTTATGCCTAGTGTGTGCTATCTAGTTGTTATTTATTTTGCTCCTTGTCTTCCTTAAGTGCTTATCTGATTCTTACCCCGCCCTCTTCTAGGAGTTTAGATGGCTAGTCGCCCCCGTCGCGCTACCCGTGCACCAGCCCGCCTCGGTTTTGAGGAAAGAAGAGCAGAGCCAGAAGCAAATCGTGAATCAGATAATGAGCAGTCTCACCACAGCAGCCGTTCACACCGTACAGCTTTCCGCAATGCAGAAGTCGAGCAACCTCATCGCAGCAACCGCTCGCATCACACAGCTTCCCGTACTGCAGAAGTGGAACAGTCTCACCGCTCTCACCACACCGCCAGTCACAATTCTGGAGAAGAACGCATCCCTTCCCCACCTCATGTTGAGAATAACATGCAACATTTGATGGCAGTTCAGACCCAGATTCTGCAAGGATTAGCCACAGCCATAGCCGGATTTCAGCATAATGCGCATGGAAATGGCCATCCCCACATGGGTAACAATAGGCCCAAGCTAACAGACTTTCTGAGGTCTCGTCCGCCAGAATTCACTCAGACCGTCGAGCCCGTTGAGGCTGACGATTGGCTGAAAGATGTTGAACGAAAACTCAACTTAGTGCAGTGCACTTCTGTTGAGAAGACGCTCTACGCCTCTCACCAGCTAAGAGGACCTGCTGCAGATTGGTGGGAGAATTATTGCAATGCACACCCAGAACCCACTAACATTGCTTGGGATGAGTTTGCTACGGCCTTCCGTGCAGCTCATGTGCCCGAAAGCGCCATTGATATGAAGAAAGAGGAATTTAACAAGCTTAAACAAGGCAATAATAGTGTCAATGAATACCTAAGTCAGTTCAACAAGTTGGCTCGGTATGCTCCTGAGGAAGTGGACACAGACAAGAAGAAGATCAGGAAGTTCCTGAAGGGAGTCGCAGTTGGAATGAGACTCCAGCTGCTCGCTCATGATTTCCCCACCTTTCAGCATATGATCAACAAGGCACTACTACTTGAGGATGCCAGAAAGGAGGCCACCGAAGAATATAAGAAACGCAAGTCAAACCATCAGGGCAATTCTTCCCGAGGCGCACCTCGCCCTCGCTTTGGACAACCCATGCAATATCACCAGTCGGTCACTCAAGTTAACCGCCAGCCAGGCTATGCCCCTCGACAACAGGTGAACCGTCCAGCACCTCAGCCGCAGCAGCATGCCCCAAGTGGCAATACTGCGCCAAACAGTGCTACCTCCTTCAAGTCGCCATCAGGACAGGCAGTAGTCCAGTGTTTCCGGTGCAAACAGATGGGCCACTATGTCAGACAGTGCCCTCAGAATCCCACCAGCACCAACTCGGGACATGCTAATGGCAGCACAGCCAGAACTCCTACTCCAGCGGTAGCTCAAACTCATCCTAGCTCTCAGGCGAGTGGACAAGGTTCTCGTGCTTCCAACCACTTTGGTCGAGGCCGAGTGAACCATATTCAAGCTGAGACCGCTCAGGATGCTCCAGACGTCGTGATGGGTATGTTCCCTGTCAACTCCGTACCCGCAATAGTTCTGTTTGATTCAGGAGCTTCCCACTCTTTCATATCGCAAGCTTTTGTGAAAAGAAATGGTTGGAAAACCCAAAATTTGAGAATACCAATGATAGTACATTCCCCTGGAAGGGATATAAGGGCAACTAAAATGTGCCCGGAAGTTAACCTTAGAATTGAGGAAGTTGACTTCCTAGCCAAACCGATAGTCCTAGACTCGCAAAGCTTGGACATCATCCTAGGGATGGATTGGTTGGCTAAGTACAAAGGACAGATAGATTGTGCCGAGAGGTCCATCACCTTGCAAGGACCTGAAGGAAAGCAAGTTCGCTTTACCCCTAACGCCCCTACCGCAAGTCGGTCTATTCTAACCAGTTTGCAAGCCATTCCCTTGGAATCAGTGCCCATAGTCTGCGAATACCCCGACGTATTTCCAGAAGAATTAACGGGTATGCCACCAGACCGAGAAATTGAGTTCGCCATAGAACTAGCACCGGGCACCGCACCAATTGCAAAAAGACCCTACCGAATGGCAGCTAACGAACTAGCAGAAGTCAAAAGGCAGATCGAAGAATTAGAGAGTAAAGGTTATGTGCGACCTAGTTCATCCCCTTGGGGAGCCCCAGTACTTCTGGTTAAGAAAAAGGATGGCTCTGAGAGAATGGTAATTGACTATAGAGCCCTGAATAAAGTAACTATAAAGAACAAATACCCGTTGCCACGGATTGACGATCTGTTCGATCAACTCAAGGGAGCAAAAGTCTTCTCTAAGATCGACTTAAGATCAGGTTACCACCAGTTGAAAATCAGACCTGAAGATATTCCGAAGACCGCCTTCTCAACGCGTTACGGTCTGTATGAGTTCACAGTGATGTCCTTCGGACTCACCAACGCTCCAGCATTCTTCATGAACCTGATGAACAAGATCTTCATGGAATACCTGGACCAGTTTGTCGTAGTATTCATCGATGACATCTTGATATACTCCAAGAGTGAGGAAGAACATGCTAAACACCTGAGACTGATAATGGAAAAGCTCAGGGATCATCGACTATTCGCCAAGTTCTCGAAATGCGAATTCTGGTTGGACCGAGTAGCATTTCTGGGACACGTGATCTCCTCTAACGGTGTTGAAGTAGACCCTAGCAAGGTTGAAGCCGTACTTGCTTGGAATCCGCCTAAGAATGTGTCAGAGATCCGCAGTTTCCTTGGCCTAGCTGGTTATTATCGAAGATTCATCGAAGGATTCTCTAAGCTAGCAAGACCTTTAACCGAGCTATTGAAGAAGGAAAAGAAGTTTGAATGATCAGCAGCATGTGAAAACAGTTTTCAAGAAATGAAGAAAAGGTTGACCACCGCCCCAGTCCTCACCCTGCCAGATATCCGAAGGGATTTCGAAATCTTCTGTGATGCATCAAGACAAGGCTTAGGATGTGTCCTAATGCAAGAACGGAAGGTTGTGGCCTATGCATCCAGGCAACTTAGGCCTCATGAAGTCAACTATCCCACCCATGATCTCGAGTTAGCAGCCGTAATTCATGCTCTCAAGATCTGGAGGCACTATTTAATCGGGAACAGATGTGAAGTATACACCGATCACAAAAGCCTCAAGTACATCTTCACTCAGACCGAGTTAAATATGAGACAGAGAAGATGGCTGGAACTAATCAAGGATTACGATCTTGGAATTCATTACCATCCCGGTAAAGCTAATGTGGTCGCTGATGCGCTAAGTCGCAAGACCTATTGCAATGCAGCTCAAATATGGCCTGACCAAGATCGCCTGTGCAAAGAATTGGAGAAGTTAAGGCTGACCATGGTACAGTCAGGTGTCCCTGCCAGCTTGACAATGCAACCTACCCTAGAATCACAAATCCGAGAAGCTCAGAAGAACGATGAAGGGATAAAAGAATTAATAAAAAGAATACAGGAGAAGAAGGACACCAGTTTCTCCATAGACGATCAGGGCACAGTTTGGTGCGGATCACGCATCTGTGTACCGGCCAAGAAGGAGTTAAGAGACATCATTTTAAAAGAAGCTCATGAATCCGCCTACTCCATTCATCCAGGAAGTACGAAGATGTACCAGGATATCAAAGCGTACTTCTGGTGGGCTGGAATGAAGCGAGATGTCGCAGAATATGTAGCCCTTTGTGACATTTGCCAAAGAGTCAAAGCAGAGCATCAAAGACCAGCCGGACTGTTGCAACCATTACCGATTCCTGAATGGAAATGGGAAGAGATCGGAATGGATTTCATCACCGGTTTACCAAGAACCCCTAGCGGGTACGACTCCATCTGGGTAATCGTGGATCGACTCACGAAATCAGCTCATTTCGTGCCAGTGAAAACCACCTTTGATGGAAAGAAACTGGCAGAACTCTACATGACGCATGTCGTATGTAGATTTGGCTGTCCCAAGAAGATTGTGTCAGATCGAGGCACTCAGTTCACCTCAAGGTTCTGGAAGCAGTTGCATGAGGCTCTCGGAACCGATCTAAATTTTAGTACAGCTTACCATCCGCAGACCGATGGTCAGACTGAAAGAGTAAATCAAATTCTAGAAGACATGCTTCGTGCGTGTGCTCTGGATTATGAAGGTACTTGGGACCGTTGTTTGCCGTATGCTGAGTTCTCGTACAACAACAGTTATCAAGCCAGCATTCAGATGTCGCCAAATGAGGCAATGTTCGGAAGAAAGTGCCGCACACCCTTGTGTTGGAATGAGGTTGGCGAAGCACTGGAGTTCGGACCTGATATACTCAAGGCAGCAGAAGAACAAGTTAAGCTGATCCGAGAACGATTAAAGACAGCTCAGAACCGTCAAAAGAATTTCGCGGACAATCGAAGGCGTGACCTTGAGTTCGAAGTAGGGGATCATGTGTACCTGCGGGTATCACCCCTCCGTGGTATGAGGAGGTTTGGGATGTCCGGCAAGTTAGCTCCCCGCTACATCGGCCCCTACCTCATAACCGCCAGACGTGGCGAGGTGGCTTATCAGCTCGAGTTACCTGAAGGTCTCGCAGATGTGCACAACGTGTTTCACGTATCTCAGTTAAAGAAGTGTCTACGTATTCCAGAAGAACAAGTTCCCCTGGGTAATATCGAGCTGGAAAAGAATCTGACCTACAAGGAAAGACCGATCAGGGTTCTTGAAGAGGCAGAACGTCAGACTCGAAGAAAGACCATCAAGTTCTACAAGGTCCAATGGAGCAACCATTCTGAAGATGAGGCAACCTGGGAACGAGAAGATCATCTCCGCACCGAGTTTCCGGAGCTGCTCCCTTAGGTGCTGAATCTCGGGGTCGAGATTCTTGTTAGGGGGGTTGGTCTGTAGCGCCCGTTCCGTCGTGGCGCTAGTGGGAAAATTATTTCCTAAAAACCCTATATGCGAAATCCGTTTCTTTGTTTGTTTGTCAGTTCCAGTGCCAATCCCTGATCTCGAATCCCCAATCCTCCGTCGAATCCAATTCGAATCCCCCGCAAAAGTCTAGTTTGCCTCCCTCAGCCGTGGGCCGAATTCCCCTCGGCCCATTTCTCTCTCTCTCTCTCTCTCTCTCTCTCTCTCTCTCTGGCGCCCGACCCTTCTCTCCCTCTCTCCCTCGCGCCGGCCCCGCGCGCATGCGCGTGCGCTGCGCGGGCGCGCAAGCCGCGCCGCGCACCGCCTCTTCCCCGCGCCGCGCACCGCCATCGCCGCTCCTCCCGCGCGCGCGCGTCGTGGCCGACCGGCCAGTCGCCGCCGCCGTCATCCCCTCGGCCCCGCGCCTGCCGCCTGTCGCCGCGCCACTCCAAATCCGCCGCCGTCATCGCCGTCGTCACCTCCCCTCGGCCCCGCCACTCCGCGCCAGCATCCAAGGTTCGGAGCCCGCGCGCGCCGCTCCCTCCCTCGCGTCGCCCCCTCTCTTTCTCCCTTTTTCCCGAATCGGCAAAAGGGGCGAGCCCCTTTCCCTCTCTCTTTTCTCTTTTCCTCCCTCGCCGGCGTCATCCCGTCCTGCCGCCCTTGGCCGCGAGCGCCAGAGCGCCGTCCTCCTTTGACCGCCCCAATGTCGGTTCCCGAACCGACCTCGCCGCCCCCCTTCTTAACCCTCTCCTCCCTCCGATTTTCCCCCCCCCCCCCGCATCCACACCGCGCCATTGCCGCCTCCCCCTCTCTTTCGCCTCCGTCGCCGTCGCGTGTGCCGAAGAAGCCGCCGCGTCCGAGGACGCGGAAGGGGACTCCGGGCACCCCGTCTTCTTCCTCTTCCCCGGCCCGAGGCCGGAGAGATCCTCCCGCGCCGTCGGCCTCTCGTCTCGGCGCCCTCCCCGTCACGGTAGTGTTTCCCCCCCCGTTCTCCCTCCTCCCTTCGTCTCCTCCCCCTAGACTTCGGTAGAAGCTCGAGTAGCCTCCCCTTGACTAGCCGGCGCCGCCCCGGGCCTTGCCCTTGTTCGCCGCGTGCCCGCCGCCATCGCCGCCCGAGCTCGAAGGAGGCGCTCGTCGCCGGCCTTCCTCGGCGCATCTCCGCCCAATCCGGCGCTCGGATAGGACTCCCGTGGTCGCGTAGATGCTCCCACCGCCGGGGATTAGCCCCTCGAGCCGCCGTCGCCGTCTCCCTCTTCTCTCGCCGCCGTCGGTCGTCGCCGCAATCCGTCGCCGTCGCATCCCCTCCGGCGAATCCGAGCCGTTGGCTCGCTTCCTCTCGTCTCGGTCGACCTCCCGGTGTGCTCGCCGTCGCTTGCATCGCCGCGATTCGTCCGTTCGCCAGCCGCCGCCGCCAGCCGTTCGTCCTCCGGCCGGCCTTCTTCCTCCTCCCGCTCGCCGACGTGGCCGCCACCTCGGCCTTGACCGGGCCCAGCCGGTCAGCCGCCTCCCTCCCTCCGTCTCTCCCTCGTGCGCGCGGTCCACGGCAAGCCGTGCGGCTGCACGTGGGCCCGCCGCAACCGCGTCTCCCGCGCGCCGCGCGTGTGCACCGCGTCCGCAACCCTAACCCTAGCCGCGCCCGCGTGCGCCGAGCTCACGGTGAGCCGAGTCACCGACAAGCGGGTCCCACCCGGGACCGCGCGTGGTGAACCCGGCCCACCGCGCTCTCTCTCTCCTCTCCGCCCGCGCCCGCGTAATGGGCCGCCTCTTGGGCCGGCCGGCCCATTTAGCTCGGCCGAGCCGCCCAATTCCTCTTGGGCCGCGCCCTAGCCGCCCGAGAAGTCTAATTCCCGTCCCTCCTTCATTTAATTCCTTTTTCTTTTTAAAAGGATTGAATTAAATCCTTTTTCCTTTAGTCCAAAAATCCAATAATCTTAGAAATTCAATATCTTCTCAACCGTGTATCCGATTGACTCCGTTCAACTTCCAAAATTCCCCAAATCTCGAGATCTATTTAATGGCACGCTTAGAGGTCAATAATAGGGCTTTATTTTCGCTGTTTGTTGAGTTGTCCCGTTCCGCGTGTAGTTTCGGAGCCCGAAGACCCGCAGTGCGAGGATTTCGAAGATCAAGCTCAAGATCTCGAGCAAGGCAAGTCACCTTTGATCATCTTGCACCTATAATTTAAATCTAAGTATTTCTTTTCCGCAAACATTGCATGGTTAGGACTCACACAAGTAATTGGCCGTGATTTACGGGATAGTCCGTCGGCCCCAATCCCACATTGCTGCAATTACCCTCCGTGAATTATTGAATACCTAAAACTCCTTTGTCGACTGTTGTGCTTCGATGTGTGGGCCCTCGGGCACGCGCTTCGAAACACTTTCCCCCAAACTTAAAATATTCAATGATGGGTAAAACATGAGTTTTACGAAAGACTTGGAAAACCCGACACCTGGGTCGGTGTTTGCGAACTAAATGAATTGCTAAAATCGCGGGCCAGGGAACGTACCGGGTGTACGGTTCCCTGCTCTTGCAATTAAGGACCGATTCCTTGGAATTTCATCCAAACATAAGACATGTGCAACCACATGGGTGGTATGGGACACCCCTGGCTGAGTAAATTGCTAATCGGGGGAGCCTTGATGTCGAGAGGCATGTGGATTCTTCGGGGTGGTGTCGGGGAGGACCCCCGAGCTTCCTGGCACAGCATGGTCTGGGACCTAACCTGTTGTCGGTCTGGGACCCCCCTCGTCGGCATATGGCGAACCTGTGTCTGCTCTCGAAATGCCTTGTCATGAAAGCCTTTAGGTCAACCAGACGTGGCCGTTATACACGGGCTGGATGATTCGGGTTAGTAATGTCGTGTGGGTAAAGTGTACCCCCTCTGCAGAGGATTAACAACCTGTTCGAACAGCCGTGCCCTCGGTCATGGGCGGATGTGAGGTGATTCCTAGCGTAGTTTTGATTGACAACTGCTTTGTGAGAAGCTGATGTGGTTTGGTTTCGATGTTTGGAAACCTGTGGCTGATGGGATCAGCCGGGCCCGGTTGGCCGTTTCAAAAGCTGTTGGCCGGTTGGCCGTATCAAAAGATGTTGGCCTGATGGCCGTTTAAAAAGCTGTTGGCCTGTTGGCCGTTTAAAAGGATGTTAGCCGGTTGGCCGTTTGAAAACTGTTGGCCGGATGCCAACCCTGTTTTAAAGACTGATACATTGCACATACTCCGACCGGACGAGACGCACTGTCTCATCCGCGTCGTTTGAGAAGCACTCACCTAGATATTTCCAAAAAGAAGTTTAAATAAAATCAATTGCGAAAACAACAGCCTTTCTTTGAAGCCTGCATTAAACACTTAAATTCCCATGGCTTGCTGAGTACTCCTGTACTCACCCTTGCTCTATATAAATAATCCCCCCCCCCAGTTGCTGAAGAAGGTGATGTGGATCCCGCTGACGAGGAGTTCTTCCAGGAGCAAGTTGGCTTCGATGAGTTTTAGGGTTTCGGCCTAGTTCCCAAGTCGCGCCTGTGATGTTTGGTCCAAGTCTTGGCTTCCGCTTCCCTCTTTTGTAATGCAGTTGTGAGCTCGGGGTCTGTCCGCAGCCCAACATGACTGTAATCCTACTCTATAATAAAGAGACCTCTGTTGCTGTGATATTCTGTCTTCCTGTGATACCAGCACTGTTTCCTGGGACTGGTATCGATTAACAGGTTAATTTGGAGCGTCACGGGCTAGTTCCGCTCGGGGCTAGTTCGGGGCGTGACAGCCAAGCAATGTCCTTCTCTACGTCCGGCACGAGCTTGATGTCATCTTGCAGAATACTGAATTTCTGCCTCCCTATGACCCCGCAGATAGACCTAAATCGGCTCAACGTTTTCCTTGGAGATGTCAGCAACCCTACTGCGTCCACCGCTGTTATGCGGAACCGTTCCTTAGGGATTTTGTTCCCTGTCCTAGGAGTACGTGCCCTTGAGGACCCACTAGTTGTTGTCGACATTGGTTCGCCTTGCTGAGACATCGTATACTTTTTTTTCTAAATAACAAAAATACACAATTGAGTGCTACAATCTATTAGAATGAATTTAATGTCACTTAGAAAAATAAATGAAACATATAAATAAACTAAATTGTGCATCTCACAGTAATAAAACGAACCACATTTCATCTATTTACTAAATTCATTAATGCACCATGCATAAATAAACGAAATTGCACATCTCACAGCCATAAATTAACCACATTTCACTATAGTTTCATTAATGCACCACATTTCATCCCAACATAAATAAACCACATTTCATCCCAACATAAAAAAACCACATTTCATCCCAACATATATAAAACACATTTCATCCCAATGCAATCACATTTCTCACTCACAGTTCACTCACAGTTCAACCACATCCACATTTCATCGGCGTGTCATTCACAGTCAGCATAGGGCGGCGCGATGGAGTACTCACCTAAGGATGGACGGTGGGGCTTGGAGGCGGCGGCGCCGGGCTCGGTGGAGGCAGCGGTCTTGGTGGCGGCGGCGGCGGGCTCGGCAAAGGACGAGATTGCCGCGGCGGCGCCGGGCTCGGTAGAGGGCGGCGCCGGTCGGTGGAGGCGGCGCCGGGCGGCCGGCGGCGTCGGGCTCGGTGGGGGTCGGCGACGTGCGTCGGTGAGGACGAGGGTGGCGACGACGTCGAGGAAGGCCGACACCGGTCCGGTCGGTGTAGAGGCTCGATGGAGGACGACGGAGGTGGCGCCGGGCTCGGTGGCGGCGGCGCCTGGCTCGGTGGAGGGCATCGCCGGTCGGTGGAGGCGTCGCTGGTCGGTGGAGGCGGCGCCGGGCTCGGTGGAGGGCGTCGCCGGTCGGTGGAGACGGCGCTGGGCTCGGTGGCGGCGGCGGCGGGCTCGATAGCGGCGGTGGCGGTCTTGGTGGAGGTGGCGGCGAGGGAGGACGACGGCGGCGAAGTAGGAGTTGGCGGCGGTGCTAGGGTTCTAAGGAGGCGGGAAACTGTAGCGGGACTTAGAAAAATTTTCGATCCGATCTGAGAAACCCTAGATATAGTAGAGTGATGAGTCATCTCAATCGGGCTTTGCCGTAGGGCCCGTCACAGATGACTCATCGGTGACAGGCTCCACACTAATGCCCGATTGAGATGACATTCAGGCCCGTCACGGATGACTCATCTGTGACGGGCCCAAAGATAATGCCCGATAGAGATAGATTAATCTCTATCGGGCTTGAACTAAGGCCCGTCACCGATGACTAATTTTCCATTATTCCAGATAAGTATTTAAATTTGTGAGTACAAAATATATAGCTGCTGTATGATAATTCATTTTATTAGTCATAATACATTTTCAGATAGAAAATGATTTCAAATGGGAATATGGTCAACAACAAAATTGTAGAGGTTATCAAGATCTACAACTTTTGTTTTGGTCATTTGTCTATATAACTTTGTTTCCAACTGCTTGAAATTGATTTTGACAATATGACAAATCTAAACATCATTTGTAAATACTAAATGATTTCAAATGGAAATATGGTCAAAAACAAAGTTGATCCTCTCATCAGTATGTACAACTTTTGTTTTGGTCATTTGTCTATATAACTTTGTTTCCAACAACTTGAAATTGATTTTGACAATATGACAAATCTAAACAGCATTTGTGAATACTAAATGATTTAGTATGGAAATATGGACAAAAACAAAGTTGATCCTCCCATCAAGATCTACATCTTTTATTTTGGTCAATTCTTCATCCGATAAATTGATATTTATACTATTCACAATAATCACATTTCTCTCATCTGGTTTATAAATATCAACACAATTGATCCTGGAATGCATCTATACGGACGCCGCTGTTTTGCACTGTGCTTTTGTCATCTTGTTTGACGGTGTAAAATGTGTATCCATTTATATCGTATCCTTGCCATGTGTCTACGGTCCAAGACGGTCCCATCCCCAACAACTGTACTGTCTCATTTGGGACATCCGAGGACATTGTCACACGATTCTTGAACCATTCGTTGAACCGAGAATTATGTTCTCTGTTAATCCATGCATCAGATCGCCCCAAGTTCTCATCTCGTATTTTCGCTAAGTGCTCCTCAAAGTATGGGCCAACTTCTGCCATATGTTGGAGCACAGCGTAATGAGCCAGCGCGTACGACGCTTGATTGGGCCTAATTCTTTTCCTTCCGATTGTGCCAACACCTGACAACCTTCCCTCGTGACGAGACGCGGGAACTCCGATAGGATCGGCATCAGACATGTAATTGACACAGAACTCAATAGCCTCCTCGGTCGTGTAACCTTCAATGATGCTCCCCTCGGGTTTAGCTCTGTTACGAACATACGACTTCAGAACTCCCATGTACCTTTCAAACGGCCACATTTCCCTTAGAAAAGCCGGGCCACATAGTTTTGTTTGCTTCACCAGATGAACAGGGAGATGAACCATTATATCAAAGAAAGACAGTGAGAAAAACATCTCCAGGTGACAGAGGGTATTCACAATATCGGTCTGCAGCCCATCTAGATCTTCTGGATCTATAACCTTCTGTCCAATTGCATTGAAGAAGTGTCACGACCGGAATTAACCCAGCAGGCATTCCTTACGTGCGTGCATTAATCCTTGTCCCAGGAGGCAAGGTACACCAAATGTTGATACAATTCAGAGTTTAACAAGCGGAAGCGTAAATAGTTAATTATTACATGGGCAGCGACGGCCCAGCACACTCAAAGAAAACGAAAAACAGCGGAAGACTAGGGCGACGACCACAGGCGCTTGACGGCAGGCACGAGCTAGACACCAAAGCCTTCATCATCCAGGGGCTCCTCTTCTGGGGTTGGGAAAAATTGAGCAAGACTGAGTACAACCACCGTACTCAACAAGACACATCCACAAGTGCAGCATAAATGCAAGGGAGTACAATGGAATTATAGTATAGGGGCTAGGCTTTGCAATAAACCGCATTTTAAAAGGCCCTTAGTTGCACAAAGCTAAATTTCAAACACGATCCTAGAGCTATTTAATGTTATTAAACAAGGCCGTGAACCCACACGAACCTGCCTTAACCCAAGGCCTACGATGAGTCGGACCGAACTGGCAACCCGACCCTGGGTCCCAGCTCGTCCCAAGCCAACCCAGGCCAACCATTCCATCTTTTAGTTGTTAAGCAGGTTTTAAGAATTAAAACACTAACTTGGGTACATTGCTAGGCTTGCCCATAACCGAGGGCGCGGCTATTCGAATAGATTATACTCTGATCAGAGGTGTACATCTTTACCCACAAGACACATCTTCCTCACGCGTAACCACGTGCCACATGCCACCACGGCATACAGACGGAAGACGTGACATAGTTTCCAACCCATCCTAGCCATAGACAAGAGTACCGACCCAACTCGCCTACGGCCGGAACCCCCGGGACAGGCAGGCAAGATTGAGCCCCTAGCAGCAGGACACCGGCCCTGTGCCATGACATCTCGACTACCGAGCCGCAGCTCGTGTAGCCTTCATTTGCCCTAGAGATGTCCATCGATCCCCGACTTCGTCCATCTCCATTCGTGTACTTTTGTTTATAACCAGACTGAGCCACAAACTAAGCCTTACCCATTAGACATGTGGAAGTACGGTAGTGCTTTGCAACAGAGGCCCGAAGACCGGTCCTTATATGGCCGAGGTGCTACTATCAAAACCATGCACCCCGAGCCCAGCCTAAAACCATTTTGGGGGGGGGGTTTTGAATAGAGGGGGAGGTGTGTGTCCAATTCCACAATTGTACAATCATTCCAATATGTCCAAATGATATGAATATTCCCAAAGTCTAGAGTTGTAAAACCACCTAATGTTGCCTAATTAATCAGCGAAGCATCTACCTAAAATCTTACTAGTGGAACCACGAATAGAGTGCCCACTAGTTGGGGTTTTGTTTATTCTAGGGTGAACAAGGTGATAATAACAATAACAATAATAATAAGGTCATAACAAAGGTAAATAGGCATGGCTAAATAAAACAGTGATAACGCGGGAATTTAAATAAAGCGATAATGCAATAATTTAAATCAAAGTAATTTCACAAAGTGGGATACAATATGTTCAAAGATTGATGTGACTTGCCTTGCTCGCTTTCCCAAGCGTCGGCTTCGACCTCCACGAAGAGCGGATCTTCCGAAGCTGCAACGTCTACACGACCAACGAAAAAGAAAAAGGCTTTTACTCTAATAAACTCCATATAACAAGCAGTAACAAAGCACAAAAATGGGTTCTTGACTTCTTAAGGAAAAATTAGAGACTTGAACGGTCCAATTCTGAGTTCAAATGGCCAAGTTATAGCCATTTGAAGTTTATATGCTCTTTATGTGAATATTTGCGAATTTCTTCATTTAAATTTTAATTAAAAATCGGATTTATTGCGTCAGCCGAGAGAGAGAGTGCGCGGACCGGGTCCACGGGAGTGGAGCCCACGCGGCAGCCCCACGGTCCACGGTGGACCGGGTGCACCCGGCTCTCACCGGCCGACGCCGTGGGCCCCACGCGTCAGCCGCTCCCAAAGGCGCGGGCGGCTGACGGCCGGGCCCCACACGGCAGCCGCTAGGGCGCGCCCGAAGGCGGCCTCATCGGCTCGGCCGGCGGGAGGCGGCGCGCCCGCGCCCCTATGGTCGCCGGCGGCGACCATAGGCACGGCGGAGCGGCGGCCGAGAGAGAGAGAGAGGGACGGGGGAAAGGAGGCGGCGGTCCTCGGCTCACCCCGGGTCGTCGGCGACGGCGGAAACGACGACCGAAGCGGAGGAAAGCGGCGGCGCGGCTCGGGTCGACGGAGACGACGGGGCTACGGCGGTCGGCGAGCGGAACGGAGGGGTGGACGAGGTCGGCGAGGACGCGGCGAAGCCGAAGGAGGCGGCGCCGAGGTGGGAGATGGTCCGGGACGACGACGGCGGCGGACCGGAGCTCGGCGGCGACGGCGGAGAGAGAGATCGACGGCGCGAGCTCGATTCCGATGGGGAGAGAGAGCGGCGGGTGGCGGAAACGGCGGTGGGGAGCTCGGGGAGGGTTTATATAGGGTCGGGAAGGGGAGAAGGCGGCCGAGAGAGGAGGAAACGGGCGCGGAAGGCTCGGCCGCCATTGATGGCGCCGGCGAGATTAGGGGAACCGATCCCGGCCGATTGAATGCGAGAGGGAGAGGGGAAAGTAGGGGAAACGGGGGAGGGAATCACGGGGAGTGATTTCCCCCTCTTTATTGCGCGCGGGGACGGCGGGAGGCGGCGGGATTCGCGGCGGCGGCGGCGCTGGGCGCGGGCGCGGCAGCGGGGCGGCGGGAGGAAGGGGATGACGGGTGGGCCCCACCCGTCAGCGAGGGTGGCGGGCGGGCCCGCCCGTCAGCGGCGCGCGCGGGGGGAGGAGGCCGAGTGGGCCGCGGGGAGAGGAGAGAGAGAGGGAGATGGGCCGGGCCGGCCCATTAGAGGAGGGAGAGAGATTTTTAGGGTTTTTCTTTTTATAAAACCATTTTAACTTTGTTTATTTCTTAATAATCTTTATTTGTGCTCTGAAAATTCCACTAAAATTTATTTACACATTTTAGGCTTTAAGGAAATATACAAAAATCCTCCAAGCCTTATTTGACTTTTAACTTTGCGCATTTTAATTTTTGGAGGCTTTCACAGAGATTTTTAATTATTCTAGGCGCAATTTAAAGGATGTATTTTAGGGTCATTTTGGGACGTGACAAACCTACCCCCCTTAAACAGAATCTCGACCCCGAGATTCGGAAGAACTGGCGAAGAGATCGGGATGGGCTGCCTTCAGCTCGTCTTCACGTTCCCAAGTAGCTTCTTCCTCGGTGTGGTTGCTCCATTGGACCTTGCAAAAACGGATCACCCGGTTCCTGGTCCTGCGCTCCATAGTGTCCAGAATCTTCACTGGCTTCTCTACGTAGGTCAAGTCTTCGCGAACTTCAATTTGCTCTGAATCGGCCTGCTCGGACGGCACTCGAAGACATTTCTTGAGTTGCGATACATGAAACACATCATGCACGTTGCCCAATGAGGCGGGCAACTCCAGCTGGTAAGCAACTTCTCCGCGCCGAGCAATGATGCGGAAAGGACCCACGAACCGTGGTGCGAGCTTCCCTTTTGTCTGGAACCTGTGTACACCCCGCAACGGCGTTACCCGGAGATACACAAAGTCATCCACTGCGAATTCCAGATCACGACGTCGGTTGTCTGCATAACTCTTCTGCCGAGACTGTGCCACCTTTAGGTTTTCCCGAATGATCCTGACTTTAGCTTCCGCTTCTCTCAGGATATCGGTCCCAAATACTTGGCTTTCCCCAACTTGGTCCCACAATAGTGGTGTCCTGCATTTGCGGCCATACAACGCTTCGTATGGGGCCATCTGTATGCTGGCTTGGTAGCTGTTATTGTAGGAGAACTCGGCGTAAGGGAGACTCTTATCCCACGTCTTCCCAAAATCTAGGACACACGCGCGAAGCATATCTTCGAGGATCTGGTTCAGACGCTCGGTCTGCCCGTCTGTCTGCGGGTGATACGCGGTGCTGAAATTTAATCGGGTTCCCAACTCTTCTTGGAGTTTCTTCCAGAAGTGAGAGGTGAACTGGCTTCCCCGATCAGATACAATTTTCTTGGGGACGCCATGCAGACTTACGATCCTAGCGAAGTAGAGTTCAGCTAGTTTGTTCCCTCCATAGGTGGTCTTGACTGGAATGAACCGTGCTACCTTGGTTAGCCGATCCACAACTACCCATATAGAATCATATCCGCCTTGGGTTTTTGGAAGTCCGGTGATAAAATCCATCCCAATTTCATCCCATTTCCATTCTGGTACTTGTAGTGGTTGGAGGAGTCCGGCCGGTCGTTGGTGTTCTGCTTTGACACGCTGGCACACATCACAAAGAGCCACGAACTCTGCAATTTCCCGTTTCATACTAACCCACCAGTATTTCTCTTTCAAGTCCAAGTACATCTTCGTGCTGCCAGGATGGATGGAATAGGGGCTTTCATGGGCTTCCTGAAGTATCAACTGTTTAAGTTCCCTGACGTCTGGAACGCATACCCGATTCCCGTTCCATAGGGTTCCGTGTTCATCCTCTGTGAAACCAGCGGCTTTACCCTGTTTCATATTCTTGAGGAGCCCATGCATATCCGGATCATTCTTTTGAGCCTCGCGGATTTGATCGAGCAAGGTGGGTTTGGCTTCCAGCGTAGCCAAGAATCCACGACTAACTATGCTTAGGTTTAGGGCTTCCAACTGTTGAGTAAGTTCCGGTGGAATGCCGCGAACACCAAGAGTGTTGCAATGGCTTTTTCGACTTAGAGCGTCGGCGACTACATTGGCCTTGCCAGGATGATAGTGAATTCCCACATCATAATCCTTGATGAGTTCTAACCATCTCCTTTGCCGAAGATTCAGATCCGACTGAGTGAAGATGTATTTCAAACTCTTATGATCAGTATATATTTCACAACGATTCCCAATGAGATAGTGCCGCCAGATCTTTAGAGCATGGACCACAGCGGCCAGTTCCAAATCATGGGTAGGGTAGTTGCCCTCATGAGGCCGTAGCTGACGTGAGGCATAGGCTACCACATGACCTTCCTGCATTAATACGCATCCCAATCCTTGGCGCGAAGCGTCACAATACACCAGGAAATCCTTGCGAGTATCCGGTAAGATTAACACTGGCGAGGAAACTAGCTTTTCTTTGAGAGTTTGGAATGCCTTCTCACACTGCGGACTCCACACAAATTTTTCTTCTTTCTTCAACAACTGTGTCATGGGTCGAGCGATTTTGGAGAAGTTCTCAATAAATCTCCGGTAATATCCTGCCAAACCCAAAAAAACTACGGACTTGAGTGACCGTCTTGGGTTGCTTCCAATCGGTGACGGCGGTCACCGTTTCGGGATCCACAGCAACTCCTTTTGCAGATATCACGTGCCCTAAGAACTTGACTTCGGACAACCAGAACTCACACTTGCTAAGCTTGGCATACAATTGGTGTTCTCGAAGCTTTCCCAACACTAAACGGAGATGCTGCTGATGGTCTTCCTCTGATTGCGAGTATACTAGGATGTCGTCAATGAAAACCACCACGAACTTGTCCAAATATTCCATGAACACTTTGTTCATTAAGTTCATGAAGAAAGCAGGGGCATTGGTCAGACCGAACGACATCACCGTGAATTCATACAGTCCGTATCGCGTGGTGAACGCGGTCTTTGGGATATCTTCTTCACGAATACGCAATTGGTGATATCCAGAACGAAGATCAATCTTGGAGAATATAGTGGCACCTTTAAGCTGATCGAACAGATCATCGATCCGGGGAAGAGGGTACTTGTTTTTGATAGTGACTTCATTGAGGGCTCTATAGTCAACACACATCCTCTTTGTCTTGTCCTTCTTCTCCACAAAAATCACAGGTGCACCCCAGGGGGAAGTGCTCGGCCGAATATACCCCTTCTCCTTCAGCTCTTCTAATTGCTTCTTAACTTCGGCAAGTTCATTCGCTGCCATACGGTAGGGCCGTTTGTACAGAGGAGTTGTTCCTGGAACTAGATCTATCCTGAACTCGATCTCCCGCTTGGGTGGCATACCGGGTAATTCTTCAGGAAATACATCACCGAATTCACTGGCGATGGGGATTTCTGACAGTCCTATCTGATGAAGTTCTGAACTGCCAACAGAGGTTGGGGGTGCGAAGAATACCACTGGTTGCTCCGGCCCTCGGTACAGAGTGACAGTGCGCCTTGCGCAATCCACTACGCCTTGGAATTGGGCCAACCAATTCATTCCAAGGATCACGTCCAAGTTCTTGGTGTCTAGCAGAATCAGATCCGAGGGAAAAGGAATTCCCTGAATTTCTATAGGGACGGCCGGGCTATAATACTTTGCTGACATATCCCCTCCAGGGGTGGTGATGATCAGAGGGTTCCTAAGCCGTTCTACCCCCAGTTGATTTCTTCCCACAAAAGACACTGATATAAACGAGTGGGAAGCTCCAGAGTCAAACAAAATGGTAGCGGGGATGGAATGAATGAGGAACGTACCAACGATGACGTCCGGAGTCGCCAGCACATCCTCAGCAGTCACGTGGTTCACACGACCCCGAGCGACGTCCTTACCACCGTTGTTGGGGCGGGGAGGCGCTTGGCCTTGCTGACGCCGCGGCTTCGGGCATTTGTCCGCATAGTGGCCGGGCTCGAAGCAGTTGAAGCACAGACGCTGCTGTCCTTGAGCGTCTCTGCGACCTTGGCCAGGCTGCACAGCTGGCGCAGGAGGACGGGGTGCACGGGTCCCTTGCTGACTTTGCTGCTGTTGCGGCTGTGGGACGCGCACCACAAATTGAGGCCGGGGCGCGGGACGAGATTGCTGCTGCTGCTGCTGCTGCGAGGAGGATCCCCCTGGATAGGGATTGGTGTAGCGGATCCTTTGGTTAGCCCCCTGTTGGTTGCGGAAGTTCGCCAAGCGACGCTTGTGCGACTCCAATTCCTTGTGCTTGGCTTCCAAGCGGATGCTCTTGTCCACCAAACGCTGGAAATCCGGATAATCCCCGGAGACCAGTCGCACAGATAGCTCCGGGTCCATTCCCGCCAAGAACTTCTCCTGTTTCTCCTCATCTTCCCGAACATCCTCCGGGGCGTACCGGGCCAAGTTGTTAAACTCATGCAAGTACTCCATCACGGAGCGATTGCCTTGCTTCAACTCCCGGAATTCCCTTTTCTTAAGGGCCATGACTCCGGCAGGCACATGGGTCCTCCGGAAAGCGGCGGTGAAGCGGGCCCAGGTAATAGGCTGCCCTTCGGGCTGTGTAGCCTGGAAATGGTCCCACCAAAGAGATGCGGGACCCTGCAGTTGATGGGCGGCGAAGATGACTTTCTCCTCGTCGCTGCACTGCACAGTGTCCAACTTCTTACCCACGGCATGCAACCAATCCAAGGCATCCACGGGGTTATTAGAGCTGGAGAAGGTTGGCGGGCGGATGCGGAGGAACTCGGCGAGCTTAGAATGTTGCGGGGGTGGTGGTGGAGGTGGAGCGTGATGCTGTGGTGGATTTTGGATGTGGTGGAGGAAAGCAGCCATCATGTTGGCCTGCTGAGCGAGGATCTGGGTGAGGATGGGGTTGGTGTCAGGTGGTGGTGGTGGTGGCGGAGGAGGAGGTGGAGGTGGTCCGCCTTGGGTGTTGGGGTGGCTACCATCAGGTTGGGGGCCATCTCCGGTAGTAGCAGCTCTCCTGGTCGTCACCATCTGAAATGCCCCAAAACAAACCAACCAACAGAGAGAACAGGCTATTAAAACTAACCACCCACGACTACCAAAATTATTGAACTTATTACTGATATAAAATGGGTTCATTAAGGTTCAGGTTGCTTAAGCAAATAAAATAAAGTCAGGCTCCAGCACAGTTATACCACACACCGGTATAACCATGCCCCACACGACACAAGCAAGAAGACAAACGAAAAAGAACACACGCGCAAGCCTACTAACTGCTCGTCTACTTCTGCGACGGGCCAGGGCGGAAGGTGAGCAGCAGCGCATCCTCCGTGCTACCAACGCCGGAGGTTTCCCCCTCCTGAGGAACCACGGGCGCGGGCACGGCACGAGGGGTCTCCACAAAGCTGGTCCACGCCAGGGACTGACGAACCAGCGCAGGCCTGGAGGTGCTCTTGCGGGCGGTGATCTTCTGGCTGCGGCAGACGCGGCGGAGCGTGGGACGGCAGATCTCTCCCTGGGCGACCTTGAGCTGACGAAGCTGCTCCTCTAGTGCGTCGAGGTCCTTCTTCAGCTGCAGGTTCTCCTGACGCAGCTCCAGGATCTTCAGGTTGCTCTCGACCATCCCACGGCGCACCATATGATGGAAGTCGATGCGGGCCGTGTCGTACGCCTCCACCATGCGCGCCAGGTGCGTGATGGTGGCGTCATCCTCCGAGCTAGCATCTCGGAAGGTGGCGTAGTTGCGGGCTCCTCCGCGACGAGGGTGGTAGCGGTAGGGCGAGTGCTGCAACTCGTCCGGGTAGCGCTGGTGCAGAGTGCCGATGGCGAGGAGTGCGGCGTTCTGGCAGGCGGCGGGGAAAGAATCTCCTCCCGCGGTGACTGCCAGTGAAGTCCTCTCGGGAGAGCCAGTGAGGATCACTGCAGTGACCTCCCAAGCAGCGTGGGGCTCTGCATCGTCTCCCTCCTGCTCCGGGAGCTGCTTGCCCTGGTAATCCACTCCATGCGGATATCCCAGGACAACGCACATGCCCCGCAGCTCCAGAACAAAGCCAGTCAGATCCAGGCCACGACGGTTGATGATGCCGGCCATCTACAAGCAAGAACAAAAAGAGGGAAAATATTTTAGAGATCAGCTTTTGATAGTAAATGATGCAGCAAGACAGAGAGAGACTAAAGGATTTTCGCAAATAAGAGAGGATTTTTACTCCAAAAATATTGCTAAGGCTTGGGATCTAAGGCTCGTCCTAGGGTCAAGGAGGCTCTGATACCAACTTGTCACGACCGGAATTAACCCAGCAGGCATTCCTTACGTGCGTGCATTAATCCTTGTCCCAGGAGGCAAGGTACACCAAATGTTGATACAATTCAGAGTTTAACAAGCGGAAGCGTAAATAGTTAATTATTACATGGGCAGCGACGGCCCAGCACACTCAAAGAAAACGAAAAACAGCGGAAGACTAGGGCGACGACCACAGGCGCTTGACGGCAGGCACGAGCTAGACACCAAAGCCTTCATCATCCAGGGGCTCCTCTTCTGGGGTTGGGAAAAATTGAGCAAGACTGAGTACAACCACCGTACTCAACAAGACACATCCACAAGTGCAGCATAAATGCAAGGGAGTACAATGGAATTATAGTATAGGGGCTAGGCTTTGCAATAAACCGCATTTTAAAAGGCCCTTAGTTGCACAAAGCTAAATTTCAAACACGATCCTAGAGCTATTTAATGTTATTAAACAAGGCCGTGAACCCACACGAACCTGCCTTAACCCAAGGCCTACGATGAGTCGGACCGAACTGGCAACCCGACCCTGGGTCCCAGCTCGTCCCAAGCCAACCCAGGCCAACCATTCCATCTTTTAGTTGTTAAGCAGGTTTTAAGAATTAAAACACTAACTTGGGTACATTGCTAGGCTTGCCCATAACCGAGGGCGCGGCTATTCGAATAGATTATACTCTGATCAGAGGTGTACATCTTTACCCACAAGACACATCTTCCTCACGCGTAACCACGTGCCACATGCCACCACGGCATACAGACGGAAGACGTGACATAGTTTCCAACCCATCCTAGCCATAGACAAGAGTACCGACCCAACTCGCCTACGGCCGGAACCCCCGGGACAGGCAGGCAAGATTGAGCCCCTAGCAGCAGGACACCGGCCCTGTGCCATGACATCTCGACTACCGAGCCGCAGCTCGTGTAGCCTTCATTTGCCCTAGAGATGTCCATCGATCCCCAACTTCGTCCATCTCCATCCGTGTACTTTTGTTTATAACCAGACTGAGCCACAAACTAAGCCTTACCCATTAGACATGTGGAAGTACGGTAGTGCTTTGCAACAGAGGCCCGAAGACCGGTCCTTATATGGCCGAGGTGCTACTATCAAAACCATGCACCCCGAGCCCAGCCTAAAACCATTTTGGGGGGGGTTTTGAATAGAGGGGGAGGTGTGTGTCCAATTCCACAATTGTACAATCATTCCAATATGTCCAAATGATATGAATATTCCCAAAGTCTAGAGTTGTAAAACCACCTAATGTTGCCTAATTAATCAGCGAAGCATCTACCTAAAATCTTACTAGTGGAACCACGAATAGAGTGCCCACTAGTTGGGGTTTTGTTTATTCTAGGGTGAACAAGGTGATAATAACAATAACAATAATAATAAGGTCATAACAAAGGTAAATAGGCATGGCTAAATAAAACAGTGATAACGCGGGAATTTAAATAAAGCGATAATGCAATAATTTAAATCAAAGTAATTTCACAAAGTGGGATACAATATGTTCAAAGATTGATGTGACTTGCCTTGCTCGCTTTCCCAAGCGTCGGCTTCGACCTCCACGAAGAGCGGATCTTCCGAAGCTGCAACGTCTACACGACCAACGAAAAAGAAAAAGGCTTTTACTCTAATAAACTCCATATAACAAGCAGTAACAAAGCACAAAAATGGGTTCTTGACTTCTTAAGGAAAAATTAGAGACTTGAACGGTCCAATTCTGAGTTCAAATGGCCAAGTTATAGCCATTTGAAGTTTATATGCTCTTTATGTGAATATTTGCGAATTTCTTCATTTAAATTTTAATTAAAAATCGGATTTATTGCGTCAGCCGAGAGAGAGAGTGCGCGGACCGGGTCCACGGGAGTGGGGCCCACGCGGCAGCCCCACGGTCCACGGTGGACCGGGTGCACCCGGCTCTCACCGGCCGACGCCGTGGGCCCCACGCGTCAGCCGCTCCCAAAGGCGTGGGCGGCTGACGGCCGGGCCCCACACGGCAGCCGCTAGGGCGCGCCCGAAGGCGGCCTCATCGGCTCGGCCGGCGGGAGGCGGCGCGCCCGCGCCCCTATGGTCGCCGGCGGCGACCATAGGCACGGCGGAGCGGCGGCCGAGAGAGAGAGAGGGACGGGGGAAAGGAGGCGGCGGTCCTCGGCTCACCCCGGGTCGTCGGCGACGGCGGAAACGACGACCAAAGCGGAGGAAAGCGGCGGCGCGGCTCGGGTCGACGGAGACGACGGGGCTACGGCGGTCGGCGAGCGGAACGGAGGGGTGGACGAGGTCGGCGAGGACGCGGCGAAGCCGAAGGAGGCGGCGCCGAGGTGGGAGATGGTCCGGGACGACGACGGCGGCGGACCGGAGCTCGGCGGCGACGGCGGAGAGAGAGATCGACGGCGCGAGCTCGATTCCGATGGGGAGAGAGAGCGGCGGGTGGCGGAAACGGCGGTGGGGAGCTCGGGGAGGGTTTATATAGGGTCGGGAAGGGGAGAAGGCGGCTGAGAGAGGAGGAAACGGGCGCGGAAGGCTCGGCCGCCATTGATGGCGCCGGCGAGATTAGGGGAACCGATCCCGGCCGATTGAATGCGAGAGGGAGAGGGGAAAGTGGGGGAAACGGGGGAGGGAATCACGGGGAGTGATTTCCCCCTCTTTATTGCGCGCGGGGACGGCGGGAGGCGGCGGGATTCGCGGCGGCGGCGGCGCTGGGCGCGGGCGCGGCAGCGGGGCGGCGGGAGGAAGGGGATGACGGGTGGGCCCCACCCGTCAGCGAGGGTGGCGGGCGGGCCCGCCCGTCAGCGGCGCGCGCGCGGGGAGGAGGCCGAGTGGGCCGCGGGGAGAGGAGAGAGAGAGGGAGATGGGCCGGGCCGGCCCATTAGAGGAGGGAGAGAGATTTTTAGGGTTTTTCTTTTTATAAAACCATTTTAACTTTGTTTATTTCTTAATAATTTTTATTTGTGCTCTGAAAATTCCACTAAAATTTATTTACACATTTTAGGCTTTAAGGAAATATACAAAAATCCTCCAAGCCTTATTTGACTTTTAACTTTGCGCATTTTAATTTTTGGAGGCTTTCACAGAGATTTTTAATTATTCTAGGCGCAATTTAAAGGATGTATTTTAGGGTCATTTTGGGACGTGACAAGAAGGCGCACAGATGTTGGATCGTGTGACGCACTTTCGGTGGTAGAATGCCTCTGATAGCAACTGGCAAGATTTGTGTGATTAGCACGTGGCAATCGTGAGACTTTATTCCAACAAGTTTTAGATCGTCCAATTTAACATACTTATCCTTGCTGAATAGCCCGATGGAACTTTAATATCCTTCAAGCATGATAACATTGCGATCTTCTCATCCTTCGACAGTGTGTGGCAGGCTGGAGGGAGGTACACTTTACCTGTCTCTGCATCTCGTATGGGCTGGAGTTCACTGCGAATATTCATGTCCTGTAGATCAAGGCGCGCGTTCAACCCGTCCTTTGTCTTCCCGGGAATATTCAGCATCAGGCCAACCAAACTCTCACACACATTCTTTTCTACATGCATGAGATCAATGCAATGACGGACATCAAGATTTTTCCAGTAAGGTAGCCGCCAAAATATGGATTTTTTCTTCCACATACCCTTCTGCTTTGTCTTGCTACGTTTATCTTTTCTTCCCAAACTCATTGCTTATGTCCTTGACCATATTGTGGACCTCATCTCCGGACAAATCTTTGGGAGCAGGCTGAAGTTCTCTCTTACCGTTAAAAATTTTCTTCTTTGTTCTAAATGCGTGACGTAGCGGGAGCCACCTCCGGTGACCCATGTATACCATCTTTCGTGATTTCTTCAGCCACCGGCTTCGTGTATGTTCCTTGCAATCGGAGCATGCCTTCTTTCCTTTTATAGTTTGTCCGGAAAGATTACCGAGTGCAGGGTAGTCATTACTGGTGCAGAACAATAGAACTCTTAGCTTGAAGTTCTCCTGACCATATGCATCCCAAGTTTCCACACCTTCTTTCCAAAGAATCTCCAGATCGTCGATAACAGGCTCCAGGAATACATCGTTATCATTGCCGGGTTGCTTTGGACCTTGGATTAACAAGCACAACATAATATATTTCCGTTTAAAGCATAACCATGGTGGGAGGTTATAGTTCGCAATAAGAACTGGCCAAGTGCTGTGAGTACTACTCATGTCACCGAAAGGATTCATGCCATCCGTACACAGACATATCCTCATGTTTCTAGGGTCGGCAGCAAAGTCTTTTTGTTTTCGATCGATATTCCTCCATTCAATCGAATCCGCTGGGTGTCTAAGCATACCGTCATTCCTTCTCTCCGTGGCATGCCAACATACTAACTTCGCTTCGTTTGGGTTGGCAAAGATTCTCTTGAAACGATCAATGATAGGTAGATACCACACAACCTTTGCCGGACCACCCCTCTTTGACTTATTTCCTTCGTCAGCACTTTTCTTTCGCTTATATCGAGAAGCCTTGCAGACAGGACAAGCATCCAAGTCCGCATATTGCTTGTGGTACAATATGCAGTCGTTGGGATAAGCGTGAATTCTACGGACCTCTAACCCTAGTGGACACAGAACCTGCTTTGCTTCGTATGTCGTCTCGGGCAATGTGTTCTCAACAGGAAGCATAGCCTTCAAAATTCCTAAAAGATCTGTGAAACTCTTGTCTGTCCATCCACTACTTGCCTTGAGCTTCATTAGGTCCAAGGTAACTGACAACTTAGTGTGTTTTGCTTTGCATCCAGCGTACAGAGGCATCTTGGAATCACTTACCAACCTGCTGAACTTCATTCCATCTCTCTCATTCTGGGCTGGGTCCTCAATGTCACGTAACATATCTTGCAGCAGATCGTGATCCACATCAACCATTTCACCGCCCAATGGAGAAGGTATAAACATGTCATGCTCATCTTCATCTTCCTGATTATGCGCACCACTTCTGTCTGCTGCTGCTCCACTTCCTGATTCTTGCTCTCCATGATTCACCCAACATGTATAGCCCTCCATGAATCCTCGTTGTATCAGATGACCGTGTACGTCCTCTCCGCTATCAAACATATTCTCATTCTTGCAATCTGCACATGGACAACACATGTAATCACTGTTTCTTCTTATCCGATCCTCCTCCACGGCGTTCATAAAATTTATTACGCCCTTTCTGTACTCCGTAGAATGACGTTTCAAATTTTTCGCATACATCCAACTTCGATCAATTGCTACAAAATAAAAAAACAAATTAGAGTCACATATTATAAGATCATTATTGCAAAAATATTTACTGATGAAATTGCTCAATTAATGATTAATATTACTCACTTGATTGATCCATTTTGATCACCTACAAGAATTTAATTTCTGTTTTCCTTCAAAAAGGACAAAAAATCGCCCCCTACAGCCTCCCACCAAAATAGTGAATAGTGGGATACAGTTACACTAGGTGGTGGGGGGTATTTATACTGTGCAACAAATATCTGTAACGGTCCTAAAACAATCAACCGTGACGGGCATACAAGTAATCTCTATCGGGCCTTAATAAAAGGCCGTCAAAAATGAGTGTCATATGTGACGGGCTCTAAACTTATCTCAATCGGGCCTCTAGTTGGAGCCCGTCACAGATGACCCTCATCTGTGACGGGCTTCTTTTAGGGCCCGATAGAGATATGGAACCCTCATCTCAATCGGGCCTCAACTATAGCCCGTCACAGATAAGTGTCATCCGTGACGGGCTTTATTTTTATGCCGATATACCATGGCTATGCGACCATATCTCAATCGGACGAAACTTCGGCCCGATTGAGATTACTTCCTTGTGACGGCCCGCAAATTCCAGTCTTGTTATGGGCCGTCACAGATGGAAGGATCTGTACTAGTGTTACTAGCAGTCCGTCTTCACCAATTTCCGTCACTACTTCGAAATATAAATTAACAATTTGAAACATAATGGTCACAGGATAACATTCAGGAGTTTCTTTATTTAAAAAACCATGACATTCCGCCACATGGTTTTTAAAGTTCCTCATAGCTCAATCTGCAACATTGTGCAAAAACTCGCTCGACGCAATGAAGAGCCTCTCTACACATGTGCCACACACACTTTACCCGGCAATCAAAAAGTGTATGGTCACTAGTTTCTGGGAATCCACAAATGAGAGAGCTGACACTTTCATGACCTTGCTGACCTCTTTTTTTAAAAAAAAAAAAAAGTTCAGTTGGGCACATTATGTCTTCATTTGTATAGAAAATTCACTAGAAGGCACTAATGAGGCACTTTTGAAAATACCACTATAGTATTGTAAAGACATTTGAAAAATGCTTCTGTAGTATTAGAAAAATGTTTCTACAAGATATTTTTGTTGTACTAATACTCTACAGACACCACGTGGTGACATCTTCTGCTTGAAATGTTTTCCAAGTGCAATTGAGAATGGCAAATCAACATGTGCCATTTGCTGAGCACCTATCACACTAATATTCATGCTACTTATTATTGTTGTGGATGCTGAGAAATGAGTTAGGCTGTGTTTGCTGGGGGAGGTTGGGAACAAATCTTCTCCGCACGGAAAACGGAGCGGTCCATTAACGCGTGATTAATTAAGAATTACTAATTTTTTTTTCAAAAATGAATTAATATGATTTTTTTAAGCAATTTTTGTATAGAAACCTTTTGCAAAAAACACACCGTTTAGCAGTTTGAAAAGCGTGCACGCGGAAAACGATGGAGAGGTGTTGGGAACCCTTGGGTCCGAACACACGCTTAGTGGGGATGAACTATATAGTCTACATAGATTCGAATTTATGTTGGCATAATTTACTATAATAACTCGGGGTTATCTATTTGTAACCATTAACCCGGTTAGTTCAACACATTTAACACTAATTTAGCTGCAGTGTGATTTATTTTTTGTTTCGCTTTATATTTTCATGTAACTAAATTGTCCTATGAAGATAAGGTGTCTTAACAAAATGCATAGGAATGTGAATACCATTTATGCTTGTGTTTCAGAATTTTGTACTTTCTTGAACATAAAATTCCATTATTACCTGAAATAAATAAAATTCCATTATTACAGTATCGTCCAAATAATATTTTGGTTTGCTTACATGTATTCTAAACACACCATGTGGCCACAACTTCTGCTTGAAATGTTTCCAATGGTGGACTCAGAATGGTAAAAGAGCTTGTGTCAATTGCTGAGCACCTACTACACTAAAAGTGGCACAAGAACTAAGAATTGACTCAGCACTAGTCCAAGCTATCCGTATGGACAAGGGTGTAAACAGTGCTAGCTCAGCTGGTGAAAAATCGGTTTATCGTTATAAACAAAAAAAAGATAAGTCTGATAAAACTTTCTCTACTGAATGGGATAAGAGGGCAGGAATGGCAATGCTTCTAGTGGACAAATATTTGTGACTATTGCACCTGATCATTTTGGTCCAATTCTCGAAGACCATGACCCAAAAAGGAACCTCTGTGTTTGAGTGGGGAACCATTGGAAGAATGTAGATAATGGGGTGACCATTTTCCTCATAACGCTAGGACCGCCGTCCAATCTACACATGCATGGTGTTCAATTAGTAACCCTATAATACAATGCAGAAAGTGGGGTGCCCATTTTCCTCATGTTGCCTGGACTGAGGACAGATCTACACATGATTCTCAATCAGTTGCCCTATCAAGAGTTTATTTGGATGATTAATGTCATGTAGAGTGGTTCCTATATACTGGAAGGTTTTGCCTGATGTTTTGTCCCTGTGGTCAGTAACCTTAATGATATAAACATTTTAAGCAAATAGATACGAAGAGGATATATCTGTAGAAGGAAAAAGTTGTGTGAAAAAATGATCATGTGTGCACCACACAAATAGATATTGATATTTCTATCTTTTTAAATAAAAATGATATTTTGCTTGGTGAAGTCCCACAAAACACTTCTTTAAAATAAAAACGTAATGAAAAAAAAAACATCTTAATTAATTTCGCATAGCTCATCAGAAACAAAATAAATAAAGGCATGTTTATGCAAGATTCTTTTGAAAGTATAAAAGCACACTAGTGACCCCATCTTCCACATCATACACACCCTGATCCTCCCACCTCAAATAGACGTATATATAGAGAGATCATTAAGAAACAAGTAAGAAGAGAAGTAACAAATACTTCCTCCATCAAATGAAAAACTAATCCAGATTCATTCCTAAAAGTTGATTCTTTTTAGCACAGAGGGTGTAGCTCCCTGAAACCATTCACGCCATTTATTTCAGAACTTATGTCGCACTTTGGCGCACGCTGCTACCTCTCTAGTCTACCACCATCACTTGCTGATGTGTAGCCGATATGATGATCTGGCCACACATTGCTCTAGGGACATTGCAAATTCATCTGATTTTGCTGGCGCTGAGAGCAGCCTTGTCACTGCCATCCATGTGATTAGGGTTAATCAGGCATTGTCCATGCTGGAGATCAAAGCCGTCAATTGCTGAGGCTTTTTGGTGATGCCAGTGGTTCAAAATATAGCTAAAGCTCATGGGACGATGGGAGCACCAGAGAGGACAGCGATAACAACAATCCTGCTTGCTTGCTAACAAGAACATCAATGGATTCCTCTACATGCTGCAATCGGAACAACCCATCACTGCCCTTTATATCAGGCCGTTATATATCCTCCACTTTAGCAAAAACTCGCTCGACGCGATGAACAACCTCTCTACACATATGTCAATCACACTATACCAGGCAATCAAAAAGTTTATGGTCACTAGTTTCAGGGAATCCGCATATGAGAGCTGACATTTTCATCACCTTGCTGACCTCTTTTTTTTAAAAAAAAAAAAGTTGAGTTGAGCACATGTATACACTACAACAAAAACCTTATATATTGACACTTTTCTAGATGCAATTTACAATTTGCCTTTAACATTTAGAGCTATATAGTCTACAGGCACTTTAAAATTTGCATCTTCCAGTGGCATTGTATATTTGTATAGGCAATTAAGAATTTGCCTCAAATGTAAAGTCATTTTCTTGTGGCATTCTAACATATGTAGAGGCACTTTTTAGGACATTAATATGTGCAAAACAACTAGATATAAGCAACACAAGGCATATATTAAACATGTAGTCACATGGAGTTGAGATGGTTAGTGCATTGAAGATAAGAATAAACTTCTCAAGAGGTTTCGAGTTCTAGGATTTGAAGTAGCAAGGAATCATAAAGTTTTCACTTATTTTTTCACAATGGTTTGCTATGTTTGTCACACAATCTAATGCCCCTAGAAAATGTCTATACTCTCTTAGAGAAAAAAAGTTTCTATAAAAAATGCTGCAATACATAAATGTCTTCATTTGTATAACAAACTCACTAGATGGCACTAATGGGGCATTTTTTAAAATACCACCATAGTATTGTAAAGACATTTGAAAAATGCTTCTGTAGTATTAGAAAAATATTTCTACAAGATATTTTTGCACAATCTAATGCCCCTACAAAATGTCTCTACTCTCTTAGAGAAAACAAAGTTTCTATAAAAAATGCTGCAATACATAAATGTCTTCATTTTTATAACAAATTCACTAGAAGGCACTAATGAGTCATTTTTTAAAATATCACTACATTTGAAAAATGCTTTTGAAGTATTAGAAAAATGTTTCTACAAGATATTTTTGTTGTAGTAATATTCTACAGACACCATGTGGTGACATCTTCCGCTTGAATGTTTTCAAAGTGGAATTGAGAATGGCAAAATAACATGCGCCATTTGCTAATCATCTAGCACACTAATATTCATGCTACTTATTATTTTTGTGCATGCTGAGAAATGAGTTAGTGGGGATATACTACAGTCTATATAGATTCAAATTTATGTTGGCATCATTTATTATTTTCCGTGATACATTTCTATGGAAAAACTAGTCAACTGATCAGACTCATTATAATAACTCGGGGTTATCTATTTGTAACTGTCGACGGGGGATACCCGTAGACCGGATAAATAGGGTGTTGGGGTACGAGGATCTACACGATATGATAGCAAAGCAAACAAAAGACAAGGATTATACTGGTTCAGGCCCCTCTTGAGGTAATAGCCATAATCCAGTTTATATGAGATTGATATGAAAAACCACATAGTACAAAGGGAACAGATGAATCCGACGATACCGGCGAGATCCTTGTCGAGATTGATCGACGAGATCTCCCGACGGCTTCGGCTTGAGTCCTTTGGCTTTGTAAACTGTGGTGGATGTATTAGCTCTATTATTCGATGATCCTGAACCCCTCCAGGGGTGTGCCTTTTATACCGTGAGTTGCCTTAGTCTCCAAATAGAACTCGGAGTCAACGAAACATGCACGACACAGAATAGTCCCTATCCTTTCCGAGTAGGATTATGATAGTCTCTAGCCCGTAAGGATATTTTTCATAATATCTTGTATATTTCCTTCTCGCTTACGGAAACATATCGTAGAATATGAGGTACGCCAATCTAGTATACTTGGTTAATCTAGGATAGGAGGTATGCCTTATCCATAACCCTGACAGTAACCGTTAACCCAGTTAGTTCAACACATTTAACACCAATTTAGCTGCAGTGTGATTTATTTTTGTTTCGCTTTATATTTTCATGTACCTACATTGTCCTATGAAGATAAGGTGGAGTAATAGAATGCATGGGAATGTGAACACCATTTATGCTTGTGTTTCAGATTTTTGTACTTTCTTGAACATGAAACTCCATTATTATAGTATCCATGTCCATCAAATAATATTTTGGTTACAGACACCATGAGGCCACAACTTCTGCTTGAAATGTTTCCATAGGTGGATTCAAAATGGTAAAAGAGCTTCCATCAATTGCTGAGCACCTACTACACTAAAAGTGGCACAAGAACTAAGAATTGGCTCAGCACTAGTCCAAGCTATCCGTATGGCCAAGGCTGCAAACAGTGCTAGCTCAGCTGGTGAAACATCAGATTATCGTTAGAAACAAACCAAAGATTAGCCTAATAAAACTTTCTCTACTGAAAGGGACAAGAGGGCTGGAATGGCAATGCTAACAAAAAACAAATATTTGTGACTATTGCACCTAATCATTTTGGTCTAATTCTCTCAAAGTCCATGACCCAAAAGGAACCTCGGTGTTCGAGTAGGGAACCATTGCGGAGAATGTAGATAGTTGGGAGACCATTTTCCTCATAACGCTAGGACTGCCATCCAATCTACACATGCATGGTGCTCAATTAGTAACCTTATATTACAATGCAGAAAGTGGGGTGCCCATTTTCCTCATGTTGACAGGGCTCTGGACAGATCTACGCATGATTCTCAATCAGTTGCCCTATCAAGAGGTTATTTGGATGATTAATATCATGTAGAGTGGTTCCTATATACTGGAAGGTTTAGTACATGCCTGACGTTTTGTTCCTGTGGTCAGTAACCTTATAAGATATAAACATTTTAAGCAAATAGATACGAAGAGGATATACCTGTAGAGGGAAAAAAATTGTGTGAAAAAATGATCATGTGTGTACCACACAAATAGATATTAACATTTCTATCTTTTTAAATAAAAAAGATATTTTGTTTGGTGATGTCCTACAAAACACTTCTTTCAAATAAAACGTTGGGACCGCCGTTCAATCTACACATGCATGGTGCTCAATTAGTACCCCTATAATACAATGCAGAAAGTGGTGTGCCCATTTTCCTCATATTGCTAGGACTGTGGACAAAACTACAGATGATTCTCAATCAGTTGCCCTATCAAGAGGTTATATAGATGATTAAGATCATGTAGAGTGGTTCCTATATATATGGAAGGTTTGGTACATACCTAACATTTTGTTTCTGTGGTTAGTAACCTTATAAGATATAAACATCATAAGCAAATAGATATCAAGAGGATATATGTGTAGAAGGAAAAAATTTTGTGAAAAAATGATCATGTGTGTACCACAACAAAAAAAGATATTAACATTTCTATATTTTTAAATAAAAAAGATATTTTGCTTGGTGATGTCCCACAACAAAACACTTCTTTAAAATAAAAACGTAATGAACAAAAAAATCATCTTCACTAATTTTGCATAGCTCAACAGAAACAATGCCATTATAAATTTTACGGTTTGGAAGTATGCCATTACTATTCATATATTTGGTACCATGCTATTTCAATTTCACAAATATTAGAGATATGCCACTACATACCACTTCACAGTATTATCTACTTCCTCTGTTTCATATTATAAGACTTTCTAGCACTGCCCACATTCATATTTGTGTTAATGAATCTAGACATATACGTATGCTTAGATTCATTAACTATCTACATGAATGTGGGTAATGCTAGAAAGTCTTATAACCTGAAATGGAGGGAGTAACTTTTTAGGACCAAATTACCCTTTCTTCTTCCTTTCTCCTTCCCCTCTCTTCTCTCTTTCAACCGAGACGAACTCTAATGACCTCGTGCCGCTGGTCGGGAGCTTGAGGATTTGATGTGGCTAGTGGCATGCAGCCGTGAGATCTGTTGACGTTAGTCCTGGCTTGCTTCAGAAGTTTGGCTCGGTCGTGATGGGCGCATGGAGCGGAGCGAGATGCCAGGAGGACGCCATTTTCTTCGGATCAAATAAACAGAAATAACAGACGCAATGCAGGTTGCGAGAGTTGCGTGGAGTGCGCGGTGTGCGTGTGTGTTCCAGAGTCCTGAAGAACCGGATCGTGGGATGGCGCGATTTTTGGGCATAGGATTCGTTTTTTTTTGTTGAGTATATTTAGGAGAGTAGCTCCAGTTTCTGTTTTTGTAAGGTTTACATTCAGTTGAATGAGAAAAACCCCAGAAAATTGCCCCATACATTCTCGCAAGAATTCTTTCTCTGAAACTTCTCCTCTGCTCTGTTTGCTGCTCTGTTCGTTGTTGCCGCTGCAGCTCTTGCCGTGCCGGACGTGCACAGTTTGCACGCGAGGTGTTCGATCCAGTGCATTGTCGCTAACAAGTGGTATCAGAGCACTCAGGTTGAGGGCTGATCTGACACCATGGCGTTGGTTCCGGCGGGAGCGGGACAGTGGCGGATCTAGGATTTAGGATATGGGTGGTCCGACCTAAATTTTTTTTTCTAAACACAATAAACCTAACGATACTAACATATACAAATGCAAGTATAAATAATAAAACAGATTAAATTTAATCTCACAATGCACAAGATTTTCGGATTTTAAAACTAAAAATTGAAAAAGGTAGACAATTAGTCAATTAGAAAACCTAAAACTAAAATTATTACCTTGTGTTGGCGCGGGCGGCGCGCTGATCGGCTCGACGACGGCTCCTCGCGGCGGTGGCCAGCGGCACACGAACAGCAGTCAGCAGGACAGCACCAGCCACCAGGTCACGGCGTCGCGCGTGGCGGCGTGGGCGTGGCCTCCCGCGTGTCGCGTCGCGCAGTCGCGGCGTCGTCTCGTCGTCTCGTCGCTAGCCAGGCTAGAGCAGTTGCTACAGGCTAGGGCGGCGATGAGGAGAGAAACAGAGAGAGTCGTGATCTCGTCAGATTGATTCCATACGCGCGTGTGTGGGGTCTCTCCGTCTCTGGAGCCGTCATTAGCAAATAGCGCGTCGGGATTAGGGAATAGGGATAATATCGCTTTTTTTCCTTTTCAATAGTCGCTGTTTTCTTTTTTTATTATTATTAATAGGGGGTTTATCGCCGTTTTTGGGTGGTCCCGGGACCACCCGGACCACCCTTTGTATCCGCCATTGGAGCGGGAGCGGATCCGGCGAGGGGGAGCTCGGGGAGTGCTTTCTCCTACCCACAACTCACGGCAACGAACTACACCAGCTGGTGCATTCGGGTTCAGGCGATGATGGAGGACCAGGGCGTGTGGGACGCCATCGAGCCGGCGGCCGGGGTGGCCGTCGACCCAAGAAGGGACAAGAAGGCGAGGTCCCATCTGCTGCAGTCCCTGCCGGAGGACTTGCTGATGCAGGTGGCGAAGAAGAGATCGGCAAAGGAAGTGTGGGATTGCTTGAAGACAAGGTTCGTGGGCGCGGACCGCGTTCGCGAAGCGCGCTTGCAGACGTTGAAGGGTGAATTTGGTGCCATGGTGATGGAGCCGGGGGAAACCCTGGATCAGTACGCGGGCCGCATCACCGCGATGAGCGTGCGTCACTCGGTGTTGGGCTCGACGCTGGGTGATTCCGCGATGGTGAAGAAGCTGTTCGACACGGTGCCGGAAAAATTCGTCAGCCTCGTCGCAGGTATTGAGCAATTTTATGACATTGATACTATGCCATTTGAGGAGGCAGTGGGTCGACTGAAGGCCTACGAGGAGCGCATGCGGAAGAAGAAGGCTGCTGCCGGCGGGGTCACCGCCGACGGGCAGGTGCTCCTCACTCAAGCTGAGTGGGAAGCTCGCTTCAAGAAGAACGGTGGGGAATCCTCGTCACCACAGAAGAACAAACCTTCAGGTGAAGGTGCTGGGCGCGGCCAGGGAGGTCGCGGTCGCGGGAGAGGCCGTGACGCAGGCAGACGCGGCGGGACGCCGCGGGGCGACTCAGGTGCAGGCTCTGGCGGCGGTGGCCGTGACAAGAGTCACATCAAGTGCTTCAATTGCGAGGAGTACGGGCACTACTCTAACCAATGCCCACATCCGAAGAAGAAGAAGGGAGAAGCACATCTTGCACAGACGGAGGACGCCGGGCCTGCCCTGTTGCTTGCGGTGACGGAGGATGTGCCAGAGCACGCGTCGTGCGGCTTGGTCGTACGCGAGCAGCGCGTGTGGCCCAAGCTGCTGCTGGCAGACGCTGGTGGACATGCTGGCGATGTCTGGTTCCTGGACAACGGGGCCAGCAACCACATGACCGGCGATCGAAGCAAATTCCGGGTGCTGGACGAGTCGATCACCGAACGGGTGAAGTTCGGCGACGCTTCCACAGTGCAGATCAAGGGGAAGGGGTCGATTCTTTTTTCATGCAAGAACGGTGATCAATGGCTGCTTGATGACGTCTACTACGTCCCCAGCCTCTGCTGCAACATGGTGAGCTTAGGGCAACTCACTGAAACTGGCCACCGAGTTGTGATGGATAATGATGACCTTGAGGTGTTCGACAAAAATCCCTGGCGCCTGGTGATGAAAGTGAGGAGAACCTCGAATCGTTTGTACCGGATTGAGTTGCAACTAGTGTCCCCTGTGTGCTTGCTGGCCAGACTCGGCGATCCAGCGTGGCTGTGGCACGCGCGGCTCGGACATGTAAACTTCCAGGCGCTGAAACTCTTGGTGGACAAGGAGATGGCAGCGGGAGTTCCTCAAGTACATCATCCCAACCAGCTTTGCCAGGCTTGCCTCGTGGCGAAGCAGATCAGGCAGCCATTCCCTGCGATGGCGAATTATCGAGCAGAAGCGCCGCTCGAGCTGCTGCACATGGACCTATGTGGCCCAATCACACCGTCGACGTTTGCCGGTAATCGCTATTTTCTGTTGATTGTTGATGATTTTTCGCGTTGGATGTGGGTGTTTGTTATCAAGACGAAGGATCAAGCACTGGAGATGTTCGCGAAATTCAAGCCGCTGGCCAAGAACACGGCCGGTCGCTCCATCAAAACACTCCGGACAGACCGCGGTGGCGAGTTTCTGTCCGGCGAGTTCGCGCGGGTGTGCGACGAGACCGGCATCGAGCGACATCTGATGGCGCCGTACTCACCGCAGCAGAACGGCGTTGTTGAACGCCGCAACAGATCAGTGATGGCGATGGCGCGCTCCCTCCTGAAGGGAATGTCAGTTCCCGGCAGGATGTGGGGGGAGGCGGTGCGGCACGCCGTGTTCCTGCTCAACCGGTTGCCAACCAAGTCGATGGGTGAACGCACTCCGTTTGAGGCATGGACGGGGAAGAAACCACACTTAGGACACTTGCGAGTGTTCGGGTGTACTGCGCATGCCAAGGTGACAACTCCAAATCTGAAGAAATTGGATGATCGGAGTGAGCAGTTCGTGTACCTTGGCGTCGAGGAAGGGAGCAAGGCTCACCGGCTGTTTGATCCACGACGCCACCGAATCCATGTAAGTCGCGACGTTGTATTTGATGAAAACACACCTTGGCAGTGGAGTGCTGCTGCAGGAGAGGAGAATTCCACCGAGTTTGTGGTAGAGGAACCTGTTGGCGAGCAGCAGCCGGCGCCGGCAGAACAGTCTGCCACGGTACCGTTGTACCGGGCGCCGCCGGCAGGGAGGCGAGCCGACAAGGAGCCAAAAGTGGCGGAACAGCGAGGAACTTCTCCAGCAAGCCCGGTGAGGTTCTCACCCACGTTGCCCAGCATGCCCACGCCCGGCTCGACATCAACACACTCTGCCGAGGTGGAGGCGTCACCGAGCACGGCCGGCAGCGACGACGGCCCGCTGCGGTACAGGAGTCTGGCGGACATCATGCTGGAGGCGTGTCACGCCCAGAAATTTAGCCCAAATTTCCAGACTATTTTGTGTATTAAATCCCTGTCCAGGACCAGCCAGGGTACACAAAACGACAAGTAATATACAGTTCCAAACGTAAATAAAGCGTAAAATACTTACAGAAGAGGCACTTAGTCCTCACACCGAAACAAAAGCAGCAGCAGCGAAAAAGGCGATCCTAGCGGGGCTTCAGCTCCACTCCACAGGCAAAACTCAACTGGGGTCTGAGCCTTGGTCTTCCAACTTCGTCTTCAGCTCAGAAGCACTACACTTCTGAAAAGGGGGAATAATAGTAAGGCTGAGTACAACCACCGTACTCAGCAAGCCACACCAACGATGCAGACGTGCAAGGGGAACACAAAGAGGGGTTTGTGGCTATTTGCATAAAGGCAATTGTAAAACATTTTATTGAGCAAAACAGTAAAACAGTTGAGTAATTAAAGTAACATTAAAATCTCCACTGATCAACGCTACACCACGTTGAACAGGCCCAACCAACCCACCTGTATTACAGTGCATTGGGTCGATTTATTAAGTGTGAGACTAATCACGGTGAATCTGGTCGATCGCCCATAACCGCGGGCACGGCTATTCGAATAGTTTTACTCTGGCCAGAGGTGCACAACTGTACCCACAAGACACAACCCACCGACATGTCATCGCGTCATCATGTGCCCATGATGCACACGTCACCATGTCGAGTGATTGTGACGAGACCCTTCACATAACCCTCCCCTAACCATCCACACCACGCTAAGGTTTCACCCCCACCCCTCAAAAGGCAGTGGGCGGTCCCCTCTTGCGCCGCGGTGAATCCGGCAGCTGGACAACCGGACACCCCGGCCGACCCAACTCCATCACGCCCACCCTCGCCACCGGTGCCTAGGAAAGGGTCGAGCTATACTTCAGATCAAGCAGTTACCCACTCCCGCTTGTGGTAAGCACTGTAAGTCTTCCAGGGTTTCCTGTGAACCGGTCCTTAATTGCCATGGGTGCGACTAGCAAAACCATGCACCCACAGCCCACCATTCAGTCGCATTTTAGTTGGATAATTACGACCATGAAACATGGCCAGATGTCTCGAGCACGCAGCTCAACAAGATACTAGAATGTCTAATACTGCAATTATCCCATCGACTGAGCTAGTGGTAATTAAGCATGGCTAAGCATATAGTTCTAGCTAGGTCACATAAGTAACATGAGCTAGTCGATTTATCACCCAAGGTTGACAAAGGATAGATATCAAGTAAACATGGCACAAGCAAGCAGATAGGTAAACCCTGATCCCATGTAATTAGCAAAACATGCATATTTATTTGCAAACGGTAAAACATTTATAAATTAGGATCAACATGCTCAAGGGGGAATGTGTGACTTGCCTTGCTTCTTCACTTTGATCTTCTGAACTCTTTTCCTCGCGACCGCGAACTTCCGAAACGACGGATTCTACACGCTGGCACGCAAAATGAGGAGAAACTCTAATAAAGACCAAGCAAACAGTACATAAAAAGTAAACAAACATGTAGAGCTCAATTTTAGATGAATTTTGCAAGTTGAATGGCTCAATTTGGAGTTCGAATGAATTAGATATGAATTTTAGAAGTTTTGAGCCATTTAAATGGATTTCTAGAATTATTACCGATTTATTGCGCAATTATTATTTATTTTCTCAAAGGAAAAGGCATTTGCTGACGTCGGCAAGGGGCGCCGGCGCCGACACGCGGGCCCCGCACTTCAGCGGCACAAAGGGGCGGGCGCACGGTGGACTCGGTCCACCGCGACCTGGCGGCACCGTGGACCCGGACCACGGGAGTGGTCCACGGGCGGCGAACGGAGCGGCAAGGGGCGGGCTCGCCGGCCAGCCCGACAAGGCGGCGGCACACGCGCGGACGGCCGCCGGCGATAGCAGCACGACGCGGCGCCGGACACGGGAGGCAGAAGGGAAAAGGGAGGAAGGAGGCCTCACCGTGCGCCGGGCGGCGAGGGGCGACGAGCGCGGCGGCGAGCTCCTCGGGACGACTGTGAGATGGCGCTCCCGCGGCGGCTCCACGGGCGGGAAATGGCGGACGGAGGCCGGGATGACCTGGGAGGGCGAAGGAATGATTTGGGGAAAGGGAGGAGGCGCGAGGCGGCGAGGAGCGGTGGTTTGAGGCGACAACGGCGGTGGTGGAGCTCGGGTCGACGGTGAAACCGGCGCCCGGGTGGTTTATTGCGGAAGCGGAGCGGTGGACGGGGTGCGGCAACGCGCGGCGAGGCCGGCGGCACAAACTGCGCGGCGCGGGGACGGCGGCAGCGGCGGCAGCAGCCGGCTGGAGAGTCGCCGGCGAGCGGCGGTGCTTGCGCTCGCGTGGGGAGAGAGGGAGAGAGTGCGGGGAGTACGGGAAAATTGGGGAAATGGACGAGGGTCGCATGGGGAGTGTTTATATAGGCTCAGGAGAGGGAAATCGTGGCCGAGAGGAGCGGAATCGGGCGGCAACCGGCCGGCGACGTGGGGTGGCGACATGGAGCTCGAGGGAGGTCAAACCGGCGTGATTTTTGGGGAAAAGTGGGGGAAAATGAGGAGGAGTGGGTGGCGACCACATCCGCACGGTCGGACGTGCGCGAGGGAGGCGGGAGGCGGCGGTTTTAGCGGCGGGGTGGGGGCGGCAATGGCGGCAATTGCCGGTCCCTGGCGAAGGGGTGGCTGGAGGTAGGGGAAGGGGATGACAGGTGGGGCCGCGGGTCCCACCTCTCAGCCAATGGAAGAGAGAGGGGAAGCCGGGAGGGAGGAAAAGCAGACTTGCGCCAAAAGGGGAGGCAAGCCGGGCCGCGGGAGGGGAAGGAGAGAGGATTTTGGGCCGAGCCCGAAAGGGAGGAAGGGGAAATTTATTTTGTTTTCTTTTTATTTAAATTAGTTTAATGAACTTTGTGACTTTAAAATTATTTCTTGAACTCCGAAAATTCACGGAAAAATCCGGAGAGTATTTTAGGGCACAAAGAATATTACAAAATATTCTCGGCCAATGATTTTTAAGGGAAAATTTTAATTCTCCCATTAATTCACTCGAATAAATTGCTTTAACTTTTAATATAATTTCTAGAAATACATTATTAAATGATTTTTAAACCCGAACGAAAATCGGGGTGTTACAAGGCGCCACGCGTAGACTTGGTGGATGAAGAGGATGGTGAAGCACTGCTCGCAGAGACAGAGGAGCCGTCATCGTACCACGAGGCCGCAGGGGAGCCGGCGTGGGTCGACGCAATGCAGAAGGAGCTGGAGGCCATCGAGAAGAACTCAACGTGGTCGCTGTGCACATTGCCGGCGGGCCACAAAGCAATCGGACTCAAGTGGGTGTTCAAGTTAAAGAAAAACACTGCCGGGGAAGTAATCAAGCACAAGGCAAGGCTGGTCGCAAAGGGCTATGTGCAGAGGCACGGTGTAGACTTCGAAGAAGTGTTCGCGCCGGTGGCGAGGTTGGACACGGTGCGTACCATACTTGCTGTCGCAGCGGACCGAGGTTGGCAGGTGCATCACCTTGATGTCAAGTCAGCTTTTCTCAACGGGGAGCCAGAAGAAGAGGTGTATGTTGCCCAACCGGAGGGGTTCATTAAGAAGGGACAAGAGCACCTTGTGCTGAAATTGAGCAAGGCACTATATGGCTTGAGGCAGGCGCCACGGGCCTGGAACATTTGCTTGGACAAGAGTCTGAAGGAACTTGGGTTTGTGCGGTGCAAGGAAGAACAAGCCGTATACACCCGAGGCAGAGGAGCAGAAGCTGTGATTGTTGGCGTTTACGTCGATGATTTAATGGTGACAGGGGAGAATCCTGCCAGGGTAGAAGCATTCAAGAAGCAAATGATGGGGGAGTTCGAGATGAGTGATCTAGGGCTCTTGAGTTATTATCTGGGAATTGAGGTTGGACAAGGTGTGAATGGAATCACACTTAAACAAACTGCCTATGCAAAGAAGGTTCTGTCACAGTTCGGGATGTTGGACTGCAATTCGACCTCAGTTCCTGTTGATCCAAAGACACAGCTTTAGAAGGATGCAGATGGACACCCTGTTGATGCTACTGAATATCGGCGTGTGATCGGTTGCCTTCGGTATTTGCTGCATACAAGACCGGACCTGTCATATGCTGTTGGAGTGGCGAGCAGATTCATGGAGCATCCCACCATGATGTACTCGAAGGCAGTGAAGCAAATTCTCAGGTATTTGAAGGGGACAATTGAATGTGGCCTTGTGTATACCGCAGGAAGTGGTGAGATCACAATCACGGGGTACACTGACAGCGATCTAGCCGGAGATGTTGATGATCGTCGGAGTACAGGAGGCATGGCGTTCTATATCAACAACAGTGTGGTGGCATGGAGCTCGCAGAAGCATAAGACAGTAGCTCTTTCTTCTTGTGAAGCAGAATTCATGGCAGCCACTGCAGCTGCCTGTCATGCACTTTGGCTAAGGGCATTGCTGGGAGAGCTACTCGGTGAGGAGGCAAAATTGGTAAAGTTGTTTGTTGACAACAAATCAGCTATTGCTTTGATGAAGAATCCTGTTTTTCATGGGAAGAGCAAGCATATAGATACTCGGTATCACTTCATCCGTGAGTGCATCGAAGGAGGACAGATTTTGGTCGAATTTGTTCGTTCAGAAGAACAGCGAGCAGATGCACTGACAAAAGGGTTGCCGGCGGCAAAGCTGGCGACGGCAAGGTTTCTGCTTGGAGTTCATGATCTTGGAGAACGCCAGGCCTAAGGGGGAGATTGTTGACGTTAGTCCTGGCTTGCTTCAGAAGTTTGGCTCGGTCGTGATGGGCGCATGGAGCGGAGCGAGATGCCAAGAGGACGCCATTTTCTTCGGATCAAATAAACAGAAATAACAGACGCAATGCAGGTTGCGAGAGTTGCGTGGAGTGCGCGGTGTGCGTGTGTGTTCCAGAGTCCTGAAGAACCGGATCGTGGGATGGCGCGATTTTTGGGCATAGGATTCGTTTTTTTTTTTTTGTTGAGTATATTTAGGAGAGTAGCTCCAGTTTCCGTTTTTGTAAGGTTTACATTCAGTTGAATGAGAAAAACCCCAGAAAATTGCCCCATACATTCTCGCAAGAATTCTTTCTCTGAAACTTCTCCTCTGCTCTGTTTGCTGCTCTGTTCGTTGTTGCCGCTGCAGCTCTTGCCGTGCCGGACGTGCACAGTTTGCACGCGAGGTGTTCGATCCAGTGCATTGTCGCTTACAAGATCAGTTGCTTTTGCTTGCTTGCACACATTTTAGCTAGGATTCAGGAATATCCTTAGAAACATACAGCATGCATTGGCCTATCTATGTGTATCACTGTGTAGATGTAGAGACGTACAGTGACTGAACCACGCCATGCATGAGCGTAAGTGTACAGGCTAGTTCCATAGTTCGTACATGCTGGGCAGCACCGCCGCTCCAACAACGTGGCGGGCGCTCCTGCCGTCCACGCCACGCCGGCCAGACCACCGGATCACATCGGATGCGCTAGTGGGGGGCACTGATGCAGCGTTGCTCGCGGAGGTGTATTGGGAGATCGGCGGTGCCAAGCTGTAGTCCTCACCGTGCAGTCCACCACTGCAGGCTATAGCTGGCTACATAAACCTCGTCGGACGGTCAGAGATCGTTGGTTGGATGACATGAGAGAGGAGGAAGAAAGGGATGAAGAAGAACAAAGGGTAATTTAGACCTAAAAAGTTAGATATAGCTGTCAAAAGGTATGCAGTGGCATATCTTCAATACTCGTGAAATTGTAATGGCATGGTATCAAATAAATAAATATAAATGGCATATTTCTAAACTATAAAATTTATAATGGCATGAATCTAATTAACCCAGTAAATATCAAGCAGCCAGAGAAATTCAGACGACTGAACGACATATACTCCAAGGTGTAGAACCCATGTGTACATATATATATACAAGTCCTACAGTCAGTTAACACAGTAGCATGCGTAGAAGCAAGTCTCAACACGTCTGCAATCTCTGTAGTATAGCATGCGTGCATATTGCTGAGCATAGGAGGCATCTGGAGTTTTGGTGCCTCATTTTCACGTGAAATAGGCAGGGGCGCAGGGCAATGATTGAGGTTTGTGCAGAAGTCCATAATCTCAATATATAAATAAATAAAGACATGTTTAAGCAAGATTCTTTTGAAAGTATAAAAGCACACTAGTAATCCCATCTTCCACATCCTACGTACCCTTGATCCTCCCACCTCAAATAGACGTATAGAGAGAGAGAGCATTAAGAAACAAGTGAGAAGAGAAGTAACAGCTACTTCTGTAGGATCGAATATCAAGAACTAAGCCAACCAGAGGAGGTGAATGGTTGGTGTACCAAAAAACCAAAACTTTTAGCGCAAATAAAAGTTACCCTCGAATTCGACGGATCGTGGTCTAACCGAAGTAGATGCGCCGGTTTGACCGCCTGAATGCAGTAGGTCTGACCGAGATATATTGTATCTCCGGTCTGACCGGCGAGATCAGCTGTCGTCGCCTAAAGTCGTCGCCGGTCTGACCGCCGTTACTCCGCCGGTCTGACCGCCGCGATGCCGCCGGTCTGACTGATGGTTTCGCCTGTTAGACTGCCGAACCAGAGCAAACACTGACAGCTTTGGCCCAAGAAAATAACAAACTCACGTAAGCAACAAACTCACGGGAGAACACATACGAGCAGCAAATTGGATGGACACACACACAACAGATTCCGTCGGCGACGCACGCCTTTCCTGGCTTCTTTCTGTATTGCTGATCTGCTAAAACTAACTGATGATTACACGGCTTATATATAGCCTCCTGTACATGCACATAGCTAACAGCCCGGCCGGGTCACACGCACGACTACGAGCCACTCACTCGTACAACGATCTGCGCATCTTACGCCAAGATTCGCTCCTCTGAGCTGACCGCGAGCCACGCCACAACGTGCTCCACTAATCCTGCAAGCTCCTAACTAATTTGTCGCTAATCTTGCTATTTACCTAACCTATTTAGTTGCTAGTTGTGCTGCAACACACGTAGCTGCCATTCACTAGCACTGACTTATTCTACATGCAAGCATGGACTAACCACTACCTTTACAAGATGCACACATACACATCACTGAGAAGATTAATGTGAACATATCACACTCCTCTCTACATGCAACTAATGCAAAGACCAAAGACATGCGCAAGTCATGATTAGTTCTAACAATGCCTCCCCTAATCTTGACTTGCATCACTTGCATACATACGCTTCATCACAGGAGGCACGGCTCTTCATCAGCTGTTGCGAGGAGCGCCTCCTCTTTCTTCAGTTTGCGGCACTCACTGGCGAAATGCCCACGAACTCCACAATTGTAGCACTTGCCTTTCTTGCCATCCAACTTGCGCTCGCTGTGGTCGTCAGAGTCACTGCTTGTGCCGTCATCGTCGTCGCGGCCACGACCACCAGTGCGGCCACCCCTAGCCTTGCCTTGGCCACCACCACGGTTGTCATTCTTCTTTTCCTTGAGTGAGAGACTCCCACTGTGCACATGTGAACAACAAATGCTCACCCTCCGGTTTGTGGCGCCGACCCTTCAAGGATTACTGGAACGCCCTCAAGCAGCCGATCACCTCCGCCACGGACATCTTCGACACATCACCCCATTGCTCGATGGTGCCAACAATTTGAAGAAACTTGTTGGGAACTGCACTAAACAATTTCTCCACAATAACACTATCCTTTACCCTAGCACCGAGAGAACGCATCTCCCCCACTAGTGCGGTGAGCTTCGGTGAGAATTCCGCGATAGTTTCGGAATCCTCCATGTACAAGCGATCAAATCGCCTCTTCAATGCTTGTAGTCGCGCCTTCTTGACTCGATCCCCGCCGACGTTCATCTTCTCTATGGCCTCCCAAGCCTCCTTCGCCGTGTCCTTGTCTGCGATGGCCATCATCACGGCATCCGGCACAGCTTGAGAGATGGCGGCGAGAGCTTCGATGTCCTTCTCTTCTCCGGTCGACGACCCTTCGCCAATTATTGCCGTCCATACACCAAGATGACGTAGGATGATCTTCATCTATACGGCCCACACACCGTAGTTTGTGTCGCTTAGCATTGGGTAATGCATAGAGACAACATTGCCGGCCGGTCGTGCCGCCACCACGACACCACCGCCGCCGCTGCCGTCACTCGGTGGCGTTCCCTCCGGCGACATGTCACGAGCCATCACCTCGCTCTAATACCAATTGACAGCTTTGGCTCAAGAAAATAACAAACTCACGTAAGCAAGAAACTCACGGGAGAACACACACGAGCAGCAAATTGGCTGGACACACACACAACAGATTCCGTCCGCGACGCACGCCTTTGCTGCCTTCTTTCTGTATTGCTGATCTGCTAATACTAACTGATGATAACACGGCTTATATAGCCTCCTGTACATTTTTTTTTTTTTTTGAAACTGGGCATGCTCAATTAACAGATGCTGACAGATCGTCAGCCACCATTACAAGAACGTTGTCAGGAACATCGCTCGAAGTTAGCTCCACCCCCTCAACACGACACAAGCCCAAAGCTGCCATCTCCTGGGCAACCCGGTTACATTCACGTGGACAGAAAACACATTGAAAACTAAGCAAGTTTGAATCAACCAATTTCTTGATCTCGTCCAGCAGTCCTTTCTCTGCCAAAAGAGCAGCATTCTTTGTCGTTATAGCTTGCTGTATTGCCAGGGCATCAATTTCAAGCATTTGCTGACGAATGCCAATGTTTATCGCCGCCTGAATACCCTGAATACCCGCAATCACCTCGGCCTGGAATGCACTCAGCAAGTGATTCACCTTCCCTGCTCCACCCAGTACAACATCACCATCACTGTCCCAGATTATGAATCCCCAGCTCCCGCTCATGCTAGTTGGTTGGAAGGAAGCATCACAGTTTAATTTGAGAACACCTTCAGGCGGTTTTGTCCATTTCTTATCTCTTGTCACCTTCACTTCTACTTCCCCTTTTGTAACCTGACAGATCTCATCTGCATATATTTTAATGGCTCTGCCAATCATTTCCGGCTTCCTTCTCTTCTTCTCTTCTCTGATTTGGTTGCGTTCATTCCATATAGACCACAATGCAACAACTGCCATTCTTCTGTTGTCTTCCTGCTCATTCAGGATGGACTCAATGGCCTCCTTTGCATTTGCAGCTCCCTCCAACTTCCTCTAAAGATTATACAGTCCCAGATCGCCCCAAACATGCCTGGCCAACTTGCACTTCGCAAACAGATGAGCCCCATCCTCGCTGAAACGTTCACAAACTGGACATATATTATCCACTTTCATACCTTTCCTAGATAGGTTGCAGCGGAGGGGATGACTATTGTGAGTGAAACGCCAAAGAAAATGCTTCAACTTGCCAGGAACTTGCAGCTTCCAGATTCTTTGCCAAATAGAATCAACCACATTTCTGCTACTACCCTGTCCGCCCCCTCGGCTTGATTTCTAAAGGAAATCGTCGCGACAAACCATTTAAGCACTCCTGACACTGAAATTGCCGTGCTTATCGAAATGCCAACCAAGCACATTCTCCTGGTCTGTATAAATCGGCAACGCAAGTATGAGGTTTGCATCTTCCTCCCAGAAAATCTCCTTTATCAACTCAACATCCCACCTCCCAGTGTGTGGATTCATTAGCTCAGCGACCTCCGATAAGATACACCCCCCTGGGAGTTATCGGTCTTCTTGAAACACATCTCGGCAACCAAGGGTCACTCTAGATTTTAATATTTTCGCCATTTCCAATCCTCCAAATGATTCCTTTCTTCAACAAGCCAATTCCACGCAAGACACTTCTCCAAGTATATGACATTCCCCCTTTTGGTGCAGCCTGTAACAGCGACGAGTTCGGAAAATACTTTGCTTTTAAGACTCTCGCACACAAAGACTCCGGGTTCTGCCATAATCTCCAACCTTGCTTTGCTAACATTGCCATATTGAAAGCATGAATATCCCTGAAACCCAACCCACCTTCCTTCTTGGATTTCATCATCTGTTCTTTGCTAAGCCAATGTATTTTCTGCTTCCCTTCCTGCTGGTTCCACCAAAACCTGCATATCATATTACTAATCTCATCACATAGTGACTTTGTTATGTCAAAGCATCCCATGGCGAAGGTGGGGATAGCCTGTGCTACTGCTTTGATCAATATCTCTTTCCCGGCCAATGATAAGAATTTATCCTTCCATCCTTGAATCCGCTTCCAGACTCTATCCTTCAGGTATGCAAAAAATGTTCCCTTTCGAGCGCCCCACATGTACAGGCAATCCAAGGTATTTCTCACTCATTGTCTCCTTGGTTACCTGAAGGATATTGGAAACATCATTTTTCCTGGGTTGTTTTGTATTTTTGCTAAAAAGCACAGCAGACTTTGCTTTGTTTATCATATATCCCGAACACCTTTCATACAAATCCAGGATTTCCTGTAATTGATGAGCATCCCCTTCACTTGCACGAATTAAAATAAGAGAATCATCGGCGAAGAGAAGGTGAGATACACTTGGTGCTCCATGACAAATTTTCACACCAGCAATTCTACCATCCAGCTCACCCTGTTGCAACAATGCTGAAAAGCCCTCTGCACAAATCAGAAACAGATAAGGAGACAGTGGGTCTCCCTGGCGAAGCCCCCTCTCACTCTCCAGTTTGAACATGTCAGTGAGATCGCCATTAACCTTAATACAGTATGACACTGAAGTGACACATTCCATAATCAGGCTGATCCAGCTTTCAGCAAAACCCAGCCTCCCCATCATAGCCTTCAAGAAAGACCACTCGACCCGATCATAAGCCTTGCTCATATCTAATTTTAGTGCTATGAAGCCCATATCTCCCTCTCTTTTATTCAGCAAGTAATGTGTGAGCTCATACGCAATAAGAATATTATCTGAAATTAGTCTGCCAGGGACAAAAGCGCTTTGCGTCGGCGAAATAATCTCATCTAAAACACCTCGCAGCCTACCTGCCAAAACTTTTGAGACCACCTTATAAACCACATTGCAGAGGCTAATGGGCCGAAGATCGGTGACATGCTCTGGCTGTTGAACCTTAGGGATCAGCGCAATCACAATATCGTTCCAGCCTGCTGGCATATTTCCTCCATTTAGCACTTGTAGTACCTCCGCAGTCATCTTTCCCCCAACAATGTCCCAGCAATTTTTAAAAAATCCGAGGGCATGCCATCCGGCCCGGCGCTTTTAAATCACCGATTGAGTCAAGTGCTTTTTTTACCTCCTCCTCCGTGAACTCCCTCATAAGTGTCTCATTCATCTCAGTGGATACACGAGGCTGAACCGCAGCTAGAAGTTACTGCATTAGAGTTTCATCTACCTCACCAGTACTCCTGAACAGCTGCATAAAATGGTTCCCAATAAAAGTCTTCTTTTCATCCTCCTTCTCCACCCAACTCCCATCTTTGGGAGTGTTTAGATCCAAAGTTTGGATCCAAACTTCAGTACTTTTCCATCACATCAACCTGTCATACACACACAACTTTTCAGTCACATCATCTCCAATTTCAACCAAAATCCAAACTTTGGATCCAACTAAACACAGCCTTTCTTCAGTTTACCGATTCTATTTCTTTTCTTTCTTTCCGAGCAAGCTTTATGGAAGTAGCTTGTATTTCTATCCCCAAGCTGGAGCCAGTTAACATGCACGTGTTGCTTCCAGTAGGTATCAATTTGTTCCTCCAATCGATCTACCTTAAAGCTCCACACAGCCTCCCGCCTGACCGACACATCATCAATCAGCGCTCTACGCCATCTCTCCAGCCCCTTTTTTGCCTTTTTTTAATCGCTTTTCCAGATCCCCCAACACGTTCGTACTCCATTCCTTCAGTCCTCCAACAACATCCTTAGTATGATCAGCAAGGCTAGCGCTCTCACCACGCATTGACCAGCCCTCTTCAACCACTTTCTTGCAATCCTCCTCCTGTAGCCAGCCAGCTTCAAACTTAAACAGGGTATTTATACCACGCCGCCTTCCCCCTTGTTCTAACAGCTCCGTATTTAAAATCACTATAGCCTCCTGTACATGCACATAGCTAACAGCCCGGCCGGGTCACACGCACGACTACAAGCCACTCACTCATACAAAGATCTGCGCATCTTACGCCAAGATTCGCTCCTCCGAGCTGACCGCGAGCCACGCCACAACGTGCTCCACTAATCCTACATTCTCGTAACTAATTTGCCACTAATCTTGTTATTTACCTACCCTATTTAGCTGCTAGTTGTGCTGCAACACACGCAGCTGCCATTCACTAGCACTGACTTGTTCTACATGCAAACATGGACTAACCACTACCTTTACATGATGCACACATACACATCACTGAGATGATTAACGAGAACATATCAAACTCCTCTCTACATGCAATTACTAATGCAAAGACCAAAGACATGTGCAAGTCATGATTAGTTCTAACAAACACAAATCGAAGAACTCTTGATGTAGATGACAAAATTATTACTTCTCTCTATGTTTACAAAGTGCAATAACAGCACTCCTCTCGAAAATTTCGACTAAACTCGAAACCCTAACTCAACTCTCAATTCAATGCTCTCAAAAGCGATACAGGGAGGCCACACCCTCCCTCTCTATTTATACATGAGGTAGGCAGATTAAATCCACGAACCAAACTCATACAAGAAGTCCTAATCCACCTAGGAAACCTTTCCGTACAAGAAACCAACTTTACAAACTCCAATCATACCAAATTTGGACACCTTTCAAATTCGACTCCACATCCCATACGTGCACAATATCTCCATCGTATGCCATATGGAATCTTCACCAACCACGTGCATTGATGGCAGGCCTAAGTATCACGCATGATATCTGACTGTCCGGACGTCACCTTATCTCCAAGTTGACTTCCGATCCATCACTGACAATACTCTCCCAAGGCATTAAGACACCTACACATGAATCAAACAAAGAAACAATATTCCGAGACTAAATTATCTCCAACTTGACTCATTGTTAGCAAACAACAGTATTACATACGTATAGTATCCATAAAGAAGCCATAAACACAAAATATCCACGGATATCTAAACAAACAACCCGAAACCAAAACCGACACAGAGTCCGCCGGTCAGACTACGGGCTGGCCAGTCTGACCGCTCGCATAGCATCGGTCTGACCGGCCTCACCAGCCCGCTCTGACCGGACCCGACAAAACAACAAACCCTGTTCATGACCTGAAAATCAATCATATCCAAAACCACTTCGACAATAATCTCCAAATATTAAAACCAATAAACTCATATGCCAATTGTTCATCACAGAATAATAATCAAACACACTTTGATTTTACAACTTCCTTCATCCCATATAAACCAACATCTAGGGATGAATCTTGACAAGTTATTGCCAAGATTCATAACTAGAAGTTGATTCTTTTCAGGACAGAGGGTGTAGCTCCTTGAAACCTTTTACGCCATTTTAGAATTTATGTCGCACTTTGGCACACGCTCTTACCTCTTCAGTCTACAACCATCACTTGCTGATGTGTGGCCAATATGATAATCTGCCCACATTGCTATGTGGACATTGCAATTTTATACTCTATATCTGATTTTGCTGGCGCTGAGAGCAGCCTTGTCACTGCCATCCATGTGAATATGTGATTAGGGTTAATCATGCATTGTCCATGCTGGAGATCAAAGCCCGTCAATTCCTGTAGCTTCTTGGTGATGCCAGTGATTCAGACTGTAGCTAAATCTAAAGAATCAAATTAAGACATATCGGTTAAAACATTTCGGCGAATCACGATTAAAACATTTCGGTCTCACACAAAACATACCGATTCAACTGATGAAAACTAACACATTCAGAAAGAATCAAAGACAAAAACATAAAACATATATACACCGGCAAAATGTCCAGTGCAACATTATTTTGATCCAACACCAGAAACATCGAAACATGAAACATATATTGGCTAAAAAAATAGAGAATTCACGAGATGTCACTGGTGGAGAAAGGGGCTTTACTCCCGGTTCGTAATCCCCTGTAGTCCCGGTTTTCCAACCGGGACTACGAATCCGGGATTTAAGAGAAAAAAGGGCAGTAAAAATCCATTTTTAGTCCCGGAGTATCTTTAGTCCCGGTTGGTAACACTAAAGAGGCTAGCTCAGGTTGCTACTTTATTCTATTCTTTTCTTCATTGTTTTTAATATATTGATTCACCATATCCCATCCCAAATTCCCAAATCAATCATCCCCGAATAGTTTCCAAATCCTCAAATCAATCTCTAAATACATAACAAAATCTTAAAAAAATTACATCAAACTTCTACAAAATTCATCACAAATACATCACATATTCACATCACACACAAATCAAATACATCACATATTTACATCATACACAAATTGTCCCAGATCCGAATCAGAGATTTAAAAAAAAAGAAAGAAAATAAAGAAGAAGATGAACGGCCGCCGCCTCGCCGCCCGCCGTGTACCAGGCTCCGCCGCCAACTGCCAGCGCACCAGCGCGCCGCCGCGCCGGGCCCTCCGTGCGCCGCGCCGCCGCACCGGCCGGCAGCCGCCTCGCGCCGCCCGCGGCGTCCCCGGCCGCCGCCGCGAGTCCGCCAACCGCCCGCTCGCCGCCTCGCCCGACCCTCCGCACGCCGCGCCGCCGCGCGGGCCGGCCGGCCGGGCCTCTGCTTCCAGCCGTTGCAGAGGGAGGTGGGGAGGAGGGAGAGGAGGAGAGGAAAGGAGGAGGGAGAGGAAGAGATAAGGGTGATTATACGAGGAGATGAGTTAAAAAATGAGAGGAGGAGATTGTATTGATTCGATCCGCGTGCAACCACCCCGCTTATGTCGACTTTTTTCCCGGTTGGTAACATCAACCGGGAATAAAGCTTATATTGATATTTAGTCCCGGTTGGTGATCTATTTATAGTCCGGTTAGTAACACCAACCGGGACTAAAGATCAAAAAATTCCTCAGAGCTTTCAAACCGGGACTAAAGATGATTTTACTCCCGGTTTTTAATACAACCGGGACTATTGTGAAATCTGGTGGACCGACCAAAGATGGTTTCTCCACCAGTGTGTACACGTCGCGATCTAACCTCTTCTTCCTCACTCTTGCGTCTCTGGATCAGACTTTTTCTATTTATAACATCTAATTCAACAAAAACCTCACAGTTACTCCCTCCGTATTTTAATGTACGACGCCGTTGACTTTTTAACCAACGTTTTACCATTCGTCTTATTCAAATTTTTTATACAAATATAAAAATACTTATATCATGTTTAAAGAACATTTGATGATAAATCAAGTCACAATAAAATAAATGATAATTATATAAATTTTTTGAATAAGACGATAGGTCAAACGTTTGTCAAAAAGTCAACGGCATCGTACACTAAAATACGGAGGGTGTACTAAAATAAAACGTGAATCACTTACAACAGTTCACTCGGTTACTAAAACAATTAATTTGAGACATAAAGTTGTTTCAACTTAATTTCAAGATCAGTTTCGACATGCAGAAGATCTTTCCAGTATATATCGCCACATCACCCTAGTGTACTGTGTGAGAACCACAAGAAATCAACCATGTCGTCTTCTTTGCCCTGCCTCGCCGTCGCCGTCGCCGTCCTATCGCTGCTAGCTCTAGCTAATTCCAACCACCTGCTAGCCTCCGTCACCTCCGCCGCCGGCCGCGGCCGCTCCTCGATCCCGCGCGGCCACATCGAGGCGATGAAGTTCCTGTACGCGGTGAACGACGTGCGGCAGCAGGCCGGGGCGCCGCCGCTGGAGTGGAGCGGCGCGGCGGCGCGGCGCGCCAAGGAGCGCGCCACCTGGCTCCGCGGCCCCGGCGGGTGCGACCTGCAGGCGCAGAAGGGCAGGGACGTCCCGGCGCCGGCCAACGGCGGCGCCGTGACCTACTTCCTCAGCGACGGTGGTGGCCGGGCCTCGCCGGAGGACGCGGTCCGGGTCTGGGCGGATGAGCGGCGGTGGTACGACGCCGGCGCCAGGGCGTGCGCCGCCGGCAAGCGGTGCGGGGACTACGAGATCATGGTGCAGCTGGCGTCGAAGCAGCTCGGGTGCGCCGTCGCCGTGTGCGCGTCACGCAAGACGATCATGGTGTGCGAGTACTACGCTGGGCATTGATCTGAGCCTATCTATGCTAGTACTACGATCATGTACTAAGCTCCATTTTTACAAAATATACTAATAAGATAGCATATGACGATGGGCAGATTTTCTTCTCCGCGGCTTGTCTTCAATGTTCCGTTGGAATTTGAGATCCTGTAGATATATACATATACTCCATTTTGACATGATTATTATTTCACTTTCGGAGTACAACGTTCAATAAAGATTACTACTACCCCAGTACCCCTGCATTCTCAAGGATGACTCAGATTGATGCGTGTAGTATCAAATAATAGATATATTAAAAATATGAAGATTTAATACGTGAAAATAACAATATATTTATAAATGGAACTTTTATATTAACTAGGAAGGTAGCCCGCGCAGTTGCACGGGCATCTTATTTAAACTATCATAATTTTTGTTATTAGGATTTTAAATATTATGACTTTTGTCTCTCCGTGAAAGAATTTGAAGGTTCTTTGCAACACATGATTGAAAAAAATATATAAGTTGGAAACATGTTAGAAATGCATGTGTGAAACAACGAATAAATGAATTTTGGACAGTAAACGAATTTTTTACAGAGTACAGCAATAATATGAATGTTAAAATTTGTTAACCCACATAGATGAAATCATCATCTTTCATTGCATAAATAAACTGCAGTTAACGAAACAACCTTTGCATCAGCAGCTTGATTTTCTCGATCCCATGCAAAGGAAAAAACATGCGCATGCATCTTATTTCTATTTTATTAATTTTATTGCCATTGAGATATACCGCAACTTTTTGGATATCAGCTAATCGTTAGGTGCACCGTGCATGGATACCTCGTAAGCAATATGATTTAGGGATTAGTAGATAGTGGTAGTGTGCATATACCTCGTAAGTTATAATTGATCAAGTATACATATTAAGCGTTTTAGTAGCTTTCTAAATAGCTTATCGGATTGGCTACTTCCTTGTCCAATATATCTGTAAAGTTCATCCCCACTAAGTGTAGCTAATGCTAATTCTCCCTTTTCTCATAAAGCCACATCATCTCAGTTGATTTTAGCCCTTGGATGATTCCTCAAGGGTGCAAATTGCATTTCTTCTCGCCAAAAGCCACACCATACAACTCAACCATTTATAACTTTTCAATAATTGATCAAGGTACAAAATATACAAACACATGAAAGAAAATCATATAGTAAATAAGATTTTGTTTCTACAGCTCATATCTACTATTTTATCACACAAATCTCCCGCAGCAATGTACAGGGTACCCATCTAGTTTATAGTGAGAACGTTTCCCGGACTGTTAAACGTGTAATATTTTATCTTTTTCTCATAATTTCTATGATTTTCTCTAATTTATTATAGTATCATGTATGAATTTAAGAGTGTTCATAAGATGTTTAATGGACTTAAACTTTTATATGTTTATTTTTGCATGGTATCGGTAGGATATGAATTTTTCATCAGACTTACTGTAATGTATTTGTGCAAATCAAAAGATGCAATCAATAGGAATCCCAATCGCATACTTTTTTTTCCTATAATCTAAAGGAGCTTTGAATTTTAATTTTAAATCCCAACTATAGTTTTGAGCTGAGTACAAACTTTTTAACGGTATATTGCCTTTTGGATTTCACAAAAAAAAAACGAAAGAGAGGAACGTCGGACCGGCGTGGGTACATACTTATGTGCACCTTGAAGTGGGGACTTTTAGAGATAAATTTAATTGGTAGTTCTTTAAGATAGATGTAATGGATAAAACAATAGTCTACCAAAATAAATGAAAACCAATAGTTAACTGCTTTTTTTTTCTTAGAATTTATGTGATTTATTATAGCGTCACGTGGCAGCTTAGAAGCATTTATAGGGATTCTATGTGGCGGCTTAGAACCATTTTATACAGATGCTATGCGGTGGATTAGTACCGTTTATACGAAGTTTATTGGATTTTCAGTATATAATTGATAGATAGATAGATGGGTAGATTGTCAGGAATAAAAAGAACTAACCTGAGCATAAAACCAACGTAAATTTTTTAAAAGTTAATACATGCAAGGATGCACGCATGCATGTAACTCTCCATGAAGAGGACATCGACAGAAGTAACCATGGAAGTCTATATTTAATTGGTGATATAAATCAAATGCTTTTAATATTTTATTATAGGCAAAAGTACGGATTACCCCCCTGAACTATGGTGGTCGTCCGATCGAATAATCCCCTAAAGTCAAAAACCGGACATTATGCACCCTCAACTTTTAAAACCGGGTAGTTAACCCCCTTAAGCAGAGTTAGGGGCGGTTTTGACCAGTCCATGTCCATGTGGCAGTACAGCGTGGCACAAAGGTGCACAGTCAGCAAATGACGTACGGTACGTAAGCTAGTCATGTTCTTGTTCGTGATGGCGTCGCGGCCAAGCGGCGGCGACGAGTCGTCCCCGGATGCGAAGGCGCCGCTGCTCGCGTCATCGGACGACGGCCAGACGATGCAACCGCCGGCGCAGGCGACACCGAGCCTCGTCTGCAAGGACGCTGAACAGCATGGCCGACCTCGCAAAGCACCTCCCGACCGGCGCCGTGCTCGCCTTCGAGGTGCTCTCGCCGTCCTCCACCGCGGACGACAGTTGCACGGCCACCAACCGCGCGCTCACCGCCTGCCTCATCGGTGCCTGTGCACTCTGCTGCTTCTTGCTCTCCTTCACCGACAGCTACCGCGACGGCACGGGCGCCGTGCGCTACGACTTCGTCACGCCCAGCGGCCGTCTCCGCCTCATCAACGGCTTCGGCTCGCCGCCGCCGAGGGACGACAGGTACAGGCTCGGCGCACGCGACGTGCTGCACGGCGCGCTGTCGTTCGCGGTGTTCCTGGGCGTGGCCATGGTGGACTGCAACGCGGTGGCGTGCTTCTACCCGGTGGAGTCGCCGGCGACGAGGCAGCTGCTCGTGGCGGTGCCCATGCCGGCCGGCGCGGCGGGGAGCTTCCTCTTCGCCATGTTCCCGTCGACGTGCCGCGGCATCAGCTTCCCCGTCGCGGCGGGCGCGTGACGACGTACGTTGATTGCAACTGCTTTGCAAGCATCGCGTCGCGTACACACAGATCGATTGATCGAGTTGCCGTCCTCAAGATGGGAGGCGGAAGGCGCCCTCCCATCCTCTATGTGTGTGCTGATAGTGTTGACGGGAGCGGCTGGGCGAGCGGCAGCGTGCGCGGCTCCGGCCAGCGGCGGGCGAGTCGGGGAGGGGAACCGATCTGCGGCGAGCGGCGGTAGGCGCGAATGGGACAGCGCTCCAGGCGGCGGCGGGAGCGGCGCGGAGGGGGCGCGGCGGAGAGGAATCTTCGGATGGTGGCGACGGCGGGCCGGCGGTCGGCGTGCACGGCGACGCGCGGGGAGGTGGAGGGGATGGGGGAAAGGCGGCCATGGCGGAGAGGTGAGCCGTCGTGGCGCCGGCCGCCGCCGCGGGCGAGGTCAGCGAGGAGGCAATCGCGCGACGGCCTCCGCCTCCGTCGCTGCCCGCTCGGTCCGTCTCCGCCTCAGCCACCGCGAGCTCTGCCTCAGCTGACCGCCGCCCGGGCGAGCTCCGCCTCCTTGCGCTCGTGCTCCGCCTGGACCACCGCCGCCGCGGCTCACACTGCCGTCCTCAAGATGCTGCCGGCCGGCGCCACGACGGCCCGCCTCTCCGCGATGGACGCCGGCGCCTGCCTCTCCCCCATCCCCTCCACCTCCCGCACGCCGCCGTGCGCGCCGACCACCGGCCCACCCCCGCGCGCCGTTGCCCATCGCATCCCCTCGCCGACGCTTCCACCGGCGTTCGCCTCTCCGCCATGGCGTGCCGGCGTGCGCGGCGCTACCCGCTGCTGGCCGAAGAAGAGAGAGAAAGAGAGATGGAGGAAGAGAGAAAGAGTGGTATGACTTGTGGGTCCCACCATTTAAAAAAACAAAATGCTGACCGGACTGCCACGTGTACGCCACGTAGACCAAAACCACCACGGATTAGATCGAGGGGGGTAATTCGTCCGATTTGCATAGTTGAGGGTGAAGAATGTCTGGTTTGTGATTCAGGGGGTAATTCGGCCGACCACGATAGTTCGGGGGGTAATTCGTACTTTTTCCTTTATTATATATGCTTTAGCTCTCAACAACTTACGAAAAAAAAGAACAGATGGTGCATATACATGCTTGAGCAGTGAGCAGATTTTACCGGATTGGACGTTTTATATGTTACCTGTTAATTTTTCTTTTCAATCTGTATTTTTTTTTATTTTTATGTTTTTTATTTCGATCTTCTTTCGGATGGATCGTACTTACGTATTTTCTCTCGCATAGAAATGTATATTAGAAGTGAGAGATTATATTTTAATGGATCTAGTAATAAAATAACGGATCCAGAGTTTAAGTATTAGATGTTTTACCTTTTTCTTAGAATTCTCTAATTTATTATCACATCACATGACGATGTATGAGCGTTCGTAGAAAGCCACGTAATGGCTTGAGAGTGTTTGTAGGAAGTTTAATGGACTTTTAGTGCCAGCTAGGAGGGAAGGGTGAAGGAGATTTATTTTTTATCTAATGGTTACTATTATCGGGTCCACAATTTTAAACAAAAACTGATGGTTAGATATTTTTTTTTCAGAATTTTTCTCTAATTTATTAGAACACCATGTGATGGATAAGTTTTTTATTTTTTCGTATCGTAGATCTAATTTATTTATGCATGTTTTGTGAAATGATACATTATCACGTTTTTCTATTTTACATAATAATTTTAATAGCATGGATATGATAAAAACTAAATTTTTCTTACAAGTTAAATTACAGATTATATTGCCTTTTGAATTGTTAATGGACCACAACGGATAGAATAATACGGAAGAATAAAAAGATTTATGTGTAATTAAAAATTGACCACATTTTTTATAAATTATGGTTATTTTAAATTTATTAATTTTTCAATATTTTAATAACTAAAGAAAAAGAAGAAGGGGGAGAGCAGGGAGGAGGCATGTAAGTACCTTACTTACGTCGTACGGTACGCATTGGAAGGTGGGCCGGGCAGGAAAGATAGGAAGGTGGGTCATGTTTTTTTTGTTAAGATAGATTTGATAAATTAAATAGTAAGAAATAATGGGTCCACCGATTTATTAGATTGTCTTGTGGCGATTTAGGAGCGTTTGTAGGAATCCCATGTGACGTCTTGAGAGTGTTTGTAAGAAGTTTAATAGATTTTAGATAGATAGATTTTTTTCAATGACACTACGTAGGTATGCTTTTTTTTTGTACTTTACTTTATAGCTTTTATTATATAAGTCTGAACTTATGTTTTTCTTCTCATCCGATGAACAGTAGGTAATTAAGCTTGATCGTTTTTCTTGCAAATGTACGTAATCGTTTTTCTTTAAAATGTAGGTAACGTACTGAATACTTTTTTTTTTCCTTTTCTGGCCCACAGGAGGAAAGCATTACCTTTTTTAACTAATACATTTAATCTAATGGTCTAAAATATAGGGTCCACCAATTTAAGTGAAAATCGATGGTGAGATTAAACAGTGCCGTGTGGCGATCTATGAGTGTTTCTAGGAGCGCCACGTGGCAGCTTAAGAGCGTTTGTAGGGAGTTTCATAGACTTTTAGTATATAATAAATAGAAGATTAGAAAAAAAATAATGGTAAAACATATGCATTCGAGATTGTGTCGATGCCGAAAACAAGTAAAAAAATGAAAAAAAATAATATGACTAAAGAGAGTACTTCAGTCTAGAACTAATTAATGACAACCCAGTGTATTACTGCACGAATGTTATGTTATATCATAATAGTATTTGTTTCGTAGATAAACGGTCACTTTATCTTCGAAATTTATAATTTGCACCTTTGATCTGTTGGAATTAATAGATGGGCCTTAGCCCACTCGAAGATTAATTCTTTGGAAAATCAAAAAAGCTCACCTCATGGGATGGCATGCATGAAGAGTTTAGTACCACCTTGCTTATTCTAGGAGAGGGGATCTCCTTAAAAGGGAGGATACCCTCCTAGCCACTTGAAGTATGTGAGGTGGAGAGAAGAGGGGGAACACGAGTATGCTTGCTCGCCTCGCCTGGCAGGGCAAGCGGCACGTGTGCACAATGTGCTGCGGGAAATTCAGATTTGTTGGTTTTGGAAACATTTGCAGTTTTGTTTTGCTACAAAATTGGTTCCTTACCCTCTCGTAGATGTTTTGTTTTGCTGCGGGAAATTAGGATTTGTTGGTTTTGGAAACATTTGCAGTTTTGTTTGTTGCGGGAAATTCGAATTTGTTTGTTTTGGAAACATTCCAAAAAATCCGTTGCGTGAAGGTTCAGTTACGCGGAGTGGAGATTGTGCGGGCGCCCTGATCAAGCGACCTTTCTCTATATAAACCGAGCCGCCACCTCCACGCAACATACGCAAAATCAATCTACGGTTTACCTCCTACTCTGCGCTGCGCCATCGCTCGTAGACTACTCCATCCCGCTCGCCGGCGTGCACCGGCGATTGGAAAAGCAGGTCTTCGAAACCTCTGCCTTCGACGTCCTGCACCGAGAGAAGGCGGCAATAAGATTTTTGGGAAGCGCTTCGCGCGTCTGCTCCCTGTTCGTCCACGACGGCTCATCTTCCTGTTCGCTCGCGTGCTGCATGCCTTCGTCGACGTCTGCAACCGCGAGTAATTCCTGCTGAGCAACCGATCTTTCGGCAACCTCGGTACATGTTCAACATGTTACGCATATTTGTCCTGTTCATGTTTTACTGCTTAGTTTACATGTGTAGATTCAATGATGCGTTCATGTTAGTTTACATCCACAATGTCATGATTTATTTATGGAATAAATTAAATCATGATGTGCTTATAATTTCAATAATCCAAAAACCTTATTATAGGCACTGATTTTACTATGGCTGGTTTTGCCAATGCACTGAGGCCGGATAAATTCACTGGTGTACATTTTAAGAGATGGCAGATCAGGGTCACTCTGTGGCTGATAGCTCTTCTGGGTGAGTACTGGCAAACCTATGGGAGTTCTTACTGCTGACCAGCAGAAAGAATTCGATGAGGCCACTACTCTCTTTGTGGGATGCTTTCTTAGCGTTCAAGGCGATCGTCTGGTCGATGTGTATATGCATATGACCAACGCTAAGGAGTTGTGGAATGCACTGAATACTAAATTCGGTGCTACTGATGCTAGCAATGATCTGTACGTCATGGAGCAGTTTCATGACTACAGGATGGCCGACAACCGTTCTGTAGTTGAGCAGGCTCATAAGATACAGACCATGGCTAAAGAACTCGAACTCCTGAAGTGTGTATTACCCGACAAATTTGTGGTCGGGTGCATTATTGCGAAACTACCTCCAAATTGGAGAAGTTTCAGTACTGCACTCAAACACAAGAGACAGGAATACACCGTTGAGGGGTTGATAGCGTCTCTAGATTTTGAGGCATAAGCTCGGGAAAAAGACTCCGCGTCTAAGGGAGATGGTGGGCAGTTCAGTGCCAATGTTGTGCACAAGGCCTAGAACAAGAGCAAGGGGAAATACAAAGCTCAGCAGACCATCAACTTTAAGAAGCAGAAGAAGAACAATCGCAATCCGAACCAGGATGAGAGAACTTGCTTTGTGTGTGGCTTGCCTGGTCGCCAGGAAGTGTCTACAAAGCAAGGGGATGAAGGCACCTGCAGGGCAGACTTCTAAGTTTGCAAATGTGACCATTGGCAACACCAGAGATGGAAGCGGGTTTGGTAATTTACCTACTGTTTTTTAAGTTAATCAATCTACTAATTGGTGGGTTGATACTGGGGCCAATGTACATGTTTGTGCTGACATCTCGTTGTTTTCTTCTTATCAGGCCGCACGGGATTCCACTGTCCTAATAGGGAATAGGTCACATGCTTCTGTTCATGGTATTGGCATGGTAGATCTGAAATTTACTTTGGGAAAGATCGTGCTGCTAAAGAACGTGCAACATGTCCCTACTATCGACAGGAATCTTGTTAGTGGCTCCTGTCTGACTAGAGACACCTCTGCTCCCTGTTCGTCCACGATGGCTTGTCTTCCTGTTCGCTCACATGTTGCGTGCCTTCGTCGACATCTGCAACCGCGAGTAATTCCTGCTGAGAAACCGATCTTTCGGCAACCTCGATACGTGCTCAACATGTTACACATATTTGATATGTTCATGTTTTACTGCTTAGTTTACATGTGTAGATTCAATGATGTATTCATACTAGTTGACATCTGCAATGTCATGATTTATTTATGGAATAAATTAAATCATTATGTGCTTATAATTTCAACATGATCAACTATCAAATTGCTATAAATATTTATAGATGATTTAGTTTTATTAGATAAGAGAAAACTGAGAACTTCAAAAGATTAAAAAAAAGACAATTTTCATCTTAACCAATGGTCCAATGGTTAAAAATAATTAATATAATGTGAGCATCAATTACATTTAGTAGGGTGAAATGATTAATATAATGTGAGCATCAATTACATTTAGTAGGGTGAAGACACTGATATAGAGATCAGTTAGCTATTAGCTAGCTATCTGTTTACATGCAAGATTTGTCTCTTATCAATATTGTAAAAGTAAGCTAATAAAGTTCTGTTGCACTATTTTCCTTATGGTTACGAACTCTTACATCCACACTATAGTGAAAAAGCGGTACTTCCTCCGTTCTACTCATTAAAGACGCGTACGCATTGAGATTCACTCTCTAAATATTTGATTAATAAATAGTTTATTATAAATTAATTTTTATTTCATGAAAATAGTATCATTAGATTATCATTTAAATTTACTTTCATATATTTATTATGATTTTGTTACCAATGATAAATTTAAAGTTAAAAATTAGTCTAAAGACTATGTTAAGTTTGATCGAGCCGTAGTGAGTGGGACAGAGGGAGTAACAAAGAAACATTAAACGTGTCTTTGGTACCACTACATATTATGGGAGTGTTAAATAATTACTATCAAAGCATAAGCATTTTACGGAGAATTCCACCTTAATTTTTTTATTATGGCAAGCGTCTAGTTAAACAGGTGTTGTATTTTTTTTTTAAGATGGTCTGGTGTCTCTCTAACCTGCTAATGTCACTTGAGACGGACAGCCCACTTATTGTCGAGTTAAGCAATAAACATTGAGGATACTAGCTGGTGATTAGAAAGTATTTTGAACATAAACCAAAACATCATATTTGGCATTCACATGTATAATTTTCTAATCATGTAATTAATATGAAATACGAAAATTGTTGGAAACATAACTACGTGAAAACATTATTTTTCATGACAAATCTACTGATATTATTTTTATATACCAAATCTTACCATTTTTTATATAGTAGTGATCTCTAAAATGTAACGTTGAATTGTACATACGCGTCCTAAAATTAACAGCATCCATATTGTGAACAGAGTGATAGTCTTTAGTTGATTTTGAAACGTAAAGTGTCACAGAGATATACATATATTTCTGAACTCCTTGCAGTTACTCGCGTAGTAGTTAACATCAATCACTGAAAGCACCGTCACTCGGTTACTAAAAGATTATAAATTTGTGTAAAAGAAGCACAATAAATTTGAGACATAAATTTCGAGGGTTTCAAACAAATCTTCAGTTATAACTAGTCTTCCTACTTATTACCACTATATAAACAAATCTTCATCATACAAAAAAAAGCACAATCAGCCATGTCGTCTTCCTCCTCCTGCCTCGCCATCCTGTCGCTGCTGGCGCTGGCCTCCCACCTGCCGGACGCCGCCTCCGCGCCCCGCGGCATCGGGCCGCTCAGCCCCGCCGCGGCCGCGAAGCTGGTGTCCGCCGTCAACGGCGTGCGGCGGCAGGCCGGGGCGCCGCCGGTGGCGTGGAGCGCGACGGTGGCCCAGCGCGCCAAGCTGAGGGCCGAATGGCTGAGCGACCCGACCAAAGGCCGGTGCGACGTGGCGAACGCCGGCCTCGATCCGGGGCTGACCCGAGTCCTGATCAAGCCGATCGTGGCCCTGACGTACTTCGTCACCGGCGGCGGCCCCGGGCGGCGGCGCGCGGCGGACGCGGTGGGGGCCTGGGCGGAGGGGCGGCGGTGGTACGACGCCGGCGCCAACAGGTGCGTGGCCGGCGGCGGCGAGGAGTGCGCGAGCTACAAGGACATGGTGCAGCCGGCGTGGAAGACCGTCGGCTGCGCCGTCGCCCCGTGCGCGTCCGGCCAGACGCTCACGATCTGCGCCTTCTCCCCTGCGTAAATTAATAAGAAAGCGTGCGGGTTTGATTTCGCACTAATAATGTTTCGGAAATTGAAACATTTGTTATTTTTGAGAGTCCAAAATTTTGGAAAATCATATCACAGTGTTGAGATTTTCCAGACCTCTTAAGTCCAGACAACCCCTCTCCTGTGAAGACCCTTGAAAACTGACCAAATATATATGAAGTACCACTTTGCTATTCGTATTTCCGCCAAAAAGTTGCATTCCAATTTAAAGTTTTAAATCGTTGACAGACACTGGTGGAGAAACCATATTTGGTCGTTCGGCCAAATTCCACAATAGTCCCGGTTCTAATAAAAACCGGGACTAAAAAAACATCTTTAGTCCCGGTTTAAAAGTTGAGGGGTACTTTTTGATCTTTAGTCCCGGTTGGTGTTACCAATCGCGACTAAAGATCATTTTTAGTCCCGGTTCAATAAGTCGTGGGGTTCAAGACAGACCCCAATTATTTTTACTCCTGATATTTTTAGTCCCGGTTGTTTATACCAACCGGGAGTAAAGAGTACCCCGAACCGCGTGCCAGATATTATCCGCGTGCCACCAAAATAATTGTTTATACCAATAATTGTGCCAGATATTATCCGGTAGTCCCGGTTGTTTATACCAACCGGGAGTAAAGAGTACACCGCACCACCAACTCACATATTATCCGCGCACTCCTCTCGATCTCCTCCCCTCTCATTACTCCTCCATCCCTTCCTCTCCCCTTTCACCTCCCGTCCTCCCCTTCCCCTCTTTGAGCAGCGGCCGGGCGAGCGGGTAGCGACGGCCGGGTGGGAGCAGCGGCGCCACGGCTAGTGAGCGGCAGTGGCCGGCCCGGCTGGGTGCGGCAGGCGGGCGGGAGGCGGGCGCGGCACAATCGGCCGGGCGGGCCGCCGCCGTGAGGGCTGGCAACGGCGGCCGGGCGGGTGGCGGGCGGGCGCGGCGGCGGGCGGGCGGGCGGGCGCGGCGGCCGGCTGGCTAAGCTCGCGCGGAGGCAGTGAGGACGGTGGCCGGGAGGCCGGCGGCGCCCTCCTCTCTGCTACCGATTTTTTTTTTAATTTGTGATTCATTGGATTTGATCTGTGATGTATGTGATATTGGATCTGATCTGGGAGTTGTGATGTATTTCTTTTAGGATTTGTGATGTATTTTTTGTTTGAGATTTTGTGATGTGATGTATTGTGATCTGTGATGCATTTCTTTCCAATATGTGATGTATTTCTTTCCAGATCTATGATGCTACTTTGATTTGGGGATGATTTGGGAATATGATCGGGGATATTTAGGGAGCAGATCGATTTGAGAAAAAAAAATTAACCGAGACTGCTCCTACCATCTTTAGTCCCGGTTGGTGAAACAATTAACCTGTACTGCTCCTACCATCTTTAGTCCCGGTTGGTGAAACAATTAACCTGTACTGCTCCTATCATCTATAGTCCCGGTTGGTAACACCAACCGGAATTAAAGATGGATTTTTAGTCCCGGTTATTTCACCCGGGACTAAAGATGGGTATCTTTAGTCCCGGATTCGTAGTCCCGGTTATATAACCGGGTAACCGGGACTATAGGGGATTCCCAACCGGGAGTAAAGCCCCTTTCTCTCCAGTGAGATAGTCGAAACTGACGTTATGTAGCAACAACTAGAAATTATCTTTGCGAGCTGTGTCATGCAAATTTCGATAAGAACAAAAGGGGCGGCTGCAGACAACGTCCTGAATACACACAATCGTTTCATGACAAAGAACATCCTAATTGTTATCGAATAGACAACCGCGTCATGTTGAAAGACGTGGTTCTCTCAACAGTAGTGTTGGAAGTAAAGACAATTATATTGCTTAGTAAAAATTTTTTTGATCCCCCATTACATGGCCCTAGGAGGCTATTTATAGTACTATTACAGACTTCCCCTTTAGGGTTTAGCTTTTACAGGGAAATTTACATGGTTAACCTTATGATAAGAACCTCACTAGGGGTACAAAGTGTCCTTTACATGTACGGGCCCTTACTGGGCTAGGATGGCATGGCCCAACAGTTTATTGAAACTCCCTGAAGGCGCAACGGCCCGCTAGGCCTTCTTCCGGTGGGGTTTGATATACGACGAAGCCCGTGTCTTCACGCCTAGGCTTTCGCCCGTACGGCCCTCCGATGAAGTTCATTCTTGGTGGAGCCCACGTGTTTTTTAAGCCACGGCTTTCGCCATGTGGCTTTTGCCCATATGGCTACCCTCTCGATCTTCGCCGCTCGCCTCCGGCTCGAGTCTGTTGCCCAGGTTCTTGGTTTCGGTAGGCCCGGCCGAAAGCCTTCATGGTGTACCTCCAACACTAATAAACAAAAAATCTTTCTACAATAATACAATGGATTTGCTAAATGGTATCTATTATATACTAAAAGTCCATTAAACTTCCTACAAACGCTCTCAAGACGCCACATGGGATTCCTACAAACGCTCCTAAATCGCCACGTGGCAATCTAATAAATTGGTGGACCCATTATTTCTTACTCTTTAATTTATCAAATCTATCTTAACAAAAAAACATAACCCACCTCCCTATCTTTCCTGCCCGGCCCACACCTTCCAATGTGTACCGTACGACGTACGTAAGGTACTTACATGCCTCCTCCCTCCCCTCCTGCTCGCCCCCTTCTTCTTTTTCTTTAGTTATTAAAATATTAAAAAATTAATAAATTTAAAATAACCATAATTTATAAAAAATGTGGTTAATTTTTAATTACACATAAAACTTTTTATTCTTCCGTATTATTCTATCCATTGTGGTCCATTAACGATTCAAAAGGCAATATAATCTGTAATTTAACTTGTAAGAAATATTTAGTTTTTATCATATCCATGCTATTAAAATTATTATATAAAATAGAAAAACATGATAATGTATCATTTCACAAAACATGCATAAATAAATTAGATCTACTATACGAAAAAATAAAAAACTTATCCATCACATGGTATTCTAATAAATTAGAGAAAAATTCTGAAAAAAATATATAACCATAAGTTTTCATTTAAAATGGTGGACCCGATAATATTAACCATTAGATAAAAAATAAATCTCCTTCACCCTTCCCTCCTAGCCGGTACTAAAAGTCCATTAAATTTCCTACAAACACTCTTAAGCCATTATGTGGCTTTCTACGAACGCTCATACATCGTCATGTGATGCGATAAAAAATTAGAGAATTTTAAGAAAAAGGTAAAACATCTAATACTTAAACTCTGGATCCGTTATTTTGGACCATTAGATTATTATTAGATCCATTAAAATATAATCTCTCACTTCTAATATACATTTCTATACGAGAGAAAATACGTAAGTACTATCCATCTGAAAGAAGATCGAAATAAAAAACATAAAAAATCAGAAAAATTACAGATTGAAAAGAAAAATTAACAGCTAACATATAAAACGTCCAATCCGGTAAAATCTGCTCACTGCTCAAGCATGTATATGCAGCATCTGTTCTTTTTTTTCGTAAGTTGTTGAGAGCTAAAGCATATATAATAAAATATTAAAAGCATTTGATCTATATCACCAATTAAATATAGACTTCCATGGTTACATTTATCGATGTCCTCTTCATGGAGAGTTACATGCATGCGTGCATCCTTGCATGTATTAACTTTTAAAAAATATATGTTGGTTTTATGCTCAGGTTAATTCTTTTTATTCCTGACAATCTACCCATCTATCTATCTATCAATTATATACTGAAAGTCCAATAAACTTCGTATAAACGGTACTAATCCACCGCATAGCATCTCTATAAACGGTTCTAAGCCGCCACATAGCATCTCTATAAACGCTTTTAAGCTGCCACGTGACGCTATAATAAATCACATAAATTCTAAGAAAAAAAGCATTTAACTATTGATTTTCATTTATTTTGGTAGACTATTGTTTTATCCATTACATCTATCTTAAAAAACTACTAATTAAATTTATCTCTAAAAGTCCCCACTTCAAGGTGCACATAAGTATGTACCCACGCCGGTCCGATGTTCCTCTCTTTCATTTTTTTTTGTGAAATCCAAAAGGCAATACACCGTTAAAAAGTTTGTACTCAGCTCAAAAGTATAGTTGGGATTTAAAATTAAAATTCAAAGCTCCTTTAGATTATAGGAAAAAAAAAGTATGCGATTGGGATTCCTATTGATTGCATCTTTTGATTTGCACAAATACATTATAGTAAGTCTGATGAAAAATTCAAATCCTATCGATACCATGCAAAAATAAACATAGAAAAGTTTAAGTCCATTAAACATCTTATGAACACTCTTAAATTCATACATGATACTATAATAAATTAGATAAAATCATAGAAATTATGAGAAAAAGATAAAATATTACACGTTTAGTAGTCCGGGAAACGTTCTCACTATAAACTAGATGGGTACCCCGCACATTGCTGCGGGAGATTTGTGTGATAAAATAGTAGATATGAGCTGTAGAAAAAAAAATCTTATTTACTATATGATTTTCTTTCATGTGCTTGTATATTTTGTACTTTGATCAATTATTGAAAAGTTATAAATGGTTGAGTTGTATGGTGTGGCTTTTGGGGAGAAGAAATGCAATTTGCACCCTTGATGAATCATCCAAGGGCTAAAAACAATTAAGATGATGTGGCTTCATGAGAGAAGAGAGAATTAGCATTAGCTGCACTTAGTGGGATGAACTTTACAGATATATTGGACAAGGGAGTAGCCAATCCGATAAGCTATTTAGAAAGCTACTAAAACGCTTAATATGTATACTATCAATTATAACTTATGAGGTATATCCACACTACCACTATCTACTAATCCCCAAATCATATTGCTTACGAGGTATCCATGCACGGTGCACCTAACGATTAGCTGATATCCAAAAAGTTGCGGTATATCTCAATGGCAATAAAATTAATAAAATAGAAATAAGATGCATGCGCATGTTTTTTTCCTTCGCATGGGATCGAGAAAATCAAGCTGCTGATGCAAAGGTTGTTTGGTTAACTGCAGTTTATTTATGCAATGAAAGATGATGATTTCATCTATGTGGGTTAACAAATTTTAACATTCATATTATTGCTGTACTCTGTAAAAAATTCGTTTACTGTCCAAAATTCATTTATTCGTTGTTTCACACATGCATTTCTAACATGTTTCTGACTTATATATTTTTTTCAATCATGTGTTGGAAAGAACCTTCAAATTCTTTCACCGAGAGACAAAAGTCATAATATTCAAAATCCTAATAACAAAAATTATGATAGTTTAAATAAGATGCCCGCGCAACTGCGCGGGCTACCTTCCTAGTTTGATAGAAAATTAGGATATATTTTTCTACAAAATCCTTCACTACCAAAATCACGTTAAGATTTGAGCTCGAACTCTTCCTCCAGCTTTGAAGAATTCTTCTCTAGTGTCAGCAACACCGATAGAGAACCAGGTGTTATCATATCAAGATGAATCTCAAATCGATCTAGACCGTCCAAAAGCCTATTGTTAGTATTAACCTTAAATAATCGTTTGGGCTGGCTACAACAGTGCATCGGTCAGCAAGTAACACACCCTTGTTGATGCTGCTACAAATCAATTATTCTGTGTAGCGCACATAGCACTACCGATCAGCCTCATTATAGTCCCTAGAATAAGTTCATTTTAGGCCCCTTAACTTCACAGGGAGTTCAATTTTCATTCTCGAACTGAAATACCATATACAATAGGTACCTCAACTATTAAAACCGGTGCAATATAGGTCCCATGGTAACATAGCGAGTGATTTTGTCCGAGTGGCAATTTGACCCGAGTCAGCGTTGGCCCCCACGTGTCAGGGCCTCTATGCGGCCGGTGGCGCGCGTGACGTTTCCCTGCGCCTCCACGGCATCCACCGTCTCCCACCCACAGGCCACAGATGCCGTTGGCTCAGCCCCACAAAGGGACACCGTGAATCCGTCGTGATAGTGGCGCTAGATGACACCCCCTTCACGTGTGACGCGGCGTGTGTGGCATCCTCGATGCCCACTGGCTCGTGCAGCTCACCGCCACCACAGCCATCGCCAAGGCCAATGCGGAGCACGCTAGCTACCACGGAGGGCGTGGCGATCGAGGTTGCACCGTTGCGGCAGGTACTACGGGAGGTCACGTCGTTGACCTGTAATCGACAAAACACGAAGCCCCTTGGTTTGCCCGTGGCCTGTCGACGGCGAGCCGGAGCAACAAGATGGAGCCCGACCTCCTCGCACGTGTCGCGGAGCTTCGGCTTTGTGACCTGGTACGATATGTGCGCACGAGCACCACACTGCTGCACCGGCGACTTGTTCGAAGGCTCGAGCTCTAGGGAGTAGGGACTCGACGAGTCGACGTACGTGACATGTGCGAACCGCGATGTGGCTCCGGGGGCGGGTCCTGGTTCAGCGACCGAAGCGCCGGCTGTGACGGCCTGCAGCTAGCATGGCGATGAAGACCTGCGATGCGGCGCAGAGATTCTGGCACGATGGCCATGGTGCACTTCAGCACTTGTAGTCTTGTAGAGGGTGACTAGCCGAGAGGAAACGACGCCTCCAACGGGCAGTTCTCGAGGCGGTGGCCGGACTTGCCGCAGCGGTAGCAAGCTGCAGGGCTTGACCTGGGTGGAAGCGACTAGCAGGGGTGTCCTTGGCCCCGTGCGGGCTGTGCGACCGAACAGGGCCCCCAAATTAAGTATGTCCTATATATAATAATAATATTAGAGGCTTTAATTTTGTTAATTTGCAGTCTTTGAATCGTAGGAATGAAAAAACAAAGGAATAGAAAAAACATAGGATCCTGACAGAAATACAATTGTAAAACAGAGGATTGCAAAACACAGGAAAAACGCAGGAATCAGATGAGAGAGATAAACTCAGAGGAAATGTTCCAAGAAGTTAGACTTCTTGCTAACTTTCCTCCAAAATGTGCATAGGATTACTCAATCCTTAGGAATTTCAAATGATTGGATAGGATCCAATCCTTTGTTTCAAATGCCTTCATAGGATTTTTTTTTCATAGGATTGAAATCCTCCAAAATTCATACATTTTCCCTACAAATCAAAGGGGCCCTAAATAGTACTCCCTCCATTTTACAATGTAAGTCATTCTAGCATTTCACATATTCATATTGATGGTAATGAATCTAGACATATATCTATCTAGATTCATTAACATCAATATGAATGTGGGAAATGCTAGAATGACTTACATTGTGAAACGGAGGAAGTAGTAAAACAATGCCCAAAACGCTGCAGAAGGTGAACTGATCCATCTTCCATCGTATTCCCATCCAGGCGTCCGCGTCGTCGTGTATAGTCGAAATCCCAACGCCGCAGCCTCTTCATCTCCTCTCCGTAGTCCCCTCCGGCATCCGCTTCTATTTCATCGCTGATGATCGGCTGATCGCCACGCCCGTTTTTAGTTTTACTATAAAAAATTTACTAGGCTACTAGAGCCCCATTTTAATATTTTGCACGAGGACCCGATTAGGCCGGGACGCCCCTAGACTGGGAGAAGGGGGAGCGGTAGCGACCGAGGTGTCCTTCGTCAGAACCGGCCGCCCAACCCTCATCCTTATCACGAGCGATCGCCTTTGCCCTTGTCGTTGTCTTGGACGGAGGTGATGACGAAGGAGTTCACTCGCTCTGCGATCAGGCCCAAATGAGGTGGGACGACGACTGAGGCGAGGCGTCCCGACGCTGGGGGGATTTGGGCAGCAATCGGCGCTGCGGTGAAGACGACCAAGCTGATGAGCTACGTCGCCGAAGTAGGCGGCAGAGCAGAGCAGTCGGCGCTGGATCCTCTCCTTGTCGTTCCAGGGAAGTCCTCCTTCTACTAGACATCACGTGCGCCGCAGGTTGCGTCACCGTCGTTCCCCGGTAGGTGGCATGGGCCCACACTGGAGCCGATCTTCTCTTCACTGGCTTAGGGCCTGTTTGGTACAGCTCCAACTCCTAAATTTAGCTCCAGGACTTGAGTCTGGAGTGGAGTTGTGGAGCTGCCTAAACCCAGTTCCACAACTCTAGTTCATTTTGTGAGAGAGCTCCACCCAGCTCCACTACTAGTTTTGGTGGAGTTGAAACTGTTTGGCTGAACTCCAACTCCAGGAGGGGTGGAGCTAGAGTTGGAGCTGTGCCAAATAGGCCCTTACTGCTCTCCGCTTGGTGAGATAGGACTGAGGGAGGGAGAGAGAGAGAGAGGTGAAGAGATTCTGACATGTGGGTTCATGCTGACTCAGTGCTGCTGACTCATGTCAAATTGCCACGTCGGATAAAACCATCCGTTATAATTCCATATTACACCGGTTTTAATAATTGAGGGATTCGTTCTATCTGCTATTTCGGTTTGAGGGTGAGAATCGAACTCGTTGAGTTAAGGTACCTAAAATGAACTTATTCCTAGCCACGTAAATCTCAAAGTCCAAAAGTTGCTAAATGATACTGTACTACCGTCCGATTCTGCCTCAGCAGGCCGCATTGATACCCATTTCACGGAAAATGGGCCGGGCCTTACCAGCCCAGTCTAAACTTTGACGACGGGGTCCGTCTATGCCGCACCTATCCCCCCAACATTGAAAATTCCAATCCGCCGCCGCCGTCGCCGCCGCCGGTCGCCTCCATCGCTGCAAACCCCTCCTCCTCCGACGCCGCCGGCGGCGGCCATAACCAAACCGCTCCTCCGAGATGTCCTCCTCGCAATCTCTCCTCCTCCTCGCGGCCCCTCTCTCCCCACCCACCCTTCCCCGCCTCGTTCCCCCTCCTCCCACCTCCGCTCCCCGCCTCCCCCGCCTCGCCGCCAACCTCTCCCGCCCGCCACCCCTCGCGATCTCCTCTCCCGCCGGCTTCAGCGGTGGTGGTGGTGGTGGCGGAGGAGGAGGAGGAGGAGGGTGGTGGAGGCAAGGGGGGAGTGGCCCTCCTGACCCCGGCGACGGGTGGTGGCGGTGGCTCCAGTCGCTCCACCCCGAGCTCCTCCTCCTCTTCGTGCTCCTCCACTCGGGCGCCTTCGCCGCCATCCCGGCCGCGCTCGCTGAGGCCATCGGCGGCAGCGGCGGCAGGGAGGGAGCGAGCGTCTGGGAGGTGAGGGGCGGTGCGCGCACGCTGCTCGTGCCGGACCCGACGGGAACCTCCTACGTCGTCGCGGGAGACGGGAGGCGGAAGCAGGCGGAGGGGGAGGACGCGGAGAAGGCCGGTGCCGGCCGCGCCGAGCTGGCCGCGCTGCGGCGGCAGCTGGAGCGGTCGTGGCGGCGGTGCGCCACGGTCGCCGTTCAGCTGCTGCTCCCCGATGGGTACCCTGACAGCGTGAGCAGCGACTACCTGCAGTACTCGCTGTGGCGCGGCGTGCAGGGCATCGCCAGCCAGATCAGCGGCGTGCTCTCGACGCAGGTATCTGTTTTGGCGCCTGAACCGCGTCCATCTGTGTACAATTCACCGGCTATTAGTTGAAATGTGCCATTTTCAATTGGTGAATTGTATATTTTTATGCTGTCTAGGCGTTGTTGTATGCGGTTGGATTGGGGAAAGGAGCTATACCTACCGCGGCGGCGGTGAATTGGGTGCTGAAGGATGGGTTGGGGTACCTAAGCAAGATATTGCTATCGAAATTCGGCAGGCATTTCGATGTTAACCCAAAGGGGTGGCGATTGTTCGCGGATCTTCTGGAGAACACGGCTTACGGGCTGGAGATTTTAACTCCGGTCTTTCCTCACCTGTTTGTTCCAATTGGGGCTGCCGCTGGAGCTGGTCGATCAGCAGCTGCTTTGATACAGGTCAGAACTGTTGATTTTGATATGGATTGTCATTGTTGCTGTACCCCTTTACCTGTGCAGACCATATTTGCCCATTTCATGCTGGAAAATGCAAACCATATGCGCAAGGTCATTGTTTTTCATGTGAAATCTGCTGCAGCGTACATTTTCTTCGTATTATGTTCCACCTACAGATTTGGACAGCATTGTTCAGATTACACTTCGTATGGAAACTTGTGTTATCCAAATTTGTAGTTAGGTATCATATTTTGGCATTAATCATACACTGAATTGAACGTGCAATATCATTCTGGTAGTACAGTTTTTTTGGATATTTTCCAATATATTATCTCCTCCTGAAACTGATCTGTACTGCTTGTTCGGTTTTCTTGATTCTTCCCCTGTTTTTGCCTTGTCTCCTGAATCTTGCTCACTACATAAAGAACATAATAACTGAAGATATTCTGCTTCTAATCATGTCGTGCATACCTCTTCACTGAAATTCTACTGGATGCAATGGATAAATCAGTAAATTGGCATGGATAGGTGACAGATGGTATGACCGAATTATGGGTGATTTGAAATGTTGCTTACTCTTGTGGAATGCTTTGAAATGATTACTCTATTCTGCAAATTTGAGCCTGACTGCCTATGAATTGATTTTTATGGTGCTTCCCAACAATATTTTGTACTTGCCAATTCATTCTTTTTCTTTGAACCACTATTAGTGCAATGATTCAATTCTGTAGGCTGCCACCAGGAGTTGTTTCTATGCTGGATTTGCTGTGCAAAGGAACTTTGCTGAGGTAAAGTCAATCTATCCTCATTCATGAAAAGAAATTGTTTAGCATGTAGATGTCATTGTTAGAATTATTTTTGTTTCTCATGTAGTCATGTAGTCATGTATGAGCCTTGCAATCTATATCCAATCCTACGAGTAAGCTGCAGTTATATCAGATATTGCTGATACTATTTTTACGCAAGAAAATATATACCATTGCGAACGTCGAACTTCTGCGGCATGTTATTACAACCTTTAATGTTCTGATAAGATGCCACTGTACTTTTTATTTTGCTCATACTGGACCAAATTACTCCTACCTCCTAGTCTTGTTCTCTGCCTTTTGCTATGACAGCATTGTGTGGAAGTATTGGTAGCAAGTTTGTCTCTGTTGCTAAATTGATGACTTCCCTTGCTCCTGGATTGCATGCATGCACCACCTTTGTTTGCTGCTCTCCATTTTTTTTTCGTTTGATGTCCTTTTCACAGTTCACTATATTGCCTGCACCAGGAATCCTCATGCTTTCCTATTGGGTATATACGTTACAATTATAAACCCCACAGGCAGTGGTTCGGTACATAGGTATAATTGCATCGCCCTTGTGACCATATCAATTTTTTTTGTTGGGTTAAGTTTCAATTTTGACCCTTTTTTTCTCACCGAAGTGGCACTTTGGACAAGGTTTTACAAATTTTATCATTGGACCAGTGGCCCAACCGTCCGCGAGAAAAAATGGGAGTGGCATCGTTTAGTGGTGATGGTGTGGCATCAATGAGGAAGCTGTGAAGCAGGTGATGGCAGGGGCAGCATCATGACACCAAGGTGCACCCTGTTGAGGTCCAGTTGAGGATGCTATACCTGAAATCAGGGAGTGTCTGTTTGCTTCAGTGCTACTGGTGGTGGTTGCCTAATGTGAGATATTGAGCATGTGTGCTAAGAGCCTAAGAGTTGTTAAGGAGCCAATCTTGTTTTCACACAAGGACAAGCATGTTAGCATCAACTGCAAGGTGCTTAATGTGTAAGGAACTAAGGATGATGTGGACGCAAGGCACACTTGCACATGGACCAGTCATCTAAAGTGCAACTGTTTGGTAACAAAACCTGGTTCGAACTTCGAAGTGATAAAACTTTTCAAAACATGGTCCAAATGCCCTAGATTTTTTACTCTATGCCCGTGTTGTATTCTTATGAGGGATTTTTTTTTTAGAATTTGAACTTTTAAATTCTTAAATTTAGTCAATTCAACCTACGCATCCCACTTTGCATTCTGACCCAAGTAGTTAAAAACCAATTGGATCTTACATTTCAGGTCATTGCAAAGGGTGAAGCACAAGGAATGGTCAGCAAATTCCTGGGGATAATGCTAGGGATAGCATTAGCTAATCGCATTGGCTCTTCTGTATCATTAGCTCTTATTTCATTTGCTGGAGTTACTGCAGTTCACATGTATTGCAACCTCAAGTCTTATCAATCGATTCAGCTGAGGACACTGAATCCTTATCGTGCAAGTAATGTTTTTTCCACTGCTGCTTATCCCGTTCAGTAGTTCCTTTATAACCTTCATATGATCACAACTCACAATTTTTATATGAATAATGTTGTTTAATTGATGTTCAAACACAAATAAACTGGTGGATGGACCAATATATTAAAAATACATACAAAGACCAAAACTGCAGTGTAGCTGATTGAACTCAGCAAAACATCACACGATTTTTTTTAAAAAATAAATCACATTTTGTCACTATTCTTTTGGGTAAATAGATATCTCCCTTGCAATGATAGCCTGCAAAATTGTCCATTGTAAGTACATGGCAGTTGTCACTGAACATGTTTATGTTTTTCTAGAATTGATGGTTGAAATCATATTTTGAATTGTAATTTTTCTGAATGGATGATTGAAAACTCGTGAGGTCTTGATGATCAGCTTTGCACAGTATACATTCTAATATAAAATGGACTACTCTCTAGATTAAATTGGCAGTCAATTAGGAATCAATCCAACAGCACTGAAAGAAGGGAATTTGCATTAGCAAAGTCATGCCAGATCTCTTATTTTAACATTTACTGATCCAACGATCAGATTAATGATGTTGTGGCTCAGCGTGAGATGAGACAGCAAGGAGAGGGATTTTGCTGGAGCTAATCTGTGAAAAATCTTGGTCACTTGTGTTTTCCAGATTATTTAGTGTCCTTGCTTGCTGTTGATGAGAGATGACATTGACTACAGTTAGGCTTAGCCTCTGTTTGCGGTTAGTTGTGTTGTGATAAATGTGTGTCTTTTCTAAGTCATCTAGAAATGTAAATATATAATCATTGTAGATTATTTTATTAATCATATTAAGGTTAAGACAATTATGCAACTTTCATTCGCACAAAACTTCCAACTTTTTAGTAGGTATTAATATTACCGTTTGTAACTTAGATTATCATAATTCTCCTCAATGGCATACGGAGCCTTAGTGAGGATTAATTGCATAAGTGGCCTCTCGCAAGGCAGCAATTGTGTCATAAAATCATCCAGTTTTGGTGGGATTATTCTGTCTTTCCTTGGTTTTCATTACTAAGCGATAAGATTAACTAATTTATCTGCCGCCCTCCTGTCTCACAGGTTTGGTGTTCAGTGAGTATCTATTGAGTGGACAAGTTCCTTCAGTCAAAGAGGTTAACGATGAGGAACCCCTTTTCCTGAATCTATCTGTCGGTACTTCACGTAAAGTAAGTAAAGTATTTTTCTAACATCAAATCACTAATACATTTTGTCCTCTTTATTTTCATATTGTTGAGGTCTTACAGCCTCCCATTCCCAAGGCACGCTTTAACTAGTCAAGAGTTAACTGCAACTTAATACATGCTAAATTCACAATATGTGCCATTCTTGCACTTATTTTATGTGTCCCACTACATGTGGTTCCTTGAATTTGTACCAGGAAAGCAAGATTTTGTCACCACAGGCAAAAGATGCTGCAGAAATAATTTGTCGGCGGTTGCAGTTGGGTTCTAAACTTAGTGAAATAATTGAGAACAAGGAAGATGCATGTGCATTGTTTGATCTCTACAAAAACGAACAATACCTTCTTACAGAAAACAAGGGAAAATTTTGTGTGAGTTTATCTTGAACCAAGCAGTTTCAAGATGCCATTCTGCTATTATACAAAGTTACTGACATTTTACCCTGTGATTTACAGGTCATCCTTAAAGAGGGATCTTCTCCTGAAGATATGCTCAAATCTTTATTCCATGTTAACTATCTCTATTGGTTGGAGAAATATCTGGGCATCAAACCAAGTGATGTTGCCTCAGCGTGTAGACCTGGTGGAAGGCTTGAAGCATCACTCGATTATACTCAAAGAGAATTTAGCCATGTCAAACTTGATGGTTCAAATGGTGGTTGGGTGATGGATGGTCTGATTGCTAGACCGCTACCCGTAAGAATACGCATAGGAGATGTTCCTTCATAAAACTTCTCAACTTGTTTTGCTCACATCGACGCCGCTAGAATGTGTACAATGGGTTCATTCTTTGGACAATTTCTGAGACCTTGTCATCATATCACAAATAATTTGGACGCTTTCCCCAGTGAAGGAAAACAGGCCAGCGCGTCGGGAGTCATGGGGTGATTTGGCATCTTATTAACAAGCGTCTGTGAACATATAGTCTTCAATTGTTTGGACACATGATCTAACCATAAGAGTTTACAATCAAGTTCTCATAAGATTGGAGCTGGTTATGTCTTTTTTTTTCATTTGAATGTAGGGTGTTTAGTTTGTCGACATTCATGTCATGTAGTGGTCGCTCAGGAAACCAACAGCACTTCTTGGGCAGTTATAGAGAATTAGAGATAAAGACTAACCAGAGCTATGCTTGAGGCAAGTACTTCTGATTATAGTTGGCTACTCCTACCTGTTGCAAATAATAAGTGCAATTTTCATAATAACAATGTATTTATTTCTTTTCATTATTGACTTCTTGAGTTTTAGCTCTTGAAAGGATTTGGTCTCCTTGATCCTGCGCTGAAGGCATGGAGTGCAGGCAGGTAATAATAATCATACGGAGAGAAAGCATAACGTGGTTTCATGATGCTGGATGCTGCCTCACTCTGTCCATCTGTTGACATTTTAGATTCAATGAGGCGGAATGAACAGTTTTTTTTTTTTTGAAAAGAAAATATTTCTAACTTATGTCGATGGATACTCCTCTCTCCATCCCAAAATATAAGGGGTTTTAATATATGAGATATATGATGTTTAGATTCGAGGTAGTAGAATACATCTCATCTATTGAAATCCCTTATATTTTAGGACGGAGAGAGTATATGGAAATTCAATACTAATATTATCTGGACAGGAGATGCAATGTAGAGATTATATGCTTGTGATATGCAGTTTTGGCAGGAATAAATGGAACTAGTCAGGTTGGATTATGGGGTGTCATCCGGTGCAGACCTTCTTCAGGACCATTTTTCCTTTACCTGTTTGACAAACAATATGCTTGGTGAGTTGAGGGCATCAGGCTGGTTACAAAGTCGTGTATAGCTCGAAATAAAGTCGTTTTTGGAATGAAGAGAGAGAGAGTATAAAAGTAGATAACATCAAGGCCCCATTTATAACATTGAAATTTCCTAGAAATTTTACGGAGGATATGATCATTCCCCACATGTATAGGATAATTCCTCACTTCCAGTCAGGGGCTAAATTTGGACATTAGTGCATCCCTTGTAATCTTATTTCCAAATAATGAACTAAACTGAATTGAAACAAACAACTTGATATATCATCAAAGAAAGAAAGGAGAGAAGAAGTTACCAACCGAAAATGCGCAACAATGATATGCTCAGGCGATGGCCACACAAAACGACCAAGAACATAAAACCTATCGGTGAAATTCAGCTCCAGATCACGATTCCTGTCAGCAATTGGGATAGTGCTAATGTCAAGGGACGTCTCTGCAGTTCTGAATAACTGCTAATCCTCTCCTCATCCTTTTCAGACCGCATTTACTTATCAGAACTCAACTTAATGGTTGCAAATTAGAGCAAGTTTAATAGTATGGTTGGTTGCTAACTTAAAAAGTCCGCATCGCCATCGGCACAGCCACGTAAAAAGGAGATATGTACAATAGCTGGCTAGTGGCTATTGTTATACCTTTATACAAATATCAAAATTATATTTTAATCAAATATGCGACTTCATTACTCTACAAACCTTCATCTTATTGGTCACCCATAGGTTAGGCATTAGGGCATCCTCAATGGTTATCTATAGGCTCTCTACAAGAGATCCATGTCAGCATATTTTTCTACTTGGAAGAGATTAAATGAAGAGAGTGAGCAAAGCTATCTACTAACTTAGAGATAGTCTATAGAGAAAAAACGAGGCAACGCATTAGAGAGCTATAGATACCCATATAGACATACTATTGAGGTGGTTTACTATTAATCTAGTATATTGCTGAGATGTACATGTTTTATAGAGAGCACCTTACTTTACTATTGCGGGTGCTCTCAGTGGATCCCATGGCACGGATAGGAGAGCTTGTGCTAGCGCTGGCCAAACAAGCGCCTACGTTTCTCTCTCTTAACACACCCTCTCTTTCACCTCAACATAATAAAAACTTGTTTATTATTATAGCTGATGTAAACTGATATAAACCAACGGTATAATGCATATGGGTTTACATGTAAACATATGCCAAATGCCATGATTTTTTTTGTTGAGCCAATTGTCATTGTGTTACAAACTATCGTGAATTTTTAAATACATTGCGGGTCTAGAATTGTTCTGACTGAATTGTAGTCAAGAATCACATATGAATACATCAGCACCCTTGCTAGCATGGATTTTAGATTGGCAATTGGGTGAGGTTTCTCCAGAACAACATAGTAAATTGGAACGGATTAAGTGAACATATGAAGATTTAATAGCAAAATGTGATGGTTTTTTCTAGTTGAAAAAGACATTTCCGCCAGATTTGCATTAAAACTTAAAACCATAAAGAAAATACAATTTACTGAACAAAAATAAATCGTAACCCTACACGAGTTAGTCACCACCACCACAAAGCCCTTCAAATCTCCTGCAATAACCGAGCCAAAGCCACAGACAAGACTTCAACTCTGCAAGCTTTGTAAAGTAACAGCTGAGAACAGGGGTGGGCCTAGGATTTTCAACTTGGGTATTTGAAACTGGAAGAGAATTATTTTTCAACCTAAAGTCTAATAGTTGTATAATATATAACGGTATAAGCATGATTTTTTAAAGTTATAGATTCATATAATTGATCATAAATTGAATGTGTTAAGCATATTAAAGTACAATACTAAAGTTTTAATTGACAAAACATATTAAATTTATAGAGCATAGAAAATGAAAAAATGATAAGAAATCTTACAATTTAGATAAGAACTTTCCGTTTCTTGATATTTTGAAAATGAGTAATGATGTCTATATCCTTAACTTGGAAGAATAGATCCCTTTCAACGAATGTAACCAAACAATCATTCAAATATTCTTATCCCATCTTATTTCTTAACTTGTTTTTGAGTTCTCTTCTTTGCAATAGCTGTTTCTAAAAAAGCCTTTAAATTAACCGTGGGAGCATTTTTCCTCTTCACGTTTCAAACCTATAAAACAACAATATGGACATATGGTCTTCCAATTTAAGTACTAACCATGCTAACTCTGCTGAATATGTGCACTGATGCAATTTATAAGTACTAACTCCGCTACAAAGCTTCACAAAATCAGTGAATCACAAGTTTCAAAGTTTGATTGTTCAATCATGAACCATCCCTGAATGACTGGATTCAAATCCTAAATAAAAAATGTTCAACAGTGAACCATTCCTAGATTCAAAGATATCCTAAATCCTAAATCAAATGAACCATCTTGGATTCAACTATGAACTAAATACTAAAATCCTAATCCAACCAAATTACCAAAATGTTTCTAACCTTCCACCGTCGTGTGGGTCTGGCTGTCTACGTCTAAGGCGGTTCAGGGACTGGAGGTGGACTGGTGGAGGGTGGAGGCACGGGCGGCGGAGTGCGGACACCGGCTGGCCCGCCACCTGGGAGCCACAAGGTAGGGGCGGCGGCGTGTGGGCAATGGCGCCTTCATGGCGGCCGGCCTAGGGGCACGGACGCGTGGCGTGAGATTAGCAGCCGCTGCTGCGCCGCAGCTGGCTGGGCGCTGCCGCCGTTGAGGAACGGGGGTGGGTGGGAGGTGATGTGCCATCGTGTCGGGGTCGGGGAGGGGGCCAGGGTGCCATGCCAAGGAGGAGATTGGGAAGGAGAGCTGGAGAGGTAAGGGTTACATCCATTTTGGGTTGATTTGTGTTATTGGGCCAATGGGCCGAGTAGAGGAGGGAGGTGGGATGGTGCTAAGTGAGGCTTTCTCTGAAGGAACAAGTCTATTTTGCATACTTTTCCACATACATATGAAATATATATCTACCCTATAGTTGAACAAATGGTTTTGCTCATTCATCATTCATCATATCACACATCCAACGATCCAAATTCAAGATGTGTTAAATCCAACGGCTCCGCACCTTCCCCTCAGATCGTGCCTACCACCCGCACCTCCTCCACATCCGCCGCCCAGATCGCGCCTCCCGGCTCCCACATCGGCCCTAGCCCTAATCTCTCTTCTCCCCCTCTCACGCGCCGCCGCCGATCTTCGCCATCGCGCCGTCGTCGCCCCGCCATCGCCCGGCAGTTCATCTCCGCCCTCAGAACGCCATCGCCCTCTCCACTCTCCCCTTTAGCCACCACTGCCAATCTCCCTCGCAGCCGTCGTCGTCGCGATTGCCAGCGATCCCCAACCGCCAGTTCGTCGTCGCGGTGACCGAGCCCCTGCCGACTGTCGCGTTGCGTCGACCCGCCTTGGACGGCCTCTCCTCCCTCATCTCCACCTCCATCTCCGATGAACCCTCCTCAAAGAAGAAGCGGATATTCGTGTGCCGCATGGTAGAAGCGGCAGAAGGAGATTGAGCAGACAAAGGAACTAATAAACAGACTTGGGGCTAGAGTTAACACAGGGCGTGCGTCGAGCGAGCAGAAGGTAACCACTACAATAGCATGATTGCTGCATACTTCTGATCAATGCAGTTGAATGAGTTGATCTCTGTATTTCAGACTTCTGTCATTACTTACTAACTTTTGTCTAATTTTAAACACCATAAATTGGAAAAGCTTGAAAAGGAAGGATTGATTGAGAAACCTTTCAATTGGTAATGGAAAGCAGTTGAAGATCAGATTTCCAAAGCATGGCGAAGTGGTAGAACTGTCTTGACAATAAGGAATCTCGAATTTTATTTGGGGTAGAGGTCAGGTTCATTCTATTGAAAACTGTTTCAGAGTAATTCCTTTTTGATTAACCGTACCCCAACTATTTGTATTAATGCCCTTAATTCCTCCTTTGTTATCATCTCCAGAAATTGTTCAATAATGCAAATCTAATAGTTGAGAGAGGTGAAAAGATAGCCATAATTGGCCCCAATGGATGTGGGCGAAGCACTTTACTTAACCTTATTTTGGGGATGGGAGAAGCCACAAGGAGGCGAAGTACTACTTGGGGAGCATACTGTGTTGCCTAATTATTTCGAGCAAAATCAGGTACACCAAATTCATATGATTTACACTGTTTAATTTAGCTATTAGGTCAAGTGGTCGTAATCCTCTTGATTAATATGGATCATCAGCCTTTCATTATTTCAGTTGTCAAAATTATTTTTTCCTGACTGGATTCATGTACATGATCTTTACCAGGCTGAAGCACTTGATTTGGAGAAAACTGTGCTGGATACTGTAGCAGAAGCTGCAGAGGATTGGAGGTCTCCTTGGTCGTTCCAACTTTAGGTATGATATGTTGGATAGAAGGTTCAATTCTTACGTGGTGCAGAGAAGGTAATATACGTTTGCCAGTGAATTTCTGTTATTTGTATGATGTAGTGTTACTGACTTGATAATTAGATTACAATTGGGTTTTAGACCCTAACATGATTTTCTTCGGTCCATGTCAATGTCAAAACAAAAATATACTCTTTAGTTATTTATATTTCATATTGACATCTTCTGGACGATGGAGTATTGGAGTGTTAGATATGGTATCCTGCAGTAACCACATTCCCTGTTGATATCACCCCGCCGGCCCAGTTGTCGCGCCGCCCGCTGCCTATGCCCATCCTCCACGCCATCTCGCCGCTCAGGTATGCGCTCCATCTCTCCTCCTATAAATCTATAACTGCTTGGTGTTCTGTGAGAGGATTAAAGAACCAATCTCTACCAGGTTTTCCTTAATTTGGGCATGATTTTCTCGAGTTACATTGCTTTTTTTTTATGCGAACTAATAATATGTGCTTTATTTTAAGAGAGAATTTGCGTTGCAGATCGTTGAATCGCCATATATTTCTTCGTATGAATCAGTAATAATGGTATATATTGCCCATGTTTTTTGGTAACTAATTTTATTGCAGATGGCCATAGGCGTGAAGCAGCATTGCAGTTGCAGTTCTGGGAGAACACACCCTCGAGGAAAAAGCATGGCAAGATACATGAATATTGGCTACTAAGGCTGCTTTGCATGCTCAAGTTATTCATTGTGTTATTTCCTTTCATGCAATGACACTAGAATATTTGATCGTTGATGCTGAAACCTTTTTTTTTTTTGAAGCAAAGAAACTATTTTTTCCCATAGAAAAGCTACCCATAATATACTTATGCCCTCTCCTTTACATAACTGGAATATATCCTGGACATATTTGTCAAATTTACTATCTGATGCTCTCTATGTTTAACATGAATAATGTTATCTGGTACTTCAAAGCAGCAAATAATCTCAATAGAAGGTAGATGGATATGCATATAGGACACTAGGATAGAGGGAAATTGGCACATAATACAATCAGGTAGCCACTGCTCAACTAAATTTTGTGGTTATGCAAAGGCATAATATACCCATACGTCCATGGATTTAGGAGTATAACCTCTACTGCCAACAATTATGCTAGGTTCCTATACATTCTCACTCGGTCGCCAGTAAAAATCCATACTTTTTTTCCTCTCATGTTAGCACCCTTTGTTATTATTTTTTAGAACGTGTGCATTTCTTCAGTTTTGTTAATATACATGTTTTCTCCGCTTGTGTGTGGGCATTCGGTTCCATGTAAAGACCCGATGTGCTGATTGCCAACAAAATTTTGCCCGTACTTGTACACAATTGTAGTTTTTCTTTCTGTGATGCTCGTATTTGTATTTGATAATATTGCACGGTTATTACATCTGAACGGTAAGCATTTTGACATATTGCAATTTTATGCACAATGCAGGAGGATGCAGCAGCAGCATTAAAAAGAAGACCTTATGCTAACAAAACCAAAGGAACCTGAGTTTCAGACCTCCCACTGGATCCGTGCAGTCAAGAGTGAAAAGCTCTGCTGAGCTAGAGGAGGAGATGCTGGCCAACATCCCAAAATTCAGAGCACGGCCATTTAACAAAAAAGCGAGAATTCGTTTACCTTTGTTTGGTCATTACTAACTGCTCAATCCAGGATCTGAAGACTATTAACTAAATGTTTGCTTCTGCTATTAGATTGTTGTGGCCCCTTTATTTTCCTCTATCAAGGAAAGCTCCACAGCTTCCTGAATTTAGTGAACATGTTGCTGCAAAAGTGCTACATGTACTTGTTGATGCTTTAGGAGAAAGAAGTTGTCGAAAAGACGCGAATATTAGGGAATGACCTAATATCAAATAATTAGAAGGGGTGAGGCTTTGAATCCAGGTCGTCTAGCCTACCACCTTGTGGAGCTAGCCGGAAGACTCCTAGGCGTTTCTCGACTCTAAGATGAGACATGGAAATCATGGCACCATAACGTTAGTACTTGTAATGTAGAACGAATGAGAAATAATGGCACCGTTAGTACTTTAATGTAGAACGAATGATAAATCATGGCATCGTAACGTTAGTACGGGCATATTACTTACATATATGAAACTTTTTAATCCAAAATCTTGGATATTCAACTGAACACCCATGAATCATGGTAGGCCCACCCCTGGCTGAGAATACCTCTGTGGCACATCGACATAGCCTATCACACACTTACAGAGGAGTAAATTGGTAGGTGTGTGATAGGTGCAGAAGCAAACAAACTAGCGATGGACATGTATCATTTATGAGTTTGCTCTATATTTTTACTTTTTAAAAATTGTTTGCTTCATGGTTTAACACAATATTTGTTTGAACACTGGTACATATTTGTATTTTTAGAACAGTTACGCTTAAATATTGGAAGATGGATTTGTTACTTGTTTTTGCTTCTATAAGCGTGTGTGGTTTTTATCCCTCCGTCCCATAATATAAGGGATTTTGAGTTTTTGCTTGCAACGTTTGACCACTCGTTTTATTCAAAATTTTTTGAAATTATTAATTATTTTATTTGTGACTTACTTTATTATCTATAGTACTTTAAGCACAACTTTTTGTTTTTTATATTTGCAAAAAAAATTTGAATAAGACGAGTGGTCAAACGTTTCAAGCAAAAACTGAAAATCCCTTATACTGTGGGACGGAGGGAGTACATGGTAAGATCCTACAATTCACCTACCATCACGTCTTGGTGGTGGTGTACGTGCGTAGTAGTAGTATGTGTTTGTGTTGGTGTAATCAAAACAAATTTTATACTTACATAGAAAAGTTATTTAATTCCTCAAATTGAAACTTACACTTAATCACAGAAAAGTAATGCACGTATAAGTACTTAACAAAAAAAATAGCATATGTAATTATTGAGCAAATGGCATGGAACTATTAGTCTGTCGATAGATAGATAGGGAGTGCCATTTACTGCTTGGGATGACCAGAGTTAGTTCGAACTTCCCTATCAACTTTCAAAGCATTGTTGTCCCACATGTGTCCAACTGCTTTCCAACTGTCCATGTTCCTGTAAAAAAATCAGCTATTGTGGAGTAAACAAGTGGGATATACTGTGTTCATAATTTTTTTTGAAACACTGTTCATAATTTGATTAAACATAGAAAGGAGCATCTGGTGCATTTATTTATAGCTACTTCATCCTGTCACAAATACGTGTTTTTTTTTTCCATTTAAGATCACTTCTAATGGGAATTTTATTATCATTATGTGAATTTTTCACGATGTGACCAGAAATTAATAAAGTGAGGGGGGCGAAATATGTTTTATTTAGACAAAACTATGTATACACTGTTTCAATATTGTTTGTGCTTGCATGTTACCTATGAAAAAAAATAAAACTACGTACAAGCTATTTCAATTATTATTTAAATATCTTATTGTTTATGTGACATCCTTATAAACATAAAAATGACATCTCTTACTTAAAAATGGAAAGTCAATGCTCCCTCCATCAACATTTATTTGTATTCGTGGCGTTTAAAATTCCTACACAAATGTAAACATTTTTCTTGACTACTCCACCTTCCAACGAACCATCATTAATTAATTTATCTTCCAACTACATGCTTAAGCTCCTAATCTCGTCCAATGAGGAATTGATACGCTCTGAGTTCATGAAAGTATTTTCCTATCACGCAATATGTCCTTAAATATATTATAAATGCTAGCTATACAAGGACAAAAGGAGGAGTATGACATAAGTTTAAGTACTTAATTGTTTTTACCTAAATGCAAAAACAGTGGCGTAATGTAATAATATATTGATGAAATCCACACGTTGCTTCAGGAATATTTGTATGGTAATGATAGAAATGAGGTAGTTTTAATTCGCAGGTTGACGATTTGATGTTATATCCATGGGTAGATTATGGACTTTTGATTAATTGAGATGGCATGGTTTATAAGAGAAGGGGGTAATTTGGACTATAGAATGAATATCGATGCTAAAATAAAAGTGACACGGTTTTACGATGGAGTGATGTGAGCGGTGGGTGGAGGTACCAAACTCCCTCTTAGTAGAGATCATGTGTTTCATTTATTTGGTGCCTACATGATAAAGCTTCCACTTTGAAACAAAAGATGATTATAAATTTAAAAAAATTGATTTTTGAAGAAATTCTTTTACTTGTTTTCTTAGCAAACGCTAAGTTCATTAAAACTAAGAGTAAAAGACATGGTCAGTTTAAGACTGATGTGTCGCTAATGTCGATCAACTTGTAAATCGTATGTCTAGATCTGTAATTTTAGTTTAATATACGACTCAAGGTTAAAATCACCTTTAATAGGTCTAGACATTGTCCATGGTGACAAGCCTTTTTTTTAGTTCCCCCTGTTCAAAACCTACTGTAGAAACAAATATGCATTTAACCCATTCGCTTCAAGTTTATCCTCAACCCAAAGTTTTCCTCTATCTCTTCTCCTCTTTCGAATTACGAAGGGGAAAGCGGCAATGGCTAGGGTGGCACAAAGTGTGACGAGAGTAGGGTGTACTGGAGGGAGGAAGGTGGCACAATTGGTGTGGTGTGGTATCTTCTTCATGAAGATGAGGTCCGTACTTGACTCATGAGATCACCCTCTCCTGCTCTTTTTTTATCCGAGAACCTTTGATTGTCAACAATCACCGCTGCTCTAATCGTTATTTACGTAGAGGGGCATACTGTAGAGGGGCTAGATACAAATTTGTTGCCACGGTTATTTATGGTGTGGACTGAATGCAAAATGTTTGTCACCGTTGGCAACCACGGCAGCACCTTTGATCAAAGGTAGTTTGGACCACAGGTGATACATTGAACAAGATCGTGGACCTTGACTTGCGATTTATAAGTTGATGGACCTAAGTGACACTGCGGTCCAAGTCAGCAGTGTATTTTGATACAATAAATGCATTTATATTACTACTAACCTTACACCTAAATATAATTAGAAATTAAAATATGTGGTTTATAAAAATCGTAGGTGAGCAGGAGCGGTGTTGAGATTGGTAGCTGAAAGGCCTCTTCTTCATGACTTCCGGCGCCAAAACTATTAAACGCCGGCGAAAAACTCAAAGACCGCACGCCATGTGGGGCCTGCTGAGGCGGAGGAGCCCCTCCGGGTTCTCGCCGTCGTCCACCGCCGAGGAGGTCACCGCCGGCATCGACGGCTCGGGCCTCGTCGCCCTCATCACCGGTAAGCCTAAACTGTACTCTCATCGATCTCTCTCTAGTCTCTACTCTCCAGCAGCAGGTCTAGCGTCCCCTGATTCTTGGTTGGTTGATTGGCTCCTCTGAAACATGGCTTTGCTCGTAGAATTTCTGTTCTTTTGGTTTGGTAGCTAAGTATTCATCAGCTTGCAAAGTGGTCCTTAACTAATCAATCTATTAGTGTATTTCTCCAAGTGATTCATCTATTAGAGCATGCAAAGTAGTCCTTAACTAATCAATCTATTGGAGCATGCTAACTAATTCATCTATTAGTGAATATATTGTGTATTGCTCCAGGTCGTCCTTAACTAATCAATCGAGCCACTTCCTCCGTTTCAAAATAAATTTATTTCTAGCTTGTGACAATTGCTGTAAAATAAGCGTACTTCTATTATCTTACCTGCTCTTGCTCTATAAATTAAAGAAATTCCATTCATTCGATATTTGTTACCTATTGCGAGGTGATCGTACCTTAATTAGGTTACTTGTGGTGGAACTAGCCCACTCGGGTTCATGTCCTAAACTTGATATGCATGCTCGGATTTACAGCTATTTGTTCTTCAGTGGTAAGCGACGTATCGATCGATAACGGGATTCCCGTGGTGACTTCGTCAATCTCAAGATATGATGACTAAGTCTTCTAGAGATGCTCATAAAGATAGTGTGTGAGTTTTCAGGGGTAAATGTATGCATTGTAAGTGCCTTCGTTTATACCGTGTTTTTTTAGAAATTATATTATCTTCTGTTTCACCAATATTTATTTTCTATTAATCAGAGACACTTGGTTTTATTTGCTCTTCATGCTGATTTTGGGACTGATGCAGTATAAAGAAATCTTAGCCGTTACTTTTTATTTCCTTTATCTATTAACAAATATATTTTCACATCCTAATTTAATAAAATACATAACAAAAGGAAAACGTTAGTACCCATAGAATATTTTCCAAAATTTAACCATTCAGAGAATTTTAATAGTGGTTGCAAGGAATTCTAATGCACAGAATGAATGTGCAAAACAAATATTATACTTTACAAAAGAGATAAATGAATGACTTAAAAATCGTTGATTCCAAATAGGAAACATAAAATTAAAATATGATTCAGATTATAAATACTAGAATTTTGATAGCCATTCAAATGGATTTTTTTTCTAGTCAATCTTGGCATTAATATTCTAGTGTCGAAATTGAATTATGCGGATTTGAAAATTCTCATTCAAGATTTTCACAATTTGTTTTGAACTTCTAAAAGTATCTATTTTGAGGATTTAAAGCTATATATGTCTTTACATAATCATCCTAATTTGAAAAAAAAGCAAAAAAAATATTTAAATCAAAGTTTTGTTATAAACCAAAGCTTTGTTGTTCAAAATATAATTTGGGCACTGAAATTTTTCTAGAGATTGATTATGAAGATTTAAGAGTATCGCTTTGCATAATCATCTGAATTTTGATAAAAATCAAACAACTATTCCGGAACTATATACAATTAAAAGTATTTTGTTTTAACTTTTGTTATAAACCGAACCTTCCGTGTTCAATTTTTCCGCTATGGAAATTTTTATTCAATTTGGAACATGATTTTTGTATTTTTATAGTATTAGAAACCTGAATGTCAAATTAGTTAAGGAAAATTTGGACTACAATAATTGCCTTTGGTAGAATTTAAATAGTAAAAAAATATATGATATTTTACCATCCATGATGTAAATGCAACATTAATCCCTTTGGTCAATGGGTGATGGATGATGCACAGTAATTTAATGCGCCATAAAAAAATCCTAACCAAATTGTATTGCAGACCTGAATTTCTGTTGGCATCATTGCTGATGGATATGTTTCTTGCAGGTGCCTCCAGTGGGATTGGGGCTGAAACATGCCGAGTCCTGGTGATGCGGGGTGTGCATGTTGTTATGGGGGTTAGGAATTTATCTGCCGGTGCATGCGTGAGGGATGAGATATTGAAACAAGTTCCATCTGCAAAAATTGATATTCTTAATCTTGACCTTAGCTCGATGTCATCCGTGAGGAGATTTGCAGAGAATTTCAAAGCTTTGAACCTTCCTTTGAACATTCTGATGTAAGCAAATCTATGTTTGGATGTAGTACTAAATTGGCTACATTGGCATGTTTTGGTAGAAAGAAACATTGCGCATTTTACAGAACTATAATTGCAACAACATAATCTGCAATGTAGGGATTTTGGTGCCGAACAAACTGGATCGAGCAATCGATCTGGCTATTGAGAGTTTGAGATATTGAATAATATTAAAATACTCTGTAAGCAAGATTAATTGTCAATATTGATGTTTAGCAAGGTTGTGCATTAGGACAGTATAACTGGAAGGTAAAAGTGACTTTGAAACCTCCACTAAAAAAACTCTATTCCATCTCTATTCAATATGTTTTATCTTTATCTTTTTACATATTGCCCTATCTTTGACTAAACAATTTTATTCTGCTCTGTTTAAAGAAATAATGCAGGGGTTTGTTTTGTGCCCTTCAAGCTTTCAGAGGATGGCATTGAGCTGCATTTTGCAACGAATCACATCGGTATGATCCACTTTTACAGTCCTTAAACTCCAAACTGAAACTTTTGATTGCAAGCAGGTTTTGCTAAAACACGAAACTAAATTTATACTGTAGAATATTAGAGTTTCAGTTTATTTCAATCCATGGACTTGGGTGTTTACCAAAACAGTACATACTTTACACAATTACACTTGTACCTCATCATATTTGCCTATGTGGCTGGACTACTCATCTTACACCCATTTTTGGTTACTTATGTGGAAAACATCTGCTTTTGTTGTATGATTGCATTCTTGAGTTAATGATGCCATGCAGGGCATTTTCTACTGACTGATCTTTTAATCGAGAAGATGAAAGTTACAGCTATAGAAAGTGGCAAAGAAGGAAGGGTTGTGATGGTTGCTTCCGTGAGCTACAGTTTCTCTTATCGAGGGGGGATTCGTTTTGATAAGATCAATGATGAATCTGGGTATTACTTTGTGACGCAACACATTTTGCCTCTTTTTTACATGTTATTTCCTTCTTAGATCAAAGATGAGAAAACAGATTTGTACAAGGACATGACATTCAACTACATATTTTTATTCTCTCTTGCTAGGTATAACAGATTCCTTGCTTACGGCCAGTCCAAGCTTGCCAACATATTGCATTCTAATTTATTATCTAGCCACTTGAAGGTTCTCACTTTTCTCCTTCTTTTCCTTTACTTTGGGAACACCTGTTGATTCACACTAACTCTATTACTCTAGTTAATTTTTTTGTTCCACTATAAAAAAAAATGGTAGTACTATGTTAAACTATTCTGTTATTAACAAAATCATGTAGCTCTTTAGCTAAATTAATAATACGAAGTTATCATAAAAATAAACCTCCTAGTGGTAAAACACCAACAGAGGATGGAAGTCAATTGCCCTGTTGTTTGTATTATGGAGCTGTTCTATGTACATGGTATGATCGCATTACTATCACTAAAAGCTTCACAGATTTCCTTGATGATAAATGTTTCTCTGCTGAAAGGAACAAGATGCAAAAGTAATAGTGAACTCTCTTCATCCTGGAGCTGTTGCCACCAACATTTTGCACCACTGGTGTCCCCTATATGGTACGAATATAGGAGTATCTCACAAGTGCAACTTTTCACTTGGAAAAATAAAGCAAGTTCAATACTCATGGATGATTGGTCGAATCTAACTAGCAACTAATGTAGGTCTTGGCTAGTTGACATTTTCCTTATATATTGGTTTCTCTAAGCTCAAACTCATCTCATTCTTGCATTTTATGAGACATGCATTCCTTCTTAGGGTGTTCCTGAAAAGAGTCGAAAGTTTGGGGAAAGTTGGGAGTTTGGAAAAAAAGTTGGAAGTTTATGTGTGTAGGAAAGTTTTGGATGTGACGTTATGTGATGGAAAGTTGGAAGTTTGGAGTAGTTGGGGGTGAACTAAACACAGCCTTAGTACCTAGTAACAAGTTATTTAGATATCGGTTGCAATCACCATTGGTCCTAATTTCACGGATATATATTCCTTCTAGCTTATTATAATCTGATTTTTTTTATACTCTTCTAGTTGCACAATAATTTTCTCTAGATTTTTCTTGTGCATATAGATGATAGGAGTACGAGCATAATTATTCCATGTACAAAGAGAATAGTAATTTAATAAAGGAAAACCTCTTTGGTTGTCTATCCCCACATTTCTGCTATATTTTTTTGAACTACAGAACAAGTGGGTACAGTGCTGTATGTTTCAGGGGCTGGAATTTTACTACTCCCAAACTCTTCCATTGGATTACTTAATCCCTAAACTATTTTTTTTGGCTAATTTGGTTCACTTTAATCCTCAATAGCATCTCCCTTATTTTTTTTTCTCTTTACGCAATTCTTATTTTAAGTTAAATTTTTTTAAGCCATACATGACACCATTAACAAAGTTTTTAAAATATATGACTATTTGCTTAAAATTTAAGACTTTGATGTTTAAATCAACTTACTGCTTCCAATCTTTGTAAACAGCAGTGATTAAAAATTTCAGAAAGAAATGGAGAGGTAGGTTATAATTCATCTATCAACAGTACCAAATTTCGGCGCAAAATAAGATTTACATATATATATAGAGAGAGAGAAAAGAGAAATACCATATGGTGTACTATTTCTACTAGTTCATGGTTAACTGCTCTAATGAAATAGTCTGAGAGAGTGAAATGTATTTTTTTTTCTACTGCAGATAGAAAGTTATATTCTTCATCTTCCTTCTTTTTTATTATTTCAGGTGCTATCCGTGCAATTGGTAAATATTTTGTTAAAGGTGTTGAACAAGTAAGTTTCAGAACATTCTTTTGTTCCTTTCACACATAAAAGTAACAGAGTTCTGTCTTATTGTATATGCATTATATGTATTTTGTATATGTAATCTAAGTCCATGTGTTTACTTGATAGGTAACACATGTTTTTAGCCAACATTTTTATTGCACTACATAAATGATCTTTACAAACGACGAACAACCATTTTGTGCAAATGGCTGTGCGGCCCTCCTTCCCCAGGTGTCTATAAAAATTGGTATTTTTTTTTTAAGCAGGCAGCACACCCATACGCGAAAAAGTGATTTACATAGCTACCCACCTAGGAAAAAAATCATGAAAAAAAAATAAAATTATCATGATTGATATTGTTAACTCTTGATTTGGTGGAAACTTGACATACATAATCCAACATCTGATTAACATGATCAGAACCGTTGTCAATCATGTTGAAAACCTGATTGATCTCACTGAGAAGGCTAATCTCTGCATACGAATCAAAGAACATAAGCAAGAACAAGGTACATTGTAACTCAATATGTAGATGAATGATTAAGATATCAAAGTTGGGTTTCCACAAACCGAACTAGTGGCGAAACTTCAATGGAAGAAATAATCTAAGCAAAACCCAACTCTAAACTATGCTAACTATTGAATCTCTAGGGCGCACACCTCCTTGGCTAGATCCATTTGAAGTTGATGCTATCAGGAGGCCCGAATTCAAATCTCTAACGTGTAGAATTTCATCTTTTCTCTTCTATGAACTAAAAGTGACGTGGTAACATGGGAGTAAACTTGGGAAATGATATTAGTTAGTCCCCAATTAACTTCATTGATCATCCAAGCGCTCCGTATGTCCGCTTCCCTTTTCTTCACCCAAGCAAGTTACTTTGCAAACGAGAACATGCAAGACCCATAGTGCATTAATGTTTGTTCAAATATATGACAAGTAAATCTCACATATAAAGCATGTACCTTTACTTGATAAATACTTAAGGTAGCCATGATCATATCTAAGCTAGTGATGTCCTCTCATCACCTACCACCACACCCACCATCGCCAAGCTCGTTAGTGCCTGATCCACCGTAGCCAAGCTTCTTGACGCCGGATCCACCACTCCTGTACGTGGCCACCGCCATTGATTCCGTCGTCACCATCACCTGAAACTCGACACACCTCCACCACCCGAAGCAGCCATTGTCATCACCTCCGCAGCCCGAAGCAACCATCGCCGCTGCTAGAAACCCGCTGTGCCTTCGCCTCTCGTTGCTGCCACTCGGAGGATAGGAGTGGGGATGAGGGAGAAGAGATAGTAGACAGGACTTAGAGAATTGAAGAGACTCAGAGACCACTTTTTTAGAGTTGGTGTTATATACTTGTATTAAACTTATGAAGTAACCTGTAACAGGACAAAATCTCCTTGAAAAATTTACTAATTCATAACCTTTTTCTGTTAATTGTTCAAAACCACCCATACTCATATATTCAATGCTTATCCTTGTTTGTTTTTGCAGGGTGCAGCCACAGTGTGCTATGTGGCATTGCATCCTCAGGTTGCTGGAGTCACTGGCAAATACTTTTCTGACTGCAATATCACTGAACTGAAATCTCATGCGCTCGACAGGGACCTCGCCAAAAGATTGTGGGATTTCAGTCTCAGCCTAATCCGTTGATAGAAATTATTGTCGCAATAGCTATGTAAAGTCTACTATGGGAAACAAACAAAAACTAGTTAGAAAAAGTAAAGTATCTCCAAAGATAAATTGTGAATGGAGCACTGGCTGTACAGAAATGATAAATGTAAAGCTGAAATAAGTGCTGGAAGAGAACAGATATAGGAAGAGAAGTTCATGACCATCTTTGGTTTCGAGGAAACCTAATGTGTGGGCATGCAATTTTAATTTTGTGTACCTTGGTTATATGTAAAGGTAGTGATTTTAAATGGTTGTATCACTTTAATGTAATTGTCCAAGTTGAATATATGTTCTGGCGCGATCTGAAGAACTATAAGAGCTGTGTCTCATGGCCGCATAAAACGACCAAGAGCACAAACTATCGGAGAAATCCAGCTCGAGCTCACTGTTAATTAAGAGGCAAAATTTGCCACAGGACACCCAAAGATTGTGGCCTTTGTTGTGAAACACCCGAAGAACGTGAATCTTTTCGTGGATACTGTAAAAATATAGTAATTAGCTGCTGGACACTCCTCCGATTATTTTATTTTTTCCGGCCGAATCGGAGAGAGAAACTTTAGTAAATGGCAACTTTGCCCTTGGGTCAGTGTTTAACCCGCTGGAGTTGGTTCGAACCAGAACCATTCCCCATTCAGTGTCACGATCCCCTCTCCTCCAAACCCTAGGGTTAGGTGCGGCGGTGATCTGCGGCGATGGCAGCGAGCTCTGGTGACTGTGGCGGCAGATTGAGGTGGCCGGCGAGCTGGGCCGCTAGCAGATTCGAGCAGAGAAGTGCGGCAGCGATCTGCGGCGACGGCGGCGAGCTTCGGTGACTGTGGCGGCAGATTGAGGTGGCCGGCGAGATGGATCAATCGTTGTACATGAGCTCGTCGTCAACGCGCATAACCTAGTCTCAGGCGATCAACATAGTACGATATATTGATCTTATATTTTTCTTCCAGTGTAGTCTTCAAAGAGGATGCACCAATAGTTGGGTCTTTTCTCAACTTGTTGATTACACGGTCCTGCACCCAAGCATTAGTGGCCATGCAATTGTTCTCCACCCCAGCAGTGCTAGCACAATTGTGCTCATATGGGAGCTTTCTTTATCTGCAATGATTAATGAGACAAAAACTTACTTGCCAAGATTAAATGATTAAAAAACTTACTTGCTAAGTTTGTTTAAGTATGCTCAGTGCAAAACATAAATAAAACAATAACATACTTGCGAAGTTTGGCCGTCTTGTAATCTAGATGCATGAATCCTCCATTTGCACCTCTTGGCGTTGCAGTATGCTCTGTACCTCGTCGATTCGCTATCTGGAACTGCAAGTTCAACCTCTTTTAGTACTGCATACTGCTTAATGCATCTTTTAAATGTTTCACCATCTTTAAATGTTACATCATCAGCTATCTTAGGATTGTTAAGATCAGTTATATGCACTATAGATTCACAACCCTGCTCGTCATCTGCAGCTAAGTCGACGACATCTTCATCAGACCCAGGTTCATAATCTGGATCAAGCTCTTCATCATCTGAAACCAAATCCTTGTAGTTATCCTTCTCATCATCTACACTGACATCCTCTACCTCATCATTCACTCCCCAAGCATAAACCGTTTTGTAAGTGCTACCCTTCTTTGGTTTAGTACAAGGCATAGAGGACTGTCCTACTTGACTTTGTTGTGTGAACAACACAATGTCAGTGCAAACATCTTGCGGCTCCGTGTTTCCCTGCTCCAGACAAGGCTCTGTCCTATTCCGTGTGTCATCACTCACATCAACAATTAAAGGGAGCCTGCTCATCTCCCAATACATGTCGAAAGCATCAAGCAAAGATCTATCAGAGGCTACCTGTGCATATCGGTTGGCATTTTTGTCCCAAAATTTAACATTTAGCTCTTGCTGAGGACTATGTATGACCTCATCGTCCAAATCGCTCATTAGATCAATCCAACACACTGTATCCTTGTCTACAATCCACTTAATGTCCTTATGATATTCAGGTCTACCGTTCTTAGTGAACACGACATAAGGACCAACCCGAATGCAAACTCTACATGCCGAGCTGCAATCCATCCTACGTGAACACAAATGAACAGAAAATGCAATGAAATCGATTAAAAACCACTTCAAACATAACCCCAACAAATTTCATTTCAAGAAAGAAAATAATAGCAATGCCCAATAATGCTTACCCGTCAGGGACCCACGACAAATCTATCGGCTTCAAAGGAGATTGTCTGCTCGTCAAACGCACTGTGCATTTCTTCACCACCGCCTTCTTCTTCTTCGGTGACCCCCTCCCCTCTAGGCACGACATTGATTCCGTCGTCACAGCAACCGCGAGCTCACTGATCCATTGGTCGCCACTTGAATCCGCTGCCGACCCCCGAACCCCCTTATCCATGACGCACCTCGCCGTCGCCGGATGACGCTGAAAGCTAGGGTTCAAAGGAGAGGGGAATGGGTCTGTAAAGCTCGGGCTCACACGAGAGTGGATCGGGTCTGGTTCGACCAACATTTACAAGCAAAACGGCGCAGGGGCTTTTTGGTACTTTCACCACTCTGTCTCTCTCTGATTCGGCTGGAAATAATAAAATAATCGGAGGAGTGTCTAGCAGCTAATTACCATATTTTTATAGTGTACACGAAAATATTCACGTTCTTCGGGTGTCTTACAGCAAAGGTCACAATTTTTGGGTGTCCTGTGGTAAATTTTGCCTTAAGAGGATCACCTTATAGGAACTAAATTCCATGGATACGCAGAGAATTAAAGAGTTCGTTAGAATTCGAGATCAAATATGAACAAACAACGTGCCTTCCACGTCCTACTGACATGTAAACCATATATATCGCATCGCGCGTAAACATATGGGCAATGTGCGAGCTAATTTCATTGCAATGTAGCCTGTCCTGAATTTTCATTTGCACCATTCTTTATGTGGACTTTTTGGCAGAACTCTAAAACTATGAAACATAAATTACTAATATATTGACGTATAATTCAATGAAAAAAAAGAAACATACATTACGAGTTTAATATTGTTCATGCAGCATTGCAGTCGATCAATAATCGAAAATGAGAATATACGTGAGATCACTGACTCAGCATGGATCAGATTGACCTACGGTGGTGTTCTTTTGTAATAAAAATGAAGATCAAGTTAGGGCACACAAAACAAGAAAGCAATTAGCACATGATGAATTGAGTTTCAATTATTATAAACTTGAAAATTGATTTATTTAATATTCTAAAGTAACTTCTACATAGAAAGTTTTGGCACGAAACAAACTTTTAGCAGTTTAAAAAATATGTTAACAAAATTGAGGTAAATCTGTATCTTAATCAGAAAAAAAACGTAAAGTGACTTTTCTGAATAGCAGCATATATAAATAAACCAGAACAAACAAAGCAGATATATGAAGACAGGACGCTTGCCTCATAACTATTTAACTGTGTTCACTTGTAACAAAATTACCACTGTCGTTACCCACAATTTGGGTCTACTCTCTCCGTCCAAAAAAAACTAAACCTATGACTGGATGTGACATATTATAGTAAACGAATCTAGACAGATGTATGTCCAGATTCATTGTACTACGATGTGTCACATCGAGTACTAGGTTGGATTTTTATGGGACAGAGGGAGTAGACCTCTAGAGCACACGCGGATTTTCCTTGAGGCCCGGGCCAGCATATGGCTTCTTGGCCTCTTGGGCCAATACTACGGTTACGTGGTGAAAAATTGCTGGATTAGTGTCCGAGGCCTAGGGAGTAGGGATATGGCTAAGGATGAAAATGGATTGGAAATGGACGAAAGCTTTATCATATTCATTTTCATATTTTTTTCAGAATCGGAATCAGAATAAAAAACCTGGATATGGAAATGAAATCAAATATTATCGAATGCTGATACGGAGTGAAGACAAAATGGAACGAATACGGTAACAAATATTTGCCGGCATATAAAAATCCCCTCAATTTGAGTTTCCTTAATCAAGGGAGAGATATCGCTTGTTTTTTAGATCGGTGTCTCCAACATTTATATTGTCAACTTTGTAGGCAGTCCCACAACCATATGTAAAAATTGACTTTAATGGTTGTTCCCCTAATAGACCCACATGTAAATATGATTATTCATTTTCTAATCCCAATATCTTTTACTACATGTATAGCTTACTTATCATATCACTTATCAAGATCTTGTATAAATTGGAGTTGTTATTTATTTTATTTCACATCTTTGAAACTTGTAGTGTTTATTTTATACTTTAAACATTTTCAAATACAAATGTTATAAACTAAAAAGTGGTAGATCCCATTGAGCTCTACAACTTTGATATGATACACATCTCTATTAGATGTCGTTTGAATTGTAGATCTGAGATTTTGTAAAAATAGATATGGTATTTTATAATGAATGCTTAGACCCTTAAATGATCTGAAATAAAATAGTCAACAAGAAAGTGGTAGATCACGCCGATCTCTACAATTTTGATATAAAGTTTGTCTTCATGTGACTCCGTATGAAAAAGTTATGTATATATACATGTTTTTTTTCTAAAATTTGATCCATGTCTGCGGATATCCGAACAAAAGTCCCGGATAGTTTCCGACCACTTTCCGATTCCGACGGATAGTATCATCTCTGTATTCGTTTTCGGTTCCGAGAAAAGAAAAATCTGAATTCGTTTCCAAATCCGAAAATTTTCGGATAGTTCGGACTAAACTTATATATCCAAATCCAAAAAATGATCCGGACAGACAGAAACTATCCGTACCAGTTTCAACCCTTGATATGGCATAGGTGGTGTGAGGCAAAGCAAGAGGTGTCAAAAAAGCTCGGAGCTCACAAGCTGCTCGAGCTTGATTTGTTAATGGCTTGATTCGAGCTCGACTCGAATACTAGACAAGCCAAGCTCAAGTCTAGGCTGAGGCTCGCAAGGCTAGCAAACTCGAGCTTGAATAGCTCGGCAGGGTTTGATTAGCAAAAGATGTGTTGCATGTAGGAATATATTCTTGATGGGTCAATGTATACTTGTCACCATGCTTGACCTGCTAAGTGTTAAGACCTCATCAATGCTTCTCAATAAAGCTATTATCTGGCTGCTAGTAATAGTACTACTATTCCTAGTAGATGTAGTTGCTATCTTTTGTTAATTCTAACATTTCAAAGCCATAAATTCAAGAGAAAAGCTTCGTTCAAGACAAGTAGCACCCATTAATTTTGATTACCGATAGTTTGCATTAATATCTCTTATACAAGAGCAAGTTCTTTGGAGTTTCACCAAGTCAAGCTCTCAAGCTCGAGTAGGCTCTAAGCTCAATCGAGCTGGAACGCGAGCTCACTCCCAAGCTCGATCAGTAATTAGGCTTGGCTTGAGCTCTGCTCGAGTTTATGTCAAGCTCAAGCCTACGTACCCAAGCTCGCTCGAGTTTGCCTCGTTCACAGCCCTAGGCAAAGCTCCATCATGCTGGTGTCTGTCCGTTTATATAGGAAAAAATGCTTCCAAATAAGTTTATTACAAACAAACTATTTTAAACGGAAGCAAATAAGGAAAACAGAAAATAGCTTCCTCTTAAACGGAAAATGTTTTATTACAAACAAATCAAAAATTGACACCACGTCATTGCGGCTCTTGTGGGAGTATATATAATTGGACAGGTCATACAACCCTATCAGAACATAGCTTTGGTTGGTCACTCTGTTTATTGGTCCCTATGTGATAGTATGACTGTATGACCGTTAATTTTACAATTCTAGAGAAGATTAAACTTTGGCAATTTAATGTTACCTCCTTTTTAATATATGCCATAGTTCACGTTTTTTAATTTGTTTGACTATTCACCTTTTCTAAAAGTATTTGGATAAGACCAACATATTAGACATTCTTAAAACACTTTTTATGACACATCTAATGGTACTAATTTAATTGAATAAATTTTGTTGGTCACCTAAATGAGAAAAAAATTCAACCGCGTCTTATATTAATTTATATTAACAATATATTAAAATCATTTCAAATACAACATCCATCCTAAAATTTAATATTTTTAAAAGATGATATTGATGCTAAAAAGAGGGGTAGAAAGACTTATCTATCTTCGGGAATATGTGAGTTGAAGGTCTATACATACTGGGGGCGGCTAGCTGGCGCGTGCGCACCGCTAGCACGCACTTCCCACTTAACTACTCTATTAGTTAACACTTAACGCCTAACGACATGTAATTAGGAAAGATTTTGAAGATTTTTCTTTTTTTGGGAGATTTTTTTTACTAACAGATTGAAAATTTTTAAGTTATATTTGAAAACTTTCGATTTAAGATTTACATTTTAAAGTCACATTTTGAAAACTTTGAACTTGGATTTGAAAATTTTCAACTTGAGATTTGAAAACTGTCAACTCGGATTCAAAACTTTCAAGTCCAGATTTGAAAATTTTGAAAACTTTCAACTTGAGATTTGAAAATTTGAAAACTTTCAACTCGAGATTTGAAAACTTTCAAGTTCAGATTTGAAATATTTTAAAACTTTCAATTTGAGATTTGAAAATTTTTAACTCGAGATTTGAAAACTTTCAACTCGAGATTTGAAAACTTTCAAGTCCAAATTTGAAAATTTTAAAGTTAAGATTTAAAATTTTTCAAATTCTGATTTAAAACTTGCTAATTGGCGTGAAAAAAAATCAGAAAAAAAGAGAAAAAATCAGTAAAAAGAATCGTGAAAAAAAGATAAAGTTGCAAAAGTCGACGCCTGACGTGGTGGGGGCCGCATGCGCCAGATACGGATCTGGCACACGCGCCCCAATTAGCAATCCTGATACATACTCCCTCTATTCAAATTTCAATTATGAGGATGAATATATGGACATAATGTATGTCTAGACTCATTCTCAAAATTTAGTTTATATGGGATGAAAGGAGTACATACTAATAGGTAATATTTGCTACATAACATCATGACAATCTATAAACATGGTAATTAGCCTATAAACATCACGCCTTTTATTATACCGTATTTGATCTGACAACACGTGAGAGGGTACACAATTGTGCACGATGAGGTAGAATTGATACAACACGAGCACAGTGAGTGCGGGCCTCAGCGTGTTGACCGCAAAACGACAACGAGGATGGTGGCAGGACTTCATGTCCCACGACGTGACACATCTACAGGTTATGGAGGATGGCAACAAGGAGAACGATCAGAACGCTAGAGGTTAAGGTTTGCATTGGAGGAGAGAAAGAGGGATTGTAGTCTCCAATGCTGGCCCTGGTGGCAAGGGATTGGGATCATCTGCAGTCGACTGCACGGTGTCTTTATCATTAATATGTAGGCCCGACAATACATCGGACCTATATGTCAGTGACAAAGGCACGGTACAATGACTGCAGAGGATCCTGATCCGGTAGCGAGATGGTGTTTCTGGAGCAGGCCAACGACGACGGATAGGCCAACGACTTTAGCGGTGGCTCGGTGAAATTGAAGGGGAGAACGAGCTTGGGAGCCCGATTGTTTCTTCGGGAAGGAGGAGGAAAAAAAAAGAAATGTGACTTAAATAAATGGTGTGTAAGATTACACTAAAATGATCGGCGTGGTGTCTGCTAGTACATTATCATATTTATAAAGTGTTTCTCCAAAACTCACTTCGTACGGTGTCCTAAAGCTAAAATCATAAAGCCCCGATGTTTTTAGCAAAATTTGCCATACTAATAACCGGGTCAATGAACGGAAGGGACAGCATGTGTGTTTAGTAGCAAAAGTTGGATTACTACAAAATTTGCTACATAATGGAACTCTATTGGATGTTTTCATATGCTACTACCTCTTTTTCATATTATTAGTTATTTTGATTTTATTTTAAGTTGAACTTTTTTAGGTTTGACAAAATTTATAGAAAAGTTTACCAATATTTTCAACACCACCTATCAAAATATATTTAATGATAAATTTAACGAAACTAACTTATCCTATAAGTTTTGTTATTTTTTTTATAAATTTGGTCAAATATTAAAAAAAACTTTCTTTTTTTAAGAAAATTAAAGTGGGTTATTATATGAAACGGAGGGAGCAAATGAGTTTAATTGACCAATAGCCATTCGTCAACTTCTATAGAGTTGAACCATTTAAAATTTCAAACGTCTTACAAAACAGGAGTATTAGAGCAGGTACAATAGCCGACTATTAGCCAGCTATAAACATATTTTAATGAGATAAACGATGAGAGAGAAGAGCAGCGGTCTACAGATTTGTAGCCAGCTGCAGCATGGACTTCAAGACGCAATGTGTGTATGACAGGTGGGACCATATATTAATAATATAGTAAGCAACTACTCCCTCCGTTCCAAAATATAGGGCGCAATTACTTTTTAATGGTGTTTCATAATATAAGGCGTGCATACATGCATGACAATTAATAGCACATTCTCTCTCCTAGATTATTATTTTTTAAATCAAGATGTTTAATTCTATTGGGTGCATGTATTTTATTAGTTGGGATTATTCAAACAAAGAGGTGATAATAATTATTTCTTAGTCTTTGGATTTAGGGTGGTTGTGGCTTATATACTACTATTGAACTTGCTCTTATACGTTTGATTGCAAGTTGAAACGTTTTATTTAAGAAAGTTGAGTGTCTTAATTTAAGCCACCGGCCGGAAGCTGTTCCCACGGCGGCACAAGACAATGTGGGGCCTACTGAGGCGGCGGAGCCCCTCCGGGTTCTCGCCGTCGTCCACCGGGGAGGAGGTCACCGCCGGCGTCGACGGCTCCGGCCTCGTCGCCGTCGTAACCGGCAAGTGAACTGTGCTCTCATCTCTCCTCCAGCAGCTGCTCGTTTCTTATAATTCTTGGTTCAGTTCATACTTCATAGCATCCCCTTGTTCTTGGTTGACTCCTGTTTCTTCTGAACATTCCCTGCTCGAATCCAAGAATCGTTGGTCTGAACTGAAATTGCTCGAGGAATTTAGTGATACTCTTCGATTTGAGGGGAAATTGGCATAGTTTACTGTTCGGTGTATAAAAATCTTGCATATTGCAGTAGATAAATTTGGGGGGAAATTATGAAAGATTATTTATATACTAAATGTATTTATAGTTTTACCAACCATTAATCAAATTCCCCCCCAAGATTTACTCTTCAGGAATTGGACCAACGGCATCATCTGCTGATGCAAGCAGCAGGAATAAATCTTGCATATTGTTCCCCAATTCCTGCTTCGTTAATCGAATTTGTAGGCCTGAAATGCTGGTGGAATAATTGCTGATTGGAGATGTTTCTTGCAGGTGCCTCCAGTGGGATTGGTGCTGAAACATGCCGAGTTCTCGCGATGCGGGGAGTGCACGTTGTGATGGGGGTAAGGAACTCATCTGCCGGTGCGCGTGTAAGGGATGAGATAGCGAGACAGGTTCCGGCTGCAAAGATTGAGATGCTGGATCTTGACCTCAGCTCGATGTCGTCCGTGAGGAGATTTGCGGAGAATTTCAATGCTCTGAATCTTCCTCTGAACATCCTGGTGTAAGCAGATCTAATGCTTATGTATATTGGCAAGATTTGGTAGAACAAAAGATTATGCTTCCTCGCAAAAAGAAAAAAAAAACTTTATGCTGTTTTACAGAATTATTTTAGCAGCAAAACCTTCTGCAACATAGATAATTTGGGTGCTAAATAAACTGGAATGAGCATTTGAGCTGGCTATTGGGATTCAGACACTCAAAGCATGCTTAATAGACAGTTTTTTTGTATTACTGGGTTATGTCATTAGTACTGTCATTTTCTGGAAGGTAAAACAGTCCATCAGACCTCTACTAAAAAACTTTTATTCCATCTATGTTAAGTGTTCTTTTTTTACAAATTGCCATTTTTTTGCGAGGAATACGTCGTCCATTTTATGTTTGAGAAAATAATTTTAGTCTTCTCTGTTTAAAGTAATAATGCAGGGATTGCGTTTGTACCATTTAAGCTATCAGAGGAGGGCATTGAGCTGCATTTTTCAACAAATCACCTTGGTAGGCCCCCTCTTACAGTCCCTTAAACTGCATACTAAAACTTTTTTTATTTTAAGTAGGTTTTGCCAAAATTCATAGAATATTATTGTTTTATTTTCTATTTGTTACTAAGACAGATGTACTTTACACATTTGTGTGTGGTCATATTTCACTTGACTGATCTTGTAACCATGTTTGGTTACAAACGTGCAAAATTTCTGTTATTATTGTGTAACTGCATCGTGCAATTAATCATGCAATGCAGGGCATTTTCTACTGACCGATCTTTTACTTGAGAAGATGAAAGTTACAGCTATAGAAAGTGGGATAGAAGGAAGGGTTGTGATAGTTGCTTCTGACAGCTACAAGCACCCTTATCGAGAGGGAATTCGTTTTGATAAGATCAATGATGAATCTGGGTAATACTTTCTGACCCAACGTATACTCTTTTTTACATTTATTTACCTTTTCAATCGATCAAAGGTAAGAAAACAGATCTGCACAAAAACATCATATTCAAATTTAATTATTTTTATTCTCTCGCGCTAGGTATAACAAAATCTTCGCTTACGGCCAATCCAAGCTTGCCAACATACTGCATTCCAATTTACTATCTAGCAATCTGAAGGTTCCACTTTTCTTCTTGTTTCCCTTTAAGCTCGTACTTTTGGAACAACTGGTGGTTCACACTAACTCTTGTTTATTTAATTGTACACACTGTTTGTCCTCAAAATTACACAATTTTGTAATCTTGTAAAATGGAAAAGAAATTGTAGTAGGCTATTTTTCTTGAAATTACGAACTGTAATATGTTAGACATGCTGTTAACTAAATCATGTAGATCTTTGGCTGAGACAGTAATATGAAGTGATCACAAAATAGATCTCATAATAGCAAAGCTATGCAGAGGATGGATGTCAAAAGCCCTGTTATTTTTGTTATGGAGCTGTTCTGTGAATAGATGATATCAATGATCGCATTACTATTTCAAAATGTTTCACATATTTTCTTGATGATGAATGTTTGTCTGCTAAAAGGAACAAGATGCAAAAGTAACAGTCAACTCTCTGCATCCTGGAGCTGTTGTTACCAACATTATGCGTCACTGGTATTTCGTAAATGGTATGGGCATATCTGACAAATGCATATAGTTCTTGGCAAAATAAAGCTAAATCAATCTTCATGGATGGTTCATCGAATCTCAGACAGTATTTGCTTTTATCTTTCTGGCTAGTTGAGATTTTGCTTCGTTGTGCTCATATTCATCTATAGTACAGCTATGAGACATCCATTTCTTCTATGTAGTCACATAAGTTTAGGCTTCAGTTGCCATCACTATTATCTTAATTGCATGGATACATCTTCTTTCAAGCCTATTAATCTGATTTACTTCTCTTCCAGTTGTATAAAGAGTTTTTCCAGAACTTCTTTGTGCATTAAAGTGCATGATCATTCCATATACAAAAAATTCTTGAGAGCATTACCTTATTAAAGAAATATTTCATTCATGGAAGATCACTATGGTTGTCCAGTGCAAATGGTAAAAGCCCCACATTTGTGCTTTATTATTTGAATGAATAATGAACTGGAAACAATGCACAGTGATTGTTCTTCCTTGTTTTTTAATTTCAGGTATGCTATCTACACTTGGTAAATTTTTCGTTAAAGGTGTTGAACAAGTAAGTTTTGGATCATTTTTTTTTCTGTTCCTTTCACAAGACTAAAGTGACAGTTGTATTTACTATTTTTACTGTATATTCAATTTAAGTATTTTATTGTGTATGCAATTTATGTCAATTTCATTACATATGTTCTTGTGACAGTTATATTCACTATTTTCTTGTATATTCAATTTGTATTTTATTGTGTATGCAATTTATGTCTATTTCATTACATATGTTTTCTGAAAAATTTTATTCAACAGAAACACACAAAATAATTCTAAAACTTTAATCCTAGTACTAGTGGTAAGTGTACATTCTAAAACTTTTTGACTGCTCCTAAATAATTGGATGTGTCATGGAATAATTAACCTAATAAATATATAAATATGGAAAACAATGTATTTATTGCTTATATCATTCAACATTTTCCTGCAACCTGAAAAAACAGGAGCTGCAATATTACCATGACTCTACCAGGGACTATTTTTTGTAGAGTTAATGTTATTAAACCCATGAACTAACTGGCACCAGGACAAAGTCTCCTTGAAATTTTACTAATTCAGTAATTCATAACATGTTTAATTGTGCAAACCATCCAAGCACATAATCACTGCTTAGTATTGTTTGTTTTTGCAGGGTGCAGCCACAGTGTGCTATGTGGCATTGCATCCTCAGGTTGCTGGAGTCACTGGCAAATACTTTGTTGACTGCAATGTCACTGAATTAAAATCTCATGCACTCGACATGGACCTCGCCAAAAGATTGTGGGATTTCAGTCTCAACCTAATCCATTAGTAGAAACTGTTGCAAGTGGTGTGTAAAGCCTATTTTTTGGAAACGAACTGAATTAAGTTAGGGCACTGAAGTGTGTGAAGAACATGATAAAAGTATTTCTACAAAAATTGCAAATGGAGGACATGTTGTTAATAGATGTGAAATTTATCCAGTTGTACAGTAGGTGTGATATCAAACTGCTGGAAGACAGCCCGAACCAGCCACATTTGTAAAGCTTGAATACATTGATTGGATGTATGCTTGTAGTTTTGTACGTAGTGTGATTCACAGCGTTTGTGCTAAAACTTTGCAGTGAATGCTGACATAGGCGCTGTTTAGATCCCATCCCAAAACTTTACGCCATGTCACATTGAACGTTTGAACATCTGTATAAAGTATTAAATATAGGCTAAAAAATAACTAATTGCATAGATTGCGACTAATTTGCGAGATGAATCTTTTAAGTATAATTGCTCCATAATTTGACAATGTAGTGCTACAGTAAACATTTGCTAATGACGGATTAATTAGGTTTAATAAATTCGTCTCGCGGTTTACTGACAGATTATTTAATTAGTTTTTTTACTAGTGTCTGAATACCCCTTGCGATACCCTATATAATATCCGATGTGACACACCAAAATTTTGCTCCACTGAATCTAAACACCCCAATATATAATTACCTCACATTCACGAATGGTTGAATGTTATGTTGAGAAATCAACATCGTTATACATTTCAATATGGAGGGAGTAACTCCTACACGTGCATGATTTCAATGTTCAAAGACCGTTTTCCTGGACTCCGATGAAAGTTTAGTGCTGTAAAACGTTAATTTTTTTCCTTTTTAAGTATATATTATATGCCAAAATATTTTAGTTTAGTTTTTCTGATTGAATCATTTCTTAGTTTTTCCATGTTTTGATCTTAGACGTTTTCCCACATAAACACATCTGTTTATGTCATTTTGTACTTTTTTCTAACCGGCAGTTTCTCTCTTAAAGTGTCTTTTTAAAGCATATAATGAACCTTTATGACCTCTCATTTAAGAACATTGTTCCAAACCAGTATGGCTTTTTTATGTAGAAACCAACAGTCAATACAATGTATTTTAGTTAAGATCCATCCAGCCCAAGATTATGTCATCTGCACGCTTGGTTTAGGTGGCGTTTGGATCCAATTATTAAATTTTAAGTCCCTATTATATCGGATGTTTGAATACTAATTGAAAGTATTAAACGTAGACTAATAATAAAACTAATTGCATAAATGAGAGCTAATTCGCGAGACAAATTTTTTAAGTTTAATTAATATATAATTAGCACATATTAACTATAGCATCACATAGGCTAATCATGGATTAATTAGGCTCAATAGATTACTCTACGTTTAATACTTCTAATTAGTGCCAAACATCCGATGTGACAGGGACTAAAATTTAGTCCAGGATCCAAACAACACCTTAATACACCTTCCATTTTCACTAAAATCTTGGCAAACATGATTTTTAGAGAAAAGGCTCATTGCCCAACTTTATATAGAAGGCATAACAGAATAGAAAAAATTTACTAATATACTTATTTTTTCAATAATTTACGTTTATATATCTGCATTGTAAGAATTTGTAAAAATATAGCCATCCTGTGACGGTCCCGCAGCTCTAAAACACGGGAGCGACGGTCCCGCAGATCCAAAACACGGGACCGCGACGGTCAAACGTGACCAAAACGCAGCACCGCCATAGCAGCGATTTTTATCAATGTGTTGACATTGTTCACACACTGTTTTATACTGTTTACACACTATTTGGGACTGTTTGCATGCCGGTTCCGCACAATGGGTCTGCGGGACTGCCTAATAAACAGTGATAAACAGTGTTTAAAACAGTACTAAACAGTGCCGATCGGATAATAAAATCGCTCTAGCCGCGGTGCCGCGTTTTGGTTGCTTGACGGTCCCGCGTTTTGGATCAGTGGGACTGTCGTGTGCTGCACTACTGTCCCGCGTGACCGACGGTCTCGCGTTTTGGAGCTACTGGAACGTCGCGGGAGGGGTATATTTTTACAATTCCTTTCCATGCATGTATATAATGGTAAAGTATTGAAAAAATAAGTATATTTGCAAATTTTTTCCTAACAGAATACACGGCTTGACAGCCAGAGCAAGTTCAGAGCAAGAAAGAGCCAGCCTACTCCTCAAACTAGACCTAAGCCAAGCAAAAGGAATAAAGGAAAAAACAGATTCTAGTAAGCTGGACGCTAGTAAGCTGCCGCAGCTAAACTTTATAGAAAGCACAGCTGTAGTAGGATGCAGCCGGCGGCATCAAGCAGCCGGTTTGGCTCGTTTGGCTCCTAGGATTTTGCTATTTCCTGGGACCTCTCATTCTTATCACATTTTATAGCATAAAATGGGCAAATGAAAAATGAACTTGTAATCTGTACCAGTGTTTCAGGAAAAATACATGCATGGTGGTATGTATATATGGGGAGTAGTGGCAGTGCTGTAGTTAGACAGCTCAGGTATTGTAGTATGATAAATGATGAAGTTCTGGGACCAGAATTGTAATTAAGGTATACAATGCACATTATTCACATGTACATATTTCTGTAATTTTGTTTGATATTTTTTTAGTTATCGAGGAGTTACTGGGAACAAAAGACTATTTAATATTAGTTTCTGACTAGAACCATTCTTAATTTATCATTTGAAAAAAAAACCATTCTTAATTTATAGAAATAGAATATTCATGATCAGTAATCAAATTTCTAGTCTAATTTGTATTGCTAGAAAATGTGCTATACCCACCTGGTACATTCTAGAGAACCATAAAATTACTCGTTCAAAATTGATATGATGTGTTCTTTGCTGACATGTTAATATCTAGCTAGGAAATGAAAGAAATAAGAAAATTTGCCATGAAGGCTACTTGGGATCACGGCTTAGAGTTCCATAAAAAGAAAAGAATGATCTAACTGATCACGGCTTTACCCAGAAAAGTACCAATGACTAAATGTTAATCTAAAGAAAACCCAAAAACTTGAAAGGGTCCCTAGCTATTTAAGGAGGTGAAGAGGTGGGAGGACAACAAAGGAACCCCTAAGGTCGTACTTCAGCAAGTTGGGATGCAGCCTACTTGGGCTCCACTTGGCCTGGGGTCCTGGACTAAGTTATAAGCCCAAAAACCCATGACAGGTGGCGCAACATTTTATTATTTTAATTGCTGGTGATCCACAAGAAAGTTTGAGATAAAATCAGATCTGCTCGAAAGAGGACTCCCCAAGAGTTTTTCATGAAGTACTCATGGGCCTGGAACAGAGCACGTATGCACATTTGGCGACCATTTGAAGTCAGTGGTGATGCAGGTGACTGAATTGGATTCTGGAATATGGATAGTTTGATCTCTTAACTTACAATGTGAACAATAGTTGTATTCCTAGTAGTCCAGATCTAATAGGTTACCTGAAGTATTGTGGAATGTTGGATTCACTTCTTGTGAGTCTCTATGCAACTTTAGAGTATGACAAAGTTGAAGAAGTATCACTAACAACTATGTCAACAAGGTGGCTGCTCGTACAATCGGTGGAATACACTATTCTCTAAATTTTGTTCTTTTCGTACTTAGTTGGCTATACATGTTAATTGTTTCCTGTTAAGTGGAGAATAAAATGGAGAGAATAGGTTGCTCATGACTGTACGTGGTCTGAACTTCTGATTGTAGTGAAATGAATATTTGCGCAAAATATCTGATATAACAGTCCTTTGCTTAGACTTCAGGCTTGAGAAGTGTCCGAGTATAACTGGTTGACTAGTATAAGAACAACACAACCTCACTCGCTTCCTCTTGTACTCGATCTGCGCCAAATTCTCAGAATTGGAAATAAACCAACTATTTAGAAATACTAGCTGTATAAAGTTGTCAAGAAAATGGGAGAAATAAGAAACATTGCAGAACTGAGAGAGACCTTCACTTTACAGTTCACAATAGAGAGGTTATCAGGTTCTTGTGTCTTGAATGGAAGTTTATAGTTAGTGGCGAACCTAGAACAAAAATTACCCGGGGTCCACTACATAGTAGTTATCTAATTATTCACTAGTATACTAATCAAAATAGCATAAATTAGTTAGAATTTAATAATTTTACCCGGTGTCCTGTGACACCGATAAGTTGTATGTGGGCACGCCACTGTTTATAGTATGGCAAAGTAAGGAGTTTTCTAACAACTATATATGTCAACAAGGAGGCTGCTGCTTTAATAGGTGGAGTACATTATTTATTGTGCACGTACTATTTTATAAAATGCTTAGGAACTTGTCCAATGTCTCTTGGACGGTGTAGAAAACAAATGGATAAAAGGTTGGTCGTATCAATCAATGACTATATGAGTTCTGATTGCAGTGAAATGTATTTTGCTACAAAATGTGGAACTAGTTTTGATAGAAAACAAGTGGTCCTCACTTAAAGAGGTATTGCATAACACTCAAGATTCGGTCCGTGATCACAAGTGTGGAAACTAGTTAAAGATGACATAATTATAAGTTGCAGACTAATTGGAGCTTTAGATTAGCTTGATAAGGTGGGCTAGGGCCCAATTATCATTCGAAGCTTTAAAGTTGCTATTGAATTGATTCGTCAGCTATTATATGAAAGTATGATGCTCCAGAGAACACATTAATAAGTGATCCCACAGGTTACTCATCGATATCGACAGACTATCCACGAACTACCAGAGCATAATACTGATATCTGAACGCACTGATAGAAGTTTCATAATCTTTCAGTTTCCGCGTATGATTTACTCCCCTACAGGTTAATCATTACTATTGATTCAATACAATCTCCCTTGATTTATACCTATGCTGAATATTCTGCAGTAATGATCTTGGTTCTTGTTCCTACTGTAACTGATTGTTATATATATTCCCCATATATGAACTAGGCCGACTACTTTCTGGTCCTATGTGCTACTAACTTGATTGTGGTAGACCTCCACAACTCATGTTCTATTCTGTTTTCTTCTTCTTCCTAGTTTTGTGAATGTAATAGGAATGAGAGAAGTTGGGAAAAAATGTATTGCAATTCTTGGTTCTTCATCCACAGAGGTTCTCTACATAGCAAATTGGTTTTTACCATGGGTGTCTTCTTTTGGACAAGCTTTTCCACATCAGTAAAGTCGATGTACATTCTCACCTCTTCCAATCCATTTTCCTCACCGATACGGGTTTCACTTCGACTGTGAGTGTGCAACCTCGCAGATTACCTTGACATTTCGTCCGGCCTTGATGACCTTGTGTCGATCGCTGAACATTGAATTGCAGATTTTGCCTGCATCAGTTGACACTCTTTTTTGTGAGTTGTCTCACCAACGCGCTACATTTTTTGTCGTTGCAACTTGCGAAATATCCGTCCAAAGAAGTGATTATAAACTACTCCCTCCGTACTCGTAAGAAAGTCGTTTTGGACAGCGACACGCTCTCCAAATCACAACTTTGACTTCTTGTTTCTATAAAAATATTTATTGAAAAGTGATATATGTATACTTTTATGAAAGTATTTTTCAAGACAAATGTATTCATATAATTTTTACATTTTTAAACTCAATAACTTGAGAGTTATTCATGATTTATATTCCCAAGGTTTGACTTAAACATTGTCCTAAACGACATCCTTTACGAGTACGGAGAAAGTATCATGTTATTTTTGGCCCATTGCCAATTGGCGCAGCAAGCAGGAGGCAAGGAGCAGGAAGGAATTGAGCAATCCAGTTGCCGTTCAATTGCGCGTGCGCTGCGAAGCAAAGCAACGATTCACTTTCTCATTTTCTGCCGGTCCGCCTGCGCACGCTACAACAACGGTCACACACATCTCAATCGGGCGACAACCCCCATCTGTGTTGGGTACGGCGCCCGTCACGGCGTAAAGGTCACTGATGTGAGAAGTCATCTCTATCGGACATACGGCCGTCACATATGAAGTTATGTCAATCGGGCCTCAACTAAAGCCCATCACCGATAGCTTTGACCCAGACGAACAGTCAAACAATGTTCCGTCACGAATGACCTTATCTTAATCGGGCCTCAGTTAACGTCCGTCACAGATGACTACAATCTCAAACGGCCTTTAACTAAAGCCCGTCACAGATAACTCAACTCAATCGGCCTTTAACGAAAGCCCGTCACGGATGAGGTCAACCCCACCAAAAAAAATTATGTTTTTTGGCTAGTCTCAGGCCTTTGCTAGCCATGCCTGCTATAAAATGACAGAAACACATATATTCCCCAACATTCCCAGCATCCCCATTCGCATAATTCACACATCCATTATTCACATATTCCACACATCTATTATTCACATATTTCACAATTCCATTCACATACACATCTCATTCCGTTCCTTCAAAATTTGCATCAGTTCTTTCTACACATTGAATTAGCCTACTTTTATGATCCTTGTTTCATATAAAAGGGTTAACCTGGCTCTCACTCTCCTAACTTTTATGATAGTAATAAATCACATCTGCTGCAACTTATAGGTACTTGCACCAACCCACTACGATAGGCGACAGACAGTTTGGGGGTGTTACATTCTAGCATTTGAAATTTGACAAAAACATAATAACTTCTACTTCCTCCGTTTCACAATGTAAAACTTTTTAGCATTGCCCACATTTATATAGATGTTAATGAATCTAGACATATATAACTTTTAAATGAATATGAGCAATGCTAGAAAGTCTTACAATCTGAAACGGAGGGAGTAAAATGCTACTTCTCCCAACAATCCCTACTCATTTAATTTTCACTCAATTTTATATCCAACCACCCTCCCACACTGCAATCACCTCTCAATTAATGAGAGACATCACAATAATTTCTTTTTATCCTTTATTGATCTTTAAAATGTTAGAAACCTTTATATTTTGAGATGGACTAGTTATAAGAAACAGACATGGAGCTTCAACATGGATACTTAAGGAAAAATAAGCTCGAAATTTTCTTGAGGCCATGAAGTTTCCATCAAAGCCCATGGTCCAAATCTATTCAATTTTGTGATCCTGTATTTATTGAATTGGTGCCTTTTAAAACTTTCTTTTCCAATGATAGGACACCAACACACTAGTAAGTTATCCCGACTAGTCGACTTAGGCCCTATTTGTTTCAGCTTAGGAATATTGTAATTTGGATTATTGGTAATAATCTGAAACAAACAAGTAGATTATTATGATAGATTATTATATATTTATAAGCCCGATTAGTATAATCTGTTAATCTCCTATAAACATGTTTTCTTTTTCGGATTATGGGGTGGTTAAAGATTCACTACCCTTAATCTACCATAATCTAGAGAAACAAACAAATCTACTATAGCTTATTATAACTTATAATCTAGTTTATAGTAATCCGACTCAATAATATGGATTACAATAATGTTAGGTTAAAACAAATAGAGCCTTAGCCAAACAATACCCGTTTTTACTATACTTTAATTATAGAACCAAAGTTGGACCATATTTATACTTTTATGGACAACATTTTCTATAGTTAATAGTTATTTCTCTAGTAGTGAGCATAAAAACCATACAGTAGATTCCGCACATAAAGAAAATTATCATGAATTTATCTTTTACGAATAAAAGCACTTTGGTTATACGAGACCAATTCGTTCAATATTGGGGCGAAATGGCTGGCAAGTAGCTCTGTCACAGTTCGAACAAAACTGTAAATCAAACTTATAGGTCGATAATGCTCGGGCATATATAGTTGCAGACTTGCATCACCTTTCTTCAGGTGAGCTGTGTTATTGGCTAAAAAGAACTTGTATTGCTTTCAGGAGAGCACCTTTAATGATGTCCCAAGCTTGTTTGAAAAAGGCCCCAATGTAACCATCCGGATCAGGGGCTTAATTCACTACTAGAAAAACTATCTTTCCAGGCCCCAATGTGACCTACTAGAAAAACTGTAGGTCAACGACTACGAAAATCATCCATTTTCGCAGTCGGGGCAACAACCCGCTTACGAAAAATACATTAAAAAAACAAAACAAAAAAATCACGGGCGGCGGTCGCCGCCGCCGTCCTCCTCCGGCGTCGCCGCGCCGGGCAAGAGGGGAGGGGAGGGGAGCCGCGCCGTGCATCGTCGTCGCCGCCGTCCCGCGCCGTCGTCGTCGTCGCCGCCGCCGCCGCCAGCCTCCCCCCTCCCTCTGGCCAGATCTGGGAGGGAGGGGGGAGGGGAGCCGTCGCCGCGGCCCCCGCGACGCGTCGTCGTCGTCGTCGCCGCGGCCCCGCGCCGTCGTGGACGCCGCGGCCCCGCGCCGTAGCCGCCGCCGCCGGCCTCCCTCCTCCCTCCTCCGGCCAGATCTGGGAGGGAGGGGGAGGGGAGCCGCCGCCGCCGCCCGCACCGTCGTCTCCGCCGCCGCCCCACGCCGCCGGACGCCGCGCGCCGCCCCGCCGCCTTCCGCGCTGTAGCCGCCGTGGGAGAGGCCGGCCGTGGGGAGGAGAGGGGAGGGGAGGGGAGGAGAGGTGAGAGGGAGGGGTGGGTTTTGAGACTTAGAAAAAATCTAAGTCTATCCAAAGTCTATTTATAATCAAGTCTATTTTTGCAGGCGGACCTCTTTTTCGCAGGCGCCGCTTAAGAGGTCCGCCTTCGCAGGCGGATCGGCACATTCATCCCGATTTATATTTTTGTAGGCGGTCATTTGGCTCTAAGGGTTATGTCCGCCTGCGAAAATGAGACCCCTACGTTGGGAAAAATGCTTTTTCTAGTAGTGATTTTTCAGATGGCATGGAGAAGATAGTCTCCTTTAATTCATCTTGTTCTGTATCCTCCTGGTCTTATAGTAGAGCTATACATTTGGTAGGTTTATCGCCGACCAGTTCAGGCACCGAGATCGTCGGAACCCCTAGGAGTTGTGTGAAAAAACGATGAAGTTCTTTCTTGTCTTGAGTGGTTACATCCCTTGATGGGGTTTGTAACATCTATGTATAATCCTTTCTCCTCTGGCATTTGCTTTTAAGTGAAAGAACATTCAATTGACATCACCTTCTTTGGTCCTAGTTAGCTTTGCCTTATGTCTAATCTTAATCTTGTTTAAAGTAGATACAACACCATCACTATTGTCTTTAGATATGTTCTAAGCTCCTTTTCAGCATTAATTATGACTCTTTCTTCCTATGCTACATCCAACTGGAAGATCTCATTAGTTACAACAAATCACAGGCGAATGCAGCCAACATGCAAATTACTCCACCTAGTTAGTTTAAGGTGAATCTTTAGCAGAGGTTGCATGCATGTTAAAACTTGTTTTTATAGAAAACATGGCATCTTTATCCAAAAGGTTTCAAATAAAAAGACATGTTCTATTTCTCTCTCTCTCTGCTACGCCAGGACAGTCAGGCAATAAGCACAGGAATTTGATCATGCCAAGAACTGCAGTAGTTTTGTGGCATTAATGAAATCTGCTGTGCCATTAGAGTAGAAATATGTCATTCGAGTGAAAACTAAGCACTCCATCATATCCTGTGTTCCTTCTTTCCCTGAGGTCTCTCGTGCCCAATTTACCATTTGATTCACGGTAAAATGCCATACAAACCATGTACTACCTGTTTTGTATGCACTACCGCTACAAAGATGTTGCTGCATGAAATGAAATGAAGGTGAGGTACTGTGGTAGCAGCTGGAAGTGAAGCACAGGATCAAGTAGCAGTCGTATTTTATAGTCAAGGGTTGCAGGTTTGCAGCTAGTGTAAATCAAAGGGCATATAGTTATGAGCCATCAAGACTTCTGGAACCAAATGAAATTGTCTTTCTGCTTTCATTACATATGAATCAATATACTCACTCCGTATTTTAATGTATGACGCCATTGACTTTTTATCAACGTTTGACCATTCGTCTTATTCATAAAAGTTATGTAATTATCAATTATTTTATTGTCACTTGATTTATCATCAAATATTCTTAAAGTATGGCATAAATATTTTTGTGTTTGCACAAAAATTTTGAATAAGACGGATGGTCAAAGGTTGTTCGAAAAATCAACGGCGTCATACATTAAAATACGGAGGGAGTATGTTGTTGTATACCCAGCGTAGGTCATGTGATCGATCTGGATGCATGGTTTAAAATACCAGTTATTTTCACTGAAATTTTGGCAAGCTGATCACCGGCAGCTGACGTTCATGTTAACAACCAACCTGTTCTCTTGGTGCTGCTGGGAGATCCATTCTTGTCCTGATCTAAACATCCATTGGACAAAACAATTGACTTGCACCGCAAAGAACATACACGTTGTGTACTTGTGTACCATGAGAGCATTCTCCTATTTGCAAACACGTCTCGCAATGCCAATTGTAGTTTCAGCACTAATTGCCAATGTCTCCCATGCCCATTGGCCATTGCAAGTATTAATTTTTTTTTGATAAAAAAAACTACCGGAACAGCTACAAAGGAATTCTAAATATCCATGAAACTATGCCTTATTTCAGTGATATAGAGGTTGAAAACAATACAAGCCTAATAAGAGGACACACCTATGGTTGTGAATATAATGTCCATGAAGGAGGAGTTTCTTTGTTCGTTTTTATTGAATCGAAGAGATCAACAATAAACAGCAGCCTACCACGATCCCTTGAAGACTCAATGTAGCAAATCACAAGTGCCGCAACAACACTTCAGAAAGGGAAGAAGGAGATGGAAGCAGTCTTGTATAAAATATCCGTACAGGAGATGAAAGAGAAGACGCTGTTGATAACCTTGAACAAGCTAGCTAGCGTAGACTGTTTCACTGCAAAAAGGGAATAATAAAGGGAATAATAAAGTCAGTGTAGACTGTTTCAATTCTCTAAGAACTAACTGACAGTAATTTAAAATTGGCAAATTTTTGTACATAACATCGTGACATCATGATTTTAGCTGTAGGATACCGCGCGAAGCGACTTATGAGGGAATACACTCTCAAAAGTTGGATTTTTGCTGGTGGACACCGCACCTATTAAAATAATAATTTTTTTTAAATAAGACGAGAGAAATCGCGTGAAAGTTCTGAAATGCCATTGGGCCCACATGTCAGATCTGCACTCTCTTATCTCTCTATCCCCTCCTTCCACACTGCCATGGCCAGCGCCCTTCGTTCCCATCGGCTTCTCTGACTGGAATGTCGGACGCCCTCCACTCTGTCGTCACGCTGCTGGCCCCATTGTCCTCAACCTCTGTCAGAATAGGTGTCGAACATACCAGTCTTATTTGGTTACAGTTGGACTCAGAGTTGTGATAGGTGTTAGGGGGTAGAGTTAGAGTCGGACTCTGTAACCCGGCATCTCTCTTATGTAGAGAGGGGGGCACCACAATGTAATCATAGCGACTACAATGTAGCGTAGATACGCAGGGAAATGATGGCGGTGTGGCCATGGACTCGTAGCTGCTAGGTGCTATGTTGGTTGGGGAGGAGCGTTCATAATCAGAGCCCCGGGGATGTAGGCTTCGGCTGAATCTCGTTAACAAATATCATGTGTTCCTATGTCGTCTTTTGGCGTGTCTTAGGTGATAAATGTCTAAAGCGATCAGGAAGGTTAGTCGTCGTTCCGCTATATCGACTAACTTTCATAATAACCTCGTCCAATCTCCGCTAGCTGCATCAGCGGCGGCCACCACCTCCGTGTGGCATCGCTCACCTCTTCCCCCACCTTCTCCTCTTGGATCCACCGCCTTCCCCGCGGACCTCGTTGACACCGGCTTCGCTACCGGTGGCTTTTCCTGCGACTGCGCCGCCAGCCGGCCCTTCCCCATGAACCCCACTACCTGGTGACCCCTCCGCCTCCGTCGACCTCGCCGGCCTGTCTCCTGTGTCGCCTCACTGGTGGGCCCGGGCTCGCCGACCCACCGCTCCCCTGCTGGCCAAGAACGCTGCTCCGTGCTCACCGCTTCCTGTTCACCCACAGCTGGCCTCTGCATCTCCTTCCCCTGTTGCCGCCGTCCACGGCCGGCCGCCATCAAGCTTGCCACGCCTCACCTCACCTGTTCCTGCTGCGAGCAGAGAAAGAAGGGGAAAACAATGATAGAGGCTTACATATGGGCCCCATGTGCTTGAGAAAGGGATAGAGATTGAGAGATTACAGATCTAACATGTGGGCCCAAGAGCTTTTCAGAACTTTCACATGACCTTTTTTCTCCTCTTTAACCGAAAATTATAATTTTAATGGGTACACGTGGCCATCAGAAAACATCTAACTTTTGATAGTGTCTCCCACCAAAAGTCACTTCCACAATATCCTATAACTAAAAACACGAAGTCACCGATGTCCTGTAGCAAATTTGCCTTTAGATCACTTCGGCTGTAATAGTCCACAATGATAATTATTAAGCTAATTGAACTCTTTTGGCTTACGTATGGTCGTAGTTTTTCATTTACATATCCTTGTACTTGTTGTATAGCAGTACCTTACAGGAATCAAACAACTTTGACCACTTGTTCTTGGAACGAAAGATCTCGACTAGCCAGCTGGATGGCTTCTTCCATCATCAGTGCAGCAGGGGGGCTCAACCAGCCGGTTGGGCTCATATATAGGTATGATGGCTTTGCTATTTCCTGAGACCTCTCATTATTATCACATTTTCTCTAGCATAAAATGGACGAATGAAAAAATAACGTATAATCTCTGGTACTGTGGTATGTATATCAGGGGAAAATACATGCATGGTGGCATGTATATATAGGAAATGGCAGTGCTGTAGTTAGACCTAAAGCTTCGATATTTCAGTATCTATATCTATACTTATATTAATATCGAGCACTTTCTATGAGCTCCCACGTTAATCCGAAAGATTTGGCTAGTAGAAGAACAACAGAACCTTAATTTCTCGCTTCCTCTTCTACTCGATCAGACAAATTTCCAGTATTGGAAATAGACCAGCTAAGAAAGTTCACCAGGAGATGGGAGGCATCAGAATCAAAAGTACAGGATTACAGAAATGGGGCACAATTCTTCTAACTACAGTAATGAGACACAAAAGTATTCACATTACTAGTAGCTTTGTGGAGCGTTGCACATCCCCTTTGTTATGCTGTCAAGAGTATGGCAGTGTTGCAGACACGCTAATCGGCGGGATGTATCATAGGCGCCAGAAGATGAATCAGGCGTCTACAAGTGGTGAAGATAAAGTTGTGTAAGAGTTTGTTTGGCTAAAGATAAATCAGGCTTGAGATAATTTGGAGTTTGTTAGAGGTAAGTTACTTTATGGCATGTCTATTTAAGAGATGGCCAGAGCCGTTTGTAATCAAGTAATCTATTCATCAAGGACGCTCAGAGCCTCTGCCTGAGGGCGAGTACACCATTGCCATCTTCAACAGCTCAATCGTATAGCCACATCAGGCAAAGTTCAAGCGACCATGTAAACAAGGTGCCTGCTTCTTGAAATGGAGGAATACGTTATGCTATAAATTTTGGAGTAAATTTCACTTCGGACCACCTTTTGTTATGTTTGTGCTTATTAAGCTACTTGTCCATTGTTTCCGGTATGGTGGAGAAAACAAATGGAGAATAGGTTGGGTGTATCAATCAATAAGACTAAGTTCATGTTTGTAGTGAAGTGAATTTTGCCTCAAAATTGCGGATCCAGTCTTGGTAGGAAACAAGTGGTCATCACTTCCAGGAATTCATCAACGCTCAAAATTCTGTCCATACTCACAAGTGCGGCAATTGAAAGTGATCTAATTATAAGTCACATAATTGGAGCTTCAGCTTGGCTCGACAATACGGGCCAAAGCCCAACTTTTATTCAAATATCTTGCTCCATAACCTCTATTGAGTTGCTTCGTCAGTCATTATATGCAATTTAAAGTATGACGCTCTAAGGCCACATTAATAAGTGATCCCACCGACCACTTGTTGATATCCACAGACTATTGGTGATAATAACTCAAACAAAATATGAAAACATTGATTGAATCTTCACAATATTTCTGTGTCCCTGTACAGTCCTATACTGTCTTGATTTATTCACCGGCCCTCATGGTTTAATCATTACTGTCTTGATTCACCCTCCTACTGCAGGTTGCTATATATTCCTCATACAAGAATAGTTTCCAATTGTACATGCTACTACATCTTGTTGGTAGTAGACCTCCATAACTCATGCTATTTTCTGTTTTGTGTTTTCCATTTTCTTTGAAAGTGATAGGAATGAGAGTAGTTGGGAAATAAGGTATTGCAATTCTTGGTTCTTCATCTACCATAATTCCCTCAGTGTAAAATCAAAGGTGTTTTTGATTATTTTTCTGTGATGAACAATTGGACATTGGAGATTATTGGTTTTGTTATTTGGAATTAATTCACGAAGTGGTTTTGGAGATGATTGGATTTCACAGGTGAATCGCAGATTCTATCATTTTATGTGACCGGTCAGACCGGGCTCTGGTAGCCGGTCAGACCGGCGTGTAATGCACGGTCAGACCGGCGTAGCCCGCGGTCTGATCGGTCGACACTGTGTCGGTTTCGGTTTCGGGTTGTTTATTTGGATATCCGAGTTTATTTCATGATTATGACTTCTAGATGGATACTATACGTATGTAATACTATTGTTTGCTGCTAATGAGTCAAGTTGGAGATAGCTTGGTCTCGGAATATGGTTTCTTTGTTTGTTCCATGTGTAGGTGACTCGATGTCTCGGGAGAGTATTTGCGGTGATGGACCGGGAGTCAGGTTGGAGATAAGACGACGTCCGTGGTGGTCAGAGATCATGCGGGATACTTAGGCTAGAGTTGATACACGTGGTTGATGGAGATTCCATATGGCATACGATGGAGTTATTGTGTGCGTATGGGATGCGGAGTCAAATTTGGAAGGAGTCCAAATTTGGTACGATTGGTTATGTAAAGTTTTTTTTCTTTTACTAGTGGGTTTCCTAAGGTGTTTAGGACTCCTAGTATGAGTTTGGTTCGTGGCTTTAGGCTGCCTACCTCATGTATAAATAGAGGGGGAGCGAGAGGCTTCCCGATATCGCTTTAGAGAGCAATTGAGTTGAGTTTTGAGTTAGGGATTCGAGTTTAGTCGAAATTTTTGTAAGGAGTGCTGTTGGTGCACTTTGTAAATACAGAGAGAATCAATAAAGTCGTCATCCACTTTAAGAGTTCTTCGATTTGTGTTTACCGGGTTTCAGCGGTCTAACAGACAATCTACCGGCGGTCAGACCGGCGACAAGCGGCGGTCAGACCGGCGGGAGCACGGCGGTCAGACCGGCGGCGGCGACAGGTGCGACGAGCAGCTTCGGCGGTCAGACCGGTTAATCTATACCGGTCAGACCAACGGCATCCGAGCAGTCAGACCGGCAAGGCAACTTCGGTTTTTGGGTATACCAACCATTCACCCCCCTCTGGTTGGCTTAGTTCTTGTGATTCGATCCTACAAGTGGTATCAGAGCCTTGTTTTCTTCTTTGGATTTTTATCGATCTAAAGTTTTTGCCATGGCTACTCTCGCTAGGTTTTCAACTAAGCCTCGTATTTTCGATGGAACGGATTTTTCTCATTGGTGTAGTAGGATGCAATCTTACATTATGGCTGAAAATTATGATATTTGGAGGAAAGTTTCTCATCCTTATGTGATTCCTAAAGCCATTAATACTGATGCTTTAAAAACTGAATTTGAAAATAATTGCAAAACTCGTAATATTCTTTTGAGTGGGATTTCTCATTCGGATTATGATCGTGTTGCTCATCTTCAAACTGCTCATGAGATTTGGGTTGCTTTGAGTAATTTTCATCAAGGAACAAATAACTTTAAAGAGCTTCGTCGAGATCTTTTTAAAAAGGAGTACATTAAATTTGAGATGAAACCTGGAGAAGCTTTGGATGATTATCTTTCTAGGTTTAATAAAATTTTGAGTGATCTTAGATCTGTTGATTCTTCTTATGATGCTAATTATCCACAATCTGAGATTTCTCACCACTTTTTGAATGGTCTCGACTTGTCTATTTAGGAGATGAAAGTTACATCTACTCAGGAGTCTGTTAACATGTCTACTTTGACTTTGGATTCACTTTATACTAAATTGAAAACACATGAGATGAATGTTCTTTCTCGCAAAGTTGATTCTAAATCGAGTGCTTTGGTTTCTTCTTCTTCCTCTTTGGAGGTTGATGCCTCTTCATCTAAGTCGTCTTTTCTTGCTGTTTTTAATGCCACATCAGATGATCAACTCGAACAAATCGAGGAGGAGGATTTGGCTTTGGTTGCTAACAGAATTGCTCGAGCTATGAATAATGCCAGGAACAGGAAAAGAGGTGGTCCAAATCGTTGCTTTGAATGTGGTTCAATTGATCATCTTCGTTCGCATTGTCCTAAGCTAGGGAGAGGCAAAAGAGAAGACAAAGATGGTGAGAAGACCAACAACAGCAAGCCCAACAATAACAAGTCAAAGGGATCATACCAAGGGAGGAAGATGGAGAATATTAGGAAGGTTTTTCAACAAGTTTGTGCCGCCTTTGAGCCACTAAGTGATGTAGATGGTGAAAGTGGAGATGATGATAAGGGAAAGAACGTCTCCGATGTTTGCTTCGTGGCGCGTGGTGAATCTGACACAGAGTATGAAGATAATGAGGTGAGTGCTTTTGAGGAAGCTATTAATATTTTGAGTGCAAAAAATAAAAAGTGTGAGAAGATGTATAAAAAACAGGAATTTATCATTGAATCTCTTAAATCTGAAGTTGATAGGTTAAAATCTCTTATTCCTAATGATGATGATTGTGAAAATTGTGAGGATTTAATGAATGAGATTTAAAAAATTAGAGATGTTAATGCTGCACATGATTTAAAAAATAGATCCTCTCTTGCTTGTAGTTTTGCTTCGCATACACGCACTTTGGATGAGTTGTTTTTAACTAAAAAGTTGTTGCAAAAACATCAAATTGCTTTTCATGCTAGTTTGATGTTTAACATGATTTCTGCTAAAAAGTTAAAATAACCTCATGATGTTTTGGATTGCTCAACATGTAATTTGAATAAGATGAAACTAAAAGATGCTTTAGGTCGTGTTGAGTACATGGAAGATGTTGTGATAAACAATGAAGTGCTTTCTTGCCCCAAATGTCGTAAAGGCAAAGGTGTCATGGTAGATTGTGAAAATTGTGCTAATTTGGAAAAAGAGGTTTCTTATTTGAAAAATTCTTTGCTAAGATTTTCTGATGGTAAAAAGAACCTCAACATGATTTTGGATCAATCAAAGGTTAGCACACATAATCGTGGTTTAGGTTTTGATCCTTATGCTCATAATTCTAGACATCCTCCTGTTGTGTTAGGTGTTGGTGCTAGAAGTGGTGAGATTTTGATTAAACATAATACTAATAAAACTGTGTTTAAATCTGCTGGTATCATGTCTACCATGAATGCATCTTCTTCAAAATCCAATGTTGTGCATGCAAAACCTCCTGTTTCTGCTTGTGTTGCTAAATCTTCTAGCTCTAACAATGTGTCTAAACAATGTGAAAAATATACTTGTTCTTTTTGTGGAAAAGATGGACATATTGTTGATTTTTGTTTCAGATTAGCTCATAAACAGAAAAAGGAGAGAGAGATTGCTTTTGCAAAATCAAAGTGGCATAAATCTGGTTTTTCCTCGAGGAAACCGGTCAGACCGTAGTGGGTCCCACGGTCAGACCGGCGACCGGTCTGACCAGCTGAACAGTCTCGGTCAGACCGACCACCGGTCAGACCGGCGGTGAAGCCTCGGTCAGACCGGCCCCCGGTCAGACTGGCTGCACACCCTCGGTCAGACCAGCCTCGGAGGAATTTTTCTGAAAATTATAAAATTGATTTTGCACGTGGATATATGCCTGTTGGATCTTCTGGTCGTGTGTCTCAGTACTGGATTCCTAAATTTTTATTATCATCTAACCCCAGTACTGAGGCTTCGACTTCTACTTGTGTGTAGGCTTTGGTGGCAAGGAAGGAGAACGTGTGGATCGTGGATTCCGGTTGTTTGCGGCATATGACCGGTGATAAAAATTGGTTCTCCTCCCTAAAGAAGGCATCTAAGACTGAATCGATCATCTTTGGTGATGCTGCTACAAGTGTCGTTCTCGCTACAGGTATGGTTAAGGTAAATGATAAATTTGAATTGAAGAATATAGCTTTGGTTGTAGATTTTGCTGAGACTATGCGCAGGGAATTTGAGATGAGCATGATGGGTGAGTTATCGTACTTTTTGGGATTGCAAATTAAGCAAACACCTCAAGGTACTTTTGTGCATCAAACGAAGTATACGAAGGATCTTTTGAGACGGTTCAAGATGAAGAATTGCAAGCCAATTTCAACACCAATTGGTTCTACAGCTGTGTTGGATCCTGATGAAGATGGTGAAGCCGTTGATCAAAAGGAGTATAGAAGTATGATTCGATCTTTGTTGTATCTAACTGCTTCTAGGCCAGACATACAATTTGTTGTGTGTTTGTGTACACGTTTTCAAGCTTATCCTCGTGCTTCACATCGTCAAGCGGTCAAGCGAATAATGAGGTATTTGAATCATACACTTGAGTTTGGAATTTGGTATTCTACTTCATCTTCTATATGCTTAAGTGGATATTCAGATGCTAATTTTGGAGGTTGTAGAATTGATAGGAAAAGTACTAGTGGAACATGTCATTTTCTTGGTACATCATTGATTGCATGGTCTTCTAGGAAACAATCTAGTGTTGCTCAATCAACTGCTGAATCTGAATATGTTGCTGCTACTAGTTGTTGTTCACAGATTCTTTGGCTTTTATCTACTTTGAAAGATTATGGTCTTACTTTTGAGAAAGTACCTCTCTTTTGTGATAGTACTAGTGCTATCAATATTGCTAAGAATCCTGTTCAACACTCACGCACAAAGCACATTGATATTCGTTTTCACTTTTTGAGGGATCATGTTGAGAAGGGAGATGTTGAATTGCAGTTTTTGGACACCAAGTTGCAAATTGCTGATATTTTCACTAAACCTTTGGATTCTAATCGCTTTACTTTTCTTCGCGGTGAATTGGGCATAATTCATCCTTTTGGCATGGTTTGAGGGGGAGTTTGTACCTCATGGTTTTATCAAGCAATAATATGACAATAAAAATTGAGAAAAGAGAGCTTTGTTTATGCATATGGTATTTTCTTGTGCATGCTAGCAATACTTTGAAGGTTTATTTGTCTCTAGCATAGCTTGTATGTATTCTAGTCTTTTCATGAGTTTTAGATTTTGCTTTTAAGGGAGATGATGCATGACACTTAAATTCTATACTTAAATTAAGAAAATATGCAATGTTGATGCTAGCATATGGTTTGATTTATAAATGCTCTATATGTATGCTTTATTGACTTGTTATTCCTCAAATAGCTTTAAATGCTCATTGTGAAAAAAGAGAATAAAAATATGAAAAAAATGAATGCCGAATCCTTGGAAACAGTCTTGACGACAAGGACGTATTCGATGTGTGCAAAATAATGGGTGCCGAATCCCTGGAAACAGTCTTGACGAGAGGGACGTATCCGGAATAAAAGAGAAAAATATGAGCAAAAAGGCTCAAGAAAAAGAAAAAGTTCAAAAATTCTCTTGGTTATTTTGTGCTAAAGTTTATTTGAGAAAGAGTGATAAATGCAATAGGTATATGTGTTTAGTGTTTATTCTTCAACCTATGTGCTTGTTAAGATGTTGCATTATAAATCATATGAAATCATGAATTTTGATTGTTGATTCAAGATTAATTGTAAAATCTTTGGTTCATGGTTATACTTTCATGCATGCTCGTTCTGTTATAGATGGGTTCATATTCTTTTTATTGCAACACATGACTTGATATGCTATATGTATGCTAAGCTCTTGAATATTAATAAACATAATTCCTATGCTTGATGAAATCATTGTCAAAAGGAGGAGAAGTAATGTGAAAATTTTTAGATGAATTTTTGGAGAGTTGTTGAGAAGAGCATGTTTTTGGCGCATGTTTTTGGTTCAGTTGGGAATTTCTTTCTTTTAAAAAGGGGGAGAAGTTTTCTTTTGGATTTTTGAGCACGATGTGTACATTTGTACGAAATGTGCTTTTTACCACTTTTGTTTTTATTTTTTCAAACACCAAATCATTTTTATGGATTTGCCAATGTGTTCATCAAGGGGGAGATTGTAAAATTAAAGGTGTTTTTGATTATTTTTCTGTGATGAACAATTGGACATTGGAGATTATTGGTTTTGTTATTTGGAATTAATTTACGAAGTGGTTTTGGAGATGATTGGATTTCACAGGTGAATCGCAGATTCTATCATTTTATGTGACCGGTCAGACCGGGCTCTGGTAGCCGGTCAGACCGGCATGTAATGCGCGGTCAGACCGGCGCAGCCCGCGGTCTGACCGGTCGACACTGTGTCGGTTTCGGTTTCGGGTTGTTTATTTGAATATCCGAGTTTATTTCATGATTATGACTTCTAGATGGATACTATACGTATGTAATACTATTGTTTGCTGCTAATGAGTCAAGTTGGAGATAGCTTGGTCTCGGAATATGGTTTCTTTGTTTGTTCCATGTGTAGGTGACTCGATGTCTCGGGAGAGTATTTGCGGTGATGGACCGGGAGTCGGCTTGGAGAGAAGACGACGTCCGTGGTGGTCAGAGATCATGCGGGATACTTAGGCTAGAGTTGATGCACCTGGTTGATGGAGATTCCATATGGCATACGATGGAGTTATTGTGTGCGTATGGGATGCGGAGTCGAATTTGGAAGGAGTCCAAATTTGGTACGATTGGTTATGTAAAGTTTCTTTCTTGTATTAGTGGGTTTCCTAAGGTGTTTAGGACTCCTAGTATGAGTTTGATTCATGGCTTTAGGCTGCCTACCTCATGTATGAATTGAGGGGGAGCGCGAGGCTTCCTGGTATCGCTTTAGAGAGCAATTGAGTTGAGTTTTGAGTTAGGGTTTCGAGTTTAGTCGAAATTTTTGTAAGGAGTGCTGTTGGTGCACTTCGTAAACACAGAGAGAATCAATAAAGTCGTCATCCACTTTAAGAGTTCTTCGATTTGTGTTTACCGGGTTTCAGCGGTCTAACCGACAATCTACCGGCGGTCAGACCGGTGGGAGCACGGCGGTCAGACCGGCGGCGGCGACAGGCGCGACGAGCAGCTTCGGTGGTCAGACCGCTTAATCTATACCGGTCAGACCGATGGCATCCGAGCGGTCAGACCGGCAAGGCAACTTCGGTCAGACCGATCTCCGTCGATTTCGAGGGTACCTTTTATTTCCGCTAAAAGTTTTTCGTTTTTTGGGTATACCATCCTTTCACCCCTCTCTGGTTGGCTTAGTTCTTGTGATTCGATCCTACACTCAGCTCCAAATTGTTTTTTTTACCATGCTTGCCATCATTTGGACAAGCCTGTTCAAGTCCATCCACATTCACCGCTATATATTTGATTTCCTGACCAGTTTAGCTTCCACGAATTTGGTTGTGCAACCTCTCAAATTAACTTACCAACTTCATCTGCCCTTAATGGCCTCATGTCGATCGCTCTACATTCAATGGAATTGCAGATTTTGCCACTGCCATGGGCAGATCTACAGTAGAAGGGCCGGTGTTAGGCGACACCAATGACTTTCGGCAAAACTTATAATGAAACTGTTTATCTATATGTTATAACAATATGATCTAAGCATAATTAGTATAGTATGATACCAATAGACACGTTATGACATCAACTAATCGATTTTTTAGATCCGCCACTGGTATGTGGTCTGTGCTAGTTGGCACCCTCTGTTGTCAGCAACACACCAGTGAACTGAAATACAAATTTTGTTGTTGCATCTTGCAAAATTCCGTGCAAAGCAATGATTATTAACTATAATTCTTGTGAAGGCTTCACACCGGACATCTCGAGATGAGTTATTTATTTGTTTCATATAAGTGAAATTCAAGTTGTTGGTACATTTGTAATTTGCACCTGCACAGCCCAAACTACATATGAATAATTGATGGGCTTAAATAGAATTGTTTTGGGTTTAAATTTTGTAGGATCGTAACACAAGAACTAAGCCAACCAGAGGGGAGGGTGAATGGTTGGTATGCCCAAAAACCCAATATGTTTGCGGAATAAAAAGTTACCCTCAAATTCAACGGATCGCGGTCTGACCGAAGTAGATGCGCCGGTTTGACCGCCTAAAACACGTCGGTTTGACCGAGGTTGTAACACCGGTCGAACCGCCGAGACCAATCACCAGCTCCTTTCGCCGTTGCCAGTCTGACCGCAGGTCTGCCGCCGATCTGACCGCCGGTGTGTGGCCGGTTAGACCGCTGAACCCGATGAAACACAAATAAAAAAAACTCTTAAAGTGGATGACAACTTTATTGCTTCTCTCTGTGTTTACAAAGTACATCAACAGCACTACTTACAAAAATCTCGACTAAACTCGAAACCCTCACTAAACTAGCAACTCAATTGCTGTCAAAAACGATACCGAGAACCCTCACGCTCCATCTCTATTTATACATGAGGTAGGCAGCCTAAAGCCACGAACCAAACTCATACTAGAAGTCCTAATCCCCTTAGCTAGGAAACCTTCTCGTACAAGAAACAAACTTTACATAACCAATCATACCAAATTTGGACTCCTTCCAAATTAGACTTTGCATCCCATACGCACACAATACCTCCATCATATGCCATATGGAATCTTCACCAACCACGTGCATTGAACTCTAGCCTAAGTATCCCGCGTGATATCTGACCATCACGGACATCGTCTTACCACCAAGTCAACTCCCGGTCCATCACCGCAAATACTCTCCCGAGGCATCAAGTCACCTACACATGAAACAAACAAAGAAACCATATTCCGAGACCAAGCTATCCCCAACTTGACTCATTAGTAGCAAACAACTGTATTACATACACATAATATCCATCTAGAAGCCATAAATATGAAACAATCACGGATATCCAAATAAACAACCCAAAACCGAAACCGACACAGCGTCGGCAGGTTAGACCGCGGGCTGGCCGGTCTGACCGCTCACATAGCTCTGGTTTGACCGGCAGCACCGGCCCGGTCTGACCGGTCCCGACAAACAGCAGTCCCTGTCAATCACCAGTAAAATCCAATCATCTCCAAAACCACTTTGATCGCAAATAAATTCCAAATATCAAAACCAATAATCTCTGATGCCAATTGTTCATCACAGAATAATAATAAAAACACCTTTGATTTTACAAATTTCAATTTTGTTGTGAATGAAAAGGCTGCGGTTAATGTCAGCTACTTTTCACAGGATTGTACAGAATACATCCCAACTAGAATTGCCGTTGAAAGAATTTTGTTAAACCAAATGATCAGCCTTTTTTTTCGCACAATTACGTGAAAGAGTAACTTTATGTTGGTCTCTCCTTGTACTGCCAGTATTATCATAAGTAGAAGTGATCTCAAACATTCATTTATGAGTTCTATTGCTAGCACAGAAAACTATTCCTCTACCAGTAGTTGAGATAGTAATTAGTATAGATAAACATGATTTATTAAATTAGAAAAGATGAATGGTTGAGATTACTGAAAATTATCAAACCTGCGGATTTGCTCCAATATCAGATCATACAGAAATGATGGAGATTACTGTGTCTGACAAATGGACATCAATGTTAATTTGCATGTATTACTTGAAATCAGCGTAAACCAAGAGCATCACCAAGAGATGTTCAAAAATCTATCCCCAAATTTTATTTTGGAGAACCCTAAATGGAATTTGAGGGGTGAAAATATTTGTCTTTCCAATAGATGCCTAAAACTAAAAAATGGGCCATGTAACGAATAAATCTATTTTTTCAATCCTACCGACGTTCCCTCGCACTTGCCCTCAGATCCAGGGATAGGGAATGAGGAGGACACCCAACTTGTGGAGAGCGAGATATATGGAGATGGGGTTTCCAATTTTTTTGGCATATAGGGGAAATGCTGGAACTACTTTTTTCCATATAGGAATTAAAAAATCTGAGATTGGTAGCAGTATTCGGTAGCTGTTGGGCATGCTCTAACTGGAGTCATCTAAAGCCATATTCGGTAGAGAAATATGCATATTTGCAATGTCTAAAATTACATGCCACAATAGATACGCCTGGGATGAGTATTTTGGATGGAGAAACACAAGAAGTGGAAGAAAATAAACAAGATCAGAGATATCAAAACATTAGCCTCAGTAGATATGCCTGGGGTTAGTATCTAAAATAAAAAAAAGAATAATATAAAATTTATAGAAAACATAGAAAAACCCAACATTAGCCATACATGTAAGTATTATAACAGATGGTTGCAGTCATCTAACTTTGGAGGAATCCTCCAAGCTAGAAATCAACATATTTGATTAATTCTATTCGTTGTTACATCTCTTCATAAGAGCCATATATAGACATTTCATACATGGCTTCTAGATCTTTCACCAGAGCAAACACGACTTTTCCGTTGCGATGTTTAGGCTTAGTACGGCGGTCTGCATTCTGTTCGAAATGCTTGCCTTTCTTCCGGAATGGGTGGCTTGCAATAAGGAATCGATGATGGCCCATGTACACAACCTGCCTACAATGTTTCATATACGTACTTTTAGTTTTATCCATACAGTGGGTGCAAGCCTTGTACCCCTTGTTTGACTGTTCAGATAAGTTGCTAGGTGTAGGCCAATCGTTAATGCTAACAAACAGCAACTCTTGTAGGTTAAATTGCTCATGTTTGTCCTCATCCTACACGGGGACACCTTCTTTCTTCCCCGGCAGTTTCAGATGTTCATCCAATGGTCTTAGGTACACATCAATGTCGTTACCAGGTTGCTCTTGGCATTGAATAATAATCGGCATCATGATGTACTTCTGCTTCATGCATAGCCAAGGGGGAGGTTGTAGATACACATGGTAACAGGCCAAGCGCTATGGCCGCTGCTCATCTCTCTAAATGGATTCATGCCATTGGTACTTAAACCGAACCTTACGTTTCGTGCATCCTCTCCGAAGTATTGAAATGTTTATTCGATGTTTCATCACTGCAACCCATCGACGGGGTGTCTCTCAGCATCCCGTCTTGTTGACGTTCTTCTGCGTGCCCGCGCATCATTCTGGCATGCGCTTTGTTCTTGAACAAGCGCCTGAGCCGTGGTATTATAGGGAAATACCACATCACCTTAGGAGGAACTCTCTTCTTCGAAGGCTGGATCATCTCCTCTAATCTTGTATCGTAGTGCTTTACAAACCAGACATTCTTCTAGGTTCTCGTACTCCTCACGGAGATAGAGGACACAATCATTTGGACATGCGTGTATCTTCTGTACTTCCAGTCCTAGAGGGCAGGCTACCATCTTAGCTTTGAATGTTATTTAGGGCAATCTGTTTCCCTCCGGAATAATGCTCTTTACGAGTTTCAATAACTCGCCAAATGCCTTGTAACTCACACCATTTTTGACTTTTCGTTGCAAGAATTCCAGCGTGGTGCCCAACGTTTTGTGCCCCTGTTCATAACCAGGACATAGTGACGTTTTGTGGTCTGCTAACATACGCTCCAATTTCTGGACCACCTTTTCACTTTCACAGTCCTCCTTTACATTGCGCAACATATGACCAAGATCATCCACACTATCGTTATCTTCAAAAGCCCTGTTCGCCTCGCCTGTTGTATTTTTTTGAAATCCACCGTATTGAGGCACACAGTCCGAAATGTTCTCTTCTTCTACTTCACCTTATTCCATTGCAACCCCTAGCTTTCCATGCGAGGTCCAACAATTATAGCTAGGCATGAACCCCGACTGAAACAAGTGGGCAAGAAAAGTTCTTGATGTAGAATACTCCTTCTGGTTTTTTCACTTTTTGCGTGGACAACACATAAAACCCTTATGCTTGTTAATATTGGCCACACTCAAAAAATAATGCACGCCTTCTATAAACTCTTTCGACCATCAGTCCACAATGTACAAACATTGCCGATCCACTTACCTGAAATGCACAAAAATCGTAAAAATAAAATCCACGAAAGTCAAACTAATTAAATAATCATACAATAATTATATATAAATAATCATACAATAATTATACAATACTCCCACATATTATTGATGTTTTAACTATTTTTAAAGTTCTAAGCATATCTTTAATACATTGTACTTTTTCCAACTATTTTATTAAATTAACTTAGTTTCTATTCTTTTACCTTAATTTTCTACATTTTTCCTTCGTTATCTCTTTTACAACATTTTATCCACATGTTTATATTTTAAAAGCAGCCTAATTTTCCCTAAACAAATTTTCTCTCTCATCATTTTCCATAAACCTTTTTAGACACAATAATATATAAAAAACATAGCTATAAATGTAGGCAAAATTTGCTATAGGACATCCAAATAGCATGTAATTAGCTGGTAGACATCGCAAGAACGCGAATTTGCTGTTGGGCAACAAAAAAAAACTGGAAATTAGCTGATGGACACTTGTTGCGTTATTTTATTATTTTTTGAGGAATTGGAGAGAGAAACACTCTTTAAAGACAAATTTGCCATTGGTAACTTGCTCTCTGGTAAGGAAAGGAGCGACGCCAGCACGCCGAGCAGCATGAGCTCCTGGACGCCCTTGGCAGTGTCGGCCCCTAGTTTTTCAACACAGGAAACCGGATGCGTTTTATTGAAACCAACTCCCTGGATCGGTAGGTTGGTATACACATCATACATACTTGGTACAACAGAGTCTGCACGATTAAGGCTTACAGTACTTATTGATACATGGGTTGCCCGAGTGGGTCCTGAATAGGCCTTATATGGCCGAGTACAATACCAAAAGAGTAGAGGAGGGGAAAGAGGTGGGCGGAAGCGAAGCTGCAGCGGTCCTTCGTCTCCACAGGCATCGACTGGGGATCCCTCCTATGGCGCCCCCTCGGCTTCACCGTCTTCTGGGGTGCTCTCGAACAGTTCGACAGCGTCGGTCGGGTCTAAAAGTGTTTTAGAAAGCAAGGGTGAGTACCAACCGTACTCAGCAAGTCACCACTACAGAATGCATTTAGTGCACATAGGATTTCAAGGATGGCTTAGTTTATTTGTATAAAGCTAGATTTCCCAAAACATTTCACAAACTTATGACCTAGCGGTTTTAACTGAAAACAACGTTAAGTTGAAGTTGTCATTAATCTACGAGGGTTCATTCACCTTCCCCAAGCCTTGCTTGGTCCGGTTTACCCTCGCCTCCAGTTTTCTACCAACTCAACGATATCATGACCCTCCCGCCCATCGGGCAAGGTCACACCACTTTGCTCATCTAAGCAAGATTAAAATTTATGAGGCTAGTCAAGTGTAATACAAGTCCCGGCGCTTAATAACCGCGAGCACGGCTATTCGAATAGATTGATTTACTCACACTGCAGTGGATGTACGCTTTTAATCCCGCACTCCGCGGCTTGCCTAACACATGAGCCTAGTCCCAACACATGAGACCTGCCACGGCCCGGCTTTTCGGTAATTCTCGCATTTCGGCACCCGCTCCAACGACTATGGATCCCCATTGCACTCCCGGCATAACACACCACCTCGAGCCGGCAGTGAGGAGAGTCCTGGCGCTCCAGGGATCAACAGAGGGATTATGTTACATATAGGTTAGGTGTATTTTAATTTTTCCCGGGTACCACACATCACATCCCTTCACCTTACTCACATCATACTGCAGAACCACTACGACGGAGGTGCCGCCCTGCGAGAATTACTTAGTCCATCGGGTCTATACCCACTCGAGAAGTGCGGTCGTACTCTGATCGTTTCCTGCATAGCTTCTTGACTCGGTCCTTAATTAACCAGGGTCGGCGACTAGCCGTTCCCAGAACCACCCATATTCTATCCATGCCGCCCTAGTCGAAAACATTTTGTTTCGTTAGGTTTTTGGTTTTCGCAAAGGTTTTCATGCTGCGGGTGGCGCTCATGTCTCCACCCGCCTTCTGGCAATCACTCTTGACGAGTGACTACCATCAACACATCCATATCCAACTACTATGGAGTGTATAATCGTCTATGATTATAGGCAGTGCTAAGCCATGTCAATAATTGACCACGCATAAATAATAGACTCAGGAAACAAAGATATTTAAAGGTAACAATATCAAGGATGGTTCACATACAAATTTAGGTACGCATTTTATAATTAGCGTGCAACTTTATTTATAAACAAAACATTTATAAACTGGGTTCAATATGCTCAAGGAGGGGAGCGTAGTGACTTGCCTTGTTCAGTCAGCCGCTCAGCTTCAACAAACTCGGATCCGTCCTCACACACGTAGCCTGATTAATCGCAAAACGGAGAATCACAGTCTAATCTAAGACTAGCGGACATCGAGGAACAACAAATAAAATTGCTGGCCCTTGCCGGCGGCGAGGGGCTCGGAGGATGGCACGGCCGGCCATGGCAGGTCTCAAGGGACCTCCGCCGTCTGTGGGCGGCGGCGCGCGGGCTGAGATGCTGTGAGGCGGCCGTAATGCCTGGGCGTGGCGACAGCTCACGCGCGAACGCCATAGCCACCGACTCGGCGGTGATGGCGGGGCGCGAGTGGTGAGGTCTTGGGGTCGGGGAGGTGGTGAGGAACTCTAAGGAGTGCGCCGAAGTCGAAAGGAGGGACGGGGATGGCCCGGACGAGCTTGCTACGCGCGCATGCTCAATGTGGCGGCGGCGGAGATCGGCTCGATGCGGTCAGGCCGCTGGGGCGGGGCGGAGGTGGCGGTGTGACTTGTAGGAGGTCGACGGGATTTTGTGGACGGTTACCCCGTGATCGGGATGACCGGTGGTGTAGAAAAGGTGGCCAGCCACGACGGTGTGCGTAGCCGGCCGGCGGAGCGACGAATGCGTCGTTGTAAGGGCCCTAATAGGTGTCTAACGGCGAGGGGTTTACCACTAGCGAGTGCTAGGCACCTCATGGCGCGCTACCGCGGTTCGGGACAGCCTAGACGGCGGCGGCCAGTTGGTCCGGACCGTGCGCGTCGCGAACAGAGTTCCGGAGCGTCGCGCGTTCCCGTTGGCACGGTTGAACCGGTAACCAGGGAGGCATGGCGAGCTAGGCAGGCACGATATTGAGGACCTAGTGTCCGGGCACAACGGCCGACAGGGCGGCGGCCATCGCGAGGAGCGGGCGCGGCGTTTCACCCATTGGTGGCGCCGTGCCACTGCGGCTACGACATTACAGGAAAATGCAGCCGAGAGGAAGCAAGAAAAGGGGAACGAGAGGGTGCTCACTGTGCGGCAGCCGGGAAGCGGCACACCGGTGAAGTTACAAGCAAAACAACGGGCGTAGAGGTACTGGTCGGGGAAGGTCGAGCGCGCGGTTCGTCAGTGTTCGTCCGAGTTCAGCGAGGGTTCAAAGGTGTTCGACAGATTAGATAACAAGTTTTAGGGTTGATTAGACGTTCAATTGTTCGTCCCAAAGCACAGCGCGGTCGCCTACCCCTCCATCTTGCCCAACCTAGGCTTCGGCCCGAGGCAAGCCGAGGCGGAGCAAGCAGAGCGGCGGCGGCAAAAGCGCAACAATTTGGCATGGGAGAAGAGCGAGAGCGAGAGAGAAAAGGCGAAGGAGAGGATGGAGAGAGGGCGCATGGCGCGGGGAGATATATAGTGCACGGGTATGTGCCAAGCGGGTGACGGCACATTGAATGCGGGCCTCCGTGTGCTGGCTGTCGCCGTCGCAGGAGAATGTCGGAGCGGCGGCGGCAACGGGACAGCCTCCCTGTGCAGCAGGGCGCGTGGCGGCGAGGTGCTGGACCGCGCGGGGACAAAGCGACGCGATTCTCGTGACGCCGTCGCCCGGGGTAGATGAGCCACCGTCGCCACCAACCTACACCGGCCGGTTCCGTCGTATTGATGGCCGCGGTTGCTACCCCCCTTTTTCCGTGTCGTTGAGAGGAGCGCTGAGCCGAGCGGTGTCTTGGCCAGAGCTGGGCGTCGTGGCGGCGGCATGACTGGGAGAGCTTGGGGGAAGGCAAGGGCGAGCCCGCCGGCGAGATGGGTGTGGTAGGCGTCGGGGGTGGGCCGGGAGTGTGGCGCAATGTGCGTCTGCGTGGCACGACGTTGTGCGGAGAAGAAGGGGATCGAGCCCCACCCTTCTGTGGTGTCGGCTCGGCTCGGCTGAGCTAGGGCTCCCAAGCCGGCCTCAAAAGGAGGGGAGAAAAAGAAGGATAAGAAGGGAGAGGAGGAAAACTAGACTTCTTCAGAGTAGGGAGAGTAGAGGGACCGGAATTAGACTTTCTAGATAGATTGGGTCAAAGACAGGAGAGGTAGAGGGAGGGTTAAGTAGGTCTCCCCCCCTTTTTTGTAAGAAGACAGAAAGGAAAGAGGCTCGGGTCTAAGATTTTTGGCATAAGAAATTTTTAGTAAGAGGCAAATCGTCCAAAGAATCAGCATGATGCAATTTTTGTAAAAGAAATCAGGGGGAAACTGAGATCGATCTCCGACTAGCTATGGCAAAAATCCAGGGTGTTACAGGCAGCGAGCACACTGAGCATGGCGACAGCACGACGATGGGTGCCCTTAGCAGCGCCCAGATGCGGCGCCAGCACGGGGACAACACGACGATGTGGGTGCCGTCCCGTCCTCGCCGTCATCGTCATCGTTGGGGAGGAGGTCGGTGTCAACGAGGATGAGCAGCGTAGAGGCCTGATGCGGCAGCGGCGCTAGCACGGGGACAACACGGCGGCGGGCGCCGTTCACCGTCGTCGTCATCGTCGTCGGGGAGTATAGATGGCCAAAAGGCCCGCCCGGCACGGCCCAGCCCAGGCACGGCCAGGCACTGCCCACCAGCCATCGGGCCTGCACGGCCCGATCGGCACTTCGTGCCGGGCCGTGCCGGCCCATGGGCTGCGCCTCCCGCCCAGGCACGGCCCACCAGCTGTCGGGCCGTGCCGGGCCGGCCCGATGGCGCGGGTGGCCCATCGTGCCTTTTTTAAATAAGTCTAGTTTTCGTCCCTCCTCTTTGGGCTGTGACATAATATAGCGAAAATAAGTCTATTTTTCGTCCCTCCACTTTGGGCTGTGACATATATATATGGTGAAAATAAGTCTATTTTTCGTCCCTCCTCTTTGGGCTGACATATATATAGGTAAAATAAGTCTATTTTACGTCCCTATTCTTTCGACCGTGGCATATGATATGTCTATTTTTACTCCCTATTGTTTATGTGTCGGGCTTGGAATGCGGCCCATCGTGCCGTGCCGGCGGAGAGGCCCAGGCACGGCCCGGTGGTCGGGCCGGGCCGGCACGGGCCCGACCCTTGATGGGCCGTGCCGTGCTTGGGCCGGGCCAAAACACCGTGCCGTGGGCCGGGCCGTCGGGCCTCGGGCCTTTTGGCCATCTATATTGGGGAGGAGGTCAGCGTCGTCGAGGACGAGTGGCGTGGAGGCCCAGATGCGGCTGTGGCGCCAGCATGGGGATAGCACGGCGGTGCGGGCGTCATTCGCCATTGTCTTTGTTGTCGTCGGAGAGGAGGTAGGCATCGCCGACGAGCGACGTGGAAGCCCAGATGCGGCACTGGCACGGCGGTGCGGGCGCTGTCCTTGAAGGGGAGGTGGAGACGATTCGACTGCATCGCGTTCTCGGTCTTGGCAACCGCGGCGACTGGAATAGGAGCGCCTTGGGGTCCTACAGGCATGAGGAAGTAGTAGCGGCGGCGTAGTCGATGACCAGTTTCGGCGATGGCGGTGATGGATTGTAGTCGTGCAGGGGCAAAATCGTACTCTCACATCATTTTCTCTTTCCAATTCCCCCGGAAATAATAAAATATGGCTGCGAGTGTCCATCAGCTAATTACCATTTTTTGTGATGCCCGACACCAAATTCGTGTTTTTGCGATGTCCACCAGCTAAATACACGTTTTTTAATGTACAGTAGCGAATTTTTCCATAAATGTAATATGCTAAGCATACATCATTAGAGAGTTGCTAACCTTCTAGATCCCTCTGATTTGTATATTATCACCAAAACGCTTACACAAAAAATTTTGGCAGCACCTCCCTTCCTCCTACAAATCTTTGCAGCAATTGCTCGGGTTGGAAGAGGAAGAAGAATGTTATAAATGTTTTTATCTTTAGCCCCGATTGGTGCTACCAACCGAACTAAAGAACTAAGGATCTAAAGTCCTGATTTTTAGCCCGGTTGACTAAAGATGCCATGGCCCCTGACAGCCCCTTGACATAAAGTGAACTAGGACTAAATATCATCTTTAATTTGAATAGGTGTTACCAATCGGAAGTAAATATCATATGGTCCGGTTGCACTTTATAACCGGGACTACAAATGATCTTTAGTCCATACCAGTTCTACAGTAGTGGAGCGGCGCAAGATCTACGGTCAGGCCGATCTACATCGATTTGATGATAACTTTTAATTCTGCTAAAAGTTTTGGTTTTTGGGTAATTTAACCATTCACCTCTGTCTAGTTGGTATAGATCGATCCTACCCTTAGCTTTGATGACGGGACACAAGGCCGGCATGATGACAGCAACCCTCTTCCACAATGTTGCCTGTGGGCATGACACATCAAGCGGTGGCCTGGTGGAGGCACTGACAATGAGTGAGGACCGAGAGTGGAAGGACGGCCACGTCTGGTCGATAAACGGCTGGGATTTTCTTTTCCACATCACTGATTGTTCAAAAGAGTTCAACCGTTACAACTATGTACTCCCTCCGTTTTAAAATGTTTGACACCGTTGACTTTTTAGCACATGTTTGACCGTTCGTCTTATTCAAAAGAATTTGTAAAATATGTAAAACTATATGTGTACGTGAAAGTATATTTAACAATGAATCAAATGATATGAAAAGAATAAATAATTACTTTAATTTTTTAAATAAGACGAATGGTCAAACAAGTAATAAAAAGTCAACGGTGTCAAACATTTTGAAACGGAGGAAGTACATCAGTAACGGGTCGGCACCCAGCATGGATATGGGGAGAAAGCTACAAATTATATGCTGCTACGCATTTGTCGCATGCAGGGCCACGTCTGTAGCATGCATGTAGTGAGGAGCAAGGCTAGTTGTGTCTGACCCGGCGGTTCGACCGGTGAACCGACGATCAGAACGGGTCAACCACCGGTCTTGTTTTTTTACTATGTGTCACATGCATAGACGAGCAAGGCTGGTTACCAAGGTGCACTGATTCATCGTTACTTTCTCTCTCCATTTTTAATCAAACTCTAAACAAAGTTTTCTTCTAAAATATATATCCGATCTATAATTTAATTATACCATTTTATTGGTCATACTTAAATCTTTATAACAAGATCTCACACAAATATATTTTTATAAAAGTATATATGTGTGTTCTAGAAAAATCAAACTTTTGTTGCAGCATTTACAAAAAAAAAATTGCTTCATCACTTGTGCAGATGTTTTATAGAGATGCAACATATAAAAAGTTTTGACTGCAACAATAATTGTTATTACATGAAATATTATGTCCCAACTAGTGAAACACTAAAAATTCATACAATACAATACATTTGCAAATATTTGATTTTGAAACATCGAATTGTAATTGCTGAGACATATAAAAAGATAACGTGCAACATTGCAAATGAAACAGTGAAACATCAATAGATATTTGTTGGAACATTGCATATTTCACTAAAGATATGTGCAACATTTAAAAAGTAAAAAAAAATTGTCGGAATAGAGTCTTCTTAAATGTTGTTATGTAGTTGTAACGAATCCAACAATATAATCTAAATAAGTGAAAGGGGTGTCTTCTCGCAAAATTATGTATCCACGTCATCAAGAAAACTTGAACCGTCCGATGTTATCACCAGCCAATATGAACCGTCGGATGGCTCAAATGGCAAAAGACCATGAAGATCCTTCATGAAACTTCAATAAAACCTAGATTCTTCCACACCACAATATGTCTAGAACTGAACCTTTTTGGTTCCTCCACCCTTCCTCTCCCATCCATGGTTCCTCCACGACTCCTCTCGCATGGCCTACTTCGCTGTCCTCTCCCATCGCCGCACCGCCGCCGCCATCGCCTCGCATCCCCTCACCACCGCACCTGCCTTCTCGGCTCCTCCACTGTCCATGTCTCCGTCATCGCTGCCTCCCCGTCCAGGCCACGCTGCATCCCTCATCAGATCCAGCCGCAACAAACTCAATGGCGCCAAATCCGGCCAGCCTCGTGGGAAGCAGAGTGGCGCGTGCCGGTCGGAAGTCAGCGGCCGTGGCGGGCGACAGGGCGACGGTCAACGGGGCGGCAGCCGCGACGGATCCGAGCACACCAGTGGTGGATCTAGCCCTCCGGGGCGCGGATTTGGCCGGCGACTGTCCACTGCGACGACAGCTGGTTGAGGCGGGTGATGCAACGGCTGTGGCCGGCAGGCGGAGGTGGCCGACGCCGGAGGAGCGCGGTGGAAGCCCGCGGCATCAGCGGATGACGGAGGCATGCTTAGAACTTGTGCGGCGACGGCGGCACTGGCTGGCACGGCTACGGCTAGGCGGTGCAGCCAGCAACGACGGAGCACGGTGCGTCGCGAGCGAGGAGGTGAGGCCGGCAGCGGTGGAGGCTGCCACGGTGGCGGCATTGCGCTGCTGTGCGCGAGGCGGGGGCGCGGCACGTCCGGTGGTGGCTGGCCAACTCACCGGCGGCAGTGGCGCCTATCCTCCCCTCTTGCATCATTGATGCTCGCCCACCGGACGGCGGTGGCGCGAGGGATGCGACCGGAGGGATGAGGCCGGAGGGGGGCGACCGCCGTAGGCAGATCTGGCTGCCCGCGGCTCGGGCACGTTGCGGCGAGTTCGGCGGCTGCACGGCGCCGCTTGGCGGGCTCCGGTGGGGTTGCACTCTGGCAGCGAGCCCCCTGCTCGACAGGGGCAGGTGGCGGATTTCATTGCTCGTGGGCGGTGATGTGAGGATGTGGAGTTGGCAGGACGACGGTTTGTGCTGGCGTGAAGCAGGAATGGGGCTTGTCTTGATGGCGCTTCGAGGGTGGCCATGAGCCCATCTTTGCCGTTAACTACAATCAAGGTATGACAGCTTGCGAGACGTTATAGACTTTCCTATGGCCGTCGATTTGCGGGTGTTTTGTGTGGGTGATGTGAAGACGCCGACGAAAGCCTTGTCGTGCCTTTGGCTAGTTTAACAACGACGACGCCCGTGGGCGCCGTTTTCCTTCTTGGAGGCGTTGTCTGGGCGTTTCTTTTATATCCCCCACAAATCTCTAGGTGAAAACCTTGTTCCGGCTTTCGGACGAGCGGCAGCAGCGTTACACGTCATGTCCTCCTTGGGGGCGTCGCTTCGGAGAAGTTCCTATGAATCGACGACTGTTGATGGTCTTTTGGGTTCAAAAGCTTTCATATCTTGGGGTTTGACGAGGCCCTTCGCCTTCTTGGGTCGCTTTGTACTTGCGGTGGGCAACACGCTCTTCGGCTGTTTCTGCCTATGAAGTCGGAGCTGCTCGCTGATGGATGCAGCGACGCTTGGCAACAATGACATGTTGCAGTCTCTTCTAGGGAGTTGGTGCTAGCCGTGTGAAGGAAGTGGCTCTTTGGTGGCTTGGCTGATGTCCATTGTAAGATATCGGAGATGCTTTTCGCTTTGGCAACTTTCGCTTCATTATCGATGCAGTTGTGAAGCCGGCGCTGCTGGATCGCTTGGGCGGTTAGCTCGGCAATGATAACACCTCTTCTGTGAAGTCGAAGCTGTTGTGTTGCTTTTGTGTTAGATTGGCAGCAACATCCTGCGGTTAGGCTCCGCCGTTTTTGTTAGTTGTGTAGCTAGGTCCCTTTCTCTTCTCTGTGCAGTGGGTTTCAGCCGGTTTCCCATAATTAACCGTACAGCTGTATGGTTTTCGGGTCCGATTTTCCTTATAAACTGGGTCAATTCTCTTCTTCTTTAATACAAAGACACCCCACGGGGGTTTAAAAAAAATCTGGCCAGGCTGACAGCGTCTGGTCTCCCCCGCGAACATCGGTTCGCTCCCAATCACCAAATGTTCAGTGATGCTGCGAGCCCTATGAAATTGATACCATCCATCGGCACATCCTCCTCTCCCTCTCCAGCCATGCCGCTGGTTTGCAGCTCCCCTGCGCCCACCGCCGCTCCACTTCCCCTCCCCATGTCTACCACTCTATCTTCCTCTGTGCACTCGCACAGCAATGCTGAGCGACAAATTATCTTCATTGCCACGCTCCAGCGCAAGCCTGCATTCTATTCTCACCCTTGCAGTTGATTTCTGTTCATATAGAAAGGTAAGGGGATACTTTCAGTGAATTTTAGTTGTAGAGTTGAATATACTGAACTGCATAATTGAATCCATTTTTTTATCCAGACTATACATTGTTGATGTTGTAATTGTCATCCAGTTTAAGATCTTCTAGAAGTACCAAATTCCACTACATAGCTATGATAACATGTACTGCACTAATGTTAATGCAAAATGGATTATTCACCGCAGTTTCAGATCAAACTTGCAATTTTGTATTTCGCAGTTTTCAAAAATCTTTATTATTTTGATCCCTGAAGAGTTAATTACTGATTTTTTTTTTTGGAGCTAGGGCATGAAGCCCCCATTTCTTTTACTAGAAATGGGATCAAGTCAAATTACAAGAGTACCAAACAGCAAACGGAAAAAGAAAAACTAAACCATCTGAGGGAGGACATCCGACCCTTATGCAAAAGAAAAAAACAAAGACCATAGCTAGATTGTCTATTACAGAGCTATCTTTGCTCATTCCATCCACACAAAATACTCAGTAAACATTTCCTCTCCTGAGTTATGACCCAATCCTTCGAACGCCTCCTCTCCAGCCGAGCTTCGAGTTGTAGACTTCATTTACCACTTGTTTTAGCAGCCTGGCCCCCAGTTGAAGATTTCTTCGACTTTCCTCCTGCTTCTGCAAAGTTGCCCACGAGTCCACCAAAGAGCAAGCCATAAACACCAGATCAGTAGGATCAGCTGGGAGTTTTTTCTCAAAACAAGCTTTATTATGAAATTTCCAGATTGTCCATATTATTGCCGCAAGACCCACTACCACAAGTTTTTTTTTAAAAATTTATCAATCTTGTTCATCCAAGATCCAAACAGATCTTGTCTATTCAACACAGGATTTATATTAAGGGCACATTTCACAATATTCCATAACAGTCTAGCTAAAGTGCAATAAAAAATGAGGTGTTGTAAAGTTTCTGTTTGGTCACAGAATTGACAATTAGCCTTCCCTTTTCTCCAGCCCCTCTTGAAAAGATTGTCCTTTGTGAGAATCTTGTTTTTTGTAAACAGCCAAATAAAAATTTTGATTTTCAAAGGCACTTTGAAGCCCCATATCTTTTTATGCGGGAAAATCACCTGTTGCATCTTTAGAGCTGGGTAAAAGGATTTAACAGTGAATTTCCCATCTTTGGTCAAATTCCACCGAAGTGTATCTCTGGTTCCATCTTCCAGAACCAAATCACTCCAGGATTGCTTAATTTTCAGCCAATTCCTCAGTTTATTCCCCAGGACATCCCTTCTGAATTTAATAGAGTCAATCCCCCCGTTTCACATCTGCCACAGTAATCTTTTTTGTCAAAGTAATATTGTACAGATCACGGAACTGTTCAGCCAAAGGTTTACCTCCTATTCAATTATCTTCCCAAAACAAAGTATTCCTTCCATTGCCTACTACATTAGTACAGAATTTATAAAACACTTCTTTCACATCCATAATTCCTTGCCAGAAATGAGAGGCTCCAGGTTTCACTTTCAAAACTGACAAAACTTTGTTGTGACAATACTTTTTTGTGTAAAAAATATCACTGATACTACTGTAAAAAAATATCAAGGATCTCAAAGCACTAATGCTCCGCAATCTTTCTTACAAAATTAACCTGACAGAGTAAAAAGCTAGCCTAGAGTTCATTTTGTATAGTGAGGTTTCAGTGAGATATGAATACTGATAAGAAGCTCTTTTCTACAATATGGTTCATTATGGGCATTACCTGTGCATGAGAAGAAGTCATTACCTGTGCATTACAATTATAAAAAGAAGTGGAAAAACATAAGAGATGTACATATTATCTTCAAATATCTATTCAATTTCTAGGTCTTTTCCATTTGGAACTGAAAAAACTCACCTAATGCTTTCCTTCCAGCCTTCCAGGAGTTTTGCCATAGATAACTTTACAACTAAATATAAGCGGGACAAGGTGATTTTAGCGCCGTTTATAAGGTACTAATATAGTCCGAAGTTTGATTGTGTGCAGAAAGGTGTAACCTGTATGTTCAGTTTAGAGATTAATTTAATTTGTCCTCTTACTGTAGAATGGAACAGCTTGTAGCAAATAATAATTGTGCACTCACTGACAATTTAAGTATTTCCAGGGCAAATTGCCGAATGGATCTGAAATTGCAACCAAAGGCTTTCAGCATGCTCTGGACAAGAAGTACTGGAATGCAATAGCGAAATACTATAACATTTAGTAAATATTCAGCTGCATCGAAGGTGGACAGGAAAGTATACTCCTAGATGTGTTTATCGTTGGTATGCCCACTATTCTTCAGTTGCATACTATATATATAGCTTCGGACTAATCAAACATTGTATTTCAAATTTTCTAGGCTGACCTGAACGTCTGCACATAATGTACGGGATATTTCAAGGCCACAATCATCTTCCCAAATCTTTGCTGGGTTGACCAAAAACTATATGTCTGCACATAAGACACACGACACATAGGACACCTCAGTAACGATCACTACTGGGTTGGCCAAAAACTACATTAGACCCGGTTCCTATTCTAACTGGGGCTAAATATTTTTTTTTGTCCCGGATTAAAACTACCACGGGACTTAGATGACCACACCTATCGGGACTAAAGATCGTTTTTAGTCTCAGTTCATAAACATGTCAGTACTCCATTATTTTTAGTCCCATATTTAGTCTCGGTTGGTAATAACACCCGTAACCAAAATTATAAAAATCACGGCTGCCCCGAGCTGCGCGCCTCCTCCGTCTCGATCTTATCTCCTCCCCTCCTCTCTCCTCCCCCTTCCCCTCCCCATTTTCTCTCATCCCCCTCCCCACTCCTCCCCCTCCCCACCTTCCCCTCACCTGCTGGGGGCGGCTCCCTCCCACTCCCCTCCGATGCACGCGGGCGGCACACGAGCTAAGGCCGCGCCCGCGCCCGCGCAGGCGGTGGCCCAGCGGAAGACATGAGTCCGGGAGGCCGCGCACGGCTGACAGATCTGTGGATTTTTTTTTTATTTTGTGAATGATGATTTGTAGATGTTGTTGTAAATTGTTTTAGATTTGTGGATGATTTTGTGAATGGGCGTGTATTGTGGATGATTTTACTGTACATGATATGTGGGGATTTGAGGTGATGGCACTTAAATCAATAGATGCAAGCAGGAAAAAAAATAAAAAAACTAACAATGGAAAAAAAAAACTTTACTCCCGGTCTATGACTCCAACCGGGACTAAATATTGTGGATTGTGGATGGACTAAAGATGTATATATTTAGTCCCGGATTGGGCGTACCGGTTTACAACCTGGGATTAAAGGGGTTGTAAACCAGTAGTGAAGAGCCTTTTTCTAGCAGTGGATATTTGGAAAGAAAATGCAGAAAGGCTTTGGCTCAAGTTTTAAAACAATTTCAAAGAAACTTCTAATGCTATCCCTATGCTTTTTTATAGTTATGAACGGCACTTCATAATTTTTTTTTGCGAGGCGTAGTATTGTAAATTTATACATTATAACACTTACCCAACAAAATAATCATGAAAAGAGCTAAATTTCGAAGATGATTTCATAATAATATGCACATATATATATGATTAATTTAAAATGTTTGTATTAATATTCCTTAGTTTGCATTAAGTTGCGGTAAAACTTTGTTATCCTGATAATATTGTTTAGAGCATGTAAAAATGAATATGTTTGTATTTCAACTAGATATCCTGTTAATTTCATTCCCTATGACATTCCAAATATAATCTAAGCTAGAAGATATAGATGCACAGTGAGGTTACAATCACACGGGCTCACAACTATATTGACAACAAATTCTTCCCTCAACATGCAACTATATAATATATTGACAGCAAGTTCTTCACTCTCCAAATATTACCTGTATGTTTTTCATATCATGATATGTAACGGGGTGGTGGTTAAGAGTTGCGCAAATCGGCAAATGCGCGACTTCATGTGCTAGTTATTACTACGAAATTCGGATAAATAGTTTAAGAGGAAAAAACATTTTAATTTTGAAACATGCTTTATATGCACACACTCTTAGCTTGTGAGTGCACTTGACTAATTAACTGCCTTGCCATACACCTGCATGGTTGCTCTCTTGAATTGAGGCATCCGATTTTTCCTTTTTGACCAGACGACTCTGATGGTAAGCATTGTCGTAGATGGGGCTCATTCATCGCTGATCACTTGTTTGTGACTGGGTGGTCCTCCCGTCAAACATGGGTTTTTTTTAAAGAGTTGGGAAGACGATGAACTGCTCCCTACTCTCTAGGATCATCCTCCATCAGGTTAGGGTGAATTCAACTTGGTCCTACTTGTACCATGATCACAGACAAAGTTGCAAGACCAAAGATCCATTAAGATTACACGTCATCTTGTTTGTTAAATTGCTGACACCTCTATGTAGATTTTATAACATCCTGAAAATTTTGATTCTAAAATACGAAATTAAAAATTCAGAATAATAAAAAACCTTTTTAAACCTTATTGCAAGCTGGGATTTATTGTTCATTTGTGTATGTTTAGGTTGTGTGCTAAAGATCTCGATTAAATTTTATCTCCTAAAGGGATACCCTCTGTCCAACGTCCTTTCATTCCCTCATTTTCACGCCCTGATTTATTAAGTGCTTCGGTACTAAACAAATCACATACCCAAATATATAACCTGAAAATCTTTCCTTACGTTGCAATGCGACGTATCTTTCTCGACTCTTACCCTACGGTTATTTTAAACCGCTCTGTTGTTTCAGACTCAATATTTCCCTCAAACAACTACAATTGATCGATATTTCCCTCAAACATCTACAAACATCTACGATTGATCGGTGTCTATGTATCGTGCGTCAATTCAAATATATTTGATTCTATTCCTACCACGACGATTGGATTTGTATGCCACGTGTCGTCCCTAAAATCACTCCTTCGTTTCCGTCGTCCGTTCATGCATAGCGCTCGCAAAGAAATCCTACAACGACCGATGAATTCGTTTATCAGGCGTTAATCTCAAATTTCTATTCGATAACACGGTGTACCCATCCAAACAAAATGCAGGAAGACTCAATATCATTTTCCAATTTCAATCGTCCACATATACAGTCCAATTTACAAGCTCCTCGTACAGATTCCCAATTGCAAATTACTTAGCAAGTTGCAAACCCCAGAAAAATACTAAAACACTCAATTACAGGGAGCACCTTCCTCAGCCTAAGCCCACTGCCGGCCCACTCCCTCTCTCCTTCTCAGCCAAACCACCATTAGTCTGCTTTTCCTCCCTGAGCTCAGAACTACAGCCAACCAAGCAACCTTCTCAGCCAAAGCCCCCAGCCGAACCAGCTGCTTGCACAGAAGCTGTTCGACGAATTGCCTACAAGCCGCAACAGGGTTTGGCACCAACTCTTGCCGGCTCACAACAGGATTTTGCACCAAAGTATGCGGCCATTCAATACCACGGGTCCCTCCCACACAGCAAACCATGCACCCATGCTCCCGGTTCACAAAATTCATTCCCAAAATATAAACAGCACAATGAGGAAGATCCACAACACCAAGTTCACAGAACAGCCAACAAACTTACCTTGTCTCCCATGCACAGGCAGCCAGCAAACCTATATAAACCACACCAAGGCAGCGGCAGCTCGGCTCCTCTCCATTTCTTATCCTTCTCCATACTCGAGCTCTGCCCATTGCCACTCCTCTGTCTCGCACACAAGCTGCCACCTCTCCGCTTGCTCCGCCGCGGCCGGCTCTGGCTGGGCCTAGCCAAGAGGACAGGGAGGCCGCCGCGCCTTTTATCACCTCAGAACGACTAACTTTGGACAAACTAACCCTTTGTTGTTCTGTTGCGCCGATTCACTAACCCGCTGACTCTTTATTTTCGGTTGCACTAACCTCTGACTCACTAAATCACTGACCCCTTCTATTTTCTGTTTCGCTAACTTGCTAACACCTAAACCTTATCTCGCACTAACCCGCTGATCGACATATCAAACAACACGTGGTGTGCGAGGACGAACAGCAAGCCGAGGATGAACCGCGAGCCGATCATCGACGCCCGTCGACCACACACTGTGTGTTGCTACCTGGCTGCCGCAAGGTGGGCATCTCCTCCTTCCCTTCCCTGCTCTCCCTCCTATCGTCGTTCCCAGCGGCGGAGCTAGGGCCCGGCGACCCTGGGCAGCTGCCCGGGCTCCGGCCCCGCATGCATCATTAGATTAGTTCTAAATCACAGTGCTTAGCCACAGCATGCGGCAGCCAGCATGAAGCAATATAAGTACGTTTTAATAATCTGTTAATAGATGTTACATACACAATTATTTGGAGTAACCAGAAGTTGAGGTCACTTTGCCAGAATTTTAAATACATGAGCACTATTTTACTTCCCTAGAGGAATGAGAATAAATCCAGAGCACATTAACTGGAGAATTTACCTTGACACACTCTAATATTGTTGCTCTATGCATACACGCGGGGGCGGTCGCGTGGGGGGCGACGACGTCTCGCGCCTTGCAGGCCGCGCAGCTAAGCTGCAGTCCTTGTTGTTGTGGTCACTCACTCAATCACGCATGCTTCTGGTTATTCTGAGTACTGTGCTTCTAAGTTCAATATATTTTGTTCTCAAAAAAAAAATATTTAGAGTAACCAGAAGCACTATGATTGTTTATTAGATCGTTTTATCCATTACTTGAGGGTAAACTATTAGACGTTTGCAACCTGAAGGCAAAGTAAATTTTCTAGCACTCATTATAATTTTTTTTTCTTTTCAAGATAATAAATTACTAAGTCCCATCGTCTAAAAAACACAACCATTGTTTCCTCTAAATTAGAATACGATAAAAAAAATTTCTATGATACATAGTCTATGGAGTTATTTGGGATTCGTTATATATCCGTTGGTGTTGTTAATTAGACTTGTCCAAGCTTACAAATATTTCTTAGATCCGCCACTTGTCGGTCCTTAGTGTTGTCGGTCGCCTCTCACTTGTCGCTGTCTCAGCGCGGTGCCACCATTATGCGCGCCGTCGCCACCTCCTTGTGTGGTCGACGCCTAGCCGGTTCGCGCACCGTCCCTCCTCCACCGCGCCCGGCCGCGCCGTCGACCTGGACTCGCTCTAGGACACCGCGGTGTGGCCGCGCCATCACCCGCGCCAGGTGCGCAGCATCGCCATCGACACCCCCAACCTCGTCGCCCGACTCCTCCTCTCCCTCGCGCCGTCGCGCTAAGCTGCACGCGGCCTAGCCACCGCGCCCAACCGTGACGCCGCGCTCGGCTGATACTCCGCCCAGCCGCCGCCCTCGCGCGCATCGGCCATCACCAGGGTGCCGCACGACTTCGGCGCCTCGCCAGGCACACATCTCCACTGCCACCCTTCTCTGTCCATTCTCCATCCCCGCGCCAACGTCGGTCGGCCATACCCGAGCCGAGCCGACGCCGCTGCCCCGAGCTCCCCCGTGCCAGCTCTCCTTTTCATCCTCGCCACCACCGCTGCCAGCGTCGCCATGCCGACCCCCGCGCCACCCCTCCCCCGACGGCGCCGAGCCGCCCCCAGGCCGGCGCCCAGCCGCCGCCCAGCCGGCCATGGTTGTGCCGGCGCCGCCCGCTGCGCCAGGCCGCCACCCCGTCGCCGCGCCGCCGCGCGCCACGCCCTGCCGCCCTCGCCTCTCTGTACGCGCTCGAAGAGGAGAAGCAGCAGAGAAAGGGATGAGACCGAGAGAAGGAGAGAAAGGAAGGAAAATGGAAAAAGAAAAGAAGAAGTGGGACCCACCTCCTCTAGACTTTTCCTCTCTGAACTCTCTCTCACTCCAAAAGTCTATTTTAGCTCTCCCTACTTCTCTGTCCAAGCCCATGAGGTCGATTCCTTTTACAAGTCTGTGTTGGCCCCCCATGTTACGTTCCTCTTCCACCCAAGCCCCTCTGAAAGTCTAGATCATATCCTCTCCCGAGAAGTCCCCTTCTTTGTTCTTAAATCCTCCCCAAACTTTGGAAATTCATATCTTGTGAACCATAACTCCGTTTGACTCCGTTCAACTTCCACAATCTCTCTAAAATCGAGATATATTTAATGGCACACATAGTTTGTATTGAATGTTGCTTTATTTTATTTCCTTAGGATTGTGTGTGGCTTCTTGGGCCGTTTATTGAGCGTGGATATTCTGGTTATTCTTCGATCGTGGGTATTCTAATCATCTAACTGATGCAGATCTCTCGAAGGTATTAGGGACCTATAGCATGGCAAGTCACTACGCTCCCTTCCTTGAACATATTGAGCCTATATTTATAAATGTGTTGCTTGCAAATAAAATTGCATGCTATTTATAAATTGCGTAGCTCCACTTGAATATCGCCTACCCTTGATATTGTTACCGTTATACACTTTTTTATATCCATTGTTGCCTAAGTCTATTTATTTATACGCAGTCAATTATTGACATGCTTAGTATTGCTATTGTAGACGTTTGTACACTCCATACTTAGATTATATGGATATGGATGTGAGATCGCTCGATGTGAGTGATTTATGATTTGCGGGTGGAGACATGAGCGCCACCTGCCACACACAAACCGTTTGCGAAAACCAAAACTTAATAAAACAAAAACTATTTCGACTAGGGCTATGAGTGGTTTTGGAAACGGTTAGTCGCTGACCTTGGACAGCTAAGGACCGAGTCAGGAAGTTATACGGGAAACGAACCGAGTACGACCGCATTTCTTATGTATGGGCAGACCGACGGACTAGGAAGCTCTTGTGGGGCGACACTCCAGTCATGGTAGGTTCTGTATGAGTACGATGTGGATGAGTGCGGTATCGGAAAGGTAAAAGCACACATAAAACCTAAAATACACTCTATAAGTATATATGTAGTAAATATCTCCTAATCCCTAGAGCGCTAGGACTCCCTTCACCATCCGGCAGTAGATAGGTTAGAGTGCAGGGGTGCATGGGGGCTCATAGTCCTTGGAGCGAGTGCCGAAATGCAAGAGCGACTGAAAATCCAGGCCGTGACAAGTCTCATGTGTTGGGACTAGGCTCATGTATTGTGCAAGCCGCGGAGTGCGGGATTAAAAGCGTACATCCACTGTAGTGTGAGTAAACCAATCTATTCGAATAGCCGTACTCGCGGTTAATGAGCGCCGCGACCTGTACTACCCTTGACTAGACTCATAGATTTTAATATTGCTTAGTGTAGAAATGGTGAGACATGAGAACCTTGCCCAACCCGTGGGAAGATTGGCATGATAGAGTTGGTATAAAATGAATGTGACGGTAAACCGAACCAAGCGAGGCTTGGAGAGGTGGATGAACCCTGGATAATTACAACTTCAACATTAACGTTATTTTCTAGTTAAAACTGCTAGGTCATAGGTTTGTGAAATGAATAGTACAAACTAGCTTTATGCAAATAAACGAAGCCATCCTTGAACCCCGGTGTGCATTAGATTCATTTTGTAGTGGTGGTTTGCTGAGTACGTATGTACTCACCCTTGCTTAATTAAATCTTTTAGAAAGGAGTTGGAGTCAATTATATTCATGCAACGCTGCTGTCAAGTACGTGTCGAAGACGATGGATTAGGGACCATAGGTTCACCAGACGTTGCCTATGGAGTTCGATAGACCGCCGCCGCTTTGCTTCCGCTGTTTCATTTATTTTACTTGGCATTTTGTAATGTATGTGAGCATGCTTGGTCTATTTTGGGACCCGTTTGGGCTACCCATGTTTTATTAATGTATAAACAGCTGTAAACGATGTCAGTTGTGATATTATACTGTGCTATGTGTGTACTACTTACTGATAAAGGGAATAGTACTACATAACACATGGGATTACCGGTGTATAAAACCGGGGGTCCCCATAGATTTCAATACAAACCTTAACCCGTTAAAAAGTGGACAATACACCTACTGCATTGTATAACTATACCATAACAGTGCGCATAAATATTAGGACAAAATTTTACCTAAGCGTTGCACTGGCCATTACAAATTAAGGGTTATCTACTAGCTTCTTTTAAGTAGTAAATAGACCACGGTTATTCACTATTTACAAATTATTAGAAGCAAATTATTATTACCATGAAAGAGTTCAGGATAAGTAATTCCATTATTTACTCTAACTCACGCCGACACAAAATTATGTTAAAAAAAGGGATCTACAATATTGTCATTTGAACCCAATGTCGATAGCCCGGAAAATTTCTACTATAAATCACCTTCAATGGAGACAAACTTTGGTGATATCTTTTCCGTACTAAACTTAGGGCTGGTAGGTGGATCCTGCATAGCTATTGGAGGTGTTACCGTTGTTGCCACCACCCCTGAGCTGCCACTCAGTGATGTAGCTTGGCTTCGTGACCACTTTAGGCGCATCGACATCTCTAGTCAACATTGCCACGACCCTCAACATTGGTGGTCGCTGGTGCGGTGAGCCCTGAGTGCAGAGAAGTGCAACATTGATGACTCTAAAAGCTTCATCCTTGTCAAAATCCTTGATAGTTGGGTCAACAATTTCGAGCGCCTGATCCTTGTCATACATGCCCCATGCCTTTTGTTGAACATAGTTTCAGTAAACGAATGAAAATACACAATGAATTGATGTTTTCTTATATGGGTTGTTTGTAAACCAGCTTACCCATTCAAGGAGATAGATCTTGTTTTCCTCCAGGGAATTGTTGGTGTTCGGTCGCCCAGCGACAGTCTCCAGCATGACCACTCCAAATGCAAAAACATCAGCCTTTTCTGACAAATGGCCTCTCATTGCATACTCTGGAGCTAGATAGCCCCTTAAAAATATAAGACAAGTTAATAGTAGGATTCATATTGATGTTACAATCATAAGAAAATCAGTGGTAAAATGTTCTTACAATGTGCCTGCAATTCTAGTGCTCACATGAGTTTGCTTCTCATCATAGAGTTTGGCAAGTCCAAAATCAGAGATCTTTGGGGTGAGGTCAGTGTCAAGTAAGACATTGCTGGCTTTGATGTCCCTGTGCACAATGCGCACACTTGACTCCTCATGAAGATAAGTTAGACCCCTTGCTATGCCTAAAATGATCTCGAAGCGTGTTACCCAGTCTAGGTTTAAGCTACTGTCACCTTTACAAGAAGAAATAGCTCTATTAATATCAGGAATGCAAATTATAACAAAATGCAGAAAAAGGCAAAATCCTTAACTATTATTCATGAAACAAAAAGATTTATTTGTGAATTAAACAAATATAGTTTTATTAGCGCTGCAGGTGTGCATGCTATTTTGCAGACGTGAACTCACCAAAGATTGCTTGATCGAGGCTTCCATTTTCAAGGTATTCATAAACCAACAAGGGTGTTTTACTGTCAATACAACATCCATGCAATCTCACAAGATTCCGATGTTGCACGGCCGAAATTGTTGCAACCTCTGTCACAAACTGGCTTGTCCCCTGATGAGATGACTGAGAAAGTTGCTTCACAGCTATAACTCTTTTATCATGTAGCTTACCCTGCCAAATTTGTTACATGTATATTTTGAGCATGGACAAAATATTGCTAAAATGCAACACTCAAAAGCCAAATCACATTAAGATATATCCAATTGTACATGATTAATTATGGGAAACAAGAACCTTATACACCGGCCCGAATCCACCTTCCCCTAGGATATTTTGAGAACTGAAATTGTCGGTGGCTAGCTTGAGCTCAGCATAATTGAAAACATCAGGTTGTCCAACCAAATAGTACAGTTCTGCATGTTATTTTTAGGACAGATGAGAAGATTATTCATTTGACAATTTTGATGTTTGAATTATGTACTAACAAATAATACCTTCTTTTTGATATGCCAATGCCCTCCGCTTCTTTAACAGCGTAAACACTCCAAATAATGCTGCTAATACTAAAACTATTGCACCAATAGATATTCCGGCAATTATACCTACTTTACTTTTGCTTTTTGGTATGCCATTTCGCACAGTAGGTGTAAAATCTACAAAGGAATAATATTATTTCTTGGCAGCTAGTGTAACACTTCCTGATATCAATATATAATGTTTCGCTTACTTGGAGTGACACTCAATGCTGAGATCAATGGCCCATAGATTCCCCTGCCCTTACCAGCCCAGAATAGATGGATCTCGAGAAAATTTTTCGACACAGTTACCATGAAACTCCTATTAACAACGCTAAAAGACTTTCCACCTGCCGTCTTCCTTATATCAAAATCCTTTTCTTTCAAAGCACCCTATGTAAATGTCAATAATACTTTCAGATAAAGAATGATAAGATTTAGTAGAAAAACATTATATAAAATGCACTTGATTGGTACCTGAATATATATGTCAAAAACTCTTCTCCCTAAGCTTAGCCAAGTCTGTGAGTCCGGAAAAGCAATTTCTGAAAATCGAAGCAGAACTGTGTAATTTCCATTCTCAAGTCCAATGCCGTAATACCTCAGAGATGATGGCGACACCCTTCCAGTTTCAAACAACTTTGAATCTACTACATTGTTAAAATTTTGGGAACTATATATAAGGTTCTTTGTATCTGTGGCCCGGAAGTAGTGTCCTACACTGCTGACACCCCATCTTGTTTCACCAGTAACATAATATGTTGCAGCTCCAAGATTTGCAGGATCTGCTTCATAAATGGTTTTATCTGATCCTCTCGTTGATGTATTACTACCACAGTCAACCGCAAAAGAATAATCTACGATCACAAAATTGTAACAATCATTAAAATTCCTTAGCTCATATTATTGTCTTTGGTTCAATGAAGATTGAGAAATGTACATTTTGGAGATCCACGGAAACAAGGAGTGTCTTGTTGGAGGCAGTTTAGCCCCCAAGGTAGTGTACTGTGCAAATTTGGATTGAAAATTTAAAGTTGTCAGCAAGCATTCTTATAGTGCAATAGCAAAATTATAAGAATTAGAACTAAATTCTTATAGTGCACTAGCAAAATTAGAACTAAATGTCACAATTATACGTACCTGTTACTGGTGCTACCGAGTAAAAAGTTGTTTGCCACCAAATTCCTTTCACAAAACAGAATATTATAATATCTATTTTTTTTCTCAGCAACACAGATATCATAATATTACACTTACAACTGTAAATTGTTTTGGCTAGCCCAAGAAGGAATGCTCCCGGTGAGTTGATTGTACGAAAAATCTCTGTAAACATTACAGAATTAGATTATACAGGAGTTAATATATTCCATTATGAAAGTAAATTGTGCTATAATGCCATATCGATTGTATTTGACATACATCGCTTTTAAGGAAGAGCTTATACCATCAGGCAACCTTTCTGTAAGGCTATTGTTCCCAAGAAACCTGAATTGGGCACAATTCAAGATGATCGAACATGTTCATCTGCTTAATAGGAGCTTCTATCAACAAATTAGTGTAAAACGAATTTCTTACAAGAACTGTAGATTTCCCAAATTCAGGATGGATTGAGAAACTTCCCCTGTGATATTGTTAAAACTTAGGTCCCTGTACCACATGACAACCATATTACTTGAACATATGGTACAGAACTTGAGTTAATGATTAATAATATCATCAATTGGCACCATAGCCTGTAATTGAAAACTTACAGCAAGCTTAACTTTTCAAACATAGAAAAATCTACTGCTCCGAGATCACCATATATCTTGCAGTTCCTCAATATTCTGTAACAATGAAATCCAACCGTGGTAACTTGCAACTAGACAATATACTGCAAGCTTTATAGCTGAAATCATCACATACAGGGTGTTCAGAGAAGTCAGATTACTGATAAGAGCCAATGGAGAGATCCCATTTACAATATCTCCAATTCGCCTGCTCATTTATATTTTTCATAAATTAGTTATCAGCCTTGACATTATCAACCTTCAAGAGTATACAATGTCACCTAAAGAGTATACTTACAAGGTTGTTAATTTGGTCAGATTAGACAAACTTTCTGGGATTGGTCCTTCAAATGAATTTCCTTGGAAAGCACTACAATCTCATAATTTTAGAAAAAAGGCATTCCACATTTTAAAATAAGAAAAAGATATATAAGTTCTATATCTGACCAGTCTTAATAAAATCACTACGTATGTATATGCCACCTGGACAAGTTACTGTGATGCAGCTTTATTCATTTCTATCTAGCGAGGACTGAAATGTGAAAATGCAATTGTTTATAGAAATTTACTTCGGTCCAACAAAAAGTACATCGAGATACCGGTACCTCATGGTAATAAGTCATTTATGATCATTGGATTTAGCTGGATAGGATGAACATTGTCAGATCAAAAAATCAAAAACGATTTGGTACCGTGAGGTACCGGTATCTCGAGATACTTTTTGTTGGAGTGGAGCAAATCTCTTGTTTTATAAGTCTGAATGGAAAGAACATGATATACAGAATAATTTATCTTGCACAAATTCATCTCTCTCAAAAATAGGATAGAACATATGAAATATGTTAATAAGTTAATATTAATAATCTTACATTTCTTCCAAATTAGTCATGCTACCTAAATAATCAGGTATTTTCCCTGTGAATCCATTGTCTGATGCTAGACTGCAAGCACACCAAAATGTCATTTATCATGAAAGCATGACGAATATAACAGCTGAAGGCTATGCTTTTGACTATACAGGATCTGCAGGTTCTGAAGTTTTGAGAACGTTGAAGGGAATGGACCACTGAATCCAGAACTATCAATGTACCTGTTATTGAAAGTTTGTTATTGTCATGTTCAACAATAGATCTGGCTATTCCAAATTTTAATTCTTTTAGAAATAGAAATATGAAGTTAGAAATCAATGGAGTATCTTACAATTGCTTAAGTTTGGTCAAGTTGCCTAGTTCTTCAGGAAGGCCACCTGTGAAATTGTTTAAGCTAATGCCCCTAAATGAAAATAAAATATTTCAAGATAAGAAATTATTATCATCAACTAATAGCAGGAAGGGGCATAGTTTTTCCCGATGTGCCATTTGACCCGCAATATTCATTATTACAATATGTTCAAGTTTTTGCTGTTCGATCAACTTTAGTTGATCATTTGAAACAACGCATGAACATGGAAGTTACATTGACGTGCCTATTACATAATATTTAGTACTGAGTAGCAGTTATGATTTTTTTATTACTTTATTGCTCGAACTTATGCGATTGCCATTTGTTGTGCTATTATATTAGTTCATGGAGTCCAAATATCACTTACTACAAAAAATGCACATACAGGTCAACACTATATGTGCCAGACCAGCTAAAACCGGTAACTATAGTGTTTTTCCCACCTCCCTAGGCTGAAAATATAAAAAACTAACACCTTTAAGGGACTATAGATGCTTGTTCTTGAGACAAACCGACACGTATAATATAGATGCCAGTTAATTAAAAAACGATACCTAAAATATATTATAGGTGACGGTCAACACTATAGGTGCTAGACCAGCTAAAACCGGTAACTATAGTGTTTTTCCAACCTCCTAAGGCTGAAAACATAAAAAACTAACACCTTTAAGGGACTATAGGTGCTTGTTCTTGAGAAAAACTGACATGTATAATATAGGTGTCAGTTAATTAAAAACTGACACCCAAAATATATTATAGGTGACGGTTTTTCAATAAAACGAGCCGAGAAGAACCGGTGTGCTTTAACCCACCACACCACCACCCACCAGTCCACTCTCTTCTTCCTCCTCTCTTCTTCTTCCTTCTATCTTCCTCTCCACTTCTTCCTTCTCCTCTCCTCCTCCATCCATCACGGCGGCAGCGCGGGAGGGGAGGGGGGGGGGCATGACAGTGGGACGGAGGCGGCCCGTGCTGGATCTTGTAGTGTGGTGGTGCTGGCCCCTCGGCTGCAGGGATCCAGCAGTGGGGCTGCCGGCTGGAGGTGCGGCGCGGCGACGACAGCCGGTGTGGAGGAGGTGCGATGGCGTCGGCGGCCGGCAGATCCGTCTACCTCTTTGTGATTTGTTGATATAGATGTGATCTATTGCTAATGTAGATGTGATCTAGATGTGTATTATTTCATCTAGTTGTGTTGTTTTTCTAGGGATTATTGACTATAGTTCATGGATTTGAGGCAATTTTTAGATATGGGTTTTAGTTTTGATCGGCTTGACGGCTCAATGTATCGAGCTGATTTTTTTTGCTCGTGTGCGCCTAAAAGGAGCTGGTTTTGGAACCGGCACCTTTGATCCCGGGTAATCAGTGCCGCCTTCCTGGTGCCGGTTGGGAAACTGACACCTATGATGTTTTCTGTAGTAGTTTATATACTCCATTTTCTTTCGTATTACCTACTATTCAAGTTTTGTTGCAAGTCAAATATATGTACTCTTGCCTAACAAGTTTTACAAATGAGTATAGTTTAACATAGTTAGATTTATATATATATTTTTAGATTCATCATGAGAAATATTGTGACAATATACAATTCATACTCAATTGGTTAAGAAAACAACTTCTTGATATTTTACATAGGACAACGAAAAAATGATGAGTAATTTGGAACAGAAGGAGCAGCTGAAGATTAATCCGCATATGAGAAAATATTTCTTACAATGAAATAAGATTGGTGAGGTTTCCAAGTTCCTTTGGAAGTGGTCCAGATAGTGGATTGAAACCCAATGCCCTTTAAATAATTAAGAATAGTTAAGAAACAAGAACGATCAATGGATGAAACATGATATAGAACGTGTAACTCCTACAAGTATTTCATTGAAGTGAATTTTCCGATGAATGATGGAATGAAACCAGTCAAGTAATTATAGTTCAAGTCCCTGAAAACAACACAAAAAAGTAGAACAATTAGCCAACATAAAAAGGATGTTGCATGGCTGACTAAAATGTACCCTGCTGTTCACAAAGAGAATTTGTGTGATTGAATTTATAGTCTGTGAAAAACCTTGATCTATAACGTAACTTTAGTAGCAGGACTAGATAAGAAGAAAAAGACTTAGATACCATACAAGTTCTCTAGATGGGTGAGATTCTGTAGCTCTGAAGGTATTTGACCAACCACGTCCAACTTATTTACCCTCCTGCATAACAACAGACAAGTAATACCTATAAAAAAATGTGCTTGGGCTATTATGTGTTTCCCAAAGAGAGTGTGCGTACAGTTTTGTAATGTGGCATAGTGTGTTGTTGCTGAAAGTGCAATCGCATTTGATGAATGGGTTGATGTTGGGATAGTGATCCCAGTCGTTTTTGTCAGTGGCGAAACCACTGCAGAGATCACCGCTAACATTCCACTCCGATGATGCCTCCTTGCCCCATCTCCTCATGATCGTGTTCAGGGCCACCGCTGCATTCATGGATGATGTTTACTAATTAACTCGCCACTAATAATCATATGGATGATAGCTAGGTCATTAATGAAATCAAATTCCTCTAACTCTTCCTCAATAGAAACCGGCACCTATACATGTATCATTCCCTAATAGCATCCCCAGCTTATCCAAATTTCATCCTCATATTCCCATTTGGATGGCCATTCAAAAATGTTTCCTACTCCAATTTCCTTTTGATTCCAATAGATCATTTATATTATATTCTCCATGTACCAACATCCTATATTTTATTAATATCTTTCAACTACCATACATTTATATTAACTTCCTCACCTTTACCACTCCCAAAAATCAAAAATAGACAATGTATGAGAAGAACTATTGAGAAATTTGATAATTTAACCTCTAAAAAAACATCCTCACCTTTCTCTCTCTTCTATATCCAATGCTGAGAGCCTGAGAGGATGGGAAGGACATACGAGGAGGGCTGACCACCGACGGGTGGTTCAAGGGGTGGGAGTAACGGCGCACGCGACGGGGAGAGAAGTGGCTTGGCGGCATGGGCGGAGGAGCGGCGCGAGCAGGCACGCGGAGGGTCGGCACGGGTGGCGGGGGGAGAAGTCGCAAGCGGAGGAGCAGTGAGGACGGCAGGGGAGATGCCACGGGCGTCTGCCTACTGAGAGGAGTCTATAGGAGGAGGGGGGAGGGCAGAGTCAGATATGTGGGCACGTGGCGCTTTGGCCGACGGTGGGTGCAGGGCAGGCGCCTGTGACCGATGATGGGAGCGGCCGGCTCATATGACCATGGGCTTGCACACAGGGGCGACGCTCAGGACCGGCCAACTAAGATGGCCACCAACGCATCCTCTCTCTCTCTTCTTTACATTCATTCCTTCACCTCTCCATAGCTCGATCCGATGAGGGTGGGAGAACCAGATGGGAGCAACAGTTGTGGGATTGCACGAGGAGAGAGAAACACCATATCCGGCGTTTCTCTCTTCGGGAGAGCGCATGAGGTATCTTTGGATGCCCAGATTGTGTATCCGCTACAGAGGTGGATTTTCTCCCACCATACGCTATTTCATGTAAGGAGGACGGGAGAGAGTATCTACTGGGGATGCTCTAACAGGTGTTCTGTAGTAGTGTGAGGGACATCATATATCGAGGACAACCACAAATTAATACTCCTGCAATCTAGCTATATGCATGGAGGAAAACCAAGAGACATTTAACTATTCGTCACTTTTAGGTGTGGCATTTAACAATTTATCATTGTACCCATATGCTATTGATACATGAGTGCTCACATGTCATCGACTATAGATGATAATTCATTAAATTTCACATCTTAAATATGTAAATGTCAAAAAAACGAAAGAAGATTGCTGGCTTGCTTACCTTCGACTGGATCAGTTTTTGGTGCTTGTTGATCCTGAGCTGCTGCAACCCGCCATGACCATACAAACACCAGACACCACACGGAATGGCGAATGACACCTCTGGAAGAACGCATCTCTCTCTCTCTCTCTCTCTGCTGAAATAACACTGCGTGGCTTTGATTTTTCTTTTTAACACTGCGTGGCTTGTTAAAGACGTACACGACCTCCTATATATTCGTATAATATGTAGAGTATATGCACGTGCAAAATACCGGTCAACTAATTGCACGCGCTGGTTAATTAACCAGACCCGTACGTCAGTATTGATAACGATACATGGAGCATGTGTTTTACCCTCCGCAATCAATTTAAGGGACCATATATATCTAAAAACTGTCGCAAGTATTTTATGGAAAAAACATTCAAATCTACAATTATACTTCCATTATACCTATACTATAACTATGATATATATTAAAATAATATATGCAACTTTAATTTATATCTAACTTTATATCTAACTGTACCCACAATCTACAATGCACTTAGAGTGCACTTATACATTGCAGTTACACTACAACAGTTACATTTGAAAGTTTTTTTCCCAACAAAATTTGTGACAGTTTTTTTAGTAATTCCGTCAATTTAATTAGTTAGCACTTAGCAGACGGCCTTGCAAATTTAAATCCATGCTTTGATAAATCTGACTTACCAAAGACAAAAATAATTGGAAAACAGCTCTAAAATTAACTATAGTTACAGCTACCAATAATCTTTAATTTCAGCATTAGCATTGTTTTATTCAGTTTTACATCCTTCATGATTTGTCCAACGCGTCGTGTATAAATTACTGGTTTAGATCTTACTCATGCATGCATGGTTTCAAATTTTAGACCGTTCGTCGACCCACCATTGTTTTGACAGCCTGCAGCCGAAGGAAAACCTTCCCGTGGAAAGGAAAAAGTCTACAAGCAAGCAATCAAGCACAAAGGAGATGGGAACGAAGTCATTGCAGCTCTTATCACCACCCGTTTAAGTTACTAGCTCTGGCTGGAGAGAAACTGTGAAACCATGTGTGGTTTTGATTCATTGTGATGGAAAATTGGCAAGTGCCAGAAGTGCATGAAATGTGTGGACTAACGTGGGTCAGGTTGCGATATCTGTTCACATGTCTGTAGGTGATGCAAGTCAACCTTGGTCAATGGCATGACCGGGACTATGCTCAGGAAGGAGCAGAGGTCTTGCATAGTCAGGATGCTATGTGATAGGGTTGTACCGACGTCACGATCCTTGGCGGTTGTCACGCCCAGAAATTCCCGAATAGAATTCCAAGCAGAATGTGCATTAAAACCCCTGTCCAAGACCGGCCAGGGTACACGAACGACAAAGTTGACATACAGATCCACGCCTTACAAACATCATAAAAGTCTTACATAAATGTAGCGGAAAATAAAAGATAACTAGAGCTAATCCTTGACTTGGACTACAGCGGGAACACCACTCCACAGGCATCCTCGACGGCACGGACAAAGCCTACTACTCGGAAAAGCCACTATCTGACGCATACTCAAACTCTGGGGGTTGGGGAAAATAGAACAAGACTGAGTACTACCCATTGTACTCAGCAAGTCATACCGGAACCGGGGGTATGATGCAGGATATAACCAAAGGATAGCCAGAGAGGTTCATTTGCATGAAAGCGAGCATTTATAAACAGTAGTTGAAAGCAGTAAAACAGTTGTAATAATTAATCAATGTTAACCATCCACTGTCCAACGCTACACCACGTTGCAACGGGCCCAACCATCCACCTGAACTAATCAATTCCAAAAGATTAAACTAGGATGAGACTAATCATGGTGAATCTGGTTGACCGCCCATAACCGCGGGCACTGCTATTCGAAGAGTTTTACTCTGATCAGAGGTGTACAACTGTACCCATAAGACACAGCCCCACGACACGTTTCCGTGCGCCGACATGCCACCACGACATACCGGAAAGAGACCGTGACAGGACCCTTCGCATAACCCCCTCTAACCAAACACACCACACCTCAGGTTTCACCCCCACTCCTCGCAAGGCAGCGGGTAGTCTCCTCTCGTGCCTAGGTGAATCCGAAAGCCACATAGGCCGTCGCAGGGCCCATCCGAACTCCATCACGCTCACCCTTGCCTGGATGCGTCAGCTAGAGAAAAGCTACACTACAAGCCCAGTCGTTGCCCACGCTAGCTTGTGGTAAGTACGAGGAATTCTTCTAGGGTTTCCCGCGAACCGGTCCTTAAATGCCATGGGCGCGACCATCAAAACCATGCACCCACGGCCCACCATTTAATATATTTTAATTAACCATCACCAGAGCGGTGGCACTAAACCAACAACAATACTAGAATCTGATATCTATACATTAATGTAGTTTCCAAATTGTGTGCTAGTTGAACTAAGCATGGCTAAGCAATTCCTAATCCAACATCTAATCATGTCATATCCCAAGCTAACAAAGGAGCAAGGTACAAAAATAGCATGGCTGTAACAGTAGGTAAACATCCCATAGCAACATTAAAAAACAATGCAGTATTTAAGGGAAAACGATAGAGCATTTGCAATATAGGTTCAATATGTTCAAGTGACAAGCATGACTTGCCTTGCTTTGCTGCTGGAGGAACCGCAGCGACTATTTGAAAGTACACCGGAGCGTCGGGAGAGCTGGAATCTAAGCGACATACAAAGCAAACAACACAAACAGGCTATAAGACTACTGAAACAGAGAACAAAACCATTTTTAATGGATTCTTTGCATTTTTCTTGATTTATGAGACTTGAATGGGCTTAAACGGAGCTCGGATGAATTTTCTATGAATTTTAGAAGATTCACTGTGCTTTTACTATAAACAGAAAATCCTTAAAGGATTTATTGCGCAATAGATAAACCACGGAGAGAGGGGCCGGCGCTGACACGCGGGCCCCACATGGCAGTGGCTCGGAGTGGCGGTCCGTGGTGGACCGGGGATTAACAGCGCACCACGTGGCGCTGACGTGGTGCCGGCAAGGCCACGCGGCAGCCACGTGGGCAGCGAGGCGGACGGCCGGGGGTAGATCGGACGGTCGCAGGAGCGCGCGGCCGGCGCGTGGGGCTCGGCTCAAGCTGGCCCGGCGCCATGGCGCGCGACAGCGTGGCACCGGCGGTGACGGCGGACGGCGCGGTGACGGCTATGCGGCGGCGCTCCCAGAGGAAAAGAGAGGGGGAAGAAGGAGGGGGTGTCCTCACCGAAGAGGTCTGATCGGCGTGGAGGGAGACGACGTCGAACGGCAACGAGGAACGACAGAGGGAGGTTGACGAGCGGCGGACGGGGTCCGGGACAACCTAAGGAGCAAAATGGGAGAAGTTAGAGGGGGAAAAAGAGATCATAGAAGGCGGGGACGCCGGCCGAAGGCGGCGGCCATGGCCGAACTCACCGGCGCACGGTGCGGAGTGGGTTCCGGCGGCGGAATCCGACGGAGGAGGGGTGGATGAGGCGGCCAGTACGACGGCGAACGCGACGGCGTCGACGACGCGGCTCGGCACGGCGGCTAGCGGCGACCGAAGCGGCGGCGGCGGCGGCGGAAAGGAGGGCAACGACGCTAGAGCGGAGGAAGGCACAAGAGAGCTTGGCGAAATGGAGAAAAGAGTGAGGGGGAAGCGGTGATGCTTAAATAGGGGAGAGGGGGCTCGGACGTGACCGGGAGCGGCCCGATTTCGCCAGCCGACATGGGGAGTGTAGCGCCCGTTCCGTCGTGGCGCCTAGCGGGAAAATTATCTCCTAAAAACCCTAATTGCGAAATCTGTTTTCCTGCTTGTCGTTAGTCCCAGTGCCAATTCCCGATCTCGAGTCTCCGATCCTCCGTCGAATTCAAATTCCGGATCCAATTCCTCAAATTCGAATCCCTCGGCAAAAGTCTAGTTTGCCTCCCTCTGCCCGTGGGCCCAGCCCCTCTCTCTCTCTCTCTCTCTCTCTCTCTCTCTCTCTCTCGGCTGCCTCCCGAGCCTTTCTTTTCCTCTCCCTCTCTCTCCCTCGCGCGCCCCGCGCCCGCGCATGCGCAAGCACGCGGCCGCGCCGCCTTCGCTGCCGCCTTCTCCCGCGCACCGCCTTCGAATCGCCCCGCCCGCGCGTCGTGGCCGACCGGCCAGTCCCGCCGCCGTCATCCCCTCGGCCCCGCGCCTGCGCCGTGTCGCCGCTCCGCTCCAATCCGCGCCGCCGTCATCGCCGTCGTCACCCTCGCCCGGCCCCGCCACTCCGCGCTCGCGTCCAAGACGCGGAGGCAAAGCCCGCGCGCGCCTCCCCCTCTCGGCCGCGCCGCTCCCCCCCCCCTCTTTCCCTCTTTTTCCCGAATCGGCAAAAAGGGCGAGCCCCTTTCCCTCTCTCTTTTCTCTTTTCCTCCCTCGCCGGCGTCATCCCGTCCTCGCCGCGACCGCCAGCCGTCTCCTCTTGACCACCCCAATGTCGGTTCCCCTCTCGAACCGACATTGCCGCCCTTAAAATCGAGCACCTCCCCTCCTCCTTTTCTTCCGTCCCGCCCGCGCCATTGCCGCCTCCCTCCTTCGCCTCCGTCGCCGACGCGTGCCGCCGAAGCCGTGCGCAACCGAGGACTCGGAAGGGGACTCCGGGCACCTCCGCTCCTTCCTCTTCCCCGGCCCGAGGCCGGTGAGCTCCCTCCCGCGCCGTCGGCCGTCGTCTCCGCGCCGCCCTCCCCGTCACGGTAGAAATCTTCTCCGTTCTCCCTCCTCGCTTTGTCTCCTCCTCTCCGCTTGCGTCAGTAGCTCGAGTAGGACTCCCGTAGCCCGCCGGCGAAGCCCCGAGCCGTGCCGACGCTCGCCGCATGCCCGCCGCCGTTGCCGCCCGACCTCCCGGTGTGCTCGCCTTCGCGTGTATCGCCGCGGAACGTCCCGTCGCCCGTCGCCGCCGCCCGCCGTTCGTTTCGGCGTCGTCATCGTCTTCCTCCTCCCGCTCGCCCACGTGGCCGCCACGTCGGCGCCACCTCAGCCCAGCCGGTCAGCCGCCCCCTTCCTCCGTCGCAACCTCCGTGCGCGCGGTCCACCGCGAGCCAAGAGGCTGCGCGTGGGCCCGCCGCACCCGCGTCCCCCGCGCGCCGCGCGCGTGCACCGCGCCCAAACCCTAACCCTAACCGCCGCTCGCATGCACCCGGCTCACGGTGAGCCGAGTCACCGACAAGCGGGTCCCACCCGGGACCGCGCACGGTGAACCCGGCCCACCGCGTTCCCTCTCTCTCCGCCCGCGCTCGCGTAACGGGCCGCCTCCTCTTGGGCCGGCCGGCCCATTTAGGCCCCGGCCGAGCCGACTTTCTTTTGGGCCGCGCCCTAGCCGCCCGAAAGAAGTCTAATTCCCGTCCCTCCTCCAATTTAATCCTTTTTCTTTTTAAAAGGATTTAATTAAATCCTTTTTCCTTTTTCCTTTGATCCAAAAATCCAATAAACTTAGAAATTCCATATCTTCTCAACCGTGTATCCGTTTGACTCCGTTCAACTTCCAAAATTCTCCAAATCTCGAGATCTATTTAATGGCACGCTTAGAGGTCAATAATAGGGCTTTATTTTCGCCGTTTGTTGAGTTGTTCCGTTCCGCGTATAGTTCCGGAGCCCGAAGACCCGCAGTGCGAGGATTTCGAAGATCAAGCTCAAGATCTCGAGCAAGGCAAGTCACCTTTGATCATTTTGCACCTATAATTTAAATCTAAGTATTTCTATTCCGCAAGTATTGCATGGTTAGGACCCACACAAGTAATTGGCCGTGTTTTACGGGATATCCCGTCGGCCCAATCCCACATTGCTGCAATTACCCTCCATGACTTGTTGAATACTTAACACTCCTTTGTCGACTGTTGTGCTTCGATGTGCGGACCCTCGGGCACGTACTTCGGAACACCTTTCCCCCAAGACTTAAAATATTCAATGATGGGTAAAACTTGAGGTTTTACGAAAGACTTGGAAAACCCGACACCTGGGTCGGTGTTTGCGAACTAAATGAGTTTCGAAAATCGCGGACCGGGGAACGTACTGGGAGTACGGTTCCCTGCTCTTGCAATTAAGGACCGATTCCTTGGAATTTCATCCAAACATAAGACATGTGCAACCACATGGGTGGTATGGGACACCCCTGGCTGAGTAAATTGCTAATCGGGGGAGCTTTGATGTCGAGAGGCATGTGGATTCTTCGGGGTGGTGGCGGGGAAGACCCCCGAGCTTCCTGGCACAGCATGGTCTGGGACCTAACCTGTTGTCGGTCTGGGACCCCCCTCGTCGGCATATGGCGAACCTGTGTCGGCTTTCGAAATGCCTTGTCATGAAAGCCTTTAGGTCAACCAGACGTGGCCGTTGTACACGGGCTGGATGATTCGGGTTAGTAATGTCGTGTGGGTAAAGTGTACCCCCTCTGCAGAGGTTTAACTAACTGTTCGAACAGCCGTGCCCACGGTCATGGGCGGATGTGAGGTGATTCCTAGCGTAGTTTTGATTAACAACTGCTTTGTGAAAAGCTGATGAGGTTTGGTTTCGATGTTTGGAAACCTGTGGCTGATGGGATCAGCCGGGCCCGGATGGCCGTTTGAAGAGCTGTTGGCCTGTTGGCCGTTTATAAAGCTGTTGGCCTGATGGCCGTTTCAAAAGCTGTTGGCCTGTTGGCCGTTTATAAAGGTGTTGGCCGGTTGGCCGTTTGAAAACTGTTGGCCGGATGCCAACCTTGTTTTAAAGACTGATACATTGCACATACTCCGACCGGACAAGACGCACTGTCTCATCCGTGTCGTTTGAGAAGCACTCACCTAGACATTTCCAAAAAGAAGTTTAAATAAAATCAATTGCGAAAACAACAGCCCTTCCTTTGAAGCTTGCATTAAACACTTAAATTCCCATGGCTTGCTGAGTACTCCTGTACTCACCCTTGCTCTATATAAATAATCCCCCCCCCAGTTGCTGAAGAAGGCGATGTGGATCCCGCTGACGAGGAGTTCTTCCAGGAGCAAGTTGGCTTCGAAGAGTTTTAGGGTTTCGGCCTAGTTCCCAAGTCGCGCCTGTGATGTTTGGTCCAAGTCTTGGCTTCCGCTTTTCCTCTTTTGTAATGCAGTTGTGAGCTCGGGGTCTGTCCGCAGCCCAACATGACTGTAATCCTACTCTATAATAAAGAGACCTCTGTTGCTGTGATATGCTGTCTTCCTGTGATACCAGCACTGTTTCCTGGGACTGGTATCGATTAACAGGTTAATTTGGAGCGTCACGGGCTAGTTCCGCTCGGGGCTAGTTCGGGGCGTGACAGGGAGGTGGAGGTGGAGAGAGAGGCAGGATTCGAAATTCGAATCCCGGCCATCTCGGGGGTGCGGGCGAGCGGGAGAGGGGGTTGAGGGGCGCGGGAAAGGCGGGCGCACGCGTGGGCATGGCCGACGTGGCGCGGGGAAGGCGGGCGCGGGTAGTTGCGAGGCGGCGGCTGCGGACGGCGGGCGGCCGGAGGTTGGGGACGGGCCCGACAGGTGGGCCCCACCTGTCGGCGACCCGAGGGGAGGAGGGAGGAGGCGCGGGCTTAGCTGGGCCATGGCCTTCGGCCGGCCCAGCAAGGCACGGGAGGGAGGAGGAAATGGGCTGGCGGCCCATTAGGGAAAAAGGAGGGGAAAAAGGAAAAATAAAAAAAGAAAAAGAATTTCCAGGGATTTAAATAATGCTTGTGCTCATTTTTAATTGGTTAAAATTATTTCTAGAGCCCTAAAAATCATGTTAGCATATTTCGACATGTAGAACTCAAGAAAAATTCCACATGCTAATTCAGATTATTATTTGCATTAATTTAATTAGGGTTTCACTCTTGCTTTTACACCGGTAATTTCTCGAGACCACTTATAAATTAAATTTAGGCTTGGGAGAAGAACTTCAGGGTGTGACAGCGGTCAACCTTGGTTAATGGCGGATCGAGACTAAACTCAAGGAGGAGTTGAAGTCCAAAATAGCCAGTTATGCCGGGTAACAAGGTTGTGTACAAGGCAGTGCATGCTGGACAAATGCTATGGTGGGAGGACTTCGCAACGGACTACACAATGGCAAGTGTGCAAGTGACGTGTGTTGCGAAGAAAATTGATGAAGAAAAAGAAAAGGGAAAACACAGAGAGAGGGAGGCGGCCCAAGCAAAGGAGCCCGAGCCGACCTCCTCTCCCTTCACCAGATTGGCCCAGCTCGGCCCAAGACCACATGCATGCAGGCTCAACTAGATGAGCACGGGACGCGTGGCACCATCCAGTTGGGAACTCCCTCTGGTTGGCAGGTGGGCCTGCCCAAGACGGAACGTGAAGAATACGTGGCGCGGGCGTGGGGTCCACATGGAGTGGATGCGGCCTCCAATCGTGAGGCGCGGGGCCATACCGGCCACGTGGGGGCTCCTGACTCGGAAGAGCACGTGTGATGTGGCTCGTTCCGACTAGCACACGCGGCCTCTCCCACTGGCCGGAGGGACCACCAGGATGGTGAGCGAAAGCGTGCACATGGGAGAAAGGTGGAGACGTGGCGCTCGCTAATTGGTGTGTGCGGCGTTGAGATAGATCCCAAGGCTTATGCTTTAGGGAGATAGAACACTATGTCAGCTTGGCTTGATGGGGAGTTCTATTTCATTGCTTTTTGGACATGGCTTATGGTATTGCTTGCTATTCTAAATGTTTCTGAGCTTTTTGGATGGCTTGCATTTTTTGATAGCATTTTGGTTTCCTCGTGATCCTACTTTCCTTGACTTTTGGATATGTACTGTGACCTATGAGCTGTATGAAATGACAATGGGTTGGAAGTCAAAGATTCATTTTTAGAGACCTTGCTTCTTCTTGAGTTGAGTGATGAGAAGATAAAGGCTTATACTTGTGGAGATGGAATAAGGAAATTTTGGATTAAAGTTGCTATTTCCCAAATTGAGTGTTCTTGAGAACTTCTAGGCTTCTTTCCGATCGTTAACTAAGCACTTTGTGGGTTTTTCCGGTTGTGAGTTCTTTGTTTTCAAAAGTTGAAAATTGGATAGGCTTCAGTCTTGCGTTGGGGGGGGGGAGTTCTTTGTTTTTGCATGGTTTTATAACATGTTGTATCATTTTTACTTTCTAGCATTGTACTATACTCTACCTTAATAAAGGCAAGCTTTGCATGTTATCTCTTGGTCATATCTATGATATGCATGTATTACTCATATACTAGCTTGATCTTTTATCTAGATTTCATAGGCTTGAGTACCTTGTTTGTTCATGTTATTCTCTTCAGCAGTGTGACACGGTGGTACTGATGTCAGGATCCTTGGCAGTCTACCTTGGTCAACGACGGATTGGGACTAAACTCATGAAGGAGTTGAGGACCAGAACAGTCAAGGATGTCAGATGACAAGGTTGAGTATAAGGTGGTGCATGGTGGACGAACACTGTGGTGGGTGGAGTTCGCAACAGACTGCACAATGTCAAGTCTGCAAGTGACGGGTGTTCCGAAGAAAATTGACGAAGAAAAAGAAAAGGGAAAACAGAGAGAGAGAAAGAGAGGAAGGTGGGCCAAGCAATGCAAAGCCGACCTCCTCTCGCTCCACAGGATCGGCCCAGCTCAGCCCAAGATGGCGTGCATGCGGGCTCAAGTGGATGAGCACGGGACGCGTGGCACGTTCCAGTTGGGATCTCCCTTCAGTTGGAAGGTAGGCCCACCCAGGACGGCGCGTGAAGAAAACGTGGCGCGAGCTGCGGGCGTGCTGTCCACACAGAGTGTACGCAGCTTCCAATCATGAGGCATGGGGCTGTACCGGCCACGCGGTGGCTTCTGACTCGAGAGAGCGCATGCGATGTGGCTCCTTCCAACTGGCGCACACGGCCTCTCCCGCTGGCTGAAGGGCCCACCAGGGTGGCGCGCGGAGGCGCGCACGAGGGAGAAAGGCGGAGCTGTGGCGCTCGGTAATTGGTGCGCGCGACGTGGAGATAGATCCGAGGCATGCATGGGTTGTAGCGGCGAGGATCTTCTGTGGAAAAAGGTGGATTTGTTGTGGCTAGCTACCTGGCAGCGATCCGGGGCTTTTCCTTTGAAGTGGAGGAACAACGGATTGCCCAAATTTCATCAAAGCTAGGGTTTTTCCCTAAGGGTATTTGTGAATTGTCTTAGGGGATTTCAGCCACATTGGACAAAAAATAAAGCGGTGGATGCTTAGGTGAGAGGTGTCCCTTTAGAGAATCCCTATGCCCCTTGGTGTGAGAGAGCCTTTAAGGCTCTCGTGTGCGATTTTAAATACAAATCAAATGTGAAGGTGTATTTTTGAGTGTTTTAGCTTCACTCTTTTGTAATCATATGATTTGAATATATTTTATGCAATTTAAATTCCTATATTTACTTCATGCAATTTAAATTCCGCACGGGTTTTGTCTCTCCTTTTATTTTTTGCGAGTGTGTTTCTACTCTCTCTCCAATTCTATTTGCTCTCGTAATCCTAGCGATGAACGGAGAGGCAACCTTAAATAGCCCTCGAGCTATTTGAGAGGTTGAACCCCTCATCCGAACAGGGTTCTTTGTAGCTTTTCTTGACCTCGTCCTAGATCTAGCTTGTCACATAGCTATGGTCTAAGGGAAATGTTCGATAGAAATTAGTTTTAAAGGAGTATTATGGGGGATGAATTTTTGTACGCTCTATTGATCCCCCCTCTATAGTGGGTATAGGTCTAAAAAACAGCCGACTTTTTCTGGACTTACATAGTTACATATGGATGGAAGTGCTGTAGCCTTCGGAGCGGTGGAAGATTTCGTAGAGAATTAACCCAAGCTTTTCGAGAGTAATAGGATTTTTTTATCTACATGCCAAGGTGCATCTAAGAGATCAGCTTTACCTCTACCTTTGGTTGAGGATTTATATTGCTCCTCCTTCACTTCAAGGACTGTGAAAATACACGATTTTTGCAGGCGGACATTTGCCCCTCCTGCAAAAATGATTTTCGCAGGCGGCATCTCCATCTTTGTAGGCGCTACAGCCACCCACATGCTAAAATGTTCTCAGTGAACAAAAAAAAAGCCATCACCCACCGGCCGCCGCCCTCCCCCCTCCGGCCACGCCGCCGCCTTCGCCCCCTTCGCCCGATCTGGGAGGGAGACAAAGAGGGAGTGGGAGAGGGAGGGTAGGGGAGCCGCACCACCGCCGCCGTGCGATAGGGGCCACCGCCTCCATGACGACATAAAAGACGACCACCATGATGACGAGGAAGACGACCATGCCCATCGCCGGATCCGCCGCCCCCGCGCATCGTTGTCGTCGGAACCGCCGCCCCGCCCGTCGCCATGGCTGGATCCACCTTGCTCACCGGATCCACCATCCCCAACTGCCGAGGGAGAGTAGAGCTGAGGGAGAGGAGAGGGAGGAGAGCTGCACCGCCCATCCCCTCCTGCCGTTCTGCCGCCGACACTCTGTCCGCGCCGCCGCCGACGCGTCTCTCCTCCGGTCGAGCCGCGGCCGACGCCGCTCCTCATCGCCGATACCCCCACCCACACTTCCCCTCCACCCACGCTGCTGCCAACACCCCTCCCCTCCGCCTGCACCGCTGCAAACGCCCCTCTCATCTTCCTGCGCCACCGCCGGCGCCCCTACCATCCGAACGAGCCACCACCGACGCCGCTCCTCATCACTGATACCCCCAATACCCACACAGCTCCTTCTCGGAGTGGCGGATGGTGGAGGAAAGGATAAGATGGAACTTAATATTTTTTTGGGTGAGCTGTAGGCACGCTTAGACAAACCACATAAGGTGGTCGCTTGCAAAAATGACTTTTGCAGGCGGCACCTTATGTGGTATGCCTGCAAAAATCTATTTTCACAGGTGGATGACAGTCTCACCCCGTTGTCATTTTCGAAGGCAGTCATTTGATTCCAAGAGGCCTATTCGCCTGGAAAAAAATATATTATCCTCTGCACAAATGGTTTTTCTAGAAGGTGAATATGTGATATTGGTTAGTTCAAAATTGAAAAGGTACGGCTGCCTCGACACCCTTTGCAGGAGGACAGGTAATTTGTGATGCATTTGCGATGTAATTTTTTTTTCAGAATTTGTGATGTAGTTGATCTGTGATATTTTTTTTTTTGAGAATTTGTGATGTATTCTTTTGAGAATTTGTAATCTACGAATATGTGATTTGTGATGTTATTACTTTGATTTGGGGATGTAGGGAGGAACTCAATTTGCTAAGTATGCGAACAGCAAAAAACAATGAAAAAAATATCCATCTGTAGTCCCGGTTACTTCAACCGGGACTAAAGATGTCTATCACATCTTTAGTCCCGGATTCAGGGTCCCGGTTTGTAACCCGTGACTAAAGGGGATTACAAACAGGGACTAAAGATGAGTTCGCCAGCGGCGCTGCTATCTTATCTCAACTAATCACAAATAGTGTCCTTGTGGTAGTGGGTAGTCAATGGAAAAAATGCGTCAGATCTATACTCTGAAAAAGTTTAAAAATTGAACCCAAAAAAATAGACTACGATGATATAATTAATTAATTAATTAAAAGTTACTACCAGACATATAAATCCAAACTGAATCTATACTTGGGAAACCTCAATAACAAACTCACTAGAACGGATACCCTCATCTCAATCGGGCGGTAAGCCCCATCTCAATCGGGCACAGCGTCCGTCACAGGCTAGAAGTCACTGATGTGAAGAGTTATCTCAATCGGGCAAACGGCCGTCACGAATGAATCTATCTCAATCGGGCCCTAAGTACAGCCCGTCAAAGATAGCTTTGACCCAGACGACCAGTCAAACTATAGCCCGTCACAGATGACCTATCTCTATCGGGCCACAACTAGAGCCCGTCACAGATGACTACTAACCTTTATCGGGACTAAACTAGAGCCCATCACAGATGATAGTCATCTCAATCGGGCCTAAACTATAGCCCGTCACAGATGACTACTGACCTCAATCGGGCCTAAACTATAGCCCGTCACAGATGACTACTGATCTCAATCGGGTATAAACTAGAGCCCGTCACAGATGATCTCATCTCAATCGGGCATTTAGTTATGGCGCGTCACAGATGACTATAATACACAAAAAAAATAAATTTTGTATTTTGGCTAGCCTCAGGCCTTTGCTATCCATGCCCGCTGCAAAAATGACAGAAACAAACACAGATATCCAATATCCCCAGCTCCCCAGCATCACCCATTCATATACATATGCATTCACATACACAGACATCAACATATTTCACACAACCACACATTCATAGCCATCTCATATTTCACATCCATTCACATATTTCACATCCATTCAAATATTTATCATGTTTCACCTGCAAAACCGAGTTAATTGGAACAAATATTTATTTAGCAAGTCTTAACATAAACATATGAAATATATATATAAATATAAACATCCAGTTACATCATCACAGTTGCATAATAAGTGTTCATCATTGCCTAAACATAAAAGTTCAACATTGTTCATCATTTTAGTTTAAGCCTAAACATTCCTTTGGGGTTAATTATTTCGCGGAGGATGAAGCTGGCTATCTCCTCGCGAACCTCCTCAAAGCTAGTAGGCAGAGACTTGGTTATTGTGCCCTACATTGTCATAATTCCAGATTAGTTGATCGATCATATATAAGTACTAAAATGTAGTTAGTCTATCACAATTGAGACCACCGACCTCAAACTCAGCCAAAGTCTTCACCTTTTCTCTATATAGAAGGCGCATGTTGTGGCACACATGGAATCCGCACTGGTCACTTATTTGTTGCTTCACCGGGAAGTCTTTTTTGTGGATGAGGGTGTCATGTCCTGTCTTCCTGAGGCCTCCTCTTTGCACGTATTGGGCCCACGCTTCATCTATCGCTAGTTGAATTGGGGTCCAATCATATGCGTTCTTATCAATTCTGGAGTTCAGGTAATGACATGTACTCCACTTAGGTGTTATGACCAGAAGGATCCAATGGGCACTGCGGCATTAATATAGTGAAAGTTAATTAAGTACTCAAGGAACGTGTCATGCTGTTGTGTATATTTAGCTAACACACTTACTATTGATTATAGGCGCACATAATGTACTCCTTGTCTCGGCGGGACCACAAGGTGTCGTAGATGTAGTTGACCATTCCTTGACGGTCATTCTAGAGATTTGTGACAGTGACCACTTGTGGATCAAGGAAGGCAACTTCCGGTGCATGCTTCTGACACCATTGCCAACTTAACCTACACACAGGATAAACGATCTTGTAAGCAAGTTAAACCGATTGTTATTACCAGATTGAGTTGAGCGACAATACTTACAAGGAGTAGCACTTAAGGAGGCTTGTGTCCACCGCTCGGAGCCTATAGAGGTCGAAAAGATCCTTGAAGTCGACCACGATATAATTTGTTGGACCAAGGAATGGCTTTCCATCGTGCTCTCCAAGGATATCGGTAGCTTTACTTGGCTTCCTGGCGTTAGATTTCTCCATGTAGTATAAGTGAAGGTCCTTGCAAGCGGTGCCCATTGCGGCAAGCACGTCATCTCCAACCAATGGCATGCCTAGTTGGAACTCCTGTGGAGCGACGTATTTCTTCTTGACCTCTTTGCCCTTACTCTCTTCCTGGCCATTGCCCAGATCTAGCTTCCTTGGAGCTAGAAGCGAGGCCTGCACCTTTCCTCCCCTTCCTCTCCCCTTTGCTTCGGGTTTATCGAGAGTAATTCTCTGAGGGGAAGAGTGTGCATTCCTGCTCTTCTTCATCGGTGGGGGTTCATGAATCGCCTTGCTGTCGGCCTCCGTTCGGTCCTCCCCAAAATCCGTGTCGTACTGCAACTGCACATCGTAAGATTGTGCATGACGATCTTGAGCAGGAGGGGCTGAAGGAGCAGAGGCGGGTCTCTTTGGTGGACGACCGCCTAGTGCAGTGGTTGGCCTCGCTGTAACCCTGATCTCAATGAGGTCCTTGGGCCATTGGATGAAGGTACCACGGGCATTTCCTAGTGAGAGGACCTCGTCGTTCGGTGGATACTTCAGAGGGAACAGCTCGTATTCGGGCTTCACCGAATCGACTTGAACTTTTGCACAGTCGGCCCTGAGTTGCGCTCCATGCACTCTTGTCTCTGGGGTCGGCTTTATGCAAGTCCCTCGGCTGCTGGAACTGTGAACGTCGGCATCACCCTAACAGTGAGGGTGCAGCTCGTTGGTTCCTGCGATAGATTAATCAATTTTTTTATAATATTATATATCATATGGATTCGTTAAGTCTTTCATGTATTGAGTAAGTTCACGGTTACCGTTATGAGGTCGACGGCGCTGTCGACCGATGTTGGATTTTCCGCCAACTCAGTTGATGCGCAACTGCTGCGTTTTTGGGTGGGGCTTCCTAACTCTTCGTGCGCAGCAAAAGCGGCGGCCTGGGGGTTCTGTTGCTCTTCTCGGATCTCTTGCCTAATCTTGGCCCTCATCGACTCGAGCTTTTCGTCGAATTCAGATGTCAGCTCAGCTCTTATCGACGCCCGGATCTTGGCTTCAAGGCGTGCATCTTTCTCCGCCTTGTTGGTAGTCCGCTTCTTGTACTGCCACGCGTAGTCTGGAAATCCATACTTCCAGGGAACAGAAGACCCAACGCCCTGTGTTCGTCCATGGTGTTCCTTGTTGCCCAACGCTTTCGTAGGAGGTCGTCCTCGCGTCTTTGAGAGCAGGCCTCTTGCGAGGCTTGTTGCTCGGCAACCAACTCCTTCTGCATTATAATTTAGTGGGGTTAAATAAACTGCACGATGGGAAACAATGCGAACATCTAGTTTGACTAGACACTTACAATAGCTTCGTATACTCGTTGATCTTCTGCATTTGGCATGAAGATTGTGCCATCATCATTCTTCTGGTACCTGGCCCAAGCCCAGTTCCTAGCCCGAGGGTGTGGGATATCGCCAAACACGAGCGGTGTGCACGATTGAGATGCTTCTTCATCCTCACGCTGCCATTCATCTTCCTTACCGGCATATCCGGCGGTGCCAAGCCGGTGCGGATGCTGGTTCCTGGTCTGGAGCAAGCGATATGCCTCGCTTCTAGCTCTGGACTCGGGGGTCGACTTCTTCGCATGGAATTCCTCCCAGACCTGTTCCGTGATCCAAGGAAATTTCTCTCTTGGATCTGGATTCGTCGGGTTGTAGACGAACTCGCCGACTAGTTTAGTCTTGAAGTTCTTCCAAGCATCTATACCTATACTAATTGGGCACTTTTTAGGAGCTCTCACATTAACCAGAGAAATCTAACCATTGATTAGCTCGATCATTAAATCATGACCATAGATTAAATATCATCACTATGGACCTTTGAAGCCCAACAAAACACGTATATGGGCCGTCTGTACGTTACAGGCTTCCTTCGCACACTATAAATTATGTCTGTATCGTCGTATCCATCTCCGCCGCACTCCGTGCTCAATATTGAACTCCGCAGGCGATGAGATCACAACATGGAAGGCTACGTCGTTGATCCCATTGACCCAGCGGCCAGCGGCCACCGCCCTATGATCTCCGGCGAATGGAGGCAGAGCATCCTCTGACTTTTCCAGTTCTGGTACTATAATTTTACCCGTTAAGATCTGACTCAAATTGATCTCTGCAGCTATTATAACTAATTTAATTTTTCAGACCATCCAATCTATGATTGCAATCAGCCATGTATTTAGGCTTTCAGATGCTGATTTTGTCTCAGTATTCATCTCATGCACGTGAACGTGACGATGACTTCGCTGCGATGAGTACGACCGTGCGATCTACTTGAGACGTGCCTAATATCGATGAGTTCACCTGCAACAATTTGATTCATTGTTATGATGCTGCATGGCACTGTTTCTTTTCAATGCCCTCCAAGGTTAGATGCATTGTTTGAATTTTTTTTTTTGTTGCCAATTATTTGTGACAGATTGCTTAATTGGTGTGGTGCAGATATTAAATTCGATGCCATCTTCGAGAGCAGCTAGCTAAAACAACCCGTGGTGAATCAATTAAATTGCTAACAGATCTACGTAGATGTATACATCTAAATAGGTGCTCTTGCACATTAGGTAATCAGCTATGGAGTACTCATATAATTTTTTTCTCTATATATTATATATCTGTGGCAGTTGGTAGTCAAGCAAGAAATTGACATGTGCTTTAGCTAATCGAACAGAAAGTTCAATCGAAATTCCACCTCACAATGCTAACTGATATATATACACTGAATTTATCTGACAATAAATTTCATATTCATTCTTTCTTGGTTATTGCTAGATATTAGAGTACTAGACATGCATGTTTTCTTAACACATACTGTATGTGTCAATATCTTTACTTTATCAAGTATGTATATATTTTTTTGTAGTAAAGAATATATGTTTCCATAACAATAAAAAAAATTAACTGGTTCCATATATCATGTGTAATTGATCACTTCCTCACCATATAAGCTTTCCGAAGATTAATTTTATATATGGATATGGTTAATTTATTTCTTGCTGGTAATTTTGATCTTCAAAATAAAAATTCATTATAATTATTCCTCACCATAACAAGGCATCGGCAATTCGATTGCAACTGTACGCGTATCCCTTATCCAGCAATTCAGGAACAGCATACAAGGGATTTCCAATTTTTTTAGATAATGGATGAAGCAACCAGTATCACTCGCATCTCATCCAAAGAGCAATTACGATGCATACACAGCAGGTATACTCATCTGTAGGTAAACATGGTTTTTATATAGCACCTTTTTTTTTTCTTGGACACACTAGAGCATCCATGCATGTTTAGATTGCCATCTCCTTATTTGCTTTTATAATCTGTGATCCCTCCTTATGGTTATAATTGACACGTGATTCTTCTTTTGATAAAATCTTCTATAATTCATAAAATGACCAATGCATTTTATAGACTACTGTAAAATTATAAATAGTAGCACATATAAGACATACTAAAATATTTTGCAGTCTATGCGACTTTCCACGTTAATAAAAGAAAATTTGCTTATTGATTTCATAGACCGTATTGTTATGGCCGTTGATCGTCTGTTAAATCAATGAATTTATATGCAGAGTCCATTGATTCAATTGCAAAAATGTGATCTATGATAATACAAAAATCCGCCGATTGATTCTCAATTGCAGAAATATTGTGAACAAAATTAATAGATTGTATTTTCAATTGCGAATCAATGAAAATAATAAAGAAATATCATGGACTCTAAATTAATAATTCTAAAATTTCTGATTAATAAATATGATATCAATGTTATCTTGGAATCTCAATTTAGTATTTTTATTATATCCTTCCGTCCAAAAATATAACTACTTCTATAATTTTCTTAGAGACCTAAAACCTAAAATCCAAAAATAATAATTAGCATGTTGTAATTTATGTGTACTCTTCTTTTAATTCAACCAGCTATAATTTCAAAAGGTAATAAACACATTTCAAATATAACCCGTGCAACGCACGGGTTGGCGACTAGTTGCCCATAACCTTGAAAGCAGCCCGCCTGAGACGGTCCTCAAGCTCTGCAGGATAATCAAAGCTCTCCTTGAACGTTAGCCAAGCAATGTCCTTCTCTGCGTCCGGCACGAGCTTGATGTCATCTTGCAGAATACTGAATTTCTGCCTCCCTATGACCCCGCAGATAGACCTAAATCGGCTCAATGTTTTCCTTGGAGATGTCGGCAACCCTACGGCGTCCACCGCTGTTATGCGGAACCGCTCCTTAGGGATTTTGTTCCCTGTCCTAGGAGTACATGACCTTGAGGACCCACTTGTTGTCGTCGACATTGGTTCGCCTTGCTGAGACATCGTCTACTTTTTTTTCAAAATAACAAAAATACACAATTGAGTGCTACAATCTATTACAATGAATTGAATGTCACTTATAAAAATAAATGAAACATATAAATAAACTAAATTGCGCATATCATAGTGATAGAATGAATTGAATGGCACATATAAATAAATTACACATATCATCAAATCCTAAAATCATAAATTCACCTCATACCATCTATTCATCCACATATCATGCATCTATCACTAAATTGATTAATGCACCACATTCCATCTATTCATCATCATGTCATCAATCAAAAAAATCATACGTTCACCACATATCATCAATCCCTAAAATCATCTATCACTAAAATCATCTATCACTAAATTGATTAATGCACCACATTCCATCTATTCATCATCAAGTCATCAATCACTAAAATCATCTATCACTAAATTCATCCCAACAGCCACATTTCATCCCAACATCCATATTTTCATCATTAACCACATGTAGGTAGCAGAGGTAGGCGCGATGGAGGACTCACATGAGGTCGGCCGGGGGGGGGGGGGGGGGGGGGGGGGGGGGGCTCGGTGGTGGCGGTGCCGGGGTCGGTGGAGGGCGTCGCCGGTCGTGGAGGCGGCGGGCTCGGTGGCGGCGGCGGTGGGCTCGGCGAAGGAGGAGTTCACGGTGGCGGCGTCGGTGAGGAGTAGGCGACGATGATGAGGAAGGACGTCGCCGGCCTCGGTGGGGGCAGCTTGTCGTGTCGGTGAAGAGGCAGGCGGCGATGACGAGGAAGGCCGACGCCGGTCGGTGTAGAGGCTCGGCGGCGGTGGCGGCGGGCTCGGTGGTGGCGGTGGCGGTCTCGGTGGCGGTGGCGGCGAGGGAGGACGACGGCGGCGAAGGAGGAGTTGGCGGCGGCGCTGGGGATCTAAGGAGGCGGGAAACTGTAGCGGGACTTAGAAAAATTTTTGATCCGATCTGAGAAACCCTAGATATAGTAGAGTGATGAGTCATCTCAATCGGGCTTTGCCGTAGGGCCCGTCACAGATGACTCATCGGTGATGGGCTCCATACTAATGCCCGATTGAGATGACATTCAGGCCCGTCACCGATGAGTCATCTTTGATGGGCCCTAAGATAATGCCCAATAGAGATAGATTAATCTCTATCGGGCTTGAACTAAGGCCCGTCACCGATGACTATTTTTCCATTTTTCCAGATAAGTCTTTATATTTGTAAGTACAAAATATATAGCTGTTGTATAATAATTCATTTTATTAGTCATAATACATTTTCGGATAGTAAATGATTTCAAATCGAAATATTGTCAACAACAAAATTGTAGAGGTTATCAAGATCTACAACTTTTATTTTCGTCATTTGTCTATATAACTTTGTTTCCAACAGCTTGAAATTGATTTTGACAATATGACAAATCTAAACAACAATTGTAAATACTACATGATTTACAATGGGAATATGGTCAACAACAAAGTTGATCCTCTCATCAAGATCTACAACTTTTATTTTGGTCACTTCTTCATCTGACAAAGTGATAGTTATACTATTCACAATAATCACATTTCTCTCATCTGGTTTATAAATATCAACACAGATATGTCAATTTTGTAAACATTGGTACTATCACTTTGTCGGATGAAGAAGTGACAAAAATAAAAGTTGTAGATCTTGATAACCTGTACAAGTTAGCTGTTTATGGCTTTCCCATTTGAAAACATCTAGTATTGCCCAATGTTGTTTAGTTTTGTCATATTGTCAAAATCAATTTCAAGCTGTTGGAACCAAAGTTATATAGACAAATAACCAAAATAAAAGTTGTAGATCCTGATGGGAGGATCAACTTTGTTTTTGACCATATTTCCATTTGAAATCATTTAGTATTTACAAATGCTGTTTAGATTTGTCATATTGTCAAAATCAATTTCAAGCTGTTGGAAACAAAGTTATATATACAAAAGACCAAAATAAAAGTTGTAGATCTTGATAACCTCTACAATTTTGTTGTGGACCATATTTCCATTTGAAATCATTTACTATCCGAAAATATATTATGACTAATAAAATGAATTATTATACAGCAGCTATATATTTTGTACTCACAAATATAAAGACATATCTGGAATAATGGAAAAATAGTCATCAGTGACGGGCCTTAGTTCAAGCCCGATAGAGATTAATCTATCTCTATCGGGCATTATCTTAGGGCCCGTCACTCACACATGACTCATCCGTGACGGGCCTGAATGTTATCTCAATCGGGCATTAGAATGGAGCCCGTCACCGATGTGTCACTTGTGACGGGCCTTATGGCAAAGCCCGATTGAGATAGATTAATCTCTATCGGCCGTAAACGTTGGCCCGTCAACGATGACTCATTTTCCATCTTTCATTTGTTGTGAGTGCAAAATATATAGCTGCTGTATAATAATTCATTTTATTAGTCATAATACATTTTCCGATAGTAAATGATTTCAAATGGAAATATGGTCAACAACAAAATTGTAGAGGTTATCAAGATCTACAACTTTTATTTTGGTCATTTGTCTATATAACTTTGTTTCCAACAGCTTGAAATTGATTTTGTAAATACTAAATGATTTCAAATAGAAATATGGTCAACAACAGAGTTGATCCTCACATAATACTTCATTCATTACAATAGATAAGTACAAATTGCGCAGTCACAAGGTTATGCCTTCCATGAACGAGCATATGCCACAGGCTCTTGGGGATCATCGTCAAGGTCAATGTGAGGTCTTACATGAAGATTATGGTTGTATTCTTCTTCATCGACGATGTTGTCCACTCCTACAATTCGGTGCTTTCCATCCCTCATGATGTACATCTTCTTGTTTGAAGGGTCTTTTATGTAGAATATCTGCTCGACCTGTTTCGCAAGTACAAATGGTTCATCGGCGTATCCCACCTTAGATAGATCAACTAAAGTGAAACCTTCCTTGTCGGCTTTGACACCAGTGCGTAGATTCACCCAACGGCAGCGGAACAAAGGAACCTTGAACTTGACGTAGTTTAGTTCCCAGATCTCCTCAATGCGGCCGTAGTATGTGTTTGACCCAACTTGATCCTGGAATGCATCTATACGGACGCCGCTGTTTTGCACTGTGCTTTTGTCATCTTGTTTGACGGTGTAAAATATGTATCCATTTATATCGTATCCTTGCCAAGTGTCTACGGTCCAAGACGGTCCCATCCCCAACAACTGTACTGTCTCTTTTGGGACATCCGAGGACATTGTCACACGATTCTTGAACCATTCGTTGAACCGAGAATTATATTCTCTGTTAATCCATGCATCAGATCGCCCCAAGTTCTCATCTCGGATTTTCGCTATGTGCTCCTCAAAGTATGGGCCAACTTCTGCCATATGTTGGAGCATAGCGTAATGAGCCTGCACGTACGACGCTTGATCGGGCCTAATTCTTTTCCTTCCGATTGTGCCAACACCTGACAACCTTCCCTCGTGACGAGACGCGGGAACTCCGATAGGATCGGCATCGGACATGTAATTGACACAGAACTCAATAGCCTCCTCGGTCGTGTAACCTTCAATGATGCTCCCCTCGGGTTTAGCTCTGTTACGAACATACAACTTTAGAACTCCCATGTACCTTTCAAATGGCCACATTTCCCTTAGAAAAGCCGGGCCACATAGTTTTGTTTGCTTCACCAGATGAACAGGGAGATGAACCATTATATCAAAGAAAGACAGTGGGAAAAACATCTCCAGGTGACAGAGGGTATTCACAATATCGGTCTGCAGCCCATCTAGATCTTCTGGATCTATAACCTTCTGTCCAATTGCATTGAAGAAGGCGCACAGACGTTGGATCGTGTGACGCACTTTCGGTGGTAGAATGCCTCTGATAGCAACTGGCAAGATTTGTGTGATTAGCACGTGGCAATCGTGAGACTTCATTCCAACAAGTTTTAGATCGTCCAATTTAACATACTTACTTATCCTCGCTGAATAGCCCGATGGAACTTTAATATCCTTCAAGCATGATAACATTGCGATCTTCTCATCCTTCGACAGTGTGTGGCAGGCTGGAGGGAGGTACACTTTACCTGTCTCTGCATCTCATATGGGCTGGAGTTCACTACGAATATTCATGTCCTGTAGATCAAGGCGCGCGTTCAACCCGTCCTTTGTCTTCCCGGGAATATTCAGCATCAGGCCAACCAAACTCTCACACACATTCTTTTCTACATGCATGAGATCAATGCAATGACGGACATCAAGATCTTTCCAGTAAGGTAGCCGCCAAAATATGGATTTTTTCTTCCACATACCCTTCTCCTTTGTCTTGGTATGTTTTCTTTTCTTCCCAAACTCATTGCTTATGTCCTTGACCATATTGTGGACCTCATCTCCGAACAAATCTTTGGGAGCAGGCTGAAGTTCTCTCTTACCGTTAAAAATTTTCTTCTTTCTTCTAAATGCGTGACGTAGCGGAAGCCACCTCCGGTGACCCATGTATACCATCTTTCGTGATTTCTTCAACCACCGGCTTCGTGTATGTTCCTTGCAATCGGAGCATGCCTTCTTTCCTTTTATAGTTTGTCCGGAAAGATTACCGAGTGCAGGGTAGTCATTAATGGTGCAGAATAATAGAACTCTTAGCTTGAAGTTCTCCTGACCATATGCATCCCAAGTTTTCACACCTTCTTTCCAAATAATCTCCAGATCGTCGATAACAGGCTCCAGGAATACATTGATATCATTGCCGGGTTGCTTTGGACCTTGGATTAATAAGCACAACATAATATATTTCCGTTTAAAGCATAACCATGGTGGGAGGTTATAGTTCGCAATAAGAACTGGCCAAGTGCTATGAGTACTACTCATGTCACCGAAAGGATTCATGCCATCCGTACACAGACATATCCTCATGTTTCTAGGGTCGGCAGCAAAGTCTTTGTGTTTTCGATCGATATTCCTCCATTCAATCGAATCCGCTGGGTGTCTAAGCATACCGTCATTCCTTCTCTCCGTGGCGTGCCAACGTACTAACTTCGCTTCGTTCGGGTTGGCAAATATTCTCTTGAAATGATCAATGATAGGTAGATATCACACAACCTTTGCCGGACCACCCCTCTTTGACTTATTTCCTTCTTCAGCACTTTTCTTTCGCTTGTATCGAGAAGCCTTGCAGACAGGACAAGCATCCAAGTCCGCATATTGCTTGTGGTACAATATGCAGTCATTGGGACAAGCGTGAATTCTAAGGACCTCTAACCCTAGTGGACACAGAACCTGCTTTGCTTCGTATGTCGTCTCGGGCAATGTGTTCTCAACAGGAAGTATAGCCTTCAAAATTCCTAAAAGATCTGTGAAACTCTTGTCTGTCCATCCACTACTTGCCTTCAGCTTCATTAGGTCCAAGGTAACTGACAACTTAGTGTGTTTTGCTTTGCATCCAGCGTACAGAGGCGTCTCGGAATCACTTACCAACCTGCTGAACTTCATTCCATCTCTCTCATTCTGGGCTGGGTCCTCAATGTCACGTAACATGTCTTGCAGCAGATCGTGATCCATATCAACCATTTCACCGCCCAATGGAGAAGGTATAAACATGTCATGCTCATCTTCATCTTCCTGATTATGCGCGCCACTTCTGTCTGCTGCTGCTCCACTTCCTGATTCTTGCTCTCCATGCTTCACCCAACATGTATAGCCCTCCATGAATCCTCGTTGTATCAGATGACCGTGTACGTCCTCTCTGCTATCAAACATATTCTCATTCTTGCAATCTGCACATGGACAACACATGTAATCACTGTTTCTTCTTATCCGATCCTCCTCCGCGGCGTTCATAAAATTTATTACGCCCTTTCTGTACTCCGTAGAATGACGTTTCAAATTTTTCGCATACATCCAACTTCGATCAATTGCTACAAAATAAAAAAACAAATTAGAGGCACATATTATAAGATCATTATTACAAAAGTATTTACTGATGAAATTGCTCAATTAATGATTAATATTACTCACTTGATTCATCCATTTTGATCACCTACAGGAATTTAATTTCTGTTTCCTTCGAAAAAGGACAAAAAAATCGCTCCCTACAGCCTCCCACCAAAATAGTGAACAGTGGGATACAGTTACACTAGGTGGTGGGGGGTATTTATACTGTGCAACAAATATCTGTAACGGCCCTAAAACAATCAACCGTGACGGGCATACAAGTAATCTCTATCGGGCCTTAATAAAAGGCCATCAAAAATGAGTGTCATCTGTGACGGGCACTAAACTTATCTCAATCGGGTCCCTAGTTGGAGCCCGTCACAGATGACCCTCATCTGTGACGGGCTTCTTTTAGGGCCCGATAGAGATATGAAACTCTCATCTCAATCGGGCCTCAACTGTAGCCCATCACAGATAAGTGTCATCCGTGACGGGCTTTATTTTTATGCCGATATACCATGGCTGTGCGACCATATCTCAATCGGGCGAAACTTCGGTCCGATTGAGATTACTTCCTTGTGACGGCCCGCAAATTCCAGTCTTGTTATGGGCCGTCACAGATGGAAGGATCTACGTGACGTGCACATCTATTATACATTCGCCGTAAGATTATATCATTTTTGGTTCTTCACGTCCTGCTTAGATCCCACCCTAAAATTTTTCACCCTGTCACATCGATCGTTTGAACACCTACATGAAGTATTAAATATAGGCTAAAGAAATAACTAATTGCACAGATTACGACTAATTTGCGAGACGAATCTTTTAAGTCTAATTGCTCCATGATTTGACAATGTGGTGCTACAGTAAACATGTGTTAATAACGGATTAATTAAGCTTAATAAATTCGTCTCGCGGTTTACTGACGGATTCTGTAATTAGTTTCTTTATTAGTACCCAAACACCCCATGCGATACCCTATATAATACCTGATGTGACACGCCAAATCTTTACACCTCTGGATCTAAACACCCCCTCAAATAGAGAACAAATTTAGTCCTAAAACTTTTGTATAGATTTAACCTGTCATTAGTTATATGATAATCGATATTACTATTTTCTACATTTTTTTCCACAACACTGTTAGGTGGGGTGCAACAGTAGTGTTGTGCTATGGTTTTTGGCCACTCAGACAATATTTAGAAGATTGACAATGATATATTGGCAAATTACTTCTAGCTTCAAGTATGGTTCGATGAGTAAATCGATTGATCTGCAGTGAATTCTTTGGCCTCGGTTACTTTTGTAATGCCACAGGCGAATGAAAACCGGCCGTACGTGACAAACAATTCGCATATATATCGACTGGGATCAGTCTAGCTATTTGGCTTACCAGAAAATTTTACCCCAAAAAAAGAACAGAGTTTGAGCCGGCCGGGCACGCGTAAGTACGACTTGTGGAAAAAAAAAACGAATATTTGGAATTGGTGAGACGGCATCAACGGCCGTCAAGTGCATGTGCTTTTGTGTTTACGTGGTCATCTATATCTATCTCTGTCGTGGCACTTGCAAATAGTAGCAAGTTGCACGCAAGCAAAGATTATCCACGACGAGTACTCCATTTGCCGCCGCCTGCCATAATTATTCTTTTATGGTAGGTGACATATATATACGATAAATCTATGGTAAATATATATTAAAATATAACGGCTCAGTCTTCAAATGTGCTCGCAGAAATTTGGTATGCACATATATTTATAGCGGTGACTGTGTGCGGACGCACGAACACGACAAGCGGGACACCAATGCAGATACGTTCACATGGAGCCATGCAGGTACATTAAGACGGGGCCAACTGGCACGTGCATGCGTTTTGCATGCCCCGGCCACATTAGCGAAAGCGGCAAGGATGGGTGGTTCTCACCGTGTGCTCAGCCTCAGTATGGTGAGGCTCGCGCGAGAGGTAAGAAATGTGCCCAGCGATGTGGAAGAAGCAGTACTCCCTCGTTCCTAAAATATAGCATCTTAAAATCAAATGGGACGTAACTTAGTATTAGTACCGTGAATCCGAATAAGCCTTCTATCTAGATTCGTATTACTAAAATTACATCTCATCTGATCCAAATCATATGTTACTATATATTTTATAACGAGGAGAATACACAGCTGAAAAAAAAACTATTTTTCCAGGCGAGATACTACCGTTTTTTAGGCGGAATAAAAATTTGCCACCATCGGTCCGCCTGCAAGATGGGAATGGGGGGGGGGGGTAGATGGCCGTCCGCATGAGAAGATCTATCTTCCCAGACGGACCACTTAAGGTGCCTCCTGGGAAGATAGATCTGCGCAGACAATACCTTGATAGGCCCGGCCCACCTGAGAAGATAGAGTATTATCCTAGGCCGATCCTGTAAGAGCTCTGTGTAGGAAGATACATCTTCACAGGCAGCACCTGCACAGTTCATACAAAGTTTCTTTCTCCAAAAACAAGGAAAATACAGAGGGAGATGTTTTGGACTTGAAATGTTTAGTGGATTTTTCTATAGTGGTTAGATCCATTCAATCCATCTCTTCTAACCTTTTTTTTTCTTTTAGGCCTTTTAGGCCTTTTTTATTTTTATATTTTTTATGCTATGATTATGGTTCATCTATGTATATATACACCGTGATGCCATGTTATTCTCTCATCCATTGTGCTTAGATGTGATGTGTTTTCTTTAGCGAAAATATATGTATATTGCTCTTTCCCAATCAGCTAGATCTAGAGTAGAGAGAGAGAATATATCTCCCTTTCAAAGAGAGAAAATAATTTGTGTTGTTCACCCTCCCCACATAGTTGGAAAATTTTGTGTACTTAAAATTTGTAGATCCCTATCCCCTAGTTATTTATATTTCCCTTTATCATAGTTAGCAAAATTTAGTTTGTTTGTAAATATGTATTATTACGTCATTAAACAGACAATGGATGTATCATATGCCAAGGTATTTGTCGTCATATACGGATGAAGTATCTAAATTTATCGATATTGGCACGACGCATGCTTATAGCAACAATGCAACGAGATATATACATTGTCCATGTCATGACTGTAAGAATGAAAAAGTATACGTAGACGGTTCGATAATAAGGGACCACTTGGTGATGCATGCATTTACGAAGGGTTACACGATATGGACCTATCATGGCGAGCAAACAAGTGGATGCTGATGACAAAGATGATTGGCCGGATGATGATCACATCGAGGCTGCTGATGGCGACAATTGTGGTGATAATATCATTGATTTAGAGAAAATGCTACGCAATGCTGAACCTGAGGTGCTAATTAATGGAGTCGGTTAGGGGTTTAAATAATATTCAATCTTTATAAAAGGCAACGAAAGATCATTTATGTGATGAGTCAAAGGGCTGTGACAGAGAGTTCTCAAGACTAGTATCGGTGCTTGAACTAATGTGCCTCAATGCCAGATATGGTTGGTGTAGTAGTAGTTTTGATGGCTCACAACAACTTTTGAAAATCATGCTACCGAAGCATAAGTCATTACCTTCCAACACATATGAAGCGAAGAAACTAATAAACTAATCGAATTTATATATGTGCGTGCGTGAACCACTGCATCCTATACATGAAGAAGTACGCTTTGTTAGATAAATTCCGAACATATGGTGCTAGCCGATACAAATCAACTAACAGCACTTCTCCAGATGTGGATATCTATTGTATATTAAAAGTTTATTAAACTTACTACAAACACTCTTAAACCGTCACGTGGCGCTCCTACAAACACTCCTACACCGTCACATGGCACTGTTCAATCTCACCGTCGATTTTTACTTAAATTAGTAGACCCGATATTTTAGAACATTAGATTAGATATAAATAATACCTTTATGTGGGCTAGAAAAAGAACTCTGTATGTACGTAAGTCCTCCGTACATACGAAACATAAGTACGATTATAAATCTGATTACAAAAACATAAGTATTACATACACTAAAAATAAAAAGCTTACCTACTGCTCATACAGGAAGAAAAGAAAATCACGTACTTACTTATCATAAGCAATAAAGAAAAAAACATATGAAATATACGTAGTGCCATTGAAGAAAAAAAATTGATGGGTTGTAGAATATAAATTTTTTATTTAAAAGTAAAATATATTACTATAAATTAAGGAAATATATACCGTTAAACTACAACATAAATATAAAATATTCTATCAATACTCTTTAAACATTATATCGTGAAATTATTTTAAAATTTTGTTATCCAGTTGGCCAGAAGAAAAGAAAACACGTACGGACTTATAATAAAAGTGATAAAGTAAAAAAAAAAAACATATGTAACGTACGTATGTAGTGCCATTGAAAAAAACAGATGACACTATTCAAAAGTACGATAAAATAAAATATATTACTATAAATCTACGTAAATATACACAATTAAAACTAGATCTTCTACAATATAAATATAAATTATCCAATCAAATGTTCTTTAAACTCTCTATCTTTAAATTATTTTATAATTATATATCTAATTTGTTATGGAGTCGGATTCCTTTAATTAGTGGTAGACGACGTACCCGTCGATAGCGAGGCGCATGTGGTGACTTCATTAATCTCTCCAGGATTTACCGGCCCAGTCTTGGAAGATGCTCATAGAGGTAGGTTTTGCGTGAGTGTGTTCATAGGGGTGAGTGCACGTGCGTTTGTGAGTGTCTGCGTTGTACTGTGTAATTCGAAAAAAAAATTATATATCTATGTTCCTAAATACATCACAACGCATGAGACTGACATATAATAACATTAAACTAATGTTATGATAATATTTTAAATAATTTTTGGCGCTCTAATAAAATAGACAAAATATGAGAAATTCTGAGAAAAAAATCTAGCCATTGATTTTCAATTAAAAACTATAAGTCTACCTTATTTTCAAATCTAACTCGGTATCACATACGCAAACAATATCTCCATCGTGTGCCATATGGAATCTTCAACAACTACGTGCGCAATGTTGTTTAGCCTGAGCATCCCGCATGATATCCTAATCGTTCATACGTCAACTTCTCCCAAAGTTGACTCCCGATCCATCACCGCCAACACTCTCCCATGACATAAGATACCAACACATGAGTCACCAAGAAACCATATCCGAGACCAAGCTCTCTCCAATTTGACTCAACATTAGCACAAAATAGTATTACATACGTGTAGAATCCATCAAACAGTCATAAAGATGAATTAATCACAAATATCCAAATAAACAAATTAACCGAAACAGAAATCAACACAGAGCCCGCTAGTCAAACCGTCGGGCAGGCCGGTCTGACCGCTAGCTACATTCCTGTCTAATCTGCGGCCACAACCAAGTCTAGCCAGCTCCACTCAGCCAAAAAAACATGTTCATCATCTGAAAACACTGTTCATTGTAGCCCAGTCTAACCGGTATATAAACCCTAGTCTGACCACTTGTTCATCATAAAATAATAATCAAAACATACTTCGATTTCTCGTATAAATCTGCTAGTTAATATTAAAGATGGTGTCAAAATCTTAGCTCAATAGTTTGAAATCATCATATGTTGCAATAACTAATCACTATGGTAGGGATAAATATATACCATAAGAACCGTGTGGTTTCACATCTCCACATCTCAATCCTTGTGGTTTGACATGAAAATATTTAGGTTTTATGGCACAGAGCATCGAAGCAAGACATGAGTTATAGAACAATGTTGGGGAAAATTCATACTGTTCATATATAGTTCATTATTGGTAGTGTGTGTGTGTATATATATATATATATATATATATATATATATATATATATATATATATATATATATATATATATATGATAGTATCCAAACATCTTTCCTGCTGTACATATGACGTCGTGCCCGATAGGTGGTCTATTACAGTACAAACATAAACTATGACAGAGTTTAAAAAAACACAAACCGTGCCAGAACGATGGGTAGCTTTTTATATACATTGTCCACTTGTCCTGTTGTCCATATGCATTCTACTCTCGCGAATCATTTATGAAAGCGATGGTTTTAATTAGTTAGTTTGGGCAAGTGCTGCTGGACGCGTCCTCGTGGACCACAATGCGATTGCCCATCATCCCGCAATAGCATCACTCCCAATGCCCCCTATGCCTACCGCAAATCATTTGCCCACACAAAATCAAATTGGAGTTGTACTAGGAACTAAGCTCGTCGATCAGTTGGGAATGCAGTGTATACTGCCAATTTATATAGGCATCCGGAATGTGGTATACATAAAACTGTGGCACGTTTCATTTCAAATTTATTCTTTTAGGACCACCATAGTATATCAAATAGTTAAGACATTTACCCCATTGAAAATTCACTTAGCAACAAAGTGATGCGAACACACTCGCGAAGGGTGGCCCGATCATCACGGTGGTAGGTTTGAAGCAAAGAGCACCGGCGTAAACGATGCACAAGAGTGTAACTAGTTGCGAGCAGCAAGAGGATAACTAGCTTTATACCTGCCAAGGTTGGATGCGACCAAGTAGTAGGCATGAGAACGATTTGAAGCCTCCTAGAATCCGAACTGTTAAACCGAGCAATCACAGAACCACAATCCGGGACTAATCCACACAAGAGGCCCGAGAGCCGAAAGCACAAACTAAGGGATACCAGAGGAGCCTTCTCACAAGTCCAAAAGAACTCACAAGAACAAAGGTGGATGAGATTTTCAATTGAACAAACGTTGTCTAATGGATGGAGTAGAGGTGCATTTATACTAGGAACATCCCTCCTAACTGAGGTGTGAACATAAGAAGTCACATTCTGGTGGTCAAGGTTAACATAAATAGGAATGCAAAGAGTTTTCTCGAGTTCGCTTACAACCTTTTAGCTCCTGTGCAGCCTTCAGTAAAAATGCTCTAAGTTCTTATTAGAAAATGATATTGAAGTGGGGTTTGATGCATTGGAAACTAGACTTGTCCCTTTTTCCAACCATGTATGTCATGCAACCCATCTCTTGATTGGTTGGGTCGCACAAGCCTTGGATGTTGAGCCTTTGTAGCGTAAACCATCTTCTTGTTGGCGTAGACAGCAGCTGGTAGTGCATGGCTAATTCTTGCTTGTCGTAACCCTTCTCGTCCTCAACATAAACCATCCTTCTTGGCGTAGTGATGATGGCTTCGGTTGTACACCTTAGCAAATACAAAGGTAGAGCATTTAGGTAGTATAAAATTCTCACTAAAATTTGGGTTAAGTTGAGCAAAGTGCGAGTTCACCTTTTTTTATATTTTCCTAGCACGACTACGCATAATTGGACCATGGCGTGGTTGAGTGTTCTTGCTGAGACGTAATCTATCAACTTGGTTTACATCATCTTTTTTTTCTTCATGTGATGTATGACGTAAATCATCACCCTTGTTTACGTCAAGTATAGCTGGGATGTCCTCATCAGGAAGGGTAACATGAGAAGCATAAATATTGTGTGGATGTATAGGTCCTAAAACCGATCATCTATAAGGATGTATGTAAGTTGTTAATAATGTGTACTACAACATGATCTTCGAGACAATCATTGTGGGAGCATGTTAATCTTAATTTGGTTGCTCGTTTTTATTAACACGTATATTAGCTCAATTAATCATTTTTAGTAACCGAACCATTAACTCCTAGCTAAACAGACAAGATTTTAAGCAAGAGGTTTAGGCATCTCCTGTCAAAAAAACGAAGCCTAGACATCATAGTATGATCTCGAATGGCTGAAGAATTGAGCATTTGCTAGAGAACTTTTTGACTGCATGCCATTATAATTCATTCACATGGTGTGGTTTGACATCTTCACTCCTCAATTTCAGACTCCATCATGACTTTGTATTGCAAGACATTTCTTCGGTTCAAATTAACATAATTAAAAAGAAACGCCCAAGTTAACTAATTTCCATGAGTTATACACTGTAATCAAAAGCGTATGAACCACTTTCAACATTGATAGATTTCTGATTTTAGACAGCAATAGCAAATTCATTACACTGGTAGCTATTTTTTAGGTCTAAAAATAGTACAGAAGTGCATCCCATGCATTGATAAGTTGACTCTTGAGAATGTAGATCTAGAGAATGAGAATCTCAGTAAGAGCGGATAGGCTTGAGGAGAATGAAAGAGTTTCACATTCCTTACGAAAGAATATGGTTCTTCCAAGATTTTCTACTCCCTGTTGTACTCAACGTTATGTCTGCATCAGCTTGGTAAAAGGAATGAGTAGTTCCTTCTTGCCAAAGCAATACCAATTTCTTTCTCGGCACCTCTCATTTTCATCACAAGTTTCTTTCACCAAATATGCAATGAATGTGGTTATTCATCCACGTTTTGTTGTTACCTAATTCTTAGACATGACTGCAATAGATGGAGTATGGTATATAGAGGTATATGTGTTGAAGTGAGGTAATCGATATGAGTATTGGGAATCAAATATATTATGCGAGCTTTTCCTTTGCACAAGGCCCTGATATTTACCATATGTAGTTGGGCGGCGCCTCATTGGGTTGTGTTTAGGATGGGTTGATGTTCTATTTTCTATATTGGTACAATTCTGTTGGCCTAAAAGCAAAATGGTGCACTGTAAGTAAAAAAGAAAAAAGAGAGAAAAAAAGTAAGCATGGAGCAATTTACAATGGTGGCACAAGAAAGTTATGGAAAATATTATAAAACAAAATGTTGCTGCAGGCAGAAAAATAACTTTTGGGAGAAGGAAAAGAGAGAACAACCAAGAACAAATATCTACTCAATTAAGAGAGAGATCAGGTAGCAATTATTGGCATAGAGTCCGTACAAGCCGGCACCAATCATGGGCACACAACAACACACATGGATGAAACTTCAGGGTGACACGCAAGAGACAATATTAGACCTTAAATAGATAAGATCTTTTGCAGAAACCTATATTATTTTAAGTAGATAAAACTGGTACTACGATAAATTGCTTTTTATCAATACTAAAACAACACCAACAGGACCATCCCTCACTAATAACGCACTATAAAGCATAACAAATGAGGACCAAAACAATATGTTCAACAATGTTCTTTCAGAGTTTCTTTGCATCACAAAATGTCAAAACACAGTTGCAGAACAGAATGTCAATACATAAATTATAATTATGGTACTCTTCCCCAGTAGAGTTGATTGCTCTGCAAAACGAACAACCACAATACTTTTATCCTTTAATTGTACCTATTTGATTTGGGCAACACATAGAATCATCTTCTTCCGAAAAATGTGCAAGAAACCAACAAAATATGTGGCTATATATATATGTTTTGAGTTAATTAAGGTTTTAAACAACAGGGAGCTGATGTGTTCTTTTGATACTTTTTAACTACTATGGACATACCCAATTAAGCCTTCTAGGGTTTGAGAATGAAGTTTCTCAAATGTGAGCGGAAAATAGTATGTGGATGCAAGAAAATAATTTGCTCATTTTCTAGTTCCTCCTACTCCATCGTAGTTCGCCCTCCAGAAGAAAAACAAACAATAATTTGTTTTAGGGAACTGTAGAAAATAACAAGGATGGCAAAGCCTATCTTTCAATTATCGTTAACCGTTAGAGAGCAAAAGAATTATCCAAAAACCGTATGCATTAGTCCAAAAACCACACGGGTTTAGCCTCCACATACGGGAAGTCATGGTTTACATGCTACTGATATGATATTATGAACTCTCACCATTATTTCAGCTTGATTGTGTCGTCGGTGAGCTAATTCTTCTTTGTGACTTGACATCTTTAAGTTTAGAGAAAATATGTTACTTATATATGGTATTTCTTTGGACCTGTAGTGATAGATTTCTTTGGTGGGTGCTGCCAGATCCAAGTTTATATTTAGAGACTGGATTAAAATTTCTATTGTTTAAAAATACAAGTGTTTTCTATATTGAATTCACCATTCACATCATTTATTTTTGCTTATTTCAAGCATGACATCTTGTTTACAAATATTCTTTTGGAGGTACATATTACAACCTAATGCAGTAAATTTGTATTGACTTTGTTTTTTGTTCACATACTTAATGCAATGGAAGTAGTGGTAACATCATTTCATATTCCAGCTGTTCCAGGCTACGTGCATGTGTACGTTACCTTTTTTCAGCACGTCGCTTTCCCCCTATATCTGTCCTGAATTAATCCTGAGGTCTTTCATTTAATCCCCAAAAGAAGGGTATAATTAAAAGGGGATTATGGAGGAATAATTCCACATCACAGTAGCGTGGAATAAATTTCCTCGGAATCTCACTCAATCCTCTTGTATATATGAGGGATTGACAGACCAAGGCCTGAAAGTGTTCAGATCGTTGATGTCTGAGACTTTCACTGGATCGATCTCGTGAACAATCAGTAGCCAGAGTAAAATCCAAAAGAAATCAATGTACAAGTTTGTTTCCTCAGACCTCCCATTCCTAAGGTAATTAATAACTTAATTTAGAAAGAATGGAGCATAATTAACCAGTGGCAAAGTCATGCAGTGAGCATGACGCATGATGGAGTAGCAGGCAAGGATGTATGAGTTTGAGGTGTTTATATAGCAAGTAAATACAGAGATGTAGAACAAAACCCGAAGGAGGGAAACCTGTAAAATCTTTATTCTCTGTGAAATACGGCATCCATGGCTCCTGCTGCCATGTAACCGCAGCATCCACTCTGACATCAACTACAGTAGTAAACACAACCGTCCGATATTTTTTTCCCGCTACATCCAGTTCGTATACGTGACTCTCAGTGGGTAACGCTAGATCGGTACCGTGTGTCCGAGGCCTAATAGAGTAGCAGGCCATTTTACCAACAAGTTTTTTCAAAAAAAAAAAAACCCATTTCTTTGCTTATAGGCCAACAGCTTTAAATGGTTATATATCCCACAAACCCCATGAAATATTTTGTGATATAGCTATTTTACCATGTTCTACATGAAGAGAGTGACAAAATGAGTCTGATATATAATATATTTTCACTATTACAGTGGAACTATATGTTCACCTTACATATGTACTACTATAATAGAATTTTAAAACTCATCAGTAAATACAAAACCATCCACTTTTTATTTGTGTAAGAAAAACATCTTACATTATGTGTTTCCAAAGGAGAGACATTTAACTACTTTTCATATGACAAGCTCTATACCCTATATATATTGATTATCATAACAACACATATATCAAAGAGAGTGAAAAAAGAGAAAATTTCTTCCTATATATATAGCACATATTTTTTTTTCAAACTACTATGCCCCCACAAAATATGGTTCACATTAAATTCCTATGTTTTAAACACGTTTAGTATCGTCGGAGCAACAACGCGCGGAGTGCTGACTAGTTTAGAATTATTCCTTGTTATCTAAGTCAACCTAAGATGTCTTAGAAAGGGACAAATAACACAGGTATTTATGATTTTATTTGTAACAAGCTATTGTAGATTTCCAGGTTATGCCTCAGATAAGTTGGATTTTCCCACCCCCTGTCCTAATAAACTAAATAAAAACGTCTCATTACTTGAACTATCAGGATTTTCCAATTTACATTCACAACTAACTCCACTTCAATTCTCATTTTACAAAGCAAACGTGTGGGCTTTTTTTTTTTTTTGCCTTTATTTCTTCCATCTCCTTTGTCTCTCCTCCCACACTGCCATGAATTTCTGGATGTTCCATTTAACCCTTGCGCGTGTGCCTATTCCCCTGCATAATTACCAAATGCTGATAAATAAGTTAACAGCAAGATAAAATGGTGAAGCTTCTCAAAGGCGTGTCAACGTGGGCAGGATAGACATGAAAAAGGTAGCTGGATGTAGATTGTGGTCGCACTATGGCAAGGGCATGCAGAGGAGGAGGACGGAAAATATAGAGACGAAGACGAAGAAGAAAGGACGGTAGAGGCCTAATTATTATTTGCTAAATGAACTACCATGGCATATCCTAATGCAATCCACTTATTTATGCCACACTAGAACATCAGTTTGAACTTTGAGTACAACAGCATGGATATTCACCCAAATAAATTCATTCCTGTCATCATGCATAGTGCAAAATGGCACAATCTACAATAAAATATTTTTACATTTGCAAAAAAGTTATTGTCACTAAAATTTGAGAAGAAAATATTGAAAACTGTAAAAAAAAAAATATGCTGGCCGCAAAAAAAAAGGACTATAGATCTTGTTCTGGTTGGGCTATAGAAAATGTGCTCGAAATGTTTGTGTTATTTCATTACAGATGATATGTGCAAGTACCTTGCTCACCTAAAAAACAAAAACAAGGTAAGAGAACATCTCTCAAATGGAAAAATAAAAGGTACACATGCATTATATGTCAAATATTTCATCAATCATGTTATGATTTTTTCCACTTCCTTTATTTTCGGTTGAATACTATTTCATTAGTCATGAACCATGTTATCAGTTTCCTCTCTATCTGTATATGCCGACCTGTGTGCCACCACCAATTCCTTTCAATTGTTTCTTTGTTGTTGTACAAACGTGTTGGCCTTTGGTCTGTCGATTTGATTACTGTTTTGTATGCTGCAGATCAGCTAAATTGGGTTTGCGAAAGAAACACTGTATAGTATGAAAAAAATAAGAAGATGTACTTGATTATGGCTTATTCACTAAGGGTTGTCATGAAAAAAAAAAAAACAGAATCCGAGCATGTCTCAGATCAATTGTTTTTAGCGTGGACACGAAACTACATGATGGCAGCTTACAGTTACATCAGAGAGCAAGTGCTAGGATGAAGATCATAATGCAGAGTAGCAGCTTACAGTTACATCAGAGATCAATAGTGAGTTGCTACTCCAACGAGTTGCTGAAGTAGATGATCCAATTCCGATCAGAAACAGAGTCCATCTTCTATACTCATAATTTTTGGGCTGTCATTTCTTTCAGAAGCTTCCCATTCCTAACACTAGTCCTGATCAAACTGGACAGAGTGGTACGCAAAACTAGGGTATGCTCCTAATGTAGTAGAATGGCTAAAGCTAGTACTATGGTCAAATTTATATCGGTGTACAGATGTAAGAAATCCCAAGAGAAATAGTAGAACACATATTGAACTAGTATCTGATAGGAGTAGGACAATCGGTAGTTAGGTCAATCCATCAAACTCCCACTGTCCCAAAATATAAATGATCTAGTATTTAAATTGATGATCAGAATATTTATGATCGATGGTGATGGAGGTCTTCATCAATACCGCAGGAATGGGCCCAGCTGGCCAACCCTCTCATTCTTCCCCAGCTCAACATCCCCAAAGCAATCAGGGACAACATCCAGGTCAATTTTGGATGGTTGCAAGGTTCTTCTTGTTTGGATCAAAGTCCTTCATTTCTTTTCTGACTGAATTCCATATGTTCTTGGAGACCATGGAGCGTTGCTTCGACCAAATTGAAGTATTAAAGAGCTAATGATTCATAAAGAAACTCAAACTTATATACGAAATTTCCTGTCAGTTTTAGTGGATATACAATTACACGCTGGGTTTTGACTTTAGGGGATCAGGTAGACAATGTGATCCATTACTAATCATCATTGGGCCTATTTTCTTGAATTCGCAATAACCGATGCTCATTTTGTTTTTCTGGAATGCATGTTTTGTTTTTCCTCATAGTCGAACCCACAAGCTGTCGGAGTCCCAGTTCCGTTGATTACAGAGAAATCAATGCTAGCAGTTCTGACATCTAATAACAAATACAACATTGACACAATACTCACACAGGTCTCCTTCAGGTCAAGCTCAAGACTAGCAAAGGTGTAAGGTAAGAATGTACCAACAAAAAAAGAACCTCCAGTAATTGTCACAGTGCACTCGTTTGTACCACCCCGCAGTAGCGAGTTTCTGCTGTTGTGAGTTGTCATACCAGAGGAAACAATTTTGAAGATGAGTAACCCGTCCTTTTAGTGTATATGGTGGGTCATTTCTTCCAGAGGTTTCTCATTCCTACCATTATTTCCTCATATATTGCCAATGCGATTCTTTTGGGGGCGAGAAGAAAGCATGGTGTATGATCAAATTAATATCAAAGAGTGTTGGTAAGAGATGCCGAAAAAAGTAGTAGAATATATATTCAACTATTCAATGGTATAATCAGGACTCAGGTTAGGTCAATCCATCAATGCTCAGTGGCTTCCCTTATTAAAAGTAAACGACTGAATGCTCACTTGTACTTGGTAGTTCAGTATACTGCAAATTTATACATCAATCACTGCTAGAAAATACATTTTCGCAGGCGGCAAAAAGTGGTTTTTGCAGGCGTGGAGGAGGACCGACGGTAGCCCAACAATTTTCGCAGTCGGGGTAACAGCCGCCTGCGAAAATCCAACAAACAAATAAAAAAATCACGCCATGCGCCGCCGCCTCGCCGGTGCCCCCGCCGCCCTCCCCCCTCCCACCTCTGGCCAGATCTACGAGGGAGGGGGAGAGGGGAGCCGCCGCCGAGCTGTTGTCGTCGCCGCCCCGCGCCCCGCGCCCCGCCGCCCTCCCTAGGCCTCCCTCCGGCCGGATCTGGGAGGGAGGGGGGAGGGGAGCCGCCGCCGCCGCCCTACGCCATCGTCGCCGCCGCCGGCCTCCCCCCTCCCTCCTCCGGCCAGATCTGTGAGGGAGGGGGAGGGGAGCCGCCGCCGCCGCCGCCGATGTAGCCCTCCGCCGCCACCGCCCGCCGCCGCCGCCGCGCTCCCCCCGCCCCCCCTCAGGCCAGATCTGGGAGGGACGGGCCGGGAGCCGCCGGCCGCCGCGCTCCCCCCACCCCCCTCCGTCCAGATCTGGGAGGGAAGGGCCACGCCGCACCGCCCTCCTCCGTCTCCCTCCTCGGCGGCGCCGCCTCGCCTCCTCACCGCTGCGGCCCTCTGCCGCCACCGCCCGCAGTCGCTACCGGGAGCACACGCCGTCGCGCCGCCCTCCTCCGTCGCCCTCCTCAGCCGCACCGCCTTGCCTTCTCGCCCCTGCCGCCCTCCTCCGCCACCGCCCACCGCCGCCGCCAAGAGCACACACCGCCGCGCCGCCGGGAGCCGCCGCCGCCTCCGGCCGGCGGCCGGGGAGAGGAGAGGGGAAGGGAGGGGAGGGGAGAGGAGGAGAGGTGAGGTGAGGGGAGGGGCCGGTGAGGAGAGCTGGAGAGGTGAGGGGAGGGGAGAGGAGGAGAGGTGAGGGGACTTAGAAAAAATTTCGGCCCACAAGTATAATTGTATTAAGTCTATTTTCGCAGGCGCACCACTTAAGCGACGCCTGCGAAAATGATTTTTGCAGGCGGACATTAGATTTCACCCCGATTTATATTTTTGTAGGCGGTCATTTGGCTCTAAGGATCATGTCCGCTTGCGAAAATAAGACCTCTACGTTGGGGAAAATGCTTTTTCTAGTAGTGAATAAGCTATAGAAATAAACTAGCTATTGGTATTCTCAGTTTATAGAATTTACATATGTTACATACAAGACATCCTTTCAGTTTATACGATGTGTACAATAGGCCAGCATAGACAAAAAAAAAAAAAGTGATGAATGAAATAATTCAGGGTAACATTTTTTTTATTCACCAGATTATTTTCACACAGAACAGCATACTAATTGTATATCTGTATTGGATCTTCTCTCTGCTATCATAAGCAGAATCAAGGTACCTTTCAAATTCAGCTCTCGACCAATCTGACATGTGACATCTAACTCCCCATCTATTTTGAATCTTGTTTAGTATTTCAAAGGTATCAAAATGAACAAACAATAATTTGCACGACTACATCTTGACTGAACAATTAAATTACACAAATATGCAAGAAAAAAATACCATCATTATCTAAAAAAAAAGAAAAAAATCATTGGCGCATTGAATTAATGCTTGCAGAGCAACTTTTTTTTTTTTTGAACTAACGGAATGTGGATAACCATAAACTAATTTGGGGCAAGATTTTTCATTGTTGTCACACATTATTTGCAATGCCATTATTAATGTGAATATAAAACTCCATATAGAATTCCAGATTCAAGAACAAGAAGATCTTTCATGTGATGGAATGGTCACAAACAACAACAAAAGGAGCAGTAAGTACCTCATTCATCTCAAGAGATTTGCACACACGCAACAAATACTCAGTTGTACGATAGAATGCTCCTCTCTTTCAAATGCCACACAAAGGTATGTTGGAAACAATCTTGTCATGTGGATGAGTTGAATTAATCATGTGCATTTGTTAGTGTGGCTGATTAGCCATGCATGGTGTTTTTGTGTCATCGTAACCAGCTTGTCTAGTTGCGAAGAGAAGCAACAAAAAATGCACTAGAAATTATGCGCGGTGCCACCAAAATTATGTGTATTGTGTGTTCTCGTTCCAAATGAATGTGATGCTGTCTCCACTAAATTCGTGTGAATCCTTATATTCCCAAGAAAGTAAAGCTAGCACAGCATCCACAATCGCAACACAGTACAAAGCAATATGTTTTTCACCTAAAGTTCCATCAAAAGCTGAATGCAACCAAGCATAAAAAGATCGATAATGGACCAACTTTTTTCCTTGAAGAAATGTTCTTGGCATGTGTGTTGTGTTGGAACAATTTCTGCTCAGAAGGAATGGAGGTCATAACCTACAGAACTAGGGAGATTTACCATGGCAATGATCCATGATTGGCACTCTTCTACGACGAGTTCGCCACCGGGCTGCAGCGAGTCGCAGCTCCAGTGAACTGCTATAGCAGAGGCATCAATTCGGATGAAATATAGCCCCTCCTTCTTTGTTTATGGTAGGCCATTTCTTCCAGAGGCTTCTTATTCCTATCACTATTTCATTTGATCAAAGTACAGAGAATTCTACTCATCACAGTAAGGTATACTGCATGCAGAAGAGGTATAACGTAGAAGAAAGCATGGGGGGCATGTGGGGCATAATATATCGATCAAAGAGTGTCGTGATAAGAGAGTAAGAGATACCATAAGAAGTATAACGTATATTGAACTATTTGATGGGACAATACTCCCTCCGTTTCATTATAAGTGCAGCCATAAATTTTCGTGCCTAATGTTTGACCGTCCGTCTTATTTGAAAAATTTATGAAAAAATTTTAAAAGTTAAGTCTCACACAAAGTACTATTCATATTTTACTATATAATAACAATAAAAATACTAATCATAAAAATATTTCAAATAAGACAGATGGTCAAAGTTGGGCACTAAAACCCACAACTGCGCTTATTATGGGACGGAGAGAGTATATCAGAAGTCTAGTCAACCTATTATAGTCAAATGCGGCCTCCCACGTTCAAAAGTTTAGTTGATTCAATCCATGCCATTATAAAAAAAAAGGAAAAAGTACGAACCCTTTGAACAATCGTGGTCGACCGAATCACCCCACTGAGCTCAAATACAAGATATTTTACTCCCTTAATTATTCATACCAGACAAATTACGCCCTAACACTGTTTTGAGTTGTTTTCATCAGGAGTTTGCACACCTGGCGTCAACGTGTCAATCCATTCAGAAAAATAATAATAACAACAAATTTGTAGGGCCTTCCGGTCAAAAACAAAATTGTAAGGCCCACTTGTCATATATTTCTTCTCTTCCTCAATCTCTCCTCTCCTCCTCCTCTTTTCCACTCTCTTTAGCTTGGGATGGGCAGCGACTAGATGGAGGAAGCGGGAGAGGCAGGGCTCGGGACGACAGCAGCCGGTCGCGGAGGCAGGAGAGGCAGTGCTCTGGATAGGGGTAGCAGCCAGTGGCGAAGGCGGGTGCAAGCAGGGCACGGGAAGAGGGCGACGGCTGGTGGCGGAGGCGGGACTCGGGATGAGGGCAGCGGCCGATGGAGGAGGCGGCTGGAGGCAGGACTAGGCCCCTTCTCTTTCCCTCTTCCCGAGTAGCTGGGAATGGGACATCGAACGGCTGGAAGTGGTTGGGCTCGGGATGAGATTGGCGGCCGGAGGCGAGGCTATGAAGGGGTTAGTTCGTCGGCTAGCAGCGGAGGCGTCTGGAGGCACAGCTCAGCGCCCTCTCTTCAGTGATTGGGAATGGGGGCGGCGGCCGGTGGCAAAGGAGGGGCTCAGGATGAGAGTGGCGTCAAGGGCGACGCTAGGAACAGGGGTGGCGGCCGGTGGAGGAGGTGGTTCTTCCTCCTGGGCAAGGCTAGGAATAAGTCTATTTTGCCTCCGTCAACTCATGCTCCAGTTGAATCGCATTCCACAACCCCTAAACCGGGTATAACCCATCTGCCAACTTTGAAAACTATTGCAAATCGACTTCCCGACGGTTTCGGATAAGAATAAGTTCACCAGCCATCCCTCAACTTTACGGCGAGTTTGTATGACATCTATAATCCCTAATACCAGAAATATTTACTCCTAAACTATACAAAACCATGCAATTTGGGTCCCATAACAGTATGTATCTCTGGTTTCACTGACGTGGCATCCTAGTTAGCAAAATAAAAAAATAAAAAATTATGAGGCTCACATGTAAATGAGGTGGCTGGCGGGAGATGGGGAAGGGAAGAGGCGGCCAGCAAGCATGGGAGAGGAGGCGGCGGCGACAGCCCAACCCTCTGCCATCCTCCTTGGTCAATGGCGAGAATGGTAGATCGACAGCAGCACGCGCACGTTTGACGCAGCGCCATGTGTAAGCGCCAGCGGCGGCGGACTCGTCGTCAACAACGCTGCTCCGGCGGGTGCAAAAGCACGCGCCCAACTCCACCCAGGTCATCGTCTTCCTCACGCTCGCTGTCTTCAGCGCCGTCCTCCTGCTCCCGACTGGGCTCACGCTCGCCATCGCCATCATCGCGCTCTGCCCATCGTGCTGATCACCAGCCCCATCTAGGTGCATGTAGCCATCCCAGTCGCAGACGAGGCAGCAGCAGCCTTCCATGGTCAGAAAAGAAGCACGGAAAACATCGTTGCCAGGGCCATCATCTACTTCAATGATCAATATGTAAGCACATCACTGACAGTTCGTAATCAAACTTGAGCAGTGATTGAAACAATTTCAGCCAAAGAAAAAGGAAAAAAGAGTTCGAGCAGAAAAAGGACTCTGTTTCTGACATTCTGCAATCTTGGATGCGTGTGTTCTTGCATTGGTCGTCGGGTGTAGATCTACAGGCTGGGGTGGGAGGGCATGCTGCGTGTGCCGTCGGAGGCGGAAGGATCTGGCTTCCCGCCCCTCGGGAGCGGCGGCGGCTGAGGGGGCGAGCGGCGCTGGCACGCGGATCCAGTACCACCGCTAGCAGCAACCGCCCGTATGGCGTCCTGCCGCCATCGCCACACCAGCCCCCTTCTCCCCTCCCCCATCTCCTGCCGGCCGCCTCTCCCACGACCCACCCTCTTCAGCTGGCCACGTCGGGTTGGGACAAAAAGAGAAGAAAGAGGAGGATAGCTTTCATGTGGGCCCACACATACGTTTTGTTATTGTTTTGCTGACTAGGATGCCACGTCAGCGAGACCAGATATATATACTGTTATGAGACCAAAATTGCACAGTTTTATATAGTTTAGGGGTGAAGATTTTTGGTATTGGGGATTAGGGATGTTATACAAACTTGACGTAAAGTTGAGGGATGACATGTGAACCTATTTCTCTCGGAGGCGATTGCGTCCTACGTGGGACCAAACAGCCCAACAAGGGAAGTAGCGGCCCATGAGGGCACGATGGGCCCAAATAGCCCAAAACTCCTCAGGCGGGCGGGCTCACAATGATTCATGGGTATTCAAATGAAAACCCAAGATTTTTTTTTTTAAAACAAATACATATATGAAGTATATATTCCATATGTATATGACATGTGAACTTATTTCTCTCAGGAAAAAGTACATCGAAGGTCCCTCATGTTGTCATCGGGTTACAAAATCATCCTCCAACCACAAAACCAGGTATATCGCATCCCTAATCTTACAACACCGGGTCACTTTAGATCCCTAGACGGTTTTGACTCTGGTTTTGTCCGGTGTGGTAGCTAAGTCAGCGTGAGACCCCACGTGGGTCTTACACGTCAGCCTCTTCTTCCCCTCCCCTCTCCACCTCTCTTCATCTCTCCTCCTCTCTCCACGACCGACGGTTGACGGAGACGAGATGTGTGCGGTATGCCGATGCGGCGGGAGCGGGCGCGAGCGGCGGCGGCGACAGCGTCACCGAGCTCGGCCAAGCATCAGCGCGCAAAGAGAGAGCGGCGGCAACATTCCCGCGTCTGTATCAGCCTTCCTCCCGACGGCGGGGAGCAGCTAAACTATGGGATGGTCGACGTCACGCCCACAGCCTTTTTCCACCAGACACACCACCATCACCCCAACCTCACCGGCGACGACTACGACGAACTCCCTCCACCATTCTCCTTCCTTCCGCCATCGCCCTCCTTCACCACTCCCCACCTCGCCGGCGACGACGACAACCGCAACGATGTGAGCGCAAGGTATGTGAGCACCTCCTTCCTCTCCGCCCCAAGCATTGCCACCATCGCCACCACAGCTGCCGGCAGCAGCCTAAGCTCCTCTTCGCCAGTGTTGCTGCTGCCTACATCCTCTGCGCCGGCCAGCTCCTCTCCGCTGAGAGCTCCGCCCGTCACCGTCACCGCGGCGCTCAAGGGCCTCCCCGAGCGTCGACTTGTGCTTCCGCCGCTCGGCGGCGTGCTCCTGCACCTCCTTCCCGACATGCTCCGCTGCTCCTTAGCCGCCCGCAACTTCCACGAACTCTTTCACGCGCTGCTCCTGTTCCTCAACCCTCCTTGTTAGCTCCGCCACGGCCTCGCCGTGCGCCGCTTCCCGTGACCACGCCGTGGCGAAGACGGCGTGCATATGCTGTCGCAAACCCTTTCCTCTCCCGCAGCGCGGGCTCTATTTGCGGCGACCACCGGCACCGCCGCCTCCCGTCGGTCACTCTCGTGCACTGGAAAGAGATGGGGGAAGAGAAGGGAAAGAGGAAGAGGAGTTGAGGCTATTGTCGGTGGCTGTGGTGGAGATGGCGACGATGCTCGGCATGGTTGAAGCCGTTGGCGGAGAGGGCAAGAAAGAGCGTCGGGTGTTGCCATCACTGTTGCCTTCGCTGGGCACCCCCCGCCTCGAAGGTCTCGCGTACGGACAGAAAGGGGAGGAGGAGAAGGAGGAAGTGCCCAGGTCGTGGTCGGTGACGCTGCTGCCGCCGGTCGCCACCCGTCTTTGCCAGCGAGCACCGCCGCCGACGGCCGCCACTTGTCTTTGCCAGTGAGCGTCGCCGTCGCGCCGCGCCCTTGTTGTCAATGGCCAAGAAGAGGACTGCAGGACGGAGGAAGAGAGGTAGAGAGAGTAGTGCAAATAGTCACTTACAGGTGGGCCCACATGGGGACCACGATAACTCAGATGCCACATCATCTAAAACCGTAGACAATACCGTCAAGGAACCTAGTTTGCACTGTTTTTGTAAGTTGGAGGATGCGTCATATCGGGTTTTGTGGTTCAAGGGCGATTTTGTAATTCGATGAAAAGATGAGGGACCTTCGGTGTACTCATCCAAAAGAAGCCCAAACCTATCCCTCCCGCCATCTTCCTCTCCCCACTTTTTAAGGCCCATTGGCCCAATAACAAAAAAAAAGAAAAATGGCCCAAACTCTATCAAACCCTATCTCCTCAGCCCCGTTCCCGATCCCGCCGCCCGCCGCCCGCCCGTCGCCCCCGCGCCGTCGCGCCGTGGCCGTCTCGCCGTCGCCCCGCCGCTCCGGTCAGCCCCTCCACGCAGTTACACGCGCGCCGCCCGCCCGGCTCGGCAGCCGCCAGCGGCACGCGCCCCGCGCGGCCAGGGCCAGCCGACCACGCCACGGCACCAGCGCGGCAGCGCGCCCCGGCGCCCCGATCCCTCCAGTAGCAGGCAGGCTGCCGGGCTCCAGTCCACCGGCCACACGCCAGCGACGCCGCCCGGTCGTCCGAGTCCGACGAAGGTAACTCTTCCCTAGTTCCCTCCATCCCCTGTCCTGCGCCCTTGCTGCCCGTAGATGTCATGTCTGATGTTGCTCCTGCTAGGTATGAGGCCATGCTCTGCTTCATTTTTACCATGCCCTTGTGCAGTTCCTGCTCCTTAGGTGCCTCCTATTTCTTGGAATTACGCAGATAAATGACAAATTTGCAGTCTAGAAACCTTTAGCTGTATGTGCTGAACTTAAATAGGTTGTAGCCGCTGCTTTTGGTGTGAAATCTAGTTGAGGGAGAGGGTCAAGACTGAACAATTTGTAGTTTTTGCTTGGGTTCAGGACTTCAGATACTAATTGAAATTAGGAAGCAGTCTCCATGCTCGGTGACCAGGGAGTTACTAGGCCTTTCAGACTTCAGGGAGTTGTTAATGTATCTTAAAAACTGTACTTATCTTTGTTGATAGAAAACGTTGGTCTGAATTTTCATCTGAGCACCTCAAAAGTAGTTTCATGGTTGAATATAGTATATTGTTGTTTTGTAGGTTTGAAACGTGAAGAGAAAAAATATGAATATAGTATATTGTTGTTTTGCAGGTTTGAAATTATGTTTATACCGTTATATATTATACAACTATTAGTGGGTTGGAAATTTTTTTTTATCTCTTCTAATTTCGAATACCCAAGTTGAAAACCCTAGGCCCGCCTGTCCCCATGGCTGGAGGTGAGCCGGTTCCCCCAAATTTGACAACCTGTTGCCTCACGCGCTGCCGCCCGCCTCCGTCCCCCGTCGCCGTCCTGCCGCCGTAATCCCAGCCGACGGGCCACCTCTAAGCGAACTGCTCATCTCGCTCCCGTTTAAGCCTGCAGCTACTGGGTTAGCTGTTTGTTTCCGTTGTCGTTGTGCGTGTGTTAATCTACTACGCTGCGAGAATTGTATGGTGTTTTCATTTAGTGGTGCAGATTGTAGCTTGTAGAATCGATCCTCCTTGTGAATAACTTTGGTATTTCAATGTTGTCCGTGTAGAAATTCGTAGGTTGTGTAGAGGAAGAGAACCGTTGCTTCACTATTTATTGCAGTTTTTTTCCCAAATTCCGAATTTAATTGTTGATTTTAGCCTGTTCGTATACGAGATGCTATTGCTATATCTATATCTTTTTTTTTTTTAGCAAATTTTGTACGTGTATATTGGATTTATGGTGTGATAAAAATTTGGATTTGTGGGTTGTGACAGGCACAATCAACAAAAAAATTACTTAAAGGAGTTCTACTGTACAGTGAGCATTCGTCGACGATATGGTTCATTTCAAGAACAGGTACATGGTGATGGAGGTGTTCATCGATACACCAGTCAAGGGCCAGCCCGACGCTCTCATTCTCACGCAGCTCAATATCACCAAAGCTATCAAAGACAGCATCCAGCTCAACTTTGGGGAGTGTGGCCTAGCAGCTTGTCTTGGGTCGTTGCAAGGTTGGTGTTTGTTAGGAGTACATCGAAAACCCTCTTACAGTTTTCAGACAGCGTCATGAATGCTTGCATTTTGAGTCGTTATTTATAGGTGTTTATGAGCTCTGTTCATCTGCAGTGAAGTATGTAAATCCGATAACAAAGCTTTGCGTGATCCGAGTTTCCCGTGAAGATCACCAGAAAGTGTGGGCTGCTATCACCATGGTGAGGAACATTGGGAAAATCCCAGTTTCATTCAACCTGCGGGATATGAGTGGTAAGTGGATAACTTCCTATATATACATGATGGAAGAAAGCAAATTTTAGTTTTAGGTTTACAGCTGGACTAAGTTTATTTCACTGTCTGGTCTACTGCCCAAGTTTGGGAAATCAATTCCCTGCAATAAAACTGTCTGTCTAACCATGTTGCTTTATTTACTCACCCCACAGCCTTGAATTCATGCAACTTAAATATGTTGTGATCCTGATTTCTTGCTTTGATGCGACCAACTTAAAGAGGACTTTGAATTGCTCGCTGTACACTATTAGTCTATTATAACAACAAATTCTTTCACATTTACATTTTCAAAGCTGCATCCTAATTGGAACCTCTAGGATTATAGTGTTTTCGCTCCATAAATGATTTCTTCCCAGTGCTGCGTTGAATAAGTGACTTAGTGGGCTTAAATATTTCAACAGAAACTTTAGCTGAACATCTCACTACAAATTTGGATTAGTAGTGGGTGGAGAATGGATTGTGAAACTAAAGCAGTTTTATCATTGTGCGCGATAGTCAATTTCTGGGAAAAAGTATCTTTTCTTCTTTTTTCTTTTTCGGCCAGACATGAATCTATTTCTGATTTTCTGTATTCAGGACATTCCTGATTTTCAGTGTAAGGTGAAGTTCAGATGGTATCAGCATTGCTAAATGCATTCTGTCTAAATTCTGATAACATGAATACTACAGTTTGTTGAAACAATTTCAAACAATATGTTGTATGGTGTTTTCTTGCATTTTAACTCTAGCATGATGGAGTCTCAACTTTTCCATTTGACGACTCATGTATTTTGACATGCTGACTCGTTCTTGCGTGTTTGTTGCATTCCGTAAGTGAAATGTTTGCAAGGCCATAGTACAACCCGGAGCATAGCTAGTTCATCAATATCCTTTTAACTTCTTTCAGGAAGTATCAGGGCCTGCAAGATGGCTGCATTGGAATGTGAAGAAGCTAAGTTCGAGTATTACAAACAGGCTGCTGGTGATCGTATCACACCCAAGTTTGTGGAGACCATGGAGAGCTGTTTTGCCAAGATTAAAGGATTGGAGAGCTAATGCATCCTCGTATATCATCATATTATGTGATGATGATTATTTTCCTGTCACTTTAGTGAATTAGTCTGTAGGGAATCAGGTAAACAAAAAATTTGTTTGTCTTATCAACTCATCACCGAGCCTGTTTTTCTCGAATGTGCAAGAATGATGCATATCGATTAAGAGAAATTTTGTTTGTCTTGAATTCTGTATGTATATTTTACTTGAGAAGCAAAAGCACAAGCTGCTGGACTCCCAAATTTCTTGATTACACGAAACAGAAATATTAACTCCGGAATGCAATACAATATGAACCATCAGATTCAAGACAACGCAGGATTGCATCTTCAGATCAAGCAAGAGAAGCAAAAACCTGTCATGGGCACAGTTGTCACCCACGCATGGTCGCATCTTCAGATCAGATTTTTGTCACAGTTGGATGCAATTGTCACCGCGAACAAAACGGCACGGGTTGAAAATTAAAGGTAAACTGAAACATACATTGGCAGTTGCCACCCTCAAAACCAGTCCCTTGTGTAGTTGTATTCTTTACATCTTCTGTTACATCTGAATTCAACAAAGAACAAACATACTGAAACACAATTCCTGGAGTAATCTAGAATATTTCAGCACCCGTTGAAAAGATATATATTCATTTTCCCAAAAATATAACGGCAATTTTCACCAAAACACCACCAGATGGAAGCTTGACAATAAGTGAGGGTTCCGGCCTTCCGGGAGTGTCACGCTCCAAGACATGCTTATCATCAAGGTACCCTGGATGTTTAGTTATACTGACAAAGATAAACAGCTAAATCCTTTAGTAAATCGACCAATAGCTTCACGGCTTTATCTGCCTCTACTAACATACACTGAATCTAGTCTCTGCTAACACAAGCTAAACACAGGCAACCTTCAAATTGCGTACTGCTGTTGATTAAACTGACAAGTGACAACCAACTTCAGAGCTATTAATGAATTGTTCAGTATTGTTATGTTGACTGTTGTCAATGAACAAAAATGGTTTGCATGACTGCATTTCAACTTAATAATTGCATTCCACAAATGTCTGAAATTTGATTTCTTGCATAGTGACTAATGACCACAGTATAGCATGTTTTATGAACTAATGAAGCATCTTCCAGTGGATAAAAGGTATGCTGATTTGGGGTAAGATATTCAATCATTATCACATAATACACTGCTATCAATGTGAATACAATACAACTACCAACCCACAATATAAAAATAAAGAACAAGAGGATATTTGATGCGATGGAATGGTGACAATAACAACAGGAGCAATACTAAATACATCTCAAGAGAATTACACACGACCAGCAATAAAGTCAGCTATACGGTACAAGGTTTCTCTCTTGCAAATGCCACAAAAGAAAAGCTAGCACAGCATCCACAATCGCAACACAAAAACAAAGAAAAGTATTATTTCACCTATTGTTTTGGCAGTTGGCAGTACAGAAGAAGCAATTCTTCCCTTGAAATTACAACTTCGCGCATTGCTACGGAGCTCCACGATAAGTTGACTGTAACCAAGCACACCAAGATCAGTAATGAAATAAACAAACATACCAAATTGACCAATGAAAATATGTTTCGTATATATGTAGCTGTGTGTAATTGCAGGTTTGATGAATTTAATCAATGAGGCTTCCAATTTCTACAGTGGTGAACACCAAATCAGTGTTCCTAGCTTCTCATCACTGTTAGTTCCAAACAAACAAAATGTATGGCGGCTCAAATCTATAGAAAATGGTGCTTTCTAACATAATCGAGTTGCCAATTGATTTCCTTCATTAGAAAGTGCAAAGCTACCACAGAAGCATAATTTCCCCTAAATCAACCTCACCAAATTAATCAGTAAAGATAGACACCAGGTCTCACCAATTCGTACCTATCCAATCCAAAAAGATTTAATGGCCATGGCCGTCCGAGGACGAGGAGCAGCATCCACCGCCGCCGCCGCCGCCGCTTGTCCCCTCGCCGGCGTCCCCGGGCGGGCTCCGGCGGCCGCCGTCGGGGTCGTCGTCGCTGCAATCCTCGTCGAAGGGGACCTCCTTGTGGAAGATGCAGCACTTCTTGGAGCTCTTGCGGCCGAGCGACTCGTTGTCCACCGTCCCCTCCTTCCACGTCACCTTCTTCTTCTCCCGCCGCTTCAGCCGCAGCACCACCGTCTCCGCCGCCGGCGGGGGAGCCGACGAGGCCGGCGCGGAGGAGGAGGAGGACGGGGTGGGGTCCACCGTCACGGTCGCGGACCCGGTCGCCGGCGCGCGCGTTGCCATCGGCGGCGAATCTTGGTCGTCGCCGACTCCCGTTTCTTCTCACCTTTTTTTTTTTCTTTTTGTGATTTTCAGTTTCCTTTTTTCAGTCAGCGGCTCAGCGCTAGTGTTACGACGAATTTTAAACAGTGTTTGTGGGAGTTGACATGGGAACTCCTCCTTAGATTTTTTTTTTCGGTACTAGTGGGATTTGACAAGAAGAATGAATTCCCAAAGTAAGTGCAGTGATGAGTTTTCGCGTTCAATTTTCATCGTCCGTCTTATTTGAAATTTTTTTATAATTAGTATTTTTGTTATTATAAGATGATAAAACATGAATAGTACTTTACTCGTGACTTATGTTTTTAATTTTTTTCAAAAAAATTTTAAATAAGACGAGTAGTCAAAGTTGTGCACGGAAAACCATAACTGCACTTATTTTGGGACGGAGGGAATAGTTAGTTCAGAATTTTTTATTCACATTTTATATAGGTAAAGTTCAAGGTTTCATAGTATTGTTTTCACTTAATAAACGATCGTATTTACAAGTTACCCGTTGTTAATTATGTTGCTAGCACACACCTACCCCTCTCTTCAACATCATTTTTTTTCGATTTACTTTATTTAGATTCATTTAAACAATAAAATATATTTAGACTACATCTTAACGTAGAAAAATAATCTAATCCTCGTAAACTAAACTTTGAGAAGAGTTTAGTCAATTGTATTGACCTGAGATTATTTATTGGTTATAGGAGTTACCTTGCAGTTTATTTGGAGTATTTTGGAATTTTGTTTATCTCCCGTCACTGCTAGGAAACCCTCTTTAATCTCGGTTTGCAACCCGAGAATATGGTTGCAAACCGGGACTAAGAATTCGGGACTGAAGATCGCTATCGTTAATTCCTGTTGAAATACGCGGGAGTAAATATGCATCTTTACCGACCGGGAGTAATGGTTTTTTTTCCTCCTTCGTTTTTTTTCTTTTTCTTCCTCCTTTTTCATTCACAGCATAGATCTCACAAATTCATTCACAGCATATCACAAATTTATTCACAGAAAGATTCACAAACACATTCACATATACATTCACAAATCAACAACATCCACAAATCATAAAAAAAAAAGCTGAAACAAATCAAAATCCCATCGTGCCACCCCGGCCACCGGCCGACCTCCCATCCAGCCGCCGGCCAGCCACCCTACCCGCCGCCTACCCTCCAGCCGGATCTGGCAAGTGCTCCTCGATGTAAGGAGCTACCAATGAAGAGTGTTGCAGAACAGTGAAATGTGCTTTACGAAATAAATTGTTGTCTACCATCATTATTGCTTTCCTTCCGAGAGTTCCCTTTCCCCGTAGTCTCCCTTCATGGCGTGATTCAGGTACCCCAATTGGGCGAAGGTCTTCGATAAATTCTACGCAAAATTCGATGACCTCCTCTGTTCCATAACCCTTGGCGATGCTTGCCTCTGGACGAGCACGGTTACGAACATACTTCTTCAGAACGCCCATGTACCTCTCGAAAGGAAACATGTTGTGTAGGTACACAGGCCCGAGAATACTGATCTCTTTCACAAGGTGACAAAGCAGATGCGTCATTATATTGAAAAATGAAGGTGGAAATATCAACTCAAAACTGACGAGACATTGCACCACTTCATTCTGAAGGGCTTCTAATCTATCCGGATCGATGACCTTCTGCGAAATTGTGTTCATGAATGCACATAGCTTTGTTATTGTTGCCCGGACATTGTCTGGAAGGATACCCCTTATTACAACTGGTAGCAGTTGTGTCATCAACACGTGACAGTCATGAGACTTTAGATTTGTGAACTTCTTCTCCTTCGTGCTTATTATTCGCTTGATATTCGTGGAGTATCCAGACGGTACCTTTATGCTCTCCAAGCATTCAAACATACTTTCCTTCTCTGCCTTGCTAAGAGTGTAGCTGGCTGGACTCAAGTAATGGCTTCCTTTCTCCTTTGGTTCCGGGTGAAGGTCGCCGCGTTGTTCCATATGCTTCAGATCATTACGTGCTTCCAGTGTATCTTTCGACTTTCGGTATACACCTAGGAAGCCAAGAAGGTTTACGCAAAGGTTCTTAGTGAGGTGCATCACGTCGATTGCGTGGCGTACATCCAAGAATTCCCGATATGGTAACTCCCAAAATATAGAGTTCTTTTTCCACATCGCCGCGTGACCATCTTCGCTCTCTATAGGCTGGCTTCCAGGCCCCTTTCCGAACACTACTTTAAGATCTTTAACCATAGCAAACACTGTTTTCCCGCTGCGATGTTTAGGCTTTGTACGGTGGTCGGCCTTATGTTCGAAGTGCTTGCCTTTCTTCCGTACCGGGTGGTTTGCTGCAAGGAATCGACGATGACCCATGTATACAACCTTCCTACAGTGCTTAAGATACGTACTTTCTGTTTCATCCATACAGTGAGTGCAAGCCTTGTACCCCTTGTTGAACTGTCCGGATAGGTTGCTAAGTGCAGACCAATCGTTGATGGTTACGAACAGCAGCGCTCGTAGGTTAAACTCCTCCTGTTTGTCCTTGTCCCATATGGGGACACCTTCCTTCTTCCACAACAGTTTAAGATCTTCGACCAGTGGTCTTAGGTACACATCGATGTCGTTACCAGGTTGCTTGGGGCCTTGAATAATAATAGGCATCATTATGTACTTCCTCTTCATGCATAGCCAGGGGGGAGGTTGTAGATACACATCGTAACGGGCCAAGTGCTATGGCCGCTGCTCATCTCTCCAAAAGGATTCATGCCATCCGTACTCAAACCAAACCGTATGTTTCGTGCATCCTTTCCAAATTCTTTAAATTTTCTGTCGATGTTTCGCCACTGCGAACCATCGGCGGGGTGTCTTAGCATCCCGTCCTGTTGACGCTCTTCAGCGTGCCATCGCATCATTCTAGCATTCCCCTTGTTCCTGAACAAACGCCTTAGCCGTGGTATTATAGGGAAATACCACATCACCTTAGCAGGAATTCTCTTCTTTGTTAGCTGCCCGTCAACTTCTCCTGGATCGTCTCGTCTAATCTTGTATCGTAGTACTTTGCAAACAGGGCATGCTTCTAGGTTCTCATACTCCTCACCGCGATATAGGATACAATCATTCGGACATGCGTGAATCTTATGAACTTCCAGTCCTAGAGGGCAGACTATCTTCTTAGCCTCGTACGTTGTCTTGGGCAATTTGTTTCCCCCGGAAGAATGTTCTTGACGAGTTTCAATAAATCGCCAAATGCCTTGTCACAAACCCCATTTTTTGCCTTCCATTGCAAGAACTCCAGAGTGGTATCCAACTTTTTGTGCCCCTGCTCGCAACCTGGGTACAACGAAGTTCTGTGGTTCTCCAACATCTTGTCCAATTAATGGGCCTCCTTTTCACTTTCGCAGTCCTCCCTGGCGTCCTACAACATCTGACCAAGATCATCCGCAACGTCGTTACCATCAGCAGCTATTTCCTCCTCGCCCGTTTGATTTCCTTCAAATCCAACATACTGAGCAAAATCCGGAATATTGTCGTCTTCCACTTCATTTTCTTCCATTTCAACACCTTGCTCTCCGTGGGATGTCCAATAATTATAGCTTGCCATGAACCCCGACTCAAACAAGTGGAAATGAATAGTCCTGGATGCAGAATACTCCTTCTGATTCTTACACTTATTGCATGGACAACAAATAAAACCCCTTTGCCTGTTAGCTTCGGCCACTCTCAAAAAATAGTGTACGCCGTCAATAAACTCTTTGGACCGCCGGTCAGCGTACATCCATTGCCAATCCATCTACATGAGTCAAAAAAAACCGTACACAAATAATTATTCTTACAATAATGACAGTCATACAATAATTATAAGATATCTTTATTCATTCAAAAATCATAAAATATTACACCAAATAATTCTTAAAAACTATTTGTAAAGTTTTAAACTAATTTTAATGTGTTTTACTTCTTTTAATTTTCATTTTAGTTTGTTTTCTATTATTTAAGATTAACTTTCACTAGAGTTTTCCTTCTCAACTATTTTATAAAACCTTGTTTAGCAAATGAACTAAATTTCTATATATTCTTTCTTCCCCACACAAATTTTCTCTCTCATCAACTTACAACTAAATTTTGGAGACAAAAAAGTGTGCAAAACATAGGTGCAAATGTAATATGACAAAAAAAAACATTGGAGGATGAAGTTGCAAACCTTTTAGGCACCTCCGATTTGTATGTAATCACCAAAATAAATTCAATAGAAATTTTGGCATGACCTCCCCTCTTTTTTGAAGAAATTTTGAAGCTTGCTCGGGCAGCTGGAGGAGGAAGAAGACATATATATATAGGGGTGGGACTTTAGTCCCGGTTGGTAGCACCAACCGGGGCTAAAGATAGTCCCGGTTGGTATAGTTACGATCTTTAGTCCCGGTTGGTAAGATCCCGGGGGGGCCTAACATGCCCTAACAGCATTCGAACCGGGACTAAAGATCAAATATGCCCGTTACCCTTTTGAACCGGGACTAAAGATCATCTTTAGCCCCGGTTTTTATTGCATCCGGGACTATTGTGGAATTCGGCCGACCGACAAAAGATGGTTTCTCCACCAGTGATATAAAGCGTTGGACTCCATGGGTAGTTTCATTACCATTGATTGCTGAGATTTTTATACTCCCTCCGTATTTTAATGTATGACGCCGTTGACTTTTTGACAAACGTTTGACCTTTCATCTTATTTAAAAAATTTATGTAATTATAATTTATTTTATTGTGACTTGATTTATCATCAAATGTTCTTTAAGCATGACATAAGTATTTTTATATTTGCAAAAAAAAAATTGAATAAGACGAGTGGTCAAACGTTGGTTAAAAAGTCAACGGCATCATACATTAAAATACGGAGAGAGTATTTTACTAGTGTTCCATTTTAGATTTTAATGGCTTGGGTCACGCATAATGGGAGAGAATATATAGGTGGATCACACGCGTATATATAGTTGGCAGTTTGGTAATACAATTGTTAAAATGGATGCCAGAGAGGAGTCTAATATAATGGTGAATTGGTGATTGTGTTTTAGTGGGATTGTAGTTTTAGTATCCCGAGTATATATGGTGCTAGGCTGCTACGAGTCTGCATGACGTCCTCTGTATCACGCAACAGAAGTGAAATTAATCATTAGCTACCTTTTTGAGGAGACAGAAACACCATGGAGACCTTCTTCAGTTAAAAATGGAGAAAAGGAAATACTTAAACTGCCAGTGACTAAGAAATTTCTCGCTACGGCTGCAGTCTTAACGCGCGTTAGTGACTATTCCATAAGCATAAACACTAACAAGTTCTTTAAACGTCTTTTTAATATGATGCCAGGTAAAGGCATCCTGTACATCAAAGTTATGAATCTTGACGTCATATAGATTCACAGCTGACCATATTTTCATTTGAGATTGTTTATGGTTACTTAGAAAAAATGTTCGTGCATTACAATACGTCAAAACATTTTTTTACAACATCAATCGGGAGCTGAGCAATAAATTGAAACATTGAGATCGCAATACATTATAATTGAAAATATTAATGAAAAGCATTCCTTGGTTTTGGTCCGAAGGCCTATTCATTCCTTCCTTTTCAGCCCCAACCCAATCCGCTACCTCCTTCTGCTTAGCTTGCCTCTCTTTGACCTAGCACACAAGTGGAGCCGCGGACATAACTAGCAAAACTTCTTCAACCTCCGTGGAAGACTGCCCAGTCCTGTGCCCATACGATGCCCGAGCCGATTCTCCCTACCAAATCCGGACGAATCTTTCTCAATCTTCTAAAATTGGTTAAATGCTTCTGTTCCACTCGGATTTCTCTTTCCTTTTTTTACAAAATTGGAGCGAATCCACATACTTTTGGATAAGAACAACCTGGGGAAGCTCGCCGACCGGCCATCATTGAAATCAATTAAATCTGGCAAATTAAAGTTGTATTGAAAGAAAAAAAACAAAGGGAAAATAATGAGGGCAGAGTGGGGAATCAATTTTTCAATCACATGAAGAAGAAAACACATTGGGAGACATTGATGTGGTGGTGACGCTAGAGTTCAGCCCGAGAGGGCATGGAGGCGCGCTACGCTCATGGGATCGGACGGGGCTGGAGGAGTCGGACGAAAAAAATCCGAAATACTCATTTTTTTTAATTAGATATAGATTTGAATTCTTCTGATAACCTTTGATGAGAGAATACTCCATATCGAAGTTGTAGTTATCAATGCATGCAATGCAGAACTTTGTAGCTGACAACTTTTTCGTTTGATATGGTTTGCGTATCCGAATATGCTTTTGAAGTTACTCTCAGATTTATTTTTAGAATAATTTTTCAAATGACTTAGCATGGATACAAGTTTTATATCAAAGTTACGGAGCTCGACGTGATCTACAATTATGGTGCTGATGACCATTTTTCATTTGAAATCATTCTAGAAAATTATATTAAATATTTTTTTAAGTTTGTTTTGCTAATATATTTAATTAATTATGTGCTACTTCTATGTGTGAGGAATGAGACGAACATTAGGTTCGAACATTAGGGATGTGTTGGGATAAGGGGGTTCTCAACCCTCTCCCTCGTATTCCGCGCACACGCTTTTCAAACTATTGAATGATGTGTTTTTTTAAAATATGTATTTTTTATTTCGGATTTCTTCTCTATCGAATTTGTTTTTCTTTCTCAATGTTGAGCTTAAATAATTTCACTATATATGAATGGCTTTATGTATGAGCTTAAATAATTTCACTATATATGAATGGCTTAAATAATTTCACTATATATGAATGGCTTAAATAATTTCTTAAGTAAAGATAGGTTTGGGATCTAATTAGCACCGATAAGATTGCCCATTCAAGCTAGCTAGTTATTTGCCATATCGACAAGAATATATAGGGATAGCCTGAGCTAGTTTTGATTAAAAATTTACGCACTATCGAATTAATATTTTTATGTGCGTGATGATAGCTCAGCATGGGAAAAAAAATGACACAAAACATAGAAACCACAGCAGGGGAGGCACTTAAAAACCATATATATTTTCAAGCTAGCTGAAAATAAAGCTGTTCTGAACACTGGAACAGCGAACTGCGCGCGTTGATCGGATGCCATATGCAACACGTACGAACCCCTGTCCGTCAACAGATAGATTCAGATCAGAATATGGCAATCGTGCAGTGTACTGTTCTCGCCACAGCAACAGCCGGAAGGACGACGACTAGCCGCCGGATGTCGATCGAGAGAGCTCGTGGGAGAGCTCTCGCGTTTCCCAGTATTAGTGCCGACTGAACAGTTAATGAGGCCGTGAATCTCCCATTGCATCCCATTCCCATGCTCTCGCGGCTCAGCACATACTAGTTACTGTAACGACTAGGTGTAGCATTATACGTGTTTGTTGATATATATATGTTGGGTTTTACACTTTGGAGTCTCGGGCATTTATCTCTCTCCGGGACTCTTCCAGTACTAACATGAAATGATATGAATCACAATTTCTTCATGGAGCAAAATACCAACATGTATGTTCAACCACCAATTGCTTTCATTATAATCTGGGTCAAATGTTTGTGTATTGACAGTACTGTAGAAGTTAACTTGCTATTATAATGTGGGTTAATTTTGTCTATGAATGGACAGTATGCATCAAGCTCAATATATGGTGCATCAAGTTTCTCGAAAAGAAGAACATGTGATGAACCAAATCATGGAGATGGTGGTTCTGATCATGATGATATTAGAGATCATGCATGGCGCTGATCATGATGATGATATGGGATAGTACTATGGTGATGATCATGGGGATGTTGTGCTTAGATGAAGCCATATTCTTGACATGCATTCTAACTATTAGCTTCAATTTCATTAAGAAAACTATTTGTATCAAGCCAAATATTTGGTCAATTTTATCATACTGAAGTGGTGGGAAGCAAGGTTACAATAATTGTGGCTAATATTGGGTTTACATGATGTAAACCGCTAATAATGTCATCAATTATTCACTATTTCTTTAACAAATATTGCTAATTGTTTACAATCTGTTGGTAATCCAAATTATCCTGTAGGGAATCATGGTATATGTTACAGAGAACATAATGGAAATCCATGAAACCCCGACGGGCTTACGGTCGGCAATATTCCGTTGAAAATGTAATGGCCGACGGTATATAGTATCACCGTTGGTGAGTCGACAAATCTCCGACAAACTCATTCCTGACCGGTGATCCCCGACTGTAAACTGTCGGTCATAGCTTTCCCAACAGTATTTTAGGATTACCAACGGTGATTTCACCGTCGGCAAAGATTGCATGTCCTGTAGTGTATGTTGTTATAATGTAAAATGAAGAAAAATAGGAGCAGTACATTCTGAATTTCTGATACACCTTAAGTCACTACCATATATTACACTAAATGAGCTAAGGCATGGTGATCTTTAGTTTTTTTATAGTTGATAAGTTCTATGCTGAAAACCTAAATTACAACATATTCTGAGAAGGTAAAATTGTTGCTCTGTCGTTTGCAATGGCAGGTTCTTTGACTGTACACTGCTAGAGAAATGCTTTGTACTCCCGGTTCGTAACCCCCTATAGTCCCGGTTATACAATCGAGACTAGGAATCCGGGACTAAAGATGCCCATTTTTAGTTCCGGTTAAAATAACCGGGACTAACCATCATCTTTAGTCTCGGTTATCAACTGGGGCTAAGGGATTATTTTTGGTTTTCTGTCTCCACTGTTGTTTTGCTGTTTGCATCTCGAGCACAATCGCACAAAAATCACACAAATCATACACAAATCACACACATAAATCATCCAAAAAAATCATTTACAAATCATACACAATACATGCTTATTCACAATCTACAAATCATCACAAAATCATCCCCAAATCAACAAAAAAAATCTACACATCAATTCACTGCCCATCCACAATCCACAAATCATCACAAAATCATCCCCAAATCAAAAAAAAAAAAATCTACACATCAATTCACAAAATAAAATAAAAAGCTCCACAGGCCGCCGCCGGCCTCCCGCCTTCAGCCGCCGACCGGCCACCTCCCCTCCTGGATCCGGCGGTGGGGATGCCGCTATCCCAGCGCCACCGCCGCCGCCCCTCATGTGGGACGCTGCTGCCCCGCCGCTTCCCTGGCTCGCCCCGCCGTCTCCCCTCCTAGATCCGGTGGAGGGGAGGCCGCTGCCGCTGCCCCGCCGCTTCCCCGGCCGCCTGGCTCGCCGGCTAGCTCACTCTGCTGCTTCCCTTCCTAGATCCGGCGGAGGGGAGGCCGTCGCAACCGCCCTGCTGCTACCCTTCCCACCGCCAGCCGTCGTTGAGAGAGAGGGAGAGGGGCGAGCCAAGAGCACCGCTGAGAGAGAGGGAGAGTTGAGGAGCGAGCTGAGAGAAATTTTTCTTAAGTGTTGGTTATATAGTAACGGGGCGGGAGAACGATGCGGAGAGGCTGATCCAGATTTTTCTTTTGTCCCGGTTGGTATAAACAACCGGGACTAAATATTGATATTTAGTCCCGGTTAGTAATACAACATGAAAATGTAGGAGACAGGAGTATGTGATTTTACTCTTGTGTGGGTCGAGTAGGGGTACCAGATCACTACATCATTTCACCTGACATGTGGTTTTTTTAAGTCCTACCAACATTGCTGACACTGCAAGGTTGTAATAACAATGAACAAAATAACAGACTTACCAATACCTCTCACACCTAACTTGGATGATACATTGCAGACACCGTGTTAGTTTGAGGTGCAAATTAATTGCTGGTATATATCTGCGTTGCATTGGCAGTCTATTGAATTATGCCGCTAGCTAGCTGCTCTTTGTCCTCCACGTGCTGGTAGCTCTCTTTTATGTTGGATCATAAAAATATAGGCAGCACACGTCCATCTTGCGCTGTTCTGCGTAGTAAAAAGGGAATGTACGACCAGATAGCAGCAAATGAGCCAAAATCATTGACCATGTGCTTTTATTTAAAAGTAAAATTGTTGAAGAAAATAAGAGGCCGGGCCATGTATTCAAGTAGCCTTCAAAAATGTAAAAGTTGTCATTCAAATTCATCTACTTCAACTTTCATACATCTTGTTTTTTACTTTTGATGTTCGGTTGTGTACGATGGCCGAAGAAACAATATAGTCAAGATAAAATATCCAAAGAAGGCGAGATAGGAAGATGAGAAAGTTAGGGATGATTTCACCACGTAGACGGTGATGCGCCGCACAAGGCAAGCGAGCAATGAAGCCACAACCACAACTCCACGAGAAAGCAAAACCAGAAGCAGTAGCCAGTGCGTACGCTGCATTGTCTCTGGACGCCAAATCCACGAAGCGAAGCGAAGCAAAGCAGGAAAGCTCTTTTCCTCCAAGGTGCAGACTCCCGAGTTTCCGACGCCTCCCATGCCAATGAGTATAGGACACAGCCCTGTGAATTCTTCTTGTGCGCCCCCAAAAAACACTGCCCTTATGTGGACCTGTCCAACGACTCACCCAGCTCTTAATGCCGGGTCATCACTTTTTATAGATGGATGTTCGGAAAGGCTAAGGGGCGATCGATCGCTACCAGCGATCGCCCCTAGCGCGGTTCCCCCCTCCCTCCACTTTCCTTTTTCGGCACCGCATTACTTTCCTATTTTAGTTAATTTATATACCTAAAATTTATACACCTCAAATTTACACATATAAAGTTTAGTGACCTAAATTTTATAAGTCAAAAGTTTATATATCCGATTCAAATTTGAATTTGAATTCAAATATTTTTTATATATAGTATTTCTATACATCTAAAGTTTACATACCCGTTTCAAATTTGAATTTGAATTATATCTGATTCAAATTTGAATTTGAATTGAAATATTTTCTATATATAGTATTTCTATACATCTAAAGTTTATAAACCTAAAGTTTATAGACATAAAGTTTATATACCCGTTTCAAATTTGAATTTCAATTATGTCTGATTCAAATTTGAATTTGAATTGAAATATTTTCTATATATAGTATTTCTATACATCTAAAGTTTATACACCTAAAGTTTATAGACCCAAAGTTTATAAGCCAAAAGTTTACATAGCCGATTCAAATTTGTTGAATTCAAATTTTTTATATATAGTATTTGTATACATAAATTTTTCTAACTTTTTGTAAAATTTTGTGTGGTGTACTGTCGCGCCCAGAAGTTCTTTTCCGTAGCAAAACTCAATTAATAAATGGTTGGAAGAAATTATTTGTTTAAAGGCAAGAGAGAAACCCTAAATTAATAAATGCAAATAATAATCGGAATCGGCATGTGGAATTTTTCTTGGATTCTACATGTCAAAATATGCTAACAGGATTTTTAGTGAAATTTTTAGAGCATTGGAAATAATTTTAACCAATTAAAATAAGCAAAGTGCAATATTAAATCCCTGGGAAAATCCTTTTTCCTTTTTATCTTTCCTTTTTCCCCCTCTTTTCCTCCTTTGGGCCGCCAGCCCATCTCTCCCGCCCCCTCCCGAAGTCCAGGTCGCCTCCCCCTCACTCCCTCGGGCGCTGACAGGTGGGGCCCACCTGTCAGCACCTTCCCCAACCTCCAGCCGGAGGGGCGGCCTCCCTCCTCCCTACCGCCCCGCGCTCCCTGCCTCCCCGGGCCACGTCGCCCACTCCCCCGCGCGCCCCGCCCTCCCCGCGCCCACGCCTCACTCCCGCTCACCCCCGCGCCCGCGAGATGGCCGGGATTCAAATTTGAATCCCGCCTCTCTCTCTCTCTCTCCTCCTCCACCTCCTCCACTACTCCGGCGAAATTGCGCCGTTCCCGGCCACGACTCGCCGCCCCCCTCCTATTTAAGCACGCCCGCACCTTCCTCTCCCTTTTTCCTTTCTCGGCCGAGCCCTCCCGAGCTCTCCATCGCTCCCGCGCCTCTCATCCCGCCATCCGCCGCTCGCCACCGAGCTCCGGCCGCACTCCGCCACCGCTAGAGCCGTCGCCGCAGCCGGGTTCGCAAGCTTGTGCGCTACCCCGTCCGCCGTTTCCCCGGTCAATCCCGCCGCCGGAGCTTGCTTCTCCTCGCGCGCCGGTGAGTACCCCCATGGCCGCCGCCTTCGACCGGCGAATCCGCTCGCCGTTAACCACCCCTCTCCCTCTAATCCCTCCCATCTTGTTCCCTAGGAGGTCTCGGAGCTCGTCCGCCTATCGTCGCCGTTCCCCGGTCGCTCGCCGTCGCCGTTCGCCGTCGTCTTCCCCCCCACGCCGGCCAACTCGCGGTGAGGCGCCCCTCCCCCTCTTTTTCACTTCCTCTCCCTCCTAGCGCCGTGCCGGGCCGAGCCGCCGCTTCGGCTGTGTGCCGCCGCCTTCGCGCCGCTGTCATCCGCCGCCGCTTCCCGCGCCTCCGGTTGCCGTCGCCGGCGACTGTGCGTGCGCGCCACCGCCCTCGCCATAACCGGTCGGCCGGTTTGAGGCCGAGCCGACCGGGCGTCTCCTCCTCCCCATGAGCCGCCGCTCGGTGGGGCCTGCTTGCCAGCCGCCCCTCTCTCTCCTTGAGTCACTGACCCGCGGGTCCCGCGTGTCGGCGCCACCCCTCCTTGTGCTGACGTCAGCCCTAGGGCAATATTGCGCAATAAATTGATTAAGGTTTTTCTTTTATAGTAATAAACACAGATAATCTTCTAAAAATCATAACTAATTCATCCGAGCTCCGATTAAGTCCATTCAAGTCTCAGTAAATTCATAAAAATGTGTAGAATGCATTAAAAATGGCTTTGTTCTCTGTTTCAGTAGTCTTATAGCATGTTTTGCTTGTGTGCTTTGTTTATCGTGTAGATTTCGGCCGTTTCGTCGATTCGCGGATTCTCGAAGACGTTGCTGTGGTCTCATCAGTGCGAGAGCAAGGCAAGTCATGCAATACAATTGATCATATTGTACCCAATTTACAAATATCCCGTATTTCTATTAAATATTGCATTGTTTTACAATATCATGTGGGATGGGTCCTATTACTCAGCTATATGTTGTTTCCCTTACGCCATTGATAACTTGGGTATTAAAATGACTAGATGTTGGTTTAGGAGATGCTTAGCCCTGCTTAGTTCAACTAGTGCACAAAGGGGGATCTCATTAAAGCATAGACTTGATTATCGGCATAGCTTTGGTTTAGTGCCACCGTAATGGTGTTGGTTAATTAAAATACACGTCATGGTGGGCTGTGGGTGCATGGTTTTGCTAGTCGTGCCCATGGCAGTTAAGGACCGGTTCGCGGGATGCCCTGGAAGAACTTATCGTACTTACCACAAGCCAGCGTGGGCAATGGCTGGGCTTGTAGTGTAGCTTTTCTCTAGCCGACGTACCCAGGCGAGGGTGGGCGTGATGGAGTTGGGTCGGCCGGGGTGTCCGGTTGATCGGCTTCCGGATTCACCGCGGCACGAAAGGGGGGCTGCCCGTTGCCTGCTGGGGACGGGGGCGAACCCTAAGGTGTGGTGCGATCGGTTAGAGGGGGTTATGCGAAGGGTCCTATCACGGCCTCTTTTCGGTATGTCGTGGTGGCATGTCGGCGCACGAGAACGTGTCGTGGGGCTGTGTCTTGTGAGTACAGTTGTACACCTCTGATCAGAGTAAAACTATTCGAATAGCCGTGCCCGCGGTTATGGGCGGTCGACCAGATTCACCGTGATTAGTCTCACCCCTAGTTATCTTTTGGAACTGGTTAGTTCAGGTGGTGGTTTGGGCCTGTCTCAACGTGGTGTAGCGTTGAGCAGTGATTGGTTAATATTGATTAATTACTGCAACTGTTTTACTGCTTTCAACTTCTACTTTTAAATGCCAGCTTTATGCAAAAGAACCTTTAGCCCCCTTGGATATATCCTGCATCATACCTCCTCTTCCGGTATGACTTGCTGAGTACAGTGGATAGTACTCAGTCTTGCTCTCTTTTCCCCCACACCAGAGTTGAAGTCCTTCTCAGTTGAAGATGTCTCGAAGAGGTTGGTTTCGTCGCTGCCATCAAGGATGCCTGTGGAATGGAGTCGCCCGCTGCAGGAGTCAAGTCTTCAGGCTTAGCTCGCTTTTATCTTTTTCCGCTGCATTTGTAATCTTTTCTATTTTTGTAAGACGTGGATCTGTATGTCAACCATTGTCGTTTGTGTACCCTGGCTGGTCCTGGACAGGGATTTAATGCACATTCAGCTTAGAAATTCTGGTTCGTGAATTTCTGGGCGTGACATGTACTGTAGTAGGAAGAGAAGCGGAGGAGGAAGGGGGAGAAGAGTGAGGAGGGGAGGCGGGGCGGATCTGATCGCTGGGCTATAGCCCTAGCGATCGATCGCCCATTAGGGGCACCCATGGATGTTTGGTCCTCACGTTTTAATGGATGGAGAGAAATATCAGGAGCTAGGCATGTCAGGTCATCTACTAACTTGTCGACCCATCCAACTCCCACAAATCGCACGCAGATAATTTTTAGTTTAAACTATAGCTCCATGCCTAACACAAAGCTGTAAAAGTGTGAAGAGGATGGTGAACTTATGAATGTTACATGTCGCAAACTCGAGACGACGGTGATGCAACTCTTTGCAAACTATGGCTGGAGATTCACAAATAGACTTGAATAAATGTGTATTCCTTATCTTGGTTTGTTTTTTCTTTTATTGAGTGTGTTTGATTACATTTGAACTACACTCTTTGTATAAGTGATACTCTGTAATAATTGGCAGTAACTCTGTTGAGTCAAGGCCGGGATATAAATTCCATTATCTAAAAAATGCTTAATACTAGAATGTTCCTTTCTTTTTAAGGTGGACACCTAATAGAATGTTAGAAAGGCTAAGCCGTCAATGGCAACAAAAGCTAGAATAGAAAAATAGTTATATATCTAAGCCTATTTTCTTTCTCGAAAGGAAGCATAATGTATTTCATCTCCTAGCAATATAACTAGGCTAGTAACCTACAATTCCTGTGAGAGCACAATTCCTCCTACAAAACTGATATTTGCAGACAACCCAACTTTATCTTTACAAATGGGCCCAAAACAAGTTCATTGTGTACAATGTTATGGAGGGTGTGCCGTAACAGCATCTTGTGAAAATTAATTTTCACAGAAGGGCTTCTTAAGAATTCCATCAGTGAAAATTAATTTTTGCAGAAGGGATTCTTAAGAGTTCCGCCTATGAAAATAGGTTTATTTTTCCCATACGGACAACATAATTTATTGTTAACAACAGAATTTGGCATCATATTAGGAGAAAGAAGAATGAGATCGAAGCGGATTTGGTGCGGAATCGAGCTAATCTCCAAGTGGGACTACGCGTCGGCTGAGTATCGCATCGGCTAAAAACTGGACAAAGGCTTGACTTGGCCAAAATGGTATAACCTTGGCTCGGCATGGGCCTAGATCAAGATAACCGTCATTGCCAGTCAGAGATATGGCTCATGAGTTACCTACATATGTTCCATCGGCTACTTTCATAATATTGTCTTAAACTTCTTTATTTGATCTGATAGACAATATTACAGCTAATGAGGCATGTTTAGGGTTTAATATTCACTGATCTACCCAGTCTATAGCCGATTTGGTCTAACTACATCGGCTGAGACCACAAATGATATGCTATCGGCCTATCGGCCGATCGGCTCTCGGCTGACTAACTCTGCTTTTGTCTTTTTTGCTAATTGCAGGAACAAATCTGATGGCACGCTCTTTGACACACTCGAGGCTAGCCTTGGACCTGCACTAGAGTTAAGCAAATCTCCCATTCCACCATGTTTTTACATCAACACATACCTGCCTTCAGCACCACGATGCCTTCTACTCTCCTCTCCGTCACTTAACATCTCCTATTATCTTTATCTCCTCTCCGTCTCTCATTCTCTCTTGGGGCTATGGTGACAGAGGATGGCCGCGGTGGCACAGGTCGGAGTTCATCAACCTTGCACCTGCCATTCCCACTTCGATGGTGGGAGGGATGATGTTCGTTGCACACGGGTATTGGTGTTAGGGAGTTTTTGGCGGCTAGTCTTGAGGCAATGGATTCGTCAACTGTGCCCCTGCTAGAGAAGATCCAGATGGGGAGTGCAGATCCGGTACCAGTGTCAGCACCGGGAAGGAGTAGCGGCAAACAGGAGCGCTAAATTCTGCGCTGGGAAGCTCGGCGACAGTGGGTCCGTCGACAGGGAGCGCGCAACAACGGATCTTGTGGCAGGGAGCTTGGCAACTATGGTTCGTGGCCACGACGGATTTGAGCTTTTTTTTTAGATAATGGAATAAAAATATCCCGGCCTTTACTTAAAAGAGCTACAGCCAATTATAACATAGAATCATTTGACAAACATAGTGTAGATCTAATTGAATAGAACACACCGCAAGCAACAATAAAGAATCCAGTCTAACAAAGGAGATTACAATTATTGAAGTCTATTTGTAAATCTCCACCCATAATTGGCAAAAAGTTGCATAACTGTAGTCTCCAACTTCCGACATGCAACTTTCAGAAACTCTTCATCATCTTCACACCTTTGTAGTTGTGCCCAAAACCGAAGCCAATGGGTTGCTCTGAAAATGACCTGCATATAGGAAAATGATGGTGATTTGTCAAAAACTATATTGTTCCTACTCAGCCATATTGCCCAACAAATGGCAGAAGCTCCAACAAGTATCAGTTTACTCATTTTCTTATCAACTCCCAAAAGCCACCCATCAAACATATGAGATATGCTAACTGAAAGATTAAATCCAAAAGAAAACTGAACTGCTCTCCACAGAAACTTCGCAAAATGACAATCGAAAAAGAGATGTTGAATAGACTCATTCTTCAAACAAAACGAACACCTTTAAGCAAGTACCACATAAAAATTTTAATCTTAAGTGGCATCTTAAGCTTCCAAATGCACTTATTCCTGTCAATATAACCATTATTAATTAAAGCTAGGTACATAGACCTCACCGAGAACAACCGATTCTGATGGAAGTTCCATCTAAAAGTATCAAACGAATCATTCAATTGAATATGAACTATAGAGGAACATAACTCATGCCAACAATCAAGATTCTGACCAACTAAAGCTCTTCTGAAAGAAACATTAAGCGGAACAGAACCCATTACAGTAGCAATAGAAGATGTTTTCCTACGAGCAATTGCATACAAAGATGGATACTTGTCCTTAAAAGCCCAGTTACCTAGCCACTTATCCTCCCAAAATCTAATTTGATCCCCATTATTGACAATCCAAGAACCCATATTTAAGAAGGTACTTTTGACATTCATAAGACCAGACCAAAAATGGGAATCACCTTGTTTCTTGTCAACTTGGGTTATAGACTTATTATAAAGATATTTCCTCTTCAATAAGTCATGCCAAACCCCTTCCTCATTAATTAACTTAAACAACCATTTACTTAAAAGACATTTATTTTGCACCTCCGGATTATGAATCCCAAGACCCCCCTGGTCCTTGGGTTGACAGACAACATCCCACCTAGTGAGCCTGTATTTTTTCTTATGATCATCTCCTTGCCAAAAGAATCGCGATCTATAAAAATCAATTTTATGAAGAACCCCTTTCGGCACCTCAAAAAAAGATATTATAAACATAGCTAAACTTGAAAGAACTGAATTAATCAACACCAATCTACCCCCAACCGATAAATGCTTGCCTTTCCAACTACTAAGCTTTTTTTCTATTCTCTCTTCAATAAGTTTCCAATCTTTATTACAAAGCTTTCTAAAATGCATCGGAATTCCAAGGTATTTAAAAGGAAAAGCACCTAACTTACAACCAAAAATGTCCGAATATTGCTCATAACATTCCTTTGCCTGACCAAAACAAAATAATTCACTCTTGTGAAAATTTATTTTTAGGCCAGATAGCTTTTCAAAGACCGATAAAATCAGTTTCAAATTCTTTGCCTGTTGTAAGTCATGCTTCAAAAAGATGATTGTATCGTCTGCGTATTGCAAAATAGACAAACCATCATCCACAAGATGCGGAATTACCCCATTCAAAAGACCAGCCTCTTTAGCCCTCTTAATCAATAGAGTGAGCATGTCAGCTACTATATTAAAAAGAATAGGAGATAAAGGATCCCCTTGCCTAAGACCTTTGAAAGTTTGGAAACAATTACCAATTTGATCATTAACTTTTATACCAACATGCCCACCTTGAACAAAAGATGCTATCCACTCACACCATCTAGGAGAAAAGCCTTTCATTCTCAAAGTTTGTTGTAGAAAAGGCCATTTAACTTTGTCATAAGCTTTCTCAAAATCAATCTTAAAAATTACACCATTTTTATTTTTGCGATGTAATTCATGCAAAGTCTCATGTAAAATAACCACTCCTTCCATAATATTCCTCCCAGGAATGAATGCTGTTTGAGTAGGACTAATTACCTTTTGAGCAACATCCATTAATCTATTTGTAGCAACTTTGGTAAAAATCTTAAAGCTAACATTAAATAGGCATATAGGTCTATACTGTTGAATCTTCATAGCCTCAGCACACTTAGGCAAGAGAATAATAATACCAAAGTTAAGTGAATACAAAGGCAAACTCCCAGAATGAAAATCCTTAAAAAGTTGTAAAAGGTCAAATTTAATTACATTCCAGAACACCTGGTAAAACTCAGCAGGAAATCCATCTGGACCCGGAGCTTTGTTATGTTCCATTTGGAAAATAGCCTCCTTAACCTCATTTTCAGAAAATTCCTTAGTTAAAGCTTCATTCTCCAAAAGTGAAACTTGAGGAATGCCAGCAATATAATTATCATCAAACTGAAGGTCAGATTCATTAGGAGGGCCAAAAAGACCTTTATAATAAGTGGTAATATGCGACTTTAAATTGGAATCACCTCTTATTAATTGATCACCATCCTGTAATTGATAAATTCTAGTTTTCTTGTGTTTCCCATTTGCCACTCGACGGATTTGAGCTAGGTTTCCTTTTCTTTTGTTTTTTTTTTGCTGAAAATCTTTTTGCAATCAGACCAGGTAATGTCCCTGTCTGTTAAAACCTGTTTTTGCACCACGTTATGGTGGCCACTCGAAAAAATTCTGATTTCTACAGACACCTCGCTCTAGCCGGTTATGCTGTCTGGATGGCCGCCTTCGAAGATTGAATTTTGACTTTATAAAAATTATTTTTAAGTAATGGATGCTTCTGCTTGCCAGTGGTTACTACTTTTAACATCATTCTATAGTTCCTCTCACCTGCAAAATCAAGTGTGGTAGAATACAGTTTCTTATGCCTATGATTCCAATATATTCTTTAGATAGTGGAGAATCATGAATTAGGAGAAGACCCAACTACAAAATCATTCCAACCAGGCCTGTTGGTTCGACCCCAAAATTTTACACCATGTCACATCGAGCGTCTAAACACCTGCATGAAGTATTGAATATGAGCTTAAAAAAAACTAATTGAACGGATTGCGACTACTTTGCGATACGAATCTTTTAAGCCTAATTGCTTCATGATTTGACAATGTGGTGCTATAGTCAACCTGTGCTAGTGACGGATTAATTAGGTTTAATAAATTTATCTTGTGGTTTGTTGACGGATACTGTAATTAATTTTTTTATTATTGTCCAAAAACCCCATGCAGCACCATGTATAGTATCCGATGTGGCACGCCAAAACTTTACACCCCCGGATCTAAACACCCACTTAGAAGATGGACATAGGTTCACCTGACATTGAAAACATTATGAAAATGAATGTATTTTTACTCTTGTGTGGGTCCACTAGGGGTACGAGACCACTGCATCATTTCACCTGACATATGTCAATTTTTGTAAGCCCTACCAACATCGTTGACAGTGCAAGCTTGTAAGAAAAAAAGAGCATCATAACAGGCCTACCGATACCTCTCACATCTAAGAGTAGGTACAATAACGTGATTAAGCTGGCCCCAAAATTTCTCTCACCTTCCTAATCCTAGATTAAGGTAGCAGAATTTAAGAGAGAGAAACGAGCAGGCGCTTAACCTGGTGCCGGGCGATAGTGCAACATCCAACGCCGTATCGCTCGCATGGAGCCCACGAAGGAGATTAAAACCGCGTTATGTGGGTCCCACAAGAAAAATCCCTGATCCCAGCCTCCACCGCATCTCAACTACCGAAAATCTCCTCGCTCCGCCGCCGCTGCCTCAGCCGAATAGATCGAGAGGGGAAGAGGAGGAGGAGGAGTGGAGGAGTACTGATGGGATCGAGGAGGAGTACCAGCATGCGAAAGAGGAGATAAGGACGATGGGATCGAGGCGTGCGGCTCCGGTATTTTGTCTCGGTTAGTATAAACAATCGGGATTAAAGGTAGTGAGGCCTGACAGCTTTTTGAACCGGGACTAAAAATGATCTTTAGTTCCGGTTGTTAACACCAACCGGGACTAAAGATCATAAAGTCCACGTGCACTTTTAAACCGGGACTAAAGAGTATTTTTAATCTCAGTTCATATTGGAACCGGGATTATTATGATTTTTGCCCAATCCTTCAAAGATGCATTCTCCAGGAGTGAGACACTGCAGGGTTGTAATAACAATGAACATAATAACAGACTTACCGATACCTCTCACACCTAACTTGGATGTTACATCGCAGACACCGTGTTAGCTTGAGGAGCAAATCAATTGCTGGTATCTGCGTTGCATTGGCAGTGTCTATTGAATTATGCCGTTATCTGCTCTTTGTCCTCGTGCTGGTAGCTCCCTTTTATGTTGGTTCATAAAAATATTGGCAGCACACGAGTTCATGTTGCGCTGTCGTTGTACGTAGTAAAAAGGGAATGCACAACCATTTTGCAGATAATGAGCCAGAATCACTGACCATTTGCTTCTATTTAAATGTAAAATTGTTGAAAAATAAGAGGTCATGTATTCATGTTGTCGTTCAACAAATTCATCTGCTTCTACTTTCATATCCTGTTTTTGACACAAAGCGAGAAAGCTCTTTCCGTCGAAGGGGCAGGCCCCTGCATTTCCGACGCCTCTCATGCCAATGAGTATACATCCAGCTCGTAATGCCGAGTCATCACTTTTTATAGATACTAGCCACCAACCCGTGCCTTGCAAGGGCTATATATCACTTATATATTATAATTACTAAATTATGCAATTTCTTTGTATTATAAATTTTAAAAATGTAATCATACGTTACCAATTGGTAACTTTGAATTTCGTTATTAAATAAATAAAATGAAATATTCAAGATGGATACAACTTCATATTTATTAATGAAATTTAGATACATCGATTTGGACTAAAGATTGAGCTCATAATATATAATGCAGTGAAGACATGGCCAATAATTTTGCATCCATAAGAGGAAATAAGCAGAACATGAAAATTATATTAGACCATACTAATCCAACTAATATTTTCGTAATTGCATTATGGCAATAACCATATATCCTATAGGAAAATAACTTAAAGATACATGGAATATATTGCCAGATAAAATCATAAGTTATATCGCTGAACATTGTTATTAGGAAGAGTGGAATTTACGTGAAACATATGGCTCGATTAGCTGGCACAGATATATGCCATTGTTTTACTCTTACTGCTAACTATTATATAATACATAGAGAACAAAATGACATGAGCATGTTAATTACCCACATAGCTAATGAGCTAAATTTAGATCAGTTTGAAATTTGATTCCAGCGATTATTTTGGCAACCTGAAGATGCGTGGCATTGAATTTCAGTGAGTTGTTGATGCTGTGTGGCCGCTTGATCCAAGCACCATCTATTAAAAATCAGTGTGGACCAATAGAAAAAAGTTACAGATTGCATATGGTGCTGGATCGTGGGCATTGAAAAGAAACGGCACATTAGATCTGGTGATGATGATGATGCGTGATGATGGGATCGATCGAATTCGAGCGTTGATGCCGCATGGACACTCGAATCAAACAAAATTTATATTACGAATCATATCTAGATGAAAAAAAAAACAATGCAAGTGCAGTGGAGGAGAAAATAAATCAAACCATGGATTTAACACCGGAGGAACGTCGATCACAACAATAAATCGATCTCGGTGACTAGAGGCTTGTTCCACACTCTTCACCTCGACAATAAAAATTTAGAATTAGGGATGCCAAGGAGATATGCTAGGGACAGGGGGAATCGGTGTGTCTCTCTCGAGCGAAGACCTCAAACATGTTTGCGTTCCCATCTATTGGATTCCTGAAATTAACGGAGTTAATTGTAACCTGAGAGAAGATCGATACATGTACGTATACATTGGATGGGCTTGTACGGTGCATTGGTTGGGCTGAGAAGCGGCCCAATCTATTTTAACACAGGTTCTCAATAATGAAAATCTACGGTGATTGTGATATGACACACTTAATCAATGGTCGGGTCTTTCCGATTAACGTGGTAGCTTTCTCAGAGTGTCCAATTAGTATAGGTATAGATATACATAAATAGCTATTTTGTCATCATGTTATTTTAGTGGATGGAGAAATATCAAGAGCTAGGCCTGTCAGGTCATATACTGTTAGAATAGGAGTCGAATATACTAGTCCTATTTGGTTACGGTTGGACTTAGAGTTGTAATAGGTGTTAGGGGGTGGAGTTAGAGTCGAACTCTGTAACCCGGCATCTCTCTTAAATAGAAAGGGGGGCACCACAATGTAACTATGGCGACTACAATGTAGCGTAGACACGCAGGGAGATGATGGCGGCGTGGCCGTGGACTCGTAGCGGCTAGGAGCTATATTGGTTGGGGAGGAGCGCCCATAATCAGAGCCCCGGGGATGTAGGCTTCGGCTGAACCTCGTTAACAAATATCGTGTGTTCCTGTGTCGTCATCTGGCATGTCTTGGGTGATCAATGATTGAAGCGATCGGGAAGGTTAATCGTCGTTCCGCTATATCGGCTAACTTTTATAACAAGTGGTATCAGAGCAGAAGGTTTCAGCATTGGATCAAGAAGACGTGGAAAAGGAAACACAGGGTGGGATCGCGCATCGACGGGAGATCGTCAGTCGTGGCGATGAGATCGATGGCGACAACGAGGACGTTGCGGAGGCGATGACCTCACTCGCGATCAGACCGACGATGGCGGAGCGTGACCGGAAGATGAAGCCGGGCGTGGCCGAAGGCGTTCGGAGAGATCGGAGGGGTAGCGCCATGGACGGCGCGCCCGACGCACGCGGCGAACGCGGATCCGCGGCGGCAGGGAGGCCAATGACGGAAGGGCGAAGCCGGCGAGCGTGGCGTGGCGCAGCGGACGTGCAGGGCCGATGACGACGGGGTCGTGGACAGTGAACACGAGGGCTGCGACTGCGGTGCGTGCAGGGGCACGGACGTCGTGTATGGAGGCATGACTTGTGCACACCTACACATGCATAGGTGTGGTTTCCAAGAGCATAACCAAGACGGATACGGTGCGGAGACGTCGACTTAAGCAGGGAGAGGTGGTAGTGGGCTCCATCGTGGAGGAGTAGCTACGGACTCTAGCGAAGAAGTTTCTCTAATCCGAGCGGTGGCAGTTTCGGCTTTGGTGTCTGATGCAGGCAGCGGCGACGACTCAGAGGAGGCGTAGGCTGCGGCTTGTAGCAGGAGGAAGCGGAGACCGAGAACGAGTCGGGGTTTGGTTTTTGGCTCGTAGGAAGGCAGGCATGTGTAAGAAGTGCATGGACCGGTGTTAACCTCCACAAAGTCAGGCGGTGGGCCAAGAAAAAAGGAGAGAGTAGTAGTCTTTTGCTGGTCACGTTAATTATGATAGGGTTACATGTGTATGCAAGCATATGTTGGCTGCCATAGTACGTGCATGCATTATACTACTGTGCAACATTGCTTTACGTATGGCAGGGAGCCAGGAAGACCAATAAGCTAGCTGTGTGGTGGTGCTAATTAAACGTGGGTCATCAAGCTGGGCGTGGAGATCAAAGCGTGCAAGGCTACCAGGAGTCTAGGACGCATTGGTTGGCGTAATTAAGGTGGTGGTGATTCAGTAGAGAGATGCACAGGCGCAGGGGCAATTGGTGTGGCGCTGCCATGATAACCAAGACGGAACTTGTATGGTCTACGGTGACTTAGGAGATGGTACATCATGTGGCATTCGGTCCAGAGAGGATCGAGGCTGGTTAAACTGGGCCGGCAGGGTGGTTAGACCGACGGACTGGTTAGACTGCGGAGCTTGGACGGTTAGACCGGGTTCAACGGACCGGTGGTTCGTTGCAGAAACTTGTGAGTGGATTCAGAAGAAGGGCAAAAAGGTTCTACGGTCTGGATAGTTTGCAACTGACAAGGGCGAATAGACTGGCGACGACAGGTCGGTCAGGTCTCATATGGAATTATCTGGCAGACATGATATATATGGGACTCGACGAGGAGTTGAGATATATGGAGTTAAGCCAGGACTGAAGAAAAGGACCCGGGCAACAGCGGGTCAAATATCGTTGATGGGATCAGCGATACTGTTTGGCAGTATAGGATATATCCAGGATATGCGGGTCAGCATGATGGGGATATATGAAAATCTGCGTCACTGAAGAGGAAAAGCAAGCGCTATGGTGTTAATTTCTTCAAGTGATTCAAGGCAACGGTGAATTTTCTCAAAGTATCATAGGTTCAATCTACGGATGCGGGAAAGCTAGGATGTTGGATTTATTAGCTCAGTTCATATGACGACAAGGAAGAAAGGGTTCAGTTCTTCATGTCTGGGGTTATCTGACCATGGATTAGATCAAGTCAAATTTAAGACAGTAGATGGAGTTGAACATGGTCTTCGGGGAGTCTATGATGTGACAGCTAGGAAGAAATCCAATTTTGCTTGGCAAGACGACTAAGATGATAGGAGAGAAGGTGGAGCACTGTTGCAGGGGGAGTCCAAAGGAAGAAATTACAGGGATAGCGGAGTCTCTTGAAGACGGTGGGTCCGGCGTAGACTCGTCGGGCGGCTTGCGGTGAAGCTGCAAAGAAGATAACACAAGTCTGGAGGAAAGGTGGATCGGCATGGTGATTCTACTGCTTCTGGGTGGCGTATATTCGCCAAGGTGGAGTTTGTTAGAATAGGTGTCGAATATACTAGTCCTATTTGGTTACGGTTGGACTTAGAGTTGTAATAGGTGTTAGGGGGTGGAGTTAGAGTCGAACTCTGTAACCCAGCATCTCTCTTTAATAGAGAGGGGGGCACCACAATGTAACTATGGCGACTACAATGTAGCGTAGACACGCAGGGAGATGATGGCGGCGTGGCCGTGGACTCGTAGCGGCTAGGAGCTATATTGGTTGGGGAGGAGCGCCCATAATCAGAGTCCTGGGGATGTAGGCTTCGGCTGAACCTCGTTAACAAATATCGTGTGTTCCTGTGTCGTCATCTGGCATGTCTTGGGTGATCAATGATTGAAGCGATCGGGAAGGTTAGTCGTCGTTCCGCTATATCGGCTAACTTTTATAACATCTACTACTAACTTGTGGACCGTCCAACTCCCACAAATCGCACGCAGATAATTTTTAGTCTAAACTATAGCTCCACGCCTAATACTAGAATGTACCTTTTTTTCTTAAGGTGAACACCTAATATAACGTTAGAAAGGACTAAGCCGTCAATGGTAACAAAAGCTAGAATAGAAAAATAGTTGTATATCTGAGCCAAATTTCTTTCTCCAAAGGAAGCATATTGTATTTCATCTCTTGACAATATATATAACTAGGCTAATAACCTCTCAGTCAAAACTCAGAACACTGTGCAAGAGCATTCAAGCACACCATATCGTGTGAGAGCACAATTCCTCCTACAAAACTGATATTTGCAGAAAACCCACCTTTATATTTACAAATGGGCCCAAAACAAATTCAATGTGTACAATGTTATGGAGGGTGTCCTCTAACATCATCTTGTGAAAATTAAATTTTACATAAGGGCTTCCTAAGAGTCCCGTATGTGAAAATTATTTTTTACAGAATGGCTTCGAGTTACGTATGTGAAAATAGGTCTATTTTCGCATACGGACTAATTAACATACCTGCCTTCAGCACCACAATGCCTTTTCTTCCCCTCTCCATCACTTAACATCTCCTATTATCTTTATCTCCTATCATCTCCTCTCCGTCTCTCATTCTCTCTCTTGGGGCTACGGTGACAGAGGAGGGACGATGTTCGTTGCACACGGGTCCTGGTGTTAGGGAGTTTTTGGCGGTTGGTCTTGAGACAACGGATCCGTCAGTTGTGCCCCTGCCCAGAGAAGATCTAGCTGGGGAGTGCAGATCCGGTGCCAGTGGCAGCACCGGGAAGGAGCAGCGGCAAACAGGAGCGCTAAATTTGGCGTGTGAAGTTCGGCGACAGTGGGTCCGTCAACGGGGAGCGCCGCAACAACGGATCCTATGGCGGGGAGCTTGGCGACTATGGTCCGTGGCTGCAACAGATTTGAGCTTGGATAGGGCTAGGTTTCCCTTTTTTTTGGATTTTTTTTGCTAAAAATCTTTTTGCAATCGAGCGAGGAGATGTCCCTGTCTGTTAAAACCTGTTTTTGCACGAGGTTGTGGTGCCCTCTTGAAAAAATTCTGATTTTTACATACACCTCGCTCTAGTTGGTTGTGCTGTCCGGATGACCGCGTTCGATGATTGATTTTGACTGTTTGGAAAAATACTTTTTAAGTAATAGATGTAGGATCAAATCACAAGAACTGAGCCAACCAAAGGGGGGGTGAATGGTTGGTATACTAAAAACCGAAAACTTTTAGCGGAAATAAAAGTTACCCTCGAAATCGACGGAGATCGGTCTGACCGAGATTGATCTGCCGGTCTGACCGAGTGGATGCCGTCGGTCTGACCGGTGTTGAATCTCCGGTCTGACCGCCGAAGCTGCTCGCCGCGCCTGTCGCCGCCGCCGGTCTGACCGCTCGTACGCCGTCGGTCTGACCGCCGCTTTGTCGCCGGTCTGACCGCCGGTAGATCGCCGGTTAGACCGCCGAAACCCGGTAAACACAAATCGAACAACTCTTAAAGTGGATGACGACTTTATTACTTCTCTCTGTATTTACAAAGTGCACCAACAGCACTCCTTATAAAAATTTCGACTAAAACTCGAAACCCTAACTCAAAACTCAACTCTATTGCTCTCTCAAGCAATACCGGGAAGCCTCACGCTCCCCCTCTATTTATACATGAGGTAGGCAGCCTAAAGCCACGAACCAAACTCATACTAGGAGTCCTAAACACCTTAGGAAACCCACTAGTACAAGAAAGAAACTTTACATAACCAATCGTACCAAATTTGGACTCCTTCCAAATTTAACTCCGCATCCCATACACACACAATAACTCCATCGTATGCCATATGGAATCTCCATCAACCACGTGCATCAACTCTAGCCTAAGTATCCCGCATGATCTCTGACCACCACGGACGTCGTCTTATCCCCAAGCCGACTCCCGGTCCATCACCACAAATACTCTCCCGAGACATCGAGTCACCTACACATGGAACAAACAAAGAAACCATATTCCGATACCAAGCTATCTCCAACTTGACTCATTAGCAGCAAACAATAGTATTACATACGTATAGTATCCATCTAGAAGTCATAACCATGAAATAAACTCGGATATCCAAATAAACAACCCAAAACCGAAACCGACACAGTGTCGGCCGGTCAGACCGCAGGCTGTGCCGGTCTGACCGCGCATATACCTCCGGTCCGACCGGCTACCAGAGTCCGGTCTGACTGGTCACATAAAAGAACAAATCCTGCGATCACCTGTAAATCCAATCATCTCCAAAACCACTTCGTGAATAAGTTCCAAATAACAAAACCAATAATCTCCAATGCCCGATTGTTCATCACAGAATAATAATAAAAAACACCTTTGATTTTACAATAGATGCTTCTGCTTGCCAGGGGTTACTACTTTTAACATCATTCTATAGTTTCTCTCACCTGCAAAATTAAGTGTGGTAGAATACGATTTCTTATGCCTATGATTCGAAGATATTCTTTAGATAGTGGAAAATCATAGGGAATATTACAACTATAAACATGAATTTGGACAAGCCCCCAACTACAAAATCATTCCAACCATGTGGCTTAGAAGATGGACACATGTTCCCCTGACATTGAAGACAATATGAAAATGAATGTATTTTTACTCTTGTGTGGGTCTACTAGGGGTACGAGACCGCTACATCATTTCATCTGCATATGTCAATTTTTGTAATCCCTACCAGCATCGTTGACAGTTCAAGCTTGTAAGAAAAAAAGAGCATCATAACAGGCCTTCCGATACCTCTCACATCTAACTTGGAATGAAGTTTCACCGCAGACACCGTGTTATTTCCGGGAGCAAATTCGCCGTTATCTGCTTTGCGTTGGCAGAGTGTACTGAATAATGCCGCTAGCTGCTCTTGTTGTCCTCCTGCTGGTGGATCTCTGTTCATGTTGGTTCATATAGATATAGACAGCACACGTTGCTCGTAGTAAAAAGGGGATTGTACAACCAGTTAACAGAAAATGAGCCAGAATTATACGGTCCATGTGCTTTTCTTTAAAACTAAAACTGTTTGAGAAAAAAAAAGAGGGCGTACATTTATTCGTGTTATCCTTCGACAATGTAAACGTTGTCATTCAAATTCATTTGGTTCCACTTTCACATCCTGTTTTCTTTTTCTTTTGATTTTCGGTGTGTATGCTGGCCGAAGAAACAATAGTCAAGATGTTGAATGCACAAAAGCCGAGATAACGAGATGGAAAAATTAGAGCAAGTTTAATAGTATAGTTAAACACTAGTTCCAAATCATCTATAGGCAATTCACACAGTAGTTACATATAATCATATACTACACTATTAATAACTAGACCCATATGTCGTCACACATGCATTTCGTCTTAGAATCCGTGCTGCAGCCGGCTGCAAATCTGTTGCCCGCTGCTGTACTCTATCATTTTTTATCACCTTGAAATAAGCTTACAGCTGGTTTACAGTATGCTACTGTACCTGCTCTTATGAACAACTTTACCACGTAGACTGTAGACTGTACTTCACCGCACAAGGCAAGTGAGCAGCGGAGCCACAACCAGAAGACACCAAATCACAAACAAGAATCGGTAGCCAGTTCACGCCGCAGCATCTCTGATGCGCCACCCGCGAAAGAAAGCACAGCAAAGCAGAAGGGCTTTTACCGTCAAAAGGTGCAGGCCCCTGCATTTCCGACGCCTCCCATGCCAACGACTATAGGACACAGTCCTGTCAATTCTTCTTGTGAGCACAAAAACACGTGGCGGCCCCATCTTTTCCCGTATATTTATTCCTATCAATCAAATTTTGAATTTTCAATGTTAAATTTGAAGCTAAGATTAAGGTTTTTCGTTGAAGTTTATTTTTCAGCCTTTATTTTTAGGTCACTAATAACACGCATATAAAAGTTTAATTCACAAATTACTTATGGTTTGTAAATATGTCGTGTGGCTTTCCTCGTAGCGCCGCTAGCCTTTCCTCATCTCGCTCCCAATGCAAGGTCATCATGTTTTATACATAGCTTCTTTTGTCATCACGTTTTAATGCGAGGAGAAATATCAAGAGCTGGGCCTGTCAGGATATCTACTCACATGTGGATCTGCCCCACTCCCACAAATCACACACAGATAATTTCTAGTTTAACCTAGCTCCACGCCTAATAGAAATTTAGAAAGGACCAATGATAATTTTACCATCCTTCAAAAAGTACTGGAAGGTACCGTACTTTCTAGTGTAAAATTTGGTACTTCTAGATACTAAATACCTTGATGTAAAAAAAAATTAGTATAAAATTTAGTTACCTCAACATACCTTGATGTAAAAAAATAATAAAATTTAGTTACCTCAAGATACCTTTTCAATTACCATAAAATTGCTCAAATATATATGATAACTCCCATACCTTTTTCTTAAGGATGGTAAAATTATTTATTTTGAAGGAAAAATTGGTTCTATAGCATCTAAAGTTTCTATTTTTAGTTCTATAGCACTGAAAGTTCATTGTTCACTGTAGTAGCACCCAAATCATACCTCTGTTCCTGTTTATAGGCTTTCTGTTGCTCTCTCCCATTTTCCTTTTTCTTTTTCTGTGTTGGAGAGCGACTGCTAAGAAAATGTGCCATCTTGCCCTTCTTTGATTACGAGATTAGTTTTGATCTACCGACCGACGAAACGAGCGAACAAGATTGTACTCTGACCTCCCTCGCCTCAATCCTTCTCGCGCAAGGAAGGACGCGTCGGCTGGCGTCGTCTAAACCATCTCCTCGCCCTGCTCCTTCCCTGGATCTCCTCATCTCTGTTCTGACCATGTGACATCGGTCTTTTCGGCCCTAGCGTGGCCCCGTCCGTGCCGCCAGTGCCGATGTGCATGCAAGAGGCAACTCATCCCCTAGCGGCAACGGCCGTGCTGCGTGCCCTGTCTACCGTTGTCGAAAGCGACAACACCCTGTCAGTCCGGCTCACCCATCACTGACGCCTAGTCCCTCGATCGGCAGCGGTCTCTTCTGTGCTGATTGGGCATGAGAAGGCCAGCCGCCGCTGTCACCGTGTGCGACAGGGATGGCAAGAACTGCCGAGCTCGTCGCCACCGAGGACGGACGACGGAATGACTATGTTTGCTCGTTTTGTCAGGAGATCAAAACTAATCCCATAATTAAAGAAGGGAAGAGATGGTCCATTCTCTCAGTCATCGCTCTCCAGCACGGTTAAGGAAAACGGAAAACAGAAGAGTGCGACGGAAAGCCTATAAACAGGGGGCGTTTTACGGTGCCCCTCATTGCTATGTCTAGTAGTGTAGTAGGATTATATCTGAGCGTTGATTTTTATGGGCATTTTCGATTATTTCTTAATCTTGGTGGAAGGGTAAATCTGTAATTTTTTAATCTTGGTGTCCATGGCTTTAAGGTCCAAGTCGCTGCCCTTCCCCCATCCTTTCGTCGACGCCGCCATCGTACGCAAGTGTTGGAGCACCGTACGTGCCGCCGCCAATAAGCCGTCGCCGTCACCCTCCACTCCCCTCCACTGTGCGAATCAAACTCCCCCACCAACGAACCCTGTCGCGAGTGGCGATGGAGCCCAGCGACCTCTTCTCGGTGCGTTCCCCGCTGGCTGCGTCGTGGCCCTCACCGCCTGCCTCCTCTCTGCCCTCCCCCCGCCGCGTCGCTGCTCTCCCCTCGCTTCCCTCCCAGCCCGGCTGCATATCTGCACTCCCCCGCCCTCGTCGCTGCCCTCTTCGCCGGATGCCTGTCTGTCCTCCCCCGGCGCCTCTCTGCCCACCCCGCCAGCCGCTTGCCTGCATTGGTTGTGTAGTTGCCCACAGACATATGGATTTGATTCAGGTAATGAAGCATATGGCTAGAGAATTCCTTAGGAAGGCCTCTTCTTAAGCAAGATTATCTATTTTCCTCCTATGTTAAAGATTTGCTTTGTGCCATCGATTAGAGAAATTGAGAAATGTTTTTAATGGTATGATCTGTGCTAGATTTAATTTGATGTTGTGTATGTCGTTAGATCAGTACTGTAAGCAGTCAGTTTGTAACTTGATATTATATATGAAAAATGAAAGTTTCGGATTGACAATGGAGTTTAATGATTTGATTCTTGGGAGTGTAGTTGTGTTATAAATCGATATATGGGTATATTTGGTTTAGGAAAATAACCTCGAAGTTTCCTGATCATGTGCATATATATAGCAATTAAGATTTCCCTGTATGTTATAAGTCATTAATGTACACGTAAGAGCCGTATTAGCTTAGTAATACTTGATGACTCTAAATGTTGATTTTTTAAGATTCATCATCTACCCACATAGTACATTTTGGTTGTATAAAACTTTGTGGTTTGACTAATAGTTGAACATTGGAAATATGAATTGCAGAAATTTGGAATGCCTGGTGATCACATTAGTTTGAAGGAGGTCGTGGAGTATGAAAGTGTGATAACTAAGGAGCTTAGAAGCGAGGCAGAAGGATAGAAATTCGATAATGATTTTTCCTTTTGATGATATATTCTTCTAAAGTAGATGTATTAATACTTTAGAGTCAAAAAAGTGAGACCGTGTGGTTTTGTAATTGGGAATAAAAACTAGATGTATTAACTGTGTAAGTTCCCCATGCACTTTTCGTTGTATCTGACTCAGTGCCATGTTACTCTTTTGATGATTTTTTTTAAAAAAATAATATGATTTTAATGGAAATTCGGAAAAATATAGGTCGGTTAGGCGAAATCACAAGTTTAGCACCCTGTCGAACAACTATGGCTCGACAGAGGAACCTATGAAACAACTGTGGTTCGACAGGTACCTGTTGAACTGTGGCAGTTTCACAGGCTAGTTGGTCTGAGAAAAAAAAATAAAAAAGTACTTGCTACAGCACACGACTGGGACATATCGAACAGGCCATGTTCGATAGGGACGCTGCTACAGTGTCGTCTGGGACATATCGAACATACAAAGTTCGATAGGGGCGCGGCAGAGGCATATCGAACTGCCGCAGTTTTTTCTCTTTTTAAAAATTATTTTAGGACATGTACCTTGTCGAATTGTGGTTGTTATGACATGTCGAATTGCCAGGTACCTTGTCGAATTGCGGTTGTTCGATAGGTGCCCTGTCGAACCACGGTTGTTCGATAGGGTGCTAAACTTGTGCTACAATGCTTTTTCTTTTTTTAAAAATTGTTTTACGACATGTCGAACTGCCACAGTTCGACAGGGTACCTGACGAACTACGGTTGTTTGATAGGTACATTATCGAACCACGGTTGTTCGATAGGATGCTAAACTTGTGATTTCGCCTAACCAACATATATTTTTGTGATTTTCCATTAAAATCGTATTATTTCCAAAAAAAAAAATTCCTCTTTGATTCACTGAACAAATTGGAGACCTCCTTTTTAGGGCCAATTTTAGGAGAAAAAAGACCAACTGCAGTGTTGTTCAACTTGGGCTCATATATTTGACATTTGATGGATGTTAAATTCAACGTTTTCTGAAAATTATCACACAGTCTAACTGCATCATATATTTCTTATGCCTGCAGCGGATGACCAGTTGATACTTCCATTTCTGAATTCATTATCGCCAGCGAGATCAGTTGATGTTGAGAATCTCAACAAGGAGAAGAAATGAAGTGTTTTGCTGTGGTTTCAAATTCGTTGCAGTTTCTGTGATCCAAACTTTAAGTGTTACAGAAGGCATGGAAGTGCATGACAGTACTGGTACTGAAAATTGCATTGGTACCGTAGAAGAAATAAAAGGGCAAGGTAGTTTAAATGTAATAAGATCACAATTCTGACAGCACTGAATATTGCACTGCTAGCTTATAATTTGCCCCCCTTCAGTTCATTGCCCTGTATTTTCAGGATCCATGGAATTCGCATTTCAGTGCTCTGAATTCTGTTCTAAGAACATAATCTCATATGCGTTTAACTAACTTTTGCGCTGACATTTTTTTTTACTGAAAAGGATGCAATAGCTTTGGTCATTCATTTCACATGGATTGGGAATAAAATTGTAAACTTTAACTTTTATTTGTCTGTTTCATGAACTGGGAAATGCATATGTTCATGCGAAAATAAGAGGAGAAGAAAAGAAAAAGCGATAGAAAAACAATGCGACGACCTGGAACCAATGATCTGATGATCTCAAAATTGTTTGTAGCTCAGCAACGTCCAGGGCTAACTAATCAGTAGCTATCCGGTCGCCGCCGCCGGCCTTTCCTCACGCCGCCGCAGACGCTGGTTAATATCCGCCTCTACACTACACCTCAAGAAAGAAACAGGACGGCCCTATTGCAATGCATGTGCAATTACAGATCACACCCTCTCTTAATGCTGAATTTACAAGAATGCCACAATAATTTTTTTCAAAATTATCTTTCTACTAAACTACTACACCTCTATACTATGTGTTGTAGCAACAAATTTTCACCCTTAGATCTCATCTCTTCGATGGTCCACATCTATCCAAAGGTACACTAAAAAAATCCATAAACAGAAACGGAGGTACGATTTAGATGCTATTACAGTAAACGATAAACTTTCGGTGGTATAAAAACCAAAAACGGAAAATTTAAATGCTATAGAACCAATTTTACCAATTTTAAACTATAGCCTTATAGTGAAATATTCGGCTATGGTGCCATAAAAGATGCCATGTGTTACTCTCATATCGCACTGCACCAATCCTCAACCCACCACATCGTATCGGCCGGGTAAACTTCAACCAAAATTCCTCGCCCATGCCGGTTTGCTGTGTTTGATCTTCCCACCTTTTCACTTCCTACTATTCTTAGTCCAATCAACGAGATGCTGCCCCCGTTTGCATGGCAAATGGATGAGAGACGATATCTCGGGAACATAAGGCAGTGAAATATTCCCAACATCTCCCATGCCTAGATATCACAGATCCAAATCTATACTGGTGTTTGGCTGAAAACATCTCCATACTTCAGATAATGGAGGCAGTTCTAAGCATGTATGTATACTGGTGGTTACTCATCACCATCAGGGCTGGTCCTGACTTTTCAGGGTGTCGGTGCAAAACTAAATATAGAGACCCTTATCATACTATATAATAATAATCAATATAACTATTACCATACACATTTTAACTGCATTCACAAATAATATTTACATAGAAAACATTGTACATGTTACCTCAAAAGTTTCTTCTGACATTTCTAGATGTGAAATCATTGTCATTGGTAAAGGTACCAATATCGATTTCAACCAATAATTTCTTCTCAATGCATAAAGGTGCCAAACCATTTAACCTTTTTTGGGACATTGAATATCTCAAATAGTTCTTCAATAATTTCAATTTCGAAAAGCTTCTTTTGGCAGATGCCACAGTCATGGGCATTGTAAAGAAGAGCCGATAAGCAACATAAATTTTAGTGTAACAATCTGCATCCCTGAGAAATTCAAATATCTCCATGGCAGACATCTCTCTATCTGACAACGTCAACTGCATAACACACTTAACACAGAAATTATATCATTTAACTCAACATCAGATGAACCCCCTAGAGAGAAAATTTGTGCAATTTTCTTTGCGGGAAAAAAACTGATATGTTCCTCAGCTAAAGCCTCCTCATTCACAAACTGTGAGATGAGATTACAAGAACCATCTGGCCGCAACTCTAAGAGAGAATTAGTTCGGCCTCTATTAGCTAAGTAGTGACTAATGTTATTCTGGCTACGATAAATTTTCTGAAAGCTGACTACTCTATCTCCTGCCAGCAACTCCTCTATGTCTCTGACAAGGTAAGCAAGCTGGGACATCTCCCTTCTCACTGACTAGATCATATTGATAGCGACCAAGCAGTCCGACTCCACAATGAGCGGCAGCAAAGTCCATTGTAGAGCCGGATTGATGCCTTCTTTGTAAGTAAGAAGTTCAGACTCAAGAGGATTACTACACCTTTCAATAAAACCACAGGCTGAAAAAATGACAGAACCTAAACTGTTTCTGAGAACCACACCTGAACCTCCTGTAACTGTCTTTTACTTCAACACCATCAAATGAGATTACAAATTTACATATTAACAGATAAATCACAATGTTACAAAATTTCAATTTTTCATTTGACGATGGAAAATTAGCGATGATGTATTGATATATTGGTGTTGCACTCATCTCAATATAATCCTCTTTGTCCAATACTCAAGGGGGCAGCCGATGGCAAGCAAGAAAAGTAATCAATCAAGCAGGCAGGCAGCGACTGTGGTCGGGCGCCTGCACGGCTGCACCTCGTGGCGTGCAGGTGGAGATGCGCAGAATAATTGTGTCGGCGACAGCCCATTGAGAGCAAGTTTAGTAGTGTACAAATTATATCTATAGTTAATTTAATAGCTAATTTAAAAAGTAGTTACGTATAAACATATACTACACTATTAATACATGGTCCTATCTGTCATATGCATATTGTGTCCTAGAGTCTGTGCTATATTTAGCTATAAATCTATAGTCCACTGTTTTTCTATCTTTTTTTTTATCTTCTCGATATTTGTTTATAGCTGGCTTATAGTCTGCTATTGTTCTCGCTCTGAGGATGAGAAGATCAGAAGACGGCAGGCAAATCACAGGGAGGAGGAGAAGATCAGAAGACGGCAGGCGCGATGGATTATAAATGTCCGTTTATAATAAACAGGTAGTGATGCGTTGGAAGTGTTAGCCGGTTCTGTGGCAGTGTTCGGTAAATAACCACTGAAAATTATGGCGTGTCGATCGTCATCGGAAATAAATCTTGCAACAAGAATGTGAACAGTGAGCAGCTATATAGATAATATTCGTGGATATCAACTGTCCAATGGCTATCGATAAGAAAGGGGGCACTGGTGGAGAAACCATCTTTATCGGTCGGTCAATTTTCACAATAGTCCCGGTTCCACTAAAAATCAGGACTAAAGATGATCTTTAGTCTCGGTTGGTGGCTACAGCGGGTATATTTGATCTTTAGTCCCGGTTGGTAATCCCCTTTATATATGTCTTCTTTCTCCTTCAGCCCGAGCAAGCTTTAAAATTTCTCCAAAAAAGAGGAGAGATAATTTTTTGGGTGATTATATAAAAATCGAAGGTGTCTAAAAGGTTAGTATCTTCATCCTTCATTGTTTTCTGCTGTTATATTACTTTTGGAGCTATGTTTCACATATTTTTTTTTGTCTCCAAAACTTTGTTGTAAGTTGATGAGAGAGAATATATAGGAATTTTGTTTGTTTAGTTAAAAAATTTTTGTTCTCATAGTTTAAAATATAATGAAAATTAATCTTAAATAATAGAAAACAAACTAAATTGAAAATTAAAAGAAGTACAACATTAATATTAGTTTAAAACTTCAAAAGTAATAAATAAGAGTTGTTTGTTGGATTATTTTATAATTTTTGTATGAATAATGATATGTCATTATTCTTTGACTGTTGAAAGAGTTTTTAATTATTTTATCATTATTGTATGACTGTTATTATTGTACGAATATTTATTTGTGTACGATTTTTTTTTCATCTCATGTAGATGGATCGGCAATGGATGTACGCTAACCGGCGGTCGAAAGAGTTTATTGACGGTGTGCATTATTTTTTGAGAGTGGCCGAAGCTAACAGGCATAAGGGTTTTATTTGTTGTCCATGCAATAAGTGTAAGAATCAGAAGAATTATTCTGCATCCAGGACTATTCATTTCCACTTGTTTGAGTCGGGGTTCATGCCAAGCTATAACTGTTGGACATCCCACGGAGAGTAAGGGGTTGAAATGGAAGAAGATGAAGTGGAAGACGACAATATTCCGGACTTTGATCAGTATGCTGGATTTGAAGGAAATCAAACGGGCGAGGAGGATAGGGATGCTGATGGTAATGACGTTGCGGATGATCTTGCTCAGATGTTGCAGGACGCCAAGGAGGACTGCGAAAGTGAAAAGGGGCCCATAAATTGGACAAGATCTTAGAGGACCACAGAACGTCGTTGTACCCAGGTTGCGAGCAGGGGCATAAAAAGTTGGATACCACTCTGGAGTTCTTGCAATGGAAGGCAAAAAATGGTGTTAGTGACAAGGCATTTGGCGATTTATTGAAACTCGTCAAGAACATTCTTCCGGAGGGAAACAAATTGCTCGAGACAACGTACGAGGCTAAGAAGATAGTCTGCCCTCTAGGACTGGAAGTTTAGAAGATTCACGCATGTCCGAATGATTGTATCCTATATCGCGGTGAGGAGTACGAGAACCTAGAAGCATGACCTGTTTGTAAAGTACTACGATACAAGATTAGACGAGATGATCCAGGCGAAGTTGACTGGCAGCCAACGAAGAAGAGAATTCCTGCTAAGGTGACGTGGTTTTCCCTATAATACCACGGCTAAGGCGTTTGTTCAGGAACAAGGGAATGCTAGAATTATGCATTGGCACGCTGAAGAACGTCAACAGGACGGGATGCTGAGACACCCCGTCGATGGTTCTTAGTGGTGAAACATCGACAGAACATTTAAAGACGTTGGAAAGGACGCACGAAACATACGGTTTGGTTTAAGTATGGATGACATGAATCCTTTTGGAAAGATGAGCAGCGGCCATAGCACTTGGCCCGTTACGATGTGTATCTACAACCTCCCCCCATGCCTATGCATGAAGTGGAAGTACATAATGATGCCGATTATTATTCAAGGCCCCAAGCAACCTGGTAACGATATCGATGTGTACCTGAGACCATTAGTCGAAGATCTGAAACTGTTGTGGAAGAAGGAAGGTGTCCCTGTGTGGGACGAGGACAAACAGGAGGAGTTTAACCTACGAGCGCTGCTGTTCGTAACCATCAACGAGTGGCCTGCACTTAGCAACCTATCCTGGCAGTCTAACAAGAGGTAAAAGGCTTGCACTCACTGTATGGATGAAACTGAAAGTACGTATCTTAAGCACTGTAGGAAGGTTGTGTACATGGGTCATCGTCGATTCCTTGCTGCAAACCACCCAGTATGGAAGAAAGGCAAGCACTTTGAACATAAGGCGGACAACCGTATGAAGCCTAAACATAGCAGCGGGAAAACAGTGTTTGCTATGGTGAAAGATCTTAAAGTAGTGTTTGGAAAGGGGCCTGGCAGCCAGCCTATAGAGAGCGAAGATGGTCACGCGGCGATGTGGAAAAAAAACTCTATATTTTGGGAGTTACCCTATTGGGAATTCTTGGACATCCGCCACGCAATCGACGTGATGCACCTCCATAAGAACATTTGCGTAAACCCTCTTAGCTTCCTAGGTGTATATGGAAAGTCGAAAGATACACTGGCAGCACGTAATGATCTGAAGCATATGGAACAGCACGATGACCTTCACCCAGAACCAAAGGAGAAAGGAAGTCATTACTTGAGTCCAGCCAGCTACACTCTTAGCAAGGCAGAGAAGAAAAATATGTTTGAATGCTTGGAGAGCATCAAGGTACCGTCTGGATACTCCACGAATATAAAGCGAATAATAAGCACGAAGGAGAAGAAGTCCACAAACCTAAATTCTCATGACTGTCACGTGTTGATGACACAACTGCTACTAGTTATAATTTGGGGTATCCTTCCAGACAATGTCTGGGCAACAATAACAAAGCTATGTGCTTTCATGAACGCAATTTCATAGAAGGTCATCGATCCGTATTGATTAGAAGCCCTTCAAAATGATGTTGTGCAATGTCTTGTGAGCTTTGAGTTGATATTTCCACCTTAATTTTTCAATATAATGACGAATCTGCTTTGTCCTCTTGTCAAAGAGATCGGTATTCTCGGGCCTGTGTACCTGCACAACATATTTCCTTTCGAGAGGTACATGGGCATTTTGAAGAAGTATGTTCGTAACCGTGCTCATCCAGAGGCAAGCATCGCCAAGGGGTATGGAACAGAGGAGGTCATTGAATTCTGCGTAGAATTTATTGAAGACCTTCGCCCAATCGGGGTACCTGAATCACGCCATGAAGGGAGACTACGGGGAAAGGGGACTCTCGGAAGGCAAGCAATAATGACGGTAGACAACAATTTATTTCGTAAAGCCCATTTCACGGTTCTGCAACAATCTTTATTGGTGGCTCCTTACATCGAGGAGCACTTGGCTCTAGTTCGCGCTAGAAACATCGGTAAGTCCGATGCATGGATTACACGGCATCACATTGATAGTTTCCCCGCGTGGCTGCGACAACATCTCATGGGTAACAAGACGATTAACCAACAGCTGGCCTTCCTGGCGAGGGGACCATCTGGCTCGATCGCGACATTCCAGGGATATGAGATCAATGGGTACACATTCTACACGAGAGCCCAAGACATGAAGAGCACGAACCAGAATAGTGTTGTTCGTATCGATGCCATGGGATACGATGGTGCAACTGGCACGTATTACGGTGCCATCAAGGACATATGGGAACTTGACTATGGACCTCTCAAGGTCCCTCTGTTCCGGTGCCAATGGGTTAGGTTGACTGGTGGAGGCGTAACGATTGATGACAGTGGGATGACAACGGTTGACCTAAACAAGGTTGGATACTCGGATGAACCTTTTGTCCTTGCCAATGATCTAACGCAAGTATTTTACGTGAAGGACGTGTCTATCAAAAGAAAGAAGGGCAAAGGGCCTGACGAGCCGAAGCGCCACGTGGTTCTCCTAGGCAAAAGAAAAATCGTCGGAGTAGAGGACAAGACAGACGACGATTACGATCAGTTTGATCGGCAACCCCTTTCACGGTGACAATTGACCCTAGCATCCTCCTATCAAATGAAGACACCCCTTACTCATGTAGCGATCACAAGGAAGGAACAATAGTAAGGAGAAAGTACGTGCGGTCAACCGTCACCGCCGATGCATTGCCGTAATTGTTATGTACACGATGTAAACTATTTTGGATGTATTGAATATCCATATAAATCAATTATTGTATGGCATATGTTAATTATGTATGATTATTAGAATTTTTAACAAATTTAAATCATGCATATGCTAGTTTTATATGATAATTAGAATTTTTAAAAGTTTTAACTCATGCATATGCTTATTTTATATGATTATTATAATTTTTAACAATTTTAAATCATTCATGTGGTGTTTACATATGATTATTAAAAATTTTAACAATTTTAAATCATGCATATACTAGTTATATATGATTATTAGAATTTTTAATAATTTTAAATCATGCATGTGGTATTTACATATGATAATTAGAATTTTTAACAATTTTAAATCATACATATGCTAATTAGATATGATTACTATAACTTTTAACAATTTTAAATCATTCATGTGCTTATTATATATTATCCACTTAATTTACTATAGACAACAATATATTTTAAAGGTATTGTCATTAATTTTGTGACTTTAAATCATTTTAATGCATTATTTACTACTCCCTCTATCTACTTTTGATAGTCATATTTTCAAATCTGAAAAATTTATTTTTGATAGGCATATTTCAATCCAACAACTTATCATCTTAAGGACTTTCTCCATTCTTCCACACAAGATTGGTTGCATGGGCATCGAGAAATGTAAATATTAATGAATCGCTTGCTTACGAGGAATGACTAGTAGCATGTTTAAATGGATGATAAGTAGAATCACTTAACCTAGGTCTGTGTGTCAAGATGAAATATGACTATCAAAAGTAGATGGAGGGAGTATTTTAGAAACCCATATGTAATGAAATTTAATATGCAGTGCTATTATCTTTAGTCCCAGTTCTTAACCCTAACCGGGTTAAAAAATATTTGGAAATAGCGGGAAAAGATCTTTAGTCCCGGTTGGTAAGAACAACCGGGACTAAAGATATCTTTAGTCCCGGTTGGTAAGAACAACCGGGACTAAAGATATCTTTAGTCCCGGTTCGTAAGAACAACCGGGACTAAAGATAAGATCCCGTGGTATATATATGCCTAAGGCGCACTCGTCTTCTCCACCAACACTAAAAAGTTTTTCTCCGATCCAAGCTTCTCCTTCGCCGCCACTGCCTAGGACATGCCCCGCGCCGACGCCGCCGTCGTCTCTCGCTGTCGTCGTCATCGTCGCCGCTGACACCGCCGATGCATCTCTAGGGTGAGAGCCACCGCCGCCTGCTCGGACTCTCTCTCTCCGAACCGCCTCCCGCCGATGCCGACTCCGACGTCGACGTGGCTGCTACTGCCGACGACTTACGCCGACCCCACCGATGCCGACCCTGTGACGCGGCCGGCACTTCCGACGCCGCCGCCGCTGCCACTGCCACGCCGCCGCCCCTGCCGCGTCACGCCGCCGCCGCTCCGCTGCCGCCCTGTCAATGCCGAACGGGTACAAACGCGAACGGACGTGAACGAACGCGAACGAACGTGAACCCTTGGGAACGAACGCGAACGAACGTGACCGAACGCGAACGTAACGTGAACAAAACGCGAACGAATGTGAACGAAACACGAACGAACGTGAACGAAACGCGAACGAACGTGAACGAACGTAAACGAAACGTGTGAACGAACGCGAACGAGACATGTACGAATGAGATAATTAAATGATTATTAGACTTAGCATATATATATATTAAAATATATGTTCCTTTGCGTTTAGACTAATACATTTTTCTGCATGTTGCAGAAAAGACGTCGTCGTCGTCCCTTCAAGCCGAAGTGGTAGCTAGCCCTCGGAGGAATTATCTAGAGTTCTAATATACGAAACTTAGAATGAGCATATATGATTGTTAGAGTTTTAATATAAGATTATTAGAGTTTTAATATAAGATTGTTAGATTATTAGACTTAGTATATGTGATTATTAGACTTAGCATTTATGATTATTACAGTTTTAATATAAGATTATTAGAGTTTTATTATACGATTATTAGAATTTTAATATACGAAACTTAGACTTAGCACATATGATTATTTGAGTTGTAATATAAGATTATTATAGAGTTTTAATATGTGAAACTTAGACTTAGCATATATGATTATTAGACTTAGCATTTATGATTATTAGAGTTTTAATATAATATTATTAGAGTTTTAATATACGAAACTTAAACTTAGCATATATGATTATTTGACTTCTAATATATGATTATTATATTATTAATATATGACTATTAGACTTAGCATATATTATTAATAGACTTAGCATTTATGACTATTAGAGACTTAATATAAGATTATTAGAGATTTAATATACGAAACTTAGACTTAGCATATATGACCTATAGACTTAGCAAATATTTTTTGTATGAACAAATGGCTGATCGAGATGACGAACAGATACTATACGATACAATCGCAGAGGGAAGCAGCCAGTACTGGAACGAAAAAGAGGGGAACAAGGATCCAAATCAGTACTTGAACGAGGAGGGGAACGAGGAAGGGAACATGGAGAGGGATGCGGAGGGGAACGAGGAGGAGGAGGCTAGTGGAAGTCAACCCTCCACTGGACATAAGAGGGCCCACGGATAACGAGGTGCCGCGAAGAAGATAGAGGGTCGGCACATCATAACTGAGGTGGACGAAGACGGCCGACCTAGTGCCCCGGCAGAAGCAGTCAAGAATTTTGTACGACACAGCGGTTGGGTTGTGAGGGATAACGTGCCTGTCAGCAAGGTGTACTGGCGCAGAACAAGGGCACGCGGGGATTATGACAGCTTTGTCCCGGAATCAGAGAAAGAGATACAGTGGACCACAATGCTCGAGACGTTCACGCTCCCTGCGGTTACAAAGAATATAGTGAAATAGTGGACTCTTAAGAAAATGACAGAACAGTTCCAAAGCTTCAAGAGAGATCTCTACAAGAAATACATCCTGAAGGGGCTGACACCGAACTTCGACGTATTCCCAAAGCTAAGGGATCATTGGGACGAGTTCGGTGCTTACAAGACAGGGCAACAAGGGCAAGCGATGATGGACAGAAACAAAGAAAATGCCGCCAAGAAGAAGTACCATTATCGCGAAGAAGATGGCTCAGCCGGCCACATGACTGACTGATTTTTAGTCCTTATTATTTCACTCGGGACTAAAGATAGCGATCTTTAGTCCCGGATTCGTAGTTCCGGTTGGACAACCGGGACTAAGGGGGGTTACAAACCGGGAGGGAAAAGGGTTTCTGGCACACATAGAGTAGTCAAAGAGATCGATCTACGAGGTACTGCTTGCTGTTACTTTGCCGCCATTAATAGTTAGGGAACAAAATAACCCATTTAGTATGGGTTATATTTGTTTAGAAAATTCGATATGATAGGATCCTGTTCTTTATAGAGGATGTAATAAATAAATGATATGCAACATAACATTTATCATTTTATAGTCATATATATGTTTTGATGTTATGGTTATTGTTAAATTTGAGAGTCGATTTATAGTTCCAGTTCAGATTTCTTTACTAAAAATTTCGATCGAAATTCTGATTGGCGAGTGTATATTTGATTTTAATTTTTTTCACACCTTTTGTAAAGTCTTTTGTAGTTCAGGGACCTAATTTCCACAGAGAAGCTTGGACTTGCGAGCAAGCTTAAGCAAAACTGATGAAATTGGGATGTTCTAAACTTCAGATAAAGATTTTAAAGAAGTTTGTGGTCTCCAGGACAAAACATGTTCATGTGAGTAATTTACCGCACCATGCAATAAAAGACACAGAACATAAGCAAATATTTTTCCTCAAGCAGCTTGTTTATGCCAATGTGCTCAAAATAGAGTTGCTAACAACACTTGTGTTACAGCAGCTTTTGCAATACTCCTACATGTGCTACAGTATGGTGGTCTCTTATAACCGTCCTACTGAGGCTGTGTTGTTTAGTTCCCTTCAAACTTCCAACTTTTCCATCACATCAAATGTTTGAACACATACATGGAGCATTAAATGTGGACGAAAAAAAATCAATTACATAGTTTGCATGGAAATTGCGAGACGAATCTTCTGAGCCTAATTACGTCATGATTTGAGAATGTGGTACTACAGTAAACATTTGCCAATGACGGATTAATTAGGCTTAATAGATTCATCTTGTAGTTTACAAGCGAAATCTGTAATTTGTTTTAATTTATTTTGTTACTAGTTTACATTTAATAGTTCAAGTGTATGTTCATATACGTCAAAATTTTTTTTCCAAAACAACTAAACACGGCCTGAATTGCAAAGGCACCACTCGAACAGTGTGAACCGTGGTTTTGTGGTGCACTGCAGCCCAGCTCTCCCTGTTCACTGGTCAAATCATGTCGGTAAATTGCGGCATTCTCTTCAGTCCATATTGGCCGCGGCCCTGGCGAAACCGACAGATAAAACGAGAGAGCTCCTGGATGAGATCTTGGTGCATAATATTTTGCAATTATCCTGAAATGTTGACGCCATGATGTGCCCCAAAAACTCCCGATGCATCCCATGCTTAGCAATATATGATATGTGTGCCACTCTGTAGGAGATGCTTGCTAGCGTGTGTTAACCGGCTGCATGACTTTGACAGCCTTGTATCCCTGGCTGCTTCATATATATAGTGTTGGGCTTGTTGTATAGTTTTATTATCTTTGATTGCTCATAGTTTATATCGCACTACTCTGTCATATTTTAGGTTGGAAGAGTAGATGGATATGAGACATATGACACACATGTATATATAGTTACCAGTTTAAAATGTAGATGGTCTGCATAAAAGGTAGTGACAGTTTAATTTCTAATATGGGTACATGTGTCAGCTGAAATTGGTAATTGATCGAGACAAGTTTTGGGGCCGATTTATTATTTTATTTGTGATTTCTTCTATGAAGAATTTGTTTTTCTCCTCAATTCGAAATTTAGGTTTGATTTTATATATGAATAACCTTATTCTCAAAGTTTTTTATTGTTAAGGGGACCCAATTAGCTTATAAGGGCAGCTTGACATTGTAAGCTTGCTTCAGCATCGACGATTTTACTTTTCCAAGACAACATTATACCATATAGCATGAACACGAAGGGACACATAACATAAAAACTATTTGTTCGACAAAGAACTGTAGGGGAGTCAGCTTGGCAAATACCAACCGATGTTAATGGCTCCCCCGCATTAATGGATGGCTGCATGGACAGCAGCAGAAGCCACTATATATATATATATATATATATATATATATATATATATATATATATATATATATATATATATATATATATATATATATATATATATATATATATATATATATATATATATATATATATATATATATATATGTGCCAAAATTAAAAAATATCACTACTATTCATCATATCGGCTACATACCCCTAGAAAATTTTAAAATTGGAACCATACCACTCCCGTCACTTTTTCCGTCTCATCTCTCACGCCGTCTCCGTTCCTATCCTCATAGCCTCCAGGCATTCTGGGCAGAGCCGGTGAGATGGCGGTGGGCTTGGCATGGGCGGAGGGCGGCATGCAGGTGACGACGAGGAGCAGGAGGGGCGGCACGGTCACAGCCGGGGCCTGGCGGGGTTCGCGGCGGAGTCATCGGTCGCACACGCGGAAGCGAGGGCGGAGGGCGGCATGCACGGTCACCTTCGCGTCGGCGACGAAGAAGAGCAGGACGAGGCGGCGCGGTCACGTCCGGGCCTCGCGGGGTTTGCAACTTTAATCACAAGATTAATTGGAATCGCTAAAAGTTTTGGCAAAAGTTCCTACAATGAGTTGTAATGGCATAGCGATGGAGACAAGGCACACATCTACATAAGCATGCGGAAAATGGTGCATATCAAACTATTGTCGCGGACGCCTCCGTGTCGGCACCGAGGAGGAGCAGGAGGAGGCGGCACGGTCGCGCTCTGCGCCCTGGTGTACGCGCTCCCTGTTATGCCAGAGAAGCGCCGCCAGCAAGGACCTTGCCCGCTGCTGCACCGTCCTCCGCGCCGTCGCCGAGATGCTCAAGAGCGGCAGCCGCCGACTCCGACAACGGCAGGCTGCAGCTGCTCCTCACCAGGCTGCTCCACAGCGTGCCGGACACGCAGGTCGCCATGGCCGACTACATCGGCTAGCTCACGCTGGCAAACGACGACAAGGCCACGGTGGCCGAAGCCGCGCGTGGCCATGGAGGGGAATAAGGACGGGAAGAGAGACGGTGTGAGAGAGGACGACGAAAAAAGTGATGGGAGTGGCATGGTTCTAATTTTAGAAACTTCTAGTGGCATGTAGCTGATATGACGAATATTGGTGGCATTTTTTAAATTTGGTAAAGTTGTAGTGGCATGGATCCAATTAACGCTATATATATTGAGATTATGGACTTCTGCACAAACCTCAATCATTGCCCTGCGCCCCTGCTTATTTCACGTGAAAATGAGGCACCAAAACTCCAGATGCCTCCTATGCTCAGCAATATGCACGCATGCCATACTACAGAGATTGCAGAAGTGTTGAGACTTGCTTGTACGCATGCTAGTGTGTTAACTGACTGTAGGACTTGTATATATGTACACATGGGTTCTACACCTTGGAGTATGTCTCGTTCAGTCTGAATTTCTCTGGCTGCTTGATATATATAACCATGGAACGTTCGTAGCAACCACCACTAGTACACTGACCACACTACTGATTTGGATCATGGTGTCATGGAAATTGGTCATGTAGTTAAAATCTGAGACATATAAGCATGACACAATCACACCCCCTTCTGAATCGTCTTTGTACACGATTATAAACATCAACCATCTATTCGCTTTGTCTACTAGTCATTAGTCCTCACAGCTGCAAGTGCTACATGTTCTGAACTATCAACATAAGTCCAGTGTTTACTAATGGATAAAGTCCAAATGCCCCCATTAAACGTTGATTTGGAAGTCCGTGTAGCACTCTGAACTTTGAAACTAGACATTCAATCCACTTAATTTTACGATACCGCTTTTATAACCCGGCCCGTAAGGTGGTTTTGCATTATTCTCTTTATCTGATTTGTGTACAAGTTTACATCTAAACTTCATGGGGTGCAAAGCTTATGGGTTTGATCTCTGGTTTTAGAGGTAAGGGTATTAAACGGACTTCGATCCAAATTTGAGAATTATTAATTAGTAATTTTTAATGCTTTTTTCTCGAATGCATAGGAAATCTGCATGTTATTTCATTAAGAGAGTAAAGAAGCGAAGGGGAAAACGACCCCCCACCAAGGTCTTACAACAAACAATACCAAACTAATACAAGCCCACGCCAACGTCCCTATGGAGCTAGCACTATAGCCATAGCGAATAACTCGTGTAGCCATGGTGCCCTTGCACCAAAGGGCGCCCTCGCTAACCACTTCTTGGAGAACAACTTCCACACTATGGAGAACTCCTTTGAAGACATAGGCATTTCTATATTTCCAAATTTCTTAGGCGACCAAAATAATCATCCATTTGGGCTCCTTTTTCTCATTCTTTCTCAACCCTTTCAATGCTTTTTATCACCAACAGAAGAAAACTCTAGAGTTATGATCCGGAAGCATGGAAAAGAAACCAAACCTTGCTAAGCAAGACGATCGGCTGTCGACCATCTGTTGTAAACTGCAAGTCACGTAAAAAACTTGCACAATAGAGGAGCGCAACTGTTCCAGATCATTCCCCGCGGGGCAAACCGGATGGTCCCAACAAAGAAGGCCTCATAAGCATATTTAGAAGTGTAAATTCTCGAACCAGTAAGTTTCTATTTGTGATGTTCAGGCACTACATGCAAGACATCCCCTTGCAAAATGTCCCAAACATGTAGATATTCCATAATAACCACTATCGTCAAAGTCCATGTAACTATTAGAATAGGTATCAAATATAGTTCTATTTGGTTACATTTGGACTTGGAATTGTCATAGGTGGTAGGGGGTGGAGTTAGAGACGGACTCTATAACCCGGCATCTCTCTTAAATAGAGAAAGGGGCACCACAATGTAACCATGGCGACTACATGTAGCGTAGACATGCAAGGAGATGATGGCGGCGAAGCGAAGCACTCGTAGCGGCTACTTGCTATGTTGGCTGGGGAGGAGCGTGTTGAATAGTCCCACATTGGTTGTGGAAGGGCAAAGGACCTTAGATATAAGTGGGGGAGCCCCTCACCTCATTGGCTAGCTTTTGGGGTGGGAAATGCCCTTTACGATCATACAATTGGTATCAGAGCCTGGCTAGTTCAACATCTCTGACTCGAGGGACATAGTGTCTGAAGGCCTGATGGACCGTGGGTGCCTGTGGGGTCCGTATACCTGAGGGACTGTGGAGAAACGGTGAAGGGGGGTGAAGGGCTGAGGGACACCAATGTGTGAAGGGGGAGATCATTGAATAGTCCCACATTGGTTGTGGAAGGGCGAAAGACCTAAGATATAAGTGGGGGAGCCCCTCATCTCATTGGCTAGCTTTTGGGGTGAGAAAGACCCTTTACGATCCTACAGAGCGCACATAATAAGAGCCCCGGAGATGTAGGCTTCGGCTGAATATCGTTAACAAATATTGTGTATTCCTATATCGTCATTTGGCATGTCTTTAGCGATCAATGACTGAAGCGATCCAGAAGGCTAGTCATCGTTTCGCTATAGCGACTAACTTTTATAACATTAACATCGTGAACTTTGAAACCTCACATTTAATGCACCCCCTAAACTTCACATATAATCGCAGAGATGGTTTTGCATAGTTGTTTGTCATCTAATTTAACTTTCAAGTTAATTTTGTCATTTTATTCCTTGTTAGCTCTTACGTACAAACGAGTACAACCATGACAATAATATGGTATTGTTGTATAGCATAAATTGATAACTTACTACTCATGATATACAAATATGTTATATTAGTTATTCAAAGTTGTTTTGTTTAAGCTTGCAAATATTAGTTAGTCAAATATGAATAGTATTGTAAATTTTAAGGGGTTGGATGTCCTGTTTTAAACTTTAGGGTGCAAGACGAACTTCCATTAAGAAATAGTAAATTTATTATACTTGAGGTTTGAAACTGAGGAACAACTTGATATTAGTAACTGTATATTAGGAAAGCATAAAAAATTCCTTTTTTATTAATTATTTATTGTTTTTATTATTCTGGTTTTTTAATTTACTACATACCCAACTGACACAACTATTATAAAACTTTAAGTTAATATTAGAACAATGTCCACGGATACCCGTCAGGATTTGAACTTTAATTGTCATGTTTGTTTTGGAAAAATGGTGTGCCATCTCTAAGGAAAATGAAATTCTGGAAAAATTCTCATAAATACTAAGTGATATGAATAGCTTATAGTAAAAAATTGGCGATTCTCCTCCACTTGATTTGATACATTCCATTAATTTGTTCCAGACAGTCAAACTCAAAACAAATAAATTTCAAATAGTGAAATTAATTACTTATATTTCTGCAGCTAAACAACATTCAGTTAAAAAAAAATCGAAACTTTTGCCATACGCTCATCATGTGTGGTAGTTCACAAAATCATGGAGCACCGAAGCATAGGAGAAAAATTATGATATGTACACTACGAAATAAGAATTTTTCCCAACAGCTGGGTTTTATATTTTGATTCTTAAAGATGTCCGCTTGTTGTCCCAGGCAATGAACATTTCAGCAAGCCATATTCAATACTACGGACTAAACGATCGATCTCAAACGGATAGAGCGAAGCGGTCGGTTGCAGCCACCACCAGGTAGGGGCGTGTGCCCATCATAGCGTAGGAGAAAACAGGATTACTCGATCCCTGCAACATGTTAGGTTTCCTGCGGCAGGCAGCTTGAGGTGTTAGCCATGTATCGGGAATACGGTAGCAATTGGACCTGCCGCGGCTGGCTTAGAGATTTCCTCGTCTTCGCCTGTTAAGTGGAGCATCAACCAGCAGAGGGAAGCTAGGTGGCAGAATAGTTTCCGATGCCTTCTATGCCTGCAGCCAGCTAGTAGGAGACTTAATTTTCACCTCTGAGAAGGGACTGTCGGTGCACACCAGCTCTCAGTGTCAAAACCTTCATATTGGAGTACCATATTTATTTGTAGATAGCACTGCTACACAATCGATTTTTTTCATGCAATCAAAATTGGGAGGGTAGCCCGCATCTACCCAGGTATCTGTGAAAATTAGAATTTCACATGCGGACGCTTAAGCCGTCTTCACACGAAAATAAAAAGTCACCAAAAAATTCCAAAAAACAAAACCCTAGCTCGGAACCCTAACCCTAGCTGTCCGCCGCCGTACTGCTGGCGGGATCCGCACCAGAGGGGGATGGGGCACCGGATCCACCCATCCTGTTGCCGCCTTTTCTGAATCTACGCGCATGGGGTGCGGAGAGGCGGTGGGATCTGCGCGGGAGGGCAGGGTGCGACGGATCCACCCCTTCTATCGCCGCCGCTGGCGAATCCAAGCGCGTGGAAGGTGAAGCGGCGGTGGGATCCACACGGGAATCCTTTCTCCCCTCCCATTCACCCTCACCCGCCATAGCCGCTATCACTCTTGCTCGAGCTAGGTGCCGCCGTCGCCGTCACCTGCAAACACCACCATCGCCCTCGCCCGCCACCACACCTCCATTGCCCTCGCGTCCCACCGCCGCTGTCATCCTCGCCTTCGTCCAAGCTAGCCGCCGCCGCCGCCGTCTACAAATAATTAATAAAAGCACATTTGAAGTACTTAAAACCATTTATTAAAAAAAATCTTAGTTCACCGTTTCACCAAAGTTCCCCTCGGTTAACTGTTGCAATACGTGATAAACGAGAGCTACACGAACTACTTGTTTACACATTGTGCCAATTTTATATTCCAATAATCATCCGGCAACCTAGATTGATACAGAAAGCAAAAAGAAAAAAAAAAGAAAAACATTAGTGGCAATGTCAGGTTATATAGAGTATTGCATGGCCTATTCGGACAAATTACCTTGCTGGCATCAAACATGCTACGTCCATGTCGAATAATCATGGCGAGAACGAATCAGAGGAACAAGATTGCGCGTGATAAAAAATCAGACGCTAACCTAGTGGGTCCCACTCCTACCAAACTACACTCTCCATCTTCTTTCCCCGGCAGTCAACCTTAATTATCCTCATTTCCAACCATTCATTTTCCTCTCTTCTCTCCCCATTCATTTTCCTCTCTTCTCTCCCCATTCATTTTCCTCTCTTCTCTCCCCATGCCTGTGCTAGCAACGGCACGAAGCGGGCGGACATGGAGCGATGAGGCGGCGGCGGTGCCGGAGAGGAGGGGAGCGGTGGTGCTGCGGCCCAAGGGAAGGTGACGGCGGCAGCGGCGGGGGCGGAGCATGCCTCCATCATGCCTAGGCTCCAGCAGCGGCGCTCGGACGAGGACGACGCGGCGATGCTGGAACGGAGGAGCACGGCGGTGCAGCGGCCTGAGGGGAGGCGGCAGCGGCAGCAGCAGTGGCGGAGCACGCCTCCATCATGCCTAGATTCCGGTGGCGGCGCTCTGACGAGGACTCCGGCGGCGGCGGCACTCAGACGAGGTTGAGCTAGCGAGGATTGTTCCACAGCATGTGTTCTTTTGTTGCACAACACGTGTTCTTTTGTGATGTTGAAATCTGTCTTTTCTAGATGTTTCTTAAATCAATACTGGATGTTGCATTTGATTTCTTTGGATGTTGCACATAATGTCTTTTTGTTGTTGTAGTCAGCGTTCTTGAGTGTAGCATTCGATTGAAACAATTTCGATAAAGCGGTGAAACATTCTTCTGTAAAAGATAAAACATCAAAAAAAATCATGTTGAAACATTTTTTTGAGCAATGAAACATTGCAACATTTTTCAACATATAACTAGCCATTTAAGTCACGCTTTGCGTGACCATGAGTAGAACGCATGGTTATCGTTTATCTATCTCATTATTTACATCCAATTTTATTTTTATATAGGAGACTAGCAATTTGATTATTTAACACTCGGTCTAGCTTACTCAAAATTATACAGTACTCCAGCCCCGACCTACCCATACAGGTAGAAATGAAAACACTGAAATATATCTTATCATTGTTTGCATAAAGAGCTAACTTTCAATGTCTATCGTTAACATAAATTGAAATTAGACAGTGGAACTATGAAGGAATGACAGTTATAGCGTCATCCCAATATTGACAATTAGGTAAACTAAGTAACAATCACAAGAAAAACAAACACATTCTTCTACAAATATATTGGCACTCATTAAACACTACTCTGAAACCAATTCAAATATAGAGGGGGCATTACACTTTTAGTTTTTCTTCCATACAGTCAATACACGTTGGATGCAAACTTTAAAACTTATATAAATTGCAAGATCAGTAACTTTGCCTCATGAAAGTATTTACCACAAATCAAGACACTTGGATCTTTGTTGTATCTAACTGCTTCTAGGCCAGACATACAATTTGTTGTGTGTTTGTGTGCACGCTTTCAAGCTTCTCCTCGTGCTTCACATCGTCAAGCGGTCAAGCGAATAATGAGGTATTTGAATCATACACTTGAGTTTGGAATTTGGTATTCTACTTCATCTTCTATATGCTTAAGTGGATATTCCGATGCTGATTTTGGTGGTTGTAGAATTGATAGGAAAAGTAATAGTGGAACATGTCATTTTCTTGGTACATCATTGATTGCATGGTCTTCTAGGAAACAATCTAGTGTTGCTCAATCAACTGCTGAATCTGAATATGTTGTTGCTGCTAGTTGTTGTTCACAGATTCTTTGGCTTTTATCTACTTTGAAAGATTATGGTCTTACTTTTGAGAAAGTACCTCTCTTTTGTGATAATATTAGTGCTAGCGATATTGCTAAGAATCCTATTCAACACTCACGCACAAAGCACATTGATATTCGTTTTCACTTTTTGAGGGATCATGTTGAGAAGGGAGATGTTGAATTGCAGTTTTTGGACACAAAGTTGCAAATTGCTGATATTTTTACTAAACCTTTGGATTCTAATCGCTTTGCTTTTCTTCATGGTGAATTGGGCATAATTCATCCTTTTGACATGGTTTGAGGGGGAGTTTGTACCTCATGGTTTTATCAAGCAATAATATGACAATGAGAAAAATTGATAAAAGAGAGCTTTGTTTATGCATATGGTATTTTCTTGTGCATGCTAGCAATACTTTGAAGGTTTATTTGTCTCTAGCATAGCTTGCATGTATTCTAGTCTTTTCATGAGATTTAGATTTTGCTTTTTAAGGGAGATGATGCATGACACTTAAATTCTACTTGAATTAAGCAAATATGCAATGTTGATGCTAGCATATGGTTTGATTTATAAATGCTCTATATATATGCTTTATTGAATTGTTATTCCTCAAATAGCTTTAATTGCTCATTATGAAAAAGAGAATAAAAAATATGAAAAAAATGAATACCGAATCCTTGGAAACAGTCTTGACGACAAGGACGTATTTGATGTGAGCAAAATAATGGGTGTCGAATCCCTAGAAACAGTCTTGACGACAGGGACGTACCCGGAATAAAAGAGAAAAATATGAGCAAAAAAGCTGAAGAAAAGAAAAGGTTCAAAAAATTCTCTTGGTTATTTTGTGCTAAAGGTTATTTGAGAAAGAGTGATAAATGCAATAGGTATATGTGTTTAGTGTTTATTCTTCAATCTATGTGCTTGTTTAGATGTTGCATTATAAATTGTATGAAATCATCAATTTTGATTGTTGATTCAAGCTTAATTGTAAAATCTTTGGTTCATGGTTATACTTTAATGCATGCTTGTTATATTATAGATGGGTTTATCTTCTTTTTATTGCAACACATGACTTGATATGCTATTTGTATGCTAAGCTCTTGAACATTAATGAACATAATTCCTATGCTTGATGAAATCATTGTCAAAAGGGGGAGAAGTAATATTTGGATTTTTGGAAAAGCAAGGAAAATTTTTGGAGAGTTGTTGAGAAGAGCATGTTTTTGGTTCATTTGGGAATTTCTTTCTTTTAAAAAGGGGAAGAAGTTTTCTTTTGGATTTTTGAGCACGATGTGTACATTTGTACGAAGTGTGCTTTTTACCACTTTTGTTCTTATTTTTCCAAACACCAAAACATTTTTATGGATTTGCCAATGTGTTCATCAAGGGGGAGATTGTAAAATCAAAAGTGTTTTTGATTATTATTTTGTGATGAACAATTAGCATCGGAGATTATTGGTTTTGTTAATTGGAATCTATTCACGAAGTGGTTTTGGAGATGATTGGATTTCACAGGTGATCGCAGGATTCGTCATTTTATGTGACCGGTCAGACCGGGCTTTGGTAGCCGGTCAGACCGGTGTGTATAGCGCGGTCAGACCGGCGCAGTCGACACTGTGTCAGTTTCGGTTTCGGGTTGTTTATTTGGATATCCGTGATTATTTCATAATTATGGCTTCTAGATGGATACTATACGTATGTAATACTATTGTTTGCTGCTAATGAGTCAAGTTGGAGATGGCTTGGTCTTGGAATTTGGTTTCTTTGTTTATTCCATGTGTAGGTGACTCGATGTCTCGTGAGAGTATTTGCGGTGATGGACCGGGAGTCGGCTTGGTGATAAGACGACGTCCGTGGTGGTCAGAGATCATGCGGGATACTTAGGCTAGAGTTGATGCACGTGGTTGATGGAGATTCCATATGGCATACGATGGAGTTATTGTGTGCGTATGGGATGCGGAGTCAAATTTGGAAGGAGTCCAAATTTGGTACGATTGGTTATGTAAAGTTTCTTTCTTGTACTAGTGGGTTTCCTAAGGTGTTTAGGACTCCTAGTATAAGTTTGGTTCGTGGCTTTAGGCTGCCTACCTCATGTATAAATAGAGGGGGAGCGTGAGGCTTCCCGGTATCGCTTTTGAGAGCAATTGAATTGAGTTTTGAGTTAGTGTTTCGAGTTTAGTCGAAATTTTTGTAAGGAGTGCTGTTGGTGCACTTTCTAAACACAGAGAGAAGTAATAAAGTTGTCATCTACTTTAAGAGTTCTTCGATTTGTGTTTCACCAGGTTTCGGCGGTCTAATCGACGACTCACCGGCGGTCGGACCGGCGGCAAGCGGCGTTAGACCGGCGGCGGCAACAGGCGCGGCAGGTGATCTCGGCGGTCAGACCGGAGATTCAACACCGGTTAGACCGGCGACTACGCTTTGGTCAGACCGGCTAATCTACTCCGGTCAGACTAATCTCATCGAAATTGAGGGTAACTTTTATTTCCGCTAAAAGTTTTCGGTTTTTGGGTATACCAACCATTCACCCCCCTCTAGTTGGCTTAGTTTTTGTGGTTCGATCCTACAAACTTTAGCACCTCTCTCAAAAACATAAGTCTCTATGAGCCCCTCTCTCCCAAACACCCCCTTACACGGTAAGACGATGTATGTGCTATACGAAAGGCTTTTGAACGACACACGATTTATGTCAGGAAAGGTCTTTTCTAACAGAATATGTGACATTAAAGGTAGTCTTCACCGATAGATGGATTGTTGTTGTATTTAGGAAATGGTGCAGTGTCAGTTATCTGCAATCCTTTTTGGAGGCTAAACTTAAGTTAGTATCCTACTAGTTGGCTGCTAGGCACGGGAGGCATTGAAAACTATTCGACTTGCAATAATTTGGAACTAGTTGGCTGCTAGGCACGGGAGGCATTGAAAACTATTCGACTTGCAATAATTTGGAACTTGTCGTAATGTTGCAACAACAAAGCTTTCAACAATGACAAATCCGACGGGAATGTCCTCGAGCACAGCTCCTTTGGTAGCATAGATGTTTGAACCCTACTCACAAGCTCTTTCTTACTTCCATGGCCAATGGTCTTCTGGTAATAGGTTGTTCATGAATCCCATAAGCTCTCTTTGTGAACCCATGTAGTTCACCTTCGTGTACAGATTGAGACACTCGTTTAATCAGTAAAGTTTAGACTCCACCGTTGTTTCCCTGAAAAAATATCAATAGTTGGGAAGTGCTGATATATGTCAGACTATGTGCATATAGTTAATCTCATCAGAATGTAATGTGAACTGAGATATTTGGAATTTGCTCGCAACTAATATAAATCTCATCAGAAAGAATTTTACGTGACGTGGCTAAGATTGGTATTAGACTCTTTCTAAAATTTCATCAATTAACTCATGGGCCCTAAGAACGGGAAAAATATATTAGTGGCATATGAGGAATTTGTTATTTCTTATTAGTCCCATAACACCATTTCATCTGTCAAGAATATAACACCCATCATGTCCTTCCTGGCTTCCATGTATCCAGCACATGCCATGCCACCATGAAAAGCACAATAACTTATTTTCACATGTTATGTAGCATAGATATGTGCAGTTCTTAACCATCTAGAATAAGGTTATGTTTTTTAGAGAGAAAAAAGATTGTGAAAGAGGCTATATATATGAGCCGAGTTGTGCATATTCTGTTCGTCCCAACTCTGGCTGTGACACTTTCAACTTATCTATAACACCATGTCTTTTCCATTACGGTTTAACTACAAGTAGCAGAAACTGGCACTAGTTCACCGAGTTGTTTCTCAGTATAATCATATTACTATACAGAGATAACAGAACTGTCAGAACATGAGGGAAATTTTCAAAATGCTGTGATGCGAAGTATGGGCATGAGATGCACTAGGATAGATACATATATGCACTAGTCAAGGCCTATGTGAGGAGTGTTAGGCATGAGACCACATTTTAAATTTTGATTCACATCTAGAATCCTTGGTACGCTCACTAGCTGAGAGCCATGATCCATGTTCATCGCGATGGCATGAGCTTGCGAATTGTCTTCAGGAAATTGTTTCAGACCTTGATATAAATAGGTCAAGGAATAGAAGTGCCCCGAGCAGGTTGCGAGGCACCAAAACCAATTTGTTTGTGAGTCTATGGAAAGAGGGGCATATATACTGTACCCATCCTCCCGTATTTGAGTAGGTCTATTGCAATGGTCCACTGAATGATCCTTTGAGCTAGCACACATATAAGCATGTCACATTTCAGACAGGGACCTCAAAATTATCTCAGGTCTACACAACACACCACAAGGTCAGATTTATCATCAATTGGGCTACAAAATCAGATTTGCAGTTCAGTCAAAAAAAAAAAAGGTCAGATTTGTAGATCAACCAGTATAGTTTATTTTAGGTTAATCATGATTTAATTGAACAACGACATGTTTTTTTTTCCAAATGTGTGATATATTTATAACAACTATTTACTACATCCGTCCCAAAATATAATAACTTTTGGCTATAAATCTAGACTCATAGTTGTCCAGATTTATAGCTAAAAATGATTATATTTTGGGACGGAGGGAGTACATTTGCATTACCCTATTGAGAGTGCAGGAGAAATAGATTCCACCGAGCATGTCAGTGCATGTCATTTGATTACAAGCTCAATGAATAGTCAAAGGACTTATAAAACACACGCCCACCTAGCACTATGTAAATACATACTCAAAGCCACGAGCGTACCCTCTAACACGTTTAAAAAGATGGAAGCCAATTAAAAAAATCCATGACTCTAGCATACAAATTTGTGTGGGTATCAACAATTAAACTAGAGTGGGTCAAAACATCACGGCTTACCCTGCTCCTCTATATCACGAGTATATAAGACAGTATACAACCCCATCCTTCAGAGAGTGTACTAGCTAACCAGTAGGAATATATATAATGTTGAACCTTTGGATTAAAAAAAAAGTCATGGGATTGAGAAGTCTTAGGAAAGAAGAAAGAACGGGTATTTGTACATGCTGACACCGAGCTGTGATGGCCTAGTAGTCTGTGTGAGAATTTCCTACAGCATCGAAGCCTTCTCTGCTTGTTCGCGTCCATGTGCTGCTGTTGTGCGCTGCGCAGCCCTACACGTTGTATCGGTGCTGTTCCTCGCTGGAGTGGAGTTGGCGATTCACTGATGGCCTGGCCTCTGGTGCTGTTCATGTGGATTTGGGGTTTACACAAGAGAAATCATAATGAAATTACATGGGAATTTTCTAATCTTTTGTTTGGTAGACATGGTGGGAATTGGCATGTAGTTTAGATGGATAATAGATCATCAGTAAAAATGGATGACTGAGATTTGTTTAGACAATCATAAGTGAAATAGATGGACGAGATTTGTTTAGTGAATGTAAAGAAGGAATTCCCTCTCAACTCTCACCCCCTACCAGGTGTTAAAAAGCAAGGGATTCTTCCCTCAATTACGTATCCCATCCTACCAAAATTTCTATTTCATGTAACCAAACATAACACTTATTTGTTCCATACGTCCAAACTGTTAATACCTGCTTAAAAACCCTACTAACCTATCACACCCTTGAGGTTGCAATGAGATGATGCGTCGGTGCGTACGTTTCACAACTGTGTGTATGCCACTAAGAAAGGTAGACGAGGATGTGGAGCAGTGGAAGAAATTCAGAACCGTTACTTCGTTAGCTAGGCTCTCTTGTCCAAAGTGAGGCTCAAGTTGAAGGGTTAATGGATCAGATTGAACAAACATGTCATTGGTGGGATGTTGAATTCTTACGGATGCGAATTATAACAAATAATAGAACTGTTATAAAAAAAATAATAGTACTACAACCAACCACTCTGTAAGTACTGACGGCTGCAGTTAATTGGATGAAATGTTTAGGTGTACTATAGACATACCTCGTTCCATTGCTTATATTCTTCGTCTGGATTTGAGAATACAACTGTGTACGTTTATATTTATCAATATTCTCTATCCTATAAAATAAGAATTTTGTCCATCTTATTTCTTCAAAAATATAAGAGACTTTGTAATCCTCAGACATTATTTTATTCCCAACTTATCAACTTTGTGCTACCTCCATATTTTAATATTTTAATGTATGACGCCGTTGACTTTTTATCTAACGTTTAACCATTCGTCTTATTAAAAAAAATATGTAATTATCATTTATTTTATTATGACTTGATTCATCATCAAATGCTCTTTAAGCATAGCGTAAATATTTTCATATTTGCATAAAAAATTTGAATAAAACGAATGGTCAAATGTTGGTTAAAAAGTCAATGGCGTCATACATTAAAATACGGAGGGAGTATTTGTTTATTCGGTCAAGTTACCTTTTGTGCCATGACTTTACATTTGTTATACGACTTTAATTATTGTAAAAAAGACCCCTTATATTATGACACACAACAGGAGTATGATAGTTTGATTCCCTCTGTTATACTAGTACTAAAAGTCTAGTATGTGCTTGTTGGGAACCCCACATAACTGCACCCGTGATGTAATCCAGCTATCCTAATACTGATCCAAACATTAAAAGGGACCTTTTGTTTCATCACAAGAAAATGCTAAACAAACGGATGGCTTCAATTTACATGCTTAATTCTACTACCTGAATCAAAATAATATAAGAAATCATGAGATTTTTTTTGAGATATTGAGGTTAAGCGAAAATACTACGATGTATCTTACTAAATGAGGAACGTATGGTGAGTGAGAGGGTGACTAGAGGTAAGATTTGCCAATACATAAATGCAAAATTTGCTACAGGGCATTTAAAGTTTATGGGTTTTGTTGTAGGACATTCAAAGAATGTGCATGTGTTATAGGACACCATAGACTGCTAGACATTGAATGTATTATTTTACTATATCCGATCCAAATGAAGAGTGAAACTTTCAAGAAAGATAAGTTTGCCCATAAGGCATATTGTTTACACCCAAATTTAACAGCTAGGATCAAATTAAGGAATTATTGCCAAAGTTTGTAAAGTGTTGGGTTTCGTTCACATGGCCGGTCAGACCGCAAGTGTGTGGCCGGTCTCACCACAGGACTATGGTTGGTCAGCCCATCAGAGTCTGAGCCCAAGTCTGTTTTCGTCCGGTCTCGGGATTCCTTACTCGGGAGGCTATGTTTTGGATTTCCTTTGGTCTCTATTCCGAATTGGACGTGGATGCGGACCTGTACGAGGCAAGACCAACCCCTATATAAGGGACAAGGCCGGTTCAAACAACGTACCCCACAATCTATACACAAATCAATCAAATTGTTTTCTTTTAATTTTACTTTTCAGCCATATTTTCTACTTCAACCTAGTTTTAGTCCATTTTTGTGGATTTGCGCCGTAAATCGTCCGCCGTTGCTGCGAGAGTGCGATTACCCATTTGTAGGTTTGTCCCGTAAACCTTTCGTTTGCCCACGAGATGGATAGTTATCTTCATATTGATATAAATCGGCCTAGAGGCTGATTTGGATCTCTAAATCAGCTCCGCTAGCCGGTTTAGCTTATCTTTCTACAAAACCCACCTTGATTTGGCGTTTGGCTAGAATGGGGTGGTTGGCGACTCCATATCACCGCAAGGCGTTTAGGTGTCCCGATCGTATTTCTTTTTAACTCGACCAGGTCTAGTTCGAATCAGACCTACACCAGGAGAATAAAAATGGACTATGTCGAGGGAGTGAAAATGGACTGGATTTGGTTTGAACTATACCGAGTCGTGTTACAAGACGATGGACACAAGGGCAAATTTTTACTTTTTGCTCTGTTTCTCACTCCATTTGCATAGGATATAATAAAATAATACGTTCAGTTTCTAGTAGGTAAATACCATGTTTTCGTGGTGTCCAGCAATAAATACACATTTTTGGGTATCCTGTAGCAAAGAGCTCGAACTTTGAGTGTCATTAGCAAAGTTTGCCGAACATAAATGTGAGGTGGTCAGGTGGCTAGAATGGGGAAAGATCGAGTGGAACCTATCAAATAAGTGGAAACATATGAAAACCAGACTTAAAAGTTTCGTAAATTCAAGAAAAATTACTTGGAATATAGGCTTGAACAACACTGTCATCAATTTATAAGTCCAAACTCAACCCTGTTTAGGAGGAAATAAGTTGAGTCTGCACATGAGATTTGGTAAGAATATAGTTTATATCTATACAAATCTTGTTTTTTTTTCATGATTTTATAATACTTTGAGGTCCGACCTTTATGCGTTTCACCAAATATTCCCCTCTTTATTACCCCTTTGTTGCGACAAATTTTGAGAGCCAGGATCTCTTATATCTTTGACAAAATGAGTACTAATTTGGTAATGGTGTTTTTATTATATTTTAACTGAAGTCTATCTGTCCAAGCCAACTTAGCAGGTTACAACTATCAAAAACAGTTGTTGCACGATTGTATTGTTCATGCCACCTTACCAGCAGGGTACAATTGTCAAAAGCATATATTTCAAAGGGTAGAGGTGCTAATATGTAATATGCTTTTTTTTCTTGCTAAATTTGGCCTATAATGGGTTTTCGCTTTTGCAGTTTATATTACAGTGATGGCTTACTCCATTTTTCTGTTAACCATGGAGTTACCTTTGCTTAGGAAAAAAACAAAAAAATGGTTGGTTTGCTTGCCCGCACTTCCGCTGTTGCGCAGAAGTGTGATGCGTGTGCTTGTGGAACTGAACCTAGTTGGCACAGAACCAAGGAGGAAGTTCAACTATGATCCGAGACACTGCAGCTTCAGGATGCAGCGAGAGGACAGGATCACACCACCGTCGACACACAATGAGTCACAGCACCGGGACAGAATGTCTTAGCATTTCGGACTAGACGCATTGCTGACGTAACTACGTTCTCGACACCTTCCATTCCTCATCTCTTCGACACCATCCTTGACTCATGTCATAATGATCGGGCTCTCGATGCACCCCTGCCTGAATGCACTACAAACTTTGCTTCGATAGTTCGATGAGGGGCTAGCTTCGATCTCGTTGTTGTAGGTACTTCTGCTTATCTGAATGTGTCTCTCTGCTATACAGGGCCAGTCAGTCTTAGTTAGCTAAGTACTCCCTCCTTCGTCCCAAAAAAAAGACAAACCCTGGTTTCCGTGCCCAACGTTTGACCGTTCGTCTTATTTGAAAGAATTATAAAAAAGATTAAAAAGACAAGTCACGCATAAAATATTAATCATGTTTAATCATGAAAATACGAATTATAAAAAAATTTCTATAAGACGGACAGTCAAAGTTGGACATGGAAACTCAAGGTTTGCCTTTTTTTTTTCGGATAGAGGGAGTATAGATCATTCATAACATGGTACACAAGTTCTAGACTGTCGAGGTCAAATAAATCTACCCTATAATTCACCAACTGATGTTTACATCCTTCACACTTCATTCATCAAATCCAACGCATGAAAATCATCCACGTGGAATCCATCCAACGACCCACGTCGCTCATTCGTCCTCCACCCCCACCCCCGCGCCTCCCGGCTCCCCTATCCCCGGCTCCCCACACACGGCACGCCTGACTCGCGACTCCCTCCGACCTCAAACCCTAGCTCCTCTTTCTCAAGCGCCGCCGTCACCACGCCGATGGAAGTGGCAGCCCCGCCCGTGTCCCTCCGTGCACCCGGCCACCGCTTCTTCGCATCCTGGCTAGAGAAAATATGGTAAGCTTCCTATTCCACGGTGAAAGTTTGGATGTTGATTCTAAAAAGGAAGAACACTTTTCTCTCCCTGGTTCCCGGGAAATCCTCACTACCAGACTTGAGAGCTACCCTGTGGGTGCGGATATTTTCTGACGGTCGCGCAGCTGTCCTACAGAAAAAATAAATTATTGTGACGGTCCTACTTAAACTCACAGAACAATCTATTTTTTTTGTGGGTTCGGCCCTACAGGAAAATAGTTGTACCAGATAAGGGGATGAGAGAGCCACACAACTCCGGACTCCCACCACCACGCCACCAATTTCTCGACCTTTCCTTTCCCATCCTCACAGTCGCCATTCTCTTGAGTCCCTCCGCTGTCTCCTCCAGAAACGGCCTCCGTTGCCTGTGCCGCTCCCTCGTCCCGATGCCTGGTGAGCAGCACCGGCCAGCCACCGCCGCCGCCCTTCCTCGCCCCTGCATCAGGTCGGGTGAGGGGCACTGACCCCGTTTCCCTCCTCCATTGCCGGCTGCCCCTCCAATGCCTTGTGCCATCGACGAGCGCCGCCGTCTCCTCCACCGACGCTGCCAACCACCCCGAGTTTAGGTGCTCCAGATCCAAATGCCATCCCCTCCACCGATGCTGCCAACCACCCTGAGTTCTAGGCTCCAGATCTGAACAACATCCCCTCCAGATCCAGACCACGTGAGCAATGGATCCAGCCCTCTCTAGTGCGGCTGCTCTAGATCCGGCAGCCCCGGCTCCGGCAGCGCTAGATCTGGCCTCGAGGTGAGCAGTCGGTGCCTCCTCAACTCCCGTCTGATGTCCAGTTGACCGGCCATCCTTGGAAGGTGAGCTTCTACTTTATCCTATTCACCTCACCCTATTTTTCATGGTTATTGTTGTCTGTAGCTAGCTGCACAAATGTTTCTATGTGTAACTCTAGTTAGTATCCAGCACAAGCTGCTTATTTTTCTTAATTGGATGATTGCAAGAGTAGATCTGGATATTTGCCTTGATTTGGACTATATGATTAACAAGTGGTTGATCTGGAGTTCTAGACAATTAAACTTCAGGTTATATAACTGGTTTGCAATGTCTTATTTTTGCTTCTGATATAGTATAGGACAATGAGATAGATTGGGTTAGTACTTCTGTCCTGTTATTTTCCTTTATAATATGTGCATTCCTGGACCTGTAGAAATCGATTTAAGTATTGATTCAATGGACCATAGTTAAGTTCTGTACCCACTGATATTTTTTCTATGCTTGACTGAACGAGGTTTGTGTATGAGATCTGTTTGCTGCTTCAGATTGTCTGCAAACCAACAAGAGGAAGCACAATAAACGTGGTATGAAACAATTTTCTCACTCAGAAATTTTTGGCAGGTGTAACCCTATAGTAGCAATCTTCTATTCCGACAGAAATACTTGAGTTCTGAATTCTGAATAAACATTAGTTCATGAGCAAATGGGTTGAGTTCTGAAATTTATTTCTATCTATATGAATTATTGAGGCACAACATGTTCTTTCTGCAAACTGGAATACTATTTCACCAATCTTTGTTAGTCTGCTTTATTTCTTCATGCATGGTCATTGACATAGTGTCTTAAAATCTTACTGATATACAATTGAAAGTTTTGTTTCACAGTGGATTAAAAATGATATATCACAACCCCGTATGTGTATTTTTTGGAGTTTAACCATTCTTGATGTTGTCTTACTCACATAGCAAAGAATATTCCTAAAGTAGGGGCATTGAACTAAGTGCATACCTAAATTTTGCCTTAAGCACTCGAGCTAGTTTGACTTGTTTTTTCTGCCATTTGCAGATGATAGAATTCCAAAGACTTGTGAATGAGGATCAACGAGACTTGAGAGAAAAAAAAAAGGCTTGAAGAGGTAAACATTCTTCCATCTCTATATCATCAAGACTACTTAAGTACATTCAGTAGTTTATTCTTATTTCACATAAAAATTATATGAAGTATTTGCATTAACTTTTAACTTGAGCACACAAGTTCTTTCATATAACCTGAGCATATGAGTTGTCTTTCAGGTTTCTAGAAAATTATTGTCTTTCAGGTTTCTAGAAAATTATGAAAACTTTGACAATTGGGTCCCTTTTGTTTCTTTTCCTTTTCAGGCAGAATTTAGGGGGTGTTTGGTTGATTGCTTCACTTTGCCACACCACACTTCAGTCATGCCACAGTTTTTAGTCGTGTGTTTGTTTCAATGCCACAGTTGTGTCATGCCACACTTTCCTACCCTTATATCCCACATGTCATACTCAGATAACTAGAGCTAACATTGCCACACTTGTGGCTAACTATTTCTTGGCCATACTTTTGCCACATGCCACAACTTGCCTAAGCTTAGTTATGGCAAGCTTAGAGATCAACCAAACAACCCCTTAGAATGAAACCTGGGTTGCTGCCAGAAGCCATTTTGTTGTAAATGGGCGCCTCTAACCTGTAGTAGTGGCCAAAGCACAACCATGCTTTGTTGATGAGTTGGAATTGGAACATACGCATGAAACTGATTAATGCTTTGTATATTAACTAATATTCAATTTGAAAGAATGTATTAGTATTGTGGATGAATTTATGTGTTTATACATGGTATGGCATGTGGTTAATATTCATTTACTATTTCAAATTGCAATGTGGATGGCATTCAGTTTTTATTTTTTTATTTTTGGTCTTGAGAGTCAATTTTTCTGACGGTGTGACCAGTTTTTCCTGTCGGTTAGCACGTCAGAAATCTGTCTCACAAACCTGACGCCTGTGCAATTTTTCTGTGTTCGACCGACAGGAAAAAGCCGTCAGAAATGTTTTCTCTGTAGGGAAACCCACATAAAAATTGAATTTCAACGTGGTCTTTTTTCTGACGGCGATTTTTGTCGGTCCACCCACAGAAAAATAATTTCTGACGGTAAAACGTATATTCCTGTGGGTTTCGCGCCTACAGGCTAGACTCTAAGTTTGGTAGTGCCTGTTCCGATTAGACAATTTTATCTTTTCGAAGAACCATGAGAAACTGATTCTTGGAGATGTTCAATAGTAAATTAGTCCATACATTATACTCTAGATTAAAATTAGGTTTAGGAGACCCCTCCCCGGATTGATGGATTGATTGATGTCGTTTGATGTTAATTTCCGAGAGGGGGATGGAGATACAGTCATCTGGGAGGCCCATTGAAGTCCTGAAGTGATCCTGGAGAAGGTCCTGTCAGTGAACATCCTCTCCTCCGACTACTTCAAGGATCTGTACTGGCTTAAGACACCATGAGGTCATCAACGTGATCTACAACCAGGTTATCCACGTCGAGCCATGGATGACCGGCAACTGCCGTGGCCCCTCCAGCGACTTCTGCCTCCTCTACAAGTTCTTCACCATGAAGCTCACGGTTAATTAAGCAGATGGACGGTTTGCTGAAACACCCTGACTCGCTTTACATCAGAGCTGGTTGTTTACGGTTATGTTTGTTAGGATGGTTTGTTCCATGCGCGATGCAATGTAGAGGATTTACTGAATATTGTAGGTTTTGCTGAAGTGCTGCACTGTGTCTATTGAGTGTTGACAGTGTGATTGAAAATGAACCTTGGTGCTACTATTAGGTAAATTTTCTACCAGTAAATGAAGGATATATAGAAACCTGTGTTACTATGTCTTGAGATAAATCTGCACCTGAACCAGTAAATGAAGCATCATGAATTTTTACCGTGTCAAACAATTGAATTTTCGCTCTCAGGCAGTAATTAACATTTATATTTCAGGTTGGATTTGTTTACCTGCGATATGTGACGGAACCAAAGACGTTGTGGAGTTGGTACGAACCCTACATTAATTAAAGATGATGAGGTATTATCTTTTATGGTAGCTTTCTTTGTCTTTTGCATCTTTTTTATGATAAGTTCAAGCTGTAAAAGGCCAAATCTATAGTATTCCTTGTATATCCTTTTTTTTTTGTTTTAGTATGAAGGTAGATTTAATACCCGGGTTTTGAAAGAAAGCCTAAACTTGCTCAACATAATATTTACGCCAGCAAATTTTATGCGATAAAATGTTGTTGTTAGGAGTTAGGACAGCTTAATCTCAGAACTTTAGCAATATTTCCTCCCAAAATGGTGAGAATGCTTAATCTCAGAACTTTAGGAGTTAGGAGCTGCTAGTAGGAATTAAGCTAGGAGCTGATAAGTCCATGGAAAAAAGAAAATTAACACATGGTCTGAGTAGGATGTTATGATTGTTTTTTTTCTTACTAACAGGAGGAATGCATACATCAGTCAAGGAAGGAGGAGCATGAACAAGACAGCAAGGCATGCAGATCCGAAGACATCATTCGGCGAACTGACCAAACTGTCTGAGTAGTTAGACTAGTTGTTAGGTCTAATGGTTCTGAGGAATGAGGATCCCCTGACTTTGTGCAGTTTGCAGTTGTGCCACTACATGTAGGCCATATCAAAGTGGGGCCCACATGTCAGTGACACAACTGCAAACTGCATAAAGTCAGGGGATCTGTTTCTGGTTCTGAGCATACCTGTTAGGTTAGATGATGGAGTGCTGATGTATTTGATAACTGTGGGCAAGTAAGTTGCTTTAATTTGAAATATCGAGATTTATACTAGCACCAATGTATTAAATACAACAAATAACAAATAAGATGTTTCACTATCCCAATACTTGCGTTTGTACTAACTTTAAAAAGATTATATGTAGAAAAACTGAAGCTTGCATATCGATTTATTGATGCCTATAAAGAGTATAGGCAGAAAAACTGGTGTTAATTGAACTGAGAATGATATTGATGCGTGATTAAGGGCCTCATTGGTTGCCCAAAAGCTGATTATAAGCCGTAACAGCTTATTAGCGACCAACAAATAATTTGTGTAAAAGTTTTATATGTGTGTGGCGACTTAAAAGCCATGCCTGGAAAAGAAATTATGTTTAAAACATCTTAAAAGCAACCTCAAACTAAGTTTTAAATTTTAAATTTTAAATTTTAAATTTTAAATTTTGGCTTTGTAGGGCAACCAATGAGGACCCAAAGTTAGTGTTTTGTTTTGGTGGCGCGCTTTCGATATCTCATATTAGTTTACTGTTGGAGCCTTTGAATTTCATGTTGTGATTGTTCTTTCCTTATTCTTTATTTACTCCCCTGTCATGAAAAGAACACAATCTGTTAGAGTTTTTGTCGAATATATGTACAGAATCGGTTACAATTTAGGACTTAGAGTTGTACTAGTGTAGGAATATTGTAAGAGTCGGACTCTATACTACGATCTCTCTTAAACAGAGGGATGGACCTGTTGTCACTGCACATGGCAACTTAGCATAGCGAAAGAGTGGCTGCCAGTGGCGTCCGGCCGTGAGTCATTCTAACTCTGATACGCTATAATATGTTGGATCGGGGAGGAGCGCTTGTAATCAGTGCTCTAGAGATGTAGGCTTCGATTGAATCTCGTTAAAAAAAATATCTTGCTTGGGTGTCATCATTGTGTTTGGATCTCCTATGGTGTTTCTTCCGCGTTTGGTTTTCGATGGTGATTCCAGTTTAGTTTTATAACACAATCTATGTCCAGATTTAAACTCATGATTGGGGTTTTTTTCTACAGAGAGAGTAGGTGTCAACGGGTTATGGGACCCATAACCTGGAGGTTGTGTGTAAAACCCATTTGCAAAAGAAGGTGAACTATCTAAGATTACATGCTTGGAAATTCAAGGACTCAAAGCTAAAGACCTAAAAACCGGAGATAAATTACAAGGATTGTTAGATGTGAAATTTTTTGTTGTAATTTCTAGAGGGGAAATATTTATTGTTATGTATATTACGATTGTCAAAACTTGTTCTTTTTTAATTGTTTGGGCTGTACTAACAAATCACCGTAGCGTTAGCACGGGCAAATTACTAGTTAAGAAAAAAATTGAACGACCTGCTTTGCTTCTATAGTGTAGTAGTGAGAATATATAAAGCAGCATTAATTGAACTTTCAACATGACATTTTGGCTTTGCTATAAAGCTCGATTGATTCTGTAAATCTTTGGTCCGAAAAATTTGGACATTTTGAACCATTCACGTTAACAATGCTCCGGCCTGCTTTCATCTGGCAGCTCTCATAGGTCATAGACTGCCCTCACAGACCAACACATGTCTCAGGCCGGGCCCGCTTTCATCTGGCAACTCTCATAGGTCATAGACTGCCCTCACAGACCAACACATGTCACCCATCCCAAATTACTCTAGGCCAAGCACGCTTAACCGCTTCCGGAAAAGAAGTTGCAACTTATTGATATGAGTATTCTATTAATCCTATTAAGCCCTGGGCTGGGATGTCACAATATCTATAGGGTCTTAGTAAAATTAATACTGTACAAGCACAGTACGTACCACCGTATATATCAGCTGTTTTAACTGTACTTAGGTAGGGCGCTTGTTCTTTTATGAAGAAGTTAAGATAAAGGCAGATGGATGATCACTATAAAAAACATTCATAGGAAACGGCCATATATATATATATGCCGGTTTGACGAAATCCAACACCTATAAGGCATTTTCCGTCAAAAACCGGTACCTACAAGACCTTATAGCGGCCGCTTCTTTTTGAGAAGCACATTGGTGCTAGTTTTATTTAAAAAGCAGCACCAAAGACCCTCCTGCCAACGGTCTGAAAAAAAATTGTTGGCAGCCGTTCACTAAAAACTGGAACCTATATAATAGATACCGGTTTTTAATTTGAACTGACACATGTTATCTTGGTGACGTATCCCCACTCGAGACAATAGGTGTTGGTGCTCATTACGAACCAACACCTATTACCTGTTGATGTGGCCCGGGTATGGTAATAGGTGCCGACTTTTCATATAACTTTTTCATACAAAGTCAGATGAATATAAACTTTATATCAAATTTGGTAGAGCTCGACGAGATCTACAACTTTGTAGTTGATAACTTTTGTATTTAACGTCATTTAATGTCGGAAAATGTGTTATAATGTATCAGATCTATTTGCATCAGTGAATATTGAAAATTTGTAAACGATCTCGGATGGAGACGAAACATATACAATTGTAGACCTACATACATCGACAATTTGTTAGTTGACAAAACTTTCATTTGAGCTCATCTATGGAGTTAAATATGGATTATAAGTTTGGACAACAATGTCTCAAAAAAATAGCATTTGTTTTCAAGATAACAAGTGTTTGAAGGTTAGATGGTAAGGAGGCTTTGGATGGAGAGAGAGAATTTGAGTTCGAATCTTGCTTGAGGCATAATTATGAATATGGGTTGAAAAAATCATGAGACATGTGGGATGTGAATTGTGACATTATAGGTGCCAAATAAAATTCCAAATATTTTCTCGGGTTTTTTTTAGCACATGTGAAAATTAAAAATGGGTGCACCCCTATACGTGTCAGTTCTAAATTTAGAATCGACATCTATAGTGCTGGTTTGAAATTAAAGCCGGCACCTATAGTCACTAAAGTGCCAGTTCGAGAGCCGGCACCAATAACCATGGTCACTGGTGCTAACCAATAGGTGTTGGCCCCAAAACTAGTACCTATTGGGGTCTTCCAAATAGGCACCTACGTGGTTGTATGTAGTAATAGATAGAAGTTATCTAAGCAATACTGATGTAGAATGTTTTTGAGAAATTCTATATTTAAAACCATAAACCTTGATGTGACAAACATTATCATCTACCTCACACGTACTATTGTACTGCATAAAACAGATCTGCCTATTGAACAATTTGTCAAAAAGTTGAAAACTTAAATAGTAGAATGAAATATTCACTACTATAGAATCGTTTTGTCCGGACGAGACCACCTCCAAGCTGCGAATGGGCCATAATTAGCCCCACATGCAAAAATCGCTCCCTTGGGCGCATCAAGGGCCACATATGAAAATGCATTATCGTAGGTGGCCACTTGAGAGGCCCCCGCCTGTGATAATAGGTGTCCTATCGCATGCGGGGCACTTAAGGGGCCTTATGTGATAATGCATTTTCACATGCGGCACTTTAAGAGGGCTACATGCGATGCGATGCCATGCCCATATATGTTGCTACCAGCCTGAGCTATGCTTTGAGGTAGAATAGGAGGGAAAATTTTTCTTCATGTGTTGATTGCAAGAATTAGAAAGTATGGAGGGATCCCAGTAGAATAATAGTGAACTTAGTGGAGCTTGGATTTATGAAAGATTACAGGGTTTGGATCTATCACGGGGAAATTGCCATTCCTTATGGTGATGGTAATGCTGAATATGAAGAGACTTGATTTTCATTGGACGTGGCCAAAAATTTTCCAATCAAGGACACGGGCCATCTATGATGGACGAAGATGGTTTCGTTGGTATTAATAATTTTGAGGCTGATTTTGATCTCTATGCCGTGTTACGTTGAACCAGATGTGCTAATGGGTACAACATGAGGGTTAGACATTTGGGAGGTGTTAGAGAATTCCATGAAGGATCTTATTTATGTCAAATTGCATTGTTGTGCTCGGTGCTTGAATTGCTCAAACTGAAGGATATGCACGGATGGTCCGATAGTAGCTTCAAGTATTTGTTGGGTCTCTTAAGAGTTTTGTTTCCTAAGCCCAACTTGTTGCCATCCAACACATATCTATTGAAGAAATTGATATGTCCATTATCTCTAGGAGTTCAAAAGAGACATGCATGTGTAAATCACTATGTACCGCAAGGAATATGCAGATTTGGACAGTTGCCCAGCCTATGGGGCTATTCGGTATAAAACGGGTAATGCGTCCTTTGATAGTTAGGTTGTCGACCCTGATTCATTGGCGCATAAAAAAAGATTTCAACCATGGTGATGTGGTACATGCCAGTGAAAGATCGTATGAAGCGCCTATTCTCCAACCCTAATGACACTGAGTTGATGAGATGCTATCAAGAGAACTGCAAGACCCCGTGGATGCTCGCCGGAGGAACACCTTTGATGTAGTATATCCATAATATACTAAGTAGCTGAGAAATCTAAGGTTTGTATTGAGCACAAATGAAATGAACCCATTTGGTGACATAAGGCAAACGTATCACTTGGCCACTCCTGCTCACTATGTACAACCTTTCTACATGGATTTTTTAAAAGCGAAAGTATATTTTATTAACCATCCTTATGCAAGATCCAAAACAACCCAGCATCGACATAGATGTCTTTCTTGAATCTCTAAAGGAGGATATAGTAGATCTTTGGAAAGAAGGGCTAAGAGTATGGGGTGAGTACTGACAGGGCTACTTTACTCTGCATGCTATCATACTTGTTACCATCAATGACCTACCCGCAAACTTTTCCTTCTCGTTATCAGACTGAATGAAAGACTGGATGACTTAATTATGTGTCGTGATTACATGTCATACATATATCTGACGTCATCAGGCAACATAGTGTACATGTGGCATCGACAATTCTTACCTCAAAAACACAGGTACCGTTTGATGGCCAAATATTTTGACAAGACAGAAGAGAATGAGGTTGCCCCTGAAACACGAAGTGGTAGTGTTATGTTTAAAATGACAAAGAATATTAAGGTCGTTTTTTGGAAAGGGAATGAAGAAGATAGCAAAGAGGTACACCTGTGTTCAGGCGGACCGCCCAACCGCATGCGAAGATCGATTATGCTCACTAGACTACCCATCAAAATTCCTCAGTACTATTGTCTCAATTCTCTTCCTCCAAATATAAATAGGAAAATGTAGTCTTCATATGTACTATCTTCATATTATTCTTCTGCCACCTTCAACAGGCTGTTGGAGGTTTGGTGTTATTTTTGCCACTGATGATTCGGAAACAAATTAATCCCCATCAATTCGTTATTGTGTAATCGATCTGTTTGTTGTACGATTCATTGACATACGTTCAGATCCCCTAGAGTTTACTTTCGGAGAGGTTTTACAGTGTTTGCGAGGTACTTAGAAGTATTGAGAGGTGGAGTAATATGAACCGTTGATCAAGAGAGGGGCAAGGTATGTAATAAAAATTATGATAACAAATGGTAATTAAGTAATTAACTAGTGAATATTGCCATTATCGCTGAATTGAATACCTTGCTTCGTTGATCGTTACTGTACGATAGAGAAAATGTAAATCTAACTAGGCATTGATTAGATCTATGTGGGAAAAAAATCAGGTTGTGTCTTCTTTCTCTTCTCCCACATTGCTTCGTTCTTACTAGGGTTTGGCTTGGTTGACTAGAAAAAAAATCAGAGGGAGAACTACCGACATGGTTGAGGATTGAAGCGAAAGGAGGTCGGCCAGTCAATGGCAAGACGAAGAGCATCCGCTAAGATTCCATTTACACAGTTGATTAGTGATTTACATAGCTCACAATTTCACCCCCTACCCCCACCCCCCGCGTTCTTCTTGGAGGCTTTGAACAGGGGCATTCGCAAGGAGACACGGTCATCATGGTTGAGCATTTGTGCAATCTACAACGAACATATGTGTGGTGCGGATGCTGCGGCAGTTGCCGGCCTTCTAAAGTGGCATGCATGCAATCCGTGGACTGCGTGCATACATATTTGTGCAATAAATGGACTTGCAATCAGGAGGTGATTTCCATTTTATCAGATGTGAGGTAAATTAGGGAGATGGTTATTTTTAGGTCAATTAGTGAATTCTACAAAATCTAAGTATATGGATGACATTATAAAATAAGTTATTTAATTCCCTAAGACATATAAATTTTTGTTAATTAGTGAATTCTACGAAACATGTAAATAATGTAATGAACGATTACCGGGCGAATCTGTTCTTAAGAAAAAAAATGTGAATCTCAAAAAGAACACGTAAATAATATCCTGGAGATGCGGTACTTATGTAACTAGAACTAATACTTAAGACAATTATACCCTTCTCTATCTCCTAGAAAATTCTTTTTATCCTTACTACCTAAATACCTATGCCTATATTTAAATACCTCATTGTGGAGTGTTGGATTTTTACCCTTTTAAATGCAAACAACGTGAAACCTTTCTTACTTTCAAGATGTATTCGGAAGCAACTGTAGTGGATCTGCACACTCAGCCATATGAATTAGTGCATCTTCATATTAAAAGAATAATACGCACACCTTTGTGTAGGGAAACTGGAAAATACACTACCACAGTACAGGTGAAAAGTGCCGGTTGGGAAACCCCCGTTGGGTGTAGGTTTTCCCAACCCGCACTACGTAAGCGGCAGCGACGAGGGAGCTGGCACCAATCCCGTTTTTAAAACCGGCACCTTAGAGACCACTCCGAGCAAAAAAAAAAAAAAAGGCTCGAATCGAGCCGATGCATCGAGCGCATCCACCCCATGAATCAACCCGAATCACAAATCTCATTCACAAATCACAAATCACCCCGTGAACCAAACATTCATCAATCACAAATCTCGAATCATAGAACATTCATCAATCACAAAAACTATTCATCAATTCACCAATCACAAAAACTATTCACCAACATCAATCACAGACATCAGTTTCTTTTTCACTAAAATTTTTCACGACTCCAAGGAAGAAGCTCACCATCACCACGGGAGAAGCCGATGCCGCGGGAACGGACACCGACGCCGGATCTTGCCGCCCCGCCCACTGCTGACGCTGGATCCGGCCACCTCATCTGGGGCCACTAACGGAGGGGAGAGCACGGCCATCACCGCCGATGCCGCCGCCTCCACCCACCGCCGCCACCCGTCACCCGCCACCCCTCCCACCGCTGCTGGGCCGGCGTCACCGTCGCAACCCTTCCTCCCGCCAGATCTGGCGGAGGGAGGGCGCCTCCGGGCGGCCGCTGTTCCCCCAGCCATTGCCTCCGCCGCCTCCCTTCCTGCTGGATCTGGCAGAGGGGAGGGCGTGGCCGCCGCTGCCGCCTCCGCTGGCCAGCCGCTGGCCATGGGAGAGAAGAGAAAACGAGAGAGAAGAGAGCGAGATAGAAGAGACGAAAGCGAGACAGAAGAGAAGAGAGCGAGAAGCATCGACCTTATCTCCTCTCGTCGGGTGTGTGGTGTGGCCCACTTGTCACGCCTAGAAATTCCCGAATAGATTTCCAAGCAGAATGTGCATTAAAACCCTTGTCCAGGACCGGCCAGGGTACACAAATGACAAAGGTGACATACAGATCCACGTCTTACAAACATCATAAAACTCTTACATAAATGCAGCGGAAAATTAAAAGATAACTGGATCTAAGCCTTGACTTGGATTGCAGCGGGGTACACCACTCCACAGGCATCCTCGACGGCACGGACGAAGCCTACTCCTTTGAAAAGCCACCATCGGAAGCATACTCGAACTCTGGGGATCGGGAGGTAGAGCAAGAGTAAGTACTACCCAGTGTACTCAGCAAGTCATATCGGAATGGAGGGTTTGATACAAGATATAACCAAAGAGGGCTAAAGGAGTTCATTTGCATAAAGCTAGCATTTGTAAGCAGTAGTTGAAAGCAGTAAAACAGTTGTAGTGATTAACCATCATTTAACCCAATCATTGCTCAACGCTACACCATGTTGACACAGGCCCAAACCGCCACCTGAACTAATCGGTTCCATTAAGTTAAGCTAGAGTGATACTAATCACGGTGAATCTGGTTGACCGCCCATAACAGCGGGCATGACTATTCGAATAGTTTTACTCTGATCACACCCACCCTTGCCTCGATGCATCAGCTAAAGGAAAGCTACACTACAAGCTCAGCCGTTGCCCACGCTGGCTTGTGGTAAGTACGATAAGTTCTTCCAGGGCATCCCGCGAATTGGTCCTTAATTGCCATGGGCGCGACCATCAAAACCATGCACCCACATCCCACCATTGAATGCATTTTAATTAACTAACACCACTGCGGTGGCACTAATCCAAACTCATACTAGATTCCAAAGTCTATGCATTAATGTAATTCCCCTGTTGTGTACTAGTTGAATTAAGCATGGCTAAGCAATTCCTAATCCAACATCTAGTCATGTTACAACCCAAGCTAGCAAAGGAATAAGATAACAAAATAGTATGGCTGAGACAGTAGGTAAACATCCCATGGTAACATTATAAAACAATGCAATATTTAAAGAAAACAATAGATCATTTGCAATATGGGATCAATATGTTCAAGTGACAAGCACGACTTGCCTTGCTCTGCGGCTAGAGGGACTTCGGCGACTATCTCAAAGTACACCGGAGTGTCAGGAGAGCCGGAATCTATGAGACATCCAAAGCAAACAATGCAAACAAGCTATAAGACTACTGAAACAGAGAACAAAACCATTTTTAATGGATTCTTTGCATTTGTCATGATTTACTGAGACTTGAATGGGCTTAAACAGATGAATTTTCTATGAATTTAAGAAGATTCACTATGTTTTTCCTATAACTGGAAAATCCTTAATTGATTTATTGCGCAATTATTGACCCTGGTGACATCAGCAGGGGGGCACTGACATGCGTGCCCCACATGTCATTTACTCAAGGGCGCACCGATCCATGATGGACCAAGTCCACTGGACCAGAAGGGGAGGCTCTACGTGGTGCTGACGTGGCGCTAAGGTGGCGGCCACGCGAACAGCCATGTGGGCGGCGACGGACGGCCCCGATCTACCCGAGGGTCTCGGGTAGATCGGACGGCGGAGGCGGTGCGCAGCCGGGCGCGCGCGGGCGGCTTAAGCCGACCCGGTGGCCATGGCGCGTTGCAGCGTGGCGCTGCGCAGTGGCGGTGCAAGGCGGCGATCGGCGGCGAGCGGCCAGCGGCGGAGAGCGGCGTGGGAGAGAGAGAGAGAGAAAAAGGAGGCGGGGAGTTCCTCACTGACGACGATCGACGATGGCGAGCGGTGGATGGCAACGCCGATGGCGGAACGAGCTCCGGGATCACCTAGGGGACACAAAAAGAGAGATTAGATGGTCAAAGAGAGGCCACGGCGAACTAGGGCACTGGCCGAAGGCGGCGGCCATGGTGAGCTCACCGGCGCGAGGGGAACGACAGGTGCCGGTGGCGAGCGCGACCGGGGAGACGGCGGACGGGGTCACGCTTGAGCTCGAGAACCTGACGGTGGCGATGGCGCGGCTCGGCTGCGGCTCTAGCGGCGGCGAGTGGTGACTAGAGGCAGCTAAAAGGCGGCGGCAAGCGGGCGTGCGGCGCTAGGGCGAAGGAGAGCTCGGGAGCGGATGGCGAAAAAGGGAAAAAGTTGGAGAAGGGAGCGGCGGTGCTTTATATAGTGCTAGGGAGGCGAGACATGGCTGGGATGGGAGCGAAACGGCGGGTGAAGTGGGGAGGTGGGGGAGGAGAGAGAGAGGCGGGATTCAAAAATTGAATCCCGGCCGTTTCGAGCGTGGGCGAGGGCAGGAGAGGGGGTAGTGGGGTGCGGGGAGGTGGGCGGCATGCGCGGACCTTCTAAAAATCCTGCTAGCATATTTTGACCTGTAGAACCCAAGAAAAAAATCCACATGCCATTTCCGATTATTAATTGCATTTATTAAATTGGAGTTTCTCTCTTGCCATTATACAAACAATTTCTTGAGACCATTTATTTATTTAATTTAGGCGTGGGAGAAGAACTTCAGGGTGTGACACCCACCGGCCCAGCTCGGCTCGGCTCGATTTGTTGGGGTGTCGGTTTTTTCAAAATAGGTGTCGGTTCTTACTTATATAATAGGTGTCGGTTCTTATTTAGATCCGGCACCTATAATTATTTAAAGGTGCTAGTTTTTTATGATTTCAACTTGTGAAAATAGGAAAAAGCCTATAGGTGCCGGTTTTAACACTTTCGGCACCTATAGTGCTGACACATATTTGATATTTTGTAGTAGTGATAAGACAAGTATCAGTGTCAAATTATAATTTTATTTCAAATTTCTTCTCTGAAGAATTTGCTACTTTATCTCAATTCCATGTTTAGACTAGAAAAAACACGCGGCGTTGCCACGTGGAATAGTCAATGGGCCACGCTATTTGGCCCTATTGAGACAGAGTGATCAGTGCACTGAAAATGATCAGTTTAACAGCGGGAGTTATAGCATAATACTATAATGCAAAGTCTTGATTACTGTAGTAGAATACGGAATTTAAGATATTAATTTATGACATATAGTGTGATATATACTGTATAATCCGAACGAACACTATGGCTATTGATGTAACAAAGATTACTTAACGTAATTACTGGAAGTTTGTAACACTCCCATTTGAGTATGTAACATAATATAGACATTTGATTTGTAACTTAAATAATTAAGATTTAATAAAGCTCGATTCAGTTTTGCCGTAAAGTAACTGTGATGAGGCCACAACTAGCTCAGATATAACCATGACTACCTTATATATTAAACAAATAAAGGTGCATATGTTCTACATTAGATTTGCTTGTTATATATTTGAACAAACATTGCTACACAATGAGTTTTGCGTGTTTTCATTTACAGAGGTACTTGCTTAGACGAAGGAAAAGAGGCCGAGCATAACGAATGTATGGATGATCAAAGAAGTTGATTGTGGAACAAACCAAGACCTTCTCCAAGTCTACTTCTACCTCACCACGTTACTTTTGGTCAATAGAAGACAATATATCATGTTTTACATGTTTTGGATTCAGATTCGGGCCTCCTGACAGCATCAACTTCAAACGGATCTAGCCGCTGATCTAGAAGGAATTTTAGGGCCTAGGAGTACTTGTTGAAAAGCTTATTGATGGTTTTGGTCCCACGTCAAAATTCCTACCGAGCTGCCAGGAATCTGCAAAACAAGCCACGTATCTCATTCAATCCGAATCTGATTTGGGTTTTGCGCCTTATAATTGTGTCGTGGGCTTAGCCCAAAGGGGTGTGTGCCCTAGTGCAACCCTAGGACGTTCCTAATCATACTTAATCAGTAGCCGTCATTGTTAAGAGTCGAGTTTTGCTTATATTAATCTGTCAAGAATAGTTTCGCCGCTAGATCGGTTTGTAGAACCCCAAATTCGAGTGCTTAATCATTCATATGCAATTGTGTTGCAATCTATCTTGTTCTTTCTTGTGTTCTTCGATTCGCATGCAGGTATTAGCCTTCTCGGCGAGGTCAACCGGGTTTCGGCACGGTTGATAACTAGAGGTGACGTGGTGCTGCGATTGCGGGGCTGAGTAGCGTGTTCGTTCAAAAGCCGGATCGAGTTGTGTCGCGACTCCGCCCAAATCAACTGTTTATCAATACCTATCGAAAGATCGGGACCTAACATCCCTCATCAAACTGGCTACTAGTAGATGAGTCTATGTTCTTGGTCAGTGCCAGATACACACCAAAGGTAAATTGGCTAGTAGGTCATGAGTGGATAACAAAAGTGTCCAACTTAAGATATAAATAGCAAAACTGCGTTGTCTTGATTGGAGAAGTTATCAAGTAAAACACATTTTTTCCCTTTGTCGGAATGAAGTGATAGTCAGTGTTTTCTTCTTCTTAATTGCCACTAAGGAACCAACAATTCTTTCTCATGTAGTAGTCAACACAATGCAGTAGGTTTGGCAAATATGAAGCCTCTATGCAGTGTCAGCCATATATGTGAATACTACATGTAAAAAGACAATAATTACTGACCACAGGGTATCTGGTTGGTAAAACCTGAAGTTGAAGTGGCCATATAAGGCTATACACTTGCTTGAAATGGTGCCAAGCTTGTGCAGTACAGGTAGTAGGTTAACCGTATGATTGAAAAAGACTTTGGTCGGTAGGAATTTTGAGCGGGAGCAACACCATCTAAAAGTAGACTCTATAAGCTTTCCAACAAGTACTTATGGTCTCCAAGATTTCTGCTTGATCAGTGGCTAGATCCGTTTGAAGTTGATATTGTTAGGAGGCCCGAATCTGAATTCAAAACGTTTAGAACTTTACCTCTTGCATTCTATGGACCAAAAGTGACATGAGCTTATTGCCAGTTTGATTCGTTTCAAATGCTGTCAATGATATTGGATAGAGTGCTTAGAATGGAATAGGACGGTTTGAACGAAAGCTTTTCTCCAATGTAGTGATTTTCAAATTTATTTAATTATAGTGGTACAAATTTTCTATTTCATTTTAAGACGGCCTCTAATTTACTCACTCGATAGTAATACAGTATAGCAGTGGTCAAATCCGAGGGATTCTTTTAATGTTATATAAGAAATATGTTTATTAGTCGTATGCAACACTGGCATGGCCGAAACTACGTAATATTATATTCAAACGACCCAATGGCTAGCCCTTGTGACTGAACTAGAATGACCATCTTCTTGTAGCCACTGGTGGAGAAACTATCTTTCGTCGGTCGGCCTAATTCTACAATAGTCCCGGTTGCAACAAAAACCGGGTCTAAAGATTTCTTTAGTCCCGGTTAAAAAGGGTAACTGGCATATTTGATCTTTAGTCCCGGTTGATAAAGATCATCTTTTGTCCCGGTTCAAATGCTGTCAGGGCTTGTCAGGCCCCCCCGGGAGGGGATATTTAGTGGGACTAAAGAACTTTAGTCCCGGTTGGTGTCCCGGAGATCTTTAGCCCGGTTCATAACACCAACCGGGACTAAAGTCCCACCCCTATATATATATATTTTCTTCCTCCTCCAGCCCGAGCAATCTTCAAAATTTCTTCAAAAAAGAGGGGAGGTCATGCCAAAATTTCTAGTGAATTTATTTTGGTGATTATATACAAATCGGAGATGCCTAAAAGGTTAGCAACTTGATCCTCCAATGTTTTTTTTGTCATATTACATTTGGAGCTATGATTTGCACACTTTTTTGTATCCAAACTTTTGTTGTAAGTTGATGAGAGAGAAAATTTGTGTGGGGAAGAAAAAATATATAGAAATTTTGTTTATTTGCTAAAGAAGGTTTTATAAAATAGTTGAGAAGGAAAATATAGTGAAAGTTAATCTTGAATAATAGAAAACAAACTAAAATGAAAAATTAAAATAAGTACAACACATTAATATTAGTTTAAAACTTTATAAATAGTAAATAAGAATTATTTGATGTAATATTTCATAATTTTTGTATGAATAATGATATGTCATTATTGTGTGACTGTTGAAAGAGTTTGTAATTATTTTATAATTATTGTATGACTGTCATTATTGTACGAATAATTATTTGTGTATGATTTTTTTTCATGTCATGTAGATGGATCGACAATGGATGTACGTTGACCGGCGGTCCAAAGAGTTTATTGACGATGTGTATTATTTTTTGAGAGTGGCCGAAGCTAACAGGTAAAAGGGTTTTATTTGTTGTCCATGCAATAAGTGTAAGAATTAGAAGGAGTATTCTGCATACAGGACTATTCATTTCCACTTGTTTGAGTCGGGGTTCATGCCAAGCTATAATTGTTGGACATCCCACGGAGAGCAAAGTGATGAAATGGAAGAAGATGAAGTGGAAGACGACAATATTCCGGACTTTGCTCAGTACGCTGGATTTGAAGGAAATCAAACGGGCGAGGAGGAAAGGGATGCTGATGGTAACGACGTTGCGGATGATCTTGGTCAGATGTTGCAGGACGCCAATGTCACGCCTAGAAATTCCCGAATAAAATACCAAGCAGAATGTGCATTAAAATCCCCGTCCAAGACCGGCCGGGGTACATAGACGATAAAGTTGACATACAAATCCACGTCTTACAAACATTGTCAAAGTCTTACATAAATGCAGCGGAAAAACGAAAGATAACTGGAGCTAAGCCTTGACTTGATCTGCAGCGGGAACACTACTCCACAGGCATCCTCGACGGCATGGACGAAGCCTACTCCTCGGAGAAACCACCATCTGACGCATACTCAAACTCTAGGGTTTGGGGAAAATAGAGCAAGACTGAGTACTACCCACTGTACTCAGCAAGTCATACCGAAATAGGGGTATGATGCAGGGATTTATCAAGGGATAGCTATAAAGGTTCATTTGGATAATACTGGCATTTATAAACAGAAGTTGAAAGAAGTAAACAGTTGTAATAATTAATCAATATTAACCATCCACTGTCCAACGCTACACCACATTGCAACAGGCCCAACCATCCACCTATACTATCCAATTTCATTAGACTAAACTAGGGTGAGACTAATCACGGTGAATCTGGTTGACCGCCCATAACCGCGGGCACGGCTATTCGAATAGTTTTACTCTGATCAGAGGTGTACAACTGTACCCACAAGACATAGCCCCACGACACATTTCCGTGCGCCGACATGTCACCACGACATACCGGAATGACGCCGTGACAGGACCCTTCGCATAACCCCCTCTAACTAAGCACACCACACCTCAGGTTTCACCCCCACTCCTCGCAAGGCAGCGGGCAGTCCCCTCTCGTGCCTAGGTGAATTCGGAAGCGACAGAGGTCGTCGCAGCGCCCGCCCCGCTCCATCATACCCACCCTTGCCTGGATGCGTCAGCTAGAGGAAAGCTACACTACAAGCTCAGCCGTTGCCCACGCTGGCTTGTGGTAAGTATGATAAGTTCTTCCAGGGCATCCCGCGAACCGGTCCTTAACTGCCATGGGTGCGACCAACAAAACCATGCACCCACAGCCCACCATGTGATTTGTTTTAATTAACCAACACCGAAGCGGTGGCACAAATCCAACATTACCATTAGAACCTACAGTCTATACTTTAATAGGATTTCCCCCATTGTGTGCTAGTTGAACTAAGCATGGCTAAGCAATTCCTAGTCCAAAGTCTATTCAAGTTATAACCCAAGCTAACAAGGAGCATGGTACCAAAATAGCATGGCTGTAACAATAGGTAAACATCCCATAGTATTGTTGCAAAGCGATGCAGTATTTAAAAGAAAACATTAGAACATTTATAATATAGATCAACATGATCAAGTGACAGGCATGACTTGCCTTGCTCTGCTGCTGGAGGAACCTCGGCGACTATCTCGAAGTACACCGGAGCGTCGGAAGAACCGGAATCTAAGCGACATACAAAGCAAACAATACAAACAGGCTATAAGACTACTGAAATAGAGAACAAAGCCATTTTTAATGGATTCTACACATTTTTCTTGATTTACGGAGACTTGAATGGGCTTAAACGGAGCACGGATGAATTAGTTATGAATTTTAGAAGATTCACTGTGTTTATTACTATAACAAAAAGCTGTTAAATCATTTATTGCACAATAAATCCTAGGGCTGATGTCATCAAGGGGGGGTCGGCGCCGACAGGCGGGGCCCGCATGTCAGTGGCGCATGGGGTGGCCGGGCTACCGAGGACCGGGACCACGCTGGTGGTCCACCGCCGGTCCACGGGATCGATGGCCCGGATCGGCCCGGGGCCGATCGGACGGTGCGGCGGCGACCGCGCTCGGCTTGGCTCGGCACAAAGCCGGCCGGCCGGCCATGACATGGGCGCCGGCGCGCGCGCGTCGCCGGCGACGGCAACCGGCGGCGGGAGACGGCGGCGCAAAGGCGGCGGCGCACGACCGGGGCGGCGGCTCGACCCGGCGCGGCTAGGAGGGAAAGGGAGGGGAGTAGAGGAGGAGGGATGCCTCACCGAGAGTAGCCGGCGCGGAGGAGGATGACGGCGAACGGCGACGGCGAGCCACGGGAGGACAACAGCGCCGGGCGGACGAGCTCCGAGATGCCCTAAGAGAGGAAAAGAGAGAGATTAGAGGGAGAAGGGTGGACCACGGCGAGCGGAAACCATGGCCGAAGGCGGCGGTAGAGGTGGTGCTCACCGGAGTGCGAGGGGATGCAGGCTCCGGCGATGGACCTCGACGGAGGAGGTGCGGACGGGGTGGACCTCGGCCACGCGAACCCAACGGCGGCGACGGCACGGTGCGGCGGCGAGCCTAGCGGCGGCTAGCGGCGGCCGGAGTAGCGGGAGCGGCGGCGGCGGATGGGTGCACGACGCGGGAGCGATGAGGAGCACGAGAGAGTTCGGCGAGATGGGGAAAAAGAGAGAGGGGGTGGCAGCGGAGCTTAAATAGGGGAGGGGGAACTCGGACGTGGCCGGTAGGGGCGGGATTCGCCGGCTGACATGGGGAATGGGGAAGGAGAGAGAGGCGGGATTCGAAATTCGAATCCCGGCCATCTCGGGCGCGGGCGCGGGCGAGAGAGAGGGGGAAGTGGGTGCGGGAGACGCTACGCATGCACGGGCATGGCCGACGTGGCCCGGAGGAGGCGGGGACGTGGGCGCGGCGGCGGTTGCGGGTGCGGGCGCGAGGTGGGAGACGGGCCCGACAGGTGGGCCCCACCTGTCGGCGACCCCGGGTGAGAGGAGGCAGGCGGCCGGCTCGCGCGGGCTTAGCTAGGCCTCGGCCTTCGGCCGGCCCAGCGGGAGGGGGGGAGGGGGAGCAAAAGAAGAATGGGCCGGCGGCCCATTCAAAGGAAAAAGAGAAAAGAAAAAAAAAGGAAAAAGAAGGGAAAAGGATTTTCCTGGGATTAAATATTGCTTGTGCTCATTTTTAATTGATTAAAATTATTTCGAGGGCTCTGAAAATTCCACTAAAAATCTTGTTAGCGTATTCCGACATGTAGAACTCAAGAAAAATTCCACATGCCAAATCCGATTACCATTCGCATTAATTTATTAGGGTTTACTCTTGCTTTACACTGGTATTTTCTTGAGACCATTTATAACTTCAATTTAGGCTTGGTAAAGAACTTCGGGGTGTGACAAACCTACCCCCCTTAAACGGAATCTCAGCCCCGAGATTCGGAAGAGCTGGTGAAGAGGTGCGGATGGGCGGCCTTTAACTCATCTTCCCTTTCCCAGGTTGCTTCTTCTTCTGAGTGGTGGCTCCACTGAACCCTGCAGAACCTAGTGACCTTGTTCCTGGTTCTTCTTTCACTGGTCTCAAGAATACGAACTGGCATCTCCACATACGTCGGATCTTCTTGGATATCGATGTGCTCCGAATTGGCTTGTTCTTCGCGTACCCTCAAGCACTTCTTTAATTAGGATACGTGGAACACGTCATGGATACCGATCATACTGGATGGAAGTTCTAGCTGATACGCAACTTCTACTCTTCGTTCTAAGATTTTGTATGATCCCACGAAGCGTGGTGCCAACTTGCCTTTGGTTTGAAAACGGTGTCCTCCCCGGAGTGGAGTAACACGGAGATACACGTAGTCCCCTGCTTCAAACGTGAGCTCTCGTCGGCGGTTGTCCACGTAGCTTTTCTGTCGAGACTGGCAATCCTCAGCCTCTCTCTGACAGTCCTGACTTTCTCTTCTGCTTCCGTTAACACTTCCGTTCCGAACAGTTGACGTTCGTCTGTTTGATCCCAGAAGAAAGGTGTGCGGCACTTCCAGCCATACAACGCTTCGAACGGCGCCATTTGTAGACTGGCCTGATAGCTGTTGTTGTACGAGAATTCGGCATAAGGCAGACTTTTATCCCATTCTCCACCAAAGTCGAGCGCACAGGCTCGTAGCATATCTTCCAAGATCTGGTTGACCCTTTCGGTCTGACCATCTGTCTGCGGATGGTAGGCTGTGCTGAAATTCAGCCGGGTTCCCAATTCCTCTTGCAATTTCTGCCAGAACTTTGAAGTGAATTGGCTCCCTCGATCAGATACTATCTTTTTGGGTACTCCATGCAGACACATGATTCTCGAGAGGTAGAGCTCTGCCAACCTTTTGCCCATATACGTGGTATGTACTGGTATGAAGTGAGCAACCTTAGTGAGTCGATCCACGACTACCCAGATTGAATCGTGACCCGATGATGTCCGAGGCAGTCATTTTATAAAGTCCATCCCAATCTCCTCCCATTTCCATTCCAGGATTTGAAGAGGTTGGAGTAAACCTGCTGGCCTTTGGTGCTCTGCCTTCACTCGTTGGCAAACGTCGCAGAGTGCGACGAATTCAGCTATTTCCCTTCTCATGCTGACCCACCAGAACTTTTCTTTAAGGTCTTGGTACATTTTGGTGCTGCCTGGATGGATGGAGTACTGAGTCTGATGAGCCTCGGTGAGTATTAGATCCTTTAGTTCCTTGTCGTCAGGTACACACAATCTTTCTCCTATCCAGATTGTGCCGTGTTCATCTTCGTGGAAATCCCGGGCTTTTCCGACCCTCATGTTCTTTTTCAGCTCTGCTATTTCAGGATCATTTACTTGAGCGGCTCTGACTTGATCCACGAGCGTGGGGCGTGCTTCTAGAGCGGCTACAAATCCGTGTTCAACGACTCCCACGTTGAGACGTTCAAGCTCCTGCTGCAATTCTTTACACATGCCCTCGGTGCATAGGGCATTGCAGTAGCTTTTCCTGCTTAATGCATCTGCCACCACATTGGCTTTTCCCGGATGGTAATGAATGCTCATGTCATAATCTTTGATTAGCTCCAACCATCTTTGCTGTCGGAGATTTAGATCTGGTTGGGTAAAGATGTATTTCAGACTCTTGTGGTCCGTATACACTTCGCAGCGGTTGCCAATCAGATAGTGCGTCCAGATCTTCAAAGCATGAACCACTGCTGCCAATTCCAGGTCATGAGTTGGATAATTCCCTTCATGTGGACGCAACTGCCGCGAGGCATACGCGACCACTCTGCCCTCTTGCATTAGAACACATCCAAGCCCGTGGTGGGATGCGTCGCAATAGACTTGGAAGTCTTTCATCTGGTCGGGCAGAATCAGAACTGGGGCGGATACTAATTTCTTCTTGAGCTCCTTAAAACTCTTGTCACACTCAGCTGTCCATTTAAACTTCTCATCTTACTTAAGCAACTGAGTCATGGGTCTGGCGATCCTGGAGAAATTTTCAATGAACCGACGGTAATAACCCGCAAATCCAAGAAAACTCCGAATTTGCGACACGGTCTTAGGTGGGGTCCACTTGGTAACTGACTCAACATTCGACGGATCGACTGCCACGCCCTGAGCTGTGATGACGTGACGGAGAAATTTGACTTCCGATAACCAGAAGTCACACTTGCTAAACTTGGCATATAACTGGTGCTCCTTCAACTTCTCGAGTACCAGACGGAGATGTTGCCCATGTTCTTCTTCAGATTTTGAATAGATAAGTATGTCGTCAATGAATACCACCACAAACTTATCTAGAAATTCCATGAACACTTTGTTCATCAAGTTCATGAAGAATGCGGGTGCATTGGTAAGTCCAAAAGACATCACCGTGCACTCGTACAACCCATACCGAGTGGTGAAGGCTGTCTTTAGAATATCCTCTTCCTGAATTCTCAACTGGTGGAGTACCCTTCGCATAACCCCCTCTAACCAAGCACACCACACCTCAGGTTTCACCCCCACTACTCGCAAGGCAGCGGGCAGTCAGTCGCCTCTTGTGCCTAGGTGAATCCGGAAGCGACAGAGGCCGTCGTAGGGCCCGCCCCGCTCCATCACGCCTACCCTTGCCTAGATGCGTCAACTAGAGGAAAGCTACACTACAAGCCAAGCCGTTGCCCATGCTGGCTTGTGGTAAGTACGATAAGTTCTTCCAGGGCATCCCGCGAACCGGTCCTTAACTGCTATGGGTGCGACCAACAAAACCATGCACCCACAGCCCACCATGTGATTTATTTTAATTAACCAACACCGAAGCGGTGGCACTAATCCAACATTACCATTAGAACCTACCGTCTATACTTTAATAGGATTTCCCCCATTGTGTGCTAGTTGAACTAAGCATGGCTAAGCAATTCCTAGTCCAAAGTCTATTCATGTTATAACCCAAGCTAACAAGGAGCATGGTATCAAAATAGCATGGCTGTAACAATAGGTAAACATCCCATAGTATTGTTGCAAAGCGATGCAGTATTTGAAAGAAAACATTAGAACATTTACAATATAGGATCAACATGATCAAGTGACAGGCATGATTTGCCTTGCTCTGCTGCTGGAGGAACCTCGGCGACTATCTCGAAGTACACCGGAGCGTCGGAAGAACAAAACCATTTTTAATGGATTCTACACATTTGTCTTGATTTACTGAGACTTGAATGGGCTTAAACGGAGCACGGATAAATTAGTTATGAATTTTAGAAGATTCACTGTGTTTATTACTATAACAAAAAGCCCTTAAATCATTTATTACGCAATAAATCCCAGGGCTGACGTCATCAAGGGGGGGTCGGCGCCGACAGGCGGGGCCCACATGTCAGTGGCGCACGGGGTGGCCAGTCTACCGTGGACCGGGACCACGCGGGTGGTCCACCGCCGGTCCACGGGATCGACGGCCCGGATCGGTCCGGGGCCGATCGGACGGTGCGGCGGCGACCTGGCTCGGCTCGGCTCGGCACAAAGCCGGCCGCCCGGCGACCGGCGGCGGGAGACGGCGGCGCAAAGGCGGCGGCGCACGACCGGGGCGGCGGCTCGACCCGGCGCGGCTAGGAGGGAAAGGGAGGGGAGTAAAGGAGGAGGGATGCCTCACCGAGAGTGGCCGGCGCGGTGGAGGACGACTGCGAACGGCGACGGCGAGCCACAGGAGGACAACAGCGGCGGGCGGACGAGCTCCGAGATGCCCTGAGAGAGGAAAAGAGAGCGATTAGAGGGAGAAGGGTGGACCACGACGAGTGGAAACCATGGCCGAAGGCGGCGGTAGAGGTGGTGCTCACCAGAGTGCGAGGGGATGCGGGCTCCGGCGGCGGACCTCGACGGTGGAGGTGCGAACGGGATGGACCTCGGCCAGGCGAACCCAACGGCGGCGACGGCGCGGTGCGGCGGCGAGCCTAGCGGCGGCTAGCGGCGGCCGGAGTAGCGGGAGCGGCGGCGGCGGATGGGTGCACGGCAGGGGAGCGATGGGGAGCACGAGAGAGTTCGGCGAGATGGGTAAAAAGAGAGAGGGGGTGGCAGTGGAGCTTAAATAGGGGAGGGGGAAGTCGGACGTGGCCGGTAGGGGCGGGATTCGCCGGCCGACGTGGGGAGTGGGAAAGGAGAGAGAGGCGGGATTCGAAATTCGAATCCCGGCCATCTCGGGCGCGGGCGCGGGCGCGGGCGAGAGAGAGGGGGAAGTGGGTGTGGGAGACGCGGCGCATGCATGGGCGTGGCCGACGTGGCCCGGAGGAGGCGGGGACGTGGGCGCGGCGGCGGTTGCGGGCGCGGCGGCGCGGGCGCGAGGTGGGAGATGGGCCCGACAGGTGGGCCCCACCTGTCGGCGACCCCGGGTGAGAGGAGGCGGGTGGCCCGCTCGCGCGGGCTTAGCTAGGCCTCGGCCTTCGGCCATGTTGACAGAAAACACGAGGCCTGGGAGATCTGCTTAACTCCAGTGCAGGTCCAAAGCTCGCCTTCGGATGTATGTGCGTGCCAGTTGATTTGATCCTGCAATCAACAAGAAATAAAACAAAGAAGACGCAATTAATCCTATAAATGATAGCCGATCGGCTAGGTGCCGATGACATATAATTTATTTTAAGCCGGTGTCATGTGTACATCGACCGACAAATATCAATAAGCAAACCAGAACTAAATCTACTCGATCGGTTGTAAATGTTAATGATATATAATCCTTATATCAATATATACTTAAATCAAATGATTGGGATAGATCGGTCACCTTGCCGAGACAGTATAAATCACTTAGATCGAAATATATATTAATAGTAGGATTATATACATTCATAGCATAGCTGATCAGGTAGATCTAGCATGTATCGGCCAATACTCCGATACTACTCTATACTAAGATCTTAAAGCAAGTAGAACATACTAAACATAAGCTTAATATACTTAGATGCGACAAGATCTTAACATAAAGGGCAGATTTAACATGTTGATCGAGCGTATAGAATAAAAGTAGTTAAATCAGATAAGATCGGCTGAAACTCCGATACTACCCTAATCAACAATCAGAAAGCAGGCTAGAGATTGCAATTCTAAGCACGACTTAATAGATCAAACTCAACTGATGCAGCATTAAGTATGAAAAGAAAAATAATATCTAGACAATCAAGCCGCTGAAAGTTCCATAGAGTGGTAGATATATCACATAATCTAAGTTAATATCATTATCTAACCTAACCGGCTGCCCTCCATTAACAGATGTTAGCCGATTATAGGTTAGATGAAGAGATTATCAAAGATTATGTGAAATATATGATAGCTCGACGAATTATATAGACAAGATTAGAGTGTCATAAAGATGGAAGCACTAATCTTGAGAATATAAGTCATCATGACAAGTTTTACCTCTTGTTGAAGATCGAAACCGATGCAGCTCAACCCGAGAGCACGAACTCGTCGAAATAAAAGTAAAGCATACAGGGTGGCGATGCGCCGAGATTGTGTTGGATGTGTTGTTCTTTTTTACATAGGGCTCGAGTCTATTTATAACCGAGAATTACAAGATACGTCCATAACAGACACAACTATTATCTCTAACAAACTATAAGATACTATAAGTCTTTACGACAGACTTTTGCCCAAACATATCTCTAAAGTAATTAATAGATACAATTGCCTTCCCAGGACTCTATCCATGCATGGCAATTATCTTGAAACACATCAACTTGAACCCAATGACGTACACCGAGTCATATTATCGGAATCGGCTGTATTGGCTAATCGGCTAGCCCCGTCCAACCCGAACTCTGTCGACCTGACCTTAGCCGATTTGGACTGCAGCCGATTCTTACTCTGTTTCCGCAACGATCTTCATCTTGGACTCCACTTCGATCTGATCTTCATCTCCGATGCCAATAATGATAGGATTTACGAAATTTGGTTGTTAACAGGCCGGCCCAGCGGGGGGGGAGGGGGAGAAAAAGAAGAATGGGCCGGCGGCCCATTCAAAGTAAAAAGAGAAAATAAAAAGAAAGAAAAAGGAAAAGGAAGGGAAAAGGATTTTCCTAGGATTAAATATTGCTTGTGCTCATTTTTAATTGGTTAAAATTATTTCGAGGGCTCTGAAAATTCCACTAAAAATCTTGTTAGCGTATTCCGACATGTAGAACTCAAGAAAAATTCCACATGCCAAATCCGATTACCATTCGCATTAATTTATTAGGGTTTACTCTTGCTTTACACTGGTATTTTTTTGAGACCATTTATAACTTCAATTTAGGCTTGGAAAAGAACTTCGGGGTGTGACGGAGGATTGCGAAAGTGAAAAGGGGGCCCATAAATTGGACAAGTTGTTAGAGGACCACAGAACATCGTTGTACCCAGGTTGCGAGCAGGGGCACAAAAAGTTGGATACCACTCTGGAGTTCTTGCAATGGAAGGCAAAAAATGGTGTTAGTGACAAGGCATTTGGTGATTTATTGAAACTCGTCAAGAACATTCTTCCGGAGGGAAACAAATTGCCCGAGACAACGTACGAGGCTAAGAAGATAGTATGCCCTCTAGGACTGGAAGTTCAGAAGATTCACGCATGTCCGAATGATTGTATCCTATATCGCGGTGAGGAGTACGAGAACCTAGAAGCATGCCCTATTTGCAAAGCACTATGATACAATATTAGATGAGATGATCCAGGAGAAGTTGACAGGCAGCTAACGAAGAAGAGAATTCTTGCTAAGGTGATGTGGTATTTCCTTATAATACCATGGCTAAGGCGTTTGTTCAGGAATAAGGGGAATGCTAGAATGATGTGATGGCACGCTGAAGAGCGTCAACAGGACGGGATGCTGAGACACCCCACCAATGGTTCGTAGTGGCGAAACATCGACAGAAAATTTAAAGACTTTGGAAAGGACCACGAAACATACGGTTTGGTTTAAGTATGGATGGCATGAATCCTTTTGGAGAGATGAGCAGCGGCCATAGCACTTGGCCCGTTACGATATGTATCTACAACCTCCCCCCTTGGCTATGCATGAAGAGGAAGTATATAATGATGCCGATTATTATTCAAGGCCCCAAGCAACCTGGTAACGACATCGATGTGTACCTAAGACCACTGGTCGAAGATCTTAAACTATGGTGGAAGAAGGAAGGTGTCCCCATGTGGGACGAGGACAAATAGGAGGAGTTTAACCTACGAGCGCTGCTGTTCGTAACCATCAACGATTGGCCTGCACTTAGCAACCTATCTGGGTAGTCCAACAAGGGGTACAAGGCTTGCACTCACTGTATGGATGAAACACAAAGTACGTATCTTAAGCACTATAGGAAGGTTGTGTACATGGGTCATCGTCGATTCCTTGCAGCAAACCACCCGGTACGGAAGAAAGGCAAGCACTTTGAACATAAGGCGGACCACCATACGAAGCCTAAACATCGCAGCGGGAAAACATTGTTTGCCATGGTTAAAGATCTTAAAGTAGTGTTTGGAAAGGGGCCTGGCAGCCAGCCTATAGAGAGCGAAGATGGTCACGCGGCGATGTGGAAAAAGAACTCTATATTTTGGGAGTTACCCTATTGGGAATTCTTGGATGTCCGCCACACAATCGACGTGATGCACCTCACTAAGAACCTTTGCGTAAACCTTCTTGGCTTCCTAGGTGTATATGGAAAGTCGAAAGATACACTGGAAGCACGTAATGATCTGAAGCATATGGAACAAGGCGGTGACCTTCACCTGGAACCAAAGGAGAAAGGAAGCCATTACTTGAGTCCAGCCAGCTACACTCTGAGCAAGGCAGACAAGGAAAGTATGTTTGAATGCTCGGAGAGCATCAAGGTACCGTCTGGATACTCCACAAATATAAAGCGAATAATAAGCACGAAGGAGAAGAAGTTCATAAATCTAAAGTCTCATGACTGTCACGTGTTGATGACACAGCTACTACCAGTTGTAATAAGGGGTATCCTCCCAGACAATGTCCGGGAAACAATAACAAAGCTATGTGCTTTCATGAATACAATTTCGCAGAAGGTCATCGATCCGGATAGATTAGAAGCCCTGCAGAATGATGTGGTGCAATGTCTTGTTAGCTTTGAGTTGATATTTCCACCTTCATTTTTCAATATAATGACGCATCTGCTTTGTCACCTTGTCAAAGAGATCGGTATTCTCCGTCCTGTATACCTACACAACATGTTTCCTTTCAAGAGGTACATGGGCGTTCTGAAGAAGTATGTTCGTAACCGTGCTCGTCCAGAGGCAAACATCGCCAAGGGGTATGGAATAGAGGAGGTCATTGAATTCTGCGTAGAATTTATCGAAGACCTTTGCCCAATCGGGGTACCTGAATCACGCCATGAAGGGAGACTACGGGGAAAGGGGACTCTCGGAAGGAAAGCAATAATGACGGTAGACAACAATTTATTCCGTAAAGCCCATTTCACGGTTCTGCAACAATCTTCATTGGTGGCTCCCTACATCGAGGAGCACTTGGCTCTAGTTCACGCCAGAAACATCGGTAAGTCCGATGCATTTATTACACGGCATCACATTGATACTTTCTCGACATGGCTGCGACAACATCTCATGGGTTACGAGACGATTAACCAACAACTGGCCTTCCTGGCGAGGGGACCATCTGGCTCGATCGCGACATTCCAGGGATATGAAATCAATGGGTACACATTCTACACGAGGGCCCAAGACATGAAGAGCACGAACCAGAACAGTGCTGTTCGTATCGATGCCATGGGACACGATGGTACAACTGGCACGTATTACGGTGCCATCGAGGACATATGGGAACTTGACTATGGACCTCTCAAGGTCCCTCTGTTCCGGTGCCAATGGGTTAGGTTGACTGGTGGAGGCGTAACGATTGATGACAGTGGAATGACAACGGTTGACCTTAACAAGGTTGGATACTCGGACGAACCTTTTGTCCTTGCCAATGATGTAACGCAAGTTTTTTATGTCAAGGATATATCTAGCAAAGGAAAAAAGGGCAAAGGGCCTGACGAGCCGAAGCGCCACGTGGTTCTCCCAGGAAATAGAAAAATCGTCGGAGTAGAGGACAAGACTGACGAGGATTACGATCAGTTTGATGGACAACCCCCTTTCACGGTGACGATTGACCCTAGCATCCTCCTATCAAATGAAGACACCCCTTACTCATGTAGCGATCACAAGGAAGGAACAATAGTGAGGAGAAAGTACGTGCGGTCAACCGTCATCGCCGATGTATTGCCGTAATTGTTGTGTACACGATGTAAACTATGTTGGATGTACTGAATATCCATACAAATCAATTGTTGTATGGCATATGTTAATTATGTATGATTATTAGAATTTTTATCAAATTGAAATCATCCATATGCTAGTTATATATGATTATTAGATTTTTTATTAATTATGTATGATTATTAGAATTTTAATCAAATTTAAATCATCCAAATGCTAGTTATATATGATTATTAGAATTTTTAAAAGTTTTAAATCATGCACGTGGTATTTACATATGTTAATTAGACTTTTCAACAATTTATTATCATGATATGCTAATTATATATGATTATTAGATTTTTTATTAATTATGTATGATTATTAGAATTTTTGTCAAATTGAAATCATCCATATGCTAGTTATATATGATTATTAGAATTTTTAAAAGTTTTAAATCATGCACGTGGTATTTACATATGTTAATTAGAATTTTCAACAATTAATTATCATGATATGCTAATTATATATGATTATTAGATTTTTTATTAATTTTAAATCATGCATGTGGTATTTACATATGTTAATTAGAATTTTCAACAATTTAATATCATGACATGCTAATTATATATAGATTTTTTATTAAAATCATGCATGTGGTATTTACATATGTTAATTAGAATTTTTAACAATTTAATATCATGCATATGCTAATTATATATGATTACTAGAATTTTTAACAATTTTAAATCATTCATGTGCTTATTATATATTATCCACTTATTCTACTACATACAACAATAATTTTTCGAAGGTTTTGTCATTAATTGTTCGACTTTAAATAATTGTAATGCATTATTTACTATTTTAGAAATACATATGCAATGAAATTCAAGACACAGCTACTATTATCTTTAGTCCCAGTACTTAACCCTAACCGGGTTTAAAAAGAATTTGGAAATAGCGGGAAAAGATCTTTAGTCCTGGTTGTTGAGAACATCCGGGAGTAAAAATATCTTTACTCCCGGTTCGTACGAACAACCGGGACTAAAGATCTTTTCTTTAGTCCCGGTTGTTGTTACGAACCGGGAGTAAAGATATTTTTACTTCCGGATGTTCTCACCAACCGAGACTAAAGATATTTTTACTTCCGGATGTTCTCACGAACCGCGCCCCCACGTCGCCGGGCCCCCACGCCGCCGCCGGGGCACGCCGCCGCCGCACCCGCATGCCGCTGGGCCAGCCCACGGTGCCCCTACGCCGCCGCCGCGCCGCCACGCCACTGCCCCGCGCGCCCAACATTGCCGAATGTCACGCCCGGAATTTCTATCCAAAATTCCAAACGCTTACATGTGTGTAAACCCTCATCCAGGAATCAGCCGAGGCACACAATAACAAATTGACAATAGAGTACAATTATTATTCTAATTAATAAGCGAATAAAATGTCATTACAGAGGTAGATAGTTCCTCTCAATCAATAAAGATCTAAGCAGCGGAAAAATAAGATAAACGGCGCAGGCGACTTCACTCCACAGGCAGCTTGACCAGGGTTACACCTAATCCTCCACACCATCAGCATCACTGTAGAACTCCTCCTCTGATGAATGATTGCAAGGTGAGTATATGACATACTCAGTAAGCCACGCAGCAAATATGCAAGTGCACGGGATAACAAAGGAAGGCATAATATAGGGCTCATTTGCAAAAGCGGCATTTGGCAAATATTTAAGAATTGAAGAAAACAGTAGAGCAATTAATCATCAATATTAATCAACACTGTACAACATACCCATGCTGTACAGGCCCAACCATCCTTAACAACCATACCCGGCTGTACAGATCTATCTCCAAACCTGGAATATACCATTCCAAACCAGGAGCTAATCAAATTATTACCAGTTATAGCATCTTTTATTATGGTGAAAAGTGTGAGACTAATCACGAAAGACATTGTTAGACCCGCCCATAACCGCGGGCACGGCTATTCGAATAGTTTTACTCTGATCAGAGGTGTACCACTGTACCCACAAGACACAGCCCCACAACATGTCACCATGTGCCTTAATACCACCACGGTACCTCGGAAAGGAGCTGTGACAGTACCCCTCGCACAACACAATCCACTACAGCGCACCATTCCTGGATCATAATCACCCCCTTATAAACAAGGCATGGACTCCCCAGCGACCCCCGTGGGCTTATCTCCGCCACTTCTCAGTCTGGTGCTCCGCCATGAACCATGCTATACAAAAGGTAAAGCCGTTGCCCACGCTGGCTTGTGGTTGGCACGGTTAATGTTTCACAACCGAAACTCGTGAACCGGTCCTTAATTGTCATGAGCACAACCATCAAAACCATGTGCTCACAACCCACCATTATCAAGTTTTAGTTGGCAAATTAATTAATTAACCAATCACGATTGACCATCGTGAGCTATCAATATCCATCATTAAGCAATAGTGAGTCATAAGTATCCCATTTATATGAGCTAGTGTTTCTAAGCATGGCTAAGCATCCTATTCACTTTAGCTAAAACCATATAATGTTCTAGCTAATCAAATTATTAACCAAGTGACAAAGAGTAGGGAATCAATAGCAAAAGGGCTATAACAAGGCAATAGGTTATTTCCACCCAATGACATTCAAAAATAAATGCAGTAGTTGAATAGAAACAGTAGCTTTAAACGGGATCAACATGCTCAAAGGGTTGTTTGGGATCTGTGTGACTTGCCTTGCTGGCCTTGGAACTCTTCAAATTCCTCTGCTGCGAAAACGGACTCTCCGAGAACGTCGGAATCTAAACAGAAAAGAGCAAAAACACCAAAACAACACATAAACAAGCATGAACAGTACATGTGGATATTTTTAACATGTAGATCTCAATTTTAGAAAAATTTAAAGACTTGAACCAACTAAATCCGAGCTAAGATGAATTAGTTATGAATTTTCAAAGATTAAATCGGATTAAAACACTTATATAGATTTTAATTGAATTATGACGCAATAATGAATTATTTTTGAAAAGGAAAAGAGGATTATTGCGTCAGCGGCTAGGGTTCACGGTGAACCGGGTGCACGGCGGCGGCTCACGGGAACGAACGGCCGAGATCGATCCTATCCAAAACGGACGGCCGAGATCGAACGGTCCACGACCGGTCTACGGCGGACGGCAACGATGACGTCGGCGATGACGTCATCACCGGCGGCGGCTCGGGCGCGCAAGCTCGCCGGCGAACGACGGCACGGCGGCGCAAACGGAGGGCACCAGCACGATGCGGGCGACGCGGCGAACTCACCGGTGACCAAAGCGACGGCGGAAGATCAACGGACGGCGACGGCGACGAGATCGAAGCGGCGGCGACCTTCGGCTTGACGACGACGGCGATGCTCCGGCGACCTACGGCGACGACGGAGGGGCGCACGAGGACGGCGACGGCTTGGCAAACCCGATGGTGGTCTTCTCGAGCGACTACGACGACCGGAGCGGCGGCGGCGCACGGCTGGACAAGCGGCGGCGACGGCGGCGCTAAGCGGCACGGCGCTAGAGCTCTTCCGGCGACGAGAGGCGAAGGCGAGGGTGGCGGCGGGTAGAGGGGAACTCGGGGGTCCTTTTATAGCGGCTAGGAGGCGGCGGCGAAGGCCCACGGCGACCGGCGACGCGAAGGAAAGATTAGGGTTCGGAGGAGAGAAACGAATCCGATTCGAGCTCGAATCCGACGGTTTCCAAACCGATTTTCCAAACCGATTTAGCGATTGATTCCAAAAGGAAAAAGGTAGAGGAGATCTCGGGAAACATTTTCCCTCTATCAATTTCACCGGAGAAGGAAAGACGCGACCGAATTTGGAAGGAGACGGCGGTGGCGCGGCGCGGCTAGGGTTTCGGCGCGGCGGCTGGAGGAAGACGACGGCCCTGACAGGTGGGACCCACCTGTCAGCGAGCGAACGCACGCGCGCGGCGGCTGACTGGGCCGACTGGGCCGAGGGAGAGAGAGAAAGAGGTTTTGGGCCGACTTTCGGCCCAAAGCCAAAAGAGAACTTTTTAAAACCTTTTTCAATTTAAATTATTCATGAAATGCAATTCCATTTATTAAAAATACTTCCTTGGCTCAAATAAATCCCAGAAAAATCTAGGAACTATAGAATCAAGTAAAGTATTTAATAAAATTTTATCTGGCCCCATTTTATATTGGAATTTATTATTTAAAATTAAATCTTTTCTTCTAGGCTTTTAAAATCATTTCTAATAATTCCAATTAAACAACAATTTATAAATTTAGGATTTTTAGGGTGTGACACCGAACGTGAATGAACGTGATTGAAACGTGACTGAACGCGAACGAACGTGAACAAACGCGAACGAATGCGAACGAACGTGAACGATACGTGGACGACCTTGAACGAACGCTTAACGAACATGAACGAAACGTTAACGAACGCGAACGAACGTGAACGAAACGTTAAAGAACGCGAACGAACGTGAACGAAACTTGAGTGGACGTGAACGAAACGTTAACGAACGCGAATGAGCGTGAACGAAACGCTTACGAACGTGAACGAAACGCTTACGAACGAACGTGAAAGAAACGCTTACGAACGTGAATGAAACGCTTACGAACACGAACGAGCGTGAACGAAACGCGAACTAACGTGAACGAAACGCTTACGAACGTGAATGCACTTGTACTAAAAGTGTGAGAACGAACGCGTTCAGACTAATACATTTTCCTGGTAATACATATATGATTATATATGTAACTTGGCCCGTTTAGACTAATACATTTTCCTGGTAAAGTTGCAGAGAAGACGTCGTCGTCGTCCCTCAAGCCGAAGTGGTAGCTAGCCATTGAAGGAATTCGCGCAGGCAAGTGATGTAAAGAAGTGATTGTTAGAGATTTAATATAAGATTGTTGGACTTAGCATATATGATTATTACAATTTTAATATAAGATTTGTAGCGATTTAATATAAGTTTGTTAGACTTAGCATATTTGATTATTACATTTTTAATATAAGATTAGTAGCGATTTAATATAAGATTGTTAGAGATTTAATATAAGATTGTTAGACTTAGCATATATATATATGATTATTACAATTTTAATATAAGATTAGTAGCGATTTAATATGAGATTAGTAGAGATTTAATATAAGATTAGTAGCGATTTAATATAAGATTGTTATACTTAGCATATATATATATGATTATTACAATTTTAATATGAGATTAGTAGCGATTTAATATAAGATTGTTAGACTTAGCATATATGATTATTACAATTTTAATATAAGATTATTAGAGATTTAATATAAGATTGTTAGAGATTTAATATAAGATTGTTAGACTTAGCATATATATATGATTATTACAATTTTAATATAAGATTAGTAGCGATTTAATATGAGATTAGTAGAGATTTAATATAAGATTAGTAGCGATTTAATATAAGATTGTTATACTTAGCATATTATTACAATTTTAATATAAGATTATTAGATATTTAATATAAGATTAGTAGAGTTTTAATATTACGGTTAGCAAATACATCCTATAGACCTAACAAATATTTTTTGTATGCACAGATGGCTGATCGCGATGAGGAACAGATACTATACGATATAATCGTAGAGGGAAGCAGCCAGTAGTGGAACGAAGAAGAAGGGAACGAGGATCCAAACTAGTACTTGAACGAGGAGGGGAACGTGGAGAGGGATGCGGAGGGGAACGAGGAGGGGAACGATGAGGAGGAGGCTAGTGGAAGTCATCCCTCCGCTGGACAGAAGAGGGCACGCGGACAACGAGGTGCCGCGAAGAAGATAGAGGGTCGGCACATCATAACTGATGTGGACGAAGACGGCCGACCTAGTGCCCCGGCAGAAGCAGCCAAAAATTTTGTACGCCATAGCGGTTGGGTTGTGAGGGACAACGTGCCTGTCAGCACAGTGTACTGGCGCAGAACAAGGGCACGCGGGGATAATGATAGCTTTGTCCCGGACTCAGAGAAAGAGATGCTGTGGACCACAATGCTCGAGACGTTCACGCTACCCGCGGGTACGGAGAACATAGTGAAACAGTGTACTCTGAAGAAAATGGCAGAACAGTTCCAGAGCTTCAAGGGTGATCTCTACAAGAAATACATCCTGAAGGGACTAACACCGAACTTCGACGTATTCCCAAAGCTAAGGGATCATCGGGACGAGTTCGTTGCTTACAAGACAGGGCAACAAGGGCAAGCGATGATGGCCAGAAACAAAGAAAATGCCGCCAAGAAGAAGTACCATCACTACTTGGGGTCAGGCGGATATAGCGTCGCAATGCCGAAGTGGGAGGAGATGGAGGCAAGTTTGATTGAGAGGGGTATCGAACCGGCCACCGCTAAATGGCCGGATCGATCGAAGTTCTGGTACTATGCTCACGGTGGAACGCTTAACCTAGTTGATGGCTTCCTTGTCTTCAGCGATCGGATACGCGAAGCTGCTAGTCGACTAACGGACGCAATGGTAGCCTCTTCTCAGGGCACATTCCGACCCGACAGAGAGAAGGATGAGCTGTCACTTGCCCTACAGATTCCCGAGCATCCAGGACGAACACGAGGGAAAGGCGTGATTCCCTGGAAGATTGGATTTAAGGAGGACATCCACACGTACAGGAGTTGGATGAGGAGCAAGAGAGATGAGCGCCAAGGGTAGAGAAATGTTCGGAGCGATGATCAGAAACCCCGACTTCTTGCAAGGAGAAGATGTTCTCTGGATCCATTTCAAGGATCTCTTCGATCTGTACCAGCTGGACGCCCTCGACGTCTCTCTTCTGAGCGCATGGATTTTGTGAGTATCTTTGAGTTCGATTTGTTTCGGTCAATAATTAGCTCCTGGCATATATGTAAGCAATAATAATTTCCTTTCATCGTTGTAGAATGAAGATTTAAAGGGCCCGACGGCGGAGGGTCTACGATACTGGGTTCATCGACCCTCGGAAAATCAACACCGAAATGATCGACAAGTACGAGAAAGACACAGAGGACAATCTCGTCCATCTCCTAACGCAGCAGCATTTCAAGACGTACATACTACTGCCGTACAACACAGAGTGAGTTTTTATTGTCGTTCGAACAAATTTCGTTCCCATACATATAGCATGTACATTTTCATATATATCTCATCTCACGCATATTCCAGATTCCACTGGGTCCTGTTATTCTTCGACTTGGATGCATGCAGAGTCACTGTGTACAACTCAATGAATAAAGAGGAGAAGATTTTTGACAAGGTCTTCAAACTGATAGACAGGTAATATAATGCCATCTATTCCAAAGTCGCGGGGAATCTATTGCTATTATGTTGATCTCAGGTAATAATTAATTAATCATTGCTTGCAACTGCATATGTAGGGCTTGCGATCGGTTCCATCAATTGGTCCGCGGGAGGTTTCATTTTCCAGTGAGTACATGCATGATCCAAAATTATATTGAATTGAATCTCTAATTACAGTTAATATAAAGAGTATATTAAATCTCTCATCGTTTCTCATGTAGTGTGCAAAGCAGGACCAGGGAACTAACTTATGCGGCTACTACGTATGCGAGTATGCCCGCTGCCTATCAAACCAAATATGCACAACACGAAAGCTCGATGTACGTATACATAAACCATTCAAAATTTCATTGCGTATCGATTTGTTAAGTTGTTTATTAATTTCATATATTGATACGTCATTATTTTTCAAATGATAGCGTATTCACATGAGGGATAATCTCCCACACAAGGATTTTATCACGGCTGTTCAAGAACAACTGATGGGATTCATCAACGAAGAAGTCCTTAATTCCGATGGTGAATTCTACTACGACGGATCGACAATTCATAACGTCGGTCCTTCCTCTTCTGACGTAACGCCGGCGTCGAAGTCGTAGCTATAGCTACCGAGCAAATGAATTGTACCATATATGCATGTATATATGTACACATTTACTTTAGTGTTAATATATATTTTGGTAACATATATGCACATAAAATGTTAAGTGCTTTAAATTATACATACGTGTGTAATATATGATTTATACATATACATATATATATATATATGCTTATATATTATGCATATAAATGTGTGTGTGTGTATATATATATATATATATATATATATATATATATATAAAATCAACCATGCAGCAAACAGGGCCATGCAAATAAAAAAAAAAGGTGCACCGATCTTTAGTCCCGGTTATTTCACCCGGGACTAAGCTATCTTTAGTCCCAGATTCGTAGCCCCGGTTGGACAACCAGGACTAAAGGGGGTTACCAACCGGGAGTACAAACGGTTTCTCCACCAGTGCGCCTATCTTTTTAACCACTATAGTAACCACCCAATGGCTAGTTCTATTAATCATATTCAATTTTTATTGTTGCCCAAGATTAACCTTAAGCTCAGCACTGTGATTAAGCTGGACACAGCTGCTGCAACCGCGCTAGAGTGTAGTTTCAACATCATGGACCAAATCATCCACCACCAGGCACAGCAGAGATCGATATCGCTGGGTTAGGCCAGCACCAGCTAGGGTCCCTCCTGATCAGCATTCGTAGTGGTAATGCACGAAGGCTGCTGCACGTTACCCATGGTGAGCATCAAAGCAACACGCTGCCAACGTCTAGGAAATGCAGTGATAATCGGTCTTGCTGCGATGCCTATTTCATTTCTAGATCGATGCATAGTAGGCAGAGCATCGACCTGCAGGGTTACCTGAGGTGGCTCAACACTTTCTGATGCCTCCAATGCCTAGCACAACCTAATAGAATAGGAGACTAACATCGATCGTGTGTCGAAAAAAAAAAGGACTACAGGTTAGCTGCGCCTTTGCTAGGCGCATACCAGCTATCAATGTTTCATGCCATTCTTATTGGAGCACCATCCTTTTTCATATAATAGTGTCATATGATCCTCTTAGCTGAATAACTATTTGTATATGCATCTCAGCTTGAGTGGTCACCGTTACAATTCACTATTGCAAAAATAAAAAAAAAGGTCTTGTCTACGACCTTAGCCTGGTGTGTTAAGGCAGCCACCTATACAAATTATTGACACGGGCTTTTATTTATTGATTAATTAAGAGAATTCACCAAACCATTGACATGGAGAATATCTAAATACCAAATACATTCGTATACCCATGTGCCTTTCATGAAAAGAAAAGTAAGTTGTTTTTGGGAACATCAAAGAAAAAACTTGCTTTCCTTTCATAAAAAAAATCCTCTAAAACTACCGAACCCAACCATTGCATAAAATCATGTACCGTGATTTTATGTTTATGAGCTAAAGTTCTAGCGCATGAAAGTCGAAGCATATACTTTAGTCAATACAAAGTCTTCTCATTCTTCACTAAACATTTTTCTCTCTTTTTTCTGAATGTAGAGTTTCTATTTGTTTTTAGAAATGAATGGGCAGTGTTTTAGGCCAGAGGAACCCTTAAAGTGGTCCACACCCTCCTGGACAGTGTTTTAGGCCAGAGGACATAATTAGCATAGAGAAGCTTGGGCGCCTTGCAACCTAGCTTCAGCATTGACGAAGATAGGGACATATGTACATATATTCTCATACAGACATTGATAAAAAAATTACTTTCTCAAAGATATCATATATACATACTTTCAGATAGGAAATGCAGTGGCAATCATACTTTCTGCGCTGCCTGTTAGACTGCCAGATTGACATTCTGTAAGCAGAGCATCAACCCGTAGGGCGATCTGAGGTGGCTCAATACATTCCGATGCTTCCAATGCCTAGCACAACCTAGTAGGAGATTAACATCGATTGTGTCGGAAAAAGAAACTAGACGTAGTTGCGCCTCCTAGCACACGAGCTCTCAATGTTTCATATGATGGTTATTGGAGCACCACCTTTATTTATATATAGCATGTCCGATTGTCTTAGGTGATCAGTAACTGTTAGTTAAGCCAACCACCTACAAAAGTTATTGACACAGGTTTTTGTGCAATGATTAATTGAAAAGATTCACAAGATCGTTAATCTGGAGAATTTCAAAATACCAAATAAACTCATGGTGCCATCCACGAAAAGAAAATTAAGTAAGTTGTTTTGGGAACATTAAAGAAACAACTTGTTCTTCTTCCGTAAAAAAATATTATAACTAGCAAACCCAACGATTGCACAAAAGCTCATACCGTGCTTTTATGTTTATGACCTAAATTTCTACCACAGGAAAGTCAAAGCATATACGTACTTTATTCGATACAAAGTCTTCTTATTCTTCTCTGAAATTTTTTTCTTCTTTTTCTAGATGTAGAGTTTATATTCGTTTTTAATATGAATGAGCTTATTTTCAAAGTTATAATAGCTCATAGTATGTTCCATAATTAGCATAGAAAAGCTTGGGCGCTTTGCATTGAGGAAGACGAAGATAGGGACATATCACTAGTGGAGAAACCATCTTTGATCGGTCGACCAAATTCCACAATAGTCCTGGTTCCATAAAAAACCGGGACTAAAAACGATTTTTAGTCCCGGTTAAAAAAATTTTGATCTTTAGTCCTGGTTGGTATTAAAGATGATCTTTAGTTAGTCCCGGTTGGTGTCCCGGTTCATTGCCTGTCAGAGGCATGTCAGGGGGCCAAGGATCTTTACTTCCGGTTGATAACTCCAACCGGGACTAAAGATTAGATTTGTAGTCCCGGTTGGCACTACCAACCGTGAGTAAAGATCATTTAGATCTTTTGTCCCGGTTGGAGTTATCAACCGAGAGTAAATATTTCTCTCCCACATCTGATCGGTTAAGTCCCAGACAGATATATAGATAAGATTGAATCATCCCCTCTCTTCCTCTTCTCAGATCCAATCCCCTTCCTCCTCCCCTCCCCATCCTCCCCTTCCTCCTCCTCCCCTCTACTCCCTCCCATCAGCCGGCCGCCGCCGGCGGGCAGGAAATGAGATTTGCTCTAGTCCAACAAAAAATACCTCGAGGTACCAGTACCTCCCGGTACCAAACTGTTTCTGATCATTGAATCTAACAATGCCCATCATGCCCAGCTAGATCAACGATCGAAAATGATTTAGTACCGTGAAGTACCGGTACCTCGAGGTACTTTTTATTGGACCGGAGCAAATCTCCTTGGAAATAGTGTATAGGCAACTTCATCTAGATGAAACTCTTTCCCCCTCTCTCCATAATCATATTGCCATGCCATCAAATTTGCTTATCTGGCATTACTGCCGTTCGAGACCGTCCTTATCCACGGACAGTTTATAGAACATAGCACTGAAGTTCTATATAATGAAGTCAAATAAAGCTCCCCAAATGAATAGACTTCCTTATTTGTCAGCAGGAGCAAGCGCATATATACCATCATCGATTCAACATTTGAGACATTGGGTTAATAGGTCTGAGTTGATCTCTAGTTCATGATAAGATACAAGTGCAAATTACCCTGCTTGAGATTACCATTTGGTTACAGGGATAAAGGAATATTTTAAGAAAAAAACAATAAATAGCTTGAAAGAAGTGGGTTAAGCAACATAGTCGAAGACAGTTTTTGGAGAAAACATATTTTGAGAGGTGTGAACCGAGCCGAGCGAACGCAAACCATAGCTGTTGAGGCTGCTAACCAGTAGACCCTGCCATGGTTAGAGTTCCATAGGTGCCGGTTTTTTAAAAAAAGTCTAACACCTTAAACAGATCAAGGATCGTTGTGGGGGATCAGAGCTGCCAGTTCACATTATGAACAAGCACCAATGTCCTTTTCATCTAGAGGAAGCACCTATAGCGCTCATAGGTGCTGGTTTTTAATTTCATCCAATTCAAATGGCTCCGTTGGATGGAAAACACTACATAGGTACCAGTTTTAGACAAACCGGCACCTATGTGGCTGGTTCCTCTCAATAAAAAAGTCTTATGTATTGACCTCCTAGTTGACTGATAATAAATTAACAGCTAAAAGCTATAGTCTCTTAATTCTAAATTGATCTACATATAGTTTTTTGAGATTATTCTTAAATGATCATCATATTTGCATTCATTCATTAAGTCTATTCGTTATTTGTGCATTGGAGTAAATGGATATTTATGCATACATCCATGCACACAAGTATTTATAACCCACATGCAATATCTTGATTTGCTATTGGCTAGGAAATAGTGGGAATGGTACATGCATCGAGTTTGTTGCTAGAGTAAATATAGTATGAGAAAATTATTAGCTTTTTTTGGTTTTGGTGTACCTAAAAAATATATAGATCAATTTGTAATGGAGGGAGTAATAGATTAACACCTCTTGATTGATACTAAATTACTCCCTCCAGTTTCATTTTAATTAGCGTTTTGGACAATGACACGGTCTACAAAATATACCTTTGACCTTATTTTTCTATTATAATATACACAATAAATAAATACATGTTAACTTTTATTATAGTATTTTGAAAGACAAATCTATATATGTTGTTCTAGTTTCTTTAAACTAAATACTTTTAAAGTTATTAATGGTTAAAGTTATAAAAGTTTGACCTCAACCTTATCCAAAACGTCAATTATTATAGAACCGGAGGGAGTAACTGCTAAAAGCAAGAATAGATTGCTAAAATCAGTAAATTAAGCAACAGCTAGCAACAGTTGTTGGTTTCCTTGCCTCATTTGCAACCTGCAACGCCTAGAGATTATTGCATCTAGGGGCATTACATAAATATTGTAGGAGACGGCTAATGGCAGCAATTGTCATCCGTAGCCTCAGCGATGTGCGCTCAAACAAACAAAATTGAATGAAGATGATTTGAAGCGTTTTGCTGCTGGTGGTGCCTCGCATACGCACGGCACGTGACGGCGGAAGGGGCAGTGCGCACAACTACGAAAAGTAGACATGGAACACATTGCGATGCCCTTCGATGCCAGTGCACCATACAGAGAAGCGCCTAGCAAAATCATCCAATCTGAGATGCTTGAATTACCGATGCCTTCTATGCCCAGTTGTACGCAGGACTGTCAGGTAAATTTTAGTCATAAATAAACAGGCTATCAGGAACACATGTGCAGCTTTAAGTGGCTTTTTGGTGCACAGATGAACTAGCGCACTGCACCCTTCCCAACCTAATTCTCATTGTGAGGTCGCATTAGTGCATTGTAAATTTATACGCTGCACACCAGAATAAGTATCAGTACCTCAACCTGTTGTGTGTCTGCAATAGACAATTAATTATTAGTATAAGACCAGCAAGCCATTATTGTGATATAAATTGAAAAATAAAAACCGTTTTAGGCCCTTTTTAGCAGCGAACAAGCCTATTGCATATCAGATCTCAACCCTTCCAAATTTGTGTATCTTGGGGTTGCGTGATCGATCATAGGAAGAAGCAGAAAATTGCCTGTCTCCCTGCACTTGTTTTTCTTCTTCCTCTATTTTTTCCTCTGTTCTGCTTATACCGCTGCAATATCCTCTCAAACTCTCACAAACCAAGCAAGCAAGCAATTGGGCGTGGAATCCCAAGTAGATTGCCAAGCACAGTAATTCTTATCATCTGGGACAAGGAAGGTCACATTCTTGGCACTAATTAGCCGCTTAATTAGCACCCTAGTGCTCTCTGAAGTGGCGTGCATCATATCACAAGGCTATTTCTGGCGTGCACCCTAGACAAGGCACATGCCTCTTTAGGAAATATACTCCGAGATATTGTTCATCGAAAAAATGCAAGTACTTCAGAAAAACTTTTAGTAGTGTCAGTGTCATCTAGCCAAGTGTCAAAACTCACTCTGATATACAGACTGGGAACTAAATAACAATAGCATTCCCATCTACAACTCTATTTCAGCCATTATAATTAAGATGCCATCTAGTTTTCAGTAACGTGAACAGGTAATTTAATTTGCTATAAAAATCTAATAGTGAAAAATAGCAACATTGAATCATGAAAGATTAATGAAAGAAGTCTATTTTACTCGGTCGAACCAATTCAATGGAGCACTTAACTCCTAAGCCATTCAAAGTAGTTCACTTTACTTCTTAGTAAGATTTATATTTTACTCTTTATATAAGTTATATTTTAAGCTAAAATTTGTTAGAGCTATAGATAACACCATTATCAAAGTTCAAAAATATTTTGAAGTGTTTTTCTTCAACTTCCAAATTTTAATGTTTATATCTGTATAAGTACTCCATCCGTTCCATAATATAAGTCGTTTAACCTTTTTCTAGTCAAACTTTATTAAGTTTGATCAAGCTTATAGAAAAAATTAACAATATTTAAAATATAAAATTAGTTTCACTAAATCTAATAATGAATATAGTTTGATAATATGTGTATTTCGTGTTGAAAACACTACTATATTTTTCTATACTATGGTCAAACTTAAAAGTTTGATTAGAGAAAAGTCAAACGATTTCTAATATGAAACCGAAGGAGTAGCTTTCAACCTATGTAAACAGTAAGGACAATTTTCAGTGCAAAAAAATGACATATATAGAGAGAAACAGTACACAAAAATAATGTTAGGGGTATGAGGTGAATAGGGCTGGAAACAAGCCAAGCCAAGCGAGGCTCGGCTCAGCTTGCAATGGCTCACAACAAGCTAGGCTTGGCTTGGCTCGGCTCGGTTTGGGAAACGAGCTAAAACATGAGCACGGCTCGGCTCGTTTCCTGGCTCGAGCCAGCTCGAGCTAGCTTGCGAGCCTTCCGTTGAAGCTATATAATTTGTAATCATTAAGAAAAACAGTAACAAATCATCAACATGTAAAATTAAAATAACTTTATATATTCAATTCATTAGAATATAGATAACAAATTACATCACTACACCGTTCCAGGTCATCTGTGACGGGTCCAAACCCTCAGCTTTGACGGGTTTGTCCCTTGGTCACAGATTAGTGGTCACTGATGACTTAACCTCACTTGTGATGGTTGAAGGTCCGTCAGTGGTGAGAGACACCTGTGACGGGTTACAATTAGCAAACCGTTAGTGGTGAGAGATATTTCTGACGAGTTATAATTAGAACCCATCACAGATTATGCCACCTCATACGAGTTAAAGCAGCCAACCCGTCACAGGTGTGAAAAATCAACCCAAAAAAAAATACCTCGCTACAACAATGATTTACATATCCACGCTGAATAATCCAGAACATTTTAGATTACATTTCTGATCCAAGAACTTACAAGGTTGATGTTACAATGAACATAAAAACAAACTAGTGTAACTGCAAACTACTTGATAACTACAATGTTCAGATTCCAATTTTCTAGCAACATCACCAAAGACAACGAAACTCTAAACACTTCCAATGCACCACCTTCAAGAAAAACAAGACACATCATACGGCTTCAACAAACAAATCAGTGGCAACACATCAGTCATCCACCCCTGCGATTAATCTCCAGCGGCAACACATCATGCGGCTTCAACAAGAACACACCCAAATTAAAAACTTGGCACCGATAACTTGCAAGATCTGAAATCAAATCACAAGAATATAAAACACATACAAACACATGCTCGAAGATGGAGGAGGCGGCGAGGACCGGTGCTCACAGGAGGAGGTGGACACTGTGGCAGCCGCCGCTCGGGGATGAAGGAGGCGACTAGCCCATGGAGGTGGCTGCTCGCTGATGGAGGAGGAGCCAGATCTGGTTTCCCCCGACCTGGATCTGGCATCCCCTAACTCGCCCTTGGAGGAGGTGGCTAGCCCTTGGAGGAGCCGGATTCGGTGATGGAGGAGGCGGCTAGCCCTTGGAGGAGCCGGATCCGGTGTTGGAGAGGCCGGATCTGGCATCCCCTATCTCGCCGACGTTCCCGCCGGGCCTCGGCTTGACGATGGACTTGACGAGGTGGCTGCAGCGGCCGCCGGTCCTGCGCGAACTGCCTGACGAGGTGGCTGCGGCGGCCGCCGGATCTCGCCCTTCCTCAGCCGCCGGATCTTGCCACGCCGACGCTCGGGGACGGGACGCCGACGCCTGGCCACATCTAGCCACATCTGGCCGGCGCTCGGCGGCATCTGGCCGCCCGGCGGCTTGGACGCCGGCGCTCAGAAGAAGGGAGAAAGAGGGAGGGGCGGAAGAAGAAGGGAGAGCGCAGGTGGAGGCGGAAGAAGAAGGGAGGCGGAAGAAAAAAGGATAAGACCGATGGGAGTTGGTTCGGACTTCGGAGCCAGGAGGAGGTTACGACGATGATTTTTTTTAATCATCTTTGACCGGCACACAAATATTTGGCCCGTCACAGGTGACTTTACCTCATCTCTGACAGGTTCCGTTTTTGGCCCGTCACAGGTGACTAGTTACCTGTGACGGGCCATATATTTCTAACCCGTCAGAGGTGACTTTACCTCGCCTTTGACGGGTTCCATTTTTGGCCCTAGTCACCTGTGACGGGTCGCTGCCGGATGGCTCACCGATGACAGCATCTCATAGGATCCATCAAAGGTGACCCTCATCACTGACCAATACTTATGCCCGTCACAGATAAGCCGTCACAGGTGTGAGGATCTAGCGTAGTGCATATTGACAAATAATAACTCCACTAGAAAATAAAGTTATCCATATAAATACATGATGGCCTCGGCTCACGAGCCAAATCAAGTGGCTCGCGAGCTGGCTCGGGCTCGGCTCGTTTCAGGAACGAGCTGAAAAGGAGGCTTGGGCTTAGCTCATTTGGCATTCAAGCCGAGCCGAGCTAAGCGAGCTCGAACCAAGCCCGAGCTGAGCTCACCAGCCCAACCTTTTTTTCCACCCCTAGAGGTGAACCGTTTTTAATGGTTCATGTTGTAAAATGAGAAAAGAAAGTATATTACAGGATTAAGTGCTCCAATGAAGCCGTTCGGGGAAATAAAAATGGTCTGTTTTTCAAGGTTAAACAACCTGATTATTACATAGATTTAATACATTCTTCTACCTAGATGGAACTGCCCACTATAATTTTAAGACCAAAAGGCAATCACAAGTTCGCCGCAAAAGATGGTAATCACAATTGCTAGACCTATTGGATGTTTAGGTCATGAAAATTATTGCCGTTCTTACCGCCTAACCTAGTAAAATAGCAGGAAGATACAAACTATAAGTGTGACAAACAGTATGAAAATATGCTTCAAGACAGTGTACGTTATACCCTTGGATATCCGGTTGATTTGTCCTCGCGTACATGGCATGCATCTACTTGGAGGAAGTGTTCAGAGAATTAGCATGTTCAGAAAAATAAGAAAAAAGAAACTCCAGAAAAGACCATGATCAGCCATGTTTGTTAAACAAAGAACAAGGGCTCTAGCTGGCTTGGCGAGCACATATGCAAAATCAAAGTGTACTTTATTCTTATTTTGTTATGATCAATTGGCATATGAGATTATTGGTTTTGATATTTGGAGATTATTGGCGAAGTGGTTTTGCAGATGATTGGATTTTCAGGTGATGAACAGGGACTGTTGTTTTGTCAGGTCCGGTCAGACCAGGCAGGTGTTCCCATGCAGACCGGAGGTTTGCGAGTGGTCAGACCGGCCAGCCTGCGGTCTGACCGGCCGACTCTTTGTCGATTTCGGTTTCGGGTTGTTTGTTTGGATATCCGTGGATAGTTCATGTTTATGGCTTCTAGATGGATACTATGCGTCAGTAATACTCTTGTTTGCTAACAATGAGTCAAGTTGGAGATAGCTTGGTCTCGGAATATGGTTTCTTTGTTTGATTCAGGTGTAGGTGTCTTGATGCCTCGGGAGAGTATTGCCGGTGATGGATCGGGAGTCAACTTGTAGATAAGGCGACGTCCAGATGGTCAGATATCATGCGGGATACTTAGGCTAAAGATTAACGCACGTGGTTGGTGAAGATTCCATATGGCATACGATGGAGATATTGTGTGCATATGGGATACGGATTCGAATTTTGAAGGAGTCCAAATTTGGTCTGATTGGAGTTTGTAAAGTTGGTTTCATGTACGGGAAGGTATACTTGGTGGATTATGACTTTTTGTATAAGTTTGGTTCGTGGCTTTAGACTGCCTACCTCATGTATAAATAGAGAGGGAGGGTGAGGCCTTCCGGTATCATTTTAGAGAGCATTGAGTTGTAAGAATAGCTAGGGTTTCGAGTTTAGTCGAGATTTTCTTGAGGAGTGTTGTTGTTGCACTTTCTAAACACAGAGAGAAGTAATAAAGTTGTCATCTACATCAAGAATTCTTTGATTTGTGTTTGCTCGGGTTCGGCGGTCTAACCGGCGAGACATCGGCAGTCAAACCGGCGGGTACACGGCGGTCAGACCAGCGGGTACACGGCGGTCAGACCAGCAGGTACACGGCGGTCAGACCGGTGACGGTGACAGGAAGAAGAGGTGACTTCGCGACGGTTGGACCGGACAATCTACACCGGTCAGACTGGTGACATATGCACGGTCAGACCAGCCGATCTAATTCAGTCAAACCATAATCCGTCGATTCAAGGGTAACTTTTATTTCTGTTAAAAATTTTGGTTTTTGGATACTACAACCATTCACCCCTCCTCTGGTTGGCTTATTTCTTGATGTTCGATCCTTCCACATCAACTGTTTCTCATGCTCAAATCCTCGACACCTCCTAACAAGCCCATGGACTCATGCAAGAGTCAAGAACACAGCCCACACGGCCACGCAGGCTCTTGTAGTAATATGCGGGCTTTTTATGAACATCCTGGACTCCTCTTTAGTGTTGCTGCAACCATATGCTGCCTTTTAAAAAGTAGAATTGTAGGCAATTTTCGTAGCTTTGATAAAAGGATCAAACTCACGCGAGGTATGAACACAACACACAATAGCAAAATTTGGAGTCACACGCACACAACATTTTGGCGACGAACGTAAGCGACGACGCACGTCTGGCTTTTTATATTATGACACACACCCACACAATTAAATGAGTGGTATACTGTTTTGAAGCCCAGCTGACACACTGGCCGCCGAAGAGCAAGTATAATAGAAGGCTATAAAGAGGCTAAATTGTGAGGTGGATAAGAGAGGAGAGAGGAGAAGCGGGTGGTAAGCTTATAGCCGGCTTAGGCACAAGAATCAATAAAACATGTGACAGAGAGGTGGACCATATATTTATAGTTAAGAGCTAACCACTATATAAGTTGTAAGTTGTCTGAGAGGCAAACTGTAACACTATATAAGCAGCTAGTTGTATTATTAGCCTTTACTCTAACTGCGTACGCATGATCTTCACAACCCGGGCTTCACTTCCTATTTACATGCACTACTATAATACCCATTTTTCCGGACGGTTGGATAGATTATCCCATGCGGTCGCCCGGCCCGCCCGCAACTCCTCGTCTGGGAAAATCTTTATTTTCGCGTGCGGGCGGGCCGACCGCACGGGATACGCGCAGTCGGGTTATACGGACCGCACGGGAGTAACCTATTATCCCGTGCGGTGCAATAAGGCCGACCGCACGGGATAATCTATTATCCTGTGCGGTCAAATTACACCGACTACACGGGATAATAGGTTACTCCCCACGACTAGCACGTGCTAGGACGACCGCACGGGATAATTCGTGCCGTCGCCCTAGCACGTGCTAGCCGTCTGGGATAACCTATTATCCCATGCGGTCGGTATAATTTGACCTCACGGGATGAAAAATTAGCCGAAAATTGAGCGAACTCAGTTATAAACATCAAATTAAATCAAATTACATAGAATTTATAGTGTTTATAATATTACAAGTATCCCCGTGACAAATAAAGCTTTTAGTCCATAGCATGTTCCCTCTCACACAACATTGTCCATTTCTAAAAAAATGAAAAAGATCGTCCTTTCATCTGAATGAAAATAAATTTAATAGAGGCAAACCCAACTTTTCAATTTAGGTACTAAATACTTTTATAAACATGTAATGGAATCATTATGTGTTTGCTAAAAAAATAAAAAAACAAAAAGGTGCCTACGCTTCCATTTATAAAAGTGCAAGTTTCTTTGTATTCCACCGATGAAAACTGACAAAAATGGAAGCAAATGAAGGAGGAGAACAAATTCTACACCTTTTATATCGAACCCAATCAAAGATTTGAGGTCGAAAATCCTCCCCCCTAATTTGTGGATGTTTAGGAGAGAGAAAACGCCGAAAATACTGTTAACTGTCGGGCTGGGGGCTTATATGCCCCCCGATCATCGATTATCCCTTGCGGCCCACAGCCCGGCGCCAACATTTGCCTTGTTCCAGGCGGAGCCACTTTTGGCCCACCTGGAACCTAAAGGGCCTGCGTCCAGGAAAATCACCTCTATAGTAGTGACGTAAGAGGCTTATCGGCTCAATCTACGGACTCGCTCTACGTGCAACACATGCTTGCATTGCCTAACTTACTAGCTACCTAACCATGCAAACCAGGCACAACGTGAACCTATCATGTTCCCAGCTACACATGCATGCATGAGCTCTCATGCAACTATTTCAACATATGACTTGATCAAAGTAAACTAAGACGACACCATATAATCATTTACAACAAGATTAGTTCCAACAAATTTGATGAAGGGAACAAACATCAGATTAGTACAGAAATCATAATTGACTGACATGAGGCCACAGCGAGTGCAACCTTACAGTAGCCTTTTAATTTGCTATGGTTGGACTTCCTGTGCCTCCCTCAACATACTATATACTGAGCCAGCATGGGCTTGCATGAGTGGGCTAGCGATTGTCCTTAGAAATTTCTTGTTCTGAATTTGTGTTGAATAGGACTATTAATTAAGCTCTAAAATGTATATTGAGATTTATAAATGACTAGCAGGATTTTTTGTAGAATGTTATTCAAAAGTATGATCTTGCATTTCAAATAAGTCACTTTCAATAGAAGTATGATCCCACACAGACTACGGTAGAATAAATAAAAATTATCTACCACGTGAATCAGGAACCATGCAAGTATAAGATCGTGAATCATTACCACTCGATGCGCTGTGCAACGGAAGTAGGTGCTATGAAGCCAAAGGAAAATCGGCAACGTAGCGTTCATCGATGTAGAGGAAGTGGTCGATCGCAGTAGCCCGACCTTCTCCTTGTACATTCGTCTCACTGTGCTCCCACGCCGATCAACACCACAAACCAGAGGTGGCTCTACCGGCATCCACACGTTCAGGGATGGAACGCCACGCGCGGGCAGACTCTTAGCTGGAGCACATATTGGATTTGTTAGGAAACGATAGGCAAATAAATGATAAAAAACAATACATCAATCACAGAAAACACGAGATTTAACGTGGAAAACCCTCCCAAAGCAGGAGAGAAAAAATGACAGGCGCCAGCCAGCAAAATATCTTCACTATATCGAGGTGAGGTAACAACGCTGCACGGTGGCTTACAAGAGGTATATATATGGTGGAACCCGGGTTCCGCTTCGCTCTGGCCCAAGCCTCCGGCGACGAGCCTCCGCTTTAGTCCGGCAGAAGCTGGCCTTTAGTAAGTACAAATGAATTTGGATCACAACTCAACAGGATCTCCATCCAATCCTCTTTATTCTAGCCCATTAAATGTGCGACCCCGTAGGTTCATGTATACTCAGCTGCAACATGAAAACTTCTTTTCCAGTCCACATGTCAACAGAGACCCTTAGCAGAACATATTTACTTACCAGAAATATATAAAGATCATATCGACTGAACCTCTAGTTTATACTTGTTTGAACTACTTTGCTTCACGATATTGATTAAGCTCAAGGCTAGATATTTACCATCCTTTAATAGCTCAATCATTTACTCGATCATGTGATAGATTATTTGACTTGGATTGACTCCTCAATCACTTTCGACATGGTCATGCACCTCCATAATGTATAACACCGAGGGCCCCAAAAATATCTCCCCGGAGAAGGGGCAAATCCCATCTAGATTATTCATATTCCACTACATGTTTCGTAGAATGCATGAATACTACTTTAATAACTGCCCAGATACTACACATGTCAGGACTCAAGATAATCTCAACTCTATGGATTCTACACTAACACTAAATGAGACCATTGATAGCATATCACACATATAGCTCTTGTAGTGTCTCTTGTTGGATCTATCCAACAACATGTGTCCATATTATTAATTTGGTATCTCCATACCATAATCCATGAGACATCATCATGTATCAATACATATACTTTATCATTGAACCATATTTGTTCCGTACATGATATTTGATCAGGGATCATTTACAAGTAGTAACATACAACATAAATAATCTCATGAATGAATCATATATCTATTAACCAGTAATGAGCTATCTATTTCGAGGAACAAAGTATAATAAATCTGTAAACATAGTATGTGATACAATCATCTTTATGATTACCTATAGGGCATATCACCAACCGTTTTATCAACTCTTATGGAAAGTGCCACTGATAAGACACTGTGTAGAAAATTTTGCTAAAGGGACTCGTTAACTTTATGTTGAAAATCTCTATCTATAATTCCTGTAGATATGTTCAAAACTTTCTAAATAGATTTTTTTTTCCCAAAAAACAGCTGTTATTCTTAAGGGCACCGCATCTACCACAAAAGCCAAAGGAAAAGTAAGGTCTACTGCTGGCTAAGATGTGTGGCAAAGGGCAGAATCACTCTCTTGCTGATTTGCTGTCGAACAAAAGATGATTCTGCATGCCCTTGGCCGGACGCCTCAAACCGTTGCTCTTTCTTCATACAACAAATAATTAAATTGACGTCCAGTTGTATAATTCCAAGCATGAATACTATTACCACCATCCCAAAATAAGTGCAGCCGTGGATATCCGTGCCCAACGTTTGACCATCTGTCTTATTTAAAAAATTTGTGAAAAGTTTGAAAATATTTAGTCACACATAAAGCACTATTCATGTTTTATCATCTAATAGCAATAAAAATAGTAGTCATAAAATTTTTTTAAATAAGATGAACAGTTAAACATTGAACGTAAATAGTACAAAACTGCACATATTTTGAGACGGGGGAGTACTGATTTTAGCTTCTGACAGGTCCATTCTTTCAACCCATATGTGATGATTGCTCCGAGCTAGACCTCGTTGTTCTAATCGTAAACACAAATCGGCACTGATACGAGGACTTCACACTCAGATGTCACTGAGTAGCGATGGCCCACATGGCACCTACGCCTAGTCTAAAGGCCACTCACCACACGCCCGCTTGCCCGGACAGCTGAGAATACTGCACACGGACGCACGCATGCATTCACAGTCGACTTGGATGTTGTGGGAAATTCCCACCGAGACTACTACACGTCTACACCGGCATTCTTCGGAGTCGAAACCTCCAAATCCCAGTGCCTTTTTCTTTCCAGAGACCTCTCAACCCCATCACATATTATCCACAGAACTTAAACATTATTGTATTTTTACTAGTTATCTAGTTATCTATTGGCCGTGTGTATTCACCTTATAATACAGAGGCCGGGCGCTGCCCATTATCTTAAAAATAATCTAGTTATCTATTGCTCGCGAAAGGATATGTTATAGGGAACATATCTATATCCATGATGTAGAGGGCCGTGTCCTTTAATTTGGGATGTTTATCGATCTGGGGATTTATTACAAGTTCAATAGAATCCATGAAAATGAAATAATTGTCAATAAAAACCAAACCCGTATGTGCAGTGACATCGACGGATTTACCTTGCACAATGAAGCAAGCTAGGTCCCGGCATAGCTGTAGATGAGATTGGTTGGACTTATATATTAAGCAAAAACCACAAATTTTGACAATTTGACTCTTTGCAAAAACTAATTTTACAAATGAACCGTGGCCAAAACTTATTTCAAAAATTACCCTTTTCTTTAGCGTCAAATCGCATGGCGCTGAACTTAAACACCTCAGCGACAATAGCACGGCGCTGAATGCACATTGGCACGCTGGCTCAGCCTCCCATCCGCGGTAGCATGGCATTCAGCGTCGGTTGACGTGGCGATGAGGTGTTTAAGTTCGGCGCCATACGATTTGGCGCTGAACAAAAGGGTCATTTCTAAAATAAGTTTTGGCCGCGGTTCATTTGTAAAATTAGTTTCTGCAAAGGGTCAAATTGTCAAAATTTGTGCAAAAACACATAGAACTTGTTTGTTCTTAAACTTATTTTTTAAGCAAACCATTTGTTCACATGTATTATAAGCAAGTGGTTTCAAGGCTTTAAGTTTAATACTAAAGTCATACCTCCACTTCACATATATAAAAAAAATTCTATAATTTTATTTTTCTTAAGAAAAAGAATGTCTTTAAAAGGTCTAATCGGGAAAGCTATTTGTTTACCTAAGTTTACTTAGGTAGACATTTCGACTCATAAGTTAGCTTACAAGTCTAAACAAAGAGATTCTTAATATGATCAATCCTCCAATGGAGGACTTGGACGTGGCATGTTCAGATTAGCTGTGGTGGGTACGATTTCATGTTTGCAAGGTGCAAATGATTTTTTTTCTCCTAAACCACTTATCCAATTTGTGAGTCTTACACTGTTATATTAATTATTAAACAAGATGCCGGGTGATTATATTTTATTGTATGTATATATATATAAGCAAACCATGGGCTTATCCCATATCGTTTCAACCGAACTATAAATTAGAAGCTCCCGTCCATTAAAATCAAACAAAAAATTTGATTCATATATCGAATAAATTATGGATGGACATATCCCATCCACCGACGACCATGAACAAAACACACATTTAATAAATCTAACGGACAACACATTTTCAAGCAAGTGATTTACAACACCGTGGAAAAGAAAGAGAGAACTTAAAAAAACATTTCTTTCAAGCTTTCAAAATAGAGTTACTAGGTAGCAACAATTACCTAGTAGCTGTTACACCTCACTAAAGTAGTGACATAAGTGTGGAATAGCCAGATCTCTGGTAGTAGTATTGAGAGATGGCAAAAAAAACTTAGCCCTGAGAAGAAAGTTGAATGGCTGGAACAAAAACTGGGAAGGGCTGTATAAGAAAGGAAAAGAAGAGATTTTGAAAAAAATTGATGCTATTGACATCAAAATTGAATCAGCTGGCATGACTAATAGTGATAGAGAGGAGAGAAGGGTGTTAGAGCAGCAGCTGAGTTTTATGATTATGGAAGAAAAGCTGAAATGGTACCAAAGAAGCAAAGTTAAAGAAATATTAGAGCGGGATTGTATCACAAAATATTACCATACAAAAGCAAATGGGTGGAGGAAAAACCAGATACACTCCCTCTCTCAGGAGGAGGGTAAGATAGTGGGACAAAGGGAATTAGTAAATTATATAACACTATTTTATAAGGAACTTTTTGGCCATTCTAAAGAAAACACCATGAATTTTGACATGGGTGGAGCTTCTACAGTCTCTGAGGAAGACAAAGCAAGGCTCATGCAGCCCTTTAGTTTGGAAGAAATTAAGACTGTGGTATTTGACCTTAAACACAATAAAGCCCCTAGTCCAGATGATTTACCTGGGGAGTTTTATGCCAAATTCTGGGACTTGATAAAACTTGATCTCTTAGATTTATTGAATGACTTTCATAAAGGAATTTTGGATGTAGAGAGGCTCAACTTTGGCATTATCACTTTGGTTCCTAAAACTAAGGATGCTGTGCAAATTCAAAAGTTTAGATCTATTTGTCTCCTGAATGTGAGCTTCAAAATCTTAACAAAAGTTTTGATGAATAGGATTGAATGTGTAATAGATTATATTATCTCCAGAAACCAAACTGCCTTTCTTAAGAATAGGTTTATATTGGAGAGGGTGGTAATTCTACATGAAATTCTGAATTCTATTCACCAAAAGAAACAAAGTGGCATTCTTTTTAAGATTGATTTCGAAAAAGCTTATGATAAAGTAGATTGGGTTTTTATTCATAGAATGCTAGTTGCAAAGAATTTCCCACCTCAATGGTGCGCCTGGATGATGAAAGTCATTAGAGGAGGGAAAGTAGCAGTCAAAGTAAATGATGAAGTTGGTCCTTACTTTGAAACTTACAAAGGTCTCGGACAGGGAGACCCTCACTACAACAAAAACATTATATAAAGACACTTTTGTAGAGGCATTTTGCAAATTGCCTCTAAGATCAGGAGTTTTATAGCGTAGAGACACTTTATAGAGGCACTTTCAAAATTGTCTAAAAAATTTTTACTCTAGAGACACTTTAGAAATATTTTCAGCATTTTATTAGATTTTATCTTGTAGAGGCATTCTTTCGGCACTTTAAAATGTGTCTAACATGTAAAGACATTTGCTTGAGACACTTTAAACTCCGTAGAGACACTTCTTACAATAAAATATACTAAATGGCTAAATATAAGTAACTTAAGGCATAAACATATACAATGAATGACATGGGGTTGAGTTGGTTAGTGCCTTGAAGATAAGAATGATTTGTTCAAGAGATCATGAGTTCAAGGATTGGCAAAAACAAGGGAAAATATTTTATTCTCATTTTTACATTGGTTTCATATGGTTGTGGTACAATTTAATGTCTCTAGAAAATGCCTCTACCACCTTATAGACATTTTATAAAATGCCTCTTTGTTTGTAGAGACAATTCACCGTAAGGCACTTATTAGACATTTTTTAAAATGCCTCTATAGTATTGTAAAGGCATTTGAAAAGTGTCTCTATAGTACTAGAAAAATGACTCTACAAAGCATTTTTCTTGTAGTGCCTCTACCTCCTCTGCCTTTTAATTTAGCAGCTAAAGCCCTTACTTTGTTGATTCATAGGGCAGAAAATAATTCCTTGCTAGAAGGACTAGGTGTCAATGATGAAAACAAAGCTGCTGTTTTGCAATATGCTAATGACACTATTCTCCTAATTCCTAATTGGTTTAGAATATGCCAGAAATTTGAAATATATTCTGTGTCTTTTTGAGCAATTATCAGGTCTCAAAATTAACTTCAACAAGAGTGAAATTTTCTGTATAGGATTGACAAAAGAAAGACAAAAAAAATACTATAGCCAATTCTTTACTTGTAACATAGGTGATTTGCCTATGAGATATCTGGGGGTACCTATTGATAAAAGAAGGATCCTGAAAAAGGATTGGAAAACAGCTGAAAACAAAATGGAACACAAGTTGGGTTGCTGGCAAGGGAGATTTCAATCAATTGGTGGGAGGCTGATTTTGATTAACTCCAGCTTAAGTAATATCCCTCTCTACATGCTGTCCTTTTATAGAATTCCCCGGGGGTGAAGAGAGAGAATGGATTTTTTTAAGAAGAAGGCTTCTTTGGAATTAGGAAGTACCACTTTGTTCAATGGCCAATTATCTGCACCCCTATGGACCAGGGGGGTTGGGAGTGTTAGACCTTGATCTTATGAACAAAGCTCTGCTAGGGAAATGGATCTGGCAACTTGAAAATGAAGAGGGATGGTGGCAACATTTTCTTAGAAACAAATAGTTGAAGAAGAAACCCATATATGTCTGGAAAGCAAAACCTGGAGATTCTCACTTTTGGTTGGGGCTTCTTGAAGTAAAGGAAAAAATTTATAGTCTGTGTTCAAACAAAGTGGGAGACGGGAGATCTGTAATGTTTTGGGAGGATAGCTGGATGGGTGGCCGACCACTATCCTCTCAGTTCCCTGCTCTTTATAATATCACCTTAAAAAAACTTATCTCCTTAGCTAAGATCAAAGAAAAAGGTTGGAGTGTGGTCAAGTTTAGAAGGACCTTGGTTGATGAAAAGTTGACAGATTGGAACCTCATTAAACAAAACTTTGCAAACTTACATTTTCAGCCAGGTTGCAAAGATAGACTCCGCTGGAACCTGACTAAGTAAGGGACCTTTTCTGTCAAAACTTTTTACAATGCTCTTTGTATTCAGCAGACACCTACTCCTTTCAAGAGAATTTGGAAGTTTAAAATACCTCTGAAAATCAAAATCTTTCTCTGGCTCATGCTAAAGGGTAAAATCTTGACCAAGGACAATTTATTTAAGAGAGGTTGGAGGAAAGGTGATACTAAGTGTCAATTCTGTGAACAACAAGAATCCATCCAGCATCTCTTTTTCTACTATCGTATGGCAAGGCTGATTTGGAATATTATCTCTTGTGCTTTTGATCTAAAACCTGTCTCTGACAGTACGTAATCAATTGTTTGGTTCCTGGATCTCTGCTTTTGGGAAGAACCTTAAGAAACTAGTTGTTACTGGTGTGGCTGCTGTGTTTTGGGCCATCTGGAAAACTAGAAACAAAGCCTGTTTTGAGAATAAACTTCCTAATGACCCAACTGATGTGATTTTTTCGGTTTGTCATTGATTGGAATCCTGGGTTCCGCTGCAGAGACTGGAGGAAGATCAAAGAAGGTTGCTCTTGGGAGCCAAACTCATAAGACAGGTGGCAAGTGATATCTTCAACTCCAAGTATGGATGGAGGACCATTGCGAGAAGGATTGGATGCTGAAGATTGATCTCTCTGCTGTCGGTCTGAATGCCTGCTGGAAGTACAAATTAGGATTTTGGGCTGGTGACTGCTTCTAGTATATCTGAGTCGCTAGTAGACTTTGTTTCAGGGCTTTGTTTAGAGCTGTTTGCTGTTGTTTTGTTCTGTCTGGTGCCATCTACAAAACCAGCTATTCTGATAGCTTGTCTGGGAATGCTCTGTACCTAAACCTCAACCTTGTAGTCTTCTCGTTTCTAGTAATGGAAATGGGGGCATTCTGCCCTTGATTAAAAAAAAAAAGGTAGCAATAGTTACTACAGATGATTTTTACAATACATGCCAATGTTATTGGCAATGGTTAATAACGATGCTGAGATGCAATAAAAGGGCAACTATCCTTGTCGAGGGATGGAATCACGTTGGAACTCGCTGATGTTTTCTAGTGCACCCTCAGCCACACTCAAAAGGCTCTGGCGACGACAAGGAAGCCGCTCGATAAGGACAGAGCTCTTGGATGCGATCTTGGTGCACGACGTAATCCTTTTCTTTTTTCCTTGTCACCTTGACCGCATACGCAAGCCAACAATCTCCTAATGCCTTCCATGCTTAGCAATATGCTTACCGCACTGCAGGAGATGCGTGCTCCTATCCTAGCGTGCTAACTGGTTGTATGACTATGTAAATGTACTAATATACGATGGCTTCTACATCTAGGAGTCTCAAACAGCCATCATACACACAACATTACGTGTATATATATCATATGAAAACCTTTACCTTCATTTGTATTGTTCTCTAGCCTACACTACAGTAGAAATGATTTTCCTGGACGAGCACCCTAAGCGTGTTTTTGGTTTGGGGACAAAGTGGGATGGATTAGACCTATCCAAGTTTTTTAGGATGGGATGGTTCTAGTTGTCTGTTTGGTTTGTGGTATGGGATGGTTATAGTATTTTGTTTGGTAGAAGGGATTGAGGTGGGATGGGAAGGAGAACTTTCACGGACCGTTAGGGCCGTCTGGCTCCCAGCGGCTAGCTCGCAGCGAGTGGCGAGTGTGGGGGCGGAGGAGCTCGTCGGCGCAAGCAGAGGAGAGGCGGAGGCGGGTCGCGTACGAGTGGCGACGGTCGCGAAGGTGGCGGCGGGGGCGGAGGTGGCGGCGGTCGCGAAGGCGAGGTGTGTCGACGTTTAATGTCGCAATTCCGGTATTTGCATAGTATGGGGATCGTTGGTACTAGGATATATGCGAGATTGTAGTAAAAGAGACGGAGGCGAGGATTTTTATACAGGTTTGGGCCCCTGAATTGTCAGGTAATAACCCTACATCCTGTTGGCCGAAGCCGGTCGTTGCTCTTATTCATCATAATCACACCAGTACAATATTTGGGGTAGCCTATCTAACTGTTGTCGACATGGCGGTCTAAAGTTCTGACTCGTAGTCGACAACGCAGTAGTCTTCCTCCTCGAATCTGTGTCCGGCGAGATCAGAGACAGCGCTATGTCTCTCCTGACAATATCCGGAGACACTGTAGGGGACTAGACATGTCTATCTCTGAAGTCGATATCCAGCGTCTTGTCTTGGCGCATGTTGGTTTGTATGTTGATCTTGTATCTTGATCTATTGTTTCGTGTCCCCTCTCCTCCAAGGGGGCCTTGTATTTATACCCATAGGTGCCCCCTTGTACAAGTAGAACTAGGGAAACCAATACGGATACAATCCAAGTAGTCCTTGTCGTTTCCATGTAGAACTCTAGTTGTCTTTCCTTATCCGGAACTCCTCCTATATCCGAAGGTTGTTTCTGTATAAGACATGGTATGTGGTGGGTCCTGCCGAGATTTAGTCACCTACTATTAGGTATGTGGTATTCATAACCCTGACAAGGTGAGGCGCAGACGAGCGGTGGCGGTCATTCGCGGAGGCGGAGGAGGTTGCAGACGAGGCGGCTGCCGGGCGCGGAGGCGGCGGCGGTCACGGATGAGGTGGCGGCCGCGTACGGAGGTGGAGGCGGTCGCGGAGGCGAGGCGAGGCCCGGACGAGTGGCGGCGGTCATTCGCGGAGGCGGAGATGGTTGCGGACGGGGCGGCGGCCGAACGCGAACGAGGCGGTGGTCGCGGAGGCGAGGCGAGGCCGAGATGAGCGGCGGCGGTCGGTCGCGGAGGCGGAGGCGGTTGCGGACGAGGTGGCGGCGGTCGTGGACGAGGTGGCGGCCGCGCACGGAGGCAGAGGCGGTCGCGGAGGCGAGGCGAGGCCCGGACGAGCGGTGGCGGTCAGTCGCAGAGGCGGAGGCGGTTGCGGACGAGGCGGCGGCCGGACGCGGAGGCAGCGGCGGTCGCGGACGAGGCGGCGGCCGCGCACGGAGGCGGAGGCGGTCGCGGAGGCGAGGCGAGGAACGGACGAGCGGCGGCCGTCGGTCGCGGAGGCGGAGGCGGTTGCGGACGAGGCGGCGGCCGGTCGCGGAGGTGGAGGCGGTCGCGGACGAAGTGGCGGCGGTTGCGGGGGTGAGGCGGCGGCGGGCGCGGATGAGGCGGCGGCGGTCGCGGACGAGCGGCGGTGGTCGCGGACGAGCTAACGCCGTGCGCTCGTCCCAGGTGGGACGAGTTCGTGTGGCTCTTTTTCCCGGATCAATTGGTCCCGGGTCTGAGAGGAATATTCCTCTCCTGGGACCAATCCATCCCACCCACCCCTCAACCAAACACCTCTAAAAGTGGTTCATCCCATCCCAACCCATCTCATCCTAGCAACCAAACACTACCTAATAGGTTACCAGAGGATCATAAGTGTCCCCATCTGTAAAAATCGACCCCCATTTTTACATACGGCTGTCTAAGAGGCCCGCACGCAAAAATCTATTTTCACAGGTAGGCCTTTTAAATGGCCCGCCTTTTAAATCTATTTTGTTATTTTCACATGCGGGCCTGCTAAGAGGCCCACCTGCGAAAAGTCCAACCGACCTCTCTCCACCTAAAAATATCTAACTCTCTTGCTTTCTTATCCACTCCTCCCTCATTCTCTCTCCTTATCCTCTCCCTCACATCTCAGCGACGGGCGGCGGGCTCATGCTGTGGCTGCGAGTTCGACGACCGGAGCTTGTGAATCCAGTGACGGCAGCGGCAGCGGCTGCGGCTGCGGCGAGCTCGGGCAGCGACGGGCTCGGCTCCGACTGTGCGGATCATGCCGCTTCTCCTCCATCGGCTTCTTCGATCATAACGGCCGGTGGTCGTGGAGCGGCAGATCCGTCGGCCACGGAACCGGTCGGGGCGGATTGACCAGCTGCGGGCGACGATGACTACGGGAGCGACAGCGGCAGCCGTGGCGAGTACGACCATGTGGATCCCAACGCCTCTCCTCCCTCTTTCCCTCGGCTTCTTCAATCCCCGCGGACGGAGGTCGTGGAGCGGTGGATCTGTTAACCACGGATCCCGGCAGGGTATCCATCGGCGGTGGGCGACTGTCGTGTCCCAAATTTACCTTAAAATACATCCTTTAAATTATTCATAGAAAAAATAAAATTTGGATTAAAGCCTCAAACCTTAAAAATATACAATCTGAAAATCAATTGTGGCTTAGAGAACTTTTGTATATTTTCTCAAGGCCAAAAAAGCTTCACCAAATTCTAGTGGAATTTTCAGAGCACAAATAATAATTATAAAGCAATAAACAAATTATTTGTAATTTTTTAAAAAGGAAAACCGTAAATATCTCCCACCTCTCTCTGGGCCAAAAGTCGGCACAACACATACACTCTCTCTCTCTTCTTTTCCCCCGGCCATGTCCGCCACCCCCTCCCCTCCCAGCACGCGTTGGTAGGTCGGCCCACTCCGCAGCACCCCACGCCGCAGCTGCCGACAGACGGGGCAACTTGTCATCCCACCTCCCCCGCAGCCGCCGCGATTCACACTGCTCCTAGCCGTTTCCGTCCGTATTTGGAAAGGGGAAACACTCCCTGTGATTCCCTCTCCCATTCCCCCCACTTCCCCATGTCTCTATTTAAAGCGACCGGAATTGCTCCCGCAAATCTTGTTGGCGCCATTGATGGCAGCCGGGAATGCTGCCGCCAAATCCGGCCCCCTCTCCTCGGATCTCTCTCGGCCCCGCCGCTACTTAAACCATCCCCGCAACGCCGTCGCCTATTTCCACCACCTCGCCCTCGGAATTGAGCCACCGCCGTCACTCTCTCTCTCCACCGTCACCGCTGAGCTCCATCCGGGCCCGCTTCTAGGTTCTTGTACTCCTTACAGCGATAGAGGATACAATCGTTTGGACATGCGTGTATCTTCTAGACCTCGCACGTTGTTTCCCTCGGGAATAATATCTTTTACGAGTTTCAATCACTCGCCAAATGCCTGCAATCACACCATTTTTTGCCTTCCATTGCAAGAATTCCAGCATGGTACCCAACTTTTTGTGCACTTGTTCGCAACCTGGGTGTTTTGTGGTTTGCTAACATACGCACCAATTTCTAGACCTCCTTTTTAATTTCACAATCCTTCTTTATGTCGCACAACATCTGACCAAGATCATCCACACCATCGTTTTCTTCAACAGCTTCGTCCGCCTCGCCTGTTGTTTTTTCTGGAAATCCATCGTATTGAGCCCAATCCGGAATGTTGTCGTCTTCTTCTTAATCTTCTTCCATTGCAACCTCTAACTCTTCGTGCGAGATCCAACAATTATAGCTATGCATGAATCCTGACTACAACAAGTGCATATGAAGAATTCTTGATATAGAATACTCCATCTGGTTTTGCACTTTTCGCATGGACAACATGTAAAACATTTAGGCTTGTGGGCATTGGCCACACTCAAAAAATAATGCGCACCATTAATAAATTCCTTCGATCGTTGGTTCGTGGTGTACATCCATAGCCGATTCATCTACATTAGGAAGTAACAAATGTAAAGGAAGTCCAAGAAAGTGAAACTACTTCAATAATAATATAATAGTTTAAAACATCATAATTAAACAGAAAATTGAGGGTACACATTTTTAATGTATTTTTCTTATTTCTAACGATATTAATGAGTTTAAAATGGACTTAATCAGAGTCATGGTTAATTATTTATAAATTTTATCTGTCTCACTAAATTGTAAATATATTTTTCCATGTATTATTCTTCTTTAGCACCGGTTCGTTATAGATCCGAAATATTTGTTGGTTTAGCAGATGGAGCAAAGATCGGTTGTCCGTCCAGTAGTGTCTTATGGGAAGTGCCACTGATGTGAAGAAAATTTTGCTAAATTGACTCGTTAACTTTATGTTGAAATTCTCTATCATTAATTCCTGTAGATAAGTTCAAAACTATCTAAATAGTTCTTTTTTTTCCAAAAAGCAGTTGTTATTTTTCTAAAATAGTTCTAATTAGTGTCTAAACATCCGATCTTCTAGTAGAGGCACTCCATCTACTAGAAAAGACTAAGAAAAGTAAGGTCTACTACTGCTGGCTCAGTCGCTCAGATGTGTGGCAAAGGTCAGGATCACTCTCCTGCTGATTTGCTGTAGAACAAAAGATGATTCTGCATACCCTTGCCCGGACGCCTCAAACCGTTGCTCTTATATATGTCACAGAACAAATAGTTGATGTCACTGAGTAGCGATGGCCCACATGGCACCTACGACTGGTCGAAAGGCCATTTGATCACCACACGCCTGCTTGCGACTGCGAGGATAGCTGAGCACTGCACACGGACGCACGCATGCACAGCCGACTTGGATGTTGTGGGGAATTCCCACCGAGACTACTACACCGGCGTTGTTCGCAGTTTAAGCATCCAAATAAGTGCCTTTTTCTTTCCAGAGACCTCTCAACCCCATCACATTTTTTCCACAGAATTTAAACATTATATTTTTACTAGTTATATATTGCTCGTGAAAGGATATATATGTTATATGGTATAGCATACAAATATCCATGATGTAGAGGGCCATGTTCTTTAATTAGTTATATTTATTTAACTGGGGATAAATGACAAGTTCAGTAGAATCCATGAAAATGCAATCAACAATTATCTATAGAAACCAAACCCATGCACCCCGGTTGACATCGACGGATTTTCCTTGCACAACGAAGGAAGCTAGGTTCCGGCATAATTGGTACATGAGATTGGTTGGACTTATTTAAGCCAAACACATTGACCTTGTTTGTTCTTAATTAGACGTATTTTTAAGCTAACCTTTTGCTTATACGTCTTATAAGCAAATGGTATCAAGCCTTTAAGTTTATAGTTTAAAAAAAAGAATGGCTTATGACTTTAAAAAGTCTAATCGAAAAAGCTATTTGTGTACTTAGGCTTAGACCATTCGACTCATAAGTTAGCTTATAAGCCCAAACTTAATATGATGAGAAATTTAACAATATGCATGTTGGGTACGATGGTGGGTACGATTTCATGTTTGCATGTTGCAAATGATTTTTTTCTCCTAAACCATTTACCCAATTTGTGAGTCGGTTTAACTATTCTGTTAATTATTATTAAATCTGTGAAACAAAATGTCAGGTGATTATACTTTATTAAATATGCATATATACGATAAGCGGGCCACATAAAATTTGGGCTTATCCATCTATATATGTTTTATCTTTCCATCCGAACTATAAATTGGATGCTCCCATCCATTAAAATCAAACAGAAAATTTGATCGCTATATCGAATAGATTAGGGATTGACATATCCCATCCACCCACGACCATGAACAAAACACACATTTGATAAATCTAACGGACAACACATTTTCAACCAAGTGATTTACCACAACGTGAAAAATAAGGATAGAGAGAACTTTAAGAACATTTCTTTCAAGCTTTCAAAATAGAGCTAGCTACTATGTACCAACAGTTATTACATATGATTTTTACAATACATGCTAATGTCATTGGTGATGGTTAATGGCTAAGGCACAAATCCAACAGTGAATCACGATGCTGAGATTCAATGTGAAAGCGCAACTGTCCTTGTCGTGGGACGATGGAATCACGTTGGAAAGCCTGATGTTTTGTTGTGCACCCGCCGCCACACTCAAGGCCGAGCCGACGACAATTGAAACCGCTCGATAATGAGGGAGCTCTTCGATGAGACCTTGCTGCACACCGTGCACCCCTTTCCTTTTTTCCTTCCATGTTGACCGCAGACGCAGGCCAACAATCTCCTAGTGCCTCCCATGCATGCTTAGCAATATGTTTGCTGCCCTGCAGGAGATGCATGCTCCTATCCTAGCTAGCATGCTAACTGGCTGTATGACTATGTAGTTGTACTTATATACGACGGGTTCTAAATCTCGGAGTATTGAACAACCATCACGCACACAAGTGTATATCAAATGGAAATAGGGATGGTAATTTCCTCTACGGGCCGGGTCCCCACAAGGGACCCACCCCGCATTTGGGCGAGCGAGGCATTCCACCCGCTGGGTCCCGGGGTGATATATTACCTCTCAAAATATAGCCTATTGCAGGTCCAAGAAGCCCATCTTAAAATACTAGCATTCTAGGATACAATAAAAAAAAAATCTAACCCTACCTTATCCTCTTGACCCCCACGCCGCACTCGCTAGTCGCCACTCCATCTCCGGATCTTGCCTCTCTCTCGCCGGTCACCCTCCCTTTCTGGATCTCGCCTCACTCGACGCTCTCCCTCCTTACAGCCACAGGTCACCGCCCTCTCCACTCCCTCCCTCACCGGTTGCCCTCACCCCTCCCTTTCCCTTCCCTCCCTCACCGGTCACCCTCTCCTCTCCCCTCCTCTCCCCTGCAGTCTCCACGTGATGGCGTGTGACACAGCGGCGGTGCACAGGTGCAGTGAGCTAGTGGCGCACAGGTGTGGCGCGGCATGTAGGTATGGGCCCACGGTGAGCGGAGTTGTGTGGCGAGCACAAGATTCGCACATTGAGAGGCATTTGTGGTCATGCATGCATTGAGTTCATGGATGGAATAATGTATCATGGAAATATTTGTTTTCTTGATGAATTTTCGATGATGCTATTAATGTATTCATGCTATTTTCGATGATGTGTCAAGTGATTGGATGAAATGGCTTCCCAATACGGAGGCCCCGGTCGGGTTACGGAACCCTGGAGGGGTCGGGGACGGGGGCTGATTTGGTGCCGCATCTCCACTGGGGACCAGGGCCAGGTGGAGAGGTCCGCGGTCAGGGGCAAGGCCATTCCAGCCCAACCTGCTCCGTTGCATCCCTATATGGAAACCATCACTACCATCACATGTAGTGTTCTTTAGCCTATGGATCCCACGTGATATCTCCTTAACGATTTAGAGCTCATCTTCAAATATGTCTAGTCCTAATCCATCACCGGCTATACTTCCATGGCTTCGAGCAACACCTACCCATTAAACAAGAAAGAAACCATATGCGAACACAAGTTCAAACTAACTTGACTCACATTAGCACACAAACATCGCTAAACCGCACCCAGGGTACGCTATATCTAAAACGCTCCCCTCACATGCCTCCCACACCTTTTCTTGCTCATATATTCTTTCTTTCAGCAAATAAATTACTCATAGTAAAATCTTTTTATTAGTAAATAAATTACAAACGGATATGTTGATCTTTACATTGTTATCCCACACCTTTTTTCCTTGTCCATCCTGACTGCCACCACACATTTCTCTTGCATAAATAGTCCTCTTATAGTAAATTAATTACTTACAGTTATTATATTGTGATTAGTAAATGGACTACTCGGATGCCTTATCTTAGTAAATAAATTACTATTACTCGTAGTTATTATGTTTTTGTTAGTAAATGAATTACTCGAACGTCTTCTCTTAGTAAATAAGTTACTCCTTGCAATACATTCTGTCAGTAAATCAATTACTCCTTCCGATCTCTTCTTTAAATTAAAAATATACTTAAATTCTAGCCACATAATTTCTCCTAGTAAATTAACTACTATCCGCACCAATATTGCTCCCTCAATAAATTACTCATAGTTATTGTCCTTCCCTTAATAAATAAATTACTCTTACTTCTCGTAGTAAACTAAGAAGTCCTTCTAGCGATGCTTCTCTTAGTAAATTAATTACTCTTTCCAACACCATCTTTCAAAATAAATTACTCCAGGGAGTAAAAGAATCACTAACATATTGTTCCAACAACATAATTTAATAAATTCTTACCAAACCAGAAAATTTTTCAATGGTATTATATCAACGATCTGATCACACATGCAATGTGGTACATCGGTAGAATGCAGAGAAGTAATTAAAGATCACAACAGCTCCCGTAAAAGAACACTACAGGAGTTCAGACTTCTTGTGTCAAAAAAATGTGACGAAGTTTTATTTCGCCACTGTTTATCGCAATTGTAGTGACCAAAAAAGTTTTCGCCACTGTGTTACTGATCATTAGTGAGAAAATGTTAAGTCGCCACAAGATATAGCATTAGTGTCAAATCATTAGTGATAAATTAATATTTTGCCACTGTCGTTGTATTATTAGTGGGAAAACATGGTGTCAACACAAGAGGCCTTATCAGTGACGAATTTACTGTGGCGAACCATCCTTTTGCCACTGTTTAATTTTTAATTAGTGACCAATTGTTATATTGTCACAAGAGTCCCTAGTTGTAGCAAACTCATTCGCCACTAATATTTTTTTTATTAGTGGAAAAACTTCATATTGTCACGGGATACTATAATTGTGATGAATTTGTAAAATATCATCTATATCTAGTGGCATACAATTTTTTTCATAGAAATTCATATTAGCGAAAAAATGTGTTCTCACTATTCATTAATAATTGTTTGGATATGCCATGTACAATTTATTTAAAAACTATTTTTTAAATTTGTATTTCTTCCAAAAATTTTATTCACCGCATATACCGCCTATATTCTGTGGCAAAGCAACAAATTTTGGACATAATTTTTTTACAAAAGAATTAAAGAGCAACATAATAATTTATTCTCCATATATTTCCATACATGTTTTTTCTGTAAGCAACACATTCACATGTAGAAAATGGAATAAACATGTTTATTATCCGCTCAATAACAGAATATATTTGCGCCTCCTAAAATTCATATGTCCGTTTTATATAAATCACACAAGTCGTGTATTAAAGTACCATTAAAAACATAATTTATCTCAAAAACATAAACCGATAAGCTAACTTTCATATGTGTCTTCCTCGTATGCTGATTCATTGCTGTCATCATCTGAAAAACTATACTCACCTCCATCACTGTCAATTTCAGACTCTTCTTCATCACTATCATCATCTTCTGGATTTATTCGATCTGCCTCAACTTGTTCACCTTCAACTTCTGAGTTGTTCAGTGTCCTATTGGCATCATCTTCTATTACATTTGAGTTTGATGCATCAGTCATCTCCTCATTTTCCTGGCATGCTTGAGAACCAGCATTATTTGATTCACTTGAACCAATTTCTTCTTCAGGTACATCATACAGATCACGAGGTTTAGTTTTTACCACCACACACCATTTAGGATCTATCGTATTTTTGACATAATATACTTGTTCTACTTGAGACGCTAGAACATATGGCTCATCAACCGGCAATTTTCATGTGGTATTTATCAGGGTAAACTTGTGCCGGTCTTTTTTAATTCCCCGTGCAGTATTCACATCCCACCAATCACATTTGAATAGTACGACATGGTACTTACCATATGATAGCTTTACTATATCTGTGAGCACACCAAAGTAATCTTTGTTTCCAGTCTCTTCATTACCTTTTACACATACCCCACTATTCTGTGTTTGAAGTAACATGTCTGTTTCTTTTATGTTATATTTCCATCCATTAATCATATAACTCGAGTAATGAGTCACTCGAGAATCAGGGCCGCTTGCTAGATCAAAGATCTCTTCTGTGATAGAAGGATCTCCCTTGGAATATTGTTCCAATATCTGAAATACAATGAATAGATTTAGAAATATATAGTTTGAACTTATTTACTTAATAATATGATAGAACACTCACATATTTCTTGAACCACAAAAAAAACTCTTTGTCATGTTTGTTGGTTCCACTGGTCGTGCACTGTGTACTTGCATATTCATCGTAAATCCTATATAGATAGCAGAAAAATATTAAACAGTTGTAGTGACAAATTTTAGTCTTAATAAAGATGTATGTCCATATTTCAAATAAAGTAATAGAAATTTGCGTACCTTTCATATTGTGAAATCTCTTCACAATTCTTGAGTACATATATTGTGGACCCCCGTTTTTATAACAGGAATCAGTCGTGTAATCAGTACCATTTCCCTGGATCAAGTAGTCTGGTACACACGAATTCATAGCTGAAATACCGAGTACACATACACGAATGTCTAGGACGAGTTATTACATCATAAGCCCGCAGGCATAGTCTTAAATCATCGGACCGAATGGTCCGGAATACATTCAAAAACAGAATAGGTAAGGCAGCGGAAATGGAGGCAGCGGCACGCCATTGCCACAGGCAACGACCGTATCTAAGACCTACTGGGCACCTTCGTCTTCATCACCCTCCTGATAATAGGCATAGGGATCTTCCGACGCTTCATCTCCAGCCTCTGATTAAGTTTGTGTATAGCAAGGGTGAGTACCAACCGTACTCAACAAGTCACCACAGCAACAATGCACATGACAGGGATATTTGAAGGATGGTTATGGTTCTTTTGCGTAAAGCAAGTTTTATAACTCTTTTCACAACCCTAAGACCTAGCATAGACTGATCAAGTTTTAATACCAGTGTTCATATTAAACAATGACGGTTCTGTCCACCATCCATTGTGATCCCAAGGATGGCTTCCCGCCATTGAGTCGTCATGGTTTTCTGAGGACGTCCACATTCCCTACTCTCAGGAAGTGGCTCCATCAGCATAAAAATCATCATGCAATAACCCATCCCACACAAGTTAAGAATTTAGAGTCTAGCCAAGTGTAATACACGTCCCGGTGCTCAATAACCGCGAGCACGGCTATTCGAATAGATTTGGTTTACTCACACTGTAGTGGATGTACACTTTACCCGCACTCCGCGACTGCCCAACACATGAGCCTCGTCCCAACACATGAGACGCGTCACGGCAAAGCTTTTCGATAACCTCGCATTGGCAGTACCCGCTCCATGAACTTCACATCCTCATACACTCTAGGCGTACACGGTTTCTAGCAGTGTGAGGAGTTCTGGCGCACCCGGGGAGGAAAGACTCACACATGCATTAAGTTAATTATGTTTAATTTCTCACATGGCAGTCCTACCGATGGCGACACCACTGTAGACACCCGCCTCGCGGTTCTACCAATGGCTGCCCCACCGTAGAGCCCCTGCCTCACACATTAAGAATCCACTATGCATGGATACTGCCTCCGCTCAGCTATCTATTCCGCTAGGTCTATACCCATACGAGAAGTGCGGTTGTACGGGGGTCGTTTCATGCTTAACTTCATGGCTCGGTCCTTAATTGACCGGGGACGGTACTAGCCTTTTCCGGATACCACCCAAATCCTCCGTCCGCCCCAGTCGAAAACATTTGTTTAATTTTATTTCTCCTTTCACAAATCATGTCATCAACATCATGGCACTGTGGCGCTCATGTCTCCACATGCCGTATCTTAATTACCTTCCCAAAGGTAATTGCCCAAGCATATAGCCTTTGATAAATATGAGTATGCATGATTCTAAAATAGCATTTCTAAGCAATTGTCATAATTGACTAGGAACCCATACGTATTTATGGTTACAAAGATTTAAGGGTAAACAATAATCAAGGCATGGCATAATCACAAGTGGGATTTTCTTCATTTCATGCAATTTTATTTGTAAACAAAATAATTTCGCAATTGGGATCAACATGTTCAAGGGATAGTGATGACTTGCCTTGCTCAAGGTCTTGCGGGTCTTGGCCTTCACTTGGATCTGCAACTCCCTCGGGCTCTATAGTTACGTGCGAAAATTGATTTGAATTCGGTTAGAATTCAAATAAAAATCCAAATAAATCCAAATAGAAGTCGAATGCGAAAATCGATTCTTTTTATTAACTTTATTATTCGCGAACTAGGGCCAACCCAATTTCGATTTATATATCCTAAATTATTTTTACGGTATAAATATTTTGTTATTATAAGTTTTTAATTTAATAAACCCGAGCATTGCATCCAAATAATAGGTTAGAAATTTATATCGCGAGCTAAATATCGGATGGAATCCAAAAATTATCTTATAATATTATACGATTTAATTTAGTCTATGCCTAAACGATTAAATATAATACACGGCTAAATTTCCTAGTAATTAAGTCCGAATTACCACCGTGAATCAATTACTTATAGAGATTATCCACAAATAATCTATAATAATTTATAAGAATTCATCTAATTGTTTCTAGTCATTAATTACATCTAAATAACTACCGCGAATTGATTTCTTATAGAAATTACCAAGAATAATCTATATTTTATATTAAATTTTGCAATTCTACGATTATAATTAATCTATAATTAAATTCTAATTTATTTTAAACTTTCTAAACCTTCTAACCTCTCTCTAATTCCTATTTATTTATTTTTCTTTTCTTTTCTTTTTCTCTCCCCTTTTCTCTCTTTTCTTTTCCCTTTTTCTCTTATCTTTCTTTCCTCTCTCTCTCTGTTTCCTTCTCTCTTTCTTCCTCTTTTCTTTTCTTTTTCCTTTTTCTTTTTCCTCCTCTCTCTCTCTCTTTTTCTTTTTCTTCTCTCTCTCTCTCTCTCTCTCTCTCTCCCGGCTCCTTCCTCTCTCTTTCTCTCTTCTTTTCTCTCCTTCTCCTTCTCGGCTCGGCCCCGTTCTCCCTTCCTCTCTCTCACTCGGCTCTCTCTCTCGCTCTACCCGAGGCGACGGCGATGGGCGCAGGGGAAGGCGGCGGCTTACCGACGGCGGCGGCGGCGACGGCGGCGCAAGGCGGCGATGCACGGCGGGGCGGCTTCGAGGCGACGGCGCGGCGGCTTCGAGGCTACGGCGCGGCGGCTTCGATGGTGGTGGCGCGGCGGCACGACGACGGCGCGGTGGAGAAGGGGAAAGAGCGGGGAAAGATGGGGGATGGGTGTGGGGTGGAGAAGAGGAGGGGGGCTTGGCTTTATAGGGCACGGGGGAGGGAGAAGAGGAGAGGGGCGGCGGCGGTTTTAATGGCGACGTGCGGCGACGCGGCTGCGCGGGGCGCGAGGCGACGAGGGGACGGGCGTGCGGCGCGGCGGCATGGAGGGGCAATGCGACGTGCGGCGTGCGGGCGCGCAGCGCGGCGGCATGGGGGGCAGAGCGACGTGCGGGACGCGCGGGCTGTGCGGCGGCATAGGGGAGGGGCAGCGCGACGTGCGGGACGGGCGCGCGGCGGCGCGGGGTTCGAGATGGGAGACGCGACGTGCGGGGCGACGTGCGGGACGGGCGACGTGACGACGTGTCGGGCGGCGGTGCGGGGCACGAGACGACGGCGACGTGCGCGGCGCGGCGACGGGACGGGGAGGCAGAGCGGCGCGGCGCGTGGGGAGGCAGAGCGGCGCGGCGTGCGGCGCGGCGACGGGACGGGCGACGCGACGGCAGCACAAGGCTCGAGGCGACCGCGACTCGCGCGGCGCGGCAGCGGCGGTGCGCGGCGCGATGATGGCGACGGGACGGGACGGGGATGCGACGGCGGGTCGTGCGGGGAGGCAGAGCGGCGCGGCGCGCGGGGCAACGGGACGGCGACGCGCGCGCGGCGGCGACGATGGCGCGACGGCACAGCAGCGGCGACGAGACGGGGATGGCGACAGCGGCGATGGCGCGCGGTGTGGGCTCGGGGCGGCGCGGGACTCGGCGCGCGGCGCGCGGGATGGGCGTGCGGGGCGACGGTAGAGGAGGGGGCTGAGTTAAGGGACCACGTCGAGCACCTGGCGGGCAATGAACAGTGACATTTCCGATTTATCCCGATTTTAGCCTATTTTCCATTTAAATTTAATTCCGCAATTTCTAAATGTTGTACAATTGATTTTTATTTATTATGTGTGTTATTCCCACCAATGAATTCACCCTAGATAAATTTTGCTCATATTTTATTTGTATTATTTATTTGAATCTTTAATTAGTGTTAATTCTTATTCCATTTGCGTTTAAATTAAATTGATACAAATATGATCGCGAAAATATTTTATTTATCTCTATCCACACTTAATCTTTATTTTAAATTATGTTTGTTTTACCAATTTATTTTTAGGATTATAAGCAATTAATTATTCTCCACACTCGATTAGTGAACTTCGAAATCGAATCAAATAAAATAGGCGAATAAGATCGGCATGATGCAATTTATTTGAAAAGTTTTTGAAAATCCGTATTTTTAGAGTTTTGTTTTTATTGGTCGAATTTTCAGGGTGTTACATATATCCCAGCCTTTTCTAACTCAAATGGTTCCATTTCACAATATTTATTTCCAAGAAGTGGCCTGCCAACTCTAGCAAATATTTGCAGTTGTGCACTATCAGTACCATTTTCATCAGCATCATTACGGTTTGGTCTGTTAATTCTTGTTTCAACACCATGCAAATACAATGAGCAGAAAGTAACACGTTCTTGCATAATATAGGCTTCGGCAATTGATCCTTCTGGGCGGGCTTTATTTTTAACAAATGATTTCAACCTCCTTAGATACCGTTCAATGGGATACATCCATCGGTACTGCACCGGTCCACCAGCCATAGCTTCCTTAGCTAAATGGACTAGAAGATGCATCATTATATCAAACAGTGAAGGAGGAAATATCTTCTCAAATTTGCACAGAGTTACCGCAATGGAGGAATCTAGCTTTTTAAGGAGCTCCATGTTTAACTTCTTGGAGCAAAGTTCTCTAAAAAAGATGCACAATTCAATTATTGCCTCACATACATCTACTGGTAACACGCCACGGATTGACAATGGAAGGTACCTATGTAGAAAAACATGACAATCGTGGCACTTCATCCCAAATATTTTAGAACTTTTTGCATCTACATAATGAGATACCTTTGCAGAATAACCATCTGGGACCTTGATCTGTGTAAGAAATTCACAAAATGCTTTTCTCTGATGTGAAGACATGGTGTAGCAAGCAGGGTGGAATATATATTTACCATCACCGGTTGGAGTTGCATGAAGTTCAGGACGTATTCCCATGAACTCCATATCAAAGCGAGATTTGATTGTATCTTTTGTCTTGCCATCTAGATTTAGCAAGGTGCCAACGATACTATCGCAAATGTTCTTCTCAATGTGCATGATATCCAGGTTATGCCTTATAGTTAGTTTGCTCCAATACGGGAGTTGGAAAAAAATACTCTTTTTCTTCCAAGTACCATACAATGTACTAGAGCGTTTTCTTTTCTTCCCAGATTTCCCAAACTTCACCTGAAATAAACATGTGGCATGAAAGCTTAATATTCCTAACCAATGAGACAAATAAATTATTCTGTATTTAAATTTGCATCAGGGACAAACTATCCTCAAAATCAATTTAATAGTATTATCATGTCACGTCTAGTAAGTAAATCATTGTGCATAGTTTGATTTTTTAATTTAGAACCATCACACAAAAAGATTCAATAATAAGATGGAAGCAATAACCTGTTCGAATTTCTCAAACTGAGAAATAATATCATCTTCTGACAATGGTTTTGGAGCGCTTCGCTTTTCCTTTTGGCCATCAAAAGAAGCATCATTGTTCCTCCAGGCATGTCGCCTCGGCAAGAAGCGGCGATGTCCCATATAACAATATTTGTACCCATTAACAAGTCTGTGGTAGCAGGTTTCAGTGTGGCATGAAGGACATGCATATTTACCTTTTGTGCTCTTGCCAGACAAGTTTCCAAATGCTGGAAAATCATTAATTGTCCAAAGCAAAGCAACACGTAAATTAAAAGTCTTCTTTGCAGAAGCATCATATGCTTCCACACCATCCCACAATTGCAACAACTCATCAATTAATGGCTGCAAGTATACGTCAATGTCATTACCAGGTGCTTTTGGGCCAGGAATTATCATAGACATCACCATATATGAATCTTTCATGCACATCCAAGGTGGCAAGTTATATATAACAAGAACTACAGGCCAAATGCTATATGAGGAACTCATATTTCCAAATGGGTTGAATCCATCACTAGCAAGACCAAGACGGATGTTCCGTGCGTCCAATGAAATGAAGGAAAGTTCCCAACGAAGTCCTTCCATTCTTTTGAATTAGCAAGATGTCTCATATATCCATCTTCTACTAACTTCTCCTTGTGCCATCGCATATGTGTTGCAAGTTTTGTAGATAAGTACATCCGTTTTAACCTCGGTACCAATGGGAAGTATCGCAATACCTTCTGTGGGACTTTCTTCACTCTTCTCCTCCTTGACTTAGAGACATTATTATGCCCTTCATTTTTCCATCTTGAAATGCCACAAACAGGACAAGAATCAGCCTTATCATAAGCCCCTCTATATAAGATGCAATCATTCAAACAAGCATCGATCTTTGTGTAATCCAATCCAAGATCTGTCATAGTCTTCTTTGCATCACTATATGACTTAGGCACTTTATTGCTACTAGGAAATGCTTTGCATAACATGGAAAACAGAGCCTCCATTGCATTTGCATTAAGATCATAGAGGCACTTGATATTTAACATTTGCACGATAAATGCTAGTGTTGAAAAGGTACCACACCCTGGATATAACTCTTGCTCTGCATCTTCTAGAAGTCGGTAGAATTTGTTAGTTTCTTCGTTAGTTACTGTAGAGCTATCCATGCCCTCATTCAAACCAGGTGTTGAGCCATCCAGTGATCCCATATTCACATCCATAGCTTCTCTAAAATCATTCATCATCTGATCCATACCATAGTTATCATGATTTTCATCCATATCAATACTGCCACTGTCTTCTGAATCTGGGACGTTTTCTCCATGATAGACCCATAATTTGTAGTCTTTCTGCACTCCATGGATAAAGAGATGTTCCTTTATATTATTCTGATCAATGAAGTGATTATTTTTGCACTTTCTGCATGGGCATCGGAGGAATTTGTCTGCATTGTAATCTTTGAAAGCAAACTGAATAAATTGGTCAACTCCTTGCTCATATTCAGGAAGACTCCTATTAGATAAGTCCATCCAGCTTTTGTCCATGGCCGTAGAGTCTGACATTATCATGCAAAGAAAATATCATTTTCTAATCACTTATTATCGTTAAGTTGTTAAATAGTAAGTAATCTGCTCATTTTGAAACCAAACATTCAGTGGCACTCTATTTGATTTTAGTTTCAGTCTGCTAGCGATGTTTCACAAACTGTATCTATAAACATTATTTCAATTTTGGTGTCGTGTTAGTTTTGGTGTCGAGCAATATTTAAGTGTGAATGTATTTTTAGTAATGCAAAGGTTAAATGTATGTTATGAACATATAGAAATTGTTGATCAGTCCAATCCGTGTCAGATTTATAAGTTTTCTTGATCCTGGGCAGGTATAACAATGTATAATAAGTGTACATACAACTTCGTATAACATTTACCATGGAGACTAAAATTTAGGTCGAGTTTTGATTTAAAAGAGGAAAACAAACTCGCAAGATTATATAGATGGTCCTGTATATTAGACGATGAATCCTGAACTATCCTAAAAGGAAAATATAATGGTTGCTACATAATTATGTCGTTTTGCTTCAGGTTATAATCACAATGGTTGTAAGCATTTGCTTTAGCTTGCTTCAAACATGGTAATTAAATACTTATATAGTACTGCTGCATGCGTTGGCCTGGTGACTAAGCACAGTAATTAAGATTAATCTAACAGTTGTATTGCAGGCACTGAACTTCCAATGACAGTATGACTGATAAGGATCACATAGCTAAGTATCAGCTATACATAGGTAATACATGTAGGGATTAGTTGCAAGATTACCAAATTCTATCTAATTTAATTTAATCGGCTATCTGTCATTAACAGCAAGTTTATGCACTAATTCCAGTAATAACATAGAAGTTAGACACTACATACATTCCTGGAACTATGAATAAGTTTTTTCAGAAGTATGAATAAGTCTCTTCAGGAGCGATGCTAGAGACGACAACAGTGTGGGGGGAATTCCTGCAGGGCAGACGTCAGAGCCAGAAGAGGCCGAGAGGAGACCACTGGAACAGGTGGTGATAGTGCTCCTCACCACATGAACCGGCGCCTCCTTTTGTGCTAGGGTTGCCGATCAGCCGCGCATGTGTGAGAAGATCGATAGGGACTAGGGAGGAATAGAAGAAAAGTTTGAGATAAAGTAGGTTAAGATACAGCAAAGACACCGGTATATATCCATATGCTTTAAAAAAATCTGCAACAACTTTATTGCTCTAATAAGATCTGCAACAACTTATTGTTCAAATAAGAACGGCAACAACTAATTGAACTATTGTTCAAGACAAAATCCAATACGACATCTTCGACTCATAAGACATACTAATTATTTCTTTTTTGCAATCTTGAAAAAGGCTGGAACATGAGCTCTCAAAAAAAAGCAAGAATATCAGTCCTTTTCTCATCACGCCTGATATAGCCCTTGGATCTTGCCTCCTTACTTGATGGACGGTCCCTAGCTCTTAAGATAGAGCTTAGTACATTGCCTTCAATCTCCAGGTCTTCATCTTCTGAGTCCGAAACATACATTTTTCCATGATAATATAATTCTTCGACTAGTGCATCTGGGTCGTCCACTTCCTCCATTGAGTCTAAATCTATTTTGACAGCCTCCATGGATTTCTCTTTCTCTTCAGGCTCGATGGAGTCTTGTACAATCGGATCCATCGCGTCCTCAACAATTTCAGTTGTGGAGTCAGTTAGAATTAGCCCTGAAAAAAAATACCAAGCATAAGAGATGAATAATGATTATCTAAAAAAAAAAGAGATGAACAATATCCTATATTTCTAGTCAAATCGAATACGATTGTTGCCATTTTGAAAACCATACAGAACCTTGAGATGATGGGGATGAGTTGCTATGGATCGAATCTACCAGGTCATTCTCTTTAGGATGGACGATGGCAGGAAGGGGGCAGGGTGGGGCATGAACAGAGGAAGTTTGTTTTATCCTCTGAGAGCCGAGCCGGGGGTCGGGAAGGCACACCTCCAGGTCCTCAAGGGACTCCGGCGAGCAGCTGCGCTTGTGAGGCATGACAGAGGAAAATTGATTGAACTAAGAATGCGATCTTCACAATGTATATTTATAATGTTTAGGGATGGAGGCTCGCGCCAAAAAAAAAATTGGGATCCCGCCATCCCAATGAGTTCCCTCCGCCAAAATAGAGATAAGGATGCTGAAGCCTGAACAATAGCAAGCAGAGCATGAGCTCATCAGTAACCCATGCTTATCTCAAAAAAAAATTAAAAGAACTTTTTATCTTAAAAAAAAACTAGGAACCCTGTGCTATCGCTCGCGGCTGGCACTCAGTGTTTTGCTCCATGATCGAACCGAATAATAGAACGAGCCAAATCAATACTCAGATATGGAATCCAGCAAGAAAATCGATGGTAAATTGAGTCAGAAAGATCAAATCGAACACAAACTCACAAAATCAATGACGAATTTAATCAGATTTAGGCAGGGGCAGTGCTTGTGTCTTCGTCGTCGGGAGTGGAGGCCGGCGGCGGCGGCGAAGGACGAAACGCAGGTGGGAGGAGACCCCCACACAGGAGGTTTAGAGGGCTTGTCGGCTGGGAGGCTGGGAGGCCGACCACCGCCCCGAGTCTGCCATTTAGTTTCGATGGCAACGAGAGAGGTGGTGAGGACAGAAAATTAATGGGTCTGTTTGGTTCTTACAGCTGTAGCCACAGCCAAAAAATGCTGTACTGAACAAGCCAAATGATTTTCTAAATATAAATTATCACTGGGTGGCTGACAGGTGGTCTACTATCATATAAATATAAATTGTTCCATAAGCATTTGCATTTAATAAAGAAAAAAATACACGCTTCGATCATTCTATGACCCAGATATTCTGATATTTGTATTACATTTATAAAGTTCATGGGTCTAAAAGATTGTTTTTAGTATCACAAAAATTTAATTTATGCCTCCAAATGGACACAACAGACGCGCACACCCATTTCCTATGTGCACTCAAATAGCACCAGGTCACAACTCTAGTTTGAGCATCATCGTGAACACGCGCACACCCATTTCCTATGAGCACTCAAATAGCACTAGGTCACAACTCTAGTTTGAGCATCATCGTGATGTCGGCTTGCTGCTCATCATCTGCATCGGTTTACTCGTGCACTAAGGCCCTTTTTAGATCTCACCCCAAAATTTTTCACAATGTCACATCGAACATTTAAATACATGTATGAAGTATTAAACATAGACTAAAAAATAACTCATAGCACAGATTGCGACTAATTTGCGAGATAAATCTTTTAAGCCTAATTGCACCATGATTTGATAATGTGGTGCTATAGTAAACATTTGCCAATGACGGATTAATTAGACTTAATAAATTCGACTCGCGATTTACTGACGGATTCTGTAATTATCTTTTTATTGAACTACGTTTAATATTTTAAATGCGTGTGCGTATATCCGATGTGACACGCAAAACTTTTTACCCCTGGAACAAACAGCCTAAACCATTAGTAATTAATTAATTGGTCATTATTTTTAATTTACCGTCATTACCTATCCATTAAAATAGTATGCGAGATTAAATTTTTGACACTGGCATGGATGCAAAATTAAATTGGACCCATCGGTCAATCAATGGTTTTTTTTTCTGCTAAAACGTAATGTAAGTATGTAACTAGCTTGTATTAATCCAATATGTACACTCGTACTGTTGCTTAAAAAACTACTATGTAGGAGTACTACTCTTTATACAGTAGCGTTGAACTCCTCCTTATCCTCCTGTCTAGGAGTATTAAAGCCAGCAGCATCTAGGGCGTCCTGGAGGCACCTACAGCAGCAACCTGTATATTCTCGAACTGGATCTAGGCAGCCGCTTGCAAAATTTGGGCGGCAGCTTGAAAATTTCTCCTGAGGATTTCTGGGTTAGCACCGGATGGTGAGAAGTTCACGGGATGGCCAGGTATGAGTCGTTGAGGTGCAGAGATTTTATTGGGATATTTTCTGTAGTATGGGGATTTCTGTGGTTTCTTGAGATATTTGCTCATTCTCAAGTTCGTTAGGATAACGCGTGTTTTTCTTCGGAGGGATTGTTTCTGCTACTAGCGGACTAATAGGCAACCAAAACCATGATGAGGCAAACCAGCCTCCTCCATTGCCGCAGGGTGTTTAGATTGAGAACCATCTTCCTATTTCCCTCCAAAGATTTGGCGTCAAATTATTTCTCCCGCCAAAAACGATGGGTCTATATATACAGCCTCATTTCCCAAACCAATCTTTTCAACATCCGGAGTCAAACAGAAACAGAACCTTGAGGTTTCTACGGTAGGTTTCCCGGAGAGAAGCTGCAAACGAAGGTAAAGTGCTAAACGATTCAATTCGATCTGGGAATACTATTTGTTAGTCAGCCTTGCGCACAAACACACCACCATGTTTGTCCATCACTGCCTCTATTGCTGCAATCGCCGCCAACGATGACACCGCCGCTGCCGATGTCCATCGTGTCCATTTGTTATGTCTTCTTCTCAATTATCATTCTTTCGGTTTAATTTGCTATTCATATCTTTTTCATCCCTTGCTCTTATTGTCTGATGCAGTAAATATTTTTTTTCAATGTTACAGGAAAAATGAGTTCCCGGCTGCGTCAGGGAAATCGACGAGTGGATACTGCAGATCAACCGGCCACACGTCAACGATCTCGTCAAGTGGGACTGTGGGTGTGGGTGAACAAATGGCCATCGATCATGCCATTGATAGAAGCGAACAAGACATAGGTAAAATTTCTATTAAACACAAGCACTTTGATGCATTAGGTGAAATAATTCGTTAGCTAGAGCCTGTACAATATATATTTCTACAACTGAATTATTTATATTGTGGGGATAAATATTGTTTAAAGTCCATCTGTACTGTTATGTCTCAATTCAACATGTGCATTGCCAAATTCAGATGATCAGCAGACCTCTGATGTTGCCATGGATGATGCAGAACAAATTGCCTCTACACTGCTAAACTCAAGATGTATGATTTGTTTCAAATAATGTTTTTGCCATGGTTTAATTGAACTATTTACATTGAAATGTCTAGTTTGACTGCTCCTGTTTTTACAATCTAATGACATAGGTCGTGCTACAAGGAGGGGGGGCCGAAAAGTCACCATCAATACCAAACTTGTTAAGAAAAGGGCAAGAAGAGAAAGGCTAGATATTTCTTTTCCTCAACCATTTGGAAAAGTGTGTGGAAAGCATGCTAAATTATTTAAAAGTGAGGTTACCGTTATTGTAAGAAATCATGTGCCTCTGAAAGGCAAAAAATGGAAGACCATTGAAAAGCAACATCCTGGTACAATGGCTAATGTTTTGAAGAAGTTGAAGGTTGTTTAATATGCTTATGTCAACATATTTTACATATTTATTTTTTTTGGTTGCCAACATGGTACTTTTGCTGACAGGATGCATTTCCTGAGCTGCGCAACGAAGATGAAGATTGTGCTATGAAGCAGGTTGAAGAGCAGTATACTAATCGACGTTATCGTCTCCACTGCTTGCACCGTAACAAGAAACCAAGGCCAACCCATGTTTCACCAGAAGATTGGGCTTGGCTGATAAAGCATGTGTGGACCGATGAGGATTTTCAGGTGCTTATTTTTTTTAATATAATTGTGCCTTGTTCCATGCATAATAATTGATATGCCTGAAATTTTATTATATAGAAAAGAAGCAACCAGAATGCAGCTAACAGGGCAAAGCAGGAGATGAGCTCTAAAGTGGGAACTAAATCAATTGCTCAAATTGCACATGAACTGGTGAGAACAATATAGCCATTTGTCTTTCACTTTCTCCGTATTTTTGTTAACTGTACAGCTCATTTTCTCATTTACATGCAGAGAAACAAAGAGACAGGTGAATGGCCTACAGCAATGCAAGTTTGGAAAGCAACCTATCAAAAGGCTGATGGAACATGGTCTGTTCCTAATGGTGAACGAGTTCTGGTATATATCTTTACTTATGACAACTTGTTTTTTTAGATTTCGGCCTAAACTATATGATATGTGTCAATGTACCTTCTGAATAGTACTGTTTTACCATTGGAAACGTTTCCATCTGCCCTATCTGTATGATTGTTTTGCTTACTGTTGTTTTCACATTACAAATGATTCTATTACTCTAAAATTTCTACTTAACAAGTCCACCTCACAAGAAGTACATACTAAATGGGCTAGGTGAACTACTGAACTGTGTTGTTGCTAAATAATCAGTAAGTGATATCATTTATTTTATATTAGGCCCTGTTTGATTTAATACTTGCAAAAAAAAAACTAGAATAGTAAGTGATTAAAAATCATATTTGTTGTACCTTGAAACCTTGTATGAGGTGTTAGTTTGTTTATGCTTATACATTTTCTTTTTATAATCTGTGTCAACAGTCTGAACTAAATGAAGTTGCTCAATCACAACAAGAAAAGATATGTTCTGCAGCAGTACCACTAGTAGAGCATTTTGCCTTGATCCTTGGGAGAAAAGCGAATCATTCACGTGGTATGGGCTTACGTGCAATTAATGGAGTGGCTGAAGAAAGGATAAGGTTACTTGCACAAGTTGAGGCTGCTGAAAAGCATACAGCTGCTGCCCAGGAGCGTGCTGATGCTGCTGAACAGCAAGCAGTAGCTATGGAAGACCAAGTCTGCAAATTGGATGAAACAAATGCCCAGTTGTGTAACACCCTGAAAATCCGACCAATAAAAACAAAACCCTAAAAATACGGATTCTCGAAAACTTTTCAAATAAATTGCATCATGCTGATTTTATTCGCCTATTTTATTTGATTTGATTTCGAGGTTCACTAATCGAGTGTGAAGAATAATTAATCGCTTCTAATCCTAAAAATAAATTGGTAAAACAAACATAATTCAAAATAAAGATTAAAGTGTGGATTGAGATAAATAAAATATTTTCGCGATCATATTTGTATCAATTTAATTTAAACGCAAATGGAATAAGAATTAACACTAATTAAAAATTCGAATAAATAAATGAAATATGAGTAAAATTAATTTAGGGTGAATTCAATAATTGGAATAACACACATAATGAATAAAAATCAATTTTACAACATTTAGGAATTGCAAAATTAAATTTAAATGGAAAATGGGCTGAAAATCGGGAAAAATAGGAAAGGGCACTGTTCATTGGCCGCAAGGTGTTCGACGGGGTTCCCTAACCCGGCCCTCTCCTCTACCTCGCGCCCCGCGCGCCGCGCGCCTCCCCACGCCGCCCGGAGCCCGCACCGCGCGCCATCGCCGCCGCCGCACGCGCGTCGTGGTCCCCTAACTCTCCTCTGCCACCCCGCGCCGCTCCGCCTTCCCGTCGCCATCGCCATCATCGCGCCCGCGCCGCGCGAGCCGCTGTCGCCTCGCCCCACTCGCCGCGCCGCACTGCCTCCCCGCACGAACCGCCGTCGCATCCCCGTCCCGTCGCCCCGCGCGCCATGCCGCTCTGCCTCCCCGAGCCCCGAGCCCGTGCCGCGCGCACGTCGCCGTCGTCCCGAGCCCGCGCCGCACGCATCGCCGTCGCCCCGAGCCTCGAGCTCGCGCCGCGCCGCCCTATCTCGTCGTCTCGTCGTCTCGTCGTCTCGTCGTCTCGTCGTCACGTCGTCACGCTGCCGCCCCCACACATCGCTCTGCCCCCCCCCCGACCCGTCGCCGTGCCGCGCGTCCGTCCCGTCGCGCCCCCAATCTCGAACCCCGCACCGCCGCGCGCCCATCTCACACGTCGTGCTGCCCCCTTCTTTTTGCCGCCGCCTCGCGCGCCCGTCTCGCCGCCCGCACGTCGCCTTGCCCCCATGCCGCCGCGCCGCACGCCCGTCCCCTCGTCGCCTCGCGCCCCGCGCAGCTGCGTCGCCGCACATCGCCATTTAAGCCGCCGCCGCCCCTCTCCCTTCTTTCCCCCCCTCTTCCCCTATAAATCCCGGCCCCCCCCTCTCCTCCACTCCACACCCATCCCCATCCATCTCCTTCCCCTCTCCTCCTTCTCCACACGCCGCCGCCCTCGAGCTGTCGTGCAGCCGCGCCATCGCCGTGCCGCCGCGACGCCGCATTTGTACCGCCGCGCCGCCGTCTCCGTGTGTCGCGCCTTGCGCCGTCGTCGCCACCCGTCGTCGTCGCCGTCGCCGCCGTCGGTGAGCCGCCGCCCTTTTCCCTTGTGCCGTCGCCGTCGCCTCGGGTAGAGCGGGAGAGAGAGCGCCGAGTGAGAGAGAGGAAGGGAGAACGGGGCCGAGCCGAGAGAGAGGGAGAGAAAAGAAGAGGGAAAGAGGGAGGAAGGAGCCGAGAGAGAGAGAGAGAGAGAGAGAAGAAAAAGAAAAAGAGAGAGAGAGAGAGAAGAAAAAAGAAAAAGAGAGAGAGAGAGAAGAAAAAGAAAAAGAGAGAGAGAGAGAAAAGAAAAAGAATAAGAGGAAAAGAAAAGAAAAGAAAAATAAATAAATAAAAATTTGAAGGAAATTAGGAGGTTTAGAAATTTTAAAATAAATTAGAATTTAATTATAGATTAACTATAACCATAGAATTGCAAAATTTAATATAGAATATAGATTATTCTTGGTGATTTCTATAGGAAACTAATTCGCGGTGGTAATTTAGATATAAATTAACGACTAAAAACAATTAGATGAATTTTTATAGATTGTTTGGAGGTAATCTCTATAAGTAATTGATTCACGATGGGAATTCGGATGTAATTAATAGGGATTTTAGACGCGTATTATACTTAATCATTTAGTCATAGATTAAAATTAAACCGTATAATATTATAAGATAAGTTTTGGATTCCATCCGATATTTAGCTCGCGATATAAATTTCTAATCTATTATTTGAATACAATGCTCGGGCTAATTAAATTAAAAACTCGCGATAACAAAATATTTATACCGTAAAAATAATCTAGGATATATATGAATCAAAATTGGATTGGCCCTAGTTCGCGAATAGTAAGGTTAATAAAAAGAATCGATTTTCGCATTCGACTTCTATTTGGATTTACTTGGATTTTCATTTGAATTCTAACCGAATTCGAACCAATTTTCGCACGTAACTATAGAGCCCGAGGGAGTTGCAGATCCAAGTGAAGGCCAAGACCCGCAAGACCTTGAGCAAGGCAAGTCATCACTATCCCTTGAACATATTGATCCCAATTGCGAAATTATTTTGTTTACAAATAAAATTGCATGCAATGAAGAAAATCCCACTTGTGATTATGCCATGCCTTGATTATTGTTTACCCTTATTTCCTTCATAACCATGTTTACGTATAAGTCCCTAGTCAATTATGACAATTGCTTAGCAATGCTATTTTAGAATTGTGCATACTCATATTTATCAAATGCTATATGCTTGGGCAATTACCTTTGGGAAGGTAATTGAGATACGGCATGTGGAGGCACGAGCGCCACAGTGCCATGATGATGATGACATGAATTGTGAAAAGAGAAATAAAATCAAACAAATGTTTTCGACTGGGGCGGCTGGAGGATTTGGGTGGTGTCCGGAAAAGGCTAGTGCCGTCCCTGGTCAATTAAGGACCGAGCCATGAAGTTAAGCATGAAACGACCCCCGTACAACCGCACTTCTCGTATGGGTATAGACCTAGCGGAGTAGATAGCTGAGCGGAGGCAGTATCCATGCGTAGTGGTCTTCTTTTAGGTGTGTGATGCGGCAAGCAGTCTGCTGGCGGATGCCCGGTTCGGATGGCCAGGTGGATGGCGGATGCCCGTTCCGGATGGTCAGAGGCTGGCTTGGCAATACTACATGAGGATACCCATAAGAGGACAATCATGATGGACTGGGTTCAATGACAAGAAGCAACGTAGGAATGTGTGTGTTTTTCCCTTCCCGGGAGCGCCAGAACTCCTCTCACTGCTAGAAACCGTGTACGCCTAGAGTGCATGAGGATGTAAAGTTCATGGAGCGGGTACTGCCAATGCGAGGTTATCGAAAAGCTTTGCCGTGACGCGTCTCATGTGTTGGGACGAGGCTCATATGTTGGGCAGTCGCGGAGTGCGGGTAAAGTGTACATCCACTGCAGTGTGAGTAAACCAAATCTATTCGAATAGCCGTGCTCGCGGTTATTGAGCACCGGGACGTGTATTATACTTGGCTAGACTCTAAATTTTTAACTTGTGTGGGATGGGATATTGCATGATGATTTATATACTGCTGGAGCCACTTCCTGAGAGTAGGGAATGTGGACGTCCTCAGAAAACCATGACGACTCAATGGCGGAAAGCCATCCTTGGGATCACAATGGATGGTGGACAGAACCGTCATTGTCTAATATGAACACTGGTATTAAAACTTGATCAGTCTATGCTAGGTCTTAGGGTTGTGAAAAGAATTATAAAACTTGCTTTACGCAAAAGAACCATAACCATCCTTCAAATATCCCTGTCATGTGCATTGTTGCTGTGATGACTTGTTGAGTACGGTTGGTACTCACCCTTGCTATATACAAACTTAATCAGAGACTGGAGATGAAGCGTCGGAAGATCCCTATGCCTATTATCAGGAGGGAGATGAAGACGATGGGGTCCAATAGGTCTTAGATACGGTCGTTGCCTGTGGCAATGGCGTGCCGCTGCCTCCATTTCCGCTGCCTTACCTATTCTGTTTTTGAATGTATTCCGGACCTTTCGGTCCGATGATTTAAGACAATGCCTGCGGGCTTTTGATGTAATAACTCGTCCTAGACATTCGTGTATGTGTACTCGGTATTTCAGCTATGAATTCGTGTGTACCAGACTACTTGATCCAGGGAAATGGTACTGTTTACACGATTGATTCCTGTTATAAAAACGGGGGTCCACAGAGCTGGTATCAGAGCCATACGACTGTAGGAAAAGACCAAAAGGTGCCCCACCCCTTCTCTAAGTTGGCCGAGGGAGAAATTCCCACTTAGTAATACTTTCAAAAATAAAAACGCTATGTTTACAAAACTCGGTACGATTTTCATCTTACTCTTAACTATTTTTCTTTACAAAATAAGTTTTACTCTTAGCTGACTTTGGGTTTTTCTCAAAAATTAGATGGCAGATCAGGATTCACCCGCTGCTTGGGAGATGAGCGTACCCCGCTCAGAGGGTTACGTCATCGAGCTACACCGGCTGATGAGGCGTCTGCGATACCCCAGCTCTCCGATCTACCGAGTGAGGCCGTGTGGATCTGTTTGGGAGGCTCGGGTCGAGGTTCACACACGAGTTCCTCCGGAGTTAGACTACAGCTTCCCGACACGATACCGTCGCGACCTACCAGAGAACGCGATGCAGGATGCAGCACGGGAGGCCTTTCTCCGACTTAGCTCTATCCACCGAGCTGAGTTGGCGAGTACTGAGTTTGCTCACCACCCATTTCGAGAGGAGAGCAACTCCGTCTGCACCGTTCAGGACACTCCTTGCTGCTACAACCCGATAGTGACCCGACTGTCACGATGGGCTGAGGCAGCAGACGACTTTTACGAGGAGGCCCTGTTGGAGATCGACGACCAGCAGAGGCGTGTGGGAGAGCTAGAGACCGAGGTGACTGACCTCACAGCACAGCAGCTTCAGCTGGAGGAGGAGCACCAGACTTGGGGCAGTGAGATAGACTCACTGAAGGCACAGCTCCAGGCCCACGGCGACCAGTTCCAGCAGTTGTCCGATCAGTACCACGAGCGCCGAGGGATGATGGATACGCTTGAGGAGCAGCTGAGGGAGAGTCAGGAGCACGTCAGTCGGCTGGAGGCGCAGCTTCGAGCAGCCACGGCCAGCACCACAGGAGCTTCTACTTCCACAGCAGTAGGGCGTGACCGCTACTTTTTCCTCACTCCGCCATACCCACCAGCATTCCACGCTCTTTTGGGAGAGGCTGGCATGTTGGCTACTGAGTCAGCACCTTACCTAGAGGACCCGACAGTGACACCGCCACCTGCCCCGGAGATTGTGCACACACCACAGATCCCTGTACCTTCTCCGCAGCTGGGTTCCAGTTTGGAGACCCCGATCCAGGTCGATTCCGAGACAGAGGGAACCGACGTCGAGTCAGACACCACTGATTCTTCTGAGGATGAGATCCCTGTCCCCCGTATCACCTTCCTCGGAGGCCCTCGCACTCTCAGCACTGCTCGCAAGAGCACACGACCTCCGGGCAAGAAGCCCAAGCCTGATTCAGAGGCCACTACTTCCGAGCCGTGGGGACTCAGGTTTGCCCGTGCCAGCGACCACCCTCTACCTGCCCCAGGATCCTGCGGATGGTTGGACGACTAGACCGGAGGATGACTGCAGCTTCGATCTCGCTTCGGATGGTTTTTGGATTGTATGCGAGACGCACCCCTACCCCCTTACCTAGATTGACGGATAGCTTGATAGTTAGTTTGACGTATCTTTTGGATGAACCTTGTTTGGACTGTGTATGTATACAGTCGCTTGCATTATGATTTATGTACTATTTGTGGAACTCTGTGATGTTATTTATGATATTGTTGTTGTTGTATTGAAAATGAGTTTATTCCACCAAGCTTGCAAAACAAAGTTCACACCAAAACAACTCCCCTAATGGGATAAAACTATAAGAACTAGTTAGAAAATTAGGATACTTACTTAATCGGCCTACACAGATGGCAAGCCGACGTAGGGCATCAACCAGCAATGAAGAACCTTCGACACCTGACCTAACCACCCTGGCCGGAGTCATGGCCACTCAAACCCAGCTTCTACAAGCCATTGCAAACAACCAAGGCAACCGCGGGGGATCAAGCTTTGGAGAATTCATGAGGACCAAGCCACCCACGTTCGCAACGGCAGACGAGCCTATGGAGGCGGAAGATTGGCTGCGTATCATCGAGAAGAAACTGACCCTTGTCCGGGTGCGCGGAGCCGACAAGGTGATCTTCGCAGTCAACCAACTGGAGGGACCCGCTGGTGATTGGTGGGATACCTATAAGGAGGCTCGGGAAGAGGATGCTGGAGAACCCACCTGGGAAGAGTTCACTGCAGCATTCCGCGAGAACTTCGTACCTGCTGCGGTGATGCGTATGAAGAAGAACGAGTTCAGAAGGCTGCGGCAAGGAAACACGACAGTGCAGGAATATTTGAACCGATTTACTCAGTTGGCCCGCTATGCAGTCGGAGATCTTGTCGATGAAGAAGAAAAGATCGACAAGTTCATAGAAGGGCTGAATGATGAGTTGCGTGGACCTATGATTGGGCAAGACCATCAGAGCTTCCAGAGCCTGATCAACAAAGTTGTTAGGTTGGAAAATGATCAGAGGACTGTAGAACACAATCGCAAGAGGAGGCTTGCTATGAATCGCACACCTCAGGGAGCGCCTCAGCGACTCAGGGGAGCCACTTCATCTGGGTGGAAGCCCCCTATTGTGGCAACCAACCGCCCTGCTGCACCTAGCAATTTCAACAGGCCACTTGCGACTCAGAACCGCACCCCTGCACCAACTCTGGCTGCCCCTGGGACCAGGAGGCATGGGGACTGCTTCAATTGCGGGGAATATGGGCACTACGCCAACAATTGCCCTCATCCACGCAAGACTCCTGTCCGTACTGGCGCCAATGCGATCACTGTTCGTGGGACCCCTGCCCCTGTTGTCGGACGAGGCCTGTTCAAGACTCCACAAACGAACAGGACCGCTACAGGATTCGGGCGCGGACAAGTGAACCATGTCCGAGCTGAAGAGGCCCAGGAAGATCAGGGCGTACTAATGGGTATGTTCTCTATCAATTCCACCCCAGTTAAAGTCCTTTTCGATTCTGGCGCATCGCATTCATTCATATCTTTGAAGGCTAGTCAAAAGCACAACTTAACTCTAGTGAGACTTAGAAAACCTATGATAGTCCACTCACCTGGGGGCGAGATAACTGTGAGTCATGCTTGCATAGATGTACCTGTCCGTCTTAGGGATGTGGTGTTTCCCTCCAACCTTATGGTTTTGATACCCCAGACCCTGGATGTCATATTGGGAATGGATTGGTTAACGAAGAACAGAGGGGTAATCGACTGCAGACGTAGGGAAGTTACCCTGACCACACCTTGGGGGTCGGACCTGCGAGCAACTATGGATCAAGATCCTAGACTAACCGAACGTGCCAGAGGCATATTTACCATGCTACCTTTGAAAGGAATGCCTATAGTGCAACGATTTGCCGATGTGTTTCCAGAAGATTTACCTGGGATGCCACCAGATCGTGATATAGAGTTCATTACTGATCTGATACCCGGAACTGCTCCCATATCCAAGAGACCTTATCGGATGCCAGTCAATGAGTTAGAGGAGCTTAAAAAGCAAATCAGAGAGTTGCAAGAAAAGAGATTTGTACGCCCCAGTTCGTCACCTTGGGGAGCCCCAGTGCTATTCGTCAAGAAGAAAGATGGTACCATGAGGATGTGTGTAGACTACCGTTCACTGAACGAAGTAACTATTAAGAACAAGTATCCACTACCACGGATCGATGATCTTTTTGATCAACTCAAAGGAGCGAAGGTATTCTCTAAGATTGATCTTCGATCAGGATACCATCAATTGAAAATTAGGACCGGGGATATACCCAAAACCGCGTTCTCAACACGCTATGGGTTGTATGAGTTCACGGTGATGTCGTTTGGTTTAACCAACGCCCCAGCTTACTTTATGAACCTCATGAACAAGGTGTTCATGGAATACCTGGATAAATTTGTGGTAGTATTCATCGACGATATATTGATCTACTCCAAAGACGAAGAAGAACATGCTGAGCACTTGCGTTTGGTACTCGAGAAGCTCCGGAAACACAAATTGTATGCAAAATTTAGCAAGTGTGAGTTCTGGTTGAAGGAAGTCGCTTTTCTAGGCCACGTGATCTCAGCCGGCGGAGTAGCAGTGGACCCTGCTAAAGTGGAGGCCGTTACGGAATGGAAGGAACCCAAATCTGTGACTGAAATTCGGAGTTTTCTAGGCTTGGCCGGATACTACAGGAGGTTCATTGAAGGATTCTCTAAGATAGCCCGGCCAATGACACAACTACTCAAGAAGGAAAAGAAGTTTGCGTGGTCAGAACAGTGTCAGAAAAGCTTTGAGCAACTCAAGGAAAAGCTGACCTCGGCACCTATTTTAGTTCTTCCTGACATCAGAAAAGACTTTGTCATATATTGTGATGCATCGAGGCAAGGACTAGGAGGAGTACTAATGCAGGACGGAAAGGTTGTGGCCTATGCGTCACGACAATTGCGACCACATGAAGAAAACTACCCTACCCATGACCTAGAACTTGCAGCTGTGGTTCATGTGCTGAAGATTTGGAGACATTATCTGATAGGAAACCACTGCGATATCTACACCGACCACAAGAGTCTGAAGTATATCTTTACCCAGTCAGACCTCAACTTGAGGCAAAGACGGTGGTTGGAATTAATCAAGGATTATGACTTGGAGGTTCACTATCACCCTGGCAAGGCTAACGTTGTGGCTGACGCGTTGAGTCGGAAGAGCCATTGCAATCATCTTGAGGCGGAAGGAATGGCTCCTGAGCTTAAGAAGGAAATGGCCCAGCTAAACCTACGTATAGTACCTCATGGACAGATAAACACCTTGGACATTCAACCTCTTTTGAGGACCCAAATTGAAGAAGCCCAGAAGGACAACCAGGAAATCCGAAAGGTGAAGGAACGTCTAGCTGCAGGCTTTGCAAAGGAATTTTCAACCGACGAGAAGGATGTCCTATGGTACAAAAAGAGGATTTATGTACCCGAGCAAGGTGGACTGAGAGGATTAATCCTAAAAGAAGCTCACGGATCAGCATATTCATTGCACCCCGGAAGTACCAAGATGTACCAGGATCTGAAGGAAGGATACTGGTGGCCCAACATGAAGAGGGATGTGGCAGAGTACGTAGCGCTCTGTGACGTTTGTCAGAAGGTGAAGGCTGAGCACCAGAGACCGGCAGGTTTGCTGCAACCCCTTAGGATTCCCGAATGGAAATGGGATGAGATAGGTATGGATTTTATTGTTGGATTGCCCAAGACTGCGACAGGATATGATTCCATCTGGGTGATTGTGGATCGACTCACCAAGACAGCAAGATTCATCCCCGTTAAAACAAATTATAGTAGTGCCAAGCTAGCCAAGTTATATATGGCCAGGATAGTATGTCTTCATGGTGTACCTAAGAGAATCATATCTGATCGAGGCACCCAGTTTACCTCTCATTTCTGGGAAAAAGTACATGAAGCCCTAGGGAGTTACCTTGCGTTCAGCACAGCTTATCACCCACAGACAGATGGCCAGACAGAGAGAACCAACCAGGTCCTGAAGGACATGTTGAGAGCTTGTGCATTGGATTTTAGCAAAGACTGGGAGAGATGTTTGCCCTACGCCGAATTCTCCTATAACAACAGCTTCCAAGCAAGCCTAAAAATGTCGCCCAACGAGGCATTGTTTGGTCGACGATGTCGAACCCCGCTGATGTGGTCCGAGACAGGAGAACGGGCGGTATTTGGACCTGACATCATCAAGGAGGCCGAAGAAAAAGTTCGTCTGATTCGAGACCGTTTAAAAGTGGCACAATCACGGTAGAAGAGTTACGCGGACACCCGAAGAAGAAACCTAGAGTTTAAGGAAGGAGATTTCGTTTATCTAAAGGTTTCACCAATGAGGGGAACGAAGAGGTTTAGGGTTAAAGGAAAACTAGCGCCAAGATATGTGGGACCTTTTCAAATCCTCGCTAGACGAGGAGAAGTTGCCTACCAGCTACAACTACCCGACATTATCGCCGATGTACACCCAGTCTTCCATGTGTCACAATTAAAGAAATGCTTACGAGTGCCGGAAGAACAAGCTCCGCTGGAGGAGATTCACATTAGCAACGACCTCACGTATCCAGAACACCCGATCCGGATATTGGATGAAGCAGAAAAGGGAACTAGAACCAAAACGTGGCGTATGTACAAGGTACAATGGAGTAATCACACGGAGGATGAAGCCACTTGGGAAAGCGAAGAGTTCTTGAAGACGGAATACCCGTATCTGTTCGAAAACCGGTAAGAAATCTCGGGACGAGATTTATTTAAGGGGGGTAGGTTTGTAACACCCTGAAAATCCGACCAATAAAAACAAAACCCTAAAAATACGGATTCTCGAAAACTTTTCAAATAAATTGCATCATGCTGATTTTATTCGCCTATTTTATTTGATTTGATTTCGAGGTTCACTAATCGAGTGTGAAGAATAATTAATCGCTTCTAATCCTAAAAATAAATTGGTAAAACAAACATAATTCAAAATAAAGATTAAAGTGTGGATTGAGATAAATAAAATATTTTCGCGATCATATTTGTATCAATTTAATTTAAACGCAAATGGAATAAGAATTAACACTAATTAAAAATTCGAATAAATAAATGAAATATGAGTAAAATTAATTTAGGGTAAATTCAATAATTGGAATAACACACATAATGAATAAAAATCAATTTTACAACATTTAGGAATTGCAAAATTAAATTTAAATGGAAAATGGGCTGAAAATCGGGAAAAATAGGAAAGGGCACTGTTCATTGGCCGCAAGGTGTTCGACGGGGTTCCCTAACCCGGCCCTCTCCTCTACCTCGCGCCCCGCGCGCCGCGCGCCTCCCCACGCCGCCCGGAGCCCGCACCGCGCGCCATCGCCGCCGCCGCACGCGCGTCGTGGTCCCCTAACTCTCCTCTGCCACCCCGCGCCGCTCTGCCTTCCCGTCGCCATCGCCATCATCGCGCCCGCGCCGCGCGAGCCGCTGTCGCCTCGCCCCACTCGCCGCGCCGCTCTGCCTCCCCGCACGAACCGCCGTCGCATCCCCGTCCCGTCGCCCCGCGCGCCATGCCGCTCTGCCTCCCCGAGCCCCGAGCCCGTGCCGCGCGCACGTCGCCGTCGTCCCGAGCCCGCGCCGCACGCATCGCCGTCGCCCCGAGCCTCGAGCTCGCGCCGCGCCGCCCTATCTCGTCGTCTCGTCGTCTCGTCGTCTCGTCGTCTCGTCGTCACGTCGTCACGCTGCCGCCCCCACACATCGCTCTGCCCCCCCCGACCCGTCGCCGTGCCGCGCGTCCGTCCCGTCGCGCCCCCAATCTCGAACCCCGCGCCGCCGCGCGCCCATCTCACACGTCGTGCTGCCCCCTCCTTTTTGCCGCCGCCTCGCGCGCCCGTCTCGCCGCCCGCACGTCGCCTTGCCCCCATGCCGCCGCGCCGCACGCCCGTCCCCTCGTCGCCTCGCGCCCCGCGCAGCTGCGTCGCCGCACATCGCCATTTAAGCCGCCGCCGCCCCTCTCCCTTCTTTCCCCCCCTCTTCCCCTATAAATCCCGGCCCCCCCCCTCTCCTCCACTCCACACCCATCCCCATCCATCTCCTTCCCCTCTCCTCCTTCTCCACACGCCGCCGCCCTCGAGCTGTCGTGCAGCCGCGCCATCGCCGTGCCGCCGCGACGCCGCATTTGTACCGCCGCGCCGCCGTCTCCGTGTGTCGCGCCTTGCGCCGTCGTCGCCACCGTCGTCGTCGCCGTCGCCGCCGTCGGTGAGCCGCCGCCCTTTTCCCTTGCGCCGTCGCCGTCGCCTCGGGTAGAGCGGGAGAGAGAGCGCCGAGTGAGAGAGAGGAAGGGAGAACGGGGCCGAGCCGAGAGAGAGGGAGAGAAAAGAAGAGGGAAAGAGGGAGGAAGGAGCCGAGAGAGAGAGAGAGAGAGAGAAGAAAAAGAAAAAGAGAGAGAGAGAGAGAAGAAAAAGAAAAAGAGAGAGAGAGAGAGAAGAAAAAGAAAAAGAGAGAGAGAGAGAAAAGAAAAAGAATAAGAGGAAAAGAAAAGAAAAGAAAAATAAATAAATAAAAATTTGAAGGAAATTAGGAGGTTTAGAAATTTTAAAATAAATTAGAATTTAATTATAGATTAACTATAACCATAGAATTGCAAAATTTAATATAGAATATAGATTATTCTTGGTGATTTCTATAGGAAACTAATTCGCGGTGGTAATTTAGATATAAATTAACGACTAAAAACAATTAGATGAATTTTTATAGATTGTTTGGAGGTAATCTCTATAAGTAATTGATTCACGATGGGAATTCGGATGTAATTAATAGGGATTTTAGACGCGTATTATACTTAATCATTTAGTCATAGATTAAAATTAAACCGTATAATATTATAAGATAAGTTTTGGATTCCATCCGATATTTAGCTCGCGATATAAATTTCTAATCTATTATTTGAATACAATGCTCGGGCTAATTAAATTAAAAACTCGCGATAACAAAATATTTATACCGTAAAAATAATCTAGGATATATATGAATCAAAATTGGATTGGCCCTAGTTCGCGAATAGTAAGGTTAATAAAAAGAATCGATTTTCGCATTCGACTTCTATTTGGATTTACTTGGATTTTCATTTGAATTCTAACCGAATTCGAACCAATTTTCGCACGTAACTATAGAGCCCGAGGGAGTTGCAGATCCAAGTGAAGGCCAAGACCCGCAAGACCTTGAGCAAGGCAAGTCATCACTATCCCTTGAACATATTGATCCCAATTGCGAAATTATTTTGTTTACAAATAAAATTGCATGCAATGAAGAAAATCCCACTTGTGATTATGCCATGCCTTGATTATTGTTTACCCTTATTTCCTTCATAACCATGTTTACGTATAAGTCCCTAGTCAATTATGACAATTGCTTAGCAATGCTATTTTAGAATTGTGCATACTCATATTTATCAAATGCTATATGCTTGGGCAATTACCTTTGGGAAGGTAATTGAGATACGGCATGTGGAGGCACGAGCGCCACAGTGCCATGATGATGATGACATGAATTGTGAAAAGAGAAATAAAATCAAACAAATGTTTTCGACTGGGGCGGCTGGAGGATTTGGGTGGTGTCCGGAAAAGGCTAGTGCCGTCCCTGGTCAATTAAGGACCGAGCCATGAAGTTAAGCATGAAACGACCCCCGTACAACCGCACTTCTCGTATGGGTATAGACCTAGCGGAGTAGATAGCTGAGCGGAGGCAGTATCCATGCGTAGTGGTCTTCTTTTAGGTGTGTGATGCGGCAAGCAGTCTGCTGGCGGATGCCCGGTTCAGATGGCCAGGTGGATGGCGGATGCCCGTTCCGGATGGTCAGAGGCTGGCTTGGCAATACTACATGAGGATACCCATAAGAGGACAATCATGATGGACTGGGTTCAATGAGAAGAAGCAACGTAGGAATGTGTGTGTTTTTCCCTTCCCGGGAGCGCCAGAACTCCTCTCACTGCTAGAAACCGTGTACGCCTAGAGTGCATGAGGATGTAAAGTTCATGGAGCGGGTACTGCCAATGCGAGGTTATCGAAAAGCTTTGCCGTGACGCGTCTCATGTGTTGGGACGAGGCTCATATGTTGGGCAGTCGCGGAGTGCGGGTAAAGTGTACATCCACTGCAGTGTGAGTAAACCAAATCTATTCGAATAGCCGTGCTCACGGTTATTGAGCACCGGGACGTGTATTATACTTGGCTAGACTCTAAATTTTTAACTTGTGTGGGATGGGATATTGCATGATGATTTATATACTGCTGGAGCCACTTCCTGAGAGTAGGGAATGTGGACGTCCTCAGAAAACCATGACGACTCAATGGCGGAAAGCCATCCTTGGGATCACAATGGATGGTGGACAGAACCGTCATTGTCTAATATGAACACTGGTATTAAAACTTGATCAGTCTATGCTAGGTCTTAGGGTTGTGAAAAGAATTATAAAACTTGCTTTACGCAAAAGAACCATAACCATCCTTCAAATATCCCTGTCATGTGCATTGTTGCTGTGATGACTTGTTGAGTACGGTTGGTACTCACCCTTGCTATATACAAACTTAATCAGAGACTGGAGATGAAGCGTCGGAAGATCCCTATGCCTATTATCAGGAGGGAGATGAAGACGATGGGGTCCAATAGGTCTTAGATACGGTCGTTGCCTGTGGCAATGGCGTGCCGCTGCCTCCATTTCCGCTGCCTTACCTATTCTGTTTTTGAATGTATTCCGGACCTTTCGGTCCGATGATTTAAGACAATGCCTGCGGGCTTTTGATGTAATAACTCGTCCTAGACATTCGTGTATGTGTACTCGGTATTTCAGCTATGAATTCGTGTGTACCAGACTACTTGATCCAGGGAAATGGTACTGTTTACACGATTGATTCCTGTTATAAAAACGGGGGTCCACAAGTTGCAAGTAGAGCAACAATCTCAACGTGATGAGTTGAACTCCCAGAGATGGACAGTAGAGGGACAAGCTACAGATGTTGAAAGAATGGTACAACAAAAACTTGATGAGCAAATGGCCATATATTTCTCACGCTTCGCTTCTTCCAATGGTGTTTCATCCTCACGATCTCCATCAGATGTAAGAAACAATAAAATATGACTAATGTTTTGTTATTCATGCAATGGCTTTTTAAGTACTTAAAGCTAAAAATATATTTGCTCATATTTACAGACCACTAGAATGCATCAAGTTGATCTCCAGAAGTCTATTTAATCAAGCTGAAGACAGCCTAAGTCTATTTCACCGAATAATTTAGTATTAGTCCCATTTAAGTTTCTACTGGTTGCTTTAGTTCTCATCATGATGTTTATGTCAGCATTTCATGAGAAATTTTGAGATTCTTGTTCAGTGCAACATTTGTTTGGTTGTAAGACTTCTGAATAAATATTTCAATATCATTGTTCCTGAATTTGGTTTAATTGAGATGTTATTTTTTTAATGGTGTTCGATGCAAAACAAAATTTGTATTTCATTGATACAATTGTCACGGTGAAAAATAGTAGTGGTCCTAGGAGTATAAGTTCTAAGTTCTTGTGATGAAAAATTGTCACACATCTTACGCGGCCTCACAAAAAAAAAGATTATTTGTGATAAAAAAATTAACACGAACTATTCATTTGTGGCGTTAAACACATCACTATTAATCGTCCTGATCAACGGAAATGGTACAGAGGTGAGAAGAAATTTCACCACATATAACATCAAAAGTGACAGTAACGCTGCCACAGATCTAACGGAAGTAGTGGCCATATAAATAATCACATTTCTAAATCACAATAGTGACAATTTTATAGTCATAATTATCTACTAAACGTGGCAATTTTTGGAGCCACCATAAAAATCTTAAGTGATGAAACTATCGCCACTATTCTAAACATATTTGTGGCGGCGTATGTCGTCTCTGATGTAACTATTATCAGTGATAAATTTTACCATCACTAATATTTATGAATATTCGTGGCGAACACAAAATCATCACTATGTTATTTGTGGCTCGATTATCAGTGGCGACTAGTGACAACTTCAGAATTGGCCACAGTCGCTTGCTTGTGATGAAAAAAAACATTTTTTGTGTCAAAATTAATCATCAAAAAACCAATTTCCCTTGTAGTGGAATCACAACAGCAACAGCACTGATGGATACGGGGATGAAGATTTGATGCCAAGACTAATACGACAATCTAGATCAAGGCCAATGACGCATCTATGCATGCACGAATCCAACAAGCAAGACAACACCAATAACATAAATCGACGTTGAGCTGTAGAGGTGCTGCAAATTCCAGTTCTCTCTGTCGACAGATATCTGTCACCACGGCTGTGTGGAGAGGCATTCCATAGCCACTTGGATATAAAAAAAAATGAAGATTACATCTAAGTATCACAAAACAGCAAAATAAATATGATTTCACTTAAACCTAGTATTTCATAGCCATAATATTGCTGTTGTGAATTGCTTTGCCATAGAAGAAAGCAAACATATTTATTTTTTTCCTCCTGGAATATAACTCTGAGAATCAACGAGATACTTAATTGAACCAATCCCCCCATCGTACAGTTTATTCACCATGTAAGATGCTATAGCAGAAGCACTGCACTAGAAAGGAAAGCACAATCTGAAATTAATCATGCAAATGGCTGAGATGCAGCATCCACCACCATGGCAATGCATCAACAAAACATGAACCTCCATGACCAAAGCAATACTAAGAAAATAAGAACCGGCACCAAGAAACCCAAGAAGCGAATGGATCCAACGATGATGAGCATATACGAGGACCTCCAGAAGACCATGGATGCGGACGCTGGTAACGTGTGCGGCACAAAATCTTTCTTTTGTTCAGTCTGAAGAATTTTGTTCTATCAAAAAGCAAAGAGAAACTATAGTGTTTAGAAAAAAAATCAATGTATCAGCTCGGTTGAACCACAAAATTTCAGAGAATTGCTATCCAATGACCTTTATAGGTTGCTCTAGCTCCAACTTATTCATCCATAAGGTGAGAGTCCCAGTTGAGTTAGTAATATTATTTACTAGCATAAGCATGGTACTTAGGCTAGATAAATGTCGTTGGATTTGGGTGTGCCCCACGGAAAGTGAGGTAAGCGGCAGGTGGTGCCAGCCTTGTCCATCCTATATTTTCCTCCACATACGTGTATGACATAAGAGTGCGTAAATACCATAACCACGCTGGCAGACCAGCTGGGAGTGGTCTCTCGGTAGTACCTAGGTGACTGGAGTGGTCTTGGCGGACCAGCTGGGAGTGGTCTTATGTTGTAAGCATGTACATGTTAATTGTTGTTGGAGGCATGTCACGAGGGCCTTTAGCCAGGCCTTCCAAAACCACAAGAACCATGAGGTGTTGGCCAAGTCCAGGAGGCAAAGCAGCTGAGCGAAACTAGATGATGAAAACCGAATGGTCCACCACCAAGCCCACTATCCCGACAAGTCATTACTATGGGCGAAGACCATAATGCGAAGCAGGAGGGTTTCGCCTGAGCTAGAAGCGGCATCGGTAGAGGGCTTGGGAGACACCGCGGCCCACAGATGCTTTTCGCCATTCATGGGCCGGCCCAAGGAGTTCATTTAAAAGCCCATAAACACAAAGGACACTGTGTGCCCTCACTAAAGTCCCTATCATAAGGGTATCGATGTAAATTCCCATGTACAAACTAAACCCTAGAGGGTATGAGCCTGTACTAAGACTATAAATAGCCCCCTTGGGCCATATAATGGGGGATCCCAAAAAAAATTTGTACCAATTAATATATTGCTTTTTACTATTCTAACAATCTACCGAGTGTACCACGTCTTTCGACATGATGCAGTTGTCTTTCGACAACAATTGTATACTAGACATGATTAGTATAGAAGTATAGATGAATCGTAATTTCCAAATGCTAATTTCCTACTAGATATCCTATCTTGCTATAAAGTTATAACTCACTAATTCTAAAGCTCAACATGCAAACATGACACCTCATCACCCACTAGCAATAATTACATACAAAACTTATGCAAGCATGCAACATCATCCAATTATCTTCCTTCACATTATTTTTCACAATATTTTTAACATATATATATATATATAACCATCATTTTTATAATACTTAACATATATTCATCCATATAATCAAAGTGTGGAATATCATATTTCATCTACAATTTCATACATTGTCCACTAAATTTATTTCTCTCTTAACATAGTTTGACAAACCAGTTTATTTGTTATTTTACTTTTAGCTCGGTTATTAAAAAATATTAGAATTTACTTAGTAATTTCCACAGCAAAGCGCGAGGAATCACCTAATTCTTATAGAGCTGAATCTCCTGTGTGTCCACTACCTTATCCATTATTATCCTAACCCTTGTTTAGACTATGGTCAATTAATTATAGCTTGATTAAGCAGATATAAAAATCATAACTTTATGCCGCCGCCTTTCCCGTCGAAATATAAATACGATACTCTTGAGAATACTCATGGGTGAAATGCTACAGCGTTATCCGTGCACTTGCGGATTCATCCATGAACATAAGAAAATACAAACACCAACCACAAAGATGACGATACTAAACAGATGAGATGATAGGAGGCGAGGAGATTTCTTAGCTGATTAGATTTCGGGCAGCGATATTAGTTCGTGATAGGTCCTTGCGGGCCTAGGTTAGGCGGTCGTCAATAGTGAATCAATGTCCTCCATGACAGTGATGTCTTGAAACTTCAGTGATGTTGATAGATCAAATTGGTGCATGACGATGATTCCGATCTGGTCAAGGAACGTACTCTGGTTAGGTCAGATATCCCAGGAGCAAAGACATTGAAATATCCCTTGTCTAAAAGTCCATAGCGCCAATATCTTGATGAAGATTGAGACAGCAAGGGTCCCGATCCATAGGAGAGTGCAATCTGGTCGGGTCATATCTCCCAAAGCTAAAGTTGAGGAGTTTTTTGCCGGAAAATCCGTCTTCTTGAAACTCATCTTGTCGAAACATTAAGCACCAAGTTCCCTACCTGGCGGAATATTTTTGAGGGTGGATATCCTGACGACGACATTTGCAGAGTATGGGGATCGTTTGTGCCAAGCCATACTCGAGATTGAGGTAAAAAATATAGGAGACATATTTTTATACATGTTCGGACCCCTTAACTAACCGGTAATAGCCCTAGTCTTGTTGGCTGAAGCCGGTGTAGCCATTATATATCAGTATCATATTAGTACAATATTTCGGATAACCTAATATAGTCTCAGTCAGTTTGGCAGAAAGGAGTTCTCACACGTAGCCGATGGCTAGCGTAGTCTTCATCCTCGAGTATGAACTCGATGAGACTGGAGGTAGCGCTAGATCTCTCTTGTCGGTCGTTGTGGCTGGCCCCGGATTGAGTATGTCTAGGCTTTTGTTGTTGTCTGTTGACTTGTTTCCTCTCCTCCAAGGGGTCTTCTATTTATACCCTCGAATGTCCCCCTGTCCAAGGAAAACTAGGGAGACGAGTATGGATACGATCCGAGTAGTTCTATTTTTCTTTCCTTATCCAGAACACCTTCCGTATATCAGGCATGATTCTGCATAAAACTTGGTATATGGTGGGCTACGTCGATACCAATCCAAGACTATTGGGTATGCCCGATCTATAACACTGTCGGTTAGTATAATAAACTTATACCACTAATTTTGATAGTATATTTGGCATCTTTTATGCAAGAGCTAACGGTTAAAGTTTGCACTTAAGAACCGTCAACAGTAATGAAAATGATGGCTTTCATTGTAAAGTATTGTCTTAAATACTTATCCCACACATTCATCCCATCCTACCATAAATCTTTCATATCTTTCATCAATGGCTCATGGACATGGACAATGTATCTGTGTTCCAACTGCTCAACTTCTTTTCAATTCTCTCCTCTTTCATTTTCCAATACTTGTTATTTAACTTTCTAGAATGCATAGGAATGCCAAGATATTTAATAGGGTAAGACCCATGCGGCACCCAAAAATTTGAGAATATTGTTCTTAACATTCTTTTGCTTCACCAAAGCAAAACAATTCACTCTTATGAAAATTTATTTTAAGACCACAAAGCTTTTCGGACACAAAAAGAAGTAACTTCATTTTCTTAGAATTTTCTAAATTTTCTCAATGTGTCATCCGCATACTACAAGATAGACAAACCCTCATCAACGACATATGGAACCAACCATTTGGCCATCTGAATAAGTACAGCCAACATATCAACAACTATGTTAAACAAGATTGCAGAGAGAGGATCACCTTGCCTTAAACCCTTCCAAGGTTTAAAATTTGGTCCAATCTGATCGTTAACTTCTATACCAACATGACCCATTGGATGAAGGAATCAATCCATTCACACCATTTAGTGGAAAAGCCTTTCATTCTAATAGTTTGTTGCACAAAAGACCAATAAACTTTATCACACGCTTTCTCAAACTCAATCATAAAAATAATCCCATTTTGTTTTTTTCCTATGCAACTCATGAATCGTCTCATGTTAAATAACTACCCGTCCATGATATTCCTACCATGAATAAAAGCCATCTGAGTTGGGCTTATAACATTTTGTGCCATTCCCATAATTCTATTTGTGACCACCTTAGTAAAGATCTTAAAACTTATATTTAATTAGCATATTGGCCTATATTGTTGTATTTTAGTAGCATCGTTAGACTTGGGTTACAAGATAATCGTACCAAAGTTAAGCGAATACAAGTGCAATGAAACATTATGAAATTATTGCGTTAATAAGTCTAGAGAATCATCTTTTATAACATTCCAAAAAACTTGGTAAAACTCAGTTGGAAATTTAACAGGACCGAAGCTTTGTTGTGTTCCATTTGAAAAATTGCCTCTCTAACTTATTTTTCAGAATAGTTTGCTTTTAAAGCCTCATTCTCAATTCGTGCCACTTGCGGAATATCCTCCCTCCTGTTCTCATCAAGAGAGAATTGTGTTTTTTCAGATGGCCCAAAAAGACCTTTATAATAAGTTGTAATATGCTTTTTTAATTCAGCATACCCACTTATTATATGATCACCATCTAGCAATTGGTATATTCTTGTTTTTCTTTGCTTACCATTAGCCAGCAACTGAAAGTATTTGGTATTGGAATAACCTTCCAACAGGTCCCTTACTTTAGCACGTTGGTACCACTTAATCTCCTCATATCTTAGAAGCATAGCTAATCTATTATTCAGAAGCATGCCTCTGCCTTTTTGTCCTGACTATAACCTGTCCAACAACTCTTTTTTCTGTTTCCTAAATGAACCACAAATATTTTTGGCCCATCCTCTCAAATCCTGTCTTAGCCTACGTAATTTCGCTTGTCACCTTTCGTTGGAGTATTCCCAACATGAACACTTGAGCATACCTCCTTAACCATGTCAAAAAAAAGTCATCTCGCAATTACCAACCAAGTTCGAATTTGAAACTTGGAAGGAAACTTGAGAAAGCTGAGTTAGAGTTTAACAATAATGGAGTATGACCAGAAATATCTCAAGATAAAGCTAAAACCCAAGATAAAGAGTTTATTTCCTCCCATTCAGTAGAAATTAGAATTCTATCTAGCTTTTCAAAGGTAGGAACAGTAAGAATGTTTGCCCATGTATAATTCTTGCCCGACATTTGTAATTCCCATAAATTTGGACCATCAATTACAGTATTAAAAAGGAACGGCTATCTATCTATCATTAAAGTTAGAATTATTCTTTTCTTCGGGACTTCGAAAAATATTAAAATCGCCGCCTATTAGAATCAGTAAATTCTCATGACTACACAAATGGACTAACTCAGCAAGGAATTGTTGTTTAAATTCATTCTGTGCAGGCCCATTTAAACTTATCACTCTTATTACACAAATGAAATTTAATATAATAATCACCCTCTTCAATCAAGCCAATATCCACACACACTGTAAATCGACACCCCACAACATACCACCAAATCTACCCTTAGGAGGTTTCAGTGCCAAAAAAATCTTTACCAGCACAAAGATTTTTAAGGGCATTTGTCGTAAATTCACTCCTAATACTTGCCGCAATAGCAATGAACTCCAGATGATGTTTTTTTTTGTTAAACCTATCTCTAGTCTCCCCTTTATCTCTTCGTCCTCAACCAAGCTACGGGAGGCAAGCTCCCATCAAGCACCTCAATTCATCCACGCACATAACATGATGGTATGAAAAATGTAATATTCTCCACTTTAGTCTTTATTAATTAACAGAATTTGTTCCAGCAAGAAAAGGCTCAGTGCATTATTGTTGGTAGTGCGTGTTGAATTTATTCCCTTTGCTGTGCAATCACGAACTGGATGCAATATTCTGGGAGAATGTTATATTTGGCATATTCTTCAAATACTGGTGAGGAAGCACACACCTTTCTACATCGGTTAAAAAAGAGATATTGGACTATCAGAATTTGCAAAATGGAAAGTATAGAAATATCATCTTTACATTAATTCCAGGCAGAGTGGTGGCACTCGTACAGAAATAGCATGTTGCACTGGTCCATTATTATTTTTAGAGTAAATTTCAGAAAAGCCATGTTTTTATGGTCAAAGTTATAGAAAATCACAGGTATTATGACATGTGCCACATAACCACAAGTTTTATGGACTATATGTTTCATAAAACTTTACCTTTATTAAAACATTGATTAATCACAGCATATTTGAAGCATTATTTTTCAATGTAGCCAATATGTAAACTATCAACCTTAATCAACAACCAATTTTATATACACTCTATGGTTTAGAATTTTAAGTATTTTATACTCAACATGCACAAAGGTGGGACTAGTATAAGAAGGGACTATTGCAAAGTATATTTACTGATGCCAATACTGTCACTGTCGTGGAGAAGAAGGAGGCTGCCATTGAGTACGTTGAGGCGGAGCTGGCCATGATGACACATCGGCATACAGAAGGGGCTGAAGAAGTAGTGGTGGTTCAGGTGGGTAGATGTGAGAGGGAGACAGGAGATAGAGTGAAGGGGGAAAGGATAAGGACGACGGGAGAAAAAGAGAATGTGGGGGAAAGGATAAGGAAGCAGCTGTTTTTTTTTCTCCCCCGCACTCGGCATTGCTATCTGCTCGATATGTGTCGGTTTAATAAAAATGGCACCAATGTAATTTTAAATGCACCAGCTAATAAAAAAAGTATGGAAAATATATATGGTTCATTTTTATTAAAGAACCTGCACAGACGAGGAGTTATCAGTGCCAGTTTTTTTTCTCTCAGGATGTGGCGGGGTTGGGTGGGCATGAACCACTTATCATTACCGGTTTTTCCTAATCCAACGCATATAACATTGTCCCCTATTAGGATTTCTGTAGTAGTGCCTTAAAATCTGAGATGAACCTTTCCATTCTACTTACTGACTTGTACTCCTAAGTTTGGTTTTGATCCACTTATACTTCTTCCTTGGTGAGTCGTTTAACAACCCTGCGAAATATATATTAGTTTTATCCTTGAACATGGATGAAAATTTAAAATTTATAGAGTAATGTCATTTTTATTTACCTATAATATTAACTTCGTTCTATATATATGAGGCCAAAATTTAAAAGATATTCAAAAAGACATGCATAACATTATTTTAGATTCGATGTACAAAGGTGAGACCAGTATAGCAATTCTCAGATACTGCATACAACATCACAAAATTTGTCGTATATAGGATCAAAAAAATACAATATAATCTCTTTAGTGTGTATTAAATTTTATTTTGCATCATGTAAAAATAAACTTGTTTACTAACAATATTGCCTCATACTGTAAACCTTATGATTAATATGAACTCATAGAACAAACTCATGTACTCCAAATATTCTTACATTCCTGTCATGCTCGAAGGGTAAATTGGACTTTTCAGAGCTATTAATTGGTCAGCTAATGATAAACTGATAGAATGGGTATGAAAAGAATCAACACAAATTCAATAGTATGCAAAAAAAGTGAGAATAAACAGGGGTATAAAAGAGATTGACAAAAAAAATTTAAGGCCATACAAAGAATTCTCTCTTTGGACCTATATATCCGTCTATCTATCTATAGTGAGGGATGCTCAAAACCCAAGTATACACATCTTAGCTAGTACAAATATGAACTGTTTCTAATCTTCCTGGTTACTCTAGTGCAGCAAGCTATACATTTGCGAACTTAAGAAGAAGTTAGCTACATCAGTCAAAATGGTGTGTTATCCTCTTCCTCCCTCTAAAGATTTTATCAATATTTTCCACATTCAACACTGTAACAACATACCGATCTGTCTGTGGATGATTTAGAGCATGAAAGTTACCAAGTTTGGTCCATGGGGAGGACCAGGCGGAGATTATAGAGACGTTCAGGTGGCTCCTTATCGGCTCGTTCGCCTAACAATCCGCAGCGGAGACACCGTCGACGGGATCTCCTTCACCTACATCGGCATCGATGGCCTCGTGTACCACATGGGTCATTGGGGTTCCTATGGTGGTGTTCCGCATGAGGTAAAGTCTACCACTGATACTCCTCTCTTCCTCTATCTCTTTCTTTCTATGTCTATGTAGCTGTGGTTTGCATCTCCAATATTTATATATAAAGTTATAACTAGATGGTACTCCATGTGTTGCTGCGGAAATTCATACAAAATGATTAGCTTGAAATTGTGTTGGATGATTTTTTTATAGGTAATGTTATGGATGAGGCGACAATATAATGGTGCATAGAAAGTGCCATAATTCTCTTAGGTAGCCCAAGCAAAGCGTTGCACACTGTATTAGTAGTACTATTATAGTAAATATCCGAACAAGGTTTAAAAGGATCCAGTACAGCTACAAACATCTCCGAATGAGGTTAAGTTTTGCACTGGGCTCTGAAGGACCGATGTTGATATTGATGTTAGATACAAGCTAGGAAGGTAGCCCGTGCAGTTGAGCTGGCATCTTATTTAAACTATCATATTTTTTGTGGTTAGGATTTTGAATATTATGACTTTAATTTGTCTGTCGGTGAAAGAATTTGAAGGTTCCTTTATACTACATGATTGAAAAAATATATAGGTCGGAAATAGTTTAGAAATGCATGAGTAAAATAGAGTAAACAAATTTTGGACCGAGTACAGAAATAACATGAATTTTAAAATTTGTTAACCCACATAGATCAAATCATCATCTATCATTGCGTAAATAAACTGCAGTTAACCAGACAACCTTTGCATTAGCAGCTTGATTGTCTCCATCCCATGCGAAGGGAAAAAAACATGCGCATGCATCTTATTTCAATTTTATTAATTTTATTGTCATAGACATATGCTGCAACTTTTTATATGCACCATGCATGGATACCTCGTAAGCAATATGATTTAGGGATAAGTAGATAGTAATAGTGAGGATATACCTCCTAAGTTAGAATTGATCAAGTATATTGTATACTGCATATTAAGCGTTTTAGTATCTAAGTAATAAATTTAAGGCTGAGTTCTAAAGAGCTTATTGGATTGGCTACTCACTTATTTATAGTGAGCACGTTTCCCAAACGGCTAAACGTGTAATATTTTATATTTTTCTCATAATTTCTATTATTTTCTCTAATTTATTATAGTATCAGGTAGTAGTTTAAGAGTCTTCGTATGGTGTTTAATGGACTTAAACTTTCCTATGTTTTTTTGGCATGGTATTGGTTGGTTATGAATTTTTCCTTCAGAATTACTATAATATATTCATGCAAATCAAAGGATAGTATAGTGATGCAATCGATAGGAAGCACACTATTTCTTCCTACAATCCAAAGGAGCTTTGAATTTTAATTTAAAATCCCAAATATAATTTTGAGCTGAATTCAAACTTTTTAATGGTGTATTGCTTTTTGGATGTTACAAAAGAAAATAAAACTAAAGAGATGAACGTGGGGCCTGTGTGGGTACTTATGTACTGTACTTATGTGCACCTACAAGTGGGGATTTTAAGAGATAAATTTAATTGGTAGTTTTTTTTAGGTAGATGTAATGGATAAACAATGGATCTACCACAATAAATAAAAACCAATGGTTAAATACTTTTTTCTTAGAATTTATATGATTTATTACAACGCCACGTGGTGGCTTATAAGCGTTTGCAGATATGCTATGAGGCGGCTTAGAAGCGTTTGTAGAGATGCTATGTGGCAGCTTACTAGCGTACGTAAGAAGTTTAATGGACTTTCAATATATAATAGATACATATATAGGTAGATTGTCAAGAATAGAAAAAATTAAACTGAGCATAAAACCTGTAAATATGAAATTTACACTCTGGAAAACAAGTTAAAATTTTAATTTGAATGTTTTATGAAAAAAATATAGCGGCATATATAAGTATTGATAGTCCTTTAGTCAAAACTTGTGAATTTTTTAAGTTATGAAACCGTTTTTTTCTTTAATTTGTGACATGTTCATGCATGGCAATGAGCAAAATCCGATGATTTATAGTGGATAGAGGTTTGAAACCAGATGAATTAATTAGACATGTACTATCCAATTATGTAATCCATGTAAATTGTACCTGCAGATTCATCTCGGCCTTATGGACTTTGTGATGGAAATCTCTGGCACAACGGGCATGTGGGTCAGTGGAATGCGTAACGTCCTACGATCACTCAAGATCACCACCTTGAAAAGGACTTATGGGCCATACGGCAACCCTAAAGCTGGGATCCCATTTAGCTTCTCAGTTGATGGCAGTGATCGGATCACTGGCTTTTTCGTACGCGCTGGCTTTATAACCGATGCAATTGGAGTCTATGTTCGTCACTGCTAGAGTTTTAGACTAGAAAAAATACCCATGCTTTACAACGGGTGAAGGTTATTTTATTGTTGTACGATTTAGTTAAGGTGAAATTCACTGTGGGAATTCGCTTGGATATATATTTTTCTAAAAAATCATGAGCTGCAATTAAGAGTCCGATCATCTTAAGTTAGTATGCGAGTTTTTTTAAAGAAATATATTATACGACTCCTTCCGTATTTCCAAAAGCGAACGGGCTTAAAACCCGACTCAAATACGGATCTATATTTTCAAAATCAAATGAACTTAAAAACCAACTCATATATAGATGACATACCAAAGCAAAAATATCTTCAAATTTTATATTAGTAGAGATAATGAAATGAATCTCGATCTTTGCCGCACTGAAAAGCTACAGCCGCTGCTAGCTACATAGTTATCCACATTTTCAAAGATAAGTTTTTTACTCGATTAATTTCTCAGTGCCTCTAGCCGGGTGGGTGCCGGAAGTAGTTTCTACCCATGTAGTGATGTAGACATACCAGCATGCAAGGACAATATTGGTTCTCCAACAATTATAGTTCAATAGATTTAAGTGAAATGTAATAAACAGTGCGACAATATATTAAGTGAAGTATTGGATTAGACATATTAGTCGTCAACCTGTGAGTTGCACATGTGGAAATATTTAAATCAAATTGAATCATACATGTGGTTAAATGCATTGTTATTTTTTCCCTAAAAATGATTTTATCATGATCGCAACTCAAAAAACGGGTGTTCCCAACATTACAATGATTAGAAAAAAAGATAATATACAAGCACTATGAGTTTTGGTTTAGTGGGATCCATACACACATAAGTAATACTCACTCTCATTGTCTATGACCACAGTTGACATCTTCCCATATAATAACAATGATGCCGAGTAGTGAGTAGGAGAGATACTCAATAGGATAGCTTACCAGTCCCTCCCGAAGATACACCCGTCAAACTACACGAAGGTGGTGTATACATACCACAGATAAGTCGATCTATATATAAGGGCTATCCCATAACTATCTCAAGTGTTCAAAACGCATACTTGTGCTCGACTAATTCCGATCCCAGCAAAAGAACTAGCCTCCCACTTTTAGCTTAATTAACCAAGTTATCGAAATATGGTGCAAGAAGGATAATTTAAGAAAAACTAGAGACATATAGCCAACTTATATGCATATGGTAGACTGGCGTAATAGTAAAAGTTCAGTGGACTAGGGGTAGGCCCCTAGGTCAACTAGACTTACTAAACATGCAAACTGACTAGGGGTAGGCCCCTAGTTCAAACCATCCTGAAGAAGTTAACAACTAGTGATATTTGCAATCATATGACAATATTGCATTGCACAAAGGAGATACAATCATTTTGTCTTCATCGCTCATGTTAGTTTGATCGTTGTGTCCGGTAGGAGAACTAATGCATACCATGGTATCTTGTGTAAGATGCGCATTTATGGAAGTACACTTGCGCCATCAAAAAACTTACTTACTTGAAATGATTTTCCTTGTCTTATCACATGTGACTGATCTAGTTATGATGCCTACTTGGTCATATATGACCACGATCACTCTGATACTCCTGATGATGCTCTAACCATTATATTTGGCATCTCAATGGAACTCTTCGTTTGCTTATTTTTGAAAAGTTGTGAGGCCTCAATAGGCAAAATACAAGAAGAATCAGATCAAAATTAAGGAAATTGCAAAAAAAAAAAGGTAGTGCGATCAACTGATGTAGAGTCCTTTCCGTCTTGAATGTCATACAAATGATCTGAATATTCGGAACCATCTTCACAGCTGACACATAGAGTTCAGTTGGGCCACCTGACCAGTGGCTCAATTGATACCATTACCATTTGTTAAAAGCGAAATTTAACAAGATTCACTTGGATTTGGAGTTGGATATTGATGCGGAATCAAAGGAGATTGAATCTTACCAAATTCAAAATGCGCATCGGCTGGAAACATAGTTGGAAACGGATTGAGCCGATATGGCAGGTAGCCAATACAGCTTGACTTGGGCTCGGTTTGGGCTTAGATTGGAATAACTGATATTGCCGTATAGAGATTGAGCTCGCCTAAGGCAATTGTATCTATTAATTAGGATATTTATGTCGGTTTAAATTAGAGATATGATAAGAGTTCGCCATGTGGACTTGTTCGTATTTTATCTTTAGGAAAGCTTGAGTCGTGTCCGTAATGGACAAGTTTTGTACTCAGGGTATCAATATAAGCCCCATACAATTGTAATGGACGGATCGAATCAATACAACTTTCAGCGCATCGCCACCTTTCTCTTTTTTACTTTTCGACGAGTTCTTGTTTCAAGTCGGAGCATCGGTTGCGATCTCTCAACAAGTGGTAACTTGTCTTGATGGCTTGCGCTATCGAGGCTATTATGTTGCTTTAGATGTATTAGTCCTATTATCATAGTCATTATTATCATATATCTTAAATAATCCTGACTTAGTATCTCGATTTAGTCATATCGACTGTTTCTCACTTTAGGGTTTACGCTGGCATCGACTAAATCATCTTACTAGATTATATTAACTAAGTTATCTACCATCCTGAAAAGCGGTTAATGACTTGATTGTCTAGACTTTATGCTTCTTTGCATACTTTGTGATGCATCATCCCTAACCGTGCTTAGAATCATAGAAACTAACTAGTAATTAATCATAACTAAGGATAGTATCGGGGTTTCATCCGATCTTACCTAATATACTTGATAGCGCATATTTCCTGATCTGTTTATGTATATTTTCCATTTATATAGATAGAGATTGATCTCACTTAAACTTCATATTTCGTGATCAATTGCTATTTGGTATATTTATATATATTGATTTGTTTATATAAATTTGTATTGAAGTATTAGCCAGCACATTATCTATCTTTGCTTTAAATACTGATCTATCGGTTACTTCCATAATATTGTCTTAAAATAATTGATATAAACCAAGGAACAGTATTACAGTTGATAGGGCATATTTAGGGTTTTAATCTGATTAACTATTATAAAGTCGCAACCGATTAGATATACCCATATCGGCTAGGTACTGACGATACGTCATCGGGCCTATTAGCAGATCCGCTACTATTCATCTAATTATGTTTTCTGTTTCTCTTGCTGGTTTCAGGATCAAACCAGCTGGCACGCTCTTGACACTCGAGGCAAGCGTTGGACTTGCACTGGAGTGAAGGAAAACTCCTAGGGTGCCGTGTTTTCCATCAACACCATTATACCATCGGCACGAGTCATTGATCAACTTGTTAACTACGGGCAACTACATCAAGCTTTTACTGTTGCATATGGAATGTAGGAGATACATTAGGGATGCTGGCATCGGGAAACCTTTTTTTTGGAAGGCAGAAACATAAACATTTTGCTAGTTGCTGTCAGGTAGATTACCAAAATGCTCTTGGTGTGGTGCAACACATCCATTATGAATTTTGGGATGTCATGGGCATAATAGACATTCCGAACAAGATTTCACTTGATGACTTCGTGCATGAATTTTTGAAAGTGTCGTATGAGCAAGACTGTTTTGGTATAGGCAGGTAAAAAATTGTTGATAGTCCAACTAATTTAACACCGGACAAAGTATGACACTCCGGTGCATTATAGGAAGATCCAGTCCTAAGAAGATGAAGGCAAGGAGTCTGGAGGTGGAAGATAGTGTTCGACGGATAGTCCATTTAATTTGTTGACAACCGTTTCACAGGTTGGCACATGTTGATTCCAACTACATCGTATTCTTTGTTCTATTTGGATGCAACCTAAACTGGGGTACATACCTCTGGTGTAGATGCCTACGTAGTTTATTGCTCAAACAGAAATTTAGTAACTCTCTGAAAAATCCAAATTAATATCGTTGCAAAGATTCAAAAGGTATTGACTGATGCTGAGTAAATACATCACATGGGTTTGGGCAAAACCAGGGTGAACCGGCAATATTACTCAGTATAGAGTTCACACACAACCGGTTGTAATGGGTCGGTAATGATGTTTTTTGTAGCAGTGAATTTATTTTATTGGTTATTATGCAGTTTTAACCTCAATAATTGGATCGCCTAATTGTGCATGATATGTGAGGTTAATTATATGTAATTTTTCGTTGTATATAGCTAGCTAGGGGTTGATCAAATTTCCTCTGGTTTGTTTATCTTTGTATATTTTCTATGTCATAGAGTAATTGTTTCCTATAGATTGTGCTATGTTTAGCAATAATGCATTAAACGTGCTTGGCTTCGGCCGTTTCACTAATTTATGGTAACTTTGAGTAGCAAAGTGATTTTGTTACAGATAACACAAAATATCATCGTTCCAAACAAAATTAATGGGCCTATGCCGATGGAAGATGGAACAAGCGTACTGAAATGTCAAAACTTCCCTCTAAAGAAAATGTAAAAACCTGATAGTGAAATTTTGGGTACTAAAGCAGGTAGTTTTCCAAACGAAAAGAAAAGAAACAACAAGAGATGAAAACAGTCTAATACCGTATTTCATTTTCGACATTGATAAGTCGATTGTACCCACTGTAACCCCCCCCCCCCCTCTGTTTGATATTATAACAAAGAGAAGCAAGAAGCAAAACAAGATTTGATAATCTATTGTACCCCTCTTTTTGATATTATAAAATGTTTTAATATTTTTCTTCATAAGTTTTACTCCCTCTGTTTCAGGTTATAAGTCATTTTGACTTTGATCAAAGTCAAACTACTTCATGTTTGTCCAAGTTTGTAGAAAAAATAATAATATTTTCAAGCCAAGACAAATTTATTATGAAAATATATTCAATTATTAATTTGATGAAACTAATTTAGTATTGTAAATATTATTATATTTATCTATAAACTTACTTAAACTTGAAACAGTTTGACTTTTACCAAAGTCAAAACGACTTATAATCTAAAACGGAGGGAGGACCAAATTTATAAAAGAAAACATAGTAGCATTTTCAACACCAAACAACTATACCGTTAAAATATATTATATGTTAGTTTAATAAACTAATTTGATGCTGTAAACTTGATTAAACCTACAAAAATTTGGCTTAGAAAAAAAATAAAAAAGTCCTGTGATATGAATATGAAACGAAGGGAGTATTTGATATTGATCGGTATACAAATCCTGCATCTACCCAAAACAAATCAAATGATGCCAGCCAAATAGAATGGTAGTAAAAAGTAAGAAAGGTACAACAGTCCACACATAGTGACAAATCACACACAAACGGGTAGCAGCACACCACACATTATTACACCAAGCAGCAATACAGGATGAAGAGTTCAGTAGTTCAGCCACTAGATTATTCTGTTAATGCTGAAGCTGATGATTGATCTCGTGCTCTTGTTTATTCTACCCAAGCTATGAAGCTAGGCCACCAAATTGAGCAACTCAAATTGTATCATCATCTATCCATAAAGATGATGCATCGTTTCTCCATGGAAGTCCAGCAAAGGCAACAAAAACCAAACAGAAATCACGGACAATGCGGATGCAGATCGCATCCATGACGGGCAAAATCATGCAGATGCAAAATAAGCAGCAGATCTGTCTGTAGACAAGGCATCTCTTCCTTGCAAGCGAGACGTCACAGTGTCATGCAATGATGCAAAGAGTACAAGGACATACATAACTTATCATTGACTTGAAGAAAGCGGAGTAAGCATCTCTTCTCCCATGACATGCCAAGCCGTAATCATTTGAGATAGTAGGGATTACTGGCTACCTGTAGATAGGAACCCGACGGCGTGCCAGTGAAAGGCGTTATAGTCAGATACAAATTTAATTTGTAGCGAATGAAAAACACTGAATTTCTGATATTTGTTTCCTAAACAATAATATTAATTCAACTATGTAGAGAAGCTAATGGTGCAACCAATGAAATCAACTCATGCAGATGAAGTAATAAGCAAGATAGGAAGGACAGAAGGTAAATAAGTGAGTCAATCACCTGAGTAGGGAGGTTCTCCGCAGGGCTTTCTTGTAGTAGTGCGAGTGGATGGGCTTGTAGAGGGAAGGATGGTGGTTGGCTTCCATGCCTTCCCACTCAAGGCCATCCCACCATTCCTTCTCGCAGTCCACTGTAGGTGGTGTGCTATCGTGGCGACCAACAGATGGCAGCCGTCTGAGGCTCCAACAGCCCCTGATCTTCACGGTCTCGAGCTGGGGCGTGGACATCTTGCGGCCGCAGATGCGCTGCAGCTTGGGTAGCTCGTGCAGGTGGATGCGCTTTAGCCTTCGGAATTCTATAGTTGAATCGGAATCCAGTGGGAAAACATCCCTGAGTGCACCGCACCACACGATTTCAAGTGTTTTCAAGCTACGACATCCGCTGGAATTTGATGCGCATAAGGGGAGTACATGTACCAACCTGGGGCACCGATCCAGATGTAAGAACTTCAGGTTCTCGAATGAATTGTAGCTAGGCTGAAACAATGACGTGTCCCAGTCCCAGATGTAGAAAACCTTTAAGAGTTGAGATGCCCAGAATGTTTCGAGACTCCGGAAAATATTGTCTCGAGTGCGAGGAGCAGTAAAAATAGTGCCTTCTAAGTTAGGACACCTCTCAATTCGGCACCACCATAGGATCCTCCAACTCAAATCTATTGCAGCAGATGCATGGCCTGGGATACTGGTGATAGACAAGCAGTCATGCAAGTGCAGGCTCAATGCACTGTCATGCACGAAATCTGGCAAAGTAATGCCACTAGCTTCTTCTTTTAAAATAGTAGTAGTACCCTGATGTAAATTAGTTTGCATCTCATCCTGTACGCTGATGTAGCAGTTGGCACTGTATGGTTTCGAACAATTAGAAGGACAAGGCCACATATAAATGAAAGATGGGGCATCTCCACCATCACTAGCATCTCTATCACCATCATCAGCTTGCAAGATGTCTTCGAAGTGGGCGTTAATGTCATCCATGTATAAGTTGTCGATTGGCTTCTGCAGGTTTACAGTTGGCACTTGTTGTTTGCAGCCACAAATGCCAGTCTGCATTTCTCGGCTAGCTTCTTTAAAACCATCAGTTGCAGAAATATTAGTAGTAGATGAAATCTCAACAATTACATGGTTGCCAAGTCTGTCGTGCAAAAGTGACCGAAGGAATCTTGCATTCCTCAATGAAATGTAGAAATCAAAGTTAACAAGTGCTTGGTCGCCATGAAGCACTTTTCTTGATGATGAACCTACACTTATATCGCCACTGGCTGCCTCTTTCTTGCTTGACTTGTCTTCTCCCACCCATCTTGCATCAGTGGTGTCAATGTGTAGCACATACAATTCTGGCTTCTTCCATTCCCTAGGCCATAGTATTGCTCGTAGCTTCTCACAACCCAACAAAATTAGCTTGTTGAGACGTGGAGCTTGCATTGCAGTAAGGTCAAGCATTTTGATTGCTGTATGTGACATGTCCATCTCCACGAGGCTCTCTAACAATCCTGTCAGCAATAGGCTCTTCAGTTGCGTGCATCCCTGGAACGAGATGATCTTTATCTTGGCGCCGACATTGCTGACGAATATAAATGACTCTAGCAACAGAGGCAGGAAATTGTGGGCAAGTTTCTCCAGCTCAACACAGCCATCAAGGGCAATTGTCTTGATACTAGAGGTTGACAGGTCAGGGAATTCTACAAATGATGATGCTTGGTTTGTAATCTCACAACATGTAACTCGGAGCTTGCCAAGGTTGCGCGGCCTGCAGCTGTTGCTTCTGGCAACATGGCCAGGACCTAGATGGCTTATCCAGGTCCCATTCTTAATCCCCTTCACATTCAACTCATGAAGGTGAACCATTTGATCCATCATCTCTTCTGATAGCAACCAATACCACTCTGTATAACTTATGTCCAACACCCAAAGCTCCTCAAAACATGTTCTATTGTGATGGCCCATTTTGCTCTGTTGATGCTCATCCTCTTCATCAAGATGAGCTGCCACTTGATCGTCTATGTCCTTGTCTTTGCAATGGTCAAGTAGGAGGAACCTAAGGTTGCTGCAGCCAAGGAAGGGGGGTGATGAAAAACTGAAGGTACACTGGGAGAGATGTAGTACACGCAATCTGCTCCTGTTTGAATGTCCAAACATGTCACCTCGTAATATCATGGAGCTACTATTGTCAATCAGTGATCTGGCTTCCGTCACAAAGAAGGATATTGCTTGAGGTGGCACTTTTACTGTAGCTACATACTGGTGGGTAGTTGAAATCCAGCGGTTTGTGTGCCACCACTCTTTACTACTCAACCCAAAGGCATCACGAATATTGACTGCCCAGACCTGATGCCAATCCTCCAAGTGCATAACACTATGCAGAGCTTCAGCAATCTCCCATGCCGATCTATCACCATTGGTGGCATCTTTTATGATTCCATCACATACCCAATAATTGGCTGCGTTGGTGCCCCAGTTGATGCCATAGTCATCACCTCTCAATGCCTTGTACAAGATGCACTCCATGACAAGTTTGGTGCTCATATCAGGTTCAAGGACACCGCTGTAGAAGGCTACCTCCTCAGCCTCTACTTGCAGCAGGTGCCTGACACTATTAAGTATGGAATCACTCGACAAATCAGCATATATAGAAACATTACTCTCAGCTAACTTCCTTTCATGCAGCTCTCGTATGTCATTGCTATGAAGTGAAAACCTGCCTCGGGAGGTCCACAACACTCTCTTGCCCAAAAGCCCTGCTACAAGGATACCACAATCTTTAAGATCAATGTAGCGGCCACTCCCATTGTGGAAGATCACCAGGAATCCGCGGTCATGAAGGTTGTACAAGATTTCCTCCTTGACATGTTGTATTGGGCCTCTAGCAACCTGGTGTACCCCATCAAAATCGTCCTTCTCATCCCACTGGTCAAAGAGGGATATCACATGTTGAGGAAGATTCAGATCAATCGCAATGGCCTTCTGCACAGCCCTGGTGTTTTGCCACAGTGAGCAGTCAACGTGGATGATTTTGTCCAAGCCTGCTTTCATCACAGTAGCAGCCTCTCCTAACAGTGATGCTGATGATTTGAGCCGTGTGGCAATGGCTTTGAGAACAGCCGATGCCCCCAATCCACCCCAGCCATCAAAGTGTATCACATCTTCTTTGTTTGGACCCATCAGAAAATGGATTATCTCCTCTGCAGCACCACTGATGTTGTCTGCCTTGATATTGATTACCTGGTATAATTAGTGCTAATAAATCAGATAGTGGTGGCATATTTGTACATCAATTGCAGCGATGGATTACATACAAGCCTTTATTTCACAAGAGTACAAAAATAATTATCTTGAGAGTTGAGATGGATGGATCAGGGTAATATGTTTACATTGCCTTTAATTTTGACACAATGATAAAATCTACAATTTAATTCATCCAACAAATATATAAAAATAAAACTTTATATTCTCCACGTGAATATTAAGAACAAATTGAGTTTTTTAACGAAAAAGAACAATAGAATTATTTGAAGTAAAAAATAATAAGCATGTCCATAATGATATATAAAAGTACAGAACAGAAATCCAATTATTGCATTTTCAAATTAATGTGTGCGACGTTTGAATTTGCCAAGAGAATGCTGCTGACGAGAGACTTTCTATGTTGTTTGGACGAATGACAACCGTTAATTACTTACAATCTAACAACGATTTATAAGAGAAGGTACCTGAAGTAAGGTACTCAAATGTGGGTCAAGTATTAACTTCAATATTAAGTGGAATGTCAGACTAATAGTTTAATCTGTACGTAGTGTGTTAGTATCATATTTGATGATGAAGGCCAAATTAGTAAATAATTAGCCATTCTTCTTGCTGAGTGTGCCTCATATTATCAAGCCGGGTGGATGGAATAGCACTGCCTTTGTGGCCATGGTCCCTGCCTATGGACTGCCGACGCTCTTAGTTCCCTAGGAGACAACAATGTAGATGTATAAATATGGCGCGAGAGAGGCGACATGAAAGATTTGCACCCTCGATGGCTCGATGGGCAGAGGTAACAATGATTCTTTTGACAGCTGATCTTGACGCTTAGTAGAATACAGTTCTCTTTTAGTCTCGTCATCATAAAATATAAGGTACAACCACTATTTTAAGATGTTTCATGATATAAGGCGTGCATATATGTATATAATTAACTAGCACCTCTCTCCTGTAACACCCTGAAAATTCGACTAACAAAATCGAAACCCTAAAAATACGGACCTTCGAAAACTTTTTAAACAAATTGCATCATGCCGGTTTTATTCGCCTATTTTATTTGCATTTGATTTCGGAGTTCATTGATCGTGAGTAAAGAATAATTAATTAGGAATAAACCCTAAAAATAAATTGGCAAAATAAATAATTGAAATATAATTTAAAATAAAGATTAGGTGAGGATAGAAATAAATAAAATATTATCGCGACCATATTGGTAACAATTAAATTTAAGTGTGATGGAATAAGAATTAGCCCTAATTAAAATTCAAATAAATTATATAAAAATAAAATATGGGTAATATTAATCTAGAGTGAATCCTTTGTTAAAAATAACACAAATATTGAGTAAACTCCATTTGTGCAAAAATTAGGATTTACAGAATGAAATTTATATAGGAAATAGGCTAAATTAAGGTTAAATAGGAGCTAGCACTGTTCATTGCACAGTAGGTGCTCGATGAGGTTCCCTAGCCCTGCCCCCTCCTCTGCCGTGCGCGCCTAGCCGCCCCTAGCCCCGCGCCACCGTCACCGTCATGTCCGTTGCCGCTGCCGCACTGTGCGCCGTCGCCATCATTGCCGCGCCGCCTTAGCCGGCCTCGCGCCCTGAGCCGCCGTCGCCGACCATCCCCGTGCACCCGTCACCGTCCCGCCTCGCGCCGCGCGCCCGCCGCCTCGCGCCCCACGCTGTCGCATCGCCGCCCGTCGCCCTCGTGCCTGCACCCCGCCACGCGGCCGTCTCGTTGCCGTCGCCCTGAGCCGCTGCCACGCTGCCCGTCCCATCACGCCGAGCCCCGTGCCGCCGTGCGCGTCGCGTCGCCCCGCCTGTCACGCTGCACGCCGCTCGCTCATCGCCGTCGCCTCGAGCCCCACGCGCCGCGTCGTCATGTCGCCATTAAGCCGGCCGCCCCTCCCCGCGCCCTATAACCCCCCATCCCTCGGTCGCCCTTCCATACCACACCACCCCACCCCCTTTTCCCCTCTTTTCTCCCCTCTTCCTCTCCACCGCGCCGCCGTCCTCGGGGCCGCCACGCCGCGCCGTGTGCCGCGCCATGCGTTACCCCGCCTTGCGCCGTCGTCGCCGCCGCTGTCGTCGGTAAGCCGCCGCCCCCTCCCCTTGTTCGGTCGCCGTCGCCGCCCGGGTAGGCCGAGGGCCGAGAGGGAAGAAGAAACCGGGAGGGAGAGAAAAAGAAAGAAAACAAGAGAGAGAAAAAGAAAAAGGAAAAGTAGATAGAAATTAGGGAGAGATTAAGGAGGTTTAGAAAATTAAAATAATTGGGGTTAGTTGTAGATTTCTTTTAGTTGTAGAATTCCAAAATTTTATATAATTATAGATTATTTTGGTAATCTCTGTAAGTAATTAATTCACGGTAGATAATCGGATTTAATTACTAAGAATTGTATTGTTCGATGAATTTTAAAGAAGATACTTCTAAATCGCAAAATGACTTAGGTTGAATGAGCTTAAAATTGGAATAATGTAGTTTCGCTAACTTTGTAGTCGATATAGAAAGATCGATTCGCGTTCGACTTTTGTTTGAGTTTATTTGGATTTTATTTGAAGTCTAATTTAATTCAAATCATTTCTTCGCACGTAATTTTAGAGCCCAAGGTAGTTGCGGATCCGAGCGAGGAACAAGACCGGCAAGACTACGAGCATGGCAAGTAATCACTATTCTTTGAACATATTGATCCCAATTGCGAAATTATTTTGTTTACAAATAAAATTGCATGCAATGATGAACATCCTACTTGTGATTATGCCATGCCTTGATTATTGTTTACCCTTAAATCCTTGTAACCATGAGTACGTATGAGTCCCTAGTCAATTATGACAAATGCTTAGAAATGTTATTCTAGATTCATGCATACTCATATTTATCAAATGTTTTATGCTTGGGAAATTACCTTTGGGAAGGTAATTGAGATGCGGCATGTAGAAACATGAACGCCACATTGCCATGATATTGATGACATGATTTGTGAAAGGAAAAAAATAAAACTAAACAAATGTTTTTGACTGGGGCGGCTGGAGGATTTGGGTAGTGTCCGGAAAAGGCTAGTGCCGTCCCTGGTCAGTTAAGGACCGAGCCATGAAGTTAAGCATGAAACGACCCCCGTACAACCGCACTTCTCGTATGGCTATAGACCTAGCGGAGTAGATAGCTGAGCGGAGGCAGTATCCATGCATAATGGTTTCTTGATGTGTGAGGCAGGGGCTCTACGGTGGGGCAGCCATTGGTAGGACCGCGAGGCGGGTGTCTACAGTGGTGTCGCCATCGGTAGGACTGCCATGTGAGAATCTAAACATAATTATAACTTAATGCATGTGTGAGTCTTCCCTTCCCGGGTGTGCCAGAACTCCTCTCACTGCTAGAAATCGTATTACGCCTAGAGTGCATGAGGATGTAAAGTTTATGGAGCGGGTATTGCCAATGTGAGGTTATCGAAAGGCTTTACCGTGACGCGTCTCATGTGTTGGGGCGAGGCTCATGTGTTGGGCAGTCGCGAAGTGCGGGTAAAGTGTACATCCACTGCAGTGTGAGTAAACCAAATTTATTCATATAGCCATGCTCGCGGTTATTGAACACCGGGACGTGTATTACACTTGGCTAGACTCTAAATTCTTAACTTGTGTGGGATGGGATATTGCATGATGATTTTTATGTTAATGGAGCCACTTCCTGAGAGGAGGGAAGGTGGACGTCCTCAGAAAACCATGACAACTCAATGGCGGGAAGCTATCCTTGGGATCATAATGGATGGTGGACAGAACCGTCGTTGTTTAATGTGAACACTAGTACTAAAATTTGATCAGACTATGCTAGGTCTTAGGCTTGTGAAAAGAATTGCAAAACTTGCTTTGCGCAAAAGAACCATAGCCATTCCTTGAATACCCTCTATCATGTGCATTGCTGCTGTGGTGGCTTGCTGATTACGGTTGGTACTCACCCTTGCAATATACAAACTTAATCAGAAGTCGGAGATAAAGCTTCGGAGGATCTCTACGCTTACTACCAGGAGGGTGATGAAGATGATGGCGCTCAATAGGTCTTAGTTATGGTCGTTGCCTGTGGCAATGGCGTGCCGCTGCCTCAACTCCGCTGCCTTATCTATTTCTGCTTTTGGAATGTATTCCGGACCATTTGGTCCTATGATCTAAGACTATGCCTGTGGGCTTATGATGTAATAATTCGCACTAGACTCTCATGTATGTGCACTTGGTATTTCAGCTATGAACTCGTGTGTACCAGACTACTTGATCCAGGGAAATGGTACTGTTTACACGATTGATTCCTGTTATAAAAACGGGGGTCCACATCTCCTCTCTAAATTTGTTATTTTAAGTCCTCCACTCTTAAGATCTCTAATCCCGTTGGGTGCATGCATGTATTTATTGAGATGATTCAACTAAGGAGGTGATAATAATTGTTTTTTTTCTTTGCGTCTATGATGGTTATGCCTTATATTTTGGGACAGAGAGAGTATGAAATTTAGTCGTGTGCAATGATGATGGCTCCCCATATACAGAGTATGAACACAATAGTAATTGTCTAAGGGTGCCATCGTTTGGCATATTGGTGGAATAAGTCAAACGGCATATTAGCAAACGAAAAATAATTTATGAATAAAACTTTTATATATGTGTTCTTAGCGATCTAAAAGCAAAAGCTGAAAAATAAACTTCGATGAAAAAACCTCAAAATCAGCTCCAAATTTAACGTTGAAAATTCAAATTTTGGCTGATAAGCATATAAATATGCCAAACGATGGGGACCTAATAATACATGGAGCACCTTCTACAGGTAGGGATAGAGAGAAAAAAATCAATCTTTTTTGCGTGCACGCTTCCCAAACTGCTAGGCAGTATGTGTTTTGCAAAAAAATTCTATAAAAAAGTTGCTTTATAAATCGTATAAACCTTTTTTTAGGTTCAAAATAATTAATAGTCAATAACCATACGCTAATGCTCACCTCGTATATATTACATATCTTCTCAATCTTCGCTTTCCCCTCCTCTCAAACACTCTCAAACTCTCTACAGAAAAGTGAAAAACTAACTAACTCAATAGACAAGCAAAGAAATAGCAATTATGATTGGGGCTCAATAAGCAAAGATGTACTCATATAAACACATGTGATCACGCAGGTAACTTTAGCTTTTGATATTGTTATTTTTCAGCCATCTGATTATTTTTCTGAACATGCAGTCAACTAAGGTTGCACACTGCAAGATTTGCAACTCATGTAACGAAGTGTAACATTTTGTTTTCTTTGTTTTTCATTTACAGGGTTAATGGGATGCATTTTTATGCTTGTCTAGATTAAAGTTTGTTCTTTCATTTTGAAAATAAGATAGATCATTATTGTGTTGCATTTCAACAAAAAAATGCTAATTATTCGATCGATGTACCCCACGCTTCAATAAAAAAATAGAAAATAAATAAGGTTTGTAGAGCTCATCCAACTAAGCAAAATAAACGGACACAATTACAAATTGAGAGCCTGATTTTTTTCAAAATATCTGGCGTTGTTTCACCTATTGTATCTCACATGTATGTAAAAAATGTTTCAAACTATTAAAATGGAGATGCATTGTTGCATCACAGTTGAAACATATCGCTCTTAAACATGAAACATCGAGCTTCAACTGTTGAAACAGCCACGGAGCTGCAAGAATCAAAGACAAAAAAAAATGAAACACCATCGAAATCCCAAGTGCAACACTTTGATGCAACATGTGGAACAACCATATATTGACTGAAACATCGAAAAATCATAAAATATGCCGATTAGATCTGGCTTCTTACTCCTCTCTGGTGGTACGATCTACGATCAATGTGGATGAGTGACAAAGGTGGGGAGGGGGGGGGAGATGGCGGCAACAACAGCACAAAGAGCAACGACAACTGACGATTGCCGACCCTGGTGGAAGGACTGCTCCTCAGCGGCAAAGAGATGTGGCCTTTGGCACCGCTACTGCTTGATACCTGTGGATCACATGATCCCACCAACATTGGTACCATGTACCTGCGATGATGTGAAGCCTCATCGCTGAAAAAGATATTTTTATTTACTGTCTACATACTAGATTATATCTATTGTTATTTCCTATTTAATTTTCTAACTTAACTTTCAATTCAACAAGTTTGTGGCAACAACCGGGACTAAAGGTATCTTTAGCCCACCTGTTAGTCTGTCCCCGATTTTTGAATTTATTTTTAAGAAATACATTACAAACTTTAAAAAATATATAAACTGAAAGTAATACATTACATTGCACAATATAAATAATACATCAATTCCATTTAAAAATCTATTTACAATGTTTACAATCTTATAGAATCTATTTACAATGTATATAATTCCATTTAAAATTCATTAACATGGTTAGAAAATAAGGAGAACACACTAAAAAATATGTTTAGAATTTTAAAAAATTCTAAAAAAATTAAAATATAGATAATATATGAAAATTATAGTTACAACTTGTGTGATGTTTTAATTGTTCAATGCAGATATTGTATTTACCTAACTTTATAATTTTCTTGCCAGGATTGGACGCAGGTGACTCTCAAGTTTAATTACGTTATTCGAAGGTCGCCAAGCAACACGCTATGGCGAGTCGACGTACAATTCGATATGACATGTTAATTCATGTTATATAATAAATTAACTTTATTTTTGTTTACAAATTACTTATGATTACTATATTGTACATTTATTTTTGCTTATGAATACTTATATAAAATAGTCGTTGCTTACGACTACACATATATTTCTTTAGTAAGTGAATTTATAAGTGCTTCGTACTTATCGATATTGTGGATATATATAACAATATACATGTAGGTTGTATATTTCTTAAATAGGTGAAATTTAGAAGTTCTTCATAGTTGTCGACAATGTGGATATATATAACAATATACATGTAGGTGAAATTTATAAGTTGTCTGTAGTCATCGAAAGTCTAGATCATTATAACATTTCATGTATTATTTAATGTTACGAATAGATGACAGATTGCAACGATTATCCTTCATCATGGAAATGATGAATTTCATACATTTATAACATTTATATCATTGCTTAGTTTTTTAATCTTTTTCTACTATCACTATATCCTATTATATTTTTTTTTATTGAAGAGGTGTATGTCTAATATAGCAATCCTCTCATATATATGTATACATAGTATCCTAATCAGCCTCTAAATCAAAAAGATTAGCTATGTAGTGTCCTTTTCGCTTTCCTCCGCACACATCAGACAAATTCATGCACCAAAAACGAGTATTTTACAAGTTCTTACACTAGATTGCACCCACCTAATAAGTTTGTGTACCGCTGATGCAATTTACTCATGCATTTTTGTACCAGTTGATAGCACCAAAACGTACCAATCGGTACTAAATATGCCCTCAGGGTTAGTTGAAAAAAACATCTCAATCTAGATCAAATGTATGTAGTAGGTGGGATGGCAACGCGCGTGAGAGTTAAGGTGAGAGATCTTGAGTTTGAATCTCACAACCCACATATTTTTTTTTACTTAGTGTGCATCTTTACTACCGGCTGAAAAATGGTTAAACATCGAGATGTTTGGTCTCGATTTACTGGTCTAGGTTGCTACAACCGGTACTAAAAGGGATTTTAACCGGTATTAAACATCGTTTCTCATGTAGTGAATGGTCAATGTTTTAAAAGTTAGGAGTAGACTGAATCATGTCTTAATTATCAAATATTTATGTTTGGAATTAGTACCAATCTTAGTGTTTTTTCAACTTTCACAAAGATTACAAGTATTCTGGAAAGAGGATCTAAAAGCCTCCACATATTTTATGTATTGATTACATGAAGAAAATGTAGTATGCTACTCGCAACATTTGAATTTTAGGTGAGAATTAATACGGGAAAAAGAGGTTGGTAGTAGTATATATGCATGTGTCACAAAATAAGGGAGGACTATTGGTCAGGTAAGGCATGCATCAGAGTGGCGAACAACAAACAGCAGATCTAGATAGGAGATCCAGCAGGTCATGCCTAAAAACAATTACTTGTTAACTCCCAAGTTCTTGTTATTTTATATTCGTAAACTACCTTATAATGAATCAATAATAAGTGTTTAATAGTCTGGGAGGTAATTGGAATAGGGCAAAAACTCTCTGCTGTTACGTAGTCTGTCATCACTAAATTCCTTCGAGACAATCGAAGTCAGAAGAGTGATTTACCTCTGTTTCCATGGTGAATACAATGTGTTGTTGCTTTGCAGTATGTTTAGCTAGCACTCGTTAAACTACAAGCTGGACTAGCAGCTCCATCTGCATCAATGCTTTCTGGATCTCCATATCTCACCATCTGCTCGCAAAACTATCTCTTTGAAGCTCCCTACTTCCTTCCAGACAACCAATATTTCCTACACAGATATAAACAGATACACTTGATGGGTCCAAAGTCCAAACTGTTACTAGCTCCTTAATTACATCGATGATGAGGTACATATAAGATGGCTATTCATGATTTGGCTTAACTAATCATTCTCAAACAAAGTAAATACAAGCTGTAATTAAAACTGGAGTGTCAGCATGTATTCGTGAACCCTCGTTGAACATTTAAACAAGCTTGAACTATATATAATGATGCGTAAATGGGTAGAGGTATAGACTAATCACCTTGATCTCGACTTCAGGAAACCATGCATGGTTGCATATGCATATGGAGGAAGATGAGCGATAATGTCTGGAGAGCAGACAACTGACATGCATATACTAGGTGCTTCTCTAATGCAGAGGCTTCAATGAAATGACGTGCGGCGTTCCATTCCCTGGCATATATTCCTGCCTTGTGCTTGCTTTGAATTGCTTTTCTGCAAAGCCCCCAAATCGGTCATATGCTGCACGCAGCATCAATCATCAAATTCTTTGCTTGTATCTGTGTCAGATGCCAGGCTAGCTGGGACCTGCCATGAAAGATAACTAAAGGTAAAGGTACAAGGCAGGTAGAGACATGTACGATCCAATTGGGGATGGGCATGGATCAATCGACTGAAGATTTGTCTGGTTAGGTTAGGCCTACATGGAAGAAGATTAGTACGGTAATGTAAAACTATTTCGACCCAGTGATTGATAGAATAATCTTGGGCATTTGTATTTTTCTTAAGTTTAGCTGCATTTCAGTTCGTTAGTTGTTTCCTCATGCATGTAATAAGCTGACTGAAAATAGTCCGGAGGAACCGGTATTCAGTTCAGACTTTAGCCTTTTTTTAGTCGTTGTGGCCGAGCTGGGAACGGATCGTGGGATGGCACGAATTCTCAGATCTAGCTGTTTAATGGGTCAAGTTTTGCATGTAGCAAACTCTTAAGATGGAGGTGAATAAATAGAAGGAGAAAAACCGAAAAGCTGCAGCGGCATTACGCAACGCAAAACCAGTCGTTCTTGTTGCTCTGTTTTCTTCGTGCTCTGTTCTTCAGTCCATTGTTCACGTCTGGAAATATTCAGAGATAGTAGGATAGCCATAGATCGAGTGCAGAGTGAGGGAAATTTGCTGACAATTGCTATCAGAGCGAGGTTCCGGTTCTGTTTTTGATGTTGTCGGATGCGCGCTACATTCCGCCACCGAGGCGTGGTGGAAGTGGCGGTAGCAGCAGCAAGCAGGGGAGCGGCAGCGCAAATGGCGCAACGATGCCGCTGGTGCCGCTGTCCAGAGATGGTGGCACAGCTGCGAGGCTGCCGATGCGACGAGGACGAACTACCCCAACTGGGAGATTGACCCCGGCTACGTGAAGTACCGCGAGGATCGCGTGGCCCTCTCTGCCATACTCCAGGCCGTTCCGTGGGAGATGTTGCGCGGGCTGGCGAAGCATGACACGGCGAAGGTGGCGTGGGACCCCATCAAGACCATGCGGGTCGGTGTCGACCGCGTGCGTGAGGCCAAGGAGCAAGGGTTTCGCCGGTAATTTGAATCGATGCGGTTCAAGGAGGGAGAGAAGCCGGAGGAGTTTGCGATGTGGCTGACAGCCGTCGTTGCGAACATTTGCAACATTGGCGAAGTCACGGAGGACGAACATGTTGCGTGTTGTCCCTAAGAAGAACAAGCCGGTGGCAATTTCACTCAAGCAACTCCTCGATATCAAGACCATGGCCTTGGAGGAGCTCGTCTGGCAGCTGTCCACGACTGATTCGTACAGTGACGATGATTGGCTAGTGCCAGTGGCAAACTATACCTCTAAGCTGTGGGAGGTGCATGCGAAGCAGGAGCAAGAAGGCGCAGCCGCCGACAAGGCCCATGGCGGTGCTGGCTCGCAAAATCGCCTAGGCAAAACTACTGGATCACCGAAGGGAAAGGAAGCGGCTACCGGTGGGAGCGGCAGTCGTGACATATCCAAGGTGAAATGTTTCAATTGTGATGAATATGGTCATTATGACAAGCAATGTCGCAAGCCACGACGCCAACGCCGAGGGGAAGCAAATTTGGCTCAGGGGGAGGGGGAGCCAACTCTGCTCATGGCTCATGTTATGGGGTTGTCTCTCACTGGCGAGGCGACATTCGGCCAAACACCTGGCGTCTACGAGGTGCATATGACAAAGAAGAAAGTGGTCTTGGATCACGACGATGTAGGTGAGGAGGACACTGCAGAATGGTTCCTAGACACAGGAGCCACCAATCACATGATTGGGGCGCGCTCCGCGTTCGCCGACCTCGATGCCGGCATCGTGGGGACAGTCAAGTTCGGAGATGGCTCTGTAGTAGAAATCCAGGGACGTGGCGCCGTGGTGTTCAAGTGTAAGAACGGTGACCACCGCTCGTTGGAGGCGGTGTATTACATCCCAAAATGCGCAAGAATATTATCAGTGTCGGGCGCCTTGATGCACGCGGTTACGATGCACATGTCTGGGGTGGCGTTTTCACGCTGCGTAACCCGGCGGACTCCTGCTTGCAAAGGTAAAACTGTCTCCCAGCTATCTTTATATATTGAGATTGGACATGGCAAGGCCCGTTTGTTTGGCGGCGAGTAGGAACAAGGAGGCAAGGCTATGGCATGGGCGTTTCGGGCACTTGAACCACCAGGCGCTACGGCAGCTGGCGCAAGGTGACATGGTCTGCGGGCTCCCTCCACTTGGTCACTATGATCAGTTTTGTGATGGGTGCCTCGCAGGCAAGCAACGGCGCTCGTCGTTCCCGGAGGAAGCTAAGTAGAGAGCGCAAATGGCGCTTGATCTTGTGCATGGTGACTTGTGCGGGCCAATCACGCCGGCGACGCCGGGCGGCAAGTAGTACTTTCTGTTGTTGGCAGATGACATGAGTCATTTCATGTGGATACGTCTTATTACCGGCAAGAACGAAGCAGCAGCAGCTATTAAGCAATTTAAGTATGACGTTGAGGTGGAGACTGGCCGAAAATTGGAGGTCCTCCGAACTGATCGGCTCGTCGTTCTGACGGCTCCCCGGCCTCCTCGCCCCACTTGTCCCGTGCACTCGAGCACCTCCTTCTCCTCGGCCTCCTTGAGCCGCCGCGTCATCTCAGCCTCTACTCCCTGTGCACCTCGTCCTCCAATAGCTCCTCGGCCTCCTCGCCACGTACCCCCATAGCCGAGCCTCGAATCTGGCCACATGGCCATGGCCACGGCAACCGCCGCATGCGCGTGTGGCACGTTCACAGGAGGAGGAGGTTGGTGGCCATCGACACGCACGGGAGCTGAAGAAGAAAAGAAAATAAAAGAGAGAAGAAGGAAAAGAGAAGGGAGAAGAACAGTGTCCAAGGGCATTTTAATACTTTCAACGCTCTTTCTCTCTCTGTTTTCACCGGAAATAATAAAATAATGCCTCTTGTGTCCAGCAGCTAATTACCATATTTTTACAGTGTCCCCAAGAAAATACACGTTCGTTTGGTGTCTCACAGCAAAGGCCACAAACTTTGAGTATCCTGTAACAAATTTTGCCCAATTACATCAATCAGCTGGTCGATTTTCACTACTACACATGTGCTTTTCCTGGACGCCGGCCCCTTTAGGTTCCAGGCGGGCCGTAAATGGCTCCGCCTGGAACCAGGCGATCTCGGCGTCGGGCAGTGGACCGCACGGGATAATCGATTATCTCGTGCGGCCCGCGTAAGCCAACCGCCTGCGATGGTGGGGGAGCTATATAAGCCCCAGCCCGACTGTTGCTATGGCATGCCGGCGATTTCTCTCTCCTAAACCTCCACAAATTAGGGGGGAAGGTTTTCGACCTCAAATCTTTGATTAGGTTCCATATAAAAGGTGTAGAGCTTGCTCTCCTCCTTCATTTGCTTCCATTTTTGTCAGTTTTCTTGTTTTTGTCAGTACAATACGAAGAAACTTGCACATTTATAAATGGAATAGTGTAGGCACTTTTTTGTTTTTTTCTTATTTTTTTAGCAAATACATAATGATTCCATTACATGTTTATAAAAGTATTTAGTACCTAAATTGAAAAGTTGGGTTTGTCTCTATTAAATTTATTTTCATTCAGATGAAAGTACGATTTTTTTCATTGTTTTTAGAAATGGATAATATTTTATTAATGCTTAAAATTGTTGTGCGGCCGTTTAAATAGTCTGTAGAACTTTAATTTGTTATGTGATTAGTTCCCTCCAATTTAAATACATTCGTGTTTGAATCGGGCATGGATGTATCAATGACAAGCTTTATTCTAGGTCATGGATCGGACATAGATGTACAACACGAAAAGAGCTCATCCAACGTTCTTGAAGGAAGCAGCCAAATTTGTTGAGGTCGCAAAGACACATGCTGTGAGGGAGAATTTGAGGAGCATTTTTTGCCCATGCAAAGTGTGTAAGAACGAAATTTTGCTGCAAGATCCGAATGAAGTATTGTCGCACATCGTAGAGCGAGGATTTAAGAAGGGCTACGAGATATGGACTTTTCATGGGGAAGTCGGCGGTCGTAACGAAGTGACGGATGATTTCTGCTTTGATGATGCAGAAAATTCTATAATCGAAGACATGTCATAGGGAAACATCCTGGAATGCGGTGGCTCTGGTATAGAGAATGAAGGTATTGATTTTGATCCAGAAGATATGTTGCGGCACGTTGAACCAGAGGTCCTAACTGGTAGAAGACGAGGGTTGGACAATTCGGAAGCGTTGGAAAAAGCAGCGAAGGAGCTTCTGTACGACGAAGCGAAAGGATGCGACAAGGACTATTTGGTGCTGCGCTCGGTGCTTGAACTTCTCAGATTGAAGGCCAGACATGGATGGTCGGACACTAGCTTCAATGATTTGATGGATCTTTTGAGAGTTATGCTTCCTAAGCCGAACCTGGTACCGACGAACACATATCAAGTGAAGAAATTGATATGTCCATTGTCTCTAGGTCTTCAGAAGATCCATGCATGTCAAAATCATTGCATACTGTACCGCAAGGAATTCGCGGATTTAGACTCTTGCCCAACATGTGGGACGAGTCGGTACAAGACGGGCAATGGAGCCTCCGATGGAGAGGTGGTCGACAGAGATGATGCACTGGTGGATGAGAATAAAAAGATTCCTAGGATGGTGATGTGGTACCTGCCAGTCAAAGATTGCCTGAAGCAGCTATATTCCAACCGTGACGACGCCGAGTTGATGAGATGGCACCAGGAGGGTAGGAAAAATGACGGTAAGATCCGACACCCCGCCAATGCTCGACAGTGGAAAAACTTTAATGCACTACACCCGGAATTTGCAAAGGACCCGAGAAATGTAAGGTTTGCATTGAGCACGGACGGAATGAACCCGTTCGGTGACTTAAGCAGCACACACAACACCTGCTTAGTGTTGCTAACCATGTACAACTTGCCTACATGGATTTGCCAAAAGCGAAAATATATTCTTTTGTCTATCCTTATACAAGGTCCAAGATAGCCTGGGATTAATATAGATGTGTTTCTGGAACCGTTGATGGAAGACATGCAAGAATTGTGGGAGGAAGGGTTACGAATGTGGGACGAGTACCGTAGGGAACATTTTACTCTGCATGCCATCATATTCGTTACGATCAACGACTTACCGGTAAACTTTTCGCTCTCGGGCCAGTTTAAGGGGAAGTTCGGATGTCTCATATGTATCGACAAGACATCGTACAAGTACCTCACCTTGTCAACCAAGGGTGTGTACATGCGTCGTCGTCGGTTCTTACCTCAGAGGCATAGGTGGCATGCGAAGGCTAGATTATTCGACAATACAGTAAAGAACGGTCTAGCTCCGGAAACACGAACTGGTGGCTCTGTCTTCGAGCTGACAAAGAACATTAAGATTGTGTTTGGCAAGCCAAAGAAGAAGCCCGTCAAGAGGAAGAAATGGACGGATCAGGAAAATACTGATGCACCTGCAGAGGAAAGTAATCTGCCTTTTAAGAAGCACTCAATATTTTTCAGGTATCTAGATTACTGGAAAGACCTGGAGGTTTGTCATGCCATCGACGTAATGAACCTTGAGAAGAATATGTTTGATAGCACCATTGGCACTTTACTGGACATCCCGAGTAAGACGAAAGATGGGTTAAAGTCCCGGACCGACCTCATCAATTTGGACCTAAGGCATGAGCTTCAACCAAAAGAGCTGCCAAATGGGAAGATCGATATTCCTCCGGCTTGCTACTCACTGATACCGGAAGAGAAAAAAAATTATGTAGATGCTTGCATAGTGTGAAAGTCCCGACTGGTTTCGCAGCGAACGTCAGAAAACTTGTATCTTTGAAAGATTTGACCATCTCTGGGTATAATGCTCATGATTGTCACAAGATGTTAACAATCTTCCTACCGATTGCTATAAGAGCGGTCAAGCCAGTTCACACTCGGTTAGTGATAACCAAGTGCTACTTTTTCAATCGAGTATCACAGAAGGTTTTTGATCCTGAAGAGTTAGGACCCCTTCAAAAATTTGCAATCGAGACAACGTGCAAGCTTGAGATGTTTTTCCCTCTAGCTTACTTCAACATGATGGAACATCTGATTGTCCACATCGTACCTCAGATTATGGAGATTGGTCCCCTATACATACACCAGATGTGGGCGTACGAGAGGTACATGTCCATCCTGAAAGGGTATGTTCGTAACCGAGCTCATCCGGAGGGATCAGTGAAAGAGGGGTACACAACTGAGGAGGTGGTAGACAGCTGCATTGATTACATGAAGGACGCCGAACCCATCGGTGTAACCCCCCTTTACACGAGGGCCGGTTAGCTGTGACGGGGATCGTAGGCAAGAAAAGGTTCTATGATGAGGACTTCAAAGATGTAGCAGAAGCACATAGCAGCGTTTTGCAACAGCTCGCCATCGTCGAGCCGTACATTCAGGAACACATGAACGAGATAAGAGTCTGCAACCCTAGAAAAATGGCCATTTGGATTTGTAAAGAACAGAAACGGAAATTTCCTGAATGGTTGAAGGAGAAAGATCTCCCGTTGGGTGAATCGGTGGAGGAAAAAACTTTGCGCAGGCTTGCAAATGGCCCAGCTAGCCTTGTGACCTCATGGCAAGGGTACGACATCGCCGGATATAGGTTTTACATGATGTTCAAGGACAAGAAAAGCGTAGCTCAGAATAGCGGAGTTCGGGTGGAGGCGTTTGACGCATCAGGTGAGAAGAAGTCTTACTACGGGATCATACAAGACATTTGGGAGCTGGACTATAGCCTAAACATACAAATCTCAGTGCTACGATGCTAATGGGTCAGAGACACAACAGGAGTATCCATTGATAACTACGGCCTGACAGTTGTGGATCCGTGGGTTATTGTTGAGCGTGTTGCTCAGGTTTTCTATGTGAATGACCCTTCAGACGATAAGATGGCCATTGCTGTACCGGGAAAGCAAAACCTCGTTGGCATTGATAGCATTGAAGACGCGTCAGATTACAGCCAATACGACGACATCCCTTTGTTCACAGATTTTCCTAACCGGATCAAGGAAGTTGAGACAACCCTTGACGAAGATCTGATTTCGTCCATGCGGAAGGATGGTGTTTCCAAAATTGTCAAACATTAGTGAGATGCCGATCGTGTGTACCACTTATTTTGTAAACGATTTTTTCAAATGAGATGGTGTCCATGTTTATCCGTTCTACATGTCGTTCTGAATTTATTTGATTGTCGAGTACTTTATTTACATGAATCTTTGACGAACAATAATTAGATGCAAATAAAATTCATGTCTGTTAATTCTTTGTTAATATATATTTGCAGGTAGAGGGAATTTATGGTTTAATAAACACAAACTAAATATTGTTTGTGGTTCATTCGTGATATAATTAATTATAATGATTAATTCACTATAATTCAGATGGAATATAATAATTAATACAATCCCGTGGACTTATTCCTCGTATATTTAATTTTGCTATATGAAATATAATAATTAATACAATCCCATGGAATATTTTAAAGAAAATTGTGCATTTTTTATTCCCGTGCAGGCCACTGAAGCTGCCCGCACGGGATAATCTATTATCCCATGCGGGTGCCTAGGTCACCTGCACGCGATGTGCCGCTATAAGGGGTGGGCGGGTCGGTGAAATTTTCTAAGTCCCAGCGAAATTTTCACCGACGCCGCCAGGCTGCCAAAATTTCCCCCGCCGCCGACGCCGCCAAAACCTCTCCTCCCGCCTCCGCCGCCTCCTCTCCTCCTCTTCTCCTCCCCCACACCGCCGCCTCCTCTCCTCCTCCTCCCACCGACGCCACCGACCTCCTCCACCGCCGCCCAAAACCCCACGCCCCCACCGCCTTTCCTCCTCGTCTCCGGTCGCCGCCGGCCAGATCCAGGCCGCCGCCGGCCAGATCCAGGCCGCCGCCGCCTCTCCTCCTCTTCTCCTCCCCCCACACCGCCGCCTGCTCTCCTCCCCCGGCGACGCCGCCGACCAGATCCAGGCCACCTCTCCTCGTCCCCGGCCGCCGCCGGCCAGATCCGGGCCGCGCGCCTCCTCTCCTCTTCGCACTCGCTGCCGCCGCCCCCTCTCGTCCTCGCACTCGCCGCCGGCCGCCACCTCCTCTTCTCCCACACCCCAAGATCTGGGCCGGTGCCCACCTCCCCGGCATCTACCTCCCCCTCGTCTACTGATCAGCTTCCTCCATCGCTGCCGCGCGCCGCCTCTTCCCCCCTGTCCGCCACCGTCCGCCGCCTCCCTCCCCTCACTCTCCTCCATCCCCCTCGCCGCCTCCCTCCCCTCTCTCCCCCTCGCTGCCGCCACCTCACTCACCGCGGATCTACTCCCCCAAGCCGGCACCGACCACCTCCGCCTCGCCGACGACCTCAACGACCCCGCCTTCCTCCTCACCGAGCATGTTGCCCAAGCCAGCGCCAACGAACTCCCCCAAGCCGGCACCGACATCTTCCCCAAGCAAGGCGGCGCCGACATCTCCCTGTGACATCCCAGCCCAGGGTATAATAGGATTAATAGAATACTCATATCAACAAGTTTCAACTTCTTTTTCGGAAGCCGATCTCGAAAGAACTCTGAGGTTAAGCGTGCTTGGCCTCGAGCATTTTCGGGATGGGTGAGTGCACACGAGTGTGGACAAAGTGTGCAGAAAAGATTTGTGTTGGTGTGTGAGGGCAGTCTATAACCTATGAAAGCTGCCAGATGTAAGCGGGCCCGACCTGGGTGAGGCGGGACGTTACAAAAATAAGAGGCGGGACGTTACAAAATGGTATCAGAGCCGACCCTCGCAGTTTCATGGGTGCTGCCTAGGGTTGATCGACGGGGACGTCGATTTGTCTTAAGGTGGTGAGGATGTGACATCCCGACCCAGGGCTTAATAGGATTAATAGAATACTCATATCAACAAGTTGCAACTTCTTTTCTTGAAGCCGATCTCGGTGACCGACCGGGAAATTCTTCCCGGGTGCACACGAGTGAGGACAAAGTCTAAGAAAGCTGCCAGATATAAGCGGGCCCGACCTAGGAGAGGCGGAATGTTACACTCCCCCAAGCAAAGCCGGTGCCGACGAACTCCCCCAAGCCGCCGCCGGCCTCCTCCTCCCCAAGCCGTCGGCTACCTCCTCCCCAAGCCGGTAAGCAACTTGTTACATTTCTAAATTTTGCAATGTGAAATTTGTGATGTGTTGTGTTGTGATGTGATGAGATGAGATGAGATGTTAGATGCAATTTGTGATATGTTGAGATGAGATGTTAGATGCATTTTGTGATGAGATGAGATGAGATGTTAGATGCAATTTGTGATGAGATGAGATGAGATGTTAGATGCAATTTTGTTAATTAGAAAGATTTATGTGAATTAAATGGACTTAGTTTTTAGATTAGAAAGATTTTGTGAATTAAATGGACTTTGTGAGATGAGATGAGATTATAAATACTTTGTAAATTAAACGGACTTTGTTAGATGCAATTTTGTTAGTTAGAAAGACTTTTGTGAATTAAATGGACTTTGTGAGATGCAATTTTGTTAAGTTAGGATAATTTTTTATTGATGTTAGATGTGTGAGATGCAATTTTGACATTAAATGAACTTGCTATTATCGATGTTAGGTGGAATTTTTAATGAGATGGCTAAATATAATAATTAATAATTGTACTTTGTTAAGTTAGGATAATTTTTTGTTGATGTTAGATGTGTGAGATGCAATTTTTTCATGTTAGGAACTTGCTATTATTGATGTTAGATTTGTGAGATGGAATTTATATTGATGTTAGATGTGTGTCAGACGTTCCGGTTGCCAAGTTCGCTTGGTCGGGTTAGTTCCTGGACGGACCCGACCAATGCATAGTGGCAATCAGAACATTTCTTTAAGAGGTTTACTGAAATATGTCTAGACATTAGATGTTTGGTTGCCTGTGTCTTGTACATGCGTCGGCCTCATCGACAGAAGTTTAGCGTCCATGTTCCTCAAGGCCAGTGTAGATGTCTCGATCACACCATCGTTATCCCATTGGAACTTGCTCTCGTTTGCGCTATGTGAAGATACATGTATCTTCAGATAGCGACAATGTGAGCAAGTTCGACTGGGATACCGTTGGTGAGTCGAGACATCTACGCTGGCCTTGTTGAACATGGATGTGTCCGTCCACGAGGCAGACGCACGTAGGAGATAGAGGTAATGCAAACCATAACAGTTTGCTCAAATCAGACTTTAGGGGTTTGGTTGCCTGTGTCTTGTACATGCGTCTGCCTCGTCGACAGATGTTTAGCGTCTATGTTCCTCAAGGCCGGTGCAGATGTCTCGGCCTCACCATCCGTGTCCCACCCGAACTTGCTCTCATTTTCGCTATGTGAAGATACATGTATCTTCAGATAGCGGCAATGGGGGCAATGTCGAGAGGGATACGGATGGTGAGTCGAGACATCTGCGCTAGCCTTGTTGAACATGGATGTATCCGTCCACGAGGCAGTCGCAGGTAGGAGATAGAGGTAACGCAAACCATAACAGTTTGCTCAGATCATATATATAGAATACTCTAGATATTAGGGGTTTGGTTGCCTATGTCTTGTACATGCATCTGCCTCGTCGACAGATGTTTAGCGTCCATGTTCCTCAAGGCCGGTTCAGATGTCTCGGCCTTACCATCTGTATCCCACTCGAACTTGCTCTCATTTTCGCTATGTGAAGATACATGTATCTTCAGATAGCGACAACGAGGGCAATGTCGAGTGGGATGCAGATGGTAAGGCCGGCGAGCTCCAGGCGGGCCGAGCGACCGCACGGGATAATAGATCCAACCGCGGATAATAGATCCAACCGCCCAGAAAAATGGGTACTGTAGTAGTGTTTGTATATTAGCCGTCACGCTACGCATGCGCATGTGCTCTCAAATGATTAATATCAGCTTAGTATTTATTTATTTGTATATGATAACCATTAAATAGTATTATATTACAATTGAGGTTCCACACTCATTAATTTTGAATCAGTAAATAAATCATCAAAATTATAATTGTCCTTTTCATTACTATTTTTTTACTAACTTTCTAACACAAAATAACGGAGAAATATGAGATGAGGGATAATATTCCTTTAGTCTGGGCTTCATTGCATGGTCACTATTGTATATACATAATTATCACTGGCAAACTTATTGCCGACGACTTGGTTCGTTTCTAAAAACTATCAAAATGTAATTTGACACAGTGATTACAATGGAACACTAAGGTTTGTATGAAACTTTGCTGCAAAATAGTTCATTTCAAATTTATATGTATGGTACGTACCTGTTTTTTTTTTTTTCATTTTGAGACGGTCTCCAATTTAGTCACCTGTTTCTTAATTTTACTTGATAGTAGTACAGTACGGCAGAGGTCAGATCCAAGGGTTTCTTTAGGCCCTGTTTAGATTCCAATTAACTTTTTCTTCAAACTTCTAATTTTTCCGTCACATCGAACTTTCTTACACACACAAACTTTCAATTTTTCCGTCATATTGTTCCAATTTTTTTAAACTTCCAATTTTAGCGTGGAACTAATTAACAAAGCCTTAGTGTCATGTAATGAAAATGTATGGCGGTTGTATGCGACATAGGCATGTTCTGAACTATGTACTCCATTTTTTATATTATAAGATGTTGGTCTCTCCATTCCTTATCGAGATTCGCTAAAGTCCATATAAATTTGGACATATATTATAAAAGCACATATATAGATTCTAATAATGTGAAATGGATAAAGTAATGTTATATTCAAATAGTGGTCTCTTTGCCACCGAGAACCATGCTAGTTGCATGGAAAAATTTAAATTTTAGGTTGAGCAAAGGGGAGTTGAAATCCAGAATTAACACATGCTCGTGGCGCTGCATGCCTTGTACTTCCCACCTAACCAACTGTGCAGAAGATACGTGATCAATGGAATATATACCTTCTAGTTAGCAGTTTAAAGTCAATTATAACTTAAAAAATAATAAACCATGAACCGGCGGTCCGACCGGTGAACCGACGAAGCTCACCGGGTCGATCCTCAGTCCGGCTTTTTCCACTGTGGGTTGAGCACGACACAGCATCAGCTGCATCCACTCTACCAATTTATCCAATCCCTAGGCATAGTAGAGACACCGCCGGGCCAGGCCACCACCAGCTAGGGTCTCTCCTGGGCATCCGTATTAGTGTGTGCTTATCACACCGAAGAGTGAAACAGCATTTTACCATGTCTGCAGCACGTTGCCACGGCGGGCCATGGGCGGCTGACAGGCACTATATGTGAGCATCCGAGGAACTTGCGTGGCCTGAGATCAACCAGACCTGGGATCAAGGTGATCGAAGGTGCCTGAATAGTTTCCAATGCCTGCCATGCCTAGGAACAAACCTAGCTAGTAGGAGAATAACATTAATTCTTTTTCTCAAAAAAATAGGCTAGAGTAGCTGTGCCTTTGCTGGGTGCACACCATCTTTATTTATAAATAGCACGCCGTCGTCTGGGTGAATAACTATTCGTACCTATCTTAACTTGAGTGGTCATTGTAACGATTCATAGCTTCAGTGTGTGTGTTTTGGGGGGGGAGGGGGGGGGGGACCTACAGCTGGCGCATTAAGCCTGTCGCATATACAAATTATTTTCGCATGCAATTTACGATAGCCGTCTCTACAAATTAGTTGATTTATATTATTATTTTGAATTGTTCTCCAAACAATTTGCTTCTTTTTTCTCAAGTTTAGATTTGATTTTCAAAGTTACAATAGGTTTAGAAATGTTCAAGACGCTTTGATCTTGCAAGCCAGCTGTGGCATCTAAGAGATAGGGATATATGTACCAATTTTTACTTTGTTGAAGTTCTCAAAAAAAAATTTACTTGTGCATGCTTATACCATGCCGGGGAGAAAAAAGACACAAAACTTATGTACCATATTCTGTTACAAAAGCACAGTAGGTGATGAACTAAATAACCATATTCTCAAGCTAGTAAGGGAGCTGCTACCAACGTTTTGATATTTTAATTTCTAGAGAACCATTATATTTGTCTTGTAGTCAAGAGTGGTAGAACAGGATTTCTGATGACTCCGGTTTCTACATGAAATTATGAGGAATGCTTCGACATATGCGCTCTCGGACTGTTTTCTTATGTAGTTCTCTGTTTTACATAGCTGCACACAATACTTTATTCTCTACTTTTGGCCGTCCTGTATGTTACGGCTTCTGATGCATATTGCCTGTCAAATTTGATATTTCTTTTCACTACAATTGTGCAGCAGCTATTACGCCAACACAATACCATAGTGAGTTAGCATAGAGAAGAAAAACATCAGCTAATTAACAGAGAAAAAAAATAATACTCCAATTTAAGTTTCCCGTCTATTGCAACTGAATTTTTTTCCTTATCACCAACACACGTCTCTGAGTTTTCGTTCAATTCCTTCTATCTATTTGTTCACTTGAAGTTGACAATTATATTTTTTTGCAAAATGATCGCCTTGCTATAGAAACACAGGGCCGTACAAAGCTCTAAAATAATGTATGTACGGTAGAGTAAATGCGATATTTCAAGACATAGCTTCAGAAGATGAAAAGAACAAAATTAAAATTATACAAACAGTTCTAGACTTTCATACGAAGATTAAATTATTTCATTACAATTAGCAATTTAGAATTGAAAAAAAACGAAAACCTGCACTCCTGTTGGACCTGCTGGTCTTCGCCTCTTGCCTAGTCGTTTTTTAATAGATGACGCCGTTAACTTTTTCTCATATGTTTGACCATTCGTCTTATTCAAAAATTTTATGCAAATGTATCAGATAAAAATCACACTTAAAGTAATATGAGTGATAAAACAACTCATAACAAACTAAATTATAATTACGTAAATTTTTTGAATAAGACGAATGGTCAAACATGTGAGAAAAATTCAACGCCGTCATCTATTAAAAAATGGAGGGAGTATTATCTTCGTTTTTTTCATATATGACGCCATTGACTTTTTGGTAAATGTTTGACCTTTTGTTTTATTAAAAAAAATTATGTACTTATCATTTATTTTGTTGTGAGTTGATTTATCACTAAATATTTTAAGCATGATTTATATCTCATGCATTTGCATAAAAAATTTGAAAAAAACGAATGGTGAAATATAATATATATTTAAAAGTAAACAGCATCATGTATTAAAAACACAGGAATTATTATCGACCATAAAAAAATACGCACAGGAACGGCGACGGGGCCATCTCCGACGGATACTGGTACCCGTCCCTGCCCCCAAAGACTTCAAAAAGCCTCGCTCCCTGTCCCCGGCCCCGGGGATGCCTTGCCACCATCCCCGTTGTCAACTGGGTTCTCTGGGCACGATGGGGACACACACACACGCACCATCACATTTAAATCAGGACTAGCAGCATGTGAGAAACAAGATCCAACTCAACCAAGAATCCCAACAAATCAACGAAAATCAACAAAAACAAGCAAATTATGTGATTCCGATTACCAAATCATGCAAATTAAGTTAACAGGAATCAAGGTTATGTGGCCATGTGAAAAGGCATATAGCCTAGTAGTTACAAGAGTCTCAGTAGCACCTGAGGTCCTGGGTTTGACTCCCCATGGGAGCGAATTTTCCAGGATTTGACAGTGTTGTGCTTTCAGTGGTGGGCGACGTTGTGAATGTCTGCGTTGTACTGTGTAATTCTAAAAAAAAAAAAGTTATGTGGCCATGCACAGGCGCCAACAAACAAAGTTAATGCATTCCATAAAACAAAATCAAGAAATACAAGGGGGTATCAAAGAAACGCATGCATGAAGCGTCAGCATCCATAGGAACAAACTGAAGCTATTCATGTTCAGAGCATTAGGAAATTTCGGTCGGTGGCATCCGCCTGCTACCCTCCAGTCCACTATGGAAGCTGTTTCCCGTAATCCCGTGCTCCCTCCAGCTACTGCAGCAAGTTACGTGCAGGCGACGACGGCGCTACGACTCGTTGCAGCGGCGAGATGTGTGCACCCAGCTTGTGCCCTCTATCGGGTAATTGTCATCATGGCGGAGGTTCAATCACCCCGGCCGTTGCGCCTCTCGAGTCGTTCGCTGAGCATAAACCACTTAACAACGATTCAATTTGGACATATTGTCCCTGCATTTTTCTCAAGCTCCCACAAGGAGCGAGCTGCATTAATTCCTGATACCTCCCATTCCTAACTAAGATTGAGCATTGGCTGGCGTATTGGTCGCATGACATCCTTCGCTGAGTTCTCTAGAAAACTTTGCTCCCAGGCATGAGCTTGAGGGCCTCTAATTGCCTATTTCTTCTTCTCTGGTATGACTGCCCTCGAGTCCGTCTTAAGCTGCATATCGTTCTTATCTGGTATTATCAAGTTTGGGAGCCCTGTTCTTTTCCAACGAAATGTAGATGAAGGCTAACTGATGGATGATGGAAGTTATCATAGCAATGATGAGCTAGAATAGTGATGGACAAAAAGTAGTTTTGGTTCCATGACATGGATAATCCGCACATAATTCATTGGTCGTAGTCTCCATAAAGAACATAGGCTGAACCTTGAGATGCAACAAGACACATTATCTACCTCACAATGGCTCTCGCATGTTCATGTTTGAGAACGAAATATTGTTTTGAAAAATGGGACCAGTAGCTTCCGATACACTTGAAGTAATTAAAGTGACGCTAAAAGAACCGCGGATACTGAAATATCTTCTTAATTATTATGCAAGCTGACAACCAACTATGACTTCCTATTCGCCGCTACTTGCAAACTCTGAACGGGTAGGTCCTATGATTTGAACTACCTCTCTACTGATAACTAGACCAAACAAAAAACGGACCAAGAGATTCACAGCTAAATGCAAAATCAGTAAAGTAACAGCAACAGTTGTCAGTAAATTATGTTACTCCCGCTGTAGAATTTTTTATAGATCCTGTTATTGCATCTTATTGGGACCATGTACATTCCCACAATTTATCTGCTTATCATAAAGAAAATGTTTTGTGCACATTTGTGATATATTATTAACTGTTTTGTGCACATTTGTGATATATTATTAACATGTTTTGTAAATCTAATGTACTGTCGACGGGGATACCCGTAGACCGGATATAGAGGGTATTGGGATATAGAGGGTATTGGGGTAAACTGGTATGAGGATCTACGTAGTACGACATCAAGCAAACAGGAAACAAGGATTATACTGGTTCAGGCCCCTTGATAGGTAATAGCCCTAATCCAGTTGATATGGGATTATATAGCGGAAACCACAGATTACAAAAGGAATAGCAGAACTCGATAATACCGACGAGACCGTTGTCAGGGTTACGGGTTAGGTATACCCTTTACCCTTCGATATACGCTAAATATCGGTATGGCATACCTACGCGTATACGGACACTTTCTGCATATACTAAGGAAATCCTTCACGGAGTTTGTAGATGGAAAGAGTCCTACTCGGACAAGACTGGGTCGTCAATGTATCGTGTAAGGTCCGATGTCTCCGAGTCCTACTTGGAAACCACCTGACCTGCGATATAAAAGGGACCTCCTAGGAGGACCTAAGACATCGAATCTCAGAACCAACACAACTCCCACAGCCTACGAAGTCGGAGCTTGCAGGAGCCAAATCGCCGGAGATCTTGTCGAACCAACTCGATTACGATCTCTCCGGATCCATCGAGTTCCATCGTTCCCTTTGTAACCTGTGTTTTCCATCATATAATCCCACATCAACTGGATTAGGGCTATTACCTATCAAGGGGCCTGAACCAGTTTAATCTTTGTCTTCTGTTTGCTTGATGTCGTATTACGTAGATCCTTATACCAACGTACCTCAATACCCTCTATATTCGGTCTACGGGTATCACTCGTCGACAGTGGCGCGCCAGGTAGGAGGACTTGGTGCTCAAGGTTCTACTACTATGTCATCCAGCTTCGTCGACAACAACATCAACACCAACCACAACCAGGGATTTTCTGATTCAACAATGCTGGTGTGGACTCAAGTCAGCGAAATCGTCTTCCCGGTTTACACCACGATGCCAATCTCAGCCGGTCCATCAATGACCGGAAACGAGAACGCAGTGGCTACAACCCAGGACGACTCCATGTCGAAGGATCCTCCCGCTGAAGCGGAGAACGGAACATCGACGACATCCGAGCTCGAGAAGGATTCTAATGCGGCCAAACCTTGTCGTTCCGACAAGAACCACGAGCCGACGAGGATGACTTCCGAAGCGACAAGGTCCTGGTGTCCTATCCACAAAACCAGGAAACACACTTTGCAAGCCTGCTGGGTTTTTCTCAACGTCCGCGCCGAGATTCGCGCCTGCAAAGAGCGTGGAATTCAGCGTATTTCTCCAACTCATGATGTCTATTGTCCTATTCACAAGACAAAGAATCACGACCTCTCAAGCTGCAAGGTCTTTCTCAGTGACATGAAGGCTCCATCTCCTAAGGTCCAGCAGTCACACATCCCCATCAGGGATAAAGACAAGGAACAAGGAGCGACGCCAATTTCAGATCGATTTGTTGGGGTAATCGACATCGATCCCCACGAACCATCAGTCTTGCACCTCCTCGAAGACTATGGATCATCGACAACGAGCGTGCCGCGGGAAGTATTGGCTATCGGCGATGTCGGCACGTTAGCACGCACCAATACGGAAGCGGAGAATCAAGTGACCACTCCGGCCCAGCACATCAAAGCCGTCAACGCAATACTGAGGGAAACCCCCTACGATCCCGTTCTGAACGACGATCTCGCACGTTGGACAGAACGACTACGGGAATCAGTGGCCAACCTCGGTAACGCATTCGAAGAGGCCGCTGCTGCAGCGCGTCCGAAACAGCCACCAACTGGCGATGCTAATGGTGAAAACCCTGAATAGCGGGAATCACCTCATCGAGCCACCCCTCCACCTCGCGGCACCGACGATCTCCGCGATCACCTAAATAGCCGCCGAGAGGCGTGACGCACACGAAATAACGAGAACAGTTCTCGACATCGCGTCTCTTCACGGCGTCACAATAACGAAGAACGAGGAGGCCATTCGAGCGAAGACCGAGACCGTGATAGCCGCCACAACCGCCACGATCACGACGAGCATGAACAGCGGGCGCCGAGCGATACTGGTCGAGGACATCGCCATAATGACAACGATGGTGGAGATCGGCGCCGAGACAACAGCGGGAGACGGCGACAGGATTCTCGAGAACCCGACCGACGTCCTCGTACTCGTGCGCCGGAACCAAGCGACCCATCGTCATCGTCATCATCCTCATCATCTTCATCAGATAGACATCCTCGAAGGACGTTTGATCGTCGACAACCCACCGCTCCCAGCGCTGGGTGTAGAGCTTTCGGTCGTTCACTTCGGGATGTCCGATGGCCTAAAAGATTCCGACCTGGAACAATAGAGAAATACGATGGGAGCACCGACCCGGAAGAGTTCCTTCAGGTTTACTCCACGGTACTCTACGCCGCTGGAGCGGACGACAATGCGTTGGCGAAATACTTGCCAACCGCATTGAAAGGCTCTGCACGTTCATGGCTGATGCATCTCCCTCCCTACTCGATCTCTTCGTGGGCAAACCTGTGGCAGCAATTCGTTGCCAATTTCCAAGGAACTTACAAGCGCCACGCGATCGAAGACGACCTACATGCGTTGACACAGAACCCGGGCGAATCCTTGAGAGATTATGTTCGGCGCTTCAATGAGTGCAGAAACACAATCCCCGAGATCACCGATGCTTCGGTAATTCGCGCTTTCAAATCCGGTGTCAGAGATTGCTACACTACTCAGGAGTTGGCAACGAGGCGCATCACGACTACTCGGAGGTTATTTGAAATTGTCGATCGATGCGCTCATGCGGATGACGCACTGAGACGCAAGAACGACAAACCGAAGACCGGAGGAGAGAAGAAACCAGCAAAGGATGCACCTGAGTCAAGCAAGAAGAAAAATCGCAAAAGTGGGAAAAGGAAAGCTCAAGCGGAAGTTCTCGCAGCAGAATACGCGAACCCTCCCAAGCGCCCAGACCCACAAGGTAGCGACGCGAAGAAAGCATGGTACCCCATACACAAGACGGATAGACATTCTTTAGAAGACTGCCTTGTTTTCAAAAAGTCGCTCGAGAAGCACATGGCATTTGAAAAAAGCAAGCGAGTACGCGTGGTCGAGAAGGATGCAGAGGCGGCTGCTCAGGAATCGGACTCAGCATATCCAGACTCTAACCTCCACATTTCACACATTTTCAGAGGCTCCACAGCATATTCCTCAAAGCGAGAATACAAGAAAGTGGAACGTGAAGTCTGTTCGACATGGCAGGGGGCTGCACCCAAGATGAAGTGGTCCGAACAGAAGATAGAATTTTCGGAAGAAGACCATCCCAAGACTGCCATCATCCCAGGACGCTATCCGATCGTGGTCGAACCCACTATTCGGAACATCAAGGTTGCGCGGGTTCTCATCGACGGTGGCAGCTCAATTAACCTTCTCTTCGCCAGCGCTTTGGACGCGATGGGAATTCCACGAAGCGAGTTGACACCCACCGACCAACCCATCCATGGAATTACTCTCCAGTCCTCGTCCAAACCATTGGGCAAAATTATGTTGCCTGTGACTTTCGGCCAAGCAAACAACTTCCGAACGGAGCAGATCACCTTTGATGTCGCTGAATTCGATACAGCGTATAACGCCATCATCGGGAGAACTGCACTTGCGAAGTTCATGGCCGCATCTCACTACGCGTATCAAGTGCTCAAGATGCCGGGACCGAAGCGAACAATCACAATTCAAGGGAATGCAAAACTGGCGGTACAATGCGACAAGCGGAGCCTCGACATGGTCGAGCAAACGCCCAGCCCACCCGCCACAACTAAGCCACCCAAGAAAGTGAGCAAGACAAAGAAGACGCCAAAACCGGACGGCGCGATCAAGATCGTTCCACTCTCTAGTGCCAACCCCGACAAGACCGTCAAGATCGGGGCATCACTAAGTGAGAAATAGGAACTCGCGCTCATCACCTTCCTCCGCGACAATGCTGACGTGTTCGCTTGGCAGCCGTCCGACATGCCGGGGGTCCCTAGGGAGGTGATTGAGCATAAACTCATGGTGCGACCCGATGCCAAGCCAGTAAAGCAAAAACTGCGGAGATTTGCACCAGACCGAAAACAAGCCATACGAGAAGAGCTCGACAAACTTCTCAAAGCTGGCTTTATTAGAGAGGTACTTCATCCAGAGTGGCTAGCCAACCCAGTCATGGTGCGGAAGGCCAACGGGAAATGGAGAATGTGCGTCGATTTCACCGACCTCAACAAGGCGTGTCCCAAGGATCACTTCCCTCTTCCTCGAATAGATCAACTGGTGGATTCAACAGCCGACTGTGAGCTTTTGAGTTTCCTCGACGCTTACTCTGGCTACCACCAAATCAGCATGGCGAAAGAGGACGAAGAGATGATAGCATTCATCACGCCGTTCGGGGAATTTTGCTATATTAAGATCCCATTCGGACTGATAACCGCAGGGAATACTTTCCAGCGCACGGTCCAGGGCGCACTAGGCGACCAGCTCGGCAACAATGTCGAGGCATACGTCGACGACATCGTTGTCAAGACTAAGACAAGCGACTCATTGATTGACGATCTGCGGGAAACGTTCGATAACCTCCGACGATATCGCCTCATGCTCAATCCAGATAAGTGCACGTTCGGAGTACCGTCGGGCAAGCTACTCGGTTTCCTTGTCTCTGGCAGAGGAATAGAAGCAAATCCCGAGAAGATCAAGGCAATCGAGAACATGAAGTCACCCACAAATCTCATGGAAGTACAAAAACTAACCGGATACATGGCAGCACTAAGCAGGTTCATCGCTAGGATGGGAGAACGAGGACAACCCTTCTTCGCTCTGCTGAAGAAGCAAGACAAATTTGTATGGACACAGGAAGCCGAAGAGGCATTCGTTGCACTCAAGCGCTACCTATCAAACCCCCCTGTACTTGTTGCTCCCTAACCTAATGAAGAATTATTCCTCTATATTACCGCCACGCCATATTCCGTTAGCACCGTCATTGTTGTCGAGAGAGAGAAAATACAACGACCAGTCTATTACGTCAGCAAAGCTCTCCACGACGCAAAGACAAGATATCCACAGATCCAAAAGCTGCTTTACGCGGTAATCATGACATCAAGGAAGCTACGCCACTACTTTCAAGCCCACAGAGTCACAGTTGTCTCCTCCTTCCCTCTCGGTGAAGTTGTGAGAAACAAAGACGTTGTCGGCCGCATTGCGAAATGGGTAGTCGAGCTGAGCCAGTTTGATGTCCACTTTGTGCCACGAACAGCCATCAAGTCCCAGGTACTTGCCGACTTCGTAGCCGATTGGACTATGCCTGATAACAAATCAGACAACCAAGTCGACAACGAAACGTGGACAATGGCGTTCGATGGTGCACTCAACAGCCAAGGAGCATGGGCAGGATTCATCTTGACGTCTCCTTCCGGAGATCAATTCAAGCACGCAATCCACCTCAACTTCAGGGCGACCAATAACACAGCCGAATACGAGGGACTACTCGCCGGGATAAGAGCTGCAGCCGCACTTGGGGTCAAGCGACTGATCGTGAAAGGGGACTCCGAGCTAGTCGTGAACCAGGTGCATAAAGATTATAAATGCTCTAACCCCGAGTTATCCAAGTATCTCGCAGAAGTCAGGAAGCTGGAGAAAAGGTTCGATGGGATCGAGGTCCGACGCGTATACCGCAAGGACAACATCGAGCCAGATGACCTAGCACGACATGCGTCCAGACGAGAACCGCTCGAGCCCGGCACTTTTCTGGACATCCTGACAAAGCCATCAGTAAAAGAGGTTAGCGGCGAAGTTAGCCCGGCCGCCCCCGACATTAGCTCGGAGGCCACAGAGGCAGAACGCGCCGTTGCCGATATCGAGACCACAGAGGCAGAACCGCCCTCAAAGATGCATGCGACATGGTCCAGCGATGCGAAGCCTGTCAATTCCATAGTAAACACACAAAGCTACCCGCGCAAGCGCTCCAGACTATCCCTCTTACTTGGCTGTTCTCGTGCTGGGGGCTAGATATACTCAGACCATTCCCACGAGGACAGGGCGGCTACAGGTTCCTATTCGTGGCGATCGACAAATTCACTAAGTGGATCAAGGCAGTACCCACGGGGAAAATCAAGGCCGACAACGCCATTAAATTCATGAAGGGGATATTTTGCAGATACGGACTACCGCACCGCATCATAACCGACAACTGCTCCCAGTTCATCAGCGCCGACTTCCAGGATTACAGCATCGGGCTGGGAGTCAAGATATGCTTCGCCTCGGTCTCTCACCCCCAAAGCAACGGACAAGTCGAGAGGGCAAACGGCATAGTACTACAAGGGATCAAGACCCGTGTCTACGATAGGCTCATGTCACATGACAAAAAATGGGTTGAAGAACTTCCATCAGTACTATGGGCCGTACGCACCACACCGACAACATCCAACAAGGAAACACCCTTCTTCCTCGTGTACAGCTCCGAGGCCATGCTCCCCAGCGAGCTACGACATCAGAGTATATGAGTACAAAAGTATTCCGACGAGGATCAGGAGGAGCAACGAAACATCGATGTGAATCTACTCGAGGAACATTGCGAACGAGCTGCCGTCCGAGCAGCTAGTTACCAACAAGCCCTCCGCCGTTACCATGAGAAGCGCATCCGAGCACGCATACTTTCGATCGGCGACTACGTCCTCCGACGGGTTCAAAGCCAAGCAGGGCGAAACAAGCTCTCACCCAAATGGGAAGGACCTTACACGATCACACAAGTCTTGCAGCCAGGCGCATTCAAAATTGCAGACGGTGATGGTCGCGAGTTTGCAAATTCTTGGAACATTGACCAACTACGTAAATTCTATGTATGAGTCAATATCATCCATACCTGTAAGACACCTTACAGCATCAAGAAAGCCTATTTTTAGGCGCATATTACAATCAAAGTGTTCCTGCCCGATGATCCCTTACCCAGATGTCCCTTTACGTCGTCTTGACAAGGCCTCCGAGGAACCAAAGGGATCTTCGGCTGGGGATGCCCAGAGCCGATAAAGCCTTGTCAGATCCTGTAGAGATGAAAGACCATGTAAGACATGGTCGTGTAAGAGTTATCGCCGTGCGTATTAACCAAGCCGCGTAATCGGAAATTAACTTTCCAACTTCACGGCTGGGGGCTAGGATCAGTGCTTATTCAACTAAGGCAGGTCAAAGGTCCAAGAGCCTTATCCTCCGAGAAAAATCCTCCGACGACAAGGCTGGGGGCTAGGGAGAGCGTACGACTCAAACGACTGACTAAAGTCGTGAACTGAGAACACACTCTTACACACGATATCTAGAGTAAGAAGGATTTGTTAAGATAGATTCCTTTTCTATTTTACAAAATACTCCTTACAATTTTTACACAAGTCCAAAGCTATATTACACTTTTCCCTAAGATTTCTAACACAGGGTACAAAGACTACCAACAAGGCCAACGCCAGTCCATAGACTGGAAGACCTTCTCCGCCAACGGCGCCATCGACTTCGCCAGGTGGTCTATCTCCGCCGGAGTCCTCCGAGAACGAGCGAAACCTTGATGAAGAAACTCGAGGTCTAGTCACAGGCGGTGATCTCGTAGGCAAGCCAACACGTGCCCTCCGGCATATCGGCTCGATCGACGACATTCCTGCTTCAAGGCTTCGTCGATGCGTTTGCCGACGCCTTCGAGCTGAGTACAGGCCCCATTCAGCCACGAAATGTATCCGGCCGCCGACTCCTCAGGATCTCCACGGGGTACTCAGAGCTCTCTACAAACCTTGGCCATGGACGTGCAGCAACTCTTCAAGTACGAGTTGAACCTCACCTCACGACCTCGGAGCGTTTCCACAGCTTGCTCTTTCTTTACTTCCAACATAGTTCTCTTGAGTTCCGCTACTTCAAATTTCGTCTTTCAATATTGGATACGACGATCTTGGCCAGCAAGAGCACTCTCGAGATCTGTTCAATATGGGAACAACTAAGTCAAGCTGCACTTCTCTTTCGAGAACACGGCTGATCAAGTCGGAGGAGCAAAAAGGGATGAAGGGACCACTAACCTAAGGAAGTCGTCGCCATCCCCGTCCTCGTGGCTAAACTCTGATCTACATCGTCCGACGACGCGTGTGGCTCAAACGCAAGGGTCGGGATGATTGCCGGCGACTCAGGCTGCCCACGCTGCTGGACATTCTCGTCATCAACATCTCTACAAGGAACAAAAAAAAAGTACTAGAGATCAAAATGCTAAAGAAAACTAAGGTGATGGCTGCACGTGCAAAGGCGGTTAGAACCCATTGGAGTTTTATACAGCATGTCTAAGGAGTACAAGCGAGTCAAAATCCTACTCTTCAAAAAGGGGGAGGACAGATTCCCCCAGATCGCCAACTTCTTCCATCACCTCCTTACACGTGTCGCTAGCTGCCCCCCGATCCAAGATCTCGCGCAGATCGAGTTCAGGGTGAGCCAGCCTCACACACGCAAGGACGTGGCACGCCCCGGTGTAGATCCCGTTGGACGTCTCCTCTCCGATCCTGGCCGCATGCTTGGAGGGAATCTCCTCCATCGCCGCCGCCAGCTCCGCAAGAGAAGATGTCAGCAAGAACTCATCGGGATTCGCCGGGATGGTAGACTTGATACCGCATTCCCCGGCGAGCTGGTGTAGACCAGTATAGGTGACCCGCAACGAGCCACGGATTTCCGACAAATTGTTCCCGAGCTCCGACATGCGATGCCCAAGTCCCTGCCGTTGTCACTCGTTGCCAGCCACCAACTCCCTCATCTTCTTAAGGTCCTCACGAGCCTCCAACTAGTCGTGCGCCAGCCAGTCGGCGTGCTCGTTCGCCGACGCCGCCGCCGACCTCGCCTCCGCAATTTCGCGACCAATGCCGCGGCCACCAGCCTCGAGGAGGCGCCCTATTTCAACCTGGAGCTCTTCCCAGGTGAGGACGGCAGCCGGCGGACCACGACCAGCCACGAGATCGCTAGCCGGGCCGCTTGGTGTCACCTCGCGGCTCCCGGGCATGACCACAACACCCGTCGAGGCTACAGCGGGAGACGCGCCAGAAGTCCCTCCAGACTCGTCCTGCGCCGCCTTCGCCCGCACCGCCCTACGAGAAGGCTGTGGTTCAGAAAAAGTTCGACGGAATCACGAGAACTCAAAGTCATTCACTTACTTGTCGCCGAGCGTCACAAGCCGCTGCCATCGTGGAGGCGGGGGAGACGCGTCCGAGGCCTGGAGCACGATCGATATGGAGTGAGGTGGAAGTATTCTGACTATGTGATCAAATGACAGGAGAGCTTACCGAGGGAGTAGATGCCTTTCGACGATGTCCGGTTACAGAGGAGAATTTCCTCCCCTTTGTTGGAACGTCGCCACTACTTGTTGTGGCAGCGACAGCAGCAGCATCGGACACCTCCTTGGCGACCTTCTCTTTCAGTGACACTACCACCTGATGGTCAACAAGCGGCCCGATGATATCAGTCAGAGGAAGAGCCTACGCTTTATGAAGTCATATGGCGATCTCGGAAGAAAAACGCAGAAGGCCCACGGAGGACACTTACATTGATGGCAGCGTCGCGTTCGGCCACCCCCTTCTCACAAAGGGGAACGGGGACATTGCTTGCCGTCATCGGAACACTGATCATCACCTGGCCGACACGACGTCCCACGGCTTCGCTGCTCAGTCCTATGAATCGAGAACCAAAATTCGATAAGTCAGGAGGAACGCGCACACAAGCATGTCAGGGTAAATGCAAGAAAGATACCCCGAGGAGAAACCCGGGTCGTGTCCTCCGGTCCAGAATAGTCAAAGGCTGGATGGTCTCGAGCCTGGAGCGGCTGGATCCGTCTACCAATGAAGTCAGCAGTGACTTCATATCCCGACAAACCTCTACTCGGAGATTGTCGACAACATCGATGAAGGACTGAAGAGAAGGGGTCAAAAGGGGCTTTGGGGTCCAAGACGAAATCTTGTCTGGTTGTTCCTCAGGAACTACGAAGACAGGATCCAAATCTTCTATCTGAAGATAGAACCACCTCGTCCGCCATTTGCTGCGAGAGGAAGGGCACTGGAAGGGGATATAACGCGACTTCAAGCCATCCCGAAGTCGGAATCCGACGCATCCAGACAGGCTGTTGGACTCCATCCAACGCAGCTCATAGTAGAAGCGAAAGAGATCAAGAAAGGGCTCTACCCCAATGTAGGCCTCACAAAGATGCGAAAAAATACTAAGGAAGGCAATAGAATTGGGGTTCAGATGGAGCAAAGAAAGACCGTAGAAGTTCAAAATCAAGAGAAGAATTTCGGAAGGCGGAGGGAGAAAACCGCAAAGAATGTAGTCCTCGATCGCAACCATGCAACCTAGCATAGGCTGGGGTTCAGTACCTCCTGCTTCCCTCTCCATGGTCCCACGACCGGGAAGGGCGCCGTCCTCCTAAAGCTTCTTCAGCGACGCGCTGGTGGAGGAAGATTTGCCGAGATCCATCGCCGACTGGAGATCGCCGGAGAAAGCGTTGAGATTGACGAGCTAGGGTTTTTTGTGGGAACGGAGAAGACGAAAAACGCTTGCAGGCTAGAGGTTTTCTTCACAACAGGCAGACTTCAAAATGGATCCCCAAAATTCCCTTAAATAGACACACTTCCGACGGTGCGAATTCCAAGGAAAGGAGAGAGATAGCTGCCGGAAATTTCTGGGTCCGTTACGCGCGGCAGTTTTTTAGACTTCAGTTTAAATTCACTCATGACCATTGGGCTTCACAGGGTGTTCTCGACTATGTCCTGTCTCTACGGTTCTTACACCGGGAACGACAACAGCCTCGACACCTGAAGTCGCGAATGCTTACACGAGTTCATTTAAGCAGAAGTCGGGGGCCACTGTCAGGGTTACGGGTTAGGTATACCCTTTACCCTTCGATATACGCTAAATATTGGTATGGCATACCTACGCGTATACGAACACTTTTTGCATATACTAAGGAAATCCTTCACGGAGTTTGTAGATGGAAAGAGTCCTACTCGGACAAGACTGGGTCGTCAATGTATCGTGTAAGGTCCGATGTCTCCGAGTCCTACTTGGAAACCACCTGACCTACGATATAAAAGGGACCACCTGGGAGGACCTAAGGCATCGAATCTCAGAACCAACACAACTCCCACAGCCTACGAAGTCGGAGCTTGCAGGAGCCAAATCGCCGGAGATCTAGTCGAACCAACTCAATTATGATCTCGCCGGATCCATCGAGTTCCATCGTTCCCTTTGTAACCTATGTTTTCCATCATATAATCCCACATCAATTGGATTAGGGCTATTACCTATCAAGGGGCCTGAACCAGTATAATCTTCGTCTTCTGTTTGCTTGATGTCGTATTACGTAGATCCTTGTACCAACGTACCCCAATAACCTCTATATCCGGTCTACGGGTATCACTCGTCGACAACCGTAGTCGAGTTGGTTCGACTAGATCACCCTGGTGACTTGGCTACTGAAGACTCCGACTTCGTAAGCTGTGGTGGTTGTGTTGGCGGTGAGATTCGATGCCTTAGTTCCTCCCGGGGGTCCCCTTTATACCGCGGGTCAGTTGGTCTCCCAGTAGAACTCGAAGACATCGGACCCCACACGATACAGTAACGACCCAGTTCTGTCCGAGTAGGACTCCTTCCATCTGTGGACTCCGTGATGAATTTCCTTAACGTGTACAAAAAACATCCGTATACGCGCAGGTATACCATATCATATCAGTATACGACGTATATCCAAGGGTAGAGGGTATACCTTATTCGTAACCCTGACATAATGCGTCTTGTTTCATATGCTATATGTTTGATCTTTTTTGGTGAGTTGTCATGTATAAGATTGGACTCCGATACCAATGCCTCTCGCTCTAGTTTTTTTTTAAAAGTGCAGATTGACTTACTTTTTTGTCTCTCCATTTTGATTTTTTTTTACTTGCTCAAATATTTTCTATCCTACTCAAATATTTTCTATCAACATTCTATATTGTTTAGATTTTCATTTTCCCAGTTATACATGTTCCTGATAGAAGTTTCATAGTCTTGCCATTGTAGCAGACAACTTTTCGCAGCTTTAGGAGGGGATTTTTTATGAGCTGTAGTTGCAAATTTTAGCTAAAATAGAATGTTTATATTGGCAAATTTTTATTGTAAGCACTAGTTCATACTACTTCAATGTATCATTCTTGAGGAGATATGTGTATTTTCATGTTGTGGTGGAAACACGTGTCAACAAATTTTATTCCCAGTATGATTATTTATAGATGTATCAAGAAAAGATGTACGACACACGAAGAACTCACTCGACGTACATAATGGAAGCATCTAAATTTATTGACCAGGCTAAGGCACATGCTTTGAGGTAAAATTTTGGGCCACTTAGTGGAGCATAGATTTTATGAAGAATTACAAGGTTTGGACCTATCACAAGGAAATCGTCACTCTTGAAGGTGACGGTAATGCAGAAGTGAAGAGGTTTTCAAATGTCTGAGGTAGAGAATTTTACAATTGAGTTGGTAGTGATAATTTCGAGGTTGATTTTGATCAGGAGGATACGCTACGGCACGCTGAATCAGAGGTGCTAGCTAGTCGGTACAGCACGAGGATTAGACAATTGGAAGGCGCTAAAGAAGTCAGCGAAGGATCTTTTTTTACGTTGAATCCAAGGGATGTAATAAGAATTTTATGGTGTTGCGTTTGGCATTTAAACTTCTCAGATTGAAGGGTAGGCACGGATGGTCCGATGGTAGTTTCAATGATTTGATGGGTCTTAGAGTTTGCTTCCTAAGCCTAATTTCTTGTAATCCAACACATGTCAAGCTAAGAAACACATATGTCCATTATCACTAGGTGTTGAAAAAATTCACGTCTGTGTAAATCACTGTGTACAGTGTCGTAAGGAATATGTAGACTTGGACAGTTGCCCCTAATGGGACATGCAAGTTGGTACAAAACAGGTAACGGGTGCTTTGATAATGAGGTTATCGACCTAGATTTATCGGTGCATACAAAGAAAAAGGATCCGACTATGGTGATATTACATCAGTAACATGGGCTATATGACCACTTAAAATTTGTGTTACTGAAAACCACAACAATACATTTTTGAGGCTATAGTAGCACATTGTTGTTTTACTAAAGCCTTGACATGATGTAGTTGTACAAGAATGTGAAAATAAATATAGAGTAATGTGTATAGGCAGTCCTTAAACTTGTAGGGGTGTGTCATCTAGGTCCCTAAACTTTCAAAATGCAAATTCATGTCCCGGAACTTGTCATAGTGTGTCATCTAGGTCCCAAATCGCCACACCCCTTCTGGATCTTACGTGGTATTGATGTGGCCTGCCACATGGAATGACTCATTTTAACTGACAAATGAGTCCCATTTAAAATTTTTCCTTTTTCTTTTTTATTCTCTTTTTTCCCTTTCTTCTCATTTCTATGTGTCTCGAGTAGCAGAAGAAAGGGGCAAAAGAAGAGTGAGAAGAAACCGAAGAAAAAGAAAAAGAAAAAAAGAAAAAAAGGGAAAAGAACACATCACATCCATGTGGCATGCCACATCAGCGCTACGTAGAATTCTAGAGGGGATGTGTCGATTTAGGACCTAGATGATATACTTTGACAAATTCTGGGATCTGGATATGCATTTTGAGAATTTAGGGACCTATATGACACAACTCTACAAGTTTAAGGACCGTTAATGCACTTTACTCATAAATATATGTATAGGTGCCACAACTCAGCTAGTGCGTGTATTTTGATTAAAAGATCAGTATTCCACACCATATATACTTTTTAGGCCATGTAAAAAAGCAGCAACTCTGACCATCTCGATAAGGATCTATACATGTATTGTTTTTCTTGGTTATAATAATAAAATAACCTGCCGATTTGAAACTGAAAAATATAATGATTAGCAAAAAGTAAGTGCATGCAAACTAACATAATTTCCAGACTATTTGAGTAATCATACATATCATTGTCTCCGGTGATGAAAACTGTACACAAACAAAATCGAATCCAGGAGCCAACTATCTAGTTGTTAAGCTTATAATACAAATAACAAAGTAGGATTAATCAAAAGGTGCATAACAGTGTTTTTAACCAATATACACACGACTGCTAGGTGATGTCACGCATTTTAGACTGCATTCAGCAGCTGTGGTCGGGAACAAACCGGCCGCTGCTGCACGTAGAACGGAGCAGTTCATTAGCATGTGATTAATTAAGTATTAGTTTTTTAAAAAAATGGATCAATATGATTTTCTAAAGCAACTTTCATATAGAAATTTTTTTTAAAAAAACACACGTTTACTAATTTAAAAAGCATATGTGCAGAAAATGAGGGAAGTGAGTTGGAAAACTCAAGTGCCGAACTCAGCCTTAGTCTGTTTATGAAATGATTTGGTACTGTCTATTCATTCATGGTTCTACTTATTTGTCACACGGATAATACAAGTACTACCACGTACTTCTTTCTTTCACATTATAAGATCTTTTGGGTTTTGAATAGATTTATAAATGGATTATGCATGTGTTTCATATGTGTGTCCAAATTCATTTAAAATGTAAACATAAGAACAACTAAAGTAATAATTAGCAATATATAGACAGTAAACGACGATTAGGCAGTGATATCATTTCAGCCGTCAGTTTGAACAAAAATTAAAATCAACGAAAAGGACCTATATTCGGGAGCGTATCCTATACACACAGAACCTCGCGTGTACATATCGTGTATACCAACTAAAAATTATCACAAAAAAATGTAGGAAAATTCATACATGTACTTTCAATAGTATTACATATACGTGCAAAGTCGCATCTTCAAATTCATTCTACATAGAGAATAACAAAAAAGATAAAATTCTGAGAAAATTGCAGCCTTAAAACTGTCAGATTTTTTGTTTTTTTTGTTACGGCTAAAATATAATGAATTTGAGGTTAAGATTTTAACCCTAGGTGTAATACAATTGAAAGTACGTGTATGAATTTTTCTAGATTTTTTGGTAATATTTTTTAGGTGGTGTGCATGTGTACACGTGAGGGCCTGTGTGCATAGGATATGTTGCCCTGTATTCTCTCTAACAGCAAGACAAGGAAAACCAATGCAGCAGCGGAGTGTTTGCAGCCCTTCTCCTACCAACATCTGCAAGAGAGCTGAGGCTCGATTGTTTGCAGGTTTGGCTACATGAGAAAATCACCTATTGTGTTGGCCTGTGTACCGATCTCGATAGGAATCACCTTCCATGCAAAACTAGTTGCAGAGCTGGACATTTCAGATGCGTGGTGCGTCTCAAATCCCACATGCTTTCCATTCCGACCAGCTGCAAAAACCATCATGCAATGGATCGATCATGAAAAAAATTAAAGGCTCAGGTAAACTGGCCAGCATTCCGGTAAACCCCTGATGCCTTCAGATTTCAGTTCCGATTAAAGGCTCAGGTAAACTGGCCAGCATTCCGGTAAACCCCTGATGCCTTCAGATTTCAGTTCCGATTAGTCCCCATCTTCTGTCTAGCCAGGTCAAGCAATTTTCTGATGAGTTGCATGCTCTGCCGTGTAGCTGCTAGGCCGAACGAGCTCAAATAGGTGTCTGCTACTTATATAAACAGCAGTTTCTCTCTAAAAAAAAGAAAGAAAGAAAAGAAGAAGAAGAAGAAGAAGATATGTTCATTAATTAACCGAACTCTCTCTGAGCCAATGTCTCACACAATACCATGAAATGAAAAATAGGTCCAACGTAGCGAAAGGAAGTAATGTTCATGAGCGTCTTTATGGTCCAGCAAATTGTATCGCTCGGTACTAGTACATATCTAACCGTTCATTCCGGCATGGGTAGGATCGGGAGAAAAAAACGGGTGGACTGCTAAAGTCGTCCTGCTGCGGCGTCGATGTCGTGGTTCCCGGCGGCGGCGGCGGCGTCGTCGAACTCGTTGTTCCCAGCGGTGGCGGAGTCCTTCCCGACGGCAGCATTGAAGCAGGCGCGGCGGCGTCAAACTCGTCGTTCCCGGCGGCGGCGGCGTCAATGTCGTCGTTCCCGGCTGCAGCGGCGTCGATGTCGTCGTTCCCGGTGGCGGTGATGGCGTCGATATCGTCTTTCCCGGCGGCGGCGGCTGCGGCGGCTGAGTTCACCTCCAAGAGTCGGCGGAGAAGATCCAGGAGGCGGTGGAGGCATCGATCCAGGGTTCGATTCCTCCCAATCCATCTATTGCACGCGAAGTTACGTTTTTATCCTTCTAACTCTGTTTTCCAAGAGGTACCGCATCAGGGATAATTTTGGTAACTCACTGTACCAAACAATACCAGCCGTTAGATTGGGCTAGATCCAACAGCCAGCATTCGGTACCGTACGGTACCGTTGGACCATAAAAAATCTCAAAGTTTATACACAGCAATTAGACACGAATATATTGATGTGAAAAGAATCAGTGCACAACATAAAGCTTGTTATTTCTTTGCTTCCCTACCCATGGCATCAGCAACATACATATATGAATATTTAGAAATACATAAAGTAAACTAACATTGTGACAAAGTAATAGTAATGACATTCCCTACTACAGAGAGAAACAAAGAAGATGGTATTATAGGTGTCGGGATAGCTAAAACCAGCACCTATCGTGCTTTTTCTGCCCACACATGCACCCTCGATAAAAACCGGCACCTATAGTATTCCTATCAGTTTTTTCAGAAGAGCCGACACCTATAATATATTATAGGTCCCAGTTTTTACGAACCTACACATACACTCATATTATAGGTATTAGTTTATTTAAAAATGAACACCTATTAAAAAAACCAGAAGGTGCCGACCGAACCAACCAACCTTATCTGCTCCCAGTAAACATTATCCCCACAGTTCTCCTCCACACTGCTGCCCCACTCACCCCCTTCTCCTCCGTCCTCCACATCCAAGACACACTCCCACCCACCCCCTACCGCGGCCTCTCCCCACCTGCCTCCACCGTGCCTCCTCCCCACCGTGGCGGCAACAGAGATGACTACTCTGCTCTCCTAGCCGACGGATCCAGGCGATGGCGACGACCCTCTCTGATCCGCCAGATCTGGCTGGAGGGGAGGTGGCAGGCTCCCCATCTAGAGGCAATGGCGGCGCCCTCCCCTCTGCAATGATGTAGCAATTATGGTTTGTCCCCCATCTAACTTTTTCTCATTGTCTGTAGAAAACCTGCCATTGTCTGTAGAAAACAGAGAATAACATAATAGTATTATCCCTATTAACTACAAAATATGGATTGTAATGGAGGCTAACAAATAGAAGTATCTTATCAAGCTCTTACAAGTATCTTACCAGCAATGCTAAGGACGGTACAACCGGTGGCTGGCTCGTGATCCAACTATTGCAAGGGTCAAAACTATACTGATAAAACTATCTCATACTCGGAGAAAACTACTAGTTCAGAGAACAACTGCTTCTTATGCTCGGTGCCTTTCTCCATGCAACCAACCAAATCGACCATGGAAAACTCAGTCATACTCCATCCATTGACCACTGAGAGAAACCTGTGAGAAAATTCCATCCATGCCACGACGAGTTCAATTCTTTTTGGATATTCATTTTTGTTCAGTTCTATTCTCCAAACCATTCGATGTCAAACTGGTTCTCTATATATACTATATATACTAGTTATCGTGCACGTGCAAGGCACGTTTTAGTATTATGTGTGTGTAGAGAGAGAACAATAGTGACCTAGAAAGGCAGTACACTCCAACAAAATCTCGAGGTAAAAATAGAGTTTCATACACCATAGTAACATGTCAATTTGGATGATTCCTATAAAATCCTTTCGGGTGAATCACACTACCTTCGCATTACAAATTTACAAAGTGTGAACTGGCGTATCGAAGCTGCTAGTTCATTTCAGACAATGATTGAAAAAAAACACAAAAGTGCGTACATTATCAATTATAAGGCATGGTACTGCGTCAACCTGGCTCAATGAGGCGCCAGCCCATTTTCCACGGGCTTTTCTCTTTTGCCCCTCCCCTCTATCTTCTTTGTCCTGTAAACCCAAACAGCTGCACTCAATGCTGGCATTGATAAGAGTTTATATCCTTGACAAGCTAGAATAGTAGCAAAATATGTGCACAACTATGTATGGGTAGTTCATACAAAAATTGCTTAAAAACAAAAAAAAAGAAAAGAATAATGAGGTAGTTTGAATCTTTCCCTTGATGAAAATAAAAATGTGAATAGAAGGAAATCAACCCTTTTCAGGATGCCATGGAGCAGTTTGTTACCATATTGTACAGAACCAACAATTAAACTATCCATTTTTTTAAGAACTGACACATAATGAAGGGAGGGAAAGGAATATAGGTTTTGTATGTCTAAAATGTTGATTGTTCCACGAAGGCTATATCTATGCTGGTACAATCACGAAATATTTTTGGATGTAAGAATCCTCTACCCAACACAAACATCTATTTGTATCAAAAGATTAGGAAATGGATACACTGCCTTATTACAGTAATAAGATATTTTCCCATAAGAAATTGGTTGGCAGAAAAAAGAAACCGGAGTTAAGAAATAAAGTGCTTACATGGGCCAGAAATCACCAGATAAGAGCGAGATGACGCTGAAACATACAACTGGGCAGCACAAAGACCTACTTTGGAATACAACCTGCCCTGAAAATGCATTCCACCATGTAACATGAGTACTATCAATAAAGAATAAGGGCTCCTTGATATTCAATAGAGAAAGCCAAATAGAAGTCACAAATAGGTATAAATATACATGAACTCAAATTTGACATAGGCATTCGATTACCCCTAAGAAAAAAAAGTCAGATAAAATGGAGTGAGCTACTCTATTAATATCAATTATTTGCCAATTTGTCAATCACTTAATCCGATTTAGTCACTCCAAGCAATACTAAACATCACAGTAATCTTATAATTTTTTCATGCCTAACTCCATATCACACATGCCATGAGCATCTGCCACTGACATGAAGGATGCAAATATCAGCAGAGAAAATAATGATATTCGCAATTTACAAATCATTAGTGTCATTAAGTGTGTTGAGAGAAAATAATTAATATAAACAGCAGGTACACTTAAATGTATCGCCAAGGGAACAACTTTGAAAAAGCTTCCAAAAGCATATAACTAAACAATACGACAAGCCCAGGTACTGCACATTTTCTACCTAGAGAAAATTACTCTCGATCATTCATATTGCGTAGGTGCTAATATGGGTGATTAGGCACCTATCCTTGTCCTTTGTTTCAAGGCACCTTTACATATGTTTCATGCTACAAGCTGACTTGAATTTTGCTGCACACACTAAACGATATGGATTGAACCCAATCCTCGAAATTACATGCAAGTGCAGCAAAATCATGGAAGAGAAATTAGTGACAACTAACCTTGCCAAAGCTCTTGTTTACATTTTTACTATGGGATAAGCCCCAACAACGAATGGCATCCATGGTCCTTGCAGTCTTCCAAAACACTTATATTTTTTTTATTAGAACTCAGCATAGGCAGCAATAGTCAGGCCTCAGGACCAGAGCAGAAGCATTATACCGTGTCATCTGGAGCTTGGGCAACACATTGATCATGTCAAGGAACAAATCATGTCCAACGAACCATCTATTAGCTACAAAACAGAAACAAAGTAAAAGTGTGCTAAAAATTGATTGAAGAAAAAAATAGTGCATATAGCATACCCACTTTGCAAACTGAAATATGCTTGGGGAATAATATTGACTAACCAGCATTTCATCGAACACCTTTTGGACATGAGAATCAATGATCCTTTTGTCCCTAATAATCCTGAAAATAGACTGGGAGGCACTCAGACATGTAAAATGATCAGCACATAACTCAATATCTAGCTTTTGTTGTAGATCAAGATGAAACGACTAAACTAAAAGGGAAAACACAGATCAAACATCATTTTCATTGTAGATTCAGAATTTGACTTCACAAAATATAGGAAGAGTAAAATGATTTTGTACCTTCACTGATGGGGGAGGGGATAAGATCAGCTGGCCACATCGGGCTTGAGGGCCGGATCACGTGGGTGACATCTGAGTGGCAGGAGTGCAGGAGGCAGCGCCGTGGTTGAGGTCGAATCGTGTCGTGAAAGCGCGGTGATTGGACGGCGATGCGGGCGGAGTGGAGGAGGCAGCGGCGGGTATTACCGGTGGAAGATGGACAGCGACGGCGGAGACCGCGAGGAGGACCGGTGCCCGGCGCCGTGTTGGAGTGAGGAGGATATACAAAGGGGAGGGGAAGAATGGGAGATGCGATAGCTCCGGCGAAACCTCCGGTGCCGATGGATGGATGGATGCGCGGTGGCGGGGAGAGGCGCGTTCGTTTTGAGGATTTGTCGTTGCGGTGCGGATGCACGATGGATTGAATGCGGCGGAGGCGGGGTGCGCGGCAGAGATGGCGCGGGTGGAGGGGAGGAATCGCGCGTGGCCGGCGGTGGAGAGGATAAGGTAGCTAATCGGTGGAGCGAGGAGGATAGCGAAACAAATTGATGGTTGAGATGAGATGAGATGAGATGCAGATGGACGGATGAGATGAAAGGGGTTGATTTCACCTGTAGGATTGCTAGGCACAACTCCTTCTTTTGGGACCACCTATATATTTGTCGACAAATTTTCTCCTAAAAATTTGACAGATGTAATTATAGTACAATCGTAGTGTAATTACACTGTAACTTGTATGTAACTACAGTGTAACTTGTATGTAAGTTTCACGTAATTTTGAATCGTTAGATCTATTACAAGATTTGTTTTGGTAAGAAAGAAAAAAAAACACAGCACACACATATGTGAAAGGATTTGTTCCCACGACCTCTATTTTACCGAAATAACATGTTAACGAGAGATTCTTGAAAGTTACATACAAGTTACACTATAGGTACAGTGTAATTACATGCAAGTACAGTATAATTACACTATGATTGTACTGTAATTACATCTGACAAATTTTTAGAGAAAAATTTGTCGATAAATATATAGCAAATTCGTCTCCTTTTTATATTAGTATAGATAAATATATAGCAAATTCGTCTCCTTTTTATATTGGTATAGATATTTTTGTCAGACCCATGAACGAAATAATTTGATCAGTGCCAACAACCAATCCTCATACCATTTCAATTATTACGATATTACATACTCGATCGTGAGTATTCAAATTCAGTTGGAAGAACTTTAATTTAAATTAACATACATAGTAGTTGTTTTTTTTGGGGAAAACACTCTACATAAAAAAAAGGTCAAAATTACTATTTCGAAGGAATCAAGAACAAATTTAGATGAAGCAGTAATATTGGCACCGCAGCTCCACAGAGCCAGGCGCCTGCTAAATGGAAGTTTGAAGTTTTTTCTGAGCTAATAGTGGATTCCTTCAACCAAGTTAAATGTGCAAGCACAAAGAGATACGAAAAAGAAAAGGAAGGACCATGCCGTGTGGGTATGGGGTACCCATAATCTCCACAGTAGCCCCTGAGACCTTCACAGTCGAAAAGATAATCTTCTCTCGAACCAAATTTCTCCAAAGCCGAGTGCTTCAATCATCTTTGCCATGGTCTCCCGAGTACTTTTACTAAATCTAAAGATTGTGGAGGGCTAAAAAATAAAGTCAGGTGCATCGACTAGATGCACCTAATAGGTGTAGCCCCCGACTATATGTGGTTAGTTGAACAAACTAAGCATATAGTCAAGGAATAAATAATCCAACCAACCGAATGGTTTTGATAATTATAGTCAACCAAGTGACTTGATATCAATATATAGCATATGCGGTGTGAATCCCCCAAATAACATGATCCAAGTGATATATCGACTGCTTTGTAAAAATTGATGCAAGCAACCTAAAGTTGACTACATCATTAAAAATTCACATAGCAAAATAGCTATAAAAAAGCTTGTATGATGTGAATAAAGAAATTTCCAAGGTATTGGGCATACACCATGCGCACACTGCTTTAACAAATGTGCTTAAGTCTCTAAAAGACACATGGTTTCACCACACCTGGAAATATATGGCATATATGGTGTAAAATCCGAGTAAATAAACTCATAAAGGATTTACCAACCGCTTGGAAAATGACCACAATATATAATCAGCCTAAGCCATAATATTGGTCAATAAAAATGCACACTTACGTGGCAAAAAGCAATGATATAGTATCCAATCAATTGCTTGATAAACCCAAACAACGCCTTGACTATATAAAAAAGTCAGTGAGGCAGCTATATAAAGCTTTACTGTCAGGCACCTTTTAAAATGCATTGTACCAACTCCAAAAAAGTTGAGTAACTACGGTATAAAAGGATTTTAAGGTATTGGGCACATAATCACGCACACTTTTGCCTAAGCAAAAAGATGCCTAAGTCCCTAAAAGAACGTGACAGGCCACACCTGAAAATATGGGCTGCAGACGTATTAGGCCTAGACCTAAAGTGTATCTACCGATACCCTTAAAATATGATGTATAGAACACGCCAATTAATATGCTCCCGAGTGACAAATCTCCAAGGTGATGTAGATCAACTGCTCTCATCTGAGTGGCTTCTGATCCGAGTAATTATCCCTCATGGAGAATACCAAAGTAGATATGATAATTAAAATCCCGACTGGCGCAAGTACTCAGCTGATGGCCCTCACGGGGAATAATGAGTGGTACAGTCATTGAGCATGAGAAATCAACTCATGACCATGAATCCATGTTAAATATATCCATAACAAGTCTAAATTGAAGATATAATCCCCGCGCTTGCGTTGATGAGCCCCCAAGCTTGTAGATTATCCCTCTGTTGTAGTCACAATTGTCCATTGATGATAGCTGACGCAGTCGGCATGGAGACGAAATGACCAACATGAAGATGATATCACCCATCAAAGCTGACGAAGATGTTGGTGGTGGTAAAGACAATGACACCAATCAAAGGTGATGAAGTCACACAGCCGTGGAGGCGAAGAAACCAGTCGACAGAAGACAAGTCAGCCAGCAATGAAGATGAAGGCATCCAGCAACAGCGACAGAATTGTGCAGCCATGGTGGCGAGATAATCAGTCTGTGACCGACGAGCCAGCAGTCGGTGACGACGAGAACAAGCCGACAATGAAGACGTAGACGCACACCAACAGCAATGGCGAAATCCGTCAAACATGAAGATGAAGAAAATAGTCGGCGACGACAAACGCAACCGACGGTAATGACGATTAGCAGCAACAGAGATGATCAAATATGATGTTGAAGTTGCCCACCAATAGCAGTAGAGTTGGCTATGTTAAATAAGCTTGACAGGATGTTGATGATGATGACGATGTCGGTGACCCAGTCAATAGAAGTGTAGCAGCCAATGATAATGATGAAGACGCTCGTCAGCATTTGCGTAGTAGGTCAACCATGAAGGCGAAATAACTAGTCGGCAATGACAGAAGCAGTCGGAGGTGAAAACGTAACCATACATTAGCAATGGCGGAGACGTCAGGGCCGATGAAGTAGAGGTGCTGGTGATGATGTCAGTGACAATAATCCATCAAACTATTGAGAAGATATCAAAGCTCGAGTAGTTTCCTTGATGCGAGCGTGTGCATAAAGAAGACTGATGCAATGCTTCTTGATTTATGAAGACTTAATGTTGTAGCTGTTGGAGATGCTTCACTTGGAGGAAAGTAGATGATGCTGTCCAACTCGTTGAATCTGTGTTAATTGGTTGATAACTCCAAACGCCCAGACATGTAGATAAAATCTCAAACTTGATACTTGAAAAATTTGGAGAAGCCAAAATTTCCAGTGAAATAATTGGAGTTACTCAAGTAGAACGCCATCTCTAAAGTGAAGACAAAACTGATGACTCCTGGAGTTGACTCGTTGGCTGATTAATTGATTGCTTCAGCTTGTCGAATTTTGAGAGTCTTGTATTTGTGTAGCCCCCGACTCTTAGGTTAGTTGGGAAACAACTGAACATAGAGGCGAGAACTGTAGCTTCTTGTCGTCAAGTAGTCATTGCTTGAGTGAAGATACGTGTTAAAGATGTCCGAGTAGAAATATTGAATATTGAAATACCACTTGTTGTAGTAAAATAACACGGCATCATATTTGGTGACACATGCCAAGATGTCGAAGCTCTTGCCGACGTCGTGGTTGGTGAAGTAGCAAATCTTGCAAAGTGGAGGCAATAGAGTTTGCCAATGCAGAAAACAATAAAGATGAAGTCGCTCCACCATGGTGACAAAGTGCATAGCCGTGATGAAGTGAACACGAGTCGGTGGCAACAGAAGCAAACCAATAGCGAAGACGCGTAGTCGTGAAGATAAAAACACCAGTCGGCGACGACGTAACCAGACGGCGACGGAAGAAGCTGAATGATGATGGAAACGAAGACGTCCTTGAACGGTGGCAAAATAGGCTAGCCGTGAAAGTGAAGACACCATGGGCGGCAGCGAAGGCAAACTGGCGATGACGATGATACCAGTCAATGATGACGAAGACGCGCAGCCATGGAGGCGAACAAACCAGTCGGCGTCAGACAAGGCGGCTAGCAATGAAAACGATGACGCCCATCGGTAGTGCTAGCGGTATATACCAGCCGTAGAGGCCAGGACACCAGTCAACAGCAGACGAGACGACCGGCGGTGAAGACGATAAAGCCAATGAACACTGGCAGAACCATGCAGCCATGGAAGTGAAGAAACCAGTCGGCAGCAGACGTAGGCACCCAACAACGGCGGCATAATAGGCCAGCCATGTAGGTGAAGACACCAGTCGGCGGCGGTGAAGGCAAGCCGGTCGGTGAAAACGTAGACGCGCAACAACGACGGCATAATAGGCCAGCCGTGCAGGCGGTGACACCAGTCGGCGGCGGTGAAGGCAAGCCGGCGGTGAATATGTAGACGCCTAACGACGGTGGTGTGACCAACCAACCGTATAGGCGAAGACACCAGTCGGTGGCGACGACGGCAAGCCGGTGGTGATGTTCTGACTGATCCATTCCTGGAGCGTAAGAGATAAGCTTAAAGCCATGAATCCCTTTTATGCGTATCTGGATCTGGATCCTGCAGAACAAACATATAGGATGAGTAGTATCTGATGTACATATAATACTAAAAAAAATTCAAGTATTATAGATGACTCCTTACGTTTAAATACTCTGCCCGACTAGTCATAGCCCCAAAGCACCGGGAGTCGGCCTAGGCACTTCCCAAACATGCATATGGGTGGCATGAGTTCGTCATTAAGGGAACAAAGTTTCATGGATCAGAGTTTACTACTCAGGTACTTTTGCAATTGTTAAGAGTAGAAAATAAATTATCTTATCTCTATGCTTTTGATTTCTTCCGAGTAATACTTAGCACCTTGCGTTACTCGGTCCATCCAACGAGCCCCCAGGTGCTAGGAATCGGCCCAAAGGCAACTATCCATTGACAAACCAAACGGAAAGCATAGGAAGATAGAACTCCATAATTTGATAGGCACTTTATTGATACTCGGATTATTTCACAAGCAATCAAGATAAATATTATGAAAATTGTTAAAAAATATGATATAACATCTGTAGCCCCCGACTCACTAGTCAACGGCGAACCTGTTGACATAGTGAGGCAGAGGAAAAGGAAAATATCATATAAAGAAAAAAAAATAATGAATTAGCTTTGTAATATTCCTCTTGATGACGACAGAGGTGCCTGATGTGGGAACAAAGTCGTCCATCAATAATAATGAAAACACTAGCCGGCGGCGGTGCAAGCAAGCCGGTGGTATAGATGACGAGGCCCATCAACGGCGGCGGAGTCCGCCAACTGTATAGGCGAGGACACCAGTCAGCGGCGACGAAGACGGGCCGGCGGTGAAGTCGTAGATGCCCAACAACGGCAGCATAATAGGCCAGCCGTGTAGGCGGAGACACCAGTCGGCGGCGGTGAAGGCAAGCCAGTCGGTGAAGACGTGGACGCCCATGGACGGTGGTGTGACCGACCAACCGTATAGGCGACGACATCAGTCGGCGGCGACGGAGGCAGGCCAGCGGTGAAGTCGTAGACGCCCAACAACAGCGGCATAATAGGCCAGTTGTGAAGGCGAGAGCACCAGTCGGCGTGACGGACGAGGTAGCCGGTCGGTGAAGACATAGACGCCCAACAACGGTGATGTGACCGTCAAACCGTATAGGCAAAAGCACCAGTCGGCGCCGATGAGGCAGCCGGTTAGTGATGGAGTACAGGCGATGATACATGCAAAGACAAGAAATTGCACATCAACCTGTGGTTAGATATTTGTAAAAAGAAAATAATTTATATAATAACTAATAGATCCAAACACATGGTTTGATTTGTGCTTGACGAAGAGGCTTGCATGACCATAAACATTAAAGCATGTGCTCGGTTGCAATGGCTTCTCCATCTGTTCAGCAGCCGTCCCCGTATGGGACTTGTAGAGCCATCAACTGCATGGTCAAAAGGACTCGGCCGAACCGACGACAGAAAAAGTATACGCAGATAATAGATTAATCTGGGAAAAAAATAAAATCAAAGATTAATTTTAATAATCTGCAGATTGAAACAGCTAACCCGATCCCCGAATAGTTTGATCGGTGTGTAATTCGCTGGTCAGCCTGTTGGTCTAGTCCCATATAGGCACCGCTCTGCCTGTACACGCGTGTACAGAGACAACCGAGTGATCTAGGCAACAGCAGTCCGGAGGATAGACCAAACCATGGTTGCATGCAAAATAAAAGCTCAATATTTTAGTCAGAATAATCAGTAGCGGCATTTATAGCACAGCATATATATCGATGCATGCATGTAACATGCACGCGTGCTAATTTGCACGTCCGTGCGTCTGGCAATACTCCATGCATAAATCTGCCCGTGGAGGCCGCAGGGCAAGATGGGACGCAGGAGCTCTCCTCAGGCGCCGAGTCATCGGTGATACGTCCATGTGGAGGCGATCAATGGATCTCATCAGCCAACAAAGCATCTCACAGAAGATCGATTCATGATTAGAAATCAATCTGATAATAATATATTGAAACGACAAACCGGTTGATGTTTGGAGTCATCGAATTCGTTGAGATTAATCTCAACGCCTATTTTAGAATTGATTCCATCGCACTCGTCGATGGGAAACTCGATGCATCCCCAACCTGGCGCGCCAACTGTCGAAACATGAATTCGGCAATAATAAAAAAGGGTAGCGCACTAGACCTAAAAGTGGATGGATGCGGAGACAAAAGATTTAGACAGGTTCAGGCCCTCTTAATAAGAGGTAATACCCTACTCCTGTTTGGTGATTTGAATCCGCCGAGTGTATTATAGATCTGACGATCTGGTTGTGTGTCATATGCCCCCTAGAGGGCCTCCTGCCCACCTTATATAGGACGGGGGGCAAGATTACAAGATAGAAACCTTAACCAATACGGTATCGGTTTCCTAAATCTACTTTACAATATTATCAAACCAGGACTTTAGGCCGTTCCGTAATATACAAGGAAACGTAATACCCAAGTTATGATCTGTTACATATTCCATAGATATAAGCTATCCCCTATAACTAGTCGAATAACCATGCCGTGTGGGTATGAGGTACCCATAATCTCCACAATTATTATAATGGAAATAATTAAGGAGGTAACTCCGGCTCGGACGTCCGATTTACGTGCAAAAATTACTTTAAACTGATTTTTCTCTTAAATTACTTATCCAAATCACGATTCGATTGCACCATTAAATTCATTGCAATTAAATCTTTAAAATAAGACCACACATGGATATATTCCGATGAAATTTTTTTTAGCTTATTATTGAATTATTTTTAAATGTTGCACGATGTTCCACCAGGTATATCGGAATTGTTTCACTAAATAGATCGAAAATGTTTTCACTCGTTTAAATCGGGTGTTGTTTCACCTTATATAAAAATAATGTTTTAGGAAATAGAGAAATAATATTTCAGTTCACTGCAACATTTGATCCATACATAGTGATACATTATAAGTACACAAGGTGAAACATTTTTCGGTGGAACAAAAAATGAAACGAATTCCCTTGATAGGGGGTTTCCAAAATATATGGGTTTTTTGTTGCAATGGAATATTTCAGTTCACTGCAACATTAGATTTGTACATAGTGAAACATTGTGAGTACACTAGGTGAAACATTTTCTGAGGAACAAAAAATAAACTAAATTCCCTTAATAGGGGGTTTCCAAAATATGTGGGTGATTTGTTGCAACGGCGCGTTCCATAATATCAAAATCCACTGCAACATTTGATCCGTACATATTGAAACATCGCAAGTACACTAGCTGAAACATCGTAAAACTACTGGTTGAAACATCAAACGAGATCATATGCAACATTCAAAAAAATATCAATATAGAAGCTAAAATATTTTTTTGTCAAAATATAATCATGTGTGGTCTTGTCGTAAAGATTTAATTGCAACGAATACAACAGTGTGATTGGATCGTAGATTGGATAATTAGATTAAGAGAAAAATCGTTTTCAAACTAGAGCAGCAGGAGGCGCGGGCGCCGAGGCGTCCGATTTTTTCTTCTGACGTCGGACGCGCGGCGCGCAGCATTCTCCAATAATTAACCATGATTACGTCAAACTTGTAAAATGTATCACAAAGCTTATATATATACTCATGTCAAAGCAAATTTATTTAGAGAATTTACTACGTGCATGTCATTATATCAAATTTACTATGCATGTATTGTATTAAGTACAAGTTTACTGTATATTTATTCAGTAAATAGTCCCACCGCTTCGCGGATATCGATTCCACCAGCTGGCAACTGGTAACTCTTCCTATTGACTTGCATCAGTAGTTACTTTTGAAATCTGAAAATACAAAATTTTAATGGTTTTCTAAGTAAATACTACTATGTATCTTATGTATCTTTATCGTAAAATGACCAGAACTTAGGTAGAAATATTATTTATTTAGAGGACCCTAAAATAAAAAAATTTTGTAGGGGTGCTTGTGTAAAACTGGCAGGAGAATTTAAAAAAGACAATTGGATTTTCAATGTGAAGAAGTCACGTGAACACTCTCCATAATCCCTTTTTTACAGGAACCTTTTTTACTTCTGCTTGTGTGTAGGCTTTGGTGGCAAGGAAGGAGAACGTGTGGATCGTGGATTCCGGTTGTTCGTGGCACATGACCGGTGATAAAAATTAGTTCTCTCTTAAAAGGGCATCCAAAACTGAATCGATTATCTTTTGTGATGCTTCTACAAGTGTCGTACTCGCTACAGGTTTGGTTAAGGTAAATGAAAATTTGGAATTGAAGAATATAGCTTTGGTTGAGGACTTAAAGTACAATTTGCTTTCGGTTTCATAAATTGTTGAAGATTTTGAGGTTCACTTTAAGAAAACTGGAAGTAAAGTTTTTGATTCTTGTGGTGATTCTGTGTTGAATATTTCTCGCTATGGAAGAGTGTTTAAAGCTGATTTTGATAATCCTATTTCACCTGTGATAACATTTTTGGTTGCTAAGTTTGATAAAGATGTGATGTTTTGGCATCGTAGACTTGGACATGTTGGTTTTGATCATCTCACTAGGTTAAATGGTTTGGATCTTGTTCGTGGTTTGCCTAAACTTATGAAAGATCTTGATTTGGTTTGTACACCGTGTCGTCATGCTGAGATGGTTGCTTCTTCACATGCTCCTATTGTTTCTGTGATGACGGATGCACCGGGACAGCTATTACACATGGACACTGTTGGTCCAGCTAGAGTGAAATCTGTTGGAGGAAAGTAGTATGTGTTGGTTATTGTTGACGATTTTTCTCCATATTCTTGGGTTTTCTTTATGGCAACTAAGGACGAAGCTTTTCAACACTTTCATGATTTGTTTCTTCGATTAGATCTTGAATTTCCTGGTTCTTTGAAAAGAATTCGAAGTGATAATGGTGGTGAGTTTAAAAATGCTTCTTTTGAACAATTTCGCAATAAAAGAGGTCTTGAACATCAATTTTCTTCTCCTCGTGTTCCTCTACAAAACGGTGTTGTTGAAAGGAAAAACCGTGTTTTGGTTGAGATGGCTAGAACGATGTTGGATGAGTATAAAACTCCTAGAAAATTTTGGGCTGAGGCAATTAACACTGCATGTTATATTTCAAATTGGGTTTTCTTGAGATCTAAACTTGGAAAAACTTCTTATAAACTTCGATTTGGACATCAACCCAAAGTTTCACATTTGCGTGTTTTTGGTTGCAAGTGCTTTGTCTTGAAATCTGGAAATTTGGATAAGTTTGAGGCACGTTCTACCGATGGATTGTTTCTTAGTTACCCCGCACATACTCGTGGCTATCGTGTATTTATTTTGGAGACTAACAAAATCGTTGAGACTTGCGAAGTTTCTTTTGATGAGGCTAGTCCAGGTACTAGACCCGATATTGCAGGTACACTGTCACAGGTTCAGGGGGAGGATGGTCGTATTTTTTAAGATGAGAGCGACGACAACGACGACGATGAGGTCGGCTCGGCCGGTCAGACCGGGCGCCAGGGCAGTCAGACCGCCGGCACACCTCCGGTCAGACCGCCTCAGGAGGTGCGGTCAGACCGGCCAGGCTCGTCGGGTTCGGGTACTGGTGATGCTGATCGTGATGGTCCTCCAGAGATTACAACTTCGACCAGTACTGATACAGAACATGGATCAACTTCAGAAGTCGCTGCTCCTTTGCACATTCAACGACGACATCCGCCGGAACTAATCATTGGTAATATAGGTGAGCGGACTACAAGGTCTAAGGTAACGACTCATGATGTTTGTGCAAATTCTGCATTTGTTGCTTCTTTTGAACTCAAAGATGTGTCACATGCATTAACTGATGAATCGTGGATTAACGCCATGCATGAAGAACTTGAAAATTTTGAGAGAAACAAAGTTTGGACTTTAGTTGAACCACCTTCTGGACATAATATTATTGGAACCAAGTGGGTTTTCAAAAATAAACAAAATGAGGATGGTTTGATTGTGAGAAATAAAGATAGACTTGTTGCTCAAGGTTTTACTCAGGTGGAGGGTTTGGATTTTGATGAAACTTTTGCTCCTGTTGCTAGAATTGAGGCAATTAGACTTTTGTTAGCTTTCGCTGCTTCAAAAAGTTTTAAATTGTATCAAATGGATGTGAAAAGTGCTTTTCTAAATAGTTTTATACAGGAGGAAATTTATGTCAAACAACCACCAGGTTTTGAAAATCCTGATTTTCCCAATCATGTTTTTAAATTGTCTAAAGATTTGTATGGTTTGAAACAAGCACCTAGAGCATGGTATGATAGGCTTAAGAACTTTTTGCTTGCAAAAGGTTTTACAATGGGAAAGGTTGACAAAACGCTTTTTGTTCTTAAGCATGGTGATAATCAACTTTTCGTTCAGATTTATGTGGATGATATCATCTTTGGTTGTTCGACTCACGCTTTGGTTGTGGAGTTTGCTGAGACTATGCGCAGGGAATTTGAGATGAGCATGATGGGTGAGTTATCGTACTATTTGGGATTGCAAATTAAGCAAACACCTCAAGGTACTTTTGTGCATCAAACGAAGTACACGAAGGATCTTTTGAGACGGTTCAAGATGGAGAATTGCAAGCCAATTTCAACACCAATTGGTTCTACAGCTGTGTTGGATCCTGATGAAGATGGTGAAACTGTTGATCAAAAGGAGTATAGAAGTATGATTGGATCTTTGTTATATCTAACTGCTTCTAGGCCAGACATACAATTTGCTGTGTGTTTGTGTGCATGTTTTCAAGCTTCTCCTCATGCTTCACATCGTCAAGCGGTCAAGCGAATAATGAGGTATTTGAATCATACACTTGACTTTGGAATTTGGTATTCTACTTCATCTTCTATATACCTAAGTGGATATTCCGATGCTGATTTTGGTGGTTGTAGAATTGATAGGAAAAGTACTAGTGGAACATGTCATTTTCTTGGTACATCATTAATTGCATGGTCTTCTAGGAAACAATCTAGTGTTGCTCAATCAACTGCTGAATCTGAATATGTTGCTGCTGCTAGATGTTGTTCACAGATTCTTTGGCTTTTATCTATTTTGAAAGATTATGGTCTTACTTTTTAGAAAGTACCTCTCTTTCGTGATAATACAAGTGCTATTAACATTGCTAAGAATCATGTTCAACACTCACGCACAAAGCACATTGATATTCGCTTTCACTTTTTGAGAGATCTTGTTGAGAAGGGAGATCTTGAATTGCAGTTTTTGGACACAAAGTTGCAACTTGCTGATATTTTCACTAAACCTTTGGATTCTAATCGATTTGCTTTTCTTCGTGGTGAATTGGGCATAATTCATCTTTTTGGCATGGTTTAAGGGGGAGTTTGTACCTCATGGTTTTATCAAGCAATAATATGACAATGAGAAAAATTGAGAAAAAGAGAGCTTTGTTTATACATGTGGTATTTTCTTGTGCATGCTAGCAATACTTTGAAGGTTTATTTGTCTCGCATAGCTTGCATGTATTCTAGTCTTTTCATGAGATTTAGATTTTGCTTTTAAGGGAGATGATGCATGACACTTAAATTCTATACTTGAATTAAGCAAATATGCAATGTTGATGCTAGCATATGGTTTGATCTATAAATGCTTTACATATATGCTTTATTGAATTGTTATTGCTCAAATAGCTTTAATTGCTCATTGTGAAAAAGAGAATAAAAATATGAAAAAAAAATGAATACCGAATCCTTGGAAACAGTCTTGACGACAAGGACGTATTCGATGTGAGCAAAATAATGGGTGCCGAATCCCTGGAAACAGTCTTGACGACAGGGACGTACCCAGAATAAAAGAGAAAAATATGAGCAAAAAGGCTCAAGAAAACAAAAAGTTAAAAATTTCTCTTGGTTGTTTTGTGCAAAAGCTAATTTGAGAAAGAGTAATAAATGCAATAGGTATATGTGTTTAGTGTTTATTCTTCAACCTATGTGCTTGTTAAGATGTTGCATTATAAATCGTATGAAATCATGAATTTTGATTGTTGATTCAAGCTTAATTGTAAAATCTTTGGTTCATGGTTATACTTTTATGCATGCTTGTTATATTGTAGATGGGTTCATCTTCTTTTTATTGCAACACATGACATGATATGCTATATGTATGCTAAGCTCTTAAACATTAATGAACATAGTTCCTATACTTGATGAAATCATTGTCAAAAGGGGGAGAAGAGATGAGTTTTGGAAGAAGATTTTTGGAGTTGTTGAGAAGAGCATGTTTTTTAGTTCATGATGGAATTTCTTTCTTTTAAAAAGGGGGAGAAGTTTTCTTTTGGATTTTTTAGCACGATGTGTACATTTGTACGAAGTGTGCTTTTTACCACTTTTGTTTTTATTTTTCCAAATACCAAAACATTTTTGATGGGTTTGCCAATGTGTTCATCAAGGGGGAGATTGTAAAATCAAAGGTGTTTTTGATTATTATTCTGTGATGAACAATTATCATTGGAGATTATTGGTTTTGTTATTTGGAATTTATTCACGAAGTGGTTTTGGAGATGATTGGATTTACAGGTGAATATGCAGGTTCTGTTATTTTATGTGGACCGGTCAGACCGGGCACTGTGTGCCGGTCAGACTGGTGGTATACGCGCGGTCAGACCAGCCAGCCCGCGGTCTGACCGACCGACGCTGTGTCGGTTTCGGTTTCGGGTTGTTTGTTTGGATATTCGTGATTATTTCATGATTATGGCTTCTAGATGGATACTATACGTATGTAATACTGTTGTTTGCTACTAATGAGTCAAGTTGGAGATAGCTTGGTCTCGGAATATCGTTTCTTTGTTTATTTCATGTGTAGGTGACTCATGCCTCGGGAGAGTATTTGCGGTGATGGACCGGGAGTCGGCTTGAGGATAAGACAACGTCCGTGGTGATCAGAGATCATGTGGGATACTTAGGCTAGAGTTGATGCACGTGGTTGATGGAGATTCCATGTGGCATACGATGGAGGTATATTGTGCGTATGGGATGCGGAGTCAAATTTGGAAGGAGTCCAAATTTGGTATGATTGGTTATATAAAGTTTATGTCTTGTACTAGAGGGTTTCCTAAGGTGTTTAGGACTCCTAGTATGAGTTTGGTTCGTGGCTTTAGGCTGCCTACCTCGGGTATAAATAGAGGTGGAGAGTGAGGCTTCCCGGCATCGCTTCTGAGAGCAATTGAGTTGAGTTTTGAGTTAGGGTTTCGAGTTTAGTCGAAATTTTGTAAGGAGTGCTGTTGGTGCACTTTGTAAACACAGAGAGAATCAATAAAGTTGTCATCTACTTTAAGAGTTCTTCGATTTGTGTTTCACCGGGTTTCGGCGGTCCGACCGGCGGGCACACGGCGGTTTGACCGGCGGCGACAGGAGTCGGCAGCAGGCGATCTCGGTGGTTCGACCGATCGATCTACATCGGTCATACCGACATTCATCAGGCGGTTAGACTGGCGCATTCACTATGGCCAGACCGACTTCCGTTGAATTCGAGGGTAATTTTTATTTCCGCTAAAAGTTTTCGGTTTTTGGGATACCAACCATTCACCCCCTCTGGTTGGCTTAGTTATTGTGATTCGATCCTATAGACTCCAGCTATATCCAATGGCTATTATTGACTGAGTGACGTGGCTTATTCTAGAACCTTATCAAGTTTCACTTTTCACTCGTAGAGATACGAGAGTGCTTGCGATTCATCTCCAATCTCCAGGAGATTACTCGGTATGCATCCATGCACGCTGCAACATATTCCCCACTAAATTGTGGCCTGCATTGCTTGCGGCTCTCATAGTTCCAGGAGGAAAGCCCGCCTCTGCATCAACGGGCATAGAGTAACGATCTGACGCCATGCGGATCGACTCCCGTATATGCCTCCTATCCTGAGTATATATATATATATTCACCTCGCAATGCCGGTGGTTGTTTCGTAGTTTGGCTAGCAAACTATTTATTATATATAGCTGACCAAGTCTGGCAGAAGGCACGTTGATGCTAAATCATGTCCTACCAACTATTTGTTGGGTGTTTGCATTGAAGCCAAAATTAACAGAAGTCAATAGAATCAAGGCAATTCTACCCTGCTGAAATAGTGTGTTTTTCATGAGCAATTAGCCTAACGATGTTCATCCTAATTTGTGGTAATGGTAGCTCAACACGGTATTATTAAAAAGCCAGTAGATCAATTAACGGTGGCGCAAATATGGCACTGCGCACTGAATATTAGTTCGAGCTCCACACAAAGCTCCCTCCTTCCGGTTTTCCCTTTTTTACCACTCCACCTTTCCTTCGTATCCCACATTTTCTTGGTCCTTTTTTTTTTACAACCCCACCTTTTGTGTTTCTTTTTTTTCTCTTTTCCATCTCATCCGCGCTTCATCAAACGGCCTGGTAAAAAATCAACCAGCTAGATTTTTCCGTTTTTCATTTCTTCTCTCGAGTTTTTCTATTTTTTTGTTTTAGTAAAGTATTTATCATGTAGTTCTTTTCTTTCCACGTTTTGTTATTTTTTAGTGTATTCCCATGTTTTAAAAGTAACGAATTTACTCTGTGAAGTTTTTCGTTTACTCCCAGCCTCCCAGATCTACTCATTCAAAAGTAACAAATTTACTTGCATGAATGTATCCTTCAAATGTAACAAATTTACTTGCATGAATGCCCCCACATCATATGGCACTATTCATAGATGGTCGTAAAAGAATTACTACCAGCTTACAATGCTAGTAATTCTTTTACAAGTTATAAATATTTTCTAGAGTTTGTGGTCTGCGAGTAAAACAATTACCACATTACTCTCGATATAGCCCATGATCTCGTAGCCACCATATAGTATTATGTTAACCGATGTGTTCAATACACAATATAAGAGAATTATTAATTTGTATCACAAAATAGCAGTACAAATGAAAAAATTTACAGGCTCAATCACACACGAGTGATAAAATTACTCATAGGTGAATCAAACTAGAAAAGAAAAAATGATTCAGCCAAAAATCCATCGTGAAGCTGAGATCCTGGTAGCTTTGTTAGATCTTGCTATATGGATGGAGAGGCTAGTCTGTGTCTTGTGACTCGTAGTGGAGAGGACAACCGGGTAGCGAGCGTTAGTCGACGATGGAATCATGGAAGGATGTAGCGTTGTGGTATAGAGATGAGCTCGGCGTTACACAGTAGCAGCCATCCATCATCTAGCAAGCACAAAAATATGCAAAAACATTCTTGTTCATGTCATAGAGACGACGAGCAAAAGAAAAATAGCAAACAACCTCCATGATCGGCGGACTCCACCCTATCCTCTGCAGCCAGCCACATAGCGCACGATCTACAAATGTAGGACTTTTGTAGCCCATCAATTCTGATCAGGTAATATTCGAGATTGCACATTAATTTGATTTGCAAAAAGAAATTGGGGTTGCATGCATGAAGGTGAAGGAGAGTATATAGATGCAAATAGGAGTATCATTTGCTTACTTGCTTCTTCTGTCAATTCCACCGACATGGAGCAGCCGACGGTTGTTGCTCTTGGCCCAAGTGAACACCTCCTTGCTGGTTAAGGTGCTGCCCGACGTCATGCCGCGAGGTCCAAAGCAGCGCCTTCGATTCAACCGCTAGCCATCGGCGTCAACCGCCACGGTGCCGTCGTCCTCCTCCATGGCGCGTCACCGATTTCTAGGCTGCGATGGTGGATTGATTCATATTTGGACAAAAAAAGGAAAGAATGAAGTGGGGCGAGACCGGTTGGTTGAGTACGGAAAACAAAGAATATATATACTGGAAGTAGAAAAGTTGTTTTTATCCAAGAAAATCGTTTACTCCGATAATAATAGGAGCGGGATGACGGACGTGGGGTGGGATCGAAAGCAGGGAAGTTGTTTTTATCGAAGTAAATCGTTTACTCCGATAACGGTGGGAGCAGGATGACGGGACGTGGAGTGAGGTGGGTCTGGGTTGATACATGTTTGGCACTCGGAAGTCGGAATACCAGTACCTCTAGTAATCAATTATTTCTTTCGGTATATTAACTCCTAAAAAATGCTAACAGGTTAAGACACGTCATCAACACATTAGAGCCATTGGATCAAAAGATCATCTTTGTTCGAATGTGTTAAATATGTGATCCGAATTTTGGGCCCACAATATATTCGGATTAGTTTCCTAGTAGGAGTCCTATTAGGTGTCTTTCTTTTATCCCCTATATATATTCTTGTAAGCCGTACGGGAAGGGGTGATGTTCCCATTGTGATTCCCCTACGTTTGTAATCATCTCCTCTATAGTGATCATTGCTGGTCGGCGCCCGTTGTGCATCTATTTTCATAACAAGTGGTATCAGAGCTTTGGAGATCGATCTACACGTCACGCAGCCGCCGCCGGTTCGTCGAGTCGCCGGATCGTCGAGTCGCCGGATCGATCTGATCAGCGTCATCCCTACCGCCCGCGCGAAATTATGGCAGCAGCAGCCCACGTCCTGGAAACGGCGCACGCGTCAGGAGATTGGCAAGCAGCAGCAGCAAGCCGTCTACGCGCACCTCCAGGAGTAGCAGCCGGCGTTAATACATCCACTAAATCGCACGGTTCCCGAGGCTGAAAAGGAAGTCAACGAGGGAAGCGATCAGGTTCCTGTTCACGTGATTTTCTATTCACGTGGAATTGCTACGCGCACACAAGCTTGTGTACCAGGAAGTTTCAGATCTACGCTACGTGCACACGAGAAGTGTACCAGGTTTCGCGTTTTTGCTAGGTTTACCCTAATTTCTTTCTAGCAAATTCAGGATTAATTCCCATGGCGAGTTTGAAGTATGATCTACCGCTCTTGGACCGAGACACAAGATTCTCACTTTGGCAAGTGAAGATGCGAGCCGTTCTTGCACAGCAAGACCTCGATGATGCGCTTTCTGGATTTGACAAGAGGACACAGGATTGGTCCAACGATGAGAAGAAAAGGGATCGTAAGGCTATGTCATATATTCATCTTTATCTATCTAATAATATTTTGCAGGAGGTGCTTAAGGAGGAAACAGCCGCTAGGCTGTGGTTGAAGCTGGAACAGATATGCATGACTAAGGATCTGACCAGTAAGATGCACCTGAAGTAAAATTTATTTTTGCACAAGTTGCAAGATGATGGGTCTGTCATGGACCATCTCTCCGCTTTCAAGGAAATTGTTGCTGACCTTGAGTCTATGGAGGTAAAGTATGATGAAGAGGATTTAGGCCTTATTTTATTGTGTTCATTGCCTAGCTCATATGCAAACTTCAGGGATACTATTCTTTATAGTCGTGATACTCTAACTTTGAAAGAAGTTTATGATGCTTTGCATGCCAAAGAAAAGATGAAGAAGATGGTACCCTCTGAAGGTTCAAATTCACAAGCAGACGGCTTGGTTGTTCGGGGCAGGCAACAGGAGAAGAACACAAACAGCAAATCAAGAGATAAAAGTTCAAGTAGCTACCGTGGGAGATCAAAGTCCAGTGGCAGGTATAAGTCATGTAAATACTGCAAGAGAGATGGACATGATATCTCTGAGTGTTGGAAGCTACAGGATAAAGACAAGAGAACCGGAAAATATGTACCAAAAGGTAAGAAAGAAGAGGAAGGTAAAGCCGCAGTTGTTACTGATGACAAGTCTGATGCAAAATTGCTTGTTGCTTATGCTGGTTGTGCACAAACTAGTGACCAATGGATTCTTGATACTGCATGCACCTATCACATGTGCCCGAATAGGGATTGGTTTGCCACCTATGAAGCTGTGCAAGGTGGTACTGTTTTGATGGGTGATGATACACCATGCGAGGTTGCAGGTATTGGAACAGTTCAGATCAAGATGTTTGATGGTTGTATCAGAACATTGTCAGATGTGCGGCATATTCCAAATTTGAAGAGAAGTCTCATCTCTTTATGTACTCTTGATCGCAAAGGGTACAAATATTCCGGTGGAGACGGAATTTTGAAGGTAACTAAAGGCTCTCTTGTTGTGATGAAAGCTGATATTAAATCTGCCAACCTGTACCATCTGCGAGGTACAACTATATTAGGTAATGTTGCAGCAGTTTCTGATTCATTATCTAATTCCGATGCTACTAATCTTTGGCATATGCGTCTTGGGCATATGAGTGAAATTCGTTTGGCAGAATTGAGCAAGCGAGGATTGCTAGATGGACAAAGCATCGGGAAGCTCAAATTTTGTGAGCACTGCATCTTTGGCAAGCATAAGAGGGTGAAATTCAACACATCTACACATACTACTGAAGGTATTCTTGATTATGTGCATTCTGATTTATGGGGGCCTGCTCGTAAGACATCTTTTGGAGGTGCTCGTTACATGATGACTATCGTTGATGATTATTTGTGAAAAGTTTGGCCTTATTTCTTGAAGCACAAATATCAAGCTTTTGATGTGTTTAAAGAGTGGAAAACTATGGTTGAAAGACAAACTGAAAGGAAGGTGAAAATCCTTCGTACTGACAATGGGATGGAGTTCTGTTCTAAGATATTTAAATCATATTGCAAGTCTGAAGGCATTGTGCGTCACTACACACCTCAACAAAACGGCGTAGCTGAGCGTATGAACAGGACAATTATATCAAAGGCCCGTTATATGTTGTCTAATGCGGGTTTGCCTAAACAGTTTTGGGCGGAAGCTATTTCCACTGCTTGTTATCTTATCAATCGATCACCCAGTTATGCCATTGATAAGAAGACTCCAATTGAGGTATGGTCTGGTTTCCCAGCAAATTATTCAGACTTAAGAGTATTTGGTTGTACTGCTTATGCTCATGTTGATAATGGTAAATTGGAGCCTAGAGCTATTAAGTGCATTTTTCTTGGTTATCCGTCTGGTGTGAAAGGCTATAAGTTATGGTGTCCTGAAACCAAAAAGGTTGTGATTAGTAGAAATGTTGTCTTCCATGAATCAGTTATGTTACATGACAAACCTTCTACTAATGTTCCTGTTGAGAGTCAGGAGAAAGCAAGTGTGCAGGTGGAGCACTTGATCAGTTCAGGGCATGCACTAGAAAAAGAAGATGTTGCTATTAACCAAGATGCACCTGTTATTGAAGATTCAGATTCTTCTATTGTTCAACAGTCTCCAAAACGTTCTATTGCAAAAGATAAGCCCAAAAGAAATACTAAACCTCCTCAAAGATATATTGAAGAAGCGAACATAGTTGCTTATGCTTTGAGTGTAGCAGAAGAAATTAAAAGTAATGCCGATCCTTCTACATATTCTGAGGCTATTGTTTCTGATGATTGCAATAGATGGATAACTGCTATGCATGATGAGATGGAGTCACTTGAAAAGAATCATACTTGGGAATTGGTGAAGTTGCCAAAGGAGAAGAAACCTATCCGTTGCAAGTGGATCTTCAAAAGAAAGGAAGGTATGTCTCCAAGTGATGAGGCAAGGTACAAAGCAAGGTTAGTTGCTAAAGGTTATAGCCAGATTCCAGGTATTGATTTCAATGATGTCTTTTCCCCTGTTCTGAAGCATAGTTCAATTCGCTTTTTATGGGTTGAAGCAGTCACCTAGATAGTGGTATAAGAGATTTGACTCTTTCATGCTTTCTCAGAAGTTTAGAAGATCCAATTATGATAGCTGTGTTTATCTTAAAGTTGTTGATGGTTCAGCTATATATTTGCTTCTTTATGTCGATGATATGTTGATTGCTGCAAAAGATAAATCAGAGATAGAAAAGTTGAAGGCACAATTGAGTAGTAAATTTGAGATGAAGGATTTGGGTGCAGCGAAGAAAATTCTCAGTATGGAAATTACTAGAGAAAGACATTCTGGCAAGTTATATCTTAGTCAGTATGGTTATATTGAAAAAGTTCTTCGTCGTTTCAATATGCATAATGCAAAACCAGTGAGTACTCCTTTAGCTGCACATTTCAGATTATCTTCAGATTTATGTCCACAGTTAGATTATGATATTGAGTACATGTCTAGAGTTCCTTATTCAAGTGCAGTTGGTTCACTTATGTATGCCATGGTATGTTCTCGTCCTGACTTATCACATGCATTGAGTGTTGTCAGTAGATACATGGCTAATCCTGGCAAAGAGCATTGGAAAGCTGTTCAATGGATTTTCAGATACCTACGTGGTACATCTAGTGCTTGTTTGCAGTTTGGGAGATCTAGAGATGGACTTATTGGTTATGTGGATTCAGATTTTGCTGGAGATTTGGATAGGAGAAGATCGCTCACAGGTTATGTTTTCACTATTGGAGGATGTGATGTTTGTTGGAAGGCAAATTTGCAAGCAACTGTTGCCTTATCTACTATTGAAGCAGAGTATATGGCTATTTCTGAAGCTTGTAAAGAAGCTATTTGGCTTAGAGGTTTGTACACTGAGCTTTGTGGAGTTACGTCTTGCATTAATATATTTTGTGATAGTCAAAGTGCAATATGCCTTACAGAGGATCAGATGTTCCATGAGAGAACAAAGCACATTGATGTGAGATATCACTTTATTCGAGGTGTGATTGCCGAAGGTGATGTCAAGGTATGCAAGATAAGTACTCATGATAACCCAGCTGATACGATGACAAAGCCAGTTGCTGCTACTAAGTTTGAGCTTTGCTCAAGCTTGGTTGGTGTTACAGTATAGTCCTAGAGACTATTTGGCGCCCGGTAATTTTACCTACATGAGGTATTTTTTGGTGATTGATGTTTTTTATGCTACAAGAGGAAATTCGTCTCAAGGTGGAGATTGTTAAATATGTGATCCGAATTTTGGGCCCACAATATATTCGGATTAGTTTCCTATTAGGAGTCCTATTAGGTGTCTTTCTTTTATCCCCTATATATACTCTTGTAAGCCGTACGGGAAGGGGTGACGTTCCCATTGTGATTCCCCTACGTTTGTAATCATCTCCTCTATAGTGATCACTGCCGGTTGTGCAATTCGTGCCTCCGTTGTGCATCTATTTTCATAACAGAATGACCCTTCGATCACCCTTCATTAGAGCTGCCTTTCTTCCCTGCTTTCACAACTAATGGAAGCCGAGCAATTCACAACTGATGTACGCAATAAATATGCATAAAGGAAGATAAATACGCAAAAAGCAATTTCCAAGCCTTATCGCCTTATATATTTGCTCCAGAATCACCAAATAAGCTTAGCATCCGAATTGTCTGGCATGGACAAAAGATCCTGGGCTGCTTTCATAGCCTTCATCAGAAGTGCAGAACATCGATTCATCACGGCAGCGTGGCTGCAACGTTTTTGTGCCTCTGCAGCTACTACGGCAACGCTGGCGTACACATGTCCACAACTCCACACAATTGTTTACCTTTTATAGCCTGGGTTCTAGTGTGAAGAAAGGTGTTGATTGTGTACCGGTCTCTACATGAGGAGATCATCGAAGTGGTGCAATCCATTTGATCATCTAATTTCCTAAGTAATCTTAATTTGGTATACACCAATCTCCAGATGATCAAGGTTTCGTTCTATTTGCTTCCATATTTATCTGCTGGTGAGATATTTTTTGCAGCCTCTGTAGCTAAGTTGGAAGCAAGAAGAATTCATTGCATCTGGAATTATATGGACAAAATGAATCAGAGATGATTTATTTCTCTTCCATTCAACATTGTATATGCAGTTCACCAATAATGAAATATTAGCTCTTCAAGCTAGTTACTGCAAGAATCTGCCAAGGTATGATCCAAAGATGCTTAGTGCGTTTTTTTCTTGATTATATATGTTCAAGGGATGTTCAATAATTATACGTAGTAAAAAAAGAGAAATATGTTTTTTTAGAATGATTTTGTTTTGTTCGTTCATTGAGTATCAGCAAGGAGAAATTTGTTTGTAAGACAGTGAAGTCAAAGAAATGCATTCACGCTGCCTATCTTCTAAATTGATAAATATAATACGATTAAACTGTAGGATCGAATAACAAAAACTAAGCCTACACCGGGGTGAATGGTACCAAACACTAAAACTGAGAACTTTTTGCGGAACTAAGAGTTACCCTCGAAATCTGACGGAAGTTGGTCGGACCGGTGTTAGATCTCCGGTCTAACCGGTGATGATGTTCCGGTCTGACTGCCCTGCTGATACCTGTAGCCCCCTTCGCTGCCTTCGGTTAAACCACCATGAGCCCGTCAGTCTGACCGGACAGTAGTCACCGATACCCGAGCCAACATAAATCAACGATTTCTCTATGTAGATGAAAGTTTACAAAGTGCAACAACAATAGTCCTCTTAGAAAATTTGACCAAACTCGAAACGCTAACTTTTCCCTAAACTCCACTCACACATAATCGATACTGGGAGGACTCAACCCGGCCCCTCTATTTATATCCGAGGTAGGCAGCCTGCTGTCACAAACCTAACTTTACGATTTGAATTTCATTCTTCCTAAGTCTGGACTCCTTCCAAATTTGACTACTTATTCCATACGCACACAATCTCCCATCATATGCCACATAAAATCTACATCAACCACGTGCATGGTTCTTTAGACTAAGCATCCCATATGAAATCGTGATCATGCGGACATCATCTTCTCCCAAGTTGACTCTTGATCCATCACCGATAATGCTCTCCCGAGCCATCAAGACACCTACACATGATTCAAACAACAAGAAACCATATCCAAGCACAAATTCTCTCCGACTTGACTCAACATTAGCACATAACACTATTACATATGTAGAAATCGTGTAGAAACCATAAATATAAACTAATCATGAGCATAACACAACCCAAAACCAAAACCAACTTAGAGTCGGCCAGTCAGACCGTCGGGCTGGCCAGTCTGACTACACAAACCATGATGTTCTGACCGGCCACCACTGTCTGGTTTGACCGGGCTAACCTAGTCAGCAGCAGCAGCAGCCAATAATCTCAAAATATCAAAATCAATAATATACAAGCCTAACATATACCATGGGGGCCTCCCTCACTGTGCTTTAATAAAAAAAATATATACCAGCCAATTGTTCATCATCAAAATATAATCAAAACACACTTTGATTTCACATATACTACCTTGTTTCGTGATATGAATATAGTCAAAACACACTTTGATTTCACTTATGCGATGTCCTACAGCAAATACACGTTCTTGTGGTCTCCCTCAGCCAATTAAACGATTTTTGAGTGTCCTATAGCAAATTTTTCCTAAAAAAATACTTATGGTTGACAAAGAATATAATTTGTATAACTTTTTGCCAAATTCTAGTTATTGTATGGAGATATAAAAAAACATTTTCGGGCATGACATAATGAAATTTTGAAATAAAAACATTTTGGAATTTAAACATTTTTTTTCTAAATTCACATAATTTGCTTTTACGGGAAGATATCTTGGCAGGAGTCCACGAGTAGTAGAAGATCAAAATTTCAGATGAACCACGAGAAATTTAGCACAAGGGTACACTACTTTTAAAATGTTTCTGCCGGGCCCCTCCTCTTAACTCCACGGCAACGCAAAAGTGGAACCATTGGTGGATAAATATCAATGTTCCAAGCCACGCACGCAACTGGTTGGCAACCATAGATGGAACACCCAACACAAGCTTAGGACATAACATGCCTAGCACAAATAGTGAAACGGTACAGAGTCTCATGAACTCGGAATGGAAGGCATTAGGGGTTCAACGAGGTTGGAAAAATCTCTCGGTGCTACCTCCGGTCCAGCTGTTACATAGCTCAAGCTACTGTGGCTAGTCATACATGGCAGAATCTGTCGCAGTTGTGATGACTCATGAGGAATCGTGAAGAGAAGAAGTTCTATGCCATGAGAATCAACTATTCAACTACCTTACGGTGGTTGTTTCATAGGGTGTGTTTAGTTCATGCTAAAATTGGAAGTTTCGTTGAAATTAAAATGATGCGATGGAAAAGTTAGAAGTTTTATGCGTAGGAAAGTTTTGATGTGATGGAAAAGTTGGAAGTTTGAAGAAAAACTTTGTATCTAAACTCGGCCATAGTTTAGCTAGCAAACTCCTAATTATGCTTGTATTGCGTGCAGGATGAATATGTTGATACCAAATCTGGTCCTACCAACTATTTAGTAGCGCCAATAGTAGTACTTGTTGGGTGTATGCATTGAAGCCAATAACATAAGTCAATAGAATCTAGGCAATTCTACACTGCTAAAATAGTGTGTTTTTCATGAGCAATTAGGAGGCTCGTCCTTATTTTGCGGTACTGGTACCTTAACACTAATATAAAACAAGTATTATTAAAAAGCCAGTAAATTAATCAATCATTTCTTTCTATATATATGGTATACCCATTATAAGTATTAACTCCTTTAAAGAAGCCAATAGATTAAGCTACATCGTCAACACATTGGAGCCATTGGATCAAAGAGGGCTGCCTTTCTTCCCTGCTTGCACAATGATGGAAGCCAAGCAATTCACAACTGATGTACGCAATAAACACATATATGAACGACGTTATTATAGGTGCCGGTACCAATGACTGGTTACAGGTGCCGGTTCTTAGTTCTGTACTGGCACCTGTGGACTCATATGATGCCCATACCTATGACTGGTTATAAGTGCTAGATTTTAATTTTATACTAACAAAAGATGAAAAATACTTTATATGTGTCGGTTTTAGATAAATAATTGGTGGATAAATGTCAATGTGCCAAGCTACGCACGCAACTGGCTTAGCATCCATGGATGGAACACCCAACACAAGCTTAGGACATAGAATGCCTAACACAAACAGTAGAGAGTCTCATGAACTCGGAATGGAATGCATTAGGGGTTCAACTAGCTTGGAAAAATCTCTTGGTGCTACGTCGGGTCCTGTTGTGACATACCTCAAGCTACTGTTCTGTCAGAGCTGTGATGACTCATGAGGTATCGTGCAGAGAAGAATTTCTACGTACATTAGGAATTAATCTTGTCTAGATCACCTGCCATGGAGGTATGTGGGGTTTATAATCCATTATTATGATTATGGAGGTTTTATATCTATCAATGAAGAACCATGTAGATCTCGTTAAAGAGATAATTAATACTAACACATCTATTAGTTTAATAGACGGTCATCGACAAATGTAAGGCTAATCAGGGTACATTTTGGAACCACCTACTTGGACTAGCAGACCCTACGATGGGCATAATAAGAATAGACATCCATTAAGAGGGAGGCAGGGTATGGCTCATGCAAATGATCAGATGACTAACATAAGATTGATTAAGGTATGATTAGGGTATAGTATGGTCTCATGTGTCATCCATATTTTTAGCAGTTAATATATCACAGTAGGTAGTAACTAATTAACTAGACAGAAAGAAATGATCCATCTCTCATTCCTATTGTTTACCAGTTGCCTCTAATCCATCTCTCATTCCTGTTGTCAATTACCAGTTGCCTCTAATCCATATCAACTCATGTCTGGCCCGGAATATCCATATCTTGAGTATGCAATTAGTGACTGAACCCTCCATCTCCAGCGTGTGACTAGCATATTCACTGGTGGTTCCGTTCAGCGCCACAGATGTTAATCGGCAAAAGTGAGCTACTAACAGCCGCATCGAATTAATGCCTAATGACAGCTTCGGTTCAAAGAGTAGGTATAGGTTAGCTGCCTGGGTATATACATAATACCATCGTTTATGAAATGGAAGTGATTTCCATCCTGGGTTTTGTGTAGTTCTACTAGTTAACTCCTATACTCAAAGTCTCGTAAGTATGCCGCTTGCTCTGGTTTACTGCCCAGTCTAGCAACTAAAATAGCCCTAGCAACCACTTATTGATCGAATGGCTATATTTTAACATGTAATTCCTTGTCGTTCACAAGGTTCTTTTCTCTTCTCCACCATAATAAACAGAAAAATAAAGGGGCAATTGCAAATTTACCACTACTTTGAATCGTTATTACAAAAATACCACTAGAACTGTCCTTCGAGTGGCATCCTTGCAATATTGAAAAATCCGGTGGTAAATTTGCAAATGCCAAAAAAAACACACTCTTCTTGGTAACCTGCAACAATTATTTCTCCTAATTTATAGCACACCCTAGTCATTCAACTAAAAATATAGGGTTCATTAGATCCATGCCACTAAAATTTTGCCGGTTTAAAATATACCATTACAATTTGTATATTTATAGCGATGCTACTGCTACTTGTTTCTAATCTTAGTGGTGCCACTGAGACACGTATTTTGCATGTATTGGACAAAAATGCCCTCATCTTCTACCTCTCTCTTCCCGATCTTCTACCCTCTCTCTCTCTTCTCCACTACGCCGCTCGCTCCGCTGCTATCCATGCCGCCGCGCGCTGCAGCTTGCTCCGCCACCGTGCCGCTCACTCCGCCGCTGTCCCCACCACTCCTGATGCTGCTCGCGCTGCCGCCGCGCCGCTCCTGCTGCAGCCGCCACTCGCCGCCGCTGCGCTGTTGCTGTTGCCGCTGCCGCCGCCGCTGCCCTGCTGCTGCTGCTACCGCAGCCGCCGCCGCCGCTGCTGCAGCTGCCGCCACCGAGCCGTGTCGCGCCGTCGCTGATGCGGCCACCGCCGCCGCGCTGACGCTACTGCTACCACCGACGTGCCGCGTCGCCGCTGAGAAGGAGGAGAGGAGGAAGGAAAAAGGGAAGAAGGAAGAAGAGGGGAAAAGGGGCAGTTTGGTCTAATTTTTTGGGAAATGCATCCAAGGGGTAAGTAGTGGTATTTTTTGAATATGTGTGAAATTATAATGGTATATTTTCAAATACATCAATACTAGTGGCATATTTCAAAACTAGTAAATTTTTAATGGCATGTACCCAATTATAATAACCGCAATAGAAGCTTGGTTTTTACGCTATCTGTGTCATTGTGTGATCATGTTTTTGCAGTTTTTGTAAGCAATAAATAAATAATCTAAAATTAAAAATGTTAGCTTAATTTCAAGTTTTCTGTATAGACTTTACCATATATTTTCTAAACATCATTAATTTGTGGTTACAATAGTTCATATAGCTGTAGGTGAGTTGACCCGCAACTCCATTTATAGGCCAATTAGGTAATTGACCTATAAGTCGGTTTGTGGGTCCACCCATTCGTTCTCCTGACTCGTCGGAGGAGAGGTACCATATAGCAAAAGCAGGCCTAGTGGTAAGGGAAACACCAGTGCTGACTGATCTCGATGCCTTACATGTTGAGTTTGTGAAACATATGCATGCCCACATAATCCACAAAGTATACATTATATCTAGTTGATTATTAAGTCTTTAGTCTAGATTTGGTGCAGCGTATGCTCTCTTTCTGATTGTCAGGTTCAAATGCGAGACATTCTTGGTTGATCTGCGAAAGGAGTTGAGGCCCATATTGTTGGATTTCACATGTCGCTCTGTAGTCTATTCGTGTCTGCGTTGGCATTTCTCCATGTGTTCTTCACCTGCTAGCTGATTTACTTATGACTGGTTAAGGAACTAGTTCTTATGTTAAACTAATATTGTTGTGTTAAATGAAATTGTATGAAAAAACTGTTGTTAGATTTCGTTGTAATCATGTGATGAGTTCCTTTGGGTATCTAGATTCCTCTGTTCATCCCTCCGTTCTGCTGGCTGGCTGAGCACTTTGTGAAGAAGCGAGACCAAGCGCGTCACAACTCAAGTCGTGCACCATGATCACGACGTGCGATAGATGTCGTTGTTGACTATGGCGTGTATGGCCCCAAATCGATTTTGTTTTCAAATGGCAATAGGAAAAACCGGAAACGCTGCAACACAAAGCTCGGTGTTTTTTTACTTCATCTTTTGTGCTGCCAATTCACGCAAGTATGAAACCTAATCAATCCTTGAAATGGTGAGCAAATTTCAACTACAGCGTTATGTGAGCATGTTTTCTTTGGCAATACCTCTGCTCGAAATTCATGGGTTTATGTGATTAGTAACAACACTGTTGCTTATAACACTAATTGTTGCATATGAATATTTTGATAAGATAGAGGATGAAAGCTGGCTACCATTAATTCATTTCTACAAACACAACGTTACATTCACCGAGGAAACGAATAAGTTGGTAGGCTTCGCAGCTGGTGCACCTAGAAGACATAGCAAAGGGCGTATGACTAACTAGGGGTGTGCCCAAGAACCCCTTCTTCGCAGTACCATGCTGGCAGGATGTGCATGATGAACACACTCAACAGCCCATCCAAATACAAGAGCAGGCCTCCACAGCTGGCGACTCGATCACTCCAATGGTTTGTGGATGAGCACTGCTCGAGCGTTACAAGGCGTGCATACATGATCTAATGATGCGTGAGTTAACTCCCCGAGGTCTTCCATTCCAAGTTTGTGCATGTGTGCTCGAGTGCATTATTCTCTCTCGATCTAAGAGCAGGTACAATAGCAGGCTATAAGCCAGCTGCAAATATATTTTAAAGAGATAAATCAGGAGAGAGAAGAGCAGCGGGCTACAAATTTGTAGCCAGCTGTAGCACGGACTCCAAGACGCAGTGTGTCTATGACAGGTGGGACTACGTATTAATAGTGTAGTATGTAACTATTGTATGAATGAGCTATTAGATTGGCTATAGATGAATTGGAGCTAGTAGTTGGCTATACTATTGAACTTGCTCTAATAGCACCATGTTCACTGCCTCTATAACTTCGCCGCCTCGAGTGTGGCTACTGGATAGCTAAGGTGACTGCTACTTATTGACCTGATATTTCTGAATTCTGATGCACTGTAAACTATCCCCACCTATGTCGGTGTTTAGATGGGACTAAAAGATTTTAGTTCCTGTCACATCGGATGTTTGGACACTAATTAGAAGTGTTGAACATAGACTATTGATAAAACCCATTTTATAACCTTGGACTAATTCACGAGACGAATCTATTGAGTCTAATTAATCTATAATTAGCCTATCTGATACTACAGTAAATATTTTCTAATTATAGAATAATTAGGCTTAAAAAATTTGTCACGCGAATTAGCTCTCATTTATGTAATTAGTTTTTGTATGTAGTATATGTTTAATACTTCAAATTAGTATCTAAATATCCGATGTGACAGTTTAGTCCCTGGATCCAAACACCACCTTAGCAATTGAGGCTGTTCATACACATGCATGGCACATCAGTGCCATCGTGTTTTGCACTTATCCTTGTATCCATGATTTCTCATCTGGTTTGTGGTGGCGCTTTCTATAACTCCGAATATTCTTAGATATTTTTTTTATAGTTCCTGAAGTACCTGCTTGTTTTTTTCCCCATGGTGTATATTTCTGTGCTCACGGATGAGATCCCACCGGCCACAGATCAATTTGGTTGTCCTCTATATTGCAATGAAGAAAATTACAAAAATCCATAGTGTAGCAGCTGGAAAAAAACTATGTTGTTTGTTGACCATTTTCTCTGTTTCTAGTTTCTGCCATCTCTCCGGATGAAAGAAACAATTGATGTTTTATTTAAGGTATACAAAAGAAATGAGAAACAAAACAAGCATGCCATTTATACGTTATGTGCATAACGCAACCTACTGGTTTTCACTGTAAAGCAAAAAATAATGGCAACAATGGTTGGTTTGGAGTAGTTGTGCTCAAGTAAGCAAACAACTGAAACCCTCATTACAGATCCGCTCCAGTTGGTTCTCCAAGGCAAATAGGCTTGGAGAATAATTCAGCCGATCGACTCAATCTGACAACAGTAACTTGTTGCTCTAACTATCTGAGGATGCATGCAGCTTTAGTAAGATGAAGACACACAAAACATGACCGTGCTTCCTGAATCCCTGATGCCTTCCATTTCAAGATTGTCACACGCATCCACTATCATGCTTTCTTGTAATACCATCAGTATGTCCAATCTACTATGCGTCTAATACCATTATATTGCATGTCCTTAACAACCAAGATGAATGGAAGTAACGATGACATCCATGAACACTGCACACTGCACATGCGAATCTCACGGACAAGAATGGGAGACTGTTGGTGAATGTATCACATACTATGTTTTCATATTTATCCGACTGTTCCTTTAAATAGATATCTCATTATTAGTTAATGAATATGTGGTTCTTTCATGAGACTCTTTATGTTATTTATTACTATTTCTAAAGGATCCCTGATTAATATCATATGTGGAACAAATATGTTTAAATGATCAGCACATGTATTAATTGATGATCATGTCTCATGGATCATGGTATAGAGATACCAAATTAATAATGTGGACACATGTTGTGGAACATATTGTTGAATAGACCCAAAATGAGACACTGCAAGAGCCATATGTGTTGTGTTATTAGTGATCTCATTTAGTGTTGGTGTTAAATCCTTAGACCTAAGATTATCATGGTTCCCAACATGTCTAGTAGCTTACTTAGGAACTGCTAAACGCTACTCCGTAATTGGGTAGTTATAAAAGTAGTTTTCGGGTATGCTATGAAACATGTAGTGGGATATAAATAATTAAGATGGGATTTGCCTCTCCTATGGAGAGATATCTTTGGGCCCCTCGATGTTATGGAAGTGCATGGCCATGCCAAAGGTGATTGAGGAGTCTATCACAAGTTATGTAATCTATCACAGGTTCGAGTAAATGATTGAGCTATTAGAGGATGGCACATATCTAGCCTTGAGCTTAATCGATATCGTGAAGCAAAGGGGTTCATACAAGTATACACTAGAGGTTGAGCTGATATGATCTTTATGTATGCCCGGTGGGTCAATACGTTCTGCTAGGGACCGTTGTTGACACGTGGACCGAAAAGGAGTTTTCGTGTTACAGCCGAGTGTACATAAACCTACAGGGTTGTACGCTTAATGAGCCAGAATAAGAGGATTGGATGGAGATCCAATTTGAGCATAATTCGGATAGAGGTATTGCATCACGTGAGAAACCCTAGCAGCCACTCCTCTCCCCGAGCAAAACCCTAGCCGCGCGCGGGTGGTAGCACATCTGCGTGTGGCGTTCCATCCCTGTACGTGTGGATACCGGTAGAGGCGCCACTTCTTTGCGGTGCTGATCGGCGTGGGAGTATGGCGAGGAGAACGCACGATAAGGAGAAGGTCGAGCCGGTGCGATTGACTACTTCCTCTACATCAATGTGCGTTACTTCGCGAGGGTTCCTTCGCCTTCTTAGCACTTTCTTCCACTGCGCAGCGCGTCGAGTGGTAACGATCTATGATCTAATACTTGCATGGTTCCTGCTTTATGCGCTAGAAAATTTTGATTTATGCTATCATAGCCTGCACGTAACCCAACAGAGCTGTAGAACACCCAATAGGCCATAGGTGACTCGACTTCTTGATATAGCTTCCATCCCAAAAATATATATGTACAATGTAAACCACAAATGTAGTGGAAACTTCAAAACTATCATTAGATCGAAAAATGGACGTCTGAAATGTGCTAGACATCAATATAACGAATCTAGAAAATATCGATCTAACGAATCTAGTACATGGGCTTCGCAATTGTTTTGCAGTGAAATGTGCTCTTCCGTGGATTAAGCCTAGTGCCGGTTGTGAGAGTTGAGACTACCTAGGTCCCTGCTTCTTATGCACCGGTTGTTCTGCTTCACCTACTAGCGATTTTCAGTGGAGTTGCACTGAATCGACACTAATAATTCACTCACGATCCAAAGGAGTTGAGGCCACTATGTTTGAAGGATCTCACATTGCTTCGTAGTATGTGGCCACATCCTGTATTTCTCTATCTACTGTTCACATTAATTAACTGGTTAATGTACTACATGTTACATTAAGCCAATAGTGCTCTACTGAATCCGAATGAACTAGCCATATTTTATGAGAGAGAGAAGGACGACGACGACGACGTAGCCCACCTCCTCCAACGCCCTCCTCGGGCAGGCGGCTGCGGAGGCGGAGGCTGACCAGGCAGTTGGCGGCAGAGTTTGCCCAGACGGTGGGCGGTGAGGCAGAGCTCGCCCGAGCGGCCAGTGGCGGAGGCGGAGGCTGACCGGGCGACCGAGCGGCCCATTCCCCTTCCTCCCCGCCGCGACCGCCGCGCCACCATGCAGCTGAGCGCTCAAGTGAAGGTGGCGGCAACGGTGACAGCCCTGCCCAACCTCCCCGTTGCAGTCTTCTCTGTCCGAACCGCCATTGTCGTCGCCACTTTCTCCGTCTTAACCACCGCTGTTGCCGCCAACTTCTCCATCCGAACCACCACCGCCGTCGCGGCCGCCGCCTTCTCTGCCTGAACCACCATCGCCGTAGCCTTCTTATCCTGGAACACCACCGTCGCAGACTTCTCTGCCTGGACCACCACCGCCACTGCACTGCAGGAAAGGGGAGGAGATGCAAGAGGATATAGGAAAGGGAGGACTGGTGGTGGCGCCGTGATGGCCCTCCTCGCTACCCTCCGTCTCCCGTGCCTGCCACCGCCGCGCCCGCTGCAGTCGCGATGACACCCGTGCGCCGCCTCAGCAATGCCCTCCAGCTGCCTCTCGTCCTCCCTGCCGTGCCCACCGCCCCCCCCCCCCTCCGCCTCCGCCTCTGCCTAACCCACCGCCGCCTCCTTGTCCCGCGCTGCCGCCTACACGTCCCGCGGCGCCGCCCACTGCCTACCGCCGACCCGCGAGAGAGAGGAAGAGTGAGAGAAAGAGTGATAGAGAGTGAAAGACGAGTATAACATGTGGACCCTATATTTTTTTTTATAAACAAAATGCTGACTGGACTGCCACGCATACACTACGTAGGATAAAACCGTTCTTGATTGGGTCAAGGGGGGTAATTTGTCTGGTATTAAAAGTTTAGGTGAACTATATCTGGTTTTCGGGTTTAGGGGGTAATTCGGTCGACTGTGATAGTTCGGGGTGGGGAAGGGTAATTCGTACCTTTTCCTTTATTATAACCTTGTGCTGAGTCCATTTACATTTTAGCTTCCTCTGTTCTTCCCCGATTGCTCTGTTATTCCCTCAGTTTTGTGGGCCAGCAGAGCACTCTGCAAAGAAGTGAGAGTTGGCGCGTCTTAGCTCATGTACATGGTATGCATATATGTTGTCCAACGACAACAGTAAAAAAATTGAAAAAGCTGTAGCAGTTCTGCTTCCGGTTTCCAGTTTGTCTCTTGAATTCATCATCTCTATTTCCAGGTAGTGCGTTTGCGTCTCCAGCTTAGAACTATCTCGATGTCAACTTCTTACTATTTATAGGGCTCTAATCATGGAGGGTTATGTCAATGTGTTTTCTTTGTCCAGTCCACTGCTTGATTTATACGGTATATCGTTTCGGCTTTGATTACGCCTTTGTCGGTTCTCACAGTTGCGTCGGTTCGCAATCTTGGATCGTCTCCCACTGTGGACCTAGCCAATCCCAATCGCAACAAATGAGAGGAGTAAACGACACCTCACCTCTTTCTCTCGTGCGGCCGTGCCGCCTGACGCCTGCCGCGCCCCTGACCTAATTCTTTCTGATAATTTCTAATCCGATAATCCCTAATTTTGGATTATCATTTTAGGCCATTCTAGATTGCTATGAAATATATTACGGAGTATAATTATTTTCATATTATATCATCAATTAAGTTTTTATCCTTCAACTTTGCACAGGACCCCCGAAATTAACAGGACGGCCCTGTTTATACTCCTCTAGTTTCATATTATAAGCCGTTTGACTAAATTTGTAGAAAAATATAGTAACATTTTTATACAAAACAAATTTTTTATCAAAATAAATTTAATATTAAATTTAATAAAAACTAATTTGATGTTGTGGATGTTGCTTTTTTTTATAAATATGATTAAACCTAAAGAACTTTAATTAAGAAAAAAGTCAAACGATTAAAATGAAACAGATGAAATATTTATAAGTGTTCTAATCACTAAGCAAGTTGAAAAAAAAAAGGAAACAACTGCTCCACAAGACACATGTCAACCTATCCATTGAAATAACCAAGTTGATCAAATAAAAATCACATCTCAATGAGACTTGCTAGAAAGTGGTGAAAGAACACTGCTATGTACGACTGCTTCATCCGACCGGCGTACGACGAAACGGCAGAGCAGCACAATACTTGACGGCTTAAGACGGAGCAGCAGCAGCAGCACAGCTCTTGACGTCGCGTAATACGCAGTCGTACGCCGGTTGGACACTCAAGTCGTATGTATAGCATTTTCAGTGGTGAAAACATGTTTGTTCAGGCAGCGGCTATGATTTTCCCAGCTGTGCTCAAGTAAACACAACCAAATTGTGACATTGAACCCCTTGCTGGCTCGCTCGCAGAACTGGTGCAGCTGGTGCTACACACCAAATAGGCTTTGCGACGGCATGGGTGTGTTTAGTTCACATCAAAATTGGAAGTTTGAAGTTTGATTGAAATTGATATGATGTGATGGAAAAGTTAAAGGTTTATGTGTGTAGTAAAGTTTTGATGTGATGTAAAATTTAAAAGTTTGAAGAAAAAGTTTGAAACTAAACTCGGCTCATAACTCGGCTCATGTCTACCTGCAGCAGCCGCAGTAAATTATGTACCCAGCCGCAGCTAGCACCAGCACTCCAAGTCAATCTAAGCACAAATGGTGCGTCAACTACGGTGGTTGCACAGATCTGTTGTAAGAACATGTTTATGGATAATCCCTGACAAAATTTCCATTAATTGTACCAATGCTCCAGATATTTCAGTCATCTGATGTGCTCAACAAATGCTTATGGATAAGCCTCAATCTTTTTAACCAGGTCGTTAGTGTTTCTCTGCCTGGAGAGTGGCTGGGAACCTCTGCTACTTATTCAGTGCTGGTTCCGCACTTCTGCTAAATGCTAATTGAACTGATGCTGGTGGTGTTTGAATCTCTGAAGATGAAGATGAAGATAAAGATGAAGATAAAGATAAAGATAAAGATTAAGTGTTTCACGCAAAACGAGGTTGTAATAACGTGTGATTAATTGAGTTTTAATTATTACAAACATAAAAAGTAAATTAATCTTATATTTTAGAAAACTTTCATATAAAAAGTTTTCGCACAGAATACACCGTTTAGCAATTTGATAAGTGTGACACTTTTTATCGAAAAGTTTATTCAGTTTTTGTTGAAGAAAAGAATAGGTCACATGTATTTTATGTTCTTCTCTGACCAACTGAAGGAAATGACGATGTCCACACACAGTACACACTGCACAGTAAAAATAAATGCTAAAGTTGTATAACATACATATTACACACAGTACACACTGCACATTAAAAATAAATGCTAAAATGTACGAGGCCATTGAGTTTTTTTACCAATGTTTTACCATTCGCCTTATTTAATTTTTTTTATAAAAATAAAAATATTTATGTCATGCTTAAAGAACATTTGATGATAAATCAAGTCACAATAAAATAAATGATAATTATATAATTGTTTTAATAAGATAAATGGTCAAATGTTGGTTAAAAAGCCAACAACGTTATATGTTAAAATGCGAAGGAAGTATATAATAGTACTCCGAATATGCTGTATAATTATGTTGCGAGAGAAATTCGGGCTTGAGTTGATAATATGAGCATGGATGGTTCCTTTTGTCGGTTAATTAATTAGCCTGATACGTGTTATAGCGTAAATCTTCCCACTTATTGGAAAAGTTCAAATCTATCTCCATTTTTTTGTTGCGAGGGGAAAAGTTCAATTACATAACCAGAATGCAGATCAAACCATTCCAGGTTCCAGCTCACTCTCAATGGTTACCCTTCTGGCTCACTCGCAGTGGTTTGAAATAATTTGATTGAATCAGTTTGACACTATGCACCAAATAACATGATAGCACACTGGCAAATAAACCCTCAGGCAAGCAAACCATTACATCCTCGACCAGGACTATTGAGTGTAAATTAGATTCTTAGCACTCAAATCTATTTAACATGCCTTCTAAAACAATTTAGTACCAAACTTAACACAAAGGCTACTTACTCCACACATAAGAACCCTGGCCCATAGTATCCAGATCTCGGAGGGCAGCTCAAAAGAAAGTTCGGTATACTTACATCCGCTGCCCTAGCCATGCCTTCAGATCGCTCTCACATCAGGTCCACTACGACAGCGTTGTCCAAATCAAAGGCGATAAAGCCAGACTTAATCAAGAATTGGACGGCATGCTAGCTCATGGTCCATATGCTTTGTGAAAGATGCTCCGAGTAAAGCTGGCCTAATTGGCTTGTATCCCCAAAGCTCCATAGAGGATAGCAATAGGACTACATCAGATAATATGGGAGACGATTGCCTGATGGCTTCCATTCCACAAGCGCCTTTTCACTGTAGTTCCAACTCCATAACTTGTGGTAGTATACTTGCCCCCTTGCTGCTGAGGTACTTCACAGAGGTTGTTCTGCTCGGTCACTAGTGTGTTAAGTGTCCTAGTCATTGCCCGGTGTGTTACGCACGCTACACTATTTATCGATATCAAAACATTAAAATCTTATTACATGTATTATTCAGTATGAATTGAAAATTAAATTGATAGAATATTTAACTGAGAATCTAAGATGGTTTATAACTTCGTATTTATATATTCCGAATTTGTGTATTATATATTAAATGCTAGAAAAAAAACTATTCTGAAATGGTGCTGCATATTTTTAGTGTTTTTGACTGATTAATATGCATGGTAATTTCCAGTTTTTCCATCTTCTAAAACTAAGGTGGAATATTGAAATCCTCATGCTGTACATACATGATCAATATGGGTACCCGACTATGTCTATGGAGAGCTTGGAACGTACACACGTATATATATTTTTTTTTAGAAAATCAAAGCTTTATTGATTTCAGTCAAATTTCGACCAACAAACTTAAATACACGTTCAAAAGAAGAGAAAAAAACAACTTACAAGATCAAGGCCCAACAACCCGAAGACTAGGTCGCTACCCATATATCAGGGTAAAAAATTAGTTCTTGTCCACTTTCTCTAAATATAGATTAGCTGAAGTGACAAAGCCCTGAAAAATGGGTTTCTGGAGAATAACCCATGATCGAAGCCAATGTGTAATAAAAATATAATGAACAAAGAGAATAAACAATTTTCATGCCAAACCACATCATTCCTTCGTTCCTTGAGAGACAAATTGCCTATCAAGTTGTTGCCGCCTCTAGTAACACAAGAGGTCTAAACTCTTTGGTATCTCGTAAAATGCATTGCCCAAACATATATGACACATCTTGCTAGCCGATACGTACTTTCTTTTATGTCCATCTCCTTGTCAATTAAACCTAGACCTAATGTACATACATGTCCAACATGGGTACTTAGTAACAACAATATACATTAACATGCTTATAATTTAGTGTATTATACTAAACCTTTGGAATACAATTCTATGCTCCAAACAGTTCCATCTCAATCTCAGTGGATTTCTTTTCCTTGTCAAACACATAAAGCAAAATCATATCATGCATGAAATAAATTGATGCAACTCAAAGTAAGTAAACAACAATTCCAGGAAATATGCTACCAAATGCAGTGCCGAAATTCGCTAAATGCATGTTGTCAATGGCTTTCATCTCGGGTAAGCTAGATATATATGCTGCTAGCACAACCTTAACACCTTATAGGCGGTAGCGAACAATTCTTGATTCTTCACTCCAGATGATTGCCGGGGATGCTAAGGCCTTGAAACAAATTCCGCATGCATTCCTAGGCTCCATATTTTGCAACTGCACGGTGGAAAGCTGCCTCAACAGCCAACCCGACATGGCAAAGAGACAGGATCTCATGCCACATGAATCGACTCCCATGCATGCCTCCTATTCCGTGTAAGTGCCCCTTGCATGCTCTTTACCATGCGCGTGAGCGCGTCTCAAATTCTAGCTAGCAAATTCATAAACACAGGGTAGGGCACTTAATGTTTCTACTCGCTCGTCTATAAACAGGTCACCTCTAATTAATCAGGCGTCAATCACATATAAGACGATTTGGTTGGTGACAATATGATCTTGTCCTTGCTACCAACTATTTATATCAGCTTCAATACTGCTTGTCAGAATTCTGATTTGAATCTTACAAAATCAATAAAGTTAAGGCAACTCTACCCTATTTTGTATATTGTTTGTCAGGATTATGATTTGAATCCAACTTTTACAAAATCAATAAAGTTAGGGCAATTCTAACTTACCAAAATATTTGGCCGTACTAGAACTTATAACTAGTTTGGCGCTGCAAATTATTTGGTATATGGAGGAGAACAAAACTCACCCTCACGTCCATACAAAATGGAGGAAACTCTTTCAATGCCTACGAAAGTTTATCCAATCCCTTATATGCTCCCTGAGTTTTGCTTAGTCGCTTATATGCCCTTGAAAATTTTGGTTTTGATCAATTTCATATCCATTCCGTTTGTTGACCATCAGTTGATCAGTTAATTCCTATAAAAAAGGTCCATTTCGCCCTTAGGCTTAAAAGAAACATGGAATTTCGTAGACTATATTGTAGGATTTGTACATTTATTATATAATACTATTATGTTCATGACTTCATTGTAGAAGGTATTATTCACGGAAATGTTTACTTTTACATACTGATAAAAATAGTTAATATGCATTTTATATTTATATGTAGCATAATTTTGTGATGGTACTTCAACGGATCAGTCCCCTTGTTTGTATATCTTATATAAAAGGAATGTTGTCCAAAACAATGTTTACCATTTAAAAAATGCTACATATACCTTTTAATATATTATAAAACTTCTATGCATCATACTTCTCATTAAAGAAACATATGAATATTATAGTGTCATGAAACAAATTACTACGTCACCAACAATAGATTCAACAAATTTCTACATATTCCTTGCACATCTAAGGGTTAAATCAACTTCTTTTGCACCTATTAACGGTCAATTGATGATAAGGATATGAATCGGATCAAAATCAAAATTTAGGTGTACCCAAGAGGTTAAAGAAAATTGAGGGGCATGTAAAGGATCGGCTAAAAATTAAATTTTAGAGCTATAGAAGGAATTTTCTCCACAACATGATATGCAAGTGTGTTGTGCTGTTCTGCACGCGTAATACTATTTGCAACCATAGCAGCGTGACTTGTCTATCAAACAATCTGATCTAGAGCGATCTTGAACAGAACCTTACTTTCAGCCTAGGGCACAACTACAAATCGAGCGCCCGATATTTTCCCCCAAATTCGAGCATTTTTTCACCATTGGAAGAAAATATTTTGCTATCAGGAAACATAGTAGAATTCACGGTTGAAACATTTTGGCCTCACACAAGAGACATGGTAATTTAATTGTTGAAAGATCAACACATCCGTGATGAATTGAAGTCGAAAATATCCAGTGCTACATTTCGATGTAACACGAGACTCTTCAAGATAAATTGGCTAAAACATTGGAAATCCAGTGGATGGATTGGTATTCCTTCGATGCCCTCGTGTGCAACAACGTGATGGCCCGGTGCTAATTCCCATATACGATCACGCCTTCATCATTGTCAGCAGCGACAGCGGCGGCCACGTCCTACACCGTTAGTCACTCCCCCCTCTCCCCTCTCCTCTCAGCTGTCGCTGCATTCATCCGTCCTTCCCATCACCATCACGACCAGCCATACTGGCAGCTGCTTGGGGATGCAAGGGAATAGGGGAACAAGGGGACTGCTGCTCGGCTGGTTGAGATAATGGAGCTGGAAGGATAGATGAGTGGCTTGCGCAGGTCATTTAGGCCTGTCATGAGCATTCTTCTTCAGCCAGATTTAGGCCTATCAAAAAGTTTGAGTCCTATCCTCTGAAAAGCTTTCTATTTCATACTCATGAATGACTAACTGTTTATTATACCCATGAAATAGTTTGATAATATATACAAAATAATTTGAATGTTCCCTCACAACCAAACCGGTGGAACATTTCCATCACACAGTCTAAATGATTTGAATTTGAAGTATGGATTTGATATCAAACGTGTGATAGAAAACGTTTGATAGAAAATCGAGGGAGAAAACAAAAGGCTTGAAAGAATTTTTTTCAGCTATAGCAAAAACTTTAGATCGGCAAAAATCGAAGAGACTAAACGTGACTCTAATATCACTTGTAAGATTTGAGACACAAGAAACAAAGACAAAAAAGCAAAACTTTTAGCGGAATTAAAAGTTACTCTGTAACATGACCGCCAAGTGCACTCTGGTCTGACCGCTCCCTAGTCGTCAGTCTGACCGCCCAGCTCACCGCCGCAACCTCCTGAATCAGGCCGATCGCCTGGATATCATGGGTTCTTCCAGTTTAACCGTCGAGATCGACAAAAACACAAATAACTCTCTGAAAGTAGATAAACTTCATTAACTCTAATTGTGTTAACAAAGTGAAAGAATAGTACTCCTCTCTCAACATTCGACTAACCTTGAAAACAATCCTAAACCCTAATTTTTCTCTCTGAAAGTTTTACTAAGCACAAATTTGTAGAACTAATAAAGCTTTTTTAATCCAATATTTATGGAGGAACTTTGCATGCATAAACTTTTTGCTGATAGAAACTTTGCATGTACAAACTTTGCACATTTGAACTTTTGGATATATAAACTTTGCACACGTAGAAACTTTCTACAGGTGGAATTTTAAACAAATTCAAAGAGAGACTAAAAAAACTAAAAATTAACAACAGTCAATTCAATATGCAAACATTTTTACCCAAAATTGGAACTTTTCAACTCGAAAATTATACAATGCAGGAGCGACGTAGGACCTTGTACTAATAATGTTGATTAAAGTTGTTAGTCAGCATGAAAAGGGGCATCACACAACCATCTGTCAAGATAAATATACTTATCACTATTTACACTTACAAACATCAGCTTGGAAACAAAATAATTTTTTTTTAGATAATGGAAACAAAATAATTATACAACACCTTGTAGTTTATCAGAGTGAGGTACTAATTCAGCAGCGATGTGGGCACGAGATTACGTCAAAGGTTATTCTGTTATATATGTTATCTTGTTCACACGGATAAGATCTTACTCAATACAATCTTATGAGCTCCTATAAGTTGCTTCGTTCATGGTTCTTTTTTCCTCCTTCTTTTTTGTACACATGTACTCTTATGGTTCCTTTCCTTGGCCAGAAAGATTGGGAGGAAGGGCAAAATTACTTGAAATCGATACTGATATTTCTCATGAACCGCAAAACAAGCGGCTCCTGAAGAACACCCACAACCAAGGAAGTGGTACTACTTCTCCTGTTGCCTCTCATTTCTACTGCAGTTTTTTATTCCAAGAAATTGAAGAGTTCACATGCACTGTGTAGTTGCTACTCAGTTACACCAGAGTCCTAGAAACCTACATCAACTTGGGTGTTGGTTTTATGGTCGAAGTCAGAAGTAAGGATGGTGTGTCACACCCTAAAAATCTCAAATATATAAATTGTTGTTAAATTGGAATTATTAGAATTGATTTTAAAAGCCTAGAAGAGAAGATCTAATTTTAAATAATAAATTCCAATATAAAATGGGGCCAGATAAAATTTTATTAAATACTTTACTTGATTCTATAGTTCGTAGATTTTTCTGGGATTTATTTGAGCCAAGGAAGTATTTTTAATAAATGGAATTGCATTTCATGAATAATTTAAATTGAAAAAGGTTTTAAAAGTTCTCTTTTGGTTTTGAGCCGGCCCAAACCTCTCTCTCTCCCTCGGCCCAAGCCGGCCCGCAGCCGAGCCGCCGCTGGTGATGACGTCATCGCTGACGTCATCATTGCCGTCCGCCGTAGACCGGCCGTGGACCGATAGATCTCGGCCGTTCGTTTTGGATAGATAGACCCCGACCGTTCGTTTCCGTGAGCCGCCGCCGTGCACCCGGTCCACCGTGAACCCTAGCTGCTGACGCAATAATCTCCTTTTCCTTTTCAAAAAAAATTCATTATTGCGTCATAATTCCATTAAAATATATATAAATGGTTTAATCCGATTTAATCTTTGAAAATTCATAACTAATTCATCTTAGCTCGGATTTAGTTGGTTCAAGTCTCTAAATTTTTCTAAAATTGAGATCTTCATGCTACAAATATACATATGTACTGTTTATGTGCTGTTTTGGTGGTTTTGCACTTTTCTTTTTAGATTCCGACGTTCCCGGAGAGTCCGATTTTGCAGGAGAAGATTTTGAGGAATTCCAAGGCCAGCAAGGCAAGTCACACAGATCCCAAACAACCCTTTGAGCATGTTGATCCCGTTTAAAGCTATTGTTTCTATTCAACTATTGCATTTATTTTCGAATGTCACTGGGTGGAATTAACCTATTGTTTTGTTATAGCCCTTTTTTGTTCTTGATTACTTTATTCTTTGATACCTTGGGTTATTATAATTTGACTAGTTGAGCTTTATATAATGGTTCAGCTAGATAATGGATATAATTGCTTAGCCATGCTTAGAAACCTTAGCACACTATTGGGATAACTAATGTTTCACTATTATTTAATGATGGCTTAATGATAGCTCATGATGGTTAATCGTGATTGGTTAATTAATTAATTTGTCAACTAAAACCTGATAATGGTGGGTTGTGAGAATATGGTTTTGATGGTTGTGCTCATGACAATTAAGGACAGGTTCACGATTTTCGGTTGTGAAACATTTACCGTGCCAACCACAAGCCAGCATAGGCAAACGGCTTTACTTTCTGTATAGTATGGTTCATAGTAGAGCACCAGATTGTGAAGTGGCGGAGATAAGCCCACAGGGGTCGCTGGGGAGTCCATACATTGTTTATAAGGGGGTGATTATGATCCGGGAATGGTGCACTGCTTTGAATTGTATTATATAGAGGGTATTGTCACAATCTCTATTCGGGTACTTGTTAAGTATCGCGACGCATGGTTGACATGATGTTGAAGTTGTGTCTTGTGGGTACAGTGGTACAACTCTGATCAGAGTTTAAACTATTCGAATAGCCGTGCCCACGGTTATGGGCGGGTCTAACAATGTCTTTCATGATTAGTCTCACACTTCTCATCATACTAAATGATGCTGTTAATAACTTGTTTAGCTCCTGGTTTGGAATGGTTAATTCCTGGTTTGGAGATAGAACTGTGCAGCCGGGATTGGTTGTTCAGAATGGTTGGGCCAATGCAACAGGGTATATTGTATAGCATTGAATTAATATTGTTTAATTATTATTTAACTGTTTTATTAAATTCTGAAATATTTATTAAATGCTGTTTATGCAAATGAGACTATACTATGCCATCCTTTGTTATCCTGTGCACTTGCATATTTGGTGCGTGGCTTGCTGAGTATGTCATATACTCACCTTGCAATCATTCATCAGAGGATGAGTTCTACAGTGATGCTGATGGAGTGGATGATTAGGCGTAGCCCTGGTCAAGCTGCCTGTGGAGAGGAGTCGCCTGCGCTGTTGCTTTTATTTTCCGCTGCTTAGAACTTTATTTATTGAGAGGAACTATCTACCTCTGTAATGACATTTTATTCGCTTATTAATTAGAGTAATAATTGTACTCTATTATCAATTTGTTATTGTGTGCCTCGGCTGATTCCTGGACGAGGGTTTACACACATGTAAGCGTTTGGAATTATGGATAGAAATTCCGGGAGTGACAAGTTGGTATCAGAGCCTCTTTGACCCTAGGTTATGCCAAATGGTTACCTACCTCTAAAAATATTGGAAAAGTAGAACTGTTCTCCTCCCTTTCTCTTTTAATTAAACCAATCTAATGGCACATGCAGTTTATAATTCCTTTAATTGTTCTCATTTAAAATTTATTTATTATTCCTGTGTTATTAGTACCGTACATCTATTACTGTACTAATGGCTCATTTACCAGCAAAGCGTTTTACAATGTTGTTTTATTTAATTTTGCTGCAATGAATTAAGCTTAACATATTGATTTTATAACTCTCTTTTATTTTATTTCTTTTGAAACCTGTTATTCAAAAGTGCAAAGTTTGTGAACCTGTTTCTAACTGTTTCATCTTATCTTGCAAACTTGGTTTACTTTATTTATTTACCTTTTATTTTGATTTTCTAACTTTATTAATCCAAAACTTGTGCTATTAATTGGATAAATGACTTAACTCCCTCCTTTCACTTGTCTTTAGATGCCGCGCTACAAGCCTAAGTACTTGTTCGGTACTGAAGGATTTGTTCAGGAGTTGCGTACGATGTCCTTCCTCATAGGATTTGGGATTGCCCCTTTGTATGCCCAGATCCCTCATGATCGTGATGAAGAGAAGTGCCGGGTCAAAGTCACCTTGAACAGTAATCGCGAAGATATCCCATCGGTGATGTTCGAGGCTGGAGGAGGAAGCTACATTCATGCTTGTTAGGAGGTGGCAAGGATCGCCATAGGAGAGCTCCGAGAAAGCTACAATGATCGGTTGGCCGACACCGAGTATCGCTACCATCCTCGTCAACCCAGGGAAGTGACCGTGGCAGCTACCTTGAACCGGCAGGGATCGAGAATGATGCTACCACAAGGCACTTGGTTGAGATGCTCTGGGCTATGGATGAAACCCGCGCTGAGATTGTGATAGCCGCTCAAGATCGTGAAGACCGGAATCGGGGAAAGATTTGCAAGCTAGAAGATAAGGTGGATCGTTTGGAGAAGGAGCTAGCAGCATTGAAAGGAGAAGCACCACCGCAGAAGGCCAGGGTTCGTCTTACCGCAAGGAAGAGAGCTCTATTCGTCCCTCGCTACCAGTTGGCGCCAAAGGTTCGTGTAGTGGAAAAAGAAGCTACCCCAGCCCCAGCGGATCCACTGGTCGTCAACGTAAGTGATGATGATGAAGAAGAATCCAAGCGCACCCATTCCAAGATCGAGTGGGGACCAACTCAAGATGATGGGGACGCGCCGAATAAGCCTTCAATCAACTCCGATGCCCGGAAGACCTAGACCGTTTTGGTTAAGTCGTTGCCTTAGATCATTGTGTTAGTTTGCTTGTTTAAGTTTGGTTGTGTGTGTGGGTCTTGCATGTGTTTACATCATTGGTGGGATGTAAATGCATGTCTTTGTTTGCTTTAGAGTGTTAGGAGGTTGGTGAGTTTAGTGATGTGAGAGTCTTCAGTTTTGTAATAATGCAACTCAGTTAAGATCAATAAAAGTTAAGTTAGTAAAATTAATTCCCTATCCTAAGTAGTTTTTCCCCTGTTTCTCTTCTTGTGCTCCTGTCTATGCCAGATGGTGCTTACTCGCAGCAACGGGAATGGCCCCAACCCCAATAACAACAACAACAATGCAGAGAATCCCATGCTTGCTCAAGTCCTGGCTCAACAGGCACAGTTGATGAATCTGATGATGCAGCAACTCCAGAACCAGCAGAACCAAGGAAACAACCATGCACCTCCCCAGAATAAGCTAGCAGAATTTCTTCGCGTGAGGCCGCCTACTTTCTCTAGCACCACTAATCCTGTTGAAGCTGGTGATTGGCTGCACGCCATAGAGAAGAAGTTGGATTTGCTTCAGTGCACAGATCAGGAGAAGGTCTCTTTTGCTTCACATCAACTATATGGCCCTGCCTCTGAGTGGTGGGATCACTTCCGCCTTAACAGGACTACTGCTGAACCTATCTCTTGGCTTGAGTTCACCGCTGCTTTCCGGAAGACGCACATACCATCGGGAGTGGTGTCTCTCAAGAAGAAGGAGTTCAGGTCGCTCACTCAGGGATCTCGCACGGTCACTGAGTATCTGCACGAGTTTAATCGTCTGGCTCGTTATGCTCCGGAAGATGTGTGCACTGATGAAGAGCGCCAAGAAAAGTTCTTAGAAGGGCTGAATGATGAGCTTTCTTACCCACTCATGACTGGGGATTATCATCATTTCCAGAAGTTAGTGGATAAGGCTATTCGCCAGGAGGACAAGTACAACCGCATGGAGCAGAAGAAATGCCGGATTGCTCACTTCAAGGCTCAGCAGGGGAATAGTCAGAGGCCGCGTCTTGCTATGGGACCTCAGTCCGTGCCACAGGGAGGTTCTTCATCTGTTGTTCGTCCGCAGCGTTAGTTCTTCAACAACGCGGGCAACAACAACCGCAATCAAGCTCCACGCCCTGTTGCAGCTCCGACACAGCAACAGCCTGCCAAGAGGGAGCAAGGCAGCAAGCCCGGGGTGTGCTTCAACTGTGGTGACCCAGGGCATTATACTGATAAGTGTCCGAAGCCCCGCCGCGCTGTCACGACCGGAATTAACCCAACAGGTATTCCTTACGTGCGTGCATTAATCCTTGTCCCAGGAGGCAAGGTACACCAATAGTTGATACAATCCAGAGTTTAACAAGCGGAAGCGTAAATAGTTAATTATTACATGGGCAGCGACGGCCCAGCACACTCAAAAACAACGAGAAACAGCGGAAGACTAGGGCGACGACCACAGGCGCTTGACGGCAGGCACGAGCTAGACACCAAAGCCTTCATCATCCAGAGGCTCCTCTTCTGGGGTTGGGAAACATTGAGCAAGACTGAGTACAACCACCGTACTCAACAAGACACATCCACAAGTGCAGCATAAATGCGAAGGAGTACAATGGAGTTGTAGTATAGGGGTTAGGTTTTGCAATAAACCGCATTTTAAAAGACTCTTAGCTGCCCAAAGCTATTTTGTAAACACGAACCTAGAGCTACACAGTATTATTAATCAAGGCCGTGAACCCACACGAACCTGCCTTAACCCAAGGCCTACTATGATTCAGACCGAACTGGCAACCCGACCCTGGGTCCCAGCTCGTCCCAAGCCAACCCAGGCCAACCATTCCATATTTTAGTTGTTAAACAGGTTTTAAGAATTAAAACACTAACTTGGGTACATTGCTAGGCTTGCCCATAACCGAGGGCGCGGCTATTCGAATAGATTATACTCTGATCAGAGGTGTACATCTTTACCCACAAGACACATCTTCCTCACGCGTCACCACGTGCCACATACCACCACGGCATACAGACGGAAGACATGACATAGTTTCCAACCCATCCTGACCATAGACAAGAGTACCGACCCAACTCACCTACGGCCGGGATTCCCGGGACAGGCAGGCGAGATTGAGCCCCTAGCAGCAGGACACCGGCCCTGTGCCATGACATCTCGACTACCGAGCCGCAGCTCGTGTAGCCTTCATTTGCCCTAGAGATGTCCATCGATCCCCGACTTCGTCCATCTCCATCCGTGTACTTTTGTTTATAACCAGACTGAGCCACAAACTAAGCCTTACCCATTAGACATGTGGAAGTACGGTAGTGCTTTGCAACAGAGGCCCGAAGACCGGTCCTTATATGGCCGAGGTGCTACTATCAAAACCTTGCACCCCGAGCCCAGCCTAAAACCATTTTGGGGGTTTTGAATAGAGGGGGAGGTGTGCATCCAATTCCACAATAGTCCAACCATTCCAATGTGTCCAAGTGATATGAATATTCCCAAGTCTAGAGTTATAAAATCACCTAATGTTGCCTAATTAAACAGCGAAGCATCTACCTAATTTTTTTACTAGTGGAACCATGAATAGAGTGCCCACTAGTTGGGGTTTTGTTTATCCTAGGGTGAACAAGGTGATAAAAACAATAACAATAATAATAAGGTATTAACAAAGGTAAATAGGCATGGCTAAATAAAACAGTGATAACGCGGGAATTTAAATAAAGCGATAATGCAATAATTTAAATCAAATTAATTTCACAAAGTGGGATACAATATGTTCAAAGAATGATGTGACTTGCCTTGCTCGCTTTCCCAAGCTTCTTCAACTTCCACGAAGAGCGGATCTTCCGAAGCTGCAGCGTCTACACGCCCAACGGAAAAGAAAATGGCTTTTACTCTAATAAACTCCATATAACAAGCAGTAACAAAGCACAAAAATGGGTTCTTGACTTCTTAAGGAAAAATTAGAGACTTGAACGGTCCAATTCCGAGTTCAAATGACCAAGTTATAGCCATTTGAAGTTTATATGCTCTTAATGTGAATATTTGCGAATTTCTTCATTTAAATTTTAATTAAAAATTCGGATTTATTGCGTCAGCCGAGGGGGGGGGGCGCGCGGACCGGGTCCACGGGAGTGGGGCCCACGCGGCAGCCTCACGGTCCACGGTGGACCGGGTGCACCCGGCTCACACCGACCGGCGTCGTGGGCCCCACGCGTCAGCCGCTCCAAAGGCGCGGGCGGCTGACGGCTGGGCCCCACACGGCAGCCGCTAGGGCGCGCCCGAGGGCGGCCACACCGGCGCGACCGGCGGGAGGCGGCGCGCCCGCGCCCCTATGGTCACCGGCGGCGGCCATAGGCGCGGCGGAGCGGCGGCCGAGAGAGAGGGAGGGAAGGGGGAAAGGAGGCGGCGGTCCTCGGCTCACCCCGGGTCGTCGGCGACGGCGGAAACGGCGACCGAAGCGGAGAAAAGCGGCGGCGCGGCTCGGGTCGGCGGAGACGACGGGGCTACGGCGGTCGGCGAGCGGAACGGAGGGGTGGACGAGGTCGGCGATGACGCGGCGAAGCCGAAGGGGGCGGCGCCGAGGTGGGAGATGGTCCGGGACGACGACGGCGGCGGACCGGAGCTCGGCGGCGACGGCGGAGAGAGGGTTCGACGGCGCGAGCTCGATTCCGACGGGGAGAGTGAGCGGCGGGTGGCGGAAACGGCGGAGAAAAGCTCGGGGAGGGCTTATATACGGTCGGGAAGGGGAGAGGGCGGCCGAGAGAGGCGGAAACGACCGCGGAAGGTTCGGCCGCCATTGAAGTCGCCGGCGAAATTAGGGGAACCGTTGCCGGCCGATTGAATGCGAGAGAGAGAGGGGAAAGTGGGGGATTCGGGGGAGGGAATCACGGGGAGTGATTTCCCCCTCTTTATTGCGCGCGGGGACGACGGGAGGCGGCGGGATTCGCGGCGGCGGCGGCGCTGGCGCGGGCGAGGCGACGAGGGCGGCGGGAGGAAGGGGATGACGGGTGGGCCCCACCCGTCAGCGAGGGTGGCGGGCGGGCCCGCCCGTCAGCGGCGCGCGCGCGGTGAGGAGGCCGAGTGGGCCGCGGGGAGAGGAGAGAGAGAGGGAGATGGGCCGGGCCGGCCCGATAGAGGAGGGAAAAAGATTTTTAAGGTTTTTCTTTTTATAAAACCTTTTCAACTTTGTTTATTTCTTAATAATTATTATTTGTGCTCTGAAAATTCCACTAAAATTTATTTACACATTTTAGGCTTTTAGGAAATATACAAAAATCCTCCAAGCCTTATTTGACTTTTAACTTTGCGCATTTTAATTGTTGGAGGCTTCACAGAGATTTTTAATTATTCTAGGCACAATTTAAAGGATGTATTTTAGGGTCATTTTGGGACGTGACAAACCTACCCCCCTTAAACGGAATCTCGACCCCGAGATTCGGAAGAACTGGCGAAGAGGTCGGGATGGGCGGCCTTCAGCTCGTCTTCATGTTCCCAAGTAGCTTCTTCCTCGGTGTGGTTGCTCCATTGGACCTTGCAAAAACGGATCACCCGGTTCCTGGTCCTGCGCTCCATAGTGTCCAGAATCTTCACTGGCTTCTCTACGTAGGTCAAGTCTTCGCGAACTTCAATTTGCTCTGAATCGGCCTGCTCGGACGGCACTCGAAGACATTTCTTGAGTTGCGACACATGGAACACATCATGCACGTTGCCCAATGAGGCGGGCAACTCCAGCTGGTAAGCAACTTCTCCGCGCCGAGCAATGATGCGGAAAGGACCCACGAACCGTGGTGCGAGCTTCCCTTTTGTCTGGAACCTGTGTACACCCCGCAACGGCGTTACCCGGAGATACACAAAGTCATCCACTGCGAATTCCAGATCACGACGTCGGTTGTCTGCATAACTCTTCTGCCGAGACTGTGCCACCTTTAGGTTTTCCCGAATGGTCCTGACTTTAGCTTCCGCTTCTCTCAGGATATCGGTCCCAAATACTTGGCTTTCCCCAACTTAGTCCCACAATAGTGGTGTCCTGCATTTGCGGCCATACAACGCTTCGTATGGGGCCATCTGTATGCTGGCTTGGTAGCTGTTATTGTAGGAGAACTCGGCGTAAGGGAGACTCTTATCCCATGTCTTCCCAAAATCTAGGACACATGCGCGAAGCATATCTTCGAGGATCTGGTTCAGACGCTCGGTCTGCCCATCTGTCTGCGGGTGATACGCGGTGCTGAAATTTAATCGGGTTCCCAATTCTTCTTGGAGTTTCTTCCAGAAGTGAGAGGTGAACTGGCTTCCCCGATCTGATACAATCTTCTTGGGGACGCCATGCAAACTTACGATTCTAGCGAAGTAGAGTTCAGCTAGTTTGTTCCCTCCATAGGTGGTCTTGACTGGAATGAATCGTGCTACCTTGGTTAGCCGATCCACAACCACCCATATAGAATCATATCCGCCTTGAGTTTTTGGAAGTCCGGTGATGAAATCTATCCCAATTTCATCCCATTTCCATTCTGGTACTTGTAGTGGTTGGAGGAGTCCGGCCGGTCGTTGGTGTTCTGCTTTGACACGCTGGCACACATCGCAAAGGGCCACGAACTCTGCAATTTCCCGTTTCATACTAACCCACCAGTATTTCTCTTTCAAGTCCAAGTACATCTTCGTGCTGCCAGGATGGATGGAATAGGGGCTTTCATGGGCTTCCTGAAGTATCAGCTGTTTAAGTTCCCTAACGTCTGGAACGCATACCCGATTCCCGTTCCATAGGGTTCCGTGTTCATCCTCGGTGAAACCAGCGGCTTTACCCTGTTTCATATTCTTGAGGAGCCCATGCATATCCGGATCACTCTTCTGAGCCTCGCGGATTTGATCGAGCAAGGTAGGTTTGGCTTCCAGCGTAGCCAAGAATCCACGACCAACTATGCTTAGGTTCAGGGCTTCCAACTGTTGAGTAAGTTCCGATGGAATGCCACGGACACTAAGAGTGTTGCAATGGCTTTTTCGACTTAGAGTATCGGCGACTACGTTGGCCTTGCCAGGATGATAGTGAATTCCCACATCATAATCCTTGATGAGTTCTAACCATCTCCTTTGCCGAAGATTCAGATCCGACTGAGTGAAGATGTATTTCAAACTCTTATGATCAGTATATATTTCACAACGATTCCCAATGAGATAGTGCCGCCAGATCTTTAGAGCATGAACCACAGCGGCCAGTTCCAAATCATGGGTAGGGTAGTTGCCCTCATGAGGCCGTAGCTGACGTGAGGCATAGGCTACCACATGACCTTCCTGCATTAATACGCAACCCAATCCTTGGCGCGAAGCGTCACAGTACACCAGGAAATCCTTGCGAGTATCCGGTAGGATTAACACTGGCGAGGAAACCAGTTTTTCTTTGAGAGTTTGGAAGGCCTTCTCACACTGCGGACTCCACACAAATTTTTCTTCTTTCTTCAACAACTGTGTCATGGGTCGAGCGATTTTGGAGAAGTTCTCGATGAATCTTCGGTAATATCCTGCCAAACCCAAAAAACTACGGACTTGAGTGACCGTCTTGGGTTGCTTCCAATCGGTGACGGCGGTCACCGTTTCAGGATCCACAGCAACTCCTTTTGCAGATATCACGTGCCCTAAGAACTTGACTTCGGACAACCAGAACTCACACTTGCTAAGCTTGGCATACAATTGGTGTTCTCGAAGCTTTCCCAACACTAAACGGAGATGCTGCTGATGGTCTTCCTCTGATTGCGAGTACACTAGGATGTCGTCAATGAAAACCACCACGAACTTGTCCAAGTATTCCATGAACACTTTATTCATTAAGTTCATGAAGAAGGCAGGAGCATTGGTCAGACCAAACGACATCACCGTGAATTCGTACAATCCGTATCGCGTGGTGAACGCGGTCTTCGGGATATCTTCTTCACGAATACGCAATTGGTGATATCCAGAACGAAGATCAATCTTGGAGAATATAGTGGCACCTTTAAGCTGATCGAACAGATCATCGATCCGGGGAAGAGGGTACTTGTTTTTGATAGTGACTTCATTGAGGGCTCTGTAGTCAACGCACATCCTCTTTGTCTTGTCCTTCTTCTCCACAAAAATCACAGGTGCACCCCAGGGGGAAGTGCTCGGCCGTATATACCCCTTTTCCTTCAGCTCTTCTAATTGCTTCTTAACCTCGGCAAGTTCATTTGCTGCCATACGGTAGGGTCGTTTGAACAGAGGAGTTGTTCCTGGAGCAAGATCTATCCGGAACTCGATCTCCCGTTTGGGCGGCATACCGGGTAATTCTTCAGGAAATACATCACCGAATTCACTGGCGATGGGGATTTCTGACAGTCCTATCTGATGAAGTTCTGAACTGCCAACAGAGGTTGGGGGTGCGAAGAACACAACTGGTTGTTCCGGCCCTCGGTACAGAGTGACAGTGCGCCTGGCGCAATCCACTACGCCTTGGAATTGGGCCAACCAATTCATTCCAAGGATCACGTCCAAGTTCTTGGTGTCTAGCAGAATCAGATCCGAGGGAAAAGGAATTCCCTGGATTTCTATAGGAACGGCCGGGCTATAATACTTTGCTGTCATATCCCCTCCAGGGGTGGTGATGATCAGAGGGTTCCTAAGCCGTTCTACCCCCAGTTGATTTCTTCCCACGAAAGCCACAGATATAAACGAGTGGGAAGCTCCAGAATCGAACAAAATGGTAGCAGGGATAGAATGAATGAGGAACGTACCAACGATGACGTCCGGAGTAGCCAGCACATCCTCGGCGGTCACGTGGTTCACACGACCCCGAGCGACGTCCTTACCACCGTTGTTGGGGCGGGGAGGCGCTTGGCCTTGCTGGCGCTGAGGCTTCGGGCATTTGTCCGCATAGTGGCCGGGCTCGAAGCAGTTGAAGCACAGACGCTGCTGTCCTTGAGCGTCTCTGCGACCTTGGCCAGGCTGCACAGCTGGCGCAGGAGGACGGGGTGCACGGGTCCCTTGCTGACTCTGCTGCTGTTGCGGCTGTGGGACGCGCACCACAAATTGAGGTCGGGGCGCGGGGCGAGATTGTTGCTGCTGCTGCTGCGAGGAGGATCCCCCTGGATAGGGATTGGTGTAGCGGATCCTTTGGTTAGCCCCCTGTTGGTTGCGGAAATTCGCCAAGCGACGCTTGTGCGACTCCAATTCCTTGTGCTTGGCTTCCAAGCGGATGCTCTTGTCTACCAAACGCTGGAAATCCGGATAATCCCCGGAGACCAGTCGCACAGATAGCTCAGGGTCCATTCCTGCCAAGAACTTCTCCTGTTTCTCCTCATCTTCCCGAACATCCTCCGGGGCGTACCGGGCCAGGTTGTTAAACTCATGCAAATACTCCATTACGGAGCGATTGCCTTGCTTCAACTCCCGGAATTCCCTTTTCTTAAGGGCCATGACTCCGGCAGGCACATGGGTCCTCCGGAAAGCGGCGGTGAAGCGGGCCCAGGTAATAGGCTGCCCCTCGGGCTGCGTAGCCTGGAAATGGTCCCACCAGAGAGATGCGGGACCCTGCAGTTGGTGGGCGGCGAAGATGACTTTCTCCTCGTCGCTGCATTGCACAGTGTCTAACTTTTTTCCCACGGCATGCAACCAATCCAAGGCATCCACGGGGTTATTAGAGCTGGAGAAGGTAGGCGGGCGGATGCGGAGGAACTCGGCGAGCTTAGAATGCTGCGGGGGTGGTGGTGGAGGTGGAGCGTTAGGCTGTGGTGGATTCTGGACGTGGTGGAGGAAGGCGGCCATCATGTTGGCCTGCTGAGCGAGGATTTGGGTGAGGATGGTGTTGGTGTCAGGTGGCGGTGGTGGTGGCGGAGGAGGAGGTGGAGGTGGTCCGCCTTGGATGTTGGGATGGCTACCTTCGGGTTGGCTGCCTTCACCGGTAGCAGCAGTTCTCCTGGTTGTCACCATCTGAAACCCCACACAGAACCAGCAAACAGAGAGAGCTGACTATTAAAACTAACCACCCACGACTACCAGAATTATTGAACTTATTACTGATATAAATTGGGTTCATTAAGGTTCAAGTTGCTTAAGCAAATAAAATAAAGTCAGGCTCCAACACAGTTATACCACACACCGGTATAACCATGTCCCACACGACTCCAAGAAGACCAACGAAAAAGAACACACGCGCAAGCCTACTAACTGCTCGTCTACTTCTGCGACGGGCCAGGGCGGAAGGTGAGCAGCAGCGCATCCTCCGTGCTACCAACGCCGGAGGTCTCCCCCTCCTGAGGAACCACGGGCGCGGCACGAGGGGTCTCCACAAAGCTGGTCCACGCCAGGGACTGACGAACCAGCGCAGGCCTAGAGGTGCTCTTGCGGGCGGTGATCTTCTGGCTGCGGCAGACGCGGCGGAGCGTGGGACGGCTGATCTCTCCCTGGGCGACCTTGAGCTGACGAAGCTGCTCCTCCAGTGCGTCGAGGTCCTTCTTCAGCTGCAGATTCTCCTGACGCAGCTCCAGGATCCTCAGATTGCTCTCGACCATCCCACGGCGCACCATATGGTGGAAGTCGATGCGGGCCGTGTCGTACGCCTCCACCATGCGCGCCAGGTGCGTGATGGTGGCGTCATCCTCCGAGCTAGCATCTCGGAAGGTGGCGTAGTGGCGGGCTCCCCCGCGACGAGGGTGGTAGCGGTAGGGCGAGTGCTGCAACTCGTCCGGGTAGCGCTGGTGCAGAGTGCCGATGGCGAGGAGTGCGGCGTTCTGGCAGGCGGCGGGGAAAGAATCTCCTCCCGCGGTGACTGCCAGTGAAGTCCTCTCGGGAGAGCCAGTGAGGATCACTGCAGTGACCTCCCAAGCAGCGTTGGGCTCTGCATCGTCACCCTCCTGCTCCGGGAGCGGCCTGCCCTGGTAATCCACTCCATGCGGATATCCCAGGGCAACGCACATGCCCCGCAGCTCCAGGACAAAGCCAGTCATATCCAGACCACGACGGGTGACGCTGCCGGCCATCTACAAGCAAGAACAAAAAGAGAGAAAATATTTTAGAGATCAGCTTTTAGATGATAAATGAAGCAGCAAGACAGAGAGAGACTAAAGGATTTTCGCAAATAAGAGAGGATTTACATTCCGAAAATATTGCTAAGGCTTGGGATCTAAGGCTCGTCCTAGGGTCAAGGAGGCTCTGATACCAACTTGTCACGACCGGAATTAACCCAACAGGTATTCCTTACGTGCGTGCATTAATCCTTGTCCCAGGAGGCAAGGTACACCAATAGTTGATACAATCCAGAGTTTAACAAGCGGAAGCGTAAATAGTTAATTATTACATGGGCAGCGACGGCCCAGCACACTCAAAAACAACGAGAAACAGCGGAAGACTAGGGCGACGACCACAGGCGCTTGACGGCAGGCACGAGCTAGACACCAAAGCCTTCATCATCCAGAGGCTCCTCTTCTGGGGTTGGGAAACATTGAGCAAGACTGAGTACAACCACCGTACTCAACAAGACACATCCACAAGTGCAGCATAAATGCGAAGGAGTACAATGGAGTTGTAGTATAGGGGTTAGGTTTTGCAATAAACCGCATTTTAAAAGACTCTTAGCTGCCCAAAGCTATTTTGTAAACACGAACCTAGAGCTACACAGTATTATTAATCAAGGCCGTGAACCCACACGAACCTGCCTTAACCCAAGGCCTACTATGATTCAGACCGAACTGGCAACCCGACCCTGGGTCCCAGCTCGTCCCAAGCCAACCCAGGCCAACCATTCCATATTTTAGTTGTTAAACAGGTTTTAAGAATTAAAACACTAACTTGGGTACATTGCTAGGCTTGCCCATAACCGAGGGCGCGGCTATTCGAATAGATTATACTCTGATCAGAGGTGTACATCTTTACCCACAAGACACATCTTCCTCACGCGTCACCACGTGCCACATACCACCACGGCATACAGACGGAAGACATGACATAGTTTCCAACCCATCCTGACCATAGACAAGAGTACCGACCCAACTCACCTACGGCCGGGATTCCCGGGACAGGCAGGCGAGATTGAGCCCCTAGCAGCAGGACACCGGCCCTGTGCCATGACATCTCGACTACCGAGCCGCAGCTCGTGTAGCCTTCATTTGCCCTAGAGATGTCCATCGATCCCCGACTTCGTCCATCTCCATCCGTGTACTTTTGTTTATAACCAGACTGAGCCACAAACTAAGCCTTACCCATTAGACATGTGGAAGTACGGTAGTGCTTTGCAACAGAGGCCCGAAGACCGGTCCTTATATGGCCGAGGTGCTACTATCAAAACCTTGCACCCCGAGCCCAGCCTAAAACCATTTTGGGGGTTTTGAATAGAGGGGGAGGTGTGCATCCAATTCCACAATAGTCCAACCATTCCAATGTGTCCAAGTGATATGAATATTCCCAAGTCTAGAGTTATAAAATCACCTAATGTTGCCTAATTAAACAGCGAAGCATCTACCTAATTTTTTTACTAGTGGAACCATGAATAGAGTGCCCACTAGTTGGGGTTTTGTTTATCCTAGGGTGAACAAGGTGATAAAAACAATAACAATAATAATAAGGTATTAACAAAGGTAAATAGGCATGGCTAAATAAAACAGTGATAACGCGGGAATTTAAATAAAGCGATAATGCAATAATTTAAATCAAATTAATTTCACAAAGTGGGATACAATATGTTCAAAGAATGATGTGACTTGCCTTGCTCGCTTTCCCAAGCTTCTTCAACTTCCACTAAGAGCGGATCTTCCGAAGCTGCAGCGTCTACACGCCCAACGGAAAAGAAAATGGCTTTTACTCTAATAAACTCCATATAACAAGCAGTAACAAAGCACAAAAATGGGTTCTTGACTTCTTAAGGAAAAATTAGAGACTTGAACGGTCCAATTCCGAGTTCAAATGACCAAGTTATAGCCATTTGAAGTTTATATGCTCTCAATGTGAATATTTGCGAATTTCTTCATTTAAATTTTAATTAAAAATTCGGATTTATTGCGTCAGCCGAGGGGGAGGGCGCGCGGACCGGGTCCACGGGAGTGGGGCCCACGCGGCAGCCTCACGGTCCACGGTGGACCGGGTGCACCCGGCTCACACCGACCGGCGCCGTGGGCCCCACGCGTCAGCCGCTCCAAAGGCGCGGGCGGCTGACGGCTGGGCCCCACACGGCAGCCGCTAGGGCGCGCCCGAGGGCGGCCACACCGGCGCGACCGGCGGGAGGCGGCGCGCCCGCGCCCCTATGGTCGCCGGCGGCGGCCATAGGCGCGGCGGAGCGGCGGCCGAGAGAGAGGGAGGGAAGGGGGAAAGGAGGCGGCGGTCCTCGGCTCACCCCGGGTCGTCGGCGACGGTGGAAACGGCGACCGAAGCGGAGAAAAGCGGCGGCGCGGCTCGGGTCGGCGGAGACGACAGGGCTACGGCGGTCGGCGAGCGGAACGGAGGGGTGGACGAGGTCGGCGATGACGCGGCGAAGCCGAAGGGGGCGGCGCCGAGGTGGGAGATGGTCCGGGACGACGACGGCGGCGGACCGGAGCTCGGCGGCGACGGCGGAGAGAGGGTTCGACGGCGCGAGCTCGATTCCGACGGGGAGAGTGAGCGGCGGGTGGCGGAAACGGCGGAGAAAAGCTCGGGGAGGGCTTATATACGGTCGGGAAGGGGAGAGGGCGGCCGAGAGAGGCGGAAACGACCGCGGAAGGTTCGGCCGCCATTGAAGTCGCCGGCGAAATTAGGGGAACCGTTGCCGGCCGATTGAATGCGAGAGAGAGAGGGGAAAGTGGGGGATTCGGGGGAGGGAATCACGGGGAGTGATTTCCCCCTCTTTATTGCGCGCGGGGACGACGGGAGGCGGCGGGATTCGCGGCGGCGGCGGCGCTGGCGCGGGCGAGGCGACGAGGGCGGCGGGAGGAAGGGGATGACGGGTGGGCCCCACCCGTCAGCGAGGGTGGCGGGCGGGCCCGCCCGTCAGCGGCGCGCGCGCGGTGAGGAGGCCGAGTGGGCCGCGGGGAGAGGAGAGAGAGAGGGAGATGGGCCGGGCCGGCCCGATAGAGGAGGGAAAAAGATTTTTAAGGTTTTTCTTTTTATAAAACCTTTTCAACTTTGTTTATTTCTTAATAATTATTATTTGTGCTCTGAAAATTCCACTAAAATTTATTTACACATTTTAGGCTTTTAGGAAATATACAAAAATCCTCCAAGCCTTATTTGACTTTTAACTTTGCGCATTTTAATTGTTGGAGGCTTCACAGAGATTTTTAATTATTCTAGGCACAATTTAAAGGATGTATTTTAGGGTCATTTTGGGACGTGACACGCGCGAAGGTTGTCCCTGCTCAGAACAACTCCTCCGCACCAGCGACAAAGGCTCGTGTCAACCATGTTGCTGCTGCTGAAGCTCAAGGTGTTCCAGATGTGATTTTGGGTACGTTCCCTGTTAACTCAGTTCCTGCAACAGTGCTTTTCGATTCTGGTGCTACGCATTCTTTTTTATCTATGAGTTTTGCGGGAAATCATGGGATGGAAGTAGAAGAGCTTAGACGTCCTTTGATGGTTAGTACTCCGAGTAACCAAGCACTCTCATCACAACGTAGCCCCTCTGTCAGAATAGAGATCCAAGGTGTACCCTTTCTAGCCAACCTTATTCTGTTAGAATCCAAAGATCGTGATGTCATCCTAGGGATGGACTGGTTACCCCGATATAAAGGTGTGATAGACAGTGCCAATAGAAAAGTAACTCTCACCAGCAATGACGGTCAAGTTGTAACTGTTGATTCATTGCCTTCTGAGACTTTAAGGTCAAGTCTGAACCAAATAACTTTGGAAGAGATTCCTATAGTACGGGAGTACCCGGATGATTTACCTGGTATGTCGCCCAAGAGAGATATAAAGTTCAGAATAGATCTGGTACCAGGAACAACTCCGATCCATAAGAGACCTTATAGAATGGCAGCCAATGAATTAGTAGAAGTCAAGAGGCAAGTAGATGATTTGCTTCAGAAAGGATACATCAGACCAAGTTCGTCTCCATGGGGAGCTCCTGTTATCTTTGTGGAAAAGAAAGACCATACCCAGAGGATGTGTGTGGACTATCGTGCACTAAATGATGTGACAATCAAGAATAAGTACCCGCTACCTATAATTGATGATTTGTTTGATCAACTTAAAGGTGCCACCGTTTTCTCCAAGATAGATCTTCGATCAGGGTATCACCAGTTGAGGATTAAAGAGGAAGATATACCTAAGACGGCTTTTACCACTCGGTATGGGTTGTTTGAATGTACAGTTATGTCTTTTGGACTTACCAATGCCCCCGCTTTCTTCATGAATTTGATGAACAAGGTGTTTATGGAATACCTGGACAAGTTCGTGGTAGTCTTTATTGATGACATTCTCATTTATTCCCGAACCAAAGAAGAGCATGAAGAACATCTTCGTCTTGCACTAGAGAAGCTGCGAGAATATCAGTTGTATGCCAAGTTCCTTGGTCACGTCATCTCAGCCGGAGGAGTTGCCGTTGATCCTAGTAATGTGGAATCCGTAACCAACTGGAAACAACCGAAGATAGTTTCAGAGATTCGTAGTTTCCTAGGTCTTGCAGGTTATTACTGGAGGTTCATAGAGAATTTCTCCAAGATTGCCAAGCCCATGACGCGACTGCTTCAGAAAGATGTGAAGTACAAGTGGTCAGAAGAGTGCGAACGGAGTTTTCAAGAGTTGAAAAGTCGCCTAATATCAGCACCCATTCTGATTTTGCCTTATCCAAAGAAGGGTTTCCAAGTGTACTGCGATGCATCTAAGCTTGGGTTAGGTTGTGTTCTGATGCAAGATGGGAAGGTGGTTGCCTATGCATCTCGTCAGTTACGTCCGCATGAGAAGAACTACCCTACTCATGATCTTGAGTTAGCTGCAGTGGTTCATGCGCTGAAGATTTGGCGTCACTATCTTTTCGGTACTCGTACGGAGGTGTATACGGATCACAAAAGTTTGAAGTATATCTTTACCCAGCCAGATCTGAACATGAGACAGCGGAGATGGTTGGAACTGATTAAGGATTATGACCTGGGAATTCATTATCACCCGGGAAAGGCTAATGTTGTAGCAGATGCTCTCAGCAGGAAAGGCTATTGCAATGCTACGGAAGGGCGACAGTTGCCGTTGGAGTTATGCAAGGAATTTGAAAGATTAAATTTGGGAATTGTCAGTAGAGGTTTCGTTGCAGCCTTAGAAGCGAAGCCCACTCTCATTGATCAAGTTACAGAAGCTCAAATCAATGATCCTAATATTCATGAGATCAAGAAGAATATGAGAAGAGGAAAAGCTATCGGTTTCTTGGAAGATGAGCAAGGAACTGTATGGTCGGGTGAGAGGATTTGTGTCCCAGACAACAAAGATTTGAAAGATGCAATTCTGAAGGAAGCTCATGATACGATATACTCCATTCACCCTGGTAGTACTAAGATGTACCAAGACCTCAAGGAAAGATTTTGGTGGGCGAGTATGTGATGTTTGTCAACGAGTTAAGGCAGAACATCAGAAACCCGCAGGTTTATTGCAGCCTTTGAAGATACCAGAATGGAAGTGGGAGGAAATCGGTGTGGATTTCATCACTAGTCTACCCAGACCGTCATCGGGTCATGACTCTATTTGGGTAATAGTCGATAGACTTACCAAAGTGGCTCATTTCATCCCGGTGAGGACCACCTATTCCGGAAGTCGTTTGGCGGAATTGTATATGGCAAGGATTGTGTGTTTGCATGGTGTTCCTAAGAAGATAGTATCCGATCGAGGTAGCCAGTTTACTTCAATGTTTTGGAAGAAACTTCAGGAAGAGATGGGTTCCAAGCTGAACTTCAGTACCGCTTATCATCCGTAGACAGACGGACAAACCGAAAGGGTAAATCAGATTTTGGAAGACATGTTGAGATCTTGTGCTTTAGACTTCGGTGGAAGTTGGGATAAGAATCTGCCTTATGCGGAATTCTCATACAACAACAGTTATCAAGCTAGTCTTCAAATGGCTCCTTATGAAGCACTGTATAGTCGGAAGTGCCGCACTTCGCTTTTGTGGGATCAAACGGGAGAACGTCAGGTTTTCGGGACTGATATCCTGAGGGAAGCAGAAGAGAAGGTAAAGATCATTCAAGAAAGATTGCGTGTGGCTCAGTCTCGTCATAAGAGTTATGCCGACAATCGCCGTAGAGATCTAAGTTTTGAAGAAGGAGAACATGTGTACCTTCGTGTCATGCCTCTTCGAGGGGTTCATCGTTTTCACACCAAAGGAAAATTGGCACCGTGTTTCGTGGGACCTTATAAGATTGTCAGTAGAAGAGGAGAGGTCGCTTATTAGTTAGAGTTACCTCAATCTTTGGCAGGAGTCCATAATGTGTTCCATGTGTCACAGTTGAAAAAGTGTTTAAGGGTACCTACCGAAGAAGCTAATCTTGAACAGATAGAAGTCCAAGAGGATCTTACGTATGTTGAAAAACCAATCCGTACCCTGGAGACAGATGAGAGAAGAACCAGGAATAGAGTTATCCGTTTTTGCAAGGTTCAATGGAGTAATCACTCAGAGGAAGAATCAACTTGGGAACGAGAAGATGAATTAAAGTCAGCTCATCCGCATCTGTTCGCCAGTTCTTCCGAATCTCGAGGACGAGATTCCGTTTAAGGGGGGTAGGTTTGTCACACCCTAAAAATCTCAAATATATAAATTGTTGTTAAATTGGAATTATTAGAATTGATTTTAAAAGCCTAGAAGAGAAGATCTAATTTTAAATAATAAATTCCAATATAAAATAGGGCCAGATAAAATTTTATTAAATACTTTACTTGATTCTATAATTCGTAGATTTTTCTGGGATTTATTTGAGCCAAGGAAGTATTTTTAATAAATGGAATTGCATTTCATGAATAATTTAAATTGAAAAAGGTTTTAAAAGTTCTCTTTTGGTTTTGGGCCGAAAGTCGGCCCAAACCTCTCTCTCTCCCTCGGCCCAAGCCGGCCCACAGCCGAGCCGCCGCCGGTGATGATGTCATCGCCGACGTCATCGTTGCCGTCCGTTGTAGACCGGCCGTGGACCGATAGATCTCGGCCGTTCGTTTTGGATAGATAGATCTTGACCGTTCGTTTCCGTGAGCCGCCGCCGTGCACCCGGTCCACCGTGAACCCTAGCTGCTGACGCAATAATCTCCTTTTCCTTTTCAAAAATAATTCATTATTGCTTCATAATTCCATTAAAATATATATAAATGGTTTAATCCGATTTAATCTTTAAAAATTCATAACTAATTCATCTTAGCTCGGATTTAGTTGGTTCAAGTCTCTAAATTTTTCTAAAATTGAGATCTACATGTTAAAAATATCCACATGTACTGTTCATGCTTGTTTATGTGCTGTTTTGGTGATTTTGCTCTTTTCTTTTTAGATTCCGATGTTCCCGGAGAGTCCGATTTTGCAGGAGAAGATTTTGAGGAATTCCAAGGCCAGCAAGGCAAGTCACACAGATCCCAAACAACCCTTTGAGCATGTTGATCCCGTTTAAAGCTATTGTTTCTATTCAACTATTGCATTTATTTTCGAATGTCATTGGGTGGAATTAAACTATTGCATTTATTTTCGAATGTCATTTATCGCGACGCATGGGTTGACATGATGTTGAGGTTGTGTCTTGTGGGTACAGCGGTACACCTCTGATCAGAGTTTAAACTATTCGAATAGCCGTGCCCGCGGTTATGGGCGGGTCTAACAATATCTTTCGTGATTAGTCTCACACTTCTCATCATACTAAATGATGCTGTTAATAACTTGTTTAGCTCCTGGTTTGGAATAGTTAATTCCTGGTTTGGAGATAGAACTGTGCAGCCGGGATTGGTTGTTCAGAATGGTTGGGCCTATGCAACCGGGTATATTGTATAGTGTTGAATTAATATTGTTTAATTATTATTTAACTGTTTTATTAAATTCTGAAATATTTATTAAATGCTGTTTATGCAAATGAGACTATACTATGCCATCCTTTGTTATCCTGTGCACTTGCATATTTGGTGCGTGGCTTGCTGAGTATGTCATATACTCACCTTGCAATCATTCATCAGAGGAGAAGTTCTACAGTGATGCTGATGGAGTGGATGATTAGGCGTTGCCCTGGTCAAGCTGCCTGTGGAGAGGAGTCGCCTGCGCTGTTGCTTTTATTTTCCGCTGCTTAGAACTTTATTGATTGAGAGGAACTATCTACCTCTGTAATGACATTTTATTCGCTTATTAATTAGAGTAATAATTGTACTCTATTATCAATTTGTTATTGTGTGCCTCGGCTGATTCCTAGACGAGGGTTTACACACATGTAAGCGTTTGGTGTTTTGGATAGAAATTCCGGGCGTGACATGGTGATATGTAGAAGTCCGGAAGGAATGAGTGTATTGGGAACAAATTAAGCGATAGTATCAACTGAGTAGTGAAGTGTAATTTACTAGACATAAAAATACCAATCCCCAATCAAATAGAGGCTGCGTTCTATTTATATAGGTGTTGATGAAAAATCCATGCTCGGCTGATGGTGCCGGAACTGTGTTGGCACGAACTAAGTCGACGAACACAACGGCCTAGGAGATCTGTTTAGCTCCAATGTAGGTCCAAAAATTGATGAGATGCGGGCGTGTCAGTCTGTTTGATCCTGCAACTGCCAAGATATGTAAACAACAGATCAAACAACAAATTGGCATATAAGCCGATGGAGTAGGTGTAAGATCGAGATGTCGACTAGAGGGGGGGGGCGAATAAGCGATTTAAAACTAAATGACACCTAATCAAAACTAACCTAAGTTGCTAGGCTTGGTGAGGGTCAACTCTAACTAAGCAACTAAGTTATGTTTTGCAAACCTAGGGTGATAGAGGCTCAATTATATCTCTAGGAAAGTAAATCACACTCCTATGTCAATGTTTAGCAATCCTAGGGTGATATGATCTCAAGTTTGTCTCTAGAAAAGTAAATTGTACAAAAGTAAATGCGACAATCAAATGAGACAAGGAGACAAGAGATTTTTCACCGAGGTTCGGAAACTTGCCGGTTTCCTACTCCCCGTTGAGGCGAGCCCAACTCCACCGCTCAACCACGAAGCCTCGGCACGCCCCCTTCGTCAAGGGGTGGGCAAGGTGGGAGCCGGCCCACGGAGAGGACTACCCAAGCCTCGATCACTAGGGTAGTTCTTCCTTCACTCCGAAGGTGGTGAACTCCAAACCACTCACAAACCGGCACCGGGCCTCCTCCACAATCTTCTCGGAGAGGTCACCGGGCAACTTCTCCACAAGCCGTCTAGGAGGCGGCAACCTCCAAGAGTAACAAGCAATGACCCGGCGTGGAGATGATCAAGTGCCACACTAGCTGTACAATGGAAGCAAATGCACTTGACTCTTGGCTAATCAACCCTCTAACACTAGATGGATGAACACAAAGCTCAAGTGAGTGTGAGAGAGGTGCAAGGGGTGTATGCAATTTAATTGGGTGCCAAGAGAGTCCCCTTGCTGCTGGTGGGGGAGTATTTATACTCCCACCCACCAAAACTAGCTGTTGGGGGCGAAATCCCCCCAACTTTGTGCTCTGCCGGTCTGACCGGAGATATGTGGCCGGTCAGACCGTGCTACTCTGCAACGGCTAGAAAACTAGCCGTTGTAGCGCTGTCAGAGGGCCCCATCGGCCCGGCCGGTCAGACCGGAGTTGATTTGGCTGTCAGACCGGAGTAGGCTCGGTTAGACCGCCATCGGCTCGGTCTAACCGACTACGGCTCCGTCGGCTCTGTATCGGCCATCCCGAGGAGCACCATTTCGGCCTCCAGGGGGCCGGTCTGACCGGGCATGTGCCGCCGGTCAGACAGACTTTATGGACCGGTCAGACCGCCAACTTGGGGCCGGTCAGACCGGCCAGGGCATTCCGGTCAGACCGCCACTATGTGGCCGGTCTGACCGCCCCTGGTCAGGCCGAACCCAGTGAATGTGTGTGTGTGATGAAAAAGTGAGCACAAGTGATAATGCAATGACCTAATGTGTCAATTAAAATCATCTCTTTGCTAGGTCATTACCCCTCTTAATAGTACGGCGAAACTAGAAATAAACTAGCAAATTTGATCGCCCTACACCTCGATCAATTCTAAATTAAAGCACTAGTTTTACTGTCTTCTTTCTTTTTGCCTTGCGCCGTCAATTTTAATCCACCGATCGTCATCCATGTGCACACATGACGTAGACCTAACTTAAAATATTATCTCAAAGACAACGGTTAGTCCACAATTAGCGCTTGTCATTAATTACCAAAATGAACACCGCGGGCCTAGATGCTTCAATCTCCCCCTTTTTGGTAATTGATGACAAACACCACAAATAGATATATAATCAAACATAGAGCACATGGACATATATTGCATTGACAAGCAAAGGCTCCCCCTAAACATATGCATAAAAATCACAAATAGCAAATATGGAGCCAATGCACATTACAATATCACATTTCAACATAGCACAACACATATGCAAATTATATGTGAACTTCACATATGAATCAACCGAATGCATAAGATGGTCACAAGTTGTCACGCCCGGAATTTCTATCCAAAATTCCAAACGCTTACATGTGTGTAAACCCTCGTCCAGGAATCAGCCGAGGCACACAATAACAAATTGACAATAGAGTACAATTATTATTCTAATTAATAAGCGAATAAAATGTCATTACAGAGGTAGATAGTTCCTCTCAATCAATAAATAACTAAGCAGCGGAAAATAAGATAAACGGCGCAGACGACTCCACTCCACAGGCAGCTTGACCAAGGCTACACCTAATCCTCCACTCCATCAGCTTCACTGTAGAACTCCTCCTCTGATGAATGATTGCAAGGTGAGTATATGACATACTCAGCAAGCCACGCAGCAAATATGCAAGTGCACAGGATAACAAAGGAAGGCATAATATAGGGCTTATTTGCAGAAGCAGCATTTGGCAAACATTTAAGAATTGTAAAACAGTAGAGTAGTTAATCATCAATATTAATCAACACTGTACAACATACCCATGCTGTACAGGCCCAACCATCCTGAACAACCATACCCGGCTGTACAGATCTATCTCCAAACCAGGAATATACCATTCCAAACCAGGAGCTAATTTACCAATTAAAACATCTGTTATTATGGTGAAAAGTGTGAAACTAATCACGAAAGACATTGTTAGACCCGCCCATAACTGCGGGCACGGCTATTCGAATAGTTTTACTCTGATCAGAGGTGTACCACTGTACCCACAAGACACAGCCCCACATCATGTCACCATGTGCCTTAATACCACCACGGTACCTCGGAAAGGAGCTGTGACAGTACCCCTCGCACAACACAATCCACCACAGAGCACCGTTCCTGGATCATAATCACCCCCTTATAAACAAGGCATGGACTCCCCAGCGACCCACGTGGGCTTATCTCCGCCACTTCACAGTCTGGTGCCCCACAATGAACTATGCTAGACATAAGGTAAAGCCGTTGCCCACGCTGGCTTGTGGTTGGCACGGTTAATGTTTCACAACCGAAACTCGTGAACCAGTCCTTAATTGTCATGAGCACGACCAACAAAACCATGTGCTCACAACCCACCATTATCAAATTTTAGTTGGCACATTAATTAACCAATCACGATTAGCCATCGTGAGCTACGATTAAATTTCCATCATTAATTAATAGTGAAACATTAGTTATCCCAAAAGTGTGCTAATGTTTCTAAGCATGGCTAAGCAATTATATCTAATACTTCTAGTTGAACCAATATAAATCCAACTAGTCAAATTATAACCCAAGGTATCAAGGAATAAAGTAATCAAGAACAAAAGGGCTATAACAAACAATAGGTTAATTCCACCCAATGACATTCGAAAATAAATGCAGTAGTTGAATAAAAACAATAGCTTTAAACGGGATCAACATGCTCAAAGGGTTGTTTGGGATCTGTGTGACTTGCCTTGCTGGCCTTGGAACTCTTCAAACTCTTCTTCAGCGAAAACGGACTCTCCGGGAACGACGGAATCTAAACAGAAAAGAGCAAAAACACCAAAACAGCACATAAACAAGCATGAACAGTACATGTGGATATTTTTAACATGTAGATCTCAATTTTAGAAAAATTTAGAGACTTGAACCAACTAAATCCGAGCTAAGATGAATTAGTTATGAATTTTCAAAGATTAAATCGGATTAAAACACTTATATGAATTTTAATTGAATTATGACGCAATAATGAATTATTTTTGAAAAGGAAAAGGGAATTATTGCGTCAGCGGCTAGGGTTTACGGTGGACCGGGTGCACGGCGGCGGTTCACGGGAACGGACGGCCGAGATCGATCCTATCCAAAACGGACGGCCGAGATCGAACGGTCCACGACCGGTCCACGGCGGACGGCAACGATGACGTCGGCGATGACGTCATCACCGGCGGCGGCTCGGGCTCGCGCGCTCGCCGGCGAACGACGGCACGACGGCGAAAACGGAGGGCACCAGCACGATGCGGGAGACGCGGCGAACTCACCGGTGACCAAAACGACGGCGGAAGATGACCGGACGGCGACGGCGACGAGGACGAAGCGGCGGCAAAGATCGGGTCGACGACGGCGGCGATGCTCCGGCGGTCTACGGCGACGACGGAGGACGGGACGAGGACGGCAACGACTCGGCGACCACGATGACGACCTTCCCGAGCGACGACGACGACCGAAGCGACGGCGACGCACGGCTGGAGCGGCGGCGGCGACAGCGGCGCAAAGCTTGCACGGCGCTAGGACGCTACGGGCGACGAGAGACGAAGGCGAAGGCTGCGGCGGGTAGAGGAGAGCTCGGGGGTCCTTTTATAGGGGCTAAGAGGCGGCGGCGAAGGCCCACGGCGACCGGCGACGCGATGGAAGGTTTAGGGTTCGGAGGAGAGAGAGACCGACTCCGATTCGAGATCGAATCCGACGCTTTCCAAACGATTTAGCGATGATTCCAAAAGGGAAAAGGTAGAGGAGATCACGGGACACGATTCCCCTCTATCAATTTCACCGGAGATGGAAAGACGCGACCGAATTGGAAGGGCGGCGGCGGCGCGGCTTCGGCTAGGGTTCCGGCCCGAGGAAGACGACGGGTCCGACAAGCGGGCCCCACCTGTCAGCGACACCAAGAGAGAGAGGAGGCGCGGCGGACTGGGCCGACTTGGGCCGAGGAAGAGAAAGAGAGAGAGAGAGAGACTTGGGCCGACTTTCGGCCCAAGGCCAAAGAAGACTTTTTAAAACTTTTTCAATTTAAATTATTCATGAAATGCAATTCCATTTATTAAAAATACTTCCTTGGCCCAAATAAATCCCAGAAAAATCTAGGAATTATAGAATCAAGTAAAGTATTTAATAAAATTTTATCTAGCCCCATTTTATATTGGAATTTATTATTTAAAATTAGATCTTCTCTTCCAGGCTTTTAAAATCATTTCTAATAATTCCAATTAAACAACAATTTATAAATTTGAGATTTTTAGGGTGTGACATATATCAATGTAGCACCAACCATCCATCATAGCATAAGTTCACATCAAGACCACATAAAGGGCTCACAAATAAATGCATAGGCTATTACAAGACTACGAAAGGTCCAAATGACATAGAGAGTTTAACAAAACAATAAATAACACACAAGATAGAGTAATAGCCCATACCCATACAAAATATAGCCCAAACCTCCTTAACCTATTAAATATGAGGTGACTAACCTCACTACTACTACTCCCAAGCCAACAAAAAACACACTTTTCTCCCCCTTTTGGCATCAAGCACCAAAAATGTCTTCACTCTTGTGGAGGAGAAGGAGGACGCGCCGAAGTGGAAGGATGAGAAGCATCACGACGACGATGATACACGAATGCTTGGGAGCTCTCCAACATTTGGCCTCGAGAATCCAAAGTACCCACTCGAGTGTGCAATCTCCCCATGGAAGCATTCAAGTCTCCAACGTCCGTGCGCAAGCCACGAACATCCTCATGCAAAGCGTCTTGCCCGGTAGATAAGCGCAGAATGCTTTCACTTAGGGTATTAATAGCCCCAAGTACCGGGTTGAAGTACTCGTTGGGTTGCATCCCAAAATAGGCATACTGAGGATGAAAGAAGGCATTTGGATCATACCCATGAGGAGGAGGGGGGGCTGCACTTGAGCTTACACCTTGATCAAAAGTTGGTTGGCGCACACGAGGAGCTCTAGGGGTGGAGAGTTGGAGACGAGGCTTGTACTCCTTATGCTCTTTTAAATTGTGACCAATTTGTCCCAACTTGCTTTGAATCAACCTCATTATGTAGGGAGCATAATAGATTCCTTGTCCAATAGTCCCCTTTGAGATGGCAATCTCCTTCATCATAAGATTGATAACATCGAACCGACGACCATCCATAATGGCATCAATGACATGCCAAGCAACTCCGCGTATGTCATCATTGTTGCCGCATCTTGGGAGGATGGTGGCCCTTACTATGCGGTTGATCACACTTGGGAGAGCCCTCAAACCCGCCACCTTTCCATATGTGTGCCTTCCCCCTTCTTCATAAAACTGAGAAAGATGATCAATGGAGAAGGGGTCGTGGGTGTGTTCATCATGAAGGTCATCCCCGTTGTTGAAGCGAATGTGCAAGAGCTCCTTGAATTCACGGCGGTTGATAGAGCATCGAAGGGTCCCCGACATCCACTTCATTGCATCACAATCGCCGGACACCCATACGGTGGCATAGAATTGCCGGATGAGATCTTCATCAAAAGGTTGCTTCATGGTGACAATTCTATCAATCCCAACGGTCCGGAACATCTCTTGCAAATCTTCAAACTCCGTTGTCTCACCAATGTGCCTCCAAGAAATCCACTTGTGTTCGGCGAAGGCTTTGTTGGCATACACTTGTTCATACACGGACTTTTGGAACCGTGTATGAAATCTTGGATCATTACAATCGTTAGGCCTCCGGAATTGATCATGATGACGGAGGATAGTGTATTGTTGAGCATTCCTCAAATTTAGCACAAATTGGATGGTGGAATCGAGAGAACTCCCATCATCACTTGCCTCATCATCTTCACTATTGCCACTCCCATTGTCATCACCATCATCACTTACATCCATCTCATTACCCTCAACATTTTCCATATTGTCCTCATCACTTTGAACATACTCATCTCCGCTTGATTCCTCATTCTCACTAACGGGATCGGGCGTGGGCTCACGACGACCATGGCGAGTGCGGGGAGGCATAGCTGAAAAACAAGAAGCAAAGGATGGATAAGCAACAATTTTAGAAACCACAGAGTGAAGTGGGAGGAAGGGCGAGTGCTGCCTATCAGGGGCGGTCAGACCGAGAGCCACGGCCGGTCAGACCGCCGGCCCTCGGACGGTCAGACCGCGTGCCCACGGCCGGTCAGACCGACGGCCAATGGCCGGTTAGACCGCTCTCGGTCAGACCGCCACTGACAAGAGCACACCCAAATCCTTCCACAATCCACACAAATGATTCTAAAAATTGTTAGGACAGTGTTGCACACGATTGGAACTAGAACATCAAGATGTAGGTCTATCTCATCAAGATTGAAGCAATGGGGGAAACTACCCTTAACCCTAAAGATTGAAATAGACCGATTTGAGAGCAATGCACAAGAGGGAGAGGAATTTACCGGTTGAAGGAGTTGAATCACACCAAGAAACTACCCTCTATTGGTGCAAATCGATGAACACCTCTTCCTTCACCTAGGGTTCCATGCCATGGATCACAAACTCAATAAAAACTCAAATCAATCCATGGAATAGAGAGAGGAAGAGGAGGGGATTCACTTACGGAGTAACCGGAGTGATTTTGTCGGTTGAACCGGATGGATTTGGTGGAGGGAGGTGGCTAGGGTTTGGGAGAGGAGAGAGGAGAAGAAATTTCGAGTTGGAGAAGTGAAGAGATGAGATAGGATGAGGAGGGGTCAGGTAGAAGGAGGAGGAGGAAGAAAGGACAAAGTCTTGGGCCCACCATCCCTGGCCGGTCAGACCGGCTATAAGAGGCCAGTCAGACCGCCAGGGTGCAGCCGGTCAGACCGCGCCCTACAGGCCGGTCAGACCGCCGACACCAGACCGGTCAGACCGCGAATATAGCGCCGGTCAGACGGCCTGGCCCCAGCCGATTGTGCACAGCCCTTGCACAGTTCGGCTACCCCCACACAATAAAATTCAACAAAAATTTGATTTTTGGAGCAATTTTGAAATGTGTGAGTTGAAATATTGCCAACCATTCATAATATTTGAAATTTATGAAGATTTGCAACAAAACTCACTTGAGTGCTAGGAGGTGACCATTTATGGTCTATAGGGGTTTTTGGGCGAATTTGATTTTCAAACAACTTTTGAAATATTTGGAATTTGAATATGATTTGAATACCAAAAACATTTCAAATCTTCTTCTCTACCAACTTTGTTTTGAAACTTTTCTCAAATTCCTTCTCAATCTCATTTTGGGGTTTAATCTCTTTTTGGCAAAAACAAGATTCTAGTTTCTTCAAAAGAGGGCCAAAATGGCATTTTCATTCAAAAATCATTTTTCTTGCAAAGTGAGGGTTGGAAAACATATAGGGAACCTTTTGAAACATTTTCCATGAGATAGTTTTCAAATTACATTGATTTTGCAAAAGTTTTGACTTATGTTGACTTGGGCATTTTGAAAACATTACTAGCACTTTTAGTTGATTTGCTCACATACAAAAGGAAGTGGAGCACATGCAAGAGTGCAAAACTCCCCCTTAATGTGACATGCTCCATTTTCGCAATGAAGAACCAAATGGCAATATATCCAAAGCATAAGAGCAAATAGGAGCAAATACACAATATGCAAAATAAGCAACCATGGTGCACCATCTTAAGCCACATTAGAGAAGTCTATGACATTTAACTCATTCCTCAACTTGCAAAAGCGGGTTTCTTCAAGAGGCTTGGTAAAGATGTCGGCTAGTTGATCCTCGGTTCTTATGTGGCTAATGACTATGTCACACTTGGCAACATGGTCTCTTAGGAAGTGATGGCGTATGTCAATATGCTTGGTTCTAGAATGTTGGACCGGGTTATTGGCTATCTTTATGGTAGTATCATTGTCACATAGGAGTGGGGTTTTGGTGAAGGATATGCCATAGTCCAACAATGTTTGTTTCATCCAAAGCAATTGGGCACAACAACTACCCGCCGAAACATATTCCGCCTCGGCGGTAGAGAGGGCAACGGAGTTTTGTTTCTTGGATGACCATGACACAAGGGATCTACCAAGCATTTGGCAACTACCGGATGTGCTCTTTCTATCCACTTTGCAACCGGCATAATCCGAATCGGAATAGCTAACAAGCATAAATTTAGCACCTTTTGGGTACCACAAGCCAATAGTAGAGGAATACTTTAAATATCTTAGAATCCTTTTCACGGCCACTAAGTGACACTCCTTAGGAGCGGCTTGAAACCGTGCACACATGCAAACACTAAACATGATATCCGGCCTAGATACGGTAAGGTAAAGCAAGCTACCAATCATAGAACGATAAAGCTTTAAATCTACCGGTTTACCTCCCTCATCAAGGTCGAGATGCCCGTTGGTTGCCATAGGTGTCTTGATGGGCTTCGCATCTTCCAAGCCAAACCTCTTGAGTAGATCCTTGATGTACTTGGTTTGGCTCACGAACGTCCCATCCTTGAGTTGCTTGATTTGAAGTCCAAGGAAAAAGCTCAACTCTCCAATCATGGACATCTCAAATTCCCTAGACATCATATCACCAAATTCCTTGCAAAATACCTCATTAGTAGAACCGAATATGAAGTCATCAACATAAATTTGGCATACAAAGAAATCATCACCAATGATTTTTGTGAAAAGAGTGGTGTCAACTTTTCCAATTTTGAAATCCTTTGACAAAAGAAAATCTCTCAATCTTTCATACCAAGTCCTAGGAGCTTGTTTTAAACCATAAAGAGATTTTGAGAGTTTGTAAACATGGTTAGGATATTTAGGATCTTCAAAACCGGGAGGTTGTTCAACAAAGACAAGTTCGGCAATTTCACCATTTAGAAAAGCACTTTTCACATCCATTTGAAATAGTTTTATACCAAAGCATGATGCAAATGCAAGAAGGATGCGAATAGCCTCAAGTCTTGCCACGGGGGCAAAAGTTTCACCAAATCCAAACCTTCAACTTGTGTCAAACCTTGTGCCACCAACCTTGCCTTGTTTCTCACCACCAACCCGTTCTCATCTTGTTTGTTCCTAAAGACCCACTTTATCCCTATGACATTGTGGTCTCTAGGTCTTTCAACCAAAGTCCACACATTGTTTCTTGCAAAGTTGTTGAGCTCTTCATGCATAGCATTCATCCAATCCGGATCACAAAGAGCTTCATCTACATGTTTTGGCTCAAGACAAGAAACAAACGAGTAATGTTCACAAATCGAAGCGACACGAGATCGAGTTTGAACACCATTACTAATGTCACCCAACACTTGGTCAATTGGGTGATCCTTGGAAAGAGCGGTGTGTATCCTTGGTGGCATAGGTGGATCTTGTGCTTTCTCCTCCTCCACTTCAACTTGAGCTTGACTTGGCGTAGCGGAAGTAGATGGCTCATCTTGAGTGGAGGTGGATGGCTTGTCTTCCACTTCAATAGGCTTGACATCTCCAATTGACATGTTCTTCATAGCTCTCATCAAGCCTTCATCACCTACATCATCCAAATTCTCGTGCCCCTCTTGGGAGCCATTAGTCTCATCAAATTGAACATCGGCGGTTTCTTCCACAATACCTTTGTTCTTGTTATAGACCCGGTATACCTTGCTATTTGAGGCATAACCTAGAAGAAACCCTTCATCACACCGACTTTCAAATTTGGTTAGTCTAACACCCTTTCGGTAAATATAACACTTACAACCAAAAACTCGAAAATAGGCAATATTAGGCTTCCTCCCAACAATTAGCTCATAGGAAGTCTTTTTCAAGAGACGATGCAAATAAAGCCTATTGGTTGCATGGCAAGCGGTGTTTATGGCTTCCGCCCAAAAGGAATCGGAAACACCATATTCATCAAGCATAGTCCTTGCCATCTCAATCAATGTACGATTTTTTTCTCTCCACTACACCATTTTGTTGGGGTGAGTAGGTAGCGGAAAGTTCATGTTTAATACCAAGATCATCACAATAGTCCTCGATATTGGTATTCTTAAACTCGGAACCGTTGTCACTTCTAATTTTCACAAGAGTGCAACTAAATTCATTTTGGGCCCTTTTTGCAAACTTTTTGAAAAGTTCGGCAACAATAGACTTATCATGCAAAAAGAACACCCAAGTATAGCGAGAATAATCATCAACAATCACAAGACAATGACTATTACCACCAATGCTCTTATAGGTTGTTGGGCCAAACAAATCCATATGCAAGAGCTCCAATGGTCTAGATGTGGACATGATACTCTTAGTAGGATGAGAACATGCAACTTGCTTGCCGGCTTGACAAGCACTACAAAGCTTATCTTTCTCAAACTTCACATCTTTCAAGCCCACAACTAGATCACGTTTTGAAAGTTTGCTCAATTGATTCATGCCAACATGGGCTAGCCTTCTATGCCAAAGCCAACCCAAAGAAGTTTTTGTAACTAAACAAGTTTTCAAATTTGGTTCACTAGAATTGAAATCAACCAAGTAAAGATTTCCATATCTAAAACCTTTGAACACACAAGACTTGTCAAGAAAGCTAGAAACAATAACTTCTTGCGGGAAGAAAGCACATGAAAAGCCAAGATCACAAATTTGAGCAACCGAAAGCAAATTGAAATTTAGAGATTTAACAAGAGAGACATTATCAATTGACAAATCATTGGAGATAGCAATTTTACCTAACCCAATTATCTTTCCTTTGCTATTGTCTCCAAATGTCACTTTCTCTTGTTCATTCCCTCCTACTTCAAATGTGGCGAACATAGCCCTATCACCGATCATGTGTTGAGTGCATCCACTATCAAGCACCCAATGGCTCCCACTGGTGTGGTAGTTCACCTACAAAAGAAGATCAAGCTATTTTAGGTACCCAAACTTGTTTGGGTCCTTGGAGGTTAGAGACCAAAGCTTTGGGCACCCAAATGGCATTCTTTTTACCACCGAGTATAGAGGAACCCACATATCTAGCAACAATGCTACCATCATGAGCCTTCCTAAGCATATAATGAGAATCAAACATGCATGTCTTAGGAGGCTTACCACCGGGGCAATCATTCACCAAATGCCCAACCTCACGACACTTGGAGCAATACTTACCATTGCTCTTGACAAAACGAGTGGCACGGTGAGAAGGTTTCTTACCCTTCTTTGGAATGAATCCAAGTCCCTCCTTGTTAAGAATGCACTGTTGCTCACTCAAAATCTTGTCAAGAGTGTTCTTACCCTTGAAGCACCTCTCCAAGCTCTTGTTGAGCTTAGCCACTTGCTCCTTAAGCTCATTGTTCTCAACAAGTGAGGCATCACAAATAGATACACAAAAGCTAGAGCTAGAGCTAGACATATCCACAAGATCATCACAAGAGGTAGAAATGCTAGATGATGCAACATGAGCAATATGACAAGTAGCACTATCATCAAGCAAATCACAAGATATGCCAACATCAATGAGAGCTCCATGTTGAGTAGTGGAAAGGAGGTTGTCATGAGCTTCCTTAAGCTTCTCATGAGAAATGGTGAGTCTCTCATGAGAAGTCTTTAACTCCTCATACAAGACCTCCAAAGAAGCATGATCCTTCTTTAGGGCCTTCAACTTAACAATCTCCTTCTCACTATAAGCATGGAGCTCCTCAAACATACTCACAAGCTCATCATAGGAAACATCATCACAATCATCATCACTCTCACTATCACTAAGAGATGTTACCTTAGAGGAGCCCTTTGCCATGAGACAAAGTGGAGCGAAGAGTGATGGAGCCTCCTTGATGGCAACAACGGCCATCTTCTTCTTCTTGGAGCTTGCATCATCACCATCTTCTTCCTCGGACCCAGATGAGGCGGAGCTCTCCTCATTTGAGTCCCATTCCCCGATGAAGGCCTCAATCTTCTTGCCTTCCTTCTTGAGCTTCTTCATGAGCTTGTAGCCTCCACTCTTCTTCTTGGATGACTTGTCTCCATCATCATCCTTGGAAGGGCACTTGAAAGCAAAGTGTCCCTTCTCACCACACTCAAAGCACCTCAAGTTGGAGAGAGTCTTGTTGGGTCTTCTATTTCTTCTCCTATTTGAGTTGGAGCCCTTTCCTCTCTCCTTTCTCCTTCCCAAGAAATCATTGAACCTTCTAGCAAGAAGGGCAATCTCTTCTTCCAAGTTCTCATTGACTTCATTCACCTTGCCCTTCCCCTTGTCTTCAACTTCGGCTTGGAGAGCAATGCACTTCTTGGAAGGTGAGGCTTCCTCCATTTCCTTCTTCTTCAACTTATACATGTCATTGGTGTTGATCTTCCCCAAGAGACTTGCCGGTGTCATCCTTGACATGTCGGAGTTGATGAGCATGGTGACAAGGGTCTCATACTTCTCTGGTAGAGCCCTAAGCATCTTTTGGGTAACCTCAGGATCGGTGTAGTTTGCCCCAAGCCCCTTGAGATCATTCACAATGACATTGAGCCTCCCATACATGTCATTCACACTCTCATGAGGCAACATGGAGAATGTCTCATATTGGATCTTGAGGAAGTGAAGCTTGGCATCCTTGTACTCACTTGTGCCCTCATGGATCTCCACCAACTTGTTCCAAATCTCATATGCAGTCTCAAGGTTGCTCACTCTATCAAACTCCTCTTGGCTCAAAGAGTTGAACAAAGCATTCATGGCTTGGGCATTGAGTTGGAAGTTGCGGTGATCAATCTCCGTCAAGGGCGTGCCGGTGATTGCAAAGCCTACATCCACAATACTCCAAATATGGAAGCTCATAGCTTTGAGGTGAGTAGACATTTTAATTTTCCAAGTGGAATAGTTTGTGCCATTAAACATGGGAGCCTTCCCTATGTGGTTCACCTCGTTCGACATCTTCTCTCTAGGCGGTGAAGCCCAATCAAGAGAGACCAAGCTCTGATACCACTTGTAAGATCGAGATGTCGACTAGAGGGGGGTGAATAGGCGATTTAAAACTAAATGACACCTAATCAAAACTAACCTAAGTTGCTAGGCTTGGTGAGAGATTTGATAATTTAACACTCTTTTCAATGGGTTTCGATTATTTGACATCCTGGCCCACTTTCATTCACTTAGATGGTCCCATATGTCATCCTCACAAATGTCAATTAAAGTAATTGGACAACGAAAAAAGTGTCAAATTATCAAATTTTTCTAGGCTTGGTGAGGGTCAACTCTAACTAAGAAACTAAGTTATGTTTTGCAAACCTAGGGCGATAGAGGCTCAACTATATCTCTAGGAGAGTAAATCACACTCCTATGTCAATGTTTAGCAATCCTAGGGTGATATGATCTCAAGTTTGTCTCTAGAAAAGTAAATTGCACAAAAGTAAATGCGACAATCAAATGAGACAAGGAGACAAGAGATTTTTCACCGAGGTTCGGAAACTCGCCGGTTTCCTACTCCCCGTTGAGGCGAGCCCAACTCCACCGCTCAACCACGAAGCCTCCGCACGCCCCCTTCGTCAAGGGGTGGGCAAGGCGGGAGCCGGCCCACGGAGAGGACTACCCAAGCCTCGATCACTAGGGTAGTTCTTCCTTCACTCCGAAGGTGGTGAACTCCAAACCACTCACAAACCAGCACCGGGCCTCCTCCACAATCTTCTCGGAGAGGTCACCGGGCAACTTCTCCACAAGCCGTCTAGGAGGCGGCAACCTCCAAGAGTAACAAGCAATGACCCGGCGTGAAGATGATCAAGTGCCACACTAGCTCTACAATGGAAGCAAATGCACTTGACTCTTGGCTAATCAACCCTCTAACACTAGATGGATGAACACAAAGCTCAAGTGAGTATGAGAGAGGTGCAAGGGGTGTATGCAATTTAATTGGGTGCCAAGAGAGTCCCCTTGCTGCTGGTGGGGGAGTATTTATACTCCCACCCACCAAAACTAGCCGTTGGGGGCGAAATCCCCCCAACTTTGTGCTCTGCCGGTCTGACCGGAGATATGTGGCCGGTCAGACCGGAGTTTAAGAGGGCCCCATCGGCCCGGCCGGTCAGACCGGAGTTGATTTGGCTGTCAGACCGGAGTAGGCTCGGTTAGACCGCCATCGGCTCGGTCTGACCGACTACGGCTCCGTCGGCTCTATATCGGCCATCCCGAGGAGCATCATTTCGGCCTCCAGGGGGCCGGTCTGACCGGGCATGTGCCGCCGGTCAGACCGACTTTATGGGCCGGTCAGACCGCCAACTTGGGGCCGGTCAGACCGGCCAGGGCATTCCGGTCAGACCGCCACTATGTGGCCGGTCTGACCGCCCCTGGTTAGGCCGAACCCAGTGAATGTGTGTGTGTGATAAAAAAGTGAGCACAAGTAATAATGCAATGACCTAATGTGGCAATTAAAATCATCTCTTTGCTAGGTCATTACCCCTCTTAATAGTACGGCGAAACTAGAAATAAACTAGCAAATTTGATCGCCCTACACCTCGATCAATTCTAAATTAAAGCACTAGTTTTACCGTCTTCTTTCTCTTTGCCTTGCGCCGTCAATTTTAATCCACCGATCGTCATCCATGTGCACACATGACGTGGACCTAACTTAAAATATTATCTCAAAGACAACGGTTAGTCCACAATTAGCGCTTGTCATTAATTACCAAAATTAACACCGGGGACCTAGATGCTTCAGTAGGTCCAGCCAATGTCGTTACTAGCCGTTGTAGATAGGGTTTTGAGACATCAGTTATATGTCCAATGTCGATAATGATATAAAGACAATCGGCTGATGATAATGTAATAGAACAATCATGTAATCCAGTAGAAACCAATAGGCTAATAATGATATGATAGAATGATCCAAACATTAAAGCATACATCGGCTGGAAGTCCGATGTCACAAAATCCACATGATTACATAAACAATGAAACCTTTTGCGATCGGCTAAAACCAACTTGTATGCAATCCTTATAAATCGATGTAATGTCCATATAACTCATCGACTGAAACCCTGATGAAACCCTTATTGGATCAAAGGCAGGTTAGTTTTTATGGTTCTAAGCACGATTAAGGTCGATGCAACTCGAATTATCCAAAGAAACATAAAGTCTAAACAACCAAGCCTTCGATTGACTTTAAGAGTGGTGGATACCTTAGTTAATCTAATCTAGCAAGATAATTTAGACAATACAAGCATAAAACCTAAAACGAATCTATGCCGATATGATCAAATTAAGATGTTAAGCTAGATTAAATAAGATATATGCTAAATATGTAGGCAAATATATCAACCGAACCAGAGCGATCTAAGAGGTCAAAGCGATGTAGCCTTGAACTACACCAATGTAGCCGATACAATTGCCAGGGCCAGCGGAACGTAGTTCTTACCCCTTCGCCGGAGATTGAAAGGCGATGTAGCCCCGCGTTAGGTGCCAAGTTCCGCCGGATGATAAGTAAAAATCTCGGAAAAGAGGGTAGAAATGCATCGAGAGTAGTTGTATTGATCTGTGAGATAGATTACAATGACCCTGGGTGTACATATTTATACCCATGGGTAGATACTAATCCTTCTTAGACAAGAAAGAAACTTTCGTAAAGATAAAAGTAGATACTAATCTTTCTTAGACAAGAAAGAAACTTTCATAAAGATAAAAGGAAAAAATAAAGTCCTTATGAAACAAACGTACTCTTCCTAATTAATAGATAAACTGTCATGCCGCATCCTTGTTGAATTCAGTCTCTTCTAGATAAGCTTCATTTAATTGATTAGTTTCCTTAATCGGACCCACCAAGAATCTGACTACTGGCGACTTGACAACTCCCATCGGCCGATTCTAGAACTCTCAAGCCGATACTTACTCTAAAGCCGATGATGACTTTGGGACTTACCAAATTTTGATGTTAACACATGCCCTCCAATTTTGGAGTATGAGAACTCATGCTTCAAAATTATCTTCTGCCTGGTTTTGATAACTCCAAAATTGATCCTCTTTTGTTTCTTGGCATTGGCTCTCATAAGTCGATATTGTCTGTATTAAATGATCCAGACTGTCAAACTTGTGGCAAAAGAATTTGTCCTTGATAGGTGCTGACAATCCTTGGAATGCAAGATCTGCTAGTTGCTCATCTCTTAGGCTCAAACTGTCGCATCGACTGCGGGTATTATGAAATCTCTGAATGTATTCCATAGCCGATTCTCCCCCTTGCTGCTCAACAGATATTAAGTCTAAAAGCTTCAACTCATCGATTCCAGCAAAGAAGTAGTCATGAAATTGCTTATCAAGATTGGCCCATCATCTGATAGAATTCGATGATAGTGATGAAAACGATGTGATAACCGATCCAGTCAAAGACAGTGGAAAAAATCTAACTCTTAGAGCATCCTCAGTCGATGCTTCCCCACATTGCGCTAAGAATCGGCTGATGTGTTCCATTATAGATATATCATCTTACCATGAAAACTTGGAGAAGTCTAGAACCTTGTATCGGTGTGGCAATGGAGCCCTATCAAACCACTCAGGATACACAGAAAGTTGGTCCTTCGGTTTGATTCCAAACTACTCCTCTATCAACTTTGCAATTATATCGGTCAAATCATCGTTATATTGATATTCTTCACCATGCCAATATTGATGAAGTTCCTTTGGCTGATATTGATACGACTCATCATGCTGATATTAATGTGTTTGCCCCCCCGAGCTAATATCTTTGAGCTGATATTGCTGCTGAAGTTGTTCATCGATTTGCCCCCCGAGCTGATATCTTTGAGCAACTAACTCAGGAACTATTTTCTTAATCATATCTTGTAATGTACTCATCAAAACTCCAGATTGATCGAATAAGGCACAATGAACTACTCCATCAACTTTATCTTGAGGTATTTCAACCATCGGCTTAAGAGATTGTTCCTTCTTGGCAATGACTTCCTCTTCAGACATGTTGGCACAAAACTCGTGCTCCACCAGGCATGCCAAATCTATGTTGACAAAAAATCTGCGCTCATCCGATGGTGCCAGAAATGTGTTGGCGTGAACTAAGTCGACGAACACAACGGCGTGGGAGATCTTCTTAGCTCTAGTACAAGTCCGAAAATTGATGAGATGCTGGCGTGCCAGTCAATTTGATCCTGCAACTGACAAGATATGTTAACAACAAATCAAATAACCGATCGGCTCACAAGCCAATGGAGTAGTTCCAGCCGATGCCAATACTAACCGATGTCAATAGGGTTTTGAGTCAAATCGGCTAATAATGATATGATAGAATAAATACTGATCCAAAGGTTAAAAGTATATGTCGGCTGGAGGTCTGATGTCATAAAATCAACAAGATTAGATGATTAATGAAACCTTTGTTGCAATTGGCTAAAACCAACTTGTATACAATCTTTGTAAGCCGATGCAACGTCCAGATAACTCATCGGCTGAAACCCCGATGAAACCCTTATTATAATCAAAGATAGGTTAGCCTTTATGAATCTAACCACGACTAGGGATGATGCGTCGCAAAGTATGTTAAGGAGCATAAAGTTTAAACAATCAAGTCTTTGACTAATTTTCAGGGTGGTGGATATATTAGCTATTCTAATCTTGTAAAGCGATTTAGCCGATACCAGCAAAAACCCTAAAGCGGATCCCAACCGATATATCGAGCTACCAAACTAGATTAACTAAGATATATGATAAATAGGTAGGCAAATATATCAACCGAACTAGAGCAATAAAGAGATCGAAGCGATGTAGCCTTGAACAAACATTAACATAGTTGACACAATTGTCTGGGCCGGCGGAACGTAGGACTTACCCCTTCGTCGGAGATCGAAAGTCGTTGCAGCCTCACGTCACGTGCCAAGTTCCGTTGGATGATAAGTAAAAACCTCGGTAAAGAGGGTGGCGATGCGTCGAGAGTAGTTGCATTGATCTGTGAGATAGTTTATAATGACCCCGGGTGTACATATTTATACTCATGGGTAGATACGAGTCCTTATTGGACAATAACGAAACGTTCCTATAGATAAAAGGAAAACATAAAGTCCTTATCAGACACTAAACACACTTTCCTAAAGATAAAAGCAAACAGCTAAATCCTTCCTAATTAATTGATAGAATTATGCCGCCATGCCATAGTCTTCATAATTCTTTCTTAAACTCGTTCTCTTCTGGATAAGTTTCCATCGGCTAATTGTGCTCTTTCCTTAACCGAATCCACAAAAGAATCTTACCAAAATTTGGCGTTAACAATAGACCCCAAATTACGAAAATAAAATTTCAATTATGACCTAACGGACTTAGACAACATCCTTATATTTAAACCACTGACTTGTGGGTCCCTCTAGGAGCAATTTCGTATGTTTTCAAGCTAACTAAAGTGGGCAGCCCCAGTCAATGAGCCCACCTCTGAAAGGATGGTATGCACCCATGGCCCCTCCCATTTTAATGGTAGGAGCTGCACCGTCTGCTCGTCCCCATGCCAAAACCGCACAGACAGTTAGTTTTCCTGTTGTTGTGTATCCTTGTGCATTATCTTTCAAAGCCAAAGGCTGGCATAGGAAACCCTTTTTTGGCATCCCTTGTAGTAGGCCCCATGGTTGACCACATGGCCTCCGCCCTTGCCTTGCTGACCTTGCACACCCCTCTGAAAGGTGGAGGGTATTATGTGCTAGGGGTGTACTCTAAACCCGAAACAAGTGTCTAGGTATAAATGGTTGTAGGTAAGTGTACATTTTGAGGAAAGAATCTGTTTAGAAGGACTCCACTTTGGAATCCTTATCTGGTGGAGTAAGAGTCAAACAAAGTGCTACTTGATCCTCGTGTTTTCTAAGAGCGGAGCAAGTAGATCAAGTGAAAAAAACACAGAGGAACAGATCTTCTTTGATTATGTCCTTTCGTTACAATGCAAGGTCGTCACTGAGCGAGACTTCTGACAGAATTTTGCTGATTCTTGATGAAACTGCCTCGTCAAGGCAGACCAAATGTAATGACCCGCCCTCCAAAACACATAGCCCAAGTCAACCGACGAGCACATACCACCCTGTTGCGAGTGTGGTAGAAGGGTTAGCTCGCGAGTGATATGGTTGGAGATACAAGCTCTTATAAGTTGTTTCGCCCTTACTAAACAAACAATTTGGTACTAAACATGCATACACAGCTCTTATGGACCATACAAACTAGCTCTCATGAGCCACACAGACCATCCTAATTTTTTAGGGAAAGCACTGTGAGGGAAACCCCCAAAGTAAAATTATATATTAAGAAGAGAAAATAAAATGTTTTACAACTGGTTTAACCAGAAAATAAATGTTGATCTCTCATCTACATTTAAACGAAAACCAAGAAGGGACATATCATTCTTAAAGAATGTCATCCAAGAGGAGACAGAGGGTGGCACATTATCAAAAATATAGCCATTTCGCTATTTCCAAATATTCCAAGTCGGATATAAAATCTTTTCCACAAAATGAGATGGTCGATAAGAACTTCTTGCATGTTGTAACATATCTTCAAAGAATAAAGATAAGTCCCAAACTATACGAAATTGCGCCCAGCATTCCAAACTGAAAATGCAATGGAAGAACAAATGTTGCAGAGCTTCCCTAGTTCCGGATGAACAAACCATACAAGTAAGATCAATTCCATCAGGGGCACAATGCTTTCTATCAAGCATATCTCGAGTATTTAATCGATCAATCAAAAGAAGCCAACCAAAAACCTTGACTTTCATAGTACATTTGCTCTTCGAGATCCAATTTAAATAATTAGAGATTGTATATGCATAAAGATTATGGCATAAACTTTCTGAGAGGAGAATATATCATTAACCCAAGCATAAGACCATAAATGGCAGTCATCTGAGAGCTGATCCGAAGGATCTGCAGCTTGCATTGCAAGAAATTCTTGATAAGCCTGCTCTGTCTTTGGGAGCAAAAAGATTTGAGACAGATCCTTTGTGGAAGTCTGATGAACTGAGACCTTATGATTTATTGCAAAAGAACGTGCCCTGGGATAAAGTGTTGTTCTAAGTTTCTTATTCCATAAATCATTCCAAAACAGTCAGATCCTGCCGTCACCCGCTGCGCACTTCGATAAACCTCTAAAATTGTCCACAAATTGTAAAACATCTCTCCACCAAAAGGATCCTTTAAAGACAAAGCATGTGGGACTTTGCCAGTGGACCATATCAAAATTTACCAAAGGAATAGGGATGCGTATTATAATTCTGTCGACGGGTGATACCCGTAGACCGAATATAGAGGGTATTGGGGTACGTTGGTACAAGGATCTACGTAATACGACATCAAGCAGACAAAAGACAAAGATTATACTGGTTCAGGCCCCTTGATAGGTAATAGCCCTAATCCAGTTGATGTGGGATTATATGATGGAAAACACAGGTTACAAAGGGAACAGGGGAACTTGGCGGATCCGGCGAGATCGTAGTCGAGTTGGTTCGACTAGATCCCCGGCGATTTGGCTCCTTGCAGGCTCCGACTTCGTAGCCTGTGAGGATTGTGTTGGCTCTGAGATTCGATGCCTTAGGTCTTCCCCGGGGGGTCCCTTTTATATCACAGGTCTGGCGGTTTCCAAGTAGAACTCGGAGACATCAAACCTTACACGATACATTGACGACCTAATCTTGTCCGAGTAGGGCTCTTTCCATCTGTAAACTCCATGAAGGATTTCCTTAATGTATGCGAAGAGCATCCGTATGCGCGTGGGTATACCATACCGATATGCGACGTATATCAAAGGGTAAAGGGTATACCTAACCCGTAACCCTGATAGTAGCCCCTGACTTATGCTTAAATGAACTCGTGTAACCATTCGTGACTTCTTGTGTTGAGATTGTTGTTGTTCCCGGTGCGAGGACCGTAGAGACAGGACGTAGTCGAGAACACCGTATGAAGCCCAACGGTCACGAGCGAATTTAAACTGAAGTCCAAAAAACTGCCGCGCGTAACGGACCCAGAAATTTCAGGCGGGCATCTCTCTCCTTTCCTTGGAATTCGCACTGTAAGTAGTGTGTCTATTTAAAGGAATTTTGAGGATCCATTTTGAAGTCTGCCCTTTGTGAAGAAAACATCCCGGCTGCAAGCGCTCTTCGTCTCCTCCGCTCCCACAAGAAACCCTAGTTCGTCGACCTTAGCCCTTTCTCCGGCGATCTCCGATCGACAATGGATCTTGGCAAATCATCCTCCACCCGCGCGTCGCTGAAGAAGCTTCAGGAAGACGGCGCCCTTCCCGGTCGGGGGACCATGGAAAAGGAAGCAGGAGGTACTGATCCCCAGCCCGTCTTAGGTCGCATGGTTGCGATCGAAGACTACATTCTCTGCGATTTTCTCCCTCCGCCTTCCGAATTTCTTCTCTTGGTTTTGAACTTCTACGGTCTTTCTCTGCTCCACCTGAACCCCAATTCTATCGCCTTTCTTAGCATCTTTTCTCATCTTTGTGAGGCCTACATTGGGGTAGAACCTTTTCTCGACCTCCTTCGCTTCTACTACGAGCTGCGTTGGATGGAGCCCAACAGGGTGTCTGGATGCGTCGGGTTCCGACTTCGGGATGGCCTGAAGTCGCGTTATATCCCCTTCCAGTGCCCCTCTTCTCGCAGCAAATGGCGGACGAGGGGTTTCTATCTTCAGATTAAAGATTCGGACCCTGTCTTGTCGTTCCTGAGGAACAACCAGACAAGATCCCGTCTTGGACTGCAAAGCCCCCTTTGACCCCTTCCCTCCAATCGTTCATCGACATTGTCGATGATCTCCGAGTACGAGGCTTGTCGGGGTATGAAGTCGCTGCAGACTTCGTTGGTAGACGGATCCAGCCGCTCCAGGCTCGAGTCCATCCAGCCTTTGACTATTCCGGACCGGAGGACGCGACCCGGGTTTCTCCTCAAGGTATCTTCCTCGCATTTATCCTGACATGCTCGTGTTCACGTTCCTCCTGATTTATCGAAATTTGGTTCTCGATTCACAGGTCTGAACAGCGAAACCGTGGGATGTCGTGTCGGCCAGGTGATGATCAGCAGCTCGACAACGGCGAGTAACATCCCCGTTCCCCTTTGTGAAAAGGGGGCGGCCGAACGTGACGCAGCCATCAACGTAAGTGTTCTCGATAGGCATTCTGAGTTTTTCCTTCCGAGATCACTTTGTGACTTGATTAAGCGTAGGCTCTTCCTCTGACTGACACCATCGGGCCGCTCGCGGACCATCAGGTGGCGGCGTCACTGAAAGAGAAGGTCGCCAAGGAGGCGTCTGATGCTGCTGCTGCTACCACAAATGGTGGCAATGTTCCGACAAAGGGGAGGAAGTTCTCCTCTGTAAGCGGACATCGTCGCAAGGCATCTACCCCCTCGGTAAGCTATCCTGTCGTCAGATCATACAGCCAAAAGAATTACGCCTTACTTCGCATCGACCGTTTTTTAGGTCTCGGACGCGTCTCCCCCGCCTCCACGACGACAACGTCTTGTGACGGTTGGCGAGAAGTAAGTAGATGAACATAAATTTCCGTGATTTTGTTTGAGTGTTGTCTGAACCATAGCTATCTCACAGGGCAGCACGGGCGAAGGCGGTGCAAGACGAGTCCGGAGGGACTTCCGGCGCGTCTCCCGCTGCAGCCTCGACGGATGTCGTGTTTGCGCCCGGGAGCCGCGAGGCGACACCAAGCGGCCCAGTCAGCGATCCCGCGGCTAGTCATGGTCCACCGGCTGCCGTCCTCACCTGGGAAGAGCTCCAGGTCGAGATGGGGCGCCTCCTCGAGGCTGGTGCTCGCGGCATTGGTCGCGAGATTGCGGAGGTGAGGTCAGCGGCGGCGTCGGCGAACGAGCGTGCTGACCAGCTGGTACACGAGTTGGCGGAGGCTCGCGAAGACCTCAAGAAGATGAGGGACTTGGTGGCCGGCAACGAGCGACAACGGCAGGGGCTCGAGCACCGCATGTCGGAGCTCGGGAACAACCTGTCGGAAATTCGTGGCTCATTGCGGGTCACCTATACTAGTCTGCACCAGCTCGCCGGGGAGTGCGGCATCAAGTCTATTATCCCGGCGAATCCCGATGAGTTCTCGCTGACATCTTCTCTTGCGGAGCTGGCGGCGGCGATGGGGAAGATCCCCTCGAAGCATGCGGCTAGGATCGGGGAGGAGACGTCGAACGCGATCTACACCGGGGCGTGCCACGTCCTTGCATGTGTAAAGCTGGCGCATCCTGAACTCGATCTGCGCGAGATCTTGGATCAGTGTCACGTCCCAAAATGACCCTAAAATACATCCTTTAAATTGCGCCGAGAATAATTAAAAATCTCTGTGAAGCCTTCAAAAATTAAAATGCGCGAAGTTAAAAGTCAACTAAGGCTTGGAGGATTTTTGTATATTTCCTTAAAGCCTAAAATGTGTAAATAAATTTTAGTGAAATTTTCAGAGCACAAATAATAATTGTTAAGAAATAAACAAAGTTAAAAAGGTTTTATAAAAAGAAAAACCTTAAAAATCTCTCTCCCTCCTCTAATGGGCCGGCCCGGCCCATCTCTCTCTTTCTCTCCTCTCCCCCGCGGCCCACTCGGCCTCCTCACCGCGCGCGCGCCGCTGACGGGCGGGCCCGCCCGCCACCCTCGCTGATGGGTGGGGCCCACCCGTCATCCCCTTCCTCCCGCCGCCCTCGTCGCCTCGCCCGCGCCAGCGCCGCCGCCGCCGCGAATCCCGCCGCCTCCCGTCGTCCCCGCGCGCAATAAAGAGGGGGAAATCACTCCCCGTGATTCCCTCCCCCGTTTCCCCCACTTTCCCCTCTCCCTCTCGCATTCAATCGGCCGGGATTCGTTTCCCCTTTTCTCGCCGGCGACATCAATGGTGGCCGAACCTTCCGCGGCCGTTTCCTCCTCTCTCGGCCGCTTTCCCCCCCCTTCCCGACCGTATATAAACCCTCCCCGAGCTCTTCTCCGCCGTTTCCGCCACCCGCCGCTCACTCTCCCCGTCGGATTCGAGCTCGCGCCGTCGATCCCTCTCTCCGCCGTCGCCGCCGAGCTCCGGTTCGCCGCCGTCGTCGTCCCGGACCACCTCCCACCTCGGCGCCGCCTCCTTCGGCTTCGCCGCGTCCTCGCCGACCTCGTCCACCCCTCCGTTCCGCTCGCCGACCGCCGTAGCCCCGTCGTCTCCGTCGACCCGAGCCGCGCCGCCGCTTCGCTCCGCTTCGGTCGCCGTTTCCGCCGTCGCCGACGACCCGGGGTGAGCCGAAGACCGCCGCATCCTTTCCCCCTTCCCTCCCTCTCTCTCGGCCGCCGCTCCGCCGTGCCTATGGCCGCCGCCGGCGACCATAGGGGCGCGGGCGCCGCCTCCCGCCGGTCGCGCCGGTGTGGCCGCCCTCGGGCGCGCCCTAGCGGCTGCCGTGTGGGACCCGGCCGTCAGCCGCCCGCGCCTTTGGGAGCGGCTGACGCGTGGGGCCCACGGCGCCGGCCGGTGTGAGCCGGGTGCACCCGGTCCACCGTGGACCGTGAGGCTGCCGCGTGGGCCCCGCTCCCGTGGACCCGGTCCGCGCGCCCCCTCCCTCGGCTGACGCAATAAATCCGATTTTTAATTAAAATTTAAATGAAGAAATTCGCAAATATTCACATTAAGAGCATATAAACTTCAAATGGCTATAACTTGGCCATTTGAACTCGGAATTGGACCGTTCAAGTCTCTAATTTTTCCTTAAGAAGTCAAGAACCCATTTTTGTGCTTTGTTACTGCTTGTTATATGGAGTTTATTAGAGTAAAAGCCATTTTCTTTTCCGTTGGTCGTGTAGACGCTGCAGTTTCGGAAGATCCGCTCTTCGTGGAAGTTGAAGAAGCTTGGGAAAGCGAGCAAGGCAAGTCACATCAATCTTTGAACATATTGTATCCCACTTTGTGAAATTAATTTGATTTAAATTATTGCATTATCGCTTTATTTAAATTCCCGCGTTATCACTGTTTTATTTAGCCATGCCTATTTACCTTTGTTATGACCTTATTATTATTGTTATTGTTATTATTATTACCTTGTTCACCCTAGAATAAATAAAACCTCAACTAGTGGGCGCTCTATTCATGGTTCCACTAGTAAGAATTTAGGTAGATGCATCGCTGGTTAATTAGGCAACATTAGGTGGTTTTACAACTCTAGACTTTGGGAATATTCATATCACTTGGACATATTGGAATGGTTGGACAATTGTGGAATTGGATGCACACCTCCCCCTCTATTCAAAACCCCCAAAATGGTTTTAGGCTGGGCTCGGGGTGCATGGTTTTGCTAGTAGCACCTCGGCCATATAAGGACCGGTCTTCGGGCCTCTGTTGCAAAGCACTACCGTACTTCCACATGTCTAATGGGTAAGGCTTAGTTTGTGGCTCAGTCTGGTTATAAACAAAGGTACACGGATAGAGATGGACGAAGTCGGGGATCGATGGACATCTCTAGGGCAAATGAAGGCTACACGAGCTGCGGCTCGGTAGTCGAGATGTCATGGCACAGGGCCGGTGTCCTGCTGCTAGGGGCTCAATCTCGCCTGCCTGTCCCGGGGGTTCCGGCCGTAGGTGAGTTGGGTCGGTACTCTTGTCTATGGCTAGGATGGGTTGGAAACTATGTCACGTTTTCCGTCTGTATGCCGTGGTGGTATGTGGCACGTGGTGACGCGTGAGGAAGATGTGTCTTGTGGGTAAAGATGTACACCTCTGATCAGAGTATAACCTATTCGAATAGCCGCGCCCTCGGTTATGGGCAAGCCTAGCAATGTACCCAAGTTAGTGTTTTAATTCTTAAAACCTGCTTAACAACTAAAATATGGAATGGTTGGCCTGGGTTGGCTTGGGACGAGCTGGGACCCAGGGTCGGGTTGCCAGTTCGGTCTGACTCATCGTAGGCCTTGGGTTAAGGCAGGTTCGTGTGGGTTCACGGCCTTGTTTAATAACATTAATTAGTTCTAGGATCGTGTTTGAAAATTTAGCTTTGTGCAACTAAGAGTCTTTTAAAACGCGGTTTGTTGCAAAGCTTAACCCCCTATACTATAATTCCATTGTACTCCTTTGCATATATGCTGCACTTGTGGATGTGTCTTGTTGAGTACGGTGGTTGTACTCAGTCTTGCTCAATTTTTTCCCAACCCCAGAAGAGGAGTCCCTGGATGATGAAGGCTTCGGTGTCTAGCTCGTGCCTGCCGTCAAGCGCCTGTGGTCGTCGTCCTAGTTTTCCGCTGTCTCTCGTTGTTTTTGAGTGTGTTGGGCCGCCGCTGCCCATGTAATAATTAGCTATTTACGCTTCCGCTTGTTAAACTCTGAATTGTATCAACTATTGGTGTACCTTGCCTCCTGGGACAAGGATTGATGCACGCACGTAAGGAATGCCTGTTGGGTTAATTCCGGTCGTGACAAGTTGGTATCAGAGCCTCCTTGACCCTAGGACGAGTCTTAGATCCCAAGCCCTGGCAATATTTTCGGAGTATAAATCCTTTCTTATTTGCGAAAATCCTTTAGTCTCTCTCTGTCTTGCTACTTCATTTATCATCTAAAAGCTGATCTCTAAAATATTTTCTCTCTTTCTGTTCTTGCTTGTAGATGGCCGGCAGCGTCACCCGTCGTGGTCTGGATCTGACCGGATTCGTTTTGGAGCTGCGGGGCTTGTGCGTTGTCCTGGGATATCCGCATGGAGTGGATTACCAGGGCAAGCCGCTCCCGGAGCAGGAGGGAGATGATGCGGAGCCCTGCGCTGCTTGGGAGGTCACTGCAGTGATCCTCACTGGCTCTCCTGAGAGGACTTCACTGTTAGTCACCGCGGGAGGAGATTCTTTCCCCGCCGCCTGCCAGAACGCTGCACTCCTCGCCATCGGCACTCTGCACCAGCGCTACCCGGACGAGTTGCAGCACTCGCCCTACCGCTACCACCCTCGTCGCGGAGGAGCCCGCCACTACGCCACCTTCCGAGATGCTAGCTCGGAGGATGACGCCACCATCACGCACCTGGCGCGTATGGTGGAGGCGTACGACACGGCCCGCATCGACTTCCACCATATGGTGCGCCGTGGGATGGTCGAGAGCAATCTGAAGATCCTGGAGCTGCGTCAGGAGAACCTGCAGCTGAAGAAGGACCTCGACGCACTAGAGGAGCAGCTTCGTCAGCTCAAGATCGCCCAGGGAGAGATCAGCCGTCCCACGCTCCGCCGCGTCTGCCGCAGCCAGAAGATCACCGCCCGCAAGAGCACCTCCAGGCCTGCGCTGGTTCGTCAGTCCCTGGCGTGGACCAGCTTTGTGGAGACCCCTCGTGCCGTGCCCGCGCCCGTGGTTCCTCTGGAGGGGGAGACCTCCGGCGTTGGTAGCACGGAGGATGCGCTGCTGCTCACCTTCCGCCCTGGCCCGTCGCAGAAGTAGACGAGCAGTTAGTAGGCTTGCGCGTGTGTTTTTTTTTTCGTTTGTCTTCTTGGAGTCGTGTGGGACATGGTTATACCGGTGTGTGGTATAACTGTGTTGGAGCCTGACTTTATTTTATTTGCTTAAGCAACTTGAATCTTAATGAACCCAATTTATATCAGTAATAAGTTCAATAATTCTGGTAGTCGTGGGTGGTTAGTTTTAATAGTCAGCTCTCTCTGTTTGCTGGTTCTGTGTGGGGTTTTCAGATGGTGACAACCAGGAGAACTGCCGCTACCGGTGAAGGCAGCCAACCCGAAGGTAGCCACCCCAACATCCAAGGCGGACCACCTCCACCTCCTCTTCCGCCACCACCACCGCCACCTGACACCAACACCATCCTCACCCAAATCCTCGCTCAGCAGGCCAACATGATGGCCGCCTTCCTCCACCACGTCCAGAATCCACCACAGCATAACGCTCCACCACCACCACCACCCCCGCAACATTCTAAGCTCGCCGAGTTCCTCCGCATCCGCCCGCCTACCTTCTCCAGCTCCAATAACCCCGTGGATGCCTTGGATTGGTTGCATGCCGTGGGGAAAAAGTTAGACACTGTGCAGTGCAGCGACGAGGAGAAAGTCATCTTCGCCGCCCATCAACTACAGGGTCCCGCATCTCTTTGGTGGGACCATTTCCAGGCTACGCAGCCCGAAGGGCAGCCTATTACCTGGGCCCGCTTCACCGCCGCTTTCCGGAGGACCCATGTGCCTGCCGGAGTCATGGCCCTTAAGAAAAGGGAATTCCGGGAGTTGAAGCAAGGCAATCGCTCCGTGATGGAGTATTTGCATGAGTTTAACAACCTGGCCCGGTACGCCCCGGAGGATGTTCGGGAAGATGAGGAGAAACAGGAGAAGTTCTTGGCAGGAATGGACCCTGAGCTATCTGTGCGACTGGTCTCCGGGGATTATCCGGATTTCCAGCGTCTGGTGGACAAGAGCATCCGCTTGGAAGCCAAGCACAAGGAATTGGAGTCGCACAAGCGTCGCTTGGCGAATTTCCGCAACCAACAGGGGGCTAACCAAAGGATCCGCTACACCAATCCCTATCCAGGGGGATCCTCCTCGCAGCAGCAGCAGCAGCAGCAGCAATCTCGCCCCGCGCCCCGACCTCAATTCGTGGTGCGCGTCCCACCGCCGCAACAGCAGCAGAGTCAGCAAGGGACCCGTGCACCCCGTCTTCCTGCGCCAGCTGTGCAGCCTGGCCAAGGTCGCAGAGACGCTCAAGGACAGCAGCGTCTGTGCTTCAACTGCTTCGAGCCCGGCCACTATGCGGACAAATGCCCGAAGCCTCGGCGCCAGCAAGGCCAAGCGCCTCCCCGCCCCAACAACGGTGGTAAGGACGTCGCTCGGGGTCGTGTGAACCACGTGACTGCCGAGGATGTGCTGGTGACTCCGGACGTCATCGTTGGTACGTTCCTCATTCATTCCATCCCTGCTACCATTTTGTTCGATTCTGGAGCTTCCCACTCGTTTATATCTGTGGCTTTCGTGGGAAGAAATCAATTGGGGGTAGAACGGCTTAGGAACCCTCTGATCATCACCACCCCTGGAGGGGATATGACAGCAAAGTATTATAGCCCGGCCGTTCCAATAGAAATTCAGGGAATTCCTTTTCCCTCGGATCTGATTCTGATAGACACCAAGAACTTGGACGTGATCCTTGGAATGAATTGGTTGGCCCAATTCCAAGGCGTAGTGGATTGCGCCATGCGCACTGTCACTCTGTACCGAGGGCCGGAACAACCAGTTGTGTTCTTCGCCTCCCCAACCTCTGTTGGCAGTTCAGAACTTCATCAGATCGAACTGTCAGAAATCCCCATCGCCCGTGAATTCGGTGACCTATTTCCTGAAGAATTACCCGGTATGCCGCCCAAGCGGGAGATCGAGTTCCGGATAGATCTTGCTCCAGGAACAACTCCTCTGTTCAAACGACCCTACCGTATGGCAGCAAATGAACTTGCCGAAGTTAAGAAGCAATTAGAAGAGCTGAAGGAAAAGGGGTATATACGGCCGAGCACTTCCCCCTGGGGTGCACCTGTGATTTTTGTGGAGAAGAAGGACAAAACAAAGAGGATGTGTGTTGACTACAGAGCCCTCAATGAAGTCACTATCAAAAACAAGTACCCTCTTCCCCGGATCGATGATCTGTTCGATCAGCTTAAAGGTGCCACTATATTCTCCAAGATTGATCTTCGTTCTGGATATCACCAATTGCGTATTCGTGAAGAAGATATCCCGAAGACCGCGTTCACCACGCGATACGGATTGTATGAATTCACGGTGATGTCGTTTGGTCTGACCAATACTCCTGCCTTTTTCATGAACTTAATGAATAAAGTGTTCATGGAATACTTGGACAAGTTCGTGGTGGTTTTCATTGACGACATCCTAGTGTACTCGCAATCAGAGGAAGACCATCAGCAGCATCTCCGTTTAGTGTTGGGGAAGCTTCGGGAGCACCAATTGTATGCCAAGCTTAGCAAGTGTGAGTTCTGGTTGTCCGAAGTCAAGTTCTTAGGGCACGTGATATCTGCAAAAGGAGTTGCTGTGGATCCCGAAACGGTGACCGCCGTCACCGATTGGAAGCAACCCAAGACGGTCACTCAAGTCCGTAGCTTTTTGGGTTTGGCAGGATATTACCGAAGATTCATCGAGAACTTCTCCAAAATCGCTCGACCCATGACACAGTTGTTGAAGAAAGAAGAAAAATTTGTGTGGAGTCCGCAGTGTGAGAAGGCATTCCAAACTCTCAAAGAAAAACTGGTTTCCTCGCCAGTGTTAATCTTACCGGATACTCGTAAGGATTTCCTGGTGTATTGTGACGCTTCGCGCCAAGGATTGGGGTGCGTATTAATGCAGGAAGGTCATGTGGTAGCCTATGCCTCACGTCAGCTACGGTCCCATGAAGGCAACTACCCTACCCATGATTTGGAACTGGCCGCTGTGGTTCATGCTCTAAAGATCTGGCGGCACTATCTCATTGGGAATCGTTGCGAAATATATACTGATCATAAGAGTTTGAAATACATCTTCACCCAGTCGGATCTGAATCTTCGGCAAAGGAGATGGTTAGAACTCATCAAGGATTATGATGTGGGAATTCACTATCATCCTGGCAAGGCCAATGTAGTCGCCGACGCTCTAAGTCGAAAAAGCCATTGCAACACTCTTGGTGTCCGTGGCATTCCACCAGAACTTACTCAACAGTTGGAAGCCCTGAACCTAAGCATAGTTAGTCGTGGATTCTTGGCTACGCTGGAAGCCAAACCCACCTTGCTCGATCAAATCCGCGAGGCTCAAAAGAATGATCCGGATATGCATGGGCTCCTCAAGAATATGAAGCAGGGTAAAGTCGCTGGTTTCACCGAAGATGAACATGGAACCCTATGGAACGGGAATCGGGTATGCGTTCCAGACGTTAGGGAACTTAAACAGCTGATACTCCAGGAAGCCCATGAAAGCCCCTATTCCATCCATCCTGGCAGCACGAAGATGTACTTGGACTTGAAAGAGAAATACTGGTGGGTTAGTATGAAGCGGGAAATTGCCGAGTTCGTGGCCCTTTGCGATGTGTGCCAGCGTATCAAAGCAGAACACCAACGACCGGCCGGACTTCTCCAACCACTACAAGTACCAGAATGGAAATGGGATGAAATTGGGATGGATTTCATCACCGGACTTCCAAAAACCCAAGGCGGATATGATTCTATATGGGTGGTTGTGGATCGGCTAACCAAGGTAGCACGGTTCATTCCAGTCAAGACCACCTATGGAGGGAACAAACTAGCTGAACTCTACTTCGCTAGGATCGTAAGTCTGCATGGCGTCCCCAAAAAAATTATATCAGATCGGGGAAGCCAGTTCACCTCTCACTTCTGGAAGAAACTCCAAGAAGAGTTGGGAACCCGATTAAATTTCAGCACCGCGTATCACCCGCAGACAGATGGGCAGACCGAGCGTCTGAACCAGATCCTCGAAGATATGCTTCGCGCATGTGTCCTAGATTTTGGGAAGACATGGGATAAGAGTCTCCCTTACGCCGAGTTCTCCTACAATAACAGCTACCAAGCCAGCATACAGATGGCCCCATACGAAGCGTTGTATGGCCGCAAATGCAGGACACCACTATTGTGGGACCAAGTTGGGGAAAGCCAAGTATTTGGGACCGATATCCTGAGAGAAGCGGAAGCTAAAGTCAGGACCATTCGGGAAAACCTAAAGGTGGCACAGTCTCGGCAGAAGAGTTATGCAGACAACCGACGTCGTGATCTGGAATTCGCAGTGGATGACTTTGTGTATCTCCGGGTAACGCCGTTGCGGGGTGTACACAGGTTCCAGACAAAAGGGAAGCTCGCACCACGGTTCGTGGGTCCTTTCCGCATCATGGCTCGGCGCGGAGAAGTTGCTTACCAGCTAGAGTTGCCCGCCTCATTGGGTAACGTGCATGATGTGTTCCATGTGTCGCAACTCAAGAAATGTCTTCGAGCGCCGTCCGAGCAGGCCGATTCAGAGCAAATTGAAGTTCGCGAAGACTTGACCTACGTAGAGAAGCCAGTGAAGATTCTGGACACTATGGAGCGCAGGACCAGGAACCGGGTGATCCGTTTTTGCAAGGTCCAATGGAGCAACCACACCAAGGAAGAAGCTACTTGGGAACGTGAAGACGAGCTGAAGGCCGCCCATCCCGACCTCTTCGCCAGTTCTTCCGAATCTCGGGGTCGAGATTCCGTTTAAGGGGGGTAGGTTTGTCACGTCCCAAAATGACCCTAAAATACATCCTTTAAATTGCGCCGAGAATAATTAAAAATCTCTGTGAAGCCTTCAAAAATTAAAATGCGCGAAGTTAAAAGTCAACTAAGGCTTGGAGGATTTTTGTATATTTCCTTAAAGCCTAAAATGTGTAAATAAATTTTAGTGAAATTTTCAGAGCACAAATAATAATTGTTAAGAAATAAACAAAGTTAAAAAGGTTTTATAAAAAGAAAAACCTTAAAAATCTCTCTCCCTCCTCTAATGGGCCGGCCCGGCCCATCTCTCTCTTTCTCTCCTCTCCCCCGCGGCCCACTCGGCCTCCTCACCGCGCGCGCGCCGCTGACGGGCGGGCCCGCCCGCCACCCTCGCTGACGGGTGGGGCCCACCCGTCATCCCCTTCCTCCCGCCGCCCTCGTCGCCTCGCCCGCGCCAGCGCCGCCGCCGCCGCGAATCCCGCCGCCTCCCGTCGTCCCCGCGCGCAATAAAGAGGGGGAAATCACTCCCCGTGATTCCCTCCCCCGTTTCCCCCACTTTCCCCTCTCCCTCTCGCATTCAATCGGCCGGGATTCGTTTCCCCTTTTCTCGCCGGCGACATCAATGGTGGCCGAACCTTCCGCGGCCGTTTCCTCCTCTCTCGGCCGCTTTCCCCCCCCCTTCCCGACCGTATATAAACCCTCCCCGAGCTCTTCTCCGCCGTTTCCGCCACCCGCCGCTCACTCTCCCCGTCGGATTCGAGCTCGCGCCGTCGATCCCTCTCTCCGCCGTCGCCGCCGAGCTCCGGTTCGCCGCCGTCGTCGTCCCGGACCACCTCCCACCTCGGCGCCGCCTCCTTCGGCTTCGCCGCGTCCTCGCCGACCTCGTCCACCCCTCCGTTCCGCTCGCCGACCGCCGTAGCCCCGTCGTCTCCGTCGACCCGAGCCGCGCCGCCGCTTCGCTCCGCTTCGGTCGCCGTTTCCGCCGTCGCCGACGACCCGGGGTGAGCCGAAGACCGCCGCATCCTTTCCCCCTTCCCTCCCTCTCTCTCGGCCGCCGCTCCGCCGTGCCTATGGCCGCCGCCGGCGACCATAGGGGCGCGGGCGCCGCCTCCCGCCGGTCGCGCCGGTGTGGCCGCCCTCGGGCGCGCCCTAGCGGCTGCCGTGTGGGACCCGGCCGTCAGCCGCCCGCGCCTTTGGGAGCGGCTGACGCGTGGGGCCCACGGCGCCGGCCGATGTGAGCCGGGTGCACCCGGTCCACCGTGGACCGTGAGGCTGCCGCGTGGGCCCCGCTCCCGTGGACCCGGTCCGCGCGCCCCCTCCCTCGGCTGACGCAATAAATCCGATTTTTAATTAAAATTTAAATGAAGAAATTCGCAAATATTCACATTAAGAGCATATAAACTTCAAATGGCTATAACTTGGCCATTTGAACTCGGAATTGGACCGTTCAAGTCTCTAATTTTTCCTTAAGAAGTCAAGAACCCATTTTTGTGCTTTGTTACTGCTTGTTATATGGAGTTTATTAGAGTAAAAGCCATTTTCTTTTCCGTTGGTCGTGTAGACGCTGCAGTTTCGGAAGATCCGCTCTTCGTGGAAGTTGAAGAAGCTTGGGAAAGCGAGCAAGGCAAGTCACATCAATCTTTGAGCAGATCTCGAGAGTGCTCTTGCTGGCCAAGATCGTCGTATCCAATATTGGAAGACAAAATTCGAAGTAGCGGAACTCGAGAGAACCATGCTTGCAGTGAAGAAAGAGCAGGCTATAGAAACGCTCCGAGGTCGTGAGGTGTGGTTCAACTCGTACCTGAAGAGTTGCTGCACATCCATGGCCAGGGTTTGTAGAGAACTTCGAGTACCCCGTGGGGATCTCGAGGAGTCGGCGGCCGGATACATCTCGTGGCTGAACGGAGCCTGTGCTCAACTCGATGGCGTCGGCAAGCGTATCGATGAGGCCTTGAAGCAGGAGTGTTGTCGATCGAGCCGATATGCCGGAGGGCACGTGTTGACTTGCCTACGAGATCATCGCCCGCGCCTGGACCTCAATTTTCTCCGTGAGGGTTTTGCTCGTTCCCGGAGGACTCCGGCGGAGATAGACCACCTGGCGAGGTCGATGGCGCCGTTGGCTGAGAAGATCTTCCAGTCTATGGACTGGCGTTGGCCTTCTTGGTAGTCTTCGTACCTTGTGATAGATATCTCAGGAAAAAGGTGTAATATAGCTTTGGATTTGTGTAAAAACTGTAAGGAGTATTTTGTGAAATAGAAAAGAAATCTATCTTTAACAAATCTTTCTCACTCCGGATATCGTGTGTAAGAGTGTGTTCTCAGTTCACGACTTTAGTCAGTCGTTTGAGTCGTACACTCTCCCTAGCCCCAGCCTTGTCGTCGGAGGAATTTTCTCGGAGGATAAGGCTCTTGGACCTTTGACCTGCCTTGGTTGAATAAGCTCTGATCCTAGCCCCCAGCCGTGAAGTTGGAAAGTTAATTTTCGATTCCACGGCTTGGTTAATACGCACAGCGAGAACTCTTACACTACCAGATCTTACATGGTCTTTCGTCTCTACAGGATCAGACAAGGCCTTATCGGCTCTGGGCGTCCCCAGCCGAAGATCCCTTAGGTTCCTCGGAGGCCTTGTCAAGACGGCGTAAAGGGACATGAGGATAGGTTTCAACGCTAGGTGTCATCAGGGTAAGGGATCATCGGGCGGTAACACTTTGATCGTAATATGGGCCTAAGAATAGGCTTTATTGATACTGTAAGGTGTCTTACAGGTACGGATGGTATTGACTCATACATAGAATTTACGTAGTTGGTCAATGTTCCAAGAATTTGCTAACTCGCGACCGTCGCCGTCTGCAATTTTGAATGCACCTGGGCGCAATATTTGTGTGATGGTGTAAGGTCCTTCCCATTTGGGTGAGAGTTTGTTTTGCCCTGCTTGGCTTTGAACCCGTCGGAGGACATAGTCGCCGATCGAAAGTATGCGTGCTCGGATGCGCTTCTCGTGGTAAAAGCGGAGGGCCTGTTGATAGCTGGCTGCTCGAACGGCAACTCGTTCGCGATGTTCCTCGAGTAGATTTACATCGACGTTTCGCTGCTCCTCCTGGTCCTCGTCGGAGTGCTTCTGTACTCGTGTACTCTGATGTCGTAGCTCGCTGGGGAGCATGGCCTCGGAGCCGTACACGAGGAAGAAGGGTGTTTCCTTGTTAGACGTTGTCGGTGTGGTGCGTACGGCCCATAATACTGATGGGAGTTCTTCGACCCATTTTTTGTCATGTGACATGAGCCAGTCATAAACACGGGTTTTGATCCCTTGTAGTGCTATGCCGTTTGCCCTCTCGACTTGTCCGTTGCTTTGAGGGTGAGAAACCGAGGCGAAGCATATCTTGACTCCCAGCCCGATGCAGTAATCCTGGAAATCAGCGCTGATGAACTGGGAGCCGTTGTCGGTTATGATGCGGTGCGGTAGTCCGTATCTGCAAAATATCCCCTTGATGAATTTGATGGCGTTGTCGGCCTTGATTTCCCCCGTGGGTACTGCTTCGATCCATTTAGTGAATTTGTCGATCGCCACGAATAGGAACCTGTAGCCACCCTGTCCTCGTGGGAATGGCCCGAGAATATCTAGCCCCCAGCACGAGAATGGCCAAGTAAGAGGGATAGTCTGGAGCGCTTGCGCGGGTAGCTTTGTGTGTTTACTATGGAATTGACAGGCTTCACATCGCTGGACCATGTCGCATGCATCTTTAAGGGCGGTTGGCCAAAAAAACCCTTGTCGAAAAGCTTTCCCGACCAATGTCCGACCGGCGGCGTGTGACCCACAAATGCCTTCATGTATATCAAGGAGGAGGTGTCTGCCGTCGTCGAACGAGACGCATTTGAGAAGTACCCCGTTTGGCGCTTTCTTGTATAGATCGTTGCCGACCATGCAGTAGATCTTTGCTTTACGGGTTATTTTCTCGGCCTCTGTATCGTCCTCGGGCAACTCCTTGCTGTTGATGAATTTGATTAGTGGGATGCGCCAGTCGTCTGTGGTCTCGATATCGGCAACGGCGCGTTCTGCCTTTGTGGCCTCCGAGCTAATGTCGGGGCGACCGGGCTAACTTCGCCGCTAACCTCTTTTACTGATGGCTTCGTCAGGATGTCCAGAAAAGTGCCGGGCTCGAGTGGTTCTCGTCTGGACGCACGTCGTGCTAGGTTATCTGGCTCGATGTTGTCCTTGCGGTAGATGTGTCGGACCTCGATCCCATCGAACATTTTCTCTAGCTTCCTGACTTCTGCGAGATACTTGGATAACTCGGGGTTAGAGCATTTATAATCTTTGTGCACCTGGTTCGCGACTAGCTCGGAGTCCCCTTTCATGATTAGTCGCTTGACCCCAAGTGCGGCTGCAGCTCTTATCCCGGCGAGTAGTCCCTCGTATTCGGCTGTGTTATTGGTCGCCCTGAAGTTGAGGTGGATTGAGTGCTTGAATTGATCTCCGGAAGGAGACGTCAAGATAAATCCTGTCCCTGCTCCTTGGCTATTGAGTGGACCATCGAACACCATTGTCCACGTTTCGTTGTCGACTTGGTTGTCTGATTTGTTATCAGGCATAGTCCAATCAGCTACGAAGTTGGCGAGTACCTGGGATTTGATGGTTGTTCGTGGCGCAAAGTGGACATCAAACTGGCTCAGCTCGACTACCCATTTCGCAATGCGGCCGACAACGTCTTTGTTTCTCACGACTTCACCGAGAGGGAAGGAGGAGACAAATGTGACTCTGTGGGCCTGAAAGTAGTGGCGTAGCTTCCTTGATGTCATGATGACCGCGTAAAGCAGCTTTTGGATCTGTGGATATCTCGTCTTTGCGTCGTGGAGAGCTTCGCTGACGTAATAGACTGGTCGTTGTACTTTCTCTCTCTCGACAACAATGACGGTGCTAATGGAATATGGCGTGGCGGCAATATAGAGGAGTAATTCTTCATTAGGTTGGGGAGCAACAAGTACAGGGGGGTTTGATAGGTAGCGCTTGAGTGCAACGAATGCCTCTTCGGCTTCCTGTGTCCATACAAATTTGTCTTGCTTCTTCAGCAGAGCGAAGAAAGGTTGCCCTCGTTCTCCCATCCTAGCGACGAACCTGCTCAATGCTGCCATACATCCGGTTAGCTTCTGTACTTCTTTGAGTCTTGTGGGCGACTTCATGTTCTCGATTGCCTTGATCTTCTCGGGATTTGCTTCTATTCCTCTGCCAGAGACAAGGAAACCGAGCAGCTTGCCCGACGGTACTCCGAACGTGCACTTCTCTGGATTGAGCATAAGGCGATATCGTCGGAGGTTGTCGAACGTTTCCCGCAAATCGTCAATCAATGAGTCGCCTATCTTGGTGTTGACAACGATGTCATTGACGTATGCCTCGACATTGTTGCCGAGCTGGTCGCTAAGTGCGCCCTAGACCGTGCGCTGGAAAGTATTCCCTGCGGTTATCAGTCCGAACGGCATCTTAACATAGTAAAATACCCCGAACAGTGTGATGAATGCTGCCTTCTCTTCGTCCTCTTTTGCCATGCTGATTTGGTGGTAGCTAGAGTAAGCGTCGAGAAAGCTCAACAGCTCATAGCCGGCTGTTGAATCCACCAGTTGATCTATTCGAGGAAGAGGGAAGTGATCCTTGGGGCACGCCTTGTTGAGGTCGGTGAAGTCGACGCACATTCTCTATTTTCCGTTGGCCTTCCGCACCATGACTGGATTGGCTAGCCACTCTGGATGAAGTACTTTTCTGATGAAGCCAGCTTTGAGAAGTTTGTCGAGCTCTTCTCGTATGGCTTGTTTTCGGTCTGGTGCAAATCTCCGCAGTCTTCCGCACCATGAGTTTGTGCTCAATCACCTCCCTGGGGACCCCCGGCATGTTAGACGGCTGCCAAGCGAACACGTCAGCATTGTTGCGGAGGAAGGTGATGAGCGCGAGTTCCTATTTCTCGCTTAGTGTCGCCCCGATCTTGAGAGTGGAACGATCTTGATTGCGCTGTCCGGTTTCGGCGTCTTGTTTGTCTTGCTCACTTTCTTGGGTGGCTCACTCGTGGCGGGTGGGTTGGGGGTTTTCTCGACCATGTCGAGGCTCCGTTTGTCGCATTGCACCGCCAGCTTTGCGTTCCCTTGAATAGTGATTGTTCCCTTCGGTCCCGGCATCTTGAGCACTTGATACGCGTAGTGAGATGCGGCCATAAACTTTGCAAGTGATGTTCTCCCGATGATGGCGTTGTAAGCTGTATCGAATTCAGCGACATCAAAGGTGATCTGCTCTGTTCGGAAGTTGTTGGCTTGGCCGAAAGTCACAGGCAACGTAATCTTGCCCAATGGTCTGGACGAGGATTGGGGTGTAATTCCATGAAAGGGTTGATCGGTTGGTGTCAACTCGCTTTGCGGAATTCCCATCGCGTCCAAAGTGCTGGCGAAAAGAAGGTTGATTGAGCTGCCACCGTCGATGAGGACCCGCGCGACCTTGATGTTCCGAATAGTGGGTTCGACCACGATCGGATATCGTCCTAGGATGACGGCGGTCTTGGGGTGGTCTTCTTCCGAGAACTCTATCTTCTGTTCAGACCACTTCATCTTGGGTGCAGCCCCCTGCCATGTCGAACAGACTTCGCGTTCCACTTTCTTGTATTCTCGCTTTGAGGAGTACGTTGTGGAACCTCCGAAGATGTGTGAAACGTGGAGGTCAGAGTCTGGATATGCTGAATCCGATTCCTGGGGAGCCGCCTCCGCATCCTTTTCGACCACGCGTACTCGTTTTCCTTTTTCAGATGCAATGTGCTTCTCGAGCGATTTTTTGAAAACTAGGCAATCTTCCAAAGAATGTATGTCCGTCTTGTGTATGGGGCACCATGCTTTCTTTGTGTCACTACTCTGTGGGTCTGGGCGCTTGGGAGGGTTCACGTATTCTGCTGCGAGGACTTCTGCTTGAGCTTTCCTTTTCCCATTTTTGCGATTTTTCTTCTTGCTTGACTCAGGTGCGTCTGTGGCTGGTTTCTTCTCTCCCCCGATCTTCGGCTTATCATTCTTGCGTCTTAGCGCATCATTTGCGTGGGCGCATCGCTCAACAATCTCGAACAATCTCAGAGTAGTTGTGATGCGTCTTGTCATCAACTCCTAGGTAGTATAGCGATCTCTGACACCGGATTTGAAGGCGCGAATTACAGAAGCGTCGGTGATTTCGGGGATTGTATTTCTGCACTCGTTGAAGTGCCGAACATATTCCCTCAAGGATTCGCCCGAGTTCTATGTCAACGCGTGTAGGTCGTCTTCGATCGCGTGGCGCTTGTAGGTTCCTTGGAAGTTGGCGACGAACTGCTGCCACAGGTCTGCCCACGAAGAGATTGAGTAGGGCGGAAGATGCATCAGCCATGAACGTGCAGAGCCTTTTAACGCAGTTGGCAAATAATTCGCCAATGCGTTGTTGTCTGCTCCGGCAGCGTAGAGTACTGTGGAGTAGACTTGAAGGAACTCTTCTCGGTCAGTGCTCCCATCGTACTTTTCTATTGCTCCGGGTCGGAATCTCTCAGGCCATCGGACATCATGCAGGGAACGACTGAAAGCTCTACGCCCAGCGCTGGGGGCGGTGGGTTGCCGGCCATCATGTGTCCTTCGTGGATGTCTGTCTGATGATGAGGAAGACGAGGATGATGACGATGACGATGGGTCGCTTGGTTCCGACGTACGATTACGAAGATGTCGGCCTGGATCTCGAGAATCCTGTCGTCGTCTCCCGCTGTTGTCTCGGCGCCGGTCTCCATCATCGTCGTCGTTATGGCGACGTCCTCGACCAGAATCGTCTGGCACCCGCCGTTCGCGATCGTTGTGATCGTGGCGGTGGTGGCGGTTATCACGGTCTCGGTCTTCGTTTGAGCAGTCTCCTCGATCTTCGTTATTGTGGAGCCGTGAAGAGACATGACGCCAGGAACGATTCTCATTGTTTCGTGTGCGTCGTGCCTCTCGGCGGCCGTTGAGGTGATCTCGGAGATCGCTAGTGCCGCGAGGTGGAGGGGTGGCTCGTTGAGGCGATTCCCTCCGCTCAGGGTTTTCACCATTAGCATCGCCAGTTGGTGGCTGCTCCGGGTGCGCTGCGGCGGCGTCCTCTTCGAACGCGTTGCTGAGGTTGGTCACTGATTCCCGTAGTCATTCTGTCCAACGCGCGAGATCGTCGTTCAGAATAGATCGTAGGGGGTTTCCCTCATTATAGCGTTGACGGCTCTGATGTGCTGGGCCGGGGTGGCCAATTGATTCTCCGCTTCTGCATTTGTGCGCGCTGACGTGCCGACATCATCGATAGCCAATAGCTCCCGCGGCGCACTCGTTGTCGATGATCCATAGTCTTCGAGAAGGCGCAAGACTGATGGTTTGTGAGGATCGATATCGATTACCCCAACAAATCGTTCTGAAGCTGGCGTCGCTCCTTGTTCCTCGTCTTTATCCCTGATGGGGACGTGTGACTGTTGGACCTTAGGAGATGGCGATTTCATGGTGCTTAAGAAAGACCTTGCAGCTTGAGAGGTTGTGATTCTTTGTCTTGTGAATAGGACAATAGACATCACGAGTTGGAGAAATACGCTGAATTCCACGCTCTTTGCATGTGCGAATTTCAGCGCTGACGTTGAGGAAAACCCAGCAGGATTGCAAAGTATGTTTCCTGGTTTTGTGGATGGGACACCAGGACCTTGTCGCTTCGGAAGTCATCTTCGTCGGCTCGCGGTTCATGTCGGAATGACAAGGTTTGGCCGCTTCAGAATCCTTCTCGAGCTCGGATGTCGTCGATGTTCCGTCCTCCGCCTCGGCGGGAGGATCTTTCGACATGGAGTCGTCTTGGTTTGTAGCCACTGCGTTCTCGTTTCCGGTCGTTGGCGGACCGGTTGAGATCGGCATTGTGGTGTAAACCGGGAAGACGATTTCGCCGACTTGAGTCCACACCAGCAATGTTGAAGCAGGGAATACTTGGCTGAGGTTGGTGTTGACGCTGTTGTCGACGAAGCTGGATGACATAGTAGTTGAACCTTGAGTACCAATGATGTGACCATGGCTACTATGGATACAACCATTGCTCACATCATGGATGAACAAGATGATATCAAGATCAAGTCCTCCAAGTGCTGGAATCAGATTCGGCCACCTGCTACACTGCTAACTTCAAATGGCCGCCGAATCTGCATACGACCTCCGTTTTCGGCCCATGAGTACTTGATGGAAAGTTCTCGGAGTCCTCTTTCCAACGGATCTGGCATCATCGCCAAATTCCATCCAAGTCATCCACAGATGAAGAAACAAGGTGCGGCATCACCTGTCATGAGCCTTTGGGCTTGTAACTTCATTTGGGACCCCGGCCCATGTGGGGCCCATGTGGGGTGCGCCCCAAGCTGGTGGAGCACGACCCTAGGCTCCCCTAGGTCGTCCTCCCACCCCTATATATAGCTAGTTATCCCTTCAGGGTTTCTCGGGTTTTGATAGATTAAAGTTTAGCCATTGCTACTTGCTTGCAGCGCGCGTGTCGGCTAGACCGTCCGTCTGCTTGTTCTTCGGAACCCCAACTTATCATTTGTATTAAATTCCTATTTGCAATATCAGATTGCTTTTATCTTGTTCTTCCTTGTTTCTTCGATTTGCTTGCAGGAATAGGGTTGATCTGCACCGGCAAGATCAACAACCCACGGAGAGGTGTATCGATCGTTAAGGCGCAACACAACGTCTCGTACGGTTGTAGTCGGATCGTCAACGTTTCTCCCAAATCGTAGTTATCGCAACTCACCGAAAGATCGGGCCAACAACAGTCTTGAGTGTCGAGTGGAACTCAGGGTCCATCAGGTGGTATCAGAGCTTTCGTTGCTCGGTGAGTTTTTATCTTCCTATAACAAGAAAATTGCCATACAAAAAAAATTGTATCCTGTACCTAGCCATACTTGTGCCATTGCATTGTCCATTTCAGTTTTTGCTTTGTTGAGTTTTCTGTTGCATCGTCGAGTCATAGTTGCTGGTCTTAGCGTCTAGTTCGTTTAGAGTTTCGAGTTCTGGTCACGTTTTATATCACAGTCGTCGTCGCCTCTGTGTCTCTGTTGTCGTCGGGACCTACGAAAACGGAATCGGCTCGCTGCTACGGTTCTATTTTTGTAGTTTTCAGAAGTTTTTATCGGTCAGTTTTGAAGTTGCATCTAGGTTTTGCTTGAGTTTCTGGTTTGCCCGTGAATAGATCGGCCGTGCTGTTTCCGGCGCTGAGAGGAGGAAGAAGAATTTCCAAATCTGTTTTTGGAAGTGTGAGAGTTTAATCTAGAAGGAAATAGTAGAACAGATTGATTGAAAATCAGTTTCCCTTGTCCTCTCACCAAATCCGGACTCTAGTGGTGCCATATCCATCCACCCGTCGCCCACCACCATCGTGAGGAGTCCGACTCCCTCTCCTCACAGTTTCAATCTATACCGTGATCTATACCGTGATCTTGCATACTGCTTGGTGAAAATTTTTCGAGTATCGGATTGAAAATCCGTTTGCAAAAACGGAACCTACAGGACGAGAGGATTCCATTTTTGTATAGTTCTAATTTTGGGTTTGAACTTTTACATTTGAGTCCCTGTAAATTTTATATTTACGTTTGAGTCCCTGTAATCTTACATTGAGGTCCTTGAATCTGTTTTTGTAAAATAAAATCAAAAAAAAGAAAGAAAGAAAAAAAGGCAGAAAGGTGCAGAAAGAAAAAGAAAAGAAAAGCCGCACCCAAAAAAAAAGAAAAGAAAAGGAAATGAAAGAAAAAAAAAGAAAGAAGAAAGAAAGAAAAGAGAAAATATTGTTATCTTTGAGCTGAACTTCATATATCAGAGTTGTGCATGAGTTATTCCTAGTGCTATCTTGTGGTATCGTTTGTGTCTAGGCTCGCGTCTCTAGTACGTTCTAGCCTAGGACTAGCACGGTACTTGACATTGAACAATTATTCAACTTTGCATTATCTGATTTGAGCATTTGCTATTCCTTTGCTACATACTTAAGCCTACCCAGAGCTCCACAGATTTGATTGCAGCCGTACAGCAAGTGTTTGCCAAGGCATCGATACATCCAAACTCCGTTGGGGTGCTTGGTTGAGTCGGTGTACATCACCATTCCGCTTGCTTTGGTAAGAACTTGTAAGAGCTTGGTTAAAAGCTTGAGTGTGTGTGATATTTGAGCTGCCACTACCTAGTAGTTGATAGGAGCGTGCATATTTTTGTGTGTTTCTTGTTTGCTACTAACCATGGCAGGATTGCGTAAGGGAATACGAGGACATCGACTTCTACACCTTCGACGAGATATGACGACTTCTCCACGTGATGCATATGAGGTACATGACTATAATTTTGAACAAGTTGCATCTAAGTTACCATTCTATGATGGGAAGTACGATTCTGTTGCATACATTGATTGGGAGCTAGCAGTAGACAATGAATTTGATATATATGATTTTTCTGATGCTCAAATGATTAAGGCTGCTAGTAATAAGTTTACCTCTTCTGTATTATTTTGGTGGACTTATGTTAGTAATAAACCTGAAACTTGGGATGAATTGAAAACCATGATGAGAAAACGCTTTGTGACATCTTATTACAAATGTACTCTTCGGGAGAAATTAGAACATCTGAAACAAGGTGATAGAACTGTTAGGGAGTACATTCATGAATTTAAGGTCTGTATCATCTACAGTGGTCTCAAAGAGTGCAATGAAAATACAATGCGTAGATTTTTCAATGGGCTTAATTCTGAAATTCAAGTTTTGCTTGATAATGTGACATATAATCATATTGGGCACCTATTCATGCTTGCTCGTAGCATTGAGAGTCAGATCATATCAAAGGCGAGGATGCATGACCAATGTGATTTATCTCCTATTTCTGAATCCCCAATATACTTATGTAATGATGATGTGCAAACATTGGAGGAGCAATCTTTTGTCTCCCCTGTTACTAACGTTTTGCAGGAAGATCAGCACATCCAAGAAAAGGAGAATGGTATACTTGAGAAGAAAGAGGATGAAGCACCTGCGATGTCTGAAGAAAGTTCGCAAGGTAAATTAAATGGTGCTGAGAGAAATGAAGGTGAGTATTCTCAAGGTGAGCTACACTTGTCCACTTTTTATGCTATAGTAGAGCAACCATTAGTGGAATCAATTGCTGAGTTGCCTTTGTCACAAGTTGATTTACTTGCTGTTCCTTGTGATAAAGAAGAGTTGTGCGATAATGCTTCACTTATATCCATGCCACAACTAGTGAATGAACATGCTATTCATGTTGTTAATACTAACTGCGCTGATTTTAAGCATGTTGTTCACATTGCTAATGATGTACAGGAACATGAATTGCTATCTTCTTTAAATATTTTGGGCTATGTTCAGTTTGATGATTTTTGTGAGCTCGATAATTTGAAGAAGAAATTATTTGCTAAGTCTGATTTGCATTGTCCAACTAGTGCTATTTTTCATATATTTAGCGAATCTGATGATAGAGGAATATATTTGGTGCATAGAGTTTACATATGTTCAGATTTAGAACCTCCTATACATGTAGATAAAACATGCAAGCTAGAGAGAAATGTTATTGCTAACAAAATTATCTCGAGTTTGTCTTGTTTTGATTTGATGAAACAGGTTGTTTTAAATCGACCACGCGTTGAGCACCATATGGAAAAACCGAGGACGGTTTTTCGTGAAGAAGGGGAGGATGATGTGACCATGGCTACTATGGATACAACCATTGCTCACATCATGGATGAACAAGATGATATCAAGATCAAGTCCTCCAAGTGCTGGAATCAGATTCGGCTACCTGCTACACTGCTAACTTCAAATGGCCGCCGAATCTGCATACGACCTCCGTTTTCGGCCCATGAGTACTTGATGGAAAGTTCTCGGAGTCCTCTTTCCAACGGATCTGGCATCATCGCCAAATTCCATCCAAGTCATCCACAGATGAAGAAACAAAGTGCTGCATCACCTGTCATTAGCCTTTGGGCTTGTAACTTCATTTGGGACCCCGGCCCATGTGGGGCCCATGTGGGGTGCGCCCCAAGCTGGTGGAGCACGACCCTAGGCTCCCCTAGGTCGTCCTCCCACCCCTATATATAGCTAGTTATCCCTTCAGGGTTTCTCGGGTTTTGATAGATTAAAGTTTAGCCATTGCTACTTGCTTGCAGCGCGCGTGTCGGCTAGACCGTCCGTCTGCTTGTTCTTCGGAACCCCAACTTATCATTTGTATTAAATTCCTATTTGCAATATCAGATTGCTTTTATCTTGTTCTTGCTTGTTTCTTCGATTTGCTTGCAGGAATAGGGTTGATCTGCACCGGCAAGATCAACAACCCACGGAGAGGTGTATCGATCGCTAAGGCGCAACACAACGTCTCGTACGGTTGTAGTCGGATCGTCAACGTTTCTCCCAAATCGTAGTTCTCGCAACTCACCGAAAGATCGGGCCAACAACAGCCTTGAATGTCGAGTGGAACTCAGGGTCCATCAACCAAGTCTCCCTACCGGGCGCGCCACTGTCGACGGGTGATACCCGTAGACCGGATATAGAGGGTATTGGGGTACGTTGGTACAAGGATCTACGTAATACGATATCAAGCAGACAAAAGACAAAGATTATACTGGTTCAGGCCCCTTGATAGGTAATAGCCCTAATCCAGTTGATGTGGGATTATATGATGGAAAACACAGGTTACAAAGGGAACAGGGGAACTTGGAGGATCCGGTGAGATCGTTGTCGAGTTGGTTCGACTAGTGTCACGCCCGGAATTTCTATCCAAAATTCCGAACGCTTACATGTGTGTTAAACCCTCGTCCAGGAATCAGCCGAGGCACACAATAACAAATTGATAATAGAGTACAAATAAACATCTATTTAATATTCGCAAATAATAAATTATTACAGAGGTGCATAGTTCAAATTTTTCGGTGAATAGGGCGGCATCTAAAGAAACTTAGAAGGGAGGAATTAATGCATATTTTTAAGTTAGCTGCACCAACTAGACTTAACTGATTTGACCAAAAAGGAAGAAAATAAAAGAAAAGACACATACAAAGCTATTATATATATATATATATATATATATATATTAGAATTTAACTTTTGAACAGAGACAAATCAGTTTAGACAAGTGAATAAAAATCAAACTAAAATACTTAAGATCTACTATAAGCACGGTACAGTGTCACCATAAGAAGGATGAGTAGTACTAGCGCTATCATGATTGAATCGATACCATAATAGATATACAGTGCCGACTAATCAATGAAGTTTAATAAAGTGAAACAAGAAACATTTCGAGAAGAACAACTTTTTGCTTTCAAAAGAAAAGGAATTAAGTTAAATTTTGCGCATAACCTTGCATGTGCTGCCAACTTAATTAATTTGTAAGAGAATAGAGAAGAGCAGTTCTATTTTTCAAAATATTTTGAAGGCTGCTTAAGGTTTACCATTTGGCTTGTCCTAAGGTCAAGGTGGCTCTGATACCAACTTGTCACGCCCGGAATTTCTATCCAAAATTCCGAACGCTTACATGTGTGTTAAACCCTTGTCCAGGAATCAGCCGAGGCACACAATAACAAATTGATAATAGAGTACAAATAAACATCTATTTAATATTCGCAAATAATAAATTATTACAGAGGTGGATAGTTCCTCTCAAAGAATAACATTCTACGCAGCGGAAAATAAAACTAAAGCAAACTACGGAACAGCTATGGCGACTCCACTCCACAGGCATCTTAACCAGGAACAAGCTTAATCCTCCAGATCATCACCTTCGCTGTGATACTCCTCTTCTAATGAATGAATATTGCAAGAATGAGCATATGACATACTTAACAAGTCACACAACAAATATGCAAGTGCACAGGATAACAAAGGATGGCATAATATAGCTCATTTGCAGAAACAGCATTTAATAAATATTTAAGAGAATAGTAAAACAGTTGAATAATTAATCAATGTTAAACAACACCATACAACACACCCGTGTTGCATAGGCCCAACCTCATTTGAACAACCAACCCCGGTTGTATAAACCAAACCTCCAAACCAGGAACATGCAATTCCAAACCAGGAGTCAAATTAATTATCACAATTACCATTAATGTACAATATGAAACTAATCACGAAAAACATTGCTCAACTCACCCATAACCGCGGGTACGGCTATTCGAATAGATTATACTCTGATCAGAGTTGTACCACTGTACCCACAAGACACAATCCCACAACATGTTACCATGCGCCTCAGTACCACCACGATACCTTGGAAAGGAACTGTGACATTACCCCTCGCACAACACAACTCACCACAGTGCACCGTTCCTGGATCATAATCTCCCCCTCAAAACCAGAGGCAATGGACTCCCCAGCAACCCCCACGGACTTCTCGCCGCATCAAAGTCTGGCGCACTATAATGAATCATGCAATACAAAAGATAAAACCGTTGCCCATGCTGGCTTGTGGTTGGCACGGTAAATGTTTCACAACAGTAGCTCGCGAACCGGTCCTTAATTGTCATGAGCACACCCATCAAAACCATATGCTTACAACCCACCTTAACCAGGTTTTAATTATCAATTAATTAATATCACACGATTAACCATCTTGAGCTACCATTTAATGTAACCATAATTAATAATAATAATATAATATAATTTATATTTAACCCCTTTAGTTAGCTAATGTTTCTATGCATGGCTAAGCAAACATACATATGGCATTTAGCTGAACCAATCCAATATATAAGGTTCATGCTAGTCAAATTATAACCCATAGGAAAATAAAGTCATCTTCGGCCATTAATTAATTGGGAAAAGGTTCACCACCCGATGACATTCGAAAATAATGCATAAGTTGAAATAAAATAATAGTTTTAAACGGGTTCAACATGCTCAAAGGGTTGTTTGGGATCTGTGTGACTTGCCTTGGGCTTCCGCAAACGCTTCGGGACCTTCCTCAACGGAAACACTCTCCTCCAGAACGTCGGAAACTAAAGCAATTAAACAAAAATCAACAAAACAGTATAAAAACAAGCATAAACAGTACATATGGATATTTTTAGCATGTAGATCTCAATTTTAGAAAAATTTAGCAACTTGAACCACCTAAAACGGATCTACGGTTATTTAGTTATGATTTTCCGAAGATTTAAACTATTAGAAAAACGGGAAAAAGAAAAGATGATGATGTCACGATGACGTCATCAATGGTGGCCGGCCCGGGTTGACGACCTCGCCGGAGCTAGGGCGGTCGGCTGCGAATTTGGAGGGTGTGTACACGTAGAGAACGGCGAGATGAACCCGACAGTACTCACCACAACGTCTACCGATGACCGACGGTGACCGGCGACGAGAAGGCGGCGGCGGCGGCTCGGGTGACCGGCGGCGACGGGCTACGGCGGCCGGCGGCGAAGGAGAGGTGGCGGCCGAGCTTCTCCACCTCTTGGCGAAACCAAAGGTGGCGACGGCAAGCGACGGTGACGGCGGAGGCGGCGGTGCGGCGTGGCCGGAGTATGACCGGCGACGGCGGCGGACTAGGTGGCGACGGCGGCGATGCTACGGGGCACGGGAAGACTCGGGAGATGGGGCAAACGAAAGAGGAGGACTAGGGGGTCCTATTTATAGCCTTGGATTGAAGAGATCGGAGTCCTCCCGCAAGGAATCGATCCGGGAAATCAAAAACTCGGTTTTGGAGATAAACTCGAAAACGAGTTCGATTCGGGCAAAGTACTCAACCATTTGCTCCGATTCTTGAGGGGAAAGTTAGAGGAGGATGAGGGGATAAAAACCCCTCAAAAATCCGAACTAAAGGTGGAGAGATCGGGGCGGAAACGGCGCCGCAATGCGGCGGCTCGGCCGGCTCGGGCTCAGGCTCAACAGCCGGCTAGAGGTGGAATACCACCCCGACAGGTTGGTCCCACCTGTCGGCGGCTGGGGAGGGGAGGGCGGCTCGGCGGCAGCTGGGCCGGCTTGCCCGCGGGATGAGGGAGGGATGTTGGGCCAAAAATGGCCCAACGGCTTTAGGGAGGAGTTTTGGAACTTTTTAATTAAAAAAATTTGTAAAATGATGTTTCATTTTTTAAAAATACTTTCCTTGCTCAAATAATTCCCAGAAAAATCTAGAAAATAGAGGAGCAAGTATAGTATTTAATAAAATTTTATCTAGCTCATTTTTATGTTAAAATTTTCCTAAATTATTAGGGTTTATCTTGTAGGCTTTTAAAATAATTTCTAAAAATGATTTAAACAATGCATTTTTAATTTAGGCGATTTTTAGGGCGTGACAAACCTACCCCCCTTAAACGGAATCTCGTCCTCGAGATTCAGAAGAACTGGCGAAGAGATGAGGATGAGCTGACTTCAATTCATCTTCTCGCTCCCAAGTGGCTTCTTCTTCTGAATGATTGCTCCACTGAACCTTACAGAACCGTATAACGCGATTCCTGGTATTCCTCTCACTTACTTCCAAAATTCTGACTGGCTTCTCAACATAAGTTAAATCCTCTTGAAGCTCTATACGTTCAGGATCTGCTTCCTCTGTAAGAACACGCAAACATTTCTTCAATTGTGACACATGGAACACGTCATGTATTCCCGCCATTGACGGAGGCAACTCTAGCTGATATGCTACTTCACCTCTTCGACTCCTGATCTTAAAAGGTCCCACAAAACGCGGTGCCAATTTCCCTTTGGTCTGGAAACGATGAACACCTCGTAACGACGTAACCCGAAGGTATACATAACCCCCTTCTTCGAAAGCCAAATCTCTGCGATGATTGTCGGCATAGCTCTTCTGACGTGACTGAGCAACGCGCAACCTTTCTTGGTTAATCTTCACTTTTTCTTCTGCCTCTCACAATATGTCTGTCCCAAAAACTTGACGCTCACCGGTTTGATCCCAAAGGAGCGGCGTACGACACTTTCGGCCATATAATGCTTCATACGGAGCCATTTGAAGACTAGCTTGATAACTGTTGTTATATGAGAATTCTGCGTACGGCAAATTCTTATCCCAACTTCCACCAAAATCTAGAACACAGGCTCTCAACATGTCTTCTAAAATTTGATTTACTCTTTCGGTCTGACCGTCAGTTTGAGGGTGATAAGTGGTACTGAAATTCAAACGGGTACCCATCTCTACCTGTAGTTTCTGCCAAAACTTTGAAGTAAACTGACTACCTCTATCTGACACTATCTTCTTGGGAACTCCATGCAAACATACCACTCTGGCCATGTATAGCTCTACAAGCTTGTTCCCCGTGTAGGTTGTTTTGACAGGTATGAAGTGAGCGACTTTAGTCAATCTGTCAACTACTACCCAAATAGAATCATGTCCTGCCGACGTTCTGGGTAGACCGGTTATAAAATCCATTCCTATTTCTTCCCACTTCCACTCTAGAATCTTCAACGGTTGCAACAGACCGGCTGGCTTCTGATGTTCTGCCTTGACTCGCTGACATACATCACATAGTGCCACATATTCTGCTATCTCACGTCGCATACTGGCCCATCAGAATTGTTGCTTTAGGTCTTGATACATCTTAGTGCTTCCGGGGTGAATGGAATACAAAGTTTCATGAGCTTCTTTCATGATAGTATCCTTCAACTCCTTGTTATCAGGCACGCAAATTCTTTCTCCTAAGCACACAGTTCCTTGCTCATCTTCTACATAACCGATGGCTTTTCCTCTTCTCATGTTCTTTTTGATTTCTTCGATATCAGGATCATTCACTTGAGCTTCTCTGACTTGATCAAACAGAGTGGGTTGAGCTTCTAAAGCAGCCACAAAACCTTTGCTGACTATTCCCAAGTTCAACTTTTCAAATTCTTGGCATAATTCCCAAGGTAGATGTGGACCCCCGTTTTTATAACAGGAATCAATCGTGTAGACAGTACCATTTCCCTGGATCAAGTAGTTTGGTACACACGAATTCATAGCTGAAATACCGAGTACACATACTCGAATGTCTTAGGACGAGTTATTACATCAAAGCCCGTAGGCATTGTCTTAAATCATCGGACCGAAAGGTCCGGAATACATTCAAAAACAGAATAGGTAAGGCAGCGGAAAAATGGAGGCAGCGGCACGCCATTGCCACAGGCAACGACCGTATCTAAGACCTATTGGACCCCATCGTCTTCATCTCCCTCCTGATAATAGGCATAGGGATCTTCCGACGCTTCATCTCCAGCCTCTGATTAAGTTTGTATATAGCAAGGGTGAGTACCAACCGTACTCAACAAGTCATCACAACAACAATGCACATGACAGGGAAATTTGATGGATTGTTATGGTTCTTTTGCGTAAAGCAAGTTTTGTAATTCTTTTCACAAACCTAAGACCTAGCACAGACTGATCAAGTTTTAATACCAGTGTTCTCATTAAACAATGACGGTTCTGTCCACCATCCATTGTGATCCCAAGGATGGCTTCCCGCCATTATGTCGTCATGGTTTTCTGAGGACATCCACATTCCCTACTCTCAGGATGTGGCTCCAGCAGCATATAAATCATCATGCAATTATCCCAACCCACACAAGTTTAAGAATTCAGAGTCTAGCCAAGTGTAATACACGTCCCGGTGCTCAATAACCGCGAGCACGGCTATTCGAATAGATTTGGTTTACTCACACTGCAGTGGATGTACACTTTACCCGCACTCCGCGACTGCCCAACACATGAGCCTCGTCCCAACACATGAGACGCGTCACGGCAAAGCTTTTCGATAACCTCGCATTGGCAGTACCCGCTCCATGAACTTTACATCCTCGTGCACTCTAGGCGTACGCGGTTTCTAGCAGTGTGAGGAGTTCTGGCGCACCCGGGAAAGAAGAACTCACACATGCATTAAGTTAATTAAGTTTAAATTCTCACGTGGCAGTCCTACCGATGGCGACACCACTGTAGACACCCGCCTCGCGGTTCTACCAATGGCTGCCCCACCGTAGAGCCCCTGCCTCACACATCAAGAAACCACTATGCATGGATACTGCCTCTGCTCAGCTATCTATTCCGCTAGGTCTATACCCATACGAGAAGTGCGGTTGTACGGGAGTCGTTTCATGCTTAACTTCATGGCTCGGTCCTTAATTGACCGGGGACGGTACTAGCCTTTTCCGGATACCACCCAAATCCTCCGTCCGCCCCAGTCGAAAACATTTGTTTGATTTTGTTTCTCTTTTCACAAATCATGTCATCAATATCATGGCACTGTGGCGCTCATGCCTCCACATGCCGTATCTCAATTACCTTCCCAAAGGTAATTGCCCAAGCATATAGCATTTGATAAATATGAGTATGCACAATTCTAGGATAGCATTGCTAAGCACTTGTCATAATTGACTAGGGACTCATACGTAAACATGGTTACAAAGGAAATAATAGGCAAACAATTATCAAGGTATGGCATAATCACAAGTGGGATGTATATTATTGCATGCAATTTTATTTGTAAACAAAATAATTTCGCAATTGGGATCAACATGTTCAATGGATAGTGATGACTTGCCTTGCTCAAGGTCTTGCGGGTCTTGGCCTTCACCTGGATCGGCAACTCCCTCGGACTCTATAGTTACGTGCAAAAGTCGATTTGAATTCGGTTAGAATTCAAATAAAAACTCCAAATAAATCCAAATGGAAGTCGAATGCGAAAATCGATTCTTTTTATTGATTTTACTATTCGCGAATTAGAGCCAACCCAATTTCGATTTATATATCCTAAATTATTTTTGTAGTATAAGTATTTTGTTATTATAAGTTTTTAATTTAATCTACCCTGGGCATCGTATTTAAATAATAGATTAGAAATTTATATGACGAGCTAAATATCGGATGGAAGTCCAAAATTCATCTTATACTATTATACTATTTAATTTGGTCTAAGCCTAAACGATTAATTATAATACACGGCTAAAATCACTATTAATTAAATCCGAACTCCCACCGTGAATCGATTATTTACAGAAATTATCCCTTATACGAATCTATAAGATTTCATCTAATTGTATCTAGTTATTAATTTATATTTAAATTACCATCGCGAATCGATTCTTATTGAAATTACCAAGAATAATCTATATTTAAATTTTGCGATTCTACGATTAATATTAATCTATAATTAGATCCTAATTATTTTAAATTTCACTAACTTCCCGAACTTCTCCCTAATTTTCTCTCTATTTTTCCCCCCTTTTCTATTTCCCTTTTTCTCTTTTCTTTTCTTTTTCTTTTCTTTTTCTTCTCTCTTTCTCTCTCTCTTTTCTCTGTTTCTTTTCTTCTCTCTCTCTCTCTCTCTTCCTTCTCTCTCTCTCTCTTTTTCTCTGTTTTCCTCTCTCCCTCTCTCTCTTTCTTTTTCCTCTCTCTCTCTCTCTCTCTCTTTCTTTCCCGGCTTCTTCCTCTTCTTTTCTCTCCTCCCTCTCGGCTTCACTCTCTCCCTCGGCTCTCCTCTCTCTCTCTCGGCCTCTCTACCCGGCGGCGACGACGACCTAAGGGAGGGGCAGCGGCTCACCACGGCGGCGATGGTGACGACGACGGCGCACGGCGTGGCTATGCACGGAGGGGCGGCCTTGAGGCGACGGCGCGGCGGCTTCGATGATGGCGGTGCGGCGGCACGGAGACGGCACGGTGGAGAAGGAGGAGAGGGGAAGGGAATGGATGGGAATGTGTGGGGAGTGGAGGAGAAGGGGAGGCCGGGATTTATAGGGGGAGAGGGGGAGGGAGAAGAGAGGGGCGGCGGCGGCTCTAAAAGCGACGCGACGGCGGCGTGGTTGCGCGGGGCGCGAGGCGAGGGGAGGACGGGCGTGCGGCGCGGCGGCAGGGAAGGCAGGGCGACGTGCGGGCGGACGAGATGGGCGCGCGGCGTGGCTGCAAAAGGGAGGGGACAAGACGACGTGCGGCGATGTGGCGGGCGACGGCGCGGAGGAAGAAAGGGGAAAAGGGACGGAGCGACGTGCGGGGCGGCGATGGCGCGGGATTTGTGATGGGGATGCGACGGGGAGGCGGTGCGGGGCACGAGGGGAGACAGGGCAACGCGGCGCGCGGGACGGGCGGCGGCGCGGAGCTCGGGACGACGACGACGTGTGCGGCGGCGTGACGGGGAGACCGAGCGTCGTGTGGGGGCGGAATCGTGGCGACGGGACGACGAGACGACGGGACGGGGCGGCGCGGCATGCGGGGAGGGGAAGACCGAGCGGCGCGGTGCGCGGGGCGAGGCGACAGCGGCTCGCGCGGCGCGGGCGCGATGATGGCGACGGCGACGGGAAGGCGGAGCGGGCTCCGGGCGGCGCGGGGAGGCGCGCGGCGCGCGGGGAAAAGGAGAGGGCCGGGTTAGGGAACCCGTCGAACACCTTGTGTGCGATGAACAGTGCGATTTTCTATTTTCCCGATTTTCAGTCCATTTTCCATTTAATATAATTTTGCGATTTCTAAGTGTTGTAATTTCGATTTTTATTTATTATGTGTGTTGTTCCAATTATTGTATTCACCCTAAATTAGTTTTACTTATATTTCATTTGTATATCCGAATTTTTAATTAGTGTTAATTCTTATTTCACGGCATTTAGATTTAATCGATTCAAAGATGTTTGCAATAGTATTTTATTCATTTCAATCCGCATTTAATCTTTATTTTAAATTATATATAGCCTACCAATTTATTTTTAGGATTATAAGCGATTAATTATTCACCGCACTCGATTAGTGAACTTCAAAATCGAATCAAATAAAATATGCGAATAAAATCGGCATGATGCAATTTATTTGAAAAGTTTTTGAAAATCCGTATTTTTAGAGTTTCGTCTTCTATTGGTCGAATTTTCAGGATGTTACAAACCTACCCCCCTTAAATAAATCTCGTCCCGAGATTTCTTACCGGTTCTCGAACAGATACGGGTATTCCGTCCTCAGGAACTCTTCGCTTTCCCAGGTGGCTTCATCCTCAGTGTGATTACTCCATTGTACCTTGTACATACGCCACGTTTTGGTTCTGGTTCCCTTCTCTGCTTCATCTAATATCTGGATCGGGTGTTCCGGATACGTGAGATCGTTGCTAATGTGAATCTCCTCCAGCGGAGCTTGTTCCTCCGGCACTCGCAAGCATTTCTTTAATTGTGACACATGGAAGACTGGGTGTACATCGGCGATAATGTCGGGTAGCTGTAGCTGGTAGGCAACTTCTCCTCGTCTAGCGAGGATTTGAAAAGGTCCCACATATCTTGGCGCTAGTTTTCCTTTAACCTTAAACCTTTTCGTTCCCCTCATTGGTGAAACCTTTAGATAAACGTAATCTCCTTCTTTAAACTCTAGGTTTCTTCTTCGGGTGTCTGCGTAGCTCTTTTGCCGTGACTGTGCCACTTTTAAACGGTCTCGAATCAGACGAACCTTTTCTTCGGCCTCTCTGATAATGTCAGGTCCAAATACTGCTCGTTCTCCTGTCTCGGACCACATCAGCGGGGTTCGACATCGTCGACCAAACAATGCCTCGTTGGGCGACATTTTTAGGCTTGCTTGAAAGCTGTTGTTGTAGGAGAATTCGGCGTAGGGCAAACACCTCTCCCAGTCCTTGCTAAAATCCAATGCACAAGCTCTCAACATGTCCTCTAGGACCTGGTTGGTTCTCTCTGTCTGGCCATCTGTCTGTGGATGATAAGCTGTGCTGAAAGCGAGGTAACTCCCTAGGGCTTCATGTACTTTTTCCCAGAAATGAGAGGTAAACTGGGTGCCTCGATCAGATATGATTCTCTTAGGTACACCGTGAAGACATACTATACGGGCCATATATAACTCGGCTAGTTTGGCACTACTATAATTTGTCTTAACGGGGATGAATCTCGCCGTTTTGGTGAGTCGATCCACGATCACCCAGATGGAATCATATCCAGTTGCAGTCTTGGGCAATCCAACAATAAAATCCATACCTATTTCATCCCATTTCCATTCGGGAATCCTAAGGGGTTGCAGCAGACCTGCCGGTCTCTGGTGCTCAGCCTTCACCTTCTGACACACGTCACAGAGCGCTACGTACTCTGCCACATCTCTCTTCATGTTGGGCCACCAGTATCCTTCCTTCAGATCCTGGTACATCTTAGTACTTCCGGGGTGCAATGAGTATGCTGATTCGTGAGCTTCCTTTAGGATTAATCCTCTCAGTCCACCCTGTTCAGGTACGTATATCCTCTTTTTGTACCATAGGACATCCTTCTCGTCGGTTGAAAATTCCTTTGCAAAGCCTGCAGCTAGACGTTCCTTTACCTCTCGGATCTCCTGGTTGTCCTTCTGGGCCTCTTCAATTTGGGCCCTCAAAAGAGGTTGAATGTCCAAGGTGTCTATCTGTCCATGAGGTACTATACGTAGATTTAGCTGAGCCATTTCCTCCTTAAGCTCAGGAGCCATTCCTTCCGCCTCAAGATGGTTGCAATGGCTCTTCCGACTCAACGCGTCAGCCACAACGTTTGCCTTGCCAGGGTGATAGTGAACCTCCAAGTCATAATCCTTGATTAATTCCAACCACCGTCTTTGCCTCAGGTTGAGGTCTGACTGGGTAAAGATATATTTCAGACTCTTGTGGTCGGTGTAGATATCACAGTGGTTTCCTATCAGATAATGTCTCCAAATCTTCAGCGCATGAACCACAGCTGCAAGTTCTAGGTCATGGGTAGGGTAGTTTTCTTCATGCGGTCGCAATTGTCGCGACGCATAGGCCACAACCTTCCCGTCCTGCATTAGTACTCCTCCTAGTCCTTGCCTCGATGCATCACAATAGATGACAAAGTCTTTTCTGATGTCAGGAAGGACTAAAATAGGTGCCGAGGTTAGCTTTTCCTTGAGCTGCTCAAAGCTTTTCTGACACTGATCTGACCATGCAAACTTCTTTTCTTTCTTGAGTAATTGTGTCATTGGCCGGGCTATCTTAGAGAATCCTTCAATGAACCTCCGGTAGTATCCGGCCAAGCCTAGAAAACTCCGAATTTCCGTCACAGATTTGGGTTCCTTCCATTCCGTAACGGCCTCCACTTTAGCAGGGTCCACTGCTACTCCGCCGGCTGAGATCACGTGGCCTAGAAAAGCGACCTCCTTCAACCAGAATTCACACTTGCTAAACTTTGCATATAATTTATGCTTCCGAAGTTTCTCGAGTACCAAACGCAAGTGCTCAGCATGTTCTTCTTCGTCTTTGGAATAGATCAATATATCATCGATGAATACTACCACGAATTTATCCAGGTATTCCATGAACACCTTGTTCATGAGGTTCATAAAGTATGCTGGGGCGTTGGTTAAACCAAACGACATCACCGTGAACTCATACAACCCATAGCGTGTTGAGAACGCGGTTTTGGGTATATCTCCGGTCCTAATTTTCAATTGATGGTATCCTGATCGAAGATCAATCTTAGAGAATACCTTCGCTCCTTTGAGCTGATCAAAAAGATCATCGATCCGTGGTAGTGGATACTTGTTCTTGATAGTTACTTCGTTCAGTGAACGATAGTCTACACACATCCTCATGGTACCATCTTTCTTTTTGACGAACAGCACTGGGGCTCCCCAAGGTGACGAACTGGGGCGTACAAATCCCTTTTCCTGCAACTCTCTGATCTGCTTTTTAAGCTCCTCTAACTCATTGGCTGGCATCCGATAAGGTCTCTTGGATATAGGAGCAGTTCCGGGTATCAGATCAATGATGAACTCTATATCACGATCTGGTGGCATCCCAGGTAGATCTTCTGGAAACACATCGGCAAATCGTTGCACTATAGGCATTCCTTTCAGAGGTAGCATGGTAAATATGCCTCCGGCACGTTCGGTTAGTCTAGGATCTTGATCCATGGTTGCTCGCATGTCCGACCCCCAAGGTGTGGTCAGGGTAACTTCCCTACGTCTGCAGTCGATTACCCCTCTGTTCTTTGTTAACCAATCCATTCCCAATATGACATCCAGGGTCTGGGGTATCAGAACCATCAGGTTGGAGGGAAACACCACATCCCTAAGACGGACAGGTACATCTATGCAAGCATGACTCACAGTTATCTCGCCCCCAGGTGAGTGGACTATCATAGGTTTTCTAAGTCTTACTGGAGTTAAGTTGTGTTTTTGACTAGCCTTCAAAGATATGAATGAATGCGATGCGCCAGAATCGAAAAGGACTTTAACTGGGGTGGAATTGATAGAGAACATACCCATGAGTACGCCCTGATCTTCCTGGGCCTCCTCAGCTCGGACATGGTTCACTTGTCCGCGCCCGAATCCTGTAGCGGTCCTGTTTGTTTGTGGAGTCCTGAACAGGCCTCGTCCGACAGCAGGGGCAGGGGTCCCACGAACAGTGATCGCATTGGCGCCAGTACGGACAGGAGTCTTGCTTGGATGAGGGCAGTTGTTGGCGTAGTGCCCATACTCCCCGCAATTGAAGCAGTTCACATGCCTCCTGGTTCCAGGGGCAGCCAGAGTTGGTGCAGGGGTGCGGTTCTGAGTCGCAAGTGGCCTGTTGAAGTTGCTAGGTGCAGCAGGGCGGTTGGTGGTCACAACAGGGGGCTTCCACCCAGACGAAGTGGCTCCCTTGAATCGCTGAGGCACTCCCTGAGGTGTGCGATTCATAGCAAGTCTCCTCTTGCGATTGTTTTCTACAGTCCTCTGATCATTTTCCAGCCTAACAACTTTGTTGATCAGGCTCTGGAAGCTTTGATGGTCTTGCCCAATCATGGGTCCACGCAGCTCATCATTCAGCCCTTCTATGAACTTGTCGATCTTTTCTTCTTCATCGACAAGGTCTCCGACTGCATAGCGGGCCAACTGAGTGAATCGGTTCAGATATTCCTGCACCGTCGTGTTTCCTTGCCGCAGCCTTCTGAACTCGTTCTTCTTCATACGCATCACCGCAGCAGGCACGAAGTTCTCGCGGAATGCTGCAGTGAACTCTTCCCAGGTGGGTTCTCCGGCATCCTCTTCCCGAGCCTCCTTATAGGTATCCCACCAGTCTCCGGCGGGTCCCTCCAGTTGGTTGACTGCGAAGATCACCTTGTCGGCTTCGCGCACCCGGACAAGGGTCAGTTTCTTTTCGATGATACGCAGCCAGTCTTCCGCCTCCATAGGCTCGTCTGCTGATGCGAACGTGGGTGGCTTGGTCCTCATGAATTCTCCAAAGCTGGATCCTCCGCGGTTGCCTTGGTTGTTTGCGATGGCTTGTAGCAGCTGGGTTTGAGTGGCCATGACTCCGGCCAGGGTGGTTAGGTCAGGTGTCGAAGGTTCTTCATTGCTGGTTGATGTCCTACGTCGGCTTGCCATCTGTGTAGGCCGATTAAGTAAGTATCCTAATTTTCTAACTAGTTCTTATAGTTTGATCCCATTAAGGGAGTTGTTTTGGTGTGAACTTTGTTTTGCAAGCTTGGTGGAATAAACTCATTTTCAATACAACAACAACAACATCACAAAGTTCCACAAATAATACATAAATCATGATGCAAGTGACTGTATTCATACACAGCCCAAACAAGGTTCATCCAAAAGATACATCAAACTAACTATCAAACTACTCGTCAATCTAGGTAAGGGGTAGGGGTGTGTCTCGCATACAATCCAAAAAGAAACCAACTGAAGCGAGATCGAAGCTGCAGTCATCCTCCGGTCTAGTCGTCCAACCATCCGCAGGATCCTGGGGCGGGTAGAGGGTGGTCGCTGGCACGGGCGAACCTGAGTCCCCACGGCTCGGAAGTGGTGGCCTTCGAATCCGGCTTGGGCTTCTTGCCCGGAGGTCGTGTGCTCTTGCGAGCAGTGCTGAGGGTGCGAGGGCCTCCGAGGAAGGTGATGCGGGGAACAGGGATCTCATCCTCTGAAGAATCAGTGGTGTCTGACTCGGCGTCGGTTCCCTCTGTCTCGGAACTGACCTGGATCGGGGTCTCCAAACTGGAACCCAGCTGCGGAGAAGGTACAGGGATCTGTGGTGTGTGCACAATCTCCGGGGCAGGTGGCGGTGTCACTGTCGGGTCCTCCAGGTAAGGTGCTGACTCAGTAGCCAGCATGCCAGCCTCTCCCAAAAGGGTGTGGAAGGCTGGTGGGTATGGCGGAGTGAGGAAGAAGTAGCGGTCACGCCCTACCGCTGTGGAAGTAGAAGCTCCGGTGGTGCTGGTTGTGGCTGCTCGAAGCTGCGCCTCCAACTGACTGACGTGCTCCTGACTCTCTCTCAGCTGCTCCTCAAGTGTATCCACCATTCCGCGGCGCTCGTTGTACTGATCGGACAACTGCTGGAACTGGTCGCCGTGGGTCTGGAGCTGTGCCTTCAGTGAGTCTATCTCACTGCCCCAAGTCTGGTGCTCCTCCTCCAGCTGAAGCTGCTGCGCTGTGAGGTCCGTCACCTCAGTCTCTAACTCTCCCACACGCTTCTGCTGGTCGTCGATCTCCAACAGAGCCTCCTCGTAAAAGTCGTCTGCTGCCTCAGCCCATCGTGACAGTCGGGTCACTATTGGGTTGTAGCAGCAAGGCGTATCCTGCACTGTGCAGAGGGAGTTGCTCTCCTCTCGAAATGGGTGGTGAGCAAACTCAGTACTAGTCAACTCAGCTCGGTGGATAGAGCTAAGTCTGAGGAAGGCCTCCCGTGCTGCATCCTGCATCGCGTTCTCTGGTAGGTCGCGATAGTATCGTGTCGGGAAGCTGTAGTCTAACTCCGGAGGAACTCGTGTGTGAACCTCGACCCGAGCCTCCCAAACAGATCCACACGGCCTCACTCGGTAGATCGGAGAGCTGGGGTATCGCAGACGCCTCATCAGCCGGTGTAGCTCGATGACGTAACCCTCTGAGCGGGGTACGCTCAACTCCCAAGCGGCGGGTGAATCCTGATCTGCCATCTAAGTTTTTGGAAAAACCCAAAGTCAGTTAAGAGTAAAAACTTATTTTGTAAAAGAGGGTAGTTAAGAGTAAGATGAAAATCATACTGAGTTTTGTAAACTTAGCGTTTTTATTTTTGAAAGTATTACTAAGTGGGAATTTCTCCCTTGGCCAACTTAGAAAAGGGGTGGGGCACCTTTTTGGTCTTTTCCTACAGTCGTATGGCTCTGATACCAGCTCTGTGGACCCCCGTTTTTATAACAGGAATCAATCGTGTAGACAGTACCATTTCCCTGGATCAAGTAGTTTGGTACACACGAATTCATAGCTGAAATACCGAGTACACATACTCGAATGTCTTAGGACGAGTTATTACATCAAAGCCCGTAGGCATTGTCTTAAATCATCGGACCGAAAGGTCCGGAATACATTCAAAAACAGAATAGGTAAGGCAGCGGAAAAATGGAGGCAGCGGCACGCCATTGCCACAGGCAACGACCGTATCTAAGACCTATTGGACCCCATCGTCTTCATCTCCCTCCTGATAATAGGCATAGGGATCTTCCGACGCTTCATCTCCAGCCTCTGATTAAGTTTGTATATAGCAAGGGTGAGTACCAACCGTACTCAACAAGTCATCACAACAACAATGCACATGACAGGGAAATTTGATGGATTGTTATGGTTCTTTTGCGTAAAGCAAGTTTTGTAATTCTTTTCACAAACCTAAGACCTAGCACAGACTGATCAAGTTTTAATACCAGTGTTCTCATTAAACAATGACGGTTCTGTCCACCATCCATTGTGATCCCAAGGATGGCTTCCCGCCATTATGTCGTCATGGTTTTCTGAGGACATCCACATTCCCTACTCTCAGGATGTGGCTCCAGCAGCATATAAATCATCATGCAATTATCCCAACCCACACAAGTTTAAGAATTCAGAGTCTAGCCAAGTGTAATACACGTCCCGGTGCTCAATAACCGCGAGCACGGCTATTCGAATAGATTTGGTTTACTCACACTGCAGTGGATGTACACTTTACCCGCACTCCGCGACTGCCCAACACATGAGCCTCGTCCCAACACATGAGACGCGTCACGGCAAAGCTTTTCGATAACCTCGCATTGGCAGTACCCGCTCCATGAACTTTACATCCTCGTGCACTCTAGGCGTACGCGGTTTCTAGCAGTGTGAGGAGTTCTGGCGCACCCGGGAAAGAAGAACTCACACATGCATTAAGTTAATTAAGTTTAAATTCTCACGTGGCAGTCCTACCGATGGCGACACCACTGTAGACACCCGCCTCGCGGTTCTACCAATGGCTGCCCCACCGTAGAGCCCCTGCCTCACACATCAAGAAACCACTATGCATGGATACTGCCTCTGCTCAGCTATCTATTCCGCTAGGTCTATACCCATACGAGAAGTGCGGTTGTACGGGAGTCGTTTCATGCTTAACTTCATGGCTCGGTCCTTAATTGACCGGGGACGGTACTAGCCTTTTCCGGATACCACCCAAATCCTCCGTCCGCCCCAGTCGAAAACATTTGTTTGATTTTGTTTCTCTTTTCACAAATCATGTCATCAATATCATGGCACTGTGGCGCTCATGCCTCCACATGCCGTATCTCAATTACCTTCCCAAAGGTAATTGCCCAAGCATATAGCATTTGATAAATATGAGTATGCACAATTCTAGGATAGCATTGCTAAGCACTTGTCATAATTGACTAGGGACTCATACGTAAACATGGTTACAAAGGAAATAATAGGCAAACAATTATCAAGGTATGGCATAATCACAAGTGGGATGTATATTATTGCATGCAATTTTATTTGTAAACAAAATAATTTCGCAATTGGGATCAACATGTTCAATGGATAGTGATGACTTGCCTTGCTCAAGGTCTTGCGGGTCTTGGCCTTCACCTGGATCGGCAACTCCCTCGGACTCTATAGTTACGTGCAAAAGTCGATTTGAATTCGGTTAGAATTCAAATAAAAACTCCAAATAAATCCAAATGGAAGTCGAATGCGAAAATCGATTCTTTTTATTGATTTTACTATTCGCGAATTAGAGCCAACCCAATTTCGATTTATATATCCTAAATTATTTTTGTAGTATAAGTATTTTGTTATTATAAGTTTTTAATTTAATCTACCCTGGGCATCGTATTTAAATAATAGATTAGAAATTTATATGACGAGCTAAATATCGGATGGAAGTCCAAAATTCATCTTATACTATTATACTATTTAATTTGGTCTAAGCCTAAACGATTAATTATAATACACGGCTAAAATCACTATTAATTAAATCCGAACTCCCACCGTGAATCGATTATTTACAGAAATTATCCCTTATACGAATCTATAAGATTTCATCTAATTGTATCTAGTTATTAATTTATATTTAAATTACCATCGCGAATCGATTCTTATTGAAATTACCAAGAATAATCTATATTTAAATTTTGCGATTCTACGATTAATATTAATCTATAATTAGATCCTAATTATTTTAAATTTCACTAACTTCCCGAACTTCTCCCTAATTTTCTCTCTATTTTTCCCCCCTTTTCTATTTCCCTTTTTCTCTTTTCTTTTCTTTTTCTTTTCTTTTTCTTCTCTCTTTCTCTCTCTCTTTTCTCTGTTTCTTTTCTTCTCTCTCTCTCTCTCTCTTCCCTCTCTCTCTCTCTCTTTTTCTCTGTTTTCCTCTCTCCCTCTCTCTCTTTCTTTTTCCTCTCTCTCTCTCTCTCTCTTTCTTTCCCGGCTTCTTCCTCTTCTTTTCTCTCCTCCCTCTCGGCTTCACTCTCTCCCTCGGCTCTCCTCTCTCTCTCTCGGCCTCTCTACCCGGCGGCGACGACGACCTAAGGGAGGGGCAGCGGCTCACCACGGCGGCGATGGTGACGACGACGGCGCACGGCGTGGCTATGCACGGAGGGGCGGCCTTGAGGCGACGGCGCGGCGGCTTCGATGATGGCGGTGCGGCGGCACGGAGACGGCACGGTGGAGAAGGAGGAGAGGGGAAGGGAATGGATGGGAATGTGTGGGGAGTGGAGGAGAAGGGGAGGCCGGGATTTATAGGGGGAGAGGGGGAGGGAGAAGAGAGGGGCGGCGGCGGCTCTAAAAGCGACGCGACGGCGGCGTGGTTGCGCGGGGCGCGAGGCGAGGGGAGGACGGGCGTGCGGCGCGGCGGCAGGGAAGGCAGGGCGACGTGCGGGCGGACGAGATGGGCGCGCGGCGTGGCTGCAAAAGGGAGGGGACAAGACGACGTGCGGCGATGTGGCGGGCGACGGCGCGGAGGAAGAAAGGGGAAAAGGGACGGAGCGACGTGCGGGGCGGCGATGGCGCGGGATTTGTGATGGGGATGCGACGGGGAGGCGGTGCGGGGCACGAGGGGAGACAGGGCAACGCGGCGCGCGGGACGGGCGGCGGCGCGGAGCTCGGGACGACGACGACGTGTGCGGCGGCGTGACGGGGAGACCGAGCGTCGTGTGGGGGCGGAATCGTGGCGACGGGACGACGAGACGACGGGACGGGGCGGCGCGGCATGCGGGGAGGGGAAGACCGAGCGGCGCGGTGCGCGGGGCGAGGCGACAGCGGCTCGCGCGGCGCGGGCGCGATGATGGCGACGGCGACGGGAAGGCGGAGCGGGCTCCGGGCGGCGCGGGGAGGCGCGCGGCGCGCGGGGAAAAGGAGAGGGCCGGGTTAGGGAACCCGTCGAACACCTTGTGTGCGATGAACAGTGCGATTTTCTATTTTCCCGATTTTCAGTCCATTTTCCATTTAATATAATTTTGCGATTTCTAAGTGTTGTAATTTCGATTTTTATTTATTATGTGTGTTGTTCCAATTATTGTATTCACCCTAAATTAGTTTTACTTATATTTCATTTGTATATCCGAATTTTTAATTAGTGTTAATTCTTATTTCACGGCATTTAGATTTAATCGATTCAAAGATGTTTGCAATAGTATTTTATTCATTTCAATCCGCATTTAATCTTTATTTTAAATTATATATAGCCTACCAATTTATTTTTAGGATTATAAGCGATTAATTATTCACCGCACTCGATTAGTGAACTTCAAAATCGAATCAAATAAAATATGCGAATAAAATCGGCATGATGCAATTTATTTGAAAAGTTTTTGAAAATCCGTATTTTTAGAGTTTCGTCTTCTATTGGTCGAATTTTCAGGATGTTACAGTAGATGTCGACCTTCTGACATATTACAGTAGCTTTTCCTGCTGAGGGCATCGGCTACAACATTTGCTTTACCCGGGTGATAATGGATTTCCATATCATAATCCTTGATCAACTCTAACCATCTTCGCAGACGCATGTTCAAATCAGGTTGAGTGAATATGTACTTCAAACTTTTATGATCCGTATACATCTATGTACGGTTACCAAAAAGATAATGACGCCAAATCTTCAATGCATGCACTACCGCTGCCAACTCTAGGTCATGCGTTGGGTAGTTATTCTCATGAGGACGTAACTGCCTAGATGCATAGGCAACCACCTTCCCATCTTGCATCAAAACACAACCCAGACCGAGTCGGGATGCATCACAATACACTTGAAAACCTTTCCTTGAATCAGGCAGAATTAATACAGGCGCAGTCACTAGCCTTTTCTTCAGTTCTTGGAAAATTTGCTCACAATCTTCTGTCCACTTGTACTTCACATCCTTCTGAAGCAGACGAGTCATTGTTCTGGTGATCTTTGAGAAGTTTTCAATAAACTTGCGGTAGTACCCCCGCAAGTCCAAGGAAACTACGAATTTCTAAAACCGTCTTGGGTTGCTTCCAATTTAACACTGACTCCACATTACTTGGATCTACTGCCACTCCTCCGGATGATATGACATGACCAAGAAACTTCACTTCTGACAACCAAAATTCACATTTACTGAACTTGGCATAGAGCTGATGCTCACGTAGTTTCTCTAAAGCTAGACGAAGATGCTCTTCGTGTTCTTCCTTTGTCTTGGAGTAAATAAGAATGTCATCAATAAACACCATGACAAACTTATCCAGATATTCCATAAACACCTTGTTCATCAGATTCATGAAAAAGGCCGGGGCATTAGTGAGTCCAAATGACATAACGGTACATTCGAACAAACCATACCGAGTTGTAAAGGCGGTCTTTGGTATATCTTCCTCACGGATTCGAAGTTGATGATATCCAGAACGGAGATCTATCTTGGAGAAAACTGTAGCACCTTCTAGTTGATCAAACAAGTCGTCAATCCTGGGTAGAGGATACTTATTCTTGATAGTGACCTCATTCAACGCTTGATAATCCACGCACATTCTCTGAGTATGATCTTTCTTCTCCACAAAAATGACTGGTGCTCCCCATGGCGAAGTATTGGGTCTGATGTATCCTTTCTGAAGCAAATCATCCACCTGTCTCTTCACCTCTGCTAACTCATTAGCTGCCATTCTGTATGGTCTCTTATGGATAGGGTTGGTTCTAGGTACCAAGTCTATCCGAAACTCTATGTCTCTCTTAGGTGGCATACCTGGCAAATCCTCGGGAAACACATCTGGGTAGTCTTGTACTATTGGGATCTCTTGTAGAGCAACTTGGTTTAAGGTCACACCATGAGATTTAGGAGAGGACACAAAGAAAGAAACAGTTTCTCCATTGCTACTGGTTAAAGTCACCTTACGGTTGGCACAATCTATAACTCCTCTGTGACGAGATAACCAATCCATCCCTAAGATAACATCTAGATCTTTGGATTCTAGCAAGATAAGCGAGGATGGGAAAGGAACTTCTTCTATTTCTATAGTAGCGGAAGGACAATACTGTGTCAAAGATACTTGATTGCCTGGGGTATTAACTAGTAAAGGCCTCCCAAGACTAATAACTTCCATCCCATGATTGCTCGCAAAACTTTTAGACAAAAAGGAATGTGTAGCACCGGAATCAAAAAGCACGGATGCGGGTATAGAGTTAACAGGAAACGTACCCAAAACCACATCTGGTGCATTCTGGGCTTCTGCCGCTGCAACATGATTAACATGAGCCTTTGGTGCTGGAGCATTGGAGTTGTTCGGGGCTGGAGCATTCTTCACACGTCGAGGCTTCGGACACTTATCAGCATAATGCCCTGGATCACCACAATTGAAACACACCCCTGGCTTGCTTCCCTGTTCCTTCCTGACAGGCTGATTCTGAGCTGGAGTTGCTGCAGGACAAGCGACCACGTTGCGGTTGTCATTGCTGCAATTACCAGTGTTGTTGTTGTAGAACTGGCGTTGAGGACGAACAACTGACGAAGATCCTCCCTGAGGGTATGATGCAGCTTGAGGTCCCATAGCGAGACGCGGCCTCTGGTTACTGCCCTGTTGAGCCTTGAATTGAGCAGCCCTGCGCTTCTTCTGCTCCATCCGATTATACTTATCTTCCTGACGAATAGCCTTGTCCACCAACTGCTGGAAATCCCGGAAATCCGTAGACATCAAAGCATAAGACAACTCATCGTTTAGTCCCTCCAAAAACTTCTCCTGACGTTCTTCATCTGAGCGAACATCTTCTGGAGCATAGCGAGCTAAACGATTGAAATCGTGGAGGTACTCGGTGACCGAACGGGATCCCTGATTAAGTGCTCTAAATTCTCTCTTCTTCAAAGCCACAACACTCGTCGGTATGTGCGTCTTCTTGAAAGCGGCCGTGAACTCCTGCCAGGTGATAGGCTCTCCCTCAGCCCTGCCTTGGCGAAAGTGATCCCACCATTCAGCAGCGGGACCATGCAGCTGATGCGAAGCGAAAGAAACTTTTTCCTGCTCCGTACACTGAATCAAATCCTACTTCTTCTCGACTGCATGCAACCAATCTCCTGCCTCTACTGGGTTGGTGGTGCTTGAGAAAGTAGGGGGTCTCACACGTAGAAAGTCTGCCAACTTGTTTTGGGGAGGTGGGGGTTGATTCTGGTTGTTTGCCTGCTGATTCTGTGCCTTCTGCACTAACAGATTGATCAATTGTGTTTGTTGGGCCAGAATCTGAGCTAACGTGGGATCTCCTCCATTGTTACCAGCTCCACTTCCACTCCCACTTCCACTTCCGGTGCGCATGTTCACCATCTGAAGATAAGCATAGACAACGGGAAAGAACGACAGAGAGACACCCTTAGAACGGAGTTATTTAATTAATTTAAATTCTATATTGCTCTTAACTTTGTATGATTACATTTAAATTGCATTAACACTATCTCACCAACTATCTAACTCTCTGACAAACAAAAGAACTAGACTCATGCTGTTACATCCCACCAATGATGTAAGCAACATACTAAAACCCACACACTCACAAGCAAACTTAAGCAAGCAATCTAACACAGCGAACTACTGCAACGATCTAACTAAGCGACTAATCCCGCCTTGCGTCGGAACGAAGCGATGGATCTTCTTCCACTGGAGTAACTGGCTCTCTTTCCTCTGGGTCTTCCTCTTCTTCCTCATCACTTAAGATGTGGATGACAGGTTCAGCACGATCAGGCACGGCGTCTCCCATCACGCGAATCTTCGAAGCCAACTGGAGACGGGGTGGTGGACAGGTTCTCTTCCTTGCAGTGAGGCGAAGCTTGGGTGTTGGCGGCGGCGTTTCTCCTTTAAGCTCAGCTAATTCCTTCTGTAGACGGTACACCTTGCTCTCTAACTTGCAAATCTTGCCTCGATTCCAGTTTTCCCTGTCATGAGCTGCTTTGTCTCGCTCCACACTTACTGCATCCATAGCACTAAGCATATGCACAGCATGCATCAGGGTGGCACTCTCTTCACCATCAGGACAGGTGTAAGTTCCATAGTCTTGACCATGAGGCTTGTGAGGATGATATTGGAAAGCTGATGAGTCCAACTCCTCTTCAAAGCGTTGACGCAACTCTCCAATGGCCACCAAAGCTGCTTCCTGGCAAGCATGGCTGTACTTTCTTCCTCCAGCTTCGAACTTAATGGACGGAAGGTCTCCACGATCACTAGCCAACGTCACACGAACACGACACTTCTCCTCGTTGGGGTCATGGGAAATTTGGCGATACTCGGGAGCAACTTCATAACCTACTTCAAAAGCCATCAATATCAATTCCCTGACGAATCCTAGCACCTTGATCAAATTTTTCGGTGAATGGGGCGGCATCTAAAGAAACATAGAAGGGAGGAATTAATGCATATTTTTAAGTTAGCTGCACCAACTAGACTTAACTGATTTGACCAAAAAGGAAGAAAATAAAAGAAAAGACACATACAAAGCTATTATATATATATATATATATATATATATATATATATATATATATATATATATATATATATATATATATATATATATATATATATATATTAAAATTTAACTTTTGAACAGAGACAAATCAGTTTAGACAAGTGAATAAAAATCAAACTAAAATACTTAAGATCTACTATAAGCACGGTACAGTGTCACCATAAGAAGGATGAGTAGTACAAGTGCTATCATGATTGAATCGATACCATAATAGATATATAGTGCCGACTAATCAATGAAGTTTAATAAAGTGAAACAAGAAACATTTTGAGAAGAACAACTTTTTGCTTTCAAAAGAAAAGGAATTAAGTTAAATTTTGCGCATAACCTTGCATGTGCTGCCAACTTAATTAATTTGTAAGAGAATAGAGAAGAGCAGTTCTATTTTTCAAAATATTTTGAAGGCTGCTTAAGGTTTACCATTTGGCTTGTCCTAAGGTCAAGGTGGCTCTGATACCAACTTGTCACGTCCGGTATTTGTATCCAAAATTCCGAACGCCTACATGTGTGTTAAACCCTCGTCCAGGAATCAGCCGAGGCACACAATAACAAATTGATAATAGAGTACAAATAAACATCTATTTAATATTCGCAAATAATAAATTATTACAGAGGTGGATAGTTCCTCTCAAAGAATAACATTCTACGCAGCGGAAAATAAAACTAAAGCAAACTACGGAACAGCTATGGCGACTCCACTCCACAGGCATCTTAACCAGGAACAAGCTTAATCCTCCAGATCATCACCTTCGCTGAGATACTCCTCTTCTGATGAATGAATATTGCAAGAATGAGCATATGACATACTCAACAAGTCACACAGCAAATATGCAAGTGCACAGGATAACAAAGGATGGCATAATATAGCTCATTTGCAGAAACAGCATTTAATAAATATTTAAGAGAATAGTAAAATAGTTGAATAATTAATCAATATTAAACAACACCATACAACACACCCGTGTTGCATAGGCCCAACCTCGTTTGAACAACCAACCCCGGTTGTATAAACCAAACCTCCAAACCAGGAACATGCCATTCCAAACCAGGAGTCAAATTAAATATCACAATTACCATTAATGTAAAATATGAGACTAATCACGAAAAACATTGCTCAACTCACCCATAACCGCGGGTACGGCTATTCGAATAGATTATACTCTGATCAGAGGTGTACCACTGTACCCACAAGACACAATCCCACAACATGTTACCATGCGCCTCAGTACCACCACGATACCTTGGAAAGGAACTGTGACATTACCCCTCGCACAACACAACTCACCACAGTGCACCGTTCCTGGATCATAATCTCCCCCTCAAAACCAGAGGCAATGGACTCCCCAGCGACCCCCACGGACTTCTCGCCGCTTCAAAGTCTGGCGCACTATAATGAATCATGCTATACAAAAGATAAAACTGTTGCCCATGCTGGCTTGTGGTTGGCACGGTAAATGTTTCACAACAGTAGCTCGCAAACCGGTCCTTAATTGTCATGAGCACACCCATCAAAACCATATGCTCACAACCCACCATAACCAGGTTTTAATTATCAATTAATTAATATCACACGATTAACCATCGTGAGCTACCATTTAATGTAACCATAATTATTAATAATAATATAATATAATTTATATTTAACCCCTTTAGTTAGCTAATGTTTCTATGCATGGCTAAGCAAACATACATATGGCATTTAGCTGAACCAATCCAATATATAAGGTTCATGCTAGTCAAATTATAACCCATAGGAAAATAAAGTCATCTTCAGCCATTAATTAATTGGGAAAAGGTTCCCCACCCGATGACATTCGAAAATAATGCATAAGTTGAAATAAAATAATAGTTTTAAACGGGTTCAACATACTCAAAGAGTTGTTTGGGATCTGTGTGACTTGCCTTGGGCATCCGCAAATGCTTCGGAACCTTCCTCAACGGAAACACTCTCCTCCGGAACGTCGGAAACTAAAGCAATTAAACAAAAATCAACAAAATAGTACAAAAACAATTATAAACAGTACATATGGATATTTTTAACATGTAGATCTCAATTTTAGAAAAATTTAGCAACTTGAACCACCTAAAACGGATCTACGGTTATTTAGTTATGATTTTCCGAAGATTTAATCTATTAGAAAAAGGGAAAAAGAAAAGATGACGATGTCACGATGACGTCATCAATGGTGGCTGGCCCGGGTTGACGTCCTCGCCGGAGCTAGGGCGGTCGGCTGCGAATTTGGAGGGCATGTACACGTAGAGAACGGCGAGACGAACCCGACGGTACTCACCACAACGTCTACCGATGACCGATGGTGACCGGCGACGAGAAGGCGGCGCCGGCGGCTCGGGTGACCAGCGGCGACGGGCTACGGTGGCCGGCAGCGAAGGAGAGGTGGCGGCCGAGCTTCTCCACCTCTTGGCAAAACCAAAGGCGGCGACGGCAAGCGACGGCGACGGCGGAGGCGGCGGTGCGGCGTAGCCGGAGTATGGCCGGCGACGGCGGCGGACTAGGTGGCGACGGCGGCAACGCTACGGGGCACGGGAAGACTCGGGAGATGGGGCAAACGAAAGAGGAGGACTAGGGGGTCCTATTTATAGCCTTGGATTGAAGAGATCGGAGTCCTCCCGCAAGGAATCGATCCGGGAAATCAAAAACTCGGTTTTGGAGATAAACTCGAAAACGAGTTCGATTCGGGCAAAGTACTCAACCATTTGCTCCGATTCTTGAGGGGAAAGTTAGAGGAGGATGAGGGGATAAAAACCCCTCAAAAATCCGAACTAAAGGTGGAGAGATCGGGGCGGAAACGGCGCCGCAATGCGGCGGCTCAGCCGGCTCGGGCTCAGGCTCAATAGCCGGCCGGAGGTGGAATACCACCCCGACAGGTTGGTCCCACCTGTCGGAGGCTGGGGAGGGGAGGGCGGCTCGGCGGCAGCTGGGCCGGCTTGCCCGCGGGATGAGGGAGGGATGTTGGGCCAAAAATGGCCCAACGGCTTTAGGGAGGAGTTTTGAAACTTTTTAATTAAAAAAAAATGTAAAATGATGTTTCATTTATTAAAAATACTTCCCTTGCTCAAATAATTCCCAGAAAAATCTAGAAAATAGAGGAGCAAGTATAGTATTTAATAAAATTTTATCTAGCTCATATTTATGTTAAAATTTTCCTAAATTATTAGGGTTTATCTTGTAGGCTTTTAAAATAATTTCTAAAAATGATTTAAACAATGCATTTTTAATTTAGGCGATTTTTAGGGCGTGACAACTAGATCCCCGGCGATTTGGCTCCTTGCAGGCTCCGACTTCGTAGGCTGTGAGGATTGTGTTGGCTCTGAGATTCGATGCCTTAGGTCCTCCCTGGGGGGTCCCTTTTATATCACAGGTCAGGCGGTTTCCAAGTAGAACTCGGAGACATCAAACCTTACACGATACATTGACGACCCAATCTTGTCCGAGTAGGGCTCTTTCCATCTATAAACTCCATGAAGGATTTCCTTAATGTATGCGAAGAGCATCCGTATGCGCGTGGGTATACCATACCGATATGCAACGTATATCAAAGGGTAAAGGGTATACCTAACCCGTAACCCTGACAAAATCATATAGAGATTTTTAATCAGCAAAGCATTATTCTGAGATCTGAGATCAATTACTCAGAAACCTCCTTTAAACTTCAGCTGACAAACTCTTTCCCAAAGAATCAAGGATTTGTTACTAGAATTTATATCAGAACCTCTCCATAAGCAATGTCTTCTAGACGATATCCCAATCGGGCCATGATGTCACATACATCCCCCTCACCTTAAAGGACCCGACATCCCTATCGGTCGAACTTATGCATATAGGCAAATGTCTAGGAACATGCCCCTCTTAGTGCACGTCCATACATCCAGTGCTAATGCCATATGTCATGCCATGTGCCTTTCACAGGGCCCACATGCACCACGGGCCATATGCCCACACACTAACCCGTACGCACAACTGTGAGGGTCGGCTCTCCTACCATTTGCAATGGACCGCCCTCCATAACCGTGCAGCCCAGCCCAATGGATGGACGGGCCTACTTACACATTCCACCCCACTTACACTTCCGCCCACACTTCGTGTAAAAGCATTAACCCAGAAGTGTTATGGTTGGAGGGACAAACCCTTGTAAGTTGGTTACACCCTAGCTAAACTAGCAATGTGGTACTAAATATACATACACAACTCTCATGGGTCACACAGACCACATCCTATTTGAGTCAGGATGTCATACCAAAATTGTTGTAGTCACCCTAGATCCATCTCAGATATAGAGGGTTGCCAAAGTGGACAATACTTTTACTATTCAGTATTTTTCACAAAATGGACAATACAATTTTACTGATATTTTTCTACTAGAAATTCTATTTAGCTTTATATTACATATAGTTTCCTGCACCACGAAAACTCGAATGGAATAAGATATTTCGGCTTAAACCCCAAGCAATCACATGCGTGTCTAACCTTGTGAATAGATCCAAACCAAAATTATGTTTATACTGCAATGGTATGAAAAGAAACAAAAAATAATTTACCCTTTCAATGCAGAAAAAGTAAAACCAGGTGAACCATACAAAAATTTGAATCAAAACTGCCAACCAATTCTCCTTTTTTTTTAATATTGTAAGTTAGTATTGTGCAATGCTTTCGAAGGTCTGAAAAGTAATTAGAAAAAGGATTTATGAAATATCAATTTGCTGTTGTACCCTTGAGTGAATGGATAAGGACCCAAGCCCATTCCTTCACCGAGCTCAGTCGTGTTGAGGCGGCGACGGGCGACGGTTTCGGTGTGCACAGCGACGGCGGCGGTTCCAGCGTGCGTGGTGACGACGGTGGTTCAGACATGCGCGGCGACGGCAGCGGTTCCGGCGGGAAGCGCGGCGATGGTGGCGGTTCCGGCGTGCGCTACGGTTCCGTCGGGAAGTGCGCCCGATGGCGGCGGTTCCGGCATGGCAGTCGTCCACTTCCTCAACATCAAAGACATCTTCGACATCACCTGTCGCAAGGTCGCCGACATGCTCAAGGGAAAGACCTCCAAGGAGATGCGCCAAATGCTCAACATCCCCAACAACTTCACCGAGGAAGAACACAAGGCAATCAAGGATAACAGCCCCTGGGTCTTCCCGGATTCGGAGTAACTAGAAGCTAGCGTCCCTTCCGATCCCTCCCTGATTGAGCAGCTGCTCTACTCATCCTCGCTTAACCCATCGCGTGTCTTGCAGGATAGTTGCTCCCCTTAGTTGTCTCTGCTAGGTTCCTTCATTTGTGAAGATAGAATTGTAAGATTTATGTGGGCTCATTTGGTATAGGAGATGAGTGATATGATATTCTGATCAGTATGCAATATGCTATGTGACTTTGTATTGTTCTGGTAAACCCGGATCCCCGATCTCCCTTGCACGGTGAGGCAGGTGGCAGTCGCGGGCTTCCTGCTCCCTTGCACGGCGATGGCAGGTGGCGGCCGTGGGGCTTCCAGCGCAGCGAGGCAGGCGACGAGGAGGCTTCCGGCGCAGCGAAGGCAGGGCCGCCGGGGCTTCCGGCGCGGCAAGCAGGCAGCATAAAAGTTGAGCAAAAAAGCAACAACAACTAAGGATATCAATGTCCTTTTGTTTTAAAACTAACACCGTTAAACTAGACGTCAAACTTGAGGGCAAACAATTGGTTCGTTTTCAAAAAGAGAGCAAAAATGCAAAGCCTAAAATGTGAGAGTAAAACATCAATTAAAGTTCAAAGTGGGGGCATGGGTGCAATTGTCCCCTTCTCCAATTTGTATGAACTGTGCTGCTACTTTAATACTCTCTCTGTTTTATATTATGTGGTTCGATTTTTTTTTCTTAATCATACTTCTTTAAGTTTGACCAAATTTATAGAAAAATATAGTAATATTTTTAACAAAAAAATATATTATCAAAATATGCTCACTGTTAGATTTAGTGAAAATAATTGATATTTTAGATGTTACTAATTTATTTTTATAAACATAGTTAAACAACTTATAATATGAAACAAAGGGGGTATAATCCAGCATCTTGAAAGCAATCTGATCAGAAATAATGCAAATGAAGCTTCACCTGATTAACATGTACATCTGACTTAATTTGCGACCAAACTAATTGTGACGAACTGTACAGATTGGTTCGGGACAGCCAATGTCTCCAACAACATATATTCCCAATGGGGGCTAATCTATATCACAAGCAATGTCTTTATTGTTATAAGGTCTATCTCTAGGGATTGATTTTGCCTGGATGATTCACAATTTCTTCTTCGATCTAATTGCAGAGACGCATTATGTGGATTTGTGGACTGTGGTGGATAAACTCCTAGAGATCTAAGGAATTGAATTGTCTTTTCATCCAAAAAAAAAGGTAATGAATTGCCTGTTGTTCTGGAGATCTCTAAGCGATTGAATTGTCTCGAAGAAAAGCCCTGGTTGTAGATATTTCTATCCCTTTGCACACATGCCCATTCATCGCCATGAAACACAATACCATGCATTTGATTCTTCTTCCCGAATAATGGCCCTACACCAAGCATTCCTTCAAGTTTTCTCCCACAGTTACTAGGTGATTGGTAGCAAGATGGAAAGCAAAAGGTACATATTATCCTCTGATGGAATGCAAGAAATGCCCAACCCCAGCAACATAACCAAATTAATTAAGTATTCTATATTGAACTTTCCAGATTAACTGAATAAAAAATGTTTTAGTTCAAGAGGCAATTGAGGATTTAAAATACAAGGCTACAAGCTATAAAGTTCCTTAATCACGCAAAACAAGAATAGATCTTCAGGAACATCAACCCATACTTCTCAACTTGTCAAGATCATTAAAATGTGCATTTAAAGCACTCCTCTCTCAACTCAACAACTAAGATTGAAACCTCGAAACAAAAAAAATATACTATTAGCCTCAATCCCTATTCTATTTATACCCATAACACGGTTGCCCCTAGCCACAAATCCAACAAGAACTAGGACTCCTAATCACATAGGAAACCTACTAAACCAGAGAAACAACATCCCCATACAACTACACGCTCCAAATTTTCCAAACTTGGACTCCAATCCAAATTTCACTCATCTTTCCATATGCACACAGCACCATGTGTATGCGATATGGAAACCTTCACCTTCACGTGCATTGTTCTCTAGCCTGAGCATCTCGCGTAATATCCTTGACCGTCTAGACCTCAACTTCTCCTAAGCCCAGTCTCGATACATCACCAGCTATACTCCTATGGTCTCAAGCAACACCTGCACATGAACAACAAAGAAACTTTATATCCGAGTACAAGTTTGCACCAACTTGACTCACATCAGCACAAAATAGTATTACATACAAATAGAAAGCATCTAGAAATCATAAACATGAAGCAATCTAGAAATTCCACGAAAACAAGCCGAAACCGATCACTCCAAACCGGGGTATGTCAGTCTGACCATCCGGCTACCTGGTCAAACCGCTCCAGCACCACTGGTCTGACCGACAGCACCCACCAGGAATGACTGGCCTCACAAAGCTGACAAAACCATTCATAATCCGAAAATACGATTCACCGTATTTTCAATAAACACTCATCTTTGAGAATTAATCATCACATGATTCTACAGTGTGTTGATACTACCACTAATTTGGTTTTAACTGCAGTACTATGACTATATGATTATATTGAGTAAGAATTCTTGTGTTGAGAACCCACACCAATTTTATAACTACTGCTTGTAGACTTCTAGTTTAGAGGAATATAAAAGGTAAGGCTCTATATGTATGTTGGAAACATCGCACAAATCAAAACCAGATTAACTGCAAGTACTTAATGATGATCTAACAGATATCAACATATGTCAGCACCTTCCCATTTGATAATGACACCGCTAGATTTGTAATCTTATTCTAGAACTTGTTTAACATGGTAGGCATATCAGGCCTACATTGAGAGAAAATTCCTTGCATGCTCCTGAATTTTGAGCCAATACCTTATGTATGTATGTTTTTTTCTCACACCCTTGTATGCCCCTGAATTATGATTTTTATCTCTTCCATACAAATCATGTCGATTGACCACTTTAAGATTTACTGAGAACAATTATGTCCTAAGACATGAGGAATCATCTCACCTGCTATACCATTTGGCGATTGGTGAAGTTGGAACATAACCCGTATGCGGTCTGATAAGGTTGAACTTGTGATGTTGTTGATCGAGGAGCATATATAACAGAAGGCCACTTGGTTGGCCGAAGGAGAAAAACATGGTTGTCTAGATCTGTGCAAGTTGGAAGGCACTGGTTGTAGTTGTGCCCCTCCTGGAACTCACCTGGTTCTTCTATCACGGTATATGGAACAGGCAGGGCGTAAGGGAGATCCTGATGGCTCTCAAACCTAATACGCATTGTTAGTTTGAGAACCAAATTGTTGGCGTCTGCTTGCCAGGTTATTCCTTGCCTTCTGCTATGCATGAGCTGCTCTCGTTCTCGTCCTTCTCTCTCTCTCTCTCTCTCTCTCTCTCTCTCTCTCTCTCTCTCTCTCATATGCTTGTAGTGTTGTGAACTGTAGTATAAAATGTGGGACCGTAGACCTGGTTAAAAAAAAGTGGGCCAGAACCAATGAACGTTTGGTTCATTTCAAAAACTGTCAATGCAATTAGACATAACATAGAGATTACTACAAAACCAGAGGGTTTGGTATGAAATGAAACCTTTGCTGCGAAGTGGGGTTAGTCAAATTTAGAGTAATTTATTTGCCTTTTGCTGCTCTGTTCAATTTTAATTTTCTATTCGGTTTCTTGAGATGGCCTCCAATTTACTCACTTGATATAGTAGCACCACATATAAAGCTGTTTGTTAGGTTCAATAGCATTTGTATCAAAACTATCTAAAACATATTTCCATGAGGATTCATGTTTATGTTGTATCCAAACAGTGGTTTCTTTTGATGCTAACAAGCACACTTGTACTAAGCATATTAAAATTTTGTTGAAGCCTTCAGCTCAGCAGTGGCGGCTAAAACAATCCTTAAGCTGAGAAGTCCAACTAAGCTGATCGACATGCCAGGGCAGTGGGCACATGAGAGAAAACACCGCGCCGAGCCAATGCTAGGGCATCTCCTGGGGCATTGCAGCGTGCTTGATCGCTTGAAGGCTGCATCGTGTTGCAGCGGAGGGCCTCTGGTGCACGATACTTGAGCACGAAAGGTGAGGCGCCGGCTTCCTATAGGAAAAACAGTGGCAATCGAACTTGCTGCACTGCCGAGGAGATTGCTAGTTCAATGGTCATTAAGCATAGAATCACCCAGCAGAGGAATCCGAGGCGGCAGCAAAGAGAAAGCGACAACGAGATCATACTTTTATTGCTTTTGAAGTTCCTTCTACTGGTGAATGGTTTCCAGTGCCTCCCATACCTACAAGCGAGCTAGTAGGAGACTACATCGATTTTTGCCTCCCAAAAGGACAGCACCAGGTTTATGTGCACTAACAGCTCTCAAAGTGTCATGCAATGCAAATTCGAGTGTCTTTATTTATAGATATCACTTCATCTCGAGTGAATAACTATTACTAGTATGTATTCCCTCCGTCCCATAATATAAGGGATTTTATGTGGATGTGACACATCCTAGTATAATGGATCCAGACATACGTACTCCCTCCGTTCCATAATATAAGGGATTTTGTGTGGATGTGACACATCCTAGTATAATGAATCTGGACGGACCGTCTGTACAGATTCATTGTACTAGGATGTGTCACATCCACCCAAAATCTTTTATATTATGGGACGGAGGGAGTACCTCAGCGCTGAGTGGTCATCATTATGATTCGATATGGTGGAGAAAAACGGTCCAATCGTTTCGCTTATTCGTGGAATAAGCAAAACAACATATTTACAAATAAAACTTTTATATACGTATTTTTAGCGATAAAAAAGCAAAGGCTGAAAAATAAACTTCGATGAAAAAAACCCTAAAATCAACTCCAAATTTAAAGTTGAAAATTCAAATTTTGGCTGATAAGCATAAGCATAAGAGAAAAGATGAGGCCGTTTCTGGTGGTAAACCGTAAGTTTTGATACAACCACTGCTTTGATTCTCTGTTATTACTACTACATGCTCACTTGCAGTTTACAGGAATATAAAAGGAGAGGCTTTCTGTTTATGTTGGCCCAAGGTTGGCCCAGACTCTATTATCTCCGATAACGTTTTCATTTTCTGATCAGTTTAACTGCAAAGACTTAATGATGATCTAACATATATCAACATATGTCAGCACTTCCCTAGTGATAATGGAATAGATTTGTAGTTAATCTGGATAATTTGTTTAACTTTGCATACATATGAGTTCATTAGATATGAACTTTGCATCGTGAACGGGCCGTCACAGATGCGCTCACCGGTGACAACGAAAAAAATCCACGTTGAAGATTGGTCCTCACTGCCGTACACATCACCTGTGGCAGGCTACATATGTGGCCCGATACATGTCATCTGTGACGGGCCACAAGCACACCGGATGATATCAAAGAGGATAGCGCCCATCAAAGAGGACTATAGTCATTTTTACGGGGTCATGTTAACTGACTGTTAATGATATCAGTGACTATATATATATACCCCGATACTTGGTGAAATAGTTATCACAACCCAGCATATTGTTCCTACTTTGGGTGGGAGGGCTAGGGGGGCAAATATTTGCTCATCAATGACCACTCATCAGTGACCAGGCCCTCCGTCGACACAGTTGAGGGTTATCGCCTGACATAAATGACCAGTTCCCCACTAGTGGTATTTTTTCAGTTGATCCATTGTGTGTCTGAGTTTTTCTCACTTACTTCTATGCCCATATATTTTGATTTTGATCTCATTTATACCAGTTACATTTTGCAGTTGACTGCTTAATAGTTCTTTAAAAAGATCAATTATGTGTTTGACATGGAAGTCGACGTTAATGTTGGATGTATAGGGATTTGTGTATGACATTAAACAGTCAACTACAACAACCCTCGAAATATAGGTATGGATAAAAGGACTCACAATTCAATGCTGAGAGTGCAAAACTATTTTCTAGGATATAGTCATTGAGGCAATTAGAACTTCCAAGTTCCAAACATTGCTTTTTTTTATCAAATCAAGTTGATACATATAGCAGAGACAGAAATTAACAAGAAGTCCATATACTGAGTTTACAAAACTTCGTCAGTCCTTGATTTTATTCTATATTATTGGTCATATTCAAGAAATATTGAATTCATTGTATCAGACACAAGAAATATTGAGTTCATTGTATCAGACACAATCTCTGAAACTTAGTTCCTTCCTTAACTTATGATCGATTTGTTGTGGATAATTTTTTTTTCAACCAAGAGCTTTCTACTTGATTTGCACTTATGTTCCTGTGCTTGAGTCTGATGGAATGCTATCCGCTATAACTTGTGAAAGCATTCGACATCACTGCTATCACGTGAAGACCACATCAAATGTTTCTCCCAAAGAGCTCGACCCAGTGCAGTGTGCTGGTGAGATGGTGGTAGTACATTTCCTGTTGCCTCCCATTTCTACAGCTTGTAACTTTCTTCCAAGAAATTAGAGAGTTCAGACGCATACAGTACAGTGTGGTTGTTGCTTGTCGATCAGTTATACCAAAGTGTAGAACACTAATATTGGTTGTTGTGATGAAAGTCATAAGTATGGTTCTACGTAGATCAAGAGTGAAAGGATATGAACAAGTGTTGGGGTACCCCATAATAAATTGGTAGTAGATGAGTCTATATTATGTTCAAGAAAAAAAATAGAGAAGCACAGGAATTAGAACACATTAGTAATAATTTTACTACTAGTATTTCCCAGAATAGAACATAACTTTATTAGGCACTTTTGACCGGCATGAGAATTGGAGCCTTTCAATCAAGTTCCTATAGGTTTTCTATTAATTTTCAAAAAAAGAATAACAATTGTTATCACTGATGGCATCTTCAGACAGCCGCTTGTGAAAAACATTTTTACATGCAGTTAGTTAGGTTGTACGTCTATGTAAGTATATTGAACTATCCACGGGACAAGTAGGTCCTCACCTTTACCTACGCATATTTTCAAAGGCAAGCACATGTGTAAACCGTTCTCACATGCGGTTTCTAAAGACATTTGCCTGTGTAAACATATTCACGTATTAAAAATTTGGATCCAAGTAGTTGAAATCTTTAAGTCTAGTAGTGGTCGAGTATTGTCTTCTGTTCGCCAGCTGGAAGCCGAAATGGCTAGCACCAATGTAGTTTTTCGTCTTACTCGCCTCCTTTCCCCACTAGATTTGTGGCTCGCCGACTTCACCCCACTTCCTCCACCTTCACTAAGGCTCACTGCATCCACCGCAGGATTTTCCACTTTCTCGCCACATATCATCTAAGTGTGCCATCCTACCACGGCTAGCTATGGCTATTACTGAAGTTGCATGCTTGTGTGTATGATAAAAGTTGCTTGCTTTCTAACTTCCTTGTGCTTGCCACTACAGCATGCGAATGGGATGACAGTAGATCTATATTCACTTGCTCCTATGCTTGTTTATGTTGTTTGCATAAGAGATATGGGGAAATCTCGAAGGGAATCAACCTACGGAAAATGTGTGCAACCAAAACTCTAGCGAGAATGGTGCATTAGTCAAACAGCTGTGTGAGGCACAGTGCCTCGTATTTTGTTATTGTTTTGTGTCAACATGTGGAGATTATGGATACCCCATACATACACGGCATGTATAGTCCGACTGGGTATGGGGTGCCATGTATAGATAGAATATATTTAAGAGGACTCGGGTTAAATTCTAAACTTGTATGTCAAGGAAATATCCGAGATCCTAGTCGGTTACGATTGTATTTTATCTGTAACTACATATTCCGTTAGGGATATGGACTGTATTTTGTAATACGGACCCCTTCCCCTAAATAAGGAGGGGTCTGGGTGCCTCTAGGGGCACGATTTTCTCCTAGATCATACGATCAATAATACACTCGGCGGATCAATCCCCGGACAGGAGTAGGGTATTACTTCTTGATCAAGAAGGCCTGGACCTGTATAAAATTCCTTGTCTCTAAACCCATCCACTTTTCCAGCTTGATAGCCACCCCTTTTAGTATTGCCGAAATCTTGTTTCGACACAACATCTAGGCACTTTTTAAATATATGCTATATGCGAACACAATGCATCTATGCATCTATGGCATGAGCCAGATGGTTAGTGCATTAAGTCATCAAATTAACAAATAATGGTGAATGAGCGACATCACATGTTTGTTTGGTATGAATAGTTACATTAAAAAGTATTTCAGGAAAATTATATATAGAAAATATTTGCATCAAATGCATTGTTTAAGAGCTTGGTAAGCGTGTAAATGAAAAATAAAAAATCTAGAGTCGGAAAAGAACATGACCAGCCCTGTTTGAATTAGACTGTTGTCAAGATTATTGTCACAGGTTATTTACTTGATTATAGGGATGGATTAAATATGTTATCAAATTTTAATAAATAACTTAAAATAAGTTGTCTAAGCAATGCAATTGACAAAGGTTTTTTTTTCAAAAACGTATTTTGCGAAGCGTGGAGCAATTAATCCATTACATTATTTCGATAAATAAGTTGAAAAGAAGAAGGACGTATGGCCGATGCTTGACTACAAGGTGCTCTGATATTTTGCTTACCTACGTATTTGTTACAATGCTCTAAGCCTTTGCCTCCTCTTGACCATTAGTCCACGAGTGAAATTGAGGTAGAGATTGACCGCTAAAAGCAAATTTGAATAAACTTATCCAGTTACATGGGACAGAGATTAAGATATTGAAGCCTAAAGTAATCTGCTGCCATTCCTCGATCCTTTGCCAGAGGTATCATCTCACCTACTATACCATTTGGCAATTGGAAGTTGGGACGTAACTCATATGTGACCTGATATGCATGAATTTGCGATGTTGTTCATCAAGGAAGGCCATTTAGTTGGCTGAAGGAGAAAAACGTGGCAGCCTAGCTAGCTCTCATCGAACTAGAAGGGCCAAGTTGTATTTGTGCTTCTCCTGGCACTCCCTTGGTTTTTCTTTCACGGTACATGGAACAGATAGGGTGTAATGGAGCTCCTGATGCCTCTTAGACCTAATATGCATGTAAGTTTTTTTAGGAGCAAATTATTGTCGTATGCTTGGCAGGTTATTCCTTGCCTTCTGCTATGTCTGAGCTGCTCCCATCCTCGTCCTTGTGTTGGTTTCTCTCACTTTCTCTTATGCTCGTTTTTATAGACTGTTCGAGACTTCTAGTGTTGTCAATAGCAGTACAAAATATGGGATCGCAGAGCTTGTTAAAAGAAAATGAGCCAGAATTGCTGAACATTTGGTTCATTTTAAAAACTATCAATGCAAATGGACACAACATGGAGATTACCATGAAAGCAGAGGATTTGGTATGGAATGAAATATTTAATGTGAAGTGGGGTTTGTAATATTTATTTGCCTTTTACTTCTCTGTTTTAATTTTCTGATATATATTCCTTTTTTGAGATGGCCTCTAATTTACTTGCTTGATATAGTAGCACCACATAGAAAATAGTTATTTGGTTCAATGGCTTTGTATCAAAAACTATCTAAAACATATTTCCACCATGGTCTATGTTTATGTCATTGTTGGTTGATTTATCGGCTAAGTTCGGTATGTTAATTAGAAAAGGGTGATCCCACAGTTTGATTCTAACAAGAAAACAAATAAGAGATAGATTGGTTTTGTGATCGGTAAAATCAATTTTGAATCCTAATTGGAGATATGGATCCCGTGCCCCACCGGTACCATATATAAAGAAATAAAGCAAAGGACAGAGGATGCTCAATCTCTTTGCGCTAAAACCTAATACCCTAAACGCTGCTGATCAGCTAAACACTGGAAGTGGTTCGTGAGGCTGCCTTAGGGCAGTGCTAGTGGAGACCCAGAGACCGTCGTGACCTAGCAAGGTGCCGGCGACTACAAGAAGAGAGAGCTTGCGCAACCAGAAGAAGAAAATAAGAAAAGAGAATCAAAGAAGTTGACACCGATTGCTTCTCAAGCAGATCAGTAAATTAAATTTTCCAAATTAGAAAGATGATTATGTATAGGCTAAATTAAGATCCTATGACTAGAACTCCAAACAAACTTATCCAGACTGCATGTAATCTCTTTGCTGCCAACAAACAAGTTCTCCTGATTATATTTATAGTGAAATATTTAATGAAGCCTTAAGCTTAGCTGTGGCCAAAAAAAAAAACCTACTTAACCTCAGCAATCCAACTAAGCTGGAGATGGCAGCTGCATCAACTCTAGGGAGGAGAGATGCAAGCGGGAAGTGGGAAATACACAATGGCAATCAGACCTGCTATGCTGCCTCTGATATTACCTGCTATACACAATGCGCGATGCTCGTTAAGCATAGCATCACCTAGCAGAGGGATCCGTGGCTTCCGATGCCTCCCATGTAAAATCAAAGGTGTTTTTGATTATTATTCTGTGATGAACAATTGGCATATGAGATTATTGGTTTTGATATTTGGATATTATTGGCGAAGTGGTTTTTTGGAGATAATTGGATTTACAGGTGAACAAGAACTGCTGCTGAATTTTGGTCCGGTCAGACTGGGCTGTGGTTGCTGGTCAGACCGGCAGTGATCGAGCGGTCAGACCGGCTCAGCCCACGGTCTGACCGGCCGACACTATGTCGGTTTCGGTTTTCGGTTGTTTGTTTGGATATCTGTGATTGTTTCATATTTATGGCTTCTAGATGGATACTATGCGTATGTAATACTGTTGTTTGCTACTAATGAGTCAAGTTGGAGATAGCTTAGTCTCGGAATATAGTTTCTTTGTTTGATTCATGTGTAGGTGACTTGATGCCTCGGGAGAGTATTGCCGGTGATGGATTGGGAGTCGACTTGGGGATAAGGCGATGTCCGTGATGGTCAGATATCATGCGGGATACTTAGGCTAGAGTCCAATGCATGTGGTTGGTGAAGATTCCATATGGCATATGATGGAGGTATTGTGTGCGTATGGGATGTGGAGTCGAATTTGGAAGGAGTCCAAATTTGTTATGATTGGAATTTGTAAAGTTTGTTTCTTGTACGAGAAGGTTTCCTAGGTGGATTAGGACTTCTAGTATGAGTTTGGTTCATGCCTTTAGGCTGCCTACCTCATGTATAAATAGAGAGGGAGCGTGAGGCTTCCCGGTATTGCTTTTGAGAGCATTGAGTTGTGAGTTTAGTTAGGGTTTCGAGTTTAGTCAAGATTTTTGTCTACCTTTCGATGCTCTATCTTTGCTTGCCTTTTTATGGAAAGAATCTTCTCATCGGGCACCCGATGCCACTAAAAAAATGGGTCAGTCAAATGTTTCAGTTGTCCAACGAGTGAAGCATCAAAGTTATATATGGTGAAACAAAAAAACCAGCAACTGCAACATTTAAAAATTTTATGAAACATGATGACACGTTAAAACATGACGTTATCACATATGAAACAACTAATATTAACGGATTGATATATATGATTTTATTTTTATCAAAATATAATCATGTGATATCTTGTTATAAAGATTTAATTAAAACGAATACAACGGTGTGATCGGGTCATTGATTGGATAACTAGTTTAGGAGAAAATTCGTTTTGAAGCGCGCTAAAATGCATGCATGCATGCACGGATGAGGTGGAGAGAATGGAGAGAGAGTAATGGCAATTAGTTTTGGAATTTTGTGAAACATACTAAAGACACATATTGAAACATATCACTATCACGTATAAAACAAAGAGTGTTAACGGATTGAAACATATATTTTTCTTTCGTCATAATATAACCATGCAATATCGTGTTATAAAGATTTAATTATAACAAATACAATGGTGTAATGGGATCGTAGATCGGATAAATAATTTATGAGAAAAGTTATTTTAAAGCTTGCTATATGTATGTATTGTTAGAGGAAAAGAGAGAGCAATAGTACACTAGTACCGATCAGCAGCCCGATGGATCGGTAGACCGATCTGGGGCATTCTCTCTTTTTATGGCCTTGGCCCTACATACGTACATTGTTAGAACTATTTGTGCAACAGCTACTGTGACTTGACTCTCCCTCCAATAACCACTCTCTATCTTAGCACAGATAAATTATCTCTTACTATAAAGTTATAGCCTACGTCATGATTCATTAACAATTATTACATTTATATTTTTTAAATAGTACAGATACATATATAGTTTCCGTGTACGACAAAAAACTCGAATGGCATAAGATATTTCGGCTTAACCCCCAAGCAATCCCATGCGAGTCTAATCTTGAGAATAGATCCAAACCAAAATTATGTTTATACTGCAATGGTATGAAAAGAAACAAAAAATAACTTACCCTCTCAAGGCAGAAAAAGTAAAACCAGGTGAATCATACAAAAAAATTTGAATCAAAACTGCCAACCAATTCTCCTTTTTTTTTACTGAATATTGTAAGCTAGTATTGTGCAATGCTTTCGAAGGTCTGAAAAGTAATGAGATATTTATCTTCTCAAAAAGTAGAATAGCTATTTTTCTTTCACAAATACAATTATGCTAGTACTAGATTTAAAGAGTGTACAACTAGATAGCATAATACATGGAATATATCTTCGATCGCTCTCGTTCCGTCTCATAGAATCAGATATGTTCCAATTCGCATGAACTGTCGTTGCTAATTTAATACTCTATCTCTTTTATTATCAGTTGTTTGACTTTTTTCTTAGTCATATTTCTTTAAGTTTAACCAAATTTATAGAAAAATATAGTAGTATTTTCCACCCAAAAAATATATTATCAAAATATATTCAATATTACTAATTTTTTTATAAACTTGGTCAAACTTAATAAAGTTTCATTAGAAAAAAAGCCAGACAACTTATAATATGAAACAAAGGAAATATAATCCAGCGTCTTGAAAGATATCTGATCAGAAATGCAAATAAAGCTTCACCTGATTAACATGTACATCTGACTTAATTTGCGACCAAACTAATTGTGACGAACTGTACAGATAGGTTCGGTACGGCCAATGTCTCCAACAACATATATTCCCAATGGCTAATGTATATCACAAGCAATGTCTTTATTGTTATAAGGTGTATCACTAGGGATTGATTTGCCTGGATGATTCACAATTTCTGCTTTGATCTAATTGCAGAATGTGGATTTGTGGTGGATAAACTCCTGGAGAGTGGAGATCTAAGGAATTGAATTGTCTTTCCATCCAAAAAAAAGGTATTGAATTGCCTGTTTTTCTGGAGATCACTAAGCAATTGAATTGTCTCGATGAAAAGCCCTGGTTGTAGATCTTTCTATCCCTTTGCACACATGGCCATTCATCGCCATGAAACGCAATACTTTGCCATGAAACACAATACCATGCATTTGATTCTTCTTCCCGAAGCCCTACAGTACACCAAGCATTCCTTCATGTTTTCTCCCACAGTTACTGGGTGATTCGTAGCAAGATAATGCCCAACCCCAGCCAGCAATAATAATGAAGGGAAACATATGCAGAGACTGTAATCTCTCCACAGAGCACACTTGATCAACTTATCATCGGAAATTGCTGGAAATAAGCAATGCAATCCAGTTTATCTTCAGATTAACTGAATATATAACCAAATTAATTAAGTATTCTGTATTAAACTTTCCAGATTAACAGAATTAAAAATGTTTTAGTTCGAGGCAATTGAGGATTTAAAATACAAGGCTACAAGTTCCTTCCTACATCGAGGTAACAATAACTGCAATTGCCCGGGCATCTAGATCACGAGAAACAAGAAGAGATCTTCATAAATCAACCCATAATTCTCAACTTGTCGAGATCGTTAAAAAGTGCATCTAAAGCACTACTCTCTCAACTCACAAACTAAGATTGAAACCTTAAAACAAACCCTAAAATTTTTCTCCCAAAAAGTAAATGTACTTTTAGCCTCAATCCCTCTTCTATTACCCATAACATGGTTGCTCCTAGCCACGAATCCAAGCAGAACTAGGACACCTAATCACATAGAAAACCTACCAAATCAGGGAAACAACATCCCACACAACTCCGCACTCCAAACTTTTCAAATTTGGACTCCAATCCAAATTTCACTTGTCTTTCCATATGCACACAACACCATGTGTATGCCATAAAGAAACCTTCACCTCCAAATGCATTGTTCTCAAGCCTGAGCGTCTCGCGTAGACCTCAACTTCTCCTAAGCCCAATCTCTATCCATCACCGGCTATACTCCCATGGTCTGAAGCAACACCTGCACATGAACAACAAAGTTGGAACATCACACAGATCAAAACCAGATTAACTACAACTACTCAAAACCTGATTAACTACAAGTACTTAATGATGATCGAACATATATCAATATATGTCAGCACCTTACCATTTGATGACACCGCAAGATTTGTAATCTTATTTTGGAACTTGTATAACATGCATGGTAGGCATATCAGTCCTTCATTGAGAGAAAATCCCTTGCAGCAGCCTGAATTTTGAACCAATACCTTATGTGTTTATGATTTTTTTTCACACCCTTGTATGCCCCTAAATTCTGATTTTTTTTTTATCTCTTCCATACAAATCATGTCGATTGACCGCTTTAAGAGCTATTGAAAACAATTATATCCTTAGGCCCTGTTTGATTCAGCTTAGGATTATTATAATCTGGATTAATAGGAGTAAGCTGAAACAAACAGATAGCTTATTATGATAGATTATTATAATCTATAAGCCAGATTACTATAATCTGGTAAGCCACTCTAAAGGTGCTTATTTTAGATTATTGGGTGGCTAACAACTAACAAACAGATAATAATCCAGAGAAACAAACAGCTAGCAGCTTATTCTATATCGGCTTATTATAATCCAGCTTATAGTAATCTAGTTTTATAATCTAGATTACAATAATCTTAAGCTGAAACAAATAGGGCCTTAGATGTGAGGAATCATCTCACCTGCTATACCATTTGGCGATTGGTGAAGTTGGAACATAACCCGTATGCGGTTTGAGATAAGCTTGAACTTGTGACGTTGTTGATCGAGGAGCATATATAACAGAAGGCCACTTGGTTGGCCGAAGGAGAAAAACTTGGTTGTCTAGATCTCTACAAGTTGGAAGGCACTGGTTGTATTTGTGCTTCTCTTGGAACTCACTTGGTTCTTCTATCACGGTATATGGAACAGATAGGGTGTAAGGGAGATCCTGCTGGCTCTCAAACCTAATACGCATTATTAGTTTGAGAAGCAAATTGTTGGCGTCTGCTTGCTAGGATATTCCTTGCCTTCTGCTATGCATGAGCTGCTCTCGTTATTGTCCTTGTGTTGCGCTCTCTCTCTCTCTCTCTCTCTCTCATATATATATATATATATATATATATATATATATATATATATATATATATATAAAAGATACCCATGTGGAACTCCATGGTGCCCGGGCTCCAAAGTATAAAACACACAAAATCTCTCAAATTTAAAAAAAAATTTAAATTGTGAGTATATACCTAGGTATATGAATTTGATTTATACCAATACCTAACAGCAAAATAACTCAAACTCAACTTTATTTCACAATTCATTATTACATACCTAGCGGATTATATGTTTAGATGTTATATACCTAGAACCAAAATCTAACAAAAAACAGTTCAAACTCAGTTCAAACTTGTTAGTAAAAAAGTTAATGTTCATACCTAAACATTTAAAAAAAATTCATACTCATTCAAATTGGATATATACTCAATTTGAATCTTGGAGCCTATACTCCATGTAGCACTAGTTAATTTACCTATATATATATATATATATCTGTGTGTGTGTGTGTGTGTATATGTGTGTATATATAATATATATATATATATATATATATATATATATATATATATATATGTATGTATGTATATGTGTATATGTATATATGTATATATGTATGTATATATGTATATATGTCTATATGTATGTATATATGTATGTATATATGTGTGTGTGTGTGTGTGTGTGTGTGTGTAGTGAATCTATGCTACACCCCTCCCCTAGAATAACTATTCTACACCCCCACCCTCCCATGGGTCAAAGCGTCCTCCCGCCGGTCAAACCCGACCACCACTCCCTCCCCCGCCCACCACTTTGTTGTTCTCGTCTTGCAGGAATCGTGCAGTAACAGGACGGTCATCGTGCAGTAACAAGGCAACATTATCGCAGTAACAACGTCAAAAAGTAGCCATGATGGATCTTGTTTCGTTAAGCGTTTTTTTATGAACTTCATGGTGCAAACGGATTGGAAATACAAGATATGATGTGAGAGATATTGCTCTCTAAAGATTGAGATTTACCTCTCTTTTAGTCCTCGTCTCACTGGAACAGCCTAGGAACACGATGGCCAATATGCAGTAACACGTCTGCTTTTCGCAGTAACAACGTTAAAAAATAGTTATGATGGTTCTAGTTTCGTTAAGCACTTTTTTTTTACGAACGTCATGATGCAAATGGGTTAGAAAAATAAGACATGACGTCTATGTTAGTACTCTCTAAAGATTGAGATTTAAAATACTCTAGATCTAAAAAACATTACTACTGTAGGGCAACTATTATTATGCATGTTCTCTGTTACTGCAAATTTCGTTATATTGTTACTGCCAAAAGTGCAGTAACAACCTATACATTTTTGCAGTAACATACGATGTTACTACCCTTCTGGGATAATGTTATTGCCGAGTCATAGTAACAAGGTATGATTGTTACAGGTACATAACTAATTTGTTCACAAATCATCATATGGTGATTTGGTTAGAAGTTCGCCATGAACCATGAGATCATGGGTTCAAGTCTAAAAAGAGAGAGAGAAGGAGGGAGAGAAAAAAAAGAAAAAAAAAGAGAGAGAAGAAGGAGGGAAAGAAAAAAAAAGAAGAAAAGGAGAGATTGAGAGGGGAGGGAGAGGGGGTGCGCGGGAGGGGAGGAGGGGGAATCGGAGGAGATTGAGAGGGGAGGGAGAGGGGGCGCGCGGGAGGGGAGGAGGGGAGCGATGGGACGGGAGGGGAGGAGGGGCGCGCGGGAGAGGAGCGACGGGAGGGAGGGAGGTGGGGACGGATGGGAGGTGGGAGGGGGGTGTAGAATAGTTATTCTAAGGGAGGGGTGTATATATATATATATATAATATATATATATATATATATATATATATATTATAGGTAAATTAACTGGTGCTACATGGAGTATGGGCTCCAAGATTCAAATTGGGTATACCCAATTTGAATGAGTATGAATTGTTTTTAAATGTTTAGATATGAACATTAACTTCTTTACTAACAAGTTTAAACAAGCTTGAACTAAGTTTGAACTTTTTTTTTTGTTAAATTTTGGTTCTAGGTATATAACATCCAAACATATAATTCGTTAGGTATGTAGTTGTTTTGTTGTTAGGTATTTGTATGAATCAATTTCATATACCTAGGTATATACTCACAATTTGAAAATTTTAAAAATTTGAGAGAATTTGTGTTTTATATATATATATATGTGTGTGTGTGTGTGTGCGCGCGCGCGCGCTTGTATAGTGTTGTGAACGGTAGTACAAAATGTGGGACTGTAGACCTGGTTAAAAGAAAATGGGCCAGAACCGATGAACGTTTGGTTCGTTTCAAAAACTGTCAATGCAATTAGACATAATATAGAGATTACTACAAAACCAGAGGGTTTGGTATGAAATGAAACCTTTGCTAGCTACGAAGTGGGGTGGGTCAGATTTAGAGTAATTTATTTTCCTTTTGCTGCTCTGTTTTAATTTTCTACTCCATTTTTTAGATGGCCTCCAATTTACTGACTTGATATAGTAGCACCAACCCAACATAACATAAGGCAGTTATTAGATTCAATAGCTTTGTATCAAAACTATCTAAAACATATTTCCATGAGGATTCATGTTTATGTTGCATCCAGACGGTGGTCTCTTTTGATGCTAATTAACAAGCACACTTCTACTAAGTATATTAAAATATTGTTGAAGCTTTCATCTCAGCAGTGGCCAAAAACAATAATTGTTAAGTTGAGCAATCCCCAACTAAGCTCGACATGCCAGGGCAGTGTACAACTCGTCGCCGAGCCAATGCTAGGGCTTACATATCGTGGGCATCGTCATAGCGTGCTTGCTGCGGTGTGTCCTCGTCATAGCTAACGACCGGATCACTTGAAGGCTGCATCGTGTTGCAGCAGAGGGCCTCTGGTGCACGATGCTTGAGCAAGACAGTGATCCACCGGCTTCGTATAGGAAAAACAGTGGCAATCGAACTCGCTGCACTGCCGCTGAGATTGCTAGTTCGATCGTAGTTAAGCATAGAATCACCCAGCAGAGGGATCCGAGGCGGCTGAATAGTTTCCAGTGCCTCCCATACCTAGTTAGCAGAGCGAGCTAGGAGGAGACTACATCGATTTTTACCTCCAAAAAGGAGTACTGCACCAGTAGGAGACTAACAGCTCTCAAAGTGTCATGCCATGAAAATTCGATCGAGTGTCTTTATTTATAGATAGCATTTCGTCTCGAGTGAATAACTATTACTAGCTAGTATGTACCTCAGCCCTGAGTGGATTCGATATGGTGGAGAAAAACGTCCCATCGTTTCGCTTATTCAGGCATATTTACCAACGAAAAATAACTTGTAAATAAAACTTTTATATATGTGTTCTTAGCGATATTAAAGCAAAGGCTGAAAAATAAACTTCGATGGAAAAACTCCAAAATCAACTTCAATTTAAGATTAAAAATTCAAATTTTGGCTGATAAACAAAAACATAAGAAAAAGATGAGGTTGTTTACCGTAAGTTTTGATACAACCATTGCTTTGATTTTATGTTATTACTACTACATGCTCACTTGCAGTTTACAGGAATAGAAAAGGCGAGGCTCTCTGTTTATGTTGGCCCAGGGTTGTCCCAGACTCTATTATCTCCGTTAGCATTTTCATTTTCTGATGAGTTTAACTGCAAGCACTTAATAATGATCTAACAGATATCAACATGTGTCAGCACTTCCCTAGTGATAATGACACCAATAGATTTGTAGTTAATCTGGATAATTTGTTTAACTTTGCATACATATGAGTTCATTAGATATGAACTTTGCATCGTGAACGGCCATCACAGATGCGCTCACCGGTGACAGACCGAAAAAAATCCACATTGAAGATTGGTCCTCACCACCGTACCCGTCACCTGTGGCAGGCTAAATATACGGCCCAACATGGGTCATCTGTGATGGGCCACAAGCACACCAGATGATATCAAAGAGGATAGCACCCATCAAAGAGGACTATAGTCATTTTTACGGGGTCCTGTTAACAGACTGTCAATAATATCAGTGACTATATATATACCCCGATACTTGGTGAAATAGTTATCACAACCCAGCGTACTGTTCCTACTTCGGGTGGGAGGGCTAGAGGGGCAAATATTTACTCATCAATGACCATGCCCTCCGTCAACACAGTTGACGGTTATCGCCTGGCACAAATGACCGGTTCCCCACTAGTGGGAATTTTTCAGTTGATCTATTGTGTGTCTGAGTTTTTCTCACACTCTTCTATGCACATATATTTTGATTTTAATCTCATTTATACCTGTTTTGTCAGTAGACTGTTTAATAATTATTAAAAAAGTCAATTATGTATTTGACATGGAAGTGGACGTTAATGTTGGATGTATAGGGATTTGTGTATGATATTAAGTAGCCAACTACAACAACCCTTGAAATGTAGGTATGGATAACAGGACTCACAATTCAATGTTGAGAGCACAACTATTTTCTAGGATACAGTCATTGAGGCAATAGATATTCCATCTTTGCTTTGATCCTGAACTGCGGCTTATGGGGTTGAGAAGTGAACGGAATTCAGACATGTCATCAATGTTTGGAACTTGGAAGTTCTAGCACCAGTATAGAAAACAGTTAGCGAAAACATGGTAGGATAGGATGGGTCAATGAATTTATGTTCTTTAAGAGGTTTCGATGATTATTCTCTCGTACGGTTGCCTGATTGGTCATTCTGACTTTAGTAGCTAAAAGGTTTTTGAACATTGTAAAAGGATCAAGTACTAACTAACCAAAGCAAAAGCCAAACTGAAGTCATGTTTCTTGTAGTATGTAAAGAAGCAAAACTAGTTCGTTCTTTGTTCACATTTCCCTCGGTCTTGCCTAAAGTCGTTATGCATGGAAGTTGATGCATATAGCTGAGACAGAAATGAACAAGAAGTATATATACTGAGTTTACGAAACTTTGTCAGCCCTCGATTTTATTCTGCTTAATTCATTGGTCTTATTCAAGAATTAGTGAATTCATTGTATCAGACACAATCTCTGAAACTTTGTTCCTTCCTTAACTTATGATCCATTTGTTGTGACTAATTTTTCTTTTCAACCAAGAGCTTTCTACTTGATTCGCACTTATGTTTCTGTGCTAGAGTCTGACGGAAAGCTATCCTCTCTTGTGAAAGAATTCGACACCGCTATCACGTGAAGACCACATCAGAAGTTTCTCCCAAAGACCTCGACCCAGTGCAGTTATCTGGTGAGATATGGTGGCAGTACATTTCATGTTGCATCCCATTTCTATTGCATGTAACTTTTTCCCAAGAAATATTTAGAGAGTTCAGACGCATACAGTGGTTGTTGCTAGTCAGTTATACCAAAGTGTAGAACACTAATGTTGGTTGTTGTGATGAAAGTTACACGCATGGTTCTACGTAGATCAAGAGTGCAAGGATGGGATACCCTATAATAAATTGGTAGTAGGTGAGTCTATATTGCGTTCAAGAAAAAGAACAGAGAAGCACAGCAATTAGAATACATTAGTAATAATTTTACTATTAGTACATTCCCAGAATGGAAACAGAACATTATTAGGCACTTTTGACCAGCAGGAGAATTGGAGGCTTTCAATCTTAATAGAAAAAGCTCCTCACAAAGAATTTTCAAAAAATTTGAGAAGTTCCTATAGGATTTCTATTAATTTTCAAAAAAAATAACAATTGTTATCTCTGACGACATCTTTAGATAGCCGCTTGTGAAAAACCTTTTCACAAGCAGTTAGTTAGGTTGTCCGTATATGTAAGTATATCGAACTATCCACGGGACAAGTGAGCCCACACCTTTACCCAGGCATATTTTCAAAGACATCCACATGTGTAAACCGTTCTCGCAAGCAGATTCTAAAGACTACTGCATGTGTAAACATATTCACATATTAAAAAGTTGGATCCGAGTAGTTGAAATCTTTAAGTTTAGGAGTGGTTGAGTATTATCTTGTGTCTGGTAGGAAGCCGAAATAGCTAGCACCAACGCAATTTCCCGGCTTATTCGCCTCCTTCCCCCACTAGATTTGTGGCTCGCTGACTTTGCCCCACTTCCTCCACCTTCACTAAGGCTCACCACAAACACCACAAGATTTTCCACTTTCTGGCCACATATCATCTAAGTGTGCCATCCCTGCACCACGGCTATCAACGGCTATTACCGAAGCTGCATGCTTGCGTGTATGATAAAAGTTGCTTGTTTTCTGACTTCTTTGTGCTTGCTACTACAGCATGTGAATGGGGTGGCAGTAGATCTACTCATTCACTTGCTCCTTTGCTTGTTTATGTTGATTGCATGAGAGATATGGGGAAATCACGGAGGAAATCAGCCTATGGAAAATGTGTGCAACCAAAACTCTAGCGAGATTAATGGTGCATCAGTCAAACAGCTTGGTGAGGCACAGTGCGTTGTATTTTTCTTGTTGTTTTGTGTCAACATCTAGGCACTTTTTAAACATACTCCCTCTCTTCGTTTCAGGTTATAAGACGTTTTTTACTTTGGTTAAAGTCAAATTGTTTTAAGTTTGACTAAGTTTACAGACAAATACAGTAATATTTAAAATTAGTTTCATCAAATCAATAATTAATTATATTTTTATAATAAATTTGTCATGGGTTGAAAATGTTACTACTTTTTTCTATAAACTTAGTCAAACTTAAAATATTTTGACTTTGACCAAAATCAAAACGGCTTATAACCTGAAACGGAGGGAGTATATGCTATGTAAACTCAATGCATCTATGCACGTGTAATGGCATGAGCCAGATGGTTAGTGCATTAAGTCATCAAATTAACATATAATGGCGAATGAGTGACATTCCATGTTGGTTTGGTATGAAAAGTTACTTTAAAAAAGTATTTCAGGAAAATTATATATAGAAAATGTTTGCGCGAAATGCACTGTTTGAATTAGATTGTTGTGAAGATTATTGTCACATACTATTTACTTGATTATAGGGATGGCTTAAATATGTTATAAAATAAATTTAATAAATAACTTAAAATAAGTTGTCTAACAATGCAATTGAAAAATGTTTTCTTTCAAAGGCATATTTTGCGAAGCATGGAGCAATTAATCCATTACAACAATTCGATGAATATGGTGAAAAGAACAAGGAAGTATGGTCGATGCTTGACTACAGGGTGCTCTGATCTTTTGCTTACCTACGTATTTGTTACAATGCTCTAAGCCTTTGCCTCCTCTTGACCGTTAGTCCACAAGTGAAATTGAGGAAGAGATTGACCACTAAAAGCAAATTTGTAAAAACTTATCCAGTAACAGGGGACAGAGATTAAGATATTGAAGCCTAAAGTACTCTGCTGCCGTTCCTCGATCCTTTGCCAGAGGTATCATCTCGCCTGTCATACCATGTGGCAATTGGAAGTTGGGACATAACCCATATGCGACCTGATATGCTTGAATTTGTGACCTTGTTGATCGAGGAGCAGAAAGGAAGGCTTTTTAGTTGGCCGAAGGAGAAAAACTTGGCTGCCTAGCTCTCATCGAACTAGAAGGGGCAGGTTGTATTTGTGCCTTTCCCGGCACTCTCTTGATTTTTCTATCATAGTACATGCAACAGGTAGATTGTAATGGAGCTCCTGATGCCTCTTAGACCTAATATGCATGTAAGTTTTTTGAGGAGCAAATTTTGTCATCTGCTTGGCATGTTATTCCTTGCCTTCTGCTATGTCTGAGCTGCTCTCGTTCTTGTTCTTGTGTTTGCTTCTCTCTCTCTTTCTTTCTCTTATGGTCATTTATATGGACTCTTCGAGACTTGTAGTGTTGTGAATGGCAGTACAAAATGTGGGACCGTAGAGCTAGTTAAAAGAAAATGAGCCACAATTAATGAACATTTGGTTTATTTTAAAAACAGTAAATGCAAATGGACAGAACATGGAGATTACTATGAAAGCAGGCGATTTGGTATGAAATGAAATCTTTACTGTGATGTGGGGTTTGTCAAATTTAATTGCCTTTTACCTCTCTGTTTAATTTTCTGATATATTCCATTTTTGAGATGGCCTCAAATTTACTCACTTGATATAGTAGCACCGCATAGAAAGCAGTTATTAGGTTCAATGGCTTTGTATCAAAAACTATGTAAAACATATTTCCACGACGGTCTATGTTTATTGTCATATTAACTGTAGTCTCTTTCCTGCCAGCAAACACAGTTCTACTAATTACACTGAAAAATTTATTGAAGCCTTAAACTTAGCAGTGGCAAGAAAAACTCCTTAAGCTCAGCAATCCAACTAAGCTCGAGACGGCAGCTGCATCCACTCTAGGGATGAAAACAAAATGGATTCGGATAGATAATGTTCATACCAGTCTAAAAAGTAGATATCCAATCGGGCTATAATCATGTGAGAGAGACCGCCACGCCAGGCCACGAAGGGCAGCCGGTACCAAGGGGAACCACCGGCTACATCTACGATTTCTATATGAGTCACCATTAGCTTAGATTATGTGCAACCATGTTATCAGCTTTTCCTTAGAAGTTGACCCATAATATCAACTGTAGTATTATATCTTAATTAGCAGAAGAAACGATAGGATTGGTGGCCTTGATGGCCCATCCTTTTTCTCTTTCAATGTCACCATATATGTCATTAATACCATTAGTTGTTCTTTTAAATCTTTTTTATATCCTTAGACATTCTCCTTATTATTTTTTTAATGTTCTGTTATATATTGCTCGCTATATTTTCATGCAGTTTCTTTCATCAAAGAGCAAATCACGCTTTCTTAGTATGGGTTGAATTAATCATATAATACAAAGACTTATTTTCATGCTATCAGTTGTACTGGTTATTAGGTCCAATTATAGATATGTTCTTTTTAGTTCTTTAAAAATGCATCTTAACCGCTGACAAACACTGGTAAGAGAGATTGTAGCTTGAAACGATATTTTTAGGTATTTCTCCAATGCCCACCTTAACGCGTGGGGTATCATCTTGTATAGGAAATACACAATGGCAATCAGACCTGCTGTGCTGCCTCTGAGATTACCTGCTCGATGCTCGTTAAGCATAGCATGACCCAGCAGATAGATTCGTGGCTTCCGATGCCTCCCATACATACTTACATAGCACATAGCAGTAGAAGACTAACATCGATTTCTGCATTAACAAAAAGGACCGCATGTAGCTCACTACTAAAAAATGCATTTTTTTTCCGACGTGGGGTCTTTTTTTTCGTAGGCGGACATGACCCTTGGAGCCAAATGACCGTCTACAAAAATATAAATCGGGTGAAGTTCGTTATCCGCCTGCGAAAATCTATTTTCGCAGACGGACCACTTAAGCGGCGCCTGAAAAATGTTTTTTTTGCAGGCGGACCACTCAAACGGCGCCTGCGAAAACAAGCAGGCGAACCTTATGTGGTCCGCCTTATGTGGTCCGCCTGCAAAAATCCTACCTACCCAAATAAAATCAGTCATCCTTATCCTCTCCTCCTTCATCCTTATCCTCTCCTCTCCACCACTCATCCCCTCCTCTCTCTCTCTCTTCCCTTCCCATCATATCCTCTGCTCCCTCCCCTCCCCTTCCTTCCTTCCTCCGTGAGAGAGAGAGCTTCGGCGGCGGCGCGGGCGAAGGGGGCCGCCGGCGGCGCGGGTGGAGGGCGGCGGCAGAGGCGCGGGTGGAGGGGGCCGGCGGCGGCGTGGGCGGAGGGATTCGGCGGCGGCGGCACGGGGCGGAGGGCGTCGGCGACGATGACTACCGCACAACGACGATGACTACCGAGCGACGACGACTACTACCACCGGCCGCGTCGCTGCCCCTCCCCGCGACCCCTCCTCTCATAGATCCAGCGGAGGGGATGGGTGTCGGCGGCGGCGCAAGGTGTATGGGTCGGCGGCAGCGCGAACGGAAGGCGTCGGCCGGCGGCCCTACCGCAAGACGACGACGGCCCTACCGCGCGACGACGACGACTAGCACCGGCCGCGTCGCCGGCCCTCCCCTCCCAGATCCGGTCGGAGGGGGGAGGGAGGCGGCGGCGGCCACCCCATGCAACGGAGGAGTTCGCCGGCGACGACGACTCAGAGACGACAACGTGGTTTTTTTAGTTTACATGTACATTGATGTTAACTTGATGTGAATTTGAATCCAATGCTTTTGTGATGTGAATGTTTGTGATTGGATTTTGTTTCTTGGATGAGATTTGTGAATATTTGTGATTTGTGATTTGTGATTTGAAACCCTAGGGAGGGGTGGGGCTGGCGGGAAATATTTTTGGTGCCGAGGGTATTTTTGTAGGTGGGGCTAGTGTAGCATTTGAGGTGCCTGGGAAGATTCGAACGGCTGCCTGCGAAATCATTTTCGCAGGTGGTGCTTTGGTCCGCCTGCAAAAATTGAAGATTTTTAGCGTCGTTTGGATATAGGCGGAAAGTTTTGCCGCCTGCGAAAATGTGTTTTGACCACCTGCGAAAACCTTTTTTCTAGTAGTGGCTGCTGCGGCTTCACTAGTTCACTATGTGCACTATCAGCGCTGCTCTCAATGTGTCAAGCCATACGCATATTGGAGTACCGTCTTTATTTATGCTATCTATGCACTTCGTTTTATATCGTCTCAAGAGTATAACTATTGCTAGTATATGGTCGACACTACTATCCAATATGGTGGAGATAGGAAAAAATTGTGGTTGCAGACTGTAAGTTTTGAAATTTCAGCCTGAAATTGTTCTTTTATGGTCTAGCAAGCTCTACATATATACGTCAGAGGGTGTCTTTGTGCTATGTTTATGCAAACAAAAAATCTTAAAAGAACGTGAAAATTCAGGTAGGAGAGGAAGAAAAGAAAGTCTCAAAAGTATTGAGATCCTCTGTTGTATTGCAAAAACATGCGTTCGTCCCAAAAACTTGTAAAATCATTAAAAACTCTTCTCTTATTCAACGCTTTCAGCAAAGTTCACTCCCCTCAATTCTGCAGTATGTGATATGAGGAGCTTCATAGACTGCTTTGTATGAACGTTTTCTGCCAATTTTATAATTCTGATAACATCGGGCAGCCTTTATACATAGATACATATAGCACCCAATAAACAGTGAGTAAATTCACAAAACTACATATACTATGATAAATCTATCACAAAACTATAGATTTAACCACGTGTATCATAAAACTATAGCTTTCTTCACAATACTAGAAATTTAAGGTATCAAAAAACTACAAATTAAACATCAGTTTTATTATAAAATTACTTTGTAAGCTCACTAGTGCTATGGATATAAACTTTAAAGTCTGTAGTTATTTGATAATTTCATCACTACATCTCTAGTTGTGTGATACGATGCTTTGTAAAATATAATAATTTTGGTGTTAAATCTGTGGTTTTATGAAACACATCTTTAAATATGTAGTTTGGTGATAGTTTGGTCAAAGTATATGTAGTTTTGTAAAAAGAAAAAAATACTCGTAAACAGTAGTGGAGATATCTTGTTATAGTTTCATGCATTGTTGATTCGAGACAAATAGCCTTACTGGCATAAATGGGGCCATGGTTGGTGCACCTCCTGGTTGCACTCATGATGCTATCGGGGAAGACTATGCAACCATGGACTTGACTCTCCTCAAAATGACCACTCTCGATGTTAGGGCTTCCACAATGTACTTTAAAATTAGTCTATAGTCAATAAAATAAGTAAAAAAGTACGAATTACCCCTCTGAACTATCGCGGTCGTCCGAATTACCCCCTAAACCCGAAAACCAGACATCGTTCACCCTTAACTTTCAATACCGGACAAATTACCCCCCTCGACCCAATTTAGAGCGATTTTACCTACGTGGCGTACATGTGACAATCCAGTCAGCATTTTCTTATTAAAAAATGGTGGGGTCCACCTATCATCTTCCCTCTTCCTCCTCTTCTCTCTCTCTCATCCACAAGTTGACAAGCGTGGACGACGGGGATGGGCGGCAGCTGGAGGAGGCGTGGCACGCGGAGGAGGCGGCGCTGGCGATGGCCGAGATGGAGAAGACAAGTGCCGCCCGGCCATGGAGGCGGCTGAGGCGGCGCAGCATGGCATGGCGCATGGCGGTGCGGAGAAGGCAGCGGACGGCGGTGCGGCCGACGGTGGGCGCGGGCGATCGGCGCGGAACGGCACGGACAGGCAGGAGGCGGCGGAGAGGCGGGGACAAATGGGGATGGGCGGTAGACTCGTCGCCGGAGTAGACGAGTGGCTGACGAATCCGTCGGCGGCGGACTCGTCAGCACCTTCAGCAGGATGTTGCGGTCGAGCAGGATGTTGGCCGGCTTGAGGTCGCGGCGCACGAGCGACTCCGGCTTGGTCTGATGGAGGAACAGCAGCGCCGTGGTTATCTCCGCCGAGATCCTGAACCGCTGGCTCCATGGGATCGACGGGCGACGGCGTGCCGGAATCTTTTTTCTTTTTATTTTTGTCTCTGCCCGCTTCTGAATTTTCTGATCTGATTTGGCGCCGCGTTTTGGACTTTGGGAATGTGGTTATGTGCTGCATATGTAGTATATTGGTTTCTCTTTGGAATGTTGGGTAAAGAATTTTGTCGAGAGCTAACTTGCACACTTGTATATATGCATGGCCTTAATTTGCAGTCGATGGCTTGCATCATCAGTGATTTTGCAGCCGTCCACCGAGGCGCGGCGGTACCAGCAGCCGCCGCCGGCGTAGCTAGACACGTACGTGGTGCAGATGCCCAAGGACAAGGTGTTCCGCGTCCCGCCGCCGGAGAACGCGCGCCTCTTCCAGCACTACACCCGCCGCGCGCGCCAGGCGCCACGCCCGCTGCTCCTGCGTCCGCGTCTGCTCCTGGCTCCTCCTCATGCTCGTCTTGCTCATCGTCGCGCTCACGGCCTTCGCCCCCGTCGTCTACCTCGTGTTTAAGCCCAGGCAGTTGGACTACACGCTCCAGAGCGCGAACCTTCTCGTCGGCCTCTCGGCGTTGCGCCGCCGCTGCGCCTCCAGGTCGGCCAGCTGTTGCGCCGCCTCTCCGCCGCTGCCCGCCTATCCGCGCCGTTCCGCGCCGACCGCCCTCGCCCACCGTCGGCCGCACCGCCGTGCGCGCCGACCACGCCGTCCACTGCCTTCCCCGCACCGCCGTGCGCCATGCCATGCTGCGCCGCCTCCATGGCCGGGCGGCACTTGTCTTCTCCATCTCGGCCATCGCCAGCGCGCCTGCTCCGCGTGCTGCGCCTCCTCCAGCCGCCGCCCATCCCCGTTGTCCCCGCTTGTCAGCTTGTGGATGAGAGAGAGAGAGAGAGGAGAAGAGGAAGAGGGAAGATGACAGGTGGACCCCACCATTTTTTTAATAAGAAAATACTGACTGGATTGCCACGCGTACGCCACGTAGGACAAAACCGCTCTGAATTGGGTCGAGGGGGGTAATTTGTCCGGAATTGAAAGTTGGGGGTGAACGATGTCTGGTTTTCGGGTTTAGGGGGTAATTCGGACGACCGCGATAGTTTGGGGGGTAATTCGTACTTTTTCCATAAAATAATACATTCAGCTACCTAACCACATTGTGGAAGTAGTCCATAGGAGAGAAATAGCCAAAGTCATCCATAAGCATATGAGCTGCCTATATAGAATAAAATATGTCATTTGTCTCTATTTCCTCTCTCCTCTTCCTACTACTTACTGCCTGTATACATTGTGAATATTGCAATAGTTAAAGTCCACAAATATGGGTCCCATCTATATGGACTACTTATACATTGGTGTTGCCTTTAGCACATCAGCACGGATAAATTATTCTGATGGTTGTGTGCATCATCACTCGTACTCAACCGAACAGGCTTATATCGGAAAGGACGCGGCGGATTGCCACTACTTAAAAAAAAAGCACATAGAGATCGGCACTATAGGTACCGAAAGTGCTAAAAATCGGCATCTATATTTTTTTTCTCACCTCTGTGGATTGAAAATACAAAAACTGACACCTTTAAATAATTATATGTATTGGTTCTAAAGAAAAACTGGCATCTGAGATAATGGTTTTTAAAAAATGGAACCTTTAATATATTATAGGTGACCATTAATTAAAAACTGACAACCCTAATATATTATAGGTGTTGGAATTTTTTTAAAAAAAAAGGCACTCCTAAAATCGAGTCGAGCCGAACACCGGTGGCCTCTCGTCCTTCTCCTCTTCTCATCTCTCTCTTCTGTCATTATTCTCTCCTCCTTTTTCCTCCACTGCACCCTCTCCTCTCTCTCTCTTGGCTCTCTCTCTCTCTATCTCTCTCAGTCCCCCTCCCCCTCTCTCTCTCTCCATCGGTCCCCACCGACCCGGCGTAAGTAGCCTGACGCGGCGCCATCCACTCCACCATTCAGAGTTCTGAACTCTTAACTCCATTTTAGTTTTTCGCTCCTAACACTGGCTCCGTCCCCAGCCACGCCGCTTGCTACTTTCCTCCACCGCCGATGTCTCTATCCCCACCCACCCCGTAGCTTCGGTAGCCTCATTAGGGACAGAAGGGCACGAGAAAGACGGTGAGGAGAGGAGGCAGATGAGGCCAGCGACGCTGCCGCCGCCGCTCAAAGTATCCAGATCCGAGATGTCCTCTTCGATTCCTCCTGCTTTCTCTTGGCCAGCATCACCTTGTGGCTATCAAATCTAGCGACAGTGAGTTCGGAGGTGCCTAATCCAGCAGCCCGCCCTGTAGCCACTGAAGAAGAGGGTGAAGTCCCTCAGGCGGCTAGAGGTAGAGCAAATATTGTTTTCTTATGAAATTTTTGGGTTTGTTTTCTTAAGCTTCGGTTCTTGTTTTTGGCTTATGGTGTTATCCGATTTGGTCATATTGAAGCTATGAAACTTTACGAGGATTTTGTTGTATTAACGGATACAACTTGGTTTCCTTTTCTCCTATTCTGAGTTGGTTTTCTTTTCTCCGATTCTGAGTATGCAAAGAACAACTGGGATTCAAGGAGGATGGCATGACACGCTCGATGGAGAAAGACGTACACGACAGATGAAAACATATTAGTGGATTCAGGGACAAGACAACGGCGTGATGCGCTCAACGAGCAAAGACGTACCACTACAGATGAAAACATCAGCATGATGCGCTCAATGGACTAAGGCGTACCGCAACAGGCGAAAGCGTATTAGTACCATTCGAAAGTTACAAATGTTTTTAGTAGTTAAGATAAGAAATTGAGGTTCGATTGGCAGACAAACCTCAGATTTATGCTCCAACGGACACTTATTTGTCACCTATTGAGGCTTATTTCAACTCCTTCCCTCATTTTCACTCAAGTTAGTAACAGAAAAGATATCCGTTGTTTGAGTAATTTCCGCGCTCAACTACTCCCTTTCTCTGCAACAAGTTATAAGCTTATCATTCTTACATGGCAACAAGCCAACAGCAAAATCGCTGAGGATGAATACCAATGTCATACAAAAAATTGTGTTGGAATTGACAGCAAGTGAGACCAATCGAATGGAGAATATATCCACATCTACAAAATTGTTACTCTAAACTGAAAGCCCTTCTGGGTTGTGTGCTTCAATGTCAACATGTTTAATCCCAGGCACAATCTTTTGGATCTCTGACTCCAGCCGATCCACTTCATACCCAAGAGCTTCGACTACATCCTCACCTGTACAAGCAGTGTTTTTCAGATAGAGATAACAAGCATAAATCCCTTATTAGAGCAACATATATATATTGCATACCGTAGTTAGACATGACCCTTATTAACTCCGTATCATCCTCGGACAATGAAGCCTCCCGGAACTGTAAAACGGAAAAAGCAAGAAGCTCAGGGATGTAGAAATAATGCAAAACCAAAACTGGGTGATCATAATGTCCTATGTCCAAAACAGCACACTCTCCTGACAAGGTAGAGTATTCTGTCTCGCCTGTCCTCTCCTCTCCTCAAAATTGATTTAGGACATGAGGCTTCGAATGATCATTCGTTTCCTCTACATGTGTGTGCAGAACGCAAGAAAATCTCACGACAAAATGAGGACTTTTCATTCATTATACATCTTTAAATTATTTAAATACTAGTTTAAGAGTTTTAAACACTGAATTACATAATTCAAGTGATTTTGACACTGCAAAGAAAAGGCGAGGGAAAACAAGTCAGGTGTTAAGACTTGAACTCACAACTACCATAGACATAAGGTCTACCATTAGGGCACTTGAGTACCTAAAATCTCATTAAAATCTTGTGCTACAAGTACAAAAATCACTTATATTGCTAGCATGAATATTGAAATCTTGAAAGGAATTATTAAAATCATCAAAAACAAGTACCAGAGATAATTAAAACCATGAGAAATAGCTTTTAAGTGTACTTGGGGATTCGGGTTGTATAATGTTCACTAAACTCATGTGTGGCAAAGTAAGCAATTAAAAGGCATCGGGGGCAATTTGAAAAAGCAGTGACTTATGGAGGGTTTTATATTTTTCTTCCAATTTCCTATTAAGGCTAAACAGCAGTAGAAAAATATCAGTAACAAATATCTAGTATAGTTGTAACTTGTAGGTGCTAGAATAATATTTGTGTTGAGCACGCAAGTTAAACCCAAACACTAACTTATAGCTGAAAATTTAGCTAGCATTTGAATATATCAGCTACAAGGCATTACGTACAATTTAAACAAATATAGCTGATGAATGAGCAGTTGTTTCACTAAATTAGCAACTGAGATATACCCCGTACAAAAAACAGCGGCCAGCAACCACTAACACTAATCAAACTAATTTTCAGAGGAGAAGAGCACCTGTTTTGCCCATTCTCCACGTCCAGTCCTTTCCAAATAATTCTGCACCAGGACTACTCCATTGAAATCTATGAGAAGATTAGGCCAGAAAATTGTCAAGAAAAGAGCCGTAAGGGAGTATGCGAGGTAAACAAAATAAGAAAGTAACAGGACTGATGTTATAGATGAGTTCAACAAATCAATAAGCAATGTTAATGGGAATAGTCACTTGCAGACACATTACACCAGCTCACATGAGGAAAAATCCCTGTGGGCACTTGCTATCATGGGAATTTCAGATAGTTCTAGACTCAAGTAACACAACACTACAACAGTACATTAATTTATCATCTGAATTGGAGCCAAGTCATGAGTTAGATTAACGAAGAAGTATACCATATTAGTAGTAAGAAATACAGTAAATGGTTAATAGAAGGTACAACAGGTCTCTGCAGATGAATAAAACCATCTTGATCATTTACAGATCACCAGTTCATCTCACAGAAACAAGATTGACTGTAATAAGTGCTCTAGTATGACTCTTTTAAACAAAAGGTAGGCTTAAGAACAATGGATATAATCATAAATGAAGACGTCTCAAACTAAAAATGCCATGCATCACAAGTACTAACTGAAAATGACGACAAAAATAAAATAACTGCCTTAAATTTGGAGAAAGCCAGATTATAAGAGCTGTACCAATTTCAGCTTTGAATCTAAAGAATCCTGGTCCAATCACCTCACTTTTGCAATCATAAAGAGCATCTACAACCTGCATGATGCAAGAAAATCAGCTCCATAACATAGATCCAGTGTGCGATATGGAATAAGGATATCCACAAATTTTCACCGGATCAGCCTTCAGAAACTCAAGAACACGCTGCATGTCATGATCATCAATAGCCCTTCCAATTAAAGCATGCCTGTTTCTCTGGATTAGAAAAATAGCAACCTACAGAGAGCACAATAGTTTAATTTGGAACAAGGCATGGACAGGGATGAGAAAATTAGAGAAGCAAATCATCAGCAAACTCATATGAGTACACCTTTTGCACTGTGCACAATTTTGGTGATTCTTTGGCAATAGACTTTTAAAGTTCTTGTTCAATTTGGGTGGCATTTCATGAAAACAAGATTGGCTAAAGCTGGTTTTCAGTCATTAGTGTTTATGTTTTGACTTTTCTGAAAATCAGGAAAAGGTGGTCTTACAGAAAAGAATGCAATTATATGCTTTTAGAGATCTCCATGTTGCCCCAAACTAATGGAGACAAGATTTAAGGTGGTTCAAGCTAGAAACATGTTTAACCAAATCTAGTATTATCAGAACTGTCTATCCAAAATCTCCTTTAAGACTACAGCTCTGTATGGTAAACCATAAATTGTTCCAGGCAAACAACAGCCACATGCATATCTGACCTGCTTACTTTTTAGAGAGAACTTCCTTGGGAATTGGACACGTCATTTTTAAGTTTAGAAGGAGTTGGGTACTACTGCAGATTATAAGCAGTAAGTGTTACCTAACAGTATCAACTGTATATGTGATACCTGAGTACCCGACAACCCATTTATGGTTCCAATTATGTAACAATATACAAATGAATTAGGCTTTTTTAGATTTTAGAAACACACAAAAACATGGATAGCATCCACAATTTTAGTATGAGCAGAATACAGAATATCTGAATAAAATATACTTCAGAATAGATGTAGTCAACATACAAGAAATACACATCAATAAACAAATCTTTACTACGGTAGCTATGAATCTTTTGGTCTTGGGGTTTCACAACTGCTGATATCTGAACATAGTGCTCATCTGTTATGATAGCCAAAATACTGTTTTATCTTGCATAGAAATAAAAAATGAACAAAGCACCATTTGGCCCTTCCTAGCATAGTTGATGGGCATTCGATGAAGTGTAGACAGCAACAATAGAAATGCAAGAAATAAGAAGTTTAACAAGATAAGTGGGATAAAAGATTTAGATTGTCATAGTTTATTTAATTATAAAGAAACGACGACATGATATTTGTGTCAGACTAAGGGGTATACATGTATCCAATACCAAATGACCATTCAATAAGGCAGAAAACAATTGAACAAATATTCCGTTACATCAATTAGTCACACATAGCAACAGAATATAAGCCAAGAAAGATAATAGAATAATATGAACCGACTATGTTAACATACCATTCCCAGTAAGTTGCCAACAATGATGGAGCCAATTGGATCATACATAGCATTGCCTGTGGTTTGAACAGCCACCAAAGATGCTCCAGCAATTGCAAGACCTGTAACAGCAGCACCATCCTGTAGGACATTATCAGGGCATGAGAAGGAAATCAAGTAGAGGAATAGCAGGTGAGTGGTAAATGAACAAAACATTTATTGATATGGCATCACCATATGATATTTATGAGCAACTGAAGCAGTCATCAACTGTTTTAGAAACAAAAATTCATTTCGACATGAAAAAAAAAGTATTAAGGTAGTCTAGAACACATCACTCACTTCAGTCATGACAGCAACTGAAGTTGGATCATGACCACGCCAGATGTAGTCCCTGATACTCATTCCTTCTGCTGCTGCACCCTTCCTAACAGCCTTTATAGCAACCAGCAGTGAAGCACCTAAGAGGCAATAGGGTGACTCAATTATAACAAAGTAAAGACATGGTTAGAATGTCATGTAGCAAGCATGTAATACCTTCAATTAGGAAGGACCCACCAATCACTAATGCAGCATAGTGGATGTTCTCAGGGGGCTGTCAAATAAATGTGTCACGATATAACAACTGTAGTTAGGTAACAAAGATTTTCTAATAAGATGGAGTGCATGTGTAAAATCTTTTGGTGAATCAAATGATACATTTGCATCATACTTGCGAATTCCATAAGTTCTGAACTCCATGCACAATGGTAGCACCTGAACCCAAACAAAATATTCCAACTGCAGATATCAAGGACCATACAAATCTTTCTTTTGAATAACCATAGCTGCAGAAAAAGAAATTAAGACATGGGGCAGGCAGCATGTCAGTTTATGGCATATCACAAATAGCCTTACCACTGATTCTGTTGTGAGTAGCATTTAGTGGTATACTGGCATGACAATGAATAACAGGATTCCCTGTTTATCTTCAATTCAAGACAATTTTACTCTGGTGAAAATAACTGATTTTCCATGCAGAAATGGGACTAAATTTATGGTACAGAGAAAATAACAGTAATGAAAGAAAGTGATATTTATATGTCAACAAAGCAGCATTTCCAAATTGACAATCGATACATACGGGTGTAGAGCATCTGGAGCACGTCTTGAGCTGCTCAAGCCATATGCAAGAAGAGCCTGATGTTTAATCAACAATTAAGCCCTGGATATGAACCTTCAACAAAGCTTACAAAAAGAGATAGCAAAAGTAGAAGCATCAACTACCTGGTTAGCGAAGTCTGCAACTGAGTGCACTAGCTCAGCTAGCATAACATGACTAGATGTTGAAAGCCATACACCAAACTTCAACGAAAAGACAAGAAAATTACACCACAGTGCTGTGTTAACCGCTCGATGGCTGAGATCACATTCCATTAGCATCAACATGAAACAAAATGTAATAGGTAAGCTTGTGAACAATCCAAATATGTAATGATTAACTAATCGTAATATTGGACATAAATCTGGCAACATATGCAATGAAGAACTAAAATCGAATACTCTTCTTGCCGTTGTTTTATTTTACCACATGGACAAAAACATAAAGGGTTATGTGCAACATGTTTTTATCAGTAAGCATCAGGAAACATATTTCACTTGAACCGTACAGAATAGGTAAAGTACTCCACAATCCTTTCCTCTCAAGCTTACAATAGTGCTACATCCAATCCCCCTCCCATTGCTATCAATGTCATTGTGTAGGACGATCACGAATAACATTTATGTCCAATCACATTATAGAACCAAAAGCATTTCTGACGCATATATTCCTTGAACACTCACCCCTTCAACTTCAATCAGATAGAAGGTATCAAGTAACCAGAGCACACCTTTTTATTGCAATGCTTCCAATATATTAAAAGTAAACTAACAAGATCATACCTTTAACCCGAAAATCAATACGACTGCAGGACTGAAAGAAGGTAACACGCTAAGTTGCTTGCACATTGCAAATAGAAGACGAACTACACACGAAGCTTAGCACGCCATACAAAGGTTCTAACTTGAGCGGGGGAAAAAAATGGGGCATATCCGTCTCACCTGTGCTCATCGTCAAAGTGCGCCTTCTTCTTCGCCTTGGCGACACGAAGAGAATAACCTGCGCCACAACAACAAGAATACGCAAAGAGAGAACCTAAGAAGCCCGCAACAACGAGGTGAGAGAGGAAAGGGGGAAGGTGAGCGAGGCACCCAGTCTTACTGCGGGAGAGGGTGAGCCGTACGGGAGGCGCGTCGGCGACGGGGCCGCGCGGCGGCGACGGGGCCGGGGGGAGGGCCCGGGCCCGCGCCCGCCACCGGCTTAGCCCTAGGACCCCCGAGGCGAGGAGCGGGCGGGGCGAGAAGGGAGGAGGGGGCGACGGGTGGTCGTGGTCGTGGTGGTCGCCGCTGCGGCGGGAGAGGAGGAGGAGGTGGTGGAGAGGGTAGGGCGAGGAGGGGAGGCGGGGGAGGGAGGAGGAGGATGAGGAGGAGGAGCTAGACGAGGAGAGGAGGCGGAGGCGGAGGGCCGCGGCGGCGGCGAAGGGGCGGCGCATTTAGGGGTAGGGGTGACGGCGGCGGCGGCGAGGCTGCTGCTGCGGCGGCCGCGAGCGGGGCGCGGCTTCCATGCGAGGGAAGCGATAGAAAAAGGAAGCGGGAGGGAGTTTGGGCTTGGTTGGGGCGTGGAGAGTGGAGACGGCGATGGAGTGGACGGTGGGAGAGAGCGATGGACCCGACGGTGGGGTGGAGCTCGTGGACGCTAGGGTTGGGCCAATCTCTGTCACGACTTCTCTTCCCGGACAACAGCTGGCATTTCTTGCCGAGGGCCTATTTGGAGAGCCTCCTTCTCTCGGAATCAAAACTCTAGATTTTTTGAGAAGTTAATAGTCCAGAAAATGAAATCTAGATTTTCTTGATTCTCAGAAGTTTAAGCTCCTCCAGACCGGCCATAAAACTTATAACTAGTGTTTTACTACGTATTTATTTACCCTGTGATAAAATCTGATTTATCCCGAAACGTGATATTCCTAAAAGTTTTATCTTGCGTGATAAATACGTGACTCTTAAATAAACACATGTACTAATTGCATGTTTGTTCGGATACTAACTTTACCATAATCCCCCTGAAAAAAAAAACATAATCCAACTTACCAAAGATGGGACAAACCCACACAAATTGTGACCAACGACAAATGTAGCAATGTTTGGCTAAGAAATGAGCCTATGACATGTGGGCCAGTAAGTTAGTAAAGTATGGTTTGTCACAGATATAGCAGTTAGTAAAGTATGGCTTGTCACAGATATAACAACCAACCAAATACTTACTTTAACTAAAGTGTGGTACGTCTAATGTGTGACGTGACAAACTATGGCAACAAAACCAAATAGGTCGTAAGGAAGGTTGGCCCTGCACTTAGGCGAGTTGTGCGACCGTCTAGGGCCCAGAGCGGAGGAGGGGCGTCACCAACCCCATCCCACCCCCATCCTAGCCTAATTGATACGGGTAAGGCTTCCTCTTTCACGTCGCTTCTTTTTTATCCCCGATTTCCTCCTTGACCGTAACTTCGCTTTGCACCCATTTGCACCATCTCTCCATCTCTATGCGATAAGCAGGCAACATCAGTGAGAGTCGGCAGCAGCGACCATCAGGAAACCCACAACTTGCCCCTTGCATCATGGTGACTGCACTAGGTATTCTCATTGGCATCTATAGTCCAAAATTTAGGTTAGTTTTATTTTGTTCTTGATGATTAATCTACTATGTAATTTTAGGTGTTAGAATATTTCATAAGGAGCATCTTTCAGTACTCACAAAAGGGAAAAATTGCATCAAGAAATGAGACATTGGATATCTGTTATCCCCAATTCAAGGTATTTGTACTATTTGGTTTATTTTTCATGTTATACTATCAATATTAATTATAGAGAACGGAATATTGTATTGTAATTATTTGGTTTATCATGTAGTAATATTGATTTTGTCACTTTGTAGAGGATGTATGGCTTATAAAATATATTTACAAGTACAAGAATATTTAGCCCTAAAGGCCTTAACGTTGGGTTCACCGTTCGCCTAGGACCCTCCAAACTATAGAGTCGCCCTGGTCCTAAGGTCCACATATCATCCTCTCATGCTTTATAGATCACATCCAAGCAATGATTATCGCGTAAAACCCTTCGACACCCACGTATAAGATTCCAATCACATAGTGGATTACCAAGTCATTGATGATTTGTATGTTACATGTGTTGATTTCTATGGAGTAATATTAAGAAATTTACAAAACCCAATGTTTTTATGCTGCTAATGTCCTAGTCCCTACATATAAGTATTTGTGAATTTTTCTCTGATTAACGTAACAAGAGGAGGTAGCGCTGAAAGTTAATAAAAATATGTGTGTTGCAAAAAAAATATACCTAACAAAATGGTAACAGATGAGGACAGTGGAGAAGCAAATGTTGCTATGAAGAAAGCAAATAAAGGTTGCAACAAAAGTAAAAACAACAAAGTATAGTACTTACTTTACCTTTATCAAAGCTACTTGCAACTCTAAGGAAAAGCCTGGAGCAAATTAAGATCATATGTATGCCATAAAAAATATTGTTAAGTAGAGAGTACGAGCACACAATAAGGGGTCATGTGGGAAGAAAGTAATCGTTCGTTAACTCATAGGTAGGCGCAAGCATTGAAATAACTAGACTATAATTTAATATAATTTGGGTCAAGATAGTTTACTTTGGTTTGAGCTTCGAGCTAAAAGCTTGTTGGTTGAAATTAATTTTGAAAATTCAAGCGCCATTAATTTGGTTTTGGTGATTAATGACAAATCCAATTCCATGAGACTAATATTGTTGTAAGCATTTCTTTGTCTAGTCTCATATGGATATGAAAGTGGAGTGTGTGAGAGGTGATTCCCGGACTTCATATGAGTTGAGATAGAAATGTTCATTGATGGTGGAACTAAATCACAAGGATGAAATGCATGGAGATCAAGCTATATGTATCACACTTTCTCTCCATGTACATATTGATATATTCATATATAATATTTCCACGTGATTGACATATGCATGTGAGACTAATGTTTTGTTTGAGTCTTATCTCTTATTTAGTCTATTTACATTGAGAACGTGGAGATGATGAAGGTATGGTTTTATTTTAATGTCTATATTTGAGAAATGCCTTCTATTCTTGTATTGGATAAGCTCTCAATGTGTCATATCTTGTTATGCATACTCTTTCTTCACACAAATATTTTGTATGCATACATTTAGGGGGAGCAAATCCTATACTTTAGTTATGCATGAAATCGATCCAAGTTATTCACTTTCATTTAATTGGGATCTTTACATTTGAGCATATATTTGAGTATATGACACTTGTGGTGTTGATTAATACTCATCATTTATTCATATCCTTTTATACATGCGATCGATTGGTCAACGTGTGAAGGTTGACAACCGGATCATTGGGACTAATAATTTCACTTAGTTGAATGAGAAAAATAGGTTCCAAGGATTGAAAAGGTGTTGACGCTCAAGTGATATGATTACACCTAAATACCAAGAATAACAAAGCGAAGATATTGAAGATGTGGGATACGAAGTGGCTACTATGGCAAGACGGTGAAGGGCAAGCGATGCTCGGTCGCGATGGACTATGCGGCGGTGAAGGGCAAGCAAGGGGCTTGGTGCCGAAGAACCAAATCCGGTGGTAAAGGGCGAGTGACGGCTTTGTCATGATGAACTGTGCGAGACCATTTGAAGCTACAAGTAACCGCATCAATCATTTGAAGAATATACGGTGAAACGGTTTTGGCGTTGGCGTCCCTTAAGACAAAGGAAGGAAATGGAAAGAAGGTATTCCTATTGGTATAATTCTATTCCTATTTATATTAGAGTATAGAAATGCCGTACTATTAAGAGCGATGCAACGTCGATGCGTTTGTGTATGTCTCGGTGCTCAAAGTGACCTATCATAGTGCTACCTTGAGAGAAACCCAAGTTTTAACCTATCCTTTGAGTGGTTTTAGACCTTGTTATTGGTTGAGTTGGGTAGTCCTCTAAGTGAGCTTTCCATAGAGTCCAAGATCATAAAAACGACTCCCGAGCAAAAAGTTATGGTCGTTTTACTCTGTGCTTTTCGGAAGTTCCAAAAAATTATCGGAAGTTCCGAAAATGGATGCGAAACTGAGTTTAGCTTCTGGAAATTTTAGGAAGTTCCGAAAATTCCTGTCTTTGCCTCCAACGGCTAGTTTTTGAGAGGCTCGGGTATATAAACTCCTCCACCCCTCCTTTGAGTGGCTGCTGTTCTTGGGGAGTATTAGACACATCCAAAACCCAATAGCCATCCACATTTCCCTACCTTTGTGGTGCCTCTTTGTGAGGGGGATTTGAGAAGAGAAGAGAGTTGGATTGAGAGAGTGAGGAGTTGAGAGCTAGTGAGCTTCACTCCATCCTTTGTGGTGCCTCTTTGTGAGAGGGATTTGAGAAGGGGAGAGAGTTGGATTGAGAGATTGAGAAGTTGAGAGCTTGTGAGCTTCACTCCATACTTTGAGCACTCGAGTTCATAGCAAGCAAATCTTCGATTGTGTTTGTTACTCTTGGGGACTAAGGTCTCCTAGACGGCTAGGCGTCGCCGGTGAGCACCCAAGCTTGTGGTGTGCCACGGAAAGTTTATGAAGACTTCGATTTCGCCTCCACAAGGGAAGAAATCAAGAGTGAAACCGAGGAGTGCATTTGTGCAACCTCGTGAGGAAAGGGTTGAAATAGACCCAGCTCTTGTGGCCCCTCAACGGAGACGTAGGATCCGTGGATCCGAACTTCGGGAAACAAATCAACGTGTCTCCTCTCTTGGTTTGCTCGTTCTTGCCATCTCTCATATTGTGCTTGAGCTTGTTTTGACCCAATCTACTTGCATGCTTAATTAATATTGTTGGTGACCTTATATCTTGTTTAGATACCTTGTTTGTCACCTTTTGATTCATATACATTTTGCTGGTGGCTGGTTGATGTGTTGCTGGTGGCTGGTTGATGGAGCAATGAAGGGACTACGGGAATGGATAGGACTTAGGGTTTAGTATTTTCATGGGCCTTTTACCACTGGGCGTTTTCTTGGGCCATTTCAGTCTTGTTGGTCTTCTATGAAATGGTATGATTGGGCCTGTGAGCTAGGCATATTTGGCTCGTGAGCCAGCTCGAGCTGGCTCGTTATCTCTAACAAGCTAAAACATCAGCTCAGATCATTACAAAAGTGCAACGAGCCAAGTCGAGTCGAGCCGAGTTAACGAGCCACGAGCTTTTCGTTCACCCCTAAACATGGGGCATGGGCCCTAAGGCATTCTCTCTCTCTCTCTTCATGTATATATGCAATTTTCACTATTAAAGTATACCTTTAATCCATTCATCTGTTAATCACAATGAAAATAAACATTGATAGCATCACGTGTATGGCATACCCGTATACATGCACTTACTATTACTAGAAAATACCACATGGATAATAGACTAATAGTATTACTTCTGTTTATATGTATATATGGTGTATCACATCATGGGTAATAGTCCTAGTTAGGTTCCTTAGGTTTATCCCATTGTAATTACATTATAGAGTTATTGGGCAAATTACATTCTCAAATACCGTGGTTGGGTAGTACTCGTAGAAATATCAAATAACAAAGAACATAAACAATGGAATTGATATCATGATATGTGGATCAAACTTTGGCTATTCTATCAATTACTTTAAAGAGATAACAAACATTACAATACCTAATTACAATGGGAAATGATAAACAAGAACCCATCTACATATCCACAATCTTAATGCTTGACTAATTAGCAGTTCAATACATACCAGCGGCCGTGTGGCTTCATCAACAGTGAATGGGTGAAGGTGGGAGCAGTCGGATGATGATACAATTGCTTATAACAGTTACCACTCAATAGTTCGTTTTCAGTAATAATGAACACTTTAACATCTAATAATTTAGCACATTTGAGGAAGGAACCCAACTTTTTTTTTTGAAACAAAGGCCAACTGAAAGGTCAGCTAGATTTGTACATATGCCCCTAAAGAAAGGACATATTACAACTTGAGCACAGCGTATGCAGATGAGGACTTTAAAAAGATAAGAAAAAAGCAACCAGGTCCTTATTAGTCTTGCTTCTTCCCCTGCATCGGTACCATGATCGATGATGGCAACGATGGGGAGCTCGCAAAAACAATGGCAAGCTGCATAAGGTTTCGCTAAACAATAAATTTGAATGGGCCTTCTAGAGATGAAGGTTACAACTTGGAACCATGGGAGAACTTCAGCTGTCGCTTTAAGACCCGTGCGGGAGGCAAAGAAGAGGACCAAATGCAAAGCAGGAAGATCGCTGGAGAAGGGGCTGTCGACCGGCGCTACCTGGTTGATGTTTAGATTGAGGACGAAGCCACCAACCCGAGCAGATCTGTTGTTCCTTCAGCTGCCGACGTCTTGGAGAGACCCAACAACTCATAGATAGAAGGATCTCGTCGGCAAGTTCCTCCATCACCGGAGTTCCTTGGGACAAGTAAGGCCAGACACTGACGACCTCCTTGAACTGCACAAAAGAAACGGGATGAACCTGAAAAGGGGAAAACCTAACTACACCTACTACTAAGCAGAGAAGGAAGGTCTGACCCCTCCCCTCACTGGTGGGGAACCACCGGATTTGAGGAGAAATAGGGGTTGAAGAGAATAAGTGATTTACTGTGTTTTGCGAGAGATTTCCGGATCATTGGATTGTATCCAACTCATTTTCAATACTAATAGATATTGAATTATACTCCCTCCAGTGTGAAATTTGTTGACGTTTTAGCTCTTGAAGAATTATATGATATTTCTTGATGTTTTAGCTTTTCTTTTTTTTGCATCTTGGACCTTCTTGCCCCTGCATGCAGCCGGCCATTACTCCCATTATTTCCGACGTCATGCATGCATACTGCGCGGGCGCTGTTGACTTCTCATTTCCTGTTCAACCATTACTCTCGCGCGAGCGGAGTAATTTCCTTCTTCTATGGCTGTTTGTTGGCTCTTTGCCTTCTACTCTCCTCCTTGCACTACTTTCGCCATGGAGCAGGTCGTGCAGGACACAGCCACCGTCGCCGCCGTGGAGCAGGTTGACGCTGGCGCTGTGGTGGTGAAGCTCGTACAACAGGTGGACGTCGCCGTCGTTGTGCAGAAGTGCAGGACATCGACGCCGCCGCTGTGGTGGTGAAGCTCGCACAACAGGTGGACGTCGCCGCCGTTGTGCAGAAGTGCAGGACATCGACGCCGCCGCTATTGTCCAAGAGGTCGACGCCGCCGTTGTGGTCGATGCTGCCAACAGTCACACGTCCACAATGCCATGCAAAAATATATGGCCACCAAGAATCGAACTCAGGACTAGTAGCTTCAGTTTTGCATGCGATGGCCACTCAAACCAAGAGCAAGTTGTGGTTTGGTGTGCCTCGAAACCGTATTTATTAGAGGTAAAATAGGAAGTAGGAACACTAATTAATCACTCATTGGTATGTGTAATCCTGTCTAAAACGTTAACAAATTAGGAACTCGAGGGAGTAGTCACTTAGTACTTCCTATTCATCAATTAACTCCCATGACACATGTCTCGTTATCTCCTGAACATGTCATTACACTGGAAACATCTTGTACACCTCCTTTCCCATAAAACAAAGATGGAACACAACATTTCTATGCCAGCTCACCCGTGACATGGCCCTCTCCTATTATTATAGCAACCGAAAACCCGGTCATCTGCATCATCTCCTCAACAGCGTGTTACACAACAGCAAAAACCGCCGAGTTAACAACGGACAGATTCGCTCGCAGCTCGAATAGGAAAACCCGCAACGTCGGCGTCGCTTTGCCTGTGTGCTCGGCGGCCCATATTTACGCACGCAAGCACGCACACGAGGTCGCCAGCGCGACCAAAAAAAAAAAAAGAAAAAAAAAGAGCGACGCGACGCGACGCCCAAACGAGAAGCAACCGGACGCACGCACGGCGATACGAGACGAGACGCCGCCCCAAACCCAACCCGGAGGAGGAAGAGAAGGGGAAAAAAAAAGAAAAAAAAAAACCCCACGAAGAAAAGGTGAGAGTCCGACCGATCGCCGGCGACCTCCGCCCCGCGTTCGCGGATGCGATGCGCCGCGCGCCCCACCACCACCACCACCACCACCACTGCGCCACCGTGGTGGGCCGCCGCCGCCGACGACGCGCAGGGCTGCCCCGCCACCGCCGCTGCTGCTGAGGAGATCCGTCCCGCCCCGCCCCGCCACCGCCTCGCGCCGACGACCGCCGTCTCGCGCCTCCGCCGCCGCCGCCGGGTGGCGCGGCGGGCGTGTCGCCGCCGACATGTGGCTGTTCTGGCGCAGCAGGAACCGCTTCTCCCTCGAAGAGCTCCGGTGCGTGACCCCCCCCTACCTACCTGCCCTCCCTCCCCGTCCCGTTAGGTCTTCGTGGGGAGCCGCCGCGCGCAGATCTGCGCCGCGCTGTAGGCTGTAGCCGGAATCAGCGCGCAATTTCGTTTCGGTTGCGTCCAACTAAAACCTCGTCTCCGCCCGATTCCAATCCAATCGCTTCTTAATTTTGTGCTAAGTAGGCCTTCATGTCTGTGTTATCTCTTGTTGTCGACTTCTCTATGAACTGTACAACTATTAAGCTTGGTTTAGAATTGAGGAGTCATGGAAGTGGTAAACCAACCAGAACCGAGGCATATGTAAATCTACAGTACAAAAGAGGGGATTCTTCTTCCTCTCCTGTCCCCTGATGGCATGATGTAATGTCCTCAACTGCTTAATACTGTTTGCATTTGCTGTTGTTGAGTACAAAGTTTGTAATACGGAGGAGATAAATTGGAGAACAACTGTTTTTGAGATTGGATATGCAGGATTAGTCATGATCAAAGTAGTTCACCTTGGAAGTATTATTTATTTCTGTGGGGGTTTGTCTGTGCGATATATATTAAAATCAAGAATCACATGAGCTGTGATGGTTAAGCAGCATAATTACACTAAGAAGGTTGCACAAGCTACAACGTGCATTTTTATACCATAACCTTGTGGAAATATCACTTTGTGGTTTGTGCCTGCTTCCTTGCAATTAGAAGCACACAGCACAAAAGGGGCATTTTAACTAATATAAACTTTTTATTATAGTTTATTTGCTAGTAAAAAAAGAAAATGCCTGCCTGTTAAGAACCCTCAATTTGTAAGTTCATTATTATTCTAATGAATGATAAAGTAATCCATAGCTGTTTGGGACACATATTTCCATCGTGAACCATCTTTCCTTAATTTAGTTTGTAGTAAGTGTTGAAATACCCCAGGTATTTTTTTGTGTGTGTGTGTGTGTGTGTGTGTGTGTTGGGGGGGGGGGGAGGCATAAACAACGCAAAGCCACGAGGCATGATTTTTCTTTCAGAAAGTAATGCAGCATCAGGTAACTGCGAAAAACGTCCACAATATCTGATTGCATGTTTAACAAATTGTTGTTTAATTTAATTTTGATATTTATTGTAGGCCAAAATTCTCATTTCTTTTCTACAGTTTTCTTGTGTTTAGTTACAATTGTTATGCTCAATTTAATTTTGATATTTGTTCAAAGTTACATTTCTCATTCCTTTTCTAATGTTTGCTAAATCAAAAGTTGTTGCATACTCATATGTTAATGCTCTATGTAAGTTTCATCCTTGGTTTTTATTCCTATACTTGTTGCATATCTTATGCTGAGACAGGTCCTTTGCTGCAGGTATCTAACAGATCAGCTACAGAAGGTTCATATTGTTTATGAAGCTAATAAGGTATAGTTGATCTTCCTGGTTATCGCCAGAATTTTTGTGACAATTTTAAGTTGATTGGCCTGACGATCTTTCTTTTGAAGGATTTTGTTGTTGAAGCATTGAGATCAATTGCAGAATTGATGATCTATGGAGATCAGCATGATCCGTCATACTTCGAGTAAGTATTTAATGGGATGGTATCTTGGAGGTATTATCAGTTGATCTATTTGTTTAATTGGTATCTCTTTCAGATTTTTCATGGAGAAACAGATTATGGGTGAATTTGCTCGTATTTTGAGAATTTCTAAGCTCTCAAGAGTGTCTCTACAGTTACTACAGACAATGAGCATCATGATCCAGAATTTGCGGAATGAACATTCAATTTGTAAGTCACTACAGACAATGAATATTCACTCAATAATGCGGTATCTATCCTGTGTCTACACTATTTTGTTTTTGAAGGTTCTAATCTGTAAGCAATTATGTTTTCTGCAGACTATATTTTCAGCAATGAGCACATCAACTTCTTGATAACGTATCCATTTGATTTTCAAATCGATGAGATGCTATCATATTACATTTCCTTTCTACGGTTTGTAAACCAGTCCGAACGTCACTGACATCATTCATTTTTTTTATATATATTGGCTTACTTGATTTTTGTTTCATGAAGGGCAATAAGTGGGAAGTTGAACAAGAATACAATTTCTTTGCTCGTGAAGACAAAAAATGTACTCATACAATCCCTTTTTATGCACTTTCGGTATTGTTTTCCTTGCTTCTTTTGTTTGGATAAATAAACTAGGATTCTATTCTGTATTTACTGATTTGTGTGTGTATACAATAGGAGTAGCTCATGACAAATTCCTAGCTGCCAATTACAAACAGACCTTCAGATTGAATCCGACAATATAATTCGCCATTATCGTTATGTCATTCTTGACACCCCATCGAGGCCAGCAATATTATACGCATGCATTTCCTTCCAGTGCCATAGTTTCTCTTAGCTCCACTTAGTTCTGAAGACAGATCTATTGGATCTATTTTTCTGGTCTATTTACATTATTTGCTACATTATTTTTTTTGGATCAGTTGAGCTGTACATGTTATATGAAACACAGTCTTGTAACAGATTTTCTCTATACTATATGCAGGATGAGGTCATTTCCTTTCCGCTGTATGTTGAGGCCTTAAAGTTTGCTTTTCATGAGGACAGCATGATTAGAGTTGCTATACGTACTTTGACGCTTAATGTGTACCATGGTAGGTTGGATAGCCTTGATGGCCATTGTATGTCTGTTATGCAAGTTCTTAATTTGCATTTGTGCTGTTTCTTACCAGATCGTTCTTTTCTTTCAGTTGGAGATGAATCTGTTAACAGATTTGTCTCACGTGCACCACTGTCAGACTATTTTTCAGACATGGTCAATCATTTTCAGAAACAATGTATTGACTTGGATAAGTTGGTTGTTCGTTCTGTTCGGTAAGTGTGCCACTCATTTTGCCATTCATGGATAAATCCAGAACATGTCACTAAGGTCCATCTGCATCCAGAATATGCCACTCATTTGATGATAACACGTTGGCCTGTGTCCTCGTGCTGTTAAGACATCGATGTCATAAAAACGGCTTCCTTCTGCATTGACAGTTATAGTAAATGTGCAAAAATAATTTATTTTCTTCCGTCTGTGTTCTATTCTACAGAAATGCAGATTCTGCTGTGCCAACAGCCTCTGTTGAGGATGCAATTGTGCAAATTGAAGATACACTCTATTATTTCAGTGACGTTATGTCTTCTGGGATTCCTGATCTTGGAAGATTCATCACTGAAAATATCTTGCAACTTTTGGTGTTTCGGTTCTTACTCCCATCGTTGCAAAGGCAGAGCACTGTAAGTTTAGCGAGAAATATTTTTTGCATCCTATTTTTGATACCTAAGCTTCCTATTTGTTAAAATTTATTATGTTCATGTTCTTTTGTCTAGGATTTGGGTATAAGTGTCACTACTTCCATGTACTTGATTTGCTGTATACTTCACATTTTTAAGAACAAGGATATGGCAAGCACTGTTGCTGCTGCCCTTTTCCATCAACCTGATTGCCATGATAGGAAGCAAGGAACTCCAAACGGTTATACCTCTGAGCATGACAATGGCATATCTGACAATCAGGGCACTAGCACCTCAGATATAGACCAGTCAAATGAAGACAAATCGGATATCTTGTCTTCATCAAACACGCATTGCTTGCCTGATGATCCATCATCAAGTGATTGTTGCCAAGGCAATACACTTAGGTATGCTGCTCTTGCTTTGTTTGAGTTTCCATTATGCAAACTCCTTGATTGTAGTTCTTACTAGTACTAATTTGTAAACTATAGATGGTAATTTCCACTGGAAATGGGGATAAGGCAGTAGTCTGTAGTATGTTATATATTTCTAAACATGGTACGTGGTATTGTTAGGCATATAATGGTTGCGAAGTACATTTTATATGCTAAAATTGTTAGGGATTTATTGGCATGATCTTCCTTGCTAGGTACATTTTATCTTAGAAATTCTGGTAGATTTGGTATATTCTGATTAAAAGGTTCATTGGGATCTTATTCACGCATTTATTGATATTTTATAATTTTTTATAGTTATGCTTTAGTTGTTAGTAAGAATGTCTATCATGTGCCAAGCACCACTCCATTGCTCATGCGCACACCACAAACATGTATGCAGAATGATCTTGTTTTACCACTCCATTGTTCGATATTTACACTAACTGTGTTCTTGAAGGCTTGAACCCATTTGTATCCTGATAAATTTGTAAGTTTAGGGGCATAAGTGGCACAAAGATTATTTTTAGGGACCTACTAAAATGATTTTTAAGTTTAGGAATCCAAACGACAGCACTAAGTCCTTGTTTGGGAGGCCCAATTTCTTGGCTCATTCACATCCAATAGCCAGGTTTTAGTTCATACACCCTGCCCATCCCCATGGATACCCCAGGTTTTTTTAACATCCCAAGCATGCCCTAAGCAAGTGGGGGGCTAGTAATGCTCCAGGCATCCACATATTTTGAGAGCTTCCAAACCACACAAAAAAAAAAAACCCCACCAAGTTCAAAGTTCAATAAAAAATGCATGGGAGGGTAGTAGCACCCATTACCTTCATCCTTCCACGCACACTTCAACTAGAATGTTAATTTTATATTAATAGATTAGCGAATTTCATGGTTAGACTTGTCATGTTTTCGATCTGTTGGGTTCTCTGGTTTCTTTGGAGATGTTCATGATATCAGGTGCGTGGATGATAGTGTGATCATTATTATCGTAAGTTGCCTGTCGTGGTTGTCCATAAATATAAGGGAGATCTTGCTGCAATTTTCCTGCTGATTTTTCTTTTTTAAAAAAACTGGACTCAAATATCTTGTGTATGCGGTTTGGTAGACCTATGTTTATGTGGATATTCAGGACGTTACAGAACCTTAGTGCAATTCTCTTCTCTTCATGCATTCTGCTCCCCGTGGCTATGAAAAAATATTATTGGGACACTGACATGGTCTCCAGAATGCATTTGTAATGACCAATTTGCACTGTTGTGACGTACTTTATTTTGCAGATAAACTCAATAAAATTTTATGAAATTACAGAATATTGCATGAGATATATCTACTCATTCCTTAGTATGGCCAATATAAATATTCCCTAATACTTTGTTAAGTTAAAATAGTTTGATTAAATGATTCTAGGATAACCTTACGCACTATATTTATCATAGGTGATACAGTAGATAGTGACATAGACCTTTCTTATGCATATGCCTATATTTACACAGCTATGCAGATATTTGTTTTTAATTGATGTTTTTAATGTTGCTTTGTGGTATGTTAAGGTTGGATGTTGAAGTAGTACGTGCATAATTTTACATATTTTGTCATTCTATATGGTAAAATATGAATCCATTTCCTTATTTGCAGGGAACATTTGCTGTCTTATATAATAAGTGGGGATGACTTCCAAGCTTTAGGTTCTTTGTGCTTATTTTCTACATTGTTGCAGACAAAAGGTACTTTTACTGTCCTCATTTAACTAATATTTTCACTGTGGAATTTCCAAAAATAGTAATTATTTGAGTCCATATTGTCTTTCTAGAACTTGATGAATCAATGCTAGATGCACTTGGAATTCTGCCTCAAAGAAAGCAGCATAAGAAGCTTCTATTAGTAAGTGCTATTCTTCTTCTTCTTCTTCTGCAACATTAGTACACTTCTGCTATTATCACACCCAGAGTTCTGATTTACATGTTTGTTAGATGGGCCTTGTAAATTAATCATGCTGTGGTAATGGTATCTATGTTGTTTTGCTTGTGCAAAATGATGCATCTGTTTGTATGCTTGAAGGAACTAATTTTGTGAACTTTTATTATTAATATAGTACATAAACTCCTTTTTTCTATGTGACATTTGTTGCTATAGCTTAACATTCAATATTGAAATGACATAAGTACATAACAACTGGAGCCATGATTAACAAGTTAATCATGTTAACTTATGTTAACTTATGTTATATTGTACCTTTGTTAAGATCATGTGAGCTGTCTTAGGCACACTACAATTTTCTGACACCTGTATTGTGAACCTGCAGCAAGCTTTGGTAGGAGAAGATCTAGCTGAAAGGCAATTATTTTCATCCAGTAGCGGTCTAGCAGATGACAGCATCTGCAGTGATTTTGATATGTATGTAAGGAAGCTTCAGGTATACTGCTGGTTCTTTCACCCACACTTGGCAGGATGCAATTATACTTGGTGCCGTCTACTACTTTCCAAAACTTTCTATGGCATAGTGGGGTCCACAATTAAGTCCTTTACTATCTTATAATATATAAGAGAAACCCACACGTGGCCTGGTATCTGACTGCAAATATTGTCTCCTGTTATCTCATTGTATAATATGGAAGACATGCAATGGGGCTTAGAGCCTTGTACATGTAAAAGAAAAATATCAAAAAACACAAGTAGTCCCTGTAGTATGTTACCTACTGACATTGCAACTTCAAGTTGGCCCCCACCTGTGTGTACTGAGAAACAAAAAGAAAGTTTATAGTGCTAACTTTTGTTTATAAGTTTTTAATTTATGACTTAAATGAATTTACTCTTGTTTTCCCAAGCCCCTCTTTAGCTGAGCCTGAATTTTAAATCGATAAGTTTAATTTGGTGATAGACTATTACAAGATCACCTACATGTTTGTTTTGTCTTTTGGTGTTAATTTCGTGCTCGAAGGGGTGTTATTTGAACTCGTTGCCCTGCGCTTCATCAACAAATATCATTTATGATTCTTTTCATGATCATAATTTGTCATGTACTCCCTCCATCCCAAAATATAACAACTTTTAGAGTTCAAGTTTTGTCCGGAATATAACAAACTAATACTTGTAAAAGGTGATTTTTACTACTAAATTTCCCATACTACCCCTTGGTTTTATTATCACCCCAACTAGTCTGGGCCCACCAGCCCACACTTCACCCACCCCAAGGAGACAAACAAGTCCTTTTACCCCTCTCCTTAATAGCCGTGCCAAGGGCTAAAACTTGGTATGTTCTTGGTATGTTTTGGGATGGAGGGAGTAGAAGATAATTTTGAACTTGCCATCCTAGAATCAGACAGATTTCTAGGACAAATTGTCCGCAGGTCCATGCTTATTAAATTGAGATACAAATAAAACTATCTTGTTTCTTTCTTGTTTGTGTGTTTGTCAATTATTCTCTAGTAAATTTGTTATCACTATGCTATATCTATGCATTTTGTCTTCTTTCCACAGGATAAATACGGTTTAAAGTGTCATCATCCACGGCAAATGACCTCTAAATTCCACAGATATCAGGTTTGTTTTAATTTTGAACCATATGGACATTACCAGTAGATCCTCATGTTCGTAATATAGGTTTAGGTTATTTTTCCCTCAAAAATGGCATCATTTTTTAAATTTATTTTGATTGTAAACTTACCGTCATTAACTAAAATTGTTGTTCCATCAGTACATGGCTAATCATTGGTGCACACTTTATTTTGTTATAAAAGTATGGGCTACAACCTGTAGACACCTTAATAAACTATATTATAGATTTAATGATTTATTATTAACTGAGTAACTGATACAGTCATCCTGATGTCTCTCCAAAAATCTATGAATTTTCTTATTCAAGATGATCTTTTTATCTTGCTTGCATCTACATCAGGTTATTTTGAAAGAATATATTTGCAACTTAAAAATATCCACACCTACATGAATCATGAACGCCTGTTTCCGTATTAATATTCATTCATTAATTTTCGCTGTAGTATACACTTAGAGGTTGATGTGCTACATATTTGAATATGACTTCCAATATTCAAGCATTTTATTTTATTATCATACTTCATATATTAAGGGACGTTTCTATCGTTTGCACTTTGATTTTTTGCAGGTGCTCGATGCATTAGTTGCCCTTTTCTGCAGATCTAATGTATCTGCAGATGTTCGCTTAGTTGGTGGCTGGCTTTTCAGGCAACTGCTACCCCATGGAGAAGAAGAGTTCACTGCTTTTCATCTAAAATGGCTAAAGGTATGTTTTGATGCATTTTAGTCCTGTGATGTTTCAAAGGAGATACAGCAATCCATGATCCCTCACCAGATCACTATTCACTGGAACTTGGCAGTTCTTTCTTGTTGTTTCTAGTCCTGACTTTGAAGCAAGTGTCATCTCCTAATCCTAATGTTTGAAACTTCCCCATATATGTCACAGTACGCTTGGTTGTGGCTAGTTAACTAGTTGAATCACTAAATGAAAGGTACAAAGATGTAGTGATAGAGAGAATATCTGTATATGGGATACTGTCCAATGCCTTTCTAAGAGGATAGGCAGGCTACCAACTGTCATATCTCGTGCTCAATGTTGTTAGATTTCATGTACTCTGTACTGATCATGGATGTGAAGGTTAAATCAAGCATTTATGTATCCCTCCACCCCCACCCTCTTCTTTTTCTCTCTTCCACATTGTCACTACCCTTTCGTGTCAGAGATGAATCCATGCTGCCCATGTATCTGGTACAATTAGCCTAAATTTCTCAATGTTGTCACAATGTTTTAATTGCGCAGGATTCGCATAAGGATTACAGTATAAAACTTTTGGACGAATCTGGAGGATGCTGGCGGGACTTACTTGTTCCTATTGTTAAAGAAGCCTGGAAGAATTGCAAGAAAGGTAGATTTCAATTTTGGGGTGGAAGATCTTTTTTCCACACGTACTACAAATGGTTATCTTTGCTTATACTTTTTTACCTTTTCCACTGGAGTTAGCAATCGAGACATCTTCACCACCTAAAGGATCCAAGTCTGCTATTTTACCCCTGGATTCATGTTCATTTGGAGGTCAGAGCTCGTTGATCACATGCCATGTGACCTGTGTTGTCCTCAACTGTACTGTGTTGAACCATGATGAAAACTTGATGTACTGAATCATATGCACTGTATTTCAGGTGATTCGTCCATTGCCATCGCAGAGAGAATCTATGAGATGGTGAAGGTATGTAAATATTTTCATTTTTTTTGACTCATCCATAAAAATTGACCGATCTGAAATCATAGGTTTGTTCCGTTGATATGCATTTCTGGATTTTATTACCATCAATATGACAGGGCCTGAGTGCCTGACACAGAAGTATTGCTTATTTTGGTTAGAAGTCCTAATATCCATTGGCCACTGAATAACATGTAAGAGAGAGAACCGAATGGAAAAACCATTGATAACCATATCCACAATTCTTTGCTGGTTGCTGTGCTGGAATCTGTAGGAAATGTGGCCACAAAGATTTACTTCAGTCATCATTGTGCTCATGGTCAGTTTTTAAAAAATTAAATGGATGTACATGCATGATAATCAGCTAATTACAAGATGATAATTTGTATTTGTTAGTACAAAGTTTATAATTACTTTGGAGTCTGCAAAGTTCCTTACCGTCCTACTTTTGTTTGTCATACTGGTAGTATAAGGCTATATTTTACATTTTATAACTTGTAATGGTTCGATAGACATGCTGTACTGTGTGCTCTTGACACAGAATATCAAACTTCAATGTTGAATGTTCTCTGAAATATTTCGAGCATTACCAGCAGTGTAGGTAATGAAGTAGATTCTGCCACTTTTCAGATGCCATGGATATAAAACCATGAAAAATAGCAATTTTGTTGCACAGGTCAGAATAAACACGAAACAAGACTGAAAAATTCTCCTATTAATGGCTCGAATACATTAATCTTTACAATTGATCATTTAGAAGTTGTTTCTTATTTGCTTTATAATCAGATCACAATTTGATTTGCACTGTTACAATCAGCAAAAACTGTTATTTGAACACATACGCATGTCCTGAGTTCTTTTATACATGCAGTTCTATACTCTTGCTAGCTGTAGATCTACAAAAGATGCGGAGGACTCCCAAACACAATACCCACCCAAATGCTGATGAAATCCTCTATCAATCTCCAAGCATAGAAATATCCACTGACCACAAGCAACCAAGGGAGAGAACTGAGATGAATGCTAACATAAGGCATGATAAAACTTGTGCCATCACAGAGTCCCTGATGTTGTCACGGTAGGATATGAGAGAACAACCAAGAGAGAGAACCGAGATGAAAGCTAATGTAAGAGACGAAGACTTATGTGGTCACACATAGTCCCAGATGTTGTCATCATAGTTGATGACAACTTATGAAAGGTGCACTGGTCGTAACAACTGCTTGTGGTTGACTGGTTGGGGCGCTGTAAACTCGTTGTTGAGGTATTTGGAGTTGCATGCTAGGTTTTTTATGGCTGCTGGGGTTGCATGACAAAGCTATGGAACTTGGCTGTACTGGAATGAGTTTTTAGAAGACAAATATTATTTGGGTTCTTTGAATTCAGTTGAACGTTTTATGTTGCATTTAAATCCAAATCTACTAAGTGGAGTCCCTTATTAACAGAATCTGAATTAAGTAATTCTTTGGATGTGAATTAACATACCAAATAATGGCCCTGTAAAATCTACATCTTGGTATTTTTGTTGAATAAGTGTTTATTCCCTACCTACCAATTTTTACTAGTTTATTCCCCACGTACCAAACTTTTGTACTAGTTTATTTCCCAACTACCACCTTTTGTACCATGATTTGTTCTTTTGCTTCTAACTTAATTTTCTTTTTGCAAAAGATAGCATAATCCATTATATTATGGGACTGAAGGAGTAAAGTAACAGACTTTGCCCTTTAGGCTGTATCAAATTCTTATTTGTATGGTTTTAAGATCCCTTATGTTGCAAAATGGGTAAAGTGAAATGATAAGAACGATTATTGGAATATGACCATGCCTTGTTCAATATTCTATGAGTGAAAATGAATGTTTTAAGGGATACTCTAATTTTAATGGTGTAACAGAAGACATAAATATAGTAGATATATGATTGTAATAGTGTATTTTTCTTAATTTGTCATCACAAGTCTAAAACACCATTCATATTATCAATGGAGGCAGTACCACCATAATACATATGTTTTGTGTTATTTTTGACGTTTAGAGAGTTTGTGTTCAAGGTTTATCTAGTTATCTATCTGATCTTTTTGTAAATACAATGTAATTATGAGTTGCACTTGCATGCACTGGCCAGTTCACCCAAAGGCTTATAAGCTCATGGTGAAAGTCAGACAATTCACTTGCACATCCAGACCTCACATGCAGGATAGAAACTAGCACAGTTCTTTTTTTTTTTGAAAAAAAAAATAAATTGCACTGTATTCAAATTATAGAACATTTAGTTCTAATGTCATATTGAGTTGCATGCACCTGACGGTTCACTAAAAAACATAGCCTATTGAGAAGGGTTGGCAATTGTCTTATATTTCAACAGTAATAATGCCAACAAGAAGCCCTACTAAAAATGCCTCTAAGTTATACGCAGAGTGAATGTCCTGCTAGGTTTTATTTTTTGTCTGGGAACTCTTGTCCGACATGGTAAAAGCTGATGCACTAAGATAAAATTTCTAATCGCCATTTCCGAAATGAAAATTTTAAAGCTGAATGCTAGTTCAGTGTTCTTGTCCTATGAATTTTATCGAGCTGTTGGTAGATCTTGGCTAGCAAGGTGGACTGTGAATGGTGCGTGATATGAATCACCAAGACAGGTACTCAGTCATGGTGGCATGGTCTCATGGCAAGTAAGCTGAGGTGGATGGGTTAACTGATGCAGTGAGAGCGTTGCGACACACAGATGACAGATCGGGAGCATAGCAGTTGATGTCATACTCATGTTGGCATGTGACAGTAATGGCCTATGTTTGGTGAAGTGCTGTGGAGCAGTGTGGTGTGGCTTGTCAGTAATGGTGCCTACTCATGCTGCCAGCAGGCATATATGGCTTGGCCCCAGTGGTACAGCAATAAGGATTTCACATTGGCCATGGCAACCTTGGTGACATGACGACAACAGTAGCTCTATGGTGACATAAGTGGAGATAGTGGCATGGTTAGGAAGGACAGTAATTCTTATTAGAAGCAAGCAGGGCCACTCTGGGATTTAGGAAAATAAATTACCCTGTCTGGTGTCCACCTTGCGGAGTGGCCTTTGATAAGAATATATAAAAACAATATGCATAGTCTGCATTGTGCATTTGTCGCTTTCAGCAGTTTTGAGGTCACTGAATTTATCTCATGTTGAGTCCAATGATCAGGTAAGCAACATTTGTTGCTCAGGCTATAAAAAGCTCTCTCCTTTTTTTTTTCCTCGAAATAAAAAACTCTCTCCTAACAAATGTGATAATCACTGAAGTTGAGAAACCTAGTGTTTACATCATTACAATTACTACTCTTAACTTACATATGTTCTGACCTGTATGCTGGTGGAAGAAACATCATGCTGCTTTTGAGTGAATTTAGATCTTTTGTACCCTCTGTGTTTTGCTGCTAGAGTCACAAATTGAAACATGAAACTAAATTTCTGAGCTTTATTTTCAATGCGCTATGCTTTATTTTTTCCTTCGAAGGTAAGGAAAGCAATAAATTTGAAACATATGACTTGTTCTGTCATAGTTGACTATGCCTCTGCTTAATTTATTGGTGAAATGGCTGGCCTATTAATTTACATATTTTATTAGGAATTAATGTTACTGAGATATGTGATGATTTTTTCCAGGGTTTTGTGCTACAGCGTCAAGTTATCCTCTTCTGCCTTGGAGAAACTCTCACTGACCAGCCTCCTATTTTTTCCCCAACTGATTTGCCTGTAAATAATCGAGCAACTTTAGCAGGTTTCGATGGCTCAGTACCCAAACCTGGACTTGAAGTTAACTTAGGTCTGAGTTTACCTGGAAATTTAAACTTTTTCATGCTTAAATCATCACAAGTGCAAAATTGTCTTAATTCTTTCCTGCACTTACTGATACTTCGATTTGCCACATTGTTGTTGCAGTTGATGCGGTCCCTTGTCGAATAGCATTTGAGAGGGGCAAAGAACGCCACTTCTGCTTTTTGGCTCTATCTAATGGAACTTCTGGGTGGATTCTTCTTTTAGAAGAATTACCTCTCAAGGAAAAACGTGGAATTGTTCGTGTCACAGCTCCCTTGGCTGGGTCTGATGTATGTATTATCATTACATGGCAAATCTTTTGTTTTTTTCATGCATGATGAAATCATATTCATTGAAAATATCTAGCTTGTAAAAGTATCTTTATTTGTGAGTAATCTAATGTGAACATTTTCACTTTATTTCAGCCAAGAATAGATGAAAAGCATGCAAAATGGTTACATTTACGTATCCGTCCTTCTACAGTTCCCTTTTTGGACACAGAAAAATACAAAGGGAAGACAAGAAAGTACCTTGTTGATGGAAGATGGACCCTTGCTTTTAGAGATGAGCAATCATGTAAGGAAGCAGAGACTATGGTTATAGAGGAGATGAAGCTCCAACAAGGTGCTGTTGGAGAACAGTTGAAGCTATTGCTTGAATTTGACATGCCTGAGGATGGATTACAGCATCCTTGCTCCTCTCATGAAACCACTTCGGATGATGGGTCATGACTTGCTAGAACATCATCGATGATCGCTCATGCCTTACTGGAGGTTTCATCATGTGCAGTGTTCGAGCTTTGAAAACATGGTGGCAGGAAAACCCCGTCGCTGCCATCTCCGACGAGCAAGTCGGTCGCGCTCTGTACATTAGATCGGCAGATTTAGGGAGGTCCCCTTGTTGACACACTGTAGAGTTTCGAGTTTTGACTGTTTTTAAGTTAAGTTAGCTCGATAGGATTCTTTGTACAATAGTTTGTACCTGTCCTTTGTAATGTCATACAAATCACATTCCATTCTTTCATAAGCTTCAGGGCAGAGTTGGGCTGTGTACACTAATTGTTTGAAGAAATGTGCAGGCAATCATATCTGTTGTCAAAAGGATGCCCTGACTATAGTAATAAAATATGAATTTTGAGCTCCTCCATGATTTTTCTTTGTAGACCACTGCTTATGTATGAACTATTTGTTTTGTTTGCTTTTTCAGAGAAGAACTGTTAGCTTTGACAAGCAGGATGCTCAGCTAAACAAGACAACCAGATGAGCATCGGTTGTGCTTGTTGAATTCTACCCTTTGAACTGACGCTTGGAATTGAGTTTGATGTTCAATTGATTGATGCAACACTGGATGTCTGCTTCACAATGCAGGGTCTTGGTAAGATGATGTCTTCTGTAGACCGAGTGTTTGGACTTTGGAGCAGGTGAGCAGCCGGTTCATCCATAAAATACTGCCGTTCATCGATCACTTGTGCAGAAAAATCTTTTCTGATATTATTCAAGATTTGTTCTTTGGATCATGTCTAACAAGTAGAGGTACGTTCATTTCACCAGAGAAAAAGAAGATCGAATCTGAATCATTCAGGTTATACTCTCGGTAGTTTGGAACACTCAAGGTTACATTGTCCTAAATTAATAAGTACTTTGGAGCACCCAAGAAATTTTTTTTAATCAAGGTTAAGGTGAAATTTAAATGAAAAATAATTGCGATTGGTCAAGACTAGTAAACGGGTGAAGAAATGAAGTGAGAGAGAGAGTTGCGATATGGGATTAGATGGAGAGGTAGCTATATTTCAGGGCAAAATTGAAATGCTAAATTTAGCTATATTTAAAGATTGGCATCTGTCGGCACAGTTTGGTTCAAATCTTCCGTATATTTTTTTCTTCCTTGCCTATCCCTACTGATAAGTGTCCATCCATCTCCCTTTACCTCTTTTTACTGCCTCTCCAAAGGCAAAAGTGGGGGTTAAAGCTTTGGGGGGGGGGGGGGGGGGGGGGGTAATTACAGGAAAAAGGGAGCTTTCTGATTGGCCTCTTTCTGCACCGAGTTGCCGGTAAATATATGCACGCGTTAAAATGGAGCTGCAAAAAGGAAAAGCTTCCTCTTTCCCGTGCTTAGCAACGACGACGACCATATAGCATGCCCGACCGACCGAGAGTGATCTGATCTTCCTTAAAAGTGCCACAAAAAGGGCTGAAAGATGGGGGCCAAAGACACCACAATGCCATGAGAATTCAGAAGCTATGCAGGGGTTGAGATAGGAATGGATAACCCTTCTTTTTCCCAAAAGGAAAAGCAAAGAAAGGGATTTGCGGGTTATGTGTGCATTGTGCAATGAGGTTTTTGATTTTCTTTTTTAAAATTCTCATTCATTTTTCTACAGTTTGCATCAAACATAGTTGCGACATTACATAGTTGGCATCTATCAAAACATACAACAGGGTCATATAGCCTATTTACTGCAGATAAAAAGTCGTGACCTTTCCTTTTACCAAACAACTGTAGGTGAGGCCCTACAGTTGATTTTGAATTTATCTTTTTTTTAAGAAAATAGATATTTACAACATACCAATCCAAACTTGGAGAATGTCTATTTCTATAGGATTAAGTCCAAACAAAAGTAAAAGGAGATTGATGTCTCCAAGATTGAATAGAAGGTCTGAGCTTAAAAGATAAACCCATTTATCATATAGCAGGCACCATAAAAAACCTTTTCCACAAAATGAGATGAATTATAAGTAGCTTTTGCTCTTTGGAGCATATCTCCTATATTCAAACTTTTTCCCAAAATATTCTCACCTGATACTAGCATTCTTTGTTAAAGTCGTATAAATGTTATAATTGTAGTTTTAAAATTTGAGAGAAGCGAAGATGCATGACTTGACAACTATTACGATGGAGTGCAGCATGAATTTCACCACCTTTAATTTTCTGCTAAATTTTTGTTTTAGTACTTGTTTTTCCTATGGGTTCCCCTATAAAAAAATTACTTATTCCTACCAAATTATCATACACACGCTTCCTAAAGCTCATAAAATGGTGCCATTTGTTTTTTTAAAAAACTTTCTTCATCCATAATTCTTGGTATACTTTTTAAAATCCATTTTCAACATTAGAATATATAATCTTAATTAATTATAAAGTTGGTTAGCTCGGCTCACGCGAACGCGACCCAGCTCATATCTTAAGGATATATATGCTTGGTACTCAATCCTACCTATCAATTTATTTATAGTGCTAAAATCTAGCTAAATTTTAACACTACGATACATGCTAAAATCTGTCCAAATTTTAATATTACGATAAAGAAATCTGTCCAAATTTTAATATTACGATAAAGAAACTTGTAGAATATAACTAAATAGGGTATATGAGCACTATCAATTATTTGGTCTTACTCGCAAATAATTGGTAGGATCTATTTTGGTATCAATCCAAAAGCGGCCCTAAATCCCCCATCCTCCCGGCTCAGATCGATCGACGGCCTTTGGCGCCTGATCCGACGGCCAAGAAGCACCCCGGACGGGCAGCAGCAACTAGCCTTTGCTCTTCCACCGGCGGCGGCTGTCCCAAGGCCTTTTGCAAGGAGCATGCGACCAAAGCAGCGCTCTGCAGCTGAGCTGCATGCAGGGGAATGGCAAAAGCAAAGCAGAGCAGAGGGCAGAGGAAGAAGGGATGCGTCGTCGGTCTGGCCGGCAACCGGCGACAGAGAGGGGAGAGGTGAATAATGTGAATCCAATCCAAAGAGAGACAAAGTGAGGTAAAAAATATGAAAAGAGAAAAGCTTGGAGGGGAGGGGCCACGGAATTTGTTTGTTTGTTCGTCCAATTGTCCCTCTCAAGCCCTTGGCATCCAACACATGTACTTCATCCACAGTCTCAAAATTTAAGTTGGGTTAGCCCCTATGTACTTTGACTGTTGATTTTTTTTCTCCATAATGTATTATCAATAACTACGAAATTTAGCATCGTACAGAAGTATTGCAAATATAAATATAAGATATAACATGACACTAAACATGTACCCTATTAGTTTAATTATTAGTAAAAAAATGAATTTTGACTTTTTTTCTGGTAATATAGGCGGCCTCATATTTATATTTTAGTATGGAGGGACTAGTATTTACATGTAGAATCTACTGGCTGCTTCTTAGAAAAAATGATTGAGATTTACACAAAGAGAAATCAAGCAACCGATAAATAGGCCATCCATTTCACTACAGTTAGATATACGCCACATTTGTCAATTGTATTCACTTACAGTAGGCAACCATATGCCTTACATCTTATTAAGGATAAGTACATGTGATGTATATATATTTAAGGCGGAAATCCTAATAGGCGGGTGATCGCTCCCCCATCCGCCCAGCGATCACCCCCTGCCCCTCCCCTATACTCAGATATACTCCTCCCTCTTCTCCCCCTTCCTCCTCCCCTTCTTCTCTTTCTACTACAGTACACCACACAATTTTTTAAAAAAAACAAAAGTTAGAAAAATTTATGTATAGAAATACTATATATAAAAATTTTGAATTCAAATTCAAATTTGAATCGGGTAGGTAAACTTTTGACTTATAAACTTTGGGTCTATAAACTTTAGGTGTATAAACTTTAGATGTATAGAAATACTATATATAGAAAATATTTGAATTCAAATTCAAATTTAAATCGAGTATATAAACTTTAGGTGTATAAACTTTAGATGTATAGAAATACTATATATGAAAAAAATTTGAATTCAAATTCAAATTTGAATCGGGTATGTAAACTTTTGTTCTCTAAATTTTAGATGTGTAAACTTGAGTTGTATAAACTTTAGGTGCATAAATTTACTAAAATAGGAAAGTAATGCGGTGCCAAAAAAGAAACCAGTTGAGGGGAGGGGGGGGGGGGGCTACCCGATCGCCCATTAGAACTACCCTATTTAAGGGTAAAAATATACTTCCCATCCATTGGCCCGTATAATTTTCATCTCTCGACTTCATGTAGAGCCTTTCCATCAATTCTTAAAACTATGTAGAATTCATTTTTATGTTCTTTTATCAGTGTAGCATATAAGGCACTGCATTGAAGAGCTAATGCATGACAGATGAAATTGAGTTTAGTACGATTATTCGAAGACAGAAACAAATAAAATAAATATTAAATTTTTTTTTTAAGAATGCTGATGAACAAAGTTTTTTTTTCTAAATCTTACTCCCTCTGTTTCAGGTTATAAGGCGTTTTGACTTTGATCAAAGTTAAACTAATTTAAGTTGATTAAATTTGTAGAAAAAAGTATTAACATTTTTAATTCAAGACAAATTTATTATGAAAATATATTCAATTATTGAATTGATGAAACTAATGTATAAACTTAGTCAAACTTAAAACAGTTTGACTTAGTCAAAGTCTTATAACCTAAAACGGAGGGAGCGTTTCTAGGGATTTCCACCTCTGATACGTGAGAGTGGGATCCAGACATCCAGTCACTTTAGATTTTTTTTAAAGGAAAGTTTAGATCCAATTTTTACACTACATGGGTCAAGACCATAGACGAAATGGGCAGAGCAAAGTCTTACCCGGTTTTAAGACTTGAGGACGAATTCTAAGGTTGTATCATTTCTCTGAGATGTGAATTGGGTGTGATAATCATCTGACCAATTTCAAATCAAACTTCCATTTTACCTATCAATCTCAACAACTTCCATTTTACCTATCAATCTCAACGACATGTTTACAAACGAAAAATAATTTATCTATAAAACTTTTATATACGTGTTCTTAAAGATCTAAAAACAAAGGCTAAAAAAAACTATGATGAAAAGACCTACAAATTAACTCTAAATTTATGATTGAAAATTTAACTTTTGGCTGATAAGCATAAACATAAGCCAAAAGATGAGGCCTACCAAAATTTATCTTCGCATGTGAGTTGTGACAGAAAAAAAAAACATTTCACATCTAGTGATTTAGGGGGTGTTTAGTTGTAGGGGTGTAAAGTTTTGGCGTGTCACGTCGGGTATTATATAGGGTGTTACATGGGATGTTCGGGCACTATAAAAAAAACTAATTACAGATTCCATCAGTAAACCGCGAGAGAAGTTTATTAAACCTAATTAATCCATCATTAGCAAATGTTCACTGGGCAGCACGTTATAAAATCATGGAGAAATTAGGCTTAAAAGATTCATCTCGCAAATTAGTCACAATCTGTGCAATTAGTTATTTTTTAGCCTATATTTAATACTTCATGTATGTGTTTAAACCGATGTGACAGGGTGTAAAAATTTAGGGTGGGATCTAAACATGGCCTTACTCTTTGCATCACAGAGATTGCATTTTGTTTCTGACTTAAGACATGAATATAATTAAACCCCAGATACCCTCACACAAACCAATTTCAATTGAAAAGGAATTTATATAAATTAAACCCCCCCAATTCTCCATTTCCTAGTTCACAATTTTTTACATGCAAAGAAACTAAAACTAAGGACACTAGTAGTCTAGTCTAGTACACCAAAAGGGGAGCAAAAATTGGGTGGGCTCAGTCCACATGGACCCTACTCGGAAGGACCGAGCCCATGAACCCTACTGACTCGTGGGCCCCACCTCCACTGGGCCCCACCCCCAACACTACAGCCTTCCCGCCATTTTTGACCGTTGCCGCCGCCGGTTCAAACACCTCCGCCACCCACCGCTCCATCACCTCGTCGACGAAGTGCCCCGACGCCGCCGCCAGCGCCGCCGCCGCCTCGCCGTCGACGCGCAGCTCCCGGCCGCCGCCGTCGAGCCGCCCCGACAGCCTCTCGCGGACGGCGGCCGCGGCGCCGTGGTGGTCGCCGTCGAGGGTGACCACGCGCGTGGCGATGGACTCGAGGAGGAGGCGGTGGTGGCGGTGGTGCGAGTGGCCGTGCTCGCCGGAGTCGTCGCCGCCGCCTTCGTGGGTTATGTCGCTCGGGACGCCGTCGTCGTCGTCGTCAACGTCTCCGGCGTCGTTGTCGTCGTCGTCGTGGGCGAAGAGGTTGAGGTTGAGGTCGAGGCTGTGGCCATTGCCGGCGCTGCTCCGTGCCCGTGCGCGCTTGCGGTCGCTTGTTGGTGGTGAACTGGTGGGCGTCTTCCTCTTGAGGTCGCCGGACGGCGGCGACTGCTCCGACGTGTACAGCCGTAGGCTGATGACGCCGCTGACCGCCGCATCGGCGAGCTTCGATGTCGTCATGACGACGACGGAGCCCGAGAGATCGAGCTCTTGGCCGCCGAACTTGTCCTTCAGAGCGCCGCTCCTCGACGCCGCCACGAGACATTCCACGACGTGCTGCGGCGCGCGCTCGACGTCGTCAACGACGAGCACGAGTTTGTTGCCGCCGGCGGCCGCCACCATGGACGCTCTCGCGACGACGTCGGAGCGGAAATCGTCGGCGCACCCGAACTTGTTGGGATCGGCGGAGACGACGACGACCCGATCAGCTGAGCCGCAATGCGTCTCGGCGATCACCGCCGCCACCCGGCGGACGGCGGCGTGGTCGCTCCCCTTCAAGAGCAGCCAGACGCCGGCGCCCTTCCTCCCGTTCCCGCTCCGGGCGCCGGCGGCCACCGCGTCGGCGATCTCCGCCACGGCGGCGCGCTGCCACGGCACGTTCTTGCGCAGCCTCCGCTCCAGCTCGCGCGCCGCCGCGCCGTCGCCGCCGCCGCCACCGGAGGACGACGCCGAGTCCGAGAGCGGGAGGCTGCCGAGCGCGAGCGCCGTCATCACGTCCTGGCACTCCGGCTCCCTCAGAGAACTCAGGGACGGCAGCGCCGCCGCCGCCGGCGGCGACCACCGCAACGCCTCCATGCCCAAGAACCCCGCAATGCTCGGCTTGCCGCCGCCGTTCGGCAGCAAGCAAGAAGCTGACCACCATGGGAGGAGGCTGCTTGGTCCATTGCCATAAGCTTCAGCTCCAAACGACTGACCTGAGCATGGATCGCCGCCGCCGCAGAGATGAAGCTTTCTGCATAGCCTACTCCATTTCCTCTTCAGCTCGATCAAATAGTTCTCCTAAAATCACACAACCAAAATATCTCAAACATGAATTCCCCTCACTTTCACAATGCAAATTCCAAGAACTCTAAATCAAAACCTCTTCTGATCGATTCACATCTCTGTTTCTTTCTCCTACCTTGGGTGGCTCCGGCACGAGCCAGCCGGGGAGATTACCGGCGGCGCGCGGGCCCTCCTCGTCGGCGGCCGTCTCCGCCTTCACCGCCGACGCCTCCCTCTCGTAGTTGTGGCTGCACTCGGTGCAGAGTACCAGCAGCTTGTCATCCAGCTCGTCCCTCGCTGCCGGCTCGGCGGCCATGGCGACGAAAGGGCTAGCAAGCTGCTGCTGCTGCTGCTGGTGGTTGGTCGCCACCATGGCCTGCTGCACAGGCTCTCCATTGCTGGACACATGAACAGTATCAGTTAGTCTTAACAGTAGTACAAGAAAGTGAAACTCAGTTTGAAATTTGTCTCAAAATTCCCCAAAAATTGGAAAATGATACAGAACGGTATCCCGTTCGGACGGGACGACCTGGTACCTTTTGATACCCTATTCGGACGGATGATACCTCTGAGATATCGCCTGATATATGAGGTATCATCTCTTTCGAACGGGATACCGTCCGTCCTGTAGCATTCTGAGACTAGGAGTGCATATAAAAATAACTATAGCAGCAGGTAAGAAATCTAGTGTGAATCTTTATCAGAATCCTTTACCCTGAACCAAATGTGACTTGATCTTGTGCATGAGAGACGCATCATTGCAAGGAAAAGGGCAAAAGACAGCAGCAGCAGCACTGGAATCAGGCTGTGATGCCTTCGACTACTAAATTAGTGTACCATTTGTACCAAAAGGGGAGTGTTTGCGCCACTGTTTGCTGCATCAGAGAAAAGCCTTTTTTGCCGAGCAGAAACTGTCCAGGATTCAGATGGAATCTCTGCAACCCCAGCAGAGCCAAAAAAAGCCAGTACTACCACTACCACCTCCCCACATTCCCCATGAACAACCATTTTTCTTCTCCCTCTCTGAAGCCTGAACCTAAGTTTTTACTACAACAACAACTACTACTACTATCTTCCAGCATGCAGAATCTGAATCTTGAAAGAATGAAGAAGTCTCCCCATTAATGTGAAAAATATGCTTCAGGCATTTTTGTCAACCTGTCATAATAGCTTACAAAAAGAAACTGTTCCCTAAGTCCTAAAAATATAGCAAGCTCTACCCTTCAAAGTTTGTCTCAAAATATAAACTCCTGTAACTATTTTCTCTTTTCAACAAATTACAACATTTTTATGCACCCACTCTCAACTCGATCTTAATTGGTACTAAAACTCGGATGAATGCTTACATTTTAGGACGGAAGCAGTAAGCACTAATAGTAAATAGATGGATGTTCAGAGAGATGGTTCTTGCAACATCTGATCTGAAATCCCGGACAAAGTGGTCCTGCTAGCTGTTCCTATTCCAGACAGCAACACATCACAAGCAGCAAAGCAAATGCTAAGCATAGCTGCCTGCATGCCCAACAGTGAGCTGACCACTGCACTCTGATCAGCAGCAGCAAGGGAACAACAAGCTACTAGCAAGAAGAGGAGCCAACACAACAAAACAACACCAAGCACAAGCAGGAGGAATGGACAGCGAGAGTGTGAGTGCCAGAATCAGGCTGCAGGGACACGTGCAGGACAAGGGAATGAACAGTAGGTGTTCGATCGTGTCATGGCGGAGGAGGAGGCAAGAGCTCACCTTGTGGTGGCGACAGCGTGGAGGTTGTTGAGGGCCAGGCCGGTGCCGGCGCCGGTGGGGACGACGACGGCCTGGAGCGCCCACGCGGACTCCAGCGACGGGCGGCGGCGGCGGCATCGCATGTATGTCTGGTAGCTCGCCGTGGCCACGAGCCAGACGCGCCCGCGCGGCGGCGCGCTGGCGCGGAGGTCGCCGAGGAGGCGGCCGAGCTCGGCGACCATGTGTTCGACGGGGCTGTAGGACGAGGCGGTGTTGTGATGGCCCGCGCCGTGGTGGTGGTCCTCTTCTAGCGCCCAGCGGAGGTCGCCGACGTAGACGACCAGGCCGCCGCGCTTGACGGCGTCGACGCTGCGGCGGAGCTCGGCGGCCTTGGCGTCCACGTCGGCGCGGCTCATGAGGCGGACGTGGACGTAGGAGAGCTGGAGCTTGAGGAGGTGCGCGCCGGCGAGCTCGTCCGGGACGTCGCCGCCCTCCAGCCGCCGCAGGAGCTCGCCGGCGACGGCCTCCGCCATTGACACCGAGTCGCCGACCACCACGGGGTTGGTCCGCCTCCCCTGCTTCCGCACCATCACCTCCAATACCGCCCTCACGTCCTCCTTGCACGACGACGGCACCGCCATGCCCGGCGAGCTCAAGAACGGCGCCGGCCACAGCATGAAGCCGCCGCCGACGCCGCCGCCGCCGCCACCGTTGCCGCCGACGCCAATGCTGGGGTCGAGGAAGAAGTGGGGTGGGATGGCCGGCGGCGGAGGGGATGATGACGTGGACATCATGAGCGCGCTCTCCTCCTCGAGGTTGCTCTTGACGGTGGAGCTGGAGAAGCCGGCCTCACGCATCACCCGGCTCACGCTGGGGTCATCGAGGATGGAGATGATGAGCTGGTCCAGCTCGACCTTGATGGCGAGCAGCGGCTGCTGCTGCTGCTGCTGCTGCTGCGTCGAGGCAGCCACCGGCGGCGGCGGCGGCGGCGGAGGAGGAGGCTGCTGCTGGAGCTCGACGCAGCCGCGGCGCTGGTTGGCCTGCGCGCGCTTGAGCGCGGCGACGAGCGCGTTGGAGAGCGTCGGGTTAGGCTGGATGAGCGACGACGCGAACGGCGGCGCCACGGCGCCCGACGGCGCGGACGACGACGGCGGCGGCGAGTGCGGCGCGGAGGTGGGCAGGCGGTTGAGCGCGACGTTGAAGCAGAGCTCGAGCGCGCGGCACTGGAGCGGGTGCGCGGCCACCGCCACCGCGGCGGACGGGTGCGACCGCAGGCACGCGCGCTTGAGCAGCCCGTACGGCGGCGGCGCCGGCTGCTGCTGCGGCGCATGCGGCGGCGAGCACGCCGGGCTCAGCAGCGCGAACGCGACGTGGAGCGGCGTGACCTGCGCATGGCCGCGGCGTCGCGCGATGCCGAGCGCGAGCTTGAGCACCGCGGCCGCCTCGGCGGTGAGCGACTGGTGGATGGTGTACGCCCCCGCCCGCATCGATCCCTAGCTCACCACCACCCCCACCCCCACCCCCCCACACCAATCCAACAACAACCAGCTCGCCTTCTCTTCTCCTCCTCGACCACGTCGTCTTCTTCCTGACCTCTCGCCACCACCACCTTTGCAAGCTCACTGCCACTGACTTCACTAGTTCACTACTACTCCTTTTATTCAGTTTCACTCAAGCAATGCACTAGTAATCTACTACTAGTAAGGCAGCTGCATGCATGAGTAGCTAGCTTGTCTTTCTGCAAATGCTTTTTTCTTTATCTTTTTAGACTGCATTTGCATGGCAATGGCCAATGGGCAAGACTCTCTCTCTCTCTCTCTCTAGTATGGAGATGTAGTAGGAAGAAGGAGAGGGGATTGTTGGTGGTTTGTTTGTCTCTTTATCGAGAGGATGTGCGTTTCGTAGCCGCGTCAGCCTTTGCTCCCTCACTCCGGCCTCGGCTACTCTCCCTTCAATTCTCTCTCTCTCTTTTCTTCTGTGTCTCGTGTTCTCTTCTGCCATAGCATACTACTATGCATTGCCATGGCGATGGCTTTGGCATGCGGCACGTTTCCTTTGCGAATTAGGCCATGCATCGTCGATCGTTCGTTTTCAATTCAACAAACAGCTGCTGCTGGCTGCTGCTGCAAATGCTAATGCATGCACAAAGTGCAAGGGGGTGTTCCCCCTCCTGTTCTATCCATTTTGCTTCTCCGGTTTAGCACGTACTCACCCTCCCTATGTACCACAAAAAATGGATTTCTATAATCCCAATGCAATGGTAGTAGTAGATGAAAGTACCTAAGTACCCAGTGGTGGAGCTATAAAAGTTTTTAAATCCGGGTAAACTTCAATATAACTAATATTTGCTATAGAAATTTTATTATCAATTTACTCATCAATATTAAAATTTAATGGAGTTTTTGGCGGCGAGCCTGGGCTAGCTAGGCGTTGGCTCCGCCACTGAAAGTACCCCTTATCCTATCTTAATATAAAGTTAGAACCTACTGAATCCTAAAACTCAATGTTAAAGATGCCACATTATCATTCACTAACAATTATTACATTTTAAACATCTTACAAACATGTTATATCATCTATAATTCTATTCTATAATTTATTAGCTTTTAAAGCTTTAAAATACAAGCATGTTAAATCATCACCCACATAATTCACATAATATTTCATCATTTTCTATAATATCCTATATACATGTATATTTTATCCTCACTTGGTTAATATTATTTCTCTCTTCTATCACTAAGCCATATCACATCATTTGTTTTTAGCAATTAGATGATTTATCTATAGTTCAAATTATATTCCTCCTTTCTTTTCTCATTAAGCTATATTACCTTAATTATTTTTTGCCCTTAAATAACTAACCTATGGTCCAAATTAAATCATCTCCCTTCTTTTCTTCTCTCATAAAACCATATCACCTTACTTTTACATTTGAATTATTTAAATGATCATAAACCATATTAACTTATTTAAGATTATGTCGTCTAGCTATCATCCATATTTTTTAACTTTTGAAGCAACACGCGGGTTCACCTAGATAATATAAAAATTGTATTGAATGGTCAGTTGGTAGGGGATTTAAGGGATTTTTTAATTTCGTGCGCTAAAGTAGGTAAGAATGTTGAATTTGGTTCTTTTTGACAAGGTTCAAATTCTAGAGTTAATTTATTTTTGACGGAGGTAGGGAGTACAAAATAATAGCAACATTGTTTTCAAAAAAGGGTATCCCTTTGGCCTTGGCCGAGTTTAGGAATCAACTCTTTTAACTTCTTTTAACCGATAAATGAACTCTAGCTTAACTATAAAACCAGGCATTTCACACCGCACCTATATACATCACTATAGAAAACCATTTTGGCAAATAATCATTTTGGCTGTATAGGTGGTATAAAAGAGAATCTTCCATGGCAGTAAGCTTGGGCAGCCCACATCATATGTATTGTCTATGAAAACTTATTCCAGAGGCGATTGTTATTAGTGACGGCCTCTACAAATTAGCTTTCCAAAGGCTGTCATTATTAGTAACTATCTCTGCAATGTCCCTCTCTTGCTTCTTGTTTATCAATCCCTCTCGAGTATGTATCTCTCTGGCCTTGCACACTCTACGTCTTCCTCTCTAACGCCGGGGAACCGGCCTCGCCTATTCTCTCTCGCTCCTCGTTGGCTCACCCTTGATTAGTGTTCTCTCTCTCGGTCAATCTCTCTCACCAGATCCAAGCTTTTCTCTCACAACTTTAGACAAGACACCGCCAGATCTGATATAGGGAAGAGGTATTTGGCGAGAACGGGGGGGGGGGGGGGGTGGTCATCGGATCCAGAGGAGAAGTGTGTGAGGGTGGCAGTGCTAGGAGAGGGGCAATGAGTTCACGGCTAACCCATCCCTCTTCCTTGTCTAGGTGGTAGCGAGAGATGGAGTGGGAGGGCGATAACCTTGGCTCCTCGATCCTCTACCTTGTGTTGGCAGTACAAGTGTCGACTGCCGGATTCGGTCTTCTCTTTCAAGCTAAGTTTCAATTTGTTCCTCCTCTCTCTATTATCCTATCTCTCTAAGCCTTTTCTCCTACATAGATCAGGAGGCTAAGTGGAATCCACGTGAACTCGTCCATGGAAAACTCATCCACGGCGGTGGGGGTAGATCCACGCGAGCTCATCCACACTGTGGCAAGCGGATCAATGCGAGCTTGTCCACGGTGATGGCGGACCATGGCAAGGTTGTCCACGGTGGTGGTGGGTGAATCGTGCCCATCCTTGATGGGAGTGGTATTGGCCTAGTAGCAGTAGAGTACGGGGGTGTGCTGTGGTTCATGATTACCACGAGCGGACCTCTTAAGAAATTAAACATAATTTAGCAGGCTGTGAAAGTAATTTAGCAGGCTGTGAAAGTAATCGTTTAACTAGTCAATAGTATATAACATCCTATTATAAAAAAATGTATAAAATAGTTCCATGTCAATAAAAAATAGATTACTTAGGTGGTGTTTGGGAAGGAACCCTCCTTCCCAAACACTACCTTACGTATCAAAAGAAAAGTGCCGTTAAAAGCCAGGTTGGCTTGACCTTAATATGTAATATGTACTTAACTGACATGGCGGGTTGTTAAGGGCTGTATTCCGGTTTTATTGGTGAGAATCGATTTCTAAAGTTGGACGATGATTGGTACTGGAAATACCACTGGAATATTAATCTGAAATACATGCGAAGATCGTTATAATTAAAGGTATTCTTAAAACATGGGAAATATATACAATCATCAATTTTTGAGCCTTTAGGTCAAGCAAAGCTCGTGCTAGCTTGACCTATCAACGATGGGCTTTTCTACTCCCAGTTTGACCCAACTTTGAACACTCAGAGTGTATCCACTCAACGCCAAACAATGTCCATACGACCGCATAGGAGTTTATTTATTTATTTAAAACTATCATGCATGCTCCATCGGTTTGTCGTCAAGCAAACTATCAACAAAAACCAATGGAAAAGATAGAAAATATGTAATAACAACAGAATTTAGTCATGTTTTTTTTACATTTTTTTTTTGTAAAAAGGATGCATAGAAATTAAGTACTAAATTAATATATACTATAATAAACATATACTACTACATTTTTTGGGGTATTCCTAGTTATTATTAACCAAACACACACCGAATTATTTCATTGCAGTGGTATTTCACCATCCGTCTATATATATATTTGCGGCCAATTTTGGTGAAAATAGATTAAAATACACGAGCTCTACAAGAGTACTGTCGTTATATACGTAGTTCGATACAGTTACAAAGTTGCATGCCTAATCTTTGTTGGGAGTACTTGAATGCATATTCTCTTTTTCTTCTTTTTAGTGAAAAGAAGAGCAGCGCGTGATAAGGTGATCAGAACTTTAAGCGCCAGAAATTAGATGGCCTTTGTGTTTCAGGGTGTGCTCTTTATTCAAATACATGCACTAATATTTATACAATTCTTTATTTTGAAAAAAGGAACTTTTTTTGTAGCGGCTTTTGTGTTTGCAGTTTTTTCTCACTTTCTTGGTAGGGCAAAGCCAATAGACCCTGACCTTGGAAAAATGTTGGTCAGTATCTATTTTCTGGGCCTTTTTTTAATATTAAAATAAGTTAACTAGGTATGCATACTTAAGTGTTGCAAAGTGGGAACAAATAAATTTCGGTATTAATACTCTTTCCGTTTCATATTAAAAGTCATTTTTAAATTTTTCCTATTTAAAATTTTTCAAGTTCGACCAAATTTATAAAAAAAACTATAGCAACATTTTCAATACAAAACAAATATATTATCAAAATATATTCAATATTACATCTAATGAAACTAATTTAATATTATAGATGTTGCTAAATATTTTTATAAACTTAGTCAAACCTAAATAAGTTTGACTAGAGAAAATGTTAAAATAACTTATAATATAAAATTATAATATGAAACGGAGGTAGTATCTTTTAAATTTGTCATACATATAGGGTTTTTTTTCCTCATGCATATTAACTCTTTAGGAATTAAATTGGTTTGGTGCTCAATAATGAAGTGTTCATTATCTTTTAAAAAATAATTTGACATGCGTCTCGTAAAATTCCTAGTCAGCCTTTCTTCTTGTTTTTTTCTATACTAAGAATTATACAATAGTAAATCTTGATTTTATTTTTCTATTTTATTATTGCACAATCTATTTAATTTATGGAGAGAGCCGGCCATTTTTTTTCTGCATTTTATTACCTTGATCATAACCGTTAGTTAGGAAAGATGTCGCTCATTTTGATGCTAATTAACACGTTTCGACACAGGCCTAGCCGATGACAAATAAACTAACGTAGGCACAATGTACTAGCAGTAGACTGATCGAAGCCGTCATTAGCATCAACCATCAAGGTAGCCTTTTAATTTGGTTCAAACATTCTGCCTTTTTGAGGCTTTTGCTAAGGGATATTCAGAAACCGAGAGCTGGCTGGCTGGGCGTGAGAGCAAAAGCTGTACTGTCACTCAATTTCCAAAGGGTTGCCGAATTTGACGTTGTAATGGAATGTCTCTTTTTGTTCCCCTCGAAAGCACAACAAGCTCACTAATTAAGGAGCTGGTGGCATGGTTTAGTGTGTAAGTGGCAGACATCGGACAATGGTGAGATTGTACAAGATAAACTTAGGACAGCACACCTCATAGTCATCCATGAATGACTGGCCTGATCTTAAACAATAAATAAATTAATACTCCATCCAAATATATTAGACGTATTTTTTTAATTTCTTCTCTTAACATGTTTTGAATGCATGGATGCATAGAGACTATAAATACAACTATCTTATTTGAAAAAAAACTAGAAAATAAAATATAATTAAAACTTTTTGGATGGAGAGAGTAATAACAACAACAACAATAACAATACCTAAGCTGTTTAGATGCCACTTTCAGAAACCACCACTGGATAACTGATCTTTCATCGTGGTACTCAAAATCACAAATATCTCGGCTAGATTAAGAACCGGTACAAAATATGCTTTAGTACCGTTTCTAAAAGTCCAAATCCCTTACATTTTTAGTCCCGATTGATATTACCAACCGGGACTAAAAATACATCTTTAGTACCGGTTGGTAATACCAACCGAGACTAATGTTGGATGATCTTTAGTCCCATTTAGTAACACCAACCCCGACTAAAAAATTATTTTTAGTACCAGTTGGTAACACCAACCCGGACTAAAGATATTTTTAGTACTGGTTGGTGTTATCAACCGGTACTAAAGATTCCTCTAGGGTTAGTTTAAGAAGAAAACATCTCTATCAAAGTCAGATGTGTGCTGTAGGTAGGATCGTAACGTGCGTGAGAGCTAAGCTGAGAGATCTTGAGTTCAATTCCCACATCCCACAAATCTTTTTGACTTGGTATGTTATCTTTAGTATCGGTACTAAAGATCAAAATTTTTAGTCCCGATTTACTTGTCACTGTTGCTACAACCGGTACTAAAGGGGTTTCCAACCGGTATTAAAAATCTTTTCTTCACTAGTGAACGTACTATTTTGTTCTCCAGGTGAATGTTGTTTCATTTTAAGACAGTTATAAGGTATTGGCTTACTTTTAAAAACTAAAAAAAAACCAAAAACATCGTTTTAATTTTTTTTGCCCGGCCTAAAGTTTTTTAAAAGTTCAACAATCTCATGTATTATTATGGATATCAACAACATATAGTCCATAAGATTAATCAGAGGATTATACATACAGATGATATAGCACATTCAACACACCAATTAGTAACCAACCAAGCAATCTCACGATAAGAGCGAACATAAGAGCAAGTTTAATAGTATAGCCAACTATTAGCTCCAAATCATCTATAGCCAATGTAATAGCCAATTCATACAATAGTTACTTACTATACTATTAATACCTGGTCCCACCTGTCATATGCACATTACGTCTTGGAGTCCGTGCTGTAGCTGGCTATAGATCTGTAGCCCGCTGCTCTTCTCTCTTCTTTTATCTTTTTAAAATATGTTTATGGCTAGCATATATATAGTCTGCTATTGTACCTGCTCTATTGTTCTCTTTCCTAATATCATGAAACCAAAATTTCCTTCCATATGGTTCCATGGCCATCCTAAACGTACATCGGCGATCCAACGGCCAGAAACAATTCTTTCGACGTGTCAGCTCCTCCTTGGATCTCTCTCTCTAGCTAGTGCACGTAAAATGGCATCAAATAAAGGCGAAAGAAAAAGAAGGAAAGTACCTAGGGTTAAGTGCACGGATGCCTTTCTAGCAGATCGAAAGGGGCGAGAAAAAAGCAAAAGAAAAGTGGAGTTTATTCCGGTGCTTAAGCCACTCCTCGCCTTTTCTCCAAGCTCCCTTCCCAAAGATATGAGCAGAGAAAAAGAATCTCTCGTTTGTCACTGCAGCGATCGATGCTTTGCTGCAGTAGTAGTGCAGCTATAGCTATTGTGTCATTGTGTGTGAGTGCCTGCACTGCATTGCATGCCTTAGCTTCCTTTTCTCTCAGTATTACTTGCTTTGGTTGTGAGAGTGTGTGTGTGAATGGCTATGTAAAGACTCAAACTAATCATGATGATGAGCAGGCACTTAGTTTAATAAAGCATGGTGTACTCATCTCTACCCCTGTGTCTTAACATGATCAGGAAAGGTTTTCCTGGCATGCTGTGTATATGCTGCTTTCTACTAAGTGTGCATGCAGGTAGGATTGCTGCTCTATCTGGTTTTATATTTTGCTGATGTGTTAAATGTGGATATGTGAGGAGAGTATATTTTTGCTGATGTGTTAAATGCGCTAGAGGTAGCTATAATATGAGACGGAGGTAGTGGTAGGTGTTGAAAAATATTATCTTCAAAAGTAAGACTCCAAATATTTGGGCAAACCAACCTAATTTATTTATGCTCCTAAATATATGCTGTTACAAACTTTTATGCAAATTAAACTATAGGATCACTACTACAGAATCCCTAATAGGGGATGGCTCGTAGATACCGGTTCATTTAAAACCGGCACCTATTGACTTTTCCCACCTTTATGGGATGAAAAAATATAAAACCGTCATTTAAGCAACTATATATATCAGTTATAAAGAAAAACCGGTACCAATAACATATTATAAGTGCCGGTTAATTAAAAACCAGCATCTATAATATATTATAGGTGTTTTTATAAAAAAATGACACCCATGAAATCGAGCAGACTCAGGATTCTTGGCCTCCCTGATTAGCGCAAAGGAAGAGGGAGCCAAGTGGTCCTTATCCACTTCACCCCCTTCACCTTCCTCTCTTCACCCGTCTCCGCCACCTTCACCTCACTCTCTATCTCGCCCATCTCGCCACTTCACCCTCCCCCTTCACCTCCCCTTCAGCCTCCTCTCCAGCGCTATCCCCACCCCCACTCTGGTGCCTCCCTCTATTCCCCTCCTGTAGAGTTGCAACACCTCCTCCCCTCTTCGCAGCTGCGAGCGGCTTCGCCGGTTGCGACGACAGGCGGATTCGGCGGCAGGGAATTATCCCGCGGGCAGATCCGATGGTGTCGGCGGCTCCTGCAGGCGGATCTGGTAGCGGCGGCTTCTGCCAAAGGCGGCTTCTGCCAAAGGCGGAGCTGGCGGTGGTGGCGGCAACTCCCACAAGCATATCTGGCGGTGGTGGCGTCTCTCACGAGCGAATCCAACGACGGTGGCGATGTCTCTCCTCCTCTCTCCCACACCGCCACTACAGCCAGTCCTCCTCCCTCCTCTCTGCCACCTGCGGCGTCGTGGCGTCCACCCCCTCGATAGTGGTGACTCCTGAGCGGCAACCTTGGTGTCCCAATGAGCAATTTGTGCTATGTGAAATTGTTGGATATTCAGTTAAAATTTCGGGTGTTTATGATGTGTTGTTGGATGGATCGATGGTGATTTATGTTGTGTGCTTTAGGGATGTTGTCGGATCGATGGTGGTCTGGGTGTGATGGGGAACGGCTCGATGCATCGGCTCTTGCATTGGTGGAACATCAAAGGTGTCCGTTCCTAAACCGACACCTTTGATTCCTCCTCATTAGTGCCTCCTCCGTGGTGCCGGTTTGGAAATCTGGCATCTATGGGGGTTTTCCAACTGGCACACCAATGGTGTTTTCTGTAGTAGTGGATCAATTATAAGTTGTGATAACGATGACTCCATTTGTCATCACTTGTACCACATTTCAAAAAGTTGTGATATTTATTCATGGCAGTGGTAGTGTTAAGAATAAGGGAAAGGAACAAAATAGAAACAAGCCTCGAATTTTTAGATGAGTTATTATTATTACTATTATGATGGAAAACTTCATATGACTTATACTAATTATGAAAGAATTAAAAAGCTAAGATGGCATGTGTTTTTAGATCAGCAATAAAATTTATAGGGTGTACAAGATCAAGGAGAGATGGTGACACAGATGGTTATACTGGTTCAGGCCCTCGGCAGAGGTAATACCCGTCTCCAGTTGTATGTAGATTAGATCTGTATCAGTATATGCACAACACAACGTGTGAATATAACGTAGCGCCTAAGGAAATCCCCGCATTAGGGTTTCCGGCTCCGCCTATATAGACATGGGGGCGATCGGCTAAGGTTAGTAGGTTATCCCTTATAATCCAGGTACTGCCACCTAATTACATGGAATAACATCAATTGCCTTATCGAGGCATACACGCACTACATGGACTTAGGCCTACCTGGCCCACCTCATGCTATGCGACCCAAAGGCCCAACCATAGATACTCGGATACCATGTCCCCCACAGCATGCATCCGAAATTGGAGAGAATATGTTTGTGTGAACAATGTAGTTCTTCTTGGTAATATTATGTGCAAAAATATGTTAAACGACTCATGTCGGGCTTGAGTCTTGGCGGGTGATCTCGCTCAAGCTTGGCTCATTAATAGCACTAGGTAGTAGTGTGTGGGGGTGATCATTCATACAAATGTAGGCATGCTCTCAAATATCAAAACAATGGGCATTATTTAATTCAATAACCTTAAATTTAATCAACTGAAATAGGATATTATTTTGTCATAGACATCTGATATTTGATGGGTTATATATTTTTTTTTATCCTTTTAGAGGCAGAAAGAGGAACTATAAAAAAATGTTTTATGGTGCTTGCAGGGTGTTGGTATTTCTTAACGACATTACTAGAAATATAATCCTCAGCAAAGGCGCAGAAATATTCCTGGTATATTACGGTTACAGATATGATCCACAAGTGCACAGATATACCATTGTAGCATTTAACCTGGAAGTATTCCAATGTATCGTATTTATTTAATCCCAAGGGAAGATTGATAAGAGAAGACTATGCTAATAATTTATATGTTACTTGTATAAGTCAGAGTCTAAGCAGGGGTTAACTAATTCAAGGGTAGAGTGACACGAAGAAGAAGAACTAAGTTCTCTCATTAAATAAATCGTAGGCTATGTGGAGAAAGAATAAGAAAATAATTCATCCTAATACTTCTAATATACAAGTATCTTTAATTTACACTCTCTAGTATACAATCATGCAGCCAATACCCCCAAACTATGCCCTCCTAGTGTTTCGAGAGACCACCCCTAACCGATTTCCTTACGACAACCCGTCATGGCCATCCAACCGAAAATGAATACAAAGGATTACCCATACCAAGAAATTAACTTAGGACTATATACTAATGTGGAGGAATACATGTACTGAGCTGTCACCATCAGCAGCATATAACCCCAAATAATGATATTTAATGAACTAAGCACCATGCTTACATTATCAAATACTACTCTATATCCGCTAGCATGACATAGAGCAATCATTTGCATAAACATTATACCCACACCATTGCATATCTCTAGTAAGCTAGCTACACAATTATATTAAGATAAATGTAAAATAAAGTCGGTACTCAAATATTAAGAGTGAAGTAAAATACCGATACTGAAAAAAGAAGAATATTTCATTAATTGTATAAGTCTTACTAAAGAGAGAGAAGCTACTAGAGCCATACCCGAATTCTCCTAAAGACTTGAGTACTAAGAGAACTATTCTATTTCCTACTCAACTAGTACTAGAATACTAACTAAACCTTAGAGAGAGCTTGATTCTTCTTGCTTGAGTATGTGGAGGAGTGAGTGAGGTGAGCTCCTTTCATAGGTAGGTTGACGGTTATAACGATGTGAATTATCGGAAATGCCCCGCAACCGCTATCAGGTCGTCATCTGGAGTATCCACGCCAAAACCTGTGATCAACCGGGCGGGCCGGGGGGGGGGGGGAAGGTTGGCCGAACCCTGGCCTGGCCCAACTGGACCAATGTTTGGCTGGTGCACTCCTCTTCGATTCCTCAGCCCAATTATGTGGTGGTTTGGGCCTATTTGATGTTATTTATTGGATTTATAGGCCCATCCATTCATAAATCTACCTCTCGATGATTTCCGATTGATTGTTCAGTTGTTTCCGTCGATTCTCCTTCTTTTTATGTAGCAATCTCTGCAAGCAAATAAAATCTAAGTACAAATGGAAATAGATTATTCTAAATCAAATATGCATTACAAGCATAGTTAGTTCTCCTTTATTTTGATTATAATGACGGTCGAAATTGATCTATAACGACCATCAACAGAGGGTATGTATTACAGTGCCTTTCACTCAAAAGAAATATCATGGTTGTGATGTTTTACACGCGGTTCTTTGAAGGAATAAGGAAAACCTTATGATATAATCTCTTTAGTAAGAACAAATTTTATAAGACTGTAAGTTTTGAGACACCAGTAATGCAAAACCTCATTTATTATGAAACTCTATGTTTGGACACAAAATATTTCAAGAAACCTCATATTTATGTCAAATAGTTATAATTCCATTATTACATATGATATTTTTAGTATGTTCACATTAGTTGGCTAAAAACCACGAGGGCATATCTGGTGAAAATTAGCTCAGTGTTGGAAACACGTGAAAATAATACCGAAAAGTTTTGTAAATTCATGGAAAAAATATTAGAGATAGGTGTAGATATAAAATATATTCTCACCAAATCTCAAATCAAACTCAACTTTCTTTAAGAGAAAGAAAAAAGACAAATTTTGGTTGAATAGTGTCATGTTACTATTCACCTTAAATTTGTCCTTTTTTTTACTCCTAAATGAAATTGAGTTTGAACTTGAGATTTGGTGAGGATGTATCTCATATGTACACCTATCTTTAGTAATTTTTTTTCATAAATGTACAAAATTTTTAGGTATAATTTTCACAAGTTTCTAACACTTAGCTCGTTTTCACCGGCTATATCCGCAAAAACCACTCATCATCCACCTTGTGTACTTTATTTTCTTCCTTACTCTCTAAAAAAAGCAAGATAACTCCATGAGCGATGACACACATTATCGGGTTACTTATACATATAAACAATTAACCATTCTACCAATAACTGAGCTCGTTAAAGTGAGCCTAACATGTATACTCAGGAATATCTCATACTCCCTCCGTCCCTAAATATTTGACGCAGTTGACTTTTTTTAAACATATTTGACCGTTCGTTCTATTAAAAAAAATAAGTAATTATTAATTCTTTTCCTATCATTTGATTCATTGTTAAATATACTACTACTACTCAAGTTTTTGAATAATATTCGCAAAAGTTTTTGAATAAGATGAACGGTCAAACATGTTTAAAAAGTCAACGGCGTCAAACATTTAGGGAACTAGGTGAAACCCCGCGCATTGCTGCGGGAATTTAATATGATAATAATAAAAAAAATAATGTGTAAGATAGCTAGATAACATCAGATTAAGTAAATTAATATGGTTTATGATAATTTAAATTTAAATAGTATGTAGAATGGTGATTCAAACGTAAAAAGTAAGGTGGTATGACTTTATGGAAGAAGAAAAATAGGGAGATAGTTTGGACCGTAGATTAATCATCTAAAGGCTAAAAACAATTGATGTGATATGACTTAATTAGAGGAAAAAAGGAGAAAGATAATTTGAACCATAGATCAATCATTTAAGCACTAACTAAGTGAGGATGAACTATATAAGTATATAGGATATCATAAAACATAATAAAGATATACATTGAAACATTATGTGAATTATGTTGGATGATAATTTAACATGTTTGTATTTGAAAAGCTCTTAAATTATAAAAACTATAAAGACATAGTATGTTTGCATAGTGTTTAAATGTGATGATTGTTAGCGGATGATGATGTGGCATCTTGTTAATTAGTGGATGATGATGTGGCATCTTGTTAGTGGATGATGATGTGGCATCTTTACATGTTAAGCTTAAGGAGTTAGTGGGGGATAACTTTATAGTAAGATAGGATGAGGGAGTATTATTTTTTATAATTATTACACATAATTAATATTAGCCAAAAACGACTATATAAACTTAAACATGGGTTAATTTTTAAGAACATTTCCCTTATTTGGAACAAATCATGATATCTGTGGTTTTACATTACGGGTGCCCCCAATGCAAAACTCAAGAAACCCACGAGGTTTTGTGAAATTTACTACTTATTAAGTTATATCACGAGGTTGCCACGAAACTTAGAATGCCTAGCTAGCTCCTGTAATTAAATGATTTGATGCCTCTGAATGAATAATAAAATTGTACAAAATTTTGGTACCTCCGAATTTAAAATTTTAATAACATGATAGAAACAAAAAAAAACTTGTAATGAAGCTCTACTAAGCAGCATTTGAGGATAGGTCATAGGTGTGCTTGCATTTGCAACGACTCAGCCGAAACCACGGAAAGCAAAGATGGACTTTGCCCTTTTTCACGGCAAAAGTGCCAAGACTCCTGACTCCTGATCATTCTTTTTGCCAAAGCAAAGAGATACCTTTAGTTTGTTGTATCTACAACACAATATCTATTTATTTACTAAATGTCAGTTATATAATGTCCTGGAGGCACATCATTGTTGTAGGTTAGGCTTAGTACGTACTTAAATTAATTTCTTCAAAGGGTTTACATGTTGACATCAACCAACAGGTGATTCTAATGAAATTTATTGTATTTTTCCTTCGGACTCTCCAGCTGCAGCCAAATTACACCACATGCATAATTAATAGCCAATATTAATAAAGAACCCACGTAGTGCTGACGAGAGACCGATGGACGTTTTGGCATCAAAATGTTCGAAGTTTCTTGTGAGTGGAGAGAATAATAAAGGCAAATATGGAATAAATGAGAGTAGGAATGTGGTTAATTAGTTGTTATAATTATATTTTTCCTAATTTGGAATGCAAAAATTCTGGCCAATGTTACCTAACAATGGAACTCTGCCCTCGGTTTAATTATTTGGAGTGGTTGTAGTTCAAAGAGAGAAAAACGCATTATCTAATGCAGTCACCACAGAAGTCATTTTGAATAGCATAGTATGAAAAAAAAATAAAAGTAGTATTATCCATATTAATTACTTATTCAAGGAAAATGACAACTTAATTGTACTCATTTTTATCTCCACAATAATTTGCTCACAGGATCAACTTGCTCCAAGTTTATCAATTTAATGAGAGGTGCATTGCTAAATGTGGAATAAATCACAAGTTGAACAAGCGAATAACATTATGACTTTGGAATTATCCTGGAAAAAATGATGTAAAATCCTGAAGTGATCCAGGACTACTCAGTGCCTTCAGGCACTAGCTACACTAGCTATTAAACTAATGCAACATATATACTATATGTTTTGCACTGTTGGCCGAATAATACATGCATCATTTCAGCATAATGGCTGCTATAGGTGTGTGCAAGATCTACATGTCCATGCTAGCAAAGGACAGCAGATGAGCCAGCATGCAATAATAAAATGTGGCTATAAATCATGAATCTTCCAAATACCATGGCATCTGTCATGCTTTTCATTCTTTGTCCCCCCTTTTCTACCCTCTGTGTATCCTAGTTAGCTTTTTTGACCAGTTTCTTTTCTTAAAAAGCAGTGAAAGTGTACTCATATGTTGCTTTCCTTTACACTTTTAAGCAAGATGGCTCATATTGGAGCATAGCCAGTTGCATGGTATAGGTAGAGAGTAGCTGCATGCATGAGTTGTTTTAGTTGAATCCAGTCAACAGCCTTTCCCACTGAGCCCAAATAGTGGCACTCCCACAAGAGGTGAAGCAAGTAATTCTCTCTGCTGTTTCTCATAGTAGTAGCTTCATAGGGTTAGGGCATTTGTGATTTGTGTACATGCTTTTCTAGTTAGTGTAAGGCCCTTTTTCTTTGAGGGTCTAAAAAAGAAGTCCCTCCACTTTAAGTCCCTTTAAGTCTGTAGAGTCCTAAACAGGAGGGACTAAAAAGGGACTAAAGTGCTTTAGTCCATAAGTCCCTAAGGGAGGAGTTTATTGGGACTAAAGTAGCTTTTTTCCACCTGCTGCCCTCATGCATGGGCATGGTGCATTTCTCTTTGCATGGTTTTAGAGGTAACATGGTCATTGTGCAGCGCATTTAATGAACTTTAGTCCCTTTTAGTCCCTATAACCAAACAACCATAGACTAAAGTGATTAGTCCTAAGACTGAAATAAGTCCCTAGGACTTATGGATCCAAACACCACCTAAGCTATGGAATAGCACACTGCCTTAATTAAGTAGTTAGGTTACATTATATTACCGCTTTGTTTCATATATAGGTTTGTTAATTAGCTGCTCTGATCTGAAGTAGGAATGACGCTTAGAAGGTTCTGAGAATGGTCTTGATGGAGGGTAGATGCAGGTGGTAGGCTACTGTGCTGTTGGCACACCTCGAACAGTTGAGACCGAGTTTACTTACAAACTTTTTCTTCAAACTTTCAACTTTTCCATCACATCATAACTTTCCTACACACACAAACTTTTAACTTTTCCATTATCACATCGTTCTAATTTTAACCAAATTTCCAATTTTGGCGTGAACTAAATACACCCTGAGTAGATATACAGAAAGAAGACGACAAGGATGTTACATGGCCATTAATTCTACTTTATCTTTGTAATTATATAAAGAGCAAAATTATACACTTGCAGTGTTTGAACTTGTAGCGTTATTAATCCTGGTCCTAGACTTTGAAAATGATCTAGCTAGCCTCTCATAATGTACTCAATTAATATACCATCACAAGTTCAAAAGTCTTACGGTCCCCTCCAACTGCTTACATGGCTGCTACTCTAGTCTACTAGTGGAGGAGGAGATTGTGGGCATCAGGCCAGTGTGCGCCGGGCTTAGGCGGTGTAGTGGGGTTAACACTAGCTGTGAGTGCATGAGTGAGAGAGATAAAAGGGGAAGTAGAGAAATTAAAGGAGATGAGAGATGTGAGAGGTCTACTCTCAAAATAAATCAATCTTCACTTATTCCACAGATATCAATAAAACCAGAAAGACTCGAATCCCCTTTAACAAATCTTAATGTAATTATTTTCCATTTTATCTGCTCCCAATGTATTTGTATCTCTTATTTTTACAAACTCTGATGTAATGAATATTGAAAAATGGACTTATTTTGAGACATACGAGAAGGATAAAAAAAATGATCGTGAAATAGGACAGAGGAGGGAGTAAGTAGCAGCCACATTGGTAACATACCTCAGTTGGGTGATGCATGTACGTCTGTGGAACATTTCAGAAAACAATGCAAGATGACACCATGCCGAAAGTTTAAGAAACGTACTTGCACATAACATTTCCGGTCTAAGAAAACTTCATTAGGGACCTCACAGCGGTCTAAGCACTACTATAGAAAGGGCCATAGGTGCTTAACCGGCTATAGGTGCCGGTTTCCTAACCGACACCTATTGGTCGGCACCAATACTAGCAACTAGCACCTATGAAGAAAATAAAACTGGCACTTTTAGCTTTGCTCGAGCCAAAAACACAAAAAAGGACCAGCTCGGCTCGAATTGAGCCGAGCTCACTGAGCACTGTCACTGCGTCATCACCCGAGTTGCCCCCAAATCAAATTAATATCCCCAAATCCCCAAATCATCCACAGATTACCACCAAAATCAATTGACATCACAGTACGAACATACTCCAATCCACAAATCCACCAAAACATCTAAAAAAAATCATACATTAATCCACCAAAACATTTAAAATAAATCTACAAGAGACAAGGGAGGAGAGCCCGCTTCATGCTCCACCATCGGCTTCGTCGCCGGCGAGCCCCTCTTCTGCCGCCGCTCGCCGCCTCCCCTCCCGCCAGATCCGGCGGAGGGAAGGGCGCTGCCTCCACCGTCGCGCGCCACCTCCGCTGCCGCCCGCCGCCTCCCCTCCCGCCAGATCCAGCGGAGGGGAGGGCGCTGCCGCCATCGTCGCGCGCCGCCTCTGCCGCCACCCGTCACCTCCCCTCCCGCCAGATCCGGCAACTGATAAAGTGTGATAACTGATAAATAACAACACGTGACACAATGTAAGGTAGTACATATTTGTTGGAGTTTGTGAAGAACAAAGAGTACCTGAATGCTTAGAGTATATTGAGAGAACATGCGATCGAATGTACTTGTGGTTCTCATAAGTAATTGGAACGAAATGAATCGTCCAACCAAAGTTGTGCATGCCACAAATTAAGGCCAAACATAGATGGACATAAAAATGTCGAATAAGCAGGTGCTTAGCACCTCGTTTACACCTAATTTCTTACTCACCTCATACATGTACTTGGAGCTAGGTGCTCTCTATATGGTTGAAAGACTTGAGTTTACTGGTGGATTACCCACTTGTTGCAGTGGGATTTCGGAAATCTTTCTAGTACTTCCAAAGCAACATCGAGTCAAGAAAAAAAATTCCCTATGCGTCCCTAAAATACACATATAGTTTTGAACAATTTTAAAATAAATATCATTCTATGTCATATCTAACAATAAATTTTGCCATAAATAATACCTCGCATAACAAACTTAAAAATATACTAGTCTCATACATAAATTTCTACACTCCACAATATACTTTTTTGTTTTTTTTTTCTGTCTGAATATACTTTATGTTTCTTGGCCAAAATTGGTATTTTAGTAACAAAATAACTATTAAATGAAAAGGTTACGGAATACACACACACACACATGTTAAACTATTAACCACATGCACAGTACTTTCATGGCTTTGATAAAGCACGAAAGTGATTCGGTGGTTCTTCATTTCGTGATGAAATATATGGATCAATTTGTATAACGCGTGTTTAAGTTTTTCAGTAAAAATTGTCTTCATTAAGTTTCACTTATATATATATGCTAATATATATAGGATATGTAAATCCAACTTATGTAAACTTTCTGTATGGGATAATTCTACAACATTACACCAAGAGACCTAGGCCTTTACTAATCGGTCGACTAAGGTATTACATATATATCTTATCTCTATAACTCCCGCTATACATGTGATGCAAAAGTCCCACCTATTAATTAGGCAAAATTTTGATACAGGGCACCTAAATGTTACGTAATTTGTTGATAGATATCATAAAAATGTGTCATGGTTAACACCATCAAAAATCGGTAATTGCTAAGGAAATTTTTGGTCCAATTGAAGGGAGAGCTTCTTCGAATAGACAAGAATGTCCCAAGAGCCACAAGCTTCTAACATGATGTTGCAGTGAAGATTTTGAAATATGCAACTCTAGATCTACAATCGGTCCAAATACATTGCTAGGATCCATCATATTCCTTCTCCATTCCAGCGCTATAGATCAGAAACATTTGGACCTAGGTGCATTATTGTCTTTTGCAAAAAAAATTCTCTTTTCAATTGGGCTAAAAATGTCCTCTAGTCAATTATAAGTTTTTTGGGTATCCTGCAACCATGACATGTTTTTACCATGTCCACCAGCAATTACACAAACTTTGAGTATTACTCTAAAAATTTGCCTATTAATTATGTATATTAAATTAAAGAAGCAACCTCCCTTATGTATTAATCCAAGACTACTCACATGCATTACAAATTAAAACAATACTCCCTCCATCCCAAAATATCTGACGTCGTTGACTTTTTTAAAAATGTTTGACCGTTCGTCTTATTCAAAAAAATTAAGTAATTATTAATTCTTTTTCAATCATTTGATTTATTGTTAAATATACTTTTATATATACATATAGTTTTACACATTTCAGAAAAGTTTTTGAATAAGACGAACGGTCAAACATGTTTAAAAAAGTCAACAGCGTCAAACATTTAGGGAAGGAGGGAGTACACAGAAACATCATAATTTAGCTATATTACTATTCGGTCGACATGATATATATATGGCCCACACGTTTGAGTTTTGCACATTTAATTTCCATGTTTTTGTCTGTATTAACCTGGTCGACCCCTCATAAAAATTACTCCATCCATCCTAAAATAAGCGCAACCATGAGTTTTATGTCTAACTTTGATCGTCCGTTTTATTTTAAATTTTTTATGATTAGTATTTTTATTAGATTATAAAACACGAATAGTATTTTATGTGTGACTTATGTTCTTTAGTTTTTTCAAAATTTTTTTAAATAAAACGGATGATTAAAGTTGGACTCGGAAATTCATGGCTACGCTTATTTTGGGACGGATGGAGTATGCAACATTTGAAATTCCTGTAGCTTTGGGTGTGGATTGATCGGGACATGTTATACAGTAGTGGCATAAATGTTTGTTCTCGAACTGAGATCTTACTTGAAACCTGTTTGACTTGCTTGTACTTTTGGTGATCATCACGATTCATGTGCACTACAGTTTACAACAACGCCCTTTTCCATTTGGTTTGTTTTGCATGGGTGAATCTTTTCCGTGTGATTGATGTGGATGTTGTAAGTTGACCGTGAATTTACATGTTCCTGCTGCCTCGTGCTTCCAATGTACTTGGTGCCATCTTCTCCAGTCTCTTTCTAGATCGGCATGTGGTTGACTAAACTTCGAATTATAATCAAGGTGTGCGTACCTTGGAGAGAATAATTCAAATGGACAATTATGCTAAGGCTGAAAATCATCAAGAAACTTCATTATACATGGCATGAACATGAATGTAGCTATAATATGGTTACCTCATATATATAGGTCGCATCCATTCTATGTCACCAAAAGATTCAAAGAAATGTTAAGAGAGAAGTGATAGATGTCTCTTACTCAAGGACAAAAAGAGGCTAATAGGAGAAGATGCTCTGAAATAAAATAAAATAAAATATTATGTAAATATGAGAGGAATAAATGGTGTAATCACTGCCAGAAACCGTAGTACACCAGATGGCTAAAAACTATTATGAATAAAATGAAATACCGTCATGAAAATAGTTCCTGACATGTTAATTCAGGACTCATGTACGTGTCTACGAAATAGTGGGCAAATTAAGGGCTTGTTTAGTTTATGGCTTGAACAAACCACAAATAGAAAAAAAAAACCAATGCCAATAGAATGATCATGCATTTGGTTTGTTTCAAAAAAAAAAAATCTATTGCCAATGTTTTGGCAAGAACAATATAATACATTTATAAGAAGTTATGTTACCAAAATTTTGCCCACAGCCAAATTTTGGGCATTGCCAATGTTTAGTGAGATTAAAAAATGGCTACAACCTAATTAACGAGCCCTAAAACTTTGAATTAAAAACCAGACAGTGGCCTCTGTCCCTCCCTTCTGGCTCGTCGTCTTCGTCTTCTTCTTCTTTTTTTTTTCAAAGAATTATCCAAATGTTTTTTTAATTATGATAATTAACTGGATTATGTATATGGTGCAGGTTTCTACCCCTTTTCTGAATCTAAGCGTTTCAATAGATAAAGGAATGACAAGGGAAAAATAGATTTTAAGAGCAAATAGATAGGTTATGTGTTTAATTAATTTGGCATGACATCTTTTATTTCCTTCAGACAGTGGAACGTTCGGGGTAAACCAACATATATATGCACCAGCGCACAATAACACAATCAATGTTAATTGCACATCCATATCCATACTTACATAGTTTCTTTATCCAGAAACAGTTACGAAAAAAAATGATTGATGATCAGCTCACCACCTCTTATGATGATTCGAGAAACCAGAAAATTGCAGCACACACGTACACCAATCAATTTACATCCCTGAATCTGTCTCTCAACTGCCCTACATCTCCTGCCAAACCCAAAAAAAAAAAAGACCAAGAAAAGAAACGAAAAGGAAAAAAGAAATGTTGAATCCCGAGATCTCAGCTAGCTAGGAGGACAATAAAACCTGACCTGACCACAGCTGAATGCACTAGCTAGCTTAGCTATATAGCTACATACGCACTTATACACGCATAGATAGGCTGGACCCTGCATCCAAACGTACTACGTAGTACACGCCCTTCACGGTTCACGCTCACATTCCATGAGAGCAACCAAGAAACGGCCATGGCGATCGATCGATCCATCGACATTGATCGATAGAGATGGCCGCCATGGCCCTCCTCCTGCTGGACGCCGTCGTCGCTTTCGTCGTCGCGTGGTACGTGAGAGCGACGAGTGATCGATCGATCCCCGAGAAGATACATATGGTATGTTTCAATGTTTGGGAGGAGCTTCTGACAGCCATAGTTTATCCCAAAATTTAAAACTAGCCCTACCAAATAACGATCTAGCTCCATGGATTTATCGAGATTATAAGTAGATGTAGTTATAAAATTAATCCAGAAAATAAACTAGAAGTCAGAAACTGAGTTTACCAGAGTCTTGAGATTAATTTCTACACATGATTGATTGTAAATTAGATGCGTTTAGGCGCAGCGGGCATCTCGGAGGCGAGGGGGAAACGCCACGGAGATAGCGGCCATGCAATGGCAGGCTTTCGATCAGCAATTCTCGCGAGACCCAAGGCGATGGCATGGCATGCATGGTAGTGTTCATATGCGATGCCGTGCTGCTGCCGCTGCTGCTAGTGCTGCTAGCTACTAGCTGCCGGGTTGCAATTCTCTCTAGCTTGACACAAGCTGCAGGTCACCATCGATCGATCTGGGTCTCGATTACCATGCAGAGAGAGCTAGGATGCTGCTGGAAGCAGGCAGCAGGGTCGAGTTGGGAGAGGACCAGCAGCAGCAGGCAGAGAGAACCCTATTTGCAGGAACCATCGGCTTGAGTTTAGGCTTTGGCTCTGGACTGGGCCGAGGAACGTGCAGTAGCTACCAAGCTAGGGGGTAAAAATGAGAGAGAGAGAATTTTCCATGTACTTGCAGTGGTAAAAGTTTGCTCTCGTTGTCTACTGTAACGGGCTGATTGATATAAGTTACTTGAGATTGGTACCATTTCTTACCTATATTATTTATAGAATGGAGAAGTATTTCATAACTTTAAACTTTCGTTGAAGTACAAAAATTAAGTATAAACATTAAAATGGGACAACACTATTCGCCCATTAGCTCCTATCATTTGATCTATGGCTGATAATCCGTGAAAACATGAAACCGTGCTCTTAGCGGTTTAAAAGATCATACCAAAAAATAAACTGCAATAAAAAAAACTTTAAAATCAAATAATCATAACCCTTAAACTTTGAGAGAGATCGAGAGACGGGAAGAAAGAAAGAAGAGGAGGACAAGTGAATGACAGTTAATGCCCACCAATTTTTAAAATTCTTTTACTGACTGTAAGATATCTTGCAGTCTAATTGTGGTTGATGCATGAGTATATAAGTTGAATGGTCTGGAAATTAAGTTATAGTATGAATACGGTCTGTTTTCATATTTAGGGGTGATTTTTTTTTTAGTTTTAAAACGTTTCTTTAATTTCAAGGTTATCAAATGAACTTTTCCTGATTCTTTGAAACTTAAAGAAAATGTAACATTTCTCTGTTTCTATTTGCATGACAATATTGATCATGGGCGTATCATCTTTGACCATCATCTACTTTTCAATTATCAAAGTATAAGAAATAATAAAAAAATATATAATTGTATATATGTTAGCATGTAATATACCTCTATAATATAGTATAGTGTTAAGTATTTGCAAATTAACCCAGTAAGAAGCATTTACCAAGGGAGGGACCACTGAGTAGTTATTGTAGCCAATTTCGAAAATTGACTGAGCTTGGTTAAAATAATTCTCTGATCAATTAATATTATATATCTTGGTTTAATTTATGGTATGAAGTTTCACAATTTATGGATGTGATATCAGCACTACTACGAAAAAGGTTTTCACAACTAAAATCGACTTGTAGAACTAAAGCCATACATGAAAATGGTGCATTTCCCTAGCTAGGTAGGTAGGTAAGTGGGCACCTTCCACGTATTGCACAGGTGGTTTTCCTTTTAATTTGTACAGCTTGTGCAGTTTAGGTGGTGGTGCCAATGAGAATCGATTTTATAGTATACTAGAAAAAATACTCGTGCATTTCAACAGGGAAAACCGTCTTTCCAGTGATACAATAGCTACTAGGAGCTGATGAATAAATTAAAACATTACAATCACTATACATTAAAATTGGAAAGGCATTGCCTCCTACGTACCTACCTCCCTTAACTTTCGCAAGACAGTTTTGTGCCCGTATGATGCTGGAGCCGATCATCCCCATCAAATCTGGGATCTCTCAAAATTGATTGAGCACTTTTGATCCACCCGATCTCCTCTGTCTGTTTTTTTCCTGAAATCGGAGTGAATCCGCAAAATTCAGGAGGGGAAGATAGCTGTCCGGCAATCATTGACAAGCATTAAACAAACATTAAATCTGGTGAATTAAATCTGAATTGAAAGAGAAAATCATGGGGGAAAGGATGAGGGAGGAGTGCAGAATTGATTTTTTGCAATTAAGTATAAGAGAAAAACACATGGGAAGACAGATCATGTGGTGGCGGCATTAGGTGCCCATGTGGAGCCACGGACGACTCGAGCACGAGAAGGAGTCGGACCAGGAGGTCCAACGGACAAACAAATTTTTTTTGGAAGCATAGTTCGTTTTTTAAGTACGTAAAGATAAAGTCAAAGATATTTCAGTCATATAAAACTATTTTATATACTTACTGGACATTGTTTTAGGAGAAAATACCTTGTGTATCCCTGAAATTTCACCTAATCTCTTCTACGCCCTTGAATTTTGCTCATTCCTTTACATACCCATGAATTTGCATGCCATTTTCGCTAGTTGACTGTTAAATTCTTATGAAAAAGCCCATTTTGCCCTTTGCTGTGGAGAAGCATATAAATTAATAGAGTGTATTGTTGGAGCGTAAAATTTGTTAGATGGGACTATTATATTTATGAGTTAATTATACACCATCTTATTTTCGATAAATATACTTTTAGATACGATATAAAAAATTAATACTTATTTATTAGTTATTAAAAGTTGTTTATGTAGCATATAAATATATTTGTCTTATACAACAAATCTGTTGTATTACTATCAAAACACATATGCTACATAAAAAACTTTTAATAAATAATAAATAAATATTAACTTTTTATGTCATATCTAAAAGTAAATGTGTCATAAATAATATGGTGCATAACAAACTCATAAATATAATAGTCTCATCCAACAATTTTCTACAGTCCAACAATGTACTCTATTTATTTATTATGTTTCTTCATAGCAAAGGGCAAAATAGACTTTTTCATAAAAATTTAACGGTCAACTAGTGAAAAGGGTGTGGAAGGGATCAAACAAAAACAAAAATCCAGGAGTACATAAGGGAATGAGTAAACTTCAGAGGCATAAAAGGAATTAGGTGAACTTTCGTGGGTACATAGGGATTTGACTTGTTTTAGTTACTACTACTTTTTTTCCATATGGCATTTTGGAACCAATAATTGGGCTCCTGTGTGGATCGGAATACCAAAATTTCCTAGATATTCGGCAAAATTAATTTTACAATTATTTCATAGAAAACCGATCAATTTGCCACAGAGAAATTAATTCGCAACATTCCAAACGGGCCGTGGAGCTATATATAATTGGTCACTCACGAACCGGCCGGCCTCTTGGCTATATTGGTCACTCACGAAGCCCGAGGCCGGCCTGCGTACACAGCTCTTCCCTGCATGCAAATCCTTCACAAATTGCAGGTAAATTGAAGCTTGTGCTCACATCGTACGTGTTGCACGCATCATTCTGATTCCTGACTCCCTGCCTATATGCGTACGTACGTGCCCTGTACCCAGATGGCATATATGCATGCATTCAGTCGTATACTTGCTTGGTTTCAAAATATATGACATATATACATGGGACATATCCGGTGAAAACCATCAAATAAATAAAAACCCGTGAAAACCATATCTAAATCTGCATAGCGTGAGAGTGTTTTATCCGGCAGGAAACAAATCATTAACACTGGATTTTATCAAACCGGTACTAGTGATGGTGACACTGATGTGATTTTCTATAATAGTGTCCATTCTGAAATATAAGACTTTATAGATATTTTTTAAGTGAATACCGTGGTTAGGTCAAAAGATTCCTTTTTGTCACTTTTGTTGTTATTTGTTTAATTTTGAATTGTTTACATTCTCATACCAACCATCTGATTAGTTTGGTATGAATGTTTAATAATGATAAAAATCACGAGAACCAGTACATCAATGCTTATATTGTGATATAAAATTTGAATCCAGAAGAATCCATAGAACCGAAGGTGTATATATAGCTTTATATACTCGTCTTCATGGTTCGCTTGGACCAGCTATATGTAGTATATATATGCATGGGGACAAAAACGGCGACACACACTGCAAGGCTACATATCGCATGTAGATGTAGCCAGTAGCATGCATGCATTAGTCTGATGGGCATGGATTTAGGCTTTACTTCTGAATTCTGATCAGTTGTTGTTGGGCAGAGAAGCATGCAGTGAAAAAAGGAATCGTTTTTTAACACAGTGCATTTTTGTAGCTGCATGCAAATGTACAATGGTGAAAGGTGAAAACCTCGATCTGCATGCATGATGGATATATAGATACTAGATAGATAGATCATGCTGTACACAGTAGAAAAGAGTATATCAAAGCTACTCCTCCCATGCATTTCTTCTCATCAGAAGCTAGGCATAGCGTACGGTTAAATTTGCTTTTCTGAGGCAACATATATGTACTGTGTGTGTGTGCAGAAGGTTCAAAGCAAGGAATATATGAACGGGCAAACGGACATGTTGTACATTCAGTTGCAGTGCGCAGGCAAAAGATTGGACTACTCGCATATAGTACTGTTACCGTGTAAAGTTTACAGAAAGATATATACTCGTGGTAGAAAAGATTCAGCCGAGATAAGATGAACATTTACTGTTTGGCATGTAGCACTTTTCCCCTTTCCTTGATGGAGGAAAAGTGTATCGTTATATATGCACGTTTCAGTTCAGATACACTCATTTCTACACACCAAATCACTAGATGGTACAACCATGGTTACTGTAGTCGTATGCGGGTGATAGCACATATATGCATGGCATTGCATCTTAGGATATTAGTAGAGATGTTGCTAAGCTGCGGTGCTGATTGGCGCACTATTGTAGAAAACGGTTTTTCGATATAAGAAGGGTAGTAGGATGCAGGTGGGCCATAAGTGGCTATGCTTGCAAAAACCGGACCCCCGAAGGCCTTAAGTCGGTCGCATGCGACAACATCGATTTTCCAAGGTCTTTTCGTGCATGCTGGCTAGCCATCTGCAAAAACCATTTCTGTTGTAGTACTGTGGGGACAAATAAACAATTGCACGAGGAAGGAGATGACCGCACGGGGATGAGACGGTCGACTTCATGAGATCGAGTACTTCCTCTATATCAGTGGGTGCGCACACTTCCATTGGGCAAATCTTTTCTTACTTTATTTTATTGCTTTACGTGTTGAGTGGTAACGATTTATGCTTATTTATGTGTTTCCTGGTATGTGCAGAAAGTATGCATCAGTGTCACTCTTCTTCACATGTGTAAGTATTTATGAGTATTCACGTATAAGAAAATTTCATGACCACCTAATGCCGAGTAGTTGCACACTTGCAAACAGTTGAGAGCATGAAGATCAATGGTAGGCCGTGTTTGGGAAAAAAAAAAAGGACGCCCTGAATCGATAGTCCCTTTGGTTTGCAAGCTAGCTAATTTACATGTTAATTACTTCGTGAATAAAAAATTTATTATGGGCCTCCAAGATGCCAAAGGAGACTGCAGACTCCATTCATTCTTCACATCTCATTATCTTCGATCCTAATCATTCCCCAGCCCTGTCTTCTCCTTTCCATTTATTCAAGATTGTGCTCTTTGATGGTGGTGACAGCTCTAGCTAGCTTACCACGCTCTGTGGAACAATAACTAGTTTTGTCATGAATATATATATGTTGCCATCCATCTTGATTTAATTAATTTATATTTATACATGGGAAATGAAAAACTGTAAGCGTGAAGCATCGCCAATTTGAAGATCGCTCGATTGGTCAGTTTGGGGCTTTTTGCTGGCTTGGGCTTTGGAGGGAGGAGATGCGCAGCCCAGGAGGCTGCTGTATTTCTAGCATCGTCCGATCGTCAGCTTTTAAGAACACAATCGTTTCTCTTCTCTGCATCTAAACACACTACTATAGAGACGATTTTCCTGAACGCCGGCCCCTTTTAGTTCCAGACAGGCCAAAAGTGGCTCCGCCTGGTACCAGGCGAATGCCGGCACTGGGCTATGGGCTGCACGAGATAATCGATTATCCTGTGCGGTCCGCTTAAGACAACCGCACGGGATAATCCTATTATCCCGTGCGGTTGTGTTATGCAGACCGCATGGGATAATCGATTATCCCGTGCGGCCCACGTAAGGCGACCGCTTGCGATGGTCGGTGGGCATATAAGCCCCAGCCTGACCGTTGGCATGAAATTCCGGCGGTTTCTCTCTCATAAACATCCACAAAATTATGGAGAAGGTTTTCGACCTCAAATCTTTGATTGAGTTCCATATAAAAGGTGTAGAGCTTGTTCTCCTCCTTCATTTGCTTACATTTTTGTCAGTTTTCATCGGTGGAATACGAAGAAACTTGTACTTTTATAAATGGAATAGTGTAGGCACTTTTTTGTTTTTTTATTTTTTTTAGCAAACACATAATGATTCCATTACATGTTTATAAAAGTATTTAGTACCTAAATTGAAAAGTTGGGTTTGCCTCTATTAAATTTATTTTCATTAGGATGAAAGGACGATTTTTTTTCAATTTTTTAGAAATGGACAATATTTTATTAATGCTTAAAATTATTGTGCGGCTGTTTAAATAGTCCGTAAAACTTTAAATTACTATGTGATTAGTTCCCTCCAATTTAAATACATTCGTGTTTGAATCGGACATGGATGTATTAATTACAAGCTTTATTGTAGGTCATGGATCGGACATGGATGTACAACACGAAAAGAGCTCATCCAACGTTCTTGAAGGAAGCAGCCAAATTTGTTGAGCTCGCAAAGGCACATGCTGTGAGGGAGAATTTGAGGAGCATTTTTTGCCCATGCAAAGTTTGTAAGAACGAAATTTTGCTGCAAGATTCGAATGAAGTATTATCGCACATCGTAGAACGATGATTTAAGAAGGGTTACGAGATATGGACTTTTCATGGGGAAGTCGGTGGTCGTAACGAAGAGATAATCGAAGGTACGTAAAGAAACGTGGCGGGTATGTAAAGAATCCAAGTAGAGATAAACTGTTCATAAGGGGACGCTGGCCGGTATGTTAGCATTTATTCGGTGCATACATCACAATTGTTACTTCTTACTTCTGACGTGTCCACTTGTGTATGCACTGTTATAAGCAACCTAGCTTGACGAACCTATGTGGTTATTACGTGTGCGAGATGCTCAGGGTCAGTAGGAGATACTGAACTGAGTTTACCGATGTAAGTCATCACGCTCCTTAGATATTGCAAATAGTTAATTAAACTTGACTATAACACAAATCATTTGTCTTTTACTTTCCATATAGCTCCCGAGCATCCCTTATAACACAAGCCGGTTCGATCAGAAAACGCTTATCAACTTGTGCACGGACTTGTGCCGGTTCATTCGTCACGACATCTGCAATCATCTAGGAGAGTTCTACGATCCTCATAGCGAACTTGCTACAGACTCCAAATTCAAGAACCTAAGAGAGCGGGAGAGGGAACATGCTGTGGACTAAAAGGTTTATTTGTCACGGGGGATACTTGTAGTATTAGAAACACTATACTTTCTATGTAATTTGATTTAATTTGATGTTTATAACTGAGCTCGCTCAATTTTCGGCTAATTTTCCATCTATTGTTCCGTGAGGTCAAATTATACCGACCGCACGGGATAATAGGTTATCCCAGATGGCTAGCATGTGCTAGGGTGACGGCACGAATTATCCCATGCGGTCGCCCTAGCACATGCTAGCCGTGGGGGGTGATTGATGAATTTTTGTGCTAAAAATTCATAGAAGGAATAATAAATTATAGGGCATTAATTTTATATGAGAATATTATTCGCAGCCTAAATTTACTAAATACATGTGGGGCGTGTCTCTGTTATGTATGGGTCCAGAAAAATTCAAATATCGCATGACATCCAAATATAATCAATATTGGACTCGTTTTGTTCTATATTTTGAGTAGAGACCATAAGTACAAACGGATTTTGAATAGGATATATCATATGAAAAGTATGAGCTATCAAAGATTATATGGGGGAGAAAATTGACTAGTGCTAGCCATATGGTTGGTTGGTTGCTTTTGATAATCACGTCAGATTGATGACGATTATATCTAGATTATCGGCAAGCACAGCCAAGGCGTGCAAATGATGTCCAGGGCCACTGTCATCAGTGCATTATTTGCTTGCTAATTAAGTACCATGTTTGTTAAGCATGTCCATTATCTGGAGGAGATCAAATATTTAAGCGTGATTAGCCCAAGATTTGCGGACGCGGTTGAGAGTCTCAGCCTGATCCATCCATCGTTAGCTCTGCCTATAAAAGGCATCGACTCCGTCCCTCGTGACGGAGAAAGGAGAGGAACACACGGCGGAAGCGCTGCGCCATTAAGCAGCAATATATGCCCTAGAGGTACACACCCGCACCCACATATATTCGCAGAGAGATCAGAAAGAAGATGCATGCGCATGGCACAGGGTGCGTGATCGCGGATCAGCAACCTGTAGTCGCCGGCGCTGATGGCATCTCTATCGGTGAGTCATCAACAACAATCTGATCTCGTTCTCCGTCAAGCTGCTTATCCAAGATAACACAACAACGCCGTAGTGCTGTGCAGATATTATGCATAGCCCGGCTTTATCTCCTAGAGGGAGCAAATATACACTGTAGCGTTGTGCAGTTGCACAGCCCGGATGGTAAATCAGTAAAGTGGAGAACTGATGAATATGTCGTGGATGCGTTGTGAACTTGTAGCCATGGATAAATGTACCCCAGCGGCGCATACACACGCACACGTCATCTTTGTCAAGCGATTAATATGGGCTGCAAATAAATACAAGATGAGCCTAACCCTCGTTGGGGTTGGACCGTCTAAATTATCAATATCAAATATTGGATGAGATATTTATTTGTATAAACTTGGGATGAGTTTGAGTCTTATTGGTATCAGACCAACCATGATTTATACATATTTATATTCATGCCGGAACAGTTACATATTTGCCTCGTGCATATCATGTACGGGAGCAATTCTATCCCTCTCCAAATTCTACCGAATGGACGGGAGCAATTCTCACAATTATTGAAGATAAGCATTATTCGCTAAATAAAACAATGCTAGCCATGAGGGCGGGGCGTGCAGATTTAAAATACACGTCGACATCATGGCCGAATGTCGACGAGTTGAAATGGCCGATTCATCAATATTTATGCTATGTCTGAGACCGACGAGGCCGGACAACGTATTGGCTAAGAGCCAATAAGGCTGCAGCCATTCACTCATTTCATTTGTCTATGACCAACGAGGCTAGACGAAACCATGGCCGAGTGCCGACAAGGACAGGTCACTATACTATTAACACGTCTAAAATAGACGGGAGCCGGATACACCATTGCTAGTCACCGACTAGGCAAAAGCAACCACAAAATCCATGTTTGATGAAGGCCGAGATACATGACTGGGCACCGACGAGGCAAAGGTCACCCACTTCACCAAATCCCCTCCTCACACCGACGTGATGGTAGTGTACTGTGACTGGGTTTTGACGAAACAAAGCCACCCGTTCCACATTCACTATATTCTTCCTTAAATCTGCACCAATCTCAACCTTCGGCGAGCAAACAATTTTGAAGACGACGATCACAAAGCGCAGCTTAATCGGAGGTGTTCCATAGGCTCGCTCCTATGGATGTAATTAACCGGTAGCCTCATTGCTAGGCACCGGGAATCAGCGGACTGCACGCAATCTCCAATCAGCATACCTTTCCATTAAGCATTCCCCACGAAGGCAAAAGGGGAACTCCTGCAGGAGCCCTCATGTATTTGTAAACATTCATGTTAATGAATCGTGATTAATAAAATACAGGGTTTCCCTATTTTCTATGTGTTCGTTGTTTTGTTTTCATCAAACAGGGGGTAACCTATTATCCCGTGCGGTTGGTATAATTTGACCGCACGGGATAATAGATTGTCCCGTGCGATCGGCCTTATTGCACCGCACGGGATAATCGATTATCCTGTGCGGTCAGCCCGCCCGCACGCGAAAATAAAGATTTTCCCAGACGAGGAGCTGCAGGCGGGCCGAGCGACCGCACGGGATAATCTATCCAACCGCCCGGAAAAATGGGTATTGTAGTAGTGATGTATCTATGATAATGTGGTAACGCGTGTTGAGTTATGATGCAAATTTATTTGCACATAATAAAGGCCAGGTTCTGCTGGAGCGAAACGGAGGCCTGTTTGAAGCCGTAGGCTTGGGCCGGAGCGAAGCGGATCATTATCCTTTAGGGTTTCACATTCATATATACCTCTTGCAAGCCGTCCTCAACATTGTAATCTCACCCCGATATAGTGAAGTTATTTTACTGGCTGACTTCCGTGGTTTTTTCTCTCCTGCTTTGGAAGGGTTTTCCACGTTAAATCTCGTGTCTTTTGTGATTGATCTATTATTTTTTATCATTTATTTTCCTATCGTTTTCTAACAACGCTAATTTCGTCAATGACTAAAATAAGATGCAGGCTGCTTCGTATATGTACAGTTTTGACTCTGGACTCAGAGTAAAATCTTAATATTATCTTCTGTGCTATAAAAACGAAAAACTGCACAAATGCAGGCATATGGAGATGCATATCATTCGTTCAAGCATATGTCAATAGGAAATTGATCCTTTTCCTATTGACATAAATTAATATAAATGTCCTCGACTGATTTTCGATCACACATGTACAGTTAATTAATTAGTGACCTATTTGAAAAGAGGAAAGAAACATCATAACTCACAAATAGATGCATATCGAGATAGCTAGCACGGCACATTTATTATACGTATGTATACCACAAGAGTCTTGTCAAGCCGCGCTCACATTTATTTTCACACACCCAGGCTCACCTGTGATTTGGCACTGAACATACTATCATGATCTCTTTAACCTGAATCCTAGTCTCTGTGAACACCATCATCCGAATATCAGAAATTCAAAAGTATTTATATACTATTTTCTTACGGGTCATCGTCATCAAGCACTGATCAACCTCGTGATCCTTCCTGCAGCCATTTCTCATCCTGCGTCCGCGCGAACAACCGGCGACGGTCGAGTATAAGCACTACCCTCACTGATTCCTGATGTCTCTAAAGCCTAATTAAATACCTAATTTAGGCTTGGGAAAGAACTTCAGGGTGTGACACAGGCGGATGCTCTTGTCCACCAGGCGCTGGAAATCGGGGTAGTCTCCGGAGACCAGACGCACGGACAACTCAGGGTCCATCCCTGCCAGGAACTTCTCCTGCTTCTCCTCATCTTCACGAACATCCTCGGGGGCGTACCGGGCTAAGTTATTAAACTCATGCAAATACTCCATCACGGAGCGGTTACCCTGCTTCAACTCCCGAAATTCCTTCTTCTTAAGGGCCATGACCCCGGCAGGCACATGGGTCCTCCGGAAAGCGGCGGTGAAACGGGCCCAGGTGATAGGCTGTCCCTCTGGCTGCGTAGCCTGAAAGTGGTCCCACCATAGCGATGCGGGTCCCTGCAGTTGGTGGGCGGCGAAGATGACTTTCTCCTCATCGTTGCATTGCACGGTGTCTAGCTTCTTTCCCACGGCATGTAACCAATCCAAAGCATCCACGGGGTTATGGGAGCTAGAGAAGGTAGGCGGGCGGATGCGGAGGAACTCGGCAAGCTTAGAGTGCTGCGGAGGTGGTGGTGGGGGTGGAGCGTTGTGTTGCGGTGGATTCTGGATGTGGTGGAGGAAAGCAGCCATCATGTTGGCCTGCTGGGCGAGGATTTGGGTGAGGATGGGGTTGGTGTCAGGTGGCGGTGGTGGTGGCGGAGGAGGAGGTGGAGGTGGGCCGCCTTGGATGTTGGGGTTGCTACCTTCGGGTTGGTTGCCATCACCGGTAGCAGTTCTCCTGGTTGTCACCATCTGAAAACCCCACACAGAACCAGCAAACAGAGAGAGCTGACTATTAAAACTAACCACCCACGACTACCATAATTCTTGAATTTATTTCTGCTATTAAATTGGTTCATTAAGATTCAGGTTGCTTATGCAAATAAAATAAAGACAGGCTCCGACACAGTTATACCACACACCGGTACAACCATGCCCCACACGACTCCAACAGGAAGACAAACGAGAAAGAACACACGCGCAAGCCTACTAACTGCTCGTCTACTTCTGCGACGGGCCAGGGCGGAAGGTGAGCAGCAGCGCATCCTCCGTGCTACCAACGCCGGAGGTTTCCCCCTCCTGAGGAACCACGGGCGTGGGCTCGGCACGAGGGGTCTCCACGAAGCAGGTCCACGCCAAGGACTGACGAACCAGCTCAGGCCTGGAGGTGCTTTTGCGGGCGGTGATCTTCTGGCTACGGCAGACGCGGCGGCGCTTGGGACGGCAGACCTCTCCCTGGGCGACCTTGAGCTGACACAGCTGCGCCTCCAGCGCGTCTAGATCCTTCTTCAGCTGCAGATTCTCCTGACGCAGCTCCAGGATCTTCATGTTGCTCTCGACCATCTCACGGCGCACCATATGATGGAAGTCGATACGAGCCGCGTCGTACGCCTCCACCATGCGCGCCAGGTGCGTGATGGTAGCGTCATCCTCCGAGCTAGCATCCCAGAAGGTGGCGTAGTCGCGGGCTCCTCCGCGACGAGGGTGGTAGCGATAGGGCGAGTGCTGCAACTCGTCCGGGTAGCGCTGGTAAAGAGTGCCGATGGCGAGGAGTGCGGCGTTCTGGCAAGCGGCGGGGAAAGAATCTCCACCTGCGGTGACTGCCAACGCAGTCCTCTCGGGAGAGCCAGTGAGGATCACTGCAGTGACCTCCCAAGCAGCGTGGGGCTCTGCATCGTCACCCTCCTGCTCCGGGAGCTGCTTGCCCTGGTAATCCACTCCATGCGGATATCCCAGGACAACGCACATGCCCCGCAGCTCCAGAACAAAGCCGGTCAGGTCCAGGCCACGACGGTTGATGCTGCCGGCCATCTACAAGCAAGGACAAAAGAGAGCAAATAGTTTGGAGATCAGCTTTTGATGGTAAATGATGCAGCAAGACAGAGAGAGACTAAAGGATTTTCGCAAATAAGAGAGGATTTTTATTTCGAAAATACTGCTAAGGCTTGGGATCTAAGGCTCGTCCTAGGGTCAAGGAGGCTCTGATACCAACTTGTCACGACCGGAATTAACCCAACAGGCATTCCTTACGTGCGTGCATTATTCCTTGTCCCAGGAGGCAAGGTACACCAAATGTTGATACAATTCAGAGTTTAACAAGCGGAAGCGTAAATAGTTAATTATTACATGGGCAGCGACGGCCCAGCACACTCAAAGACAACGAAAAACAGCGGAAGACTAAGACGACGACCACAGGCGCTTGACGGTAGGCACGAGCTAGACACCAAAGCCTTCATCATCCAGGGGCTCCTCTTCTGGGGTTGGGAAAAATTGAGCAAGACTGAGTACAACCACCGTACTCAACAAGACACACCCACAAGTGCAGCGTAAATGCAAAGGAGTACAACGGAGTTATAGTATAGGGGTTAGGCTTTGCAATAAACCGCATTTTAAAAGACCCTTAGTTGCTCAAAGCTAAATTTCAAACACGATCCTAGAACTATTTAATATTATTAAACAAGGCCGTGAACCCACACGAACCTGCCTTAACCCAAGGCCTACGATGATTCAGACCGAACTGGCAACCCGACCCTGGGTCCCAGCTCATCCTAAGCCAACCCAGGCCAACCATTCCACATTTTAGTTATTAAGCAGGTTTTAAGAATAAAACACTAACTTGGGTACATTGCTAGGCTTGCCCATAACCGAGGGCGCGGCTATTCGAATAGATTATACTCTGATCAGAGGTGTACATCTTTACCCACAAGACACATCTTCCTCACGTGCAACCACGTGCCACATACCACCACGGTATACAGACGGAAGACGTGACATAGTTTCCAACCCATCTTAGCCATAAACAATAGTACCGACCCAGCCCCGCCTACGGCCGGAACCCCCGGGACAGGCAGGCGGGATTGAGCCCCTAGCAGCAGGACACCGGCCCTGTGCCGTGACATCTCGACTACCGGGCCGCAGCTCGTGTAGCCTTCATTTGCCCTAGAGATGTCCGTCGACCCCCGACTTCGTCCATCTCCATCCGTGTACTTTTGTTTATAACCAGGCTGAGCCACAAACTAAGCCTTACCCATTAGACATGTGGAAGTACGGTAGTGCTTTGCAACAGAGGCCCGAAGACCGGTCCTTATATGGCCGAGGTGCTATTATCAAAACCATGCACCCCAAGCCCAGCCTAAAACCATTTTAAGAGTTTTGAATGGAGGGGGAGGTGTGCATCCAATTCCACAATAGTCCAACCATTCCAATATGTCCAGGTGATATGAATATTTCCCAAAGTCTAGAGTTATAAAACCACCTAATGTTGCCTAATTAATCAGCGAAGCATCTACCTAACTTCATACTAGGGGAACCATGAATAGAGTGCCCACTAGTTGGGGTTTTGTTTATTCTAGGGCGAACAAGGTAATAATAGCAATAACAACAATAATAAGGTCATAACAAAGGTAAATAGGCATGGCTAAATAAAACCGTGATAACGCGGGAACTTTAAATAAAGCGATAATGCATTAATTTAAATCAATATAATTTTATAAACTGGGATTCAATATGTTCAAGGATGATGTGACTTGCCTTGCTCGCTTTCCCAAACGTCGGCTTCAACCTCCACGTAGAGCGGATCTTCCGAAGCTGCAGCGTCTACACGACCAACGGAAACGAAAAAGGCTTTTACTCTAATAAACTCCATATAACAAGCAGTAACAAAGCACAAAAATGGGTTCTTGACTTCTTAAGGAAAAATTAGAGACTTGAACGGTCCAATTCCGAGTTCAAATGGCCAAGTTATGGCCATTTGAAGTTTATATGCTCTTAATGTGAATATTTACGAATTTCTTCATTTAAATTTTAATTTAAAAAATGCATTTATTGCGTCAGCCGGGAGAGAGGGTGCGCGGACCGGGTCCACGGGAGTGGGACCCACACGGCAGCCTCACGGTCCACGGTGGACCGGGTGCACCCGGCTCACACCGGCCGGCGCCGTGGGCCCCACGCGTCAGCCGCACCCGAGGGCGCGGGCGGCTGACGGTCGGGCCCCACACGGCAGCCGCTAGGCGCGCCCGAAGACGGCCTCGTCGGCGCGGCCGGCGGGAGGCGGCGCGCCCGCGCCCCTATGGACGCCGGCGGCGGCCATAGGCGCGGCGGAGCGGCGGCCGAGAGAGGGGAGGGAAAGGGGGAAACGAAGCGGCGGTCCACGGCTCACCCCGGGTCGACGGCGACGACGGAAACGGCGACCGGAGCGGAGGAAGGCGGCGGCGCGGCTCGGGTGGACGGGGTCGACGGTGCTCCGGCGGTCGGCGACCGAAACGGGGAGGTGGACGAGGTCGGCGAGGATGCGGCGAAGCCGAAGGAGGCGGCGCCGAGGTGGGAGGTGGTCCGGGGCGACGACGGCGGCGGACCGGAGCTCGGCGGCGACGGAGGAGAGAGAGAGCGACGGCACGAGCTCGATTCCGGCGGAGAGAGAGGACGGTGAGTGGCGGAAACGGTGGTGGGGAGCTCGGGGAGGGTTTATATAGGGTTGGAAGTGAGAGAGGGCGGCCGGAGGAGGGGGAAACGGGCGCGGGAGACCCGGCCGCCATTGATGGCGCCGGCGAGGTTAGGGGGAGCGAATACGGCCGTTTGGATGCGGGAGAGAGAGGGGAAAATGGGGGGAAAGGGGGAGGGAATCACGGGGAGTAATTCCCCCCACTTTATTGCGCGCGGGGACGGCGGGAGGCGGCGGGATTCGCGGCGGCGGCGGCGCTAGGCGCGGGCGAGGCGGCGGGGGCGGCGGGAGGAAGGGGATGACGGGTGGGCCCCACCCGTCAGCGAGGGTGGCGGGCGGGCCCGCCCGTCAGCGGCGCGCGCGCGGGGAGAGGCCGGATGGGCCGCGGGGAGAGGAGAGAGGGAGGAAGGGAGATGGGCCGAATTCGGCCCATCCGAGGGGAGAGAGATTTAGGATTTTTCTTTTTATAAAATCTTTTCAACTTTGTTTATTTCTTAATAATTATTATTTGTGCTCTGAAAATTCCACTAAAATTTATTTACACATTTTAGGCTTTTAGGAAATATACAAAAATCCTCCAAGCCTTATTTGACTTTTACTTTGCACATTTTAATTTTTGAAGGCTTTCACAGACATTTTAATTATTCTAGGCGTAATTTAAAGGATATATTTCAGGGTCATTTTGGGACGTGACATATATATATGTATATATATATATATATGTATATATGTATGTATGTATATATACACACACACACCAGTGTATATATATATCTCTCTTCTAATTTTGTTTTCTAAAAATTAACGCGGGGAACTTTACATTTCAATTGCACTATGCTCTTGATCTGCTGGTATAGTGCATCCATTATATCTTGTATATTCTAATCTGCTCATTAGATGGAGAGGCTTTGTGATGAACCAACTTGACCTTCTTATATACATTTGTAACCTACAATATTGATAGTTTTATGGCATTAATAAATGAATAATCAGTAGTAAGTTTTATTAACTATATTCAATATTCAGCTAGTAACAATAGTGCAATACTAAATGACATACACTCGCGAGCGCACACACAAACATGCATTCTCTAATCTGCAAAATTATGAAAAAGAATGGGAAAAGGCTCGCCCCCTACAAAAATAGTGTGAAGAATCATAGTTACTTCTGTTGCCAAGTGATTACTGCTTCTTTCAAAGATACCCTCACAGTTTCTAAGATCAATTTAATATTTTAGTGTCTTTACTAAAAAAAAATACACTGAACGAAGAGAAAACTCTTGCCGTTTGTTTCTCCAATGCTTGATTGTTTGTCCAATTCTGTTGTGTGTAGAGATTGATCATTCGTTCTTACACTGGAAGCAAATGACGCGACTGGATGTCATGGATGCTTCATGCATTCCAAAAATTATCCCATAGAAAAGGCTACACATGACAAAGAAGAGGTGATACCATAATCTAAAAAAAAAAAAGAAGAGGTGATACAAGCTGGCACAGGGACGGACCAACCCAATGCAGACTTAAGATTACGCAATAATCTGCTACAACTTTAACGAGATGACAGCTAGCTTTGCACTTGCATGCTCTGTCGTTTGGAGGATGCACCTCTCAGAGTATCATCTGGCAGCTATGTCACCTAGCACGCAGGGAAGTGGAGCTCACTGGTGGAGAAAGCATCTGTGCTCCCGGTTCGTAACCCCCCTTACTCCCGGTTTTGTAACCGGGAATATAAATCCGAGACTAAAGATGGGTATCTTTAGTCCGGATGAAATAACCGGGAATAAAAATCTATCTTTAGTCCCAGCTGGTAATGGACTAAAGATGGATAGGGCCACATCACTATTGTTTTTTTTCTTTATATTGTTTTTTTCTGCTTGTATCTATTCCCCACCCAAATCCAACCAAACCATTCACAAATTATGTACAATAAAATCATCCACAAATCATACATATCCACAATCCGCAAATCATACACATCCACAAATCATATACATCATCCACAAATCATACACATCCACAATACACAAATCAATCATAAAATCATCCCCAAATCAACAAGAAAAATTTCCACCAAAATATACAAATCATTCACTATAAGAGATACAGATAAAAAAAATCACTAGCTGCCGACTGGCCGTGCGCCGCATTATGCCTAGCTGCCGCGCAGGCTGCCGCCGCCCGGCCGTGCGCGGCCCGGCGCACGCTGCCGCCAGGAACGGCCCTCCCTTCGTGCTCGCCGCTGCTGGGGGCAGCCCTCCCTCCACGCGCTCTGGCCGCCGCCATCTGCCATCTGCCGCCTGCCGCGCGCCGGCTCACTTAGTCACCGCCGCCGGCCGCAGCCCCTCCCGGATCCGGTGGAGGGGAGGCCACCGCCGCCGCATGCGAGCCACGGCCCACCGGAGGGGAGGGGAAGAGGGGGATTCGGAGGAGAGGGGTGAGATCTGTGCGGAGAGGAGGAGGAGGAGAAGAGGATTTGTGGATGAGGGGAGAGAAGGAGGAGAAGAGAAAAGACATAAGGTTGGGGCGGAGGACCAGGCGTGCTCGGCAGATTTTTTTTCGCCGATTTATTTATCTGGTTGTTTAACAACCAGGATTAAAAATAGATTTTTAGTCCCGGTCAGTAATACCAACTGGGACTAAAGATAGAGGAGGGGTCTGACAAAGTCTGCTTTCTTTTAAACCGGGACTAAAAAAATTTTAGTCCTGGTTGGTAACACCAACCCCAACCAGGGACTAAAGATCAAAAGGTGACGTCAGTTCTTTAAACCAGACTAAAAATATTGTTTAGTCTCGGTTCTTATTTAAACCGGACCAATTCTGGATTTTGGACAACCGACCAAAGATGATTTCTCCAGTAGTATCTCTTTCTAACGGGTGCCATGCTATGCTCCACTGTGGCACTAATCACCTCAGCTACACATGAATTGGCGCATCGCATGGAGGCATGGCCAATGTTGCAGTATCTACGGCTGATCACACCTCGGCATGCAAGACCAATTGTAGGTGGACACGGTGACGACACACACAATGACGTATTTGGTCGCATCAACGGCTCCTGATACCTTCCAAGCCTAGATAGATAGTTTGAGTCTACATACATGCATGTATTATGTGGGGAGGAGCACACGCCAACTTATAGAGAGGAAATAATTTATTGATGCATAACATCGATCATCTCTCTGCTTCGCATGTGTAAGGGTATTTATGGGCATTCGCGGTGAAAAAAAAATATAACCATCTAGTTGTTGAACGCAAGCAACAGTTGGGAGTGTTTCAACCACAAGCTGCTTCATGAGTATTCATTACTTTCTTCCCTTTAAAAATTGGTAATCACTTTGGATTTAAAACTTGTATCAAAATATATAAGTGACGATTTTAAAGTATTGTTTGTTTCATCAATTACTTCTTATTCAATTTTTCTTCTCGTCTAACATCCAACAACCCTCCCACCGACATATATACATCCCTCATTTTATCTCCCGTCATAATTTAGCCCATTAGTCATAAAGTAACCGCCTATATGATGGGAAGGAGTAATAACAATCCATCTCAATTTTTTGGAAGAGAGCAAAAATAAGTACAAGAATTAAGTATCACAATTTATTTTGATAAAAAGAATCAAAGAGCCATCTGGTTTATAGATCAGTCCACTTGACTGCTCAAAATGGACTGATCGAATCTATCAATTTCATAATGCATATGCACGCCCCAAGTCCGGCCTTGCTATTTGTACTGCAACATGGATCACACGATCAGCTCATCACTTCATCAGCATTCTGCTCCAGGAGCACAGATCACCAAGAAAAATATGTTTTGGCCAAGATCGCCATGACGACCTTGTCGAGGCAGGCTACACACGACCAACAGTTGCCTCATGCATTAAGGGTGAGAATGGGAATGTGGCACGTCCAGTGATCGCAATGCCTTCCATGCCCCATTCAACGTACATGTACTCAATCCACCACTACTACTACCATGCATGGGCACATGTACTGATTGCTAGCTTCTTACCTTGGGACACTCGATCAACTAGCTAGTTACCAACCCGGTATATATAGATGGTTTTCAGAAGCTACCATATATACCCTTGTTGACTGGACTCATTCTAGGTACATTATACTGGTAATATATACTGCTAGTACAATAAGTGTAACTTAGAAACTGTTCATAAAATTAAAAACCAATATTTTAGTAAATTCATGTTTTGGTGACAAAAGTCATCCCATTGTGGTGGTTGGTTGTGGCGCGCATGGACTGTATACAGGATATAAATGTGGAGCCATGTGTGTTGTCAATATTCCCACGTTTATTATATATACACATGCAGATGCATTTGTAAAATGCAACGAAAATTCAGAAGCAGCCAAATGAAATTCAATAATTAGAAACCCACACATGCATTGTTAAGACTATGTTCATCGCTTCAAGTTAGGTATGAGAGAGTGGAGTGGAAGCAGATTTCGTATGTGTTGCATAGTTGGTTTTAAAGATAGGCTAACTTGATCTAACTGACATAAAACCCATATTTAAAAGGGTTAATTGGAACCATGCCGCTATAAATATGATATTTTAGATAAATGCCACTACTATTCACCATATCGGTAACATGCCACCAGAATTTAGGGAAATTGAAACCGTGCCACTATGTCGCTTTTTCCGCTAAAAATCTCCGTTAGCCTCAATTGCACGTGGGGAAGAAATTAATAAGAGGTAGGATGGAGGAAGATGGAACTGACATGTGGTTCCCATGTATAGGGGTCTAACGGAAAACATGACAGAGTGGCATGTGGCACGTAACCGACATCGTGAATAGTAGTGACATTTTTTAAAAATGGCATATTTATAGTGGCATGGAACCAATTAACATTTTTTTTGTGGGGAACTGACTAAAAAACTTAATTGTAGGCTCTTGGTAACACTTTGTCTTCCCTACGACCTTTCCTCAATTTTGTCTTTCATGGTTACTCTGAAATAAGGATGGAAAGTTTGCTAGTTCAATTCTAAAATTGATGAAATGTATTCTGTTGGTCAGTTTTGACCTTGATGGTTTGGTAGCATGTTTGGAAATGCTACATGCATGTATGTGGTCTGTACCTAATTTAGTAGCATATTTACTACTAATATTGCACCTTCACCTAATACAGTAGAAAGCCGGCCACATTCAAATATTTAATCTGCTTAGTTGTATAACTTGTTGTCGGTTTCTTCTAATGCACAGAGAAGGTTACTTAATTTATGAGGCTTGTTCCGGTCCAGCGAAATATACCGCCCGATACAAGTACCTGTAGGTACCAGTTGCAATCTGACCGTTCAATACATGGGGGTACGATGGGGTCGACATAGTTCTTCCTCGTGGTCGTGGCCATTCCATCCCCTCCAGCTGCAGGCATCCTCCATCTCTTCCCTGCGGGTGCAACTTTTCTCCTTCCATCCCCTCTCGCGCAGCTGTCCTGGTCTCACCCCCACCTCGATCTGCGGTCGCTCGGTGGATATGACGTCGCAAAGCTACGCGGCGGCGTCGTGGAGGTCTCACCCCTCTCAATCCAAGGCTGCGCGCCGGCGGCGGTGGCCAGGGCAAGCATGGTCGCAAAGGATGCGCCCGACTGTGTCGCCGCTACGGCGGCGTAGTCTCCTCTCCCAAAACGGCTCGGCAACTCTCAACTGCGAACTTGCTCTGCAGCATTGAGAATGCGAGAACACGGCACCCTATCTTTGTTCCTCTGCATCTGATTTCTATTGTGTGTTATGTTGTGCAGTACCCATAAATCTATTCAATCAACTTATCCTGGGATTTGTTGATTGTCCAATGAAAGATCCAGTGGAAAAGAACCGCTATACCTGTGACACGGCAATATTATGAGTTTTCTTTTTTGACAGAGGACCCAATTACTTGTTACTGCTGGCAGCCTAGCCCTGCTGTATTTTTTTCTCCTCCACTAACAATTTTGAAGTAACATTTGATAACTTGATATACTATTTTTTTTTAGATAATGAACTTGATAACTTGATATACTATATATACATATAATGTTCAAAGGGGATTTGACAGATTTAATAACTTGCTATCTACCTTCACGATGAAACAGAGCAGTGAGCACACTTCTCTGCATCATGTTCTAGGCACTAGAATTTGGCACCCGTTAAATTAGTGAAATCGGTGAATAGATGATTTATGCAGCTTACATCGAATCAGTTTGTGTCTATACCGAATGGATGAGAAAAGCTCACTGACTTTTACTAAATAAGAGATGCCATCGAATTCTCTGAACTTTGCTAAACAGGAGTACTGCGGATGCCTAAAATTTCAGTGAAGTTTTCTGAACAGGAGGAAGCAGCAGCCTCTGTTGCCGCATCAGCCCAAGGTCGCTGCTGCCTAGAAGTCCGTCACGCTAAGCTTGTCGCCGGCGCTGCTTCTTCGTCGAGCTCGTAACGAGCTCTCTCCCACGTGCTCAAGAAGTCAAGATCTTGCCGTTCCAGTCGCGACCCTGAGCTAGGTCTAGCGCCCTGAAGTCGTTGGCGGACAGGTCTGGAAAGGGAACAGTTGGGATGGGGCAGGATGGTGGCAGCAAGTTGCAACGAGGGAGGTAGAGATGTCCAGTTTGGATCCGGCCAGCGAGCTTAGCCGCGCCGCCGCCATTGAAGCGCCTCACAGGGAGGTGTGGATTGTGGTGTTGGGGAGGAGCGGACCATGCGAAAACCCAGCTTACCCTTCTACCTGTTCGGCGAAGGGGAGGTACCGGGCAGTACCGAGAATTCTCATCCGTTATATCGAGCTCAATGGATGGCTCTGATTACAGGTACCGAGAGGTATCACCAGTCATGATGGATTGTAAAAAAAACTCTTAATTTATATATCTATTCGATGTTTAATACTATGTGTAAAATGACTTTAATTCTTTTTCTCTCCAAATTTGATTTGTTTCTTTATCTTTAGCAATTAGTTATTGGACTAAGCATGAAACTGTAATGCAAACAACATTTGTGTGTTCTCTTCCCTCTAATACCACCATTAAAGTCATGTTTGTCGTTTAATCCATTCAGCTAGTACTTGTTTTGTTTGAATCGATGCACTAATACGTGTAGGCAGATAGCTCAAATAATGCAATAGCTATATTTATGGGGAGCGTATCCTATTCACACAGGCCCTCGCGTGTACACACCGTGTACACCAACTAAAAATTATCACAAAAAATTCTAGAAAAATTCATACATGTACTTTCAATAGTATTACATCTACGTGCAAAGTCGCAACTTCAAATTCATTCTATATAGAGAATAACAAAAAAGATAAAATTCTGACAAAATTGCAACCTTAAAACTGTTAGATTTTTTGTTTTTTTTGTTACGGCTAAAATATAATGAATTTGACGTTAAGATTTTAACCCTAGGTGTAATACAATTGAAAGTATGTGTATGATTTTTTCTAGATATTTTGGTGGCATTTTTTAGTTAGTGTGCACGTGTGTACACGTGAGGACCTGTGTGCATAGGATATGTTGCCATATTTATGACCCTATCGGACAACTTTGAGCAGGTGTGTTTTGGAAAAGAAACGGTAGCCACTGATCTATCGTCCAGCCAAAAACATGCCCGGAAATTCCCTGCTTGAGGAAGTGATTAATTTCTAGACGAACTTTCACATTCCAGAACTATTTGAAAGCGAATGTATTCCTGTAGATTGCAATTACTGATAGGGGAACATGATAATTCAGCTAATATTGATCATTATTATATACTGTAGATATGAAAGATGCTAATATTGATCATTATATATTGTAGATGTGAAAGATGCATTATCACAGTACTACAAGTACATGAAAACAATGTTCCGGCAGTTCCCAAAACACTTGTTTTTTTTTTTTTGGTTTCTTCATGTAATTCAATCTAATTGCAAAAGATGCAAACACTTATTGTGCTTCTATGCTCCTCGCTAAAAAACCATGCACGGATATTAAAGCACATGAGTGGTCTAGATTGAAAGTTTGTTATGAGATTAATCATCATCAGGGAGGGGCAATGTCGTCCAAAAAGTAAAGGCCATATTCCTATGCCTTTCCACGCACGCGGGTCCCCTTTGTCCGTCTCGCGGCACGGCTGCCCCGTTCATTCACGGCTCTGCCCAAGCCTTCTCGCTGTACTACCTCATAGAAGAATGAATCGACAGTATTGTGCAAGAAGCAATTCATTTAAAGAACAAATTTGCTATAACACATGTCATTATGTATGAATCGAACTGTTTCCGTTTTCTTTTAGGGGGCTATCAGCTGTACGACTTTTGAAGGAAATAAATTTCAAATGGTGGAGTTTATAATCGGTAGCTCATGTGTCCAACAAGCTGTGAGACCTTGTTATGTTTTTTCATCAGTCTTCTCCCTCTAAAAAAATCACAGAAGATTCAGTACGGACTGAAGTTGATGATCTTGGTTTCCTAAGGATGAACAAATAGAGGCATTTCTGTATTCATAGGTCCTTTTCACGACCTCTCTGTAAATGAGTTCAACTTCGACACACTGGTGGAAAAACCATCTTTGGTCGGTCGGCCGAAATCCACAATAGTCCCAGATCCATTAATAACCGGGACTAGTTGGTGGCTACAACGGGCATATGTGATCTTTAGTCCCGGTTGGTAACATCATCTTTAGTCCTGGTTCTAAAGATGTCAGACGTTGTCATGTCCCCCAGGATCTTCACCAACCGGGGCTAAAGATCCCCCCTTTATATATGTCTTCTTCCTCCTCCAGCCTGAACAAGATTCAAAATTTCTCTAAGAAAGAGGGGAGGTCATGTCAAAATTTCTTTTGAAATTTTTTTAGTGATTATATACAAATCGGAGGTGTCTAAAAGGTTAGTAACTTCATCCTCTAATGTTTTTTGTTGTTATATTACTTTTGGAGCTATGTTTCACACATTTTTTTTTGTCTCCAAAACTTTGTTGTAAGTTGATGAGAGAGAAAATTTGTGTGGGAAGAAGAATATATAGAAATTTTGTTTGTTTACTTAAAAAAGTTTTATTCTCATAGTTTAAAATATGATGAAAATTAATCTTAAAAAATAGAAAACAAACTTAATTGAAAATTAAGAGAAGTACAACATTAATATTAGTTTAGAACTTCAAAAATTGTTAATAAGAATTGTTTGTTGGATTATTTTATAATTATTAATTGTATGAGTAATGATATGTCATTATTGTATGCTTGTTGAAAGAGTTTTTAATTATTTTATCATTATTGTTTGACTGTCATTATTGTATGAAAATTTATTTATGTACGATTTTTTTTCATTTCATGTAGATGGATCGGCAATGGATGTACGCTGACCGGCGGTCCAAAGAGTTTATCGAGGGCGTGCATTATTTTTTGAGAGTGGCCGAAGCTAACAAGCGTAACGGTTTTATTTGTTGTCTATGCAATAAGTGTAAGAACCAGAAGGAGTATTCTGCATCCAGGACTATTCATTTCCACTTGTTTTAGTCGGGGCTCATGCCAAGCTATAATTGTTGGACATCCCACGGCGAGCAAGGGGTTGAAATGGAAGAAGATGAAGCGGAGGACGAGAACATTCCCGACTGGGCTCAGTACGCTAGATTTGAAGGAAATCAAACGGGCGAGTTGGACAGGGATGCTGGCGATAACGACGCTGCGGATGATCTTGGTCAGATGTTGTAGGACGCAAAGGAGGACTATGAAAGTGAAAAGGAGGCCCATAAATTAGAGCGGATGTTAGAAGACCACAGAACGTCGTTGTACCCAGGTTGCGAGCAGGGGCAAAAAAGTTGGATACCACTCTGGAGTTCTTGCAATGGAAGGCAAAAAATGGTGTTAGTGACAAGGCATTTGGCGATTTATTGAAACTCGTCAAGAACATTCTTCCGGAGGGAAACAAATTGCCCGAGACAACGTACGAGGCTAAGAAGATAGTCTGCCCTCTAGGACTAGAAGTTCAGAAGATTCACGCATGTCCGAATGATTGTATCCTATATCGCGGTGAGGAGTACGAGAACCTAGAAGCATGCCCTGTTCTTAAAGCACTACGATACAAGATTAGATGAGAGGATCCAGGTGAAGTTGACGGGCAGCCAACAAAGAAGAGAATTCCTGCTAAGGTGATGTGGTATTTCCCTATAATACCACGGCTAAGGCGTTTGTTCAGGAACAAGGGGAATGCTAGAATGATGCGTTGGCACGCTGAAGAACGTCAACAGGACGGGATGCAGAGACACCCCGCCGATGGTTCGCAGTGGCGAAACATCGACATAAAATTTAAAGACTTTGGAAAGTACGCACGAAACATACGGTTTGGTTTAAATACGGATGGCATGAATCCTTTTGGAGAGATGAGCAGCGGCCATAGCAGTTGGCCCGTTACGATGTGTATCTACAACCTCCTCCCTTTGCTATGCATGAAGAGGAAGTACATAATGATGCCGATTATTATTCAAGGCCCCAAGCAACCTGGTAACGACATCGATGTGTACCTAAGACCACTAGTCGAAGATCTTAAACTGTTATGGAAGAAGGAAGGTGTCCCCGTGTGGGACGAGGACAAACAGGAGGAGTTTAACCTACGAGCACTGTTGTTCGTAACCATCAACGATTGGCCTGCACTTAGCAACCTATCCGGGCAGTCCAACAAGGGGTATAAGGCTTGCACTCACTGTATGGATGAAACAGAAAGTACGTATCTTAAACACTGTAGGAAGGTTGTGTACTTGGGTCATCGTCGATTCCTTGCTGCAAACCACCCAGTACGGAAGAAAGGTAAGCACTTTGAACATAAGGCGGACCACCGTACGAAGCCTAAACATCGCAACGGGAAAACAGTGTTTGCTATGGTGAAAGATCTTAAAGTAGTGTTTGGAAAGGGGCCTGGCAGCTAGCCTATAGAGAGCGAAGATGGTCACGCAGCGATGTGGAAAAAGAACTCCATATTTGGGAGTTACCCTATTGGGAATTCTTGGACGTCTGCCACACAATCGACGTGATACACCTCACTAAGAACCTTTGCGTAAACCTTCTTGGCTTCCTAGGTGTATATGGAAAGTCGAAAGATACACTGGAAGCACGTAATGATCTGAAGCATATGGAACAACGCGGCGACCTTCCCCCGGAACCAAAGGAGAAAGGAATCCATTACTTGAGTCCAGCCAGCTACACTCTTAGCAAGGCAGAGAAGGAAAGTATGTTCGAATGCTTGGAGAGCATCAAGGTACCATCTGGATACTCCACGAATATAAAACGAATAATAAGCACGAAGGAGAATAAGTTCACAAACCTAAAGTCTCATGACTGTCATGTGTTGATGACACAACTGCTACCAGTTATAATAAGGGGTATCCTCCCAGACAATGTCCAGGCAAAAATAACAAAGCTATGTTTCATGAACGGAATTTCGCAGAAGGTCATCGATCCGGATAGATTAGAAGCCCTTCAGAATGATGTGGTGCAATGTCAGCTTTGAGTTGATATTTCTACCTTTATTTTTCAATATAATGATGCATCTGCTTTGTCACCTTGTCAAAGAGATCGGTATTCTCGGCCCTGTGTACCTAAACAACATGTTTCCTTTCGAGAGGTACATGGGCGTTCTGAAGAAATATGTTCGTAACCGTGCTCGTCCAGAGGCAAGCATCGCCAAGGGGTATGGAACAGAGGAGGTCATTGAATTCTGTGTAGAATTTATTGAAGACCTTCGCCCAATCGGGGTACCTGAATCACGCCATGAAGGGAGACTACGGGGAAAGGGGACTCTCGGCAGGAAAGCAATAATGATGGTAGACAACAATTTATTCCGTAAAGCCCATTTCACGGTTCTGCAACACTTCTCATTGGTGACTCCTTACATCGAGGAGCACTTGGCTCTAGTTCGCGCCAGAAACATCGGTAAGTCTGATGCATGGATTACACGGCATCACATTGATACTTTCCCCGCGTGGCTGCGACAACATCTCATGGGTAACGAGATGATTAACCAACAACTGGCCTTCTTGGCGAGGGGACCATCTAGCTCGATCGCGACATTCCAGGGATATGAGATCAATGGGTACACATTCTACACGAGAACCCAAGACATGAAGAGCATGAACCATAACAGTGCTGTTCGTATCGATGCCATGGGACACGATAGTACAACTGACACGTATTACGGTGCCATCGAGGACAAATGGGAACTTGACCATGGACCTCTCAAGGTCCCTCTGTTCCGGTGCCAATTGGTTAGGTTGACTGATGGAGGCGTAATGATTGATGATAGTGGGATGACAATGGTTGACCTTAACAAGGTTGGATACTCGGACGAACCTTTTGTCCTTGCCAATGATGTAACGCATGTTTTTTCTGTGAAGGACATGTCTAGCAAAGAAAAGAAGGGCAAAGGGCCTGACGAGCCGAAGCGCCACGTGGTTCTTCTAGGCAAAAGAAAAATCGTCGGAGTAGAGGACAAGACTGACGAGGATTACAATCAGTTTGATGGGCAACCCCCTTTCATGGTGACGATTGACCCTAGCATCCTCCTATCAAATGAAGACACCCCTTACTCACGTAGCGATCACAAGGAAGGAACAATAGTGAGGAGAAAGTACGTGCGGTCAACCGTCACCGCCGATGATTGCTGTAATTGTTGTGTACACGATTTATTGAATATCCATATAAATCAATTGTTGTATGGCATATATTAATTATGTATGATTATTAGAATTTTTAACAAATTTAAATCATGCATATGCTAGTTATATACGATAATTAGAATTTTTAAAAGTTTTAAATCATGCATGTGGTATTTACATATGTTAATTAGAATTGTTAACAATTTTAAATCATGCATATGCTAATTATATATGATTATTAGAATTTTTATTAATTTTAAATCATGCATGTGGTATTTACATATGTTAATTAGAATTTTTAACAATTTAATATCATGCATATGCTTATTATATATTATCCACTTAATTTACTACAGACAACAATAATTTTTCGAACGTTTTGTCATTAATTTTTTGACTTTAAATAATTTTAATGCATTATTTACTATTTTAGAAATACATATGTAATGAAATTCAATATTCAGTGCTATTGTCTGTAGTCCCGGTTCTTAACTCTAACCGGGTTTAAAAAGAATTTGGAAATAGCGGAAAAATATCTTTAGTCCCGGTTGGTGAGAACAACCAGGACTAAAGATATCTTTATTCCCGGTTCGTAAGATCTTTAGTCCCGGTTGTTCTTACGAACCATGTTTAGTCCCGGTTGTTCTTACGAACCGGGACTAAAGATATCTTTAGTCCAGGTTGTTCTCACCAACCGGGAGGGGTATATATATTCCCGATGCGCCCTCGTCTTCTCCACCAACACTTAGATGTTTTTTCTCCGATCTCGGCTTCTGCTTCGCCACCACTGCCTAGGGCATCCCCGCTCCGACACCGCCATCGTCTCTCGCCGTCGTCTCGCGGTCGTCGTCGTCGTCGCCTCCGCCGCCGCCGCATCTCTAGGGTGAGAGCCGCCGCCGCCTCTCTCTCTCTCTCTCTCGATCTCTCTCTCTCTATCCAAACCGTCGCCGCCGACGTCGACGCGGCCAACCCCGACTCCGCCTCCCGCCGATGCCGACCCCGACTTCGACGCGGCCGCCACCGCTGACGACATAACGTCCATGCGGCTGCCATTGCCGACGACGCCGATGCCACTGCTACGCCGCCGCCCCTACCTCGCCACGCCGCCGCGCCGCCACGCCGCCACCGCGACACGCCGCCGCACTGCCATGCCGCCGCCGCGCCACGCCGCCACCGCACCGCCACGCCGCCGCTCCGCTGCCGCCACTGCTGCCCCGTCATTGCCGAAGGTGAACGAAACGTGAATGAACATGAACGAACGTGAACGAAACGCGAACGAATGTGAACGAACGTGAACTTAACGAGAACGAACGTGAATGAAACGTGAACGAACGTGAACGAACGCGAACGAAACATGAACGAACGCGAACGAAACGTGAACGAACGTGAATGAAACGCGAACGAACGCGAACAAAACGTGAATGAAACGTGAACGAAACGTGTGAACGAACGTGAAGGCACTTGAACTAAAAGTGTGAGAACGAACACGAATGAAACATGTACGAACGAGATAATTAAACGATTATTAAACTTAGCATATATATATATATGATTATATATACTTGAAAACGTGAAATACAATATATGTTCCTTTGCGTTTAGACTAATACATTTTTTTGCATGTCGCAGAAAAGACATCGTCGTCGTCGTCCCTCAACCCGAAGTGGTAGCTAGCCCTCGAAGGAATTCGCGCAGGCAAGTGATGTAAAGATTTTTAATATAAGATTATTGGATTTTTAATATAAGATTATTAGATTATTAGACTTAGCATATGTGAGTGTTAGAGATTATTAAATTATTCGACTTAGCATATGTGAGTGTTAGAGATTGTTAGAGATTTAATATAAGATTATTAGATTTTTAATATAGGATTATTAGACATAGCATATGTGAGTCTTAGACTTAGCATATATGATTATTACAATTTTAATATAAGATTATTAGAGTTTTAATATACGAAACTTAATTAGACTTAGCATATATGATTATCTAGGGTTCTAATATACGACACTTAGACTTAGCATATATGATTGTTAGAGTTTTAATACAGGATTAGTAGAGTTTTAATATTACGCTTAGCAAATAGGACCTATAGACTTAGTAAATATTTCTTGTATGAACAGATGGCTGATCGTGATGAGGAACAGATACTGTACGATACAATCGCAGAGGGAAGCAGCTAGTACTGGAACAAAGAAGAGGGGAACGAGGATCCAAACCAGTACTTGAATGAGGAGAGGAACGTGGAGAGGGATGTGGAGGGGAACGAGGAGGAGGAGGCTAGTGGAAATCAACCCTCCGCTGGACAGAAGAGGGCACGCGGACAACGAGGTGCCGCGAAGAAGCTAGAGGGTCGACACATCATAACAGAAGTGGACGAAGACGGCCGACCTAGTGCCCCGGCAGAAGCAGCCAAGAAGTACGTACGACACAACGGTTGGGTTGTGAGGAATAACGTGCTTATCAGTACGGTGTACTGGCGCAGAACAAGGGCACGCGGTGATCATGAGAGCTTTGTCCCAGATTCAGAGAAAGAGATGCTGTGGACCACAATGCTCGAGACATTTACCCTTCCCGCGGGTACAGAGAACATAGTGAAAAGGTGGACTCTAAAGAAAATGGCAGAACAGTTTTAGAGCTTCAAGGGAGATCTCTACCAGCAATACATCTTGAAGGGGCTGACACCGAACTTCAACACGTTCCCAAAGCTAAGGGATCACTGGGACGAGTTCGTTGCTTACAAGACAGGGCAACAAGGGCAGGCGATGATGGACAGAAACAAAGAAAATGCCACCAAGAAGAAGTACCATCACCACTTGGGGTCAGGCGGCTATAGCATCGCGATGCCAAAGTGGGAGGAGATGGAGGCAAGCTTGGTTGAGAGGGGTATCGAGCCGGCCACCGCTAAATGGCCGGATCGATCGAAGTTCTGGTACTATGCTCACGGTTGAACGCTTAACCTAGTTGATGTCTCCCTGGTATTCGGCGATCAGATACACGAGGCTGCCAGTCGACTAACGGACGCAGTGGAAGCCTCTTCTCAGGGCACGTTCCGACCCGACAGAGAGAAGGACGAACACGAGGGAAATGGGTGATTCCTTGGAAGATTGGATTCAAGGAGGACATCCACACGTACAGGAGTCGGATGAGGAGCAAGAGAGATACTGAGGCGAAGATTGCAGATCTTGAGTACAGGGTATCGAGCTATGAGCTCAGCATGCAAGATGAGGTGGCAAGGAAGGTGGATGAACGCATGGCCACACATCGGTCCCAGGATCCCCAGCCGTACATTCCTCCTGCAATGGTCAGCCCATCAGGCAATCGTAGCAGCTGTGCCTCAACGGGGCAGGTAGGATCACAGAGCATGGACGCCATGCAAACTCAGGACAAAACCACCTGCCCCGTTGATGAGATCACTCAGCGGACACCATGTGAGCTGCATATTCCATTCAAGAACTTATCAATCAAGGTATGCTCGTAGTTTTATGATTTTTTACTTGTCCATTCCACAAGTTGCTGCTTATGTTTATTACTAATAGATAACCTCTTACCACGTGAAGGTGGCATCGGGAATGGCCATCCCAACGGACCCTTCAAGGACGTACCACTGCAGGCCGATTCCAGCAGGATACTCCAAGGTCGAAGTTGAGTTGGTGCAAGCCGCATACGAGGACCTCGAGTTGGACTACCCTGGAGGAGGCGGTGAGACGCATCTACGAGACACAAGCCACGCCATTATACTATGATGCAAGCGGTACATCATCCTCCCTGGGCGACAAGCGGCGTCTCGTGCACCATCTCCTCCGGCTCCGCCATCTCCTCCTCAGGCTCCTGCACCGTCTCCTCCTCAGGCTCCAGCACCGTCTCCACCTTAGGCTCCTGCACCGACTCCTCCTCAGGCTCCTGTACTGACTCCGCCTCAGGCTCCTCCTACTCAAGCTTCTGCAGTGACTCCTCCTCAGGCTGCTGCGCTGACTCATCCTCAAGCTCCTCGTCTGGCACCTTCCAAGTCAAGGTCCTACCAAGCTCCACCGCCTGCCCGCACAAGGGCAACGAAGAAGACGAAAGTTGACACCGCAGAAAACAAGCGGCCGCTATATGATTGCACGCAAGATGAGCTTGATGCTTATGTGGCAGCAGAAGTCAAGAGGCAATTGAAGCCTCGAAGTTCAAAAAAGAAGATTCCTATAGACCCGAGTGCCAGGAAGTTCTTCAGGGGTATGTCTGCACCTGCCAAGGAGGCCATAAAGCTATCGGATTATGAGCGAACACTTAAGAAAGCATATCCTGGAAAGTCCAAACCAGTCCCTCAGCTTGGAGAGCAACCAAACCAGGAGGTCGAGCCGTTGGTGACCGGTGAAGAATTTGGAATAAAAGAATTTATTTCTGACACCGGGCTAACTACGGATCAATTGCTACGAGGCGCACCAATCCCAAAGGCAGAAGTGAAATACAAGTACGAACTCGGTAAACTGCTTGTCAAGCCTGAGCAGCTACAGTCTCTACCGACACAGATGTACAAATTCCATAAACTGTACATGGAAATGAGCGACACCGGTAGAGAGATGATCGGAGCGAGGATTAGGGATGCGGACTTCTTGCAAGGAGAAAATTTTCTCTGGATCAATTTCAAGGGTATCTACGAAGTATACCAGCTGGACGCCCTCGACGTCTCTATTATGAGTTGTTGGATTTTGTAAGTATCGTTCAGTTAGATTTCTTATTACGTTTCCTTTAATTAATTAGGTCCTTGTATATAAGTACACCATATATAATATATACTTCCTTTTATCGTTGTAAAATGGAGATTCAAAGGGCTCGATGACGGGGGGTTTTCGATACTGGATTCATCGACCCTCGGAAAGTAAACGTCTCAATGATCGACAAGTATTCGCAAGCCACAGAGGACAATCTCGTGTATCTCCTGAAGGCGCAGCATTACAAGACGTTCATACTATTGCCGTACAATACACAGTTAGTTTTAACTGTCTTCCTACCAAATTTCATTCCTGTACGTACATGCTAAGTGTTTCATATGTCATGCATCCGACGCACATTGCAGATTCCACTGGGTCCTTTTACTCTTCGACCTGGAGGCCTGCATAGTCAATGTATATGACTCAATGGATAAAAAAGAGTCTACGTTTGACCAGGTTTTTGAACTTATAGACAAGTAATGTCATAAGTTCCAATGTTATTACGAATCTTGATATAATTAATTGCTACTACGAATCATAGCTTTAAACTCCATGTAGGGCTTGGTATTGGTTCTGTCATTTGGTCCGCGGCAATTGGAAAGAAAAACTTAGGCGGAAGTTTAAATTTCCTGTGAGTACACATGCTCTACATTTATTGAATCTCCAATTCAAATACAAGTGTATATTAATTAGATCTCTCGCCGTTTGTCATGTATATATAGTGCGCAAAGCAAGAACAGGGAACTAACTCGTGCAGCTACTACGTGTGCGAGTATTGCCACTGCCTTGCAGACCAAATCATCACCACAAGAGAGCTCGATGTACGTACAAATAAATTCAAAATTTCATTGCGTACGTATCGATTTGTTGTTTACTAACTAATTTCATACATTCATAGGTTATTCGCATGAGGGATAACCTCACACACAAGGAATTCATCAACGAAAAAGTCCTTGATCCCGAGGGTGAATTCTACTACGACGGAAATACAATTCATAAGTCGTTAGCTTCTGAGATAACGACTACTACGTCGAAGTCGTAGCTAGCTAGGACATAATGAATTGTAATTAATACATGTCTATTTTTCTATATGTACACATTTACTTTAGTGTAAATATATATTTTGGTCATATATATGCACATAAAATGTTAAGTGCTTTAATATATATATATATATATATATATATATATATATATATATATATATATATATATACATATGCATTTGCATACATATATGTATAAATACATATATATTATGCATGTATATGTATTGAAATATATATATGCATGGTTTTTATATATATATATATATATATATATATATATATATATATATATATATATATATATATATATATAAACCATGCAGCAACAGGGCCATGCAAATAAAAAAAAGGCAGCTCGATATTTAGTCCCGGTTGGTGTTACCAACAGCGAGTAAAGATCGATCTTTAGTCCCGGTTATTTCACCCGGGACTAAAGATAGCGATCTTTAGTCCCGGATTGGTAGTCCCGGTTTGAAAACCGGGACTACAGGGGGTTACCAACCGGGACTAATAACGGTTTCTCCACCAGTGACATCAACCCACTGAGGAAAAAAAAAACAAGTTTGTGGCAAACTAGCAATCAGTTTAGAGCACGTGTGGCCGCGGCTCAGTGGAGGAAGCGGACGCCGTGAGCCCGTGGTCGAGTACTAGGCGTGCGGTTGGAGATGACATGGGCTCAAGTCTATAGGACGGGATTGCCCATCCCTAATCACGATTATTATGTTAAGTACCTTTTAATCTAGCGATTTTGCTATATATTTGTCGACAAATTTTCTCCCAAAAATTTGACAGATGTAATTACAGTACAATCGTAGTGTAATTACACTGTAACTTGTATGTAATTACGTGTAACTAGGACTAATAATGGTTTCTCCACCAGTGACATCAACCCACTGAGGAAAAAAAACAAGTTTGTGGCAAACTAGCAATTAGTTTAGAGCACGTGTGGCCGCGGCTCAGTGGAGGAAGCGGACACCGTGAGCCCGTGGTCGAGTACTAGGCGTGCGGTTGGAGATGACATGGGCTCAAGTCTATAGGACGGGATTGCCCATCCCTAATCACGATTATTATGTTAAGTACCTTTTAATCTAGCGATTTTGCTATATATTTGTCGACAAATTTTCTCCTAAAAATTTGACATATGTAATTACAGTACAATCGTAGTGTAATTACACTGTAACTTGTATGTAATTACGTGTAACTATAGTGTAACTTGTATGTAACTTTCAAAAATCTCTCCGTAACACGTTATTTCGGTAAAATGGAGGTCGTGGGAACAAATTCTTTCACATATGTGTGTGCTATAATTTGTTTTCTTCCTCACCAAAACAAATCTTGTAATAGATCTAACGATTCAAAATTATGTGAAACTTACATATAAGTTACACTGTAGTTATATGCAAGTTACAGTGTAATTACATATAAGTTACAGTGTAATTACACTACGATTGTACTATAATTACATCTGTCAAATTTTTGGAGAAAAATTTATCGTCAAATGTATAGGTAGCCCCTTAATCTAGACCACTCATGAGCTTTAATATCCGTGCAAGTTTTTTACTGAGGAGCATAGAAGCATATCTCACACATTTACCCAAAGATTTATACGTACTTGACTACCCCCTTAGCATAAGGCCAATGTTTAAATCCCCTGCACACCTTAAGATGCATCATGCAACCCATGAATAGATAACCTTTGTTGTGGTACTTGGTATGGTACACAATGTATAGTATTAATATGTTGCAATATGGGCCTACTACAAAATAAAATAAAATATAAGGTGTTTGCCAACTCATATAAGTAAAGGAGGGAAGAATTACTTGTTTTACTTGCTTTGGTTAGTTGTAAGCTTGAGGTGCACCACAGTAATTTTTTCAGTATAGCTAACTTGCACAATAATAATTTTTTACTTAAGATCATCTTTTTAATCACATAGCGGTGTTGCCCTTATCAAATAGTAAGGCATAAATGTGCGAGAGAGGATGCACGAAGAGCGTGGAAGTGATCACATCTCGGACTCACCGGTCACTAGCTAGACACTGAACACTGTCATGTTGACTCTCATTCTTTCAGTACTTTTATTATAGTCAATTAATCCTTTTCATCAAAATATATATGATCGAGTCAAATAGAGTCATCTATGCTTTTGACGGGAGCTATAAATAGATACCTCGACTAGTCAACTGCTTCACGCTACTACAGAAATCGCTTTTGCACGCGGGTAGAAGTGATTTTTGAATGCGGCCAACACAACCACATGCACCATACGGTATGCGAAAGTCAGTTTTCACATGCGGGTGTTGACGCTTTTTGGTGGTCAATACAAGATTACCTAACGATTTGCGGTGTAAACAATAGAATCGCCAAAATCGATAGATCGAAATCGGCTAGTGGAACCGATTTCGAGATTAATTCAGTTTCGCGGAATCAAGCGACTAATTTACAAGCAAATTAGCAAAGAGGATAAATATTGTACTTACGTGACGGCGAACGACTAGTTTTCGAGCAAACTAGCAAAGGATAACCTCCTCGCTTTCGTGGAGAAGCATGACCGTTTTTCAGCGCAAAACGGCAAAGATTAACCAAATTCTAGGATTGGTAGAACTTAGCCATGAAAACGAAATAGAAAAGAACAGGAGAGTAAAAAACAGGAAAAATAGTAGATTTATTATTTGTTCGGGGTTCCTCGCCGACGTCAGGGCTGTAGATTTATAGGCGCTGCACACTGCATCCAAAGTCTCCTTTATATTTCGTGGGCCCATCCTTCCTTTCTTTCCATCCAAAGTCGGTACTGCATGCAAGCAATCAGCTTGATTATCTTTCCATAATCTTCGCCAGGTACCGATCCGTCTGATTCATCGTTGTAGCTTCATCCGTATCATGTGCACGCATGCCATCGTTGCTATCCTCCATCTGCATCCTCTAGTGCCAGTCCTGACAAGCCTAAACAGCTGCACGTACATGATCAATATACATATCACCAAACCGGCATGATCAATTGCTGCAACCACCCATCAATTTCACACACTAATTTAACCGGTTCTTTAGCAAACCATTCTATGAATCATGAAAGCTAAACTAAACAATCTGGCCCACCAAATGAATTATCTACTAGCCAAATTATGGCATAAACAGCGGGTAGCACAACCGCATGCAAAAAATGAGATTTTCGCATGCGGTCACTTATACCGGCTACATGCGAGAATAAATTCGGCTAAAAAAATAACAAAACAACCCAAACCCTATCCTGCTGCCATCGTTGGCCAGATCCGCGCCGCCCGCCGTAGGAGCGCCGGATCCGCCGCACCCACCACCCGTAGTTGTCTCCGGCGCCACATCCGCCAGGTGAAAAAAAATTTAAAGTGGTGAGGAGGAAAAGAGAGAAGATGGAAACAAACTTTGAAGAAGAGGAAGATATTTTTGCATACGGATCACTTAAGAGGCCATTTTCGCTTGTGGCCCCTTAAGATGACCACGTAGAAAAATAAACCCATTTTTGCATGCGGCCTCTTAAGACACCCGCCCGTGAAAATAGATTTTTACATACGGGCCTTTTAAGGAGCAGCATGCAAAAATGGAGATTAATTTTTGCATACGTGACCAATTACGATCCGTCTGCAACCTATTAGGGTTCTCGTATAGAAAAAAATGTTTTCGTAGTAGTGTCATTAGCCAATGTAGGTGATGGATGGGGAAAAAACTGTCGTACACACGTCTTCCTCATAGCTCGCAGGCATATGAACCGTTTGGGCTTCCAGTAAAGTGAGAATATACAGCTCCATGACCTTCAGTAGGAGGATGCTGATTCCATGTCTATTACTGTAATCAATCAGCATGGTGAACTGACACAACTGAGCATACCTCTACCCTCTATGGACATTGAATTTAGATTGCATGTGAGTGCTACTTTTCTACCAATACATACACAATGTGTATGGTCTGATGTTACTGTTTATTTGCGTTCTCAATAATCTAGCTAATATCCATATCTTTCCGTGTGTGCTATTAGAGCAGGTTTTGTAAAAGGGGTTGTTGCTACCTTTAATTTTCTTCATATGACCAGCTAAATAGTACGTTACCAATATACTAGTAATTGCAATATAATATAGCTCCAATATTTATTTTCCCAATCTACTCGCCCTCTCCCTTTGCTTTTATCGTGAATTTTGGTGTCGAAGTTACCTCTTACATGATAGGTGGCTCCTTATATCTCTCCTCGCTTCTATCCACTACCTCACCATATGAGCTGAGGTGGTATCTTGGGGTTATTTTTTAGTTACTTATAGTACTTTGCTCTTACATATGCAATGTGTTTACAGTGGCTAGTCTAGATAGCAGATATAGCTTGACACAACTATCTTCAGGAGCATTATCGAGCCTGTTGTATTGTTTGTTCTTTCTTTTATTAAGAAAGAAATAGTTTGGTTCATTAACTAATCACTGCATCATCATCAGTGCCCTTTTTGAGACTAGCACTTGAACTTCTATCCGCTCTAAAACTCCAAATCTAGCTGCTCAAGTTGGCTAGCTGGCAATTGAAGGCCTGCGAGGCGGCAACCGATTCGCACGTCGTTGGCCTTTCTGGCAACGGCAGTAGGCAGGTGCTTTTCTGAATGATATGCTTGCACCGCATTAACGATTCTCAGTGTCTCCCAAGCCTAGATGGATGGATGGTTGTTACAACACTCTCAGACTACGGTAACATGCCAATGTCAAGAACGAGCAATTCACATGCATCATTGGCCTACCTTGCTTTATACAGTGTTTGATTCATTCCAATCATACACATGTCGGACTCAATCAACCAATAAATCAATGTCTACATCTTTATAAACCAGCGTTACTAAAACGATGATATGGCACTATTGCTTCCTCAGTTTCTAGGCTGGAACTCATCAATTTCACAATATTTTACCACGTGGACGACTCAAATTTGAAATGTTAATTTATACGCAACTGGCAGCCCCATGGAGATGGGATGTTTTCTTCTAAATTTTGACGTAGACAGTACTTAGGATGAGTTCACGGTGCTCAACCAATATTCTCAATTTATATGATGCAATGCAAGCATGTGTGCATCCTCATGGTACCACTGTGGCACATGGACGGCACACTAAATTTTGGTGCTCATTCTCAATGACGATTCAAAATAAAATTGAAGGAGATGTACGGCGGCGTCGACGTGCTGAGCTTTCCAAGTGTTTGTTTGATGGCCTTGTGAACACTCTGTATTCAAAGATCGGTATACATCTTAGATCGTCTAAATAGGATTGCCTATGCTTTGACAAGAGACCACATCATCTAAATAGTATTGCCAATGCTTTGACTAGAGCTACAAGCCGGTATCTCGGACCAGTCATTGGACTGCTTGGCGGTGACTTGTAGTGTAGGCGATGCATGGAAACAAACCCTCATACTCATTGCTTGCAGGCACACGAAGTGTCTATGCTCACGGGGAGATTAGAATGCGCAGTCCTCGACGTCCTTATACGGCGCAGTTGGTTGTTGCTTCCGCGCCCGCTACCACTTGTTCAACCGCACAAGCAACTTATGGTAGCCAAGCATAAGCGTTATCCTCGACTATGTATTTTGAAGCCTCATTGATTCCTAATGCCTCCAAAGCCGAACTAGCTAAATGAACAATAACTTTGGCTTGCATGTTAGTGCCAGGTGTTAACTAATACTACATATACAGTGTGGCTGGCCTTTCTGTTATTTGCATTCCCAACAATCTAATACCCCTCTTCATCAATGGTAGATCTTTTCGAGCATGCGTGTACCATGCCTGAGCTTCTATGCAGTTTGCGAAGTATTAAGAGGTGAAAACGTTGATCAAGAGAGAGGGGCAATGTACGGAATAAAAGTTATCATAACCGATGGTGGTGCAGTAATTAATTAACTAGTAAAATATGGGTATTTTGGATGAATTAAATTCCTGATTCCATTGGTCGGTATCATTCTGTAGAAAAATGTAAATCTTCCGTGGCATTGATTTATGGACCGATTAGATCACTACAATAAAAATTGGATCACGTCTTCTTTCTTTTCCCCCTATAGCTTCGTTCTTGTTCTTGGTTTTGAATTGGTTCACCAGAAAAAACAGATGGAGAAGTGTTGTGTAACATTCTGAAAATTCCTAAAAATATAAATCAGTAAAAACTTGATCTTTTTAAAACTTTTGCATAGTGATGGATATTATGGTTGCTATACTATTGCTTGCTAGACCGTAAATTGTCACAATGGAAATTAAGTAAAGACCTACATTTAACTTAAATATAATTTACAAGAATATGTTATTTATTATTGACCCTATAATAAGGATTTTTACACAAGGAAACAAAGCCAAACAAAGTCATGGTTAATTACTAATTTAAATTATAAATCAAATATTAAATACTTGAACCATGTTGATTAGTGTTCCATGAAATAGAAGTATACATGAAGAAGTAATGGCCATGTAAATAAATTGAGCTCTATAAATAAAATAGAATGATGGGAGTATTTAATCCAATATTTGGATCAATATTGCACCAAGTTTTCAAATTGCATTCATGTATTGGAATTAAATAAATCAAACCAATCAAGGTAAAATAAATTTCCATACAAATAAATCGAACCAATGTGCCATGGTATTAATATGGTCACGCTAGAATATTTAACCCAATATTTTTCTCAATTATCCAAAATACGTGAGTTCATCTTGGGTCGAAAATATAAATTAAATTAAAACAATTCATTTGTGGAATAAATCAATAGTCCAAAATTCAAATAAACTATTTGAATTGACAACACCAAATTCTAAATATGCATAACCTTCCACACTCAAGTTAATTTTTTTTAAAAAATCACTTTGTCGTATTCCTTCTTTTCCTTTTCTTCATTATCCACCAACTGCTCGATCTTGGCCCGGCACGATTGAGCCGCCTCGTACACACACGCGCCTCACGACCATATTCCGGTGCTGCCCACACCGCACCGCGCTCACACATGCACCGTTCCTGTGCTATCGTGTGCCACATCCATGGCCAACGCCGCACCACGCACCGCACAACGGAGCTTATCCTCCATCGCCATCATTGGCTTCCATCACAAGCCATGCCCATCCATTAAAGCCCTTCCGTGATGAGGACACAACTAGCTCGGATATAACTATAACTACCTGATGTATCAATCAACCAAAGGCACATATGTTCTATATTAGATTTACTTGTTATATATTTGAACAAACGTTGCTACACAATGAGTTTTGTATGTCGTCGTTTGTAGAGGTACATGCTTGGGTGAAAGAAAAGAGACCGAGCGTAAGGAATGCATGGATGATTAAAAAAGTTGATTGGGGACCAAACCAAGACCTTCTCCAAGTCTACTTCCATCTCAACATGTCACTTTTGGTCCATAGAAGACAAGAGATAAAGTTCTACACGTTTTAGATTTGATTCGGGCCTCCTGATAGCATTAACTTCAAACGGACCTAGCCGTTGATTTAAAAGGAATTTCGGGGTCTATGAGTACTTATTGGAAAGCTTGTGGAGTCTAATTTCATATGGTTTTTGTCCCATGTCAAAATTCCTACCGAGCTGCCGGGAATCTGCAAAACAAGCCACGTACCTCATCCAGTCCGAATCTAAATTGGGTTTTGGGCCTTGTAATTATGCCGTGGGCTCAAGGGGGTGTGCGCCCTAGGGCAACCCTAGGATATCCCTAATCATATTTATTCAGTAGCCGTCATTGTTTAGAGTTGGGTTTTGCTTAGATTATTCTGTGAAGAACAGTTTCACCGCTAGATCGGTTTGTGAAACCACAAATTCAAGTGCTTAATCATTCATATGCAATTGTGTTGCAATCTATCTTGTTCTTGCTTTTGTTCTTTGATTCGTATGCAGGGATTAGCCTTCTCGGCAAGGTCAACCGGGTTTCGGCACGGTTGATAACCAGAGGAGACGTGGTGCTACGCTTCTGGGCTCAACAGCGTATTCGTTCAAATTGACTGTTTATCAATACCTATCGAAAGATCGGAACAGTCTAAGTTCTAATGGGCGGAATGATCGCCAATGATCTAATGAAGTTCTAATGGATCAAAAATTAACAAGAGGCGATTTTGGCTTTATCTCTTGTCTTCTATGGACCAAAACGTGTAGAACTTTATCCGAATCCGAATCCGAATTTCTCTCACCGTGTAGACCAAAACGTGTAGATCTAATGAAGATCTACACTCGTTCCACCCAAATCCGAAACATGTAGAACTTTATCTCTTGTCTTCTTTGGACCAAAAGTGACGTGGTGAGATGGAAGTGGACTTGGAGAAGGTCTTGGTTTGGTCCCCAATCAACTTCTTTAATTATCCATGCATTCCTTATGCTCGGTCTCTTTTCTTTCGTCCAAGCAAGTTCCTCTACAAACGACAACACACGAAACTCATTGTGTAGCAACGTTTGTTCAAATATATAACAAGTAAATCTAATATAGAACATATGCACCTTTGGTTGATTAATGCATAAGGTAGTCATGGTTATATCCGAGCTAGTTATGTCCTCATCATCCCGTTCTCTGTATCTTCCTCAAACCAAAGCCGAAACACTTAATCGAGTGCCTTCTCTGCATGCTCGTGCCACCAATAGAAGCCACAGCTGCCATAGCCGATCATAGCATATCGTGTTTACGCAGTCCATGGAGCCCGAGGATATTAGGGAGGTTGATCAGGAGCCGTGGGACGCCGGGCGCATTTCGTTGAACACCTGCGAGCGCGTCATCCTTCACATCCTCTGCATCATTGCCGCCGCCCCACTGTGACACCGCGTTTTGCCATCTTGTCGTCCCACGGTAAACCCTCGGGCCCATAGAATCCTCTAGACCCTTAGAAGCCGGCGCCTCCTCCAATCCTGGAGCTTCTCCTATCCATCTCATTAGAGAAATCGAACCTCTAGTCACCTCATACATACTTTCTCAATCATCAAATTGGCCGGAGACCTCACCTATCGCCTAACTCCCGTGCAGCCCTCACCTATCACGTATTGGATGGTGATTAAAACTGAATTTTGATGAAATCACATGATTGGTCAGTTTGCGCTTGTTTGGACTTTGGACGGAGATGCGCCACCCAGGAGACCGCAAGTCTCATCTGCTGGCGTCGATGTGGGGCTTGTTTCTCTTGATTGGAGTCTTTCTTCATGATATCTGCAGCGTCCTAACCTTCAGTCGCCCGTTTGTTGATTCGATCATCGTGTTGTATCCCCGAGGAACACGTGAGGAGACCTGAGGCAAAGTGGGACCCTCATCGGTTGCCCGTATTCCCTAATAAGACGAAATGGCTTATTAGGGAATAAAATTTAATTTATAGGTAAACCTTTTATATATTTGTTCACAGTGACTTAAAAGTCAATGCTAAAGAAAATATGTTGTAAACATCTTAAAATCAACTTCGAAATCAAGTTCAAAAATTCAAATTTTGGCTTTTGCTTTGGCTTAATAGGCCAACTGAGGGGGCTCTGGGATAGAGATTTTCTCCTAGGACAGCGTCATCGTCAACTAATCGACAATCTTCACCACCCTTGATGATTTTATTAATTCGTCGAACTGTGAGAATATTGCCTGTCACCTTTTTCAGTGGTGTTCTTTTCTTCTGAAGATAAATATGAAGATGAACGTTAAGTTTTTTACGCAAAACGAGGTGATATTAACGTATGATTGATTTAGTTTTAATTATTACAAGTTTTAAAAATAGATTAATATGGTGTTTTAGAGCAATTTTCATATAGAAAGTTTTCGCACGAAACGTACCGTTTAGCAGTTTGAAAAGCGTGCCATGAAAATCTTAATCTTTATCCAACTCTTAGTGTACAGAGATGATACAAATGGTGCTTGGCTAGTTGGCATAATCAGTACTAACTGTGCACTGCTGTAGTTTTTTTTTCTTTCCTGTACAGAGAAAACTTGATCGGTTCTTATGATGTGATCATGTGATTATAGGGTTTCTGTACTGTACATGTTATGTTCGGGTTTATTTGTTCAGAATGCAGGAGTTGGCTAGTTTTGTGCTGTACTTTGCAGAATGAACCAAAATATGACTTGCTCTGTATACAATATAGCGTGGAGGTTGATAGCTTGTCTGTGTTGTCTGAAAATCAATTCAGTGCAGAATTGTTTGGTGGCTGCATGTTTCTTCGGCTAGGAAATTAAGCATTGTACATCAAATACGGTTGCACAAGCAAGATTATGAGCTGTTCTGTCGTTAAAATTTCTTCGAGCCCCTGTTATCTAGTGATCTGTCTAATTGGTTGTTGTCTTGCAGTTAAATCGTGAAAGCCTATCTTACTCCTTCGAAATGACTTGGTTTTGTGGGATGAGTTCCTCTAAATTGCTTCTATATCTATTTCCCTGCAAGCAATCTATTGTCTAATGCATCTTCACTTTCAGTTCCTAGGAAGAGAATTTGTAGTATTACAAAGTTGTTATCTTTTTATCCTAATCCTAATGACTTACTTACAACAAGAGATACACGTACGTACTCTGAGGTGAACAATAGTTCTCAATTGCACATACAGGCAGGATAGAGAGGGTAGTGCTACGTACCATTTCTGTGCACATCTAATTCCCTGTGCCTCCTAAGCCCTAGTAGGCATTTGTATATATAATAACACAGCAATATATGTCATAACGAAGTTTACTACTAATTGTAAATCTATAGTACAATTTAGATTGACATATGCACGTCCTGGCCATCTACTCCCTTCATTTCAAAATATATCAACTTATAGCTATATCTGGACAACCATTCGTCCACATACATAGCTAGAAGTTGCCATATTTTGGGGTGGAGATAGTATATAATAACACCAAGGCATCAGGCAATTGAAATTGGGAGAAATTTCAGTAACCAATCTGCAAGCATGTTGCGGGAAGAGGATGAGCAGAGTATAAGGTTCAGTTAGTATTTCTCACTATTCTTGGAATGATTTGTGTGCCATTTCAAATGTTAGTGAAATTTGTTGATATTCGCACGTGATTGAATAAGAGACAATCCCAATAATAAAAAGATAAATAGTATTATACTCAAGTACGGGTTACTTTCGGTCTTGAATTTTCTGAAGGTGAGCAACGCGTACAGAAAACAAAACCATACGTATGCATGAGGCTTGTTCGATCCTGCTCTTTTGGACAGAAATCATAGAGAACTGGGAACAATTATTTTTTCAATCGGTCCATTTGATTATTGCACACAGCACAGCTACCTTGTGTATACTGTTTGACCTCTTTTTTTACAACCTGATTCATTAATTACCAATTCCATTTCAACATATATACCTTTCTCTTCATGCATTTACAGCCATACAGTTCTATTTTTGTATTTTGATGGTGGAGTGATTATACACAGCTGTGCATAGTACATAGAACCCATAGTTTGCGCCCATGCTCAGCAGTACGTGATTAATCAAAGATGAATTTGTGTCATTCGGTATCTTAGATCATGTAAATATGATCGTCCATACTTTGACCAGAGCTACAAACTGATACTATCTCTAACAGTGATTCGACTGTTCCATGGTGACCAGTGTAGGTGAAGCATCGAAACATGCCTTCACACACATGTTTGAACAGTTTGATCATGCTCGTGGGTACATAAACCACCGTTTGTACTGCTCATGGGGAAGTGAGTATGCACAATCCTGGACAACCATTTTTGGACCAGTAATTTGGTCACGGGTGGAGAAAGCGTTTGTACTCCCGATTCGTAACCCCCCTTTAGTCCCGGTTTTCAAACCGGGACTACCAATCCGGGACTAAAGATCGCTATCTTTAGTCCCGGGTGAAATAACCGGGACTAAAGATCGAGCTGACTTTTTTTTTTACATGCCCCTGTTGCTGCATGGTTTATATATATATATATATATATATATATATATATATATATATATATAAACCATGCATATATATGTTTCAATACATATACATGCATAATATATATGTATTTATACATATATATATATATATATGTTATGCAAATGCATATTTATATATATATATGAAAGCACTTAACATTTTATGTGCATATATATATATATGACCAAAATATATATTTACATTAAAGAAAATGTGTACATGCATATAGAAAAATAGACATGTATTAATTACAATCTATTATGATGTCCTAGCTAGCTACGATTTCGACGTAATAGTAGTCGTTATCTCAGAAGCTAAAGACTTATGAATTGTGTTTCCGTCGTAATAGAATTCACCCTTGGGATCAAGGATTTGTTCGTTGATGAATCCCATGAGTTGTTCTTGAACCGCCGCGATAAATTCCTTGTGTGTGATTAGGTTATCCCTCATGCGAATATACTATATGAATGTATGAAATTAATTAGTAATTAAACAACAAATCAATACGTACGCAATGAAATTTTGAATTTATTTGTACGTACATCGAGCTCTCTTGTGGCAATACTCGCACACGTAGTAGCCGCACAAGTTAGTTCCCTGCTTTCGCTTTGTGCACTATAAATAAATGACAAACGGCGAGAAATCTAATTAATATACACTTGTATGTATTTGAATTGGAGATTGAATATAAATGTAGAGCATGTGTACTCACAAGAAAATTGAACTTTCGCCTAAGTCTTTCTCTCCATTTGCCGCGGACCAAATGACGGAACCGATACCAAGCCCTACATGGAGTTTAAAGCTATGATTCGTAGTAGCAATTAATTATAACAAGATTCATAATTAACATAGGAACTTATGACAGTACCTGTCTATAAGTTCGAAAACCTTGTCAAACGTAGACTCTTTTTTATCCATTGAGTCATATACGTTGATATGGTGCAAGCCTCCAGGTCGAAGAGTAAAAGGACCCAGTGGAATCTGCAATGTGCGTGGGATGTATTACATATGAAACACTTAGCATGTTCGTACAGGAATGAAATTTGTTATAGAAAGACAGTAAAAACTAACTCTGTGTTGTATGGCACTAGTATGAACATCTTGTAGTACTGCGCCTTCAGGAGATGGACGAGATTGTCTTCTGTGGCTTGCGGATACTGGTCGAGCAATGTGACGTTTACTTTCCGAGGGTCGATGAATCCAGTATCGAAAACCCCCCGCCGTCTGGCCCTTTGAATCTCCATTCTACAACGATAAAAGGAAGTATATATTATATATAGTCTACTTATATACAAGGACCTAATTAATTAAAGGAAACGTAATAAGAAATCTAACTGAATGATACTTACAAAATCCAACAACTCATAATACAGACGTCGAGGGTGTCTAGCTGATATAGTTCGTAGATACCCTTGAAATTGATCCAGAGAATGTCATCTCCTTGCAAGAAGTCCATGTCCCTGATCCTCGCTCCGATCATCTCTCTACCGGTGGCGCTCATCTCCATGTATAGTTGATGGAACTTGTACATTTGTGTGGGTAGGGACTACAGCTGCTCAGGCTTGACAAGCGGTTTACCGAGTTCGTACATGTATTTCACTTTCGCCTTTTCGATTGGTGCGCCTCGTAGCAATTGATCCGTAGTTAGCCCGGCGTAATTAATAAATTCTTGTATTCCAAAATCTTCACCAGTCACCAACGGCTCGATCTCTTGGTTTGGTTGCTCTCCAAACTGAGGGACTGGTTTGGACTTTCCAGAAGATGCTTTCTTAAGTGTTCGCTCATAGTCCGATAGCTTTATGGCCTCCTTGGAAGGTGCAGACATACCCCTGAAGAAGTTCCTGGCACTCGGGTTTATAGGAATCTTATTTTCTGGACTTCGAGGCTTCAATTGTTTCCTGACTTCTGATGCCACATAAAGCGTCAAGCTCCTCTTGCGTGCAATTGTACCCCGGGTCCTTGTTTTTTGCGGCGTCAACTTTCGCCTTCTTCGTTGCCCTTGTGGGGGCAGGCGGTGGAGCTTGGGGGGCCCTTGACTTGGAAGGTGCCGGACGAGGAGCTTGCGGAGGAGTCGGTGTAGGAGCCTGAGGAGGACTCGGTGAAGGAGCCTGAGGTGGAGACGGTGCTGGAGCATGAGGAGGAGACGGTGCAGGAGCCTGAGGAGGAGATGGCAGAGCCGAAGGAGATGGTGCACGAGACGCCGCTTGTCGCCCAGGGAGGATGATGTACCGCTTGCGCCATAGTATAATGGCGTGGCTTGTGTCTCGTAGATGCGTCTCACTGTCTCCTCTAGGGTAATCCAACTCGAGGTCCTCGTACGCGCCTTCCACCAACTCAACTTCGACCTTGGAGTATCCTGCTGGAATCGTCCTGCAGTGGTAAGTACCTGAAGGGTCCGTTGGTATGGCCATGCTCGACGCCACCTTCAAGTGGTGAGAGGTTATTTATTAGTAATCAACATATATAAGCAGCAACTTGTGGAATGGACAAATCTAAAATCTATAAACTATGAGCTTACCTTTATTGATAAGTTCTTGAAGAGAATATGCAGCTCACATGGTGTCTGCTGAGTGATGTCATCAACGGGGCGGGTGGTTTCGTCCTGGGTTTGCATGGCGTCCATGCTCTGTGATCCTACCTGCCCCGTTGAGGCGCAGCTGCTACGATTGCCTGAAGGGCTCACCATTGCAGGAGGAATGGTCGGCTGGGGATCATGGGACCGATGTGCAGCCATGCGTTCATCAACCTTCCTTGCCACCTCCTCTTGCATGCTGAGCTCGTAGCTCGATACCCTGTACTCAAGATCTGCAATCTTCGCCTCGGTATCTCTCTTGCTCCTCATCCGACTCCTGTACATGTGGATGTCCTCCTTGAATCCAATCTTCCAAGGAATCACCCCTTTCCCTCATGTTCGTCCTGGATGCTCTGGAGTCTGCAGGGCGAGTAACAGCTCGTCCTTCTCTCTGTCGGGTCGGAACGTGCCCTGAGAAGAGGCTTCCACTGCGTCCGTTAGTCGACGCGCAGCCTCGCGTATCTGATCGCTGAAGACCAGGGAGCCATCAACTGGGTTGAGCGTTCCACCATGAGCATATACCAAAACTTCGATCGATCTGGCCATTTAGCGGTGGCCGGTTCGATACCCCTCTCAAGCAAGCTTGCCTCCATCTCCTCCCACTTCGGCATCGCGACGCTACAGCCGCCTGACCCCAAGTGGTGATGGTACTTCTTCTTGGCGGTATTTTCTTTGTTTCTTTCCATCATCGCCTGCCCTTGTTGACCTGTCTTATATGCAACGAACTCGTCCCAGTGATCCCTTAGCTTTGGGAATGTGTCGAAGTTTGGTGTCTGCCCCTTCAGGATATATTTCTGGTACAGATCTCCCTTGAAGCTCTGAAACTGTTCTGCCATTTTCTTTAGAGTCCACCTTTTCACTTTATCCTCTGTACCCACAGGAAGGGTGAATGTCTCGAGCATTGTGGTCCATAGCATCTCTTTCTCCGAATCTGGGACAAAGCTCTCATGATCTTCGCGTGCCCTTGTTCTGCGCCAGTACACCGTACTGACAGGCACGTTATCCTGCACAACCCAACCGCTGTGTCGTACGTAGTTCTTGGCTGCTTCCGCTGGGGCACTAGGTCGGCCGTCTTCGTCCACTTCCGTTATGATGTGCCGACCCTCTAGCTTCTTCGCGGCACCTCGTTGCCCGCGTGCCCTCTTCTGTCCAGCGGAGGGTTGACTTCCACTAGCCTCCTCCTCCTGGTTCCCCTCCACATCCCTCTCCACGTTCCCCTCCAGGTTCCCCTCCGCATCCCTCTCCACGTTCCCTTCCTCGTTCAAGTACTGGTTTGGATCCTCGTTCCCCTCTTCTTCGTTCCAGTACTGGCTGCTTCCCTCCGCGATTATATCGTACAGTATCTGTTCCTCATCGCGATCAGCCATCTGTTCATATAAGAAATAGTTGCGAAGTCTATAGGTCATTTTTGCTTTAACAATCTTATATGCTAACAATCATATATGCTAAGTCAAATATGCTAGGTCTAACTGTCGTATATTAGAACCCTACACAATCTTATATGCTAAGTCTTATTACAAATCTAATAATCTTATATTAAAACTCTAATAATCTTATATTAAAACTCAAATAATATTGTATTAAAACTCTAATAGTCAACTATGCTAAGTCTAAGTGTCATATATTAGGACCCTAGACAATAATTATATACTAAGTCTTATTACACAAATCTAATAATCTTATATTAAAACTATAATAATCTTATATTAAAACTCAAATAATATTGTATTAAAACTCTAATAGTCAACTATGCTAAGTCTAAGTGTCGTATATTAGTACCCTAGACAATAATTATATACTAAGTCTAATTACAAATCTAATAATCTTATATTAAAACTCTAATAATCTTATATTAAAACTCAAATAATATTGTATTAAAACTCTAATAGTCAACTATTCCTTTCTCCTTTGGTTCCGGGTGAAGGTCGCCGCGTTGTTCTATATGCTTCAGATCATTACGTGCTTCCAGTGTATCTTTCGACTTTCTATATACACTTAGGAAGCCAAGAAGGTTTACGCAAAGGTTCTTAGTGAGGTCAATCACATTGATTGCGTGGCGGACGTCCAAGAATTCCCAATAGGGTAACTCCCAAAATATAGAGTTCTTTTTCCACATCGCCGCGTGACCATCTTCGCTCTCTATAGGCTGGCTTCCAGGCCCCTTTCCGAACACTACTTTAAGATCTTTAACCATAGCAAACACTGTTTTCCCACTGCGATGTTTAGGCTTCGTACGGTGGTCCGCCTTATGTTCAAAGTGCTTGCCTTTCTTCCGTACCGGGTGGTTTGCAGCAAGGAATTGACGATGACCCATCTACACAACCTTCCTACAGTGCTTAAGATACGTACTTTCTGTTTCATCCATACAGTGAGTGCAAACCTTGTACCCCTTGTTGGACTGACCGGAAAGGTTGCTAAGTGCAGGCCAATCATTGATGGTTACGAACAGCAGCGCTCGTAGGTTAAACTCCTCCTGTTTGTCCTCGTCCCACACGGGGACACCTTCCTTTTTCCACAACAGTTTAAGATCTTCGACCAGTGGTCTTAGGTACACATCTATGTCGTTACCAGGTTGCTTGGGGCCTTGAATAATAATCGGGATCATTATGTACTTCCTCTTCATGCATAGCCAAGGGAGGAGGTTGTAGATGCACATCGTAACGGGCCAACTGCTATGGCCGCTGCTCATCTCTCCAAAAGGATTCATGCCATCCGTACTTAAACCAAACCGTATGTTTCGTGTGTCCTTTCGAAAGTCTTTAAATTTTCTGTCGATGTTTCGCCACTACGAACCATCGGCGGGGTGTCTCAGCATCCCGTCCTGTTGACGCTCTTCAGCATGCCATCGCATCATTCTAGCATTCCCCTTGTTCCTGAACAAACGCCTTAGCCGTGGTATTATAGGGAAATACCACATCACCTTAGCAGGAATTCTCTTCTTTGTTAGCTGCCCGTCAACTTCTCCTGAATCGTCTCGTCTAATCTTGTATCATAGTGCTTTGCAAACAGGGCATGCTTCTAGGTTCTCGTACTCCTCACCGCGATATAGGATACAATCATTCGGACATGCGTGAATCTTCTGAACTTCCAGTCCTAGAGGGCAGACTATCTTCTTAGCCTCGTACATTGTCTCGGGCAATTTGTTTCCCTTCGAAAGAATGTTCTTGACGAGTTTCAATAAATCGCCAAATGCCTTGTCACTAACACCATTTTTTGCCTTCTATTGCAAGAACTCCAGAGTGGTATCAAACTTTTTGTGCCCCTGCTCGCAACCTGGGTACAACGACGTTCTGTGGTCCTCTAACATCTTGTCCAATTTATGGGCCCTCTTTTCACTTTCGCAGTCCTCCTTGGCGTCCTGCAACATCTGACCATGATCATCCGCAACGTCGTTACCATCAGCATCCCTTTCCTCCTCACCCGTTTGATTTCCTTCAAATCCAGCGTACTGACCAAAGTCCGGAATATTGTCGTCTTCCACTTCATCTTCTTCTATTTCAACCCCTTGCTCTCCGTGGGATGTCCAATAGTTATCGCTTGGCATGAACCCCGACTTAAACAAGTGGAAATGAATAGTCCTGGATGCAGAATACTCCTTCTGATTCTTACACTTATTGCATGGACAACAAATAAAACCCTTATGCCTGTTAGCTTCGGCCACTCTAAAAAAATAATGCACGCCGTCAATAAACTCTTTGGACCGCCGGTCAGCATACATCCATTGCCGATCCATCTACATGAGATGAAAAAAATCGTACACAAATAATTATTCTTACAATAATGACAGTCATACAATAATTATAAAATAATTATAAACTCTTTCAACAGTCATACAATAATGACATATCATTATTCATACAAAAATTATAAAATATTACACCAAATAATTCTTATTTACTATTTCTAAAGTTTTAAACTAATATTATTAATATTAATGTGTTGTACTTCTTTTAATTTTCATTTTAGTTTGTTTTCTATTATTTAAGATTAACTTTCACTATATTTTTCTTCTCAACTATTTTATAAAACCTTGTTTAGCAAATAAACTAAATTTTATATATTCTTTCTTCCCCCACACAAATTCTCTCTCATCAACTTACAACTAAATTTTGGAGACAAAATAGTGTGCAAAACATAGCTCCAAATGTAATATGACAAAAAAAATATTGGAGAATGAAGTTGCTAACCTTTTAGACACCTCCGATTTGTATATAATTACCAAAATAAGTTCACTAGAAATTTTGGCATGACCTCCCCTCTTTTTTGAAGAAATTTTGAAGCTTGTTCGGGCAGCTGGAGGAGGAAGAAGATATATATATAGGGGTGGGACTTTAGTCCCGGTTGGTATTATGAACCGGGGCTAAAGATCCCCGTGATCTTTAGTCCTGGTTGGTAACACCAACCGGGACTAAAATTACAATCTTTAGTCCCGGTTGGTGTTACTAACGGGGACTAAAGATCCCCGGGGGGGCCTGACAGGCCCTGACAGCATTTGAACCGGGACTAAAGATGATATTTTGTTACTAACCGGGACTAAAGATCAAATATGCCCGTTACCCTTTTTAACCGGGACTAAAAATTATCTTTAGCCCTGGTTTTTATTGCAACCGGGACTATTATGGAATTTGGCCGACCGATGAAAATATGGTTTCTCTACCGGTGGTTGTTGCTTCCATGTCCGTTGCTGATCGATTATTCACACGATCAACTGACGGTGGCCGAGCATAGCTAGGCACTATTTCAAAAGCATCATTTTGATTCATGATATCTTCCAAGCCTAACTCGTTAAGTGGACAGTGATGACTTGCATATGCGGTGTGTGACTGGTCTTACTGTTTATTTGCATTCCTAACAATCTAATATCTGTACATATCTTTTCATTCATGCCTATACGTATGACAGAACTGTCCTCATGTGCATTACTAAGCCTACTGTACTGTTTCTTTTTTTCTTTTATTATGAGGAAGGTAGATTGGTTCACTAACCAATCACTGCGACAGCACACAGGTCATCAATATCGATTTTTGAACCAGCAATGGTGGCTGTCAGTAGAAGCTAGGAAGGGCCATGAATTATGGGCACGTTTAGTTCGCGAAATGAAAATTTTTGGGTGCTACATTGGACGTTTAACCGAATGTCGGAAGGGGTTTTCGGACACGAATAAAAAAATTAATTTCATAACTCGCTTGGAAACCGCGAGACGAATCTTTTGAGTCTAATTAATCCGCCATTAGCATATGTGGGTTACTGTAGCGTTTATGGCTAATCATAGACTAATTAGGCTCAAAATATTCATCTCACGATTTCTTCCCTAACTGTGCAATTAGTTTTTCTTTTAATCTACATTTAATGCTCTATGCATATGTCCAAAGATTCGATGTGATGTTTTTGGGAAAAACTTTTTGGGAACTAAATGGGGCCTCTATGACTTAGTGCCGGTTTTGAGCATATGAATTCTATGACTTGGCCATGTTTAGTTCACACGTAAAAATTTTTCACCTGTCATATCGAATGTTTGGATACATATATAAAGTATTAAATATAGAAAAAAAACTAATTGTACAATTTGCGTGTAAATCGCGAGACGAATATTTTAAACCTAATAATTGCGCCATGATTAGACAATGTGGATTAATTGGGCCATGATTGCTACAGTAAACATTTGCTAATGATGGATTAATTAGGCTTCATAAATTTGTCTCGTAGTTTACAGGCGGAATCTATAATTTGTTTTGTTATTAGACTACGTTTAATACTTTAAATATGTATCTGTATATCCGATGTGGCATGCCAAAATTTTTCACCCGTACAACTAAACAGGGCCATTGTCTCGGAACGGATTGCAAACAATTGTTTCCGCCATTCCAAAATGTTCTTTCACATGCGCACTTATAAATAGATATACACAGTAGTGGTGAAGGTTCTTATGCGCATTACCCGTTTTTTTCCAATTACAATCATCACAGTTTTATTTGCATACTACTTTGCTAGCTGATGCTTATACTCCTCTACATAACACACCATTATTATATGGCTAAGCTCGACATCATGTTATTATCCACAAATCAGATGCATCAAGCTGTACCCATACACATCCTTTGGTCATCGGTGTCAAAGGATGAGAGTAGTATATAATATTTGTTTATACCTACAAAGCATTGTCCATAATTTATCGGGCCATCAATTTCAAACACGCACCTGAGTTATGTTTGGTGCATTGAAATATCACATATTAATCTATGCATCTATGTTTTCAACTAATCGGATGGCATAGCATAAGAAAAAAAAGGCAGGAATCTATATCCTCCTTTGCATGTTCGCATTGATAGTTATTAAATTGTACAGCCACAAAAATACATAAATTAACTTGCAAAGAACACAGTTTCTTGGCTAATCGAAGTTTTAACGGCACAGAATAAAAACTTCTCACGTCTCTTAAACTCCAAATCTAGCCTCTCACATCGGCCGGCATTGGAATGCCAGCAACAGATCCGAACCTCTCCGGCTCCACTCTAGCGACAGCTGCACGCAGGCGCTTATCTCGCTGACATGCTTTCACGTATCGGTGATTCTCGGTGCCTCCCAAGCCTAAATGTATGGATGGTTGGGTGTTACAGAGCACACTATGAGAATGAGAATTCGAGTGAATCGATCAGCTGAAAGAATTACAGATGTATGACCGGTCTGGCTCTCTATTTGATTCGACCAAACATATATATATATGGCCCTCAACCAATTAATCAATAGCTACTACTACCTCATTGTGGCCCACCTGAAACTATGGAAAGACTGTTTTGCTCGAGTGTTAATTTGGGTTGGAACCTGTCGATTCCACGTTAATTTTCTAGTGCACGCATTGAATCAGGCCAGAGGGATAATCTTGTTCATCGTTATTAATATTACTAGAGGATACCCCGCGCGTTGCTGTGGGACTTGGTTAACATCAATTTGTTAGATAGGAGGTACAATCTCGAGAAAAAACGGAACAAACAATTGACTTTCTTGGAGAAAAACTTTTTAGCAGCCCTACCCAAATTTTGTAGATATTAACGTTATATGATCATATCATTGATTTCTTTCTAGAGGATCCAAGCCGTTCGATTGATGGACGGCTCAGATTTACCCTCCACCAGTGAAGTCGCCGACGGGAAAGGAGCAAACCCTAATCCCCATTTTCTCATTTCTTCCTCTTCCTCCCTTTCCTCGATCTCTTCTCCGGTGAGCCAGAGGGCAAGAGCGACGGTGGGAATGGCGACGACCGCAGTCCGGCGAAGCAAGAGCGTGCGACAGGCGTTGAGCGCCAAGCGGCTCCGGACTTCGCCAGCTGGGGAGCGGAGCACAAGGTGACACCAAGTAATGTCGCTTCCCGTCCCCGGCGGCAAGTGGTGGTGACGATGATTGCGGCGCCCCGTGCTCGTCGGCTGGGGAGCATGCCTGAGGGTGGCGCCAAGCCTAGCCAGGCATTGGTGTTCCGGCAAGGCGGTCGCGCAAAATGGCGGCGAGCACCGATGCGGCCCGGACTTCGTTGGCGGGACGGCGGAGCCCGAAGGCAGCTGCCAAGCCGACGCTTCCCGTCCCCGGCGAGGGACGGTGGAGGGACCGGGAAGACCGACGCGGCCACAAGGAGGTGAAATGGCGGCGATGCCGCTTGCCGGAGAAATTCCGGTGGGTTTAGGGCTTCAAAATCCAGTAAGTAACCCGAACCAAAGTCAATTCCAATTTAAGTTTGAATTTGATTCGGGTTTTGGAATTTTAGGGTTTCTTATCCGAAATTAGGGTTCTTGAGTTTGGGGATTTTGGGTCTTAGGCCCGAATTAGGGTTCTTGAGGCTTTGCGAATTTCGGGAATTATGTTTCGATTCAATCCGGCTTATTTGGGGATTTTGTGTAACATCCCGGCCTAGGGCTTAATAGGATTAATAGAATACTCATATCAACAAGTTGCAACTTCTTTTCCGGAAGCCAATCTCCAAAAAACTCCAGGGTTAAGCGTACTTGGCCTGGAGCAATTTGGGATGGGTGACCGACCGGGAAATTCTTCCCGGGTGCACACGAGTGAGGACAAAGTGTGCAGAAAAGACATGTGTTGGTCTGTGAGGGCAGTCTATGACCTATGAAAGCTATCAGATGTAAGCGGGCCCGGCCTGGGGAAGGCGACATGTGTTGGTCTGTGAGGGCAGTCTATGACCTATGAAAGCTATCAGATGTAAGCGGGCCCGGCCTGGGGAAGGCGGGACGTGACAAGTTGGTATCAGAGCCTTATGAAAGCTATCAGATGTAAGCGGGCCCGGCCTGGGGAAGGCGGGACGTGACAAGTTGGTATCAGAGCCTCCTTGACCTTAGGACGAGCCTTAGATCCCAAGCCTTAGCAATATTTTCGGAATATAAATCCTCTCTTATTTGTGAAAATCCTTTAGTCTCTCTCTGTCTTGCTGCTTCATTTATCATCTAAAGCTGATCTCTAAAATATTTTCTCTCTTTTGTCCTTGCTTGTAGATGGCCGGCAGCATCAACCGTCGTGGCCTGGACCTGACCGGCTTTGTTCTGGAGCTGCGGGGCATGTGCGTTGTCCTGGGATATCCGCATGGAGTGGACTACCAGGGCAAGCAGCTCCCGGAGCAGGAGGGTGACGATGCCGAGCCGCACGCTGCTTGGGAGGTCACTGTAGTGATCCTCACTGGCTCTCCCGAGAGAACTTCGTTGGCGGTCACCGCGGGTGGAGATTCTTTCCCCGCCGCTTGCCAGAACGCCGCACTCCTCGCCATCGGCACTCTTCACCAGCGCTACCCGGACGAGTTGCAGCACTCGCCCTACCGCTACCACCCTCGTCGCGGAGGAGCCCGCGACTACGCCACCTTCCGGGATGCTAGCTCGGAGGATGACGCTACCATCATGCACCTGGTGCGCATGGTGGAGGCGTACGATGCGGCCCGTATCGACTTCCATCATATGGTGCGCCGTGGGATGGTCGAGAACAACATGAAGATCCTTGAGCTGCGTCAGGAGAATCTGCAGCTGAAGAAGGACCTAGACGCGCTGGAGGCGCAGCTATGTCAGCTCAAGGTCGCCCAGGGAGAGGTCTGCCGTCCCAAGCGCCGCCGCGTCTGCCGCAGCCAGAAGATCACCGCCCGCAAGAGCACCTCCAGGCCTGAGCTGGTTCGTCAGTCCTTGGCGTGGACCTGCTTCGTGGAGACCCCTCGTGCCGAGCCCGCGCCCGTGGTTCCTTAGGAGGGGGAAACCTCCGGCGTTGGTAGCACGGAGGATGCGCTGCTGCTCACCTTCCGCCCTGGCCCGTCGCAGAAATAGACGAGCAGTTAGTAGGCTCGCGCGTGTGTTCTTTTCGTTTGGTTTTCTGCTCGAGTCGTGTGGGGCATGGTTACACCGGTGTGTGGTATAACTGTGTCGGAGCCTGTCTTTATTTTATTTGCTTAAGCAACTTGAACCTTAATGAACCTATTTAATAGCAGAAATAAATTCAAGAATTATGGTACTCGTGGGTGGTTAGTTTTAATAGTCAGCTCTCCCTGTTTGCTGGTTCTGTGTGGGGTTTTCAGATGGTGACAACCAGGAGAAGCACTGTTACCGGCGAAGGCAACCAACCCGAAGGTAGCAACCCCAACATCCAAGGCGGCCCACCTCCACCTCCTCCTCCGCCACCACCACCGCCACCTGACACCAACCCCATCCTCACCCAAATCCTCGCCCAGCAGGCCAACATGATGGCTGCTTTCCTCCACCACATCCAGAATCCACCGCAACACAACGCTCCACCCCCACCACCACCTCCGCAGCACTCTAAGCTTGCCGAGTTCCTCCGCATCCGCCCGCCTACCTTCTCTAGCTCCCATAACCCCGTGGATGCTTTGGATTGGTTACACGCCGTGGGGAAAAAGTTGGATACCGTACAATGCAATGATGAGGAGAAAGTCATCTTCGCCGCCCACCAACTGCAGGGACCCGCATCTCTATGGTGGGATCACTTTCAGGCTACGCAGCCAGAGGGACAGCCTATTACCTGGGCCCGTTTCACCGCCGCCTTCCGGAGGACCCATGTGCCCGCCGGGGTCATGGCCCTTAAGAAGAAGGAATTTCGGGAGTTGAAGCAAGGCAACCGCTCCGTGATGGAGTATTTGCACGAGTTCAATAACTTGGCCCGGTACGCCCCCGAGGATGTTCGTGAAGATGAGGAGAAGCAAGAGAAGTTCCTGGCAGGGATGGACCCTGAGTTGTCCGTGCGTCTGGTCTCCGGAGACTACCCCGATTTCCAGCGCCTGGTGGACAAGAGCATCCGCCTGGAAGCCAAGCACAAGGAATTGGAGTCGCACAAGCGTCGCTTGGCGAATTTCCGCAACCAACAGGGGGCTAACCAAAGGATCCGCTACACCAATCCCTATCCAGGGGGATCCTCCTCGCAGCAGCAGCAGCAGCAGCAACCTCGCCCCGCGCCCCGACCTCAATTCGTGGTGCGCGTCCCACAGCCGCAACAGCAGCAGAATCAGCAAGGGACCCGTGCACCCCGCCCTCCTGCAACGGCCGTACAGCCCGGACAAGGCCGCAAGGATGCTCAAGGTCAACAGCGTCTGTGCTTCAACTGCTTCGAGCCCGGGCACTTTGCGGATAAATGCCCGAAGCCGAGGCGCCAGCAAGGCCAAGCGCCTCCCCGCCCCAACAACGGTGGTAAGGATGTCACTCGGGGCCGTGTGAACCACGTGACTGCCGAGGATGTGCTGACAACTCCAGACGTCATCGTTGGTACGTTCCTCATTCATTCCATCCCTGCTACCATTTTGTTCGACTCTGGAGCTTCCCATTCATTTATATCTGTGTCATTCGTGGGGAGAAATCAGCTGGGGGTAGAAAGGCTTAAGAATCCTCTGCTCATCACCACCCCTGGAGGTGTTATGACCACAAAGTATTATAGCCCTGCCGTTCCTATAGAAATCCAGGGAATTCCTTTCCCCTCGGATCTGATTCTGCTAGACACCAAGAACTTGGATGTGATCCTTGGGATGAATTGGTTGGCTCAATTCCAAGGTGTAGTGGATTGCGCAAGGCGCACTGTCACTCTGTACCGAGGGCCGGAACAACCAGTTGTGTTCTTTGCACCCCCAACCTCTGTTGGCAGTTCAGAACTTCATCAGATAGGACTGTCAGAAATCCCCATCGCCAGTGAATTCGGTGACGTATTTCCTGAAGAATTACCCGGTATGCCGCCCAAGCGGGAGATTGAGTTCCGGATAGATCTTGCTCCAGGAACCACTCCTCTGTACAAGCGACCCTACCGTATGGCAGCAAATGAATTGGCCGAAGTCAAGAAGCAGTTGGAAGAGTTGAAAGCAAAGGGGTACATACGGCCGAGCACTTCCCCCTGGGGGGCACCCGTGATTTTTGTGGAGAAGAAGGACAAGACAAAGAGGATGTGTGTTGACTACAGAGCTCTCAATGAAGTCACTATCAAAAACAAATACCCTCTTCCCCGGATCGATGATCTGTTCGATCAGCTTAAAGGTGCCACTATATTCTCCAAGATTGATCTTCGTTCTGGATATCACCAGTTGCGCATCCGTGAAGAAGACATCCCGAAGACCGCATTCACCACGCGATACGGACTGTATGAATTCACGGTAATGTCGTTCGGTCTGACCAATGCTCCTGCCTTCTTCATGAACTTAATGAACAAAGTGTTCATGGAATACCTGGATAAGTTTGTCGTGGTCTTTATTGACGACATACTGGTGTACTCCCAATCAGAGGAAGACCATCGGCAGCATCTCCGTTTAGTGTTGGGAAAGCATCGGGAGCACCAATTGTATGCCAAGCTCAGCAAGTGTGAGTTCTGGTTGTCCGAAGTCAAGTTCTTAGGGCACGTGATATCTGCAAAAGGAGTTGCTGTGGATCCCGAAACGGTGACCGCCGTCACTGATTGGAAGCAACCCAAGACAGTCAGGTTCGCAGCTTTTTGGGTTTGGCAGGATACTACTGAAGATTCATCGAGAATTTCTCCAAAATTGCCAGACCCATGACGCAGTTGCTGAAGAAGGAAGAGAAATTTGTATGGAGCCCGCAATGTGAGAAAGCATTCCAAACTCTCAAAGAAAAGCTAGTTTCCTCGCCAGTGTTAATCTTACCGGATACTCACAAGGACTTCCTGGTGTATTGTGACGCTTCGCGCCAAGGATTGGGGTGCGTATTAATGCAGGAAGGTCATGTGGTAGCCTATGCCTCACGCCAGCTACGGCCCCATGAAGGCAACTACCCTACCCATGATTTGGAGTTGGCCGCTGTGGTTCATGCTCTAAAAATCTGGCGGCATTATCTCATTGGAAATCGCTGCGAAATATATACCGACCATAAGAGTTTGAAATACATCTTCACTCAGTCGGATCTGAATCTTCGGCAGAGAAGATGGTTAGAGCTCATCAAGGATTATGATGTGGGAATCCACTATCACCCGGGTAAGGCCAACGTGGTCGCAGACGCGCTGAGTCGAAAAAGCCGTTGCAACACTCTTGATGTCCGTGGCATTCCACCGGAGCTTAATCAACAATTGGAAGCCCTGAACCTAAGCATCGTTAGCCATGGATTCTTGGCTACGTTGGAAGCCAAGCCTACCCTGCTCGATCAAATCCGTGAGGCTCAGAAGAATGATCCGGATATGCATGGGCTCCTCAAGAACATGAAACAGGGTAAAGCCGTTGGGTTCACAGAGGATGAACACGGAACCCTATGGAACGGGAATCGGGTATGCGTTCCAGACGTCAGGGAACTTAAACAGTTGATACTTCAGGAAGCTCACGAAAGTCCCTATTCCATCCATCCTGGCAGCACGAAGATGTACTTGGACTTGAAAGAGAAATATTGGTGGGTTAGTATGAAGCGGGAAATTGCAGAGTTCGTGGCCCTTTGTGATGTGTGCCAGCGGGTCAAAGCAGAGCACCAACGACCGGCCGGGCTTCTCCAACCTCTACAAGTGCCAGAATGGAAATGGGACGAAATTGGGATGGATTTTATCACCGGACTTCCAAAAACCCAAGGCGGATATGATTCTATATGGGTAGTCGTGGATCGACTAACCAAGGTAGCACGGTTCATTCCCGTAAAGACCACCTATGGAGGGAACAAATTAGCTGAACTCTACTTCGCTAGGATCGTGAGTCTCCATGGCGTTCCTAAGAAAATTGTATCAGATAGGGGAAGCCAATTCACCTCTCACTTCTGGAAGAAGCTCCAAGAAGAGTTGGGAACCCGATTAAATTTCAGCACCGCGTACCACCCGCAAACCGATGGACAGACCGAGCGTCTGAATCAGGTCCTAGAAGACATGCTCCGCGCCTGTGTTCTAGATTTTGGGAAGACCTGGGATAAGAGTCTCCCCTATACCGAGTTCTCCTACAATAACAGCTACCAAGCCAGCATAAAAATGGCACCCTATGAAGCGTTGTATGGCCGCAAATGCCGGACACCACTATTGTGGGACCAAGTTGGGGAAAGCCAAGTATTCGGGACCGATATCTTGAGAGAAGCGGAAGCTAAAGTCAGAACCATTCGGGATAATCTAAAGGTGGCACAGTCCCGGCAGAAGAGTTATGCAGATAACCGACGCCGTAACCTGGAATTCGCAGTGGACGATTTTGTGTACCTTCGGGTCATGCCATTGCGGGGTGTACACAGGTTCCAGACAAAAGGGAAACTCGCACCAGGGTTCGTGGGTCCTTTCCGCATCATGGCTCGACGCGGAGAAGTCGCTTACCAGTTGGAGCTGCCCGCCTCATTGGGCAATGTGCATGATGTGTTCCATGTGTCGCAACTCAAGAAATGTCTGCGAGTGCCGTCCGAGCAGGCCGATTCGGAGCAAATTGAAGTTCACGAAGACTTGACCTACGTAGAGAAGCCAGTGAAGATTCTGGACACCATGGAGCGCAGGACCAGGAATCGGGTAATCCGTTTTTGCAAGGTCCAATGGAGCAACCACGCCGAGGAAGAAGCTACTTGGGAACGTGAAGACGAGCTGAAGGCAGCCCATCCCGATCTCTTCGCCAGTTCTTCCGAATCTCGGGGTCGAGATTCCGTTTAAGGGGGGTAGGTTTGTCGCGTCCCAAATTGGCCCTAAAATATATCCTTTAAAATTACGCCTAGAATAATTAAAAATCCTTGTGAAAGCCTCCAAAAATTAAAATGTGCAAAGTAAAAGTCAAATAAGGCTTGGAGGATTTTTGTATATTTCCTTAAAGCCTAAAATGTGTAAATAAATTTTAGTGGAATTTTCAGAGCACAAATAATAATTATTAAGAAATAAACAAAGTTAAAATGATTTTATAAAAAGAAAAACCCTAAAAATCATCCTCTCCCCTCTAATGGGCCGGCTCGGCCCATCTCCCTCCCCCTCTCTCCTCTCCCCGCGGCCCACTCGGCCCTCCCCGCGCGCGCCGCTGACGGGCGGGCCCGCCCGCCACCCTCGCTGACGGGTGGGGCCCACCCGTCATCCCCTTCCTCCCGCCGCCCCCGCCGCCTTGCCCGCGCCTAGCGCCGCCGCCGCCGCGAATCCCGCCGCCTCCCGCCGTCCCCGCGCGCAATAAAGTGGGGGGAATTATTCCCCGGGATCCCCTCCCCCTTTCCCCCCATTTTCCCCTCTCTCTCTCGCATTCAAACGGCCGGATTCGCTCCCGCTAACCTCACCGGCGCCATTAATGGCGGCCGGGTCTCCCGCGCCCATTTCCCCCTCCTCCGGCCGCCCTCTCTCACTCCCAACCCTATATAAACCCTCCCCGAGCTCCCCACCACCGTTTCCGCCACTCACCGCCCTCTCTCCTCGCCGGAATCGAGCTCGCGCCGTCGCTCTCTCTCTCCGCCGTCGCCGCCGAGCTCCGGTCCGCCGCCGCCGTCGCCCCGGACTACCTCCCACCTCGGCGCCGCCTCCTTCGGCTTCGCCGCATCCTCGCCGACCTCGTCCACCCCTCCGTTTCGCTCGCCGACCGCCGGAGCGCCGTCGACCCCGTCCACCCGAGCTGCGCCGCCGCCTTCCTCCGCTCCGGTCGCCATTTCCGTCATCGCCGTCGACCCGGGGTGAGCCATGGACCGCCGCTTCGTTTCCCCCTTTCCCTCCCCTCTCTCGGCCGCCGCTCCGCCGTGCCTATGGCCGCCGCCGGCGACCATAGGGGCGCGGGCGCGCCGCCTCCCGCCGGCCGCGCCGACGTGGCCGCCTCCGGGTGCGCCTAACGGCTGCCGCATGGGGCCCGGCCGTCAGCCGCCCGCGCCCTCGGGTCCGGCTGACGCGTGGGGCCCACGGCGCCGGCCGGTGCGAGCCGGGTGCACCCGGTCCACCGTGGACCGTGAGGCTGCCGCGTGGGCCCCACTCCCGTGGACCCGGTCCGCGCACCCCCTCCCCTCGGCTGACGCAATAAACCCTATTTTTAATTAAAATTTAAATGAAGAAATTCGCAAATATTCATTTAAAGAGCATATAAACTTCAAATGGCCATAACTTGGCCATTTGAACTCGGAATTGGACCGTTCAAGTCTCTAATTTTTCCTTAAGAAGTCAAGAACCCATTTTTGTGCTTTGTTTCTGCTTGTTATATGGAGTTTATTAGAGTAAAAGCCCTTTTCTTTTCCGTTGGTCGTGTAGACGCTGCAGCTTCGGAAGATCCGCTCTTCGTGGAGGTTGAAGCCGACGTTTGGGAAAGCGAGCAAGGCAAGTCACATCATCCTTGAACATATTAAATCCCAGTTTATGAAATTATATTGATTTAAATTAATGCATTATCGCTTTATTTAAATTCCCGCGCTATCACTGTTTTATTTAGCCATGCCTATTTACCTTTGTTATGACCTTATTATTATTGTTATTGTTATTATTACCTTGTTCACCCTAGAATAAACAAAACCCCAACTAGTGGATACTCTATTCATGGTTCCACTAGTAAGAATTTAGGTAGATGCTTCGCTGATTAATTAGGCAACATTAGGTGGTTTTATAACTCTAGACTTTGGGAATATTCATATCACCTGGACATATTAGAATGGTTGGATTATTGTGGAATTGGATGCACCCCTCCCCCTCTTTTCAAAACCCCAAAATGGTTTTAGGCTGGGCTCGGGGTGCATGGTTTTGATAGTAGCACCTCGGCCACATAAGGACCGGTCTTCGGGCCTCTGTTGCAAAGCACTACCGTACTTCCACATGTCTAATGGGTAAGGCTTAGTTTGTGGCTCTGCCTGGTTATAAACAAAAGTACACGGATGGAGATGGACGAAGTCGGGGGTCGATGGACATCTCTAGGGCAAATGAAGGCTACACGAGCTGCGGCCCGGTAGTCGAGATGTCATGGCACAGGGCTGGTGTCCTGCTGCTAGGGGCTCAATCCTGCCTGCCTGTCCCGGGGGTTCCGGCCGTAGGCGGGGCTGGGTCGGTACTCTTGTTTATGGCTAGGATGGGTTGGGAACTATGTCACGTCTTCCATCTGTATGCCGTGGTGGTATGTGGCACGTGGTTACACGTGAGGAAGATGTGTCTTGTGGGTAAAGATGTACACCTCTGATCAGAGTATAATCTATTCGAATAGCCGCGCCCTCGGTTATGGGCAAGCCTAGCAATGTACCCAAGTTAATGTTTTAATTCTTAAAACCTGCTTAACAACTAAAATATGGAATGGTTGGCCTGGGTTGGCTTGGGACGAGCTGGGACTCAGGGTCGGGTTGCCAGTTCGGTCTGAATTATCGTAGGCCTTGGGTTAAGGCAGGTTCGTGTGGGTTCACGGCCTTGATTAATAATATTGTATAGCTCTGGGATCGTATTTACGTAATCGCTTTGAGCAACTAAGTGTCTTTTAATGCTGTTTTCCGCAAACCCTAACCCCCTATGTTATAACTCACTTGTACTCCTTTGTATTTATTCTGCACTTGTGGGTGTGTCTTGTTAAGTACGGTGGTTGTACTCAGTCTTGCTCAATTTTTCCCAAACCCAGAAGAGGAGTTCCTGGAAGATGAAGGCTTTGGTGTCTAGCTCGTGCCTGCCGTCAAGTGCCTGTGGTCGTCGCCCTAGTCTTCCGCTGTTTTTCGTTTGTCTTCATGTGTGCTGGGCCTTCGTCGCCCATGTAATAAATTATCTATTTACGCTTCCGCTTGTTAAACTCTGAATTGTATCAACTTTTTGTGTACCTTGCCTCCTGGGACAAGGAATAATGCACGCACGTAAGGAATACCTGTTGGGTTAATTCCGGTCGTGACAAGTTGGTATCAGAGCCGACTCTCGCGGTTTCACGGGCGCGTGTGTCGCAGTTGCGCAGGCATGGTGCGCATGGCTGGTGTAGACCGGGAGTGGTTACACAGCATGGCACATGCGTTGGCACTGGGCACATGGACGTGGCCAAGAGAAGACGTTCCTGGCCTGGGGTTGATCGACGGGGGCGTCGATCTCTATTAAGGGGGTGAGGGTGTAACATCCCGGCATAGGGCTTAATAGGATTAATAGAATACTCATATCAACAAGTTGCAACTTCTTTTCCGGAAGCCAATCTCGAAAAAACTCCAGGGTTAAGCGTGCTTGGCCTGGAGCAATTTGGGATGGGTGACCGACCGGGAAATTCTTCCCGGGTGTGAGGGCAGTCTATGACCTATGAAAGCTATCAGATGTAAGCGGGCCCGGCCTGGGGAAGGCGGGACGTTACATTTTGGGATGGATTGAATTGGCTTAATCCCTTGGGGAAAAAAAAGGGGGAATTTCAATCTATCTTGTCCCTGTTTCCCTCTGAATTAAGTTCTTCCTTAGTTAGCCGAAGCTGAATTTCTTAAGCATGAATCTAATTCGGTCTAATTAACTTAAATACTGACATAATGCTCAACTAAAAGGCAACTTTACGAACTAATAAACAAAATACGGGGATTAACAGATTAATCATGCCATGATAATGCACTTGATCTAAACATAACATAACTTAATCTTCATTGATTTGCATCATGCCGAGTAGAATGTAGGGTTTAATTGGCATAATGGCTTCACTTTAGGATGATCCCGGCTTCACTTTAGGATGATGGGATCAAGGAAGGCTAAGATAAGCTCTGATACCACAATGTTGGAAATTAATCCAATTAATCAATTTGAGTTTTAGTCTAAACATGATCACCTTCTGCTTATGCGGAAATTAATTGATCTAACTGACCTCAGATGAAGCCATTGAAGCCTGTGTTTGGTTTTGATTTTATTCCTTTGATTCCTTTTCTTTCTTCTCCTCTGTCTTTTATTCTTCTTGCGCTACAACACTTCTAGAGATGCCTCACGAACCCCTTCCAGTGTCTAATCAGTCGGGCAATTGGTTTAGGGTTTAGGGAGAGGTTCGACATCACGTCTGCGTCTCCTCCTCTTTCTCATATATAGCTACTCTGGTGGGGCTCGGGGGTTTATCTCCAATTAGTTTGGAATTCTGTTTTGCACCGATCACACAAAACAAAATATAATATCTTATTTTTCTTTCTTGATTGGGAAGGAAATTGGTGGTTAATCTCTTTCCTAATCCTTATCGATAGTGAGTCGATAAAATCAATCAACCCTCTCCCCATAATTTTAAGACTTACTTATGAATCCACTAAATACTATAGCTCCCCAAAGCAATGTGTGATAACAACTTTAAGCGTCATAAGACAACAAGACTTATAATTCACTACAATACTTAAAGAAACTCAATTTAACAACTTATAATTCACTACAATACTTAAATAAACTCAATTTAACTTAGAGTATGTTGATTGATAATTGATAAGTACATACGCTTGCAAAAGTATACAGTTTCTCGGCTAATCGAATTTTTTACGGCACGGCATAAAAGCTTCTCACGTCTCTTTAAATCCAAATCTAGCCTCTCATGTCGGCCGGCATTGGAATGCCAGCAATGGACCCGAACATCCGTCGCCACTCTAGCGACGGCTGCACGCAGGCGCTTCTCTCGCTGGCATGCTTTCACGGATCGGTGATTCTGAGTGCCTCCCAAGCCTAGATGGATGGATGGTTGGGTGTTACAGAGCACACTATGAGAATGAGAATTCGAGTGGATCGATCAGCTGAAAGAAATGCAGATGCATGACCGGTCTGGCTCTCTATTTGATTCGCCCAAACATATATATGGCCCTCAACCAAATAATCATAGCTACTACTTCCTCATTATGGCCCAGCTGAAACTATGGCAGAACTGTTTTGCTCAGTGTTAATTTGGGTTCGTGCCTGTCAATTCGACATTAATTTTCTAGTGCACGCCATGAATCAGGCCAGAGGAAAAATCATGTTCATCGTTATTAATATTATTGCTCATATGTGCAAAATACATAAACATTTGGTACAAAGAGGTCTTAAATAGAGATGGCAATGGGGCTTCATTCACCGTTTCCCCGCGGTGAATTCACCTATTAAGTGACGGGGATGGTTAATATGTATTCACCATGGGGAATGAAATGGTTATAGACCTCTCACTATCGGGGATGACGGGGGCGGGGACGGTAAACCATTCACCGTCCCCGCCCCCTGCATCGACCCGACTTTACTTCATAGAAGACTAATTCTAGACTTTTTAGACGTTTTGGCCTATAATACTAAAGCCCATTTAACAGTCATATATATAATGTAACCCGAAGTCAACCAGTCAAACTCCAAATCCTCCACCCAAAATCCCAAATCCTCCAGATCCAGTCTCCAGTTCTCCACCCGCACAGCCGCACACCCGTGCCAGCCACCACCATCGTCCGCCAGTCTGCCGAGAGCCAGGCGCTCTACCGTGCACTGCCAGTCCGCCAGCCACCAGGCGCGCCGCCGCTCGCTGCCTTCTCTCGCACGGCGTGGGCACGGGCACTGTCCCGCCCCTCCGTCGATGCATCGTCGGGAGACGCCATTTATGGGAGCCGCCGTCGCCGGGAGCCTTCGTCGATGTGCTACCGAGAGACGCTACCGCCGGACAAAGCCATCGACGCGCCACCGGGCGCGTGCCTGCAGCCGACGTCACCGGGAGCTGCGCCGCCGGGAGCCGCCGTCGCCGCACCGCCAGGGCCTCTATTGACTTCCGCCAGCGCCCTCTGCCGTCACTGCGAGCCACCATCGGCCTCCCCCCGTAAGCTACGCCTACCTCTAGTTCTTCTCCGTCGAGTTATTTAACCAGGGACGGGGTAACCACAGGGATAAATTCACCGCGTGATGATCGGGGCTGGTGAAAATGTGGCCCAGGGGCGGCGGAGACAGTGAAATTTTTTCACCGCAGTGACGGGGATGCGGACGTGACCCCCGACGATTAATTCACCGATGCCATCTCTAGTCTTAAAACTCGGCAGATTAACAGTAGCTAGAATGCTCCTTCAATTGTCAGATGGTTAGCTATTCATTCCGAAAATTCTTTGTATATTCTTATTAATTTCCTATGGCTCTGTCAAATCAATTATACATTAAATAGTACCTTATCAATTTCAGGGCTTTTGCATAGAAAGAGAGTATTCCCTCCGTCCCATAAAAAACTAACCTAATACTGGATGTGACACATCCTAATACTACGAATCTGGACATATCTCTGTCCAGATTCATTATACTATAATATGTCACATCCAGTACTAGATTGGTTTTTTTTGGGACGGAGGGAGTATATGCATAATAGACCATCTAGGAATCCACCGAAATATAGACAGCACTGGCAGTTCTTTAGCTGGTGTTTATATCCCACCCTAAAATTTTACATCCTGTCAAATCGAACATTTGAACACCTGCTTGAAGTATTAAATATGTGCTAAAAATAACTAATTGCACAGATTGCGACTAATTTGCGAGACGAATCTTTTAAGTATAATTCCTACATGATTTGACAATGTGGTGCTACAGTAACATTTGCATATGACGGATTAATTAAGTTTAATAAATTCGTCTCGTAGTTTACATATGGATTCTATAATTTGTTTTGTTATTTCACTACGTTTAATACTTCAAATTTATATTCGTATATCCGATGTGGCACAGCAAAAATTTTTACCACACAATCTAAACACAGTCTTATTAAGCAACACCGATTGTCAAATGCAAGATCTCCATTCCAAAATTCTTTATATACAGCAAATAATTTTCTGTAGCCTTTATATTTGGTCACACCTTGTTGTTTGCAGGATAACAGACAGTGATGAAAAGTTCAATTGCTATACCTCCAGGTGAGAACTAAGCAAACAAATCTGTGCACATTGAGTTTGATGAAACTAAATATTTACAAACCGATAGCCTTTGTAACCGAGGTTTTTTGGCAGGGTAACTATGTACGGACGGAGGATGCTGAATTGACAAGGCCAACTTGATCACCTATTGTGCATCAGTGATGATGAAGAAACACATGTCCGCTAGTGTATACTTATACTTCTAGCTTTATTAATGTCGCGAAACTAAGAAGCTAAATATGTATGTATGTCAAAACCATTATTAATGAATTATATGCATTGGCATCTGTAAGATTCCAATAATTTTGTGAATATGATAAAGTGCCATTGAGTGCTTGTTTGTTTTTTAGTTTATGACAATTATATATTTTTGCTTATTGATAAAATATTTCGGGTATTTCTCTACAGGGAAATGGTTAATAATATAAGGACAATACAATATGGCCGCCAACAGTGAAACAACGAAGGGGCAATATTGATGAGGGTGTTAGGTCCCGATCTTCCGATAGGAATTGATAAACAGTCGATTTGGGTGGAGTCGCGACACAACTTGATCCGGCTTCTGAACGAACACGCTACTGAGCCCCACAATCGCAGCACCACGTCTTCTCTGGTTATCAACCGTGCCGAAACCCGGTTGACCTCGCCGAGAAAGCTAATCCCTACATGCGAATCAAAGAACATAAGCAAGAACAAGCAACCAACCCTTGACACAACCATAATGGGTTCCAACACGATACACGGCCCAAAGGCCCAAATACGGTGACGCAGCACCGGGACAGATTCTGTACGTCAAATTGTTCGGTTGATTCCCGTTGACTCGGAAAGAATTTGGACGTGGGACCAAAACCATTGGAAAGGTTATCTTCTTAGATTTCCATCCGTATAAAGAACGCCCCAATCCAATCACATATATGATCTGAGCGCCCGTTTTAGTGTAGATTAGTACTGGACTCCGAATTGACTTGGTTTGGGCGTCCACCTGGACTTGCACGTCCTCGATGATCCTCCATGACTCTAAGTCCTTCTCCAAGTGTCTCCTTGTCCCCTCCATTGTTTCTAATCACAATAAAATCATTAATTAGCAATATATTCTCAAATTCGTACAAAGAAGAAATAGGAACGAGCTCACCTTTAAATTCAATTGTCGCGTGCGAGCTCTCGTTATCGGTCTTTAAATGACCGTTGGAGGATTATTGCGTGTATCCGAACTAGTGACGTCCGCATCAAATATCATGGTCGTTAATTAAATAATGACATGGCACTATATTATGGTCATTAATGAATTGATGACAACATAAAACCACGGTCGTTAATAAAACAACGATGGAAGAAAAGTTTCGTTGTTAATATAATAACGACGGGAAACATTATGTGGTCGTTAATATTATTAACGAGGGAGCCATTAACGATCACTGGTTGTTAATGACTTTTAACATCTATATTTAGACTTTTAGCGACCATTACAGTTATTAAAAATCGTTTCTTTACTACCTCCATTCCAAAATAAGTGCAGCCATTAGTTTCCGCGCTCAATTTTGATCGTCCGTTTTATTTGAAATTTTTTTATAATTAGCAATTTCGTTATTATAAGATGATAAATCATGAATAATACTTACTCGTGACTTATGTTTTTAATTTTTTTCAAAAAATTTTCAAATAAGACGAATGGTCAAAGTTAGGCGCTGAAAACCATGGCTGCACTTATTTTGAGACGGAGGTAGTACTACGCACACGATTCGAGGAGGACAGTGGTTAGCAGGCATGCGCCAATCATGGTAGTCGTCAGGGCTAATCAGGACGGGTGAGGTAAGGTGGGTACAATTGCAAATAGTGAGGCGTGGTAGTGAATCCAGCATTGGATCGCAAGACATAGTCGCGTGTGGGCAATTTGAGCGGCTCAATGAGAGGAACAGATGGCTGTGGATTGCTAATTGGGATTCTATGTACATTTGTTTGGGTGGATATAGCAAATGGAACAACTGCTGCTGCTTTTTATACTAGTACAGAATGGTCTAACGCCAGTGAGACTCAGAGAGTAAGCTGGGACAACAAACCTCCCATGATTGTGCATACCAAATTCCCCATACCTCGACATCCCAAGTGTCCATTCCAAATACGTAAGCCGGAACAACAACCTCCCATGATTGTGTATTCCAAATTCCCCATACCTCCAAATCCCAAGTGGAGCAATATATATGTACTGCATGCAATTGGGATATGGATGCACTATTGGCGGCATTATTTCACTATATCCATTCACCATTGTTGGCAGATACTATGAAATATGTATAATAGAAGGTAATATCTTGGGTAAAGATAATTGTTGCTTCTTTTCTTATAAAAATTCATGATACTAGGGTTGTGATGGTAGATTCGTGGGCATGTGGCTCAACTCAATAGTTTCAAGTCATAGTTCCTACAAACATTTGCACATGCAGGTACATTTTTAGTGAGCATTCAGTGAGGCTTGGGAGTGAAGCTAAGAGCAGGTATAGTAGAACGACGTAAGTTCACTATTATAATAGTGGTCACCTCATATTTGTACTGAGTTGAAAGAAAGAGAAGACGGGATAGAACAAAAGTGAGAGCTGCAACACAGGCAAAAAGCTTTGTAAGAAAATGAGGTGGAGCCAAGTATTGATGATATAATATGTTTGTGTAGCTTCTGTCTTTTTTTAATGCGGAGGGTAGAACATATTGGTTTAAATTAACATGTAAAAAATAATAGGCCCCTTAGATCACCCAATCTGTACATGCTAATATATTAATGTACGGATCTGGTTTTTGAGTATTTTTACGGTACAATATAATGCTAGTATATATGATTTAACGGTGTAGATTGATTTGATTTTTTTTTAATTAGATTGCAGTATAAAGTTTGAAAGGGTAATTTTGTCTTTTCTTCATTATTCTATTATCAAATCGTGCTATCGTCACGTGCTTTGTCATCAAATGGCGGTCAGAATGCTCCTCCCTCAGTGCACGATAAGATTTGGACTAGGTACTCCCAATTAGATTCAGTTTAAACCAAAAATTACTAAGGTGTTATTTTATTTTCTATAAAATTCCTAACATGCCCTTCTATATACTGCCAGTATATACTGGTAGTATATTAATAGTACCGTAAAAGTTCTCGGGCGCCACCCGGTGTTGGGCCTCCATTGTCCCAAACAAATTAAGCAGCTTTGATGCTTCGCATGTGCTCGTCCAAGCCAAGTATGGCAGTTATCATCTATCTATATATCCTGCATCTCCTGCCATTGGTGCCCAGCCGTCAACACAATGCGTAGAGATGAAACAAACGGTGTATGGCTGCAATTGGCCGCTAGTGCTACGGACACTTGCTGCGGCGGTTGTTCGCGGGTGCTACACTCACTGACTTAATTGGGCGCATTATTGAATCCCGGTGCCTTCTAAACCTAAGTAGATAGAGGCCATAGATATTAGCTTACATGTAAGTCGATCGGTAAGTGTCAAACCATGCGTAGCAGCAAACAGTCCACCAGAAAACCCGTTGGCCTTACTGCCTCTCTGCTATGAACATGACGTCTAATATTTATGGAAATATGCTATAACAACAAGTTAGTTGCGGTGACCGTGAGTAGCTACAAAAGTAAGGTAATTAAGGACACTTTGGTCTTATTTAATTTCTTAAACACTGAAAACTTGCATGGACACAGGCAAGATTAACAGTTCTTGTCTTTTGTTCTGAATAATCTGTTATGTCCTTGACTTTGCTGTAATAAGTATGGAATGTATGCAGGCACATAGGGGCCGGACAACTGGTAGCTAGCTATCTACTAGTATTACTATGGCCTAAAAGAGTCTATCTTAGGTTTATAGCTAAAACTAGTACACTTTTAATACTCCCTAAGTCCTAAAATATAATCATTTTCAGTATAGTGTCAAGTCAAATATTTATAACTTTGACTATTAATAGCGAAAAAAAAAGAGCAATCATGTAAAATTGATGTTACTAGATTTATCATTAAACAAACTATCACAATATGCAACTTTTTTATTTAAAACATCTTACTTTTATAGATATTGTTGGTCAAAGTAGTATCTCGAAAACCGTGTCGAAGTCCAAAAATATTTATATCTTGGGACGGAGAGAGTATGAAGATAGCATCTCATTATAGCCCGGCAAGGCCCTAATGTGCCATTCCTACTAACTGCAAATTAAAATTTGTGGAAATTGAACCATCATACAACCTTGTCTATCACTGTTTATATGCTCTTATATTTGTGGAAATTGCTCTTATTATTTTCTTATGATTTTTAGTTCACCTCTTTAAAATTAATCATTGACTGCATAGTTTGTTTTCATCCTTTTTTCTTCGTAATCATCATAATAAACCACCACATTTCAATATCGAGGTAAACCTAGAGTGGTTTCAATTCCTCCAAGCACGTTTGGATCCGAAGTGCCAGTTTTGCATAAGTTATATAGGTTTTATTCCAGAAGTTGTTTCAGTTTTCTCAATATAATCGACTTTACCCTACTGTTGTCCAATAATATGAAAACATGCATATAGTCAGTGGTTGTTGGGTTACACAACAACAAATTAAATTGGTAGTAGTAAATTCCAAAATAAATTTTGAAAAAAACTAAATTGAGTTTCAGCACGAATTGAAATTTCAGCATATAATAAAAAGTTAATTTTCAAAAATAATATCCCATCCAACGTGCGAATCAATCCAAAGGAAAATCAGAGGAAGCATTCCTTTCCTGTGCAATCAATAGAGACAAAGGAAAATTTACATCCACTCCTACCTTATTATTTCCATTTCCTACGCTATCCGAACACATGTTTACCAATCCTATCTACAGAATTCTTATGTTTTTCAATCATCTGTTTTACAGATGCATTCCTATCATAGTTCTCTGATTTTTCTATTCCTACGCTTTTACAATCCCGTGATCCGAATAAGCCCTAAGTGTTTGATCATGCACGCGGGCACGTGAAGCGTCTGCACTCATGGGGAAGTGAGAATGCATAGTCATCCACAACCTTTTACGCGCCACCATGGTGTTGGCTCCAGGTCCCTTCATGATAGATCATTCGCAGAATCAACCGATGGTGGCCGATCATAGGCACTGTCCTCGACGGTGTATTTCCAAGCCTCACTGATTCATGATTCCTCCCAAGCCTGACTAGCTAGCTAGATGAACAATGACTTTGGCTTGCATGTTAATGGCAAGTGTCAACTGATGCAAGCATATGCGTAGTGTGGCTTGGCCTTACGGTTCATTTTGCATTCCCGGTAATCGATCTAATACCCATCTTCAACAACCACATATCTTTCCCTATGTGCCTTTATACATGCAATATGTTTACGAGCTACCAACAGGTATTTGGGATAGCTGAGAGCAGGCAGATAGCTTGACACAACCGTCCATATATGAACACTAGAAAATCAGCGTGCCAAATGGCACGCCAACCAGTTTATAGTCCTGTTAGTATTACTCTTATGTTACTAATTTTAATTTATTGGACTTATTTTCTATAAATGTAAGATATCAACATTGTGAAAATACTCATATCGATTGTATATACCTAAGATATTTTCAATATTCTTGAAAAATGCTTGATAATACTTCTGCGCTTCCAGTTTCGCCATTTATTGTTTTCATTTTACTGAAGTTTAGGTATTTTCTCTTGATTTTCTATTAAATATGTAGTGGATTTTTGAAGTTTCGGTCATATAAAACATGTACTATCTCCGTCTCAAAATATAAGAAGTTTTAGAGTTGGATACGATTGTTAAGAAATTAAAATTGGTAGAATTAAATGAGGGAGAAGTTGTAATTGGTTGAGAAGTGAAGGTATGTGAGAAAAGTGAATGTAAATCGAAAAAGTGAATGGCGGAGGGTTACACAATTAGTTGTGAAGAGAATGCTGGTAGAGAAGTGGTTATATTGTGGAATAAATTCTACAGGTTAAAAGTTGTTATATTTTAGAACTGATCGAGGGAGTAGTCGACACTCAAAATTCAAAAGGTTCGATTGAATATTAAATTTTTTTTTACTGGTTGATGTGCCATTTTTTACATGTAGGGTGCACACCTATAATTTATTTATTTGAAATCATTTAAATAAATTATTTTTTTACATGTACCATGTATGGGTTTCTATCGTAATGTATTTTGTACACAGTGCTTCAATCAAGTAAAATTGTGATAATACAAGTTTCACTGAATCTGTTATCTTAAAAGTGGAAACTGGCAACACATCCTGCTGGTTCATTGAGCAGTCAATTAGTATTCCAACACGAGATCGATGAACAATATATTTTTGGGCGAAATCATTCACGCATACCATTGTTCAGCTTTCTTTCCTGTTGGCCGATCAAGGCTCTGAGCTCGTGCGCTACGCCCATTTACGCTTGGCCCATACGAACGTAAACTTTCTCTCGATCTATCCCGATATACCATACCCTGTTATTTTTCTGCCACGTGTCAAAAAGCCAAAAGGCCACCATTTGGACCAATCATATGCCACCAAAACCGCCGGCATGCGAAGTATAGATAGATTGTTGAGCCTGCTGTACTCTCTAGGGGGTGTTTAGATCTAGGCCTCTAGGGTGATGTTTTTGGCGTGTCACATCGGATATATGAAGTATTAAACATAGTATAATAACAAAACAAATTACAGAATCCGCCCGTAAACGACAAGATGAATTTATTAAGCTTAATTAATCTGTCATTAGTAAATGTTTACTATAGTACCACATTGTCAAATTATGGAGCAATTAGATTTAAAAGATTCGTCTCGTAAATTAGTTGCAATCTATATAATTAGTTATTTTTAAGTTTATATTTAATACTTCATGTAGATGTTCAGGCGTTCGATGTGACATGGTGAAAAATTTTAGGTAGGATTTAAACAGGGCCTTAACCTTTTTTCTCGTATTAAGCGAAAAAACAAATACTAGCTTTGTTTATTAACAATCACTGCGGCAGCACACATGCGTCATCAATGCTGATTTTGGAACCGGCATTGATGGCACAAAAGGCAGCTAAGGTAGGGGCATGAACGGTGTTATCAGTGTCTTTTTTAGCATACGAACGCTACTAAAAAAACCCTAATAGGGACACCTTATAAGTAAAATTGGCACACATGAGATATTCCCCTCTCATGTGGATCTATCTTAAAAAAACGACACCTACAACATCTCATAAGTTGAGAAAATAGCACTTTTGTATGGGATAAAAAAATATTTTTTAAGAAACATTACTTTAGAATGGAAACCGATCTGAACACAATCTCTTGTTCCATTTGGTAACTCATCTCCTTGTCCTTACCTACTCCTCCTATCTCTCTCGCGTGTCCTTCTCACACCTCTCTCTCTCTCTATCCACTCTCTCCTCACCTCTTTGTGAGCTGACGGGCGATGCGACAGAGGTGGCTTTCCTCTCCTTGGCTCTGACTCCACTGCCTTGGTCACCTATCGTCGGCAACACTACGACACCGTCAGGTCCTCCTCCTCCTCTCGCAATGGCCTCAGCCTCCTACCAGATTCATCGACGATGGCAACAACAGTTTCATGGATGCCATATCCGGCAAGCCCAAGCTCGGTGACCGCCTGATCTGGTCCCCGTTCCATCTCCTGTGCCACACTGAATGGGGTCGCCGCAACCCCTTTGCCCCGGGGTTAGCTCGGTGGATCCACAGTCGTGGAGGCCTAGGCAGCTGTGAATCGCACTTGACCCTGATGGCTGCGACGACAGCGATGGCTCTATGGTTAAGTGCTTTTGAGCTTCTTGTGCGGGATTCATAGTGCTTTTGGCTCTATGGTTACTTCAACTGGGGCTTCCCCGGCTGTGGGGATTCACCGGCGATGTGGGGCTTCCCCGGCTGTGGGGATTCACCGGCGATGATGTCAAGGACCCCGATTGCTCACCCTCATCCAGCAACTACTTCATCTCCTGGTGCTCCCTTTTGCATTTTTACACTGGGATTTCTCAATCTTTGGGAAGGAAAATATGCAGGAGTTCGTGTTAAATTTAAACACGGACTGTTATGTGCAATGTAGCTTATGCAGGGCCTTATTTGTGATGAATGTTTTTGATTTGTTCTTCTGTGAAATGTAATGGATTCCATGAAATGTAGTGGGTGTTCTTGATTTTCCTTGGATGTGGATCTTGAGGGATGTGGTGCTTGAGCCAGGAGCGGTGTCCCTTTTGTTTCTTGCCGTAGGACTCATAGGTGCTGGTTTCAGTTCTGAATCTGGCACCAAAGCGTGGCTTATCGGTGCCACTTGTGTGGTGTCAGCTGTAAAAACCGGTAGCTATATACACTTATAGATCGGCAGCAATCTATGTTTCTATTGTAGTGGAATTACATATATTATTCTATCTAGAGAGATTAAAAACTATTGGAGTTATTTGTGCAATTCCAAAATGTATTTTCACATGCATCCTAATAAATAGGTATATACAGTAGTGATAAATTACGTCTTATGTGCATCACCTATCTCTCCATGTATTTAATTATGATTATAATCTTCATAGCGTTATTTAATTACCTATTTTGGAAAAACCGGTGCTTATACTTATCTACATAACACACACTGCAATTTTGCGGGCAAGCTTGGCTTTACTCTTGCAGGCAAGCTTGGCTTTACTCTCTCCGGTTTCAAATTTATTGATGTTCTGAACGGGGTTTCAAATTTATTGATGTTCTGAACGGGATCTCAGTTACGAAGAAATGGTTAATAATTAAGGATACATATTTCTGTTTTACCCATATTAAATACATTAGAGTGGTGCATCTAACAAGTAAATCCTCTTAACCCGGTGGTTATGTCTGCTAGTCCCAAACGCTTCATGTGCTAAGTATGAATCTTGGAACACAACTTATTCACATGATTTTTACTATTCCGTAGGAGATGATGCTGAAAATTGATTTTATTCACACGATTTTAATGGTGCTGTGCTGGACTCGATGCACCAAGTTAAATATGATTTGCATGCATGCAGCCAAGCAGGGGCAAATCAGTCTAAATTGATCACATGGAGGCTAAAACTTTATGATTATTTTCTATCCAAATTAAGAGTCCAAGCCCCGGATGCCAACTAAATTGGAACCGGATGTTATAGTACTCCCTCCATACTCGTAAAGAAAATCGTTTTGGACAGTGACACGGTATCCAAAACACAATTTTAACTTATTGTTTCTATAAAATTAATTTTATTGAAAAGTGATATATATATACTTTTATGAAAGTATTTTTCAAGATAGATATTTTCATATAATTTTTATATTTTCAAACACAATAACTTGAGTTATTTATGATTTACATTTCAAGGTTTGACTTAAACATTGTTCTAAATGACTTTTTACGAGTACGGAGGGAGTACGTGATTACTCACAAGTTACTTGCCTGGATTTCTTGGCTAATTGTTCTTCTAATGGCCGCCTATTGGACAGAGCATTGATCGTACACGTATGGCACGGCATTTGAACTCGTGTCGTCTCTAAAACTCCCATTTCAGTTGTAAAATCAAAGGTGTTTTTGATTATTATTCTGTGATGAACAATTAGGCATTGGAGATTATTGGTTTTGTTATTTGGAATCTATTCACGAAGTGGTCTTGGAGATGATTGGATTTCATAGGTGATCGCAGGATTCGTCATTTTATGTGACCGGTCAGACCGGGCTGTGTATGCCGGTCAGACCGGCGGTGATCGAGCGGTCGGACCGGCCAGCCCGCGGTCTGACCGGCCGACGCTGTGTCAGTTTCGGTTTCGGGTTGTTTGTTTGGATATCCGTGATTATTTCATGATTATGACTTCTAGATGGATACTATACGTATGTAATACTGTTGTTTGCTACTAATGAGTCAAGTTGGAGATAGCTTGGTCTCGGAATATGGTTTCTTTGTTTATTTCATGTGTAGGTGATTCGATGCCTCGGGAGAGTATTTGCGGTGATGGACCGGGAGTCGGCTTGGGGATAAGACGACGTCCGTGGTGGTCAGAGATCATGCGGGATACTTAGGCTAGAGTTGATGCACGAGGTTGATGGAGATTTCATATGGCATACGATGGAGGTATTGTGTGCGTATGGGATGCGGAGTCGAATTTGGAAGGAGTCCAAATTTGGTACGATTGGTTATGTAAAGTTTCTTTCTTGTACTAGAGGGTTTCCTAAGGTGTTTAGGACTTCTAGTATGAGTTTGGTTCGTGGCTTTAGGCTGCATACCTCGGGTATAAATATAGGAGGAGCGTGAGGCTTCCCGGTATCACTTTAGAGAGCAATTGAGTTGAGTTTTGAGTTAGGGTTTTGAGTTTAGTCGAAATTTTTGTAACGAGTGCTGTTGGTGCACTTTGTAAACACAGAGAGAATAATTAAAGTCGTCATCCACTTTAAGAGTTCTTCGATTTGTGTTTACCGGGTTTCGGGGGTCTAACCGGCAATCTACCGGCGGCACGCGGCGGTCAGAGCGGCGGCGGCGACAGGCGCGGCAGGCAACTTCGGCGGTCAGACCGGAGATTGTTGACGAAAAAATCGAACATACCAGCCTGGGAGATCTGCTTAGCTCCAGTGCAGGTCCAAATATGATGAGATGCGGGCGTGCCAGTCAGTTTGATCCTGCAACTGACAAGATATGCAAATAGTAGATCAAAAAAGCCAATCGGCTGACAAGCCGATGGAGTAGTTCCAGCTGATAGCCGATAATAGCCGATGCCGATACCAGCCGATAGCGATAGGGTTTAAGCAATCGGCTATATGTCAAATGTAGATAATGATATAAAGGCAATCGGCTGATGATGATATAATATAGTAATATAATCCAGTAGAAACCAATCGGCTAACAATATGATATAGTAGAACAAGTATTGATCCGAAGGTTAAAGCACCCATCGGCTGGAGGTCCGATGTCATGAAATCCACATGATTAGATTAAACAATGAAACCTTTGTTGTCATCGGCTAAATCCAACTTATATGTATATGCAATCCTTATGAGCCGATGCAACGTCCAGATAACTCACCAGCTGAAACCCCGATGAAACCCTTATTGGCAATCAATAAGCAGGCTAGAGATTATGGTTCTAAGCATGACTTAGTAGATCAAACTTAACTGATGCAGCACTAAGTATGAAAAGAAACACAATATCTAGACAACCAAGTCGTTGACTGATTTTCAGGGTGGTAGATGCCTAGGCTAATCTAATCTAACAACGCGATTTAGCCGATACCGGCAGAAACCCTAAAGCGAGAGACAACCGATAGAGCTAAATTGATATGCTAAGACTAGATTAACAGAGACATGATAAATAGGTAGGCAAATATATCATCCAAACTACAGCAATCCAAGAGGTCGAATGTACTGATGCGGCCTTGAACGACGCCGACGTAAACGATACAATTGCCTGGGCTGACGGAACATTGGACTTACCCCTTCACCGGAGATCGAACACCGATGCAGCCCCGCGTCAGGTGCCAAGTCCTGCCGGACGATAAAATAAAGTAGAAAAGGTAAAAGGTGGCGATGCACCGAATTGTATTGATCGTGAGGATAGATTACATAGACCCCGGGTGTACATATTTATACCCATAGGTTGACACAAGTCCTTGTCGGACAAGAAAGAAACTTTCCTAAAGATAAAAGGAAAAGATAAAGTCCTTATAGGACACTAAACACACTTTCCTAAAGATAAAAGGAAACTAACAAACTATTCCTAATTAATAGATAACTTGCTATGCCGCATTCTCTTTGAATTTGGTTTCTTCTGGATAAGCTTCCTTTAGTAGATCAGTTTACTTAACCGAATATAGCAAGAATCCGACAACTGACGACTTGATAACTCTCATCGGCTAATCTCAGGACTTCGAAGCCGATGCTGACTCTAAGCCGATGACTACTCCGGGCTTGCCAAATTTCACTGTTAACAGATATTCAACACTGGTCAGACCGGCGGCATCCACTCGGTCAGACCGGTAGATTAATCTCGGTCAGACTGATCTCCATCGATTCGAGGGTAACTTTTATTTTCGCTAAAAGTTTTTGGTTTTTGGGTATACCAACCATTCACCGCCCCTCTGGTTGGCTTAGTTCTTGTGATTCGATTCTACAAGTGGTATCAGAGCCTTGTTTTCTTCTTTGGATTTTTATTGATCTAGAGTTTTTGCCATGGCTACTCCCGCTAGGTTTTCAACTAAGCCTCATATTTTCGATGGAACGGATTTTTCTCATTGGTGTAGTAGGATGCAATCTTACATTATGGCTGAAGATTATCATATTTGGAGAAAAGTTTCTCATCCTTATGTGATTCCTGAAGCTATTAATACTGCTGCTGAAAAAACTGCTTTTGAACAAAATTGCAAAGCTCGCAACATTCTTGTCACGACCGGAATTAACCCAACGGGCATTCCATTCGTGCGTGTATTATTCCTTGTCCCAGGAAGCGAGGTACACCAAAAGTTGATACAATTCAGAGTTTTACAAACGGAAGCGTAAATAGATAATTTATTACATGGGCGGCAAAAGCCCAGCACACATGAAGATAAACGGAAAACAGCGGAAGACTAGGGCGACGACCACAGGCACTTGACGGCAGGCACAAGCTAGACACCAAAGCCTTCATCTTCCAGGAACTCCTCTTCTGGGTTGGGGAAAAATTGAGCAAGATTGAGTACAACCACAGTACTCAGCAAGACACACCCACGGATGCAGAATAAATGCAAAGGAGTACAAGGGAGTTATAATAAAGGGGTTAGGGTTCGCAGTAAACAGCATTTAAAAGACTTTTAGTTGCTCAGGGCCATTTTGTAAACACGATCCTAGAGCTACACAATATTATTGATCAAGGCCGTGAACCCGCACGAACCTGCCTTAACCCAAGGCCTACGATGATTCAGACCGAACTGGCAACCAGACCCAGGTCCCAGCTCGTCCCAAGCCAACCCAGGCCAACCATTCCACATTTTAGTTGTTAAGCAGGTTTTAAGAATTTAAAACACTAACTTGGGTACATTGCTAGGCTTGCCCATAACCGAGGGCGCGGCTATTCGAATAGATTATACTCTGATCAGAGATGTGCATCTTTACCCACAAGACACGTCTTCCTCACGTGTAACCACGCGCCACATACCACCACGGCATACGGACAGAAGACGTGACATAGTTCCGAACCCATCCTAGCCATAGACAAGATTACCGACCCAACCCTGGCTACGGCCGGGATTCCCGAGATAGGTAACCAAGGTTGAGCCCCTAGCAGCAGGACACCAGCCCTGTGCCATGACATCTCGACTACTAGGCCGCAGCTCGTGTAGCCTTCATTTGTCCTAGAGATGTCCATCGAGCCCCGACTTCGTCCATCTCCATCCGTGTACCTTTGTTTATGACCAGACTGAGCCACAAACTAAGCCTTACCCACTAGACATGTGGAAATACGGTAGTGCTTTGCAACAGAGGCCCGAAGACCGGTCCTTATGGTGGCCGAGGTGCTACTATCAAAACCATGCACCTCGAGCCCAGCCTAAAACCATTTTGAGGGTTTTGAATAGAGGGGGAGGTGTCTGTCCATTTCCACATAGTCCAACCATTCCATAATGTCCAAATGATATGAGCATTCCCAAAGTCTAAGGTTATGAAACCACCTAATGTTGCCTAATTAATCAGCGAAGCATCTACCTAAATTCATACTAGTGGAACCATGAATAGAGTACCCACTAGTTGGGGTTTTATTTGCTTAGGGTAAGCAAGGTGATAATAACAATAGCAATGATAATAAAGTCCTAACAAAGGTAAATAGGCATGGCTAAATAAAACAGTGATAACGCGGGAATTTAAATAAAGCGATAATGCAGTAATTTAAAACAAAATAATTTTATAAACTGAGATTCAATATGTTCAAGGATGATGTGACTTGCCTTGCTCACTTTCCCAAACATCGGCTTCGACCTCCACGTAGAGCGGATCTTCCGAAGCTGCAGCGTCTACACGACCAACAGGAATAAAAAGGCTTTTACTTTAATAAAATCCATATAACAAGTAGGAACACAGCACAAAAATGGATTCTTGACTTCTTAAGGAAAAATTAGAGACTTGAACGGTCCAATTCCGAGTTCAAATGACCAAGTTATGGCCATTTGAAGTTTATGTGCTCTTTAAGTGAATATTTGTGAATTTCTTCATTTAACTTTTAATTAAAAAAAAGGGTTTATTGCGTCAGCCGAGGGGAGGGGGCGCGCGGGCCGGGTCCACGGGAGTGGCGGGCCCCACGCGGCAGCCCCTCGATCCACGGTGGACCTGGTGCACCCACGGGCTCACCGACCGGCACCGTGGGCCCCACGCGTTAGCCGCACCCGGAGGCACGGGCGGCTGACGGCCGGGCCCCACGCGGCGGCCACACGGCGCACCCGGAGGCGGCCACGTCGGCGCGGCCGGCGGGAGGCGGCGCCCGCGCCCCTATGGTCGCCGGCGGCGGCCATAGGCACGGCGGAGCGGCGGCCAAGAGAGGGGAAGGGAAGGGGGAAAGAGGCGGCGGTCCACGGCTCACCCCAGGTCGACGGTGGCGACGGAGGTCGCGGCCGGAGTGGAGGAAGGCGGTGGCGCGGCTCGGTTGACGGGGACGGCGGCGTTCCGGCGGTCGGCGAGCTCGGCGAGGCGGTGGACGGGGTTGGCGGCGGTGCAGCGAAGCCGGAGGAGACGACGCCGAGGCGGGGGACGGTCTCGGCGAGCGGGTAGGCCCGGCAGGAGGTCGACGGCGACGGCGGAGAGAGAGGACGACGGCGCGAGCTCAATTCCGGCGGGGAGAAAGGGTGGCGAGTGGCGGAAACGGATGAGGGAGGTGCGGGGATGGTTTATATAGGGTTGGGAGTGAGAGAGGGCGGCCGTCGGGGAAGGAAACCGGCGCGGGAGACCCGGCTGCCATTAATGGTGCCGGCGGGATTAGGGGGGTTTCCATCCGAAATAAAGAGAGAGAGAGAGGGGAAAATGGGGGGAAAGGGAGAGGGAATCGGGGGGAATATTTCCACCCCATTCAATTTTGAACGGGAGTGGTGGAGCGTGGCGGATTTGGCGGCGGCGGCGGCGCTAGGCGCGGGCAGAGGGAGCGGCGCATGCGGCGGGAGGACGGGGATGGCGGGTGGGCCCCACCTGTCAGCGAGGGTGGCGGGCGGGCCCGCCCGTCAGCGGCGCGCGCGGGGAGAGGCAGAGTGGGCCGCGGGGAGAGGAGAGAGAGGGGGAGGGAGATGGGCCGGATTCGGTCCAAGAGAGGGAAGGATGATTTTTAGGGTTTTTCTTTTTATAAAACCTTTTTAACTTTGTTTATTTCTTGATAATTATTATTTCTGCTTTGAAAATTCCACTAAAATTTATTTACACATTTTAGGCTTTGAAGAAATATACAAAAATCCTCCAAGCCTTATTTGACTTTTAACTTTGCACATTTTAATTTTTGGAGGCTTTCACTAGGATTTTAATTATTCTAGGCATAATTTAAAGGGTATATTTTAAGGTCGTTTTAGGACGTGACAATTCTTTTGAGTGGTATTTCTTGTTCGGATTATGATCGTGTTGCTCATCTTGAAACTGCTCATGAGATTTGGACTGCTTTGAGTAACTTTCATCAAGGAATAAATAATATTAAAGAACTTCGTCGTGATCTTTTCAAAAAGGAGTATATTAAATTTGAGATGAAACCTGGAGAAGCTTTGGATGACTATCTTTCTCGGTTTAATAAAATTTTGAGTGATCTTAAATCTATTGATTCTCCTTATGATGCAAATTATCCACAATCTGAGATTTCTCACCACTTTTTGAATGGTCTTGACATGTCTATTTGGGAGATGAAAGTTACATCTATTCAGGAGTCTGTTAACATGTCTACTTTGACTTTGGATTCACTTTATACAAAGTTGAAAACACATGAGATGAATGTTCTTTCTTGAAAAGTTGATTCTAAATCGAGTGCTTTGGTTTGTTCTTCTTTCTCTTTGGATGTTGATGCTTTTTCATCTAAGTCTTCTTTTCTTGCTGTTTTTAATGCCACATCCGATGATCAACTCGAACAAATCGAGGAGGAGGATTTGGCTTTGGTTCCTAACAGAATTGCTCGAGCTATGAATAATGCCAAGAACAGGAAAAGAGGTGGTCCAAATCATTGCTTTGAATGTGGTTCAATTGATCATCTTCGTTCGCATTGTCCTAAGCTTGGGAGAGGCAAAAGAGAAGACAAAGATGGTGAGAAGACCAACAACAACAAGCCTAACAACAACAAGTCGAAGGGTTCATCTCAAGGGAGGAAGCTGGACAATCTCAGGAAGGCTTTTCAACAAGTTTGCGCCGCCTTCGAGCCACTTAGCGATGTAGATGGTGAGAGTGGAGATGATGATAAGGGAAAGAACATCTCCGGTGTTTGCTTCATGGCGCGTGGTGAATCGGATATAGAGTATGAAGATCATGAGGTAAGTGCTTTTGAGGAAGCTATTAATATTTTGAGTGCAAAAAATATGAAGTGTTAGAAGATGTATAGAAAACAGGAATTTATCATTGAATCTCTTAATTCTGAAATTGCTAGATTAAAATCTCTTATTCCTAATGATGATGATTGCGAAAATTGTGAGGTTTTAATGAATAAGATTTCAAAAATTAGAGATGTTAATGCTGCACATGATTTGAAAAATAAATCTTCTCTTGCTCTTGGTTTTGCTTTGCACACACGCACTTTGGATGAGTTGTTTTTAACTAAAACGTTGTTGCAAAAATATAAAATTGCTTTTCATGCTAGTTTGATGTTTAACATGATTTCTGCTAAAAAGTTAAAACAATCTCATGATGTTTTGGATTGCTCAATATGTAATTTGAATAAGATGAAACTAAAAGATGCTTTAGGTCGTGTTGAGTACATGGAAGATGTTGTGAAAAACAATGAAGTGCTTTCTTGCCCCAAGTGTCGTAAAAGCAAATGTGTCATGGTAGATTGTGAAAATTGTGCTAATTTGGAAAAAAAGGATTTTTATTTGAAAAATTCTTTGCTAAGATTTTCTGATGGTAAAAAGAATCTCAACATGATTTTGGATCAATCAAAGATTAGCACACATAATCGTGGTTTAGGTTTTAATCCTTATGCTCATAATTCTAGACATCCTCCTGTTGTGTTAGGTGTTGGTGCTAGAAGTGGTGAGATTTTCGTTAAACCTGATACTAACAAAACTGTGTTTAAATCTGCTGGTATCATGTCTACCTTGAGTGCATCTTCTTCAAAATCCAATGTTCTGCATGCAAAATCTCCTGTTGTTTCTTGTGTTGCTAAGTCTTCTAATTCTACCAATGTGTCTAATCATCGTGAAAAATGTACTTGTTCTTTTTGTGGTAAAGATGGACATATGGATGGTTTTTGTTTCAGATTAGCTCATAAACAGAAAAAGGAGAGAGATATTGCTTTTGCAAAATCAAAGTGGGAAAAATTGGGTTTTCCCTCGAGGAACCCGATCAGACCGCAGTGGGTCCCGCGGTCAGACCGGTGACCTGTCAGACCGGCTACTGAGCCTTGGTCAGACCGGCAGTACAGAAGCAGTCAAACTGGCCCCCGGTTAGACCGGCCACTGTACCTTGGTCAGACCGGCCTCGGAGAAATTTTTCTAAAAATTCTCAAATTAGCTCAGATTAGCTCATAAACAGAAAAAGGAGAGAGATTTTGCACGTGGATATATGCCTATGGCATCTTCTGGTCGTGTGTCTCAGTTTTGGATTCCTAAATTTTTATTATCATCTAACCCCAGTACTGAGGCTTTGACTTCTGCTTGTGTGTAGGCTTTGGTAGCAAGGAAGGAGAACGTGTGGATCGTGGATTCCAGTTGTTCGCGGCACATGACCGGTGATAAAAATTTGTTCTCCTCCCTAAAGAAGGCATCCAAGACTGAATCGATTATTTTTGGTGATGCTTCTACAAGTGGCGTTCTCGCTACAGGTATGGTTAAGGTAAATGAAAAATTTGAATTGAAGAATGTAGCTTTGGTTGAGGACTTAAAGTACAATTTTCTTTCGGTTTCACAAATTGTTGTTGAAGATTTTGAGGTTCATTTTAAGAAAACTGGAAGTAAAGTTTTTGATTCTTGTGGTGATTCTGTGTTCAATATTTCTCGCTATGGAAGAGTGTTTAAAACTGATTTTGAAAATCCTGTTTCACCTGTGATAACATGTTTGGTTTCTAAGTTTGATAAAGATGTGATGTTTTGGCATTGTAGACTTGAACATGTTGGTTTTGATCATCTCACTAGGTTAAGTGGTTTGGATCTTGTTCGTGGTTTGCCTAAACTTAAGAAAGATCTTGATTTGGTTTGTACACCATGTCGTCATGCTAAGATGGTTGCTTCTTCACATGCTCCTATTGTTTCTGTGATGACGGATGCACCAGGACAGCTATTACACATGGACACTGTTGGTCCGGTGTTAACAGTGAAATTTGGTAATCGGCAAAGACGTCATCGGCTTAGAATCATTATCGGCTGCAGCATCTCGGAATCAGCCGATGGGAGTTATCAAGTCGCCAATAGTCGGATTCCTGCTATATTCGGTTAAGGAAATCAATCTACTAAAGGAAGCTTATCCCTAAGTGACCGAGTTTAAAGAGGATGCGGCATGACAGTTTATCTATTAATTAGGAATAGTTTGTTAGTTTCCTTTTATCTTTAGGAAAGTGTGTTTAGTGTCCGATAAGGACTTTATATTTTCCTTTTATCTTTACGTTAGTTTCTTTCTTGTCCGACAAGGACTTGTATCAACCCATGGGTATAAATATGTACACCCATGGTCTATGTAATCTATCTCCATGATCAATACAATTCGGCGCATCGCCACCCCTTTTACCTTTTCTACTTTATTTTATCGTCCGGTGGGACTTGGCACCCGACGCGGGGCTACATCGGTGTTCGATCTCCGGCGAAGGGGTAAGTCCAATGTTTCGCCGGTCCGGGCAATTGTATCGTCTACGTCGGCGTCGTTCAAGGCTGCATCAGTACATTCAACCTCTTGGATTGCTCTGATTTGGATGATATATTTGCCTACCTATTTATCATATGTCTCTGTTAATCTAGTCTTAGCATATCAATTTACCTCTATCGGCTGCTTCTCGCTTTAGGGTTTCTGCCAGTATCAGCTAAATCGTCTTGCTAGATTAGATTAGCTTAGACATCTACCACCCTAAAAACTCAGTCAACGGCTTGATTGTCTAGATATTATGTTTCTTTTCATACTTAGTGCTGCATCAGTTAAGTTTGACATATAGCTGATTGCCTAAACCCTATCGCTATCGGCTGGTATCGGTATCGGCTATTATTGGCTACCGGCTGGAACTACTCCATCAGCTGTCTAGCCGATCGGCTGTTTTGTCTGCTGTTTACATATCTTGTCAGTTGCAGGATTAAACTGACTGGCACGCCCGCATCTCCCGGGCCGGTGTGTTCGATTTTTTCGTCAACATCCGGCTAGAGTGCAATCCGTTGGAGGAAAGTGGTATGTGTTGGTTATTATTGACGATTTTTCTCGATATTCTTGGGTTTTCTTTATGGCAACTAAGGACGAAGCTTTTCAACACTTTCGTGGTTTGTTTCTTTCGTGCCAGGCCGGTCAGACCGCCGGCACACACGCCTTAGTTGTCACGAAAGTGTTGAAAAGCTTCGTCCTTAGTTGCCATAAAGAAAACCCAAGAATATCGAGAAAATTCGTCAACAATAACCAACACATACCACTTTCCTCCAACAGATTGCACTCTAGCTGGACCAACAGTGTCCATGTGTAATAGCTGTCCCGGTACATCCGTCATCACAGAAACAATAGGAGCATGTGAAGTAGAAACCATCTTAGCATGACGACACAGTGTACAAACCAAATCAAGATCTTTCTTAAGTTTAGGCAAACCACGAACAACATCCAAACCATTTAACCTAGTGAGATGATCAAAACCAACATGTCCAAGTCTACGATGCCAAAACATCACATCATTATCAAACTTAGCCAAAACATGTTATCACAGGTGAAACAGGATTTTCAAAATCAGCTTTAAACACTCTTCCATATCGAGAAATATTCAACACAGAATCACCACAAGAATCAAAAACTTTACTTCCAGTTTTCTTAAAGTGAACCTCAAAATTTTCATCAACAATTTGTGAAACTGAAAGCAATTTGTACTTTAAGTCCTCGACTAAAGCTACATTCTTCAATTCAAATTTTTCATTTACCTTAACCATACCTGTAGCGAGAACGGCACTCGTAGCAGCATCACCAACAATAACCGATTCAGTCTTAGATGCCTTCTTTAGGGAGGAGAACCAATTTTTATCACCGGTCATGTGCCGCAAACAACCGGAATTCACGATCCACACGTTCTCCTTCCTTGCCACCAAAGCCTACACACAAGCAGAACTCGAAGCCTCAGTACTGGGTTAGAAGATAATAAAAATTAAGGAATCCAGTACTGAGACACACGACCAGAAGATCCAATAGGCATATATCCACGTGCAAAATCAATTTTAGAATTTTCAGAAAAATTCCTCCGAGGCCGATCTGACCGAGGGTGTTCAGCCGGTCTGACCGGGGGCCGGTCTAACCGAGGCTTCACCGCCGGTCTGACCGGTGGTCGGTCTGACCGAGGCTGTTCAGCCGGTCTGACCGGTTGCCGGTCTGACCGCGGGAGCCACTGCGGTCTGACCGGTTTCCTCGAGGGAAAACCTGATTTTTGCCACTTTGATTTTGCAAAAGCAATCTCTCTCTCCTTTTTCTGTTTATGAGCTAATCTAAAACAAAAACCAACAATATGTCCATCTTTTCCACAAAAAGAACAAGTATATTTTTCATGATGATTAGACACATTGGAAGCATTAGAAGTTTTAGCAACACAAGCAGCAACAGGAGATTTGGCATGCACAACATTGGATTTTGAAGAAGATGCATTCATAGTAGACATGATACTAGCGGATTTAAACACAGTTTTGTTAGTATCAGGTTTAACCAAAATCTCACCACTTATAGCACCCACACCAAACACAATAGGAGGATGTCTAGAATTATGAGCATAAGGATTAAAATCTAAACCACGGTTATGTGTGCTAACCTTTGATTGATCCAAAATCATGTTGAGGTTCTTTTTACCATCAGAAAATCTTAGCAAAGAATTTTTCAAATAAGAAACCTCGTTTTCCAAATTAGCACAATTTTCACAATCTACCATGACACCTTTGCTTTTACGACACTTGGGGCAAGAAAGCACTTCATTGTTTTTCACAACATCTTCCATGAACTCAACATGACCTAAAACATCTTTCAGTTTCATCTTATTCAAATTACATGTTGAGCAATCCAAAACATCATGAGGTTGTTTTAACTTTTTAGCAGAAATCATGTTAAACATCAAACTAGCATGAAAAGCAATTTTATATTTTTACAACAACTTTTTAGTTAAAAACAACTCATCCCAAGTGCGTGTGTGCAAAGCAAAACTACAAGCAAGAGAAGATCTATTTTTCAAATCATGTGCACCATTAACATCTCTAATTTTTTAAATCTCATTCATTAAAACCTCACAATTTGAGCAATCATCATCATTAGGAATAAGAGATTTTAACCTTTCAATTTCAGATTTAAGAGATTCAATGATAAATTCCTGTTTTCTATACATCTTCTCACACTTCTTATTTTTTGCACTCAAAATATTAATAGCTTCCTCAAAAGCACTTACCTCATTATCTTCATACTCTGTGTCAGATTCACCACGCGCCATGAAGCAAACATCGGAGATGTTCTTTCCCTTATCATCATCTCCACTCTCACCATCTACATCGCTCAATGGCTCAAATGCGGTGTAGACTTGATCAAAAGCCCTCCTAAGATTCTACTTGAACTTCCTCCCTTGGGATGTACCCTTCGGCTTGTTGTTGTTAGTCTTCTCACCATCTTTGTCTTCCCTTTTGCCTCTCCCAATCTTAGGACAATGCGAATGAAGATGATCAATTGAACCACATTCAAAGCAACGATTTGGACCATCTCTTTTTCTGTTCCTGGCATTATTCATAGCTTGAGCAATTCTGTTAGCAACCAAAGCCAAATCCTCTTTCTCGATTTGTTCGAGTTGGTCATCGGATGTGGCATTAAAAACAGCAAGAAAAGAAGGCTTAGATGAATAAGCATCAACATCCAAAAAAGAAGAAGAAGAAACCAAAGCACTCGACTTAGAATCCACTTTCTGAGAAAGAACATTAATCTCATGTGTTTTCAATTTTGTGTAAAGTGAATCCAAAGTCAAAGTAGACATGTTAACAGACTCCTGAATAGATGTAACTTTCATCTCCCAAATAGACATGTCAAGACCATTCAAAAAGTGTCGAGAAATCTCATATTGTGGATAATTAGTATCATAAGAAGAATCAAAAGATTTAAGATCACTCAAAATTTTATTAAACCTAGAAAGATAGTCATCCAAAGCTTCTCCAGGTTTCATCTCAAATTTAATATACTCATTTTTGAAAATATCACGACGAAGTTTTTTAATGTTATTTGTTCCTTGATGAAAGTTACTCAAAGCATTCCAAATCTCATGAGCAGTTCGAAAATGCGCAACACGATCATAATCCGAACGAGAAATACCACTCAAAAGAATGTTGCGAGCTTTGCAATTTTGTTCAAAAGCAGTTTTTTCCGCAGCAGTATTAATAGCTCCAGGAATCACATATGGATGAGAAACTTTTCTCCAAATATCATAATCTTCAGCCATAATGTAAGATTGTATCCTACTACACCAAAGAGAAAAATCCGTTCCATCGAAAACATAAGGCTTAGTTGAAAACCTAACAGGAGTAGCCATGGCAAAAACTCTAGATCGATAAAAATCCAAAGAAGAAAATAAGGCTCTGATTCCACTTGTAGGATCGAATCACAAGAACTAAGCCAACCAGAGAGGGGGGTGAATGGTTGGTATACCCAAAAACCGACAACTTTTAGCGGAAATAAAAGTTACCCTCAAAATCGACGGAGATCGGTCTAACTGGAATTGATCTGCCGGTCTGACCGCTCGGATGCCACCGGTCTGACCACCGGTGAGTTGCCGGTTAGACCGCCGAAGCCCGATGAAACACAAATCGAAGGACTCTTAAAGTAGATGACGACTTTATTGATTCTCTCTGTGTTTACAAAGTGCACCAACAACACTCCTTACAAAAATTTCGACTAAACTCAAAATCCTAACTTAAAACTCAACTCAATTGCTCTCAAAAGTGATACCGGGAAGCCTCACGCTCCCCCTCTATTTATACCCGAGGTAGGCAGCCTAAAGCCATGAACCAAACTCATACTAAGAGTCCTAAACACCATAGGAAACCCTTTAGTATAAGACACAAACTTTACATAACCAATCATACCAAATTTGGACTCCTTCCAAATTCGACTCCGCATCCCATATGCACACAATACCTCCATCGTATGCCATATGAAATCTCCATCAACCACGTGCATCAACTCTAGCCTTAGTATCCCGCATGATCTCTGACCACCACGGACGTCGTCTTATCCCCAAGCCGACTCCCGGTCCATCACCGCAAATACTCTCCCGAGACATTGAGTCACCTACACATGAAATAAACAAAGAAACCATATTCCAAGACCAAGCTATCTCCAACTTGACTCATTAGTAGCAAACAACAGTATTACATACGTATAGTATTCATCTAGAAGTCATAATCATGAAACAATCACGGATATCCAAACAAACAACCCGAAACCGAAATCGACAAAGAGTCAGCCGGTCAGACCGCAGGCTGCGCCAGTCTGACTGCGCAATATACGCCGGTCTGACCGGCTACCAGAGCCCGATCTGACCGGTCACATAAAATGATAGAACCTGCGATTCACCTGTAAATCCAATCATCTCCAAAACCACTTTGTGAATAAATTCCAAATAACAAAACCAAAAAACACCTTTGATTTTACATCGTCCATCGTCATGATCTTTAATCCTACTGTAGTATCGTATTTATTAGGGTGATCTAAATGAAAAAATGTTTAGTGACGGTTATACCTTATATTTTGGGATGTAGAGAGTACCTAGAACAATGATCTGCTTGGGAATAAAACTTGGAAACTAGCTTGATCCCCTTGGAAATAAAAGTTTTGTTGGAAATACATGACATTTTAATTGTTGAACAGACCTATAGCATGGCTGTGAGTACATTAATGATTCCTTTATGTCCATTAATTCGATTGAATTCTGCTCTTTTCCGAACGTCATCACTCGAACAGAGTACCCGCAAGTTCCAAATGACATAAACTGGAGTGTTGATTTTTCACTTACAAACTGGTCACCGGAATTTATCAACAAATTAGGGTACGAGATGAAACCGGCACCAGTGTACCTTGTCATGCAGAAAAATTTGTGCTAAGGACGGCCAGGATGCGCACGGCCAAGAATGGGACAACTGTGAAGCATCTGTCACTGTTCGCATCCTGATTAGGGGTGCGAGTACTCACCGTATAGCTAAGGGTGGGGAGAGTATAGATAAAAGACTGAAGTGATCAGACCGAGATCGAGAAATTCGGTCACTAGTTCGGTCTCAGGTGTTGAAAAACCGAATTATTATATCTCATGTAGCAATAATCTAATCTAGTTAAATAATATCATATCCCATGTAGCAATAATATAATAATATCATATCCAGCTGCGACATAATATAAAATTTAACTAGAAAATTTTTATCTTTGAGTGACATGGTTTAAGAAAAATGGCGATATTAAGCAAGAAATTAACAAACTAGCTCAAATGGTATAAATTTACGGAAGTTCAAATTTAATAATATAAAATGGCTATTTCATTCATTGAACAATGTTGTTTCTTATTGGGTACGTATGTACACAAGTGAACCATGCTCCCGCCATTGTTCGACACATATCTATTTGGGACCTCTTGCGTGAGTGTTGGATGCGCTTGCTACAATAAATGTATGAGTCAAATCAATCTCCAGTGATACCCTTTGGGAAAGGAAGCCCCAGTTAAGGGAGGGGCACTTCATCCCCAACTACCCCCAACTTCCAACTTTCCATCACATCCAAAACTTTCCTACACACATAAACTTTCAACTTTTTTTCCAAACTTCCAACTTTTTTCAGGAACTAAACACAGCCCAAACATTGGGAGAAAACAACCAAGCCACGATGATGAAGGCGAAGCAAAGAATTTGGGAGATGTGCTATGGGAAAGGTCAGACTTTCGGATAGAGCAAATGGCTTGCTACTACAATGACTTTTGGACGCTGGGGATCGTACTAGTGTGCGTGGCATAAGGCCCTATAGCATTACTCGTACCCGACCAGGGGCGGAGCTAGAGAAGAATGGAGGGGGATGCACCACTAGTAGCATATAATTTTAAGCAATATCACAATAAATTTTAATGTTTTTTGCGCGTTGTTATCATCAGTGATAACAGTGGAGTGCACTGACAGAGAAGCAGAGAACAAAATTAATTACATACCAAGTAAATAAATGCACTAATATTAGTACAATGCACATGTTGACCTCTTAAAAGGCTGATGAATTTTCTCTAATATTACCTTAACTTTCAACTGAAAAAGTACACAATAATTAATTATGTAAAAAAGATACCAGTCTAGAATATATTTTCTCAAGTCCATTCTTTATGATCTTCCTATCAAATTTCTCAGACTAGGATGGTAAGCAATAATTTTCTCCTCGAGATTGGATCATACTCGATCCCCTATACCCAATTGAAATTCATCATTCGATAAAATAATAGACAATAACTATATTATCCTTCAGTTGTTACATTGCATATCACGGTATGTATATAATTTCACTCCAAACCCTAACCATTTGATCTGAAAACACGAGAGCTGTTATCACGTAATTGAAAACCTATCCCTCACAGTTAGGACCTCTTCCAATGAATCAAATTAATTAGTCCTCACGGTGATGCAAGCTGGACTTGTATTGGGCTCCTGCCATGATTGTGGTTGTAGGCCATTCGTGCTTGTGTGGTCTGATTTCTAGCGTGGGGGTACACCAAGCTTGACTGAGGGGGGTGCACATATAGTCACTGAGGGGTATTAAGCACTCATTTTTCTTTTGGAACTGGGTGCCTAGGAACCCCCTTAGTGTACTACTTAATTAGCTTCACCCCTGTACCCGACTATTCCATGGTGAATCGCGAGGTGGATGTCTTTGTGTCTAACAAGTTTTTGGCTCATCAAAGACCTAGATTGCCAACTCTGGATTATTTTGGGAATTAGTTGTGTGTTATTCTTGTGGAGAACGTCATGTGCCCTCTCCCTCCTATTCTTTATTCCATGTATTTTATCCTCTTTGTAACCCTTCTTTTTATACTCTAGGGCACCTACAAGGCTACAACTTAATTCGTGTTGATGTTTGTTCTGTGTAAACTCCTTGGAAGTAATTTAAGCTATTCATGTGAGGAAGTTCTCCCACATCCCCAAGTGACCTTTTAGTAAAACACTATATATTAATCAAATTAATCGAGGGTACAATTACTTTGCAGCTAAGCTAGCTTTCTCTTCAAGAGGACGGAGAGATAACAAAGAGCACTGCACCGATCTGCATTAATATTTGATTTGGTCTGAGTACTGCATGATCATGATATTGATGAGTGCTGCTGCCTACTATATTTCCTAGCTTGCGCAGTTTGGGCTGATTATGAATGGCCAGGGTTTGCAATTTCGGTTGCTCAGAAATTTCGGTGGTTGCCAAAAATTTCGTGATTTTTTGTTTTTTTTGCCGAAATTATTTGAATTTTTAACATATTTTGATTGAATTTGAACAAATTTTTACCAAATTTACAAATATTTGATTAAAAAAACCTAATATTTTGGTGAGATTCGTGCTTGCCGATGGCGGCCAAGATTACCGAATTTCAAACCATGGCGATGGCGCATGTCACCTAAGTAGCAAGCCGGCCGGCTAGAACGCATGCGTGCAGCTCGCACAGCGGCTCAGGTGTGTGAAGTTCTCTAGATAGTGGTGTGCAATCATCGGTGTTCTGTCATAAGCAAGAGCATCGGTGTTCTCTCGCGCATGAAGGTTTTGAGAGGGTTGCACATCCGATTATCCCGATGCCTTCTAACCCTATCTACACAACTATTCCCTAGTCTCCTACATACCTGTCCAAGTATTGTTTCTGTCTTGATATGCCCAACTTTACTACCTAAGATATATATCAACCCGATATATGTGGTCTCCACTGTTCATTTTGAAGTTACCACATTTATACCCCTATCCCTCGGCCTATATATAAAGTACACTAGACCTTAAGGCGCGCTTCGCAGCGCCCTATCGTGTGTTAAGGGTGATGCGATGTATAGATTCACATGGATAGCACTTTGAGAAATTCAACGAACAGAAGTCCATGGGACATGTGAGCATGGCAAGAAACTATTGCAGTACACATGCACTTAGCACGGGAACTAACATAGTTACATAGATAGTACTACTGCAAAGCAGAATAGTATCACACAATAGCACACGAACTTAATACGTTACAGGATACTGCTAAGAAAGGGAAGAATACGATACATTGCTGTGAATCAGAACTGATTGTTTCTACCGATGTGAATTAGAACCTCTTGTTCCTACGGAGTTCGGTTGGAAGCCGCTGCATCACATCTGATCTTGATCCGCCTTCGATAGGTCCATTATCTGAATCAATTGTTGATTGCGTTCATTGAAAATGTTTGATGACTGGTTTTCTTGGCCTTGACTCTTCATAATGCCGTAGTGTTTCACCATCGGTGTCGCTACCACTGTCCTCATCAAAGTAATCAAAGAGCTTCTCAATATGAACTAAAATTGTAGAGCCAGCAGCATCACGATTCTAGTCAACTTCAGATGGATCCATTGGTCCTCTAGTTTCTATGTTCCATTCAATAATCTTTGGTATGAGATCAATATCGGTCGTCCATGCAGCTAGCCTTGATACTGTCAGGTCTTGTATATGGTGCTGACCGTATATTTCTTCAACCATGCACTGTTGTCTAGGAGCTCTGTTATGGCTTCGCTATTCCATGATTCAGGCGGCACTCCTTCTAAAGCAAGGATAACTCTTTGACGAAGAGGTCTTTTGGTGCTATGTATATTGGTTTTAAATGGTTCAAATTTCAGCCGAGTAGTTTGGAAAGTAAATGAGCCTTTCTCAAAAGCTTTATGAGCCTTTTCTTCTTCATTATCCATGAACAAAGCAATGTACTTTTTCTCTCTGAAAGGAAGTAGGACTGCTATGTCATCTGTGTCAGTACACGAAACTACAGCCAACATTGCTATTATCTTCTCTTTGATTGGTACACCGGCTCCTCCAACAGAAATAACAACAGCATTTTGTTAGATCACATCGGCTAGGAGCTGAGATATCTCTTTTGGTCTACTAAACTTGGTTGCTCTAAGTGGACGGTTTGTTCCATATGAGAATGTAGCATCGTTGGTGTATAAATTCATCTTGGTTGTTCTATAGCAGGGGAAAAATTTAGGAAGAAATTCGAAGCATTAATAAGACCGATCTAATGTAGTAGTGTGGTATGGAAAGCCAGAGAATGGAGATGTTTGAAGCTCCTACCTTGGTTTGTAGAGATGGTTGTTTGTTGTTCTTGTTTCCCTCTCCTTCTTGCTGCAAGACGAAAAGCACGGCAAGGAAACTGAGCTAGTAAGAACGGCGATGTAGAAACTGTAGTACTGTAGTATGGGAAACTGGAGAATAGAGATCTTTGATGCTCTTACCTCAGTTCGTGGAGATGTTTTATGCTTTCTTGTTGCTCTTCCCTTGGTGGAAGAGGAAAACTGAGCTCCGAGCGAGCACAGAGAGAAAGTGAGAAGTAATAACCAGTAGAAATAGCTAGGTAACTAACATGGCTACATTGGTTGTTGGGTTCAGTATTGAATACATTTCTTGAGTTGTCTTGTCATATATGACAGTGAACTGTGGATAGCGATATTGAATACGCAGTCATATAACATTTGATGCTAGTAGCTTTTTCTATCACCTCACTTCCCTAACGTATATGATTTAAAAAGTTAATGATGTAACGTGCTATGTGTTCTCAATAGATCACATATCACTATATGGAAGCAAGAAGAAATTGCTATATAGCAAGAAATAGTTTGGAGCAAAGAGGAACTCAAACCGTGGAGAAAAAGGACTAAATGGTAGAATGCAATCGATAAATTGGTTCCAATTGCTTTGAATAGAATTCATGGTTATCAAGGCATGCCCATGATAACTACAAATACTGGCAGCAATACCAAGTAGAAACTTCTGGTTCACACATAAGCTATGAAATTACATGACAGGTTGAAGTTTTGAAGACATCAGTAGATTCTACTCAATAGGAGCCAATCTTGCAAAATACAGTTTGCAGGTTACATGCCAGGAAGGATTTAACAGAGCGCGGTAACAAAAGGCTCTCTTCAGCTGCAACTGTGTATGCTCCATCCCATGGAAATCTAAGTGGACTCCTGGGCACTGTAGAAACGAATAGAAATGATATAAGAACCTATATGCAATGTTGTCTGCTTGCTTGAAACTGAGAGAATGTAGAAACAAATAGAAATGATATAAGAAGCTATATGCAATGTTGTGTGCTTGCTTGAAACTGAGAGAATAAAGCTTACCCTGTTTCCTGTTGCTCATCATTATCATTTCTGAAGAGTTTCCTGGCTGTAGTGCTTCCAGGTGAGGTTCTTGTCCTGTTTCATATTTTGGGTGCAGTTAGGATTTTTGTGATGTCTGATCGAGTAACAACCATAGGAATTTGATATAGCCTACCTCTTCTTTGTTCCTTTGGAAGTGCTCTGGGCTGCACCTAGACCAGCAGCTTTTAGCGTTGCAAGAGTTGCATTGTCTTCCTGTACACCGTGTTTACTTTGTTAGATTGCGTACTGTATATCTATAGCACAGGTATGAACAATGTAATAAATGCAAAGGAAAATACCTCATCCTTTACTATTGCAGAGGCTTTGGTTTCCCCCTTTTTTGATGAACACTCAGATATAACATCAATTCCTTTTGTTGGAGTAACCATAGGGCCACTGATTCCAGCAGAAGTAGTATCTGGAATTGATTCTTGGCCGATAGAAAATCCTTCAGAGGTAGCCGGAGACATTGCTAATATAGGGTGCCAAGCAGATGCCTGTGATAGTGAAGGAGACATGAGTAAAAGCTAATTCTGTGGGACATCTCCAGTGAGAATGTTGTTGACCTGGAAACAAACATTTCCAGTTGACAGAGTTGTCTCTGTTAAGCTAACATTGAATGTGAATTCCTTTTCCAGGAGCCCTGCGATTTCCTTTGGCACGAACTCCTCACCAGCAGGGTTGTCATCTAGATATCAACTGATTTGCCTATCAACTTTTGTGCCATACGTCCGAAAAGAATAAACTCTGTATCAGATGTCTGATCACCTGCTATGAGACTAAGTTTGAACCTGTGAACAATAAAGTAAGGGAGGATGTGTGAAATATCTACTTAGCAATCGATTTCGCTCACAATGCAATGTTTGTCACACTATTACCTTGGGGAAGCAGGCACAGTTGGTGGGCAGCCATCGCCAAAGCAACGATAGAGGTAACCATATGGTTTTGCTGTCCTCTTGCACTTGTCACATGCATTGTACCACCAAGGGCCATCTATTTTCTTGATAGTAACTGTGACGATGAACTCGTTCTTCTGTGAATCGATATGTGTTAGTATGCGGAAAATCTTGTTAATATATGAGTAGTAAGAAGAAATTTACCTTGTATTCGAAAGGATTTAGATCTTTGATCTCAACAATTGTCTTTTGTTCAGCTGTAGCACAGATCGCGTTCAATGGAGGCAAATCAAGCCACTTGACAGGTTCATGCTTGTCTTTCATGCTGTTGTATAAAACAGTAAACATATAAATTAACTATGTGTGTCTAATAGCTAGCTAGTTTAACCTAATAGAATTACCTATCTCTGAAACTCTGTATTTCATCACAGCCAATGTTGATGTACCATTTGCATGCATTGTTTCCTGATAGGTAGACCTCCCCAACACAGTTGAAAGGTGCAAATAATGAAGTGTAAGATGTGATGGAAGAAAAGAGAAAGCAATAATATAAGATGTAGCAAGGAAGCTTACTTCTGAAACCCTTGACAAGTGTCCCAACAAATATAACTATTTGTGGTTCCTTTTGCCCTTTTGCAAATACTTCTTCTACAGGAAATTCAGTAGCACGGTCTCCCTAGAGCGAGATGTGGATAGTATCATTGCTAGTAAAATAAGGTAGTAAGAGTTGTTTAATTATGTTGTGTGGGAGTGGTTATCAGATTAGTAAACATGTCAGGTTCAGAAGCATGTCATGTCAGAAATGTATAAAATAAGCAAAGCAATATATTTGTAAGAAGCAGATAAATCTAACTTTGCATCGCGCATGTGAACGTTGCGCTTCAGGCTATCAGCATTCCTTGTGCACGAACGAACAGATGTTATAGATGTAATCTAAGTGATCACCCCAATATTATCTGCATGTTGGCAATTATTTTGTGTCATGCAATATACTGAGCATATAAGAATCAATTGAGTATCTAGCTATTTCTATAGAACAGAGATAATACCAATGAATGAATCCTTTTTGTCCACAAGTGATGGGAACTCATTGAAGCTTTTCAGTGTGTAGACATATGAAGGAAAGCTGGATGGCGGCTCCAAATATTCTTCAACTTTTGTCCATTTTGTGAAGGAGATAGCAAACTTGTTTGCAACTGACCTGTAGGTTTTGTTACGTGGCTTGACTCTATAGTATGCTAGATAGTAGATTTTTCCTTCAGTCAACAATGGCTCAAAAATCTCATTGATATCGGGGAAAATCTGAGCAGATATGCTATTCCCCTGTGCAAGCAAAAGCAGTATGTGATCAACACCTTGCTACAATGTGTCATATGAAAGAAAAATCAACATGGACAAAGAAGATTCAGACCGTCTCATCAACTAAGACCAAAGCCTTGTGCAGCAGTTTTGTTTCATCACTTGCATCGCAGAACTTCCACATACGGGACAAGCGAACACAGTGGCGACTTTTGCTGCCGCCTAGCTCGAGCTGAGATATCAAGCAGTCACCCATCTGTTTATACATAAATAAAAGATCGTGTTAGTTCTGGATATGCAATATATGTAAAATGGTGGATGGAGTAAAATAAAGAGAGAGCAAACATCAAATCACGTACAAATCAAACACACTGAGGAAAGCACAAACAGAGCCGAAAACTTAAATAGAAGAGAAATCATTCATCGAATTTACAAATAGCTATGTATCATGGTCCTGCATCGGAGAAAATATATGTGATGTAATTTTTTTTTATCTGAAAACTTGAATAGGCCACTGTCACACTGTTGTAGCATACCGCTGATTCAAGTGATCTAAGAATCTCATGGTACACCACATTCCTAGTCTCTGAAGCACATGATTCATTATCATCCTCTATGAGGATTTTAAGACCAGACCTTGAAGTTGCTCTTGATATCGCCACATATAGTTGCCCATGTGTGAACACTGGTTTTTTTAGGTAGACACCAACATGCGACAGTGTTTGCCCTTGGCTTTTGTTTATTGTCATCGCATAGCAAACACGAACAGGGAACTGACGTCTTTGTAGTGTGAAAGGCCATTTTGAATTTGTCGTGTTTAGGGAAATTCTAGGTACAAAAACAATCTCTCCAATTTTAGATCCAGCCAATATTGTGCATTGAAGAACCCATTCACCGAGCACATTAATCAATAATCGTGTTCCATTGCAAAGCCCCATTGATTGATTTAGATTTCTTAGCAGCATAATAATCACACCTTTCTTAAGAACCAAACAATGATTTGGAAAGTTATTAACATTAATAGAATTGAGAAACTCGGTTGGGTATAACAGATCAAGATCAGGTATGTGTTCAGATGATTTGGCTATAGTGTCACAACTGAGATATTCCTTTTCTTCACCAGGTAGCAAACCAACAACGTAATTGTTAATGTCATCAACAGTGCCATTGTTTGGACAAACAATAGCACGGCATGACAGGTATGTAGGATCTGTGTGATTGTGCAACAAATCAGGGAAAACCTCATCTATAAGTGCAGGTATTTTATCGCCATCGGTTTTAATCAGCAAGTCCTGAGGAATCTCAACCCATGTTGGCTCAGTTTCGCCCTCTCTTTGAGTCGCAGGCACATCACCATTTCCTATATGAAGCACCCATTTTGCAAAATTATCAAGTTCATCTTTTTTTTGTTTGTGTAAGCCTAGATCTAAGCAATCGCATGTTTATTTTTAGTGAAAGGAGCTTAACATGGCGCCATAATGGTGAATTTGTTATAGATGCATCGAAATTTGAAGCCCTCGAACCTTTCTGTATAACAGGCAAAATCTGCCTGAAATCTCCACCAAGAACAATTACTTTTCCACCAAATGGCACAGTAGCATTCGCAGGATCATGTTCAGACAATAAATCACGTAACGTTCTATCTAATGCCACGAAGCATCGTCTATGGGTCATGGGTGCTTCATCCCATATAATGAGTGAAGTTTTTTGTATGAGTTCTGCAAGCATAGTTCCCCTCCTAATACTACATATGCTGTTCTCGCTAATGTCAATCGGGATCTTAAACCTCGAATGCGCTGTACGGCCACGTGGGAGCAACAGCGAAGCTACACCAGATGATGCAATTGCAAGCACAATTTTTTGTTTGGAACGGATTTTTGATATGATTGCGTTCCGTAGGAATGTTTTGCCTGTACCACCATGACCGTAAAAAAAGAAGAAACCTGGCTTTTCGGAGCTAACACGGTCAATAATGGTATCGAAAACTTTTTTCTGGTCACTGTTTAGTTGTGGGATTAAGGCACTTGCATGTAAGGATAAAGCGGTGCAGTCGAGGGTTAGTTCTTCATCAAGTAGCCTATTCCCAACTATGTCATCCGACATATTGCTCCTTTGAGGAAGGTCATAATCATCTATGCATCCACCACTATTTACAAATACTGTGGCCAGTTCTTTAATAAGCAATGACATTAGCTGGTCATGTGGCACAATGTAGCAAGGGTTAGAAAGAGCATTTCTAAGTCTACGTTGAATGTCATCTGTAAAGTATAGCCAATATTTATTGAAAAGTGCACGTATGTCACCAACAGAACAGAACATGACAACCGTGACAAATAATTGTCTAAGCTAAAATGAGGTTGCACTTAAAATAGACTCATCAAAAAGCAAATGCCATTCAGCATCACTGTCGAGCAGGCCTCTTGCTTCACATGCTTCTCTAAACGTGGAATATACCACACCATTGAATGTTCGAATATCAGCGTAGCTACATGCCCCTTTGACTATCATCAGTAACATTCTTAGGTAATGGAGTTCACCAGATGTTGGGCTAACATAATAGATTCTGCCAATTTTTACACATGGTGTCCTAGGACGCCAATGTCGTGAGCTATTATCCCAGCTAAATTCTTTTGGGAAATCACAGTAGGTTAAATTTCATCCAGTTGGGTGTTTTTTATTAGCCTCAAACCATTCAGTTAGCATAGTTTTATTTGCAGCAGGGCTGTGCAATAATTTTGTAAGATCAGTTCCTTTCTTGTATTTCACAAAGTTCATTCCAGGCAAGTGCACTGTGAGACGTTCAACAGAAGGCAATCTATAATGTATCTCAAACTTGTAGGCTCGCCAAAAAGCCTCGCATGTTGATAGAAAGCTAGCATCTATGTACTGTTGTATTTCATTTACTGGTGTATCTTTTTGGCTCTCTGTTCTAGCAGGATTTTTCTTGTCAGATGCCTTGTCTGTTGTTTAAAAGTATACCTTCGTTCTATCAGAGCCCTTTGTCACGTACTTAAAGAGATACTTTATCATGTTCGATTTGTTGCACCATTCAACATTTATGTGTGCTTGATATTTTTTTAGCAATTTCATATTGTAAGGAACAACATTTTTGTTATCGAGTTTGAGATCGTTCTTGACAACATAGCGACCATCATTACGTCTCTTCTAAACAGTGAAGCCAAACTCATCGAGCATTGTTTCGTCTTGAAATGATTTTGGGAAATGCTTTGAGCAAGAACCTTTTTTCATGCATGCGCAGTTTTTATTGTCGTCCCCACAAGGGCCATGTATCATGAATTCATCTACCAATGCATAGCCAAGGGGATCAGTTAGAACATCAGGTATCTTAGCTGAGATGAAACCGTCAACAATAATCGGGTCGAAGTCCGCGTTCCTAGCAGCTAACCATACAAGGCAGTGTATATGGGGCAGGCCACTTTTCTGGAACTCTACCGTGTACAAAACTACATTGTCAAACAAAAATTGGTAAGTATCATAACAAATTAAACATGAAGGATTTTTTTTAGGTGGTGGGCAGACCTGCTAAAACAGGACCAAATGTGTGCCCTTCCTTAATGTCTGAAATGAATTCATCAACCTTCATGTTGAAAACCCGCACTATCATATCAGCTCTATCACTTGGTACTTGACCAGGCTCGAAAAGCAACGCATCATATATTTCTTGCCATTTAGAGTTGCATGTGAATGTCACAAAAAGATCAGGGGAACCTAGAACTCGACATATCGCCATCGCATCCTGATAATTCTGAACCATGTATCTTCTCCCACCAGTAAAGCTTGATGGAAGAACATATTTCTTTCCAACAGAATCACCTATTGAAAGACCATGGTCTATAACGTCAACAATTCCTTGTACACATTCAGTGCATAGGTCAGGTTGGTGGTCAGCTATGAATTGTAGTCTCGATCCTTCGACAGTTGAGTATGCATCAACAGCTAGAGAATCACTCAGCCTACCACAACAAGTGTATGGGTTAGGCTTATTAAGTCTGTAGTGCATCCTATATCTGTAATACTCAAGCATAGTGACATATCGTCTTGCTGTAGGAGCCAAACTTCGGAAATCAGTATATTTGATACCAAGATGGAAACCCCTATCTCCATATGGGAAAAGCAAAGGTATTGCAAAGCCATGTAAGAAGGGTGTAGTGCAGAAACTTGTCTTAATCGATTGTCTTTGGATTTTACTAACACATCGTAAATGTATGCATCTTTAGAGTAGTCACCAACTACAATCCTAGCTATCTCACTATTGGAAGGCAAATTGTACTGAACCTCGTCCTTAGCATTGCAACCCATGAGCCTAAGAGCAATATCCTAGTCTCCATGTTCCTCCAATCGTTCTTTTGCATAACGGAATGACTTAACCAATTCGTTGTGCTCGTCTAACATAGACCCTAGTTTTTCAACGATTTGTTTATCAGGAGGGCCATCACTGGATGATTCTTTATCAAATATATTCATTCGGTTAGTTGTTTCGTTGTCAGTATCATAAATATATAGCTGAGCAAATTTGGGTGGGGCACCATGTTTTGGTAGCAAGCTTCCTATACGATGGTGGACCACGCCATTTATATTAAAAACACAAGGTGATGAGCCTGTATTTATCGATCTATCAATATCAGCCCCTAGTGAGGTAAATGCAAAGAGAGAGTTGTAGGAACGAATTTGTCTAAGAAATCGTTTGGACCGAGCATCGCCATCAAACTTTAGTAGTTTAGCTAAGAAAGAGGGAGGATGTTTCAATTCAGGCAGGTCAATTCTACCTCCCTTGCAGCAAAGGTTGTACACAACCTTTCTCTTGGACACCAAAGATGATTTCTTAACTCTTTCTTGATACCAGAACACAGCACCACAGTATGGGCACTCGTGTGTTGGGCCACCATAATATGAGCGTTCAAGATAGAGAGCTACAAGTAAGCAACATCAAGGGAACATGCAAAGTAGGGGAAAAGGACATATATGGCTAGAAGTCAGATAGTTAACCTTTGAGTGATTCAACATAATCCTTAGGAAGCGGCAAAATGTCATCGACACACGGGTGAGGACCTACTAAGTTGAAGATAGCATAAGAAAAATAACCAATCTACATTGAACTAACCCGCAAAGCCTTTGGTATGTAAAAACAGCACGTACCATCGAGTATAGTGCGAACAAAAGATGCAGGTTCCTTTCCTGACCTTTTAAGATGGCCTCTCTCTATTGGTTGCAGCGGAAGCTGAAGGTATATCAAGCAACGTTCTCTTTCCTAATATGATCGGTCTTAGAGCAGAGCTTTTCGTTGGGAATTCGTTGTAAAGTAAATGTGAAAATTAGCATTCTGTGCTCACTCTTTGTATGCATGTCCTCTCCGACGCTCTGTGCGGCAAGCAACATGTTGTCTACAGCATTAGCTGGCACAACAGTAACACCAAACGAATTAGCAGGCAATGTCTCAGCACTGGGAGCAGATTGAGCAGCTGCACTTCCACACTGATCAACCCCACCAAACACCGGGCTTGCTAAATAACCTAAATGCACACACTGCAATTCAGCATTGGGAAACTAACAAAGAGAGGACATCATTCAGACCATAACTGTTGAATGCTAACCTTGACCTAGTGCCAGTTGACGACGTTTTCTACTATCACGTGCCCGCTGGACACGACTTGACGATGCACCCAACATGATAACAGATCGGCTACACACGCATAGAAATGGAGCATGCTAATTCCGCATCACAGGGAACAGGAAAGCAAAAACCGTGCAGGAAAGTATAGGATATTAGTACTGTAACGAATCAAAGTAAAAGGGAACCAATCTATTATCAAGGCGTCCATTACAACATACATAGATAACATATATGCCAATTAAGCTGCAACATAAAAACGACCATAAAACTAACTGGTAACACAACGGCCTAAAACCAACCTCACAACGTAGCACACGAACGGGCAGGATAACGTATGGTGGACAGGAATAACCACCATAGTGGCATCTACCATAGTGGAAAATCAGACAAGTTGTTTTCGTCCAGAACAAACCTAAACCACATAGAACTGAAGTCCCTCAGAAGGAAATTATTGCGATGCCGAAAGAGCTAAATCTATAGCTTTCATAGCCATCCTTCTATATGTGACCATAGACGCGTAGTTGTAATCCTGCACAACAAACCCGTATTTAGATTGGAGGAACCGAAGTGCCTCCGAAGCAGCGATTTCGTGAGACATATCATATGGCTCGGATGCCACAACCCAGAAGAATCTGCACTCTGCATTTCCCGGAAAACCGGCACACGGAAGCAGCAGTTCAACTCCCGCAAGTAGGGTGCCGTCGTTCCCAAGCTCCCAAAGGTAGGAAACGAAGGGCACACCACAATGGTATGCGACGGCATTGAGCAAGGAGACGTACGACACCCCAACGGACATCATCTCCGTGGCTGCAAAGCTGCAGTGTGGATGGGGATGTAAAGACAGTGAAAGAGAAGGCAAGGAGTAAAGAAGAAAGGAGGAACCTAGAACCCAGAGTCTCTGCCTGTGACTATATAGAAAGTAGTATACGCACGTCTAGTTAACTGGGCTGTACAGTACTCTCTTTTTTTTTTGGCCTATGTGTGCAAGCGTGCGTGGCAAACTAATTGTGCTGAACAACCACACCAGGAAAGGAGGGAAAGAAAGACAATATTAAGCAGTCAAACAAACACTCAGACAAACAATGGCAAAAGGGAAAAGAACGCAGCAGGATAAATAAACTCGAAAAAACGAATGAAAAGAAAGGAAAGGAAAAATGCAGCGCAGTATGAAGGTATACACAAAAGGGGAAAGGAAGAAGTCTCGAACGGTACCTCACAATGGCAGAAGGAAGCAGAGGAACATGCTGAAGAGCAAAGATCCGATCCCGAAAAGCGCTACCGAGCCCCTCCTATTGCCGGTTGAAGCTGAGCAAGTATTCCAACCAACGGATGAGCGAGGAGCGCGCAGCAAGATCAGAAACCAGCATCAACAATCCTCGCAAGCGGAATCACTGCATACCAAGAATTAGTCCACCATAGTGAAGAAATGATTCGTGATAGGGAAGAGAACAAAGATGATCTAAGAGAAACCTGAAGAACTCCATGGCCATGGGTTGTTCCGGAGTGGGGACGGATTAAACACGGCAAGAGAAGGTGGTAGTGAGAAGGCGTGTGTTTTTTTGCTCTAGCAGGACAACTCATCGGGAGCATGCGTGCTGAGTGCGAGCAGGACTGTGCATGGCCGCGGCGCTCTCCAGCTACCACTCCGCAGGCGTATGAGCTACGCGGCCAAGGGCCCACTTGCAAGTGTCACACGGCATTAAACCGGACGAGTGTAACCAATGAGAGGGCGAAACGTCGACAGGCTCGTGGTGTTGGTAGCAGCACTGCTACGGGCACATCTCGATAGCATCTGACGCAATGCACAGCGGGCCCACTTGCAAGCGTCACATATCTAACAGGATAAAAGGTAGCAGGAGAAAGAGAGCAGGAGCCAAACGTTGGGAGAAGCCAGCATGGAAAAACATTAACAGAAGTTCCTCGGTCCCATAATATAAGAGATTTTAATTTTTACTTGCACTGGTTGACCACTCGTCTTATTTAAAAAACTTGTAAGAAATATATAAAAAGAAAAGTTAATTTGTACAAATATAAAAAACGAAAAGTTGTACTTAAAATACCTTAGAAAATAAAGTAAGTTACAAATAAAATAAATAGTAATTTTAATTTTTTTAATAAGATGAATGGTCAAACAGTATAAATAAAAAATCGAAATCTCTTATATTATATATGGGACGGAGGGAGTAATTATTTCCACGCCAACTTGAAACAGAAACACGTGTAATTTTAGGCCTTAATTTTTTCCTTTTCATGTCTCAACCAGGAACGGAAACCTCCACTATTTTAGCCCATAAACATTTCCACGCCAACCTGCAACGGAAACATCCGTTATTTTAGGCTGTAAATTTTTTCTTTTCACGTCTCAACCTGAAACGGAAACATCCGCTAGCCCATAAACAAAGTTTTTCGCACCATCTGTGAACGGAAAATCAAAAACTATATATTTTTTTTGCGCATGATAACGGAAACGGAATTGCACCTTTTTTGGGTCGCACTTGATGGGAACGGAGAAGCACATTTTTTTTGGGCGAATGCGTGGCACGGCAGACGCACGCAGCACTGCTGCGCATGGACCCGCGTGTTGACTCGAGGGAGCAAAACATGGCATCATGCCAGGCCGTCAAAAAGCCCAGCAGGCCAGCGCGATGAACACGTGGGACACGAACAGGGCGCCCGCTCGTTCACTGAAGGAAGCCCATCAAGACAGACCACGAGCCCACCGCCGCCTCCTTGTCGTCAAAGAGGCACGCTCAGAGCGCGGGAAACAGCAGAGCTGGGCCCACAGCCTATCATCATGAGATAGCAGCATGCATACATGTAATTAGAGCAATTTTACGGTCCTTTAGGAGTTACCATGAGGTACAAAAATTTATTGTAAAATTTGGTACCTTATAGTACCTAGTTATCAAGAGGTACCAAATTTATAAAAAAAAAAATAGTACTCCTCAAGCACTAGCACTGTAAAATTGCTCATGTAATTAAGTATAGGAAAAAGTACGAATTACCCCCTGAACTATCGAGGTCGACCGAATTACACCCCCGAACTTGAAAACCAGACATTCAGCGAGCAGTGCCCTGTCTCTCCGATGACAAGTTAATCAGCTTCTTGTTTAATTAGTTTAGTTTTCTCTTGAGATTCTTCCTGGTTTCTTGGGCTTTGAAACCAAAAAATGCAGTGACGATGCACACACTGTGATTAGTTTAATTAAGCTTAGCTTCGATCTTGCTCTCTAGAACAAGTTGACAGTGCTTGCATATGATGCATCGATCTGCAGGTACTGGCGGACAGGTTATTCCTGGCGATGGCGACGCCGACGACGACGACGGTTGACGCATGTCACGCCGGCCCACCGGCACGGGTCGTCGGCAGCGCCCCCGATGGGTCCTACCCGCGGCGGCCGCGTCGCCGGTCGATGAGGAGGAGGTCGGAGAGCGCCTTCCGCCTCCGCCTCCGCCTCCACCACCGGCTGCCCGGGCGAGCTCCGCCTTCCACTCCCGGCCGCTCGCTCCGCCTCCGTCTCAGCCGCCCGCCACCTGCCGCCCGCCGCCATCCGCCACCGGCAGCGCCGCCTGCTCCCACCCTGGAGCGGTCGCCACCGTGCTGGTGAGGAGAGAGAGGAGGAGAGATTGGGATAGAGTAGTGAGGGATAGAGAGGGGAGTGGAACTAACAGGTGGGGCCCACTGATTTTTTTAAAAAAAAATGCTGACTGGAGTACCACGTGGACCCAAAACCACTCCGAATTGAGTCAGGGGGGTTATTTATCCGGTTTCAATAGTTGAGCGTGGAGAATGTCTGATTTTCGAGTTCGGGGGTGTAGTTCGGTCGACCTCGATAGTTCAGGGAGGTAATTCGTACTTTTTACTTAAGTATATATGTCGTCATATGAAGTAGCATTATATTATTCAGCCTTCTCTAGCTGTTCATCTTTTTATCTGTTTCTCCTTTCTTCAAACAGCTTGAGTTTGAGTTATTAATCAATCATCATTTTCAGCATCATACCCTATCCATTTAAAACATTGATTGCAATTTCGATTCAAAATTTCAGAAATTTTGGTAATTTCATCCCTACCGGCAAGCAAATATGTAGCCCGAAGTTTCCAGTTTTTTTTTTAATTTGGTTAAAAATCTTCAAATTCAGTGAAAATTTGTTAAATTTTTAAATAATTTCATGCTGAATAAAGTTTGGAAGTTCTAGAAAAATTTCGGTGACACCAAAATTCAAAATTCTTGGTTGAAAACGAAAGCGGAAACCCTGATTTACTATCAACGCAATGTTAATTTGGTAGTAATATTTGTTTAATCGGGTTACATTCGTGATGACGATAAGCGTATCTCAGCCATAGCAACCCCATGCCATTTTCTCGTGAAGAATGGAACAAGGAAAGGGTGAAGTTTTGGCAAAGCAGTGCCTCTGAGAGGAACGAAGAAAGAGCCTGATATCATACTTGGGATAACGATCTGCTCACACGGCGTGCAATCGAAGGCGCATACGGGCAATCTTGTTGAAGCCCTGCCTACCATATGTATGCATGCATATCGAAGTCCCAATGACTCCTAAGCCCTAATAAGCACACGCATAATTTGCAACATATGTATCGGTGTAGTTGTGTAAAGCCTAGCATGCATATATGCATCCAAGCATTCAATTGGAATTAATGTACCCAAACTTTTCAGCTATTTTGTCATTTGGGTGGATTTATGCACCCTGGACATTTACTTATAACATTTGTTAGCACCCAAACTTGATACCTATACTCGAAATAGAAAAAAACATTATCAAAGTTTGGAAGCATCGGATTTCCATCATGTGACCGGCTTGACGGCTGCCTATAGGAAGGTCTGACCGGCGGTGTAGGGCCTGTGAGATCAGCTAGGTCTAAGTTCGAATCGAATTTCATGGTCTCTCAGGTTTCTTTACTTGGGAAGGTATTTTTCGAGTTCTAATTGATCTCTATTCCAAGTTTGATGTAGGGTAGGTCCTGTAAGAGGTAAAATCAACCCCTTTATAAGGGCCAAGACCGGTTCAATTGGACACACAATTTACTTTGAACACAATTAACCAATTGAATCATTTTTCTCAATATCGCATCTTGTAAAGTAAAAGTTATTCCAAACTAATTAGCATTTGTAGATTATATTAACCCATTATTAATTGTGAAACTAAATTTCTGGAATTTTCGAAGGCAGTAGACATGGTAGGAAGTGCTTATGGTTAAATGATTTTAGTAAAATAGTTTCAAACTCAGAGTGAAAAAAAACTGTATTTATTTTAATTTAGTGCCAATGAGACGTACCACAAAGACACCAAACTTTCACACAGGACGCTCGCACCCAACCAACTGCACGACGTTCCATGGCGACGGGTCGATCAGGGGCAATTTTGCAGGCTCCCTCATGCCTTGTTTAAACATCTGGTGCACACTGAATTCTTGAAACCTTCCAAGCCCATACAACAAGTTTATACATATGGAGCTCTCTATGAGCAAGTTAATTTGTATTTACTGGCTATAGCTGGAAGTAGCCTGGAGTGGCTTGCCGTAGACCAGCATTTGCCCTTCCTGTCTCTATCACCTGCAATAGTAATCTCTTCTTGAATTCCAGGATATATATATAAGGCCAAGTATGTTTGCCAGATGTAGCATCTTAGATATATTTAGTAGTAGTATCAATATATATTAATAATTATCTCTTAAATAAAAACTTGAAACTTGTATACAAAGTTCCATATTGTGTATAAGGAGGCCACATAAAAATTTTCATATTTTTTTGCAACTTCTGATGAGATAAATCAATTGTTAATATTATATGCTTCTAAGGGTATTTTGAATATTTTTGAAAAAAAAAATAGTCTAGTCCTATGATGTATTGTAGAGTAATTGATAAAGTTGCCGGAATATTATAGAAAGATATAATATCCATTGCAAATCGTTGAACTCAAACAAGCTGAATAGTATAGAATATATTCTCTCATAATAAAAATACCTTCCTGACAAGGAGACATCTAATACTCACCCAAGTTAATTGATTCAGGAAAAAAATAGTGCAAACCACAAACACATTGAAAATTGTAAAGTACCGTTATATAAAAAATTGATATATAAGATTTGTTTACATCAGCAAGAGTAGAACTTTCTCTTAGTAAAACTTTTACTCATGATTAAATCTAAAAGTAAAGGTTTAACCTGCCCTACCCACGTTTGGCCGCGCCGCCGCCGCCGCCCCTCCCCCCTCCGGCTAGATCTGGGAGGGAGGGAGGCTGTCGCCTGTAGCTAAGGGAGGGAGGGAGAGGAGGGAAGCCGCCATCACCTAGACCTGCCACCGCCTCGACTCTCCGCGCCGCCGCTGCTGCCTCCACCGCATCTGGGAGGAGGGAGGGGAGCCGCACCGCCCTCCCCCCTCCCCCCTCCGCTAGATCTGGGAGGAAGAGAGGGAGGGGAGCCATCGCCGCCTCCACCGGATCTGGGAGGAGGGAGGGGAGCCGCCACCTTCTTCACCCTCTGTGCTGCCACCGCCGGTACCCGCTGCCGCCGTCCCCCTCCCCCCTCCGGCCAAATCTAGGAGGGAGGGGAGCCGGTGTTGCCACCGCCTCCTCCCTCTACGCCACCACCGCCATGAGCCACGGCTGTCACCGCCAGTAGCCGCCGACGTCACTACCCTCCGGCTGTAGCTCTGGCCGGATCTGCGTCGGGAGAGGACGGAAGGGAGAGATGAGGGCTAAGATTTGTGATGACTTAGCGATTTTGGTGGGTAGGGGCGGCTTTTAATACGTTTAACATTTTTTCAGGCAGACCTCCTAAGTGGTTTACCTAAAAAATAGATTTTTGGTGGACAACGATCTCGCCCCACGGTTGTCATTTTCACAGGCGGCTGTTTAGCACCGAAAGGCCTACTTGCCTTTAAAAAATGTTATCATTTGAAAAATGGTTTTTATGTTTGTAATAACGGTTAAAGTGCACGAAAGTGCTAAAATTTGGAAGTCTGTAATGGATGTGTGCTTTCTAGGCGGAGGAGCATGTTTCTTGTGCTATTTTTTAGGTACTGGGACAATACATGTTCTATCAATCAAATTTTGTCTCTTAATTATGGTTAAAATTTCTGAATTTGTTTGAATTTAGCGAAAATTCGTTCAAACTCCATGAAAAGAATGAATTCATACTACTATAGTGCCAATGACACGTACAAGAGGACGCTCCCATAGAACAAAGTTTCAGAAATGTTATTATTAGTATAGTGTTGTGGCCCACTTTGACGCAGCACGCGTAAACATCAAACCAACGCAGGACGTTCCATGGCAACGGAGCAGGGGCATCAGCAAAGGCATAGATGTGCTATGGCTCCATCATGACCTATGAAAACCCATGGTGAACACTGAATTCCTGATGCTTAATTTGTAATCCTTTAAAATAAGTTTATACATATATGTAGCTCTCTAAAATGTAAATGCAAGTGATAATTTGGAGCTCCTATCTCTCTCACACAAAGATAATTAATAATGGTCTTGGTACCAGGTGGGTGATCGATCTGCCCAGGACAATCAACCAAAGAAAAGGGCACGTGAAGAGCTCAACTATTTCTTTGGAACAAACGAAGCATTTGGCTGGATAATCACGAGACGAAGTCAAGAACATAAACTGACAAAAAACTACAAGGTGAAAGCGTAATCTTCCGATAAACTAAAGAGATCGACTTCTCCAGAGGCTTTGCAAATTAAGCCACGCCGGCAGCGGCGATAATTAAGGCTTAGAGCCTTAGAGAGATCGGTCATTTGCACTACCTCCCATTTTGACACAGGTAGATGATCCTGTCAGCTATGCAACCCAATTATGATCTATAGGCTGCCTGCTACATGGTTCGTCAAGAGGTTCTTGAAGTTTGTACTGTTCGCCTGCTGCATTGCGAATTCACCATGCCTCCCAAGCCCCAAGCATATAGGCGCAGGGACCAACAGAAAGGGGAGGCACAGTACTGTCACTGAGCATTGCTTGCTCTTGAACAAATTGACTGGAGGTTGTTTTAATTTGCAAATGCTGGCCCTTTGTGCATGCTATTCTTGCTACCAAGTCATGGTAACTTTCAGTTTTGTTGTGCAATTCCGTGAAAGATGGATACTATATATGTAGGTTATAGTACGACCGACCTCGCGATCTATGGATCCCGGCATACATTGCTATTGTAGATTAATGTACAAATTATCATTTGTAGTTCTTATCGAACTCTTGTTAGTTGATCTGGTTCTTAACTTTGCCGGTGGATTATGATATAATGTGGTAGAGATTACATTTCCTTTGAATTTAGCAATAATTTGTTCAAATTCAGCGACAGTTTATTCAAGGTACAAACTGATAGAAACAACATACCTTCACTAATTTTCAATTAGAAAAATAATATTGAAAGCCATGTGAATAGTTATGAAGCATCGATGGAATTGTTGCTGCAGCGGGCCAATTTCAATGAAATTCACTCATCATTTGCATTCTTCTGAACGTTCTGATTTCTGAAAGAGCAAAACATTTTGTAACTATTGTTGAAGCACCAAAAGGGACTTCTAGGTGTAACAAAACCATTCATTAAGGGAAAATTTTGATTAATAACATTAAAATACCATGTTTTAGGGAAGCACCTGTAAAGTGCTGCTAGAGTTGTCAATGCATGACTCCATCCACCAAGCATTAAATCTTAATTAATTTCCACGAATATTACACAAGCAGGTACTTGTGTGTAGTGGTGTATGTGCGCGTGTCTTCTATGTAGCTGCTAGATGGAAAAACCACATGTTTAGTTTTATCCCACCCGAATTTTGATGCACGTACTTTAATATCACTAAGAAAGGGTTCCTTTTGGTTTTTCATCATATCCATCAGGTTTTGATTTTTATTATCTTTCTCCTTAAACAAGAGAGATGTGACTATGTGTACAAAGTCACCCCTTCATTCTCTTCTGAAAAAAGAAAAAAAGGTCAAACTTAGACCCAAGTAGTCCAACTACGGGCCTCTTCAACTCCTAATACCTAATATTATATATACCCGAACTATAGAAACTAGATGAAATTTTTACTAGTATCTATATTATCTTTCCGAGGGAGAGGGCAGGGAGTTCCTGCAATTTCACTATAGAAGAAGAGAGTAGATCCAGTTTTATAAGGAAAACTGGACCCAAAAACATCACAACACGATTAATTGAAGGAAAACCGGCAAAAACCCTAGTATTGACACACTAAACTAAAGAACAGCAGCCCAACAAGGGAAAAACTCTTAAAATGAAGCCTTCCAAGAGGACACGCCGACAGAACGGCAACATCGCCTAATCCAAAAGAATCTAAGGTTTTCACCCGGAGAAATCACTTGATGTGGAATTGAATTAGGGCTCCATAGAAACACCTTCAAGAAGGTGAACGGCGTCCGAGGACGTCGCAGTTGCTAGCACAGGCTAGCCGAGCAAGACTTTCATCCCGGAGTCTCATCCAACCATAGCAACCACAACGAAAGCCACTAAACGCCACCTACACACCGAAGCTACCTGCACTATGTGCGCCACCACCTACATGCCGCAACGACCTACACCACAGCCGGACAACGCCGTTGATGACCTGCTCCTTCACCTAGCACTACAATACATCTTACGATAGATGACGCTTCATTTACGTCACAAAAATTGAATTTTTTGTCACGTTTCGTAAGCTGTGACGCTCGCGTGACGAAAATTCATTCGTCACCTATCATGCGTCTCTAATGGCGTTGTATGACGAAAACTTATTTTTTTCATCATTAATCTAGTAATGATCCTTCAGTCGTCATAACTTTGTGATGCTCATATTCGTCATTATCTAGCCTAAAAAACATCATAAAATACCTGATGGCCCATTAAAATCCATGTATTAAGCACCCTGTTAATGGGCTTAGCCCAATGGCAAGTCCAACAAGATTTTAGCCTAGCCCATCTATGGCCCATCTATGATGTAGCATATTTTCAGCCCAATTCTATTATATCCATTTGCTTTAATATCAAATAATAAATGGGCCAAGTCCATTGCAAAAGCCCATATAGGCCCAAACATTATACCACACCATTTTCAGCCCAATCATATTTTATTCTTTTACATTAGTATCAAATAACAAGTGGGCTAAGCCCATATAGGACCAACAATCAAACACAGTAACAACCGATACAACACAAAGGTTACAACCCAATTAGCATCCAACAGAACCCGACAAACATTCTATACAACACAAATTTTACAATCCAGAATCTACAACCCAATTAATTCTAACCATACAGAATTTCACCCGATGCCGCGTGACCAAGATCTTCCAAGTGAGCTTAGCAGCACTGCATATGCACAAGATAAAACATCAGTAACTGCTGAGTTGAGCTCCTGCAATCAGAAAGTACCCGGAGAACAAAATCACAGTAGTACACCATGGTAATACCTTAAGTTTTGTATCAGGCTGCAATCTTGTTTTGATTTGCAAATCGAAACATCACCCCCAAAAAAGTAACCTGAGAAGAACAAAAGTGATTACTCGGTGATGTTAGAGCAACGAAGACCACAAAGCAGTTAGTGCCATGGAATAAAACTAAAGCATCCAACATGAAAGATGATTAGTAGCATTCAACAAATAATCCATGACAAAAACAGAGATCTATACATTTGTAAAATCAATACATAGAGCATGTTAAAAGACTGTAAATTTTGGAACAAATAATCAAAGTCATAATAAAGTTCTTAGTCACAAATATTCAAAAGTGGTTCCATCATATTCTAATCTAATCTGAAAGTTCACCTTTTCTCTTATGCATATGTAATCATGCTATAACAAATCATGTAAGATTAGCAGCCATTCAGGCCACACAGCCACCCAATAGGCCAATACCTTGTTTAGTTACACTAACAGAATCTTGTCCATCAGCTTGACATATGTAAATTGGCTGCTCACTCTAGATTTTGTACAAGGAAAATGATGCTAGTTGACTATGTTCTTGCTTGTTGCCTTAAATAGTGTTTTATCGAGGAAGGGCATTCTTGTCCTAATTTTCATGAAAACCAGCCATATAACGGTGTTAGTCTAAGCTGTGAGTTCAGTGGCAGTTATGTTGGGTTGAAACTGTTTTTTATGGCAAATTTGCTATTACAATTTTTTTAGTGGCAGATCCACAATACATGTTCAATCCAGTGGCAAATATGCAATTGTCCCTATCCCAAATGAGCAAACCGGTATTACACGACAGCTAGTCACAAGCGCAAAAAAAAAGATGAATGCACAGGACAGCTAGTCACAAGGACAAAAGACAAATTATGTCTACATACACTCCCAATCAAGGTGAGCTACAATGAAGCAAATCTGGAGCGTCGATGTTCCAGAAACTTAAAATCACCTTCAAATTTCACAAAATCATACACTGGAACTAAAAATTACAGTGGTTTGTAACTAAAATTACATTTGTAAAATCAATAGATAAAGGATGTAAAAAGTGCAGTGTAAAATGAAAAAAAAAGGCTTTTTTGCACATAACACATGACATGCATATGCCACCCCGTTATCATTGGGCTGCTAAGCAAATAAACTAAGCAGCTGGCATATACAAAAAGATATACAAAGCAAATATGTGCAAAAAGATATACTGAACCAAGCAATATGTGCATAAGATATACAAAGCTCATAATCGAAAATTGCAGCTGGCATATACAAAAAGATCAGATCATCATAATTAAATTGAACAAAAGTTCAGTACATATAAGCTCTGAAATATACTTGAGCAACACTGCATGCATGTCTAGTTATATATTCTGACTTTACCATTTACCCCTAAAGCTACACATGAGCTACTGGCCATACAATTGGACTGATGAATTGCACACTATATTGTACACTGGTGAAAACTATATATGGTTTACCACCATGATTAATAAACTGAAAGAGAACTCCACTATTGTGTGATTCCACATCAGATGCATACAAAAAGAGCATATATCAATGGTCTGTAAGTGTTATCCTACTATGCTTGATCGCTCTCTTGCCAGTTATATGATTGGATTAGGTGATGGATGAACCTAGCTGCTACTAGCAGAGAGGTTTACCTTTTATACTACCTTTCTGCATAATCGCATATCGCAATATTCAAACAGCATGTTTTGATCGATGGACACGCTTAAACATTATTGGTATAGTGGTTGAAACCTCATATATGCATGATTTGAAGTAGTTCGCTTAGCTTCTATATATATCAATTCTAGAACCATGAGGGGGGTGCTTCTTAACTTAAATTAGCAGTTCATGCAAGACATTGGGACTACGACATTCCTGCTGCTGGAAACTGCCACAAAATGGCATAAACAGACGAACTCATTATGCAATTTTAATGCAGCAGAATTTAGTTTTCTTCTGATTTGAGCATTGTAGTTACCGTCGGTAGGCGTCCCAGGGTATACTGGTGCTGCTGATGGCGGAGGACAGAGGAAGAGAGCGCCGCCGCTACTTGCATCACAGCATTGTCGTTTTCATCACAGCCGCTGTCGTCGCCGTCGTCGTCGTTGCAGCCGTCGTCGCTGTCATTGCGGATCCACGTGCTGCCGGCTGGATTCATGCGCCGCCGTCGCTCCCGAGGACGGGAGGCGGCAGATCCACGCGCCACCGTCCTTCCCTGGCTGGGGGAGCGAGGCGAGGAAGGGCGAAGAGGTGGCTGGGGGCGGAGATGGAGGTGGCGCGGTGGATGGAGGAGGTGGTGCCGGATCCGCTTGTCGCCGTCCACCGCACGCCGTCGTTGTTGACGAGGCCCTCCGTCGTCACGGTTGTCGTCGAAGTCGCCAAGGCCCCTCCCTTGTCGCCGTCATCGTTGTCGCCGCTGAGCCGCCATTGCCGAGCCGCCGCCCTTGTCCCGCACCTACACCACCCCACCGGGATTAGAGAGGAGAAGCGGGGATGAGAAGAGGAGAAGAGGGGAGGGAGGAGCCGAGCTCCCGCCGTCCTTACTTGTCGCCGAGCCGCCGCTGGGATAGGAGGGGAGAAAAGGGGAGGGAGGAACCGAGCTCCCGCCGCCCTTCCTTGTCGCCGAGCTGCCGCCGCCGCTGCCACCGGGATTGGAGGGGAGAGGAGGGGAGGGAGGAGCCGAGCTCTCGCTGCCCCTCCTCTCATCACGGAGCCACTGCCGGATTGGACAGGAGAAGCGGGGTCCTGCCCCGATCGCAGCGAGCAGCCGCCGCCCGGTCTCAACCGGCGCCCCGATCACCCGGACTGGCGCAGCTCCACTGAGCTATGGAGTTGAGCCGTCGCTGACACCAGACCCCACATGGTCATTGATTTGGATCTGGACCTGTAGAGAAAGAGAGACGGGGAAAGGGAGGTAGAAGGTAGAAGGAATGATGGGGGAGAGGGAGGTGCCGCCGCCGCAGGGAAAATGAGCAAGGGAAAGGAAAAGAGAAGGATAAGGAAGGGAGGAAGGGGCAGAAGCCCGCCCCCGGTGATGGCCTCGCTGACGGCGGCGACGCGAGCAGAACGTGGTCGCCGAGCCTCCCCTCGAGGCTGTTCGCCACCCGTGTTGCCCAGGAGAGCAGCACAAGTATCTATATTATCATGTTTTAGATAAAAAATTTTAGATGTAATTGAATGAATTTCTATGATGAGTACAATTATATGTGATAAATGAGATATGCTTAAAGATAATTGCACTCATGGTGCATCAATTTGATAGCCGGGTGTAATTTGTTGTAAGAACTGAGAAATGAGTGTTTTAGTGCAACAACTTGGTAGGTAGGTGCAATTTAGTGTATAAACATTATAAGTGTTCGTATAAATGCAATATTGATACAATAAGTTAAGAAGTTGTGCGACAACTTAATTATTTGGAGAACTTTTTTATACAATTTAATTTTTAAGTACTTATTTTACCAATATACTACGTAGATTTGTACAAGCATATTTATAATTTTGTCCTAATAACTAATAACTGAAAGTCAATTAAACCGATGTAGAAATTAATATATTTCGGTTGAGATTTGAAAAGGTGAAGAAAACAAAAACTCTTAAAGGTAATTGGATGTGCAAGATACTCTTAAAGATTAAATTCAATATTATAAGCTAATATCCGTATGATTGCGATGTAATGGCGTATTGACATCGTGAAATAAAAACTAACATAACATATGTTTAGCCAAGTTGATACATTAAAATACTCAATTGTCAAGTTCTTATACTAAAATGTACCCACTTGTCAAGTTGTGGCATTTGGACGTTTAATTCTCAAGTTCTTGCAATATATCGTACCCACTGGCTAAGTTGTTGTAGTGTAGTTTACTATATGGTAAAATATAATTGCACATCTTGCTGAGAGGGAGGAGACTGATATCGAGCTGGTGGCAAACAAACCAACAATTTCACTGATCAATTTGCCAGTAAATTAAATCGACAGGAGACAAGGGCATGAGCTAATAATTTTTCCCCAAAAAACCAACAATTTCTCTGGATTTTATATTAAAGGAGAAGAGCAATGTACACAACAAAGTCAAGAGCGAGGACAAGCACCGCGAATATAGAAATGCCTTGGTAAGATGTGAAGTTTGAAAAAAAAACTCAAGTTTTGGACTTTGAGTTTTATCCTTAAAAAAAACTTCTACCATCCTACCTACCATCAGCATATAAAACGAGAAGTTTTTTACCTTAAATACCCTTTCCTTACCTATCACCATTACTACTTTTTTCAATAATGATGGACATTTTGGTTATTTTTACCCTTCACTAAATTTACCTTGGGATGCTAAGATTTTTTTTTCCAATAATGATGGACATTTTGGTTATTTTTACTCTCCACTAATTTTACCAACCCAATGCTAATATTATTTTTTTTTGGGGTGGTGGGGGGGGGGGGGGGAGGGACCGAGTAGGTCATACAGCCGATCGATCACCATGCCTAGTGAGATCAAGTTTACAGCCTTAGAGCGATCGGTCATTTGCACCTCCCATTTCGACACAGGTAGATGGTCCTGTCAGCTATGCAAAGCAATGATTTGCAGTCTGCCTGCTAGCAAATTAAGTAGTTCGTCAAGAGGTTCTTGAAATTTGTACTATTCGCCTGGTGCATTGAGAATTCACCATACCTCCCAAGCCCCAAGCGTAGGCGCAGGGTCCAACAGAAAGGGGATGCACAATACTGTCACGGAGCATTGCGTGCTAGAACAAATTGACTGGAGGTTGTTTTAATTTGCAAATGCTGGCCCTTTGTGCATGCTGTTCTTGCTACCAAGTCATGGTAACTTTCAGTTTTGTTGTGCAATTCCGTGATAGATGTATATATGTAGGTTAAGTACGACCGACCGCGCGGTCGATGGATCCCAGCGCGCGCGCATATATATATATATATTGGTATTGTGGATTAATGTACAAATTATCATTTGTAGTTCTTATCGAACTCTTCTTAGTTCTGGTTCTAACTTTTTGCCGGTGGATTATGATATAATGTAGCTAATGCCCTAAAGATTCCATTTCCTTTGAATTTAGCAATAACTTGTTCAAATTCCCCAATAATTTATTCGTGGTACAAACTGATAGAAACTACAAATCTTCACTAATTTTCAATTAGCAAAATAATATTGAAACAGTATGAAGCATCGATGGAATTGTTTCTGCCAGTGTTAAAAGATCCTTTGGAATATCTGCAGCGGGCCAAGTTCAATGAAATTCACTCAGTATGTCGTCATCACACATTTAGATGGTTCTCAACGTTGTGATATGTGAAAGAGCAAATCATTTTTGAACTACCATTAGTTAAGGGAAAATTTTGATCTATAAGTTTAGCATATCATGTTTAGGAAAGCTCCGGTAAAATGATGCTGGAATCCTCGGCGCAGGACTCTATCCAGCAGGCTTGGTACCCATAAATATTACACATGCAGATGCGTACGTATGCAGTGGTGCATACGTGTGTGTATCATGTAGCCAGAAGGGAAAACCACATTCCACCCAAAATCGTCCATGCACATTAATATCACCGAGAAAAAAAGAACTTTTGGTATTTTATATCCATCAGGATTTCATTTTTATTTCCTTTCTCCGTGAAAGAAGAGCTATGTGTAGAAACGTTGCCCCTTCATTTTCTTTAGAAATTGTCCAACTTAGTCAACTAGCTAGAGCGAGTGTAAATGAACGATCTACTATCACTACTACTAAATAACTCATCTTTTATCCAATACCGTAAATCACAAATACATCGGATTTGTTAAAAACAAATACTAAAAGTAAAAACTCTTTTTTTACCGGTTTAAAAGCCCCAAGTACCCAAAAATAAGCTCAACTTTGCCGCAGGCTTTGGGAGCCACACCGGCCCGGCCGCCACGATTAGCCTTGACAGGTCTGAGCTGCACCTCAAATTTCGATCATGCTACATTACATCGTCGGTACGCCACCAACAATAGTTTGCTCTGTAAGCCTTGTGCAACCAAAGCCTGGTTTAGTTACTAACTTTTTCTTTAAATTCTAACTTAAATTTTCATCACATCAAAACTTTTCTACACACAAACTTCTAACTTTTCCGTCACATCGTTCCAATTTTAGCGTGTACTAAACACACCCTAAATGTAGGTCGCTCTAATGTGGTGGAAGCTTCCACAGTTGAAGTAGTGTACACCGAATTCCCCATGCCTCCAGAGCCCAAGCATAGGCGCAGGCACTAAGGCTGTGTTTAGCTTGAAAAAAGTTGAAAGTTTGGAAAAAAAGTTAGAAGTTTATATGCGTAGAAAATTTTTAGATGTAATGTGATGTGATGGAAAATTGGAAATTGGGGGTACTTGGGGTGAACTAAACACGGCCTAACAGAAAGACAGTGTCACTGAGAGCATTATTTTGTGTGCTTGTACAGACTGACTAAGTTTTTTTTTCTTTTGTGAACGCTAGCCCTGATGGATGGAAACGTGGTATTATATATAGGTTGTAGTGCGATTGCGTGATAGATGGATCCCAATATATATTCCTCTTCTAGTTTACTACTCCTCCGTTTCATAATGTAAGTCATTCTAGCATTTTTCACATTCATATCGATGTTATCTAGATTCATTAATATCAACTAGGAAGATAGCCCGCGTATTCGTGCGGGCATGTATCGTACACTATGTTTGAACATCTACAATATATGATTTCTCCATAAATTGTTTTCATTAGCATTGCTTTTATAATTGTCTAACCTAGCTATTAGTTATCTTTATAACATAACATATTTAATTAATCCCTACAAGCAATTATTTATAATATTATTCATCATCTACTAAGTAGGTAGACATATTTTGTGTTAGAAAACATGTATAAAAAATTAAGTGTAAAATCAAAAGTAAGATATTTTTTAATTGAATATAGGTTGTCATTGTTTATTGACGGATGAATTGGGTGAGATACGAGGCTCCACTAAATGCATGGGTTTATATTATTGTTTAATTTGAGAAAGGATCCATATGTGAACGTTCCATGTACAGAGTGTGTGAGACTCCATGCAACCTAGCACAAATAATATTGGATGAAGAAATATGGTTGTGCAATATATTATTTTGGAGGATGATGTATTATGAATACACGCTTGTCTTTTAAGATGAGATAGAACTAATGGTTGGAAATAATGGGCTTATCGGTTTAAAAGGCCTAGGAGGATTTATGGGGTAATAGGTGGCGACTTTATATAAAAAAGAAACCATCATCTAAAATCGATTAGATGATATATAAAATAAAATTATCAGTGTAGCTTAAAATTATGCTCTTTTTAATATTTGTTTCTCTCTTTAGTTTTGTAGCTGAAAATAGGGAGGAGACTGGAGAGAAACGAATAGCGTAGAACTCAAATCAGACATGAGAAAGGGTTAGCAATGCAATAGTGTTATGTGCAGATGATTGGAGAGGGAGGTGGACGGTACATTGTTTTCTTTAAGACATGACATGTGGTAGCTTAAGTTTTTTTATAAAGAGAAAGGCAATGTAATAGTTAAAAATAATGGGTCATCAAATCAAATTAAGTAGAAACCGATGGATAGATATATACTTTATTTTCTCTTTGAATTTCAATTTTTTCAAAGTTTTAAAATATCATACGTGGTGACTTGAGAGTGCTATAGAGCACGTTTAATCGATCTTTACTATGTAAAACGATAGTAAAACGATTCAAGAATATATAATATGCATTTTTCATGTTTTTCAATGTTTCGTTGTTATTTGGTAAGGAGATTTTGTTTTTATTGAGGTATATTTAATGCGTTCATCAATTTGAAATATTTATGTCTTTAAATCCAATTGTTAAACTTATAACTCGACTGATTTAAATGAAAATTAATGAAATTATAATTTTTCCAATTTAATTGAAAATTGATGGTTAGATTTTTTTTCTTCATAATATTTTTATAATTAAAATTAGTATTTATAAAATAGGAAGATAAGAGAAAGAATTATTGGAGACGGAGAAAGTGTATGTATGTATAAGTACTTGCATGGGGTGGTGGGAAGGGTGGGCCAGTGGGGAAAGGAGAGTTGTGCCGGTGGGATAGAGGTGAGGGATGTGGATTGTGGTTTTTTTAAGAAAAAAAAAGATAAATCTAATAGTATGGTTCACCGATTTATTATAATACCACGTGGCAGTTTAGTAGTGTTTATAGGCGTAGAACGTGGTAGTATAGGTGTGTTTGTATGAAGTTTAATGGACTATTAAAATATATGTGTCAGGGTTACGGATAAGGTATACCCTCTACCCTTGGATGTACGCTATACATCGATATGGTATATCTGCGCGTATACGGATGTTCTTTGAATGCGCTAAGGAAATTCATGACGGAGTCCACAGATGGAAGGATTCCTACCCGGATAGGACTGGGTCGTCAGTGTATCGTGTAGGGTCCGATGTCTCCAAGTCCTACTTGGAAACCACCTGACCTGCGGTACAAAAGGGACCCCCCGGGAGGACGTAAGGGATCAAATCTCATAGCCAAGACAACCGCCACAGCCTACGAAGCCGGAGCCTACAGGAGCCTAGTCGCCGGGTGATCTAGTCGAACCAACTCGACTACGATTTCGTCGGTATCATCGAGTTCCACTATTCCCTTTGTAATCTGTGATTTCCATCATATAATCCCATATCAACTGGATTATGGCTATTACCTACCAAGGGGCCTGAACCATTATAATCCATGTTTTCTATTTGCTTGATGTCATATTACGTAGATCCTCGTACCAGCATACCCCAATACCCTCTATATCCGGTCTACGGGTATCCCCCGTCGACAATATTTATTTATTTATTTATTTATTTTTAAATGGTAATTAGGATGACATGCCCTAGAAATTATTCTTTTCCGTAGAAGTTTACCACGGTTGAATCATTAATTTTTTTAAAGGCACCATGGATCTAAATTTAGATTTGTTCGCAAATTTACTGATTATTTAGGGTGCTTGTTGTTTAGCCAGTAAAAGATAAATCTAGTAGAACTTAGGAGGATGAAAACACGTGCATGCAGACCCTCATTTGTAGACCTAATGCTCATTGCATTGATAATCCTAGCAAGAATAGGTTAGCCTATTTGGATAACCAAATTAAAGCAAGCAACACGCACGTTGAAAACCTATTTGATATTTTGATTTCTCTGCATCGTTGTGGTTTATTATATAACTTAGTAACAATTATGATCACTTAAGTTTTTATATGGGGTTGCTAGCTATAAAATAGGAAATTCACGTACATACCACAGAGGGAGGAGTACATATATAGAGAGAGGAGATTTCTTTTATTGGAAACAGATAATTGAGATATATTTAATGGTTAGGAATAATAAGTTCACCGCTTTATAAGTTATAATGGATGGTCAGATATTTTTTTTCTTTTTTTCATAATTTTTAAGATTTTTCTAATTTATTAGAGTGCCATGTGATGGTTTAGGAGAGTATATAGGGTGTCACATGGTGACTTGAGTGTGTTTGTAGGAAGTTTAATGGACTTGTGCTAGAATACAACTCGGAATAACATATATTTTTACAACTATTGGCTGAAATTATTAATTTGGTTTTTATCTCATGAGAGTGAAAAAAAAAGAAAAAAAGAAAGGAAGGGAAGGGGCCACGTACGAAGTATGCACGTACATGCACGTACAGTATGTACGGGATGGATCGACGTAGAACGTGGTGCTTTCTAAATATAAATCTATTTGGTACTTTTTTATGTTAGATCTAATAGTTAACAGTTAAAAAATATAGGTTCACCAGATTAAATGAAAATCAAATATTTTTTCTTGAAATTTCTCTAATTTATTAAAGCGCCACTTGGCGGCCTAGGAGCATTTGTAGAAATGCCATGTGGCGGCTTATGAGCGTTTATAGGAAGTTTAATGGACTTTTAGTATATAATAGATAGATAGATATGAATGTGAGAAATGCTAGAATGACTTACATTGTGAAACGGAGGAAGTATTTATCATTTGCCGCTCTTGTCTAACTCTTGTTAATTCTGGCTTATAAATTTGACGGTGGATTCTGATATGAACTGCTAATGGCTAAAGATTCCAATTCATTTGATTTTAGTAATAATTTGCTCAAATTCAGCGACAATGTTTTCATGATATACACAAACTGATAGACACAACACACCTTCACTAAGTTTCAGTTAGCAAAACAAGATTGAAAGCCACGTGAACAGTACGTATGAGGCATCGATGGAACTGATTGTGTCACTGTTAAAATGATCCTTTGGGATATCTGCAGCTGGCCAAGTTTAATGAAATTCATTCATCATCTAGATTGTTCTGAACGTTTCTGATTTCTGAAAGAGCAAAACATTTTGTAACTAATGTTGAAGCACCAAAAGGGGCTTCTAGGTGTAACAAAACCATTTATTAAGGGAAAATTAAGATTAATAACATTAAAATACCATGTTTTAGGGAAGCACCAGTGCGGCTGGAGTTGTCACTGCATGACTCCAACACCAAGCATTAAATCTTAATATCCACGAACATTACACAAGCATGTATTTGCATTGTGTGTAGTGGTGTAAGTGCTCGTGCCTTATATGTAGCTGCTGGATGGAAAACCACATGTTTAGTTTTATCCCACCCAGAATTTTCCATGCACGTACTTTAATAGTATCACTAAGAAAGGGTTCCTTTTAGTTTTCCATTATATCCATCAGGTTTTGATTTTTATTGTCTTTCTCCTTAAACAAGAGATATGTGACGATAGGCCAGGTTCTTTTCTCCAATAAAAACTAGATAAACTTTTGTATGAAAGTGGCACGCTTTTTAAATTGGACAAAGTCGCTCCTTCATTATCATCTTAAAAAAAGAAAAAAAAAAGGACAAACTTTGACACAAGTCGTCCGACTACGGGTCTATATATCCCCGAACTATAGAAACTAGATGAAATTGCTACTAATATCTAGTATCTATATTATCTTTTCGAGGGAAAGGGCAGGGAGCTCTCGCAATTTCACCATAGAAAATCAGAGTTGATATCCAGTTTATAAGGAAAACTGGACCAAAAACCTCACAACGACAAGTACGGTAAATTAAAGAAAATCCGGCGAAAATCTTGGCATTGACACACTGAACTAAAGAACAACATTCCAACAAGGGAAATTCTCCTAAAACGAAGCCTTAAGGACACACGGACAGAACGGTGATATCACCCGATCCAAACTTAATCTAACGTTTTCATCCAGACAAATCCCTTGATGTGGAGTTGAACTAGGGCTCCATAGCAACGCCTTCAAGAAAGTGAACGGCATCTGAAGACATTGCCATTGTTACCATTGGCAAGTTGAGCAATACTTTCAACTCAGAATCCCATTGAGTGATAGCAACCACAGTAGAAGCCAACACCACCTGCACACCAAAGCTACATGCACTATGTACAACATATCCTACACGCCACAACGACCTGCACCACAGCCAGACAGTGCAGTTGACGACCTACTACTTCACCTAGCCAGACAGGCGAAGCTCCACCGAGCCATGGAGTTGAACCGTCACCGGTACCGGAGGCCACAACCTGGGTAGCTCCCACATGGTTATGGATTTGGATCTGGACCTGTAGAGAAAGAGAGAAGGGAAAGGGAGAAGGAAAGCAGGGGGGAGGAAGAGGGAGGTGCCGCCGCCGCAGGCACCGCTGTCGCCGGCGGCCACTCCGATATAGGCGAGACGGAGCGGAACAAGAGAAAATGAGCAAGGGAAAGGAAGAGGGAAGGAGGAGAGTGGAAGGAGGGAGGAAGGGGCGAGAGGCGCCATCGCCGGCAGCCTTGCCGGCAGCAGCGACTCGAGCGGGACGTGGCCGGCGAGCCTCTGCTCGAGGCTCTTCACCTCCCGTGTTGCCCAGGAGAGCGACACGAGTATCCATATTATCAGGTTTTAGATAAAAAATTTTAGAAGTAATTTGAAGAATTTTTATGATTAGTACTTATAGATGTTATAAATGAGATAAGGTTAAATATAATAAAATATATTGCTGAGAGGGAGGAGACTGATATATCGAGCTGGTGGCAAACAAACCAACGATTTCTGTGGTTTTTACCTATGTGTCAATAAGAAAAACTAGGAAGATAGCCCGCGCAAATACGCGGGCATGTGTCGTAGACTATATTTGAACATCTACAATATATGATTTCTCCATAAATTGTTTTCATTAGCATTGCTTTTATAATTTTCTAACCTAGCTATTAGTTACCTTTGTAACATATCATATTTAATTAATCCCTACAAGCAATTATTTATAATATTCTTTATCATCTAAAAAGTAGGTACTCATATTTTGTGTTAGAAAACATCTATAGCAAATTAAGTGTAAATTTAAAAGTAAGATGTTTTTTTAATTGAATATAGGTTGTCATTGTTTATTGATGGATGAATTGGGTGGGATATGAGGCTCCACTAAATGCATGGGTTAATATAGCCTAGTATTATTGTTTAGTTTGAGAGAGAATCCATATGTGAATGTTCCATGTAGAGTGTGTGTGAGACTCCATACAACCTAGTGTGAACAATATTGGATGAAGAAATATAGTTGTGCAATATATTATTTTGGAAGATGATGTATTATGAATACATGCTTGTCTTTTAATATGAGATAGATCTAATGGTTGGAAAGAATGGGTTCATCGGTTTAAAAAGGCCTAGGAGGATTTATGGAGTAACATGTGGCGGCCTTATATCAAAAAGAAACCGTCATCTAAAATCGATTAGATGATATATAAAATAAAATTATAAGTGTAGCTTAAAATTATGGTCTTTTTAATATTTGTTTATCTCTTTATTTTAGTAGCTGAAAATAGGGAGGAGACTGAAGAGAAATGAATACCATAGAACTCGAATCAGATATGAGAAAGGGTTCGTAGTGCAATAGTGTTATGTGCATGTGATTGGAGAGGGAGGTGGAGGGTACTTTTTTTTTCAATCTTTGTAAACAATCTAAGTGAGAACCTATGATTTTTTGTTTTCTCATTCTAAGGATATTTAAGATATGACATGTGGTGGCTTAAGTTTTTTTATAAAGAGAAAGGCGTTCTAATAGTTAAAAATAATGGGTCATCAAATTAAGTGGAAACCGATGGATAGATATATACTTTATTTTTTCTTTGAATATCAATTTTTTCAAAGTTTTAAAATATCATACGTGGTGACTTAAGAATGCTATAGAGCACGTTTAATCGATCTTTACTATGTAAAACGATTCAAGAATATATAATATGCGTTGTCATGTTTTTCAATGTTTCGTTGTTATTTGGTAATGAGATTTTGTTTTTATTGAGGTAGATTTAATGCGTTCATCTGTTTGAATTATTTATTTCTTTAAATCCAATTGTTAAAATTATAACTCCAATGATTTAAATGAAAATTGATGAAATTATAAGTCCACCAATTTAATTGAAAATTGATGTTAGATTTGTTTTCTTCATAATATTTTTTATAATTAAAATTTTTATTTATAAAATAGGAAGATGAGAGAAAGAATTATTGGAGACAGAGAAAGTGTATGTATGTATATTTACGTGCGTTGGGTGGTGGGAAGGGTGGGCTAGTGGGAGAGAGGCGATGGATGTGGATTGTGGTTTTTTTAAGAAAAAAAATATAAATCTAATAGTTGAAAAATAAATGGTTTACCGATTTATTATAATACCACGTGGCGGTTTAGTAGTGTTTATGGGCGTACCACGTGGCAGTATAGGAGTGTTTGTATACTTTTAGTATATATTTTTTTTATTTTTAAATGGTAATTAGGATGACATGCCCTAGAAATTATTATTTTCCATAGAAGTTTACCACGATTGAATCATTAAGTTTTTTAAAGCCACCATGAATCTAAATTTAGATGTGTTTGCAAATTTGATGATTATTTAGGGTGCTTGTTGTTTAGCCAGTAAAAAGATAAATCTAGTAGAGGTTAACAGGATGAAAACACGTGCACACTCTCATTTTTAGCAGACCTCATGCTAATTGCATTGATAATCCCTAGCAAGAATAGATTAGCCTATTTGGATAACCAAATTAAAGCAAGCAGCACGCACGTTGAAAACATGTTTTCATTTATCTGCATCGTTGTGGTTTATTATATAGTAACAATTATGATCACTTAAGTTTTTAGATGGGGTTGCTAGCTATAAAATAGGAGAGGGAGGAGGAGTATGTGTATATAGAGAGGAGATTTCTTTTATTGAAAACAGATCCTTGAGATATATCTAATGGTTAGAAATAATAGATTCAGCGGTTTATAAGTTATAACGGATGGTAGATTTTTTTTATTTTTTTCTCATAATTTTTAAGATTTTCTCTAATTTGTTAGAGTGTCAACATGATGGTTTAGAAGAGTACGTAGAATGTCACGTGACGACTTGAGTTTGTTCCTATGAAGTTTAATGGATTTGTGCGTAGAATACAACTCGAAATAACATATATTTTTACAAGTATTGGCTGAAATTATTAATTTGGTTTTTATCTCATGAGAGTGAAAAAAAAAGAAAAAAGAAAAGAAGGCAAGGGGGGACACGTACGTACGAAGTATGTACGTACACGTACGGGATGGATCGACATATATAGAACGTGACGCTTTCTAAACATAAATCTATTTGGTATTTTCTAATGTTAGATCTAACGGTTAAAAAATATGGGTTCACCAGATTAAATGAAAATTAATGATTAGATATTTTAGTTTTTCTTAGAATATCTATAATTTATTAGAGCACCACTTGATAGGCTAGGAGCATTTGTAGAGAGAACATGTGGCGGTTTAGGAGCGTTTGTAGGAAGTTTAATGAACTTTTAGTATATAATAGATAGATGGTGTCTACCTCTGTGCCACTAAAAAGTTCGAGCCTCCCTCCACATCGTCACCGACGGCAACAGCTTCTACTTCCACGGCAAGAAGGAGCAGGACTTCTGCATCGTCACCAACGCCGACCTGCACATCAACGCCCACTTCATCGGCAACCACAACCCGGCCATGAAGCTTGACTTCACCTGGATCCAGGCCCTCAGCATCAGCTTCGGCGACCACCGCCTCTACATCGGCGCGCACCAGGCCGCTGAGTGGGACGACGACGGGATCTGGCGTGTGTGCGCCGCGTTCTGCGACGCGGCTGGCACACTGAGGGAACCGGCGGGTGGCGCCGGAACCGCGCCGCACTGGAGAGCCCCGAGCTGCGGCGGTAACAAGCCGACCACCGGCCGTGGGCGGCACACGCGGAGGGATCAAAGCCGCTCAACAAGGCAGCGGCGCCGGTGCACGCCGACGGAGCGCTTGCCGAGCTGCCCGGGCTGCAGCAACGGCACGTCCCGCCCACCCCGCTGGAGAACATCCTGTAGCAAGAAACGAACGGCGGTGGCGGCCGGCGGCTAGCCCCCGTCGCGCGCGTAGCTGATGTGGTGAACATTGCTGTTGATAGCCTAAGGGCAACGAAGTAATTTGGCTGTGCCATTACCCACCGTTAGGACCAAAAACGGACAGAATGGTGTGAAGGGCGCAATAAACTTTGACGATGGCAGAGAGGGAGGCTCGAACTTTTTAGTGATACAGAGGTAGGCACCATCTTTCTTAATGGCACACCAGTAAAAACCTCACAATTTCACTGGTTGATTTGCCAGTAAATTAAATCGACAGTAGGCAAGGGCACGAGCTAATAATTTCTCCCAAAAAAAACCAACAATTTCACTGGATTTTATATTAAAGGAGAAGAGCAATGTACACAACAAAGTCAAGAGTGAGGATGAGCACCGCGAATCTACAAACGCCTTGGTAATATGTGAAGTTTGAAAAAAAAAAATCCAAAAAAACTCAACTTCTGGACTTTGAATTTTATCCTTAAATAAAGCAACTTCTAACATCCTACCTACCATCAGCACATAAAACAAGAAGTTTTATACCTTAAATATCCTTTCCCTGCATATCACCATTACTACTTTTTTTCAATAATAATAGATATTTTAATTATTTTTACTCTTTACTACTTTTATCATAGGATGCTATGATTGGTTTTTTTTTTTTTTACGGAGCGAATAGGTCATACAGCCGATCGATCACCATGCCTAGTGAGAACAAGGTACACGACGTAGCTCGTCACTACGCCACCATGCCCACCAACAATAATAGCATTGCTCTGTAAGTCTTATGCAGCCAAATGTAGGTCGCTCTGATCTGGGTGAGGAAGCTCCGGCAGTTGAATCAGTGCACACCAAATTCCCGATGCCTCCTAAGCCCAAAGCATAGGCGCAAACACAAAGGCAATGGTACTGTCGCTAAGCATGCATGCAACATGAAAAAAATTGAATAGAGGTTTTTGTGTACTGCCCTTGTTCATGCTGCTCCTGCTATATCTGGTTAAATTCGTGGTAAATTTTTAGTTGCAAGGCAATTTTGTGATAGATGGATATCCAGCATGCATATATAGCTAGATATGGATCCCAGATCAGTATATAATCCACTCCCGAATTATATGTACATTTTCTTCAAAACAAAATTGATGTATATATAGTTTAGCATTAGTAGTTCTTGTCAAACTCTTACTAATTCTCGTTCAAAATTTGTAAAAAAAAAAATTATTTGCCGGTGGGTCGTGAAAATAAGTGCTTATGGCTGTATATGCAAATTTGTTTGCATTTAGAAATAATTTGGTCGACACCAGCTTTTTTTATTTACAATTTTAACTGATAGACACTTCACACCTCCATTAATTTGAGCAAAATAAGATCGAAATCTACATGAACATATCGATAAACTGATCCCGCCGAGTGTTAAAAGATCCTTTGGTATATTGACGGCTGGCCCAGTTCAATGAACTACTCTGGTAAATTCTACTAAGAGTAACCACAATATGGGGGAAAGCCAGTAATAAATAATCAATGCTAGCTTCTTACTTGGTAATATACATTATGGTAGGTGATAGTAGTTGTAACCGGTTGTATGCTTACTACTCTCTTCGTTCCAAAATAAGTGCAGTTTTGCACGATTCATGTCTAATGTTTAACTATTTATCTTATTTTTTTAAAAAAATATGATTAGTAGTACTGCAGTTTTACACTTATTATGGAACGGATGTACTACTACAATTAAGCCATTAAAATATACTATTTGCTTGTGTATGCATCACAATCTCCTCACATGGCATTTAATGTGGACCCCATCTTACTTACTACTTAAGATATTAAATATTATGAAGTTGCTAGTAAAAAGTAGGAGTATTGTCTAATGCCGGAATCCATCATCCTACCAAGTAGACAATAAACATTGTGGTTGCCCTATGGACTAGTCATCATACTTTTTTATCTTGAAACTGTAGGGGATGCCCCTATAGTAAATTTCATAAATAGAGGGAATATTTACATGAGAACTAAAAAAACAAGGGGTTTACAACAGCAAGGGTCTATCCATAATTGACACTTCTTGATGAACATCTCTAATCCTTATTAAGTATAGACTTAATCTTTCAGAGATGATTTCTAACGTGCCAAAGCGGGCTGCACTCCAAAAAAGAAAAGACCATTCCACTGCTATCCGAAAGATCTCCATGAAGAAATCAATAAATCTGTGCACAAAACTCTGCCTCTAAACAGCCAGACGGTGGTGTATATTCAACACTAAATTCCACTGGCAGCAAAGGATATCACAGATATTCCAGCAGGCAATGCTGAAAGGACATTCAAAGAACAAATAATCTCTAGTCTCTCTCCGATATTTCTGGTGCAAAGGACAAAATTGAGATCTAGATTTAGAGGAATTCTTAAATATATTTTTAGATAATGGAGAGACTTTATTAAGGCACAAACATGACTATGGCCGCAGCAGAGTGCCCTGATCAGAAGAAATTCTTCTGATCAACTTGTCCAGCCATGTGCAGTGCTCGCCCTAACTGATCCCATTCTTACCCTCCTGCTCACTGAATTTCCCTTTGTCTCCTAATCCCTAATCAAGTTTCTGTAGGCATGAACAGAAAAGTATTTGTAGTTCTTGGGTCCAAGTAAAAGTATTTGTAGTTCAGATGTACACACCACATCTTGATATGACCATGCGTTCTAATCTTTGAGGTGCTGGCATTTTGTATTCTAACAAATACTGCAGTTTTATTCTTGGCTAGTTTGAGTCGATTGCAATGCTTTTATATCGCCAGCTAATCATCAACTTCGAAGATTATGGTTTCTGAAAAAAATGACTTGTGGTTGTGACAAAACGATTATAACTTCAAGAAAATGTAATTCTGAGAGACATGGCATTCTGATTTGCTGTTGCAACTGCTGATTGTCATGATTCAACACCAGTTAATAATTTTGACGTGGTGTCTAGGTTAATTGTTTTTTTTCGAAAATCAGTATGCACAGCTATGTTAACATATTCTTCATGCATGCACCTGTTTATTTCATATATCTTTACATAGCACATACAAGCATGGTTAAGAGTCGCGCGCGAATTGATATGCTAGTATATAATACCTACCTTTCAGGGGGAAAAAATTAGGTTTAATATCAAAGGCGATGGAGATTAGCAAAGAATCACATCTGAATTGTACAGCGGCACCATTCACTACCAGCTGGTTTGTTATTTTTACTTCTGTTGTTCAATAACTATGTAAAATTACTTATTGGGTGATACACGACAAAACCAACTTCAGTGCATGAAAGATTGAACTTGCCGGGACGATCGACCAAGCTCAGGAAGGCATCAAAGATCGATCAAGGCCTGCCTCACAATTCTTTCCTGCATCTAAGAGTAACAGTTCAAGCTACATGATTGTGTCCGGCGATGAGATCTTTTGCATTACTGCAGAGGGCTTACTTGCCTTCAGTGATTCAGTCAGCTTGTCACCTAGGATTTGTAGAACTCTGCATGACAGATATATGCACGCGCATAGCGATGTGGAACAAGGAGAGTAAGCCGTTTACACAGTGTATGCTAAGTTCCCCGTGCCTCCTAAGCCATAGCTCATAATTATTGCAGGTGTTAACATAAAACCACTCAAAGTATTGATTAGTACTGATGCTTGCTTGGGACTTCTTCTTTGCTGGTGCTGTACATGTTTCTCCTAGATGGTTCGTGGTAACTTAATTTGGCTCTTTCAGTGTAGGTGGTGCAGTTCTGATCTGTGGATGCATATGCCGGTATACACATCTATATATATTGGTCCCAAGATATATAATGTACGTAATATCTGTTAGGTCTTGCCGTCCTGGGCGCAGTTAAACGTATCTTTAGTTGTCGTCAGAGTTCATCTTAAATTCTTAATCATTGTGCCAGTCAACAAATTAATAACTGAAGACCGAACCGTCTTTGTGCTATAAGAACGCAGAAATGGCAAATAAATCGATTGCTGTGTTTCTCTCTTCTCCCTGTACTCGAACTCGGCCATTTGATTTAACGATTTTGCTATATCTCACTCGAAAGATTTCTTTCTTATCTCACTCAATATTTTCACTCAAATTTACAGTGTATTTTCTTGTAAGTTACAGTGTAATTTATGAAACTTACATTGTAACTTTTGTAAGTTACAGTGTAATTTTTGAATCTTCGCTTGTAAGTTTTGAAATTTATATTGGATTTGGTCTTTTTCTCGAAGATATGGTAATTAGTGTCCATTATGGTGTTTCTTAGTTTTTTTTATCTTTTACTGTGTCTATTGGATTTTAATCCAAAGATTAAAAATCTGTATAATATGATCATAAAAATCTTTCAAAATATAAATAGATACTCTCTTGATTTAATTTGTAAGCCCAGAGTAGCTGGTTATACTAGGATTTAAAGTTAAGGGGTGAGTTTTAAACAAACATGATAGTTGAGGAGCGTAGTATGGCCTTATGTTTTGTTCATATTGGGCCTAAAATTTTTAAAATTTTCATGGGGAAAAAGTATGCTTTGACTCCCTCAACTATCGCCCGAGTATGAGTCATGTCCTCCAACCACAGAACCGGGTATATGAACTCCTCCAACTATCAAAACCGTTGCAAACAATGTCCTTCGGTGGTTTTGGAAGTGGTTTTGGCTGACGTGGCGCCTACATGGCAGTGGTCACCGGATCTTTGTCCTATGTGGCGCTTATGTGGCACTAAAATAAAAACAAAACTAAAAAAATATATGGCACCCATATGTCATTCACATAGAAAATGTATTGTGGGACCCACTGACATGTGCGATCCACATGTCATCCTCCCTCCCCTTCCCTTCTTTCTCCTCCCTCTCTCTCTCCCTTATCTCTACCTCCCCGGCCTTTCTCTTCACATTGGGCGGAGCGGCGGTGATCAGTGTAGGATCGAGTCACAAAAACTAAGCCAACCAGAGGGGGGGTGAATGGTTGGTATACCTAAAAACTGAAAACTTTTAGCGGAAATAAAAGTTACTCTCGAAATCGACGGATCGCGGTCTGACCGAAGTTGTCGTGCCGGTCTGTCCGCCTGGTTGCCGTCGGTCTGACCGAGATTATATCTCCGGTCTGACCACCGAGATCAGCTGCTGCTCGCTGTCATCGCCGCCGGTCTGACCGCCTCGCCACCGCCGGTCTGACCGCCGCTTGCCGCCGCTCTGACCGTCGGTATATCGCCGGTTAGACCGCCGAAACCCGGTAAACATAAATCGAAGAACTTTTAAAGTAGATGACGACTTTATTGATCCTCTCTATGTTTACAAAGTGCACCAACAGCACTGCTTACAAAAATTTCGACTAAACTTGAAACCCTAACTCAAAACTCAACTCAATTGCTCTCTAAAGCGATACCGGGAAGCCTCATGCTCCCCCTCTATTTATACATGAGGTAGGCAGCCTAAAGCCACGAACGAAACTCATACTAAGAGTCCTAAACACCTTAGGAAACCCTCTAGTACAAGAAAGAAACTTTACATAACCAATCGTACCAAATTTGGACTCCTTCCAAATTCGACTCCACATCCCATACGCACACAATACCTCCGTCGTATGCCATATGGAATCTCCATCAACCACGTGCATCAACTCTAGCCTAAGTATCCCGCATGATCTCTGACCACCACGGACGTCGTCTTATCCCCAAGCCGACTCCCGGTCCATCACCGCAAATACTCTCCCAAGACATCGAGTCACCTTGACATGGAATAAACAAAGAAACCATATTTCGAGACCAAGCTATCTCTAACTTGACTCATTAGCAGCAAACAATAGTATTACATACGTATAGTATCCATCTAGAAGCCATAATCATGGAATAAACTCGGATATCCAAATAAACAACCCGAAACCGAAACCGACATAGTGTCGGCTAGTCAGGCCGCGGGCTGCGCCGGTCTGACCGAGCATTACACGCCGGTCTGACCGGCTACCAGAGCCCGGTCTGACCGGTCACATAAAATGACGAATCCTGCGATCACCTGAAAATCCAATCATCTCCAAAACCACTTTGTGAATAAATTTCAAATATCAAAACCAATAATCTCCGATGCCAATTGTTCATCACAGAATAATAATCAAAAACACATTTGATTTTACAATCTCCCCCTTGATGAACATATTGGCAAACTCATAAAAATGTTTTGGTGTTTGGAAAAATAAAAACAAAAGTGGTAAAAAGCACACTTCGTACAAATGTACACATCATGCTCGAAAATCCAAAAGAAAACTTCTCCGCCTTTTTAAAAGAAAGAAATTCCCAATCGAACCAAATACATGCTCTTCTGAACAACTCTCCAAAAATTCACCCTGCTTCTCCAAAAATCCAAAAATTTTCACATTACTTCTCCCCCTTTTGACAATGATTTCATCAAGCATAGGAATTATGTTCATTAATGTTCAAGAGCTTAGCATACATATAACATATCAAGTCATGGTTGCAATAAAAAGAAGATGAACCCATCTATAACAGAACAAGCATGCATTAAAGTATAACCATGAACCAAAGATTTTACAATTAAGCTTGAATCAACAATAAAAATTCATGATTTCATATGATTTATAATGCAACATCTTAACAAGCACATAGGTTGAAGAATAAACACTAAACACATATACCTATTGCATTTATCACTCTTTCTCAAATAAACTTTAGCACAAAATAACCAAGAGAAGTTTTTGAACTTTTTCTTTTCCTGAGCCTTTTTGCTCATATTTTTCTCTTTTTATTCCGGGTACGTCCCTGTTGTCAAGACTGTTTCCAGGGATTTGGCACCCATTATTTTGCTCACATCGAATACGTCTTTGTCGTCAAGACTGTTTCCAAGGATTCGGTATTCATTTTTTTCATATTTTTTATTTACTTTTTCACAATGAGCAATTAAAGTTATTTGAGGAATAACAAGTCAATAAAGCATATATATAGAGCATGTATAGATCAAACCATATGCTAGCATCAACATTGCATATTTTCTTAATTCAAGTAAAATTTAAGTGTCATGCATCATCTCCCTTAAAAGCAAAATCTAAATCTCATGAACAAAACTAGAATACATACAAGCTATGCTAGAGACAAATAAACCTTCAAAGTATTGCTAGCATGCACAAGAAAATACCATATGTATAAACAAAGCTCTCTTTTCTCAATTTTTCTCATTGTCATATTATTGCTTGATAAAACCATGAGTTACAAACTCTCCCTCAAACCATGCCAAAAGGATGAATTATTCCCAATTCACCACAAAGAAAAGCAAAGCGATTAGAATCCAAAGGTTTAGTGAAAATATCAGCAATTCTCAACTTGGTGTCCAAAAACTACAATTCAACATCTCCCTTCTCAACATGATCCCTCAAAAAGTGAAAACGAATATCAATATGCTTTGTGCGTGAGTGTTGAACAGGATCCTTAGCAATGTTTATAGCACTAGTATTATCACAAAAGAGAGGTACTTTCTCAAAAGTAAGACCATAATCTTTCAAAGTAGATAAAAGCCAAAGAATCTGTGAACAACAACTAGCAGCAGCAACATATTCAGATTCAGCACTTGATTGAGCAACACTAGATTGTTTCCTAGAAGACCATGCAATCAATGATGTACCAAGAAAATGACATGTTCCACTAGTACTTTTCCTATCAATTCTACAACCTCCAAAATCAGCATCGGAATATCCACTTAAGCATATAGAAGATGAAGTAGAATACCAAATTCCAAACTCAAGTGTATGATTCAAATACCTCATTATTCGCTTGACCGCTTGACGATGTGAAGCACGAGGAGAAGCTTGAAAACGTGCACACAAATACATAGCGAACTGTATGTCTGGCCTAGAAGCAGTTAGATACAACAAAGATCCAATCATACTTCTATACTCCTTTTGATCAACAGCTTCACCATCTTCATCAGGATCCAACACAGCTGTAGAACCAATTGGTGTTGAAATTGGCTTGCAATTCTACATCTTGAACCGTGACAAAAGATCCTTCGTATACTTCGTTTGATGCACAAAAGTACCTTGAGGTGTTTGCTTAATTTGCAATCCCAAAAAGTACGATAACTCACCCATCATGCTCATCTCAAATTCCCTGCGCATAGTCTCAGCAAAATCTACAACCAAAGCGTGAGTCGAACAACCAAAGATGATATCATCCACATAAATCTGAACGAAAAGTTGATTATCACCATGCTTAAGAACAAAAAGCGTTTTGTCAACCTTTCCCATTGTTAAACCTTTCGCAAGCAAAAAGTTCTTGAGCCTATCATACCATGCCCTAGGAGCTTGTTTCAAGCCATACAAAGCTTTAGACAATTTAAAAACATGGTTGGGAAAATCAGGATTTTCAAAACCTGGTGGTTGTTTGACATAAACTTCCTCCTGTATAAAACAATTTGGAAAAGCACTTTTCACATCCATTCGATACAATTTAAAACCTTTTGAAGCAGCAAAAGCCAACAAAAGTCTAATTGCCTCAATTCTAGCAACAGGAGCAAAAGTTTCATCAAAATCCAAACCCTCAACTTGAGTAAAACCTTGAGCAACAAGTCTAGCTTTATTTCTCACAATCAAACTATCCTCATTTTGTTTATTTTTGAAAACCCACTTGGTTCCAATAATATTATGTCTAGAAGGTGGTTCAACTAAAGTCCAAACTTTGTTTCTCTCAAAAATTTCAAGTTCTTCATGCATGGCGTTAATCCACGATTCATCAGTTAATGCATCTGACACATCTTTGGGTTCAAAAGAAGCAACAAATGCAGAATTTGCACAAACATCATGAGTCGTTACCTTAGACCTTGTAGTTCGCTCACCTATATTACCAATAATTTGTTCCGGTGGATGTCGTCGTTGAATATGCAAAGGAGCAGCGACTTCTGAAGTTGATCCACGTTCTGTATCAGTACTGGTCGAAGTAGTAATCTCTGGAGGACCATCTCGATCAGCATCAACAGAACCCTCAACCGACGACCCTGGCCGGTCAGACCGCTCCTCATGAGCCGGTCTGACCGGAGGTGTCCCGGTGGTCTGACCGGCCTAGCGCCCGGTCTGACCGGCCGAGCCGACCTCGTCGTCGTCGTTGTTGTTGTCGCTCTCGTCTTCAAAAATACAACCATCCTCCCCCTGAACCTGTGACAGTGTACCTGCAATGTCGGATCTAGTACCTGGACTAGCCTCATCAAAAGAAACTTCGCAAGTCTCCATGATTTTGTTAGTCCCCAAAATAAGTACACGATAGCCACGAGTGTGTGCGGGGTAACCAAGAAACAAACCATCGGTAGAACGTGCCACAAACTTATCCAAATTTCCAGATTTCAAGACTAAGCATTTGCAACCAAAAACACGCAAATGTGAAACTTTGGGTTGATGTCCAAATCGAAGTTCATAAGTTTTTCCAAGTTTAGATCTCAAGAAAACTCGATTTGAAATATAACAAGCAGTGTTAATTGCCTCAGCCCAAATTTTTCTAGGAATTTTATATTCATCCAACATCGTTCTAGCCATCTCAACCAAAACATGATTTTTCCTTTCAACAACACCGTTTTGTTGAGGAACACGAGGAGAAGAAAATTCATGTTCAAGACCACTTTCGTTGCAAAATTGTTCAAATGAAGTATTTTTAAACTCACCACCATTATCACTTCGAATTCTTTTCAAAGAACCAGGAAATTCAAGATCCAATCGAAGAAACAAACCACGAAAGTGTTGAAAAGCTTCGTCCTTAGTTGCCATAAAGAAAACCCAAGAATATCGAGAAAAATCGTTAACAATAACCAACACATACCACTTTCCTCCAACAGATTGCACTCTAGCCGGACCAACAGTGTCCATGTGTAATAGCTGTCCCGGTGCATCCGTCATCACAGAAACAATAGGAGCATGTGAAGTAGAAACCATCTTAGCATGACGACACGGTATACAAACCAAATCAAGATCTTTCTTAGGTTTTGGCAAACCACGAACAAGATCCAAAACCACTTAACCTAGTGAGATGATCAAAACTAACATGTCCAAGTCTACGATGCCAAAACATCACATCTTTATCAAACTTAGCAACCAAACATGTTATCACAGGTGAAACAGGATTTTCAAAATCAGCTTTAAACACTCTTCCATAGCGAGAAATATTCAACACAGAATCACCACAAGAATCAAAAACTTTACTTCCAGTTTTCTTAAAGTGAACCTCAAAATTTTCATCAACAATTTGTGAAACTGAAAGCAAATTGTACTTTAAGTCCTCAACCAAAGCTATATTCTTCAATTCAAATTTTTCATTTACCTTAACCATACCTGTAGCGAGAATGGCACTTGTGCAGCATCACCAAAGATAATTGATTCAGTCTTGGATGCCTTTTTGAGTGAGGAGAACCAATTTTTATCACCGGTCATGTGCCGCGAACAACCGGAATCCACGATCCACACGTTCTCCTTCCTTGCCACCAAAGCCTACACACAAGAAGAAGTCGAAGCCTCAGTACTGGGTTAGATGATAATAAAAATTTAGGAATCCAGTACAGAGACACACGACCAGAAGATCCAATAGGCATATATCCACGTGCAAAATCAATTTTAGAATTTTCAGAAAAATTCCTTTGAGGCCGGTCTGACCGAGGTACAGTGGCCGGTCTGACCGCTTCTATACCGTCGGTCTGACCGGTGCCCGGTTTGACCGACGCTCAGTAGCCGGTCTGACTGGTCGCTGGTCTGACCGCGGGACCCACTGCGGTCTAACCGGTTTCCTCGAGGGAAAACCCGATTTTTGCTACTTTGATTTTGCAAAAGCAATCTCTCTCTCCTTTTTCTGTTTATGAGCTAATCTGAAACAAAAACCAACAATATGTCCATCTTTTTCACAAAGAGAACAAGTATATTTTTCACGATGATTAGACACATTGGAAGCATTAGAAGATTTAGCAACACAAGCAACAACAGGAGATTTTGCATGCAAAACATTGGATTTTGAAGAAGATGCACTCATAGTAGACATGATACCAGCAGATTTAAACACAGTTTTGTTAGTATCAGGTTTAACCAAAATCTCACCACTTCTAGCACCAACACCTAACACAACACGAGGATGTCTAGAATTATGAGCATAAGGATTAAAACCTAAACCACGATTATGTGTGCTAACCTTTGATTGATCCAAAATCATGTTGAGGTTCTTTTTACCATCAGAAAATCTTAGCAAAGAATTTTTCAAATAAGAAACCTCTTTTTCCAAATTAGCACAATTTTCACAATCTACCATGACACCTTTACTTTTATGACATTTAGGGCAAGAAAGCACTTCATTGTTTTTCACAACATCTTCCATGTACTCAACACGACCTAAAGCATCTTTCAATTTCAACTTATTCAAATTACATGTTGAGCAATCCAAAACATCATGAGGTTGTTTTAAATTTTTAGCAGAAATCATGTTAAACATCAAACTAGCATGAAAAGCAACTTGATATTTTCGCAACAACTTTTTAGTTAAAAACAACTCATCCAAAGTGCGTGTATGCAAGGCAAAACTACAAGCAAGAGAAGATCTATTTTTCAAATCATGTGCAGCATTAACATCTCTAATTTTTGAAATCTCATTCATTAAAACCTCACAATTTTCACAATCATCATCATTAGGAATAAGAAATTTTAATCTAGCAATTTCAGATTTAAGAGATTCAATGATAAATTCCTGTTTTCTATACATCTTCTCACACTTTTTATTTTTTTCACTCAAAATATTAATAGCTTCCTCAAAAGCACTTACCTCATTATCTTCATACTCTGTGTCAGATTCACCACGCGCCATGAAGCAAACATCGGAGATGTTCTTTCCCTTGTCATCATCTCCACTTTCACCATCTACATCACTTAGTGGTTCGAAGGCGACGCAAACTTGTTGAAAAGCCTTCCTAAGATTCTCCATCTTCCTCCCTTGGTAAGAACCCTTCAACTTGTTGTTGTTGGGCTTGTTGTTGTTGGTCTTCTCACCATCTTTGTCTTCTCTTTTGCCTCTCTCAAGCTTAGGACAATGCGAACGAAGATGATCAATTGAACCACATTCAAAGCAATGATTTGGACCACCTCTTTTCCTGTTCCTGGCATTATTCATAGCTCGAGCAATTCTTTTAGCAACTAAAGCCAAATCCTCCTCCTCGATTTGTTCGAGTTGATCATCGGATGTGGCATTAAAAACAGCAAGAAAATATGACTTAGATGAAGAAGCATCAACATCCAAAGAAGAAGAAGAAGACACCAAAGCACTCGACTTAGAATCAACTTTTCGAGAAAGAACATTCATCTCATGTGTTTTCAATTTTGTATAAAGTGAATCCAAAGTCAAAGTAGACATGTTAATAGACTCCTGAATAGATGTAACTTTCATCTCCCAAATAGACATGTCAAGACCATTCAAAAAGTGGCGAGAAATTTCAGATTGTGGATAATTAGCATCATAAGAAGAATCAACAGATCTAAGATCACTCAAAATTTTATTAAATCGAGAAAGATAGTCATCCAAAGCTTCTCCAGATTTCATCTCAAATTTAATATACTCCTTTTTGAAAAGATCACGACGAAGTTCTTTAATATTATTTGTTCCTTGATGAAAATTACTCAAAGCAGTCCAAATCTCATGAGCAGTTTGAAGATGAGCAACACAATCATAATCCAAACGAGAAATACTACTCCAAAGAATATTGCGAGCTTTGCAATTTTGTTCAAAAGCAGTTTTTTCAGCAGCGGTATTAATAGCTTCAGGAATCACATAAGGATAAGAAACTTTTCTCCAAATATCATAATCTTCAGCCATAATATAAGATTGCATCCTACTACACCAATGAGAAAAATCTGTTCCATCGAAAACATGAGGCTTAGTTGAAAACCTAGCAGGAGTAGCCATGGCAAAAACTCTAGATCGATAAAAATCCAAAGAAGAAAACGAGGCTCTGATACCACTTGTAGGATCGAATCACAAAAACTAAGCCAACCAGAGCGGGGGTGAATGGTTGGTATACCCAAAAACCGAAAACTTTTAGCGGAAATAAAAGTTACCCTCGAAATCGACGGATCGCGGTCTGACCGAAGTTGTCCTGCCGGTCTGACCGCCTGGTTGCCGTCGGTCTGACCGAGATTATATTTAGGGTCTGACCGCCGAGATCAGCTGCTGCTCGCTGTCGCCGCCGCCGGTCTGACCGCCTCGCCACCGCCGGTCTGACCGCCGGTATATCGCCGGTTAGACCGCCAAAACCTGGTAAACACAAATCGAAGAACTCTTAAAGTAGATGACGACTTTATTGATTCTCACTGTGTTTACAAAGTGCACCAACAGCACTCCTTACAAAAATTTCGACTAAACTCGAAACCCTAACTCAAAACTCAACTCAATTGCTCTCTAAAGCGATACCGGGAAGCCTCACGCTCCCCCTCTATTTATACATGAGGTAGGCAGCCTAAAGCCACGAACCAAACTCATACTAAGAGTCCTAAACACCTTACGAAACCCTCTAGTACAAGAAAGAAACTTTACATAACCAATCGTACCAAATTTGGACTCCTACCAAATTCAACTCCACATCCCATACGCACACAATACCTCTGTCGTATGCCATATGGAATCTCCATCAACCACGTGCATCAACTCTAGCCTAAGTATCCCGCATGATCTCTGACCACCACGGAAGTCGTCTTATCCCCAAGCCGACTCCCGGTCTATCACTGCAAATACTCTCCCGAGACATCGAGTCACCTAGACATGGAATAAACAAACAAACCATATTGCGAGACCAAGCTATCTTCAACTTGACTCATTAGCAGCAAACAATAGTATTACATACGTATAGTATCCATCTAGAAGCCATAATCATGGAATAAACTCGGATATCCAAATAAACAACCCGAAACCGAAACCGACACAGTGTCGGCCGGTCAGACCGCCGGCTGCGCCGGTCTGACCGCGCATTACACGCCGGTCTGACCGGCTACCAGAGCCCGGTCTGACCGGTCACATAAAATGACGAATCCTGCGATCACCTGAAAATCCAATCATCTCCAAATCCACTTTGTGAATAAATTCCAAATATCAAAACCAATAATCTCCGATGCCAATTGTTCATCACAGAATAATAATCTAAAACACCTTTGATTTTACAATCAGGTGATAATAATGGTCTTGGTACCAGGTGGGTGATCGATCTGCCTACGATAATCAACCAAAGAAAAGGGGAGCTCAACTATTTCTTTGGAACAAACGAGAAGCATTTGGCTGGATAATCACGAGACGAAGTCTAAAACATAAACTGACCAAAATTATGTAATTTTATTTTGGGTTGGTAGTCTTTAGTTTGCTTGTGCAATCCTTATCTTGTCTTGGGTCGATAGTCTTTAGTTGCTTTTTCTTCACGGTCGGTGTCTTCTTTTTTGTGTGAACCTTTTTATTTTTATGTGTTACGTTGTAATAATTGGTTGTAGCTCTTGAACAAAGACCGGGATATTCTATTTCATTATTAAAAAACATAAACTGACCAACAAACTACAAAGTAAAAGCGTAATAATCCCATAAACTAAAGAGATCGACTTCTCCAGATGCTTTGCAAAGCCACGCTGGCAGCGGTGATATTTAACGCTTAGAGCCTTAGAAAGATCGGTCATTTGCACCTCCCATTTCGACACAGGTAGATGGCCCTGTCAGTTATACAACACAATGATGATCTATAGGCTGCCTGCTACCAAATTACGTAGTTCGTCAAGAGGTCCTTGAAGTTTGTACTGTTCGCCTGCTGCATTGACAATTCACCATGCCTCCCAAGCCCCAAGCATAGGCCCGACCAACAGAAAGGGGAGGCACGGTACTGTCACTGAGCATTGCGTGCTTGAACAAATTTTTTTTTTTGCGGGGCAACAAATTGACTGGAGGTTGTTTTGCAAATGCTGGCCATTTGTGCATGCTGTTCTTGCTACCAAGTCACGGTAACTTTCAGATTTGTTGTGCAATTCTGTGATAGATGGATATATATGTAGATTATTATAGTACGACCGACCACGTGATGCATGTATCCCAGCGCGCGCGCGCGCGCACACATATATATATATATATATATATATATATATATATATATATATTTTGCTATTGCATCATGTATGTGGTGGGCTGCATGGGCTGCAGGAGGAATGGGCTTGGTCCAGCTCACGTGCCAAAGGAGCAAGCAACCAAGCAGTACAAATGCCAACCTGTTCAGTCCGAAAAGGGATTGATCATTTTGAAGAAAACTGATGGCTGCTGCCTCTATCTCCTTCTCCTGCTCCTCCTGATCCCATCTATTTTCTCTAATTCCCAACCTATATTGCTTATCCCCAATCTCATAATTCCATTCTGCTACTTTGTATCTAAGTACTTGTGCTAAATTGCTATGAAATCGTTCTCCCATTTTTACGTGTGGACTCTTCAGAGGCCCGCACGCGAAAATCGATTTTCGCATACGGACATCTTAAGACCAACGCACGGGAAAATACCCTCCTCCTTTTTTCCTCTCACCACTTCAAAAAATTTTGAAACACATCCTTATCCTCACCTCACCTCCACCTCTCTCCTCTCCTCTCCTCTCTTCAGCAGCGCGCAGGCGACGGCGGGCTCGGCAGCGCGCGGGCAACGTCCGCCACCAACGCCGCCATCAACGACAAGATGGCCGGATCCGGCGGTGCTGCCCCTCTTCCACCCTCCCCCGCGCGATGGCGATGACAACGATGACGAGGTGGACAGGGATCCGGCGCCGCGGCGCGGCGCCTCTCCGCCGCTCGAATCCGGCGGCGCTGCCCCTCTTCCGCCGTCCCCTGCGCGACAGCGACGACGACGGCGACGAGGTGGCCGGCCGGGATCGAGCGGCGCGACGCCTCTCTGCCGCTTGGATCCGGTGGCGGCTCCCCTCTCCCGCCCTCCCCCGTGCGACGGCGATGACGATGACAACGAGTGGCCGGGATCTAGCGGCGCGACGCCTCTCCGCCTCTCCCCGCGGCGTGACTGCGATGACTGGCAACGATGACAACGAGCTATGGCGACGGCGACAGCTACGATGATGACGAGCTGCGGCGGCGGCTAGGGTTTCGATTTTTTTTGCAATTTTTATTTTTTTCGGATTTTTATTTTCCCGTGCGGGCGACATAACCACCCCGCATGCAGGTGCGCCACCCGTACACAAAAATCACGATTTTCCTAGACCCATCTGCACGCGAGAATCCGTTTTCACCGTCAGGGAAAATCTGTGTGCAGGCCGCCCATCCGCATGCGAAAATCCGTTTTCACCGTCTGGGAAAATCCTTTTCCTAGTAGTGTGGAGTCTTCGGTGCAAGACTCTATCCATCAGGATTCAAATCTAGGTACCCATAAATATTACATATGCAGATGCGTGCATATGTAGTGGTTTATACGCGTTTGTGTCATGTAGCCAGAAGGGAAAACCACATGTATTTCGTTCCACCAAGAATCGAACATGCACATTAATATCACCGAGAAAAAAAAAAGTACTTTTGGTATTATATATCCACCAGGTTTTCATTTTTATTTCCTTTCTCCATGAAAGAAGAGCTATGTGTAGAAACGTTGCCCCTTCATTTTCTACAGAAAATGTCCAACTTAGCCAACTAGCTAGAGCTAGTGTAAATCATCGCTCTACCTATCACTACTAAAGAACTTATCTTTTATCCAATACCCCCAAACCACAAATACACCAGATTTATTAAGAACTAGAACTAAAAACTCTTTTCGTACCGATTCTAAAAACCCAAGTAACAAAAATACATATAGACTAATTAAGAGCTCAACTTCGCCGGAGGCTTATTGGGAGCCACACCCGGCCGCCACGATTAGCCTAGACAGGTCTGAGCCACACCTTAACTTTCGATCATGCTACATTACATCGTCGGTAGGCCACTAATTAACAATAATTTGCTCTGTAAGCCATGTGCAACGAACCAAATGTAGGTAGGTCTGATGTGGTGGAAGCTTGCACAGTTGAAGTAGTGTACACCAAATTCCCCATGCCTCCTGACCCCAAGCATAGGCGTAGGCACTAACAGAAAGGCAGTATCACTGAGAGCATTATTTTGTGTCCATGAACAGACTGACTAGAGTTTTTTTTTTCTTTTGCAAATGCTAGCCCTGATGGATGGAAACGCGGTATGTATACATAGGCGGTGTTTAGATCCATTGGCAATTTTTTTGTCCCGTCACATCGAACGTTTTATACGGAGTATTAAATATTGAAAAAAAAACTAATTACATAGTCTACGTGTAATTTATGAATCTTTTAAACCTAATTGCGTCATGATTTAACAATGTGGTGCTACAGTAAATATTTTCTAATGATGGATTAATTAGACTTAATAAATTCGTCTTGCAGTTTATATGTGGATTATGTAATTTATTTTGTTATTAGTCTATATTTAATACTTCAAATGTGTGTTTGTGTACCTGATGTGACCCGGTAATTTTTTTTTTTTTGCCGGTGGAACTAACCACAGCGATATATAGGTTGTAGTGCGATTGCGTGATAGATGGATCCCAGTATATATTCCTCTTCTAGATTATACTATTTAGCATTTGCCGCTCTTGACGAACTCTTGTTAATTCTGGTTTATAAATTTGCCGGTGGATTCTGATATGAAGTGCTAATGGCTAAAGATTCCAATTCATTTGAATTTAGTAATAATTTGCTCAAATTCAGCGACAATATTTTCATGATATACACAAACTGATAGACACAACACACCTTCACTAAGTTTCAATTAGCAAAACAAAGATTGAAAGCCACGTGAACAGTACGTATGAGCCATCGATGGAACTGATTCTGTCAGTGTTAAAATGATCCTTTGTGATATCTGCAGCTGGCAAGTTTAATGAAATTCACTCATCATCTAGATTGTTCTGAACGTTCTGATTTCTGAAAGAGCAGAACATTTTGTAACTAATGTTGAAGCACCAAAAGGGGCTTCTAAGTGTAACAAAACCATTTATTAAGGGGAAATTTTGGTTAATAACATTAAAATACCATGTTTTAGGGAAGCACCTGTAAAGTGCTGCTGGAGTTGTCAATGCATGACTCCATTAATATCCACGAACATCATACAAGCAGGTACATGTAGTAACTTGTGTGTAGTCGTGTATATGGTTGTGCCTTATATGTAGGTGCTGGATGGAAAAAACCACATGTTTAGTATTAAGGGCAATTGTGCATTTGACCCTGTTACGAAGGCTAACTGCCAATCTGACCCTTTTTTTTACTTTGCTTATTTGAACCCGCTTTTTAAAATCGAAGATGAAAGCTGATTATATTCCGTTAAGATGAGTTAATGGTGTTAACTAAGGGGCAAATAGTATCTTTTGCCCTTCTTATTTGACCCCATGAAACTTCACCTATTACTAAAAACTAGGAAGAAAACCTGCGGAGATGCACGGGAATCTTATTTATTCTTTTATGAAAATAATGCTAAAAGAAGTCATATATCACCATTTCTACGCCGTGAAATAGATTGTAGAATTTAATATATTTAAATGATAAGGATCTCTCATAGATTAAATATAATCATTTTGCCCTGATTACATACAAATTGTTGACGGTGGGTACCCGTGGACCGGATATAGAGGGTATTGGGGTACGCTGGTACGAGGATCTACGTAATACGACATCAAGGAAACAAGAGACAAAGATTATACTGGTTCAGGCCCCTTAGCAGGTAATAGCCCTAATCCAATTGTTATGGGATTATATGGAAAGAACCACAGATTACAAAGGGAATAGTAGAACTTGGCGATGCCGACGAGACCGTAGTCGAATTGATTCGACTAGATCACCCGGCGACTTGGCTCCTGTAGTCTCCGACTTCGTAGGCTGTGGTCGTTGTCTAGGCTCTGAGATTCGATGCCTTAGGTCCCCCCGAGGGGTCCCTTTTATATCGCAGGTCAGGCGGTCTCCAAGTAGGACTCGGAGACATCGGACCCTGCACGATATAGTAACGACCCAGTCCTATACGGGTAGGAACCTTTCCACTGGCAGACTTCGTGATGGATTTCCTTAGTGTGTTCAGAGAGCGTCCGTATATGCACCGATATACCGTATTGTCGTATAGCATACATCCAAGGGTAGAGGGTATACCTTATCCGTAACCCTGACAGTAGCCCCTGACTTCTATTTAAATGAACTCATGTAACCAATCGCGACTTCTGATGTCGGAATTGTTGTCGTTCTCAACTGGTCGATCTCGGTGTGAGGACCGTAGAGACAGAGAGTGTTCGACAACACCATACGTAGTCCAACAGTTATGAGTGAATTTAAATTGAAGTCCAAGAAACCGCCTCGCGCAACGGACCCAGAAATTTCCGGCGGCCATCTCTAGCCTTCCCTTGGAATTCGCATCTGTCGGGTCCCAAAACTAATGATTCAGAAACCGACATGTTTAACTGTATCAAGCCCTGGATCAGTAGATTGATAAAGCTTCAACAATCTGGATCTTCGTTGCGTACATTTGAACAAGGTTCCAAAGGAGTTGTTATTACATAAAATAATAGGGGAATTTACAAGATTGTGGCTAACTATTACAGCAGAAGCTATAGAGTGACTCAACTCTAAGGTTTTGCTATAGACTTAAACCATCTAACTAATCTAGATCTGAGAACTAGGTTGAAATAAGACTAACTTATATGATTGAACTCTTGGCTTCGGCAAGAACTTCAATTTAACTCTGGAAAAAGGGGGTTGAAGCAAGGGTGAGTACAACGTACTCAGCAAGCTATTATATTCAAAAATGAATGAATGAAATAGTAATATTTGAGTAGGATTAAAATTACTTGCAGAAGGCAGAAAATATAGAAGTAGAAAGCCTGATGTTTTAAATGCAGCAACATTTATTAAAATCTTGAATTAAGTTTCTAACCGAAGTACTATATGAGTCCCGATACTCAATTCCGTGAGCACGGCTATTCGAATAGATTCATGTTTATTTTACTGCAGTAAATGTATGCTTTACCCGCAATCCATGACATGCCAATATTCATTAGCTTAGTCATGGCAAAGCTTTTCGGTTACTAACATCAGTGGCACCTGTTGCATGAACTCTCATCCTCATGCGCTCTGAATGTAACGTTATCAGCAGCGAGAGGAGTTCTAGCGTTCCTGAGGTTTTTAGAGAGAGAACTGGTTGAGAGACCCCCGTCATCTCAACCAGGTTTTCAAAATTATATATATACTTGAGCTCAATAAATCATTTACGCGCGCCTCGGTAAATGTCACATTTGCCCTTCGCGGCACATAATTGCCTCCTACGCGAGGACTTAAAATAGAACCACTGTACAGAGGTACCACCTTTGCTAGATAACTTACTTTGCAAGGTATGTCCCTATTCTAGAATTGCGGTCGTACTCATTCGTTTGACATAAGTACTTGGTAATAACTATATCGACTGAGACAGTACTAGCCACCCGGAAATCAACCAATTCCTACGTACTGTCCCAATCTAAGTTCATTATATTTTTATGCAGACTAACTAGGCAGGGCTAAGCAAAGCTAGCATATTTGGTTTGCTATGTTCAGGTTATGCATTCAAAATCATGTATGACTAATGCATAGAATAGAGATATAAGAATATAGGATAATTATGCTCAAAGGAGAAGAATAATAACTTGCCTTGCTCCAACGCGAATAAATCCAAGGTAGGCAACCTGATTATCCGATCCTTGAAATACCACAGGTTGCCATCTAAAATAAAATAAACTCTACTGAAGAAGAGGAAGAGCCAAATTCAATAAAAGCCATAAAATAACAAAAGATCGATAAGCGGCTAAGAGAGCTAGGGTTTAGGGTATAAGTTATCTCCTTTATAGGGTATAGGAATTATTGGGCTAACATTTCATGTGTAGGTTCTAAAGGGTTGGAGGCTAGAGGAGATTAAGCAACATTTGTCACTTATATTTCATGTGTGGGTTTTAGCTTCTTGGAGAGTAAGGGATATAACGAATAGTCTAACTGGTTAAGTGGTTATGTGGCTAGCATTGGTCGAGGTTGGGCTTTGGTAGAAGAATGGCTAGGATTTAGTTGTTCTCGAGTCGATGCTGAAATAGGATAGCATATCGGCTCGTATTTCATGCATAGGCTATGGGTTGTAGAAGGGTAAATGGTTGGTATGGAATTTGGATAGCAGGCTGGCTGAGGTTTCATTTGGTTAAGCCGATATCGAGGTAGGATGAATATCGGCTGGGATTTGGGTGTTTGCTAGTCGTTGCTAGAGTTGGACAGTATAACGACTAGAATTGGTAACTTCTCTAGCCGGTGTCAACAGACAGCTTAACAGGTAGAGGGATAGGAGGTTTGTGTGGGTTTAGTGGGGCGGAAGTGTTACTCCGACAACCGTGAGTGGCGGCGGAGCGGCTAGGATCACACAGAGCCCAAGAGCTAATTGTGCGGCGTGCTGTGGAGGTCGAGGGAATAGTGAAGCTCCGACCACTATACACATCGAGGCGTGGGGTGCCACGAGCAGCACTTCGACCTTGGGTTTGGGTTTTGCCGGGCTTTACAACCAACGGTCCGACGTCGGGGATAGTAAACCGCGTACGTCCCTATGGAAGGCGTAAAGTTCCAACCGGTGGCTTTTTAGTGGCTAAAGGGTATTTTGGAAATAAATGGAAATATTCGAAAAGCAAATATAAGTTTAAATTGTAAATTCAATTATAAGATTAAATCAAATATTTATTCAAATGGTATTTGAATAAATTAAGGAAATTCAAATAAAATATTAAAATAGCAAATTTGGTATCAAAATGTAGGGTTTGAATTTATATGAATTTAGGTCCAAGTTTCACTGGAATCGGATCTACGGTTTAGGAGATATGGACTTCTAAAGATTGGGTTTTGAATTAAATCTAGAAAATACGAAAATGTACTGTTCATGGGCCCACCTGTCAGCCTTTCTTTTTCTTTTTCTTTTCCTTCTTCTTCTTCCTCCTGTCGTCTTCCTCTTCTCTTCCAGCTGAGCAAACGAGAGGAGGGGGAGGAGGGGCGCCAGGGCTCTGGTGGCTGGGAGGCGGCGACGCGGACGGCAAAGTGTGTTCCCGAGCGTCGCGCGTCCTGGGAGGGTGGTTTCCGGTGGAGAAAGTAAGAGAGATGGCCGGAACGGGTGATGGAGTAACTTTGCTCCGGCCGGTTATGGGGTTGACGGTGATGGCTTCAATCGAAGGGGGAAAGGAAGGGAAAACTATGGGAATGGGTTTGCCTCGTCGAGGCGACGGTATTGGTGCGAGGATTTGGCCGGCAATGCTCCGATGAGGGAGATCGGCCGACGGCCGGCATAGGGAGGAGAGAGAGAAGAAGAGCTCGAAGCTCAGTTATGTGGGAAAAGCGAGGGCTGCACCGGCTATTTATAGGCGGCGGATGTCGGTTCACGAAGGTCGGTTCGCCGGAGGAGGATGAGGAAGGCACGGCGATGACTTCGTGAAGGAAAAGGGGACGGCGCCGGCTTCCGCTCGTGATTAGTCGGCGACGGCGGCGCTCACACGTGGCGGCTGCTGTATGGTTGGGCGGCGGCTGTTGACGAACAGGCACGGAGACGGTGGCGGCTCGACTTGGCGGCGACGGCAAGGAAGCGGCGACGGCGCACAAAACTGTGGGCGGCGGCGGCGTGTGCGTGTGCGCGTCTGCAGAAGGAGGATGGGCGGCTCGGCTGTGGTGGCTGGGCCGGCTTGGGCTGGAGGAGGGAAAGGGTTTCGGCCCAGTCTAGAAAGAAAGAAAGTCTAATTTTCCTAGAGATTCAAATAATTGATTTAGAGGAATTTGGATGGCTAGATTTTAAAAAGGATTTGAATTCGGAGATATTGATACATGGAGAGGGGTTTTAAAATAAGGATGTTCTAATTTATTTGAGTGCAATCTTTTGAGAGATAGAATATAACGGAATTTATTTGATGCACTCGATTGAGGGAAGGGAAATAAATAGGATGTTAGCCTCAAATTATTTAGCAAGAATTTGGAGAAGTTTTTGAGGCTAATGGGGAACTTGGATATTTGGCGATAAATAAGAATAGGTTTGAAATCAAAGGATGGGTCGACAATTAATTCCAATGAAATTGGAATTGCTTCGGTTTAGGTTCAAAGGTATTGTTGGAGGATTTCTTGGACCATGATTCATAAAAGTAAAAAGTATTTTTAAACTAAATTTAAATAAAAGAAATTTTGGTCGAAAGAAGGTTTAAGATGCAAAATCAAATCAAAGAGAATACCTCGATTTAACAAGATCAATTTTTAGAATAAAACCACGAAAGATTTTAAATACTAGACAGGGATTTTATGCATGTTAGTTTTAGGAGGTCTCGCTAATTATAATGTCCTAGGTTTAAAGAGGTTATTAAAAACATAAGACCCGACATGATGCAAGATTAGAAAATAGTAAATTTTCAGAATGTTACAACATCGTCAGCAGTGCGCCTATTTAAGGGAGTTTTGGGAATACATTTTGGAGTCCGGTGGTTGTGAGAAATTTCATGCCTCCAAACGTTCTTCGTCTTCTCTGCTCCCACACAAACCCTAAGTCCGCATGCTTTGGCTTCTTCTCCGGCGATCTCCCACGGCAATGGATCTCGACAAGTCCACCTCCAGCCACGCGTCCTTGAAGAAATTGCAAGAGGAGGGCGCTCTCCCTGGTCGCGGGACCATGGAGAGGGAAACGGGAGGTACTGAACCTAAACCCATCCTGGGCCGCATGGTTGTGGTTGAGGACTATATTCTCTGTGGTTTTCTTCCCCCATCTTCCGAGTTTTTTCTTCTCGTCTTGAACTTCTACGGTCTTTCTCTGCTTCATCTGAACCCCAACTCCATAGCCTTCCTTAGCATTTTCTCTCATCTCTATAGGGCCTACATTGGGGTAGAGCCGTTTCTCGACCTCTTCCGCTTTTACTATGACTTGCGCTGGATGGAACCTAAAAGGGTGTCCGGATGTGTCGGTTTCCGACTTCGGGATTGCCTGAAGTCGCGATACATCCCCTTCCAGTGACCCTCATCTCGCAGCAAATGGCGGGGGAGGTGGTTCTATCTTCAGATAGAAGATTCGGATCCAGTCTTCATTGTTCCTGAGGAGCAACCAGACAAGATTCCATCTTGGACCGCCAAACCCGCCTTGACCCCATCCCTCCAATCTTTCATCGATATCATTGATGACCTCCAAGTACGGGGGTTGTCAGGGTATGAAGTCGCTGCCGACTTTGTTGGTAGATGGATCCAGCCGCTCCAGGCTCGAGCCCATCCAGCCTTTGACTACTCTGGGCCGGAGGACGTGACCCGGGTTTCTTCTCGGGGTATTTTTCTTGTATTTCGGGTTCCTCTCCTTTTATGTGCATTCCTCCTGACTTGTCGAAACTTGATTCTCGATCTGCAGGTCTGAGCAGCGCAACCGTCGAGCAACGCGTTGCCCAGGTGATGATTAGTGGTCCCACGATGGCGAGCGACGTCCCCACCCCTCTTTGCGAGAGGGAGGTGGCTGAGCGTGAAGCCGCGATTAACGTGACTGTAGTCGATGGTCCTTTCCCTTTCAATTCTTAGATTGCATCGTGACTTCATGTCGCGCAGGCTCTCCCCCTGACTGACGTCATCGGGCCGCTCGTGGACCATCAGCGGCGGCTTCATTGAAGGAGGACGTTGCCCGGGAGGCGTCCGATGCGGCTGTTGCCGCTGCCGCTGCAACGACCAGCGGCAGCAAGGTTCCGAAGACGGGGAGGAAGTTTTCCTCCGTGCTCGGCAACCGCCGGAAGACGCCCACTCCATCGGTAAGCTTCCTAGGTCATTGATTTATGTAGTCGGAGAATGTCGCCCTCATGTCGTAATCGGTTTACTTAGGCCTCGGATGCGTCTCCCCCGCCTCCGCTACGGTAGAGGCTGGTGACACTCGGCGAGAAGTAAGGGACGAAATTTGAGGCTCTTGACTTGATCGGATTTTATCGTCTTGTTGCGATGACCGACATGGCCGTCTTTTGTAGGGCGCGGGCGAAGGCGGCGCAAGATGGGTCTAGAGCAAACTCTAGCGTGTCTCCTGCAGTGGCCTCGACCGAGGTCGTGGTCGTGCCTAGGAGCCACGAGGTGACGCCCAGCGGCCCAGCTAGCGATCTCGCGGCTGGTCGGGGTCCGCCAGCTGCCGTCCTCACCTGGGAGGAGCTCCAGGTCGAGATGGGGCGTATCCTCGAGGCTGGTGCTTGCGGCTAATGCCGCAAGATCGCGGACGCGAGGGCGGCGGTGGCGTCGTCGGCGAATGAGCGCGCCGACCGGCTGACGCGTGATCTGGTGGAGGTTCGCGAGGACCTCCAGAAGATGAGGGAACTGGTGGCCGGCAACGAGCGACAACGGCAGGGGCTCGAGCACCGTATGTCGGAGCTCGAGAACAACTTGTCGGAAATCCGTGGCTCGCTGCGGGTCACCTACACCGGTCTGCACCAGCTCGCCGGGGAGTGCGGTGTCAAGACCACCATCCCGGCGAATCCCGACGAGTTCTCGCTAACGACTTCGCTTGCGGAACTGGCGACGGTGATGGAGGCGATCCCCTCCAAGCACGCGGCCAGGATCGGAGACAACGGGATCTATACCGGGGCATGCCACGTCCTTGCATGTGTGAGGCTGGCGCACCCTAAACTCGATCTCCAGAAGATCTTGGATCAGGGGGCGGCTAGCGACGCGCGCAAGGATGTCATGGAAGAAGTCAGCGATTTGGGGGAGTCCGTCCTCCCGCTTTTTGAAGAGTAAGGCCGCCGCTTGTCTGTACCCCTTAACCAATCGCGCTTTGTAAAACTTTTCGTTGGTTCCGACTGCTTTTGTGTGTGCAACCGTTACCTTAGTTTTCTTTAGCGTTTTGATTCCGGGTACTTTGTCTGTTGTTTGTAGAGATGCCGATGTCGAGGATGTCCAGCAGCGCGGGCAGCCTGAATTGCATGTAGTCGTTCCGGCAATAGAGCTCGAGCCGTATGTGCCGCAGGACGGCGTAGACCAAGATATGCCCGAGGAGATGGATGTGGCGACGGCTCCTTTAGGTTGGTTCTTGTTGTTTCCATTTCCTTTGCCTCTTCTGTCTTGATTAGCTTGACTTAGGTATTTGCATGTCGAGCAGACCTTGAACCTAATTATGAAAGAAGGGATTTGTTAAATATTGAATGAACACATGCAGTGGTAAAAGTGGTTACATTTTTCTTCAAGGGACGGATATTCGTAATCGAATAATTTTATGGTTACTAATTTTAATTTAAAGACTGAATAATAACTGTTAGGAGTAAAATACGAGTTTGGTAATTGTTATTTTTTTAGAATTATTAAAGAATTAATAATTAATTATGAACTTCAGAGTTATTAAGCCAAAATAAATGACGACGCATACTATCAAACCAAGTTAAATATTTATATTTGTTAATGACTTTAAAAATTATTTATTTAGTCAATAAAAACCTTAGAGTAATAAGAATTTATTTCAAATTACATCAACTGTTCTCTTATTAATCTAAACTGGTTTGCTTGGAATCAACTTAGCACATCATTGAAATTTTTTACATCAATAATAACAATCCATGTAATAACACGCGGGTTGCCGGCTAGTTTTCAATAATTTGTTGGGTGATACATATGACACAACCAACTTCAGTGCATGAAATATTGAATCTGCCAGACGAAGCTCAGGAAAGCATCAAAGATCGATCAAGGCCTGCCTCACAATGCTAGCATCTAAGAGTTCAAGCTACATGACTGTGTCAGGCGTTGAGATATTCTGCATTACTGCAGAGGAGTTGATTCCTTCAGTCAGCTTGTCTCCTTGGATGTGTAGAAATCTGCAAGATGGATGCATGCGAAGGCATAATGGCGCATAGCGATGTGGAAGGAGAGTAAGTCGTTTAGGCAGTGTATACTAAGTTCCCCGTGCCTCCTAAGCCATAGCTCATAGTTGCAGGTGTTCAGACAAAGCCACTCAAACTATTACTGAGGATGGTGTGCTGCACATGTTTCTCCTAGCTGGTTCGTGGTAACTTAATTTGGCTCTTTTAAATGTAGGTGGTGTAGTTCTGATCTGGGGATGCATATGCCGGTACACATCTATATATATTGCTCCCAACTCCCAAGATAATATACGGTTAATATCTGTAGGTCTTGCCATCCTGGGTGCAGTTAAGGTATCTTTAGTTAGTTGCCATCAGAGTTAGGGGGTGTTTGGATCCAGTCCCTGTAGATTCATGTACACTTGGCTATAATCCGAAAACTCTTTTTCGGTCCACGTGTCAACAGTGGCCCCTAACAGAACGTATTGACCCACTGGACATACATAAAGATCATATCGGTTGAATCTCTAGTGTATACTTGTATGAACCCCTTTACCCCACGATATCGATTAAGCTCAAGGCTAGATATGTGGCATCCTCTAATAGCTCAATCATTCACTTGAACTTGTGATAGATTACATAATTTGTGATTGACTGCTCAATGACCTTTGGCATGGCCATGCAATTCCATAATCTATAACAACGAGGAGCCCACATATATATATATATATATATATATATATATATATATATATATATATATATATATATATATATATATATATATATATATATATATTTCTCCATAGGACGGGCAAATCCCATCTTGATTATTCATATCTCACTACATGTTTCGTAGTATACCTGGAAACTACTTTTATAACTACCCAATTACGGAGTAGCATTTAGTAGTCCCTAAGTAAACTACTATACATGTTGGGAACTATGATAATCTCAGGTCTAAGGATTCAATAACAACATTAAATGAGATCACTGATGACAACACATATGGCTCTTGCAGTGTCTTATGTTGGGTCTATCCAACAACATGTTCCCCAACATGTGTCCACATTACTAATTTGGTATCTATATACCATGATCCATAAAACATGATCATCAATTAATACATGTGCTGATCATTGAAACTTATTAGTTCCCATATGATATTTGATCAGGGATCATTTAGAAATAGCAACATACAACATAAAAAGTCTCATGAAAGAATCGCATATTCATTAACTAATAATGAGTTATCTCTTTCAAGGAACAATGTCGGATAAATATATAAATATAGTATGTGCAATCATCTCTATGATTGCCTCTGGAGCATATCACAAACATCTGACACAACCAATTTCAGTGCATGAAAGATTGAACCTGCCTGACCAAGCTCAGGAATTAAAGCATCAAAGATCGATCAAGGCCTGCCTCACAATGCTAGCATCTAGTTCAAGCTACATGACTGTGTCAGGCGTTGAGATCTTCTGCATTACTGCAGAGGACTTGCTTCCCTAAGTCAGCTTGTCACCTAGGATGTGCTGAAATCTGCAATACGGATGCACGCGAAGGCATAATGGCACGTAGCGATGAGGAAGAGGCAGTGTATACTAAGTTCCCCGTGCCTCCTAAGCCATAGCTCATAGTTGCAGGCGTTCAGATAAAACCATTCAAAGTATGCTTGCTTGGGACTTCTTTTCTGGAGCTGCACATGTTTCTCCTAGCTGGTTCGTGGTATCTTAATTTGGCTCTTTAAGTGTAGGTGGTGTAGTTCTGATCTGTGGATGCATATGCCGGTACACATCTATATATATTGGTCCCAACTCCCAAGATAATGTCCGGTTAATATCTGTAGGTCTTGCCGTCCTGGGCGCAGTTATTAAACGAATCTTTAATTATTAATTATTGTGCCAGTCAAATTAATAACTGAAGACCTAACCGGCTTTGTGCTATAAAAACACCGAAATGGGGCAAATAAATCGATTGCTGTGTTTATCTCTTCTCCCTGAACCCGAACTCGGCCATTTGATTTAATTTATTAGCCCAGCAGTAGCAAGTTATACTACGTTTTAAAGTTAAGGGGTAAGTTTTAAACAAACACGATAAGCCTAATTTGGCCTTATCTATTTTCTTATTGGGCCAAAGATTTTTCACAATTTCATGGATGCCATATAAGTTGTTTCAGAGGACCCATCCAGCTGCATGCAGCCCATTTAGGCCTGGACTTCACACACCAAAAACAGGCGGACGTTTCGTTTCCTTAGAGCTTCCAGATTTTAATTTCTTTTAATCTGTTTTTACTCGAGTTCTCAAGTGTTTCTTTAGATTCAAAAGCTGATATAGTGATGTCCTGCATTGCCAATCCTAGTCATCAACTCTTTGTGGATGTAGGATATGCTTGCAAGATGTTTTTGGCTGCGACTTATAAGTTCAAGAGATATCATGCATGATAGGTGTAATTACAGAGAAGTTTGCGAGAAGACTTCATTTCACTGTTCCACTGCTAGCATCCTAAATGCCAAGGAGAGTAAAAAAAAAGGACAAAAACTCATAAATAATTCTAAAATCAAGTTATAAAATTCAAACTTCCATTGTATATACTACCCCTTCATCCTAAAATATTTTAACATATTACGGGATGAACCGTATTATAGTTCTAACTAACAACAAGGTTGCATATATTTTGTGGTGGATGTAGTATATTTGTGCTATAAATGGGCTTAAATTAATGGTCATCCAAAATACCCATTTTATCCTACCTAATTAATTAAGGCGCATTCGAAGTATTTCTATTCTAGTTTCTCTAGTGAAGCGTCTCTTTGGTACGTATAAACGTTGGTTTCTTATTAATTTTGTAGACCATGGTAATAATACTTCCTTCACACCGTAATTAATTAACGAAGACTGTATATAAGCAGTGAACATAAAAACAAATATTTAGATAATTGTACAGAACATATAATGACATCCAACATTATCATGTACTAGCAAACTATGACAACTTAAACCTGATACAAATATACAACATCATTTCCAATTTATTACATTCTAAAACTCGACATGTAATTAAGCATGTCAAATCATCATCCTCACATTATTTTCATAATATTTTAACATACATCGACCATCATTTCTAAAATACTTAACATGCATTCATCCACGTACTCACAGCCAAGTGCAATGCATCAAATATCTAGTAAGCCAACAAACATGCCATTACCTCCATTGTTATTGCCGAAAGATATATGATTCCTCGATTTACATCAATATATCTCAGATTAGCAGTTTATCTCTTGGGCCCTAGCTAGCAATCTAAAACTGCTGTAATATTACTGGAACATTGAAGTGGGCCGCCTGCGGCTGAACTCCCATAACGAGCGAAAATGATGATAAAAGAAATTATATTCAGATGCCAATGCAAGATTGCAACCATCGATCTTTGCTAGTAGATCATGGTCTTTTGTGAGCTACAAGTTTTTTCATCACATCAAGGTGCTGACAAGAGAGATGACTGGATCCTCTGCTTCATCTCTTGAGCACCACTCATTTGTTCTGTCTGTATGAGAGGATAAATTAGGTCAGAGAGAAACAATGTAACAAAATAAACATATCCACATGCATGATTAGATTCGTTTACATATAGGCACTAAGTTACAGAATTTATCAATATTATATTCATCTCTAGCTAGGTTAAGAAAACCAACAAAGCTCAATACGTCAATGCGTTGCAAAGTAGAGCCCCCTTAATTATTTGCTATGGACATTAGCTCTTTTGTTGTCTTAAGAAGTACTACTGCTGTATTTTCTAGAGTTTTAGTGTGTTAATTAGTATTAGTAAGAATACTCAGATATAAATACTCCATCCGTTTCAGAAGGTAAGGTATTTTGGTTTTGTTGCAAGTTAATACTACAAAAGTGGAGTTTAATGGTGGATTTAATAAAATTAATTTGTGTGCTATAAATGTTGTTAAGTTTTGTTTCTAAATGCTTGATCAACTTAAAGATATTTAATTTAGTAGTACAAAAGCAAAACACATTCTAAAATGGAGGGAGCATATATACTTGATCAATAAGTCTAGGCGCCATACACACAGAGACAGAGAGACAGATATATAGACATCCTATTCCTTTTTTTTCCTCAAATGGTATATCCTCATTTATATTTTGGGGAAAAAAGCACATTTTTAAGGAAGATATTGAAGGCTTGAATCCGACAAGTTCTCCACCTCATTAATTCTTACAGAGGAGGAGGAGGGGTGCAAACTGACAAAGTGAATATATTGGCCATTTGTGAAATATGTAGGATCTGTGTCGTTTGTCTCGTTTCTGTATATGCGAAAAAACACATTACTTTTAATGCATGTGTGTGTGTATATAAGTTATTTTCCCAATACAGAAAGTAGACCGCGACAAATGAAAGTAACATGAGTATAAAACCTGGCCTTGCTGGCATTGTCTGGTCCTTGTATTACGTGGTAATCTTATCCTTCGATATAGTTAATCTAAAGCCTATACACGTCTAGAGCCTGCCTCGAGCAAAAAAAAAAAAGAGGTAGATATTAAACTGGTATTGGTTTCTCTGAAATAAATAGAATGTTGCAGTGACGGAGCTAGTAATTTTATTTGTGGGGTCAATTATCGTTGTTTAATATTTTAGTGGGATCATTTACACAAAATTTAATGGATTTAAATGAAAAAAAGAGTATTCACAAGGGTGTTAGTGAAAAAGCTATCGGGTCAGCCGCCCCCACAGCTTGTAATATAAATAGCTCCACCACTGGTATTTTATACTTCCATCAAAAGTATAAAAATAAAATTAAATATATAAATAGTTTAATTATTTTCTTGAGGGGAAAATACTTTTACTGGTCTCAATTATTTCTCTGTTCGTATATTTTGGGCTTGGAATATGTTGCTCGAAGATCTCAGGGCTGTGCTTGTGCATGAACAATCGACGACCTATGCCATGCTGCATTACTGCCCATAAACAGGCAAGTATATCACAGGAAGCTTTCGTCTTCTAATTGTTTATTAATGTCTCTTTTACGATCAAACCAGTAATTTCTTCACCCAGTCCTAATCAGTAAAAACATTATTGTTCCATCTTACACTTTGTCCATTTGAAGAAATTCTCATCAAAATATTTTGAACTAGTTATATTCTAGCCAATTTAAAGTTTCTTTCCAGCAAATTTAATGGTAGGCAGAGCATGGTGCAGAGGTCGATCAGGAATTCTCTTCCATATTATCAGGGAAAAAAAACAAATAAATGTCAATTTAGAAAGACGAGACAGCCTGTCCTATGTCCTTTAATTTCTTACTGTAGTTAGAAAATGCTGATACGATAGTCAATACTCGTGATTAATAGCTGTTGGTACATGGTACGCATCAACATAAAGAAGATTAGTATAGTGGAAGAAGCTAGCTAGCTAGAGACACTGTGTTTAAGCAGGAATATTAGACCAGAACCTTGATTTGGCCTAAAAATTGTCCCCAACAAATTCCCTCTATTTGTAGGCCAGCGGAAAATTAAATTTTATATTGGCCTAAAAATTTCGGCACATGTTAATTAACTTATATTATCTTAATTAATTTTCGTGTGAAAGAAATGCATGTGTATATGTAACACTATAGCTTGCGACCTATTCATTCATAGCAATAAGTTCAACCCAGGGTTCATGATTTGATATTTTATTCCTCCATGTAAACGTTTTATTATGTATGGGCAAAAAAAATGTTATCTTCTGGATCTTCAGAATAAAAAAGTCATGTGAAAATAGTACTACTATCTATAATGCTCCATAGGAAAATACGGCTTTTGTGAATATCTTCTGACTTCAAAAGTTTGAATTAGCGAAGTCTCCTAAAGCATCAAATACGCCACTATCTTGGTCAGTAAAGTCCAGCAACAAAAGCAAATTAATTAAAGCAGCCGCAAATCAAACAGGACGCGACGACCATTTGACATTCATCGACGACCTACCCCCCCCCCCCCCCCCCCAAAAAAAAAAAAAAAAAAAAACAGTTGCTGACCAGTTCAACTAGTTAGTCACCTAGGACAAACAAATATTGTTTGGTAATAAAATCATACAAATAAACCCTCACATCCCAGGTTAATTGGAGTCAGCATCCTTGGGGCACTCACATGTGTCACTCTCGTGACGTCATCCCGGTGACGTCAGCACAGTAACACGTGCAACAATTGCAACCGTGTGAAAGGATAAGTGCCAAAGTGGACCACTCAGAGATTGGTAACAGCATGAATGCGGAGGACATAATGATAGAGAGGGGATCAGGGTAGTGAAAAATGTGACATGTTATTTTGTTTGGTACCTCCACCAACATGGTGTGGACGATGGTGCCGTCGACGGCGGCGACGCTGGCGGAGACGACCTTGAGGCGGAGCGACTCCACCGCGTGGCACACCTTCGCCATGGCGCCCCTCGTCTTCGCGCAACGTATGCTCACCGCCACCGTCTTCTCGCCCACTTTGGAGGCCTGGAGCTGCGGATCGGAGGGCCATGATTATGAGGTTTGAAGGATTAAACCTTAAATTTTTTTTAAAGAAGTAATACATTTTTAATTGATGAATACTCCGTACCGAAAGAGATTTCGGCCTGCTAACCAGCTAAGTTGAAAACACACTAATCAGAAGAGTTGACAATTAGAATGGACCGTAAAAGTCCTCTGTTTCTTTTGTTTCTACCTCAAGGATTTGGAGAGAGGGAGAGGATGTCACGCGGAGGGCGCCGCCGCCACCGTCGAGCGGCGGCGTGCTCCGCAGCTTCTTCATCCTCGGCATGGCGACGCCACCGTTGTCGTCCTTGACAACGGTGGTGGCGGCGGCGGCAGCGGCGGCGGTGGACTGGAGGACGGATATCTCGTCGAGCAGTTGCCGCTCCTCCTCCTGCAGCTTCTCGATGTGCGCGATGGCGTCCCTCACGATGGACGCCTTGTCCATCTACCACACCCAAACACAAGCGCACTCTCATGATCTCATCTCATCAGAAGTGCAATTAATTCACTTGAGATCGATCAACTGACTAATTGATTCGTTAAATCAATCGATTAATCGGCTAATTGAACCTTGGTGATTTTGGGGACGACGGCGCGGAGCGCGAAGAGCTTCTCGTTGAGCCGCTTGCGGCGGTCCCGCTCCATGGCTATGTTCTTGCTGCTCGCCGCCGCCGCCGCCGACACCGCCGCCGTCGAGCACGAGTTGACGACGTCCGGCGAGCTCGAGTTGGCGTAGCGAGACTGAGAGGTGTACGCGTACAGCTCGGACAGCGACTCGTCGTACTCCTTCTCCACCATCGCCGGCGTCGCCGGCGCCGGCGCCGGCACGTACATGCCGCCGCCGAAGCCGTCCATCAGCAAGCTAATCAACCAAACAAACTCCGTCAATACAGAATTGGAGTCGAGTCATCGTCGGCGGCGGGCGGCGGCGGAGGAGGGAGACGAACCTGTCGGCGACGGCGAGGTCGAAGATGTGAGGCGTGTGCCAGTAGAGGTCGAGGAGGACGCCCATGTCCGCAGCTGCCTCCATTGGAGTAGGGGGGAAGTTAATCAGGTAGGGTATAGTCGTATAGACTATAGCAATTAACTATTAGCAATATTTTCCTCCTTTTTCTTGGGTCTAATATGGCATGTGTGTGGTGGTTTTTTCTTGCACAGGGAGAGTGAAGTATAATTTTGGCTTTATTCTCCAAAGTCTTATGCTTCACTAGCTAACCACCAGTGGTTTTGCTATGCTAGCTGAAGTGACTACTAGTGACTAGTGAGTGTCGCCAGCTATAGCTCTCATGCTTTTTATATTACATGGAAGGTAGGCAAGCATGGAATAGTGAGGAGTGTGGATGATGCTGTTTGTTTGTTGGGGTTTGTGTGGTTGGTGTTAAAGTCGTTACCGCACAAAGCTTGAGGCTCAATCATGGTGAGCATCTTTGTGGTGCTCTATGCTTACAGCCTTGGAGACAAAGGGGAAAGACGAGGGATAAGAAGAGGGAAAGCATATGGAATTGCATGGTCCACTTAATTGGGAGAGGCTTTGCTACAACAAGGCTGTGTGTGTTTGCAAGGACCAGCGTACGTCTCCCAAGCTCCCAGCTGGCTTTGTGGATCAATGGCACTAGTACCAAAACCATTTCGAGAGGGCTGTTAGGCCATTCCTAACCAAATACTAACTAAGATAGTGTCCATAGTATTAAATTAAAATGAGAAAATAGAAGAAAATCAGGTCTTGTATGAGATATGGTTTCTGCACAATATCCAAGACATCATGTGAGATAAGCAGCATTAAATTTAAATATAGAAAAGTGGTGTTTGCATTAAAGAATAGCGTCTAGTAGGGCAAGTTTTATAGTGGAGGTGAGTGCCACATCTAATTTAAACCATGTCATCTTCTCATTAATTAAAAGGTAACAAGTACAACATGCCACCTCTAGTACACAAACCCCAATATTAGTTTACTCTCACATCATCTTATATTTTTCTTGGAGATTATGTGGAGGTTGCCCCTTGCATGAGGGGTGGCTCATTCTCTCTCTCCTAACTTATCTCCTCCAACTTATCACCTAATCCTATGTGGTAAATTTAGGGGCAACATGAAGGTGCTTATAGTACTTGCCCGTACTAGTTTCTTGATGATGTGCAGTTTGTGGAAAATGTCTAGTATCTTGTGTTGGGAATGGCCTTAAATTAAACACATTTCTAGAGGCCGGCGGGCATGTCAGCCTTTAATAAATACACTTATGGAAATAGACTATATATCAATGCAGGTGAAAGCCATTTTCCGAAGAATTTTCATTTTTATTTTTCAAATTTTTATTTTTTAAATTTAAAAATAGGTCCTTCTAAAACTTATTTTCAGAATCTGAACCTTTTGGTTATGCAAGCCAGTCTGACGTGGTAAAACAGTACGGATACGTCACACATAGCGGGCGCGATAATTTTATCCTGCCACGCCAGCGAGAGTGACATAGCCAAATAACACTGCAGTACTAACCAGACTGGCATGACCAAATGTCACGCCCCGAACTAGCCCTGAGCGGAACTAGCTCGTGACGCTCCAAATTAACCTGTTAACCGATACCAGTCCCAGGAAACAGTGCTGGTATCACAGGAAGACAGCATATCACAGCAACAGAGGTCTCTTTATTATAGAGTAGGATTACAGTCATGTTGGGCTGCGGACAGACCCGAGCTCACAACTGCATTACAAAAGCGGAAAGCGGAAGCCAAGACTTGGACCAAACATCACAGGCGCGACTTGGGAACTAGGCCGAAACCCTAAAACTCTTCGAAACCAGCTTGCTCCTGGAAGAACTCCTCTTCAGCGGGATCCACATCGCCTTCTTCAGCAACTGGGAGGGGGATTATTTATATAGAGCAAGGGTGAGTACAGGAGTACTCAGCAAGCCATGGGAATTTAAGTGTTTAATGCAGGCTTCAAAGGAAAGGCTATTGTTTTCGCAATTGATTTTGGTTTAAACTTCTTTTTGGAATCATCTAGGTGAGTGCTTCTCAAACGACACGGATGAGACAGTGCATCTCGTCCGGTCGGAGTATGTGCAATGTATCAATCTTTAAAACAGGGTTGGCATCCGGCCAACGATTTTCAAACGGCCAACAGGCCAACACCTTTTCTTTAAACGGCCAACCGGCCAACAGCTTTTGAAACGGCCAACAAGCCACATTTTTATAAACGGCCCTCAGGCCAACAGCTTTTCACGGCCAACAAGCCAACATCTTTTTTTTCAAACGGCCATCAGGTTATCAGCTTTTTAAACAGCTAACCAGGCCCGGCTGATCCCATCAGCCACAGGTTTCCAAACATCGAAACCAAACCACTTCAGCTTTCACAAAGCAGTTGTCAAACAAAACTACGCTAGGAATCACCTCACATCCGCCCATGACCGTGGGCACGGCTGTTCGAACAGTTAATTAGACCTCTGCAGAGGGGGTACACTTTACCCACACGACATTACTAACCCGAATCAACCAGCCCGTGTATAACGGCCACGTCTGGTTGACCTAAAGGCTTTCATGACAAGGCATTTCGAAAGCCGACACAGGTTCGCCATATGCCGACGAGGGGGGTCCCAGACCGACAACAGGTTAGGTCCCGGACCATGCTGTGCCAGGAAGCTCGGGGGTCTTCCCCGCCACCACCCCGAAGAATCCACATGCCTCTCGGACATCAAAGCTCCCCCGATTAGCAATTTACTCAGCCAGGGGTGTCCCATACCACCCATGTGGTTGCACATGTCTTATGTTTGGATGAAATTCCAAGGAATCGGTCCTTAATTGCAAGAGCAGGAAACCGTACTCCCAGTACGTTCCCCGGTCCGCGATTTTCGAAACTCATTTAGTTCGCAAACACCGACCCAGGTGTCGGGTTTTCCAAATCTTTCGTAAAACCTCAGGTTTTACCCATCATTGAATATTTTAAGTTTTGGGGGAGAAGTGTCCCGAAGTGCGTACCCGAGGGTCCGCACATCGAAGCACAACAGTCGACAAAGGGGATTCAGGTATTCAACAAGTCATGGAGGGTATTTGCAGCAAAGTGGGATTGGGGCCGACGGGATAACCCGTAAAACTCGGCCGATTACTTGTGTGAGTCCTAACCATGCAATATTTGCGCAAAAGAAATACTTAGATTTAAATTATGGGTGCAAGATGATCAAAGGTGACTTGCCTTGCTCGAGATCTTGAGCTTGATCTTCGAGATCCTCGCACTGCGGGTCTTCGGGCTCCGGAACTACACGCGGAACGGAACAACTCAACAAACAGCGAAAATAAAGCCCTATTAATGACCTCTAAGCGTGCCATTAAATAGATCTCGAGATTTGGAGAATTTTGGAAGTTGAACGGAGTCAATCGGATACACGGTTGAGAAGATATGGAATTTCAAAGATTATTGGATTTTTGGATCAAAGGAAAAAGGAAAAAGGATTTAATTAAATCCTTTTAAAAAGAAAAAGAAATTAAATTGGAGGAGGGACGGGATTTAGACTTCCTCGGGCGGCTTAGGGCGCGGCCCAAAGGAAAGTCGGCTCGGCCGAGGCCTAATGGGCCGACCGGCCCAATAGCGCACGGGCGCGGGCGGAGGAGAGAGAGGGGACCGGGTGGACGCGGTCCATCGCGCGGGATCCCGGGTGGGACCCGCCTGTCGGCGACACGGTCCACCGCGGACTCGGCGCACGCGGCGCGGCGCTAGGGTTAGGGTTTGGACGGCGCGCACATGCGCGGCGCACGGGAGACGCGGGTGCGGCGGGCCCACGTGCAGCCGCACGGCCTGCCGTGGACCGCGCGCACGGGAGGAAGGACGGAGGGAGGGGAGCGGCTGACCCACGCGCTGAGGTGGCGCCGACGTGGCACCGACGTGGGCGAGCGGGAGGAGGAAGACGATGACGCCGGGAATGGACGGCGGACGGCGGCGGCGAGCGACGGCGAGATTTACGGCGACACGAGCGACGGGGCGAGCACCGGGAGGTCGACCGAGAGGAGGGGAAGAGAGCCAACGGCTCGGATGCGCCGGAGGAGATGCGACGGCGACGAATCGCGGCGATGACCGACGGCGGCGAGAGGAGAGGGGAACGGCGACGGCGGCGCAAGGGACTAATTCCCGGCGGCTAGGAGCATCTAGGGGGTTACGGGAGCTCGAATCCGTCGCCGGATTGGACGGAGGAGCTCCGAGGAGGGCCGGCGACGTGCGCCTCCTCCGAGCTTCGGGCGGCGTCGACGGCGGCACGCGGCGAGCGAGGGCGAGACCCGGGGCTTCGCCGGCGGGTCGGGGAGGGTCTACTCTAGCTAACACCGAAGGCGGAACGGAGGAGATGGAGGGAGGAGGGAGAACGGAGGGAGACAGTACCGAGCGGAGGAGGGCGGCGCCGAGACGACGGCTGGCGGCGCGGGAGGATTCTTCCGGCCTCGGGCCGGGGAAGAGGAAGGGGAGGAGCACCCGGAGACTTCTTCCGAGTCCTCGGCTGCGCACGGCTTCGGCGGTACGCGGCGAGCGACGGAAGTGAAGGAGGAAGAGGAGCGGCAATGGCGCGGTGGAGAAATGGGGGAAAAACGGAGGAGAGGGGCTAGGGTTAAATGGGGGGCCGAGGTCGGTTCGGGAACCGACTTGGGCGGTCAAGGAGGAGGACGGGCGCTCGGTGGTCGCGGGGGAGGACGGCTGACGCCGGCGGAGCGGAGGGAAAAAGGAGAAAGAGGGAAGAAAGGGCTTCGCCCTTTTTGCCGATTCGGGAGAAAAGAGGGAAAGGAGAGGGGGCGCGGCGCGGCCGGGAGGGCGAGGCGCGCGCGGCTTTGCCTCCGCGCGTTGGACGCTTGCGCGCGGAGTGGCGGGGCCGCGGGAGGTGACGTCGGCGGCGGTGTTGGAGCGGCGCGGCGACAGCGGCGGCAGGCGCGGGGCCGGGCGGATGACGGCGGCGCGGCCGGCCGGTCGGCCACTGCGGGTGCGCGCGCGCGGGAGGGATTCGAAGGCGGTGCGCGGGAGAGGCGAAGGCGGTGCGGCGCGGCCGCGTGCCTGCGCACGCGCGGGCTCGGGGGCGGGCGAGGGCACGCGCGAGAGAGAGGAGGAAGGGAGGCTCGGGAGAGAGGGAGCCGAGGGAGAGAGAGAGAGAGAGAGAGAGAGAGAGAGAGAAAAGGAAGGGGCTGGGCCCACTTGGCAGAGAGAGAGGAAGAGAGAAAGGAGGGGAGGAATGGGCCGGGCCCACTGGCAGGGAGGCAAACTAGACTTTTCGCGGGGAATTTGAATTTGAGGAATTGGATTGGAATTTGGATTTGCCGGAGGATCGGAGACTCGAGATCGGGAATTGGCACTGGGACTGACAACAAGCAGGAAAGCAAATTTCGCAATTAGGGTTTTTAAGATTTAATTTTCCCGCTAGGCGCCACGACGGAACGGGCGCTACAGACCAACCCCCCTAACAAGAATCTCGACCCCGAGATTCAGCACCTAAGGGAGCAGCTCCGGAAACTCGGCGCGGAGATGATCTTCTCGTTCCCAGGTTGCCTCATCTTCAGAATGGTTGCTCCACTGGACTTTATAGAACTTGATGGTCTTCCTGCGAGTCTGACGTTCTGCCTCTTCGAGAACTCTGATCGGTCTTTCCTTGTAGGTCAGATTCTTTTCCAGTTCGATATTGCTCAGGGGAACTTGTTCTTCCGGAATACGCAGACACTTCTTTAACTGAGACACGTGAAACACGTTGTGCACATCTGCGAGACCTTCAGGTAACTCAAGCTGATAAGCCACCTCGCCACGTCTGGCGGTTATGAGGTAGGGGCCGATGTAGCGGGGTGCTAACTTGCCGGACATCCCAAACCTCTTCATTCCACGAAGGGGTGATACCCGTAAGTACACATGATCCCCTACTTCGAACTCAAGGTCACGCCTTCGATTGTCTGCGTAATTCTTTTGTCGGTTCTGAGCTGTCTTTAATCGTTCTCGGATCAGCTTAACTTGTTCTTCTGCTGCCTTTAGTATGTCAGGTCCGAACACCAGTGCTTCGCCAACCTCATTCCAGCACAAGGGTGTGCGGCATTTTCTTCCGAACATTGCTTCATTTGGCGACATCTGAATGCTGGCCTGATAACTGTTGTTGTACGAGAACTCGGCATACGGCAAACAACGGTCCCAAGTACCTTCAAAATCCAGAGCACATGCACGAAGCATGTCTTCTAGGATTTGATTTACTCTTTCAGTCTGACCATCGGTCTGCGGATGGTAAGCTGTACTAAAATTTAGATCGGTTCCGAGAGCCTCATGCAACTGTTTCCAGAACCTTGATGTGAACTGAGTGCCTCGATCTGACACAATCTTCTTGGGACAGCCAAATCTACATACGACATGCGTCATGTAGAGTTCTGCCAGTTTCTTTCCATCAAAGGTGGTTTTCACTGGCACGAAATGAGCTGACTTCGTGAGTCGATCCACGATTACCCAGATGGAGTCATACCCGCTAGGGGTTCTCGGCAAACCGGTGATGAAATCCATTCCGATTTCTTCCCATTTCCACTCAGGAATTGGTAACGGTTGCAGCAGTCCGGCTGGCCTTTGATGCTCTGCCTTGACTCTTTGACAAATGTCACAAAGGGCTACATATTCTGCGACATCTCGCTTCATTCCTGCCCACCAGAAGTATGCTTTGATATCCTGATACATCTTCGTACTTCCTGGATGAATGGAGTAGGCGGATTCATGAGCTTCTTTTAAAATGAGATCTCTCAACTCCTTCTTGGCCGGTACACAGATGCGTGATCCGCACCAAACTGTGCCTTGATCGTCTATGGAGAAACTGGTGTCCTTCTTCTCCTGTATTCTTTTTATCAATTCTTTTATCCCTTCATCATCCTTCTGAGCTTCTCGGATTTGGGATTCTAGGGTAGGTTGCACTGTTAAGCTGGCAGGGACACCTGACCGTACCATAGTCAGTCTTAACTTCTCCAATTCTTTGCACAGGCGATCTTGGTCAGGCCATATTTGAGCTGCGTTGCAATAGGTCTTTCGACTTAGCGCATCAGCGACCACATTAGCTTTGCCGGGATGGTAATGAATTCCTAGATCGTAATCCTTGATTAGTTCCAGCCATCTTCTCTGTCTCATATTTAACTCGGTCTGAGTGAAGATGTACTTAAGACTTTTGTGATCGGTGTATACTTCACATCTGTTCCCGATTAAATAGTGCCTCCAGATCTTGAGAGCATGAATTACGGCGGCTAACTCGAGATCATGGGTGGGATAGTTGACTTCGTGAGGCCTAAGCTGCCTGGATGCATAGGCCACAACCTTTCGTTCTTGCATTAGGACACATCCTAAGCCTTGTCTCGATGCATCACAGAAGATTTCGAAATCTCTTCGGATATCAGGCAAGGTGAGGACTGGGGCGGTGGTCAACCTTTTCTTCATTTCCTGAAAACTGTTTTCACATGCTGCTGACCATTCAAACTTCTTTTCCTTCTTCAATAGCTCGGTCATAGGTCTTGCTAGCTTAGAGAATCCTTCGATGAATCTCCGATAATAACCAGCTAGGCCAAGGAAACTTCGGATCTCTGACACATTCTTAGGCGGATTCCAAGCAAGTACGGCTTCAACCTTGCTAGGATCTACTTCAACACCGTTAGAGGAGATCACGTGACCAAGAAATGCTACTCGGTCCAACCAGAATTCGCATTTCGAGAACTTGGCGAATAGTCGATGATCCCTGAGCTTTTCCATTATCAGTCTCAGGTGTTTAGCATGTTCTTCCTCACTCTTGGAGTATATCAAGATGTCATCGATAAATACCACAACAAACTGGTCCAGGTATTCCATGAAGATCTTGTTCATCAGGTTCATGAAGAATGCTGGAGCGTTGGTGAGTCCGAAGGACATTACTGTGAACTCATACAGACCGTAACGCGTTGAGAAAGCGGTCTTCGGAATATCTTCAGGTCTGATCTTCAACTGATGGTAACCTGATCTTAGGTCGATCTTAGAGAAAACTTTTGCTCCTTTGAGTTGATCGAACAGGTCGTCAATCCGTGGCAACGGGTACTTGTTCTTTATAGTTACTTCATTTAGGGCTCTATAGTCAATTACCATTCTCTCAGAGCCATCCTTTTTCTTAACCAGAAGCACTGGGGCTCCCCAAGGGGACGAGCTAGGTCGCACATAACCTTTACTTTCCAATTCTTCGATTTGCCTCTTGACTTCTGCTAGTTCATTAGCTGCCATTCGGTAGGGTCTTTTTGCAATCGGCGCGGTGCCTGGTGCTAGTTCTATGGCGAACTCAATTTCTCGGTCTGGTGGCATACCCGTTAATTCTTCTGGAAATACATCGGGGTATTCACAGACTATGGGCACTGATTCCAAGGGAATGGCTTGCAAACTGGCTAGAATAGACCGACTTGCGGTTGGGGTGTTAGGGGTAAAGCGGACTTGCTTTCCCTCAGGTCCTTGCAAGGTGATGGACTTTTCAGCACAATCTATCTGTCCTTTGTGCTTAGCCAACCAATCCATCCCTAGGATGATGTCCAGGCTTTGCGAGTCTAGGACTATCGGTTTGGCTAGGAAGTCAACTTCCTCAATTCTAAGGTTAACTTCCGGGCATATTTTAGTTGCCCTTATATCCCTTCCAGGGGAATGTACTATCATTGGAATCCTCAAATTTTGGGTTTTCCAACCATTTCTTTTCACAAAAGCTTGCGATATGAAGGAATGGGAAGCTCCTGAATCGAACAGAACTATTGCGGGTACGGAGTTGACAGGGAACATACCCATCACGACGTCTGGAGCATCCTGGGCGGTTTCAGCTTGAATGTGGTTCACTCGGCCTCGACCAAAGTGGTTGGAAGCACGAGAACCTTGTCCACTTGCCTGAGAGCTAGGACGAGTTTGAGCTACTGCTGGAGTAGGAGTTCTGGCTGTGCTGCCATTAGCATGTCCTGAGTTGGTGCTGGGAGGATTCTGAGGGCACTGCCTGGCAAAGTGACCCATCTGTTTGCACCGGAAACACTGAACTGGTGCCTGTCCTGATGGCGACTTGAAGGAGGTAGTACTGTTTGGTGCAGTATTGCCACTAGGGGCATGATGCTGCTGTGGCTGAGGTGCCGGACGATTCACCTGTTGTCGAGGGGCATAGCCTGGCTGGCGGTTAACTTGAGTGACTGACTGATGGTATTGCATGGGTTGTCCAAAGCGAGGGCGAGGTGCGCCTCGGGAAAAATTGCCCTGGTGGTTAGACTTGCGTTTCTTATATTCTTCGGCGGCTTCCTTTCTGGCATCCTCAAGCAGTAGTGCCTTGTTGATCATATGCTGAAAGGTGGGGAAGTCATGAGCAAGCAACTGGAGTCTCATTCCAACTGCGACACCTTTCAGGAACTTCCTGATCTTCTTCTTGTCTGTGTCCACTTCCTCAGGAGCATACCGAGCCAACTTGTTGAACTGACTCAGGTATTCATTGATGCTGCTATTGCCTTGCTTAAGCTTGCTAAATTCCTCTTTCTTCATATCGATGGCGCTTTCGGGCACATGAGCTGCACGGAAGGCCGTAGCAAACTCATCCCAAGCAATGTTAGTGGGGTCTGGGTGTGCATTGCAATAATTCTCCCACCAATCTGCTGCAGGTCCTCTTAGCTGGTGAGAGGCGTAGAGCGTCTTCTCAACAGAAGTGCACTGCACTAAGTTGAGTTTTCGTTCAACATCTTTCAGCCAATCGTCAGCCTCAACGGGCTCGACGGTCTGAGTGAATTCTGGCGGACGAGACCTTAGGAAGTCTGTTAGCTTGGGCCTATTGTTACCCATGTGAGGATGGCCATTTCCATGCGCGTTATGCTGAAAACCGGCTATGGCTGTGGCTAATCCTTGCAGGATCTGCGTCTGAACTGCCATCAAGTGTTGCATGTTATTCTCAACATGTGGTGGGGATGGGATGCGTTCTTCTCCAGAATTGTGACTGGCGGTGTGGTGAGAGCGGTGGGACTGTTCCACTTCTGCGGCACGAGAAACTGAGCGATGCGAGCGGTTGCTGCGATGAGGTTGCTCGACTTCTGCATTGCGGGAAGCTGAACGGTGTGAACGGCTGCTGTGGACTGACTGCTCATTATCTGACTCACGATTTGCTTCTATCTCTGCTCTTCTTTCCTCAAAACCGAGGCGGGCTGGTGCACGAACAGCACGGCGGGGGCGACTAGCCATCTAAACTCCCAGAAAAGGGCGGGATAAGAATCAGATAAGCACTTAGAGAAGGCAAGAAACAAAGTAAATAACAACTAGATAGCACACACTAGGCATAAACTGGTTTTCTCAAATCATAAAGACACCTGATACAACGGGTGTGGACAAGTCACAGAGCTACGCCGAGCTTGACTGTACGCACACCTCCTAGGAGAACCAGACTACCAGACAACACCCACATCAAACACACGCACGCACTACCTCGCCACGACTCCAAAAGAGTTGGCGGCGGAACAAAAGGGCCTATCTCACGGACGGCTGCTGAAGACTGACTCCTCTACTCCTCGTCCGCCTGGCTGCCTCCGGTAGTCGCCTCCTCTGTCGAAGAGACGTCGATCGGCTGAAGCGAAGAGACCGGCGGTACCTGTCGAGGGCCGGCAGCAGCACGGGCTGCTGGCGGAGGGGGAGCTGGGTGGTCAAAGCGAAACACCGTGGAGGAACCAACGACACGCTTCCGCGCAGTGCGGATAAAGCGTGGGCCACGGCGGGAGGAAGCAACGGGAGTGTGACCTGGAGTGTAGGAAGGGCTAACTGGGTGAGGGTAGGGAGAGTACACTGGTGAGTACGGCGCACGCGAGCTGGGGGAGCGCGGGCCACTGGGAGTGCGGGCAGAGCCACGGGAGCTGTGGGAAGACAGGTGGCTGGCGTGGCAGAGGCGGCCTGAGTCCCAAGAGACAGTGTCAACTGAGGTGACACCCTCCTCGGCTAGGCGGGCCTCCAGAGCTGCGTAGCGGCGGGCAAGGGAGCGGTAAGCCTCAAGGAGCAAGTCGTGCTGAGTGGCCTGAGCCTCTGAAAGCTCGACCATGCGAGTCAGCACTGGCTGAGACTCGCTGTACGGACAGGGGTACCTGGCGTCCGTACGGCCGGAAGGAAGGCGTGGAAGCTGCCGGAAGGCAGAACCTCCGAGACGGTGACCGTAGTCGTGGGCCAGACGACGAAGCGCAGTCCAGGAGAGGTCCTGGTACGCGATCTGGAGAGTGGGCCTGGCCACAGTGAAGTGGTGGGGGCGAAGGCCGGCTCCGTGTATACCTCCACGGGGGTAAAGGTACACAGAGAGCTCACAGCGAGGGGGAGTGCGGTCCACAGAGTAACCCGTGTACTCGGGACACGAGGAGCCAAGGAAACGGGCGAGGTCACGAAGCTGGGCGACGTGGTGACCCTCACCAAAACCGTGGGAACTGAAGCTGGCGTTCACTGCCATCTACAATTTTGAAAGAGGGAGAAAAGATCAGTAACCATTTTAGAAACAAACTACTGAAAATAAAGGAAAGCAAAAGAAGCCTTAGCTTTTCGCAAATAATTTTGAACTTAGTATCCTTAGGGTCGTCCTAAGCGTCGGGTTTTCGTCCTAGGGCCAAGCCTGTGCTCTGATACCATCTCTTGTCACGCCCCGAACTAGCCCTGAGCGGAACTAGCTCGTGACGCTCCAAATTAACCTGTTAACCGATACCAGTCCCAGGAAACAGTGCTGGTATCACAGGAAGACAGCATATCACAGCAACAGAGGTCTCTTTATTATAGAGTAGGATTACAGTCATGTTGGGCTGCGGACAGACCCGAGCTCACAACTGCATTACAAAAGCGGAAAGCGGAAGCCAAGACTTGGACCAAACATCACAGGCGCGACTTGGGAACTAGGCCGAAACCCTAAAACTCTTCGAAACCAGCTTGCTCCTGGAAGAACTCCTCTTCAGCGGGATCCACATCGCCTTCTTCAGCAACTGGGAGGGGGATTATTTATATAGAGCAAGGGTGAGTACAGGAGTACTCAGCAAGCCATGGGAATTTAAGTGTTTAATGCAGGCTTCAAAGGAAAGGCTATTGTTTTCGCAATTGATTTTGGTTTAAACTTCTTTTTGGAATCATCTAGGTGAGTGCTTCTCAAACGACACGGATGAGACAGTGCATCTCGTCCGGTCGGAGTATGTGCAATGTATCAATCTTTAAAACAGGGTTGGCATCCGGCCAACGATTTTCAAACGGCCAACAGGCCAACACCTTTTCTTTAAACGGCCAACCGGCCAACAGCTTTTGAAACGGCCAACAAGCCACATTTTTATAAACGGCCCTCAGGCCAACAGCTTTTCACGGCCAACAAGCCAACATCTTTTTTTTCAAACGGCCATCAGGTTATCAGCTTTTTAAACAGCTAACCAGGCCCGGCTGATCCCATCAGCCACAGGTTTCCAAACATCGAAACCAAACCACTTCAGCTTTCACAAAGCAGTTGTCAAACAAAACTACGCTAGGAATCACCTCACATCCGCCCATGACCGTGGGCACGGCTGTTCGAACAGTTAATTAGACCTCTGCAGAGGGGGTACACTTTACCCACACGACATTACTAACCCGAATCAACCAGCCCGTGTATAACGGCCACGTCTGGTTGACCTAAAGGCTTTCATGACAAGGCATTTCGAAAGCCGACACAGGTTCGCCATATGCCGACGAGGGGGGTCCCAGACCGACAACAGGTTAGGTCCCGGACCATGCTGTGCCAGGAAGCTCGGGGGTCTTCCCCGCCACCACCCCGAAGAATCCACATGCCTCTCGGACATCAAAGCTCCCCCGATTAGCAATTTACTCAGCCAGGGGTGTCCCATACCACCCATGTGGTTGCACATGTCTTATGTTTGGATGAAATTCCAAGGAATCGGTCCTTAATTGCAAGAGCAGGAAACCGTACTCCCAGTACGTTCCCCGGTCCGCGATTTTCGAAACTCATTTAGTTCGCAAACACCGACCCAGGTGTCGGGTTTTCCAAATCTTTCGTAAAACCTCAGGTTTTACCCATCATTGAATATTTTAAGTTTTGGGGGAGAAGTGTCCCGAAGTGCGTACCCGAGGGTCCGCACATCGAAGCACAACAGTCGACAAAGGGGATTCAGGTATTCAACAAGTCATGGAGGGTATTTGCAGCAAAGTGGGATTGGGGCCGACGGGATAACCCGTAAAACTCGGCCGATTACTTGTGTGAGTCCTAACCATGCAATATTTGCGCAAAAGAAATACTTAGATTTAAATTATGGGTGCAAGATGATCAAAGGTGACTTGCCTTGCTCGAGATCTTGAGCTTGATCTTCGAGATCCTCGCACTGCGGGTCTTCGGGCTCCGGAACTACACGCGGAACGGAACAACTCAACAAACAGCGAAAATAAAGCCCTATTAATGACCTCTAAGCGTGCCATTAAATAGATCTCGAGATTTGGAGAATTTTGGAAGTTGAACGGAGTCAATCGGATACACGGTTGAGAAGATATGGAATTTCAAAGATTATTGGATTTTTGGATCAAAGGAAAAAGGAAAAAGGATTTAATTAAATCCTTTTAAAAAGAAAAAGAAATTAAATTGGAGGAGGGACGGGATTTAGACTTCCTCGGGCGGCTTAGGGCGCGGCCCAAAGGAAAGTCGGCTCGGCCGAGGCCTAATGGGCCGACCGGCCCAATAGCGCACGGGCGCGGGCGGAGGAGAGAGAGGGGACCGGGTGGACGCGGTCCATCGCGCGGGATCCCGGGTGGGACCCGCCTGTCGGCGACACGGTCCACCGCGGACTCGGCGCACGCGGCGCGGCGCTAGGGTTAGGGTTTGGACGGCGCGCACATGCGCGGCGCACGGGAGACGCGGGTGCGGCGGGCCCACGTGCAGCCGCACGGCCTGCCGTGGACCGCGCGCACGGGAGGAAGGACGGAGGGAGGGGAGCGGCTGACCCACGCGCTGAGGTGGCGCCGACGTGGCACCGACGTGGGCGAGCGGGAGGAGGAAGACGATGACGCCGGGAATGGACGGCGGACGGCGGCGGCGAGCGACGGCGAGATTTACGGCGACACGAGCGACGGGGCGAGCACCGGGAGGTCGACCGAGAGGAGGGGAAGAGAGCCAACGGCTCGGATGCGCCGGAGGAGATGCGACGGCGACGAATCGCGGCGATGACCGACGGCGGCGAGAGGAGAGGGGAACGGCGACGGCGGCGCAAGGGACTAATTCCCGGCGGCTAGGAGCATCTAGGGGGTTACGGGAGCTCGAATCCGTCGCCGGATTGGACGGAGGAGCTCCGAGGAGGGCCGGCGACGTGCGCCTCCTCCGAGCTTCGGGCGGCGTCGACGGCGGCACGCGGCGAGCGAGGGCGAGACCCGGGGCTTCGCCGGCGGGTCGGGGAGGGTCTACTCTAGCTAACACCGAAGGCGGAACGGAGGAGATGGAGGGAGGAGGGAGAACGGAGGGAGACAGTACCGAGCGGAGGAGGGCGGCGCCGAGACGACGGCTGGCGGCGCGGGAGGATTCTTCCGGCCTCGGGCCGGGGAAGAGGAAGGGGAGGAGCACCCGGAGACTTCTTCCGAGTCCTCGGCTGCGCACGGCTTCGGCGGTACGCGGCGAGCGACGGAAGTGAAGGAGGAAGAGGAGCGGCAATGGCGCGGTGGAGAAATGGGGGAAAAACGGAGGAGAGGGGCTAGGGTTAAATGGGGGGCCGAGGTCGGTTCGGGAACCGACTTGGGCGGTCAAGGAGGAGGACGGGCGCTCGGTGGTCGCGGGGGAGGACGGCTGACGCCGGCGGAGCGGAGGGAAAAAGGAGAAAGAGGGAAGAAAGGGCTTCGCCCTTTTTGCCGATTCGGGAGAAAAGAGGGAAAGGAGAGGGGGCGCGGCGCGGCCGGGAGGGCGAGGCGCGCGCGGCTTTGCCTCCGCGCGTTGGACGCTTGCGCGCGGAGTGGCGGGGCCGCGGGAGGTGACGTCGGCGGCGGTGTTGGAGCGGCGCGGCGACAGCGGCGGCAGGCGCGGGGCCGGGCGGATGACGGCGGCGCGGCCGGCCGGTCGGCCACTGCGGGTGCGCGCGCGCGGGAGGGATTCGAAGGCGGTGCGCGGGAGAGGCGAAGGCGGTGCGGCGCGGCCGCGTGCCTGCGCACGCGCGGGCTCGGGGGCGGGCGAGGGCACGCGCGAGAGAGAGGAGGAAGGGAGGCTCGGGAGAGAGGGAGCCGAGGGAGAGAGAGAGAGAGAGAGAGAGAGAGAGAGAGAAAAGGAAGGGGCTGGGCCCACTTGGCAGAGAGAGAGGAAGAGAGAAAGGAGGGGAGGAATGGGCCGGGCCCACTGGCAGGGAGGCAAACTAGACTTTTCGCGGGGAATTTGAATTTGAGGAATTGGATTGGAATTTGGATTTGCCGGAGGATCGGAGACTCGAGATCGGGAATTGGCACTGGGACTGACAACAAGCAGGAAAGCAAATTTCGCAATTAGGGTTTTTAAGATTTAATTTTCCCGCTAGGCGCCACGACGGAACGGGCGCTACACCAAATAACACTGCCACGCTAGCTGTCCAGGCCAATGTGACGATATTGTTTTGCCACTCTAGCTGTCCAGGCCAATGTGACGGTATTATTTTGTCACGCTAGTCCGGTTGGCGTGGCCAAAAATTCACATCCTGTAAGTAAGTTTTAAGGGTTTATTTTTAAACTTAAAAATTCAAAAAGTTCAAAAAATAAAAAAAAAATCTTTTCCGGACCATAAAACCGTATGATTTTCAGAAACGTTTATAAATAAATTTCTTATAGTATCGTTAAATTTAGTTCTCAACGTTGTAATTGTTAATTGTTTTGTTTGTGCCATTCAATAATTATCACAGATCCTTAATCTATTCAGTCCTTCAGGCAGGGAAAAAGAAAACAGAAACACGAAACTCTTCGTACTCCATATATATGTTTGCCACTTACACATGTAGATAAGTATAATAATATTGTTCTAGCCTCACATATTACCATGACATCTCTACCAGGGACGAGTCAAGCTCAAACTAGGGTTGTGTGGTGACCGAAACCACGAAAAATTGAACAAACTTTATCAGCATATTAATTTTTTATTTTTATTTTAAATTTGGTCAACATACTAAGTGCGGTGTGACCACACGGCTATGACAACTCCAACTACCATGGTAACTGCGAGTTAATCAATAAGAAAGAAAACCTTAAATCAATATATCTTACACCTAGAATGCATTGTTCGAATCAATCCTCAGACGGATGTTATATGTGGGGAACACGACTTCGATATTGTGGGCAGTACGCGTGGGCAGTACTTACCATTGAACTTCTTAGATTTTGTGTTTTCGAGCCTCAATACTATTGTACGTGTTTATCTCAGCATCTCGGAGCAACTACTCGTAGTGCAATATATATCATTCACATGTATAAAGTATAAACATAGCACAATTTGATACACACAAATTAATTCATGGAGCATCTTTACTCATCTTGTGGTGCTCAGTTTACAGTCTTATTGCCTTAGAAATAGAGGAAAAGAAAGGAAAGCATGGACAGGGGAGGCAGGGCCCACTAGGGAGAGACTTGCCTACAAGCCTCAGTTTGCAAGGATTAGCATCCCAATTGGCTTTTTGGATGAATGCCACTAATAAAAAACCATTTTCAGTTAAACATATATTGCAGAGGTGGGCGGCATATCCTCCTGTAACAAGAACACATCTAGAAATAGGTTATCTATGCATGCAGCCACAAGGTTGCCCGTGAAAACGATTTTCTGAACACTTAAACTATGTAGTTTTCTAAAATATTTTTATAAATAAATTTATTATAGTATTATTTTAAATTTATTTTTCAACTCTGTAATAGTTAATTCATTCATTCGTACCTAAAAAAAATTCTCACAAACCATTCATCTATTTAGCCACTCTGCATAAAGAAGTGTAATAATATGTCCCCACAAAAAAAAAAGTGTAATAATACAGCCGTTCTAGCCTTGCCAAATTCCATGAGTTTCACTGCTATGAATGTCCCTACCCTGCTAATTAACTTTTATGTTTTCTAGCCGCAGTACTATATATGATTGTGTTGTCTCTACGTCTCAGGACGACTACTCATACAGTAATTAATACATATATATTCAAATGCATAAACACAACACGATTCATACACATGTTAATTTATTCATATGTTTCCAAGTAAAATGTAATATACTGAACATTTTATTCTGTTTACATGAAATGGATGTGATCTATGAACTCAATTGGAATTTGCAATATGATAATTTTGTTTAAGTACTTTTATATTTTTAAGAAAAGCCAACCAATCCGTAACTGCTGCTTGTGGGGGAATCTTTTACACATTAGTCCTGTTCGGTTAATCCCTCCCACAAGGAGAATTTAAGATAATTTGAAGAAAAAATATTCCATATAGATTGAGGTATTGGATTAATCCTCTTCAATACGCTCCGGTATCCTTCTTCTCCTGGGGATTAACCAAACCGGGCCTTAAAAGAGAGAGGTACTGGTACAATTTCATGGTCAGGTCGAGCCGTCGAGGCATCGAATAAATCAGGCATACAAATAAACATCGTTTTCACCGGCTGCCTAGTTAGTCTCCCAGCCTATGCATGGATGCAGGATGCATATGTAGCACTGTGCTGTAATTACCTCCCTGTCGTCCGAGTCCAAATCAGCATGGCCCTTTCCTTGGCTTCGCATTGCATTCTTGCAGGTGGCTGCAGATCAGGATCGATCTCGCCCGAGTGTGACGTCCCCGTTGTTTGCAACGAGTGACGGGGTCTCGTTTGGTTCTCTCCTTGTGGAAGAGCCCTCCTCTGCTTTTGCTTGCTGGTGTATATCCCCCTGTCCCAGAAAGAGTTCGAAATCCTAACTATAAACTTAGACACGTCCGTGTTCAGATTTATATATAAGTTAGAATTTATTTTTTTTAGATGATGGGTGTATATGTTTGCTGTTTTATTTTAGTGGAGAAGTTTTTTTTTTTTTTTGGCGGGAGAAGTATTTTCATTTCCTCCTCTGGCCAAATGTTAATGCTATGGTTTGTATGTGGAGCTTAAGGCGGCGAGACATTCATTTTGTCACGGTATAATATGTGGTATGTGTGTACCAGGGATTGGAGCAGAAGCTATCTGTGATTAAGTTATCGAGAAACAATACTTTAACTATAAATGTAGCATAAAAGTACTATATGTCACTATTTTCTTTTAGAAAGTATAGACATGTTTGGTTGTATGTCATTTCAAAAGTGGCATTCATATTTCGACCTCTGTTGCCTGACATTCACTAGAAGGCCTCATCTTGAGCTCTGTCGGACCACTGTCGCCTTACTTCCTGATCTAGCCACCCATTGTCGTCACCCTCCGTGGCAGTCTCCAAGCCGTTGTCACCGGCAATGGACCCTGCTCCTCCGTGACTAGAGACCATCGGCGATGCCCTCTCCCCGGTCAGTGCCACCGGAGTACTACACGCTACTATAGGAGGCTCCCATGTCATCCTGTCGGCTAACTTCGCCTTCATGCCTTCAGCTCCATCTTTGCTCCTCCCTGCTGCCGCTAGGTTCGCACCTCCCAGGTTGCTCTGTGCCATTGTGGAAGCTTCACCCTAGCTAGAGCACTGCCCACCATCCTATCCGTTGTCCTTGGCCATTGGTCTCCTGAGATCATGCTCAGCTACTCCACTTGGGCTCTAGATCTCCTCTCTCTACCTACCTTGACTACAGCAATACACGTGTGGAAAACAAATAGGAGGCAGTTCCTCTCCGGTGGCCATCCTGAAAGTTGCCAGATTTAACTGGCTAGAGGCAGGGATGAAAACGGCTCCGAAACGGATAGAAACCAACTCTACCATTTCTTTTTTTTAATGAAATCCTGGATATGAAAAAAGAATCAAATATACAGGGCGAATACAAATCGGAGCGAATATGGTAATGAATATTTTTTGGAATGTGAAAAGTTCTAACGAATAGATGTAGCTCATTATTTTTTTTAAACAATAAATATATATTTCTATTTTTTTATCAATTAATAATAGTACAACTAGTTGTACACTTCATTTTATATGAGAACTTCTTAACTAAATTCATCTATAACCGAAACTGTAAGTATGACATGACCTAATAAAAAAGTATTTGTTACGGATGAATATTTGAAGCAAACATTTGGACATTTAAATTATATCAAATAAAAGTGTTGTCAAAATAGTAGATCTGATTGAGAGGTACAATTTTCATTATAAAGATTGTCTCTTATCTGAGTTCACAGATGCAAAGGTTGTGTTTATATTTGAAACTGACGCTAATACAATCAGGGTCATTAGTGTCCGTTCGTAGATAAAACCGACCACGAATGAGGCACTTATTAGTGCAAGTTCATGGTTGGAATTGGCACTGATAATCCCGGTCCAAAATTTGAAATTTTTTTGCCACTAAAAATTCTTTCTAGTGTCGGTAAGGCCTAGGAGTGAATAGCGAGCCAGCTCGGCTCGGCTCGGCTCGTTATCCTAACGAGCTAGAAGCCCAGCTCAGCTCGGCTCGTTTGAAAGTGTTTGGAGAGAATTTTAGCTAGAATCTCCCCGCCCAGGGAAATAAAATGTGTGGGCGTCCAGTGTACTAAGTACACAAAAATAAAATGGACAAAGGAAAATGTATTTATTATAATTCTCATGGAATTATAAAAATACAAAATCCTTAGTCAAATGCGCTCCACGGCCCATCGGCGAGGTGGATCTGACTTGGCGATTGTGTTCTCGTGGTTCCCGGAGTCTCGAAAAACACCCGGTTAATTACTCTCGCGAGACATCTCCGATTAAGCTGCGCTGGTCGTCGTCGTCGGTCTTCGCTTCACGTTCTCCCATGCATGATTGTGATGGTGGTGATGATGTACATGTGTGTAGGCGCCGGCAGCAGTTCACGGCCTCATCGGTCCGTGCGTCGGTGTTGGTGACGTCGCCTACACATAGACTCCGCCTGCCGTGCCGTTCAGCCTCGTCGGTGGAGGTAAAGATGGTGCTTGTAATGGAGACTAGCATGGCATTGGTCGTTGGTAGAGATGCCAAGCTTGTCGTCACTGGCGATGGGGTAGCATCGCCCTTCTACTCTCCACGGCACTGGCCGACCATCATCATGGTACAGGAGTTAGCCTTCTGATCGCTGCAGCAGATACTTAGTATTGAGCGGTTTTTTAGGGGATGTTAGGGGCATAGCCTAGCCTGAGAACGATGAGACGCGTTCCAGGAACTGGGTGGCCCACTTGTATATGCGCCGACAATCGGAGCCAAACCCAAATTATGTTGGGTCGCCTCCGATCGTAGTGGCTTGACTCAGGAGTGCGCCGATAATGGCCACGAAGAAGCCATCATGTGTATGGGCGCTGCAGAGTGACAGAGACACCGGTGGACATACCGAGCTCGTGATCACTAGACGGTGAGGTGAGTATTCATGTGAGGAAGACGCTGGTGGTGGCGATGAGTCGGAGGACTTCGCCGGCAGTAGTCGAGCAGCGGACAGTGGTGCATATGCATGAATATATATATACAAGGAATTCGTCATTGAACAGACGAGGATGGCGAGCGTGATGCCGTCGTCATTGGCATGAGGATATGACTCCGGCAGTGACAATGGACGCGAGGTCCTCAGCAGCCGACGGTGATGCCAAGCACGTTTGTTAACAGCCGGCGGCTCCAAACTTGCACATTGGCGACGAATGCATGATTGGCGCTGGCAACGATGACAAGGCCGGGCTTCTCATTGGCGGAGAAACAATCTGCACGGGCGACGATGACCAGGAACAGGTTCGCCATTGGTGACAGCCGCGAAGATAAATGTATGCCAATGATCGATGAAGAAGACGAGGATACTTCCGGTTTGTGGACGAGATCACATCACCGGCGTTGATGACAGTCATGAAGACGCCCCGAGGTGAGGGTCTGAGGCGACGGCGATGAGTCGACAATCATCATCGATGGCGGTGTACATATAAGGATTTTGTCATCGAGCGGTCAAGGCCGGTGAGCATGACACCGTAGCTGTTGGTATGAGGATGATCCCGATGTGCCGAAGCGAAAGCGTCGTGGACGGATGGCACGACGACCTCGGCCAGCTGAAGTGAAGGGATTGTGGCTGGACTTGGCGCCGACGTGTGGGCACCAAGCAATGGCGCTCCAGCGTTCTCCTCGGGCCGCTCGACAATTGTAACGTGAGGAAGATTGTAGCGCCGGCGACGGTGAGGTGTCGGCCACGTCGCGAGGTAGAGGCTGCCACTGCCGCCAGCACGGTAAGGACGTCTAGCATCTTGATGACGGCACAGTGCCAAGATGCGTCACGGGCAGCCGGAGTTTCCGACGGGATGGAGCGGCACAACCTCGGGCGGGGTGGTTTGACGGCCATCTCCCACAGCGGCTTGATATGGCAGCGATCTCCACCGGGATAGCACGTATTTCATCATCTTCGACGGTGTCTCAGGAACTCGGACATGCAGCAGCTGTGACACCTCGTCTCGTCGCCATCTCGTGCGCATGCCTGAACTGAACTGAAAGATAAGAAAGATAAGGAGAGGACTCAAGAAATTGTACCCATGGCGATGGCTTCCTGATCGTGTGCGGCTCTCCTCCACGTTCCACCCGGCCGCCACCGACGCGTTCCGCCTAGCCGCCGGCGTGAAGTGCCTAGCTTCTCTTTGGGAAGATGGATGGTCGGATGAACGATGATGTGTAGATGGCTGTGTTGGCTGAGAGTATAGATGGATGTGTGGTGGTGTCTCGATGGGAGTCGAATTTGTATGGGTGTGTGTTGCTATGAGTCCTCCTCTCTTCCTCTTTCTCTCGTAAGTCTCTCTGTCTCCCCCTTTGCTCTGTGAAATGGCTGGTTCTTTTATAGCGTGAAGGGGATGCAGTTCCCTGCCCAGTGCATGCATGGCTCACATATGGATGGCAAGCCAATCAGTTGATTCTACTATTTGCAATTCCTTCCATATGTTATGATTTCTTCCAATTAGCCAGGATCATACTCAATATGATTCCATCCAAATTATACCGGGACGATCAACTTTCCGAACCGGCGTGATGCGGAGCAATTAGTTCCTTGTATTCGTATACGCGTGCACGCTGCATATGGCAAGGATTCTCTAGACAGAGCTACATTGCCTTTATATTTCTTGAGTTTCTATGCAAGCACGTACATGGTTTTCCATGCAAGCAATCCAAGCAATCCACTGCCGGCAAATCACGTGATTAGTATCCTCTAATGACGATGCTACAGTGGCATGCTTCCACTCAGATTAATAAAAAGAAAATTCATATTTGCTTCCTTCCATCGTACAACTATGGGAATGTATTATCACTTGAAGCAATACCATGAGCATATACACGTCTGTACTCTAGGCACTAGAGCAGATATTGGCACGTGTCACATAACATTCATACATATACGCTCATGTACGCCATAATCACTAATTTTTTTATTATACTGTTATTTCCGGGATTAATATTTTGACACACCCCATTTCCTATAAAAAAAAGGTGTACAAAATATCATCGAACAGAAAGCTCGAGCCAGCTCGTCACGAGCCGAGTGAGCTAACGAGTCACGAGCTTTTCGTCCAGCCCTAGTAAGGCCTCATCAGTGCCAGTTTCTCCCATGAATCGATACTGATAAAACCCATCACTTTAGACTGTAGGCTGTGTTTAGATCCAAAGTTTAGATCCAAACTTCAGTCTTTTTCCATCACATCAACCTGTCATACACACACAACTTTTTCAGTCACATCATCTCCAATTTCAACCAAAACCTAAACTTTGCACTGAACTAAACACAGCCTGTTTAGATCCAAACTTTGGATCCAAACTTCCAACTTTTTCCATCACATCAACCTGCTATACACACACAACTTTTCAGTCATATCGTACCAATTTCAACCCAAACTTTCAACTTTGGAAGTAGCAATAGAAAGAACAAATGATAACAATAGAAAACGATGACCAATTGGAAGGAACAGTAGTGGACTTATATATTTTTACTCTTAGGTGGTGTCAACGCCAAGGATAACAATAGAAAACGATGACCATATGCCTACCGCAACTATAAATTATGTTTGAAAATTATTTTTTTTGTTGTAGCTTAATTATAAGCCAAAAAAAAAACAAATGATGAGAGTTTTATCATACTCAAGTTGTTACTGTGACTGCGAGCTATGTAGTTATATGATACAGTACAGTAGAATCCGGAACAACGGGTTAAGCTTCCATTTCGGAATGTAATAGTATGTTTTAGTTTTGTCATAAATCAAACATCCTTAAGCAAGCAAATAGAAAAATATAGCGATGTTTATAACACCAAATTAATTTTATTAAATCCATAATTGAACATATTTCACCGTACCAAATCGTTTCCGATCGTTCGATCAAACAATGCATATCCTGCCCAGCTAGATGCAACGATCGTAAACGATTTGGTACCGTGATCGAGGTACCGGTATCTCGAGGTAGTTTTTCCTTGGACCGGAGCAAATCTCTTTTTTATAATATATTTGTTTGGCATTGGAAATATTACCACTTTTCTTTTTTATAAATTTCGAACACATTTGACTTACGACAGAACCAAAATATCTTATAATGTGAAATGGTGAGAGTAGCATTGTAGAGCTGGTACTATAAAGACCATCTTGAAATATTGACCACGAAACGGATAGTTGCAAGATGTATAACATCCATGTTCGCATGGGACTTCATGATACACTTTTGAGCTTGGCAGCTAGCTATGATACACTTAAGAGTGGCTAGGAATAGAATCTATGCGTGGAATAAGCCACAAGAAAAGGGGAAATTGAAGTCCAAAGAATCTATTCCTCGGTACGACGTTGACGTGAAGGTTTGTGAGTTTATTTAATTAAACAAATTGAGGAGGAATATGCCTACCCAAATGAGAGCACTCCAACGTTCATGGGGTAACATAAAAAACACCAATAATCCTCTTGATGCGTATATATGCCTTTACTTTAAAGAAATCATTAAGACGCGCAATGCCAAATGTTTACTTCACTAGTACAAAGACAATTTACCAGACGAGCCAAAAGTGATTTACGCGTGCGGACATCCGGCCTTCTATCAGGAAGCATATGCCAAAATCGCTATTTTTCCATCCGGGTGTCGCATCTGCACGCTAAAATAGGATTTGCATGTGGGTGCTTATGTCGTCCGCACGTAAAAATAAAAATCGGAAAAAATCAAAACCCTAGCCGCCGCCGCCGGTCTCCTCCCGCCACTACCAGATCCGAGCAGCGCCCCCGCCACTCACCGGTGGCCGAGACGTCCGTGGCCTGCTGCCCATCGCGAGGTTGGCAGAGGCAGATTGGCACGCCGTTGGCCACTCCCCGCTAACCGTGGATCCGGTCGTCGAGGACCCAACAGCGGCATTTGGTCGTCACAGGCCCGAGGCCCGAGCCACCCACTGCCGCTGGCCACACCCTCCACCTACCGTCGGCTATGCTGCCCGCCACCCGCCATCGGCCGCTCCGCCGGCCGACCGCGGATCCAGTCATCGTGGGCCTGACGACGATGGATCCGGCCGTCGCAGGCCCGGCGGAGGTAGATCCGCCTGCCACTGAGCGTCCCAGGCCCGGGGCAACCGCTGCCGCCGACCGCGCCCGCCGCCTACTGTCAGCCGCATCGCCCGCCACCCACTGTCGGCCACTCCGCCCGCCTCCTACAGATCCCATAGTCGCGGGCCCGGTGGAGGCAGATCCGCCCGCCACCGATTTCCTGAGGCCCCCGGCGACGACCGGATCCGCCCGCTGCTGCCGGCTGCGCCGCTCGCTACCCGTCTCGTGTAGAGAAGGTGAGAGAGAGGAGGTAAGAGAGTGGAGAGAAAATAACAAGGAGAGAAGGTGAGAGCGAGATGAGTGGATAAGGATGAAAAAATTTGAGAAGATAACTCAGACTTTATTCGAATCCTGAAGAGGCCCACCTGTGAAAATATATTTTTGCGTACGGACCCTTAAGAGGCCTGCCTGCAAAAATTAATTTTTACGTATAACCCTCTAAGGAGCCGTATGTGAAAATGGAGGTCAATTTTTGTATACACGACTAGTTTCGATCCGTCTATAACATAAAGACACTCTCATCCAGAAAAATCATTTCTACACTAGTGATTGTTTTGCTGTGGCCAATATTATCTCGAATTGATGTGATGGTATAGGTAGCCTAATGAAAACTAAAGCTAACATAATGGTACAATTTGTTAATTTATTTTGAACAGCGCATGAAAGAAAAAGTAAAAATTCACTATAATAACACTATTAATTAACCGCATAACAACTTCTATATAAAAACAAATCCCTCCGTCAAAAAAAAAATCAACCTAGAGATGGATATGATATCTCGTAGTACAGCAAATCTAGACAATGACGTCCGATTTATTGTATCAGGAGGGGTCACATCTCGTCCTAGGTTATACTCCCTCCATCTACTTTTGATAGTCATATTTCATCTTGACACACAGACCAAGAATAAGTAGTTCTACTTATCATTAATTTAAGCATGCTACTAGTCATTCCTCGTAAACAAGCGATTCATTAATATTTACATTTCTCAAAGCCCATGTAGCCAATCATGTGTGGAAGAATGGAGAGTCATGCATTAAATTCGAGAAAATCATTAAGATGATAGGTTGTTGGATTGAAATATGCCTATCAAAAATAAAATTTTCAGATTTGGAAATATGACTATCAAAAGTAGATGGAGGGAGTATTATTCTTGGGATGGAGGAAGTAGTGTCTTATGCATAAGGGAAACAAAGATATAGTTATATCCGGGACCGACAAAGATTGCTAGTGACAGTATCCTAGGCAAGATGCAATCCTAGGGATATAAATTCAGCAGCTTCCAGGAGGGAAAGGGTAAGCCTATTAAGATCAACCCAACACAAGAGATAACTGGAGCTGAGAAGCCAAGTCGCCAGTCACTCACAACACAACTTTTTACCACATGCCCTGTAATTTGTAGTGTATATATACACACAGCTAATTAAGCAGGTTGTTACTATTATCTTGAGGGTGGACCGAACATATATAAAAATATTTTGTCTCTTGATTTGTCTCTAGGTGTGGATATGATGAGAGCCTACAAATCCCAGCCTTTACAAAAAGTAACCCTACATATACACGATACTACTGTTAAGAATTAAATCGACAAGAAAAGGCTAGGTAGAATTATTACAAATGAAAATATAGTTCATACTAATCCGTATACTATTTGGGTGCACCGAAATAAATCACTGTTGTGGTTGCGTTATACTTTGTTCTTTTTGACAGACCTTGTGTGCCTCTTTTCTACTAGAAAAAAACCCATGCGTTGCAATGGATTTTTTTTACAAATAAAAGTAACAATCTAAGTTTATAGGGTACTGAATCGACTTGGTATAAAATAAATAATTCAAATCATGTCCAGCGGTGGCGATGATGACATGTGGGGACCTAGGTAGGCTGGCACGGGACGGGGCGGCGCACAGATATCATAGTTCAGGGGAAGGCAAGGGTGGCATGGTGGGGAGCACCCGCACAAAGAGCTCTTCGTCGCTGCCACCACCGCCTCCTCCTCCTCCGCTGCATGTCCACTACTCTCCCTTCCCGACTTCAGGTTCTCGACCATTGATCCGATGCCTATGAGCTTAGGGCACCAGATCTGGCTACTATGATGGCAGCGAACGACGGGGAGGGGCTGGTGGGGAATAATGAGATATAGGGAGCAAAGAAAGATTAAAAATGAATATACTATAGCATGATCTACCTTCCTGCCTCGATTGGCTTCACTAGCGACTCGCCGCCTGCTGCCGCCCTAGGTCCATCGGCCCCTCCTCTCTAGCACCATCCTGTCCTCTTTTGCTACTGTGCCTCTCTTCTGTTCTGCCTCTAAATCCCTGGCGGAAGGCGCCGACTGTGGGAGATGAGGGACACCGCTAGCCCTGGGATTCCCATTGCCCTCTAAATCAGAGCGCCATCATTTCTTGGTCTCTGCCGATCGTCAGCGACCACCGTGCTGCTCCTTAGGAGCACGAAGCAACAACTGTGGCAGAAGGCCTGACCAGGGGGGGGAGCGGGAATGGAAGGCGTGAGCGGGGCAGCAGTAGAAGGCTCGGGTGGAGGGGAAGGTGCAGTGGGAGAGGTGGCAGAAGGCACGGGTGGCTGTGGGCGGAGACATGGCCTTGCCTTCGTTGTTTTTGCAGAGCGGCACACAAGATGGAGGTCTGGTGCGGCTCAGGTCAGCGCAGTGCTAGACAGGCAGGGTCGTTCTAGAGATTGAGGAAGTCACTATTTGATCATAAAGGCAAAACACATACTAAATTTAAATTTAAAAGACAGGAGAATTGAAGAAAATACAACTATAGAAATAATAAAGACTTTAAATCAGCTAGCAATACTTCAAACCAATTTTAATAAAATAACATCTCAAAAACTTATATTATATTCACAATTACGAATGGTAAAATTTTACTCAAAATAAATGTAAAGTTCATTTTGCATAGGAATATTAGTTTTGCAATAAATTATGGTAAATAATTTGTTGTCGTAATACTATTGTTTATTACATATAAAAAATTGTTATATTTATGTTCTAACTAGGTTTACTACTGATTTTATTCTCTAATGCGTTATGAAAACTTTATTTTATGTTTGAGCTCCTATATTTTTGTATGCTTATTAATGTACCAACCAATAAAGAAATATTGTAAATGTACCCTAAAGACATTCACTAATTTTGAAAATTTGTAAATACACCCAAATCCTTTATTTTTGTTTAAGTTGTTTGAAAAAAATACAGATTAACCGTCAGCTTTTTTTTTTGTGGGGAACCGTCAGCTTATATTGATAAACCACATTGCTAAAGTCTGCCGAATTGTAGACATTCAGTAGAGGCATTCGGTAGAGGGGTAGATGGGGAAGTTAAAGTCACCGGAAGGTACGACATTATACACTATTCCCAATGTTATAGGTGGTAAAGTTAGAGCGTGTACATAGTTACATGTACAACTTTTGTATATGTGCCATAACCTAACCAATGTTAACATTGCAGGAAAGTTGGAGTTGCAGTTGCTTTAATTTACCCTTTTTCTTTCAGGATCCATGCTTTAAATTACTTTTGTGCCAGTTCATTCATGTTAGGACCAATTAATTCCCATGAGTGTCAAGCAGCACAGGTTTTTACGTCTTGAAGAACACGACAAACGTTTAACTGCTCTTTTAAGAACGTATACATGTCACGCCCAGATATTCAACAACCCGAATCACCGTCTATCTGTGCATTTAACCTCTATCCAGGCATTAACCTGAGTACACAGATGACAATTTGATACAGTTCCACGTGTTACAAAAATATAAAATAAACTCAGAAAAGCAGCGGAAAAACTAAATACCATCTAAACTTAATCTTCTCAGTAAAGCGAAGCTTCCTTCATAATCCACAGGCAAACCTCGACGTGGCACAAGCCTAATCTTCATAGAACTCACCATCCAACAAATTCTCTGCTTCTGGGGGATTGGGAAAATAAAGCAAGACTGAGTACAACTACTGTACTCAACAAGTCAAACCAAGGGGAAGGTATGAATCAAGGGTAATCAAAGGAATGACTCATAGGATATATGCAGTAAAAGCAGCATTTATAAATCATAAGTTGAAAGCAGTAAAACAGTAGATAATTAAGCAGTATTAACATCATTGTCCAACGCTAAACCACCCTGCGACATGCCCAAACCAAAACCACCTGAACTACAGCAGTTCATTAAGTCAAATTATTAAGGTGAGACTAATCACGGTGAACTAGTTGACCGCCCAATAACCGCGGGCACGGCTATTCGAATAGTTTTACTCTGATGAGAGGTGTACATCTTTACCTACAAGACACGATTCCACACAAGTTATCATGCCCCGAAGTACCGCCACGATAATGTAAAGGGGGAAATCGTGATAAAACCCTCCATATAACCACCCCTAACCAACACACCCACCTCCGGTTTCACCCCATCCCTATATAGGCGATGGGCAGTCCCCGCTCATGCCTAGGTAAATCCGGAAGCAGCATAGACTGCCTCCCGGTCCATCCATACTCTATCACGCCTACCCTTGTCTTAGTGTGCTAGCTAGAAAAGATTATACTTAAGATTTAGCCTGGAGCCTATCTGGCTTGTGTTTAGTACGAGTATATCTTCCAGGGATTCCGGAGAACCGGTCCTTAATTGTCATGGGCATGACCACCAATCAAATCATGCATGTACCTACGACCCACCAATATAACACATTTTAATTAATTAACCATATACCAAGCAGGTATACATCAACATAAACATTAAGGACTATATTATAGTGAATCCCATGGTGAGCTAGTTGATCTAAGTATGGCTAAGCATTGCTAAACCAATCATCTAGTCAAATTATTATCCCAGGCTATCAATGAATCAAGGTATTCAAAAGGCTGAGTATGGGTAAATTCCATCCCACATGACATTATAAAATAATACAATTTTAAGAGAAAAGTATGGGTTTTGCAAATAGCCTCCATATGATCAATGATATCCGTATGACTTGCCTTGCTCTTGAGTTGACGGAATCTCGGCGACCACTTCAAAATAAACTGGAGTGACTAAACTGTCGGAGTCTAAACGACAAACAAGGCACACAATGAATACAAGCTAAAAAGCTACTGAAACAGCAAAAGAAACCAATTTTAATGGATTCTTTATCATTTAACGAATTTCCTGCAATTTGAATGGGTTAAACCAGAGCTTAGATTATTTAGATATGAATTTTACAAGATGATATGTGTTATTACTAATAACAGAAAAACCTTAATCATTTGACATAGATTAATGCCCAAAAGGAAAATAATATCAAAGGATAGATTGACAGGCAAGCGAGCCTCGCGAGACACCGACTCACGAGTCAATTCTACATGACACGGGATCATCCAAATGATCAACCGAAACCGGCAAACGGAACCGACAGCTCTGAACGGCTCTAAACTAAAGGACGACTCAACACGGACGAACGAACGGACACGGGGCGACACCTCGTTTGAACGAACGAGCGAACGACTCAACAACAGCTGCGGCTAAACCGGCGGGCTAGACACGATTCACGGTAAAGCTCCGGTACGGCAAATGATAGGCCGGTAGGAACCTAAGGTTGCACCTACGGCTAGACATCTCAACTATCGAGTAACGAGTTAAAGCGGCGGCTAGGCAAAGACGCACGGCGGCAGCACATGGCGGCACAGCGGTGCCTCGACTCGGCGGCGCGACGGCAGCGGCTCAGCTGCGGCGGCGGCACACGGCTAGGGTGGCGGCAGCACACGGCTAGGGCGGCGGCGGCGCATGACGCCGTACAGCGGTGGCGGCGGTTCCGCAGGGGTGGCACGGCGCGGCAGCGGCGGCACGTCAGCTAGGGCAACGGTGACTCAACTAAACTACGACAGATGGGAACAAAGCCCTAAAAACAGGAGGGATTCCGCACTGGGGACCGAAGACCGGAGAGGGACGACGATGGCCGTGGCAGCGGTTCCGGCGGCAACACTCGGGATCGACGACGACGCTAGAAGGAAACAAAAAGGGAAAAACTTAGGTTGCTAGATTGATGATTGTAGAAGCAAAAACACCAACGGACGGGGAGAACGGAGTACCGGCGATGCTACGGCGACGACGGCGACAACAACCGGCGGCGGCGGTGCTAGGCAGCAACAGCGCTAAGGCGGCGGCGGCTTGGGTGGGGACTAGAGCTATTGATTGGGAAAAGGAAAAAAACAAGGTGGAGGAATTACTTATATATGGGAGGATCAGATTAGAAAAGGGGGAATCCTAGTGGGAATAGGATTGGGAGAGGGAAGGGAGGCCGGCTCGGACAAGGGGAGGGGCAGGCGCGCGCGGGGGAGGAGATTGGGAGGCACGGCCAGCTGGAGAGGGGGAGGGAAAAAAAGAAAAGAGGAGGGGACTAGGACATTCCCATAAAGGAAAAACAATGCAGTGCCGTTTTAGGAAAAGAACGGAAACGGTCCCGCGAATTAAAACGGATACGGTTTGCCATGATAAACAAAACCGCGGACAGAGAGGGGAGTGAATTGGGCACAATTCGCGACCAAGGGCAAATGAAGAAACCATTATAAGAGGGATCTTGACACTTTTAAACCTAGCAACACTGCCTCCGGTGTTCTGAGATTACAGTCAAGTCCTGTTAGTAATTTTTAGAGCAAAGAGAATTCGAAAAAAAATTCTCCCTGACAATTCTGATTATTAAATGTATTGTTAACTGGGGTTTTCTCCTGGTTAACCAAAACAATTTCTAAAAGCCATTTATTAGTGATTTGGAACCTAAAGGAAGGGAAAACTCCAGGTGTGACAGTACACCTTTCGTGGAGACTATGTGTACCATATATATATACCCACATAGCAAGGCTATCTGACTGGTTACAGGGGATAGTTCATATGAATAGAATATATATAAGATAAGGACTCGGGTATTGTGATTACTTTTGTATCAAGGAAACATCCCGTAGTCCTGGTTCGTTATAATTGTGAAGTAGTTATAGAGATTTAAACCGTAAGAAGTAAAATCTCTATCTTGTAAACCTATCTCCTCTGACTATATAAGGAGGTCATGGTGCCTCTTGAGAGGCATAACCGCACTTGAGATCGTCAGATTAATACCACAATCGGTGGATCAAATCCCCGAACAGGAGTATGGTATTATTGTCTCATAACACATCCAGTTTCCTTCTTATGCGCTACCACCTTTTCATATTGTCGAATTCTAGTTTTGACACCTTTCCCACTTCTCACAGGCTAACTAGTAGTACTATGGCTTTGTATATCCAATAATTGTAAATATAAAGGCTGTATTTCTTTCCATAATCTGAAACATAATCCCTCCATTTCATATTATATAAAACACTTTTTTTTCTAGTTAAACTTATTTAAAATTGAATATGTTTTTATGGTATACATGCGTGTTTGTGTTCAAATGTTGCCATCTTTTCCTGTAGATTTTATAAAACTTTTAAAAAATGACTTGTGCAAAATCAGCATGTCTTAGGAATACTATATATGGCCCTAACAGTGTCGCCTCAAAGCATATGATCAGATCTTCACGTTATTTTGTGACACATTAATCCAAAAGACGAGACTTAGACTCTCATGGTCTTTTTTACAGCTAGTACTGAAAAACATCCCTTAAAGAAAAGCAAGACACATAACAACCAAATTGTACTATATCAAAAACCGTGCCAATTGCGAAAGGGCTTGTAGCCTAGTGGTTACAATAGTCTCAATAGCACCTGAGGTCCTGGGTTCGACTCCCCGTGGGGGCGAATTTTCCAGAATTTAAGGGCGTTGTGCTTTCATTGTATTGTGTAATTAAAAAAAAACCGTCCCAATTATATTACCATATCACTTGTCTATGAAACTGCCATAATCATCTGCCAGAACTGGGTTAGGTAAAAGGTATAAAGATATAATGTTGGCAGAAGCATGGGAGAGGAGAGACCACCACTGCTTGGGAGGAAGGGAAAGATCAAAGAGGGATGGCCGTGGAAGCTTTAGGCACAAAAGGTAGGGTTTGCTCCAAGCTCCGGGGATGAGATAGAAGGAGGAAGGCCTAGCGGCTAGCTAAGCTTCGTCCAAACGACTTTTTCACGTGCATGTAAAACATCATTAGCATATAATTAATATATATTAACTATTACAAACTTGAAAAATAAATTTCTTTTATTTTTAAGAAATTTTAATATAGAAAGTTTAATACAAAGTTTGGAAAAAAAACACACGTTTAGCAGTTTGGGAAGCGTGCTCATGAATTCAACCTAAGGGCGCCTTATGGTTTTGGCTGATGCAGTACACAAAATAAGAAACATTATTAGCATATGATTCATTGATTATTAATTATTAAGAACTTGAAAATTAGATTTATTTAATTTTTTTAAGAATTTTCTATCTAGAAAGTATTTTTTATGAGATACATCGTTTAATAGTTTGAAAGGCATGCTAATAGAACAGGCCTAAGGCTTAGGTGTTAAGTTGGAGAAAATTTAGCTATTAAAGGTTATATCTGTTTGAAATTTTCCAAAACAAATAACCGAAAATGTTTCCCAACCTATATAGAAGCAGCTCACCAGAGAGAATATGTTAGAGAATAATTTTCGATAGGCAAAGTCGTTTCTTTGGCATTGAAACCTTTGTCAACATTCCAACCACATTTCATGGTGGTTTTGATCAACATGCTATAATGGTTTATCAGCTAACAAGAATCGGGCCTTAGGCAAATTTTCTAGTTATGGAGTTTAAATTAATATAAGTATCCACATTAGCCAAAACATGCATAATAAGCATATGCTCTAGGAAAAAAATTGGTTTAGCACGTTAATTGTCCTGTTTTGAAAATTAACGGTGTTTTATAGTGTAGAGTCAAAAAAAATCATTATATCTTTATCTACATAATGCTTGGTATCTCATCGAAACTCGAAATTAGACAACAACTAACTTAGTCGAGTTGGTAAAGGCCTATGTATCCTTTAACTGTCCTACCAAGTCCTCGTATACTTATAGGTCAAAAATATATAAAAGTTGGTGGCCGAAGGCGGTGGAGGTGGTTCGCTCGGACCCCTGCTTCGGCCAAACCAACCTTGGCACCCCTAGCTGCCTCCTTGCATGTGGCAACTGCCCATTGGTTGGTGGTGGCGGTTGTGGGTGAACCGACCTCCACAACCATCATTGGAGGCTATAAAATGAGGAGCTCACTCGTTTCCAAAATGCATAACAAAGGGAAGTACAACTCACTTTTAAGTTCTAAGCATGACTTTAGTATGTGGAATTAGATGGAGAGTGAGAGGAAGCTCTGGAAGGAGTGCCCTAAATATCGGAGTTCTCTTAGAGAAGTTCCAGAGGAGTGTCGGGTTAATTTATCGACATTCTCCCGTTGGATTTTAATCATATCAAATATCTATATAAACCAAGTTGCCGCCTCCTCGCAACACGCGCAAAAAGCAATCTAGGATTTTTCCTTCTCCTTTGAACTGCGCCGTTGCTTGTAGTCTACTCTGTTCCGCTCGCCAGCGTGACACCGATGATTGGCAATAAGGTTTTCAGAAAACACTTTGCGCGACTGCTTGATGTTCATCCACCACGGCTCGTCATTCTCATCGTTCGAGTGCTACGTATTGTCGTCAATGCCTAGTACCATGTGTTGTTCCTGGTGTGTAGCTGAACATCCTGAACCCTTGATACGTATTCACATTATTTCACATATTCGATATGTTCATGTTTTACTATCTAGTTTACATGTGTAGATCGTATGATGTGATTATGGAAGTTTACATGTTTATTGTTGTGATTTATTTTTGGAATTGATTAAATCTATATGTACTTATATTTTCATCATTAATTGAGCTGTAGATGTAAGGATCTGAATACATTCCATTCCATAAAAGAGGTAAGAAAAGAATTGCAATGGGGCACTGCAATCAATCACTCTCGCTAGTACAAAAAACGATCATAGGTGCCAGTTGGGAACCAAATATAGGTACCGGTTGGGAACCGACTAACCAGCACCTATTGGTTGAATACAAGCAACCTACACCTATGCGAAAAATAGATTCAGCGCCTATAAGTTTGCACGATCCAATAAAAAAGAGTCGGCACGAATCAAGCTGAACTCACAATCGCCGTCACCACGCCATGCCCCATATAGAGTTACTCCCAACATCCCCAAATCCCAACAAATCACAGATCACAGATCGAATGAACATACTCACCAACAAAACCATCCACAAATTCACAAAAACATCTTAAAAAGATCTACAAAATCATCCACAAAATCCCTCGGGCCCCGTCGCCGCCCGCCACCTCCCCTTCCACCGGATCCGGTGGAGGGGAGGACTCTACCGCCGCCCGCCGCTCCCGACCACGATTAGAGAGGAGGACAAATGGAAGAGGAGGAGGAAAGGGAGGAGGAGGGGATAAATTCGCTGATGAGGATAACCCTCGATTTGGTGGAAACTTGACACACACGATCCGGCTTCCAATCAACATGATCCAAAACCTGCAATCGTAGCACCACGGCTCCTCTAGTTATCAACCGTGACGAGACCCAGTTGACCTCACCGAGAAGGCTAATCCCTGCATGCGAATTGAAGAACACAAGAAAGAACAAGATAGATAGCAACACAGTTGCATATGAATGATTAAGCACTCAAATTTGGGGTTCCACAAACCGATCTAGAGGCGAAACTGCAATGGTAGAAATAATCTAAGCAAAACCCAACTCTAAACTATGACGGCTACTGAATAAATATGATTTGGGACGTCCTAGGGTTGCCCTAGGGCACACACTTCCTTGGGCTTAGCCTATGATACAATTACAAGGCCCAAGACCCAAATCAGATTCGGACTGGATGAGGTACGTGTCTTGTTTTGCAAATTCCTGACAGCTCGGTGGGAATTCTGGCGGGGGACCAAAACCAGCTGAAAGTAGACGCCATAAGCTTTCCAACAAGTACTTATGGGCCCTGATATTTCTTCTAGATTAGTTGCTAGGTCCGTTTGAAGTTGATGCTGTCAGGAGGCCCAAATCCGAATCCAAAACGTGTAGAACTTTATCTCTTGTCTTCTTTTGACCAAACGTGATGTGGTGAGGTAGGAGTGGACTTGTAGAATGTCTTGGTTTGGTCCCAATTAACTTGAATTTTGATGTAGGACCAAAACTATCTGAAAGTAGACTCCATAAATTTTCCAACAAGTACTTATGTGCCCTGAGATCCCTTCTAGATCAATGGCTAGGTCCGATTGAAGTTGATGCTGTCAGGAGACCCGAATCCGAATCCAAAACATGTAGAGCTTTATCTCTTGTCTTTTATGGACCAAACATGACGTGGTGAGATAGGAGTGGACTTGCAGAATGTTTTGGTTTGGTCCCCAATCAATTTATTTGATCATCCATACATTCCTTATGTTTGGTCTCTTTTCCTTTACCCAAGCAAGTAGCTACACAAACGAAAACACACGAAACTCATTGTATAGCAACGTTTGTTCAAATATATAATAAGTAAATCTAATATAGAATATATGCACCTTTGGTTGATGAATACATAAGGTAGTCATGGTCATATCCGAGCTAGTTGTGTCCTCATCACTCGCTACCTGCCGCCTTCCCTCCCACCAGACCTGGCGGAGGGGAGGGCTCAGCGGCCGCCCGCCACTCCCGGCCATGATCGGAGAGGATGAGGATGGAGGGAGGAGGAGGAGGGGATAATTAAGTTCGCCGACTGGGAGAGGGGTGCGGAGGGAGAGGGGGAAAGGACTGCGGTAGAGGAGTAAGCGAGGAGGGAGGGAGCCGGAGGGGAGAGAGGGGATGTCATGGGAGAAGTGGAGAAGAGGATTGAGAGATGTGCGCGTGCGAGTGGATAAGGAAAGACGTGCACGTGGATATAGGCACACGGCCGGCTTGACATGCCCGTGTCGACTCGGTTGGGTATAGGTGCCGATTTTTTAAAAAACTGATACTATAATATATTATAGGTGTCGGTTTTTTATTTAACCGATACTTATATTATTGGTGTCGGTTCTTTTAAAAAACCGACACCTATAGTATTGTTACCGGTTTTGACTAATGAACTGGCACCTATAGTTCTTCAAGGTGCCGGTTCTTTCTTTCAACCATGTGTAGATGGGAAAAGGCCTATATGTGCCAGTCCCTATGAGGGTTTTTGTGTACTAGTGTCGTTTCTTTGTCAATTAGCAGAGTAAAAATATGATGACTTATTCAGCAGCCGTCACATTTTTTTTTCACGTGTGTTTTTACTTTTTAATGACGCCAACCTTCTTAGGTCATTAAGTACGATTCAAGTAACTTGATCCACCATCTTCTTCTCGGATGCTGTTGCCGCCAAAGCGCTAGACATAAGGCCATCCCTAACCCAGAAACTATCTAGTAATTTCCATACTTGCCATATCATATAGACACCATGTGTAGAAACTATGTTTTTGATGGATGGTGTCTTCAAATTAAATTCTCATCCAATCCCCTCTTCTCTCTCCTTTTATTCACCTATCCCTTTAATTTTATTCTTGGTTTTTGTGTAGAAATCGTTTCTTGCATGAGAAATAGTTTCTTCATATTTTTACCTCTCTCATCATTAACTCTCTTGCCACATAGGATTTTTGCTTATGTGTCAATATATTTAATGCTATGGAAAGAAACTAGAAGACATGAAGGGCTGGGGATGGCCTAAACGACGGTGACATCAACGATGAAAGTCCTTTCGCATTTCATTTTCCAAGGAACAACAATTATTTTACACTAGAAAGGAAGCCCGCGCAGATGCGCGGGCAATTTATTATTATTATTTTATAAAAAAAACTACTGAAAAAAGTCATATATCATCGTAAAAAACCATAGATTACCTCATAACCTTACCGTAAAAGAAGAAAATATTTAAACCGTGAAATAGACCATAGATTTTGATATGCTAAATGATAATGCGTATGATATTCAAACAAAAATCGCTTTGTTTTAGTTATATGTAAACTTACCTATTATCATCCTTTGTAAACATAATATGAGTGTTGATTTAAAATGATATATTTTAATCAATCAATAAATCATTTTCATTTTTTAGTTAAAAAAGTTATAGCAACTAAAACAATACAACCCAGTAAAAAGAATTATTACAATTTTATACATGTGCAATCTCTTCCCTTCAACTCTCTCTTCCTCTCATCTCTCATTTAACTAGAAATAGCTTTTATTTTTACTCGTGCATACGTAAGTAATATTTTTTTGAAGTGAACATTAACTTTTTAAATAGTTATTTATTGTACGTAAGTACATTTTTTTTAAATGAACAGTAGTAGTGTACGTACGATCACACGATGCCATCTTATGTAAGTACGTATGCTGAAGGTTTCGTTTCTTTCCATAGTACTAGTTGGGTGCCCGTGCTTTGCAACGGGAAAAAAATATGCATTAATTTCAAATCACCAGGTAAAATGATGTTATATAAGCATTAAGTATAATTTGATGGCAACAGAAAACCTTAATATAACAAAAACAATAACTATGTCCATTTTTTATATTTTTTTCATACATTACCAACGAGAACAACAAAAGTTTCAGCAAGACAACTTTATATCGACATTGTAAGTTGCTGAAAAGAAGTTTCTGAAAAAAAATCTGCCTTACTTTGTTTCTTGTACAGCTTGATCTGGTTTGACAGAAGAAAAATACAAAATGTAAAAAGCAATGGATTTTGTGAGAAACTGAACATCATTTGATTACATTGAATATTGGACCATCACCAATATTCAGGATTCATAATCCTGCGTCATCCATTCTTCCACAGCTCGCATCCCTGCAGCTCATAGCGCCAGCCCATTCGAGCAAACTGTGTGGCTCGTCGTGCAGCCCGCATCATGCACAGACCTTGCCGCCTGTTCCTCGTGAGCTTGTTGCGCCTAGCAGTGGACCGCCTCACGCGCCGCCGGCCCTCCCTTACTGAACCAGTTGTTGATAACTGTAGCAAATGCTGTGAGCTGATGCTAAGCACAAGTATAATAGGATGAAATCCACTCTCTTTCGTTAGCCCCTACCATAGGAAAAGAGAACAACGATATCACATCTCATATAAATTGATTATAAACTTTATTAAAAGATGCTAAACTTTGGTGACAATCTCCAGATAATCCATACCCTAGTCTTCAGAAATATAAAGAACTAACACTCACTCCTTAGACGCAATACAACAAATAAGTTGAATGCAAAACATGAAGCTATTCAACTTACACTCAATGCTACTGCTGAACGCCTCGCTGAGCACTTTGTCTCTTACACTGTTCAGTGCCACCAGGATATGCTCGAAACAGATCAATATTATTGTTTAGGATAATAAAGTTGGATAGTCATGCCATCTATGAAGTTCAAGCCTACGGATCAAGAAAACCTTGACCTTCTAAGTTCTAGACCTTCACAAGTTAATGGCACAAAAAAAAAGGAACTATAACTATATGTGAAAGAAGATAAATGCCGGAAGAATAATATATCCTCTTTCCTTGGGATTGAAAGATATATTACATCCAAATAAAGTCACCAAAATACTATTGTGCATGTATTTGTTTATCCAAATCTCATATGCTTTCTTGCTCTGGCATGAAAAGAATGAGAAAAGGTTTGACAAACTGAAACTTGCACCCAAAAAAAATGGATTCAACAATTGGCATAACATAGTAATTCCTGATCAGTATGCTTCATGAAATCAAATTGAATACAAAAGTATTTTATGCAATAGAAGATCTGTATCAAATCTGGAGCTCAGTTCTTTATTAGGTACAGAGGACATCACCTCAAGCCACAGTCCGCTTGGCTGCTCCTTGATCAATACTGTGGCTATGGCTTAAGAAGTGCCAAAGGCATGTAGTGCCCTAAATCCATCTAATGCTCAGCTGCTCGGTCTCTCAACTGATTTGCCTAGCTTTCCCTGCACTTCTACAACTCCAAAATGTGGACACAATCAGAAAAATCCTGTATTGTTTTAGACAACCTGACACTGTAAATAACCAATATTTGATAGAAATTTAACACAAAACTTGATAAATCTGGAAATTGAGAAGTATCAGCTTGATAATATCATGCATAAGCATGCAAAATCATAATAAACGTGGTATTGTCAAATAGAATGTACACTTGCAGGGACCATGGAATTGACTGGTAAAAAAGGACTTTCATGTATAGACCTTGCTCGAAATGAACGGTACCGTATATGTGCAAATTGTGTACTGCTGACTTTTGCTCGACTAAGATTTGACGACTTTGCAAGTAGTAACTTGAAATAAATTTATCTGACATTTCATAACGCAAGAAAAAGGCACGTGCATCTATGTCTGACAATCATTTCATTGTGGATGGAGGCGAGGAGGGACTGGCCGACGTCTGATCCCGATGGTGAGGAGACGCGATGACGATGACGGGTGGCGGTGGCGCGTTGCTGCGTGATGCGGAAAAGAAGACTAATTTAAATGAGACACACACACACCTGAAACACTGATCTGATGTTGAGGAGGCCGGAAGCTGGCAGCAATATTCTGAAGTTAAATTCAACTGCAATATAGGAACGTCAGCACATCTACTGTCAGAAAATTAGATGATTCAATCTGTAATTGTTGTCATACAGATTTAGTTTATTAGCATCTAATAAGTATCAGATGTGACTCAACAGAAAAGTGATTACATCGGATGCAAAAGCTGAAGAGCAATTTGACGTTTCATTAGTCATTACCTGTTATTAGATACAAATCATGAGTTTAGGGATCCCAACAGCGTTGTCCATTGCTGTAGGCCAAGGCGTGGAGATCAATAACCACCTGCACACATACAGTAGCATATAGTTTAAAAGAATACGGATCGATTGCTAGATTCCACAGCCTCAGCCGCGCCGTGGGACCGAGAAAGGAGCAGAGCACCGCGGAAGGCGTCGGCGGCGCCCTGGCGACGGGACGGCTTCGTGCGGCGGGGATCGGTGGCGGCGAGGAGCAGAACGGCGGGAAGGTGTCGGCGGTGACGTGAATCCTGGCAGAGAACAGATGCGACGACGGCGGAGGAGCAGCGGTCGATCTGCGGCGGCGAGGCACGAGAGTGAGGAAGGGTGGGGAAGAAGACGGCGGCGGCGTACTGGCGAGGCGACGGATGCGAGAGAGAGAGGATGGGAAGGGGGATGCGGCGCGGGCGGCGTGGTGGGGGAGGACGGCGATGGGCGACGCGGTGGAGGAGGTCGGCGATGGCGGCGCTGGGGTCGACGGCGTGGTGGGGGAGCGACGGCGATGGCGGCGCTGAGGTCGGCGGCGTGGTGGGGGAGCGACGGCGATGGCGGCGCTGCGTCGGCGACGCGGTGGGGGAGGACGGGGATGGGCGACGGCGGTGGATGCGATGGATGCGAGCGCTATCCCCCGATGCGTGAGGATGAGCCGAGGAGTTGGGGGTGGGGATCGTTGCGCCGTTGGATTTAGCGATCTGATGGCTCATACTCCGCGTGTGTGCTAGGGTTGGAGTCACCGCCACCACTTTAAAGTAAGTAGAGATATAGGTACGTAAGTCTTTCTGTGTTTCTTTCCATAGTATATACGTACGTAAGTTTTTTTTTCTGTAAACGGTTTCACTCATATCCACATAATATTAAGAGGAAATAATATATCTAATCTAATGGTATAAATAATGGGTCCACCGATTTAAATGAAAATTGATAGTGAGATTATAAACTGTCATGTGGCAATCTAGGAGCGTTTGTAAGAGCGCCACATGGTGTCTTGGGAGTGTTTATAGGAAGATTAATGGATTTTTAGTATATAATAGAAATAGAAATAGATAGATAGATAGATAGATAGATTATTACCTTCGAATAAATGGTTTTTTTTTCCTTGTTCCAGTGCATACGGACACCAGTGACAAGAATAAGCAACAGAATTGATGATGAAAATATTTGTACATTAGTACCTTTCAATCTTTACAGAGACTTTTTCCTTGAATAAATTATTCCCAATGATCAGGGCGAACTTTGGTTGGCTAGCTCAGATCCAAATGAAAGGAAGGATGTTGATTTGCCCGCCACAGATCAATACCCCTGTCCATCACTCTAAAGTCGCCCCGACCACCCTTTACCCCTTCCACAACCTCTCAACCCTAATACCATGAACCCTAGGTTCTCTGTCGGAGTTTGTAACATACCGAAAATTAGCTATTTTCTAATTTTGCATCATGCCGGGTCTTATGTTCTTAATAATCTCTTTAAACTTAGAAAAATATAACTAGCGAGACCTCCTAAAGCTAACATGCATAAAATCCCTCTTTGATATTCAAAAGCCCTTGTGATTTTCATTTAAAATTTATCTTGAAATATTCCTTGATTTGGTTTTAATCTAAAACCTTCTTTCGCCTAAAATTTCCTTTATTTAAATTTAGTTTTAAAAACCCTTTTTACTATTATGAATTATGGTCCAAGAAACCATCCTATATTGTGCTAGAACCTAAACCAAAGCAATTCCAATTTTATTGGAATTAATTGTTAGCCCATCCTTTGATCTTAAACCCATCATTTGATTCTCAATCTAAATATCCAAATTCTTCCTTTCGATCTAGCCACCAATTTAATCTCTGTGGCTTGATTTCCTCTTCGGCACAAGAATAGTATTATTGCAAATATTATAAATAATTGCTCTTGTGCTAAGAAAATAGATTATATCCTTGTCATCCAAATTTCCTTTTAGCCTCAACAATTCTTTGAAACCCATGCCATATATTTTGGGGCTAAAAATCCTATTTATCTTCCTCCATTCATTTCCTCTCCTTCTCATTTGAGTGCATCAAATAAATTTCCGTTATGCTCTATCTATCAAAATATTGCACTCAAACTAGAAAATATCTCTTTTGAGCCAAAACTTCCTTCTTTTTCCCTGGCCCAAGTCGGCCCAGCTGAGCAGAGGCAGCCGCCCCTTCCTCCTCTGTGAACGCGCGCACAACGCCGCCGCAACCGCCGTATGCGGCTTTGCCACCGCCGCCCACAATCCTGCCACCGCCGCTGCTGCCTTGCCGTCGCCGCTAAGGCATCGCCGCCGATGTCATTTGCCACCTCACGCCACTGACGTCAGCCGCCGAGCCGAACCGCCTTCGCCAGCCAATCAACAAACAGAACCGGCGACGTGCTCGTCTTAACACCACGGAGCCGCCAACTCGCTTCCGTCGCCCCTAAGAAACAAAGCCGGCGCCATCCTCTTCTCCTCCACTCCACCGGCGCCGTGACCCTCTTGCCCTCCTCCTCCAAACCGACCTCCCCCTCCTATAAATAAACCGGCAACACCCCCTTCTTTTCCCCAAATCAAACCGAGCTCTCTCTCTCCTCCTATGCCGGCCATTAGTGCCATCGGCCGATCTCCCTCACCGGAGCTTCGCAAGCCAAACCCTTGCGCCACCAACTCCGCCTTGTCGAGGTGATTCCATTTTTCCCCTTTCCCCTCTCCCTCCACCTTGAGATAAATAGCCACCACCACCTTCTCTTATCGCCGGAGCTGAGCTCTTGTCGCCGCCGTTCCGGCCATCTCCCTCTTTCCCTTGGCTAGCTACCACCCTCCCCGAGTGCGCGTCGCCCGGGAACATGATATACCGCCGACGTCGCTGCACTTTGGCCACTGGAAGCCTGGCGCCCCGCTCGCCCTCTTCTCTAGCTCTCTCCCGGCTGCTAACAGAAGAGAAGGAGGAGGTGACGGGAGGAAGAAGAAGGGAGAAAAAGAAAAAGAAAAGATACTGACAGGTGGGCCCCTGCACAGTACTATTTCGCATTTTCTTTATTTAACTCAAAACCCAATCTTTAGAAGCCCATATCTCCTAAACCGTAGATCCGATTCTGATGAAACTTGGACCTAAATTCATCTAAATCCAAAAGCTATATTTTGATATCAAATTTGCTATTTGATAATTTTATTTGAATACCGCTTGATTTTATATTTACCTGTTCAAATATCTTCTTTTACCCCAAATTACTCGTTAGCCACTAAACAACCACCGTTTGGAACTTTACGCCTTCCATGGGGACGTTCGCACGGTCTACTGACCCCGACGTCGAACCGTTGGTTGTAAAGTCCGACAAAACCCAAACCTAAAGTCGGAGTGTTGCTTCTGACACCTTACGCCTCAATGCGTATAACGTTCAGATCTTCACTATTCCCTCGACCTCAACTGTACACCTCACAGTTAGCTTTTAAGCTCTGTGTGATCCTAGCCGCTCCGTTGCCACTCACGGTTGTCGGAATAACACTTCCACCCCGCTAAACCTACAAAAACTTCCTATCCCTCTAGCCGTTATATTGTCTGTTGACACCAAACCTAGTCGTCATACTACCTAATTCTAATGACGACTAGCAAACACCCAAATCCCAGCCGATATTCATCCTACCTCGATATTGGCTTAATCAAATGAAACCCTAGCCAGCCTGCTATCCAAACTCCATACTAGCCATTTACCCTCCAACTACCCATAGCTTAAACATGAAATACGAGCCGATATGCTATCCTATTTCAGCATCGACTCGAGAACAACTAAACCCTAGCCACTATTCCACCAAAGCCTAATCTTGATCCCTTCTCCAACCTAGCCTCCAACCCCTTAGAGCCTACACATAAAATACTAGCTCAATAACCCATTAAGGATATAGTTATACCCCTCAAACCTAGCCTTTCTCCCCCTTCATTGCTTTCTTGTTATTTTATGGCTTTTATTGAATTTGGTTCTTCCTCTTCTTTAATAGAGTCTATTTTATTCTGGATGGCAACCTGTGGTATTTCGAGCGTCGGATAATCAGGTTGCCTATCTCAGATTTATTCGCGTTGGAGCAAGGCAAGTTATTATTCCTCTTCTTTGAGCATAATTATCCTATACTCTATAGCTTTATTCTATGCATTAGCCATTCATGATTTTGAATGCATAACCTGAACATATAACAAACAAGATATATGCTAGATTTTGCTTAGCCATGCTTAGTTAGAATATGCATAAAATTTAATGAACTTAGATTGGGACAGTACGCATGAATTGGTTGATTTCCGGGTGGCTAGTACTGTCTCGATCGATATAATTGCCACCAAATACTTATGTCAAACGAACGAGTACGACCGCAGCTCCTAGAATGGGGACAGACCTAGTTGTTATGTTAATTAACGATGTGGTACCTCTGTATAGTGGTTCTTATATAAGTCCTCGCGAAGGAGGCAAACTTATGCCGCGAAGGGCAAATGTGATATTTACCGAGGCGCAGGTAAATATCTTGATTATATTGCGATCGTTGTTTGTGTGATTTTATGGAAACCTGGTTGAGATGACGTGGGGTCTCTCAACCAGTTCTCTCTAAAAACCTCGGGAACGCCAGAACTCCTCTCGCTGCTGATAACGTTACGTTCAGAGCGCACGGGGACGCAAGTTCATGGAACAGGTGCCACTATTGTTAGTAACCTAATACTGGGCATGACTAAGCTAATGAATATTGGCAAGTCGTGGACTGCGGGTAAAGCGTACATCTACTGCAGTAGAGTATTCATGAAACTATTCGAATAGCCGTGCTCACGAAATTGAGTATCGGGACTCATATGGTATTTGGTTAGAAACTTAACTCAAGATTTTACTAAATACTGTTGCATAAAGACATCCTAGGCTCTCTTCCTCTTTATTCTCAGCTTTCTGCAAGTAAATCTAGCTCTACACAGATATTACCTTTCATGCATTCATTATTTGATATAATAGCTTGCTGAGTACGTTGTACTCACCCTTGCTTCAACCACCTTTTTCAGAGTCCATTTGATGTTCTTGCCGAAGTCAGGAGTTCAATTATATAAGTTAGTTCCCTTTTAACTTAATCTTCAAGTCTAGGTTATTTAGATGGTTTAAGTCTATAGCAAAACAGTAGAGTTAGGTCATTCTAAAGCTTCTGCTGTAATAGTTAGCCACAATCTCATAAATACCCTATTACTTTCTGTAATAATATATCCTTCAAAGCTATGTCTAAACGTATGCAAAGACGATCCAGATTGATGAAGCTGTATCAACCTACTGATCATGGGCTTGATACAGTTAAACATGTCGGTTTCCGAATCATTATTTTTGGGACCCGACAGAGTTCCAACGCCATCATGACCGTTCCCGAGTCTTCTTCCCCTCCATCGGCTCGTCCCTCTGATGGGAGCAGGACACCTGAAAATTAGGGGGTGTTTAGATTAAAGGGCGTAAAGTTTTGGCGTATCACATCGGATATTATATAGAGTGTCGCATGGGTGTTCGGGTACTAATAAAAAAAATCTAATTACAGAATCCGTCAGTAAACCGCGAGACAAATTTATTAAGCCAATTAATCCGTCATTAGCAAATGTTTACTATAGCATCACGTTGTCAAATCATAAAGCAATTAGGCTTAAAAGCTTCGTCTCGCAAATTAATCGCAATCTATACAATTAGTTAATTTTTTTAGCTTATATTTAATACTTTATGCAGGTGTTCTAACATTTGATGTGGCAGGGTGAAAAATTTTGAGGTGGGATCTAAATAGGCCCTTAGTAAATTCCAATGTTATAGGTGGTAAAGTTAGAGTGTGTTACATCGTTAGTTATATCTACAACTGTCGGATATATATCGTAACACTACTAGAAAACAGGTTTTCGTAGGTGGCCTGAACAGGTTTTCACAGGCGGACCATTTGTCCACCTGCAAACGAACGACTGCGAAGATAGTTGATTTTTGCAAGCGAACAACTGGTCCGCCTGCGAAAATAGCACTTGGCATTAAAAAAAATGGGCAGCCACCCCCACCGCCGTTTCGGCCGGTAGCAGCAGCTTCCCATTCTCCTCCCATTCCCCCATCCAGATTCAACATGAAACCAAATCAAATACACAAAAACATCAGAGATTAATAGACATTATAGTGGTTCACAATCAAATCAAACGTATCACAAATTTTCGCACGATCGTCGCCGTCGCACGGACGCCCCCGCCGCCGTCTACCCCGCGCCACCGTCTGCCCCGCGTCTCCGCCGGCTGGTCGCACCCTCCCCGCAAGCGACGCCGCGCCCCGCCGCCAGCCTCTCCCCTCCGGCCAGATCTGGGAAGGAGGGAGGGAGAGGAGCCGCCGCCGGCCGGTCCGCCTCGCCGTCGGCCTCCCCCTCCCCCCTCCGGCCAGATCTGGACGGGAGGGAGGGAGGGGAGCCGCCGTCGGCCGCCCCGTGCCCGATGCCATGCCCAGCCGCTGGTCCGCCCTTCGCCACCGGCCACCGGCTACCGGCCTCCCACCTCCCCCCTATAGTCAGATCTGGGAGGGAGGGAGGGAGGGGAGCTGCCGCTGGCCACCCCGCACACGTCCGCCCCTTCCGCCGGCGGCCGGGGAGAGCAGAGGTGAGGGGAGAGGAGAGGTGAAGAGGAGGGGAGAGGAGAGGAGAGAAGAGGAGAAATGACACTTAGAAAAATATCGGCCGATATGCCACTATATATATACCACGCTAATTTTCACAGGTGCACCTTATGTGGTTCGCCTACGCGCCGCTTAAGTGCGGACAGCGAACTTCACCCTGATTTGCATTTTTGTAGGCCGCTATTTGGCTCTGAGGGTCATGTGTCCGCCTGCGAAAGTAAATACCCAACGTCGGTGAAAATGCTTTTTCTAGTAGTGTAACCAAAGCAATGTTATAGGTAGTAAAGTTAGTTGTAACTGCATGAGATTAATTTGCGCCAGTTCTTTCATGCTGGGAGCAATTAATCCTCATGAATATCAAGCAGCACTGGTTAAGTGGATATTAGAGCAGTTACAATAGCAGACTATAAACTAGCTTAAAATATATTTTAGAGAGATAAAGTAAGAGAGAGAAGAGCAGCGGGCTACAGATCTGTAGCCAGCTGCACTTTAAGACGTAATGTGTGTATGACAGATAGGACTAGGTATTAATAGTATAGTAAGCAACTATTGTATGAACTGCCTATTACATTGGCTATAGATGATTTGGAGCCAGTAGTTGGCTATACTATTAAACTTGCTCTTATGTCTTCAAGAGCACGGCAAGTGTTTAGGGGCACTTTTCTGAACATAAACACACCTTTTCCCACTCCCCGTGGGATAAATAGGAGTAGTTATCATGGCCCTACCAGTGTCACCCTCAAGGCAGAGGATCAGATACAGGCTTCACTTTAATTTGTAACACTTCAGTCCAAAATATGAGATTTAGATTCCCATGCTCTTTTGTACCACTAGTGCTGAAAAGCTTCTCTCAGAAAAAAAGAATTATACTGAAAAGAACATTGCATACAACCAAATTGTCCCAATTTTTACCACCATCACTGTCTATATTGTTGCTAGCATCGTTAATCAAATGTTACCACAGCTGGGTCTGTAAAAGGCTGAAAAAGTGGATAGGTTGGCAGAAGCATATGGGAAAGGAGGAAGGGAGAAATCAAATAGGCTTGGGGGTGGAAGATTTAGGACATGTTCAGATTACCGACAAAACCAACCTTACCAAAATTTGATATTATTTCTGGTAAGTTGGCAGAATTATCAAATTTTGATAGAATGGAATAAATATGTTGTGCCATGCATTATCAATATTTGGTAACAAACTAAATGCAGCCACATATTTGTCAATTTTATGAAACAATGGTATGGTTTAAAATGTCACCAATCTAAACCGGAACATCTAATTTTTTTCCTCTTTACCATAACACCTGTAAATTTTTAGAACCACCACAGGCGTCTCGCTGTCGACGGACATGTTGCCTACCACTGAAAGCACAACGCCATTAAAAGTCTCGCTGACGACGGGCATGTTGCCTACCACTGAAAGCACAACGCCATTAAATCCTGGAAAAGGCGCCTCGCTATCGACGGGCACGTCGCCTACCACTGAAAGCACAACGCCGCTGAATCTTAGAAAATTCGCTCTCATGGGGAGTCGAACCTAAAACCTAAAATGCTACTGACGCACTTGTAACCACTAGGCTATAGGCCCTTTCACATAACACCTGTAAATTTTTGTTACCTAGAATTGGCAGAGAAAAGATAACTCCCTGTATTGATATGTTTGGGTGAGTTACTGATGTCCTCCAGTCACCAACTGCAGACTGCAATTGCACGTTGAGGCCTACCTGATGCGACACTCCAGATGGACACCCGGTGTGACAAAGACTACAGCTAGGTGAATCAACATTGAGGCCCAAGAAAGACAGAGCTTATTGATTCCAGCATAGCCGCACAGGGGTGGTGCAGGGGCGGACCTAGGACCCAGGCACCATAGGCCATGGCCCAGGGTCTAGGGTTGAAAGCCCATGGGCCGCTGTGAAATTTCATCATGGATAGGCGAGGATCATGGTTTTTTTAAAAACGGGTACAATACAGGACGCACACTTACACATACCGCACTCACACCACGATACACGCACACACACGCGTGCGCATCCCTAACACACGTTAGGAATGAGATTGGAGGCACTAGACCTCAGTGCATGGGAAACGTATAGTCCACTGAACACGCACGCGTGTGTGTACCCTATTATCTAGCCAGGACCAACCGAAGTCAGTCCTGGAGAAACGGGGAAAAAACCCTAGTGAGACATGCGAGTTGCGATCCCAGGGATCAAACCCACGCGGGCTGCTCGCTCACCTTGCGACGCTAGCCAACCGAGCAACGCTCGGTTCTCAGGCCAGGATCATGTAAACACACGATGGTCTAGCTTGGGCCTAGCCTGTGGTCCAGGTCTACCCCTCACTACCACAGAAATGATTTTTCTAGACGAGACTCGTTAGGATGCACATGGATCATAACTGACCTCATCTGCAAAACTCGGTCATCATTTTCGCATGAGGCTCCTTAAGAGACCTGTATGCAAAAAGTAATTTTCACAGGCAGACCTCTTAATAGGCCTGCATGAGAAAATAATCTATTTTTGTAGGCGGGCCTCTTAAGAGGCCTGCATGCAAAAATAGAATTTCGTATGTGGGCCTCTTAAAGACCCACCTGCAAGTCTAATCATCCTCATCTTTCCCTCTCATCCTATTAAAAAAAATGAAAACTCACTTCTCCGATCTCTCTCTCTCTCTCTATTACTTCCTCTCCTCCTCTCATCCTCACCTCCTGGCGACAACGGGGGTGGCGATGACGGGCGGCGACGGTGACGGTGATGGTGACGCGTTTGGGGAGTGGCAGCAGGAGTGGTGGCTGTGGGCTCAGGATAGGCCGGTCGAGAGCTGCGTGGAGGAGGTCAAGGAGAACCCATTCAATGGCTTTGATTTGAGAGGGGACGGACATCGGCGGCCGGAGGTGAGACACCAGCCGGGGCGAGGGCGAACCCATTCAATGACTTTGATTCGGAGAAGACGACACAGGCGGGGGCGAGGTCCGCGACCACCTCATCGGGGCCGTTGCAGCTGCGAAAGCTGCTCCTTGAGCACGCGACGGCGGCCACGGGGTGGCCTCGGCCGGTCAAGCAGAGGAGGATGAGGATGCAAAGGAGCATATGAAGAGGAGGAGGAGAGGAGCAGACGAACAAGAGGATGAGGATGCGGAGGCGAGGTGGGAGGAGAGGAGGAGAGCGGCCATGGCGGCAACGAAGGCGGACGTGGATCTAACAGGAAGGACAGAAAAGTGAACGGCGATGGCATGGTTATAATTTTATAAAAATTAGGTGGCATCAAACGGATATCACGAATAGTAGTGTCATTTTTCTAGTTTGCTATATTTGTAGTGGCACGGATCCAATTAACCCTATAATTTATGAAAAAATAGTTTAAAACTTGCTAATTAAATATAAAGTAGGAGAGAGAAAATGATGGGGGAGGTTGCTTGCACATTCGAATGTGATATGCATGCTGGGGGAGGGGATGCCCGGTTTTGTAGAGAAATATCGGGTGGTCGATCTGTAGTTGGATTCAAAATATTTTATGGCATAGATGGCACCAATATTGAAGTTTCAAAAATATTTTCAAAATTTTTCGTGATTATTTGCTTAAAATTTTAAACCTCAATATTTAAATCACTTTTAGTGTTTCAAACCCATGTAAACCGTGACAAAAAAAATCTAAAAAATATGTTCACCGTGGGAAAAAAAATTAGAATTTAAAGCTAGTTGGGCCGTCAATGTGACGATCCGCGTACATATTCCAAAAGGCGGTCAGAAAAGAATTGAAATTGGGCCGTGCAGTCAATCGCACCTGGCATTGTCAACTTGCAGAGTGAAATGCCCACTTATTCATCAGCCATCACATTTCATCTTACAAGTGTTTTTAATGACGTCAGCCTTGTTAGGTCATGCACTAGGATTCAAGTAAGGATACACCAGACATAAACGAGGGTGACAACCACGATGAAAGTCCTTTCGCATTTCATTTTCAATGGAATGAAAATCACTTTACATTAGTACCTTCCAACAAATGTTTTTTTCCCCTAGGTATTGTTGGTATTAATGAATGGGCCTTAGCCCACTCGAAGATTAATTCTTTGGAAAATCACAAAAGCCCACCTCATAGGATGGCATGCATGTGGAGTTTAGTACCACCTTACTTATTCTAGGAGGGGGGACCTCCTTAAAAGGGAGGATGCCCTCCTAGCCACTTGAAGCATGTGTGGTAGAGAGAAGAGGGGGAACACACGTGCGCGCTCGCTCGCCTGGCCTGGGCAGGCGGCGCGTGCACGACGTACGCGTCGAATGATCCGCCAAAATTGGTTCCTCACCTTGCGCAGATGCAGCCTCTTTTTGCAGTTTTGTTTTGCTACAAATTCAGATTCGTTTTTGTTTTGGAAACGTTCCGAAAAATCCGGTGCGTGCAAACGGCGTGGAGTTCTTTTTGCAGTTTTGTTTTGCTACAAATTCAGATTCGTTTTTGTTTTGGAAACGTTCCGAAAAATCCGGTGCGTGCAAACGGCGTGGAGTCCGGATAAGTTACGCGTGACTTATCCGGTTCGGTTACGCGCAGTGGAGATCGTGCAGGCGCCCTGATCAAGCGACCCTTCTCTATATAAACCGATCCGCCGTCTTCACGCAACACACGCAAAATCAATCTAGGGTTTGCCTCCTACTCTGTGCTGCGCCGTCGCTCGTAGATTACTCCATCCCGCTCGCCAGCGTGCACCTGCGATCGGGAGAGCAGGTCTCCGGAACCTCTGCCTTCGATGTCCTGCACCGGGAGAAGGCGGCAATAAGGTTTTTGGGAAGCGCTTTGCGCGACTACTCCCTGTTCGTCCGCGACGGCTCGTCTTCCTCTTCGCTCGCGTGCTGCGTGCCTTCGTAGACGCCTGCGAAAAGTTTCGACCGAGCAGCCGGTCTTTCCGCCACCTCGGTACGTGTTCAATATGTTGCGCATATTTGATCTGTTCATGTTATACTGTGTAGTTTACATGTGTAGATCTAATGATGCATTCATGCTAGTTTTCATCTGTAATATCATGATTTATTTATGGAATAGATTAAATTATTATATGCCTATAATCTCAATAATCCGAAAACCTTATTATAGGCACTGTGATTTTACTATGGCTGGTTTTGCCGATGCACTGAGGCCGGATAAATTCACCGGTGTGCATTTTAAGAGATGGCAGATAAGGGTCACTCTGTGGCTGACAGCTATGAAATGCTTCTTGGTGAGTACTGGCAAACCTAAAAGAGTTCTTACTGCTGAACAGCAGAAGCAATTCGAGGAAGCCACTACTCTCTTTGTGGGATGCATTCTTAGCGTTCTTAGCGATCGTCTGGTCGAGGTCTATATGCATATGACCGACGCTAAGGAGTTGTGGGATGTACTGAATACTAAATTCGGTGCTACTGATGCTAGCAATGATCTGTATATCATGGAGCAGTTTTATGACTACAAGATGGCTGACAACCATTCTGTAGTCGAACAGGCTCATGAGATACAAACCATGGCTAAGGAACTCGAACTACTTAAGTGTGTCTTACCCGACAAATCTGTGGCCGGGTGCATTATTGCGAAACTACCTTCATCTTGGAGAAGTTTCGGTACTGCACTCAAACACAAGAGACAGGAATACTCCGTTGAGGGGTTGATAGCGTCTCTTGATGTTGAGGAGAAAGCTCGGGAAAAAGATGTCGCGTCTAAGGGCGATGGTGGGCAGTCCAGTGCCAATGTTGTGCACAAGGCCCAGAACAAGAGCAAGGGGAAATACAAAGCTCAGCAGACCACCAACTTCAAGAAGCAGAAGAAGAACAATAACAATCCTAATCAGGATAAGAGGACTTGCTTTGTGTGTGGCCAACTTGGTCATCTGGCTAGGAAGTGTCCACAGCGCAAGGGGATGAAGGCACCTGCAGGGCAGACTTCTAAGTCTGCTAATGTGACCATTGACAACACTGGAGATGGAAGCGGGTATGGTAATTTACCTTCTATTTTTTCAGTTAATCAGTCTACTAATTGGTGGGTTGATACTGGGGCCAATGTACATGTTTGTGCTGACATCTCATTGTTTTCTTCTTATCAGGTCGCACAGGGTTCCACCGTCCTAATGGGGAATGGATCACATGCTTCTGTTCATGGTGTTGGCACGATAGATCTGAAGTTTACTTCGGGAAAGATCGTGCAGCTGAAGAATGTGCAGCATGTCCCTTCTATCGACAGGAATCTTGTTAGTGGCTCCCGTCTGACTAGAGACGGATTTAAGTTGGTTTTTGAGTCTAATAAAGTAGTCGTGTCTAAACATGGATATTTTATTGGTAAAGGTTATGAGTGCGGAGGCCTGTTTCGCTTTTCCCTTTCTGATTTCTACAATAAATCTGTGAACCATATTTGTGGCAGTGTGGATGATGAGGCTAATGTTTGGCACTCACGTTTATGTCATATTAATTTTGGCTTGATGTCTCGGCTTTCCAGCATGTGTTTAATTCCTAAGTTTTCCATTGTCAAAGGTTCTAAGTGCTATAGTTGTGTGCAATCGAAGCAACCTCGCAAGCCTCACAAGGTTGCCGAGGAAAGAAACTTGGCACTACTAGAACTCCTACATTCAGATCTCTGTGAAATGAATGGGGTGTTGACAAAGGGTGGAAAACGATATTTCATGACTTTGATTGATGATGCTACTAGATTTTGCTTTGTGTACTTGTTGAAAACGAAAGACGAAGCTCTAGACTATTTTAAAATTTATAAGGCAGAAGTTGAAAATCAACTTGACATAAAGATAAAAAGACTTAGGTCTGATCGTGGTGGAGAGTTTTTCTCAAACGAGTTTGACTTATTCTGTGAGGAACATGGCATCATACATGAGAGGACGCCTCCCTATTCTCCCGAGTCTAATGGGATTGCTGAAAGGAAGAACCGCACACTGACTGACTTGGTGAATGCCATGTTGGACACTGCGGGACTATCTAAGGCATGGTGGGGGGAGGCATTGTTGACCTCGAATCATGTGTTAAACAGAGTTCCTAACAGAAATAAGGACAAAACACCATATGAGATATGGATTGGGAGAAAACCATCACTTTCTTACTTGCGCACATGGGGGTGCTTGGCGAAAGTCAATGTACCAATAACGAAGAAGCGCAAACTTGGACCTAAGACTGTGGACTGTGTCTTTCTGGGATATGCTTATCACAGCATTGCCTATAGATTTTTAATAGTTAAATCTGAGGTACCTGACATGCATGTTGGTACAATTATGGAGTCTCGTGATGCTACCTTCTTTGAGAGTTTTTTCCCAATGAAGGATACACATAGTAGTTCGAGCCAACCATCTGAAATAATTCCCAGTTCAATCACACCACCAGAACAAACTGAACATACACATGAACATGTCACTGAGGAGGATGATAGTGAAGCTCCTCGAAGGAGTAAGAGACAAAGGACGGCTAAGTCTTTTGGTGATGATTTCACTGTGTACCTCGTGGATGACACTCCTAAGTCAATTTCAGAAGCATATGCATCTCCTGATGCAGACTACTGGAAGGAGGCTGTCCGTAGTGAAATGGATTCTATTATCGCTAACAGGACTTGGGAGGTGACAGAGCGACCCTATGGGTGTAAACCTGTGGGATGCAAGTGGGTGTTCAAAAAGAAGCTTAGGCCTGACGGTACTATTGAAAAGTACAAGGCTCGGCTTGTTGCTAAGGGCTATACTCAGAAAGAAGGCGAAGATTTCTTTGACACTTACTCACCTGTTGCTAGATTGACCACAATTCGTGTGCTACTTTCCCTAGCAGCCTCACATGGTCTTCTCGTTCATCAAATGGACGTTAAGACAGCTTTTCTTAATGGAGAGCTGGATGAGGAGATCTATATGGATCAGCCTGATGGGTTTGTAGTCGAAGGTCAAGAAGGCAAGGTGTACAAACTGTTGAAGTCTTTGTATGGTCTGAAACAAGCTCCTAAGCAATGGCATGAGAAATTTGACAAACATTGACATCTGCAGGCTTCGCAGTCAATGAGGCAGATAAATGTGTGTACTATCGCCATGGTGGGGGTGAGGGAGTTATTTTATGCTTGTATGTTGATGACATACTGATATTTGGGACAAACCTTGAGGTGATAAATGAGGTTAAATCATTCTTGTCTTAAAATTTTGATATGAAGGATTTGGGAGTAGCTGATGTTATCTTAAACATTAAGCTAATTAGAGGTGAGAATGGGATTACACTATTGCAATCCCATTATGTGGAGAAGATCTTGAATCGCTTTGGCTACATTAATAGTAAGCCTTCTCCAACACCTTATGATCCTAACTTGTTGCTTCGCAAGAACAAGAGAATTGCTAGGAATCAACTGGAATACTCCCAAATCATTGGCTCGTTGATGTACCTGGCTAGTGCAACTAGGCCTGATATCTCTTTTGCTGTGAGCAAGTTGAGCCGATTTACCTCTAATCCGGGAGATGATCACTGGCGTGCGCTTGATCGAGTAATGCGCTATCTGAAAGGTAATGTGGAATTGGGGCTTCACTATACTGGGTATCCTGCGGTACTGAAGGGTTATAGTGATTCTAACTGGATCTCTGATGTGGATGAGATCAAAGCCACTAGTGGATATGTCTTCACACTGGGTGGTGGTGCTGTTTCATGGAGGTCTTGCAAACAGACCATTTTGACGAGGTCAACCATGGAAGCAGAGCTGACGGCACTGGATACTGCTACTGTTGAGGCAGAATGGATGCGTGATCTATTAATAAATCTGCCTATTGTTGAAAAACCGGTGCCGGCTATCCTTATGAACTGTGACAATCAAACGGTAATTGTCAAAGTGAATAGTTCTAAGGATAATATGAAATAGTCTAGACATGTGAAAAGACGATTAAAGTCTGTCAAGAAATTAAGAAACTCCGGAGTTATAACGTTGGATTACATCCAAACAGCTAGAAACTTGGCAGATCCCTTCACGAAGGGACTATCACGAAATGTGATAGACAATGCATCGAAGGAGATGGGTTTGAGACCCATGTGAGTTATACTATGGTGGTAACCCAGTCTATGTGATCGGAGATCCCGTGAATTAGAATCTGGGAAGAACAAACCATTAGTAGAGTATCAATCTATACCCTCTCTAAGTGAAGATGCATGTACTCTCGTGAGCTGCAAGGCAGGTTGGCTATGCCTTAATGAGTTTTGTTGGCTTTAATTAGCGAAGATGTTGTCCTGCAGAGCATTCTTGAAAGAACTCACCTTTGTGAGCTTGACTGTTGGTCGCAGTCTATGGAGATTTTGGGTGAATCTTTTAGGAAGCTTACTATAGACCTAGGAGTATGACTTATACGCTCCACCCGAGGGGTAGTCTACAGACGGTCTAGTACCAGATAAGACTCTGAGTGAAACTTGCTTGCACAAGACTTGCAATTCAAGGCATAGTCCATTGTTCAAGTTGTGAGTAAGTGTAGCTTGGAGTTCTAGGTGGATGTTCAACCTTAATCGGTCTCCATCGAACCGCTGGTATATAAACAGTACATTGGAAAAGGCAAATCTCAGTGGGATTTTGAGATTTGGTGGGGGATTGTTGGAATTAATGAATGGGCCTTAGCCCACTCGAAGATTAATTCTTTGGAAAATCACAAAAGCCCACCTCATGGGATGGCATGCATGTGGAGTTTAGTACCACCTTACTTATTCTAGGAGAGGGGGACCTCCTTAAAAGGGAGGATGCCCTCCTAGCCACTTGAAGCATGTGTGGTAGAGAGAAGAGGGGGAACACACGCGCGCGCTCGCTCGCCTGGCCTGGCAGGGCAGGCGGCGCGCGTGCACGACGTACGCGTCGAATGGTCCGCCAAATTGGTTCCTCACCTTGCGCAGATGCAGCCTCTTTTTGCAGTTTTGTTTTGCTGCAAATTCAGATTCGTTTTTGTTTTGGAAACGTTCCGAAAAATCCGGTGCGTGCAAACGGCGTGGAGTCCGGATAAGTTACGCGCGACTTATCCGGTTCGGTTACATGCAATGGAGATCGTGCGGGCACCCTGATCAAGCGACCCTTCTCTATATAAACCGATCCGCCGTCTTCACGCAACACACGCAAAATCAATCTAGGGTTTGCCTCCTACTCTGTGCTGCGCCGTCGCTCGTAGATTACTCCATCCCGCTCGCCGGCGTGCACCTGCGATCGGGAGAGCAGGTCTCCGGAACCTCTGCCTTCGATGTCCTGCACCGGGAGAAGGCGGCAATAAGGTTTTTGGGAAGCGCTTTGCGCGACTACTCCCTGTTCGTCCGCGACGGCTCGTCTTCCTCTTCGCTCGCGTGCTGCGTGCCTTCGTAGACGCCTGCGAAAAGTTTCGACCGAGCAGCCGGTCTTTCCGCCACCTCGGTACGTGTTTAATATGTTGTGCATATTTGATCTGTTCATGTTATACTGTGTAGTTTACATGTGTAGATCTAATGATGCGTTCATGCTAGTTTTTATCTGTAATATTATGATTTATTTATGGAATAGATTAAATCATTATATGCCTATAATCTCAACAGGTATTACCTGTGCCCTTGCATAAGAGCACAGGTCACAAAAATAAACGACAGAATTGATGATGGAAACTTTGTACATTAGTACTTTCAATCCTTACAGAGATTTTTTCCTTGAATAAATTATTCACAATGATCAGGGCGAACTCTGGTTGGAAGGTTTAGATTAGTGAGAAATGGAAAAGATGTTGATTTGATAGCTGCGGGACAAACCGGGACCGATGAACAAATTAATCAGGACAAACGAGCATGTCGATCTACTTGTCAGACGATGCCGAGGGGACCTCTTAGGTTGAGTTTTTTTTGACGGAGAGAGTACACTTCTACCTTCCAATGAGGACAACTTGTTAATATTGTTATGTACTACCTCCGTTCACAAATATACATATAGAGTATTATATTCCAAGTTATTTAGTACTTTCTCCATTTTAAATTACTTACCTTTAGTTTTTGTTTTAGTTTGTACTAAGTTAAATATCAATATTTTTTATAAATCCTTGTAATTTAACAACATCTAAGTTATATAATAAGAAAACATTTCTCATGGTAAGTCTAAAAATTATAATTCTTATGATGTTAAACTATATGAGTTTATAAAATTTAATAGATAAAGATTGAAATGTTTGACTTAAGACAAACTAATTTAAAACAGATGTAGTAATTGAAGTTCAAGATTGAGTGCTCCTAGAAGTTCACTCGACTAGAAAATACTCTTACCATCCCAATTTGATCTTGAACTAACCAGAAGGCGATGGGACAAGGAAAAAAAGCTTCATGGTTATAAAATTAACTCTCATCAATCAAGGTGATCCATCGCTTCGTCTCCCGTGAATTACATCAAGCGAAAAATATTGCATTCAGTTGCACCAACAAAATCTAATCATCGCTAGATGCATAGATACTGTTGCACGCATGAAGCTTATTCAACGACATCCATTTACTCTTTACACAAATTGAAAAATAGGCATTTAGGGTTTGTTTGGAGAGCTTAAGATTTTGAGAAGTTGCTGGTTGCAACTAGCTTCTGAGGAGGCCAACACCAACGCGCAATAAGGAAGCCATGTTAAAATTTTCATACTTTTGTCAAACTTATAGTGAGATAAATTAATTGTCAACCTAGCATGTATCGAAGGGTATTTTGGATATATTTTTAAAGAAGGCCCATCCCAATGACATATTGTAGAACAACTGATAAAGTTACCGGTATATTATAGAAACAATGTCAATGATAAATCGTTGAACTAGGACAAACTTAGTGACATAAAGTAGATTCTCTATTTGGTTACAATCTTTGTAATACTGGACGTTTTGTATTTTTTGTATATATTAATATATTAAAAACTACTGGGTGATCCCTGGTAGTATTCCTTAAAAAAAAAAGCAGATTCTCTATTAAGTATTTCATCCACCCAAAACAAATGACCACTTTACCACTTATGGTCTAAATTATGAGGGAGGTAATAATATTTTTTAATATGGCAAAATTACAATAGCATAAGGATCAAATTTACCCTATTAAATAAGAGGTGTTTGTGCATAGAAGTATAATTGATGTAAGATTGAAAAAAATTAAATGAGAGATAAATCATATCTTACTATAAAGTTATAACCCACTCATTATAAAGCTCAGCATGCAAACATGCCACCTCATCATCCACTAGTAATAATTACATGCAAAACTTATGCAAGCATGCAACATCATCGATAATTCATTGAATTCTACAAATCAACATCCAATCATCTCCCTTCACATTATTTTTCACAATATTTTTAACATGTATATATCCCTCATTTTTATAATCCTTAACATATATTCATCTATATAATCAAAGTGTGGGATATCATATTTCATCTACAATCTCCTACATAGTCTATTAAATGTATTTATCTCTGAACATAGTTTGACAAACCATTATTTGTTGTTAGTAACTAATATATCTATTAATTATAAAGCTCAACATGCAAACATGCCACCTCATCATCCACTAGCAATAATTACATGCAAAACTTATTCAAGCATGCAACATCACCTATAATTCATTGAATTCTACAAATCAACATCCAATCATATCCCTTCACATTATTTTTTACAATATTTTTAACATGTATATATCCCTCATTTTTATAATCCTTAACATATATTCATCCATATAATCAAAGTACGGGATATCATATTTCATCTACAGTCTCATACATAGTCTATTAAATGTATTTATCTCTAAACATAGTTTGACAAACCAGTTTTATTTGTTGTTAGTAACTAATATATATAATTTGTACTGTTTGCTCGATTATTAAAAAAAATATTACATGCTACTTAGAAATTTCCGCAGTAAAGCGCGGGGAATCACCTAGTTAATAAGATAAGTAATACTTTAAAGTGGTCACTTATTTTTGAAAAAATCTTAAATCAAGAGTGGTTAGTTGTTTTGAACGTAGGAGATGATTAAATTTTGACTTAATCTTTCCGAGAGTGTCCATGTGAACTGCAGGAATTAATGCATGCATGACATAGGAAACAAATATTACGAGAAGATATTATGGATATGTGATGCGCAATATAAAGTAGTTGCGCAATATAAAGTAGTTTCATAATTCTTGATATTTTGGATAAGGTTGAGGTCAAACTTTTTATAACTTTGATTATCAATAACTTCTAAAATATTCAGTTTAAAGGCACTAAAACAACATTATAGATTTGTTTTACAAAGCACTATAATAAAATTAACAATATTTTAATTTATTGTATTGTGTGGTACACAGTACCCGGGTACTCACGGCAAGGCCTTGGGCCATGAAGCATAGGGTGGACCGAGAACCCTTGGCCTGTATGGCATACTTGTAAATTAAGTAGAAGATAGAGGATAAAACAATTAATCTTATCCAATGTAAATAGATGGTAGGTATCCCTGATTACGAGGGATACCGTACCGTTTCCACCTGGCTGACCTCATAACTACTTAAGGGATGCCAGGGGAAACCCTAAACGGTGATCATTCTCCAGTTACATGCTCACAAGCTATTCCAACGCCGTGCTACGTATACTTACGCAAGTCTAATCTACACTAGCTGGACTAGGGTATTACCTCACGCCGAGAGCTTGAACCAATATAAACATCTATGTCAGCATCTCTTCTTGATTTTGTGCACCATATAAATTATATTGCTGATTATAAGAATTGACATGTATATATTATAATTGGAAAATATAGTTGATATATTTTGGAAACCGTGTCATTGTCAAAAACATCAAAATTTATGAAACTGGAGGGAGAGGGAGTATGTTGAACTAATTAATGGAGCTATAATTAGTACTATCTCCACCGTCTTGAAATAGCATTTTCTAGTTACTATTTATATCTGACTTTGGTCACATATTTTTACCGTGAATTAAAAGTTATTGTGTTAAGGATTTCTTTAGAAAATAAAATATTGACCAATGTACCATTCACTCTAAATTAATTAAGCTAGTTGGGCCGCGCCATCCATGCGAGGATCTACATACAGATTCCACAAAGAGGTCAGAGAAAGTCGCGATTGGGCCATGAAATCGATCAGTCACACATATATCGTAGTAGTCAATCACGAAAGTGAAAACGTCTAATTATTCAGGACGGCCGTGACAAGTGATTTTATTTATATATATAAGTCACGAATTATAAAAGGGCATCAGCCTTATTAATTTAGTCATGAAGTATATGTAGGATTTTCAGCAAAGGGGACTTGATGCGCCACCTTCTTCTCCTGTCGCTGCCGAAAGCGGGAACAATTTGGAAGTCATTCTATATTTTTACCGTCCAAACGGTTACAGAGCCTTAATTTCGGCTAGGTTCAGTGGACATGAACATCGATGATGGCAAAGCTCTGATGCACCAGAGATAACCCGGGAAGCCTCGTCTTTTCGCTCATGCTTATGCTTATCGGTTAAAATTTAATATTTTCAATCTTAAATTTAGAACTGATTTTGGGGTTTATTTATCAAAGTTTATTTTTCAGCCAATGCTTTTAGATCGATAAGGACACGTATATAAAAGTTTTATTCATAAACGGTTTATAAATATGTCGTTTAGCTTATTCCACCAAACATTTAAATGATAGGATCATAGGCCTGCTTAGAAGCCAAAAAAAACAGAAGTAGCCCAACACCAGTGTAAATTCCAGCAAATTCCAGCATGTGCGTCGGTGTGGTTAGATGGATGGAGTGATAGGAAAGAAAGATTTCGAGTCTCCCATCGTAAATTCTGAAAGATGCACGAATTAAGTATCAAAATTTAAAATGCCAACTTACCAGGTGGCAGGATGGATGGATCATTGCTAGTCGTCTGGACGGCTGCTTGTCCAAAACATCAACAGCTTGCTTAGCTAGTGTTTTATCCTCAATTCAAAGTTGGAATGAAAATGGTTGGTAATCTTCTATCTATTATATACTAAAAGTCCATTAAACTTCCTAAAAATGCTCTCAAAATGCCACGTGGCACTCTACAAACGTTCCTATGCCGCCACGTGGCACTATCTAATCTCACCGTCGATTTTCATTTAATTGTTGGTGGACCCATAATTTTAGACCATTAGATCATATCTATATCTATACGATTTACATTTAAATTGATAGACCCATTAGTTTAGAATAATTAGGTGTATATACCTTCCTAGTATAAAAGGGAAAATATGTACCGTCGGCAAACAAAAATCATAAGTATGTACAGTACGTATGATTCAGAAAAAAAAATAAAGCTTACGTTCTGTCCGTTCGCTGGAAGAAAGAGAAAAATCGGAAGGACAAAAATGCCTGTGTGATAAGTAAAAAAACGTACATAGTATAATCGGAAGAAAAATATATTTATACCATCCATCCATCTATTTATCTATTATATGCTAAAAGTATATTAAACATCCTACAAACACTTCTAAACCGTCACATGGCACCCTATAAATACACTCAAGTCACCACGTGGCATTCTAATAAAATAGAAATCTAACCGTCGATCATCATTTAAATCGGTGAACCTATTATTCTAGATCGTTAGATCTATCTTAGCAAACCAAAACCTCCCATGTCCCCATACCATGTAGCTCCCAGTTCCTTTCTGGACATTGAATTTTTTTTTAGAAATCGATTCGGAACGGTGAAGCCGGCCGGAAACGGTAACGATATCATGTGATCGGATTGAGATCAAATGCAGTAGCTACTAGGACTGCATGGTAACTACTGCACACAATCCAAGCCCTCCATGTCAAAATCTAACTCAGCACAGTAAAATCAGAACAGTTCCTTTCTACAGTAAATCGCTACAGTGTTTTGCTACAGTGCTCAGATATATCTGGAACATCCATTTTGAATCATGTGATGCTAGTGTGACTGCTTATCTTGCAGTCACACTAGCTACTGCACCTGAATCGGATCCCATGTGATCCACCAATGCATATATATTACCATGTGAAATTAATGCAGGAAATATATATTGGTAGCTTGCGGTCTGTAATTTTTGTGGAGTAGCTAGATGATGAACTAATTAGTCAGGTGAATTAATCTGAAATTCACAGGTGATAGGGAATTTAACCTTGTGTCTGATACTCTGCAATATCATCAATTTACATTCATGGAAATGATCCAACATTCCAACTCCTGGTTCAGACTTCAGATTCAGAGTACCACGCAAGAGAGCTGTACAGAAAATAGAAGACTAAAATCGCAATTTGGCTCTAAATTATGTGGGCTAAGGCTGCTTCCATTTCAAAAGTCTCTTGTTTTATGCAAGCGCGCTTTTTGAATGGTGACTTTTTCTAGAAAAATCTATAAAAAGGTTTCTTTAAAAAAATTATATTAATCTATTTTCTAAGTTTTAAATAATTAATACCCAATTAATTATAAACTAAACGCTCACCTCATTTTTGTATATTCCCAATCTTCTTGTTCCCGTTTATCTCAGACACCCTAAGGTCCCGCTTCTCTTTCCGTTTTCTTTTTTAAGATGCCACTTCTCTTTTCTTTTGAACAGGAGATCATTGCCGCATTTCTACTTTTCAGTTTCCACATTGACAAAATCAAGGGACCCCTCACAATCAGATTAATTCAAACCATGCATGGTCCTTCATATCTTTCTAATTATAAATCTTGAAATAAAACTAGTTGATATCTAAGTACGTACTATGTCTGTCCCATAATAATTATATTTATAGGATTTAAATTTGTCCCAAAATAATTATCACAATAGAGTACTAATGGTCTCATTAATCACTTTATATTTAAATTTATTTCTATTTTACCCTCAACTACTCTTCTACTCTTACCTATACACCATTTAATAAGGGGTATCATAGTATTTTTTCTCGAACCTTAATATGCACTAAACAACCTAGAATTATAATTATTTTAGGACGAAGGTAGGACCCTTTAACTATGGACAAATTAGGGTTATATATGTTATGCAGAATTATTAAAAATAAGGTTCGAATTTTACACTACATTTTCGAATTTTACACTACATTTTCCACCGTCACTTTTATCAAAGCAAACCTTTTTGCCCCTTTCTTGCCATCCATCCATCTGTGCAGAGGTTCTTGAACCAATTTTGTCTATTTGTTTTTTTCTCCGGCGATAAAAACTTTTATGGCCGGCGATAAAAACATACAAAGAGCAGTACTGGAAGCAGAGCAGTTGCAGTTCCTATTGATATCGTTCTCGCCACTAGCAATAATGAAGAGAAAGTAGTTAACGTGGTTAACGTGCTGGATGCACTCCCGAAAACCGATTCATCTCCCGACGTATTCATCATGAAGCTTGAGGTTCCGGATCCCTTTTGTCCCAACTACGTGTGCAACTGTGCACGCACTTGTTAGGATGAGATCACCGAAGCAGCAACAACATATGGATGCAAAGGTCTATGTCTATGTGTCTTTCTCGAGATTGTGATCTAACCACTTGGGTTCTGATTTGATTTTATAGGGTAAACCAACAATTTGAATAGTCCTAGAAATAGGTAGAGCGACGAATATTTTTTACTCTTGCAACACCCATCCATTTCAACTATGTGTTTACGTCAGTTTAAGTAACAGCCGAAGACAAAGGGCAAGGGTCGCTTCCGTTTACTAGTTATGCAATATAAACCACATTGTTTACTTCAAAACTATAAACAGTTCGGTTACTCCAACACAAACAGTTGTGCAATATAAACGATATTGTTTACTCCAAAAAACCAACCAATTGTGTAAATTCGTTTTGTCCATCACAAACTGTGCGAATGAGCGCGTGTGCTTTAATTTCCTCTTGTCTCTCTTCAACTTTACAATTGGTGTAAATAATTTCCACCATCGAAGTTGATTAATCTATCTCGATTTCCCATGTGGAACGAAAACACACGTGACTTGTAAGATTTAATAGGATTTGGATTTTTTTATTTAATTTAAATAGGCCAATATCCAATTAAATATAACAAAAAAAAACCACCTTGAATAGTAAAATCACCATCCAAAACGCATTTGGGGTCGTGTGGTGTAACTAAATTGATGGGAAATATTTCTCAAAAAATATAATTGATTGGAAATAGTAACTAGTTTTGAAGTTGATGGTGCTAATAATAAGAGGTTTAAAATGTGCTGAATCATTTTGCGCTCTAGTCAAGCAAAAATTAACAGATTTTCAAGAGATTGAATTAAATCTGTACTGGAAACGGAAGGCAAACGATAAACAATGACCTTAACAGAATAACTGACTTTAAAGTTTGAATGTTTGACTACATGAGGAATAGGGATGGAATACGAGTACACCCGTCCTGGGTAAATTCGCTGTCGCATTCAAGTTAGGTTGGTGACGTCATCCAACTAATGACGCTATATAATACTGTCTATTTCAATAAACACAAACAAACACATGAGTACATTTAGCAAGCTCCAGAGAAGTGTTTAAGTCATGGTACGACTTACGAGTCACAACACGCTGTATTGTGTCCAGGCATCTCACTATGTAATTATTTTTGGTTAAAATATTCTGAAATTGTGAATCACAACTTTGAGTTAATTTTCAGTTACAACTTTAGATTTTTATTGAGAACTTGAATATTTTAGTACTCTGTTTTATAAAATGTTCTCAAGTCTCAAATTCTAACTTTCTGAAAATTTCCGAAGTGTTTTTTGGCATGTGCTGAACTGTCATATTATATCTTCCAATTTTTTCGCACACTGTGAATGACAGATATTTACTACTACATCAGTCCAAAAATAAGTTTATTTCTATCATCTAACCTACCTACCTTTAGCTCGTAAATTGATGAGTTTTATTTGTTAAGTTCTCCTTGCTAACCTCTTACATACCTAACCATAAATACCACTATTTTCCTATTGTTATATATCATGCGTTGCAACAGGATATGATACACGTGTGGTTCAATTTTATACCCTCGAAACAGGATTTGGAGAACATGGTTCAGTTCTTTTTTAATGCACCGGTTTTTCGAAGTATATGTGAGATTGGGAGAGGGAAGGAAAGGAGTGGGGAACGTGGTACAGTTTTTTCCGTTGGTTAATTTTTTTGGATGCATGGTTTTTTATATGGGATTGGAGGACGACTATGCTTTGCAACGGATCAAAATTATGGGGTTTACCTTTTCTTCTATCCTGTTTTTCAGGTTGATTTTCGTGTGAAATAATGATTTTTGAGGGAGGTAGTTTTTTATGTGGGGAGGGACGAGGACTTCACTTTTAAGTAGTGAAACAGATGAGCGGTACTTCTCTATTTACCCTCCACCTTGTTTTAACACCTAAGGCTAAAAATAGATTTATTTTGACTTGGAGTGAGAACTTTGAATTTTTTTTTTGTATTTGTTGAATTTTCACATAGGTGAATTTTCATCTTTTTTGTGTAAATATCATTTTATATTGGCAACTAATATCATTTTCAATAGGAAAAAGTTCAAATTACCCCTGAAATATTTGGTGAATACGAAATCACTCGCGCGCCGGCGGAGGCCGAGGAGGTGAAGCGCAAGCCAATTGAGGCCTAGGAGGAGCGGCGGCAGCTGTGAGCATCCTTGAGCGCAAGAAAGCTTGGGACGGAGGTGGACTTGTCGCTGGCTGCATGTCACGTCCCAAAATGACCCTAAAATACATCCTTTAAATTACGCCTAGAATAATTAAAAATCTCTGTGAAAGCCTCCAAAAATTAAAATGCGCAAAGTTAAAAGTCAAATAAGGCTTGGAGGATTTTTGTATATTTCCCTAAAGCCTAAAATGTGTAAATAAATTTTAGTGGAATTTTCAGAGCACAAATAATAATTATTAAGAAATAAACAAAGTTAAAAATGGTTTTATAAAAAGAAAACCCTAAAAATCTCTCTCCCCTCTGATGGGCCGAATTTCGGCCCATCTCTCTCTTTCTCTTTTCCCCTAGTGGGCCGGCCCGGTCCATCTCCCTCTCTCCTCTCCCCCGCGGCCCACTCGGCCTCCTCCCCGCGCGCGCGCCGCTGACGGGCGGGCCCGCCCGCCACCCTCGCTGACGGGTGGGGCCCACCCGTCATCCCCTTCCTCCCGCCGCCCCCGTCGCCTCGCCCGCGCCTGGCGCCGCCGCCGCCGCGAATCCCGCCGCCTTCCGCCGTCCCCGCGCGCAATAAAGAGGGGGAAATCACTCCCCGTGATTCCCTCCCCCGTTTCCCCCACTTTCCCCTCTCTCTCCCGCATTCAATCGGCCGAGATCCGCTCCCGTTAACTTCGCCGGCGCTATCAATGGCGGCCGGATCTCCCGCGCCCGTTTCCTCCCCCTCCGGCCGCCTTCTCTCCCTCCCAACCCTATATAAATCCTCCCCGAGCTCCCCACCGCCGTTTCCGCCATCCGCCGCTCTCTCTCCTCGTCGGAATCGAGCTCGCGCCGTCGCTCTCTCTCTCCGCCGTCGCCGCCGAGCTCCGGTCTGCCGCCGTCGTCGCCCCGGACCACCTCCCACCTCGGCGCCGCCTCCTTCGGCTTCGCCGCACCCTCGCCGACCTCGTCCACCCCTCCGTTTCGCTCGCCGACCGCCGGAGCACCGTCGTCCCCGTCGACCCGAGCCGCGCCGCCGCCTTCCTCCGCTTCGGTCGCCGTTTCCACCGTCGCCGACGACCCGGGGTGAGCCGTGGACCGCCGCTTCCTTTCCCCCTTCCCTCACTCTCTCTCGGCCGCCGCTCCGCCGTGCCTATGGCCGCCGCCGGCGACCATAGGGGCGCGGGCGCGCCGCCTCCCGCCGGCCGAGCCGACGAGGCCGCCTCCGGGCGCGCCCAAGCGGCTGACGCGTGGGGCCCGGCCGTCAGCCGCCCGCGTCTTTGGGTGCGGCTGACGCGTGGGGCCCACGGCGCCGGCCGGTGTGAGCCGGGTGCACCCGGTCCACCGTGGACCGTGAGGCTGCCGTGTGGGCCCCACTCCCGTGGACCCGGTCCGCGCACCCTCTCTCTCGGCTGACGCAATAAATCTTATTTTTAATTAAAATTTAAATGAAGAAATTCGCAAATATTCACATTAAGAGCATATAAACTTCAAATGGCTATAACTTTGCCATTTGAACTCGGAATTGGACCGTTCAAGTCTCTAATTTTTCCTTAAGAAGTCAAGAACCCATTTTTGTGCTTTGTTGCTGCTTGTTATATGGAGTTTATTAGAGTAAAAGCCTTTTTCTTTTCTGTTGGTCGTGTAGACGCTGCAGCTTCGGAAGATCCGCTCTACGTGGAGGTTGAAGCCGACGCTTGGGAAAGCGAGCAAGGCAAGTCACATCATTCTTTGAACATATTGGATCCCACTTTGTGAAATTACTTTGATTTAAATTAATGCATTATCGCTTTATTTAAATTCCCGCGTTATCACTGTTTTATTTAGCCATGCCTATTTACCTTTGTTATGACCTTATTATTGTTGTTATTGTTATTATTACTTTGTTCACCCTAGAATAAACAAAACCCCAACTAGTGGGCACTCTATTCATGGTTCCACTAGTAGGAATTTAGGTAGATGCTTCGCTGATTAATTAGGCAACATTAGGTGGTTTTATAACTCTAGACTTGGGAATATTCATATCACTTGGACATATTGGAATGGTTGGATTATTGTGGACTTGGATGCACACCTCCCCCTCTATTCAAAACCCCCAAAATGGTTTTAGGCTGGGCTCGGGGTGCATGGTTTTGCTAGTAGCACCTCGGCCATATAAGGACCGGTCTTCGGGCCTCTGTTGCAAAGCACTACCGTACTTCCACATGTCTAATGGGTAAGGCTTAGTTTGTGGCTCAGTCTGGTTATAAACAAAAGTACACGGATGGAGATGGACGAAGTCGGGGATCGATGGACATCTCTAGGGCAAATGAAGGCTACACGAGCTGCGGCCCGGTAGTCGAGATGTCATGGCACAGGGCCGGTGTCCTGCTGCTAGGGGCTCAATCCCGCCTGCCTGTCCCGGGGGTTCCGGCCGTAGGTGGGTTGGGTCGGTACTCTTGTCTATGGCTAGGATGGGTTGGAAACTATGTCACGTCTTCCGTCTGTATGCCGTGGTGGGATGTGGCACGTGGTTACGCGTGAGGAAGATGTGTCTTGTGGGTAAAGATGTACACCTCTGATCAGAGTATAATCTATTCGAATAGCCGCGCCCTCGGTTATGGGCAAGCCTAGCAATGTACCCAAGTTAGTGTTTTAATTCTTAAAACCTGGTTAACAACTAAAATATGGAATGGTTGGCCTGGGTTGGCTTGGGACGAGCTGGGACCCAGGGTCGGGTTGCCAGTTCGGTCTGAATCATCGTAGGCCTTGGGTTAAGGCAGGTTCGTGTGGGTTCACGGCCTTGTTTAATAATATTAAATAGTTCTAGGATCGTGTTTGAAAGTTAGCTTTGAGCAACTAAGGGTCTTTTAAAATGCGGTTTATTGCAAAGCCTAACCCCTATACTATAATTCCATTGTACCCCCTTTGCATTTATGCTGCACTTGTGGATGTGTCTTGTTGAGTACGGTGGTTGTACTCAGACTTGCTCAATTTTTCCCAACCTCAGAAGAGGAGCCCCTGGATGATGAAGGCTTTGGTGTCTAGCTCGTGCCTGCCGTCAAGCGCCTGTGGTCGTCGCCCTAGTCTTCCGCTGTTTTTCGTTGTCTTTGAGTGTGTTGGGCCGCCGCTGCCCTTGTAATAATTAACTATTTACGCTTCCGCTTGTTAAACTCTGAATTGTATCAACATTTGGTGTACCTTGCCTCCTGGGACAAGGAATAATGCACGCACGTAAGGAATGCCTGTTGGGTTAATTCCGGTCGTGACACTGCACGTGAGGTTCGACTCCCCCGATGTTGCAGCCACCTCCGCACAAGCTCTGACATTGGCTGCTGGCTTCAATGACCCAATCGGCACCATCCTCATCAGCGAGGACGATGACTCCCGCATGAAGCGCACCCCTGTCCCGGTTGCTCCCACCTCAACTCGAGTTGATGGCGGCATCGGTGTATGCGCCGCCACTGCCTCCAAAGAGAGCCGGGGAGGGAGATTGGCTTAAGGGAGATAGATGACAAGTGAGTCCATATTTATTTTCTTTGTTGATTGGATTGTCATGTTGACTTCACGCGTGTAAGTTCTTGATCAAAATCGCCCAAAACAACGATAGAGGGTAATTTATTCAGTATGAATAATTGAGAGCGTAAAAGTCTGGTATTTGAGTTCAAGGGGTAATTCGTGTTAGAATATATAAGCACATGTAGATTTAATTTATTCCATAAATAAATCATGACATTGAACATGTATACTGCATAATCGCATCATACGATCTATGCATATAAACTAGACAGAGCAGACCGAATATACAAAACATGATGAATGCGTACCGAGGGTTTTGGAGCTGCACAGCAGGACGAATTCACGGTACCGGACATGTATACTAGCATAATCGCATCATACGATCTATACATGTAAACTAGCCAGAGCAGATCGAATATACAAAACATGATGAATGTGTACCAAGGGTTCTGGAGCTGCACAGCAGGAAGAATTCACAGTATCGGACATTGACGACGGCACCGTGGTCGACAAATAGCAAGCAGTCGTGTGAAGCACTTCCACACCCTGTAACCGAACCGAATAAGTTATGCGTAACTTATCTGGACTCCATCGCGGCCTAGCCAGGCGAGACGAGCGAGCGCGTGTGTGTTTCTCTTGTTCTCTTCACCACACGTGTCTCAAGTGGCTAGGAGAGCACCCTCTTCTATAAGGAGATCTACATCTCCTATAACAGACAAGGTGGTACTAAGCATCCTATGCACGCCATCCCGTGATGTGTGCTTTTGTGATTTTCTAAAGAATTAATCTTCAAATAGTATAAGACTCATTCATTATTTCGAACAATTCGCACTCACCCAATAGTTCATTCAGAGAGGTAATTCACACATTTTCGTTTTCATTAAGCTGGACCACCTTATTATTCATCAATATTAATAGCTACATACACAAGTCAGCGTACTCAAGATTTCCAAAATACTTAAACCTATCATCCAGCCACTAAATCGTTGCCTCGCAAGAAAACAACCACCTCCATCACGTAGTGGGGTGTCGCAAAAATGACAACAACAACATCACCAAGCATACATAAAAATGCGTTTTATTGCGAATGAGACTAGGTAAAGTAGGTGGCCAAAACGCATGACTCCATATATCTATCCAGCTCATAACTAATAGCTCATGGAGCTCAACGGACTGCCGGTCGCCACAAGCTGGGAGAGAGCAGCCTCCACCATCTGCTTCATTTGGACACTATCCATGTGATCTACCTGAAATTTGAAACAACTTTATTCAGCCAAAACCCCAAAATTAACAATGCTAAGGTTTTGTTCTTTTGAAGAGGTTAGGAACCCTTCCCTCCGCACGTAAAATAGAGTAATGGATTAACACATGATTAATTAAATATATTTTAAAAATCTTAAAAAATATATTATTATGATTTATTTAAAACAATTTTTGTATGATTTCTTTTAAAAATTTAACAGTCTAAGAAACATGCACGTGGAAGTCAACAAACTAACTCAGCCTCAATCCCCCAAAAAAAAAAAACACTAACTCAGCCTCAATAATGTGTATCAAACACCTAATTTCTATAAGAGGACAAAACACAGAACATCCCCCAAAAACTGTTGTCTCCACGTCTTTAATCAATTCAGCTAAAAGAAAAGTGCGGAATTTCACGTCACAACAAATAAAAAAACGAGGGAAAAAAAATCATCTCTCGTGCAATCGAACACGTGCCAATCGTTTTCCATGGCTTCCCCCAACCAAAACATGCACGTGATGTGACGCCCATGTAGATGTAGTGCTCCCGTTTGTCCCCCCAAAAATTAATTCATTAATTATCATCTGAAGCACGTGCGCGATCCATCCATCCATCGAATTGTTCGATTTCTCCCTCGTGCGCGTCCGATTAATCCCATGTGGTTTTCAATCGCTTTTTGCAATCGAAGAACAGAAGAAGAAGAATCAGGTGGATTCGTAAAAGCGGGGAGAAGGGGATTTTTCTGATGCTTTGAGATTCGGGACGGTCGTCGCTTTAGGATTGGTGAGGATTTGATTTGCCTAACATAAGACGCCGCAAAGGGAGCAGCGTGTGATCGCAACGTTATTTTTCTACCTAAAAATGGAAGTAAAATGTACTACTGCGTGTGAATGGTCAAAGTCAAACTTGGAAGGTCAAACCAAGGAAAGGAAGAGGAGCTCAGTGACCGCGCGTGACGTCAGCAATGGAGATGGAGATGGAGATGGAGATTGTATTATACCTCGACGAAGAGGGTGTGCATGAGGCAGCCGGCGACGGAGGTGATGTTGGCGGTGATGACGCGGAGGCGGAGATCCTCGAGGGCGCGGCACACGCGGGCCATGGCGTCGCGGCGCTTGCTGCACGTCACGCTCACCACCAGCACCCTGTCGCCCACCTCCGACACGCGCAGCTCCTGGATCTCCACCGGCGGCGCCGGCGCCGCCGCGGCGAGCAGGGCGTCGTTGATGGACGAGACGGACAGCGCCCGCTTCACCTTCTTCGTCCGCTCCGCCGCCGCCGCTGCCGACGAGGAGGGGTGGTGGCCGTACTCGTATTCCTCGTCCGCGCCGAGGCCGGCGAACGGGTTCGCCGCGGCCGGGGCGGCGCTCGCCGCGGCCGGGGCGGCGCTCGCCGCGGCGGCGGACTCGAGCGCGGCGACCTCCCGGAGCATCTGCTGCTCCTCCGCCTGCAGGCGCTGGATGTACTCGATCGCGTCCTTGATGATCGACGCCTTGTCCATCTGCGCCAACCACCGACGAGCAGTCAGCAATGTCGCCGTCGCCGGCCGGCTGGCCGCCATGGATGAACTGTTAAGCTCCTCTCCCTTACCTTGGTGATGTTGGGCACGACGCTGCGGAGCGCGTAGAGCTTCTCGTTGAGCTTGCGGCGGCGGTCGCGCTCCATGAGGATGTTCTTGTTCGCGCCACCGGCGTCGTCGCCACCACCGCCGCCGCCGCCCATCATCATCGTCATCATCCCGCCACCGCTACCCGCCACCGCGGCGGCGGCGTCCCCGCCCACGGCCGCCGGCGCCGGCGCCGACGACGAGTGCGACCCGTCCGGCGAGCTCGACTCGTAGTTGGAGTCATCCTGCGTCGGCAGGTACATGCTGCAACCAAACACCATGTCAGCAACAACAATGGCGGATCGGCGGCGGCGGCGAGGCGGAGGCGCACCTGTCGAGCTCCTCGGACTCGAGGTAGCGCTGCGTCTCCCAGTAGTAGGCGAAGCTCTCGCCCATGGCCATCTCGGCGTCCATGGCGCTTGCTCTGCTTCGCGTTTGCTCTGCTTCGAGTTCGAGGTTGGCTTGTGTCTCTCTCCGACTCCGAGCTCACTTGTCTCTCTCCGAGTCGCCGAGCCAATATATACTGGGAGAGGGGTGAGGCTGGCAGGTGGGGCCCACGGGGGGGGACGCGCACCCCCACACCTGGACACGGACGCGTCTGGTCTCCGGGACCGCGTGGCGACCAGGCGGAAAACGTGCGGGAATTCAACCGCGGGTGGGCCCGCCGAGCCAGGCACGCGAGGACAACGTGCGCGTGCGCGAGCCCGGCCGATTGATTCCTCCGGCCACCACTGATTATTATCGCTTCGTTTTTTTAATGTGGCGATCACATGTTAATTACTGCTACGCACGCTACTACTTCTGTTGTGTATTTGATCTGCTAGGCCTTAGTTTAGGCACTCATCGGATGGCCTATTCAGCCAAAAGAAAAAACCAAAATTTGAATTTTCAAACTTAATTTTGGTATTGATTTTGAGATATTTTCAACGTAGTTTCTTTTTCAGCATTGACATTTAAGTCATCGATAACACATATATAAAAGTTTTACCTACAAATTTATTTTTATTCTCTAATAAGCCGTTTTGGCTTATTACGAAAAAAGCCAAACGATGAGGCAGTTAAATCCCACCTAAAAATTTTACATCATGTCAAATCAAACGTATGAACACTTGCATAAAGTATTAAATATAGTTTTAAAAAAATAATTGCACGGATTGCGACTAATTTGCGAAACGGATTTTTGAGCCTAATTGCTCCATGATTTGATAATATCGTGCTACAGTAAACATTTACTAATGACAGATTAATTAAGCTTAATAAATTCTTCTCGTGGTTTACTGACGGATTCTGTAATTAGTTTTATTATTAGTGCCAAACACTCTATGCGACACCCTATATAATATCTGATATGACATGCCAAATCTTTACATCCCTGGATCTAAACATCCCCTTAGTAACCTTTTCGTCAAACACACCACAAACGCGTACACTAATTCATATAAATGTGCGTCTGTTCTAATAAGCAATCTACAAAATATTAAAGCGATATATCTTGAAATTGATGAGGTTATAAGAAACGTCTTACCGCTGTTGATGGGTAGAAAGAATACATATATGATGGTTATGACTTAATTCTGATTCCACCATAAGTGGTTGAGTTTGTTACTCTGTTTTTCCAACTAATCTCTTTTATTTTCCACGCGTAAGCTTTTTAAATTGCTTAACGATACGTTATTTGTAAAAAAAATACAAAAATTGTTTTAAAAAATCATATTGATTTATTTTTTAAAAAAGTTAGCTAATAATTAATTAATCATGCGTTAATTGATAGTTTCGTTTCACATGCACTGCAGAGTACTTCCTCCATCCCATTAAAAAACCAAGCTAATACCGGATGTAACATATCCTATTATAATGAATCTAGACATATATTCGTCCAGATTCACAGTATTAGAATATGTTATATCCGATTCTAGATTCGTTTTTTTATGGGACGGAGGGAGTAGTTGGGAACCCTAGGAACGAACCCAGCCTTTATGGATTACTCCTACTCAGTAAGCACTCTCGTAATGACTTTGGTTATGCTAATTAATAGCGTGTTAATTACACATGTCAGTACGGGAAGAGATGTCGCTGTCCTTGTGTTGGGCATTGATGGTGTACGCGTGTGGACGTGGAGAAAGCGAGTCTGATCCGAGTAAACGACGCTGTGGATGGGGTTTGGCTCGCACCATGTGCCTGCCCCCATTTTGGTGATGAATAATTTCTCATCTCCTTTTTTTTAATGCCTTTATTTTTTGTTCCTTTTGGTCCAGTATTCAGATAGAGATTTTTATTTTGTTTGTTTTTGGAGGAGGGGACACCTGGAATTAATTGCGAATGTGGCACGACGGACCATTTGAAAACTGAAATTACGTCATCCCTGGTTTCGTCACCCTTTACACTTCGCCGTCCAGCAATTGCTGTCTTTGGTTTCGCTATCGAGATAAAATGTAGAGAGAGAGAGAGAGAGAGAGAGAGAGAGAGAGAGAGAGTAGATTCTACTCATTTATCATTGTTAGTTATCTCTTCCTATCATAAAGACATCACACATGTATTGGCGGATATTCATCGCCTGGGCACCCGACCATTCGAGGTTATTGGCAAAATCTCCATGAAATCTCTGTCTTCTTGAAAGTATTGAAGATAGAATTTCGCAGCAAATAAAACTTGTAGCAAAAATTGCTAATATTTAAAAATGTTCTGGATCTATCACTGAACAAAAACAAGTCTCATTACCCGTACACATCAACCACAGCTATTAACCAGCAGAACATGCAATTTTTCTTTAGAAATTAACGACCTAACTTTCTTTCTTTTTGCATATATATATTTGCCAAAACCTATGAATATTTAACATTTCAGTTCAGATGAGACAACTCCCCTCCCCAACATTAAAAAAAAGATTTCTTTTTTATACCAACCATTTGCCCAACTTGTCAAATTGATGCATTAAACAAGATTAGATCAACTAGTTGCCATATCTAGTGTGAGATTACAGTTATGGCATCAAAACCCAAACAAATAAATAATCTATTGGCATCTTCTTCTCTCTGCAGGACACCTGTTCCCAAGCACAATGCACTGATAATTTTTGTTTGTTTAATTGGCATTGCTGCTACCCGATCTGGCAGTCATGTGCCAGAAGGCATGGTCTCTGCTGAGGTTTACACCCAATTAAGATATTAATTCTTCACCTAGCCATAGCTTGTAAAGTCAAATATGGATTTCCTTTTTTTTTCTCTCCAATTTGCCAACAGGGATTAGAGAAAAATCCAAGCCATATAACCTCATGTAGTGTCATCTGATTAGTTGGTTGATTTCTAAATCAAGCTTCAAACACATAAATTAAGACCTTAACTACTAACTGGATCTAAAGAAGAAAGGGTTGATGACAATGGCTGTGTGATTAACTACTCAACAAATGATGTCTTCAGCCTAGATTTGCGGGTCTAGAAAAGGAATCCCTACTTTGCTAGTATATGCATCTGTGATGTCTGAATGCTACGGCCAATCGCTAGCACGCATTTCTAAGATAATCCACATTACCCTTTATATACTTCCTCAGTCCCAAGATATAAATCACAGTTACTTGTAAAACACAGACAGGTTCACTGCAATCAATGCAGTCATACAAGCAATAAGAATAAAGATATTGTGGTAGACAATTTGAAACAAAAATAAAAGAAGAGGGAGGTGCTAGTTTAATTGTATACTATGCATGCGCGCCTTGCATCATGAGACATGAAAAAATTAATTGTGTCTTATATTTTAGAATGGAGGGATTAAATTATAACGATTTAACATAGATATGTAATGCAGTAGCATGTACTCCTTCGGTCACAAATATTTAATGCCACTGACTTTAACATTTTGTGCTATTAAATAAATATATGTAAATATCATTTAATTTGTTGACTTCTTTTACTACAAATACTTTAAGCATGAGTTATATTTGTATATTTTTATATAAATTTAAATAGAGAAATGATCATACTCTATGGTTAAAATTAACTGCTTTTACCCTGTTTCGCAAAAGGAAGAAAAACTGTCAGTCTACTCAAGTACTCCGTACTAGTAAAGGAAGTCGCTTTGAATAATGATACAGTCTTCAAAACACAACTTTGATTTTTTATTTCTATAAAAATATTTATTAAAAAGTGATATACGTATATTTTTATAAAAGTATTTTTCAAGACAAATCTATTTATATAATTTTTACATTTTTAAACTCAACAACTTAAGAGTTATTCATGATTTATATTTTTAAGATTTGACTTAAATATTGTTCTAAACAACTTTCTTTATTAGTACAGAGGGAGTAATTTTACATTGCACCGGCTGATCTACTAACCAAATTTTTTAACTGCAAAGGCAGTGTCCTTTTCAAAAAAACAAAAGCAAAGGCACTGTGAAATTTTTGTAAAAAAAAGATAGAGAAAACTAAATTTTCCTCTCATGACATGCATGGGAAAGCGAACCTGTTGGTATCAAACTAGTAACTCTGAAATCTGAACTCGGCCGCTTCGATCATCTCGTCCTACTTAATTATGAGTGCTCAACAGGCAACTACTAGTAAATTAATTAATACTGACAAAGAGTTATTTAGAAATTATAAGAGCACCCGCAATAGTAAAGTTAGGTACATCTCAATAATAGACTAGATTAATAGTAAATCATCTCAATAGTATGTCTACATGGGTATCTATAGCTCTCTAATACATTGCCTCGTTTTTCTCTATAGCCTATCTTCATGTTAGTAGATAGCTTTGCTCTCTCTCTTCATTTAATCTCTTCCAAGTAGAAAAATATGCTGATATGGATCTATTATAGAGAGCCTATAGATAATCATTGTGGGTGCCCTAATAAAATGTCAGCTTTCAGAAAATCCATTCATGTCTAGATCGATCAAGTTTCATTTTCCATGAGAAGCGACACAATAATTAAACTTCGCAACAGAAATAAATATGCTGCAATAGCTGAATACTTTTTTCAAAAAAAAAAACCATGGGGACCACTGTGAAATAAATATGATGCAGTAGCTGAATACTTTTTTTTTTCAAAAAAATACGATATATGCCAGTAATTTTTGCAAAGGCACTGTAAGGCAGAAGTAATTATGCAAATTACGGTCACTTGCAGCATCACATCATAATACGAATATTTTCAAAAAAAAACTCATAATACAAAGAGTAAACTCTTGAAACTGCATATTGTGTTGAAATGTCGATGTTCTTCGTTTGAGCTATCCAATTCCGAAAACTGTAATAATAATTAATGATTTATTATATAATTGTAACTTCGTTCATTCAATATGTCCAAGATCGAGTCACGCGTGTGTCAACACAACTGAGATACATACATATTCCATTGCAAGTCTGTCCTATATATATATGTTACGGGGATATATCCTATATACACAAATTTTCCGTGCACACCAACTAACAAATGTCATATAAAATTTTAGAAAACATTGGACACATACTTTAAATAGTGTTATACATATCTGTGAAATCTTTATATTCAAATTCATTATAGTCGTAACAAAAAAAAGACAAAATTCCGATAGATTTTACCCTTACAACTGTCAGATTTTTTACTTTTTTGTTACAGCTAAAATATAACGAATTTGAATACAAGACTTTGTAGATATGAGTAATACTATGAAGAGTATATGTTAGATTTTTTAAAAATTTTTTTGTAATATTTACTTGTTGGTGTGCACGGGGAGTTTATGTGCATAGGATATATTATATTCTCATATGTCATACACAGGTAGGGACATATATCCTCCGTCTCAAGAAATTCTAATTTTAGCTACGAATTTCAACTAGGATTTTTTTTTGAGGTAGTACGTAGAGGTTAAATCGCCAGCAAAGTGAGTTTTCACTAAAATAGTTGTAGTTTTATAAGTGATTCAAGTGCAACGTTCTACTACCTAAACTACTTTCCACTTCACATTCGAAAAAAATAATTAGTACTAATAGCTGTTGTCATCCATGACTCATGGTATCTTGGAACTGATCCAGCGATGGTGACCACAACTTTATATTACCAATATGTTGCCATAACATATACACGTACACCAAGAACAAGTTTCCACTTTCAGATTCTATAAAACCACCACAGCAATGGTTCCAAGCCCAGGTTTTGCGGTAGCTGTATCGTCAGCCCATTAATTAACAAATTTCCAACATAAAAGCGTAGTTAGAGCAGTACAATAGCAGGCTATGAGCCAACTATAAACATATTTTAAAGAGATAAAGAAGAGAGAGAAGAGCAGCGAGCTACTAATCTGTAGCCAGCTGCAGTACGGACTTCAAGACGTAATGTGTGTATGACAGGTGGGACCAAGTATTAATAGTATAGTAAGCAACTGTTGTATGAATTGTCTATTACATTGGCTATAAATGATTTAGAGCTACTAGTGGGCTATACTATTAAACATGCTCCTTTAAGCATCTACTTTGCTGGACATATATATACCTAATAATAAATATCCCACAAGCAACCCCCAAATATTTGGATACTTTAATTGTTACAAGATGACAATATAATAGCTGAGTTTATAAATTAAAATCGATCTCTCGTCAACAAGAGGTTGGTTCACTGCACAGATATTTTGTTGAAGAATTCATCACCAAATAGATATATCATATATGGTATGAATTTTATACGTAGCAGCAAAGTATGACCGAACTTTGAACACGGCTGGGAAAGCACTTTCTGTATAGCGGTTAAATGACTGCACCCACTAGAATCACATTCTTTTGATACTCACAATTGGCACATATGTAGATACCCAAAATTGGCACATATGTAGGTGCGGTTTTACAGGAAATTAAATAAAAGGTTTATGTATCTATTATCAGTGTCAATCTCTTGACCGTGTGTTAAAAGAGGTTTTTTTAGGGTGAATAGCTAATATGGTCCCTGAAGTTTCGCTTCGGGCTCAATTTAGTCCTTAAGGTTTCAATTCGTCCAAACAAGTCCTCTAAATTAATTATTTGGATTAATGTAGTCCTTGGACCCACACAAAGTACCATGTGAGCATGCCAAGTCATCCTCGCATGCAGCGGTATGAATGAAATGACCATTGTACCCTTATATACCATATAGAAAAGAAAGAAAAAAAAGAAGATAATGGTTTCACACGTGCATGATCATTTTAGAATTGTCAGTTATGATTGCTGCAATAAGCACTAATCGTATAAATTCCTTTGTCGGCCACTCTCCGCAACAATGTTGGGCCTGAGCTGGCCTGCTATTTTTTCTGTTTGTGTCTTTTGTTTCTTTTCTATATGGTATATAAAGGTAGAATGGTCATTTCATTCATACTGCTGCATGCGATGATGACTTGGCATGCTCACGTGGTATTTTTTGTGGATCCAAGAACTATATTAACCCAAATAATTAATTTGGAGGACTTGTTTGGATGATTTGAAACATCGAGGACTAAATTGAGCCCGAAGCGAAACTTCAGGGATCGTATTGGGTCATAAGTGTCATTTATCAAAAGAGTTGTTGGTTGTGTGGGTTCAAGGATAAGTTTGAATTAAAATAAAAACTTGAATGACTAATACGGACACATTGAAATATTAAGGACTAAACTGATCCTTGCATGAAACTTGGAGGACAACTTTAGCTATTCACCTTTTTTTTAAATTTAAACTACTACCAGACCTAGTAGTAATATATTAAAAGAATAAAAAGTATTAATTACAATAAAACCATAAATTATAAAAGTTGTAACTAACTAGGCATAGAAGAGCTGAAAGCCTCATTCATCCTACAAACATGCAGCAGATCCTCATTCCTTCTACAAACATGCATGAGAGTATCATTCCTAAATGCAGCAAACCAACGATCTTCATCTGGCAAAAAAATTATCAAAAACTTCTCCATTTCGCTGTTTTCAGATATGCCAACACGAGAAAAGCATAATATCTAGGAAGCCTTTTCCTCTGAATTGAAGTCTTGCCAGCACCATCATCTGACAAATTTTCAAATTAGTATTCCAGCTCTTACTGAAAGGACATATGAAGAACAAATGCATCAACGTTTCTCTCGGGTCTTCACACAAAGCACAAATAGATCAGCATCCTCAGGAGCACAATGCTTCTATTCAACATATCTCTGGCATTCAACATGTCACAAAGAAGTAACCATATAAACACTTCGATGTTTTTGACACACTTGGTCTTCCAGATCCATATGAAGGGCCTTGGGACCAAAATCCCCATAAACATTGACCTGTAAAATTTCTGAGAGGAGTAAGTCTCAGTATTCCATATAAATGTCCATATACCACCCCTTTGTGAGGTGAATTCCAAATCATCCAATTCTTGTTGCAGCTGTTGAAATTGTACATATGACTAAGTCTCAAGGGGAAGATTAAAACAATCCTCAAGGTATCTGCTGCAGAAAGTTCAGACTGTAGAGGGCACACTCTTACGAGCATGTGTGGTGTGCGCCCATTTACATCTTCCGTACAGCTAAATAAACACCTCCTCATCAATGTGCTTATGATGTCAATTTGTACTTGTATATAGATAACTAGTACAACCAAAATGAATAAAAATATAACATCATTTGTGGAACTAAATTATGGAGTATGTATTGTAGGAGACTTTGGCTTAATTATTCAATTGTCGCTAAATTACACAAGTGGCATAACCACAATAAATAGTTGACCCGGCATTTTTTATGAAACTACCCAATTTTCTTCTTTTCATATATGTTTTCTTAGAACTGTACAAAGTTTTAAAGTTTTGTATAACCCTAGTTCTCACACATGTTCAGTTCTATATTTCCAGTGCCCAACATGTAATTTTTTTTTTGTTGTAACATTAATGTCCTAGTGAACAGAAAATCTAGTGATAGATTGCAGCTGATCTGCACGTGGAGAAGAAGTTTATCTACCGCGACCAATAGAAAACTTCATCATCATGTCCTTAGTCCTAAACAACTACTATAAGAAAACCAGAACATCTTTTCTCTCCGCACGTCCATTTGTTATCGTTAGCGAGCACTCCTAAGTTTTTGTTATTAATGTCCCTGTGAATACCGTAAAAAATAGCTATCATATATACTTTTTACTAGATGGAGTAGAACTTTCATATAGTTTTGTATATAAATATGAGAAAACAATTATTAGGGGGACATACACTTGAGGAGAAATATCTATAGCATTAATTGATAGCCTTCGTCTTAGATCTATATCTCTATTGTGTTCATCTACTATAGTACTCCCATCGTCCCTAAATATTTGACGCCGTTAACTTTTTTAAACATGTTTGATCGTTTGTATTATTCAAAAAATTTAAATAATTATTAATTATTTTCCTATCATTTGATTCATTGTTAAATATACTTTTATCTATACATATACTTTTACATATTTCACAAAAGTTTTTGAATAAAACGAGCAGTTAAACATGTTAAAAAATGTTAACAGTGTCGAATATTTATGGACAGAGGGAGTACTTTCGCATATGTGCATTTCGCATGCGTGAAAGGAGAAGAGGGGAGAGCTATATTCACAATGGGCTATTTAACCATAATAACAAAATTCTAGTGGCATTGTTATTTATATTACCATAGCCATTAATTGCTCGATCTGGCATGTGCGAGTTAGCAAGCTTTGGTGAAGCTTATCATGTCTGATAAATTTCCGCGACAGATGTTTAGTGTTGAGCTGTACATGTCCTGTCCCTTACCACTGGCAAAGTCAAATATGGATTATCTTGCCTACAATTTGCCAACATGGTCTTTAAAGAAATACTCAAGTTAGTATAAATTATTGTTAACCGATTAGGTTATCTCTGCCCAAAATAAATACCTCGGCCCCCACAAATTAGTGCATCTGTGGAAATGATTAAAGAAACAAGAACTAGTGGAGCAAAACAGGGTGGTTTTTGTTGTCTGAACACAATTACATAAGCACCGTAGCTTTCATGCCTGGGACTACAATTGTTTGAGAGAAAAATCCTTATTAGGAATGCAAAGCATTCCATCTCTGTGTAAACAAAAAGTACATAATTTCTTTTGGTGTCTATGTTGCTTTTTTTATTAAGTACAGATTTAGTGCCTCTCCCATTCTAGGGAAAAAAAAGAACAATCCTCAAATACATATTTTTTTATTTGCGACTTTATTTAGGTGGTGTTCTTGTCTGATTAGATATAGAATTTATCTTGATTTTTGTTAGCACGTTTTTTAAACAGTCAAATGATGTGTTTCGTAAAAAAACTTTCTATACAAAAGGTTCTTTAAAATATCAAATAAATATATTTTCAAGTTTATAATAATTAAAACTTAATTAATCGTAGGTTAATAGCTTATTTGTTCTGTGTGACCTAACTTCATCTTTTATCTTATTAAAGAACACCACATATTATTGCAATTTTGTCTATAGAACTTCTCTCACCACATAGACTTCGAGGGGTGGATAGCTAGAAAAACGATTTTTTTTAATTGATACATATCGCTCTCATTGTCATCGCAGGCCCCGTTCTTTTCTCCAACAAGAGTTGATTAAGATTAAGATTTTTGTGGCACGCTTTACAAACTACTAAACAGTGCGTTTTGTGCGAAAACTTTCTATATGAAAGTTGCTCTAAAATATCATATTAATCTATTTTTCAAGTTTGTAATAATTAAAACTCAATCAATCATACTTTAATACTGCCTCGTTTTGCATAAAAAACTTAATCTTCATCTTCATGAGAAAAGAACACCTGCATCTCTAACCCCTCCCACCCTTCTTGAAAAAAGAAACTAATGTGTAACAGTGACTCCAGCTAAATCCAACACATGCCCAAGTAATTAAATAAACCAATGTACTTCCAGAATTTATTCAAACTACTCATGAACTAATTGAACCCAGCCGATTCAATTCTCCTAGATCCAAGGTATATTCAAACGCCCAAAAATAATACAACATATGTGCAATGCGTGAATTATTGAATTTCTATTAAATGTCCCCACAAGACATATAGGCGGCACATATGTCTAGCCACAACAAGACAAAGATGTAATTCTTAACTGGATTAGAATTTTATATTCTTTTTTTCTTTCATTAATAAAGCTCTTTTAACAGCGGGGGCCTCCCTGCTGTGTTTCTTTAAAAGAAAAAATACACCAATTCAATAAGTGTCCCTTACCGCGCCAAATCATTTAAAACAACTTTTAACTAATATATCGTGAAAATTTACAGACATATCTAACGACGACAAAAGAAAAGGTCTATTTTACAATCTCGAAGTTCCACCTATTGAAACCTTAAACGGTGCCGAAAAACTAAAACAATCATTTAACCTTATTGTATGCTTGAGAGATGACATATTTAAAGAGCAAACTAAAAGACAAATCTAAGAAAAAAATCCTGATTTGTAGCCTAATTATCATGTCTAGATTCATTAACATCTACTTCCTCCGTTTCACAATGTAAGTCATTCTAGCATTTCCCACATTCATATTGATGTTAATGAATCTAGATAGATATATATGTCTAGGTTCATTAACATCAATATGAATAAGAAAAATGCTAGAATGACTTACATTGTGAAACGGGGGGAGTATATGAATGTGAGCAATGCTAGAAAGTCTTATAATATGAAACGGATGAAGTACCTAGATAAATTTAGATAAAGTAGAATAAATTGTAATTCTCAAAACATATGGTTTATTTAGTTCAAAAACTGTTATATTTGGTCCAATTATTTGTTGTTAACTTGCACAAAATTTATATAGGGTCCAAATACTTTCTAGTGTGAATGAGGAAATTAATTTGTTAAACCAATTGCAGAACTTTTAAAAATCATTTCAGCCTTAGACTAATTAAAATCACTCCAGATCTAGTCCGAAGTTGATAATTAAGTACGAGGATTTAATCATTTAGAGTTGAATACTTTCCATTTTTTCAGGTGAAAGTTTAAGGGCTGTAAAAAATATTTCCAGCTGCAAATTACATGTTGCGTTCTTCTAATTACGTTCTAGAACATACAACTATTGTATTCCTAGTACTGTCCAAGGTTGAAACATCGACATCGACATCGACACTCGTTTTGAGAAATAAGATTTTTTTTTCTGAACCTAGAGAAAAGAAATACTGCATACTTGTACTTACCAAGTACCAACTGATCATCGTCCCACATGGTACGCATGTTATACCATGCATTAGCAAGAAGTAGATAAGCATATGATTCTTACTGTGCTTTATATCCCGGGCCCACATGTCCCATGGTTCACATTGCAACTAGGGATTACAAAATTAATTTTAATCTTACCTATCATACTTATATTAGAGCTATAAAAGTAATTTTAGTTTGACTCGAGTGCATCCACTTAATTATTGATCTCGACATTATTTCACTTGTGCTTATGCTCATACAAAATTTAAAATTTTGAACTTAATTTTTGTGATTACAGGACAGACGCATATACATGTATACCACTGTACACGAAACACAACACTTACATCTCGCGAATGCGTCTTCTAACATATGTTCTAAGAGATTGGAACAAGCGGATATTTTTTAGATTTTTCAGCATTTGTCTTTGAGTTGCTAAGAACACGTATCTAAAAAAATTTACCAATAAATTACTTTTTATGTTGATAATAAGTGGTTCAGATAAGCATATGTATAAAAAAAATGATGGGGCCGCTCATTTCATTCAAACAGATCAAAACAATCTACAGAGGTCACCTAATTTTTGTCCTGGGCTGGCTGATATGCTAGATCATACTAGGAACAAGTTCATCCGAGGTCCCTTGACTTGTCAACGAATCCGATTTTCGTCCTTCAACCGCAAAACCAGATACAACGGTTCCCTCAACTATCAAAACCAGTGCATATGAGATCCCTCGGTGGTTTACATGGTGGTTTTGGCCAATGTGGCGTCTACGTAGCTAATTTGACTCGGTCTTCAACTGACGTGGCACCGACGTGGCGCGTACGTGTCAATTCGATCCGAAAAAATAATAAAACCTGTGAGACCCACATGTCAGTTTCACACACAAAATAAAAAATGGTGGGACCTACGTGGGCCCCACATGTCATCCTCACTGCCCTCCTCTTCTTCCCATTATCCTCTCTCTTCTTCGGACACTGACTGCGGCCGGCGACCTCGGCGAGGCGGCGCCCTCGCCGCCGCCTTCACTCTCCGACGGGTCGTCGTCTTCCGCGGCCTCGTGGTGGTGACCGTGGCTGCTCACGCGACAGCTGGACCAGTAGCCGCAGGAGTCGGAGCGCTCGACCGCGGGCTCCGACGACGAGGATGACCACTCCGGCGCCATCGCCGTCACGCTCGAGAAGGATATGGAGTTCGACAGCGACGGCAGCGGTACTGAGGGCGGGGATGCGGCCGGCGCAAGACCCCGCGGCGGCGCCGACCACCACACCGCCGATCTCCCGACCAGCACGGGAAGGGGTCGCCAAGGCATATACTGGCATGGCGAGGCGGCCGGTCGTAGCGGGGATTGTGGATTCGCAAAGAAAAGTACTTGTTGTGAATTGAACGTGTGCCTGATGATCTATGAACTGGCCGCATAGCAATGGTTTTGTCAACAAAAGAAAATTCAGATATGGAGAAAAAAATAGCTATAGCTTAACTGTCAGTGATATGTTATCTAGCTCAACTCTTCCAATAGCAGGGATCGACTCCTCAATTCTTCCAATAGCAAGCAATCCGGAAAGCAGAGTCTGCATCATGCTGGGGATGCAGCAGCAGCTTCTCTCCGCCGCCGCGCCAACCACCACCTCACCCGCCGCAGTGCCGACCACCCCGGCTCCGGCTACCGCGGTGCCTCCTCTCCCCTGGTCGAGGCTCCCGTCGCCGGCGCCGTTGCCCACCGCCGGAGCTCGGATAGCCCGCCTCGCTCGCCTGCTCCGCCGCCCACCCGCCCCGTCCGCTCCGGCACTCCCCGGGAAGAAGAAGAAGAAGAGAGAGAGGGGAGAGGGAAGAAGAGGGGAGTGAGGATGAGGAAGAACAGAGAGAGAAGAGGAGGGATGATGGGAGGAGTGAGACTGATATGTGGGCCCACGGTTTCTATTATTTTTCTGGGATAGAATTGCCACATAAGCGCCACGTCAATGCCACGTGGGACGAAGACCTAGTCAAACCAGCTATGTAGGCGCCACGTCAGTCAAAACCGCCTTCCAAACCGCCGAGGAGCTTTGTTTGCACCGCTTTTGATAGTTAAGGGACCAGTTGTATCTGGTTTTGGGGTTTAAGGACGAAAATCGGATTCAGTGTACAGTTAAGGGACCTTAGATGAACTTATTCCATCATACTATGGAGTTTGAGCCCAAAGAGAATAGTCAGTGAATGTTGGCCCATTCGGAAGGGCCCAAATTGCCGCCCATGAGAACTCCTTGGGCAATAAATGGGAGCCCACGTGCACACATGGCTAGATTTTTCTTCTGTTCAAACGAGCTATTTGTGTTATTTATTAGAAAAAAGAGAAGGATATGACATGTGTCCTTAAGCATTAACAAATCAGTGCATTTTAGCAAAGACGTATTTTTAAGGTATGATTATGACAAAACCACGAAGTAGTGTGCCCTGTAGAAATTTTGGCTTGAAGAGTCAACTGTTGGTAAATGGTGTTTTCTTTCTTGAAAAAAGATCTACTGTGGTAAAAAGCACATTAGAAAATGGCTATTTGTTGCTGCAACAAAGAATACACTCAGACCGCCTTAGGAACTGACGATTTTTAATGAAACTTTACATAAACTGAACTTATCTTCTAAGCAAATTCTTGAACTAATTTCTATAAAAATCCTGTAAAATTCCTACTACTATTCAAAGGAGCTGTTGCGTTCAGGCTCATCCACGCATTACAACGAAGGCCCTAACAGAGTACATACATATGGTTCATGGTTAAAATTGATGGATTATCTAATTTCTGTGATAGCTATTTGAAGATATAAACGAGTGGCCGGTTTAAAGTTTAAAAAGTTGCTTTGGAAAAGTATTTCAAGAAAATTTTATAGAGAGAAAATCCCTTAGAGAATTTTTTTAATTAATTAATAAATGATTGATCGACCCTCGTCATTCCTATGCACAAATATAAAACAAGCTGCATTTAACAAAATGACATATAAGTCAACTTGACTGAAATACCTTATCGGTTAATTGAATAATACTGGTGGTCAGTGACAACATAAATAATTTTCTCATACGAAATCATTGCACGAAATGCACCGTCTTCAAAATCCAGAACCGAAAAACAGGGCCTGAAATAAGATGATTAACAAACAAGCCTGAAGATCTGAAAACTCAGCTTCAAAACCTGAGTAGTGCCTACATTTTTTCAGGCAACGTCACCCTGACGATATAGAATTATAAATTATTGGTATCGGTATAGTTTATGTATATAATTCTGTCACAGATATTCTCTATACAAAATGTGATGTAACTAGCTCCTGAAACTGAAAATGCACTGTAACCTACAATATGATCTATCTACATGATCGAAACAGGGGCAAAGCATCTACTGCTACAGTGTATATCTCAGCATCTCACATGTATACAAGAGGCACTTACCAAATTTGTACGCTATCTGCCAGTAAATTAATGGCAATCTCACCTTCCAGGTTTTCAGTCAGGTGCTTACTCAGCCTTCGCCATTTCCAACATGTAGTTCATCAGCAGAAAAAAAATATGTTCCTTGTAACCATTGGTCAGCTAGTCAATCTTCTTGATGAAAACCTCCAGATTCAGCTTTTAGCTAGCTGCATCCTCTTGTCTGACTGATCTTAGAAATGAAGCGCCTAAGCTGCTCTCCAGCACGCGCTGGTCGAAGAACATTAACGTCACCCCATTTTGAGCACGAGTCCACATCCATCCCCCGTCTTCTGCTCAAGCTCGCACAGACGGCCGAAGAACGGTTTAGTATCTCCTTGTCGATCTTCTTCAGGACCGGAGAATCATCCATGAACCGCCTTGCAAAGGCTGCACTACTGTTTACCATGTCATCAAAATGTGATTCATCAAGTACAAGTGGCTCAAGCCCTGGAGGATCATCCCACACAAAGTATCGTAGGTCCCCGTTGACAGTTGTGTTTCTGAACTTGGAAGAATTGCAAATAACAGTCTGGAAGTAAGATTCCATGGAGTAAGCTGTGTTGGCGAAGTACATCAGTAGTTTGCGGGGAAGGTTATCCCAACCATGAACACAGTGTTCGGTGAAGTTCCTGCTTAGAATTACCCACGGAGAACCTACATAACAGAAATAAACCAGAAATATCATAAGTGAGCCTGAGTAGAAAATCGTGAGGCAGGCTAATAGTTAGGAACTACTAAATTAATTGACCTTTTTTTCTCATAATTTAACAGATATACTAATTCGTACGCTTACTGTCGTACCATGTCAATCACCTAGACAAGGCTTGATTCCTTGCTAGATTTTGAGAAAGTATCTAGGATTAAATAATTGAAATAGTCATGTATGAAACAATTTCTAAGCTAATCTACCATGATCCAAATGGAAAAGGATGGAAAGGAACCCTGAAGTGAATTACTTGTTCCCTGACACCATGAGCAATTGGCACATGAACAGAACAGCTACAACTACCAGCTTCTATCATCATATTGAGTTATTGACAAAATTTACCATCATCATTGTTTGTCCTTTCATGTTTTAGAACAGATTGTGTTCTCAACAGAAATTTGTAGTTTACTAATATAAAAAACAACTTCATATTTCATATTCTGAATCTCTTACTCCAGTGAGAGAGGACATCAACTTTGATTGCTTCCATCATAAAGAAAAATTGAATTGACTAGATGATAATTTCGTCCCTAAGAAAAATTTGAAAATAGCACATGGCCACCTAGCTGTTGGATTATTGGCAAGTGGGATTCAATTGAAGCTAATAGATCACTAAAAATTCTACAATCGGGATCTTTTGAGTATTCGAGATACAGTTCCAGCACGCACCTGTGAATATCTTGAATGCATCAGGCATTTGTCTTGGTTCTGTTGCAGGAAGGATCTCACTGTTTCTGTCCATATATAAACTTGGATCAACAATCAGCTTTTCAAATCTTTCATGCCTGCGAGGAAGAATAGAAAACTATATAAGTCAAACCTCTAAGAAACAAAACATATAGACTATGGAATAACTGTATAACCTAGACGTAATTGCCTGAGTTCAATAAAGCTTCCATTATCTTTAAAAAATAGACTATTGATTAAGGAAAATTCTAGAATATGCTACTAAAAGAACTCACTCTTTCCATCCAAGATCACTTGTGTGATCAATAAAGTTGAGGTCCCTTGGTACAGAAGAAAATGCATAAAGCAGATCTGCATGAGAAAAAAAACCGCCTCACATGAAGAAAGAAGAGTGAAGTAGATGGTCAATAAATTGAAGAGAAAGTTTGTCCAGCACACAGAGTTTTTATTTTTAAAAAGAATGGCATGGGCTTTATATGAACGGTAGTAGCGGAAGTACAAGAATTCCCCGAGAAAGCAAATAAAGAAGATTAAGAAAAGTAAAGAAATATGCTCGCTATAGGGCTATCACTAATTACAGGAACTAGAGAGCTCATCCATAGTTGACTACCATCAAATTGATAGGCTGAAATCCAAGACATGGGGATGCTACCAGTTGTAATTTTAGGTTTTAATCGGAGACAAATATGTAAATCCTCTTCCAACTGAGGGCATAAATCAATTAATTCACTCTTTTTTAACAATTACAACTGGAGCCACTTGTAACAGTACAAGGAAATAGCTGGGGTTATTGGCAATAAACTTCCAACCAAAGAAACATGTGAGCAATAAATGACCGCAGTGTTTAGCCTTCAAACCAAAAGGCCCTGTTCTGACAACCTGACCAACTGCAATCGCTCTAGGCATGTGCACAATTGCCTATCTGTCATATTAATTAGAGGGCCTGTGTTTTATTTGGGTAAGATCTCAATTATAGCTTGTACCAATCATCAGAACCGCAGAAGATGTTGTCAATATTTTTCTTTCCTTCTTAATGAAACGATAAACAGTTCATATTCGAGGAAATAAAATAACCACAGAAGATCTGGCCAGCCCATTGGTTATATGGAAGGTTGTTCTAAAATGATCAAGGAAATGCCGTGTTCATCTGCCCATAAAAACATTACTGGACAAATTCACCATTTTCAGCAAAGCACCTGAGGACAGTACAACCGTACAAGAGTCGAAACAACCAAGGAGGGTGCACGACAATGGTACAATTAGTACTAGTACATGACGGTGTTCAAGGTTTCGGAATTAAAAACGTATGATCTCACGACCACCATTAGCTTGACATCCCAACAAACAACTACCAACAAAAGCTGTATCATCATCAGACGGGGTGAGGCATCAGCTAGTCAGCTTCCCACATCGAATTGATCAGGCAGCAAGTAATTAATAATCTGTTTAACGACATTCTCTATGATAAGGACACTGTTCTATCTATCAATTCGTGAATTGCAAGGGTAGATATCCGTGACCGTGAGCATATATGAGCCTTGATAGGTAAGCAAGGAATCACATCCCAATCAGGACGATTAGCGCATCGCTTTTCTTGCAACCTATTACTATACCATCAGGGGATAATCAGCTGGAGTTTTCACGATGCGATTCCCAAATTTCGTTATCAGCAACCGATTAGATACCATCCCTTTACCAATCACGAACACTGAGGCAGAGTATGCACTCCAAGAACTCTTGATGAAATCTAACATGGCAAGAAATCAAAGTAACTGAGAAAAAGTAGTACTAGTTGGTTTTGGATTAGTTATTACCATCCTGCGTGACGAGCGGGTAATCGGAGGAGCTGAGCGTGACGAACCAGTCCCAGTCGGCGGCGACCCTGAGCAGCACGGCGGCGCCGTGGAGCGCGGCGGCGAGCGCGGACGGCCCCGCGCGGTCCACGGCGTAGCCCTCGCCGACGACGTCGACGTTGGCGCGCTCCCGCCACGCCCTCACCCCGCGCACGGCGGCCGCGAGCTCGGCGCGCTCCTCGGCCCCCGCGGCGGCGTCGAGGTGGAGCAGGTAGCGGTTCCGCGGGTGGTACACCGCCCTCAGCAGCCGCACCACCCTCGCCGCCTCCCCGCCCGTGCCGGATATCAGGTACGCGAACGACGGCGGCGGCGCGTCGGCGCCGCCCGTGGACGACGCGCGGCGCGCGGACGAGGAGGCCGTGTAGGCGCCGAAGCCGAAGCCGAAGCCCGGCCAGGTCCCGCAGATGAGGAGCAGCGCCGCGGACGTCGCCAGCGCCGCCGCCGCCGCGGCCAGGCGCGGCGGCGAGCGCGCCGGAGGCCGCATCGCGACTCAAAGAGCTCTCGGGCGCGCGCGCGCGCGCGCGGCGTGGCCGTGCTCGTGACGGCGCGGGCGAGCGGTGAGCAGTAACGGGTGGTGGTGGCGTTGGCGCGCGCGCGTGGCGAGGAGAGGAGTTTCGCGGTTTTGGAAGGCGGAGGTGGGGGAGGGGAGGGGAGGGGAGTTAGCCCGGTGGCATTTACTCCATTCGTCCCATTTTATTGATATTTTTGACATTTAACCGTTCTTATCATTTAAATATTTTTATAATTAATATTTATATGTTATTAGATAATAAAACATGAAAGATATTTTGTATGTGACTTAATTTTTTTAATATTTTTATAATTTTTTTAAATAAAACGAACGATTAAACGTTGAAAAAAAATAATGAGTGCGCTGAAAACGGGACGGAGGGAGTTCTAGCCGCGGTGATTGGTGGGGGCCTGGGACGTACGTGGCGTTGGCGGGGGCGGGCGTGGCACGGAGAGTTTGGCCGTTTTGGTGGAAAAATCCGGCGAAATTTTGCGGCTCAAGTGCCGTGTGGCGTGGGGGTTGGGGAGGCTCGCACTGTCGCACACACTCGGACGCGGTGTTGGGTTGAGTCGCCGGGAGACGACGTGGTGGTGAGTGGTGAGGGCACGACGACTGAGTAAGGCACGTTTTAGTTTCCAAATTTTTTTAAAAAAACATCACACCAAATCTTTAATATATGTATTGAGCATTAAATAAAATTAATTACATAGTTTGTGTAGAAATCGTGAGAAGAATATTTTAAATCTAAAAATCCATGATTAGTTATAAGTTCTATAGTAACATATATGTGCTAATGACATATTAATTAGGTTTAAAAGATTCGTCTCGTGGTTTCCAGACGAGTTATGAAATTAGTTTTTTTTATCCGTGTCTGAAAACTTTTTCCAACATCCGATCAAATATTAGATGTGACATCTAAAAATTTTCTTTTCACGAACTAAACAGGCCCTAATCGTGTGGGCGCGTGGATGCATGCTAGTCAAGGCGCGTCGCACTCTCGCTGGTGGCCGTGGCAGTCACGCAGTGCTTGGAACTTGGAAGTACACACACCGTGCTTTGCTTGGTTGCTTGCTGCGTCGGATCTGGTCCGTGCTTCGTCAGGTTTTGTGTTTGTTCTGTTGCGTGCTTACATGTTGTCGTGTTTGTCCGGGGTTTGAAATAACCGGACAACTTTGCTGTTTGGTTGTATTTTGTACTATCCTGTGTTTTCTACTACTACCCGATACTGTAGTTTCGAGGGGGAAGGGAAATAAAATCGGAGCTCCCAAAGTCAGACTTCTCTTTTCTAAAAGTTGTGGGCTGAAACTTTCTTTTAAGAAAAACTGTAACATTTCTAAAAAAAAAAAGAGAAAAACTGTAAGGCCCTTTGATTCAAAGGAAATTTATAGGAATTTTAGAGGATTTTATTCCTATAGGAATTTTTCCTACAAAGCCCTTTGAATCAAAGAAATGAATCCTATGGAATGTCCCTTCCCATATAAGTTTTGGAGGAATTTTAACAAGAGGTAGAACCTCATGGAAGAAATCCTTTGAGTCTTTATCTCTTCTCAAATTCCTGTGTTTTTCCTGTGGTCCAATCAAACGGTCATTCCTATGTTTTTCCTGTGTTTTGCAATCCTCTGTTTTACACTTACATTCCTGTCAGAATCCTATGTTTTTTCTATTTCTCTATATTTTTATTCCTGTGATTCAAAGAGGCCCTAACAGAAGATACTTTTCTGAAAAGGCACTTAATTCTCACACAAAAAGAGAGAAGTAGCAAAGGAAAAAGATGATCCTAGCTGGGTTTCAGCTATAGATGGCCAAAAGGCCTGCCCGGCACGGCCCGGCCCAGGCACGGCCCACCAACCATCGGGTCGGCACGGCCTGGCACGACCCGATCGGCACTTCGTGCCGGGCCGTACCGGCCCATGGGCTGCGCCTCCTGCCCAGGCACGGCCCACCAGCCGTCGGGCCGTGCCAGGCCAGCCCGAAGGCGCAGGTGGCCCATCGTGCCTTTTTTTAAATAAGTCTATTTTCCATCCCTCCTCTTTGGGTTGTAACATATATATATATATATATATATATATATATATATATATATATATATATATATATATATATATAGCGAAAATAAGTCTATTTTACGTCTCTATTCTTTCGACCATGGCGTATAATATGTCTATTTTTACTCCCTAGTGTTTATGTGTCGGGCCTAGCCTGCGGCCCATCGTGCCGTGCCGGGCCGGCCCAACGTGTCGGTGGAGAGGCCCAGGCACAGCCCGCGCTGGCACGGGCCCGACCCTTGACAGGCCGTGCCGTGCTTGGGCCGGGCCAAAACGCCGTGCTGTGGGCCGGGCCGTCGGGCCTCGAGCCTTTTGGCCATCTATATTTTCAACTCCACACCACACACAAAAACTCAACTGGGGTATAAATCTTGGTCCTCTAACACCATCTTCGACTCAGAACCACTACACTTCTGAAAAGGGCGAATAATAGCAAGACTGGGTACAACCACCATACTCAGCAAGCCACACCAACGATGCAATCGTGTAAGGGGGATACAAGGGAGGTTTGTGGCTATTTACATAAAGGCGGTTGTAAACAATTTATAGTTGAAAGCAGTAAAACAGTTAATTAATTAAGACAACATTAAATATTCACTGAACAACACTACACCACGTTGAACAAGCCCAACCATTCACCTGAACTACACCATTTCATTAAGTCAAATTAATTAATGGAGTGGGACTAATCACGGTGAAGCTGATCGATCGTCCATAACCATGGGCACAACTATTCGAATAGTTTTACTCTCGCCAAAGGTGCACAACTATACCCACAAGCCACAATTCACCGTCATGTCACCGTGTCCACGTAGACATATCACCATGCGAGTGATTGTGACAAGACTCTTTGCATAACTCCCCCTGAACAAGCGCACCCCCCCATCTCGTGTCTAGGTGAATCCGGAAGCCGCATATGCCGTCGCAGGGCCCATCCAAACTCCATCATGCTCACACTTGCCTCATTACATCAAAAAGGGAAGAGTTACACCACAAGTACAGCAGTTGTCCATTTTTGCTTGTGGTGAGCACTATAAGTCATCCAGGGTTTCCCGTGAACTGGTCCTTAATTGCCATGGTTGCGACTAGTAAAACCATACACCCACAACCCCCCATTAACCATATTTTAGTTGGATAATTATGACCAATAAAACATGGCCAAGTGTCTCGAGCTCGTAGCTCATCAATATACTCAATGTATATAATGCGATTATCCCATATTTTGAGCTAGTGGTAATTAAGAATGCAAAGCATATCATAATTCTAGCAAGATTAACATAAGTTACACAAGCTAGTCAAATTATTGCCCAAGAAAGGATGGACCACAAATAAACAAGGCGAAAGCAAGCCGATATATAGTCCCATAATCCCATGTAATTAGACAAAGATGCAATTTATTTGCAAATGATAGAACATTTGATAAATTAGGTTTAACATGCTCAACGGGAATGAGTGACTTGCCTTGCTTCTTTAAACGATCTTCTGAACTATTTTCCTCGCGAACGCGATCTTCCGAAACGACGGGATGCACACACTGGCATGCAAAACAAGAAAAAACTCTAATAAAAACCAAATAAACAATAGATGAAAAGTAAACAAACATGTAGAGCTCAATTTTAGATGAATTTTGCAAGTTGAATGGCCCAATATGGTGTTTGTATGAATTAGTTATGAATTTTAGATGTTTTGAGCCATTTAAGTGGATTTCTGGAATTAAATTGAACAAGGAAGGTAGCCTACGCATTCACGCGGGCATGAATCGTAGGCCGCGTTTGAGAAACTTATAAAGGTGGAATATTAATCAAAAGGTGGAATATTAATCAAAACTTATAGAAGATCATTTAGCTTGTTTGGATTATTTGAGCATATTTAGAAAAAAATATTTTTTTCTCTAATTAAAGGCACTCGATTTTTGATGTAGTGGCTCAGACTATTTATATTTCAGTTAGTTACTCTGCTTATGTAGTGTGCGTTTAGCTATACATGTTTTCAAACATATCATGGTGTGACCTGTATTGTTGAATTATTTCTTTTTCTTTTGGCAAATTGAATATGTATTTTTTTATTTCTATTTTGATACTATATATTTAATTTAGCTATGCATGTTTGTAGAATGATTCATAGTGATATAATATTTATTGTCAGATTATAAGGTATTTAGATGGCGTGCAAAGTGCACAGGTGGACTGTGCCCAAATGCTATAATTGTATAGCAAAATATAGGCATATGTATTTTATATTGTTAATTTAGTAATAATGAGAGAACAGTTAGACAGAAAATTATTAGAGCTAGTTGTTTTAGTGAAAATCAAAGATAGTTATTTCTTTTTTATCTAATTTATTATAGCATCACGCGGAGTTATAGGAGCTATCACATGGTGTTTAGGAGTGTTTATAGGAAATTTGATGGACTTTTTACTATATAATAGATAGATTGGATATCATCAATATAATTTAGCGACACATGTTTGTAGGATTATTTAAAGTAACATAATGTCAGGGTTATGGATAGCACATACCTAATAGTAGTTAACTAAATCTCGGCAAGACCCACCACATACCATGTCTTATACGGAAACAACCTTCGGATATAGGAGGAGTTCTGCATAAGGAAGGATGAATAGAGTTCTACATGGAAACAACAAGGACTACTCGAATTGTATCCATATTGGTCTCCCTTGTTCTACTTGGACAAGGGGACACCTATGGGTATAAATACAAGACCACCTAGGAGGAGAGGGGAGAGGGAACAATAGATCAAGACACAAGATCAACATACAAGCCAACATATGCCACGACAAGCCGCCGGATATCAACATCAGAGATAGGCCTAGTAGTCCCCATATGGTACCTACGACTACCGTCAGGAGGGATCTAGTGTTGTCTCTGATCTCGCCGGGCACGGATTCGAGGAGGAAGACTACTCTGTTGTCGACTACAGGATGGTTTTATGGCTGCCAAGTCGACAACAGATAGATAGGCTACCCCAAATATTGTACTGGTGTGATTATGGTGAATAAGAGCAACGACCAGCTTCGGCCAACAGGAGTAGGGTTATTACCTGACAATTCAGGGGCCCGAACCTGTATAAAAATCCTCTTCTCCATCTCTTTTATTACAATCTCGCATATATCGTAGTACCAACGATCCCCATACTATGCAAATACCGTAGTCGTAGCATCAAACGTCGACACATAATATATATTGTTAACTTTTTTATAGTTAAAAATATTTCCTTGTTATATTTGGTTGCCATATAAAGCATATGGCGTATAGAACAGCATAGATATTAAATTATTTATTTAATTAACAATAAAAAAAGATGTGTGGCTTAAATTGGAGATTAGGAAAATAAAAAAGAGATGAGAGGATAAGGAGTTTAGTAATAAATGCGATTGCACGTATGCCTTGTTCTTGGTCCCTACTAAACCACACATATTCAGCTTTAGTGCAGGAGTCAAAAAGGCATAATCTTGGTGAGAAACAATATTCATACACATTGAATGATTGAGAGAATCATTTGAGGAACTTGGTTTATTTGCAAAATCATTTGAAAACTTCCGGAATAAGAGTTTGGCAAAGGATGATATAATGATACTCTATGATCTGTTCTGTCTCCCAACCGCCCAAGGCGAAGAGAAGCATGTGTTCCATCATGGGATTGGGCGTATAGGTAAGCCATCATGCCTACTTCTTAATACGAGAGAGAGTACTCAAACTTTGCACTTGTACATTCTAGATATATAACATAGTAGCAACTTCTGATCAACAACCAAGTTTATTTTTTTTTGTGAGTCCTTTACTCGAGACGAGCAAAGGTTCAAGCTTGGGGGGTTTGTTGACGGTTGTTATAGACCAATGTCGACCGTCAATATAACTAAAATAAAGGAGAACTAGCTATGCTTGCAATGCATATTTGTTTTAGAATAATCTATTTCCTCTTGTACTTGGATTCTATTTGTTGTAAAGAAAGATACGTAATGGAGAATCGACAGTACAACACTCGAACAATCAGTCAGACGCTGTCGAGAATCAGACTTGTGGATAAATGGGCCAGGAAGTCAGAAATGACAAGATCAAATGGGCCCATAATTCACTATTCTGGATTGAGGAGTCAGCCTGCCGAAAATGGGCTAGGTTGGCCCAGCCCATGGTTCGGCCGAACCCCCCCTGTGCCGTTTGATCCAGGGCTTCGGATGGACGGTGGAGATTCACTCCTAATAGCGGTTGGAGGGTATTACCGACCTTTCCAACCATCATTCATCAGCTATAAAAGGTCTTCACCTCCTCCACTCCTTCACACACTCGAGCAAGCTCAAGGTCTATCTCTCTATACTTTAGTTTAGTATTCTAGTGCTAAGTGGAGTATAATAGAATAGCTCTTGGAGTCCTCGGAGTCTTCGAAGGAATTTAGGTATGGCTCTAGTAGCTTTTCTTATTTCTTTTGTAAGACTTTCGGAAGTAACGAAATGTTATTCTTAATATACTCTCGGTACTTTAGTTCATATGAGTATCGGCTTTACTTTATATTTGTATCGTTACAGTCGTGTAGTTAGCCTACGAGAGAGGTGCAGTGGTGTGGGTTTAGTGTCCGATTATTCGGTTGCTCTATGTCATCTCGAGGGATGTAGAGTAGTATTTAATAATGTAGACGTGGTGTCTAGATTATTAAGTATGATTATCTGGGCATATATGCTACATGTCAGCCGAGGTGGGCCGCTGATGGTGATAGCTCAGTACGGGTATTCCTCCACGATAGTATATATTCCTAAGAAACTTTCCTGGGGAGGGTACTCCTCCGTATTTAGCCCCGGTTGGATGGCCATAACAGGTTGTCATAAGGAACTCGGCAACCGGGGGTGGTCTCTCGAAACACCAGGAGGGCACTGTTAGGGGGTATTGGCTACATGGCTGTATACTAGCATATGTAAACTAAGATTGAGTGTATACTAGAATATAGGAATTGATTGCTTTTCTATTTCTTCTTCCACATACCTTAGGATTGATTAATGAGAGATATGAGTTCCTTGCTTCGTGTCACTCTACTCTTATAAATATATTAACCCATGTTTAAGACTCTGATCATACAAGTGGCATATATACATTATTAGCATAGTTCTCTCTTACAATCTTCCTTTGCAATTAAATAAATATGATACCTTGGAATACTCCCGGGTAAAATGCTACAATGGTATATCCATGCGCTTGCAAATTCCTTCTGTAACCATATATATACCATGACCATTTCTTGTGCCATTGCTAGGAATTTATATGTCTAGTAATGTTGTTAAGAAATGCCAACAGTAGGAGAGACACATGGTGGCTTAGGAGCGTTTGTAGGAAGTTTCATGGACTTTTAGTATATAATAAATTATTACGCAATTAATATTTAATTTCTCGAAGAAAAATTCAAGTGCTGACGTCAAAAAGGGGTGCAGGCATGGACCGCGTCAACCAAGGGCAGGTCCCACACGTCAGTGGCACCAAGGGGAGCTGGTCCACTGTGGACGGAGTCCACAATGGCAACCGGCCACACGGGCACGCACCTGACGGCCCAGATCGGCCGAGGCCGATCAGATGGCCGAGAATGGCTAGGCAGAGTGGCTAGGCAGGTGTCAACTTTTGAGGTCTCGACTACGGTATTTGCATGGTATGGAGATCGCCGGTACCAGGGTATACGCGAGATTGAGGTAAAAGAGATGGAGACAAGGATTTTATATAGATCCGGGCCCCTTATCTGACAGGTAATAGCCCTACTCCTGTTGGCCGAAGCCGGTGTTGCTCTTTATTCATCTAGATCACAAAGTACAATATTTGGGATAACCTATGCAGCTGTTGTTGACTTGGCGGCATAGATAACCGGTATGAAGTCGACGACAGGGTAGTCTTCCTCCTCGAGTACGAACTCATCGAGATCAGAGATGGCGCTAGATCCCTCTTGTCGGCCTCCGCAGGCATCATATTAGGTCTGTCTAGGCTTATCTCTGATGTCGATATTTGGCGGCGTGTGTTGGTGTCTATTCTGACTTGTGTTGGGTTGTATGTTGTGTGTCTATCTATTGTGTGTCCCCTCTCCTCCCCTCCTAGGGGGCTTGTATTTATACCCATAGATGTTCCCTTATCCAAGTAGGACTATAGGGAGTTAAGTATGGATACGATCCAAGTAGTCCTTGTCGTTTCCATATAGAACTCTACTTGTCCTTCCTTATCTGGAACTCCTTCTATATACAAGGTATGATTCCGTATAAGACTTGATATATGTTGGGTCCCGCCAAGCTTAGCCGTTACTATTGAGTATGTGGTATCCAGAACCATGACAACAGGCGTGCACTTAAGGCAGCCGGGCCTAGGAGGCCACAAGCGACGGGCAGCAGTGGTGCGGAAGAGGGCATCTGGGACAGAAGAAGGATGGGACCCTCACCGTGCCCGCAAGGCAGCGAGAGAGCGGCTGGCGGCGAGGATTGGCGGCGGCACCTCTCAAGCTTGACGAAGACAATAGCCTCCAACAAGCTTCGGTGAATGAGACAAGGAGACCGAGGCTCTCCGACCTGGGGATAGAGGAAGAGCATTTAGGGGAGCTCGGGGCATCTCAAAGTGGTGGGGAAAGGTGGCCGGAGACCGCCATGGATGTAAGAATGGTGTTTCTTATCTAATTTGCACCATTGGTTCGGATTTTTTTTAATCTTCTAAAATTTTAACCGAAATACAAAATTTTCTACATAGTAAATTTTAATTTACTTTTAGTGACTCGATTGAAAAGAAAAATTAACAAATCCAAGTGTATCAATAAAATTAGTACTTTAAATTTGACTCAAAACTTGATTATTAGTTTTCACAAACGCCTGCATATGATTAGCATATCTATATTACTTAGATGTTGATAGTGGTGGTGGTGGATCCCTCACACCACTTACCCCATTATAATTTTTGCATATTACCCTTTAAACCTTTAAACTTTTTATAGTAAAAACACTGAAATGTAAATGGATTGCCTCATCTAAAATCAAATAAGGTGAATGTTCTTTTGTAAGTAATATATTTCAAAATAAATATATTTTATTTGTTTTAGACAATATTATAATAAATATTTTTTATCTGTGGCAAAGCACGGGACATTTAGCTATTACCGAAATTTTGACAAAATGACTATTTTAGAAAACTTATTTTAGGAATAAACCGTTTCAAAAACTTATTTTAAAAATAAACCTGGCTCAGCGCTATGAAGGTTGACACTGAAGTATAACACTTTAGCGCGCCATGAATATATTGGCGTTCACATTTCATTCGATATGCTCAGCGGTACTGTACTTGGCACTGAGCTATGAACGTATAAATTGAACTTTAGGACCACATTTCTCGTATCTGCTCGGCTAGAGCAGTGGCAAGAGGCCCTCCACCAAGCGGGTCACCGTTTAAATCCTAGGTCTGCATCTTCTTTTCTATTATATTACAAAATGTTAAGTGTGACTAAATTTATTACATATATTATTGGTGAAAATATTTTTATATTAATAAATTTTATATGAAATAATATCGACTACATAACTATATTATTATTTTTTAACTCCTAAAATATGTGCAGTTTGTGATTAAAATTTTAATATTCTTTATTACCCCATGCAATGCACGGGTTAACGTCTGTTGATATCAAAAATTGACAGCCGATGGTTTTTATTCGGTTATTTTATTTGGATGAAGTCTTGCCGAATGTTTTTATTCTTCTACTTAATTGAATTCGGTTGTTCAATGGTTAACCAGGTTATTATCAGAGAATATATGGGCAAGTGCTCCTGAATGTGATGCATGCATATATGGTTTCTTACTTTGCCTCCTGGCTCCTGGCGTAGCAGCAGTACATGCAGAGATTGGTTTCTTCAGGATTTTCTATGGAAGATAAAACTTGAGAACAAAATTGATATGCTGTGATGCTGGATAGAAGATCACATGATCAAGTTGGCAGCATAGAAGTGACGTGCAGAGGCAAGGAAGTTGGAGGCGCTGTGCATATGCAACGTTTCATTTTCATTGTTTTGGTTACTGATGTGTGATCTCTAATCTAATTAGTGTGGGACCAAGACAAAGACCAGGGACCCTATATAAGGGTTGAGGCCGATTGGAAAGGAAAACACAGAATTAATCAACACCTAATTTTTATCGTATTTCCTTTTATGCTGTTTTCCTTCTCTTCGTTTTGCTGCTTCCGATCTACTGCAGTCAGCTGTCATCGTCATCGTCATCGTCATCCCTCCGGCCGGCTGGTGGTGACGCTGCGTGCCTGAATCGGAGCAGCTGCTCCTGCGTGTGCATCTACACAGCGGCGTTGCCGCATGAGTTAAGGTGTGTTTAGTTCACGTTATAATTAAAAGTTTAATTGAAATTAGAACGACGTAACGGAAAAGTTGAAAGTTTATGTCTGTAGGAAAGTTTTGATGTGATGGAAAAGTTAGAAGTTTGAAGAAAAAGTTGGGAACTAAACCAGGTCTTAGACGCAGCAGCAGATGAATTTTTGTGTTGCTTTCTCGGGATAAATTTTGGTGGTGCAACATCTAATTCATAAAATAAAATAGTTATCTATAAACATATACTATTATTCCACCTATCATACATACATTGTGTCCTGGAGTCGTGCTGCAGCTGGCTACAAATTTATAGCCCACTATACTTCTCTCTACTCTTTTATTTTCGCGATATGTGTTTATACATAGAGCGCTGCTACAAAACGAGAGCCCGTTGCAACGGGATAAACATATTAACTATTTTCTTGCACGAATATCACAGGTATAAGGTCCTAATTATCATAGGTACCGGATAATAGGTATCACATGTATCGGGTACCATGCAGCTGGTAAGATAATAGGTAGCAGGTAGTATGTACTGTCTCATAGAGGGTATCCTATTCCAACAGAATACCGTTGTCTAGTTTTCTCTTATAAATAGCTTATAATAGCTGTTTGCCACTAGCAGCGAGGCAGGTACCCGCCGCCGGAGTGGGCGAGGCGGCGAGCCACCAGTCCACCTCCACCTCCACCATTCGGACCGATCTCGCCGCCTGCTGGACGCGACGGCGGCGGCGCCCGCGCGATGTCTCCCACTCCGCGTCCTCGCTTCCTGGCCGCGTCCGTTTCCTTTCGTCTCTGGTTTTGCAGCCGCCGGCCTGGGCGGCCTCCGCCACCCATGACGGGCTCGCCTGGAAGGTGTTCGACGAAATGCGCGCGAGTCACCACGGGCTGTTGCCTGTTTGGCGTTCTGGGATGGGAAGCCAGGCGCTTCGTTTACTATCTGGTTTGCCTAAGCTCTGGCAGCGAGGAAAGCCGTGGGCATTCCCATGTCGAATTCGCAGGCTAGCTGTATACTAATGCTCCGTGCTAGCGTCGTCCTCACCGTGCCGGGTTGTGGTGCCGTTGAGCCAACTGATGGTGAGGCAGAAATTGGAATTCTTTGCGGCTTCGTGAACGAACTATTATCGGGATGTTCTCTGTCAACAATTTTTGATGTTTTCAGGAGCAGTGGCCAGTGGCGTAAACCTGATCCTTTGGGTCATGGGAGCTGATCAAAATGCAGATCCGTTGAACGATATTTTCGACCAATCTCTAAACATGTAAGTTTACATTTTCCCATCAAATTTGTAAGTTCGTATATGTGCATATTCCTAAATTTGTATGTCCGTATATGCGCATATTCCTAGATTATGCTCTTAGCTTTTCATGAAGATTTTGTATCTTGATGAAGTTGCAGTGCGCAGAAAAACAAAAATTGAAAATAATTTATGCAAAACACAAATTATTTGCTGTGGCCAGTAATCTGGATTGAGGTGGAAGACGCCAGACCAGACATCATGGTTGTAGGCTTCTTACCAAGTCATTAGGACACTTGAAATTTAGTGGGCGGACCCAGTCAACACAGGGTAGGCTTCTTCCTTTTTTGTTATTTTAAGGAAAATAGCATTGCTGCTGTTTTTTTCCAAGACTCCTGCTATTGTTGTCTAAGAGAAGGATGGCAGAACTGTCAGAGGAAAAATATGAGGTTTGAAAGATATATAATTTAAGGTGAATTTTACCTCAAAGTGAATTTTAGCAAATTAAACCCAACAATGTTTTCACTATATGTAGTAGTGATTGCTAATGGTTTTTCAGCAGCATATTGAAATCATCACCAAAAATCCGACATATTTATTGGTAGGAGCCAGGGGGTGTACCCAAGCTCCTCAGTTAATAGTGGTGCTCGACAGGATGGTGAGATCTGTAGCATCACCTCCCTTGAGCCGTGATGAACAGAGAATGAGATGGAGGGTCTGCGAGATTAACTTCTTGCTTATTGATTCCAACATCTCCCTTAATACAAAAGAGAGGCCCAACACTTAACAAACTCTTAACAAGAATGTCTAATCCTTAACAAACTCTCCTAATCCCGTTGAATGAAAAACTAATCCTGGGCTAACCAAAACGGAAGACATGGGGTCAGTTGGATAGCGCACGTAGGACCGTCTCCACATAATTTTAAATCATTTATTGTCCAAAATGTATATTCTTTTGGTGCTCTCTTAAACACACTTCTCCAAGAATAAATAGGATAGAATGCACAAAAAGTTATAAAAGGCAAAGTACATGAATCAGATTTTCTTCTGCTCAATAGTCAGTAATCATCCATTTCATCCAGCGGTGGAGCCAGAAAGATTTTTAAGCCCTAGCAAATTTCAATATAACTAGCATTTGCTATAGAAATTTCATAATCAATTTACTCATCAATATTAAAATTTAATGGAGTTTTCGCCAGTGAGCCCGGGCAGCTACCCAGGCTAGGCTGGTGGTGGCTCCGCCACTGATTTCATCTTGGACTAGATAATATTGATGCCCGAGGTGGGGCTGAATATGTGGATGGAATGCCTTGAACAGATATTACTGAATTTGCATTGAAAAAGCTGTAATCTAGGCAATTTTCCACCCTCATTGCACCCTCCAATACCTTGACAACCATTGACATAGAAGGCCTTCGGTCACTATCATTTTGCAAGCACCACATTGCAAGCTTCATCATTTGAATCACTTCCTCCTGGTGTGAGACCATGTCATTACTGTGCTTGTCAATCATATCAATCAACTGATAGTTCTGAGCCTTTTCTCGTAATAAATTGATCAGCTGAACAGCTTCCTCTGGCTGAGAGATATCAATATTTTTTCTTCCACTAATTATTTCCATAAAACAACGCCAAAACTGTAGACATCAACTTTTTCAGTGATTTACGATGTTAACCATTCAGGTGCCAGATATCCAGGTGTGCCTCTCATCACAGTCATCACCTTGCTTTGATCTCTATCTATTAGCTTAGAAAGTCCAAAATCTGCCAATTTCACATTGAAGTTATCATCTAATAGAATATTCTGTGGTTTGATATCCAAATGAGCAATTTTTCGCCTGCATTCCTCATCAAGATAACATAAACCCTTGGCAATATCGAGAATTATCCTACACCTCGTGCTCCAATCAAGAGGCGCATTGTTATGGTGATAATATATCCACCTATCAAGTGATCCTCTTGACATATATTCATATACTAGAAGCCTATTTGACTTCTCTACACAAACTCCGATCAGTCTGACAAGATTGATGTGCTCAATGCTGCCAATAGTCTCGACCTCTGCCAAGAATTCTTTCTTTCCTTGTCTAGCACTTTCCAGCCGTTTAACTGCAACTTTCTCTTCGCTAATTTTCCCTTCATAGACCGATCCAAACCCACCTTCACCTAGCTTTTTACTGAAGTCTTCAGTGCTTTTTCTCAGTTTTTGAAATGAGAATCTCATTGGCATTCCAGGCATTATATCAAAATCTAATTCTTCATCTCTTTCTCGATACTTCCTCCTCTTTTGGACATAAATAGCAACAACAACAACCAAAATAAGAGCACCAATTGCTGCGAGTATGGAACCTAAAATTGTCTTTGTTTTGTAACTTTTGTTTTGTGTAGGGGCAGAAGAAGAGGGAGTAAGTTGCACTTTGAGGTAAGCAGTAGAGTTGTAAGTAGCAGTTTGAGGTTGTATTGTTTTCAAGGAGAATACCTCTGTCAATGAATGGCATGTTCCATGTGAATCATTGTGGAAATACATGAACATTACAGCCCTGCAGGAGCAATTCTTCAAGCATGCTTGCTTGCAATCATCTTTGTTTGTTGGATTCGCAATGGGTTGGCTAACATCAAAGTAAGAAACGTCACTAAGAGTCAAGAGATGATGGTTTTGCATTTCTTGACAAGATATTGGAGTCACTGGTACACATCCAAGATTCAGCTTCCACTCATCAACTGGCTGGAAGTAGCTTGAGCTAGAATTACTCTCAGGGGGACAGATACATTGCCCGCCTGTGCATATTCCGTACTCCCCGCACACTTTTGGGAAATCACAATCATCAAGGGATAGCTTGGTTACATCAGACACGACGGTCCACTTCTCTTCACTAGACCACTCGTACAACCTCAAGTGCCCGTCAGGCTCTAACCTTATGTACTGGATGGACTTAGCTTTTGGCAATGCGATACAGCCATCTGGATTTCCTGGTTGTGTGGACTGCACAAAGATGCTGAGGCAGCCATTTGTGAAGGTAACCGTTGTTGGAACTCTCTTGCTCTTGTTTGTGCTCACTACATAGTTATAGTAGAGTTGTGGTGGTGTGGATTCAACATGGCCATATACACCATCTTGGAGAATAGTTATATATATCTTACTCTCAGTCCAATTTGTGGGGGAGGTATTTGCTTTGAGGATCATGCCCTGCAGCAGTGACTGCCCTGGGACCAATGCGTCTGTTGGATGATCAAATGACTGCCACACTGTTCCATTCCTCTGATCAAACAGCACCAGGTTGCCATTCTCAGTGATCTCCATGCCTTGCACGGATCGGCCTGAAGTGCCGCTCGACCAGACGAGTCTGCCATTGGCTTTTTCACGGAGGACGAGGTCACCATCTCCAGTCAGCTCAAGGGTAGCATCCTCTCCTAGGGGGCTTCCCCTGTTGGCACACCAGATAACCTCGTTTACCGCTACAGGGAACAAAGCACCGCTGCTGGTGAAGACAATGAAGACAGCGAGGATGAATTCTCGGCAGGGTGGGGTGCAGAAGAATCCTGCGGCAAAGGAGGGGCCATAAAAGGTTTGTGGTGACAAGAGGAGTATGCTGCGTACCATAGACCCGTCGTCATATGTGATGCTGTCAGGGAGCCTGTTTCTATTGTTGACCCACAGTGTCGGGAGGTTGGCCATGGGATAGTCGGAGCGCTGCCTGGGGAGCGTCCCTGCTGCAACTGCAAGAACCATGACCACCAGCACCGTGAAGCCGGCAAAGAGATTGGCAGGATGCATATGGTTCTTAGATGGAAAAGAGAGGAGAGAAGCCAGCAAGAAACTGTGGTCAGTTCAGAGGTTAGCAAGGTGTGTCCTGACCTTGTGATCAGACTGAATCGATGAGCTGATGTGGTCACCGGAAAGATGATCTCTGGACTAGCTTCCAATTGGTCGACTGGCTTTCTCGTTAATGCATGTCAAAACTTCAAGGCTATACCACGCGGTGCTCTGGTTTTGGTTTTGGAAGCATGGATTGGTTTCTCCAATCGCCAGTTCTAAAGGTTCAAGAATTGGCCGTGCCGCATTACCTTGTAAAGTTGCTTGGCCAGTGACCACCACCATGGAGTCAGCGTAATAGCTGTACTGTCTGTTGTTTTATTGTTAAGAAAAAGGGCAGGAGCTGATAGCATCGCCCTTAACAATTTCATCATCCAAGCCTTATCAGAGAATATATTGGTATGGTAAGAAGAAATTTTGGTAATCGAGTATACCATCTTCTTTTATGCTATTTTCGTTTGGAGAGCATACCAGCAGACAGACTAATACTCCATTCTTCCCTAAATGTTTGATGCCGTTGACTTTTTAAAACATGTTTGACCGTTCGTCTTATTCAAAAACTTTTGTGAAATGTGCAAAACTATATGTATACATAAAAGTATATTTAACAATAAAAGTATATTTAACAATAAATCAAATGATTGGAAAAGAATTAATAATTACTTAAATTTTTTGAATAAGACGAACGGTCAAATATTTTTAAAAAAGTCAACGGTGTCAAACATTTTGGGATGGAGGGAGTATCAGGTAAGACCGGTAAGAAAACACGTGAATCATACTGTTCTATTTGAAATTTACACGTTCCAGACGGCCATGGAACGATTGAATCAGGAAGAAATTATATGATCTGCTATAAACAAGCGCTTGGTTGTTATTGGCGAGCACAAGTTCTACATACATACAATATGTTTTTCTTCCCTTTGTTTAATTACCATCAGTTAACCTCCGTTGGTTATTTGATTTTTTTCATAATGCCTAAGACACCCTTGAGAGGTTTGCAATATCTTCTGATATTTTACTGTCAGTTGCATAAATGCAATTAAATCTATTATCTATTGTTATTTCACTGTCAGTGAGAATTCCATGAAGAGCTAGTCACATGTCTCAGCGGCGGGTCTTTTTTTTTACTCCCTTCGTCCTAAATTATAGGACGCATCATTTTTTAGAAAAATCAAACACAGTACTAGTTGAGGTGGGGGGCTTCGACGCCTCGTCGTGTTGGGGGCGGCGTGGCAAGGAGATCGAGTTTGGCCGTTTTGGTGGAAAAGTCCGGCAATTTTGACTATGTTGGGTTTGAGCCGCCGGGGGACGACGTGGTGGTGAGTGGTGAATGCACGACTGACTAATCGTGGATGCTAGTCAAGGCTCGTCGCGCTCTCGCTTGTGGCCGTCGCAGTGGCACGCAGTGAGTGAGTGAGTGCCTGAGTGGAGTGCTTCGTCGGGTTTGGTTTTGTTCTGTTGCGTGCTTACATGTTGTCGTGTTGTCCGGGGTTTGAAACAACCGGACAACTTTGCTGTTTGCTTGTATCTGTAATATCCTGTGTCTTCTGTACCTGATACTGTACTTTCGACTGGGGGAAATTAAAACGGAGCCCTCAAAGTCAGACTTCTCTTTTCTGAGATGGGCTGAAACTTTCTTTTAAGAAAAAACTGTAACAGAAGCGAAAGTGATGATATATCTATTTTGTAGAGTAAAAGCATCTTGCTATATATCGAAGCTTACCGCGTTTAGTTCGGAAAATGCCGCGCGCCTGACGTCCGACGTCAGAGAAAAAGCGCCTCCTGCGGATCTAGTTTTAAAACGATTTTTCTCTTAAACTAATTATCCAATCTACGATCTAATCACACCGTTATATTCGTTGCAATTAAATCTTTACAACAAGACCACATATGATTATATTTCGACAAAAAATATTTTAGCTTATCTATTGATATTTTTTTGAATGTTGCATATGATCTTTTTTTATGTTTCAACCAGTAATTTTACGATGTTTCAGCTAGTGTACTTGTGATGTTTTAATATGTACGGATCAAATGTTGCAGTGGATTTTAATATTATGGAACGCGCCGTTGCAACAAATCACCCACATATTTTGGAAACCCCCTATTAAGGGAATTTGGTTTATTTTTTGTTCCACAAAAAATGTTTCATCTAGTGTACTCACAATCTTTCACTATGTACAGATCTAATGTTGCAGTGAACTGAAATATTCCATTGCAACAAAAAAACCCACATATTTTGGAAACCCCCTATCAAGGGAATTCGTTTCATTTTTTGTTCCACCGAAAAATGTTTCACCTAGTGTACTTATAATGTTTCACTATATATAGATCAAATGTTGCAGTGAACTAAAACATTCTTTCGCTATTTGCTGAAACATTATTTTTATATAAGGTGAAATAACATCCGATTTAAACGAGTGAAATATTTTCGATCTATTTAGTGAAACAATTCCGATATACCTGGTGGAACATCGTGCAACATTTAAAAATAATTCAATAATAAGCTTAAAAAAATTTCGTCGGAATATATCCATGTGTGGTCTTGTTTTAAAGATTTAATTGCAACGAATTTAATGGTGCAATCAAATCATGATTTGGATATGTAATTTAAGAGAAAAATCAGTTTAAAGTAGTTTTTGCACGTAAATCGGACACTGATGTCATGCTAACGTCAGCGTCCGATTTTTTCCCAAACATCATACGTCCGAGCCAGAGTTCCCTCCATTTAGTTCGTTTGCAAAATTGTACCTTGATACAATGACTGGTTTTGTTACTTTAATTTACAAACCGGTGCCATAAAGAGTACAGGCAAAAAAATACAGTTAAATAGTCAGTCTTTTGTGTTCAACTTTTCATCGGCAAGCGTTTTCATTCGGTGCCATAAAGTTTACTGTTCAATGTATATACGCTGAAAGTCCACATTTTACATGTTGTTTTCTAATGATTGTATTCACAAGTTTTGTATTTTTCTGGTTTCTCGATCGTCATTCGACCCTATGTGATGGATGGGTATTGCATTTGCGCTTTGGATGTTCCGCCTTTAATCGAAGCCTTACTTGTTGCTCTCCCCGTGTGTTGCTTCACGGTTGGAGTTCCTTCACGTTTTCCTTTTCGTCTATAAATGTTCATAAGTTCTTTCATATATTTATCAAATTAAATAACTGGCTTTTTATAAAGCACTTCAAAATATGTTAGTTTTCCAACTGCGATTTATGATCTAACTGTCATTACGAGATGTGTCCAATCTTATCAATAACAAGGTCATATAATACTTTTATCAATATCACCTAATCATTGTTCCTTAAAAAAACGAATATCATCTAACCATTGTTCCTTAAAAAAAAGAATATCATCTAATCATTTTGCTGATGCGGATAATAGCAAAGAAATGATAAAAAGGAGTTGACTTCTCACAAATATACTCCCTCTGTATTTTAATGTATGACGCCGTTGACTTTTTAACCAACGTTTGATCATTCGTCTTATTCAAATTTTTTATGCAAATATAAAAATACTTATGTCATACTTAAAGATCATTTGATGATAAATCAAGTCACAATAAAATAAATGATATTATATAAATTTTTTCAATAAGATGAAAGGTCAAACGTTTGTTAAAAAGTCAACGGCGTCATACATTAAAATACGGAGGGAGTATCTCTCAGACACAAGGCGTGAGGCTGTGAGCAAGCAAAGGTTGAAACTAGAGCCAAAAATCGGCCGCCCCTCCCCACATTGCGTCTCCATCACCACGCGCAGCCTATGTTGCATGCACACTGTAATTAGTCCATCTCTCGCATCTCTCGCATCTTGTGTACTGTAAAAGTCTTATCATCCACGGTATTGATATGGTGGTAGTCTTTTTTAGCGAATTTCAAATATTTTTTCCTCCTAAATTACTTATTCATTATGTGATCCAATTGCACTGTTGTTTTTGCACTTATTCAACCATTAGGATTTGATGTTTACGTATGAGAAACAAATGTTTCATCGGGAATCTAACACTGTTACACATGCTATATTTTTAATTTTTTTTTGAATTTTCTTGATGGTTTAGTCGTTCTTACTAAATTATTCAATGTTCTAGTTGATTCACAAGTGTATCCGCACCGACGCGTCGGGCGCAGGTTGGAAGGAAAAAAAAAATCAAAAGTCTTGCTCTTCTTTTCTAGGTCCAAAATTCACTCGTGCGTGAGCTACGAGGATGACTGGCATATACTCCCTCCGGCTTATAAAAAATCCATCCCTAGTATTCCAAGATAGAAATAGTGGAGAGTGAGAATGACTCAAATACCCTTAATCATTAAAAAAAGTAGTGAGAGTAATATGTAGGTAAAGAATATTGAAGGGATAAAGCTTCTCGTTTTACGTGATGAGGGTAAGTAGGATGATAGAAGTTGGTTTTTTTATAAAATTTAAACACTAGGAGTTGAGTTTTTTTATGGAGGGAGTAGCAACTACTGCTTGTTTTTTTTTCACAGAGTCATACACCTAGCTAATACAAACAAAACGGTATAGGTGCACATGTATACATGTTTATGTACACGATAGACTAACAACAACTTTTAGTTGGTCGCTTATTTGACCGTATGCCTACACTACCAACATTTCCTATATCGCAGGGTGTAAAAAAAAAACGAGTTACTGAAAATTTTAGTTATTAACAAGCAATGCAACAACAATAAATATATAATAGAATAGAACATAACTTATAGCAACATGAAACATCGCAAATATACTTGATGAAACATGCAAGAAAAACCACGTGCAACTTTTGTAAATAAACTAGTGAAACATTAAAAAAATACTTATTCAAATATCCAAATGATATCACGTGCAACACTAAAAAAGATCCACCGCAACATGAGTAACTTAAAACGTGCAACAAAATCCAATTCTAATTGAAACATCCACTTCCCTCACATAAAACGTTAAAATTCACTGGTTAAAACAGGTATTTTTTATCACCTAAATATAATCATGTGTCATGTTGTTATAAAGATTTAATTGCAAGGAGTACAATAATATAGTCGGATTATAAATAAGATAAGTAGTTTAATTTAAAAAATCATTTCAAGAAGCCAAAATAAGAAGGTGATTTGTGCACGCATACCACAAACGTACAAACGCAGCTAGCAGATCGTGGGAAGAGCACCCTATTTTAGGGCTGGCAACAGGTGCCCGACACGAATCAATCTCCTGATTTTCACTCATATTTTTCACCATGGTTCTGTGTGTCATTTTATATAAGTTTTTATCCCAATTCATGCATGTTTTAGGTAATATGCAATTTATTTGAAAGTAAAAGCAAGCATTCACATCTTTTACGTGCCCTATGAATAGAATGGCTGCTTCCTTTCTTTCCCTCCATTTTCTCCCGAATCGTCTCAACATAGCTTTGGGCCTGTTCGGAAGAGCTGGCTACTGCTGCGACCAGCTAGCAGCGGCTACAGCAGCCAAACGACCAAGATGCATTCTTGATTGACAGCCGAACAATTGGATTGTCCAGTGCAGCCATAACAGCTGCAAAAACAAACTTCCGAACCATGTAAAACCCTTTGCGGTTCCCCTCACCACGGTTATTCATGGCTCCGGTCTTTTCTTATTAAGATACATATTTCACCCTAATTTTCATTAGCGTTCATTATAAATTACTAAATAGTGTGTTTTATAAAAACATTAGTTTAAAATATTAAATAAATATATTTTTTTTCAAATTAATAATAATTAAAACTCAATTAAGCCTATATTAATAATTCGCTCGTTACGTATGAGCTGACTTCATCTTTATTTTCATCTATCTCAAAATCCCACCATAGTTTCCCCCCTCCTCCCCACCACCAAGGTCAGAGGCGAAATGCGCGCCGACCGGAGTGGGCGAGCCACCACTCCGGCGACGGCGTCGGTGCCCGGGCGATGGCGCCCACTCCGTACCTCTCGCTTGCCGCGTGGCTGGATCGATGCGGCTGTTTCCCTTTCCGTCTCTGGGCTTCTCAGCGCCTGGGCCAAGCCACGGTCCGCTCTGGCCAGGAGGTGTTCGGCGAAATGCGTGAGAGCCATCACCGCCGTGAGCTCTTGGCATGCTGGGGAAGGCGCACGCACGCACGATTCGGTTCTGGTGGGTACGCCTAAGACTCTGGTCGCAACTAGCAAGGGAAATCGTGGCGTTGAATATGCAGGCTAGCGTCATCTCCGGGGAGTAGTGAAGCTACAATCGGGACTTCTCCGGAGCAATGGCGTGCACCTGATCCCCTCTTGGGCCATGGGAGCTGATTGAAATGCGGATGCGTGGAACAGTAACTCTACCAAGCTCTAAGAAGGTAAATTCACCATTTCCATCAAGTTTGTGAGTTCATATATGTGCATATTGCCATATTCTGATATTATGGAACAAGAAAGCTCTTTCAGCTTTTCATGAATATAGTTTGTATTTTAATGAACTTGCTGTGCACAAAAAGAAAAGTGCAAAATACGAATTATTTTCCTGTGATCAGTTATTTAGGTAGAGGTGGAAACCTTTGGACCAGATATTATGTTGGTTGTAGCCTTGTAGGCTTCTATTCGGTAGAGACTTCAAATTTAAGTGGGCTGATCAGGCTTCTTTCATTTTTCTTTGCTGATTCTAAGACTTCTGCTGTCATATCTGAGAAAACGATGGCAGAGCTGTCGGAGGAGGCTGATGAGGTTTGATGGATATTTTTTGGTTGATGCAAGGGTTTGCATCTCAGTGGCCAGATCAAGTTGTGGTGATTTTTGGTTTCTTTTGGTGGGTTTTACATGGTTTGATAGGGCTTAGAGTGATGCTGAAGTGAACGCAGAAATGGATTCAATTTGGTGGCATAAGTACAGTTTAGACCCACCTTAAGGGGTGAAGTCAATTGGTTTAGAACTTCAGAAGCTTTGCAATATATAATTCGATTTGTTTCACAGAATCAACCTTACCACAAAGTGATTTTTACAATATTAAAGCCCACATTGCTTTCACAATATGTACTAGCGGTATTGCCCAGAAAGTACTCTTTGATGCTTCCCGAAACATACTTCTCAAAGAACAAATAAGATAGATTGCAAAAGCAGTTATAAAAGGTAAAGTGCATGAACCAGAGTTTGTTGTGCCCCTTAGCCACCCATTTCATCTTGGACCAGATAATACTGATGCAGGAGGTGGAGCAGAATATATCGATGGATTGCCTTGAGGAGACATGACTGCAATTGCATTGAAAAAACTGTAATCTAAGCAATTTTCAACACTCATTGCACCTTCCAATACCTTGACAACCATTGACATAGAAGGCCTTTGGCAGCTATCATTCTGCAAGCACCACATTGCGAGCTTCATCATTTGAATCACTTCCTCCTGGCGCGAGATCATGTCATTACTGTGCTTATCAACCATATCAATCAACTGATTATTTTGAGCCTTTTCGCATAATAACTTAATGAGCTGAACACTCTCCTCTGGCTGAGAGAAATCAATATTTTTTCTTCCACTTATTATTTCCATAAGAACAACGCCGAAGCTGTAGACATCAACTTTTTCAGTGATTTGTGATGTTAACCATTCAGGTGCCAGATATCCTGGTGTGCCTCTCATCACAGTCATTACCTTGCTTTGATCCCTATCCATTAGCTTTGAAAGTCCAAAGTCTGCCAATTTGGCATTGAAGTTCTCATCTAAGAGAATATTCTGTGGTTTGATATCTAAATGAGCAATTTTTCGTCTGCATTCCTCGTGAAGATAACATAAACCCTTGGCAATATCCAGAATGATCCTACACCTTGTGCTCCAATCAAGTGGGGCGTTGTTATGGCGGTAATATATCCACTTATCAAGTGACCCTCCTGGCATATATTCATATACCAGAAGCCTATTTGACTTCTCTGCACAAAATCCGATCATCCTGACAAGATTGATATGCTCAATGCTGCCAATAGTCTCGACCTCTGCCAAGAATTCTTTCTTTCCTTGTCTAGCACTTTCTAGACGTTTCACTGCAACTCTCTCTTCACTTAATTTCCCTTCAAATACTGATCCAAATCCACCTTCACCTATCTTTTTACTGAAGTCTTCAGTGCATTCTCTCAATTTTTCAAGTGAGAACCTCAGGGGCATTCCAGGCAATATATCAAAATCTAACTCTTCATCTCTCTCTTGATATTTTCTCCTCCTTCGTACGTAGACAACAATAATAGCAACCAAAACAAGAGTAATACTTGCTGCAAGTGTAGAACCTAAAATTGCCTTCATTTTGTTACTTTTGTTTTGTGTAGGGGCAAAAGAGGAGGTCTGTGTAGGTGCAGAAGAGGAGTTTTGTGTAGGGGCTGGTGAGGAGGGAGTAAGTTGCACTTTGAGGTAAGCAGAAGAGTTGTAATGAACAATTTCAGGTTGTATTGATTGCAAGGAGAAGACCTCTGTCACTGACTGGCATTCTCCATCAGAATCATTCTGCCCATAATATCTGAACATCACAGCTCTGCAGGAGCAATTCTTCAAGCAGGCTTCCTTGCAATCATCTCTGTTTTTTGCATTGGCAATAATTTGGCCTTCATCAAAGTAAGAAACATCCGTAAGAGTCAAGAATTGATGGTATTGCATTTCTTGACAAGATATTGGAGTCACTGGTGCACAACCAAGATTAGCCTTCCGCTCATCAATTGGATGGAAGTAACTTGAACTAGAATTAGCCTGAAGAGGACAGATGCATTGGCCACCTGTGCATATCCCGTAATCTCCACACACTGTTGGGAAAGCACAATCATCAGGGAATTTCTGGATTACATCTGATACCATCGTCCAATTTGATCCTGCATCAAACCACTCATACAACCTCAAGTGTCCATCAGACTCTAACCTTATGTACTGGGTGGACTTTGCTTCTGGTAGTGCAATAATGGCTTCAGGCTTTCCTGCCTGGGTGGTATGCATAAAGATGCCGAGGCTGCCATTCATGAAGGTAACCCTTGTCGGATATTTTCCACTCTTGTTTGTTCTCACGTCAGCCTCATAGTAGAGTTGAGGCGGCGTGGATTCAACATAACCATATAAACCATCTGAAAGAACAGTCATGTACAACTTACTCTCAGTCCAATTTGTGTTGGAGGTATTTGCTCCCAGCCTCATGCCCTGCAGCAAAGATTGCCCAGGGACCAATGCATCAGTTGGATGATCAAATGACTGCCACACTGTCACATTCCTCTGATCAAACAGCACCAGGTTTCCTTGCTCTGTGATCTGCATACCTGCAACAGATCGGCCTGAAGTGCCGCTCGACCAGACGAGTCTGCCATCGGCTTCACGGAGGACCAGGATCCCATCTCCAGTCAGCTCCAGGGTAGCATTCTCTCCAACAGGGTGTGCCCGGTTGGCTGACCAGACAACCTGCGGAATACCGTTTCGTACCGAGGTGATACTGGCACCACCGTCAGTGTAGACAATGAAGACGGCGAAGAGGAACGCTTTGCAGGGTGGAGCGCAGAAGAACCCCGCGGCGAAGGAGGGGCCGAATATGGTTTTTGGTGAGCGGAGGATGATGGAGCGCACGGCTGACCCGTCAGTGAAGTCGACGCTGTGTTGGAGCACCGCGGCATTGTTGACCCACCGCGTCGAGAGGTTTGCCGTCGGATAGTCATAGAGCTGCTGCACGGAGATGGCCGGTGCTGCAGTTGCAAGCATCAGCACCACCACCGCCGCCACAGCAGCGATGTCGAAGGACAAGAGATTTGCAGGACACATGGTTCTTGGATGGGAAAAGCGATGAGAAGCCTGCAAGAAACTGTGGCCAATTTCAGAGGTTGGCAAGATGTCCTGACCTGGTGATATGTCAATACATGTTGAAAGTTTAGGGATATATACCACACGGTGCTTTGAATTTGGTTTTGGAAGCTTGAATTGGTTTCTCCAATCACCAGTTCTAATTCTAAAGGTTCAAGAATTGGCTGTGCCGCATTACATTGTCAAGTGGCTTGACCAGTGAGGCAGTGACTACCACCATGGACTCAGCGTAATTTCCGTGTGCTATCTCATTGTTTTCTTGTCAAGAAAAAGGGCAAGTGCTGATGCATCACCGTTACCAATTTCATCATTTAAGCATTGTCGGAGTAGATAATGGTAAGTTTTAAGCAATTTCGTAATTGAGCGCCATTCTTTTCTGCTATTTTCGTTTGAGTGAGCATACCAACAGACAGACTAGCTAATCTCAGGTGAGACCGGTAAGAAAACACGTGAATCATATTGTTTTATTTAAAATTGCAAAAATCGTCCCATAAGTCAGTTGAAGTTTGAAGTCATTTTGTTGCAAATGCTCACCTCTTACTTAGTTTTGTTGAAAATGTCTACCTCCTATTTGGTTTTGTTGTAAAAACCACCCTAGTGCGTTTGTGCTTAATCGAGTCATTATGTTTGTATAAATTATGAGACGTCAATGTGTTGTGTATCAAACTTAAATATTTCTAGGAGTATAATCTTGACACTTTTTTTTTAGATTTCACAAATAGAATTGTTGATGAGAGCTTAAATGTCGTTGCACTTAGTTTCGCTAATGAAAAAAAAATCAATGAAACATGAAGAATGAGTCTAATGCAAACACTTGACTCGGCTAGCTTAACCTATGAAGCTTTACATCAGCGATAACAGGCTGATCCGGTTAAGCATGTGCGTACTAGGTTGATTTTTGCAACAAAATCAAGTAGGGGGTAAGTATTTATAACAAAATGATTTATAGGGTGAAATGTAAAAGTTCAAGTGACTTGTGGGGGTGGTATTTGCAATTTTCCTACGATAACAGGCTGATCTGGTTAAGCACGTGCGTGCCGAGGTGATTTTTGCAACAAAATCAAGTAGGGGGCATTTGCAATAAAATGATTTATAGGGTGAAATGTCAAAATTCAAGTGACTTATGATATGGCTTTTGCAATTTTCCCTTCTGTTAGTTATTTGACTTTTTTTTCTATAATGCCCAAAATACCTCGAGGGTTTTGAAATATCTTTTGCTATTTTACTATCAGTTGCATAAATGCAATTAAATGTACTGTTAATTCACTGCAGTGAAAGGAAAAAAAAACCGTTCCATTGAGAGCTATAGTCAGATGTCTCAGTGGCAGCTATATTTATTCCCACTACTAGAAAACCAATTTTCCCAAGCGGCCAAAACTAATTTTCGCAGGCAGGAGAGAGGTCCGCCTGCAACACAACGACTGTGAAAATCGATGATTATCGTAGTCGGGGGCAACGGCCTGCCTGTGAAAATGCAAAAAAACGAACAAAAAAAATCGCCGCACCGCCGCCGCCACGCGCCTCGCCGCCGCCCCCCTCCCCCGGCCGGATCTAAGAGGGGAGGGGAGGGGAGCCGCCGCCGCCGCCGTCGTCGCCGCTGCCGCCGCTCCACGTCGCCCCGCGCCGTCGTCGCCGCCGCTGGCCTCCCCCCTCCCTCCTCCGGCCAAATCTAGGAGGGAGGGCGCGAGAGGAGACGTCGCCGGCCGCCCCGCGCGCGTCGCCGCCGCCGCCGCCGTCCCGCGCTGTCGTTGCCGTCGTCGCCCCCGCCGGCCTCCCCCCTCCCTCCTCCGGCCAGATCTGGGAGGGAGGGGGCGAGGGGAGACGCCGCCGGCCGCGCGCCCCGCGCCGCCCCGCGCGCGTCGTCGTTGCCGCCGCCCTGCGCCGTCGTCGTCGCCGTTGGTCCCGCCGCGCCGCCGGAGATGAGAGGAGAGGAGAGTCAGTGAGGGAGAGGAGAGGAGAGGAGACTGAGTCAGTGGAGAGAGAGGGAGAGAGAGAGTTGAGTGGTGGGAGGGGTGGGAGGAGAAGATAAGGGTGGGTTTTTTTTGGGTAGGTACGATTTTTGTAGTCGAACCACATAAGGTTCGATTTTCGCAGGCGTCGCTTAAGTAGTCCGCCTGCGAAAATGATTTTCGCAGTCGCCGCTTAAGTGGTCCGCCTGCGAAAATAGATTTTTGCAGGCGGACAGCGAACTCCACCCCGATTTATATTTTTGTAGGCGGTCATTTGGCTATAAGAGTCATGTCCGCCTGCGAAAAAAAGACCCCTACGTTGGGAAAAATGTGTTTTCTAGTAGTGTCCCGGTCTGGTTGGTTGGATGGAGTTTTTAGAAGGGATTAGGAGTTTAGAGAGATGAGGCTATTAGAGCAGGTACAATAGTAGGCTATAAGACAGTTGTAAACATATTTTAAAGAGATAAATAAGGAGAGAGAAGGGCAGTGGGCTACAGATTTGTAGCCAGCTATAGCATGGACTCCAAGACGCCGTGTGTGTATGACAGGTGTGACCAGGCATTAATAGTGTAGTATGTAACTATTGTATGAATGAGCTATTAGATTGGCTATAGATGAATTGGAGCTAGTATTTGGCTATACTATTAAACTTGCTCTTAAGTGTTTTGTTTGATTGGGAAACATGTGAATTTTGGTGGGATGGGGATGGGGAATTGAGGAAGGAACTCCCTCCTTTTCAATACCTGGGCAGGGGCAGGTAATTGGGAGGGAATTTCTATTTTACTTTGTCTAAGCAAATCTCAGCCATCCGTTTTTTTTAATCACTTAATCTCCAACTAAACTCTCTATCAATTTCCATCACATCTACCAAACAAGATATTGGGATTAAAAATCAAATTTCCATCTTAATCTCATCATCAATTCCCTCGTGTAAACTCCCAATCCTCTTCCATCGAGTTACCAAACAAGCCATAAGCGTACGTTCAAATTAAGCTTGGACTGACGGGCGCGTACCTGGGTTTCCCTACAGCGAAAAGAAACGGCGCTGTAGTGTCACTGAGAATTTAGACGTTTTGGTGGAGAAATCGGTGGGATTTTGCGGCTCGTTAAATCCGCCGTGTGCGTCGGGGACGACTCAACGTGGAGGTGGCGTCTCGGTCTCACACGGGGTGTTAGTGGCAGACAGGGCAGTGCACCACGAGGATGGCTGATGGGCCCCGGGAGACCCGTTCCTTTCTCTTTCTCATTACGTATTAAAAATATTGCTATTTTTTTTATGCACTAACCATAAAAGAATGACTTGAAAAAAATATATCAAAACTACTTGTAATCAGCTCGCTCTGCGTCTCCTGCTGCTGTCATGGAATGGGAGCTGAGAATGGAGGTGACAACTGACGCGAAAACAATTTGATCGATCTCCAAGAGAAGAGACGAGCTATTTGATTTTGCCGTCGCCCGTCATTGTATTTTCCTTTTCTCCGAGCCAAAACAAATTAACCGGGTAAAAGATGGACATGCGGACGTGACTACACAGCTAGTGGTAGCTGGTTTGTCTAAACCAGCTACCGCTCCACCTATAAGAGACTCTATCCACCTATACTTCAAATAAAATTTTCTCTTAAACTACTCATCCGATCTACGATCCGATTACACCGTTGTATTCGTAACAATTAAATATTTATAACAAGATCTCACATGATTATATTTTGATGAAAAATTATAAATTACTTTTATAATAAATCTAAATTACTTTTAGATTTCACTAAATTACTTCTTCGACATATAAAAGTAAATTCAATAAAGCTTAAAAGTAATTTACATATATTATAGAAGTAACTTATAAAAAAAGAAAGTAACTTTAATGAATTTACTTCTAATGTCGTGATAAAGTTACTTCCGTTTTGTTTTAATATATTTTTATAATACATGTAAATACCCTTTAGACTTTATTGAATTTACTTTTATATGTCTAATGAGTAAATTAGTCAAATCTAAAAGTAACTTATATATATATGATAAAAGTAACTTACGTATATAATAAAAGTAATTTACAAATATAAATATTTTTTCATCGTAATATAATCATGTAAGATCTTGTAGTGAAGATTTAATTATAACGAACACAATGGTGCAATCGGATTGTAGATCGGATAAGTAATTTGAGAGAACTTTATAAGGAAGAAAAAGACATGCATGTCTAAGAGGAAAAACAAGCATGCACGTCAGCACATGTAGCCGTACTTCTTCTCACAATTCGTTCGTCGCTGGTTTACACTAAACCGAGAAGCCTCTCGGTTTAGATTTTGCCTATTATCTAATAAAAAAAAGATGGACATACTATCATGCACATTCCGCTTAGTAAAGCTAATGTACATTTGAAGTTTGAAAATCATGAGAGTAAAGATCGCCTTCGTTCTGATTGCATCCACGAGGGGGGAAAAGAAGCAGCTGAAGGCGCGCATTGAAGGCGGCTTACGAGCTTTGAGATGGAGGCGGCGGTGTGTGAACTCTCAGATGGAGGCTTTGGTGAGTGGTGACAGCGTGAGGGCTCTCAAAAGCATTGTAGAAATAGATCACAATGTAGGATAAAAGCTCTCTTTTACGTCACCATCAAAATCTCGCTCTGCACATATATTTATATAGGTCTTATAAAGAGATAGATCGTATCTATACTCCGATTTATAGATTAAAAAAACCTATCTTATATAAAAATTTGTTTCACAACAATGGGTTTGGTTCGGTTTGTGTTATAGTCATAGGCGTATCTGATGGGTGGTCCAGGGACCATCCAAAAATACATAGCTATAATTTAGAAAAGAAAAAAAATATTCTTGAAAAGAGAATAAATATTTTTTTTGCACCAATAGTAATTAGCAAGTCGTTTATTATTATATCACATGGTATATTTTTTTATCAATTATATATTTTCGTTGTATACATTTTATATTTGTGACACTTAAAAATTTTAAAATTATGTAAGGTGGACCACCATATAAAAATGCTCCACAGTGAGCTGGGTTGGACTTGGAGCAGTTTTTTTATGATGATCTGGGGGCGTGTTTGGCTAGTGAGCCGGCTATTTTTTTTCAGCGGTCAGGCTGTTGCCGACGTTTTATATGAAAAAAAAGATGCTCTATTTTAAGAAAAAAAAGATATAACCAAAACTTACAATGCATAGTAATTAGAGAAACTGGGCGAAAACCACGACTATAAAACTCTTAACAACCTATCAAGACCGTGAAAATAAAGGACAGTCGGAGCCCAAAACAACTGTCGATAAAAGGCCAGTGAGCCGGCCTTGAATGACGATCTCCCCCCAACTCTCGATCTCGCCACCATCGAGCTTCCCCTCGCCACGCACGCTCTCCCACGCAACTCCAATCTGCCCACCACCAGTCCACCGCGCCGCCTGCTGTGTCCGCGATGGCGTTCCACTCCGCTCTCGCTTGCGGGCGCCTCGTCCCCGCTTCCCGTCTCTGGCTTAGCCAGGCGTCAGGCCATCCATGGCCCCCGCACGGGAGGTGTTCGACGAAATGCGCGAGCGCCACCGCCGCCATGAGCTGTTTGGCATATGCTGGGAAAAAAGGCGATTCGTTTTACTGTTTGAGTTCGCCTAAACTCTCGTAGCATATGGGAGGAATCGATTCTCGTTTGTCTGTTTGAGTTCGCCTAAACTCCCATAGCATGGGAAATCGTGGGCATCGCCTGATGTATGCCAGCGGGATGCTTTTCTCTTTCAACAATTTTGACGTTATGGGACCTGTAAAACTGCAGGCACAAATTGGACGTGTTCCGGAGGAGTGGCGTGCACCTGATGATCCCCTCTTGGGTTATGGGATCTGGTTGGAGACGCGGATGAGAGGAACAATAATTTCTATCAAGCTCTAAGCAAGTAAGTTCACATTTCCCATCAAGTTTGTGAGTTCGTATTTGTGCATTTTATGAGATTGTGGCAGCTTTTTCATGAACATTTTGTATCTTAAGTTGTAGTGCACAAAACAAAGCTGCAATAATTTGTGCAAAATACAAAGTATTTTCCGGATGTGGAAGACATGGGACCAGAGATCATGATGGTTGTAGGCTTCTACTCATTAGGAGACTCCAAAGTTAAATGGGCTGACCCAGTTAACAGTTAAACACATGATAGGCTTCACTGCTGTTTTTCTAAGGCTGCTACTATTTTTTAACCTATTTTTCAGTAAAATTGTGTTGCTGATGTTTGTTTAACATATGGTCTGACAAATTTGCTTTGTTGGATCCTCCTAGAACTCCACCATTTATGGTTCTAACTTTTGACACATCAAATCAACTTGAGTTTGGTGATCCTAATATTTTTCTGGAGTTTAACATGTAAGCTCGTTTGAATTTGCTGTTTCTAATATCGAATAGACAAGACCAAAACTTACCCCAAATTTACTTTTAGAAATGCCATCTATGCATAGGTATATTACTAGCAAATTTTTCACACGCCATCCTTTCTGTACATAAGAGTTTGGGTGAATAAAGGGTGCATCTCCTTACTTTGGAACAAAGTTGAATTAAGAGTTTTATGTAATGACTAATCTACTGTTAAATTATATTTTGTTCTGCATAAAATCATTGCACGATATGATGTGTATCATAATGGTTTAAGAACAAATTACTTACAAAATAACAAGAAATCCTTTCTATATGGTAAAAAAGAACTTCTTTACTTCCCTGAAGCATTACAAGTGTCCATCTTAGTCTTTTCATCTTGACCATTGAGCATGTAATATTGGCTCATTTCGCTTTCTAGTGTTCATCTGAGAATGGTTTTGGAGTTCTGCTAAAGTTAGCTTGTCATCACGGGCAAGGTAACCGTGTGAACTGTATAGGGCATTCGATAGCAGGTAGGGGTGACTTCTGTAGACAGCAGCCAACAGGTAAGGCAGTGGGTTACTGGGGTGCAGTTTTCGCTATGGGATGTGTCAGTGTTGGTTTTCAGATGACATGCACGGTGCATAACTATTGTTGAAACCCACCTCATAGGGTGAATTAAACCAATTTTAGAAGTTCAGGATGCTTGCAATATATAGTTCTATTAGTTTCATGGAATCAACATTACTTTCAGAAAATCAAAGCCCACATTGCTTTCAGAACATGTACTAGTGGTGCTAATGTTTTTAACGACATACTCAAAACATCACCGAAAATCCAAAATAGCCAGAAAGTATTCTTTTGATGCTTTCTGAAATATAGTTCTCAAAGAACGAAAAAGATAAAATATAAAAGTAGTAATAAAAGGTAAAGTACATGAACCTGATTTTCCTGTAATCATTAGCCACCCATTTCATCTTGGACCAGATAGTATTGATGCTTGAGGTGGAGCCGAATATGTAGATGGGTTGCCTTGAGCAGATATTACTGAATTTGCATTGAAAAAACTGTAATCTAGGCTGTTCTCCACGCTCATTGCACCTTCCAATACCTTGACAACCATTGACATAGAAGGCCTCCGGCTGCTGTCATTCTGCAAGCACCACATTGCAAGCTTCATCATTTGAATCACTTCCTCCTGGTGTGACACCATGTCATTACTGTGCTTATCAATCATATCAATCAACTGATCGTTTTGAGCCTTCTCTCGTAACAAATTGATGAGCTGAACACTCTCCTCGGGCTGTGAGATATCAATATTTTTCCTTCCACTTACTATTTCCATGAGAACAACTCCAAAGCTGTATATATCAACTTTTTCAGTGATCTGCGATGTTAACCATTCAGGTGCCAGATATCCAGGTGTGCCTCTCATCACTGTCACTACCTTGCTTTGATCCCTGTCTATTAGCTTGGAAAGTCCAAAGTCAGCCAATTTAGCATTGAAATTCTCGTCTAAAAGAATATTCTGTGGTTTGATATCCAGATGAGCAATTTTTCGCCTGCATTCCTCATGAAGATAACATAAACCCTTGGCAATATCCATAATGATCTTACACCTTGTGCACCAATCAAGAGGAGCATTGTTGTGGCGGTAATATATCCACCTATCAAGTGACCCTCTTGGCATATATTCATATACCAGAAGCCTATTTGATTTCTCTGCACAAAATCCAATTAGCCTGACAAGATTGATGTGCTCAATGCTGCCAATAGTCTCGACCTCTGCCAAGAACTCCTTCTTTCCCTGTCTAGCACCTTCCAGACGTTTCACCGCAACACTCTCTTCACCTATTTTTCCTTCGAAGACCGATCCAAATCCACCTTCGCCAAGCTTTTTACTGAAATCATCGGTGCATTCTCTCAACTTTTCAAAAGAGAACCACGTTGGCATTCCAGGCAATATATCAAAATCTAATTCTTCATCTAGTTCTTGATACTTCCTCCTCCTTTGTACATATATAGCAACAATAACAACTAAAACAAGAGTAGTAATTGCTGCAAGTGTAGCAGCTAAAATTGTCTTCTTTTTGTTTTGTGTAGGGTCAGAAGCAGAGGGAGTAATCTGTACCTTGAGGTAAGCGGAAGAGTTGTAATGAACAGTTTCAGGCTGTATTGACTGCAAGGAGAAGACCTCTGTTACTGATTGGCATTGTCCATCAGAATCATTCTGTCCATACCTGAACGCTACAGCCCTGCAGGAACAATTCTTCAAGCAGGCTTGCTTGCAGTCATCTTTGTTTTTTGCATTCATGATGATTTGGCTCTCATCAAAGTAAGAAACATCAGTAAGAGTCAAGAACTTATGATTTTTCATTTCTTGACAAGATATTGGAGTCACTGGTGCACAACCAAGATTAGCCTTCCGCTCATCAACTGGATGGAAGTAGCTTGTACTAGAATTGTTCTCGACGGGACAGATACATTGCCCACCTCCACTTGTGCATATCCCGTACTCCCCGCACACCGTTGGAAAAGCACAGTCATCAGGGAATATCTTGATTACATCAGATACCATGGTCCACTTCGATTCTGTACCAGACCACTCATACAGTCTCAAGTGCCCATCAGACTCTAATCTTATGTACTGGGTGGACTTAGCACTTGGCAGTGCAATGCTGTTATCTGTATTTCCTGGCTGCGTGGACGGCACAAAGATACTGAGGCTGCCATTCGTGAAGGTAACCCTTGTCAGATTTTGTCCGCTCTTGTTTATTCTCACCTGTGGCTTATAGTAGAGCTGAGGTGGTGTTGATTCAACATAGCCATACAAACCATCTGGGAGAACAGTCATGTACAACTTACTCTCAGTCCAATTTGTGGTTGAGGTATTTGCTGTGAGCCTCATGCCCTGCTGCAATGACTGCCCAGGGACCAATGCGTCAGTTGGATGATCAAATGACTGCCACACTGTTCCATTCCTCTGATCAAACAGCACCAGGCTCCCATTCTCAGTTATCTCCATGCCTGCCACGGATCGGCCTGAAGTTCCGCTCGACCAGACAAGTCTGCCATTGGCTTCACGGAGGACTAGATCGCCTTCTCCGGTGAGCTCAAGGGTAGCATTCTCTCCTACAGGGCTTGCCCGGTTGGCTGACCAGATTACCTGTGCCATACCGTTTACCACTGAGGTGATCCCGGCACCGCTGTTGGTGTAGACAATGAAGACGGCAAAGAGGAAGGCTTGGCAGGGTGGAGTGCAGAAGAACCCTGCGGCGAAGGAGGGGCCGTACAAAGCTTTCGGTGACCGGAGGACGATGGCGTGCACGGCTGACCCATCGGAGTAGGTGACGCTGTGCGGGAGCACCGCGGCGTTGTTGACCCACCGCGTCGAGAGGTTGGCCGTGGGATAGTCGGAGCGCTGCCCGGAGACGGACGGTGCTGCAGCTGCAAGTACCACCGCAACAACCGCCGCCACCATGACGCCGAAGCAAAAGGGTTTGGGCCGATTGGCAAGACGCATGGTGCTTGAATTGCAGAGGCGACTGCAAGAAGAATTTGTTCTTTGGTTAAACAAATAAAATGTGCACTATCTAAAAGCAGGAAACCAGCCAGCCACCAAGAAACTGTGGCTATTTGGAGAAGTTGGCAAGATGCCCTGACCTGAGCCCTGATGACACTGAATTGATGAGCTGATGTGGTCACCGAAAAGACGGCCTCGCCGTTGCCGGCGGAGGGTTGCCGGACTCCGAAGTGGTGAACTACTCGTCTTCTCGCTCTCTGGGTACAAGCCAAAAAGTTCAAAACTACTATTCAACCATACCACCGGCACCGGTGCTTTGGTATTGGTTTTGTTGGGAAGATGGATTGACTTGACTACTTCTAAAGGGTGTATGATTGGCTGTGCCGACATTGCCATGTGATGGATTTTGACTGCCTGTGAACATTGAACAAGTTCTCGTGGTTTTCTTCACCTCGAAAGAGAAGTCAATCCATCTTCCCAACAAAACCAACAAAACTGGCATGGTCAGAATTGACAATGTTGTTGGTCTCGATATTATTCACGCATTGTCAGAGTAGATACTGGCATGGTTGGCATGGAGATGAGAAGAATAGTAATTAAGCATGCCGCGGCATTCCCTTCTGCCATTTCCGTAGGTAAGACCAGTATGAAATGAAAGCACCTGAATCAAATTGGTTAATGTAAAATTTACAGGTTCGGAGAGGGATGGATAATTTTTCTCATACTACTTCAATATGTGCTTCTAGTCCATTTGTAATTTCCACTAGTCCTACAGCAACATGTGACAAAATGAGTGCTCATTTTTTTTAAATTTAAATTTCAGCAACTAAGATTCGACCTTCAGACTTTTGGCACCTATGCATTGTATATTTAAAAATATTTTTTGTGATCCATGATCAAAAGCTTTGAAAATTCTATAATTTTCTTCAAAAACATAAAATGGAGATTCAAAATTTTGAAGTCTCATTAAGAATAATTCACAACTAGAAGATGGGGTTTTGCATCAAATTTGAATTTTTTTTTACCCCATTAGAAATAAAAAAATCTCATGAAGATCAAAAGGTAATAAGAAAAATCACCAAACAATACTAATATCTGGAGTAGTAGTATATGATTGCCAGTTATACAATCTTACTATGCTTCTGCAACCTTAAAATGGTCGAAACGATCAGCTTCATACTTTCATACGCAGAAGTATAAGTATGGTATCTCATTATCATACCAACACAATCGTATACCAGTACCACAATCAGCACAATTTGATCGTAAATTTTCAGTTGATCCTGCCACAATCAGCACCACGACCACCAGCACCGTGAAGTCAGCGAAGAGATTGGCAGGGCGCATGGTTCTTGGATTGGAAAGGGAGGAGAAGCCAGCAAAGAATCTGTGGTCAGTTCAGAGGTTGACAAGGTCTCCTGACCTGATTACACTGAGTCGATGAGCTGATGTGGTAACCGGAATGATATATATTTTTAGATAACAGAAGCTTTTTAAACTCAGCCAATTGCATCAAGGTGATACCGGAATGATATATGGCCTCGCCATCGCCGGCATGGGGTCGCCGGACTGGCGGACTCTGAAGTGTTTGATCGGCTACGTGCTCATGTTCTCGCTCTCTCAGTACGAGTCAAAACTTCAGAACTACATTACCACCCCGGTGCTGGTTTTCTCGGGGAAGATGGATTCGTTTGACCACTTCTAAAGGTCAACAATTGGTTGTATATCAGCATTAATTGCCACTGATTCTGAGTTTGATTACCACTGATTCTGAGTGAGCAAGTTTCCTTTAATTTGTAGTCTTATCATCTCATGGGTTTTCATCTTAAAAAGAAAAGCACATGCTGATATCATTAAGAGCAAGTTTAATAATATAGCCTACTGCTAGCTTCAAATCATCTATAGCCAATGTAATAGTCAATTCATACAATATTTGCTTACCATACTATTAATATCTGGTTCCATCTGTCATACATATTACGTTTTGGAGTCCGTACTGCAGCTGGCTACAGATCTGTAGCCCGCTGCTCTTCTCTCTCTTATTTTATCTCTTTAAAATATGTTTATAACTGGCTTATAGCCTGCTATTGTACCTGCTCTAACATTAACATTTAACAATTTTAAGCATTGTCGGAGTACTGGTACGGTGCCACGGCAGTTCAGTTCATTCTGCCATTTTCGTTCTGGGTGTGCAATAATAAGCTCCCAAAGTCGTACATGTGCAATACATAAGGCTGTATTTTTTTTCATACTGATTTAAAGGGTTCAGAAGGTAAATCTGATAGGAAGAAAGCATAATTTCTTTATAATTCAACAAATCTTCCATACAGTGCTAGCGGGTGTCTCGCTGGCAGCTAGCTATTACTACTTCCAAATTTAAATACATGTCAATGTTGACTTTATTCGGTCTTTTCATGTGTAACTTTAAATACATGTCAATGTTGACTTTATTCGGTTTTTTCATGTGTAACTTTGACCATTATTTTTCTATTACTCCATCTGTTATAAAATATATGTATTTCTAGGTTGTTTAGCTGGATAAGGAAATATGTCCCCTTTCCATCACCTTGATAGCTTTGAATTGCTTAGTTCTCCTCCTAAGCACATGATTGACTGAAAATGTATGTTTCGTCCTATAAACGTTTATATTTTTGGTGCAATTTTCAAATCCACGAATGTTTATATTTTGGAATGGATGATGTAGAATATAACGATAATACCCAACTATATTGTAAAAGTATTGTAAGGAAGAATCTACCCGTATATTTTTTAAACTAAATATTTTTAGAGCATTCACAACTATAAGATGGGTTAGTACAACATATTTGACATTTTACACCAACAACGATTGTGGGATATTGATCATAATGTTAATTTAATCCTACATGTCCTATTTTTATTATATTTTTACCTTTTATCTTTATGTGTAAGTTGTTCGTCGATGCGTGGTTCGTCGATGGAGAGTGAGAAGATTTGGGGATGAGGATCGATCTAGGAAGGAGCAAAGAGGAAAGAAGGTAAGGGGTCATCTGGAAATCTGTATAGAGGATGCGGGCGCTTTTCTGAAAAGAACACCCCACCTACACCGTGTCCGTCAGATTAGGATCGGAGGGTTTATAACAGCCGAGTGCATAAGTGTAGAAGGTTAGGTGTGTGCATATGATACGTTGCCAAGAAGGTATGGGGTCATCTGGATATCTTTACAGAGGATGCGGGCGCTTTTTTGAAAAGAAAACCCCACCTACATCGTGTCCGTCAGATCAGGATCGGAGGGTTTATAACAGCCGAGTGTATGAGTGCAGAAGGTTAGGTGTGTGCATAGGATACGTTGCCTATATATTTCTATATTAATCCTATAATTTGCGGTCCTGTCTGAAGAATTGCCTACAAAGTTTGTAGGTATTTTAGAACACTTAGCCCCATTTTCTATTCCAGTGGTCTTTACGTGTTAATCCGACAAGGTGAAAGCACATATATATATTACTATGCCCTGTGTGTGTCTCATTGGTGTTTTTCTTAGCCTAATTGCGATAGGAGATAATAGAAAATATGAAGGTTGATGCAGTGGACTCTAATAACTAGGTAAAATCGCTTTTATATTTGTTTAGGTCTACAAGTGTGTTAGAGGCTATTTTTCTTAAGCAAATTGCAGTAGGAGATGATAGAAAATAGGATGGTTGACCATGTACTATATATGAATTAATGGCACGATTTATCGTGCTATAGACCCCGTTTGAATCGCAAGAATTCAGTTTGGAATTTGTGTGCAAATTCTATATGATAGAAGCACTTTCTGGTTGGACCCACAAAGGGCAAAACTAGAAAATGACATTGTAAGAATGTTGCAGTGTCAACTATTTTGAAACAAATAAAGTGGTATGGCTGCCAATTACAAACGAACGGAGGATGAAGATTCTCTGACTTACTGTTATCTGATATTGATCACTGACATATGGATCGACCAGCTATATAGAGCTCACATACTAGCCACTCAAGCCACTCAAAGTTAAGAAGTTAGAAAAACTATTTGCATATGTAACATAATCCTATTTCTCAGTGTAAATCCTTTAATTCTACTTATGAGTCCATATGATTAGACAGCAAGATCAAATTAAAGGACATCAAACACGAAAATATCTAAATAAACCTACCGGAAGAAATGAAATAATTAGCTTAAGTTAAAAATGTACATCACGGAATCATACTATTTCATTAGAAATCCCCGTCAAAAAAATATTTCATTTAGATAAAGTATAAAATAGAATATCAAATTACAGGGTAAATTGCATAGTACAAACGTACACGCAGACACGCTACTTCTGTGTCTCCTGTATCAACAAATAAGCCTCCGAGGCATATGAGCATATGAGTTCAAGGAAGCAAAAGCAACTGTGTCATCTGCGGTTATCATGATTCTTTTATCGTGAGATTTTAGTTTTGAATTCAAATTTTTATATGAAATTCATACGATTTTCCGTAATTATCACATGTTACACCATCTTACCATGGCACCCATATTTTTTTAAAAACATAAGGCGAAACTTTGTTCCACTTTTATAAGAAGATAATTGACCCAGTTTATAAGGAAAACCGGGCCCAAAAACCATACAACAGCGCGGGATTAATTACAGGAAAATCAGCTGAAACCCGCCGCTACACAACTAACAACGACGGCGGAGCCCAATCGCAGGACGTCGCCGCCAAGCTAAACACAAAAGCGACACAACAGCTCCCACATCGCATAAGAGGTGTTACCGTTGCCGAGCTAGCCACCTAAGCGACCCAGCAGCGCCGACTTCACAACCGCAGCGACACTGAAGCCACGAAAGTCGCCATAGCGAAAAGCAGCTCCGACATCCAACAATGGACATCAGCCAAGCCACCGAGGAGCCACTTCCTTCACACGGCCAGCACCAAAACTTCTTGGAAGAGACTGCAACATGTCATCGTTGCCAAGCGTCGCTACACCACATCAACGAGCAGCTTTGACTTCATCAGTAGAAACAACCGAAGAGCGTGTCGCCCACCACAAGAATGAGGTGGACCCAAGAAGGTGAAGGCCTCACCGAACACAAGGTATGAAAGCTTTTGAACCGAAAAAGACCATCAACAGTACGTTGGAACTTCTCTGAAGCGACGCCCCCAAGGAGGACACGATGCGTAACGCCGCCGCCGCTCGTTTGAATGTTGGAACAAGGTTTTCACCTGGAGATTTATAGGGGATATGAAAGAACGCCATGACAATGCCTCTAAGAAGGGAAACGGCGCCCACGGGCGCCGTCATCGTCGAACCGGCCAAAGGCACGGCAAGGCTTTCGCCAGCATCTTCACATCACCCACACAAGCACCCCCACATCGATGGCCACAGAATAGTCCATGACGTGTCACAATCAGTCATACCTTGACCGTAACCAACGGCAAAAACAGGCCCTTGGCCACCCTCGAAACGCCATCAATCTGCTGCAAACTCCTACAGCAAGCCGGAGCCTCCACCCTCCTCCTAGCGTTCCCCACGACCAGAACAGGGTCTGGCCAAAGAAGGGGGGAAACCAAAAGGAGGGAGAAAACTCGGCCGACAACGAGGAAGTCACCGCTGCGGACATCAAGCCCCATTCCTGCTTCACGCCAGCACAAGCCGTACATGTGGCCCATGAGCCACGAGACCTGCCACCGGCAGAAGAAGCCTCCTACCGAGCAGGAGGCTCGCCGCCAGCGAGCAACCCCGCCGGAGCCCGCCTAGGCGCCGCCGAGCTCGCCGGAGCCCGCTCAAGCCATGCAACACTGCCACACGCAGTTGCCCCACCGACCGGCTGCCCTGGCTAGATCCGGCGTGGAGGCGACGGATCTGGCCGCGGACGGCCAGATCTAGCCAGGCTCGGGGCGTCGACCAGCCAAGGAGGTGCAAGCCGACGACGTTTGCGCTACCGCAGCCTTCCATCATCGTCGCGACCACCACGCTGCCACAGCCTCTGCCTGCGCAGCGCCACCACCGTGGCCACGCACGGACGGACGCCGATGCCGCGACTGGCGTGAGCGAACCGCCGCTGCCCGCCCACTGCGATGCCGTCCCTGCCTGCTGCCGTCTCCACGCCATCTCCAGCCCCGGCGCTAACCTCCTGTCGACGCCGCGACCTTGGCGCGAGCTGCCGCTGCCCACCGCAACGCCGCCCCCTGCCTGCCGCCACTCTCCGCGCCATCTCTAGTCCCGGCGCCGACCTCTCCCCCGCCACCAGCCGCCACCTCCGAAGACTCCCTAGGCCACCGCAAGCGCGTGGTGCACGAAGCCCTGCCGTCGCCGTCCTTGCGGTCGCGCGGCTTTGCCGGCGGCCGCTCGAGCAGCGGCGAGGTGGAGGAGGAGGTGGGACGGAGCAGCGGTGCGCGCTCGTTGGCCCCCGAGCCGCTTTGGGGTGGGCGACGTGAGAGCCCTCTGGTGATTCACAAGTCTCAAATGTGATATAGCCCCCATATGGACGGTAAGGGAAGAATGATACCCAGTTTCACGGAATAACTCAATTAATCGCGGAAGAAATGGGCACGAACCTCGACTTGAATCATGTAGTTGAAAAATCATCTGATTTAAAAAAAAAGTATTTAACGGTACTTCTACTGTAAACCGAACAGAAATCTCCATTTGATCGATATCATTGGGGAAAAATATTACTCCCTCCAATTTGGTCTGTCTAAATTCGATATTTCAAGTTGGCGAAGTTTTATATATGGCGCAATTAACTTTTTAAAATATATTTGACTGATTATTTAAAATAATTACATAATTATCATTTATTTTATTTTATTGTGTTTTGATTTATCGTTAAATGTTTTTTAAACATGATTTATTTTTTTAGTTGCACAAAAGTTTTGAATAAAATAAATGGTCAAACGTGTATAAAAAAGACAACAGCATCATATATTAAAAAAATATAGGTAGTATATGGTAATCAGTAAAAATGTTGAATTACATATTACATAGATCAGGGAAAAGCTCAGAAAAATAATTAGAAAAGAAAAGGGTGGAAATCTTCACGATTAAACACACATGGCCCACCGGGCAGTGTGACGCGGCATGAAACACTTGGGCCCTTTCTTCCCATCCGGCCCAGTATCCGATCCCTTCGCCGCCGCCGCCGCCGCCGCGGCTTCGGCGGCGGCGGAACAACGGCGGCCGCCGCCTGAGCTGAGACCACCACCACGATGATGGCCGCAGCGAGAACGGCACTCGCCTCCTGCGACCAGCTCCACTCATCGTCTCCTCCTCGGCGTCAATCCCTACCCCGCGCGAGGTATCACCAAACCCTTCTCGTTCTTCCGTTCTTAGCGCTGTCGCCGACTCCACCAGGCGCGCCTCCAATATCCGTTATTTGGTGATAATTTTATGCATATTGAATATGTCACCGAAAAATCCATAATGTGTATTGCTCGGGAAATATTTCTTCCGATGCGTTCTGTGTCACATCTCAAATAAGAAGTAGGATATATTTGCAAAATTAGTTACAGAAGATACAAAGTGCATAGATGGGTGGATTATTCTGAGCTCATTATCCACCCGTTTCATCTTGGGCCAGATAATATTGATGCAGAAGGTGGAGTTGAATATGTGGATCCATTGTCTTGAGTAGATAGCACTGAATTTGCGTTGGAAAAGCTGTAATCCAGGCAATTTTCCACGCTCATTGCACCTTCCAATACCTTGACAACCATTGACATGGAAGGCCTTCGGCTGCTATCGTTTTGCAAGCACCACATTGCGAGCTTCATCATTTCAATCACTTCCTCCTGGTGGTGTGAGACCATGTCTTCACTGTGCTTATCAATTATATCCCTCAATTGGTTGTCTTGAGCTTTTTCTCGTAATAAGTTGATGAGCTGAACACTCTCCTTGGGCTGTGCGATGTCGATATTTTTCCTTCCACATATTATTTCCACGAAAACAACTCCAAAGCTGTAGACATCAACTTTTTCGGTGATCTGCGACGTTAACCATTCAGGTGCCAGATATCCAGGTGTGCCTCTCATGACAGTCACAACCCTGCTTTGATCCCTATCTATTAGCTTGGAAAGTCCAAAATCAGCCAATTTGGCATTGAATTTCTCATCTAAAAGAATATTTTGTGGTTTGATATCCAGATGAGCAATTTTTCGCCTGCATTCCTCATGAAGATAACATAAACCCTTGGCAATATCCATAATGATTCTACACCTTGTGCACCAATCAAGAGGAGCATTGTTATGGCGGTAATAGATCCACCTATCGAGTGACCCTCTTGGCATATATTCGTATACCAGAAGCCTATTTGACTTCTCGGCACAAAATCCGATCACTTTGACAAGATTGATGTGCTCAATGCTGCCAATAGTCTCAACCTCTGCCAAGAATTCCTTCTTTCCCTGTCTGGCACCTTCTAGACGTTTCACTGCAACTCTCTTTTCACCTATTTTTCCTTCAAAGACTGATCCAAATCCACCTTCGCCGAGCTTTTTACTGAAACCTTCGGTGCATTCTCTTAACTTCTCAAATGAAAACCGCATTGGCATTCCAGGCAATATATCGAAATCTAATTCTTCATCTAGTTCTTGATACTTCCTCCTCCTCCGTACATAAATGCCAACAATAATAACTAAAACAAGACTACTGATTGCTGCAAGTGTAGCCCCTAAAATTGCCTTGATACGTTTTTGTGTAGGGGCAGAAGCAGAGGGAGGAAGTTGCACTTTGAGGTAAACAGAAGAGTTGTAATTGAGAATTTCAGGTTGTATTGATTGCAAGGAGAAGACCTCTGTCACAGACTGACATTCTCCATCAGAATCATTTTGGTAATACCTGAAGACTACAGCCCTGCAGGAGCAATTCTTCAAGCAGGCTTGCTTGCAGTCATCTCTACCTTTTGCATTGGTAATAATGCTGCCATCAAAGTAAGAAACATCAGTAAGAGTCAAGAATTGATGGTTTTTCATTTCTTGACAAGATATTGGAGTCACTGGTGTACAACCAAGATTAGCCTTCCGCTCGTCAACTGGCTGGAAGTAGTTTGAACTAGAATTAGTCTGAAGAGGACAGATGCATTGCCCACCTGAGCATATCGCATACTCCCCGCATACTGTGGGGAAAGCACAGTTATCCATGTCGATTACATCATGTACCATGGTCCACTCAAATCTAGACCACTCATACAGCCTCAAATGGCCATCAGAGTCTAACCTTATGTACTGGGTGGACTTGGCTTCTGGCAGTACAATGCTATCATCTGGCTTTCCTGCCTGTGTGGACTGCACAAAGAAGCTGAGGCTGCCATTCGTGAGGGTAATCTTCGTCAGATCTTTTCCTTTCTGCTCTGTGCTCACCCCATGCTTATAGTAGAGTTGTGGTGGCGTGGATTCAATATAGCCATATAAACCATCTGGGAGAACAGCCAGATACAACTTACTCACAGTCCAATTTGTGGTAGAAGTATTTGCACTGAGCCTCATGCCCTGTAGCAGTGACTGCCCAAGAACCAAGACGTCAGTTGGATGATCAAATGACTGCCACACTGTCGCATTCCTCTGATCAAACAGCACCAGATTGCCATGCTCAGTGATCTGCATGCCTACCACGGATTGGCCTGAAGTGTTGCTCGACCAGACGAGTCTCCCATCGACTTCACGGAGGACAAGATCGCCATCTCCAGTTAACTCAAGGGTAGCATTCTCTCCCAAAGGACTTGCCCGGTTGGCCGACCAGATAACCCGTGCCATATTGTTTTCCTCTAAGGATATGCCATAACTGCTATCGAAGGTTGCGATGAAGACGGCGAAGAGGAATGCTTGGCAGGGTGGAGCGCAGAAGAACCCTGCGGCTAAGGAGGGGCCATATAAAGTTTGTGGTGACCGGAGGACGATGGTGCACACGGCTGACCCGTCGGAGTAGGTGACACTGTGCGGGAGCACCGCGGCGTTGTTGACCCACCGCGTCGAGAGATTGGCCGTGGGATAGTCAGGGCGCTGCCCGGAGACGGACGGTGTTGCAGTTGCAAGTACCACCGCAACCACCGCCACAGTGACGTCGAAGCAAAAGAGATTGGCAGGACGCATGGTGCTTGAATTGGAGAGGGGACTGCAAGAAGAATCTGTTCTTTGGTTACATACAAGAAGCCAGGCACCAAGTAACTGTTCCATTGGAGATGTTGGCAAGATGTCCTGACCTGAATCCTGATGACACTGAATCGATGAGCTGATGTGGTCTCTGAAAAGATAGCCTTGCCGTCACAGGCAGAGGTGTGGCCAGACTCTGAAGTGATAAACTACTTTAGGTGCTGTTCGGTTGGCTCCCAAAGATTGTCACACCAAATCATAGGTATGCCACAATTTATTAGTATAGTGTTTGGTTAGTTATCACATTTGTGTGATGCTTCACTTTGCTAGTACGCATCATAGATTTAAATTCTTGCCAAACTTAGCCATACTTGTAGCCAACAAATTGCTTAGCCTCATTTTCTGTGGCATGACACACTTGTGTCAAAGTAATGTGTGGCAAACTTGGTCTTCTCTCTTTGAATACAAGCCAAAAGTTTGGGACTATCAAAGCCAAAACTACCGGTCTTTCCCGCTGTTTTGGTTTTTATTCTCTTGGGAAGATGAATTGGCATGACCACTTGAAAAGGGCCAATAATTGGCAGTGCCGTTATTGCCATGTGATCGATTTTTTAAGTGTCAATGTCAGCATTGAACAGATTTCCTTTGTGCTGTTTCGTGGATTTTTCATCTTAAAAGGGAAAAAGAGAAGTCATGCCGATTATATTCAAGCATTGTCAGAGTAGATATTGGCATGGTAATAGGAAGCTTCATAATTAAGCATGCCACGGCATTCCCTTCTGCCGTTTTCGTTCTGGGAGGGCATGACAAACAGCCAGACTAATGAGGTATAAGATCAGTTAGGAAACACCTGAATAATATTTGTTAATGTAAAATTTGCATGTTCGGAGAGGGTCGGATATTGCTTATACATATGTAATTCCCTTCATGCGTAAGCTTTCCTATATACATGATTGGTCTTATTATTATTATTATTATTTAGACTAGCAAAATGTCCGTGCGTTGTAACGGGCAAAGACAATTTACGTAAAGGCTTTAGTCCCTACCATTTGAAGTTTTTGATAGCTTCTGTTGAGTCTCTCTAGTTTTCATAATCTTTCCCCTGAATAGGATCTTAGACAGAGGAGTGACAATGTGTTTAGTTTTGTTTTTTCTTACGAAATAGCAGTATTTAAAAATTTAATTCAAGATAGCACCAACAGAAAAAAAAAGCATTTGGATCAATTTATTTTTATCCATTTGACAATTCAAGTAGAAATTGAAATGGGCACCATTTATTAGCTAATGTTGAGAGACAATAATTTACTTTCACTTCCCTTCATGTCTAAGCTCAAGTGCTACATGTCGAGTACAAGAAGGCAGTATCTTTTTTCATTTAAATTATGGCAAGCAGCACATTATACTCGTGGCTTTTTGGCTCTTGTACTTGGTAGTCAATTTATAAAAAGCCAAAAACTAACAGAGAAGGGGAAACGTGGGTAGTTCACTTCTAGCTTTAAAAAATCTTTCCATGGAGTGCTAATCAAATGTGTCAGTTCCAAAATATAAGAATTTCTACATGTTTAGCATGGATTAAGTTTAAGAAGAAAATACACTATTGCACCTCAATAAATAATGGATAGGTGAGGGTGGTAGAGTTGATGAGCGTAAGATGGAAATAATTTTGTATAATAGGTGATTGATAGAACACACATTAAAATAGAGTATTTTGGAACTGGTGGAATATTCCCCTAATAACGTAGCCAGCAGCCGGCTAAAAGCCACTGCCATGTCACTTAGCCATACTCTAAAAGCTCACATGTATAATGGGTTGGCTATAAGCTGACTGATACATTACCTAATTGAAACATCTAAGCAATAATATATGCATGTGCAAAGCATCCGTTGTGGAGCAGGCGCCGGCTCAATCGCCAGCAACGGGCTGGGAGCGAGCGTTTCGCCTCGGGTATGACGCTCCGAGCCAGCGACTCGTGACTCGCCTATTTCCTTCTCTTTCTTGGTTTCTCGCTCCTCCACGTTAGATTCGGATGACGTAGCTGTTGATTTTGCCAGCTGACTGTACATTACTATACTTGCTCTAAGAGCAACTACACCATCTTCCTACCATTTTACGTGTTACAGCTCATACCGAAGCCAACTACTCTATTCGTCCGATAATACAAGGGATTTTGACTTTTTGCTTATACTGTTTGACCACTCATATTATTCAAAAAATTTGTGCAAATATAAAAAACGAAAAGTTGTACTTAAAGTACTTTGGATAATAAAGTAAGTCACAAATAAAATAAATAATTATTCCAATTTTTTTTAATAAGACGAATGGTTAAACAGTGCAAGAAAAAGTCAAAATCCCTTATATTATGGGATGGAGGGAGTAATACAATGGATCGACTACAGTACTTACTCTTATGAATCAAACAATTAATTATATATCGTCTTTGATCAAAAGTGAATTCATCTTTGTGACCATTCGTGCTGTGAAACATGAGTTTTTACGTCTACGTGCAGTGGCGAAGCCACCGTAGGGGCCAGGGAGGGCCAACACCCCCCTAACCTCTATGTGACCTCCCCTCCCCTCTCTTCTCCCAAGGATGATTAGCACTTATAATCTAGCTATTAATTATATCATTAGTTGTAGATGAGACTAACTATATAGGACAGGACAACTGCCTAGCTATATATATATAGGACTTATGAAATGACTTAGCTAAATGATTTATCATTTTAGAAGTGATTGCAAGACTCCAATTAATGAAACAAACTGTTCAATCATCCATATATTAAAAATATTACTGAATTTTAAATTGGCAAATCATGATATATGGGTTCTTGTTCTCTCTTGTAGCTAATCGCTGTAATATGTATGATATCAAGTTACCGATCATGCATCAACGCTACAAAATCACTGTTCACTAAATCTTAAGTGAGTTGCCACGTCTCGTAGATGGCACCCTCCATCTCTAAATCTTGGTTTCGCCACTGTCTACGTGAAAGAAAGTCATCAAACAACAGATGACGCGAGGTAAAAAACCGCATTGAATAAGGAAAAAAAATGAACGGAAACAAAATTCATCTACTACCAACTTCATGTAAACATCTATATGATGTATCAAGAATAGAGAGATGGGAGAAAAAACCTAGAAAAAATACCTAAATCCACGAACTACAGAACCATTATTCTATCTGAATGCTATTCTCTTTATTTCATATTATAATCGTATTTCATATTATAATCTCTTCGTTTGATAGTATAAGTAGTTTGACTTTTTTCTAGTCTTTAACCAAGTTTATAGAAAAATATATTAGTATTTTGAAAAAAATATATTATTAAAATATATTCAATGTTATATCTATATTTTAGTTCTTGCTATATTTTTCTATAAATTTAGTTAAACTTAACAAAATTTAACTAGGAAAAAATCAAACGATATATAATATGAAACAGAGGTAGTAGATTTTAATAACGGAACGAAGCGGAAGACAACAAGATTGGGCAGGCTGCATGACCATCCATGGTGACCCCGTGTGTTGACAGAAAACACGTGGCTTGGGAGATCTGCTTAACTCCAGTGCAGGTCCAAAGCTCGCTTTCGGATGTATTAGCGTGCCAGTTGATTTGATCCTGTAATCAACAAGAAAATAGAAACAAAGAAACCGTGGTTAAATCTATAAATGATAGCCGATCGGCTAGACACCGATGACATATCATTTATCTTTGGGCCGATGTCATCTGTATATCGATCGGCAATCACGAATAAGTAAAGAAGAACTAAATCTACTCGATCGGCTGTAGATATTAACGATATATATTCCTTATATCGATATATACTTAAATCAAGTGACTGGGATAAATCGATCATTATGCCGAGACAATATAAGTCACCTAGATCAAAATATATGTCAATAACGAGATTATATATGTTTATAGCGTAGCCGATCAGATAGATCTAGCATGTATCGGCTAATACTCCGATACTACTCTATATTAAGATATTAAAGCAAGAATAAAATATCAAACAAGAGCTTAACATATTTAGATATAGCAGTATCTTGATATAAAGGGCAGATATAACATATCATTGAGACATATGGAATAAATATAGTTAAATCAGATACGATCGGCTGAAACTCCGATGCTATTCTAATCGGCAACTAGATGGCAGGCTAGAGATCGATATTCTAAGCACGACTTAATAGATCAAACTCAATTGATGCAGCATTAAGTATGAAAAGAAGAACGATATCTAGACAATCAAACCGCTAGAAGTTTCATAGAATGGTAAATATCTTATATAATCTAGATCAACGTCAAGATCTAACCTAATCGGCTGTCTTCTACATACAGATGTTAACCGATAGTAGATTAGGTGGTGATATTGCTAGAGATTATGTAAGATATATGATAACTTGACAAATTATATAAACAAGATTAGAGTATCATTAAGATGGAAGCACTAATCCTAAGAACACAATCCGTCATAACGAATTTTTCCTCTTGTTGAAGATCGAAACCGATGCAGCTCAACCCAAAAGCAAGAACTCGTCGAAACAAAACTAAAGCAAAAAGGGTGGCGATGCGCCGAGATTGTATTTGAACGTGTGTGTTAAAAATTACATAGGGCTCGGGGTCTATTTATACCCGAGGATTACAAGATATGCCCATACCGGACACAACCATTATCTCTAACAAACTCTAAGATACCACAAGTCTTTGCGGCAGACTTTTGCTCACACTTATCTATAAGAGATTTACATAAAATATCCTAATTAATAGATACAATTGCCTTCCCAGGACTCTATCCATGCGTAGCAATCATCTTGAAGCACATCAACTTGAACCTAATGTCGCGTACAAGTCGTATTGTCGGAATCGGCTATATCGGCTTATTTAGCTCGACTCAGACTCAGCCGATCCTAACCGTAGCCGATCCGGACTCCAGCCGATTCCTGCTCTGTTTCCGAACTCGATCTCCGCCTCCAACTCCGCTTTGATCAAATCCTCTTTCCTGATACAAATGCTACCAAATTTGGTTATTAACACATGCCCCCCAAGTCCGGGATATTTGATAATGTTCCGGATTTGCCGCAAGCCGACTCCGAGCAAGTTTCGCACTCCGCCACTTTTGACCGTTATTCCAGCGTTTTAAATACTAACCGTTATCCCCGAGAAATCTCACGCCGTGACCTCCGTTTTCACCGCTCAAGCGAAACCTTTTCTCTCTTCTCCGGCGATTCTTCCGGCGTAAAGGCGATTCCTAGGCGACTTCTTCCCCGGCGAGATCTCCGCCCGCACCAATGTCGTCTTCCGCCAGCCCACCCGGTGCACCACCGGCCGAATACGCTGAGGTAAGTTTTCATCGGCTAAATCCCCTTCTTTAGCAGCAAATCGATCTTCTCCAATCTGATATCGCTTTCTCCCTCTGAATTGCTTTGGATTTGTAGCACCTTTCCAACCTAGTTGCGATTCCCAGCCTGTCGCATGAAAATCACTATTTTCTTGGCCCAGTCGGCAATCCAGACCCCACCGAGTTCATCATTGGTGAAACCAATAGGATCCCCTTCAGATTAACCAACCCAGATCTAGGTCACTGGAAGAACACCTTTAAATCCTGGCCATCCCTAGAGAAAGTTCCACCAGAAAAGAGCTGGACCACATGGTTCAAACGTGTATCGGCCAGCAAGAGAGTTCACTGGGATGAAATTGGAATCGGCCAAGCACTTGACCTTACTATAGCGAATTCAGCCAAAGATGAACCCCTGATGGCAGCTGCTTCTTACTTCTGGTCAAACACCATCAATGCCTTTCTGTTCAATCAAGGGCCGATGACCCCAACTCTCATAGATATCAGTATGATCACAGGTCTGGATGTTACCTCATCGGCCAACCCTATGAGTTTGAACACAAAGAACCAATATGACTTCAAAACCAAAAGTATAGGGAGTTGGTCAGGCTATGTGGCAGCATACATGGGCCAGGGTTCGGTCACCCCTCGAGAACATGTGGCTTTCCTATTAATGTGGCTAGAAAAATTTCTCTTTTGTGGATCAAGTTGTGGCCCCACAACCAACTTGCAATTTTCGGCTGAAGCTCTTGAAACAAAGAGACAATTCCCCTTGGGCAAAATTCTCCTCGGCTATCTATACCAGATGTTGAGCAATGCATCGGCTAAGATAGTAGTCGGCTCAGTAGTTGGAGCAGGTGGACCCTGGTGGCTACTACAAACCTGGCTAAACCTGATAGTCATGAAGGTTGTCAATCGGCCATCCGTGTCAGAAGCTGAATTTCCAAGACTAGAGTCGATTATAGATGATGATGGGGAAGAGCGTACTCATCGGAGATGCACATCATATGGAGAATACGCTTCTACACCAACTGATGCTGGAGCAAAACTATCGGCTAAACCGCTCAAGGATTGGTTTTGTAGTTTCTATGAAGGCTTTCAGAAAGATGCTAGAATCTGGTTCCTTTATGAAGACTCTGCACAACTTGAGCACCTAGTGGACTTCAGATTTGAAGACATCAACCATGAAGTATACCAATCATCCAGAGAAATCTTCTCAGCTGCAATCAGCCCATGTATCCTTCCTGATGGCATTCATCAAGGAAGAAACATCCAAGCTTCTTATGAATTTTATCATCCAATGAGCTCAGCCAGACAACTCGGAATGGGCCAACTCCCAATCGGCTTATTCTTTGCTGACAAAATCCAATGCCGAGGAGGGATTTCATCAACCCTGATGATGGATCGGCTGCTTAGCCTTCAAGGACCCCCTCTGGGCAGCATTGACAACATAGAACTGGCAACATTCAGAAGCAAAAGCTTTGATAGGTGGTGGGGTGAATGGAAACTGCATTTATTCCACCAACCAGCATCAATGTATATGACAGACCTCTTTCCAGATGTTGTCCCTCAAGTAAATATCTAACTTTGCTCAATTTTATTTAAATAACTGTCCAGCTGATTAATCTTAACCAATCGTCCTTTTGGTTTGCAGACAACAGAATCTTCCCCTCCTCATCAAAGTAACAGTGGCAAAGATATCCAATATGCCCCAGGTTTGATTCCTAACGGAGGTGGACTATCCCCTCCGGTTATCGGCTATGATGCCCCCAAGACCTCAGCTCTTCTTCAAGGGCTCGTTAGAGAACCAGCCGATACCGGCAAAAAGAGGAAAACCAGATCGTCGGCTGTAAGCATCGTAGCCCCAATTAAGAAGAAGAAGACAAAGAAAACCAAGCCAGCTGATGATCTGCCTACCCTGGATCCATCCATCGAACAAGCTCTGGATGAAGAGGTCACTGAAGACGAGGTTGATCAGGCCGCAGCCGAGGTAAGTGATACTGAAAGAACACCATCGGCTTCGCCTAAGCAAACCTCCTCAACTCCTTCTGCCCCAGTTCATTTCTCAAGGGTAAGTATTTCTTGTTAATCCCTTTCATGATTTTTATCTTATAGCCGATCATTCCCAAGTCTTATAATTGCAGAAAAAGAAGACTGCAGTGAAAAAGAGATCGGCTGCAACAACATCGAAGCCAGCTCCACAAGTAAGACAGTTTTAACTTTTATTAGTTATCTTTTAGCCGGTTCTATCTTACACTTGTTTCCTTTCAGCCTTCACCTCCTCCTTCTTCTCCTGTCCAACAATCATCAAGTGATCAGACCCCTTCAGCCGCAGGAAGTCATCACATCGAGGAAGAAGAACAACCAGCTGCTCCTGCTATCCCAGTAAGTTTCTTCTAACAAGCATTCAGATCGGCTACAATCGTTTAACCTCTAACTGCTTCTAAATTGTCACCATAGGTCCTAGCCGATCTTTTCTCTTTTGACATCAAAGACTATCTTGATGAAGGAGAAGAAGATATCACAAGCAAAGCATTGGCTCCTTTATCTGATGACGTAAAGAAGACTCTAGGAGGTATTTTGGATCGGCTAGAAGCATCATCGCTAGATAGCTTGGTAGTTGACTGTGGCTCAATCAGGGCTCGGCTACATGAGATTCAAGCCTTAATCCCAGATGAGTTAGCCAATATCCTTACTCCAGCTGTTTACCTTGAGCAACACCAATTCAAACTGGAGAAAGCCAAGTTAAGACTAGCCGAACGGTGAGAATGCAAGGACATTGAGGCCACTATCCAAGCCAACCGACAACTTGTGCATGAAGAAAAATCCAAACTTGATCAATTATTTGAAGGCCCAATCAAGTCTAACATTGATCGGCTTGAGGCTCGCAAGATTGACCTCTTAGCACAACTTGAAGAATGTAATGCCGAGCTGGACATGGAACGTGAGAAGCTAGCCGATCTACCCAAGTCTATTGAAGAACAGAAAGCAAGACTCAAATCGGCTATTAAGCATGTTGCTGAACTGACCAAGTCCCTAAAAGTTATTCCTGGAACCGATGCTCAAGATGCCCAAGCTATAGAGGAGGTAGAGCAAATTAGGCAGAAAGCGATATCGGCTATCCAGCAATATTTATCGCAATAACCTTTGTGTAATATGGCTTAGAATTTTTGTAATCGGCTAAGACATTCTGATACTCTATCATCTTAACAACCCTTTGTGCTGATTAATATGACTGTGAAATTTGCTCAAAAAATTCCAAAATTTTTTTCACTGTATTCACTGCATTTTGATAGATATATGCCCCCCTAGTTTTACAATGTCAAGAGCATTGATAAAATTATAAAACAACTAAGGGCGATATAACAATATCGGCCATTGTAAATCGGTGAACCTCAACCGATTACATTATAAAACAGCTAAGGGCGATATAACAATATCGGCCATCTCAAGGCGATGCAAACACATCGACTGTCATGTATCGACAATAGTAGCCGATCATGAGTTGATCCACACACTTGGGTAATATTTCTTCAAGTATTTACCATTAAGCGCTCGTCCATAAACTTCGCCATCAAGCCCTTGCAACATATATGCTCCTTTAGAAACAACCTTATGAATCTGGAATGGTCCTTCCCAATTCGGCGACCACTTGCTGAATTTACTATCACGAGAACCAATCGGCAAAATCAGCTTCCATACAAGCTCTCCTTCCGAAAAATCTTTAGGCACAACTTTCTTATTATAATGCCGAGCAACACGTTCCTTATCCTTAGTAACCTTCGCAAGGGCTCGCAATCGTGATTGAACCAAATCCTCCCTCTCATCAGCCATAAGATTGTAATACTCATCGGCTGTTAAATTGTTTTGCAACTCCATTCGTCGAGAGCCAATTCTAACTTCCCATGGCAAAATAGCCTCATGTCCATAAACAAGTTTGTAAGGAGGAACTTGGATCGATCCATGACAAGCCATCCTATAAGACCATAATGCTTCGGCCAATCGAGTATGCCATTGCCGAGGATAATCAGAAATCTTCCGCTTGATCAACTTAATCAAACTCTTATTAGATGCCTCGGCTTGCCCGTTAGCTTGTGCATAATAAGATGAAGAATTCAACAACTTGATTCCCATGCTATCGACAAACTGAACAAACTTATCGGACACGAAGATTGAACCTTGATCCGTAGTGATAGTTTGAGGAAGACCAAATCGATAGATTATATGTTCTTGAACAAATTGAATAGCATCCCCCGAATCAACTTTCTTCAAAGGAATTGCCTTTACCCATTTGATGAAATAATTAGTCGCCACCAATATAAATTTATGTCCTTTACTTGATGGTGGGTTTATCATGCCGATCATATCAATTCCCCAACCTCTGAATGGCCACGGTTTAATAATAGGATTCATAGCCGACGCCGGTGCTCGCTGAATTGCTCCAAACTTCTGACAATCTTGACACCGCTTATAATATCGGAAACAATCCTCCAGCATCGTCGGCCAAAAGTACCCTGCACGCTGAAGCAACCACTTCATCTTGTGAGCCGATTGATGAGTACCACAAATCCCTTCATGAACTTCGCCGATTGCAACCTTAGCCTGATCGGCACTCAAGCACTTAAGCAATATCCCATCAATCGTACGATAATAAAGCTCATCATCCAACAGTGTATACTTTAATGCCTTATATCTTAATTTCCTAGAAGCCGATTGAGATGGATTACTCAAATACTAATGTACATCATACCTCCAATCATCGGCTGATATAGCTGCAATCTCAACTTTAACATCCTTGATCATCGGCTTATACCCCGATGCCCCTTGGGCCAAATCATTAGCTTCAAGATTTTGTTCTCGAGATACATGCTTCAAGGTGACCAGCTGAAACCCTTTCATTAGTTCCAGGCACTTCTCATTATAAACCATCAACGTATCGTTCTTGCATTCATATTCCCCTGCCAATTGGCTGATTACTAACAAGGAATCCCCCATGATTTTAATGGTATCGGCTTCAACTTCCTTGAGTAATTGCAACCCCTTGAGCACTGCTTCATATTCAGCCTGATTATTAGTTGCATACGGTTTAATAGTATAAGCGAACTCGAAACATGCCCCCGTAGGGGAAATTATAACTAAGCCGATGCCACAACCATGAGTGCATACCGATCCTTCAAAGAATAAAGTCCATGGCACTATTTCAACCGAGCCGATTGAATCATCGCGATGTTCCACAGTAAAATCGGCTATAGCCTGTCCCTTAATTGCCTTCGGTGATTCATATCGAAGATCAAACTCAGTCAAAGAAAATATCCACTTTCCAACTCGTCCCTTTAATATTGGAGCCGACAACATGTACCTGACTACATCGACTTTGCATATAACAGTGCACTCGTTAGATAATAGATAATGCCTCAACCTCATACACGAAAAATACAGGCACAAGCATAACTTCTCCACAGGAGAATACCGAGTCTCAGCATCCAAGAGCCGTCGACTGAGATAAAACACAACTCGCTCCTTCCCTTCCAATTCTTGAATCAGAACCGAGCCGATTGACTTCTCGCCAGCCGATAAATATAACCTAAACGGTATTCCTTTCTGTGGGGGAATCAAAACAGGAGGAGAGCTGAGATACTCCTTGATATTGTCCAAAGCCTTTTGCTGCTCTGCCCCCCCAAGTGAATTGTTGATCGGCTTTTAACCTCAATAAGGGTGTAAAAGGTTCCAACCTTTCAGGCAAATTAGAAATAAACCTTCTAACAAAATTTATCTTGCCGATCATCTCTTGTAGCTCTGTCTTATTTTCAGGGGGCTGAATTTTCTTGATCGCATTAATGCTCCTTGGGGTTACCTCAATCCCCCTTTCATGAACAAGAAATCCCAAAAACTGGCCAGCCGACACACCAAAAGCACATTTTATCGGATTCATCTTCAAGCCATACTTCCTAGTTCTCTCGAAAACTTTCCTTAAATCGGCTATGTGGTCCTCCACTTCTTTAGACTTAACAACCACATCGATAATATAAACTTCAACCAACCAGCCAATTAAATCGTGATATATATAGTTCATGGCCCTTTGATATGTTGCTCCAGCACTCTTTAAGCTGAAAGTCATGACAACCCATTCAAATAAGCCGATTGCACCAGGACATCTAAAAGCCGTTTTATGGATATCTTCCTCAGCCATAAAGATCTGATTATATCCTGCGTTCCCATCCATAAAACTCAAAATTTTGTTCCCTGACACAGCATCAACCAGCTGATCGGCTACTGGCATTGGATATTCGTCCTTTGGTGTAGCTTTATTCAAATCTCGAAAATCAATGCACACCCTTACCTTGCCATTCTTTTTAATATCTAGAACTATGCTAGAGACCCATTCAGCATATCGGCAGGTGAAGCATCTAGGCCCCCGGTGTTAATTTTGGTAATTAATGACAAGCACTAATTGTGGACTAACCGTTGTCTTTGAGCTATACATTTTAAGTTAGGTCCACGTCATATGTGCGCATGGATGATTATCGATGGATTAAAATTGACGGCGCAAAGCAAAGGGAAAGAAGACGGTAAAACTAGCGCTTTAATTTAGAATTGATCGAGGTGTAGGGTGATCAAATTTGCTAGTTTATTTTTAGTTTCGCCGTACTATTAAGAGGGGTAATGACTTAGCAAAGAGATGATTTTAATTGCCACATTAGGTCATTATGCATTTAGACTTGTGCTCACATTTCACACACACTTTTCACTGGGTTCGGCCTGACCAGGGGCGGTCAGACCGGCCACATAGTGGCGGTCTGACCGGAGTGCCCTGGCCGGTCTGACTGGCTCCACAACGGCGGTCTAACCGGCGCATAATGCCGGTCTGACCGGCGGCACATGCGCGGTCAGACCGGCCCCCTGGAGGTCGAGATGGTGCTGCTCGGGATGGCCGATACAGAGCCGACGGAGCCGTATTCGGTCAGACCGAGCCGATGGCGGTCTGACCGAGCCGAGGCCGGTCTGACCGGCCACCCCATGTCGGTCTGACCGGCCAGGCCGATGGGGCCCTCTGACAGGGCTACAACGGCTAGTTTTCTAGCCGTTGCAGAGTAGCACGGTCTGACCGGCCACATACCTCCGGTCAGACCGGGAGAGCACAAAGTTGGGGGATTTCGCTCCCAACGGCTAGTTTTGGTGGGTGGGAGTATAAATACTCCCCCACCAGCAGCAAGGGGGCTCTCTTGGCACCCAATTCAATTGCATACACCCCTTGCACCTCTCTCACACTCACTTGAGTTTTGTGTTCATCCACCTAGTGTGTTAGAGGGTTGTTGAGCCAAGAGTCAAGTGCATTTGCTTCCATTGTAGAGCTAGTGTGGCACTTGATCATCTCCACACCGGGTCATTGCTTGTTACTATTGGAGGTTGCCGCCTCCTAGACGGCTTGTGGAGGAGTTGCCCGGTGACCTCTCCGAGAAGATTGTGGAGGAGGCCCGGCGCCGGTTTGTGAGTGGTTTGGAGTTCACCACCTTCGGAGTGAAGGAAGAACTACCCCGAGTGATCGAGGCTTGGGTAGTCCTCTCCGTGGGCCGGCTCCCACCTTGCCCACCCCTTGACGAAGGGGGCGTGCGGTGGCTTCGTGGTTGAGCGGTGGAGTTGGGCTCGCCTCAACGGGGAGTAGGAAACCGGCGAGTTTCCGAACCTCGGTGAAAAATCTCTTGTCTCATTGTCTCATTTGATTGTCGCATTTACATTTGTGCAATTTACATTTCTAGAGACATACTTGAGATCATATCACCCTAGGATTGCAAAACATTGACATAGGAGCGTGATTTACTTTCCTAGAGATATAATTGAGCCACTATCACCCTAGGTTTGCAAAACATAACTTAGTTGCTTAGTTAGAGTTCACCCTCACCAAGCCTAGCAACTTGGGTTAGATTTAATTAGGTGTTATTTAGTTTTGAATCGCCTATTCACCCCCCCTCTAGTCGACATCTCGATCCTACAGCAGGGATGAATAAAACCAGCATCATACAATCATTTAACCTCAGCCTTAACAGGTTCGAGCATATCGGCTTTACATCTCCTCGGAGGTTGCTGACATGGTGTAACCCCTGGCTTGATAGGTAGCCGATGTTCGACGATCGATCGGCTGAGTCCGGGCATCTCATAATACTCCCAAGCGAAGCAATCTCTAAACTCTTTTAGGAGTTCTATCAACTTGGTTCTAAACTCTGGAGACAAATTTTTGCTAATGAATGTCGGCCTTGGCCGATCACCTGGACCTATGTCTATTTCTTCCAAATCATCGGCCGACATAAAACCTTGACCTTGCTTGTCATCGAGATCATCTACTGTATCCTTAGCGTAGACATTTGAACCCTCCACAACGCCCTCAAAGTAATAGCTTAGGTTCTCCATCTTCGATTGACTGTATATCAGAATCAGACACTTTTAGAAAATCTCCATCCCAAATTTTTCCAGATAAACAATAAAGGCCATCCATCTCCCAAAGGGCTAAATCGGCACTGGCAACATTAACTGACCTGTCGGCTGGCACGATCTCTATCTTGTCGCCTTGCCATTGAATCGAGCATTGATGCATAGTTGAAGGGATGCAACAATTGGCATGAATCCAATCCCTTCCAAGCAACAAGCTGTATGAACCCTTCCCATCGATGACAAAAAACGTGGTAGGAATAGTCTTGCTGCCGACCGTCAGCTCCACATTTAGAACACCTTTGGTCTCCGATGGATTACCACCAAAATCTTTGAGCACCATATTTGTCTTGATGAGATCCTCGGCATTCCTACCCAGCTTCCTGAACGTAGCATAAGGCATCAAATTCACCGCGGCCCCACCATCGACCATCATTTTAGACATCGGCTTCCCATTGACGTAGCCGTTTACATATAATCGTTTAAGATGTCGATTCTCTGTCCCCTCGGGTTTCTCGAACACTGCTTGTTCTGGTGACAGGACCAACTTAGCCGACTCTTCCTCCACTTCATCGACATCGGCCTGGTCGATCCTGAACTCAGCTGGCAATGTAAAGACCATATTGATTGGTGCCGCAATAACACTCTTTCCTTTTGCCAACCTCTTCACCTCATCGGCTGCAGCATCATCGGCTGTGGGGACCTGACTCTTGACACGCCACTCCTGTCTTGGTTTTGGTTTCCTCAGCCAATGATTGATTTCCTCTTCAACCTCCTGAAAACGTTCCCTGCTCCTCAATCTCTGGACCCTCTGATTCTTTGTGAAAATACCAGAAGGACACCATCGATTCTTCCTAATCACCTCGTCCTCTCGGCCACGATCTTGATTCATCGGACCCAATCTTTGATGAACAGGGAGTCTTGTCTGTCTCAGCCAATCATCCCTATTATGTGGTCGGCTTGAGCTCTCGATGACATCACCACACCCAGGATAGTTTTCAATGGACGGCAACCTCATTCCTTCATTCCAGCAGAATCTGAAGAACTCGCAACCCCAATGAGGATCAAAACCATCGTCGTACTCTTCATAACACCTCTCCTGCTGCTTATCATACTTCCTTTGATACTTATTGATAATCTTAGCTGAATGTACTTGGAAACCCTTTGCACGGGCCCCATCGGCTGCTTGACTAGCTGTATGCACCATGTTAACAGGAAAAGGGTTCCCATCGACCTTCATCGGCTTCTTGGAATCATCAAACTTAATCTTTCCCCCTTCAATGGCCACTTGGATTTGCTGTCTAAAGACCTTGCAATCATTGGTAGAATGAGACCCAGAATTATGCCATTTACAATATCTCCTCTTGCCTAATTCCTCAGCCGATGGGATCGTATGACCAGCAGGAAGTTGAATCTGCTTTTCTCGGAGTAGCAAATCAAAAATCTTGTCAGCTTTGGTGATATCAAAATCATACTTCTCCTCTTTTCTAGGACTTTTCACCTATTGGCATGGTATAACCTTTTTGCTCCTCACCCATTCGGCTGCAGCTATCTCAGAATCATCTTCTTCGTCATCCGACCCATACATATATGGACAAACGTGATTAACTTTCTTAGAGTTTTTCCTGACTTCTGCCAACCTATACTCATGCAAGGTTACCTTTTATATTAGATGCGATAAGCTATCGAAGTCTTCGGATGAGAATTTCTCTCTGATTGGAGGGATCATACCCTGGAAGGCCAAATCGGCTAACTGAGCATCAGTCAAACTCAAGCTAAAGCACTTGTTCCTCATCTCTCTGAACCTCTGGATATACTCGTGCACGGGTTCATCATGCCGCTGCTTGATCGCTGTCAGGTCGGACAACTTCATCTCATCGACCCCGCTGTAGAAATACCTGTGGAATTGCTTCTCCAAATCGGCCCAACTATTAACCGACCCATATGGCAAAGAGGAAAACCAAGTAAAAGCTGATCCGGACAGAGATAACCGGAACAACCTAACTCTCAAGGCGTCTACAGCCGATGCTTCACCACACTGAGCAAGGAATCGGTTGATGTGCTCATAAGTTGACACGCCCTCTTGTCCTGAAAACTTGGAGAAATCTGGAACTTTAAACCGATTGGGAAGAGGAACCCTTTCAAACCACTCAGGGTAAGGCTGCCGATACAAACTTCCAGTTTCTTTTGGTTTAAGTCCAAATTGTTCCCTCATTACATCGGCAATCACATCGGCCCATGGTCGTTGCTGAGCTGCTCCTTACGGTTGTTGCTGCACGGGCTCGAACTGACCGAACTGAGGTGCGAACTGTTGCTGAGCCGATCCCCCTGGCTGATATTGGGCTTGCGGGGAAGGAGGCTGATACTGATAGCTCAAGTTACCCCCTTGGTAGTTATGAAGATTCGGCTGAATGTTGCGTACCAAGTGCTCAGGAACCATCTGAGGTACCACGGTGCCATCTGGTTGTGCATGGTGAACCAAATGATCTGGGACGATTTGGTTTACGAATTGCTGCGCAGGTTGCCCCCCAGGTGCTGCGAACTCGGCCGATGCATTGGCCGACCCCGGGTGCTGAATCGGCTGAACGATCTGCTGTCACACCGGAGTCTGTTGGATCGGTTGAAGCCGCTGCCTTGGCGGTGTTTGCTGAATCGGTTGGAGATGCTGATGTGTTGATGGTGCTTGCTGAGCTGGTTGCACGACCTGTTGTTGGATCGGCTGTACAACCGGCTGGATTGGTGGTGTCTGCTGAATCGGCTGCTGCTGCACTGGAGCCACAATAGGTGGAGGTGGCAAAAACATGGCAGCAACCTGATCTTGGGTCGGCTGATTCGCGGTCTGCCCAGTAGGCTGTGGATGCTCCCTCATTAACAACCGAGGGTTCATCGGTTGACCTGGCGCCATGGCTGACGTAGCAGGTAAGGGAGTTGATGCTGGCGCCGTTGGTTGAGTTGTGGGTGCAACAGAGGGGGCCGCCTGCACAACTGGCTGAGCATCGTGACCAAAGATCGATAATTCGGGAAGACACCTCCTTGCAAGTAAACCGGGCCTGTAGCCTGATGCTCAGCTATCGAACCATCGGCTATTGTCTTCATCATGTTTGACAATGTATTGACTAAGACCCCGGACTGATTGATCAGAGCATGATGCACCGCGTAATCAACCCGATCTTGAAAGTTGTTGAAAAAGTCTTGTGCTAGCTCATTATTCTGATTAAGATTTCCTCCTTGCGGCCCTTGAGCAACATCACCTGGAGCTCCACTCCTTGAGGGTTGTCACCTTGATTTCCTATAGAACCATCAGTAGCACCTTTGTTGCTCGGCTGAGCTGAGCCGTCTGGAGCTTACTTCACCTCTCCATCTTTAGAAGAACCGGTTCCAGGACTATCAGCGACCACTTTTATCTTATACTTCTGAACCAGCGCTCCCTTGCGGGTTTGCATGAACGAGCTCAAATACTGATCCCGTGCTTGCTGCATCATTACTTCAAACTCCTGCTTCTGCTCAGGCGTGAACTTCTCCGGATCGATTAGCATGACATTGTTATCAATGATGTCAGTCAATCCTGGCTTCGATACTTTGCCTTTAACGGAGCCTGGGCTTGATGGTGGTGGTGCTTGTTTCTTGGCCATGAGGAAGAACTGACGTCTGACTTCTAACCAGGTCCCACTGGGCGTGCCAAAAGCGTGTTGACAGAAAACACGTGGCCTGGGAGATCTGCTTAACTCCAGTGCAGGTCCAAAGCTCGCTTTCGGATGTATTAGCGTGCTAGTTGATTTGATCCTGTAATCAACAAGAAAATAGAAACAAAGAAACCGTGGTTAAATCTATAAATGATAGCCGATCGGCCAGACGCCAATGACATATCATTTATCTTTGGGCCGATGTCATCTGTATATCGATCGGCAATCACGAATAAGTAAAGAAGAACTAAATCTACTCGATCGGCTGTAGATATTAACGATATATATTCCTTATATCGATATATACTTAAATCAAGTGACTGGGATAAATTGATCATTATGCCGAGACAGTATAAGTCACTTAGATCAAAATATATGTCAATAACGAGATTATATATGTTTATAGCGTAGCCGATCAGATAGATCTAGCATGTATCGGCTAATACTCCGATACTACTCTATATTAAGATATTAAAGCAAGAATAAAATATCAAACAAGAGCTTAACATATTTAGATATAGCAGTATCTTGATATAAAGGGTAGATTTAACATATCAATGAGACATATGGAATAAATATAGTGATAGTGAAAGTGATGATGATTGTGATGATGTTTCCTATGATGAGGTTGTGAGTATGTTTGAGGAGCTCCATGCTTATAGTGAGAAGGAGATTATCAAGTTCAAGGCCCTAAAGAAGGATCATGCTTCTTTGGAGGTCTTGTATAAAGAGCTAAAGACCTCTCATGAGAGACTCACCATTTCTCATGAGAAGCTTAAGGAAGCTCATGACAACCTCCTTTCCACTACTCAACATGGAGCTCACATTGATGTTGGCATATCTTGTGATTTGCTTGATGATAGTGCTACTTGCCATATTGCTCATGTTGCATCATCTAGCATTTCTACCTCTTGTGATGATCTTATGGATATGCCTAGCCCTAGCTCTAGCTCTAGCTCTTGTGTTTCTATTTGTGATGCCTCACTTGTTGTTGAGAACAATGAGCTTAAGGTGCAAGTGGCTAAGCTCAACAAGAGTTTGGAGAGATGCTTCAAGGGTAAGAACACTCTTGACAAGATTTTGAGTGAGCAACGGTGCATCCTTAACAAGGAGGGACTTGGATTCATTCCAAAGAAGGGTAAGAAACCTTCTCACCATGCCACTCGTTTTGTCAAGAGAAATGGTAAGTATTGCTTCAAGTGTCGTGAGGTTGGGCATTTGGTGAGTGATTGCCCCGGTGGTAAGCCTCCTAAGACATGCATGTTTGATTCTCATTATATGCTTAGGAAGGCTCATGATGGTAGCATTGTTGCTAGATATGTGGGTTCCCCTATACTCGGTGATAAAAAGAATGCCATTTAGGTGCCCAAAGCTTTGGTCTCTAACCTCTAAGGACCCAAACAAGTTTGAGTACCTAAAAGAGTTTGACCTTCTTTTGTAGGTGAACTACCGCACTGGTGGGAGCCATTGGGAGCTTGATAGTGGATGCACTCAACACATGACCGGTGATAGGGCTATGTTCACCACATTTGAAGTAGGAGAGAATGAACAAGAGAAAGTGACATTTGGAGACAATAGCAAAGGAAAGGTAATTGGGTTAGGTAAAATTGCTATCTCCAATGATTTGTCAATTGATAATGTCTCTCTTGTTAAATCTCTAAATTTCAATTTGCTTTCGGTTGCTCAAATTTGTGATCTTGGCTTGTCATGTGCTTTCTTCCCGCAAGAGGTTATTGTTTCTAGCCTTCTTGACAAGTCTTGTGTGTTCAAAGGTTTTAGATATGGAAATCTCTATTTGGTTGATTTCAATTATAATGAAGCAAATTTGAAAACTTGTTTAGTTGCAAAAACTTCATTGGGTTGGCTTTGGCATAGGAGGCTAGCTCATGTTGGCATGAATCAATTGAGCAAACTTTCAAAACGTGATCTAGTTGTGGGCTTGAAAGATGTGAAGTTTGAGAAAGATAAGCTTTGTAGTGCTTGTCAAGCCGGCAAGCAAGTTGCATGTTCTCATCCTACTAAGAGTATCATGTCCACATCTAGACCATTGGAGCTCTTGCATATGGATTTGTTTGGCCCAACAACCTATAAGAGCATTGGTGGTAATAGTCATTGTCTTGTGATTGTTGATGATTATTCTCGCTATACTTGGGTGTTCTTTTTGCATGATAAGTCTATTGTTGCCGAGCTTTTCAAAAAGTTTGCAAAAAGGGCCCAAAATGAATTCAATTGCACTCTTGTGAAAATTAGAAGTGACAATGGTTCCAAATTTAAGAATACAAATATCGAGGACTATTGTGATGATCTTGGTATTAAACACGAACTTTCCGCTACCTACTCACCTCAACAAAATGGTGTAGTGGAGAGGAAAAATCGTACATTGATTGAGATGGCAAGGACTATGCTTGATGAATATGGTGTTTCCGATTCCTTTTGGGCGGAAGCCATAAACACCGCTTGCCATGCAACTAATAGGCTTTATTTGCATCGTCTCTTGAAAAAGACTTCCTATGAGCTAATTGTTGGGAGGAAGCCAAATGTTGCCTATTTTCGAGTTTTTGGTTGCAAGTGTTATATTTACCGAAAGGGTGTTAGACTAACCAAATTTGAAAGTCGGTGTGATGAAGGGTTTCTTCTAGGTTATGCCTCAAATAGCAAGGCATACCGGGTCTACAACAAGAACAAAGGTATTGTGGAAGAAACCGCCGATGTTCAATTTGATGAGACTAATGGCTCCCAAGAGGGGCACGAGAATTTGGATGATGTAGGTGATGAAGGCTTGATGAGAGCTATGAAGAACATGTCTATTGGAGATGTCAAGCCTATTGAAGTGGAAGACAAGCCATCCACCTCCACTCAAGATGAGCCATCTACTTCCGCTTCGCCAAGTCAAGCTCAAATTGAAGTGGAGTAAGAGAAGGCACAAGATCCACCTATGCCTCCAAGAATACACACCGCTCTTTCCAAGGATCACCCAATTGACCAAGTGTTGGGTGACATTAGTAAGGGTGTTCAAACTCGATCTCGTGTCGCTTCGATTTGTGAACATTACTCGTTTGTTTCTTGTCTTGAGCCAAAACATGTAGATGAAGCTCTTTGTGATCCGGATTGGATGAATTCTATGCATGAAGAGCTCAACAACTTTGCAAGAAACAAGGTGTGGACTTTGGTTGAAAGACCTAGAGACCACAATGTCATAGGGACAAAGTGGGTCTTTAGGAACAAACAAGATGAGAACGGATTGGTGGTGAGAAACAAGGCAAGGTTGGTGGCGCAAGGTTGCACACAAGTTGAAGGTTTGGACTTTGGTGAAACTTTTGCCCCCGTGGTGAGACTTGAGGCTATTCGCATCCTTCTTGCATTTGCATCATGCTTTGATATAAAACTTTTTCAAATGGATGTGAAAAGTGCTTTTCTAAATGGTGAAATTGCCGAACTTGTCTTTGTTGAACAACCTCCCGGTTTTGAAGATCCTAAAAATCCTAACCATGTTTACAAACTCTCAAAAGCTCTTTATGGTTTAAAACAAGCTCCTAGGGCTTGGTATGAAAGATTGAGAGATTTTCTTTTGTCAAAGGATTTCAAAATTGGAAAAGTTGACACCACTCTTTTCACAAAAATCATTGGTGATGATTTCTTTGTGTGTCAAATTTATGTTGATGACATCATATTCGGTTCTACTAATGAGGTATTTTGCAAGGAATTTGGTGATATGATGTCTAGGGAATTTGAGATGTCCATGATTGGAGAGTTGAGTTTCTTCCTTGGACTTCAAATCAAGCAACTCAAGGATGGGACGTTCATGAGCCAAACCAAGTACATCAAGGATCTACTCAAGAGGTTTGGCTTGGAGGATGCGAAGCCCATCAAGACACCTATGGCAACCAACGGGCATCTCGACCTTGATAAGGAAGGTAAACCGGTAGATTTAAAGCTTTATCGTTCCATGATTGGTAGCTTGCTTTACCTTACCGCATCTAGGCCGGATATCATGTTTAGTGTTTGCATGTGTGCACGGTTTCAAGCCGCTCCTAAGGAGTGTCACTTAGTGGCCGTGAAAAGGATTCTAAGATATTTAAAGCTTTCCTCTACTATTGGCTTGTGGTACCCAAAAGGTGCTAAATTTAAGCTTGTTGGCTATTCCGATTCGGATTATGCCGGTTGCAAAGTGGATAGAAAGAGCACATCCGGGAGTTGCCAAATGCTTGGTAGATCCCTTGTGTCATGGTCATCCAAGAAACAAAACTCCGTAGCCCTCTCTACCGCCGAGGCGGAATATGTTTCGGCGGGTAGTTGTTGTGCCCAATTGCTTTGGATGAAACAAACCTTGTTGGACTATGGCATATCCTTCACCAAAACCCCACTCCTATGTGACAATGATAGTGCCATAAAAATAGCAAATAACCCGGTCTAACATTCTAGAACCAAGCATATTGACATACGCCATCACTTCCTAAGAGACCATGTTACCAAGTGTGACATAGTCATTAGCCACATAAGAACCGAGGATCAACTAGCCGACATTTTTACCAAGCCTCTTGATGAAACCCGCTTTTGCAAGTTGAGGAATGAGTTAAATGTCATAGACTTAAGATATTAAAGCAAGAATAAAATATCAAACAAGAGCTTAACATATTTAGATATAGCAGTATCTTGATATAAAAGGTAGATTTAACATATCAATGAGACATATGGAATAAATATAGTTAAATCAGATACGATCGGCTGAAACTCCGATGCTATTCTAATCGGCAACTAGATGGCAGGCTAGAGATCGATATTCTACGCACGACTTAATAGATCAAACTCAATTGATGCAGCATTAAGTATGAAAAGAAGAACGATATCTAGACTACCAAACCGCTAGAAGTTTCATAGAATGGTAAATATCTTATATAATCTAGATCAACATCAAGATCTAACCTAATCAGCTATCTTCTACATACAGATGTTAACCGATAGTAGATTAGGTGGTGATATTGCTAGAGATTATGTAAGATATATGATAACTTGACGAATTATATAAACAAGATTAGAGTATCATTAAGATGGAAGCACTAACCCTAAGAACACAATCCGTCATAATGAATTTTACCTCTTGTTGAAGATCGAAACCGATGCAGCTCAACCCGAAAGCAAGAACTCGTCGAAACAAAACTAAAGCAAAAAGGGTGGCGATGCGCCGAGATTGTATTTGAACGTATGTGTTAAAAATTACATAGGGCTCGGGGTCTATTTATACCCGAGGATTACAAGATATGCCCATACCGGACACAACCATTATCTCTAACAAACTCTAAGATACCACAAGTCTTTGCGGCAGACTTTTGCCACACTTATCTATAAGGGATTTACATAAAATATCCTAATTAATAGATACAATTGCCTTCCCAGGACTCTATCCATGCGTGGCAATCATCTTGAAGCACATCAACTTGAACCCAATGTCGCGTACAAGTCGTATTGTCGAAATCGGCTATATCGGCTTATTTAGCTCGACTCAGACTCAGCCAATCCTAACCGTAGCCGATCCAGACTCCAGCCGATTCCTGCTCTGTTTCCGAACTCGATCTCCGCCTCCAACTCCGCTTTGATCAAATCCTCTTTCCTGATACAAATGCTACCAAATTTGGTTGTTAACACCGTGACAGCGCCCGCTTAATCTGGTGAGCTCAATTCCTGCTCTGTTTCCGAACTCGATCTCCGCCTCCAACTCCGCTTTGGTCAAATCCTCTTTCCTGATACAAATGCTACCAAATTTGGTTGTTAACACCGTGACAGCGCCCGCTTAATGTGGTGAGCTCGATTCCTGCTCTATTTCCAAACTCGATCTCCGCCTCCAACTCCGCTTTGATCAAATCCTCGATCGGCGGTTCGACCAGAAAAAACCAGAACCAGTGTTTTTCGGCGAACCGGACACTAAACCGGCACTGGTTGGACCGGCTAGCCATACTAATGGGCCACGATGGGCTGTCTAAAGGCCCAATGGTGCAGCTGGTGGTTTTTTTTTGGCAAAAATAGCAAGAAATGGTGCACTGGGTGGGTCCAGTGTTTTTCGGCGAACCGGACACTAAACCGGCACTGGTTGGACCGGCTAGCCATACTAATGGGCCACGATGGGCTGTCTAAAGGCCCAATGGTGCAGCTGGTGGTTTTTTTTTGGCAAAAATAGCAAGAAATGGTGCACTGGGTGGGATTCGAACCCTGGTCTGGGGGTTGAAAGAGCAAAGTGCTAGCCATCAGGCCATCCAACGACATGTGTACATGAGCAAATATGTAATATACATGTAGTTTGTGAACCGCAGTGCAACCGCCCGGGTCACGGTCGGACCGGCGGACCGCTGAACCGAGAGGTCGGCTGGGTCACCCACCGGTCCGGCTTTTTTTACTATGCTTCAGTGCCGCTGCTTCCAGAAACACAAGCGGTGGCTCATTGGCTCATAGGCGGGGACAGAGAGGTATGGGGGCGACGAGCATAGATAGGGCAGGTATGGTTCGAGGCCTAAATTAGGCCTACCAATATTTGGCAATTTTAATAGTGTTTAGTGTCTATTTGGTTTGAAGCCAAATTTTGGCATGCCTAAGAAAATAGGCCATTTCAATAGTGAACTTAGACTATTTTTGCTTCAATCTAAACACAGCTTTATCTTGCTAAAATTAGTCATGCCAAAATTTACTAAAATTTGGTATTGATAAAATTTGATAAGACCTATCTAGGCCACAAACCAAACCAACCCGTAGATCTGGCGCGTGCTCACAGCTGCGTTTTCACGCGTGAGGGTGTGGGAGGAGACTGGACGGGACGACCGGCGCGGTGGAAGAGAAGCGAGCACCAGCAAACATGATTTGGCGAACTGAAGTCTGGAGAGGGCTGCAGAAGGGAAAATTCGCACGGGATCTCACAGGGTGGAGGTGGGGCTCACAAAACATGTGGAGTCGTGCTATGCCCCGCGCTAGATTCGTCGCTCGTTTTTTCTCTCGTAGTTTATGTTCGGTCCATGTAGGAATATAATGATGTGGAGAGTTTTGGAGACCACTGGAGCTAGATTATTGTGCCTGATCTAAGAGCTAGTTTAATAGTATAGCCACTATTAGCTCCAAATCATCTATAGTTAATTTAATAGTCAATTTATACAATAGCTATCTATAAAAATGTACTGTATAATGAACGTCTGGTCTCACCTGTTATACACATATGTATCTTGTAGTCTGTGCTGCAGCTAGCTACATATAGCTACAAATATGTAGCTCGCTGCTCTTATCTCTTATCTTTTATCTCCTTAAAATATGTTTATAGTTGGCTTATAGTCTGCTATTGTACCTGCTCTGCTTTCGTTTGGGAGGGCCAGGAGCCTTCAATCTCAGCACACAAAATGAAGTGATAACTAGGTGAAACCCCGCGCATTGCTGCGGGAATTTAGTATGATAACAATAAAAAAATAACGTGTAAGATAGCTAGATAACATCAGATTAAGTAAATTAATGTGGTTTATAATAATTTAAATTTAAATAGTATGTAGAATGGTGATTCAAACGTAAAAAGTAAGGTGGTATGACTTTACGGAAGAAGAAAAGTAGGGAGATAGTTTGGACCGTAGATTAATCATTTAAAGGCTAAAAACAATTGATGTGGTATGACTTAATTAGAGGAGAAATGAGAAAGATAATTTGGACCATAGATTAATCATTTAAGCACTAACTAAGTGAGAATAAACTATATAAGTATATAGGATATCATAAAACATAATAAAGATATACATTGAAACATTATGTGAATTATGTTGATGATACTTTCACATGTTTATATTTAAAAAGCTCTTAAATTATAAAAACTATAAAGATAAAGCATGTGTGCATGATGTTTAGATGTGATGATTGTTAGTGGATGATGATGTGGTATCTTGTTAATTAGTGGATGATGATGTGGCATCTTGTTAGTGGATGATGATGTGGCATCTTTATATGTTAAGCTTAAGGAGTTAGTGGGGGATAACTTTATAGTAAGATAGGATTAGCACATATTAATTATTAACTAAAAAAATTAAAAAATAAATTAATATGATTTTTTAAACAACCTTACTTTCGAAAGGTAGGGCATGTTTGGTTGTTAGCATGCTTTATCATAACTAAGTTGTGATAGTTATAAAAGTGTGTCAAACAAAGTACTAATCAGAAAGTGTGGCAAAGTTAAAAAATAAAGGAAAAAGTACGAATTACCCCCCGAACTATCGCGGTCGTCTGAATTACCCCCTGAACCACAAAACCGGGCATTCTTCACCCCAAACTATACAAACCGGACAATTACCCCCCTCGACCCAATCCGCGGTGGTTTTGGTCTACGTGGCGTACGCGTGGCAGTCCAGTCAACACACTAGTTATTAAAAAAAAGTGGGACCCACCTGTCATCCTCCTCATCCTCTCTCTTTTCTCTCTCTCACTCTTCCTTTCTCTCTCAAACGGGTCAGCGGCGGCGGCAGGGAGGACGCGGCGGCGGCGTGCGGGCGGTGGCAGAGCGCGGGGAGGACGCGGCGGCGGCGATTGCAGCAGGTGACGCGGAGGCGGCGGCGGCGGGGGATGAGGAGGAGGACGACGAGGATGGCGACGAAGAAGTGGAGACGACGCTCGGGCACTGGCTGCAGCGGCCATGCCGGAGAGGTAGACCGCGGGGAGGACGCGGCGGCGGCGAGCGGCGCCGAGGAGGTGGTGGCGGCCGCTCGACGCAGCTTCCCCTCTCCCCCTGCCCCCCCCCCCCCCCCCCCCCCGCCCCCCGCCGCCGCCATGCGTGCCATCCTCGTCGTCGTCGTCCTCATCCCCCCCTCTTCGGCACCGCCCGCCGCCGTCGCGTCACCTGCCGTAGCCGCCGCGTCACCTGCCGCAGCCGCCGCCCTCATCCCCCTCCTCGGCGCCGCCCGCAGCCACCGCATCCTCCCCGCGCCGCTCGGCGCCGCCCGCCGCCGCCGCGTCCTCCCCTCGCCATTCGGCGTCGCCCGCCGCCGCCGTGTCCTCCCCTGCCGCCGCGTCCCCCTCCTCGGCGCCGCCCGCCGCCGCCGCGTCCTCCCCGCGCTCCGCCACCGCCCGCACACCGCCGTCGCGTCCTCTCCTGCCGCCTCCGCTGACCCATTTGAGAGAGAGAGGAAGAGAGAGGGAGAGAGAAAAGAGAGAGGATGAGAGGATGAGGAGGATGACGGGTGGGTCCCACTTTTTTTTAATAACTAGTGTGCTGACTGGGCTGCCACGCGTATGCCACGTAGACCAAAACCATCGCGGATTAGGTCGAGGGGGGTAATTTATCCGATTTGTATAGTTGAGGGTGAAGAATGTCCGATTTTGTGGTTCAGGGGGGTAATTCAGACGACCGCGATAGTTCGGGGGGTAATTCATAATTTTTCCAAAAATAAAATAAATCTATGATACATGGGACAGGTGTGGCAAGCCACAACTGTGATAGTAAATCATACAAATCAAACACATATCTAATAAACGGTCGTAGTCAAAAGCAACCTAACAAAGTGTGATCAGTAAACTGACTCGCAGATTCTGGTTTCGGCGCTGAATTTTACCAGTGTTCGTATCTCTCATGTTTCTCGCTGCTGTAATACTACTGCCCATGAACTTGTTGTAAGTCGGGACTCGGGTCAATCTACTGTTTGGATCGACCCCCTCCTAGAGTTTGTAAATGCCTTTAGAGCAGGTTTAATAATAGCGCTTGCTGCTAGCGATAATTTTTCCCACGTCAGCTAGAATCAAACTAACAGCTAACATGCACAATACTGTAACATATCCGTTCATCAGTTAATAGGATACTATTTTATTCTTTAATTATCATACCCTCTCTCTTCCTTTACTTTACTGGACCAATTACTGTGATTATCAGCCTTTGTAGTGCACAGCAGCGGGCCCACTTCTCTCAGGTTGTGCGTGCAGCCCGGCGATTGTTTAGTCGCCGGCTTATTCTCTTTTTGCTCTTCTCTCTGCGCCAGCTCAGCATCCAAGTTAACGTGGCATTTTTATCGCCAGCTTTCGTAGCTTATTGCACCTGCTCTTATGGTTCGTGATCTCACTCAACCTGCCGGGTAATAAAAAGGCATCGTCGAATCTAAAAAAAAGCGTGATCAGTAAAATTATAGAATTACACTAGGCTGCGTTCGGTCGGGGGATTGAGAGAGAAAACACCTCATTTTTCACGTGCACATTTCCCAAACTACTAAACAGTGTTTTTTTAAAAAAAATATATAGAAAAGTTGCTTTAAAAAAATCATATTTAATCTATTTTTAAAATTTAAAATAATTAATACTCAACTAATTATACGTGCTAATGGTTCACATCGTATTTTGCATATCTTCACGATATTCTCTTTTCCTCTCGTATCAAATACTCCCTAAACGGCTCAGACAAGTAATAAAGAAGAAAAATGAAAAATAAAAGCAGTAGGAGAATTAAGTTTTTCACAGTGAAACACACATGGCCCACAGGGCAGCGTGTCGCGACATGGCATCCATCTCAGCCAACTCAGTATCCCCCTTCATGGCGGCGGCGGCGGCGGCGGCGGAACAGCGGCGGCCGCGCCGCCTGAGCTGAGAACACCATCACGACGATGGCCGCAGCGAGAGCGGCGTTCCCCCTTCTGCGACCACCTCCACTCGGCGTCTCCTCCTCGGTTCCTCGGCTTCAATCCCCACCACCCCCGTGAGAACCCTACCGAGGTATCACGAAAACCCTTCTCGTTCGGTTTTGGGCGCCGTCGCCGGCCGCGAGAGATCCACACCCGTTACCAGGCGAGCCACCTCTGCTATCTAGTGATTTTTTTTTTCGGCATATTGAAAACATCACCCCAAAAAGAAATTGCAACATATGTACTATTCAGATTTAGTGATAATATTGATATGCAGTTCAGATAGCTGGTAGTTTTTTTTCCAGGATAGGCAATTCAAACATGAAATATATTTGCAGTTTAAAGAAAAAAATATTATTAGTAAACTATTCTTCCAGTGCATTGTGCAACATACTTCTCAAAGAAGAGATAGAATAGATTGCCAAAGTAACTACAAAATATGATGTGCATATATCGGTGGGTTTTTTTTTTTTTTTTTTGCTCAGTAGCCTCCTATTTATCTTGGACCAGATAGAATCGATGCAGAAGGTGGAGCTGAATATGTGGATGGGTTGTCTTGAACATATATCACTGAATTTGCATTGACAAAGCTGTAATCTAGGTGATTTTCCACGCTCACTGCGCCTTCCAATACCTTGACAACCATCGACATCGAAGGCCTTCTGCTGCTCTCATTTTGCAAGCACCACATTGCGAGCTTCAACATTTTAATCACTTCCTCCTGGTGGTGTGAGACCATGTCAGTACTTTGGTTATCAATTATATCAATCAGCTGATTGTTTTGAGCCTTCTCTCGTAACAAATTGATGAGCTGAACACTCTCCTCTGGCTGTGAGATATCGATATTTTTTCTTCCACATATTATTTCCAGGAGAACAACACCAAAGCTGTAGATGTCAACTTTTTCAGTGATCTGTGATGTTAACCATTCAGGTGCCAGATATCCAGGTGTGCCTCTCATGACAGTCACGACCCTGCTTTGATCCCTATCGATTAGCTTGGAAAGACCAAAATCAGCCAATTTGGCATTGAATTTCTCATCTAAAAGAATATTCTGAGGTTTGATATCCAGATGAGCAATTTTTCGCCTGCATTCCTCATGAAGATAACATAAACCCTTGGCAATATCCATAATGATCTTACACCTAGTGCACCAATCAAGAGGGGCATTGTTATGGCGGTAATATATCCACCTATCAAGTGACCCTCTTGGCATATATTCATATACCAGAAGCCTATTTGTCTTCTCTGCGCAAAATCCGATAAGCCTGACAAGATTTATGTGCTCAATGCTGCCAATAGTCTCAACTTCTGCTAAGAACTCTTTCTTTCCCTGTTTAGCACCTTCCAATCGTTTCACTGCAACTCTCTTCACCTATTTTCCCTTCAAAGACTGATCCAAATCCACCTTCTCCAAGCTTTTTACTGAAATCTTCGGTGCATTCTCTTAACTTTTCGAACGAAAATCTCATCGGCATTCCAGGCAATATATCGAAATCTAATTCTTCATCTATCTCTAGATACCTCCTCCTCCTTTGTACATAAATGGCCATAATAACAACCAAAACAAGAGTAGTAATTGTTGCAAGTGTAGCACCTAAAATTGTCTTCATTTTGTTTTGTGTAGGGTCAGAAGTGGGGTGAGAAAGCTGTACCTTGAGGTAAGTAGAAGTGTTGAAATAAAGAGTTTCATGTTGTACTGACTGCAAGGAGAAGACCTCTGTCACTGACTGGCACTGTCCATCAGAATCGTTCTGGAAATATGTGAACGTTACAGCCCTGCAGGAGCAATTCTTCAAGCAGGCTTGCTTGCAGTCTTCTCTGCTTTTTGCATCCGCAATGAGTTGGCTCGCTTTATCAAAGTAAGAAACATCAGTAAGAGTCAAGAGCTGATGATTTTTCATTTCTTGACAAGATATTGGTGTCACTGGTGCACAACCAAGATTAGCCTTCCGCTCATCAACTAGCTGGAAGTAGCTTGAACTAGAATTACTCTGAAAGGGACAGATACATTGCCCACTTGTGCATATCCCGTACTCCCCGCACACTGTTGGGAAAGCACAATCATCAACATATAGGAATTCCTTTGTTACATCAGACACCATGATCCACTTTGCTTTTGCACGAGACCACTCATACAGCCTCAAGTGACCATCAGACTCTAACCTTATGTATTGGGTGGTCTTAGCCTTTGGCAGTGGAATTATATTTTCTGCATATTCTTATTTTCTGCATATTCTGGCTGCAGATAGATGCTGAGGCTGCCATCCATGAAGATAACCATCGTCCGATATTCTTTGTTCATGGCACTCATATCCCACACACAATAATTATAATAGAGTTGAGGCAGTGTGGAATCAACATAGCCATATAAACCATGTGGGAGTACAGTCATATACAACTTACCCTCAGTCGAATTTGTGGTAGAGGAATTTGCTGTGAGCCTCATGCCCTGCTGCAGTGACTGCCCAGGGACCAATATGTCAGTTGGATGATCAAACGATTGCCACACTGTTGCATTCCTCTGATCAAACAGCACCAGGTTTCCACGGTCAGTGATCTCCATGCCTGCCACGGATCGGCCTGAAGTGCTGCTCGACCAGACGAATCTGCCATTAGCTTCACAGAGGACTAGATCACCATCTCCAGTCAGCTCAAGGGTAGCATTCTCTCCTACAGGTCTTGCGCGGTTAGCTGACCAGATAACCTGTGCAGTAGCGTCTGTCGTTTGGGTGATCCCGGCACCGCTGTAGGTGTAGATTATGAAGACAGCGAAGAGGAACCCTTGGCAGGGTGGGGCGCAGAAGAACCCTGCAGCGAAGGAGGGGCCATTCAAGGTTTGGGGTGAGATTGGTGACCAGAGGACAATGACGCGCAGGGCTGACCCGTCGGTGTAGGTGATACTGTGCGGGAGCACCGCGGCGTTGTTGACCCACCGCGTCGAGAGGTTGGCCGTGGGATAGTCAGGGCGCTGCCCGGAGACGGACGGTGCTGCAGTTGCAAGTACCACTGCAACCACTGCCATCGTCGTCACGTCTAAGCAAAAGAGATTTACAGGACGCATGGTTCTTGAATTGCAGAGGGGACTGCAAGAAGAATCTCTTCTTTGGTTACATACAAGAAGCCAGGCAGCAAGGAGCTGTGGAAATTGGAGAGGCTGGCAAAGATGTCCTGACCTGAATCCTGATGACACTGAATCTATGAACTGATGTGCTCTCCGGAAAGATGGTCTCGTCGTCGCAGGCAGAGGGTGGCCGGATTCCGAAGTGGTCAACTACTAAGTCTTCTCTCATTCTCTCTCTGAATACAAGCCAAAAAACTACCGGTCTTCCTGGTGCTTTGGTTTAGGTTCTCTTGGGAAGATGGATTGGCTTGACCACTTCAAAAAGGCTAATACTTGGCATTGCCGACATTGCCATGTGATCGATTTTGCGTGTCAATGTCAATATCGAACAAGTTTCCTTTGTGCTGTCTCGTCGATTTTTCATCCTAAAAAGAAAAAAAGAGAAGTCGTGCCGATTATATTCAAGCATTCTTAGTCGAAAAAAGATTATATTCAAGCATTGTCAGAGTAGATATTGGCATGGTAGGCATGGTAGTAAGAAGCTTCATAATTAAGCATTGCCACGGCATTCCCTGATTCCCTTGTGCCATTTTCGTTCTGGGAGAGCATGACAAATAGTAGCTAGCTAATGAGGTAAGATCAGTTAGAAAACACCTGAATAATATTGGTTAATGTAAAATTTACATGTTCGGAGAGGGACGGATAATTTGCTTATACTTCAATATGTACTCCCTTCATGCGTAAGCTCTCCTATATACATGAGTGCTTATTATTATTATTATTATTATTATTATTATTATTATTATTATTATTATTATTATTATTATTATTATTATTCAGATTAGTAAAATGTCCATGCATTGCAACGAGTAAAGAGAATTTAATTACCTAAAGAGACTAGTCTCCGACGTTCGAAATTTTTGCTAGCGTCTATTGAGTTCCTCTAGCTGTCATAATTTCCTTTGTGGAGGATCCCGTTTGCGAGTAAATGCTTGTATATCTGAAGACAATATTTTCTCCTCTATCATCCAGCCAGTGAATAACAAGTGCATTCTGCAAGTAAGGGCCCTTTTAAATATTAGGAAGGGAAAAAAACAGAGAAATAGAAAAAACATGGGTCCTCTTAAATAGCAGGAATAGAAAAAACAGAGGAGTAGAAAAAACATGGGATTCTAATAGAAATGCAAGTGTAGGGAAAACATAGAAAAAATACAGAAATGAACGTTTGATTGAACCACAGCAAAAACGTAAGCAAAAACGTAAGAATCGGATGAAAAAGATAGACTCGAAGGAATTTTTTCAAGATATTGGACCTCTTACTAATTTTTCTCTAAAATCTCTATAGGATTATCCATTCCATATGAATTTTAAAAGATGGGATATGATTCAATCCTTTGTTTCAAATGTTTTCATAGGATTTTTTTTTTTCATAAAATTGAAATTCTCCAAAATTTCTATATTTTTCGTATAAATCGAAAGGACCCTAAAGGTTAGAATGGTGAGGTCACTGAACCAATTTGTATAAGTGATTGGCAGAGTAAGAGTTAAGACAAGTGCAGGTTGGTGATCACGAGGGCTTCTTCCTGTTAACGGGGACAAACTACAAGCATTGCCAGAAAAAGAATGAACCATTGTACTCGAATTTTTTAGCGGATTCAGATTCGGACACTGACAGTATTGGGTGTTCATTTAATTTTCATTTATGTATGCTTCGAGTTGGACAGCCAAGCGGGAAATATCCATCACATTTTCCTCCGTGATGATGTATAGAAGTATTGCTACTCTCATCTCTTTACTGCAAGTATATGTAAGGATGTGTGAATAAATTTCAGTAAATAAACTGCTTTAACAAGCTATTTCAACTGCCAGTTCGTTAGACAATGATTTAAATACGAGAGTACAACATCATATACAAAACATGATATCCAACTCCATTACTTTATGGGTGAAAATAAAGCCACATTACAACTTCTCAAAGATAACATCGAATGTATAACTTGCATATATACAAAACTGCACCATGTCACATGTGTATATCAGTATATGCCATGCAATAATCTATATACATTCCATACAAAACTGCACTATGTCACATGTGTATATGCAATGCAATAATTTGACTATTTCCTTCGCACCCAACAAACACTGGTGGAGAAAGCGTTTGTAGTCCCGGTTCGTAACCCCCTTTAGTCCCGGTTTCCGATCTTTAGTCCCGGTTGGTGTTCGAGTTGACCTTTTTTTTTTCATGGCCCTGTTGCTGCATGGTTTATATATATATATATATATATATATATATATATATATATATATATATATATATATATATATATATATATATATATATATGACCAAAATATATATTTACATTAAAGAAAATGTGTACACATGCATATAGAAAAATAGACATGTATTAATTACAATCCATTATGTCCTAGCTAGCTACGATTTCGACGTAGTAGTAGTCGCTATCTCAGAAGCTAAGGACCTATGAATTGTATTTCCGTCGTAGTAGAATTCACCCTTGGGATCAAGGATTTGTTTGTTGATAAATCCCATGAGTTGTTCTTGAACCGCCGCGATAAATTCCTTGTGTGTGATCAGGTTATCCCTCATGCGAATAAACTATATGAATGTATGAAATTAATTAGTAATTAAACAACAAATCGATACGTAATGAAATTTTGAATTTATTTGTACGTACATCGAGCTCTCTTGTGGTGATGATTTGGTCTGCAAGGCAGTGGCAATACTCGCACACATAGTAGCCGCACAAGTTAGTTCCCTGCTTTTGCTTTGCGCACTATAAATAAATGACAAACGGCGAGAGATGTAATTAATATACACTTGTATGTATTTGAATCGGAGATTCAATATAAATGTAGAGCATGTGTACTCACAGGAAAATTGAACTTCGGCCTAAGTCTTTCTCTCCATTTGCCGCGAACCAAATGACGGAACCGATACCAAGCCCTACATGGAGTTTAAAGATATGATTCGTAGTAGCAATTAATTATAACAAGATTCTTAATTAACATAGGAACTTATGACAGTACCTATCTATAAGTTCGAAAACCTTGTCAAACGTAGACTCTTTTTTATCCATTGATTCATATACGTTGACGGTGCAGGCCTCCAGGTCGAAGAGTAAAAGCACCCAGTGGAATCTGCAATGTGTGTGGGATGCATTACATATGAAACAGTTAGCATGTTCATACGGGAATGAAATTTGGTATAGGAAGACAGTAAAATTAAACTAACTCTGTGTTGTACGGCAACAGTATGAACGTCTTATAATGTTGCTCCTTCAGGAGATGGACGAGATCGTCCTCTGTTTCTTGCGGATACCGGTCGAGCATTGCGACGTTTACTTTTCGAGGGTCGATGAATCCAGTATCGAAAACCCCCGCCGTCGGGCCCTTTGAATCTCCATTCTACAACGATAAAAGGAAGTATATATTATATATAGTCTACTTATATACAAGGACCTAATTAATTAAAGGAAACGTAATAAGAAATCTAACTGAACGATACTTACAAAATCCAGCAACTCATAATAGAAGCGTCGAGGGCGTCCAGCTGGTATAGTTCGTAGATACCCTTGAAATTGATCCAGAGAATGTCATCTCCTTGCAAGAAGTTCGTGTCCTTGATCCTCGCTCCGATCATCTCTCTACTGGTGGCGCTCATCTCCATGTACAGTTGATGGAACTTGTACATTTGTGTGGGTAGGGACTGCAGCTGCTCAGGCTTGACAAGCGGTTTACCGAGTTCGTACATGTATTTCACTTCCGCCTTTTCAATTGGTGCGCCTCGTAGCAATTGATCCGTAGTTAGCCCGGTGTCATTAATAAAGTCTTGTATTCCAAAATCTTCACCGGTCACCAACGGCTCGATCTCCTGGTTTGGTTGCTCTCTAAGCTGAGGGACTGATTTGGACTTTCCAGAAAATGCTTTCTTGAGTGTTCGCTCATAGTCCGATAGCTCTATGGCCTCCATGGCAGGTGCAGACATACCCCTGAAGAAGTTCCTGACACTCGGGTCTATAGGAATCTTCTTTTCTGGACTTCGAGGCTTCAATTGTCTCCTGACTTCTGATGCCACATAAGCGTCAAGCTCCTCTTGTGTGCAATCGTACCCCGGGTCCTTGTTCTTGGTGGCGTCAACTTAGGAATCTTCTTTTCTGGACTTCGAGGCTTTAATTGTCTCCTGACTTCTAATGCCACATAAGCGTCAAGCTCCTCTTGCGTGCAATCGTACCCCGGGTCCTTGTTCTTGGCGGCGTCAACTTTCATCTTCTTCGTTGCCCTTGTGGGGGCAGGCGGTGGAGCTTGGGGGGCCCTTGACTTGGAAGGTGCCGGACAAGGAAATTGCGGAGGAGTCGGTGTAGGAGCCTGAGGAGGAGTCGGTGCAGGAGCCTGAGGAGGAGTCGGTGCAGGAGCCTAATGTGGAGACGGTGCTGGAGCATGAGGAGGAGACGGTGCAGGAGCCTGAGGAGGAGATGGCGGAGCCGGAGGAGATGGTGCACGAGACGCCGCTTGTCGCCTAGGGAGGATGATGTACCGCTTGCGCCATAGAATAATGGCGTGGCTTGTGTCTCGTAGATGCGTCTCACCGTCTCCTCCAGGGTAATCCAGCTCGAGATCCTCGTACGCGCCTTCGACCAACTCAACTTCGACCTTGGAGTATCCTGCTGGAATCGGCCTGCAGTGGTAAGTACCTGAAGGGTCCGTTGGGATGGCCATGCCCGACGCCACATTCACGTGGTGAGAGGTTATTTATTAGTAATCAACATATATAAGCAGCAACTAGCGGAATGGCCAAATCTAAAATCTATAAACTACGAGCTTACCTTTATTGATAAGTTCTTGAAGGGAATATGCAGCTCACATGGTGTTCGCTGAGTGATGTCATCAATGGGGCAGGTGGTTTCGTCCTGGGTTTGCATGGCGTCCATGCTCTGTGATCCTACCTGCCCCGTTGAGGCGCAGCTGCTACGATTTCCTGAAGGGCTCACCATTGTAGGAGGAATGGTCGGCTGGGGATCATGGGACCGATGTGCGGCGATGCGTTCATCAACCTTCCTTGCCACCTCCTCTTGCATGCTGAGCTCGTAGCTCGATACCCTGAACTCAAGATCTGCAATCTTCGCCTCGGTATCTCTCTTGCTCCTCATCCGACTCCTGTACGTGTGGATGTCCTCCTTGAACCCAATCTTCCAAGGAATCACCCCTTTCCCTCGTGTTCGTCCTGGATGCTCTGGAGTCTGCATGGCAAGTGACAGCTCGTCCTTCTCTCTGTCGGGTCGGAACGTGCCCTGAGAAGAGGCTTCCACTGCGTCCGTTAGTCGACGCGCAGCCTCACGTATCTGATCGCCGAAGACTAGGGAGCCATCAGCTGGGTTGAGCGTTCCACCGTGAGCATAGTACCAGAACTTCGATCATTCCGGCCAATTAGCGGTGACCGGTTCGATACCCCTCTCAAGCAAGCTAGCCTCCATCTCCTCCCACTTCGGCATCGCGACGCTATAGCCGCCTGACCCCAAGTGGTGATGGTACTTCTTCTTGGCGGCATTTTCTTTGTTTCTTTCCATCATCGCTTGCCCTTGTTGACCTGTCTTATATGCAATGAACTCGTCCCAGTGATCCCTTAGCTTTGGGAATGTGTCGAAGTTCGGTGTCTGCCCCTTCAGGATGTATTTCTGGTACAAATCTCCCTTGAAGCTCTGAAACTGTTCTACCATTTTCTTCAGAGTCCACCTTTTCACTTTGTCCTCTGTACCCGTGGGAAGGGTGAATATCTCGAGCATTGTGGTCCACAGCATCTCTTTCTCCGAATCTGGGACAAAGCTCTCATGATCTCTGCGTGCCCTTGTTCTGCGCCAGTACACCGTACTGACAGGCACGTTATCCCGCACAACCCAACCGCTGTGACGTACGTAGTTCTTGGCGGCTTCCGCCGGGGCACTAGGTCGGCCGTCTTCGTCCACTTCCGTTATGATGTGCTGACCCTCAAGCTTCTTCGCGGCACCTCGTTGCCTGCATGCCCTCTTCTGTCCAGCGAAGGGTTGACTTCCACTAGCCTCCTCCTCCTGGTTCCCCTCCACATCCCTCTCCACGTGCCCCTCCTGGTTCCCCTCCGCATCCCTCTCCACGTTCCCTTCCTCGTTCAAATACTGGTATGGATCCTCGTTCCCCTCTTCTTCGTTCCAGTATTAGCTGCTTCCCTCCGCGATTGTATCGTAGAATATCTGTTCCTCATCGCGATCAGCCATCTGTTCATACAGGAAACAGTTGCTAAGTCATGAGACATTTTTGCTTTAACAATCTTATATGCTAACAATCATATATGCTAAGTCATATATGCTATGTCTAACTGTCGTATATGCGAAGTCATATATGCTAAGTCTAACTATCGTATATGCTAAGTCTAATTACAAATCTAATAATCGTATATCAAAACTATAATAATCTTATATTAAAACTATAATAATCTTATATTAAAACTCAAACAGTCATATATGCTAAGTTTAGGTGACGTATATTAGGACCCTAGCTAGTCAATAATTATATACTAAGTCTAATTACAAATATAATAATCTTATATTAAAACTCAAATAATCTTATACTAAAACTCAAATAGTCATATATGCTAAGTCTAACTGTCGTATAATAGAACCCTACACAATCTTATATGCTAAGTCTAATTACAAATCTAATAATCTTATATTAAAACTATAATAATCTTATATTAAAACTATAATAATCTTATATTAAAACTCAAATAGCCATATATGCTAAGTCTAGGTGACGTATATTAGGACCCTAGCTAGTCAATAATTATATACTAAGTCTAATTACAAATATAATAATCTTATATTAAAACTCAAATAATCTTATACTAAAACTCAAATAGTGATTATATATGCTAAGTCTAATTGTCGTATATTAGAACCCTACACAATCTTATAGCTAAGTCTAATTACAAATCTAATAATCTTATATTAAAACTATAATAATCTTATATTAAAACTCAAATAATATTGTATTAAAACTCTAACTATAATGCTAAGTCTAAGTGTCGTATATTAAATCTAATAGTCCCAATTGCATTAAAAATTTAACAATCATATATATATTTACGTCACTTGCCTGCGCGAATTCCTTCGAGGGCTAGCTACCACTCCGGCTTGAGGGACGACGACGATAACGTCTTTTCTGCAACATACAAAAAGATGTATTAGGATAAACGCGAAGTAACATATATTGCATTTCACGTTCACGTTTCGTTCACGATCGTTCACGTTCGCGTTCTCGTTAAGGTCACGTTTCATTCACCTACGTTCGTTCGTTCACGTGCGTCCACGTTAACGTACGTTAAGTAAGGTTCGTTCACGCACGTTCGTTCGTTTACGTACGTTCAAATACAACGTTAAGTTCACGTTCGTTCACGTTCATGTTCGTTAACGTTCGTTCACGTTCGTTCGTTCACGTTCATTCACATTCACGTTCGTTAACGTTCGTTCGTTCGTTCACGTTCAATTCTCATTCACGTACGTTTCGTTCATTCACGTTCGTTCGCTCGTTCACGTTCTCGTTCACGTTCGTTCACTCGTTCACGTTCACTTTCACGTTCACGTTCGTTCGTTCACGTGGCGGCAGCTAGCGGAGAGGCGGTGTGGCGGCAGCGGAGCGGCGGCGGGGCGGCGCGGCTGCGGCTTGGCGCGGCGGCGGCGTGGCGGCACGCGCGGCATCGGCGTGGCGCGCGGCGCGGTGGCGGCGTGGCGCGCGGCCCGGTGGCGGCGACGCGCGCGGCACGGCGGCGGCATTGCGCGGCGGCGTCGTGGCGTCCCGGCGTGTCGTGCCGCCGCGGCGTCGTGGCGCGGCGGAGTCATGTTTGGCCGCGACGACGTCGGCGTCGGCGTCAGCAACGAGGCGGCTGGCGGCAACCGAGAGAGAGAGAGAGATCAAGATCGGAGAGAGAGAGCTAGAGAGGGAGGCGGCGGCGGCTCTCACCCCAGAGATGCGGCGGCGGTGGAGGAGGCGGAGGCGGCGACGACGACGCGCGCGAGACGACGGCGAGATACGACGGCGGCGTCGGCGCGGGGATGCCCTAGGCAGTGGCGGCGAAGGAGAAGCCGAGAGAGATCGATCGGGGTAAAAACTTCTAAGTGTTGGTGGAGAAGACGAGGGCGCGCATCGAGAAAATATATATACCCCTAGATCTTTAGTCCCGGTTGATGAGAACAACCGGGAGTAAAGACCGGGACTAAAGATATTTTCCCACTATTTCCAAATTCTTTTTAAACCCGGTTAGGGTTAAGAACCGGGACTACTGATAAGCGCACTGAATATTAATTTCCATTACATATGTGTTTCTAAAATAGAAAATAATGCATTAAAATTATTTAAAGTCGAAAAATTAATGACAATTACTTCGAAAAATTATTGTTGTCTGTAGTAAATTAAGTGGATAAAACGTAGTAAGCAAATATATGATTTAAAATTAATAAAAATTCTAATAATCTTATATAATTAGCATATGAATGATATTAAATTAATTGTTAAAAACTCTAATTAACATATGTAAATGCCACATGCATGATTTAAAACTTTTAAAAATTGTTAAAACCTCTAATAATCGTGCGTAATTAACATATGCCATACAACAATTGATTTATATGGATAATCAATACATCTAAAATAGTTTACATCGTGTACACAATAATTACGGCAATACATCGGCGGTGACGGTTGACTGCACGTACTTTCTCCTCACTATTGTTCCCTCCTTGTGATCGCTACGTGAGTAAGGGGTGTCTTCATTTGATAGGAGGATGCTAGGGTCAACCGTCACCGTGAAAGGGGGTTGCCCATCCAACTGATCGTAATCCTCGTCAGTCTTGTCCTCAACTCCGATGATTTTTCTTTTGCCTTGGAGAACCACGTGACGCTTAGGCTCGTCAGGCTCTCTGCCCTTCTTTCCTTTGCTAGACATGTCCTTCACGTAAAAGACTTGCGTTACATCATTGGCAAGGACAAAAGGTTTGTCCGAGTATCCAACCTTGTTAAGGTCAACCGTTGTCATCCCACTGTCATCAATCATTACGCCTCCACCAGTCAACCTAACCCATTGGCACCGGAACAGAGGGACCTTGAGAGGACCGTAGTCAAGTTCCCATATGTCCTCGATGGTACCGTAATACGTGCCAGTTGTTCCATCGTGTCCCATGGCATCGATACGAATAGCGCTGTTTTAGTTCGTGCTCTTCATGTCTTGGGCTCTCGTGTAGAATGTGTACCCATTGATCTCATATCCCTAGAATGTCGCGATCGACCCAGACGGTCCCCTCGCCAGGAAGGCAAGTTGTTGGTTGATCGTCTCGTTACCCATGAGATGTTGTCGTAGCCACGCGGGGAAAGTATCAATGTGATGCCGTGTAATCCATGCATCGAACTTACCGATGTTTCTGGCACGAACTAGAGCCAAGTGCTCCTCGATGTAAGGAGCTACCAATGAAGATTGTTGTAGAACCGTGAAATGGGCTTTACGGAATAAATTGTTGTCTATCGTCATTATTGCTTTCCTTCCGAGAGTTCCCTTTCCCCGTAGTCTCCCTTCATGGCGTGATTCAGGTACCCCGATTGGGCGAAGGTATTCAATAAATTCTACGCAAAATTCGATGACCTCCTCTATTCCATACCCCTTGGCGATGCTTGCCTCTGGACGAGCACGGTTACGAACATACTTCTTCAGAACGCCCATGTACCTCTCGAAAGGAAACATGTTGTGTAGGTACACAGGCCCGAGAATACTGATCTCTTTGACAAGGTGACAAATCAGATGCGTCATTATATTGAAAAATGAAGGTGGAAATATCAACTCAAAACTGACAAGACATTGCACCACATCATTCTGAAGGGCTTCTAATCTATCCGAATTGATGACCTTATGCGAAATTGCGTTCATGAATGCACATAGCTTTGTTATTGTTGCCCGGACATTGTTTGGAAGGATACCCCTTATTACAACTGGTAGCAGTTATGTCATCAACACGTGACAGTCATGAGACTTTAGGTTTGTGAACTTCTTCTCCTTCGTGCTTATTATTCGCTTGATATTCGTGGAGTATCCAGACGGTACCTTTATGCTCTCCAAGCATTCAAACATACTTTCCTTCTCTGCCTTGCTAAGAGTGTAGCTGGCTAGACTCAAGTAATGGCTTCCTTTCTCCTTTGGTTCCAGGTGAAGGTTGCCGCGTTGTTCCATATGCTTCAGATCATTACGTGCTTCCAGTGTATCTTTCGACTTTTCGTACACACCTAGGAAGCCAAGAAGGTTTACGCAAAGGTTCTTAGTGAGGTGCATCACGTCGATTGCATGGCGGACGTCCAAGAATTCCCAATAGGGTAACTCCCAAAATATAGAGATCTTTTTCCACATCGCCGCTTGACCATCTTCGCTCTCTATAGACTGGCTTCCAGGCCCCTTTCCGAACACTACTTTAAGAATGTTTAGGCTTTGTACGGTGGTCCGCCTTATGTTCAAAGTGCTTGCCTTTCTTCCGTACCGGGTGGTTTGCTACAAGGAATCGACGATGACCCATGTATACAACCTTCCTACAGTGCTTAAGATACGTACTTTCTGTTTCATCCATACAGTGAGTGCAAGCCTTGTACCCCTTGTTGGACTGTCCGGATAGGTTGCTAAGTGCAGGCCAATCGTTGATGGTTACGAACAGCAGCGCTCGTAGGTTAAACTCCTCCTATTTGTCCTCGTCCCACACGGGGACACCTTCCTTCTTCCACAACAGTTTAAGATCTTCGACCAGTGGTCTTAGGTACACATCGATGTCGTTACCAGGTTGCTTGGGGCCTTGAATAATAATCGGCATCATTATGTACTTCCTCTTCATGCATAGCCAGGGGGGAGGTTGTAGATACACATCGTAACGGGCCAAGTGCTATGGCCGCTGCTCATCTCTCCAAAAGGATTCATGCCATCCGTACTCAAACCAAACCGTATGTTTCGTACGTCCTTTCCAAATTCTTTAAATTTTCTATCGATGTTTCGCCACTGCGAACCATCGGCGGGGTGTCTCAGCATCCCGTCCTGTTGACGCTCTTCAGCGTGCCATCGCATCATTCTAGCATTCCCCTTGTTCCTGAACAAACGCCTTAGCCGTGGTATTATAGGGAAATACCACATCACCTTAGCAGGAATTCTCTTCTTTGTTAGCTGCCCGTCAACTTCTCCTGGATCGTCTCGTCTAATCTTGTATCGTAGTGCTTTGCAAACAGGGCATGCTTCTAGGTTCTCGTACTCCTCACCGCGATATAGGATACAATCATTCGGACATGCGTGAATCTTCTGAACTTCCAGTCCTAGAGGGCAGACTATCTTCTTAGCCTCGTACGTTGTCTCGGGCAATTTGTTTCCCTCCGGAAGAATGTTCTTGACGAGTTTCAATAAATCGCCAAATGTCTTGTCACTAACACCATTTTTTGCCTTCCATTGCAAGAACTCCAGAGTTGTATCCAACTTTTTGTGCCCCTGTTCGCAACCTGGGTACAACGACGTTCTGTGGTCCTCTAACATCTTGTCCAATTTATGGGCCCCCTTTTTACTTTCGCAGTCCTCCTTGGCGTCCTGCAACATCTGACCAAGATCATCCGCAACGTCGTTACCATCAGCATCCCTTTCCTCCTCGCCCGTTTGATTTCCTTCAAATCCAACGTACTGAGCAAAGTCCGGAATATTGTCGTCTTCCACTTCATCTTCTTCCATTTCAACACCTTGCTCTCCGTGGGATGTCCAACAATTATAGCTTGGCATGAACCCCGACTCAAATAAGTGGAAATCAATAGTACTCGATGCAGAATACTCCTTCTGATTCTTATACTTATTGCATGGACAACAAATAAAACCCTTATGCCTGTTAGCTTCGGCCACTCTCAAAAAATAATGCACGCCGTCAATAAACTCTTTGGACCGCCGGTCAGCGTACATCCATTGCCGATCCATCTACATGACATGAAAAAAAATCGTACACAAATAATTATTCTTACAATAATGACAGTCATACAATAATTATAAAATAATTACAAACTCTTTCAACAGTCATACAATAATGACATATCTTTATTCATTTAAAAATCATAAAATATTACACGAAATAATTCTTATTTACTATTTCTAATGTTTTAAACTTGTTTTACTTCTTTTAATTTTCATTTTAGTTTGTTTTCTATTATTTAAGATTAACTTTCACTATATTTTCCTTCTCAACTATTTTATAAAACCTTCTTTAGCAAATCAACTAAATTTCTATATATTCTTTCTTCCCCACACAAATTTTCTCTCTCATCAACTTACAACTAAATTTTGGAGACAAAAAAGTGTGTAAAACATAGCTCCAAATGTAATATGTCAAAAAAAAAACATTGGAGGATGAACTTGCAAACCTTTTAGGCACCTCCGATTTGTATGTAATCACCAAAATTAATTCACTAGAAATTTTGGCATGACCTCCCATCTTTTTTGAAGAAATTTTGAAGCTTGCTCGGGCAGCTGGAGGAGGAAGAAGACATATATATAGGGGTGGGACTTTAGTCTCCCGGGGGGGCCTGACAGGCCCTGACAGCATTTGAACCGGGACTAACCGGGACTAAAGATCATCTTTAGCCCCGGTTTTTATTACATCCGGGACTATTGTGGAATTCGGCCGACCGACAAAAGATGGTTTCTCCACCAGTGAAAGTGTGAGTTGTATGTATCATCATGGCAATATACGATACATTCGATACGCGGATACGTGCAAAAGTTTCATTCGAAATAGATATATCCATTTGTTCCATATGCGCGTCATTAGAAAAAACTCATTTGGAAACAAGTGGAAATTTGTGGAGTCACGCAGATGAGAAAAAAAAAACATACACACACAGAGCAATGGGAAAAATGGGAATTAAATCATGGGGCCCACACTGGCCAGTGTCACGCGAGAAAATGGATATTTTGCCATCCTCAAAACACGGTTTCGCTGGAATGCCATCTCAAAAACGCGATTTGTTAAAATGCCAATATGGACCGCGCGACCACAGCCACTTTGCTATTTTCTCCATTTTCTCTCTTTTCTCCATTTTCAATTTCATTTTCGCTGGAGTAGAGCTTGATGAGACGATTTTGCCCCTGCTCGCCGGCTAAAAGGGGATCGAGATCTCGCGAGCTACCGGCCATGGCTCGACGCGCCGCAGCCGCCGACGGAGAGTCCCGTCGTCGCCTTGCCGCTCCTCGTCCTCCTCGTCTTTCTCCTCTCAACTTCACTCGGTATGGTCGCCACACCGGTGCGCCGCCTTGCCGCTCCTCGTCCTCCTCGTCTTTCTCCTCTCAACTTCACTCGGTATGGTCGCCACACCGGTGCGAGAAACTCGATGTTGGTTTCTTCGCATTCCAGGCTTGTTCTGACGCACTCGCGTACCGTTGTGTTTGCAGGGGCGTGCAGTTCGGCGAGCAAGAGGGGCGGCGACGGGCGACAGCGGCGGTGCGGTAGCGGATGAGGCGTACTACTCCAGCTGGGAATCGGCAGTGGCGGTGGTGGTGGCGGGGCGACGAAGGCTAGTCCGGCCAGGGTCGTCGCCGCCGACATGCCGGAGCCGGTGCAGTGGCTGCCACCCAACTTGTTCTTCCCGGCTGCGTCGCCATTGCTGCACGGACAAGGTTTAGCTGCTACCTAGCTGGAGCAAGAGCCATCGACAATACTGCAGCCAAGAAGGACATTGCTGAGAAGATCAATCACGCAGGCTTCGGCTTCGATGGGTTGGTGTATGTAACGTTGAGTTCTTGGAGATTGAACAAGGGCAGAGAGATGTTAATGCTGCCATTTTGTTTTTCCTCCTCCTCTCTTTCTATTTATTTTTTTTTCTGTTGTTTGTTCTTCCCTTGCATTTTTTTTGGGTGATTTCCCTGCTAATTTGTTCCATCTTTGCCATGAACTTTGTATTTGCTCGTAGCGCACATCATCGTCTTGCTCCGTTCAATTCTTGCTATTTAAACATCTTTTAGTAGATGAACAATGAAAAACTTCTCCTAGTTCTATCTTCAGCTCTGATGCGTGTTAGTGTTCTTGTGGCTAGTGCACCCGTGCATGCACATTTCAGTACTACAGTATTTCACACAACAATGGACCGGCGATGCAGGTGACGGTGGTGGCGGCGCTTACCGACGGGCAGAGAAGCCAGCAACTAGCTGAAATGGCTCAACCAACTCGATGCACAACGGTTTTCAACATCCAACCGAAGGGGCAATATCATCTCATCAAGGCACATTTCAGCGAAAATGAAATCGAAAATGGAGAAAATGGCAAAGTAGATGTGGTCGCGTGGTCCATATTGACATTTTAACGAATCGTGTTTTTGGGATGGCATTTTAGCGAAACCGCGTTTTGAGAATGACCAAATGTCCATTTTCTCGTGTCGCGCTGTTAACGACCAAATTTGGTAATCTAAGTATCGGAGATGAAGAAGGAATCGAAACGGAGTTCGAGATGGAGATCGTCCCGGAAACAGAGTAAAGTCGGCTGAAATCCGAATAGGCTGCGATCAGGATCGGCAGAGTCCGAGTTGGATAGGGTTAGCCGATTGAGTTGAATCTGACAATGTGGCACGATATACGTTGTCGGGTTAGGTTAACGAGCTTCATGAGGATTGTCGTGCATGGATAGAGTCCTGAGAAGGCAATTGTATCTATTAATTAGGATATTTTATGTAATTTTCTTAGAGATATGTTTGGGCAAAAGTCTGCCGCAAAGACTTATGGTATCTTAGAGTTTGTTAGAGATAAGAGTCGTGTCCGATATGGACATATTCTGTAATCTCGGGTATAAATAGACCCCGAGCCCCATGTAATCAAACTAACACACGTTCAATACAATCTCGGCGCATCGCCACTCTTTTAACTTTTGTTTTGTTTCGATGAGTTCTTGCTTTCGGGTTAAGCTGCATCGGTTTCGATCTTCAACAAGAGGTAAAACTTGTTATGGTGGCTTGCGTTCTCAGGATTAGTGCTTCCATCTTTATGATACTCTAATCTTATTTATGTAATTTGTCGAGTTATCATATATCTTACATAATCTCCGGCAATATCGCTATCTAACCGTCAATCGGCTAACGTCTAGTACTAGAAGGCAGCCGATTATGTTAAATACTGATGTTGACTTAGATTATATAAGATTATATAAGATATCTACTACTCTATGAAATATCCAACGGCTTGATTATCTAGAAATTGTCCTTCTTTTTATACTTATGGCTGCATCAGTTAGGTTTGATCTTATAAGTCGTGATTAGAATCTCAATCTCTAGCCTGCTTTTTGGTTGCCAATTAGGGTAGTATCGGGGTTTCAGCCAATTTTACTTGATTTAGCTTTATATTTCATTATGTTAGGATATCATTACAATAAAATATGTTAGGCTTCTGTTTAATGTATTTTACTTGCTTTAATATCGAGTAGTATCGGAGTATTAGCCGATACGTGCTAGATCTATCTGATCGGTTATGCTATGAACATATATAGTCTTGTTGTTAATATATATTTCGATCTAAGTGATTTATACTGTCTCGGCATGGCGACCGATCTATCCCAATCACTTGATTTAAGTATATATCGACATAAGGACTATATATTATTAATATCTACAGCCGATCGAGTAGATTTAGTTCTTCCGTACTTATTAACATTTGTCGATCGATTCACATATAACATCGGCTCAGAGATAAATGATATGTCATCGGCAATTAGCTGATCGGCTATCGTTTATAGATTTAACCGAGGTTCCTTTGTCTTTGTTTCTTGTTGATTGAAAGATCAAATCAACTGGCACGCTCATACACCTAAAGGCAAGCTTTTGGACCTGCACTGGAGTTAAGCAGATCTCCCAGGCCTCGTGTTTTTACATCAACACGCGCTGGGATGAGACTCCTCTGACTGTGTAGTACAACTGCAAACTGCACAAAGGTTGTGTCTAAAACTACGGGTGAAAAGTTTTGGTGCATCACATCGGATATACGGGCACACATTTGAAGTATTCGACGTAGACTAATAACGAAACAAATTATAGAATCCATTTGTAAACTGCGAGACGAATTTATTAAGCCTAATTAATCCGTCATTAGCAAATATTTACTGTAGCACGATATTGTCAAATCATGAAGCAATTAGGCTTAAAAGATTTGTCTCACAATTTACACGTAATCTATGTAAGTAGTTTTTTTATATTTAATACTCCACGTATAGATCTAAACATTCGATGGGCAAAGTCACCGGATATCCGTGGCGGTGCGTGGAACAGTTGGGCCCTTCCCAATTTCCATTCACCCTTTCGCCGCGGCGGCAGCGGCCGGCAGCCGAGCCGCGATCGAAAGCATCACCACGATGATGGCCGCAGCGAGAACGGCGTTCGTCTCCGGCGACCTACTTCCACTCAACGTCTCCTCCTCGGCGTCAATCCCCACCCTGGCAAAAACCCAAGGTATCACCAAATCCATCTCGTTCGGTTCTGGGCGCCGTCGCCGGCTGCGAGATCCACAGTCCATACCTACCACCAGGCAAGCCTCCTCTGCTATCTAGTGATATTTTCCGCCATATTGAAAAACATCACCCGAAAAATCCAACATATGTACTATTGCTCAGATTTAGTGATAATATTGATATGCAGTTCAGATAGCTAGTACATATTTGCAGTTTAAAGATAATATTATTAGTACATTATTGTTCCAGTGCATTGTGAAACATACTTCTCACAAGAAGAACTATGATAGATTACCAAATTAGTTACAAAATATGATGTGCATAGATTGCGATGGATTTTCTTGTGCTCAGTATCCCACCTATTTCATCTTGGACCAGATAGAATCGATGCAGAGGGTGGAGCTGAATATGTGGATGGGTTGTCTTGAGCAGATATCACTGAATTTGCATTGGCAAAGCTGTAATCTAGGCAATTTTCCACGCTCACTGCGCCTTCCAATACCTTGACAACCATCGACATCGAAGGCCTTCTGCTGCTCTCATTTTGCAAGCACCACACTGCGAGCTTCAACATTTTAATCACTTCCTCCTGGTGGTGTGAGACCATATCAGTACTTTTCTTATCAATTATATCGATCAATACATTGTCTTTAGCCTTCTCTCGCAATAAATTCATGAGCTGAACGCTTTCCTCTGGCTGCGAAATATCGATATTTTTCCTTCCGCATATTATTTCCAGGAGAACAACTCCAAAGCTGTAGACGTCAACTTTTTCAGTGATCTGTGATGTTAGCCATTCAGGTGCCAAATATCCAGGCGTGCCTCTCATCACAGTCACTACTTTACTTTGATCCCTGTCTATTAGCTTGGAAAGTCCAAAATCAGCCAGTTTGGCATTGAATTTCTCGTCTAAGAGAATGTTTTGTGGTTTGATATCCAAATGAGCAATTTTTCGCCTGCATTCCTCATGAAGATAACATAAACCCTTGGCAATATCCATAATGATCCTACACCTTGTGCACCAATCAAGAGGATCATTGTTGTAGCGGTAATATATCCACCTATCAAGTGACCCTCTTGGCATATATTCATATACAAGAAGCCGATTTGACTTCTCTGCACAAAATCCTATCAGCCTGACAAGATTGATGTGCTCAATGCTGCCAATAGTCTCAACCTCTGCCAAGAATTCTTTCTTTCCTTGTTTAGCACTTTCTAGTCGTTTAACTGCAACTCTCTCCTCACCTATTTCTCCTTCAAAGACTGATCCAAATCCACCTTCACCGAGCTTTTTACTGAAATCTTTGGTGCATTCTCTCAACTTTTCATATGAAAACCTCACTGGCATTCCAGGCAATGGCTCAAAATCAATTTCTTCATCTATCTCTTGATACTTCCTCCTTTGCACATAAAGGGTGATAACTGTGACAGCCAGTACAAGGATAAGAATTGCTGAAATTGTTGCACCTAAAATTGCCTTTGTTTTGTTTGCTGTGGAAGCAGAAGCAGAAGGACTAAGCTGCACCTTGAGGTAAGCAGAGGAGTTGTAATGAAGGGCTTCAGGTTGTATCGTTTGCAACGAGAAGACCTCCGATACCGAGAAGCATGTGCCATCAGAATCATTCTGGCCATACCTGAACATAACGGCCCTGCAGGAGCAATTCTTCAAGCAGGATTGCTTACAGTCATCTCTGTTTGTTGCATTCAGGATGGTGTGGCTGACATCGAAGTATGAAACATCAGTAAGGGCCAAGAGCTGATGGCTTCGCATTTCTTGACAAGAGATTGGTGTCAGTGGTGAGCAACCAAGATTTGCCTTTCGCTCGTCGACCGGCTTGAAGTAGCTTAAACTAGAATTACTCTGAAGGGGACAGGTACATTGCCCACCTGTGCATATCCCGTATTTTCCGCACGCCATTGGGAAAGCACAATCATCAGGGAATACCTTGATTACATCAGACACGACTGTCCACTTTGCTCCTGTATTAGACCATTCATACAGCCTCAAGTGCCCATCAAACTCTAACCTCATATACTGGGTGGAGCTGGCTTGTGGCAGTGAGATATTGCTTGGCTGAGTGGACTGCACAAATATGCTAAGGCTGCCATTGGTGAAGGTAACCTTGGTTGGATCTTTTCCACTCTTGTTTGTGTTCACTGAATGAGAATAGTAGAGCTGTGGTGGTGTGGATTCAACATAAGCAAACAATCCATCTGGTTGAACAGCCATATACACCTGATTTTCAGTCGAATTTGTTGTAGTGCTGTTTGCTCTGAGCTTCATGCCTTCCATCAGTGACTGCCCAGGAAGGAGTGTGTCAGTCGGATGATCAAATGACTGCCACACCGTCACATTCCTCTGATCAAACAGCACAAGATTGCCGGTGTCAGTGATCTCCATGCCAGCCACAGACCGGCCCGAGCTGCCGCTTGACCAGACGAGGCTACCATCAGCATCACTGAGGACCAGGTTGCCATTGTAAGTGAGCTCGAGGGTGGCATTCTCCCGGACGGGGCGAGCCCGGTTGGCCGACCAGACCACCTGCGGGATCCCGGTGGTCGTCATCGTGATCCCGGCGCCGCTGTTGGTGTAGACGATGTAGACGGCGAAGAGGAACGCGTCGCAGGGGGGAGAGCAGAAGAAGCCCGCGGCGTAGGAGGGGCCGTAGAAGGTCTTCGGTGAACGGAGGACGATGGCACGCACGGCCGACCCGTCGGAGTAGCCAACGCTGTGTTGGAGCGCCGCGGCATTGTTCACCCACCGCGTCGAGAGGTTGGCAGTGGGATAGTCGTACCGCTCCGCAGAGACCGGCGGTGCTATGGTTGCGAGTGCGATGATGACGATGACGATGATGAAGAAGAAGAAGTTGGCCGGAAGCATGGTGCTTGGATGTGAACTGAGAATGCGATGAAGAACCAATTAAGCAAGAAACTTGGGGCATTTCTGCCAGAGATGAGAGAAGATGTTGTCAGTTCTCACCTGATGTCAGCATGGCAATGGTGGAGCTGATGCGGTGACCGGCAAAATGGTCTCACCATCGCCAAGGTCACCGGACTCTGGAGTCTGCAGTGGTCAGCTACTTGTCTTCTTGATCTCTCAGTAAGTTCACACTTCACACCAAGCTGGGCTAGATTATTATGGTTTTGGTTTATCTGTGAAGACAGATTGACTTGACCATTTCTCTTTGGGGGGGGGGGGGGGGGGGGGGGGGGGGGGAGGGGGGGGGGTCAATAATTAGCCGTGCCGACAAATGGTAGTTGTTTCCATGTACCAAATTGCTGATATCATCAACATTAACAATTCAATTCAGGCGTTGTCCCTTTCAGTAAAAACAATTGAGGCATTGTCCTTGCATATAAAGAAGGCAATTCAAGAGCAGGTATTGGTACGGTAGTAAGGCTGGTAAGGAAACACGGGAACTGACGAACTGTATTGTTTAATTTCCAATTCACGCGTTCCAGATCTTAAATTGGTTGTAAGGATCAGTTCATATGTAGATTTTTCCAGTTGGTATGATCACAGTATCACACCAATATGATTGTGGGATCTTGGTCAAAGTTTCCATTCGATCCTGACTGCTTGTACAGACTCTAGTGGTTTATATATTAAAAATAACTACATGTACATGTCCATTTATTACAAAATTTCACTCTTTCATCTGTCCATGTAAGGGGTTTTTTTTCATAGGTAAAGAATAAAATTTCTACTGCATGTTTTTATAATTAAAAGGGGTTTCAGAAGTATAACTTTACAATAAATGGAAGGTGTTGATGATACCATAACTTGGAGATGGACGAGCAATGGGAAATATAGTGCGAGATCAGCCTATATAGCACAATTCAACGGAAGGATAAGCTCAGCTGCAGCAAAACTAATCTGGAAGCAATGGGCTCCCTCCAAATGCAAACACTTTGCGTGGCTGTTGCTACAAAATAGGATTTGGACAGCGGATCGGCTACAGATCAGACAATGGCTAAACAACTATTTCTATCAACTATGATACAGGAACCTAGAAACAACTCAACATCTCTTCAAGGATTGTCCTTTTGTGCGGCAGGTTTGGGAGAGGGTCCTAGGGAGGCTGAACTGCAATGAAATTGACCTGACACATGATGAAAATGAATCGCTGTTGAACTGGTGGATTAGGAGAACATCTCAAGGTGGGAAGGAAAAAGCCAAGGCAAAAAAATCAATCCACATGTTGGTAGCATGGGAAATATGGTGTGAGCGGAACAGAAGAGTATTTCAAAATCAAGAAAAAACCCTGCAGCAGCTACTAAACAAGATTCATGATGAAGTCAAGCTATGGAGAATATGTGGAGCAACAAACATTGCGAGATTATCGGCCTAAGACCTTTTGATTGATTAGTGTTTTTCTTCTTTCTTTTTATTTCTTCTTTTATTTTTCTTTTCTTTTATTTTTCTTTTCTTTTAGTTTTCTTTTTCCTTTTCTCCTTCACCGTTTGGTGATCATGTAAATAGTTTCTCCCCTACTTAATATAACACCAGCAATGCTGGCTCGGTTTTCAAAAAAAAAATAACTTTACAATACAGAAGTATTCATACATTTTAGATTTTCTTTTTTTTTGGAATACGCAAGGAGCACATTTTTTTCCATTATTTACAATGTGAAATGAAAAACAAGCACGGGACCGGTACTGGAGGCTAGGGATCTAATGGAGATATCTTGCGCTAGATTTGGCTACCACGACCTCGCAGAGGTAAAATTGAAGGGACCCCTACATTTGCCGACTTCCAAAGCACGGCTTCTTCCGCCATCGCATTCGCCAATTCGATCCAAGACTTGCTCTGTTGATTGAAGATCCGGTTGTTTCGCTCCTTCCAAATCGACCAGGCCACCAGCGTTGCAATAGTGTCAAATTTCCGGCGATGCTGCTCTCTCAACTTCATCCGGCTTTCACAGAGCCAGAGGTGGGTAGACAGTCTGGATTGCCTATCGCTCTTAATGTCCAACACCAAAGCTGCCTCGACTCAGGGCAGCCTACCAGAATGTGGTTGATGCTCTCCTCTTGTTGATCGCAAAGAACACAACAGTCTGGGTGAGGCAACCCCCGGCTCCGTAGATGATCAGCGGTCCAACATCTGTTCATTGCTACCAACCACAGGAAGAAGCGACATCGAGGTGGAGCGAACGATTTCCAGATCGGGGTAGAGAGGAAGGAGATCCAACCAAAGAACAGAGCCTTATAAGAAGATATTGAGCTGTACTGACCCGAGCTTTCCCATTTCCAGCTGAAAGAATCAGGAGTGGTAGGGTTACAGGTCACCGATTGGACTAGCGACCAAAGCTTCAGATTCTCTCCAGGATGGCTTGAATCCCAAGTGCCCCAGTGATGTCCCCGATCCATCAACGATCCGTTAGTGCCTCGGCCACCGTCCGGCGTCGGTGCGCGCGAGGCGAAACGCGATCGTAGATGTTAGGGGCAATGGATCGGATGCAGCCCTCTTGCATACAACAATCCTCCCAGAAGAGGATCGTTTGTCCATCTCCCAGCTGACAGACTGTGGATGCAGCCACGAAGCTCTTCTCCTTTTGCGACCCCGGGATGTCTAGGCCTTGCCATGGTTTACTTAGTGAAGTCCGTTGTAGCCAAGTCCATCTGGAGCGAAGTGCAATACCCATCAACTCCAGATTTGGCAAGTCTAAACCGCCATAGTTCTTAGGAGCACAGACCCTCGACCAAGCGACCCGGCAGCAACCTCCATTGGCTTGCGCCTTGCCTGCCAGAGAATCCCGCGTCGGATCTTGTCGATTCCTTTGATCACCCACTTGGGTGCATCGATAGTAATCAGCAGGTAGATTGGGATTGCACTGAGTACAAACTGAACCATTGTTACATGACCTATCAACGACATTTGGTTGGATTTCCAAGCTGGAAGCCGCCGGGCTATGCTGTCAACGAATGGCTGCAAGTCTTCTTTCTTCAACCTGAAGATGGAAAGGGGTAGACCTAAGTACTTGCTGGGGAAGGATGCAACATGGCAGGGCAATTCCGGCTGTATCCCAGCAAGCAACTCCTCTGAGCACTGAATCGGCAGGGTTGAATATTTTCCAAAATTTGTCCGGAGCCCAGAGGCCTCACCGAAGACGTAGATTTTCTTTCAAAAGAATCATCTGACAGAATTATGCAGGATCTTACATTTGTAAATGAATCCTGCAATTTGTGATCCTGCCTGGAAGAATTATGTGCCCTATTCAGGAGTCAGGACACAAAATATGTAGGTATTTTAGCCTAACAAATATGTAGGTAATGTCTCGATGAAAGCACTTAACATTTTCTTTGTCTGTATGTGTTTGGATGGTTGCTTTTTCTTAACCAAATTGCAACAGTAACATAAAATATGAAGGTTAACCCACTAAAGGACATAATTTGTTGCACCAACAATGATTATTTCTCATACTTTGATGACCGGCGTGGTTTACAAAACCATTTGAAGGTTGAAATGTTAGTTCCTGGCGAATTAACGAGATTCAAAAATGCGACTGTATAATTTGTAAACCAAAATCTGAATCCTAGCGGACAGTTCGAGCAAACTAAAAATGGATTTCAAACGGCTTATGGAGAAAACCGATCAGTTTGAGCCAAAAACCAACCTGTGTAAAACCATAGAATAAATGTAAGAACATTTAGAAAATTGAATGGAATTTAGGAAAATCTGGAAAAATGAGAAAGACTAGCAAGATCATTGCTATAATTTGGACAAACTTATGTTGTCTACAACGTTAGAGCATCTCGAGTGTATGAATAAATCAAACCGACGCGCCACAAAACGAACCGAACACATTGGGGAGAGTCGAACTGTATATGTCAGAAGACTCGAACCAAGCCGAATAAAAAAAATGCACCATTGCATGGTGAGCACATACATACTGATGCGTGGAAAGAAAAATAATACTCCCTCTGTTTCTAAATATTTGACACCGTTGACTTTTTAGCACATATTTAACAGTTCGTCTTATTCAATAACTTTTGTGAAATATGTAAAAAAAAACCTTTTGTGAAATATGTAAAACTATATGTATACATATAGGTATATTTAACAATGAATCAAATGATAGAAAAAAAATTAATAATTACTTAAATTTTTTGAATAAGACGAACAGTCAACCATATTAAAAAAATCAAACGCGTCAAATATTTTGAAACGGAGGAAGTAGTTTAGTTGGCTTTCTCTTTGCTCAGAATAAGTGGTGGGAGCCGCAAACCGGTGTTTACACTGTGAAGTTCGAACACTCGGACACGCTACTGATTTTGCACAGCAAAATTGATGGCACACTGGAGATGCCCGTATAGTTGACAAAAATGTTACACGCACTGACAATAACAACATTATAAAGGGCTTTCACAGTGCGGGAACGTAGCGAGTTTCTTCGCACCGCTAGCTAGGAAAATCGCCACCTGTCAACCGGGAGAGCACCCCACTAGAGTCCCTCGTTCCCACGCTGAGATACGCTATTCTTCCCCTCCTAGAGTCCACGCACGGCGGAGAAAGAGCTTCTCGTGTGCGCTGTGGAGGGCGTGGCTCTGTCGCGCGCGTTCCCCTCGCGCCGCCTGGGAGAAGAATCCCAAAATTGCCCTCCCGCCCCCACCTATTTCTTCCTCCCACGCAAGATTTCGTTGCTCCCACGCTCACATGGTTGCTCGGCTCCGTGGGTGGGAGTCCCTCACGCCTCGCCCTCTCCAATTCACGGCCAACTCGCCATAGCCGCTCGCGCCACCGACAGAGTTGTTCCCATGCAATCCTCACCTTCCCCTCCAGAGAAACCCTTGCTTGAGCTCTCCCTCGCCGTCGTTATCTGCAAGAGGTAAGCAAACCCTAGCCCCTGCATGGTTAACGGTGGCGCGCCGCCGAGGGATGGGAGGATAAGAAGCGTGGCAGGATGGGAGAGCGGATCGACGTGGCGGATGGGGAGGAGAAGCGGCGCCGTGGATGTGGAGGAGAAACGATACGCACGAGTGGGGAGGAAAAGTGGAGCGGCGCGGCGAAAGGCAGAGCGAGCGGCGCTGAGGATAGGAACGCGGATTGGAGTCGATGCGTCACGAGAAGGAAGGGGCAGATGGGGGGATTATCTGTGGCCCATTCGGCTGGGGCACCGGCTAGGTATGTATCTGTGGGCTGTGTTACCTCACTAATAACTTAATCCAGTTAAGCCATTTAAAAGAGGTCGCAAGCACTGTGGGGGATGCATGGCCTATGGATGATTACGGGCCAATTTCGTGGATAAATGGGCTAGAGGCACGTTAGGAGTACCTTGTCCTGTGAGTGTCTTAAGGCCACGAGTAATGTAGCGGAACCAAGTAGTATATATAGATAGGTCCCACAATAAATAACATTAGTTGTGGCAAATCCTATATGTTTATAGGGATAGTTACAGATAAGTGGGTCCCATGGGTAAATAAAATATTTCTAGTCCCACCTACCGTCACCGGGCTCGGATCCAGATAAGTGGAGGACCAACCAGAGTGGCAACAGGAGCAGCGAGCGCACGGCAGACTTCAATTTCAATATGAACTTTTTTCACATTTTTCAACTTCAATATATATATATATATATATATATATATATATATATATATATATATATATATATATATATATATATATATATATATATATATATATATTGGAATTCTCCAATGCATCATCACATTTGCTAACCCTGGTGATGAAACCACATGCAAGAATTTAGTAGTATGATTTTAAGAGTGAAGATTTGTCTAGTTCTCCGCACGTACATTTTTTGAAATGCTAAACGATGCGTCTTTTGAAAAAACAATTATAAAAAAGTTGTTTTAAAAACCATATTTGTCGACGTTTGATGTCGCAATTCTGGTATTTGCATAGTATGGGGATCGTTGGTGCTAGGATATACGCGAGACTGAGGTAAAAGAGATGGGGACGAGGATTTTTATACATGTTCGGGCCCCTGAGTGGTCAGGTAATAACCCTACATCATGTTGGCCGGAGCCGATGTTGCTCTTTATTCACCATAATCACACCAGTACAATATGTGGGGTAGCCTATCTAACTGTTGTTGACATGGCGGTCTGAAGGTCTGACTTGTAGTCGACAACAGGGTAGCCTTCCTCTTCGAATCCGTGTCCGGCGAGATCAGAGATAGTGCTTTCGTATCTCCTGACGGTATCCGGAGACACCATAGGGGAATAGCCATGCCTATCCCTGAAGTCGATATCCGGCGGCGGCGTGTCTTGGCGTATGTAGGCTTGTATGTTGTGGCTTCTGGTGGGCGTGCGTTGATTGTCATGGGTGTCTTCCATGGTCGTTCCCCCCTCTCCTCCTAGGGGGTCTTGTATTTATACCCATAGGTGTCCCCTTATCCAAGTAGAACTAAGAAAACCAATATGGATACAATCCGAGTAGTCCTTGTCGTTTCCATATAGAACTCTGGTTGTCTTTCATTATCCGGAACTCCCTCGAGGTCAGTTTCCGTATAAGACATGGTATGTGGTGGATCCTGCTGAGATTTAGTCAACTACTATTATGTACGTGGTATCCATAACCCTGACAATATTAATTTATTTTTCAAATTTAATATAATTAATACTTAATTAATCATGTGCTAATAGTTCATTTTATTTTGCGTATCTTCTCAATATTATCTTTTTCTCTTGTCTCAAATACGGGAATATGTACGCAAGCTTTAAAAAATTTTCCCGTGCAGTACACACCAACTAGCAAATATCACGAAAAAATCAATAAAAAAAAACTGCATATGTGCTCTTAATAGTATTGCACATATATTCAAAGTCTCATATTCAAATTCATCATATTTTAGCCGTAACAAAAATTAAAAAAAGTAAACAGTTTTAAGAGTAAAAATCTATCAGAATTTTGTTTTTGTTACGGCTAAAATATAATGAATTTGAAGGTAAAATTTCACACATATGCATAATACTATGGGAAATAGGTGTTTGATATTTTATATAATTTTCCGTGAGATTCACTAGTCGGTGTGCATGCGTTCTCCCGAAACACCCCCATATATACGATAACTAGTGGAAATGTAGAAAATTACACAGCCAAGAAAAAGAAAAGAACAGTAGAATTTCAGAATTATTTCACACACATGGACAGATTAAGATACTCTGCAGTAACTGCACCGTGCCTTTATTACTAACATATGTTAACCTTCGGATTCATGTGTACTCGACTGGATCTGATCCCACGTGGGCCACGAGAAAATGGACATTTAGCCACTTTCAAAATATGGTTTCGCTAGAATGCCATTCCGAAAATGCGTTTCACTAAAATGCCAATATGAAACGCGCACTCACCGCCACTTTGCCATTTTGGCCGTTTTGTGCATTTTCGAAATCATTTTCTCTCCTGCACCAGACGATGAGACGAAATTGCCCTTCCTGGTGAGCGTGGCGAGCAGGGGACAAAACGCCATGGCCTCACCGGCGTATTGAGTGGTGGCGGTGGCGGCAGCTATGGTCTTCTCCCAACTCGGTCGCCCCATCTCACTCTCCACCCTACTGCTGACCACATCGAGAGAACAAGCATGGGCTGCCTCTTTGGTCTCAATCCCATCGCCGGCGGAGATGAAGACGATGATCATATTCATCACCAAGCCACGGTCGTCCTTGTCCCTTTTGCGTTCCATACTCAACTCATCTTGCCGAACAAACTTTCTTTTGACGCCATCGTGTTTGATCCATTGTAGCAACGGGAACACTGCCGCGCCATCGTCGTCCTGGAGCGCGCTCTGGAGCGCCGCCGCTTCGGCATCGTCGACATCCGGCCATCCTCGTCCATCCCGGAGCAAGCCACCGCGCCATCAACTCCTCCTTGCGGTCCTCTTCAAAACCCCTCAAGAACCGAGAAGAATGGAGCATCGAGGAGGGAGATCGACATCGTCTTCTCCAACTTCGGCCGCCGGCGTCAATCTTTGATTCCCTCCGCTCCGGTGACCTCCTCGTCGATTCTTTGCGCATGCACCATCCCTGGGACCTAACCAACCTCATGGATGCACATGCATGGCTTCACATCGAATGGAATGAGTTGGCGTCGTCTCGCCGGAGCTCAGAGCCGCCGCTGAGACGTTTTATTCATCGCTGCCATCAACCAAGCCCCATGGCCTTTGCTCGGCCTCGCCCTGTCCCACACTGTCGTCGCCAACTCGTTCCGCCGCATCCCCGACAAGTCGACGCCCTCGTCAGCAACGATGACGACCACCTCGCCGCGCTCGACCATCTCCGGCGGCAGCACAAAACGAAGAAGGAGAGAAAGAAAGAGAAGAGATGGACCTGCCATTGGCCCCAAGGGCATTTTCGTCTAATCACCACAAAGAAGAGGCAAAATGATTTCGGAATTAAGAGAAAATGAGAAAATGGCAATCCGGCGAGTTGCGCCGCCTTGATATTGGTATTTTATTGAATCACGTTTTGAAGATTGCATTCTATCGAAACCGTGTTTCGAAGATGGCTAAATGTCCATTTTCTCGTGGGCCACCGGGCTGTGCGAACTCGCTACGTGGAATACTTGGGCCCTTCCCTTTCCTTTCCCCAATCCGCCTCATCCGATAATACCCCCCACCCCTCTCTCGTCGTCGGCGGCGGCGGCGCGCGGCCGGAGCCCGAGCTGAGACCACCACCACGGCACCACCACGAACACGACGATGATGGCCGCGGCAGCGAGAATGGCGTTCGCCTCATGCGGCCGCCTCCTCGCCCCCTCCTCGTCGTCATCCCTCCCCGCCCTGCCAAGAACCCGGGGCAGCGTCGCCGCCAGCGGCAAGCATCCCGTCTCGTTCTTGGCGGCGGTGAGATCCGCCTCCGTCCTCTGCTGCTGCTCCGACGCCACCGTCGCGCCGGCCCCGCAGGCGGCGGCGGCGGAGGGGGAAGGGGAGGAGGGGGAGAAGAAGGCGGAGGTTCCCCCCGTGGAGGAGGTGGCGGCGCTGCTGGACATCCGGGTGGGGCGGGTGGTGAAGGCGTGGCGGCACCCGGAGGCGGACACGCTGTACGTGGAGGAGGTCGACGTCGGCGAGGAGCAGCCGCGCACCATCTGCAGCGGCCTCGTCAACTACCTCCCCATCGACCAGCTCCAGGTCTAACCATACACACAATCCATCCAAGATTTCTTATCATTTCAATTCAACATTAGAGATAATTCAATGTAAGAGTAAGCACTCACCGCGGCGTATTTATGCTTTCGCATAGCATATGGATCACAAAAATGTCTCATTTCAATCCATCCAAGATTTCTCATTTCAATTTAGCATTACAGAAAATTATTTGAGAGAAAACACTCACTGTGGCGTAATTAAGAAGTTTTATTTAGACTCGGTTAATTACATCGAGATGATCAATCGAACTGAGTCAACCCCGGCCTCTGCATAAAATGCACACAACCAAAAAAGAAAGAAACAACTAGAAACATCTCCCAAGCACAAAAGTTTGACAAAAACATATATCCAAAAGCTTACGCACTACATGGATCGCAAAATTTCTTCATTACAATCCATCCAAGATTTCTCGTTTCAGTTCAGCATTACAGAAAATTCTTTGAGAGTAAACACTCAGCTGCGGCGTAATTATGTTTTCACATTTACATGGATAAAAAGAAACCTCTCATTTCAATCCATCCAAAATTTCTCATTTCAATTCAGCATTACAGAAAATTCATGTAAGAGCAAAATTATGTTTTAGCTTGGCATGGATCGCATGATTGTGCATTTCAGAACAGCAATATGTGCCTTCCAAGTGTCGTATATCGGTATATGGACCAAGATGTATGCTGGAGGGTATGCATCAGAGAGCGGAGCAAGATAATCGGTTATAATCATTTTTAATTTATCAGGAAATGCATGGATTGGATTAACCTGGCCCAAAATCCCGATGCTTTACTCTGCAAAGTTAGCACTCTATTTTGGTCAAGATTCAATTCGCACCAAATCTGGCCGCGCATGTACAGCCCTAGTGTTAACAGAGTTCGGGAACACTATGCTAGTCAAATAATGTGTAGGTCCTTTTGGTTATTTCTTTTCGTACTACTGATGACAACTGCTATTGTTTGTGACACATGCAGGACAGCAATGTGATTGTTCTTGCGAACCTCAAACCGAGGAACATGCGGGGAATAAAGTCAAACGGCATGCTTATGGCTGCATCTGATGCTTCTCATGAAAATGTCGAATTGCTTACCCCTCCTGAAGGATCTGTTCCAGGTGAAAGGGTATGGTTTGGTACTGAAGATGGAAAGGATCGCCAATCAGAAGCTGCTTCACCAAATCAGGTAACACTTTGGGTAGTTTAGACTTAGATTAACACATTGTTGTTTTAACAATTGCATTTCTTATGAAATTCAAGAAAATTGATATAGTTTAATGTAGAATTTAAGAAAAATATTTTAGTTAACAGACCTCACCTGTATATGTATTGATAAACTATGCTACAGTTTTATACTATACACATCCCAAACTAAAGTATTTTTCAGCATCGCAGCTAATTGGATTGTTGTGTTCTTTTAGGTTCAAAAAAAGAAGATTTGGGAATCAGTTCAGCCTCATCTTAGGACATCAGAAAACTGCACAGCATTTCTTGGCGAGCACCCGATGCGTACCTCGGCGGGTGTGGTTTTCTGCAAAACTTTGCAGGGTGCAAGAGTGTCATAAGTCTCTTTCAAGAAGCTTTTTTTTTTCTTCTTTGGTATCCATATTGTGTACCTTACTGAAAATAATCATATGGTATGAGTAAAAATCTTAGAGCAAGATGGTTTCTGAGGCTTTATGGAGGTCGTTCACAATTTTGTAGCTTTCTGATGTCAAAGCTGGAACATTTTACTTCAATTGGAGATTGATTTATAATTTGATCGTGAGAATTCGAAATGTGATTAACTTTGTAAGGAAGTTATGTGGTACTTTGATAAGGTGATTTCTGCTCTTAAGGATCCATGTGCACTGCTGCCAAATTACTCTAAACAAACAGTAAACACAACCCATTAGCCACTATATAGTGGATATTAGCCACTATACAGTGGATATTCCGGTCGCCTTTCGGTCTGTTTTCCTCAGCAAGTTCTATGATGTATGCAAATGTTGTGATTTCTAAACATTTTTTTGAGCATATCTCGATGTCATAGAGATCAAGGTTTCCCTTACCGTTTTTGGCGCGGTTACCGCACCCCCACGGTAAGGTGGTTACCACGGTCCACTAAAACCGAGCGGTAGCCACGAGATATACCGTGGTTTCAAAAACTGAAAAGGTTACCGTGCATGGTAACCGTGGTAACCGTGCGGTTTTGTAAACCCTAATAGAGATTACCATAAGCCGAAACGATTTTAGCGCCTTAAGTGTCCATATAAACTGGTTGACAGTTGCTTCACATGTATTCATCATAAATTTTGAGGAACAATGAGATCGGAAACTCATGAACTGACTAGTTTCTCTTACAAATGCAGTAAATCTTGGATTACCCATCGATCTAATGCCATATGGTAAATTGAGGATGCACATATATACTACATCAACATAGCTGCTACTTTGATTTCCGTGATTTGAATATGTTTTCCTTGTAGTATTGTAGCTCCTTAATGCTTTCTCTAATGTCATCCATCGCCCTGTGGTTCTTCTCCTTCCTTGGAGCATGTTTCCTTTCTGCGGACAGTAAACAAAACAAAGCAAGGTTATGTTTTGTGGAGATTCTGTAACTTTTTGGTCTGTAAATAAAGGAAATTAAAACTGCTATGGAGAAAATAAGTTGATTTCGATCAACTTCGACTTTTTAAAACAGCTACCTACGATGTATATGGATTGATATACATCGACGATAATTTTTTCCTCAATTACAACGTGATTCTCTTTTTCAATTCCACAATAATGTGTGGGAATTCAGTTGTTAAAGAATAAGTCAGCCAGCAGCTTGGTCAAGTGCAGAATTTGTTAATTCACGGAGGAAAATCACATCGCACACACCCAAAAGTGTAGCAATCAGATATTAAACTGTTGAAGCAGAGGACTACAAGCACAGCACAAGACTGAAAGCAAGAATTAACATTACATTTATAAATACCGGAGTAATTTTACCTTTGGGGAACCATCGGGAGCACAAAGCCGATATACTGCTTACATCAACTATCACATGAGAGAAAATGGCTGCCAGATGTGGCATGTACTTCTATAAAACAAAACAACACAGAAAATTGTCATTCAAAAAGTGTTTCAAAACAAAATTCATAATGCTAACTATCCTATGCTAGCTCATAAGGATATTGGAATACTTTTCACAACATTCTTTGAGGTTACATAATTTATTTATATAATGCTGAAGGTGAAATCATTTGGCTACTATAGTGATGTCAGTTGGACAGAGGTGACCTTTGCTTGCTAGATACAAATTCAATATTACCTAAACTGAACATTTTCAACACGATAATAAAAAAAAGTTATGTAAATATACAAAAACTCAGATGCAATTACTGATAGAAGGGACATTGAATATTGTATCAGAATACAATTTTTCATATACCAAAAGAAGATAACAAAGTTGCATATGGAAGGCGGCTTAAGGAAAGTCCGTAAGTTTTATTTGAGCAATATATGCTCTATGCACAAATAACACTGCAGTGCAATTGGTATGCAGATAAGGTAAAGTCTGCAAAGTGTTGCATTAACTTGAGTTCTGCAATATTAAAAAAAAACGCTTTCCAACTTAACAGCACAGATAATATATTCTGATCTCATTCTTTACCAATAAATCTAGGATAAACTAAATCGAAATCGCACACTGGCCTGCCTCACTCCAGATTTAACCAGTTCAATAAGGCCAAATAAGGACATAATAAAATCCAACGTAAAGGCATTTCAAAATTACAGCCTGGCCATTTGCCTAACCATTTCACTTTTAACTGAGGTTAAGTGTATGCTTTCTCTTACTAACCTTCAAAAATAGTAAATCCATATAGACAGAATTCCCAGCTATCAGTGGAGTGGCTGAGCCTATATACTTCCTAATAAAATCTAGCACCTGAAAATAATTGACAAAAGGAAACCTTCATTAGGAAATTTTACATTGGAAAGAGAAACATTCAGAATATGAAAACATGCATTGAACATTTGTCAGAAATGTACAATTGACCAAAAAATAGAAATAGAAAGAACGCTTGTATGCAACAGTAACAACACAGACAGAGACACACACATGCACAAAGGTAGTTCTACACACACAACTTGGTAAGGTTTCCATAGAAACTGCAATCGAGGAGAAAAAAAAGGTAAACATAAATGGCAAATGGTGCAGTAATATAATGTATTATTGTTTGCAAGCAACAAAATCACAACAGATATCATAAATATCGTTCATCTTACATATGTTGGCAAAATACATTAACTATCAAAAGACTGAAAGAGACCTAGTTTACACATAGAGCAGCACAACAATAGAACATGATTTCACTAAAGCTATACTACTTAAAATGTTAGTAGTGGTGGTGTCCATTTCCACACCACCGCTATCACTAACATCTGGGCCCCACAATCTATACTGTTATACCACTTTTCAACAAGTCTACTATTGGCTCCCCCCAAATTTCAAAATCACCTACTTGTTCAATAAGAAAAATCATGGTATTACTTATACTAAATAAGTGCTTATTAATTGATTTAATAAGCTAGAAATTCAATTTGTTTTCCATTGCAACGCACAGGCTAGGCTAGTATATCAAGATGATTGTACACTGTAGTCACATGTACACTGCACGTATACAGTATCCTCATTTGCAAAACTCATGATTGTAGTTGCTGTCTAGCAACACAACAAAGTTCCACCTAGTCATCTACTCATCTTGAACCGCGATATGTGGTGGATAACGCCATTGAACACTGGTACAGGAGTTCGATACAATACATTGGCCAGTAGGCGCCTCTTTCTATCGGACAAAATTCTGCTTAACTATAAGGGCACCTTCAGAGATTCAGATGTACTAAAAGAGAAGAGCATACTTGTTTCTCAGCATCATTCTCAGAAATGTCGCTCTGCAGCACCTTTTCCTTCAGCCCTGAATTGGTTTCATGAGTAACAGATTTTTGCTCACAAGTATATCATTTTGAGGAAGATAAGCTGTTTACCACTAGCGCTGTGATGAACTTTGCACCATTCATTCATATCATTTACACATTCCTTGCTCTGTCTTATAACCAAGTCAGGACCCTGCAAAGAAGTGACTAGCTATGTTTAGCAATATCTCTGGATTTGAGATACCATCACTACCCAATAAGGTAATCAGATTGCCTATGCCAGTTGTGATCAAATTGCAGTATTGATCAACTGATATAGATTAGAAACTTGATATACAAAGTTAAATTTGCCAAACAACATGGTTATCCAGGATCATAATGGGATTAATAGAATTGGAAAAATAAGACATAGACTAAACCCCAACTTATCGGAATCTTATGGCATATCTCCTTGCATCTTTCCTATACCCTAATATTCGTAACATAACAACATCTTGATTCAGAATATATTTGTTTCTATTCTTAGATTTACATTGAGACATATCGAGCTAATTAGTACTAAAAATAAAATAACTCAACATTCCAATAGTCCTGATGGATTTGTAGCCTTATTTAGCAGTTTTTAACATCTTTATAGACCATGAGCTTGGATAGACCAGTTTCAGTATATGCTACTACGAGCAATCATTGCATAGTGATTAAGAGTCACATATTGCACACCCATATAATAATAAACTGTTAAGGAGCATCGTAAATACCAATGAAACATATTATTATAAGAAACTGTTCACTTCCTAAATTCAAAAGTCAATGGTACACTACAAGTTAGGTATTTCTGAGCAAAGAAAACTATTAATATATAGCAATCAGAATTGCAGAAACACTTAGTTTCAATAGACACCTCTATTCGTTTGGTAAGTTTACCGTCTGTTATAATACAAGCAATCTCCAGTATGCGATCTTTGGTGATATCCAAACCTAAACAATTAAAAACCAGCAGGCTCCCAATTAGTACACTGTATAGTTTTGGTTTAACGCATCTACAAATTTAACATAGAAGAGAACAATAACAAAAATGAGAGTGAAATCAAGAAACCACAGTTCAGAATGGAAGACTGAAATAACATGGGAAAAGTTCCTTTTTAACAAATTAGGAATATCAAGTGAATCAGTAATGACCTGTATATTGTTTAGCAACAGTACAAAGCATACAACCCACCATTATGTGTGCATGACACCAGAATTCAGATCAACTTTAGAAATGTAGTAGTATGTGTCTTTACAAAGAGTGAAAAAATTTATCAGTTGTAAATCATGGCCATAATTTATTGATAGAGATATAGCATGATAAATATTTCATTGCAAACTCAAACGCTTAATAACCAATTTGATCAATATTGTGTAGAAAACTGGAGATAATACAGTTAAGGCTTTATATATAAATAATGGAAATATAGCTCTCATGGTTGAGGAATAAGTTTTGTTAAGCATATTTAAAAAAATCTAATGAACTCAAAAGAAACATACAGCTTATGAAAAGAAGACTAACCAGTCATTTCCAAGTCTATCCACACTAATGGCTTATCATAATCACTTGATGATGAAGCAAGGTTTTCTCCATCGTGGTTTACAATCATTGTGTGATTCAGCCTGATTTTATCTGCAAAGTAAAAGTAATTTTAAATCTCATCCTGAGGAGACAGCAATTAAGGATTGGTGCTATGCCTACAAGACAAAACAACTAAAATAAAATATTTATTCGTCACTGCAGAAATCAAGTTAGCATGTTAATGCATAGGTCATTGATCTATTGTTAGAGGATAGATTTTTATGGACTTTCGTGATTCTATCACTGACCTAGGAGATTAGATCAAGTCCCCTAACAATACATTATTGCTTTCTGATACAGTGTAATTTGGACTTCTATAACAAAAAATGCATTGGAAGAATTGACTTTAGTTTTCAATAAGCCACCCACTATACATTGAATAAGACTGCATGACTATTTAGAAGCTTCACAAACCGGTGAATGGAATAAAAGCCTCTGATTTTATGCTTTGACAAACAATATTTCAGGATTTAGGACTATTGATCTATGAGATCAGACATTCATGTTTCAATTTTTTTTCAATCCAATCTAAAACTGGCAACATAATATCATATCTGGTTATGATGAATCGATATCATGAGAACCAGTAGATTATTTCACTATGAAACATCATGGTTGACAGCAGCACATCACTTCATTGACCCAGCACCGAAATACACCGCCACCACCACGGGATCAACATTTAGCAGCACATCACTTCATTGACCCAGCACCGAAATACACCGCCACCACGACGGGATCAACATTGGTACAAACAGAGAGCATCAATTCAATTCAACAATGCAAAGGATGGAACAGCAATAGAGCGCTCTTCTTACCAGTCTCCGTGCTGCTAGTAACAGCAGCAGCTTCGGTCTTGCTGGATGTTGGTGGTTCCGCACCTTCCTCTCTATCGTCCTCAGCATCCAGATTAAGAACAGAGAACATATTCGCGAGTTTACTCATCTTTTCCCCCAAGAAAAAGAGTGACGGAGTTGTAACCTGGAGCATGCGGGTACAGTTGAACCCCCCAGATTTGGGGGGAAAGAACTGCTATTAGTATTATTAGGGTTTAAGAGAGAGACAGAAAAAGCCTTAGCTTCCATCCAGATCTAGTAGAAGAGAAAGATAAGGTTAGGGCGAATTGGAAAGAAAGGGTGGTCACTCACCGGAGGCGGAAGCGGGATGGATGGAAATCGGGCAGCGCAGGAGAGCGGAGTCGAGGGCGAGAAGACGCGGCGGCGGAAGCAGCAGGACGACGGCGGCGTCGCTGCTCTTCGCAGTCGGCACGGCAGCAGGTGTGACGGAGTCGAGATCGATCGACTCGCCGTCACGGCTCACGAAGGCCCGCGAACGTGAGGGCCCATTAAGCTCGCATTGTCCTAGCTCAAGCAAAAGTTTTTATATTTTTTTTAAAAAAAAATACGAAAATGCTCACTGCCGGGCTACCCCTGCGCGCCCCTCCCCCACGTGCGTACCTATTGGGCCCACCCACTTCTCTCTCCTCTTTTTCTACAAAAGATGTTTCACCTAGTGTATTTTCAATGTTTCACTATTTATAGATCTATAATGTTACAGTGAATTAAAATACTCTTTTGTAAAAAAAAACCACATATTTTGGAAACTCTCTATTAACGGAATTTGGTTTGTTTTTTTCAAAAAAAAATGTTTCATCTAATGTACTTACAATGTTTCACTATGTATAGATCTAATGTTGCAGTAAACGAAACATTCCATTGCAAAAAAAAAAACCCATATATTTTGAAAACCCCCTATTAAGGGAATTTGGTTTATTTTTTGTTCCACCGAAAAATGTTTCACCTAGTGTACTCATAATGTTTCACTATGTATATATCTAATGTTGCAGTGAACCGAAACATTCTTTCGCTATTTGCTGAAACATTGTTTTTATATAAGGTGAAACAACACCCGATTTAAACGAGTGAAATATTTTCGATCTAGTGAAACAATTCCGATATATCTGGTGGAACATCGTGTAACATTTAAAAATAATTCAATAATAAGCTAAATTTTTTTTCGTCGGAATATATCCATGTGTGGTCTTGTTTTGAAGATTTAATTGCAACGAATTAATGGTGCAACCGGATCATGATTTGGATAAGTAATTTAAAAGAAAAATCGGTTTAAAATAGTTTTACACGTAAATCGGGCTGACGTCAGCGCCCGATTTCCCTCGCTCCCCATCGGACGACCGACGCGTAGTCGCGTATGTTCTTTTAAAGTAGGGCGGGACACATAAATCCCCTTGGGATTTTGTTTTGTGGCAGACGATGAGAGGGTTACGCCATGACAATTTCACAGGCAGCCCCTTCTCATTCTCCTCTAAGACGATTTATCATCAGAAGATAACTGCCTACCATCTGCAAAATGCGGGTGGGGTGTTGCCTGCAAAATAACCATTTCCCGATCCAGAGGAAGGCGATTTATATGGCCCGGCTATGAAAAGCCTTCCCTCCCTTTGTAAATCATTATTGTATTCCTCAGAAATCTAGAAAATAAAAAAGAAAGAGGAGGTAAGGGGAGATAAGAAGGAAGCGGCGGTACTCAATTGAAGATAAATACTTTTAGCCATTGACTTTTCAACACATTGGTACTAATAAGGACACTATTATTGCAAGTTACTCCCTTCATCCTAGAGGCCTAGAGGGGAGAGGGGAAAGAAGAAGAGTGGGCAATTTAGTCATAAAAACTTGAAAAATCTAGTGAAGGGGTAAATAGTAGTATATGGCCTGGAAATTTATGATGGTATGGTTCCAATTAACCCTTTAATTACATATTCACAACCACTTTTTTTTCTCCATTTACCTATTGTCCATCCCTAAAAATTCTTAGTAGTACGGACTACTCACTGCATAAAAAAGAAACCATTCTGTTTCATTTACTTCACCAGATTATTCAAATATTTGCTACACCCTATTAAATTTAGGTTTTCTCAAAAAAGTTTTGGTTTCAGCTATTGGTTAAGTTTATTTCTTAGGATATTTAATATATCGTGTATTAAGTAGATAATTTGTAAGAATAATCTAGTCGATAATCTAAATTATACAGGGCCAGTTAAGCGGAGATTAAGTTTCAAGAGGAAAGGCTATGCTACCCTTTTTGTAAATGACGTGTGGTTGAAAGTATAATATCAAGAAATTTGAATAAGAAGTGACCTTTGAATAAGATGAATGGTTACATGTTATAATGTTATACCAAAAGTCAATGACATTATTTATTAAAAAACAGCTGTAATATTTTGTTTCATTCGACCGAAGAAGATAATTAATTCGTACTCCCCGTACTCATTAAGGAAATCGTTTTAGACAGCGACACGGTCTCTAAAACACAACTTTGACTTCTTGTTTCTATAAAAATATTTATTGAAAAGTGATATATGTATATTTTTATGAAAGTATTTTTCAAGACAAAACTATTCATGTAATTTTTATATTTTCAAACTATTAATGATTTATATATCTAAGGTTTGACTTAAACATTATCCTAAACGACTTCCTTTATGAGGACGGAGGGAGTATACTCATTGAAAAGGCAACATCAGTTCTGAATTCCGTACTCTTCGTGTTTCAGAAATACTGCAGTTTAAGAACTCTATTCTACCTCTGTAACGAGGGCAAAACTAAAGCAATTTGATGACTTCTGTCCAGCTAAAATGTTTTTTACATGCCGTAGTCAAAAACTAGTTAGTACAGTATAAACTTAGTATGTTGCATCTCAAACTTTTGGTATCAGTCTCTCTCAGGGAGGCAAAATGCCTGTAAATTGTTCTTGGACTCTTCCCTTCAATTTCACTACCTTTGGGCAAACCTTCCCAGGACGATAAAATAGGACAGAGCAATGCAGCATCTCAAAATTCCCGGATAAGCTTATGCATGGTTACAGACTGAAGGTGAACATGACTTGTCCAAACCAAACCAGTAAGCTTCTTTGTGCATAAAATTATCTGCATAAACATTTGATATATGAGAACCATCATATTAAGAGCATTCAATCCAGTAAATAGACATACTGCAGAACACAGGACATCTAGCAACATCATACACATGTTGAATGGTCCCAAACGTAGGTGCAGTGAATTCATGTGTATTACCTGTTGCTCCAAAAGATCCAACACAGATGGCCATCTTTTTCCATGCTTTTCATGTCAGCTCCCTTATGTCCTTCAGCAGGTAGGCTATTCCTCACGCTGCCTGCCTTCCAGTGTAGCATAATCAAGCATCATCAGACCTACATAATGCACACCATCATAACACAAAGCAATCAGTGTAACACGATTTTTTTTCACGGTGAACATAATTCACAAAGCAATCAGTGTAACACGATTTTTTCATGGTGAACATAATTAAGAACCGTTGACAGCAAAGCACATTATTTTACAAACAGTTTGCCAGGACTGATTCACAGAAATAGCAAAAGTTCAAATCACTTGACAATCATCATCAACCCAGGGCAGACAAAGGCAAAGCTGATTAAATGGAGCACAAGGTGGAAAATAGAATGCCTGGAAAAATGTAATGAATGCACCCACATCACCCCAGTACAGTCTCCTAAACATAACATAAGATCAATGCAAAGTTAAACAAAACATCATTCAGGATCTGGTTCATGTTCAGAAGAAACAATGAAAGGTCAAGTGTTTCTTTCTGCTGTTTGAGGCCTTCTTTTAAAGCAAAACGAAAAGGTAAAAATCTATAAAAGGAAGAAACAAGCAGCCTTTGGCATGTATTTCAAGGAAAATGGTATATCATGTATTTCAAGTCACGATAGTATTTAAAAATAAATGGAAAATAAAAACTTGTGGTAACTTATGTCAGAAAACTCTATAGTTTACAATATTCAGAGTTGTTGGTCTAAGTGTCAAATGTAAAAGTGAAACATGGAAACTTCACATTTTGATACAGATCTGATCAACTCCATGTCCTCCGATAGACAAAAATGAGCAGTGACTGTGTTGCGTAAGTACATACTGCAGATAGTGCAAACCACATCACACATATATGGTATTCTTTTAAGAGGAAAATATGGTAATTTGACACGCTCACGTATTTGAGGAACTTACACTTGAAAAATCTCTACTACTTTAAAATTCCGTAGTGGTGGCGGTGACTCTAACCCTGGAAGACACGCGGAATATGAGCCGTTGGATCGCCATATCCAACGCTCCCAGTTATCAGTTATCCCCATGTGCTTGTGCTTCCCCCCTCCACCCGCAACCCAAACCCACGTCGCTCTCCCAATCCAACCGCCTCCGTCCAGCCGCCGCCGCCGCCGCCGCTCCATCCCCTCGTCGCGCCTCGCCGTCGCACCACGATGCGCCGCCGCCGCTCCATCCCCTCCCGCTCCATCGCGTCGCAACGCCAGATTCATCGCCGCTCCCCTCCCTCTCGACCGTTTCTCTCGGCGCCATCTCCGCACATCCCCGCCAGCGCCGGATCTCCCTTCTCGCCCTGTTTCCTTGCTGAAGCGTTGTCGTGATATTCAGTTTGATCTGCTCGTCATATCGCTGCCGCACAACTCGCCGAATACCAAGGCTCATAAACAAGCGCCGCTGCTGCCGCCAAATCCACCGAAACCAATCTACGCGGCCACCACACGATGGATGCATCACCGTCAATTCCGCCCTCGCCGACTCCGCCACAGCCGCCGACTCCACCGCCACTACCGTTGTCAACGACTCCGCCGCCGCCACTCCCGTCGTCACCGGCTCCGCGACCGCCGTCCGTGCTGCCACCGCCCTTGCCGTCATCTTCGGCGCCAAGCATTGTCAGCACAGATATCGATCCGGTAAGTTAAGCACCTAGCTTAATTAGTCCATGAAAACTATCGATATATATGTGTGCGCTGTATTGCGATTTGGGTTACTTAGCTAGGTAATGTTAATGCATGGTACTGTAGATTAATGCAAGGCACTGTACGTTAATTAATTATTAATTGAAGCACCTAGCTAGCCATCCACTATTATATTATAAAATTATTACTTATAATATATCAATTGCATTAATATATACTCCTACACTAGCTTGTGCGCAGTACTCAGGCTTGCTTCTTTACTTATATGAGGAACTCATCTCTCGCACTCACAAAACTGAGGGACTCATTAACGCATGATTAATTAAATATTACTCCCTCCTTCCCAAATTGATAATCATGTAATAGAATCCAAAATTTCTCAAATTGATCATCATATTACTGCATGGACACAGATTTCATCTAAATACAATTAATGCAGTATGAGAGAATGTGTGCATGCTATGATGTAATTGGCATGGGGTTTTAATCGATGCATGCATTGTGGGAGAATGCGTGCATGATGTCTTGATTGATGTGATTTAAATTGTCCTTGGTCTTGGTACATAAACTTATATGATGATCAATTTGGGAAGGAGGGAGTAGTTTTTAATTAGAACAAATAGATTTTTATGGTTTTATACAATAACTCTAACAACATAACTCAGCATAAAATCAACCTGGCCATCAGCTCATTTTACGAATATACAATACTCTGTGTGGCATGATTCACCAAGAAAAAAAATAATTGATAGCTATGATCGAGCAAAATAAAGCATTGTACCAACTAATGCTACACTAATATTGACCTCCCTGCCGACGTGCTTTTTTCCAGTGTTATATATAATCTCCATGTGCAATATAGATATCCTTGCTTAATCTCATGTGGTACTCAGGTCAATCAAGACGCCATTCATGCTGATATGATTACAACCTGACCCTCGAAGAAAGCAAAAAATTCGGAATCCGAGGAGCATGGAAATTTTCAGTTTGAAATAAGTAGCACAGCCTGAAATTTCTTTAACTGGGAAGACCATTTGTACAGGTTTGGTTTCGATCGAAGCTACAGGTTTAATTTGGAAGATCATGCAGCCATGATGCTACAAATATTAATCTTGATGGTTTAAATTAACCTATTTCATCTATACAACTTGATTCAGCTTAATTTAGTTCCTACATTAGTGCACAGTTATTCTTCATTTATTTGTGCGTACAGGATCTATGGAAGAGGGCCATTAGGTACTAAGAGACCTATTGTGCCATTATATTCATGAATTTTTTGGCTGTTTGTAACCTGTGAAAACTTATAAGGATGTGATGAAATTATTGTTCGTGCCATAATAAGGTTTTCATCATAATAAATTTAATTATTCAACATCATTTTACTGTGTGATTTTAAATTGGTGTATATTTTTTACCCGTTGCAACGCACGGGCACCTACCTAGTAAGGAATAAAAACAACATGGAATGGGGGAGCTGAACAATTACTTCATCAGATATTTATTGTTGTGGCATGATTAATTGTGAAATGCACTATTTGAATGAGAAATCCCCATCCATATACATCAGGAAGCTAAACATCTTTGAAAGACTATGACCGTGGATATACTATAAGAATTAAACAGAGGTCTATTTGTCAAAATTGAATGACAATTCCAAAGAGGAAATTATATCATTGACTATCAGAATAATATGACATGGCTAACTACATATTTGTAGTTTCCAAGGCCTCATGCTACTCACAATATTTAGCGTGCACTACTGTCACAAATGTAACAAAAAACAATTGAATAGGCACTATCAGGCCAATTAAAATATGCCAATATGTGGCTATAGAATGATATATTACTGTATGAAACTATGAATAGCAATAAGACAGACTCACCTAGAGGATTCACCCAATAAATTTGTAGGTTCAAATCTTCCATCTTGTGTGAATAATCCATGTGCCTTTTGGTTTGTTGAATGTCCAAATGCATTAGTGTCATCAATACTGCGTAGTTTTGCTTCCAGAAGGTTGAGAGATGAGTCTAGTTTCACTATTTTCCTAGAAATGGATAGTCTATTAGTCCATAGTTTCATCAGATAGGTACAAGATGTAATTCAGAGAAGTATTTATGCTGACCTACTTTTAGTAATAAGCAAGCAAAAGCTTAGTCAAGCATTAGATTTTCTACAGCAATGGGAAAGCCATTAACTTCTCTCAAAAACAGCATGATTCATCTTTTATACTCCCTCTGTACTCGTAAAGGAAGTCGTTTAGGACAATGTTTAAGTCAAACCTTGGGAATATAAATCATGAATAACTCTCAAGTTGTTGAGTTTGAAAATCTAAAAATTATATGAATAGATTTGTCTTGAAAATACTTTCATAAAAGTATACATATATCACTTTTCAATAAATATTTTTATAGAAACAAGAAGTCAAAGTTGTGTTTTGGAGACCGTGTCGCTGTCCAAAACGACTTCCTTTATGAGTACGGAGGGAGTATATGCTAAATCTGTGCTAATTGCCAAATCGCCAACAATAGCTTCTCATATCCTTCTCTCATTGATTTGCAAAAAGAAAGACAGAAGTACAAATTTCAAAGTAATCAATACAAAAAATAACAACTTCTACAACACAATTTTCTCTAGTGTCGTACACCAATTCATAAGTTTAGAGGCATAGGTTGTGAAAGCACGTTCCTCGCACTTAGCAAACAATGACAAGAGATATCCTTAATGCTCAGCATGAATTGACTTGTAAAAAATCTTAAAGAAGATTTATGCAATCCAGTTAAGCATGTCATTCTCCAATACAACACTTATTCCACAAACACGAGGAAATCCTGAACAGGCTATTATCAAATTTTACTCCAATAGATAACTAAATGGATTCATAAGAAATTAATAGTGCAAAAATGTGCAAGCCTCCTACAAAGGTATTTTCCAATTCACACTTTTTTGTGATGGTACTAGCCCTCCTAGAAAAAAATAGATAGGTACCATCACAAAAAAGTGCAAGTTGAAAAATACTATTGTACTTTTTTGCGATGCTACCAAGTAAAAATGCCCTTCTGAAAAATACAAGGATTGAACGCTGTATCCCTTTTAGAGTCTTGCAGGTCAATAATTTTGTAAAAACCAACTCGTTCCCATAATTCCGGTGAGTTGTGAGTTCCACACGATATTGCATCAAAATAGCTTAAACATTTTCCAAGATACTATTCAGAAACAACACATGATTCCGGTAAGAAATAATTTCCCATAATGCTATGAGATTGTGATCCTGAATCATTGAACTCTAGAGGCAATGTCCGCTTCCCTGTATTGTACACATATACTGACTTCTTTTCATGTGCCGACATATATAATTACCCTGGGTAATTAACTATTTGCCACTCTTACGAGTGGTGATAAAGGATTTACCACTAGACCCACATGTCATAGATATATGAGGGTCCACATGTCATAGACAACGAGTAGCAAATCCTTAATTAGCACATCTTAAAAGTGGTAAAAAGTTAAATGTCCCTAATTACCCATATCTTAGCACAACTGTAACACACAAGCAGCTATAGCGATATCTAGGAATACACAAAAGATTTGGGATTTTTTATTTTTTATTTTACCTGTGGAGGAGGGAAAGCTTGTCATTGCATTGCGCCGCGAACGAGTTGAGGAACTCCACCGTGTTCGCTATGAACATGTTCACCTGCAATGCGGAGAGAGAGACACACACACACACGCAGTCAGAGACGCCAAAAGACCAAAATCGTTTGCTCACCCCGAAGGTGGAGCACCACCAGATGAGATCGACAGTGGAGATCGGAGAGGGGGGGAGGGGGCGAGTGAAGGGGGGGCGGACCAGGTAGATGGTCCTCTGGTCGGAGACGGCGATGGCCCTCGCGCTCTCCTCCTCCTCCTCCTCCTCCTCGAACCCCTCGTCCCTCGGCGCCGGTGCGGAGGGAGGATGCGGCGGCGGCGAGCGCATGGGGCTCCTCGCCGCGGCCGACTTCAGGTGGCGCAGCATGGCGGCTTCCGGATCGAGCCGAGCCTTGGAAGCTGGAACTTCACCTTGCGCGGCAGACAACAATCAAGAACACGGCGGCGGCGGCGGCGGCGGCGGCGTAGAATCGCCGACGAGCGAGCAGAGCAAATCTCGTACTGTGTCTGTGTGGGATCTAACCTAAGAGCCCGTTACGAACTGCCAAAAAGGCCCATCATGGCCCATGGGCCGATGGTCACCTTGCTTTAGGCTGTGTTTAGATCCAGGGGTGAAAAATTTTGGCATGTTAAATCGGATATACGGACACATATTTAAAGTATTAAACGTAGTCTAATAACAAAACAAATTGCAGAATCCGTCAGTAAACCGCGAGATGAATTTATTAAGCCTAATTAATCCGTCATTAGTAAATGTTTACTGTAGCATCACATTGCCAAATCATTGAGCAATTAAGCTTAAAAGATTTGTCTTGCATATTAGACGCAATATGTGTAATTAGTTATTTTTTAGCATATATTTAATATAGATGTTCAAATGTTCGATGTGACGGGTGAAAAATTTTTGGGTGGGATCTAAACAACGCCTTACTCATTTTCTGTAGAGCAATCGATGCATGGGGTCCCATAGATATGATGATCCATCATGGCATCATTTCCTCTCATGGGAGATGAGAGGACCTCCACCTCTAACTTTTTAGGTCTGTTCTCGAATGCCGAAATCCAAACCGCTGGACAGAAGGAAAAGGGGTTGTTATACTATGGGATTTTGTCGAATGATCATGGTACATACAAGGTATTAGGTGATACTTGACGGGAACAGATGAAACAACATATATATCGGCCGATATCTGTTGGTATCAAGTCTCGCACCATCTAGTATCAAATCTGATATAAGATCGATTCTTAGATATCACGCAGTACTATACCTCTACTTCTCTCTTTCTCCACTTCAATTCACCACCAAACAATTCATCCCCAAATCTATCCCCTTCCCCCTCCTCCTCCTCTAAGAAAGTGAAGAACAAGAAATAAAGAGAAAAATAGTTTGTGGTTAGATCTATGAACCTGTGGATGAAAGATAACACCTCCATGCCTTCACCGACCTCGTAGGCTTACTTCCATGTTGTCACTGCTGCAAGTGGTGCTGACCAGCAGTAACGCCTCCTCTCCCTCATCGTTGGCATCGAGGCAGCACTGAATGAGGTTGTGGAGGCCACAAGTAGTGCCGACTGCCGACCAACAGTAACGCCTCCTTTCCCTTATCGTCGGCATTGAGGCGGCGCCGAACGAGGTTTGTGGAGGCCGTAAGTGGTGCCAACTAGTAGTAACGCCTCCTCTTCCTCATCGTCAATGTCGAGGTAGTGCCGAACGAGGCCGTGGAGGAAAGGGAAGGGAAAAGGGCAAGGTTGTGGAGTAAGGGGAAGGGAGGGAGCACACAACGGTAGCGGCGCCACCCACTCTTCATCTCACCTCCTTCCTCAAACCATGTGAGTTTCTCTTTTTACGAAAGAATGGTATCATGCGGGGTGTAGGCTAAGCATTCCCATTCCGAGCTAGGTGGATAGCATTTTCGTTATTGTTTGGATGCTTAGTAGAAGAGGACTTTTAGATATAGGATTTCAGGAGAGAGATAGAAACCAGAAAAGTTTCCCATGAGGTATAGGCCTCCTTTGGATAGAAGGATTTTAACTTTAAAAGCCATATGGATTTTGTTTCATATGTCTCATTCCAAATGAAAATAAGAATGAGCTCATAGCTCATGTTTTGTTTTTCTTTGAGAAGTCCCATGCACTCTTTTCCTTTCTCTCTCTTACCCAAACAAACTTCTTTCAAGATTCCATGTTGACACTAGTTATAGTAGTCTTGTGTGTTTGGCATCCAATTTGACAAGAGCATGATATTCATCAATTCTTAGGTTCCAAAAGAAGCCCTCAACCTCATCTTAATTAAATATCCTTCCAAAATATCATGAATTAATTCATTCCAAAGTAATATTATAGGAATTTCAAATGCCCATTCCTTTGTTGTAAAAGAGCACCTAGAAAACTTTTCTATGGGATTTCAATCCTTCAAAAGCTATTTTTCTTTTGTTCCAAAGGAACCCTTAGACTAAGGCCCTGTTTGTTTCAGCTTAAGATTACTGTAATCTAGATTATTAAACCAGATTACTCTAAGCTGGATTATAATAAGTTGACATAGAATAAACTACGAGCTGTTTGTTTCTCTGGATTATTGGAGGCATCTAAGGGTAGTGGGTCTTTAGCCACCCAATAATCTGAAAAAAGCTCCTCCAGAGGAGATTATTAGATTATAGTAATCTAGCTTATAGATCATAATAATCTACTTGTTTGTTTCAGCTTACTCATAATAATCCAGATTATAATAATCCTAAGCTGAATCAAACAGGGCCTAAGTTCGTATATACCTTTAGGAGTTAGCTACTCCCCCTTTTTCTTAGCATACATTTTTTGAACTGCTAAATGATGAACTTTTGGCAAAAATCTTCGATATAGAAGTTTATTTAAAAATCAAATATTTTTTAAGTTTATAATAGCTGACACTTAATTAATCATGCATTAATGACCCATCTCAATTTGCGTGCCGCTAAAAAGATGAGCTGGAACCCACGTTAGTAAAGATTGATACCTATGCTCTACACTAAAAGTTGGGCCTACGAAGGCTTAGGCCAGTCCCAACCCAAGATACTAGATATAGTTTTCATAAACTCCACATCATCAAGAAATTTCTTTAGTACTAGACACCACTCTTTCAATTCAAACACCACTTTTCCATATTTAAATTTGATGTTACTTATCTCACATGATGTCTTGAATGTTGTGTAGAAACCATGTCTCATGCAAGACCTGGTTTCCTTCTTTTTCTCATTTATTCACTTGCTACATCATTTTTTTTTATCCTAGGTGGCAGTTTATTTAATACTATGGACACCATCCTAGTCATTGGGTTAGGGATGGCCTTAAATCCCATTTGAAATGTACAAGGCCAACGTTTAGTGTGCAGTGTCATGCTTTTGTGCTTGAGGTTATCCATTTCTTAGAAATAATTTTTTTAAAATAAATTCTTAGAAGTGTCTAAATAAAAAAAATATTCATATGTGGTGGTAGGTGCACAGATGGAAGAGCAACCCATAAGGTAACAACAATTTGAGTATTCTCGATTTTTTGGTGCCACACGGTACACCCCTTTAGCTTGGAGTTGCTATAGTTATGACAGGTTGCCCTTGCCATTAGTGGTGGTATGCAATCATCCCAAATATTACGAAGAGTTAACCTCTAGAACTAACAAACATCCTTAAAAAAAACAAATTTTGCTAAGAACATTCAAAGTTTATGTAGTTTGCTGGTAGATATCGTAAAAACATGATACGATTGGAGGACACACTCAAAATGTGGTAATTTGTTATAGAATACTTTCGGCCAATTAAAGAGAGAAAGTCTTTAAAATATAAGCTTAGCTTCTATTTGAAAATTTGAAAATTATGCAACTCTAAATCTTCCATCACCCAAAGTACATTGCTTGCATACATCATATTCCATCACCAAAGTCAGGTTAGAAGCTTTTGGCTCGAAGGACATTCTCGTCTTTTTGAATAATCTCTATCCAATTAGGCTGAATGGGTCCTCTAGCAAATTATTAGCTTTTTACAGTGTTCTCCAATTGTTATACATTTTTCGATGTCTACCAACAAATTACACAAACTTTGAGTATCCTGTAGCAAAATTTGTCAAAAAAAAAAGGTACAAACAAGCATTGATTTTCTCATAACTCCGCATATTTAGCTTTATTGCAAAAAAAAAGAAGACAAAGAACCTTCAAAACTTTCTAAAATATATTATAAACACTACTACTTTATTGAATCATCTCCAAGAAAAGAGTATAAGCTTTACAAGAATATATCCTATTTATGTGAAGTACTAAGATCTTTACCTAACCAAAAGAATAATCATGTACACGATTTTGAGGCAGCTCAGACTGAAAACACTCAACAATGCTAACATCACATGAAGCCTCTTATTACTATACAGGAAAAAGAACTGCTCCAGTTTGATCTACCCTGCAAAAATCAATACAATCAGTCTACCAATTGCCAACAAACATAGTTAAAACATAACGTCTGCAAAGAAAGGAAGGAAGGAACAGGAGCGAAAACGGTCATAGAAATTCCCGATCGACCGAGCGCCGTTTCCGTATAAGGGGTACCGTTTCTGACCGTACCGTTTTTGGCTATCTTTAAATTTTTTTCTAATTTCTTTCTGCATCGTATTAATATCGATATTGAGTAGTTAAAATGATAAATATGGTCAATTACCGGCCGATCGAGCATTGTTTCTGAAGAGATGCTACCAATTCTGATCGTTTTCGACCGTTTTCACCCCTAAATAGGACGACCTTGTTCTATCTAAATAAAATGGTAATAAGCTCTCCCCCTATATGGACTAGAACACTTCAAAGTTGCCTCACCTTAAAATGTATCAAGATTTAGGGGAACATCTTCGTCAGGCTTCGCTTTTGGTTGAGTTTCCTTGCCAATTAGTTTCAGAGGAACATCTAGTTCAGGGGGGCTCTGCACATATAGTTATTTAGATAATCAGTGATGCACTAAACAAACTATCTTTGTCGAAATGTCTTGATGCTCGAAACATTCAAAGTACCATGCAACGTATGAGTGGCCAATTGATGTCTTGAAAAAAGGAATGTTGCTTGATGTCATTTGCACCAGCATTTGAACCTATACGATTTGAAGGATCTCTCTGAAGTAATCCATGGATTAATTGCTTTGCTGCAAGACTAACCTGGAGAATCATAGTGATATTAATAAATGAGAACAAATGAAAACTAAAATACAATAACGAAGTGTAAGATAGGCATAAACATTTTCTTATCTAACACATGCTAACACATACCCTTAACATGATATCTTACAGGCTTGCTGGACAGATTGTAAATTGGACTCAACCTTTGTAGTTGCAAATTGAATACAGTATGCAAAAAATATTGGCCTGCATGACAGGAAACTTCACTGGCCAGTTCTCTAAAAAAGAAGTTCTTACCGGAATGCTACTGGGAAATGTAAGGTCTTTGTGCAGTATGTTATAAAATGTCTTTTTCCTGTTCTTTCCTCGGAAAGGTGTACGCCCATACAGCATCTCATACAATAGAATTCCTATAGCATGGGAATTGATGTTAGCTGGATGTCATCTTATTATTAGCATAATGCATATCAAACAATATAATAATGCCATATCAAACAAGTTCTCATGGTTAGGTACTTAGGTGTACCTGAAAACACATATCTAGTACTTACACATCTTATAATTATCTAGAGAGACTAGGGATGTATTGGTGTGGTAGATACATATACAGATCTCAGAAATAAACACATACGGAGGGCAGTGTACCTTCGGGTGCTTCTAGGCATTTGACATCTAAGCAGCATGGTTCAATTGACACATGGAGAATTTGGATAGGTTGGAGTCAGCACATAAACCCACATGTTCTAATCATAGCACCTACCGGTACCTTTTACACGGAGGCCACTTCCATGGAAGGGCTAGGCATGAGAGGATTTTTAGAAGGGATATTACACCATTCAATTTTATGTTTGTTTTGATCCCTGTTATCTAGTTAAACTGACTAACCTACTTAATGTGATGTAAATTAAAAAAGTGTGATATAGATCAGTTATAGCAGGCAAAAGTTTGCTGCAGTGCAACTTGTGACATGAGTTTTGTTTAATTATGCATAGCAGTGTAGCACAAAACAATTAACTTAACCGCTAATTATTTAGTCAAAGTGGTAATATGGACTATTCTCTGGGTGGAAACCCATGTTCAAAATCTTGTTTGAATGGCACATGGATTATTATGAATAATTTGATGAGATTTTAGTTGAACCTCAAACATCTTTTAGGTGATTGCTATAAGACTATACCAACTACCAAGAAGATCGAATAAATAAAACTAACTCTTTTAATCCATTCTGTGCAATTCTTGTAATCAACTAGTTCATAAGATGACCCAAAAAAATATATTAGGTTATTGCTTACCGAGAGCCCACCAATCGATTGCACTTGTATGCCCTGCACCCGTTATAACCTCCTAAAACGATGCAAAAGTTAGACAACAATCATGCTACTTGCTGAGAAAGAATCAAAGACCAACATTGACAACAAGCGGTTTCGTAAGATGAACTGAAAAATGAAAAGCATACATGTAAAATTAACTAAAAGATAAAAAGGCTACACCTGGGTCTTATGATAATGCATATCAAGTTGAAATTAAAACAATTACTCCAACAATAAGCATAAAGAAAACACAAGGATCATTCTTACTGGAGCGATATACTCTTCAGTACCAACAAATGAATTTGATGGAGTGGAAGGTTCTGAGACAAATGTTGGGGGGAGAAATTCTTGTGACCTTCTTCGTTTTAATGATGTGGAATTTTTTATCACCTGCAGGAGATTTAACCAACATCAGGGCAATATCAAGTGTTTTAAGTGCGATAGTTTCTTATGAACAACAAAAACACATGCTGGAAACCACCAACAAGTACTCAATATAAACATGTTCTTGACACCATTACTGACTTTGAATACTATGCAAGTGGAAAACTCAAAGCTCATTACTCAGGAATGAAGTATATTTTTGTTTTAAAGTTTGCGATCACACATTCTAGCATACAGACTATAAATGACCAAAAAAAATGAAGGTAAATGGAATTAGCAAATATTCTATAAAAACTGCAGCAAGCCTGAAAGTTTATTCCCTCAACTTACGTGGGGTTTTGAAGTCGTCAAAAATGAAAGATCAAAATCAGTCAGTACAATGTGCCCATCTGCTTGGAGCAAAATGTTTTCTGGCTTCAGATCACGGTATATAATACCTACAGCAGGAATAACACATGCAGATTAGCAATCTTTGATCTCATAATAAGTCCAATGGCAAATCAGTATCTTTAATGAAATAGAAATAGATCGCTGATTGTTAACAGTAAACATTATTAATACTTGGTTTCACTCAATGAATCTGTTCAAAAGATAGGAGCACTAAATTATGTAAACACATCTATACCTAGGCAATGAAGGTACTCGAGACCAATTACAACCTCTGCAGCATAAAACCTACAGAACGGATCAAAATAATGTTATATAATAAAAGAGAGAGTAGGTGAGTCGAATGATATAGTTAACATAAGATGATAAGGATTCATGGCAAGAATCTCAATTATCTTATTTTTATATTTCTTTACTCCTTTAAATGTTCCTTGTGGGGGTGGTGGTGAGTCTGCCTCACATAACTAGTCAAAAGAGAAGACTGAAAAGAATGGATATCGAAGACTTCTGGTGGGTGTTCGAGAAAAAGACTACTGGTAGTATTCTGTTACATTTCTTTCTTCTTCTTCTTTTTTTTCATACATGTAGTTCTTCAATCCTACACTACATGTATGTGACAAAATTATTTACTAGAAACAATTTCATTCTATTGAGCCTCAGAAACAGTATATCACAACAACTGAACTCAACAGCTGTTTGCAAATAATCATTCACAAGTTAGCAAAAGCTTCAAACATTGCAATCCATGCAAACCCAGCATAATTTATTAAGAAAAAAGCAACTTTATCATCATTATGGGAAAACTACATACTTGGATAGTTTCTACAACAGAACATAATTGTTTGTATCAAATTTGGGGGAAGGAATAATCTGGCTGGCAGATCCAAGTTCAATCAAGTAGTTCATATTTACTTGTTTGTCTGCCCATGGGGTTTACATGGCAGTAAAAGCAATGCAGTAGTTCCCCAAATCAGTTTCCACAGTTTTATTTATCATAAGCTAGTAAAATAGATTAAAAAATGTAATAATATGTAAGATGTAAGTACTTTTGATGACACATCTTTAGGTGGCCAAACCTATTACAGGAACAAATATTATTTGTAAAAAAAACTATATTCCATACTTGGGAAATTATGTAAGAGATACACTTCAAGAATGAAAGAAAAGGTAAATTTTGAAAACATCATGATTTTCAAATAGTGGTATGTACGAACTGACCCAGATGCAGGAAATTGGAACAGGTACCTTGCACATTCTTCCCTGAAAATTTTCATGGGTTGCCTATCAAGCACTGCAAAGAGTTCTCCTCCCGGACAAAAGTCTGTTATGAGACAAACATGTGTTGGCGTCTGAAAATAGACAACATTAGTAAAGAACCTTGTGGTTTTTAAATTAGCTGGATAATGAAAAACTAGTATGGAAGTTAATACAAAAACTACTCTCTGATGTTTGTGAAATGATGAACACCTTACAGAAGCCATATTTAACTGAAACTATGAGTAATTATTTTATTTAACTAGCAATACAAAATATCTGGGATAAAGCATTGGTCATAACAATGTCAGTCTAACCTGAAATGAAGTATACAATGTTGGGAGAAATGGATGATCCAATAGTGCGTATATTTCTCTTTCAATACAAGCTCGATGTACCTGCAAGAGAGAGGGAGTTGGAGTAATTCTTGCACCTTATCGTACTAGCAACAGCAGGAAAAAGGTTGATCACATCCAGCATGGATGGAAATACAATAACAACATAACAGCATGCTCATGTTCATGAATTAAAATTACCTTGTTGCGGTTCAACATCACTGACTTGTCCATGGCCTTCATTGCAAATAATTCACCACTTCCTTGTAGCTCAACCAAGTGCACACTGAATTCAAAAACAAAGAGATGGTATAGAGATACTTAAACAGGGTGGTATAGAGGCACTATAACCTAGACATGCACCATACAGAAAATAACAAGGGAGCCTAAGAAATATACTCTATCCAATTAGAAAAAACCTAACATTAATATTATACTAGTTGTATCCAGTCCTGCTAACTTGTAGCCACATAAAAGAATATTTTTGGTTTGTCCTGTTAAGGCCATTAAAGAATTTCAAGATCCCGTCGAACCACTTAGTGTCATGGTAGTGACTATTTTTACTAAAAAAACATTTTAATTAATCCAAACTAGACAAAACTATGACTGACGTTACCAGTTTTTTATGATGCAGTCAAAGTAAACATTTTGTTTCTGACAGCATGCTTTCAGAAGATATAACAACCATCTATCAGTTAGCAAAAAGACATCGTATAGAAGATTGTTCAGGACATCTTAGTACCTGCCAGTGTCACCACAGCCGAGAGGTTTTACAGGCTTGAAGTGTTTCAAGCCAATCTTCTCCCCTAAATTTGTAGCCTGCATGCCAAATAATAATAAAAAATTTATGGTTTCATAGAATTTAATTTGGGAGTTTCAGTTAATATGTTTCCCATTCAATTTTAGGATGCACATTATCATATTTTTAAAAATCAGAGACTATTAAGAGCTTAGGGTGCTACCAGCGTCCAGCCATTTAGTACAATCCAGGGGTACACATTTGCTACTTTGGAACATGTGTGATTACAGTCGTTACTTTGCATGGATTCATGTACTAATTCACTGGAACATGTTTATAGTCATGCGGACAGCACGCTCAAACTAACCTGGGTGCTGGTTAGCGCTTTTGACGGACCATATATAATATAATGCATAAACTTTTTTCTTGAATATGCAAGAGAGTTGCGTATCATTTCATTATGAAGAAGAGAAAACGGAGGAACGGGGAGGGACCCCTCTCCTCACCAAGACCCCACAGGCCTAGGCCTTAACAAACTCAAAACCTGAAACCGACCTCATCCCGGCAGAGCTAGCGACCTATCTATATAATGCATAAAATGTCTAAAGCGTTTGCACGTTGAGCATCTTTCTGGATGATCTGTACATGTAAACAAAAATCGCAAAAACAGAAACTACATGATCTATCGTGAAACTAATATTATACAGAGTGCAAACGTACATATCTAGTTATGAGATACACACTACACATCCTCGTTATTCACATCTAGATTTACTAGGTGGCAAAACATCGCAAATAATGAGACCATGTACGCTTTCAATAAGCTTAGTTATGAACTAAGTTACTGCCTGAAAATGGGTGAAATGCAGCATCATACATAATATGTGCTCTCAATTACCTCCATCATGTTCTACAGTAGTTCTACTTTCAGCATAATAGTAACAAACATATAGGCGCTGGACAACACACCATCATCCCTTTTCTGCCTTGCTTTCTATTTAACAAATATTAATGCATTCTTGCCAGGAAATCTGGTTAAAAAGGATAACATGAGACACTATTGGCGTCAACCTCCAAGTTCACTTACTCAGCTAGTCAGAGGAATTCTTTTGCTATAAGCCTAGCATTATATATTATAGAGTATTATCTAATTTGGTACAGTTTGACTCATTGCTGCTGCAGTAATAGAATTTGCGCACCAAACAACAAAATTAACGTACCTTTTCTATAGCTATCCAAGAAGGGTTATTCCGTTTGTGAGGTTTTGGAGAAACACGCATTGAGTGAATTGCCCACAAATCCTCTGGTCTCTGAGACAAAGATAGATTGTGTTATGCCCCAACATAACAGAGAAAAGTTAAATAAAATACTTCTCTAACTACAATATTCATATAAGGTACATTACCATTTTTTCTCTTTTATAATTTAGATATTAGTTGTTTACAGTGTGCTGCACAATGGCCAAGTGCAAACAGATGCGAGGAGCAAACCAAAACAATCATTTAAGTGTGAACGTCAGCGTGCGTCCACACGGTTTGAAGTTCTATATCTCTGTTGAAAAATTTTATTTAGGGCCGCAAGCCATCGTATCAATTTTCACATTAGTCACTTATAAAATGTTTCTAAGGTTGCTACTAGGACCTGGTGGTTATTGTGCTCCTGTTGGTATTTCTTAAATATTTCATCACTAAGATTGAATGAGGTTTCCATTTCGCCAAATAATCTTCAGTTCTTTATGAAGATTGATGATGGTACAAATTATTTGTCACCATTAAGGATTTAATCCATTATTGCATAGTCTAGTATGGGCCCATACTATTTTTCATGTCTTGTTTTGAACTGAGCAATTATTGTTGGTTCTACATTTTTTTTTTGGGCGCAAAGTTGGTTCTACATTTTCACATTGCTGACAACTTCCATCAAGAACTAACTACTAATAAAGTGAAACAACAAAAAGCAGATGTACCTTACCAAGTTGGCATCAGGAAGCTCCCTGACTGCATCATCCACATTCTCTGCTGTAGCTTTGACCTAATTAGACACCGTATGAAAATGAATTAGCATATTTCAAATCTTAAAGCAATGCTACAACCTACAAGTCTGCTCGGCGTTTCCAAGTTTCAGTATATGTGAATCTGAAGCAACAATAATATACAGGGAATTATTATACAATTTACTGGTATACTGAAGTATGAAACTAAGCCATCCAAAAACACCTAAACAGTATCCAACTGATTGAGACGTAACCAAATCAAATGCTATCCAACTGATTGACCCAGTCTCTAGATTCATCTCATCTTATTCCTAAATTAAAATATTATACACCAATTTATATTTGAGATCATCGAAATGGAAATTAATACAGTAAGCTGGCCTACCAATTTGGCACTCTGTATCTCAGTATTCTCTGAAAGGCGGTTCCTGAGGGGTTCAACATGATCACTTCCATCAAGTTGCACACCAATGAAGTATTGAAGCTCCCCCTGCACTCACAGATGTGCAATCACTACCATGTAGTAATCATACCCACTACTAGTTAAAAATTGCAAGCTCCAAAATACTTGGGAGTAGCATTTGGCACAGATTTTTCAGATACCTTCTGGTCGCGCATGGGTTGAAGGTGGAACAAGTTCCAGAACTTCTTCCCTGATCACACAACAATCCAAAATCAGACAAAATCATCAGAGCTTCTACATCATCCAACAGTACTACTGTATATCATCTAAAATCTCAATATCTATCCAGTTCAAGAGAGGGATTCGTGTCCAGAGTTTGGAGCATTACCGCTCTTGGTGTAGTTGATTAGCTGGACCGTGATCTCCTTCTGCTCCCTGATGGCCTCCCTGATCTTGTCCACCGTGCCCTGGTCGGTCTCCGGCCCTTGAAGGAATCTGCCACAATCAGCAAGACCGCAACTATAAATTCAAATGCGGAGGAGAGGAAACAATTAAATTCACCAAGCAACAAGGCCATGGGAACAGAAGCACAAACGTCGAGAGTTACATAGCACGACCGCCGACCAGCCATGGCGGCGCGTGCGCGCGACGCTAGTAGCCCACACCACCATGGGGGGCACGGTCGCGGAGATAACCTCCTCCGCCGCCGGCGCGCGCGACGGGAGGATGCGAAGTTAGCCGCGGCAAGGAGGGGTGGATGCGGCGGCGGATCGCCGTCGGGGCTAGGCTTACGCAGGCCGCGGACGACGGCGGCGACGGCGGCGGCGGTGGGCAAAGCCGCTCCGCCGTTGCGATTGGGCTGGGCTTGGGCTTGGGCCTTGGGATATGGGCCTAGTCTGACCCAAGATCAGATGGCGGCGGTGGGCAAAGCCGCTCCGCCGTTGCGATTGGGCTGGGCTTGGGCTTGGGCCTTGGGATATGGGCCTAGTCTGACCCAAGATCAGATGTCACGATTACCGTGTTTAGTAGGTCACAAGTCCAATTTCTGTCACATGTTGCCTGCCTTTGTAGTGTGATTTTTAGTTGCACTGTCTAACTTCAGTCCCTATACTACTATAAATATTTTTTAAACCCTTTTTGTTTTTTTATTTAGGCGATAAGTTTAGAAATGCTATAGAATTTTCTTAAATTTCACAAAAGAGAAAAATAACATTTTTTCACGAAAGGTAATATGCTTTTTTTTAATCAGCACAATCTCTAGGGTGAAACTTTCTAGAGTATTTTTTATCTAGAGAATTATGCTATCGTATTTGTCAGGGTTATGGATACCACATACCTCTAATAGTAGTTGACTAAATCTCGGCAGAACCCACCACATACCATGTCTTATACGAAAATAACCTTCGGATATAGAAGGAGTTCCGCATAAGGAAGGATGAATAGAGTTCTACATGTAAACGACAAGGACTACTCGGGTTGTATCCATATTGGTTTTCCTAGTTCTACATGGACAAGGGGACACCTATGGGTATAAATACAAGGCCCCCTAGGAAGAGAGGGGAAACAATCAACATACACGGAACAACAGAAGCCACAACATACAAGCTAACATACGCCAAGACAAGCGCCGGATATCGACAACAGAGATATGCCTGGATCGACCCTATCCGGTTCCTACAGAGGCCGGCCGTAGGGATCTAGCGTTGTCTCTGATCTCGCCGGACACGAACTCGAGGAGGAAGACTGCCCTATTGTCGACTACGAGTCAGACCTTCAGACCGCCATGTCGACAACAGTTAGATAGGCTACCCCAAATATTGTACTGGTGTGATTATGATGAATAAGAGCAATACCGGCTTCGGCCAACAGGATATAGGGTTATTACGTGACAGCCCGAACCTGTATAAAAATCCCTGTCTCCATCTCTTTTACCACAGTCTCGCGTATACCCTAGTACCAACGATCCCCATACTATGCAAATACCGGAATCGCGACATCAAACATCGACATTATTGTAAAAGAGTTTTGGCACCGCTTAAACTTTTGAATTATCCATAATCCTCACGTTAAGATATCTATAATAAAAAACATATGCCATACTCCCTCCGTCCCCTATATAAGGTATTTTGATATTTTACTTATACTGTTTGACCATTCATCTTATTTAAAAAAATTTAAAATTATTATTTATTTTATTTTTGACTTACTTTATTATCCAAAGTACTTTAAGCATAACTTTTTGTTTTTATATTTGCACAAATTTTTTAAATAAGACGAGTGGTCAAACATTGTAAGTAAAATGTCAAAATCCCTTATATTAGAGGACAGAGAAAGTATATAACATTAAGTTTATCTACTCATGCTTAAAAAAAATGCACATTTATGAAAACCAATTTACACCATCAACCAAACATAGGCGGACGAACATCAAGTTTTTTCTTTATCCTAACCACGACAATTAGGTTGTGTGTGTGTTTGGCTCAAAGGGATGGGAATTATCCTTCGCACACACAATACACAACGACTCATTATCATATGATTTATTAAATATTAACTAAAATTTTGAAAAATAATTAATATAATTTTTTAAACCACTTTTCTATAGATATTTTTTTGTTTAGTAGTTTGAGGAGCATTTGCGTGAAAAACGAGAGAATAGAGTGCACCAAAGAAACACAACCTTACAAATTACATAAACCAACTCATAGGCAGGCATGTAAATATATTATAAATATAGATATGGATTCTAATCCCTCGAGACAACACTTTGCCCCTATTTGAGAATCCAACAGAGGGGAGATAAAGTTTCGGATTTTCGTGGCACGCTTTTTAAACTGCTAAAATGTGCGATTCGTGCGAAAATTTTCTATATGAAAGTTATTCTAAAATATCAGATTAATTTATTTTCTTAAGTTTGTAATAATTAAAACTCAATTAACTACAAGTTATTATCACCTCGTTTTACGTACAACACTAGTTGATTCACTTAACAAACAATAAAAAGATGTGAGCAAGGGGGTTTTGAACTCCCGACCTGCAATTCCTTCCCAGGATCTCTTCCCGCGTGTACTCCGTCAGCTCCAGGAAGCTATCCGACGCGAAGATCTGCACAACCCCCCCCACACCACACCCATTCTGTCAGTCACCACCAGCACACGCAAACACGCAGGCGACCGGCGAGAAGAAGAGACCGGCGGCGGCGAAGTGGCTGCTTACGATGGGGTTGTCCGGGATCCTGGGGTCGGTGATGACGAAGTTCTTCTCGATGCGCTCCAGCGTGGTGGCCAGGTCGATCCCCTGCCGGATGTCCTTCTCCCGCTCCGCCCGCTCCCAGCTGTCCGTCCTCTCCACCACCTCCGGCGCCGGCGGTGGCGCCGGCGCCGGCTCCTCCACCACCGCCGGCGCCTCCCTGCTCCCCACCGAGCTCCTCTTCCCGATCTTGAACCTGCCAAAGCATGGACAGACACAACTCTCAGTGTCACTGCCGTCCCGGCAATCTGTCGAACAGGTGGGGTGCGAGAGTCTGACCCCATGAGGGAGGAGCGGCCGGACTTGCGGCCGCTGGCGAGCCGGCTCAGGCGGGACTCCTCCTTCTTCAGGTCCCAGAGCGGCGACTTGAAGGACCCGGCTCCTCCTCCTCCGCCCGAGGGAGTGCCGGGTGCCACGACCGGCGACATGGCGGCCATCTTGTCCGCGTCGCTCATCTTGGGCGGCGTCAGCAGCGCCGCGTCGGCCGGCGCGCGGGCCCCGCGCGGCTGCTTCACCGTCTGCACCACCTCCGTCATCGACGACATCGCCTTGTCCTTCTGCCTCTCTGCGCTCCACACACGCCAATGGCGGCATTGGTAAGACAAGAGAATTAGAGAAACATCGAGGAAACAGAGGATTCCGCGGCGGAGGCGGCGGTGCTCACCGTCGTAGCGGATGAGCGACACCGGCAACTCGTTCGGCCGCATCCGCTTGTCGCTGAGCCCCTCCGTGTACTTGCTCACCTCCACCTGCATCCTGTTCGCTCATACCCGAATCAGAATCGCAGCCCAGAACTCGAATGCAAAGCTCATCTCATCTCATCAATGGCGACGAACGACTAGTGCTTCGCTTACTTACCCGATGAACTTGATGACCTTGCCGTTGTCGTCGCGGATGGGGGTGACGGTGAGGAGGTTCCAGAACGGGGCGCCGTCCTTGCGGTAGTTGAGCAGGCGGCCGCAGAAGCTGCGGCCGTGCTTGACGGCGTCGCGGATCTTGGCCACCTCGGCGGCGTCGGTGTCGGGGCCCTGGAGGAAGCGGCAGTTGCGGCCGACCACCTCCCTGGGGGAGTAGCCGGTCATGGTGAAGAACCCCTCGCTGGCGTAGATGATGGGGCAGTCCGGGCGCGTCGCGTCGGACACCACGAACGTCTGCTGCAGGCTCGACAGCGCGTCCTTGAGCTCCTGCGACACCCGCGGCAGGGAGTCGTGCGACGCGCGCCCGACGCCGCCGTCCACCGACGACTTGCCGCTCCCCGTGCCGCCGCTGTCGCGCCCCGCCGTCGCCGGCGCCACCGGACGCCACGCCTGCTGCTGGTGGGCGCCGCTGCTTCCGCTAGGCGCATCCTCGGCGACGATCTCCAAGCCGGCGGTGGCGCCGCCGCCGCCGGAGGTGGGGAACGCCATCCACTTCTCCACCGCGTCGATTATCTCCTTCGAGCTGCTGCTGCCCGCCATGGATGCCGATGAGATTGTCCTCGGCTATTTATCAGCGAAGGTGTAGCAATCTTGGCCGTGCAACCATCGATTCTTGCTGCAAACAACACCAAAAAAATAATAATAATCAGAAAATTCATACATTACACTCACATCCACCCAAAAAGGAACAAATTAATCATCACAAAACCATGCAACCAACCCTTGCTCCAACAAATCTAGGACACCACGAGAAAGGCAAAGATACCTAAACAGAAGGATTCTTTTGCTTATCTAGGGAGTACTATAAAAAAAACCCATCCATTTTTTTCACTGTTCAAGTTCAGAAATGTAAAGAACAGCAACCTGACAGAAGAATGGTACACCAATCAAAACACCTCTCTCTCTCTCTCTCTCTCTCTCTCTCTTCACTGTTCCATTACCCTATCCACTTCCTTATCTGGGCTACTGGTCTAACCACTTCTTCCAACTCAACGAGAAGCCACATAAAAAGGGAAGTAAGACGAGAGAGAGACAAATTAATCAGCAACCTCTCTTCAGGCAGCGAGCGAGTGATCGATCGATTCAGATTCAGGCAGCAGACAGCAGAGTAGTCAGGTCACTAGCTAGGCAGATAGGCTTGGATCGATACCAATCCAATCAGTCAGGTGGCGCCGGGGAGACGAGGGAAGAGGAAGAGGAAGAGGAAGAGGAAGAGGAGGAAGCAAGTAGGCGACAGAAAGAATGGCGGGCGTAGCAGCAGCGGCGGCAGGTGAGGATAATGCAATACGCGAGCCCGTGAGCGATCGAGCGACTCACGGTCGTCTCGCCGGGATTCTGTGGCCGCGGCGCGGCCACCTCGTCCCCCGGCCGGTGACGGCATCTCCGCGGCCCTCCCCCAGAAATTATTGCTCGGGTGGTGGAGGTGGTGGTGGTGGTGAGAGGGGTGACGGCGACGGGCGGCGACGACGATCTTTTTGGGGCGGGCCTGCGGCCACGCGGGTGAGCACGACGGTAGCTCCGACGGATTGAGATCCTCTACATTAAAGGCTCCGTTTAGTTTTCACGCAAAAAATTTTCACCTAATCACATTGAATATTTGGACATATATATATATATATAAAGTATTAAATATAGATAAAAAAATTAATTACATAAATTATGTGTAATTTATGAGACGAATCTTTTAAGCCTAATTGCGCCATAATTTGACAATCTGGTACTACAGTAAACAATTGCTAATGACGGATTAATTAGGCTTAATAAATTCGTCTCACAGTTTACAGGTGGAATATATAATTTATTTTATTATTAGACTGCGTTTAATACTTTAAATATGTGTGTATATCCGATGTGACACGCTAAAACTTTTCACCCCTAAACTAAAAAAAGGCCTAACTTTAAGTCATTAACATGTGGAGTCTATAGTAAAGAGGTCCCACATATCAGTAACTTAAAAGTCATGTGACTTAAGTTATAAATTAAAGTATCTCAATCCGGCTCGGACTGCCGGAGGTGGGCGGTGAAGAGAGGGGTTAACCAAAATCAACGCGGCGCAGGTGTGGGAGAAGATGACTGGAGATGACGTAGTCCGGGACGACAGAGAACAATCTGGTGGTACTCCGTACCGTCGCTGGATGAATGAAAGCTGCACACGCTGGTGTAGTTTTTCTTCTTTTCTTTTTTTTTTATCGCAACTTGCTGGTACAAGTTCGATCATACAAATTTCATTACCGATTGGAGTCAAAATGCCAAACAAACACTCACTTGGGTCTAACGAGTGTAAACTGGAACAAGCACTACTTTAGAAAAAAAAGGCCAACCACTAACGGCCAGAGCAAATTGTTTTTTTAGCGGAAAACGATTTTCGTTGTTGGTAGTGTAAAGAGACCCGCTAGCTAAAATATTTTTTTGAGCAAAATAATCCACCACTTCCGAGGCCCGCCGCCGGCAGATTCGCTTTCCCGATGGTTGGCTCCCCTATGTCGTCCATCGTTGCCATCGTCAAGGCCGCTAGATCTGGATCGAGCTGCCTCATCCCCTATGTCGTTGTTGCTGTTGAGCCCTACCATAACTCCCCTTCCCGCCACCGCCACCCTTCCCTTTGCAGCCGGCGGTCGCTGGCTGCCATAACCACCACCACCACCCTTCTCATCAAATCGAGTGAAGGAGAGGTGAGGGAGGTGTGGATTGAGTGAAGGGCAGGCGTGAGAGTTGAGGATTAAACGAGGGAGAACTGAGGGAAGGGAAAAGAGACTTCATCTCTTGATTTGGTCCGAAAGCGTCCTTTTATGTCTTAAGAGAACCGCACCCCACTAGTAAAAATCTATTTTTTCTGGCGGGGCTAGGATTTCAGGGCCTCTCCTTATTTTTACAAGCAGGACTTTTTAGTCCTACGATGAAAATAAAACCCAAGTGTTACGAAAAATTATCTTTTAGTAGTGTAGAACACACACAAACTGAACTGACTACGAACAAGCTGAGGTATTACACTCCCCGTCCGCATCCCCCTCGCCCCCAACCCCTTCACAGGTTGACGCCCTTAGTAGCTTATCACTTATCAGCAGACGAATACCCATTATCTCCCCTCTGTGCTAGGATACTATGTGTGTATCCCCTCCACGGGCCAACATGTACACACATCGTACCCGTGCAACGAAGCAACTGCCTAGAATATCCACTTGGTTTTACGGTAATGCATTGTGTCCCGTCCACATGCCAACATGTACGCACACCCATATAGCATCAGTTAAAGCTCTGGTACCACTACCACCTATTGTTGTCGAAACGACAACCGCATACGTCGAAAGACGTGGTTTCTCAACAGTGGTTGGAAAAGAAGTAAAGTGTATTAATTTGAGAATTTTTACTCGGAATCCCCCTATTACATGGCCCTATGGGGCTATTTATAGCCCCTATTACAAGTCTTACTACTAGGGCTTTGGTTATGCAGGGGAATTTACATGGTTGCCCTTGTGAAAGGGACATTTACATGGGTACCTAGCGTAATTGAGGTCCATGGGCCCTTAGCGGGCCGACTGGTTATAGTCAACCCAATTGACCCCTGGGCTTGATGGGCCAGGATAGCTTCTTCGGCCCTCCCGGGGCCGAACCTGCTACGGCGAAGTCGTCCCCTTTCGGCGTACGCTCTTCGCCTTGCGCCCTTCGCCCAGGAGGCCTCCAGCTCGGCTGCGATTCCCTGCCTCTCGTCGTCCTTGCTCCATAGTCTTCGACATGGGGAGGGTTCGCCTTGACTAACCTTGACGTCTCGGGCTTGAATCCTCATCGGGCGTATGCTTTCGGCAGGTTTGGTCGAAGGGCCTCATGCCATATCGCCAACAAGCCCCTCACGGGCAAGGGTGAGATAGGAGCTTTGGCCGAGACCGTGCAAACCATGTGATATGGTATGTGGCGCCCCCTTTCGACCGGTGATCCTGCCGAAACCTACATCATTCCTGCAAGTAAAGTTGTTTATTTCTTCACTTAGAAGAAAATTTCTTTGAGAAGAAACTCCTCTTCGCATTCGCTGCAAAGCGTCGAAGGGGGGTTATTTAGTCTCCTTTATTACTATGAATAGTAATGGGCCCTGCGGGCTTTCCCTTTTCCGTATTTGGGCTTTTTACTGTTCGGCATCGTCCCGATGGGAATTTACCGTTTCGTTTGCCCTTTGAAACGTGTCAGAGCTCGATTGGTTGGCAGGCGAACGGTCTCACTACGGGGTTATATATACCCCCAAACCGGCCTGCCATTTTTCACTCTCCGCGTGCTCTCCCCCTTTTTTACCGCTTGACTCACTCCGCGCTCTCTTCGCTCTTCTGTTTTTTCAGCCTTTTCGCCATCGTCGTCCTCCTAGCCTTTCGGCTTTTCGCCTATCTTTTCTGTGCTACGAGCCTGATGGCCCCCCGCAAGCCTACCAAGTCCGGGTCAACTGGCGAAGATCCTGGAAGCCTTGGCGAAGGATGGTCATGCTTCCTTGGCAAATCGCTTGTCAAAGAGGCTGACTTGGGCGAACTGGTATCATCCGGTTCTCTCACAGAGGGCCAAGGATCGTGCGGGGGCGAGGCCGTTGTTCCCTCGCCTGGGGATGGGCGAACGGTTGTCTTTGCCACATACTTCGCTGCTGATCTTCGCCTCCCGTGCGACGACTTCTTGCCTTTGGTGCTTTCGACGTATGAGGTTAGGCTTCCCCAGCTTAGCCCGTCGGCGTTCCCGAAGCTGGCGGTTTTCGCTTGGATGTGTCGGACCTGTGGGTTCGCCCCTACCGCCGAGCTTTTCGCCGTTCTGTTTACTGCATGCGCCTCGACCAAAGACGTGCAGACGCCGGCGGGCCCGAGGAAGACCGTTTTCGGCTGCGTTGTCGCGACCGAGAAAATTACCTTTTCCCGAACGCTAGTGTATTAATCCCCGTCCCAGGAAAAGCCGGGGTACACCACACAAACATGATACAAAGGCACATCTTTATTATATCGATAATATTTACATTATTACAAAGGCACTTCAGGCCTGACAAACAAAAATAAACAGCAGTGGACTAGCGGGCCTACGGCTCCATCTTCACAGGCGCTCAACTGGGGTATAAGCCAGGACTCCACCTAAGACTTCTTCTCCAAAGCTTCTCTTACTGAAGGGGGGGGGGGAAGATAGAGCAAGAATGAGTACAACCACAGTACTCAGCAAGTCCCACCGGGAGATGCATGATTAATGCGAGGGAGTACAAGGGGTAATAATATAGGGGTTAAGTTTTGCAGTAAACAGCATTTAAAAGTCACTTAGTTACCCAAAGCTATTTTGTAAACACGATCCTAGAGCTATACAATATTATTAATCAAGGCCGTGGACCCACACGAACCTGCCTTAACCCAAGGCCTACGATGATTCAGACCGAACTGGCAACCCGACCCTGGGTCCCAGCTCGTCCCAAGCCAACCTAGGCCAACCATTCCACATTTTAGTTATTAAACAGGTTTTAAGAATTTAAAACACTAACTTGGGTACATTGCTAGGCTTGCCCATAACCGAGGGCGCGGCTATTCGAATAGATTATACTCTGATCAGAGGTGTACATCTTTACCCACAAGACACATCTTCCTCACGTGTAACCACGTGCCACATACCACCACGGCATACGGACGAAAGACGTGACATAGTTCCCAACCCATCCTAGCCATAAACAAGAGTACCGACCCAACCCCACCTACGGCCGGAACCTTCGGGACAGGCAGGCAGGATTGAGCCCCTAGCAGCAGAACACCAGCCCTGTGCCATGACATCTCGACTACCGGGCCGCAGCTCGTGTAGCCTTCATTTGTCCTAGAGATGTCCATCGACCCCCGACTTCGTCCATCTCCATCCGTGTACCTTTGTTTATAACCAGACTGAGCCACAAACTAAGCCTTACCCACTAGACATGTGGAAGTACGGTAGTGCTTTGCAACAGAGGCCCGAGCTTAATCCTTATAGTGGCCGGGGTGCTACTTCCCACAACTGGCATGCACCCAAACCCCACCGGAAAACAGGTTTTAGGGGTTTTGAAAGAGGAAGAGAGGTGTATGTCCAATTCCACCATAATCCAACCATTCCATAGTGTCCAAGTGATATGAGAATTCCCAAAGTCTAAAGTTATAAAACCACCTAATGTTGCCTAATTAACCAGCGAAGCATCTATCTAAGTTCATACTAGTGGAACCATAAATAGAGTACCCACTAGTTGGGGTTTTATTTTCCTAGGGTGAACAAGGTAATAATAACAATAGCAATAATAATAAGGTCATAACAAAGGTAAATAGGCACGGCTAAATAAAACAGTGATAACGCGGGAATTTAAATAATGAGATAATGCATTAATTTAAATCAAAATAATTTTATAAACTGGGATTCAATATGCTCAAGGATGATGTGACTTGCCTTGCTCAAAGAGAACGGCTTTCCGAACCTTCGGCGACGACCACGAACCACGCTTCGGGAACCTCTGGAACGACGAAAGCTACGCGAAGCACACAAGCAAAGCTACAAGCCTATAAAGAAGCAATAACAATACATAAAAAGAAAGCACAGGGTTCTTTAGGTTATAACAAACATTAGGAGACTTGAACGGATCGATTCGGAGCTTGTATGACCAAGACATGGTCATCCGAAGTTTAATGTTGTTATATGGAGATTTGCGGATTATTATAATTAGGTTTTTCAACTATAAAACATGTGTAAGCGCTAGCCTGGAAAAGACAGGAAGGCTGCGCTGTTGACATGCGGACTCCACATGTCAACCTAAGGGACCACGGTGGACCGGGTACACAGAGACGGTCCACGGGTCGACAGAAGCAGATCCCGTGTGTCAACCGAGGCAAGTGGCCGACAAACGGACTCCACTAGACACCACACGGGCTGCACACGTGGAAACCACGCGGCTACCGAGCGGACACACTAACACGGTCACCACATGCACAAGCGAACGACTGCCGACACCGATACATGGGTACTGGGGCCGACAACCGCACAACAGGCACGGGCGACACCGAAAGGACGAGGACGGGGCAGCGAGGGAGAGGGATCCTTACCACCACGCGACGAGGCGTGGGAACGACAACGACGAGCGGGCGCGGTGGAGACGGACGGCGAGGGAACGACTTCGGCGGCGATCCTTGGACGAAGGCGAGACGCGGCCGGCACAAGGCTTGACGACGCGGAGCCGAGGACGAAGACGACGACAGGGCTGCCGCGGCTCGCTTGACGGACGCGGACGACGGACGAGAACGGCTTGATGGAGGGACGAACGCCACGACGACCGGGAACGACGAGAGGACGACGACGACCGGGGCCGGCGAGGAGGCGACGAGGGCAGCCGGCAGCGGCTGCACGGAGACGAGGACGGCGTGGAACACGCCGCTGCGAATCCGAGGATAGAGGCGGCGCCGCGAGACGACGAGCCGGCGAGGATGAACGGTGAAGACGACGACGGACACCGGCGGTGTTCGGGTGGAGGGGAGGCGAGGCCGAGGGCGACCTTGCCGCTGCGATGCCGGAGGTGGAGACGGCGACGTCGGCCGGTGCACTGGCACGGCGGAAGGGGCTGCCGGAGTGGGTGCCGACGAGACCGAGGGAGAGGCGGCGCGGGCGACGGCGTTCCGGCGAAATTCGGGCGACGCCGTGGCCTGGCCGGGGAAGAGGATGGCGCCGCGGTGCCGGGGAAGGAGGCGACGACGACAGCCGCCGCACCTGCGAGGCGGCACAGGCGGCTGGAGGCGGTGGAGTGGTGGCGACACCACTAGACGTTGACGAGGACACCGTTCCGGCGAGCTTCGGGAGATGGGACGGTGAGGCCGGTGAAGGGGACGGCGTTGCAGAGCCGAGGAAGGCGACGGCACGGCCGGACGGCGCGCGGGCGAGGCGGTAGGGGTGGCTGGAGTTGGCCGTCAGCATGGGAGAGAGAAGGAGGACGGCGGGGAGAGGTGGTGCGGCAACGGGGAGACGCGGGAGGAGGCTAAAACGAGAGAACGGAGGAAGGCGATCCCATTTTATAGCTGAGGAGAGGGAGCCGGGCATGGGAGAGGGCGGAACGGCGACGGGAAACACGGCCGGCGGCCATGGAAGGCGGCCGAGGAAGGCGCGGCTGTTCCGGGCGTTAGAGGGCACGAATCAAGGGGGAAATTGGGGTGAATTGAAGAGGAAGGAATGGGAATTAATTCCCCCCAATTAATTTTGGAATCCATGGTTTGATTTGCGCGGATTAGAGGGAGCAAGAAACTAGGGTTCACGGGAGAGAGAGAGGAGCTGTGCGGGAGGAGGACGATGACCCGGGTGGTGGGGCCCACGCAGGCGCGCCGTCAGCGCACGCACGTGCGTGGCACGGGCGGGAGGGCGCCGCTCGGCTTGGGCCCAGAGGCGGCCCAGGAGGAGAGGAGGGAGAGGCAGTCCGGGAGGGAGAGGGAGGAGGAGGGAGCTGGGCCGAGGGGAAGGAGGGAGGGCGGCCCAAGAGAGAGAGGGAAAGAAAAAGAGAGGGAGGAGGGAAGGACTTTGGCCGCGGGCCGAGAGAGAGAGGGAGGCTTTGGGCTGGGCTCGGCCCAAAGGAGGAAGGAGGGTTTATTTTTAGTTTTTTTAGTAAACTTTGATAATTGTTTTTGTTGCTTAATAAATATTTCCGGTGCTCTGAAAATTCAAGTAAAATTTGAGGGCTCCTTTTAGACCAAGGAGAATTTAACAAAAATTCTCCGGACCACATTCGAATTTTTCTTGTACGTATTTTAGTGTTTGCCAATTTCTTTTCGAATTTTAATTAATTCTATTATTCCTTTTAGGGAATGATTTTTATTTCGGGATGAATTTATCAGGACGTGACATGCGTGAACTTCATGTTGCGGCCGGAGCGTTCAGATGCTTGGCCAGTGCCCGTGTCGATGGCGAAATGGGACAAGAACTGGATGCAGAAATGGTTCTACATCAACAACCCCTACTCCGCCGAAGATGCTCAGGCGAGCTTGCTGCTTTTTGAGCGTTTTGCCGTCTCCATCAATGCGAAGCCGAACGTGGAGATCGACGGGACTCTCGAGTCCCGGCTCATTCTCCTTCGCAAGGTTGCCCGGCGGCTGAGCACCCGGGACCTTTGCGAGGAGTTTTGCCTTCTTCGGATTTCCCCTCTTGCCCGTGTGTGGGATGTTTCCGTGAACGAGGGCGAAGAAGTTCTTGGGCTTCCCCGCCTAGTTCTCCCCGCCGGGGCCGAAGGTAAGGTTCTTTGTTTTTTACTTAGGCCGTGTGCTTCCTTCATGAAAGCGCTTTTCAGGCTAAACGGTTGTGTTGCTCTATTTTCTGTCACGACCGGAATTAACCCAACGGGCATTCCTTACGTGCGTGCATTATTCCTTGTCCCAGGAGGCAAGGTACACCAAAAGTTGATACAATTCAGAGTTTAACAAGTGGAAGCGTAAATAGTTAATTTATTACATGGGCGGCGAAAGCCCAGCACACATGAAGACAAACGAAAAACAACGGAAGACTAGGGCGACGACCATAGTCGCTTGACGGCAGGCACGAGCTAGACACCAAAGCCTTCATCTTCCAGGAACTCTTCTTCTGGGTTTGGGAAAAAATTAAGCAAGACTGAGTACAACCACCGTACTCAATAAGACACACCCACAAGTGCAGAATAAATGCAAAGGAGTACAAGGGAGTTATACTATAGGGGGGGTTAGGGTTTGCAGTAAATAGCATTAAAAGACACTTAGTTGCTCCAAGCTATTTTGTAAATACGATCCTAGAGCTATACAATATTATTAAACAAGGCCGTGGACCCACACGAACCTGCCTTAACCCAAGGCCTACGATGATTCAGACCGAACTGGCAACCCGACCCTAGGTCCCAGCTCGTCCCAAGCCAACCCAGGCCAACCATTCCACATTTTAGTTGTTAAGCAGGTTTTAAGAATTTAAAACACTAACTTGGGTACATTGCTAGGCTTGCCCATAACCGAGGGCGCGGCTATTCGAATAGATTATACTCTGATCAGAGGTGTACATCTTTACCCACAAGACACATCTTCCTCACGTGTAGCCACGTGCCACATACCACCACGGTATACGGACGAAAGACGTGACATAGTTCCCAACCCATCCTAGCCATAGACAAGAGTACCGACCCAGCCCCACCTACGGCCGGAACCTCCGGAACAGGCAGGCAGGATTGAGCCCCTAGCAGCAGGACACCCGCCCTGTGCCATGACATCTCGACTACCGGGCCGCAGCTCGTGTAGCCTTCATTTGTCCTAGAGATGTCCATCGACCCCCGACTTCATCCATCTCCATCCATGTACTTTTGTTTATAACCAGACTGAGCCACAAACTAAGCCTTACCCACTAGACATGTGGAAGTACGGTAGTGCTTTGCAACAGAGGCCCGAAGACCGGTCCTTATATGGCCGAGGTGCTACTATCAAAACCATGCACCCCGAGCCTAGCCTAAAACCATTTTGAGGGTTTTGAATAGAGGGGGAGGTGTGAGTCCAATTCCACGATTATCCAGCCATTCCATAATATCCAAGTGATATGAATATTCTCAAAGTCTAGAGTTATAAAACCACCTAATGTTGCCTAATTAAACAGCGAAGCATCTACCTAAATTCATACTAGCGGTACCATAAATAGAGTATCCACTAGTTGGGGTTTTGTTTATTCTAGGGTGAACAAGGTGATAATAACAATAACAATAACAATAATAATAAGGTCATAACAAAGGTAAATAGGCATGGCTAAATAAAACAGTGATAACGCGGGAATTTAAATAAAGCGATAATGCAATACTTTAAATCAAAATAATTTTATAAACTGGGATTCAATATGTTCAAGGATGATGTGACTTGCCTTGCTCGCTTTCCCAAACGTCGGCTTCAACCTCCACGTAGAGCGGATCTTCCGAAGCTGCAGCGTCTACACGACCAACGGAAAGGAAAAAAGCTTTTACTCTAATAACCTCCATATAATAAGCAGGAACAAAGCACAAAAATGGGTTCTTGACTTCTTGAGGAAAAATTAGAGACTTGAACGGTCCAATTCCGAGTTCAAATGGCCAAGTTATGGCCATTTGAAGTTTATATGCTCTTTAAGTGAATATTTGCGAATTTCTTCATTTAAATTTTAATTTAAAAAGGATTTATTGCGTCAGCCGAGGGGAGAGGGCGCGCGGACCGGGTCCACGGGGGTGGGGCCCACGCGGCAGCCTCACGGTCCACGGTGGACCGGGCACACCCGGCTCGCACCGGCCGGCGCCGTGGGCCCCACGCGTCAGCCGCACCCGAGGGCGCGGGCGGCTGACGGCCGGGCCCCACGCAGCGGCCACTCGGCGCACCCGAAGGCGGCCACGTCGGCGCGGTCGGCGGGAGGCGGCGCCCGCGCCCCTATGGTCGCCGGCGGCGGCCATAGGCACGGCGGAGCGGCGACCGAGAGAGGGGAAGGGAAGGGGGAAAAGAGGCGGCGGTCCACGGCTCACCCTAGGTCGACGGCGACGACGAAAAAGGCGGCCGGAGCGGAGGAAGGCGGCGGCGCGGCTCGGGTCGACGGGGTCGGCGACGTTCCGGTCGTCGGCGAGCTCGGCGAGGGGGTGGACGGGGTCGACGGCGGTGCGGCGAAGCCGGAGGAGGCGACGCCGGGGCGGGAGACGGTCCCGGCGAGCGGAGAAAGCCGGCCGGAGGTCGTCGGCGACGGAGGAGAGAGAGGACGACGGCGCTAGCTCGATTCCGGCGAGGGGAAGGCGCAGCAAAGGGTGGAAATGGGCGAAGGAGGTGCGGGGAGGGTTTAAATAGGGTTGGAAGGGGGAGAGGGCGGCCGGGAGAGGAAGGAAACCGGCCGGGAGGTCCGGCCGCCATCAATGGCGCCGGCGAGATTTGCGGGAGCAAATCCGGCCGTTTGAATGCGAGAGAGAGAGGGAAAAATGGGGGGAAAGGGGGAGAGGATCACGGGGAATAATTCCCCCCACTTAATTGCACGCGGGGACGGCGTGATGCGGCGGATTCGGCGGCGGCGGCGGCGCTTGGCGTGGGCGGGGCGGCGGGAGCGGCGGGAGGACGGGGATGACGGGTGGGCCCGCCCATCAGCGGCGCGCGCGCGGGGAGAGGCCGAGTGGGCCGCGGGGAGAGGAGAGAGAGGGGGAGGGAGATGGGCCGAGCCGGCCCAAGAGAGGGAAGGGGATTTTTACGGTTTTTCTTTTTATAAAACCTTTTCAACTTTGTTTATTTCTTAATAATTATTATTTGTGCTCTGAAAATTCCACTAAAATTTATTTACACATTTTAGGCTTTTAGGAAATATACAAAAATCCTCCAAGCCTTATTTGACTTTTACTTTGCACATTTTAATTTTTGGAGGCTTTTACAAGGATTTTAATTATTCTAGGCATAATTTAAAGGATATATTTTAGGGTCGTTTTGGGACGTGACATTTTCGCAGTGCGGACATTGGAAGACGCTGAAATTGAGGCGTCGAAGATGATCGGGGCTCTAACCACAGCCGAGTTCGCCCGCTTGCTCCAACGCCAAGCTGACGGCTGAGTGAATCGTGTCTATACCGGCGAATTGCCGAGCCGATCGAACCCCTCTCAGGCCGGCGATGACGAGGCTGGCACTTCGAAAAAACGCAAGCGCGCGGTCGCGAAAGGCAGCCAAGTCCAAACTCGCCGTAGCGCAAAGGCTGCCGTCGAAAGCGATGGGGAGGAGGAGGATGAGGAGGATGATGATGCCGGTTCTGAGGAGGATGGCTCTCGTGGTTATACCCCCAGCCCTACCCCTGCGAAATCCGGGGCAGGCTCCCATGTTTCGCCTATACGACCTCAAGACATCGTTGTAGCGAACACCCTCTTGGCGATCTCCAGTACAGCCGCGAAACCGGTGATGGCTGTCAGAAGGAAAAACAAGAAAGGATAGGTCGTGCAGGTCGGCCATGGCTTTTCGGACAGCGAAGGGTCTGACGAGACCCCTACTTCGCCGGTGTTGCGACGCGCAACTTCCCGTGGTAGGCGCATGTCTTCGCCACCCACTAGCAATGCCGAAGCGGCGACGGGCGGGAGTGCCTCAGCCCCAGCCGCTGGGGCGAACGTTGCTGAAGACGAACGGGTCTATGCGGTCCCTTCACCTACTCGTCAACGCGAGGGGAAGGCCCCAGCGGTTGAAGCGAGCGTTTCGGACGTGACGCTTACCGCACGGCATTTCGTCCCTGCCGACTTCGCCACGCGGCCGGAGATCACTCCGTTCGTGGACGGGGTGTGCCAGGTCATAGCGCCGACTGAAGGCCTTGGGCTTTTCACCGAACTGAACGAGTTTGGCGAAAGCTGCGCGGCTGTGGAGAGCCTATTTGTGCGGGTATGACCCATCTTTGCGTGCTAAATTTTGCTCTTTCGCTAGCTCTCTGACGTAATGTATGTTGTTTTTTTTATCAGGGCCTTGCCGCGCATCTGAGTGCCAAGAAGTCCGCCTTAGAGCGACTAGATGGGTACCGCCATTGCCTTCGCAAGTCCGAAGAATATCTTCGCCACAAGGAAGAAGAAAGGCGTGTGGTGGCGGAGACTTTGAAGAAGGCGAATGCCGAAAACATGTCTCTCCGCTCTAACCTGGAAGCATCACGCCAGCGGGACGCCGAACGAGACCGACAACTTGCTTCGGCCGAGGAGAAGATTAAATCCCTTGAAGCCCGTCTTGCATCGGCCGAAGCTACGGCCGTGACCCTGGTGACAGCCACAGAGTCCGCCAAGGAGGCCTGTTACACTCTTCGGCTGGCCCTTAATGACCTTGGGGCACGGGCGGAAGGTGCTCCGGGCGAAGGCGGGACTGCACTCGATTTCTCCGAATGGACGCAGGAGGCGGCTGACTCGGTTGTCGAAGTAGCAGGCGCCTACGGGGACTGTTGTGCTCGTGTTTCGTCGGGATTCGTTCTCAGCCTCTTGCACGCGCACGGCTACGACCACATCGGGATTTTTCCTGATTTTGTGAAGGAAGAATGGCCTAGCAACACGCAGTGCTCCGGAGCTGCGATAAGGGCCTTTCGGAAGGGGTTTTGGGAGGATGGCGGCCGGGATTGTGCAAAGATTCGGCTCCGCGAGAACCTTGAAAGGATCGCGAGGAACGAGGAAGCCGCTGCCGCCAACTCCGAAAAGGGTCCCGGACCGTCGGGACAGTCACCGGGGCACGAGGACGAAGGCGACGGAGGCCAAGACCACCATGAGGTGTGAGGCCCTTCGCCCTCGTGTCTTTTTATTATATTATATTTTTTCCTTTGGTTCTTTCGGACCTTCTTGTAGCCTAAGTCTTTTGTATATAGACTTTTGGTCTGTTCGGCTTTAAGCCGCATTCGCCTTGTACTTAATATAATCTATATTTCACTGGCAAAGTATTACCCTTTCGCCTATTTAATTGTTTTTGTTTGAAATCGGGGCTGATCTTCGTCTGTATTCTCTTCTCTTTTTGTACTTCTCCCCCCTTTTCTTTGGTGCTTTGCCGGCAGGGGTGCGGTCAAAAGGTTTGCGTTCGACCTCCCGTTAAAAATTGGCGAAACAGCAACGAGAAGTTCGTGGCGTTGAAGGGTTTGCTGAAGGTATGGTGCCCATTTCGGCCTGTTTATCGCGAAATGGTGATAAATGGCCACAGTTATAAGGTGTTTAAGGTCACTGGCTGGATGCGGGCGCGCCCTGGGCAGACCTTAGAAGACTACGACCTTGTTCGTACAAGACGATTGGAGGGTATGGCTCGTTTTTGGCGAAACCATTAGAAGACTGAACGGCAGGAGTTAATCTTCCAGCATCGTTACAGTCTAGTCTGATTTCGCCTCCTTCCCCTCTCAGGGTCATGTACGATATTAGTAGTGATGATGAACCTAGTTCGCTTGATCATTCCCTTGACAGAGAGAGTTATTATGGGGGCGAATTTGTTATTTATCTGTAAGCTGGGCTGTAACGCCATTGCTCTTTTCTTCTCACTTGTACCATTGTGATGGGTTTGTAGTTTTATTTGAAATCAATGAAGGTGCATTTTATTTCCTTTTCGCTATTTTCGCATTGTCACTTCGCGTGCTTTTCATTGGGTTGGAACGTGTCGGCCCCTTTGCATATATTAGCGAAATAGGTTTTGACTTTTCAGCTTTCAGCTTCCATTTTCGATCAGTTTCGTTCTACGTTGTAAGGAGTACTTTGCGCTTTCCTCTTGATCGAGTGTAATGGTGTTCGGTTAGTCGTTCCTCGAAAACAAGCTGTTGCGGTTTCAACATTCGGCGAGCGATGCTTCGGCCAATTTGTTTTGTCCCCCTGGCTTTTTTCGCTGATCAGGCGTTTGCCTTGGGGTTTTTCTGCAAATTATCAATCGCACAAACAAATAAAAAGAAGGCATAGGACACAAAGATTTTATACTGGTTCGGGCCTCCGTGGTGGATAATAGCCCTACATCCAGTTTTTATCTTTTTTCATTTTCCTCTTTTTTTTCTTGCCGAAAGGCTTACATAGTGCCGAAGGGCTTGCAAAGTGCCGAAGGGCTTACATAACAATATATACATTTTTACAAGTTGGCGATTTGGGTGCCACCCGTTCTAGACATAGAAACGCTTGAGAGAGGTAGCGTTTCAGGAATGGTCGAACTCTTCGCCTTCCAATGTCGCCAGTCGAAAGGATCCCGTCCTGGATTTGTGCTTGATGAGGTACGGTCCTTCCCACTTCGATTCAAGCTTGCCAACGGCTATCGGGTTCGCCTTTTTCCTTAGGACGAGATGACCAGGCAACAACTCCGTCGGTCGTACTTTTTTGTTGTAAGTTGCCGAAGTGCCTGTGGCATACTTTTGCATGTGCTCGAGTGCTTCGACTCTTACCCCCTCCAAAAGTTTGAGCGAGAACTCGCGCCCCTCTTCGCCCCCAGAGAACGTCACCCTTGGTGAGTTAGCCCCTAGCTCTGTTGGGGTCATTGCCTCATCGCCATAGAGAAGCATGAACGGGCTGAACTTGGTTGGTCTTGTGGGGGTCGTTCGAAGGGCCCAGAGAACCGATAGCATTTCTTCTGGCCATTTGCCCTTCGCTGCCCCCTCAAGCCTTTTCTTTAGTGCTTCTAAGATTTTACCATTTGTGCGTTCGGCCGCCCCATTTGACTGTGGGTGTGCGACCGACATGAACCTAATGTCCAGGTTAAGCCCTTCGCACATTTCTCTGAATTTGTCAGAGTCGAACTGTTTACCGTTGTCAGTGATGAACTCTTTTGGCACTCCGAAACGGCAAACAATGTTTTTCCATACGAACTTCTGTACTGCTGCCGAAGTGATCGCTCCGAGGGGTTCGGCCTCGATCCATCGAGAGAAGTATTCAACGGCCACAATTGCGAACTTGTACCCGTTTCGCGCCACCGGGAACGGCCCAATGATGTCCAGTCCCTATCTGGTGACGGGCCAGATTGGCGCAATGGGCTCCAACTCATACTGGGGCGCGGTCTGGCTTCGGCCATGACGCTGGCAACTTTTGCACATCTTGATTTGCTCAACATAGACTTTCAACACAGTGGACCAGTAAACTCCTTATCTAAACACTTTAGAGGCAACTGTTCTTGTAGCTTGGTGCGCGCCACATAGCCCCTGGTGTATCTCCTTCACCATTTCCTCGCCTTCGGCGAAAGAGATGCAACGAAGCAAGGGTTGAAGTACCCCGGAGCGATAGAGCTGGCCCGAGACCATTTTGTACTTTGTGGCTCTGAGTTGCAAGCGTTTTGCTTCTGCTTCGTCTTTCGGAAGCCAGCCGGTTTCAAGGTGTTTCACAAATGGGGTTCGCCAGTCGTATGGGTCTTCGCCCAGTTTCACTTGGTCGATTGCCATGACCTCCAAGCTGTCCATAGGCACACTCGGTGCATATAGGACTTCAAAAAAGATGCCAGGCGAATGTGGGCCACCATAAGCAGCAGATTTCGCCAAGGCGTCTGCTTCTTCGTTCTGGCCTCTAGGTATATGTTCGACCGTTATGCCGGTGAAGCATTTTTTCATAGATCGAACGGCCTCCAGATACCTCTTCATTCCTTCTTCTTTTGCTTCGAAGGATTTGTCAACATGGCCTGCCACCAGCTTGGAGTCGGTTCGGATTAGCAAGCGCCGAACCCCTAGTGCTTTCGCCTTTCCTAGGCCCAGAAGAATGGCTTCGTATTCTGCTGCGTTGTTGGTTTTGTCAAACTGCAGCCTTGCAGCATATCGAATCGGCACACCATTCGGCGAAGTGAGTACTGCCGCAATGCCCGCCCCCCTGTGCGACCACGAACTGTCGGAGTACATCACCCAGGGCTGTTCGACCGGCTCGGGCTCGGGGGCGAATGCTGGTGTCCATTCGGCTACGAAGTCAACTAGCACTTGAGACTTGACAGCAGTGCGGGCAACAAAATGCAAGTCGAAAGGGGATAGCTCTGCCGCCCACTTGCTGAGCCGGCCAGTAATTTCCTTGCCTTGGAGTATTTCGCCCAAAGGGTACTGCGATGGCACTATGACTTTGTGGGCCTGGAAGTAATGCTTGAGTTTGCGCGAAGCCATCACCAGGGCGTAAGCGAGCTTTTCCATTTCAATGTATCTTGTCTTCGCTCCTTGCAATGCTTCGGAGACGAAATAGACCGGTTTCTGGCCTGAATCTGTTTCTTGGATGAGGGCAACACTGACTGCCACTGGCGAAGCTGCTAGGTATAGTAGCAGTTCACTTCCTGGTGCTGGGCTGATCAAAGTTGGCGGGCTTTGCAGGTATTGCTTTAGCTCGTTGAACGCTGCTTGGCATTCGGGTGTCCAATTGAATTTTCCCGTGCCCCGGAGGGTTTTGAAGAATTGCAAACCTCTTTCGGCTGCCTTTGAGAGGAATCGACTGAGTGCCGCAATTCGGCCTGCGAGCTTTTGTACTTCGCGTACGCTCGACGGAGGCTTCATTTGCTGAATGGCATCGATTTTCTCGGGATTCGCCTCGATGCCTCTTTCAGAAACAAGGAAACCCAATTACTTGCCTACGCGGACGCCGAAAACGCACTTCTTAGGATTCACTTTCATGCCCGCTGCGCGCAAGTTGTCAAAGGTTTCCTGTAGGTTGGATGCATGGTCGAAAGCCTTGTGGCTTTTTACGACGATCGTCGACATAAGCTTCCACATTTCGCCCCAACTGCTTGAAAAGTACCTTGTACACCAGCCTGGCGAAGGTCGCTCCGGCATTTCTTAGACCGAAAGGCATCCTGAGGTGACAAAAGGTGCCGAACGGTGTGATGAAGGCTGTCTTGGGGATGTCGGCCGGGTTCATGCGAATCTGGTGATAGCCGGAATATGCATCTAGGAAGCTCATGAGTACGCAGCCGGCTGTCGAATCCACGAGCTGGTCGATCCGTGGCAAGGGGAAATCGTCCTTCGGACATGCTTTGTTTAAGTCTGTGAAATCGACACACATGCGCCATTTGCCATTTGATTTCCACACCAGCACTAGATTCGCCAGCCACTCAGGATGATCGATCTCTTGAATGACTCCTGCCTTAAGCAATTTTTGGACTTCAGCTTTTGCTGCCTCCTAGCGATCAGCGGACATCTTGCGTAGCTTCTGTTTCCTTGGCTTGGCGTCCGGCTTGACCGCTAGGTGATGCATGATGAAATCTACCGAAACACCTCCCACTTCATCAGGGCCCCAGGCGAAGATATCAATGTTCTTTTTGAGTACCTCTAGGATGTTCTTAGCTTCTTCTTCGCCCATGTCACCCCCCAGTGATACGAGTTTTGTGGGTCGACATCATCAATTTGCATCTTGACTATCTTGCCGTGAGGTGCGGGCTTTGACGCGTGTTTCGCCCGGTCATGCGGTTCAGCCTCAACACTGCGCACTGCTCTGTTGATTATGGCCAAATCGCCATTTGAAGCAGGCGAAAGCTGAAGCCCCTTGACCACGATCACTCCTTTCGGGCCAGGCATCTTAAGCTTGAGATAATTGTGATGGGAAATTGCTTCGAACTTGTTCAAGGTTGCACGGCCGAAGATGGCGTTGTAGTTATACGGGATGTCGACAACGTCGAACAATACTTGCTCTTCGCGTCTGTTTTCCCCCGAGCCGAAGGCTATCATCAACTGTGCTTGGCCAACAACTTGAACTGCTTCTCCGCCAAAGCCTCGGAGCGATGCTGGTGCTGGGGTAAGGGCTTGGGTAGTCAACCCCATCTTGGCATATGCTTCGGCGAAGATGACATCGGCCGAACTCCCTCCGTCCACTAGGATTCGCTGGACTTCGAAACCAGCTATCTCGGCTGAGATCACCAGAGGATCTTGGTGCAGGAACATTACTCCTTCGGCGTCTTCTGGCCCAAAAGAGATTTGCTGGTTCCGATACTGCGGAGACCCTTCGCCTGCTGAAGTTATATTGTGGATCGTTCGCAGTTGCATCTTCTTTTGTCGCTTCGACAGTTGGATTGGTGGGTCGGCCCTTGTAATCACTTGGATTACTCTGCGCTATGCATCTTGGCGCTGTTCGGCCGGGGGTGCTTGTTCTTGAGCTACTTCGCGAGGTGCTTCGACTGCTGCTCCATGCTGCTCCCTGCTGCGGCCTTAAATCTTGCGCGTTACCACGTTGCCGAATGTTTTGGCATTGCTCCGTGGTGTGCGAAGAGCGTCCGTGGAAGGCGCAGTAGAGGTCTTTTCGGACCTTCTTGCAGGCAGGCTGCTGATGGTTGCTTGCTTGCTGAGCGTCGAACTTCTTGCGGAGGGCTTGCACTTCTTCGACAGCCATCATAACCTTGCCCGCACGGTCGGTTCTGAACTTCGTCCAGGTCATGGGGGCTTGACCTTGCCTTGGCGGTTGTCCTTGTATCGCCGGCTGGGGCTGGCGAATAGCGAGAGGAGGTGGTTCGACAACTTGAACTGTGCTTGGGCTTGGGCAGCGGCGACGGAAGCCTTATCATACTCAGCTTGTATAGCTTGCCATCACATGGAATCCTCCTCGCCCCTTGCGAACCCGTCAATGATGCGAAGTAGGTGCTCAAGTGTCTGTGGCTCCTTGTTGGCGATTTTTCTTGTGAGTTCGCCCTCGAGCAGACCAGCCGAAGCGGCGTTTATGACAGACGCCTCGGTTATGTCTTGAACTTGGCATCGAGCTTGCGAGAAGCGACGCATGTACTCCCTTATCGACTCCCCCGGCCTCTGGCGAATGCCGAGCAGATGCTGCTGTGTCTTCGGCTCCTCATATGTACCTCGAAAGTTAAGGACAAAGACATCGCGCAATTGCTCCCATGAGTAAATGCTATTGGCTGGCAAATTGAAATACCACGAACGGACGATGCCGTCTAGAGCGAGATGTATTACTTTTGCCTTGATATTTTTGTCACCATGAGCCGCTTCGATCGCGGACTCATAAATGGAGAGGAATTCCTTTGGGTCAGTTTCGCCTGAGTAGCGTGGGATGGGTGGGAACTTGAAATGTGGTGGGATTGGACGGGTCTTGATTCCTCCACTCAGCGGTAGCCCCTATTCGCCCCCCACCCTGTTCACGGTACCTTGCTGCGGGTACGGCGTGGCAAAGGGCGAAATCACGGCTTGCGTGTGGGGTTGGGCCATGGCATTCGGCTGCCCGGCTCCGATTGGTGATGCTTGCTGAGCCGCCATGGATGGGTCGAGAGTTGGCTGTGACCATGTCATGGCGACCTGGTTTGGTGCTTGGTTTGCTCCGAAGCCTGGCGTTGGTGCTTGCGGCCGAACGGTTGGCGCCTGAGCAGCATTGATGAAGTCGAACTGCGGTCCTTGACTCCACGGCGAATCCCCCAGACCTGACTGATTCGAAGGCAACCAACTAGGCGCACCTTAACTTGTATTCTGTAACATCCTGAAAATTCCCGATAACAAAAATCACTAAAATTTTGAACTTTTTAAAACTTTTGCATCATGCTGGTTGTTATGATTGCTATTGCTTGCCAAACCGTATGTGATCACAAAGAAAGTAAAGAAAAGATCGACATTTAAGCAATAGATATAATTTACGAGAATATATTATTGTTAACCCTACCAATATTTATGCACAAAATAGTAAAGTCAAATATTAATTTATATATAAATTACAAATCAGATATTAAATATTCGAACCATGATTCATAGCTTGATGTCACAATTAGCTAAAGAAATAGTAAGATTGAATCTAATTCATTTGAATCTAATCTCACATGAAATATAAGAACACATGAAATGATGATCACCACTATAATGATCGTGTTTATAAATAAGTAATTCACCAGAATATATAGATTGATACTTAGAACATTTCGCCGAGTTCCTCATGACATGAAAATCACTCATATAAAATAATGGTCATATAAATAAATTAAGCTTTATATATAAATAAGAATATGTGAGTGTTTAATTAAACAATTAGATTAATGTTGTACTGAGTCTCAATCTACTATTTATAAAATAAATAGATTCAACCTATCCGTGTAAAATATATTGCTATGCAAATAAGTTCAACCCAGGTGCTATTGTGTCAATATGGATCACATTAAAATATTTTAGTTAATTCTATAACTATCAAAGCCTAGAAGTTAAATAGGATAATTCTAGGATAAATTAATTGAAAGCAAATTCATTTAGGATGAAACAAACAAATGAATAAATAAATAAATATTCAAATAAAATATTTGAATTCCCAAAACCAAAATGTATAGATTGCATCTCAAATCAAATTCCAATCCCAACCATTTTTCAGTTTGGCCCCTCCATCTTTCCCTTTTTCCCTTTTCTTCTTTTCTCTTCTATCCCCAGCGTACTGTTCATTGCCCCCTAGGTGCTCGACCCTGTCCCATCGCCGCGCTCCTCCTACCCGCGCCGCGCCTAGCCCTGCCGTGCCGCTGCCTTGCGCCCCGCGCCGCCGCACGCCATCGTGTCGCCGTCGCCGTCGCTCAGACGCGCCTCGCGCCGTCGCTTCGCTCTGCGCGCGCCGCTGCCGTGCCCCCTCGCGTCCCATCGTGCCATGCGCCGTCGCCGTCGCATCGCCATCGCTGCGCGCCGCAAGCCGTCGCCGTCGCGCTGCCGCGCCTTCGAGCCCCGCGCCCTGTCGCTGCCGCGCCGCTCGACCGTCGCTGTCGGCCTCGCGCCCTGAGCCGCCGCGCACTGTCGCCGTTGCGTCACCCGTCGTCCCGCGTCGCCCGTCGCGTCGCCGCGCGCCCGTCCTCTCGCCGCCTCGCGCCTGCGCCCCGCCGCGCGGCTGGCCCGTCGCCGTCGCCCTGAGCCGCTGCCGCGCCCCGAGCCCCGTTCCGCAACCGCGCCATCGCGTCATCGCCGTCGCCATCAGCGCCTCGAGCCCCACCCGCGCCGCGCACTGTCGCCGTTGCGCCGCGCCGTCCCGTCGCCGCGCGTCGCCGTCGCCCCGAGCCCCACGCCGCCACGCCATCCCGTCGTCGTTTAAAGCCGGCCACCCCTCCCCCGAGCCCTATAAAAACCCCCTCCCCTTTCCCTTCCCTCCCCACGCCATTCCCCCTCTTCTCCCCTTTTTCCTCTTTCTTCCCCTCCACCGACGCCGCATTCCGCCGCCGCGCCGCCGCTGCCATGCCCCGGCGTCCCGCCGCCGCCGCGCCGCACCCCGCCGCCGTGTCCCCGCCGCCATCACCGCCGGTCCGGTAAGCCCTTCCGCCCCCCTTCGTTGCCGGTAGCCGCGCCGCGCCGCTCGGCCGTGAGAGAGAGAAGAAAACAGAGAAAGAGAGAGAGAAAAGAGAATGGAGGAGAGAGGTTAGAGTGGGCCCCACGTGATTAGTAAATAGTAATCCTCCCCTTGATCTTTATTAGTTAAGTCCCTTACATGTGGGGTCCCTATGATTAAAATCTATGAAAATTTACTTATATATGTGTGTCCATGGCAGGCCGGTCCCACGGGCCAGTCAATGTAAATTATGGAATAAAAATAAATGAATTAGGAACAGTACTATTTCGCAATTATTAGAATTAATTCAAATTTGAATCTTTACACTAGCGTAACTTATTCATCTTAACTCGGATTTGAGTGAAACTTGAACCTAAATTCTTCTAAATTCATAAGCTTTCCAATGGTATATAATTCACTATTCAATAAAATATATTTATAATTATAAATTAATTAATATCAAATGATTAGATAATAGTTAGCCTAAATAGTGTGCCAATAAATAAAAATGGATATTGTACAGTAGCATAATTATCTTTAATATGTTTTGTCACTGTAGCAACCACATAAATTAGTTATAATCAATCCTTCAAATTAATGGGTGTATAGGAAAATATTAGTGCCATTTATTAATATATGTCAATATATAATTATACTCATAACGTCCAAATTGCATAAATAATGTTTAGCCTCATACTTTGTGACTAAAAGTTGAACACACGTAGATGAGTCTTTAACTTGTTTATGAGAGATAATAACAGAGCTAGTGTGACTAAAATCACCCGCACGAAATTAATTAACAGCATTTCCTATACAGTAGTATATGTTTAGGTTGGAAATCGACCCTTAAGTTGTATAGACGGTAACTCACTCATAAATCCACTTAAATCACATGTACTGTGTAGCTCGTAGTAAATAGAAACTATTCAAATAAATGATTCAATATTAAGATATTGTGCACACACCTATGCTGTACATCCCATTATAACTATACGGTATAGTATTAATTTGCTTGTTGCATATATTAAATTAGAGGGACTATATGACAAACATGAATATTAGATAAATACTAGTTATAAATCTTGATCTCATATAATTATAGTTCAATTGTAAATTAGGATTATTCATTGTAAAATTATGTGAAGGGATAAACTGTAACCATAATATGATTAACCTAAACAACTCTAACATACAAAGCGTGGATAATTATTAACCTTTTATAATTTATTGTGACAAGTAAAGTATGTTCATAATTAAAGTAAAGCCCTCATCAATAGAATAATAATAATACAAATGATTCACTGTAATTATTTGATTGATCCTAAATCCATCCGACAACAGAACCTCTAGTATATCACCACTTTATTTAGATAAATGCATGTATAGCCATAATCCTTCCATAGCCATTTGATAGGCTAAACCATCGATTAGCCAAATATATATGTATCCCATAAATGCTATGTTGGTTAACTCCTAAATAGACCATGATGACAATAGAAAGATTAAGAAGCCTTAGCCCTAGCTTGATTGAAATCCATTAGCAAACACGAACAGTATGAGCAACCCTAGGATCGACCCCAACAATTATCTTTTGCTTGTGCATATTTGCTTGTTGTTGAATATTGGTTTTTCTCGCGTATTATAGACTTTGTGTATCAATTAGTTGTGAGGCAACGTCTGCAACTTCCAGGAGGAGAAGGTTGATCAAGATTATATCAAGAATAAGGACTATCCTGAGTAGGCAAGTCATCACTATTCTTTGAACATGTTGATCCCAATTGCGAAATTATTTTGTTTACAAATAAAATTGCATGCAATGATGAACATCCCACTTGTGATTATGCCATGCCTTGATTATTGTTTACCCTTAAATCTTTGTAACCATGATTACGTATGAGTCTCTAGTCAATTATGACAATTGCTTAGAAATGCTATTCTAGAATCATGCATACTCATATTTATCAAATGCTATATGCTTGGACAATTACCTTTGGGAAGGTAATTGAGATGCGGCATGTGGAGACATGAGCGCCACATTGCCATGATGATGATGATATGATTTGTGAAAGTAGGAATGAAATTAAACACTTGTTTTAGACTGGGGCGGACGGTGGATTTGGGTGGTATCTGGGAAAGGCTAGTACCGTCCCCGGTCAATTAAGAACCAAGCCATGAAGTTAAGCATGAAACGACCCCCGTACAACCGCACTTCTCGTATGGGTATAGACCTAGCGGATTAAATAGCCGAGCGGAGGCAGTATCCCTGCATAGATGGTTCACCCCTGAGTGAGGCAGGTGCGCTACCGTGGGACTGCTGTTGAGATAGGGCCAAGAGACGTGCCCTACATCGGTGTCGCCATGGGTAGGACTGCCATGAGTGTGTGAGAGAGAGAACTTAACTTGAACCATAATTTAATATGTGTGTGAGACTTCTTTTTCCCGGGAGCGCCAGAACTCCTCTCACTGCTAGAAACATGGACGCCTAGAGTGCATAAGGATTTAAGTTCATGGAGCGGGTACTGCCAATGCGAGGTTATTGAAAAGCTTTGCCGTGACGCGTCTCATGTGTTGAGACGAGGCTCATGTGTTGGGCAGTTGCGGAGTGCGGGTAAAGTGTACATCCACTGCAGTGTGAGTAAACCAAATCTATTCGAATAGCCGTGCTCGCGGTTATTGAGCACCGGGACGTGTATTACACTTGGCTAGACTCTAAATTCTTAACTTGTGTGGGATGGGATATTGCATGATGAATTTTATGCTGATGGAGCCACTTCCCGAGAGGAGGGAAGGTGGACGTCCTCAGAAAACCATGACGACTCAATGGCGGGAAGCTATCCTTGGGATCACAATGGATGGTGGACAGAACCGTCGTTGTTTAATGTGAACACTGGTATTAAAACTTGATCAGTCTATGCTAGGTCTTAGGCTTGTGAAAAGAATTGCAAAACTAGCTTTATGCAAAAGAACCTGAAGCCATTCCTTGAAATACCCTCTATCATATGCATTGTTGTTGTGGTGGCTTGCTGAGTACGGTTGGTACTCACCCTTGCTATTTATATATCTTTTAGGAGAGTGTTGAAGAGAAGCCCTTGTCGGTACGCTTGCGTATCTAACAAGATGATCGGAGTGCGGTCTTGTTCTAGGTCTTGTTCCTCAGTCGACTGCCTGTGGCATGTCAACCGGGCCCTTATATTATTTTGTCTTCCGCTGTTGTTCTCTGATAGTTGTTGGTCTACATGGCCCTAATGTAAGTATTTAACTCTTTTAGCCTGAATTCATTCGTGATATGTTGTGATCCAACTATGTATGTGTGTACCAACTACTGATCCAGGGATTGGTATGGATAAACACAGAAGATTTCTGATTTCCAAAATCGGGGGTCTACATATTCCCCTCCGGGCGGGCCGAAGGGGTTGTACTTGAAATGTTGTGGGGTTGGCTAAGCTGCTGAAGGAAAGCTTGGAGCTGCGTCTGCAGAGCCGAAGCCCCTTCTTCCATTGTTTGTGGCACTTGGCCAGGCGGTTGAGGATGTACTTGGGCAGTGGCCGGTTGAGCTTGTAGTTGCACGTGAGGGGCTGGATGCGCTGCTGCGGTCGATGGCTACCCGGCGAAGTACATCGGTGCTTGCGCGACTTGTGGCGGAAAGGGCTAGGTCAGCACTTGTGGATAGACTTGGGGTGGGACATAGCCTACCGAATACTAGAGGATTGGTGCCGAAGCGACCTTGGACCGCCTTGCCGCCTCGTATGCTTGCTTCTGTTCTTGCATTTGGTGAAGCATGTCTTGGAGTCGTGTCATGTTCTGTCGCATGGCTTCCATGTCGGCTTCGTTTTGTGTCTCGGGGGCAGGGTTGACTTGGGCTTGCACAACGGCGAGCACAGTTGGGGTCGCTGTCGGCTATGACGGAGCGGCTTGGGGTACCAGCAATTGGCTTGTCGAAAGGATCTCCGCCCTGGTCTAGAGTGCCCTCGCCGCCGTAGCCGCCTTCGCCATGTCAGCCGCGTTCGGCACCTGCACAGAGGTAGCGGGGGCCGAAGGCAGTAGTGATGGCGCAGGTGCGGAAGCAGATGGCGCTACTCCATCTTCGGTGACAGGCACCGAAGGCTCTGCTCCCTCTTTGGCAGCCATATCCGCCCCGGCGTCGCTTTCTTTTCGCATTGTAACCTTCTCCTTTACGACCTTCCTCGGTGGCATTCGCTCTCAGTGGTTTCACTCGGAGGTCCCCACGGACGGTGCCAGCTGTTGTCGAAACAACAACCGCATACGTCAAAAGACGTGGTTTCTCAACAGTGGTTGGAAAAGAAGTAAAGTGTATTAATTTGAGAATTTTTACTCAAAATCCCCCTATTACATGGCCCTATGGGGCTATTTATAGCCCCTATTACAAGTCTTACTACTAGGGCTTTGGTTATGCAGGGGAATTTACATGGTTGCCCTTATGAAAGGGACATTTACATTGGTACCTAGCGTAATTGAGGTCCATGGGCCCTTAGCGGGCCGACTGGTTATAGTCAACCCAATTGACCCCTAGGCTTGATGGGCCAGGATAGCTTCTTCGGCCCTCCCGGGGCCGAACCTGCTACGGCGAAGTCGTCCCCCTTCGGCGTACGCTCTTCGCCTTGCGCCCTTCACCTAGAAGGCCTCCAGCTCGGCTGCGATTCCCTGCCTCTCGTCGTCCTTGCTCCATAGTCTTCGACATGGGGAGGGTTCGCCTTGACTAACCTTGACGTCTCGGGCTTGAATCCTCATCGGGCGTATGCTTTCGGTAGGTTTGGTCGAAGGGCCTCATGCCATATCGCCAACACCTATAATACCCTAGCCTCCAATAATCGTATTAGGTCAGCTCCACATGTTGAGTGGGCTCATGTTCACATAGCACCGACTTACACTTATGTCGCTGCTTAGTGTAAAAAGGTTGATCCGGAGGTACTGTGGTTGGAGCGAAATGGGTGTATAAGCTAGCCTAAACCTATTTAAACTTTTCGATGCATGACTATTCCTACCAAAGAAATAGTTGGGCCTAACGAGGGTCTAAATTGGAACTAAAATACACATATAGGCCAAACCTAATTGTGGATACGTGTAACTCCCTGAAAATTCGACCGACAAAAAAAAATCTAAACTCTAAAAATATGGGCCTTCAAAAACTTTTTAAATAAAATTGCATCATGCTGACTTTATTCGCCTATTCCATTGAATTTTGATTTCGGAGTTTGTAGAACGCAAATAAAGAACAATTGATTAGGAGTAAAACCTAAAATTAAATGAGCAAAATAAATAACTGAAATATAATTTAAAATAAAGGTTGAGGTGAGGATAGAAATGAATAAAATATTATTGCGATCATATTCGTATTAATTAAATCTAAATACGACAGGATGAGAATTAACTCTAATTAAAATCAAGTAAATGATATAAAAATAAAATATGGGTACAATTAATCTAGAGTGAATTCATTAGTTGGGATAACACAAATATTGAGTAAAATTCATATATGCAAAAATTAGGAATTATAGAATCAAATTTATAGGAAAAAAATGGGAAAAATAGGAAAAAGTCACTATTCATTAGCCCCTAGGTCCTTGATGTGGGCCTAGTCTAGCTCCTCTCCCCCCCTCTCTGTCGCCACCGTCACCACGCGCCGCCGCCCGTCGCGCCTGGCCGCCTCGCGCCCCGAGCTGCCGCGCGCCGTCGCCATCGTCGCCTGCCGCCGTGCGCCCGTCCCATCGCGTCGCCGCGCCGCTGTCCCATCGCCACTGCCGCACCGCGTCGCCGTCGCGTCCCGTCGCCCTCGAGCCCCGCGCCGCGCACCGTCGCCCTGCCTCGAGCCCGCGCCGTCGCCGTCGTGTCGTCGTCGCCCTTGAGCCCCGCGCCGCCTCGTCGCCATTGCGTCGCCGTCGCCGTCGTGTCGCCGTCGCCGCGCGCCGAGCCCCGCGCCGCGCCGCACCGTCCCGTCGCCGCGTCGCCGTCCCGTCGACGCTCCGCCGTCGCCATCGCGTCGCCCGTCGCCATCACCGCGCGCCGAGCCCCGCGCCGCCTCGAGCCCCGTCGCCGCCCCGAGCCCCGCGCCGCCGTCGCGTCAGGCTGGCCCCTCCTTCCCCTCTCTTTCTTCCCCCTCTCCCCTATAAAAACCCCGGGCCCTTCCCCTTCTCCACCCCACTCCATTCCCTCCTCCTCTCCCTCTCCCCCTTCTCCACGCGCCACCGTCGTTGTGCCGCCACGCCGCTGCCTTCGAAGCCGCCGCGCCGTCGCCCCAGAGCCGCCGCGCCGTGCGTCGCCACCTTGCGCTGCCGTCGCCGCCGCCGCCGTCGGTAAGCCGCCGCCCCCCCTCTCCGTGCGCACTGTCGCCGCCGCCGCCTCGGGTAGGGAGAGAGAGAGCTGAGAGAGAGAGAGGAAGGGAGAAGCCGAGGGAGAGAAAGAAGAAAGAAAGAAGGAGAGAAACCGGGAGGGAGAGGAAGAGAAGGAAAAAGAAAGAAGAAAAGAGATAAAGAGAAGGAAAAAGAAAAGAAAAGAGAGAAAGAGAAGGAAAAAGAAAAGAAAAGAGAGAGAGAAGGAAAAAGAAAAGAAAAGAGAGAAAAGAGGAGAGAAAAAGAAAAGAAAAAAATAAATAGAAATTAGAGGGAGATTAGGGAAGTTTAGAAAATTTAAAATAATTATAATTTAATTATAGATTAATTATAGTCGTAGAATTGCAAAATTTAATATAAATTATGGATTATTCTTGGTAATTTCTATAAGAAATCAATTCGTGGTAGTAATTTAGATGTAATTAATAACTAAACAAATAGATGAATTCTTATAGATTATTATAGATTATTTTTGGGTAATCTCTATAAGTAATCGATTCACGGTAGAAATTCGGATTTAATTACTAGGAATTTTAGCCGTGTATTATATTTAATCGTTTAGTCATAGACTAAATTAAATCGTACAACATTATAAGATAATTTTAGGATTTTGTCTGATATTTAGCTCGCGATAGAAATTTCTAACCTATTATATGGATATAATGCTCGGGTAGATTAAATTAAAAACTTATGGTAACAAAATATTTATACCCGCAAAAATAGTTTAGGATGTATAAATCGAAATTGGGTTTGCCCTAGTTCGCGAATACTAAAGTTAATAAACAAGAATCGACTTTCGCATTCGACTTCCATTTGGAGTTATTTGGATTTTTATTTGAATTCTAACCGAATTCAAATCAATTTTCGCACGTAACTATAGTGCCCGAGGTAGTTGCGGATCCAAGTGAAGGCCAAGACCCGCAAGGCAAGTCATCACTATCCCTTGAACATGTTGATCCCAATTGCGAAATTACTTTATTTACAAATAAAATTGCATGCAATGATGAACATCCTATTTGTGAATATGCCATACCTTGATTATTGTTTACCCTTATTCCCTTGTAACCATGATTACGTATGAGTCCCTAGTCAACTATGACAAATGCTTAGAGATGCCACTCTAGAATCATGTATACTCATATTTATCAAATGCTATATGCTTGGGCAATTACCTTTGGGAAGGTAATTGAGATGCGGCATGTGGAGACATGAGCGCCACATTGCCATGATAATGATGTCATGATTTGTGAAAGGAGAAATAAACTAAATAATTGTTTTCGACTGGGGCGGACGGAGGATTTGGGTGGTATTCGGAAAAGGCTAGTACCGTCCCCGGTCATTCAAGGACCGAGCCATGAAGTTAAGCATGAAACGACCCCCGTACAACCGCACTTCTCGTATGGGTATAGACCTAGCGGAATAGATACCTGAGCGGAGGCAGTATCCATGCATAGTGGTTTCTTGATGTGTTAGGCAGGGGCTCTACGGTGGGGCAGCCATTGGTAGAACCGCGAGGCGGGTGTCTATAGTGGTGTCGCCATCGGTAGGACTGCCATGAGAGAATTTAAACATAATTATAACTTAATGCATGTGTGAGTCTTTCCTTCCCGGGTGCGCCAGAACTCCTCTCACTGCTAGAAACCATGTACGCCTAGAGTGCATGAGGATGTAAAGTTCATGGAGCGGGTACTGCCAATGCGAGGTTATCGAAAAGCTTTGCCGTGACGCGTCTCATGTGTTGGGACGAGGCTCATATGTTGGGCAGTCGCGGAGTGCGGGTAAAGTGTACATCCACTGCAGTGTGAGTAAACCAAATCTATTCGAATAGCCGTGCTCGCGGTTATTGAGCACCGGGACATGTATTACACTTGGCTAGACTCTAAATTCTTAACTTGTGTGGGATGGGATATTGCATGATGATTTCTATGCTGATGGAGCCACTTCCTGAGAGGCGGGAAGGTGGACGTCCTCAGAAAACCATGACGACTCAATGGCGGGAAGCTATCCTTGGGATCACAATGGATGGTGGACAGAACCGTCATTGTTTAATATGAACACTGGTACTAAAATTTGATCAGTCTGTGCTAGGTCTTAGGCTTGTGAAAAGAATTACAAAACTTGCTTTGCGCAAAAGAACCATAGCCATCCTTTGAATACCCCTGTCATATGCATTGTTGCTGTGGTGGCTTGCTGAGTACGGTTGGTACTCACCCTTGCAATATACAAACTTAATCAGAGGCCGGAGATGAAGCTTCGGAGGATCCCTATGCCTATTACCAGGAGGGTGATGAAGACGATGGCGCTCAGTAGGTCTTAGTTACGGTCGTTGCCTGTGGCAATGGCGTGCCGCTGCCTTAACTCCGCTGCCTTATCTACTTCTGTTTTTGGAATGTATTCCGGACCGCTCGGTCCGATGATTTAAGACTATGCCTGCGGGCTTATGATGTAATAATTCGTACTAGACACTCGTGTATGTGCACTTGGTATTTCAGCTATGAATTCGTGTGTACCAGACTACTTGATCCAGGGAAATGGTATGGTTTACACGATTAATTCCTGTTATAAAAACGGGAGTCCACAATACGCTAGGGTATTACTGCTACTTTGTTGTGTAATTGTGCATGTTGGTTAGACATTAGATGTCTTGATATTTGTCCTCGAAATCCCAACTTATCGAGTGTTTTATTCGTATCTGCAATTTAATTAGATCACTTTATATATGTCATTTGTTCTTGCTTGTTCTTTGACTGTAGGCAAATAGGCAATAATAAGGTCATTTCTGCCAGCAAGATTAACAACTTTATGAGTGGATATATCGATTGCTAAAGTGCAACATGACATCTTGTTTGGTTGTTATTGGATTGTTAACATTTTCTTCACAAAATTATAGTTATCTCCCCTCACCGGAAGATCAGGCCACCACAAGTTACATAACTCGCATCTCCTCCTCGTCTCCGGTGGCTAACCCTTGCCTGATCTATTGTCTTTGCCCCCACCTCCTAACCACTTAGACGAGATTCTACTTTGTGACCAACACCGACAAACCAACCTTCTCCTCTCCCGTGACTGAACCGGGGCCATGACCGCCTCGCTGACCTACCGTGGTCACTTCCTATTGCAGGGATTTCAAGCCATACAGCTTCACCCTGCCAACCCTCTTCCAGCCTCTGCTCCTAACCTTGATGACCTAATCCAGCATGCTTTTCGGAGCAAGTCATTGCCAATGTCGCATCACCACTAGAGGAAATCATGCACTGTCACTAGAAAGAAGCCGCAGGTGAGTTCTACCATCAGCATCCCGCTTCTCCCTCTCCCATGGCTGGAGGTTGAAAATGGCACCTTGGTCGTCAGGGAGCAAAAGTCGATAGCAAAAATTGATCTAATAATTACCCTTTTTTCTTCGAAAGAGAAGTTAATGATTAGTTTTTAATGAATGAAAAGAGAAGTTCAGGATTAGTTTTGAATGAATTGATTCTAGTTTTGTAGATACCATATTGTTGTACACTTGCAAGATGTGGTACCAGTCGTTGTACATGATGGACTTGTTTTTGGGAGATCTTGCGATCAGACTCTTGTATGGACTCTTGTATGGACCATTCGTTTAGTGTAACTAAACGACACATAAGATAGATACAGTGGGGGTACAATGTTCAAAGAAAGCCGTGTATCTTGGAGCTGTGCTCACTGTCAAGCCTTAATTTGTATACTAGAAAACAGTTGTAAATTTGAGAATATCTCCTTTCAGACTTTGCCACAGATAGAGAACTTGTCGGGGGAATGATTTCCCTTGTTAATGCATGGACAGCCCAACATAATGACCTAATTAGCTAGAGCCAAATCGAGAATGAACAAATCTATAATCTAGAGTCTAGATAAGCATAAAAGCATATACATGTGGTCCTATGAAAAATATAAAACATCGCATGCTAAAACTTGCAATTTCGTATTGTTGTGCAAATCAAATTAAATTTAGATGATTCATAGAAAAATTAGGGGATCTCATTGCAAACTTTGAATTATTTTTTATTACCTTTATTGATGGTGAGTATGGAAAAAATTTTGCAAGAATTTTACTTGAAATAGATTGTTTTCACTACAATTTTTGTTAAATTTCTCGCGTTTTAAAGGAATCATAATTATTATATTATTCCTCAGGGTAATTAACTTTAATGATAAGTTTTTATGAAATTATTGATTTTAAGTCTGCATTTTTTTAACCATGTAAAATATGGACACCTATGATTGCAACCATGATATCGACATGCTTTTTGGCAGTTTTGTCACTACAGACTCTTTTTGCAGACCATTCGTTAAATACTAATTATTATGGCACTTAGAACAGACACAGCGGCTTATACTGGACTGGAGCATTACTCCTTGAGCATTGATCTCGTGCTCGTTTGCATGCCTCAAGAATTTGAAAATTATCTCCTTTAAATCGGTTCCTGACTGATAAATTGTTGGACAATAGTTTTCTTGGCCGACCTGTTCATGACAAACCTGCTCCAAAAAAAAACATTATTTCAATGAAAATAGAAAAATGTATTGGGTTTCAAAAAATATGGCAAAACTATATAGCGCCATGTTGTCCATTTGGTATTGAAAGTCCATATTTTCAAGTTGAAAGTCAGACATTCTGTGTTGAAAGTCGAACTACCTGAGCATCAATTTTGGTGATTTGTGCTGAAAGTTTTTGATTTTGAAGAAATTGCAAGACAGATTTGATCAGTTGAATGTTTCCATGAATATATATAAGAATTCTCAAAAGTTTCAAAATGGTCTTGGGATGTCCTAACCTTAGCATTAATTGTCGACATCATTGAAGAGATAATGCGATGTAGAAAGATGTCTGATTCTTGAAACAGTAGGTTCTTTTGTCTGAAGACCATGACAAACTGAATTAACACCTAGAAATCCAATTACTACATCATCTAGCATTGGATACGAAGGTACGTTACTCAGAAGATTGAGTGGATCCACCACGATGGTAATTGATGAAACCTACGTAGACAATGCTTATCCAAATGAGTGCCTTCCATGAATTCAGATCCTTTGCAAAATAGGTCCTCCAACGGTAAAACTAGATTTGGATTCTTAGCAAAAATTAGTTCCACATCGTTGTAGTTCGCGGCTTTTGCTGTATATATATCGACAAAGAAAATCGCTATAAAATTATTTTTTTAACATGATATAGATGCATGTGTTTATATAAACGCGCGCGCACTCACCCTATAAATAATTAGCCGCGAATGCGAGCACCCATACCAAGTTTAGAATTTGAACCTAGGTGGTTAGGTTCTAGCACAAGAAACCTAACTAATTTAGCTACGCTCATTTCACAAATCACGATACACTTTAAGACTATTATTAGGCGATATTACCAAATCCATTATATGTAGCATGTTGACATAGTCTTCATCTGACGTGGCGCTTACGTGGAATCACACATAGAAAAAAAACTAAATAAGACCTACATATCATTGACAATTTTTTTTAAAAAAAATCTATGGCCCATATGTCAACCATAGTGTGAGGCCCATATGTCATCTTCTCTCTCCCTCGCTTCTTCCTCCTCCCTATCTGTGTCTTCCTCCTATTCCATCTTCCCCCTTTCTTGCGTTTGACTGGCTGGCTCTCTCCCATCCCCACTTCTCCACAGTAACGAGGATGCATTGGCAACCTCGACCTCTTCGGGCCATCAGTGAGCTCGGGTGCTCCAAATTCCGTGGCTCCTGGCTAAGAGACAGAGGCAGACGATGGAGGAAGGGAGGCAGTGGCCAACGAAACCTAGACGCCTCTGTCACTAACTTCTGCCTTTGAGCTCCGTGGCTCTTAGCGAATAGATTGAGACAGATGCAGAGAAAGGGAGGTAGTAGCCGGTGAACCCCATCGATCCCCCTTTATCGTTGACCTTCGCCTTTGCCTATAGCTCCGTACCGAAGCGGCATCCACCGGGGGATGACACTTCGTATGATGCACTCCCCGTCTTGACGCTCCTCCGGCTCCCCACCGCTACTCTCATAGGTTGTGGGCCAATGGGCAAGGAGCAGCACGACGCGACGGCCATCGGTAGGGGAGATGAAAGCAATATGATGCGTTGTGGTGTGGAGAAGCTTACGGTTGTTTGGCAGTGGGGGTGCATATCTGGTTAGCGTGGTTAAGGTCATGGGCAATGTGGCGGAGCTCCGTCATCGGCGTGCCCTGGACCTCTACTTCCCCTCCTGCGGCCAAGTTCTCTCTCCCTACCACCTTGACTCTGCTGTCCTAGGTGCCTTCTTCCAGCCGCCCCCCACCGTCACTCTCTCCCTACAGCTGCCTGGCTCGACTCGTCGCTCATCTTGAGAAAAGAGCACCGGTAGAGATGGAAAAAAAGAAGGGTAATGATATCCCACTGAAATGTGGGTCCATTGTATTTTTTCTTTTTTATTTTTATTTTTGGTGCCACGTGTCCTACACTCAATCGGTTTGACCAGGGTCAAACGTGCCGCATTAGTGAAACCACTATAAATACTGCCGTGGGAGTTATGTTGCATAGTTTCAGTAATAGGAGGCGGTTGTGGGGTAGGAATCATATTTGACCTACAGTTGGGGGTGTTAAGTTAGACTTTTTACAAGTTAAATCACAAGCCCATCACAAGCTCATCATGGTTCCCACGTGATAGGCCTTAGGTGTAGCTCGGTCCGGTGGTCAAGAATTGGCCCATTACATATATCCCTTCTCCTTTTATTGTTTTTCTTTCACTAATTAAGGCGGTGAGGTCGGGCTGGTTTATTATGATGCGGAGAGATAATGTGGTCATGGTTAATTGGAGTACCCCCAAAGTGAACGGAGAGACGCAACAAAAGAAAAGGGTGTTAAGGTACATCGAGATCTTCCGATTTCGATAGTAAATTTATCTTTACTTCTTTAGGTTTGTTTTGTGGACGCTCCTTACCTACTGAACACCGATGACAGTTACTGTCAATGATTTTCATTTCTGGTGAGAGATATTCAGTCGTGATAGTTGGACTTGTAGTCGATATTTTGAATTTGTTGCTGAATACTCACATGTGTTTTTACAGGAAGCGCGGTGAACAAGTTCAAAATTAACTTCTACTACAAGGGTGCACATGACTGGAAAAGTGTTTTCATTCTCTAAAACGACGTTCTCTGGTTTCTTTGATGTCATCTAAATAGTTATAAAAAATAAAAAAAAATCATATCATCTAAATAGTTATTATTATCTTTTAAAATAACAAGATAAATTAATATGAGATATATCATTTGACTTCTAAAAGTTATAAAAAAATAACAAATATGATTGGGAATGTCTAGTTTCAGTTTATATTTTCTTTTTAATGCAACTTGTAGTCGAATTTTACCTTGCATTTTGTGAAGTGATATACCTCATATTAATATAACTTGTCAAAAAAAATTTCAAAACTTTTTCATAACTATTTATGTGGCAGATAAAAATCAAGCAGATGTCTACTCAAGATATGAAAATACATCACCATGATGATTGGGAAGATGATTCAACTATATTCCATCAATTTAACTATTTCTCAATATTAGGTATCGCAATTATCCAAATATTATTTTTATATTTACCTTTTTTCCCTTCTAAAGAGGTGGTTACTCAACAATTTACCACTTTTGCCTACGTGGTATACTACCATGGCAACCCAAGGTAGAAAATAGCGTGGGACCCATAAATGGCAACGACGAGCACCTCGATACCAAGGTCGTGGTCCCTTTGGGCTCATCACCTAGCGGACGGAGCAATGATGCGAATGGAGGGCGTCATCCACGGCAACGTGGACGGAGGAGGCAGCGGCCCGACTATAGTTGTGGCAGGCATGGGCGCCACGGCGGTTCTACTTGGCCTGCGCGAGGTTGGCGTCATGGACAGAGAGCGGGAGGCATCATGCACCTCTAGTAGCACCAGGACCCACCTCGCCCGCACACACCACCGTCCTCGCCACACTCCTCCGCACCCACTGTCTCGATGACTTCTTCGTGCTTCACCGATCTCACACCATATCGGACTCCCCAATGCCGCATTCACCACCTCCACCTCATCTCGCGTTCCTGGACTGGCATGGCAATGGGAGGTCTTTTGTTTAGTTCGATGGTGTAATAGCGCTGGCAACGACGTGGTAGCATGGCTTCTATGGTATCATGGTGGCACGACGCTTTGTGTGAGTGGTGCACCATGCAATGAGGGGTTCGACTAGGGAGGCTTGGATGGCCTCAGAGAGTTGGAGCTGAAAGGCGAGCCGACGATAAAGGAGATGACTGAGGAGGATGGTAGGGCTAGAACTTTATGCAAAAGTTGACAGTCAAATTTGATACTTAAGGACTGTCAACAAGATCATATCATTTTAAATATATATACTTCCACATATGTATTGTATGCAATATTGTTTTAAATTATTGACTGCACACATTCATTCTAGTAAAAATAGGACAGTTAGGTATCAACAAAATGCGCTACAACTTGCAAAATGATGTGAATAAAATTTTCACCTACACTCTTTGTCTAAAAAACCTAATCCTATCTATATTCAAACCAAGGATTGAATTCTCTTTGGATAGAGGAAATATATTTATAGTATTTTATAGTACTTTAAAAAGAGAGTAGCGGTGGACTGGTGACGGTGGTTCTACGTACCGCCCCACTACCAACTGCCTACTTCTTTTTGAAAAAAAATGAATAGGTAGGGCTATAGGGCCCATATATCAACTATCTCACAGACTATCTACCTTTTATAAGAACAAAAAAAAGGATAATGTAGGCCAAATTGTCTATATATCAGTAATAAATATATATAAAACGATTAGGAGATAATATATAAATAAAATGATGATAATAACGCATTTGATAATTTTCTTTAGTTAAAATCTTGTTGCAACGCACGGACAATATGCTCGTATTTGTAGAAATCTTGTGAACCCTATTGAAAGGAAGACAGCCAGACAGGGCCGTGCTATTGCTGGGTTCCAAAACCTCGTACAATACAAACAATCAGCACCCAGTTGCAACTTTTTATATGAATTGTGTTAGTGAAGGCCAATACTGGGATTGCCCTTTCACACAAAGTAGTTCAGAGATCGATGAATCGACTATTCTAATTTAACATGAACCAACTTGCAACTGAGCTCATGCATCAACATTTACATTTTGTCTTGCAACTAATTAAATTTAACTAATCAATATGCAAGTTGTCTGTGAGAAGCAAGTTGCATACATATAGTAGTATATCTCCAGTCAAAAAGTAAGTGACATTTGATGATTAAAAGCAGGCAAACTCTCTGTATGGATATCTATGTTGGATTTGTGAAAATGACTTGTCTAGATTCTCTTAAAAAAATCCATTTCAGGATATTGTGATGTACACAAACTAATGTTTTTATGCCTTATGGAACTAAAGAGCTGCATACATGTCCATTTACTTGTTGGGTGAAGCAAGATTAATCCAGTGCTTAGTTATTAAGTGTTTGTAAAAAAAACTTACTTGTGCTTAGCTATTTATGGTGACCTTGGTCGATGGACCCCAAAACATTTTTTATTAAAACACGTGAAATGATTGATCATACGAGGTAGCTTGCCTTAAGAAAAAGGGCAACCTTCTGAAACAAATTAACAGAGTCTCAATGACTTTAGTGTGCTCTGATTTTCGATTTATCCTTTTGTGATTCTAGCTATTCTCTGATTTATCCTCAATGATTTTGAATTCTTTAACATCTATATATGGGGCAAATTTTCTCACCAAGTAAGAAAAGCTTATATCAATATTTTCTCACCAAGTATACATATATCACTTTTCAATAAATATTTTTATAGAAACAAGAAGTCAAAGTTGTGTTTTAGAGACCGTGTCGCTGTCCAAAACGATTTCCTTTACGAGTACGGAGGGAGTATATTCTATTAATTTGGAAGGATAACTAATGTTTTTCCTCGTTTTCACGATTTATTCTTAGACAGCATATAGAATTATTTTTTCTTGCGTTTAGATAATGAATCATCTGCTTTCTGAATGTGCTGACAAATTAAATTTCAGATCGAGATGGTGGAGAATTAATTCAGTAGTCCTAATAATGTCATGTTACCCGGCAAAAACGAAAAATCATGTTGAGAATACAATTAAATACAATTAGAGCTGCGCTGTTAATTAGCTGGACGATTTTGGTGCAGCAGCGGTTAATTGGCTTTAGCTTTTGCTTCATACTATATATGTATGAATGTCGAGATGCATGTTTAGGGTCACAGTTAATATATATATTGTGGCCTGGCTGCGTAATACAGTATGATTAAATCCTCAACGGTTGCCCATATTTTTTAATAAGCCAAAACGACTTATTAGAGAGAAAAAATAATTTATAGCTAAAGCTTGTGTAGACATGCTCTTAGCTACTTAAAAGCCAATATAAAAAACTATTTAAAAATATCTTCAAATCAACTTCAAAGTTAAGTTTGAAAATTCAAATTTTAGCTTTGACTTTAGCTTATTAGGATAACTTATGGGGCTCTTAGAGCATCTCCAAGAGTTGCTATTTGACTCTCCAAGCCAAAATTTAGCAAACACAGGAAAAAAATGTGCTCCAACAGACTTCTATGGGGATGGGCAAGCCATCTAGCTAGCCAAATCGCTCCTTCTATTGGCCAAATCTAGCCATCCGAGATGGCCGGCCAAATGGTGGGTCCCACAGATTCCTATCAATTTCTCTCCCCTTGTCTCTTGTCTCGCTCGCCTGCGTCCCGCATGTGCGACGGCGAGGAAGGGAGGGATGGACGGCGGTGCGACAGCGAGGAAGGGAGAGCGTGGCGATGGGGCGGCGGCGAGGAAGGGACGGACAGCGCGGTGGTGAGGGAGGGACGCCGTCGCCGATCGGGTACTTCTGCTGCTGCAGAGGAGGCAATGCAACGGCGAGGAAGGGAGAGCGCGGCGGTGGGGTGGCGGCGAGGGAGGGACAGACGACGCGGTGGCGAGGGAGGGACGCCGTCGCTGCTCGGGTACTACTGCAGCCGCCGCCTGGGTTCTTTTCCTGTCTCCCCGCTGTCACCATCGACTCGCGCGCACGAGCCCATCTCACGCGCGCACGGATTTGCCGCCGCCAGTTTCTTCCTCCTCGTCGCCGTCATTGCCGCCTCGCGTGCGCACGGTTCCGCCTTCGCCATCACCGGAGAGAAACTCGGTGATAGCTGCGGGAGAAAGAGGAAGAAGAGGAGAGGTGCGAGGAAGAAGGGGAGAGGAGCGAAGAAGAAGCAGTGACTGACATGTGGGACCTCAGTGTCATAGAGTTAAAATAGGGTGGGTAGATGGTGAGGCTGTTGGAGCGAGTAACTAGTTTGACTAGCCAAATCAGATGGAAAGTTGGCTATGTGGGTGTTTGGAGAGTCCGATTTAGATATGCTGTTGAAGATGCTCTTAATCTTTGTCAATTGGGTCAATTAACATGCATGCCAGAAAGAAATTAAACCTAAGGTTTTTTTTGTTTTATTCGTCCTAATGAGCCGACCTAAAACTTTACCAAAATGAGGAGGTGAAGTACTAACCACATTGGGGAGAACAAACTTTTCGTAAAGGGCAAAGAAAAATAATGATTCGTGAATAATCCCAGGCCATATGAGATCTCTCTTTTTTTCCACTCATCTCCTAAAAGACACCGTGCAATCGTGCATGCTACGAAAAAGATCTAAAAGCTAGATAACTCTTTGCTGCATGTATAATCCACTATATAGCAAGAAATAATTGATGTGTGGCTCTCTGCTCTCTTGGAACAAAAGACGAACTCACTAACACCGTAACATTGGCACAAAAAGATACTATACTACCTCCGTTTTGAGGTTATAAGATTTTTTAACATTGTCCATATTCATATATATGTTAATAAATCTAGAAACACATATATGTCTAGATTCATTAACATATATATGAATGTGGGCAGTGCTAGAAAGTCTTATAATATGAAATGGAGGAAGTATATATATATTAATCGATCTTGAAACTTTTGTTTTGCGAATCTATAGTGCAACTACATCTGGAAATCTTCAATGGATTCCTGAGCTAGAAGGATTTAATAATTACACACCAAGCACCACTTGGATTATTGATTGAATTAGCTTTTGAATAATATGCCTTTTCTTCGATTTTGATGCAAGAGCAATACGAGGTTGATCTGACACATTGTCCATGAAAGCACACCATACACCAAATAAAAGATAGAGTAAATTTAATAAATCCTAAGTTTTGAGGCATCGGTAAAGTAAAATCAAATTCCGAGGTATTACCATTTGTTTCATAAAACTCTAGGTTTTGAAGTAAAATGTTTAAAAAAAGCATTTGTTTCATGAAACTCTAGATTTTGGAGTAAAATATTTTAAAAAAGCATTTGTTTCATGAAACTCTAGGTTTTGGAGAGTAATATGTTTCAAAAAACCATAGGTACAAACTTATATTGTTCCTTCGGCTAATATATTTATCCATAGTAACTGTAAAAGAAAAAGGCATGAGATATTTTTCAGCACATATGCACATTACTTGTATTTTCAATAAATGTTGGTTGTCGACAGTTCGATCATTTCTATGTATATTAACCCGTTAATGTGTCATTATTAGTGGGGGATTGTATTGAATATATTTGCAATAGGGAAATGAGGATGTGAAGAAAAAGGTAAAGTAGATGAGAGCGATGTGTATTTAGTCTACTATGAGAGCGATGTGTATTTAGTCTACTATGTGTATTTATGAGAGAGAGAGGGGAAGAGAGAGGTGGGGGCGCCGCCATCTCCATCATCCCCACCTCCGCCACCGCCGCCCACCGACCGTCCACCCCTGCGCATCGCCGCTTGCCGCCAGCCGCGCGGGCCGCCGCTCGCCGCCGCCGCCTCCACGTCCGCCCCCGCGCACCCGCGCCGCCCGTCCGCCCCCGCGCACCACCGCTCGCCACCAGCCGCGCCCGCCGCCGCCGCCTCCGCGCCGAGGCCGCCGCCCTCAGCCGCTGCCCCCGCCTGCCTGACCGTGAGAGAGAGAGAGAGGAAGAGTGAGAAGAGTGAGGAGAGTGAGAGAGAGAAGAGAGAGAAGAGCGTATGACATGTAGGTCCCACATTTTTTTTATATAGAATGCTGACTGGACTACCACGCGTACGTCACGTAGACTAAAACCACCGCGGATTGGGTCGAGGGGGGTAATTCGTCCAGTTTGTATAGTTCGGGGTGAAAAATGTGCGGTTTTGTGGTTCAGGGGGTAATTCAGATGACCGCGATAGTTTGGTTGGTAATTCGTACTTTTTCCCATATATAATGATGAAATACATGCATTTTACATAAATATGGAGTTTCTTTAAACGTTTTACCCCCAAACATAGGGTTACATGAAAAAAAATGGCAATTCACAGGGATTACAATACGGATACCCTAATTAAAACTGGGATTTTATAAAATTTACTCATAAAAGTAAAAATAAGCTCGTACATGTGCGCCCTTTTTAGTGTGGGAATGCTGCGTTTAGGCCTTGTTCGGTTTGGAGGGCATTGAAGATGATTGAAGGGGATTGAAGGGAAGTAATTCTACACCATAATAGTTGTGAATAAATCTCCTCCATTCCCTCTCTCATTGGGATTAAACGAATGATGCCTTAATTGGGCACACACACCATCATACGCGGCATAGCAAACATATACACATATAGATGTTCTCGATGTACCCACGCTTACAAAGGCCTGGTTTAGTTCACCAAAAAATTTCCAAAAAACATCCCATTGAATCTTTATACACATGCATAGAGCATTAAATATAGATGTAAAAAAACTAATTGTATAGTTAGGGGGAAATCACGAGACGAATATTTTGAGTCTAATTAGTCCATGATTAGCCATAAGTGCTACAGTAACCCACATGTACTAATGACGGATTAACTAGGCTCAAAAGATTTGTCTCGCGGTTTCTAGACGAGTTATGAATTTAGTTTTTTTCATTCATGTCCGAAAACCCTTCCGACATCCGATCAAACATCCGATGTGATAAAAAAAATTTTCTTTTCACGAACTAAACATGCCCAAATTATCAAATTAAGGAACCAAAGATCCTCCTAGATCAGGCGTGTGTCAACGTGCCCATGCACTAAATGACATACAACATACATGTATATATGTGTACTCTTAACTTTGAAATTATTATATATGTAAACATGAGATAGAGTGTCAAGTTTAGGACAATCTATATAAAATACTATAGAGAAGGGAAGTACTGCAACTAGCTAGTGATCATAGAAAGCCGTCATGGTTGATCTCATCACATGGAGTAGCACATGCTTATAAAGGTTGTAGCATCTGCGCCGAGATGTGTATCATGTGAGCTTAATTAGCTCTTGAGGCTTTGCAAAATCAAGTATATAGAACCCATTTTTTTAAGTGACAGTGCAAAAGCACCACATGCATCGATCATATACACACACCAGTTTAATTATCTTGGTCTAGGCAATGCATGTGTGAGCTTGATAAGATGTTGGGCGTATACATGTACAGATATGATATCCTGGAATTTAGAAAAACAATGGATGGGAAAAGAGAAGATAAATGGTGTTGCCAGCTAAGCGGCTAATTAAGCCACAATATGTACCTAGCCTAGAGAAGGAATGGAGAATTATCAGCAAGAACATATACATAGTGTGTCAACACAAAGGAGGGAGAAGATATATATATGTGCTGTAATGAAAATAGATGCACAACGGAGACACGAATTTTACGTAAAAACCCTTGCGGGAAAAAAACCACGGGTACCAACCGACAATGATCAGTATAGAGGAGTTGGATACAAACGCAGGGGATACATTGGGCTGTCGCACCCTACCCATGCGACTTTCAAGGGATATATAAAGGAGAAATATATGAGTCCTAATGGGAAAATACTTAAGAGTCATATTAGGAAACTAATCCTAATAGTCAAGTTCTATTATGAAACTTATCCGAATATATTGCAGGCCAAAAATTCGAATCACATATTTAACATGCACACATGTGTACATATATACAATATCTGCAGTTTAATTTGTGTATAGAGCTGTAAACATACATGTGGCGATTGTTTTTTCCCTAAAAACAGAAAAGAAAGGAACAATACATCAACATTAATAAATGCATGTAACTTTAATGTATATTCAACAAAGATTATGTAAATTATATCTCTTAAAACAATATATAGTGGCAAACAAAACAATAGCTACACAGAAGTTATGTTTGGCAAGCAACTAGAAATGTTTAGCTTGAGAAACCAACATGGTAAACCTTACATTCGAAAAATTTATTTATATATGACTAATCGCCTTTCATAAAGATTCATATATCATATAACACAATATCCCTGCACATGCATGGTTCCTAATAAAGTGTAATACCCCTTGAAATATAGAATGGATTCAAATCACATGCATATATACTATGCTAGCTCTGTTCTCAAAAGGATGGCGTCCTGAAATGCTGTGTCAGTCCATCATTTCGTCTACAACTAATTATAAGCCATAATGCTTATTAGCAAAAAAAAAATTATAGTAAAACTTTTACATATGTGTTCTTGACGACTTAAAAGTCAATATTGAAAATAAACTGTGTTGAATAAACATCAAAATCAATTCTAAAATTAAGTTTTAAAATATTTAAATTTTGGTTGCAGCAAAGCTGAAGAGCAAACCATGGAGCTAACAAACACATGTATAATTAACTGGTTGCCAATTTACATTTTCCGCCTCCTAATAAGCTAGCATTTAATATTGTAGCGCCCACAGATAGTCATCCGGAAAGCAGTAAACCAGAAACCAGACACATTTTGTGGGATGGTGGCAAAATGTGTATGAAACCAATGGGAAGCACATAGCTAGCACACGAATTTAGGTACATATAACCTGCCCTCCTCATATCATGTCATATGCGAGATACCACCAAATAGAAAAATAAAATGTGTATTTACATTTCTCGCTTACTAAGCTAGCATATTATTAAGAGAAAATTGTGTGCCCCTGAGTTTTTACTCATCCCTTTCATGCCCTTTAGTTTTTGTTTTCAATCACCTTTATAGCCATTCCTTAGACTACATATAACAGTCAACTTAAAAAGCCTAAGTCTTGTGTTGAAAGCAATTTCCACTCAAAAATTAACATCGAAAGGGATAGAATTATTTGACACCCAAATTAATTTGAAAACAAAAATTCAAATTTTGAAATTAATTCTAGTTATGTTTGATGAAGTTTTCAATGATAATTTCACTTGTATCTCTTCATAGAAATTTGTTCAAATTTGTTTGAAGTTGATTTTAAATTAAAATACAAATTTTAGTTTAAGATAGAAACAGTGATGATATGTGTAATTTTCCCTTTTGTAATTTCATCAAATTTTATTGCAATTCATTTAAAAAATTTAAATTTTGTTGTTCAAATTCGGGGTCACTCAACTTTCTCCCTTTAAGTTTTATAACTAAAGATTTTCTTCTAGATATATTATGTTCTTATCTATGAGTGAGAAACAATATAATCATTAGAAAAGCTCAATTGAGATGAACTAACAAAATGAGTATATACATAAAAGCTCAAAAGAAAACTTAGGGCTATGTAAGGGATAAGACAAAACTCAAAAGCATGGAAGAGATAGAGCGAGAACTGCAAAGGAAAGACAAAGATTTTTCTCTATTTAATAATAGAGCGCCCACAGTTTATCATCCGGAAAGCAGTAAACCGAAACCAGCCACACTTTGCGGGATGGTGGCGAAACGTGTCCTAAACCAATAGGAGGGACATCACCAGCACACAAATTAAGGTATCTATAACCTGCCCTCCTCGTACCATATCATATGCGAGATACCGCCAAATAGCTTTAGATAATAGAATAGCTTAATAAAACAATGTACTTGTTGCAGAAGTCGAGGAAAATAATACTGTTGGTTCTCACATTATAGTAATGCTCTCTCTACTTAATTTATCAAGTGTGCTGTCAGGGATGACAACACCATGGCACCATCAGTCATCAGGACAGCCCACCACCTTTGCAAATAGAGAGAAAACGGTACAATGACAGGTATAAACAAAGAACGGATAGCTTGCCGATGTTACCATTTAGACTTCTGACCAACTAAACTATACTTCACTAATTAAGCTCTAACAAGAAGCCCTGGCTGCTTAAACCAGCAGCAGCTACCTTAGACATCTATTTTGGAGCAATAGATCCGTCATACATATATTAATTATCTACTCGATCTCTCCATTAGTCTCCAGCTATACGCATCTTCCCTAGCTTGCTAAGCTAGATAGTCTTCTCCTTCCTTTCTCCTCCTCTTCCTCCTCCTCTTCTTCTCAATCTTGCTCTGCAAATCTTGTCGGAGAGAGAGAGAGAGATCAGCAAGGAGAAGAGGGAATTAAGCTAGATCGAGGTAGTCGTCGATCGATCGATTGAAGATGGGGAGAGGGAAGATTGCCATCAAGAGGATCGACAACACGACGAACCGGCAGGTGACCTTCTCGAAGAGGCGCGGCGGGCTGATGAAGAAGGCCCGGGAGCTGGCCATCCTCTGCGACGCCGACGTCGGCCTCATCGTCTTCTCCTGCACCGGCCGCCTCTACGACTTCTCCAGCTCAAGGTTGGTGATTATCATCGTCGATCCCCTTCTATAGTTCTATATGTATATAGCTGCTACCTGCTAGGTCATGAAATATATCCCAATCCTTCAGATTTCTGTCTATATATCTCGATGTGTCCAGATATCTAGCTTTTGCTTTACTCTAGCTTAGGGTTTTCTTTGATTCTTTGGATGATCTTAAGGTGAAAGACTTCTGTTTTTTTTAGAAAAAAATAAAGAAAATCGATGCATCCATTTAGATCACTCCTTCTCCCATCTAAATAATCTCTATGCACTATTAATTTGATGAATTGTGTATGCTTCTATTGACTCTTTCTGTTTAGTCTGGAGCATTATTCCTGAAAGAGAAGGAGATGCGCAGTAGGAGCTGGTATGCAAGGGGCTGCCAGAATGTGAGAATATATTTCTAGAAATGGTGTATACGATTTTTCTAAGTTAAATAACTCACAAGTTATCTCTAGATATATATTTATTTTGATTTGTATATTAATTTACCTCGTTTCTTAGCTGAAAATTTAGGTTAATTTCCCCTAGATGCATAAAACATGTGCTATATATTGGATCGTAATGGTATAGTCTTCCTTTTTGTTAGCATGAAATCAATAATAGAGCGGTACCAGGAGGCAGGAGAGGAGCATTGTCGGTTGCTGAACCCAATGTCAGAGGCTAAGGTATGCATTCTAATATAATGGTAGCAAATTTGAGGTAAATTAAAACTTCATTTCTTGAGGTCATCTGGTTTTGCATACAGCTACAAAAGTTGATTAAATTGCCGCACTTTGTCGTCATAAACTCCATTTTCCCAATTCTTAACTAAAATTCCTATATATTCCAATGTCATTATTTGCAATTATCCTGACATTTCTACTTATGTATTGGCAGTTTTGGCAGCGGGAGGTTACAACTTTGAGGCAGCAAGTGCAAAACTTACACCACAATAACAGGTAAAATCAAGTCCAATGTCAATGATATATTACACATACAAAACCATAGCTAATTACACACACCTCTTCTCAAGTTTTTTTTTTTACCCAAATCTTAGCATAACCAGATGAACTCAAGAAATGAAGTTTCCCCCGCCTGGGAAAATGCTTTCTCGATCTAGTAGTGATGTTGACCTCACTTTCTCTCTAAATTAGTTTTTACTTGTCTGCAAACTATTTAAACGAAAACAGTGCATACTACTTTATTAGGATCAACCAATATGAAGGTGAAAATGAAATCTTTTTTAAGGCCCATGTGGAAATTCATGTTTCAAATAAAAGGTGAAAATACCTTTTAATGCATGATTAATTCTACGTGCTGTCAATTCTAGTCACATTCTTATATGACGTACACTGATAGGCAACTTTTGGGAGAGGAAATCTCCAACTTCACAGTTAGAGATCTGCAGCTTCTCCAGAACCAAGTTGAGATGAGCATACATTCCATAAGAAATAAAAAGGTATAATATTGATAATACCCTTTTCTCGACTAATAAATAAATAATCTTTTCCTAATTAAATGGCGATATATCTATTGTCCCTTTACTAGGATCAACTTTTGGCAGAGGAGATTCTAAAACTCAATGAAAAGGTTGTACTTGCATCTTCTTCTTCTTGATGAAATAGCTCATGATTTAATTGGTATCAGTTCTTACATCTATACACTGTTCATGATTGAGGTAAAATTACACGAATATATATCGCTCTATACTTTTAATTGTAGGGGTCTCTTGTTCAAAAGGAGAACAGTGAACTTCGCAAGAAGTTCAACATTGCTCATCAACACAACATAGAATTACACAAGAAGGTAAAGTTTCTATTCGATCTACTCGAAACATACAAAAATGTCGTAGAATATTATTGATATATAAATATACAATTTACATCATCTTGATTAATTAATTTCAGCTTAACTCTGGAGAAAGCACGTCAAGTGAGCAAGTTACCAGAAGCTCAAAGGATCCCGGAGAATCGAGTACACCCCGTGATTCACGTGTGTGTATTGACCTTGAATTGAGTCAAAAAGAAGTTGAAGATGAATAACACATGATCAAGTGTTAAAAACAGTGAGTTTTCAAATCTTTAATTACGTAAACCGTAAAACCTCGCTCTTGTAACTAATATATATTTCTTCAATGTTTAATCAAAGTTGTCAGAGTTCCTTACCTTTTGCTTAAAAACGAAAATTAAATAACCCATGATCAAGTCACAAAATTAAGTAACTAATTATTTGAAATGATTGATATTCAGTTTTTCTCTGATTAGCTATTTGTTTGTGATACTAGCTAGTAATTTGTGTTAAGCTAGCTAGTAACTTGTGTTAAACTAGCTATATAAATTAAGTCACAAAATACCCACAAATTAAGCTAGCTAGCCCTTCAAATTTTGTTGTTTTTCTCTGATTAGTTAATACTATGGTTTCTAGCTAGCTAGCTAGCTAGCCCTTCAAATTAAGCACTGTACAGAACTTGTTAATTTTCTACTCATCTTTACTAGTATAAATTATGCCACTAATTAAGTTCCTAGAGTTACTTTTCATGTTCAGAAGTTGCATGCATGCATGGCAAGTTACTTTAATTACTGTGCTCTTGTTTAAAGAAAAGTGTTAACTTTATTCTAAAAAAAAAGTGTTAACTTTACAGTTACACAGATATGTCCCTCATTAGAAGGTGTAATAAATCTGTTTGTTTGCAGACATGATGGCCAGTAACTTTTGCAGCATCACGCCTACTACAAGCGCAAGAAAAGCTAGCTACTACTGGAACAAGGGACCTTAATCATGTTTTGAAACTTAATTAGTAATATTTTAAAAAATCGTACTATACTAATCATGATGTGTAGCGTATTGCACCACTGAATTTATTACTGTAATTAACATGGTGAGTGTTAAAATATTTTGTGATATCCATATTATATTGCAACTCTTACGTGTCATATATGTCATGTTATATTTAAACATTATGTGCAAAGAGATCACCCTCAATAATGTTCTATGGTATGTACATATATATTCATATATGTATATAAACAAGATGATATCCACTCCACACCTCCCTCCCCCTCCCTCACGGCCGCTACAGCATGGTGTCGTAAACTGTGTGGCTGCAAAGATAGCTGTGACGAGGCCTTCCCTTCCTTCCCACATGCTCCCAGAGGCATATTTCAAGGTAATGAAGGTTGCGACTACACTGAGGTGGCCAGATGGGCAGAGCCACAGAGGTCCGTACATTTCATCAAGCAAAAGCCAGTTTCATTTAAAAAATCCGTTTGAAGAGAAGAGAGGTGAAGAAAAGCGCATTTATAAAGTGGTGTGGCAAGAACTTCGGAGGTAATTACCATTAAGGTGGAGTCGCATGAGATACCAATGCCTACTGGAGATGAAACTAAGGTGGCCAAGGCGAGAAGACCGCAGTTGGAGCCAACGCAGCTCACCATGCTGGTCTGACCGAGCCCTCCAGGAGTCGTGTCACCTCAAGGGGCCAGTCTGACTGTGCAGAGAGGTCGGTTTGACCAGGGTCATCCAGGGAGTTCGAAGGCATCATCTTCGTCGGTCAAAATTGCTAGAGGTCACTATATTGCCCCCGGAATAGAGCCAAAGCTAAGTGGATGCCCGCGGACTTGACAACTACTCAAAGAGGAGGTTGCAACATCTTCGTGCTTAAGAATTGAAGAAAAAATAGCTGAAAAGTTGAGAAACAAGATTCAATAAGTTGTGGTTGTAAAATCAAGGAGTTAGAGAGACTTGAGTTGAGAGAAAGTTAGGGTTTCGAGTTTAGTTTGAGATTTTGGTGAGGAGTGCTATTGGTGCACTTTGTAAACACTAGTTGATGCAATAAAGTCGAGAATTCTAATCTACATCTTCGAGTTTGTCATCTACCGGTGCTTCTGGGTCCTGACGGTCTAACCGCAGGTGTGCACGTGATCTGACCAGTGGGATAGTGGCGGTCTGACTGGCGAAGTTTTGGCGGTCTGTCCGGCGGTGAACATGCGGTTCGACCGACTGTGACAGGGCTTCGTCATCTACTCCGTTCGAGGTAAATCTTTTATTTCACAAAAGATTTTGAGTTTTTGGTTTTTCCTACCATTCACCCCCCTCTGGTAGGTTTGTTTGGTCTTGTGCGATCCTACAGTGGCCGCCTCCAAGACAATAGTAGAGGCCTAAGCCAATGGAGATTGAGAAACCGATGATAGATCAAGACGATGGTGAGGACGAAAATGGAGGTGGGTTACTGGTTATTAGCAATGATTCGCTGCCAAGACAGAACATGGATGTCAACATGGTGTTTGCATTGCCGATGGAATTTTGTGTCATGGATGAGGCTGAAATTTCTCAAGATGTGGTTTTTGAGAAGTCTAACGAGTCTAACCATCATATGAGGCCACTCATCTCAAAGGGCACATTGATTGGAAAATGATCTCTAGAATGTTGGTGGTTGGAGGTGTCGTCGTAAATTTGATGCCACACTCCTTATTCAAGAAGTTAGGGTGTGAAGTTGTGGTGAATTGAATAATACCAACATGATGCTCAACGGCTTCAATGGTGAACCAACGAAGGCGAGAACGATCTTTTTTTGTGAAGCTTACCGTGGGAAACAATATGTTGCCAACCAATTTCATCGTCGATGTGCAAGATAACTATAGCGTTATTGGATTCATACCAATTGTTGTGTTCCTTCTACCTTGCACCAGTGCTTGATTTAATGGGATAACGATGAGATTGAGATCGTTCAAGCAGATACATCGGCCGAGGTTGCAATAGTTGACGTGTCAATTGAGTGGTATGGGATTATTCAATGCTTATCAGGGTTAGATATTTCTAACTATAATTTTATTAGTGTTTCTAAAGATCGTTTTGTACCCATTATTTGGAGTGGTTGCAAAAGAGAGTGCAATAACATCAGTCTACAAAGAATGACATTGGTTTTGCATCGGCTGATCCACTATAAGAGGGAGACATACATAATGGATCTATTGCATGGAAAACATATGAAAGTTGATTACTAGGTTAAAGAATATGTTGATTGTTTTGAATGGGAATATCATGAAATGTCGGGAGTTAGCCGTGAGCTTGTTGAGCATCAGCTTCCAATAAAATTGGATTTAGACCTTATAAGCAATTGCCTCATCACTTTAATTCAAACATATATGATTGTGTCAAGGAGGAGATAGACCGATTATTGAAGGCGGAGGCCATGTAGGTATTCGGAGTGAGTGTCCAATATTGTCCCCGTTGAGAAGAAAGGGAGTGGTAAGATTAGAGTATGTGTTGATTTTAGAGATTTAAATAGAGCTACTCCTAAAGATGAATATACTAGACCTATTGCCGACATGTTGATTAATGATGCTTTGGGACATAGAGTCATTTGCTTTTTGGATGGTAATACTTGTTACAATAAAATCTTTATGGCCGAAGAGGACATGTTCAAAACGGCCTTTAGGTGTCCCGGTTTTGTTGGCTTGTTTAAGTGGGTTGTCATGACATTTGGTTTGAAAAAGGCCGGTGCAACATAACAAAGTGCAATGAACTTGATCTTTCGTGATTTGCTAGGTATAATCTTAGAAATTTATGTTGATGATATTGTTGTCAAATCGGATGGTATGGATGGTCATATAGCCCATTTGCGTTTAGCTTTTGGGAGGATGCGTCAGTATTGTTTGAAGATGAATCCACTCTAGTGTGCTTTTGGTATGTCATCGAGGAAGTTATTAGGCTTCGTTGTGCATGAGAGAGGTGTTGAAATTGATCCTAGGAAGATAGAAAATATTAGATAGTTTAAAGCGTCAGCATGCAAGAAAAAAGTTCAAAGATTGCTAGGTCAGGTGAATTATTTGAGGAGGTTATAATCGATACTTTTGTTCCCATATTTCGTTGGGAAAAAGAAGCCGATTTTACATGTGAAGCAAACAACAAGAGGCGTATGAGGAAATTAAAAAGTATTTATCACCTCCACCCATGGTGCTTGCGCCTAAAGTTGGAACTCTGTTTTGGCTCTACATTGCCGACTGAGGACAATGTCATCGGTGTTGTGTTAACATAAGAAGTGGATTGCAAGGAGCATATCATCACATAGGTGGGCTGTCATCTTTTGGATGCCAAAACAACGTATGTCTTTATAGCTTTGCTCATGTTTATATTATGATTGTACCAAATTACGGCATTATCTATTATCTAGTACTTGCACTTGTCAAACTGATATTATTATATACATGTTGCAAAGGCAAATTCTAAGTGGGAGAATTGATAGGCAAATACTTTGATTGACTATGATTTGGCTTATGAATCGTTCAAGTCTTTGAAAGGCTAAATCATAGTTAATTTTATAATAAATCATCTTGTGGATATTACTTATGATAGTGAGGTCTATTTACATAGTGTTACACCATGGAAACCTTATTTTGATGGTACTTCTTGCTAAGAGGGGTAGGGTATATGTGCAGTTTTGATTTCACACAATAGAGCTATTTTTGAAACATCGGTTTACTTAGAGTTTTCTTGCACAAATAATCAAGCATATGATGCTTTGTTATTCGGCTTACAAGTATTGGAAGCTATAGGAGCAAAACATGTATAAGTTTTTGGTGGCTCGGAATTGATAGTGCAACAAGTTGCCGCGGTGCATAAGTGTTTTGATGGGTCATTAAATAGATATTTAGATCAATGCTTAGACACATTATCACCAATTTTTATGATTTTGTTATTAGAACATGTTACTAGAGAAGTAAACTCTAAGGCAAATGATTTGGCTCAACAAGCATCTGGTTATCATGTTAAAAAAAAGGAGTATTCTTCATTTAGAAAAAAACGGTGCTTCAATTCAAGAGTTTGGGAAAAATTGGCGATGGGCCATCTGACAGATGCACCGGGGCCAATCTGACCAGGGAGGACCTAACCAGAGACCTTACCTGACCTGATCGACCTGTTATGGCTAGTCTAACCAGATTCCAACAAGCAGCTAGGTGGCACGAGTTCATGAACAAGTTGGAGGCCGAATTAATTGTAAATTCGGACGTTTGTCCCTAGGAATTAGAAAATGATTGGAGTGTCCCTTTGATAGATTATTTGAAATATCCAATTTTTAGGGTTGATCGGAAAATTTGGTGTCAAGCTTTTAAGTATACTTTGTTTGATGATGAGTTATATCGCCGAAATATAGATGGGGTGTTATTGAAGTGCTTAGATAGTGATCAATGCAAGGTTGCTATGAGAGAAGTTGATGAAGGGTTTTGTGGAACTCTTCAATCAGCCCACAAAATGAATTGGCTACTTAGGAGGGTTGGGTTCTATTGGCCGAAGATGTTGATGATAGTTTCAAGTACTATAGAGGGTTTGAACCTTATCAATGGTTCGACAATGTTCAATTGGCGCCCACCGCCTTGTTGAAACCAATTATCAAACCATAGTCATTCTGAGGTTGGCGTTTGGATTTCATTGGCCAAATTTACCCTTTATCGTGAAAAGAACATGGGTTCATGCTAGTTGCAACGAATTATTTCACCAACTAAGCTGAAGTTGTACCGCTCAATAATATAACTCACATAGAGCTAATTTTCTTTATTTTTAAGCATATTATTTATAGATTCGGTATACCTCAAATTTTCACTACGGATCAAGGAGCTTCTTTTATGTCTAAGAAAGTAAAATAACTTTGCCGAATCTTAGTATTAAATTGTTAAATTCTTCTCCTTACACTACGCTCAGGCTAATTGACAAGTCGAGTCGAGTAATAAGGTTTTCTTGAAATTAGTTAAGAAAAAGATTGGGGAACATCCAAAGAGATGGCATTAAGTGTTCTTTGAAGCATTATGGGCTAATAGAATATCTAGGTAAGGTGCTAACATGTTAACACCTTTTGAGTTAGTCTATGGACAAGAAGTCGTTTGAGTTGGCTCTCGAAGATATATCAAGTAAGATGATTTATCGGTCAAGGAGTATAATGCATATTTTATTGAAACTTTACGAGGAGAACGGTTTCAAAGAGTGATCAATGGGAAATATTTGAAGAAATTTTTCCCGAGTATCTAGTAAGATGCTTAGGAGGTAATAAGGTCAGTAATTAGATTATCACCCTAAGATCACGTGTTCTATGTTTTTCGGCTCACAATTCGACAAAAGGCAGGGTGGCATGTCTTACCACCCAAATTTGGCACCTAGAAAAGAAATATGGAAAATATGGCCGAATTTGGAACATATCGGGTCTCCTGCGTGATGCCGGTCTGACCGCCACCATAAGGCCGGTCTGACCGGCGGCGTGGGGCTGGTCTAACCGGCGACATGTGGCCGGTCAGACTGGCTGAGTCTGACTTCGAGTCTAATTTTATCGAGTCTCGGGTTTCCCCAATTTTATTGGGTCTCGGGTTTCCTTGTAATTGGTCTCTACCCCCGAGTAAGACATGGAGAAGGCCCTTTATGAGATAAGACCAACCCATTTATAAAGGCTATGATTGGTGCAATTGAGCACACAATCTACTTCCAACAGTTTTAGCCAATTGAATTGCTTTTTCAATATGGCATTTACTTTTTGCCTAGTTTCTAGTCTAGTTCATCCATCTTTGTTGATTTGTATAGTAAATCATCCGCCTTTGTTGTGGGAGTGTGAATCATCTTTATAGGTTTGTCCCAAAAACCTTCCATTCCACCCACGAGATAGGTGTTTATCTCTATTTTATCTAAATGAGCTCCGCTAGCCGGTTTTGATTTACAAAACTCATCTTAATTTGGATTTGTTCAGATCAAGGTGGTTGGCGACTCCCAAATTATAGCAAAGCATTGGTTGTCTGGTCGTGATTGGCTGATGTGATCAAAAAAGTTTCCAATAAGACCATACTTGTCTGAACATGCCCATTAAAACTATGACAAAACGTAAGATACATATAGGGTGGAGCTGATGTGAATAGGCGCCTGATCTTCCCACATAGATACTATTGGTTTGATTTATCTACGTGAAGACGTGTCATGAGTTCTTCCCATTGATTGTTTTTCTTCTGTTGTTCATCGAGTGATACAATTAAATTAAGCACATTTGGGATGAAATTACATGGAGAGGTCTAGTGCGTACTATATAACTAGCTAGGACCCCATGCATTGCCGCAGGCATATGATGAAATTAGAAGTTATTTCAATCTTTTGCCAATCAATGAAATATTCTTTATACATGTATCGATTGTTACACGGGTTTATATATACATGACCTCTAATCGTTTACTTATCTACCTAAAGTGGGCATAACTCAATCATCATAACATAATGGAGGCATTGAATTTGTGAGAGAACCATTTCCTCCATTAGCTAATTAAAGAGGCTAACAGAGCATGCATACTCAATTCACTTCAAATCCACTGAAAGATGTACTTGCAGAATATGGATGAACAAATTCCTTATACTTGGTAGCACCAATAGAAAAATCTCTTCATAGAAGCGGCAGCACCAGCTTAATGAAATACGTATTTATCCTACTCACTAATTGGTGAGCTGAAATAATAGACCTAGAGGCTATCAAAATATAATATACCCAAGCAAGTACATTGGTGTAAAATCAAAGGTGTTTTTGATTATTATTCTGTGATGAACAATTGGCATTGGAGATTATTGGTTTTGATATTTGGAATTTATTTGCGAAGTGATTTTGGAGATGATCGGGATTTTACAGGCGATCTACAGGTACTGCTGATTGGGTCCGGTCAGACCGGGCACGAGTTGCCGGTCAGACCGGCAGTGATCGAGCGGTCAGACCAGCGCAGCCCGCGGTCTGAACGGCCGACTCTGTGTCGTTTTCGATTTTGGGTTGTTTGTTTGGATATCCGTGATTATTTCATGATTAAAGCTTCTAGATGGATACTATGCGTATGTAATACTGCCGTTTGCTACTAATGAGTCAAGTTGGGGATAGCTTGGTCTCGGAATATGGTTTTTTTGTTTGTTCTATATGTAGGTGACTCGAGATGCCGGGAGAGTATTTGAGGTGATAGACCGGGAGTCGGCTTGGGGATAAGCGACGTACGTGGTGGTCAGAGATCATGAGGGATACTAAGGTTAGAGTTCAATGCACATGGTTGGTGAAGATTCCATATGTCATACGATGGAGGTATTGTGTGCGTATGGGATACACAGTCAAATTTGGAAGGAGTCCAAATTTGGTATGATTGGTTATGTAAAGTTTGTTTCTTGTACTAGAGGGTTTCCTAGGGTGATTAGGACTTCTAGTATGAGTTTGGTTCGTGGTTTTTGGCTGCCTACCTCAGGTATAAATAGAGGGGGAGCGTGAGGCTTCCCAGTATCGCTTTTGAGAGCAAATGAGTTGATAGTTGAGTTAGGGTTTCGAGTTTAGTCGAGATTTTTTGTAAGGAGTGCTGTTGGTGCACTTTGTAAACACAGAGAGAATTAATAAAGTCGTCATCTATTTTAAGAGTTCTTCGATTTGTGTTTCATCGGGTTTCGGCGGTCTAACCGGCATCACACTGGCGGTCAGACCGGCGGCAAGCAACGGTCAGACCGGCGGTGGCAGCAGGCGACGGGAGCTGATCCAGGCGGTTAGACAGGAGTTACTACCTCGGTCAGACCGGAGGTATTTAGGCAGTCAGACCAGCGCATCTACTTCGGTCAGACCGCAACCCGTCGAATTTGAGGGTAACATTTATTTCCTCTAAAAGTTTTTGGTTTTTGGGTATACCAACCATTCACCCCCCTCTGGTTGGCTTTGTTATTGTGATTCGATCCTATAAGTGGTATCAGAGCTTTGTTTTCTTCTTTGGATTTTAACCGATCTAGAGTTTTTGCCATGGCTGCTAGGTTTTCAACTAAGCCTCATGTTTTCGATGGAACTGATTTTTCCCATTGGTGTAGTAGGATGCAATCTTACATTATGGCTGAGAATTATGATATTCGGAGAAAAGTCTCATCCTTATGTGATTCCTGAACAAATTAATACTGCTGCTTTAAAAACTGAATTTGAACAAAATTGCAAAGCTCGCAATATTCTTTTGAGTGGGATTTCTCGTTCAGATTATGACTGTGTTTCTCATCTTCAAACTGCCCATGAGATTTGGATTGCTTTGAGTAATTTTCATTAAGGAACTAATAACATTAAAAAACTTCGTCGAGATCTTTTCAAAAAGGAGTACATTAAATTTGAGATGAAACCTGGAGAAGCTTTGGATGACTATCTTTCTAGGTTTAACAAAATTTTGAGTGATCTTAGATCTGTTGATTCTTCTTATGATGTTAATTATACACAATCTGAGATTTCTCGCCACTTTTTGAATGGTTTTGACATGTCTATTTTGGGAGATGAAAGTTACATCTATTCAGGAGTCCGTTGATATGCCTACTCTGACTTTGGATTCGCTTTACCCAAAACTAAAAATACATGAGATGAGCATTCTTTCTCGTAAAGTTGATTTTAAGTCGAGTGCTTTGGTTTCTTCCTCAACTTCTTTGGATGTTGATTCTTCTTCATCGAAGTTTCCGCAATTGCTTTGTGTAATGCCATGCCCGATGATCAACTCTAACAATTCGAGGAGGAGGACCTGGTTTTGTTATCTAACAGACTTTCTCAAGCTGTGACTAATGTTAGCTACAGGAAAAGAGGTGGTCCAAATCTTTGCTTTGAATGTGGTGGTACGGATCACTTTCGTTCGCGTTGTCCTAAGCTTGGGAGAGCAAGGAGGGAAGATAATGGTGATGAGAAGACCAATGACAACAAGCCGAAGGGTACAGTCAAAGGGAGGAAGATCAAGGAGACTCTCAAGAAGGCTTTTGATCAAGTCTACGCCGCGTTTGAGCCACTAAGCGATGTATATGGTGAGAGTGGAGATGAAGATAAGGGAAAGAACATCTCCGGTGTTTGCTTCATGGCGTGTGGTGAATTGGATTCAGAGTGTGAAGACAATGAGGTAAGTGCTCTTGAGGAAGCTATTAATATTTTGAGTGCAAAAAATATGAAGTGTGAGAAGATGTATAGAAAACAGGAGTTTATCATTGAATCTCTTAATTCTGAAATTGCTAGATTAAAATCTCTTATTCCTAATGACGATGATTGCACAAATTGTGAGGTTTTAATGAATGAGATTTTAAAAATTAGAGATGTTAATGCTGCGCATGATTTGAAAAATAGATCTTCTCTAGCTCTTGGATTTGCTTTGCACACACGTACTTTGGATGAGTTGTTTTTGACTAAAAAGTTGTTGCAAAAATATCAAATTGCTTTTCATGCTAGTTTGATGTTTAAATAATTTGTGCTAAAAAGTTAAAACAACCTCATGATGTTTTGGATTGTTGAACATGTACTTTGAATAAGTTGAAATTAAACGATGCTTTAGGTCATGTTGAGTACATGGAAGATGTTGTGAAAACCAATGAAGTGCTTTCTTGCCCCAAATGTCGTAAAAGCAAAGGTGTCATGGTAGATTGTGAAAATTGTGCTAATTTGGAAAAAAAAATTCTTATTTGAAAAATTCTTTGCAAAGATTTTCTGATGGTAAAAAGAACCTCAACATGATTTTAGATCAATTTAAGGTTTGCACACATAACCGTGGTTTAGATTTTAATCCTTATGCTCATCATACTAGACATCCTCCTGTTGTGTTAGGTGTTGGTGCTAGAAGTGGTGAAATTTTGGTTAAACCTGAAGATAAGAACATTGTGTTTAAATCTGCTGGCATCATCTCTACCTTGAGTGCATCATCTTCAAAATCCAATGTTGTGCATGCAAAACCTTCTGTTGTTGCTTGTGTTGCTAAGCCATCTGAGTCTACCAATGTTTCTAATCATTGTGAAAAGTATACTTGCTTGTTTTGTGGGAAAGATGGGGCATATTGTTGGTTTTTGTTTCAGATTGGCTCATAAACAGAAAAAAGAGAGAGAGAGATTGCTTTTGCAAAATCAAAGTGGCAAAAATCTGGTTTTCCCTCAAGGAAACCAGTCAGACCGCTGTGGGTCCCACGGTCAGACCGGCGACTAGTCAGACCAGCTACTAAGCGGTGGTCAGACCGGTCACCGGTCAGATCGGCGATACAGCAGCGGTCAGACCGGCAGTACCACCTCGGTCAAACCGGACTCGGAGAAAATTTTCTGAAAATTCTCAACCTGTTTTTGCACGTAGATATATGCCTATTGGATCTTCTGGTCATGTGTCTCAATATTGGATTCTTAAATTTTTATTACTATCTAACCCCAGTACTGAGGCTTCGATTTCTGCTGGTGTGTAGCCTTTGGTGGCAAGGAAGGAGAACGTGTGGATCGTGAATTCCGGTTGTTCGCGGCACATGATTGGTGATAAAAATTAGTTCTCCTCCCTCAAAAAGGCATCCAAGACTGAATCGATTATCTTTGGTGATGCTTCTACTAGTGCCGTTCTCGCTACAGGTTTGGTAAAGGTAAATGAGAAATTTGAATTGAAGAACGTAGCTTTAGTTGAGGACTTAAAGTATAATTTGCTTTCAGTTTCACAAATTGTTGATGAAGATTTTGAGGTTCACTTTAAGAAAACTGGAAGCAAAGTTTTTGATTCTTGTGGTGATTCTGTGTTGAATATTTCTCGCTATGGAAGAGTGTTTAAAGCTGATTTTGATAATCCTATTTCACCTGTGATAACATGTTTGGTTGCTAAGTTTGATAAAGATGTGATGTTTTGGCATCGTAGACTTGGACATGTTGGTTTTGATCATCTCACTAGGTTAAGTGGTTTGGATCTTGTTCGTGGTTTGCCTAAACTTAAGAAAGATCTTGATTTGGTTTGTACACCGTGTCGTCATGCTAAGATGGTTACTTCTTCACATGCTCCTGTTGTTTCTGTGATGACGGATGCACAGGGACAGCTATTACATATGGACACCGTTGGTCTAGCTAGAGTGCAATCTGTTGGAGGAAAGTGGTATGTGTTGGTTATTGTTGACAATTTTTCTCGATATTCTTGGGTTTTCTTTATGGCAACTAAGGACGAAACTTTTCAAACACTTTCGTGATTTGTTTCTTCGATTGGATCTTGAATTTCCTGATTCTTTGAAAAGAATTTGAAGTGATAATGGTGGTGAATTTAAATATGCTTCATTTGAACAATTTTGCAACGAAAGAGGTTAATTAACTAATTTGGCAATAAAACAGCAAAAGTAAAACAATAGGAGCAATAATGAACAAAGGCCTGCACAACAGCAATAGTTGTCACATGGTATGCACCGTGCACAGCAAAATAGGGGGAATTGCAGGGGATAAAGGAGAGAAAAACCTAACAAGAGATGAAAGAAAACTTCTTGGACAACAAATATTAGCTAGTCAATCTAGCAGCAATTATGTTCCAACTCGTCATCCCTTCAATGAGAATGAATCTTATAAAAATAGCTCCCTCTATATCCCTATCGATCCCTTAAATCATCATATGGCTCTATTGGACAACAAAAGCATATAGCAGAGTATATCAACGAAACAGAGCAGAACACAAGGGATGAGGAGGCAAGAAGTATAATAATAGAAAGAAGATATGCAGAGAGAAGTAAAGAACAATTACTATTGTCCTCGTCAGATGCAGGAAGCAGTACACGGTGGTGGTGCTGACAACCCTAGCAAAGTTAACCCGTCCACCCTCGCCGCCAATATCCAGACAGGAGCGACCAATCGCTGCCAGGAGAACCTCGTAGCGAAGATAGAACTCCATGGCACCAGATTAAGTCTCAACTCTGATCTCTAGTAGCATGCCACTATATCAAAGAGTTGCGCACCAAATCGGCCACCTCGCCATCGGCCGGTTCACCAAATCAAGCACTACTCCACTGGATCGACCCCCTCGTTGTCGTGCTAGAGCAACTCGAAAGGCAGGAGGCGGTGACGTATGTGTAACAAGAGGGAGATTGAGAGGAGAGGAGGATGGGAAGAAAGATGGCGGCCGTCGTAAGGCGCTGTGGAAAGGCAGAATTCTCAATTTCTTTCCTCAACTGGAATGAGCGGTGGTGTAACATCCTGAAAATTCGACCAATGAAACAAAACCCTAAAAATACGGACTTTCAAAAACCTTTTCAAATTAAATTGCATCATGCCGATTTTATTCGCATATTTTATTTGATTCGGTTTGGAAGTTCACTAATCGAGTGCGGTGTATAATTAATCGCATATAATCCTAAAAATGAATTAGGTGAAGCAAACATGGTAAAACAAAGATTAAGTGTGGATTTAGATAAATGAAATAATTTCGCGATCGTGTTCGAATCGATTTAATTTAAACGCAAACGGAATAAGGATTAACCCTAATTAATAATTCAATCAAATAATACAAATGAAATATGAACAAAATTAATTTAGGATGAATACAATAATTGGAACAACACACATAATGAATAAAAATCAATATTACAACATTTAGAAAATTCAAAATTAAATTTAAATGAAAATCGGCCAAAATTCGGGAAATTGGAAAATGTCACTGTTCATTGCGCGCGAGGTGTTCGACCGGGTCCCCCGAACCAGCCCCTCCTTTTCCCCCGCGCGCCGCGCGCCGAGTCCGCGCCGAGCCCGCGCCGCGCGCCGAGTCCGCGCCGCCCGGATGCCCTAAGCCGCCGCACCCTCGCGCCCCGCTGCCGACCCGTCACCATCGCCTCAAGCCCGCGCGTCCCGTCGCCGCGCACGCGCCGTCACCCCGAGCCCGAAGCCGCGCCGCACGCGTCGACGCCACCCCGCACGAACCACGTCGCCGTCGTTCTCACCCCGCGCCGCTTGGCCTCCTCGTCCCATCGCCGCGCCGCACGGGCCGCTGCCGCCCCGAGCCGCATCGTCGTCGCCTCGAGCTCCGCCTCACCAACCCGTCGCCATCACCCCGCAAGCCGCCCTCGAGCCCCGCGCACCGTTCCCCATCGCCGCGCTGCACACGCGTCGTCATCGTCCCGTCGCCATCGCCATCGCCGTCGCCTCAAGCCCGCGCCACCGCGCCGCACGGGCCGCTGCCGCCCCGAGCCGCATCGTCGTCACCTTGAGCCCCACACCGCCGTGCCGCTCCGCCTCCCCTCGCCCATGCCGCTCCCCGTCACATCGCCATCATCACGCCGCCGCTGCCGCGCCGAACGGCCGCTGTCGCCCCTGCCGCTCCCCATCCCGTCGTCATCTCCATCACATAGCCGCACCACACCGCCGCCCGCACCGCGCGCCGCGCTGCCTTGTCCCCTCCCCTCGTGCCCCGCATCGTCGACACGTCGTCACAACGCCGCCCCCGCACGTCGCCTTGTCCCCCACTTGCAGCCGCGCCGCACGCATCGACCGCCCGCACGTCGCCCTCCCCCTCGTCGCCGCGCCGCACGCCCGCTGCCCCCTCACCTCGCGCCCCGCGCAGCCCGCCTGCACGTCGCCATTAGGGCCGCCGCCGCCCCTCTCCTTTCCTCTCTTCCCTCTTCCCCTATAAATCACCCCCTCCCCTTCTCTTCCACCCCACGCTCATCTCCATCCATCTCCCTTTCCTCTCCTCCTTCTCCACCGCGTCGTCGCCGTGCCGCCGCATCGCCATCCCGAAGCCGCCGCACCGTAGCCTCGAGCCGCCGCGCCGTCGCCTCAAGGCAGCCGCCGTGCATCGCCGCCTTGCGCCGCCGCCGCCGTCGGTAAGCCGCCGCCTTCCCCCTTGCGCCGTCGCCGTCGCCGTCGTCTCGGGTAGGGGAAAGCTAGGGAGAGAGCCGGGAGAGAGGGAGAGCGATGCCGAGAGGAAGAAGAGAAGAGAAGAAAGAAAGGGGGAGGAAGAAGCCGGGAGAGAGAGAAGAGAGAGAGAGAGAGAGAGAGAGAGGGGAAAAAGAAAAAGAAAGAGAGAGAGAGGGAGAGAAGGAAGGAAGAGAGAGAGAGAGAGAGGAAAAGAGAAGAGAGAGAGAGAGAAAGAGAAAGAAAATAAAAGAAAGGGAAGAAAGAAGAAAAGAAAAGAAAAAGGAAAGAAAAAGGAAAATAAGTAAATAGGAATGAGGGATAAAATAGGAGGTTTAGAAAATTTAAAATAAATTAGAATCCAATTAGAGACTAATATTGATCGTAGAATTGCAAAGTTTAAATATAATTTGTTCTCGATGAATTCTTTAAGAAAATCACTTCGCGACGATAATTTAGATATAAATTAACTAGATAAATTCTTATAGACTTTTATAGGTTAATTAAGGATAATTTCTATAAATAATCAATTCGCGATGGTAATCTAAATATAAATGACTAGGTACAATCAGATGAAGCTTTGTAAATTATTTAGAGATAGTTTCTATAAATAATTAATCAATGGCAGGAGTACGGATTTAATTAATAAGGATTTTAGACACGTAATATATTCAATCATAGAGTAGATTAAATCGTTCAATATTTGGATTCCGTACAATATTTAACTCGCAGTATAAATTTCTAATCTATTATTTGAATACGATACTCGGGGTAGATTAAATTAAAAACTTATAATAACAAAATGATCACACCGTAAACATAATTTAGGATATAGATATAAATCAAAGTTGGGTTGGCCCCAATTCGCGAATAGTTAATAAAGAGAATCGAATTCCGCATTCGAGTTTTATTTGGATTTATTTGGATCTTTATTTGAATTCTAACCGAATTCAAATCAATTTCGCACGTAACTATAGAGTCCGAGGGAGTTGCAGATCCAGGTGAAGGCCAAGACCCACAAGACCCTGAGCAAGGCAAGTTATCACTATCCATTGAACATATTGATCCCAATTGCGAAATTGTTTTGTTTACAAATAAAATTGCATGCAATAGTATACATCCCACTTGTGATTATGCCATTCCTTGATGATTGTTTGCCTATTATTTCCTTTGTAACCCTGTTTACGTATGAGTCCCTAGTCAATTATGACAAGTGCTTAGCAATGCTACTCTAGAACTGTGCATACTCATATTTATCAAATGCTATATGCTTAGGCAATTACCTTTGGGAAGGTAATTGAGATACGGCATGTGGAGGCATGAGCGCCACAGTGCCATGATGTTGATGACATGCTTTGTGAAAAGAAAAACAAAATCGAACAAATGTTTTCGACTGGGGCGGACGGAGGATTTGGGTGGTATCCGGAAAAGGCTAGTACCGTCCCCGGTCAATTAAGGACCGAGCCATGAAGTTAAGCATGAAACGACTCCCGTACAACCGCACTTCTCGTATGGGTATAGACCTAGCGGAATAGATAGCTGAGCAGAGGCAGTATCCTTGCATAGTGGTTTCTTGATGTGTGAGGCAGGGGCTCTACGGTGGGGCAGCCATTGGTAGAACCGCGAGGCGGGTGTCTACAGTGGTGTCGCCATCGGTAGGACTGCCATGTGAGAATTTAAACCTAATTAACTTAATGCATGTGTGAGTTCTTCTTTCCCGGGTGCGCCAGAACTCCTCACACTGCTAGGAAAGGACGGCTAGAGTGTATGAGGATGTCAAGTTCATGGAGCGGGTACTGCCAATGCGAGGTTATCGAAAAGCTTTGCCGTGACGCGTCTCATGTGTTGGGACGAGGCTCATGTGTTGGGCAGTCGCGGAGTGCGGGTAAAGTGTACATCCACTGCAGTGTGAGTAAACCAAATCTATTCGAATAGCCGTGCTCGCGGTTATTGAGCACCGGGACGTGTATTACACTTGGCTAGACTTTGAATTCTTAAACTTGTGTGGGATGGGTTTTGCATGATGATTTTGATGCTGACGGAGCCACTTCCTGAGAGTAGGGATGTGGATGTCCTCAGAAAACCATGACGACTCAGTGGCGGGAAGCCATCCTTGGGATCACAATGGATGGTGGACAGAACCGTCATTGTTTAATGTGAATACTGGTATTAAAACTTGATCAGTCTGTGCTAGGTCTTAGGTTTGTGAAAAGAATTACAAAACTTGCTTTACGCAAAAGAACCATAACAATCCTTCAAATTTCCCTGTCATGTGCATTGTTGCTGTGATGACTTGTTGAGTACGGTTGGTACTCACCCTTGCTATACATAAACTTAACCAGAAGCTGGAGATGAAGCGTCCGAAGATCCCTATGCCTATTATCAGGAGGGAGATGAAGACGATGGGGTCCAATAGGTCTTAGATACGGTCGTTGCCTGTGGCAATGGCGTGCCGCTGCCTCCATTTTTCCGCTGCCTTACCTCATTCTGATTTTGGTTGTATTCCGGACCTTTCGGTCCGATGATTTAAGACAATGCCTGCGGGCTTTGATGTAATAATTCGTCTTAAGACATTCGTGTATGAGTACTCGATGCTTCAGCTATGGATTCGTGTGTACCAGACTACTTGATCCAGGGAAATGGTACTGAATACACGACTGATTCCTGTTATAAAAACGGGGGTCCACAGAGCTGGTATCAGAGCCATACGACTGTAGGAAAAGACCAAATGGTGCCCCACCCCTTTTCTAAGTTGGCCAAGGGAGAAATTCCCACTTAGTAATACTTTCAAAAAAATAAAACACTATGTTTACAAAATTCAAGCACGATTCTCATCTTACTCTTAACTATTCTCTTTACAAAATAAATTTTTACTCTTAACTGACTTTGGGTTTTTCCTAAAATCTAGATGGCAGATCAGGACTCACCCGCCGCTTGGGAGTTGAGCGTACCCCGCTCAGAGGGTTACGTCATCGAGCTACACCGGCTGCTGAGGCGTCTGCGATACCCCAGCTTTCCGATCTACCGAGTGAGACCGTGTGGATCTGTTTGGGAGGCTCGGGTCGAGATTCGCACACGAGTTCCTCCGGAGTTGGACTACAGCTTCCCGACTCGGTACTATCGCGACCTACCAGAGAACGCGATGCAGGATGCAGCACGGGAGGCCTTCCTCAGACTTAGCTCTATCCACCGAGCTGAGTTGACCAGTACTGAGTTTGCTCACCACCCATTTCGAGAGGAGAGCAACTCCCTCTGCACAGTTCAGGACACGCCATGCTGCTACAACCCGATAGTGACCCGACTGTCACGATGGGCTGAGGCAGCAGACGACTTCTACGAGGAGGCTTTGTTGGAGATCGACGACCAGCAGAGGCGTGTGGGAGAGTTAGAGTCTGAGGTGACGGACCTCACAGCACAGCAGCTTCAGCTGGAGGAGGAGCACCAGACTTGGGGCAGTGAGATAGACTCACTGAAGGCACAGCTCCAGACCCACGGCGACCAGTTCCAGCAGTTGTCCGAGCAGTACAACGAGCGCCGCGGAATGGTGGATACACTTGAGGAGCAGCTGAGAGAGAGCCAGGAGCACGTCAGTCAGCTGGAGGCGCAGCTTCGAGCAGCCACGGCCAGCACCACCGGAGCTTCTACTTCCACAGCGGTTGGACGTGACCGCTACTTCTTCCTCACTCCGCCATACCCACCGGCCTTCCACACTCTTTTGGGAGAGGCTAGCATGCTGGCTACTGAGTCAGCACCTTACCTGGAGGATCCGACAGTGACACCGCCACCTGCCCCGGAGATTGTGCACACACCGCAGATCCCTGTACCTTCTCCGCAGCTGGGTTCCAGTTTGGAGACCCCGATCCAGGTCAGTTCCGAGTCAGAGGGGACCGACTTCGAGTCAGACACCACTGATTCTTCAGAGGATGAGATCCCCGTTCCCCGCATCACCTTCCTCGGAGGCCCTCGCACCCTCAGCACTGCTCGCAAGAGCACACGACCTCCGGGCAAGAAGCCCAAGCCTGACACGGAGGCCACTACTTCAGAGCCGTGGGGACTCAGGTTCGCCCGTGCCAGCGACCACCCACTACCTGCCCCAGGATCTTGCGGATGGTTGGACGACTAGACCGGAGGATGACTGCAGCTTCGATCTCGCGTCAGTTAGTTTCTTTTTGGATTGTATGCGAGACACACCCTACCCTTACCTAGATTGACGAGTAGTTTGATAGTTAGTTCGATGTATATTTTGGATGAACCTTATTTGGACTGCGTATGTATGCAGTCACTTGCATCATGATTTATGTACTGTTTGTGAAAATCTATGATGTTATTTATGATATTGTTGTTGTTGTGTTGAAAATGAGTTTATTCCACCAAGCTTGCAAAACAAAGATCACAACAAAACAACTCCCTTAATGGGATCAAGCTATAAGAACTAGTTAGAAAATTAGGATACTTACTTAATCGGCCTACACAGATGGCAAGCCGACGTAGGGCATCATCCAGCAATGAAGAACCGTCGACGCCTGACCTAACCACCCTGGCCGGAGTCATGGCCACCCAAACCCAGCTGCTGCAAGCCATCGCAAACAACCAAGGCAACCGCGGAGGGTCCAGCTTTGGAGAATTCATGAGGACCAAGCCGCCCACGTTCGCATCAGCAGACGAGCCTATGGAAGCAGAAGACTGGCTGCGTATCATCGAGAAGAAACTAACCCTTGTTCGGGTGCGCGAAACCGACAAGGTGATCTTCGCAGTCAACCAGCTGGAAGGACCCGCCGGAGACTGGTGGGATACCTATAAAGAAGCTCGGGAAGAGGAGGCTGGTGAACCCACCTGGGAGGAGTTCACTGCAGCATTCCGCGAGAACTTCGTACCTGCTGCAGTAATGCGTATGAAGAAGAACGAGTTCAGACGGCTGCGGCAAGGAAACACGACGGTTCAGGAATATCTGAACCGGTTCACACAGTTGGCCCGCTATGCAGTCGGAGACCTTGTCGATGAAGAAGAGAAGATCGACAAGTTCATAGAGGGACTGAATGATGAGCTGCGTGGACCCATGATTGGGCAGGACCATCAAAGCTTCCAGAGCCTGATCAACAAAGTGGTTAGGCTGGAAAATGACCAGAGGACTGTGGAAAACAATCGCAAGAGGAGACTTGCGATGAATCGCACACCTCAGGGAGTGCCTCAGCGATTCAAGGGAGCCACTTCGTCTGGGTGGAAGCCCCCTGTTGTGGCCACCAATCGCCCTGCTGCACCTAGCAGTTTCAACCGGCCAGCTGCGACTCAGAACCGCACCCCTGCACCAACTCTGGCTGCCCCTGGAATCAGGAGGCATGTAAATTGCTTCAATTGCGGGGAGTATGGGCATTACGCCAACAACTGCCCCCATCCAAGCAAAACTCCTGTCCGTACTGGCGCCAATGCGATCACGGTTCGTGGGACCCCTGCCCCTGCTGTTGGACGAGGCCTGTTCAGGACTCCACAAACGAACAGGACCGCCACAGGATTCGGGCGCGGACAAGTGAACCACGTCCGAGCTGAAGAGGCCCAGGAAGATCAGGGCGTGCTAATGGGTATGTTTTCTATCAATTCTACCCCAGTTAAAATCCTTTTCGATTCTGGCGCATCGCATTCATTCATATCTTTGAAGGCTAGTCAAAAACACAACTTAACCCCGTTACGACTTAGGAAGCCGATGATAGTCCACTCACCTGGGGGCGAGATAACGGTGAGTCAAGCTTGCATAGACGTACCTGTCCGTCTTAGGGATGTGGTATTTCCCTCCAACCTTATGGTTCTGGTACCCCAAACCCTGGATGTTATATTGGGAATGGATTGGTTAACAAAGAACAGAGGGGTAATCGACTGCCGACGTAGGGAAATTACCCTGACCACCCCTTGGGGATCGGACATGCGAGCAACCATGGATCAAGATCCTAGACTAACCGAACGTGCCGGAGGCATATTCACCATGCTACCTCTGAAGGGAATGCCTATCGTGCAACGATTTGCCGATGTGTTTCCAGAAGACCTACCTGGGATGCCACCAGATCGTGATATAGAGTTCATTATCGATCTGATACCCGGTACTGCTCCCATATCCAAGAGGCCTTATCGGATGCCAGTCAATGAGTTAGAGGAGCTTAAAAAGCAAATCAGAGAATTACAAGAAAAGGGATTCGTACGCCCCAGTTCGTCACCTTGGGGAGCCCCAGTACTGTTCGTCAAAAAGAAGGACGGTACCATGAGGATGTGTGTAGACTATCGTTCATTGAACGAAGTCACCATTAAGAACAAGTATCCACTACCACGGATCGATGATCTTTTTGATCAACTCAAAGGAGCGAAGGTGTTCTCCAAGATTGATCTTCGATCAGGATACCATCAATTGAAGATTAGGACCGGGGATATACCTAAAACCGCGTTCTCAACACGCTATGGGTTGTATGAGTTCACGGTGATGTCGTTTGGTCTAACCAACGCCCCAGCATACTTTATGAACCTCATGAACAAAGTGTTCATGGATTACCTGGACAAATTCGTGGTAGTATTCATCGATGATATATTGATCTACTCCAAAGACGAAGAAGAACATGCTGAGCACTTGCGTTTGGTACTCGAGAAACTTCGGAGGCATAAATTATATGCAAAATTTAGCAAGTGCGAGTTCTGGTTGAAGGAGGTCGCTTTTCTAGGCCACGTGATCTCAGCCGGCGGAGTAGCAGTGGACCCTGCTAAAGTAGAGGCCGTTACGGAATGGAAAGAACCCAAGTCTGTGACCGAAATTCGGAGTTTTCTAGGCTTGGCCGGATACTACCGGAGGTTCATTGAAGGGTTCTCTAAGATAGCCCGGCCAATGACACAGCTACTCAAAAAGGAAAAGAAGTTTGCGTGGACAGATCAGTGTCAGCAAAGCTTCGAGCAGCTCAAGGAAAAGCTGACCTCGGCACCTATTTTAGTCCTTCCTGACATCAGGAAAGACTTTGTCATCTATTGTGATGCATCAAGGCAAGGGTTAGGAGGAGTATTAATGCAGGACGGAAAGGTTGTGGCCTATGCGTCGCGACAATTACGACCGCATGAAGAAAACTATCCTACCCATGACCTAGAACTTGCAGCCGTGGTTCATGCGCTGAAGATTTGGAGACATTACCTGATAGGAAACCACTGTGATATCTACACCGACCACAAGAGTCTGAAGTATATCTTCACTCAGTCAGACCTCAACTTGAGGCAAAGACGGTGGTTGGAGTTAATCAAGGACTACGACTTAGAGGTTCACTATCACCCTGGCAAGGCCAACGTTGTGGCTGACGCGTTGAGTCGGAAGAGCCATTGCAATCATCTCGAGGTGAAAGAGATGGCTCCTGAGCTCAAAGAGGAAATGGCCCGGCTAAACCTATGCATAGTACCTCATGGACAAATAAACACCTTGGACATTCAACCTCTTTTGAGGGCCCAAATTGAAGAAGCCCAGGAGGACAACCAGGAAGTCCAAGAGGTGAAAGAACGTTTAGCTGTAGGCTCTGCAAAGGAATTTTCTACTGACGAGAAGGATGTCCTATGGTACAAAAAGAGGATCTACGTACCTGAACAGGGTGGACTGAGAGGTTTAATCCTAAAGGAAGCTCACGAATCGGCATACTCACTACACCCTGGAAGTACCAAAATGTACCAGGATCTGAAGGAAGGATACTGGTGGCCCAACATGAAGAGAGATGTGGCAGAGTACGTAGCACTCTGTGACGTTTGTCAGAAGGTGAAGGCTGAGCACCAGAGACCCGCAGGTTTGCTGCAACCCCTTAGGATTCCCGAATGGAAATGGGATGAAATAGGTATGGACTTTATTGTTGGATTGCCCAAGACTGCAGCCGGATATGATTCCATCTGGGTAATCGTGGATCGCCTCACCAAGACGGCAAGATTCATTCCCGTTAAGACAAACTATAGTAGTGCCAAGCTGGCCGAATTATATATGGCCAGGATAGTATGTCTTCACGGTGTACCTAAGAAAATCATATCGGATCGAGGCACCCAGTTTACCTCTCATTTCTGGGAGAAAGTGCATGAAGCCCTAGGGAGTTACCTAGCGTTCAGCACCGCCTATCACCCACAGACAGATGGCCAAACCGAGAGAACCAATCAGGTCCTAGAGGACATGCTGAGAGCTTGCGCATTGGATTTTAGTAAAGACTGGGAGAGGTGTTTGCCCTACGCCGAATTCTCCTACAACAACAGCTTTCAAGCAAGCCTGAAGATGTCGCCCAACGAAGCGTTGTTTGGTCGCCGATGTCGAACCCCGCTGATGTGGTCCGAGACAGGAGAACGTGCAGTATTTGGTCCGGACATTATCAGAGAAGCCGAAGAAAAGGTTCGTCTGATTCGGGACCGTTTAAAAGTAGCACAGTCTCGGCAAAAGAGCTACGCGGACACCCGAAGGAGAAACCTAGAATTTAAGGAAGGCGATTTCGTTTATCTAAAGGTTTCACCAATGAGAGGAACGAAAAGGTTTAAGGTTAAAGGAAAACTAGCGCCGAGATATGTGGGACCTTTTCAAATCCTCGCTAGACGAGGAGAAGTTGCCTACAGCTACAGTTACCCGACCTTATCGCCGATGTACACCCCGTCTTCCATGTGTCACAATTGAAGAAATGTTTACGGGTACCAGAAGAACAAGCTCCGCTGGAGGAGATCCATATTAGCAACGATCTCACGTATCCAGAACACCCGATTCGGATATTGGATGAAGCGGAAAAGGGAACTAGGACCAAAACGTGGCGCATGTACAAGGTACAGTGGAGTAATCACACTGAGGACGAAGCCACTTGGGAAAGCGAAGAGTTCCTGAAGACGGAATACCCTTATCTGTTCGAGAACCGGTAAGAAATCTCGGGACGAGATTTATTTAAGGGGGGTAGGTTTGTAACATCCTGAAAATTCGACCAATGAAACAAAACCCTAAAAATACGGACTTTCAAAAACCTTTTCAAATTAAATTGCATCATGCCGATTTTATTCGCATATTTTATTTGATTCGGTTTGGAAGTTCACTAATCGAGTGCGGTGTATAATTAATCGCATATAATCCTAAAAATGAATTAGGTGAAGCAAACATGGTAAAACAAAGATTAAGTGTGGATTTAGATAAATGAAATAATTTCGCGATCGTGTTCGAATCGATTTAATTTAAACGCAAACGGAATAAGGATTAACCCTAATTAATAATTCAATCAAATAATACAAATGAAATATGAACAAAATTAATTTAGGATGAATACAATAATTGGAACAACACACATAATGAATAAAAATCAATATTACAACATTTAGAAAATTCAAAATTAAATTTAAATGAAAATCGGCCAAAATTCGGGAAATTGGAAAATGTCACTGTTCATTGCGCGCGAGGTGTTCGACCGGGTCCCCCGAACCAGCCCCTCCTTTTCCCCCGCGCGCCGCGCGCCGAGTCCGCGCCGAGCCCGCGCCGCGCGCCGAGTCCGCGCCGCCCGGATGCCCTAAGCCGCCGCACCCTCGCGCCCCGCTGCCGACCCGTCACCATCGCCTCAAGCCCGCGCGTCCCGTCGCCGCGCACGCGCCGTCACCCCGAGCCCGAAGCCGCGCCGCACGCGTCGACGCCACCCCGCACGAACCACGTCGCCGTCGTTCTCACCCCGCGCCGCTTGGCCTCCTCGTCCCATCGCCGCGCCGCACGGGCCGCTGCCGCCCCGAGCCGCATCGTCGTCGCCTCGAGCTCCGCCTCACCAACCCGTCGCCATCACCCCGCAAGCCGCCCTCGAGCCCCGCGCACCGTTCCCCATCGCCGCGCTGCACACGCGTCGTCATCGTCCCGTCGCCATCGCCATCGCCGTCGCCTCAAGCCCGCGCCACCGCGCCGCACGGGCCGCTGCCGCCCCGAGCCGCATCGTCGTCACCTTGAGCCCCACACCGCCGTGCCGCTCCGCCTCCCCTCGCCCATGCCGCTCCCCGTCACATCGCCATCATCACGCCGCCGCTGCCGCGCCGAACGGCCGCTGTCGCCCCTGCCGCTCCCCATCCCGTCGTCATCTCCATCACATAGCCGCACCACACCGCCGCCCGCACCGCGCGCCGCGCTGCCTTGTCCCCTCCCCTCGTGCCCCGCATCGTCGACACGTCGTCACAACGCCGCCCCCGCACGTCGCCTTGTCCCCCACTTGCAGCCGCGCCGCACGCATCGACCGCCCGCACGTCGCCCTCCCCCTCGTCGCCGCGCCGCACGCCCGCTGCCCCCTCACCTCGCGCCCCGCGCAGCCCGCCTGCACGTCGCCATTAGGGCCGCCGCCGCCCCTCTCCTTTCCTCTCTTCCCTCTTCCCCTATAAATCACCCCCTCCCCTTCTCTTCCACCCCACGCTCATCTCCATCCATCTCCCTTTCCTCTCCTCCTTCTCCACCGCGTCGTCGCCGTGCCGCCGCATCGCCATCCCGAAGCCGCCGCACCGTAGCCTCGAGCCGCCGCGCCGTCGCCTCAAGGCAGCCGCCGTGCATCGCCGCCTTGCGCCGCCGCCGCCGTCGGTAAGCCGCCGCCTTCCCCCTTGCGCCGTCGCCGTCGCCGTCGTCTCGGGTAGGGGAAAGCTAGGGAGAGAGCCGGGAGAGAGGGAGAGCGATGCCGAGAGGAAGAAGAGAAGAGAAGAAAGAAAGGGGGAGGAAGAAGCCGGGAGAGAGAGAAGAGAGAGAGAGAGAGAGAGAGAGAGGGAAAAAGAAAAAGAAAGAGAGAGAGAGGGAGAGAAGGAAAGGAAGAGAGAGAGAGAGAGAGGAAAAGAGAAGAGAGAGAGAGAGAAAGAGAAAGAAAAATAAAAAGAAAGGGAAAGAAAGAAGAAAAAGAAAAGAAAAAGGAAAGAAAAAGGAAAATAAGTAAATAGGAATGAGGGATAAAATAGGAGGTTTAGAAAATTTAAAATAAATTAGAATCCAATTAGAGACTAATATTGATCGTAGAATTGCAAAGTTTAAATATAATTTGTTCTCGATGAATTCTTTAAGAAATCAATTCGCGACGATAATTTAGATATAAATTAACTAGATAAATTCTTATAGACTTTTATAGGTTAATTAAGGATAATTTCTATAAATAATCAATTCGCGATGGTAATCTAAATATAAATGACTAGGTACAATCAGATGAAGCTTTGTAAATTATTTAGAGATAGTTTCTATAAATAATTAATCAATGGCAGGAGTACGGATTTAATTAATAAGGATTTTAGACACGTAATATATTCAATCATAGAGTAGATTAAATCGTTCAATATTTGGATTCCGTACAATATTTAACTCGCAGTATAAATTTCTAATCTATTATTTGAATACGATACTCGGGGTAGATTAAATTAAAAACTTATAATAACAAAATGATCACACCGTAAACATAATTTAGGATATAGATATAAATCAAAGTTGGGTTGGCCCCAATTCGCGAATAGTTAATAAAGAGAATCGAATTCCGCATTCGAGTTTTATTTGGATTTATTTGGATCTTTATTTGAATTCTAACCGAATTCAAATCAATTTCGCACGTAACTATAGAGTCCGAGGGAGTTGCAGATCCAGGTGAAGGCCAAGACCCACAAGACCCTGAGCAAGGCAAGTCATCACTATCCATTGAACATATTGATCCCAATTGCGAAATTGTTTTGTTTACAAATAAAATTGCATGCAATAGTATACATCCCACTTGTGATTATGCCATTCCTTGATGATTGTTTGCCTATTATTTCCTTTGTAACCCTGTTTACGTATGAGTCCCTAGTCAATTATGACAAGTGCTTAGCAATGCTACTCTAGAACTGTGCATACTCATATTTATCAAATGCTATATGCTTGGGCAATTACCTTTGGGAAGGTAATTGAGATACGGCATGTGGAGGCATGAGCGCCACAGTGCCATGATGTTGATGACATGCTTTGTGAAAAGAAAAACAAAATCGAACAAATGTTTTCGACTGGGGCGGACGGAGGATTTGGGTGGTATCCGGAAAAGGCTAGTACCGTCCCCGGTCAATTAAGGACCGAGCCATGAAGTTAAGCATGAAACGACTCCCGTACAACCGCACTTCTCGTATGGGTATAGACCTAGCGGAATAGATAGCTGAGCAGAGGCAGTATCCTTGCATAGTGGTTTCTTGATGTGTGAGGCAGGGGCTCTACGGTGGGGCAGCCATTGGTAGAACCGCGAGGCGGGTGTCTACAGTGGTGTCGCCATCGGTAGGACTGCCATGTGAGAATTTAAACCTAATTAACTTAATGCATGTGTGAGTTCTTCTTTCCCGGGTGCGCCAGAACTCCTCACACTGCTAGGAAAGGACGGCTAGAGTGTATGAGGATGTCAAGTTCATGGAGCGGGTACTGCCAATGCGAGGTTATCGAAAAGCTTTGCCGTGACGCGTCTCATGTGTTGGGACGAGGCTCATGTGTTGGGCAGTCGCGGAGTGCGGGTAAAGTGTACATCCACTGCAGTGTGAGTAAACCAAATCTATTCGAATAGCCGTGCTCGCGGTTATTGAGCACCGGGACGTGTATTACACTTGGCTAGACTTTGAATTCTTAAACTTGTGTGGGATGGGTTTTGCATGATGATTTTGATGCTGACGGAGCCACTTCCTGAGAGTAGGGATGTGGATGTCCTCAGAAAACCATGACGACTCAGTGGCGGGAAGCCATCCTTGGGATCACAATGGATGGTGGACAGAACCGTCATTGTTTAATGTGAATACTGGTATTAAAACTTGATCAGTCTGTGCTAGGTCTTAGGTTTGTGAAAAGAATTACAAAACTTGCTTTACGCAAAAGAACCATAACAATCCTTCAAATTTCCCTGTCATGTGCATTGTTGCTGTGATGACTTGTTGAGTACGGTTGGTACTCACCCTTGCTATACATAAACTTAACCAGAAGCTGGAGATGAAGCGTCCGAAGATCCCTATGCCTATTATCAGGAGGGAGATGAAGACGATGGGGTCCAATAGGTCTTAGATACGGTCGTTGCCTGTGGCAATGGCGTGCCGCTGCCTCCATTTTTCCGCTGCCTTACCTCATTCTGATTTTGGTTGTATTCCGGACCTTTCGGTCCGATGATTTAAGACAATGCCTGCGGGCTTTGATGTAATAATTCGTCTTAAGACATTCGTGTATGAGTACTCGATGCTTCAGCTATGGATTCGTGTGTACCAGACTACTTGATCCAGGGAAATGGTACTGAATACACGACTGATTCCTGTTATAAAAACGGGGGTCCACAGGTGGCAGGGATCGGGAGTTGGAGGTTAGGGCGACGGGATGGTTGTGGAGAGAATATACGTGGACGAGTGGATGGAAGCGGCGTGGGAGCATCGGACGGCGCATGCACAGCCCGACACTGTTACCCTGTAGCAACGCAAGGTGCGCTGAGATAGCTTGGGAGCTTGGTTAACTAAGGATTTGCTGTAATAACATCCAAACCATTGACTAGCTAGTGGTACATGTGGTTACGTAATATATACAGTAGTGATCAGAGTTGTACATCGGATATCACGATATACTGAAGTAGAGGGAGTAATCTTACTTCGTTTTCAGTTTCTTTTTTTCTTGTGACGTCGACCGGAGTATGGAAACTATATATATGGACAACAAAAACGAAGGTTCAGAAAATTATTATACCTCCCAGGTGCTGACAGACACCACATTTCTTGCAAAGGTCGAACTAACCATACAATGCAATAATCGTGCTAGAAATGTTCTTTCCGATCGACCAGACGAGCAAGCTTAGAATTGATCATGCATAACTTTATTCCGTATGGAACAATAATGTTCCAGGCGTCCACACAATACTTCAGCTGGTTCCGAACCCAACATCTAAATTAACCGTGCAGTAATAAGCAGCAATTAACTGGAAATAATTTATTCGTGTAACATGTAACAGCACTGTACTGGTAACATGTACAGTACCTTGGTGCTTAATTTATTCGTGTGCTGGCCGATTTCACACGTTAATTGCGTGGCATCGCGCGGAGCAGCATGGTTTCCACGGTGAGTCCAGGGCCGAAGGCCATGAGCATCCCCCACTCAAGGCCTTCCCCCGCCGTCGCCATCCCTCGCTCCTCCGACCTCCTCCGCATCTCCTCCATCGCCAAGAAGATGGTGGTGCTACGCGTGTTGCCATACTACCTCATCACCTCCCTCGTCACCGCCAGCTTCCCCTCTCCGAGGCCCAGCCTCTCCTCCACGCCGTCCACTACCGCCCTTCCGCCGGCGTGCAACAACCAGAACGCCTCGTCGTAGCTGGTGACCGTCGTGCCTACCCCGCGGAACGCGCTCTCGACCACGCCGCCGATGGCGTTGGAGACGTGGAGCGGCAGGTCGCGGTGCAGGGTGATCACCACCCCTTCCTGCTGCACCTTCACCACCATGGCGTCGTCCGTGCCGGGTATCACGTCCTGCGACGCCCGGACCAGCTCGAACACGGGGCGCTCGCCGGTGGATGACGGGTGGCAGCAGCAACCCACCACGGCGGCGCCAGCGGCGTCGCCGAACACTGCCTGGGCAACGAGGTTGCCAACGTGGGACTCGGAGGGCCCACGGATGATCAGCGACATCACCTCGGATGTCACCACGAGCACCCTGGCGTCCCGGTTGCTCTCGGCGATGTCCTTGGCCACGCGCAGGGCCGTGGTGCCGCCGAAGCAGCCGGACTGGTAGAGCATGACGCGCTTGGTCGACAGCGGGAGGCCGAGGAGCTTGATGAGCGTGACGTCAGCGCTGGGCAGGCAACCAGTGCTGGTGGTGGCGAACACGATGTGCGTGATGCTCGACGCCGGCTTCCCCCAGTTGCCGATGGCGTTGCACACCGCCTCTGCGCCGAGCCGAGGTATGCCCTCCTCAGCGACCTGCTGCCGTACGTTGAGCGAGGTGGACATGTACGCCGTCACCGACGGGTTGGCCCTCAGCCACTCGTCGGAGGATGTACATGTGCCGCTTCTCCGTCGTTGTCTTCTTGCCTACATTGCAATGCAATCACATTATTACTATATAATTACTTGGGCACCATGAAAATCTAGCTTATCTCTCTCATATATGTGTGTGTGTGTGTTTGATGATTTTATGGCAGTTAAGTTTATGGATCGATCGTGACAGATACAGAATGGTAGTTTCGCATGCACTTACAGATGTTTGCAAACTTGGCTTTTAGATCGACCAAGTGATTGCTATTGGTAATCTCAAAGTAATAATCAGGGAATGACTTCTGCTCATACACATGCACCGGCACAGCCGTGCCGATTCCCAGGATTGTTGCTCTCCCGCCGGCACGAGGATTGTTGCTCAATTCATGTGTCAACTCTGGTGCCCCCGAGGATCCCATCAGGCAGTATTGGAGTGGACGGCAACTACTCTAAGAGGAAATGATGTAGCTGTAGCTTTGAGATCTCTGGCTACCAAAGCTCGGTCTTATATAGGCATTCTTTGATGATGACGGGCTACTGTATATCTTTTTTACAACTAGCTAGGACCTCGATGCTACAAGAAACCATCTATAATTAAATCGTTTTGATTAAGACGCTTTAGAGCAAGTTTAATACTATAGCCAACTACTAACCCTAAATTATCTATAGTTAATTTAATAACCAATTTATCCAATAGTTACCTATAACATATAGTACACAATTAATACCTAGTCTCACGTGTCATACATATATGTATCTTAGAGCACATGCTGCACAGCTGGCTGTAGCCCGCTGCTTTTCTCTCTCATCATTTATCTCCTCAAAATATATTTATAGCTAGCTTATAGTCTGCTATTGTACCTGCTGTTATATATTCCCCCTCCATCTAAAAAATTTGTTAGAAATATTATTTCGGTCGCTAAAACAAAAAAAATAAATTAATTAACTTACTATGTGGCCATATTCTTTTCTGATTAATTAAGATTTAGATTTTATCTCGACTTTCGTTAGCACGCTTTTTAAATTATTAAACGGTGTGTTATGTGCGAAGACTTTCTATATATTTCTATATAGAAGTTGTTTTAAAAGAATTAAATATATCAATTTTTTAAGTTTGTAATAATTAAAACTTAATTAATCGTGGGCTAATTGCTTTCTATTTTGCTTATACTAATTGCATACGTGTCAATCAACCGATCCGACACAAAATATAAAATCTTAACAAAAACGAAAACAACCTGATAAAGAAATAAAGCAAAGACTATCTCCGATAAGTAAAGACTAGTATCTCCGATAAGTAAAGACTAACTCCAATACCACGCGCGCCGCTGCATGCGCCCACCATATATACAGGTCTCAGCTCTTCCATGCAACTAGCAAACTAGTACCAAATCCATTGTCTAATCACATCCTGCACATGGCTCAGAGAGTATCTCCACCAAGCAAGAGCTCGAGTACCAAAACTCTGCACAGCAAGCTTCTTTATCACAGCTACAACCACATCGAGACTGCATATGCATCATCTTTCTTTTTAACGAATTGTACGAGACTGTGCGAAGTTTTATTGATAGAGCAGGAAAAAATTACAAGATTACAACCCTGGAAGGTCGTAACCAGGAAAAAGAAAAAAAATATACCACCACCCACACATCGACATCGCCAACACACCAGCCCAGAAGAAGGCTAGCACCGGACCGGCTGTCGCTAAGCATGACCGACCGCCACTTGACCAACAAAGGGACACAGAGGACATCGCCCCCTAGGGGATGCCCAAACGACGTCTTCAAGAAGAGAGGCGACGGAAAAAACCGCCGCCGCCGTCCGTCGGGACTCAAAGGAGCTAAGACTGGGCTTTCGCCCGGCAATCACCCTTGAGGGGTGAGATAGCACGACAACGTCCTCAGGAGGGGGATGACATCGTTGTCGGTCCGGCCAAGGCCAGACTAGGTTTTCACTCGCCGCTCACCACCTGTGAATCCATGTCTGACACACCGATGCTCCACCACCACACAAGCTCTGCCGACATGTGGGACCCCTACACTAGCGTCCCCCGCCGGCTAGCCTTCGGGCGCCGAAGACCGCGTCACACCCACCGCCAGCTCCTCCTCACACCTAGGTAGCCTCCTCCACTGCCAGCCGCGCCTCTCGTGCCAAGCCGGCCTCCTCCACCGGACGCGCCTATCGCGCCAATCCGGCCTCCCTCCATCGGCCGCGCCTCTCACGCCAAGCCGGCCTCGATCTCCGCCGCCCGCGCCTCTCGCGCCGAGCCGGCCTCCGCTGCCATCGGCTGCGCCTCTCTGTGCCAAGACGGTCTCCGACCCCTCCACTAAACGATGCCGCGCCGGCTGTTGACGGTTGTTATCGATCAATTTCGACCGTCAATATTACCAAAATAGAGGAGAACTAGTGATGCTTGCAATGCATATACATGTAAGAATAATAATATTCCACCAATATTAGGTTTACTAACCTTTTGCAGAGAATAACCATAAAGTCAGACGAATTGGACGATGTCGACGATCAGACGATAAATCAACTCAGACGATAAATCAATCGGATGATGTCGATGATCAGAGTTATGTATGAATGGGCCAAGAACTCAGAATTGACACGACGAATTGGGCCAAAATTCACAAGTCTACGAAGTGAAGCAACGGAGGAGGCCACCAGCAAAAGCTTGGGCTGGTTGGTCTGGCCCCTGGTTCGGCCGAACCAGTGGGTTCGGCCTAACCTCCCATGGCGCTGATGGATGCAGGGTTTTGATGGACGGCTGGGATTGATCGCCAATGACGGTTGCAGGGTATTACCGACCATTCCAACCGTCATAACCGTCATTACCTGCCTATAAAAGGAGTTGCCATTCTTGCTTCACACACACACCTCAAGCAAGAGCTCTCTCATATTCTCTTAAGTTAGTTTAGTGTTATTAAGCTAGTAGAATAGGAATAGAGTAGAAATCGGGAGTCCGAAAGCCTTTGGAAGAGTTCGGGAATGGCTCTAGTATCTTTCCTTTTCTCTTTTGTAAGCTTTGTACTATTATTAGAATACTCTTCTTTATACATTTATGATATTGAAATACTTTCCGAGTATATTAATGCCTACTTTACATTATGTTCATGTTATACTGAAAATGCTGCTAGCTTATATGGGAGATGCTTTGGTGCGGGTATAATGTTTGCTTACGCATTTACTCTATGTCATGACGATGATATTAGAGTAGTATCTGGTAGTTTAGACGTGGCGTCTGGATTACGGGATATCATTATTTGGAGTTATATGCTGCAGATGAGAGGTGGACCACTGATGGTGACAGCTCAGTACGGGTATTCCTCCGTGCGCGTATATAATCCTAAGTTAATTCCCTGGGGAGGGTACTCCTCCGTATTTAGCCCCAGTTGTATGGTCATGACGGGCTGTCGTAAGGAACTCGGCAGTCAGGGGTGGCTTCTCTCTACATGATCTTCCCTCCGGATAAAATAAATACGATACCCTTGGAAAACTCTCGGGTGAAATGCTACAATGGTATATCCGTGCGCTTGCGGATGAACTCTGTAACCATAATATACCAGGAGTAATTCTGCGCCATTGCTGGGAATTATATTTCTAGTAATGTCATTAAGAAATACTAACAAGCTTTTCTGGCGCCGTTGCCAGGGAAGATTCATAATAGAGATTACCTGACCTAATACTTTATAATTACCTCTGTATAATCATTTCCCTTTGCAGGCTAACCTTGGTTATTTTCATTTTTGTTGTGAAAGCAGGGTAGTACATGACTGATTTCAACTTGCCGGAAAATTTCATAGAAAATCCAGAAGCTTTCTTCCGGATCGTCAGGCCGCGAGCCACTGCTCTGCAGAAAACTCTACCGACAAAGAAACTAGTCGTTCCAGCGCCACCGACTTTCAAGACTATTGTCACGACCGGAATTAACCCAACAGGTATTCCTTACGTGCGTGTATTAATCCTTGTCCCAGGAGGCAAGGTACACCAAAAGTTGATACAATTCAGAGTTTAACAAGCGGAAGCGTAAATAGTTAATTATTACATGGGCAACGACGGCCCAACACACACAGAGACAACGAGAAACAGCGGAAGACTAGGGCGACGACCACAGGCGCTTGACGGCAGGCACGAGCTAGACACCGAAGCCTTCATCATCCAGGGGCTCATCTTCTGGGGTTGGGAAACATTGAGCAAGACTGAGTACAACCAACGTACTCAACAAGACACATCCACAAGTGCAGCATAAATGCAAAGGAGTACAATGGAATTATAGTATAGGGGTTAGGTTTTGCAGTAAACCGCGTTTTAAAAGTCTCTTAGTTGCCCAAAGCTATTTTGTAAACACGATCCGAGTGCTACACAGTATTATTAATCAAGGCCGTGAACCCACACGAACCTGCCTTAACCCAAGGCCTACGATGATTCAGACCGAACTGGCAACCCGACCCTGGGTCCCAGCTCGTCCCAAGCCAACCCAGGCCAACCATTCCATATTTTAGTTGTTAAGCAGGTTTTAAGAATTAAAACACTAACTTGGGTACATTGCTAGGCTTGCCCATAACCGAGGGCGCGGCTATTCGAATAGATTATACTCTGATCAGAGGTGTACATCTTTACCCACAAGACACATCTTCCTCACGCGTCACCACGTGCCACATACCACCACGGCATACAGACGGAAGACGTGACATAGTTTCCAACCCATCCTAGCCATAGACAAGAGTACCGACCCAACTCACCTACGGCCGGAACAACCGGGACAGGCAGGCAAGACTGAGCCCCTAGCAGCAGGACACCGGCCCTGTGCCATGACATCTCGACTACCGAGCCGCAGCTCGTGTAGCCTTCATTTGCCCTGGAGATGTCCATCGATCCCCGACTTCGTCCATCTCCATCCGTGTACTTTTGTTTATAACCAGACTGAGCCACAAACTAAGCCTTACCCATTAGACATGTGGAAGTACGGTAGTGCTTTGCAACAGAGGCCCGAAGACCGGTCCTTATATGGCCGAGGTGCTACTATCAAAACCATGCCCCCCGAGCCCAGCCTAAAACCATTTTGGGGGTTTTGAATAGGGGGGGGAGGTGTGCATCCAAGTCCACAATTGTCCAACCATTCCAACGTGTCCAGGTGATATGAATATTCCCAAGTCTAGAGTTATAAAACCACCTAAGGTTGCCTAATTAAACAGCGAAGCATCTACCTAAATTCTTACTAGTGGAACCATGAATAGAGTGCCCACTAGTTGAGGTTTTGTTCATTCTAGGGCGAACAAGGTAATAATAACAATAACAATAATAATAGGGTCATAACAAAGGTAAATAGGCATGGCTAAATTAAAACAGTGATAACGCGGGAATTTAAATAAAGCGATAATGCAATAATTTAAATCAAATTAATTTAAATAAAATGGGATCAACTATGTTCAAAGAATGATGTGACTTGCCTTGCTCGCTTTCCCAAGCTTCTTCAACTTCCACGAAGAGCGGATCTTCCGAAGCTGCGGCGTCTACACGACCAACGGAAAAGAAAAGGGCTTTAACTCTAATAAACTCCATATAACAAGCAGTAACAAAGCACAAAAATGGGTTCTCGACTTCTTAAGGAAAAATTAGAGACTTGAACGGTCCAATTCCGAGTTCAAATGGCCAAGTTATAGCCATTTGAAGTTTATATGTTCTTAATATGAATATTTGCGAATTTCTTCATTTAAATTTTAATTAAAAACTCGAATTATTGCGTCAGCCGAAGGGAGGGGCGCGCGGACCGGGTCCACAGGGGTGGGGCCCACGCGGCAGCCCCACGGTCCACGGTGGACCGGGCGCACGCGAGTTACCCCGGCCGGCGCCGTGGGCCCCACGCGTCAGCCGCTCCCAAAGGCGCGGGCGGCTGACGGCCGGGCCCCACGCGGCAGCCGCTGCGGCGCGCCCGAAGGCGGCCACACCGGCGCGGCCGGCGGGAGGCGGCGCGCCCGCACCCCTATGGTCGCCGGCGGCGACCATAGGCGCGGCGGAACGGCGGCCGAGAGAGAGGGAGGGAAGGGGGAAGCGAAGCGACGGTCCTCGGCTCACCCCGGTCGACGGCGACGACGGAAAACGGCGGACGAAGCGGAGCGAAGCGGCGGCGCTGCTCGGGTCGACGGAGACGAGGGGGCTACGGCGGTCGGCGACCGAAACGGAGGGGCGGACGGGGTCGGCGAGGACGCGGCGGAGCCGAAGGAGGCGGCGCCGAGGTGGGAGATGGTCCGAGACGACGACGGCGACGGACCGGAGCTCGGCGGCGACGGCGGAGAGAGGGTTCGACGGCGCGGGCTCGAATCCGACGGCGAGAGAGGGCGAGGAGCGGCGGAAACGGCGGAGAGAGGGTCGGGGAGGGTTTATATGCGGTCGGGAGGGATGGAAGGCGACCGGAGGAGGCGGAAACGGCCGCGGAAGGCGCGGCCGCCATTGATGGCGCCGGCGGAATTAGGGCAACGGCTCCCGGCCGATTGAATGCGCGAGGGAGAGGGGAAAGTGGGGGATTCGGAGGAGGGAATCACGGGGAGTGATTTCCCCCTCTTGATTGCGCGCGGGGACGACGGGAGGCGGCGAGATTTGCGGCGGCGGCGGCGCTGGCGCGGGCGAGGCGGCGGGAGCGGCGGGAGGAAGGGGATGACGGGTGGGCCCCACCCGTCAGCGAGGGTGGCGGGCGGGCCCGCCCGTCAGCGGCGCGCGCGCGGGGAGGAGGCCGAGTGGGCCGCGGGGGAGAGGAGAGAGAGAGAGAGAGAGATGGGCCGGGCCGGCCCATCAGAGAGGGAGGGAGGGATTTTAAGATTTTTCTTTTTATAAAACCTTTTCAAATTTGTTCATTTCTTATTAATTATTATTTGTGCTCTGAAAATTCCACTAAAATTTATTTACACATTTTAGGCTTTTAGGAAATATACAAAAATCCTCCAAGCCTCAATTGACTTTTACTTTGCACATTTTAAATTGTTGGAGGCTTCACAGAAATTTTTAATTATTCTAGGCACAATTTACAGAGTGTATTTTAGGGTCATTTTGGGACGTGACAACTATGGCTGACAAGACTCTCCACGAGTTCGCTGCTCCCTCTGCTGAGAATGTGGCCATTGGGCCACAGATCAACATGGGAGACATGGATCTTGACTTGAAGTCCAGCCTCATCACTATGGCGTAGGCTAGCCCGTTCTGCGGCAAGCCTAACGAGGATGCCAATGCTCATCTACAGCAATTCCTGGAGAACTGTAACACGTACGCCATAAAGGGCGTCAGTCCAGACACCGTCAGGCTAAGGCTGTTCCCGTTTTCCCTCCTCGGCAGAGCGAAGCAGTGGTTCTACGCCAACCGTGCTACTGTCAACACCTGGGACAAGTGTTCTACGGTATTCCTCTCGAAGTTCTTCCCGATGGGCAAAACCAATGCCCTTCATGGAATGATTTCTAGTTTCCAGCAGACAAGGGACGAGGCCATTCCTGAAGCATGGGAACGACTTCAAGAGTATGTGGCCGCCTGTCCTCATCATGGGATTGACGACTGGCTAATCCTGCAGAACTTCTACAATGGACTCCCATGTCCCGCGATCACCTGGACGTGGCACCTGGAGGAGCTATCTTCTCTAAAATGGTTCGAGGAGCCGTTGATTTAATAGAGAAGATGGTCTCCAATATGGGTTGGAGCGAGGAACAACTCCAGACCCGTCAGCGAGGCATGCACACCGTCAAGGAGACGGAATTACTTGCTGCCAAGCTGGACCTCCTCATGAAGCGATTGGACGACCACGACAAACGACCTCAAGGCACCGTCAAGGCCTTGGACTCACACGTTACGTGTGAGGTCTACGGCAACACGGGTCATTCTGGGAATGACTGCCTAAAAACCTGTGAGGAGGCGATGTACATGGGCAACAACAACAACGGGTACCATCCACAAGGAGGTCAAGGGTAGAACTAGCCACGCCCGTATTATCTAGGAGGTAATAACAACGGTAACTTTTCTAACCAACCCTCCTTGAAGGATCTAGTTTTTGCGCAAGCTAAAACTACTGATGCTCTAAGTAAAAAGCTCACTGCCAATGACAAGATCTGTCACACCCTAAAAATCCCAAATTTATAAATTGTTGTTTATGTGGAATTTTTAGAAATGAATTAAAAGCCTAGAAAAAAAGATCTAGTTTTAAGTAATAAATTCCAATATAAAAGTGGGCTAGGTAAAATTTTATTAAATACTTCTCTTGATTCTATAGTTCCTAGATTTTTCTGGGATTTATTTGAGCCAAGAAAGTATTTTTAATAAATGGAATTGCATTTCATGAATAATTTAAAAGGAAAAAGGTTTTAAAATCCTTCTTTTGGATTTGGGCCGAAAGTCAGCTCAAGTCTCTCATTCTTCCCGGCCTGTGCGCGCCGGCCGAGTCCGCCCTCTCTCCCTCCTCTCTACCGCTGACAGGTGGGGCCCACCTGTCAGGGTCGTCTTCCTCCTCCCGCCGCCAGGCGCGCCCTAGCCGCGCGCAAGCCGCCGCCGCCCCTTCCAAATTCGGTTGCATCTTTCCCGATCCGATCAAATTGATAGGGGGAAATGATCCCTTCGATCTCCTCTGTCTTTTCTCCTATAGAAACTTTATCTAATTTTGTTTGGGATTCATCGGATTCGAGCTCGATTCGGATTTGATTTCTCTCCTCTAACCCTAAACCTTCCATCGCCGCCGCCGGACGTCTTGGGCCTAGCTGCCGCCCCCTAGCCCCTATAAAATGACCCCCGAGACCTCCTCCGTCCACCGCCACCTTCGCCTTAGCCCTCCACCGCCGGTAGAGCTCTAGCCGCGTTAGCCCGTGTGCCGCCACAAGTCCAGTCGTGTGCTGCCACCGCTCTGGTCGTCGTCGTCGCTCGGGAAGGTCGCCGTCGGGTTCGCCAAGTCGTCGCCGTCCTCGTCCCATTCTCCGTTTCCGCCGAAGATCGCCGGAGCATCGTCGTCGCCGTCGACCCGAATGTCTTCGCCGCTTCGACCTCGCCGCCGTCGCCGTCGGTTGCCGTCCGTCGTCGTCCGAGCCCTCGGTGAGTTTGCCGTGTCGCCCTCTACCCGTAGGTGTGGTCCATTTGCGCCGCCGCGCCGTCGTTCGCCGGCGAGCACAAGGTGTCGAGCCGCCGCCGGTGATGACGTCATCGTCGACGTCAGCGCCACATCAGCCGTAGACCCGTGGTAGATCCGATCGATCTCGGCCGTCCGTTTTGTTTAGATTAGATCTTAGCCGTTCGTTCCGTTGGCCGCTTCCGTGCAACCGGTCCACCATGAATCCGAGCCCACTGACGCAATAAATCCTTTTTCCTTTTCAAAAATAATTCGTTATTGCGTCATAATCCAATTAAAATCTATATAAATGATTTAATCCGGTTTAATCTTTAAAAATTCATAACTAATTCATCTTAGCTCGGATTTAGTTGGTTCAAGTCTCTAAATTTTTCTAAAATTGGGATCTACATGTTAAAAATATCCTCATGTGCTGCTTATGATTGTTTACGTACTGTTTTGGTGATTTTGCTCTTTTATGTTTAGATTCCGACGTTCCCGGAGAGTCCGATTTTGCAGGAGAAGATTTTGAAGAGTTCCAAGGCCAGCAAGGCAAGTCACACACATCTCAAACAACCCTTTGAGTATGTTGATCCCGTTTAAAGCTATTGTTTCTATTCAACTATTGCATTTATTTTTGAATGTCATCGGGTGGGAATGACCTAATTCCTTTGTTATAGCCTTTTGTTATTGATTACCTATACTTTGTCACCTGGTTAATAATTGGATTAGCTAGAACATTATATGGTTTTGGCTAAAGTAATTAGGATGCTTAGCCATGCTTAGAGACACTAGCTCATATGAATGGGATAATTAATGATTCATTATTACTTAATGATGGATTAATGGTAGCTCATGATGGTTAATCATGATAGGATGATTAATTAAGATGTCAACTAAAACATGGTAACGGTGGGTTGTGAGCACATGGTTTTGATGGTCGTGCTCATGACAATTAAGGACCGGTTCACGATTTTCGGTTGTGAAACATTAACCGTGCCAACCACAAGGCAGCGTGGGCAACAGCTTTTCCTTTTGTATAGTGTGGTTCATTGTGGGGCACCAGACTGAGAAGTGGCGGAGATAAGCCCACGGGGGTCGCTGGGGAGTCCATGCCTTGTTTTATAAGGGAGTGATTATGATCTAGGAATGGTGCACTACTTTGAATTGTGTTATACGAAGGGTATTGTCACAATCTCTATTCGGGTACTTGTCAAGTATCGCGATGCATGGTTGACATGATGTTGAGGTTTTGTCTTGTGGGTATAGTGGTACACCTCTGGCTAGAGTAAAAACTATTCGAATAGCCGTGCCCGCGTTTTGGGCGGGTCTAACAATGTCTTTCGTGATTAGTCTCACACCTCTCACCATAATAAATGATGCTGTAATTGGTAATAACTTGCTTAGCTCCTGATTTGGAATGGTATATTCCTGGTTTAGAGATAGAACTGTGCAGCCGGGAATGGTTGTCCAGAAATGTTGGGCCTATGCAACGGGTATGTTGTGTAGCGTTGAATTAATATTGTTTAATTAAATACTTTAATGTTTTTCTAAATTCTGAAGTATTTATTGAATGCCATTTATGCAAATGAGACTATATTATGCCATCCTTTGTTATCCACTGCACTTGCATATTTGCTGCGTGGCTTGTTGAGTATGTCATATACTCATCTTGCAATCATTCATCAGAGGAGGAGTTCTACAGTGATGCTGAAGGTGTGGAGGATTAGGCGTAGTCTTGGTCAAGCTGCTTGTGGGATGGAGTCACCTGCGCTCTTTATTTTATTTTCCGCTGCTTAGATCTTTATTGTTTGAGAGGAACTATCTACCTCTGTATCTACCTCTGTATTGACTTTTTATTCGCCTCTTAATTAGATTAATAATTGCACTCTATTATCAATTTGTTATTGTGTGCCTCGGCTGATTCCTGGACGAGGGTTTACACACATGTAACCGTTTGGAGTTTTGGATAGAAATTCCGGGCGTGACAAGTTGGTATCAGAGCCTCCTTAACCCTAGGTTATGCCAAATGGTTACCTATAGAAGCCCTCTAAAAATATTGAAAAAGTAGAACTGTTCTCCTCTCTTTCTCTTTTAATTAAACCAAGCTAATGGCACATGCAGATTATAGTCTCTTTAATTGTTCTCATTCAAAATTTACTCATTATTCCTATGTTGTTAGTATTTTACATCTATTACTGTACTAATAGCCCATTTACCAGCAAAAGTTTTACAACATTATTTTATTTTCATTCAATCATGTTGCAATATCATAAACTTAGCATGTTGATTTTATAACTCTCTTTTATTTTATTTCTTTTGAAACCTGTTATTCAAAAGTGCAAAATTTGTGATCCTGTTTTCAACTGTTTCAACTTATCTTGCAAGATTAGTTTACTTTATTTACCTTTCACTTTGATTTTCTGACTTTATTCAATTTAATCCAAAAACTTGTGCTATTAATTGGATAAATGTCTTAACTCCCTCCTTTCACTTGTCTTTAGATGCCGCGCTTCAAGCCCGAGTACTTGTTCGGTATTGAGGGATTTGTCCAAGAGCTACGTACGATGTCCTTTACCATAGGATTCGGGACTGCCCCTTTGTATGCCCAGATTCCTCATGATCATGATGAAGAGAAGTGTCGTGTCAAGGTCACCTTGAACAGTGATCGTGAAGACATCCCATCGGTGATGTTCGAGGCTAGAGGGGGAAGCTATCCTCATGCTTGTCAGGAGGCGGCAAGGATCACCATAGGAGAGCTCCGCGACCGTTACAATGATCTGTTGGCCAACACTGAGTATCACTACTATCCTCGTCAACCCTAGGGAAGTGACCGTGCCAGCTATGTTGATCCTGAAGGAATTGAGAATGATGCTACCACAAGACATTTGGTTGAGATGCTGTGGGCCATGGATGAGTCCCGCGCTGAAATCGTGTCAGCTGCTCAAGCTCGTGAAGACCGGAACCGTGGTAAGATCTGCAAGCTGGAGGACAAGGTTGATCGTCTGGAGAAGGAACTGGCTGAATTGAAGGGAGAAGCGTCACCACAGAAGGCCAGGGTTCGTCTTACCGCAAGGAAGAGAGCTCTTTTTGTTCCCCGCTACCGGCTGGCACCCAAGGTTCGTATGGTGACAAGAGAAGCTGTCCCAGTCCCAATGGATCCTCCGGTCGTTAATTTAAGTGATGATGAGAAAGAAGATTCAGAGCGCACTCACTCAAAGGTTGAGAGGCGTGCTACTCAAGATGATGGGGATGAGCCAAACGAGCCTTCAATCAACTCCGATGCCAGGAAGACCTAGATGTCTTGTTAAGTCGTTGCTTTAGTTCATTGTGTTAGTTTGCTTGTTTAAGTTTGGTTGTGTGTGAGGGTCTTGCATATGGTTTACATCATTGGTGGGATGTAAATGCATGCGTTTGTATGCTTTCGAGTGTTAGGAAGTTTGAGTTAAGTGGTGTGAGAGTCTTCAGTTTTATGTAATAATGAAACTAAGTTCAGATCAATAAAAGTCAAGTTAGTAGAAATTAATTCCCTGTCCTAAGTAGTTTTTTCCTTTGTTTCTCTTCTTGTGCTCTTGCCTATGCCAGATGGTGAACACCCGCAGCAATGGAAATGGGCCCAACAACAACAACAACAACAACAACAATGGAGAGATTCCCACGCTTGCCCAAGTCCTAGCTCAACAGGCGCAGCTCATGAACATGATGATGCAACAACTCCAGAACCAATAGAACCAGGGGAACAATCATGCTCCTCCCCAGAACAAGTTAGCAGAATTTCTTCGTGTGAGGCTGCCCACTTTTTCCAACACTACCAACACTGATGCGCCTACAACCGGCTGACTCGTCAGTCCGTTAACCGGCAGGGATAGCGGAGGATGTGCCAGTCAAGATACGGAAACGGGAAAAAAGACGCCGCTCATCTTGGGGCGTCCATTCCTTAGCACCGCAGGAGCCAACATTGACGTGGGAACGGGGAGTATCCGTTTCCTGTCAACGGGAAGGAGGAAAAGTTTGAGTTTCAGCCAAGGACTGAACAATGCTCCATGGTCAAAATAAAGTATGGGCCAAACCCACAGAATATCCGAGTGGTCGAAGTGGAACCTCCCAAGACGGATAGCCTGGTAAAGTTCATGTAAAATTTCCTGGAGAAGGAAACAACGATGCCCAGGAGGTAAAATCAAGTACATCGGCCAAGAAGGTGGAATAGTCGGCTCAGAGAAAGCCGTCTTTCGCACCAAAACCAAAGAAGGTGTGGAAGGAAAAGCCAAAGACGCCCGCTCCATCACCTCCAGAGACGGGTGGAAAATCCACGAACTGAAATCAAAGGAGGTACGGTCTTGCACGTCGGACCTAAAATGACGCGACCTTCGCCAACTAGTAAATTGATATGTATCCGCATGTTTATTTTCAACAATTTAAATTCCTTGCATCAACGCATGTTTGGTTTTCAAAATTGCATTTAGGATTTTTTTTTTGAATTTTGAGGAAATTCTTCAAATGAATTTTTTAGAGCAAACCAAAATAAAATTTTCAACGAAAATTCACTGTGCCACGACCACACTGACCGTTAGAACCCAACGGCCGAAAGTGGGGCCAGTTGGGCCCACCAGGGGTTCGGTCGTACCCGCTGGTTCGGTCGAACCGGCCAGGCAACGGTTACCTGCCACTTTTGGCAAGGTAATGGCTAGCGGGTCCCACATGTCATTTCTGACCGTTGTGGGTACCCTATAAAAGCCAGCCGGCCGAGAGAGGGAATTCCACCCCATTTCAACATATTTTCATTCCCTCTCCAAAGTTTGCTCTTAAGTTCATTCAAGCTTTGATAGTTTCCCTCAAATTTAAACACTTAGCTGCATATATACAAGTTGCTTTGGTGAAACTAACCGGCGGGTGAAACTCTTGTTATTCTAACCCCTGCCGAGTTAGTCCGTTCTAGCTCCATTGTGCAGAATGAGGAGGCGATTGTCTCGTCTGTTCGAGGGGTCCGGCTCTTCGTCAAGTCATCATGACGAGTTTAGCGCTCGTTCATCCGCTAATGTCTCGATGGAGGATGCCGAAGCTCCGCGGTGTCTCCTGAACGACGCTGACCTCGACCTAGTCGATGATCAGGAAAGACAAGCCTACTACATGCTGAGTGACCGGGAGTATGCTCACACGCGAGAATACTCTCCGGAGCTATTTGGATAGCTATGGATGCTGAGTGACCGGGAGTATGCTCACACGCGAGAAGATAGGTATGGATGTTGATTTTCGTGCTATTTGGAAAGCTGTTGGTTGGCAGAGATTTGCTGTGGTAGATGAGCCTGGTTCTCATTTGCTTACTTTGCAATTTCTTTGCACTCTGAAAGAAATAGAAGATGGAATTTTCTTTCGCTTTTTCCATAAACAGTATACACTTACATGGAAAGGATTAAGTATACTTCTTGGTTTTCACGTTTCCTATAAAATTGATCTCCAGAAAGTAATTTCTGGGTTCGAGAAAAATAGGTTTTGCGAAGATATTTCTGGTGCTCCAATTTGCAAGAAACCTAGGACGAATAATATCCATAATCCTACACTTAGATTCATGCACAAATGAATTGCTATGACTTTGTTTCCTAGAGGTGATCTTAGACCCATTAGGGAGGATGAATTGATTATCATGTTTGCCATGGTTAGAAAAATCAAAATTTCTCTTGTGAAATGTATGATAAGACAATGGTTAGAAAGTATAAGATTTTCTGCTCCTGTTGAGTGCACTTCTCTGATTACTCGGATAGCAAAAGGGCTAGGGGTCGTTAGTGACCAGATTGCTTTTATCTCAGCCGCTCGTCTATGTATTGACGAGAATTATTTAGTGCAAGGGCATATTCTGAAACATGGAGTAGATGGATCTTTAATATACTTTTTCCTCGATTGTACAAATGAAATCCCGTTGCCAAATGTGGGGTATCATTTGTACAACTGTAGTGAACTAACCATTCCCCTGCAGACCATAGAAGAATCTCGTGCTGGTGGAGCATACAGGGAGACGCACAACATGGGAAGGAACAAACAAGAAAGTTCATCATCCTCAACACCCGTGCAGATGTATGAGGCAGGTTAGGAACCAACTGGGGATGCACCCGGATGGACCCAGACTCCACGCCATAGCATCGGGGTCTCAAGCTGGGCAAGTGCCAATGAGGACCGATGGCATGCACCTCATGACATACAATGGAAGGACAACCAACCCCCCAGATCAAGTGGAGTACCTCCATCTACAAGTGAATGTCGCTCGAGTTCCTCTCGTTGGGACTTGGGTGAAATCACTAGGAGAATGGATACCCTTGATATGCAGACGGGAGAGATCCAGTACAACCTCACGGAACACATAGCACAGTCACAAGAATGGTAACAAACTGCTGATGCTCAGTTCGCCAACTTCAACAACATGATGCAGCAACAGCATGATGACCTTCAAGCGTACTTCCGCTTCTAGGGGTTCAATCCTTATCAAGGACCCTGAGCGAAAGACAAGCTTGGGGGGGAGAGTATCTCCCCCCCCCCACTGAGGTAACTTGTATCACATTGCATATTTCCCTTTCTAATTGCATATTTGCTTTCCAATTGCATTTTATAAACTTGAAAACAATATAAAAATTTGCAAAATAGAAAATTCCAAAAAGATAGGATAGGTTTGAGTCATGCTAGTTAAGATAAGCTAGTTCTCTTTAGTAAAATGATGAATAGTTGCTCTGTTTTATATCTCTTATATATGGGTTCATAGGTAAGTGCTCTCTCAAAAGTTAAATATAAGTAGCCAACAATTATCTACGAGCCTGAGGTAAATGAGCTGCACTTGCTAATCTGAGTCTAGGTTGTTGTGAGATATGAGATAGTAAATAAGAGTTGCTATGATCCTGATCCTAGTTTGACTTGAATTCCGGATGTTTTGTTTTTTTCAAAATGATAAAAATGAGAGTTCCTCATTTGATATAAATTCCTACCAGAGCAAAAAATGTGCTATCATGATTGAACCATATAGATTTTGGTTACTTGCCGTTCCATTGAACTTTGTCAAACTCTTGTGACTTGTGTAGATACTTCTCATGCTCTATGATCAAGATCATACACCCACATTTATGCACATGCTAAAATCCTACACTAGGAGCTAGCATTATACCATTCCATTCCATTTCCATACTACCATAAAAATAAATTCTCCATGCTTTCATGTGCTTTCTTTTTCTAAAAAGAAAAAAATTCTTTTGGAAAAAAAAGAGAAGGAGGGAAAAGCATGGTTATGAAAAAATAAATAAAGTTATGCTCTCACAAGCATGAGCATGATGTTGAAAAAAAATGTGTAGCCATGCCCTCTCCTAATCAATAAAAGAAGGATTTTTAGGAGAAGAAAGTAAGCACAAAGGAGAAGCATTTTCTTTATTTTCCTTCATAAACCATTTCCACCTTATATCACACAATTTGCACGATCTTGATCTTGAGTATGTTTAGTTATCTGCTTTAGTCTAAGTTTTTGACTTAGTAATAAATGTGAATGCAAGTATGCCATGTTTGATCCCTACCGGGCTCCACATATCAAACCTAAGAGTAGGAATCAAAAAGGCAAAATTGGTGACGAATTCATATTGATACACTTGGAGAGACTGAGTGAATCATTTGAGGAACTTGGCTTTCTTTGCAAATTCATTTGAAAACTTCCGGAATGAAAGTTGAATAAAGATTGGGTAATTGGTGCTCTAATTGCTGTTATGTTTTTCAACCGCCCAAGGCAAGGAGAAGCAGTGTCTCGTGGGAATCAGGAGTAAGGGTATGCTACCGTGCCAAAGATAATTTAATCTGAGAGAGAGTACATATACCTTGGACTTGTACCTTTGAGATATACAGCATACTAGCAACTCCTGATCAACAACCAAGTTTTTATTTCCTTTTGTCCTTCACTCGGGATGAGCAAAAGTTCAAGCTTGGGGGGTTTTGTTGACGATCGTTATCGATCAGTTTCGACCGTCAATATTACCAAAATAGAGGAGAACTAGTGATGCTTGCAATGCATATACATGTTAGAATAATAATATTCCACTAGTATTAGGTTTACTAACCTTTTGCAGAGAATAACCATAAAGTGGAGGAAAATCGACATCAACTCAGATGATAAATCAATCGGACGATGTCGACGATCAGACTTATGTATGAATGGGCCAAGAACTCAGAATTGACACGATGAATTGGGCCAAAATTCACAAGTCTACGAAGTGAAGCAATGGAGGAGGCCGCCAGCCAAAACTTGAGCTTGTTGGGCCGGCCCCTGGTTCGGCCGAACCAGGGGATTCGGCTGAACCTCCCGTGGCGCCGATGAATGCAGGGTTTTGATGGACTGCTGGGATTGATCCCCAATGACGGTTGGAGGGTATTACCGACCATTCCAACCGTCACAACCATCATTACCTGCCTATAAAAGAAGTTACCATTCTCACTTCACACACTCACCTCAAGCAAGAGCTCTCTCCTATTCTCTCAAGTTAGTTTAGTGTTATTATGCTAATTGAATAGGAATAAAGTAGAAATCGGGAGTCCGGTAGCCTTTGGAAGAGTGGGGATTCGGCCGAACCTCCCGTGGCGCCATTGGATGCAGGGTTTTGATGGACGGCTGGGATTGATCCCCAATGACGGTTGGAGGGTATTACCGACCATTCCAACCGTCACAACCGTCATTACCTGCCTATAAAAGGAGTTGCCATTCTCACTTCACACATACACCTCAAGCAAGAGCTCTCTCATATTCTTTCAAGCCTTTGGAAGAGTTCGGGTATGGCTCTAGTAGCTTTCCTTTTCTCTTTTGTAAGCTTTGTACTATTATTAGAATACTCTTCTTTATACATTTATGGTATTGAAATACTGTCCGAGTATATTAATGCCAACTTTACATTATGTTCATGTTATACTGAATATGCTGCTAGCTTTTCTGGGAGATGCTTTGGTGCGGGTATAATGTTTGCTTATGCAATTACTCTATGTCATGACGATGATATTAGAGTACTATTTGATAGTTTAGACGTGGCATCTAGATTACGGGATATCTCATTATTTGGGGTTATATGCTGCGGATGAGAGGTGGGCCGCTTATATTGACAGCTCAGTACGGGTATTCCTCCGCGCGTGTATATAATCCTAAGTTAATTCTCTGGGGAGGGTACTCCTCCGTATTTAGCCCCGGTTGTATGGTCATGACGGGCTGTCGCAAGGAACTCGGTAGTCATGGGTGGCTTCGCGAAGTACCAGGAGGGTATTAGATAGAGGGTATTAGCTAGTATATCAGATCACTAGAATGTATGTATACTATTTATATTATAAGTATAGGAATAGATTATCTTTCTCTTTTCTTTCCACTTAGCTTATATAATTTTGTATGAGAATGAGTAGCTTAAGTGCTTGTGTGTCACACTACCCTTGGATTATCTTAACCCCTGCTTAGGATATGATTATCACAAGTAATATATAAATTATTAGTCAAGTTCTCTCTACAAGAACTTCCTATGGGATAAAATAAATACGATACCCTTGGAATACTCTCGATGAAATGCTACAATGGTATATCCGTGCGCTTGCGGATGAACTCTGCAACCATAATATACTAGGAGTATTTTTGCGCCATTGCTGGGAATTATATTTCTAGTAATGTCGTTAAGAAACACCAACACCGGCCAGATGCAGCTGTCTCCCACGCCCTCGGCTAGCCGTCCGAGGCCGTCATGCTTCCGGTGACCGCAGTCACGGTCACCACCACCGCAGCTGCTGCTGTCAAACACCCAGCCATCTTGCCGTCGCCATCCTCACCTCGCACCCGAGTCCTTCCCCGCCGCCGACGTCGCCACCGCCTCCACAGTCACGGCCGCCGTCGCCGCTGCCACCGACTCCAGTCACCGCCTCCGCAAACCGCTGCTGTGCCGTCGCCCTCTTCCACCAAGCAGCCAGCAGACGCCCTGACGCCGCCGCCATGTCCTCCGCCGCCGTCAACAGCCGATGCCGTCGCTCACCGCTGCCAACTGTTGCGACCACCACCGCCCGCTACCCTCCACCGCTATCGCGGCCACCACACCTCCGTCTCCAGCGCCTCCGCGCCGTCATGCCCATCGCCGCCAGATCCGGCCGCCTCCACGCCAGTCATCGTCCGTGTCACGCCCAGAAATTCCCGAACGGAATCCCAAGCAGAATGTGTATTAAAATCCCCGTCCAGGACCAGCCGGGGTACACAGACGACAATGTTGACATACAGATCCACGTCTTACAAACATTATAAAAGTCTTACATAAATGCAGCGGAAAAACAAAAGAAAAACTGAAGCTAGGCCTTGACTTGAACAGCAGCGGGAACACCACTCCACAGGCATCCTCGACAGCACGGACGAAGCCTACTCCTCAGAGAACCCGCCATCGGACGCATACTCCAACTCTGGGGTTGGGGAGAAAATGGAGCAAGACTGAGTACTACCCACTGTACTCAGCAAATCATACCGGAATGGGAGTATGATGCAGGGATTCAACAAGGGATAGCTAAGCAGGTTCATTTGCATAAATACTGGCATTTATAAACAGGAATTGAATGCGAAAACAGTTGTAATAATTAATAAATATTAATCATCCACTGTCCAACGTTACACCACGTTGCAACAGGCCCAACCACCCACTGTCCAAAATTCATTAGACTAAACTAGGGTGAAACTAATCACGGTGAATCTGGTTGACCGCCCATAACCGCGGGCACGGCTATTCGAATAGTTTTACTCTGATCAGAGGTGTACAACTGTACCCACAAGACACAGCCCCACGACACGTTACCGTGCGCCGACATGCCACCACGACATATCGGAAAGAGGCCGTGACAGGACCCTTCGCATAACCCCCTCTAACCAAGCACACCACACCTCAGGTTTCACCCCCACTCCTCGCAAGGCAGCGGGCAGTCCCCTCTCGTGCCTAGGTGAATCCGGAAGCCGCATAGACCGTCGCAGGGCCCATCCAAACTCCATCACGCCCACCCTTGCCTGGATGCGTCGGCTAGAGGAAAATTACACTACAAGCCCAGCCGTTGCCCACGCTGGCTTGTGGTAAGCACGATAAATTCTTCCAGGGTTTCCCGCGAACCGGTCCTTAATTGCCATGGGTGCGACCAGCAAAACCATGCACCCACAGCCCACCATGTGATTCATTTTAATTAATCAACACCGTAACAGTGGTACTAAACCAATTATACCATATAAACCTATAGTCTAGGTTTTAAATGAGATTTCCCCATTGTGAGCTAGTTGAACTAAGCATGGCTAAGCAATTCCTAGTCCAAACTCTAGTCATAATATAACCCAAGCTAACAAAGGAACAGAGATACCAAAGGTAACAGGGCTATGACAATAGGTAAACATCCCATAGTATTATTGCAAAGCGAATGCAGTATTTGAAAGAAAACATTAGATTATTTGCAATATAGGATCAACATGATCAAGTGACAAGCATGACTTGCCTTGCTCTGCTGCTGGAGGAACCTCGGCAACTATTTCGAAGTACTCCGGAACGTCGGAAGAGCCGGAATCTAGCGACATACAAGGCAAACAATGCAAACAGGCTATAAGACTACTGAAACAGGGAACAAAACCATTTTTAATGGATTCTACACATTTTTCTTGATTTTCTGAGACTTGAATGGGCTCAAACGGAGCTCGGATGAATTAGTTATGAATTTTAGAAGATTAACTGTGTTTATTACTAAACAAAAATCCTTAAATTATTTATTGCGCAATAAATCCCAGGGCTGACGTCATCAGGGCTGACGTCAGCGGAGCGAGGGGCGGCGGCGCTGACAGGCGGGGCCCGCATGTCAGTGGCGCGCGGTGCGGGCGGTCTACCGTGGACCGGGACCACGCGGGTGGTCCACCGCCGGTCCACGGGACCGACGGCCCAGATCGGCCGCGAGGCCGATCGGACGGCGCGCGGCGGATGGGCTCGGCTCGGCTCGGTCTAAGACCGACCAGCCGGGGCGGGGCGGCGGCGCGCGAGCGCGCGCACGCGAGCGCGGCACCGGCGTTGGCAACCGGCGACGAAAGGCGGCAGCCGACGGCGACCAAACGGCGACCGGCCAGCGGCGGAGGACGGCGGCGTCGTGGCGACCCGAACCAAAGAAGCGGCGGCTATCGGCTAGGCGGCTGCGCAGTGCGACGGGAGAAAGGGGGAGAAAAAAGGAGGGGAGCCTCACCGACGACGATCGACGACGGCGAGCGACGGAGGGCGACGACGACGGCAAGACGAGATCCGGAATACCCTAAGGAAGAAAACGAGAGAGGTTAGGGGAAGAGATAGGGACCACGGCGACCGGAAAACGCGGCCGAGGGCGGCGGTTGCGGAGACGCTTACCGGCGCACGGTGCGGGCGGGGTTCCGGCGGTGGATCCCGGCGGAGGAAGGGCGGACGAGGTGGGGCTGAGCCTTGCGAACGCGACGGCGGCGACGGCGCAGGGCGGCGGCGACCCTAGCGGCGGCTATCGGCGGCCGGAGTGGCGGAAGCGGCGGCGGTGGGTGGTTGCACGGCGCGGGAGCGATGGAGAGCACGAGGGAGTTCGGCGAAAAGGGGAAAAAGCGAGAGGGGGCGACGGCGGTGCTTAAATAGGGGCGGAGAGTCCCGGACGTGGCCGGGAGGGGCGAGATTTTGCCGGCGACGTGGGGGAGTGGAGGTGGAGAGAGAGGCGGGATTCGGTTTTCGAATCCCGGCCATCTCGGGCGCGGGCGCGAGCGGGGAAGTGGGGGAACGGGAGCGGGCGTTGCGGCGCACGCGCGGGCGTGGCCGACGTGGCCCGGGAGAAGCGGAAACGTGCGCGCGACGGCGGATTCGGCGGCGGTTGCGCGGGCGGCCGCGGCCGGAGGAAGGGGACGGGCCTGACAGGTGGGACCCACCTGTCAGCGTCCCGGAGAGAGGAGGCGCCGGCTTGGGCCGGCCCAGCAGGAGGAGGCGCGCGCGGCGGCTGCGGCTGAGCTGGGCCTCGGCCTTCGGCCGGCCCAGCGGGAGGAGGGAGAGAGAAAAAGGGATGGGCCGACGGCCCATTTAGGGAAAAAGGGAGAAAAGAAAAAGAAAGAAAAGGAAAAAGATTTTCCTGGGATTAAAATATTGCATGTGCTCAATTTTAATTAGTTAAAATTATTTCTAGGGCTCTGAAAATTCCACTAAAAATCTTGTTAGTGTATTTTGACATGTAGAACTCAAGAAAAATTCCACATGTCAATTCCGATTATTATTTGCATTGATTTAATTAAGATTAACTCTTGCTTTTCACAGGCATTTTCTTGGGACCACTTTATAAATTCCATTTTGGCTTGGGGAGAGAAACACAGGGTGTGACAGTCCGGCTCCACCGCCGCCAGTTCCGGCCGTCGTGGCATCGGCGCTGTCGGAAACCTCCCCGCCAGATCCACGCCGGATCTGGCGGCCTCGTCCACCGCCGCCAACGCCTCCAAACCTCTGCCGCCATCCCCCCAAATACCGCCGCCCGAACACACTACCCCGCCGCCGGCTAACTCCCCGCCAGCTCCGGCCGGACGGCGCGGATCTGGGCGGTTTCCGCCTCCCGACATGAGCAGTTCCCCGTGCCCTTGTGCAGAAAGCGGAGCGAAGCCCCACTGCCGCCGTCTATGCCACCGCGCGGCTTTGCCGGCGGCTGCTCGGGCAGCGGCGAGGTGGAGGAGGAGGGATGGAGGACGGGAGACGACGGCCTGGGCGCCTCTTGTGCCCCCCGAGAGGAGGCGACGCGAGAGTCGTGACTACACTCAGTCACCTGAATTACTGCATATGCATCGTCACAATTGGTGAAAATGGTAATGGTAATTCACGGCCAACCGGCATTCGTTTTTGACTTTCTCCTGGCCGAGCCATATGGTCGGGCCTTCATTTTCGACTTTCTACTGGCCGAGCCATATGTAAATGGTAAACGACCGAATAAAATGGAAATGGTAAAAAATATGGAAATTGAAATAGAAATGGTTTTGCCGTTATACCAATCGTTTCCGTATTTACCTTATTCTTCTGAAAATCACCGTTTCTTATAATATGGTAATTACCGCATCTCTAAAAATGTCGATATTCATAAGACATATTTCTACTTGACCCACAGTTTAGAGATTGATTGACTCTTCAATCAAATCCCTAACTTGAGTGCATGGCTAAAATGGAGTTAATTTGTAATTTATATAGTATAAGCTTGAATTTATCTATACATATAACATACTTATGTAAAGTTAAATATATGTTTTTATAGTTTAATATATGTTTCCGTATTTGTTACCGGTTTCTGATATGTATCAATATGTTTCTGTCCATATTGTTCCGATTCAGGTTTTCCGATATTGTTTTTGTTCCTCACATTACCATTTTTGATTTCTGAAATGGTTTAGGTTGTTTTCCGATTGTCTCCGACCGCTTTCATCCCTACTGCACACACTGATCAAGACACTACAGCTCCCCAGCAACTCGTACCCCTCAGTGCATCTCCCTGCATACAAATTGAATTGATTTTCCATGCTAATTGCCAGACAATTAAACCGGCTATTCTACATAATATGGCCAGCTCAAATGAAACCAAATATTGACCAAATTATGGCACAAACAAAGTAAGATCTAGCTAGTTCAATCAGCGGTTCCATGTGAGAAGCGTGTGCACTAGCTTGCAGATCACACCAAAAACAAAATGCCCCCGTTTCCCACTTGTACCTCTCCTTGTGTGTCACATCTACATTTTGTTTGCCTTTTTTCTTTCAAATCCATTTGACTATTAAGTAGTAATTGTTGTTTTTTTCATAGTACTCATATTTTTTTCAACTTCCTTTGAATGTAGTTCTTTAAAAAGTAAATGTGACAATCTAGTGGATTAAAAGTATATTAAGTATTCGGATAGTTACACATTTTCTTGAAGTACGTGATTACACATTGTCAGGGTTACGGATAAGACATACCTCCAATCCTACAATTTACCAAATATACCGGATTGGCATACCTCATATCCAATGATATGTCTCCGTATGCAATAAGGAAATATACAAGATATTATGGAAAATATCCTCATGGGCTGATGATTATCAAAGTCCTACTCGGAGAGAATAGGGACTATTCTATATCGTGCAGGGTTCGTTGTCTCCGAGTTCTACTTGAAGACTAACGCAATTCATGGTATAAAAGGCACACCGCCAGAGGGGCTCAGGATCATCGAATCATAGCGCCAACACACCTACCATAGTTTACAAAGCCAAAGAACTCGAGCCGAAGCTGCCGGGAGATCTTGTCGATCAACCTCGAAGAGGATCTCGTCGGTATCGTCGGATTCATCTGTTCCCTTTTTACTCTGTGGTTTTCAATATCAATCTCATATAAACTGGATTAGGGCTATTACCTCACGAGGGGCCTGAACTAGTATAATCATTGTCTCTTGTCTACTTTGATATCGTATCGTATAGATCCTCGTACCAACATACCCCAATACACATTTTATCCGGTCTACAGGTATCCCCCGTCGACAGTGGTGCACCAGGTAGGGGACTTTAGTGCTCAAGGTTCTGCCGACATGACTTCAAGCCGCTCCGACAACTTCGTCTACATCGGCCCCAATGCAGGAGATCCAACCTCAATTCCGATGATGTGGACTCAAGTCGGATCCATCATCTTTCCGGTCTACTCTGTGATACCGATCTCATCTGGCCCAATCTCTGTTAGGAACGAGAACGTCGCAGCTACGACTTCGAGAAACGACATGTCATCAGTGCCTCCCTCCGACCGTACGGAAAAGTCAAATTTATGTAACTGGCTAGGAGACATCGTAAAATTGCATCGTTGCTGATGGACACCACAAAATTCGTGTCATTTGCTATAGGACACCCGAGACAATATTTTTTATTTCCGAGAAAAAAGAGGAGAGAGAAATTTTAAAAAGGCAAAATTGCCCTCAGCCCTATCTAACACCCCTAACCCATCGGCAAAGCAGGCCAGGTGCCGACTTCGACGACTATTGGCGAGCCCCAGGGTAGCGGCTTCGGCAGTGGCTGGCGAGCTTGGCAGTGGCCTCGATGATGGTCGGCAAGCCCGGCAGCAGCGGCTTCGATGGCGGTGGTGGTGGCGGAGGCAATGGCTTCGACGGTGGCCGATGGCGGCAGCGGCGGGTTAGACGGCGGTTGGTGAGTGGCTCTAGAAAGCACGCAGCGGAGGCAGCTTTGATGATGGTTCACGAGCCCGACGGCAGTGGCTTCGAGGCGGAGGTCAAGGCGAAGGCCACAGCGGGTGGCCACAAACGGCTTCGATGATGGTCAACGAGGCCGGCGGCTGCAGTTTTGATGGCGGCGGTGACGGAGGCAGTGGCGGGCAGCGCTGGGAAGCAGGCGGCGATTATAGCTTCAATAACCTTCAGCGAGCCCGGCGGCAGTAGCTTCGACGGTCGCGATTGATGAGCGGCGCTAGGAAGCGGCTGCCAGCAATGGGGATTAGATAGGGCCAAGGGCAATTTTGTCTTTTTGAAATTTCTCTCTCCTCTTTTTGATAAGAAATGATAAAAAATTGTCTCGGGTATTCTACAACAAATTACATAAATTTTGTGGTGTCCATCAGCAGTGACGTGATTTTATAGTGTCTTCTAGCCAATTACATAATTTTTGGGTGTCCTAGGGCAAATTTTGCCTACGGAAAAACAGACGTCGACTACGACAACATCTAGGGAACAACCTCAAGCGGCCAACCTCTGGTGCAAGAACCTTGTACCTTGAAGGCGTGTTCCATTGGCACTATGCTGTAGAGATGTGGGATGCATCTCTTTTTGGGCAAATATGCAAGTACCAACTGGACCGGAGCAGCAAACAGCTAGAAAAGAAGAGGGCATCTCCTCTTTCTTGTGTGCGAGTAGGTGTTGCGGAAGCGAGAAGCTGTGCATAGCTAAGAGTGGATGAAGGCTAACCAAGGCGGCACATGAGCTCAAGAGAGGGGCTGGGTGCAGCTAAGCAGCATGATCACAACTGGCGAGGTGTATAGCCAGAAAAGACTCGCACATAATGCGGTCTTTGATCTAGATGCAGCCCGTCAGCCCTCTTTCTCTCTTCCTCTTCTCTCATCTTTTTCTGCTTTTCTTCCGTCTCTCTTTTCTTCTCTTTTTTTTAAGCAAGGTGACACCAACTTAAAACCTTGATGGAACTCGTCATGAAAATCTCGTCGATCTCCCTCCCCCACACTTGGACTTTTATGTCATGAGACGTCAAAAACCAAGTGTCTGAGACTGGGATCTTCATAAAGTATGTTCCAACACCAAGGATCTCCAAAATGAATAGTTGATGTAGCTCCCATGTTCTTAGGCATCGTACGTCCCTCATTCTTAATCTTAACCTGAAATGGTTACTGACCAAGAATACCTGAAGATGCATACTATTTTAGAACTGGTTCTTGCTTTTATTGGAAGGAAAACTTACCAAGATAATCCGGGATATCTCCCGCAGTGCTTTATTTGTGGTCACAAGCTCGACCATGGAGACATCTAGCTGCAAGATTAGTGCCACAAAAAAAATACGAGATTTGCAATATTTCTGATAAACAAAAGCATCCACAACCACACTTCTAATCATGTTAGAAATGAGGACCATAAGGTGGTTGTGGTCCTCGCACAAAGAAGCGGCACTAATCGGACAAGACTTTGGAGATTCCTTATGTGAGTATCAATCCTGAGGAACTTTGAAAGAAAAACTTTCATACTCATTTGTGGAGTTCTCATCCTCTAGAGTTGATGTCTCAAACTTGTCCTTGGCTTGAAGGTTCTCCTTGTCAAAAGATGTGTCATGCAAGATCGGGGTTATTCCTTGAAAATTGTTGAGAACAACATCTTGAGGGCTAGAGGGACAAGATTTTGGCTTGATAGGAGGTTGTGATGGCGGTTCTAGGATTGGAAGTTCAAAAGTTTCACCGGAATCAACTTCTTTTTCAATGAAATCTGAGACATCATTTTCAAGAAATGATTCGGGGGACTCAGATGGCAGAACAGTCATCATCTCCTCCGCGTACTTATCTTTAGGCAGAAAGTCAGTCAAGGCAAATCTTGACTGTGAGAATGGCAGTGAGAATTCATTCCCGCCTAAAGAGAAATTGAGCCTGCCTACTCGAGGGGTGTTGATGACATGTTTCTCAATAGGGTGCCCGATTAGAATATTGAAATGCTGGACTTCAAAAACATGGAAATCCAGGATAACCTCGTTGCTATCATGAATGACTGGCATATCTTGGACAACCCCAAATCCTTCAATAATGCTCCCATTGGGATGCTTGAAGAATTTGTCAGTTGGTGTAATTGTCTTATCACTTAGGTATGCAAACGCAAAGGATTCTGAGACAATATTGACACCGACTATTGGGCTGTAGAGAATCTCAACATTATTCCCCTCTAAGTGACAAGGAATGGGCCGAGGAGTGGAATTTATCAGAATTACTTCAGAAGAAAGCTCAACCTCCTTTAGCCATTCGTCACTCATAATAGAGGTCAACTCCCGAACTGTTTCCTTAAGAAACTGGAATTCTATCGAGTCAGGAGGTAGTGAGGGAACATATGGTTTTCTCTTGCTGAAGTAGTTCAGGGTGTTTCCGTAATCTTCATCAAGATCATCCCTCAACAAGAGAGCACAACCCGGAGTTTGAATTTCTTCGGTCTCAACGGGTGATGGCTCGGGAAGAGGTTCTCGGGTCGAATCAGGAGAAGTAGAGACTTCAACTGATGCCTCGGGGAGGGGCTCATTATATTCGTTCATGAAGGAGGTGTTTTTTAGAATTCAATCTAGAATTACCTTCCTTTCAATCGGAGTTTTGTGCATGAATGATCCTACAGCAGTGATGTCTAGATAGATTGCAGACTCCTTGTCTAAACCCGAATAAAAATGTTGCAGCAGCACATGATCGGGTATAGATAGGGATGGCATTTTCACCCGTGGGGTCGTGTAACATCCTGAAAATTCGACCAATAGAAAACGAAACTCTAAAAATACGGATTTTCAAAAACTTTTCAATTAAATTGCATCATGCTGATTTTATTCGCTTATTTTATTTGGTTCGATGTTGATGTTCACTAATTGAGTGTGGGGAATAGTTAATTACTTATCATCCTAAAAATAAATTGGCAAGCTATATATATAATTTAAAATAAAGATTTAGTGTGGGTGGAAATAAATAAAATGTTAATGCGAACACATTTTATCAATTAAATTTAAACGCGAGGGAATAAGAATTAACACTAATTAAAAATTCGAATAAATAAATGAAATATGAGTAAAATTAATTTAGGATGAATACAATAATTGGAACAACACACATAGTGAATAAAAATCAATTTTACAACATTTAGAAATGGCAAAATTAAATTAAATGGAAAATAGACTGAAAATCGGGAAAAATAGAAAATGGCACTGTTCATTGCCCTTAAGGTGTTCGACGGGGTCCCCTTAACCCGGCCCCTCCTCTTCCCCGCGCGCCGCGCGTCCGGCCTCGCGCCGCCCCGGCCCGCACCGCGCGCCGCGCCGTCCCGCCTCGCGCCCCTCGCCCCTGCGGCGCGCACGCCGTCCCCTCGCCTCGCGAGCCGTGCGCCGCCCCGCCTTCCCTAAGCCGCCGCGTCCTCGTCGCCATCATCACGCCACGCCATCGCCGCCGCCGCACACCGCCGATGCCGCGCCGCGCGGGCCGCTGCCGCCCCGAGCCGCGTCACGTCGCCCGTCATGTCGCCGCACGCCGACCCTCACCCTCGAAATCGCGTCGCCGTCGCCATCATCACGTCGCCATCGCCCATACCGTCTACACCGCGCGCCGTCGCCCCGAGTCCCGAGCCCGCGCCGCACGCCTCGTCGTCGCCTCGAGCCCGCTTGGCCTCCCCGTCCCGTCGCCGCACCGCACGCACCGCCGCCGCCCGTCCCGCGCGCTGCGCTGTCCTGCCTCCCCTCGTGCCCCGCACCGCCGCCCCGTCTCGTCGCCGCGTCGTCACGTCACCCGCCCGCACGTCGCCTTGTCCTCTCCTTTTTGCCGCCGCCTCGCGCGCCCGTCCCTCGTCACCGCACGTCGCTTTGCCTCCCCGACCATGCCGCCGCGCCGCACGCTCGTCTCCTCTGCCTCGCGCCCCGCGCAGCCGCGTCGCCGTCGCATCACTTTCAAGCCACCGCCGCCCTCTCCTTTCCTCCCTCCCCTTTTCCCCTATAAATCCCGACCTCCCCTTCTCCTCCACTCCCCACACATCCCCATCCATCTCCTTCCCCTCTCCTCCTCCTCCACCGCGCCGTCGCCGTGCCGCCGCACCGCCACCATCGAAGCCGCCCTCGTGTTGCCGTGCCGCCGCGCCATCGTCGTGCCGCCGCGTCGTCGAAATTAAGCCGCCGCGCCGCCGCCTCCGTGCGTCACCGCCTTGAGCCACCGTCGCCGCCGCCGCTGTGGTAAGCCGCCGCCTTCCCCTCGTGTCCGCTGCCGCCGCATCGGGAGGGCGAAAAGCCGAGAGAGAGGAGGGCCGAGAGAGAAGAAGAGAAGAGAAGAAAGAAAGAGGGAGGAAAGAGCCGGGGGAGAGAGAGAGAGAGAGAGAGAGAGAGAGAGGAAAAAGGAAGAGAGAGAGAGAGAGAGAGAGAGGGAAAAAGAAAGAGAGAGAGGGAGAGAGGAAAACAGAGAGAGAGAGAAAGAAGAAAAAAAAAAAAAAAGAAAAAGGGAGAGAGAGAGAGAAAAAGAAGAAAAGAAAAAGGAAAGAAAAATAAGGGAAAAAGAAAAGAAAAATAAATTAGGGGGTTTAGAAAATTTAAAATAAATTAGAATTTAATTATAGATTTAATTATAACCGTAGAATCGCAAAATTTAATATAGAATATGGATTATTCTTGGTAATTTCTATAATTAATCGATTCACGATGGGAGTTCAAATTTAATAAATAGGGATTTTAGCCGTATGTATATTTAATCGTTTAGGCATAAACTAAATTAAATTGTATAATATTATACGATAATTTTTGGATTCCATCCAATATTTGAGATCGCGATATAAATTTCTAATCCATTACTTGAATACAATGCTCGGGCTAATTAAATTAAAAACTTACGATAACAAAATATTTACACCATAAAAATAATTTAGGATATATATAAATCAAAATTGGGTTGGCGTTAGTTCGTGATTAGTAAAGTTAATAAGAGAATCGATTTTCGCATTCGACTTCTATTTGGATTTATTTGGATCTTTACTTGAATTCTAACCGAATTCAAATCAATTTCGCACGTAACTATAGAGTCCGAGGGAGTTGCAGATCCGAGTGAAGGCCAAGACCCGCAAGACCCTGAGCAAGGCAAGTCATCACTATCCCTTGAACATGTTGATCCCAAATTGCGAAATTATTTTGTTTACAAATAAAATTGCATGCAATAATATACATCCCACATGTGATTAAGCCATGCCTTGATGATTGTTTGCCTATTATTCCCTTTGTAACCATATTTACGTATGAGTCCCTAGTCAATTATGACAAGTGCTTAGCAATGCTATTCTAGAATTGTGCATACTCATATTTATCAAATGCTATATGCTTGGGCAATTACCTTTGGGAAGGTAATTGAGAAACGGCATGTGGAGGCATGAGCGCCACAGTGCCATGATGTTGATGACATGATTTGCGAAAAGAGAAATAAAATCAAACAAATGTTTTCGACTGGGGCGGACGGAGGATTTGGGTGGTATCCGGAAAAGGCTAGTACCGTCCCCGGTCAATTAAGGACCGAGCCATGAAGTTAAGCATGAAACGACTCCCGTACAACCGCACTTCTCGTATGGGTATAGACCTAGCGGAATAGATAGCTGAGCAGAGGCAGTATCCATGCATAGTGGTTTCTTGATGTGTGAGGCAGGGGCTCTACGGTGGGGCAGCCATTGGTAGAACCGCGAGGCGGGTGTCTACAGTGGTGTCGCCATCGGTAGGACTGCCACGTGAGAATTTAAACCTAATTAACTTAATGCATGTGTGAGTTCTTCTTCCCCGGGTGCGCCAGAACTCCTCACACTGCTAGAAACCGCGTACGCCTAGAGTGTATGAGGATGTCAAGTTCATGGAGCGGGTACTGCCAATGCGAGGTTATCGAAAAGCTTTGTCGTGACGCGTCTCATGTGTTGGGACGAGGCTCATGTGTTGGGCAGTCGCGGAGTGCGGGTAAAGTGTACATCCACTGCAGTGTGAGTAAACCAAATCTATTCGAATAGCCGTGCTCGCGGTTATTGAGCACCGGGACGTGTATTACACTTGGCTAGACTCTGAATTCTTAACTTGTGTGGGTTTGGGATAATTGCATGATGATTTATATGCTGCTGGAGCCACTTCCTGAGAGTAGGGAATGTGGACGTCCTCAGAAAACCATGACGACATAATGGCGGGAAGCCATCCTTGGGATCACAATGGATGGTGGACAGAACCGTCATTGTTTAATGTGAACACTGGTATTAAAACTTGATCAGTCTGTGCTAGGTCTTAGGTTTGTGAAAAGAATTATAAAACTTGCTTTACGCAAAAGAGCCATAACAATCCTTCAAATTTCCCTGTCATGTGCATTGTTGCTGTGATGACTTGTTGAGTACGGTTGGTACTCACCCTTGCTATATACAAACTCAATCAGAGACTGGAGACGAAGCGTCGGAAGATCCCTATGCCTATTATCAGGAGGGAGATGAAGATGATGGGGTCCAATAGGTCTTAGATACGGTCGTTGCCTGTGGCAATGGCGTGCCGCTGCCTCCATTTTCCGCTGCCTTACCTATTCTGCTTTTGAATGTATTCCGGACCTTTCGGTCCGATGATTTAAGACAATGCCTGCGGGCTTTAATGTAATAACTCGTCCTAAGACATTCGTGTATGAGTACTCGGTATTTCAGCTATGAATTCGTGTGTACCAGACTACTTGATCCAGGGAAATGGTACTGATTACACGACTGATTCCTGTTATAAAAACGGGGGTCCACAGAGCTGGTATCAGAGCCATACGACTGTAGGAAAAGACCAAAAGGTGCCCCACCCCTTCTCTAAGTTGGCCAAGGGAGAAATTCCCACTTAGTAATACTTTCAAAATAAAAACGCTATGTTTACAAAACTCAGCACGATTTTCATCTTACTCTTAACTATTCTCTTTACAAAAATTTTTACTCTTAGCTGACTTTGGGTTTTTCCTAAAATTTAGATGGCAGATCAGGATTCACCCGCCGCTTGGGAGTTGAGCGTACCCCGCTCGGAGGGTTACGTCATCGAGCTACACCGACTGATGAGGCGTCTGCGATACCCCAGCTCTCCGATCTACCGAGTGAGGCCGTGTGGATCTGTTTGGGAGGCTCGGGTCGAGGTTCACACACGAGTTCCTCCGGAGTTAGACTACAGCTTCTCGACACGATACCTTCGCGATCTACCAGAGAACGCGATGCAGGATGCAGCACGGGAGGCCTTCCTCCGACTTAGCTCTATCCACCGAGCTGAGTTGGCGAGTACTGAGTTTGCTCACCACCCATTTCGAGAGGAGAGCAACTCCCTCTGCACGGTTCAGGACACGCCTTGCTGCTACAACCCGATTGTGACCCGACTGTCACGATGGGCTGAGGCAGCAGACGATTTTTACGAGGCTCTGTTGGAGATCGACGACCAGCAGAGGCGTGTGGGAGAGTTAGAGACCGAGGTGACTGACCTCACAGCGCAGCAGCTTCAGCTGGAGGAGGAGCACCAGACTTGGGGCAGTGAGATAGACTCACTGAAGGCACAGCTCCAGACCCACGGCGACCAGTTCCAGCAGTTGTCCGATCAGTACAACAAGCGCCGCGGGATGGTGGATACACTTGAGGAGCAGTTGAGGGAGAGTCAGGAGCACGTCAGTCAGCTGGAGGCGCAGCTTCGAGCAGCCACAGCCAGCACCTCAGGAGCTTCTACTTCCACAGCAGTAGGGCGTGACCGCTACTTCTTCCTCACTCCGCCATACCCACCAGCCTTCCACGCTCTTTTGGGAGAGGCTGGCATGCTGGCTACTGAGTCAGCACCTTACCTGGAGGACCCGACAGTGACACCGCCACCTGCCCCGGAGATTGAGCACACACCGCAGATCCCTGTACCTTCTCCGCAGCTAGGTTCCAGTTTGGAGACCCCGATCCAGGTCAGTTCCGAGTCAGAGGGGACCGACGTCGAGTCAGACACCACTGATTCTTCAGAGGATGAGATCCCTGTTCCCCGCATCACCTTCCTCGGAGGCCCTCGCACCCTCAGCACTGCTCGCAAGAGCACACGACCCCCGGGCAAGAAGCCCAAGCCGGATTCGGAGGCCACCACTTCCGAGCCGTGGGGACTCAGGTTTGCCCGTGCCAGCGACCACCCTCTACCTGCCCCAGGATCCTGCGGATGGTTGGACGACTAGACCGGAGGATGACTACAGCTTCGATCTCGCTTCGGATGGTTTTTGGATTGTATGCGAGACACACCCCTACCCCCTTACCTAGATTGACGAGTAGTTTGATAGTTAGTTTGATGTATCTTTTGGATGAACCTTATTTGGACTGCGTATGTATGCAGTCACTTGCATCATGAGTTATGTACTGTTTCTGGAAGTCTATGATGTTATTTACGATATTGTTGTTGTTGTGTTGAAAATGAGTTTATTCCACCAAGCTTACAAAACAAAGTTCACACCAAAACAACCCCCCTTAACGGGATAAAACCATAAGAACTAGTTAGAAAATTAGGATACTTACCTAATCGGCCTACACAGATGGCAAGCCGACGTAGGACATCAACCAGCAATGAAGAACCTTCGACACCTGACCTAACCACCCTGGCCGGAGTCATGGCCACTCAAACTCAGCTGCTACAAGCCATCGCAAACAACCAAGGCAACCGCGGAGGATCAAGCTTTGGAGAATTCATGAGGACCAAGCCACCCACGTTCGCATCAGCAGACGAGCCTATGGAGGCGGAAGACTGGCTGCGTATCATCGAGAAGAAACTGACCCTTGTCCGGGTGCGCGAAGCCGACAAGGTGATCTTCGCAGTCAACCAACTGGAGGGACCCGCCGGAGACTGGTGGGATACCTATAAGGAGGCTCGGGAAGAGGATGCTGGAGAACCCACCTGGGAGGAGTTCATTGCAGCATTCCGCGAGAACTTCGTACCTGCTGCAGTGATGCGTATGAAGAAGAACGAGTTCAGGAGGCTGCGGCAAGGAAACACGACGGTGCAGGAATATCTGAACCGATTTACTCAGTTGGCCCGCTATGCAGTCGGAGACCTTGTCGATGAAGAAGAAAAGATCGACAAGTTCATAGAAGGGCTGAATGATGAGCTGCGTGGACCCATGATTGGGCAAGACCATCAAAGCTTCCAGAGCCTGATCAACAAAGTTGTTAGGCTAGAAAATGATCAGAGGACTGTAGAAAACAATCGCAAGAGGAGACTTGCTATGAATCGCACACCTCAGGGAGTACCTCAGCGATTCAAGGGAGCCACTTCGTCTGGGTGGAAGCCCCCTGTTGTGGCCACCAACCGCCCTGCTGCACCTAGCAACTTCAACAGGCCACTTGCGACTCAGAACCGCACCCCTGCACCAACTCTGGCTGCCCCTGGAACCAGGAGGCATGTGAACTGCTTCAATTGCGGGGAGTATGGGCACTACGCCAACAACTGCCCTCATCCAAGCAAGACTCCTGTCCGCACTGGCGCCAATGCGATCACTGTTCGTGGGACCCCTGCCCCTGCTGTTGGACAAGGCCTGTTCAGGACTCCACAAACGAACAGGACCGCTACAGGATTCGGGCGCGGACAAGTGAACCATGTCCGAGCCGAAGAGGCCCAGGAAGACCAGGGCGTACTAATGGGTATGTTCTCTATCAATTCTACCCCAGTTAAAGTCCTTTTCGATTCTGGCGCATCGCATTCATTCATATCTTTGAAGGCTAGTCAAAAACACAACTTAACTCCAGTACGACTTAGAAAACCTATGATAGTCCATTCACCTGGGGGCAAGATAACTGTGAGTCATGCTTGCATAGACGTACCTGTCCGTCTTAGGGATGTGGTGTTTCCCTCCAACCTTATGGTTTTGATACCCCAGACCCTGGATGTCATATTAGGAATGGATTGGTTAACAAAGAACAGAGGGGTAATCGACTGCCGACGTAGGGAAGTTACCCTGACCACCCCTTGGGGATCGGACTTGCGAGCAACCATGGATCAAGATCCTAGACTAACCGAACGTGCCGGAGGCATATTCACCATGCTACCTTTGAAAGGAATGCCTATAGTGCAACGATTTGCCGATGTGTTTCCAGAAGATCTACCTGGGATGCCACCAGATCGTGATATAGAATTCATTATCGATCTGATACCCGGAACTGCTCCCATATCCAAGAGACCTTATCGGATGCCAGTCAATGAATTAGAGGAGCTTAAAAAGCAAATCAGAAAACTGCAAGAAAAGGGATTTGTACGCCCCAGTTCGTCACCTTGGGGAGCCCCAGTGCTGTTCGTCAAGAAGAAAGATGGTACCATGAGGATGTGTGTAGACTATCGTTCACTGAACGAAGTCACTATTAAGAACAAGTATCCACTACCACGGATCGATGATCTTTTTGATCAACTCAAAGGAGCAAAGGTATTCTCTAAGATTGATCTTCGATCAGGATACCATCAATTGAAGATTAGGACCGGGGATATACCCAAAACCGCGTTCTCAACACGCTATGGGTTGTATGAGTTCACGGTGATGTCGTTTGGTTTAACCAACGCCCCAGCATACTTTATGAACCTCATGAACAAGGTGTTCATGGATTACCTGGACAAATTTGTGGTAGTATTCATCGACGATATATTAATCTACTCCAAAGACGAGGAAGAACATGCTGAGCACTTGCGGTTGGTACTCGAGAAACTTCGGAGGCATAAATTATATGCAAAATTTAGCAAGTGTGAGTTCTGGTTGAAGGAGGTCGCTTTTCTAGGCCACGTGATCTCAGCCGGCGGAGTAGCAGTGGACCCTGCTAAAGTGGAGGCCGTTACTGAATGGAAAGAACCCAAGTCTGTGACCGAAATTCGGAGTTTTCTAGGCTTGGCCGGATACTACCGGAGGTTCATTGAAGGGTTCTCTAAGATAGCCCGGCCAATGACACAGCTGCTCAAGAAGGAAAAGAAGTTTGCGTGGTCAGAACAGTGTCAGAAAAGCTTTGAGCAGCTCAAGGAAAAGCTAACCTCGGCACCTATTTTAGTCCTTCCTGACATCAGAAAAGACTTTGTCATCTATTGTGATGCATCGAGGCAAGGACTAGGAGGAGTACTAATGCAGGACGGAAAGGTTGTGGCCTATGCGTCGCGACAATTGCGACCACATGAAGAAAACTACCCTACCCATGACCTAGAGCTTGCAGCTGTGGTTCATGCGCTGAAGATTTGGAGACATTATCTGATAGGAAACCACTGTGATATCTACACTGACCACAAGAGTCTGAAGTATATCTTTACCCAGTCAGACCTCAACTTGAGGCAAAGACGGTGGTTGGAATTAATCAAGGATTATGACTTGGAGGTTCACTATCACCCTGGCAAGGCAAACGTTGTGGCTGACGCGTTAAGTCGGAAGAGCCATTGCAATCATCTTGAGGCGGAAGGAATGGCCCCTGAGCTTAAAGAAGAAATGGCTCAGCTAAACCTGCGTATAGTACCTCATGGACAGGTAAACACCTTGGACATTCAACCTCTTTTGAGGGCCCAAATTGAAGAGGCCCAGAAGGATAACCAGGAAATCCGAGAGGTGAAGGAACGTCTAGCTGCAGGCTTTGCAAAGGAATTTTCAACCGATGAGAAGGATGTCCTATGGTACAAAAAGAGGATTTACGTACCTGAACAGGGTGGACTGAGAGGATTAATCCTAAAGGAAGCTCACGAATCAGCATACTCATTGCACCCTGGAAGTACCAAGATGTACCAGGATCTGAAGGAAGGATACTGGTGGCCCAACATGAAGAGAGATGTGGCAGAGTACGTAGCACTCTGTGACGTTTGTCAGAAGGTGAAGGCTGAGCACCAGAGGCCGGCAGGTTTGCTGCAACCCCTTAGGATTCCCGAATGGAAATGGGATGAGATAGGTATGGATTTTATTGTTGGATTGCCCAAGACTGCAACCGGGTATGATTCCATCTGGGTGATTGTGGATCGACTCACCAAGACGGCAAGGTTCATTCCCGTTAAGACAAATTATAGTAGTGCCAAGCTAGCCGAATTATATATGGCTAGGATAGTATGTCTTCACGGTGTACCTAAGAGAATCATATCTGATCGAGGCACCCAGTTTACCTCTCATTTCTGGGAGAAAGTGCATGAAGCCCTAGGGAGCTACCTTGCGTTCAGCACAGCTTATCACCCACAAACAGATGGCCAGACAGAGAGAACCAACCAGGTCCTGGAGGATATGTTGAGGGCTTGCGCATTGGATTTTAGCAAGGACTGGGAGAGATGTTTGCCCTACGCCGAATTCTCCTACAACAACAGCTTTCAAGCAAGCCTAAAGATGTCACCCAATGAGGCGTTGTTTGGTCGACGATGTCGAACCCCGCTAATGTGGTCCGAGACAGGAGAACGTGCAGTATTTGGACCGGACATTATCAAAGAAGCCGAAGAAAAGGTTCGTCTGATTCGGGACCGTTTAAAAGTGGCACAGTCACGGCAAAAGAGCTACGCGGACACCCGGAGGAGAAACCTAGAGTTTAAGGAAGGCGATTACGTTTATCTAAAGGTTTCACCAATGAGGGGAACGAAAAGGTTTAAGGTTAAAGGAAAACTAGCGCCAAGATATGTGGGACCTTTTCAAATCCTCGCTAGACGAGGAGAAGTTGCCTACCAGCTACAGCTACCCGAAATTATCGCCGATGTACACCCAGTCTTCCATGTGTCACAATTGAAGAAATGCTTACGAGTGCCGGAAGAACAAGCTCCGCTGGAGGAGATTCACATTAGCAACGATCTCACGTATCCAGAGCACCCGATCCGGATATTGGATGAAGCAGAAAAGGGAACTAGGACCAAAACGTGGCGCATGTACAAGGTACAATGGAGTAATCACACTGAGGATGAAGCCACTTGGGAAAGCGAAGAGTTCCTGAAGACGGAATACCCGTATCTGTTCGAGAACCGGTAAGAAATCTCGGGACGAGATTTATTTAAGGGGGGTAGGTTTGTAACATCCTGAAAATTCGACCAATAGAAAACGAAACTCTAAAAATACGGATTTTCAAAAACTTTTCAATTAAATTGCATCATGCTGATTTTATTCGCTTATTTTATTTGGTTCGATGTTGATGTTCACTAATTGAGTGTGGGGAATAGTTAATTACTTATCATCCTAAAAATAAATTGGCAAGCTATATATATAATTTAAAATAAAGATTTAGTGTGGGTGGAAATAAATAAAATGTTAATGCGAACACATTTTATCAATTAAATTTAAACGCGAGGGAATAAGAATTAACACTAATTAAAAATTCGAATAAATAAATGAAATATGAGTAAAATTAATTTAGGATGAATACAATAATTGGAACAACACACATAGTGAATAAAAATCAATTTTACAACATTTAGAAATGGCAAAATTAAATTAAATGGAAAATAGACTGAAAATCGGGAAAAATAGAAAATGGCACTGTTCATTGCCCTTAAGGTGTTCGACGGGGTCCCCTTAACCCGGCCCCTCCTCTTCCCCGCGCGCCGCGCGTCCGGCCTCGCGCCGCCCCGGCCCGCACCGCGCGCCGCGCCGTCCCGCCTCGCGCCCCTCGCCCCTGCGGCGCGCACGCCGTCCCCTCGCCTCGCGAGCCGTGCGCCGCCCCGCCTTCCCTAAGCCGCCGCGTCCTCGTCGCCATCATCACGCCACGCCATCGCCGCCGCCGCACACCGCCGATGCCGCGCCGCGCGGGCCGCTGCCGCCCCGAGCCGCGTCACGTCGCCCGTCATGTCGCCGCACGCTGACCCTCACCCTCGAAATCGCGTCGCCGTCGCCATCATCACGTCGCCATCGCCCATACCGTCTACACCGCGCGCCGTCGCCCCGAGTCCCGAGCCCGCGCCGCACGCCTCGTCGTCGCCTCGAGCCCGCTTGGCCTCCCCGTCCCGTCGCCGCACCGCACGCACCGCCGCCGCCCGTCCCGCGCGCTGCGCTGTCCTGCCTCCCCTCGTGCCCCGCACCGCCGCCCCGTCTCGTCGCCGCGTCGTCACGTCACCCGCCCGCACGTCGCCTTGTCCTCTCCTTTTTGCCGCCGCCTCGCGCGCCCGTCCCTCGTCACCGCACGTCGCTTTGCCTCCCCGACCATGCCGCCGCGCCGCACGCTCGTCTCCTCTGCCTCGCGCCCCGCGCAGCCGCGTCGCCGTCGCATCACTTTCAAGCCACCGCCGCCCTCTCCTTTCCTCCCTCCCCTTTTCCCCTATAAATCCCGACCTCCCCTTCTCCTCCACTCCCCACACATCCCCATCCATCTCCTTCCCCTCTCCTCCTCCTCCACCGCGCCGTCGCCGTGCCGCCGCACCGCCACCATCGAAGCCGCCCTCGTGTTGCCGTGCCGCCGCGCCATCGTCGTGCCGCCGCGTCGTCGAAATTAAGCCGCCGCGCCGCCGCCTCCGTGCGTCACCGCCTTGAGCCACCGTCGCCGCCGCCGCTGTGGTAAGCCGCCGCCTTCCCCTCGTGTCCGCTGCCGCCGCATCGGGAGGGCGAAAAGCCGAGAGAGAGGAGGGCCGAGAGAGAAGAAGAGAAGAGAAGAAAGAAAGAGGGAGGAAAGAGCCGGGGGGAGAGAGAGAGAGAGAGAGAGAGAGGAAAAAGGAAGAGAGAGAGAGAGAGAGAGAGAGAGAGAGGGAAAAAGAAAGAGAGAGAGGGAGAGAGGAAAACAGAGAGAGAGAGAGAGAGAGAAAGAAGAAAAAAAAAAAAAAAGAAAAAGGGAGAGAGAGAGAGAAAAAGAAGAAAGAAAAAGGAAAGAAAAATAAGGGAAAAAGAAAAGAAAAATAAATTAGGGGGTTTAGAAAATTTAAAATAAATTAGAATTTAATTATAGATTTAATTATAACCGTAGAATCGCAAAATTTAATATAGAATATGGATTATTCTTGGTAATTTCTATAATTAATCGATTCACGATGGGAGTTCAAATTTAATAAATAGGGATTTTAGCCGTATGTATATTTAATCGTTTAGGCATAAACTAAATTAAATTGTATAATATTATACGATAATTTTTGGATTCCATCCAATATTTGAGATCGCGATATAAATTTCTAATCCATTACTTGAATACAATGCTCGGGCTAATTAAATTAAAAACTTACGATAACAAAATATTTACACCATAAAAATAATTTAGGATATATATAAATCAAAATTGGGTTGGCGTTAGTTCGTGATTAGTAAAGTTAATAAGAGAATCGATTTTCGCATTCGACTTCTATTTGGATTTATTTGGATCTTTACTTGAATTCTAACCGAATTCAAATCAATTTCGCACGTAACTATAGAGTCCGAGGGAGTTGCAGATCCGAGTGAAGGCCAAGACCCGCAAGACCCTGAGCAAGGCAAGTCATCACTATCCCTTGAACATGTTGATCCCAAATTGCGAAATTATTTTGTTTACAAATAAAATTGCATGCAATAATATACATCCCACTTGTGATTAAGCCATGCCTTGATGATTGTTTGCCTATTATTCCCTTTGTAACCATATTTACGTATGAGTCCCTAGTCAATTATGACAAGTGCTTAGCAATGCTATTCTAGAATTGTGCATACTCATATTTATCAAATGCTATATGCTTGGGCAATTACCTTTGGGAAGGTAATTGAGAAACGGCATGTGGAGGCATGAGCGCCACAGTGCCATGATGTTGATGACATGATTTGCGAAAAGAGAAATAAAATCAAACAAATGTTTTCGACTGGGGCGGACGGAGGATTTGGGTGGTATCCGGAAAAGGCTAGTACCGTCCCCGGTCAATTAAGGACCGAGCCATGAAGTTAAGCATGAAACGACTCCCGTACAACCGCACTTCTCGTATGGGTATAGACCTAGCGGAATAGATAGCTGAGCAGAGGCAGTATCCATGCATAGTGGTTTCTTGATGTGTGAGGCAGGGGCTCTACGGTGGGGCAGCCATTGGTAGAACCGCGAGGCGGGTGTCTACAGTGGTGTCGCCATCGGTAGGACTGCCACGTGAGAATTTAAACCTAATTAACTTAATGCATGTGTGAGTTCTTCTTCCCCGGGTGCGCCAGAACTCCTCACACTGCTAGAAACCGCGTACGCCTAGAGTGTATGAGGATGTCAAGTTCATGGAGCGGGTACTGCCAATGCGAGGTTATCGAAAAGCTTTGCCGTGACGCGTCTCATGTGTTGGGACGAGGCTCATGTGTTGGGCAGTCGCGGAGTGCGGGTAAAGTGTACATCCACTGCAGTGTGAGTAAACCAAATCTATTCGAATAGCCGTGCTCGCGGTTATTGAGCACCGGGACGTGTATTACACTTGGCTAGACTCTGAATTCTTAACTTGTGTGGGTTTGGGATAATTGCATGATGATTTATATGCTGCTGGAGCCACTTCCTGAGAGTAGGGAATGTGGACGTCCTCAGAAAACCATGACGACATAATGGCGGGAAGCCATCCTTGGGATCACAATGGATGGTGGACAGAACCGTCATTGTTTAATGTGAACACTGGTATTAAAACTTGATCAGTCTGTGCTAGGTCTTAGGTTTGTGAAAAGAATTATAAAACTTGCTTTACGCAAAAGAGCCATAACAATCCTTCAAATTTCCCTGTCATGTGCATTGTTGCTGTGATGACTTGTTGAGTACGGTTGGTACTCACCCTTGCTATATACAAACTCAATCAGAGACTGGAGACGAAGCGTCGGAAGATCCCTATGCCTATTATCAGGAGGGAGATGAAGATGATGGGGTCCAATAGGTCTTAGATACGGTCGTTGCCTGTGGCAATGGCGTGCCGCTGCCTCCATTTTCCGCTGCCTTACCTATTCTGCTTTTGAATGTATTCCGGACCTTTCGGTCCGATGATTTAAGACAATGCCTGCGGGCTTTAATGTAATAACTCGTCCTAAGACATTCGTGTATGAGTACTCGGTATTTCAGCTATGAATTCGTGTGTACCAGACTACTTGATCCAGGGAAATGGTACTGATTACACGACTGATTCCTGTTATAAAAACGGGGGTCCACAGGTCGGGTCCAGGGGACCCGCCCTACGGGGGCGGGGGCGGGGCCATTTTTCAATCCGCGGGGCTTCATGGCCGGGGGAGGGCATCCACCCGTGGGTGACCCACGGGGCCCTGGGGTGGTATGCTACATCACAATACACAGCCCATTCTAGGCCGAATAAGTCCGACTTGCTGAAATAGTGGCATATAAAAGGCCAAAACCTAACCCTATCCTCACTTTTTCCTTTCCCCTCACTCCATCCTCACAGCTAGCTGCCACTCCACCATCTAGGCGACGTCGCGACAAGGACCCCGCCGCACCGCGCACTGCCTCCACACACCAGCAGGCTCGACGCCCGCGCATGGCCCTCCCCATCCGGTCTCAAGTCGTCGTCGCATCAGCCGCCTGAGCCCGGCGACCAGGTAAACCGATGTGGCGTGCGGGTGGGCGACGGCTAGGGTTCACGCGCGCAAGCGCCAGGCAGCGAGCAGCGCAACGGGCTGCTAGGCGAGGGCAAGCAGGCACATAGGCGAGCAGCAAAGCAGGTGACGGACGACGGGCAAACAAAAACTCAGGAGGTTTCGATCTAAATTTCTGTAATGTGTTCTTTCATTGTTTGGTAATTATATATCCCGATGACTTAGAACATGATTCTGGTGCTTTCTCAGTTTGATGGTCTTTGGTTTGAACGCAGAACACCATTTCTTTGGATAGAATGTCAAAGTTATAAATTATTTTTGATGAACCACTGATTGTTCTTCTTTTTTTTTTTGCTAATTGAATGGTGCGGACCCTCAATGCGGGGCCCCGGTCGGGCTAGGGCTGCGGGCTGTTTTAGCCCCACAACTAACCTCGGGGGCAGGGGCGTGGGGAGAAGTTGGGAGTCGGGGGCGGGGCGTTCCAGCCCAACCCACCCCCGACCCGCCCTGTTGCCAATCCTAGGTATAGACAAGGTTGGGCCAAATTGCACTAGATTAGGATGTGTTTGGATGGAGGGATTGGCTGGGATAGGGTATGGCCGCCCAAATTTTGGAGGTGTTTGGATGGTGGGCGGTACTAGGGAATATTCCCTCCAGATGCCGGCTCTATGCATCCGGCCGATTCGGCCGGACGGGGCGGCCCAGGACCGCGCGCGACTCGCGCACGTGAAGTGGTCGCGTGCCCTCACCTCCTCCCATCCTTTTCTCTCTTTTTTCTCCTCTATTCTCACCGTTTCACAGTGGTAAACCCTAGCACTCCTCCCTCATTCGGCGGTGCACCAAGCGGGGTGGTTCGGCGGAGCGGGTGGCCGCGCCGGGGACGAGCGGTAGGCGGGGCGGACGGCAGGTGTCGGCGGCGCGGGTGCTCGCCCTCTAGCGGCGCGGGCGGAGGGAACCGGCGGCGCGGGCGACGACTACAGGAGGCGCGGCGGCGACTCCAGGCGGGGCGGCATCGACTCCAGGCTGGGCGGCAGCGACTCCAGGTGACACGGTGGCGACTCCAAGCGACACGGCGGCGACTGCAGGCGGCACCAGGTAGGAGGTATTCTCACCATTTCCATCCAAAAGGTGATGACAATACTCATCCATCCTACCAAACAAAAAATTGGCTCACCATATCCACCTTTTATCCATCCAACCAAACAAAAACTTGGCTCATCCTATCTATCCAACCAAACAAAAAACTGGATGGCCATATCCCTAAAAAACTGGATGGCCCAATCCCATCCACCCTTGACCACCATCCAAACACATCCTTAGTGAACCTAGACGGCTGCACCAATTAATTCTTTTTCCATCTGCTGGAAGCTCAGGATTTGTATCCATAGAGTAGTGATACGGGTTATCGGAAAAAAGGCAAGACAAAATCTGTCTCGCAGCTTTTCTAGTCACCATTCACACATCCAATGGTAGATGTGTATCAATGGTTCGCTCTCTCGTGAAGAGAGAACGGAAACAATTTCCCCTGAACAGTATTTTGTCTCATGCCACGAATCTTAAGGCACGAACATAGCTGTTCGAATTCCCGCAGATAATGGTAAGGATTTTCTCGGTCAAGACCAGAAAAAGGAATTTCCTTAATCATACGTATTAATTCAGGGCAGATCTCGTAGCCAGTTGTATAAATAGGCTCCGATGAAGGAGGTGGCTCGTAAGATTCGCCTCGTGGAGCAGATAGCTGAAAAATTGATGATGGCTCCATCGGTCAAGAAGGTTTTACTGGAATTCTTCTCTAGGGTAGCAGGGGTTATGGTAGAAGATGAACAAGGTTCGGAGATAGACAGCAACCGTTCCCCGACAACGGCGGCAGAAATGCTTGTTGGTATTTATTAACCTCACAGATAAAATCCACAAGCGCACAGAAAATACCGATGTAGCACTTCACTGGGAGTATTCTCAGGTATCGATTTCCATAGGGAGTGTATGTGTCAACTCCAGATCAGGTTGATCCAAGGACACGAAGCTAATGATAGGCAAAGGATAGAGAGGAACAGTGTCTACGGAAAGCTTAACTTTAATCCTAATGCGATACTTCGGGCACTGGCCAGCTCACTGCTCCTAGATATCGCTCTACTACGCACCCGGGCAGGGAGGACTTCAGTGATCTCGAGGGTTGTCACCACCTCTACACCCAACTCACACCTACTGTGGGAAGCGGAGCAAACACCGGAAATCAACTACCTGACACCGCGTATAAGCAGTTAATAACTTACTTTAATGTTAGCTATAAACTAAAGCACTCACTATATTTTACTGGATTATAATGAACGATGATCCTGTACGCTGATTAGGAACTAACCAACACATAATTTTCACCAAGCAAAACAAAATTACTCAAAAGATATTTCTCTTATAATCAGAGTAATTAACATGGCAAAAAATAAGAAGAGGATTGCCGACAACTCCAGAACTCCTCCGACTTCTTCTACTCTACTCTCCCTAATCAAGTATAAAATAAAGTACAATAGAGCCTCTTATAATTCAGCTCAAGCTTGCAGTGTGTGTGTGAAGTGAGTGAGGTGAGGTCCTTAAATAGGGCAGGTATGACGGTTAGGAAAACGTGACATGTCCTTTTTGCCCTTCAACCGCCATTAGGAGCTCATCTGGACCATACACGCCAAACCCTAGCCTGAACGGCTGAGATTGTGGTTTGGCCGAACCCTGGCCAGGCCCAACAGGCCTGCACTTTGGCCTGTTGCCTCTCCTCCTCCTCTTCTATCCATTTTTGCGTGTGGAAGGCCCATTTGGTCGTATTTTAATGTAGTTCTTGGCCCACTTGTGATATGGACAGGAATTCTCCTTCACTTAAGTCTATATTTCATCCAACTTCGACGGTTTATCACCTGCATTCAAATGTACACCAACACTTGTGGAATATGTCATAATTAAACCCTATCACTATGTTGGATGTTTTATTTCCTTGATTTATGCAGGTATTTTGTTAGGAGCTACCATAGGCAGCCCCCGATTACGCAATGCGTATGTGTGGACGACGGAAGGACGAGGTCAATAGCCTTGCCTCCCTGGTGCCGTGGCATGAGATGGAACAGAGAGGGACAGACTAGAGAGAACAGAGGAAGGAGACAATAGATGAGATTAAATTTCTTGCTTGCCTTTAACCATAACAATCCACGGCTTAAGTAGCCTTACATGCTTACAAACTTTAGCTAACAAACTTGCTAATTAAAAGGGATAACAGAAACAAATTAACAAGCTGATCCTAATCCACCGAATTCAGTTGGCGCGAGATACTATTCCCCGTCTGGCACGGCGTTCGTCCGTCCGCCTGTGCCGCTGAAAGGGAATTACCCACATAACATCTCTCCCCACCTTGACAAGCAGCTCGTCCGCGAGCTGGAACGAAGGATATCGCTGCCTAAAATCATCCAGGTCCTCCCATGGTGCTGAAGATGCAGGCAGCCCTTCCCACTAGACAAGTAGCTGACGAACGCCGCGAGCGAGGCGCGCCCGCACAACCTGACGCGGAGCAAGAATGGCCGCACCATGCTGAACTGGAGGCAATGCCGGTGGCGACGATGGCGGAGTACCCACAGGCTTGAAGAGACTGACATGAAACACGTCGTGCAGTCGTGTACCCAGCGGCAACGCCAAGCGATAGGCCACATTGTTGATGACAGCGACAACTTGGTATGGTCCGTAGAAGCGCGGCCGCAGCTTCCCCTTCACCTCATCTGGAACAGAAGCCGGTACACGATGACGAACCCGCAGCCACACCCAATCGCCCACCGCGAACGAGATCTCCCGGTGTTTCTTGTCGTAGTATTGCTTGGCGTGCTGTTGGATTTGTTCCAAACGCACCCGGATGTCATGATGAGGACACAACCAGCTCGGATATAACCATGACTACCATATGTATTAATCAACCAAAGGTGCATATGTTCTACATTAGATTTACATTAGATTTACTTGTTATATATTTAAACAAACGTTACTACACAATGAGTTTTGTGTGTTTTCGTTTGCAGAGGTACTTGCTTGGGCGAAAGAAAAGAGAACGAGCGTACGGAATGCATGGATGATTGAAGAAGTTGATTAGGGACCAAACCAAGACCTTCTCCAAGTCTTCTTTGATATCACCACGTCACTTTCGGTCCATAGAAGACAAGAGATAAAGTTCTACATGTTTTGGATTCTGATTTGGGCCTCCTAACAGCATCAACTTTAAACGGACTAGCCACTGATCTAGAAGGAATTTCGAGGCCCATGAGTACTTGTTGGAAAGCTTATAGAGCGTACTTTAATATGGTTTTGGTCCCACGTCAAAATTCCTACCGAGCTACCGGGAATCTGCAAAACAAGCCACGTATCTCATCCAGTCCGAATCTGATTTGGGTTTTGGGCCTTGTAATTGTGTCGTGGGCTTAGCCCATGGGGGTGTGCAGGGCAACCCTAGGACGTCCCTAATCATACTTAATCATTAGCCGTCATTGGCCTTGTTTGGATCCTTCGGGCTATTAAATATCTCTCCGAAATCTTCCTATTTAGGAGTATTAAACGTAGATTACTGACAAAACTCATTCCATAACCCCTAGCCTATTTTGCGAGACGAATCTAACGAGGTATATTAATCCATGATTAGCGGATGATTACTGTAGCATCACTGTAGCAAATCATGGATTAATATAACTCGTTAGATTCGTCTCGCAAAAAAGCCTAGGAGTTATGGAATGGGTTTTGTCAAAAATCTACGTTTAATACTCCTAAATAATAAGATTCCGGAAGGCTATTAAATAGCCCTCCGGATCCAAATAGGCCCATTGTTTAGAGTCGGGTTTTGCTTAGACGATTTTTCTATACATCACTCGGGTGATTCTTTGCCTGATATTTAATGTTTCTTCTGGCCGCTACTATCTCCAGGGTGGGGTGGGGGCCCATACGGCCAGGATAAAGCAATGCATGCAACTCCAGTGGGATCATTAGAATTCGATTTTGCTATAGCTTTATCGTGTGATTTTTTCTCTCATTTGTAGTTTTTTCGTGCGCACGGATAGAGTCGCCTTTTTTTTGTGTGCTCTGAAAATTCGACATGCGTGCTGCTCTCTTTCCTTCTCTCTCTCATTTGAGACTAAAATACAAAATTACAGTCCTATATAACTAAAAATACATTTGTAAATTCAGTTGATACAACATGTAAGTGCACTGTAATTTTGATAACAATGATGTGTAAGTAAATATGTATTTTTTATTTTCTTTAAAATGTAAAATTACAGTCCTATATATCTAAAATTGCATTTGTAAATTCAGTTGATATGGCATGTAAGTGCACTGTAATTTTGATAAGTAAATATTTATTTTTTATTTTCTTTAAAATGTAAAATTACAGTCATATATAACTAAAATTACATTTGTAAATTCAGTTGATATGGCATGAAAGTGCAATGTAATTTTGATAACAATGACTTGTAAGTATATATGTATTTTTTATTTTCTTTAAAATGTAAAATTACAGTTCTATATAACTAAAATTACATTTGTAAATTCAGTTGATATCACATGTAAGTGCAGTGTAATTTTGATAAAAATGTTGTGTAAGTAAATATGTATTTTTTTTATTTTGTTTCGTAGTCCGTTAGATGTAAATCTAAGGGTAAAAAAAATATGGGTGATTTCTTGTTAAAAATCATCCGACAAATGGATAGACAATCGCGAATTCGATTTTCATATGCAATTGTGTTGCAATCTATCTTGTTATTTCTTGTGTACTTCGATTCGCATGCAGGGATTAGCCTTCTCGGCGAGGTCAACCGGGTTTTGGCATGGTTGATAACCAGAGAAGACGTGGTGCTGCGATTGCGGGGCTCAGTAGCATGTTCATTCAAAAGCCGGATCGAGCTGTGTCGCGACTCCGCCCAAATCGACTGTTTATCAATACCTATCGGAAGATCGGGTCCTAACATCCCTCATCATGTCGGCGAGGAAGGCGTCACGTTCCTCCATTGATTGGGCCACGGCCACCACCCGTGTTTCACTAGCATCGTAGGAGCGAATGGATGGGGGATCCCTGCCGTAAACCAGCTTGAACGGCGTCGTGCGGAGCGCCGCATGGAACGAAGTATTGTAGACGTACTCCGCCCACGGCAGCCAACGAAGCCATTGGCGCGGTCTGTCGCCAGTAAAGTAGCGGAGGTACATTGCAATGGTCTTGTTCACCGCCTCCGACTGACCGTCAGACTGTGGATGGAACGCCGAGCTGCGGTGGAGTTTGGTGCCGGCCGCCGCAAAGAGGGATGTCCAGAATGCCGAAGTGAACATGGGGTCGTGGTCGGAGACGATCGACGTGGGCACCACGTGAAGCCGAACGATGTCCGCGAAGAACGCGCGCACCACCTTCTTTGCCGTGTATGGTTGTGCGAGGGCAATGAACTGCGCGTACCTGGAGAGACGATCCACCATCATCAAGATGACTGTCTTGCCGGCGACACGTGGCAACCCCTCGACGAAGTCCATGGCGATGTCGGACCAAACGGCCGTTGGCACTGGCAACGGCAGAAGCAGCCCTGCCAGATGCAAATGCTCTGTCTTGTTGCGTTGGCATGTGAGGCAGCCTTGAACAAACTCGCTAACGAGTCGGCGGTCGTACGACGTATGGAAGTCGCAGCGGAGTCGGTGTAGTGTCTTTTGGATGCCATCATGGCCTTCATGATGGGCAGCCGCCACGATCACCGCGAGCCAGGGTGAGCCGGGCGGGACGTAGATGTGCCGTTTGTAGGTGACGAAGCCGTCGATGATCGCCCACGGTGCGCCGCGTGTACCACCCGTGATCTCCTCGCGAAGAGCCACCAGCGTCGGATCCGTGGTCGTGGACGCACGCAGCTCGTGGATGAGGTCGAATATGGGCTCCGACAACACGAAGAGCCAGCCCTCCGGTGGCGCGCGACGGGACAACACGTCCGCTGCAGCGTTTCTTCTTCCCTGGCTTATATTCCACAGTAAAATCAAAACCAAGTAACTTGCTTACCCAATGATGCTGTCGGATCGTGGAAAGCCATTGGTCGAGGAGGAACTTGAGGCTATAGTGATCCGTCTTCACTATGAATTGGTGCCCCCATAAATACGGTCGCCAATGCCGAACGGCCTGAACCAAGCCGATGAGCTCGTGCTCATAAGCGGCAAGCGCCTGGTGACGCACGACGACCGGCCTGCTGAAGTACGCGATCGGGCCTACTCCTTGGTGCAGCACCGCGCCAAACCCCGTGCCGCATTCATCGCACTCCACCGTGAAAGCCATGGTAAAGAATGGGAGCGCGAGGACCGGGGCGGTGGTGAGGGCGAGCTTGAGCCGCTGGAACGCGCCGTCGGCCGATGGAGACCAGGTAAAGCCGTCCTTATGGAGCAATTGAGTGAGCGGCGCGGCTACCGTGCCAAAATCTTGAATGAATTTGCGGTGATAGACCACCAATTCGAGGAACACATGAAGATCCTTGGGTGAGCGAGGGCGTGGCCAATCCACCATGGCTTGGATTTTGGAGGTGTCCATGGCGACACCTTGGCGCAACACGACGTGGCCTAAATAGGTGACGTTGACGTCCCCGCAGGAACACTTCGAGCGCTTGACGAAGAGCTTGGCCACGCGAAGAGCCGAGAACACGGTCCGGAGGTGCTCCAAGTGCGTTGTCTGTGACGGGCTGTAGATGAGAATGTCGTTGAAGAAGACGAGGACGAAGCGGTGGAGGAACGGCCGGAGAACATCATTCATGAGGGACTGGAACGTGGCCGGCGAGTTCGTCAGGCCGAACGACATCACTAGGAACTCGTATAGCCCATCGTGCGTGCGAAACGCCGTCTTGTCGATGTCGGGCGGATGCATGCGCACCTGGTGATACCCGGACCGCAAATCAAGCTTGGAGAAGATGGCAGCACCGTGCAGCTCGTCCAGCAGCTCGTCGACGACGGGAATCGGGTACTTGTCCTTGACCGTGCACTCATTCAGTGCCCGGTAGTCAATGCAGAAGCGCCACGAGCCATCGGCCTTCTTGACGAGCAGTACCGGTGACGAGAATGCCGACGTGCTCCGGCGGATGAGCCCTTATTCCTCCATGGAGCAACATTGGTGTTCTAGCTCATCCTTGTGGCGAGCGGGGTACCGGTATGGCCGGATGGTCACCGGCGCCGAACCAGGCAGGAGTTGGATACAGTGGGTGCGGTCGCATTTCTGCGGCAGACCGGTTGGCTCTGCGAACACATCGGAGAATTCCTCCAGGAGCAAGTCGAGGAGGGGAGTGGGCGCACATGCCAGGGCCCGAGGTCGCTGATTGCCGGCAGACCATGGAGCGTGATGCGGTGGTCGACGTGCCAAAAGGACATCATTAGCGTGGCGAAGTCCCAAAGAAATAGGCCCAGTGTCGTAGCCACCCAACGAAAGCACATAGATGTCCGTCTTGAAGCCTTCAGTGGTGATGTGGAACGCCATGTCGGGGAAGACGCCAGGACAGGGCACCTTGTCGCCGTTCGCCACGGTGACATGGAGACCCTCGCGCGATTGTGGAGGACGGTCGACACGAGACGCCACATCTTGGGACAAGAAGGTGTGCGTGGACCCTGAGTCGATGAGCGCGTAGAGATCGACGTCGCCCAGGCGGAACACGACATGCATGGCGTCCGATGCGCGGACACCCGTGGCCGCGTGCAGTGAAATGCGCAGGTTCACATGCTGTTCATCGGGGTTGGCAGCCGAGTCGGCGTCGGAGTCCCCCTCGCCCAGCTTGAGGAAGAACAGGCACCGGCAGGTGCGATTGTGGCCGCGCGAATAGGGTTCGTCGAAGTTGAAGCAGAGCCCTTGCCGATGACGTTCGTCCATGTCCTCGGGTGACAGGCGGCGAACGGCGGCGGCAGCGGCTTCCGGGGCTGGCGCCGATCCCGACGGATGCGCTGCGTGAGGTAGAGGAAGGATGTCGTGGCCGGCAGCTAGTCGTGGAGGACGCTGGGGGCGCGCCGCCTGTTCACGGCGCTCGTAGGAGCATGCCAAGCTCATGGCCACCTCCAATGTGGCAGGGTTCTGCATTTGGACATCCAAGCTGAGATGTTCTTGTAAGCCAATCGTGGACAACTCTACCTATTGGTCCTCATAGAGATAGCCGGCGCAGGCCAAGAAGTCGAGGAAGCGCTCGGAGTAGTCGTCGACGGTTGTCGTCCGGCAGCAGGCCGCCAGCTCGCCCAGCGGTGCTGAACGCGATGGAGGACCATAACGCAAGTTGAGTAGATGGGAGAAACGGCGCCACGAGGGTGTGCCATGGTCGTGCTCCAGGCGGGTGTACCACTGTTGGAAGCCGTCGAGGAGGTGTGTTGATGCGAAAAACATGCACTGGCCTGAGAAATCTGCTTAACTCTAGTGCAGGTCCAAAGAAATTGCTTTCGGGTTCTGAGAGTTTAGTTGGTTTGATCCTGCAACCAATAAGAAACAAAAACGAACAAAGTTGAATTCATCAACGATAGCCGATCGGCTGGATTGCCGATGACATATCGTTCGGTGCCAAGCCGATGTAACTTGTATTAGATCGGCGAGGGAAGATAAAGCATAGAAACTATTAAATCTACTCGATCGGCTATTTATGTCAACGATACACAATGTATCCAACGAAATACATTTGGACCAAGTGATTGGGATAGATCAGACGGCATGTCGAGACAGTATAAATCACTTAATGTCTAAAGGTACTTCAAACTAGAGATTGTATATGCTCACAACATAGCCGATAGAGCAAACCTAACGCGTATCGGCTAGTACTCCGATACCACCTTATACTAAGATATCAACATGGATGAAATATAGAAAACATGGATCAACCTAGGTAACAGGATACCCTAACAGACCGATAGAAATACCCTAACAGACCGATAGAGAGCTCAATATACTTCAAACAAGTGAGATTTTAATATAAAGGGCAGATTTAGAAGATCAAGAACCATATAAGGAATAAGACAGCTAAACCAGGTAAGATCGGCTGAAACCCCGATACTATCGCAGCATTAAGTGAGAAGAGAAGCATAAGATCTAAACAAACCGATGAAAACTCCTTCAAGATGGTAGATACACTGTATAATCTAACTCAATGTCGATATCTAAATCTATCGGCCGTTTTCGATGATAGAGGCTAGCCGATGAGGTTAGATGACGAGATTGATCTAGATTATACAGCATATATAATAACTCTGCGATTCACATGGACATGATTAGAGTATCATGAAGATATAAGCACTAATCCCGAGAACGCAAACCACCATAACAAGTTTTACCTCTTCGTCGGAGATCGAACTCGATGCAGCCCAACTCGAAAGCAAAAACTCGTCGAAACAATGAAAATAGAAAAGGGTGGCGATGCGCCGAAGTATTATTGAACTGTCGTCTTCTGTTTACAAGGTGGCGGGCCATATTTTTACCCGAATTACATAATATGTCCTGGCTGGACATGATTCTATCTCTTTTAAAATTTAAAACACGAATGAGTCCCTTAGGTGGACTCTTACTAAAAATATCCCTAAGGAATCTAGCAAAATATCCTAATTAATAGATACAATTGCCTTCTCTAGACTCCAATCATGGCAATACCTATGAAGTGCCTTAATTGATCCTGATAATAGTTGCAGGACCATCTGTTCGAGACTGGCTGACTCTTACTAAAAATATCCCTAAGGAATCTAACAAAATATCCTAATTAATAGATACAATTGCCTTCTCTAGACTTCAATCATGGCAATACCTATGAAGTGCCTTAATTGATCCTGATAATAGTTGCAGGACCATCTGTTCGAGACTGGCTGCATCGGCTTATCTTCGTCGGATTCAGTGTCAGCCGATGCATATGGCAGCCGATGACGTCCGTAGCCGATGCGCACTCTGCTTTCCCCATCTGAATTCCTCCAAATTCACTTCAACTCCGGCTTTGAATCCGGCCCATGGCATTACCAATTTTTGTCGTTAACAAGGTGGTACGAGGCCAGCCACACCTTGTCTTCCTCCGGCATGCGTTGGCCTCAGAAGAATTGCTCACGGCGATTAAAGAACGGGAGCAGATCGCCATGGCCATCAAACCTGGGGAAGTCCAGCTTATGGTAGCGGGGCGGCCGGTCACCCATACCATCGCTGCCATAGTAGTTGCCGCCCGCGTGGCCATTGAACCCGCCGCACCCGCCGCCATGCCCAAAGCCGTCGCGGCCACTGCGACCCTAGAAGGCATTGGCGTGCGGTGGATCGCCGCGCCCGAAGGGATCACCATGACCAAAGTTGTTGCCGCCGCGGGCGCGGTGCCCGCCAACACGGCCATCTTCGCTCTGGTCATCGAACCGGGAGGATGGAGCGCGAGCGCCGTGTTCCAGGCGGGTAATAGCCAGATTTTGAGCACGTTGCTGTTGATCAATGTCGGTGATCCGACCGCTCAGCGTGTTGAGGCGTTCCAAGATTTCCTCAAACCGCTGACGCCAGACATCATCATTGTTGGCGGCCATCGTGGAAGCGCGGGATGATGAAGGATCACTAGAAGCTGATACCAAGATGATAGGAGCTACCATAGGCAGCCCCCGATTACGCAAGGCGTATGTGTGGACGACGGGAGGATGAGGTCAATAGCTTCGCCTCCCCGGCGCCGTGGTGTGAGATGGAACAGAGAGGGAGAGATTAGAGAGAACAGAGGAAGGAGACAGTAGATGAGATTAAATTTCTTGCTTGGATTTAACCATAACAATCCACGGCTTAAGTAGCCTTACATGCTAACAAACTTGCTAATTAAAAGGGATAACAGAAACAAATTATCAAGCTGATCCTAATCCACCGAATTCAGTGGCACGAGATACTATTCCTCGTCCGGCACGGTGTTCGTCCGTCCGCCCGCACCGCTGAAAGGAAATTCCCCACATAACATATTGGCGGCATAAAATTGGCATTTAACAGCCGCCAACAGTTAAGTTGAGGGACCTCTGGTGAACTTAGTCCTTTTAATTATTGGGCTGTGTCTTCTGCTTTCTACAAAGCCCACAGATATTTTTCCGGGCAGATTGGAAAAAGTTCACTTTGACTCCTTCAAATAGAGGTTCATTTTGACCCAATAAGTATTGAAACCAGTGCAGAATGACTCCCTCGGTGATTTTGTGGGTGATTTTCGCTGGCGTGGCTAGTTGATTTGGTTCATTTTGACCCAATAAGTATTGAAACCAGTGCAGAATGACTCCCTCGGTGATTTTGTGGGTGATTTTCGCTGGCGTGGCTAGTTGATTTGGTCTAACCTGCTGAGTCATCATGTAAGGCCCACATGTCAGTGTCACATATGTTTCCTTCTCTCATTCCTTTTTCTCTCCTCCCTCCACTTTCTCTCTCAACCTTTTCTGTATGCTCCATGCATCTCCCTCGGTGATGGCGAGAACTCTTCCTCTCTCCATAATCATGGAAGCTGCAGCCAAGACGGCGTCCAAGAAGGAAGGAAGTGGGCGACGAGCAGATCCAAGCAGCGTGGTGGTCCTTCCATACTCTCGCCTCCCGCGCCACGCCCTCGGTCGTTGTGGGCGTGCTCCCTTGAGGACGCGTCGCCACTGCTGACGCAACCAACGGAGCCGATGCTGGCGCTGCCGCCTCCGTCTCACCTTCTTATAAGTCCCAACGCTAGGACTCGTGTTTGTGCTAGATCTGCTGGCCGATGCAGGCGAGATAGAGAAACTGCTGGGGAAACTGAAGCCTGCTCGAGTGGATCCTGGTGACCTCCAGACCTTCCTCGGATCCTCTGCAGGGACGGAGGAGACAATGGAGTTGCGCATGCGAGCTTCCTCCTCTGCCATTGGTGCCAGTTCATCAAGGACGCACGCCGCAGGCATGAAGTAGTGGGTAGCGTAGATCGAGTATAGGTACGTATCCACTGGATAGGTGGTGATCAGTTCATTCCTATTTCATAGATCTTGTTGGTAGGCTAGTCAGATTTTTTTTATCTAAATCTCTCTTTTTCGAACTGCATGAGTGCTTAAAGTTTTGAATTTTTCATGGCCAAGTTCATGTGTATTGTGTTATTTTAGTTCTAAGTTTCTTGAACCATGGTTCTTCTCTCCTGTGTTGTTTTTGTGTTTTTCAGAGCCTTGATTACATCTTTTGATAGCAAAGTTCAATGTAGTTGTGCAGACATTCGATAGTTGCCGCCACCGACAGCCGTATGGTAGACATCAACGAGCTCGACGAGTGGGCAGCTGGCGGCGGCTCAACCACTTCGGCATTGTGCTCATCATCCCCACCGTGAAGAGGTTGTTCTCGACGGCTCGCTGAAGAGAAGGTGGGGAAGTTCCTGACAAACTGGGCCCACTCTTTTTTTTAATTCATATGCTGACTGGGCTACCACGTATACACCATGTCAACCAAAACCGCTATCAAAATAGCTGAGAGAGTCGTTTTGCACGGTTTTCATAGTTAGAGGGGTCGATATTTTCGGTTTTACGTTTAAGGGATACGAATTAGATCTGACGTATATTTGAGGGAGTCAAATTGAACTTTTTTCCAGGTAGATTAGGAGCATAGGACTTCATTCAAATGTTTCTTTTTTTTTTTTGGGCTTCACTGGTGGAGAAACCATTTATACTCCCGGTTGGTAACCCCCTTTAGTCCCGGTTTTTCAACCGGGACTATGAATCCAGGACTAAAGATGCCCATCTTTAGTCCCGGTTAAAATAATCGGGGTAACACCAACCTAAAGAGAGGGTAGCGGCAGTTCCATTAGGTCTCTTTTTTTTCATTGTTTTTTAGCTGGAGTTTAATCCCTGTATTTTCTCCCAAATCAAGTGGGATACATATCCCAAATCAAACCTCAAATCAAAGTAACATCCCAAAACATTCACATTACAAATCTTAAGTTACTTATACACACAAATCAAATACATCACAAATCTTAAAAAAATTACACACAAACCAAATACATCACAGATTATACATCTCAGGTCATGCAACAAATCATAAAATTATACATCTCAGTGAATCACAAATTGTAAAAAAAAAAAAAGATGCCGGCAGCGGCTGCCGCCTGCCGCCGCTCGCCACTGGGCCCGTGCGCGGCCCAGCCGGCCGCCTGCTGCGTTTGAAGGGAGGAGGGGGAGGAAAGGGCTGCGTGGGAAGGGAGGTGGGGGAGGAGAGGGCCGGGGATGGGTGGGGAAGGGGAGGAGGAGGAGAGGGAGGAGGAGAGAGATCGATCTGAGAGGAGGAGGGGAGGAGGAGAGGGCGATCGATCTGAGCGGATGGGAAGGGAGGACGGGGAGGAGAGGGCCGGGGATGGGAGGAGGAAGGGGAGGAGGTGGAGGCGGAGGAGGAGAGGGAGATCGATCTGAGAGGGAGATCGAGATCTGAGAGGATAAGTGCGAGGCGGTTGTGGATGAAAGGATAGGGAAGAAGGATTACATATTAAGCGTTGAATTTTAGTCCTGGTTGGTAATACCAACCGGGACTAAACATCTTCTAGATCTTTAGTCCTGGTTGATAACACCAACCGGGAGTAAAGTTAGGATCTTTAGTCCCGGTTGGTAACACCAACCGGGAGTAAAGATCCCGGGGGGACTGACAAGGTCTGACAGGTCTAGAACCGGGACTAAAGATCATCTTTAGTCCCGGTTGGTAACACCAACCGGGACTAAAGATCAAATATGCCCACTGTAGCCACCAACCGGGACTAAAGATCATCTTTAGTCCCGGTTTTTAGTGGAATCGGGACTATTGTGGATTTCGGCCGACCGACCAAAGATGGTTTCTCCACTAGTGCTTTATTCGAATTATTGTTCCTGGTGACTAAGGCTATACACAACATGGAGACGTGCAGAGTGCCCTTGATTCTCCATGTTGGTGATGATTTCACGCTATGTCGGTCATGTGAGTGCCCTAGCCAAGATCCAAGTGCCCTACGGAGGGCACAGGTGTCTCGGCGGGACTGAGGCTACTCATCGTCAAAGGCACGGTCGCGACCGTGTTGTGGGAGAGGCCATGATCCTCCTCCCTTTGCATGATTCGTTGGTGACATTCTCTTCGCACGATTTGTAGGTGGTATTCCCCTGAAACGATTTATTAGTTATATTTCCCTCATGTGATTTGTTTGGTGATTTGGTCTAAGAGGACAGAGGCGGCAACAGAGTAGGGGTAGGCAACTGGGAGGGGCATACCATGAGGCCCTTGTCACAACCCAAGATGGACCGCCAAGCTCCTCTTCACCCGATCTACACTGCAACCACAGGCTAGTCTACCGTGCCCCAAAGGGGCTCTTCCCAACATGCATGGTCGTCACCGGTCAGGCCTCATCTTCCTACCGTGGATATTGTCACCCCGAGAAGATCCCCACGTAGTCATTGCCAATAGGGCCTAAACCCCTTGTTGCTCCGTTTGTTGGAAGCTAGATCTGTCGCCTCTGAGGCCAGACACATCATCCCCAATGGCTAGGGATGCAAGCGGGACGGGCAAGCGGGTTTTTTTACCCTCTTATCTCACTTTTAGTTTATTTTTCTTCTAAAATTTATACTACTATGTGGGAAATGAACTAGCTATCAAGCGGGTTTTTTTCGGGTAGCGGGACTATCCACTTGCATCCTAACCCATGGCTAGATCCAGTGAGCTTGATGGTGATGGCCATGGCATGGGGAGGGACGGTGGGTGTAGAGATTGAAGGGAAAGGTGACCAACTCCACTGAAGCAGCTCGATGACGGGGAGCTTGTGGTCACCGACAGCCGAAGAGGGGTGGAGATGGCGTCACGCCCTGTGGGAGCTTGCAGCTGGAGAAGGAGAAGAGGCAGTGACGATAGTGCAAGGAGAGGCATAGGCGTGAAGAAAATGAGGGATTTAGGGAATGAGAAGGGAAGGAGAGGGAGAAGGAGAGGGGAAGGAGGTTAAAGGTATTTTAGTTGATTTGATAATAAAATAATGCTATTATAGGGACTGATATTAAAAAATTGCTAAAAACGAAAATGTATTAGGACGGAGGGTCCATTGATCTTTGATCATGCCTAAGAAGGATTTTTTTTTTTGAGTTAGAGATGAGCTCGTAAATAATTTGAATGCGCAACAGATAGTGCAACAGATAGCTCCTTTATACTAAAATATAAGCACTTCCAACACCCATGTACTAGTACTTTATTCTATTAATCACTTTTCCATACTAATATCTAATATCATTTCTCCTCAATTTTTATCTCTTCTACTACCTCCGTCCCAGAATATAAGGATTTTTAGAATTAGACGTGGGTATTAAAAAAGTGGGTAGAATTAAATGAAAGAAGATTGTGTGTTGTCAAATGACAATTGCGTTTGTCAAGAAACTTGGTTCACTCTTGATTGAAAAGTAAAACAATGTGTATTGATATTGAATTTTGTTGGTATGCCACATTATATGTCCCTTGGGGTTTATTTATAGTCTTAGTACAAACTCATGCACTCTAAGGCTAATAAATACAGAGAAATTTACATATATACTCTTATGATATAGATATATATAAAGGTAGTTGTAGACAATTTAGCCATGGGCTTCTTAGTGGGCCATAACAAGGGCCTGATTTGACGAATCAGCCCCTACAGGCATAGAATTCTCTAGTTCTGATGGCAAAGGCGCTTGGCTCAGTGGCGAACGCTTCCATCTTCACCCAATCGGCATTTCACTCCGGTGCTTTGCTTTGGACATTGGCTTGTTTCGGCAGACTCGGTTGAAGGCCCCTGTAACATGCTTTCAACATTCACTACTACAAAAACCGTTTTTGTAAACGGGCAGAATGCATTTTTGCATGCGGTTGGCCGGACCGCATGCGCCAGAAGGTCTGCAAAGATCACGATCTTCGCATGCGGCCGGCACAACCGCATGCGGAAATCGTATTTTCGCATGCGGCCCCTTAAGCCGGCCGCATGCGAAAACGAAAAATCGCGAAAAAAAATAAAAATCCCAAAAAAAAAACCCTAGCCCCAGGCGCCCGAGCTCGCCGCCGCCGCTCGCCACCACGCCGGCTCCGCCGTGCCCGAGCTCGCCGCCGTCGTCGCCGCGGGGAGGTCGTCGTCACCGCACCCGAGGTCGCCGCCGCCGCCCGCCGCCATCATCGTCGCCGAGGTCGTCATCGCCGCACCCGAGCCGGATCCGCCGCGCCCGAGCTCGTCGCCGCCACCCACCGCCGTCGTCGTCGCCGCACCCGAGCCGGATCCACCGCGCCCGAGCTCGCCGCCGCCGCCACCCGCAGCCGTCGTCGTCGCCGAGGTCGTCGTCGCCGCACCCGAGCCGGATCCGCCGCGCCCGAGCTCACCGCCGCCACCCGCCGCCGTCGTTGTCGCCGAGGTCGTCGTCGCCGCACCCGAGCCGGATCCGCCGCGCCCGAGCTCGCCGCCGCCACCCGCCGCCGTCATCGTTGCCGAGGTCGTCGTCGCCGCGGGGAGGTCGTTGTTGCTGCACCCGAGCCGGATCCGCCGCCCCCGAGCTCGTCGTCGCCGAGGGGCGCTCGTCATCGCCGTGGGGGAGGGCGCCGGCGCTGGATCCGCGTGGGAGGAGGGCGGCCGACCCCGGATCCGCTCGGGGGAAGGCCGCCGCCGCCGCCGCCCCCGCGTGCCGCCTCTCGAGCCCGCCGCCGCCGTCGCCGGCCTCTGTGCGTGGAGAGGAGAGGATTTGAGAGAGAGATGAAGAGACGAGGACTAAGAGAGAGAAGTAGATAAGGCCGGTTGAAAATTTGTGTGAGTTGAAAATTTTTTGAACGGTTGAGAGGGAAATAGGAGGCCTGCATGTAAAAATGGAGCACTTATTTTTACATGCGGACCACTTAAGCGTCCGCATGCAAAAATCATGTGTTTTTTAAACTTTAAATTGATTTTTATGACATTAAATCAACTCATGTCAAAATGTTGTCAAAAACAAAGTTGTAGAACTCATTGAGATATACCAATTTTATTTTGGTCATTTCTCCATCCGAGTTTGATTGGACTATACAAAATTTGAATTTTAACATATAAGAAATTCAAATAATTTTTCGGGTAGTAAATGATTTTAAATGAAAAAGTCATCAATAACAAAGTTGTATAACTCATCAAGATCTACAACTTTTGTTTTTGTCATTTTTATATTTGACTTTGTTTCAACAGTTTGAATTTGAATTTCAAAATATGACAATTTCAAATAATATTTTCAAATACTAAATGATTTCAACTGAAAAAGTCATCAATAACAAAGTTGTATAAATCATCAAGATCTATAACTTTTATTTTGATCATTTCTTCATCCGACAAAGTGATTTGTAAGATTGTTCACAAAATGTGCATATCTCTTATATAGTTTATAAAACTATAAGAGAGATGTACATTTTGTGAACAATCTTATAAATAACTTTATCGGATGAAGAAATGACTAAAATAGAAGTTATATATCTTGATGAGTTATACAACTTTGTTGTTGATGACATTTTCAGCTGAAATCAATTACTGCTTCAAAATATTATTTGAAGTTTTCAAATTCAAAATTTTAATTGATAAAACAAAGTCACAAGAAAAAAAATAGCCAAATAATAGCAGTAAGAACACAATAACATGATAGAGGATGATTTTAGAAACATTTAGAAAAAAGAATCATCTAATTTGGAATTCATATGAGTGAGATACACTAGTTTCAAATTTTTCAAATTTTATTTTTGCATACGTCTCCTTAAGTGGCCCGTATGGAAAAATCGATTTTTCTATGCGGGCGCTTAAGTGAGCCGCATGCAAAAATGAGCTCATTTTTGCATGCGGCCCTCTTAAGAGGCCCGTATGGGAAAATCGGCCACTTAAGGGGCCGCATGCAAAAATGACCATCGATTTTTGCAGACGCCACTAGTTATGGTCCGTTTGCAAAAATTAATGGGTCTCGTGCAGAAAAATCACTTTTGTAGTAGTGATTATAATTGGTTGAGAAGTGGAGGTATGTGAGAAGATTGAATGGCGGAGGGCTGTAATTGGTTGGGAGAAGAATGTTGGTCAAGAAATTGTTATATTTTAGAACAAACCTTGAAGGTTAAAAGTTATTATGTTTTTAGACAGAGGGAATAATAATTAATCTATAAATCATTAATATATTTTAAAATAGATGGAGTAGTATGCATGCGACGTTGGGTCATCTTTTCTATATTCATCCTTGAATCTAATGACAAGTCTGTGGACATACTGAAACATATACTCCTGACACATACATACTAGTACTACGAATCTAAACAAGTATATCCAGATTCGTAGTGTTAGAATGTAACACATATATGTCACATTCGATATTAGGGGCCTGCTTATATCCCTGCCAAAATTTTACACCCTGTCATATCAAATGTTTGGACACATGCATGGAGTAATAAATATAAACGAAAAAATAACTAATTACACAGATTGCGTGTAAATTGCGAAACAAATCTTTTAAGTCTAATTGCATCATGATTTGGCAATATGGTGCTGCAGTAAACATTTGCTAACGACGATTAATTAGGCTTAATATATTCATCTCGTGATTTATAGACGGATTTTGTAATTTATTTTTTTATTAGACTATATTTAATACTCCAAATGTGTGTCCATATATCCGGTGTGACATACCAAAATATTACACCCCTGAATCTAAACACAGCATAGCCTAGGTTAGTTTTCTACATAACGAAGGTAGTATTCTGTTGAGATGATAGCTATATATTTTAAATACGAGGGAATAAGTAAATAAATAAATAGTAACTGTTAAATAGTGTTAGAAAATGCAGTTAGGAGCTACTTTATGACACGGACAGAGACGCGGCAGGGACTACGCCTCACTCTCGCTTGCTGATGAAGCGCTTTTAATTCCTTTAAGACGGACAACAGACCATAGTACGGAGTAAGAGTCCATATTTATTACACTCTCCGTCACATTATTACTATCTCCATCCTAAAATATAAGAGATTTTAAATGAATAACATATATATTTGAGTACTACAAATTTTGATTTACCTCTGTTCAGATTTAAACTATTAGGATGTATTTCATCCATCCAAATCACATATATTTTATAATAAAGGGAGTAGTAAGTTCGAAGTATATATATATGAACTGCTCGTGAGTACTATTGTAGGATATTATCTTTGTAACTTAATATAGAATGGGAACGCATTCTAATATAATAAGTATTACAAATCTAAAACCTTCGTCCAGGAGCGCTGTAGTACTGGACAGATATTTTGTCTAGATACATTTTCAAAAGTTGGCTTATTTTGGATGGAGGGAGTACATAGGGATTGTGTAGATTCATGATTAGAATGTGTGTTATCTCGTACTAAATTGCTATATTTTAATACGGAAGTCATATTTAATGTGTTAGGTAAGCTGCTTAGATCACAATAATATTATTGGACATTACTATACAGCGACCGGTCTCTGATTTGCCTAAAGCAGCGATCACTCCATCCTAGATTTAAATCTCCTTTTAGCTTAAAAAGTACTATAGTGCATGTTTTTTTACCTCTTTAATCACTTGTATCTTTTAAATCATATATTATTTTTAAGATCTAATCTATTTGCATCATTGTACTCTACTTAAAATATGTGACAAAACGAGATCCATGTTGAATATATTAAAACATTTTATTATTTTAAAAGTAATTTATTTACATTGTAGAAGTAACTTAGCTATGTAATAGAAGTAACTCTATATAGCATTAAAAGTAATTACATTATGAGTGAGTTCCAATAAGAAACTACATGGAGTAAATTCAAAAGTGTAGAGAAGATTTTCATGTAAATACATTTATGAAAAGTAAATTTAATAAAGCCTGAAAGTAATTTACATAAATCATAAAAGTAACTTAGCATAAAATGAAAGTAAGTTGTTACGATATTAAAAGTAAATTTGTCATAGGAATAAAAAATATAAATCTATTTAGAAATTAAATTTAATCAGTAAAAATTATGGAATTGAGTAAAAACAATCAACTCAAAGAATTACGAAATTATGAGAAGTAATTTAATCAAATCTTATATATAAGATAAAAGTAACTTACCTATATATAATAAAAGTAATTTACAACATAAATGTTTTTTTCATCATAATATTATCATGTAAGATCTTGTTATAAAGATTTAATTGCAACGGACACAATGGTGTAATCGAATTATATATCGAATAAGTAATTTAAGAGAAAATTTTATAAGAAGAAAAAAAATATGCACAACCTAACAGCAAAAACTACTTGCATGCATGTCTGTAACGCTACTAGTACTTCTCACATAATTGTTCGCGTCGCTCGTTAAGTCTAAATCGAGATGCCTCTCGAAATAGATTTTGCGTAAATTATTCCCTCCTCCGTTCTAAAATATTTTAATACAGAAGTAGTATTTAGCGTGTTAGGTAAGCTGCTTAAAAAAATTATGTACTTATAATTTATTTTGTTATGAGTTGTTTTATCAATTAAGATATTTAAAATTTTTGAATAAGACGAATGATCAAACATGTGTTCAAAAGTCAATGGTGTCATCGATTAAAAACCAGAGAGTAGATTTCAGGATAGAGGGAGTATTAAATTAGACACGTGTTTGTTATCATTTTGTTTTGAAACAGTTGACGGTAAGATTTCTACCGGATATATTAGAAGAAAAGAGTTTTCACCCAAAGGGGGAGAGAGTCCACAAGGCAACACCTCCAAGGAGGAAACAGCACCCGCATGCGTCGATGTCGCCGATCCTGTAAGACCAGGCAAGGATTTCACCCAAAACTATCGCCGATCTTGTAAGACCAAACAAGAATTTCACCTAAGACTACCTTAAAACGTGTAGAACCTCCAAGAAATAAGAGCAAAAGTGTTGAGTGTTATCGTTGCCCAGCTCATCGGCTGACCCGATGCAGCAGCTCCGACTCCGCCTTAACACGAAAGCTCAAGCACCGTAGAGAAAAGCACACCGCTCCAAACTCGGCACTAAGACAGATCCACACAGTCACAGGGCTCTTATGCCTCGCCAGTGCTTTGTTATCATTTTGTACCATGTCTTTTGGGCCTACGGTGTACATTACTACATGTGGAGCGATTAGCAGCAGCCATTTCGTAGTTAGAATAGAAGAACACACTCTTGAGGCTATCAGCAACCAGCTCCACTGCTAGCTCCAGGCTGGTCATGGCGGCGGCTGGTCACGATGTGCCGCTCCCCCACGTCGCCATCTTCCCGTTCATGGCCAGGGGCCACACCGTCCCGATGACCCACCTCGCCTGCCTTCTCCGCCGCCGCGGCCTCGCCACCGTCACCTTCTTCACCACCCCGGGCAACGCGCCGTTCGTCCGGGGACAGCTCGACGACGACGTGGCCGTCGTGGAGCTTCCCTTCCCGGACCATGTCGTCGCCCGCGGCGCCGCGGAGTGCGTCGAGGCCCTCGACTCCCTGTTCCCCCTTCCGGCGTTCGTCGAGGCGGTGTCGGCGCTCCGGCCGGGGCTGGAGGCGTCGCTCGCCGCCGCTCGGCCCCGCGTCGGCCTCCTCGTCGCCGACGCGTTCCTGCACTGGGCGCACGCCTCCGCCGCCGCGCTCGGCGTCCCGACGGTGGCGTTCCTCGGCGGGAACATGTTCGCGACGATCATGCGCGACGTGATCCTCCGCGACAACCCGGCCGCCGCGCTGCTGTCTGGCGGCGGCGGCGCCGAGGCGGCGACGTTCGCCGTGCCGGAGTTCCCGCACGTCCACCTCACGCTCGCCGACATCCCGGTCCCCTTCAACCACCCGTCCCCGGAGGGTCCGATCATGGAGCTGAACGCCAAGCTAGGGAAGGCCATCGCCGGCAGCAACGGCCTCATCGTCAACACCTTCGACGCCATGGAAGGCCGCTACGTCGAGCACTGGAACCGTGACCACCGCGCCGGCCCCAGGGCGTGGCCCATAGGCCCGCTCTGCCTCGCCCATGGCGGCACCGGCACCGGCGCCGTCGAGCCCTCATGGATGAAGTGGCTGGACGAGAAGGCGGCCGCCGGGAGAGCCGTGCTGTACGTCGCGCTCGGCACCGCCATGGCCATCCCGGACGCGCAGCTCAGGGAGGTCGCCGGCGGGCTGGAAGCCGCCGCAGCCGCGGGCGTCGACTTCCTGTGGGCCGTGCGCCCCAGCGACGCTGACCTCGGCGCCGGCTTCGAGGAGCGCGTGGAGGGGAGAGGCATGGTGGTGCGGGAGTGGGTGGACCAATGGCGGATCCTGCAGCACGGCTGCGTGAGGGGCTTCCTCAGCCACTGCGGATGGAATTCGGCGGTGGAGAGCGTCGCCGCCGGCGTGCCGCTGGCGGCGTGGCCGATGGGCGCCGAGCAGCCGCTCAACGCGATGCTCGTCGTCGACGAGCTGCGCGTCGGGGTCAGGGTGCCGCTGGCGCCGGCGACGGCGACGGGCGGGCACGGCGGGCTGGTCGGGAGCGAGGTGATCGCGCGCGTGGCGAGGGAGCTGATGATAATGGCCGGGGAGGAGAAGGGCGGCAGCGGCGAGGCGGCGAGGAACGTCGCCGCGCTGGCGGCGAAGGCGCGGGAAGCGGTCGGCGAGGGCGGGTCGTCGTGGAAGGCGCTGGAGGAGATGATCGCCACGCTCTGCCACCCTGTTGGAGATACCCCATTGTTGGAATCAGCCTAGGAACACAAGAACAGAACTCTCTTTCTCTCACACACAAGAACAGAATGGCTGGAGGTTGAAGATGAACAGTGGAGTTTCGGCGACGAACGCCGCGGAGCGATCGGCTCCTGTATCTTGGCTTTATTACTCACTGAAACTTCACTCGGCACGCCCGAAATACGAGCCTACACAGCCAGTTTTATACCCACGATGACGCAGCGCCCACACACCCACTTAGCGAGCTTCACGCGCACGTACGCATGGCAGCCTGGACGACCTGGTTTCACGCGTTCGTGAGCCACATACTCCTCCACATGAACGGGCCTCCATCCTTCTCGCATGGCGTGCTCCTGCATGCGCTCAACCGCCAGGACTTGGCCTCTGGACTCACATACATCGAACACACACACACAACGTGTACAGCACCACCACAATGCAGTACACACACGCACGACTCCTGGACTCACGACGCCGTGCGCCACTGCCGCGCCGCGGCAAAACGCAGGCACGACCGTGACAACGCGTTTATTCCTAACACCCATTACTCCCAAAATAAGTTTATTCGTGAGTTTTTATGTCCAATGTTTAACAGTCTGTATTACTTAAAAATTTGTAAAAAATATTAAGAAAAATAAGTCACGCGTAAAGTAATATTCATGATTTATCATCTAGTAATTAATTATAAAAAATAATAAATAAGATAGACCGTTAAACGTTCAATATAGAAATCTACAAATGTATTTATTTTGGAACGGGGATGTATATTGCATTTTCCTAGTTGAAGCAAGAGCAATTCTAAAAGAGACCACAAAATTAGAACTATTTCAAATCGTACTCAATTCCTAAATCAAATAAAAGTATTTTTGCCAGCGGAAAGGAGCTGGATACGGTGTCAATACTCAGTAGACGGCACGTTGCGGGCGGTGATGGTGCGTATACGAGTACGACACACCGTCCGGCCATAGCCGTACCTGGTGACGATACGAAAAAGAGCCCGGAATGCTTTCTAATAGCCGTACGTCCGACCATTCTAAGGCCATTTACGCACACATGTCATTCAGCCCAAACTGGCCAGCTCAGATATTTCCCTTCACCTTAGCATTTTTGTTACCTCACCAAGAATAGGGAGTCAAAAAAAGCTACGCGTTTTTTTAACTAAATTGCAACTTTGGATCCACAATCTTATATCCCACGCCCCTCCGGGAAGAGAGAGAGAGAGGGGACCGGAGGATAGGCATCCACACCACCGAGCACGTCGGGCACTTGGGACTGGCGATAGCGCCGGCGACGGCCAACGGCAACACAGCGACCGCGGACGAAGAGAAGGGCCGAAGAAGGGGGAGGGGAGAAATGCTGGCAATGGCGACATCTTTGGGGAGAAGGAGATGGCGCCGGCAGTGAGAAAGAAGGGAGTGGGGAAAGGGAGGCGACGCAGATGGAGAGGAGCTCAAGGTCGAGGCCGCCTGCCGAGGTCAATCCACCGCCGCTCAGCTCGGCGCCGCTTGGGCCATGCCGCCACCACTCTGCTCTACTCATCGCCGACGCTTGGGTCAAGCCGTCACTGCTCCGCTCAACGCTGCTGCAGCTCTGCTCAACACCGCCGCCGTGCCGCTTCGTTTCCTCCGCCAAGGCGAAACGAAGAGAGGAGAGAGAGGGGCGAGATGAAAAGTGAGATGAGAGAGAGATGGGACCTACTATAAAGTGAGGCACTGTGGGGTATATAGCTAGTAGTGTTCTTGGTCCAGATGGCATGTGAATTGTTGTATCGCATTGCTATTGCCCTAACTGAGCGCACGTACATGTATGCAAACCAATTCAAATATATTTAAAATTCAAATGAATTTTCCTCTTAAAACTATTTATCCGAACTATGAACTAGTTATATCCTTAGATTCATCACAACTAAATCTTTCTAACAAGATCTCACATGACTATATTCCATCTCTTTTTTTTTACGTTTTAGCATTACACACCACATTATTGGGATGTTTCAACAAGTAACTTTTTGATGTTTAACTGATTCATTTGTAATATTGCACATGTTGTTTTTCTATGTTTTAGCAAATATTTCTTTTATGTTTTAACAATTACAACTCTATGTTTCATGCATAATATAAAAATGTTTAAGTAAAATTAAGTATTTTGTAAGTATATTATATGTTTCATATGATTTTTTGATGTTTTGCTAGTTGGAACTTAATGTTTCGTGTAGTGATTGTTAGTGTTGCGGTCAGAATTTTCGAATGTTGCATATTTCTAGAACATTTCATAAAATGGATTTAAATATTTTGACCAAGTGAGGAAACAATTTTATATAAGTGATGAAACAACGCTCGATTTTTTAGACATATATTTATTTGGAAAAAGTACGAATTACCCCATGAACTATCGCGGTCGACCGAATTACTCCCTAAATATGAAAACAGAAATTTCTCACCCCGAACTTTCAATACCGGACAAATTACCCCCCTCGACCCAATCCAGAGCGGTTTTGTCCTACGTGGCGTACGCGTGGCAATCCAGTCGGTATTTTATTTATTACGAAAATGTGGGTCCCACCTGTGTGGGGACACCCAATTTAGGCTTGGTGTCCCGAAAATTCACTCGTGATCGTCCAGGATTTCGATCACGCACAGATTGATATACAGAACAGCTTTCGATTAATTATACAAATTTGTTCATACAAACTAATTATACAACTGTTAAAGGGTGAAAAGATCCAAACTAATATATCCTTATTTGAAATACAAGAAAATCCAAAGTGCTAAACTACTAAACTCCTAAGCTCTTTAACTACTAAAACTACAACTAATAAACTCCAAAGAATTTCAAAGAACTCCACAGGCAAAAGCTCGAGTGTAGACTAGCCTAGAAGAAAAACTTGTCGTTGTCGTAGATCTCGCTTCCTTCCAGACTTCTTGTTAGTTTAACCATATGTCAAATTATGCAAGGGTGAGTACTTATGTACTTAGCAAGACATATTATAAATAATTAAGGTGAAGAGATATGAATACATAAATCAATAAGAAAGTAAAAGTAATAAAATCATATATCAATCTTATCCTCAAAACTTAAATTTTAAAACTACTTATACTTCTGAAGTAGGAATCACCCTAATGACACAACTCCAGAACCGGGAGTACCGCACATTCGAATGATTTAATTCACCTCTGCAGAGACTGTCCAACTTTACCCACACGATGCCCACACTTAGCTAGGCTAAGAACAATAGAGCCGTTCGAAGGTCCCACTTACTACTAGTTACTGTACAGTGGGGTCTTGGTTCATCATAGTGGTCGAACTCTTGCCAGGCCTAGGCAAGGTATCTATATCGTCACACTTTTATGAATCCCACTGTTGTGAAACACTGCCGCCCAAACTCCTTACGCAAGTTCACCCCAAAACCGCTCATAGAGCCACCCAACAGTCTTTCATATAGTGGGACAATGTACTAGGCTAAGTCCAATTACTTGATCGTGTGGATGGACGCAACTATGTCATTTCCATGGTATAAGGGGGGTAATTATAATCCGGTTAAACCACCCAAAACTTTCCAAACTCCCCACACCAAAAATCACAAACTTCATCATTCATCAACATTCATAATTCTCAACATTCATAATCTCAACATTCATAATCTCAATTCATAAATGCCCATTTTAACCGGATTCCTAAGTTTGTAAAGTTGTTTGGAATAGTAAATCACATAAAATGATAACCAATGCTTCTTTTTATAACCTCATGCAATAATACTTGGAAGCATTTAACATCTACCCATGAGATGTTAAAAGGGTAAGGTATCATGCATAAAATGAAGATTATATTAAGTTTTCTATATGATCAAAATTTTAGCTATGTCTTACCTTGCGCCTTAAGATTTCCCGCGGCTTCAGCGTAGCCATCTGGGTCCACGTCAGTTCCTTGGATGCCGATAGAACTTGCTGTACGGTCTAACGTACGAATACGAAAAAGATAGCAAATAAAGCCTATAAGTAAATTGCTACAAAGAAACGATAAAAACCAAGGAATAAATAAAATTGGAGCGAGGCGAGAGGAAAAAGGAATGGGTTCAAAATAAGTTTTAATTTGAAAATAAAAGGGAGGTGATGGTTTCTATAGGTTGGGATTGAATAAAATCGAAGGAAGGATAATTTTGGATAGGTGGGGTTTATTTGGTTCGGTGCTAGGGTAGGGTATCACGACGGCTAGATATTTGGATTGGTTAGCCGATGCTATGGATGGGTAGCATGACGGCTAATTATCTGGGTTGGTTAGTTGATGCTAAGGTTGAGTAGCATGCCGGCTAAATATTGGCTCGTGTAGTCGATGCTACAATCAAGCGGCACAACAACTAGAGAGTTGGGAAGCTTTATGCAGGTTTGTGGGGCGGAAAGTGTTACCCTACAGCCGTGAGTGGCAGCAGAGTGACTTGGATCGCACAGAGCCTGAAAACTAGTGTGCGGCGTGCTGTTGAGGTCGAGAGAGTAGTGAGGCTTCGACCACTGTACGCGTCGAGGCGTAGGGTGCGAAGAGCGACACTTCGACCTTAGGATTAGGTTATGCCGGGTTTTACGACCAACGATTTGACGTCGGGGTTTGAGACCACACGAACGTCTCCGTGGAAGGCGTAAAGTTCCCTCGGCGGCTTTTTGGTGGCTAAAAGATGGTATATATATGGTTTAAAAATAAATTAAAGGAATTTGAATTCAAAATTAGATTAAAATTTAAAATGGTATTTTAAAATAAAGAAAAGGGCATTTAAAGAAATTAAAGGATAATTTAAAGTTTTTAAATAAAACAAGAAATTTAAAATTAAAGGGATGTAAAGGTATTTGAATAAAATAATTTTTAAAGGTTAATTAAAATAGTTTAAAATTAGAAATTAAATAAATAAATAAGAAAAGGTATTTAAATAAAGAAATTTAAATAAAATTTTAAAAATAGAAAATTTGGTATCAAAAGAGAGCGTTTGAAATTAGATGAATTTAGGTCAAAGAATTTTTGGAATTGGATCAATGGTTGGAGAGATATGGGCTCCTAAAGATTAAAAATCAAATAAAAGAAAAAGGAAGTTACTGTGCAGTGGGCCCCGCTGTCAGTGTCTTCTCCTTTCTCGTTTTCTTCTTCCTTTCTTCCGGCTTTCTTCTCTCTTTCTGTTTCTTCTCCCGAGCAACAACAGAGAGAGAGGGAGACAGGGCGTCGGTGCTCCGGTGGTTGAACGGCCTCGACGGCGCTGTCCAAGCGTGTTCCCGAGCATCGCGCACCTAGGAGGGGTAGTGGCTGGTAGAGAGGAAGGGTAAGATGGCCGGAACGGCGAAGATAATGCGTGGTCCGGTCAGGAGAAAGAGAGCTTCGGTGTGGCTGGATTCAAGAGGAAAAGGAAGGGGAAAACGGGTAAAATGGATTCGCCGGAGTGAGGAGAAGCTAGTGGTGCAAGGGAATTGGAAGAGAGGCTATGGGGGAGGAGATCGGCCAGTGACTTGGTGGTGACCGTTCATGGTGGAGAGAGAGAGAGAGAGATAGAGGGAGCTCGAAGCTCGGATGGGGCAAAAACAGAAGGCATGGCCTCGCCTTTTATAGGCCGGAGAGGCGGTGGAGGAAGGATGGCCGGCCACGGCACGGCTCGTCGTCGAGAAAAAGGCGGCGACGCGTGTCGGCGTTTAATTTGCTGTAATGGCGGCTCGGTGGTCGGCAACGGCTCGCGGCGGCGCGTGGCGGCAGCGGATTGGTGCGGCAAGGTGGCGGCGGCGGATTGGCTTGGCGGCGGAGGAGGAAAGGCACGGCACGGCGTCGACGGCGGCGCATCGGGAAGGGGCGAGCGGTGGCGGCGTCCATCAAGAGAGAGAGGAAGGAGGCGGCTCGGCTGTGAGCCGGCTCGGCGGGCTTCGGCTCAGTTGGGCCGGCAGCCCAAGAAGGAGGGAGGGGAAGAAAAGGGGAATGGGCCAAAAGAAAGGGAAATTGGCCCAAAATAAAAAGGAAGTTTTGATAATTTTGTATAGAGGATTTGGAATGGAATTTAAAGGAGATGAAAACTAAAGGAAAGATGGATGTGGAATTTTTGAATCTTGGTCAAGGAATTTGAATAGGATTCAAAGGAATTGAAAACTAGGGAAATTTTGAATGGAAGGCTTTAAATAGATTTTAAAGGAGATAAGATTTAAAAGAGGGATGTTTGAGAGTCTTTTGAACTTTTATAAAAGGAATTTGAATATAAGGTTTTTGAAGCAAAAGGGGGTTTGAAATATTTTTAAAATAAAATCAAAGATATTTATTTTGAGATATAAAATTTGATAATGGGTAAAAATAAAGATGCTCCAATTTTATAAAATTCAATAAGCACCAAATATAAAACTTGTCACAAAAATAATCAAATGGGAAGGAAGGCAATAATTTAATTTCTAACTTTGGATGAATTTAGGATGGTGGCAAAAATAGATGGAGGTAAATAACTAGGATTTTAGCCTCCAAAATATGTGGTATGGATTCTCAGTGAATTATTTGTGGCCAAAGGAAATTTATATTGTCTGAATGAAAAGGATTGGAAATAGGTTTCTTAGCACAAGAGCAATCACTCTAAATATTGTGATAATATTATTCTTGTGCCGATGAGGAAATCAAGCCATAAGAATTAAATTGGTGGCTTGATTAAAATAGGAGAGTTTGGGAATATTAAAGGGGTTTATGAAAGGTATTGTATAAAGAAGAAAAATGGGGATTTCAAAGGGGAAGTATTTGTGGGAGTGTAGAACTGGATTCGGAAGTATATGTGGATGGGAATTTCTACAGGAACGAAATTTGTGGTAGATTGATATACTTCTAAAGGATAGGTATATTGACTCAGGGAGATTTAAAAGGATATTTTATGGACTATGGGAATATTTAGGTGGAGATCCAAAGGAAAAGTATTGATTCTGGGGAAAAAATAAAAATTGGTATTTCATGTGTTTGGTTAGAGATCAAAAGGGGAGTATTTGGTGGGAGATAAAACTAGATTTGATGGTGGTGTGGCAAGCTCTAAATGAAAAGGTATTAACTCTAAAGAGATTGATATTTCATGTGCTCTAGAGATGGTTGAGCGGAAATTAAAAGGGTATTTGTGGATGTTGGAGATGTTCGGTAAAGGAGTCAAAGGAAATATAATCTAGAGCCAAAGTTAGAGATTAAATAAAATAAATAGAAAGGTTTTGTAAAATTAAAAAGGGATTTTAAAGAAAGCTTTTAACTTAGCAAATAAAGTTTAGACTCAAGTCAAAGAAAAGATCAAAAGTGAAATTACTCAAAGGAAGAATCGAGAAGAGCATGACTTAAAATATTTCACAAAAAATTTTCCCTAAATATTTGAGTCCGTTACAACCTGTCATACTCCTCTCCCCTCTCCCTCTCTCTCCTCTCTCTTCTCTCTTTCACGACGCAGTGCGCAGCCCCTCTCCCTCTCTCTCCTCTCTCTTCTCTCTTCTCTCTCTCACGACGCAGTGCGCAGGGGCGGGGAGGTGCACTACTACAAAAGTGATTTTTCTGTACGAGGCCCCATCATTTTTCCATGCGGACCGTAACTAGTGGCGTCTGCAAAAATCGAGGGTCATTTTCCCATACGGCTTCTTAAGTGGCCCGCATGGAAAAATCGATTTTTCCATGCGGGCGCTTAAGAGGGCCGCATGCAAAAATGAGCTCATTATTGCATGCGGCTCACTTAAGCGCCCGCATGGAAAAATCGGGCCACTTAAGAAGCCGTATGCGAAAATAAAATTTGAAAAATTTAGAACTAGTGTATCTCACCCATATGAACTCCAAATTGGATGATTTTTTTCCTAAATGTTTCTAAAATCATGCTCTATCATGTTATTGTGTTCTTACTGGTATTATTTTTGCTATTTTTTCTTTTGACTTTGTTTTATCAATTAAAAATTTAAATTTCAAAACTTCAAATAATATTTTGAAGTAGTAAATGATTTCAACTGAAAAAGTCATCAATAACAAGGTTGTATAACTCATCAAGATCTATAACTTCTATTTTGGTCATTTCTTCATCCAACAAAGTGATTTGTAAAATTGTTCACAAAATGCACATCTCTTATTATATATAAGAGATGTGCATTTTGTGAACAATCTTACAAATCACTTTGTTGGATGAAGAAATGACCAAAATAGAAGTTATAGATCTTGATGAGTTATACAACCTTGTTATTGATGACTTTTTCAATTGAAATCATTTTGTATTTGAAAATGTTATTTGAAGTTGTCATATTTTAAAATTCAAATTCAAACGGTCCAAACAAAGTCGTATAGAAAAATGACCAATACAAAAGTTGAAGATCTTGATAAGTTATACAACTTTATTGTTGACAACTTTTCTATTTGAAATCATTTACTGCGTGAAAAAATTATTTGAATTTCTTATATTATAAAGTTCAAATTTTATATAGTTCAATCAAACTCGGATGGAGAAATGACCAAAAGAAAATTGGTAGATCTCAACGAATTCTACAACTTTGTTTTTGGTAACTTTTTCATATGAATTCATTTAATATCATAAAATTTGATTCGAAGTTCTCATAATTTTACATTAATTTTTTCCCTCCTCACCACTTCAAAATTTTTCATCTCTTCTCCTCTCTCCTCTCTCTCTCTCCCCTCTCTGATATTTTCCCCTCATCTCTTTCTCTTCCTCTCTCTCTCACTCACTCTTTCTCTCCTCTCTCTCAACCTTTCAGAGGCGCCTGGCGAGCGGCGGCGCCGGGAGCGGGCGGAGGCGCAGGGCGAGCGGCGGCGCCGGCGGCCGAGAGCGGCGTGGCGCACGGTGAGCGGCGGTGGAAGGCGCGCGGTGGCGTCGGGCGGGAGCGGCGTGGCGCGTGGCGCGTGGAGGTGGCTGAGAGCTGCGCGACGACGACGATGACCCCGATGCGGACAACCCCGACGACGACGATGACGACGACTGGGCGGCTACGACGACTGGGTGCCCGGATCTGGCGGGCGGAGGCAGCAGAGAGCGGCGCGACGACGACGCCGACCCCGCGACGACGACGACGACCCCGACGACGAGTGGGCGCCCGGATCCGGTGGGCGGAGGCGGCCGAGAGCGGCGCGACGACGACCCTAACGACGATCCCGACGACAACGACGATTGGGCAGCGACGGGACGGCGACGCGGGCCTCGTCCCTCCCGGATCCGGCGGCGGCGGGCCTCGTCCCGTCCAGATCCGGCGGTGGCAGGCCTCGTCCCGCTCGGATCCGGCGAGAGCGGGGGTGGCCGGCGGTGGGAGCGGGAGCGGGAGCAGGCGGCGGCGGGACCGGGGCGGGCGGCGGTGGGAGCGGGGGCAGGTGGCACGGGAGCGGCCGGCGAGCTCGGGCGGCGGCACCACCACCTGCGGGCTAGGTTTTTTTTTTGGAATTTTATTTTTTTTTGGCGATTTTTTCTCTTTGCATGCGGTCGGCTTAAGCGCCCGCATGCGAAAATCCGATTTTCGCATGCGGGTGCCGTGGCCGCATGCAAAGTTAGCGATTTTCACAGACAATTTCCCGCATGCGGTTGCGCTAACCGCATGCGAAAATCTCTCCCGCCCGTATGCAAAGACCTTTTTTTTAGTAGTGGTGGGCGGTGGTGGGCTGGAGCAGGCGCGGCGCCAGCACCTACGGCCAGTGGTGTCGGTGGTGGAGGGCGCTGCCGGGCGGCGGCTGCATGCCGTGGAGCCCGAGTTGGGGCGGAACGCGGAGGGTGGAGCTCGACGAACCGGCGCGGGAAAACGAAGAAAGGCGGTCGGTCGGCGCCGGCGCGGAAATGGAGGCGGGAGCGGCGAACTCCGGGAGAGAGCCGGAGTTATCGGGCGTCGTCGTCGCGAGACGAGGAGGTGGTGGCGCGAGATGACGAGGGTGTTCACCGGGATGCGGCGGCACGAGATGATGAGGAGGAGCCATTGTTGTGCGGCAAATTCTACCAGCATGATGGCAATGCAGCAGCAGCAACTCAACATGCAAACAAATGCTCAGAACTTGCAACAAGGCATGACTGGCCTCCAGAACCAGACACAAAATCCCAACTTTCCCGAGCAGAGGCAGCAAAACCAGCAATGATTCAAACAAGTAGGAGTGTTTTGCTAGGCCGAGGAAGAATTTTTTTTTTCCATATCTTAAGTCGATACATGTTGTCAGCAGAGTGCAAAGCGTCGTACGGCTGACCCATCCGGCATCCGCCATCTCGCGCCGCCGCATCTCGGTGAACACCCTCCGCATTCCGCCCCAACTGGGGCTCCACGGCATGCCGCCGCCGCCCGGCGGCGCCCTCCACCACCGACACCACCGGCCGCAGGTGCTGGCGCCGCGCCTGCTCTAACCCACCGCTGCCCGTCCTCATGCCGCTGCCCACCTCCACCCCTGCGCACTGCGTCGTGAGAGAGAGAGGAGAGAGGAGAGAGAGGAAGAGGGGAGAGGAGTATGACAGGTGGGACCCACATTTTTTTAATAAATAAAATGCTGACTGGATTGCCACGCATACGCCACGTAGGACAAAACCACTCCAGATTGAGTCAAGGGGGGTAATTTGTCCGGTATTAAATGTTCAGGGTGAGAAATGTCTGGTTTTCGGGTTTAGGGGGATAATTCGGTCGACCACAATAGTTCGGGGGGGTAATTCGTACTTTTTCCTATTTATTTTGACATCAAATATAATCGTGTGAGATCTTACTGTAAAGATTCAATTGCAATGAATGCAAATGTATGATTGGATTCTAGATTGGATAAGTAACTACAATAAAAAAATCAGTTTAAGTTATGTTAACATGTTTGTGTTACCAGCAAAAGAAGTAACCTGTAGCATTGTAGCATTGTCTATATTTAGTACGAACAAAGAATAATCTGTAAGCGCACAAATATCGTTGCAGCATTTACCGAAGAGTATTTCAGGGTATCATATCCACAGGGAACATGTGTGAACAAGTACATATCCACAGGGAACGTGTGTGAACAAGTCTTTTAGCTAGGTTGCCTAGGACACAAGATAAATGGTAGGTGAGGGTAGAGAGGAATTCCTAAGGGTTACTTGTCTTAGTTAAAGTTAAGGTAAAACTCCATTAACTGGTTTGGGCACCGGCTTACTCTTGGATTGCCAAGGAGACTCTAGCCTATAGCTCTATGATGTACCTGAGCATGGAGGATTACGAAAGACGGATATGGCTGTCACCACCTTCCATCTACCTCTACAACTCGTGGAGCACACAACAAAGGTAACTTCTACCTTAGACACCACGTCTATGTTATATATTACTATCCTAATCTTGGTACCACGCTTAAGATCAAGGTACTCTACCTAAGCAGAGCGATGAACCTACAACGATGAGAATATATCTTACTTAAATAAGAAAAGTAAATACCATAAAGAAATCACGAACACTTACTTGTATTAAGGCAAACATCCGTCAAGGTACAAGCTTGGATAAGAGTGTCGACAGCCTCGGCACTTCTCCAGACTTCCCCTCTATCCCTACTCTAAGCAATAGCTAAGTAGAGCTTCGCCTTTAGAATATGTCTTATATCCTGGTGTGTCTTGAGAGTAAAGATTGAAAGCCTATTTATAGTGTTGAGGTGACTTGAGAGAGTGGAGATGCTAACATAATATTCTCTCTCCAACTCCTCTCAAACCTCTACCTGTCCTCAAACCATCATTTGATGGCAGTTTCCTGCCTTGAGCCTTGCGCCACCGACTTTAGGATTGCGATAATCATCGCCAAGTGGAAGCTAGGCATGAGGAGAGCCACCCTTGGTTCGGTTGAACCCTGGTCGAGCCCCCTCGCACCACCTTTCGCTTGGGTCACTGCCTGGTGGGCCCTCAAATCGGTTTGGGGGTGTTTGGACGAAGTTGAGGTGGTTCTCTTGCTAGTGTGGACCATTTGATCCATGAAATAAAGATGTTAACAGAAATAAATAAAAGAAAAATACCTTAGGAGTGGGCCAAGCCAACCTGGGCCAAAGTCCATCAACCCAATCTCTTCTACCCCACCTAAAACCCTAGTGGGGGGAGATCGAACCTGTCTCCCTTGCCGACCTCCAACGGCGCCCCCTCCTCCTCTCCTCCTGTGTTCGCATCTCTCTGCCCTCTACAGCAAATTGCTCTCCCTAGATCTCCACCTTCATATCTTGGATCAAGAAGCGAAGTAGAAAAACAAAACGAGGAGGAGAGGAGTAAAAGGAGGGGTAGATCGGAGTATCCCCTACTGTCTCCTCACAAGTTCTCTAAAGAAACCCTAGGTGAGGCTTATCCCCTTGTTGTATCAGTTGTTCTAGCATGACTTTAGTGCTTTAATTCATGGTTAGGGAAGGTTAGAGAAGGAGTTTGATTTTGTTAGACTTAATCTTGTTGTTTACGTGCATTTTGGGTTGAGTTAGTCATGTGCATGTGTAGAGGAGTAAGTCCCAAGTGAATGCGTGAGTGAGTTAGTTAGATCAGTGACCATGATCTGCAAGCAAGTGATCACATGCAGCTGGCTTGGAGGTGCGGCCAAGTTTGTGGAGTCATGGAGTGAATTGTGGATCATCTAGCTCGCAGCATGCATGTGTTAATTAGTTAGTGGTGCTTTGTATGCAGGTAGGAGTGGCTTGCATGTAGGGAGGTCTGTTAATTAGTTAGTCATGGTGTATTTGGCCGAGCTGTGCGGCCGAATAGGGCGGTGTGATGAGTGCCGGCCACGGCAGTGCGTGGCTATTTAATCCTGTGATCAGTGGTGTATGGGGTGGTGCCAAAAGTGAAATACAAGTGTGTTTTGTGTTGTGCGCGCTGGTGTGCAGCGTGGAAATTCCTTGTGTATTGTTCATCTTCTTCCTCCGTCGGTGCATCTTCTTTTTGTGTGTGTGTGTGTTCCATCGAGTGAGAAAGTGAGAGCTGTGTGTGCAAGTGAGTAGCTGGGCCAACAGGTTTGTTGCGGTTCGGTTTATTGCAGTTCTGCATGTGGGCAGATTTACAGTGCTTCAGTTTTTCAATGTTTCGGGGCTCTAAATGTTATTTTCTGTAAATGTGTACGTATAACTAAGAAGTTGTAGATAATGTTTGGATCTATCTTCTGACCAAAGGGCGCGATTTTATCTCAAGTGGTTTAGGAGATATAATTTTTTTAGTATGACTGTTGTTTTTACGTTATAATCTGGATAGTAGTAGATTGAACTGTTTTTGGAGAGGTTAAACAGCGGAATCAGTCAGGCCGCCTATAGACAAAGTTGTAGAGTTTTCTTCAAACTTTCCATATTTGTAAAATACACTTTGATCGGATGAGTATAACTCCAGATATAGTTGTTTTTGTATGTTCCCTCTGAAATTCTGGACAGATTCTGAAGCCTACTTTCAAGCGCAAATTAGGCCATTTAAATGGCAGAATAAAAATATATTTTCTACATAAAAGTTGTAGGTATTGTTCTGTAGATTTTAAAAATGTATATATTTTCAGCCATAGCCTTTTCATATTTCAAGATATAAAGGTTTGAAGCAGCAGTCTTGTGTATAGTCCAAGCGGCATTCCTTGTTATTGCGTTTTGACGGGATGAGGCAGTAGGTTCACCTTTTTCATTGTTTTATATGCATGTTTGAATATGTTTGCTGATGTTTTGTTTGTGGTTAGGTTGTGGTCCTTCAAATCGTGTATGATACCAATCCTTTATTGGAGGTAAGTGCATGACGAACTAATTGTGCGACTCATAGATTATTTGCTCTATCTATCTATTTCCGTTATATTTCTATATATGTGATATGTGACTGCTTATGTTAAGACTTTTGTTCACGCCATTTAGATTTCAAATTTATCTTATGTTTACGACGTTTTTCTTGTTTCAATATTATGAATTCTGGTTATGTGTAAATAATTCAAGTTTCATGCTTGTCATGGATGTGCAATATAGTTTCAATTTGGTTCTTTGTTTCTGGTTTCAATTATTCATGTTCCATACGAGTCATGGATGTGCTATCTGGTTTTTATTTATGTTCTTGTGGGTAAGCACTGATCACGCTTACTCGGCTTTGCCGGCAAATGCTAGGATGTATTCACTATTGTCTGGGATAGAAACTACTATTTCAATTCATGTCTGCCCGAGATGGGAACTACTATTTTCTTCGACTTGGTGTTTGAAAATGTGTTTCTTATTAAAGAAAGAAACATTTATGTTTATGCTTTATTGCCAATGATGTATATATGTGTTTTCTAGTTCCATATTTTAATTGCTGAGTATTTTTATACTCACTCTTGTGTTTTATTTGGTTTTAGGTACACATTGAGATTGGTATACATGAGCAGGAAAGTAGCACCCTTATATATACATCTATCTGCACACTATCAAACTATTTTGCTTAGATCCATAATGACACTTAAACTATATCCTGGTTTGGTCTTGTAATAATCCTTTAGATATCTATTAGTTTCTTTACATGGGTTATATAGATGGATCACACTGTGGGAATGATATTATTAATAGTTCAATTTACAACTGTCAGTCGTGGATGTTCACATTACAAGGGAGACTCTGCTGAAATTTCTAATAATTTTAGTAGTTAGTGATTTTAAGTGTATTTTAGTGTGGCACTCTAACTACGTGGTTAGCTGGAGTGTTACGGGAAGAAACCATTAGACCATTTACTCACATGCCGTGTGTGACGGGCGATGGGGTGCTGAGGCAATGTATATGCCCACATGTGTTCTTCTGTTTCCTTGATTACTCAAACGAGGTGTGTCTATGGGAGTGTGGGTGTAACGCCACCACTGATGGGGATTGGAAGTAGTGCCATTACAGTCATCGTTGTTGCAGGTGCATGCCACAGAGGACAGGTGTCACTGCTACAGACTAACGGAGAGATGCCCCTGCTATTTCTTTTTTCAGTCACCTCATGTGGAGAATAGACGAAGGAGATACACCACCACCACTATGTCTAGTTCACGCTAAAATTGAAAGTTTAGTTGAAATTATAATGATGTGATGGAAAAGTTATAAGTTTATGTGTGTAGGAAAGCTTTGATGTGATAAAAAAGTTGAAAGTTTGAAGAAAAAGTTTGGAACTAAACAAGGCCCAAATGTGAAAGGATGGTTCGTCATCACCGCCACTCGAGCCACCAGCAAGGTGACCTAGGGCTGTTAGGGCTGTGTTCGGGAACCCCTCCTCTCCGGCACATAAAACAAAGCTCGTATTATTACATGATTAATTAAGTATTAACTTTTTTTTAAATAGATTAATATGATTTTTTAAAGCAGCTTTCATATAGAAAGTTTTTGCGTAAATCATACCATTTAGCAGTTTGAAAAGCGCTCCTGTGGAAAACGAGAGAGGTGGGTTGAGAAAATGGGGGAAGAACACAGCCCTATTATCTATTGCACAATCCCCAACATGAGAGAATTGAGAAACAAAAAAGCATAAAGAGGATGGCATCATGATCTTGTCATTGGGAGATTTTCGACCGGTGGACAGTTAATCGTTCAGTGGCTATTAGGGGTGTGTTTAGTTTATGCTAAAATTAGAATTTGGTTGAAATTAGAACGATGTGACGGAAAAGTTAAAAGTTTGTGTGTGTAGGAAAGTTTTGATGTGATAGAAAAGTTGAAAGTTTGAAGAAAAATTTTGCAACTAAACACGGCCTAGAGCGAGTACAATAAAATGATATAAGCGGGCTATACAAGCTGCCACATTAGATTTGTGCTTATATGGAGGAGAGATGAGATGAGAGAGAACAAAAGCGGGCTACAGATTCGTAGTCAGCTGCAGCACAAGCTCCAATAAATTATGTGAGAGAGATGAGTGGATTATGTATTAATGATGCAATATATTTCTAGAGCTAACTATTGTATAAGTGAGCTATTAGATTGACTATAGATGATGTTTTAAATTTTGGAGTAAGTAGCGGGCTATATTATTAAACTTGCTCTTATGCATCTAGAAAAAAAGTTCCAAAAACTGTAGGATCTTTGAACCAAAATTTCACGGCCAATAGAGTAGCCCGCCATTCTCTAAAATCCTCATATTGATCATAGATTTCATTTAACACAAGAAATCAATAAAATTTCTCAGTTGATGGTAGAGGTGTGCATGGTTTCTTTAGGACAATTAGCACTTAGGGCATCAGCATAAATGACATTATAAATGACATTCCATATAGCACTTAGGGCATTAGCACTTAGTGCTGCCAGTAAAGATGGGAATCTCATCCAATGCCCCCCTATTTTAGGGGTTGTGAGTTCAGCATCTGATGTTTGTGGTCACCTATTATCTGGTGCTTTGGTGCGGCGAGGAATCATCCACTCTTGCAACAGAGGACTACCTCCGTCCCAAAATAAGTGTAGCCATAACGCGTCCAACTTTGATCATTCGTCTTATTTGAAAATTTTTTGAAAAAAATTAAAAACATAAGTCACGAGTAAAGTACAATTTATGTTTTATTATCTCATAACAACAAAAATGCTAATTATAAAAAAATTTCAAATAAGACGGACGATCAAAGTTAAGCGCGGAAACTTATGGCTACACTTATTTTGGGACAGAGATAGTAATTTTCTAGTAGTGTGACCTGTGGGCGCAGTGGATGTACGGCACTTTTATTAGAGCAGGGCTGATTTGTTGCATGTGCGTATTCGGTCTATCGATTCTCGTGTCCAGATTCGTTGTACTAGAAGATGCCACATTTCTTTTTTTCTAGATTGTATTTTTCTAGATTGTATTTTTGGGATGGATAGAGTATATGTCTAGGTGCTGATTAATTGGCACGTTCAGAATATACACACCTAAAAAGAATTGTTGATATATGTGCCGAGAAATTTTACGGTACACTATACTACCAGTATATACTGCTAGTATAAATGATCCAATGGTGTAGATTTATTCTCCTCCCCACTTAATGAGATTCCAGTATAAAATTCTAACGACTTGTTTGGTAACTCGAGGGAAAGGGATTGGGAGTTTACACCAGGGAATTTATGATGAGATTAAGATGGGAATTTGATTTTTAATCCTAATATCTTGTTTGGTTGAGGTGATGGGAATTGATAGGGAGTTTAGTTGGAGATTAGGTCATTAATAAAAACGGATGGCTGAGATTTACTTAGACAAAGTAAAGGAAGAATTCACTCCCAATTACCTGCCCCTACCCAGGTGTTGAAAAGGAGGGAGTTCCTTCCTCAATTCCCCATCCCCATCCCACCAAAATTCTCATGTCTCCCAACCAAACAAAACACTTAATAGCCTCATCCCTCTAAACTCCCAATCCCTCCTAAAAACTCCCTCCAACCAAACGAGCCGTAAGGGGCAAACCTGTCTTTGTCTTTATGTGAACACAGCCGGTCTTATGAACTTCTATGTTCATCTGCCGATCTGGTACTAAATGCAAGACAAGTCCAAGAGCACCAAATCAGTACCTGATTTATTTGCCTCACGTTGTCCATACTAGCCAACAATTTTGAGTAGAATCTACAATGAACTAACAAGATCGCTCAATGTACACTATGAATCAGCTCGATCGTTGCAGTTTCTTGCCGTGGCCGGTGAGGCTCAGCCGGAAGGCAGGCCGCCGCGAATGCTTGGGGTCTGCGTCCAGCGTCTCCTCGGCTTCACGTTGCTCATCAAACCGTACAGCCGCGGAGCCGCCACACGCGCCATAATCAAATCGCGGTCGCGACGCATGATGAGATCCAAGACCGATTACTCCCCATTAGATTAGATCTGACGAATTACTAAAAATCCCTTATTTAATTTTTTTTAAGTTCCAAATATACCCTTTTATATATTGGTAGTATATACTGATAGTATATTGTACCGTAAAAGTTCTCTATGTGCCCGCCGTATTCTCCCATTTTACTTCAGATAATAAGTGCTTAATTGACCTTGTTCTCTTCATGTGTGCGTGTCTAAACCATTTCATTTCATATAAAAAAATGTACAAAATCTCATCTAACAACATTTAGGTTTTTACTTTGCTGCTTAAAAATACCCATTAATCATTAGCAAGATTTTTGGCCATTTTACTTTGAGAAAAAGTATGAATTACCCCTCCAGCCCCCCCCCCCAACCGAACTATTGCAGTCAACCGAATTACCCCCTGAACCATAAAACCAGACATCGTTCACCCTGAACTTTCAATATTGGACGAATTACTCCCCACAACCCCATCTAGAGCGGTTTGTCCTACGTGGCGTACATGTGGCAGGTCCAATCAACATTTCTTTTTTTAAAATGGTGGGGCCCACCTGTCATCCTCCTCTTTCTCCTCTTCCCCTCTCTTCCCCCTCTCTCTCTCAGGCGTGGGCACAGGTCACGCAGCGGCAAGCGTTCGGCACGTGCGGTCGGCGCCAGTGCGGGAAACGGAGATGTGAGCGGTGAACTCCGGGAGGGAGTCGGAGTTGTGGGCGGAGTACCTGAACCGCGGCATCCGGTCAGCATAGACAACGAGCAGCGCCCCTTCAGCGTGTCGACAGCGAACCCCAGCGCGACCCTCCCGGCGACGTTGGAGCTCGGACACGCCAGACACAACCCGCTCCTCCTCCTTCTCCTTTCCCGCTGTCCCAACAGCACGGAGCTTAGACATGCCGACACCGAAGAAATTTGACACGAGCACCTGCCAACCCGCGGCGTCCCACTTGGCGCATTGGTGAAGCTACCTGTCCCCGACATAGGACACCCCGCCAGCGGTGCCCTTCAGGACGGTGGCCGCGAGCGCCACGAAGGGGGAAGAGGATGGGATGATGGAGGCAGGGGCCCACCACTCCGGCTCCCTCCCGGAGTTCTCCGCTCCCACTGCCACGTCCCGTGCCATCACCCGCCACCCGCCCCTGCGCGCCGTCGTGCGCGTCGACCGCCCGCCGCCGCTCAACCTGCGCCCACACCTGACGACGCTCGAGAGAGAGGGGGGAGGAGGGGAAGAGGACAAAGAGGGCTCCTGCCTCGTCCCGCGCCGGCGCCAACCGCCCGCCCCTGCCCGCCGCCGCGGACGTCGAACGCTTGCCGCTGCGCGACCTGTGCCCATGCCCGAGAGAGAGTGAGAAAGAAAGAGGGGAAGAGGAGAAAGATGAGGGTGACAGGTGGGCCCCGCCATTTAGAAAAAGAAAATAATGATTGGACGTGCCATGCGTACACCACGTAGGACAAAACCGCTCTGGATTGGGTTGAGGGGGGTAATTCGTCTGGTATTAAAAATTCAGGGTGAGCGATATCTGGTTTTCAGGTTCAGGGGATAATTTGGTCGACCGCGATAGTTCGGGGGGGTAATTCGTACTTTTTCCTTTTACTTTGCTAATTATTTTTTGCCACAATTGAACAATCTAGCGACATACTATATGCATCAACTATGCATAGTTATATTTTCGGTGGATCTATATCATACATCCCACTAGCATGATTGCAGGTAACAAAATGCGTCAATGTGAACCAATTAGGAGGGTTAGCTTGTTGGTACAAATAAAACATATAAACATATGTATTAGCAATAATATCCTTTTAGGTTTTGTTAAAAGAGAGACCCTAAACATTCAATTAAAAAAAGGAAAATCACAATTTACACATAATTTGTTATAAATGTTTTCTAAACAAATAATTGAACATAGGGATGAATTAAAGATTATATTGTATAAAGCTAACAAATAGCATGGAAAATTTATCAAAGCAATACCGATGAAAAAAAATTGTTAAGAAATATTATTTTTAATGCGTGGAAGACGCCATACGGTTGATATTCTACTATTAAAAATTTGTCAATGTAGCCTAAGATACATTTCCGCGCGAATTCGCGGACTACCTTTATCCATATAAGTTTATTTCACAACAGGGAAAGGGTAAAGATTTTCAACACTATATTTTAAGAAGAACAAATTCGATGAGAGTGTTTGGTTTCCTAGGATTTGAATCTTTTTGGCACATACGGAGTAGGCTTTTGTTTCATCATTGTGACAATTGTAGCATTTTGCAATAATTGTCACCCAACAGGCAATTAAATGGGGCATCCTGGCTTATGGGCCTGATCTGGCCATAGGCCATAGGCCCGGCCACATCCATTTCTGCTCCAGCGAGCATGTGACATGCAGGCCTCATTGCTAGGCCATTCAATTTCAGTTTCAGCTTAGGATTTATGTAAGCCACACCTTACCTAATTTTTCTAGGCCAAACTAATTTTGCCAAATCGCATCTTATAGTTTATAAGAATGCGTTTGCTAAGAAAATTAAAGTAAAAAAATTGAACCTGACACATACTCTCTCAGATGTCATACTAAGTTTATTTATTTTATTTGAGAACGAAGAGAGCAGTACCTTTGTGTCTGAATCATGTGGCATATAATACGAAGTACGCTCATTATTAACTAATTAAGTAATAGCTATTTTTTTAAAAAAAATTAATATGATTTTCTAAAGCAACTTTCTAATATAACTTTTTTTTAAAAAAAACACACCATTTAACAGTTTGGAAAATGTGCGCGTGAAAAATGAGGAAGGTGAAGTTGGGACCTCGGCATATGAGCCTAAAAGACTAGCTACTAAGGCCATTCCCAACCCAAAACACTAGATATGGTTTTCAAAAACTCCAAATCATCAAGAAACTAGTACTAGACACTAATCCTCCAATTCAAACACCACTATTCCATACTTAAATTTAATACTACTTATCTCATATGATGTTTTGGATGTTGTGTAGAAACCATGTCTCATGCAAGACATGGTTTCCTTCTCTTTCCTTATTTATTCACTTTCCACAATATTTTTCATCTTATGTGGCAGCTTATTTAATGCTATGGATACCATCCTAGTCAATGGGTTGAAAATGGCCTAATCCTAATTATAGGTAGACATAACTTTTGGGACCACCTTTACATTTGTTGACAAATTTTCTCCTAAAAATTTGACAGATGTAATTATAGTACAATCGTAGTGTAATTACACTGTAACTTATATGTAATTACACTGTAACTTGCATGTAACTACAATGTAACTTATATGTAAGTTTCACATAATTTTGAATCGTTAGATCTATTACAAGATTTGTTTTGGTGAGGAAGAAAACAAATCATAGCACACACATATGTGAAAGAATTTATTCCCACAACCTCCATTTTATCGAAATAACATGTTATGGAGAGATTTTTAAAAGTTACGTACAAGTTACACTATAGTTACAGTGTAATTACATGCAAGTTACAGTGTAATTACATGCAAGTTACTGTGTAATTACACTACGATTGTACTCTAATTACATCTGTCAAATTTTTGGGGTAAAATTTGTCGACAAATATATAGCAAAATTGTAACTTTTTTTGTTAACAGAGGTAGGTTACAAAACTAAAAACGTGACAAATCTGAGAGATATCGAACCAACGACCCTCTAAATGATTTGGACTCTGGTGAAACCCATGGACTTTGCTTGGAGGCCAGAGGGATTTTCCTTAATTCCCGAGGCATATGATTCTGTTTCATGTGAAATCTCTCTGCGTAGACAAAATTATGTACTAGCCTAGGGAATAAAGCGAACTTGCAGCACAAAAGTTCTCCAAATTCACTCAAATGTGGCCAGGAATACCTTCAAAGTTTGTCTGATCGACTCGAACAGAAAAAAAAAAGAAATCCTTTATCTAATTTCTTGTTGCCGTCCCTAAATAAAATCCTAGTACTCTTGAATACTCAGTCTTAGAGAGTTCTTACCAAATTAAGGTATACAGTACAAAAGAATATGCTCGGTGCTTAAAATTACAAAGTCTAATCTTCAAATCCATGCGGTGTCAACAAATTTCTTGCAAGAAAATGGGAAGTCCAGCAGAAGCGACACTTTTCAATTGCTTATTTAGTCAGACAGATCAGGACGGATATTCAAAGTAATATTCTGGTCAAAGCTTTGGTCCTTGAGTGTTGACGATTTTCTCAATTCATAAATTAATCCTCCATCTTATAGAGCAATAAAACACACTATCAAGGATCTATTTATTTTTTATTTTTAAGAAGAGAGAGTACAATTATAGACGCACACAGTCACAGAACCATGCCACACCACCACATAAACATACACACGTACACATGCACCCCTAGAACATGGCACAAACATATAACACTGGAACTTTATGGTTAAACGACTGAACCTTTTATCATTCACCATTAATAAGTAATTCCATATGCTAATAACAAAAAAAATACTTATTTCTATAGTATTTTGGGGTTTGATGAGTTTCACTTGATCATTGGGTTCGTATAAATTCAGATATGCAACAAAAATAAACAAATCCAAATTTAACTAAGCCTATAAAATTCTTATGTTTTTAATGTATTTTGGATATACTGACATTTTAATGTGGATATACTAACATTGATGCACAATATATAACATACGAGAAATTTACTTGCATATTTATATCAGAGGACATAAATGGTTGCTTTCTCTCACTACATTGTAGCCGACCACAGATGGGCGACGATAATATGGAGGGCACCAACTTCGTAAAGTGACGACGAGGAATAACAATAATTCATTTAAAAATAGAGAAATCTAAAAGCTACTTAGTGGTGGCCTATAATGTTTATTTATACTATTATAAAGTTTATCCTCATTGGATTTAATTTTGTCTCCTGCGACCTTTGACTTGTGATTGTGAAAGCAATCTAGTTGCACAATTAATTAATGAAAATTTTGTCGCCTCAATCTTAAAAGCAAAAGGTAGCTAAAAAAGTGAGATATTGCATCATCTATTCATCTTAAAGGCATGAACGTAGGTTATGTGTACTCGAGATGTCTTAGCAAGCGTGAATCACGCTGTTATAAGGTCTACATCTGTGTTCAAGCAACATGGATCATTCTGTCAAGCTTTCTTTGTTTGGCCTCAGGCATCATGAATCATGCACCTGAGCGAAGAGAAATGACGGTTCTTCTTTATCTTCTCTCTGATTTTTACTAGAGCTTATTTTTCGATTCGAAATTATGTTTGCAATAATGGCAAGCATTCCATATATACAGAATTGCAAATGTAAAGTTCAATAGATATAATGTTTACCATGTCATAGTTGTTTTAAGAGATAAGTCCATTTTACACCCCTGAATTCTTTGTTTTGCCTAAAACACACCCTTCAACTCTAAACCAGACATCCAACCTCGTCCAACATTCAATATCATGCAAATTACCCCAAACTTGGTTTCTACCCAGTTCCGGTTTTCATCCACCATGAGACGCCTTGTTGGACACCAACTGTTCAAAGTAGTGGGTTCCGACGGATTTGAAAATTAAATTATACAGTTTTCATCTCTTTTTTTTTTTGAAAAATGTATAGTTATTGAGCTAAATATTTCAGTAAGATTAATATTATAATTTATTTTCTCAAATATGTTAAAAATAAAAATGAATTTAAAAAATATGACCTTCCTAAACAAACTTAAAATAAGTTCTCAAATTTATTTATTCCAAGCTAAAAAGGAATGAATTTAAAAAATATTTGACCTACCAAATGAGTACTTAGGATAAACAGATATTGAGCTGGCATTTGACTCCAGGACCTTTGGATAGGAGCAAGAGTGTCTACCACTGCGCTAACGCCACCACTGCTTTGTATATTGAACAATGGTCAGTGCCAATATGGAGATTTGATGATGTGGCAAATATTGCCACATCAGACAAGATTTCAGCACTAACCCGCTGATGCTGAGGTCACAATAATTTCTAAATTTAGTTTTTGGCATAGTCTATTCTTAAAATAACTTATGTAAAATGGTCAATTTACCAATATTTCGGCAAATATTATTCCATCCATCTTAAAATATAGCAATCTATAATGGGATTAGATATATCCTAGAATTACGAATCTAGACATACACTTTATCCAGATTCGTAGTTTTAGGATGAGTCAGGTTGTTAAATTTTGAAACGAAGGTAGTATAGAGATGTGCGCTTGTCGTTATATGTGTGCATATTAGCATGTGGACATAATATTTACTCCCTCTATCTTAGAATATAGAAACCTAGATTATGCTATTTAGATTCATAGAACTAAAAAATATGAGGAATGCTATATGACAGTTTCCCGTTCGGGCGGGATAATATCTCTGAGATATCATCCGATATCAGTATCATCCCGTCCGAATGGATATTAGCCGATACATAAGAGATATCATCATGTCCTGTAGCATTTTTCGAAAAAGAATTTGGGCATGCTTTCTGGTCAGATTTGTAGTATTAGAAAATGTCTTCTTATTTATTTATATTTTGAGACGAGATATTAGGTGAAACATGAAAAGAGATTAACGTGTGGCTCCATCAATTTACCGTCAGCCACAGCGTTATACGCGTGAAAAGGGTACTACAGTATACTAGACCAGTCAACACTCGCCAGCGCAAATCCTTTTCGAATCCCCGGTGCTCGTTCTCTAGCGCCCCCCCCACCCCCCCCCCCCCCCCCCAAAAAAAAAAAAAAAGGCGACGGTCGACAAACGCTTTTTCCCCACGATTTGTGAAATCCCCAAAAAGAGCTCCCCCCATATAATTGGTCCACTCCACTACGGTCTGCACCGCACGCATCCCGATGCCTATAAATCCCCACGATTCCCCCCTATCCTCCTCCTCCTCCGTTCCTTTCCCGCCGCCGCCTCCTATAGCCACCCTTCCCCCTACCCCCAAAAATCCCCCACCTCCCAATCCCCCAAACCCCTCCTCCACCTCCACCTCCGCCATGGGCAGCTTCGCCTCCCCCCTCGACGCCGCCCCCGCCCCTCCCACCGCCAAGCCCTCCCCTCCGCCGGCGCCGGCGGCGGCCAACGGGCTGGTGACCCAGGAGGAGCTGAAGCGGGTGGCGGCGCACCGGGCCGTGGAGATGGTGGAGCCCGGGATGACGCTGGGCCTCGGCACGGGCTCCACCGCGGCCCACGCGCTGGACCGCCTCGGCGACCTCCTCCGGTCCGGGGAGCTCGCCGCGGTGGCCGGCGTCCCGACCTCGCTCAAGACGGAGGCGCACGCCGCCAGGGTGGGGATCCCGATGCTGCCGCTCGGGGAGGCGGGCGGGATCGATCTGTCCATCGACGGCGCCGACGAGGTCGACCCGGAGCTCAACCTCGTGAAGGGGCGGGGTGGGTCGCTGCTCAGGGAGAAGATGATCGAGGGGTCCGGGGGAAGGTTCGTCGTCATCGTCGATGAGTCCAAGCTCGTCCCGCGGCTCGGCTGTACGGGCGCCGTCCCCGTCGAGGTTGTACCCTTCGGGTGCGACCACACTCTGGGCCTCGTCCGCAAGGTGTTCGACGGATTGCCTGGCTTCAGCGCGAGGCTCAGGACGGTCGCCTCCAAGGACGGCGAGGGGAAGGAGGAGATGTTCGTCACCGACAACGGCAACTACATCGTCGAGATGTTCTTCGAGGATGGCATACGCGGCGACCTCAACGAGATCAGCGACCGCCTCCTACGGATCACCGGCGTCGTCGAGCACGGCATGTTCCTCGGCATGGCCACCTCGGTGGTCGTCGCCAAGAAGGACGGCACCGTCGCCCTGCTCCACAAGAAGAAGTAGCCGCCCCGGCAGCGGCGGCGGCGCCACCACCGACGCCAAAATAAACCAAGATTTTGCAGCGAAGCGAGGGCAGCCCCAGCAGCTGGTGCCCCTCCCCAACCCAAGTATCTATTGCTCTCTAGTATGTTGAACTTGATGTACGTCTCTACTATTACCATGATTTCTCTCTTTTTTTCATGGTAATGTTCTTGAGTGATGCTATCAATGGACGAAGCTAATAACTTGTGGACTTTTGATCCATGGTAATATCAAGTCAATTTCTTCGTCATTATCTGCTTTCTTGAATTTGCATTGGTTGGTCAGTAAGTTACTGAAGGTGGATTGGACCTATGCATTAGATTGGATTGGATGTTGTCCTCATGGTGGCGACATTTTGAGCCCCATTGGATCTTTCTTGGATTTATTTTACAGAGAAATAGTTCATTCACCGCATGGATGGGGGGAAATTCACTCGTAAGGCTCGTTGTTCTTGAAGAAAATGTATGTGTGGCAGATGTTTCTTGGTTTCATGGATAATCCGATCTAGAGCTGATATGAATTGTGAAATTCTATAAATTCTATAGATAAGTATTACTCCTATGTATAAGATGAATATCCAATGAAAGCGAATGCTGATTTTCTCCTGAAATTTCCCTCTATATGTGTATTTTGTACTATTTAAGAAGAAAACTGAAAACTGGCGGTATGTATGAACACCACCAGGCCACTATGTGGCGATCAGGCGATGTTCCAAGCCTGTGACAACGGATTTGTACTGAAATATATATTTTTTATGTGAATTCACATGCATTTTCCAGCATTTGCTCTTATACTACGAACTGCGGAGCAAAACAATCTACTGCACTCTGTTTTCGGAGAACATTCCTGCAAAAACAGAAAAGAAAGAGAAAAAAGGGCATTTGCATTCCACTCGTTTTCAGCGTGCGCACTATGCGCCCAAGCAACAAGGAAACGAGGCAAGTTTCAGAAAGCAGCACGCCAGTGAATTCTTAATAAACAAATTAATAATCTAACAAAAAAAAAAACCTCGTGGTGTAGCCGTGCAAGCCTTGCGATCGCTGCTGATGCGGGTTTTCTTCTCGTCCTTGTTGGACGCTACATTAGTTAGACGATTGGGAGCCCAACTTAGACCTACCTGTCTAAGCCCCATCTGCTGGACTAATAAATCAAAGAAAAGCAAAATTTTAAATTTTTAAATTTGCTTTTGAAGTTGATTTTAAAATATTTTCAATGTAATTTTTTTTAATATTGACTTTTAAGTCACTACGAACAAATATATAAATGTTTTACCTGCAAACTAATTGCTATTCCCTAATAAATCGTTTTGGTTTATTAGAGAATATGGGTAACCGATGAAGCTCCTGGACTTATTTGTTCCTTGTTTTATCAACGGTATACTGAACAGATAAAATTATCATTATTCTATATTATTTATCCTTGGAGATGTCATGTATGGCCTGCTTCATGCCATCGGCTTTGGCCTCGTGTACCAGGTCAAATGCTAATAAAACCAAGTTAACATGCGCATTCCTCATCACAGATTCGGATACAGTAAAAGGTGATGTCGACGTAGAGGATGAAAAGTCCATTGCACTAAGACCATTTTTTCACCGTCACATTGAAATCCAATGGTTCTGGGTATATTCGGTTTGAAGGAATTTTACATGAAGTTTAGAGGAATTGAACTACTTTCTGCAAAAATCCTATAGAACTTCTGCATTTCGAAGAGGCCCTCAGATCGAGAGTGTTGTGCCGGAAGGCCGGAACTACAGTAGTTTGGCTACCGTCATGTACATGCGCACAGTAGGAGCTGATCATTTACGATAATGACACATGATTTTTTTTTCTTACACAAACGACGCATGATTTTAGGGCACTAACATGTGGACTAGAGGGCCTTGTTCCATGGTTTAACTTACCTTTTTGAAGGTAAAAACTGGTCTTGGTCGTTTGCTGAAAACCAAGAAAGAACAGTGAAAACTGATAACTTTTGTCCGTGAACCCAAAAGTTTGTTTTCACAAACCGGTAACCAATAGATTCACGAAAACCAGTCGACAAAATGTAAAACCCGCTATAATAAATTACTAATTATTTAATTTGAGGATTACAAATTATTATAAACATAAAATTCGGCACTTCCTATATATCCTTATTAGTAACCGTTGGTTATCAGTTTTTGTTTTACAAAAAGCTTAAATAAAAAGTTACCAATAGCCAGATTGTTAAATAAATATGCGTATTCAAACTTTTGATGTGGCTAATAGCCTAATATGTACTCTTTTGTATAGGTCTAGCTTATAAACCACATCAATACACATTACTACCTCTGTTTAATATTATAAGATATTTTAATATTTTTTCTAGTCAAATTACATTTAAGTTCAATCAAGTTTATAGAAAAACATAGTAATATTTTCAACCCAAAACAAACAACTATTAAAATGTACTCCCTCCATCTCAAAATATAAGAAGTTTTAAAGTTGGACACGGTTATTAAGAAAGTAGGTAGAAGTGAGTAGTGGATGGTTGTAATTGGATGAGTGATGGAGGTAGCTGAGAAAAGTGAATAGTGGAGGATTGTGATTGGTTGGGAAGAGGATGTTAGTGGAGAATTTGTTATATTTTGGAACAAATCCTGAGGGCTAAAAGTTGTTATGGCTGAGTTTAGTTCCAAACTTTTTCTTCAAACTTCCAACTTTTCCATCACATCCAAACTTTTCTACACACACAAACTTCCAACTTTTCCATCACATCGTTCCAATTTCAACCAAACTTTCAATTTTGGCCTGAACTAAACGCACCCTATATTTTGGGACGGAGGGAGTATTTCATTTGTTAGATTTAATAAAACTAGTTTGGTGTTATGAAAGCTGCTATTTTTTTCTATAAACTTTGTCAGACTTAAAAAGTTTTATAATATGAAACGGCAGGGATTAATATTGAAAGAAAAAATCAAGTTCATATAACTTCAAATCTGAATTTGAATATAATCTTGGACAGTACACCAGATAACATTCGGCAGCCGAGAAACGGCTGCCGTCCAGTATGGAGCATCCAGCATCCTTATCTTCGGTCTCAGTCACAGACTCGGTCTGAAACACCACGATGTCGAGTCGTCGACGGCATCCTCGCCGCTGTGACCCACCTTGTGGGCTTATGGCCAATTAACGGGACCAGGCGTCCAGTATGGCAGCACTCACAGGCACGGGCATATGCAGGGTTCAACTTCAACCAGGATGCAAGGACTCCATCGGTTGCCCATATACTCCCTCCGGTTTCCAAAATAAATAAATACATGTTTATTTTTATTATAATATTTTTAAAGTTAAATAAATACATGTTTACTTTTATTATAGAATTTCAAAGATAAATATATATATATTATTCTAGTTTATTTAAACTAAATATTTTAAAAAGTTACAGTAATAAAATTACAAAAGTTTAATCTCAACCCTGTTTAAAACATTAAGAATTATGGAATCGGGGGTTGCTTAAAAAAGAGAAAATTTCACAGGTATTATGAACTAAGTTACACGAAACCACATGAATTTTGTCACATGGCACATAAACCCACATATTATGGTCACAAGGTTTCATTAAACCACAATATTGATCATTTTGATTTTTAATCTACAACACTTTTGAGTTCTTTAATCATATCTCAAATTTATGAGTTCTTTATCCATCGTATAAATGTTACATTATGTAAGTATAGCCTTTTAAATTTTTATATAGGAGTATATCAAATTGGTTAACCGTGTGGTTTTGCGAAACTTTAAAACTATAATATCTGAGGTAATGTGTCACGTGCTAAAATTCCTATAGATTTGTAAAACTTGGACTATGATAAGTGAGGTAAGTTCAAATTTTAACAACGGCTTATAAGCTATAGTATAAGCTTTTGCACTTGCAATTACAGAGTGCATTATTTTGCGGTACTCTCTCCATTTGATTTCTTTTCAAACTATTTTTAGGTTTGGACTAAATTTATAGAAAAAATTATCAATATCTACAACACCAAATTAATTTCATTAAATATAACATTGAATATATTTATGATAATATGTTTATTTTGTGGTGAAAATGTTGCTATATTTTTTTATAGATCTAATCAAACTTTAAAAAGATTAACTAGAAAATCAAAGCAACTTGTAATACGGATGGAGCATCTTTCATTTAATTGACAAAACATAGTTTGCAAGGAAGATATTTCTAAATAGGGTACAATATAGAAGTACATAACTAACACAGCATATTTTGAGGACAGAAAAATACTGAAAAAGAAAAGTGTCCATGAGAACCTTGAATTTCCTCCAAAATTTGTGAGAGTTAAAGTATTCCATAAGAATTTCATTTTATTATAAGTACCATTCCTCTTTTTCCGGATCGGAGAATCACGGTATACGGGAAAGTTCTATAGGCTTGGAACCCTAAAAAAAAAAACTTTCTCTGCGGATCCTTCGTTCAAAAAGGCCGAAACCCGAAAGGGTGAAAAAAGTAGTTGTAAAAATGCTAGGAGTGTCATCTAACCTACCTCAAAAATTTTAAAGGTGTGTCTGAAATAAATGATCCGACGGATTATGAACGATTGCTTATATGAATAAATTAAATATTACAAATCTAAAATGTTATCTTAGTACTGATAACTTATCCAAGCAATATAATAATATGGAATTTTCTTCCAAAACAATATTTTAAAAAGGTTATGAAGCGAAGTTGCTTTAGTGCAGCTTAACTGATTGGGTTTCTTGTGGTGAAATATAAAATATGTTCATATGTGTTAAAGTTTTAGATTTACATAAGTGCTCGTATTTACGGTGAATTATTCTTCTAGTGGTAGGCAATAGGTACCTATCGATAGCGAAACGTTTATGGTGACCCCATCAATCTCAAAAATATGGTAAATTTTTCAAATTTGCTCATAGGGGTAGGTTGTCTGTGTTATCTTTGTTAATCTCAAGATGTCCAGACTTTTTTTTCAAAAGTGCGGAGCTTACAGGTATAGAGCGTGTGTTCACATAGATTGAGTATGTATCTGTTGTGAGCAAATGAGTTTGCCATGTACTACCTCCGTTTTTTAATATATTACGACGTTGATGTTTAACAAACATTAACCATTTATCTTATTCAAAATTATTTTATAAATATAAAAAATTAATTCATGTTTAAAAAACATTTAACGATAAATCAAGTCATAATAAAATAAATGATAATTACATATATTTTTTTAAATAAGATGAATGGTCAAACGTATTTAAAAAGTCAACAACATTATATATTAAAAAACAAATGGATTATTTCTAAAAGAAAGGAAAAGGTGAAACGAATATCGCACATGGTCTGCTGCCTAAAATTGCAAAAGAGTAAATTGAAGGATAGAGCTGAGCTGACGGTCGCTTTCTATAGTTGGCTTGGCGTGGTGTGTGTCCGTCCTGGGCGGCTCACGTCGCGCGGTCCCCCGCCTTTCGCGGATATGCCGCCGCGGCGCGTCGCGGCCTCGCTCACGTGGACGGTGGACGTGGGGGCGTTGCGTTGGTTCCCCGAACCGAGCAGGCAGGCGCAGGTATAGAGCCAGAGGCTAGGGTTACCAAATTACTACATCCGTCCTCAGAATAAATGCAGTTGTGGGATCTGTGTCCAACGTTTGACCATTCGTCTTATTTAAAATTTATGAAAAAACTAAAAAAAATAGTCACCCATAAAATATTATTCATGTTTTATCATCTAATAACAATAAAAATACTAATCACGAATAAATTTTAAATAAAACAAACGGTCAAACGTTAGACATGAATAGTACAAAACTGTACTTATTTTGGGACGGAGGGAGTTCCACGCTGCTGATGGTCTCTCTGTTTGATTGTGTTAGCTGGCTGCTGCTGGACTCATTCTACGTAGGAAGAAGTTCATCCGAGATCCCTTAACTTATCAACGAACCCAATTTTCGTCTTTCAACCAAAAAACCACATACAACAGGCCCTCAACTGTTAAAACCAGTTCAAAACAAGTCCCAAGGCGGTTTGGACAGCAATTTCAGCTGACGTGGCACCTATGTGGCTAATTTGACTCGGTTTCATATGACGTGACATTGATGTGGCACATCAAGCAAAATTTAACAATTTTAAAAAATAAAACAAAATATGTGGGCCCACCTGTCAGTCAAATATATAAGATTAAAAATAGTGGGACCCGTATATCAGTGGGCCCCACTTCCTCTACCTCTCCCCTTTCTTCTTTGTATCCTATTCCTCCCCTTCTCCTTCTCCACCGAGCTTGACCAGTCCTGCAGCTTCACCACGCTCGCCGACCTAACCCTAATGGCGGAAGACCTCGAGACCACCAGCTCCTTCGCGCGAAGATCCGTGAGGTCGATTTGCCACCGCCACCGCCACCAGTAGCAACAGTGGAAGAGAACGGTGCAACGAAGGGGATGGAGGTGGAATGCAGGGGGCTGGGCAGCGCCGCCGGGGTGGTGGTGTTGAGGCGGTCCTTGGAGATGAAGGTGGCGGTAGTGGATGAGGAGAACCACGACGCCGGGAGCACCCACATGGCCACTCGCCTCGTGGTTGAGCTCATCAGCGGGAAGAAGGTGAATGCGTGGATCGAGTACTCTCCCAAGACCGACATGGATGTGTTTGTCTCCTACAGTTCTACTCGCCCAAGTGGCCTGCCGAGCCAGTAATCTCTGCACTGTTGTCAGCTTTTGTGCCTCCACGCAAGGGAGCATGGAGATGCACGCCGTCGAGTCGACGTGGAGACCGGCGAGGGGGCTGGGAGGCTGACGAGCGGGGCGGAGAGGCCAGCAGCGCGCCCAGAGAGGGAGCAGTGGTTTCGTCCAACTAGAGGGCATGAAGGCCGGCGAGCAAGCGCGGAGAGGGAGAAGGCGGGGGAGGCCGGCGAGCTCCTTCAAGTTCAAATCCGCCATCGCCAACACCACCTTCACCGTGCTCGTCGCCGCCTCCAAGCGTGGGAGAGGAGCAAGACGGCGGCTTTGAGGTCGGGGCAACCTCATTCAGATGTTGACGTCGACTCCGCGGAGGACGACAGCGGGAATGAAGGAGGCCGCGGAGATCCCGAGACCTCCCCGCGGCGGTCAAGCTGCTAGCATATCTCCCCACCAGGACTCCCCCCAAAGCAAAGCTAAACCCGTTCTTTAATTCAATACCTAGAGACCCGAAAGCTCCAGTCCAAGTTGAGGCGCAGTAGGAGGGATTTCTGTCACTATTATTAATGGACCACGTAAACATACTTTTTTAGTTTAGATTCTTATGCTGGACCTGCAGCCCTAGCCTGGGACACCACTGTGCGACATAAAGATCGGATCAAGTTATGATTTTCTCATTAAAAAAGAGTACCCGAGAAGAATAGATATGATCCAAAAACACTCTTATTCGATGAGGCGTAGAGCGTTTGCTATAAGATTGAATTGAAACGGTGACGTCGCGGCCGTCGCCTAGCTCCTCTCCAACGGCCGTTGCCCTTCTCCCCGCGACCACCGGCCGTCGCCCCGCTGGAGATCTAGACAGAGATGGGAAAGAAGGGGAAAGGGTGAGAAGACGAATATGACATTGTATCACTAACATGTGGGCCGTTATTTAATTAAGACATGTGGGCACCACATGTTTTTTTTTTCCAGATCAATCTGCCACGTAAGTGTTACATTTCCACCACGTAGGACGAAGACCTAGTCAAACTAGCCGCGTAAATGTCACGTTAGCCAAAACCATCATCCAAACCATCGAGGGACCCCATATGTATTGGTTTTGACAATTAAGGGACTCGTTGTATCTGGTATCACAGTTCGAGGACAAAAATCGAACTCGATGTAAAGTTAAGGGACCTGAAATGAACTTATTCCTTCTACGTACTAAAATTTTTGGTATGGTCTTGGTTGGTTGTCTTTAAGATGTTCAAGTTGGTTGGTGTAGGAAAAAGTCCACTTGGACTCCCTTACAAGTAGGCTGAAATCTAATTCGTATCCTTAAAAAAAAATCGATAAGATGGCTCCCACAAATATCAAAACAAGTACAGATCGACTCCTATGATTGTATTGAAGGTGGTATTATATGACATAGCACCTTGACCTTGGTCAACACTGTTGACCCAATCAATCTTGTCCAAAATTGGTAACTGACAATGAGCCATTCTTAGTTGAGTCAGATCCAGGCCGGTAAATGCTTGCACGTATCCAGCCCGCTCTCACACACCCCCATTGTTGGTTGACCCAAAATAGATCCAGTTCTCAAGATTCGCAACAAGAGGAGGGCGATGGCTTGGGTGGCGCTGGAGTGCGGCGCGACGGTCGTTTGGTGCGGTTCCATTGGTGTATCGCTGGTGAGCTTGTCCCAATTAGTAATAAGTCATGTTTGGTAGATCTCGAACTCCTAAATTTAGCTTCAGGGGTTGGGTTTGGAGTGAAGTAGCCTAAACCCAGCTCCACCTATCTAGTTCATTTTGTGGTAGTGCTCCACCTAGCTCCTTTCCTATTTTAGGTGGAGCTGAAATTGTATTGTTTGTCTGGACTCTAACTCCAGGAGAGGTGGAAGTGTGCCAAACATGCCAGTAGTATTATAGTCATATTGTAGTACTGAACCTAGTGCTTGAGTAATAAAAGATACTGCCTCATTTTCATATTACAAGTTCTTTGACTTTTTTCCTAATGAAATTTATTTAGGTTTGATAAGTCTATAGAAATTTAGCAACATTTATAATACCAAATTAGTTCCATTAAAAATAACATTTGATAATATATTTGTTTTGTATTGAAAATATTGCTATATTTTTCTATAACCTTTATCAAAAGCGACTTATATCGGAGGGAGTAGTAATGAAATTGCTTGATTCAGGGATAGTAATAAGAGCATATCAATATATGACTCCGGATGGTTGTTAATTGTAAAACAAGCATACTGGCTTTTAGTCACTGTAATAGGATGCAAAAAATATTTATTTAAACTTCGGTTAATCAACATGACACACTGTTATTGCACCAACTGTTAACCCAGCTGATTTTTTTTTTTAAAAAAAAACGCTCTTCCATATAGGTCTGTGAATAAGTTACCTACTGCAGCTGAAGCTTTTGGTTGATTGCTTCCTGGTGTAACTGATAAATATAAACGTACTAGAAAATAGGCAGTAACACAATTTCAACCAAATAGCTCGTTTACTGGGTTTGTTGATTTTGGCCTGCATAACCTTGAATTCTTTGGTGTTTAACCTTATATTCTTATTAACACGGACAGCACAAGTGCACAACAACATCACATCAGCATAGCACCTCGATAGATTGGCAAACAGAACTACTGGATGCTTGCCGGCTTCATCCAATTATTATTGGAACTGATCCATTTATTGTCTTCACCATTAGCTTCAGCATTGAATCTCTTCTCCCTCAAAGTAGGCCTACACCAGGATTCATGAAAGGTAGGCATTTATTAAAATATATCTACATTGTTCAGGGAACTTTCTTCTCAATCTCCAGCATTTCCTGATAAGAGCAAGTTTAATAGTATAGCCAACTACTAGCTCCAAGTCATCTATAACCAATGTAATAGCTAATTCATACAATAGTTGTTTATTATACTATCAATATATGGTTCTACCTGTCATACACATATTACGTCTTGTAGTCCGTGCAGCAGCTGGCTACAGATATATAGCCCGCTTCTCTTCTCTTTCTTTTTTTATCTCTTTAAAATATGTTTATTGCTAGCTTATAGCCTGCTATTGTACCTGCTCTAATGCCATCAAAACCAAGGCTGTGTTTAGTTCAGCGCAAAATTTGAATTTTGGTTGAAATTAGAGATGATGTGACTGAAAAGTTGTGTGTGTATGACAGGTTGATGTGATGGAAAAGGACTGAAGTTTGGATCCAAACTTTGGATCTAAACACAGCCCAAGATGGTGCTACAGCACCAAAAAGAATCACTGGTTTCTGTATAACTGTACAAGCATTGACTGTTTCATGTGGTTCAATACTTTGGGTCTTGGCTGTAGAATCTGCAGAGTGTAGAAAAAACAATAAATTGTTTATGTTTGCGTGGTGCAGAAAATTATATTGTGCACTGTACACAGATGGCTGGTTCATGTTTTCTTTTGTTGTTTTTTTCTGTTAAAAAAATTGATAGCTTCCTCAGCACAGCTGCTTTCTTTACCCCTTATGCCCTCATCTGTAACAACCCCAATCTCCCACACAACTAGTTGGAGAAACACCAGCACCTCGATAATCAAATTAAAAAGAAAACAAACAAAGCCAAAGGTCCAAAAAGGCGAAACAGAGTTTTTCCCATTTAAAAAAGAAGAGATGACAAAAGAAGATCCATTGGTGCATAAATCTAGTATAAGGCCCCCATTGGGCAATTGGATTTCATGAAATTCACATAAAACCGTACAATTCCTATTGACATCCTGTAGTTAGGCCTGGTTTAGTTCCCAACTTTTTCTTCAAACTTCCAACTTTTCTATCACATCAAAACTTTCCTACACTCACAAACTTCCAACTTTTCCGTCACATCGTTCCAATTTCAATCAAACTTCCAATTTTAGCGTAAACTAAACACACCCTTATTCTACACCAAATAGGACCTGTCAGCTACCAGAGTACCCCCATGATGACAGCAGATGGAATGGAACTGAGTGCCACCAGAACTAGGTGGTGATGAGAGGTGGTGCAGAGCCTGGAGAATGGAGATGGAATAAAGCAAGACCAACAACAGGAATAGCTAGGAGGAACAAGAAATACTAGGTGTAGAGAATCAAACCCTAGGGGGGCATTTGCAAGCAGCAACGCCGCTAGTCGCTAGACAACTGACCATGCTCCGTTCATATAGCGTAGGTAACTACAATGAAGATCATGCTGTTATCTACAGATAAAAATGTAAGAAATATTTAATTCAGCCACATTATAGAGCACTTGAATAGGTGTCATCATGATAATCAATTACGCGAGATCAAAATGCCAATGTGTGATTGTGCGACTCACAGATCCCAAACTGCACTACACAGGAAATTTCAGACATGAGAGCAACATTGTAAAGAACTCGGGATAATCTGGTTGGTTAATACCACTACATAGAGGCATTCAGCCATGAATTCATGCATTGTGGTTGTAGCTATGCAATTTGAGCTAATTTAGAGAACAAAACAAATCATAATTCCTGTGAAATATTAGTAGTATGACAAGTCTGTAAAGTTTATAAGGTGGCCAGGTAAGTTTCAGAATAGTTGACAAAAATTTCAGCCAAATTTCTTGCTTGGAGAAAATCTCCAACCACAGGTTAGCACAATGCAATGATCTCAGGAACCTAATCATATTTATCTTGCAAAAACACAAGCAGTGTTTGTGTTTGCTCAACCTTCAGAAGAAATCCTGGAGTCCCCGGCCGGCGAAGACGCGGTCGGAGAGCTCGGCGAGGAGCGCGTTGACGGAGAGCAGCGCGGCGGTGGAGCCCGCGATGACGCCGAGCACCACGCCGGTGGTGCCCACCACCTTCCCGGGCGCCGGCCACTCGATCTCCGACATCTCCTGCGCGACGCCGGCCCACCACCCGCCGCCGCCCCCGGCCGCGGCCTCCGCCTCCTTCCGCGCCCGCAGCACCTCCTTCAGCTCCGCCGCCACCGCCTCGGGGCTCTTCTCCCCTCCTCCTCCTCCTCCTCCCGCCTCCACCTCCCCGGCCTCCTCCGCGCCGTCCACCGCGGTCGCGGACGCCTCCTGCTGCTCCTGCTCCTGCCCCTTCTTGTTCTCCGCCGCGCCTGCGCCTGCGCCCTTGGACTTGGAGGCCGCGCGGGCGAGGCGGCCGCGGCAGCCGCCGGCGGCGGCGGCGGAGCGGGAGAGGGATAGGGAGATCGCGGGAGGGAGGAGGGTGGAGAAGGAAGCGCGCGTGGCGGCGGCGGCTGGGGCTGGGGCGGGGGCGAGGAGGCTGGCGGCGGATGGGGTGGTGGTGGTGGTGGTGGTCGGCGTGGTCGCCATGGCTTCCCGGTTTGGTTGGTCCAGCGGCTGTTCGGCGTCGGAGATAAGAGTCGAGGAGATGGGAGGTCGTCTCCTCTCCTCCTGGAGCCGTCCGATCGCTGGTCAACGGTCAGATCAGATGATCAGAGGCTTCGTTTTTTTTTAAGAAACAGAATACGGGTAAGTTCTTTCCCTAACTTTTTCCAACTCACATCTCTCATTTTCCACGCGCACACGCTTTTCAAACTGCTAAATTGTATATTTTTTATAAAAATTTTCTATACGAAAGTTGCTTTAAAAAATTATATTAATCCATTTTTCAAAATAAATTTAATAAATACTTAATTAATCACGCGCTAATGGATCACTTCGTTTTTCATGCAAAACAGATTTATTCCCAACGCTACCAAACGAAAGCCCTAAACACATGTGCACACTCGCACACCCCTATCCATATGAGCAACTTCGGAAAACTAAACTGACATATCTTAATATTAACAAAGTTACTAAGGACACATTGCTATCGACGAATATGTCGCATATCACTAAAAGAATAATTAATCATAAATACAATCAACCGTATAAATTTAGAACTTGAACTTAAGAAGCTAATTTCACCGCAAGGAACAAAATCAATTGAACTATGCTTGCTTACTTCGCAGGAAGCTTCGGGTTTTCTCCGTGAGACGTTGCGAAAATGGGAAAATTCTCGGGTTTTTTTTAGTTTGCAAACAATAGAACCTGTGTCACAAAGTGGAATTGTCAAGTTGTGGAATTCATGAATGACCATAATTCATACTGTATGTTTTATGTAAAATTCATGCAATACTGCCAGCATTACGCACTAACACACCCTTAACACACTCAAATAGACCGAGACCGAGGTGGAAGCATTAATTTTTCATATACCTTAACACAAGTACTTTTACCTATATGTTACTCCATACTACATATACTGCTTTTAGAAATGTTTGTAAATGTTTCAGAACTGTGATTTCATTTCATGTTATCATCAGAATACCCGCCCTGCTTACATTCGACAAGGGTGACAGTAGAGATATGAAGAGACTCAAGTGAAGTTCAGAAAACAGTTTTCAGGCATACGCTACAACGTGTCCAATCGGAAACTGATCTACAGATTCATTTGGCGTTGCCAGCAATCTCTCCCCATGTCACGTATCTCGCCGCAATTGAAGCCCTCAATACCTTGTATGGAAGAAACCTGTGTATTTTGTGGGCATAATAACAGATGCCAAACATGGCCATTTTTCTCCAGCAAAAACTTTGTACATTTGCAAGTACGGTCCACTGCCAGGCCAATGTAGAGTCCGCGTATTTTCTTCTTAGACCATTTGTTGTGGTTTTCTTCAGTTAGTAGGGCAACTGGCAGGGGATTTCTCCAGCACAGATTGCTCACGTTTCCATTGGAGGTGATAACCAGGGATCTGCCTTGGACTCACCCCTTTCTGGATGGGTGGTGAGTTCCATGATTGTAGAGGCCTCCCGATCGGTTGAATAGATACCAGAAAACCTGGAGGTGCTTCGGCTTTGCGCATTACCTGGAAATAGAATGTGTTGGCATGAGAATGTTGACCACAACATGTAGTTAATGAGAATGTAGTTGACCTAGGCAGATCCAAGGTTACAATGTACTAGTAGTTAACAAGTATAGTACTAGTATATAGTGAGGTTGATAATGAAAACAGAGGTCATACTGTTAGAACTCTTGAGAAAAACGATGACCCACTCAATGATACTGCCTTCTCAACAGATTCCTTGTCAGTGAAAGTAACAAATGCAGCCCTGCAAGGATATGCAACAAGAAGCCAAGAATTAACAACAGGGCAGCTTATAGATGCCACGGGTAAAATAGTTTGAAAGTATATATACCCTTTAGGGTGCCCAGAAATTGCATCTGTCAATATATTTATCTTAAGCACAGTGCCGCACTTCATAAAATGCCCTGACAATGCTTCCTTTGTTGCTGCAAAATGTACCTGAAACAATTATCCAGATGGAATGAGTATGTGCTGATGAGGTTTCTTTCTTTACTGTTTAGTTGTGTTTGTTTCTGAGTTTCTTACTTTATACTTAATAACTAATTGAATTATGTTCTACAAAAATATTTACCACGAAGAAAAACAAGAAATTATGGAATTGCCTAAAAGGAACAATCAGAAAGGTTCTTACATTTGTCACGAGAACAGTTCTGGAGTCAGCATCCTCATCTAGATTAGCATGGGGACCTAAAGGAACACAAAAATATGATTAGAACTTATGTACATCCATTATAACGGCAGGATATAAGAATCACACGCCTGAGCTATTGTATAAAAAGATTATACGGAACACAAATGATGGTGATGGCATTGTTCTGGGCAGGGCATCAATGTCGATGTAATGTTGGTAGGAGAGGGGAATATGCCTCCTGTGGAACTAACAATCGTTTTTATTGCTTAACCCAATTACAATGATAGAGTTCACTTTATCCTAACTTGACTCTTGTAATCAAGATTCCTAATATAATTCAATCGACACCTTACTAACTTAAAAGAGTCCTAGATTGAATCAAACTAACATATTCCTAACAACTCTACCTTCTTCAACTCTGTTAATCTGTGGTGTTGCTGATCTACACAATGGCATTCTTGCGCTGATAAGTTCAGCCCATAAATGAGTCCATAACAGGCATATTGTTAACAAGATTCAAAACCTTCTATCATGAAACAGAATCAACAAAAACATAGCCATTTGGTGCAAGTTGCAGGACTGGGACTCGTTCTATGGTAAATAATGGACCTTTTCTTGAAATACATGGGACAACTTTGCAAAATCTTTTCTGCCTTGTCATTATTGGTTCCTCGTCTTTACTTTGGTACCTATAATAATCGTCAACTATGCACTTGACATCACTCAGAGTTGCACCGGTGTAACACACTAGGTCCTCACAACTGAATTTGACCACCTCTAATGAACCTTTTGTGAGTAGTTTCCTGGTGGTGTTACAGTATGAGTTTAGGTGAATCGTGTCTACATGGGGACTTTTCCAGAAGAGTCCTACTATACGCACGACCCTGCCATACAACGGGAATCCAACCACGCCTCATCCATCAACCCCTGTTCTCAGCTTATTTCCATTTGGGCCCAGTTGAGTCGGACATGGGTTGTATGCATTGGTCGTACGCATAGCCATTTCGTTTCCAGAAAAAGACAGCCATACCCATAAAAATTTAAGTCATGGGCCAATTGCAGACTGTTATCACCGCCCACCGCCTATCAGTTTCCCTTGAAAAAAGAACAAAGGAACTCCCTTGGTAGCAGTTTTACTTCTTCAGAGGTAATGTTCGAGTAAAGAACTTTTTATGTCTTAATAAACGGTTTGTGTAGTTTTATCAGATTTTCACACTTTAAATGTAGCATTTTGATTGACAAAACATCGTGCTTATACAAATATAATGAAGAATGTTTTGCCAATTGAACTGCAGACATGCAAAATGCATAAAACACTTCACCAATAAGCTACTGCCTTCCTCTATGTGCTTTTGAAAAAGCATTGCATACAATGTAGTGACGTACTAGTACCTTGTGGCATGATCAAGAAAATTAGAAGCTACCTTGAGATAAAGATTGAAGGTATAGTTTAGAGAACATTGGAATTCAGGCAAGGCAAAAAAATTATTATTGTTTCCTATGATTATATCCAATGAGATATCTTTCTCATGGATATGCCTCTCATAGATAGTAAATGGCATAATGTATAAGGAGTTCCCTCATGTTTCAACTATAAACGACTCCTCATATTACAGAATTAACCAAAAAGTTACTGGAGGAAGATGACCCATGTATATTTTGACCTAGGTTATTTCACTATCAACGATTATTGATCTTCAGAGTTGCATGTAGATGGTAGAAACAAGAAACAGCAACACCACGTTTCACAGCTTAACCTGAACATCAGATAGATCATAGATGTGCCAGAATAGAATGGCAGACCGATTTTTCTTAACATGATTAATTAGGAAGGATATAAGCATGATATCCTGAAGTGATCTACTCTAGGTTCCTTGACCATAAGCAAAACAATATAGACAAACCTGCTGATAGGAAACCTTGCTTCACATTGTTTATCTGTGCCTGCTTGGAACGAAGCTTGAGCACATCCAATTCCACTTGTTTGAGCTTTAGTTTCACATCCAGCATTTCCTGTATAATCAATAAAGAAGAAGACCAGTTTTAGGTCACTAGAAGTGCCCAAGTAGTAAGGAAGTTACTTAAGCAGATTTAAGCTAACATTTTTCATAGGCTTGTTACAGCAATTTCCACCATCTTCATGTACAGAAGATCCTGTCTTAGATTGCGCTGGGCTGCTAACTTGCTGACTTTGCAAAACTTCAGTCTCTAAATTTCTCCGTGTAGCTAGTTGACCCAATTTGCTAGATCCTGATACTTGTCCTTTTGTTGATTTACTCACATGGCATGCTGGCTCAGAGGCTGCTGTTACTGAGCTCTTCACTTCAGATATGAATTCATTCTGACTTTGTAGTGGAACACTTCTTGCTGGCAAATTTGGACTGGACTTTTGGCGAATAACATCTCTAACTTGAAGCTGATTACGCTCAATATCACCAAAATTTATCCGACCAATCAACCTGCTTCTATTGGACTTCTCTGTGTGCTCATGTGCTTGTACTATGTTGACATCTGGATAGCTTCTGGGATATCTTCTGGAATTTTCTATATCAAATAAATCTCCTTCTGTACTTGAGTTCATACGGCATCTTAGCTCATGCTCAGTGACCATTAACTTCGCCTTCTTATGCAGTCCATTTTGAACATGCATGTCATCATCTTCTGTAGCACAAATTCGATCCTTTATGGCAGGCTTTCCTAGCCTATCCCAAACATTGCCACGTTTTTTCATAGATTCTGGATCTAGCACATCATCACTTCTTACAGCCAAAGGAAACCGTCTTGCAGAAGCATTTCTTCCAATGCACACTTCATGGCGGAGTTCATCTGCAATACATTTTCCAACAATAGTAAATTAAGAGAAAACAGATACAAAGCCAACCCCAAAACTCTGCAAGGTCTGCTGTATACCTTTGAACTGAATTCATTAAGTACTTTCTCAATAAAAATTCATTGTATAAAAGGAGGTAGGTCAGCTCAAGGCAGCATTACTGCATTAGTTTGAGATTTAAATATAGAAATGACAGAATATTTAACACTGGAATCATGCACTAAATAATACTCTCTCTAGTCAAAAATATTTGACGCTTGACCCTTTTTCACAATTTCTGAGGTTCAACTTTGATCGCAAATTCGCAATTTTATATTAAAAATTTAGAATAAGTTTATAAAATATAAAGGGAAAAGTCCAAATTACACCCCTAAATTATTAGGTGACAAATTATCCCCCTAAGCCCGAAAACCAGACATCTTTCACCCTCAACTATCAATACCGGATGAATTACCCCCTTGAGACAAACCGGAGTGGTTTTGATCCTACATGGCAGTCCAGTCAGCAATTCTTTTTTTAATTGGGGGCCCCGACCTATCAGCCTCTCACCTTCTCTATCTCTTTCACCTCCTCTCTCTCTCTCTCTCTCTCTCTCTCTCTCTCTCTTCTCCCTCCCCTCACCTCCATCTCTCCCCGAGAGGGGGTGTGTCGGAGGAGTCGACAAAGGCGGGGGCGGGGGCGGGGGCGGGGGCGGAGGCTATCGGGGCGGTCGGGAGGGAGCCAAGGACGGCGACGAGCAGATGCGTGGGCGGAGAAGCTGGGGAGTGCAGGCGGTGGCGGAGGCAGCTCGGGGCGCCGAGGATAGCGGCGGGCGGGGATGGGTGTCAGATCAGGAGGTCACCGAAGGGTAATATAGCTGAAGTCTGAATTGGCTCTTAAGTTCAGAGAAGTTCAGAAGAGGAAGAAGTTCAGTTAAGTGAAGAAGGGGTTATGAAGATCCGACGGCTGGGATTTAATCTGAAGCGTTATCGTGATCATCCTACCGTTAGTGATTGTCGGGGACCACTGTGGCTGTCTCCATTGTCGTTTTCTCTTTTCTTGCATTGTATTCCTTCCCTGATGCAGAGGACACGTGAATGTGGTCCTAATGGCTGTAAGAGATATTTAAGACTTTGAGAGATGAATGAGAAGGGTATCAAGAAGCATATTACTTGTCTCTAGGAGTAGCTTAGAACTAGAACCCTAATTCGTCTTGCGGTATCCACTGTATTTTTCGTTCCGTTCTCTAAATTTCCATTTCTGAATCCGATTTCACTCCTAGGATCTGACAATGGGGACGGAGGTAGCTCGGGGCGGCGACGGGATAGGGGCGGGCAAGGGTGGTGGGATGGCGGCGAGTGGGGGCGAAGGCAGCTCAGGGCGGCGAGACGGCGGCAGGCGGTGGTGGAGGTAGCTCGGGGCACCGAGGACAGCGATGGGCGGGGATGTGGGCAGAGGTAGCTCGGGGCGGCGGCGGGTGGGGGCGGACGGCGGTGGGACAGTGGCGAGGGCGGAGGGGCGGCGACGGGCGGTGGCGGGCAGGGCTCGGGGCGCCGAGGACAATTGCAGGCAGGGGTGGGACAGCGGCGGGGGCTGAGGCAGCTCGGGGCGGCGGGTGAGCACCGTTGGGACAAACTAAGTACTATAGTCACTGACAGTCAAAGTTAAAGCTTGACTAGGAATAGTTTTGAAGAATAAAATTGTCCCAGCATTCAATGACACAAATGAGTAAGAAAAATTCTTACCTTGTGGCAATGCTTGTGCTGTCCTTACAGCTACACCAGACTTCAGTGTGGAGAAATTTCTGCCACTTGATGATCTCTGATCTTTCTGCTCTAAGACAGAAAATCATAAAATTAGATGCCTCATGTCATAATAAAGGAGGAGTTTAGGATAAAGGTATAACATATTGACCTTCTGATGTTGGCCCTCCCAATAACATTGATCGTCAACCAACCTTTCAGGAGTAACAGTAACCGTCGAGCTAATGTGGCGTCGGGCCACATTTTGTCCTTCAGTTGAGTCATGCTTCTGAAGAGTATGATGCTCTTGAGGTGATGAGATATCTGAATTGACCTGATCAATATTGGATGAGTTCGTTGAGTCCAAAAATATGAGCAAATTTTACTTGAAGTCCTTCAGTGTTCATGTTAGTTTAGAACTTCAGATATATGATGAAAAAGTTGAACGCTGTATGGACACAAACATTCAAAAAGTTGGTATTAATTGGTCGGTTACGGGTACCAGAACAAAACTGGACAGAATACTTCAAATACAATCTAAATTCAGTTTGTTAATTTCTTAGAGCTATTCTTTTCAGTCCTTACCAGCCGGTAACCATTAATTGTATTTGAAATGATTTCCTGTAAATTCTGGTAACTGGCAGCAACCGATCCGGCCCAGGAAACCTTGGACACTGATGATCATAAGACAATGCGATAAGATTCTTACAATGAAAGTATCCTCGGATAGCGCCTTTGCAACCTGAAGATTTTTCTTGGTACTGCGGTTCCGGATCTCATTTTTCAGACCATGCTGGATGCTAGAATTGTCAGCCGATGTTAAAGCCTTTTTACTGAGGTAACCCCAAAGCCTGTTTAGCCATATTAAAGCAACATAACTTCATAGAGGTAGACAAAATAAACAAAAACAGTTAACTGATCAAAAGAAAGATAAATTACCATGAAACAAATTTTGCACTGTCATCACCAAGAAAGGCCTCCAAGTCATCACGTGCTTGGTACTGGTGTTTCCCATTACAGACTAGAATGACAATGTATTCCTTCAGCCAAGGAGAAAAACAAGGAAACTAATTGGTCAGAATGTAATAAACACAATTAACGAAGCATCTTTTAACATGAAAGTAAATATAACATGCGCAACACAAACGGCAGATATTGTACTGATTGCATCATTCAAAGCTCCCAGTTGACAAACCACCAACATCAAAGAGAGCAACATAATTTGTAAGCATCATGAAAACTTAGCACCTATGCCGAAGAATCAATTTGAAGACGATAGCTAATGTCGTCAATCTTATGCTGAATCATTTATTGTCTACCAAAGGTTAAGACTGAAATAGATTTCCTTTTCTAAGTCCATTTTAGAACAGCTTCCAAGTCTCAAGCGAGGTATATTTGTAGGATAACATGCCTGGAATCTAGTACAATTGAACAAATATTATCAGTTGAATTCTTTAGGGTTGCAAAATTCAAAGCATACTCATGGAAGCAGGAACGTAACGCATAATTTCCTCTTGGAGCAGGGAACTGGTACTGCTAGCAAAACAGGTAGGGCAGGGGCAGCAGTTCCCTATGTATACTAGTCGTTTCCAATCTAATGTGGTTATAATACTGTGTGTACTTTCATGTGTCGCATAAAACCTGTATAAGTGCATTGCAATGTGATTTTGGAACTATGAGCAAATAAAGAACTAAAATACTTTGCGTAAGCAAAAGGGTAGGGATGGCCAGCACCAGTCGTCCCCCACCTGTTTCCACCCATAAATGAAGACAATGGATTTGATTCAAAAAGGACAGTAATGAGAGTTTCAGATACTTCAGTTCCTATTTTGTCATAACTACTACAGCACTCCAAAGATATCTTCAAGCAATTACTGCTGTATTTGAGGCTGAAACTGATACTAAGCAGGTTCACTTCTTTTTCATGGGAATAGCTCAAAGGAGAACAAGTTGAATGATCAGAATAGTATTTATAAATGTTCCCATCTGCTGATTATGATATGCAAGAAGTGATTGTCTTAACCTATACAAGTAGAGTAAATCTAAATATTGTATTGGTGTGGCAAAAACCCTTTAAACCTTGAAGCCAGTTAGACGCATAACTGGCTCAAAATCCTCACACCAAAAGTACATATCCGATTATTTCCTCCATCCTTACAAGAAAGCCGGGGCACAGATTGTCTTTACCATATTCGAACGTAATACTCTTTTAAGTCACTGGAATTCCATGTGGCTAGTTCTCTCACTCTGTTTCTTGTATTACATTTTGTAATCAGTTTTAGTGCCTTTTTTTAGAAGATCAGATTCTAGTACTTACTGGTTTACTTAGAGAACTCTAAATCTTAGCTCCAAAACAACATATCAACAATTCCATTTCTCTAAAGATGGGAGCTATACTCTCGATATAGCACCAATTGACAAGTCCCTCTATCCATTTATGTAAAATCGGGGTATCCCCTTTTCCAATCAATCCCATCTCCAACTTCACTAGTACTCCATTTTGCTTCCTATCATCTCTCCACCCAACAGAGCACTGAACAAAACCAACCACATCTCCGTCATCCACCGGTGGCACACGAATCCCCTTGCCACAAACCCGCGCCTAGGCTCTATCCTCTAGGGTTTTCCACGCACGCGAGAGGAGGAGGAGGAGAGCGAGAGGGCGAGGGGGGGGGGGGGGGGGGGAAGGTGAGGTCGGCCGTGCGAGCGGGCGGGCGACGCGACGCGGCACACGTACGTACCGCGAGGATGTCGTCGGTGTAGCTGCCGAGGAAGCGGGGGAGCACGTCGGCGACGGCGGCGCGGAGGGCGTCGGCGTCCGGCGAGAGGCGGTCCATGCGGAAGGAGCGCTCCCCGGCGGCGAAGAGGCGCAGGCTCCGGCGCAGCAGCTGCTCCTCCGCCTCCGCCGCCGCCTCCCGCCCCATCGCCTCCGAATCTCCTGGTCGCGGGCGGCGGCGGCGGCGGCGATAGCGGCGCCTCTGCTGCTCTACGAGGAAGAGAGACGTGGCAGGTGTGCTTAATTTCGGGGGCGGTTTGGATTTGGATTAGTTTAGCTGACATTGACAGCGCGCCCTCTATCCGGGCCAGCGAGGAGAGACCAGATGATGAGGCATCTATTAAAGTTTTTTCTCTTTTTTGAAGGAAAGGCATAAGTTCAAAAAAAAAAAAAGTTCATTTCCTATCCTAACCACTTGGAAGTTGGAATAGGGTTGCTGAATTTGAATGGAGAGAAAATGGCTTCAAAAACTTGTGGTCTTGGATCATCGAATGTGCTTCAAGATTTGTGCCGGCAACAGAGAAAAAATGTTCACACGCATGATGTGGGCTGGCGATCAAACGCACAATCGTTGTTGGAAATATGGTCATAATTCAGCATATTTTAATCCATAAAATTAAGATAATAAACATGACATGTGCAACAGGAATTGATCTAGTGAAGTGGTAAACATGAACGTGCTAATAACTAGAAAAGCATCATCTAGAAACATGTTTAACACTATATTTAGAAATGTGACATACTCGGAGAACGCTTCGGAATTGGATGAGGCATTATTGGTGTTTTGTTGCCTCCGGTGATGTTGATGTTATCACCACCTCTGTGTGCGTCGTTACCGCTAGCGCCTCCACCGTTTCCTCCTCCAGTAGACATGCCGATGTAGAGTAAGTAGTCGAAACGGACAATGTAGAGGAAGAAGACAAAGCCGTACAGAATCGACACAGTGAAACAGTCGTGCTAGGAAGCACTTCCCAAAAACTTGATAGCCCGCCTACATATGTTGGTACTCAAGCGAGCGGAGTTCCGGAGGCCTGCTCGTCCCAAACAATTGTGCGCGCAAGTGCTTGGAATCAGGAAATCAAAGGTGCATCACAGGAACAGAAGGAGATATACTATCGAGGAGAAAACAGTGCGTGAGAGGGAAAGAGCCGATCTGTGTATCCTTTGTCTATCGGTGATGGGCTTATATAGTGCATGAGAGGGGGAGCAATCATTTCAGATCCGATACTGGAGTAAAAACCGAATCAAATCGGGATTGAATCATTTAACCATTGGTCAAGTGATAGTTGAATCTTCTGATTCAATTACCGATCCATTGCAAAATATTATGGGGGAGAGAGAGCAGCAGCCACACCTCGCCACACCCACTATTGTGTTGTTTGTGCCAAAAAAAACTCTTTAAAGCTAGTGAAATCGGCTCATAAGCACCTGGTGAAGTGGCCAAGAAAGGCATGCATGGCTCTTTCTATTCTTCACAGGCGGTGGGATATCTCATAACCCAGCTACCTTGGCAACTAAAGACAAGAAGGCACTGGTTGTGGACCACTCTTCCTGTTGCTAGCGGGAAGAGCCCACTTGACAGATTCCAAGGGGATCCTGTTCTATGATAGTGACTGATGCGACACTATACCGGAGGTGTTTTCATTGCATTAAATATATTTAAAAAAAGAAAATTGGCTTAAAAAAGTACTTACTTTGTTTTAGGATTCTACAACGAAATCTTATATTTTCTAGCAATTCTACTACTACGAAATAAAATGAACTCGATTTTCCAGGAAAGGACAGCTTTCTCTTTTGACAGGAGAGACTGATAAGGGTTTTCTTATTCCCATAGGGCAAGTTAGGCTTGGCAAAGAAGAAGGATAGAGAAGTTCTCAAGTCAAGTAGAAATGTAGAATGGGCTAGGGCCTATCCTATATACCTATACAATTCATCCCCACTAACTGCAATTAAAACTATTTTCCTTGCTTCTCAGTGAGCCACGTCACATCTATCAGTTTCGGCCATTCGATTCAGCCACACATCGATCTCAGACACTAATCTCATACACTCATGATCGATCAACCATTCAACCAGCCCATAATTACCGAGCTCAACAGCCATGTTGGCTTCCTTGCTCCAGTATGGTCCTATAGGCTCTTGCTATCCTATAACTGCTGGTGTATTAATCACCAAGGAACTTGAGCAGGCTGTAACGGCAAAGATAGTGCACATTGTAAGGAGTTTTAATCATTCATCTTCCATACACATCACCTACTTGACGTCTTCCTGCCTTTCTCCCGCGGAAGCATAACACGTCACCGGCAACCCGCATCATCCATCAAGGGTGGTCTGATGTGTCCAACGCCATAATACATACACATACACGAGTTGTCATCCCATCAAATACTCTAATCCTCCGATAATCATATGTTACAAGACTCATCTCATCCCGCTTACCTATGCTTCCTCCCGTCGAATAGACTATAGATTTTATTTGTTCTGCCAACCAGCCATAGCTGAACGGCGATGATGGCACCTTTAATTTACATTGTTCATTTATCTATTTTCATTTTCTACTTCTACATGTTATTTAAATTTGAGATGATCAATTTCCGTCCATCTGCTCACTTCTCAATGTAATTGGGGATTGTTTGAAGAGGAGAATATCGATGTCTTCTGTTTTTCTTTTACTGTGATTGTGTTCTCCCTAGCTTCATGCAGACTTGGCAAAAATTGGTGAGTCAGTGATCAGAATAAAACTACTGATTTGGAAACAACCGTATAGGTCTGAATTTTTTGTTTCACTTGCAGGTATTTGGGTTAAGCAATTGCAGGAGTTCAACAAGTAAGTTCACTTTGGTTCGTAGTTCGTGGAGTATTTATGTTTCTACATAATCACACAATTTCTGCTGCGCAGTGAAGCTATTCGATGAGTTTTATTAGTCGATTGATATTCAGGTAAGGCTGTTTGTTAACGTAGTAACTTCATTCAACCTGAAAAAGTGTTAAGTACATATTGGTGTGCAAGATCACTGATTTGATTTTAAAGGTTCACTCTGGGAACATGCATGATTTGCTACTCAACTAAGGCAAGAGAGTTACTTCACTATCACATTCTTAACACACTAACAGAAACTAGATAGAGCTGTAATTCTTTAAGTTGTTCCACTGTAACGAAAAGGAATCAAGGCACGAGATGTGATGAGTTTGTTACTTTTGAGAATAAAATAATTTTGTTAGTTTTATTTCCGCATCTGTTTATTTAAAGCGAAGCATGTAATTTTGACAATATTGCCGACTGGCAATAACAATAATAAACCTTTTCATTATATAGCCTTCCCTTTCTTTCATTTGATATTTGGACGATAAGCAATTTCATCCAAAAACGATGCATGTTCAATCATATTTTTTTTTCAATGCTACAAGATTATGTGAACACATTAGATAATTGCACTTGCATTATATGTGGGCAAAATACCTTTTATATTTTCTGCATTGCACTTAGAATAATCATTGAGTCCCGTAGCAACGCGCGGGGTATTATCTAGTTACTATAGTAAAAGCAAGCTTAGGGTTGGTACAATAGCATATTATAAGCCAGCTATAAACATATTTTGAGAAGAATAAAATATGAGAGAGAAGAGCAGCGGGGTACAGATTTATAGCCAGCTGTAGCACGGACTCCAAGATGCAATATGTGCATGACATGTGGGACCATATATTAATATAGTATATGTTTATAGATAACTATTGTATGAATTGGCTATTAAATTGACTATAAATTATTTCGAGCTAGTATTTGGCTATACTATTAAACTTGCTCTTATAGTCGTACCACTTTAATCTGGTAAGCAACTATACTCTCCTCGTTCCATGTACCACTTTAATTTGGTAAGCAACTGTATTCTCCTCGTTCCAATGGCAACGCCCTGCGGGGTAGCACGGGGAACTTGCTGAATCAACTCCTTCGAACGTTCCACTGGTAACGCCCTGCGGGGTAGCACTGAAAACTTGCTGAATCAACTCCTTGACTGGGTTAGGTAAGTTATTGGCTTCTCGGGCTCACACTTGCCTGTGCTCGTTTGTAGATCCTCCAGGGCTCAACCATGGACAGGCGGTAGAAACTACCAAGCTGGAGTATGGTAGGGCAGAGGGAATTTCCGGTGGAATGGTCAAATGCATTGAGATTGGAAAGAACACCAACAGCGAAAGCACCAATTTTTGATACAAGATAAGAAATGCGAGGCCCTAGCCTTGGCCCGGCACGTGCGTGCGTGTGGTTGTCACACCATCATCTCAACCAGTCAACAAGTGCTCTCCAGTAGCAACCTATTTAAGTTGAGATCTCTCCACATAAATTTTCAAGATGGTATTAATATATTAATTAACATTAATTGTAGGCCAATGGAATTTATTAGTAATAAATTGGGCCTAGCCTATTTATTCTAACAATCGTCCCTCGTACGAGCGGCACGTTGCCGACTGAGCTAGCGTGACTTTTCAACGTCTCTAAGTAAGTTATATATAAGTGAAAGCCTGAAAAGGTCACTTACGCCTATAGGCGGTGAATAGGCGAATTAAAAAAAACTTAAGTAATGCAGAAGCAATAGTTTTCGAAAGTTCCGAAAATGCTTTTCGCAAGCGAAATACACAAAGTAAACTAGATTTAGCAAGCCACAAGAATGAAGAGCAAGCACAAACAACAACTAGACTATTAGCGGCACAAGCAAACAAAACTAGAGGAGGATAGGGAAATATCACCAAGGTTCTTGCAAGATGAGGTGCTCCCAAAGTTTGAATACTTGAGGGGATTCTAGTCTCCATTGAGGAGCTCACAACGAGTCGGGTCTTCGCTAACCTTTTCCTTTAGAGGTTGCACAAATGCACTCAGGGATGGACCCGGAATTTGGGTACGCCCTGGGTCAACCCATTGTAATTTTGGCCCATCTATCAAATACATGGTGAATTTATGTGGTAACATGTGCTTTAACCACAAGGCCCCGGGACAGGTGACCTAGGGTTTGGGTCCGCCATTGAATGCACTCCTACTTTCACTAGTGGTATCTCTTCTCTTCGGAGGTAAGATCTGACCTTCACAAACTTCTCCCGACTACCACAAGTAGATCGATGGCACAAGAGCTATGCCATGTCTAAGCCTCAACCTCCGAGAGTAAAAGATGAAGCAAGAATATCTTGGGATGAATCAAGTGCTTAACAAATCTTTGCGAAATCAACACCAAGCACTCACACAAACTCAAATCCAACACTCTCTCATACACAAAATCCAAGCTTGAAGATCGGTGGAGAGTAAGAAGTGAGAAAGCAATGCGAGCCAAGGGTACGAGTTGTTCAATAAGAGCAGCAACCATGATTCTAAGGAGGAGAGAGCTATTTATAGCACAACCTCAAATATGCCTGTCGGAGGCTAAGATTCTATTTTTAGAAATTATGAAAATTATTTTCGAAAAAAATTTGAACAGTACAAATCTCCCGAAAACAAGGCAAAATTCAATTTCAGAAATTCCGAAAATCCTTTTCAGAAAAGCCCGAAAAGCACCGGTACTGATTTTTCAAGTTTTGCAATTTCGAAAAATTTGAGAACTACTTTTGGAAAAATCCAAAAATCAATAGGGAGCAAAACCCACTTTCAGAAGTTTGAAAGTTATTTTTGGACAAGTCCGAAAATGACCAAAGAGCAAATTTGTTGGCCAAACTTTTTTGGAATTTCAGAAAAGCACTTTTGAAAATATCCGAAAATCACCAGTCCCGTTTTCCATGTGCACAACATTTTTTAGAAATTCCGGAAACATCTTTCGGATATATCCGAAAAATTACCAGTACCAAGAATGAGCGCACAACGGAATAGCTATCTCATGATGATGTCAACATGATGCATACTGGGTATCATATCTAGTACCACGACAACATCGGCATGGTACATGATGACGTCAGTACGGTACTTAGGTACCGGATGTGATATCTACTAGATATCATATCTGGTACTGAAGATGCGTTAGCTAACGATAATACCGGTATGGAGTGTTTGGCAAATAGGATATGAAAGGTGGGATTGGGAAATGGAAATGGATGAATGGCTAGAATTAAAAGAGGTGTGAAGAATAGATGGTTATTATTTTCCAATCCCATTTGCCAAACAAAGCCTTAGTATAGTCTCCCTGAAAAGAAAAAGGGAATTCCTTATATGCCACTTGAAATTGGCCAATTCCCTTGTATGACACTCAAAATTGGCTTCTTCCTTTTATACCACTGATTCAAGTTTTTCCACATTTTTATGCCACTCTCATCACTATACCGTTTGTTGACCATTAGTCAAATGTTAGCTTTTCCATAAATGACCAATATGCCCTCTCAACTAAAAAATGTGTAAACTTCAAAAATTCATAACTACTTTATTTTAAATCCTTTTTGAGTGAACAAAATTTTGTCAGAATCAGTGAAAAATGCTCTTTATATTAAAAATATTGTTGGAAAGCAACATGTTTCATGCTTTTATTGAAAATATAAAAATTGATTTTTTTCAATAAAAGCATGAAACATGCAGCTTTCCAACAATATTTTTAATATAAAGAGCATTTTTCACTGATTCTGACAAAATTTTGTTCACTCAAAAAGGATTTAAAATAAAGTAGTTATGAATTTTTGAAGTTTACACATTTTTTACTTGAGAGGGCATATTGGTCATTTATGGAAAAGCTAACATTTGACTAACAGTCAACAAACGGTATAGTGATGGGAGTGGCATAAAAGGGTAGGAAAACTTGAACCAGTGGTATAAAAGGGAGAAACCAATTTTGAGTGGCATATAAGAGAACTGGCCAATTTCGAGTGGCATATAAGGAATTCCCCCGAAAGAAAATATCATCCGTCAAAAAAAAAAAGAAAAGAAAATATCAACAGTAACTCTTGACCCGTCCACCGCACATCGGCCCGATTCCTCCACCTATAGCGGGCCAAGGCCTCCACTTCCTGGGCCGTGGCCGCTCGTGTCTCCAGAGAGTCAAAACCACCTCTCCTCTCTCTCACTGACATCACCTCCCCCCGTGTCGTGGTCCGACCCAACCCAACCTATCCCCTCCCCTCCTCACCCCACCCCACCACCGCCTCCCTCCCTAGTCCCTCCCTCCCCGATCTCGCCTTGCCTCCCCTCGCCGCGCCGCCGCGCCGCCCCAGATCCGCCCCGCCCCCGGCCATCCCCGCCGCCAGATCCGGTGGGGCAAGCCCCCCCCCTCTCCGCTCTCGCCCAAGGTGAGCCAAGCCCCTCCCCCCGCCGGCGGCCGCAAAACCCCCCTCCCCTCGGCGCGGGATTCCGGTGGGTTTGATTGTTTGTTGTTGGTTTATCCGGTAGAGGAGTAGTAGTGAGGTGGTGGTAGTGGTTTAAGCGGCCATGGCGGCGGCGGAGGAGAACAGCTCGCTGTTCCTCATATTCATCCTCACCATGATCGCGCTCCCCCTCGTGCCCTACACCATCATGCGCCTCTGCCGCGCCGCCAACGTCAAGGCCAAGACCATCCACTGCCGCTGCTCCGGCTGCCACCGCTCCGGCAAGTACCGCAAGTCGATCTACAAGAGGGTGGGTGGTGGATACTGGGGGATTCGCTCCTCTCTCTCCTTCCATGCTTGTTTTGTTAGGCTCCCCTTCTCTGGTTTGGACAGTGTTTTGTGACTCGGTTTTCGTGGATGTGTTCTGGTTCGTTCGCTTTGTTGCAGATATCCAACTTCTCGACATGCAGTAACCTCACCATCCTGCTTCTCTGGATAGTTATGATCTTCCTTGTATACTACATCAAGCATGTTAGCCGCGAGGTATGTAAAATTCTCATTTCGGGCTGGTGCAAGTTGTCAGCTCTGTTGTTCCGTGTGTGTTCAGTGAGTTGATTCCGTCATTTGCTTGTGCAAAATTGATACGGAGTGATTTCTTGTTTAATTAACTCTATTCCTTTCAGTCAGAATTGTTCAGCCAGTAGGCTTTTATGTAAAATGTACTTAAACAAACCTGCTGTCTTACATATAACTTTAAATGCGTGTTGATGCCATTTATCTACTTGGAGAAAATCCCATATTAGTTAGATTTGCATAATTGGAGCCAGCGCCACAATGCTCATATTTGATCACTTCCAACATACAAGGAATGACGCTTTACCAATTTAATGAACACAATTAGGTCCAGCCACTTTGAGGAGTGGGATGCACTACAAAGAGTAGCATGTCATATCGCTGATTTAGTTTCTGTTGTTACTCTTGTAAAAATTGTCAAAACAACCATCCATGCTGTTCAGACTATGATTTGAACCTTGCCATTGAAGATTTTAGGCACCATTTAATCATGAATATTTAGTTTTTTTTATAAAAAAGGGTGAGTTGGAGGTATTGGTGTGTTCTAAAACCATCCCTACTTTAGTTCTTTTATGGCTGCAAATAAATGCGCATACGTGTTTTTTTTGTTGTTTCTTAACTTGCATATTTGCAGATGACTGTATAGAAATGCTCAACTGGTCTTCCATGTTTTTGGATGTCTTAGGTACAAGTGTTTGAGCCATATAGCATTCTTGGACTGGAATCAGGTGCATCAGAATCTGATATCAAGAAATCATACCGTAGACTTTCTATCCAATACCATCCTGATAAAAATCCTGATCCTGGTAAAGTTTGTCTCACAATTTTGATAACCAATTGTGCTAAATAAGAAATGTAGCTGGCTTATTTTTTTTATTCTATTTTGCTTCTACTTTCCCAGAGGCCCACAAGTACTTTGTTGAATTTATATCCAAGGCATATCAGGCTTTAACTGATCCTGTATCTCGTGAAAACTATGAGAAGTATGGTCATCCAGATGGACGCCAGGTAATATGGACATCAGTTATTCTTGATACTCTACTTAAAACTAAACATATACATGTGATGTTTCATGGTGTTCGAGACAAACATTAACACGGTGTATTTGTGGTCCAGGGGATGCAAATGGGCATTGCTTTGCCCAAGTTCTTGTTGAATATGGATGGTGCATCTGGTGGAATAATGCTTCTCGGAATAGTAGGGCTTTGCATACTCTTGCCCTTGATGATAGCAGTTATTTATTTGTCAAGGTCATCAAAGTACACCGGAAATTATGTCATGCATCAAACTCTGTCCACTTATTACTACTTCATGAAGCCTTCACTGGCTCCAAGGTATCAGCACTAATAAGACCTCATTCTAACATATGGTCATTTCTTGTGAGGTTAACATGTTAGCATGCTGGTACATCATGTTCGCCAAATTGTCCTGAGCATCCTTTTTCTGTTATCAGTTCTAGATATGAAAATGCCTCGTTTTTGACATATCTGATCCGTGGAACTATTGGCTGTATGTTGCAGCAAAGTCATGGATGTCTTCATTAAGGCTGCAGAGTATATGGAGATGCCAGTCCGGCGCAGCGACGATGAACCCTTGCAGAAATTATTTGTAGCTGTTAGGAGTGAATTAAATCTAGACTTGAAGAATATTAGAACAGAACAAGCTAAATTCTGGAAGCAGCATCCATCTCTAGTGAAGGTTGGTCTTTTTCTGCTAAGTGTTATGACACAAACTTATCTCTGTGATATGACAAATCTTGCAAGCTCAAATATCTGTAATCTACTCTTGCAGATGGAGCTTTTGATTCAGGCTCACCTCACTGGAGAGTCATTTGCTTTGACACCAGCGCTACTGAAGGATTACAGGCACATGCTTGAACTTGCACCTCGTCTTCTGGATGAACTTGTCAAGGTACTTGCTTGTTGCTTAAACTTATGTCTTTGATTTTTTCTTTAACAATTTATGTCCTGGACATTCTTGTCCTTGTATGGTGTTTCCTATATGCCTACGAATGACGCTATTGCAATTTATAGAAAACCCAAAAACCACATGTACTCTATTCATGTGTTCTAGCTCTCTAGACATAATTTATGTGCACTTTTTTTCTATAGTTTTCTTGGATAATTGGGTTATTTTTATGTTGCTTCATAGCTGTTTGATGCCACATGATATGGTTAGTACAGCAAATTCAGATGGGATGACTGTGATAGGATGTATCCAATGTTCCAAACTAACTGGCTCAATCGTCACATTTAACATATTGGTTGGCCCATATGGGTTGGTAATCAGTTTGACATTCTGTTCAAATTGGAGAATGACACCACATGAACTGGTTTCACAAATTTGCATGTCTGAAGCTGAGATTGCTTTCTAGTTTTGGATGACAAAATAGAGAACACTATTTTTTTTGACAAAACATACTACTATACACAAATATTTATGCACATTATAATATATATGTGTTATAGAATGCTTGTGCTGTAGCAGTTTTTGATTTTATGAGTGGGCCTGCTATAGACTGTAGCTGCTCAATTACTAAACCTCTTCTAGTATCCATTGATTGAAGGTGTTTGAATAATGAGTTGCTATACTGACTATGCTTCCATGCCTAATGGATATGCATTGCTCAGGCTCTTACTTCTAACTTCAGCATATGCATTTGTGGTTTCTAAGAAGCACTCACATGCCAGATCCGAATCTTGTGTTACCGAGATGTTTATGAACCATGCAATTGTTAGACTTGCAGTCTTGATGGAGTACATATCTAATTGTCAGTTGTTGTTTAGTGCATATCATTTACTCCAATTTCTATAACACATATAGGGGAAAAAGATTTTTCTATTACACCATTGTGCATTTTTCATCAGAAATAAATAGCCTATCCACAAACTTATGTTGGAATTCATTTTTGTTTACATGTGAATCGGCATGCTGTTGTTTGGATTTGTTTCTTGTTCTACATTCTAATATGTTTGTTGTTGGCTTGCAGATTGCACTACTGCCAAGGAGCCCCCATGGTTTTGGATGGCTCAGGCCTGCAATAGGTGTAATTGAGCTTTCCCAAAATATCATCCAGGTATAGTTTGGAGCTCCATATGATTTTGCTGTAGCCAATATGTAGTGAATCAGTGTCTCTTGAAATGTGCATATATGTTGCTTAAACTTTCCAGACCTAAATTAATTGTTAATGTGAATTGAGAAATTAGAGTTACGTAGCTTAATAGGTACTCCCTCCGGGCTGATAATACTTGTCGTTTTAGACAAGGGTAAAGTCAAACTTTAGAATCTTTGATTGTGAATCATTTTTAAAATATTCGTCTTTCAAATATGGTGACTACATGTATAAATTAGTCTTAAAAAGTACTTTGATAAAATCATATATTTGTTAACACTTTTATACATATTATAATAAAAAACAGTGGTCAAAGTTATTTTTTGGAGACCGTGCTCTTGTCCAAAACGACAAGTATTATCAACCCGGAGGGAGTATATGTTCATTGACATTTTGCTTTAGACTTGTTGAGAAGGCTATTTTAATTAATGAAATTGTAATAACATATGGTAAGACTAGATTGTATGGCTCATTGGTTTGTTATCAAATTATATCCACTTTGGTTTGGTTTACTTGCTCAGTGTATCACTAAGAAAAGGCAAATATTGCAGTGAGTCTCCTGGACAGCAATTTATATAGTTATGGATCCAAGCAAATATTAACTTAAGCGATTTCTTGCCCTACATGGCCAACACCATCAATGTTGTGAACCTGGACCCTAGATATGACTGCTAATTGTAACTCAGGATTATAATGTTTAGGAAAGCAATTATGCATGTTATGTAAGATTAGGTATTTTTCACTGTGCTGACTGTGGTATTGTGGGTGCTTTCAAGTAATCTCTGATTGGTGTGTGTGGTATTTGTCTTGTGTTCTTTGGCTCACTATGCTCAAGGTTCCGTTGTTGCCTTGTTTTTTTATTTCTTTACCACGGACAACTATATTATAAGCTCATTTTGGTACCAGTATAAAGATTTGTTTGCCTGCATATTATATAGGCTGTCCCTCTCAGTGCAAGGAAAGCTAGCGGAGGCAACTCTGAAGGAATAGCACCTTTCTTGCAGCTACCGCATTTTACTGAAACGGTTGTCAAAAAAATTGCTCGCAAGGTAATTTCTGTTTTGCCTTCTCAGTGAGCAAAGTTATTAGCCTGTCTTTTGTAGCAATGTTTTTTTAATTTTAGAAATAGAATAATAAATTGGTTTCATGTTTGACTGCAGAAAATCCGTTCATTCCAAGAATTCTGTGACATGCCTGTGGAGGAACGTGCCACGTTGCTGACACAGGTTGCTGGGCTTTCTGATGAAGGTGCTCAAGATGTAGAGCTTGTGCTGGAGATGATTCCTTCTATTGAAGTGGATATTAAATGTGAGACTGAAGGCGAAGAGGGGATTCAAGAGGGTGATGTTGTGACCATGTATGCTTGGGTCTCACTTCACCGCCGCAATGGCCTAACTGCTGCTCTTCCTCATGCTCCTTCCTTCCCATTCCACAAGGAAGAGAACTTCTGGTTGCTTCTAGCAGATGCTGCATCGAATGAAGTTTGGTTATCCCAGAAGGTCAGCTTCATGGATGAGACTACCGCTATAACTGCAGCATCAAAAGCTATACAAGAGACCCAAGAAGCACTAGGCGCAAGTGCAAAGGAAATAGGGATTGCGGTTAGAGAGGCAGTCGACAGGGTGAAGAAAGGCAGTAGGTTGGTAATGGGCAAGTTCCAAGCCCCGGCCGAGGGCACTCACAACCTGACTTCCTTCTGTTTGTGCGACGCATGGATAGGTTGTGACACCAAGACCAGCTTGAAGTTGAAGGTCCTGAAGCGCAGCCGGGCAGGAACAAGAGGTCATGTGGCTGAAGAAGGCCCAGTGGCAGAGGATGGTATTGAGGAAGAAGAGGAGGAGGAAGAAGAGGAGTACGACGACTACGAGAGCGAGTACAGCGATGACGAGGAGGATGAGAAGAGCAAAGGAAAGGGTAAGGTCGCGAACGGAGTAGCCCACCAAAAGGCAAACTCCGATATAGATTCTGGCAGTGATGATTGATATAGTACCATGAGTTGTCCAACCATAGACACTTAACATCGTTGTTTTTGCCCTTTGTGCACCCTGTTGAAACTTGAACATATCAGTTGTCAACTTATAGAGCAATCGGCGATAGCTACCGAAGTTACCATTTTTGTTTAATATTGTTGTGTTGGATGAATGAAAAATAATTGAGAATAGGCTGGTGGCAACATAAGAGGGACCGAATAAAATCCAAATCCACTTCAGCGCGATCTTATCTTCGGTAATGCGAATTGGCGTCAGCTGCTGCGCTGTCTAGCGTTCAAGAAGGCGAGTCAAGGATAAATTTGGGAATTTTTTGCTTAATTCTCTTGTCAACGGGTCGGAGTACCCGGGTAGTTATGAAATTGGCAGAAAGGCAATTGAGTCCCTGATTGTATATCGCAACTGCCCAATTGGTCAGCTAAATAGACAAAAAATGTAGCCCTCTCGTTTCGGCTAGTTTTGCAACCATTGGATGTTATCCTCGAACTGGATTTCTGACTCGATCCTAAGAATTGTTAACGTCATAATTTGTGTGAGATTATTATTCTCCAACCTTGCCAGAGTTGAAAGAGAAGAAAAGGGAACCGCAACCAGAAACAGTGTATTCCTTGCAATTTGTGAAGAACAATCGAGTTTAAATGGATAATTTGTGAGAGTAGTACGAGTTGGTTTGTGAAGACCGAGAAGTGCAAACAGTCGAGATTAAATGAAAATTTTTATAGTAGTGTGAATTAAGCATGCGTTTGGTTTGAGAATATATAGGATAGGATAATCCTTAAAAATGACTATTCTCCTAATATCTAGGTTGGATTGGTCGCTAAAAAATGGGCGGACCTATCCATCTCACTTTTCTGTCTCACTAAGATATCGATCATTCCATCCCTCATGCCAAACGAATAGATATAACGATCCCGTTCTAAAAACAAGGATGAGTCTAACCAGTGGCGGATCCAGGATTTATGTGATGGGTATTCGGAATTCTAAAATAGCATATATATCGATACCGATTGACGCATTCACTGTACGATGCATCATTTTGATGCATAATCTTTACTACGAATTGTGCGCATATATAATAAAATATATAGAAACATTTATAATTTCCTATAATCAGCATCAAACAATTTTCTATTGATCTAAGTATGAGTGAAGAGTATCAAAGAATTCAGAATTTTTGGAGATTGTATAGCATATGTCGACAGCTTTATGTAGCAAAGATATTCTGATTTATTGCCGCCGCGAGAGAAGGAGAGGAGATCATCCATGGCGTGGACGAGCTTGGAGGGCAAGCATTTCCTGGACTCCTCCTTGGTTCTCCCACCCCACGGCCACCACCATGTCCCCTCCTCCTCCTCCGACGCTCACCGGAGCTCCGCGCTGGTCGACCTGATGGCCTTCATCGCCGACCGCCGCAACGCCACCACCGCGCGCTGCGCCATGCGCAGCGGCCTGGAGCTCCAGATCACCCTCTGCGTCGACGCGCCGCCGCCGCGCGTCTCCTACTTCTGCGTCTGGTGCCCCAGCGAGCGCCCCACGGAGCTCGCCACCGAGCCCTGCATCGTCGCCGCCGAGGCCGACCTCGTCGTCTTCGCCGCCGTGCGCGGCAACGCCAGGGACATCCTCAACCTCGACAAAACCGACGTCTTCATCTACCAGGCCGCCGGCGGCGGCGGCTGCGGCGGCGCGCCGTCTATCCGGCGACTTGGGGACCTCGAGCCCCATTTCAGTGCGGTATACAACATCGGACTGCTCCGCCACAGCGTCGCCCACCCCGGCGGCGGCGGCGACGGCGAGCACGGCCACTACTACATCGTCACTCTCCACCCGGGTTACACATCGTCCTGGGAGTATGTCCTCTACGTGTTCGACTCCATGACCGGAAGCTGGAGCGACAGGACGGTGTCGCTGGGCCCGGAGCACCGGCACAGCCAGTTCAACTGCTCCCCATCCAAGGTGGTCGTGCTCGGCAATGGCGGCCTGATGGCGTTCGTCGACCTCTGGCGCGGCATCATCGTCGTCGACGTCCTCGCCGGCGGCGACGACGTCCCCGCGCGTTTCATCCATCTCCCGCGGGCGCTCAGGTCCAGGAGGATCTTCCGCATGGACGCCGGCATTGTCCGTGACGTCGTCGTCGTCGACGGCCGCGTCAAGGTCGCCGACTGTTTCTGGTTCAATCACCAGCAGCAGCAACAACAACCAGACGTCATCGATGGCGGCGCCACGTCAAACGTCGCCTCTCGTCTCCGTAAGGTCTCCATGTGGAGTAGGATGGCTACTTGGGAGGAGGACGACGATTGGCGAAGAGACTACATATTCAGTGTACCCGACATCATCGTCGACGACGACGCTGCTTCGCATCTCGAGTTGCTACCCGAGCTGCAGATAGACGGCGCGACAGGTCGGCGAACGTTGCGAGGGCTTCACATCACTCGGCCCGCGATAAGCCTGAACGATGATGATAAGGTCTATTTCATGGCGAAGGTCGATCCATGGGATAAAAGGGGATGGGTGATCGCCGTCCACATCAGGATCAAGAAGCTGGAAGATGTAGGCATTTTTCGTGCCGAAAGGGTCATTGGTGTTGATTTATCCTATACCCTCTGTAGGATCTCCAAGTATTTCAGTACCTCTACAGGTAATATATTTTTTATTTAGCTGCACAACTTTGTGATTACATCTATAGATTCATTGCAATGCTCTACTTTATAAATTGATAGTAACTACACATGCATATAGCTAGGACTGTTAAAATTCAATGTATCTTGGAAGGAAAAAAAACCACCATGGTTTTAGTGGGTACTCGTTTGATCAACTATTTTAAGCACAGTAAATGTTGATTTTTGGTGCTGCTGTTATTATCTTGCTAGATAAGCTGAGAATTTCATTAGTCTGAGGTTTAGAAGATATAATCTGATTAATTAGGACATTTCTACCTCGGTAAACTTATTATTTGCATAGGGTATGGATGCAGCAGGTTAACATATTGCGAAACAAATGGGATGTGCAACAGATACCAAGTTAGATGCTAGAACATGCGGGATTTCAAACTGTGTTTAGTGACAGAATATGTTTAATTCCCTATGCCACAACGAAATAGCTACCAGATTAGATTAGCGTTTCTTTTAAAAAATAAACTGGTGGAAAGGAGAACAGCAACAAGGTCTGATTGCGTTCTAGGACATGATATTGATTGATAAAGTAGGTACCTGAATTATTATGTCTATTAATTATCCAGTTATTATTTTTTGCACCGGATCTTGTTCAATGTTCATGAAACATTTTGTTGGGGGCACAGGTAAAAAGTACGACTGGACACCTGAAACGACAAAGGGCAATTCTGTACAGAGTATCCTCACAAGAGGCAAGCTGGAAGAACAGACGATGGAACTAGTATGGACGTCGAAGATATGGATGATAATATGGATGAGGACTAGTACGTTTGGTGCCAATCCATGACAAACCAGTGTTACTGATCACCATGCAAGAAGGAGAGAATGAGAAATGACGAGCGAGAGGTTGGGGATCTGATTTAGCATCTGCGGCAGCACTCGGGAATCCATCTCGAATAGAATCAAGAAGCAGACGAATCGATTGAGCTAGCAGCGCCATTTCGTTATTGGGGAACCAAGCTTGCATTGCTTGCTTAACTCGTTTAAAAGGAGGACCGAACAAAATCCAATTCAGTTGGATATATTATCTTCAGTTCTCAACCTTTTAAACGCCAGTGTAGTGACGTAAATCGGGATGGCGAGGGTGGGGAATATATCCTATGGACACAAGCTTTCCGTCTATACTCCATGCACACCAACCAGTAAATATCATGAAAATTCTAGAAAAAAAATCTCACATGTACTCTTAATAGTATTACACATGTGTACAAAGTCTTATATTCAAATTCATTATAGTATTACACATGTTTATAAAGTTTTATATTCAAATTCATTATATTTTAGATGTAACGAAAAAAAGAAAAAACCGGATAGTTTTAACAGTAAAATCTGTTATAATATTGTCTTTTTTTTTGTTAGGACTAAAATATAATGAATTTGAGCATGGGATTTCAAAGTTATGTGTAATACTATTTAAAGTATGTGTCTAAATTTTTTTAGAATTTTCTATTATTTACTAGTTGGTTGCACGGAAAATTTATGTGTATATGATATGTTTTCGCGATGGTGGGCATGTTTGGTTGTAAGATTCGTGAAGGAAGCGTGTGGTCTTGTACTATTACGACAGGTCGGATGGACTGGTGACACGGTGAGTCAATGATGACTTAGAAATTTGGCTGAATTTCCTCTTGTCAATGTAAAAAGTTTGGGTACTTGGGTTGGTACGAAATTGCCAGAAGCAATTGGGTCCCTGATCGCAAATCATAACTGGTTAGCTCCACAGAATTGCAGTCGGTTGAGCTAGTTTTGTAGGCATGTAGCCGTTGTATCGTATTTTTTTTAGATAATAATGGATTAAACCCGACCCTTACATCCAAAGTGCTACTCCCTCTATCCCATCAATCCCATAAGCATCAGGACCAAGAAGACCAAAACATCAATCGTTTTGAAATTAATTCTCATCAATCAAGATGCTTTGTCATTTCATATCTAATAAAAATTAATTCACACTTTAAGTGTTGTATAGGTTCAACCAATAGAAATTAATCTTGATTGGTGGCATATATACATTTATGCATGTAGCTCTTTGCATAACTAAACAAAGATATATTTTGTTATATGATGATTATTTTAAGAAAATCTCAAAAATTTTATGTGATGATCAAATTAGAATAGAGGGAATACCATATTTATATAGTCTGTGGAGTCAGAAGAATTTTTTTACTCGGATTTGTTAAGAGGATTTTAACTTATATGTAAGAGATGTACGGGGATCCTTCGCACAAAAAATTATTTTATGAAAGAAAGGTTTGATCTCATACACTAAAGGAGGATTTCGTGCACGTTTCAGCAGGTTTTACAACCAGCAAGTATACTACGTGCGTTTAAAAAAAAGAGAGGTGCATAAACTAAGACCTTGTTTAGTTCCAAAAAATAAACTTTTTATCCGTCACATCAAATATTTGACACATACATAGAGTATTCAATGTAGAAAAAAAACTAATTACACAGTTTGCGTGTAAATTGCGAGGCAAATCTTTTAAGCCTAATTGCGCCATGATTTGATAATGTGGTGCTACAGTAAACATTCGCAATGACGGATTAATTAGGCTTAATAAATTCGTCTCGCAGTTTTCTGGCGGAATATGTAATTTGTTTTGTTATTAGACTACATTTAATACTTCAAATGTGTGTCCCTTTATCCAATATGAAAACTAAACCTAATTTTTTCCCCAACTAAACTAGGCCTAATAAGTTTCTAGGAATGGGCAGCATTGCACCACCAATTCTGACATCATCACCCACGTAATCATGTATTACTACCTGGAGTTACAGTTGAAGTAGCATCATTATTTCGTTTTTCGCTGTAATGTTAGCCTAAGTGGATTGACACCTCTCTCCCCTCTTCTATCTAGACTAATATAAAAAGCACGAGTTGTTTAGTGCAATTAACACCACGATTGCAATTAGCACCGGATTAACCCTGCGATTAGCGCAAAACCAAATCCTTCTCTTCGCCAAATCGCCAAAAACCAAAAAAAAAAAAAACATCGCCCAAACCGCCTGTGCCTCCTCCTCCGCCTTCCGCCGCCGCGCCTCCACACCATCTCCTCCCCTTTTCCTCAACCGCGGTGCCCTATCGCCAGGGAAATCGCCGCCCCCTACACCTAAAACGAGCTCGGTCATCGTTGCTAGCACACCAACCGTGCTACCCCTCTAAAGGTACAGATCCCTCCTCCCCCACCCCTTTCCCCTTTAATCTCTCCCCCATCCCTAATATCTCCTCTCTGCTCATCAGCCGCCCCGCCACACACAGCCGATCATCGGGGAAGACTTTGCTGCTTGGCCCCTCCCCTCTGCCGCGCCTTGATCTCTTCCGCGTCGGCGACAGTGATCGAATTTGTGAAGCATCAGACATACAGAATTAATTATTTTCCCCTTATTTTCTTGGTTTTGCTGCAATTATAAGTAAGCATTCTTGATATGATCCCATGGCGTGTAATAGCAATTCTGAACTTCTGATAGATACCTGCATCCTCAAGAAAATGTTTTTCTACCGTCGGAGTAACAGGTCAGGGTCATGTTGACCTGATATTACTCCAACTCATAACATCAGAAAAGCATCATCAATTAATAATTCTCAATTGAAATTTTATCTCAAATAGTCTCAATTCAAAGAGGTTTTAATTATCAATTAAAAACTGCTGCTCACAACAATCAACTTGAAATCCCCAACTCCTAAAAACTAAAATCTACAGAATTCAATATTAGTTCAGTTGCCAGGTTTCTGAAATTGTAATCTGTACTCCTATCAGTCAGTCCCAATCAACAGAGCATCATGTATATAGAAGTGAGCATGAGCAATGAACAAATATAATTGATCTTTTCATGACTCAGATATTAAGCAAGATAGGCATATTATGGAAGAGTTCAGCACCTTCTTTTTCTGTTATGACCCAAATCAGCCAAAAAAAAAAGCAGTACCATGCTTGAAGATCAGCCACATTATCATTCTCTCACAATATTTTTCTGAAGGACATTTTCTGAAAATTTAGAAACATACAAGGCTTCATGACATTTTCTGTTAATCTAGAAACATTTTCTGATAATATAATTCGGATTCAAGCAGTTAGACAGTGCTTATCTATTTTATTCCCTTCAATTTTCTGAAGTCATGCACTGCATGCCATTGCCATTGATTGTTCTTTTCACTGCCTCTTCTGCATTGCTGTGCTCTGTGTGTGTTGTCTTGGGGCAACACTGCACTGACATTGGCCTCTTACCCCTGAACAGTCTGCATTTTCCTGAGCCATGGAGATCTCTGATGATGTGTGGGGGATGTGTGTGTGTTCTTCAGTGATTCAGTGTGTGGATGCATCTTGTCACACCCCTGAACTAAGAGTACTGTAGCCATCCATGGAAAGAAAAGTGCTGCAGAAAGAAACTGGCAAGTGTCAATTCAGAGATGTGGCCACTTTGGAATTCAAGACCATATGGATAGCTGCTGCATATTGTGATTATTTTGGTTCAATTATTGCAGTAGGGAAATACACAATCAGTTTGATGTAGAAAGTATTTGGTTTCTTGTACTGATTAGTACTAATTTAACTAACTCTAAACATTAATTGCTTCAAGAGAGAAAAGTCTGAACATGCATGCATGGTGCACACTTTCATGTGGTGTACTGGTCTTAGAGCAGGTATAGTAGCACTTCTTCAGTCGGCGATAACAACATCCACATCATCGTTGCATTACGTGGAGGAGGGAGAAAACATGAAAACGAAGAGAGCGAGCACTTGCTGAAGCGCCGGGTGGTAGCACGATAATTTAGGCCGTATTAAATATTTTATATGGTTTGTGGGCCTTCGGTTCAGTTTATTTGATCTTTTGTGGCCATGCATAGCGTGCAGCTCCCAATATACGTTAGTTTTATGCTCAAGCACGGTGGACCATAGATATAGAGCTTGGTTTTGATCATCTGTGCATATAATAAATAAGTCCATTTATGCTTATGTAAAGCCAACTTATAGCTTGTCCTTTGTATAAGCAATCTACAATCATCAACTCTAGATGACATGGACATATGTTACCGCCGTCTATAAGCTTTGCTATTAGCCTTGCTCTTAGGTGTTTAGGAATTAGGACCCATGTAGTAAACCATGTGTTAATACTGCAGTAACAACTTGAGGTGTATATTTGCCTAATCATTCTATTAATTGAAGTAACAGTACATGGAAGTACACCAAAAGCGAGAATAAATTAAGGTATACTACTGAACATGATTGCATATCTAAGCATAGTATATACACTAGTCTTGATTTGTTATCAGGAATGTTAATTTGTATCTATGCTTACATTTCCTCCTGAGACAAACTCAAATAGTATCTGATTTCCCTTGTAGGCCTGAACTGTAAAGATGGATCCACATGCCACATTTTATCAGATTTTTTTAAGCAAAACATTTTATCAGATCTTAGAGAGTGGTGGGCTGAAATTAATTTGTTTGTGCTCGAAACAAATTGGAAACCATGTGCTTTTCGATTGTATTTATTATTGAAACCTAATGATATTATGTATTGTTTCGGATTCAAGCAGTTAGACAGTGCTTATCTATTTTATTCCCTTTAATTTTCTGAAGATCTTAGAGAGTTGTGGGCTGAAATTAATTTGCTTGTGCTCGAAACGAATTGGAAACCATGTGCTTTTTTATTGTACTTATTATTGAAACCTAATGATATTATGTATTGTTTCGGATTCAACCAGTTAGACAGTGCTTATCTATTTTATTCCCTTCAATTTTCTGAAGATCTTAGAGAGTTGTGGGCTGAAATTAATTTGCTTATGCTTGAAACGAATTGGAAACCATGTGCTTTTCGATATTGGTTTATTATTGAAACCTAATGATATTATGTATTGTACAACAAGCTGCATCTGAGATCTACTGTATGGATTAATTTTTGGTCATTGTGAATATAGGAGTACATCTTCTGAATTCCAAGAGGAATCTTTGTTTTCTTTCCATACTATAGAGCAATCTAATTATCCTAAACTCCTAAATATAATTTTATATTGACCATAGGGCAAGATTTTCATTTCTGCATTGATGAAGAGACCCAAGGTTGCATAGCCCGGTTCCAAGCAGGTACAATATACATCCTCACAAGAAATTACCATCTTCCATTTTTAGCAATACTTATGATCTTAATATGGATATGTGCACCATTGACAGAAAAGCTGCTAGATAACAGGAATTTTACTGTCTGGATAACTCTAAAATCAGCTAAATCATCTGCGAAAATTGTACATAGTACAAGCCTGCTATAGTTGTTTTATTTGAAGCAGCTGAAAGAGATAACGTTGGGGGATTTACCTATAGATAGAGATCCATATGTTCTACACCTAACCTTGCTATACTATTGGGATGCAAACAAGGTATATCAGGAGGCCACCCTATGATGATCCTGGTGGGCCTTTTATGCCATATATCACTTCAATGCCAACTACCTTTTAGTGAAATTAGATGATTAGGGAGTTTGCAATACTAAGACAGGCATGTACAACTTATTCTTCATTTCCTGTGATCGAAAATTGAGAGGCCTTGCTATGAAAATTAGTTTTAGTATTAGTTTTTTCACTGCTTATTTTGTCATTTGGCTTGATTGGTACTGTTCTATGGGTACTTTGGAAATATACAATACATGTTTGGATACACTATAGCACACCGAATTGATTTGCAAAGCATGTGGGTGTGAGGTTCATAAGTTAACTTTAGCTAAGTTTGCCCTTGATGAAAATTTGGTTAGATCAGCTGATGATCATGCCTTATTTGACACGCATGGCTTATAATTCTGCGGATCACAACTGCATTGTGCTCTACATCTCATTGACGCCATCTGGTCATAGACTTAGCCCAATGGTCCATAAATAAACAAAACTGAAAATAGCGATCGTTCACAGCGAAAAAGAAAAAAAAATCCCTCACGCGTCAGCCCGCGGCCACCGCCACCCCTCAAGCAGTCAAAATTATTTTGTCTGACAATAAAGTTTGAAAAGCCAAACCTGTGGTTCACTTGGTCCTTGACATCATGCATATTGCAAGACAAGCCTAATTTGACTTCCATAAGTGCATCCAATTGCGTGATTAAGTTGGAAGCAATACGCACATGCTATGACTTTCATGCTCACTGTATCCATTGATTGTATTCTACATACTGATACAAGTTGATCACACTGGTGTGCTTTGTTTCCAATTGAATCACGCAATTGAATCACGCAATCACACTGTTGATTTCTTTTGTTTTTCGTGCCCTATACGGATATATGGTGATGACTTCTTGGATTACTCAAGAAAACTAGGGATCCAAAAGTATAAATTGAACAGTTCAATTGCAGACTTTAAGTACCAAGATATACTGCTGAACTATATCAATTTATGTACACAAAGTTAGCAGCAAAGTTGACCTTCCTGTTGATGCACCATTGCTATCAAGTTTGAGTTTGACACGTGGGTAATTAATTAGTCCTGCTCATCAAGTGATATTACCACTGTTGGTATATTACATTTGTGTAATACAGATTACATGTGGAAAACGGAGAACCGTGTTTTACATAAAACATGTCAATTCATGGCATTGCTTCTTTGTTCAACACATAACATGATCATAATCATCTATTGTGTTTTTGTTACAGACTGTTGGGAGCAAGTGCTTTGCCAAGTGTACAAAGCCAGGCTCAAGCTTGAGTGGTAGAGAGAGCAGTTGCATATCACGCTGTGTTGATCATTACATTGAGGCAACTGGTATTGTCAGCCGAGCTCTGTTTAGTACCACATGCTGAGTGAAGATGTAGCCTTCACTTGCTGCTTAAATCATAATGGGTGAAATGCTTTCCTAGATTTGTTATTTTTGTCTTCTAATCTGTGAGAAAAAGAACAACCTTTATTAATTAAGTGCCAACTATTAGCTATGCTGGTTTTCAGCTGATAAAAGCCGCAAATTCTGCTTTGCACTCTCTCTTACTGTATGTTACTTTTGTTCCCCAAGGGGCAATATCCTGAATGGTCCTAAAAATGCTTGTTGACCTGAAACCTGGCACTTCCACTAAAGTTCCTCCCAAAGTGTACATTTTTATGCCTGGAACATATAATTTTTCGAATTTATCATCTACAATGGAAAGTGTGTTCATCCCATGTAGGACACAGTGAGACAACCTTTTCATGAAGGAACTCAATCATTCCTTGCTGGGTAAAAATGTACAATCTAACCAACCCAAACCAGTGGTAGTGGTGACGGGTGAAGATGTGTGCCTGCAAGTTCCCGGTTTAATATAGAATAAATATAGAATATGAATATAGAACAATTAAGGTTTATTTTATGAATTTCCAATGTATTGCTTATAATAATGATTATTTAATAATGTATAAGTAAAGGATCAACAATAACCATATTTTCTTTAATTCCTATGTATCAACGTGCCTTGCACGTGCACGCTCACTAGTCTATGTAAAATGTAAGCTAAAAAGATCAATTGCAGAATGGAATGGAGATTGATGCATAGTTGGTGGTGAAAACATGTTTAATTATTCCTCAAGAGGATACAAACTTGCAATTGCAAACATCATCCCATTTTGAATTACTGTGGAAAATTCCCCTTATATTAATATAATGTGGCTGTTCGACATCTTGTTGCTATGGCTGCGCAGCTAACAACAATAGTGCCAAAGAATCAAGCTGGCTGCAACATCTACAGCCGCAGCCGCATATCAATCAGCCTTACGAACGGCCTTATTTCTGAGAACATCCATGTTTTCTTTTGCATCTCTTACGTCTAGAGTTTCACGTAACAGCCAGAGTAGGTAACTCCACAAATATCATCTCTTAATCTCTTTAATTTTGTGTTCTTTCAGAGTGAGGATGGGATAGGCAGTGCCAGCAGTCAGAGGCCAAACCATTCTAACACCCAGTTAGCCCCTTTCATGGGTTAGAAAGTTGTGGCAGCAGGTGATGCCAACATGAACCTGTGACATGGACAGTGCACCTGCCTAGTGACACCGTTGACGGACCACAAGTCTCCACTAACAAATGTTCTACCGAAAAACCAGATTAAAAGTAAAAATGATAGTGATTGAAGTAAATAGGCAGCTACCGTTTCTAGAAAAATATAAACGTTTATAGGTTTGTAGTAGAGATTAAGATTAAAGAGAAAAGACTTTCATGTCCAGATGGGTTGGAGGTAAGATGAAATACAGATTGAAGGGGAGTAATTGATGGAACAAAAATAATACTCTGAATGGTGTTATAAGTCCTTATATTTTGAAACAGAGAAAGTAGTATGAAAATAAAAATGTTGGATTTCAGTAATCTTTTGCCGGATGATCAGACATCATCAATACACCTATCGGATAGCACATGCCTTGACTAACAATTTGACCAGCCTGTCATTTGGAAGTTTCAAATGTCACCATTTTCCAGTGACTAATATGTGGTTGAGGAAGCTTATAAAAGTAGCAACGAAAATGGCTGGTGAGACCTTGACACAAATTTAGGGCAGTCTCGCTAGCTGCAATGGATGAACGAAATGACGATATTATTTTCTGGCAATTCTTGATGGGTAGAACTTTTGGAGGAATATTATCAGAATGATGAGAAAAATAGGGAAAAAAATCCATAAGCCCCTCTACTCTTTCCATACTCTAAATCTTAAGGTGAATGTTCCATCCAACTACAATGACATCTGCACTTCAGTTACCTTGGCTTCAAGCCTCCATATCGCGGTAAAAGTGAAGAAATAGAGTTAAGGAATTAACAGTATTACATCCATTTTAAAAGTATTAACTAAATTCTATATCTATTCATCATGAAACAATCGATTAAACATGATTCAATAACAAATAAACAGGATGCAATAACAAATGAAAATGGTAGTATCTCTTCGGTACACTGCAATAAACATTACCTGTCCACTGCTATTATTATAGCTCCATAAGCCTTCTACTCGCCTGAACAGGGTTTTATACACATCTGGCTACCAAATTCACATTTTCTGTGGTACATGTACAAGAAAATAAACTTTAAATAATACAGTAACTTGTGCATACACTAGAGTCATGTCCTTATTTTTCATCATAACAACGTACACAGTTTCAAAGAATTAAGGAAATACAAGTTTAAAAGTTACCTTCATAAGTCAAAGGATCTTCATATGCCTTGACTTTACCCAAACATCAGACTATGCATCTGAAGTATCGTTCTCATAGGACATTCTATTCATCCAAATTATGACACATGTACGCTCCATATTTTGAAAAATACGTAGCCTGGAAGGAAAAGCTTTCTTATGTCCAAAACTGAGTACATTGGACCATCTAAAAAGGATATCCAAGGCCTTAAACTATCCAAGTGACATGTATTTGTTGGCATGTGCAATTTGTACAATTGCACTAGCAGTCCTGTACCAGTGCTGTTAATCATGACAACAACTCCTGGGATTTTTCCAATGACAAGAGTATAAAGCATCGCCATTGTCTTGGCCACCAAAGCAAAACCTTCATGTTCATCGCTATTACTCTTATCGCCAAACAGTCCCACAAATCAAGCATCACAATAAATTTCGTAGCACTGAAGAGTGGAAACTTCTAGAGTGTGGAGATGAGCCTCTGCGATGGATTACTTCCTCCGCTGCTAATTGTGCTAACTATGATCCCTGTGATACAAGCTTCAAACAGAACTACAAGCCTTCCATCTGCTGCCACACTTGCAGGTTGCCAAAGAAGCTGCGGTAATCTGACCATCGACTATCCCTTTGGAATTGGATCATCCCATTGCTTTAGGCAGCCCGACTTCGAGCTCATCTGCAACAATACCACACAACCACCAAGGCTGTTATTCAAGAATGGCACCACTGAGATCATTGATTCTCCCAGTACTGGTAAGATATACAACCAACTATAAATCGGATTTCAATTTGAATTCATGCTACCAGTTGAGCTGTGGGGATTTTAGGTTGAAATTTTAATATTCAACTAAAAATATTAAGTTGAATGGTGATATTTTGGACCAAATAGGGGGGGCAGGGCGCTGCCTTTGTTGGCAGAGAGCCAGAGAGGGCAAGAAATAACAAATCCCATACTTTTCTAGGTATAAAAAGCAGTTAAGATATAAACTCCTTCATGTAAGAGTTTAGATTATTTGCTGGGGAATTACCTTCTAGTTATGGAGGCCGTTATTAGAGGTTTTGTTTTAGACTAGTGAAAATGAAATCGAACAACCACTCTAAACTAAAAGCTCTGTCCTTTTGGTTTACCTATTGTCCCCTTTTAGTTATGTCTAACAGCACTCATCAATTATTAATATATGTAACTTCCTCTCCGTTGTTTTTATTTTTGTCTTCCAGCATATTTCAGTGTTGCCTTTTCCCGTTCCATCTCCGTAAAAGCCAATGTCAGTGTGTACAACATGTCATGGGATGCTCCTGGGAAATCTTTCACACTTGAATATGCTGAACTAAACATCACCGGCTGCGATTTCGATATATACCAGGTGCTCGATCAAAGTGGAAATGTTCCTGCCAAGCTTTGCAACGTTACATGCCCGAACAGGGGAATCACAGAGGACATTGCTAGGCAGTACTGCAATGGCACCGGATGCTGCTCCATCGATGTTCCAATTGCTCAGACCTTCCAGCTTATGTTTATCCGCCATGGCAAAGGGGCAGTCGAACTTGATGCACAATCCAACCAAAGCTCCCTGTGGAACACAATCAATGTAACAACAGTCTATGCCGACATTTCATGGAGAATCCTGGACCAACCGACGTGTGCCAGCACCTTCGATAACAGGACCAACTATGCCTGTATTAGCGAGCACAGCAAATGCACGGATGGCTATTTCACGCAGGCTCATGGTTACATTTGCTCATGTGATGGTGGGTATCAAGGCAATCCATATATACTGGATGGCTGCTTGCGTGATAGAGGTAATTAATTTAATCTGCTCAAATAATTATACACCATGAACCTCGATATGGCCTTTTCTGTTTATACATAAGATGAAATTACGATGGTAGGTCAGGAAGTTTCTCAGTCGCATGCAGGTTCATGGGCTTAAATAATTATACTCTGCAAAATTGCAAGCAGGTTGACTTCATTATACTTTTTGATAGAATGGCAGGGGGAACATATGTGATATTGTAGAATGGTGAAGCAGAGATAGCCTCAACACAATAATTCTATTGAAAGATAGAGTAACATATAGGCCGGGACCTTCCTTATCCTTTAACCGACTTATAGAAACATAATCGAGAGATTACGTAGAAAACCCAACCGGGTACATATGGAAGGAAATAACGATTCTAACAGATATCCCTAGAACAAAAAAATATGCCGTCAATTTCGTTTTATAAAAAGAACAATTTTGCTTTATCCTAAGCTATTTTATCTTCGAGTCAAATTTTCCAATATTTTCTCATTCAACTCATTTCATTTGATTGCACTATTATGCATATGAACAACACTTAGCTTGTATCAAGAATAGCTAGAGTTAGTTCAGCCATATTAGCGCAACCATAATAGTACTTATCCAACAGATAAAATCATTAAGGGAAGAAACAATATTTGTTATTAGATGATAGTACTATGAGTCTATGAGGCCAAGCTTGTCCACTCATGGGTACCCGTACCCATTGACACACTCCTTCCAAATCCAACTATAAGTGTATTTTTCTCTAACTTACCAGCTTATACTATGTATAAAGCTGTTAGCCAAATAAACTAGTGTGGATCGGCCAACATGCATCTCTGGCTAAACATACTTAACTGACCCCCCTGGTTCAATTAGCTGCAGAACAAGTTACCTCATGAACGAGATCCAAATTTACAGTAGGATTAGTTCCACATATATTAATTGTCTGTACATCATATAAACCAAGAGAGTTTTAGGCTAATCCTTTTGGGAGAAGCAAATTAATAGAAAATCCTACAAAAGCATGGATTACTCCCCCACCCCCACCCCGTGGCACAAAATTTGGAGAATGGCAGCCAGTTTTTCAGCACATCTCCTTCAGACAGTTGAATGCTATACAAAATTCTCTAAACAACCATTACTTGTGAAACTGTTAATTTCATTTCGCAAAACAGGATATAATCCGTTCCAACAGAAGGAAGTCTGCGACAGAAAGTGCGGGAGCATTGATGTCCCATATCCATTTGGCCTAGAAGAAGGGTGCGCTGCAAGGAAATCATTTCAGTTAAACTGCACAAACATGTTATCGTCCAGCCTCCAACTGAACGATGAATACCATGTAACGCATATAAATGTCAGCAATGGGCTCATGGGCATAGAAGACACCACAGATTACAAACAGTACATGTATGGGATGCGTGTGACGCAGGAACCTCAACTCTATATCGGATCTGGGAAATCAGCCTCAGTGCAATGGGCTGTTGCTAATCTAACCTGCCTAGAGGCACAGCAAAATATATCTGGATATGCTTGTGTTAGCATCAATAGCACATGCTTGGGTGTCAACTCAACAGATGGTTACATTGGGTATCGGTGTAGTTGCACACTTGGCTTCCAAGGAAATCCATATATCCAAGATGGTTGCCAAGGTTATAATCTCTGCCCTTCTCCCTCTCCCTTCCGATCTCCCTCTCTCTCTGATCTTACTAAGTGATGTTGCAGATATTAATGAATGTTTGGTGCCAAACAAATGTAAAGGAGTATGCTACAATACTCCTGGAAGTTACCGTTGCACTGCTTGCCCTGATAAAACACAGTATGATATGACAACAATGCAGTGCACCCGGACAAGAAGACAAAGTCTTATGTTAGGTGAGGTCCAGAGTCCTATACACTCTTGATCTTATAATGAACATGACACCATACTAACGAGCATATAAACTATTACAGGTGTTGTCATTGGACTTAGCTGTGGCTTCAGCATCCTACTTCTCAGCTTAGGAATAATGCTTCTCATTCATAGATGAAAAAAAGACATACAAAAGCAACTACGAAGGAAGTATTTTCGAAAGAACCAAGGACTTCTCCTGGAACAACTAATATCTTCAGATGAAAATGCAAGTGATAACACAAAGATATTCTCTTTAGATGAGCTAGAGAAGGCAACAAACAACTTTGATCCTACACGTATCCTTGGTCATGGAGGGCATGGCATGGTGTACAAAGGCATTCTATCTGACCAACGTGTGGTTGCAATAAAAAGGTCTAAGCACATTGAGGAAGGTGAGATCAGTCAATTCATTAATGAGGTAGCAATTTTGTCTCAAATAAATCATCGAAATATAGTGAAATTATTTGGATGTTGTCTAGAAACCGAGGTCCCATTATTGGTATATGACTTTATTCCCAATGGTTCATTATTTGGTATTCTCCATTCTGGTTCAAACAATGGTTTCTCCTTGTCATGGGATGACTGCCTAAGAATTGCAGTGGAAGCTGCAGGAGCTCTCTATTATCTCCATTCGGCAGCTTCAGTATCAGTGTTCCATCGTGATGTGAAATCCTCTAATATACTTCTAATGCAAACTACACCGCTAAAGTATCAGACTTTGGTGCTTCGAGATTGGTTCCCATTGACCAAACTCATGTTGTCACAAATGTACAAGGCACATTTGGTTACTTAGATCCAGAGTATTATCATACCGGGCAGCTGAATGAGAAGAGTGATGTATATAGTTTTGGTGTGGTACTTGTCGAACTACTACTCAGAAGAGAGCCTATTTTTACAAGGGTGTCAGGATCAAAGCAGAATTTGTCCAATTACTTTCTCTGGGAACTGAAGGTGAAGCCTATCACGGAGATTGTTGCTGCTCAAGTTCGTGAGGAAGCTACTGACGAAGAGATAGAGAGTGTTGCTTCTCTTGCACAGATGTGCTTGAGGCTCCGAAGTGAAGATAGACCTACTATGAAGCAAGTTGAAATGAATTTACAGTTCTTGAGAACAAAAAGGTTGAACTCAAGCCCTGACGCTCCAGACAAAGCTGAAGAGATGCAGCCTTTGCTATGTACAAGATCTGAAGCTAGTTGTGCATCGTTGGCGATTAACTTGGGTGACAGTTATAACCCTGAGTCTCAAAGTAGCCACAAATGCTATAGCTTGGAGCAAGAGTTTAGTTCATCAGTTGGGTTGCCACGGTAAGTTGCTCAGAGCCATGCTATAATATAAAATTCAATTGAGTTGTGGAGGAAAATGATTGGATGTTTTCAGTTCTAGACAGGTCTGAAATGTATCAACTCCTCAATGTGGTCTACCATTTTATTAATTATTATCCCAAATAATGTACAATTCCTTTTATATCTCTTCGCTACCAAGTATCATTTATGCTAGAGCACTTGTTTATAAACAATGGGATTAGTCTGATGCGCCATTATGCTGATACTGTGGTTGCTCATATCATGCGTACACTTATTTGTTATGAGAAGCACATACTTTCAATGTGCGTGTTTCAAAAGTTTAGTCCCATGTATAAAATATGTGATGTATATATCTAGGTGAGAAATGGTTGGAAAATACTACAAAGAAATGCTATATATTTTCAACATTGCTCAACCAGTTCTACAAACTGCTGCTATGTATGGGTTCCATCAAGTCATGAAACTTTGTATATATATGTTTCAAATCGACAAAAAATCGCAGACAATTAGTGGAAAGAAAGAGCTATGCATTGTATCTAAAGTTATAGGACCACGGCTACAATGCTAGTTGTATAACGAGGCAACGAGCACTCTCCGTGTGATTATTGGGTGCCGTGTGAGTTGAACAACTTAATATATGCCACACAAATAGTTAAATATATTCCCTCCGTTTCGTATTATAAGTCGTTTGACTTTTTTCTAGTTAAGTTTGACCAGATTTATAAAAAAATTTAGTAACATCTAAAATATCAAACTAGTTTCATAAAATCTAACATTGAATATATTTAATAATATGCTTGTTTTTTTTTTGAAAATACTAATATATTTTTCTACTTGGTTAAACTTGACTAAGAAAAAAGTTAAACGACTTATAATATGATTATAACATGAAACGGAGGGAGTAGTAACTAAAACAATCAAGGAAGATCTCCATACCTGGAGTTGAACATGCAAGTAGTGGCAGCAACCATTCGTCCTCAATTACCCAAACGCTGCATGTGCGACCACACAAGAGCAAATTAATCAGGAAAATTGCAGGGCATTAATGGAGGGCAGCCAAAAAAAAAAACATTTCCCCACCAAGAACGGATCGGGGAATCGAAGATGGAACAGTTACACAATACCTATTCACTCCCATCACGAGGGAGATGGAGAAGGGTGAGCGAGCAGCTGAGAGAGCATATTGGATCAAGGCAGGGGCGTCCGCCTACCGGATTCGGAGAGGGAAGAACTGCGAAGGAAGAGGCGGGGCCGGCGAGGAATGCAGTCCGGTCCGGCGGTCTCGTGGCGCGGACGGCGGCAGCGGGTGGTCTCGTGGCGGGCAGAGCTCGGTGAGGTGGGGCGGCGCCGCCGGCCACGGGAAGGAGGGAGAAGGGCATGGGTGGGCCGGAAGGAGAGAGAGAGATGGGCCGGGCGGGACCAGATGGGCAAGGATGGTGGCCCAGATAAATATAACAACTTTGATACGTTGGTTTGGAATTTCTTGTTTGAGACCTCGTACTAGAGGAAGGCTAGCGCACTGGACTCTGTTGGATATAGGTGCCATGGGATAGATTAAATGAGCTAGAAATTAATCTGTCTCTCACGACAGCGCGCCATACCTCACCGGCGGCGACTCGCTCCAACGCCGTCCACGAAGTTCCTCCTCGGTATCGCGTGCATCCCTCGTCGGCGCCGGCAAGATCTAGCTCGGTATCGCAGCTGGCGGCGACTCGCTCCGACGCCGTCCACGAAGTTCCTTCTCAGTATCGCGTGCATCCCTCGTCGGCGCCGGCAAGATCTAGCTCACTATCACGCGCTCCGCGCGCAATTCCTCGCCGGCGGTGACTCTCTCCGACGCCGTCCACGAAGTTCCTTCTCGGTATCGCGCGCATTTGCACATGATACCTCGTCGACGGCGCCTTCGTGCCACCGCAACTAGCCAAGATCTTCCTCCTCGGTATCGCGCGATACCTCGACGGCGCTGCAAGCAAACGTGATACCATTGCGACAACGATTCTAGCAGGTACCAAAAATACACTGCAAAAAAAAAATTAGTGTAAAAAATTTTGGACTGAATCTTTGTGGATTTCCCTGTTTGCATCTTCAGTTCGACTTATGCGGTATCATTTCTGTAGTTTCAGTTTGACTTATATGGTATCATGCTTGCAGTTTCAGTTTGACCTGTGTGGTCTGATGGACTCGGTTGGTTCTGGTTCTCTTGAAAGAATGATGGAACATGGACAAGATGAGCAAGGTGATGTTAGTGCCGAAAGAAGTTTGAAAGATGTTCAAAATGAAAAAACTGTTGTTTCAGTTGAAGGAAGTATGAAAGAGATTTTATATTCGAAAAATGATTGTTCCGTTGAAAGAGAGATGGAAGAAGTAGCAATCGAAGAAGATGATACACTGCGGAGAGCACTGCTTGATGCTGGCCTGTTTCGAGGTGCCGTGAGCATTTCTCAGATTGATGCCGGTGATGATTTTCAAATAGAAGCTGGTTTTGGGAGAGAGGATGATGAAGAACCAGAAGAGGAGGGGGTTCAATCACAACCGGCGGTACCACAGGTTGGTATGGAGTTCTTTTCGGAGAAAGAGGCTAAAGATTACTAAAACCGCTATGCAAAAAATTAGGGTTTCGGAACAAAGATTTCAAGTACCAAGGAAAGCAATGTTACGAAAGATTACAATAGATACGAGTTTGCTTGCTACTCTGAGCGCACTAGCCAAACCAAAAATACAAAGTCAAATGCAGGTAGTGGATCTAGAAAATCCAACAGTTTGCGAAAAACTAATTGCAAAGCAAGAATGGTCATTGTTAAGAGGAAGGATGTCACGCCCGGAATTTCTATCCAAAATTCCAAACGCTTACATGTGTGTAAACCCTCGTCCAGGAATCAGCCGAGGCACACAATAACAAATTGACAATAGAGTACAATTATTATTCTAATTAATAAGCGAATAAAATGTCATTACAGAGGTAGATAGTTCCTCTCAATCAATAAAGATCTAAGCAGCGGAAAAAATAAGATAAACGGCGCAGGCGACTCCACTCCACAGGCAGCTTGACCAGGGCTACACCTAATCTTCCACACCATCAGCATCACTGTAGAACTCCTCCTCTGATGAATGATTGCAAGGTGAGTATATGACATACTCAGCAAGCCACACAGCAAATATGCAAGTGCACGGAATAACAAAGGAAGGCATAATATAGGGCTTATTTGCAGAAGCAGCATTTGGCAAACATTTAAGAATTGTAAAACAGTAGAGTAATTAATCATCAATATTAATCAACACTGTACAACATACCCATGCTGTACAGGCCCAACCATCCTGAACAACCATACCCGGCTGTACAGATCTATCTCCAAACCAGGAATATACCATTCCAAACCAGGAGCTAAACAAATTATCTCCAAACCAGGAATATACCATTCCAAACCAGGAGCTAATTTACCAATTAAAGCATCTGTTATTATGGTGAAAAGTGTGAGACTAATCACGAAAGACATTGTTAGACCCGCCCATAACCGCGGGCACGGCTATTCGAATAGTTTCACTCTGATCAGAGGTGTACCACTGTACCCACAAGACACAGCCCCACAACATGTCACCATGTGCCTTAATACCACCACGGTACCTCGGAAAGGAGCTGTGACAGTACCCCTCGCACAACACAATCCACCACAGTGCACCATTCCTGGATCATAATCACCCCCTTTTAAACAAGGCATGGACTCCCCAGCGACCCACGTGGGCTTATCTCCGCCACTTCACAGTCTGGTGCCCCACAATGAACTATGCTATACAAAAGGTAAAGCCGTTGCCCATGCTGGCTTGTGGTTGGTACGGTTAATGTTTCACAACCGAAACTCGTGAACCGGTCCTTAATTGTCATGAGCACGACCATCAAAACCATGTGCTCACAACCCACCATTATCAAGTTTTAGTTGGCACATTAATTAATTAACCAATCACGATTAGCCATCGTGAGCTACAATTAAATATCCATCATTAATTAATAGTGAAACATTAGTTATCCCAATAGTGTGCTAATGTTTCTAAGCATGGCTAAGCAATTATATCTAATACATCTAGTTGAACCAATATATAAATCCAACTAGTCAAATTATAACCCAAGGTATCAAGGAATAAAGTAATCAAGAACAAAAGGGCTATAGCAAACAATAGGTTAATTCCACCCAATGACATTCGAAAATAAATGCAATAGTTGAATAGAAATAATAGCTTTAAATAGGATCAACATGCTCAAAGGGTTGTTTGGGATCTGTGTGACTTGCCTTGCTGGCCTTGGAACTCTTCAAATTCTTCTCCGACGAAAACGGACTCTCCGGGAACGTCGGAATCTAAGCAAAAACACCAAAACAGCACATAAACAAGCATGAACAGTACATGTGGATATTTTTAACATGTAGATCTCAATTTTAGAAAAATTTAGAGACTTGAACCAACTAAATCCGAGCTAAGATGAATTAGTTATGAATTTTCAAAGATTAAATCGGATTAAAACACTTATATGGATTTTAATTGAATTATGACGCAATAATGAATTATTTTTGAAAAGGAAAAGAGAATTATTGCGTCAGCGGCTAGGGTTCACGGTGAACCGGGTGCACGGCGACGGTTCACGGGAACGGACGGCCGAGATTAATCCAACCGAAACGAACGGCCGAGATCCATCGGTCCACGACCGGTCCACGGCGGACGGCGTCGGTGACGTCGGCGATGACGTCATCACCGGCGGCGGCTCGGGCTCGCGTGCTCGCCGGCGAACGACGGCGCGGCGGCGCAAACGGAGAGCACCACAACGATGCGGGCGACGCGGCGAACTCACCGGTGACCAAAGCGACGGCGGAAGATCAACGGACGGCGACGGCGACGAGGACGAAGCGGCGGCGAAGATCGGGTCGACGACGGCGACGATGTTCCGGCGGTCTACGGCGACGACGGAGGGTCGGACGAGGACAGCGACGACTTGGCGATCACGACGGTGGCCTTCCCGAGCGACGACGACGACCGGAGCGGCGGCGGCGCACGGCTGGACGAACGGCGGCGACGGCGGCGCAAAGCGGCACGGCGCTAGAGCTCTTCCGGCGACGAGAGGCGAAGGCGAGGGCTGCGGCGGGTAGAGGAGAGCTCGGGGGTCCTTTTAAAGGGGCTAGGAGGCGGCGGCGAAGGCCCACGGCGACCGGCGACGCGAAGGAAACAAACTAGGGTTCGGAGAGAGAGAGGAATCCGATTCGAACTCGAATCCAACACTTTCCAAACCGATTTAGCGATGATTCCAAAAGGAAAAAGGTAGAGTGGATCACGGGAAACAATTCCCCTCTATCAATTTCACCGGAGAAGGAAAGACGCGACCGGATTTGGAAGGGCGGTGGCGGCGCGGCTCGGCTAGGGTTCGGCCGGGCGACGGCTGGAGGAAGACGACGGCCCTGACAAGCGGGACCCACCTGTCAGCGAGCGAACGCGCGCGCGCGGCGGCAGGCTGACTGGGCCGACTGGGCCGGCTGGCCGAGAAGAGGGAGAGAGAGAAAGGGTTTTGGGCCGACTTCGGCCCAAAGCCAAAAGAAGACTTTTTAAAACTTTTTCAATTTAAATTATTCATGAAATGCAATTCCATTTATTAAAAATACTTCCTTGGCTCAAATAAATCCCAGAAAAAATCTAGGAACTATAGAATCAAGTAAAGTATTTAATAAAATTTTATCTAGCCCCATTTTATATTGGAATTTATTATTTAAAATTAAATCTTTTCTTCTAGGCTTTTAAAATCATTTCTAATAATTCCAATTAAACAACAATTTATAAATTTAGGATTTTTAGGGTGTGACAAACCTACCCCCCTTAAACAGAATCTCGTCCTCGAGATTCGGAAGAACTGGCGAACAAATGCGGATGAGCTGACTTTAATTCATCTTCTCGTTCCCAAGTTGATTCTTCTTCCGAGTGATTACTCCATTGGACTTTGCAAAAACGGATAACTCTATTCCTGGTTCTTCTCTCGTCTGTTTCCAAGATACGGATTGGCTTCTCAACATATGTCAGATCCTCTTGAACTTCTATCTGTTCAAGATTAGCTTCTTCAGTGGGTACCCTTAAACACTTTTTCAACTGTGACACATGGAACACGTTATGGACTCCTGCCAACGATTGAGGTAACTCCAACTGATAAGCAACCTCACCTCTTCGACTAACAACCTTATAAGGTCCCACAAAACGCGGTGCCAACTTTCCTTTAGTGTGAAAACGATGAACCCCTCGAAGAGGCGTGACACGAAGATACACATGATCTCCTTCTTCAAAACTCAAATCTCTGCGGCGATTGTCGGCATAACTCTTATGACGAGACTGAGCCACACGCAATCTTTCTTGAATGATCTTTACCTTCTCTTCTGCTTCCCTTAGGATATCAGTCCCGAAAACCTGACGTTCTCCCGTTTGATCCCACAAAAGCGGAGTACGGCACTTCCGACCATACAGTGCTTCGTAAGGAGCCATTTGAAGACTAGCTTGATAACTGTTGTTGTACGAGAATTCCGCGTAAGGCAGATTCTTATCCCAACTTCCACCGAAGTCTAAAGCGCAAGCTCTCAACATGTCTTCCAAAATCTGGTTTACCCTTTCGGTTTGTCCGTCTGTCTGCGGATGATAAGCAGTACTGAAGTTCAGCTTAGAACCCATCTCTTCCTGAAGCTTCTTCCAAAACTTTGAGGTGAACTGACTACCTCGATCAGACACTATTTTCTTAGGAACACCATGCAAACACACAATCCTTGCCATGTATAATTCCGCCAAACGACTTCCGGAATATGTTGTCTTTACTGGGATGAAATGAGCCACTTTGGTAAGTCTATCGACTATCACCCAAATAGAGTCATGACCTGATGACGTTCTTGGTAGACCAGTGATGAAATCCATACCGATTTCCTCCCACTTCCATTCTGGTATCTTCAAAGGCTGCAGCAAACCGGCGGGTTTCTGATGTTCTGCCTTGACTCGCTGACATACATCACATACTGCTACATATTCCGCTATATCGCGCTTCATAGTTGCCCACCAAAACCTTTCCTTGAGATCTTGGTACATCTTGGTACTACCAGGATGAATGGAGTATAAAGTATCATGAGCTTCTTTCAGAATTGCATCTTTTAAATCTTTATTGTCTGGGACACAGATCCTTTCACCCAACCATACAGTTCCTTGCTCATCTTCCAAGAAACCGATAGCTTTTCCTCTTCTCATATTCTTCTTGATCTCATGAATATCAGGATCATTAATTTGAGCTTCCCTAACTTGATCAATTAGAGTGGGCTTTGCTTCCAAGGCTGCAACGAAACCTCTACGGACAATTCTCAAATTTAATCTTTCAAATTCCTTGCATAACTCCAATGGCAACTGTCGTCCTTCCGTAGCATTGCAATAGCCTTTCCTGCTAAGAGCATCTGCTACAACATTAGCCTTTCCCGGGTGATAATGAATTCCCATGTCATAATCCTTAATTAGTTCCAACCATCTCCGCTGTCTCATATTCAGATCCGGCTGGGTAAAGATATACTTCAAACTTTTATGATCTGTATACACCTCTGTACGAGTACCGAAAAGATAGTGACGCCAAATCTTCAACGCATGAACCACTGCAGCTAACTCGAGATCATGAGTAGGGTAGTTCTTCTCATGCGGACGTAACTGACGAGATGCATAGGCAACCACCTTCCCATCTTGCATCAGAACACAACCTAACCCAAACTTAGATGCATCGCAATACACTTGGAAACCCTTCTTTGGATCAGGCAAAATCAAAATGGGAGCTGATATTAAGCGTCTTTTCAACTCTTGAAAACTCTGCTCACACTCTTCTGACCACTTGTACTTCACATCCTTCTGAAGTAGTCGTGTCATGGGCTTAGCAATCTTGGAGAAATTCTCTATAAACCTCCGGTAATAACCTGCAAGACCTAGGAAACTGCGAATCTCTGAAACTGTCTTCGGTTGTTTCCAGTTGGTTACGGATTCCACATTACTAGGATCAACGGCAACTCCTCCTGCTGAGATGACATGACCAAGGAACTTCACTTCAGACAACCAAAATTCACATTTGCTGAACTTGGCATACAACTGATGTTCTCGCAGCTTCTCTAGTGCAAGGCGAAGATGTTCTTCATGCTCTTCTTTAGTTCGGGAGTAGATGAGAATGTCATCGATAAAGACAACCACGAACTTGTCTAGGTATTCCATAAACACCTTATTCATCAAGTTCATGAAGAAGGCGGGAGCATTGGTAAGTCCAAAAAACATAACAGTACATTCAAACAACCCATACCTAGTGGTAAAAGCCGTCTTAGGTATATCTTCCTCTTTAATCCTCAACTGGTGATACCCTGATCGAAGATCTATCTTGGAGAAAACGGTAGCACCTTTAAGCTGATCAAACAAATCATCAATTCTAGGTAGCGGGTACTTATTCTTGATAGTCACATCATTTAGTGCACGATAGTCCACACACATCCTCTGGGTATGATCTTTCTTTTCCACAAAAATAACTGGAGCTCCCCATGGAGATGAACTCGGTCTAATGTATCCTTTCTGAAGCAAATCGTCTACTTGCCTCTTAACTTCTGCTAATTCATTGGCTGCCATTCTATAGGGTCGTTTATGGATCGGAGTTGTTCCTGGTACCAGATCTATTCTGAATTCTATATCCCTTTTAGGCGGCATACCAGGTAAATCATCAGGGAACACATCGGTATACTCTCGTACTATAGGAATTTCTTCCAAAGTTATTTGGTTCAGACTTGACTCTAAAGTCTCAGAGGGCAATGCATGAACAGTTACGACCTGACCGTCAATGCTGGTGAGAGTTACTTTTCTATTGGCACAATCTATCACACCGTTATATCGAGCTAACCAGTCCATCCCTAGGATAACATCAAGGTCTTTGGATTCTAACAGAATAAGGTTGGCCAGAAAAGGTACACCTTGGATCTCTATTCTGACAGAGGGACTACATTGTGATGAGAGTGCTTGATTACTCGGGGTACTAACCATCAAAGGACGTCTAAGATCTTCTACTTCCATCCCATGATTTCCGCAAAACTCATAGATAAAAATGAATGCGTAGCACCAGAATCAAAAAGCACTGTTGCAGGAACTGAGTTAACAGGGAACGTACCCACAATCACCTCTGGAGCACCTTGGGCTTCTGCAGCAGCAACATGATTGACACGAGCCTTGGCTGCTGGTGCGGAGGAGTTGTTCTGAGTAGAGACAACCCTCACACGACGGGGCTTCGGACACTTGTCAGAGTAATGACCTGGGTCTCCACAGTTGAAACATACCCCTGGCTTGCTGCCTTGCTCCCTCTTTACAGGCTGTTGCTGTGTCGGAGCTGCAACAGGGCGTAGAACTTGATTGCGGTTGTTGTTGCCAGCATTGTTGTTGAAGACCTGACGCTGCGGACGAACAACAGATGAAGAACCTCCCTGTGACATTGATTGGGGTCCCAAAGTAAGACGCGGCTTCTGACTATTCCCCTGCTGTGCCTTGAAGTGAGCAATCCGGCGTTTCTTCTGCTCCATGCGGTTGTACTTGTCCTCTTGACGAATAGCCTTATCTACTAACTTCTGAAAATCCTGATAATCCCCACTCATTAGTGTATAAGAAAGCTCATCATTAAGTCCTTCCAGGAACTTCTCTTGACGCTCTTCATCAGTGCGCACATCTTCCGGAGCATAGCGAGCCAGACGATTAAACTCATGCAGATACTCAGTGACAGTGCGGGATCCCTGAGTGAGCGCCCTGAACTCCTTCTTCTTGAGAGACACCACTCCCGATGGTATATGTGTTTTCCGGAATGCAGCAGTGAATTCAAACCAAGTGATAGGTTCAGCCATGGTCCTGTTGAGACGGAAATGATCCCACCACTCAGAGGCAGGACCTTGCAGCTGGTGTGATGCAAATGAGACCTTCTCCTGATCAGTGCACTGAAGCAAGTCCAACTTCTTCTCTATGGTGTGCAGCCAATCACCAGCTTCAACAGGATTAGTGGTGCTAGAAAAAGTAGGCGGCCTTACGCGAAGAAATTCTGCTAAATTGTTCTGGGGAGGTGCATGGTTGTTTCCCTGATTCTGCTGATTTTGAAGTTGCTGCATCATCATGTTCATAAGCTGTGTCTGTTGAGCCAAAACTTGGGCAAGCGTGGGATTCTCTGCATTATTGTTACTGTTGTTGTTGGAACCATTCCCAACGCTGCGAGTGAGCACCATCTGGTATGGACAGGAGCACAAGAAGAGAAACCGGGGAGAAACTACTTAGAACAGGAATTTAATTAACTTAACTTTTATTGATCTTAACTGAGTTTCATTATTACAAAACTGAAGACTCTCTCACCACTAAACTCACCAACTTCCTAACACTCGAAAGCAAACAAACGCATGCCTTTACATCTCACCCATGATGTAAATCACATGCTAGACCCACACACACAACCAAACTTAAACAAACCAACTAACACAACGATCTAAGGCTACGGCTTGACAAGGTGTTCTAGGTCTTTCGGGCATCGGAGTTGACTGAAGGCTCATTCGGCACATCTCCATCATCTTGAGTTGGCCCCCACTCGATCTTGGAATGAGTGCGCTTGGATTCTTCTTCATCATCATCACTTATAATGATGACCGGCGGATTCGCTGGGACTGGGGTAACTTCTTTCTCTACCACATGAACCTTTGGCGCCAACTGGTAACGAGGGACAAATAGAGCTCTCTTCCTTGCGGTAAGACGAACCCTGGCCTTTCGCGGTGGTGCTTCTCCCTTCAATGCGGCTAGTTCCTTCTCCAAACGATCGACCTTGTCCTCTAGCTTGCAAATCTTACCACGATTCCAGTCTTCACGATCTTGAGCTGCTAACACAATCTCCGCGCGAGTCTCGTCCATAGCCCACAGCATCTCAACCAAATGCTTTGTGGTAGCATCATTCTCAATCCCCTCAGGTTCAAGGTAACTGCCACGGTCACTTCCCTGGGGTTGGCGAGGATGGTAGCGATACTCAGTGTCGGCCAACTGATCACTGTAGCGATCGCGAAGCTCTCCTATGGCGATCCTTGCTACCTCTTGACATGCATGAATATAATTTCCCCCTCCAGCCTCGAACATCACCGATGGGATATCTTCACGATTACTGTTCAAGGTGACTTTGACACGGCACTTCTCTTCATTACGATCATGAGAAATCTGGGCATACAAAGGGGCAGTCCCAAATCCTATGGCAAAGGACATCATACGCAACTCCTGGACAAATCCTTCAGCACCAAACAAGTACTCAGGCTTGTAGCGCGGCATCTAAAGACAAGTGAAAGGAGGGAGTTAAGACATTTATCCCATTAATAGCACAAGTTTTTGGGTTAATTTGAATAAAGTTAGAAATTTTGCACTTTTGAACAAATGGTTTTAAAAGAAATAAAATAAAAGAGAGTTATAAAATCAACATGCTAAACTTATTTCATTGCGGCAAGATTAAATAAAACAATGTTGTAAAACTCTTGCTGATAAATGGGCTATTAGTACAGTAATAGATGTACGGTACCAATAACACAGGAATAATAAATCAATTTTAAATGAAAACAATTAAAGGAATTATAAACTGCATGTGTCATTAGTTTGGTTTAATTAAAAGAGAAAGGGAGAAGAACAGTTCTACTTTTCCAATATTTTTAGAGGGCTTCTATGGGTAACCATTTGGCATAACCTAGGGTCAAGGAGGCTCTGATACCAACTTGTCACGCCCGGAATTTCTATCCAAAATTCCAAACGCTTACATGTGTGTAAACCCTCGTCCAGGAATCAGCCGAGGCACACAATAACAAATTGACAATAGAGTACAATTATTATTCTAATTAATAAGCGAATAAAATGTCATTACAGAGGTAGATAGTTCCTCTCAATCAATAAAGATCTAAGCAGCGGAAAAAATAAGATAAACGGCGCAGGCGACTCCACTCCACAGGCAGCTTGACCAGGGCTACACCTAATCCTCCACACCATCAGCATCACTGTAGAACTCCTCCTCTGATGAATGATTGCAAGGTGAGTATATGACATACTCAGCAAGCCACACAGCAAATATGCAAGTGCACGGAATAACAAAGGAAGGCATAATATAGGGCTTATTTGCAGAAGCAGCATTTGGCAAACATTTAAGAATTGTAAAACAGTAGAGTAATTAATCATCAATATTAATCAACACTGTACAACATACCCATGCTGTACAGGCCCAACCATCCTGAACAACCATACCCGGCTGTACAGATCTATCTCCAAACCAGGAATATACCATTCCAAACCAGGAGCTAAACAAATTATCTCCAAACCAGGAATATACCATTCCAAACCAGGAGCTAATTTACCAATTAAAGCATCTGTTATTATGGTGAAAAGTGTGAGACTAATCACGAAAGACATTGTTAGACCCGCCCATAACCGCGGGCACGGCTATTCGAATAGTTTCACTCTGATCAGAGGTGTACCACTGTACCCACAAGACACAGCCCCACAACATGTCACCATGTGCCTTAATACCACCACGGTACCTCGGAAAGGAGCTGTGACAGTACCCCTCGCACAACACAATCCACCACAGTGCACCATTCCTGGATCATAATCACCCCCTTTTAAACAAGGCATGGACTCCCCAGCGACCCACGTGGGCTTATCTCCGCCACTTCACAGTCTGGTGCCCCACAATGAACTATGCTATACAAAAGGTAAAGCCGTTGCCCATGCTGGCTTGTGGTTGGCACGGTTAATGTTTCACAACCGAAACTCGTGAACCGGTCCTTAATTGTCATGAGCACGACCATCAAAACCATGTGCTCACAACCCACCATTATCAAGTTTTAGTTGGCACATTAATTAATTAACCAATCACGATTAGCCATCGTGAGCTACAATTAAATATCCATCATTAATTAATAGTGAAACATTAGTTATCCCAATAGTGTGCTAATGTTTCTAAGCATGGCTAAGCAATTATATCTAATACATCTAGTTGAACCAATATATAAATCCAACTAGTCAAATTATAACCCAAGGTATCAAGGAATAAAGTAATCAAGAACAAAAGGGCTATAGCAAACAATAGGTTAATTCCACCCAATGACATTCGAAAATAAATGCAATAGTTGAATAGAAATAATAGCTTTAAATAGGATCAACATGCTCAAAGGGTTGTTTGGGATCTGTGTGACTTGCCTTGCTGGCCTTGGAACTCTTCAAATTCTTCTCCGACGAAAACGGACTCTCCGGGAACGTCGGAATCTAAGCAAAAACACCAAAACAGCACATAAACAAGCATGAACAGTACATGTGGATATTTTTAACATGTAGATCTCAATTTTAGAAAAATTTAGAGACTTGAACCAACTAAATCCGAGCTAAGATGAATTAGTTATGAATTTTCAAAGATTAAATCGGATTAAAACACTTATATGGATTTTAATTGAATTATGACGCAATAATGAATTATTTTTGAAAAGGAAAAGAGAATTATTGCGTCAGCGGCTAGGGTTCACGGTGAACCGGGTGCACGGCGACGGTTCACGGGAACGGACGGCCGAGATTAATCCAACCGAAACGAACGGCCGAGATCCATCGGTCCACGACCGGTCCACGGCGGACGGCGTCGGTGACGTCGGCGATGACGTCATCACCGGCGGCGGCTCGGGCTCGCGTGCTCGCCGGCGAACGACGGCGCGGCGGCGCAAACGGAGAGCACCACAACGATGCGGGCGACGCGGCGAACTCACCGGTGACCAAAGCGACGGCGGAAGATCAACGGACGGCGACGGCGACGAGGACGAAGCGGCGGCGAAGATCGGGTCGACGACGGCGACGATGTTCCGGCGGTCTACGGCGACGACGGAGGGTCGGACGAGGACAGCGACGACTTGGCGATCACGACGGTGGCCTTCCCGAGCGACGACGACGACCGGAGCGGCGGCGGCGCACGGCTGGACGAACGGCGGCGACGGCGGCGCAAAGCGGCACGGCGCTAGAGCTCTTCCGGCGACGAGAGGCGAAGGCGAGGGCTGCGGCGGGTAGAGGAGAGCTCGGGGGTCCTTTTAAAGGGGCTAGGAGGCGGCGGCGAAGGCCCACGGCGACCGGCGACGCGAAGGAAACAAACTAGGGTTCGGAGAGAGAGAGGAATCCGATTCGAACTCGAATCCAACACTTTCCAAACCGATTTAGCGATGATTCCAAAAGGAAAAAGGTAGAGTGGATCACGGGAAACAATTCCCCTCTATCAATTTCACCGGAGAAGGAAAGACGTGACCGGATTTGGAAGGGCGGCGGCGGCGCGGCTCGGCTAGGGTTCGGCCGGGCGACGGCTGGAGGAAGACGACGGCCCTGACAAGCGGGACCCACCTGTCAGCGAGCGAACGCGCGCGCGCGGCGGCAGGCTGACTGGGCCGACTGGGCCGGCTGGCCGAGAAGAGGGAGAGAGAGAAAGGGTTTTGGGCCGACTTTCGGCCCAAAGCCAAAAGAAGACTTTTTAAAACTTTTTCAATTTAAATTATTCATGAAATGCAATTCCATTTATTAAAAATACTTCCTTGGCTCAAATAAATCCCAGAAAAAATCTAGGAACTATAGAATCAAGTAAAGTATTTAATAAAATTTTATCTAGCCCCATTTTATATTGGAATTTATTATTTAAAATTAAATCTTTTCTTCTAGGCTTTTAAAATCATTTCTAATAATTCCAATTAAACAACAATTTATAAATTTAGGATTTTTAGGGTGTGACAAAGGACAAATGGATAGTGACTATAGTGGAATTAGAGCACAACCATCCCCCGTTGAGCCCAGCTACACTCAGGTTTCTAAGGTCCCATCGTGCTATGTCGAAAGAAGACTCTGAGCTGATTGAGTTATTACACAACAACAACATCCCCACTAGGAGAATCATGTCTGTCCTAGCTGACTTGTATGGAAATATTCGCAACATCCTGTTCACAAAGAAAGATGTTAGCAACCTAAGGACGACCATGAGGAAGAAGACTACTGTCAACGGAGACATGGCTGAAACAATCAAGTATTTCCAAGAATTGCAAGTAGAGGACCCATCGTTTTTCTATAGCATGGAGATAGGCTCTGATGGTACAGTTGGTAGCTTATTTTGGGTGGACGGAGAGTCAAAAGAGGCCTACAAGAAATTTGGTGATTGTATCGTCTTCGACACAACATATTGCACCAATAAGTACAACCTTCCATTTGCTCCAATCGTCGGTGTGAGCAACCATGGGCAAAGTATACTGTTTGGGTGTGCATTCCTAAAGGATGAAAAGGTTCAAACTTTTGAATGGGTGTTCGAAACATTCTTGAAAACCATGGATGGGAAAGCCCCACAGTGTATCATGACTGATCTGGACAAGGCCATGGAGACTACGATCGCAAAAGTGATGCCAAATACAATTCATAGGCGTTGTATGTGGCACCTGCACAGGAATGCTAGCGCCAATCTTGGTGCTTTTAAATCGGAAAGAAGGATTTGAATCTGAATTTAAGTCATGTATTGATACATCATTGACTGAAGAAGAATTTGATTCAAGTTGGCAGGCTATGATTGATACGCATGAGTTGCAAGAGAACAAGTACATGCATCACCTATATGAACATGAAGAAGTGGGCCCCCTGCTTTTTCATGGATTACTTCTTCCCCTTCATGACTACCTCCCAGAGGAGTGAGAGCATGAATAATTTATTCGAGGACTTTGTTCACCCGGCAGAATCAATCAGGAACTTCATATTGCAATATGAGAAGCTTGCTCAATCTTGTCTTGACAGGGATGACAATCAGCGCTTCATAATAGTTCAGACAGAACCAGAAGCCATAAAAGGAAGAGACTGTCGACTATCAATCAAGCATCTACATGCTGATATGAGGTGAAACACTAACAAAAAATAATTCTGCATTAACAAAAAAAAATTCCCCTATTGCTAATTTGGTACTGTGTTTTTTTTTTTGTGTGCTTGCAGGTAGTCTGAAGTCTGAAAGATTTGTGTGCTTGGAGCAGTCCGAAAACAGATCTTGTGATGTCATAGCCATTCAAGAAAAACATTCATGTCATCTACTGAAATTTGGCACTGCTGTAATTTTTTTTACCATTGTGATGTGATGAACTTAATTTTTTTTATGTCAACAAATGTGATGTTGGGTGGCACTATCTGTGATATTGGTGATACGCTGAAATGACTGAACTGGGATTTTTTTACCAAATGTGATGACTGCTGATTACTAATTGTAAATTGGCAAGTATATGCTATCATCTCTGATTGCCTGACAGTAAGAATGTATGTACATTTTTGCCACGATAAGTCATAAAAAAATTATAGTAATCAAGAATATCCCTAGGTCATGGCACCCATTTGGCCACAGGGGTGTGTGTGAAAAAAGCTTGGTACTTGATATCAGGTCAGTACTAGGTATCATGTAACATGGTATTTGACAGTCATGGTACCAAAAATTAAAAGGTGGGAATGCCCCCTGGTACTTGATACCAGAATATTGCCGGCTCTTTGGAGCTCCTCAACGGAAACGTAGGATTCTCGGTGGAGAATCCGAACTTCGGGAAACAAATCGTTTGTCTCTTCTCTCTCTTTACCTTTGTGATTGTGATGCTTATCCCCTTATTTGTCTAGTTGTGCTATCATGTCTCCCCTTGTATGATCGTTGTTGCTATCTTGTGTAGTTTCATGTGTATTACTCTTGTTTAATACATGTTGCATCTTTCTATGGTTTAGGCTTCCTTGTGAATCAATTTACTTGTTGTGAGGTGCTCAAAAGAGCAACTCACAACTCCTCGGAAGTTCCTAGGAAGAACCCTGGAAGTTCTGGGCAGCTTTCTTTGCTCGGCATAAAAAGCTGCCAGGAAGTTTCGGGCCTTTTGCTAGGAAGTTCCGGGCCCTGATTTTAACTGCTGCAATTTGAAGTAAATTTCAGGAACGTATATTCACCCCCCTGTTGACGAAAAAATCGAACACACCGGCCTAGGAGATCTGCTTAACTCCTGTGCAGGTCCAAAGATTAATGAGATGCGGGCATGCCAGTCAATTTGATCCTGCAACTGACAAGATATGTAAACAGCCGATCGGCTGACAAGCCGATGTAGTGATTCCAGCCGATGCCAATACCAGCCGATAGCGATAGGGTTTAAGCAATCGGCTATATGTCCAATGTAGATAATGATATAAAGGCAATCGGCTGTTGATGATGTAACAAAATAGCAATATAATCCAGTGTAAACCAATCGACAGATAATGATATGATAAATAAGCATCGATCCGAAGGTTAAGGCATACATCGGCTGGAGGTCCAATGTCATAAAATCCACAAGATTAGATCAAACAGTGAAACCTTTGTTGTCATCGGCTAGATCCAACTTATATGTATATGCAATCCTTATAAGCCGATGCAACGTCCAGATAAATTATCGGCTAGCACCCCGATAAAACATTAGCATGAACCTATCGGCTTAACAAGACTTATATTATCAACAACAATCTAGTAGGTCGAACCTAACCGATGCAGCACGAGATTGTATATGATAATCTAATACTCGATGAGCTGATAGATCTGTCTAATGTGATAGATATAACAAATCTATTTAGAACAGCATTATGATTGTAGAGATATATCGGCTAAGACAGGAGATCAGACCTAACCGAGACAGTCCCAACTAAACCGATGTGTCTCTAAACACAATGTAATTAGATATAGAATTGAGATATTAGGTAGGCAAATATATCAACCAAACTATAGTGATCCAAGAGATCGAATCGATGCAGCCTTGAACAACACCAACGTAGCCGATAGATTCACCAGGGCCGGCGGAACGTAGGACTTACCCCTTCGTCGGAGATCGAAAGCCGATGCAGCCCCGCGTCAGGTGCCAAATTCCGCCGGTTGATAAGTAAAAACTTCAGAAGTGAGGGTGGCGATGTGCCGAGAGTATTATTGATCGAGATTGATAGATTACATAGACCCCGGGTGTACATATTTATACCCATGGGTTGATACAAGTCCTTGTCAGACAAGAAAGAAACTTTCCTAAAGATAAAAGGAAACTAATAAACTATTCCTAATTAATAGATAAACTGCCATGTCACATCCTGCTTGAACTCGGACTCTTCCAGATAAGATTCCTTTGATTGATCCGACTCCACCAAGAACACGACAGCGTGGCGACTTGACTCTTATCGGCTGATTCTAGAACTTTGAAGCCGATATTGACTCTAAGCCGATGGTGACTTTGGGCTTACCAAATTTCACTGTTAACACCCCCCCTCTATGCGACATAAAGGTCCTTTTAGGTTTTACAACCAGCAAGTATACTACGTACATTAAAGAAAAAAGAAGAATTGAAGTTTCTAAGAATGGGCAGCATTGCACCATCAATTCTGACATCATCACCTGTTAGTGATATGCCCTAGAGGCAATCATAGAGATGATTGTATCACATACTATGTTTAAATATTTATCTGACTTTGTTCCTTGAAATAGATAACTCATTATTGGTTAATGAATATGTGATTCTTTCATGAGACTCTTTATGTTGTGTGTTGCTATTTCTAAAGGATCCCTGATCAAATATCATATGTGGAACAAATATGTTTAGATGATCATGTCTCATGGATCATAGTATAGAGATACCAGATTAATAATGTGGACACATGTTAGTGAACATGTTGTTGGATGGATCCAACATGAGACACTGCAAGAGCCATATGTGTTGTGTCATCAGTGATCTCATTTAGTGTTGGTGTTGAATCCTTAGACATGAGATTACCATGGTTCCCAACATGTGTAGTAGCTTACTTAGGGACTGTTAAACGCTACTCTGTAATTGGGTAGTTATAAAAGTAGTTTTCGAGTATGCTATGAAACATGTAGTGGGATATGAATAATCAAGATGGGATTTGCCCCTTCTATGGAGAGATATCTCTGGGCCCCTTGATGTTGTAGATTATGGAAGTGCATGGCCATGGCAAAGGTGATTGAGGAGTCAATCACAAGTTATATAATCTATCAACAGGTTCGAGTGAATGATTGAGCTATTAGAGGATGACACATATCTAGCCTTGAGCTTAATCGATATCGTGAGGCAAAGGGGTTCATACAAGTATACACTAGAGGTTCAGCCGATATGATCTTTATGTATGCCCGGTGGGTCAATACGTTCTGCTAGGGGCCGCTGTTGACGCGTAGACCGAAAAGGAGTTTTCGGGTTACAGCCGAGTATATATGAACCTACAGGGTCGCACGCTTAATGGGCCAGAATAAGGGGATTGGATAGAGATCCAATATGAGCTTAATTCGAATAGGGATCCGAATAGGAGTCCTACGGGCCTTGGAGGCCCGAGTGATGGATCTTATATATTCGTGAGGGGTGTGACCGGCGGAAGCATTGCATCACGTGAGAAACCCTAGCCGTCACTTCCCTCCCCGAACAAAACCCTAGCCGCGCGCGGGTGCTAGCACATCTACGCGTGGCATTCCGTCCCTGTACGTGTGGATACCGGTAGAGGCGCCACTGGTTTGCGGTGCTGATCGGCGTGGGAGTACGGCGAGGAGAACGCACGAGGAGGAGAAGGTCAAGCCAGTGCGATCGACTACTTCCTCTACATCGACGCGCGCTACTTCGTGAGAGTTCCTTCGACTTCTCATCGTCTTCTTCCGCTGCACAGCGCGTCGAGTGGTAACGATCTATGATCTAATACTTGCATGGTTCCTTGTTTACGCGATAGAAAATTTTGATTTATGCTATCGTAGCCTACGCGTATCCCAACATCACCCACGTAATCATGTATTACTAACTGGAGTTACAGTTAAAGTAACATCATTATTTCGTAAATTTGTCCCTGTAATGTTAGCCTAAGTGGATTGACACCTCCCTCCCCTCTCCTAGCTATGTAAAATGTAAGCTAAAAAGATTAATTGCAGAATGGAATGTAGATTGATGCATAGTCGTTGGAAAAAAAATTATTCCCCAAGAGGATACAAACTTGCAATTGCAATTTGCAAACCAACATCCCATTTTGAATTACTGTAAAAAAAATCCCTTATATTACTATAATGTGGCTGTAAGATCTGCAGCCGCAGCCGCATATCAGCCTTCCGAACGGCCTTATTTCTGAGAACATCCATGTTTTCTTTTGCATTTGTTACGTCTAGAGTTTCATGTAACAGCCAGAGTAGGTAACTTCACAAATATCATCTCTTAATCTCTTAAATTTTGTGTTCTTTCAGAATCAGGATAGGCTGTGTCAGGAACCAAACGAAAGGCAGTGCCAGCAGTCAGAGGCCAAACCATTCTAACACCCAGTTAGCCCCTTTCATGGGTTAGAAAGTTGTGGCAGCAGGTGATGCCAACATGAACCTGTGGCATGGACAGTGCACCTGACTAGTGACACCGTTGACGGACCACAAGTCTCCACTAACAAATGTTCTACCGAAAAACCAGATTAAAAGTAAAAATGATAGTGATTGAAGTAAATAGGCAGCTACCGTGTCTAGAAAAATATAAACGTTTATAGGTTTGTAGTAGAGATTAAGATTAAAGAGAAAAGACTTTCATGTCCCAGATGGGTTGGAGGTAAGATGAAATACAGATTGAAGGGGAGTAATTCATGGAACAAAAATAATACTCTCAATGGTGTTATAAGTCCTTATATTTTGAAACAGAGAAAGTAGTATGAAAATAAAAATGTTGGATTTCAGTAATCTTTTGCCGGATTGTCACGCCCCGAACTAGCCCCGAGCGGAACTAGCTCGTGACGCTCCAAATTAACCTGTTAATCGATACCAGTCCCAGGAAACAGTGCTGGTATCACAGGAAGACAGCATATCACAGCAACAGAGGTCTCTTTATTATAGAGTAGGATTACAGTCATGTTGGGCTGCGGACAGACCCCGAGCTCACAACTGCATTACAAAAGCGGAAAGCGGAAGCCAAGACTTGGACCAAGCATCACAGGCGCGACTTGGGAACTAGGCCGAAATCCTAAAACTCTTCGAAACCAGCTTGCTCCTGGAAGAACTCCTCGTCAGCGGGATCCACATCACCTTCTTCAGCAACTGGGGGGGGGATTATTTATATAGAGCAAGGGTGAGTACAGGAGTACTCAGCAAGCCATGGGAATTTAAGTGGTTAATGCAAGCTTCAAAGGAAAGGCTGTTGTTTTCGCAATTGATTTTGGTTTAAACTTCTTTTTGGAATCATCTAGGTGAGTGCTTCTCAAACGACACGGATGAGATAGTGCGTCTCGTCCGGTCGGAGTATGTGCAATGTATCAATCTTTAAAACAGGGTTGGCATCCGGCCAACGATTTTCAAACGGCCAACAGGCCAACACCTTTTTAAACGGCCAACCGGCCAACAGCTTTCGAAACGGCCAACAGGCCACAGCTTTTTAAACGGCCAACAAGCCACATTTTATAAACGGCCCTCAGGCCAACAGCTTTTCAACGGCCAACAAGCCAACATCTTTTCAAACGGCCATCCGGGCCCGGCTGATCCCATCAGCCACAGGTTTCCAAACACCGAAACCAAACCACATCAGCTCTTTCACAAGCAGTTGTCAATCAAAACTACGCTAGGAATCACCTCACATCCGCCCATGACCGTGGGCACGGCTGTTCGAACAGTTTGCTAAACCTCTGCAGAGGGGGTACACTTTACCCACACGACATTACTAACCCGAATCAACCAGCCCGTGTTTAACGGCCACGTCTGGTTGACCTAAAGGCTTTCATGACAAGGCATTTCGAAAGCCGACACAGGTTCGCCATATGCCGACGAGGGGGGGTCCCAGACCGACAACAGGTTAGGTCCCGGACCATGCTGTGCCAGGAAGCTCGGGGGTCTTCCCCGCCACCACCCCGAAGAATCCACATGCCTCTCGGACATCAAAGCTCCCCCGATTAGCAATTTACTCAGCCAGGGGTGTCCCATACCACCCATGTGGTTGCACATGTCTTATGTTTGGATGAAATTCCAAGGAATCGGTCCTTAATTGCAAGAGCAGGGAACCGTACTCCCAGTACGTTCCCCGGTCCGCGATTTTCGAAACTTATTTAGTTCGCAAACACCGACCCAGGTGTCGGGTTTTCCAAATCTTTCGTAAAACCTCAAGTTTTACCCATCATTGAATATTTTAAGTTTTGGGGGAGAAGTGTTCCGAAGTGCGTGCCCGAGGGTCCGCACATCGAAGCACAACAGTCGACAAAGGTGATTCAGGTATTCAATAAGTCATGGAGGGTAATTGCAGCAAAGTGGGATTGGGGCCGACGGGATAACCCGTAAAACACGGCCAAATACTTGTGTGAGTCCTAACCATGCAATACTTGCAAAAGGAAATACTTAGATTTAAATTATAGGTGCAAAATGATCAAAGGTGACTTGCCTTGCTCGAGATCTTGAGCTTGATCTTCGAATTCCGCGCACTGCGGGTCTTCGGGCTCCGGAACTACACGCGGAACGGAACAACTCAACAAACAGCGAAAACAAAGCCCTATTATTGACCTCTAAGCGTGCCATTAAATAGATCTCGAGATTTGGGGAATTTTGGAAGTTGAACGGAGTCAATCGGATACACGGTTGAGAAGATATGGAATTTCTAAGTTTGTTGGATTTTTGGATCAAAGGAAAAAGGAAAAAGGATTTAATTAAATCCTTTTTAAAAAGAAAAGAATTTAAATTGGAGGAGGGACGGGAATTAGACTTCTTCGGGCGGCTTAGGCGCGGCCCAAGAGAAGGTCGGCCCGGCCGAGGCTTAAATGGGCCGGCCGGCCCAAGAGGCGGCCCAACACGCGCGGGCGCGGGCGGAGGAGAGAGAGGACGCGGGTGGACGCGGTCCACCGCGCGGGACCCACATGGCGGCGGCTCGGTCCATCGCGGACTCGGCGCACGCGGCGCGGGCTAGGGTTAGGGTTCGGACGCGGTCCACGCGCGCGGCGCGCGGAGGACGCGAGAGTGGCGGGCCCACGCGCAGCCGCACGGCTTGCCGTGGACCGCGCGCACGGAAGGGATGACGGAGGGAGGGGGCGGCTGATCCGCTTGGCTGAGGTGGCGCCGACGTGGCGCCGATGCGGGCGGGCGCGAGGAGGACGAAGGCCGACCGGGAAATGAACGGCGGACGGCGGCGGCGAGCGACGGGATGATCCGCGACGGCACGAGCGACGGGGTTCACACCGGTAGATCGACCGAGAGGAGAGGAGGCGATCCGTCGGCTCGGATTCGCCGGGAAGGAAGCGACGGCGACGGATTTCGGCGACGAACACCGGCGGCGAGCGGAGGGGGAAATGGCGACGGCGGCTCGAGGGGCTAATTCCCGGCGGCTAGGAGTATCTACGCGATCACGGGAGTTCGAGACTTGCGTCGGATCGGACGGAGGAAGGCCGAGGAAGGCCGGCGACGAGCGCCTCCTTCCGAGCTCGGGCGGCGTCGACGGCGGCACGCGGCGAGCGAAGGCGAGGCTCGGGGCTTCGCCGGCGGGTCGGGGGAATGCTACTCGAGCTTCTACCAAAACCCTAGGGGAGGAGAAGGAGGGAGGAGGGAGAACGGAGGGAGAACTACCGTGACGGGGAGGGCGGCGTGGAGACGACGGCCGACGGCGCGGGAGGGGGCTCACCGGCCTCGGGCCGGGGAAGAGGAAGGAGCGGAGGCGCCCGGAGTACCTTCCGCGTCCACGGACGCGGCGGCTTCTTCGGCGCTTGAGACGGCGACGGAGACGGAGGAGGGAGTGGCAGTGGCGCGGGGGAGAGATGGGGAGGAAAAAGGAGGAGGGGGGAGAGGGTTTTAAGGGGGCGGCAATGTCGGTTTTGGGAACCGACATTGGGGCGGTCTCGGGGAGGACAGGCGCTCGGTGGTCGCGGCCAACGGGCGGCAGGACGGGGTGACGCCGGCGAGAGGGAGGAAAAGAGATAAAGAAGAGGGAAAAGGGGAGCCCGCCCATGCCGAATCGGGAAAAAGAGGGGGAAAGGGAGGGGGCGACGCGGGGGAGAGAGAGTCGCGCGTGGAGGCTCGGCCTCCGCGTCTTGGACGCTTGCGCGCGGAGTGGCGGGACCGGCGAGGTGACGACGGCGGCGGTTTTGGAGCGGCGCGGCGACACGGCGCAGGCGCGGGACCGAGGGGATGACGGTGGCGGCGACCGGCCGGTCGGCCATTGCGGGCGCGCGCGCGCGGGAGGGTTTCGAAGGCGGTGCGCGGGAGAAGGCGGCAGCGAAGGCGGCGCGGCCGCGTGCTTGCGCACGCGCGGGCGCGGGGGCGCGCGAGGGAGAGGAGAAGGAAGGCTCGGGAGGGCAGCCGAGAGAGAGAGAGAGAGAGAGAGAGAGAGAGAGAGAGAGAGAGAGAAAAAGAAAGAGTGGGGGGGGGCCCACTGGCAGGGAGAGAGAGGGAGAAAGGGAGGGGCTGGGGCCCACGGGCAGAGGGAGGGGAACTAGACTTTTTCCGAGGATTCAAATTTGGAGGGATTGGATTCGGAATTGGATTTCGACGGAGGATCGGAGACTCGAGATCGGGAATTGGCACGGCGACTGACAAACAAACAAAGAACGGATTTTCGCACATAGGGTTTTTAAGGATTAATTTTCCCGCTAGGCGCCACGACGGAACGGGCGCTACAGACCAACCCCCCTAACAAGAATCTCGACCCCGAGATTCAGCACCTAAGGGAGCAGCTCCGGAAACTCGGCGCGGAGATGATCTTCTCGTTCCCAGGTTGCCTCATCTTCTGAATGGTTGCTCCACTGAACCTTGTAGAACTTGATGGTCTTTCTTCGAGTCTGACGTTCTGCCTCTTCAAGAACTCTGATCGGTCTTTCCTTGTAGGTCAGATTCTTTTCCAGCTCGATATTGCCCAGGGGAACTTGTTCTTCTGGAATACGCAGACACTTCTTTAACTGAGACACGTGAAACACGTTGTGCACATCTGCGAGACCTTCAGGTAACTCAAGCTGATAAGCCACCTCGCCACGTCTGGCGGTTATGAGGTAGGGGCCGATGTAGCGGGGAGCTAACTTGCCGGACATCCCAAACCTCTTCATTCCACGAAGGGGTGATACCCGTAGGTACACATGATCCCCTACTTCGAACTCAAGGTCACGCCTTCGATTGTCTGCGTAATTCTTCTGACGGTTCTGAGCTGTCTTTAATCGTTCTCGGATCAGCTTAACTTGTTCTTCTGCTGCCTTGAGTATATCAGGTCCGAACACTAGCGCTTCGCCAACCTCATTCCAGCACAAGGGAGTGCGGCATTTTCTTCCGAACATTGCCTCATTTGGCGACATCTGAATGCTGGCCTGATAACTGTTGTTGTACGAGAACTCGGCATACGGCAAACAACGGTCCCAAGTACCTTCAAAATCCAGAGCACACGCACGAAGCATGTCTTCTAGGATTTGATTTACTCTTTCAGTCTGACCATCGGTCTGCGGATGGTAAGCTGTACTAAAGTTTAGATCGGTTCCGAGAGCCTCATGCAACTGCTTCCAGAACCTTGATGTGAACTGAGTGCCTCGATCTGACACAATCTTCTTGGGACAGCCAAACCTACATACGACATGCGTCATGTAGAGTTCTGCCAGTTTCTTTCCATCGAAGGTGGTTTTCACTGGCACGAAATGAGCTGACTTCGTGAGTCGATCCACGATTACCCAGATGGAGTCATACCCGCTAGGGGTTCTCGGCAAACCGGTGATGAAATCCATTCCGATTTCTTCCCATTTCCATTCTGGAATTGGTAACGGTTGTAGCAGTCCGGCTGGCCTTTGATGTTCTGCCTTGACTCTTTGGCAAATGTCACAAAGGGCTACATATTCTGCGACATCTCGCTTCATTCCTGCCCACCAGAAGTACGCTTTGATATCCTGATACATCTTCGTACTTCCTGGATGAATGGAGTAGGCGGATTCATGAGCTTCTTTTAAAATGAGGTCTCTCAACTCCTTCTTGGCCGGTACACAGATGCGTGATCCGCACCAAACTGTGCCTTGATCGTCTATGGAGAAATTGGTGTCCTTCTTCTCCTTTATTCTTTTTATTAATTCTTTTATCCCTTCATCATCCTTCTGAGCCTCTCGGATTTGTGATTCTAGGGTAGGTTGCACTGTTAAGCTGGCAGGGACACCTGACTGTACCATGGTCAGTCTTAACTTCTCCAACTCTTTGCACAGGCGATCTTGGTCAGGCCATATCTGAGCTGCGTTGCAATAGGTCTTTCGACTTAGCGCATCAGCGACCACATTGGCTTTACCGGGATGGTAATGAATTCCTAGATCGTAATCCTTGATTAGTTCCAGCCATCTTCTCTGTCTCATATTTAACTCGGTCTGAGTGAAGATGTACTTAAGGCTTTTGTGATCGGTGTATACTTCACATCTGTTCCCGATCAAATAGTGCCTCCAGATCTTGAGAGCATGAATTACGGCGGCTAACTCGAGATCATGGGTGGGATAGTTGACTTCGTGAGGCCTAAGCTGCCTGGATGCATAGGCCACAACCTTTCGTTCTTGCATTAGGACACATCCTAAGCCTTGTCTCGATGCATCACAGAAGATTTCGAAATCTCTTCGGATGTCTGGCAGGGTGAGGACTGGGGCGGTGGTCAACCTTTTCTTCATTTCTTGAAAACTGTTTTCACATGCTGCTGACCATTCAAACTTCTTTTCCTTCTTTAATAGTTCGGTCATAGGTCTTGCTAGCTTAGAGAATCCTTCGATGAATCTTCGATAATAACCAGCTAGGCCAAGGAAACTGCGGATTTCTGACACATTCTTAGGCGAATTCCAAGCAAGTACGGCTTCAACCTTGCTAGGGTCTACTTCAACACCGTTAGAGGAGATCACGTGTCCAAGAAATGCTACTCGGTCCAACCAGAATTCGCATTTCGAGAACTTGGCGAATAGTCGATGATCCCTGAGCTTTTCCATTATCAGTCTCAGGTGTTTAGCATGTTCTTCCTCACTCTTGGAGTATATCAAGATGTCATCGATAAATACCACAACAAACTGGTCCAGGTATTCCATGAAGATCTTGTTCATCAGGTTCATGAAGAATGCTGGAGCATTGGTGAGTCCGAAGGACATCACTGTGAACTCATACAGACCGTATCGCGTTGAGAAGGCGGTCTTTGGAATATCTTCAGGTCTGATTTTCAACTGGTGGTAACCTGATCTTAGGTCAATCTTCGAGAAAACTTTTGCTCCTTTGAGTTGATCGAACAGATCGTCAATCCGTGGCAACGGGTACTTGTTCTTTATAGTTACTTCATTTAGGGCTCTATAGTCAATTACCATTCTCTCAGAGCCATCCTTTTTCTTAACCAGAAGCACTGGGGCTCCCCAAGGGGATGAACTAGGTCGCACATAACCTTTACTTTCCAGTTCTTCGATTTGCCTTTTGACTTCTGCTAGTTCATTAGCTGCCATTCGGTAGGGTCTTTTCGCAATTGGTGCGGTGCCTGGTGCTAGTTCTATGGCGAACTCAATTTCTCGGTCTGGTGGCATACCCGTTAATTCTTCTGGAAATACGTCGGGGTATTCACTGACTATGGGCACTGATTCCAAGGGAATGGCTTGCAAACTGGCTAGAATAGACCGACTTGCGGTAGGGGTGTTAGGGGTAAAGCGAACTTGCTTTCCTTCAGGTCCTTGCAAGGTGATGGACTTCTCAGCACAATCTATCTGTCCTTTGTGCTTAGCCAACCAATCCATCCCTAGGATGATGTCCAAGCTTTGCGAGTCTAGGACTATCGGTTTGGCTAGGAAGTCAACTTCCTCAATTCTAAGGTTAACTTCCGGGCATATTTTAGTTGCCCTTATATCCCTTCCAGGGGAATGTACTATCATTGGAATTCTCAAATTTTGGGTTTTCCAACCATTTCTTTTCACAAAAGCTTGCGATATGAAAGAATGGGAAGCTCCTGAATCAAACAGAACTATTGCGGGTACGGAGTTGACAGGGAACATACCCATCACGACGTCTGGAGCATCCTGAGCGGTTTCAGCTTGAATGTGGTTCACTCGGCCTCGACCAAAGTGGTTGGAAGCACGAGAACCTTGTCCACTTGCCTGAGAGCTAGGACGAGCTTGAACTACCGCTGGAGTAGGAGTTCTGGCTGTGCTGCCATTTGCATGTCCTGAGTTGGTGCTGGGGGGATTCTGAGGGCACTGCCTGGCGAAGTGACCCATCTGTTTGCACCGGAAACACTGGACTGCTGACGGTCCTGACGGTGATTTGAAGGAGGTAGCACTGTTTGGCGCAGTATTGCCACTAGGGGCATGATGCTGCTGTGGCTGAGGTGCCGGACGATTCACTTGTTGCCGAGGGGCATAGCCTGGCTGGCGGTTAACTTGAGTGACCGACTGGTGATATTGCATGGGTTGTCCAAAGCGAGGGCGAGGTGCGCCTCGGGAAGAATTGCCCTGATGGTTGGACTTGCGTTTCTTATATTCTTCGGCGGCTTCTTTTCTGGCATCCTCAAGCAGTAGTGCCTTGTTGATCATATGCTGAAAGGTGGGGAAATCATGGGCAAGTAACTGGAGTCTCATCCCAACTGCGACACCTTTCAGGAACTTCCTGATCTTCTTCTTGTCTGTGTCCACTTCCTCAGGAGCATACCGAGCCAACTTATTGAACTGACTCAGGTATTCATTGACGCTACTATTGCCTTGCTTAAGCTTGCTAAATTCTTCTTTCTTCATATCAATGGCGCTTTCGGGCACATGAGCTGCACGGAAGGCCGTAGCAAACTCATCCCAAGCAATGTTAGTGGGGTCTGGGTGTGCATTGCAATAGTTCTCCCACCAATCTGCGGCAGGTCCTCTTAGCTGGTGAGAGGCGTAGAGCGTCTTCTCAACAGAAGTGCACTGCACTAAGTTGAGTTTTCTTTCAACATCTTTCAGCCAATCGTCAGCCTCAACGGGCTCGACGGTCTGAGTGAATTCTGGCGGACGAGACCTCAGAAAGTCTGTTAGCTTGGGCCTATTGTTACCCATGTGAGGATGGCCATTTCCATGCGCATTATGCTGAAAACCGGCTATGGCTGTGGCTAATCCTTGCAAGATCTGAGTCTGAACTGCCATCAAGTGTTGCATGTTATTCTCAACATGCGGTGGGGATGGGATGCGTTCTTCTCCAGAATTGTGACTGGCGGTGTGGTGAGAGCGGTGAGACTGTTCCACTTCTGCAGCACGAGAAACTGAGCGATGCGAGCGGTTGCTGCGTTGGGGTTGCTCGACTTCTGCATTGCGGGAAGCTGAACGGTGTGAACGGCTGCTGTGGTGAGACTGCTCATTATCTGACTCACGATTTGCTTCAGTCTCTGCTCTTCTTTCCTCAAAACCGAGGCGGGCTGGTGCACGAACAGCACGGCGGGGGCGACTAGCCATCTAAACTCCCAGAAGAGGGCGGGATAAGAATCAGATAAGCACTTAGAGAAGGCAAGAAACAAAATAAATAACAACTAGATAGCACACACTAGGCATAAACTGGTTTTCTCAAATCATAAAGACACCTGATACAACGGGTGTGGACAAGTCACAGAGCTACGCCGAGCTTGACTGTACGCACACCTCCTAGGAGAACCAGACTACCAGACAACACCCACATCAAACACACGCACGCACTACCTCGCCACGACTCCAAAAGAGTTGGCGGCGGAACAAAAGGGCCTATCTCACGGACGGCTGCTGAAGACCGACTCCTCTACTCCTCGTCTGCCTGGCTGCCTCCTGTGGTCGCCTCCTCCGTCGAAGAGACGTCGATCGGCTGAAGCGAAGAGACCGGCGGTACCTGTCGAGGGCCGGCAGCAGTACGGGCTGCTGGCGGTGGAGGAGCTGGGTGGTCAAAGCGAAACACCGTGGAGGAACCAACGACACGCTTCCGCGCAGTGCGGATAAAGCGTGGGCCACGGCGGGAGGAAGCAACGGGAGTGTGACCTGGAGTGTAGGAGGGACTAACTGGGTGTGGGTAGGGGGAGTACACTGGGGAGTACGGCGCACGCGAGCTGGGGGAACGCGGGCCACTGGGAGTGCGGGCAGAGCCGCGAGAGCTGTGGGAAGACAGGTGGCTGGTGTGGCAGAGGCGGCCTGAGTCCCAAGAGACAGTGTCAACTGAGGTGACACCCTCCTCGGCTAGACGGGCCTCCAGAGCTGCGTAGCGGCGGGCAAGGGAGCGGTAAGCCTCAAGGAGCAGGTCGTGCTGAGTGGCCTGAGCCTCTGAAAGCTCGACCATGCGAGTCAGCACTGGCTGAGACTCGCTGTACGGACAGGGGTACCTGGCGTCCGTACGGCCGGAAGGAAGGCGTGGAAGCTGCCGGAAGGCGGAACCTCCGAGACGGTGACCGTAGTCGTGGGCCAGACGACGGAGCGCAGTCCAGGAGAGGTCCTGGTACGCGATCTGGAGAGTGGGTCTGGCCACAGTGAAGTGGTGGGGGCGAAGGCCGGCTCCGTGTATACCTCCACGAGGGTAAAGGTACACAGAGAGCTCACAGCGAGGGGGAGTGCGGTCCACGGAGTACCCCGTGTACTCGGGACACGAGAAGCCAAGGAAACGGGCGAGGTCACGAAGCTGGGCGACGTGGTGACCCTCACCAAAACCGTGGGAACTGAAGCTGGCGTTCACTGCCATCTACAATTTTGAAAGAGGGAGAAAAGATCAGTAACCATTTTAGAAACAAACTACTGAAAATAAAGAGAAAGCAAGAAACCTTAGCTTTTCGCAAATAATTTTGAACTTGGTATCCTTAGGGTCGTCCTAAGCGTCGGGTTTCGTTCCTAGGGCCAAGCCTGTGCTCTGATACCATCTCTTGTCACGCCCCGAACTAGCCCCGAGCGGAACTAGCTCGTGACGCTCCAAATTAACCTGTTAATCGATACCAGTCCCAGGAAACAGTGCTGGTATCACAGGAAGACAGCATATCACAGCAACAGAGGTCTCTTTATTATAGAGTAGGATTACAGTCATGTTGGGCTGCGGACAGACCCCGAGCTCACAACTGCATTACAAAAGCGGAAAGCGGAAGCCAAGACTTGGACCAAGCATCACAGGCGCGACTTGGGAACTAGGCCGAAACCCTAAAACTCTTCGAAACCAGCTTGCTCCTGGAAGAACTCCTCGTCAGCGGGATCCACATCACCTTCTTCAGCAACTCGGGGGGGGATTATTTATATAGAGCAAGGGTGAGTACAGGAGTACTCAGCAAGCCATGGGAATTTAAGTGGTTAATGCAAGCTTCAAAGGAAAGGCTGTTGTTTTCGCAATTGATTTTGGTTTAAACTTCTTTTTGGAATCATCTAGGTGAGTGCTTCTCAAACGACACGGATGAGACAGTGCGTCTCGTCCGGTCGGAGTATGTGCAATGTATCAATCTTTAAAACAGGGTTGGCATCCGGCCAACGATTTTCAAACGGCCAACAGGCCAACACCTTTTTAAACGGCCAACCGGCCAACAGCTTTCGAAACGGCCAACAGGCCACAGCTTTTTAAACGGCCAACAAGCCACATTTTATAAACGGCCCTCAGGCCAACAGCTTTTCAACGGCCAACAAGCCAACATCTTTTCAAACGGCCATCCGGGCCCGGCTGATCCCATCAGCCACAGGTTTCCAAACACCGAAACCAAACCACATCAGCTCTTTCACAAGCAGTTGTCAATCAAAACTACGCTAGGAATCACCTCACATCCGCCCATGACCGTGGGCACGGCTGTTCGAACAGTTTGCTAAACCTCTGCAGAGGGGGTACACTTTACCCACACGACATTACTAACCCGAATCAACCAGCCCGTGTTTAACGGCCACGTCTGGTTGACCTAAAGGCTTTCATGACAAGGCATTTCGAAAGCCGACACAGGTTCGCCATATGCCGACGAGGGGGGGTCCCAGACCGACAACAGGTTAGGTCCCGGACCATGCTGTGCCAGGAAGCTCGGGGGTCTTCCCCGCCACCACCCCGAAGAATCCACATGCCTCTCGGACATCAAAGCTCCCCCGATTAGCAATTTACTCAGCCAGGGGTGTCCCATACCACCCATGTGGTTGCACATGTCTTATGTTTGGATGAAATTCCAAGGAATCGGTCCTTAATTGCAAGAGCAGGGAACCGTACTCCCAGTACGTTCCCCGGTCCGCGATTTTCGAAACTTATTTAGTTCGCAAACACCGACCCAGGTGTCGGGTTTTCCAAATCTTTCGTAAAACCTCAAGTTTTACCCATCATTGAATATTTTAAGTTTTGGGGGAGAAGTGTTCCGAAGTGCGTGCCCGAGGGTCCGCACATCGAAGCACAACAGTCGACAAAGGTGATTCAGGTATTCAATAAGTCATGGAGGGTAATTGCAGCAAAGTGGGATTGGGGCCGACGGGATAACCCGTAAAACACGGCCAAATACTTGTGTGAGTCCTAACCATGCAATACTTGCAAAAGGAAATACTTAGATTTAAATTATAGGTGCAAAATGATCAAAGGTGACTTGCCTTGCTCGAGATCTTGAGCTTGATCTTCGAATTCCGCGCACTGCGGGTCTTCGGGCTCCGGAACTACACGCGGAACGGAACAACTCAACAAACAGCGAAAACAAAGCCCTATTATTGACCTCTAAGCGTGCCATTAAATAGATCTCGAGATTTGGGGAATTTTGGAAGTTGAACGGAGTCAATCGGATACACGGTTGAGAAGATATGGAATTTCTAAGTTTGTTGGATTTTTGGATCAAAGGAAAAAGGAAAAAGGATTTAATTAAATCCTTTTTAAAAAGAAAAGAATTTAAATTGGAGGAGGGACGGGAATTAGACTTCTTCGGGCGGCTTAGGCGCGGCCCAAGAGAAGGTCGGCCCGGCCGAGGCTTAAATGGGCCGGCCGGCCCAAGAGGCGGCCCAACACGCGCGGGCGCGGGCGGAGGAGAGAGAGGACGCGGGTGGACGCGGTCCACCGCGCGGGACCCACATGGCGGCGGCTCGGTCCATCGCGGACTCGGCGCACGCGGCGCGGGCTAGGGTTAGGGTTCGGACGCGGTCCACGCGCACGGCGCGCGGAGGACGCGAGAGTGGCGGGCCCACGCGCAGCCGCACGGCTTGCCGTGGACCGCGCGCACGGAAGGGATGACGGAGGGAGGGGGCGGCTGATCCGCTTGGCTGAGGTGGCGCCGACGTGGCGCCGATGCGGGCGGGCGCGAGGAGGACGAAGGCCGACCGGGAAATGAACGGCGGACGGCGGCGGCGAGCGACGGGATGATCCGCGACGGCACGAGCGACGGGGTTCACACCGGTAGATCGACCGAGAGGAGAGGAGGCGATCCGTCGGCTCGGATTCGCCGGGAAGGAAGCGACGGCGACGGATTTCGGCGACGAACACCGGCGGCGAGCGGAGGGGGAAATGGCGACGGCGGCTCGAGGGGCTAATTCCCGGCGGCTAGGAGTATCTACGCGATCACGGGAGTTCGAGACTTGCGTCGGATCGGACGGAGGAAGGCCGAGGAAGGCCGGCGACGAGCGCCTCCTTCCGAGCTCGGGCGGCGTCGACGGCGGCACGCGGCGAGCGAAGGCGAGGCTCGGGGCTTCGCCGGCGGGTCGGGGGAATGCTACTCGAGCTTCTACCAAAACCCTAGGGGAGGAGAAGGAGGGAGGAGGGAGAACGGAGGGAGAACTACCGTGACGGGGAGGGCGGCGTGGAGACGACGGCCGACGGCGCGGGAGGGGGCTCACCGGCCTCGGGCCGGGGAAGAGGAAGGAGCGGAGGCGCCCGGAGTACCTTCCGCGTCCACGGACGCGGCGGCTTCTTCGGCGCTTGAGACGGCGACGGAGACGGAGGAGGGAGTGGCAGTGGCGCGGGGGAGAGATGGGGAGGAAAAAGGAGGAGGGGGGAGAGGGTTTTAAGGGGGCGGCAATGTCGGTTTTGGGAACCGACATTGGGGCGGTCTCGGGGAGGACAGGCGCTCGGTGGTCGCGGCCAACGGGCGGCAGGACGGGGTGACGCCGGCGAGAGGGAGGAAAAGAGATAAAGAAGAGGGAAAAGGGGAGCCCGCCCATGCCGAATCGGGAAAAAGAGGGGGAAAGGGAGGGGGCGACGCGGGGGAGAGAGAGTCGCGCGTGGAGGCTCGGCCTCCGCGTCTTGGACGCTTGCGCGCGGAGTGGCGGGACCGGCGAGGTGACGACGGCGGCGGTTTTGGAGCGGCGCGGCGACACGGCGCAGGCGCGGGACCGAGGGGATGACGGTGGCGGCGACCGGCCGGTCGGCCATTGCGGGCGCGCGCGCGCGGGAGGGTTTCGAAGGCGGTGCGCGGGAGAAGGCGGCAGCGAAGGCGGCGCGGCCGCGTGCTTGCGCACGCGCGGGCGCGGGGGCGCGCGAGGGAGAGGAGAAGGAAGGCTCGGGAGGGCAGCCGAGAGAGAGAGAGAGAGAGAGAGAGAGAGAGAGAGAGAGAGAGAGAGAGAGAGAAAAAGAAAGAGTGGGGGGGGCCCACTGGCAGGGAGAGAGAGGGAGAAAGGGAGGGGCTGGGGCCCACGGGCAGAGGGAGGGGAACTAGACTTTTTCCGAGGATTCAAATTTGGAGGGATTGGATTCGGAATTGGATTTCGACGGAGGATCGGAGACTCGAGATCGGGAATTGGCACGGCGACTGACAAACAAACAAAGAACGGATTTTCGCACATAGGGTTTTTAAGGATTAATTTTCCCGCTAGGCGCCACGACGGAACGGGCGCTACACGGATGATCAGACATCATCAATACACCTATCGGATAGCACATGCCTTGACTAACAATTTGACCAGCCTGTCATTTGGAAGTTTCAAATGTCACCATTTTCCAGTGACTAATATGTGGTTGAGGAAGCTTATAAAAGTAGCAACGAAAATGGCTGGTGAGACCTTGACACAAATTTAGGGCAGTCTCGCTAGCTGCAATGGATGAACGAAATGACGATATTATTTTCTGGCAATTCTTGATGGGTAGAACTTTTGGAGGAATATTATCAGAATGATGAGAAAAATAGGGAAAAAAATCCATAAGCCCCTCTACTCTTTCCATACTCTAAATCTTAAGGTGAATGTTCCATCCAACTACAATGACATCTGCACTTCAGTTACCTTGGCTTCAAGCCTCCATATCACGGTAAAAGTGAAGAAATAGAGTTAAGGAATTAACAGTATTACATCCATTTTAAAAGTATTAACTAAATTCTATATCTATTCATCATGAAACAATCGATTAAACATGATTCAATAACAAATAAACAGGATGCAATAACAAATGAAAATGGTAGTATCTCTTCGGTACACTGCAATAAACATTACCTGTCCACTGCTATTATTATAGCTCCATAAGCCTTCTACTCGCCTGAACAGGGTTTTATACACATCTGGCTACCAAATTCACATTTTCTGTGGTACATGTACAAGAAAATAAACTTTAAATAATACAGTAACTTGTGCATACACCAGAGTCATGTCCTTATTTTTCATCATAACAACGTACACAGTTTCAAAGAATTAAGGAAATACAAGTTTAAAAGTTACCTTCATAAGTCAAAGGATCTTCATATGCCCTGACTTTACCCAAACATCAGACTATGCATCTGAAGTATCGTTCTCATAGGACATTCTATTCATCCAAATTATGACACATGTACGCTCCATATTTTGAAAAATACGTAGCCTGGAAGGAAAAGCTTTCTTATGTCCAAAACTGAGTACATTGGACCATCTAAAAAGGATATCCAAGGCCTTAAACCATCCAAGTGACATGTATTTGTTGGCATGTGCAATTTGTACAATTGCACTAGCAGTCCTGTACCAGTGCTGTTAATCATGACAACAACTCCTGGGATTTTTCCAATGACAAGAGTATAAAGCATCGCCATTGTCTTGGTCACCAAAGCAAAACCTTCATGTTCATTGCTATTACTCTTATCGCCAAACAGTCCCACAAATCAAGCATCACAATAAATTTCGTAGCACTGAAGAGTGGAAACTTCTAGAGTGTGGAGATGAGCCTCTGCGATGGATTACTTCCTCCGCTGCTAATTGTGCTAACTATGATCCCTGTGATACAAGCTTCAAACAGAACTACAAGCCTTCCATCTGCTGCCACACTTGCAGGTTGCCAAAGAAGCTGCGGTAATCTGACCATCGACTATCCCTTTGGAATTGGATCATCCCATTGCTTTAGGCAGCCCGACTTCGAGCTCATCTGCAACAATACCACACAACCACCAAGGCTGTTATTCAAGAATGGCACCACTGAGATCATTGGTTCTCGCAGTACTGGTAAGATATACAACCAACTATAAATCGGATTTCAATTTGAATTCATGCTACCAGTTGAGCTGTGGGGATTTTAGGTTGAAATTTTAATATTCAACTAAAAATATTAAGTTGAATGGTGATATTTTGGACCAAATAGGGGGGGCAGGGCGCTGCCTTTGTTGGCAGAGAGCCAGAGAGGGCAAGAAATAACAAATCCCATACTTTTCTAGGTATAAAAAGCAGTTAAGATATAAACTCCTTCATGTAAGAGTTTAGATTATTTGCTGGGGAATTACCTTCTAGTTATGGAGGCCGTTATTAGAGGTTTTGTTTTAGACTAGTGAAAATGAAATCGAACAACCACTCTAAACTAAAAGCTCTGTCCTTTTGGTTTACCTATTGTCCCCTTTTAGTTATGTCTAACAGCACTCATCAATTATTAATATATGTAACTTCCTCTCCGTTGTTTTTATTTTTGTCTCCCAGCATATTTGGACGTTGTGTTTTCCAATTCCATCTCCATGAAATCCAATGTCAGTGTGTACAACATGTCATGGGATGCTCCTGGGAAATCTTTCACCCTGCTATATGCTGAACTAAACATCACCGGCTGCGATTTCGATATATACCAGGTGCTCGATCAAAGTGGAAATGTTCCTGCCAAGCTTTGCAATGTTACATGCCCGAACAGGGGAATCACAGAGGACATTGCTAGGCAGGATTGCAATGGCACTGGATGCTGCTCCATCGATGTTTCGATTCATGCTCAGACCTTCCAGCTTATGTTTATCCGCCATGGCAAAGGGGCGGTCGAACTTGATGCACAATCCAACCAAAGCTCCCTGTGGAACACAATCAATGTAACAACAGTCGATGCCGACATTTCATGGAGAATCCTGGACCAACCGACGTGTGCCAGCACCTTCGATAACAGGACCAACTATGCCTGTATTAGCGAGCACAGCAAATGCACGGATGGCTATTTCACGCAGGCTCATGGTTACATTTGCTCATGTGATGGTGGGTATCAAGGCAATCCATATATACTGGATGGCTGCTTGCGTGACAGAGGTAATTCAATATGCTTCAAAAACTACACAACAGTTCTGGACATGATTTTGTTTATTTTAATAAAAAAGAGGTGACGGGGAGATTTTTCTGTAATTTAGAAAACGTTTTTTTATCAGACTCAAGTATGCAACCATAAAATTACTCAAATTAAAAGCAAATACAAACCATCACCTATTCCGAGAACAATAAGCTAGGGCTATTCCCTAAGCTAAATATCTTCCTATGCCAAGAGCTAGAATTACATATTGAATTGAACGTCTAATATTTTAGGCATCTTACCACGCATGACAGATTCTAACTAGTGTCTCGGCCCTATGAAATTATTGCTATAAGTCCGTAACACACAAGATATAAGCAGCACCATCTTGGGAATTAGGGTAATAATAGAACCAGAGAGCATACACCGTGGATAGTTTCCATTAGAAAAAGTAAACCCATGAAACTATTCCAGTAGTTTACAGAGCAGCATCAGAGCCATCCATACCCTGATGCTCAAGAGAGATATGCACTAGTGATCGTATCAGTTGGGAGAATTGGGATTAGTCTTATATAGGAATTTCTGATACATCGACTAAGAAAATGAAAACAATGGATTAAACTGTAGAGACCTCATGGATGATCCAAGATTTTTACCAATCGAAACAAGATGTAGGGTGCGGATTAAACCCTTTCTTAAAGCAAGGATGAAAAACCCAAGAACATTTATATGCACGTATACAACCTAGCATGCATACGGTGGTAGGTTTTCAGAAAGAATAACTTTTCCTGTGGAGCAATTTTACGGTCCTTGAGGAGGTACCATGAGGTACCACTTTTTCTATTGTAAATTTGGTACTTCTTAATACCTAGTTACTATGAGGTACCATGAGGTACCAAATTTTACACTAAATTTTTGATATCTCATGGTACCTCCTCAAGGACCGTAGAATTGCTCTTTCCTGTGGGATGTTATAAACTATCTATACAATAGTTACTCTTGAATCACTTAATTCTTTTAAAATAGGATATAATCCGATCCAACAAAAGGAGAACTGCACCAGAAAATGTGGGACCATCGATATCCCATATCCATTTGGCCTAGAAGAAGGCTGTTCTGCAAGGAAACTATTTCAGCTGAATTGCACAGACATGTTGTCATCCAGCCTCCAACTGAAAGATAATTACCATGTGAAGTATATAAAAGTCAATGAAGGGCTTGTGGGCATCGAAGACACCTCATATTTTAAGCAGGACATGTATCGGATGCATGTAACGAAGGAGCCTGAACTTTATATTGGGTCTGGGCAATCGGCCTCAGTGCAATGGGCCGTTGCCAATCTTACTTGCCAAGAGGCATGGCAAAACAAATCTGGGTATGCTTGTGTTAGCATCAATAGCACATGCTTGCCTGTGGACTCAACAGACAGTTATATTGGTTATCGGTGCCAGTGTATGCCTGGATTTGAAGGAAATCCATATATCCAAGATGGCTGTCAAGGTTATCATCTCTGTCTCTGTCTTTCTCTCTCACAAACAGAGGAATTTTAGGCTTTTCCAATTTGTACAGGATTGCAACGTAATGAAAGAAAACATACACTCTCTATTCCCACATTCATTTTATATTGTATCGATAGCCAAACGAAAAACTGTAGTATCGCCTGAAAGTGTTGATACTAGCTAGCCACTAGCACAGACATAGACAAAAGTAACACTGATTTATTTATGTTTTTTGTTGTAAATTTCTCTCATATGATCATTCTAAATGATGATGCAGACATTGATGAATGCATAATAGCAGCGAACTGTACAGAAGTATGCCATAATACTATAGGAAGTTATCACTGCTTACCCTGCCCAGATCAAACACAATATGATACTACAACAAAGCAGTGCAACCCGGCAAAAAGACAAAATCTTATATTAGGTTCGTCCTCACATTTTTTATCTTGAAATGAACATAAACAGCATAGAACATGCTAATCTGAGCTAACAAGCATACTTACTACAGGTATTGTCATTGGGCTTAGCTGTGGCTTTGGCATTCTACTTGCCAGCGTAATTACATTTGCTTTCATTCGTAGATGGAAAAACAACATACAAAAGCAACTAAGAAGGAAGCATTTCCGAAAAAACCAAGGACTTCTCCTTGAACAGCTAATATCTTCAGATGAAAATGCAAGTGATAACACAAAGATATTCTCTTTAGATGAGCTAGAGAAGGCAACAAACAACTTCGATCCTACACGTATCCTTGGTCATGGAGGGCATGGCATGGTGTACAAAGGCATTCTATCTGACCAACGTGTGGTTGCAATAAAAAGGTCTAAGCACATTGAGGAAGGTGAGATCAGTCAATTCATTAATGAGGTAGCAATTCTGTCTCAAATAAATCATCGAAATATAGTGAAATTATTTGGATGTTGTCTAGAAACTGAGGTCCCATTATTGGTATATGACTTTATTCCCAATGGTTCATTATTTGGTATTCTCCATTCTGGTTCAAACAATGGTTTCTCCTTGTCATGGGATGACTGCCTAAGAATTGCAGTGGAAGCTGCAGGAGCTCTCTATTATCTCCATTCGGCAGCTTCAGTATCAGTGTTCCATCGTGATGTGAAATCCTCTAATATACTTCTAGACGCAAATTACACTGCTAAAGTATCAGACTTTGGTGCTTCGAGATTGGTTCCCATTGACCAAACTCATGTCGTCACAAATGTACAAGGTACATTTGGTTACTTAGATCCAGAGTATTACCATACTGGGCAGCTGAATGAGAAGAGTGATGTATACAGTTTTGGTGTGGTACTTGTGGAACTGCTACTTAGAAGAGAGCCTATTTTTACAAGGGTGTCAGGATCAAAGCAGAATTTGTCCAATTACTTTCTCTGGGAGCTGAAGGTGAAGCCGATCACGGAGATTGTTGCTGCTCAAGTTCGTGAGGAAGCTACCGACGAAGAGATAGAGAGTGTCGCTTCTCTTGCACAGATGTGCTTGAGGCTCCGAAGTGAAGATAGACCTACTATGAAGCAAGTTGAAATGAATTTACAGTTCTTGCGAACAAAAAGGTTGAACTCGTGCCCTGATGCTCCAGACAAAGCTGAAGAGATGCAACCTTTGCTATGTACAAGATCTGAAGCTAGTTGTGCATCATTGGCGATTAACTTGGGTGACAATTATAACCCTGAGTCTCAAAGTAGCCACAAATGCTATAGCTTGGAGCAAGAGTTTAGTTCATCAGTTGGGTTGCCACGGTAAGTTGCTCAGAGCCATGCTATAATATGAAATTCAATTGAGTTGTGGTGGAAAATGAGTTCATCAATTGAGTTTTCAGTTCTAGACAGGTCTGAAATGTATCAACTCCTCAATGTGGTCTACCATTTTATTAATTATTATCCAAAATAATGTACAATTCCTTTTATATCTCTTAGCTATCAAGTATCATGTATGCTAGAGCACTTGTTTATAAACAACGGGATTAGTCTGATGTGCCATTATGCTGATATTGTGGTTGCTCATAACATGCGTACACTTCTTTGTTATGAGAAGCACATACTTCCAATGTGTGTGTTTCAAAAGTTTAGTCCCGTGTATAAAATATGTGATGTATATATCTAGGTGAGAAATGGTTGGAAAATACTACAAAGAAATGCTATATATTTTCAACATTGCTCAACCAGTTCTACAAACTGCTATGTATGGGTTCCATCAAAGTCATGAAACTTTGTATATATATGTTTCAAATCGACAAAAAATCGCAGACAATTAGTGGAAAGAAAGAACTATGCATTGTATCTAAAGTTATAGGACCACAGGTCCACGGCTACAATGCTAGTTGTATAACGAGGCAACGAGCACTCTCCATGTGATTATTGGGTGCCATGTGAGTTGAACGACTTAAAAATATGCCACACAAATAGTTAAAATATACTCCCTCCGTTTCATATTATAAGTCGTTCGACCTTTTTTCTAGTAAAGTTTGGCCAGGTTTATAAAAAGAATTAGCAACATCTAAAATATCAAACTAGTTTCATAAAATCTAACATTGAATATATTTTAATAATATGTTTATTTTTTTTGAAAATACTAATATATTTTTCTATAAATTTGGTCAAACTTAACTTAAAAAAAAGTTAAACGACTTATAATATAAAACAGGGAGTAGTAGCTAAAACAATCAAGGAATATCTCCATACTGGAATTGAACATGCAAGTCGAAGGCCATAAGGAAGATAGTGGCAGCAACCATTCGTCCTCAATTACCCAAACGCTCCATGTGCGACCACACAAGAGCAAATTAATCAGGAAAATCGCAGGGCATTAATTGAGGACAATAAAAAAAAAAGAGAAGAGTAAAGTGAATTGGTGGTACTTAAACTTGTAGGATTGTGTCATATAGGTCCCTAAACTCTCAAAATGCATATCCATATCCTAGAACTTGTCAAAGTGTATCATCTAAGTCCCAAATTGACACATCCGGCGCTGATGTGACAATGCTACATGGACATGACATATCCTTTTTTTTCTTCTTCTTCTTCTTCTTCTTTTCTTTTTCTTTTTCGTTTTCTTCTCATTCTTCTTTTTTTTTCCTTTTTTCTACACGGGTCATAGAGAAAGGAGAAGAAAGGGGAAAAGGAGAAAAAAAGAAAAAGGAAAAAAAATAAATGGGTCCCATTTGTTAGTCAAAATAATGCCATGTCATATCCGTGTGGCATGCCACATCAACGCCACGTAGGATACTGAAGGGGTTGTGGCGATTTAGGACTTAGATGACACACTATGACAAGTTATAGGACTTGGATATGCATTTTGAGAGTTTAGGGACCTAGATGACATACCCCTACAAGTTTAAGGACCGCTCATACACAGTACACTTTACTCAAAAAAGAACATTTCCCCACCAAGAACGGATTGGGGAATCGAAGATGGAACAGTTACACAATACCTATTCACTCCCATCACGATGGAGATGGAAGGGTGAGCGAGCAGCCGAGAGAGCATATTGGATCAAGGCAGGGGCGTCCGCCTACCGGATTCGGAGAGGAAAGAACTGCGAAGGAAGAGGCCAGCGAGGAATTGTCAGAAGTGGAGGATTAAATGGAGGAATGTTCAGAAGGGAGGGTAATGTTCAGAAGATTCGGAGTTTTAGAGAACTGAAGTTAACCAAGGAAGAAGAAAATGATACAGCGATGAGTAAAGGAGATCTGAAGGAGGAGATGAAGCCACATGTTCAAGTTAAGTGAAGGATCCGATGACTATAACAGAATGGGGGACCACTAGGCGTTGTCATTTTGTTCTGTTCTTGTCGTTGATGTTGCTTTTTACCGTTGTAATTGCCAGCTCATGGCAAGGGATGTAAGATATTTAAGATGGCTTATGCCGATTGAATGAGATAAGAGAAACCTCAATTATTATGTTCTTAGGCGTATTAACTTAGAACCCTAGGAAATTGTCTTGCGGTGACCACAAAATTCCCAAAACTAAAATCAGGTTCTCTGAATTCTATTTTAGGTTTTCAGGGATCTGACAGAGGTATCAGAGCGTGAACGATTCATTGGCTCTTGGATCTTTCCAGTGAGGGTTGGTGGAAGAAGGCAGTGAAATCCTGTGTAAAATCCCCAAGCTTGGAGAGATTCAATCCGGAGGTGAGAGGGTTCTTCAGATCGTAAGAGCGAGGGTTGGGCGCCACCTCAAATGAACAATGACCTTTCACTTTTTTCTCTGGGATTTAGAGTTTGAAATTTTTGGGAGTTTTTGGAGGTAACTTGAATTTGAATTTGGTCTAGGGTTTGACAAAACTTTGAAGGGATCTTTCTAAGAGAGGTTTTGAGATCTATTTGGCACAAAAACAATAAGATCCAAATTTAAACTCCAAACTTTTGAATGACAAGATTTTTAAATAAACGAAAAAGAAATTTAAGGGTGCTACACGCCACTTCTTTCTTCAGCGTCACCATGTCTTACCGGAACTTGTTCATCTCCTCCAGGGCAACTATCTCCTCATTGGAATGCGTCTTGGTGACCATTTCTCCTTCTGCAGGATCGGTTTGGAATCCTGAATTCCTCCCCTTCCATTCCCGCAGACAGATCTACCGCCGCCAACCTCTCATTTTTCTTTCCCTCGGCCCAACTCCCTTTCACTCTCCCCTCCACCCTCTCGCCACTTTCTTCACTAAACAGGCTGGCCCAGCCTTCTTTCCCTTCCACTCAGCCCACGGCCTTCTCCCACGCTGGCCCACCCAACTACTGGTCATCTTCTTCCTTAGGCTGGTTACACGCGCATGTGACCTGTTCGACGAAACGCCGACCTGGGGGCGCCGAGTCGTGGCAGCATTGCGTCGCACCGAACCACCTTCCCGTGCACCGCGCGTCGTTCCAGGACCGCGTCGCACCAAGCCCGCACCAAGCCACGGCCGAGCCACGCTAAGGCCGCGTCGCGCCAAGTCGCGAATCCCGTCACTCGCTCCGGTTTCTCTCCGGGGAACACGGTGCCCCGTCGTCCTGGGTCATCCCTTCGTTCCATCGCCGGATCTCGTCGCCACCTCCTCGTGACGCCACGCCGTCCTATCCCGTGCTCCCGCGGACGCGCGTCCCCTCACTGTCGCACCGCAACCTTGTCACCTGTCTACTCCCAGGAAACCGCCAAGCCGCATCCCTCTCTCTCTCGCATCGCATCGCCACTGCCGCACGATGTCACACGCATCACCTCGTAGCCGCCGTCGGCCGTGCGTCATCCATGTCGCATCGCCGCGCCATTGTCTTGTCGCTTTTCCCGCTCTCCGCGCGTCGCCTCACGTCGCGTCGCGCCGTCACCGTCGTCGTCGCGTCGCCGCGCGCGTCACCTCGTCGTGACCCGCTGACGCTGCGCCACCGCATCGCCGTCCCCTCTGTTAGCACTAATCCAGACTTGCATAGTGTTTCTAGTCTTGCATGAGTTGCATGTAGATAGGCACGTGATATGATTATGTTGATCCTCTAGATAAATGCATATGTGTGTCATGTAAGCAATGGTTAGTCCAAGCTTTGCATGTAGAGTTAGTCAGTGCTAGTGATCAGAAGATGCATGTGTTGCAGCACAACTAGCAACTGAACAAGTCTAGGGAATAGGAGGATTAGTTAGCTGCATGCAAGATTAGTGGAGCACGTTGTGGCATGGTTTAGTCAGCTCGGAGGAGCGATTCTTGTGCGTGAGACGCGCAGATCGTGTGAGCGAGTGGCTCATGGTCGTGCGGGCGACCCGGCCGGGCTGTTAGCGGTGTGTGCATGTACGCGAGGCTACATAAGCCGTGTAATCATTAGTTTGTAGTGGTGTGAGTCACAGATAAAGAAAAGTAGAGGCATTCGTCGCCAAGAAAAACTTGTGTGCGCGCTTCTGTGTGTTCATCTCCAGAGAGCTATTGTGTATGTTTGTTGCTCCGTGAGTGTGCTGCTCACGTGAATTTGATCCTTAGCCAGCTACCCGCGGAATTCCGCGCCTAGACGCCAGCTCGTCGCCCGCCAAACCCTCGCCACCTATAGAAGGGGGAAACCGAGCTTCATTCTCCCCACACCAACACTATATCTCTCTCCTCTCTCTTTCTCTCTTTTCCCCTCTGTGCCACCGCCTCGAGCCGCCGCACCAGCCCTCCCAGCGCCGCTGTCGCCCGCGGAGCTTCGCCGGAGGTCGCTGCCACCTTTTCCCAGACACCGGACGCCAGGCCGCGCCCCACCGCCGCAGCACATCGCCGCCCCGAGCCGAGCAGAGCAAGAGAGGAAGACAACCTCCTCAAGCCACTTGTTAACGACGAAATTTGGTAAGCTCAAAGTCATCATCAGCTTAGAGTCAGTATCGGCTTCAGAGTTATGGAATCAGCCGATGGGAGTCGTCAAATCGCCAGCAACTGTGTTCTCGATGGAGTTGGATCAACTAAAGGGAATTTATCCAGAAGAGTCCGAGTTCAAGAAGGATGCGGCATGGCAGTTTATCTATTAATTAGGAATAGTTTGTTAGTTTCCTTTTATCTTTAGGAAAGTGTGTTTAGTGTCCGATAAGGACTTTATGTTTTCCTTTTATCTTTAGGATAGTTTCTTTCTTGTCCGACATGGACTTGTATCAACCCATGGGGTATAAATATGTACACCCGGGGTCTATGTAATCTATCAATCTATCGATCAATACAACTACTCTCGGCGCATCGCCACCCTCTTCCCTCAGGTTTTTACTTATCAACCGGCGGAATTTGGGCACCTGACGTGGGGCTGCATCGGCTTTCGATCTCCGGCGAAGGGGTAAATCCTACGTTCCATCGGGCCTTGGTGAATCTGTCATCTACATCGGCGTCGTTCAAGGCTGCATCGCTTCGATCTCTTGGATCGCTCTGGTTTGGTTGATATATTTGCCTACCTGATATCTTAAATCTATCTCTAATTCCATTGTGTTTAGAGACGCATCGGTTTAGCCGGAACTGTCTAGGTTAGGTCTGATCTTCTGTCTTAGCCGATATATCTCTACAATCACAATGCTGTTATAAATAGATTTGTTATATCCATCACATTAGACAGATCTATCGGCTCATCGAGTATTAGTTTATCATATAGAATCGTGTGCTGCATCGGTTAGGTTTGACCTACTAGATTGTTGTTGATAATATAAGTCTTGCTAAGCCGATAGGTTCATGCTAGTGTTTTATCGGGGTGCTAGCCGATTAGTTATCTGGACGTTGCATCGGCTTATAAGGATTGCATATATATATAAGTTGGATTTAGCCGATGACAACAAAGGTTTCACTGTTTAACCTAATCTTTTGGATTTTATGACATCGGACCTCCAGCCGATGTATGCTTTAACCTTCGGATCAATGCTTATTCTATCATATTGTATTGCTAGCCGATTGGTTTATACTGGATTATATTGTTATTTTATTACATCATCATCAGTCGATTGCCTTTATATCGTTATCTATATTGGACATATAGCCGATTGCTTAAACCCTATCGCTATCGGCTGGTATCGGCATCTGCTATTCTCGGCATCGGCTGGAACTACTCCATCGGCTTGTCAGCCGATCGGCTGTTTGATCTACTGTTTACATATCTTGTCAGTTGCAGTGTCAACCTGACTGGCACGCCCTCATCTCACTAACATTTGGACCTGCATGGGAGCTAAGCAGATCTCCTAGGCCAGTGTGTGTTTTTCGCATCAACACCACTGACAGCCCCGGCCCGCGCCTTTTTTCATCCTACCAGGTCACCGACTCGGCCTCCCTATTGCTGTCAAAGCTAGCGGAATATTCCCTCTACGTTAATAATCGATTTTCAATATTCCAGAAAAATATTTTAACCTTTGAAAATTCGTAGAAATTCAACCGTAACTCCGTTTGACCCCGTTCAAGTTCCCAAATTTGTCTAAAATTGAGATGTACACAGTGGCATCATTGTTTCTCTGATTTGAGCTTGTTCTATTGTCTTTTATTGATTATTTTTGCTTTTCGCATATAGACCCGCATCCTGTGCAAGGCAAACCCCTTCGACCACATTGCCCCTATATTTGTAAGTTGTGTTTTTTTTAAAAAAATGCATTGCTTAGTATACATGATAATCTTGTTTAGGCCTCGGATTGTTTATGCAACCGACGGACCGACCTAGTAGTTTCACTTACTTTACATAAGTTGTTATTTCCTTACCTTTGATAGCTCCACAAATGTTTGCGCTGGTATCATTATCCATTGGATACGACTACCGATGTAGTTTTGCTTAGCCATTGCTTGCGTTGTATTACCGTGTGGGAAACTTGGGTTATTCCAATTACATGCTTAAAAATCCGGTACATTGTATCGATGTGTAGTGAAATAAAATGTGTTGTGAAAATAGTGATGATGTGAAGTCATGCCTTTGTGGTTTGGCCACGTATTGTCGTTACGGACCGTTTCCTTTGGGAAATCCATCCAAACACATTACAGTGTGACCACATGGGTGTTTATGGGATGCCTCTAGCTAAGTAAATATGGGAGTTTGGTGTGCCAATGGTTGTGGAATGCCGAGGATGAGGAGATGAAGTTTGGATCTTTATAGCCCTTTTTGGCATCTTTATTGCCTCTATTTTGGCACACGATACCAATAGATGTAGGAGACATCCTTGGTATTTCCTGAGTATATGAAGGCTGACCTTGCTTAATACTTGGCTAAGAGACTTAACCTAACTAGGTGGAATGCGATTTTCATGGGTTAGCTTTGGAAAGGCCTTATCACAAACTTCCGTTGCCGACGGGTAAAGGGTGTCAGTTTCGTGTCGTATGGGTAAAGCGTGCAACCTCTGCAGAGTTTAATGAACTATTCGAACAGTTGTGCCCACAGTCAAGGGCGAGTGTAAGGTGTTTCTCATAGCGTAGTTTTGGTTGACAAATGTTTGTGGAAAAATTGGTTAATGAAAAGGGAAACGTTTCCGGATTCCGCCTATGTGGCAGACGGCGAACCTTTGTGGTTAGAAACAGGTCCGTGTGACATGGGGTGTCATCCGACACTGTTGGTATTTCTTACGATCACAAATAGAATCTGCAAGCGCACGGATATACCGCTGTAGCACTTCCCCTACGGAGTATTCCAAGGGTATCGAATCCAAGAAAACGTGTGTGGTCAGATCCTCCTCCGATTCACCCAAGGACACCAAGCATATAATAGGCCAGGATAGAGAGGATTTACTGGTGAGAAACAGTGTCTAGGGAAAGCTTAACTTTAATCCTAATGCAATACTTCAGGCACTGGCAACCCGTTGTTCCCAGATGTCGCTCTACTACGTACCCAGACAGGGAGGACTTAAGTGATCTCGTGGGATGTCACCACCTCTATACCTACCTCAAACATACTATGGGATACGTAGCAATTACTGGATAATAATTACCTAAACACCATGTTTAAGCAATTAATATCTACTTTAGTGTTTATAACTCACCAAAGTAATCACTATATTTTAGTTGATTATAATAAACAATAATCCCATATGCTATTTAGGAACTAACCAAGAGATAATTCTCACAAGATACATCTAAATTACTCAGGAAGAATATTATATTGAATTTAGAGTAATAAACAGAATAAAAGAAATGAGAGAAGATTACCGACAACTCCGGAATTCTTCCGACTTTTTCTACTCTACTCTCTTCCTATTCTAGTATACAATATAGTACAATAGAGCCTCTTATAATTCAGCTCAAGCTTGAAAGTATGTGTGAGAGTGAAGGAGTGAAGCTCCTTTTATAGGGCAGTTATGACGGTTGTGAGAAGGGGAAATATCCGAACTGCCCCGCAACCGCCATCAGAAGATCATCTGGAGCGTCCACGCCAAACCCCAGGATCAACGGTGATCAGGGGGGTTCGGCCGAACTTGCGCTGGGCCCTCCCGGCCTGGCCTTCGACCTGTGGACTCCCTGGACTATCCTCTATCCAATTCTTGGAATTTTGGGCTGATTTTCTGATATTTCGATGAAGTTCACAACCCATCTTTGTATGGATACATAATTCTCCTCACTTTAGTCTAGATTTCCTCCTAACCTCGGGGTTTATTACCTGCATGAAAATATACACCAACACTTGTGGAATATGTGAAATTAAGCACGTATCACTATGTGGAATGTTCTATTATCTGAACTTTATGCAGATGTTGGCGGTATAGAATTTGCATTTAACAACCGCCAACAAAAACCCCCTACACTTAGCTCTTTGCTCGTCCCTGAGTAAAGGTTAGTGTAGAATGAATTTCTTCAAGATATGAATCAGGCATATAAATCATTAACAACCATATCTGCACCTGTGAACTTTATCAGTGGCTATCTTACCATCTTGAGCAATTGATAAATGGAACGATATCGATTCATCTTGAGCAATTGATAAATGGAACGATATCGATTCCAGTCCTTCTTGCTTCTCCTGTCCGACTCATGGGATTTTTATGAATTTTCGCAAACTAGCTCTTTTCCTCATATTGACTTTCTCTCTTATCTCTCAAGGATGTATATTTTTTTTGGATCCTCACCAAGGCAAAGTGTGCCAGAATTTACCCATATTCTAAGGCTGATATGTGGAGCTCGGTAGGGACAAATTGTGACATACCTGCAACATATATATTGCAAAGCCAAAGATACAGACTCAAGAAGATCATCAGTCATACTGCTAGATCAAGGGTCTTTATTTGTGGTAAAAAATGGAAAAGTAAAATATTTTGTGGAATGGTGGAATAAAGAAATGATTCTCCGTTTTTCCTATACTTTCTCTTCATTTTGCTTTCTTGGCATGAATATGGAAGGGGCATGGCTATATTTTCTTTTCATCATGCTCAAAGTTTCGAGAGCAAGTTTTATTCCCTTTTTTCTCTTTTTTTTTTCATAGCCATGCCTTTCCCTCCTTTTCTCCTTTTTTTTTCTTTTTGCCAAGGATTTTTCTAGGAGAAGAAAGCATAGTCTAAAGTAGGAGTTTATTTGAATGGAATTTTTTTTGGGAAGCCAACTTCCAGTGTAGAAGCTTAGCTTAATTATGTATGTGGAAATGAAAGTAGAATTGACCCCTTGATCATGAGAGTATGAAAGATATATAACACGAGTCACATAAATTTGACAATGCTCAATATAATGTTAAGCAGTCATATGCATGATAAGGTCTATCAAGGATACACTTGCATATGGCCTTGGTAGGTATAAAATGAAGTCAATTGGAGGAATGAGCTTCTGAAACAATTTTATTTTGAAAACAAATTCCCAAGAGTCCGAACAAAAAGTTGCAAGAATTCCTTTCATCTTTAATCATCTCACATAAAGCAATTACTTAGATGTATAAGGTTCCCTAAACATGGATGAGTGTTCACAAGCACAAGTTCAGCTGAGAATAATGAATATACAAGATCAATCATCTGAAGAATTTCATTAGTTGGAAATTTTATCTTTTACTTATGTTTGAACCAATTGTTTTCTGAATTTTCAGCTCTAGTACTATACCATGGTGGAGAGATATACAGATAAAAGACGTGCTCACCTGCTCACCTGTGAAAATTGAGAGGGATTGGGGCCAGCTTTGGTTCGGCTGAACCTGCTGGTTCGGCCGAACCACTCTGGTGCCAAATCCCTCTGCAATTTTATGCAGAGTTCTGTGCCTTCCAGGTGTTCAGAGATTCAGCAATTTGTCAGAGTATGTGCACGTCAAAAGCTGGGATATCCTCCCTCACACTTATTCAAAACCTGAACTTTATTAAACAAAAACAAACTTCGGCAAACATTGGGGTTAACACCAATGAGCCGCATTATTTATAGCAAGTGCTTACACGATTCAAAAAATAAAACCAAGCACCTACTACTACTTTATTTATGGGAGAGGAGATATCTAATTAGCATAATATTTATTCTCCTTCCCCATCTCTACGAATGCACACTTGATTTTAGCGTACAAACTGCGACTAAGGGTATCTATATTATTTCTATGCTCAGCGAGTTCTACCCCTAGTTCCGCGTTGCGATCCCTAAGCTCTATGTTCTCCTTGCGGAGTTTCTTTACTTGCGCAGTGAGCTTATGGACCGAAGGGCTCCGGCGACTTCACTTCATCTTCTTGGTATTAGCCGGCCGCCCTTACAATTGGAGGGGGCGTCAAATGACGCTTCACCTTCATAGGTGGAGGTGTCGTAGGCTCTCCGGACCTCCCATTATATTTGAGAGATGAAGTGAATAGTTCAAGTCATCAAACAAACATAATGAAACATCCGACGCCTCGAGAGAAGAATATTCGAGACATTGCTGGGCCTTTAGCATGCCAGTCAACTTCAGCCTGAGATGTGCCTGTCAAACCACTCGAAGGCGACGACCAGATGTGTTACCCATTCAGGAGAGTTGACAAAAATGGCTAAAGATCTACAACATCTTAAATATTCTTAACTCATACTCATGTGAATCTAGTTCCCAGGATGTGCACTAGATTCACACTTTCATCTTAAGCATGGTTATATATAGCAAACACAAATAAGATGAAAGCGATTAAAGATTACAACTACTTTAGAGATAAATAGGCCGACCGGCCAAATAAATATATAGAATAGCGGAAGGTTGACTACCAAATCCTCAAGCACACCGACTAGGGGTTTACCCCATTAAGTTCAAGTGCTAGAAGAAGCAGACGATTACCCGCATCACTCAAAAGACTAAGTCTAAGACCTGCAAGCAAATAGTTAATTCAACAGCAAGAGTCAGTACATTACTCCCTCCGTCCCATATTATAAGGGATTTTGAGTTTTTGCTTGCAATGTTTGACTACCCATCTTATTCAATTTTTTTTGCAAATATAAAAAACGAAAAGTTGTGCTTCAAGTACTGTTAATAATAAAGTAAGTCACAAATAAAATAAATAATAATTTCAAAAAAAATGAATAAGACGAGTGGTCAAATGTTGCAAGCAAAAACTCAAAATCCCTTATATTCTGGGACGGAGGGAGTATTAAAAATAATGTACTGGCAAGCACCAAGGCAAGCCTAACACTCTATTTGCAAGGCATTTAATCAAGGAAGGCATAATATGGTTCTTTTTAGCATAAAGCAAGTTTTATTTGCATAAAACACTTTCAAATCAGATTTACTTTCAAATAAATTTCAGCAAGCTAGTACTTAGCATATGGGCATCAAAGTAGGCATTAATCATATATAAATATTCACCTCATTGCCATCCATGGCAGCAAGGAGATCATTCTCAAATCTCATCACAATTTGAAGGTAAATTTCGGTATTTAGAAGAATAAACACCAGTCTATACTCAATACATATCCACACACCGCTCATGACCGCGAGCACGGCTAATCGATTAGTTTTTACTCTGCAGAGTTTGTACACTTTACCCACATGATGCAAAAGAATAATCATGCAAGAGCATGGCACGCGATACATAAGTACCCGATTTATTACTCACAACAAAGCTTTTTCACAATTCATGATTTAGCCTTACACCAGCACGATACGTTACTCCATCCTAAGCCATACACGTTATATGACCTAGAACCGTTAAGTGGTGGGCCCACGCCTTAAACTTAACGCTTGGTAGCGGACACAATGGGAACCCACCCACGTGGCACAATACCATTGTATTGGACAGACTTAGTCACCTAAACTACCACGTCGGGGTAAATAGAAAGTTCTTCTGAGTTATCCGAACTCATACACACCAGCCTACCAGAATGTAAGGCTAAACCATAAATAATTTACTAAGCTTGGACTATCCCATACTAGCACATGTGGTTGTACTATATACGAAATGAACTGACATTGAGTAAAGTCCTTAGGTCGGTTTGGGCGCACTCTCCCCCTATCGGTACACAACTAATCACCATATGTGCACCACTTGAGGCCCAAACCTAAATCAATGCTTTCCATCATTTTATTTATCAAATACTTCATTTATTCATCTCTGTCCAGAATCTTAATAAAATCATTTTTCATGTTAATATGAGCCCAAGTGATAAGTAAGACCATTCTAAGCATGGCTAAGCAATATACTCCCTCCGTTTCACAATGTAAGTCATTCTAGCATTTCCCACATTCATATTGATGCTAATGAATCTAGACATATATATGTCTAGATTCATTAGATATATGTCTAGATTCATTAGCATCAATATGAATGTGGGAAATGCTAGAATGACTTACATTGTGAAACGGAGGGAGTAGTAAACTAGTGACAATGTAACTCATATTCCAAGTAGTATTAGGATATGATTTCTAAGGTTAGTAATGAGGGATAGGGATATATGTGGGGTTAAGGTGATAATGCAAATAATAGGAGTTTGTCTAACAAGTTTAACAAAATTTTAATTTATTAGCGTACAATCGACATGCAAGATTTGCAAACATTTTCAATAACCTCCAAACATAGGTTCAAAGTGATCAAAGAGAGGGAGGTGGGACTTGCCTTGAATCAGGAAAATGTCAGCACCTAAATCACTTCTTCACCGTTTAAGCAATCATCTGTACAAAGTACACGTTATGCATTTAAACACCGAAATATGCGAAAAATCCAAAATACTCTAAAATGCTTGATTTTTGCACAATGGATAGGTACTGGTCTAAGATGAATTTAGGTGAAATAATTTATATTTTATCTCTTTTTATTTGAGAGTTATGAATTTTAGATGTTTGCTCGGTATATGGTAGTATTTACCTAGGTAGTGTTATACAATATTTTTACAAAGTGATTCTTATTAACTTTGACTCCACAGAGATGTTGGGATGTGTTTTCTAAGACTAACACAGTTATAATGTTTACACAATTTTTGGAGTTATAATGTTTTTCTTATGAATTTTACAAGTTATAACGTGTTGTAGGCGCATATAGTGTTTTACATGTATATGTCTTGAGAGTATTATGTCCAGAACATATTACTTCTTGATTGAGTTGAGTAAAAGGAAAAATTTGGTTGACTAATACATTTTTAGTTCATAAGCTTGTGGTCTTTATTATCATGGTTCATATTTTATAAACTAGGGGAGCTCTAGTCTATGCTAGCAATTTATTATATCAACTTAGAAATTATTATATGAGCTAAGTGCCTTAATTTTTGGTGGATGGGGATGGAACTATGGCTTCACTGGTCCTAACAAGTTTTATTTTGGTCTATTCATAGCTAGAGTGTATTTTAAATACCTCTACACATATATTTTGCTTAACTGATACTAGGTGAATAATTCCTAGGTTATCTATTTAAAGATTAGAGCTATAATCTGTACAAAAGGTGCCATGTTTTATTTTACTATGTTGAAGCTTACTATTTGTTGGTTCTATAGAAACTTAGTGTTGGAGGTATACCACGAAGGGCCTTCGGCCGGGCCTGCCGAAACCGAAAACTTGGGCGACAGGCTCAGACCGGAGGCAAGCGGCGAAGGTCGAAGAGGAATACCCCAAGGGCGAAAGCCATGGCTCAGGAGTACACGTGCTTCGCCGGACAAGGACCCCGTCAGGAGGCCACACAGGCGAAGATGGTGAGGCGAAAGCCTCGGCCCGAAGGCATGGGTTTCGCCAAGGCACCAAACCCCACCGTGAGGAAGCCCAGCGGGCCGTTGCGTCCCCGGGGGGGATTCACCAGATGAATGGGCCAAGCCATTTAGCCCAATTGGGGCCCATACATGTAAAGGACACTGTGTACCCCTAATAATGTCCCTATCATAAGGGTAGCCATGTAAATTCCCCTGTAAAACCTAAACTCTAGGGGGGAGAACCTATAATAGGGTTATAAATAGCCCCTCTAGGCCATGTAATAGGGGGATCCAAAAAAATTTTTACTAAGCAGTACAAATGTCTTCCTTTTCCAACAACAGTTGAGAGAACCACGCCTTTCGGCGCGACGCGGTTGTCTATTCGTCAACAGCTAGCGCCGTCCGTGGGGACCTCTAAGCGAAACCACTGAGAGCGAATGCCACCGAAGAAGGTCGCGAAGGAGAAGGTTGCTAAGCAAAAGGAGAGTGAAGCAGGAGGGGAGATGGCCGCCGAAGAGGGAGTAGAGCCTTCGGCACCCGTAGTCGAAGCTGGTGTGGCACCATCGTCTTCGGCATCTGCACCGCAACTACCACCTTCAGCTCCCGCCGCTTCAACGGAACCGGTGTCGAACACGGTTGACATGGCGAGGGCAGCTGTAGCGGCAAGGGCGCTCCAGACCAGGGCGGAGATTCTTTCGACAAGCCATGTGGTTGCGACCCAAGCTGCTTCGCCACAGCCGGCATCGACTTCGACCGCGCTCACCACCGCACAAGTCAACTCCAACCTCGAAGCGCAAGCCGAAGCTGACATGGGGGCCATGCGTTAGAACATGGCGCGACTTCAAGACATGCTTCGTCAAATGCAAGAGCAACAGCAGGCATACGAAGCGGCACGACAAGCCAAGGTCGCCTCGGCACCCGTTCTCCAGTATTCGGCGGGCTACATTCCACCCCAAGTCTACCCGTAAGCGCCGATTCAGGCCCTTCTGTCACAAGTCTTGCAAGCGCCAATGTACTTCGCCGGGTAGCCTTCGGCCGCAACCGTACGCCCGACCCCACACATACAGGCACAAGTTCGGCCAGTCACTGCCCAAGCACATCCCCCGCTACCTGTTCAGATGTCACAAGCAATGGCAGAGGGGGCTTCGGCCTTGCAAGCGCAGCTCCAAGCTTTCCTTCAGCAACTCAACCAACCCCACAACACTTCAAGTACAACCCCTTTGGCCCGACCGGAGGGGAACACAAGTCAGGGTGCACCCAGTTGGCTACCGTCGAACCAGCCCGGTCCGGGGTCTTCGCCATGGAGTCAAGGACTGTAGTTTGACCCAAACATTGCCACTCAAGCACCAACTACTCAACCACAGGCTTCGGAACGAATCAAGCGCCGAACCAGGTCGCTATGGCATGGACCCAGTTCGACCCATCCATGGCGGCTCACCAAGCGTCACCGTTTGGAGCCAGGCAGTTGAACACCGTGGCCCAACCTCACGCGCAAGTCATGACTTCGCCCTTCGCCACGCCATTTCCACAGCTAAACTGGCCTTCGCAGCAAGGTGCCGTGAACAGGGCTGGGGGCGAAAAGGGGCTACCGCTGAGTGGGGGAATCAAGAATCGTCCAATCCCATCCCTGTTCAAGTTCCTACCCATTCCACGGTACTTGGGAAAAACGGACCCGAAGGAGTTTCTGTCCATCTACGAGTCCGCGATCGAAGCCGCTCACGGCGACGAAAACAGCAAGGCAAAGGTAATCCATCTCGCACTAGATGGCATCGCCCGTTCTTGGTACTTTAATTTACCAGCTAATAGCATTTACTCATGGGAGCAATTGCCATTCTTCTTCTTCCTCCTAGCGACTGCTCCCGGCTTCGCCGCACTGCTAGAAATTGCCAAAAGGGTGTTCGCCACAACAACATCTTGTGGGCGCACGGGCGAAACATGAGAGCCCGCCCCAGATTTAGTCTGAGTCGGACTAGGAGTGTAACCACAGGACCCATCATCCTCAGATCCGGCCTCCCTATCGTCTTCTTCTTCCTCCTCATCATCACTTTCGGCCGTGTCCTTGGCGGTGCGATGAGTTCGCACCTGGCCGCCTTTCGCAACTGCCCGCTTGCGCTTCTTCGATGTACCGACATCGTTGTCGCCGGCCTTGGAGGGGATCGATCTACTTGGCAGTTCGCCAGCATGAACTCGGTTCACCCGGCCGTCGGTCTGGCGCTGAAGCAGGCGGGCGAATTCAGCCGTGGTTAGGGCACCAATCATCTTCGACGCCTCCGTTTCGGTGTCCTCCAAGGTGCGCACTGAAAAAGAGAGGAAAAAGGAAAACGATGAATTAGACTGAAGTACATCGCTGCAAAGAAAGTATACGTCACAAGAGCAAAAGCGAAAACTCACGTTCGGTCCCGGCAGGGAGAACAAGGCGAGGAAGCCCGAGAACCTCTTTGCCCTCATCGACGGAAACCCCCTAGATACGAGCGAGGGGCAAAATTCGAAGAAGGCAAAACTCCTTGCAAAGGTCGCGGGTGCTTAGCCACCGTGCGACCTTGCGAAGGAGTATGAGCCGGGACTCGAGGGTTCCATCGATCTCTATGTTCGGCTTCGCGACGATGGAGACGGCGGAGCACTGAAAGCGGAGCCAGTTCGCCTTGTTGTCTTCAGCAGGGTACGGGTTGACGATGTAGAACCACTTCTGCATCCAGTTCCGTTCCCATTTGGCCATCGATGCAGGCACCGGCCAGGCGTCTGAACGTTTCGGCCGCAGCATGAAGTTCACGCAGCCGAAGACGGTTTTTCTTGGTCCGGCTGGCATGTGCACATCCTTGGTCGTGGCACACGCTGTAAATAAGACGGCGAACAACTCGGCAGTGGGAGCGAACCCGTAGGTTCGACACATCCAAGCGAAGACAACCAGCTTCGGGAATGCTGACGGACTGAATTGGGGAAGCCTAACCTCGTACGTCGCCAGCACGGACGCCAGGAAATCGTCACACGGGAGATGAAGCCCGACGGCGAAGAAGGTGGCGAAGACGACCGTTCGCCCGTCGCCAGGCGAAGGGAAAACGGCTTCACCCCCACGTCCCGTGGCCCTCCGCGAGAGCGCCGGAGGAGACTAACTCGGCCAAGTCGGCCTCCTTGACAAGCGATTTGCCAAGGAAGCATGACCACCCCTCGCCAAGGCTACCAGGGTCTTCGCCAGTTGACCCGGCCTTGGTGGGCTTGCTGGGAGCCATCAGGTCCGTGGTAAAAGAGGAACTAAGAAGCAAAAGAAAGCGAGAAAGTCGAAGCGCGATAGCACAGCGGTGGCGAAAAACTAAAGCGCAAACAAACGCAGAGAGCGCCAAGCGTGTTAAGCGGTAAAAAGTGAAGAGCAGAGGGGAAAAATCGGTAAGCTGGGTCGGGGTTATATAACCCCGCTGCGCGACCGTTCGGCTTCTGACCAATCAAATCCTGACACGTGTCCAAGGGTAGACTAAACGGTAAATTCCCATCGAACCGGAGCCGAACAGTAAAAGGCCGGGTGCGAGAAAGGAAAGGCCCACGGGGCCCATTACTATTCATAGTAATATAAAGAGCAAGCCAACCTCTTCGACACTCTTTGGCGAACGCAGGAAAAAAATTTTCCTGATGAATTTTTTGTTAACATGAGAGCAAATTGTTTACTTTGCAGGCACACAAACATAGGTTTCGACAGGAACATCGGCCAAAATAGGGCGTCTCGCGGTATACCATACGATTTGCACGGTCTCGGCCGAAGCTCCCTACTCACCTTTGCCCGTGAGGGGCTTGTTGGAGGTATACCACGAAGGGCCTTCGGCCGGGCCTGCCGAAACCGAAAACTTGGGCGACAGGCTCAGACCGGAGGCAAGCGGCGAAGGTCGAAGAGGAATACCCCAAGGGCGAAAGCCATGGCTCGGGAGTACACGTGCTTCGCCGGACAAGGACCCCGTCAGGAGGCCACACATGCGAAGATGGTGAGGCGAAAGCCTCGGCCCGAAGGCATGGGTTTCGCCAAGGCACCAAACCCCACCGTGAGGAAGCCCAGCGGGCCGTTGCATCCCCGGGGGGGATTCACCAGATGAATGGGCCAAGCCATTTAGCCCAATTGGGGCCCATACATGTAAAGGACACTGTGTACCCCTAATAATGTCTCTATCATAAGGGTAACCTTGTAAATTACATTCCCCTGTAAAGCCTAAACCCTAGGGGGGAGAACCTGTAATAGGGTTATAAATAGCCCCTCTAGGCCATGTAATAGGGGGATCCAAAAAATTTTTACTAAGCAGTACAACTGTCTTCCTTTTCCAACAACTGTGGAGAGAACCACGCCTTTCGGCGTGACGCGGTTGTCTATTCGACAACACTTAGTTCACTCCATTTGGACTAAAGATGAATTTTCTACAAAATTTTACAAATTAAAGGTTGTTCTATGTTGGTTATTCCTTACATAAATGTTTAGAGGCTTTTATTACACAGTAAGTATATAATTTTATTTTATAACTTGGAAGTACATATTTGGGGCAATTGCAAATTTACCACTGCTTTGAATCGTTATTGCAAAACTGCCACTAGAAAATTGCAAAAATGCCACTGTAACTGTCATTCGAGTGGCATCCTTGCAAAATTAAAAAAACCAGTGGCAAATTTGCAAATGCCCCTATATGTTTTGGTGGTTCTACAGAACTTGGGTTTACTCAAAGAGGATCTAAGATGAATTTTATATAAACTTCTAAAGTTCAGCTTATGTAAAACTAGTCATTTTAAAGGTAATAGTTTTAGAGGCAATTAATGTAAAGTATGTATACTATTTCATTTTACTTTATAGGAGAACATAAGTTGGTGGATCTGTAGAAACTGAGTTTTCTCTAAAATGAGTTGAAATGAATGTTTTATGCATTTTATAAGTTTGTGCATGCTTTATGTGCGATTTAACTTAGATGAATTTTAGAGGTTAAATCTGTACTGTGAGTGCAAGTTTTTATTTCATAAATTTAAACTTCATAATCTAGTGAGTTCATAGAATTGGAATCATCTCAAAAAGAGTTATATTTGATTTTATATGGATTTTACAAGTATTAGGTACTTTTCTTTTATAAATCTCAGATTTTGTTTCTAGGGGTACACTGTCAGTCATACGGCTAATATGCAAAAAGGCCCTTGAGATTTCTATAAACCAACCCGCAGTCCTAGACCCATATGTCAGTGTGTTTCTACATTTATATACAGACCCCTGTACTTAATCTAATTCACGGGAGACGTCCTTGTACTCTAGACAGAGCAGAGCTAGCCATGGCTGAGCTCGATCTCGGGTTCGCCGGCGGCTAACGGTGGCAGATCTCGGCGTGCAACCTAAAGAGAAAATTTAAAGGGGTTCAAGTCGAGGCTATAGGTGGTATTCTTGCAAGCAATGGTCACAGGAATTGATGGCGACGGTGGCGCGAGCGGCGGTGGTTCTCGGGTGACGGTGCATGTGGAGCTAGAGCATTGATCTAGATGTTTAGCTACATGCATGTGCCTCTATGGGATCCTAGGATGCTTACCGAGCGTCCAATGAAACTTGGCGAGGTCCAGATAGCGGTGATCACGAGCAGAGCGACTCGGCGACGGCGGGGAGCTTCGGGATGACGACGCCGGCTTGATATGGCTGATGATCTACCATGAATTCATAAAAAAGGTGTTAAATAGGTCTCTGGAAAGCTTCATGCCCGAGGAATTGAAGTGTGACTCACCGGAGAGGGAGAAATCGAAGGTGGAGCATGAAGGCCGGAGTTGGGGAAGACGATGCCGATCTCCAAGCTCGCTGCGCCACTGGCTTGGTTCATGAGGATTTAAGAGAGGACACCGAGGAGATGTTGATGGTGCGGTGGCTCGGCTCGGCTTGCTCGTCCAGTGCGCGCTCCAGAGCATCGTCGGCGAGGTTTGCGTTCCCACCAAACCACTACATGAAATGGGATGAAACTTAGAGGGATGGAATCGGCGTGGAGCGGTGATAATGGAACGCAAGATAAGAGGAAACGATCGCGGCTTAATGGCGCTAGAGGCGGTCGTCGTCTTCACAGCCGGCGGCGAGGTTGAGATGGAAAAGGGAGATGGAGCTCTCCTTCTCGGTTTCTTCGGTTTAGGAGTGGATGATGGGGTGTGGCGATGCAGCTGGGAGGAGGAGAAGGCTAGACTAGGAGTTTGATGGCGTCGACACGTTGTGGCCACGCGTCGTTCACAGCCAGCGCCGATCTCTCTCTCTGTCTCGGCTGTCTCTAGTCGGTTGGAGGAGATGCACAGAGTGTGGAGCAAGCCAAAGAGGCTGCCAAGTGGGCCCAGGACGAAGGGGACAAGGCTGGAGTGAGAGGGGTGGGTAGAAACTTGGGTAGACACCAATTTTGGACGATTTTTCAGAATTAATTCTCTCACTCACTTTGTGGCTCAATAATTTAATTTGTGTACATGATGCATTAGTGTGGATTTTTTTAGAGGTAGATGAATGTATCTAGTTTTTATTTTCTTTGGTTGCACTTAAAAATTATGGATAGATTACTCACAGAAATTAAGAGAAGATGGGCTCTTTGGAAACTAGTTTGGATTTTTAGGAGACCTAAACAGAGAAGATAAATTCTGGAGAAATTATATTTATTCATGATAATTAACCTAGTATTTGAATAAATTATTTGCCCTATACTCTTCCATGCAGTTAAATGCACATTTTAGTTATGTATGGTTTTAACTGATTAAGAATCTATTATTTGACTAGTTTGTCTTATTTATTTAAGGTATCAAATTTAGTTATTAAATTGTACCAAAATTATAGTGAGTTTTATATGTTAAGTAGAGCCTACATAAATTTTCCCATGATTTTATCTTGCACGAATTATTTTAGATAATTAGTAAGACTTATCTCTTATATGTGTTTCCCTTTCCTAAATGCATGTAAATGTTTATAAAAGTTATATTTGGACTCTTCTTAACTGAGGTGATGTTGATATGTTAGAATTATACTTTACCTTACACATGTCATAAGCTTCTTACCTATTTATGTATAAGTTTACTTTGGTATTAAATTAAGAGAATGCTTATAGAGATGATTAAGATAGAATATACCCTATATGAGTTAACTTATTTGTTCACTTCTATGTTCATGACTTGTCTTCATATGGATGACCAAATTAGTTTTGTGGGGCTTGACATTAGCCTTGTTGATATATTTTAAGGTGTATTATGTTTCCTATGTATTATTTTCCAATAGTTAGCACTAGGCCATAATGGTTTAGTTGTTTGCCTAGATTTTAGTTATTATTCATGAGACCTATTATGAAATGCAAATCAAAAATCCAAATGCATAAGGACTCAAGTTAAAACATGTTTTATGCGAGTATGCATGCTTACACATAAGTTTACATCTTTGTCCTAGGTTATAAATGAAAATGTTTTAATTTGCCCTCAAATTTTATTCATGCAAGAGTTAGATCAACTTCACCTAGGTTTTAAAATGGAAATTTTTGGTTCACAAAATTGAAGAACTTTCCTTTCAACTAGTTTTGATGGAAATTCCTCAATCCTAGAATTCGGGTATGTTACAGGAGGGCTATGGGATTCCGATGCATCCTCCTTCTCCGATGACGTCAAAGGCCGGTGTAAACCCTTGCCATACCCACTGCTGGGAGTTCGCACTCCCATAATGCGGAACCGCTCCTCCTTTGGAGTGGATGGAGTAGCGGTGGGCGCGGTGTACTTGTGGAGCACCTCATCCCCTGCCTTGGTGAACAGGGTGCCTACATATCGCTCGGCGGGAGGCGGAGCGGCCTTCTCATCATCTTGAAAAAGGCATTGCGCCTTCAAGAGACCGAGCTCGCCCGTTGTCGGCCGTCGCGCAGGCGAATCCCCCCGAATTTTTGTCTTCATAACATGGCGAAGGGAGAGGTATCGTGCTGCCGAACGGGGGGCCAAACGGGGCCGAGGAGGGTGAACCAGGGTGTTCGCCGACGGGCTCCAAAATCGCAGGGGAGCCTGGCACTGTCGCAAGGTTGTAATGTTCCACCGGAATCAATTGATTTGCCAGCGTCGGCTCTCCGTCAAGGTTGTATGTGGAGTTGGAGGAAGAGCCGATGAATGGGATCAATGATTTGCCGGCCATTGGTGATTTGGAGGTGATGGAGCAATGGAATTGAGATGAGAATGAGAGGAGGCTTGCAAAAGTGGGAGAGAGGAGGAAGAACATGGCTCTAGGTCTGATACGAGTGATCTACCTCCAAATGCACATCACAACGGATTATAGACGAGCGGGAGAGACTGAGGTTCAAAATTGGGGCTGATGAGGCGCCGCCCTGGTTCGGCCAAACCCTGGTGGGTCCGGTTAGCCGCCAATTTTTTCCTAGGACCACTAATTCCTAAGCTAACCACGAAAATGACAACTATAAAGGATTTTTAAGCATGCGATAGATGAGATCATTATGGTTCATAATCGACTAATTCAATAACATCCACTTCTTCATCTAAAGTTTCATTTGGCTCAAGGAAAAATTTTAAACGTTGACCGTTTACCTTGAATATATTACCTGAATCATCGCGGAGTGTGATTGCCTCGTGCGAAGAGGTGTCGATTACGTCGAACGGTCCTTCCCATTTACTGCGCAATTTTCCGTGACCAAAAAGCTTAACCCTGGAGTTGAACATCAGTACTTTGTCTCCTTGCTTGAATTTCTTGATTTTTATCCTTTTATCATGCCAGCACTTCGTCCTTTCTTTATATATCTTTGCGTTGTGGTAAGATTTCTCTCTCCATTCTTCAAGTTAAACAATTTGCATTTTTCTCCATTCTCCTGCTCCTTCAAAATCCATATTCCAGTTCCTGATGGCCCAGTATGCTCTATGCTCAAGTTCTACAGGGAGTCGGCATGACTTCCCGTAGACTATCTGATAGGGGGACATTCCAATGGGTGTCTTGTATGCTATCCGGTATACCTACAATGCGTCCGGCAATCTATTCTTCCATCTTGTTCCCATTTTGTTGACCGTCTTTTGTAGAATATTCTTGATATGTTTGTTCGATGTTTCTGCTTGACAGCTGGTCTGTGGATGGTAAGGAGTGGCCACATTGTATTTGGCTCCCATGTCTCGTAAGAGGTCTCGGAAGGTTTTGTCGATGAAGTGAGAACCTCCATCACTTATGACCATCCTAGGGGTGCCAAATCTTGGGAAGATGATTTCTGTAAAAATCTTCTTGGCATGCTTCGCATCCGCGGTGCTGCACGGCATAGCCTCAACCCACTTGGAGACATAGTCAACTGTCACCAGAATTTACTCGTAGTTGCGGGACTTAGGGAAAGGTCCCATGAAGTCTATACCCCAAACATCGAATATTTCGACTTGAAAATTGTATGTGAGGGGCATTGCATCACGAGCAGTGATTCCTACTTGCCTCTGGCAGCTTGTGCATCTTCTGGCGAATTCTTTTGAGTCTTCGTACATTGTCGGCCAGAAGAAGCCACTTTGCCAAATCTTCGCCTGGGTGCGGAATGCACCATAATGGCCACCATAAGGTGAGGCATGGCATCATTCTATAATCTTAAGTCCCTCTTCAGTCGGCACACATCTTCTTAGTAAGCCATCGGAGCAGACCCGATATAAGTATGGCTCATCCCATATATGATGGCGACTTTCGTACTTAAGTTTTCGTTGATTTTCCCCTGGTGGTATGTACTTGGATACCATATAATTCACTATGTTGGCATACCACGGGTTGGAGTCACGAACCATCATCAACATGTCATCTCTCAAGAGGTCATTTATCGGTTGTTCCAGTGTGTCAGTGATTTGCAGCCTAGACAAATGATCTGCTACAGAATTTTCTACTCCCTTCTTATCCTTAATCTCTAAGTCAAATTCTTGGAGCAGCAAAATCCATCTTAAGAGACGAGGGTTAGCATCTTTCTTAGTGAGCAAGTACTTAAGAGCAGCATGATCAGTATAAACTATCACCTTAGCTCCCACCAAGTAAGCTCTAAACTTATCGATAGCAAAAACAACCGCGAGCAGCTCTTTTTCAGTAGTTGCATAATTCAACTGATCTCCGGTTAGAGTTTTGCTAGCATAGCAGATTGCGTGATGCTTTTTATCCTTGGTTTGGCCCAAGACCGTGTCACGACCGGAATTAACCCAACAGGCATTCCTTACGTGCGTGCATTAATCCTTGTCCCAGGAGGCAAGGTACACCAAATGTTGATACAATTCAGAGTTTAACAAGCGGAAGCGTAATTAGTTAATTATTACATGGGCAGCGGCGGCCCAACACACTCAAAGACAACGAAAAGCAGCGGAAGACTAAAGCGATGACCACAGGCGCTTGACGGCAGGCACGAGCTAGACACCAAAGCCTTCATCATCCAGGGGCTCCTCTTCTGGGGTTGGGAAAAATTGAGCAAGACTGAGTACAACCACCGTACTCAACAAGACACATCCACAAGTGCAGCATAAATGCAAAGGAGTACAATGGAATTATAGTATAGGGGTTAGGCTTTGCAATAAACCGCATTTTATAAGACCCTTAGTTGCTCAAAGCTAAATTTCAAACACGATCCTAGAACTATTTAATGTTATTAAACAAGGCCGTGAACCCACACGAACCTGCCTTAACCCAAGGCCTACGATGATTCAGACCGAACTGGCAACCCGACCCTGGGTCCCAGCTCGTCCCAAGCCAACCCAGGCCAACCATTCCATATTTTAGTTGTTAAGCAGGTTTTAAGAATTAAAACACTAACTTGGGTACATTGCTAGGCTTGCCCATAACCGAGGGCGCGGCTATTCGAATAGATTTACTCTGATCAGAGGTGTACATCTTTACCCACAAGACACATCTTCCTCACGCGTAACCACGTGCCACATACCACCACGGCATACGGACGGAAGACGTGACATAGTTTCCAACCCATCCTAGCCATAGACAAGAGTACCGACCCAACTCACCTACGGCCGGAACCCCCGGGACAGGCAGGCGAGATTGAGCCCCTAGCAGCAGGACACCGGCCCTGTGCCATGACATCTCGACTACCGAGCCGCAGCTCGTGTAGCCTTCATTTGCCCTAGAGATGTCCATCGATCCCCGACTTCGTCCATCTCTATCCGTGTACTTTTGTTTATAACCAGACTGAGCCACAAACTAAGCCTTACCCATTAGACATGTGGAAGTACGGTAGTGCTTTGCAACAGAGGCCCGAAGACCGGTCCTTATATGGCCGAGGTGCTACTAGCAAAACCATGCACCCCGAGCCCAGCCTAAAACCATTTTGGGGGTTTTGAATAGAGAGGGAGGTGTGCATCCAATTCCACAGTTGTCCAACCATTCCACTATGTCCAAGTGATATGAATATTCCCAAAGTCTAGAGTTATAAAACCACCTAATGTTGCCTAATTAACCAGCGAAGCATCTACCTAAATTCTTACTAGTGGAACCCTGAATAGAGTGCCCACTAGTTGGGGTTTTGTTTATTCTAGGGTGAACAAGGTGATAATAACAATAACAATAATAATAAGGTCATAACAAAGGTAAATAGGCAGTAACAAAGCACAAAAATGGGTTCTTGACTTCTTAAGGAAAAATTAGAGACTTGAACGGTCCAATTCCGAGTTCAAATGGCCAAGTTATAGCCATTTGAAGTTTATATGCTCTTAATGTGAATATTTGCGAATTTCTTCATTTAAATTTTAATTAAAAATCGGATTTATTGCGTCAGCCGAGAGAGAGGGTGCGCGGACCGGGTCCACGGGAGTGGGGCCCACGCGGCAGCCTCACGGTCCACGGTGGACCGGGTGCACCCGGCTCACACCGGCCGGCGCCGTGGGCCCCACGCGTCAGCCGCTCCCAAAGGCGCGGGCGGCTGACGGCCGGGCCCCACACGGCAGCCGCTAGGGCGCGCCCGAAGGCGGCCCCGTCGGCTCGGCCGGCGGGAGGCGGCGCGCCCGCGCCCCTATGGTCGCCGGCGGCGGCCATAGGCACGGCGGAGCGGCGGCCGAGAGAGATGGAGGGAAGGGGGAAAGGAGGCGGCGGTCCTCGGCTCACCCCGGGTCGACGGCGACGACGGGAACGGCGACCGAAGCGGAGGAAGGCGGCGGCGCGGCTCGGGTCGACGGGGACGACGGCGCTCCGGCGGTCGGCGAGCGAAACGGAGGGGTGGACGAGGTCGGCGAGGGTGCGGCGAAGCCGAAGGAGGCGGCGCCGAGGTGGGAGGTGGTCCGGGGCAACGACGGCGGCGGACCGGAGCTCGGCGGCGACGGCGGAGAGAGAGATCGACGGCGCGAACTCGATTCCGACGGGGAGAGAGAGCGGCGGGTGGCGGAAACGGCGGTGGGGAGCTCGGGGAGGGTTTATATAAGGTCGGGAAGGGGAGAAAACGGCCGGAGGAGGAGGAAACGGGCGCGGAAGGCTCGGCCGCCATTGATGACGCCGGCGAAAATAGGGGAAACGGATCCCGGCCGATTGAATGCGAGAGGGAGAGGGGAAAGTGGGGGAAACGGGGGAGGGAATCACGGGGAGTGATTTCCCCCTCTTTATTGCGCGCGGGGACGGCGGGAGGCGGCGGGATTCGCGGCGGCGGCGGCGCTGGGCGCGGGCGCAGCAGCGGGGCGGCGGGAGGAAGGGGATGACGGGTGGGCCCCACCCGTCAGCGAGGGTGGCGGGCGGGCCCGCCCGTCAGCGGCGCGCGCGCGGGGAGGGGGCCGAGTGGGCCGCGGGGAGAGGAGAGAGAGAGGGAGATGGGCCGGGCCGGCCCATTAGAGGAGGGAGAGAGATTTTTAAGGTTTTTCTTTTTATAAAACCTTTTCAACTTTGTTTATTTCTTAATAATTATTATTTGTGCTCTGAAAATTCCACTAAAATTCATTTACACATTTTAGGCCTTAAGGAAATATACAAAAATCCTTCAAGCCTTATTTGACTTTTAACTTTGCGCATTTTAATTTTTGGAGGCTTTCACAGAGATTTTTAATTATTCTAGGCGCAATTTAAAGGATGTATTTTAGGGTCATTTTGGGACGTGACAAACCTACCCCCCTTAAACGGAATCTCGACCCCGAGATTCGGAAGAACTGGCGAAGAGATCGGGATGGGCGGCCTTCAGCTCGTCTTCACGTTCCCAAGTAGCTTCTTCCTCGGTGTGGTTGCTCCATTGGACCTTGCAAAAACGGATCACCCGGTTCCTGGTCCTGCGCTCCATAGTGTCCAGAATCTTCACTGGCTTCTCTACGTAGGTCAAGTCTTCGCGAACTTCAATTTGCTCTGAATCGGCCTGCTCGGACGGCACTCGAAGACATTTCTTGAGTTGCGATACATGAAACACATCATGCACGTTGCCCAATGAGGCGGGCAACTCCAGCTGGTAAGCAACTTCTCCGCGCCGAGCAATGATGCGGAAAGGACCCACGAACCGTGGTGCGAGCTTCCCTTTTGTCTGGAACCTGTGTACACCCTGCAACGGCGTTACCCGGAGATACACAAAGTCATCCACTGCGAATTCCAGATCACGACGTCGGTTGTCTGCATAACTCTTCTGCCGAGACTGTGCCACCTTTAGGTTTTCCCGAATGGTCCTGACTTTAGCTTCCGCTTCTCTCAGGATATCGGTCCCAAATACTTGGCTTTCCCCAACTTGGTCCCACAATAGTGGTGTCCTGCATTTGCGGCCATACAACGCTTCGTATGGGGCCATCTGTATGCTGACTTGGTAGCTGTTATTGTAGGAGAACTCGGCGTAAGGGAGACTCTTATCCCATGTCTTCCCAAAATCTAGGACACATGCGCGAAGCATATCTTCGAGGATCTGGTTCAGACGCTCGGTCTGCCCATCTGTCTGCGGGTGATACGCGGTGCTGCAATTTAATCGGGTTCCCAACTCTTCTTGGAGTTTCTTCCAGAAGTGAGAGGTGAATTGGCTTCCCCGATCAGATACAATTTTCTTGGGAACGCCATGCAGACTTACGATCCTAGCGAAGTAGAGTTCAGCTAGTTTGTTCCCTCCATAGGTGGTCTTGACTGGAATGAACCGTGCTACCTTGGTTAGCCGATCCACAACTACCCATATAGAATCATATCCGCCTTGGGTTTTTGGAAGTCCGGTGATAAAATCCATCCCAATTTCATCCCATTTCCATTCTGGTACTTGTAATGGTTGGAGGAGTCCGGCCGGTCGTTGGTGCTCTGCTTTGACACGCTGACACACATCGCAAAGGGCCACGAACTCTGCAATTTCCCGTTTCATACTAACCCACCAATATTTCTCTTTCAAGTCCAAGTACATCTTCGTGCTGCCAGGATGGATGGAATAGGGGCTTTCATGGGCTTCCTGAAGTATCAACTGTTTGAGTTCCCTGACGTCTGGAACGCATACCCGATTCCCGTTCCATAGGGTTCCGTGTTCATCCTCTGTGAAACCAGCGGCTTTACCCTGTTTCATATTCTTGAGGAGCCCATGCATATCCGGATCATTCTTCTGAGCCTCGCGGATTTGGTCGAGCAAGGTAGGTTTGGCTTCCAACGTAGCCAAGAATCCACGACCAACTATGCTTAGGTTCAGGGCTTCCAACTGTTGAGTAAGTTCCGGTGGAATGCCACGGACACCAAGAGTGTTGCAATGGCTTTTTCGACTTAGAGCGTCGGCGACTACATTGGCCTTGCCAGGATGATAGTGAATTCCCACATCATAATCCTTGATGAGTTCTAACCATCTCCTTTGCCGAAGATTCAGATCCGACTGAGTGAAGATGTATTTTAAACTCTTATGATCCGTATATATTTCACAACGATTCCCAATGAGATAGTGCCGCCAGATCTTTAGAGCATGAACCACAGCGGCCAATTCCAAATCATGGGTAGGGTAGTTGCCTTCATGGGGCCGTAGCTGACGTGAGGCATAGGCTACCACATGACCTTCCTACATTAATACGCACCCCAATCCTTGGCGCGAAGCGTCACAATACACCAGGAAATCCTTACGAGTATCCGGTAAGATTAACACTGGCGAGGAAACCAGTTTTTCTTTGAGAGTTTGGAATGCTTTCTCACACCGCGGACTCCACACAAATTTTTCTTCTTTCTTCAACAACTGTGTCATGGGTCGAGCGATTTTGGAGAAGTTCTCGATGAATCTTCGGTAATATCCTGCCAAACCCAAAAAACTACGGACTTGAGTGACCGTCTTGGGTTGCTTCCAATCGGTGACAGCGGTCACCGTTTCAGGATCCACAGCAACTCCTTTTGCAGATATCACGTGCCCTAAGAACTTGACTTCGGACAACCAGAACTCACACTTGCTAAGCTTGGCATACAATTGGTGTTCTCGAAGCTTTCCCAACACTAAACGGAGATGCTGCTGATGGTCTTCCTCTGATTGCGAGTACACTAGGATGTCGTCAATGAAAACCACCACGAACTTATCCAAGTATTCCATGAACACTTTATTCATTAAGTTCATGAAGAAGGCAGGAGCATTGGTCAGACCGAACGACATCACCGTGAATTCATACAATCCGTATCGCGTGGTGAACGCGGTCTTCGGGATATCTTCTTCACGAATACGCAATTGGTGATATCCAGAACGAAGATCAATCTTGGAGAATATAGTGGCACCTTTAAGCTGATCGAACAGATCATCGATCCGGGGAAGAGGGTACTTGTTTTTAATAGTGACTTCATTGAGAGCTCTGTAATCAACACACATCCTCTTTGTTTTGTCCTTCTTCTCCACAAAGATCACAGGTGCACCCCAGGGGGAAGTGCTCGGCCGTATATACCCCTTTTCCTTCAGCTCTTCTAATTGCTTCTTAACTTCGGCAAGTTCATTTGCTGCCATACGGTAGGGCCGTTTGTACAGAGGAGTTGTTCCTGGAGCTAGATCTATCCTGAACTCGATCTCCCGCTTGGGTGGCATACCGGGTAATTCTTCAGGAAATACATCACCGAATTCACTGGCGATGGGGATTTCTGACAGTCCTATCTGATGAAGTTCTGAACTGCCAACAGTAGTTGGGGGTGCGAAGAATACCACTGGTTGTTCCGGCCCTCGGTACAGAGTGACAGTGCGCCTTGCGCAATCCACTACGCCTTGGAATTGGGCCAACCAATTCATTCCAAGGATCACGTCCAAATTCTTGGTGTCTATCAGAATCAGATCCGAGGGAAAAGGAATTCCCTGAATTTCTATTGGAACGGCCGGGCTATAATACTTTGCGGTCATATCCCCTCCAGGGGTGGTGATGATCAGAGGGTTCCTAAGCCGTTCTACCCCCAGTTGATTTCTTCCCACGAAAGACACAGATATAAACGAGTGGGAAGCTCCAGAGTCGAACAAAATGGTAGCGGGGATGGAATGAATGAGGAACGTACCAACGATGACGTCCGGAGTCGTCAGCACATCCTCGACGGTCACGTGGTTCACATGACCCCGAGCGACGTCCTTACCACCGTTGTTGGGGCGGGGAGGCGCTTGGCCTTGCTGGCGCCGAGGCTTCGGGCATTTGTCCGCATAGTGGCCGGGCTCGAAGCAGTTGAAGCACAGACGCTGCTGTCCCGGAGCGTCTCTGCGACCTTGGCCAGGCTGCACAGCTGGAGCAGGAGGACGGGGTGCACGGGTCCCTTGCTGGCTCTGCTGCTGTTGCGGCTGTGGGACGCGCACCACGAATTGAGGCCGGGGCGCGGGGCGAGATTGCTGCTGCTGCTGCTGCGAGGAGGATCCCCCTGGATAGGGATTGGTGTAGCGGATCCTTTGGTTAGCCCCCTGTTGGTTGCGGAAATTCGCCAAGCGACGCTTGTGCGACTCCAATTCCTTGTGCTTGGCTTCCAAGCGGATGCTCTTGTCCACCAAACGCTGGAAATCCGGATAATCCCCGGAGACCAGTCGCACAGATAGCTCAGGGTCCATGCCTGCCAAGAACTTCTCCTGTTTTTCCTCATCTTCCCGAACATCCTTCGGGGCGTACCGGGCCAAGTTGTTAAACTCATGCAAATACTCCATCACGGAGCGATTGCCTTGCTTCAACTCCCGGAATTCCCTTTTCTTAAGGGCCATGACTCCGACAGGCACATGGGTCCTCCGGAAAGCGGCGGTGAAGCGGGCCCAGGTAATAGGCTGCCCTTCGGGCTGCGTAGCCTGGAAATGGTCCCACCAGAGAGATGCGGGACCCTGCAGTTGGTGGGCGGCGAAGATGACTTTCTCCTCGTCGCTGCACTGCACAGTATCTAACTTCTTCCCCACGGCATGCAACCAATCCAAGGCATCCACGGGGTTGTTAGAGCTGGAGAAGGTAGGCGGGCGGATGCGGAGGAACTCGGCGAGCTTAGAATGTTGCGGGGGTGGTGTGGACCCCCGTTTTTATAACAGGAATCAGTCGTGTAATCAGTACCATTTCCCTGGATCAAGTAGTCTGGTACACACGAATTCATAGCTGAAATACCGAGTACTCATACACGAATGTCTTAGGACGAGTTATTACATCAAAGCCCGCAGGCATTGTCTTAAATCATCGGACCGAAAGGTCCGGAATACATTCAAAAACAAAATAGGTAAGGCAGCGGAAAATGGAGGCAGCGGCACGCCATTGCCACAGGCAACGACCGTATCTAAGACCTATGGACCCCATCGTCTTCATCTCCCTCCTGATAATAGGCATAGGGATCTTCTGACGCTTCATCTCCAGTCTCTGATTAAGTTTGTATATAGCAAGGGTGAGTACCAACCGTACTCAACAAGTCACCACAGCAACAATGCACATGATAGGGGTATTTGAAGGATTGTTATGGTTCTTTTGCGTAAAGCTAGTTTTACAATTCTTTTCACAAACCTAAGACCTAGCATAGACTGGTCAAGTTTTTAATACCAGTGTTCATATTAGACAATGACGGTTCTGTCCACCATCCATTGTGATCCCAAGGATGGCTTCCCGCCATTGAGTCGTCATGGTTTTCTGAGGATGTCCACATTCCCTACTCTCAGGAAGTGGCTCCATCAGCATAGAAATCATCATGCAATAACCCATCCCTCACAAGTTTAAGAATTCAAAGTCTAGCCAAGTGTAATACACGTCCCGGCGCTCAATAACCGCGAGCACGGCTATTCGAATAGATTTGGTTTACTCACACTGCAGTGGATGTACACTTTACCCGCACTCCGCGACTGCCCAACACATGAGCCTCGTCCCAACACATGAGACGCGTCACGGCAAAGCTTTTCGATAACCTCGCATTGGCAGTACCCGCTCCATGAACTTTACATCCTCATGCACTCTAGGCGTACACGGTTTCTAGCAGTGAGAGGAGTTCTGGCGCTCCCGGGAAGGGAAAAACACACACGTTCCTACGTTGCTTCTTGTCATTGAACCCAGTCCATCATGATTGTTCTCTTATGGGTATCCTCATGTAGTATTGCCAAGCCAGCCTCTGACCATCCGGAACGGGTATCCGCCCTCCACCTGGCCATCCGAACCGGGTATCCGCCAGCAGACTGCTTGCCGCATCACACACCTAAAAGAAGACCACTACGCATGGATACTGCCTCCGCTCAGCTATCTATTCCGCTAGGTCTATACCCATACGAGAAGTGCGGTTGTACGGGGGTCGTTTCATGCTTAACTTCATGGCTCGGTCCTTAATTGACCGGGGACGGTACTAGCCTTTTCCGGATACCACCCAAATCCTCCGTCCGCCCCAGTCGAAAACATTTGTTTGGTTTCATTTCTCTTTTCACAAATCATGTCATTAACATCATGGCACTGTGGCGCTCATGCCCCCACATGCCGTTTCCCAATTACCTTCCCAAAGGTAATTGCCCAAGCATATAGCATTTGATAAATATGAGTATGCACAATTCTAGAATAGCATTGCTAAGCAATTGTCATAATTGACTAGGGACTCATACGCAAACATGGTTACAAAGGAATTAATAGGCAAACAATCATCAAGGTATGGCATAATCACAAGTGGGATGTATATCATTGCATGCAATTTTATTTGTAAACAAAATAATTTCGCAATTGGGATCAACATGTTCAAGGGATAGTGATGACTTGCCTTGCTCAAGGTCTTGCGGGTCTTGGCCTTCACCCGGATCTGCAACTCCCTCGGGCTCTATAGTTACGTGCGAAAATTGATTTGAATTCGGTTAGAATTCAAATAAAAATCCAAATAAATCCAAATAAAACTCGAATACGGAAATCGATTCTTTTTATTAACTTTATTATTCGCGAATTAGGGCCAACCTAATTTCGATTTATATATATCCTAAATTATTTTTACGGTGTAAATATTTTGTTATTATAAGTTTCCAATTTAATTAGCCCGAGTATCGTATTCAAATAATAGATTACAAATTTATATCGCGAGCTAATATCGGATGGAATCCAAAAATTATCTTATAATATTATACGATTTAATTTGGCCTATGCCTAAACGATCAAATATAATACACGGCTAAACTTCCTAGTAATTAAGTCCGAATTACCACCGTGAATCAATTACTTATAGAGACTATCCACAAATAATCTATAATAATTTATAAGAATTCATCTAATTGTTTCTAGTCATTAATCACATCTAATTTAACTATCGCGAATTGATTCCTTATAGAAATTACCAAGAATAATCTATATCTTATATTCACTTTTGCAATTCTACGATTAATCTATATTTAAATTCTAATTATTTTAAATTTTTCTAACTTCCCCGAATTCCTCCCAAAGGGAGAAGAGGGGAAAAAGGGGGGAGAAGGGGAGAGGGCGGGGAGGGGAGGGGAGGGAAGAGAGAGGAAGGGGTAGAGCGATGAGAGAGGGGAGGGAGGAAGGAGAGAGAGAGTCGCGAGGGAGGAGAAGGAGAGAGAGAGAGAGCGAAGGGAAGAGAGAGAGAGACGAGGGAAGGGAAGGAGAGAGAGTAGAGAGGAATTCCTTCTCTTCTCTCATTCCTTTCCTTCTCTCTCTCTCTCTTTCCTTTCCTTCTCTCTCTCTCTCTCTCTTTCCCCCCGGCTCCTCCTCTCTTCCTTTCTTCTTTTCTCCCCTTCACTCTCGGCTTCAATCTCCCTCTCTCCCTCTCTCTCGGCTTCTCTCCCCTCGCTCTCCCCCTACCCGAGGCGGACGGCGACGGCGACGGCGCAAGGGAAAGGGAAGCGGCTCACCGACGGCGGCGGCGGCGACAGCGGCGCAAGGTGGTGATGCACGGCGGGGCGGCCTTGAGGCGACGGCGCGGCGGCTTTGATGGCGGCAGCGCGGCGACACGACGACGGCTCGGTGGAGAAGGGAAAGAGGGAAAGGAGATGAATGGGGATGTGTGTGGAGTGGAGGAGAAGGGGAGGCCGGCTTTATAGAGCGCGGGGAGAGAGGAAAAGAGAGGGGCGGCGGCGGCTTTAAAGGCGACGCGACGGCGGCGTGGTTGCGCGGGGCGCGAGGCGAGGGGGAGCGGGCGTGCGGCGCGGCGGCAGGTCGGGGAGGCAGGGCGACGTGCGGGCGGGCGTGCGGTGCGGTGGCAAAGGGGAGGGGACAAGGCGACGTGCGGGCGATGTGGCGGGCGGCGGCGCGGAGGAAGAAAGGGGAAAAAGGGACGGGGCGACGTGCGGGAGAGGGCGGGCGGCGGCGCGGGGTTCGAGCCGACACAGCATGCGGCGCGGCGACGGGACGGGTAGGTAAAGCGGCTAGAGGTGGCAACGACGCGCGCGGCGCGGCGACGGGACGTGCGCGCGGCATGGTGACGGGTCGGGGAGGCCGAGCGGGCTAGGGGCGGCAATGACGCGTGCGGCGCGGCGACGAGACGGCGGCGACGTGCGCGCGGCACGGGCTCGGGGCTCGGAAAGGCAAAGCGGCATGGCACGCGGGGAGACGGGACGGCGGAGCGGCGCGGGGGTGATGATGGCGACGGCTGGCGTGAGGCACGGCGACGTGACAACGGGTCGGCGGCGGTGCGGGGCACGAGATGACGGCGACGCGCGGTGCGGCGACGAGACGGGGAGCAGAGCGGCGCGGCGCGAGGGGAGGCGGAGCGGCACGGCGACGACGACGAGTGCGCGGCGGCGTGCGCGGCTCGGCGCGCGGCGCGCGGCGCGCGGGCAGAGGAGGGGGCCGGGTTAAGGGGACCCCGACGAACACTTGGCGGGCAATGAACAGTGCCCTTTCCTATTTTCCCGATTTTCAGCCCATTTTCCATTTAGATTTAATTTTGCAATTTCTAAATGTTGTAAATTTGATTTTTATTCATTATGTGAGTTATTCCAATTATTGAATTCACCCTAAATTAATTTTACTCACATTTCATTTATTTATTCGAATTTTTAATTAATGTTAATCCTTATTCCCACACATTTAAATTTAATTGATACAAATATGTTTGCAAAAATATTTTATTTATTTCTATCCACACCTAATCTTTATTTTAAATTATATTTATTTTACCAATTTATTTTTAGGACTATAAGCGATTAATTATTCTCCACACTTGATTAGTGAACTTCAAAATTAAATCCAAATAGAAGAGGCGAATAAGATCGGCATGATGCATTTGATTGAAAAGTTTTTGAAAATCCGTATTTTAGAGTTTTGTTTTTATTGGCCAAATTTTCAGGATGTTACAGGTGGTGGTGGAGGTGGAGCGTTATGCTGTGGTGGATTCTGGATGTGGTGAAGGAAAGCAGCCATCATGTTGGCCTGCTGGGCGAGGATCTGGGTGAGGATGGGGTTGGTGTCAGGTGGCGGTGGTGGTGGCGGAGGAGGAGGTGGAGGTGGGCCGCCTTGGATGTTGGGGTGGCTACCTTCGGGTTGGCTGCCTTCACCGGTAGCAGCAGTTCTCCTGGTTGTCACCATCTGAAATACCCCAAAACAAACCAGCCAACAGAGAGAACAGGCTATTAAAACTAACCACCCACGACTACCAAAATTATTGAACTTATTACTGATATAAAATGGGTTCATTAAGGTTCAGGTTGCTTAAGCAAATAAAATAAAGTCAGGCTCCAGCACAGTTATACCACACACCGGTATAACCATGCCCCACACGACTCCAACAAGAAGACAAACGAAAAAGAACACACGCGCAAGCCTACTAACTGCTCGTCTACTTCTGCGACGGGCCAGGGCGGAAGGTGAGCAACAGCGCATCCTCCGTGCTACCAACGCCGGAGGTTTCCCCCTCCTGAGGAACCACGGGCGCGGGCTCGGCACGAGGGGTCTCCACAAAGCAGGTCCACGCCAGGGACTAACGAACCAGCGCATGCCTGGAGGTGCTCTTGCGGGCGGTGATCTTCTGGCTGCGGCAGACGCGGCGGAGCGTGGGACGGCAGATCTCTCCCTGGGCGACCTTGAGCTGACGAAGCTGCGCCTCCAGTGCGTCGAGGTCCTTCTTCAGCTGCAGATTCTCCTGACGCAGCTCCAGGATCTTCATGTTGCTCTCGACCATCCCACGGCGCACCATATGATGGAAGTCGATGCGGGCCGTGTCGTACGCCTCCACCATGCGCGCCAGGTGCGTGATGGTGGCGTCATCCTCCGAGCTAGCATCCCGGAAGGTGGCGTAGTTGCGGGCTCCTCCGCGACGAGGGTGGTAGCGGTAGGGCGAGTGCTGCAACTCGTCCGGGTAGCGCTGGTGAAGAGTGCCGATGGCGAGGAGTGCGGCGTTCTGGCAGGCGGCGGGGAAAGAATCTCCTCCCGCAGTGACTGACAGTGAAGTCCTCTCGGGAGAGCCAGTGAGGATCACTGCAGTGACCTCCCAAGCAGCGTGGGGCTCTGCGTCGTCACCCTCCTGCTCCGGGAGCTGCTTGCCCTGGTAATCCACTCCATGCGGATATCCCAGGACAACGCACATGCCCCGCAGCTCCAGAACAAAGCCAGTCAGATCCAGGCCACGACGGTTGATGCTGCCGGCCATCTACAAGCAAGAACAAAAAGAGAGAAAATATTTTAGAGATCAGCTTTTGATGGTAAATGATGCAGCAAGACAGAGAGAGACTAAAGGATTTTCGCAAATAAGAGAGGATTTATACTCCGAAAATATTGCTAAGGCTTGGGATCTAAGGCTCGTCCTAGGGTCAAGGAGGCTCTGATACCAACTTGTCACGACCGGAATTAACCCAACAGGCATTCCTTACGTGCGTGCATTAATCCTTGTCCCAGGAGGCAAGGTACACCAAATGTTGATACAATTCAGAGTTTAACAAGCGGAAGCGTAATTAGTTAATTATTACATGGGCAGCGGCGGCCCAACACACTCAAAGACAACGAAAAGCAGCGGAAGACTAAAGCGATGACCATAGGCGCTTGACGGCAGGCACGAGCTAGACACCAAAGCCTTCATCATCTAGGGGCTCCTCTTCTGGGGTTGGGAAAAATTGAGCAAGACTGAGTACAACCACCGTACTCAACAAGACACATCCACAAGTGCAGCATAAATGCAAAGGAGTACAATGGAATTATAGTATAGGGGTTAGGCTTTGCAATAAACCGCATTTTATAAGACCCTTAGTTGCTCAAAGCTAAATTTCAAACACGATCCTAGAACTATTTAATGTTATTAAACAAGGCCGTGAACCCACACGAACCTGCCTTAACCCAAGGCCTACGATGATTCAGACCGAACTGGCAACCCGACCCTGGGTCCCAGCTCGTCCCAAGCCAACCCAGGCCAACCATTCCATATTTTAGTTGTTAAGCAGGTTTTAAGAATTAAAACACTAACTTGGGTACATTGCTAGGCTTGCCCATAACCGAGGGCGCGGCTATTCGAATAGATTTACTCTGATCAGAGGTGTACATCTTTACCCACAAGACACATCTTCCTCACGCGTAACCACGTGCCACATACCACCACGGCATACGGACGGAAGACGTGACATAGTTTCCAACCCATCCTAGCCATAGACAAGAGTACCGACCCAACTCACCTACGGCCGGAACCCCCGGGACAGGCAGGCGAGATTGAGCCCCTAGCAGCAGGACACCGGCCCTGTGCCATGACATCTCGACTACCGAGCCGCAGCTCGTGTAGCCTTCATTTGCCCTAGAGATGTCCATCGATCCCCGACTTCGTCCATCTCTATCCGTGTACTTTTGTTTATAACCAGACTGAGCCACAAACTAAGCCTTACCCATTAGACATGTGGAAGTACGGTAGTGCTTTGCAACAGAGGCCCGAAGACCGGTCCTTATATGGCCGAGGTGCTACTAGCAAAACCATGCACCCCGAGCCCAGCCTAAAACCATTTTGGGGGTTTTGAATAGAGAGGGAGGTGTGCATCCAATTCCACAGTTGTCCAACCATTCCACTATGTCCAAGTGATATGAATATTCCCAAAGTCTAGAGTTATAAAACCACCTAATGTTGCCTAATTAACCAGCGAAGCATCTACCTAAATTCTTACTAGTGGAACCCTGAATAGAGTGCCCACTAGTTGGGGTTTTGTTTATTCTAGGGTGAACAAGGTGATAATAACAATAACAATAATAATAAGGTCATAACAAAGGTAAATAGGCATGGCTAAATAAAACAGTGATAACGCGGGAATTTAAATAAAGCGATAATGCAATAATTTAAATCAAATTAATTTCACAAAGTGGGATACAATATGTTCAAAGAATGATGTGACTTGCCTTGCTCGCTTTCCCAAGCGTCGGCTTCAACTTCCACGAAGAGCGGATCTTCCGAAGCTGCAGCGTCTACACGACCAACGGAAAAGAAAATGGCTTTTACTCTAATAAACTCCATATAACAAGCAGTAACAAAGCACAAAAATGGGTTCTTGACTTCTTAAGGAAAAATTAGAGACTTGAACGGTCCAATTCCGAGTTCAAATGGCCAAGTTATAGCCATTTGAAGTTTATATGCTCTTAATGTGAATATTTGCGAATTTCTTCATTTAAATTTTAATTAAAAATCGGATTTATTGCGTCAGCCGAGAGAGAGGGTGCGCGGACCGGGTCCACGGGAGTGGGGCCCACGCGGCAGCCTCACGGTCCACGGTGGACCGGGTGCACCCGGCTCACACCGGCCGGCGCCGTGGGCCCCACGCGTCAGCCGCTCCCAAAGGCGCGGGCGGCTGACGGCCGGGCCCCACACGGCAGCCGCTAGGGCGCGCCCGAAGGCGGCCCCGTCGGCTCGGCCAGCGGGAGGCGGCGCGCCCGCGCCCCTATGGTCGCCGGCGGCGGCCATAGGCACGGCGGAGCGGCGGCCGAGAGAGAGGGAGGGAAGGGGGAAAGGAGGCGGCGGTCCTCGGCTCACCCCGGGTCGACGGCGACGACGGGAACGGCGACCGAAGCGGAGGAAGGCGGCGGCGCGGCTCGGGTCGACGGGGACGACGGCGCTCCGGCGGTCGGCGAGCGAAACGGAGGGGTGGACGAGGTCGGCGAGGGTGCGGCGAAGCCGAAGGAGGCGGCGCCGAGGTGGGAGGTGGTCCGGGGCGACGACGGCGGCGGACCGGAGCTCGGCGGCGACGGCGGAGAGAGAGATCGACGGCGCGAACTCGATTCCGACGGGGAGAGAGAGCGGCGGGTGGCGGAAACGGCGGTGGGGAGCTCGGGGAGGGTTTATATAAGGTCGGGAAGGGGAGAAAACGGCCGGAGGAGGAGGAAACGGGCGCGGAAGGCTCGGCCGCCATTGATGACGCCGGCGAAAATAGGGGAAATGGATCCCGGCCGATTGAATGCGAGAGGGAGAGGGGAAAGTGGGGGAAACGGGGGAGGGAATCACGGGGAGTGATTTCCCCCTCTTTATTGCGCGCGGGGACGGCGGGAGGCGGCGGGATTCGCGGCGGCGGCGGCGCTGGGCGCGGGCGCAGCAGCGGGGCAGCGGGAGGAAGGGGATGACGGGTGGGCCCCACCCGTCAGCGAGGGTGGCGGGCGGGCCTGCCCGTCAGCGGCGCGCGCGCGGGGAGGGGGCCGAGTGGGCCGCGGGGAGAGGAGAGAGAGAGGGAGATGGGCCGGGCCGGCCCATTAGAGGAGGGAGAGAGATTTTTAAGGTTTTTCTTTTTATAAAACCTTTTCAACTTTGTTTATTTCTTAATAATTATTATTTGTGCTCTGAAAATTCCACTAAAATTCATTTACACATTTTAGGCCTTAAGGAAATATACAAAAATCCTTCAAGCCTTATTTGACTTTTAACTTTGCGCATTTTAATTTTTGGAGGCTTTCACAGAGATTTTTAATTATTCTAGGTGCAATTTAAAGGATGTATTTTAGGGTCATTTTGGGACGTGACAGACCGCACCAACAGCGAAATCGCTTGCATCACACATGATCTCGAAGGGCAAAGTCCAATAAGGAGGTTGAATGATTGGAGTAGAGAAGAGTGCCTTTTTAAGAATTTCAAAAGATTTCAGGCACGCGTCATCGAACTCAAAGGGTTCATCCTTGGCTAAAAGATTGGTCAGAGGCCGGCGATTGTAGAAAAGTCCTTGATGAACCTTCTATAAAAGCCGGCGTGTCCCAAGAAACTGCGAATCCCCTTGATGTTCATAGGAGGAGGAAGCTGATCTATAACATCGATTTTAGCACGATCAACTTCAATTCCTCATTCAGACACTCGATGGCTAAGAACTATCCCTTCACGGACCATTAAATGGCACTTTTCCCAATTAAGTACCAGGTCCTTCTCTTGGCATCGCTGTAAGACTTTATCTAAATTCTGTAGACAATGACCGAAGGTCTTTCCATAGACAGAGAAGTCATCCATGAAGACTTCCATAATATCCTCGATCATGTCCGAGAAAATAGATATCATACACCTTTGAAAAGATGCAGGAGCGTTGCACAGTCCGAAAGACATCCTATGATATGCATAGGTGCCCTATGGACATGTGAACGTAGTCTTACTCTGGTCCTCCGGATGGATAGGAATTTGATGATAGCCAGAATACCCATCAAGGAAACAAAAAAAGGAATGATTTGCTAGCCGTTCCAACATTTCGTCAATGAAGGGTAACGGGAAATGATCCTTTTTCGTAGCCTTGTTAAGCTTCCTGTAGTCAATGCATATCCTCCATCCGGTTACGATTCATTGTGGGATAAGCTCATTTTGAGCATTTGCAACGACCGTCATTCCTCCCTTCTTTGGCACAACCTAGACTGGGCTAACCCACTCACTGTATGGTACGGGATAAATAATCCCGGCATGCAGGAGTTTCAAGACCTCTTTCTTTACAACCTCTCGCATCGCATTATTGAGCCGTCATTGAGGTTCCCTAGAGGGAGTACTCTCGGGTCAATAGGGATACGATGAGTGCAAAGTGCGGGATTAATCCCCCTGAGATCTTGAAGCGAATAGCCAAGAACAAAACGATGCTTTTCTAACACTGTTTGAAGACGTTGAGTCTTGTCTTCGAAGAGCTTGTTACTGATTATGACAGGAGCTTCTCTATCATTGTGTAGGAAAGCATAGCGTAGGCCCTGAGGTAGAAGTTTAAGCTCAAGCGGAGGTCGAGGTGGCGGTTCCATGATTGGCAGATCGAAAGTCTCACCAGGTTCCGCTTCTTCCTTGATGAAATCAGGGACTTCATCTTCCAGAAGGGCCTCGGAAGACTCGTGAGGGGGAACTGATGTAACCTCCTCGCTGACTCAATTTCTGGGAGAGGGTCGGTCAAGGCAATTCTTGCCCATGAGAATGGAACTGAGAATTCATTCCCTCCCAGTGTTATTTTGAGGCTATCTAATCGGGGTGTGTTAATGAGAAGTTGCTCAATGGGAAGCTTGATTAGGATGTCGAAATCTTGAATTTCAAAGACGTGGAAATCCAAGATCGCCTCCCTGTCTTCAAAGCAGACAGGCACATCTTACACAATCCCAAATCCTTCGATGATATTTCCGTTCGGATACTTGAAGAATTTGTTCATCGGGGTCGCTGCCTATCGCTTAAATAAGCGAATGCAAAAGACTCGGAGATGAGATTGGCCCTAACGGTTGGACTGTAGAGACTACCTACGTCATTCCCTTCTAGATGGCAAGGAATGATTCGAGGAGCGGTATTTATCCAAATTACTTCGGATGAAAGCTCTGCCTCCCTTAGCCATTCGTCGCTCATTATGGATGTTAACTCCCGAACGGTTTCCCTTAGGAAGCCAAGTTCCATAGGATCGGGAGGTGGCAAAGGAACGAGTGGTTTCTTCTTGCTAAAATAGTTCAGGGTGTTTCCATAGTCTTCGTCAAAACCGTCCCTGAATGGAATCACGGCACGGTCCGGAATTTGAATTTCTTCATTCTCGACGTATGGCTACTCAGGAACCTTCTCGTCAATCGAGCTAGCTGAACAGGATGGTCCAGAGTGTGGCTCGATCATTAGAGGTTCCTCCATCTTGGACACAGATGCCTCCGGCTAGGGTTCATCAGACTACGTCATGAAGAAAGTATTTTCTAGAATGCGATCCAGAATTGTTCATCCTTCCGACGGTGTTTTGTTCATGAATGATCCTCCGGCGGTTATGTCCAGATAGAATGCAGACTCCTTATCCAGACCCGTATGGAAATGTTGCAATAGCACATACTCGAGTAAGGACAGGGTTGGTCCGGATTGCACTAAATTAGTGAATCTGGACTAGGCTGCACTGATTGATTCGTTTTTTATGTGCTGAAAACTGAGAATTTCTACTCAAAGGGCAGTAATACGAGTAACTGGGAAGAAGGAAAGACATTATCTGTCTCACAGCTTTTCCCAACTACCGTTTACGCATCCAACGGTAGAGGTGTACCATTGCTTCGCCCTCTCTTGAAGAGAGAACGGGAACAATTTCCACCGCACAGTTTCTTGTCTCATGCCACAAATCTTAAGGCACGAACAGACTTGTTCAAAGTCTCACAGATGATGGTAGGGATTTTCTAGATCAAAGGCAGAAAAAGGATTTTCTCTAACCATGCTGATTAGTTCGGGATGAATTTCATAGCCAGTTGTATAAATGGGCTCTGATGAAGGAGGTGGCTCATAGAATTCGCCCCGAGGAGTAGACAGCTCAAAAAGAGGTTGCTCCATGGTCGAGAAGAGTTTAACAAGAATACTTTCTCTGGGATAGCAGGGGTAAAGGTAGAATATATACTGAGGGTGTGTTTAGTTCACGCCAAAATTAGAAGTTTGGTTGAAATTGGAACGATGTGACGGAAAAGTTTGAAGTTTGTGTGTAGGAAAGTTTTGATTTGATTGAAAAGTTGAAAGTTTGAAGAAAAAGTTTGGAACTAAACAGGGCCTAAATGGGAAATGCAATCTGAATCATATTTTCTATACAGTGCACTCCAAGTAAGAGGGTGAAACTGTAAGTAAAGACTATTTGAGTTTTCCTTCGGGAGAAAATGCAAGCATATACCCACAGATCAACAATCATGGATTCCTAAATTACCACTCTAAATTGACACTTGCCATCTTCTGTACCCCTTTGTTCCATGGATGGCTACAGTATCACAAACATACGAGCATCCCCCACGTCATCAGATCTTAAGAAAGAAAACTTTTGATGTGAACATACGAGCAGTAGGAAAAGGATCATAGTCAGTTAAACATATTATTCATGCACTACCATATCCTGCTACGTCTCTCCCCATTGGTCAAACATCCAATCTAAGCTAGACATATTCTTCGGAGTTAAGAACCAGCAAGTTTGCAATAAAAAGGAAAAATTTTAAATGGGTACCATTTATCAGTTAAAATGATGTCACGTCATGTCCATGTGGCATGCCACATCAGCGTCACATAGGATTATAGAGGAGTTGTGTCGATTTGGGATCTTAGATGATACACTTTGACAAATTCTAGGATCTGGATATGCATTTTGAGAGTTTAGGGACCTAAATAACACAACCTTATAAGTTTAAGAACCATCTATGCACTTTACTCTTTTTTAAAAAAAAAGGAAGGCATTAAGGCCAAGCAAAACGAAGGGAACTCTTATTGCCCTAGATCAAATTGGTCTAAGCAGACTGTTCTCCCTTATGCCAAGCTTCTTGCAGTACTTCGTATTTGATCATGTGAACTATTTGACGATGTCGGCCGTTTTGGTTGGTTTTATTATCAGCAGAGATACAAAGCAAAAAAGGAGATGAAAATTGAAGTGACAAGCTGCAGTGAGTTGGATTCTATGCCTCCGATATATATATTGACTGACCAAGAATACGTCAATAATTGCTGGTTCTAATTGGCTACTTTTGGCAAAAGTTAAGGAGATGCCGGCCTCGGGTACCAACAACCGCAATTTTTTGTTCAGACAAGGGAAAATTCGAAATTAATGTTCTGTTGTGTGGCTATTTCGACGAATTCACACTATCCAATCATGTGCTGGTCATATGTTATCTTAACCACTCTTTGAAAGAACTGGGATTTCCCACAATCATCTACTTTCTCGATCAGTCAATGATTCAGAGTTTATTTGTGACCTCGTTTCCCCACTTTCATGGAGTGCTAATACATGATTGGATAGCATGAATTCTTTGAAATACGGTGTCTTGATTTGTACTTTATGCTCTTATAATTAAGTAATACGTATCAAGTAGAGATACGTACTGCCTCGTTGATTTGCCTAAAAAACGGCACTGATTGAAGTTCTCTTTGAATAATACGGAAGCAACAAATTCCATCCATTGGACCAGTTGTAAAAGTAGAATTACTACATAATTGGGGGATTGCTTTATCTCAAGTAAAGTTATACACTTATGTGAAACATAGACGCTTATTTTAGAAACACGCTGCAAATTCAAGTATCCTCTCTTGCTAGTAAGAAAGTTACAGTCCACTAAATTCTAAATCTTAACATGTAAAGATGACATATCATCATCCACTAACAATCATTACATTTAAACATCATACAAACATTTTATATTATTTATAATTTTATAATTTATTAAATTTTAGAGCTAATGCAAGCATGCTAAATCATCATCCCACATAGTTCACATAATATTTCAACATATATCTTTATTATGTTTTATAATATCATATATACATATATAGTTCATCCTAACTTAGTTAATATTATTTATCTCTTCTCTCGTTAAGACATATCACCTTAATTGTTTTTAGTGCTTGAATGATTAATATATGGTCTAAACTATCTCCCTACTTTTCCTCTCTTAAAAATTATATTACCTTACTTTTACATTTAAATTATCATTCTATATACTATTTAAATTTAAATTATCATAAACTACGTTAACTTAGTAATCTTATGTTGTCTAGCTATCTTACACATTTTTTTTACTTATTGTTATCATATTAAACTCCTGCAGCAACGCGTAGGGCTTCATCTAGTATACACACACACGTAAACTCACTCATATGAATAAACAAACGCAAAGTTTACTCCTATAAGCACATCCAAGAGATAGGGTGATATATATAGAGATTGACAGTCATCACAGGTGCCTCTTTGTCGTTTGGTACGTCGTCTATCACCAAAAGAATAATTAGCCGTAAATACAATTACACGTACCAAATTTGAACCCGAGTAGGCATGTTTCACAACAAGAATAATTAGTCCTTCGGAGGTGTTTAATAAGGGTAGTGTGTGCGTTTGTGTTTAAATGGGTGAGTGTGTAAGTGTGTATGCGAACGCTTATGTTTGTATTTGTATTTAAAAAATAAAAGTTTCACTTTGCTATATAAAATGTGGCTAATTTTTTTTATCACCCAGCTTTTGGCATGCTTGGCGAAGGAAATGTGACCAGAAACGTTATTATACGAACCAAAGAAGCCTGCATGATACATCCTCCATCCATATTGAGTTTGGTATGCACGCACTACATCTAATTCCAGCTATCATGCATGAACTCGCAATCACCTGGACGGCTGGATGGGTTATTTTACTTAGGTGTTGCACTTGCATCTCCTTTGTTCTGGAAGCCGGTAAATTGGCTTTGTAGGCCTTATGTTATTAAAGTTAAATTCTTATCATAGTCCTCTATGTGACTTGATTAGCCATCGGCCATGATTTCAGAACCTCTTGATCTAATGCTGTATGGATTTTACATCTATCATTAATTTAGTTGCTTTTAGGTAAACCGTGTCCTTGCACGCGGTTGATCACGCGGTTCATGGCATTTTTGTTTCACAGGTGGGTCACTCATCAACGTTGTGGGTGTTGACTAAGCAAATGAGCACAATTATATATGAACATCTGCCTGGAAAAAAAACGTGCAGAAATGGTGTAGACTGTAGAGGAACTCATGATTGCTAACCATTGTGGCTATTTTAACTTGGTATTTTTTTTCTAAGACTGCATGGGACCAACCTTACTACCTACCTTAACCTTTATACTGGTACATTAATAAGGTTGTCATTATACACCTCACAATGGAATAAATTCAGTCTTCCACTAAGCAGCACAACAGGTATAAAGTCAATCATCGACATCATCTTGGCCACCGAAGCCAAAGAGGTACCAGAAATCAAGCTTGAAATCAAGTTTCTGAGCACTGAAGATTGAAGAACTTGTGGAGTTTGGAGATGAGGATCTCTGATGCAGCACTTCCTCTGCTCCTACTTGTGTTTGCTGTGGCCACTCTCGTGCAAGCTTACCATGGAAACATGACCCTTCCATCCACCGCCACGCTTGCTGGTTGCAAAAGAAGCTGCGGCGATCTGACCTTCGACTATCCCTTCGGCACTGGATTATCACATTGCTTCAGGCAGCCCGACTTCGAGCTCATATGCGACGACACCACACGGCCACCGAGGTTGTTATTCAGGAATGGCACCACTGAGATCGTCGATTCCCCTGTTGCTGGTAAGATATCATATACTATTGATTCAATTCAGGATCCAACACTAACTTCAGATAAGAGATAATAAGCTATTGGGATGCCAACCTAAAAATTTATTGAGTTCAGATTTTAGTACTTCTGATAACAGATAACCCCCGCCTTTTATAGGAATAAACATGTTTAACACAAGGTCCTTTGTGCGAGAATTTACTTTATATGTCTAGATTATTATATATTAGTGAAATTTAACTCCCAGTTATTGAAGGTGTTATTGAATGCTGGCCCTTTTTATATAGAAATTGTCTAACTGCTCTTCTAAAAAACAAATTTGAACAACGAAATGTATATTAGGAGCAATAGATTTGTCCTCCCCTGCGATCATTATGCCCATATCAGAACCCATCATTTTTTTTCTTATTGTAACTTCCTCTCCACTGTTTTCTTTGTCTCCAGTAACTTTCGACATTGCTTTTTCCCATACCATCTCCATGGAACCTAATGTCAATATGTACAATATGTCATGGAACGCACCTGGGAAATCTTTCACCCTTGACTATGCTGTAATGAACATCACCGGCTGCGACTTCGATACGTATAGGGTACTGCATGATCATGACGGAGATGTGCCCGCAAAGCTTTGCTCCATTACCTGCCCGAATGAAGGAATCACAGAGGCCATCGCTAGGCAGACCTGCAATGGCACAGGATGTTGCTCCATCAAGTTTTACAATGGTGCTAACAGCTTCAAGCTCATGTTTGTCCGCCATGGCAAGGGTGGTTACAAACCTGGTGCCGCACATTCTGACCAAAGTCCCCTGTGGAACACAATCAATATAACAACTCTTGAAGCTGCGATTTCATGGAGTATCCTGGATCAACCAACATGTGCCAGCGCCTTGGTTAACAGGACCAACTATGCCTGCGTTAGCACGAACAGCAAATGCATGGATGGAGATTTCGGAATGGCTGCTGGTTACATTTGCTCATGTGATGGTGGGTACCAAGGAAATCCATACATACTTGATGGCTGCTTGCGTGACACAGGTAATTTAATTTGCTGCAAAAACTACACAATGATACCATTTTCCTTTGTCAGAATTAAAATTACATTTCAAAAGGAGGGGACTGGGGGATTCTTCTGGAATGTAGTAAAATTTTGTGATCAAACTCAATTATGTAGCCATAAAAGTTATCCAAAATTGAAAGCATATACAAAATGTCACATTAGCTGAGAAAAATAAGGGGGGCGATATGTGTACTATTCCCTAAAGCTAAAAATTGTACTCAGCTAATCACATTTTGTAAGTAGTTCTAACAATTTAGTTTTGCTTCATAACCAAAGTTATTTTATGTTTTCTAGGTAGATTTCCAATTGTTTTCCCATACATATTTTTCCATTTGAGAGCACTGTGAACTCTTTGCTTTTATGAGATATTCTACAGGGAGTTAATTAATTCAGTTACTACACTCTGCATTTCAATACTTCCGTAACAGCTAGAATTACAAAGAGAATTAACGACCTATATTTTAGGCAATTTATCTTACATGACACATTGTAGCTAGCTACAGTCTCAGCCCTATGTAACACCCAAGATATAAGTACTAGCAACTTGGTAATTGGGATATTAATAAAACCAGAGAGCATACACAATATATAGTTCTATTAGAAAAAAACAAACCCAATATATTGTCCGAGCAATTTACAAAGCAGCATCAGAATCATCTAGACCAGACGATGTTCCAAGAGAGATACTGCGGTAGTGATCATATCACTAGGGAGAATTAGATTAGTTTCATATGCAAGTTTCTGAGACATCGACTAAACAACTGAAATCAAATAATTAAATCCAAAAGACAATTTGGATGATCCAAAACTTTGGTCGATCCAAACAAGACCTAGGGTACAGACTAAACACAAGAGAAAGTTTCTATGTGTGTATACAATCTACCATAGGCATGGTGGTGTGCTTTTAGAAAAAGCTCTTTTATTATATTATAAGATTTTACTATTGGAAACAGGATATAACCGATTCCAACGAAAGAAGAACTGCACCAGAAAGTGTGGGAGCATCGATATCCCATATCCATTTGGCCTTGAAGAAGACTGTTCTGCAAGGAAACTATTTCAGCTGAACTGCACAGACATGTCATCATCCATCCTCCAACTGAACGATAATTACCAGCTGAAGTATATAAACGTCAATGAAGGGCTTCTAGGCATCGAAGACACCTCATATATCGAGGATATGTATCGGATGCATGTATTAGAGGAGCCTCAACTATATATATGCTCTGGGGAATCGGCCTCTACAATGGGCTGTCGCCAATCTTACTTGCCAAGAGGCACAGCAAAACAAATCAGGGTACGCTTGTGTTAGCGTCAACAGCACATGCTTGCCTGTGGACTCAACAGACGGTTACATTGGTTATCGTTGCGAATGTAGGCCTGGGTTTCAAGGAAACCCCTATGTCCAAGATGGTTGTCAAGGTTATAATCTCTCTCTTTCTCAGACAGGAATTTGTTGCCTTTTCCAATAGTACAGGATTTCAATTCAGTGAAAGTAAACATGCATTCTCTATTCCCACTTACAATTCATATTGACTAGCCACTAGGACAGAAGACATGACATTGAGAAAGTTATCAATATTGTTTCAAAAACAGCTCTGATCTTACCAAGATGTTGCAGATATTGATGAATGCTTGACACCGGGAAAATGTAAAGGGGTATGCCAAAATACCATAGGAAGTCACCGTTGCATGGCCTGCCCTGATAGAACACAATATGATACCACAACAATGCAGTGCACCTCAACAAAAAGACAAAATCTTATATTAGGTGAGTCCTATACACTATTGATCTCAAAATACATATGAATAGAGCAGAACAGGGCTACCTGACTAATGAGCATATTAACTGCAGGTACTGTCATTGGGCTTAGCTGTGGCTTTGGCATCCTATTTGTCAGCTTAAGTACAATGGTTTTCATTCGAAGATGGAAAAACGACATACAAAAGCAACTACGAAGGAAACATTTTAGAAAGAACCAAGGCCTTCTCCGGGAACAACTGATATCTACACATGAAAACGCAAGTGAAAAAACAAAGATTTTCTCTTTAGATGAGCTAGAAAAGGCAACTAATAACTTTGACCCTACACGTATCCTTGGTCATGGAGGGCATGGTATGGTGTACAAAGGCATTTTATCAGATCAACGCGTGGTTGCAATAAAAAGGTCTAAGCACATTAAGGAAGGTGAGATCAGCCAATTTATTAATGAGGTAGCTATTCTCTCCCAAATAAATCACCGAAATATAGTAAAACTATTTGGATGTTGTCTTGAAACCGAGGTCCCACTATTGGTATATGACTTCATTCCCAACGGCTCATTATTTGATATCCTACATTCTGGTTCAACCAGCCATTTTTCTTTGTCATGGGATGATTGTCTAAGAATTGCCGTGGAAGCTGCAGGAGCACTCTATTACCTCCATTCCGCAGCTTCAGTATCGGTCTTTCATCATGATGTGGAATCCTCCAATATACTTTTAGATGCAAACTACACTGCTAAAGTATCAGACTTTGGTGCTTCAAGATTGGTTCCAATTGACCAAACTCACATTATCACGAATGTTCAAGGCACATTTGGTTACCTAGATCCGGAGTATTACCATACCGGGCAGCTGAACGAGAAGAGTGATGTATATAGTTTTGGTGTGGTGCTTGTGGAACTACTACTCAGAAGAGAACCTATTTTTACAACGGTGTCAGGATCAAAGCAGAACTTGTCCAACTACTTTCTTTGGGAGCTGAAGGCAAGGCCAATCAAAGAGATAGTTGCAGCTCAAGTTAGTGAAGAAGCTACTGAGGAAGAGATAAAATGTGTTGGTTCTCTTGCGGAGATGTGCTTAAGGCTCCAAGGTGAAGATAGACCTACGATGAAGCAAGTTGAAATGACTTTACAGTTCTTGCGAACAAAAAGGTTGATGGCATACCATGTTGTGCCAGAAAATGATGAAGAGATGCAGTCATTGCTACACAAAAGGTCTGAAGATAGATGTGAGTCATTGGCTAATAACTTGGGTGTCAGTACTAATCCTGAGTCTGGAAATAGCCACAAATGTTATAGCTTGGAGCAAGAGTTCATTTCATCCATTGGACTGCCACGCTAAGTCACTCTGAGCTGCTTTATACATAATCTGAAATTCAACCCGATTTGTGGAGGAAAATGTTTGGATATTTTTCAATCATAAATAGGTCTTAAATATGTAGATCAACTTGTCAATGTGGTAGATTATATTCCCTCCTAGATTCAGTATATATCTTGTTGACGAAGTATCATGCACAGTAAAGCAGTTACACTGCTATTGTATTAGATCATAACATGCACACACTTGAGTATATTGCAAATAATTTTATCATGATGTTACAAAATTTGTCCCCATGGGTAAATTGAGTGATGCATATGTATCTAGGTGAGAAATGGTTGGACGATGCTTCTATAAGTACTATGTAAATTCAACACAAGTCAGGGTAACACTTTCTGCAGCTTCTATCTGAAGGCCCCATGAAAGTCGGAGAGTTTCTACCTCTAGCAATCTTCTCACTCTTATCCACTATTTCCACAATTTGAAACATTATATGATTACTAAAACACTCCATTGGATTATTAGCTGCCATATGAGATCATGAACTAAATAGACACAGATATATATAGCAGTAGTAGACGAACAATTAATCAGAGAGGATCAGCATACCTTGAAATAAACAAGAAAAGCCCATATTAGAAAGAATCTCGTGCATGACAGTGCCATAGCAGCAAACCATTCGTTGTCGATCCGACAATAACCGAATCTGGAATTGCGATCTGGCACTCACTAGCTCTCACAATATTCCCGTAGTTTTCTCTACATCGAATCTGCCTGTAGAAAAACACCGGGAAACAAAAAACATTGTTATCATCAGAATTCAGAGATGCATTTGTAACCAGAAAACCACCAAAAGTTGTAGCCAGTCAAGCAGGAATCGCAGAGAAAAAGAAAAAAGAAAAAAAAATCATCCCTAATTCGCCACCAGAATTGGGGAATCTTAGAAGGCACAAATGCACAGTAGGACAAGGGGGGGCGAGGAATGTAGCCGGTGGTCGATCTCATGGTGCGCGGGAAGGCGGCCGGTCTCGTGGCGGCGGAGGTGGAGGCTGGCGGCGGGTGCCGCCGGTGACGACGAGGGAAGGGGGAAGAGACTGGAAGAGGAAGGTAGGGGCGGGCGTTGGCACGGGGTGGGCCGAGGCCTAAATGGGCCGGAAGGGACGAGAGGGAAAGGGCCAGCCCAGATGAATACCAACTTTGGGTCTGTATGTAATGTTTCTGGGAATGTTTTTAGTTTCAGAATATTTAACGGATTCGAATTAGGATTTGAATTCAGTTTTTTTTTTGAGATATGGATTCAGGGGAAAGAATGTGACAAGGAAGATTTATTAGGATTTTTTAGAATGTGATCAGGCGTGTAAGAGGAATGGGCTTGGCCCAGCACACATGCCAAAGGAGCAAACCACCGAGCAATACAAATACCAACTCGGTCAGAGAGAGGAGGACGAAGCATCTCCAAGAGATAGATACCCAAACAGGCTCCTAAAAGTCTAATTTTAGGATTTCAGTCTAAAATAAGTCTCCCAACACATGGTTAAACCCGGTTATGAAAATTATTAGTCATGTCCAATCCAGACCCAAAATCGAGCTAGATTTTGGGTAGCTCTCGGCATTTCCAATCTTACGATCGCAGGAAAAATTTCACCACCCACAACAATTTCTTCCTCGCCTGCACCCAATTTTTCATTTCCTCTGTCATCGTGCCCTGGCTCCTCTCCTCGCTCGAAGCAGACGCCACCACCTAGGCCACAGTCATGGTTCTTCTGTGCCGTCCGTCCAACATAGAGCTCCTGTCCACAACATCGAGTCCATCCACGACTTTGCGGCCTGAGTTCGGACAGGCAAGTGTTCGTCCACGGCACAGAGTCCATCCAAGGCACCGCCGTCTCCACTCACGGCGCCGAGATTGGCTAGGCAAGGTGTGGCGTCCGTCTACGTACGCGCTTCCTCCATCTTGTGCGATGACTCCGTCTAGGCGCGCGGCGTTCCATCCATGGTGTCGCCTTCGTCCAGGCGCTCTCCCTGTCCATCGACGGCCTTGAGGGAGCTCTCTGATCAGGCATTCAGGCTGGTGATGCTTTGTTCAGATATTGATTCCAGTACTCGTTGTACATACTACTATTAAGGTTTCTTCATGAAAGAATTCAGATGTTCTTCGGCTGTTATACACAAATTATGTTGCTTGCAAATGCGGGAGACGAAATAAAGAGTGAATGAAGATGAACACCACTGATCGATCTCGTTGAGCTGAGGAAATTAATTAACCTAGCTGTGATTGGCCTGAGCCATACCTTCCTGTTCCCTCACGCGATCGGCTTCCGCCGTTGACGTCATCGCTCTCACGCGATATTAACGGAGCTGCAGCCTTATGCAATCAGCATAACAGAAATGGAGCTGCTATGTTGCCTTCGCTCTTGCGTGCGAGATCGGCTTGGGAGATACCAGTACAATAAAAAAAATCAATTGAGGAAGGTCCGTTAGTGATGGTGTGGCAAGTTTTAAAAATTTTAGGATGAAATATTATTAGGACACTCTTGGGTGTTTTTTTAATCCAATATATTTTGGGATGCCCCCAATATAGAATTTTCGGGAATGTAATTTTAGGCACTTCTTGGAGATGCTTAAACTATGGGAATGCCTTGTCTCCTCTCTTCCCCAATGCTTCCCTCTTCCTAGAATTCTGATTTCTCTAGTCATCATCCCTTGCTTCTCCTCAATCCCACTGCTTCTTCCTAGTCTATACCTGATTTGTAACTTCAAGCACTTGCATCTCAGTTTGGTTTGGCTATAGACTTGGTATTGTTTTGTGACATTTGAGTTGGATCGTAACAATATGATATCACAGCTACCTATCTACGGGATTTCAAACCAGGAGACAAGATGGGCAACTTATGATGGCAGCTGTGACCGGGATTGCACCACCGAGGAGTTGGTACTGGAGGCGCTCACCAATTGTTTGGTGAAATGCCAAGCCAGCTTGGAGGTGATTTAGCCACTTCTCTTCATGTCCAAGTGAGCCTACCCTATGTCTACCCTGTGGTGGTGCGGATGCTTGTGGCTGATGGTTGGCAAGTGGAGGCGATTGTCTGGTTTCGAGTGAGTTACTATGCAGAGAGGGTGCTGACGTAGAATCGCGCCGCCACACCTTGAGCACGTTATGTGCAACCTGTAGAGGCAACCGGAGATCTGCCGTCGTAGGGAGTGGGTAGATGCCGTCGAACGAACACCTAGGAGGGTCCCATCAGAATGAACGTACGTCGGTTTGTCCTAGACTCGGCAGGCCAGCTAGGACATCTTCTAACATTGTAGAGACGAGAGAAGGCAAACAATTGTCGATTTGAGGAGAATAGAATTTGGATATATAGCAAGAAGGAGGGAAATTAATTGAATTTGAATTTGACGATTAATTGATTGTTGTTTCAATCGGCTCTGGCCACCTTATATTTATTGGTGGGGTGGACTTACTCCCCAGGATCTTTCCCATGCACGTCCAATTAGGATTAGAAATCAACTAGGACTCGAGAAATCCTAGTCTAAAACAAGGAAACACGGGAAATCCTAAATTGAACTCGGACTCTATGTTGACGGTCTGACTGCCCAGACACCTGCAGTCTGACCACGATATATGGTCCGATCTGACCGGACACATAACGGCGGTCAGACTGGCCTTCATGGGAAAGCTCCAGTATTTTTCAAATTCAGTTCGAACTTACTATAACTTGACCCTGGTAGGACAGTACCAAATTTGGTTATCAACAGAGGGCTCAGTATGATCTCCATCGGCGCAACATCTACGACATGGGCTGTTTGTTGGATGTACAGCACATCCCAACATTGCCCGAAGACAGAGACAAGATGGATAGAGAGAGAGAGGAGTGTGAGTGGATAAGAACGAGAGCCTCGGCTCAGTTCGGTTTTTATATTGTAGGTGCCTTTTTAATTAATTGATACCTATGAAATAAAGGTGTCGGCTTATTAAAACAACCGGCAACTATAGTATTGGTGTCGATTTTTCTCTAGAATCAGTATTTATAGTTGCTCAAAGGTATCGAATTTTTTTTAGCTCATGGAGGTGGGAAAATGTTTATAGGTACCTTTTTAACATTTGTGGCACCTATAATGTCATCCCTTTAGTGATGTCCTGTAGTAGTGGTGTTTTTTTTTGCCATTTAGTTATTTATGAGATTCTTAAGGGTATTTTGGGCATTTAATTAGTATGATAGTATTTACCAAATTCTAGGGGGGAATTGTCTTTTTAAAAGACTAAAGCTGTGTTTAGTTCCGCCCAAAGTTTAGAACTTGGTTGAAATTGGAGACGATGTGACTGAAAAGTTGTGTATATGAAAGGTTTGATGTGATGGAAAGTTGAAAGTTTGAAAAAAAAAAACTTTATAACTAAACAGGGCCTTACTGGATTCTAAAAGAAATGGACGAAAACACATGCATGATTGTATTCTGTAGAAATCGAGTTTCTTGATCGTAATTTGTAGAGCTGATCGCTTATCAACGGTAAACGTAGAATTTCTCCCTTTCTTTTTTTTTTTTATCGGTGCAACTTATAATCATCTATGGACGGATTATAATTTGGGAGGTGCATCACCTTCGCTTCGGAGAGCCGGTTAATTGGCTTAATCTGTAGGCCCAACTAGGTGTAGACCAAGTTTTCTCATCCTGAGTGTTCGTTATAGTCAGTCGTCCCCAAGACCTCAACACTTTAGTCTTTATAAAATTTATTTAAATTCTTGTCATATTCCTACGAGTTTATTAGGCACCAGCTGTGATTTAGTTGTATTTTATCTGGTCCTTGTTGGGATTTTCGTTTGCACCGAAGCGAACATTCTTACTTCCTCCGTCCTTAAAAAAAACGAATCTAGAATCTGATACGACACATCTTAATACTATAAATCTAAACAAATGTGTCTAGATTTATAGTACTAGAATATGTCACATTTGATATTATGTTAGGGTTTTATGTGATGGAGGGAGTATTTCAGTAGGTAAACCGTGTGTGTCATGGCACGCGGTTGATAACAACATTGGTCAGTAGCGCACAATTGCGGGTTTTCATGGTTTTGTTTTTCACACATGGGCCATCAAAGCTAATCAGATGAAGAGTGATGTTAGATATGAACTCATCCTCTATAAAACACAACCACAATGGAATAAATTCAAGCTTTCACCAAGAGGCATAATAAAAGGTACTATAAACGAAACTCATAGACATCATCTTGGCCACCAAATCAAAATCCTTCATGCCCACCGGTACTACTATTATTTCCAAAGTGTCCCCGAAATCAAGCTTTAAACTGAATTTTGGGGCGTTGAAGATTGAGAATTCCTGGAGTGTGGAGATGAGCCTCTTCTCCGGTGGACTTCTTCCACCGCTCCTACTTGTGTTTACTACCTTGGCCCCTATTGCGCAAGCTTCTGAAGGCATTGTTAGCCTTCCATCTGCTGCCACGCTTGCGGGTTGCCAGAGAAGCTGCGGCGATCTGACCTTCGACTACCCCTTTGGCATTGGATCATCCCATTGCTTCAGGCAACCTGACTTCGAGCTCATCTGCGACAACACCACGCGACCCCCAAGGCTGTTATTCAGGAATGGCACCATTGAAATCGTCCAATCCCCTGATATTAGTAAGATACACACCATTACTTCTATTCAAGCTTTGTTTAATTTTAGATGTTGAAACTGCACAACCTCTTTTCTGAAAGTAAAAAAGAAAAAAAAGTACAACGAAATGTATAGAGCAATAGAGATAGTCACCTCACCAGGTGATCATTTTGACTCTATACTACTAGAGTAGTATACTCGTCAATTTTTCTTATTGTCATTTCTTTGTCTCCAGCGTATCTCAGCGTTACTTTTCCCAATGTCGACATCTCTATGAAACCCAATGTCAGTGTGTACAACATGTCATTGGAACCTCCTGGGAAATCTTTCCTCTTTGGATTGGCTGAACTAAACATCACCGGCTGTGACTTCGATGTATACCAGCTGGTGCTCAACGAAAACGAAAATGTGCCCACGAAGCTTTGTTCCGTTACATGCCCGAATGGAAGAACAACAGAGGCCATTGCTAGGCAGGACTGCAATGGCACCGGATGTTGCTCCATTGGTCTTGACATTGATGCTAACAGCTTCCAGCTTATGTTCATCCGCCATCACAAGGGTGAGCTCAAACATGATGCACCTTCTAACCGAAGCTCCCTGTGGAACACAATCAATATAACAACTGTCAGAGCCATTATTGTATGGAGAATCCTGGATCAACCGTCATGCACCAGTACCATGGATAATAGGACCAACTATGCCTGTGTTAGCAGACACAACAAATGCATGGATTCCTATTACACATGGTCCCTTGGTTACATTTGCTTATGTAATGATGGGTACCAAGGCAATCCATTTATACAGGATGGCTGCTTGCGTGACAGAGGTAATTTAATTTGCTGCAAAAACTATGATAGTGATATTCCTTTATCCGAGTTTAAATGACATTGCAAAAAGAGGGGATGGGGAGATTCTTCTGAAATGTAGTAAAAGGCATGTGATCAAACTCAAGTATGTAACCATAAAAACTATCCAAAATTGAACATTTTTGGAGATAAATAAGGGGGCAACATGTTATAAGTAATTCCTAGAGCTAAATATGTACTCCGTTAATCACATATTATAAGTAATTCCAGCAATTTAGTGTTGCTTCAAACCCCAAGTTATTTCTTGTTTCCTAGGTAGAATTAAATCCAATTATTTTCGCATACATATGAACTGGGATATTAATACTCCCAGCAATTTACAGAGCAGCACCAGAACATTCTAGACCAAATATGCATGATAGATACTGAACTAATGATCATATCACTTGGGAGAATTGTGATTAATTTCATATAAGAGTTCTGAGACATCCGCTACACAAATGAAACCAAAGAACTAAAACATAAAGATGATGTAGATGATCCAAAACATTGGCCCATGACAACAAGACCTAGACTAAGCCCTTTGTTCAAGCAAGGATGAAAAGCCCAAGAAAGTTCCTATGTGTATATATAATCTAGCATATGTATAGTGGTAGGATTTTAGAAAAAGAGATCTTTTGGACAGCATGATTTTATGCAACTCTCTATACAACAGTTACTTTTGAATCACTTAATTTGATTTTCTAAAATAGGATATAATCCATTCCAACAAAACAAGAACTGCGCTAGTGTGGGAGCATCGATATCCCATATCCATTTGGCCTAGAAGAAGGCTGTTCCGCAAGGAAACTATTTCAGCTGAACTGCACAGACATGTCGTCATCCAGCCTCCAACTGAACGACGAATACACTGTAAATTACATAAAAGTCAATGAAGGGCTTGTGGGCATCGAAGATTCCTCATATGTCAAGCAGGGCATGTATCGGATGAATTTACCGGATGAGCCTAGACTCTATAGTGGCTCTGGTGAATCAGCCTCAGTGCAATGGGCTGTTGCCAATCTTACTTGCCAAGAGGCATGGCAAAACAAATCAGGTTATGCTTGTGTTAGCATCAATAGCACATGTTTGGCTGTGAACTCAGCAGATGGTTACATTGGTTATCGGTGTGAATGTATGCCTAGATTTCAAGGAAATCCTTATGTCCAAAATGGCTGTCAAGGTTATCATCCTTTCTCTTTCTCTCTCTGGAATTTGTGGTCTTTTTGAACAGTACCTGACTTTAATTTAGTGAAAGTAAACATGCATTCTCTGTTCCCATTAAGATTTTATATTATACAAATGCATGGTATAATATAAAAAAATATTGATACTGACTAGACACTAGCACAGATGAGATCGAGAAAGGTATCGATATTATTTTATAAAGAAAATCTCTCTGATCATACGAAGATGTTGCAGATATTGATGAATGCATGATACCAGGAAGTTGCAAAGGAGTATGCCATAATATTGTAGGAAGTTATCATTGCATGGCCTGTCCTGATAGAACACAGTATGATACTACAACAATGCAGTGTATTTCAACAAAAAGACAAAATCTTATATTAGGTGAGTCTCATACACTATTCTTTTTTGCAGTGGATATGAACCGAACAGAACATCTCAACCTGAGCTAATGATCATACTTACTACAGGTATTGTCATTGGGCTAAGCTGCGGCTTCGGCATCCTGCTTGTCAGCTTAAGTACAATGTTTTTTATTCATAGATGGAAAAGTGGCATACAAAAGCAACTACGAAGGAAGCATTTCACAAAGAACCAAGGTCTTCTCCTAGAACAACTAATATCTTCAGACGAAAACGCAAGTGACAAAACAAAGATTTTCTCTTTAGATGAACTAGAAAAGGCAACAAATAACTTTGATCCTACACGTATCCTTGGTCATGGAGGGCATGGTATGGTGTACAAAGGCATTTTATCAGATCAACGCGTGGTTGCAATAAAAATGTCTAAAGACATTAAGGAAGATGAGATCAGCCAATTTATTAATGAGGTAGCTATTCTCTCTCAAATAAACCACCGAAATATAGTAAAACTATCTGGATGTTGTCTTGAAACCGAGGTCCCTCTATTGGTATATGACTTCATTCCCAACGGCTCATTATTTGGTATCCTACATTCTGGTTCAAGTAGCCATTTTTCTTTGTCATGGGATGATTGTCTAAGAATTGCCGTGGAAGCTGCAGGAGCACTCTATTACCTCCATTCCGCAGCTTCAGTATCGGTCTTTCATCATGATGTGAAATCCTCCAATATACTTCTAGATGCAAACTACACTGCTAAAGTATCAGACTTTGGTGCTTCAAGATTGGTTCCAATTGACCAAACTCACATTGTCACGAATGTTCAAGGCACATTTGGTTACCTAGATCCGGAGTATTACCGTACCGGGCAGCTGAACGAGAAGAGTGATGTATATAGTTTCGGTGTGGTACTTGTGGAACTACGACTCAGGAGAGAACCTATTTTCACAACGGTGACAGGATCAAGGCAGAACTTGTCCAACTACTTTCTTTGGGAGCTGAAGGCAAGGCCAATCAAAGAGATAGTTGCAGCTCAAGTTCATGAAGAAGCTACTGAGGAAGAGATAAAATGTGTTGGTTCTCTTGCAGCAATGTGCTTAAGGCTCTGAGGTGAAGATAGACCTACAATGAAGCAAGTTGAAATGGCTTTACAGTTCTTGCGAACAAAAAGGTCTATGTCATGCCATGGTGCACCAGAAAATAGTGATGAGATGCAACCATTGCTACACAGAAGGTCTGAAGTTAGTTGTGAGTCATTGGCTATTAACTTGGGTGTCAATGCTAATCCTGAGACTGGAAATAGCCACAAATGCTATAGCTTGGAGCAAGAGCTCATTTCATCTATTGGACTGCCACGCTAAGTCGCTAAGAGCTGCTTTATACATAACCTGAAATCCAACCTGATTTGCGAAGGAAACAATGGATGTTTTTCAATTATAAACAGTTCTCAAATATGTGCATCAACTTCTGAATCAATGTGGCCAAGCATTTTTATTAGATTATAATCCCAATAAAGGATTTACATCTTATTTACGGAGTATCATATATGCACAGTAAACCACTTACGCTTTTGGTGTATTAGATCATAACATGCATGTACTTCTTTCTAGAGAAGATTGCATTTTATTTTATCATGTATGCTACAAAAGTTTCGTCCCCACAGGCAAATTGAGTGATGCATGCATCTAGGTGTGAAATGGTTGGAAAATACTACTAAAAGTACTATATGAAATGAATTCAACACAAGAGTCTGGGTAACACTACTTATGCAGCTCTGCCACAGCTATCTGCAGGCTCCTTCAAGGTCTGACATTTTCTACCTCTAGCAATCTCCTCATTCTTATCTACATTTTCCACGATTTGAAACATCATACGATTACTAAAATTGACGAAATAACCAACGAACACTCTCCATTTGATTATTAGGTTCCATAAGAGATCAACAACTACATACGCCAGACCAATGTAAAGTAGACGGACAACTAATCAGAGAGGGTCAGCATACCTTGAAGTAAACAAGAAAATCCCATTCAGAAGGAACGCTGTGCATGATGGTGGCATGGAAGCAACCATTCCTCCTCAATCCGGCAATAAGAGAATGTTCCCAAAAAAATCCATCCTCATTTCCCCACCAGCAGAAGGATGGGGGAACCGAATAAGGCACAGCAGGACGATCCGAGGGATCCTCGCAGCAGCCTGGGAGACATGAGGGCGAGCGATGGAGAGCGCATGGATGAGCAAAGGGCAGAGCGGCCACGCCCACATACTGGAATCGGATGATTTAGCAGGTGAAAGGGAGGGGAGGGAAGAGCGGTGGTGGGTGGTAGCCCGTGGAGATGGTGGCCGACCTCATGGCGGCGGAGCTCGGGAGGCGGCGCCGTTCCGCCGGTGACCACGAGGGGAGCCTAGGGTCGGAGGAAGACGAAGGGCACCGGGTGGGCCGTGGGCCGAGGCCTAAGAGTCTGGTGTATCGCGAGAGAATGAGGTGGGCTGGATGGCAGTAGAGGGACCCAGATGAATACTAACTTTGAGATATTTAAGTGTGTGTTTGGTTCACGGTGTGGTTGGATGGGATATGGCGGTCCATATTTTATTGGATATGGCGGCCCAGTTTTTTTGTTTGGTTGTGTGAATATGGCGATCCATTTTTTTGTTTGGTTATAGAGACGAAGGTGGATTTGGTGATCCAATTTTTTGTTTGGTTGGAGAGAGTAGTGTGGATCTGTAGGTGTGGTCACCTCTCACTTGAGATGGTGAATATACCCCCCATCAAATTAATACATAATACAATTTTACACCACTACCTCCATTATAAATACACATAGAGAAAAGAAAAAAAAGCAGGGCTAGATCTGGGGCTCGCCGCCGCCGCCTCCTCCTCCCGCCGGCCGTCGCTCGCCTCCTCCCACCGCCGCTTCCTCCTCCCGCCGACGCAGCGCTTGCAGCCCGCATCATCGTCGTCGTCGTCGTCGTCGCCGGGTTCTCATCGTCATCACGGCGGCGCTCATCTCCCGCTCTAGATCTCCGAGCTCGCCGCCATTCCCTGTTCCCGCCGACGCGCCCTTCTACCGCCAACGCGACGCTCGCCGCTGCTCCCTTCTACCATCGATGCAGCGCTCACCAGCCGCAACGCCTCGTCGCCATCGCCGTCGTCATCACTGGGCACGCATTGGCGTCGTCGTCACTTCTCTCTCCATAGACGTGACGCGACCGCTCATCCAGCTCGTCTGTCGCTCGGGCGGCTGCATCCGGCCGAGCCGGCCGGATTCCCCTATCTAGCATTTGAGGGGAAAATTCCCCTCCGGGCCGTCCCATCCAGTCTTTTCCCAGCAACCAAACACCCACCAAAAACAGGCCACCATGTCCTATCCACCTAAATCCTCCCATCCAAACACACCCTAAGTAATGTTTCTTTTGGATGGAATAAGTTCACTCTAGGTTCCTTAACAGGACATCGAGTTTCAATTGTGTCCTTGAATCGCAACACTAGATATAATGTACCTCTCAACTCGCAAAACCAGTACAAACAAGTTCCCAAGGTGGATTTTGATGGTGGTTTCGGCTGATGTGACACCTACGTGGCTAGTTTGACTTGGTTTCCATGTGACATGGCGTTTAATGTAGCACAAGCATGAAGCAAAAGTTAGCAATTTAAAATATAAAAAAATATATGGTCCCACATGCCAGTCAAACCAAAAGATTAAAAAATAGTAGAACCCACATGTAAGTGGCCCTCACTTCCTCCACCTGACCCTCTCTCTTCTCTATCTCCTTCGGGCGGTTGCACTTCCTTCCCCCAGAATGCGGGCGGCGGTGGATATCGAGCTTGAGCGTCGGCACCGTCTCCCTCCGGTGCAACCCTCCATGTGAGTGAGAGCCTGTCAACCCATTCGCATGAGGGTGGCAATGATGGTGGGTGGCCAGCAAGAAGGAGGTCACAGTTGTCCTTGGTAGCAGTGGAGGATAGGACACAAACGAGGGAAAGGGACAGGTTTGGGCTGCTTCTTCATCAAGCTTGAGTTGTGCCACCTTGTTGCAATGTCGCTAAGGTCGAGCTACGACACCAGATTCAAGGGAGTGAGCGTCTTCGCCAATGTCGACGCTCCAACGTCTCTCCCTAAATCCTTCTCCCCTTTTCTTCAAATCGAGACGCCTCAATGATGCTTCTCCTTCTCCGGCTTCCACATGAGGGTCTTTGGGCTACTGTCACGGACAATCACCTCGTGGCTGGAGGAAGCGTCGATGAGAGAGTAGCTGAGGAGTCTAGCTAGGCAGAGCTTGCAGAGGAGAAGGGAGGCGCCACATAGGCTGAACCGGAGCAGGGACGACCGAATCGGTGGAAGAGTAGCTCCTCTCTTCTTTTTCCTCCTCCTCATCCTCCTCCCTGTCTCTGCACCGCGGGTTACGAGGAGGTGCTATTGCGGCATGCGGAGGAGCGTGACTTGATGGTGCGCATGCGGCACCGCATCCATGCCCATTTTGGGAACACCATACCAGCACCCTCGTCCTCGATTAGTTAGAGTGGCTTGGCCTCACGACCTATGCGGTCGCTGGCTCCGGCATCATCGCTGACGTTAGCTAGCAGCTGGCTGGAGGGGGAGAAGCCGAGATTGCGAAAGGAGTGGAGTACGGCTAGGAGAAGCCTACTTAGATGCGGGCCCATGCTTTTCATTTGTTTTCCTGTGACTGAAATGTTGGTCCTGGTATGTTTTTTTCTAATTGTTGTGCCACGTCAGATGAAAACCAAGTCAAACTAGCCATGTAGGTGCCACATCAGCCGAAACCGCCATCCAAATCACCTTGGGACCTCGTTTGTATTGGTTTTGCGAGTTGAGAAGCGTGCTATGTCTGGTATTGCGGCTCAAGGATGCAATTCAGACTCGACGTAAAGTTGAAGGACCCTGAGTGAACTTATTCCTTCTTCGAATTTTTTCTATTGCAGAATATTTGAAGGATTCGAATTGGGAATTGAATTCAGTTTTGAAATATGAATTCATAGGAAACAAGAGAATTTGATGAGGGAGCTTCATTAGGAAATTTTTGGATCGATTTGGCATTATTGATTCCTAGCCTAGGGCACACAATGAATTAAGAATAGGAAAAAGTCCAAATACCCCCTAAACTTTAGATGGAAGTCCGTCTAGCACCCTGAACTTTAAAACCGGACATCGTACCCCTTAAATTTTGCAAACCGTTCATATTACTCGCTAAGGTGGCTTAAACGAACAACTTTAAATAACTAATATAATATATTTGCATATCATCAGTTGTAAGCCATCAATTTATACATATACAATGATATCATACTATATTATTATGTTGGTCTTTATTATTAAGTGAGAGTTAACAACTAGTAAAAAGAAAGTTTTAACGGGGATTTTAATATATATGTCCAATGTATATGCCTTGTGATCGAACTTATCCAAAATATATACAAATTAGATAAAAACAGCTATAAAAACCATCTTAGGGGGTAATATGAATGGTTTTGCAAAGTTTATGGGGTTGGATGTTCGGTTTTAAAGATTAGGGTGCTAGATGGACTTCTATCTAAAATTTAGAGGGGTATTTGGACTTTTTTCTTAAGAATGAACCAATTTTTGCAATTGAACCTTCTGGTTTTTTATTGTTTATTTAACTATTATATACCCTGGAAACCCCGTGTTATTACACGGATGCTGCATGAAGACCTACCACTTAGTTAATAAATAAAAACCCTAGCAAATCTGCACACCAATATGCAGACATATTTTGATAATTTTGCTCTTGCAAAGTAACTAAACACCACACGTCAAGCGCGCACACCTGGAAACTTTGCTTCGCCATTGTTTTGATTACTTTCTGAAAACATATGTTTCGGCCTTGCTGCAATTATAATATCTTGGTTCACAAAAGAAGGGAGAGTTTTAGCTTAAATAATTAAGTTGGTTTGGGCACACATCAAGACAGCATTTTTTTTTCCATACTCTTTGTGTTGGATGGATGCAAAGTAATTGATGCATGTCAACAAAAAGTTTCTTCGAAAAAAAAAAGGTTGGAACAGGATCAATTCAGCCGGATGATCTAGTTACCGTAGGTTCTCAACCAGTGGTTAAACAGTGTGCACGCGTTGAAAGAGTCCAAATAAATACTCTATCCGTTTCAAAATATAAGAGATTTCGGGTGAATGTGATATATTCTGTGACTATAAATTTAGACTCCACCCAAAATCTATTATATTTTGGGACGGAGTCACGGAGGGAGTACTACGGATAATATGTCCACATAGACCATATTCCATGTGTAATACACCACTGACAAACTCCAGTTTCAGTACATCCTATTGGATAACTCGTTCTCTTTATTTTATATCATCACCATACAATCTCAGTTGCAACCTTCCTTTGTAACTTATTTTCCAGGAAAGGTAGAACTTTATTACAATCACTTAATGAGCACAAAATGTTGAATAGCCAAAGGGGCAGGGCATTCACCAGCCAAACCTCTGAGCCAGTGCATCAACAGGGGAACCGCTCCCATCAACTGCTTTCCATCGTTTGCACTGTTCAATTATCATAGCTGCTAGAGACAGGCCTTCACAGGTAACAAGCAGTGAACTCTCCTTCCTCCACGGGATGAGCAATGCAGGAGTAATCTACTAGGGCCGAGTTTAGTTCCAAAATTTTTCTTCAAACTTCTAATTTTTCCATCACATCAAAACTTTCCTACACACACAAACTTTCAACTTTTCCGTCACATCGTTCCAATTTCAACCAAACTTTCAATTTTGGCGTGAACTAAACACACCCTAGTTTCCAGGAAGACAATTTCACACTTCAGTCACTATCCTGCAGTATGACATGAATCCAATAACAAGCTTGCCATCTACATTTACCATTGGTGTTCCTTCCAGGCGACTTCCACGAGTTCGGAAATTTTATGTGTCTGCGAGCAATAGACGACACATATATAAAATTGCTAAGGTTGCTGTTCTATTAATGACTTTGTAAAAACTGCTAAAAGAATATTCTACAACATATTTCGGTAATCTAAACTAATCTTCAAATGTAAACATGTGTCTAGTGTTCTTTTTACCTGTCAAAATCATGTGCATGAACACTAGATCAGATGACTCCCACAATCAAACTATTCAACTCCCTGCTCCATGGGTTAGAAACTCAGAATACTTACTTTGCAGCTGGTTGGCACTTGGTTCCCAACACTGTCAGCATCCAACGGTGACATGGTGGAAAATGCGCTTGCCGTGTTCATTAGTTTGCTTTGGGCGACTGAATGGCTTATATAGTAAGAATATTGACTGACCAGGAGACAGTTACTGGCTTCAATTGGCTACTTTCAGTGTTGGACAAAGGTGAGAAGATGCTTCCAATATAGAGCCATATATTTCCCAGTCAGTCAACGGTTGTGATTGAAAGAATGGATGCCAGGTGGAAAGAGACAGCAAAATTTTGGTTCACATGTAAAATTAATAGTGGAACTGATTGAAGTGACATACCTGATACCGATCCTCGTCGCTGTAAGTAGTCTTGCAGTAATCTTGACAATTTTCTTTGAAGACTTAGTATTGACAATCACTGCCTGTTTTACATTTCCCAGTGGCCGCTGTGGCCCCGTCCAGACTCCAGATGCTTATAAAGCAGCAAGACCATGACCAGATATGGATGAAAACCCATTGTTTATTCATTCGCAATGCTTCTCCGGTTCTCCCACATATTTCCACAGCTCAAGCTCTGAAACTTCTCTAGGGCAACAACGCTAAGCACTATCAAGATGATTGACATGAGCCCCTTCAGTTCAGTGGTTCCTCTGCTCCTATTCGTCTTGTTTTCTGCGGTGAATCCAACTGTGAGATCATCCAGCGTGCCAGGAAATCAAGGTATCAACAGCACCATTCTTCCTTCTGCGGCCACTCTGGATGGCTGCCCACAGAGCTGCGGCAACCTGAGCTTCGACTACCCATTCGGCATCGGTTCCGGCTGCTTTCAGGAACCCAGACTTCAGCCTCACCTGTGACAACACCTCACAACCACCTAGGCTCTTCCTCCAGGGCGGCACCACAGAGGTTGTTGATGATATTGATCCTATTACATATGGTACCCCCTACTTCATGAGTGTCGATGTCGATTTTTCCCAAGTCATCTCCATGAGACCAGGTGCCAACACTTACAACATGTCATGGAATGCCCCTGGGAGATCTTTTGCTCTTGACTATGCTTTTCTAAACATCACGGGCTGTGACTTTGATATATACCTGATTGATCAAGACAGAAATAGCGGTGTTAGGTTTTGTACAGTTACATGCCCTGACAAAGAAATCACGGAGAAGGTGGCCAGACAGAACTGCAATGGTACAGGCTGTTGCACCATCGAGTTAGCTACTAGACTCAGCGCCTTCCAATTCAAATTTGTCCACCACGGCAGAGGTGAGCTCGAGGCACGCACTAACAAAAGCTCCCTATGGGACAGGATCAACATTACAACTGTCGATGCAAGCCTTTTGTGGAGTATTGTGGATCAACCAACATGCGCCAGCACGAGGGATAATAGGACGAACTATGCATGCATCAGCAGCTACAGCAAGTGCTATGATAACCCTTTAACACCTGATCTTGGTTATCTATGTGGATGTGATAGTGGATATTCAGGGAACCCATACGTACGCAATGGTTGCCAACGTGATAACGGTAATTTACCCCACTTTGAAAACTATATGCAGCTGCACAAAAAAAAAACTTTATGCACATGAATAAATGTTCTTTTTTGTTGAAAAATAAACGTTAAATGTTCTTTTTTGTTGAAAAAAGTGTTCTTGTTTTTCTTTGGTTTTAGGTAAAGTTTTGATTAAGCATGGGGAGAGCTAGATCTAATTCAAAATGTTCTCCTGTAAAACAAAAAGATCTTGACAAAATTATATATTTAGTTATTTACAGCACATTAAAACATGTACCGACAAAAACTTGTGCATAACTACACCTAAGACAACTTCCTTTGTTCTTTTATGCAATACGCATAACCATATTTTACACTTTTTTCTGTGCACAAACTATAACATATTGTACAAGATTAGTTTTACCCAAAACTTAGGTATAGCTACACTCGTTGTATTCTTAGAAAGCCTGTAATCAGAAATATACACATAATTTTGTTATATCGACAATACAAGATAAACCATTTTCTTAGCTGATAGGACATTACCTATTCAAACAAATTTACTTACAAGCATGTTAATTTCATATAAAATAGGATATATTCCAGCTCAACAGAAGGCAAACTGCTCCCGATCCTGTGGGAACATCAGTGTTCCATTTCCTTTTGGCTTAGAAGAAGGTTGCTTTGCAAGGAAGCTATTTCAGCTCAACTGCACAAATGCATCATCCTCTAGCCTCCAATTTGATGATGAACATCAGGTGGCATATATAAATATCAGTGAGGGTCTTGTGGGCATTAGATATACATCTTGGTATGAACAGCTGGAATTTAAAGTGTATGTACCTAAGCAACCAGATCTCTATGTTGGTTCTGGCGAATCATCCTCTGTGAAATGGGCTGTTGCCAATCTAACGTGCCTAGAGGCAAAGCAGAACTACTCTGGATATGCATGTGTTAGCATCAATAGCACATGCTTGGGTGTAAACTCTACAGATGGTTACATTGGTTATAGATGCCAATGCTTGCCTGGCTTTCAAGGAAATCCATACGTCCAAAATGGCTGTGAAGGTACTCTCTCTCACACACACTCCAGTATTTACATTTAACTGACTAATATGTGTGCTTATAAAACTAAGAATGGATCTGCTCATCTAAAATTTTTAAAGGGACTTCAATAGTGGTACTGGTACAGAAAAAATAACACAAATTTCATGCCTTTATGGTAGATCTTGATTATAACAGTTTTGGGTATGCTATTTGGATATATTTTACATTGTACTGACAAGTAGTCCTAGGCAGCAGAAGCACCTAAGCGAGGCCAAGGCCATAAGGATTCCCAGCTTGGCTATATTCATGCATGAAACTTTTATGTTTTCTAATAACTTATACATTAAAATATTATTCTGGAAACAGTGTTTTTCCTAGAAAATATATTCAACATTCTAATTCAGATCCATGATCATTGCAGAAAAATACCGAGAGAAATTCCGATTCTTACGAACCCCTGTACAGACATGAATACTATGAAAACTTGTAGCACACATCCCTCTGCATTTTACAAACTGTAGTTAATAGCATTATACTGCTGTTTTTTTAGTACAATTCTCTGTCGCTTAAGATTCTGTTCCCACATAAAAGCAGAACATCTTTTTTTTGGTCCATATTTTCCAGGAACAAACAACAAAACTACATTCTGTCAAGCATTTTATCTAAAGTTCACTTGAAATAGCAAAAATATGATTTTTTTTTTATCCTCCTCTCCAATTAGGGAACTCATAACTCTCTTGAGGTAATCTAGGAATGTTTTACTAGTCATCAACCCGTGCTCCTACATGGCTAGGAGTACTAAATATCACCTACTCCTACATGATATGTTTGAAGTTGTATTTCTGTCAGTATTTCCAACATTAAGGAACATATACATTCTTCAATCATGTTAAGTAAAATGCCTTGATCTACGGGACTTAAAAGCTGTAGCTATTTTCTATTATTTTTTGAAAAAAAACTGGAACTATTTTTAGGGGCATAGGCTGGGTTCCAATAAAACACCATAGTTGGTCTACATAATCTGTTTCATTGTTGCATGTGTTCTTTAAATAAATACTAATTTCTAATCCTACATTCCTACTGGAGTCCAAACGCATGCAAACAATGGTCTTTGCTGTCAGGATTCCAATTGGGTCAAATATGTATACACTTGGATTCAACCTATCATAAAGATATTTTCCTTTTAGACTAAAGTGAGAATCTCTGTATTTTTCACCTCATTAAGGTGAGGGCTTCAAGGAGGGCCTAGAAAGAAATATGTCTCCAACGCAGCTGTATCATGTTCCAAATTAACATCTGCCCCATCTTACTGAACTGTGGTTGCAGATATTGATGAGTGCAACACCCTGGGCATCTGTAAAGGAGTATGCCATAATACCATCGGAAAATACTATTGCACTGATTGTCCGTATAAAACACAGTATGATAGTATACAAATGAAGTGCACTTCAACAGGAAAGCAAAATATTCTGCTAGGTGAGTACTATGCGAATGTTAATTTGACAATGAATATGAATAAGATAATTCATAGCCAATTAAGGGGCATACTGCATATTACAGGTATCATTATTGGGCTTAGTGTTGGTTTTGCCATTCTACTTGTCAGCTTAAGTGCAACATTTATCAGCCGTAGATGGAAAAGGGACATCCAAAAGCAACTACGTAGGAAGCATTTCCAAAAGAACCAAGGCCTTCTCCTAGAACAACTTATACTATCAGATCAAAATGCAACTGACAAGACAACGATTTTCTCTTTAGAGGAGCTAGAGAAGGCAACAAACAACTTTGATTCTACACGTATCCTTGGTCGTGGAGGGCATGGCATGGTGTACAAAGGTATTTTATCTGACCAACGTGTGGTTGCAATAAAGAGGTCTAAGCACATTGAAGAAGGTGAGATCAGCCAATTTATTAATGAGGTAGCTATTCTCTCTCAAATAAATCACCGGAATATAGTAAAATTATTTGGATGCTGTCTAGAAACCGAGGTGCCACTGTTGGTATATGACTTTATTCCCAATGGTTCATTATTTGGTATTCTACATTCTGGTTCAAGCAGTGATTTCTCTTTGTCATGGGATGACTGTCTAAGAATTGCAGTTGAAGCTGCAGGAGCTCTCTGTTATCTCCATTCGGCAGCTTCAGTATCAGTCTTCCATCGTGATGTCAAGTCCTCTAATATACTTCTAGACGCAAACTACACTGCTAAGGTTTCAGACTTTGGTGCTTCGAGATTAGTTCCCATTGACCAAACTCATGTCGTAACAAATGTACAAGGCACATTTGGCTACTTAGATCCAGAGTATTACCATACCGGGCAGCTGAATGAAAAAAGTGATGTATATAGTTTCGGTGTGGTACTTGTGGAACTACTACTCAGAAGAGAACCTATTTTTACAACAGTGTCAGGATCAAAGCAAAACTTGTCCAACTACTTTCTCTGGGAGATAAAGGTGAAGCCAATCAGAGAGATAGTTGCAGCCTACGTTCATGAGGAAGCTACAGAGGATGAGATTAACAGTGTTGCTTCTCTTGCAGAGAAGTGCTTGATGCTCCGAAGTGAAGATAGGCCAACAATGAAGCAAGTTGAAATGACTTTACAGTTCTTGCGAACAAAAAAATTGAACTCATGCCATGCAACTCCAGAAAATGATGCGGAGATGCAACAGTTGCTACAAAGAAGGTCAGAAGCTAGTCGCGAGCAATTGGCTATTGACTTGGGTCACAGTGCTAATTCTGGGTCTCGAAATAGTCAGAAATGCTATAGCTTGGAGCAAGAGTTCATTTCATCTGTTGGGGTGCCACGCTAAGTTGATAAGAGCTGCTTTACAATTAATCTGAAATTCACAATGAGTCGTGGGCAAAAAGGATTGGATGTTTTCCCAATTCTTAGCAGGCCTCAAATTTGCACATCTACTACTCAAGCAATTGGGTCTACCATATTTATTAAATAATATCCCATGCAAGTATTCCTTATCTCCTTTTTGCAGAGTATCATTCACAGTAATGTACATATACAGTTATACTGATATTGTATTTGATCACTACATGCATATTTATCATACTGGTTACGAAAGTTTTGTTCCCATGGATAATAAATTAATTGATGTATGTATCTAGGTGAGAAATGGTTGGAAAATACTACTAAAAGTATTATATAAATGCAACACAAGAGTCAGGGTAACACTACTTATGCAGTTCTGCAACTACTATCTGCAGGCTCCGTCAAGGTCTGACACTTTCTACCTCTAGCAATCTTCTCATTCTCATCTACCTTTACCATGATTTGAAACATTATATGGTTATTAAAGCTGACAAAATAATCAATGAGCATACTCTATGTGATTATTAGGTGACATCTGAGATCAGTAACTAAATATGCTGCACAGATATATGTGAGTTTGTTTGGATCTTGCCATTTTGAACCTTACCAAATTTTTGGACAAGCCAAAATTTTGGCAATGCGTGGGCGCACGTTTGGTTTGTGGAAAAAAATTAGTAATGCTACACGTATTGTATTGTTTGTCCTTGCCAAAATATTGGTAACACCAAATTCTTTTGCCACAAATCAAATGCATGACCATTGTATTCCATTGCCCTTTTGTTTAGTGTGGTTCGTTTGGGATATGAACCAAACAAGCCCATATAGTAGATATAATCAGTTAATAAGAGAGGATCAGCATACCCTGATGAAAAAAGGCCGATTCCACACAGAAGGAACCCTATCCATGACGGTGGCATTGGCAGCAACCATCCGTCCTCGATCTGGCAATAATCAAATCTGCAACTGCGACTCACAAGAGCAGAGGGAAAAGAAAGGAAATTGGAAAGGAGTAATTAGACAAGGAGGAACCACAAAGAAATAGTGGACAAGAATCCACATCCACAACCGGACGGTGGAACAGGAGAAGGGACAATACCTGTACAAATCCAGGCCAGTAGGGATTGCTCGGCAGAGCGGTAGAGGAGAAGCTGCTCGCGAGTCGCGACAATCCGCCGGGCTTTGGGCTACCGGCCACCGAGAGATCTTGCAGATGAAAGGCCGGCGGTGATGGTGGAGAGAGGAAGCATTTTCCAGCGGACGACCGGGTGATGGAAAAGTCCGTGCGAAAAGAAAAAAAAAGACGATTTCGATTAATATAAGAGAAGATTTATTTTAAATAGTACAGTTCATAATCATGTAATCCAAGTTATAGAAAATCACACATAGTTTAACGCTTGACACTTAATTATATATTTTTTGATATTAAAATTTTACAAAATCACACTGTTGACGAGATGACATGGTTCTTTATCTACTTATATTTACGATGTGGGTGTGACATCTTGAATATTCCACCTACGATAAAGCCCTCAAGTCCACACCCTAGGATAAATAAGCACGTTATCTCGTGGGTAAATCCGTTCATTGATAGTATAGTTTTCGAATTTCAATCCAAAATATATGTAGTTAAGTGTCAAGTCTCAAAGCGTGTATGGTTTTATGGTTTTATGTGACTTGGACTTTGGTGAATTTTTTTTTGAGTAAATTTTACAAAACTACATATACTTTGACCAAAATATTGTAAAACTACAGATTTAACATGATGTATCACAAAATTACAGATTTAACACTAATTTTATCACAAAACTACAGATTTAAGGTAAAATATCATAAAACTACAGATTTAGTAACAAAGTTATCACAAACATACAGGTTTAATGTCAATTTAACTTGGATATTTATAACTCAAACATTACATTAGTGCAAAGGATTTAAATCCTAAAATATGTAGTTTTGTGATAATTTTATTCTAAAATATGTAGTTTTGTGATAGTTAATCTTAAACCTGTAGTTTTGTGATAAATTTGTTGCGAAATCTGTAGTTATATGATATACGACCTTAAATCTGTAGTTTTGCGATAATTTGGTTAAAGTATCTGTAGTTTTATGAAATTTACTCATTTTTTAAAAGAAATAAAAGAAAAGTGATAAAATTCTATTAACCGAATGAAATATGCTAAAAAATCATTTTATCGAATACACTCGATTAGGTTGCTAGATTACGTAGATTTTGTCACAACACAATTCTCCCAATATTTGAACAGTGATGCCTATTATAATTTTATTTTTTTCGTCTCCTATATATCCATTCTCTACTTTTTACGGTCTCTTCCTATTCAATCTCTACTATTATAAAAATTAAAGATGTTTTTGTCGATATTTTGGTACGTCATCCGTGTTTGAGTCAGTTTTTAAATTCGTTCGCTTTTGAAAATACAAATCTGTGTTTGAGTCAGATTTTAAGTTTGTTTGCTTTTCAAAATACAAAAGAAGTCATATAAGATATATCTTTAAAAAAACTTGCATGCTAACTTGAGATGAATATCGAACTCCTAATTAATTGCAGCTCATTATTTTTTAGAAAAAAAAATCTAAGCGAATTCCCACAATGAATTTCACCCTAGCCAAACCGTATAACAATAATAAATAATAAAATTAAAATAACATTAACCCGTTACAACGCACTTTTCTAGTTTACATAAAAAATTGCAATCCGTCACTTATTTTACCGTTAAGATAAAATAACGCACCTTTGTGTTGTTGACCTTCTTTACATGTTCTGGTTTAATGGCTCTGACAGCAATGGTGAGAAATACCATGAACTTCATGCAATCATAATTAGACAACTATAAATCTTTCATCGCCACTAGTCGTATAATGTCTAACCTCATGAAAGCACTTGCAAAATGCCATCTTCTCACATATTAGGATGAAACTAGCTAAGGGAGGTAGATTCTTCAAGAGTAAATTGCGTTTAGGGCCACATTTTATCACCAAAGTTTCACTTTGGACTACCCTTTAAACCATCTTTTCACTTTGGACTAGATTAATTTGCCTTTGTTTCACTTTGAACCACCCCAAAAACTTTTTCGAGCACATAAATGACTTTAACCACATCGGCACCCATAAACCGATAATCTTCCCGATTTACATGTAGACTATTCTTCGCAAGATTAGAGGGTAGAATGGTAGATACAACTAGAAAAGTAACTTGGGGTAGTCCAAACCATAACAAAGGTAATCTTACCTAGTCTAAAGTGAAAATATTAGTTAGAGGGTGGCCCAAAGTGAAACTTTGGTAATAAAAGGTGGACCAAAGTGCAATTAACTCATTTTTCAATTATCTCCTTCTTAATGCACGGTGAAGTTCTTCCGTGATTCTCGTCCTATCTTCCTATATAGTTAGTACCCACTAAGAGGCATTTACTCCTATAAAACAAGGCATGCAAGAAGTCACATCATCAATAATTTTAAGCCATCAGATCACATTAGCACAATGATAACAACAGTTGAATCAAGAAGCTACTTATTCATCCAATTCAATCATTTATTAGTTATCCAATCACCTCCCTTTGCTCCACCTCATAGTCACACATAGCACTATTATATATTTTATACATAACATCATGTTTTCCTAATACAACTCAAATTATTGTTTAAGATGCAGATTTTGTTTTATTATGTATGATTAGATAGCATATAATTATTAGGTACCGTAACCTGAATCAATTTTCAGAAAAAGCTTGAATGAAGCATAGAGATGCAAATTGTCTAACTACAACGATATGCATATTGCGTATGAAAATAATATTCATATATTATAACAATACACAATGACGCTTGGAAAAATAAAGCATGAATTGTATTGTAGTAAAGTAAGGTATATATAAAGCCACATTATCATATATTTTGTATATATATAGAGCTGCACTTAACCATTTAAAACTACGGTTTTGTTTGGCGATAAAACTACGTACAAAACCCACGGCAAGACGTGGGGTGCCAACTAGTATTCTGTAGATCAATGCCTTGATTCATCTCCGTTTATGGCTGTGTGGGCACAACAATTTCGGTCCTATGTGTAGTAAAGCTGCATTGATTTTTTAATGTCCATCATATCCTGCATATAAATGGCCAAATGGACCGTCCGGCCCAGCACAGCCCAAGCACGACCGGGCTCGGGCCATGATCAGTCGGGCTGACCTACATGTTGGGCTGGGCCAGGCCCGCCCACGGGTTTCACCAACGGCCCAGGCATAGCCCAATAAGCATGCCGGATCGACCCGAAGGCACGAAAGTTTATCGTGCTCTATTTACTACTACTATCTCATTTAACGGTAGTAGAAATGTGGACTGATATTGTCGTCATTTAGTAGTGATTATTTTTTTTCTTTTTTTTGGCTTTCTCGATGGAATATGAGCATGTCAACGGAATGAATGACCGCAGATCGATCTAGAAAAACGTAAATAACAAAGTTACCTATTATCACTATTAATAAATTACTAGCAGTATTAGTATAATACTACTAGTAGAGAGCATCGGAGCATCGCTCATTAATTCTACTCATAGTATAATACTACTAGTAGGTCAGCCTGGGCCTAGGCCTTGTGACCGACAATAGTGAGCCGGCCGGTATTCTCTGCGACGGTGATGTCTTGAAGCTTGGTTGATCCTTATAAATCAAATTGTTGATGGCGATGATTCCGATTTAGAGAAAGAACATACTCTTTCTGGTCATATCTCTCAGAACCAAAGTCGTCAAAGAATTTGTCATTGGAAAATTCGCCTCTTCAACTCGACTTGTCGAAGCCTTGAAGCACCAAGTTTCCCTACTTGGCATACCACTGTCGACAGTTATATCCGTCTATGGTATTCGTAGAATATGGAAATCGTTGGTGCCGGGGTATAGCGAGATTGAGATAAAAGAGATGGGAGACATGGATTGTTATACAGGTTCAGACCACTTAACTGACAGGTAATAGCCCTACTCGTATTGGCCGAAGCTGATATTGCCTTTATATATCAGTATCACACAAGTAGAATATTTTGGATGACCTACTCTAGTCTCTGCTTCCTTGAATATGAACTCGGCAAGATTGAAGTTGTCTTGTATTGGCTTGTTTTCGGCTCTTGTGTGTCACGCCCGGAATTTCTATCCAAAATTCCAAACGCTTACATGTGTGTAAACCCTCGTCCAGGAATCAGCCGAGGCACACAATAACAAATTGATAATAGAGTACAATTATTATTCTAATTAATAAGCGAATAAAATGTCATTACAGAGGTAGATAGTTCCTCTCAATCAATAAAGACCTAAGCAGCGGAAAATAAGATAAACGGCGCAGGCGACTTCACTCCACAGGCAGCTTGACCAAGGCTACACCTAATCCTCCACTCCATCAGCATCACTGTAGAACTCCTCCTCTGATGAATGATTGCAAGGTGAGTATATGACATACTCAGCAAGCCACGCAGCAAATATGCAAGTGCACGGGATAACAAAGGAAGGCATAATATAGGGCTTATTTGCAAAAGCGGCATTTGGCAAACATTTAAGAATTGTAAAACAGTAGAGCAATTAATCATCAATATTACTCAACACTGTACAACATACCCATGCTGTACAGGCCCAACCATCCTGAACAACCATACCGGCTGTACAGATCTATCTCCAAACCAGGAATATACCATTCCAAACCAGGAGCTAATCAAATTATTACCAGTTATAACATCTTTTATTATGGTGAGAAGTGTGAGTCTAATCACGAAAGACATTGCTAGACCCGCCCATAACCGCGGGCACGGCTATTCGAATAGTTTCACTCTGATCAGAGGTGTACCACTGTACCCACAAGACACAGCCCCACGACATGTCACCATGCGCCTTGATACCACCACGGTACCTCAGAAAGGAGCTGTGACAGTACCCTTCGCACAACACAATCCACTACAGTGCACCATTCCTGGATCATAATCACCCCCTTATAAACAAGGCATGGACTCCCCAGCGACCCCCGTGGGCTTATCTCCGCCACTTCTCAGTCTGGTACCCCGCAATGAACTATGCTATACAAAAGGTAAAGCCGTTGCCCACGCTGGCTTGTGGTTGGCACGGTTAATGTTTCACAACCGAAACTCGTGAACCGGTCCTTAATTGTCATGAGCACGACCATCAAAACCATGTGCTCACAACCCACCATTATCAAGTTTTAGTTGACAAATTATTTAATTAACCAATCACGATTGACCATCGTGAGTTATCATTATGCCATCATTAAATAATAGTGAGTCATAACTATCCCATTTATATGATCTAGTGTTTCTAAGCATGGCTAAGCAATCATATCTAATATTTAGCTGAACTAATATATATATAGCTCAACTAGTCAAGTTATAATAACCCAAGGTATCAAGGAATAAAGTAATCAAGAACAAAAGGGCTATAACAAACAATAGGTTAATTCCACCCAATGACATTCGAAAATAAATGCAATAGTTGAATAGAAACAATAGCTTTAAACGGGATCAACATGCTCAAAGGGTTGTTTGGGATCTGTGTGACTTGCCTTGCTGGCCTTGGAACTCTTCAAATTCTTCTCCTGCGAAAACGGACTCTCCGGGAACGTCGGAATCTAAACAGAAAAGAGCAAAAACACCAAAACAGCACATAAACAAGCATGAACAGTACATGTGGATATTTTTAACATGTAGATCTCAATTTTAGAAAAATTTAGAGACTTGAACCAACTAAATCCGAGCTAAGATGAATTAGTTATGAATTTTCAAAGATTAAATCGGATTAAAACACTTATATGGATTTTAATTGAATTATGACGCAATAATGAATTATTTTTGAAAAGAAAAAGAGGATTATTGCGTCAGCGGCTAGGGTTCACGGTGAACCAGGTGCACGGCAGCGGCTCACGGGAACGAACGGCCGAGATCAATCCAACCGGAACGAACGGCCGAGATCCATCGGTCCACGACCGGTCCACGGCGGACGGCGTCGGTGACGTCGGCGATGACGTCATCACCGGCGGCGGCTCGGGCTCGCGCGCTCGCCGGTGAACGACGGCGCAGCGGCGCAAACGGAGGGCACCAAAACGATGCGGACGACGCGGCGAACTCACCGGTGACCAAAGCGACGGCGGAAGATCAACGGACGGCGACGGCGACGAGGTCGAAGCGGCGGAGATCTTCGGGTCGACGACGGCGGCGATGCTCCGGCGGTCTTCGGCCAAAACGGAGGACGGGACGAGGACGGCGACGACTTGGCGATCACGACGGTGGTCTTCCCGAGCGACGACGACGACCGGAGCGGCGGCGGCGCACGGCTGGACGAACGGCGGCGACGGCGGCGCTAAGCGGCACGGCGCTAGAGCTCTTCCGGCGACGAGAGGCGAAGGCGAGGGTGGCGGCGGGTAGAGGAGAGCTCGGGGGTCCTTTTAAAGGGGCTAGGAGGTGGCGGCGAAGGCCCACGGCGACCGGCGACGCGAAGGAAAAACTAGGGTTCGGGAGAGAGAGAGGAATCCGATTCGAGATCGAATCCGACGCTTTCCAAACGATTTAGCCGATGATTCCAAAAGGAAAAAGGTAGAGTGGATCACGGGAAACATTTCCCCTCAACCAATTTCACCGGAGATGGAAAGACGCAAGCAGATTTGGAAGGAGACGGTGGCGCGGCTCGGCTAGGGTTCGGCCGGGCGACGGCGCGACGAAGACGACGAGTCCGACAGGTGGGCCCCACCTGTCAGCGACACCGAGAGAGAGGAGGGAAGGCACGGCGGACTGGGCCGACTTGGGCCGGCTGGGCCGAGGGAGAGAGAGAGAGAGGTTTTGGGCCGACTTTCGGCCCAAAGCCAAAAGAGAACTTTTTAAAACCTTTTTCAATTAAAATTATTCATGAAATGCAATTCCATTTATTAAAAATACTTCCTTGGCTCACATAAATCCCAGAAAAATCTAGGAACTATAGAATCAAGTAAAGTATTTAATAAAATTTTATCTGGCCCCATTTTATATTGGAATTTATTATTTAAAATTAAATCTTTTCTTCTAGGCTTTTAAAATCATTTCTAATAATTCCAATTAAACAACAATTTATAAATTTGAGATTTTTAGGGTGTGACACTGTGTTGACGTGTCACCTCTCCTCCTGGATGGGATGCATCTCGTCAGCGCGTCCCTCGCCGTTGCTGCCCTCGCCGGTTGTGCGGCTACCATTCCTGGTGTAGACCATCTGGAGGAAAAGCAGATGGGGGAAAAAGAAGAAAAACAGATGCTCAAGAACTAGGCTTTAATATGTAAGAATTTAAACTGCAATTGTTCTGATCTAAATTAAAACACTTAAAACAGCAACCAAAAATCCTTATTAAGACAGCCACATCATAGGCACATGATATCGACCGTCAACTGACCCACAAGCAAGCAGACCTAAACACACAAACTAACAAGCAACAGCTAAACAGTCGGTAAACTAAGGGAAAGCGAGCCTAATGCTCGGAACGGCTCCTGCGGTCGGTGGAGTCGAAGGCGTCCTCCTGCTCGTCACCAGGTCCCTCTGTACGACTCCCGGAGTCTGACAGGAACGCCTCGTCGCTGCCCGGCTCTGAGCCACTGGAACTGCTGCTGCTGAGGTCGCGGCTGCAACTGGGAGTAGCAGACAACCATCTCCCGTTGCCACTAGCTGGACCCCTGGCGGCTGTCGCTGGAGCGAAGGAGAGGGCGGACGCGGGAGCTGGCACTGGAACTGGAGCTGGGGCTGGAGCTGGAGCTGCGGGAACTGCAGGCGGAGGTGGGTTCCTGGGCGCAAGCTGAACGCGCACGGGTGCAGTCGTCTTCTTGCGTGGCGTGGTGCGGATCCGGACTCCTCCTGGCGCTGGGAGACCCTTCAACTGAGCATTCTCCCTCTTCAGGCGTGCTATCTCATCCTTCAAAGCCACGATCCTCACGAGCTTCCCATCGTTCAAGGCCTTGCATGCCTTGTGCAGATCTGAGTGCATCCTGTCCATCCCCCTCATCACGGTGCACATGTGACCGAAGGTGGTGTCGTTCTCGCCGGCTGTCGGACGGAAGGTGCTGACATCGTCACCGCCGGCTCGACGAGGGTGGAATCGGTACGCCGTGTCGTGGAAGACGTAGTTGTGGCGCTCCCGTAGTCTGGCCATCATCAGGTACGCTGCCTCCTGACAGGCGTGATCTGCTGTGCCTCCGGACGCCTCAACCGCCATGTTAGCGAGACAAGTGCCCACGTAGCCATGGACCTCCAGGCGGACACGGTGAGGGAGCTCGCCACTGAGCGGTGGAACCGTCGTGTACTCTGGCGCGTTGGGGTAGCCCACCACCAGCGTCATGCGTGCCAACTCTGCCACGAAGTCGTCCATTCCTTCCCCGCGGTGATTAGGTGGGCGGGCGGCCATCTAGAGAAGACAAAGGAGTAGGATCAATGCATGCTCAAATCCAAGTTTAAATAAAGCAATAAAAGACTCAAATAAAGGAAGCGGGCAAGAACGAAATTTTATGCATAGATCATTTTGCATGAGAGCGAATAAATAAGACAGACTTACATAACGATAAAATAATGGGGAAATTAGATACATAATAATAACAATAAGAGCATAAACACCTTGCAACCCATATTTTTGAACTAGGACCTAATGCATTCCTCCCGTCAAATCCCGACTGGCTGACGAATAAATCCCAAATAATTTTACTAAAACCCTAGACTGACTTGTTTTGGCAAATCTCGCTTAAACGAGCGACAAAAATTTTTCCCTTGAACCACAAGAACAGATCCCAATTTTCCCGGAACAAATAAACTTGCAAAGAACATATGCAATGAAAGGGATTCAGAGGGCTCTTAGGTTTTTCCATTTGGCTTGTCCTACGGTCAACCTGGCTCTGATACCAACTTGTCACGCCCAGAAATTCCCGAATGGAATTCCAAGCAGAATGTGCATTAAAATCCCCGTCCAGGACCAGCCGGGGTACACAAACGACATTGTTGACATTCAGATCCACGTCTTACAAACATCATAAAAGTCTTACAAAAATGCAGCGGAAAAACAAAAGACAACTGGAGCTAAGTCTTGACTTGAACAGCAGCGGGAACACCACTCCACAGGCATCCTCGACGGCACGGACGAAGCCTACTCCTCGGAGAAACCACCATCGGACGCATACTCAAACTCTGGGGTTGGGGAGAAATAGAGCAAGACTGAGTACTACCCACTGTACTCAGCAAGTCATACCGGAATAGGGGTATGATGCAGGGATTTATCAAGGGATAGCTATAAAGTTTCATTTGCATAATACGGGCATTTATAAACAGGAGTTGTAAGAAGAAAACAGTTGTAATAATTAATAAATATTAATCATCCACTGTCCAACGCTATCCCACGTTGCAACAGGCCCAACCATCCACCTAAACTATCCAAATTCATTAGACTAAACTAGGGTGAAACTAATCACGGTGAATCTGGTTGACCGCCCATAACCGCGGGCACGGCTATTCGAATAGTTTTACTCTGATCAGAGGTGTACAACTGTACCCACAAGACACAGCCCCACGACACGTTACCGTGCGCCGACATGCCACCACGACATACCGGAAAGAGGCCGTGACAGGACCCTTCGCATAACCCCCTATAACCAAGCACACCACACCTCAGGTTTCACCCCCACTCCTCGCAAGGCAGCGGGCAGTCCCCTCTCGTGCCTAGGTGAATCCGGAAGCGACAGAGGCCGTCGCAGGGCCCGCCCCGCTCCATCACGCTCACCCTTGCCTGGATGCGTCGGCTAGAGGAAAATTACACTACAAGCCCAGCCGTTGCCCACGCTGGCTTGTGGTAAGCACGATAAATTCTTCCAGGGTTTCCCGCGAACCGGTCCTTAATTGCCATGGGTGCGACTAGCAAAACCATGCACCCACAGCCCACCATGTGGTTCATTTTAATTAGCCAACACCAAAGCGGTGGTGCTAAAACAACATTACCATTAAAACCTGCAGTATATACTTTAATAGGATTTTTCCCCAATGTGTGCTAGTTGAACTAAGCATGGCTAAGCAATCCCTAGTCCAAACTCTAATCATGTTATAACCCAAGCTAACAAAGGAACATGGTACAAAAATAACAGGGCTATGACAATAGGTAAACATCCCATAGTATTATTGCAAACGAATGCAGTATTTGAAAGAAAACATTAGATCATTTACAATATAGGATCGACATGATCAAGTGATAGGCATGACTTGCCTTGCTCTGCTGCTGGAGGGACCTCGGCAACAATCTCGAAATACTCCGGAGCGTCGGAAAAGCCGGAATCTAAGCGACACACAAAGCAAACAATGCAAACAGGCTATAAGACTACTGAAACAGAGAACAAAACCATTTTTAATGGATTCTACACATTTTTCTTGATTTTCTGAGACTTGAATGGGCTTAAACGGAGCTCGGATGAATTAGTTATGAATTTTAGAAGATTAACTGTGTTTATTACTATAACAAAAACCCTTAAATAATTTATTGCGCAATTAATCCCAGGGCTGACGTCATCGGGGAGGCGGCGGCGGCGGCGGCTGACAGGCGGGGCCCGCATGTCAGCGGCGCGCGGGTGGCTGGTCCACCGTGGACCGGGTCCACGGACCGGAAAAGGGCGGCACACCACCCGGGCGCCGAACGGACGGCCCCGATCTACCCGAGGGTAGATCGGACGGCGGCGGAGGCGCGTGGCCGGCACACACGAGCGGCTTGAGCCGGCTCGGCGGCCATGGCGCACGGCGGCGCGGCACGACGCGGCGGCGGCGCAAAACAGCGACCAACGGCGACCGGCCGGCGGCGGAGGGCGGCGGCATCGCGACGACACGGACGATGATAGCGGCGGCTAAGCGGCTACGCGGCTAAGCGGCGGCTAAGCGGCGCGGCGGAAGAAAGAGGGAGATAGGGGAGGAAGAGCCTCACCGACGACGATCGACAACGGCGAGCGACGGAGGGCGATGTCGACGGCGAGACGAGCTCCGGAACCACCTAACGAACAAGAGGAGAGGGGTTAGATGGAGAGAGGAAGATGCGGGAGGACGAGGGCGCCGACCGAAGGCGGTGGCCATGGCGAAGCTCACCGGCGCGCGGTGCGGGCGGGGTTCCGGCGGTGGATTTCGACGGAGGAGGGGTGGACGGCGTGGCCCTTGGGCTTGCGAACCCGACGGCGGCGACGGCGCGGCTTGGCACGGCGGCTAGCGACGGCTAGCGGCTACCGAAGCGGCGGCGGCGACGGAGGAGAGGAGGGCGACGGCGCTAGGGCGATAGGAGGCACGGGAGGGCTCGGCGAAATGGGGAAAAAGAGAGAGGAGGCGCCGGGGAAGCTTAAATAGGGGAGGAGGGGCTCGGACGTGGCCGGGGGCGCTCCGATTTCGCCGGCGACGTGGGGGAGGTGGAGGGAGAGAGAGGCGGGATTCGAAATTCGAATCCCGGCCATCTCGGGCGCGGGCGCGAGCGGGAGAGTGGGGGGAATGGGAGCGGGAAGTGCGGCGCACGCGCGGGCGTGGCCGACGTGGCCCGGGGAGGGCGGAGACGTGGGCGCGGCGGCGGATTCGGCGGCGGTTGCGGGGAAGCGGCGGCGGCTGGAGGAGGGAGACGGGCCTGACAGGTGGGGCCCACCTGTCAGCGTCCCGGAGAGAGAGGAGGGGCGGCGTGGGCTCAGCTGGGCCGGCCCACAAGGAAGGGCGGGCGCGGCTTTGGCTGGGCCTCGGCCTTCGGCCGGCCCAGCGGGAGGAGAGAGAGGAGAAGGAAAGATGGGCCGGCGGCCCATCTAAAGAAAAAGAAAAAGAAAAAGAAAGAAAAGGAAAAAGGATTTTCCTGGGGTTTAAAATTGCATGTGCTCATTTTTAATTGGTTAAAATTATTTCTAGAGCTCTGAAAATTCCACTAAAAATCTTGTTAGCGTATTTCGACATGTAGAACTCAAGAAAAATTCCACATGTCAATTCCGATTATTATTTGCATTATTTTATTAAGGTTTACTCTTGCTTTTCACAGGCATTTTCTTCAGACCATTTATAATTCCAATTTAGGCTTGGGAAAGAACTTCAGGGTGTGACAGGCGGCGGAACATTGGACTTACCCCTTCGCCGGAGATCAAAAAGCGATGCAGCCCTGCGTCAGGTGGCAAATCACGCCGGATGATAAAATAAAGTAGAAAAGGTAAAAGGTGGCGATACGCCAAATTGTATTGATCATCATCCCTTGTTTACAAGGTGTCGGGCCATATTTATACCCGAAGTACATAACATGTCCTTGTTGGACACGACTCTATCTCTATTACAATTTACTCTTTAAAATATGAACAAGTCCCTTAGGCAAACTCTTACCAAAAATATCTCTAAGGAAACTAACAAAATATCCTAATTAATAGATAACTTGCCATGCCCCATTCTCCTTGAACTCGGTCACTTCTGGATAAGCTTCCTTTAATAGATTAATTTCCTTAACCGAATATAGCAGGAATCTGACTATTGGCGATGTGATAATTCTTAGGGGCTTACTAAATTTCACTGTTAACAAGGGGTCTTGCATTTATACCCTCTGGTATCCCCTTGTCTAAGTAGAACCAGGGAACCAAGTATGGAAACGATCTAAGTAATCTTTATCGTGCCCAGTAGGACTTTGTTTCTCTTTTCTTATCCGGAACACCTTTTGTATATAAGACTTGACTCCGTATAAGACTTGGTATATAGTGGGCTCCACCAATCCTAACATAGAATTATTAGGTATGCCTTATCTATAACACTGACCGAATGTGGCAATCCTCCCTCAACCCCCACCTCTTCTCCTATCTGACTAATGGCGGTGTTGGCAACGAGATGACAATGTTGGTGGCGATGTGGTGGTCTATGCTGATGGGGGGAGAGGTTGCAGTGCTCACTGAAATGGTGCTAATGGTGATAGTTCTCCTCCACAACGACGAGCTACGGCACTGCCGTAGAATGCACTTGCCTCTTCCTGTGGATGGGACCTTCTGCATGGTGTCCCCCTAAAGATGGGGTGTTGGTGCGGTGATTATGTGTTGAAGGGGTTTTGAATGGTGGTGGCTGTTGGGAGCGATCGGGATGTGGCATGGAAGGGCAAGAGGTTCTCCAGGAGAAAGCCCAACCTGCTTTAGGGCCGTCAAGTATGGTGCTTTTGGGGCCGCAACCTCCTTGGAGGCAGTGTCATGGAATCTTCTTCCTTCACAGGGAAATTCTTTATATGGAAACTTTGTCCTGGTTTCCTAGGACTGACGATGGCGGCACATTTGGCATCACAACCTCATTGAAGACGTTGTTTGAAGGTCCTTTCCTACTGATCTCTACTCCGGATGGTTTGTCCTCTTGCGGTAGTGCTTGTGTCCACTAAAATGGCCATGTTGACTGGTCTGCGTGGGGAAAGTAGATCCATCCTTCTTTCTCACCCTCACTCTCACTCCTACCCAAAAGCATGGATGGATTTGAGTGCAGTGGGATGTTGGGCTCCTATCTGTCTCTCAGTAGTAGGCCATGTGTCGTAGACATGCGACGTGGCGTGTTGTTTTTCTTTCTTCATGATTATAGCCTTTTAGGCCATAGTCTTATAAACTTTTGTTTCCTACATTAATAACTTCCTAATGGATCATTTTAATAAAAAGACATAGCCAATCCGTATTTTTAAGTAGGTAAAGACAAGACATTATTCACGAGTTTGATTTGCATGTCTGAAGTGCGCCCTTGTTCATATTGACTATCGGTGAGATCAGTTCTTTGCCTTGGAATAGAAATATGTATTGACTAAACAAATCGCAGGTTCTAAACTTCTAATGATATACGTCGGACCAAAGGTGAGAAGGTGGCAGATAGTTAAGGTGGAAATGGCCATCACACATTTTCGTTCGATGCAAGTTTATTAATTTCCAACTGACGGCTGGAGAGATGCATTCTTTATTAAGAGAAAATGAAAAACGAAAGCCAGTAGGGCCACGCTTACAGTTCGTATAACCATTATTTTCTTTTAAAAACGCACTACAAACAAAGTCACCCACACTACACGAGCATTCACCCATATGAACATATTTTTTTTACCTATAAAAGACAATGCATTATTACCTTCAAAAGGCTGCTTATCATATCTTGAACGCTAGCAATGTCGCGCCCACCCCTATAAATACGGAAAAGCTAACTCGCGCGTACACGCGAGTTAAGCAAGTCGCGCGCACGCAAGAGTTTTACAGGAGGGAACAGGTATATGGGAATAAAACATTTTTTTTACGTATTTTTTCTTTCCTTTTCGTTCGCTTTATTTTTTTAGTTAGGCCACATCTTTTTTTTCTTTTCCTTTTCTTTTGCACGTTTTGGGTTTTTAGTTATTTTATATTTTGTGTTATTACTTTTAACTCAAATTTTTAAACTTTTAACTCATATTTAAAAACTTCCCTCTTAAAATTTAAAACTTTTAACTCAAATTTAAAACTTTCAACTTATACTTAAAATTTTTTTACCCATTTTTAAACTTTCAACTTAAATTTATAAATATTTAACCCGAAATTCAAAAATTTCAGCTTAAAAATTCAAAATTTTCATTTCAATTTTTTTAACTTTCAAATCCAATTTCAAAACTTTCAACTAAAAAATTCAAAAATTTTAATTCCAAATTTTAAAACTTACAACTCCAAAATTCAAAACTTTTAACTCGTATACAAAATTTAAATTTTTAAGTATAAAAAATGTCACGATCGGTGCCTATTGTGAGGTAATGAGAGGATTTTTTTTTATTGGTAACGCATAACAGAAAACAGGAAAAATAAGTGGAAACTGATTCCCTCGCGTGCGACTTGATCTTCTGGCGCATGCGTGCGAGTTAGTAGCACCCCTATAAATACACATAAACAAATCAAATACATAATGGTACTTTTGTTAAGGAGATGCCGGTCTTGGGTACGCGTATTATTTTTCAGATAACAAAAGTTCGAAATTAATGGTTCTGTTCAGATTATAAAATATACGTGTGGCTGTTTGGACGAATTCACACTATTCAATCGTGTGTTGGTAATATGTAATCTTAACCATTCTTTGGAAGAACTGGGATTCCCACAATCGTCTACTTTCTCGGTCCGTCAATGATTCGGTGTTTATTTGTGACCTCGTTTTCCCTCTTTCCTGGAGTGCAAATACATGATTGGATATATAGCACGAATTCTTTGAAATACGTTGTCCTGATTTGTACTTTATGCTCTTGTAAGTAATCTATTCTTTTTATAAAGTTACATCCCACTATCTTTAGAGCTTAATATGCAACCATATCACATCATCACCCACTAGCATCAATTACATATTTAACCTTATGCAAGTATGTAGCATCATCTAAAATGTATTTAGTTTTAGAAATCAACATGCAAGCATATTCAATCATAACTTTTCATAATATTTAACATATTATCAATATGTTCCATATTAAAATATGTGTATCATTTGTTTGTTTCATGATACATACTGATAAATAATGATGTTTTATTATTATCTTTTCTTTTTACTTCTAACTCGATTGTTAAAAAATATATATTAAAATTGTTTAGTAATTTTCGCAGCAAAACATAAGGAATCACCTTGTTGTTTCTTGATTTTTCTAAAATATGGCACTGATTGAAGTTCTCTTTGAATAATACGGAAGCAACAATTCCATCCACTGGACCTGCAGGTTGTAAAAGCCGAAATTACTACATAATTGGGGATTGTTTTATCTCAAGTAAAGTGATACACTTATGTGAACATGGACGCTTATTTCACAGGCACACTACAAACGCAAGCGCTCATACACACCCTATACAAATGCAAGTGCTCATACACACACGCACACGTACACTCACTAATATAACGCACCCACGCACACCCTCTCCTCTCCATATGAGAACATCCGTAAAATTGGGACGACATATTTTGAGATTAATAAAGTTGCGACACACCTCGCTGATGACGAATACATCACCTATCACTGAAAAAATAATTAGCCGTAAATACATGCATCTTGTCAAATTTGAACCTGAGTTGGTAGGTTCCCCGTAATAAAAACATAATTAACCAATTGAACTACGCTCATGCATTTTGCTGAACATGAACGTGTGATATATACACATCATTGTCTAGTAAGCTCACTTCACTTTCTATTGGCAAATGCATACTCGCTGGTCGCTACACAAAAATTGTGTTTCAAGACATGTCAGCAAGATTTTTAAAATTAGAAATATTCCACCAAGATCAAAGCTTGTAGCCAGCATGAAAATATTTCTCTTAGATGTGAAGTGAGCATAACTCAACTAGTTAGGTTACTGCGATGAAACTTGCCTATCTAGGTTCAAATCCTAGACTCAGCTCGGGTGTTGGCTAATTATTTTTTTTTGATAGTGTTGTCTTCTTCAATTTCAAGATACGTGGCCTAGTCTTTCGGAGATGTTTATAGGAATAGAATGTGCGTGTGTTATATGGGTGAGTATGCAAATGTGTATGTAAGTGCTTGCGATTATATTTGTGTTTCAAAATGGAAGTTTCACTTTGCTATATAAAGTGTTGCTAAGTTTTTTTTTATCATCCCAGCTGTTGGCATGCTTGGCGAAGGAAATGTGACAGGAAACCTTATTATACGAACCAAACAAGCATATATACATACATCTATGTTGAGTTTGGTATGCACGCACTACGTCTAAGTCCAGCTATCATGCATGAACTCGCAATCACCTTGACGGGTTATTGGTTATTTTACTTTGGTGTTGCATCTCCTTTGTTCTGGCCTTATGTTATTAAAGTTAAATTCTTGTTATAGTCCTCTGTGAGTTGATTAGCCATCAGCTATAATTTCAGAACCTCATGATCTAATGTTGTATGGATTTTTTATATCTATCATCAATTTAGTTGCTTTTAGGTAAACCGTGTCATGACACGCGGTTCATGGCTTTTTTGTTTCACAGGTGGGCCATCAACGTTGTGGGTGGTGGCTAAGCAAATGAGCGCAATCAGATATGAGCATCTGCCCGGAAAAAAACGTGCAGAAATGGTGTAGAGGAACTCATGATTGCTAACCAATGTGGCTATCTTAACTTGGTTTTTCATATGACTGCATGGGACCAACCTTACTACCTACCCTAACCTTTATACTAGTAGTACATTAATAAGGTTATCATTATACACATCACAACGGAATAAATTCAGTCTTCCACTAAGCAGCACAACAGGTATAAAGTCACTCATCGACATCGTCTTGGCCACCGGAGCCAAAGAGGACTGAAGATTGAAGAACTTGTGAAGTTTGGAGATGAGGATCTCTGATGCAGCACTTCCTCTGCTCCTACTTGCCTTTGCTGTGGCCACTATCGTGCAAGCTTACCATGGAAACATGACCCTTCCATCAGCTGCCACGCTTGCTGGTTGCAAAAGAAGCTGCGGCAATCTGACCTTCGACTATCCCTTCGGCACTGGATCATCACATTGCTTCAGGCAGCCCGACTTCGAGCTCATATGCGACGACACCACGCGACCACCGAGGTTGTTTTTCGGGAATAGCACCACTGAGATCGTCGAATCCCCTGATTCTGGTAAGATATACAATTAATTCAATCAGGGTCCAATATTAAATTTGGATAAGAGATAATAAGCTACTGGGATGCCAAGTCAAAAAAAATGAGTTTAGATTTTAATAGTTGTGATAACAGATAACCCCTGACTTATATAGGAATAAACATTGTTTAACAAAAGGTCCTTTGTGTGAGAATATTTATTAGTGAAATTTACCTCCAGTTATTGAAGGTGTTATTAAATGCTGGATTTGTTATTTATATTGAAATTGTCTAACTGCTCTTCTGAAAACAAAAATGAACAACAATTGAATATTAGGAGCAATACGGATTGTCCTCCCCTGTGATCATTATGCCTATACCAGTACCCATTAATTTTTTGTTTGTAACTTCCTCTCCATTGATTTCTTTGTCTCCAGGGTTTATCAACGTTGCTTTTTCCCATACCATCTCTATGGAATCTAATGTAAGTATGTACAATATGTCATGGGACACACCTGGGAAATCTTTCGCCCTTGACTATGCCTTAATGAACATCACCGGCTGCAACTTCGATACGTATAGGGTATTGCATGATCATGAGGGAGATATGCCTGCGAAGCTTTGCTCCGTTACTTGTCCGAAGGAAGGAATCACAGAGGCCGTTGCCAGGCAGACCTGCAACGGCACAGGATGTTGCTCTATAAGTGTTGAAATTGCTGCTAACAGCCTCCAGCTTATGTTTGTCCGCCATGGCAAGGGTAATTACGAACCTGATACACACTCTAACCGAAGTTCCCTGTGGAACACAATCAATATAACAACTGTCCGAGCAAGCATTTTATGGAGAATCCTGGATCAGCTGACTTGTGCCAGCGCCATGGATAACAGGACCCACAATGCCTGTGTTAGCAGGAACAGCACATGCATCGATGACCTCTTCATACCGGCTGTTGGTTACATTTGCTCATGTGATGGTGGGTACCAAGGCAATCCATACATACTTGATGGCTGCTTGCGTGACACAGGTAATTTAATTTACTGCAGAAACTACAGAACGATTCTCGATCCGATTTTCCTTTATCAGAATTAAAATAAAATGACATTATAAAAGGAGGGGACTAGGAGATTCTTCTGGAATGTAGTAAAAGATTGTGATCAAACTCAAGTATGTAACCATAAAAACTATCCAAAATTGAAAGCATATAGAAAATAACACATAATCTGAGAAAAATCAGGGGGCAACATGTACTATTCCCTAAAGCTAAATATTGTACTCAGCCAATCACATTTTGTAAGTAGTTCTAGCAATTTAGTTTTACTTCACAACAAGTTAATTTTTGTTTTCTAGGTAGATTTCTAATTGTTTTCCCATACATATTTTTCCATTTGGTAGCATTGTGATTATCAGCTCTTTGCTTTTATGAGATATTCTACCAGGAGTTAATCAATTTAATTACTACACTGTATATTTCGATACTTCCATAACAGCTAGAATTACATAGAGAATTAAGGGCCTAATATTTTAGGCATTTTATCTTACGTGACACATTGTAGCTAGCTAAAGTCTCAGCCCTATGTAACACCCAAGATATAAGTACTAGCAACTTGGTAATTGGGAAATTAATAGAACCAGAGAACATACACAATATAGTTTCTATCAGAAAAAAAATAAACCCAATATGCTGTCCGGGCAATTTACAGACCAGATGATGTTCAAGAGAGATATGCAGTGGTGATCATATCACTAGGGAGAATTATGATTAGTTTCATATATGAGTTTCTGAGACATCAACTAAACAACTAAAATCAAATAATTAAACCCCAAAAGACGTTTTTGGATGTTCCAAAACTTTGGTCCATTGAAACAAGACATAGGGACAGACTAAACACAAGAAAGTTTATATGTGTATATGCAATCTAGCATATGCATGGTGATATATTTTTAGAAAGAGCTCTTTTGGAATGTCGAATATTATAAAATTTCATTATTGAAAACAGGATATCATCCATTCCAACAAAAGAAGAACTGCACCAGAAAGTGTGGGAGCATCGATATCCCATATCCATTTGGCCTAGAAGAAGGCTGTTCCGCAAGGAAACTATTTCAGCTGAACTGCACGGACATGTCGTCATCCAGCCTCCAACTGAACGATAATTACCATGTGAAGTATATAAAAGTCAATAAAGGGCTTGTGGGCATTGAAGACACCTCATATTTCAAGCACGATATGTATCTGATGCATGTGTCGAAGGAGCCTCAACTATATATTGGCTCCGGGGAATCGGCCTCAGTGCAATGGGCCGTTGCCAATCTTACTTGCCAAGAGGCATGGCAAAACAAATCTGGGTACGCTTGTGTTAGCAACAGCAGCACATGCTTGCCTGTGGACTCAAGAGATGGTTACATTGGCTATCGGTGCGAATGTACACCTGGATTTCAAGGAAATCCATATGTCCAAGATGGCTGTCAAGGTTATAATTTCTCTTTCTCAGACAAGAATTTATTGGCTTTTCCAATAGTACAGGATTTTAATTCAGTGAAAGTACACGTGCATTCTCTATTCCCGCGTGCATTTCATATTGTATCAACAAAGTTTGTTGCTGACTAGGCACTAGGACAGATGACATGACATCGAGAAAGTTATCAATATTTTTTTCAAAAACCTCTCTGATCTTGCCAAGATATTGCAGATATTGATGAATGCATGACGCCGGGGAAATGTAAAGGGGTATGCCATAATACTGTAGGAAGTTACCATTGCGTGGCCTGCTCTCATAGAACACAATATGATACATCAAAAATGCAGTGCACCTCAACAAAAAGACAAAATCTTATATTAGGTGAGTCTTATACACTATTGATCTCAAAATAGATATGAAAAGAGCAGAACAGGGTAACCTGACTAATGAACATACTAACTGCAGGTATTGTAATTGGGTTTAGCTGCGGCTTTGGCATCCTACTTGTCAGCTTAAGTACAATGGTTTTCATTCGTAGATGGAAAAATGACATACAAAAGCAACTACAAAGGAAACATTTTAGAAAGAATCAAGGCCTTCTCCTAGAACAACTGATATCTTCAGATGAAAATGCAAGTGACAAAACAAAGATTTTCTCTTTAGATGAGCTCGAAAAGGCAACTAATAACTTTGACCCCACACGTATCCTTGGTCATGGAGGGCATGGTATGGTGTACAAAGGCATTTTATCAGATCAACGCGTGGTTGCAATAAAAAGGTCTAAGGACATTAAGGAAGGTGAGATCAGCCAATTTATTAATGAGGTAGCTATTCTCTCCCAAATAAATCATCGAAATATAGTAAAACTATTTGGATGTTGTCTTGAAACCGAGGTCCCTCTATTGGTCTATGACTTCATTCCCAACGGCTCATTATTTGATATTCTACATTCTGGTTCAAGCAGCCGATTTTCCTTGTCATGGGATGATTGTCTCAGAATTGCGGTGGAAGCTGCAGGAGCTCTCTGTTACCTCCATTCCGCAGCTTCAGTATCGGTCTTCCATCGTGATGTCAAATCCTCCAATATACTTCTAGATGCGAACTACACTGCTAAAGTAGCAGACTTTGGTGCTTCAAGATTGGTTCCAATTGACCAAACTCACATTGTCACTAATGTTCAAGGCACATTTGGTTACCTAGATCCAGAATATTACCATACAGGGCAACTAAATGAGAAGAGTGATGTATATAGTTTTGGTGTGGTACTTGTGGAACTACTGCTCAGAAGAGAACCTATTTTTACAACAGTGTCAGGATCAAAGCAGAACTTGTCCAACTATTTCCTCTGGGAGCTGAAGGCAAGGCCAATCAAAGAGATAGTTGCAGCTCAAGTTTGTGAGGAAGCTACCGAGGAAGAGATAAAAAGTGTCAGTTCTCTTGCGGAAATGTGCTTGATGCTCCGAAGTGAAGATAGGCCTACGATGAAGCAAGTTGAAATGACTTTGCAGTTCTTGCGAACAAAAAGGTTGACGTCATCCCATGCTGCAGCAGAAAATGATGAAGAGATGCAGTCATTACTACATACAAGGTCTGAAGTTAGTTGTGAGTCATTGGCTAATAACTTGGGTGTCAGTGCTAATCCTGAGTCTGGAAATAGCCACAAATGCTATAGCTTGGAGCAAGAGTTCATTTCATCTATTGGACTGCCACGCTAAGTCAGTAAGAACTGCTTTATATATAATCTGAAATTCAACCTGATTTGCGGGGGAAAAGGACTGCTACGCATGTTTTTCAATTATAAACTGTTCTCAAATATGTGCATCAACTTCTCAATGAATGTGGCCAGCCATTTTTATTAGATTATAATCCCAATCAAGGATTTAGTATATATCTTATTTACAAAGTATCATGCACAGTAAACCACTTCTTTCTTATCTACATTTTCATAACATGCATGTACTTCTTTCTTGAGTAGATTGCATACTCTTTTATCATGCATGTCACAAAAGTTTTGTGCCCATGGGCAAATTGAATGATGTATCTATCTAGGTGCGAAATGGTTGGAAAAAGTAAGGGTGTAAGTGGCTAACCCGCAAAACCCACATATATGCCAAAATAAACGACGAACCCGCTTATTTTGACCTATAAGTGGGTTCGCGGCTTACCAACTTACATCCGTAGGAAAAAAGTACTAAAAATGGTACTATATAAATTCAACATGAGCGTCAGGGTAACACTACTTATGCAGTTCTGCAACTGCTATCTGCAGGCTCCATCAAGGTCTGACATTTTCTGCTTCTAGCAATCTTCTCATTCTTATCTACATTTCCCACGATTTGAAACATTATATGATTGCTAAAGTTGAAGAAACAATCAACGAACACCCTCCATTTAATTATTAGGTTCCATCTGAGATCAACTAAATATGCCACACAAATGTAAAGTAGACGAACAAATACTCAAGAGGGGATCAACATACCTTGAAGTCCACACAGAAGGAATCCTGTGCATGATGGTGGCATTCAAGAAAACCGATTCGTCCTCAATCCGGCAATACGCGAATCTGGATTTGCGACCTGACATTTGCTAGCCCTCACAATCTCCCCGTAATTCTCTACAGCGAATCTAGCAGTAGAATAAAAATCCAAAAAAAAGAGGGGGAAAAATATTGTTATCATCGGAATTCAGAGATGCATTTGTAACAACCAGATAGCGACCCAAAGTTGTAACCAGTCAAGGAGGAATCGTAGAGACGAAAAAAGAAAAAGAAAACAAAAAAAACATTCCTTACTTCACCACCAGAATGGTGGAATCTAGGAAGGGGAAGAGCGGCGGTGGAATGGGCGAGGAATGTAGCCGGTGGCCGGTCTTGTGGCGGCGGAGGTGGGGGTGGTGGCCGGCGCCGGCCGCCGGGTGTGCCGCCGGTGACGACGAGGGGAAGGTGTTGACACGGGGTGAGCCGAGGCTGAGGTTGGGCAGGAAGGGGACTAGTGGGAAAGGGCCAAACTGGTAATCCAGGCCGAGTTTAGTTCCAAACTTTTCTTCAAATTTTCAACTTTTTCATCACATAAAAACTTTTCTACACACATAAACTTTCAACTTTTCCATCACATCGTTTCAATTTCAACCAAACTTTCAATTTTAGCGTGAACTAAACACACCCTGTGTGTACATACCAACTTTGGGTCTCTCTGTAAATGTTTCTTAGGAAACATTTTATTTCAGAATATTTAACGAATTTGAATTCGGTATCTTGAAATATGAATTCAGGGGATGGGGAAACGATGTGACGACGAAGATTTGTTAGGGAATTGTTTTGATAGACTTGGCACTATTTTTTGCAACGTCATGTGTACACCTGGAAACTTTGCTTCACCATTGTTGTGATTACTTGCTGAAAACTACTCCCTTCGTCCCAAAATATTAGCATTTGTAGAACAGTGACAAGTAACTTTTTAAATTTTGACTATTAATAGCAACAAATTTAAAAAGATTAATCATGTAAACTTGATGTTAATATATTTATCATTAAACGAACTATCACACTATGCAACTCTCTTTATTTAAAACATATCTTACTTTTGTAGATATTATTAGTCAAAGTACCATCTCGAAGACCGAGCCGAGGTCCAAAAATACTTATATTTTGGGACGGATGGAGTATATGGAGAAAACTATCCATTGGGCGCCTGATTACTCAAATAAAAATCGGATGGTCAGATGTTGCAGTTGACCAACAAGAGTGAAATATTAAGTTATATATATGATGAAAAAAAAAACAATAACTGAAACATTTAATTTTTTTATGAAACATGGTGAAGATACACGTTAAAACATGTCACTATCACGTATGAAACACCGAGAGTTAAGAGATTCAAACATATGTTTCTCTTTCATCAAAATATAATCATGTGATATCTTGTTGTAAAGATTTAATTATAACAAATATAACGGTATGATAGAATCATATAATGGATGAGTAGTTTATGAGAAAAATCTTTTTGAAGATTGCTAAAATGCATGTATGAAAGCATTGATGAATTGGAGACAGATGATATAGAGTTGTGGCAGGTATTTCCGATGAATTTTGTGAACACAATGAAGATACACATTGAAACATATCACTATCAAATACGAAACATAGACTTTTAGCGATTTGAAACACATTTTTTTCTTTTATCAAAATATAATAATATGATATCTTGTTGTAAGAATTTAATTATAATGAATACTTCCTACGTTTCACAATGTAAGTCATTCTAGCATTTCCCACATTCATACTGATGTTAATGTTAACATCAGTATGAATGTGGGAAATGCTAAAATGACTTACATTGTGAAACAGAGGGAGTACAACGGTGTGATCGGATAATAGATCAGATAAGTATTTTAGAAGAAAAAATATTTTCAAGATTGAGACATACATGTATAGATGGATAGAGTAGGGAAAGTAATTGATGCAAAGTATATTTGTACATACTCTTGCGTTGAATGGATGCAAAGTAATTGATGCCATCTCAACGAAAAGCTTAGAACAGAATCAAATCAGCAGAATGTAGTACGTTAGCATAGGTTCTCAACCAGTGGTTGAAGTACGCCGGTGTTCCACCGAATTGGAATAACCTTAACCTTTCAGTTGCACCTTTCTTTCGTAACTTCTTTTCCAGGAAATGGAGAGCTAGTTTTATTACAATCATTTAGTAATTAGCACGGATTGCTGAATAGCCGCTGGGGCAGTCTCACTGCCTGACCTTGGTGAACTGCTCCCATCAACTGCCTTCATCGATTACACAAGATTGAAATATCAGGTTCCATGATCACTCGGTCTTGAAACTGGCCAGTTTAACTGCTAGAGACACCTTCACAAGTAACAAGCAGTGAACTCTGTTTCCTCCACTGGATAAGCAATGCAGGAGTAATCTCCAGGAAAGACAGTTTCACACTTCAGTCACTGTATCCTGCAGTATGACGTGAACCGAATGAAAAGCTTGGCATCGATATTCACCATTAGTGTTCCATCCAGGCTGAGAAATAGCGAGCAATAGACAACACAAGCAAAATTGCTAAGGTTATTGTTCTATTAATGACTCTGTAAAAATTGCTAAAAGAATATTCCCCAACATATTTCAGCAATCTAAACTAATTCTTCAAATGTAAACATGTGTCGAGTGTTCGCTCTACCTGTCAAAATCATGTACTTGAACACTAAGCCAGATCCAGACTCCCACGATCAAACTGTTCGACTCCCCGCTCCATGGGTTAGAAACTTACGCTGGTTGGCACTCAGTTCCCAATGCTGTCAGCATCAACGGCATGGTGGAAAATGTGCTCGCCACATTCATGAGTTTGCTTTGGACATTTTGAATGGCTTAGAAAGCTAGAATGTTGACTGACCAGGACTCCAGGAATCAATTACTAGCTGCAATTGGCTACTTTAATGTTGAATAAAGGTGAGAAGATGCTTCCAATATAGAGCCATATATTGCCCAGTCAGTCAACGATGGTGATTGAAAGAATGGAAGCCAGGTGGAAAGAGAGAGCAAAGTTTTGGTTCACATGTAAAATTAATAGTGGAACTGATTGAAGTGACATACCTGATACCAACCCTCATCGCTGTAAGTAGTCTTGCAGTAAACCTTGACAATTTTCTTGCAGTATTGACAATCACTGACTTTTACATTTCCCAGTGGCCCCTGTGGCCCTGTCCAGACTCCAGATGCTTATAAAGCAGCAAGACCATGACCTAGATATGGATGAAAACCCATTGTACTCATTTGCAATGCTTCTCCGGTTCTCCCACATATTTTCACAGCTCAAGCTCTGAAACTTCTCTAGGGCAACAATGCTAAGCACTATAAAGATGATCGACATGAGCCCCTTCAGTTCAGTGGTTCCTCTGCTCCTATTCGTCTTGTTTTCTGCAGTGAATCCAACTGTGAGATCATCCAGCGTGCCAGGAAATCAAGGTATCAACAGCACCATTCTTCCTTCTGCAGCCACTCTGGAAGGCTGCCCATGGAGCTGCGGCAACCTGAGCTTCGACTACCCATTCGGCATTGGTTCTGGCTGCTTCAGGAACCCAGACTTCAATCTCACCTGTGACAACACCGCACAACCACCTAGGCTCTTCCTGCAGGGTGGGACAGAGGTTATCGAAGATATTGATGCTATTGTATACGGTAGCACCTCAAACTACCTATTTATGTATGTCACCGTTGATTTTTCCCATGCAATCCCAGTAAGTCCAGGTACCAAAGATTATAACATGTCCTGGAAAGCCCCAGGGAGATCTTTTACTCTTGATAATGCCTTGCTAAACATTACTGGCTGTGACTTTGATATATACCTGCTTGATCAAGACAGAAATAGCGCTGTGAGGCTCTGTACAGTTACTTGCCCCAACGAAGAAATCACGGAAAAGGTGGCCAGGCAGAACTGCAATGGTACAGGGTGCTGTACCATCGAGTTATTTGAGGCTACTCTCAGTGCATTCTAGTTCAAATTTGTCCAACACAGCAAAGGTGGGCTCGAGGCACAAACAAACAGAAGCTCTTTATGGGACAGAATCAACATAACAACTATCTATGCTAGCCTGTCGTGGAGTATCGTCGATCAACCAACATGCGCCAGCACAAGGGATAATAGGACCAACTATGCCTGCGCCAGCAGCAAAAGCAAGTGCTGTGAGAGAGCTATGGATTACCTGATCTTGGTTACCTCTGTGGATGTGATAGTGGATATTGGGGAAACCCATACATACCCAATGGTTGCCAGCGTGATAATGGTAATTCACCCCGCTATGGAAACTATATATATGCAGCTGTGTGAGAAAAAAAAACTATATGCATGAATAAACTTCTATTCTTTAAAACTAAACGAAAAGTTTCAGTTAAACATGGATGTAGCTATACCTATTTCGAAATGTCCTCCTGTACACAACACTGCTGACAGCATTTATATATTTAGAGCAAGTTAAAACATGTACTAACAAAAAACTTGTGCAAAATTAGTACATATATGCTATACATAAAAAATATAAATAACTTGTACTATCTTTTTTCTAATTAGTACATATATGTAGTACAACATGATGTACATATATGATTTGTACTTCACCAATCATGTAGTACAACATGATTGGTGAAGTACTCACTGCACAGGAGTGAAATCCAAATCTTAAGTATAGCAACACTAATGCTTGGAAAATCTGTACTCAGATATATATGCATAACTTTGTCATATCAACAATAACCATATTTTAATTAAGTGAAAGAACTAGGAATTTATCTATTCGAGTAAACTTACTTGCAAACATCTTATCATATAAAGTAGGATATATTCCAGCTCAGCAGAAGGCAAACTGCTCCCGATCGTGTGGGAACATCAGTGTTCCATTTCCTTTTGGGTTAGAAGAAGGATGCTTTGCAAGGAAGCTATTTCAGCTTAACTGCACAAGTGCAACATCCTCTAGCCTCCAATTTGATGATGAGCATCAGGTGACATACATAAATATCAGTGAGGGTCTTGTGGGCATTAGATATACATCTAATTATGAGCAGGAGGAATTTGAAGTCTATGTGCCTAAGCAACCAGATCTCTATATTGGATCTGGCGAATCATCGTCTGTGCGATGGGCTGTTGCCAATCTAACGTGCCAAGAGGCAAAGCAGAACTACTCCTGATATGCATGTGTTAGCATCAATAGCACATGCTTGGGGGTAAACTCTACAGATGGTTACATTGGTTATAGATGCAAATGTTTGCCTGGCTTTCAAGGAAATCCAGATGTGCAAAATGGCTGTGAAGGTACTCTCTCTCACACAAACTCCATTATTTACATTTAACTCACTATAACAAACATTTGAATGCTTATAACACTAAGAATGGATATAATTATTTAAAAAAATTTAATGTGACTTCAATAGTGGTACTGGTACAGAAAAAAAATCACGAATTTCATGCTTTTATGCTGGATCATGATTATAACAGTTTTTGGTATACTATTTGGATGTATGTTACAAAGTACTGACCAGTACTTCGAAGCAAGAGGAGCACCTAAGTGAGGCCAAAGCCATAGAGGTTCCTAGCTTGGCTATATTCTTGCTTAAAATTAATATGTTTTCTAATAACTTATACATTAAAATCTTATTCTGGAAACAGAGCTATTTTCTAGAAAAATATATTCAGCATTTTAATTCGCATGCATAATCGTTGTAGAAAAATACCGAGAGAAATTCCGATTCTTACGAGCCCATGAATACTATGAAATCTTGTAGCACACATCCCTCTGCATTTTACAAATTGTAGTTCATAGCATTGCCTAGATGTTCATTTTATACAATTATCTGCCTCTAAGATTCTGTTCCCACCTAAAAGCAGAACATCTTTTTTTTTTGTCCATATTTTCCAGCAACAAACAAACAAAACTACATTCTGTCCATCATTTTATCAAAAGTTCGGTTGAACTAAAAAAAGTATGATTTTTCCCCTGCGCTCCAATTAGGGAACTCATTACTCTCTTGAGGTAATCTAGGATTGTTTTTACTAGTCATCAACCCATGCTCCTCCATTACTAGTAGTACTAAATATCACCTACATGATATACTTGAATTTTGAAGTTTTATTTCTATCAGTATTTCCAACTTTAAGGAACATGCACATACCTTAATCATGTTAAGTAAAATGCCTTCACCTACGGGGCTTAAAAGCTGTAGCTATTTTTCCATTATTTTTTGAAAAAAAAAAAACTGGAGCGATTTTAGGGGCATGAGCTGGGCTTCCAGTAAAACACCATTTTGGTCTACATAATCTGTTTCCATTGTTGAATGTATTCATTTAATAAATACTAATTGTTTCTAATCCTACTGGAGTCCAAACGCAAGCAAACAATGTTCTTTGCTGTCAGGATTCCAAACGCAAGCAAACAATGTGTATACTTGGATTCAACCTATTATAAAGATCTTTTTCTTTTTAGATTAAAGTGAGAATCTCTATGTTTTTCACCTCCTAAAATTAAGGTGAGGTCTTCTAGGAGAGCCTAGTAAGAAATATGTCTCCAAAGCAGCTGTATCCTGTTACGAATGTCTGTCTCATCTTACTGAGTTGTGGTTGCAGATATTGATGAGTGCAACACCCCGGGCATCTGTAAAGGAGTATGCCATAATACCATAGGAAACTACTATTGCACTGATTGTCCTTATAAAACACAGTATGATACTATAGAAATGAAGTGCACTTCAATAAGAAAGCAAAATATTCTGCTAGGTGAGTTCTATGCACATGTTAATTTCACAATGAATATGAATCAGATAATTCATGGCCAATTAAGGGGCATACTGCATATTACAGGTATCATTATTGGGCTTAGTGTTAGTTTTGGCATTCTACTTGTCAGCTTAAGTGCAACATTTATCTGCCGTAGATGGAAAAGGGACATCCAAAAGCAACTACGTCGGAAGCATTTCCAAAAGAACCAAGGTCTTCTCCTAGAACAACTAATATTGTCGGATCAAAATGCAACTGACAAGACAAAGATTTTCTCTTTAGAGGAGCTAGAGAAAGCAACAAACAACTTTGATTCTACACGTATCCTTGGTCGTGGAGGGCATGGTATGGTGTACAAAGGTATTTTATCTGATCAACGCGTAGTTGCAATAAAAAGGTCTAAACACATTGAAGAAGGTGAGATCAGCCAATTTATCAATGAGGTTGCTATTCTCTCTCAAATAAATCACCGAAATATAGTAAAATTATTTGGATGTTGTCTAGAAACCGAGGTCCCGCTGTTGGTATATGACTTTATTCCCAATGGGTCATTATTTGGTGTTCTGCATTCTGGCTCAAGCAGTGATTTCTCTTTGTCATGGGATGACTGTCTAAGAATTGCAGTGGAAGCTGCAGGAGCCCTCTGTTATCTCCATTCGGCAGCTTCAGTATCAGTCTTCCATCGTGATGTCAAGTCCTCTAATATACTCCTAGATGCGAACTACACAGCTAAAGTATCAGACTTTGGTGCTTCAAGATTGGTTCCAATTGACCAGACTCACGTAGTTACAAATGTACAGGGTACATTTGGCTACTTAGATCCAGAGTATTACCATACTGGGCAGCTGAATGAGAAGAGTGATGTATATAGTTTTGGTGTGGTACTTGTGGAACTACTACTCAGAAGAGAACCTATTTTTACAACAGTATCAGGATCAAAGCAGAACTTGTCCAATTACTTCCTTTGGGAGCTGAAGGTAAAGCCAATCAAAGAGATAGTTGCAGCCTACGTTCATGAGGAAGCTACTGAGGATGAGATAAACAGTGTCGCTTCTCTTGCAGAGAAGTGCTTGATGCTCCGAAGTGAAGATAGGCCTACAATGAAGCAAGTTGAAATGACTTTACAGTTCTTGCGAACAAAAAAGTTGAACTCATGCCATGCTACTCCAGAAAACGATGAAGAGCTGCAACAGTTGCTACCGAGAAGGTCTGAAGCTAGTTGCGAGCAAGTGGCTGTTAACTTGGGTAACAGTGCTAATTCTGAGTCTCGAAATAGCCACAAATGCTATAGCTTGGAGCAAGAGTTCATTTCATCTGTTGGGCTGCCATGCTAAGTCCCTAAGAGCCGGTTTATAATTACTCTGAAATTCACAATGAGTTGTGTGAAGAAAGGATTGAATTTTTTCCAATTCTTAACAGGCCTTAAACGTGGACATCTACTACTCAAGGAATGCGGTCTACCATATTTATTAAATAACATCCCAAGAAAGTATTCCTTATCTCATTTTTCCAGAGTATCATTCACACTAATGTACCTATACAGTTATAATGATATTGCATTTGATTACTACATGCATGTGCTTCCTTTTGGGAGAGATGCATATCTATCATATTTGTTACAAAAGTTTTGTCCCAATGGAAAAATTGAGTGATGTATGTATCTAGCTGAGAAATGGTTGGAAAATACTAGTACTAAAAGTACTATATAAATTCAACGGAAGAGTCAGGGTAACCCTACTTATCTAGTTCTGCAACTGCTATCTGCAGGCTCCATCAAGGTCAGACACTTTCTACCTCTAGCAATCTTCTCATTGTCCTCTACCTTTTCCATGATTTGAAACATTATATGGTTACTAAAGCTGAAAATGTAAATCAGCGAGCACTCTCTATGTGACTATTAGGTGCCATCTGAGATCAATAACTATATGCCATTTTGAACCTGGCCATTTCTTTTGGCAATGCACGGGCGTTTGGTTTGTGGCAAAAATTTGTATTGTTTGTCCTTGCCAAAATATTGGTACCAAAACAGATACATGACCATTGCATTGCATTGACAATTTCTTTTGGTATGGTTAATTTGGGCTGTGAACCAAACAAGCCCATATAGTGGATGAACAATTAATCAGGAGAGGATCAGCATACCTTGATGCAAAATGGCCGATCCCACACAGAAGGAACCCTATCCATGACGGTGGCATTGGCCGCAACCATCCGTCCTCGATCTGGAAATAATCAAATCTGCAACTGCAACCCTACAAGAGCAGAGGGAAGAAAGGAAACTGTAAAAAGAAGTAATTAGACAAGGAGAAACCAAAAAATAATTAGTGGAGAAGAATCCACCTCAACACCTGTACAAAGTATCCACAAATCCAGCCCCAGGCCAGGAGGGATCGCGCGCGGCAGCACGGGGATGGGACGCAGGCCAGCACAGATCAAGGCAGGGCGATGGGAAGCTGCTCGCAAGAATCCGGCGGGCTGTGGTCTACCACTCTACCTCGAGATCTTGCAGGTGAAAGGCTAGCGCCTGGCGGTGATGGAACATGGAAGAGACGAGGGGAATTTTCCGGCGGACGAACGGGTGATGGGTAAGTCCGTGTGAAGAAAAAAAAAACAAGTTTGTTTAATGCGAACAATTTCTTTAAAGAAATAAAAGAACAGTGATAAAACGCCATTGACCAAATGAGATATTTTTAAAAAAAAAATCATTTTATAGAATATAGTCGATTCGATTTACGGAGTATTAGTGGTGGAGCTAGTGGCGTCATCAAGCACGGAGTATTAGTGGTGGAGCTAGTGGCGTCGTCGAGCCCGAACAACTAATATTGTTTTCGGTTATCGATTAGTTTTTTTTTTTATAGATGTGGACTTCTATGGATAGTGGCGACCTGCCTTGGAGGTGGCTCTGCCACTGTAGATTATAGATTATGTAGATTTTGGCACGACACAATTCTACCAACAATTTAAATGTTTGTTATAATATATTCATAAAAACCAATAAATAGTTTTTAACCATATCTCTACGTAATACAATTTTCATCCATCAATTCTTTTGATTTTTTATCCATCATAAATGGAAACAATGGTGACGACGAGGACGACGGCAACCACGAGCGACTGCACGACGACGGCGATGACGACGGGAGCAGCGGCAGCGCAACGATGGTGACGACAAGGACGACGGTGACCACGAGCGGCTGCGCGGCGACGATGACGGGAGCGGTGGCAGTGCGATGACGGCGACGATATCGACCCCCGTTTTTATAACAGGAATCACTCGTGTTAATAGTACCATTTCCCTGGATCAAGTAGTCTGGTACTCACGATTACATTACTGAGATATCAAGTGCGCATACAATGATTGTCTAGCGCGAATTATTACATCATAGGCCCGCAGGCAGTCTTAGATAATAGGACTAAACAGTCCACAATACAGGCAACAACAGAAATAGATAAGGCAGCAGAATATAGGCAGCGGCTATGCCATTGCCACAGGCAACGACCGTAATTAAGACCTACGGAGCGCCATCATCCTCCGCATCCTCCTGAAGATAAGCATAGGGATCCTCCTCGACTTCATTGCCATCCACTGTTTAAATTTTGTAATAGCAAGAGTGAGTACCAACCGTACTCAGCAAGCCACCACAACAACGATGCATATGATAGAGGATATTCAATGAAAGGTTAATGGTTTATTTGCATAAAGCCAATTTTGCAATTCTTTTTACAAGCCTATGACCTAGCATAAACTGATCAAATTTTATCTCCATAGTTCATTAAACAGCGACGGTTCTGTCCACCATCCATTGTGTTCCCAAGGATAGCTTCCCGCCACTGGTCGTCATGGTTTTCTGGGGTCTACCCTTTCTCGCCTCTCGAGAAGTTGATCCACCAGTATAAAATCATCATGCAACATCCCACCCATCATTTTAAGAATTTAGAGTCTAGCCAAGTGTAATACATGTCCCGGTGCTCAATAACCGCGAGCACGGCTATTCGAATAGATTGGTTTACTCACACTGCAGTGGATGTACACTTTACCCGTACTCCGCGACTTGCCCAACACATGAGCCTACGTCCCAACGAATGAGACTTGCCACGGCAAAGCCTTTCAACAACCTCACTTTGGCAGTACCCGCTCCATGAACTTGAGTCCTCATGCACTCTAGGCGTACACGGTTTCTAGCAGTGAGAGGAGTTCTGGCGCTCCCGGGAAGGGAAGACTCACACATGCATTAAGTTATAGTTAAGTTTAGGTTTACACATGGCAGTCCTACCGATGGCGACACCACTGTAGGCACCCGCCCCTCGCGGTCCTACCAATGGCTGCCCCACCGTAGGCCCTGCCTCACACACATCAAGAAAACCACTATGTAGGGATACTGCCTCTGCTCGGCTATTTACTCCGCTAGGTCTATACCCATACGAGAAGTACGGTTGTACTGGAGTCGTTTCATGCTTAGCTTCATGGCTCGGTCCTTAATTGACCAGGGACGGCACTAGCCTTTACCGGACACCACCCAAGTCCTCCAGCCGCCCCAGTCGAAAACATTTCTTTAGTTTTAACTTTCTTTCACAAATCATCTCATCAATGTCATGGCTATGTGGCGCTCATGTCTCCACATGCCGTATCTCAACTACCTTCCCCAAGGTAGTTACCCAAGCATAAAGCATTTGATAAATATGAGAATGCATGAATCTAAATTAGCAGTACTAAGCATTTGTCATAAGTGACTAGGGACTCATACGTAATTATGGGTACAAGGGAATAATGAGATAAGCAATAATCAAAGGCATGGCATAATAACAAGTAGGATATTCATCACTGCATGCAATTTTATTTGTAAACAAAACAGTTTCACAATTGGGATCAACATGCTCAAAGGATGGGGTGATGACTTGCCTTGATCGCAGTCTTGCTGACCCGGATCTTCGATTAACTCAGCAACTCCTTCGGAATCTAAATTTACGTGCGAAAGATTGATTTGAATTCAATTAGAATTCAAATTAAATCACCAAAAATTCAACAGTACAAAAATAAATAGCAAAAGTGGTTCCATCAGCAAGATCTTGATTTTAGATGAATTTAGGTTCAAGTTTCATTCAAATCCGAGCTAAAATGAGTGAGTTATGCTTGTCTAAAGATTCAAATTGAATTAATTCAAACAATTGTGAAATGGCACTGTGCAGCCGAGAGGGACTTTATTACAGTGGCTGACGTGTGGGCCATCCCCCTATTTTATTTCTGATTTTTATTTTTTTAAGGAAATCCTCCCGTGTCATCGACAGGTGGGTCCGGCCCCCTGTTGACTGAGGTCAAGCCGGCCTCTTTAATCTCCGGTGGGACCCGCTTGTCATTGAGACATTTATTTTAAACCTAATTTAATTAGATTTCTAAGTATCCGGGCCTACATGTCATAGGTTCATAATAGTACTATTAGTTTGGGGATTACTGTGCGCTAATGAAGTGGGGTCCACATGTCATAACCTCTCCTTCTCTCGTTCTTTCTCTCTCTCCCATCGTCTTCAACCTCGCGCGCGCGGCCGAACAGAGGAGCAGCGCACGGCGGCGCGGCGGCCCAAGCCGGAACAGCTCGGCGCACGGCGGGGCGAGCGGCGGCGCATCACCGGATGCCTGCCGACGGCGGCGGCGAAGCGCGGTGACCGTCCGTCACGTGGCGCGACGGCGTGCGTCGGCACCGAGATCCCAAACTCGGCGGCGGCACGACGAGGACCAATGTGAGCGCAACCAACAACGATTCAACCATCTAGGGTCCATATGGAGTGTATAGAAGCAAAAATCTAGCCTAGGTTGTATTGGAACGAAGTCCCCCCCACGGCGAGTTCAACCATGGCGCGGTGGCGGCCGGTGCTGGCACGGCTACGGCGGCGCACACCCCAAATCGAGGGGGCCGGGGGTTTCTAGGTGACTAGGCGGAACTACTGGCGCGAGAGCTTACCACGAAGTGGCGAAACGGCGAAGTTCGACGGCGAGTGGCGCGGCGCAGTCGAAACAGGGACGGACGGCGGTCGGCGACGGGCGCAGGTGTTCGACGCTCGACCTCCCTCGCGCAACGGCTCCCGACTCCTTCCAACAGCAGGAACGGCAACGGGCACACCTCCTCAACACACCCCGCCACCCACACCGGCCGAGAGGCCCTGCGGCGGCGGCGCAACCCCCGCCCACCAGGTGCTCGACACCCGGCGGCGGCGCGATTTCGCTTCACTGGGATGGAGCAAGAGCTTTGGGAAAGAGAGGAACAGATGGGGGGTTGATCTTGGATAAGGACGAGCTAAGGGCGAGCTTATAACAGCGAGAGGGAGGGCGATTCCTAATGGATAAGGTCAATCTATGACTCAGCCATGTTTCGATCTCTCCAAGGTTCGATTCAATGCCCTGTGCCGGCATGATTGCCTAGATGATAGGGTTCCAGGAGAGGGATCATTAGCTGTGGAAGGAACACCCTAATACCCAGCGGTCTCAGTTGGGTGCGACAGGATGGCGACGCGACGGCGACGGACAGTGGTAACGGCCGCGATAGGGGAGGCGCAGGGCTATGCCCTAGGGTGACGCGGGCATCCGTGGCGGCCGTTATCAATCCATCCCGAGGGCGACGCACGAGAGGACGGGATGACGCGGGCATCCGTGGCGGCGCAGCCTTTGGCGCGGGCTTTCGGCGGCTTGGTCGGAGGCGGGCCCACGCGGCACGGCGCGACGCGGTGCGGCGCACGGGCGCGACTAATGCGGCGCACGGGTTGGGAAGGCAGGCGCGCGGCACGGCAGCGGTTGGAGAGGGCGGCGCTGGGTGTTCGGTCGGGTTGGGTACAGATCGAACACCTGGCGCGCAATGAACAGTAGCGCCAGGAGAAGAAAAAGAAAGAGAAGAGAAAGGATAAGGGGAAAAAGGAAGGGCTAAATTGCAAATGGCTTGGATTTGAGTTGTAATTCAATATATTTTGAATTCAAGAATTTCAAACATTTGATTTGAATATTTATTTGTTTATTCATTAATTCCCAAATCAATTTTACTTCCCAATTTTATATCTTCTAGTCTTTGTTTTTCCTATAACCACATTTTTGGTTTATTTCACCTTATGTTATTACTAATATTCCATTTGCTTTATGTTTTTCTTATTTCACCATATACTGGCCTTTATTATTTGACTTTCATCTCGACATACACCTCTTATAGTATTTGAATTAAACAATATATTTGCAATAGAGAAACGAATAACACCAGCATGATGCAAAGTTTTTAAAAGTTCGAAATTTTAGTGATTTTTATTATTGAGGATTTTTAGGATGTTACAAACCTATCCCCCTTAAATAAATCTCGTCCCGAGATTTCTTACCGGTCATTGAAAAGATGTGGGTATTCAGTCTTTAGAAATTCTTCACTCTCCCACGTAGCCTCCTCTTCTGTGTGATTACTCCATTGCACCTTATACATACGCCAAACCTTGGTCCGGGTTCTCTTCTCAGCCTCATCTAATACTTTCACCGGATGCTCCGGGTAGGTGAGATCACTACTAATTTGAGTATCTTCCAATGGGGTTTGTTCTTCCGGTACTCGCAAACACTTCTTTAGCTGTGACACATGAAACACAGGGTGTACATCGGAAATATTTTCTGGCAGTGCTAACTGATAGGCTACTTCCCCTTGCCTGGCCATTATTGGAAATGGTCCCACATATCTCGGCGCAAGTTTCCCTTTGACCTTGAACCTCTTGGTTCCTCGCAGCGGGGACACTTTTAAGTATACGTGATCGCCTACATTAAACTCTAAATCTCTTCTCCTTGTATCTGCATAGCTCTTTTGTCTAGATTGTGCTACTTTTAAACGATCACGAATCAGTCGAACTTTCTCCTCAGCCTCCTTAATTATATCGGGCCCAAATACAGCTCGTTCACCGGTTTCTGACCACATTAGCGGGGTTCGACACCGTCGACCAAACAATGCTTCATTTGGTGACATCTTTAAACTGGCCTGATAACTGTTGTTATACGAAAATTCGGCGTATGGTAAGCACCTTTCCCAATCCTTGGTGAAATCTAAGGCACAAGCCCTTAACATATCTTCCAGCACTTGATTTGTTCTTTCAGTCTGTCCATCTGTCTGCGGATGATATGCCGTGCTAAAGGCAAGGTAACTTCCCAGAGCTTCATGCACTTTATTCCAAAAATGGGAGGTGAATTGGGTACCCCGATCAGATATTATCCTTTTCGGCACACCATGTAGGCACACAATCCTGGACATATACAGCTCGGCCAATTTGGCACCACTATAATTTGTCTTTACCGGGATGAATCTGGCTGTTTTGGTGAGTCGATCCACGATCACCCAGATAGAGTCATAGCCAGCCGCGGTCTTGGGCAGTCCGACGATAAAATCCATGCCTATTTCATCCCACTTCCATTCCGGAATTTTGAGTGGTTGCAATAATCCCGCTGGCCGCTGATGCTCGGCCTTCACTCTCTGGCATACGTCGCATAGCGCTACGTATTCTGCTACATCCCTTTTCATGTTGGGCCACCAATATGCCTCTTTCAAATCCTGATACATCTTTGTGCTACCGGGATGCAGTGAGTATGCAGATTCATGTGCTTCCTTGAGAATTAACTTTCTCAAATCACCCTGTTCAGGCACATAAATTCTCTTTTTATACCACAGGATTCCGTTCTCATTGGTTGAAAATTCTTTGGCAAATCCCGCGGCCATACGCTTCTTAATTTCTCGAACCTCATCATTATCCTTCTGGGTTTTCTCTATCTGTGTTCTCAAAAGAGGTTGAATTTCTAGTGAATTTACTTCACCTTGAGGAATTAAATGTAGGTTAAGTCTAGCCATCTCCTCTTGTAACTCAACAACTACGTTTTTGCTGCTTGGATGATTGCTCCGGCCCTTGCGACTTAAAGCGTCAGCCACAACGTTTGCTTTACCGGGGTGATAATGGATTCCCAAATCATAATCCTTAATCAATTCCAACCATCGTCTTTGCCGTAAATTGAGATCTGACTGAGTGAAAATGTATTTCAGGCTTTTGTGATCCGTGTATATGTCGCAATGATTCCCAATCAAATAATGCCTCCATATCTTTAATGTATGAACTACAGCTGCCAATTCCAGGTCATGAGTAGGGTAATTCTCCTCATGGGGTCGCAATTGCCGTGAGGCATAGGCCACAACCTTTCCCTCTTGCATTAATACTCCTCCCAAGCCTTGCCTGGACGCATCACAGTAAATGACAAAATCCTTACGGTTGTCAGGGAGAACTAAAATAGGTGCGGTAGTCAATTTTTCCTTGAGCCGCTCGAAGCTTGCCTGGCATTGTTCTGTCCACTCAAATTTCTTTTCTTTCTTTAACAGTTGTGTTATGGGCCTAGCTATTTTAGAAAACCCCTCAATAAACCTACGGTAATATCCGGCCAATCCCAAGAAGCTTCGGATTTCCGTCACCGATTTGGGTGCCTTCCATTCCGTCACAGCCTCCACTTTAGCAGGATCCACTGCTACTCCTCCTGCTGATATTACGTGGCCAAGAAAGGCAACCTCCTTCAGCCAGAACTCACACTTGCTAAACTTCGCGTACAGTTGATGTTCCCGTAGTTTCTCCAGCACTTGGCTCAAATGCTCCGCATGTTCCTCCTCATCCTTGGAATAGATGAGTATATCATCAATAAACACTACTACAAATTTGTCCAAATATTCCATGAACACTTTGTTCATAAGGTTCATAAAGTAAGCTGGGGCGTTGGTCAATCCAAAGGACATCACTGTAAACTCGTATAATCCGTAACGTGTGGAGAATGCGGTCTTAGGAATATCTCCGGGCCTAATCTTCAGTTGATGATACCCAGAACGCAGATCAATTTTTGAAAACACCTTAGCTCCCTTCAGTTGATCGAAAAGATCGTCTATCCGGGGTAGTGGGTACTTATTTTTGATGGTCACCTCATTTAACGAACGATAATCCACGCACATCCTCATGCTTCCATCTTTCTTTTTAACAAATAACACCGGGGCTCCCCAAGGGGAAGAACTAGGACGTACATACCCTTTGTCTTGTAACTCCTTTATCTGCTTTTTAAGTTCCTCCAACTCATTAGCTGGCATTCTATAAGGTCTTTTGGATATGGGGGCAGTACCAGGCATTAAATCGATGATAAATTCTATATCTCGGTCAGGTGGCATCCCAGGCAATTCCTCCGGGAATATGTCCGGGTAATCCTGCACCACGGGCATTCCCTCCATAGGGAGCATGGTAAATATACCTCCAGCTCGCTTAAATAATTTTGGATTCTGATCCACTGTGGCTTTCATTACCGATCCCCAAGATGTGGTCAAGGTAACTTCCCTACGGCTGCAATCAATGACCCCTTTGTTCTTGGTTAACCAATCCATGCCCAGTATGACATCAAGCGTTTGAGGTATCAAAACCATGAGGTTCGAAGGAAACACCGTATCTCTAAGACAAATTGGCACGTCAATACAAGCAGTATCTATGGTTATCTCACCCCCAGGTGAGTGTACTATCATCGGTTTCCTTAACCGTACTCGGGTTAAATTGTGTTGTCGACTTGCTTTCAAAGATATAAATGAATGCGATGCGCCTGAATCGAAGAGAACTTTGACCGGGGTAGAATTAATAGAAAACATACCCATCAGTACGCCCTGGTCGTCTTGGGCTTCCTCAGCTCGCACATGATTCACTTGCCCGCGTCCAAATCCGGTAGCAGACCGGTTGGTCTGTGGCGTCCTGAATAATCCTCGTCCGGCGGTAGGAGTGGTGGTCCCGCGAACTGCCGTCGCATTGGCTCCAGTGCGGATAGGAGCTTTGCTTGGATGTGGACAGTTGTTAGCATAGTGTCCAGGTTCCCCACAGTTGAAGCAGTTCCCACTCCTCTTCCATCCAGGAGCGGCTAGTGTTGGGGTTGGTGTGCGAGACGGAGTTGCAGCCGACCTGTTGAAGTTGCTAGATGGAGCAGGGCGGTTGGTTGTAGCCCCGGTGGGCTTCCATCCCGAAGAAGCGGTTCCCTTCAGTCGCTGAGGCGCACCTTGAATTGGGCGATTCATGGCAAGTCTCCTCTTGCGGTTGTGTTCTACCGTCTTTTGATCATTCTCCAATCTAACGACTCTGTTGATCAGGCTTTGGAAACTTTCATGATCCTGTCCGATCATAGGTCCACGCAATTCATCATTCAGCCCTTCAATGAACTTGTCAATTTTCTCCTCTTCATCTGCGAGATCCCCTGTTGCATAGCGGGCCAATTGAGTAAACCGGTTCAGATATTCTTGCACTGTTGTGTTTCCTTGCCGCAGCCTTCTGAACTCGTTCTTCTTCATGCGCATCACTGCAGCAGGCACGAAGTTCTCACGGAAGGCAGTAGTGAATTCTTCCCAAGTGGGTTCTCCAGCATCCTCCTCCCGAGCTTCCTTATATGTATCCCACCAATCACCGGCTGGTCCCTCCAGCTGGTTAACTGCGAAGATCACTTTGTCGGCCTCGCGTACCCGAACCAGAGTTAATTTCTTTTCTATGATACGTAGCCAATCTTCAGCCTCCATAGGTTCTTCTGCTGTAGCGAAGGTGGGTGGCTTAGTCCTCATGAATTCGCCAAAGCTTGAGCCTCCACGGCCTCCTTGGTTGTTAGCAATGGCCTGCAGCAGTTGGGTTTGTGCAGCCATAACCCCAACCAAGGTGGTCATATCGGCCTCTGGTGGGTTCTCATTTGCACGGCGCCGGCCAGCCATCTGTCGAAGCATGCTAGGTAAGTAAATATTTAACTATCTCTACCCTTTTTATTATATTCATTAATATGATCTTTGTATAGCAAGGATGGTGAAACAAACTCATAAACAACATAACATATCATTACTAATATCATAATATACCACATAGTTCCACAATCATTACACAGACAAATGATGCACTGGACTGCACATATACGCAGTTCAACAGAATACAACACGCAAGCTAACATCGAACTACTGACATACTACTCTTCAACTCATAGCCATCTATGAGGAGAGGGGGGGTGTCTCGCTGTCCAAAAGCCAACCAAAGCGAGATCGAAGTCACAGTAGGCCTCCCGCCTAGTCGTCCAGCCAACCGCAAGTGCCTGGTGCAGGGAGCGGGTGATCCCTGGCGGACGTAAACCTCAGTCCCCGAGGCTCAGAAGTAGTCGCCTCAGGGTCAGTCTTGGGCCTCTTGCCCGCCGGCCTGGTGCTCTTGCGAGCCGTCCTGCGTGTGCTGGGTCCTCCCAAGAAGGTGATACGGTACCCGGGACCCTGGTCCTCTGACGAGTCCGTGATACCGGGCTCCCTCTCAACCTCCTCTGGCTCTGTCTCAGCTCCAGGATCGGTATCCTCCTCTAACTCCGAGTCGATCTGGATCGGAGTCTCCTCGCTAGAACCCAGCTGAGACGGAGGTGCTGCGACTGTCTGGATAGGCTCGGCCACGGTGACTGTAGGCCGCTCCCCACTGGGGTCCATCAAGCCGGGTGCGGGCTCAGTGCCCAGTATCTCCGCACTCTCTAAGATAGTGCGGAAGGCAGTCGGGTACGGTGGAGTGAGGAAACAGTAGTAGTCAAAGTGGTGATCGCACACTGGCGCAGGTGGCGGTGGGGGAGGGGCGGTGGAAGTAGAAGCTGCTGTCGTAGTGACGGTGGCTGCACCGAGCTGCTCCTCCAACTCCCTGACCTGCTGCTGGCTACTCTGCAGCTGTGCCTCAAGTGTGGCGATCCTATCACCACGGGTGTCGTACTGTCCTGAGAGCTGTGCGTACTGCACATCACGAGCCTGCAGCTGGGCCATCAACGAGTCAATCTCGTTGCCCCATGCGTGGTGTTCCTCCTCAAGCTGCTGACGGTGCTGGGTGAGACTGGTGATCTCGGTCTCAAGCTCTAACAGGCACCTCTGCTGCTCGTCTATCTCAAGCAGCGCCTCCTCGTAGCTGTCGTCTGCTGCCTCAGCCCAATGGGACAAGTGGGTCACCATCGGGTTGTAGCAGCACGGTGAGGCCTGAACGGAACAGAAAGTGTCGTCCTCTCCCCTGTACGGGTGGTGGGCAAACTCCGTCCTCATCAGCTCCACTCGGTGTAGTGAGTGAAGGCGAAGGAACGCCTCCCTAGCAGCGTCCTGGACTGCTGACTCTGCAAAGTCACGGCGGTAGCGTGCCCGGAAGCGATACTCTGGCTCAACGTCAGTGCGTGGCTCGATCGTCACCCGAGCCTCCCACTCGGCACGGTCTCCGACAACGAACCTCCTCCTCCAAAAGACGGGCTGTCCTGGGTACCTCAAACACTGCATCAGACGCTGCAGCTGCACTGCGTACCCTGCCTCCTGTGGAATCGTGGACTCCCAGGACATAGCCAGCCCCTGTCCTGCCATCTACAGGAAATTTTTTTTGAAAAATAATCAAAATCAGAATAAAGCTTATTTAGTATCGAATAAGTAGACGAGAGTAAAGTAGAAAACATTTTATTTTGCAGACATAGCATTTTTATTTTTTTAAAGTAATCCGATATGGGAGTTTAATCCCTTGGCCTTCTACAGTGGGGTAGGGCACCATTGGTCTTTTCCTACAGTCGTATGGCTCTGATACCAGCTCTGTCGACCCCCGTTTTTATAACAGGAATCACTCGTGTTAATAGTACCATTTCCCTGGATCAAGTAGTCTGGTACTCACGATTACATTACTGAGATATCAAGTGCGCATACAATGATTGTCTAGCGCGAATTATTACATCATAGGCCCGCAGGCAGTCTTAGATAATAGGACTAAACGGTCCACAATACAGGCAACAACAGAAATAGATAAGGCAGCAGAATATAGGCAGCGGCTATGCCATTGCCACAGGCAATGACCGTAATTAAGACCTACGGAGCGCCATCATCCTCCGCATCCTCCTGAAGATAAGCATAGGGATCCTCCTCGACTTCATTGCCATCCACTGATTAAATTTTGTAATAGCAAGAGTGAGTACCAACCGTACTCAGCAAGCCACCACAACAACGATGCATATGATAGAGGATATTCAATGAAAGGTTAATGGTTTATTTGCATAAAGCCAATTTTGCAATTCTTTTCACAAGCCTATGACCTAGCATAAACTGATTAAATTTTATCTCCATAGTTCATTAAACAGCGACGGTTCTGTCCACCATCCATTGTGTTCCCAAGGATAGCTTCCCGCCACTGGTCGTCATGGTTTTCTGGGGTCTACCCTTTCTCGCCTCTCGAGAAGTTGATCCACCAGTACAAAATCATCATGCAACATCCCACCCATCATTTTAAGAATTTAGAGTCTAGCCAAGTGTAATACATGTCCCGGTGCTCAATAACCGCGAGCACGGCTATTCGAATAGATTGGTTTACTCACACTGCAGTGGATGTACACTTTACCCGTACTCCGCGACTTGCCCAACACATGAGCCTACGTCCCAACGAATGAGACTTGCCACGGCAAAGCCTTTCAACAACCTCACTTTGGCAGTACCCGCTCCATGAACTTGAGTCCTCATGCACTCTAGGCGTACACGGTTTCTAGCAGTGAGAGGAGTTCTGGCGCTCCCGGGAAGGGAAGACTCACACATGTATTAAGTTATAGTTAAGTTTAGGTTTACACATGGCAGTCCTACCGATGGCGACACCACTGTAGGCACCCGCCCCTCGCGGTCCTACCAATGGCTGCCCCACCGTAGGCCCTGCCTCACACACATCAAGAAAACCACTATGCAGGGATACTGCCTCTGCTCGGCTATTTACTCCGCTAGGTCTATACCCATACGAGAAGTACGGTTGTACTGGAGTCGTTTCATGCTTAGCTTCATGGCTCGGTCCTTAATTGACCAGGGACGGCACTAGCCTTTACCGGACACCACCCAAGTCCTCCAGCCGCCCCAGTCGAAAACATTTCTTTAGTTTTAACTTTCTTTCACAAATCATCTCATCAATGTCATGGCTATGTGGCGCTCATGTCTCCACATGCCGTATCTCAACTACCTTCCCCAAGGTAGTTACCCAAGCATAAAGCATTAGATAAATATGAGAATGCATGAATCTAAATTAGCAGTACTAAGCATTTGTCATAAGTGACTAGGGACTCATACGTAATTATGGGTACAAGGGAATAATGAGATAAGCAATAATCAAAGGCATGGCATAATAACAAGTAGGATATTCATCACTGCATGCAATTTTATTTGTAAACAAAACAGTTTCACAATTGGGATCAACATGCTCAAAGGATGGGGTGATGACTTGCCTTGATCGCAGTCTTGCTGACCCGGATCTTCGATTAACTCAGCAACTCCTTCGGAATCTAAATTTACGTGCGAAAGATTGATTTGAATTCAATTAGAATTCAAATTAAATCACCAAAAATTCAACAGTACAAAAATAAATAGCAAAAGTGGTTCCATCAGCAAGATCTTGATTTTAGATGAATTTAGGTTCAAGTTTCATTCAAATCCGAGCTAAAATGAGTGAGTTATGCTTGTCTAAAGATTCAAATTGAATTAATTCAAACAATTGTGAAATGGCACTGTGCAGCCGAGAGGGACTTTATTACAGTGGCTGACGTGTGGGCCATCCCCCTATTTTATTTCTGATTTTTATTTTTTTAAGGAAATCCTCCCGTGTCATCGACAGGTGGGTCCGGCCCCCTGTTGACTGAGGTCAAGCCGGCCTCTTTAATCTCCGGTGGGACCCGCTTGTCATTGAGACATTTATTTTAAACCTAATTTAATTAGATTTCTAAGTATCCGGGCCTACATGTCATAGGTTCATAATAGTACTATTAGTTTGGGGATTACTGTGCGCTAATGAAGTGGGGTCCACATGTCATAACCTCTCCTTCTCTCGTTCTTTCTCTCTCTCCCATCGTCTTCAACCTCGCGCGCGCGGCCGAACAGAGGAGCAGCGCGCGGCGGCGCGGCGGCCCAAGCCGGAACAGCTCGGCGCACGGCGGGGCGAGCGGCGGCGCATCACCGGATGCCTGCCGACGGCGGCGGCGAAGCGCGGTGACCGTCCGTCACGTGGCGCGACGGCGTGCGTCGGCACCGAGATCCCAAACTCGGCGGCGGCACGACGAGGACCAATGTGAGCGCAACCAACAACGATTCAACCATCTAGGGTCCATATGGAGTGTATAGAAGCAAAAATCTAGCCTAGGTTGTATTGGAACGAAGTCCCCCCCACGGCGAGTTCAACCATGGCGCGGTGGCGGCCGGTGCTGGCACGGCTACGGCGGCGCACACCCCAAATCGAGGGGGCCGGGGGTTTCTAGGTGACTAGGCGGAACTACTGGCGCGAGAGCTTACCACGAAGTGGCGAAACGGCGAAGTTCGACGGCGAGTGGCGCGGCGCAGTCGAAACAGGGACGGACGGCGGTCGGCGACGGGCGCAGGTGTTCGACGCTCGACCTCCCTCGCGCAACGGCTCCCGACTCCTTCCAACAGCAGGAACGGCAACGGGCACACCTCCTCAACACACCCCGCCACCCACACCGGCCGAGAGGCCCTGCGGCGGCGGCGCAACCCCCGCCCACCAGGTGCTCGACACCCGGCGGCGGCGCGATTTCGCTTCACTGGGATGGAGCAAGAGCTTTGGGAAAGAGAGGAACAGATGGGGGGTTGATCTTGGATAAGGACGAGCTAAGGGCGAGCTTATAACAGCGAGAGGGAGGGCGATTCCTAATGGATAAGGTCAATCTATGACTCAGCCATGTTTCGATCTCTCCAAGGTTCGATTCAATGCCCTGTGCCGGCATGATTGCCTAGATGATAGGGTTCCAGGAGAGGGATCATTAGCTGTGGAAGGAACACCCTAATACCCAGCGGTCTCAGTTGGGTGCGACAGGATGGCGACGCGACGGCGACATGAGCGACGGCGACGGACAGTGGTAACGGCCGCGATAGGGGAGGCGCAGGGCTATGCCCTAGGGTGACGCGGGCATCCGTGGCGGCCGTTATCAATCCATCCCGAGGGCGACGCACGAGAGGACGGGATGACGCGGGCATCCGTGGCGGCGCAGCCTTTGGCGCGGGCTTTCGGCGGCTTGGTCGGAGGCGGGCCCACGCGGCACGGCGCGACGCGGTGCGGCGCACGGGCGCGACTAATGCGGCGCACGGGTTGGGAAGGCAGGCGCGCGGCACGGCAGCGGTTGGAGAGGGCGGCGCTGGGTGTTCGGTCGGGTTGGGTACAGATCGAACACCTGGCGCGCAATGAACAGTAGCGCCAGGAGAAGAAAAAGAAAGAGAAGAGAAAGGATAAGGGGAAAAAGGAAGGGCTAAATTGCAAATGGCTTGGATTTGAGTTGTAATTCAATATATTTTGAATTCAAGAATTTCAAACATTTGATTTGAATATTTATTTGTTTATTCATTAATTCCCAAATCAATTTTACTTCCCAATTTTATATCTTCTAGTCTTTGTTTTTCCTATAACCACATTTTTGGTTTATTTCACCTTATGTTATTACTAATATTCCATTTGCTTTATGTTTTTCTTATTTCACCATATACTGGCCTTTATTATTTGACTTTCATCTCGACATACACCTCTTATAGTATTTGAATTAAACAATATATTTGCAATAGAGAAACGAATAACACCAGCATGATGCAAAGTTTTTAAAAGTTCGAAATTTTAGTGATTTTTATTATTGAGGATTTTTAGGATGTTACAGACGACAACGGGAGCAGCGGTGGCGGGACGACAGCGGGGGCGAGGATGACGGTGTAACACCCCAGGTAGCCACCTACCTAGAGTGCCACACCAAAATACACTCAAAAACCACTAACTCCCAAAATTATTAGAAATTTCGATAGAGTCTCCCCTAAAAATACGGGCATCCACGACAGGTAGTTATAAGATAACTCAATAACGATATAAACCACACAATCCAACCCATCCTAGCTCCACAAATTCCACGTGAAAATAAGGACCAGAACTTTAAATGACATTTACAAGTTCTACACAAAACTTACGCTAAGCAGAAACATAGCCCAAAACTAAATTTTAATAGTGTGCAATAATAATGCGTAGTTCCAGGGTGCTACTCCCATCCCATGCCGATCAATGTCATTAGGTACCTAAAAACCAAATTAAACACAGGAGTGAGTAAAGAATACTCAGCAAATACAATATTGAACTAGTAAAACATACACAGGTTTAATGCAATAAGAAACCAATATGAAATGTTGGATTTACTTTATTCTAAAATAAAGAAGTCAAAAGATAGTAGTTCCCTCCCGGGCAGGTATGAATATCCTCTTAACATTACCGGTAAGCCGAGCAAGTGTGATCAGCGCTTCTCAAGGATCATGAATAAAGACCCAAATTGCACTCCCATGACTACGCATGGTTCTTGAATAATGTAAACAGAAACATCCGGAATAATAAAACATGAATAACATCATGAATTCAAATATGGATTGAAACATGATTAAGTAGCACAACATCAGAGCCATACGATCAACAATATCAAGCAATTAAATAATAATTATGCAAGTAAAACCAAACAAAACAACTCAGTTCGTCCATCACATAAGTCCGTCTTGTACTTGCCTTAACTCCTTCGATACTCCGACTCAACTCTTCCAACGTTGGAACCCTCCACACCTGTGGAGCAAAACTACGTATAAACCACTATATCCAACTAATGATAGTTACAAGGGATATCTACTAAAATCGATAACCTAGAACATATAAACTTTTTACCGGTTTGTATTAAATAACCTATAGCAGTTCCCTTACTTTTTTTTAACTCGCAAACCGTCTAACGGAATCTAGCAAATAATACAATTTTGGACATCTAGACAAAATTGTCTACAACTTTCATGTTGGGTGAAAAATCAGATTATGCCTCTGGAAAACCAGATTAAGGAAAACGAATTGCTGTCCTGATTTCCGGACCCGGTCAGCAGTACTGTTTCTGTTGTTTCTCCTAAACCGCTTATCGGAATCGAGCGAAACCTGCGGTGTTAGAAAGATATTGACGATGACTACAAACTTTATGTAGGACAACTAATCTGAATCCGGATGGTTTAACATCAGAATTGAAAAATACGGTTTCAGCCTATATTCAAGCACCTCAAAAATTGACACGAGTAGCTATCAAATCAATTTCTATTTGAATCTTACACTTCTAGGGACTAAAGAGAAGCTGCCTATTGCAGGGGAGGAACACTACCTTGCGACAAATTCCCTAATTTGCGAAATCGATGAAATTCCTCAACGTTGCTCTGCCTTTTCCTTTCCTTCTTCCTCCTATACAATCTCTCTGTACCCTTCTCTCTGATCATGCAGCAGCAACATGTTAACAGCTCGAATTGGATGAACACTTCTCACACTCACACACTCACAATAGATTCAGGCAACTATTGGTATTACTTCTCAACCCAACAGGGTTGAGCCGCCGCCGCCATCACCGCCGAGTTGCCAAGCCTGAGTTCTTCAGCAGAGAGTATTCTCCTTATATACAATTCACCAACCATTCGTCTTGACTACGCTACTGCCAGCTATTGCCAGCTAACTCAACTAGACTTAGTCATTTACATGGCCCAATCTGGCCCAAAGTACTTCTTGTTCTGTTTAGTGGGCCTTGTTGTACGTCTGGTCACAGCTGCGCCTTGTTCATCGTCCGGCACGGGCAGCTTCTCAGCCATCTGCTCCATCTGCTCTTCTGCTTCAGTTATGAGCGCACCATCGCCAGTAGCATCTGGGTCTTCAGGCTGCTTGACACAACTGCAGCAGGGCCACGCGTTAGGAGGAGCAGCAGCAGCAAGGAAAAAGGTTAGCAGCAGCAGCAAGGCACAAGCAGCAGCAACAGCAGATCGGCAACGACAGAAGGAGCAGCAGCAGGAACTCATCGGGAAGAAGGAAAACGGAAAAGAAACATCGGTTGTGATGAATGACGATGACTGCGGCCACCGGCTATGGCCGTGGCGGCGGCGCAAAGACAGCAGCGGCAACCGGGTCGACAGCGGCAGCGGCAAGAGCGCAGGACGGAAGGCTTGGCGGCCGCTAGGGTTGGCTGCAGGAGCGATCCCCCCTTTTTTTTTCTTTTTTTTTTTTCGTTTTTTTCGTGGTTATATAGAGACTAAAAAGGAAATCAACGGCCCACATCGTTTCAATCCCGGGGACTTCGTTCGGACTCCGATTTCTATAAACTTATAGTCTATTTTGCACTACTCGGCGAGCTCTACGTATCCGCTGTTCCTGATCGCCTATTCGAACAACGGTTTAAAAGTTGAACTTTTATGCGTTTGCTATAATATTCCCTGAAATATACTAATTCGAAATTTCGGGGCATTACATTCTTCCCCCCTACGATTGAATTCGCCCTCAAATTCGCCCCCTACGACGACGACGGGAGCAGTGGCAGTGCGATGACGGCGACGGCAACGGGGAGCAGCGGCTGCGCGACCATGGTGACGACGACGGCATTTATTTTATTTTATTTTTTTTTCATTTTTTTCTTTCTATGCGGATGGTATAATTTGAACGCACGGGATAATCGATTATCCCGAGCAGATAGGCCGCCCGCAGGCGAAAAAATTAATTTTCATAGACATCCGGGTGCAGATGGGCGGGACCTCCGGACGGAAAAATGCTTTATGTAGTAGTGCCCATACATATGCAGCATCGCGCGGAGGCAACTCACAGTATGAATATTTTTGTGACTCAGTGTGATCAAATAATCGGATTGGGATCACCTGCAGTAGCTATCGCTACTGCAACTTAAGCAATCCTATAACCACCATTGGACCAGAAATTGGTGTCCCAGATCTTTCCTAAATACTGTTCACAGAAACAGTACAAAGCGTGTTCCTGTAGCATGTGTTGTAGTAGTTACTTTTAAAACTACTGTAGCATCTGTTTGGACCGTTGATTGTCTTGATCCAACGATGGAAAACAGTCCCAAGTCCCAACTGCCGAACTTGCAGTCTCTATTATGATCAGCTAGCATGAATGCATGATCTCATGAAATTGAAAAGACATATGTATCCTATGAGCAGGATGAGGCTGGTAGCAACCAGCACGCTACTTTTTCTCCCTTTTAATTTAGGGGATGGGCATTACATCTTGTCTTCTGTACCTTGATCTTGAATATATAGTTCATGATTTAGAGCAATTGCTACCTGACTTATAGAATCTTATCTTACTGTAAAGTTATAACCCACTAACTTCTAAAACTTAACATGCAAATATACCACATCATCATCCACTAACAAGTTAATACATCATCATCCACTAACAATCAATACATTTAATATCATGCAAATATGCTATATTATCTATAATTTAAAATTTATTACATTTTAGAGCTTTTAAACTGAAAGCATGTTAAATCATCATCCCACATAATTCACATAATATTTCAATATATATCTTCATTATTTTTTATAATATCTTATGCACCTATGTAAGTTCATCCTCACTTGGTTAATGCTATTACTCTCTTATCTAATTAAGCCATATCGACATCAATTGATTTTAGTGCCTATGCAAGTTTACGTTGTTAAGCTATCTTATGTATTATTTTTACTTATTGTTATCATATTGAACTACCGCAGTAACGCGCGGGGTTTCACATAGTAGAGTGAAATAGAAACAACCATGTGTTCTGTGTACTGAAATCATGGCTATCGAAAAGTCACATACAAGAGAATACACACAGATTTGTCCCCTTATCTTCTTGTTTTTTCCACCTAAAAGAATAAAAAAAATATTATCTACCTGCTGCTCCTCCATCTAAAGGGTGTTACGGACATTTGCAAAAACACATAACTGAAAAAATGAAGAAAACCTAACGGGACGGGCATGGAAGGGGTCAAGGTGAAATTTCGGGGGTATAGAGGGGATCGAGTAAAATTCAGAAACATGGAAGTAATTGAACGAGTTTTCATGGGTTTACAAGGGATTTTCTCTTTACTAAAATGGGCACAGTTTACTTATTGACGTCTCACGTTTATCCACATATAGCATATGTAATTTCTCAATTTTATCCACTACGTACTTATTAGAAGCGAAGTCGTCCGTCCTCTTCTCCCTACATATATAGTGTGAATAAAAACCACTGCCTCTTTTGAAAAAAAAGCGGATGTTCTTGAAAAAAAAATCCAATCCTTTATGCTCGAACTACGCTCACAGCCCATCACAAGTCGTATAGCCATACATGCATGCGCAAGCATATGGCAGTAATAGGATGGGCAAACTACGGAGTAGGTGCAAGATTTGAGGAAAAAAAACTCCAATCAAACTATCATAAAACTATAAATTTAAATCGACATATCAAAAACCTAATGTTAATCAAATTTATCGTAAAACTATTAGAGAATATCATAAAACCACTAGAGTATGACGGAGGAAAGTATATCTCAAGCTGACACATAGTCTCATGCGAGTGTACTAAGAGGCCATAACTCTTCAAGGGTTGATGACCTTCTATATATGATATTGTATTAAAAAGGTAACACATATTTGTGGTTGCAACTTTTACATGTTTGGTTTAAAGGTCTAGTAGCAATGGCGAGAAATACGGTGAGCATGACATGATAGCCATGCGAATAATTAATGGACATCGATACTAATCGTCTTATGTTTGATAAGAAATATATGGGTGCTCCAACACCGTGAAAGGCACGTGCAAAATGCCTTCTTCTTTCAAGCGTTAAGCGCTAGGGTGCAATTGGCTAGAGGGACGTAGACTTTTCCATTATCTCCTTGTTTAGGGTTAAACTCTTTCATGATTTTCCCATATTCATTAGGTTAGTACTTGACTTTAGATTATACTTTGTCTTACTCGGTATGTCTAGCAAAGTAGCAAGAGGCTGATGGTTCTGTCAAACATATTCTTTGTAAATGCATGACATCACATACATTCATAATGTGCATGACATCGATGGCATGGTAAGCCTCCATATCTGTTGGGCAGGTAGTTAAAGAAATTCGATTGCTTCTTAAACAGCACTGTAGAAATCGCTTTGCCAGTCCATCTCTATAGATTAATGAAACTAAATATTTCACAAATAACTTAAATTATCCATTAAAATATATAAAAAATATTTGGCGTATAATAAACGTAATACACACTCCAAATTAATTACTACGCATAAAAATGCATACTTCTATAATTAAATGCACATACCTTTTCTTTCTTCACTCTCCTAACAAAATCTCTACAAATTTTAATTATATATAGATACCTAGCTACTTTTAGCTATGAAAAGGAGAAAATTTGCTCAGTAGGGGTTAAGGAATAAAAAAATAGCCAATCTCCCTCTTTTTCTCTCTCCTAAATAGATCTACTAATTTGACATGGGCATAAAAATACCTAGTTTTGTTTACAAAAGCATCACATGTACCGACCACGGAACGAGTACACACAATAGCAAAATGAGCTCAACAAAGATAGCCTACACTAATGTGCTCCAAATTGACCTCCAAGTAGCAAAATGAGAAACTTTTTGCCTTTGCATGGCATATGGCATATATATGTAACATACATAGATTCATCACATCCAAAGCATAAAAGTAGATGGAAACAACATAACTAGTGTAAGAGCAACTCCAAGAGATTATGTATATGATTAGCTAAGTTTAGAGAGTAAAAAGGTCTGTAAAAAGGAAAAAAGATCCCAAACAGAGGGGTGAAACCAACAGCCTAGCTAAATATTGACTCTCCATATTCAAAAGGGTCCATGTCACGGCTCCCGTTCTTCCGGACCGGTGACTCCGCGACTTCTCGTTTCTCCGCCGCCGCCGCTGGTTTCCATCGCTTGGACGTCGTTCGCAGCCGGCTGCTTCCTTTTGCACGTCGCCGTCGGCAGATCGTTTGTGCACGCCGCGCGCCTCCTTGTTGCGTCATCACGCCGCCGCCGGCCGCTCATCCAACAGGTGCGTGCACTATCGCCATGTAAAGATTGGTACTGCAGTCTTGAGTGAATTCAATTAACATCAGTAGAAATTGATCAGTCTTGCGTGCAGGGTATGGAGTCCGATGATGAATTTAATGAGTTCGTAATGAACGAATTGATTGATCCCTCTTCGTCGGATGAGGAGCATGATCTATTTTTTGGTGCTGCGCAAATGATCATTGAGGAATCAGTAAATAATCCGGGTCGAATTGGATCTGTTCAGGGACATGAGGTAGTGCATCGGGATAGACTATTGTGGCACAATCTTCTTTACAAAGACTATTTCTCAGATAATCCAACGTTTGGAGCAAACATCTTTAGACGCAGGTTCGCATGTTCTCTATAATGTTTATGTAATTTTTATGTGCCGTGTTTTATAGTATTGCTAATTTAATTTAATTGCATCATGATATAGGTTTCGGATGAGGCTACATGTATTTCTTCGCATAATGAAAGCTGTTGAGGAACATGATGATTATTTTAAGCAGAAGAGGAATGCAGCCGGTGTGCTCGGATTATCTTGTCTGCAGAAGGTAGTAGCGGCTTTCCGTATGTTAGCTTATGGAGTACCAGCTGATGCTTTGGACGAGTACATTCGTATTGGTGAGAGCACCGCTCTAGAAGCTTTGAGAAAATTTGTTGCAGCAGTTGTTGAGGTTTTTGGGCCAGAGTACATGAGGAAGCCTAATGAACAGGATACTGCTAGGTTACTTACAATTGGAGCGAGCAGAGGATTTCCTGGTATGCTAGGTTCCATAGATTGTATGCATTGGAGCTGGAAGAATTGTCCTACTGCATGGCACGGGATGTATAGGGGCTATAAAAAGGAGCCTACAATTATACTGGAAGCAGTTGCATCTAAAGATCTATGGATATGGCATGCATTCTTTGGCATGCCAGGTTCACACAATGACATTAATGTGCTTCAACGATCAGATATATTTGCAAGGCTCGCTGAGGGAGAAGGTCCACAAGTTAATTTTGACATCAATGGTCATGAATATTCGATGGGTTATTATCTTGCAGATGGGATATATCCATCGTGGGCAACTTTTGTGAAGACCATTCCAGAGCCACAAGGTAATAAGAAAAAATACTTTGCAAAGGCACAAGAAGCTTGTCGAAAGGATGTTGAAAGGGCATTTGGGGTTCTACAATCTCGCTTTGCAATTGTTCGTGGGCCGGCTCGTATGTGGGATGAAGACACGCTCCATAATATAATGATGGCTTGCATCATTATGCATAACATGATTGTTGAAGATGAGCGAGATGACTACGAATACAACTTCGACAATAAAGGCCAATATGTTTGCAACTACGACAACATGGGAGAAAGGGTGTCAGTGTCCCATGATGATGCACCTGAACTAGAAGCTTTCATTCAGAATTACAAAAAAATCAAGAACAAGGAAACCCACACTCAGCTTCAGGCAGACCTCATCGAGCACTTGTGGCAAAACCATGGAGATTTATATCATATAGATTAATGCGTCCCATTTATGAGATTGTTGTCCAAAAGAGATTTATCCCTATTGATTCTTATCATTCTCTAGACGCAGAACATAAAACATCTGAAAACTTTTTATTTGAAATATGCTTTGCATTTTGTAAGTCCCAGTTTGGACATTTAGAAAAAGAGGACGTATCATATGCATAAAGGCTGTGCAATTCTATGAAATTTTTTTGGCAGCTTTGGACATATTGGCTTGTACAATGTTATTTTTTATAACCTGTATTTATCGATGGCAGAGCAAGGAAATGAAAGGGTGCAGGATAATGAAGCAGGGATAATAGCATGACCCTGAAACAGAAGTTCAAACATAAACTGCCGCACATATAATGTTGTCCGTCTGAAATTAGGACCATACTATATCACACATACTGCCGCACACATAGACACTGAACTTCGACACAGACTCTAGACTCTGAAGTCTGAACATTTAGAACAGAACTGAACACAGACTCTGAAGTCTGAACATTTAGAACAGAACTGAACACACAGACACTGGACGCTGAACATTCAGAAACTGAACTACACTACGAGCTGAACTTCTAGATATTGCAACGTCGAGCGAGAATCTCGTTCTGACGCCATTCATAATATTTCTGCTGATTGTAGTTCATTGTGCTCAAATCCAAACCGAGAATTCTCTCCTCTTCCACCTTCTCAGCCTTCTCAGCTTCTTTCTTCTGGAACTCAAACTTTTCTCTCTCCAATTTGTTCCGTTCTTCCTGCAGAGCAAAGGCTCTCTTGCACCTCTCTTCCTGCAGAGCAAAGGCTTTCTTGCACATCTCTTCTTTCTTCAACTCTCTTACAACATCAGCTTCTTTCTTCTTTTCCATCAGATAGTCCACTGCTTCTATGGTTCTACCCTGTCGTAGCTTCTGTTTTGCCGCCTTCTTTCCATCCGGTCTTACAGATGGTTGAGCATCAGAACAATAGACATCAAGATCAGCAGGTTCAACTGATGCAGCACTTGAATTTGCCACTGTCTTCTGTTTCTTATTGCTTGGTTTTTTGGCACATCCAACTTTCTTCCGATTGTCCATCCACTTGGGCTTGTCCTTCAGGATATTCCAGCAATGCATCAAGTTAAACTTCCTATGCTTCTTGTCTTCCTCCTTAAACAATTCACATGCATTTGCGATCTGCACATTTGAAACCAAAATAAACATGAGAACTAAAAACTGCGACAAATAATCATACCACAGAAATAATGTGTTTACCTTGTCATCAACTCTGGAACCACTCTGGTTCCTAGCCTCTATTCTGGACATACATCCACAGAAAATATTCACATCATGTTGTATTGCGGACCAACGATTCAATAAAGAGGATTCGGAACGCGTTGACTCAAACTCTTTGTTGGCATGGAAATATTCATGTATTCTTGCCCAATATGTGCCTTGTGATTGATCTACTCCTTGAATAGGATCCATGCCCACATTCAGCCAAGCTGACACAAGAAGGATGTCCTCCTGAGTAGTGAAATTTTTGGTTCTACCCTGAGAACTCTTGGCAGCTGTTGGAGCTCCATTGGAGATTGGATCACTAGTAGGTGCGGCAAATTGAGATTCATCAACATCATTTACTAGGAGGTCAGTGAAATAACCTGATTGCGTACCATCTGTCACAGGAAAATAAATGGAGAATAAACATCATGTAGGACTGTAAGCCGGCAATAGGGAAAGCAACTACACCACTGGTTCCATTCAGCATCTCAGGGCATGGGAAGCTCAAGATTTGCATGGGAACTCTGGCTGAATAACATGATATGCAAACCAGACAATTGTAGTAATGTAACTACTATCGAGCTGAATAAAATTATATGCAATGTGGACATTTGCAGCAATGTAAATAACAGAGTATTATCCTTTTAATTTACCTACTCTCTTGCAATTGTAAACTATCTTATTTTGTGGAAATTATTGTGATGTGAATGCAGGATGGAAGATTTAGAGCAAAACGGGACTCAGGGTAGGTCCTGTTTATTTACTTGCAAAGAAGAAGCAATTTGATCTGGATGAATCTTTCATTCAAATGTACTGTACTAACAAGTAGCTACTCTGGTCAGGTGCGAAGAAAGACAGGAATTTTATTTCCAGAAACCTACAGCCAACATGAATGCAATCCCAAAATCCTCAGGTAGAATACAAAACGAGCTAAACTTCATGTGATCCAGTCATCCAACTAACAACAAAGGGTTTGACAGACGTAGATAGTGAGTCTCACCTGTGCAGACCTCCTCATCGGTGACTTGCTCACCGATGCACAGACCTTGTGCCTTCCAACCATCGACGCCTGTTGGAGGAACCACCCGATGGCGCATCGATCCAATACCCGACTGATCCAAGTCCCCTTCCAGGCGATGAGCATCCTGATCCAAGTCCCTAGCCGCCGTTGAAGCAGGACGCAGCGGCCTCCACATGGCGAGACGAAGGCCAGGGCCGGAGCGGCGCGACGGCGGAAGGGCGGGGGCGCTAGACGGCGGGACCGACGACGGCACCGGACGGCGAGTGCGCGGGACGGCGGGACAGGTGCGACGGCGTAGCACGGCGGGAGGGCGAGGCGGCGGGACCGATTGGGCGGGAGCGCGCGGGCGGGAAACGAGCGCGTGCGCGGGAGAGAGGCGATTGCGAGTGGGATGGCCACTGCAAATATGCAGGACGAGGGGCGACGGATGCCGAACGGGATCGCGAGCAGAGCGAGATACCGAGTGTGTTGGATCCGGTTTTGACTTGTTTTGTTTTTTTTTACCGATCCAAACCTAGATAGCTAGATTGTTGGAGTTGCTCTAAGAAAGCATGTACCTAACCATGAATAGCAACATCCACCCAATATTTTGAGGTCAAAACCTCCCCATATATTTTCTTGTTTTAGAAGAGGGAAAACCCGGGCAGAATGAACAGCTCGATCGTGAGGAAGAAGTGCTTATAAAGGGGCATTTTCGCAGTGGCCAGCTTAAGGCACCACCTGGATTTATCAATTATTAGTCGCCGCCTGCATAGATAAATTATCACAGGCAGCACCATAGGCTGGCTACTTGCGATATTAGGGACATTATTATAGGCGGCCAGAATCCAAGTTCGTATGAAAATGTTAAGTTCATGTATTCGAAATAAGCACCGATATGGTTAAGTCTTCCGTGCTGGATCATAAGAATACCTGACACTGATGTGAGTGGCATTCTAAAAACCCGACACGGATGCCTTTTCCCGCCAAAAGTGTAGTCATCCTGCTCCAACTAGCAAGACCCGACACTGATGCGTTATCATTAGTATCGGTTAGTGGTAATACCCGATATTGAAATGTTGCCAAACAATCCATGTCAGATGGTTATAAGACCTAACCCTGATGTGTCCTCATCAGTGCCGGGTAAAGCATATCCACAGTGCAAGCTTATTTTTTGGGGTTTGAAACCATCATATGTTCTGGGTTTTCTCGAACCACACTAATGATGAGGACACTAATGTGTTGTTTTGTGGTAGTACTCCCTCCGTCCTAGAAAGAAGCAATTTCCGGGGGTGAGGATTTGTCCCAGAAAAAACCGACTCCTGCGCAACACCCGAGAAATATTCAATGATCCTTATCCCTGTCCGTCTCTCTCCTCTCGCCCACCACACAACCGCGTTAAAAAAAAAAACCACCACCGCCGTTCTCATCCCCTCCCTCTCCTCACGACCTTCACCCATCCCTCGACGGCGATGAGTCGCTTCTCCTCCCTCCACGCTCCATCCATCTCTCCCTCCCTGCGACCTCCCGTGATGTCATGGATGCGACAGGTCGGCGGGGGCGGTGCCGGCCCCGGCGGATTGAGATGGCTCGGATGAGGCACTAGCAGCACGGCGGCAGAGGTAGGGGCTTGCGATTGTGATGCAGGAGAAGGCGAACGCAACGTGTAGGTGCTACTCGGCTACGGCGGCGGAGGCGCAAGCCTATGGTCTCCAGCGCCAGTGGATCTGTTGCACGGAGCTTGATGCACAAGCTTTTGCAATGGCGGATCTGATGAAGGAGCCAACGATTTTGTGTCTGCCAGCGCTGAGGTGGTTCGAGAAGCTTTGCCATTAGAATGAACCCAGGTACTCTTTTCTACTACTCTTTTTCCATCACTCTTTCTTCTCTGGTGTTTATTTCTGCCCTTTCACCTTGTTAACTATACTAAGTTCTTGGATTTTGGTGATGACTTATTGCAGGGTCAATCTGGATAAATACACACATGACTACAGGCCACCTTGGTGGATGCAAACACCTTTCTTTGTTCTTTCTAGTTCTTGCAGATTAATTCATACTCCTTGCAGATTGTGGAGAAGTATTTTTTGACAGATTGTGGATGCAAACCACCTTGCAGATTGTGGAGTAGTTTTTTTTTTTTTGACGATTTCTTTTTTCAGACTAGAGGTTCTTAATTTTTTGCTAGCATATTCGGTTTAAAACTTCATTTTTTTTTGCTGGATACCTGTGTAATCGATGGGTGTAGAGAACCCAGTTAAACCTTTTTTTTTCAGTGAGGACAGTGCAGAGAACCCAGTACAACCCTGTGTAATGTTGTTGTTGAGGGTATTTCGGTATTTTCATGGTTGTACTAAGTTTGCATTGGGAATCCAGGAGTTGAATTATTGTGGGACGGAGGGAGTAACTTATTATAAAATTGACCCTGAAAGCAATATCAGTAGCCGAAAATAGAACAGTGCCATAGAAGATCCAAATAACGGATGATAAATAGCGTGATAGTTCGCTATGCAGTAGTTCCATATATTTTTATACTGTATCAATATCACTATTATTTATTCTGATAGATAAATGTCTCCTTTATTTGCTGGAAACTAATTGTTACATCCATAACTAAGAAACCAAAGTCTCTTAAACAGATGTTCTATGCACACGTACGCGTGCGCATGCACGAATTATTAAGAGATAATAAAAAAAAGATACTTGATCGAACATACACAGAATTCTTGAAGGTTAACAACATTATCGTGACTCCATGCATGCAGACGATGATTATTATTATATTTCTATTTCCCTTGTCACTCCTCTGGGAGAGGGCCAAACTTGTGCTGCAGAACCGCGATGAATTCGCTGGTGGTGCAGCCACCAACGCTGACGGTTGATGCACAGTTCTTGTCGGTTTGGTCTGTGCAGATTTTGCCGGCCTTCTCCAGTTTCTCTTCTTTGATGTAACCCCAGTAATTTGGGAAGTGATCTTTCTCACGTACCTCGGTGTAAGCCTGCGACAAGAAAAAAAAAGATTTATTTCAATTCTCTTTTAAGATTTAGATTATTGGTACTCTATATAAAATAAAACCTCCTGTTTATTAAGCTCGGTTGACCTTATTTAGTTAGTTAATTACTCCCTCAGGTTAAGGTTAAAAGTAATTGTTATTTTGGACATATTAATATTTGATTAGAACAAGATTTTACCCGTGTTTTATTGCAATATCAACAATTATTAATGTTGGCATGTTGCGACGATGAGTGGTCATACTTGCTGGTGGTGCAGTACTTACAGAGTTCTGCGTGGCGCTCCAAGGAAGGGACCATGCGACCATGAAGTCCCGGACCTGGCCGTCGACGTCGCGGCCGCGGAAGACGCGCGCCGCCTCGCAGCCGATGGACTGCGCCGTCGGGTGGGCGTGGAGGAACGCCAGCCACTGGCCGTTCTGGAACGACGCCGGCGGCTGCTCGTGGTAGACGTAGCCGTACCAGTCCATCGACCCGCCCTCCCCGTCGACGAGCTCCAGCGCGGCGCCGGTGGCGTTGTAGACGAGCACCATGGCAGAGACGCCGTCGCCGTAGGAGGCCTTGAGCCCCACCGCGTGCTGCAGCGCGTCCAGGTTCTTGCCCTCGGCGTGGATGAGGCGCATCGCCTCCCGCGCCCGGTCCACCTGGCTGATGCTCTTCCCGGCGTACCGCGACATCGCCTCCAGCGTCTCGTCCGTGATGGGCACGCCGAATGTGCTCATGCTTGATACTTAATTACTTTGTAAAGCTAGCTAGCTAGGATCGATGATCTGTTACGCTTAATATCCCAATGTATTTATAGTACTGGATTGCTAGCTAGTGCTCACCTCTTCTGGACTAGCTCTCTGTGTGAACTCTTACGTTAATGAATTAAGGGAAATCATATGCATGTTAGGTACATAGTCTCAGCTTGCATGAATCACGTGATCATAGATAGGATCTCACAGACCTGCTGATACTACAAGATAACATAAATTATAGTGAGCCTGTTATTGTTTAAGCTATATTGCTTATCACGCCACAACTAATTTAACACGAACTCTCAACCTAGATTTTCCCGTTAATGTGGGAGTTCCTAGCTAGTATAGACACTAGCTAGACAGAGATCGTCCTCTTGGGGATAGAGTACTACTAGTACTACTATATAAGAGGGGGGAGTTGAGTTGGATCATGTACACATAATTAAGCTAGCAGATCGAGCTGGGTTAGCTAGATCGACCGTATAAGCTAATAGATCGATCGATCGAACGTTCTACGCCTATAAACACTACTAAACTGCCACGTGGTATTATAATAAATCGGTGAACCATATATTTTCAACTACTAGATTTATCTCTTTTTTCTTAAGAAAACCACAATCCACATCCCTCGCCTCTCTCCCACCAGCACAACTCTCCTCTCCCCACTGGCCCACCCTTCCCACCACCCCATGCACATACGTATACATACATACACTTTCTCTGTCTCCAATAATTCTTTCTCTCATCTTCCTATTTTATAAATAATAATTTTAGTTATAAAAATATTATGAAGAAAACAAATCTAACCATCAATTTTTAATTAAATTGGTAGACTTATAATTTCATCAATTTTCATTTAAATCAGTCGAGTTATAAGTTTAACAATTGGATTTAAAGACATAAAAATTTCAAACTGATGAACGCATTAAATATACCTCGATAAAAACAAAATCTCCTCACCAAATAACAACGAAAATTGAAAAACATGAAAACATATATTATATATTCTTGAATCGTAGTATAGGTGTGGTTGTATGAAGTTTAATGGGCTATATATATATATATATATATATATATATATATATATATATATATAATGGTAATTAGGATGACATGCCCTAGACATTATTCTTTTCCGTAGATGTTTACCATGGTTGAATCATTAATTTTTTTAAAGGCACCATGGATCTAAATTTAGATGTGTTCGCAAATTTGCTGATTATTTAGGGTGCTTGTTGTTTAGCCAGTAAAAGATAAATCTAGTAGAGCTTAGGAGGATGAAAACGCGTGCATGCACACCCTCATTTGTAGACCTAATGCTCATTGTATTGATAATCCTAGCAATAATAGGTTATCCTATTTGGATAACCAAATTAAAGCAAGCAGCACGCACGTTGAAAACCTATTCAATATTTTGATTTCTCTGCATCGTTGTGGTTTATTATATAACTTAGTAACAATTATGATCACTTAAGTTTTTATATGGGGTTGCTAGCTATAAAATAGGAAATTCACTACATACCACAGAGGGAGGAGTACATACATGGAGAGAGGAGATTTCTTTTATTGGAAACAGATAATTGAGATATATCTAATGGTTAGGAATAATAGGTTCACCGGTTTATAAGTTATAATGGATGGTCAGATATTTTTTTTCTTTATTCTCATAATTTTTATGATTTTACTAATTTATTAGAGTGCCACGTGATGGTTTAGGAGAGTATATAGGGTGTCACATGGCGACTTGAGTGTGTTCGTAGGAAGTTTAATGGACTTGTGCTAGAATACAACTCGGAATAACATATATTTTTACAACTATTGGCTGAAATTATTAATTTGGTTTTTACCTCATGAGAGTGAAAAAAAAGAAAAAAAGAAAGGAAGGAAAGGGGCCACGTACGAAGTATGCACGTACACGTACGGGATGGATCGACGTAGAACGTGGTGCTTCCTAAACATAAATCTGTTTGGTATTTTTTTTATGTTAGATCTGACGGTTAAAAAATATAGGTTCACCAGATTAAATGAAAATCAAATATTTATTTTTTCTTGGAATTTCTCTAATTTATTAGAGCGCCACTTGGCGGCCTAGGAGCATTCGTAGAAATGCCATATGACGGCTTAGGAGCGTTTGTAGGAAGTTTAATGAATTTTTAGTATATAATATAATATAATATAATATAATAATAGATAGATAGATAGATAGATAGATATCACCAATAATTAGTACTATTAAATTGTCTATTTTGAGGAAGCATATGATACGTATTACTAGCATTTTTCCCTGGATCCATGCATGGCTTAAAAATTTCTACTATTAAATATTTTTGCCTCGATTCTTGCACGAGTTCTCTTGTAATTTTCAATACGAAAAATTGGCAGTTCTACATTACGTGTTGCACGCGAATTGTTTATCTTATCCAGCAAGATTTGAATCTTATAGTTTTGAATGATGAAGATAGCTAGCCTTGGTTCTGCCAGTGTGTACGTTGGAACTGCACGCAGATCAGGGCATCAACATAAACGTTAACGATATTCCGGTTATGGCAACCGTGACCACTAAATCGAGACTAATAATCTAAAGATACCAAATCCAAAAATATGTGGGATATGGGATTCCATTTCAAGAACTCTCACCACGGTCCTCACGCGCATAACCATTCCACCAACTCCACACATCTACTTGAATAGAGGTGCTTTCTTTTTAAAATAACCCTGAAGACATATTTAGTACCGATTCATAACAACAACCGGAACTTAAAAATATATTTAGTATGGGTTGGTGTTACCAACCTGGAACTAAAGAATCTCCACCATTAGTCTCGGTTACTGTTACCAACCGACTCTAAAGATGCATTTTTAATACCGGTTGGTATTTAAAATGCTACCGGTTGGTAATACCAACCGATACTAAATATATTTAGACGGTACTAGAGTCTAAATCCCAAAAACATCTTTAATGCCGGTTGGTAAAAATGCTACCGGTTGGTAATACCAACCGATACTAAATATATTTAGACGGTACTAAAGTCTAAATCCCAAAAACATCAACCGGCATTAAAGTCTAAATCCCAAAAACATCTTTAATGCCGGTTGATGTTTTTGGGATTTAGACTTTAGTACCGTCTAAATATATTTAGTATCGGTTGGTATTACCAACCGGTAGCATTTTTAATACCGGTTCATAACAACAACCGGAATTAAATACGAGATATTTGTGTTTTTTACCACGATAAAAAATCAGTTCTCCAATAATAGATACTGTAGGAACGTCTAAAACAAAGTTAAATGTACTACGAAAAATCATGTTAATGTGATGTGGAACAATTTGGACCAACATAGTACGTCTTGCATTCACTCTGTTTAATTAAGCATGTTCGATCTTATCAACTCGTACACAATCATGGTGATCCGAGGTACCATATAATTTATGCAGGACCAGAAGTACCAATAACGCCATTTTCTAAAAGAAAAAAAAAAGTACCAGCAATGTCCGGCAATCGTGGGAGGACTAGTTTTGGCGGCGGTCGATCCTTTCCACATCTATTTTTCTATAAGCTAATCACACTTATTTCATTTATGGAGTGAAATCTACTTTAATCACCACATTAAACTATAGATTTTGAGTCTAGAAGCCAACCCTCAACAATATATGAAATTTTACGCGGGTATTTATTCTTCAGTGGTAGACGATGTACCCATCAACAGCGAGGCGTCCGTGACAACTTCGTCGATCTCAAGAAATACTGGCAAAATATTTCAGAGGTCCTCATAGGGGTACGGTGTACGTGTGTTCGTACATAGGGGTAAGTGTCAGTGTGTTGTGAGCGTCTGCGTTTGTACTATGTTTCTAATAAAATTAAATTTTCTGATCAGCAATTGTCATCAAGTTTTTAGTGGTGCAAAAATTCCTATTTATAGTTGAGAGTTGATTTGTGGATTTGATTTTTTTTAAAAAAAAATTAAAGGCGAACTAGTGAGGTAGGTACATGCATGCATGATCCTTGCATAAGAACTACATGTATATCTTAGTAGTTATTGTGAGAAGTACCACAGATGTGAATGAAGTTGGGTGAAATTTTTTTTGATGAGAACTTAACTCCCCTAAAATTAGCTTTATTTGATGTTAATCATTACGAAATGTCAAGCAAACATAAAGCTATAACTAAATATTTTCTAGACGTCTAGTGGTTGCAGATTAGAATTTTAGTGAATATATCACTATGAATGATTTTAGCAAGAGAAGTCGAAATTTGCTGCTCTGTTATGCTTATGTGTATTATTCCCATTGTTTTGTATTATAAGTCAAATTTGTTTTAAGTTCGATCTAAGTTTGTAGAAAAATATAGTAGTATTTTAATTATTAAATATATTATCAAAATATATTCAGTGTTAAATTTAATGAAACTAATTTAGTATTATAGATATTGCTAATTTTGCTATATATAAACTTGATCAAATCTAAATAGTTTTGACTAAGAAAAAAATCAAATGATTTATAATATAAAACGGAGGGAGTACCCAGTACCAATGATGGTAGCATAAACCAATGTATCATATACCGTGAGTGTGAGCCAACATTTAATTGATATATATAAATATTAAGTGGGGCACCATGGTGCCCGGGTATGAAACACACAAATTCATTCAAAATTTTATTTTATTTTCAAATTATGAGTATATACCTAGGTATAATAATTTGATTCATACCTATGTCTAATCGCAAAACAACTCAATTTCAACTTTATCTCACAATCCATTAATACATACCTAACTTAATTATGTCTTTGGATACTATAATGAAAATCTAAAAAAAAATGCTCAAATTCAGTTCAAACTCAAACTTGTTTGAACTAGTTAGTAAAGAAATTAATGTTCATACCTAAATATTTGAATAAAATTCCGTACTCATTTAAATTATGTATATACTTAATTGGAATTTTGGTGAGAATTTGGTTAATTAAAGTATATAGACGCGTGAACCGCATATATGATGAGTAATGCCACAGCTAATAATGATATTATAAGCCATATATCACTTTAAATAATTTCATGAGTAATTAAATGTAGACAACATTTTGTGATGCATTTCATGTACTTATTAATCATTTCAGCGTCAAATAACACATGCGTTTTCTGAGTTCAAAAGATTCGCTCTTATCTGCAAACGAAAATATACGGAGTTGTCAGCCCGGCATTAATTACACGTTGTGTTGTTCTGTTCTGTATCTAGCTTGCCTTGATTCTTGTCAATTTTCATCGATTCAGGTCAGATTACGATACATTTTTCAGATCGATTCTGGTCTGATGTGCATGTCAGATTTTCTGTATGGCGGTCCGAGACATGTGATTTTTCACATCACTGACCAATAATCCGTGATCAAGCCGCTCACCGACACAAATGACTATATGCGCAATAGTGAATGGGTTTGGTTGAGCTTTTTATGTTAGCTACTATCTTGTTTTCTGTTAACACATTTTACAACCGTTGAACGGTGCATTTTGCGCGTGCCAAACTCAAACAAAGTCAGCCATGATCAGACCCGATCTAATTTCATAGTGTCAGACTATTTTAGTCTGAGTGACAACCTCAAGACATCAGGTGTACTCCGTTCCAAAATATAAGAGATTTTGGATGGATTTAACATATTCTGAAAATATGAATCTGGACAGAATTTCTAGGATTATCGTATTCACCTAAAATCCCTTGTATTTTGGAACTGAGGGAGTTCTCTTTTTTTTTTTTGACTGCTGAATCCTGGCATAAAAAAAGAATTATTTTCAGCTAATTGTTGTACTCCCTCTGTCCCATAATATAAGGGATTTTGAGTTTTTGCTTGCAACGTTTGACCACTCGTCTTATTCAAAAATTTTTTGAAATTATTATTTATTTTATTTGTGACTTACTTTATTATCTACAGTACTTTAAGCATAACTTTTCGTTTTCTATATTTGCAAAAAATATTTGAATAAGACGAGTGGTCAAACGTTGCAAGAAAAAACTCAAAATCCCTTATATTATGGGACGGAGGGAGTACCAGTCAAGTTGGAGCTGGACATCTAGCAGCTAGCCTTTGCCTACGTACACTACACCATGTCATAATTAGTCTGTCGGTCAAGAACACCTTTAGCATTCCCCAACTTTACCAACAAACTCACTTTCCTGCTTTTCCACCCGTATATTTTTCAAACTACTAAATTTGTAAAAATATTCTATACAAAAATTACTTTAAAAAATCATATTAATCTATTTTTTTAAAAAAATAGTAAATACTTAATTAATTATAAGAAAATATGTTGCTCTATTTTGTGTGCGGGGAGGTGAGTTCCCAACCTCACCTTCGAAAACAGCCCTAGTCTATCGGTCAGAAAAGGTCTTATTCGGCATATCGGTGAAAGGTCTGTCGGTATAAGGCAATGCCGAGAAATTGTTTGAAACTACCGTCATTTATTTTCCAAAAGCCATTTGGCACCAATTTTGGGAAATGGCGTTGTTACAATCCGGCCACCAAATCTTGTTCATAATTGTACACAAAGTTAACCCACATATACACTTCATTATAAATATTTCACTAAAATGAGTGTTACTGGTTAGTACGTACATGCAAATACCCCGTGTCCAAATTTAGTCAGTACACCAGATCAGTCCAACTGTAATGATCTAGCTGTGATCGACCAAAATCTCTCATCACGGATAACAACATCTCTAATGGGTTAAACTAGAACTCATTGTAGATGAGGCTCGAAGGGATGGCCCGTCACAGGTAAGAACTCATATGTGACGGGCCTATAAGAGGACCCGACACAAACATCTCTTACGGGGTCACTTATAGACCCATAATAGATGTCGTCCTCATGAATCTAAACACTTTTATTCAGGTTGGGAGAGAGACATTAAACAAATCACAACAAAAATATCTTTACCAGAATGTAAGAACCAAAATATCTACATTTCATGGAATCTTAAAAAATGATTCCTTTCAAATATATTTTATTCTCGTAAAAAAAATTCAAATTATTTTTCTTCCAGGCATAGTTAAATTAAATGTTTTGCCAACGTTAGGTTTTCTTTCCTCTTTCGAACCCAACCAAACGGTTTTAGTTCTATCAAAAAGGGTGTGGAGCGGACTTGAGTCATTAAAAAAGCTAGAAGGGTAAAGCAACTCCACTCTAAACTATTTTCCAGCAGTTAAATTTAGGGGTTAAAGTCTTACCAAACAAACCCTTTATACTGAACTCTGCTACACTGTAAAAACGAAGTCATTCTCCTCCTTCCCTCTATTGTACTTCTCCACATAAATAGAATCACCCTACCTAAAAAAACACATCCTGCCGAAACCAGTCCTTTCAAGACCTATCAGAAAAACCGGATAAAAAAGGAACCCGGCCGATGAAAACTCTTCGTTCTTATTACTTCGGATCCCATTAGAATGCACGGCCATGGCACTAGCGTAACAAAAAGAATTACCTTGCTAGGATCGTCCATTAAGAGTTGTCAATTATTATTACAGTTAAAACATGCATTCTAGCAACTAACTTTGGCACCAACTAAATGAAATTTCTACATAGTGGACAAGCTATACCAAAATTAGACCTGCACCAAACTAATTTATACATAATGCAAATTTCAGAGCACAACGAATTTTCTCGATTTATATATATAATTAATTTAGGGACATAATTAGTAGTTGCCAAATTAAAAAAAAATAATAGTACCCTTCCATTTAACCATATCTTTGCGGTGCGCTTGCCGGTCCAGCATAATTAAGGTTGTGTTGCTTTCCCAACTCAGATTCCTCGTTTATCACGTGCACGCTTCCCGAGCTGTTAAACGGTACTTTTCTTTTACAAAAAAATTTCTATACAAAATTAAGTTGCTTTAGAAAAATCTTATTGATCCGTTTTATGTGTTTGGGGAGAGAGTTTCCCAACTCCCACTCACGATTCGTTTTATGCGACTCACGAACACAGCAGCCTAAAACTATAAATAGACGTCGCCTGGGAGCATCCTGATGTAGATCGACTCAAATAGTTTCAGGCTCTCACCTCCCTTGAACAGTTGTTGGAAGTGTAAGACTGACATAGCCAATGATCCAAGCTAGCATTTTATGGATAATCATTATTAGCAGTAATAACATGAATTTCTTAATTTGGTGCAGGTCCTCTGAATCGTTGATCCAAGCTCGAAGATGGCGGCACCAATGGCGGACGGAGGCGACCTAGTGATGCTGATGGAGGTTTCCCAGCTGAAGAAGCTGGCTCTCCTGCTGAGGAACAACGAGGAGGCCCAGATCACGCAGGCGGTCAAGTCCCAGAACGAGCGCGTCAAGTACCTCCACAGCGTCAACCACGCGTACAACCACGCCGTCGACCTCCTCGACGACGGCACGGCCACCAGGGACAAGTACGCCGCCGCGCCGGCGGGCGGCGGCGGCGGCGAGGCCAAGGCCAGCATCGCGGAGGACGTCCTGGAGTACGTCAAGTACGGCCTGAACATGAGCATGCAGAACGTCCGCAACTGCTGCCTGCGCGTGGACTGCATCGGCAAGATCAGGGCGCACTACGACTCCCTCGTCGCCGACCTCGCCGGCCTCCACGCCGACGATGTCGCCAACCTCCGGCGGCTGGCCAAGGACACGGCCATGTTCAAGGAGTGCATGTTCGAGCACTGCAACAAGCTCCGGAGCGGCTCCGCCCGCGCCATGTCAAAGGCGTTCTCCATGATGCTCAAGCAAGAGGGCATCAAGTTCCCCGACCTTGTCAAACGGTAAGAAATTATTGCTAATTAATTACCATACATATATATAGCATTTCGATCTCCTCTTCTTCTTGAATTAGTTGTAATCTTTGATTATCGGATGTGATCGGATCGATGTGAAGACACAAGAACAAGTTGGGATTCGAGGGCGAGTTCGAGCATCTGACGGACGCGCAGAAGCTAGAGGTGTACAACAGCATCATCGAGGAGTCCAGCAGGGCCAAGATGCCGGTGACGGAGATGGTCTCGACGGCGGCGGGGGTGGCGGTGCTCCTGGCGACGGCGGGCCTCATGGTGTGGGACATCTTCACGGCGGAGCACACCGTCGAGGCGGTGCTCCGCAACAGCCTCAACGCGCTGGCGGAGGTGGGCGCCTTCGCGGTGCAGGTGGTGGTGGAGGGCGCGGTGACGGAGGCGGTCGCGGACCTCGAGCTCGGCGTCTTCGTCGTGTCGATGGCCGGGTTCGTCGCCGGCGCCGTCGCGGGCATCCTGTTCGTCGCCGTCGCCGGCGTGCTGGTGGACCTCATCATGGGAACCGCGGGCAATGTGGCGCCTCCGGTGACCGATCTCAAGTTCCATACTGCCACCATGCCGGACGGCATGCAGCTTGCCTACATCATTTCTCACAGGGGCTAGACAAATTGTTGCAAGTTAATCAGTTTTCTTAAAAAAATGTATGAGTATGTAGTTCCTGTCAACTGTCAGCGTGCGCAACCGGCTAAATAATGTCGGGTAATGGACTTATAATAAAATGAATAAATGCCGATCGGCAAGGCAAGATTTGGTATCCATGTCTATAAAGGTGCTCAGTTGGTATTCAATTCAGCCTATCATCCACAGGCTAGAGGACATTTATATTGAAAGAGTAAATCAGATCTTAGAAAATATGCTCAGAGCTCGCACATTTATGTATGGATCAGCACGGGAGATTTGTTTGCCATTCGCCGAGTTTATCTATAATAATAGCTATCAATTTGGGTATGGCACCTTATAAAGATTTATATGGAAAAATGTGTAGCTAGGACGCCTTAAAGTTGGACCAAAGTTGGCGAGAAACAACTCAGGACTATGCTGAGAGTGGACATAAGGAATATTCGGTTAATATAAGACAGGACGTGAGTTTTGAAATTGGAGACTGTATATCTCGTGTCACTAATGAAAGGAGTGCATATATTTCAGATGAAGGCTATGTTAGCACCAACATACAACGACCCATATAAGATCCAAGATCGACGAGGAAAAGTCGCATACAAATTGGAGTTACCAGAGGAACTAATAAGTCTACATCTAGTTTTTCATGTATCGCAACTCAGAATGTAATAGACCCAAAAATTTTAAAAGTTAAAATACATGTTATAATCAGTAAAATGACTTCCTCTGTCTTTTGATATTATTTTCCTTGTTTTTGGATTTTGCAGACATTCATCATTGCATTCATATGCACTAAAAATAGGTTGGAAGAATTTTAATAAATTGTTTGTTTGTACAAAACTCCTGGAAAAATTCACAAAATTACTGTACACATTTTGAAAAACTGTCAGTTAATTAAATTGGCATTATTTTATCAACTAATTTGATGTCCCAAGTAGATCAGTCAAACTGCTGAAAATGTGGAATATATTCTTATCACTTAGCCCTCTTTCAAAATTCACCACAGTGAAATCGTAACTCTTCTGCTTGTGCCTTTGTATCAGACTGTTCATCATGGCTTGCTCTACACAGAATAGTATTTCCCAAATTTTTACACCATTATAACTCACTCAAATCGACAGGTCAAATACATCAAATGATTCAAAATCAGGACTTCCCTTCTCTATTCAACTCCTCTCACTTCCAGTAGGACTTGAGCCCTTGACACCTCATGCCCCACCTGAAAGCCTAATCGATCTATCCACCCAGGAAAAACCAACCAGCGTCCGCACCTTTCCCTTCTCTCTCTCTCTAGCTCTCTCCCCCCTTGTAAAACTTGTGGTGCGCATCTTCTTTTGGAGTAGAGAACAACCCTGCACGACTATTCATCAGGCCAAGTCGAGCCTTCTCCGTGAAGACTAGCCCTTAGCAGCCATTGCAAATGGGCCTACCCATCATCCACCTCACACCGTTCTCCAAAATTATCATGCCCCCGACCAAATCTCCTCCTCCATTACTTTTTTCTGAAAAGGAAGCAAAGCCCCTGAAATGACCTGCCGTCCCGTTCCATCGCTGGGCTGCTCGAGAAGACTGAGACAACACAAGGCCCTGCTCCCCGTCCATGGACCACGCGCAAGAGCCCACCATTTAACCTCCCATTTTTCCACAAAAATCTCTTGCTCGCCCCTCGTTCCATAGTGCCCAGTTGTGCGGGCTAAACTCTGTTGGGTTGCCAGGAACATGCACGCCCACGACGGGGCCGACGAGCTCACAAAGACACGAAAGTTTCTCTGGTGAGAGCCTATGCCCGAACCAGGCGTGTCATCTTCTTCCTTATCCTCCATTGACCCCATTTTACTGGCAAGTACGACACGGAGGCGATGAGGCTATCTCGAAGGCTGGAGCGTTGTGGCGGCAAGGTTGCCGTTATGGGAGGACGACAAGGCGATGACGAAGTGGCTAGGTGGCCCATTGCATAGATGACACAGGCAACCTGGCCAAGGCAGCGATGATGGTAGCGCCATTTGGTGGGCATCAGCCCTCTTGCAGTGGCACCTCGCTACCACAAGATGGTCACGTGGGGGAGAGAGGATCCATCATTTTGTCTCACCCTCTCCCTCTCCAATCCACCCATGTGGATGGATCTAGAGCGCTCTGGAGGTCGAGATTAATGATTGTCGGCTGACGCCAAGGCGTTGGCGCGGTGGCTACGTGTTGAAGGGATTTAGCTGGTGGAGGCTGCTGAACCTAGTAGGCACTCAATGATGCGGGAGGGTAGAAAAACATCGGGCGAAAGCCTAACCTTCGTGCCGACAACAGCGATGCCTGCGGACCCCACATTCCCCTTGGGCTTTGTTGCTTTTTCACTAATCTTCCCATTGTTTTCTTTAGGTGAAAGCCACGTCCTGGTTCCCTTGGACGGGGACGCCAGCTCTCTCGGCATCGTATCCTCCCTTGGAAGTATCGTTTAGAAGATTGTTGGTATTTCTTACGTTCACAGATAAAATCAGCAAGCGTACGGATGTACTGCTGTAGCAATTCACCCGGAAGTATTCCAATGTATCGAATTTCTATAGGGAATGTGTGTTTAGCTCTTCTTCAGGTTCATCCTAGGACACTGGCATGTTTATTAAGCTTAATTTTAATCCTATCGCTATGCTTCAGGAACTAGCATGCTCGCTGCTAAATGAACATGCTCTACTCCGTACCCGGACAGGTAGAACTATGGTGATTTCGAGGGCTATTACCACCTCTACACCAACCTCTAACATATTATGGGATACATAGCAAACACAGGCAATTAACTACCTAGACACCATATCTATGCAATTAATTACTACTCTAGTATTAGCTAAGCACTAAAGTAATAACTATTTTTTATAAGCTGGATTTGGGTTATTACCTTACGAGGGGCATGAACCAGTATAATTCTTGTCTTTTTTTGCGCTTGGTGTTGTATCGTGAAGATCCTCGTACCAACGTACCACAATATCCTCATAATCTGGTCTACGGATATCCCCTGTTGATAGCAGGTTTTCAGAACTCAAATTATGCCAAATGGTGGTGAACTCTATAAATTAAAATTCATGAGATTATTAGTTGTTAGAAGCTTAATTTTGTAAGACATTAATTATATATGCTTTTGCAACTTTTCCCTTCTTTCGATTGATCACTAAAATTGACCAACTAATCTTTATGATACTTTTTTAAAAAAAGCTTTATAGATCAATGGCGTTTTGCATAGCCATCACAAGGAAATTAATCAATATAGTGAAGTACTAAGCCAGAAGTTTTTACCGCTTACCTAAATTTCAGTAAGTAACACCACTTAAAGGCTTTACCATTATTATATACTCCCTACTTTTGATAGTCATATTTCATCTTGGCACATAGACCAAGGATAAATAATTCTATTTATCATCTATTTAAACATGCTACTAGTCATTCCTTGTAAACAAGCGATTCATTAATATTTACATTTCTCGATAACCATGTAGCCAATCTTGTGTGGAAGAATGGAGAGACACACGTTAAATCCGAGAAAATCATTAAGATGATAGGTTGTTAGATTGAAATATGCCTATCAAAAATAATTTTTTTAGACTTAAAAATATATATGACTATCATAAGTAGATGGAAGGAGTACTAGATAAAACCCTGCACGTTGCTGAAAAATTTTATATGATAGTAATAGAGATGACACGTGAAATAGTTTAGCAACATAACTTTATATACTTTATATAACTTTATAGACTTTATATAACTTTTGTCTTTTATTGATTTTCTTAGGGAAATACATCCTCAGCCAAAAATAATAAGCCAATATACAAGACTATATCCCTCTTGATCTAGTTTATGAGATGTTTGTGCAATTGATCACTGGCAAGCCAAAGTGAAAAGTCCATTTTGCCCCCATTATAATGGTTTGAATCTAGAAATCAGAATTTACACCCCTTAATTCGATCGTTAAATAGTACAATAGTTTTTTTTAGGCGCGTACACACTGGCAGATGAGATTCGAGTCTGGGTTGATAATATAAACAATTACCACCAAATAATGTAGGACAGCAAAAATATTTGTATTAAAAAATATTTTAGTACGCGGATCAGAGCGAACTATCTGGATCAACACCGAGCATGCCACCTTCCCCTCGCCGCTGCCTACTATGGTTGGGTTCGGTCACCTCGCCGGCAAGCTCACTCTCCTCTGAGCTCCAAGGATTCCGAGGATTGGTTCGCCGGCTTGATTTCGAGAAAAACATGGGAGAAAGAAAGAAGAGGACGAAAAAGGAAGGAGATGGATGCACAACGTGACAATAATGGCACGGTTCTAATTTTGTAAAATTGAAATGACACTACTACGAATAGACTAATCGTAATGGCATTTTTCTGAATGGATAAATTTGCAATGGCATGAATCCAATTAACCCTTAAAAAGTTATTTAATACTATAGAAAAATTTTTAAAGCCATGATCGAGGCATAAGTATCTTCTACATAACATGGTGCCTCAAAACGACAAATTAATAGTACTAATTAATTGTTGGTGATATTACTAAAACACGCGGCTTCAGACTTGTAAAGTTTAATCGATCGAGCATATTCGATCACTAAGTAATCAGTTAAGTATCAGCGCGAATGTGTACCTCGGATATAGTGTGGTGATATTACGCAAACACGTGAACCTCTGATCACCATGATTGTGTACGATACGAGTTGATAAGATCGAACGTGCTTAATCAGGGTGAGAATGCAAGACGTACTACGTTGGTCCAAATAGTTCCACATCGACATTAACATCATACTTCCTCCGTTTCGAAATGTTTGACACCATTGACTTTTTAGCACATGTTTGACCGTTCGTTTTATTCAAAAACTTTGGTGAAATATGTAAAATTATATGCCTACATAAAAATATATTTAACAATGAACCAAATGATAGAAAAAAAATTAATAATTACTTAAATATTTGAATAAGACGAACTGTCAAACATGTGCTAAAATGTTAACGGCGTCAAACATTTCGAAACGGAGGGAGTTATTTATCTTTGTTAATTTAGACGTTCCTGGAGCATCTTTATTCTTTAACGTTTATTTCCATGCCCTGATCTGCATGCACTTCCAACGTATACACACTGGCAGAACCAAGACTGCAGGCCAGCTAGCTATCTTCATCATTCAAAACTATAAGATTCAAATCTAGCTGGGTATAAGATAAACAACTCGTGCGTAACACGCACTGTACAACTGCCAATTTTTCGTATTGAAAATTACAAGCGAACTTTTTGGACAGACAGCTCATCGTGTTTAACGTACGTTGAAAAAAATAAGTAATAGTAGTAGAACAATTTTAAGCCATGCATGAGAATCGAGGCAAAAATGCTATCGCTACGTATCATGCTTCCTCAATTTAATAGTACTAATTATTGTTGAAATTACTCAAACACGCGGTTCAGGCATGTAATAAATTAAGTTTAATCGATCGAGCATATTATCTGATCAGTTAATCATTAAATCAACACTGACAACGTAAGACACGTGCCAGGAATACTGACAATTAACGTATCAGATGATTTTTTTCATGCTAAAATAATTCGATCATCACTGTCAGCACTATGCAACCATTGCATATCGAGATCTCCAATCATCACTATGCTTTATATTTATTGCAGTGAATCACAGCTATATATGAATCAGAACTTGCACCCCCTTAATTACCAAACCTAAAATACCTTATTGATTTCAGAGTGAAATACATAGCTGGTTCCTAAATATTTGGTGTGGTATCACTTAGATCCGTGAATTTGAAAATTACATGTATAGAACCGTGAACTAGGTCCAATCGACAGACGTAACCATGGAAGTCTATATTTAATTGGTGATATAAATCAAATGCTTTTAATATTTTATTATATATGCTTTAGCTCTCAACAACTTACGAAAAAAAAAAGAACAGATGGTGCATATACATGCTTGAGCAGTGAGCAGATTTTACCGGATCACACATTTTATATGTTAGCTGTTAATTTTTCTTTTCAATCTGTATTTTTTTTTGATTTTTATGTTTTTTATTTCGATCTTCTTTCGGATGGATCGTACTTACGTATTTTCTCTCGCATAGAAAGGTATATTAGAAGTGAGAGATTATATTTTATTGGATCTAATAATAATCTAATGGTCCAAAATAACGGATTATTAGATGTTTTACCTTTTTCTTAGAATTCTCTAATTTATTATCGCATCACATGACGATGTATGAGCGTTCGTAGAAAGCCACGTAATGGCTTGAGAGTGTTTGTAGGAAGTTTAATGGACTTTTAGTGCCGGCTAGGAGGGAAGGGTGAAGGAGATTTATTTTTTATCTAATGGTTAATGTTATCGGGTCCACCATTTTAAATGAAAACTAATGGCTATATTTTTTTTTCAGAATTTTTCTCTAATTTACCAGAACACCATGTGATGGATAAGTTTTTTTATTTTTTCGTATCGTAGATCTAATTTATTTATGCATGTTTTGTGAAATGATACATTATCATGTTTTTCTATTTTATATAATAATTTTAATAGCATGGATATGATAAAAACTAATTTTTTCTTACCAGTTAAATTACAGATTATATTGCCTTTTGAATTGTTAATGGACCACAACGGATAGAATAATACGGAAGAATAAAAAGATTTATGTGTAATTAAAAATTGACCACATTTTTTATAAATTATGGTTATTTTAAATGAAAAAGAAGAAGGGGGAGAGCAGGAAGGGAGGGAGGAGGCATGTAAGTACCTTACTTACGTCGTACGGTACGTATTGGAAGGTGTGGGCCGGGCAGGAAAGATAGGAAGGTGGGTCATATTTTTTTTTGTTAAGATAGATTTGATAAATTAAATAGTAAGAAATAATGGGTCCACCGATTTATTAGATTGCCATGTGGCGATTTAGGAGCGTTTGTAGGAATCCCATGTGGCATCTTGAGAGTGTTTGTAGGAAGTTTAATGGTTTTTTAGTATATAATAGATAGATAGAAGATAGATAGATAGATAATAGATAGATTTTTTTCAATGACACTATGTACGTATGTCTTTTTTTGTACTTTACTTTATAGCTTTTATCATATAAGTCTGAACTTATGTTTTTCTTCTCATCCGATGAACAGTAGGTAATTAAGCTTGATCGTTTTTCTTGCAAATGTACGTGATCGTTTTTCTTTCAAATGTACGTAACGTACTGAATACTTTTTTTTTTCCTTTTCCGGCCCACAGGAGGAAAGCATTACCTTTTTTTAACTAATACATTTAATCTAATGGGCTAAAATATAGGGTCCACCAATTTAAGTGAAAATCGATGGTGAGATTAAGCAGTGCCGTGTGGCGATCTAGGAGTGTTTTTAGGAGCGCCACGTGGCGGCTTAAGAGCGTTTGTAGGGAGTTTAATGGACTTTTAGTATATAACTAGGAAGGTAGCCCGCGCGATGCGCGGGCATATGTATTAGTTTGTTAAAAACCGGTCTAACAAATTAATTTCAAATTAAAAGTAAGATGTTTTTCATTCGACTTTTTCTTTCAGTGAGCCGAGTCAAATGATGTGGTGTTTTTTTTTTCAATTTGAGTTAGAATCGCGCGTGCTCTCTCTCATGAACAGAACATATATGTGGAGTATGTGCGGCTGAATCATGGATGGCATCATCAAGCAATGGTGGACGGAATCATCTTGAAGTTTTTAAGTAGGTTAAGATTAAGATTAGATCTAATGATTGAAAATATTGAAAAAGCAGTGGTTAGATTTTTTTTAATAAAATTTCTGTGAATTTCACACGTGATGATAATTACACGTGATTATAATTACATGTTGGTTTAGGGGCATTGGTATGATTGCCACGTGATGATTTTATGGGCATTTAAAGGATCTAAATTTAATATTTGTTTAATATGGGGCTTAAAAATTTGATCTTAAACATTTATATTAGAAGTTTGAGCTATGTATATGGATCTCGAATTATGTATTTAATTATAAATGACACAATAATTCGAAAAATTGAGAAAAGATGTAACTTGATATTTGTGACCATTTAGAAATCTGATTATTAGTTTTTGATAGATTGAGTGTTAACTTAAAAAATAGCAATTAGCTTAAGAAATAGGAGAGAAGAGGAGAGTTAGGAGGGTGGAGGGAGAACTCAACTACGTAGGTGCGCACATATGGAGGTGGCGGTGAGGATGCAAGTATTAAATTTTTTTTTTAGATGAAGATCTAATGGTTAAGATTAATGGGTACATCAATTTTAAAAAGAATAATTGCTAAACATTTATTAGAATTTTTATGATTTTTTATTAATCTATTAGCTAGAAAATTAAAAGGAGGAGGGATGTACGTACCATGGGAGGAGGCCCGGGAGGAAGGGGGCAGTGGAGATGGGTTTTGGATTTTTTTTTTAAGATAGATCTAATGGTGTATAATATTGGGTCCATCGTATTAAGTGAAAATCGAGGGCCAGATGTTTTTTTTCCTCATAATTTTTTTGATTTCTCTAATTTATTAAAGCGTCATGTGACAAGTTAGGAGTGTTTATCGGAAGTTTAATGGACTTTAGCTAAATAATAGGAAGGGGAAGAGGAGAGGAGAACCCTGAGCTTTTCAGAGAGGGAAGGGTCGATCGATTTAAATAAAACCGATGATCATATGCATTTTTTCCCTCAAAAATAGGTTTTATTTTAAAAAAAAATTATTAGATGTGAAATGTGAAGACATAGAGGTGTTGTAATGGACACCTCATATATGATGATACGATATATGTTGTCAATTTTTATATAACGTTTCATTGCTGTTTAGTTATCACGGAAAGGATATGGATTCATGTCTAAAAATATATTTATCATATATCAAGAAAGGCCTATATGGATCAAACTAAAAACTGAATATATTTAAAAATATAATCATTTAGCTATCTATTATTTATATATAATCATTTAGACTATCTGACGACTGGCCACCAACTATGCCTGTAACAAAGGAACTCACATCCCATAACTATATCTCAAACGGCTTTTTTTTTACCCATTACATATGAGATCATTGCAGATGACCCATCGGATGCCTATTTCTATATAAAAACATAGTAAATAGAGTGAATATATGACTTAGCTCATTGATTAATTTAATTAAAAAATACAATCATTCAAGCGTATTGTAAAATCAATGTATATATTGTCCGTAAAAAAAATATTAGTGCTTATTGCTCGATGCTCCATGCAAGGAAAGATATAACCATTTACAATAATAAGTTATGGTGCATATCTCATAATAACTACCTTAATTAGAAACAGAAGAAAAAATAAAGAGAAAATGAGGGGAGGATGGGCGCATGTACATAGGTAAGAGGGATTTTATTTTGATACGATGTTTTAAATTACTGGTGACTATTCTAAATGAAAATCAACAGTTTGATGTTCTTTTCTCATAATTTCTATAATTTATTAGAGCGTCACATGGCGGCTAAGCATTTGTAGGAGTGCCACGTAGCGGCTTAGAAGTGTTTGTAGGAAGTTTAATCGACTTTTAGTATATAATAGATAGATAGTTTTTTTTTTCAATGATACTACGTAGGTATGCTTTTTTTTTCCTTTACTTTATCGCTTTTATCACATAAGTCTGTGCTTATGTTTTTCTTCTCGTCCGATGAACAGTAGGTAATTAAGCTTCATCGTTTTTCTTTCAAATGTACGTAACGTACTGAATACTTTTTTTTCCCTTTTCCGGCCCACAGGAGGAAAGCATTACCTTTTTTAAATAATACATTCAATCTAATGGTCTAAAATACAGGGTCCACCAATTTAAGTGAAAATCGATGGTGAGATTAAACAGTGCCATGTGGCGATCTAGGAGTGTTTCTAGGAGCGCCACGTGGCGGCTTAAGAGCGTTTGTAGGGAGTTTAATGGACTTTTAGTATATAATAGATAGATATATACATTTACAATGTGTAATGATATATTATTACATGTTTTCAAACCATTGTGTAATGTGAGAAAAGTAACTTTCGTTATGCCATATGAATAACCATGGCAAACTCAAATCTAAAACGATCTCGTCAACTTGAAAAGCGAGGGTTGATCGATGTTCATGAAAATCTCGTTGTTTCGCATGATGCAGAGATGTGCTCTATGCCATTGGAATTGTTATCTCCATCTAAAAGGGACTTGTAGATTGTTATTTAAATCCTCAATTGCTTCTGGAACTGAAACATTTATTACTATTATTGGGCAAAATAATTTCAATGGTCTTATACAACGAGACATGTAAAAATGTAATGTAGAAGATTATGAAAAATGGTAACTTCTGAGAACGAAAGTGGAGATTAAATATTCAAATAGAAAGCCCGGCCAAGTCATTTAGACATGCATAAAAGGTTGTATGATAAATGGTCTCTCACTTGAAAGTGGGAGGTCTTAAGTTCAATTCCTTCTTTGTCGTATATAGTTGTGGCATCTATTGTTCTTGAACCATTAGATATTTAACATATTGCTCTAGACCATTAGTTGAGATAATATGTGCTGTTCAGGGTAGCCTGCAGGCATGCCTGCTTGCCATGTGAGGAAGCCATGCTCGAGATGGTGCAGTGGTTTGTATTGGTGGAGGTTTAGCAGTCAAGGGGGAGTGGAGGGGGGCGACGACTCTGCTGATGGGCCCCGCATGTTTAGGAGTGACAAATGACAGATGATGAACCACCACGTACTAGGCTTTTAAAAGTTTTTTTTGGTAATAGATAATAAACCTAGCCTTTTGCTTCAATTGAAGCTATAGCCACTTATTATAAAGTTATTGGCACGAAACTCAAATACACTATAAATAAACAAAGATAAATAAAAAGCCGATAAAACTGCACCAACCAAGCGAAAATAACAACTTATTCAGAGTTTAAGTCTACTGCTAAATCTCTATCCAAAGTTATCGAAAACTTACATAACTACTGAATCTAAATTATGGCATGTAGCACATATGACTTTTATTTCCTCTTCACACATTTGAAGCTGGCCCTTGATCCGAAGCCAAAAAATTGCTCTAAATAATATCTGCATATAACATTTAGTTGGAGTCTTAACAAAAAAACATATCATTTTACTTAGCCATGCAGCCCAATATAAAGCAGATGCTTCTACAAAATATATTTCTTGGCCTTAGAATTCATGGTTACCAGCCAATTTCCAAACATTTGAGGAAAATTATGTGGTGTTTGCAACCCAAAGGAAATAAAAACGGTTCTCCAGAGAAATTTAGCAGCATGGCATTCAAAGAATAGATGTTGGATAGTCTCTTCATGCAAACAAATGCATCTGTACCACCATTCCAATTCCTTTTTGCTAAATTATCTTTGGCTAACACTACCCCTTTAAGTAAATACCACATAAATCTTTATTTGATAGCTAGGCATCTTAATTTCCACAACAATTTATTTCTCTCATGCCCATTAAAAATTAATGTTGAGTGCATTGATCGAATAGAAATGTGGGTCACTCGTTTTCTTCACTACTTGACTTATTGACTTATTATTAAGGTACTTCCTCCTAGGCATTTCTCGTCATACTCCATCTTCGTATTTTAACTTAAACAACCATTTACTTAGAAGACATTGGTTTTGAATATCTATGTTATAAAACCCAAGTCCACCCTACTCTTTTGGTTGACAGATGACATCTCATCTTGTAAGTCTATATTTTTTTTTCTTAAGTTTATCCGTTGCCAAAAGAAAATTGATCTATAATAATGAATCTTTTGAAGCACTCCTCTAAGAATATCAAATAAAAAAATCATAAACATAATTAGACTTATTAATACAAAGTTAAATAAACCAATCTTCTACCCACATACATATGTTTACCTTTCCAGCTACTTAGGCTTTTCTCAATTCTTTCCCGTAAAAAATTCCAATCCTTGTTAGTCAGCTTCCTAAATGTATTGGAAAACCAAGATAATTAATCAGAAAAGATATATCCCTAACAATACCCAAACAAAATAGAATATTGTCCAAAGCAGAATATTTCATTTTTCTGAAAAGAGAGCTCTTCAAAAACACAAAGTATTAGGTTCATATTCTTAGTTTTCTCAAAGTCATGATCCATAAAAAACAATGTATCATCTGTATGTTGCACAATAGATAAACCATCATCAATCAAATGTGGCACTACTCCAGCAATTTGTTCGTCCTCCTTTGAACGCTTGATTAGGATAGCTAACATGTCTACGATAATATTAAAAACTAGATGATGCCCCATGCTTTTCTACGGGATATATGTTAGATATTGGAGAAATGATAAAATGATTTGGATTGAAATATTATGAAAATGATTTGAGAATGATGATTTAGCATATGTCTGTTTAGTTTTAGGATGAAATAAATTGTAGACATAATTACTATATGCTTGCATGTTAAGCTTTGTGTACTTAATGGGTTAATGTGGCATGCTTGTATGTAGGTTTTAGGAGTGCTAATAAATACTATGCTTGCATGTTGTGCTTTAGGTGTTTAGTGAGAATTAGCTATATAGAAAGAAGAAATTGGAGATAAAAGGATCACCTTGCTTTAAACCTTTTAAAAAAAAAGTTCTTTAAGTAGTAAAGATAAGGATGTAAATACTGATATTTTTTCTTTAATGTTGCAAACTACATGGCTGAACGCATTTATTATAATTAATATGTAAGATTGGAACATTACAAACGAGAGCTGGTGTACATGATCGGTTCACACGATCGGTAGTAACAGCTACATTATTTCGCGAAAGAGAAGAACATTACATCCATTGACTGGCTGATACAGCAATAGAATGTAGCGGGCGTGCCCCATGCAACAGGAGTGAATGCCATGCATGTATGTGGTCGATCTTGTTTTTCTTTTCATTGACTGAAATGGATTTGGATGGTCGCCGTGAAGACGGGGCTGTCACCGGTAGCAGTACTGGCCTTTATCTTGAACCCGTCCGAGTCGACATCGCATGTGTAAGCGGCGTTATTCACTTTGTCGTACAATTTCTCCCAGTCACCTTGGAAGCTGTCCACACCTCCAACAGCGCAGTAGGCCTGCCATTAACAAAGAGAGAAACATATATACGTTTATATATTTATTCATATTCTCGGTTTCTACCGCAACAGCCGAAACCAGATAATGGATATTAAACCCGGCCTCTACATCTGATGTAGACGAACAGGAAGAATACTAGCATGAATCATGAAGATATATTATTGGACCGATCGAGTAAAAATCGACTGCGAATCGGCTGAAAAAAATTAATGGCGACACAATTTTAGCTATTAACGCCGAAGAAGAATTGATATATGTATACGACCTTGTTCCGGTAGAAAGAGCTCCACGGCGTGCTCCAGGCGACGAGCAGGTCGCGCTCGACGCCGTCGGCGTTGGTGGCGCGGTACACGACGGCGGCCTCGGAGCCCGAGGAGTCGCCGGACTTGTGGACGTGGTGGAACGCCGCCCACTGGCCGTTGCCGATCTCGGTGGGGTACGGGGTGCGGCCGACGAAGCCCCACCAGTCGTGGTCGGCGACGTGGCGGAGGGTGGCGCCGGTGGCGTTGTAGACGAGGCACAGCGTCGACTCGCCGTTGCCGTACCAGTCCTTGACGCCCTGCACGTAGCTGGCCGCCTTCTTGTCCTTGCCGTCCTCGTTCACCAGGTTCATGGCCTCCCGGGCACGGTCCTCCTGCCTCTTGGCCTTCCCCACGTACCTCTCCATCTCGTCCAGCTTGTAGTTGTCCACCACATCGCCGAAGCAGTTCGCCATCTCTCGATCTATTAGCTGTACGATTGATCTAGCTAATCCAGCTCGATCGATCTGCTAGCTTATGTGTACATGATCCAACTCAACTCCCCCCTCTTATATAGTAGTACTAGTAGTACTCTATCCCCAAGAGGACGATCTCTGTCTAGCTAGTGTCTATACTAGCTAGGAACTCCCACATTAACGGGAAAATCTAGGTTGAGAGTTCGTGTTAAATTAGTTGTGGCGTGATAAGCAATATAGCTTAAACAATACAGGCTCACTAATTTATGTTATCTTTGTAGTATCAGCAGGTCTGTGAGATCCTATCGATGATCACGTGATTCATGCAAGCTGAGACTATATACCTAACATGCATATGATTTCCCTTAATTCATTAACGTAAGAGTTCACACAGAGAGCTAGTCCACTTAATTAGTGATTAAACAGAAGAGGTGAGCACTAGCTAGCAATCCAGTACTATAAATACATTGGGATATTAAGCATAACAGATCATCGATCCTAGCTAGCTAGCTTTACAAAGTAACTAAGTATCAAGCATGAGCACATTCGGCGTGCCCATCACCGACGAGACGCTGGAGGCGATGTCGCGGTACGCCGGGAAGAGCATCAGCCAGGTGGACCGGGCGCGGGAGGCGATGCGCCTCATCCACGCCGAGGGCAAGAACCTGGACGCGCTGCAGCACGCGGTGGGGCTCAAGGCCTCCTACGGCGACGGCGCCTCCGCCATGGTGCTCGTCTACAACGCCACCGGCGCCGCGCTGGAGCTCGTCGACGGGGACGGCGGGACGATGGACTGGTACGGCTACGTCTACCACGAGCAGCCGCCGGCGTCGTTCCAGAACGGCCAGTGGCTGGCGTTCCTCCACGCCCACCCGACGGCGCAGTCGATCGGCTGCGAGGCGGCGCGCGTCTTCCGCGGCCGCGACGTCGACGGCCAGGTCCGGGACTTCATGGTCGCATGGTCCCTTCCTTGGAGCGCCACGCAGAACTCTGTAAGTAAACGACCAGCAAATATGACCACTCATCGTCGCAAGATGCCAACATTAATAATTGTTGATATTGTAATAAAACACTTGTAAAATCTTGTTCTAATCAAATATTAATATGTCCAAAATAACAATTACTTTTAACCTGAGGGAGTAATTAACTAACTAAATAAGGTCAGCCGAGCTTAATAAACAGGGGGTTTTATTTTATATAGACCAATAATCTAAATCTTAAAAGAGAATTGAAAGCATTTTTTTCCTTTTTGCCGCAGGCTTACACCGAGGTACGTGAGAAAGATCACTTCCCAAATTACTGGGGTTACATCAAAGAAGAGAAACTGGAGAAGGCCGGCAAAATCTGCACAGACCAAACCGACAAGAACTGTGCATCAACCGTCAGCGTTGGTGGCTGCACCACCAGCGAATTCATCGCGGTTCTGCAGCACAAGTTTGGCCCTCTCCCGGAGGAGTGACAAGCAAAATGGAAATATAATAATAATCATCGTCTGCATGCATGGAGTCACGATAATGTTGTTAAGTTTCTAGAATTCTGTGTATGATCGATCAAGTATCTTTTTTTTATTATCTCTTAATAATTCGTGCATGCGCACGCGTACGTGTGCATAGAACATCTATTTAAGAGACTTTGGTTTCTTAGTTATGGATGTAACAATTAGTTTCCAGCAAATAAAGGGGACATTTATCTATCAAAATTAATAATGGTGACTCCTTTCAAAAAAAAATAACGGAATTGCTATATTTGTTGCGCCATAAATCTTGCGTGATTACCGTCGGCGTTTGTGTCCGTAGGATGACGCCGTGATTCGTGCAGCCGATTCCTACTCGCGGCCGCTTTGACCTGTTAATTTCGGTATCGGATTCTCGTCATACCCATTAAAGCTTCGCGAATCGTCCAATTTCGAACCGGAGTTGCTAGAAATATGGCGCCATATGCTACAGTCGATTTTTTTCAGCCACTTACACAGTAGTTACACCTCATTTACACCTCACTTACATATGTAATTAGTATGTAATTTTCGAATTTACATATGTAATTTTAGTACTTACATATGTAATTTTGAGACTTACATTGTAAATACACTAAAATTACATATGTAATTTAGGGACTTACAATGTAAATACATGCCGACTATTTTTTGATGAAAAATATGGCGCCATAAATATAGCTTGTGGACCCCCGTTTTTATAACAGGAATCAGTCGTGTATTCAGTACCATTTCCCTGGATCAAGTAGTCTGGTACACACGAATCCATAGCTGAAGCATCGAGTACTCATACACGAATGTCTTAAGACGAATTATTACATCAAAGCCCGCAGGCATTGTCTTAAATCATCGGACCGAAAGGTCCGGAATACAACCAAAATCAGAATGAGGTAAGGCAGCGGAAAAATGGAGGCAGCGGCACGCCATTGCCACAGGCAACGACCGTATCTAAGACCTATTGGACCCCATCGTCTTCGTCTCCCTCCTGATAATAGGCATAGGGATCTTCGGACGCTTCATCTCCAGCTTCTGGTTAAGTTTATATATATAGCAAGGGTGAGTACCAACCGTACTCAACAAGTCATCACAGCAACAATGCACATGACAGGGAAATTTGAAGGATTGTTATGGCTCTTTTGCGTAAAGCAAGTTTTATAATTCTTTTCACAAACCTAAGACCTAGCATAGACTGATCAAGTTTTAATACCAGTATTCACATTAAACAACGACGGTTCTGTCCACCATCCATTGTGATCCCAAGGATGGCTTCCCGCCATTGAGTCGTCATGGTTTTCTGAGGACATCCACATCCCTACTCTCGGGAAGTGGCTCCAACAGCATATAAATCATCATGCAATAACCCAACCCACACAAGGTTAAGAATTCAGAGTCTAGCCAAGTGTAATACACGTCCCGGTGCTCAATAACCGCGAGCACGGCTATTCGAATAGATTTGGTTTACTCACACTGCAGTGGATGTACACTTTACCCGCACTCCGCGACTGCCCAACACATGAGCCTCGTCCCAACACATGAGACGCGTCACGGCAAAGCTTTTCGATAACCTCGCATTGGCAGTACCCGCTCCATGAACTTGACATCCTCATACACTCTAGGCGTCCGTTTCTAGCAGTGAGAGGAGTTCTGGCGCTCCCGGGAAGGGAAAAACACACACATTCCTACGTTGCACCCAGTCCATCATGATTATTCTCTTATGGGTATCCTCATGTAGTATGGCCAAGCCAGCCTCTGACCATCCGGAACGGGGATCCGCCATCCACTCGGCCATCCGAACCGGGTATCCGTCAGCAGACTGCTTGCCGCGTCACACACCTAAAAGAAGACCACTATGCATGGATACTGCCTCCGCTCAGCTATCTATTCCGCTAGGTCTATACCCATACGAGAAGTGCGGTTGTACGGGGGTCGTTTCATGCTTAACTTCATGGCTCGGTCCTTAATTGACTGGGGACGGTACTAGCCTTTTCCGGATACCACCCAATTCCTCCGTCCGCCCCAGTCGAAAACATTTGTTTGATTTCATTTTTCTTTTCACAAATCATGTCATTAACATCATGGCACTGTGGCGCTCATGCCTCCACATGCCGTATCTCAATTACCTTCCCAAAGGTAATTGCCCAAGCATATAGCATTTTGATAAATATGAGTATGCACAGTTCTAGAGTAGCATTGCTAAGCACTTGTCATAATTGACTATGGACTCATACGTAAATATGGTTACAAAGGAAATAATAGGCAAACAATCATCAAGGCATGGCTTATTCACAAGTGGGATGTATATTATTGCATGCAATTTTATTTGCAAACAAAATAATTTCGCAATTGGGATCAATATGTTCAAGGGATAGTGATGACTTGCCTTGCTCAGGGTCTTGTGGGTCTTGGCCTTCACCTGGATCTGCAACTCCCTCGGACTCTATAGTTACGTGCGAAATTGATTTGAATTCGGTTAGAATTCAAATAAAGATCCAAATAAATCCAAATAGAACTCGAATGTGGAAATCGATTCTTTTTATTAACTATATTCTTCGCGAATTAGGGCCAACCCAACTTTGATTTATATTTACATCCTAAATTATTTTTACGGTGCAAATAATTTGTTATTATAAGTTCTTAATTTAATCTACCCCGAGCATCGTATTCAAATAACGGATTAGAAATTTATACTGCGAGTTAAATATTGTACGGAATCCAAATATTAAATGATTTAATTTACTCTTATGATTAAATATATTACGTGTCTAAAATCCTTATTTAATTAAATCCGAACTTCCGCTGTGAATCGATTAATTATAGAAGTTATCCCTTATAAAAATCTATAAGATTTTATCTAATTGTTTTAGGCATTTAATTTATATCTAAATTATCTCCGCGAATTGATTTCTTAAAGAATTCATCGAGAACAAATTATATTTAAACTTTGCAATTCTACGATCAATATTAGTCTCTAATTGGATTCTAATTTATTTTAAATTTTCTAAACCTCCTATTTTATCCCTAATTCCTATTTACTTATTTTCCTTTTTCTTTCCTTTTTCTTTTCTTTTTCTTTTTCTTTTTCTTCTTTTTCTCTTTCCCTTTCTGTTTACTCTCCCTCTCTCTCTCTTCCTTTCCTCTCTCTCTCTCTCTCTCTTTCTTTCCTCCCTGGCTTCTTCTTTTCTCTCCCCCTCTCTCGGCTTCACTCTCCCTCTCTCCCTCTCTCTCGGCTGCCTCTCCTACCCGACGACGACGGCGACGGCGACGGCGCAAAGGGGACGGCGGTGGCTTACCACAGCGGCGGTGGGGACGGCGGCTCAAGGCGGCGACGCACGGCGCGGCGGCTCGAGGCGACGGCGCGGCGGCTCGGGATGGCGATGCGGCGGCACGGCGACGGCGCGGTGGAGAAGGAGTAGAGGGAAAGGAGAGGGATGGGGCTGAGCGTGAGGTGGAGGGGAAGAGGAGGGAAAGATTTATAGGGGAAGAGGGGAAGAGAGGAAGAGAGGGGTGGCGGCGGCGGTTAATGGCGACGTGCGAAGAGGCGACGAAGGGGACGGGCGGCACGGCGGTATGGAAGGGCAGGGCGTCGTGCGGGCGGTCGACGGTGCGGGGCTCAAGATGGGATGCGGGGCGACATGCGGGCGGGCGGCGCGGTGGCAGAGGGGAGGAGACAAGGCGACGTGCGGCGTGCGGGCGTGCAGTGCGGCGGCAAAAGGAGGAGGCAGGGCAGCGCGACGTGCGGTGATGGGGCAGGCGGCGGCGCGGGGTCCGAGATGGGGACGACGTGCTGCGCGGCGACGGGACGGGGTGACCGAGCGGCTCGAGCGGCGACGACGCGGGCGGTGCGGCGATGGGACGGGGAGGTCGAACGGGCTCGGGCGACGACCATGCGTGCGGCGCGGGCTCGGGCGACAGCGGCCCGTGCGGCGCGGCAGCGGCTGTGTGCGACGGGATGGGGACGGGGAGACGGAGCGGCACGGTCTCGGCGATGCGATGGGAAGCGGCATGGGCGACAGCGGGCCGTTCGGCGCGGCAGCGGCGGCGTGATGATGGCGAGGCTGAGCGGCATGGCGACGAGGGCGCGGCGGCTAGGGCTCCGGGCGGCGCGGTGAGGCGCGTGGCGCGCGGGGCGCGAGGGAGGCGCGCGACGCGCGGGGAAAAGGAGGGGGCCGGGTCAAGGGAACCCGGTCGAACAGTTGGCGGGCGATGAACAGTGCATTTTCTGATTTTTCCCAATTTTGGCCGATTTTCATTTAAATTTAATTTTTGAATTTTCTAAATGTTGTAATATTGATTTTTATTCATTTGTGTGTTGTTCTAATTATTGTATTCACCCCAAATTAATCTCAATCATAATTTCATTTGTTCATTTGAATTTTTAATTAGTGTTAATTCGTATCCCACGGTATTTAGGTTTAATCGATTCAAATATATTTGTAATAATATTTTATTCATTTCAATCCACATTTAATCTTTATTTTAAATTATATATATAGCCTACCAACTTATCTTTAGGATTATAAGCGACTAATTATTCACCGCACTCGATTAGTGAACTTCAAAACCGAATCAAATAAAATATGCGAATAAAATCGGCATGATGCAATTTAATTTAAAAAGGGTTTTGAAAATTCATATTTTTAGGGTTTTGTTTTATTGGTCGAATTTTCAGGATGTTACATAGCTACACCCAAAAAATAATGGTAATATTCATACGAGTCCATGGCCACGCCGTCATCCTCTTTCTGCATGTCTACGCTACATTGTAGTCGTCACGGTTACATTGTGGTGCCCCCCTCTCTATTTAAGAGAGATGTCGGGTTACATAGTTTGACTCTGACTCCACCCCCTAACACCTATTACTACTCCAAGTCCAACTGTAACCAAATAACCAAATAGGACTAGTATATTCGATACCAATTCTAACAATTTCGATCCGTATCATCAGTACAGGGACACACGCAACATGGCAAGAAATGAATCAAGAAGGTTCAACATCCTCAACACCTGTGCAGATGTACGAGGCTGGTTGGAAGCCAACTGGGGATGCACCCGGATGGACCCAAGCTCCACACCACAGCATCGGAGGCTCGGTCTGGGAAAGTGCCAGCGAGAGCTGATGGCGGGCGCCTCATGGCATACACTAGGGGAACATGAACACTTATTCCCCCAAATCAAGCGGCATGCCTCCGTCCCCCAACGAGTGGCGCTCAAGTTCCTCTCTGTAGCGCCCGTTCCGTCGCGGCGCCTAGCGGGAAAACTATTTCTTAAAAACCCTAAATGCGAAAATCCGTTTTCCTGCTTGTTGTCAGTCTCCGTGCCAATTCCCGATCTCGATCCCCAATCCTCCGTCGAATCCAAATTCCAAATCCAGTTCCTCCAAATTCGAATCCTCGGCAAAAGTCTATTTTGCCTCCCTCAGTCGTGGGCCGAATCCCTCTCAGCCCACTTCTTTTTCTCTCTCTCTCTCTCTCTCTCTCTCGGCTCCCGATCCTTCCTCTCCCTCCTCTCTCGCGCCGCCCCCGCGCCGCGCCCGCGCGTGCGCGTGCGCGAGCGCGAGCGGCCGCCCGCGCACCGCCTCTTCTCCCCGCCCGCGCACCGCCTTTCCTCCCGCGCGCGCGCGTCGTGGCCGACCGGCCGGTCGCCGCCGCCGTCATCCCCGGCCCCGCGTCTGCCGCCGTGTCGCCGCGCCCTTCCAAGCCACTCCCGCCGTCATCGCCGTCGTCAGCAGTGGCCCGCCACTCCGCGCGCAAGCATCCAACGCTCGGAGGCCGCGCACGCCTCCCTCTCTCGCGTCGCCCCCTCTCTTTTCCCCCTCCCTTCTTCTTTTTCCCGGAGCAGCAAAAGGGGCGAGCCCCTTTTCCCCCTCTCTTTTCTCTTTTCCTCCCCTCGCCGGCGTCATCCGTCCTGCCGCCCCTTGGCCGCGAGCGCCCGAGCGCCATCCCGTCCCCTTGATCGCCCCAATGTCGGTTCCCCAAACCGACATTGCCGCCCCCTTCTTAACCGAGCTCCTCCCCCTCCGTTTTCCCCGTGTTCGACCGCGCTCGTGCCCTAAAAATCGCCACCTCCGTCGCCGTCGCGTGTGCCGAAGAAGCCGCCGCGTCCGTGGACGCGGAAGGGGACTCCGGGCACCCCGTCTTCTTCCTCTTCCCCGGCCCGAGGCCGGAGAGTTCCTCCCGCGCCGTCGGCCGTCGTCTCGGCGCCCTCCCCGCACGGTAGTGTTTCCCCCCGTTCTCCCTCCTCCCTTCGTCTCCTCCCCCTAGACTTCGGTAGAAGCTCGAGTAGCCTCCCCTTGACTAGCCGGCGCCGCCCCGGGCCTTGCCCTTGTTCGCCGCATGCCCGCCGCCATCGCCGCCCGAGCTCGAAGGAGGCGCTCGTCGCCGGCCTTCCTCGGCGCATCTCCGCCCAATCCGGCGCTCGGATAGGACTCCCGTGGTCGCCTAGATGCTCCCACCGCCGGGGATTAGCCCCTCGAGCCGCCGTCGTCGTTTCCCTCTTCCTTCGCCGCCGGTGTTCGTCGCCGCAATCCGTCGCCGTCAAGCCCCTCCGGCGAAATCCGAGCCGTTGGCTCGTCTCCTCTCCTCTAGGTCGACCTTCCGGTGCACATCCCGTCGCTAGCGTCGCCGCGAATCACCCCGTCGCTCGTCGCCGCCGACCGCCGTCCATTTCGGCCGGGGTCGTCTTCCACCTCGCGCCCGCCCGCGTGGCCGCCGCGTCGGCGCCACGTCAGCCGCGAGCGGGTCAGCCGCCCCTTCCTCCGTCCTCCCACCCGTGCGCGCGGTCCACGGCAAACCGTGCGGCTGCACGTGGGCCCGCCGCAATCGCGTCCTCCGCGCGCCGCGCGCGTGAGCCGCGCCCGCACCCGAAACCCTAGCCGCGCCCGCGTGCGCCGAGCTCACGGTGAGCCGAGTCGCCGACAAGCGGGTCCCACCCGGAACCGCGCGTGGCGAACCCGGTCCACCGCGCTCTCTCTCTCCTCCGCCCGCCCGCGCATCAGCTGGGCCGCCTCTTGGGCCGGCCGGCCCATTTAGCTCGGCCGAGCCGCCCAATTCTTCTTGGGCCGCGCCCTAGCCGCCCGAGAAGTCTAATTCCCGTCCCTCCTTCCTTTATTTCCTTTTCTATTTTAAAAGGATTTAATTAAATCCTTTTTCCTTTAGTCCAAAAATCCAATAATCTTAGAAATTCAATATCTTCTCAACCGTGCATCCGATTGACTCCGTTCAACTTCCAAAATTCTCCAAGTCTCGAGATCTATTTAATGGCACGCTTAGAGGTCAATAATAGGGCTTTATTTTCGCTGTTTGTTGAGTTGTCCCGTTCCGCGTGTAGTTTCGGAGCCCGAAGACCCGCAGTGCGAGGATTTCGAAGATCAAGCTCAAGATCTCGAGCAAGGCAAGTCACCTTTGATCATCTTGCACCTATAATTTAAATCTAAGTATTTCTTTTCCGCAAATATTGCATGGTTAGGACTCACACAAGTAATTGGCCGTGATCTACGGGATATCCCGTCGGCCCCAATCCCACTTTGTTGCAATTACCCCCCCCCCCCCCCCCCGTGACTTATTGAACACCTAAAATTCCTTTGTCGACTGCTGTGCTTCGATGTGTGGGCCCTCGGGCACGCGCATCGGAACACTTTCCCCCAAAACTTAAAATATCCAATGATGGGTAAAACTTGGTTTTACGAAAGACTTGGAAAACCTGACACCTGGGTCGGTGTTTGCGAACTAAATGAATTTCCAAAACCGCGGACCAGGGAACGTACCGGGAGTACGGTTTCCTGCTCTTGCAACTAAGGACCGATTCCTTGGAATTTCATCCAAACATAAGACATGTGCAACCACATGGGTGGAATGGGACACCCCTGGCTGAGTAAATTGCTAATCGGGGGAGCCTTGATGTCGAGAGGCATGTGGATTCTTCGGGGTGGTGTCGGGGAGGACCCCCGAGTTTCCTGGCACAGCATGGTCCGGGACCTAACCTGTTGTCGGTCTGGGACCCCCCTCGTCGGCATATGGCAAACCTGTGTCTGCTCTCGAAATGCCTTGTCATGAAAGCCTTTAGGTCACCAGACGTGGCCGTTATACACGGGCTGGATGATTCGGGTTAGTAATGTCGTGTGGGTAAAGTGTACCCCCTCTGCAGAGGATTAACAAACTGTTCGAACAGCCGTGCCCACGGTCATGGGCGGATGTGAGGTGATTCCTAGCGTAGTTTTGTTTGACTACTGCTTTGTGAAAAAGCTGATGTGGTTTGGTTTCGATGTTTGGAAACCTGTGGCTGATGGGATCAGCCGGGCCCGGATGGCCGTTTAAAAGCTGTTGGCCGTTGGCCGTTTAAAAAGCTGTTGGCCGGTTGGCCGTTTAAAAGTGTTGGCCAGTTGGCCGTTTGAAAAACTGTTGGCCGGTTGGCCGTTTGAAAACTGTTGGCTGGATGCCAACCTTGTGTGATTTAAAGACTGATACATTGCACATACTCCGACCGGACGAGACGCACTGTCTCATCCGTGTCGTTTGAGAAGCACTCACCTAGATGATTCCAAAAAGAAGTTTAAATAAAATCAATTGCGAAAACAACAGCCTTCCCTTTGAAGCCTGCATTAAACACTTAAATTCCCATGGCTTGCTGAGTACTCCTGTACTCACCCTTGCTCTATATAAATAATCCCCCCCTCAGTTGCTGAAGAAGGTGATGTGGATCCCGCTGACGAGGAGTTCTTCCAGGAGCAAGTTGGCTTCGATGAGTTTTAGGGTTCCGGCCTAGTTCCCAAGTCGCGCCTGTGATGATTGGTCCAAGTCTTGGCTTCCGCTTTCCCCTTTTGTAATGCAGTTGTGAGCACGGGGTCTGTCCGTAGCCCAACATGACTGTAATCCTACTCTATAATAAAGAGACCTCTGTTGCTGTGATATTCTGTCTTCCTGTGATACCAGCACTGTTTCCTGGGACTGGTATCGATTAACAGGTTAATTTGGAGCGCCACGGGCTAGTTCCGCTCGGGGCTAGTTCGGGGCGTGACACTCTCTTTGGGACTTGGGAGAAATCACAAGGAGGATGGATACCCGTGATATACAAACGGGAGAGATCCAATACAACCTCGAAGGACACATAGCACAGACGCAAGAATGGCAACTGAATGCTTATGCTCAGTTCACCAACATCAACATCCTGATGTAGTGTTAATATTTCTTAACGACATTACTAGAAATATAATTCCCAGCAATGGTGCAGAAATATACAGAGTTCATCCGTAAGCGCAGAGATATACTATTGTAGCATTTCACCCGAGAGTATTTCAAGGATATCGTATTTGTTTAATCCCGTGGGAAGATTATAATAGAAAGAACCGTACTAATAATTTATATATGACTTGTAATAACCAAAGTCGAGGCAGGGGTTAATATAATTCAAGGGTAGAGTGACACTAAGCAGAAGCATTTATACTCTCATTCATAATTATCTAGGCAAGTGGGAAGAAAATAGAAAGAGCCTATTCCTATACTTCTAGTATACATACATATTATACATACATCCTATTTATATAATTACTTAGCTAATACCCTCTTTTCGATGCCCTCATGGTGCTTTGAGAAGCCATCCCCGATTGCCGAGTTTCTTACGACAATCCGTCATGACCATCCAACCGGGGCTAAATACGGAGGAGTACCCTCCCCAGGAAATTAACTTAGGACTATATACACGCTCGGAGGAATACCCGTACTGAGCTGTCACCATCAGTGGCCCACCTCGCTTGCGCGGCATATAACCACAAATAATGATATCCAGTAATCTAAACACCACGCTTAAATTACCAAATACTACTCTAATATCATCGTAATGACATAGAGTCATCATATACACGATCATTATACCCACACTATTGCATCTCCCAGATAAGGTAGCATCATAATAAATATTACTCGGATATATAATAAAGCTGATATTCATATACTCGGAAAATAGTACAATACCAAAATAGTACAAAGAAGAGTATTCTAAATAATGTACAAGTCTTACAAAATAAGGAAAAGCTACTAAAGCTATACCCGAATTCTTCCGAAGACTTCGAGAACTGAAGATTCTATTCTATTTCTATTCCACCATACTATAGAGCCTACACTAAACTTGAAAGATAAATGAAGCTTTTTGCTTAAGGTGTGTGGAAAAATAGAGAGAGACTGCTTCTTTTATAGCCTTCTAATGACGGTTGTAATGGTTGGAACGATCGGAAATACCCTTCAACCGTCGTTGGGGTAATCTACGCTGTCCAGGCGATGCCCTGATCAAACGGCTGCAAGAACCAGGCGCCGCCTCTCTCCTCGTCACGCGCCGGTGCCTCCCGTGCCGCTCTTCTCGTCCCGTCGCGCGCCGGCTCCTCCCACCGCATCCTCCTGCGCCGCCGCCTTTCACCGCATCCGCTCTTGTCGCCGCCTTCCACCGCATCCGCTCGCGTCGCCGCCTCCTCTCACTGTAGACACCGCCGCCGCCTCACATCTGATCTGCCGGAGCAGCCGCTTGTAGACACATCCGCGGCCGCCACTGACTTCCCCAGTGCAGACATCAGGTGAGCCCCTTACTCTTCTCCCCGTCGCTGCTCGTGTGGATGAGGAAGCTTATGTTTTGCTGCCATCCCTCCATGCAAGATCCGCTGGCAATTACTTCTCTGTTCGGTCACCTCTGTCCGGACACCGGGTCTTCTCCAACAAGAACCACGAGGAGCATCTTCTGCTACATCATCTAGGTATGTCAAACACCATCCTTCTTCTGAACTCCATCGACGATTCAAGATGGTACATGCATGCTTGTCAATTATCAGCATTACAGACAATTAGCTTCAAGATAAATTTGTGGCGTGTCTAAGGTCTAAAGTTGCGGCTGTTAAGTGTTAATCCACCCAACAAGCATCCTAATTTAACCCAACCTGAAGCCTTTATACCCGGCAAAACACTAAACTAACCTACCCTTCTAATTTCACACTATTAATTAGGCTAGTTTTGGCTAACATTGCTATCTTCAGCTTTCAACGCAAGCCCTGCAGTGTAGTAAGTAGCTCACACGAATTTTCAGAGCATGTTGTCTTACCTGGTTTTCTTGTATTGACAGGGTTGATATACATGAGATTGGGTGCTTTTGTGAGGTATGTTCTGCCTAAAGTTTCTATTGTTTATGTCTTGCCTAAATTAACTGTTCTTGTGTTTCGATAATGTTCTGTTAAACAGTGCTCAGATTTATATAGTACTAAGTTTTACTACTGTCATTGGGTGCTCAGATTTGCTGTGCATTAGTTCTAGAGAATGGCGCATATGCATTTGTAATAGAGAATGGCATGTGTTTGTTCAGAGTCATTAGCTGAAATTGACAGCAAGTATATTCCAGTCAGTTAGCATAGAATCTGATATTGTTCTGATTTTGTTTCTGTTTGGTTTTTTTCCCTTTAATTCTGGTAGTTTGAGTGTCTATCAACTGCTTTGGCCATTGGATCTGTTAATACAACACGTGTTCCACGAAATCTGAAGATGATTGTTGATTCCCATGACCCCGTAATTCTCTAAAGGATGCCATCATTTTTAGGAATTTAGGATGCCCCTTGTGAAACGCGTCCTTCACTGTGGAAATGGATCAGAGAAATATCACATCTTCCTCTTAACAGCTTCCCAGGAATATGCAATTCTTTTGGTTTTAAAAACAACAAGAGTAGGAACATCAATTCCATCTACACACTCTAAATGTGCTTGTGTTTCTTGCCCACTGACTGCATTACTGCAGTATATATGTTGGGGACCTGCTGAAATTGAGCTCAATTCTGAATTGTGAAATTCTGAAATTATGGTTCAGGTTGCTGAAATTTAGCTAGAAAATTCAGTCTCAGATCATGTGCAGGTTTGGGAGTTTCAGTTCTCTGAAACTGTAGATTGTGCCATTTTTCCTTTCAATGTGCATTTTTTGATTAATTCGTAGACCAACACCAAATCTTTAGAAGTGTATAAATAGAGAAATCATGCAGTTGATGTTATTCCCGCAATTAGACACTTTTTAGGTGCCTGTCATGCTTCAGAGTTTCAGTCTTGGAACTGAAATTTTCTACTTTTATTAATCAAGAGTATACTGTGTCGAAGAAAAAAATTCTTGATTTTGGATAATGTGAGATTGATACTGTAGTGTTTAGTTCTTGTGAACTTTGAAAATTGTAGGATCTCTTCTGGAGATTGATATTTTGGATATATGAATTGTCTATTGGCCTGTAGTTTCTATTAACCTGTATAGTTTCTGTTGACTGCTGCTAGTTAAGCTATTTCAATAGGGGTTAAACATGTAGTTTACAAACTATTGGTTATAGAAGTAGCTATTATATGTTGTTGTTCTGCTGTCAGTGACACAATATTCTCATTGTGTAGATAATACATCAACTGTGTATGGCATAGACTGACCTGTATAGTGTGAATGATGTAACCTGATTATCATATGAAGATAATGCATTATTTTCCTTTTGCAGGTAACGGAGGAGGTACTAATACCCTTGCAATAACGCGCTTCTATTATTGTGATGTACCTGAGAAATGTGCAATTAATTTGGGGAATTTCTAGCAACCAAGATTAGCTTTTAGATATTAATGATTTAGCTTCAGTTTATGTCATTTTGTTTTGTACAATTTAATCCCTGCTACTTGTTACTGTAATAGCTATCTACGTGTGTATCTATAATCTCAATGTGCACTAATCTTATGGTCTGAATTGACATGCTTTCTAGACTATTGTGCAACCAATCTTAGTTAGTTTACCATTTTCGTAATTTTTTCTTTCCTTCCCAGAATTTTTAGATTTTTCTGGGTGGTGTTTCGAATTTCTGCAACTTTATGCGCCGCATATTAAAATCTTTTGTAATGGTGAAACCTTCGTCCCTAGTCCAAACAAACCAATCCCACCAATCCCCTACCTGTCCGAACAAATCTAATGCTAATCCCATGGTGGAAAGGATTGATGAGGGGATTGGGTGGCGGGAGGGTATTCACCAAATCCCTCCCTTGGGTGAATCTCACTGGGGAAATTCCCCCTTGTTGCCGAACGTGGCCAAAGGGGGTGTTTAGATCCAGGGGTGTAAAGGTTTGATGTGTCACATCGGATATTATATAGGGTGTCTGTCATGTGGGGGGATATTCTGTATCATCGACGATCTCGGCAGCAGGCGCACGGTGTCGAAGGAGAGACTTCTTGAATCTTTTCGGTTTTGGTTTGTTTGGATAAGAGTTAGAGTTAGAGTTTATTTAAAGAGAGAATCGTTAAGGAGGAATTAAGGAAGAGTTAAATCAATCTCTGATCTCCTATATCTGTTTTCTCCCTCAATTCTCTTCTTCCTCCTTGCCAGTTTCTTTCTTTCTTCTATACCAGTTCATCACCATACCTCGCCAACTACGTCAGCGGAGACCGCGGCCTCCTTCGTTCCATCCGTATAATCTTCGACCGTTGCCCGGGCGTGATAACTTGGTATCAGAGCACGTTCGTCCGCCTGTGGCCATGTCTGGACTACCGTCAAACACAGAGGTGACAGCGTCGCAGCTGACCGCCATTATGGACCAACTTAAGCGGATGGAGGCAACGATGGCTGATAACACCATCGCCATCAGCCGCCTAGACAACAAGATCGCTGAAGTCGACACGAAGGGGATCGTGGGCACCAAACCCTCGGCCTCAAACCAGCATCAGCATGACGACACAACAGACAGTCGGCTTCCACGCTACCACAAGTGGGATTTCCCGATCTTCAATGGTAAAGGGGACCCAATGACTTGGCTAAGTCGTTGTGAGCAATTTTTCCGTGGACAGCACACCGTTGAGGAGGAGAAGATTTGGATCGCAGCGTTCCATCTCACGGACGAGGCACAGGAGTGTTACACGCATGCTAAAGAAGCCTACGGCACGCCGCTGTGGAGACGCTTCAAGGAGATGGTGGAACTGCGCTTCGGGCCCCCTCTTCGCCACAACAAGTTGGGGACCCTCGCCGAACTCCGCCGCACTGGTTCGGTTGCTGACTACCAGGAGAAATTCATGTCGCTTCTCAGCCGTGCTGGTCCACTTATGGAGGTACAAAAAATAGAGTTATTCACCGCAGGGCTGCAGGGCAAGCTTCGCATCGATGTTGAGCTGGAGGCACCCGCATCATTGGACACAGCAATGAGTTTGGCACGCGCATACGAGTTGAGGGTGAAGATAGAAGACCCGGTCCCAATCGAACCAGCCAAGCCACCAGCACGCGCACCAGCAACTCGCCCAGCCGCGCCACCAGCAGTGCCACACGTTGCCCCAACAGCAGCAGTAGCATCTGCTCCAGCCGCTCCAGCAGCAGCTGCGCGTGCCGCTGCGCCTGTCTGGGCTGCACGCGTAGCTCGGCGCACTTTGACGCCAGAAGAGATGCAATCCCGGCGTGAGGCGGGCCTTTGTTTCAACTGTGACGAAAAATTCACGCCGGGGAATCGTTGCAAGCGCTTGTTCTGGCTCTGCGCTCCTTCGGTGGACGACGATGAAACCGACCCGCCGAATGCTGAGGATGGGGACCCTGGAATCTCCCTGTATGCCATGGCGGGCGTCCGTCTTCCTGGGAGCGAGACAATGCAGCTCCACATCACCATCATCAGAAAGCAACTGGTGGCGCTTTGGACTCCGGGTCCACGCAAAACTTCATCAACGCCGATGTCGCTACCGACCCCAGCATGCTCGGTCCATGCCATGGTCTTCGGGTATGCGTCGCCAACGGCGATCACCTCGAGTGTTCTGGCGTCGCGCGCAATGTCATGTTCCTCATTGGCAATGAAGCATTCTCCTCTGATTTCTTCGTGATTCCACTAGACACATTTGATTAAGTCCTCGGGATTCAGTGGCTGCAATCTCTTGGTCAGATTATATGGGACTTCACCATGTTGCAACTGACTCTCACGCACGCTAGCTGCCAGATCACTTGGCTTGGCATCGGCGCCCCCATCGACAAGCCGCGTGAACACGTACGCGTTCGCGTGCTCTGGCCCCGACGTGCTATCTGGTCTACTGGAGGAGTTCGCCACCATCTTCATCGAGCCTCAGGGACTGCCATCGCAATGCAATCACGACCATCACATCCATCTCCTCCCAGATTCTAGGCCAGTGGCGGTCCGACCATATCGATACGCGCAGCAATCAGAAGGACGAGTTGGAACGCCAGTGCGCCGACATGCTCTCCCAAGGCATCATTTGACCCAGCTCCCCGGCATTCTCCGTGCATGTGCTCCTCGTCAAGAAGCAGGATGGTAGCTGGCGTTTCTGCGTCGACTATCGTGCTCTCAACGATCGGACCGTCAAGGACAAATTCCTGATCTCAGTGGTGGAGGAGCTCCTCGATGAGCTGCAAGGCGCCTCCTACTTCACTAAGCTGGATTTGCGTTCCGGCTATCACACCACATGTGGCCGGCAGACATTGAGAAGACAGCATTTTGCACGCATCAAGGCCTGTTCGTGTTCCTCGTCATGCCATTCGGCCTCACCAATGCACCGGCCACGTTCCAAGCATTTATGAACGAAGTCCTGCACCCGTTCCTCCGCCGGTTCGTACCTGTATTTTTTTATAAGAGTAAATTGCATCGCCGATACACGAACTTGTTAGGTGGGTGCCATCTAGTGCACGAACTTGTAAAATGCTCATTTTGGCACATGAACTTGTCTGGTGTGTGCGGAGGAAGGAGAAAAGGAAACAACGTGGCTAATCTTACTGATTTAGGGGCTCATCAGGATACTATGTAAACATATATCTGAGAAGGTTGCTATTAGATAAACACATCTTCAATAAAAAATAGAATGGGATATAGTGATCGTAGTAAATGATAAAAAAACGAGCAATGATATAAGGGTTAGAAATATATAAAATTCATCACTTCCATGATGAAGGATAAAGTACAGATCAAATTTATAAATATTATATGTCTTATGCATACTCACTACACGTATGCACGTTACATCCTAATCAACATCAGCTTTGTAAAATTAACATTGCGAAGCTATTTTGGTCCTCGTTCGCACGAACTAGACAAGTTCGTCTACCTAAACGAGCATTTTACAAGTTTATGTACTAAATTGCACCCACCTAACAAGTTTATGTACTACCAATACAATTTACTCTTTTTAATATCCTCATAGTCCTTCCTGGGCGGAGCACCTTCGCCACGTCCGGGCTGTGTTCTCCTTGTTGCAGCAGCACCGCCTCTTCCTCAAGCGCTCCAAGTGTTTTTTCGACATCACGTCAGTGGCCTACTTGGGCCACACCATCTCCGGCGAAGGCTTGTCCGTGGACAAACAGAAAGTCTAGGCAGTATTGGATTGGCCGACCCCCAGTTCGGTGCGGGCGTTGCGCGGTTTCCTCAGCCTCGCCGGATATTATCGGCGTTTCATCCAAGGGTTTGGCGTCATCGCGGCGCCCCTCACACGCCTCCTCAAGAAGGCAGCGTTTGCTTGGTCCGATGATGCGGAGCGCGCGTTCCAGGCACTCCAACACGCTCTAACGTCTGCCCCAACACTGCAACTTCCAAATTTCGCGCAGCCCTTCATCATCGAGTGTGACGCGTCGGGTGCGGTTTGGTGCCGTCCTGCATCAAGGTGCTCGACCAGGGCATTTTTCAGTCGGCCGATAGCGCCACGCCATGCTCGCCTCGCTGCTTACGAAAGGGAGCTCATCGGGTTGGTTCAAGCAGTCTGGCATTGGAGGCCATACGTCTGGGGTCGCTCATTTGTGGTACGTACTGACCATTATAGCCTGAAATTTTTGCTGGACCAGCGCTTGCCAACAATTCCACAACACGCATGGGTGAGCAAGCTTCTGGGATTTGATTTCCAGGTGGAGTACAGGCCAGGCTGTTAAAACACTGTCGCTGATGCCCTGTCCCGCCGTGATGCCGATATTGTGCTGCAGGCTATGGCGCTTTCCGCACCCCTCATTTGAGTTGTTTGACCTGCTCCGAGCGGAGAATGCAGCACATCCAGCACTCCAGGCGCTCTGGGAGCAACTACATGCTTGTACAGTGGAGGGCCTTGGGGGGAGATTGATGGTCTCCTGACATTCGGTGGGAAGATGTACTTGCTGCCAGATTTGGCGCACCTCCACACTGTCGTTGCAGCAGCCCACAACGCCGGCCATCAAGGGATACAGAAGACACTGCATCGGGTGAAGGCGCATATTTTCATACACCTCGCTTGCGCGCGGTGGTCCAGGAGTTTGTGCAAGCCTGCACGGTGTGCTAGAAGAACAAAGTGGAACATTTGCACACTGCTGGTTTGTTACAACCTTTGCCGATTCCGTGCAAAGTCTAGGCGGACATCTCTATGGATTTCGTGGAAGGATTTCCCAAGGTTCATGGCAAGTCAGTGATTTTGTCGGTGGTTGATCGTTTTTCTAAGTACATGCATTACATCGCGCTTGGGCACCCTTATTCTGCTTTTTCAGTAGCTGCCGCTTTCTTTGATGATATCATCCGTCTGCATGGCATTCCGGTATCCATTGTCAGTGACCGAGATCCGGTTTTTACAGGCCACTTTTGGCAAGAACTTTTTTGTCTAGCAAATGTGCAGCTGCACATGAGTTCAGCTTTTCATCCACAGTCGGACTGGCAAACAAAGGCAGTAAACAAGACAATTGCTATGTATCTCCGTTGTCTAGTTGGTGATCGTCCTCGCAAATGGCTTCAGTGGCTTCCTTGGGCAGAATTTTGTTACAATACTTCTTTTCAGTCGTCGCTGAATGAGACACCTTTCAAAGTGGTCTATGGCAGGAATCCCCCAACAATTCAATCATATGAGCCAGGTACGGCCAAGGTGGCGGCCGTAGATCAGCTTATGCGTAATCGGGATGATTTTTTGGCTGATATTCGTGATCGATTGGCATAGACTCAACAGGTTTATAAGAAATACTATGGCGCCAAGCACCGTGACTTGGTCTTCCATACTGGAGATTGGGTGTGGCTGCGATTGCTTCGGCGTTCTGCGGTCTCTTTGGGAGTGCCTTCCCGTTCTAAGCTTAATCCTAAGTTTTATGGGCCTTATCAAGTGCTTGAGCGGATCGGCGATGTTGCTTACAAGCTGCGGCTGCCTGCTGGTGCTCGATTGAATAATGTTTTTCATGTCAGTCTGATGAAACCATTTCATGGTGATCCGCCCTATTCGACACCCCCACTGCCACTCTTAGATCATGGGCGTGTGGTGCCTCAGCTGGCTGCGATTGTGCGAGCTCAAGTGTGTCGTGGCATTCGTGAAATTTTGGTACAATGGGTTGAATTTCGCCGAGTGTATCCATCATTTCAGCTCGAGGACGAGCTGCTTCACAAGGAGGGGAGAGATGTCATGTGGGGGGACATTCCGTATCATCGACGATCTCGGCAGCAGGCGCACATTGTCGAAGGAGAGACTTCTTGAATCTTTTCGGTTTTGGTCTGTTAGAGATAAGGCTTTTACTTTGTTAGCAGTTTGTTTGGATAAGAGTTAGAGTTATTTAAGGAGATGAAATCGCTAAGGAGGAATTAAGGAAGAGTTAAATCAATCTCTAATATCCTATATCTGTTTTCTCCCTCAATTCTCTTCTTCCTCCTTGCGTGCCCTCTTTCTCTACTGCACGTTTCTTTCTTTCTTCTATACCAGTTCGTCACCATACCTCGCCAACTTCGTTAGCGGAGGCCGCGGCCTCCTTCGTTCCATCCGTATAATTACACAGAGACGAATTTACTAAGCCTAATTAATCCGTCATTAGCAAATGTTTACTGTAGCACCACATTGTCAAATCATGGAGCAATTAGGCTTAAAAGATTCATCTCTCAAATTAGTCACGTCTGTGCAATTAGTTATTTTTAAACCTATATTTAATACTTCATGTAGTTATTCAAACGTTCGATGTGACAGGGTGTAAAATTTTAGGGTGGGATTAGACGGGCCTTAAACAAGCCCTCAGTATGGCATTGACTGACTCGAGTCTCACCTGACCATGACGTTAGGAGAAAAACGCTATGGCGTTGACTGACCTCGAGTCTCATCTGAGAGTGACATTAGGAGAAAAACGCGCTATGGCATTGAATGACTTCGAGTCTCATCAAACAGTGACATTAGGCCATTGTTTAGTTCTAATTTTTTTCTTCAAACTTCCAACTTTTCCATCACATTAAAACTTTCCTACATACATAAATTTTCAACTTTTCCGTTATATCGTTCCAATTTCAACCAAACTTCTAATTTTGGCGTGAACTAATGCTATGGCATTGACTGACTAGCATTAACTGACTTCGAGTCTCATCTGACAGTGACGTTAGGGGAAAAAAACGCTTGGGAAGTATATATGCCTGTGATTTGTAAAGACGAAAGCTTGGGAAGTATGCCTGTGAAACGTAGTATAACATTATGGGGATTGAAATAATTGTCCAGCCGTCGGTATGCCTTTTATAGCCTACAACGGAGGGATGAGAATGTATTGTATTGTCTAAACAGATTTACTATAGTAATGTTGTATACATTTTAGTTCCTCCGTGCTGAAATGTAAGTTTTTTTCAGATTGGCATAGATATTAAAAAAGTAGGTAGCAATTTAGAGGAATTGTGTGATTGATTTAGAAGTGAAAGTTGATGAAAGAAAATGGTTGTGATCGGTGAGAAAAGGAGATTGGTGGAGAAATGGCTTTATTATGGGACAAATGTACTGTCCTAGAAATAACTACATTTTGAGATGAAGATATTAGCTAATATATATGTGGCTTAGCACTCCCTGTTTATTCTTTACAAAGAAGTGGTGGTAGATTTATCACTCATTTATTTAAAGTAGTACATATGTATGAATAGATTAATGGGTATATGCTTTCTAACGGTGTGTTTTCCTAAAAAAATTACATAACTTTTTTAAAAATATTGTTATAAATCAATTCTTCAACTTTATGTTAGTTAATTCATTCATTTGTATGCGGAATATTTATCACAAATCTATTTTGTCATTCAACATAAAACAAAAGCGGTGAAGGTTGCGCTTTACCATGCACCGCTATTTAGAGGTATGCAAATGTTATAAGAAAAGGTTAAAATAAATTCCTTTCTTTAAAGGTGACAATATACCTCTTGCAAAAATTCAGTAACTCAAAATTCAATCAGCATATGACAGACAGAACACAAATATTTATAGGTGACAGCATACCTTGCATTATGGAAACAAATACTAAAAACGATTATGATAATTAAAATGGCCGCCTAGGGATTTTATGGATATTAAACAAATGCTTTCAGTTAATGGTAAAGTACATATAAGATGTATTTACAACATAATATCAATATATCTAAAATATATGAAAAATGTTTCTAATATAAAAGTGATCTAGGCTTTTTTTTAAAATGTCTTGAAAATGCTTGTACATGTTAATTGTCCCTCCCTATTTTAGAGACGATTTGCAGGTTTCTTATTGAAAAAAAGTAACTCGGTATGGTTTTTTATTACCGTTAAGCGTACAGGCTCTCCTTTGCATCAGGGAAATTATATGTAGTTCAAACTCCATATACAATGTAAACTGAGAAACTTCCGTATGATATAAAAATAAGCGTATAAGATTTGTAGACATCACCATGAGTAAAACTTATACTCCCAATCCAGGTTTGCATTACGTAGAGTTTTGCACTGCATATTTTCCCTGCATCTTAAAGTAGCCCTCTAATCATGTAATTTGACGATCGTAATTCAGTCCTCGTCAATCTGAGCACAATTAATTATTTAATTTCTCCATGTTAATAATACTTATTATTTTGGACAAGTCTGATGTCAATAAAATTATATATTTATTGATATTTTTATATATATTATAATAGAAAATAGTGATTGAAACATGTGTTGAAGACTGTATCCTTATTATTATCAACCGAAGTAGCTTGGTTTCACTTTTAGCCACACGGATGACATCTAGCTAAAGTTTGAGTGACACTGTATGAATTAAAGTGCTAAAGCGGCATATGTGTTCTGGGGAAAAAAATATCAGGAGAGGCCTACTTTATACGTTCATTCACCGACAAGCTTACTCTCATTTTGCTTATACTTTTATAATCTATTCATGCATCTGTGCACATACTCGTATGTACACAACACCTTCAAATTGCACACTAGCACATGTTTCAATATTTAGTAGTCACTGGTATCGCGCAAAATGCTAGACAACAGACCAATAGCAACATACACACTGCTCCCTGCATCGTAAAATATAAGACGACCTTGTTTTAAGAAGAATCAACGACACTTGAAATTTTGAGTAAATATTAAGCTAACAACATATGTTTTTAGTATCATATAAGCAACATTTTCATAACAAAATTTGTTATTTGTTGTAGGACATGCTGATTTTACGGTTTTAGCTCTAAAATATTATATAAATGAATATTTAGGAAAACACAGTTTCAAAGTGTGACTCTCTATTCATAGACATTGTATCCATCTTTTATTATATTTCGTCTATTGAGGAAAGAGGGAATATCTATGAAATGATTGTTTTGCCTCTGCTCGTTACAAAGTACGTCATCCGTCCCATAATATAAGGGATTTTAACTTTTTACGTATACTGTTTGACCATTCGTCTTATTCAAAAATTTTAAAATTATTATTTATTTTATTTATGTCATACTTTATTATACAAAGTACTTTAAGCACAACTTTACGTTTTTATATTTGCATAAGTTTTTTTAAATAAGACGAGTGGTCGAACAGTTAAATAAAAAGTTAAAATCCTATATTATAGAACCGAGAGAGTACTTGTTTTGCTTCTAGATAAGGCCATATCACCCGATGTCCACAGGGACGCTCACGACCCCTCAAATTTCGCGTACGACATGTACATATGATACGGGCCAAAAAAACAAAGAAAGATAATTGCAGCTCACACATGCATGGCGTTATCCAGTATCCACGCGTCTAGCATGTATGAGCTGTGCCGACAATAGTACCGTACTACCATCGTCTACATGAAATCAGTAAAAAAAATGCAATTTTCTGAGCCAGTAATTTCGAGATAAATTACCGATTTTATCTTTTGTTGGAGCAATGTGAAGTAGTAGTAACTTAGTTGACGTGGACAATTATATAGAGTCTGTTTGGAGAGCTTAAGATTACGAGAAACAGTTGGTTGCGGTAGCCAGCTTCTAACAATCTAAAAAAGCTGGGTTTTCCAGCTTCTGGCCTCTAGTTTATTTTCTGGAATTTACAACTACAGCTTATCAGAATCTAAACCAGAAGCTGAATTATTTGAGAGAGTTTCTGATTCTAGCTAGAAAAAGCTACGGCCGCTTAAAAACTCCCCCAAAATAGGTCCATAATATCATTAGCAACGTAGAAGCGAGGAAGCGAGGATCGCCCTCCTAGTGAACTAGAGAAACATGAACCGAGCAGTGCAAAAGATTAAGCCTCCTCTGTCTCTCAACAGAGAGAATATTATAAAAAAAAATATGTGTGGGACCAACCAGCAAAGAGTCACACTTTGGAGGTGTGTTCCTGAAATTTCACTTCTATTATATCCTAAAATTAAAACCATAAAATCAGGATGTCTTACAATAATTTTGTATATTTTTATATGATATTAATCTTGTGCTTGGATATAATATTTTGTGAAAGAAATCACTAGCTAGGCAAATGATAATGTTGGTCTGAAACCATGAAAAAGCTAATACGCATTTCGCCGTGTTTAGTTCCAAAGTTTTTCTTCAAACTTCTAACTTTTCCATCACATCAAAACTTTCCTACACACACAAACTTTCAACTTTTCCGTCACATCGTTCCAATTTCAACCAAACTTCCAATTTTGGTGTGAACTAAACACAGCCTTTATAACCGATAGAGTTAGATAGGACGATGCGAGAATGTTCACACCATTTAACCAGCCAATACTTTATATTACCACAAAGCTGCTGTACCGACAACTACAGGTTCACGCGACCACAAAGCAGGAAAATTGTTCAAATCACATATATGGTGGAAACCTAAAAACAACCATTGAATATAAAAATGGATGTTTGAAATTTATCCACGTAATCAAGAGTAAAAACTTTTACTATTTCTAAATTCAACGATTATTTTCAGGTTTTCACTATATATTTTATTTGTAGTAAATATTTTCCTCCCATAAAGAGGGCAAACATCCAACATATTAGGAAGATCCAGGATTATACCTCAACCTTCAAGGAAAAAGTTCCTATTATATATATATATATATATATATATATATATATATATATATATATATATATATATATATATATATATATATATATATAAACACACACACACCGACGAGCTAGAGCTTCGGAGTTACTCCCTCCGTCCCAGAATGTAGCTATTTTTAGGATTCAAACTTGTCCCAAAAGAAGCTATTTCTAGGTAGGTGAGAGGTTGTTATACCTGTTTTACCCCTGCTGACATCCAGTGCACTGCACCCCACAGCACTGACACACCACATATCCCCAGTCCATGGAGGAGACGAGGAGATAGGCACCAGACTTCTTTGGTTTGAATTTCAAAAGTTAGTCCCATTTTTTATTCTGGATATGCAGGTGCCAGGGGAATAGCAGCTGTGGGAGGAATGCTGCGTGTCCTTGTGCCAGCATATTCATGATTCCATTAAAGAAGGGCACTATGGTCATAACACCCAAAATCTTAATCCATCCAAACAACCTAGAAATAGCTACATTCTGGGACGGAGGTAATAATTTGAAGGCCGCAGGCGTAATCGCACTCATATATCCGTGCTAGCTAGCTGGTGCGTTATAGGCTGGACGACGATGGCTGCCGTCGTCGTTGATGTGCTACTGGCATGTCTAGCACTGCTCCTACTAGCTTCGTCATGTGCAGCTGGGGCACCAACGGTGGCAGCCGCACAGACCAGCGCTGCCGGAGGTGGCTATGGCGCTGGCTGTGCCAAGAGCTGCGGCGACCTGACCTTCGATTACCCCTTCGGCATCGGCGCCGGCTGCGCCCGAGGCCATGACTTCCAGCTCATCTGCAACACCACCACGCGGCCCCCAACGCTCTTCCTCAGCGATGGGTTTACCCAAGTCATCAACAGCATCAAACCATATGGGGCCGCCGGCTATGGTACGTATGTACGTACTATGTTTCTATTTGTGTGTGACTGTGCGTAGCTCTAGTGTACAAAACGGTCGATCAACACGGTTTTTTTTTTGGGGGAGGGGAGGGGGGTTGTCGTCTATGTGTGTCAAAAAGAAGTTTATGATAATCAATTAGAGTGGTGGGAGGAATTATTCGCTCTGTCGTTCATTGGGTGATTAGAGAGAAAGCACATCGTTTTCCGTGCGCACACTTCCCAAACTACTAAATGGTGTATTTTTTTTAAAAAAAATTCTATGGGAAAGTTGCTTTTAAAAATCATGTTACTTTTGAAATTTGAAATAGTTAGTACTCAATTAATCATGTGGTAATTGCTCACCTCGTTTTTGCGTATCTTGTCATCTTCTCTTCTCTTCTCCTCTCAAACACTATTAATCCATTTTTAAAATTTGAAATAGCAAGTACTCAATTAATCATGTGGTAAGGATTTCATGTAGATAGATGTGTGACACACACAGGCAATATTTTACACAAGTTTTTTTTACCTTAGTCACTAGAGATAATTCTCCCCTAACTAAATTTCGTGTAGGCGATCTCCGAACCCCTTCACAATCCTCTCTCCTGGGGTTGTCTTATCTTGATCCCTACAACCGTCTCCGAGAGACCACTGGCATAGAGCTCTTCTATAAGCTTGGTGGCAATCGCTAAGAGCAACAAGCTGGTCACACTTGCTTGAGAATGTTCAAGTGACACAGTAGCTGGCTCGTTAAGATAATCAGCTTAAACGAGCCGAGATGGCTCGTTATCCATCCCAATATGTTTTTGGCGTATGTAAGCCACCGCCATAAAATAACTTTCAATCAGAACTAAATCGATTTTCTTATCATCATTATGTCTTAGTCATCTAACTTTTTTTTTAATAATAAGCAGTCTATGTAAACTTTTCACTTGACATCCCTGTGAGATCTGGTGTCGATCTGTACAATGTGTCATGGACGGTACCTGGCGATTCTTTCTCCGTACGTGACAGTGCAAGGGTAACCATCGGATATGGCAACTTTGATGTATACTTGCTCGATGCCTACAGTTCGATGAGGATAATCTTGTGTTCGCTTACCCAGCCTACCAATATTCATGACACCAGTGACGAGGGTGAGTGCCAACGAAATATTCCCATTGTCCGTGGTTTTCAACTCCAATTTGTCCATCGGCATGAACACGGCGGCAAAGGCCAGCAAACCAGTGTCGACAGCGTCAGAATCGAGAACGACGGCGTGCGGCTTGGGTGGGCCATTGTGGATCATTCGACGTGCGCTGAAGCCAAGCGTGACAAGAGCAGCTATGCCTGTGCCAGCAAGCACAGCCGGTGCGATGATAACTTGAGCTTTACAGCTTCCCGTGCTGGTTACTTATGCAAGTGCACCGATGGGTATCAAGGGAACCCGTATGCACCCAATGGCTGCCGGCGTGATGTAGGTATATGCTTATAATTTTTTACACCTCTATCTATATCTATGTCTCTCAAAAATCTTCTAAGGAAAATAATGTTTCTATTGATTTATGAAATATATGTATATATATTCTCTATATATATCTGTAGAGTATTTTATAGCCCTTGAGAGATACCAAAAAGTACTAATTTTTTAGTATAAATTTGTTGTCTTCTAGTACAAAAGGTATCGAGAGTTATTAAATTTTACGTTGAAAGATATAGTAACTCTCGCGGTAACTTTTCGAGAACAGTAAAATCACTCATATCTATAATACCAACATTTTGTAAAAGTATTTTGAAATTGAAATATGTTGGTATAAACATGAATTTATACACTAAATGTTTTTGTAATTTGACTGCCTGTTGGTCAAGATTTATAAAATCTGACCTTTCGAAATCAAAGTACGTAGGTCTTACGAAAATATACGGTGGGAATGATAAATTAACATATATATGTTAATGTTCAAAGCATCAATAGTATGTACAGTACGTAATTATCATCAATATTTTAAATTATTGCTGTTGACATATCATGGTTTTCTCAATGCAGGGATTGCCGGACGCAAGATATGATCGGTTTCCGAGTAAGAACAATTGTAGCCCGTCATGTGGAAATATCAGCGTTCCATATCCATTTGGCCTAGAAAAAGGCTGCTCTGCAAATCAACATTTCCTGCTCAGATGCACCTACTATAAAGACAACAAGAGTACAGACCCTGACCTCTTGTGGTGGGCAACAAGATACACCGACGAGCCGTCAACACCGACCAAGCTTGTTCGCATAGATATCAGCGAAGGGCTCGTAATCTTGGCCGGTGAACACTACGAGGAGTTCCTTGCCATGGATGGTACGGCTAGTACTAGAGTCTCCGATGGTTCTGCAAAGGACTTTGTGGTTAAGAATCTGCATTTTGCCATCGCAAACCAAACCTGCAAAGAGGCGCAGCAGAATACCACCGGATATGCATGTGTCAGCGTTAACAGTACGTGTTTGGCCGTCAACACAGGTGATGGGTATATTGGTTATAGGTGCAAGTGCAAGCATGGCTTTGAAGGGAATCCATATATCAAAGATGGTTGCCAAGGTTTGTCTCTGTCCATTTTCACAAGCACAGTTAGAATTGCTTCACAATTTAACGCACTTGGACACAGCCAACATATATATATTGGTATATTGTTATACTCTCCTTATTACAAATATATTTTCTCTCTTGTCTTAGACTGCTAATTAAAATCCCTCACGTCTTAATTACTGTAACATGTGCATGGTTGCAGATGTTGACGAATGCTCCACTGCACCAGGCATCTGTCCAGAAATATGCAATAATACTGTCGGTAACTACACTTGCATCAGGTGCCCTGCTAAATCAGAGTACAAGGACAAAACAAAGCGGTGCACTCCAGTGAAAAAGCAAAAAAATCTTCTTTTTGGTGAGTTATGTACTCCATTCAATTTCACCATGCAGAAAAAGAAAATTAAAAAAAAAGTAAATAATGTACTATTTCTCCGTTTCACAATGTAAGACTTTCTAGCATTGCCCACATTTATTTAGATGTTAATGAATCTAGACATAATCTAGACATATGTATGTGTTTAGATTCATTAACATCTATATGAATATGGACAATGCTAGAAAGTCTTACATTGTGAAACGGAGGAAGTAGTAAGCATGCATAAAACCATCGGCTGCCTCATTGTTTAGGTATCGTCATCGGACTTAGTGCTGGCTTTGGAATTCTACTTCCTGGCTTAAGCGCCAAAATGCTCTTCCATAAATGGAAGAAAGGTATCCAAAAGCGGCTACATAGGAAGAATTTTCGTAAGAACGAAGGACTTCTCCTACAACAACTAATATCGTGTGATGAAACCACTACTGATAGAATGAATATCTTCACTTTAGAAGAGCTAGAAAAGGCTACAAACAACTTTGATCACACAAGAATACTTGGTCAAGGAGGACATGGTACGGTTTACAAAGGCATCTTATCAGACCAACGTGTCGTGGCCATTAAAAAGTCTATGACGATCAAAGAAGGTGAGATCACTCAGTTCATAAATGAAGTCGCTATTCTTTCACGGATCAACCATCGGAATATCGTTAAACTTTTTGGGTATTATCTTGAAACTGAGGTCCCACTATTGGTGTATGATTTTATTTCCAACGGATCATTATTTGAACTCTTGCGTTACAATTCGAGTAATGGTAGCTTGCTGTCTTGGGAAGACACCTTAAGGATTGCTATAGAAGTTGCTGGAGCCCTATATTATCTCCACTCTGCAGCTTCAGTATCAGTTTTTCATCGTGATGTGAAGTCCTCTAATATACTGTTAGATGCAAATTACACTACCAAAGTTTCAGATTTTGGTACGTCAAGATTGGTTTCTATCGATCAAACCCATATTGTCACAAAGGTGCAAGGCACATTTGGTTATTTAGATCCAGAGTATTGTCAAACTGGGTGTCTAAACGAAAAAAACGATGTGTATAGTTTTGGTGTGGTACTATTGGAGCTACTTCTCATGAAAGAGCCGATTTTTACAAGTGAGAATGGCTTAAAGTTGAATTTGGCCGGTTATTTTCTTGAGGAGGTGAAGGTAAGGCCATTAAGTGAGATTGTTACCACTAAGATATACGAAGAAGCAACAGAGGAAGAGATTAACAATGTTACCTTGCTTGCGGAGATGTGCTTGAGTCCCCGAGGCGAAGAAAGACCTACCATGAAGCAAGTAGAGATGACATTACAGTCCTTGCGCAATGTTACACAGACAACGGCTGTTCACCGTGCTAATGCATCGGATCAGCTGAGCCAAAGATGCTATAGCCTAGAGCATGAGTTCATTGCTTCAGCTGAGCTACCACGCTAAATGATTTGATTAGACTTTCCAATAATGTTCTCATTTCACAATGTATGTAGTAATGCATTATTTCTGGGTTATGTCTGTAGTAATGATCTCGAACTCGTTTCTTGGAAGTTTAGATTCATGTGATCGTGACATTATTTCAATATTGAGATCTTGTACTTTTATTACTATTATTCGCTTTGCAACATATTTTCCTCATGTGTGATGGCAAACATGATTTGTGTAGTAATAGAAGAAAAGACCATTCTAACATACCTTCTACCACTCCACAAAGCCTAGTGTTCCATCCAGCTTCGTTACAATTGTATTCAACTACCAGGCCAGCTAACTGACCTAGCTTGCTAGATTTCAACTTGTTTTCTCACAATTCTTCCTGTGTTTTTATATTATTTTGACCCGACACATTGGTTTCATGTTAGTGATGTGCTGCTATAAATGTACAGTACTTCCGTAGGAATAATTACAACTGTTTGTTGAAATGCAACAGCAAACAAATCATCAAGAACATGTGCTTATATGTTTTTCTTTCTGATGTCTTTACCAGTTACAGAAAAAATAGACCATAGAATCGCTGCCATTCTTACATCACATACTGGAGGACAATATACGAAGTAACGAAGAGCAAGAGAAAACAGTAGCATTCCTAGCAGTAGGTTGTAAAGATCAGCGCTTAATTTGACATGTCATAGTACTTAGATCATATGAAAGAACAACCTCCGCATGCGTTTCTCTTATTTGGAAATAATTAAAGCTGAACAGGTTGGCTAGGCAAACATTATTTAGATTTAAGCGACCCCCCAGCCTTGGCAAGCTCCTCCAGCTTACTGTCAATTTGTGCTTCTGTCAGGCCATCCAAGCGCACGCACCTCTCAACGCCCATATCTGACCAGTAGACAGGCAGAATTTACAATCAGGGGGAAGCATAAATAAGCATTCTACATGGCAGCAGATAATTCTCTAACGCTTATCACTTTAGGTCATTTAAAAGTACTTAATTTAAACTTGAGTAATTGGCTGTTAAGAAGTATACAAACCAAAAGAAAACCAGGTGCAATAAGTACCAAAGATATATACAGAAATTATGTCACAGTAACATGCCATGAACACCTCAAGACTTCAACCCGAGTGTTTTTTCATCCAATTCTTAATAATAGATGAATGCCCATACAAAGTAGCATACCTCAAAATATACAAGTTATAACTTAGAAAAGCAATGTGCACTATTAATAATATATAAATATGAAAAGGCACAATCCTATACATAAGATTCATAGATAACATAATCCTATACATAAGATTCAAAGATAACATACAATATACATAGTCATCAGTCATGCACAAATCCATCCAGAAAAGATTTCTTACATAGAAACAGATCATTGCTCGAATCCAGAGGGTAGCCTAGCCTGCTTCCATTTAGTGACATGTACAGGTTGTTTTAATTAGACAAATTCTGGGCCTGCCACAGTATTCCAATCAAGGTTCTAAAAGGATGATAAGTGTGGACGCATCGGATTTTCTCCCCAACAAATTTCTCAGTTCCCATTTGTACAAATAAAATATCAAAATATTCGCACAGGTTGTATTTATATTGCAGGACGTAGCATACACTAGACATATTTGAGGTGTCCCTTGCTCTAAGCTTCTAACAATTGACATAGAGTAAATTGCTACAAATTTATGAAGATAAATTAGACCAATATATAGTGCTCCCACTGTCCCACAATGGAAGTCATCCTAGGAAGCATGCAAACAATTAATACTTGCAAATCATATCAATTGACTATGAGAAACTAGTATTATTTATTTTTTCAGGCAACATACATTAGTTATTCATTATATTTTATTTTTATATTATTATTATTAGAATCAATACTCAAAGTCTTGCTTTTGAGACTGTAAAGGCACAAACAACTTACATTTTTGGGTGTATGGAGTATTTGAGTATTAGTCGATTAAATTACAAGTTTAGATGCTACAACTTTTTGGACCATTATGTGCTTGGGAAAAGTAACTCAAATCTTAATTTTATAATCAACATATGAAGTTATAAATGATGAGGCAAACTATCCTATATCGCTTGGCCCCTAACTAATATAATACCAAGCACTATGAGCTACAACAATAAGCAACGTGAATGGCAATTTGTTATTCCTCTATTTGCTACCGAAAAGTCAACTCTGTTGGAATCAAATCATCAAACACATTATATTGTATCAAGGTCACTGTAACCATAATGGAGTATGGGTAGTAATGATGTAGTAGTAGGGTGACAGCTAATATGGTGCAACATGAAATTCACTACATCAGTGCAAAAATGAAATCGGCCACTGTCATTATGCAATGTAAACAGTATGAGCCAAAGTTTTGATCCACTGGCACTCAAGAATAATAAGAAAATTGAGGCTTGCACAGCAATTGAGCCAGTGGAATACTTGGAAACAATGAACCTCTGAAAGGCGTGAAAAAACATGCATAAGCACTTAGGAGATCAACAACACATGAGTTATGCGCATGGATTACATACAAGAAAGTCTCATCAATAGTATCGCTCAGTCACTTCACAGTGAACTTGTAACTTTTTGTTTCATACATTTTCGTTTTATGTATGTAAACTCAAATGAACGGCCTATCTACATACTATAAAATGGCTATGAAAATTTGCCAATAAGAGAAGATGATGATCTTTGTGCAGAAAGACAGAGAAATCAACTTAGCACTGGAGCCCCACGGCAAAACAATAAAGGAGCAATAAGAAGCAAGAGTTGAAACAAGTATTAACTACCTAGTTTTAACACCCATTAACCTCGGAAAATACCAGCTTTTTTGCAACTTATAGGTGACTAGGACCTGTTACAAGTACTTGGATGATTATATCTGGTTTTTACAAATTGATCAATAACACTCCATATTATAGTTGTCATCACCAAATTAAATATTGTTTTATATTTCTATCAGAATAGAGTCCATATGTATATATTTGAGTATATACTTGGGATGTTTCTATGTTTAAAAACATTGCGGCCTTACTAACCAGGTTCCGCTTCAGCAAACTATTAATTACATTCTAGTCACTTGTGTGTTTAGTCAGCAAGTGTGGTGTTCGGTTCTCCAACGGCTTGGCTACTCTAACTTTCCAAGCCAGGGCACTACTAGGTTCGCCAGTTGGTGGTCAAGGACAATAAGGGGATTGCCTGCTAGTGAGAAGAAGGGGCTCAACTCCTTTATTATCTTGGTCGCTTGGGAGATTTGGAAACATAGAAACAACTGTGTTTTTAATGGCACTACCCCAAGCATGGCTGATGTCCTTCAAGCCATTGCAAGTGAGGGCGCCCTTTGGTGCCTACCAGGAGCTTCTAAGCTTCGTGATCTTTTGTCTAGGGCTGTTGTACTAGTGCACTAGGTTCGTTTTGCTTCTTGTGGGTGTGTTTTGTTGGTGTTGTACTTCCGGGTGGGTGGGTGTCGGAGTTTATCTCTAACGCCATCCACCTTTTTTCCTCTATCTCAATGAAATGATACGCAGATCTCCTGCATGTTCTAAAAAAAAGTGTGGCTTTGACAAGCCATGATACTTCCTTGTACAATGGACAGTTACGGCCAATCAGATTTCCCTAGGATGATTGCACCATTGAGTATACGTAACAGGAAGGGTGATGGTGTTGATAGTACTGTCGAGTAAACTGATGATCAAGTTCATAAGAAATGGTTACAGTAAATGTTATTGACAGTGTTCCAAAAGTTGGCTCTAGGTACCCAGTTGCCAACCTGATTAGGCATTAGATGGTGCATTAGGCAGCTAAGTACCCCTGGGGGCTCTTGTGCTGCTATTTTAGTACTCCACTGTTCAAGTTTTATGTAATATGCTCACCAATTGCTTGGAATTTACTTGTGACGTTCGGGCTAGGCATCCCTAGGCGGTAAGCGCCAGCCCACTAGTGCCTAGCACCTTATTGAACCATGGTTATTGATTAATCGAGTTAGGATAGGAGATATTTGGTCAAGTTTTAACATAAGCTTATTGGCAATATTGTCCAGTTCCCTTGGAAATAAGAACGACCAGCTCTTAGGATTAGGAGAACAAGAAAATGCCTTTGGCCGTGGTTGGGTAAGATGGATGATAAGTTTATAATCCTAACCATCTTAGCGATCCCAATGCGTAAAAGGAAATTTATCCTCACAGAAAATATTTATTTTCTCCTTGTTTGCTAGGTTAGACTAGCTTTGGGCTATAAACTATAAGGCAACCTCCCTATCTTACCTCTCCTCACCTCCACCACCTGTAGGTGCCTACAACTGAGTGTTTCCTAGTTCCCTAGGTATTGTCACATTATGTTCAACCAATTCAATCTGCTCACATAGACAACTCCATATGGGTACTCTTCCATCTATCCCAATCTTTTATTTATATTCATCCAAACAAATGCCGGTGTTTAAGAGGGAACCTTAATATACCCAGAGTATCATCGTAATAATATTGGAAGAATCCATATGGACCATAAGTAAGATCCCAAGTCCCAACAAAGAGTTTGTGTGTGTGTGTGTGATTTTCAAAATAAAGCGAGCTTTGGGCTTTTAAGCCGTCAATCCTGTGAGCTGGTCTTAACCCAAAGTTGGCCAAACATCCCCTAAGCTTCTCTAGATTTTCTTCACAGTCATGTAGACTATTCAGTTTTTTTTTGTGTTTATGCCTTGAGTTAGAAGTTGTCACTATGTCTGTAATTTGTAGTAAGTTATACCAAATCCAGATCCAGTGCATGTAGTAGTTCATTTGAACATCTGCACGCACAATACCATTTGGCTGTCTGTGGCAGATCAAGCAGAATAGAAGTAACACTCACAATTGTCATGGAATGTTTTTCTTGTCTAAAAATACCAAGAACATATGAGAGAAACCATGTATCTTAGGTTTTTAATTAGTAGAACCCACAGGAAAGTGTGGACTTGAACAGATGATCTTACTATCACAACAATAACTCTACCACTAGTCCACATTGTCGTCCCCTGTTTTTCTCCTTCTCCAAATCTTGGCCATTTTTTAACAACATTGTGTTAGCATTATATCATTGGACAAACCTAATGCTTCTCTATAAATATTTTTCCTTAAAGAAAGCATTCAGATCGCAATCAACCTAATGTGCCATTCCTTCTCAAGCATTCACACATTCTAGTATTTTACATAAGCAATGTAACCTATGATGCCCAACTCTAAAAGACAACACGATCCGGTATCCTAACCTAACATTTCACGCCGCAAAAGATATAAGAACAAAAAGTTCAAGAACCGGCTCAGAGGATCTCGGATTCCATGGAGAAGAGAGGAAAAAAAAAGAACGCGTACCGTAGCGCGCCCACAGCTGGGGCTCGACGCCGGAGCACTCGCGGATGAGGACGGGGAGGGACGGGTTGCGCGCCTTGATGTCGCCGTAGTTCTTCTTCACGAACTCCCTGCGAAAGGAAGGAATCGCCGCGGTTCTTCTTCAGATCGGGTCTAGGACCCTAGAGAGAGAAAGGGGAGACGGGGGAGCGGACGGTACCTCGCGAGGGCGCTGGCGGGGGAGGATTGGCAGAAGAGGAAGCGGATCTCCTTCACGCCCCGGGAGAGGTTCGCACGCCACGCCATGGCCGCCGCCGCCGCCGCTTCTTCTTCTTCTTCTTCCCTTCGCCTCTGCTTTGCTGTTGGCCTGTGGGGGGCGCGGGGGGGGGGATTCGCGGGGGTGCGATGCGACCGACGGCGAATGACGCGGCGGACAAGGGTTGGGGGAGGGTCTCGTTGGATTGGATCCACGCCGTCCGATCGCCAAGCGACGGTTGGGACTTGTGAGCTTGGTGTGGGACGATTGTGGGGTCATTAGGGTTTGGTCTGTAAGCAAACAGAGTATTTTCCTTTCACCATCTTAATTTATCGCTCGATTTGTCCCATATAATTCATGGTGGTGTAAAGATATTTATCTAGAAAATGCTTCCGGACGGACGGACGTCGTCCTTATCCACACACACAGCTACATCTCCACCACACATTCCTTCTTTTCTCTCTCTTTAATTTCTTCTCTCTTGCTATTTCACCAGTGTTGGCCACACAACGGCAGCGACGGAGGGCAAGACGATATGAGAATCCATGGGAGCCAGCGCTCCGGCAGTTTCTGCTCTGCTCCCCCTTGACGGCAGTGCGCCAGGTGTGGCATACGTGGGCCATGCGGCGCCAATCGACGAGGCATGGGAGGCGTTCGTGGACGAGGCAGAGGACGACAGCGGTGAGGTCGCACCATGGCGCCGTCCATCGGAGAGGCGGAGGCACGGCTTACCGGAGTTGAAGAAGAAGATGGAGATGTCGGGGGATGGCAGCCTGTAACACCCTGAAAATTTGAGCAATAAAAACAAAACTCTAAAAATACGGGCCTTCGAAAACTTTTAAATTAATTGCATCATGTCGATCTTATTCGCCTATTTTATTTGGATTTGATTTCAAAGTTCATTAATCGTGAGTAAAGAATAGTTAATTAGGAATAAACCCTAGAAGTAAATTGGTAAAATAAATATAATTTAAAATAAAGATTAGGTGTGGATAGAAATAAATAAAATATTATCGCGATCATATTTGTATCAATTAAATTTAAATGCGATGGAATAAGAATTAACCCTAATTAAAAATTCAAATAAATTATATAAATAAAATATGAGTAATATTAATCTAGGGTGAATTCATTAGTTGAGATAACACAAATATTGAGAAAAATTCATATATGCAAAAATTAGAAATTGTGGAACCAAATTTATATAAGAAATAGACTAAAATGAGAGAAATAGGAAAAAGACACTGTTCATTGCACACTAGGTGCTCGACGTGGTCCCCTAGCCCAGCCTCTCCTCTGCCGCACGCGCCTCGCCGCCCGTCCCATCGCCGCTGCTGCGCCGTCGCCATCGCCATCCCACTGCCGCGCCGCGCGTGCCGCCGACGCCTCGAGCCTCGCCCCACGCCGCGCGCCCATCCCATGCCGCCGCGCCGCCCGTCACGTCCCGCCCCGAGCCACGTGCCACCGCTGTCGCCATCCATCGCCGTCGACGTCCTATCGCCGTGCGCCCGTCGCCGTCACGCCTCGCGCCTCGCGCTCGCCGCCTCGCGCCCCACGCGCCGCGCGCCGTCGCATCGCCATGGAGCCGGTCGCCCCTCCCCCACGCCCTATAAACCCCCCCGGTCGCCCTTCAATCCCACACCACCACCCCCTCCTTCCCCTCCTTTTTCCCCCTTCCCCTCCTAAACGAAATAATTTAGGATGGATAAATTAAGATCGGATTAGCTCTATTACACGAACAAAAATAGATAATGTAAGAAACCAACTTCCGCGCTCGATATCTTCTTGGATTTACTTGGATCTTTATTTGAATTCTAACCGAATTCAAATCGTTTCTTCGCACGTAATTTTAGAGCCCGAGGGAGTTGCGGATCCAAGAGAAGGTCAAGACCCGCAAGACTTTGAGCAAGGCAAGTCATCACTATTTCTTGAACATGTTGATCCCAATTGCGAAATTGTTTTGTTTACAAATAAAATTGCATGCAATGATGAACATCCTACTTGTGATTATGCCATGCCTTGATTATTGTTTACCCTTAAATGTTTGTAACCATGATTACGTATGAGTCCCTAGTCAACTATGACCATTGCTTAGAAATGCTATTCTAGAATCATGCATACTCATATTTATCAAATGCTATATGCTTGGGCAATTACCTTTGGGAAAGTAATTGAGATGCGGCATGTGGAGACATGAGTGCCACATTGCCATGATATTGATGACATGATTTGTGAAAGGAAAATAAAGTGAAACAACTGTTTTCGACTGGGGCGGCTGGAGGATTTGGGTGGTGTCCGGAAAAGGCTAGTGCCGTCCCTGGTCAGTTAAGGACCGAGCCATGACGTTAAGCATGAAACGACCCCCGTACAACCACACTTCTCGTATGGGTATAGACCTAGCGGAGTAGATAGCTGAGCGGAGGCAGTATCCATGCGTAGTGGTCTTCTTTTAGGTGTGTGATGCGGCAAGCAGTCTGCTGGCGGATGCCCGGTTCGGATGGCCAGGTGGATGGCGGATGCCCGTTCCGGATGGTCAGAGGCTGGCTTGGCAATACTACATGAGGATACCCATAAGAGAACAATCATGATGGACTGGGTTCAACGACAAGAAGCAACGTAGGAATGTGTGTGTTTTTCCCTTCCCGGGAGCGCCAGAACTCCTCTCACTGCTAGAAACGTATGACGCTTAGAGTGCATGAGGGCTAAAGTTCATGGAGCGGGTACTGCCAATGCGAGATTATCGAAAGGCTTTGCCATGACGCGTCTTATGTGTTGGGACGAAGCTCATGTGTTGGGCAGTCACGGAGTGCGGGTAAAGTGTACATCCACTGCAGTGTGAGTAAACCAAATCTATTCGAATAGCCGTGCTCGTGGTTATTGAGCACCGGGACATGTATTACACTTGGCTAGACTCTAAATTCTTAACTTGTGTGGGATGGGATATTGCATGATGATTTCTATGCTGATGAAGCCACTTCCTGAGAGGAGGGAAGGTGGACGTCCTCTAAAAACCATGACGATTCAATGGCGGGAAGCTATCCTTGGGATCACAACGGATGGTGGACAGAACCGTCGTTGTCTAATGTGAACACTGGTATTAAAACTTGATCAGTCTATGCTAGGTCTTAGGCTTGTGAAAAGAATTACAAAACTTTCTTTGCGCAAAAGAACCATAGCCATTCCTTGAATACCGTCTATCATGTGCATTGTTGCTGTGGTGGCTTGCTGAGTACGGTTGGTACTCACCCTTGCAATATACAAACTTAATCAAAGGTCGGAGATGAAGCTTCGGAGGATCCCTACGCTTACTACCAGGAGGGTGATGAAGACGATGGCGCTTAGTAGGTCTTAGTTACGGTCGTTGCCTGTGGCAATGGCGTGCCGCTGCCTTAACTCCGCTGCCTTATCTACTTCTGTTTTTGGAATGTATTCCGGACCGCTCGGTCCGATGATTTAAGACTATGCCTATGGGCTTTTGATGTAATAATTCGCACTAGACTTTCGTGTATGTGCATTTGGTATTTCAGCTATGAACTCGTGTGTACCAGACTACTTGATCCAGGGAAATGGTACTGTTTACACGATTGATTCCTGTTATAAAAACGGGAGTCCACAGAGCTGGTATCAGAGCCATACGACTGTAGGAAAAGACCAAAAGGCGCCCCACCCCTTTTTCTAGTTGGCCAAGGGAGAAATTCCCATTTAGAAATACTTTCAAAATAAAAATGCTATGTTTACAAAACTCTATACGATTTTCATCTTACTCTTAACTATTTTCTTCACAAAACAAGTTTTACTCTCAGCTGACCTTGGGTTTTTCTTAAAATTAGATGGCAGATCAGGATTCACTCGCTACCTGGGAGATGGGCGTACCCCGCTCAGAGGGATACGTCATTGAGCTACACCGGCTGATGAGGCGTCTGCGATACCCCAGATTTCCGATCTACCGAGTGAGACAGTGTGGATCTGTTTGGGAGGCTCGGGTCGAGGTTCACACACGAGTTCCTTCAGAGTCAGACTACAGCTTCCCGACACGCCACCGTCGCGACTTACCGGAGACCGCGATGCAGGATGCAGCCCGGGAGGCCTTCCTCCGACTTAGCTCTATCCACCGAGCTGAGTTGGCGAGTACTGAGTTTGCTCACCACCCGTTTCGAGAGGAGAGCAACTCCGTCTGCACAGTTCAGGACACACCTTGCTGCTACAACCCGATAGTGACCCGACTGTCACGATGGGCTGAGGCAGTAGACGACTTTTACGAGGAGGCTCTGTTAGAGATCGACGACCAGCAGAGGCGTGTGGGAGACTTAGAGACCGAGGTGACTGACCTCACAGTGCAGCAGCTTCAGCTGGAGGAGGAGCACCAGGCTTGGGGCAGTGAGATAGACTCACTGAAGGCACAGCTCCAGGTCCACGGCGACCAGTTCCAGCAGTTATCTGACCAGTACAACGATCGCCGCGGGATGATGGATACACTTGAGGAGCAGCTGAGAGAGAGTCAGGAGCACGTCAGCCAGCTGGAGGAGCAGCTTCGAGCAGCCACAGTCAGCACCACAGGAGCTTCTACTTCCACAGCAGTAGGGCGTGACCGCTACTTTTTCCTCACCCCGCCATACCCACCAGCGTTCCACGCTCTTTTGGGAGAGGTTGGTATGCTGGCTACTGAGTCAGCACCTTACTTGGTGGACCCGACAGTGACACAGCCTCCTGCCCCGGAGATTGTGCACACTCCACTGATCCCTACACCTTCTCCGCAGCTGGGTTCCAGTTTGGAGACTCCGATCCAGGTCGACTGCGAGACAGAGGGGACCGACACCGAGCTAGGGATCGAGTCAGACATCACTGATCCTTCAGAGGATGAGACCCCTCTTCCCCGCATCACCTTCATCGGAGGCCCTCGCACCCTCAACACTGCCCGTAAGAGCACCCGACCCCCGGGCAAGAAGCCCAAGCCAGATCCAGAGGCCACTACTTCCGAGCCGTGGGGACTCAGGTTTGCCCGTGCCAGCGACCACCCTCTACCTGCCCCAGGATCCTGCGGATGGTTGGATGACTAGACTAGAGGATTATTGCAGCTTCGATCTCGTTTCAGATGGTTTTTGGATAGTATGCGAGACACACCCCTCCCTTACCTAGATTGACGAGTAGCTTGATGGTTAGTTCGATGTATCTTTTGGATGAACCTTATTTGGACTGCGTATGTGTGCAGTCGGTTGCATCATGATTTATGTACTATTTGTGGAACTCTATGATGTTTATGATATTATTGTTGTTATGTTATAAATGAGTTTATTCCACCATGCTTGCAAAACAAAGCTCACATCAAAACAATTCCCTTAATGGGATAAAACCATAAGAGCTAGTTAGAAAATTAGGATACTTACTTAATCGACCTACACAGATGGCAAGCCGACGTCGGGCGTCAACCAGCAATGAAGAAACTCAGACACCTGACCTAACCACCCTGGCTGGAGTTATGGCCACTCAAACCCAACTTCTGCAAGCCATTGCGAATAACCAAGGCAACCGCGGCGGATCGAGCTTTGGAGAGTATATGAGGACCAAGCCACCCACGTTCGCTACGGCAGACGAGCCTATGGAGGCAGAAGATTGGCTACGTATCATAGAGAAGAAACTGACCCTTGTCCGGGTACGCGAAGCCGACAAAGTGATCTTCGCAGTAAACCAACTGGAGGGACCCGCTGGTGATTGGTGGGATACTTACAAGGAAGCTCGGGAAGAGGATGCTGGAGAACCCACTTGGGAAGAGTTCACTACAGCATTCTGCGAGAACTTCGTGCCTGCTGCGGTAATGCATATGAAGAAGAACGAGTTTAGAAGGCTGCGACAAGGGAACACAACGGTGCAGGAATATCTGAACCGATTCACTCAGTTGGCCCGCTATGCAATTGGAGACCTCGCAGATGAACAAGAAAAGATCGACAAGTTCATAGAAGGGCTGAATGATGAGTTGCGTGGACCTATGATTGGGCAAGATCATGAGAGTTTCCAGAGCCTAATCAACAAGGTCGTTAGGCTGGAGAACGATCAAAGGACTGTAGAGCACAACCGCAAAAGGAGGCTTGCTATGAATCGCCCACCTTAGGGAGTGCCTCAGCGACTCAAGGGAGCCACTTCGTCTGGGTGGAAGCCCCCTATTGTGGCAACCAACCGTCCCGCCGCGCCTAGTAATTTTAACAGGCCGGTTGCGATTCAGAACCGCACCCCTACACCAACTCTGGCTGCCCCTGGAGCTAAGAAGAATGTGGATTGCTTCAACTGCGGGGAGTATGGGCACTACGCCAACAACTGCCCTCATCCACGCAAAACTCCTGTCCGTACTGGCGCTAATGCAATGACTGTTCATGGAACTACTACCCCTGCTGCCGGACGAGGTCTATTCAAGACTCCGCAAACTAACAGGACCGCTACCGGATTTGGACGCGGACAAGTGAACCATGTTCGAGCCGAAGAGGCCCAGGAAGATCAGGGCGTACTAATGGGTATGTTCTCTATCAATTCTACCCCGGTTAAAGTTCTCTTCGATTCTGGTGCATCGCATTCATTCATATCTCTGAAGGCTAGTCAAAAGCACAACTTAACCCCAGTGGGACTTAGAAAGCCTATGATAGTACACTCACCTGGGGGCGAGATAACTGTGAATCATGCTTGCATAGACGTACCTATTCGTCTTAGGGATGTGGTGTTTCCCTCCAACCTTATGGTTTTGGTACCCCAGACCCTGGATGTCATATTGGGTATGGATTGGTTAACAAAGAACAGAGGGGTGATTGACTGTAGACGTAGGGGAGTTACCCTGACCACACCCTGGGGATCGGATATGAGAGCAACTATGGATCAAGATCCTATACTAACCGAACGTGCCGGAGGCATATTTACCATGCTACCCCTGAAAGGAATGCCTGTAGTGCAACGATTTCCCGATGTGTTTCCAGAAGATTTACCTGGGATGCCACCAGATCGTGACATAGAGTTCATTATTGATCTGATACCTGGAACTGCTCCCATATCCAAGAGACCTTATCGGATGCCGGTCAATGAGTTAGAGGAACTTAAAAAGCAAATCAGAGAGTTGCAAGAAAAGGGATTTGTACGCCCCAGTTCGTCACCTTGGGGAGCCCCAGTGCTATTCGTCAAGAAGAAAGATGGTAGCATGAGGATGTGTGTAGACTACCGTTCACTGAACGAAGTAACTATCAAGAACAAGTATCCACTACCACGGATTGATGATCTTTTTGATCAACTCAAAGGAGCTAAGGTGTTCTCTAAGATTGACCTTCGATCAGGATACCACCAATTGAAAATTAGGACCGGGGATATACCCAAAGCCGCGTTCTCAACACGCTATGGATTGTATGAGTTCACCATAATGTCGTTTGGTTTAACCAACGCCCCGGCATACTTTATGAATCTCATGAACAAAGTGTTCATGGATTACTTGGACAAATTTGTGGTAGTATTCATCGATGATATTTTAATCTACTCCGAAGATGAGGAAGAGCATGCGGAACACTTGCGATTGGTACTCGAGAAACTTCGGAAGCATAAGTTATATGCAAAATTCAACAAGTGCGAGTTCTGGTTAAAAGAAGTCACTTTTCTAGGCCACGTAATCTTAGCCGGTGGAGTAGCAGTGGATCCTGCTAAAGTGGAGGCTGTTACGGAATGGAAAGCACCCAAATCTGTAACTGAAATTCGGAGTTTTCTAGGCTTGGCTGGATACTACCGAAGGTTCATTGAGGGGTTCTCTAAGATAGCCCGACCAATGACACAACTACTCAAGAAGGAAAAGAAGTTTGTGTGGTCAGAACAGTGTCAGGAAAGCTTTGAGCAGCTCAAAGAAAAGCTGACCTCTGCACCTATTCTAGTTCTCCCCGACAACAGGAAAGACTTTGTTATATATTATGATGCATCGAGGCAAGGACTAGGAGGAGTACTAATACAGGACGGAAAGGTTGTGGCCTATGCGTCGCGACAATTGCGACCACATGAGGAAAACTACCCTACCCATGACCTAGAACTCGCAGCTGTGGTTCATGCGCTAAAGATTTGGAGACATTATCTGATTGGAAATCATTGCGATATCTACACTGACCACAAGAGTCTGAAGTATATTTTCACCCAGTCAGATCTCAACTTGAGGCAAAGGCGATGGCTGGAATTAATCAAGGATTATTACTTAGAGGTTCACTATCACCCCGGCAAGACAAACGTTGTGGCCGACGCTTTGAGTCGAAAAAGCCATTGCAATCATCTGAGGATGGAAGGGATGGCTCCTGAGCTTAAGGAGGAAATGGCCCAACTAAACCTACATATAGTACCTCATGGATAGATAAACACCTTGGACATTCAACCTCTTCTGAGAACTCAAATAGAAGAAGCCAAGAAGGACAACAAGGAAATCCGAGAGGTGAAGGAACGCCTAGCCGCAGGATTTGCAAAGGAATTTTCAACCGACGAAAAAGATGTTCTATGGTATAAAAAGAGGATCTATGTACCCGAACAGGGGGGACTGAGAGGATTAATCCTAAAGGAAGCTCACGAATCGGCATATTCGTTGCACCCCGGAAGTACCAAGATGTACCAGGATCTGAAGGAAGGATACTGGTGGCCCAATATGAAGAGAGATGTGGCCGAATACGTAGCGCTCTGTGACGTATGCCAGAAGGTGAAGGCTGAGCACCAGAGACCGGCAAGTTTGTTGCAACCCCTTAGGATTCCCGAATGGAAATGGGATGAGATAGGTATGGATTTTATTGTTGGATTGCCCAAGACCGCAACAGGATATGATTCCATTTGGGTGATCGTGGATCGACTCACCAAGACGGCGAGATTCATTCCTGTTAAGACAAATTATAGCAGTGCCAAGCTAGCCGAGTTATACATGACCAGGATAGTATGTCTTCATGGTGTACCTAAGAGAATTATATCTGATCGAGGCACACAGTTTACCTCGCATTTCTGGGAGAAAGTACATGAAGCCCTAGGAAGTTACCTTGCGTTTAGCACAGCTTATCACCCACAAACAGATGGCCAGACAGAGAGAACAAACCAGGTCTTGGAGGACATGCTGAGAGCTTACGCATTGGATTTTAGCAAAGACTGGGAGAGATGTTTGCCCTACGCCGAATTCTCCTATAACAACAGTTTCCAAGCGAGCCTAAAGATGTCGCCAAATGAGGCATTATTTGGTCGACGATGTCGTACCCCACTAATGTGGTCCGAGACAGGTGAACGGGCGGTATTTGGACCTGACATTATCAAAGAAGCCGAAGAAAAGGTTTGCCTGATTCGAGACCGTCTAAAAGTGGCACAATCACGACAGAAGAGTTATGCCGACACCCGAAGAAGAAACCTGGAATTTAAGGAAGGAGATTACGTTTATCTAAAGGTTTCTCCGATGAGGGGAATGAAAAGGTTTAAGGTCAAAGGAAAACTAGCACCAAGATATGTGGGACCTTTCCAAATCATCGCTAGACGAGGAGAAGTTGCCTACCAGTTACAGCTACCCGAAAATATCGCCGATGTGCACCCAGTCTTTCATGTGTCTCAGTTAAAGAAATGCTTACGAGTGCCGGAAGAACAAGCTCCGCTGGAAGAGATTCACATTAGCAATGATCTCACGTATCCAGAACACCCGATCCGGATATTGGATGAAGCCGAAAAGAGGACTAAGAGCAAAGTGTGGCGTATGTACAAGGTACAATGGAGTAATCACACTGAGGACGAAGCCACCTGGGAAAGCGAAGAATTCTTGAGGACGGAATACCCGCATCTATTTGAAAACTGGTAAGAAATCTCGGGACGAGATTTATTTAAGGGGGGTAGGTTTGTAACACCCTGAAAATTTGAGCAATAAAAACAAAACTCTAAAAATACGGGCCTTCGAAAACTTTTAAATTAATTGCATCATGCCGATCTTATTCGCCTATTTTATTTGGATTTGATTTCGAAGTTCATTAATCGTGAGTAAAGAATAGTTAATTAGGAATAAACCCTAGAAGTAAATTGGTAAAATAAATATAATTTAAAATAAAGATTAGGTGTGGATAGAAATAAATAAAATATTATCGCGATCATATTTGTATCAATTAAATTTAAATGCGATGGAATAAGAATTAACCCTAATTAAAAATTCAAATAAATTATATAAATAAAATATGAGTAATATTAATCTAGGGCGAATTCACTAGTTGAGATAACACAAATATTGAGAAAATTTCATATATGCAAAAATTAGAAATTGTGGAACCAGATTTATATAAGAAATAGACTAAAATGAGAGAAATAGGAAAAAGACACTATTCATTGCACTCTAGGTGCTCGACGTGGTCCCCTAGCCCAGCCTCTCCTCTGCCGCACGCGCCTCGCCGCCCGTCCCATCACCGCTGCTGCGCCGTCGCCGTCGCCATCCTACTGCCGCGCCGCGCGTGCCGCCGACGCCTCGAGCCTCGCCCCGCGCCGCGTGCCCATCCCGTGCCGCCGCACCGCCCGTCGCGTCGCCGCCCGTCACGTCCCGCCCCGAGCCGCGCGCCCGTCGCCGTCACGCCTCGCGCCACGCGCCGTCGCATCGCCATGGAGCCGGCCGCCCCTCTCCCGCGCCCTATAAAACCCCCCCCAGTCGCCCTTCCATCCCACACCACCACCCCCTCCTTCCCCTCCTTTTTCCCCCTTTCCCTCCACCGCGCCGCGCCGCCGCCTTCGTGCCGCCGCGCCGTGCGCCGTTGTCGCGCCGCCCTCGCGCCGCCGCACCGCCGCCTTCGCGCCGCCGCACCGCCGCCTTCGTGCCGCCGCGCCGTGCGCCGTCGTCGTGCCGCCGTCTCCGCCGCCGTCGTCGGTAAGCCGCCGCCTCCTCCCCTTGCTCGGTCGCCGTCGCCAGAGAGCCGAGAAAGAGAGGAGGGAGAAGAAGCCGGGAGGGAGAGAAAGAGAAGGAAAAAGAAAAGAAAAGAGAGAAGAGAAAGAGAAAGAAAGAAAAGAAAAGAAAGAGAGAAAGAGAAAGAGAGGAAAATAGAAAAGAAGAAAAGGAGAAAATAGAAGGGAAATTAGGGGAGAGATTAGGAGGATTTAGGAAATAAAAATGGTCGGGGTTAATCATAGATTATTTTTGGAAATTCCTAGAGTGTAATAGTATTTCGATCGAAATTCCGGGTTAATTATAGGAATATGTTTCTTGATCGGATTAGATTAAAATTGGTAGTAATTTAGATGTAATTAATAACTAAACAATTAGATGAATTCTTATAGATTATTATAGATTATTTTTGGTAATCTCTATAAGTCATCGATTCACGGTAGGAATTCGGATTTAATTACTAGGAATTTTAGCCGTGTATTATATTTAATCGTTTAGTCATAGACTAAATTAAATCGTACAATATTATAAGATAATTTTTGGATTTTGTCCAATATTTAGCTCGCGATAGAAATTTCTAACCTATTATATGGATATAATGCTCGGGCTAATTAAATTAAAAACTTGTGCTAATAAAATATTTATACCACAAAATAGTTTAGGATGGATAAATTAAGATCGGATTAGCTCTATTTCACGAACAAAAATAGATAATGTAAGAAACCAACTTCCGCGCTCGATATCTTCTTGGATTTACTTGGATCTTTATTTGAATTCTAACCGAATTCAAATCGTTTCTTCGCACGTAATTTTAGAGCCCGAGGGAGTTGCGGATCCAAGAGAAGGTCAAGACCCGCAAGACTTTGAGCAAGGCAAGTCATCACTATTTCTTGAACATGTTGATCCCAATTGCGAAATTGTTTTGTTTACAAATAAAATTACATGCAATGATGAACATCCTACTTGTGATTATGCCATGCCTTGATTATTGTTTACCCTTAAATCTTTGTAACCATGATTACGTATGAGTCCCTAGTCAACTATGACCATTGCTTAGAAATACTATTCTAGAATCATGCATACTCATATTTATCAAATGCTATATGCTTGGGCAATTACCTTTGGGAAAGTAATTGAGATGCGGCATGTGGAGACATGAGTGCCACATTGCCATGATATTGATGACATGATTTGTGAAAGGAAAATAAAGTGAAACAACTGTTTTCGACTGGGGCGGCTGGAGGATTTGGGTGGTGTCCGGAAAAGGCTAGTGCCGTCCCTGGTCAGTTAAGGACCGAGCCATGACGTTAAGCATGAAACGACCCCCGTACAACCACACTTCTTGTATGGGTATAGACCTAGCGGAGTAGATAGATGAGCGGAGGCAGTATCCATGCGTAGTGGTCTTCTTTTAGGTGTGTGATGCGGCAAGCAGTCTGCTGGCGGATGCCCGGTTCGGATGGCCAGGTGGATGGCGGATGCCCGTTCCGGATGGTCAGAGGCTGGCTTGGCAATACTACATGTGGATACCCATAAGAGAACAATCATGATGGACTGGGTTCAACGACAAGAAGCAACGTAGGAATGTGTGTGTTTTTCCCTTCCCGGGAGCGCCAGAACTCCTCTCACTGCTAGAAACGTATGACGCCTAGAGTGCATGAGGGCTAAAGTTCATGGAGCGGGTACTGCCAATGCGAGGTTATCGAAAGGCTTTGCCGTGACGCGTCTTATGTGTTGGGACGAGGCTCATGTGTTGGGCAGTCACGGAGTGTGGGTAAAGTGTACATCCACTGCAGTGTGAGTAAACCAAATCTATTCGAATAGCCGTGCTCGCGGTTATTGAGCACCGGGACATGTATTACACTTGGCTAGACTCTAAATTCTTAACTTGTGTGGGATGGGATATTGCATGATGATTTCTATGCTGATGGAGCCACTTCCTGAGAGGAGGGAAGGTGGACGTCCTCAGAAAACCATGACGATTCAATGGCGGGAAGCTATCCTTGGGATCACAATGGATTGTGGACAGAACCGTCGTTGTCTAATATGAACACTGGTATTAAAACTTGATTAGTCTATGCTAGGTCTTAGGCTTGTGAAAAGAATTACAAAACTTTCTTTGCGCAAAAGAACCATAGCCATTCCTTGAATACCCTCTATCATGTGTATTGTTGCTGTGGTGGCTTGCTGAGTACGGTTGGTACTCACCCTTGCAATATACAAACTTAATCAGAGGTCGGAGATGAAGCTTCGGAGGATCCCTACGCTTACTACCAGGAGGGTGATGAAGACGATGGCGCTCAGTAGGTCTTAGTTACGGTCGTTGCCTGTGGCAATGGCGTGCCGCTGCCTTAATTCCGCTGCCTTATCTACTTCTGTTTTTGGAATGTATTCCGGACCGCTCGGTCCGATGATTTAAGACTATGCCTGCGGGCTTTTGATGTAATAATTCGCACTAGACTTTCGTGTATGTGCATTTGGTATTTCATCTATGAACTCGTGTGTACCAGACTACTTGATCCATGGAAATGGTACTGTTTACACGATTGATTCCTGTTATAAAAACGGGGGTCCACACAGCCGGAGCTGAAGAAGAAGATGTAGGTGTCGGGGGTGGCGGCCGGAGTTGAAGAAGAAGAGGGCCGGCAACTGGAGTTGAATAAGAAGTCGACGGAGGTGGGTTTCCTCGAGGGCCGACGACCGGAGTTGAAGAAGATGGAGGTAGCTAGGTTTGTTTTGTTGGAGTTTTAGGGATGTTGCATTCTACTGTTAAGCTTGTTGCACTCTGTTGTATTAAGGTGTTTCATTTTGTTTTGATTTGATGTTGCATTGCAATCTTTTGTATATGTTTGTTGCACTCTATTTTATTCGTGTGTTTCATCCTCGTTTTATTGGATGTTGCACATGATGTACAATGTGTTCTATTCAATATTGCAGAGTAGAGTATTGATGTTGCAAGTAATGTTTTTTCATTGTTTCATCTAATTGAAACATTTTTTACCAAGTGGTGAAACATTTCTCATCGAGTAATGAAACATCCGAAACATTTTCTAGTGAAACATTATTCAACGAGTGATGAAACATCTGAAATATTTTTTTATATGTGGTGAAACACTGTATGATTTTTTTTGCAAAATATCAAATGTCTGATGTGTAGCGTTCTCCTAATTATATTTTATGGGTTAAGTGATATTTTATTAAGGGTTAATTGGATCTACGCCATTACAACTTTTACGATTTTAAAATATACCATTACTATTTCTCTATTTGAAGCCATACCATTACAACTCTATTGATATTTGATACCCCACATTTTCTAAAATATTTGGACCAAAATACCCCCTTCCTCCTTCTTCCCCTCCTCTCTCCTGTTCATCATCTTCCCCCAATGAATCTGGCAGCTTAGGTATTAGTGGATCGATAATGAGCACGCAGGGGTAGGCGGTGCTAAGGTCAGCTTGTTACTACTCCCCAATCCTTAGTCCTCACACCACTAGCACACTACTTGAGTTGAGCTCAAGCCAACAGCGTCCATGGTCATTGTACAGGCTTTGGATCCAGTGGTAGCACAAACCAGCAGAGTAGCTGAAATTGATGTCCTCTTCCCTTCTTCCGGCGGCCGCGACGAAGCAATGTGCCTATGAGGACTGAGGAGCACGACGACCTTGTCAGCAGCGACGACAACACCCAGGACGATGGCGTGCATGAAATCTGATAGCGATGATGGTGGTTGTGGGCTGCCACGCACGATCTTGGCATAGTGCATAACCTCCTGAGTCATCGCAGTAGCACTGCTCCCGGTTTTGAGCCCCGACACATAGTCACCGAGCCTCCCAACATCGTGCGGCCCAGGCACGCGTAACCACTAGGAGCTCGAGGCCCAACACTGCAAACAAACTTTGCCTTGAGTCTGTGTGTCGTCTCCACCACCAGCTCCGTGTACGCCGTGGCTCGTTTACGCCTCCGCCTCCACGCACCTTGTCCACTGCCCATGCATTTAGAACCAGATCCACAGAGATAGGAGGAAGGGGAGTGGAAAGAGAAGGGATGAAGAGGAGAAGGGGTAATTTGGTAAAAAAAATTTAGAAAATAAGTTCAACGGGTAAGTAGTTGCATATGTCAAATAACGGTGAAATTGTAATGGTATGACTTGATACAGGTGAATAGTAATGACATATCACAAAATTATAAAAGTTGTAATGGTATGTATCCAGTTAACCCCTTGTATCAATACCCTAAATAATAAGTACTAAAAGATTGGAGTTAGTATACTTCATGCATGTATTTTCCCTTTTTGATTTATCCTAGCTGGCTCTTTTGCTAGCTTTCGATTGGTCCACGTGGCATCTCTTACTTTGAAGAAAAATCATAAATTTATAGTAAAGAAAAAACACCAAACAATCATATGTCAGGAAAAATATAGAGAAAAGTATCACATATGGATTCCAGAGGCTTCCAAAACTATCTCCCTTTTTCAATCACAAAAAACTTTTACTCCTTTGCCTTCTATAAATATACCACACTCGGTACTACTCCTATAACTCTAGAATATATAGTAAACCCAACATTATTAAGAAAAAAACAAATCTAAAACAACGAATTTACATTCATTTTCCTTCTTTAAATATACTACGCCTACTCGGTACTACTCCTATAACTCTGAATATACTAAATAATTGATCTTTCAAATATTCAAATCCTATATTTTAACCAATTAATTTTGATAAATCTTAAAAATAACTTTACTTGTTTGGATTTCATCAAAATTTATGTATAAAATGACACATTAAATTGTTTGGATTTCATCAAAATTTATGTATAAAATGACACATTAAATTTTATACTTTTGGTTGACATGATATAAAGTTCTATATTTTTTATGACACATATGTTTTTCACTTATACATAATAAATAAATCATTTATATATACGTTCATAAATGTTTTTAATATCATATATTCATTTGTTAAAACTAAAAGAGTGGTTCACAATTTTCTTTTTAAAATATTTTATGAAAACTCTAAAAATTCAAATAAAAAAAATAAAGTATATACATATTTTAAATATTAGTGAGCACACCAATTTTACCATGTAATATTTTTTAGTGATAATAAGTATATATAGGCTGACTAGGCATGCCGATTTTTTAGTATAACTATATAATTGATCGCACTTAGTATAATTAATACTAATTTACTATCTTGAGAGTGAGCCACATCATTACTAATAGCATAGCCGTTTGATTTTTATCTATCCGCTTCTTTGCTTCTCATCTGACCGTTCATCCATATCGATTGATATTTAATCCTAGCCCAGCATAGGGCATAGCCAACTGGCCCAACCCATATGATCGGTTTGCCATCCCTGATGGATGCCATGCGACACCACGTAAAAGTTCACTTCAATGTTGCGCACGTGTCCGTCTGCACGTTTATCGATCGATTCGTCCAATCACCTCCCATATCGCCTAAAAACCAACGGTTCCCTCATCATTTCATCGGTGTTCATGCTGCATAGCCTCCTCAAGTATATAAATAGTTCCATCCATTCGTCGACTATTGGTAGAATCTGCTATAAGGGTCATGGTCCAATCCTACTAGAATGAAAAAGGTTAAAACATCATTGTGTAATTATTTAATCACTCCGACAAGCACATGTAATTACTTATGTAATTACTTGATCTCTCCTCCCTCCCATTCCTCTCTAAATTCCCGCGGCATCTCCGTGTCAGTTTGTACTTTTGTTTGCTCATATTACCATTAATGTGGCATCTCCATGTCAGTTTGTACTTTTGTTTACTCATATTACCGTGCACTGATGGTTTATATTTTTCTCTAGAATATCAGAATCTCCCGTTCATTACTCTACACTTAGCTGCAAATGGGTATTAAGATGGACTATGAGGCAAAAACAATCATGTGGATCTGAAGTACGAGTTATCAGTCACCCGCTCATATTTCAGTTCGTTGGGACCTCATGCTGAAAAATATTTTGCATCGTGCATTTTTAACCCTCTAAACTGAATGCCAAATTACATTGATTAGTTTTTTTTGTTAGGTATATGCTTTTGCATCCAATTTTATACTTCAAGAGTAATCCATTTTATTTTGTCCCATATTACGTGTTATATTTAATCTTCTTGACGTTAACCTCGCATAATTTTTTTTCATGCTATGCAATTCCAGCTCAGAATTACAGATACTTGGTGATTTGTTTTCAGTTTTTGGGAAAATTTTATATATGTACCATTACGAACATGCCTATTTTCTAAAAGGGTTCCATGGAGTCCATTTAGACAAAACATTCCTATAATTTTTCATATAATTTTTCATGTTATCTTTTTATACTCGAATGAGGAATATGACTTTATGCATGACAATAGGGGAATGCTCCGAAGGATATAAAAATTTCGCAGCAATGCGTGGGGTATCCATCCAGTATTAAATATAATTGGTACATGGATATTCCACTATAAATTCGGTTAACTAGGAGTAGCATACCATGTTAAACTTATATATATGAGAATCCATGTAATGAAAATATACTTTATCGTAAGAATTGACCTAAGAAAAGTGATTCATACGTTGCAAGGGTAATTAGAAAAAAATCATAAGCAATCTTAAATAAATTATCGACGGAAATAGATTTAGAATAGAGTCAGAATATTTAAAGAAAAAATCACCCAAATATAAGTTTCCATAATAAAAATTCAAACAATATTAAATAAGATGCTCGCGCATATGCGCGGACTATCTTCCTAGTTTTTTTTTAAAAAAAATAAGCATGGCTATTTGTAAAAAAGAAACGAAGATAAATGTACTTAAATTAAAGACTAAGAATTCATTTCCATGGTAATTTCACACGATAATCACTAACATGTACGTACATATACTCGGTGATGATGAAACACTTATCCAACTCCATTTTTATGCAATTTAACACCTTGCATGCTTTCGGTTCTTGATATCAATCACAATGATTTATGTCTGTTAATTAATCAAGCTGACGGTTTCATCCTCTTGATGAACTCGTCCCTAAGCTGCCTCCTCAGGATCTTCCCGGACACCGACTTGGGGATGGCGTCGACGATGTGCAGCACCCGGACCCGCTTGTACGACGCCACCCTCTCCGCCACGTACGCCACTATCTCCTCCTCCCCCTCCTCCGCACCGTGCCGCCGCACCACGCACGCCACCGGCACCTCGCCGGCCTCCTCGTCCGGCACCCTGCATATCCATGCATGCATGGCTTTAGGACATGGCAAAAGCTCCATCTACAATTCCATCTTTTTAAAATTAAAATCCAACTAAAAAGTTTAAACTCCATACAAAATTAGAATGAAGCTGGCTGAAATGATCTCACAAAATAAACTAGAAATATAAAGCTGGGATTTGACTGCTCCATAACTTTACTCCAGAATCAACTCTTGAAGTTTCGACGGTCAGAGAAGAAGAAGAAGAAGGGTGTTACCCGAAGACGGCGGCGTCCTCAACGGAGGGGTGGGAGAGGAGGACGGCCTCGAGCTCGGCGGGGGCGACCTGAAACCCCTTGTACTTGATCAGCTCCTTGATCCTGTCCACGATGAACACGTCGCCGTCGCCGTCGATGTACCCGACGTCGCCGGTGTGCAGCCACCCCTTGCCGTCCACCGTGCGCTCCGTCTCCTCCTTCCTCTTGTAGTACCCCTGCATCACGCTCTGGCTCCGCACGCACAGCTCCCCCGGCGTGTTCGCCGGCAGCGACCTCCCGGTGTCCGGGTCCACGAACTTCACCTCCAGGTTCGGCAGGATGAACCCCACCGAGCTCTTCTTGGCGACGTGGCCGTGGCCGTCGCCGGCGGCGTGCGTGAGGGTGATGCAGCTGTGCTCGGTGAGGCCGTAGGCTTCCTCCACCTGCACGCCGGGGAACTTGCGCTGGAACGCGGCGAGGAGGTCGGGGGCGAGCGGCGCGGCGGCGGTCATGACGGACTTGAGGGCGAGGTCGGAGAGGTCGAACTCGTCGGCGACGGGGCTCTTGACCATGGCGAGCATCACGGGGGGAACCAGCGGCGCGAACATGACGCGGTGGTCGACGAGCGCACGGAGGAACGTGCGGAGGTCGAAGCGGTCCATCACCACCACCGTGCCCTTGTGCCGGAGCGTGGCGCAGCAGATGCCGGTGATGCCGTAGATGTGGAAGAACGGCATGAGCCCCAGCGTCACCACCTGCCCGGCCGTCTCCGGCGCCACGGCGAACATGGATGAGCAGAGGTTGGACACCAGGTTGCGGTGGCTCAGCATCACGCCCTTGGACACGCCGGTGGTGCCGGAGGAGTAGGGGAGCGCGCACAGGTCGGACTGCTGCGCCGCGTCCACCGGCACCACCCCGGCGCCGGTGCGGTCCGCCGCGGCGAGGAGCTCGTCCCAGCTGATCGCCCCAGGCATCCGCTCCCTGTCGCCGACGCCGATCACCGGCACGCCGGCGTCCTTCACCTTGTCGAACGCGACCTCGTTGGCAACGACCAGCTTCGCCTCGGAGTCCTCCACCTGCTTCTTGATCTCCGCGGCGAGCGCGCGCGGGTTCACGCCGGAGAACACGGCCCCCGCCGACATGATCCCGAGCGACACGACGGGGTACACGGCGAGGTTTGGGAGCGCGACGACGACGACGTGCCCCTTTCGGACGCCCACCGACCGGAGCGCCCTGGCGAACCGCGCCGTGTCGCGCGCCACCTCGCCGTACGTGTACGACCGCCCGCCCGCCGCGGCCTCCACGAGCGCCACCCTGTCGGCGTAGGCCTCGGCGCCGTCCAGCACGAACTCCGGCACGGTGACGCCGTCCGGCACGGCCACCGGCGGGAACCTGCTCCGGAACACGTGCTCCTGTTCCTCCTCCTCCACCACCATGGCGGGTACCGCGGCGTCGCCCATGTCGCGATGCCGGTCGGCGGCGCAGGCTTCTTGGGTGGTGGTGGGGGTGGCCGGAGCTCTGGCATTTGTAGAGAGCGTGGTGGCGAGGGGTGGCGAGAGGAAGGCGACGACATGGTGGTGGTGGTGGTCGTGGCGAGGATGACACGGTTCTTGTGTGTTACCATGACTAGTGGAGTGTAGGTGAGGTTTGGTTGGGTCATGGCCTTTTGGCTTGCAAAGAGTGTGAATCTTCGAATGCTGGTAGAAATGGAGAGGATCGTAGTAGCTGTTGTTAACTATAAACAGTTAATAATAATAATCGATCTTACGATGATTTTCTTGATGCATTTTGTATATCGTGTAAGTTGTGTTGTGCCTGAATATTAACAGACCGTAGTAGCGGATAAGTGTAGGTGCATACGGTTCACATGTCAGATGTTATAATTTTGGGGATTTGGGGATAAATCGTTGATCCATTGATTTTGCCCTAGAGGGGAATATATTGTATACAAAGATATGGGAAAAGACTAAAATGTCCTTAGCACACTAATACACACACTAACACACATATCCTTGACACCCCCACTGCAATTTGCATTTGATACTTAAATACTAGATTAACAACATAATACGATAACTACAAAGTTCATTTTTTTTTGACAAATTACTGCCAGGCATTTGCCTACCAGTATAGCTTGTATAAAAAGAAATATTTACATCTTACTAGAAAAACAGAAACCCACAAAATAATTACAAAATTTGTAACTAATCAAAAACTAATTGCTTGAGAGGCTCCTTCATTCTACACATATGTAGAAGAAGCTCTTTTCTGAACTGAACTTTCCATCCATGAAAAGTTGGAGGTACATTATGAAAAATCAAGCCATTTCTTTGCTTCCAAATATGCCAGGAGTTGTAAAGAAGATCTCCAGGAAACCTTCGTACCAAAACGAATTCTCACTAGAACAATCATCTGGAAGAAATTTAAATAAGGAGACCAATCAAAACCCAAATACTGTCAACATCGGAGACTAAAAGGGTAAGTAAAGAAGAGATGTAGCCTTATCTCTCTTATACCCCCAGAGCAAAGAACACAGGTGAGATCATCATTTTCCTTAGCATAGTGCCTGCAATCCACCATGTCCCTTGTATTAATTCTGTCTAAAGAGAGGAGCCAAGCAAACACTTTGATTTTCATCACACGCTTTGTCTTTCAGATCCAAACAAGCGGCCTTGGAGGCTGTAAGCATGAATAATTCATTTTTTAAATCTTTGAGCAGAATACTTATCAACATTCCAAATATAGCTCCAATGATCACCCAACCCCTCACTTAAATGGACATTGTCAAGTTCAGATTGCAAAACTAAAAATTCCCCATAAGCTTCAGCATTCATTGGTAGCATAAAGCATCTTCCAAAGGCTTGGAGCAAGCCATCTTAACAAATTCATCTTTGTTATAAGCTGCCCAAAAAAGATTAGGAAACTTAGTTCCCCATTACACAGATCCCCAAAAGAGTAGTGAGGTTCCTGTTTGCACTGTGCAATGAGCATCCCTCTAAAAACATCAACCAGGGAAACAATATTTTTCCACCAAAAGGAGCCTCTGTTTGAAACTAAGTGAAGAGACTTTGAAGTGCAATAAGATTTCCATATGAGATCCACCCAAGGAAGATCAACATTTCTATAGAACTTATCTAAGTGTTTCAATAAAAGAACAACATTCTGGTTTCTTAGATTTATCACCCCTAAACCACCCTTGTCCTTTAGCATGCACACTAGCTCCTAGGAAGCAAAATATTTTCTAGTGGAATTTGGGTTATTTCCTCTCTACAAACCGTTCTTTCTTGCTGTATCAATGGCTTTGATGACAGTTAAAGACAGTTCAAGAGAACACATATAGTATGTGAGGATTATAGAAAGAACATAGTTGATAAGTGTCAGCCTACCACCCTAGAGTAAAAAGGCAGAGCTTATTGTTAGCCTTCTCTCAACTCTATCCACTAAAGGAGCAAAATCAATTACCTTAGGTATGGTTGTCCCCATAGGTAAACCCAAATAATTGAATGGCATAGATCCAACCTTGCAACCAAGTAGTCCAGCAATTAACTCTACCTTATCTTCAGCTACATTGATGTGATAGAGACTTAATTTGTGATAGTTCACTTTTAGGCCAGTGGACTGACCAAAAGAATTCAGGAGAGCCTTAAAGCAAAAAACCTCAAACCGAGAAGCTTTCAAAAGGATCAAGGTATCATCAGCATTCTGTATAATTGGGAAACCTTTCCCATCCAATTCATTAATGGGCTTAGACAACAACCCCAAGTTGCATGCCTTGTTCACTATTCTCTGCAAGAGATCTGCACCAAGAAGAAAAAGAAGAGGGGACATGGGATCTCCTAGTCTCACTCCTCTCTTACAGTGAAAAGACTTTCTAGGGACTCCATTCAAAAGCACTGAAGATTTACTCCAGACCATAAGCTTTATAGACAATGTATAAAGTAGATATATCCTATACCTACTGTGGGGAATGACAGGACAAACACGGGCGGTGGGGAATGCTATGGGGAACGTGGACGGCAAGACGGATGTGGGCGACGGCGACCGCCGTGGAGGATGAGGATGGCGGCTGCAGCGGATGCGAGTGAGGACGACGAGATGAACGCGGGTGACAGCGACAGCCGTGGAGGAAGAGGACGACTAGTGCTTATTCCTTCTCATCGCCCATCGCTACGGGCCCTACAACCTCGAGCCGGGCGACTGATTAGTCGCCTGCTTGTTCTCTCTCCTCCCCTCTCTCATCCAGCTCAGTAAACAAATCCTACGTGGATCTCTTACCACCTACTCTCTCCATTCCAAAATATAAGGCACAACCACCATCAACTCAAAGACTAAGAAATAATTATTATCATCTTGTAGTTTGGATCATCCTAATAAATATGCATGCATCCAATAGGATTAGATAACATGAGAGTAGAGAATTTAAAAAATTAATAATTTAATGAAGAAGATGTCATAGTTAATTGTATGTTTACATGTATGTCTTATATTATGGAATATTTAAGAAAAGTGGTTGTGTCTTATATTATAGAATGGAGGGAGTATTATTGTATCTGCTTTAATGCGATGGGAGGAGTAATAATGATTGAGTAGTTGTTTTGGTAGTTGTAGCATATTTATTGCTACTTGTGTGATCCATGTGCATGGGAGCCACGTGTTATGCAACTGCAAAGTGGCGCTCCTACTGCTCCCAGTGTGCACGCCACATGGCAACACCAGTCCACCCAAGCTAGGAGTACGTGCCACACTGGCATACACTAATGAACTGTCACACGCGTCCGTCCTCGATCCACCTCAGATGATGTCTCTATGACACGCCGGGCCCACAGGCGTTACACGCGGAAAAAGGCCGAGCGACGCGCTCGAGAGCCCAAGGAAAGGCAACCGAAAAAATTTCCAGCTCCCCGTAATAACCGCCCTCAAAGCCCCTCTCCCCACACGGCTACCCTCTACCCACTGACAGGTGGGCCCAAGTGGGAGCAGGGGTTACGTGGGCCCACATGTCATTGGGTCTGAGTACATGCCGGTTAGGAAAGCTCTCGTGGGCATTTTGCCGAGGCTATATATAAGTTGATCCCTCGGCGAGATAAGGAAATATTTCGCAGATAGTAGAAGAGAAAAATAGGGTTGGATTTTACAGATTGATCCCCGGAATTTCTCGATTTCGCGCATGAATCCTCGGGCGGTGAAAACCGAGGCGGCGGCGGCTGCGGCGGTGGAGCGGCCGCGGCCGTTGGCGATGGCGGCCGCCGGCGGCGGCGGCAGAGGGGGGCGCCCCGTCGAGGAGGATTTCATCGAGCTGAGTAGCAGCGACTCCGATTCCGACGGGGAGGGCGGCGGGGGCGGGGGCGGCAGCGCGAAGAGGTCGCGGGGTGTGGGGGCGGGTGGATCGGCGGGGAAGCGCGCTAGGGTTTCCGCGGCGGGCGTGGCCGTGGATCTGCCCCCGGGTTTCCTTGATCCTCTACCACATGCGGCGTCGGCGGCGGCGGGGGCGGAGGCATCGGCGGGGCCGTCGAAGAGCGCGACGAAGCAGTTCTGGAAGGCCGGGGACTACGACGGGAAGCCGCTTGGGGATGGAGCGCCGCAGTCGTCAGGTAACCTTATTTTTTTTTCTGGTCGCGTAACCCTTCTGTAATCCTGTTCTTGTTGTCATATCATAAATATCGTTTTAATATCTCTACGCTCGTTGTCATTTGATGGAGTTGAGATGTTTTGGTTCTTTCCTTAGACGATTCATGCAATGCAGCATTTAAGGTTTTGCAGCACTGAAAATGTGACTAGTAGCATTCAATGGGGGGAGTTTCTGGAGATAGAGTAAAATAGTTAATACTTCACCTGTGAACTGCAGAGCTTGAGGATTGGAACATTGATATGAACAAACAGGAAAGGTTATATGTTAGGAATGGGTGCCACTTGGACTTGGGTGCTTGTTAGGGCATGTACAATGGTCTTTATTAGTGGTCTCTCTCTATTGCAATGCAAGTAAATTTGATGACATGGAAGAAAGAGAAAGGAGGAAAGAGAAATATGGTTGTTATGCATGACAACTTCCCAGAGTCGACTCTTAGCATTTATTAGAGCAGATTTTGTTGAATGGTGGTGAAAGAAAGGAAAGAATAGTAAGAAAAAATATTTCGATACATTAATGATTAGAGACCATATTGTCTCTAACTATTGTAGGATGCTAGTCTCTAGATAACGTAGAGCTCATACCTGACTCTATCTTTGTACATGCTCTTAGTTGTTTTAGTCCCTTCTTTCTATTTATTTTATGTTTTAGACCTGATTACACTTTTTAGGAAAATAGCTGCCAATGTAAGTAGGGTTGTGCCTTTGTACAATGTTGAATGGGAATGAAACTAAATGAAGTGGTAGAGATTTAGGAAGATGTATTTCCGTCTCTTCCATTGGAAGTTCTCTTTTTCACTCATACGACGAATTTGTCAACAGACATGTTCTTTATGGAAGTCTGTATGTGTGTAATATTTCTTTCTTAATCGGTCTGGATTAGATACACAAGTATCTGTGATTTTCTTTCTGTATTCTAATTTCACATTCACTTTCTCTTTTCAGTATCCGGATTGGATCATGTTCGTGTACATCCTAAATTTTTGCACTCAAATGCAACAAGCCACAAGTGGGCTCTGGGGGGTATGGTCTTCATCTTCATTTTACCTTTGCACTACCATTTCTTCCCATGAATGCTATAGCAGACACAACAACGGTGCCATGTTATTTGCTCACACAACTCAATCAATGTTTGGTCACACCAGTTGGCTAACATATTTTTATCCACGTTACAGCATTGGCTGAGCTGCTGGATAACTCTCTTGATGAAGTAAGTATTGTGAAATATTAAGTGCACTAGTTTGTAGCATTGAATCCTTGTATGTTTACTGAGCTCTGTTTTCTCCGAAGGTCATAAATGGAGCTACCTATGTGAACATTGATATGTTGGAGAATAATAAAGACAAAACAAGAATGCTCCTTGTTGAAGGTGCACAACCTTTTTACCTTTTACCTTTAATTGTTGGCAAAAATCTTTGGTAAAATTCATTTTTTATAGTGACTTGATTTGGCACCTCTATTTCTGTTTATATTATCAAAAGTTTCTTTGATGACAAGAAACTTCTGTGTCCATAGCAAATTAACAAAATAAAACATGCCCCTTTCTATCTGTTATAGCAAACTAAGTGAAGTAGTGAACATATATTTCACTCTGGAACCTGATAGGTTTCGACTTGACTTATAGTATTAACATGATGTGGTACATGGAATATTCAAGATCTTTTAAGCTTGTCCCTGTTTTATGTTATACGCAATTAATTGATGTACAGATTCAATTTGGCATAAAGAAAATTTAGGAGTTTAGGGATGCACAAAGCAAAATGGAAGATTGGTTTAAGGTTGGACAACCTCAGAAATATTATAGGTCTTTTACTGAGGCCTCTGGAGTGGTTAACACATTTAAGTGCTATCAGATAGTGCAGCATGTTTATGAAACTATGATGGAACTTTTAGATCTTACCTTATAAATGGAACCACAGTGGTAGAATTTCTCAAATACTTATAATTCTTTTTCTTGTTATATTGTTTTATATAGATGATGGTGGTGGAATGGACCCAGACAAAATGCGGCAGTGCATGTCATTGGGTTATTCAGCCAAGAGCAAAGTTGCAAGTACTATTGGGCAATGTAAGCTTCAAAAAACAAATTTTATATATTTTGGTTGCTTCACTAAATTTATGTTTTCCGTAGAGCAAAATAAACTAGCAGTCTTTAAATTTGTAAGTATAAGCATGAGTCGTCTAGGTCAACAAACTTGCAAAATGCAGATTCCGTTCACTAAACTTATAAAAGTGTGCCATACTGCCGGATCTCTCCGGGAACTGACGTGGCGGCTGACTTCTACACGGTTTTGGCTGGCACATCTCTCATCTCTCTCCTTCTCATCAGTCATCTCTTTTATCCACTCTCTTTCTCACACATACACACATCCTCTCCTCTCTCTCCATTTCTCATCAGTTATCTCTTTATCCACTCTCCCTCTCTCTCTCTCACATACACACATCCTCTCTTTCTCCATGGCAGCAGAGCATGACAGGTTGGGCTCACAATTTTTTAAACATAATTTTGCATAGTCTGCCACACCAGTGCTCAAGTGGGTTCGACTGTTTTGCACCCTATATGACACTTCAAGTTCAAGGGCTTAAATTTACATTTTGCAAATTCGTGGACCTAGATGACACCTTCTTCAAGTTTAATGCAAGCTTGTATATTTTACTCTTTTTAGTATGCTGGCCAAACTTGTGATGCCTTCAACTTAATTTGTTCTATTACAGATGGAAATGGTTTCAAGACAAGTACAATGAGACTTGGTGCTGATGTTTTAGTTTTCTCCCGTAGTGGTGGAAAAGGTGGCAAAAGGTTAAGTTACACTTCATCTTGACAAACATTTAAAAAAAAATCATTTTAGAAGATGCTGCTAACATGATATGTTTACAATTCCCTAACAACCAAAATTTCTTTGGACAGATGAGCTACCAGAAAGCCTGTGTAGTTCATCAAACTTGAAAGCACCAAATGATATTTGTTCAATTTAGTTAGCAGGTCAAATTAATTTCCCTGGTGTAATGCATGGTCAAGAATTTGATTTAAATCTATATTGCATGACCATTGTGTTCTGAAAAGCAAATCCTTTTACACTGTAGGGAATGTATAATCATGAACTCTCTGCGTTTCCAGATAAATCCTTTTTAGTTAGTGTATAGTTTATATTTTTCTCCCATATGACCAACACTTAGATATTAAGTTAACCAGATTTGCTATATGGAAATGACACCATTAGTTCAATCATCAAAAGTGCTATTATGCATTATACTGAATTTATAGTTTTATCAACACAATGTGATAAGAATTGATAATTGGTGATCAAAATTTTAGTAAAATACTTTAGTTTCTTAACAGTTGAAACTTGTTCCTTTACCATTGCACAACTACATGTGGCATTTCTTTCATTATTTGTTGTGTAGTTTTGTAGTACGTGCATACAATTTTAGTTATTTTCCTTTATCAAGAAATTGAGACCTTTACTTTTCCTTTATCAAGAAATTGAGACATTTACTTTTGTTTGGCATGAAGGCTTACCCAAAGTGTTGGCATGCTATCCTACACCTTTCTGAGGAGCACCAACAAAGAGGATATTGTTGTTCCAATGGTAGGATTCCTTCTTTGGTGCTTTTCATTAGTTTCAAAATTTTAATTTTCTCTAGACCTTTTTTTGCCCTCATATAAATTTTTTTACCACCCACCTGAAGCATCCATCCTCATTTTTTTTGAATATTTATGGGAGGATACTAAAGATATTTCCTGTCATACCTTTCTCAATTTTGTCAACTCATATCATTATGCAAGTTAAAATAAACACTATAGTACTGAATGGAGGGGATACTCTTGGAAAAATATTTATCTGGAAATTAGTTATGTCGTGTGTAATGTCTTTACCTTCTGAATTTTCCTATGTTTATGTGACAAATTCAGATTGATTATGAAAATCAACAAGGTTGGAAAAGAAAGCCACGGACTACATTTGCTGATTGGAACACAAGCTTACAGACTATTATTACATGGTCGCCATATTCAACTGAAGCAGAACTACTTGAGCAGGTATAATTTATGCAAGATCACTAAACAAATATGTATTTCTACTGTAATTATCAACATGATTATTGGTTCAGTTGCTTGAAGTTTCTTTGTCATGACCTTTCCTTTCAAAAGAAAAGGGCATCTGTGCATACTCGACAATGGAAGATGTTTCCTGGAGCTGTCTATATTTTAGTTTCCCATTTTTAGAAACAAAAACATATTATTGCGAACCTCAGCACGTTCCAAATGGCTGTTTATTTTGCAGTTTAGTTCTATAAAGGAACAAGGGACTCGTATTATCATTTACAATCTTTGGGAGGACGATGAAGGACATTTGGAGCTTGATTTTGATGAGGACATACACGTATGTTCTACTACTAAGTATTAATAACACTGCGCCACCATGCACACCATATATTTTAGTTAAGCAGCTAGTAAGGTTTTTAATGATTGTGGAATGACAGGATATTCAACTCAGAGGTGGCAATCGTGATGAGAAAAATATCCTGATGGCTAAGCAGTTTCCGAACTCCAAGCATTTCCTGACTTATAGGCATTCATTAAGGGTAACTTTATAGTACCTTTTGAATTGAATATGCTTGATGTGTTCTGATGGTGCTGAATTTTGTTAGTATTAGGCTATTAGCATGCAATGTTGCCTCCATTTGTGATTTATGTGGATTTCATTTATGCAGAGCACATTATTCTATTTGTGCCATGCGATAATTGTTTGCTGGCCCAGTCAGTCATGCCAGTTCAAAATGACTTGAGTATCCTTTCTGTGCAGAGCTATGCATCCATTTTATATCTCCGAGTTCCAAGTTTTTTCCAAATGATTTTACGTGGAAAAGAGATTGAGCACCATAATATTGTGACTGACATGATGTTGAAGAAAGAGGTGAAATACAAGCCGGTTGCACCTAATGGTGTTCCAAAGGATTCAAATGTTAAGACCTGTAACCTCATAACTCTTTCCTGAATACTGAGGATGTATTGATAGCTCATTACTGATCAAAATTTTCTTCTGTATCTCAGATGGTAGCCGATGTAACAATTGGCTTTGTTAAAGATGCAAAACATCATGTTGATGTTCAGGGATTTAATGTATACCACAAGAACAGGCTAATAAAGGTATTATTATTGTCATTTTTTTTTTCTGTTGTAATAGTGTTTTTTTTGGGTGTTTTGCCTTGTGACCATTTATTCAAGTTTCTTTGCTTTCTCCAACCAGCTCTTATAATAATTACTCCAGATTTGTCACTTAAACTACCAGTTGGTGACTTAGTGGTGTTAGCCAAACTTGCATTTGTGATTTCCCCCCCCCCCCCTCCCCTAGGTGGCAGCTAGTATTCAGGTGCCACCCTCCCACCTATGCAGACCCTCCGAATTAGATGATTAGGCAGTAGGCACTAGCCACCAGGTTGAGCCTATCACTTTCGTAACCTCTTGCCCCTTGGTGAATACTGACATATCATGCTTGGTTAGCTACCACTTTTTTTGTTAAATGTCTAGGTTATTAGCATATTACTTTCTTTGTGCTGTTAATGTTTCATTTCAGATAGTACGATTGACTGATTGACTTTTATTAATGGTCAATATTGACCTTTTTGAATGCTTAGTATTCTGCTTCTGACCAATGCTTCTTCGAATTGCATATACAAGTATCCAGATTGTGTTTATGTATTATTTGTTGAAATATGTGAACTTTGTTTCTTTTAGCCTTTCTGGAGAGTGTGGACTGCCGCTGGAAGTGGTGGGCGTGGTGTCATAGGTAAGTGACTATGTGGTTTGGTTTCTTCTATTCTATTTATTCATCCACTTTTGGTTCTAGGAATGACTGACTTACTCTGCACAGGTGTACTGGAAGCTAATTTTATAGAGCCAGCTCATGATAAGCAGGACTTTGAGAGAACAACTCTTCTAGCAAGACTTGAAGCACGATTAATTCAAATGCAGAAAGACTATTGGTCTGTTTTCTTGTCATTTTTCTTGGTTTACTTTTGTGGTCACATGTCACATTATCAATTCTATTGTAGGCCACATTTTGGCTTATCTATTAGTTAGAGATTTGATTCTAGTTTTCACATGCCCCCGTCTCTACTTCTCACAGGTCAGGAAATGCTCATCGAATTGGATATTCTGGGACACGTGCTGGCAGATCCAATGAAACAGAAGGTAAATGAGCCATATGATTGTTCGACATTGCTATGGCTTTATAGTATAGATATGCAACTTAGTTTCTTTAATATTTTGATATTTTGTTATTACTTACCTTGAGTAACAAAAGTTAATAGAGTATCAAAGTTAACATCTTAAAAAGTTTGTAATGTTGCTTCATTTGTTGGGTAATTGGGTTTTCAAAGTGCTGCGTTCCTTTTTTGACTCTCTCAAGTTCTGTCAGGTAGTTTGTCACATTATGTCAATTGGACATACCAAAATGGATAATAGTATGCAGAGGATGTTGGATCGAAATGATTTCACTATGAGTGTCCAATCCATTTGTGCAAATTAGATACGTTTCCCATTGAATCTCTTTTTCTTATGCTCAAACAAAGCATTCTGTTTCTTTACTAACAGAAATGATGAAAATATACAAAAATAAGCATGACACATTGTGTGCAGTGCCTGTCAGTGGAACTTAAATGACACAGTATCCTTGGTGTACCCCCTGATAACATTTCACTTACTAAATAGAAAAAAATGATACCGGAAAAACTCGATGGGGAACATGATAACTTTAGAGTTTATACATGCGGTTGATTAGATAACTGACAATAGTTTTTAGTAGAGTCATCTGTGTAAAGACAAGGAATAATAGCCCTATTTCACCTTATCATTCTTCTTGTGCTGGTAATAAGGAGGCCATATATTGGCAAACATATATGATTTCTGAATGGTGTTCATAGATATGAAACATCATCATAAATGCAATTTCATTGTGCACTCCATCCTGAGCACCTGTGTTTTTAACAAGTATTCTATAGATATGAATTGGTGTGCACATCCCTCTGCTAAGGCTTGCTTATCCCCGTTAGGAATATGTGATGATCGAACTTATTTATTTGCCTTCGATCACTAATATTAAAAAATGTTGTGTAATTTTGGCATTAGGTAATGGTAGCATTAGTGTATGAAAATGTCATAATACAACATTTTTTATAATTTTTTAACTCTTATGCCAAAAGGATGATCAAAGTTACATCTTCTGACACTGTCAATGTTCAACTGTCATATTATTGACTGAAGGGTATGAAACTTTTAGTGGGCATGAAACTTTGTTGTTCTTTCACTTCAATTGTAATTATTTTTAGAGATAAGTAGCTATTATTTTACAAATATGGCCTTCTTTGGACAGAGGACGCCCCTGAAGTTACCCAAAGTGCACAGCAATCACCTTACTCTACTGGAAAAAATTATGGAAAATCAAATAAAAAGCAATCGCCTTACTCTTCTGGGAAAGATAATGGAAAATCAAATACTAAATCTGGGAAGGCAAGCACGTCATTTCATATTCAGCGAAGAACTGATAAGTCTGCAACGACTAAACAACCTGGAAGATCAATAATGTATGGGCTTTCAGATACCAGTGATGAAAGTGATTCTGAGTTTGTGGGTGCCCCAACTCCAACAAGTTCAAGATCTCATATCCTGAATCCACATAGAAAATCTTTCCAGAATGGGACTGCTTTGGCAACACCTCCATCCAATGGACGGACAGAAAGAGAGAGAAACAAAACTGCATCCCAGCCTGTGGTAATTTTGTTCTCCCTCTGACCTTTTCTTTGTACTGTGAAACTTTTATTTTATTGTGCTTATATTTAGGTACACACTTATTTGCAGATGATAATTAGGCCATGTTTTGCTGGAGTGAACATTGTACCTAGTCTACAGCAGAAACTCATTAATCTAATATTACAGCTGATTTGAGGATTTTTCTTGTAGTAATTAGGAAAAAAGCTTCTTAATCTGTTTATACCTAGTTATCCTATGGTATTTGCTTTTGGGATTACTAGAGGATTTGCTTTTATAATTACTTGCTCATTTAGGTAAGTTTGGGGTTTAAATGTGGATATATTGAAGAATGGAAGTGTTAGCTGATAATCTTGGAGGAGCAATAATTCCAACATGGATCGCTCTCATTGTTGACTCTGAAATTAGTGTGTTGAGCTAATCGCTCTGCTGTAGAACTGTAAAGGCTGGTACAAAAACATGGGGCAAGCACTATCTTTCCTCCAAAAGAATAGTGTTTAGTAGATTAATTCCAATTCGAAATACAATCTGCAGAGTACTTTTGAAAATTACAGTGTTTAGCTCTTTTATATTTATATAAAGTAATGCACCTTTAACATGATTTATATATATATAATCTGTTGGTTATCATCAGTGTATGATAGATGACTCCATATTTTATATATGGTTGTTATTCAAGTACATAGTCTCAGGATTTATCTCTGATGTTTGCTCTGCAGCAACTTAATGCAGCAAGTAATGGGGATTATACTATTGATGATCATGAGACTATTATCAAGCAACTGAGGGACGAAAACTCATCGTTGAAGGAAAGGTAATATATAGCAGGATTCACCTTCTACTTTTCATGTCAGTATTTGAATGAAATAACAGTGATAACTAAGGATTACCACTATTGCCTACTGTAATGGTCTTTCTTTTCAGTTCAGATTGTTTTCATCTCTTATACGCATATTTAGGCCCCACTTATTTTTCAAATTTTCAGTCACAATTTATAATAATGAAAACTATAATTAATCTAGAGAATCAAGAACTCGAGATATGCATATTGAGGAGGATGGGCTAAGTATATGGGTTAACATGTATACGTACTAATATTTTTCAAACAAAAAAAAATGGAGGTGCAACTGGACTTACCCCATGGTCCTGTTTTTTCTCTACCCCTTTTAATGAGATGCAATTCTTCATGATCCAAACGTAATAAATTCAGGTAACCTGTTTGTATGTGCCCTATTCCAAATGGGTGGGTTGTAGGCATTATGTATTGTGCTAGTTTTTCTGAAGAAATCTGTCAAGTACCAATTGTAGCCCTAACTCAGTCTAAAACCAGTAAACTATACAGAATGTAGTCAAAACTATGTATATGCTATTATATATACTACATTATGCATGATTTAAGACCATCCAGGTACAGCCATCCTGAGCAGTTGAATATGATTTGCCGTTCTCGTTTTTCTTTGTGAAACTTGCAGTAACATTTTTTCCCACAGTTTACTAAGGTATGAAGTTTTATCACGAGAATGTTATAAAATGCCTTTGCTCCTTTGTGCTGCTTCTTTGTCAGGTTACTGAAGGTGGAAGAATCATTGTCACAGGAGCTGGCGATTGAACGTGATAAGAACAAATCGTTAACAGAGAGGGTATGCACCTATATATAAGTCCTTCCCCCTGTAGATTGTTGATATCTAAACTGTAATTCTTTGGGCCTGAAATATATTAGTATTTATCCAACCCATGTTGGTGCCATTTTGGTTCTTAAATTTTGAGTGACAAACTATTTGAACAATGTGATATATTAGTAAAAACAATAGCAATGACAAACTATGATGCTTTGAAGTCTAAATTCGCAATTTGTTCCATGGAATAGCAAACTAAGTGTTTATCTCAGTACTTGTTGAGTGCTTCACATTTCCTCATGCAGGTCAGAATTCACAGGAATTATCTTGACATGTGATCTCGTTTGCTTGAAAGTAGATTCAAATGCTGTTTTGTTATTTTCTTATCAAGCTTTCACAATTTCATGCTTCCACATTTTTACGGGCGTTTGGAAACTGTTGTGTTGCAATTTGGTGTTCTTAATTTTGTCGGTTTAAGGGTACTTAGCATCGTTTCTGCCTGTAGTTTTTTTTAGTACTTGATGGACAATGATATTTTCCATCTTTTCGCCACAAGAATACGCTGCAATCTTCATGTAATGTATATTGCTGATCCCTTACACAACCTTTTTGTTTTCCAGTTAGAGGATGCACAGAGGCAACTAGAAACTTCAAACAAGGAACAAGAAGCATTGATTGACATCTTCTCAGAAGAAAGAGGTCGACGAGACCTAGAAGAGGAAAATCTGCGAGGGAAGCTAAAGGTGAGTGCGAGAGACCGAGCAAGTATATCTTTGTACTAAATCGCAGTATCACTGCTACTTCACTTTGATAAGCAATTCGACTCTTTGCCAGGATGCTTCTTCTACCATACAAGATTTGCTGGAGCAATTAAACGCTGCCCGAAAAGGTCGCAAGTTTTGAGAAAAAATAGCTATTTTGCTACCAAAAATTCACTAACCGGAAGACCTCTACTTTTCAGTTACACTGACGTGAAGGATTCCAGCCATTCTAGCTTGTGTAGGGAGAGGCTGTAGGCTATTCCCCTATGTTTAGTGTTGATAGGTAGTTCCATCATCTCACTTCCAGATCACTTCCAGCATTGTGTACAGGCAAGGAATGCCAATAAAGGCTACTGTTAGTGATTGGTATGTGAGTTTGTAGGTAAAAACACTTGCTAGGCCTTTTAATACTTAATTAGTCATTTCGTTCGTTGTGTTCAATGTTACACGTGGTTGTGTCAAATCAGTCTCGATTTTTTGTGCCTGGGCTTTTCATCCTTTTTATCTCGAGTCTGACAGTGAAACAGTGTTAATCAACGGCCGTATGGGAGGTAAAAGGCATGGCTTGAGCCTTGAGGTAACGGACTCCAGCTCACTACTCAACTGGTGTGAACACAGCTATGTGCCATTTGATAGGGTAGTAGATTGTCATTTTTTTTTCTTTTGGAAGTGAAGCATAAGTTTGCCATTTGGGAGGTGCCTTGTAGCTTCTTTTAAGTAAAGCTAGACAAGCTATCCCAGTAAGGACCTCAATCACATTGCTTATTGTAGTGTCAAGAAAGTTCGTTGCAGATTAGTGTCTAGATAACGGATTGTGTGTCTGTAGTATATTAGTGTCTGGATTACGGATAGCCGACGCTAAGTTTCAATAGAGGAATTAAGAAAAATAACCATAAAATTAAGTTGTGTATCAATATTAATATCAAGTTTCACTTAAAAATTAAAATTTAGAATGCATGCTTAATTTCTCTGGCATTTCATAACATAAAAATTATGAAATAACGTATAAATATATAAGATAAAGAAGATACTCAATGCTAAGTTATTCTATTCATATGTTGAAAGAACATCGCTTACACATTGTAGCGATGCGATAAAGTCAACAGCGGTCGTGAAGCACTGTAACAGGCTCCTATAGCGTCGTGAAGCACTATAGCAGTCGCTAAGTTCCAATACGCTAAATGTAGTCCGCTATCTTGTAGCGGTATCGGTATAGCGGCCGCTATTGCGGTCACTACAAACGACGAGAACCAATCTTCTAGGGCTCCTTAAGAACATAGTTTTTTTTTTCTTTTAATATGAATGCACATGCAAAAGCAGAAAGTCGAAACACAGGGTAGGAAAGATTCAAACGAAATTTCACATGAAAACTTGCTTCTTCACAGGATTATCAACAATCCAAATCCAAAGCTCCAAATAACCAAAAGAGAAAATTTTATGTAGGATCTTCCAAAACAAATCTTAGTGAGGTTTTCTTTGCCGATGACAAATTGATTGAGAGCTAACTACCGAGGATATATGGAAAGATGGTCGGCGAGATCAATCACCAACGCTTGGTTTGTCCTCTTCACGGGTGGCGTTGCAAAGAAGATATATATAACGTCTTGCAGAGCGAAGTAATATGGCTGATTGTACGTAGTGGAGTGGAGTAGCCGCAACAGCTTCCTAGTCGTGCACGCGCGCACGAAGCACGGGTTGCCGGCCTGCCTATAACGATCATACATGAGTGTGTATCCCCCAGGTGAGAGCCTCCAGGACTCCAGGTGTGGATGAAGGTCTCTAATGATGACTAATCAGTTCGATATATAGATATATCAACTGGATGTATATATGGATGATTGGTCGCACGGAAAGCAGACCGTTTTGCTTCGTCGTCATGACACGGTTGGCTAGCTACTTTTTTTTTAAGATGGATATTTTTTTACCCGGCCTTTACATCCAACCGGATATATACAATCTTTTTAAATTAGGAACTTAGCCTATCAAACAGGGAACTTAGCCCTCGAATAACCCAATCTGAAATTTGCTCCTATAAAAATTAAAACTCAGGACTTTGATGTGCTACTTAGATCACTGCAACCACTAGGCTATATGCCCTTTCACGTTGGCTAGCTACTTGGCTTGGCATGGCTGGTGGCAGGGGTGAAAATGGTACGGAAACGGACGGCAACAACTTTTATCGTTTTCGTTTTCATATTTTTTTCGGAATCGGAAACCCCGGAAACGAAAACGGAAACGAATATTATCGAAACCGAAAACGAACCGGCGCGGATACGGTAACGAAAATTTATTGGAATACAAAAACCTCTCAAACTGAGCTTCAAACTTTTGTCAAGTCCAATTCTCAACTCTCAACAGTCAACAATTCATAATAAAACATAATTACATGAAATCGTCTCAACAACAAAATATATTCCTCTATAACTTCATATAATTTGCATAACAAGTATTCTAAAAAAATTACAGCAAAAAACCATGGTACAAGGTATACAATATACACTATTATTCAATGCTATACTGCTAATCTGTTATGAGCTATCACTCCATCATCAGTACATAGTTCATCAATCATCATTCATCAGTCTTCACAGAACACAGCAACACACATCAGTCCATCAGTACAGTACTTAGTTCAATCACAAAACAACTACTTGCATTTGATGATTCGATCCATCGTAAATCTGCAGCACAAAAGAAATCAAATCGGTTTAGGCTCGTCGGCTCGTCGCTAGGCTGCTGGCTACTGCCGCTGGGCTGCTGGCTGCTGCGACTGCTAAGGCGAGGCGTCGTCGGCTCGTCGGTGTGGCTGTAGCGTCGTCGTCAGTGGTGGTAGCGGCGGCGAAACAGCGGGATGACGCCGCGGCTGCGAGACGGCGCCGTGAAACGGCGGGACAGCGCCGCAAGATAGCGGCGGTACGAGATGGCCAAGACGGTGGGGGCGAGGTCGCGAGGAGCCGAGGACGGCAGAGAAGCGGTGGCGCGGGCGCCGGGCGGTGGGCGCTGGCGGTGCGCGGAGCGCGATGCTCCGCCGCCGGCTCGCGGTCTCGCGAAGTCGTGTGCCTGTCTCTCTCCTCTCTAGGGTTAGCCACTATTTGTGTTGGGCTGGAAACTTAGGGATGAGTTATAGACTATTGATTCTATGGGCCTTTTTAACTTTGGAAATTCCGACCGATTCCGAGTTCCGACGGAAACTGCTATTATCATATTCGATTCCGTTTCCGAGAAAATATTTCCGTTTTTGATTCCGTTTCCGAGAAATTCTGAAACAATTCCGACCGGCTGATTCCGTTTCCGAAAACAGGCCCGGAATCCGAAAAGTTTCCGTACCGCTTTCACCCCTAGCTGGTGGTGGTGCGTTTGGCCCTCCTCCCCCCCACACACACACTAACGACACAACCGCTGGTAGAGATATACTCCATCCATTAAAAAAAAACCAAGCTATGCATGGATGAAACATAATGCATGACAGCGATTCTGAATATGAACATGTCTAGATTCATTTTCCTAGGTTATGTCCTATCCATACATAGGTTAGCTTTTTTGGGACGGAAGAAGTAGAGTGTTGTGGAAAACATCGAATAAAAGCAATCTGAATTGCAGATAGAAATTGAACACAAATAATAAGTTTGGGGTTCCGTAATGAGCAAACCGGCGATCTAACTGATCACGGGATTACACGACAAAGTAGCAAAGCTAAACTTTAATCTAAACAAAACCCAAGAAACTCTGAAGGGGTACCTAACTATTTATAATGGTGTGAGGATGACCAAGTGGATTCTAGGGTCGTGCTCCACCTGGTTGGGGCGCACCCCACATGGGCCCCACTTAGGCTAGGGTCCCAAACGAAGTTACAAGCCCAAAGGCCCATGACAGGTAACGCAGCACCTTGTTTTTGTGTTTGCGGCCAAACGATATGGAGTTTGGTGATGAGGCTGGATCCGTTGGAAAGAGGACTCCGAGAGCTTTCCATCAAGTACTCATGGGCCAAAAATAGAGGTCGTATGCAGATTCGGTAGCCGTTTGAAGTCAGCAGGGTAGCAGGTGGCCGAATCGGATTGCAGAACTTGGACGGCTTGATCTTAATGTGAACGACGGTTGTATCTATAGTAGCCATGGTCACATCATATACTTATGTGTTTGAGATAGATTAAGATGAGGAGCTTAAGATTAAGAAATTCGCTAGTGAAAATCAATTTTCACAGCCAACACTTTTGACTCAACTGCCAGCAAAGAGATATTTTTAGCCAAAAAAGAAAATAAAATCCATTTTCATGACAAAAACACATCAACTTTTCAATAAAAACAGATTTAAATCACTCCAGTGACATTCAAACACCAACAGATTAGCATCAATAGATTATATATGGACAAACAAAAACACAAACCACTACAGAAACCTAGATAGGTGCCGGTTGTGAACCCTGTCGACGTTTGATGTCGCGATTCCATAGTATGGGGATCGTTGGTACTAGGATATATGCGAGATTGAGGTAAAAGAGATGGGGACGAGGATTTTTATACAGGTTCAGGTCCCTAAATTGTCAGGTAATAACCCTACTCCTGTTGGTCGAAGCCGGTCGTTGCTCTTATTGACCATAATCACACCAGTACAATATTTGGAGTAGCCTATCTATCTGTTATCGACATAGCGGACTGAAGTATCATCGCGTAGTCGACAACAGAGTACTCTTTCTCCTCGAATCCGTGCCCGGCGAGATCAAAGACATCGCTAGATTCCTCTCTTTGGTTCCCATAGGTACCATATGAGGTTTTCCTTGGCTTATCTCTGATGTCGATATCTAGCAGCTTGTCTTGTCGTATGTAGGCTTGTGGCTTTGTGGCGTCTATGTTGTCCTTGTCCCCTCTCCTCCTAGGGGGCCTTGTATTTATACCCATAGGTGTCCCCTTGTCCAAGTAGAACTAGGGAAACCAATATGGATACAATCCGAGTAGTCCTTGTCGTTTCCATATAGAACTCTGGTTGTCTTTCCTTATCCGGAACTCCATCCATATCCGAGGTCAATTTCCTTATAAGACATGGTATGTGGTGGGTCCTGCCGAGATTTAGTCAACTACTATTAGGTATGTGGTCCATAACCCTGACAAACCCGGAATAGGTGCCGGATTTCCCATCCGACACTTAGAAGGCGGCAGAGATGAGAGAAATCAAAGGTGCCGGTTTGGAACCGGCACTTTTGTGGTCCCAAGAATCCAAAAATAAAAATGGCTTGATGCATAGCTTCCAATCACCCAAGAACACAATCATACAATCATGAATAAAAGAAACATCCACAAAAATCATGAACAAAATCGCTGCCACCACCGGATGGAGGAGTCGATGCTGCCGTTGAGGAGAATGGAGCCACCACTGAAGAGAGAGGATCCACTATTGCCACCGGGGAGAATGGAGTCTCCGCCACGGGGGCTTCTCCTTCTTCTCCACCCTCGCCACAAGCTCCCCTCTCGCTGGGCCGCTGCCGCCTCCCCTCCCGTTAGATCTGGTGGAGGGGAGGGTACCGCCACTGTCATTGGACCGCTCGGCTGCTGCCGCCTCCCCTATTGTCAGATCTGACGGAGGGGAGGGCACTGCCACTGGCACCAGGTCGCCGTCTAGTGGCCCACACCTCAAATCCTGCCAGATGGAGAGATAGAGAGCTGAGAGAGAGAGGGAGGATATAACGGTGGGTGCAACGAGGAGATAAGGAGGAGAGAGTGAGCAGTGGATGGGTGCGGTGGGTTGGCTCGTCTCGATTTTACGGGTGTAGTTTGTTTTTTTTTTAAAAAACGACATATAATATACTATAAGTGTCGGTTTTAACATATAATATATTATAGATGCCAGTTTTTTTTAAAAATCCAGCACCTATAGTATTGGTGTTAGTTTTTCTATAAACTGGCACCTATAATCGTTCAAAGGTGCCCTTTTTTGTATTTTCAGCTCGCGAAGGTGGGAAATGGTCTATCAATACCAGTTTTAGCACTTCCGGCACCTATAGTGCCAACCTCTATGTGTCTTTTTGTAATAGTGACATCATCGTCGTCTCACATAGTGTCACGACGTTCGCTGTATCATCGAGCTCCATCGGGGGAGGTGCACGCCGATCCAGCCTTCCTGATGACGAATCCAAACCACGATGAGTCGCCACCCTCCCCTTCGTGCTAACTTGAATAGAATATCGGAATTAACTGAGAAAGTTCTAGTCACGCCGATACAAGCGAAGTTGACATAACTTACTTCCTTACTAAAGATCGAAACGATCTTGTCCTGCTCGAAACTAAGAACTCGTCGAAATAAATGGTGACGATGCGCCGAAAGTAATTATATTGATTCATGAAGATATAGTCTACAAAGACTTTGGGTGTACATATTTATACCCTCATATTGATACAAGTTCTTATCGGGCACGGGATATGACTCTAACAAGAAAAGGAAAATAACTAATCTTCCCTATTTAAGAGATATATTAAAAATATGAAACTTTCTTGTTGTGGTCTTTCACGATTCCTCTTTGAATTCAGCTTGATCTGGATAAACTTCCATCTACCAAACAATTTTTTTCTTAACCAAATCCACTAGAGACCGTACCAAATTTTGGTGTTAATGTCAAGCAAAAGCAATTATTTTAGAAGGAAGAGGAAAACCTAGGGGGCTTACGTCCTCATTTCACTCTTTTTGCTCCTACGAGACACAACTCAACTACATTACATTTTAGACGATCAAATCACTAAATGATCTCTCTCTACGGCACTTTTCACTTCTTTTAGGAACACGAGGAGCCTTAACTATGACTGTTGCACTTCACTCAGCCGCCAACGCTAGATCTAGCGGCCATCGAGGTCTGTCTCAGCTAGATCTTGTAGTTTCGAGGTTGGCTGTAATCCCTATCCTAAGACCGGTCCTCTGTTGCTGTTGTTGTTCGGAGGCCGGCCGGTCGTCGCCATCCCATTGCTGCCTACTTGGTGAGAGAGAGGAGAGGGAGGAGTGAAGAGGAGATGGATGCATGAGAATGAGCAGAGAGGAATATGAGAAGAGAGACAGAACGAGGAGACTGCCTGATATTTTATAAGGTCCGACGGTTCTGTATAAGGTTCATTTTTACAAATGGCTCTCTTAAAATTGTCGTCTGTCTGAAAATCAAGCTTTTGGTACATTTTCGGTACATTTTTCTTGTGTTTTGTTTGTCCACCGTCATTAAGAAAAAAGGAGTGCGCTAGGAAAAAACATTTTTTATAGTGCTCTACACGATATCTTAACTGATTAAATTTCCATATAATAAATAATAAACGAAGGCAAACATTCCTCAAAGTTGCCTTGTTTCTACGCATCTGACGGTGGGATTAAAAAACAAACTTCTCCGGGAGAACACCACAAAATACAATACCCACATGTCCTTAACTTAAGAGCTTTCCAATTAAATCCCCCAACAATATATGAACAGCCGGATCAATGAATATCCATTATCCAAATGACATAATGTTGATAATTAGAGATGGCACAACACTAGATCAATGTGAATCCACTGTAGCCACTTCAAATACTTGTAACATACCCAAATTCTAGACCTTAAAAATTTCCTATCAAAATAGTTGGAAGCTAACTTTTCCAATTTTGAGAGCTAAAAATTTCCATTTTTAACCTAGGTGTGGTCAATCTAACTTGAACCTAAGTAAAATTTGAGAACAAATTAAAACTTTTTCATTTATAACCTAGGACATAAATGCAAACACGAGTAAAAGCATGCATACTTGCATAAAACATGTTTTGACTTGAGTCCTTCATGTGCATTTGAATCTTTGATTTGCATTTCATAATAGGTCTCATGAATATTAACTAAGATCTAGATAAACAACTAAACCATTATGGCCTAGTGCTAGCTAGAGGAAGTTAAAATAGAAACCATACACCTTAAAATATATCAACATGGCTAATGTCAAGCCTCACAAAACTAATTTGGACATCCATCTGAAGACATGTCATGAACATAAAAGTGAATAAATAAATTATATCATATAGGGTATATTCTATCTTAATCATCTCTATAAGCATTCTCTTAATTTAATACTAAAGTAAACTTATGCATAAATAGGTAAGGAGCTTATGACATGTGTAAGGTAAACTGTAATTCTAACATATCAATATCACCTCAGGTTAATGAGAGTCCAAATATAACTTTTATAAACATTTACATGCATTTAGGAAAGGGAAACACATATAAGACATAAGTCTTGCGAATTATCTAAAATAATTCGTGCAAGATAAAATCATGGGAAAATTCATGTAGGCTCTACTCAACACATACAACTCACTGTAATTTTGGTATAATTTAATAACTAAATTGGTTACCTCAAATAAATCAGTCAAACTAATAAAAACTAGATTAACTGTAGTTCTTAATCGGCTAAAACCATACTTTGTCTAAAAGTGCATTTAACTGCATAAAAGTGTATAAGTAAAATAATTTATTCAAATACTAGGTCATTTATCATGAATAAAAATAATTTTTCCAGAATTTATCTTCTCTGTTTATGTCTCCTAAAAATTCGAACTAGTTTATAAAGAACCCATATTCCTCTAATTTCTGTGAGTATTCTATCCATAAATTTTGAGTGCAACCAAAGAAAATGGAATCTAGGTATCTTCATCTACCTTCAGAAAAATCCACACCAAATTATTCTACCCACAAGTTAAATAATTGAATTACTAAATTGGGAGAGAGAAATAATCCTGAAAATCATTCAAACCTTTTGTTCACCCACGTTTCTGCCCAGCCCTCTCACCCTAGCTTAGTTTGCCACGACCTGGACCCACTTGGCAGCCACTCTGGCTCGTCCTCACCTGTGCAAATCTTCCAGCCGACCAGAGACAGCCGAGAGAGAGAGAGAGATTGGCGCCGGCTGTGTACGACGCGTGGCCACAACGTGTCGACGCCATCAAACTCCTATTCTAGCCTTCTCCTCCTCCCAGCTGCATCTCCACATATCATTCTCCACCTCTAAGCCGAAGAAACCGAGGGAGGAGGCTCTCAACTTCTCCGTCGCCCTCATCCTTGCCGCCGGCCGCGAAGAAGACGACTATCGTACTCGTCAATAAGCCACGGTAATCCCCATCTCTTTCGCGTTCCATACTCTCATCACCATGCCGAGGATTTATCCTTTGAATTTCATCCTCTATGGTGCAGCGGATCGACGGGAACGCCGTCGTGCCCACGGCACTCCGGAGCGCACTCCAAGCGCCGCCGCAGCCGACATCGTCGTCGTTCCGACCACTGTAGACTAAACCAAGCCGAGCCGTCGTGCCAACGTCTTCTCCTTGAAGTCTTCCTCAAAAACCCTCAAAAATCCTAGGCAATGGCGCAGCAAGTGCGGAGATCGGCTACCGTCTTCTTCACCTCCGGTCGTCGTCGCCATTGTCGATTCCGCCTCCTCCGGTGAGCCATTATCCGATTATTCGCGTATACACCATCCCTGGGACCTCACTAACCCCATGAAAACACATGCATGTCAATTCGATGAGTGGATCGAGCCGTTGCCGTCTTCCCGGAGCTCTACACCGTCGCCGGACCATCTTCTTCACCGCTGCCGCTGTCCAGACTTTCCCGCACCTCGTTCAAGGTTCGGTGAGCACCCTTGAGCCCATAGGATTGCATTCATGCATTTCATTCGCATAGAATCGAGCACCAACTCAACATGCAGTAGCAGCCTAAGCACAGCCGCCGCTCGGACTCGCCGCCGGCGTTACTCCGATGTCCACTGACCGAGAAAAGTAGAGGAATGGAATCGCAATAGCATGATCTTCATTTTGTCTTTTGTTCGCACCCTCAAACGAGCCACCGTTTGCCGCTGGCAAGCTTGAGATCGAGCTCAGCCATGGCTTGATCTGCTTCAGCTCGAACCAGGGACCTCCTCACAAGAATTTAGGTTAATATAGGGTCCTTTATGCAAAAGCTCAAGACACACAGAACAGTCATAGGACTGCGGTTTGATTTCCTGAAACTCTAGGGGCCTTTTTGCATATTGGCCTGAGACCGACAGGTGGACCCCATGTGTTTAAAATCTGAAAATGTAAAAGATAATACTAAAAGCCTTTACTTTTTAACAGCAAAACACCTAAACTTGTAAAATCCATATAAAATCAAATATAACTTATTTTGAGATGATTCAAATTTCTATAGGTTCACAAAACTATGAACTTTAATGTGGTAACATTAAGCTTGGCACCCTCAGCACAGACCTTGTCTCTAAAATGGGTCTAAAATAAATCATACATAAAGCATACACAAACTTATAAAATGCATATAAAGTACATCTCAACTCATTTTGGAGCAAATTCAGTTTCTACAGATCCACCAACTTATGTTCTCCTATAAAGCAATATGAAATAGTATACATACTATACATCAAATGCTTCTAAAACTATTACCTTTAAATGACTAGTTTTAGATAAGCTGAATTTTAGAAGTTCATATAAAATTCATCTTAGATCCTTTTTGAGTAAACCCAAGTTCTGTAGAATCATCAAAACATATACTTCCAAGTTATAAAATAAAATTATATACTTACTGTATGATAAAAGCCTCTAAATACTTATGTAAGTAATAACCAACATAGAGCAACCTTAAATTCTAAAATTTGTAGAAAATTCATCTTTAGTCTAAATGAAGTGAACCAAATATCTATAGAACCAGCAAACAGTGGGCTTCAACATAGTAAAATAAAATATGGAACCTTCTGTACAGGTTATAGCTCTAAACTTTAAATTTATAGGATAGGTGCTAATCACATAGTATCGATTGAGCAATATGTATATATAAAAATTTATATAGAAATACACTCTAGCTATAATGAAACCCAAATAAAACTTGTTAGATCAGTGAATGCATAGTTCCATCCCCATCCACCAAAACTTAAGGCACTTAGCTCATATAATAATTTCTAGGTTGATATAATAAATTGCTAGCATGGACTATAGCTCCCCTAGTTTATAAAATATGAACCATGATAATAAAGACCATAAGCCTATGAACTAAGGTTACATTAGTTAACTAAAATACTCATTTTATATATCACTAGCTAGATGAGGCAAGTTCTGGACCTAAACCTCTAAAGCCATGAACCTATAGAACACTATACACCTATAACACGTTATAACTTGTAAAATATATAAAGAATTCATATTAAGTCCAAAAATTGTGAAACCAAATGTGTTACTCTTAGAAAACACTCCTCTACACCTCTGTGAAGTCAAAACTAATAAACATCACTTTATAAAAATATTTTATAACACTACCTAGATGATACTATCTTATACTGAGGAAACTTCTAAAATTCATAACTCCCAAATAAAAAGAGTTAAAATAGAAATTCTTTCACCTAAATTCATATTATACCAGTACATATTCACTGTGCACAAATCATCCATTTTAGAGCATTTTGGATTTTTCGCATATTTCGGTGTTTAATTGTATAACGTGTACTTTGTATAGATGATTGCTTAAACGGTGAAGAAGTAATTTAGGTGCTGACATTTTCCTGATTCAAGGCAAGTCCCACCTCCCTCTCTTTGATCACTTTGAACCTATGTTTTGGAGGTTATTGAAAATGTTTGCAAATCTTGCATGTCGATTGTACACTAATAAATTAAAATTTTTGATAAACTTGTTAGACAAACTCCTATTGTTTGCATTCATCTTGACCCCACATATATCCATATCCCTCATTCCTAACCTTAGGAACAATATGACTATACCACTTTATATATGAGTTTTGGAGTCACTAGGTTACTATAATGCTTAGCCATGCTTAGAATGGTCTTCCTTGTCATTATGGACTCATTACAAACATGAAGATTGATTTTTAAATAATCTGGACAGAACTTTAATACTTGTGATTTTGATAAATAAAATGATGGAAAACATGGATTTTAGGTTTGGGCCTCAAGTGGTGCACATATGGTGATATTTCTGTATCGATAGGGGGAGAGTGTGCCCAAACTGACCTAAGGACTTCACTCAATGTCAGTTCATTTCATATACAGTGCAACCACATGTGCTAGTATGGGATAGCCCAAGCTTAGTAAATTATTTATGGTTTAGCCTTACATTCTGATAGGCCGGTGTGTATGAGTTCGTATAATTCAGAGGAGCTTCCTATTTACCCCGAAGTGGTAGTTTAGGTGACTAAGCGTGTCCAATACAACGGTATTGTGCCACGTGGTGGGTTCCCGTTGTGTCCGCCACCACGGCGTTAAGTTTAAGGCGTGGGCCCGCCACTTAACGGTTCTAGGTCATATAACGTGTATGGCTTAGGATGGAGTAACACGTATCGTGCTGGTGTAAGGCTAAATCATGAATTTTGGAAAAGCTTTGTTGCGGGTAATAAATCGGGTACTTATGTATCGCGTGCCATGCTCTTGCATGATTATTATTTCGCATCATGTGGGTAAAGTGTACAAAATCTGCAGAGTTAAAACTAATCGATTAGCCATGCTCGCGGTCATGATCGGCGTGTGGATATGTATTGAGTATAGACTTGTGTTTATTCTTCTAAATGCTGAAATTTACCTTCAAATTGTGATGAGATTTGAGAATGATCTCCTTCTGCCATGGAAGGCAATGAGGTGCATATTTATACATGATTAATGCCTACCTTGATGCCCAATATGTCAAGTACTAGCTTGCTGAAATTTATTTGAAAGTAAACCTGATTTAGAAATATTTTATGCAAATAAAACTTGCTTTATGCTAAAAAGAACCATATTATGCCTTCCTTAATTATATGCCTTGCAAGTAGGGTGTTAGGCTTGTCTTGGTGCTTGCCAGTACATTATTTCTAATAATGTACTGACTCTTGCTATTGAATTAATCTTTTGCTTGCAGGTTTTAGACTTAGTCTTTGAGTGATGCGGGTAATCGACTACTTCTTCTAGGACTTGAACTTAATGGGGTAAACCCCTAGTCTGTGTGCTTGTGGATTGGGTAGACAAGCTTTCGCTATTCTATATATTTATTTGGCCGGTCGGCCAATGTAACTAAAGTAGATGTAGTTTATAATCGCTTTCATCTTATTTGTGTTTGCTATGTATAATCATGCTTGAGATGAAAGTGTGAATCTAGTGCACATCCTGGGAACTAGATTCACATGAGTATGAGTTAAGAATATTTGAGATGTTGTAGATCTTTAGCCATTTTTGTCAAGTCTCCTGAATGTGTAACACATGTGGTCGCCGCCTTCGAGTGGTTTGAAGGGCACATCTCAGACTGAAGTTGACTGGCAGGCTAAAGGCCTAGCAATGTCTCCAATATTTTTCTCTCGAGGCATCGGATGTTTCATTATGTTTGTTTGATGACTTGAATTATTCACTTCATCCCTCAAATATAATAGAAGGCACGGAAAGCCTACGACAACACTGCCATATGAGACCATCTATGATTATGATTTTTTATAATTGATCTACGTTTTCATATACTATCACATACCAACTTAAATTGGGTCAACGTGCCACATGGTCACTGCTCAAAAAGCCTTTTTAAACGTCTATTTGAACAGTCACGTGCAAATTTTAGGAACCTGACGTGCAAGTCTCAGCTCCACGGTTCTAACCACCTAATGCTATACGTACACTCACAAAATTTGAGACGTACTTCCTCTCTCCTAAAAATACTCAATTGAGGTGGTGTTTAAAATTCATATAGATAAAGATAAAATTTAAGTGTTTTATGTAAAATGAGGTGATATTAATGTATGATTAATTGAGTTTTAATAATTACAAACTTGAAAATTATATTTATTTGATATTTTAGAACAACTTCTATATGGAATGTTTCCGCACGAAACATACTATTTTTCAGTTTGAAAAGCATACTATGAATATCTAAATTTTTATTCAACTTTTTGTTGGAGAAAAGAATCTGAACGGTCACATTTCCTTTTACGTTGAGTTTTTTTCTGGACGGAGGAAGTAACTAAATGGTGACATTAATCATGAGCACCAGAAAATGTTCCTTTTTTTTATGATTGAAACACAGGAAACTCTCTAAGAATAATTTCGTTTCTACAGGAAACTGAAGCTATCTAGATGACACGTCTTAAAATATATAAAATCTAGAAAAATATTACCGTCGCTTCTTTAGGTGAGCTGTGAATTTTTTCTTCATTAGTATGCCACGCATACACAGTCGGAAACAACCATGACACGGTGATGGATAGGGTGTTAATAAATACTTCGTCCTAATATATAACAACCTATATATTGGGACCGAGGGAGTATGACGTTATTGGGACCGAGGGAGTATGACGTTAACCGCTTGATTATTGTTATTCTAATCGAGCCCGTACAAATTAAGAAACCACTCGATAAACCAGCTATATAGAAAAATCAAACTGAAATTTATTTTTTTTCGTAAAATTGTCCAAATTTAATTGTTTGTTGGGCAACTGAGCGGTAATCATAATTATCGACAAAACCGCTAGAGAGCAGAGTGACTCGGACTGAACAATTTTTCTCGAACGCGCAAAAGGATTGCACGTCAATATATTAGGAGAATAGAATGTTTGTTAAATGACACAATCAGTCAGACTCGGACTGAACAATTGTAAACTAGACACCATTAACAGGGAAATTTACCTTTTCTTTTTTAAAAAAACTGTCCAAATTTAATTGGTTTTAACCGAACAAAAATCATGATTATGGACAAAACCACTCGGGAGCAAGGTGACTTCCTCTTTAACGATTTTGTAAACGTTGTACACTATTGACCGTTTGACACTGATGTGACGCTCTGTAAAAATGGTTTACTACTTTTAAAACGATTTTTACATGGCTATTTTCAAAGTAGGACTAAATGTTTTTTTTAAAAAAAAAATGGAGAAAACACAATGAGATGACTGAATTCACACTGCTACCGATCACTGTCATCGTCGCCGTGGACATCCCTGTCAGGCACTCATCATACTTAATCGCCATTACCCCCAAGCAATTCCAACCTAATCACAAAGCAACCAAACCAATCATCTCATCTCATGATCTCATATGCACTATAAATAATCGCTCAATTCAACGGAGCCAAACCCACACAAGAAATCTCACCCAAAAAAAAAAAAACCAACCAATCAAAAACCAAACCATGGCGCGCCACCGCCACCGCCTCGCCGCCGCCGCGGCGCTCCTCCTCCTCCTCCTCTCCTCCGCCGCCGCGCTGTCGTCATCGGCGGCGGAGGGGGAGGAGGACCTGCTCATCGAGCAGGTGGTCGGCGGCGGGGAGGAGGAGGACGCGCAGCTGGACGCGGAGGCGCACTTCGCGAGCTTCGAGCGGCGGTTCGGGCGGACGTACCGGGACGCCGGCGAGCGCGCGTACCGGATGTCCGTGTTCGCCGCCAACCTCCGCCGCGCGCGGCGGCACCAGCGGCTGGACCCCACCGCGACGCACGGCGTCACCAAGTTCTCCGACCTCACCCCGGGCGAGTTCCGCGACCGCTTCCTCGGCCTCCGCCGCCCATCCCTGGAGGGCCTCGTCGGCGGGGAGCCGCACGAGGCCCCCATCCTCCCCACCGACGGCCTCCCCGACGACTTCGACTGGCGCGAGCACGGCGCCGTCGGCCCCGTCAAGGACCAGGTTAGGATCGGATCACACCATCGGATTAATTTGGGATGGATTGAAAATTTGAAATCGTTGGAGTTGTTTGATGATTGGTTGGTTGGTGGATTTGGGGGTGGGGGTGTAGGGTTCGTGCGGATCGTGCTGGTCGTTCAGCACGTCGGGGGCGCTGGAGGGGGCGCACTTCCTCGCCACGGGGAAGCTGGAGGTGCTCAGCGAGCAGCAGATGGTCGACTGCGACCACGAGGTATGTCCCTCTCCTTCGTCTTCGTCTTCCTCCTCGCACATCATCATCAAGCTCTTAAGTTTCTTGTTCTTCTTCTCGAATTGCTAGCTCTCGTTGACTATGAGTTAATGGAACTCGGTTTGATTTTAATTTTGATTCGAATAGATAGAATAGAAGGAATGACGCATAGGGGTTCCCGTGGGTTGCTTTGTCGTGAACAGGGTTAAACTTTTCGGTTTAGCCGATTTGATCGGTGCCCACCGAAATGCTGAAATTTTTCGGTCCGAAATTTTTAAAATTTTGAATAAAATTTAGTTGAGTTTGAACAAATATTATCAAAATTTATGGAAAAATTTGAAAATTTCGGTCGAAATAATATCTTATTGGAGGGGTCCGAAATGACCGAAATTTACAACGTTCCGAAATTTCCAACTCTGGTTGTGACTTACTTAGCTGTTGTGTTGTCCTTATCTTGGTTTATTCTGTCCTGGTTGGTGAGCGACAGAAAGTAGAGTGAAAGCAAGTTGGAGATTCAGTTCTTTCTCACTTGAAGCAAGTTTTTTGGTGCTTTGGATGAGAATTATTTTGTTTAACCAAATTTATCTCAAATAAATTCGATTGAGTCTTACACATTTTGTAGTAGACTTCACATTTTAAGGCTGTGTTCTTAGCTCTTAGGTTCCCAACCTTCACTCCCTCGTTTACCGCACGCATACTTCCTGAATTATTAAATATTTTTGCAAAAATTCCTATAGGAAAATTATTGTAAAAAAAATCACAAATCCATTTTCAAGTTTTTTTTAACTAATACTTAATTAATTATCTGCTAATAAGCAATTCCGTTTTCCTTGCCCGGAGGAGAGTCCCATCATCTCCTCCCGAACACAGCCTTATCCACATAATGTTATCTTACCATTTGTAATTTCATCGAAAGGTGCAGCTAATATATATGCTATGCTGCTCTTGTAAAATTTGCAGTGTGATGCATCAGAATCGCGCGCATGCGACTCAGGATGCAACGGTGGCTTGATGACCACAGCTTTCAGCTACCTCATGAAATCCGGTGGCCTACAGAGCGAGAAAGATTACCCGTACGCTGGACGAGAAAACACCTGCAAGTTCGACAAGTCCAAAATCGTTGCCCAAGTAAAGAACTTCAGTGTGATCTCCGTCAACGAGGATCAAATTGCGGCCAACCTCGTCAAGCATGGCCCTCTTGCAAGTAAAGGATTCAAACATTTGCAAAAATTTGAACAATTTGCTGTCATCCGTTTGTCTATTGCTGATGTTTTTGTTTTTTGCAGTTGCAATCAATGCGGCCTACATGCAGACATACATCGGCGGCGTGTCCTGCCCCTTTATCTGTGGGAGGCACCTTGACCATGGTGTTCTCCTTGTTGGCTACGGATCGGCGGGATACGCGCCAATCCGCTTCAAGGAGAAGCCGTACTGGATCATCAAGAACTCGTGGGGCGAGAACTGGGGGGAGAAGGGGTACTACAAGATCTGCAGGGGCCCTCATGACAAGAACAAGTGCGGTGTTGATTCCATGGTCTCCTCAGTGACTGCCATCCATACCTCCAAAAAGGAGTAGGATAGGATTAGTCTCCTCTTTGTCTTTGCATACCACACACTTTGTAATTTGCTCTTTGTGGTTGAAACTGTTAGTGGTTAGGACCATTCTGTGGTGTTGCTCGATTGCTATTTATGATCAGCAAAAACTGTGAAAACTTACCTTTACTTTATGTAATATATAATTGTTCGGATTATTACTAGAGTTTGGACACATGGAAATGGCTGTTACTGTGGCAATGTATATATATAATCTGGTGAAGCATTCAACATTTGCTGAGAAGTATGGTATTGATCAACTATGCGTTCTTCTGCCAAGTATCCTATTTTCTTCTGCCAAGTCTTCAGAATTGTTTCTACTGCTACTGAAAGCAAAAATAGGATCTAGTTTTCCTGTTACAAAGGAGGAACTCAATTCTAGTGGATGCAGACTTACGAAGTTAACCCTACATCCCCAGATGTCGTTTAAAACGGAAAAACAGATGCCGCATATTGAGCATGTAATTCGTTTAAAGCAGATAGGATTGCAAACAACAAACAAATCTACCTTTTATGTACATGTACATCAATAACAAACCAAAATTATGTAATCAAAAGAACAAACAAACCTTAACCATGCCACAAAATCAACAGACCAAAAATCAAAACAAACATGTACACCATCAACCGTGTCACCGTTGATGCCAAAATATGCCTGTCCTGCAAAATTATAGCACAAGTCAAGCACAGAATCTTGCAAATTTGGAATATCACGTGTGAACTTCGAAAGATCAAAAGTGGAAGAACAGAAAGTAGATCTGGTGGCTTCACACTGTGTGGGGGCAATGAACTTGTTATATTGCTTACAAACATTTCTTTAACCAAACTATATCATCCTTATGAACTGCACCACCCAGAATTCAGTAACTGAACATGTTTTATCCTATCTAAAGCTACCCATGACCTTTTGTCCATAGGTTATTTTTTTTTTTTAGTTTGTTCAGTAAGAATTTTGTCTTATTGTATTTGGACTCCATAGACACGTCTGCCCAGAATAAACTCGAGGAAAAAGCTTAAGTAATTCAAGAGCAGATTTGCATCCAGACATTCCCAGGCCGCAATTGCTGCTTTTGGTTTAGACAAATGGAGCTTACTGATGGGGCTCAAGCGTTTGTCTGATAAGTAATGTTTTAATTCAACGAAATTGATTTGTTTCAGGTGCTTCAATACACGAGTATGTACAAAGAACACAAAAAAGAAATGATAAGGAAGTACATATGAATTAGGGCAGTAGGAGGCTGTTGAAAACACATGCAGCTTGGCCTAATTAGGCATGTATTATATGGAATTGTACAAGAAACTGTTGTGTATAGTACCAAGGGAGACATCACTAAATAGTTTGTGCTTTTTGTGTAAATTGAACCCAATGTAAACAGGCCTCTTTAGTCCAGTATGAGTGAATACTAATCGTCAAAATAAATCTGAGCTATGAGAATCCTTATTAAAATAGCTCCTGGGGACTATCTAACCTTATTCAAAGAGTTTATATTTCATTTTACAAATCTATTGCTTTTGGTTCTACAGTTTTGCATCCGCATACATTTTAAGTCTATTTTATTCTTAAAGTTATTTTTGCGACCTTTTTCCATCACATACAGTTAGAGAAATATCTATAAAACTCTATTCTCATTGTTTTATGTTTAGACAGCACATTCTCATTCAATTAAATATAATATTTCTTAAAACATAAACATATGCCCATATCCAATGCACTACACGCAAGGGGTTATATATACACACAGATGTGTGCAAGTGCTAATTCTTATTTTCTTGCATTCACGGTACACAACTATCTAATAGTAACACATTGTGTAGAAAAATGGGTAGCAAAAAGGAAGGATTTCACAAGGCAATTTGTTCCAGCAGTTGGTTATGTGGTTAAATTTCATTTCTCCAATTTTATCATTAATTTTCAGACATCATTTATTTATTGGAAGATGGAAGGCATGCATGTCTCTTAATTCATTGTCCACCAAATTAAGATCTAATGTGGAAATGAGCAAGCATGCATGAGTGATGGGTTACTACTATTTGCAACACACCAATATTATCTTTGCAAACACTGCATGCAAGGGACTATACTAATTACTCTCTTATGCCAGACATGGATGCATACGTCCATGCATGAGTGAGTTATGTTTGTGTTGGGCTCATCGAGATATGAAATGTGAATACACATTCCACTCACATTAATTCCTTGCTCGGATTAGCCTTTGATAGAATGCATGTTCCACAAAACCAAAGCATGAAGATTTTCCTTTTAAACAATCCAAGCTATTTGTTACATCTTTTAGGTAGATTGGTTGCTCACGATGTTTTCTTTTTCGTTGATTAACATGGGAATTTCCATATATTTTATTTCCTGATTAATGTGCAAATTTATAGTTTTTAAACCTCCTAGAGTTAAGCTGGGGGGACTTATAATGTAGGCCCCATGATCCTGTGCTTCTTTGGCAATATGTCATTTTAAATCTGAAGTAAGATACATCTGTTACAAAAGAGAAAAAAGTCAAAGTACGTAACAGGAAAACTATAATTAGCACTGACCTAGCTTTTCTTCAAATTTCTAGGGGAAGCACAATGCAGCTGTCGCCCTGCTTCTGCAGCAACCTTGATTTCCTGAAGTTGGTTAGCTATGTCCTCTAAGAGTTGCAGCTGTAATGATTGCTTTCTTTCACTTGCTGCATGCTTTATCTTGTCTTGTGCACCTTTAATGGCATTCAGACTTTTCCCAAGGAGATCATCTGCAGCAACTCTGTTTTGTAACTTCTCTGCTTGCATTGTTGCATCTGAGAAACTTCGACAAATCAGGCCTTTAACTGTATACAAAGAACTGGTTTCAGTGCTAGTAACCAGGTGGCATGGTAAATAAAGTACAGAATTTCTCATCAAATAACAGGAAACATTTATGCAAACTAAGCAAAGAAAGGTTTAAATAAACCTATCATGTACCAATAGTAATTCGTAAATACTGCATGCCATCTATGAAGAGTGAAGACATCCCAAAAATGAATTTAACAGGTTTACGATCCCACACGCCATATACTTGATATAAGAATCAATCAATTGAGATTTATTTATCCACAATCTCATACCTTCAGTTGGGAAGCATATATCATCAACCACATGCACATCATAGATATTTGCATCATTCTCACTTCCCGTAGAATCACCACCAATCTTGTCTACACCTCCACACTCCTCCTGAAACTCATGAGGCAGCTGCTCTGGAGCTTTTGCATCAACTGCAGCAACAACTTCACCATAACCAACCTGATCTAAGCTTCGAGCAGATAGTGGAAGAATTTCAATCGTCTCCACGCGATCATCCTTGGAGCTATCAACTTCTGGTTTCAATCCAACCATGGGAATCTTCTCAGATGTCCCAGCAGACGGCTTATCCTCATTGATCCCTTTGATATGACCCACATTAATAGGTGGCAGTAGTTCTTGGGGCGAAAACGGCGTCTTCAAGCTGAACCCATAGTCATTCCCCAATTGCGGCATCGCGCCATTTCTACTATCCTTATACACAGATCTGGACGTGCTTGGCTCGCCCTCCACCATGGTGCTAGGAGGCGTCATCATATCATCCTCGTCGTCGTCGTCGTCGCCGTCCTCCGCGGCGAGGCCGAGGAGGCGGCGGTAGGCGTCCACCTCCTTCTGCAGCGCGCGGGACTCGCGCTCCCGCACGAGCACGATGTCCCGGAGCTCCTCCACCTCGTCCTCGTAGAAGGCGCAGCGCTCGTCGGCGGTGCGGCGCTGCTGGCGCGCCTCGATCTCGAGCGCCGACTTCTCCTTCTGCAGGCGCAGGATCATGGCCATCGCCTCCTCGGCCGCCGACGCCGCGGCGCTCCGCTCCTTCTCCAGCTCCCGCTGCAGCGCGGCGCGCGCGTCCCGCTCCTCCTCCACCACCACCACCTCCCGCCTCACCTCGCCGTCGTCGGCCGGGTGCTCGTCCACCTCCTCCACCCCATCGACGCGGCCCGATTCCTCGTGTTCGACGCCGTGGTCGTCGTCGGAGGAGGGGGAGGGGGAACAGGAGGAGGCGAAGGGGAAGCGGGAGAGGAGGGCGGAGGCGAGGGAGGCGAGGGCGCGGGAGGGGTAGCGGGAGAGGAAGGCGAGGAGGCAGGGGAGGTGGGGGCGGGCGCAGGTGCAGGGGAGGGGTACGCCGAGGAGGGCGAGGGCGCTGGCCGCGGCGGAGGCCGCCGCCGCGACCCAGAGGCAGGCCCAGACGAGCGCGACGTCGAGGACGGCGCCCGCCAGCGCCCGCGCCGTCCACCGCTCCGCCACGCCCGCCGCGCCGGGGCACCGCGCCATCACCGCATAACCGAGGAGGAGGAGGCGTGAGGGGAATTTGGTCTCGTTTTCGTTGCGGGCGGCGGCGGCGTGGGGGAATGGGGTCGGGATGGGGGGATCGGTGGAAATTTGGTGGTGTTCGCGGGTGGTGGATTGCGGGGGCGGCAGCGCGCGGCGGCTGGCGTGGGTGTTCGGTTGGGGGATTGTCTTGTGCGGGAGGGAAGACGAGACGACGGGGATTGGCAGTTTGGCAGGTTGTACACGCTAGGGGGCACGGCTATTTTCTGCTCCGACCGTAGTTATTTTATCTTTCTCAAAGCTTTTCTTTTCTTTTCTTTTCCTTTTTTTTAAAAAATTTTAAACACGGTACAACGCACGCTCACAGTTAACGCACACTCACTCATGTAAACACACGAGCATCTTCAAAAGACTAGCTGATATATTTTAAGATTAACAAGACAACACGGACACCTCGCTATATCTAAAGTAGTACTCCCTCCATTCATAAATGATCAGCATATATGGTTTATGGCTTTATGGTTGATATCAATATACTCTCACATGCCACTTAAATTTACATTGATTAACATGCAACACCGTTTCTTATTTCTTGCATACTTCCTCTGTCCTAAAATAAATCAATCTAGAAGGAGATGTGACTCCTCCTAGGATAACTAGGATAATGTATGTGGACATAGGGGTGTCCACATACATCAATCTAAGAGGGGTCACATTATTCTTTTTGGGACAGAGGGAGTAAGCATCAAGGGCAATTGGCACCAATGATCTTGTTTACATGCATGCACACACCACAAATTACAAGTAGTTGAATAGTACATTGAACAATGAATGCAAATGACCATTTAATAACGCACCGAAAAACGAAAAGTCACATATAGGAGTATCAAATATGCTAATCATTTTTTAATAACATTGAAAAAGTTATATGATGACCATTTGTGAATGGAGGGAGTACTACATATAGCATAATATTTTCATTTCATATTGTAAAACGGTTTGATTTTTCTTATCAAATTTATCAAGTTCTTAAAGGAATATAACAATATTTTCAACACAAAATAACCATACTATCAAAATATATTCAATATTAAATTTAAATAAACTGATTTTGTGTTGTAGATGTTACTAATATTTTCTATAAACTAGGATGGTAGCCCACGCATATGCGCGGGTATGTGCGTAAAATTTTATTACGAATGACCATGTGTGGATGGTTTTCAATCAAAAATATTCTTTCACTTTATTATAAGCTAAAATTGAACTTATTTAACTTGCTTTGAACGCTGGTTACTTGCAACATATAAATTATGAACTAAAATTACTTTAAACCGTGTTGTTTCTAATTCATGAGAAAATTTTGTGTCAAAACATTAGATGTGTTTCATATGAATGTCCAAATTTTTTTGTTAGATTCTATTTGAAATTTTAAATATATTCATTTTATTAGTCCAGCTAAAATGATTGAATATTTCTATTTAGAATGGGTTATAAACCCAACAAAAATAAGTTTTAAATTAGATAAATTTTGTTCAATTCTCATTTCTTTTTATGTTCATTTCTATTGGATAAACCCAATTTATGAAGCATCTTTGAAATGTTTTGATCTCTGTAATTCGGGATGAAAATATAAGTGAGTTGGTCCTATAACATGGCATGGGGTAAAGGCATATATTCTAAATTATCTCGCTTTAATTAAGTAAGAAAAAATAAAATAGATGTTGTAGTATTTTCTTATAAAATTACCACTGTACTGGAGCGTCATGTAATAATTACACATTTCTAGACTGTTCTATGCTATATGTCACAAATTCATGATGTACTGTAGCAAGTTTTGCCAAAAAAGTGGATATGGTTTTTTAATTCCTATCTGGAATTGGCTTATATATTGCTGGGGCCACATCATGGTTGTTTCACTCTAAGATTCCTTGGTACAACCAATGCTTAGTATGATCAGTATGTTGTTCAACTGGCCACGTGACTTTATAGATCATAACATATAATATGTATATAATTTATATTCTATGATCATCTTAAGATTATTTATTTATCTCCTAAAATAATAGTTTATTGATAAAAGCATCAATATCAAAATGTATGGGTAAATTGCTCCTATATACAAGCTGAGAAAAAAAGTTGATAGAAAATCGATATATGTCTAATGGGATATAAGTACTGGGTCTACCAATTTGATAAGAAATTAAGATGGGATATTTTGATTTTTAGTGAGCAATTTTAGTATTTTCTTTTATTTAGGGTAAAATTTGCTACGGGACATTAAAAAACGTGTAATTAGCCGGGGGACACCGCAAGAACGTGTATTTGCTGCAAGACACCGAAAAAACTGGTAATTAGCTGTTGGAGGCCTACGACATTATTTTATAATATCCAAAGGTAATGGAGATAGAAACAATAAGGAAAGTATGACTTTTCGCCTGCCTACCAAGTCCGGCTCGCATACAACTTTGACGTTGCAGCAGCACCCGCTGCCAGCGAGGTGACTCTCTAGAGGGGGGGGGGGGGTCGAGGAGGGCCCGTGCGCCTGGGCCTGTGGCTTGCTATCATTCCCGCACTCGTCGCCACTGCAGCGCGAGGACCATGCCAACGCCGATGCTCTGCCACACACCGCGCTTAGGGTGAGCACAACGTGGACCACCTCCTGATTCATGCCGAGCAGGGCGCCACATAGCGTAGGCTATTGTTGTCAGTATCGCAGCTGTGCCATGGCACGCTGCCATGCCCTCAACTGTCCATGTCATGACTACCACGGCGTCAAAGCTATATGCGAGCCGCACATGGCAGGAAGAGGCAAAATCATACTTTCGCAATTGTTTCTCTCTCCTTTTCCTTTCGATATAAAAAAATAATGCCACGGGTATTCAACAGCTAATTACTAGTTTTTTACGGTGTCCTATATCAGATATATGTTATTGTAGTGTCTCTTAGCTAATTATATTTTTTTTTATGTTCTGTAGCAAATTTTACTTTTATTGAGTAGATGCTTCAATATGGATTTAGGTCCATAATGTATTTTTTTCTTAGCACTTAAATATAGTCAATATGGGCATCAAGTTATTGTTTTCACTTAAAAAATAATAGCTAGCTAGACCTAATAGGTCGAGATTCGTTTGTGGTCTTTTCATTGCCCATAAAAATAATTTTAATTTTAATTATCATAAAGATAGAAAAAACAGAGAAAAGTAACGCAGCACACCGCACAGGAACGGGGATGAAGGGAGGGTTGGGATGTTTCTTTTTTTTTTGAAAAAAATATTGATTTACTTAAAATAATGTGTTGATGTTTAAGTAAAAAAACCGATGGTTGGATGTTATATTTTTTCTCAGATTTATTAGGATTTTTTTCTAATTCAAGTGCGACAGGTAGCAGCTTAGCAAAACGCCCATAGAGATGGAGAGTAAGGGAAGATGGTTTGAGATGTTTTTTATTAAAAAAAATAGATACAATATCGATGTAAAGTAATGTGTGAGTCGATTTAAGCGGAAACCAATTGATAGATGTTTCTCTAATTTAAGAATATCATAGAACGATTTGGAAATATTTATAAGATGTTTAATGATCTTTAACACCTATTTTTTAAGATCATTTTCCATAAAAATAATTTTATTTTTAATCGTGATAGGGATAAAAAAAAAGAAAGGAACTGGGAGCTACATGGTACGGGGACATGGGAGGTATTGGTTTTCTAAGATAGATCTAACGATCTAGAATAATAGGTCCACCGATTTATTTTATTAGGGTACCACGTGATGACTTAAGTGTATTTATAGGGTGCCATGTGATGGTTTAGGAGTTTTGTAGGATGTTTAATAGACTTTTAGTATATAATAGATAAATAGATGGATGGATGGTAATACGTACGTATGGTTGCTTTGCTATATAGAAAAATATATTTTATATTTTTCTTCCGATTATACTATGTACGTTTTTTTTACTTATCACACAGGCATTTTTGTCCTTCCGATTTTTCTCTTTCTTCCAGCGAACGGACAGAACGTAAGCTTTATTTTTTTTTTCTGAATCATACGTACATATATACTTATGATTTTTGTTTGCCGACGGTACATATTTTCCCTTTTATACTGGGAAGGTATATACACCTAATTATTTTAAACTAATGGGTCCACCAATTTAAATGAAAATCAACTATAGATATAGATATGATCTAATGGTCTAAAATTATGGGTCCACCAATTAAATGAAAATCGACGGTGAGATTAGATAGTGGCACGTGGTGGCATAGGAGCGTTTGTAGAGTGCCACGTGACATCTTGAGAGCGTTTTTAGGAAGTTTAATGGACTTTTAGTATATAATAGATTTAACCAAACTTAATTAAGTTACTAATATAAAAAAGTTAAACGGATGGATCATCATTTTTTGTTTTACGTTGAAAATATAGTACCTTAGTACTTTCTCAATGAACCGTTCAATTCTCTTCCTCTGAACAATTTCGCTACTTCTAAATCCAATTACGTACTTAAGTTCTTCATGGTTATGCTATCGAAGAGGTATACAAGACAGTATCACACAATGTTTTGAATTCGTGCCAATGTCCTACTAATTCTCTGCTAGCTTAAATAGTAAATTCGATGGTTTGGTTTGAATCAAAATAGTTGGTAATCCCTCATTCTTCATTAATTACAATCTCTTCATTGTAATATAAAGCTTGGCTTCCCATTAGTAACAAAGGAAACATGATCAACATAACTCTAGCAAAAGAATTGGTAGGGTAGAAAACCAAAACAGCCCTTTCTATTTCAGTACTATACTCCATACATGTTCCCATCACAAAAGATAAATCTAAAAAGATAGAAATGCTATGTTTTTCAGATACACCAAAATTTCCAAGGATAAACAAAGATGTGTGAACGTGAATTCTTCCTTGCAAGCTTGTCTGCCCTGGAGCAACTCCACTCCAAATTGCTGTGTTTTGTTCTTCATGGCTGTATCTGTTGCGTTGTTTCCTTATCCCTCTTGTGTTTCTTCAAATTCTGCCGTCCCGTTCAAAAACCATCATACTTTGCAAATTCCTTACCGTGTGTAACTTTATTTCCTCCAGGCTCTTATGGCCCTACCTTATGTGTTTTCTTAGTATAAACGCATGCACCAACTCTTTTAAAAAGAATGACCCTTTTTTAATGGTTAGTGACAACTAAAACTATACCGGAAAGGTCCATAACTGTGTGCTCGATTACAAATTAAAACATTTCTTAAACATAAAGGATGTACTGAGAATCCCACTGCAACTTGCCATCGTCGATGGGATCACTATAAAAAAGGCACATATAGATCGGTATTATAGGTGCCGGAACAGTTAAAACCGGCACCTATATAATGTTTTCCACCTTCACATGTTGAAAAAAAATCAACACCTTTAAATGATTGTATGTGCAAAAATCAACACCTTTAAATGATTGTATGTGCCGTTTCTTGAGGAAAATAGATACCTATACTATATGTACCTTTTTGAAAAAAAAACAACACATTTACTATATTATATATGTCGGTTAATTAAAAAACCGGTTTTATATTGAGGGAAGTGACCAGGCTCGCCGTAGTTTAAACAGACCCCTGGCTTTCCTCCAAACTCTTTCTTGGGCTGAGCTGGCTGTGCTGGAGCCATTAGCGGGCATGGAGCTAAGCTGCGGTTGTGTTGCCTAGCATTGTTGTTGTGGCTGCCACTACTACCGGCGTGGAAATTGCCCGGGTGGTAAGGACGGTGTTGATGGACAATCATGGTGGAAGGTCCACCCTGCTGCTGTTGTTCCCCTGGTGTGCCCTGAACTGAGCTACTTTCCTTTTGCGGTCCATCTTGTTGCGTTGATCTTCCTGATGGATCACCTTGTCAACTAGCTTTTCTAAATTAGCATAATCTCCAGAGATCAGCTGGTTGGTCGGTTCATCATCAAGTCCAGATAGAAACTTCTCTTGCCTCTCGGCATCGCTGCGCACGTTCTGCAGGGCGTAGAGCGCGAGGCGGTTGAAGTTTCTGTCTTTGTGTTCCCATTTGTAGGGGATAGGCAGAAAAGGATGGAAAACAAGGAAAACAAACTGCTCAGAAACTAAGCTTTATTTTATTATAATTAAAGTGCAATTGTTCTGATCTAAATTAAAACAACTAAAAAAACAAGCAACATCCTTATTAAGACAGCCATACCAACACATGATATAGACTGCCAACTAGCCCACAAGCGACAAGCCTAAACACGGAAACTAACAAGGAAACAAACTAAGCAAAGCGGTAAAAAGTAAAGGTGGCAGCCCTAATGCTTAGAACAGCTCCTGGAGTCACTCAAGTAGGTGTCATCACTGTCAGGCTCGAAGCTGGAGCAACCGCTACTACTACTGGGCGTGGCGAGCAGCCAACCACCGCTACCATTAGACACTGAAGCTGACACTGGAGTGAAGGTTAGTGCTGGAGTTGGAGAGGGAGCTGGAGCTGGTGTTGGTGAAGGTAGAGGTGGAGTTGGAGGTGAGGGTGGCACAATGCGGGGAAGCGGCTCTAGAGATAGAGGTGGTGGAGACGGGTTCCTGTGCACCAACTGGATGCACACGGGCGTTGTGGTAGACTTCCCTGGCATGGCGCCGATCCTGAGCCCACCTGGTGCTGGACGCTTCCGCAGAATGGCATTCTTCTTGAGGCGAGCCACCTCATCCTGCAAGCTGGCTATCTTCGCAAGCTTATTGTCGTTGAGAGCCTTGGATGCCTTGTGAAGATCGGAGTGCATCTTGTCCAAGTCCTTCATCACAGCGCACATGCGTCCAAAGGTAGTGGCATTCTCCCCTGACGCTGACCTGAAGGTACTAACGTTGGCGTCACCGCTACGGCGAGGGTGGTAGCAGTAAGCAGTGCTGCGGAGGTCATGGTCGTGCAGCTCCCTCATCCTGGCCATCATCCTTAAAGCAGCCTCCTGGCAAGCATGCTCAAAGGTGCCTCCTGTAGCAGTAACTACCATGTTGGGCAAGACAGTGGGAATGTCGTGCACCTCCAAGCGGACCTGGTGCGGGAACTCGCCACTGAGGGGGCGAAGCTGTGTGTACTCCGGGTAATGAGGGTAGCCCACTGCGATCGCCATACGACCCAGCTCTGCCACGAAGCCATCCATGCCCTGACCGTGTGTAGGGGGAAGGTTTGACATCTATAGAAGTCAAAGGGTAGAAATCAATGCATGCTCAAATCCAAATTAAATAAAGCAATAAATGACTCAAGTAAATAAGCAAGTAAGAGCAACTTTTTATGCATAGAACATTTTACTTGAACCAAATAAACATACTAATGACACTGTCTAAACAATAAAATAATGCGTAAAATAAATAGATAATAGTAATAAGCATAAAGATTGCATCCCATCGAACCAAGACATGACTTAATGCATACCTCCCATTAAATAAATTCCCGACTAACTATCAAATGAAATTCCAATTGACCCCAAATCTATTTACCCAAAGTTACTAATACCCTAGACTGACCTTAATTTTAAATATCTCATTCAAATAAGCGATCAAGATTTTTCCCCGTAAACCAAGGAAGAAAATTCTCAAATTTTCCCTGAAACAAATCCAAATGCAAAAGAATATATGCATATAAAAGAGTTTCAGAGAGCTCTTAATGTTTCCAGTTGGCCTGTCCTATGGTCAAGGTCGGCTCTAATACAAACTTGTCACGCCAAGAAATTTACGAAACAAAATTCCGAGCTGAACGTGCATTAAATGACATAGGCGTGTCTATCAAAACCATGCGCCCATAGCCCACCGTTAAGCATATTTTAGTTGTTTTAATACTCTAGTGGTACACGTCCAATATCATCATCATTAAACCAAGATTTAAGTTACATGTGAGATCCCCCATATAGTAAGCTAGTAGACCTAAGCATAGCTGAGTATTTCCTAAACCAACATTCTAGTCATATTAATACCCATTTTATCAATGGGTTAAGGTAAACAATCTATAGACAAGTATAGGTAACCATCCCACGTGACATTGTAAAATGGTAAAATTTGCTACAAGACACTCAAAAAATGTGTAATTAGTTGCGAGACATAACAAAAACGTGAATTTGCCCGAGAACACTCCAAAAGTGTGGTAATTTGCTGCAGGACACTATACGCATTAAAATATAATATCAGCTCAATGGATGAGAGAGAACCCATACAAAATGACCATTTTGCCCTTCTTCTTCTCCCAATCCTTCATCGATTCCCCAATCCATCGCAGACCGGCCGACCCAAATCCCCATCACCCCATCATGCCATCGATGGACGATGGCTGATGTGGTGCCTAGAGCCGGCGCCGCACGCCAGAGGGCATGTGGAGGCTAGGAGGGGTGCGTTCGCCGGGTTCGTGGGCAGCGGCACAGTAGGTGGCGAGCAGGCAATGGCAAGCTGGGCAGGAGGCGCATGGCGCAATAGCAGTGCAGGTGCAGCAGCAAGCCAAGCAAAAGCAGCCATCACTCCACCAGCAGAAAACGGATAGTTCCTAAATGTGAATCTTTGCTATTTGTCAATCCATCACTCCAGTACTCCACCATGCCAGGGATGGCCGCGAGGAGCTTCCTATTACGCTTGCTCTCAGCGGCCACGTTCCTAAGCTCGTGCAACGTGTCAAGGAGACCAGCAAAGCTTGTGGCACGCATGATCAGCGGGGGGCTTGGGGGTAGGGATGAGGCCGATGAAAGTGGCAAGCCATTGGACCTCGCTGCAAGTGAGCGTCGAAAGAAGACCGAAAGAAGGAAGAAGAAGGGCAAATATGTCATTTTGTATGGTTTCTCTCTCATCAATTGGGTGGATATTATATTTTAATGCGTTCGGTGTCCTGCAGCAAATTACCATATTTTTGGAGTATTCTCGGGCAAATTCACATTTTTGTGATGTCACAGCTAATTACACACCTTTTGAGTGTCCTAATGCAATATTTAATAGAAAACGAGACGTTTGCGAAATAGGTACAATATGATTAATTAAAATGTATGACTTGCCTCGGCCCGTGCGGCAGGAACTTCTGGGACCACTTCAAAGTAAAGTGGAGCTTCGGATTCACCGGAATCTAAGCGAAGCACACATACAAAACATGCTATAAGTCTATTAAGATAGAAAAAAAATCATTTTTAATGGATTCTAAGTATTTTTATGAATTTACTGTAATTTGAGTGGGCTCAAACGGAGCTCAGATGAATTTTCTATGAATTTTAGAAGATTGACTGTGCTTTTAGAAAAACCCTTAAATAAAATATTGCGCATTAAAGCCGATGGCTGACGTCACTGAGGGAGGGGGCCGGCGCCGACAGGTGGGCCCCATCGGTCAGCGGCGCAAGTGTCTGATCCACCGTGGACAAGTCCACGGAGACGGAGACGGGTGCACCATGTGACGGCGGTCATGTGGGCGGTCGAACCAACGGCCCTGATCTGCCGCGTGGCAGATCGGGCAGCTGAGATGCGGCAGTGAGCGGGCACGACCTCAGCTGAGCGGCGTCGCGCGGTCACCGGCGGCGACACGGGGGATGGCGGTTCGTACAGGGAACGGCGGCGCACCCAAAGGGGCAGCGGCACGCATGGGAAGGCAGAGAGGGCAAGCTAGGGAGGGGGTTCCTCACCGGCCGGCACGGAAGGGGACGACGGCGGCGGTGAGGAAGGCGACAACCTGGCAGCAGAGGGCGCGGACGGGCAGCTCAGCTGCGGGATCTAAGAGAGAGAACGAGAGGGGTTTGAGGGGGGAAAAGAGGGTTCACGGCGAGCGGCACTGTCGGCCGGGAGGCAGCGGAAAAGGAGGTGCTCACCAGCGACCGAGGCGAGACGTGTTCCGGTGGCGAGGAGCAATGGCCGAGGAGCAGGCGGGCTCGGTGAGCGCGGCGGTGGCGACGGCGCGGCTAGGCAGCAGCCCTAGCGGTGGCCGGAGATGGTGGAAGGCGGCGGCGCTAGCTTCGCACGGCACGAGAGGGAACGAGCGAGCGGGGAAGCAGCGGTGGTTGCGGAAAGAAATGGAGGAGAGCTCGCGAGGGGGTTTTATAGAGCCGCGGGCCGGATGGACCTCTCTCCCGTGGTAGGCGGCAACGGCGGCGGTGAGGGGCGATGTCGGGGCGTGAAGCCGGGAGGAAGTGGGGCCGCGTGCGGCCGTTGCGGGCGCGGGATTCGTGGAGTGGGGCGCGCACACGTGGGCGAGGCGCGGACAGTGGGGTTACTGGGGCGCCGGGCACGGGTGGATGTTGTTCTCCCCCTCCGATTTCACCGGCGAGAGGAAGGGACGGGCCTGACAGGTGCGCCCCACCCATCGGCGACCCGTGGAGGAGTGGGCGCTCGCGGGGCCCAGCTTGCTGAGCCTTCGGCCGGCCTAGCGGCAGCGAGGGCAGTTGTGTGCGCGCTCGGGCTAGAGCAGGCCGGCGGCGGGAAATTGGGCCGGAAACAGTCTATCGGCTGAAAAAGAAAAGAAAATGGTTTTGAAGTTAATAATTCCGATAATTTGTTTTCAATTATTAAAATTACTTCCTTTGTTCTGAAGGGCGTGACACTTGGTCCATGTTTATATACACGTAGAAAGAAATTAATTATATTGCTAGCAAGACATTAGATGTCTAATTAATAAGAATTAATGTTGACATCAATTTACAATTTTTTAGAGTAGCTCTTACAGAACAATGACTCGTATGAAAAAAATGTACTACTTAGGGTTTACGATAACTGAAATTGATGAATTATCTAATTTATACGATTGCTATTTGAGGGTATAAACGAATAAATTAACTTTTAAAAAGTTAAAATTTTATTTTAGAAAAGTATTCCAAGATTTTTTTTTCAAAAAAGCACCATTTAGAAACTTGGAATGCATGAAAATAAAAATTGAAAATATAGAATCAGGAAAAAAATAGGCCCTTAAACTCGCTTATAACACTTACGTCCTACTAAGAGTTCTATCGATATTGGTTCATATTATGCTCACATTTATAACATAATGATTTCTTTCACCTCATGAACAAATAATAAAAAATCTAAATACGATATAACACAATCTATCTATCTATACCTATATTAATTGGACACTTTCTATGAGCTCTCACGTTAATAAGAAAAGTCTAACCGTTGAATATAATTAATTAATTTAATCAGAATCATAGATGCAATATTGATTTAACGCCATAGGCCTGTCTACCGTCAACTTTATGGGCTCTTTCCATAGCCCATATGTTCTTATCTCTAGTCAATTGTATCCGGGAGAGGCAGGGGCCGACACGCGCCAGCTGGCAGCCTGGCACCCTCTCCCAAGCGCGATTTTTTTCATTTTCTTTTTTTCGCGGTTTTTTTTCATTTTTCATTTTGCGCTTTTTCTAATTTTTTTAATCTTCAGCACACATGTTTTCAAATGTTTGAGTTAAAAGTTTTTAAATTTTAATTTGAAAGTTTTTAAGTCTTAACGTAAAAATTTTCAAATATGGACTTAAAAATTTTCAAATCTCGAGTTGAAAGTTCTTAAATCTCCAGTTGGAAGTTTCTAATATGAGTCGAAAGTTTTCAAATCTGAGTTGAAAGTTTTTAAAATTTGTTTTACAAATTTGAATTTTGAGTTGAAAATTTTTAATGTTTGAGTTGAAAGTTTTTAAAATTTGACTTCAAAGTTTAAATCTTAAGTCGAAAGTTTTGAAATCTAACTTGAAAGTTCAAATTTCGAGTTGAAAAAATTTAAAAAATTGAGTTTTGAGTGTCAAATTTTGAGTTGAAAGTTTTAAATTTTACGTGGAAGTTTCTTTCACATATAGATTTCTTTTCAATATGTTAGTAAAAAAAACTTCCAATAAAAGGAAAATCTTTCCTTAATTACCGTCATTATCCTAAACTAACTCGGTTAGTTACGTTGATTCCTCCGGAATCGCCGGCGCGCGTTAGCTTTTCTGCACAACTATATCTGATGGAGAAAGGCAGGTAACAGTCTAGCAGATGGAAGCATGAGGCCACGAGCAGAACCGTGAGCATAATACGAGAGACTTCACCTTGCCGGGGTGTCCATTAACACGATTGAAAACTTCAGCAAAGGAGTCGCTCCAGCCGCCAATTCGAACAGCATATATGCATGGACGGATCGACCTGCTGTTGAGATTGCATATCCCGCATGCATGTGCACCAACCTGCGCAAATGGAAAGAAGATCGAAGTAGATAAGTTCAATTATATTTTGATGAATCGGCGGCGGCGGGGGAATCAGTCTCATTGTGAGTAGAGCACAGCAAGTTCATTTGGATCTTTAAACGGCAGAAGAAAAGGCATCAGATATGCATCAACTGATCTGTACGTTGTCCTAACATATCCAATCCTTTTTCCCGTTGCAGATCTACTATTAGTTTTGTAATACAATGGCCAACAATATTCATGCCTGGATTAGGGTCGAATATCATCTGCACAAATACAGTTCATTAATTGTTGACCAAATTAATACTTATTCTCCTTGGCCAGCATACATAATCACATTATATTTCTATATCATGATTGTGGGTGTTTGCACGCAAGTTTCATACCTATGCTTATTGCTCGCTTTATTGTAGTGAATAAATCAAAATCACCTATCTAGGTGGTATCATCAAATTAGGAGTGAAATAAAAGAAGAGTCAAGACACATCATCGCAGGTTCCTAATTCTTAAATTTAGATTAATAAAGAATTGAAATACTAAAAATCAGAGCCCTAAGAGGAGGACAATCTAATATTTTCAATTTAAATTTTCGGTATAATCAAACTAAAAAAATTTCGTATTTATTAACTATGAGTCCACATTAGATATGGCTCGCTAATATTTTTTTATTTTGAGAACTATTAAATTAGCAAAAAAAACTAAATCGAAACTATAGACAAGCACAAAGAACGCATTTGATACTCGAGTACTTTGCATTGAGCTATTCTACAATTTAAAACTAATTAATAAAAAAATTAAAATTAAGATAACAGTAAAACTTTATGACGTGAAAAAACTATGAACAAACAAAATAGAATTAATAAATTTGTATTATTAATTCATATTTTTTATCAATAAAACTATGAATTAATAAAAAAATTTACTATTAATTTTAATCTTTAGAAATATGAATAAAATAATAGATAATGTAATGTAAAGTAAATACTAGAAAAAGCGACGTGAGTTTTTTTTTTCCTAGGAGGATATGGCCCTCGGAGCCAAATGGCCACCTACGGAAATTTAAACTGGGGTGGAGCTCGTCGTTCGCCTGCGAAGATCAATTTTTTCAGGCGGATCACTTAAGAGGTCTGCCTGCGAAAATACCTTTATTTTCGTAGACGGGCCTCTTAAGGCGTCCGGTTGGAAAAAAATAATTTTTGCAGGCAGAACCTTATGTGGTCCGTCTGCAAAAATCATGCCTGCAGAAAAAATATCTAAGTCCCATCATTATCTTCTCCTTCACCATCCTAAGTCCCATCATTATCTTCTCCTTCACCATCCTTACCCTCTCGGCCACTCATTTCCCTTCCTCTCCTCTCTTTCTCTCTCATTTCCTTCCTAGTAGACGGCAGGTCACGTGACGGCCTCCCTCTCCTGGTGATGGTGGTGGCTCAGTGACGAGGAGGGGAGGCGTTGGCCGCAACGAGGAGGAGAGGGGAGGTTGGCGGTTCAGCTCCTCCCTCTCTCGGCAACAGCGGCGGCTCAGCGATGAGGAGGTCACGACGACAACAACGATTCCTCCTGGATCTGCCGTCGGCTCGCCCTGGGCGCGCGGATCCACCGCCAGCCGGCCATGAGTGCGCCGATCCATCGCCGGCAGGTCTTGGGGAGGGGAGGTGGTGGCGATGAGGAGGTGAGGGGAGGGGAGGGGATGTAGCGACTCGACTCCTCACTCTCCCGGCGATGGCAGTGGCTCAGCAACGAGGAGGTCACGACGATGATGACGATGCCTCCTGGATCCGCCGCCATCTCAGCCTGATCATGAGGATCCACCCCCGGCCGGCCGTGGGCGAGCAGATCTGCCACCGACCAGTCTCATGGAGGGGAGGGGAGGTGGTGGCGACGAGGAGGTGAGGGGAGGAGATGTAGCGGCTCGGCTCCTCCCTCTCCCGGTGACGGCAGCGGCTTAGCGACGAGGAGGTGGCAACGACGACTTCTAGATGTGCCGCTGGCTCGCACCGGGTGCGCAGATCCACCGCTGGCTGGCCACTGGCATGCGGATCCGCCGCCGGCTGGTCTCATTGAGGGGAGTGGAGGTGGTGGCGACGAGGAGGTCAGGGAAAGGGAGGGGATGCGGCGGCTCGGCTCCTCCCTCTCTCGGCGACGGCAGCAGCTCAGCGACGAGGAGGTCGCGACGACGACACGATGCCTCTTGGATCCGCTGCTGGCTCGCCCCGGGAGTGCGGATCCACCGCCGGCTGGCCGCGGGTGCACGGATCCGCTGCCGGCCAGTCTCGGGGAGGGGAGGGGAGGTGGTGGCGATGAGGAAGTGAGGGGAGGGAATGGGATACGGCGGCTCGGCTCCTCCCTCTCTCGGCAACGACGGTGGCTGAACGACGAGGAGGGGAGGCATTGGCCGCGACGAGGAGGTGAGGCGGTGGCTCGGCTCCTCCCTCTACCAGCTCGACGACGAGGAGGGCCAGCAGTGGCTTGGCGACGAGGAGGGGAGGCGGCAGCAGGGGTAGGGGTGGTGGCAGCAAATTTGTTTTTGTTCGCTGAAATAAATTTTGTATGAGGGTGGATCTACCGCTTGTGAAGATGGAGATGCTGCCTGCGAAAATAATTTTCGTAGGCCTTTGTTTACTGGCGGCCCTTTCCCCCGCCTGGGAAAACTACTTTTGGCCATCTGCGAAAATGATTTTCCTAGTAGTGCTTGTTTTCTAAAGCGATTTCGTATTGTTGGCATTTTTGAGTTTGAGGGGACGATGCCTAGGCCACGATGCATGAGTCCAGTGTATCTTGCTGTGCAACATTGGATGACAAAGGCGAGCGTCAGTATGGAGTAAGATTTTGTATATATTGTTATTGCCAAAATCCACAATTATTTTCAATAGGGAAAGTAAATTACTTGGTTTTTATTAATCTATCTATCTATTAAAAAAATATAATTCTACATTTAAATCGATTTATAAATTTTATATCTATGGAAATAAAATGTAACAATTATGTCGGAAAATCAAGATTCTTCTAAAATCTAGATCCACACAAAGTTGTAGGGGGGAATCCACTAATTGCCTTTAAGAGATATTTTGAAAAATAAATAACTGATAATTCAGCATATGATTAAAATTGTAATACTTATTTATAAAAACAATAATTAGCCTGTGCAAAGCACGGGTTGACGGCTAGTACATTATAATTATTATAATTATTATGTATTCAACTCTCTATTTCAGCTTACACAGAGCTAATTGTTGGAAAATCTCAACCCACGATGCTTAATTCTTCTCTCCCTGCCTCATACCTTTAATTTGTTTTAATGTTATTAACAAAATTAATTGTTAACCATATATGATTTGATATGTGGCAAAGCGACAGTGCTGCAGCGGTCGTGATCACCTTAGCTGCCTCAGATATGATGTTTCATCATGCGTGCGGAAGGCAAAGCTGCAGATGTGCATTGTGCTTCTGCAGCGGGCCAAAAAGAGAACGCTTTATTTATTAATAATAGATAGATCCGATGATTCAAATAATAGATGTAAATTAGTTAATATATATTTTAAATTGTTAATTTAATAAGTACACAATATAATGATGTAAACTTTATTTTAAAACAGTTTCATTGTTTATAAATAATAGTCCAAAGTAAGTAATAAAAGATAGATATGATGATTTAAATAACGAGTCCGCCGGTTTAAGTGCAAGTATAAATTAGTTAATATAGATCTTAAATTATAATTTGATAGGTACACAATATTATAATGGTGTAAAATTTATTTTAAAATAGTGCATTATTTAAAAATAATAGTACAAAGTAATGAGTATACCGATTTAAGTGGAAATTATCTTACATTATTAATTTAACGGGTAAATATATAATGGTTCAAATTTATTTTCAAACATTGTAGAGCTAATTTAGTTACCTCTATGATGGTATACGATGGTATATTTTTTGTTTGTAAAATTATGATTATTTAAAATTTTTACAGAGGAATAAGTGTTTTACAGAGGAAGTGCTGAAGCACTGAATAAGTACAACTGATAAAAACATATCTAGCAGCTCTTTACATTACAAAGCTAGCTGTAGGAGCTTGGACAGAGGGAATCTTGAAATGTAAAGTACTGTTTTCTTGTTTGAAGATAGGAAAAGACATAATTATTAGAACCGGACCGGGTTCCGACCGAAGAAAACTGGAACAGGGCCTTGGCCGGTCCGATCCAGCCTAAAAGATGGGTGTGAAATCAGACTGGCGGAAACCATTGAACGGCCGGTTTTTTCATAGAAACCGGTTAAAACCGGATTACTAGACCGCTGATTGGGTCGATGCAGCTCAGCACGTGGGAGGGAAGAGAGTTGCTATGTCCATGTGGCAGGGAGGGAAAGTATCCTATAGGCACAAGCTCTCCGTTTTTTTGACAAATCGATCCTTCTCAAAAACTTATTTCGAAACTAGTCATTGCAAAAAACTTCAACCAAAAATAGGCCGTCGACTCAGCGCCAAGGACATTGGCGCTGATCTATAACGTCTCAGCGTCAATATCATTGGCGCTAAGCCCTAATCCGAGGTGGCATGAATTTTTTGAGTCATCGTAGCTCAGTGCCAAATAGGTTGGTGCTGAGGTACTGACGATTTAAATAAATGTGAAGGCAATCTTTTCCAATGAGCCACCTATACCAGAATGGTAGTAAGCTGCAGTTGTAGCCCCATAGACTAGGGTTCGAATCCCATCTCTCCCAAATTTTTTTTCTTTTTCAGTTTTCCCCTTTCTCTTTTCTCTATCTTTATCTATATTTTTTCCCATTTCTCTTTTCTCTCTCTTTATTTATTTATATGTTTTTTTCTTTTCGGTTCTCTTGTTTTCTTTTCTCTCTTTTTATCTATATTTTTCCTTTTCTATTTGTCTCGTAATATTATCTTCAAAAGATATGCTTTATTTGCAACTTTTTTTTGAATTTGGAAAAAAATATTAAAGTGGTATATTATATGGCAAATGGGAACTTAAATTGAAATTTCAAATCAAATTTAAAATAAAAGAAATTATAGAAATTTGAAGGAGCATATACTTCTTTCATATTGGCACTCAAAATCAAATTCAAAATAAAACAAATTTACAAACGAAAATTCAAATTTAAGTTTTCAAATTTGCGATGTAAATTGAAAATTAAAATAAATTTATAAGTAGAACATTTTAATTTGAAGAGAAAAATACTATCCTAATATTATATAGATTTTAATAGATAGTAATCTAAATATTATATAATATAAGTTTTCAAATCTACGATGTAAATTGAAAATTAAAATAAATTTATAAGTAGAACATTTTAATTTGAAGAGAATGGTAGGAAAGTATGTTAGGTGGAAGAGAAAAGGAAAAAAAAAAGGAGGGATAAGCAGGATTCGAACCTAGCACCTGGATTAGAGCTCAGCCAAGGTCCATGGTGCTAAGCAGTTATATCTCACTGCCAAGGTCCATGGTGCTAAGTCCATGGCCTATTTTTGGTTGAAGTTTTTTTTGAAGGGACTAGTTTCAAAATAAGTTTTTGAAAAGGATCAATTTGTCAAAAAAAACGGCGCAAGCTCTCACATCTACATATCGTATACATCAACTAACAAATACCACTAAAATATCTAAAAAATCATACATATACTTTTTCAATAGTATTATATCTAGCTAGGGTAAAATCTTAACCTCAAATTCATTATATTTTAGCCTAAAAAAAATCCGACGGTTTTAAGGTTGTAATTCTGTCAGAATTTTATCTTTTTTTACTCTCTACGTAGAATGAATTTGAAGATTCGACTTTGTACGTATATGTAATACTATTAGAAGTATATGTATGAATATTTGTAAAATTGTTTGTGATATTTTTTAGTTGGTATATATGGTGTGTAAACGCGAGGTCATATATATAGATACGCTCCCGTGGCAGGGAAGCCGGTGCCTGCTTTCACCCCCAAGTAATTGCCTATTCTTAAATCTTTGCTACAATATTGGTTAGGGTTGTTGCAATGTGACGGAAGACTCTTGCATTGCATTCAAGCCTCAATCTTGCTCTAGCAGTCTAGGTTTTTTTTTATCAACATTTTAGATACAATAATGTAGAGTTTAGGTGGCGATCCCATGCATGGTTATTCGTGTAACACAACTAAAAAACAATTTTTTTACGCGGACTCATATAGGTTGCAGGTGGACCGTAACTGATCATGTCGGCAAAAATCGACCTATATTTTCGCATACGACTAATTAAGAGGCCCTCATATAAAGATCTATTTTCGCAGATGAGGCTCTTAAGGGTCACATACAAAAATGAGCCTACTTTCGCATGCGAGCCTCTTAAATGGTCCACATGCGAAAATACCTCCTCTTCTCCACAATTTTATTTCTTACTTTCTCTCTCTTTCCCTCCTCACCACTTCAAAATTTTTTCTCCTCTTGTCCTCTCTCGCCCTTTTTCTCTCCTGGTATTATTTTTTCTCTCATCTCTCTCTTCCTCTCCTCTCCTCTCATATGAACGGGAGCTGGTGGCAGTGGGCGGCTGTGCCGCCGCTCGACAAGGAGGCAGCCGGGAAAGGGTGGCGCCGCCGCCAACGACGAGGAGGCCGCTAGGAGTGGTGCCATTCTCGTCCCCACCTGGTGCCGCCACAGCCGATGATGAGGAGGAGGCGGCCAGGAGCAGCACCGCCGCCGATGACAAGGAAGCGACTAGGAGCAGGCAACTAAATCCCCATCCCTGCCTGACGTCGCTGTCGTCGCCGATGAGGAAGAGGCGGCCAGCCGCGATGGCCGGATCAGCCACCGCCGGCACCACAATAGCCTGATCCGCCATCGCCGGCCCAGTGACGGCCGGATTTGCCGGCGCCGGCGCCACGACGGCCGGACCTGCACTGTCGGCGCTATTGAGAGCTAGGGTTTCGATTTTTCCTTTTTCTGAGTTTTTTGTTATCTTTTGGCTTCTTATTTTTTAAATGTGGCCGACATAAGTACCAATTTTCATATGCGGGTGTGCCACCCGTACGCAGACCTTTCCGTACCGACGAGCACCCCAACCGTATGAAAAAATAGGTTTTGGCCATGGCCGTCCATGAGGGTGCGCGGCCGGAGCACCCTCACAGGACCCAGTCTTCAAGGGTCCCTAGGCTCAAAACTCTAACACTAGATATACAGCCTAACTAGTCCTGAAAATCTATTATTTTCTTTTTCACGTTGTTTCAATTTCGGTCATGCATCCTTGCCAAGGGACTATCTAAAATACTGCCATAAGTTCTTTTAATGAAAAAACTTTCAAATCTAACTATAGAATAAATGTAATATAATTCCACTATAACTTTATTATAACTATAATATAACTTATATATAAGTATTAAAATAATATATGCAACTTTATATCTAACTTATATAGAGATTACAACGTAGTTACAGTGCAGTTACACTGTATTTACAATGTACTCCCTTTCTTTCAGGTTATAAGACGTTTTGACTTTGGTTAAAGTCAAATTGTTTCAAGTTTAACTAAGTTTTTAGAAAAAAAATAATAACATTTTCAACCCAAGACAAATTTACTATAAAAATATATTCAATTATTAATTCAATGAAGCTAATTTGGTATTATAAATATCACTATATTTGTCTATAAATTTAGTTAAACTTGAAGCAGTTTGAATTTGACCAAAGTTAAAACGTCTTGTAACTTGAAACAGAGAGAGTAGTATAGTTACACTTCAACTATACTTACATTTGAAAGTTTTTTACCAAAAAAAAAAATTGTGACAGTTTTTTAGCAATTCCGATCGCGAATTGTGCCGCTTCGGCTCTCGAGCAATCGCGCCGCCTGCGCCTGACGCCGTCGCTGCCCGAGAGAGAATCTCCTGAGTCCCTGATGAAGTGACGAGTGGCACATCGACGCCTGCTGGCTGCCGGCCTTGCCGCGTCCCTGACCGGCCAGCCGTGGTGCCGCGCAGCGCGTGCCCACCGCTCGCGCCCCTGACCTGACGGCTGACGCCGCGGCCGCCGGACTGCATGTCCGCTTCACTGCTTGGTGCTTGGTTGCTTGCAGATGATTGCCTTACTTCCTCGTAATTTTTAATCCGGTAACCCCTCGTGTCGCTTTTCAAGTGAATATTATTGTATATCAGTTTAGACCATTTTACATTGCCATGAAATGTATTACAGAGTATAAATTATTGTAATATTATATTATCAATTATGTTTTTAACCTTCGTTACGATTTTATACGGGCTCCCGAATTTGATGAGACGGCCTTGGTTTTGGCCGTATGGAAAAATGTTTTTTTAATACTAGTGTAAAGACGCTCTCATGCTCATGGCTTCTTGGGGCACGTGCATTCACCATTGCAGTTCCACCCCCTTTCTTGAGTATCCAATAAGAATCCATGTGCTCACTCGCTTTGCTTCTGGCAGACAAAAAAGTAGCGTAGCATATGCATGCGACATTCTGTCTTCTCAGCTGGAATATGATTCAAGCATCTCTAATTTGGTTCAAGGAGCCCTTGATTTTGAGACAACATGTTTCACAAAACCAAGACTTAATTATGCAAAACACACGTTAATATTGTACTATGGAAAATGCTACACGTACGACTTTCGCTTACGATCTTGATAGGATCAAACGTAGATGACGGAGACGGCACAGGGTACCTAACGGGAGCACACACTAATAGAAAAAAGATTTTTCATGACGTTGCCCTATGATTTTTACTGGCGGAAAAATACGAAAACCGTCAGCAAAAATGTAATGAGGGGTGGAGGGCTACGGACCGCCAGCAAAAACAAATCTTCGCTGGCAGCCGAGCTAAGCGGGCCGCCAGTATAGATGTAGCCATTTTCGCTGGCGGCCCACTTAATACACTGCCAACGAAAATCGTATTTTTGCTGGTGGATCGTACAGAGTACCGCTGCTTTTAAAGTCCACCGCCCATGGCCCACCTCTCGCCATTAAGTTCACGCGTCTCTCTCCCACTGCCTCCCTCCTCTCTCTCTTTGACTCTCTCCCACATCCTCCTCTCTCCGACTCCTCCCCCACCACCTCCTCTCTCGCTCATTCGCCGCCTAGGCCTCGATCGGGAGCTGCGGCGGCTCGGGCGACGGGCAGCAGCCGGATCCGGTGGCGCAGAGGCTCGGGCGACGGGCGGTGGTCGGATCCGGTGGCGCGGCGGCTCAGGCGACGGGCGGCGGATCCAGTGGCGCGACCACTCGGGCAACGGGAAGGCGCGAGGCGGCGGATCCAGGTCTTTCTCCCCCGCTCCTCCCTCCTCCCCTTCCCCCGCCTCCACCACCCCCTCTCCCTCTCTCAGATCTGGCGCACGGGCCGCGGTGGAGACAGCGGTGGGGCGCTGCAACGGCGGTGGTGAGGCAGAGGCGGTGGAGGCCGGCGGGGCTCGGCAGCGCGTCGTCAATGCGGAGGCAGTGGAGGCCGACGGGGCTAGGTAGCGGCGGCGGTGATGGTGGAGGGGACTTCAAAATTTTGTTAATGTATTGATTTTTGTGATGCTTGGATGGTTGGGTGAATGAAAATTTTTTACTGTAAATCGTTGATGTAAATTTATGTGGAATGTTTGGGTAAATTTCTGTGAAAGTTTTGAATGGTGGAGCGTTGACGGAGGCGGACGGAGCGGTGTTGCTCCGTCCGTCGTTTTCTTTTTAAACTTGGCCAGCATTAACACTGGTGGCTGGCACAGTGTAACCCGCCAACGATAATTCATTTTCGTTGGCGGTCGTCTTAATCCAACCGCCAGCGAAAATAGATCTTTACTGGCGGTTGGCTTAAGACGACCGCCAGCGAAGATCTTGATCTTCACTGGCCTTTGCTTTGTGGCGGCTCCAAATTTTGCTAGCGAAAACCCACAATGTCCGCCACAAAAAGATGGTTTCATCTTTTTGGTAGTAGTGACACGCACGCTGCAGTCCAAGAACGTGCATGGGCTCGGAAGCCTAGCTAATTTGCCTCTTTGCTTATGCAGGAAACGTATTTACATCTTCTCTTTTTTAACCATAAACCTGTCGTTCCCTGTCCTGTCGTCTCATCTAATCAAGCACTAATCCAGATCATATGCCATACGAAGACGAAAATATGTCCATACTTGCCGGAGAGAAATGATCAAAGAGCAGAGAAGGAACTTTGATGGCCTATTCATCTACACGACATGGGGTATTTGGCTCCAAAGAAATACAAGAATTTTCAACAATAACTATGGTACAGTGTCACAGGTGGTGGACTCCATCATCAACATGTGCAAAGCTTTCGATGAAGCGCAAATTGTTTAGATGTTAAAATGCCGACTTTTGATATTAGTGGCTTTGCACTTTCTCAAAGTGCTGTAATTCCTCCAATGTCTAAATCTGAAGACACCTCTTGGAGGTGTTCCTGTCCATGAAACTGCTTCTTTCTCCTTTAATGAATAGGCAGAGCTCCTGCCATTATCCCTAAAAAATATATGTCCATACTTGCTTGATATTCTTTAGTCTCTCTCTCTCTAAATTTTTTTTACTTGTGCAATGACCATGGCCATATAATGCTTGTATTTTTTTCAACATCGATTTAATCTAAATTTTGCTTTGCAAAACATGCCATTGTTTTCAATCAACCAGTTTCGGTAATGAAGACAAGTGAAGATGGTAAGGGGAATTATCCTAAGCTAGGCCACTTGATAAGTCCAATGCTGAGCGCTGAAGTACAAGTAGTACTATATAAAATTTGATTATGAATGAATTGCTCGTGCTAGCTGCACAAGGAGGCTTATGAGAACCCTTTTTTTTCGACAAATTGATCCTTTTCAAAAACTTATTTTAACATCAATCCCTATAAAAAAACTTCAACCAAAAATAGGCCGCAGGCTCAGCACCAGTGCCGAAGACGCTGAGGTTAGCCGACTCAGCGTCAACCACCTTGGCGCTAACACCCTGCCAGCGTGGCAGCTGAGCCGTTCCCCCCGGTGACAATGTTCATACGATCTATACCTATCAACATCAACATAAATCAGTATGAATCCCCAAAATATTCACAATACAATGGCGCTATACATCCCTCCCAAGTTCACCCTTAGCTCAATAGTGTATAACTTGCAAAAACAATATGTATCCTCTATACCAACATCAATATACAACTACAACGTTGCATTCTTACCCACATTCCCTAATTCACACCACAACCCGAGCCACATTCAACAAACTACGGTTTCAACCAAAATACTCTACAAAAATAAGGAAAACATTGGGGAAGTTAGGGTTTTTGGAGGGAATTTACCTTACAAATCAATCTCCAACGCAATGCGTACAAAATAGCCTTCGATTTGAGGGAGATTTGAGGAGATATTCGGAGGGGAGCAGAGAGGGCGACGTGGATGAACCCTAGCCGCGAGGATAAAAAGAAGGGAGTGCCGGGCCTGGGCGGCTCGGTCGCGATCTATAGGCTGCAGGCTCAACGCCAATGCGTTTGGCAAGGTTAGCCGTCTCAGTGCCAACCGCCTTGGCACTGAGAACCCTGCCACGTCGAAGGGGGATCGGCTCGGCCGCCACGTTAGCAGGGGTTCAGTGCCAACACGTGTGGCACGGTCATGTAGGAACTCAGTGCCGACTTCTCTGGCGCTGAGCCGATGGCCTATTTTTGGTTGAAGTTTTTTGTAGGGACTACTTTCGAAATAAGTTTTTGAAAAGGACAAATTTATCAAAAAAAAAGGTTATGATACAGCAGGCCAAGACATCATCGTGGACTTGAGCTTTGGATATGGGCTCAATAGTGGAAGAGGAATCCATTTCATCGTTAACAACCGCTGGAAAGAAGCGTTTTACCGTACAACAATCGTAAAAAAGAATCCTATGTATAGCAGCGCCGTAAAAATACCACATACTATTTTGTATATATGTGTAATGCATTGAGAATTGGATGGCGTAGAGATATATATTGGTTATGTGATTATTTTTGTTTGTTGTTTTTTTGTAAACTGTAAAACTTGGGATTTAGAATTAAGCATGCGTTAAGACTTAAATTGTTTTTAAAAAATACTTGAACAAATGGTTCCAGTTAGGATTACAGGAAGATATTCTTCTCTCGTGGGTTGTGCACTTATATTTACACGGGCAAATGAAATCTTTCTTCTTTTCTATAGGAAGACGAGAGTTCTAGCAAATCAATTAACAAAGGAGGACGGAGAAAGATACTCTTAAGTGTTTTACTCCCTCCATCTCATAAAATATCAACTTCTAAGGATGAACATGGATAAGCATTTGTCTATATTCATCAATGGAAGATTTTTTTTTTTACAAAGGGTGTACAGAGGAAGAGCCAATGCACTGAACTCGTACAACTAATAAAAACAGATGTAGCAGCTTTTTACATTACAACTAATAAAGCACTGAACTAGGAGATCGGACAGATGGAATCTTCAAGTGCAAAGTAGAGTTTTTCTTATTTGAAGACAGAAAAAGACAGTGGGCTGAAGTATTAGATAAACAGAACGTTGATCAAAAGACGTGTGAGTCATGTGAAGGCTTATTGGAATTCGGGAAGGAGCATCTCTCTCTCCTCTCTTGAGTCCTGAACTAGAGGGGGAAACTCCCCTCCCATTTCCTGGAAATTAAGGAGCGTCACTATAGTCAAGACTTAACATCTCAGCTTCTGTATCGTGCTCACTTTCCAGTTTCCACCCACCGCATAGTCTCCCTGCAGTACCATCGATCACTCAATCAGATCACAAGTCTAGGGCAAGATCCAGAGGGAGCAAGGACTGCTGCGCGCGGCAGTTATGGAGATGCTGCAAAACGTGATCAACATCCGCGAAGCGATCTCAACTGTGATCAACATCGGGGAAGCGAGCAAGCTGGAGGAGGATCTGTCCCGCCTCCAGGTCTCTTTGGACAAGGCTCGCGCCGTCATCTATCGGGGCGAGTGGGGCAGGTTCAAGAACAAGGATCTTGCGGCACTTCTCTGGCATCTCAAGGACGCCACCTATGATGCCGAGGATCTTCTTCGCGAGTCCAATGATCAGGTGCTGCGGCAGAAGATGGAGGATGCTGACCGGAGCTTGGTAGGTCAACTCTTATCTTCCTCTCTAAATGGTGTACAAACTTTGATCGGTGGTAGCAAGACAAGGATAAAGGAGGTCCAAGATAAGCTCAATAAGGCTGTGGCTGATTTAGAGGGAGAGCTTAATTCAGTGGGTCTTAATTTTGGGATAGTTCAACACATGCCAGCGACAAGTTCAGTCATTGGCGTGCCTCAAGTGTTTGGCCGTGATGAAGAACGAGATCTAGTGATTGAGAAGCTGGGTGTGATGATTGGACGTGACAATGAACGAGATTTAGTGATTGAGAAGATGGGTGTGCCACTCACCAGGTTTGCTGCAGCACGAGCTAAAGGAAAGAGAACAGCAGGGGGCACTGTCGCCAAATCAGCATCCACACCGAAGCGACTGAAAGGAGAGAGTAGTAGGGCTGGACCCAGAATTTCTCAATCCAAATACATCGGCAATGTTTCTATCTTGCCTATATTTGGCATTGGTGGGGTGGGGAAGACTACCCTGGCTCAGTACATCTATAATGACGAGAGGGTGAGTTCTCACATTCGCATGAGGACATGGGTTTGTGTTTCAGACCTCTTTGACAAGAAAAGGATAATAGAAGAGATCTTCAGGTCCATCACCAAGAAAGACTCATCACAACATAGTTCAAATGATCTTCAGGAGGAATTGAAGAAGAAGCTGAAGAGTCAAAAGTTCCTTTTGGTGTTAGATGATATTTGGTCCATTACTAATCGTGAATGGGAAGAACTTAATGCACTCTTGAAGGACAGACTTAAAGGCAGTATGATCTTAGTAACTACAAGATTAGAAATTGTTGCTAATCTTGTTTGCACCAACAACTTTAAACCTTTTGAACTCAAAGGATTGGATGAAGATAAATTCTGGAATTTCTTCAAGGACTGTGCATTTGGGCAGAAGCGCCCAGCTGATTCGGAGTGTAATAATTTGCATGAAATTGGTCAGAGCATTGCCTCTCGGTTATGCGGATCTCCTTTGGCTGCCAAAACTCTCGGACGCTTGTTGAATATGGAGCTGACCGTGCGACATTGGGAGACTATTGAGAAAAGTGAATTGTGGGAGCTGCCACATCAAGAGAATGAGATATTGCCAGCCCTTCAACTGAGCTACTTATACCTCCCACGAGAACTTAAGAGATGTTTTGCATTCTGCTCCATGTTTCCAAAAGATTATAGCTTTGAACGAGATGAGATCGTTGACATTTGGGTGGCAGAGAGCCTTGTGGAACTTGTATCCGGAGAGAGGACGCGTCCTGAAGATATTGGGATTAGGTATTTGGATGATTTAAGGAGCAGGTTTCTTTTGCAAAGCGATCCCAAGTACCCTGATGAAAGTAGATATGTAATGCATGACTTGATCCATGATATGGCACAGTCTGTTTCTGTGAACGAATGCCTCTTGCTGCAAGATTTGAGCTCTCGGAACGAGGGCAGAAAGCTACATGCAGTTCGCCATATGTCGGTTCAGGTTGCAGATGAATCCCTGAAGAGTGAACTAAGAGACATTCAGTATTTGAATAAACTTCATTCACTTAGGTTTGGGATCAACCTCAAGGTCAAGATTACCTAGTTTAATCAGCTCTCCAACATCCTATTTATGAGCCTAAAGGGTTGCAAGCTTGTCAAGCTACCTGAGAGCATAGGTGAGTTGCACAGCCTCCGTTATCTCGATATATCTCATAGCCGTGTAAAGGAATTGCCGGAGAAATTCTGGCGCCTTTACAGCTTACAAGTGGTTGATGCAAGCCGTTTGAGTTTGAGAGTAATTAGTCCGGATGTCACAAAGCTAATCAACTTGCGTCGTTTAGCATTGCCAGCAGATTGCGCTCTGAAATTATCAGTATTGACTGGGCTTGGAAATCTCTCTCGTCTACGGAACTTAAGATATTTTACAGTTGCACCAAAGAATGGGCGGGAAATTGGTGAGCTGAAGGACATGGATAAGCTCAGTGGAACGCTAACTATCAAATCTATTTGTAATGTTAAGAGCAAGGAAGAGGCTTCTGAGGCTAGACTTGTTGACAAGCAATATCTCAAGGCACTAGATCTACAGTGGCGAGATAGTGACGGATACTATGTGATTAGCAGTGAGAATGGAGTGCTCGAAGGCTTGCGTCCTCCGCGAAGAATTGAACGCCTTAAAGTCAAAAACTTTAGGGGTGACAGCTTTTGTCCTAGTTGGTTTAAACCAGAAAGCCTACCGACTATAAGGTCCTTGGAGCTTTTCAGCTGTCACAGCTTGAAAAGTCTATCGATTCCGTCATTACCTTCTCTGGAACATCTAATGCTGGAATGGGTACGGGTTGAAGAACTAACAGTTTTTGCTGACGATGCGCCATCTGGTTCAACTGATTGTGACAGGACGCAGCATCCAAGCAGAAGTAATGGCATTGTATGCTTTAGAGGCCTCACTAGTGTATGCCTTGTCAACTGTAGGAAGCTGCGAAATCTTGATCAGTTCTTGTCTCCGGATTATCTACCATCCATCAAGTCCATTGAGATCAGGTATTGCATCAGTCTAGTATCAGTACCCAGTTTTGTGGGATTTGGTCGCCTACAGGACCTGAAAATCTGGGGTTGCTACAAGGTGTACCCACAGGAAATGGTTTTGCCATCCTCACTCCAACGACTTTCTATTGGGAATTGCGGCGAGCTTGATAGGTCATTCCCAACTTGCCTACAGGCTCTAACATCTCTCACCGTCCTGCATTTAGATCGATGTAAGAACATGGAGTCCATTCCGATCGGCACAAACTTTCAGGTCCAATACCTGCTTCTCAAGAATTGTTTGAAGCTATCATCCATCGGAGGAGCGCACGCTCTTTCATCCCTACGTTACGTGAGCATATTGGAGTGCCCGGAGCTTCTTCACCAAGTACAACAGCCCTTCGAAAGGGACCTGATGACAAAGGACGAGAGTGAACTCCTTCATAAATTTCTCCAGCTGAGGACGATTTTTTATTACTAACTCGTAAATACTTCGATGGATTCTCTTTTTGGGGTGAGTAACTTTCCGATAGATTTTCTTCATGATGCGGCGGCGGCATCCACAGGCCACAGCGCTCTGCTCCTCCTAGTATTTCATCTATTTTATGGTTACCCTTTTTACTGGAACAACCAAATGAGGTGTCTTCCGATGTGCTTCTTCCTATGTAGAGCCAATTACGGTTTTTTCCTTTTCTGCAGTTTCTCATGCTCTTTTATCTTCATGTATCGAGCTGTTCTTCGTGTAAGCTCATGCCTACTATGTACTAGTTCCATGTCCAATACTATAATAATAATGTTGCCGATACTACAATGCAGCTATGAGTTCTGCAATCTGTAGTTGCCACTTGCTTTACAAGTTTATATATGTATGGGATTTTGCAATATTTGCAATCTGTAGTTGTCAAATGATCGATGCATTGCGGAATCGAGTTGCATAGATATATATATGTTGGTACCTGTGGGCTTGGAGCCTTTGGATAAAATACTACATTTGACCGTGCTTTGTTTATATCATTACATCTTTGCTAGGCAAAAAAAAAAAGAAAAAAGACCACAACTACTGTTTACAACAGAAGTTCAGATTTAAGTGTAAGGTTTACCATGGTAATTTTATTTTCCCGCTATTATTCACAACTTAAAGCATGAATTCCGCATGAAAAGAAAACTAGCTACTAAAGTTACTCCCTTGCAGATAGCACCATGAGAAGGATATGGTTCTTTTTCGCTGATTTAATGGTAACCGTATGATCCATCTGTGAATATTTGGAAAAACAGAAGCATGTGCTTCCAATAGCTACATATTTGATGAGAATTGAGTGTGTGCAGTAATGCATACTGTTGGACGAAATATAGCTGAAGACCTTACAAATCACATATGTTGTATTACAAAACATTCTCTGACCTTCTGTAGCTCATATTTTGTTGTCTTTGCTCACCTGAAACCGATACCAAATTATTTTATTGAAGCACACAATTTTTTGCCTTGCATATATACAAAGTTATTTTAGCAATACCCGCTGCAATGTGCGGGGTATCAACTAGTTTAAGAACATTAAGCCCCGGCAAGTGAGTGAACAACCTGACACGAAACAGGAATGCCACTGGATGAACTGCAGAAAACCAACCCTTCATTTCGAGCAGAAAAATGGACGACCTATTGTGTTGTGCAAGTGTATAACACCACTCCTAAAACTACGAACTTACAGAAATTTAAGAGCGGATGAACCCGGTGATTATAGAAAACGTAGAAATCCCTGGTTTGAGCCTGATCCAGCACGATCTCGGTGAACAGAAATTCTGCAAAATCACAACAGGTGCAGCAAAAGAATGATAGAAAAAAAGGGTATGTGTAAACCCTCTCTTATCTACATTTACATATTATATCAGATGCAACCAACATGACCAATCGGTTCAAGCAGTTCAAAACATTTAAATAAACACAGCATTCGTACTTTTGAAATAAATGGAACCACAACATGGAACATATGCAAATAATTTCTGAACCATTGGTTTATTGTATACGGAATGGTCTAAAGAACCAACATGACGACACATTTGATTAATTTTAGTAAAGTATGTCGCAGAAATCTCGACATACAACAATTGACAGTTAAAGCTAGGATTATACTAGGATGGAAAGAACTCAACAAAGTTGTTCGCACACCCATTATTCATCTTCACAAAAACAGCTTTCCTACCAGGTGTCCAGGTTACCAGTAACAAGCAGCAAAACAACTAAATAAGGCTTTTATACATAGCACAGAAAAAGGATGAAAATCGCAAGTTAAAACCATGACAATTGTAAGATTGCAGGTAGTATAATCTGATTTCAGTATCTAGAATCTCCACATTTGGCAGCTAGTAACCATATTAACTACTTCAGTACAGCAATTAGCAAGGTCAGTTCGACTGATCGACTGTTCAGTGTTCAAGCACCGGAGTTATGTAATTATGTTTCAGGTCACCGAATTAGTCTTTCAATTCATCCTATAATTTACAGGCATATCCATTTTCATGCAAATAGACAAATAGAAATTGTAAATGCATATTACATAACTCCACTGGAACCAAGGTTAGGAAGAACACACCTTTATTTTGTAAGAGAGAGAATTACAGCAGATAAGAAAAGGTTATGTGCTAATGGTTTCTAGCTTCTGTACATCGCTAGGAAGAATGCACTTGAGCAATTCTTAGTCAGCAAAATCTTCAGAAACGTGCAGGGCTGCACGCACATAAACCAGAACATCAGATTGTTATTTGTGCACTTCACCAAGCATCCAGCTCGTTCCCAGTGTCAACCAACCCCTCTGCCACAGCTTTCTTCACCCAGAACTCCTCCAACGCATCCAATTCAGCATCATCATCGTCATCGCTCCCCTCACCAAGATCACCCACCTCCTCCCAGTCCTCTCCAATGCCACCATCCTCTAACAAGTCCCCGGATTCACCATCGACCTGTACCGAATCCTGTTCTTCCCCATCCTCCTCTTCATCATCCTCATCACTGTCATCGGCAAGAGCAAGAAGGCCCTTCTTCTTAGCCCGCCTCATCCGCTTCCCCTCACGGACAAGCTCCTCAAGCCGATCCCTCGCAACAAGCATATCATCCTCCACAAGCAGCCTACCGTCATCGTCGAACGCCTCGACAAGGAACACCGAGTGCCGCAACCCCTTGACACTAACATAGAACAACTCTGGGTGCCGCACTAGCATGGTGCGCAGCCGGTTCGGCAGCCCAAAATCACGCCTGAAATGTGTGAGATGATCCACTAGTGTTCTCTTCTCCACAGTCATGGCCAGAACCTCCCGGACAACCGCGCACGCCCGTCGCTCCATCATCTCCAAGCTTGCGCCCTCATCGAGCGGCTCGAATGGCGACACCTCGGGCAGGCTATGGAACCGCAAGAGGTAATCCCGGTGTGCGCGGCGGAGGTTGAGCCCTCGCCGGAGCTTGAGGTGGGGGAACCTCCGTGGCCGGTCAATGAGGCGGTCGGAAGGCGCCGCGGGGCGGAAAGGCGGGAGCGGTGGAGGCGGTGGCGGCGGGGGATCGACTAGCTGGAGGGCGTGGCCGTGGGAGGTGTTCACGAAGGTGAAGAGGTCGGGGTGGCGCGGGCAGAGCGTGGCGCGGAAGTCCATGGCGAGGCCGAGATCGGGTGCGAGGTGAGCAATCTTGGACACGAGGAGGCTCCTGCCGGGTGTCAGCAGGAGGAGGCGGTGAATCTTGGCGGCGAGGCGCGGCGCGAGCTCGGAGGAGCCACGGAGCGCGGCGAGGTCGGCGGCGAGCGCCTCCGCGGCGGGGGTGAGCGCGACGGCGAGGGTGGAGAGGTTGGGCGAGAGCGGGTGCGACGTGGGCGCCTGGAAGAGGCGGAACAGCGCCGGGTACCGGAGCACGAACGGGACCAGCGGGCGGCGGCGGTGCGGCGGGAGGCCGAGGTAGCGGTGGCAGCGGCAGAGCACGCGGAGCGGGAGGAAGCGGCGCGGCTTGGAGAGGAGAAGGACGAGGAGCTTGCGGGCGAAGCGGAGGCGGTTGGCGCGCGCCGCCTGGCGGTCCAGCGCCGGGCACCGCACCAGCTTCGGCGGCGGGATTGACCTCGCCGACGCCGCCGACGCCGGCGCAGCGGGCGCGCAGCGTACGGCCGTGGGAGTGGGCGGCACGGTGGCGGAGGTCGGGGGGTTGGGGAGGCGGACGCGGCGGGCGTGGATGGGTTGCGGCGAGAGGAAGGACAGGGAGGAGGAGGAGGAGGTGGTGGTCGCCATGGCGAGGGGATTGTGGGGAATGTGTGGGGTTTGAGGTGAGAGACAGGATAGGAGGAAGAAGGTGTTTTGGGCTTTTTTTTTCGTGGGAAATTTTATTTTCAGTGTTCCATTTTTGGCTTTTGTTTCATGGAAATTCACAACGCTGCGTAAAACGAACCAATGAATTAGTAACATGTTGTTAATTAGCAATAAATATTAACTAAAAAGTTAAAAATATTAACATGAATTTTTAAAAGCAACTTTTCTATAATTTTTGTAAAGAAAAATACATTGTTTAACAATTTAGAGAATGTGCATATAGAAAACGAGATATTGGAGTTAGAAAAGTGATCAAAAGAACACACATCCTTAAATCTCTCTCTATCAATAAAATTAAGATATTGTAAGACAGTACCAGCAGTAACTACATATTACATTAGTATCATATTTGGACGTGTCTTACCTATACTATCTTAAAAAAAATATATGCTAGTGGGCCATCACCACCCAACTATCATGTTGAAATCATAAAAAAGATAAAACTTTCTTTACAACAAAATTAGCATCATGGTAATATAATAAGTAGATAACTTATTTTTTAAGACTTTAAAAAATTATATATAATGGGCTATTTTTAATTTAAAAATCCGTTGTAATGTATGTGCATTATGCTAGTAGAGAAAATATATATGAGGATATTAATATCATAACAAGAACAAATATATCAAACTAGTTTGTCTTTAATTAAGCAAGTACTATAATTATAGGGTTGTATCCAAGAATTTTATTCCCCGAGCTAAAGGCATAAGGACACCGTACATTTTGGAGAATGTCGATAAAAAATAATTTTGCTTCATTACATAACTGAATCATACGATTTTTCATCGTGCTAAGAAGTATATTAGGCATTCATGATTAAAGACTAAGATATTAGTCAGATAACACTAGTATATATGTTAGGAGTACCATACATTAGGTGAGTCTGCAGCCACCCGATCAAAAAAATAAGGCTCAGATATTGAGCTACAACTTTGCTACTGTACATAGTGCGACACAGTGTTAATGGTTCTGTATTTTACAGTAAATTAACATTGTTCATGGCGTTGATCTACTGTAATACTCGCATGGATAGTGAACCTCTGCACTAATATGCAGAGGATCAGGCTTTTGGGTCTGCTCTCTGCAACAGTTCATTTTGAACAATTCATCTGATCTCTACTTCTCTAGTTACGCTATTTTTCCATCACCAACTTCAGTATATGTCGCGCTTCGTCGCTGTAATCTCAAAACCGTCGAACTAACAGCCACGTACACATAAACCGCCACAGTTTCTTCTCAGTACGCGTCTCAGCTATGTCACCTACTACACATGCTCAGGACCAAGACAACGGCATTTCCCTCAATATCTGATAGTTCTAATCCTTCTGCCTCCCAAGCCCAAAAAGCCCCATACACCATCCACGCAGGTAAAATTGAGAAAGGGATTCAACTATGCATAATTCATCACTTCAGGCTAGAGAAGCGGAAGAGCCATCGGATTTTGTAGTCAAGCTATTTACACCTTGCCAACTGGAGTACATCACATTTTGGCCACGAGTAGTGTGCAGTCATTCACCACATGAATACGCAGGTGGCAGTCGTTACTGTCAGTGACGTGGCTCAGTTTATCACACATCGGGCTTAATATTCTTCTCCATCACATCAACTCATACGACTTCAAAAACTTACATAATGGTCCGAGGGGTGGAAACGCGGGACCACGACAGTCCATAGCTCCACTCTAAAACGCGGGATCGTCGTGGTCCCGTAGCTCCAAAACACGGTACTAACGTAGCTAGCGATTTTTTATTGGGTTGGTACTGTTCACCACTATTTGGGTCACTGTTTTGGCACAGTGTTATTCGTTCCGCACAATGGAACAGTGGGACCGATGCGTGAATAACGTCAAACAGTGCTAAAAACAATGTTAAATTGCTCGCTATCACGGTCCCGTATTTTGGAGCTGCGGGACTGTCGCGGAGCCACGCGTCTGTCCCGCGGGACCGTCGGTCCCGTATTTTGGAGCTGCAGGACCATCGCGGGACAGGTAAATTCTTGCAATTCCTTTCTATGCAGGTATATAAACGTAATATTTTGAAAAAATAAGTATATTCGCAATTTATTCCCAAGTATAGTTAGCATACTATGGCACCGCTAAGCATGTTATGATACTAATGAACTTTTTTTTTTTTTTGGATACGCCGCTTATTGAATCATGCGATTTTTCATCGTACTAAGAATTATATTAGGCATTCATGGTTAAAGACTAAGATATTAGTGAGATAACATTTACTTCTACTCATCCTTTTGGTATTCCCTATAATGACTTGTACAACAATATCATCGTATTTAATCTTCAAAACATACTTCTCTTAGCCAAATGGTTCTGTATCTACAGTACCGTTCATTGCATTGATCAACTGTGACGCAGAGGATCCGGATTTTGGGTCTGCTCTCTGCAACGGTTCATTTTGAACCATTCATTCCATATCTACTTCTCTAGGTACACTGTTTTTTCACCACCAACTTCAATACGTTTCATGCTTTGCCGCTGTAATCTCAAAACCATAGAGCTAACACCCACCTACACATAAATCGCCTCAATTTCTTTGTACGTGTCTCAGCTATGTCACCTAGTACACATGCTCAAGACCAAGACAGCAGTGTTCCCCTCACCGGCTGATAGTTCTAAACCTTGTGCCTCCCAAGCCCAAAAAGCCCGAAACACCATCCACGCAGCTAAAATTGAAAACAAGATCCAACAATGCATCATGCATCATTTCAGGATAGAGAAGTGGAAGGGTGTGATATGCGTAAGAGTGGATAAACTAAGTGGCCTCTTAAGAGAAAGTTTTATAGTGAAGAAGACTACTACATTGATCCAAATTTAGTCCTATCATCTATAAATTAATTAAGAGGCAACATGTACTATATAAATGCTACCTCCAGTAGACAAACTCTAATTTTTTTTAATTGATCTACTATCATACTACACTTTCTCTTTGCATTTGTTTTTTAAAAAATCGTATTGAAGTTACCCTTTGCTCTCTCTCTCTCACTTCTCTTCTCCATCTGATGACCTAATTCTATGTGATATTTTAGAGGCCCACACATAAGACCATATAGTACTAGTATTTTCTATAATGAGGTGATCGGAAAAGGTGCCATGTGGTGCACAAAGTGGGGAGCACCTGAGGTATGGTAGAAGAGGTGTGCATTGTGACATCCCGGCCCAGGGTTTAATAGGATTGATAGAATACTTATATCAACAAGTTGTAACTTCTTTTCCGGAAACCGATCTCGAAAGAACTCTGAGGTTAAGCGTGTTTGGCCTGGAGCAATTTAGGGATGGGTGACCGATTGGGAAATTCTTCCTGAGTACGCACTAGTGAGGACAAAGTGTGCTGATCTGTGAGGGCAGTCTATAACCTATGAAAGCTATTAGATGTAAGCGGGCCGGGACCTTACATGCATCAACCATGAAGGTAAACAGGTCAGGTTGTCGGGGACAAAGTGTGGCGCGAACACCCACAGCAAGTCCGGGCAATGAAAATAGCAAAGTAAAAGCCCCTAAAATTGGATTTTAAGAAATAAAGTCTAAATTTCAACGTGAGATTAGCTTTATAGAAATGGCAGTGTCAATTAAGCGGACATAAAACACATAGATGTGTTTCAGGGATGCTTGGCAAGTTTTTTTAGAAGTTTAGTATTGAAATAAGCAAAAACAACTATTGGAGATGCTTCACAAGAGCATGCATCTAACCTCTTTCTCTTTGCCTTGTTGCGATTGCACAATTGAAATCCTTTTACATTTTTCGATGATGGACGTGATAACTCCTAATTTTTTTTAAACCAATTCTTCTTTTACATGACTTTAACTTCCATTTTTTACACGAGAAGAAATCTTCAAGTTGCAGGTTTGCCTGTACAAGAGGAACTACTATGTGCCCTATTAAGATCCCGTTTGGATCGTGGGGTTTTTGAAGGAATTGTGAAGGAAGTGAACTGTTCCAAACCTTTAGAATGGGAATCATTCCTCCACTTCTACATCCAACCAAAGCATATCAGCATTGTCAAACAATTTATCAGTGTGATAGTTTTTGCTTGAAAATGTTGCACGAATTCAGCTATATACAGATTTTTGCTAGCTGATTTATATTTGCAAGTCTTGAGCTCTTAGCTACAGAAAGCTTCAAAGCAAATTTGAGTCGAGCTTAAACAAAACCTATACGCTTTAATTTAAACTGTGATGCTAGCTAGGGACACTGTTACGTACTGATATATGACGGCGTTCCATCATCTGGCTTATGTTCTTTATGTAACATTCAGATCGAATAACTATATGAAATTACATCGATACTTCCATATATTATGGGTAGTGTAGGAGACTTCCCTATTTTCCCTCGGAGTCTTAATTACCACTACTTAGCTTTTAATTTGCCTCTGAGCATCAAATTAAATGTGAATAACCTGTCCTTCCCTCTTTGAAATAAGGGGCGCTTCCGGTTCTGTGCAAACTTCTAACAATTTTGTCTTCTACATATTACTATATGTCTAGAGTCAATAATTATCTATAAGTAACTACTGAACTCAATCAGGTTGTGTGTTATTTTGTCATGCCTGAGACCAGCGTCTGAAGCAGAGGATAATAGAGAAGAAGGTAGAAGGCAGCAATGGAAAAAAAAAATCCTTCTTCTTCTCCCATCCTTTTCCTCCAAGCAAGTCGTCCTCTGCGGCGATCCCAAGCTCATCGGCAAACCAAGGACACGGCCGATTTCCATGTGAACTGGCCACTCTTATTTACCAGACTTTGTAAATGATCACATGAATATCTTTTGAGATAATCTATTCTATATCACTGAGTTTGTAACTGAGTTTTTACAAGTTCAACGATTTTCCATCGACATTGTCTCTTTCTATAATATACCGGCGACTTTATCAAAAATATACCATTAGGTTGGGCATTCTTTTCAAAAATACCTGAAATACCCTTATGGACATACAAGGTTAACAATTGATTTATCTTATTAGAAGTTTCAAAAATATGAAAAATTTTATGTGGCCTTCTTTGCACAAGAAATTTGTATAGAAGTTTCAAGATTTTTACTTTTCTATCTTTCCAAAAGAATATTACTTATCTAGTATATGCTGTATAAATTATTTTTTTATTAATGTTTTTAATGTAAATCATCTTTCACACTACATAAGATATTTTTTTTGTGCTATAATCTCTTATATAAGCAAATTCTCTCTCATATACCACATAAAAAATATTTTTACAAAACTAAATATACCAAAAAGACTTGAAACTTGTATACAAGGAGGCCACATAAAAATTTTCATATTTTTTTTGAAACTTCTAATGGGATAAATCAATTGTTAATCTTATATGTCTCTAAGGGTATTTTTGAAAAGAAGGTTTGACACAATGGCGTATTGTAGAACCATTGATAAAATCGCCGGTATATTATAAAAAGAGACAATGCCGATGGTAAATCGTTGAACTCGAATAAATTTAGTGGTATTGGACGGGTCACTAATACCACTGAGTTTTTTGCTTGATCTTCATTGCCTTTCAACCACGTTAGGAATGCTGGCATTAATCTGATACTTCTTTTTTTCAGCTATATTCTGCTAGCAAATAAGCAGATATTCATTCACAACCAACGACAATTAGAGGTATATATATCAAAGAATGTCATCCACCTACATATATATGTAGTAGCGTTTCAGCTAAGTAGAAGAAGAACTGTTACAACAATTCAATTTTCTCTACCTAAATAGAAAAATGAAATCCTATCGTCTAGAACACATGTTCATATTATCGTCACAAAATACACTTCTTAGATGTAGTTATAATTACCATCAATCATTTGTCAGAGTTGAGAAGGAAACAACTTTGGTTTAGCCGATTCAGTAAAGTTGAAAGAGTGAAAACAGAAAAAAAAAAGGAATCTATAGATCCTAAATATATCGAAAAATAGTAGCTTAAATTCAAACACATAATATTTTGCACCACAAACGGTCATCCACATCTCAATTGGACGACAACCCTCATATGTGCCGGGTATGGCGCTCATCACGGCGTAAAGGTCACTGATATGAGAAGTCACCTCTATTGGGCATATGGCCGTCACGGATGAAGTTATTTTTGTCGGGCCTAAACTAAAGCCCGTTACCGATAGGTTTGACCCAGACGACCAGTCAAACAAGAGCCCGTCACCGATGACCTAATCTCAATCAGGCCACAATTAATGCCCGTAACGGATGACTATAAACTTAATTGGGACTAAACTAAAGCCCGTCACAGACGACTCAACCCAATCGGACTTTATCTTAAACCTGTCACGGATGATGTCAACCCCATCGGGCTTAAGTTAAAGCCTGTCACCGATGAGTATTTCCCCCCAAAAAAAATAATTCTATTTTTTGGCTAGCCTCATGCCTTTGCTAGCCATGCCTGTGTTGGTATTTCTTACGATCACATATAGAATCCGCAAACGCACAGATATACCGATATAGCAATTCCCCTACGGAATATTCCAAGGGTATCAAATCCAAGGGAACGTGTGAGATTATCTCTTTCTCCGATTCATCCGAGGATACAAGATAAATATGGACAAAGGGTAGAGAGGATTTTCTAGTAAGAAACAGTGTCTAAGGAAAGCTTAATTTTAATCCTAACGCAATATTTTAGGTACTGGCAACCCGCTGTTTACATATGTCGCTCCACTACGTACCCAGACAGGGAGGACTTAAGTGCTCTTGAGGGCTGTCAGCACCTCTACACCCACCTCAAACATATTGTGGGATACGCAACAACCACTAGAAATTAATTACCCAGACACCGCGTCTACGTAATTAATAACTACTCTAGTGCTAGCTAAACACTAAAGCAATCACTATACAATTAGTGCTAGCTAAACACTAAAGCAATCACTATACAATTAATGGACTATAGTGAACAATGATCCTGCCTTTCTAATTAGGAACTAACCAAGAATAATTCTCATGAGGCAAATCTTAATTACTCAGAATGATATTTCTATTGAACCAGAGTAATTAACAAACTCTAGTGCTAGCTAAACACTAAAGCAATCACTATACAATTAATGGACTATAGTGAACAATGATCCTGCCTTTTAACTAACCAAGAATAATTCTCATGAGGCAAATCTTAATTACTCAGAATGATATTTCTATTGAACCAGAGTAATTAACAAAGTACAAGAACAAGGAGAGGATTACCGACAACTTCGGGATTCCTCCGACTTCTTCTACTTTACTCTCTCCTTATTCTAAGTATACTATAGAACATATAAAGAACTTAAAGTATACTTAGAGCCTCTTGTAATTCGGCTCTACATCTTGGTGTGTGTTGGAACGAAGGATGAGGAGGGGTATTTATAGGTGGAGCTTGCTTGGGAGTGTGGAGATCCTCCATGGGCATATTCACTCTCCTCATGCCAAGTGTCTATTTGGATGATGGTTGGGGCAACGGAAATGGTCAGAACCATTATCAGGTGAGCGTTATCGACATAATGCAACTTGGGCCTGGGACAGCGGCCTCTATATGGGTTCGGCCAAACCCGGGATGGCTCCGTTTGCTCCGGATTTCGGCCTGGACACTCATTTTGGGTGCCTCGATCCATTGGTATGAATGTTTGGCCCATTTGGAGGTGTTTAATTGGGTTTCTGGGTCCAAAACTCCTTAAGTTCGGATACGAGTTTGATTCTTCTCCTCCGTCATGTATATTTCCTCTCAACTTAGGTAGTTTGTCACCTGCATACAAATATATACCAACACTCGTGGAAATTGTTAGAAATAAACACTACCACTATGTTGGATGTTTCATATTTATGGTCTTATGCAGGTATTGACGGTGTTAATTTGGTACTTAACAGCCGTCAACAGCCTGCTGCAAAATGACATAAACAAATATATTTCAGAATATCCCAGCATCCCCATTCATATACAATCATTCACATACACATATGCCATTCACATATTTCACACATCCATTCACATGCACATCAATTATTCACATATTTCACACATCCATTCACATACACATTCATTATTCACATATTTAACACAACATTGGAATACACATCCATTATTCGCATATTTCACAATAACGTCTTCAAATGCTAAGCATCAAAACTTGCAAAACCGAGTTGTAAATTAGAAAAAAAATTATATTTAGCATTGCAAGTATATACATAAACATAACAAATATATACATTAGTGTTACAAAAAATATCCTACTAATTCACAAAATTTTCTAACTGGCGGAGGAGGAGGTCGAGGCGGCGGGCGTGCTTGAGGTGTGCTCAGGGACGGCGTGGGACGGTGTGGAGGAGGTCGGTGGAGGACGGCGGCCGGCTCAGGGACTGTGCGGAGGAGGTCGGTGGAGTACGGCGGGCTCGGGGACGGCGGGGGACGTCGATGCGGCGGTAGCAAGGACGGCGAGGGACGACATGGGGGAGGTCGACGCGGGCTCAGGGACGGCGCCGGTCTTGGACGGCGGCGGCGGCGGCGGCGGCACGAGGGCTCGGGGATGGAGGCCGATGGCGGCGGTGCTAGGGTTCAGAGAGTGGCGGGACTTAGAAAAAATTTTGATCTAGATCTGAGCGAGAGTGAACTCTAGTCTAAATATGGTCAAAGCATTATCTCAATCGGGATTAGTCTAGAGCCCGTCACGGATGACTCATCGGTGACGGGCCTAATAGTTATCTCAATCGGGCTTTAAGTTGGAGCCCGCCACGGATGATGGACATCAATGACGGACCTAACAATTATCTAAATCGGGCCTCAAGTTGAAGCCCGTCACGGATGATGGACATTGGTGACAGGCTTCTATTAGGGCTAACAAAGATATCATCGGTTCTCTTTGTCGGGCCTCAAGTTGGGGCCCAATACCGATAGGTGTCATCCGTGACGGACTCGATTTTTATGCACATCTAACATATCTGTGCGAGTATATCTTTGTTGGCTTCTTTTTAGATCTGTTTGAGATGACTTCGTTGTGACGACCCACAAAACTCAAGCACGTAAGGGGCCGTCATAGATGAGAGAGGATCTGTACCAATGTTAGGGTCTCTAATTTTCAAGAATGCTGCGTGGTCGATCGCACAGCTTGTGCGTCTCTAGGGACGGGACTAGTTCCAGATGCTTGCCAAGCCCAAGATATCTCTTGCTCGAGACATATGGGATGCTAACCATAAGCATGAATCCGAGACCGGACAAAATAAAATGCTGGTGTTAGAGGCGCTTTATGTAGGTTACTGCAGATAGCTCAAGGAAGACCATATATATAATATATATGCCATATCTCATTGTCCCATGTAAGAAAATCTTATAGCGTATATGCGATATTAGTTACAGTAAATGACTAAATTATTATTATTATTTTAGAAAAATGACTAAATTATTTTTTATTGCATGGAAAATGCTGCAGTCGAGTACCATGATTTGTGTTGGCATTCAGATTTTAACAATTGGTAGGGGTTGAGTCATGTACCCGTATAAACCATCACACTAGCTAGCTTCCCCTTTCATTATTAATTTGATCCTGCAATAATTCATCACATCGAAATGGTTTCACTTACACATGTAACCTGAAGGCCCAACGGGATATGTATGTAAGAACCGAAGATCCTTTAATTTGTACTTCCGAATTTGGCATAATTACTTTAATTTTTTCATCACAAATCTAACAAAAACCGTGTGTCACCAAATTTGATGAAGTTAGTCCAGTTATGCATGATATAAAAACCGGAAAACAAAGAAAAATGAAGCTAGAATAATATATTATCAGTGCTACCGCAATAGAGATTTTATCAGTGCTACCACAAATTCAGTCTTTCACTTCGGATAAAACCGTTAACATAAACACACGTATTTAGCGTTGCTCAGTATTACCAATTATACACAAATGCAGTATCTGTAATGATGCATAATATGACTTGACAGCAGGCAGAATGTGAGCATGGACATGCAATGGATGCGTTTGGAATTTCAGGAATGCGAGAGTGCAGTGCAGTGAGCCGATGATGGTCATAGCTCCGGTTGTGAAGTCCCCTGGAAGGTATGACGTACCATAGGGTTGTAAAACATAACTTTCCTTTTTTTAAAGAGTATACAACATGACCATCATGAGTGGCCGAGTGGGCCACCTCGGTCACATTTGTTGACAAATCAATGCGGTGATGATATACGCTTGTCACAAATTACTGCACATGGTCACATTGTACAACTTCAAAGATGCAAAAAACTCTATAAATACTGGTACCTATTATTAATTTTTTTTGGCCGAACTCTGAAGCAGCATATATGGAGAGAAAGAGTGAAACTGTGAAGGATCTCAACTATCACAACCTCACTGAAAATTCATATCCTAAAAGCCTCCATACATGATGATGAGTCTTGGGAATTGGAGGCTCTAGGAACTGAACAGCAACGTGAGGTCAAATTCTATCCATTTTGCGTGGAACCACAGTAGCAGACCACGCATGCAATAGTGTTAGGAGGATCTCCAAGTCACTTTGGCATCTTGGGAATGCAGAGCATGGAAAGAAATGAATTTGATGAGCCATCGAGAACCATCCCAAAATGTAGAGCTCAATTCGTCGTAGTGCAAATGATGCTACAGCCCTCCTTGATCGATCTAGCTGTTCATGGCTTCATGCTGATGGGAATAGTAACATGGACCCATAGGACATAGGGCCAGCCGGCCGGTCCTGCCAGTTGTGGACAGAGTACATTGTCTTGTCCAACATTTTTGTTGCATTTCAAGACCACCCAAACCAAACGTTGGAGCAATGAAATGTCGTGCAACATCTCCTCCTGATAGGGATTAAACAAATATGCATGCATGCACCTACCTAGAGGCAATTTCTAAGTAAATTTCAATGGAGCACGTTAAATTGTGCATGTGCAAAATTCTATATACATACTATTGACACCGAAAATTGGTTCCATGCCAATACACATTGGAGCACCTTTCATTCTTTCAACCTGTGGTGGCACCCGGAGATTCATCGCCATATAGGGGCAGACGCCGTTGAACGATCACTTGGGAGAAACCCCATTAGTGTGAAACCGGTTTATCCTAGGATCGATAGGGGACGTCCTAAAATATCATAGAGATGAGAGACGAGGGAGTTTGGGGGATTTGAGGGTTAATAGATAGGCAAAATTTACCTTAGGATACTTAATGATTGTTGTCTTTACTGCTTGACATCCAAAAAATATGATACAGCTCGTGGATATTCTAAAAACTTGATAATTTGCTAGAAGACGACGCTACCATTATTTTATTATTTCCGAAACAAATAGAGAGAGAAACAACATTAATAAAAATAAAAGTTAGCCCCTCCTCCTACATGGAACTCTGGAAGTTTATCAGAACCTACCCATCGTGTCCGTGCATGAGAAAATTTACATTTGAAATGAGGCTATTTCTCAGCAAATCGAAGAGAAATTATTACAGAACAGAGCATTCTGTAATCTAAGGACATTGCTTCTCATTTGGGTTTTTCCAATGATCAGTGACTTTCTCATATACTTGGATTATCAAAGTCGAAGAATTGCATGATGTTAATGAACATCAAGTTTTTGTCATGAAGCACCATGAGCTTCCTAAATCAACATCTCATTCTCACCTCTTCTGAATTAGCTACATGGGACCCTGCCTAATTATGCATGAATGCATTCATATGCTTCATTAGGAGTTTAGGACTATACATTGGTCTATGTATATGTCGATGTGTCCATTTCGTCAAAAGAAAAGAGATCCCAATACATGTTAGTGATATGCCCTAGAGACAATCATAGAGATGATTGTATCACATACTATGTTTACATATTTGTCCGACATTGTTCCTTGAAATAGATAACTTAATGAATATGTGATTCTTTCATGAGGCTCTTTATGTTGTTTGTTGCTATTTCTAAAGGATCCCTGATCAAATATCATATGTGGAACAAATATGTTTAGATGATCAGCACATGTATTAATTGATGATCATATCTCATAGATCATGGTATAGAGATACCAAATTAATAATGCGGACACATGTTAGTGAACATGTTGTTGGATAGACCCAACATGAAACACTGCAAGAGCCATATGTGTTGTGTCATCAGTGATCTTATTTAGTGTTAGTATTGAATCCTTAGACCTGAGATTATCATGGTTCCCAACATGTGTAGTAGCTTACTTAGGGACTGCTAAACGCTACTCCATAATTGGGTAGTTATAAAAATAGTTTTCGGGTATGCTATGAAACATGTAGTGAGATATGAATAATCAAGATGGGATTTGCCCCTCCTATGGAGAGATATCTCTGGGTCCCTCGATGTTATTGATTATGGAAGTGCATGGCCATGCCAAAGGTGATTGAGGAGTCAATCACAAGTTATATAATCTATCAACAGGTTCGAGTGAATGATTGAGCTATTAGAGGATGGCACATATCTAGCCTTGAGCTTAATCGATATCGTGAGGCAAAGGGGTTCATACAAGTATACACTAGAGGTTCAGCCGATATGATCTTTATGTATGCCCGGTGGGTCAATACGTTCTGCTAGGGGCCGCTGTTGACGCGTGGACCGAAAAGGAGTTTTCGGGTTACAGCCGAGTATATATGAACCTACAGGGTCGCACAGTTAATGGGCCGGAATAAGGGGATTGGATGGAGATCCAATATGAGCTTAATTAGGATAGAGATCCGAATAAGAGTCTTACGGGCCTTGGAGGCCCGAGTGATGGATCCTATATATTCGTGAGGGGTGTGACCGGCGGAGGCATTGCATGACGTGAGAAACCCTAGCCGTCACTTCCCTCCCCGAGCAAAACCCTAGCTGCGCACGAGTGCTAGCACATCTGCGCATGGTGTTCCGTCCCTGTACGTGTGGATACCGGTAGAGGCGCCGCTGGTTTGCGGTGCTGATTGGCGTGGGAGTACGGTGAGGAGAACGCACGAGGAGGAGAAGGTCGAGCCAGTGTGATCGACTACTTCCTCTACATCGACGCGCGCTACTTCGCGAGAGTTCCTTCGACTTCTCAGCTTCTTCTTCCGCTGCGCAGCGTGTCGAGTGGTAACGATCTATGATCTAATACTTGCATGGTTCCTGGTTTACGCGATAGAAAATTTTGTTTTATGCTATCGTAGCCTACGCGTATCCTAACAATACATTGATCATGATGTTTGGAAAGCTAGAGCTAATTAAGCAATGCATGTGACACTAGAATTCCCCATACTTTCCATGCCTAAACTCAAACCAAAATCAACATGAATTTATCGAACTTTCAATACATATAGGAAGTTAAGCGATTAATCCAATAAAAACTTCACACTCTCTTGTTATATATATACTGCACTCTTGTATATTCCCACTGGAAAGAGCTGAAATTTATATGGCTAATATTTATGAGAAATTTTCTTCTATTCTGCTGTTTCTGTATGTACAAAGTACTATGATTTTATTATATTAATTAAGTATTTTAGCACAAACAGCGTCTTGGAGTGCAGATCCATATCAATTTATGCGATTATATTGTAAACTGACATAACATTTCTTATTAAAAAGACACAACCTCATAACATCACCATACTGTTTGAGACTTGAGTCTAAAAGCATGTAACTTCACTTAATTGCATCAACCGGTTTTCCCAGGGGTTGGAGAGCTGCTCCCCATGCTCGAAATATATTTGCACGCTAGCAATTTACAGAATACGAAATAAGATATGACCAGGTCAGAAATCAATCTAAGCAAGCGCAAGACGCCACTAGCACATAGGGGTGAAAACGGTACGGAAACTTTCTGGATTCTGGACTTATTTCCAAAACGGAATCTGTCGGTTGAAATTTTTTCGAAAACAGAAACGAATTTGGAAATATTTTCTCAGAAACGGAATCGAAAATGATAAGAAAAGTTTCTGTCGGAACTTGGAATCAGTCGGAAACTTTCAGGAATTTTTCTAGGAATACCCTAGATTCTTTCTTTAGCACTGAATAGTGAATACCATGGTGTTTGACTTTTTTATTTAAAAAACAATATTTGTTATGCAAATCTACCATGGTGTTTGGCTTTTATTTTTTAAAAAAAATATTTGTTATGCAAATTTGAAGTTACATAAGAATATTTTTTTTTTGCATTGGGATTTATCAACAACATTACTCTTTTAAACATAGATAATTTATTCCATAGATTTGTGTTTTGTGATGTAATGTTGAGACTTAACTATTGGACTTATATGATTGTGTTTTATAATAAATTGTTGACCGTTGAGACTTGAGAATTGGATTTATCAGTTTGATGGGTTTTTGTATTCCAATAAATTTTTGTTACCGTATTCGCGCCGGTTCGTTTTCGCTCTGTTTTCGGTTCCGATAATATTCGATTCCGTTTTTGTATCCAGGGTTTCCGATTCTGAAAAAAATTGAAACGAAAATGATAAAGATGGTTTCCGTACCGTTTTCACCCCTACTAGCACACATGTTGCACAGTGGAACCAACTCCTAAATCCAATAAAGCGGCGGTTGGGTTCCTAATATACTTGAGGGCAACACCTTGGTCTCCATGTGCAGGAAACTTCTTTTCATGAAATGGTTTTCCCAATCCGATGTTACAAAACTGTAAGAGCGAATAAATAGTAATATATTGTCGCCTTGATATAGTTTCTATCCTTGAAGCCCAAACATATATATCATTGGCAGCACTATGCTTTTGTAGGGTTGCATTTCATGGTATCCTCTGAAAGAAATAAATGAGACAACTATAATTGAGTAGTTAATACAAATATATGTATGCAGTTATTTCATATTGCTTCTATCTATAGAGCATAACGGAGTAATAATAATTTACGTTAATCAATTTAAGCTAATGCACAACAAGAAAAAAAAGTTTCCAATTGTACAGCATTCACTATTTTACGGGGTGTACGACATTGCATCCTGTTGAGCCCAATGATCAACTCACAAAAACTAGGGTGATAATGTATCATGGGTAATCAAAAGTTATCAAAGGTAGGATATAATAACAATTAGGTTACGCTACCCAAAAGTTATCAAAGGTAGGATATAATAACAATTAGGTTACGCTACCCATCGTTAGTTCGTAAATAAAATAATGCATGTATTCAAAACAAAACAATTGATAAAAATGGGTTCAATATGTTCAAAGAGTGCACTTGCGTTGATCCCAGTCTTGCACGATGTCTTCTGAAACAAAGTGCTGTTCTACTCCAATCTCTACTCGATCGCAAATGAAAAACAAATAAACAAAATAAAAATCTAACTAAAGAACATAAAATGAAACAACAAATTAAACCAGGACGTAGAGCTCGATTTTAGAGGACTTTAGGTGGAAGAATGGATCGAATCAGAGTTCGAATGGAAAATTTTTAGCCTTCGGAAGTTTGAATTCAGAGAAAATCTGAGGGTAAAAGAAAAAGTAATATTCCGGGAATATTCTTTGGATACTTAATTACGGGGATTGAATTATTTCTGACAAGAAAATATGTGTGGGGCCCACTGACAGTGGTATGGAGTATGGTGGACTCGGTGTATGTGGACTCAGCTGATGCGTATGGACATGTGGTGATACAGGGCAATGATGTGGCGCTGACAGGGATGGATCTAGGGTTAAATAGATCTAATGGTTGAGATTGAATCAAGGGTTTGGATGGCTGTGATTATTTGGGGATTTTTTGTCGCGGGACCCACAGATCAGCTACACAGCGGAGGAGGAAGAGCAGCCATGGCTCCATGGGCACGCTCCGGCACAACAGCGTTGACAGCGTCGTTCTGCAGCGACGGCGCACCGAGGCACCGGCTAGCTGTGGTGTCGGTAGGAGGAGGCAGAGGCGAAGCCGGTGGCACGGCGACAGTGGAAATAGGAGGAAAAAAGGGGAGGAAAAGGGGCGACGACCGGCGGTATTTATAGAGGGAGAGGCTAGTGTTAGGGCGATGCATGACGCCAATTTAAGGAAGGACGACACCGGTTCTCGTTGCGCGGCTTGCGGAAGTTCAGTGGCGGCACTGCCTCAGCGCAGGGCTTGGGCTGACTCGGTCCCCATCAACGGCAGCGTGGGCCAGCAACGCGGAGGAAAGGAGAGGCCGGGCCGAGGGTGACTCGTGGGCTCCGGGCTTGGCTTCCTGGGCCTGTGTAACAACCTGAAAATCGCCCTAAGTTTAAATTGTGCTTTAATGCATTTCTAGAAATTTTAAAAGCCTAAAAGAGCCTCCAACAATTAAAATTCACCAAGATTTATGTCACATTGGCTTGTGGTTATTTTTAATAAATTCCCCATGCTTCAAAATGTGTAACCAAGTTTTACTTGAATTTTCAGAGCATCCTAAATAATTTTAAGGCAACAAAAACAATTAAAGGAATTTTATAAAAAGGAAAAGCTAAAAGAAAACCCCTTCCTCCTCTTGGGCTGCTTCCAGCCCATCTCTCCCTCTCTTGGCCCAGCCCGGCCACCCCTGTTCTTTCCCTCTCTCCCCTCTTGGGAATAAGTTCAATTTAGGTCTCCTTATTTGTCGCCCAGTCTGATTTTCATCCCTAAACCGCAAAACCGGGTACGACCCGTCCCCCAACTTACGAAAACCGGGCAAACGAGATCCCTCGGCGGTTTTGATAGTGGTTTTGGCTGACGTGGCGCCTACGTGGTTAATTTGACTCAGTCTTCATCTGACGTGGCACTGACGTGGCGCTTATGTGGCAATTCGATCTGGAAAATAATAAAATCCGTGGGACCCACATGTCAGTTTCACACAAAATAATTTAAAAATGGTGGGACCCACGTGGGCCCACATGTCATCCTCACTCCTCCCTCTACTCTCTCCCCTCTTATCTCTATCCTTTCTCTCTCTCCGGGCGATGGAACGGGGCGAGCGGCTGCCGGCAGAAGCGGGCGACGGGCGGGACGGAGCGGGGTGGGGTAGCGAGCGAGATCCGGCGAGAGCTTGAGGTCTCCCTCTTCTCTCTCTCCAGTTGGCCGAGCGGCGGGGGAGGAGCGGCAGCAGAGTAGAAGTGCGGAGGCAGAGCGGGACGGAGCCAAAGGGTGATGGCGGGGCGGGCGGCGGCCAGAGCGGGTGACAGGCGGGGCAGAGCAGCGGCGGACGGAGCAAAGGGGAGGAGCGGCGTTGGACGGAGGGGCGGAGCGGAGCGCGCTCGTGCAGCTGGTGACAGCGTTGTCGTCGCTCGTGGCGGACGGTGACGGCGACGGCGCCAGCCGGAGGCCGGAGACGGTGACGACGTGTACCTCACCGTGCTGCTGCAGAAGTCCTGATTCATTGCCATTGCCATTGGAATACTTGATGTTGCTGCTGCTCATTGTAGGTGGGAACCTGAAAGAAGGCTGTCACTGACGTGATTACTAATTTAATTGTGGAATAAGCTCAAAGAGAAATGCAATGCCAAGACCCAAGGGAAGCTGGGATTGTGCTCAACAATGAGGATGATACACTGATTTGATTTGGGGGTGAATTCAATTTTTGATGGCGGGGCGGAGCCGAGCGGTGGCTGCAGGCTCTGGCTCGGCACATTCGACGGCGCCGACACCGCCGCGTGCGCGCACGACGTCGCCATGCTCACGCTCCATGGCCGCGCCGCGTGCCTCAACTTCGCCGACTCCGCCTGGCTGCTCGCCGTGCCGTCCCCAGCCACCCCCCGCAGCGCCACCGATGTCTCGAGCAGCAGGAGTCGTCGTCGTCGTCTGTGTTTCCACTCGCCATCGACATCGTCACCGAGGACGACCTGTTCGCCACGTCCGAGCCGTTCGCCACGAGCGACGACGACGCTGTCCCCAGCAGCACGACCGCTCCGCTCCACCCCTCCGTCCGATGCCGCTCCGCCCCGCCTATCATCCGCTCTGGCCGCCGCACGCCCCGCCGTCGCCCTTCGGCTCCGTCCTGCTCTGCGTCCACACTTCTGCTTTGCCGCCGCTCGGCTGGCTGTAGAGAGAGAAGAGGGAGAGAGAGAGGATAGAGAGAGAGAGAGGAGGATAGAGAGAAGAGGTGGTGAGGATGACGGATGGGTCTACGTGGGCCCACCATTTTTTATTATTTGTGTGTGCAACTGACATGTGGGTCCCACGAGTTTTATTATTTTTTTCAGATCTAATTGCCACGTAAGCGCCACGTCAATTACACGTTGAACAAAGACCTAGTCAAAATGAGCCACGTAGGCGCCACCTCAGGCAAAACCGGACACAATACTGCCGAGGGACCTTATTTAAACGGTTTCGTAAGTTGGGGGACCCGTTGTACCCGGTTTTGCGATGAAGGGACGAAAATCGGACTGGGCGTCAAATAGAGGGACCCACGGTGAACTTATTCCCCCTCCCCCTCCCTCTCCTTGGGCCACCCCAGCTCATTCCCTCTCCCTCGGACTAAGTCCATCATTCCTCCTCCGCGCGCCCAGTCAGAGACAGGTGTGCTCCCTCTCGATGACAGGTGGGTCCCACCCGTCATCCCTAACTTCCAGCCATCCTCTCTCTCTCCGGCCGAATTCCTACCGACAGCAACCTCCGATTCGCCTCCTCCACTCGCCGTTTCATCAAATTAATTGAGGGGAATTAATTTCCACCTCATCCTCTCCAATTCCCCCATAATTTCCCACTCGATCCCGCATTATTCGCGGTGGATTTTGATGGTGTTCATCAATGGTGAGCTCCACCATGGCCGGCGTCGATCTCCCTCCCCGGCGCCCTTATCCCTCCCCTCCGGCCTATAAAAGGGACCCTCGACTCCTTCCTCCCTCCCCACACACCGCCGCTCTCTCCCTCCTCTCTTCGCGGCCGCCGCACCGCTTTCTTCTTGTGCCGCCGCCGTCGCAGCTTCGGTCGCCCCTCGCCAGTGGTCCGGACCACGTCGGAGCCCGGCGTCGCCACCATCCGCTTCTTCGCTTCCTCCTCTTCCCCGTCCACCCCTCCGTCGAGCACGAGGACCGCGGGAACGACGACGACGCCGACAACCTGAAGTCCCTCGCCGTCGTGTCTGCTCGGTGAGAACCGTCACCTCCTCCTCTTTCCGTTTTTCCCTTTCCCGTAGTCCGTCGCACCGTCGCCGCGCCGTTGGCCGTCGCCGGCGAGCCGCCTGGCTCGGTTGCTGTCGTGCCTGTGCGTCGTTGTGCCGTGAGCCGCCCTCGGTGTGCTCGGCTCACGGTGGATCGAGCGGCTGGCAAGTGGGACCCGCTCGTGGACCCGGTCCACGTGCGCTCTCTCTCAATAATTCAAGTTTTCCTTTAGAAAAATAATTCACAAAATTGTAAATTTCCATTTAAACAACAACTAAACTTCAAATGGCCATATCTTGACCGTTTGAACTCTGAATTGACCGTTCAAATCTCTAATTTCTCCTAAAAATGAGTAGAACCCATTTATGTGCTTTGTTGCTTCTGTTCATGTGGTTTTTATTAGCCTTTTTGTATTTCTTCGCGTTGGTCGTGTAGATCCCGCCGTTCCGGAAGATCAGCTCTTCATCGCTGTTGACGCCGAGGACTTTGTGAGCGAAGGCATGTCATATCTACCTTGAACATGTTGAATCCCATATTGTGAAAATTATATTGTTTTACTTATATTGCATTGCTTTATAAATTATACCGTTCATTATTAATATTGTTTTATTAGTTATTCCTATGTTCTTTGTTATGGCCATGATGTTGATTTGATATCCATGATCATTGTGAACCCTAGTAAAATTATAACTTGACTAGTCTAGTATCCTACATGATGGCTAGTTGTTTTAGGTAAATGCTTAGTCATGCTTAGTTCCAACCTACTCCCTCCGTTTCATAATGTATGTCTTTCTAGCATTGCCCACATACATATAGATGTTAATGAATCTACACACATACATATGTCTAGATTCATTAACATCTAAATAAATGTAGGTAATGCTAGAAAGTCTTACATTGTGAAACGGAGGAAGTAGAACTTTTGGATAAACTAGACTATGGTGGTTAACAACTAAAACTGGATTAGTTATGGACTATTGACTGGTTTGTTAATAGATGGGTGATAAAATGCTTTGTGCAACTAAAACATATTTTTGGGCTGGGCTCGGGGTGCAAGCAGGTTATTTTGGTAGTCGCACCCCAGCTAATATAAGGACCGGTCTTCGGGCCTATGTTGCAAGGCATCTTTGTGCAACCACAAGTCTAGTGGGTAAGGCCTGACTAGAAGTTTAGATCTTCTCAAAACAGAGACCATTGGTTGGAAGGGTGTGGGGCCAAGATTAAGGCCAATTTTCACCCGGGGCAAGGGGGGACCTGTCTCGTCCCGGGGGATCCGGCAACCTTTACCTTGTCAGGGACCGGCGGGCGGCGAAACCTCAGCGGGTTTTCCTATTTTGGGTAGACCTAGATGGATAGTCTTGTCACGACCTCTATTCGAGTACCGTGATAGTACCCGGCGCGTGGCAACGCATGTTGAGGTTGTGTCTTGTGGGTAAAGTTGTACACCTCTGATCAGAGTTAAAAACTATTCGAATAGCCGCGCCCTCGGTTATGGGCAAGCTGAGCAATATACCCAAAGTTAGTTTTGTTTTATAAAACCTTGGGAGGATGAAATCATGATGGTGTAGTCATGTGGAGATTAGCCTGGGTTAAGGCAGGTTCGCAGGCTCATGCGACCTTGATGATATGAAAATATTGGCTTAGAACAGGATCGTGTTTTAGAATGAGCTTTAACCTGATTAAAATGTTTAGACTATGGCTTTATGCAAAATAAACCCTATTAGGCCATTTCCTTGTTTCCCCTATGCATTATTGTTGCATTTCCGGTGTGACTTGCTGAGTACGGTGGTGGTACTCACTCTTGCTCACAAAAATAATCTAGAGGATGGACCTGAGGAAGATGAAGGCTTGGATCTCTAGTTCGCTCCTCCGTCAAGTGCCTGTTCTATAGTCTTCTGCTGTTTTATTTGTTTATGTTTGAGTGTGAGGGCCTAAGTCGCCCATATAATGAAGTACTTGCTTTACATTTCCGCAAGTGTGGCTTGTAATAATCAACAATGTCTATGTGTACCTCGCCTCCTGGGACGAGGGTTAATGCACTGAGCGTTTGGAAATGGTGTATATTTCCGGGCGTGACAAGTTGGTATCAGAGCCACCTTGACCGTAGGACGAGCAAGTGGTCTAAGCCTTAGGATGCTATTTTTTTTTTTAGAAAATAGTTCTTTAGTTGTGAAAACATTTGTTATTCTATCTTCACTCACTCTTTCTTTGCAAAATTGTTTACTAATTCTTTGTTCTCTCTTTAAAAAAAATAGATGACCAGCCTTGGCCCCTACAATGGCGTCTCACTTAAGGGGTTTGTTCTAGAGCTTCGCCACTTGATTGTTGAGCTGGGCTACACCGGAGAAGTCCAGTTTGTTGGTACCACTGTGCCAGACGAAGGAGAAAAGGAGTTGGCTTCCCCCCGATGGTCAGTCAAGGCCACCTTGTTCTCCACCAACCCTAGCTTGGAATCATTGGAGCTAACGGGAGGGGCAGACACCTTCATCGACGCATGCCAAGAATGGCGCTTCTGGGCATTGGCAGGCTGCTTCAACGACACTGGACACGTCTGCAACACACTCCATTCCGCTATCATCCTACTCGCAGTTTGGCGGAGGACTATGCCACCTTCAGGGATGCCGAGCACGAGAACGACACCACGATCGATCACCTGACCAGGATGGTGCAGGCGTATGATGATGCTCGTGTCGACTACTACAAGATGTCGAAGAGAGGTTTTATTCAAGCTTCTAGTAGGATTCTACAGCTAAGGAGGAAGAACCTGCGTTTGAAGATGGAGATGGCTAGCCTGAAGCGGGAACTGCGTAACCTCGAGCTCGGACATGGTCAGGTTGGAGAAGGAAGCTCTGTTGTGGGGTCTAAGCGCTGCCGTGTTGGACCGTCCTTGAAGATCACGGCATGCAAGCGAGATGGCCTTCCTCCGATGGTGCACGATGCTCAAGCGTCAGGTAGGGTGATTGTCCAGAACTACTTGGAGCGAAGGGGATCAACTGCGGCTCTTGCCAATGAAGATGACTCCAACGACAAATCCTATGACGGTGATGATGAGTCAGAGCCGACAGTGGACGACAACGCAACCAAGGACGAGTAGACGCGTAGTCTTAGTGCGCGTCTATTTTTATCGTTTATCTTCTGCTTGGGTTTGTTGCCTTGTGTGCTTTTTGGTATGGACTATATCGGCCCATTGTGATATAGATATACCTTTGCGGTGCTTAAGCAACTTGAACTCTATGTAACCAACATCACATCAATAAAATTTAAATAAGTTGGTTTAATAGCTCGTGTTCTTGTCCTAATCTCTCCCTTCTTTCTTTCCCTCTCATCTTGGTTACTATAGATGGTAAACACAAGGAGTACTGCTGCTAACAATGCTCGTGCTGGGAACTCAGCTCAGAATCAGAATCAGAACAAGAACCAGAACCAGAATCAGGACCAAGGCCACACACCACCACCGCCACCTCCACCAATCCATGATCACCCCAACTTAGCACAAGTGCTCGCCAATCAAAACCAACTCATCGCAGCTTTGCTCCACCAAATGCAAAACCCACAAGCACCCGCTGCTCAAGCTCCCATACACGCTCCACCGCAATCAAAGCTGTCGGAATTTCTCTGAGTCCGACCTCCCACTATTTCAAACACAACCAACCCCGTCGAAGCAAATGACTGGCTGCATGCGGTTAACAAGAAGTTGGACCTCATCTAGTGTACTGATGAGGAGAAAGTCGCTTTCGCCGCTCACCAACTGCATGGCCTTGCTTCGGAGTGGTGGGACAACTTCCAGGCCAGCCAACCAGCTGTACAAGTTATTACTTGGGCTCGTTTCTCTATTGCTTTTCACAGAGCTCACGTACCTGCTAGAGTTGTAGCCCTGAAGAAGAAAGAATTCCATGAACTCAAGCAAGATGGCAGGACCGTCACTGAATTTTTGCACGAGATCAATAGGTTGGCCCGCTATGCTCCCGAGGACGTTCGCACCGATGAAGAGAAGCAGGAGAAATTTCTTGAAGGGTTGAATGATGAGTTGTCAGTCCAGCTCATCTCTGGTGACTACGAAGACTTCCAAAAGCTAGTCGACAAGGCGATCCGCTTGGAGGACAACCACCAGAAGATGGAAAGCAAGAAGCGCAAGTTGGCTAATGCGAGTCAATTTGTGTTGTCTGATAGTGTGTAGGTGACTTGTGGTCAGTCTTGGTCAATGGTGAGGATCGAGACTATGCTCAGGGAGGAGCAGAGGTCCAGTGCGGTCGGGATACCATATGAGAAAGCGACTAGAATCAGGATTTTTGGAGGTCAACTTCGGTCAATGGTGGGATCGGGACTAGACCAGGGAGCAGTTGAGGTGCAAACGGTCAATGATAATAGGTGACGAAGTTGGATATGAGATGACACATAGTGGATGGACGCCGTGTGGGAGAGATCTTTGCAACGGGCTTCACGAGGTGTTTGTACATTAATCGTCAGTGTTCGCGAAGGAAATCGGAAGGAAAACTGTTGAGGATTATATGGTTTCTATAGTGCTCGATGTACTGTAGTGATGGTACTGTATTATGCAGCATATGCATAGAGGATTATCTGCAGCTGCGGTATATGGAAGAGATATTTACAATTTGGAAATTGTAGTTTGATTTGGAAATTCAGCAATAGAGTCCTATTGGGAATAGGAGTTGTATTTCTACTTTGAGTAGGAGGTTTTCCGTATAAATAGAGAGGAAGGCTATGCCTTGAGGGTAAGCCAAGTTTGAGAGATTAGATAGGGTTTCGTGAAAACTTGCGAGGGGTGCTGTGGCTGCACCTTATAAACAATACTTGAGCAATAAAGATCATATTTAATCATCAAGGCATCGACGATCTATTCTAGTTTCGTAAGTTTTGCGTTTATGTTTGATTTTGGCATTAACTTGTGATTGTTCGTTTTGCTACGATTTTGTTCAATTTAGTCCATCGAAAACCTTTCTAATACTTCATAGATCAGATCTGGAAAGTTTCATTTGTTGGTTCGTGCTAGATTCGAATTAGCTTAAGTTTTATGTTTAGTTCAGATTTGCTGAAATTCCGAGACAGCTGACTTTCGAGGGTGTTTTCTCTTAAACCGTTTTTTAGTTTACATATCCCTCCGGTGGAGTTGTTTCTTGGTTTGTCTAGTTTATTCTGTCAAGTTTTCAACTTGATCCAACGGTTGGAATAAGAGAAATTGACATTTGACATTAAGAGACCGGCCATGCCTCGGTTGGACTGACCCTAGCAGGTCAGATAGACCGCCAGATCTATCAAGATTCGATTATTTGACTTCCACTGACTTAATCGTCCATCCCCCTCTTGTAGCCTTGGTTACTTGTGTTCTCTCCTACACATTAATGGTTGGAGATGCTTACATTATGTTGATACACAACTTATTTCGTGTCAGCTAAGCACCGATACCAATATTAACTGGACATTATCTGGATGTTCTTATAATAACTAAAAAAAGTATGGCTGCTAAAATCGTATTATGATGATCGTAAATTGTATTGCAAGTTCGTGTTAAATAAAACATGCAAAATGAAAATAGCATGGACTCTTTATTTGTTATTTTCCAAAAATTAATATTTGTTGAATTCAAAGTTAATACTATGATGCTGTAATTATCGTCAATTTTTAAATTAGTGTTGTATTAATTTAATTTGGAAAGTAGAATTTAGCAAGTTATGGTCTAGGGCTTCCTTCAATCTCCTTTTTAGGGCAGTTAGTCTCGTATACTGAGGGCAACCGACGACATGATTGCCCTGTAGCTTGCTCAATCATCTAAGTGAAAATGGTATCTTTATGAAAATTCTTGGAAACATGAACCCACGTAACAAGTTCGAAATAGCAGACTTTTCCTGCATCCGACACAAACATGTTGTGTGAGAGTTATCTTTCCAGATCCACGGATACCATGGATGCCAATTCATTATATCATTTATGAACAGCGGGACTTGGGTTTTCATCGTCATTGAGCGTATTTTTTCTCTGCCGACGTTTCATACTTCATCGGATTACCTAGCGTGGTGGATCTGCAATGGAATTGATGTATATTGGGCAAAAGCATTGGGTTTATGGTTGTCATTTTTTTATTGCTTATCAAGTTTGTCAGGTCAACAATCTTCTGTGCTTCAGCGTTGGGAGTTTCTATTTTCTCCAACGGTTTCTTCAAGCTATTTTTGGACTTAATTACACTTGGAACAACATCCTACAAATGCAAGCAAAGTTGATCTGCTTAGGTATAAAAGTCATCTTCTGTCCAAGAACTGAAGGAAATGATCGCGGCACGGAAATTCCCAAATGTAATTCTTGTGCAAATTGCAAGCCAACTTTATATGTGCTTCCGTGCTTCCTAAAATCCATGAACAGATATGAGATAAAATTTTACGAACTAGTCGAGGTTTTCATGCAATCTTCGCTGTAAAATAGAGTTATAGTAGTATACTTCTTATACGGTTGAGGCAGACCAATTTACTGCAATATAGTGAGAAAATATGGACCCATCGAACATAGCGGTGTTAATCTTTCTTGTTTTTCTCCAATTGATGTTGTGGAGGTGGTAGGATAGTCTAAATTGACACAATCTAAATTCTGCACGATCAATGATGTAATTGTACTGTTTGTCTAGTTCTTTTGGCTGAGCATTGTGGCTTTACTAAATTTTAATAATATAATTGATGACCTGCAATAAATATGTAGAGATTTTGGACCAAAGGGGCTTTAATAGGAGCCTCAAATTACGTAGCTAGCTTCACTGTTCTCTCCACTCAACTGCAATAAATGGATAAACATTCCAATAAAAATAGAGTTGATAAAAATACGGTTTGCGAGTTATCTAGTGTTCTCTTTCTTAACAAGATAACTATGTATGCTTTTTAACAGATGCAAGATGGGATGGCGAGCGAGCATGAAGGCGGCTTCCTTGTTCACAAGTTTATGAGTGATGGGGGAAATTATCCTTTCTGTGGCAGATATGGCCCATCCGATGGCAGCTATCGTGACAGGATCAATCCTTGGAATTCTTTGAATGTAGCGAAAATCATTTCTGTAGTTGTAAATTGAATTCCTTTTGCACATATGAAAGAGGATTAACTCAAACATATATGATGAACTGGGGATGAACATATCTTTGGTGTGAACTCATTATCATCTAGCGAGTAATATCTATTGGCTATTGCTAGCTCATGCCTGCAAGGAAGTTTCTAGAGACGGACACGATTAAAGGTTGAAGATATGCTCACCAGCTACACATTAACCGAACATTTTTTTCAGGAAAGCATTAACTTACATTGATTCATTTGATAATTTTGGATTTGCAAAATAATTTCTTTCCACATCATGGCGATTTTTGGATTCATGCAATCTTCGCTGGAAAATAGAGTTATACTAGTATACTTCTTTTACGATTGGGGCAGACCAATTAACTGCAATATAGTGAGAAAATCTGTACCCATCGAACATAGCGGTGTTAATCTTTTTTGTTTTTCTCCAATTGATGTTGTGGAGGTGGTAGAATAGTCTAAATTGACACAATCTAAATTCTGCACGTTCAAAGATGTAAATTATTTTTTCCCTCGGAATATTGTACTGTTTCTCTTGTTCTTTAGGCTGAGCATTATGGCTTTACTAAATTTTAATAATATAATTGATGACCTGCAATAAATATGTGGAGATTTTGGGCCAAAGGGGCTTTAATAGGAGACTAAAATTACGTTGCTAGCTTCACTGTTCTCTCCACTCAACTGCAATAGATGGATAAACAATCCAATAAATGTAGAGTTGATAAAAATATGGTTTCTGAGTAATCTAGTGTTCTCTTTCTTAACAAGATAACCATGTATGCTTTTTAACAGATGCAAGCTGGGATGGCGAGCGGAGCATGAAGGCTGCTCCCTTGTTCACAAGTTTGAGTGATGGGGGAAATCATCCATTCTGTGGATATGGCCCATCCGATGGCAGCTATCGTGACAGGATCAATCCTTGGTACTCTTTGAATGTAGCAAAAATCGTTTCTGTAGTTGTAAATTGAATTCCAATTGCGCATATCAAAGAGGATTAACTCAAACATATATGATGAACTGGGCATGAATGTATATTTGGTGTGAACTCATTATCATCTAGCGAGTAATATCGATTGGCTATTGACGGGCACGATTAAAGGTTGACAGATATGCTTGCCAGCTACACATTAACCGAGCATTTTTGTCAGGAAAGCATTAACTTGCATTGATTCATTTGATATTTTTGGATTTGCGAAATAATTTCTTTCCACAACATGGCGATTGTTGCAATCTGATCTCCCACTATAAATCCACCATATTCCCCTTTCCTTGATTTCACATCAATCTAACCATCTCTCATCAATCTACAAGTGCATTCTTGCTAGAAAGTAGTGAACTGCGAAGGCCATGGCTCGCAAGAAGGTGAAGCTTCAGCGGATCGTCATTGATGTGAAGCAGCGGGTGACATTCATGAAGAGTCTCAAGGGCTTGACGAAGAAGGTTAGTGAGTTCGCAACACTATTCCTCATGGTGTACGGTGAGGTTGAGGTGCAAGCAACGAAGGTTTGGCCGTCGGTGTGGGAGGCGACCAGAGTTCTCGAGCACTTCAAGGCCATGCCGCATCTAGTCAGATACAAGAAGATGACAGACCTAGAGGGCATCCTCAACGAGCAGGTCGACAAGCTCAAAGAGCAGCTGCACAAGGTGGGACATGATGCTGATGAAAGCGAGACCAAGCTACTCCTCATTGAAGCCATCAATGGCCACCACCCGAGCCTCGAGGGTCTCACCATTGAGCAAATTACCAGCCTTGGATGGATGGCAAATGCACGTCTCAAGATTGTCAACGACCGCCTCAAGAAGCTCCGTGAGGAAGGCCTCATACCTGCATCCGTGTCATTGTCGGGCACGGAGGTACCAATCCAGAGGGAGGGATGGCTGATGGATGTTGCAAGGGGCATTGGCTCAATGGGGTACAATCGGTTCGGAGGTAGCAGCGGAAGCGGCACTGCTGGATCCAATGGTGACATGGCTTAGCCTTTCAACAGTGTTGCAGGATTCTCATAGGCCTATTAGGAATTTTCATTTCCCACCCAAGTAATGCGAGACTCATTATCACTTGCCTGCCTGGACAACATGGCAAAGGTGGACTTTTTCTGACATGATATTTTTCCAGAGAAAGCATGGTCAACTATCGATTTTGGAGGGTGTCAATCACTCCTTTATTTACATCCCAATATATCATTCCTTTCTATTTTGTATCCCATCATCCCATTTCCCTTTTTAATAATAATTTCACTTTTCCCTTTTTTAGATCCCTACAAGCTAGTCTTGGTTCATGTATTTGTTGCATCTGATTACCAGCTTAATGCTTATAAACAATGAAATTCCTATCTAGAAAATGAGCTACTAGAAAAACAAGATCTGAGTGGATAAATTAAAAAAAGATCTATGTTCAACACAAGAAAAATCTTAAGTGCGAGGAAAATGATTTTTTTTTGGTCGATTCAGCCTACAATACCACATGAAATAGTTGAAGCATGAAACTTAGTAAAACTTTAATTTTCCCACAGTACCTCATGCTAGAAGATGAATCTTTTCCCATGATATTTGTTGTCCTAACGAGGCAGACACGTTTTTCCTATCTTTCTTTGCATCATGCTGGTTTCAGGTGACCAACCACATGTGCGCTATATTTGGAATGCAACCACCCACAACGGACCTGATTAAAGCATTTATGTGGTACAAGTGCTTCATATTGCCGATACATTTTTAGTTTTTTATGAAAGAACATACAATTTGTTGGACAAAATATTATCTCAGCGAACATGGCAAGTGCTCCCTGCATTGGAGACAAGGAAAGAGCTCAACCTTGAAAACCTGTAGGGAGGAGGCGGGAGCTTGAGGAAGGAAGAGGATGGGAATGGGTCCGCACCACCTTTTGCCTACTTGGGAGTTTAGGCTATGAATTTTCCATTAGTTGACCGTTAAATTCTTATGAAAAAAGCCCATTTTGCCCTTTGCTATGAAGAAGCATATAAATTAATAGAGTGTATTATCGGAGCGTAAAAATTTGTTAGATGGGACTATTATATTTATGAGTTAGTTATGCACCATATTATTTGTGATAAATATACATTTAGATATGACATAAAAAAATAATACTTAATTATTACTTATTGAAAGTTGTTTATGTTGCATATAAATATATTTGTCTTATACAACAATCTATTATATTACTATCAAAACACATATAGTTGGATTCCAGCTATATTCGGTTAATGAAATTAATCGATTAAAGGAAGCTTATCCAGAAGTGACCGTGTTCAAGGAGGATGCACCTTGGCAAGTTATCTATTAATTAGGAATAGTTTGTCAGTTTCCTTTTATCTTTAGGAAAGTATGTTTAGTGTCCTGTAAGGACTTTATGTTTTCCTTTTATCTTTAGGAAAGTTTCTTTATTATCCTACAAGGACTATACCCATGGGTATAAATATGCACACCCAGGGTCATTGTAATATCTCCACGATCAATACAATTCGGCGGATCGCCACCTTTTACCTTTTCTACTTTATTTTATTTATCATGGCGGAACTTGACACCTGACGCGGGGCTACATCGCTTTGCGATCTCTGGCGAAGGGGTAAGTCCAATGTTCTACTGGCCTAGGCCATTGTATTGGCTACATTGGCGTCGTTCAAGGCTGCATCAGTACATTCGACTTCTTGGATTGCTATGTTGGTTGATATATTTGCCTGGCTATTTATCATATGTCTTAGTTAATCTAGTCTTAGTTTCTCAATTTAGCTCTATCGGTTGTCTCTCGCTTTAGGGTTTCTGCCGGTATTGGCTAAATTATTTTACTAGATTAGATTAGCTAAGGCTTCTACCACCCGAAAAATCAGTCAATGGCTTGATTGTCTAGATATTGTGTTTCTTTTCATACTTAGTGCTGCATCAGTTAAGTTTGATCTACTAAGTCGTGTTTAGAACCATAATCTCTAGCCTGCTTTTGGACTACCAATAAGGGTTTCATCGAGGTTTCAGCCGATGAGGTATCTGGATGTTGCATCGGTTTACAAGGATTGCATATAAGTTGGATTTAGACGATGATAACAAAGATTTCACTATTTAATCTAATCTTCTGGATTTTATGACATCGGATCTCCAGCCGATGTATTCTTCAACCTTCGTATCAGTGCTTATTCTATCATATCATTGTTAGCCGATTGGTTTCTACTGGATTATATTATTGTTATTTATTATTATCAGCCGATTGTCCCAAGTATCAGAATCTAAATTGGATATATAACCGATAGCTCCAAACCCTATCACTATCGGCTGGTATCGGCATCGACTGGAACTACTCCATCGGCTCGTCGGCCGATAGGCTCATTGACCTGCTATTTGTATATCTTGTTAGTTGCAGGATAAACCTGACTGACACGCCTGCATTTCACCAACCTTTGGACCTGCACTGGAGCTAAGCAGATCTCCCAGACCGTTATGTTCGTCGACTTAGTTTGCGCCAACACAGACTCGGCACCACTGGCCGAGCGCGGATTTTTCGTCAAAAATATGCTACATAAAAAAACTTTTAATAACTAGTAAATAAATATTAAATTTTTATATCATATCTAAAACTAAATTTGTTGCAGTTAATATGGTGCATAACAAACTCATAAATATAATAGTCTCATCCAACAAATTTCTACATCCAACAATGTACTCCATTAATTTATTATGTTTCTTCATAGCAAAGGGAAAAATGGACTTTTTCATAATAATTTAGCAGTCAACTAGGGAAAAGGGCGTGGAAGCGATCCAAACTAAAATTCAGGGGTATGTAAGAGAATGAGCAAAATTCAGGACCAAATAAGGGATTAGGTGAACTTTCATGGGTACATAGGGGATTTTCTCTATGAGGAATGCCCTCGTCATATCATTTTTTACTAGGAGTTGGTAAGAGAGGCCCCACAGCCCTTAGCATCATCATATATCCATGGCTACATAATTAATCCAATAAAAGTTTTTATTTTGGTACAAGAGTTTGTCCATGTTCCTAGGGAACTTATGACGAGGACACTATGTTGTGCCACATCAGCACTAGGATGGCCATATTAGCATTCCCTTTTTTTCTCTCCCCGCCAAGAACAACGCGCCTTGAAAATCAAATTCACTGCTCAGTAGTTTTTGGGCCCATCTAATCTACATCCTCCCCTTCTTCTTCCATGGGTGGCCAGTGCTTGCCCTCTCCTAACTATCAAGCATCAACCAGGCTCGAGCTCTATACACCAGCTGCCAGCGAGCGATCTGTTGACGTAGAATCCTGCTGTCACCACACACGTGATGTGCAACCCATGGCGCGGCACCCAGAGATGCCGCCGAGCGAACACTCGGGAGAGACCCCGTCGGGGTGAACGCATGCCGGTTTGTCCTAAACTCAACAGGCCAGTTTGGACATCTGGTTTAAGGAGAAAAGACTTGGGATAGGTAGCAAGAAGAAGAGAGATGAAAAATATAAAGGGCTTGGATATTAAATTGATTTTAACGATTGATTGGTTTTGTTTCAATCGGCCTTAGCTCACTTATATCTATAGGAGGGTTGAAATTTCTTCCCAGGATCTTTTTCATGTTCAATTAACTGTAGAAACCAATTAGATCTCTGCTGATTTGGTCGCAGCCGATTTGATCTTCAGCCGATTCAGCCGATTCTTGCTCTGTTTCCGGAACGATCCATCTCTTGGATTTCGCTTGGGTTTTATCTTCATCTCCGATACTGAAATTACCAAATTTAGTCGTTAATACTTAGCGAGAAAACCGATGAACCGATAAATCGAACTCGTTGTCGGACTCTACTAGTCTTACCGATCACTTGCCGCCGGTCTGTCCGGCCCCTTGCCGTCGGTCTGACTGGCCTCGTATGACAAGTCTATGTTCTTTTTAAATTTAGCAAAAGTTTCCTATTTTATACTCTAGGAACCAAATCTATCTATTATATACTAAAAGTCCATTAAACTCTCTACAAACGCTCTTAAGTCGCCACGTGGCACTCCTAGAAACACTCCTAGATCATCACATGGCACTGTTTAATCTCACCGTCGATTTTCACTTAAATTGGTGGACCCTATATTTTAGACCATTAGATTGAATGTATTATTTAAGAAAGGTAATGCTTTCCTCCTGTGGGCTGGAAAAGGAAAAAAAAGTATTCAGTACGTTACGTACATTTGAAAGAAAAACGATGAAGCTTAATTACCTACTGTTCATCGGATGAGAAGAAAAACATAAGCACAGACTTATGTGATAAAAGCGATAAAGAAAGGGAAAAAAAAGCATACCTACGTAGTATCATTGAAAAAAAAATCTACTTCCTCCGTTTAACAACGTAAGTCATTCTAGCATTTCTTAAATTTATAGTGATGTTAATGAATCTTGATAGATATATATGTCTAGATTCATTAACATCAATATAAATATAAATATAGGAAATGCTAGAATGACTTACATTGTGAAACGGAGGGAGTATCTATCTATCTATTTATTATATACTAAAAGTCCATTAAACTTCCTAGAAATATTCTCAAGCCGCCACGTACACACCTACAAACGCTCCTAGGTTGCCACATGGCACTATCCAATCTTACCGTCGATTTTCACTTAAATTGGTGGCCCCGATATTTTATGGACCATTAGATTAGATTTTTTATTAAAAAAAGACTAATACTTTTCTCATGTGTATACGTACACAGGATCGATAAATATATCCGCACATATGTACTATTAAAGAGAAACAAAGCTTACCTACCGTTGGTAAGAAGATGAAAAAAAAAGTACACACGTACTTATGTAAAAAAAAGATAAAATAGGAAAAACATATGTACCTCTAACACCAGTGAAAAAAATCAACGATCTTTAAAATAAGATTTTGTACAATTAATAAAATATATTGCTTTTGAAAATATTGATGATCTTTAAAATAAGATTTCTACAGTTAATATATTACTTTAGAAATTTACGTAAATATGCGTAGTTAAACTAGATCTATAATATAAATATAAAATGTGCAATCAACGCTCTTGAAACGTTCAAATTATTTTAAAATTATATATCTGCATAGCACTATCTATTCTTACCGTCGATTTTCATGTAAATTGGTGGCTCAAATATTTTAGACCATTAGATCTATTAGTAAAAAAAGTAATATATTGATCATGTATCCATATAAAAAAAAGAAATCCAATAAAGCTTACCTACTCTTTGCACAGGAAGAAAAAATATATATATATGCACGTCTAATACCAGTGGGAAAAATCGACGGTCTTTAAAATAGGATTTTCTACGATTAATAACATATATTACTCTACAAATTTATGCAAATATACACAGTTGAACTAGATCTATAAATGTAAATATAAAATATCCAATCAACTCTCTTTGCACATTCTGCCTTTAAAATTATTTCAAAATTATATATCCATATAGCACAATATATATAATCTCACCGTCGATTTTCACTTAAATTGATTCTGATATTTTCGACCATTAGATTACATCTATATTATTAAAAAAAGTAATATTTTCCTCCTATATAAATATATCTGCATGCAAGAATGATTAGCTTAATTACTTGGTGTTCACAAGAAGAAAAAAAAACACATGCACGTACTTATAAAAAAACCATAAAGGCAAAATAAGCATACGTACATCTAATATATACCAGTGTAAAAAATTGACGTTCCTTGGAATTGGATTTTCTACAATTGATAAAATATATTAATTTACACAAATAACCAAATATATGTAGTTAAACTAGATCTATAATATAAATGTAAAATATCCAATTCTATCTTTTAAATTATTTTAAAATTATCTATCCAATTTACGATCATGTTGTATTTTTTAGTTAAATATATTTATGGTCCTAAATACGTCAAAACATATAATACCGACATGTAATAATATTATTATGAGAAGTATTTAAATAATTTCCATCATACTTTAACATGTTAAATATCACTTGATGAATATAAAACACTAATTTGAACCCACATATATAAAACCAACGAAAATAACACAAACTTTTTCATGTAGATCTGATTTTCAAATTGTTTTTTTGGATTTTTAAACTATTAGATTGTATTTGAGAAGTGAGCAACATAGACGTGAAAATATTATCAAAATATTTTCAACCAACGAACTTACCGTAATAGTACCCCCTAATCCATCGTGAGATTTATGGCCGTACATGCATGTATTTTCTTTTTGGCAAATAGTTTTGATAACAAATAAAAAATCACATAACATGTGCAATTAACTACTTATGATATATTTCTTATAGTTGAGGAATTCCTCCATGTCAGTTATTCTACGAAACAAGTCTAAAATGAAGTCAAATAATTTTTCAAAAATATCATCCACACATAAACATTCATAAGAAAAATTCAAACAACATTAAACAAGGTGCCCGCGTATATCGCGGGTCTATTAAAGTTCCTATAAACGCTATCAAGTCGCTACATGGCTCCTAAATACGCTCCTAAGCCGCTACGTGTCGCTCTAATAAATTAAATAAATATAAGAAATTTCGAGAGAAAAAGGAAAACATCCTACCATTAATTTTCAGTTAATACGGTGGACCCATCATTTTACACCGTTAGATCTATATATGTTAAAAGAAAATGTCAAGTACGTTCACACCTCCCTCCTCTCCTCACACGTACATACATCCAAAGTACGTATGTCTCCCCACCCCTCTCTTCTTCCTTCCAATTATAGTAGAAAAATTTTGTATATAAAAACACAGTAACAAAATAATTAAAATATCTTATAATATATTTGATTTTAATTTGAACTATATTTACATATTTTGGCATGTACATATATAAAAAATATATCATTTGACATAAACTCCTTTATATCACAACTAAATAGTAATAAAATATTATAAAAATAACATATATCATGCTATCGTAAATGATCTCCTATTATTTCTCCTGCTTACTTTCTTATCCATATTTTCTGGCCAGCAGCTTAGTACATAAACAATATAAAATGCTATATTAACTATCTATGGTATACTAAAAGTCCATTAAACTCCATACAAACACTCTCAAACTGTCACATAGTGTTCTATAAACACTCCTAAGAAATTATGATAAAAAAAAATCAAACCCTTGATTTTCCTTTAAATAGGTGAACCCAATAATTATAACTACTACATCTCATATAAATAAATCCGGTACCCCACCTCCACCCCTACCGTATGTGAGCACACACGTACGTACCTACTCCCTCCACCGTCCTACTCAGCTCTAGGATCCAACTCTCATCTCCTATTTTCTAGCTAACTTTTTCTATTTTCTAGCTAACACATAATGTATAAGAAATAATAATAGCTAAATGACCATGACTCTCAAGTTACATGAACTTTTCTTAGTTTATTTGATTTGTTGTGTTATTTACAATTAAATACATAATTTAAGATCCATATTGCCATATTTACTATATAGAAGTTAGATAATGCGTTGTTCTGACTACAAGTATTAGAGCAAAATAGCAATTCGAAAACTGAATGAATTCAAATATGTGAGTCCAAGTTCAATCACCACCAAGAATGCTTGGAACCATGATGCATACTCTGGGCCTGAACACAACGAAGGCGGAGCTACAAGTCAATATTTGCGAGGTGGACACCAACGACAGCGGCAGCATCAACTTCCTCAAGTTCTTGGACCTAATAATGCGCTAGATGATTAGGTCCAGGGCAAAGACTGAGAGGAGGGGTAGAGGGAGTTGTTCCATGTCTTCGACAAGGACGAGAAAACAGCTTCATTTTTGCCACCATGCCTCGCCACATCATGTTTAATGCATCAAGAGAGGCTCAGTGATGAGGAGGTCGACGATGATCCATGTGGCTGATGGTGACAGGCGGATCACTACAAGGAGTTCGTAATTAAATTTAGAAGAAAAAAATAAAACAAGCAATTTGATTAAAAACACATACAAAAATAAAAAAATCATTAAAACTATAAAAAAAATATAACAAGATTCCATGTAGCTCTTTGAGTAAAGGCTGGGATTATATTCCATTATTTAAAGAAACAAGATTCCATGTAGTTAAATATCTGAAATTTGGAATAATAAAAGAAGAGTCCAAATACAATACGATATGAGATTAATACAATTTAAACTCCCTAAAGAAGACAATTTAGAATAAAACAATAATTTGATTAGAATACAAATTCGAAATAAGAATTACTCAATCACTGAATTCAAAATACAATCAATATATTTTAAAAGAATTTTTCTATCTTTATTGATTCACATGCATAACAAATTGCATTTATATGAAGCAATTAAAGAGAGGGCTAGCAGGATGGTAGAAAAATACAGTTATTAGCAATAAAATATTGTCGAGATTTCTTCATAAAAAAGAGATATAACGAACACTCAATTGAAAATAGAAAATACCTTACTTTAACTTCAATTTGTTTTGTTAGAACTATTTTCGAAACAAACTAATGCGGATGCCCGCGCGAATGCGCGGGCTATTCTTCCTAGTTTGAGTATTAACACATCCAAGTGCTGCAAATCCAGCTATAGCTGCCGTCGATGCTGCAACACCCTTTTCTCCACTCAATCATGTGTCCAGATCCATGTTACTTGGTTCTTTAGTTCATCCACTCTCTTTCTTTTCTTAGCTTGTGTCCCAAGGGCAAGCTCCGGCAGCCAGCGAACAGCAAACGGTCGCATCCCCAAGACCTCAAATGTACGTGCCACAGCTAGCAGGTTGCCTGGTAATTTTGATGCAGAATAACACATGGTTGTACATATTTGAACTTAACTCGTACTGTTCTTTTAGCCAAACAATTCCATGCTAATTTCAAACTCTTTCATTTGTGCTCATTCACAAATTTATCTTGACTCATAATTGCTATTTGGGGTCTGATTTTGAAGGGAAATCGGCAGGAAGCATCCGAGAACAACTGACTGCACTTCCTCCATTGTTGCAGCAAGCTACTACTATTCAGTGGTTTTAGTCCTCAAGAAATTGTGTTATTTGTTTTTTTCAATTTTGTTTCATTCTGTGGAATGATAGCCTCTATTTGGTTGCATATTTTGAAAGTTTGAGCGTGTTTGTAAGAAGAAATGTTAGCCCAATTTAATTTCCAGCTTTGTTGCTGTACTTCAAAAGCATGTCAATTGAAGATTCAGTTCATCTTAAGTTTTTTCCGTTCATAATAAAAGGAACATTGTTGTTAGTTGATCAATTTTTTCCCCTTGAACATTGAGGTAAGTGAGGATAATACAATATGTATAACAAATTAAAATAATGAAACATTCCATTTTGTAGCTGAAAACCTAGGGAAATTTACTTTACACTTAGGATGAACTTGTGACATGTACAACTGTATGTAAAATTTCGAACTCTAGGGAACAAATATCTTCCCCAAGGTATCCATGAAAAACTCTAGGGAAGTTTGCCTTTCCCGTAGAATTGACCCCTATAGCATCTTTCCCAAGGGGTTTGTTGGTATTTCTTACGATCACAAATAAAATCTGCAAGTGCACGGATATACCGATGTTGCACTTCACCCAAGAGTATTCCAAGGTATCGATTTCCACAAGTAACGTGTGTGTTCAACTCTTCTCTAGGTTCACCTAAGTACACAAGGCAGATGTAGGCAAAGAATAGAGATGATTTCAAAGTGTTAGACAGTGTCTACAGAAAGCTTAATTTTAATCCTATCGCAATACTTCAGGCACTGGCGTGATCACTGCTACCAGAACGTGCTCTACCTTGTACCTGGACAGGGAGGACTATGGTGATCTCGAGGGCTATCACTACCTCTACACCAACCTCTCACGATCTGTGGGATATGAAGCAATCACTGGAAATTAACTACCTAGACGCCGCGTCTATGCAATTAATTACTACTTTAATGTTTACAACTCCCTAAAGTAATCTATATGTAATAATAGACAGTAGTGAATAGTAATCCAATACGCTAATAGGAATTAACCAAGAAATAATTCTCACTATAGATATCTTAATTACTTAGAAGATAACTCTATTAAAGCAGAGTAATTATCAAGGTACAAAAAGTAAGAGGAGATTACCTACAACTCCGGAATTCTTCTGAATTCTTCTACCTTACTCTCGTCCTAATCTAGTATACATAAAAATATAAAAGAGCCTCTTATAATTCAACTCTTGCTTGAGTTTGTGAGAGTGAGCAACGGGAGCTCCTTTTATAGCCTTCCAATGACGGTTATGGCAATTAGAAAGGTCAAAAATGCCCTCTAACCATCATTGTAATTTGATTCTAGACGTCCATGTGGAAGACCAGGATGGACGGCCTCAGCCAGGGTTTGGCCGATCTTGGGCTGGCCCATCTGGACCCCAAATTTGCTCTGGACCTCCACTATGGTCTCCTTTATCCACTTCTAAACTGATTGGGCCCATTTTCTAGTGTTTCGATGAGATTGTGAGCCCAATTTTTCAATGGATAGAATTCTCCTCCACTTTAGTCTAGATTTCCTCCCAACATTGGCTGTTTATTACCTGCATTCAAATATAGCTCAAATGGCTAGTGCAGTGAGGTTTGAAGGCTGAGTGCCGGGTTCAATTCCTGGTGGGCTGATTTTGCATGGTGCTCGTTTGGGCGCTCGTCGACGGTGTCCAGCGCGTGCATGGTGCTCGTTTGGGCGCTCGTCGACGGTGTTCAGCGCGTCGACGGAGTCCGGCACCTTGACAGACTCCAGCGACTCGACGTACTCCATGGCGCGACCGAGCTCTGAACCCTAACTACAGCCGGGCGGCGAGGAAGAGAGATGCGCGTGTGCGAGCGATGAGCGTGTGCTGCATGCGGGAGACGAAGAGGAAAGATTGAGTGCCATTAAACACATCCATTCAGCTTAAGGCAGCATTAATCACGTTGCCTCGTTTCTTGCCTCGCCGCTCGTCGCTCGGCTCTCGCGTCAGGGGCATACGCGTCCAAACTACACCCCGCTGAGGAACGACGACTTGTTTTGTGAAAACAGGCCAAGAGCCCAGAACGACTTGTTTTGTGGGTATGGAGGGAGTATGTTTTATGTAGGTTTTGGCGGCATAAAATTGGCATTTAATAGCCGCCAACAGGGTTAATATAGGGGAACCTGTTTCCTAGAGTTTTCTTGATAATCCCTTGTGTATTTGGCCCTAGAGAAGCTATTGAATTCACCATGTATGAGGAATGTCCTCTTTGTATCAATTTGTTTACCAGAACTTAGTAGGGGAAGCCCCACAGCCCCCACCATCATCATATATCCATCGTGTAATACCCCGTATATTAAAAGATATTTAGGTTTTTTTAGTTTGGGTTGACTTGTTAAAATAAAGATGTTAACAGAAATAAATAAAAGAAAAATATCTTTAGAAGTGGGCCAACATGGGAAGGCCCATAAACCCAGCCCATTAGTTCTCCCCTAAAACCTAGAGAGAGGGGGACCGAATCCCACCTCCCCTCATAGTGCCACCACCCCTCTCCCTGTCCGGCGCCTCCTTCCTCCCCTCCTCCTGTGTTCGCATCTCTCCCATCTACAGCAAATTGCTCTCCCTAGATCTCCACCTTCATAGCTTGGATTAAGAAGCGAAGTAGAAAAACGGAACGAGGAGGAGGAGAGGAGTAAAAGGAGGGGTTAGATCGGAGTCTCCCCTATTGTCTCCTCACAAGTTCTCTAAAGAAACCCTAGGTGAGGCTTATTCCCTTGTTGTATCAGTTGTTCTAGCATGGCTTTAGTGGTTTAATTCGTGGATAAGGAAGGTTAGAGAAGGAGTTTCGTTTGTTGTGGTTCGAATTGGCTGTTCTGCACGTTGGCAGATTTATAGTGTTTCGGTTTTTCAAAGTTTCGGAGGTCTAAATGAAATTTTCTGCGAAAGTGTATAACTAGGAAGTTGTAGATAATATTTGTATTTATCTTCTGACCAAAGGGAATTAATTTATCTCAAGTGGTTTAGGCGATATGAATTTTTGAGTATAACTGTTGTTTTTATATCATAATCTGGATAGTAGTAGATTGAACTGTTTTTGGACGGTTTAAACAGTGGAATCAGCTAGGCCGCCTATAGGCAAACTTGTAGAGGTTTTTCTTGGCTTTCCATATTGGTAAAGTACACCCTTATTGGGCGAGTAGAACTCTAGTTATGGTTGTTTTAGTGTGGACAGTCTGAAATTCTGGACAGATTATGAAGCCTGCTTTCAAGCGCAAATTAGGCCATTTAAATGGCAGAATAAAAATATGATTTCCACATAAGAGTTGTAGGCATTATTCTGTAGATTTCCATAATGTATTTAGTTGCGGTCATAGCTATTTCATATTTCAAGATATAAAGGTTTGAAGCAGCAGTTTTGTTTATAGTCCAAGCGGCGTTCCTTGTTATTGCGTTTTGATAGGATGGGGCAGTAGGTTCACCTTTTTCATTGTTTTGTGCACATGTTTCAATGTGTTTGCTGAGGTTTTATTTGTGATTAGGTGGTGGTCCATCAGATCATGAATGATACCAATCCTTCGTTGGAGGCAAGTGCATGACGAACTAATTGTGTGATTCATGGATTGTTTACTCTATCTATTTATTTCTGATATATTTCTACGTGATAAGTAACTGCTTATGTTCATATTATCGTTCACGCCATTTAGATTTCAAGTTGATCTTATGTGTACGATGTTATTCTTGTTTTAATATTCTGGATTCTGGTTCTGCTAAAATAATTCAAGTTCCTTACTTGCCATGGATGTGCAATATGGTTTCAATTTGGTTCTTTGATTCTGGTTTCATTTATTCAAGTACCATGCGTAGTCATGGGAGTGCAATTTGGTTCTTTACTCAAGTCCTGTGGGTAAGCGCTGATCACGCTTACTTGGCTTTGCCGGCAAATGCTAGGATGTATTCACTATTGTCCGGGATAGAAACTACTATTTCAATTCATACCTGCCCGGGATAGGAACTACTATCTTCTTTAACTTGGTGTTTGGAAATGTGTTTCCTATCAAAGAAAGAAAGCCTTCTATTCATGCTTTATTGTCAATGATGTGTGTATGTGTTTTCTAGTTACATATTGTACTTGCTGAGTATTTTTATACTCACTCTTGTGTTTTATTTGGTTTTAGGTACGCATTGAGACCGACATGCATGGGTGGGAAGTAGCACCCTTATATACACATCTACTTGCACACTATCAAACTATATTGCTTAGGTCCATAATTACACTTAAATTATATCCTGGTTTGGTCTTGTAATAATCTTTTAGATTTCTAATAGTTCCTTCCCTATGGATTATAAGGATGGATCGTATTATGGGAATGATATTGTTATTAGTTTAACTTATAATTGCCTGTCGTGGATGTCCGTATTTATAGGGGAGACTCTGCCGAAATTTCTAATAATTTTGGAAGTTAGTGGTTTGAGTGTTTTTTTGGTGTGGCACTCTAGGTACGTGGTTACCTGGGGTGTTACACATGGGTACACAATTAATCCAATAAAGTCTACTTGGGTAAACAATCCAATAAAAATAAAGTTGATTAAAGTGTAAATTGCGTTGATGATACACAAACTTGTCAGATGAGTGCAATATAGTGCACAAATTTAAAATGCTTGTTTTGAAACACAAACTTGTCTACATGCTTAATCTTATTGATTTAGGTGCCAACTAGGATATTACCTAAATATATATCTGAGAAAATTGCTATAAAGTTTTGTTTCAAATGGTAGGGGATGAACACGTCCATTACAGTGGATGTGTGTAAAATTTTGCTGGGTGCATGTGGTATATCCACACTGTTTCTGTTAACGAGTAAAAGATGAATGCTACTCCGTGAACCAGACTTTTGATATAGAATATATTAATATACTATACGTGGTTCTGCAGACTGTTTATGATGTACTCCATACTCCCTCTAACAAATAGAATTTCAATATATAGAGGCTATTTACATTTGAAATGAGGCTATTGCTCAGCAAATCGAAGAGAAATAGAATAGAGCATTCTGTAATCTAAGGACATAGTGATTTTCTCATGGGTTAATTGGATCCATGCCACTGCAAATATGGCAAATCAAAAAAATGCCACTACTATTCGCGTTATCGGCTGGGTGCCACTGAAAATTTCAAAAATTGGAACTATGCCACTCCGTCACTCTTTTCCGTCCTCCCCGTCCTCTCGCACATCGCTGGCCGTCCACACCGTCGTCCTGATCCTCTCCTCCTACCGCCGCAGTCACCTTCTCCCCCATCCTTCTTCCTTCTTGGCCAGATGCGCCACCAATGGACCGATCCCTGGGCAGCTAGCTCATCTCCTTCTTCCTTCTCAGGATCTAGCTCATCTCGTAGATCGGCCAGCTAGCTTGATGATCGATCCCTGGGCAGCATGGTTGATTTGCCTCCACCACTGGACCCTTCTGTTGTTCTTAGTCCCCTCTGCTGCAAGAAGGCAGACAAAGAAGCCAATCTCTGAAAGAGGAGAAAGTATAAAGGAGAACGGATCTGTGATGGAGCAGCAGCTTGCGTCCATCTCCGTGACAGAATCGGCAGAGGGGATGTGGCGGCGACAGGAGGACCACCGCGATGGTCGCGCTGTCAGCGGCGAGGATGCAACAGCCGGAGGCGGCGCCACCGGCCGGCACAAGAAGGTTGCCGGGTCTGTGCACGTGAAGCTGCAGGCGTCGCGTGCCTTCTTCCGGTCTCTATTCGTCGGCGAGCAATACCATAGCGTTGGTGTCCGGACCACCACTAGGATCTGCAGCCGCGAGGCTGTCACCGCCGCCGCCATTCCCGATGAGGAGAAGCTCCGCAGCGAGCGCACGAGGTCGGCCGTGGCTCCCGACGAGGAGGAGCTTTGCAGCGAGTGCGTGAGGTCGGCCGCAGCGGTGGTGTTAGGACTTGGGCGGCGAAACGGTGAGGACGGCCAGCGATGTGATAGAGGACGGGGAGGATGGAAAGAGTGACGGGGTGGATGGAAAGAGTGACGGAGTGGCATGGTTCTAATTTTAAAAATTTTCAGTGGCATCCAGCCGATAACACGAATAGTAGTGGCATTTTTTTGATTTGCCACATTTGCAGTGGCATGGATCCAATTAACCCTTCTCTCGTATACTTGGAATGTCAAAATCGAAGAATTGCTTGATGTTAATAAACATCAGGTTATTGTCCTGAAGCACTATAAGCTTCCTATATCCAGAAATCAACATCTGATTCTCACCTCTTATGGATTAGCTGCTTAATTCTTAGCCAGATCCTGTACATGAGACCCAGCCTAGCCAATTATGCAGGAATGCATTCATATGCATCATTACGACTATACATTGGTCTATGAATATGTCTAATTCCATTTCGTCAAAAGAAAACAGGTCCCAAATACATTGTTCATGATGTCTGGAATTGGAAAGCTGCAGCTAATTACGCAATGCATGTGACACTAGAATTCCCCATATTTCCCATGCATGCCTAAACTCAAACCAGAATCAACATGAATTTATCGAACTTTCAATACATATAGGAAGTTAAGCGATTAATCCAATAAAAACTTCACATACTCTTGTTATATATATACTGCATTGTACGTATATTCCCACTGAAAAAAGCTGAAGTTTATATGGCTAATATTTATAAGTTCTCTTCTATTCTGCAGTTTCTGTATGTACAAAGTATTATGATTTTATTATATTAATTAAATATTTTAGCACAAACAGCGTCTTGGAGTGCAGATCCATCTATTTATGCGATGATATTTTAAACTGACATAACATTTCTTTTTAAAAAGACACAGCCTCGTAACATCACCGTACTGTTTGAGTCTGAAAGCATGTAACTTCACTTAATTGCATCAACAAGTTTTCCCAGGGGTTGGAGAGCTGCTCCCCACGGTCGAAATATATACGCATGCTAGCAATTTACACCATATGAAATAAGATATGATCAGGTCAGAAATGGATCTAAGCCTGTGTGCTAGAGATGTTGCAGAATTTTTGAGGGAAACTACGGCGGGAGTCGTCGACACCAGACTGAACTTTTATTGAATTAAAGAGACATACAGGGGAAGAGTTACATGAGGGGTGAGAGAGAGAACTAAATTAAGAACTAATTACAAAGAGGTTTGAGGCCCAATTACGAAGCTGCTGTTTGCCCACGATATTGTTGTAGCGGTGGGACAATAAGCTGATGTCAATATTCCATATTGCAGCTGGTAGGATGGTGCGCCAGATTCATGGAGGGATGGCGTGTTTGGGTGGGGGATGTCCCAAACATCTTCCAGACGTGGTAGGGAGGCGATCTGTTGTCCATCAAGGCCAAAGGCGTGCCAGATGGCTGCTACACCGGAGCAGCATAGGAAGAGGTGCTCCACACCTTCATCGAGGGGGCAGAAAGGGCATCATGCGGATGTTGCTAATCCGCGTCGAGCTCGCCTTTCATTGGTGAAGATGTGCCTCTTATGTGCAGTCCAAAGGAAGATTTTGCATTTGACTTGAGCGTGGTAGTCCCAGATTGGCCCGGCAAAAGGATCATCTGTGAGCTCTGAGTAGCTTAAGTCGTAAGCTGTTCTTGTTGTGAGGGGGCGATCCGAGGTTGAGATGTGCTGGTCGTTCGTCACGGGGTCTACCACATGGTGGCAAACCAGGGCTTGGACGGTGGCCAGCTCGAGCGTGGCCGCCGACGATAGCCTGGGCCGGAGGTGGAGGACCAAATTAGGAGTAGAGAGGGCGTCTGCAACAAAGATGTGGGGTAATTGAGAGAGGGAACCATCTCCGATCCAATTATCAAACCAGAACAAAGACATGTTGTTTTTGTCACAAGGATGACACCATCCAACATTTATTCTTTCAGTGTCGCTTATCTCGCTTGGTGTGGTCCATAATTCATTTGGCTTCTACTTTAAAACCTCTTCACAATGTTAGTCATATGTTTAGGAATTGGCTATCATGTGCCCCCAAAGACATGAGGAATATGCTTTTGATGGGTGCAACAACTCTATGTTGGTCCATTTGGCTAACCAGGAATGGAGTAATTTTTTATAACAAGATGGTATCTTCTCCTTTGCTGGTTATCACTTTAGTTACCAGGTGACTACGCACCTCGGATATCCTCCACCAACCGAGACTACGGGATATTATTGCGGTGGTATCACGATAGTTGGACCAGGTGGCGCAGTAGTTTTTTACCCAGGAGCATGGGTGGCGGTCTAGCTAGTCTACGGATTGATAGCCACAAAGATGTATGTTTCTTTCTTGTTTTTTGGTTGTATGCATTTTACGAAGAGGCCGTGGGTGACTCAGTTTGATAGTATCATCTTGATGTAATTATCTGAGTCTAAATAAAGGTTCCATTATCTTAAAAATCGAACATAATGGTGTTAAACTTTCTTGTTTTTCTCCAACTGATGTTGTGGAATGGTGGAAGATCAGTCTAAATTGACACGATCTAAATTATGCACGAGCAAAGATGTAAAATATTTTTTCCCATCGATTGTTGTACTATTTTTTTAGTTCTTCTGGGTGAGCATTGTGGCTTTACTAAATTTTGATAATATAATTGATGACCTGCAACAAACATGTGGATATTTTGGACAAAAAGCGTTTTAACATAAGCCTCAAATTATCTAGCTAGCTTCACTGTAATCTCTCCACTCGACTGCAATAAATGGATAAACAATCCAATAAAACTAGAGATGATAAAAATATGGTTTACAAGTAATCCAGTATTCTCTTTCTTATCAAGATAACTATGTATGCTTTTTAACAGATACAAGCTGGGATGGCGAGTTGAGCATGGAGGCGGTTCCCTTGTTCACAAGTTTATGAGTGATGGGGAAAATCATCCATTATGTGGCGGATATGGCCCATCCGATGGTAGCTATCATGACATGATCAATCCTTGGAGCTCTTTGAATGTAGCAAAAATCGTTTCTGTAATTGTAAATTGAATTCCTATTGCGCATATGGAAGAGGATTAACTCAAACATATATGACGAACCGGGGATGAACGTATCTTTGGTGTGAACTCATTATCATCTAGCGAGTAATTTCTATTGGCTATTGCCACCTCTCGCTTGCAAGGAAGTTTCTAAAGACGGACACGATTAAAGATTGACAGATATGCTCGCCAGCTGCACATTAACCGAGCATTTTTATCAGGAAGGCATTAACTTGCATTGATTGATTTGATATTTTTGGATTTGCAAAGTAATTTCTTTCCACAACATGCCGATTGTTGCAATCTGATCTCCCACTATAAATCCACCGTATTCCCCTTTCTTTCATTTCACATCGATCTAACCATCTGTCATCAATCTACTAGTGCATTCTTGCTAGAAAGTGGTGAACTGCGAAGGCCATGGCTCACAAGAAAGTGAAGCTTCAGCGGATCATCATTGATGTGAAGCAGCGGGTGACATTCAGGAAGCATATCATGGGCTTGACGAAGAAGGTTAGTGAGTTCGCAACACTTTTCCTCATGGCGTACGGTGAGGTTGAGATGCGAACAACGAAGGTTTGGCCGTCCATGTGGGAGGCGACCAGAGTTCTCGAGCACTTCAAGGCCATGCCGCATCTGGACAGATACAAGAAGATGACCGACCTAGAGGGCATCCTCAACGAGCAAATCGACAAGCTCAAAGAGCAGTTGCACAAGGTGGGACGCGATGCTCATGAAAGCGAGACCAAGCTACTCCTCGTTGAAGCCATCAATGGCCGCCGCCTGAGCCTCGAGGGTCTCACCATCGAGCAGGTTACCAGCCTCAGATGGATGGCAAATGCACGCCTCAAGATTGTCAACGACCGCCTCAAGAAGCTTCGTGAGGAAGGCCTCATACCAGCATCCGTGTCATTGTCAGGCACGGAGGTACCAATCCAGAGGGAGGGATGGCTGATGGATGTTGCAAGGGGCATTGGCTCAATGGGGTACAATCGGTTGGGAGGTAGCAGTGGAAGTGGCACTACTGGATCCAATGGTGACATGCCTTAGCCTTTCAACAGTGTGGCAGGATTCTCATGGGGCAATCAGGAATTTTCAGTCCCACCCAAGTAATGCGAGACTCATTATCATTTGCCTGCCTGGCCAACATGGCGAAGGTCAATTTTTTCAGAGATGATATTTTGCGAGAGAAACCATGGTCAACTATCAATTTTGGAGGGTGTCAAATCACTCCTTTATTTACATCCCAATATATCATTCCTTTCTATTTTGTATCCCATCATCACATTTCCTTTTTTAATCATAATATCCCTTTTCCCTTTTTTAGATCCCTACAAACTAGTCTTGGTTCATGTATTTGTTGCATTTGATTACCAGCTTAATGCTTATAAGCAATGAAATTTCTTTCTAGAAAATGAGCTACCAGGAAAACAAGATCTGAGTGTATAAATGAAAAAAGATCTATGTTCAACACAAGAAAAATCTTAAGTGCAAGGAAAATAATTTTTTTGTCGATTCGGCCTGCAGTACCATATGAAATAGTTGAAGCAAGAAACTTAGTAAAACTTTAATTTTCCCACATGATCTCATGCTAGAAGATGAATCTTTTCCCACGATACTTGTTGTCCTATAACGAGGCCGACACGTTTTTCCCATCGTTCTTTGCATCGTGCTGGTTTCAGGTGGCCAACCACATGTGCGCTATAATTGGAATGCAACCACCAATAATGGATCTGATTAAAGCATTGATGTGGTACAAGTGCTTCATATTGCCGGTACATTTTGTGCTTTTTTATGAAAGAACATATAGTTTGTTGGGACAAAATATTATCTCAGCGAACATGGCAGGTGCTCCCTCCATGGGAGACAAGGAGAGAGCTCAACCTTGAAGACCTGTAGGGAAGAGGCGGGAGCTTGAGGAAGGAAGATGTGGTAGTGTGGAGAGGATGAGAATGGGTCTACCCCACCTTTTGCCCATTTGATGGTTTACGCTTTTTTCGAGGTGGTTTGCAGCCATATGGTTTTGGGGCATTTTAGTCATTGCACATGTAAATTTGGTGTCATGCTACACAATTTATATAATTCTAAAAATATTACCTAGGAATGAAATAATCCCCCAACACACTTAATCCTTGAATTCCATGCAGCTTGGGCCACAGTATATTGATTCCTTCCAATTAGCATTCTCCTTTGTCTTCTCTGTTTTTTTAAAAAATATATATATAGATCTCATGTACCAGACAATATGCCTTTTCTTTTTTTTTATGTAAAATCTCATAGATTTGAACCATCATCCTTGGCCATGGTGTTGTGCCTCCCTCTTTACTATAATATCTTCAGGCAGTAACTAAACCACCCATCACCATTTCAAGACATTCGGTTGAGTTTTATCATCTTGTACATATACTGCAATACCACCAACATAAAAAGGTGTATTCTACATAGAATGCAAATTATTATTAATTGAAATAATATTAATTCGAAGAAACATTTTCACTTCTATTAATTATGAGGAATGTCCTCATCATATCATCTTTATACCAGTACTTGGTACAGGAGGACCCATAGCCCCCATCATCATTAGATATCCATGGCTACGCAATTAATCCAATTAAAGTTTTTACCCGAACTTGGTACACATGAGTTTGTCCATGTTCCTAGGGAACTTCTGACAAGGAGGATACAAAGTAGTGCTACATTAGCACCGGGGTGGCCAGATTAGCTTTCTTTTTTTTTCTCTCCCTACCAAGAACAACTCGCCTTGCAAATACAAATTCACTGCTCAGTAGTGTTTGGGCCCATTTATCTACATCATCCCTTTCTTCTTCCATAGGTGCCCAGTGCTTGCCCTCTCCTAACTACCAAGCATCAGCCAAGCTCAAGCACCATACACCAGCTGCCAGCGAGCGTTTAGTTGACATAGAATCGCGTCGCCACACACGCTATGCGCAACCCGCGGTGTGGCACCTAGAGGCGCGCTGCTATAGGGAGCGGGTAGATACTGCTGAACGAACACTGGGGAGGGATCCCTTCAAAGTGAACGCACACCAGTTTGTCCTAGACTCGGCATGCTGGCTAGGACGTCCTCTAACACCATAGAGACGAAAGGCGACATGCAATTGGAGGGCTTGAGGAGAATAGACTTGGCATAGGTTAACAGAAGAAGAGAGATGTAGGATATAGAGGGTTGGGATATTAAATTGATTTTGATGATTGATTGGTTGTTGTTTCAATCGGCCTTTGCTCCCTTATATTTATAGGAGTGGTGGACTTGCTTCCCCGTATCTTTTTCATGTCCAATCAAACATAGTAACCAATTATAAATCTAAAATCTCATGTCTTAGCAAGAAGCCCGAAGAACTAATAAATCGAACTTGGAGTCCGACTTTACTAGTCAGATTGACCACAAGCTGATGAGGACATAACTAGCTCAGATATAACCATGACTACCTTATTTATTAATCAACCAAAGGTGCATATGTTCTAATTAGATTTACTTGTTATATATTTAAACAAACATTGCTACACAATAAGTTTCGTGTGTTTTTGTTTGCAAAGGTATTTGCTTGGGCGAAGGAAAAGAGACCGAGCGTAACGAATATATGGATGATCAAAGAAGTTGATTGGGGACCGAACTAAGACCTTCTCCAAGTCTAATTCTACTTCACCACGTCACTTTTGGTCCATAGAAGACCAGAGATAAAGTTCTACACATTTTGGATTCGGATTTGGGCCTCCTGACAGCATCAACTTCAAACGGATCTAGCCGCTGATCTAGAAGGAATTTCGGGGCCCATGAGTACTTGTTGCAAAGCTTATGAAGTCTACTTTCATATGGTTTTGGTCCTACATCAAAATTCCTACTAAGCTGTCGGTAATCTACAAAACAAGCTACGCACCTCATCTAGTCCGAATCTGAATTGGTTTTGGGCCTTGTAATTGTGTCGTGGGCTTAGCCCAAGGGGGTGTGCATCCTAGGGCAAACCTAGGACGTCCCTAATCATACTTAATCATTAGCCGTCATCATTTAGAGTCGGGTTTTACTTAGATTATTCTGTTAAGAATAGTTTCGCCGCTAGATCGGTTTATAGAACCCCAAATTCGAGTGCTTAATCATTCATCTGCAATTTTGGTTGTATTCTATCTTGTTCTTGTTTGTGTTCTTCGATTCACAAACAGGGATTAGCCTTCTCGGCGAGGTCATCCATGTTTCGACACGGGTGATAACCAGAGGAGACGTGGTGCTGCGATTACGGGGCTCAAGAGTGTGCGCGTTCAAGAAGTCGGATCGATTTGTGTTGCGACTCTGCCCAAATCGTTGTTTATCAAAACCTTTCGGAAGATCGGGAACCCTAGTGCACATCTCATGCCATCGGTCAGACCAGCCCGATAGCTGCGGTCAGACCGGCCTAGCGTTGCAAGTCTGGGTTCTTTTTAAATTTAACTATAGTTTTCTATTTCATACTTTAGGAGCTAAATGTGCGTATTAACATGTCCAAGTGCTGCAAATCCAGCGAGCCGGAGTGGCCGCCAAGCTGTAGATGGAACTGCCGTCGGTACCGCAGCACCTTTTTCTCCACTCAATCAAGTGTCCATTGTCCATATCCATGTTTCTCGTTTATTTAGTTCTTCCACTCTCTTTCTTTTCTTAGCATGTGTCCCAAGCGCAAGCTCCGGCAGCTCACGAACGGCAAATGGTCGCATCCCCTACACCTGCAATGTATGCGCCACAGCATGCATGCAATGTATGCGCCACAGCATGCAGGTTGTCTGGTAATTTTGATGCAGAACAACACATGGTTGTATGTATGACAGATCCAGGTAACTGTTAATTGAACTTAGCTCGTAATGTTCTTTTAGTCAAACAATTGCATGCTAATTTCAATTTCTTTCATTTGTGCTCATTCATGAATATATCTTGATTCATAAATGCTATTTGGGTCTGATTTTGAACGGAAATCGGCAGGAAGCATCGGAGAATACTATCCAGTAGTTACATTCCTCAAGAAATTGTGCTATTTTTTTTCCAAGTTTGTTTCGTTCTGTGGAATGATAGCCTCAATTTGGTAGCATATTTTGGCCCTAGAGTTATCTTGATGATCCCTAGTGTATTTGGCCCTAGAAAGTCTGTTGAATTCACCGTGTATGAGGAATGTCCTCTTCATATCAATTTCTTTACCAGAACTTAGTAGGGGAAGACCCAAACCTCCCAGCATAATCATATATCCATGGGTACACAATTAATCCAATAAAGTAAAGTTGATTCAAGGGCAAATTGCACTGGTGATACACAAACTTGTTAGATGGGTGTGATATTGTGCACGAATTTAAAACACTTGTTTTGAAGCACAAACTTGTCTACATGCTTAATATTATTGATTTAGGTGCCAACTAAGATATTACTTCCTCCGTTTCACAATGTAAGTCATTCTAGCATTTCCCATATTCATATTGATGTTAATGAATCTAGACATATATATCTATCTAGATTCATTGACATCAATATGAATGTGGGAAATGCTAAAATGACTTACATTGTGAAATGGAGGAAGTACATAAGTATATATATCATAAGGATGCTATTTAGACATACATGTGTTCAATGAAAACAGGAGAAAAAATTTTGAACAAATGCTAGTAACAAGCACCGAGTTCTATGAAATACCATCGTGCAAGTAACTTTATCTCAGAAGTGCCATTGCTATTAGGGTTCCGTTAGCGGCCTTTCATTAAGTGATATAAGATGAACCGTCCATGTAACGGGGTGGGTTGGATGGAACCCTAACAGTAATGTCATTTATGTGATAAGTCGTTCGCACAATAGTATTTTATGGAACTCACACTTATCGATGATATTTATTAGAATTTGGCGTTTGTTAATGGTATTTTTTTGGATTTTTTTTCTTCAAAAGATATAAATGAAGCAATACTGACTGTATAGAAAGAAATTAAAACCCAAGCTACGATGAAGGAAAGTAGAGACCATGTTTGTAAATATAGCATGTCCAATGTGTACTCACTACACATGTCTCGTACTGATCAACATATGTAGGATCGAAATAATCACGGATATCCAAATAATCACGGATATCCAAATAAACAACCCGAAACCGAAACCGACACAGAGTCGACCGGTCAGACCGCGGGCTGGCCGGTCCGACCGCGCATATACCACCGGTCTGACCGGCAACCACTGCCCGGTCTGACCGGACCCAATTCCAGCGGTACATGTAGATTCGCCTGTGAAATCCAATCATCTCCAAAACCACTTCGTGAATAAATTCCAAATAACAAAATCAATAATCTCCAATGCCCAATTGTTCATCATAGAATAATAATCAAAAACACCTTTGATATTAAAATCTCCCCCTTGATGAACACATTGGCAAATCCTTTAAAAATGTTTTGGTGTTTGGAAAAATAAAAACAAAAATGGTAAAAAGCACACTTCATACAAATGCACACATCGTGCTCAAAAATCCAAAAGAAAACTTCTCCCCCTTTTTAAAAGAAAGAAATTTCCAATTGAACCAAGAACATGCTCTTCTCTACAACTCTCCAAAAATTCACCATGCTTCTCCAAAATATCTAAAAAATTTTCACATTACTTCTTCCCCTTTTGACAATGATTTCATCAAGCATAGGAATTATATTCATTAATGTACAAGACCTTAGCATACATATAGCATATCATATCATGTGTTGCAATAAAAAGAAGATGAACCCATCTATAATATAACAAGCATGCATTGAAGTATAACCATGAACCAAAGATTTTACAATTAAGCTTGAATCCACAATCAAAATTCATGATTTCATCCGATTTATAATGCAACATCTTAACAAGCAGATAGGTTGAAGAATAAACACAAAACACATATACCTATTGCATTTATCACTCTTTCTCAAATAAGCCTTCTGCACAAAACAACAAAGAGAATTTTTTTAACTTTTTCTTTTCTTGAGCCTTTTTGCTCATTTTTCTCTTTTTATTCCGGGTACGTCCATGTCGTCAAGACTGTTTTCAGGGATTCGGCACCCATTATTTTGCTCACATCGAATACGTCCTTGTCGTCAAGACTGTTTTCAAGGATTCGGTATTCATTTTTTTCATAGTTTTTATTCTCTTTTCACAATGAGCAATTAAAGCTATTTGAGGAATAACAATTCAATAAAGCATATATATAAAGCATTTATAAATCAAACCATATGCTAGCATCAACATTGCATATTTGCTTAATTCAAGTAAGAATTTAAGTGTCATGCATCATCTCCCTTAAAAGCAAAATCTAAGTCTCATGAAATGACTAGAATACATACAAGCTATGCTAGAGAAAAATAAACCTTCAAAGTATTGCTAGCATGCACAAGAAAATACCATATGCATAATCAAAGCTCTCTTTCATCAATCTTTCTCATTGTCATATTATTGCTTGATAAAACCATGAGGTACAAACTCCCCCTCAAACCATGCCAAAAGGATGAATTATGCCCAATTCACCACGAATAAAAGCAAAGCGATTAGAATCCAAAAGTTTAGTGAAAATATCAGCAATCTGCAACTTTGTGTCCAAAAACTGCAATTCAACATCTCCCTTTTCAACATAATCTCTCAAAAAGTGAAAGCGAATATCAATGTGCTTTGTGCGTGAGTGTTGAACAGGATTCTTAGCAATATTAATAGCACTAGTATTGTCACAAAAGAGAGGTACTTTCTCAAAAGTAAGACCATAATCTTTCAAAGTAGATAAAAGCCAAAGAATCTGTGAACAACAACTAGCAGCAGCAACATATTCGGATTCAGCAGTTGATTGAGCAACACTAGATTGCTTCCTAGAAGACCATGCAATGAATGATGTACCAAGAAAATGACATGTTCCACTAGTACTTTTCTTATCAATTCTACAACCTCCAAAATCAGCATCGGAATATCCACTTAAGCAAATAGAAGATGAAGTAGAATTCCAAATTCCAAACTCAAGTGTATGATTCAAATACCTCATTATTCGCTTGACCGCTTGACGATGTGAAGCACGAGGAGAAGCTTGAAAGCGTGCACACAAACACACAGCAAATTGTATGTCTGGCCTAGAAGCAGTTAGATACAACAAAGATCCAATCATACTTCTATATTCCTTTTGATCAACAGCTTCACCATCTTCATCAGGATCCAACACAGCCGTAGAACCAATTGGTGTTGAAATTGGCTTGCAATTCTCCATCTTGAACCGTCTCAAAAGATCCTTCGTATACTTCGTTTGATGCACAAAAGTACCTTGAGGTGTTTGCTCAATTTGCAATCCCAAAAAGTATGATAACTCACCCATCATGCTCATCTCAAATTCCCTGCGCATAGTCTAAGCAAAATCTACAACCAAAGCATGAGTTGAACAACCAAAGATAATATCATCCACATAAATCTGAACAAAAAGTTGATTATCACCATGCTTAAGAACAAAAAGCATTTTGTCAACCTTTCCCATTGTAAAACCTTTCGCAAGCAAAAAGTTTTTAAGCCTATCATACCAATGCCCTAGGAGCTTGTTTCAAACCATACAAAGCTTTAGACAATTTAAAAACATGGTTGGGAAAATCAGGATTTTCAAAACCTGGTGGTTGTTTGACATAAACTTCCTCCTGTATAAAACCATTTAGAAAAGCACTTTTAACATCCATTTGATACAATTTAAAACCTTTTGAAGCAGCAAAAGCCAACAAAAGTCTAATTGCCTCAATTCTAGCAACAGGAGCAAAAGTTTCATCAAAATCCAAACCCTCCACCTAGGTAAAACCTTGAGCAACAAGTCTAGCTTTATTTCTCACAATCAAACCATCCTCATTTTGTTTATTTTTGAAAACCCACTTGGTTCCAATAATATTATGTCTAGAAGGTGGTTCAACTAAAGTCCAAACTTTGTTTCTCTCAAAATTTTCAAGTTCTTCATGCATGGCGTTAATCCACGATTCATCAGTTAATGCATGTGACACATCTTTGGGTTCAAAAGAAGCAACAAACGCAGAATTTGCACAAACATCATGAGCCGTTACCTTAGACCTTGTAGTCCGCTCACCTATATTACCTATAATTTGATCCGGCAGATGTCTGTTAACGACCAAATTTGGTAAATTCTATCACTATTGACATCGGAGATGAAGATCAGATCGAAGTGGAATCCAAGATGAAGATCGTTGCGGAGACAGAGTAAAAATCGGCTGCAGTCTAAATTGGCTAAGGTCAGGATCGGCAGAGTTCGAGTTGGACGGGGCTAGCCGATACAGCCGATTCCGATAATATGACCCGGTGAACGTCATCGGGTTCAAGTTGATGTGCTTCAAGATGATTGCCATGCATGGATAGAGTTCTGGGAAGGCAATTGTATCTATTAATTAGGGTATTCTATATAATTTCCTTAGAGATATGTTTGGGCAAAAGTTTGCCGTAAAGACTTATGGTATCTTAGAGTTTGTTAGAGATAATAGTCGTGTCCGTTATGGGCGTATCTTGTAATTCTCGGGTATAAATAGACCCGAGCCCTATGTAAAAAAAAAGAGACAACATGTCACACCCTAAAAATCCTAAATTTATAAATTGTTGTTTAATTGGAAGTATTAGAAATGATTTTAAAAAGTTTAAAAGAGAAGATTTAATTTTAAATAATAAATTCCAATATAAAATGGGGCCAGATAAAATTTTATTAAATACTTTACTTGATTCAATAGTTCCTAGATTTTTCTGGGATTTATTTGAGCCAAGGAAGTATTTTTAATAAATGGAATTGCATTTTATGAATAATTTTAATTGAAAAAGCTTTAAAAAGTCTTCTTTAGGTTTTGGGCCGAAAGTCAGCCCAAGTCTCTCTCCCTCTTCTCGGCCTGCTTGTGTCCGGCCCAAGTCAGCCCAGTCTGCCGCGCCCTCCCTCCTCTCTCTCGGTGTCGCTGACAGGTGGGTCCCGCTTGTCGGACTCGTCGTCTTCCTCGTGCCGCCGCGCCGAAACCCTAGCCGCGCCGCGCCGCCGCCGTCTCCTTCCAAATTCGGTCGCGTCTTTCCTTCTCCGGTGAAATCAATAGGGGGAATTGTTTCTCGGGTTCTCCTCTACCTTTTTCCTTTTGGAATCGTCGGCTAATTTGGTTTGGAAATCCGTGGATTCGAGTTCGATTCGGATCGGTCTCTCTCCTCCGAACCCTAACTTTCCTTCGCGTCGCCGGTCGCCGTGGGCCTTCGCCGCCGCCCCCTAGCCCCTTTAAAAGGACCCCCGAGCTCCCCTCTACCCGCCGCCACCCTCGCCTTCGCCTCTCGCCGTCTGTAGCGTCCTAGCGCCGTGTAGCCTAGCGCCGCCGTCGCCGCCGTTCGTCCAGCCGTGCGCCGCCGCCGCTCCGGTCGTCGTCGTCGCTCGGGAAGGTCGCCATCGTGATCGCCAAGTCGTCGCCGTCCTCGTCCCGTCCTCCGTTTTGGCCGAAGACCGCCGGAGCATCGCCGCTTCGACCTCGTCGCCGTCGCCGTCCGTTGATCTTCCGCCGTCGCTTTGGTCACCGGTGAGTTCGCCGCGTCGCCCGCATCGTTTTGGTGCCCTCCGTTTGCGCCGCCGCGCCGTCGTTCGCCGGCGAGCACGCGAGCTCGAGCCGCCGCCGGTGATGACGTCATCGCCGACGTCATCGTTGCCGTCCGCCGTGGACCGGTCGTGGACCGATGGATCTCGGCCGTTCGTTTCGATTAGATCGATCTCGGCCGTCCGTTCCCGTGAGCCGCCGCCGTGCACCCGGTTCACCGTGAACCCTAGCCGCTGACGCAATAATCCTCTTTTCCTTTTCAAAAATAATTCATTATTGCGTCATAATTCAATTAAAATCTATATAAGTGTTTTAATCCGATTTAATCTTTGAAAATTCATAACTAATTCATCTTAGCTCGGATTTAGTTGGTTCAAGTCTCTAATTTTTTCTAAAATTGAGATCTACATGTTAAAAATATCCACATGTACTGTTCATGCTTGTTAATGTGCTGTTTTGGTGTTTTTGCTCTTTTCTGTTTAGATTCCGACGTTCCCGGAGAGTCCGTTTTCGCAGGGGAAGAATTTGAAGAGTTCCAAGGCCAGCAAGGCAAGTCACACAGATCCCAAACAACCCTTTGAGCATGTTGATCCCGTTTAAAGCTATTGTTTCTATTCAACTATTGCATTTATTTTCGAATGTCATTGGGTGGAATTAACCTATTGTTTGTTATAGCCCTTTTGTTCTTGATTACTTTATTCCTTGATACCTTGGGTTATTATAACTTGACTAGTTGAGCTATATATATATATTAGTTCAGCTAGATATTAGATATGATTGCTTAGCCATGCATAGAAACACTAGATCATATAAATGGGATACTTATGACTTACTATTACTTAATGATGGATATTTAATTGTAGCTCACGATGGCTAATCGTGATTGGTTAATTAATTAAATTGTCAACTAAAACTTGATAATGGTGGGTTGTGAGCACATGGTTTTGATGGTCGTGCTCATGACAATTAAGGACCGGTTCACGAGTTTGGGTTGTGAAACATTAACCGTGCCAACCACAAGCCAGCGTGGGCAACGGCTTTACCTTTTGTATAGCATAGTTCATTGCGGGGCACCAGACTGAGAAGTGGCGGAGATAAGCCCATGGGGGTCGCTGGGGAGTCCATGCCTTGTTTATAAGGGGGTGATTATGATCCAGGAATGGTGCGCTGTGGTGGATTATGTTGTGCGAGGGGTACTGTCACAGCTCCTTTCCGAGGTACCGTGGTGGTATTAAGGCACATGGTGACATGTTGTGGGGCTGTGTCTTGTGGGTACAGTGGTACACCTCTGATCAGAGTGAAACTATTCGAATAGCCGTGCCCGCGGTTATGGGCGGGTCTAACAATGTCTTTCGTGATTAGTCTCACACTTCTCACCATAATAAAAGATGCTATAACTGGTAATAATTTGATTAGCTCCTGGTTTGGAATGGTATATTCCTGGTTTGGAGATAGATCTGTACAGCCGGGTATGGTTGTTCAGGATGGTTGGGCCTGTACAGCATGGGTATGTTGTACAGTGTTGATTAATATTGATGATTAATTGCTCTACTGTTTTCTTCAATTCTTAAATGTTTGCCAAACGCCGCTTTTGCAAATGAGCCCTATATTATGCCTTCCTTTGTTATCCCGTGCACTTGCATATTTGCTGCGTGGCTTGCTGAGTATGTCATATACTCACCTTGCAATCATTCATCAGAGGAGGAGTTCTACAGTGATGCTGATGGTGTGGAGGATTAGGTGTAACCCTGGTCAAGCTGCCTGTGGAGTGGAGTCGCCTGCGCCGTTTATCTTATTCTTTCCGCTGCTTAGATCTTTATTGATTGAGAGGAACTATCTACCTCTGTAATGACATTTTATTCGCTTATTAATTAGAATAATAATTGTACTCTATTGTCAATTTGTTATTGTGTGTCTCGGCTGATTCCTGGACGAGGGTTTACACACATGTAAGCGTTTGGAATTTTGGATAGAAATTCCGGGCGTGACACAACACATCCAATACAATCTCGGCGCATCGCCACCCTTTTTGCTTTACTTTTATTTCGACAAGTTCGTGCTCTCGGGTTGAGCTGCATCGGTTTCGATCTTCAACAAGAGGTAAAACTTGTCATGACGGCTTGTGTTCTCGAGATTAGTGCTTCCACCTTTATGACACTCTAATCTTGTCTATATAATTCGTCGAGTTATCATATATCTCACATAGTCTTCGATAATATCTTTATCTAACATATAATCGGCTAACATCTGCTAATGGAAGGCAGCCGATTAGGTTAGGCAATGATGTTAACTTAGATTATGTGATATATCTACCACTCTATGAAACTTCCAGCGGCTTGATTGTCTAGATATTGTTCTTCTTTTCATACTTAATGCTGCATCAGTTGAGTTTGATCTATTAAGTCGTGCTTAGAATCGCAATCTCTAGCCTGCTTTCTGGTTGCCGATTAGGGTAGTATCGGAGTTTCAGCCGATCTTATCTGATTTAACTACTTTTATTCTATATGCTTGATTGACATGTTAAATCTGCCCTTTATGTTAAGATTTTATTGCATCTAAGTATATTAAGCTCATGTTTGGTATATTCTACTTGCTTTAATATCTTAGTATAGAGTAGTATCGGAGTATTAGCCGATACATGCTAGATCTACCTGATCAGCTATGTTATGAATGTATATAATCCTACTATTAATATATATTTCGATCTAGGTGATTTATACTGTCTCGGCAAGGCGACCGATCTATCCCAATCACTTGATTTAAGTATATATCGATATAATGATTATATATCATTAATGTCTATAGTTGATCGAGTAGATTTAGTTCTGAATTGCTTATTGATATTTGCCGATCGATGTACGCATGACATCGGCTTGAAATAAATGATATGTCATCGGCACCTAGCCGATCGGCTATCATTTATAGGATTAATTGCGGTTTCTTTGTTCTATCTCTTGTTGATTGCAGGATCAAATCAACTGGCATGCTCATACATCCGAAGGCGAGCTTTGGACCTTTACTGGAGTTAAGCAGATCTCCCAGGCCTCGTGTTTTCTGTCAACAATGTCATCGTTGAATGTGTAAAGGAGCAACGACTTCTGAAGTTGATCCACGTTCTGTTTCAGTACTGGTCGAAGTTGTAATTTCCGGAGGACCATCTCGATCAGCATCAACAGTACCCGAACCCGATGTCCCTGGCTGGTCGGACCGCTCCTCCTGAGTCGGTCTGACTGGAGGTGTGCTGGCGGTCTGACCGGCCTGGCGCCTGGTCTGACCGGCCGAGCCGACCTCGTCGTCGTCGTGTTCGTAGTCGCTCTCGTCTTCAAAAATACGACCATCCTTCCCCTGAACCTATGATAGTGTACCTGAAATTTCGGGTCTAGTACCTGGACTAGCCTCATCAAAAGAAACTTCGCAAGTCTCAATGATTTTGTTAGTCTCCAAAATAAGTACACGATTGCCACGAGTATGTGCAGGGTAACAGGGAAACAATCCATCGGTAGAACATGCCTCAAACTTGTCCAAATTTCCAGATTTCAAGACAAAGCATTTGCAACCAAAAACACGCAAATGTGAAACTTTGGGTTAATGACCAAATCGAAGTTCATAAGAAGTTTTTCCAAGTTTTGATCTCAAGAAAACTCGATTTGAAATATAACATGCAGTGTTAATTGCCTCAGCCCAAAATTTTCTAGGAGTTTTATATTCATCCAACATCGTTCTAGCCATCTCAACCAAAACACGATTTTTCCTTTCAACAACACCGTTTTGTTGAGGAACACGAGGAGAAGAAAATTCATGTTCAAGACCCCTTTCATTGCAAAATTGTTCAAAAGAAGCATTTTTAAACTCACCACCATTATCACTTCGAATTCTTTTCAAAGAACCAGGAAATTCAAGATCCAATTAAAGAAACAAACCACGAAAGTGTTGAAAAGCTTCATCCTTAGTTGCCATAAAGAACACCCAAGAATATCTAGAAAAATCCTCAACAATAACCAACACATACCACTTTCCTCCAACAGATTGCACTCCAGCTGGACCAACAGTGTCCATGTGTAATAGCTGTCCCGGTGCATCCGTCATCGCAGAAACAATAGGAGCATGTGAAGTAGAAACCATCTTAGCATGACGACACGGTGTACAAACCAAATCAAGATCTTTCTTAAGTTTAGGCAAACCACGAACAAGATCCAAACCACTTAACCTAGTGAGCTGATCAAAACCAACATGTCCAAGTCTACGATGCCAAAACATCACATCTTTATCAAACTTAGCAACCAAACATGTTATCACAGGTGAAACAAGATTTTCAAAATCAGCTTTAAACACTCTTCCATATCGAGAAATATTCAGCACAGAATCACCACGAGAATCAAAAACTTTACTTCCAGTTTTCTTAAAGTGAACCTCAAACTCTTCATCAAAAATTTGTGAAACTGAAAGCAAATTGTATTTTAAATCCTCAACCAAAGCTACATCCTTCAATTCAAATTTTTCATTTACCTTTACCAAACCTGTAGCGAGAACAACACTTGTAGAAGCATCACCAAAGATAATTGATTCAGTCTTGAATGCCTTTTTGAGGGAGAAGAACCAATTTTTATCACCGGTCATGTGCCGCGAACAACCGGAATCCACGATCCACACGTTCTCCTTCCTTGCCACCAAAGCCTACACACAAGCAGAAGTCGAAGCCTCAGTACTGGGGTTAGATGATAATAAAAATTTAGGAATCCAATACTGAGACACACGACCAGAAGATCCAATAGGCATATATCCGCGTGCAAAATCAATTTGAGAATTTTTAGAAAAATTCCTCCGAGGCCGGTCTGACCGAGGGTGTACAGCCGGTCTGACCACCGCTGCACCGCCAGTCTGACCGGTGTCCGGTCTGTCCGAGGCACAGTAGCCGGTCTGACCGGTCACCGGTCTGACCGCAAGACCCACTGCGGTCGGACCGGTTTCCTCGAGGGAAAACCAGATTTTTGCCACTTTGATTTTGCAAAAGCAATCTCTCTCCTTTTTCTGTTTATGAGCTAATCTGAAACAAAAACCAACAATATGTCCATCTTTGCCACAAAAAGAACAAGTATACTTTTCACGTTGGTTAGACACATTATTAGCATTAGAAGATTTAGCAACATGAGCAGTAACAGGAGGTTTTGCATGCACAACATTGGATTTTGAAGAAGATATATTCATGGTAGACATGATACCAGCAGATTTAAACACAGTTTTATTAGCATCAGGTTTAACCAAAATCTCACCTCTTATAGCACTAACACCTAACACAACAGGAGGATGTCTAGAATTATGAGCATAAGGATTAAAACCTAAACCACGGTTATGTGTTCTAACCTTAGATTGATCCAAAATCATGTTGAGGTTCTTTTTACCATCAGAAAATCTTTGCAAAGAATTTTTCAAACAAGAAACCTCTTTTTCCAAATTAGCACAATTTTCACAATCTACCATGACACCTTTACTTTTACGACATTTGGGGCAAGAAAACACTTCATTGTTTTTCACAACATCTTCCATGTACTCAACATGACCTAAAGCATCTTTTAGTTTCATCTTATTCAAATTACATGTTGAGCAATCCAAAACTTCATGAGGTTGTTTTAACTTTTTAGCAGAAATCATGTTAAACATCAAACTAGCATGAAAAGCAATTTGATATTTTTGCAACAACTTTTTAGTTAAAAACAACTCATCCAAAGTGCGTGTGTGCAAAGCAAAACTACAAGCAAGAGAAGATCTATTTTTCAAATCATGTGCAGCATTAACATCTCTAATTTTTGAAATCTCATTCATTAAAACCTCACAATTTGAGCAATCATCATCATTAGGAATAAGAGATTTTAATCTATCAATTTCAGATTTAAGAGATTCAATGATAAATTCCTGTTTTCTATACATCTTCTCACACTTCATATTTTTTGCACTCAAAATATTAATAGCTTCTTCAAAAGCACTTACCTCATGATCTTCATACTCAATGTCCGATTCACCACGCGCCATGAAGCTAACACCGGAGATGTTCTTTCCATTATCATCATCACCACTCTCACCATCTACATCACTTGATGGCTCAAATGCAGCATAGACTTGATCAAAAGCCCTCCTAAGATTCTCCTTGAACTTCCTCGCTTGAGATGAACCCTGCGGCTTGTTGTTGTTGGGCTTGTTGTTGCTGGACTTCTCACCATCTTTGTCTTCTCTTTTTCCTCTCCCAAGCTTAGGACAATGCGAACGAAGATGATCAACTGAACCACATTCGAAGCACCGATTGGGACCACCTCTTTTCCTGTTCCTGGCATTATTCATAGCTCGAGCAATTCTGTTAGCAACCAAAGCCAAATCGTCCTCCTCGATCTATTCGAGTTGATCATCGGATGTGGCATTAAAAACAGTAAGAAACAAAGGCTTAGATGAAGAAGCATCAACAACCGAAGAAGAAGTAGAAGAAACCAAAGCACTAGACTTAGAATCAGCTTTTCGAGAAAGAACATCCATCTCATGTGTTTTCAATTTGGTGTAAAGTGAATCCAAAGTAAAAGTAGACATATTAACAGACTCCTGAATAGATGTAACTTTCATCTCCCAAATAGACATATCAAGACCATTCAAAAAGTGACGAGAAATCTCAGATTGTGGATAATTAGCATCATAAGAAGAATCAACAGATCTAAGATCACTCAAAATTTTGTTAAACCTAGAAAGATAGTCATCCAGAGCTTCCCCAGGTTTCATCTCAAATTTGATGTACTCCTTTTTAAAAAGATCTCGACGAAGCTCTTTAATGTTATTTGTTCCTTGATGAAAATTACTCAAAGCAACCCAAATCTCATGAGCAGTTTGAAGATGAGCAACACGATCATAATCCGAACGAGAAATACCACTCAAAAGAATGTTGCGAGCTTTGCAATTTTGTTCAAAAGTAGTTTTTTCAGCAGCAGTATTAATAGCTTCAGGAATCACATAAGCATGAGAAACTTTTCTCCAAATATCATAATCTTCAGCCATAATGTAAGATTGCATCCTACTACACCAATGAGAAAAATCCGTTCCATCGAAAACATGAGGCTTAGTTGAAAAATGAGCGGGAGTAGCCATGGCAAAAACTCTAGATCGATAAAAATCCAAAGAAGAAAACAAGGCTCTGATACCACTTGTAGGATCGAACCAGAGGGGGGGTGAATGGTTGGTATACCCAAAAACTGAAAACTTTTAGCGGAAATAAAAGTTACGCTCGAAATCGACGGAAGTCGGTCTGACCGAGATTGATCTGCCGGTTTGACCGTGTAGATGCCGCCGGTCTGACCGGTATAGATCCATCGGTCTGACCGCCGAAGTCGCCTGCCACGCCTGCTACCGCCGCCGGTCCGACCGCCTCGCTCCCGCCGGTCTGACCGCCGGTGAGTCGTCTGTTAGACCGCCGAAACCCGGTGAAACACAAATCGAAGAACTCTTAAAGTGGATGATGACTTTATTACTTCTCTCTGTGTTTACAAAGTGCACCAACAGCACTCACAAAAATTTCGACTAAACTCGAAACCCTAACTCAAAACTCAACTCAATTGCTCTAAAAAGCGATACCGGGAAGCCTCACGCTCCCCCTCTATTTATACATGAGGTAGGCAGCCTAAAGCCACGAACCAAACTCATACTAGGAGTCCTAGATACCTTAGGAAACCCCCTAGTACAAGAAAGAAACTTTACATAACCAATCGTACTAAATTTGGACTCCTTCCAAATTCGACTCCGCATCCCATACGCACACAATAACTCCATCGTATGCCATATGGAATCTCCATCAATCACGTGCATCAACTCTAGCTTAAGTATCCCGCATGATCTTTGACCACCACGGACGTCGTCTTATCCCCAAGCTGACTCCCGGTCCATCACCACAAATACTCTCCCGAGGCATCGAGTCACCTACACATGGAACAAACAAAGAAACCATATTCTGAGACCAAGCTATCTCCAACATGACTCATTAGCAGCAAACAATAGTATTACATACGTATACGTATAGTATCCATGTAGATTCACCTGTGAAATCCAATCATCTCCAAAACCACTTCGTGAATAAATTCCAAATAACAAAACCAATAATCTCCAATGCCCAATTATTCATCACAGAATAATAATCAAAAACACCTTTGATTTTACAACATAAACTATGTAAAATTAACCTTGCCAATATCATCCAAGCTCATATGAATTAAACAAATTCGTGCAGAGAAACAACACTATTACATAAACCTAGATTGGTGTTGGTTGGGAACCCCACGTAGGTACCGGATTTCCTAACCGGCACCTAGAAGGCGGTATAGATAAGAGAAATCAAAGGTGCCGGATTTGGAACCGGCACCTTTGAGTTCCCAAGAATCAAGGAAAAAAACAGCTCAAGCTGTTCCCCTTCATCCCGATTCCATAGAACATTTAATTCATATAATTAATAGGCATCCTAGAACTCAAGAATATCAACACTAGAGCAATTTTACGGTCCTTAAGAAGGTACCATGAGGTATCATTTTTTCTATTGTAAATTTAGTACCTCTTGATATCTAGGTACCATGAGGTATCAAATTTTACACTAAATTTTTGGTACCTCATGGTACCTCCTCAGGTACCGTAGAATTGCTCTCAACACTAACACAAAGAATACGCCACCGTCGATGGGCAGGGGAGGGCACCATCGCTGCGGAGCCACCGCTAGGCCAATATATATAGAGAGAGAAGCGCGAGAGACAGAGAGGAGGGAGCGTGAGAGAATGAGGAAACCAGGAGAGACCGAGCCCTCCTCCAAGCCTTATCCGCTTGAGACCACCGGTCGACTCAGCTCGGTTTTTACGGGTGCCAGTTTTTTAAAATTAATTTTTACATACAAATGCGTTAAACACCTGACTGTAATAAATGGTTTTTATAGGTAGATTCTTAAGTTGATTGTCCGATAAAATGAGACCATTGACTTAATTAACCTCACCTTCTCTTAGAAATTGATTTTCACAAGTGGAGTACACCCGGTGGCATCCAGCTTGCACCTGATCTACAGGGTCGCAGTGTCTAGTTCGCGCTCGGCTAGCTGCCACAGTATCTGGTGTGTCATGTGTGGGTCGTATCAGAGACAAGACCAACGCCATCTTCTTGGGCTTCTGGGCTTCGCGGCCCATTCAGCGAGCTGGACCACCATTGCAGCCATGTCATCGAACCATCCGGCCCATGAACAGCCCGGGAGCACTCCTCCGACGTCCTCGTCGTCGTCGTCTTCCCCATCCCGGTGGCACGACGGCGACGTCGCCGACCAGCCGGCGTGGCACGACATCACCACGGCTCCGACGAGACCGTCCGGGCTTCTGACGCAGCAATTCTGTCGTGGTTTGTTCAACGCCGGGAACGTCGGCGGCCAGACCGTCGTCAGCGGGAACACCCTCACCCTCACCGGCCGGCGGTCACCGCCGCCGCCGCCGCCGCCGTCAGCGTCGGCATCGGCGAGTTTCCTCTCGTAGACCTTCTTCACCGTCCTCCACCGCAGATGCACGTAGATCACGACACCGACCTTCTCCAAGTCCAGCAGCGCGAACTCGGCGTTGTCGCCGACGGCGACCACCGTGACGCGGCCGGTCCACCAGCCGTCGGGCAGCCACTCGATCCGCTCACACGCTTCGCGCACGCAGAACGTGTCGGCCAGCCGCCACCCAACTCCGGCCGCGCCGCCGTCGTCCTCCGTGGTCGTCGTTTTCCGGTGCCAGACGCTGAGCCGCGTCCCGTCGCCGTGGACGAGGGAGAGCCGGCCGCGAGTCACGTCGTCGTCGTCGGCGGCGGCGGCGTGTGACCATGACATCCTGAAGTTGGTGGATGATCTCGCCGCGTCCGGGAGCTCGACGACGGAGAAGCGCGTGGTGCCCAGACGCAAACCTAGCGTGTAGCCGGAGGTTGTCACGACGTAGACCTCGCCGTTGATCGGCGGCAGAACGGTCTCCACGGCTTCGTCTTCGCACCACGGCGCCTCCGCCGGCGCCGGGAGCTCCGTCTCCGCCGTGGTTGGCGCTCCCCACGCGCCGCGGGAGTCCAGAACGTGCACTCGCGCGGTCACTCTCCGCTTGACCAGCAACACGTACACCAGCGTGATACCATGGTCGCCGCCGGCGCCGCCGCCGTCCTCGGGCAGGAACACGCGTTCGACGACGTGCTTCCTGGCGCCGCCGCCTGGTGGTGGCGGCGGCAGCAGAGGGAGGAGCTGCACGGATTCCCGCGGGTGCGGCGGCCGGAGCACGGTGTAGCGGTATGGCGTGTTGATGCCGAGCCGCCGCGGCGCTCTGTCGGGTGACTCGACGACGAGGAGACGGCCGTCGTGGCAGTCGGCGATGGTCGGACGACGGTGGTAGTCGGCGGCGAGGTGGCCGTACGCGCCGAAGAACCGGTGCTTCGTCCGGTGGGCGGCGGCGGCGGCGGCGACGCCCGGATGCTGCGGGAGTGCCTTGAACTGCGGCCGCCGCCCAGCGTCGCCGCCGCCGTCGTCGTCGATGCAGAAGCCGAGGAGGCGCGGCGGGTGGATGACACGGAAGCGGCGGAGGAAGAGCTCGCCGGAGGCGACGCGGAGCCAGTGCTTGCAGACGATCGCGGCGGCGACGAGGTGGCCGTGGGATTCGAGGCGGAGGAGGATCTCGCCGAGGAGGTCCTCGTCGGAGATCACGGCGCTCGCCGGCGACGACGGCGGTGGGAGCTGCGGCCACCTTTCACTCTCTTCTTCTCCTTCCATATTTCTAGTGAGTTTCAGGCTTTCTCTGCATGCATGGATGAGTGTTTCAGTGCACACTGCCAATACCCACATATATATACCACCCTCAGCATTAGTGGCATGTGAAATAATTCACATTTGAATGGTTCTTTTCCGGTATAAACATTTCCAAATTGTTGTCCTACTCAAATGAAACATATACAAAACCTTATATATTAAGGCATGAATTAATGGTTCTATCAGGATAATCCGTGGTTTTGAACGGATATTAGTACGGTTTTTTTGCTTTGTATAAAGCCACTTTGTCAGTGTATCTATTAGCAAGGAATTGGAATGGTGGCATGTGAATCTCTGTTGTTTTCTAGCTGTACATGGATGCATATGCTTTAATATGGCTGCTTCTAGAGTGCATGGATATTATGTACGTATGGACTGTACGATGTCGATATGTAGCATGTTGACCGACAATATTGTATTAGCAAAAGACTGATATATACCGGAGTGGATTCTAATCCCTCGAGGGGATATCCCCTCGTATACCTTTTTCTTCCAAATTCAATGCAAATAGTTGTGAAAAAATCTGAAAAAAATTGACAATGTAGAGTATAATGATACCTACTAGTCCATCAAAATTCATGTTCAAATTCGATCTACACATCGAGAAACAAAAAAGACAAATTTAGATATAAACAGTACACTACTATTCATATGCTGAATTTGTGTTTTTTATATCTCGACGTGTGAGTTGAGTTTGGACTTAAGATTTTGTGAAGTTGTATATATGTGTTGTATGAATGTTGTCAAATTTTTCCATAATTTTTCATAACCATTTAGATGGTTTTTGAGCAAACGAGGGAACATCCCCTCGAGGGATTAGAATAGTTTCCCGATATATACACTACTTGCTAGTAGTATGTAGTCCGGTTAGTTGTCCATGTACTTTTTATTAGTTTACTAACACAAATTAGCATATTTGCCACGTTGGCTGATCTTCACTGACATTCTGGACGGTTGGCATCTGCACCAATGATGCTACTAAAATGCTGTCTAGACTACCGGCTGACGCATGCAACGACCTAGTCAATGATGTAATCAGTAGCAACGCAAGACGAACTTCTGCAAGCAGCGCTAGCTAGCTATTGTTGACATTTCAAACCATATTTTTTTAAATTATTAATATGTGTATCCATTTAGTTTTTTTACAAAACTATAAAAAAAACATAAGAAATCTTGTCCAATCTTTAGTAAGATTTATTTTAGTTACAATCAGAACATACCCTTTATAAAAATAAAAACCCATGAAAACAAGAATTAAAAAAATACAAATTCTTAAAAAAACATAGATTTTAATTAGGTGAAAAGTACAGGTTGTCACTTCTGTTCCTTCTAAAATTGAAATTGACTTTAGACTTAAGATTTGACGGAAATATATTTCATGGCTATACCAAACTCTATTATTTTTTCATTAATTTATACATAAAACTTTTAAATATGATTTTCACTAATTTTTACTTACTCGATGGTGTTTTTACTATATACTCCCCCCTTTTATACATACGATTCTTTGCCTGCTGCAGAACTTGATTTTCCAAACCATTGGGGATTATTGAATCACTTCACTTATTTCAACCATCCTCAAAACAAGAGTTCTATGGGTTCCGAAACCTCTGGATGTCCAAAATTCTGGATGTCCAAAATTCCCCACTGCTGCCACCCGTGCGAGTAAAATATTAATACAATTAGCTTATCATTTAAGGTGTCATTTTATCAAAGGTAGTCACTCTAGCAACAAATAATGCCAATACTTTATCATCATGAACACATAAGAAAGTTAAGGCAACCGTGTTAATTACTACTCTTTTCAGGTTATAAGATGTTTTTACTTTAGTCAAAGTCAAATCGTTTCAAGTTTGATTAAGTTTGTAGATAACTATAGTAACATTTATAATACTAAATTAGTTTCCTCAAATCAATAATTGAATAAATTTTCATAATAAATTCGTCTTGGTTGAAAATATTACTTTCTTTTACAAACTTGGTAAAACTTAAAGCAGTTTGACTTTGAGCAAAGTCAAAACGTCCAATAACCTGAAACGGAGGGAGTATTACATACCAGCCATCATGATGAAAGTTAATTTATGATTAGCAGCTTGCCCAAGCTGATGACTTGAACAGCTAGATAGTTTCGGATCACCTTTCTTCGTAATCAAAGGACTGATGCTGTACCTGCTGCGCCTTGCGGTATGCCCTTCGTGGATGTAGGTGGCGATGCTTGCACAATGCTCCTGAACCCATCCCAAATCTGTTCTTTGGATCTCCAAAGCTCGCAGTAATGCCCTGCTTACTTGCATATTTGTTCCCTGTTGCCTACCAAACCTAAAAATAAACAAACAGTCGGTTTGCAGGTAGTTCTGACAAATGGGAAACTGGATGTGACCCATTCAAGCATTTCTTACACACAGCAATGCGATCCTTTTCTATTCGACTAAAAAGATATTGGTACTATTATGTTGTGGTTTGATCTGAATTTTCTTTTGTACAAGCTGGATACAACGATTGGCCTCACCAGATGTGGTGGTGAATTGGCAAGGCCGTGTATCAGATGGTATTGACTGGTTGAACCGACCACCACTTGGTTCCCTTCTGTAGCCAAGAGTTGGTACATACACCACATATAGATGTATAGCCATGTACTCACGTACTCCATCCGTCCCTAAATATTTAACGTCGTGGACTTTTTAAACATGTTTAACTGTTCGTCTTATTTAAAAAATTTAAGTAATTATTAATTTTTTTCCTATTATTTGATTCATTGTTAAATATACTTTTATCTATACATATAGTTTTACATATTTCAAAAAAAAAAATGAATAAGACGAACGATCAAACATACTTAAAAAAAGTTAGAGGATTTTTACGGTACAATATACTGCTAGTATATACTGCAAGTATATATGATATTAATTTGATTTTTTAGTTAATTAGATTGCAGTATAAAGTTTGAAAGGGTAATTTTATCTTTTCTTCGTTATTCTATCATCAAATTGTGCTATCCTCACGTGCTTCGTCATCAAATGGCGCTCAGGATGCTGATCCCCTAGTACACGATAAGATCCAAGACCAGGTACTCCCAACTTGACTCACATTAGTATAACAACAATGTCCATTACGCATAGAAACCATCTAGAAATCAAATCTCCGAAAGAAACATCCGAATCCAACAAGACAACCCAAAATCAACAACGATCATATTCTTGCCGGTCAGACCGTTGGGTTAGCCGGTGTGACCGCCGCATGACCTATGGTCTGACCGGTGGTACCCGGCCGGCCTGACCGCCAGGATCAACCGAACTCTCACACTTTACAAAATCAATCGTCTATAAATCTCTAAAATATCATCAGCAAACCACCAATATTTTCATCACAAAATCTAAATCAACTGCTTGATTTTACAATATTGGTATCAGAGCGGGCTAATTCAACATCTCTGGCCCGAGGGACAGTGTGTGTGAAGGCTGAGGGACACTAATGTGTGGAGGGGGAGATTGTTGAATAGTCCCACATTGATTGTGGAAGGGCAAGTGACCTAATATATAAGTGGGGGAGCCCCTCTCCTCACTTACTAGCCTTTGGAGTGGGAAAGACCCTTTATGATCCTACTGACGCCGCCTTGCCCGCTGCCAACGGATCTGCCGCAAGAAACGCCGCCACCGCTACCCCGTCTGCTGCTGACGCTGGGGCCACCGCCAATGCAGCCAATGCCAAATCCGTCGTGGGAATGGTCGCCGACGCCGGATTCATCGTGGAAGCTGTCACCGACGCCAGATTCATCGCGTGAGCGGCCGCCGACGCTGTATACGTCGCAGGAGCGGAAATGACGCCTGATCAATCGTGTGAGCCATCGCCGATGCTGCCCCGCCAGTGGAAGAAGCTGTCGACGCTGGATGCGCCGCAAGAGCCAAGGCCGACGCCTCCCCGCCCTTCGAAGAAGTCGTCACCGCGGCACCGCCGATGCCGACGGCAATTGCGGCTCTGTCTGCCGTCGCCATCATCTCAGCCATGTGGGGAGGAGAGGAATCTGACGAGAAGGCTCCCTCTCGCCCCCACCCCCACACCTTGTGTTAAAAAAGGGAAACCCAGCTCTTGGCTCGGCTTGTTTTTTTTAAAAAATATCACCTATAATGTATTATAGGTGTCAGTTTTTAATTAACCGACACCTATAATATATTAAAGATTCTTTTTTTTTAAAATCGGCACCAGTAGTATATATGTGTCAATTTTTCTATGGAACCGACATCTATATTCGCTTAAAGATGCCGGCTTTTTGTGTTTTTGACCCGTGGAGGTGCGATGTCTTAAAAACTGAAGTACGCTTCTGTAATCATGATGCCATTGAGATACTTCCTCAGATCCAAAATACATGTATTTGTATTTGTGGGAGCTTTAGCATAAATTATGATTCACTTGCTGAGAAACGCTTCTGATTGGTTGAGTTGATCAGTACTAGGCGATAGACAATTCAGTGAAATTAATTGCGGTATAAATTTTAATTCAGATTAATACTTGTTTAAATTTCCACTCGATCCAGTAAAAGTTCCACGATGCATTTTCAATTTTAGCAAATATCAGGGCAACGACAAGAAAATTCAAAAATATTTCAATCCATTTTGAAATTTCAAACGTCTTTTTTTTTCCTGAAATATTGGGTTGCTAGGAAATAATGGAAGTGCGGACAAACAAGGGATTGAAAATATCGCAAGCAGGAAACTCATCGCCGTATATGGGTAATGGAGCAAAAGCAAAGGCAATTCAGGGTTGCAGGAAACGTTGGTGTCATAACGTGTCTATCGGTGTCATAGTATACTAATTATATTTAGATCATGGTGTTATAACATATGGATAAACAGTTTTGTTATAGGTTTTGTCGAAAGTCGTCGGTGTCGCCTGACACCGACCCATCCGCCCCTGGAGTAAAGGCAATTCAGAGTTGCAGGAAACGTTGGTGTCTAATCCTAAATACACACGCACACGATTACATGGAAACTCGAACAAAGCACCCGGTCAAACACCTTGAGGGGACATTGTGCACCTTCTGGCAACATAACTCAGAGCGCATGAACACAAACAACAAGTTTGGTGCTGCCCTAACTTCTGCAGCTTTTTGTTTTTCTCTTCTCATTATATAGCAGAAATAAACATGCAGATTCTACGCACATGGGCATGATCGATCCTACCTCCAACGATGCCAACCTAGGGCTTCATCTCGACGTGGACTGAACACGTCTCAGAGTACAAAAACAAACGACTCGCAGAGGGTATAACAAACTCTGCTACTAACTAAGAGATAAAATGGCATGCACTTCACAACAGAAATATGCTAACAGGAAACATATTCGACTTGACATTGAAAATGTGATCTATGAAGAATGACACAAATGTTCGACGCTGATAGCATCCTCTTCAGATACGTAGATTCACATGTGTTCTGTATACATCAATTAGGACATCAGCTCCTTTCTACACTTCACGCAAGAACATATGCTGACTCTGTACTTGAAAGCTATGCAGTAATTGACAGATAATCACCATCTTTTGCCAGTACCCATGTAAATGTGTCCATCTAGGACTACAAATATTACCCTAGTATGTGTTATCTGCTACGTAGGGCTAGATCTCCTGAGACATCCCAATCCCAAACTATAAGGTTAGACAACTTTGATACATGTATACTTCACAGTAGGATGTACTGATGAAACAAACACCTCAAGTGCAAGTTCGATTTTCAATATGGTTGCATTAAAACATGTCCATCCCATACATCCAGCAGGTTGTTTGTTTCTTTGTTTTTTTTTTTTTCAGTCTATCCCAGTGTAGTATTTTTCTTTCAACTTTTCACCTCATCTGTTATTCGTACATCGTAGATAGGTACTGAACTCAAACTGAATATCAGCTATTCATGGTGTTAATTTGAAATTGAGTTTCAAGGACACAAACTATATGAAGCAATTTGCTCCTAATTACAGTTGCAAACAAGGAAAAACAGAGGAAACATGGGAGTGTCTTTTTTTTTTTGGCTGTGTGCACTTTGTTGTGCAGACGTCGGGAGGGATCTCAAACTTTTGAGTTCAATAAAATTTCCATTATCTTTAAAAAGAAAACAGAGGATGCCTTTTAAAGTAAACAAAACATTCTATGCATATTCAAATTGCTCTTAGTTTGGGTACTCAGATTTCTTGCTAATCATGCATGATGGACCAAGGTGTGAAGTGAAAATCCGTTGTCAGATTAAGATTTTTCCATCGGATTGATCTCCTTTCGAGGGCAAGTACGGAAATATAGGCAGTGGACACATGTTCTGTTTCATATGCAAAAGCCCGAGTTGTAAAACATGTACCAAACATTGTTTAGCTATGTACATATCATTCATTAGGAATTTCATGAATAAACTGTTCTGCTGTTCGGTACCCACAATTTTGGACCAGATATACATCACTCTAGCAATAATCAGGTACTTGAAAAAAAATCACGTACTAAAGGTTATGAATATACTTGTTACTGCTGCTGAGATTAACCTACTGATCTTGAAGTACGTAGCACTAGAACTCCTGATACCTCCTAATCCAAAATGTAGGGTCGCAGTAGGATGTATCGTAATGCAACCCATACTTGATGTGCAAGAACCATGGATGGACTTCCATCTACTGTGCCTCATATTACATACGGCACAAGGGAGCAAAAGGGCTGTGGTGTCTATGCTCATGGCTAGCAATGCTCAACATCTGTCCAATCTCTTCAGTTTTGGATAAGAGAATAGGACCTTATATATGAAACTCCCTCTGTATAACGCTAGTGACTTTTCATCAACATTTGACCATTCATCCTTTTAAAAAAATTATGTAATTATCATTTATTTTATTGTAACTTGACTTACTATTAAATTTTCTTTAAACTTGACTTACTATTAACTTGACTTACTATTTTATTGTAACTTGATTTACTATTAGTTTGACTTACTATTAAATATTTTTAGATTAGCACAAAAATTTTTAATAAGACGAACGATCAAACGTTTGTCAAAAAGTTAACGGCGTAAGACATAAAAATACGGAGGGAGTACAACATGAATAGTTATGTTAAGCGTCGATCATATACAACGTGAATAGTTAAAGTCATGGGTATATTATGAACATGTAACTCATGACATATTTCTTATAATAATAACAAATAATTATTTTTTTTAGAAAAACACAATAGCAATGTATGCGTCGATAATATAATACTAGCGAATGGGTTATTCAATAATGAAGTGACACACTCGTCTGATAGAAGAGCAACCCATGGTGAGAGACAAAACAGATAAAAAAAATCTGATAGCTTGGCAGTGCTCCGGCATACTTGTGGGCTTCTTCATTTTGTACAGAATTGAAACACTACTTCCCTGTTATTTATTTGCATGAGTAGTTGAATTCTTGAAATAACTTCCAAGCAACCATATAGAAGTTATTCCCCTCCGTCCCATTTTAAGTGCAGCCATAGATTTTCATGCTCAATTTTGATCATCCGTTTTATTTAAAAAAATTTATAATTAGTATTTTTATTATGAGATAATAAAATATAAATAGTACTTAATACGTGACCATGCTTGCACATGAGATAGAGGTGAGTCATGCTACGAGCAGGTACAGCAGGCTTGGCAAGCCGGCCGATAATACTACCGCATCAGTTCTAAGGATGGGATGGACAAGAAAGAGAGTCGTAGCCAGTGACTTTCAAGAAACATTCTTCGTGCATATAAATCGAGAAAGCTCATTAGCATATGATTAATTAAGATTTAATTATTATAAACTTGATAAATATAATTATTTGATTTTTTAAACATCTACTATATAAAATGGTTTTTAAAAAAGCACTCCATCCGTTCCAAATTATAAACATTTTTAGAATAGTGACGAGTCAAATATTTTTAAATTTTGTCTATTAATAGAAAAAATAAAATAAAAAGATCAATCATGTAAAATTGATGTTACTAGATTTATCACTGAACAAACTATCATAATATACAATTATTTTTATTTAAAATATTTTACGACAAAGTAGTATCTCGGAAACCGTCTCCGAGTTCGAAAATGTTTATATTTTAGGACGGAAGGAGTATCATTTAACAATTTGAAATGTGTGGTAATGAAAAATGATGAGTTGAAGTTTGGCTGCTAAGGCAGGTAAAGTGAAGTGTAGCTGCTGGTAGTGTCCCCACATGGTTGTAACGGCCACACGGACATAGCCTGACGAGGTGGGACGGAAGCAAACTTAATAAATTTTATTATTTTTTTAGGGGCGAGGGCGGGTGGGGGGTGGGGGTTGTTGTTGGTGCCCACATAGCTGGACAGGTAGCTATTGAACGCATCAAGTATTAGCGTATTTATTGCTGACATGTACCTTATTTATTACTTATTTGATTGTTTAGATTCATTATTTATTGTTAATTACTTATCCAAACTTATTATTTTTAATCTCATGTAATATTGTTTAGATTAATTAATCCTTAGGTAAATCAGCGATCAAATGGTACTACTGAGTACTGACTAGTTAATGATTAGGAAGCACACACAACGCACGGGAGATGTCCTCCGTTGGATCAGTCTGGTCGGTGGATATAGCCCTAAAGTCACACCGTGACTTTACTTGCTAAAGTCAGAGGATCCGTGTTTCCGTATTAAACTTGCTGTTATGGCTCCATATTATAATCCCACAGAAGTATCAGTCGCCGAGTACAAATATTGAGTCTAGCATAGTTTAAACTTGGCAAGTAGGAAACAAAGAGCTAAACTCTCAGTTCAAATCGCTCTCAATCCCGACCTAAGCGCAGCCAAGGCTCCTTGTCAATTTCCCATCCTGAATCGCGAATCTCAACTGCGTTGATTCCAAAAAACTTAAAAAGAATTCAGAAAGTTGAAGCCAACGCAGTACCTGGTGCCTCCAAATCCCAAACTATATAATCATTGTCAATTCAAGGCTTTTAGGAGATGAAATTTGAAATGTGAACCATTGCCAGTTCAACTGTTTCATTGTCTCTCCAAACACTGCTTAAGATTCGGCAAGCAAATTATTCACAGATTTTGCTACTGATAATACGCACTATATTTGAAAGTGTGATACGCTCAACACACTAGATTGGATTATAACATATGGTAGAGTACATATAGGAACATGCCTTCCATATCTAGTAACCGATTTATAGAAACAATATCGGAGAAGATTAAGGAAGGGTGGCAAGGGATAACCACAATCTAACACCCCCCCTCCCCCCGCAGTCAGAACGTCGGTGGAACGGACATTCAGACTGGACCGAAACTCCGAGAAGATGGCACTGAGCAGCCCTTTGGTGAAGATGTCGGCGAACTGTGACGTAGTCGGTACATGGAGCACTCGAACAGATCCAGCAGCGACGCGATCGCGAACAAAATGTAGATCGATCTCCACATGCTTAGTACGCTGATGTTGCACCGGGTTAGAAGAGAGATAGACAGCACAAACATTGTCACAGTAAACCAATGTGGATCGGCTCGGAGGGGTATGGAGCTCATGAAGAAGCTGTCGAAGCCAGCAAGTTTCAGCCACCGCGTTGGCCACGGCACGATATTCTGCCTCGGCACTGGAGCGCGATACAGTGAGCTGACGTTTGCAGGACCAGGAGACCAAGTTGTCACCAAGGAACACAACATAACCTGAGGTGGATTTCCTGGTATCCGGACAACCTGCCCAATCAGCATCAGAGTATGCACTCAAGTCAACAGTGGAAGAGCGGCGGATGTGAAGACCATAATCAACCATGCCACGGACATAACGCAATATGCGTTTGAGAGCAGCAAGATGAGGCTCCCGTGGATCGTGCATGTGAAGACAGACCAGCTGGACAGCATAGGAGATATCTGGCCTGGTGAAAGTCAGGTACTGGAGGGCGCCAGCAAGACTCCGATAGTCCGTGGGATCATGAACCGGGGCACCATCAGTGGCAGAGAGCTCGGCGTTGGTGTCAACAGGGGTAGCACATGGCTTGCAATCTGTCATGCCAGCACGCTCCAGAACCTCGAGGCAGTACTGGCGTTGACTGAGATGAAGGCCAGAGGACTGCCGAGAAACAGAGATGCCCAAGAAATGATGTAAGCTGCCAGGATCCTTCATCGAGAATTCCGACTCGAGAGCACGGATGGTCCACCGAAGAAGTGCATCAGAGGAGGCTGTCAGAACAATGTCATCAACATAGAGGAGCAAATAAACCGTGTCTGGGCCTCGACGGTAGATGAACAAAGATGTATCTGATTTTGCCTCAACAAAGCCGAGTGTAAGGAGAAAACTGGCAAACCGGCTGTACCATGCCCGTGGGGCCTGCTTGAGACCATAGAGAGACTTGTTGAGACGGCACACAAGGTCGGACTTGGTGGGGTCAACAAAGCCGGCGGGCTGAGTGCAGTAGACTGTCTCCTGAAGTGTCCCATGGAGGAAGGCATTCTTGACATCCAGCTAGTGAACTGGCCAATCGTGGGAGACCGCCAAGCTGAGGACGGTGCAGACTGTGGCAGGCTTGACGACGGGGCTGAAGGTCTCGTCGAAGTCGATACCGGGGCGCTGGGTGAAGCCGCGAAGAACCCAACGAGCCTTGTACTTGTCCAGGCTGCCGTCAGACTGGAACTTATGGCGGAAGATCCACTTGCCGGTGACGACATTGGTGCCATGTGGGCGGGGGACCAAGTCCCATGTACGGTTGGCCTGCAGCGCGGTGAACTCTTCCTCCATGGCGGACCGCCAATTGGGGTCGGCCAGTGCGGCACGATATGTGCGCAGAACTGGAGAGAGAGTGGTGGCACTCAAGTTGTAGCGCTTGGCGGGTTGGTGAAGTCCGTGCTTGCCGCGCATCGTCATGGTGTGCTCGTTGACGACGGGAGAGATGCTGAGCTGCGTGGGAAATCGAATGCCGGGGACACGCGCACTGTGGGCGCGTGTGGGAGCACCAGTCGGTGGTGGGTAGCAGGGGAGATCGCTCGGTGGGTGCGCCAGTTGACGAAGCAGGCGTCGGCAGGGGAGGCGGCTCGGTGGGAACGCCGGCCGACCAAGCAGGCGCAGGTGAAGATAGCCCAGTCGGTGCACCGGCTGACCAGGGCGACCGAGGGGCAGGCGGTCCGGTCGGCACACCAGCCGACCGAGTAGGAGTGACGGCTGGGCCGGACGTCCCAGCAGTGGTTGAGCGCACCGAAGCCTATGCGGGGGAGCCGCGAGCGGCCGGCCCAGTTGGTGGAGTGGCCGGCCGAGAGCGGCTATGCTCGGTGAGGACCGTGGGCACGCAGGCCACCGGGTCAGTGTGACCAGGGCGGCGGCGACTGCCAATCGGCGCAGGGAGAGGAGCTGAAAAATCCTCACGAAACTCCAAGTCAGTAGCAACTGCATCATTAGTCATCTCAGCAAAAGGAAAACATGTCTCATCGAACACCACATGTCGCGAGGTGATGACCTTGTTGGTGGTAAGGTCTAGACACCGATACCCTTTATGGTGGAGGGGATAGCCTATAAACACACATGGGGTGGATCGTGGGGCTAGTTTGTGGGGAGCGGTGGTGGAGAGGTTAGGATAATACTTACAGCCGAACACGCGGAGGTGGGAGTAGGACGGGTGAGCACCATATAGGGCAAAAAAGGGGGTGTGGTGTTGAAGAGTTTTGGTGGGATGACGGTTGATAAGGTGTGTGGTGGTGTGAAGGGCCTCGACCCAGTAGGGAGCGGGAAGGCTGGCTTGGAAGAGCAAGGAGTGGGTGATGTTGTTCAAGGAACGAAGCATGCGCTCGGCCTTACCGTTATGTGGGGAGGTGTGAGGGCAGGACATCCGCAAGGAGACTCCATTGGTAAGGAAAAAGGAGCGGGCGGAGGAATTGTCAAACTCCCTACCATTGTCACATTGGATGCTGCGAATGGTCGTGGCAAACTGTGTCTTCACAAAGGCAAAAAAATGAGATAATGTGGAGAATGTGTCGGATTTAAAGCGAAGTGGAAAGGTCCACACATAATGTGAGCAATCATCAAGAATGACAAGATAATACTTAAAGCCAGACACACTGGGAATAGGTGATGTCCACAAATCACAATGCACTAAATCAAAATTTGCCTTGGCCCGACTGGAGCTAGTGGGAAAAGGAAGACGAACATGACGACCTAACTGACAAGCATGAACAAAAGGATGTAGTGACTTTAGGTGGTGGGATGATAGACGCCTGCGCCAAGCGGGTGAGGGCCTCATGACCGAGATGGTCAAGGCGGCGATGCCATGGGTCGGTGTTGGTGGAGGAGGCGACAAAGGCACGAGCGGAGGCCGCCGAGGAGTACGCATATGCCGGGAGAGGATAAAGAGCACCGGAACTATTGCACCTGACGATCTCGATCTTGGTTGGGTAATCCTTCACAGAGAGGCCAAAAGAGTCAAGTTCAATGGAACATCAATTATCACAAGTAAAACGGCGTGCGGAAATAAGGCTCTTAATAATCTTAGGAGAAATGAGAACATTGTTAAGCACAAAGGAAGAATTGGGGTAATGTAAATATGCGCGACCGACGGAGATAATAGGGAGAAGGGAGCCATTGCCAACAATGATATGAGAGGGAGTATTGCGGGTGGGGCTTTGGGAAGTGGAGAGGGTACCGGTGTCAGACGTCATGTGAGAAGTAGCACCTGAGTCCATGTGCCATTCATTGGACGGTGGAGTAGTTAATGTGGCCGTGTTGTACGCGCTGGCGAGAGCCTGTGGGTCCCACTGCGAGGGCCCCGTCCACTGGAATGGAGATTGCACAGCGGCAACAGGAGTTGGAGGCGCTGTGCTTGGTGCAGTATACTAGGCCGGCCCAGGAAGAGCCGCATAGGCTGGCGGGAGGAAGGCTTGCTAGTGGGCCGGCGCGGGCGTGGTGGTGAAGGCCGTCCCGGCGAAGCTGGGCCGCGCGCCCGGCCTGGCACGGCCACATGTGGATGCTTCCCTGTCCAAGGGTTGTAGGCCATGGGCCAGGCATGGTTGGCCCGTGGCGCAGTCTGTGCGCCAGGGTTGCCCTGGGCGCCGCCACTGTGTTCTTGTCCACCGCCGCCACGTGCACCGCCACCACCGCCACCGCCATTGCTCCCGCCGCCACCACCACCGGAGCCACGACCGCGGCATCGATTGTTGTTGCGGGAGTTGCTGTTGAAGGTGTTGGTGGAGGTCGCCGAGCGAGCGGTGGTCGAGGAAGCAGCGAGGAAGGCCGTGGCAGTACCGGCCGGCCGGTGGCCTTTTGTCAGCTCGTCGAGGCGAAGCTGTGCGCGAGCCTCGGCAAACGTCGGGAATGGGACTTGCAGAGGCAAGAGGGACTTGAGGTTGTCGAATTTGTCGTTGAGGCCGCCGATGAGGGTGAGGATGAGAGACCGATCCTTGACAGGTTCACCGACGTCGGCGAGGTTGTCGGCGAGGACCTTGAGTCGCCGGTAGTAGTCGCCGATGGAGAGGTCACCCTGCTGCAGATGATGGAGCTCGGCGGTGAGGTTGACGGCGCGCCGCTCGCCGTTGCCGAGGAACTACAGCTCGAGGTCGCGCCAGACGGAGCGTGCCGTCGCCGTGGGAGAGAGCACCTCCTGCATAAGAGTAGAGGAGATGGAGCCGTAGAGCCAGCCGAGGACGACGCAGTCCATCTGTGTCCAGTCGGCGTGATCGGGGCGAGGTATGTCGTAGAAGACATGATCGGTGAGGGCGTATTTTCCAAGCGCGACGAGGAAAAGGCCTCGCCAGCGGGAGTAGTTGTTGGCATCGAGGTCGAGGGTGACGGGGACGAGCGCCTTCACGTTGAGGATGGCTTGGCTGTGGAGGTTGGTGATGGCTTCGGCGTCGAGCGCCAGCGGTGGCGCGGCGGCGTCCTGCGTGGGGGCGGCCGGCATCGTGGTGATGCCGAGACGGGCGAGAAGCGCTAGGATCTCAGGGGGAAGGTGCGTCGCGGGAGCCGGAGTGGAAGCCGGCGGCGGCGGGATGGCGGTCGTCGAAGGCTCAATCGTCGGAGGAACCGGTGGAGGCACCGGGGAGGAGATGGCGTCACCGGCGACCGGAGTCGTCGGAATGAGGCCGAGGAGAACAGGGGCGAGGGCCGCCTGGGTCGCGGTCGCGGCACGCTCGGCGGCGTCGCCAGCGACGGCGGTGGTCAGGGTGTCGTCGTCCTGACCAGAGGGAGCCTTGAAGGAGGGGCGGACGGCGTCGGCGATGATTTTGATGGTGTCATCGAGGATGGCGTCGGCAGTGAGGGAGGAGGGAGAAGCCATGGCGGCGGCAGGGTGCGTCGGCCGGCGGCTAGGGTGGAGAGGAGGCGGAAGCGAGAGGGAACCTAATCTGATACCATGAAAGTGTGATAGGCACAACACAATAGATTGGATTATCACATATGGTAGAGTACATATAGGCACATGCCTTCCATATCTAGCAACCGATTTATAGAAACAATATCGGAGAAGATTAAGGAAGGGTGGCAAGGGATAACCACAATCTAACAATATTTCTTGTTAAATGAGTACAGTATTTAAATTGTCAAAACTCCAGATCCCTTCTTTCATAGAGGATGGCCTGGACACAATGGAAGAAGCGCGTAGCAAAGGATTTCTTGTGGTACTAGTACAAATCAGCTCAAATTATATAACTAGCTATGGACATCATGGCTAGACGCTCACGCTAATAAGCCATTACTCTCTCTAGAGTCATCGCTAACATGGAAACATGTCCATCCCGAACAATTAATAGAAAGTCATAGGAGAAAAACTACAAGGGATTGGTTTTTTAGTGACCACAAATTATCACTGTAACTATATTTTCCATCACAGTTACTACCTTGTGATTAACTTTTGATTCGTCACTGAAATTGGCGTCACATGGTGATGAATTCATTGTAGTAGAACAAAGCGGACCTTCTGTAGCACTAGAACTGAGTCCTCACAAGCCAAAACCATAAGGCTAGCTAGCTGTTGGCTGAAATACATATTGATCGCAGCTGGATATGCTGTTGAGGACACACCAGCAATTGAACTATGGGAGTTCATCTACCAATTGAAATACCTCCTAGCATCAATAGACAAAAGGGCAGCTCATTGCTATTTATGCTATATCAACATTACATTCCTCCATGGTACAGTGTAAACAATAAAACAGATCTAGTTGTAATGCCAGCTTGTAATTGTATACTCCCAAAGTCCACAAATATAATAATATTTGTCTTTTATTTAGACATTAAGGATATAGAAAAGAAACCCCCCATACTAACACTAATAAAGAAAAGAGGATCGGTGTCGGCTGGGAACCGGTCATAGGTACTAGATTTCTCAACCGGCTCCTAGTAGGTGGCACCTTTGAGGAGCTTAGGAGCTGGCATCTTTGAGGTTCCAGGAATGAAAAGAAAAGGCATGCTCGATAGATCGGCTCGATTCGAGCCAATGCATCGAGCAACTCCCTTTTACACCGACTAGATTCCATAGAATCATAGAATGAACATTTTAAACGGCTTGATTCAATCAAGTTCAATCGTAGAATGAACATTATAATCGGCTCGATTCAATCATGTTTGATCTAACATCCAAGAAAAATCAACATCCAACAACACTAAGAACACAACAACAGGCCCGCTGCTCACCGTTATCGACGTCGGGGAGGGCGCCGCCGCCGTCGCTCACAGGTGGGAAGGCCGCCGGATCTGACGTCTGTGAGGGCGCCGCCGCTGCTCATGAGAGAAGAGGCAGCCAAATCAGGTCTTACGGTGGGCCGCCACCGCTGCCGCCGTCGGGTGGGGAACCGCTGCCTCCCCTCCCGCCGGATCTGGTGGAGGGGAGAGCGTCGCCTTCGCTATCGGGTGGGGAGAGAAAGTTGTGAGAGAGAGACCGAGAAAGATGCCGCGCGTGAGCGAGAGTATAAGGTCGCTCCTCCCCTTTCCCGGTCGTGAGGATAAGGACGAACGGTCGGCTCGGCTCGGTTCTTGTGGGTTCCGGTTTTTTCAAAAACCGACACATATAATATATTGTAGGTGTCGTTTTTTAATTAACTGGCGCCTATGATAATCTAAAGGTGTGTGTAGAGATAGGTCGTTTAATAAGTATCAGTAAAAATACATATACTCTAGGTGTCGCTTGTGGTAAATTCCTTTACTCCTCAATCGATTCTCTCATATCACTCATTGTTTTTAATTCTCACCAAGGTATCGATATTGCCTTTTCTTATTCCACCTTCCTAATAATGCTTATGTGGAGCTCATGGTAGGGAATAAGAATGACATACTTGTAGCAAATATTTTCTAAGGTCGAAAAGTAGATCTAAGAAGAATACTTATCATACAACCATGATCAAGCTTGTGCACATGTGTGTGAAAAGGCATCTGTAGGTGAAAGGATGGAAAAATGGAATAATGATGACTCAATTTTGTATGATACTCCTCCTTATAATTTACTTGGAGAACATGGCTATTTTGTATCTCTCTTTTTTATTCATCATGCTCGAGAGTATTTTGCCTCCTCCTCTTGTGAGCATTCTGGTTTTCTAAAATCATCATTTCATAGCTCATCTCTCATTTGACATGCATAGGAGGATAAAGAATCATAATCATGGGTAGTCTTTATTTGGTGGATGGATGATGGTGGATGCTAACTTCCGATGTAGTAGTATAGCATGCGATGGTGGATGAAATATTTTGCTAAACCTCAAGTGTAGAGGGAGAGCAACATATGGTGGATGTGTACAAGACCTTGATCATGAAAGCATCAAGAGAAACTCAGAAACAAGACCTCTGGTAGTGATCGACATATGCATGCTAGCAAAGGACCAAGTCTTGGAAATAAGAGGAGCAGAGACAGTTATCAGCATGACGGATTATTGGAGCATATCGTGGTGTGGCTCATGGTCCGATTCTTTCGTGTTAGACGTGGTCGCGACCTGGCTGGGCTGTTAGCTGTGTGCATGTACACAGGAGTACATATCCTGTGTAATCATCAATTTGTTTGAGCAGGTAGCATTACAGAGAAAAACCAAAAGGTGTGTGCGTCACCGGAATCTGTTTTACTCCAATTTGCTGCTTGTGTGTGTGCTTGCGTGAGTTTGCTTCTTACGGAGTTTGTTGCTTCCTGGGCCGACATCTCCATCGCCTATAATACTAACAGTTACAAGCAAGGGAAGAACAGTGGGAAACAGTGTGCCTACCCATCCAAGTTTCTATGATTTTCCCTACGATCAGATTGGGTTGCTAACCGGCTACGAGACTGATGCTTTCGTCGACTTGTCCCTCTCAAACTGCAGCAATTATCCAAGCTGTACGTGTTAGTGATATGCCCTAGAGGCAATCATAGAGATGATTGTATTACATACTATGTTTATATATTTATCCGACATTGTTTCTTGAAATAGATAACTCCTTATTGGTTAATGAATATGTGATTGTTTCATGAGACTCTTTATGTTGTTTGTTACTATTTCTAAAGGATCCCTGATCAAATATCATATGTGGAACAAATATGTTTATATGATCAGCACATGTATTAATTAATGATCATGTCTCATGGATCATGGTATAGAGATACCAAATTAATAATGTGGACACATGTTGGTGAACATGTTGTTGGATAGACCCAACATGAGACACTGCAAGAGCCATATGTGTTGTGTCATTAGTGATCTCATTTAGTATTGGTGTTGAATCCTTAGACCTAAGATTATCATGGTTCTCAACATGTGTAGCAGCTTACTTAGGGACTGCTAAACGCTACTCCGTAAATGGGTAGCTATAAAAGTAGTTTTCTGGTATGCTATGAAACATGTAGTGGGATATGAATAATCAAGATAGGATTTGCCCCTCCTATGGAGAGATATATCTGGGCCCCTTGATGTTGTAGATTATAGAAGTGCATGGCCATGCCAAAGGTGATTGAGGAGTCAATCACAAGTTATATAATCTATCAACAGGTTCGAGTGAATGATTGAGCTATTAGAGGATGGCACATATCTAACCTTGAGCTTAATCGATATCGTGAGGCAAAGGGATTCATACAAGTATACACTAGAGGTTCAGCCTATATGATCTTTATGTATGGCCGGTGGGTCAATACGTCCTGCTAGGGGCCGCTGTTGACGCGTGGACCGAAAAGGAGTTTTCGGGTTACAGCCGAGTATATATGAACCTACAGGGTCGCACGCTTAATGGGCCGCAATAAGGGGATTGGATAGAGATCCAATATGAGCTTAATTCGGATAGGGATCCGAATAGGAGTCCTACGGGCCTTGGAGGCCCGAGTGATGGATCCTATATATTCGTGAGGGGCGTGACCGGCGGATGCATAACATCACGTGAGAAACCCTAGCCGTCACTTTCCTCCCCGAGCAAAACCCTAGCCGCGCGCGGGTGCTAGCACATCTGCGCGTGGCGTTCCGTCCCTGTACGTGTGGATACCGGTAGAGGCGCCGCTGGTTTGCGGTGCTGATTGGCGTGGGAGTACGGCGAGGAGAACGCACGAGGAGGAGAAGGTCGAGCCGGTGCGATCAACTACTTCCTCTACATCGACGCGCGCTACTTCGCGAGAGTTCCTTCGACTTCTCAACGTCTTCTTCCGCTGCACAGCGCGTCGAGTGGTAACGATCTATGATCTAATACTTGCATGGTTCCTGATTTACGCGATAGAAAATTTTGATTTATACTATCATAGCCTACGCGTATCCCAACAGTACGTACATGAGAAAGCTGCAAAATACTGTTTTATTTGCTACTATATATCTTCTAGTTGGATTGGAGGATGTAAGTCTGAGTTTAGTTCTCTGATAGTGGTAGGTGTGTTTGGCATGTTCTTCTCTGTCACTCAATATTATGATCTCTAATGGTGCCTTTCAGATAACTTTAGTTTTTTCTTTACTGTCGTTTCAAGCTGGAGCATAGACCCAATGCAAGATCTGATTAGAGCTTTCAATCCAAGCCAGGGTTTGTTTTCCCTCAAAATGTGAAATGGATCAAATTCGAGTAAATAGAGATGTTTCATTTCAACCGTTCGCACACATCCCAGTTGACTATAGAAGAATGAATCCGATAACATAGCACCCCATCACCAAGACCAACTGTGACTCTGCAGAGATAAGGATTGGAGGAAGGCCAAGGCAATGGGTGGATCAGCCGCCGATGGTGTGAATTGAAATATTTAAAACAAAATGTGAAATATTTAGGCCTTCCAACACGTAATAAGTAAGAAAAATTGAAACTCATGGGCATGTGTACCATGGAGCGCAAACTCAAAGCAACCCCTTTTTTCTTATGGGAATGGGATGGTGGTTCATGTCTATCAACTAAGGTGAGAGTGAAAGAGCATGTAGCCTAGTGTTTGCAGTGACATGAGTAGCACGCAAGGTCTTGAGTTCAAATCTACATATGAGTGAATTTCAGATTGGGTTATTCAAGAGCTATAAGTTCCTAATTTAAAAAAGACTGCATATATCTATCTAGTTGAATGCAGAGACCGGGTAAAAAAAAGGCCTTCTCTAAAAAAAATCAACAAAGGTGAGAAGTTGCTAGGAGATATGTCCAATAGGGACATAACTAGTTGCGATAACTAGCAGCAAAACATGCATGTTAATGCACTGAGATGAGGACATTGATTCAGGGCAAAGCTTGCTATAGGGACTCCATATATCTTTTGTTCTCTCCTAATTTTGATCTCATTGTGTTTGGATTCAATATATATTCAAATAAGATCGATCGATCTTCCATTCAAGTAAGGATATAAACAAAGCGGATGAAATATATGCAACCTCGCTTGCAATATCCTTCACACAAATCATGTACCGATTGAAGGTGTGATCAAGATAGCATGTCGGTTACATGCATTTATGTGGCTGCTGAATGCTCCTAGGACTATATATGCTTACGGAAGTACTCCCTCCGTTTCAAAATGTTTGACACTATTGACTTTTTAGCACAGGTTTGACCATTTGTCTTATTCAAAAAATTTGTGAAATATGTAAAACTATATGTGTATATGAAAATATATTTAACAATGAATCAAATGATATGAAAAGAATAAATAATTACTTAAATTTTTTGAATAAGACGAATGATCAAACACGTACTAAAAAGTCAACGGTGTCAAACATTTTGAAACGGAGGGAGTATATAACTTGTTCCGTTCGCATTGTCAAAAGATGATCTGAAGACAGATGCCATCCCATAGCATTGCTCTTACTGCTGCTGGGGTTAGCATGCAACTGTGATCACTGTATCTTGAACTAAAATTTATTAGATGAGCTTGACCAAACAGATAGGTAGAGATATAGCTCCTGAAACCTCCCAATCCAAAACCATATGGTTGATTATAGCTCTGTGATATAGGCAGAGATCACTGGTCTAAGGAGAGAGAAGTCCTATCCAGCTTGTGTATTCATGCTGTAGCTTTACCTGACATGTGCCGATCTGTGGAGAAAAGGATATGAGCACCATATAGATATGTATGAAAGTTTTCTCTGAGATATCACGTTGTGGAAACTTGGAAGAGATTAGAGCATGCAAATATCCGTGGATGTACAGATGGTGCATATGTGGGATGATGCCCGTTACTAGGGCATCTACCTTTTGGCATTCAAAGATTATAAAAAATAGAGCTACTTCACCACCTACGATCCTTCATTTATTTTCTTCACCTATCCACACAATTTCCTGGAACTCGAACAAAGCGCCCGGTCGAACACCTTCTGGGGACATTATTGTTCACCATCTTGCAACATAACTCAGAGCGCAGGAACACAAACAACAAGTTTGGTGCAGCCTTTCGTGTTTTCTCCTCTCATTATATAGCTGAAATAAACATGCAGATTCTACATAAACGGGCATGATAAATCCTACCTCCAACGATGCCAACCGAGGACTTCCTCTCGACATGGACTGAGCACATCTCAGAGTATCCGATGCAAAAACGGAAGACTTGCAGAGGCTAAAGAACTCTGCTACTAACCAGGAGATAAAATAAACATGCACTGCACTTTACAACATAAACTAGAAAAGTAGCCCACGCGAATGTGTGGGCATGCATGTATTTGAGACACTTATAAAAGCGGAATATTAACTGGATAACATTTGCATGCCATGCTTCAAAGTTACGATTTGTTTCACAAATTTTCTTCTTGGCATTGCTTCGATATTTTTTTCTAAGCTATTAGAATTGCCATTATTATGCAATGGTTATTGCAATACTCATTTCAATTTAAGTGTAAAGTAAGAAGCAAAATTTTCCCCAATTGTTTAAATTTACTCCCTATTGATATTTTTGTATTTTCTATTTGATTTTATACAAGTCTTATTTTAAATATAAAAAGTGTGATATGATAATTAAATAGTAACATAGCATTACACTTTTTTTTATCAACTTTCATGAAAATTTCAATCACCTTTTATATAAGTTGGTAATGCCAATATATATTCTCATTGTTCAATAATTGGTGGATTGGATAGGACATGAGGCTACACTATATACATGGGTTTGTAGAGTCTAATATGATAGTGTGGTGTGGCACACAATTTATTTGTGAACACTATTTGCGTGGTATGCGAGGCTTCATGCAGCCTAGAGTGAACAGGATTGAACAACTAAATATATATAATTGTGCATGCATCATTATATCATTATTTTTAGAATTTGCTTGAGATTTAAATACTTTTCAATATTTTTTTATTTAATATTTGGAATTATGTGCTTGAGATCGACTGCTATGTTTTTTAATTTTTATTTAGCTAGCCTGTACCTGGCATGTATTAAGTACATTTAGATTATTATATATAAAGCCCATAATTCATATCCAATTGCTATAATTATATTGTATTCTATCATACCATAGAAAATATATGTTCCAAGACCAAATAAATTCTTTCAATTTTTTTCATTTCTAGCATGAAAATTGTTTGGTTGCTATATGGTCCTCTCATAGTCTAGTAAATATGTTCCATGCCTAAAAAATAAGGCCTAGCTACTTTCGTTGTGCCTTATCCCACCTACTATTAATACATTATTCTCAACTCGTCAAGACTGGTCTACTAACTCTCCCGCAACTTCTCTTTCTCTCCTATGCACTCATTTGTGCAAGAAAAATATTTGGGGTTCTAAAGTATTAATAAATTTATTATAATTTATGTGTGTCTAGTATATGACAATTGTTTAGTGACAATTATTTTCTTGCAGCTCCTAGTCACCTTGCCCCCATGCGTCCAATACTTGTGTAGATGGTGAGATTTATTGGTTGTACCTATGGAGGGCACATTATGATCCATTGTAGTGATGTTTACATAATTTATCAGGTTTAGCTAATCATTTTTAATGTCTTGAGATAGAAATAATTCATCTTTTTAGAGTATCTATATATGATATATGATGGTGCAAACATGTCTTGTTGAATTATTATGTAGCTTTATATTCAATTCGGACCACATGCAAAAAGGCAAGTGTTGTCCACCGATAAAAATATTGTTTCATATTTGAATTTATTTTTTTTCGGATTCTACCGATTTAGTTTAGTTATGCATATTTATAGAATGATCTATATAATGATGCAATATATGTTGATATTTTTTATCATATTTCTTTGCTATTTGAATGACATATAGAATTCATGAGTTGACTATGATATATTTCTTATATAGAAAAATATAAGCATACGGATCTTAATTTGTTTGTTTAATTATAAATAGAGAAATGGTTATATTAGAAATCAAACATGTAGCATGTAGCTTAATCATTTCAAAAATATAATTATTAGTTATTTATATTTTAGTTGGATAGCTTAAATAATAGGAATCGGGAGAGGAATGAAGAGCGCCAGTTCGAGCTTGTGGAGGAGCGGACAGTGATACACGTATCTCAGAGGAGGGGGAGGGGGAGTTGAAGGGAGCTTTGTTTTCTTTGAGATACATTTATTTGTATCACATGTGGAGGAAGTAGATGGAATTGTTTGTAAATGAATGTTGTGTTCAGTAATTGTTAACACTACTATTTGGTGAGAAAAGACATAAAAAGGCGTAATACGGTTTAGTGTGATAATTTTTTAATTAAAATATTTTTAATATGTGATGTAATATTTTTTCTTTAATTATAGATAAGATAGATGTGTTATGTTTTAAATAGCCATATTGATCGTTTGTTTTTCTCCATGGTATGTACGGTGTCTATGTACGTCCATGTTTTTTTTTTCCATTTATACTGTGTTTGTTTTTTACAATTTTTTCCTTCTAGGATATGTACGTCCATATGTTTTTCTTGCTTTTTTTCCCGGTGAATGTGTACATATTTACGTACGTACATGTTTTTTTTCTCTTGCTTTTTTTGGGTGAATGTGTACATATTTACGTAGGTACATCTTTTTTTTTTCTCTTGGGGCCACCGGCAGGAAAAGTAGTGGATCCTATATACATACCATATGATCTAACGGGGAAGTGGAGAGAGATGGATTATGTGGTTTTAATTTTTTTAAGATAAATATAATAGTTAAAAATAGTGGGTCCATCGATTTATTAGAGTGTGATCTAATCTAATAGTCTAATATAATAGAACCACCGGTTTAAATAAAAATTAAATGCTAGATGTTTCTAATGTATGGGAACGCCATGCGGCGGCATAGGAGCGTTTTTAGGTGTCCTATGTGATGACTTGAGAGCGTTTATAGGAATTTTAATAGGCTTTTAGTATAGAGTAGGGTTAATTAGATCATACCATTGTAAATTTTAAGGTTTTGAAATATGCCATCGATATTCATCTATTTGAAAACATACCATTTCAGTTTCATAGATATTTGAGAGATGCCATCCCTCTCTTCCATCTTCGTCCTCTCACCCTCTCTACGTTCATATTCTCAGAGCTAGCTAGATCTAGCCGGCCACCTGCGATGGTAAGCTCCCAATCTGACGTCATTTCCATCCTCCTCGTTCCAGTGTGACCGCAATGCCCAAACCTTCCGTCCTCTCCGACTCCCCATCACAAAGGCTTCTGAAAAATTCTTTAGTGTTCTTTTTATTTTCCTACCATGGTTTAAGTGATATCTATAAAGCGTAGCAGCAAGCGCGGAGAGACGCGGAAGGAGAGTGCCACCTCCTGGAGCGAGCGAGTGAGGGCGAGGCCGTTCAGCTGCTGGACTGCTTCCCTATCGGGTTCAGTCGCTGCGTCTTAGTCAGTTAAGTATAGTTAACAGTGCAATGCAAAATTTATGATGCACTTATTTTGGTTGGCCGAGTGTATTGCTGTCATCGGCATCAACTTGCTGAATCTGCAAGCGCTGAAGCTTCTCGTCGTCAAACTGCCGGTCTCGTGCGTTGTCGTCTGCTACTTCATGCGGATGAACATCAGAGAAAAAGGAGGGGAAGGAAGAAGGAGAGAGGGACAATTTGGTCAATAAAAATTAGAAAATGCATGAAAAGGAAAAATAGTGGCATATCTCAAATATGTGTGAAATTATAATGGCATGGTTTCGAATAGGTGAATAGTATATAATAGATAGATATGCTAACAGGAAAACATATTCAACATGACATTAAAAATGTGACCTATGAAGAAGATCACAAATGTTTGACCGTGATAGCATCCTCTTCAGATACGTTGATTCAGATGTGTTCTGCATACACCAATTAGTACCTCAGCTCCTTCTACACTTCATGTGTAGAAACTAGAAACATATGCTGACTCTGTACTTGAAAGCTAATTGACAGACAATCACCTTCTTATGCTTGGCATGGCATGTAAATGTGCCCATCTTGGACTACAAATACTACCCTAGTATGCATAATCTGCTATGTAGGGCTATAACTCGTGAGACCTTCCAATCCAAAACCATGAGGTTAGAAAACTCTGATACATGTATACTTCACGGCAGGATGTACTGATGAAGCAAACACCTCAAGTGTAAGAACCTTGGAAGCCACACATATGATCGATCACATTTAATAGGCAGGATTGTGCAAAATATTGTGATTCGATTTTAATATGTTGCATCAAAACATGTCCATCCCATACATCCAGCAGGTTGTTTGTTTGTTTGTTTTTTGGTTTTGCTTCTTTGATGTTTGCTTCGGTCTATTCTAGTGTACTACTCCCTCCTGTTTTTTTAATATGACGCTGGTTAGTTTAAACTTTAACTAGCCAGCGTCATACAAATAGAAATGGAGGTAGTGGTTTTTTTTTTTCAACTCTTCACCTCAACTGTTATTCATGCGTCATCTATTATTAATCTGAAATTGAGTTTCAAGGACACAAACTATATGAAGCAATTTCCTCCTAATTACAGTAGCAAACAAGGAAAAATAAAGGAAACATTGTAGTGTTTTTTTTTTTGGCTGTGTGCACTCAAAAGTGTTCTCAAACTTTAGATTTCAATAAAGCTTCCATTATCTTAAAAGAAAAACATGCGATGCTTATTCAAGAAACAAAACATTCTACGGTATTCAAATTGCTCTGAGTTTGGGTACTTAGATTTCTTACTGATCATGCATGATGGACCAAGGTGTGAAGTGAAAATCCAGTGTCACATAAATATTTTTCCATCGGATTGACCTCCTTTCGAGTGCATGTATGGAAATATAGGAAATCGGGTGGACATGTTCTGTTTCACATGCAAAAGCCTGGGCTGTAAAACATGCATGTACCGAACATTGTTTAGCTATGATATATATCATTCATTATGAATTTCATGAATAGGCTAGCTGTTCTGCTGATCGGTACCCACAATTTTGGACCAGATATATATACATCCCTCTAGCACAAATCAGGTACTAGAAAGGTTATGCATAGACTAGTAACTGCTGCTGAGATTAACCTACTAATGCACATATCTTGAAGTACGTAGCACTAGAAACTCCAGATACCTCCCAATCCAAAACTGTAGGAAACACGCAGGAGGATGTATCGTAATGCAACCCATACTGTGCAAGAACCACGGATGGACTTCCATCTACTGTGCCTCAATGCATACATCACAAGGGAGCAAAAGGGTTGTGGTGTCTATGCTCATGGCTACCAATGCTCAACATCTGTCCAATCTCTTCACTTTTGGATAAGAGAATAGGACCTTTTTTTTTAAGATAAACTATCTATATAAGAGAATAGGACCATATATATAGATAGTTCTTAAAAAGAGGCTATGTTAAGCTCCGATCATATACAACGTAAAAGAGGCTAGCTATTCCTATTTCCTACTAATGTTGATTAGTTAATGTCATGGATAAAAAAATATGCAAATTCTAAACACGTAACTCATGAGATATCTATCTATCTACCTATTATCTATCTATCTATTATTATATACTAAAAGTTCATTAAACCTTCTATAAACACTCCTAGGTCGCCATGTGGTATCCTACAAATACTCTCAAGTCACCACATGTCACTCTAATAAAATAGAAAAATCTAACCATCGATTTTTATTTAAATTGGTAAACCCATTAAATTTGATAGTTAGATTTATCTTCACGAGAAAACAAAATCTCCGTCCATCCACGTACGCCTCCACAATGTATGACTATCAATTTTTAGAGCAACGTACGTATGATCCATCCGTTTCCCTTTTTCCTTTTTTTTAATATCCATAATAATAATAAGGATTAAAAAAATATGGGTCTAAAACGCCCATCAACCTACTAGCAAGCGTCTCCTAATACGTACATTAAACATCATATAAATATTTCTAAACATATCGCACTCTAAAGTTAGAGCAAATATAAAAATACTAAAACATTTGACCATCTTTTTACATTATTTTAGGTTATTAGATATTTCTTTTTCTTACGGAAAAAAAATCCCAAACTTCCTCTACGCTCCCATGTGGTGTTAAAACCCATTAACCATCCTTATAAATACTTCTAAACCACTATGTGACACTTCTAAATTAGAGAAAATCATAAAAATTTAAGAACAATACATTTAACCATTGGTTTCGACTTAAATTGATGGACATACCATTTAGATTGTTATTAGATTTTTTTAAAAAAAGCTACCAAACCTCCTTTCCTCCCGCCGCCTCTACAATGTTAAAGACTTAAAGTACATTAAACATCTTATAAATATTTCTAAGCCACTACATGTCTCTCTTAAGTTAAAAAAATCGTATAAAATTATGAAAAAGAACAAAACATCTGACCGTCGGTTTCGACTTAAAAACATCCAACACATTATTTTAGGTCATTATATCAATCATTTTTTAAGAAAAAGATCCCGCCCTCCTTGTCTAGCCAGCTCTCCCACTGTCCCTTTTCTTCTCTTTCTTCTCTTACTAGCACTTCTTAAAATCTATATTCAACTTATGTTCTGTTTGAACTATTATATTTTTTAAATGAAATCAATACTTTAATATCCATATTGACTATATATAAATGCTATCATAAAAATTACATTCTGGATCCACATCCATCTTGAGGCCTCCATTAAATATAAAAAATAAAATTCGTCATTATAAATCAAAATATCGTATCTTAATTTTTAATAATACCGGTAGACCCATTACTTATATCCCATTAGACACCTAACAACTTTCTATGAACTTAATTAATTTATCTCAACATGTATATGGGGGCTATTTACCTATGCAATTTGATTTCGGTACTTTTATCAATAAATGATCTTTTAGGAGATAAAATTATATATATGATCTATGAATTCACTAAGAAATTCGAGAAAAATCTTTAAATGATATCTATTTTTATGTCATAATGTGTACCCCTCTAGTGTTAATTTTTCATAGACAACATTTTTAAACTATAAACGTGCTCGGTTGAAGATCATACTGATTGTACCAAACATGTGGGCTGCAGCAAGGAATCTTAGGAAACAACCATGAGGTGTCCTCACCAATATATTAAGTCAATTTCATATGACAATTAAGGACCATGTTCACTTATTCTTTTTGGTAAAACTTGCTATGCTACATGGTAAATTCCTAAGATTTAGCGTAGAATAATCTAGAAATGTGTAGTTATTATGTGACCTCTATTTTAATATTCTTACTCAATTGAAGATATTTAGATCAAATCATTTCAAAGATGCTTGATAGAGTGGAGTTTTCCAATTTTTTAAAAAAATGGACATGAAAAGGATTAAAAAATTTATGTAAAATTTTTAAATAATTGTTGGGTTCAAAACCCATTCTAAATAGAAATATTCAAATATTTTTGCAGGACTAATAGAATGAGAAATCTCATTCTAAAATTTCAAATAGAATGTAACAATTTTTTTGACTTTTTGGGAAAATGTTCGGGCTAAGATATCCCCGTGGGGATTTGAAATACCCTAAATTTTCTCATAGGAACTGCATATATTATTTCGACATAATATTTTCTCATAAATTGAAAATTATACGGTTTCGAGTAATTTTAGTTTAGAACAAAATCATAACTAATTTTAAAAGCACATTAAATAAGTTCAATTATAATTTAGATATAATATTTTAATACTAGGTCACCCATACATGGACATTCATAATAAAATTTCACACATATTAAATTAGGTGCACGCGCATGTGCACGGGTTACCTTTCTAGTTTCTTCTAATAATACCAAATAATTCATTTTTTTTAGAAAAAAAACAATAGCAATGTATACGTCGATAATTTAATATGAGCGAATGGGTTATTCGATAAAAATGACACACTTGTCTGATAGAAGAGCAATCCATGGTGAAAGACAAAAAAGATAAATAAAATCTGATAGCTAGGCAGTTCTCTGGCTTACTTGTGGGCTTTTTCATTTTGTACAGAATTGAAACACTACTTTCCAATGAAAAGTTGTTTATTTGCATGAGTAGTTGTATTCTTTAAATAACTTCCAAGCAGCCATATAAAAGTTACAATGCTTGCACATCAGATAGAGGTCGAGTCATCCTAAGAGCAGGTAAAGCAGGATAGGCTAGCCGCTGATGATATTGCCACATCAGTTCTAAGGTGTTGTTTGGATCCAGAGACTAAACTTTAGTCCGTGTCATATCGGATGAATTTAGAGTATTAAACATAACCTACTTGTAAAACTAATTACATAAATGCGATCTAATTCGCGTGACAAATTTTTTAAGCCTAATTAATCCTTAATTAGTGCAGTTTCGTGTAGCATCACATAGGCTAATCATGGATTAATTAGGCTCAATAGATTCGTCTCGCGAATTAGTCCAGGGTTATAGAATGGGTTTTATTAAGAGTCTACGTTTAATATTTATAATTAGTGTCCAAACATCCGATGTGATAGGGACTAAAAAGTTTTAGTCACATCTAAACAAGGTCTAAGGATGGCTGGAGAGGAAAGAGAGTCTTAGCCGCAGACTTTGAAGAGACATTCTCCACGCATGTAAACTAGAAAACTAATTAGCATATGATTGATTAAGAATTAATCATTATAAACTCGATAAATTGGTTTATATATTTTTTTAAACATCTTCTATATAAAATGATTTTGCGAAAAAAGCACCATTTAACAATTTGAAATATGTGTTAATGGAAAGCGAGTAAGTTGAAGTTTAGCTGCTAATCTGCTGAAATGAAGTTTAGCTGCTGCTGCTGTCCCCACATGGTTGTAACGCCCCCACGGATATAGCCTGACTAGGTGGGACAGAAGCAAACTTACCAGATTAAAGATTTACTCTTTTTTTTGGATGTACACATAGTTGGACAGCTAGCTATCATACGCATCAGCTATTAGAGATTTAGAGCTATCTCTTGCTGACATGTGGGACTACCTTTTTTACAGATATCAGCTGGTGATATTATTAAATGTGTTATGTTATGGCCCTATTGGATAACCCCACGAAAGTGGCAGCTGCCGAGTACAAATATTGAGTCTAGCATAGTTTAAACTAGGCAAGTAGGAAACAAAGAGCTAAACTCTCCTCAGTTCCAAGCGCAGCCAAATCACCTCGTCAATTATTCTCGTACTGAATGACAAGTCTGCACTGTGCTGATTGCAAAAAACTTAGAAGGAATTCGGAGAGTTGAAGCCAACGCAGTTCCTGGTGCCTCCAAAACCCAAACTAAAGGCTTTCAGGAGATTAAATTTGAAATGTGAACCATTGCAAGTTCAACTCTTTCCCTGTCTCTCCAAACACTGCTTGAGACGACCAGAAATGAAGAGGTATACTAGCTAGTACTTATAGTGGGGTTTGGCCTTATAAAATAATGGCCTGAATGTCAAGGAGGATATAATTAGGCCAGGAATGCTGCCAAATGCATGGGTTCTGTCTCAAGGCTTTACCAGAGAGGAGAAAGAACTCTAGTAGTACTTGACTTACATTACTCTTTGCCCTTTCGTGGATATATAAGACGTCGATCCACGTTGCTGCCACTGCTTGGCTGCATCCGTCAGCAGAAGACATATTGCAAAATTCTCAACTAATTTGTAATTAAGTGCCAGACTCAATGAATTCATTGAAGTTCATAAGAATCCTAAAAAAAAAATCAATGTTACATTTTTTTCAATTTTCGAAAATACCAGAACAACAACAAAGATTTTCAAAAATACATATTATAATTCACAAAATTCAGATATTCTTTTGAAACGATACATTTCCAAAAAAAAAAACAATGAAGGGCAAAGCAAACAGCTAAACACCTTTGACGAAAACAGAAGTAAGAAAACAAATAACATGAACATGGCTGGTATTAATTGTTGACCAGAACATTTCTTGTTACAATTAATTGGATTTATTGCTTGCTTTCTACACAAACAATGCTTGCGAGTCTGTGCTTGCACGGAACAGACACAACACATGTACTACCTCCATGTCGTTTATAATAATGTTTAAGTCAAACATTGAGAATATAAATCATGAATAACTCCTAAGTTGTTGAGTTTGAAAATGTAAAGATTATAGGAATAGATGTCTTGAAAAATACTTTCATAAAATTATACATATATCACTTTTCAATAAATATTTTTATAGTAACAAGAAGTTAAAATTATGTTTTGGAGACCGTGTCACTGTCCAAAACGACTTCCTTTACTAGTACAGAGGGAGTATCTGTATATAGTCTGAAACATGTACATTCTAGAACAACCATTTCTATCATTATCATATTGTCCAATTTTGAATTATTAATAATTAAACAGGTAATTAACCTTTTCTGGGTGCAAGAGAAAGAAATGATGAGAACTTAAGAGGGGCGTATCAACAATGGTGCAAATGTCAAGTTCATAGAAGTTGCGTACGGAACGAAAACTCAAGCGTATGCATAGGCAATTTTCCGTATGTATCGACCTCCTAACCGGAGATAACTGGTACAAACATCTAGAACGGAATATAAATATGAGACTGGTACAAAGCAGCTAATACGCAGCTAGGGTTAGAGCTCTTGAGACCTCTCAACCCAAAACCATAAAGTTATTACTTTTCTGGTACATGTGTAGATAGGATCGATGTAGTAAACAGTGGGAACCTTTTATATCTACTGCCTTGCAGCATAGGGGCTAGCTACTCCCTCCGTCCCAAAATGTAAGTATTTTTAGCTATGAATCTGGACACTGATTCATAGCCAAAAGTTGTTATATATTGGGACAGAGGTAGTAGTATTTATGCTCAACCTTTACTTGGCATTTGCCAATTCATAGAAATAATTAAACTTGTATAATATAGTTCTTCAAATTAAGATAGAGTGGTATTGGGGCTTTGCTTAGACAGTATGTATGGTATGAAAGAGGCTAAGTTTCCATTATTAACAACGAAAGAAGAAATTGATTCCTAAAAGTTTATGACATATTTAGCCCTTTAGAAATCAGACACATCTCATATTAAAGAAAAAACAATGAACACTACTTGTTCTTACGATAAGCTAATGTTCCTCTTCTTGGTCTCCCCCCTCCATTTCGTAGTGTTCTTCGTTGTGAACAATATAACAATAGTTGTTTTCACCCGTTAGTGATGGTGGTTTCTCTAGTAGTGTTGGCCGCATACGCATTGGCAGTATACAATGTAAATAAGTTATTATATGATCAATATAATCTACACAAAATAGTATTCAACAGAGATCGAAATATAGATGCTGTCAAGAATAGAAACAAAAAAGCCTCCAAATCCTTACTAATTAAAGAACTGTATTTTAACCAAGCATTTTTTTTAGAAGGCTTAATGTCTAATGAACTAATCAGCACTTAATGGGTTACAATTCTTGACTAACAAATACTACCTCCCTTTTTTAATAGATGACGCCGTTGACTTTTTCTCAAATGTTTGACCATTCGTCTTATTCAAAAAATTTACGTAATTATAATTTATTTTGTTATGAGTTGTTTTATCACTCATAGTACTTTAAGTGTGATTTATATCTTATATATTTACATAAAATTTTTGAATAAGATGAATGGTCAAACATGTGAGAAAAAATCAACGGCGTCATCTATTAAAAAACGGAGGGAGTAAGGTGTAACTGAAAGCCTGGTTGAGCACTCTTTGCTTGTGAGGTAGTCTTTCGCTAAGCTATGTGCCACCTTGTTCGTAGACCGATAGACCCGAACAACTTTAACTTCCTGGAAAGCACTGCACTTGTTTTTGATCACCTGGATAATTGACCCATACACCGACTTGTTATAATTGTGATCCCTCATCATATTAGCCACCTCTAGACAATCGATCATGATAATTAGTATAGAAAACTCAAAGATATAGTTGTATTGGCTTTGCTAGCTTAGAGAGCATGTACAATCTGAAAGAGGCTAAGTTTCCAATATTAACAATGCAAGTAGAAATTGATTCTTAAAAACTTATGAGATATTTAGCCCATCAGAGATAGACACATCTCATATTAAGAAAACAATAAACAATACTTGTTTTCATGATAAGCTAATGTTCCTCTAAAAGTTAATATGGTGGTTTCTAAGTGTTGGCCGCATTGGTAGCAAACGTTATAAACAAGTTATTATATTATCAATATAATATAGCCAAAAGAGTACTCAACAGACATCAAATCATACATGTTGTTGAGAATAGAAATAAAAAGTACATTCCAAAGCCTCCGATGCCTTACTAATTAAAGAACTGTATCATAACCAAGTTGAGATATTAACAAGTGGCATTTTCTGAAGGCCAAACTTTTGCACTGTTATAATAACAAACGATTCTTAATTTCATAGAAATACATACTAAAAGAAATCGAGGCCATGTATATATATAAATGCTCACAAACGGGATTCCCTTCATTCACGGTTCATGAACTTCTCTCTGACCCTTTGAAGCATCTACCAAAGGTTTACTACGAACGATACGAAGTACGTACAGTAGTTTACCAAGGGATTTGCTTTAATTCTCTTCTAGCAGGATCACTTGTACACAGGATCACTCCTAGCAGTGCAGTGGTTGGCCTGCAGACGTGCCCATCTCAAACTAGTTTTCTTCCAGCAACAACCCGCGATGTTGTTGGGAATAGTCCCACATTACTAATCTAGGGGGAGTTGAACCAACTTAAAAGTGGGGGGGAGCCCCTCACCTCTTGAGCTAGCTTTTGGGGTGTAGCAAGGCTTTCTACCGGTTGGTTTTGGGCCAACAAAAGATAGTGTTGTTGTGGAGAAATTGTTTAGTGCAGTTCCCGACAAGTTTCTTCACATTGTTGGCACCATCGAGCAATGGGGTGATGTGTCGAAGATGTCCGTGGCGGAGGCAATCGGCGCTTGAGGGCGTTCGAGGAATCCTTGAAGGGTCGGCGCCGCGAACCGGAGGGTGGGGGTGATGTGTCGAAGATGTCCGTGGCGGAGGCAATCGAGCGCTTAAGGGCGTTCGAGGAATCCTTGAAGGGTCTGCGCCGCGAACCGGAGGTTTGAGTATTTGTTGCTCACACATGCACAATGGGAGAATCTCTCTATCAAGGAGAAGAAAGGAGAAGCTTCACGTAGCAGCGACAGGAGCAGATGGCAGCGACTCCAACAGCAGCGAGCGCAAGGTTGATAGGAAGAAGGTAAAGTGCTACAACTATGGCATACGTGGTCATTATGCTAACGAATGTCGCAAACCGAAGAAAGAAGAAGCGCTGCTCGCTACCGCGGACGACGAACCAACACTCCTGTGAAGATTGTTTACTAGGTATTCCAAAATAAAGACAAGATTAGGGCGGCAATTGTTAGCACTAATCTTGTTGCATATGATTCTTTTATTGTTAATAAGTTTTGTCTAGAGTGATCACGTCATGTGTTAGACGTGTTTGCATATGGCTGGAAACTTGATGTGTTCAGGTTGAGGCTAGCCAATGCATAAATGGGTCAAGTGGCTAGCTAGTTAGAACGTGCATATGTTGCATGCCTTAATAAGTGGGCTAGTTAGTTACTTAGTGGATAAGTACATGCATGTGTTGCATGGATTTGTGGAGACGTGCATGCAGTAGAGTCCGAGTCAAGTAAATCATGCGTACGTGGCGTGAGACTCGGGCAAGTTTGTTGCTCTGCAGTATGTGCGCTTGTAAGGCTTATAAAGCCATGTAATCATTAGTTGATTAAGTGTGTGAACAACAGAGAAAGGAAAAGGCATTTGTTGCTGAAAGGCTTCTGTTCTTGTGTGTCCATTCCAAATACGTGTGCGTGTGTTGCAATACAGAAAGGAAAATACGTGCGTCATCGCCGGTGTTCGTCACCAAGTAATCTCGTGTGAAGTTTGATCCTTGGCTGATTCCAACATCTTTTACCTTAGCACCGAGAGAACGCATCTCCCCCACTAGTGCGGTGAGCTTCGGTGAGAATTCCACAATGGTTTCGGAATCCTCCATGTACAAGCGATCAAATCGCCTCTTCAATGCTTGTAGTCTTGCCTTCTTGACTCGATCCTCGCCGATGTTCACCTTCTCTATGGCCTCCCAAGCCTCCTTCGCCGTGTCCTTGTCCGCGATGGCCATCATCACGGCATCCGGCACAGCTTGAGAGATGGCGGCGAGAGCTTCGATGTCCTTCTCTTCTCTGGCCGACGATCCTTCGCCAATTATTGCCCTCCACACACCAAGATGGCATAGGATGATCTTCATCTTTACGGCCCAAACACCGTACTTCATGTCACTTAGCATTGGCTAATGCATAGAGACATTGTCACCTCTGATAGCAAATGTTGGAATCAGCCAAGGATCAAACTTCACACGAGATTACTTGGTGACGAACACCGGCGACGACGCACATCTTTTCCTTTCTGTATTGCAACACACGCACACGTATTTGGAATGGACACACAAGAATAGAAGCCTTTCAGCAACAAATGCCTTTTCCTTTCTCTGTTGTTCACACACTTAATCAACTAATGATTACATGGCTTTATAAGCCTTACAAGCGTACATATTGCAGAGCAACAAACTTGCCCGAGTCTCATGCCACGTACGCATGATTTACTTGACCCAGACTTTACTGCATGCATGTCTCCACAAATCCATGCAACACATGCATGTACTTATCCACTAAGTAACTAACTAGCCCACTCATTAAGGCATGCAACATATGCACGTTCTAACTAGCTAGCCACTTGACCTATTTATGCATTGGCCAGCCTCAACCTGAACACATCAAGTTTCCAGCTATATGCAAACACGTCTAACACATCACGTGATCACTCTAGACAAAACTAATTAACAATAAAAGAATCATATGCAACAAGATTAGTGCTAACAGATGTAGCACCAGAAATCCTGACACCTCCCAATCCAAAGCCATTAGTTTTATAGTGTTGCATAGATAAATGGTGTATATAATTCACTAATAATTCAGTATGCCTCAACAACATGTAGATGAAGTTCTTCCAACTGCTGTGCCATGTATATATATAACATGTAGATGAAGGCACATGCTAGTGTTTAAGAACTAGTATATATATGCATGATGCTCTGTATGCTACTATTATACAAATTTGCACATGCCTGCAGATTGCTGGTTTTTTATATTTTAGCCCTTTTCAATAACTTATTCGGTAGATAGACCCATATAAAAGCTTATTACTGGAATATACCCTTTTCTGGATGCTAAGGTTCATGGCGCCTACGTCCAATGTCTCGGTGCCAATACCCTCGACACTCTAGCAGCCAATATGTGGAGGAGTCGACAACCAAGGACCAATTTGTAAAAATAAATTCTAAAAAGGGTTGAAATGTAAATATCTTCTCATACAAATAGGTCCTCAACACATGCTGGTGTGTCACGCCCCGAACTAGCCCCGAGCGGAACTAGCCCGTGACGCTCCAATTTAACCTGTTAATCGATACCAGTCCCAGGAAACAGTGCTGGTATCACAGGAAGACAGCATATCACAGCAACAAAGGTCTCTTTATTATAGAGTAGGATTACAGTCATGTTGGGCTGCGGACAGACCCCGAGCTCACAACTGCATTACAAAAGCGGAAAGCGGAAGCCAAGACTAGGACCAAGCATCACAGGCGCGACTTGGGAACTAGGCCGAAACCCTAAAACTCTTCGAAATCAGCTTGCTCCTGGAAGAACTCCTCTTCAGCGGGATCCACATCACCTTCTTCAGCAACTGGGGGGGGGGGATTATTTATATAGAGCAAGGGTGAGTACAGGAGTACTCAGCAAGCCATGGGAATTTAAGTGGTTAATGCAAGCTTCAAAGGAAAGGCTGGTGTTTTCGCGATTGATTTTGGTTTAAACTCTTTTTGGAATCATCTAGGTGAGTGCTTCTCAAACGACGCGGATGAGACAGTGCATCTCGTCCGGTCGGAGTATGTGCAATGTATCAATCTTTAAATCAACAGGGTTGGCATCCGACCAACGATTTTCAAACGGCCAACAGGCCAACACCTTTTTAAACGGCCAACCGGCCAACAGCTTTTGAAACGGCCATCAGGCCACATTTTATAAACGGCCCTCAGGCCAACAGCTTTTCACGGCCAACAAGCCAACATCTTTATGAACGGCCCTCAGGTTAACTGCTTTTTAAACAGCCAACCAGGCCCGGCTGATCCCATCAGCCACAGGTTTCCAAACATCGAAACCAAATCTCATCAGCTTTTCACAAAGCGGTTGTCAATCAAAACTACGCTAGGAATCACCTCACATCCGCCCATGACCGTGGGCACGGCTGTTCGAACAGTTGGTTAAAACCTCTGCAGAGGGGGTACACTTTACCCACACGACATTACTAACCCGAATCAACCAGCCCGTGTATAACGGCCACGTCTGGTTGACCTAAAGGCTTTCATGACAAGGCATTTCGAAAGCCGACACAGGTTCGCCATATGCCGACGAGGGGGGTCCCAGACCGACAACAGGTTAGGTCCCGGACCATGCTGTGCCAGGAAGCTCGGGGGTCTTCCCCGCCACCACCCCGAAGAATCCACATGCCTCTCGGACATCAAAGCTCCCCCGATTAGCAATTTACTCAGCCAGGGGTGTCCCATACCACCCATGTGGTTGCACATGTCTTATGTTTGGATGAAATTCCAAGGAATCGGTCCTTAATTGCAAGAGCAGGGAACCGTACTCCAATACGTTCCCCGGTCCGCGATTTTAGAAACTCATTTAGTTCACAAACACCGACCCAGGTGTCGGGTTTTCCAAATCTTTCGTAAAACCTCAAGTTTTACCCATCATTGAATATTTTAAGTTTTGGGGGAGAAGTGTTCCGAAGTGCGTGCCCGAGGGTCCGCACATCGAAGCACAACAGTCGACAAAGGGGATTCAGGTATTCAATAAGACATGGAGGGTAATTGCAACAAGTGGGATTGGGGGCCGACGGGATAACCCGTAAAACACGGCCAAATACTTGTGTGAGTCCTAACCATGCAATATTTGCACAAAAGAAATACTTAGATTTAAATTATAGGTGCAAGATGATCAAAGGTGACTTGCCTTGCTCGAGATCTTGAGCTTGATCTTCGAAACCCTCGCACTGCGGGTCTTCGGGCTCCGGAACTACACGCGGAACGGAACAACTCAACAAACGGCGAAAATAAAGCCCTATTATTGACCTCTAAGCGTGCCATTAAATAGATCTCGAGATTTGGAGAATTTTGGAAGTTGAACGGAGTCAATCGGATACACGGTTGAGAAGATATGGAATTTCTAAGTTTATTGGATTCTTGGACTAAAGGAAAAAGGAAAAAGGATTTAATTAAATCCTTTTAAAAAGAAAAGAAATTTAAATTGGAGAAGGGACGGGAATTAGACTTCCCGGGCGGCTAGGGTGCGGCCCAAGAAGGAAATCGGCTCGGCCGAGGCCTAATGGGCCGGCCGGCCCAAAGCGGCGGCCCAACACGCGCGGGCGCGGGCGGAGGAGAGAGAGAGCCGGTGGGCCGGGTGCACCACGCGGGGTCCCGGGTGGGGCCCGCTTGTCGGCGACACGGTCCACCGCGGACTCGGCGCATGCGGCGCGGCGCTAGGGCTAGGGTTTGGACGCGGTCTATGCGCGCGGCGCGCGGAAGACTTGGGGGCGGCGGGCCCACGTGCAGCCGCACGGCCTGCCGTGGACCGCGCGCACGGGAGGAAGGACGGAGGGAGGGGAGCGGCTGACCTTCGCGGCCGACGTGGCGCCGACGTGGCGGCCACGTGGGCGCGCGGGAGGAGGAAGACGACGACCCGGGAATGGACGGCGGGCGGCGGCGACGGGCGACGGGATGATCCGCGACGGCACGAGCGACGGGGTTCACACCGGGAGATCGACCGAGAAGAGAGGAAGCAATCCGTCGGCTCGGATTCGCCGGAGGGAAAGCGACGGCGACGGATTTCGGCGATGAACACCGGCGGCGAGCGAAGGGGGAAACGGCGACGGCGGCGAGAGGGGCTAATCCCCGGCGGCTAGGAGCATCTAGGCGGCCGCGGGAGTTCGAATCCATCGCCGGATTGGACGGAGGAGCTCCGAGGAGGGCCGGCGACGTGCGCCTCCTCCGAGCTTCGGGCGGCGTCGACGGCGGCACGCGGCGAGCGAAGGCGAGACCCGGGGCTTCGCCGGCGGGTCGGGGAGGTGCTACTCGTGCTAAGGACGCAAGCGGAGAGGAGGAGATGGAGGGAGGAGGGAGAACGGAGGGAATTATACCGCGACGGGGAGGGCGGCGCGGAGACGACGGCCGATGGCGCGGGGGTTCTCTCCGGCTTCGGGCCGGGGAAGAGGAGGAAGCGGAGGCGGCCGGAGTCCCTTCCGCGTCCTTCGCACGCGCTCGGCTTCGACGGCACGCGACGGCGATGGAGGCGAAGGAGGGAGGCGGCAACAATGGCGCGGTCGAACACGGGAAAAACGGAGGAAAAGGAGGAGGGGGAGAGCTCGGTTTTAATGGGCGGCAATGTCGGTTCTCCGAACCGACATTGGGCGGTCAAAAGGCGGATAGGCGCGGCTCCGGCGCTCGCGGCCAAGGGCGGCAGGACGGTGACGCCGGCGGGGAGGGGAAAAAGGAAAAGAGGGGAGAAAAGGGCTTCGCCCTTTTGCCGAAACGGGAAAAAGGAGGGGAAAGGAGAGGAGGCGCGGCGCGGCCGGGAGGGGGAGGCGCGCGCGGCTCTGCCTCCGCGCGTTGGACGCTTGCGGAGTGGCGGGGTCGGGCGAAGGTGACGACGGCGATGACGGCGGCACGGATTGGAGCGGAGCGGCGACAGCGGCGGCAGGCGTGGGCCGAGGGGATGACGGCGGCGCGGCCGGCCGGTCGGCCACGACGCGCGCGCGCGCGGCGATTCAAACGGGGGCGCGGGAGAGGCGAAGGCGGCGCGGGGAGAGGGCGGCGCGCGGGCGGCTGCTCGCGCACGCTCAGGAGCGGGGCGCGCGAGGGAGAGGGAGGGGAAAGGGAGAATGAGAGAGGGCCCGGCGCCAGAGAGAGAGAGAGAGAGAGAGAGAGAGAGAGAAAGGGAGAAAGGAATGGGGCTGGGCCCACTGGCAGGGAGAGAGGGAGAGAGAAAGGAAGGGGCTGGGGGGCCCACTTGGCAGAGAGAGAGGGAGAGAAGGGAGGGAAACTAGACTTTCGCTGAGGGATTTGAATTTGGAGGATTGGATTGGAATTTGGATTTCGACGGGGAATCGGAGACTCGAGATCAGGGAATTGGCACTGGGACTGACACACAAGCAGGAAAGCAAATTTTCGCATATAGGGTTTTTACGAATTAATTTTCCCGCTAGCGCCACGACGGAACGGGCGCTACAGACCAACCCCCCTAACAAGAATCTCGACCCCGAGATTCAGCACCTAAGGGAGCAGCTCCGGAAACTCGGCGCGGAGATGATCTTCTCGTTCCCAGGTTGCCTCATCTTCAGAATGGTTGCTCCACTGGACTCTGTAGAACTTGATGGTCTTTCTTCGAGTCTGACGTTCTGCCTCTTCAAGAACTCTGATCGGTCTTTCCTTGTAGGTCAGATTCTTTTCCAGCTCGATATTGCCCAGGGGAACTTGTTCTTCTGGAATACGCAGACACTTCTTTAACTGAGACACGTGAAACACGTTGTGCACATCTGCGAGACCTTCAGGTAACTCAAGCTGATAAGCCACTTCGCCACGTCTGGCGGTTATGAGGTAGGGGCCGATGTAGCGGGGTGCTAACTTGCCGGACATCCCAAACCTCTTCATTCCACGGAGGGGTGATACCCGTAGGTACACATGATCCCCTACTTCGAACTCAAGGTCACGCCTTCGATTGTCTGCGTAATTCTTCTGACGGTTCTGAGCTGTCTTTAATCGTTCTCGGATCAGCTTAACTTGTTCTTCTGCTGCCTTTAGTATGTCAGGTCCGAACACCAGTGCTTCGCCAACCTCATTCCAGCACAAGGGTGTGCGGCATTTTCTTCCGAACATTGCCTCATTCGGCGACATCTGAATGCTGGCCTGATAACTGTTGTTGTATGAGAACTCGGCATACGGCAAACAACGGTCCCAAGTACCTTCAAAGTCCAGAGCACATGCACGAAGCATGTCTTCTAGGATTTGATTCACTCTTTCAGTCTGACCATCGGTCTGCGGATGGTAAGCTGTACTAAAATTTAGATCGGTTCCGAGAGCTTCATGCAACTGCTTCCAGAACCTTGATGTGAACTGAGTGCCTCGATCTGACACAATCTTCTTGGGACAGCCAAATCTACATACGACATGGGTCATGTAGAGTTCTGCCAGTTTCTTTCCATCAAAGGTGGTTTTTACTGGCACGAAGTGCGCTGATTTCGTGAGTCGATCCACGATTACCCAGATGGAGTCATACCCGCTAGGGGTTCTCGGCAAACCGGTGATGAAATCCATTCCGATTTCTTCCCATTTCCACTCAGGAATCGGTAACGGTTGTAGCAGTCCGGCTGGCCTTTGATGCTCTGCCTTGACTCTTTGACAAATGTCACAAAGGGCTACATATTCTGCGACATCTCGCTTCATTCCTGCCCACCAGAAGTACGCTTTGATATCCTGATACATCTTCGTACTTCCTGGATGAATGGAGTAGGCGGATTCATGAGCTTCTTTTAAAATGAGATCTCTCAATTCCTTCTTGGCCGGTACACAGATGCGTGATCCGCACCAAACTGTGCCTTGATCGTCTATGGAAAAATCGGTGTCCTTCTTCTCCTGTATTCTTTTTATCAACTCTTTTATCCCTTCATCATCCTTCTGAGCTTCTCGGATTTGTGATTCTAGGGTAGGTTGCACTGTCAAGCTGGCAGGGACACCTGACTGTACCACGGTCAGTCTTAACTTCTCCAACTCTTTGCAAAGGCGATCTTGGTCAGGCCATATCTGAGCCGCATTGCAATAGGTCTTTCGACTTAGTGCATCGGCGACCACATTAGCTTTACCCGGATGGTAATGAATTCCTAGATCGTAATCCTTGATTAGTTCCAGCCATCTTCTCTGTCTCATATTTAACTCGGTCTGAGTGAAGATGTACTTAAGGCTCTTGTGATCGGTGTATACTTCACATCTGTTCCCGATTAAATAGTGCCTCCAGATCTTGAGAGCATGAATTACGGCTGCTAACTCGAGATCGTGGGTGGGATAGTTGACTTCATGAGGCCTAAGCTGCCTGGACGCATAGGCCACAACCTTTCGTTCTTGCATTAGGACACATCCTAAGCCTTGTCTTGATGCATCACAGAAGATTTCGAAATCTCTTCGGATGTCTGGCAGGGTGAGGACTGGAGCGGTGGTCAACCTTTTCTTCATTTCTTGAAAACTGTTTTCACATGCTGCTGACCATTCAAACTTCTTTTCCTTCTTCAATAGCTCGGTCATTGGTCTTGCTAGCTTAGAGAATCCTTCGATGAATCTTCGATAATAACCAGCTAAGCCAAGGAAACTGCGGATCTCTGACACATTCTTAGGCGGATTCCAAGCAAGTACGGCTTCAACCTTGCTAGGATCTACTTCAACACCGTTAGAGGAGATCACGTGACCAAGAAATGCTACTCGGTCCAACCAGAATTCGCATTTCGAGAACTTGGCGAATAGTCGGTGATCCCTGAGCTTTTCCATTATCAGTCTTAGGTGTTCGGCATGTTCTTTCTCGCTCTTGGAGTATATTAAGATGTCATCGATAAATACCACAACAAACTGGTCCAGGTATTCCATGAAGATCTTGTTCATCAGGTTCATGAAGAATGCCGGAGCATTGGTGAGCCCGAAGGACATCACTGTGAACTCATACAGACCGTAACGTGTTGAGAAAGCGGTCTTTGGAATATCTTCAGGTCTGATTTTCAACTGGTGGTAACCTGATCTTAAGTCGATCTTAGAGAAAACCTTTGCTCCTTTGAGTTGATCGAACAGATCGTCAATCCGTGGCAACGGGTACTTGTTCTTTATCGTTACTTCATTTAGGGCTCTATAGTCAATTACCATTCTCTCAGAGCCATCCTTTTTCTTAACCAGAAGCACTGGGGCTCCCCAAGGGGATGAACTAGGTCGCACATAACCTTTACTTTCCAGTTCTTCGATTTGCCTTTTGACTTCTGCTAGTTCATTAGCTGCCATTCGGTAGGGTCTTTTTGCAATTGGTGCGGTGCCTGGTGCTAGTTCTATGGCGAACTCAATTTCTCGGTCTGGTGGCATACCCGTTAATTCTTCTGGAAATACGTCGGGGTATTCACTGACTATGGGCACTGATTCCAAGGGAATGGCTTGCAAACTGGCTAGAATAGATCGACTTGCGGTAGGGGTGTTAGGGGTAAAGCGAACTTGCTTTCCTTCAGGTCCTTGCAAGGTGATGGACTTCTCAGCACAATCTATCTGTCCTTTGTGCTTAGCCAACCAATCCATCCCTAGGATGATGTCCAAGCTTTGCGAGTCTAGGACTATCGGTTTGGCTAGGAAGTCAACTTCCTCAATTCTAAGGTTAACTTCCGGGCATATTTTAGTTGCCCTTATATCCCTTCCGGGGGAATGTACTATCATTGGTATTCTCAAATTTTGGGTTTTCCAACCATTTCTTTTCACAAAAGCTTGCGATATGAAGGAATGGGAAGCTCCTGAATCAAACAGAACTATTGCGGGTACGGAGTTGACAGGGAACATACCCATTACGACGTCTGGAGCATCCTGAGCGGTTTCAGCTTGAATGTGGTTTACTCGGCCTCGACCAAAGTGGTTGGAAGCACGAGAACCTTGTCCACTTGCCTGAGAGCTAGGACGAGCTTGAACTACCGCGGGAGTAGGAGTTCTGGCTGTGCTGCCATTTGCATGTCCTGAGTTGGTGCTGGGGGGATTCTGAGGGCACTGCCTGGCGAAGTGACCCATCTGTTTGCACCGGAAACACTGAACTGGTGCCTGTCCTGATGGCGACTTGAAGGAGGTAGTACTGTTTGGTGCAGTATTGCCACTAGGGGCATGATGCTGCTGTGGCTGAGGTGCCGGACGATTCACTTGTTGCCGAGGGGCATAGCCTGGCTGGCGGTTAACTTGAGTGACTGACTGATGATATTGCATGGGTTGTCCAAAGCGAGGGCGAGGTGCGCCTCGGGAAGAATTGCCCTGATGGTTAGACTTGCGTTTCTTATATTCTTCGGCGGCCTCTTTTCTGGCATCTTCAAGCAGTAGTGCCTTGTTGATCATGTGTTGAAAGGTGGGGAAGTCGTGAGCAAGCAACTGGAGTCTCATTCCAACTGCGACACCTTTCAGGAACTTCCTGATTTTCTTCTTGTCTGTGTCCACTTCCTCAGGTGCATACCGAGCCAACTTGTTGAACTGACTCAGGTATTCATTGATGCTGCTATTGCCTTGCTTAAGCTTGCTGAATTCCTCTTTCTTCATATCAATGGCGCTTTCGGGCACATGAGCTGCACGGAAGGCCGTAGCAAACTCATCCCAAGCGATGTTAGTGGGGTCAGGGTGTGCATTGCAATAATTCTCCCACCAATCTGCTGCAGGTCCTCTAAGCTGGTGAGAGGCGTAGAGCGTCTTCTCAACAGAAGTGCACTGCACTAAGTTGAGTTTCCGTTCAACATCTTTCAACCAATCGTCAGCCTCAACGGGCTCGACGGTCTGAGTGAATTCTGGCGGACGAGACCTTAGAAAATCGGTTAGCTTGGGCCTATTGTTACCCATGTGAGGATGGCCGTTTCCATGCGCATTATGCTGAAAACCGGCTATGGCTGTGGCTAATCCTTGCAAGATCTGAGTCTGAACTGCCATCAAGTGTTGCATGTTATTCTCAACATGAGGTGGGGAAGGAATGCGTTCTTCTCCAGAATTGTGACTGGCGGTGTGGTGAGAGCGGTGAGACTGTTCCACTTCTGCAGCACGGGAAACTGAGCGATGCGAGCGGTTGCTGCGATGAGGTTGCTCGACTTCTGCATTGCGGGAAGCTGAACGGTGTGAACGGCTGCTGTGGACTGACTGCTCGTTATCTGACTCACGATTTGCTTCTATCTCTGCTCTTCTTTCCTCAAAACCGAGGCGGGCTGGTGCACGAACAGCACGGCGGGGGCGACTAGCCATCTAAACTCCCAGAAGAGGGCGGGGTAAGAATCAGATAAGCACTTAGAGAAGGCAAGAAACAAAGTAAATAACAACTAGATAGCACACACTAGGCATAAACTGGTTTTCTCAAATCATAAAGACACCTGATACAACGGGTGTGGACAAGTCACAGAGCTACGCCGAGCTTGACTGTACGCACACCTCCTAGGAGAACCAGACTACCAGACAACACCCACATCAAACACACGCACGCACTACCTCGCCACGACTCCAAGAGAGTTGGCGGCGGAACAAAAGGGCCTATCTCACGGACGGCTGCTGAAGACTGACTCCTCTACTCCTCGTCTGCCTGGCTGCCTCCTGTAGTCGCCTCCTCTGTCGAAGAGACGTCGATCGGCTGAAGCGAAGAGACCGGCGGTACCTGTCGAGGGCCGGCAGCAGCACGGGCTGCTGGCGGTGGGGGAGCTGGGTGGTCAAAGCGAAACACCGTGGAGGAACCAACGACACGCTTCCGCGCAGTGCGGATAAAGCGTGGGCCACGGCGGGAGGAAGCAACGGGAGTGTGACCTGGAGTGTAGGAAGGGCTGACTGGGTGAGGGTAGGGGGAGTACACTGGAGAGTACGGCGCACGCGAGCTGGGGGAGCGCGGGCCACTGGGAGTGCGGGCAGAGCCGCGGGAGCTGTGGGAAGACAGGTGGCTGGCGTGGCAGAGGCGGCCTGAGTCCCAAGAGACAGTGTCAACTGAGGTGACACCCTCCTCGGCCAGACGGGCCTCCAGAGCTGCGTAGCGGCGGGCAAGGGAGCGGTAAGCCTCAAGGAGCAGGTCGTGCTGAGTGGCCTGAGCCTCTGAAAGCTCGACCATGCGAGTCAGCACTGGCTGAGACTCGCTGTACGGGCAGGGGTACCTGGCGTCCGTACGGCCGGAAGGAAGGCGTGGGAGCTGCCGGAAGGCAGAACCTCCAAGACGGTGACCGTAGTCGTGGGCCAGACGACGAAGCGCAGTCCAGGAGAGGTCCTGGTACGCGATCTGGAGAGTGGGCCTGGCCACAGTGAAGTGGTGGGGGCGAAGGCCGGCTCCGTGTATACCTCCACGAGGGTAAAGGTACACAGAGAGCTCACAGCGAGGGGGAGTGCGGTCCACAGAGTACCCCGTGTACTCGGGACACGAGAAGCCAAGGAAACGGGCGAGGTCACGAAGCTGAGCGACGTGGTGACCCTCACCAAAACCGTGGGAACTGAAGCTGGCGTTCACTGCCATCTACAATTTTGAAAGAGGGAGAAAAGATCAGTAACCATTTTAGAAACAAACTACTGAAAATAAAGAGAAGCAAAAGAAGCCTTAGCTTTTCGCAAGTAATTTTGAACTTAGTATCCTTAGGGTCGTCCTAAGCGTCGGGTTTTCGTCCTAGGGCCAAGCCTGTGCTCTGATACCATCTCTTGTCACGCCCCGAACTAGCCCCGAGCGGAACTAGCCCGTGACGCTCCAATTTAACCTGTTAATCGATACCAGTCCCAGGAAACAGTGCTGGTATCACAGGAAGACAGCATATCACAGCAACAAAGGTCTCTTTATTATAGAGTAGGATTACAGTCATGTTGGGCTGCGGACAGACCCCGAGCTCACAACTGCATTACAAAAGCGGAAAGCGGAAGCCAAGACTAGGACCAAGCATCACAGGCGCGACTTGGGAACTAGGCCGAAACCCTAAAACTCTTCGAAATCAGCTTGCTCCTGGAAGAACTCCTCTTCAGCGGGATCCACATCACCTTCTTCAGCAACTGGGGGGGGGGATTATTTATATAGAGCAAGGGTGAGTACAGGAGTACTCAGCAAGCCATGGGAATTTAAGTGGTTAATGCAAGCTTCAAAGGAAAGGCTGGTGTTTTCGCAATTGATTTTGGTTTAAACTCTTTTTGGAATCATCTAGGTGAGTGCTTCTCAAACGACGCGGATGAGACAGTGCATCTCGTCCGGTCGGAGTATGTGCAATGTATCAATCTTTAAATCAACAGGGTTGGCATCCGACCAACGATTTTCAAACGGCCAACAGGCCAACACCTTTTTAAACGGCCAACCGGCCAACAGCTTTTGAAACGGCCATCAGGCCACATTTTATAAACGGCCCTCAGGCCAACAGCTTTTCACGGCCAACAAGCCAACATCTTTATGAACGGCCCTCAGGTTAACTGCTTTTTAAACAGCCAACCAGGCCCGGCTGATCCCATCAGCCACAGGTTTCCAAACATCGAAACCAAATCTCATCAGCTTTTCACAAAGCGGTTGTCAATCAAAACTACGCTAGGAATCACCTCACATCCGCCCATGACCGTGGGCACGGCTGTTCGAACAGTTGGTTAAAACCTCTGCAGAGGGGGTACACTTTACCCACACGACATTACTAACCCGAATCAACCAGCCCGTGTATAACGGCCACGTCTGGTTGACCTAAAGGCTTTCATGACAAGGCATTTCGAAAGCCGACACAGGTTCGCCATATGCCGACGAGGGGGGTCCCAGACCGACAACAGGTTAGGTCCCGGACCATGCTGTGCCAGGAAGCTCGGGGGTCTTCCCCGCCACCACCCCGAAGAATCCACATGCCTCTCGGACATCAAAGCTCCCCCGATTAGCAATTTACTCAGCCAGGGGTGTCCCATACCACCCATGTGGTTGCACATGTCTTATGTTTGGATGAAATTCCAAGGAATCGGTCCTTAATTGCAAGAGCAGGGAACCGTACTCCAATACGTTCCCCGGTCCGCGATTTTAGAAACTCATTTAGTTCACAAACACCGACCCAGGTGTCGGGTTTTCCAAATCTTTCGTAAAACCTCAAGTTTTACCCATCATTGAATATTTTAAGTTTTGGGGGAGAAGTGTTCCGAAGTGCGTGCCCGAGGGTCCGCACATCGAAGCACAACAGTCGACAAAGGGGATTCAGGTATTCAATAAGACATGGAGGGTAATTGCAACAAGTGGGATTGGGGGCCGACGGGATAACCCGTAAAACACGGCCAAATACTTGTGTGAGTCCTAACCATGCAATATTTGCACAAAAGAAATACTTAGATTTAAATTATAGGTGCAAGATGATCAAAGGTGACTTGCCTTGCTCGAGATCTTGAGCTTGATCTTCGAAACCCTCGCACTGCGGGTCTTCGGGCTCCGGAACTACACGCGGAACGGAACAACTCAACAAACGGCGAAAATAAAGCCCTATTATTGACCTCTAAGCGTGCCATTAAATAGATCTCGAGATTTGGAGAATTTTGGAAGTTGAACGGAGTCAATCGGATACACGGTTGAGAAGATATGGAATTTCTAAGTTTATTGGATTCTTGGACTAAAGGAAAAAGGAAAAAGGATTTAATTAAATCCTTTTAAAAAGAAAAGAAATTTAAATTGGAGAAGGGACGGGAATTAGACTTCCCGGGCGGCTAGGGTGCGGCCCAAGAAGGAAATCGGCTCGGCCGAGGCCTAATGGGCCGGCCGGCCCAAAGCGGCGGCCCAACACGCGCGGGCGCGGGCGGAGGAGAGAGAGAGCCGGTGGGCCGGGTGCACCACGCGGGGTCCCGGGTGGGGCCCGCTTGTCGGCGACACGGTCCACCGCGGACTCGGCGCATGCGGCGCGGCGCTAGGGCTAGGGTTTGGACGCGGTCTATGCGCGCGGCGCGCGGAAGACTTGGGGGCGGCGGGCCCACGTGCAGCCGCACGGCCTGCCGTGGACCGCGCGCACGGGAGGAAGGACGGAGGGAGGGGAGCGGCTGACCTTCGCGGCCGACGTGGCGCCGACGTGGCGGCCACGTGGGCGCGCGGGAGGAGGAAGACGACGACCCGGGAATGGACGGCGGGCGGCGGCGACGGGCGACGGGATGATCCGCGACGGCACGAGCGACGGGGTTCACACCGGGAGATCGACCGAGAAGAGAGGAAGCAATCCGTCGGCTCGGATTCGCCGGAGGGAAAGCGACGGCGACGGATTTCGGCGATGAACACCGGCGGCGAGCGAAGGGGGGAAACGGCGACGGCGGCGAGAGGGGCTAATCCCCGGCGGCTAGGAGCATCTAGGCGGCCGCGGGAGTTCGAATCCATCGCCGGATTGGACGGAGGAGCTCCGAGGAGGGCCGGCGACGTGCGCCTCCTCCGAGCTTCGGGCGGCGTCGACGGCGGCACACGGCGAGCGAAGGCGAGACCCGGGGCTTCGCCGGCGGGTCGGGGAGGTGCTACTCGTGCTAAGGACGCAAGCGGAGAGGAGGAGATGGAGGGAGGAGGGAGAACGGAGGGAATTATACCGCGACGGGGAGGGCGGCGCGGAGACGACGGCCGATGGCGCGGGGGTTCTCTCCGGCTTCGGGCCGGGGAAGAGGAGGAAGCGGAGGCGGCCGGAGTCCCTTCCGCGTCCTTCGCACGCGCTCGGCTTCGACGGCACGCGACGGCGATGGAGGCGAAGGAGGGAGGCGGCAACAATGGCGCGGTCGAACACGGGAAAAACGGAGGAAAAGGAGGAGGGGGAGAGCTCGGTTTTAATGGGCGGCAATGTCGGTTCTCCGAACCGACATTGGGCGGTCAAAAGGCGGACAGGCGCGGCTCCGGCGCTCGCGGCCAAGGGCGGCAGGACGGTGACGCCGGCGGGGAGGGGAAAAAGGAAAAGAGGGGAGAAAAGGGCTTCGCCCTTTTGCCGAAACGGGAAAAAGGAGGGGAAAGGAGAGGAGGCGCGGCGCGGCCGGGAGGGGGAGGCGCGCGCGGCTCTGCCTCCGCGCGTTGGACGCTTGCGGAGTGGCGGGGTCGGGCGAAGGTGACGACGGCGATGACGGCGGCACGGATTGGAGCGGAGCGGCGACAGCGGCGGCAGGCGTGGGCCGAGGGGATGACGGCGGCGCGGCCGGCCGGTCGGCCACGACGCGCGCGCGCGCGGCGATTCAAACGGGGGCGCGGGAGAGGCGAAGGCGGCGCGGGGAGAGGGCGGCGCGCGGGCGGCTGCTCGCGCACGCTCAGGAGCGGGGCGCGCGAGGGAGAGGGAGGGGAAAGGGAGAATGAGAGAGGGCCCGGCGCCAGAGAGAGAGAGAGAGAGAGAGAGAGAGAGAAAGGGAGAAAGGAATGGGGCTGGGCCCACTGGCAGGGAGAGAGGGAGAGAGAAAGGAAGGGGCTGGGGGGCCCACTTGGCAGAGAGAGAGGGAGAGAAGGGAGGGAAACTAGACTTTCGCTGAGGGATTTGAATTTGGAGGATTGGATTGGAATTTGGATTTCGACGGGGAATCGGAGACTCGAGATCAGGGAATTGGCACTGGGACTGACACACAAGCAGGAAAGCAAATTTTCGCATATAGGGTTTTTACGAATTAATTTTCCCGCTAGCGCCACGACGGAACGGGCGCTACAGACCAACCCCCCTAACAAGAATCTCGACCCCGAGATTCAGCACCTAAGGGAGCAGCTCCGGAAACTCGGCGCGGAGATGATCTTCTCGTTCCCAGGTTGCCTCATCTTCAGAATGGTTGCTCCACTGGACTCTGTAGAACTTGATGGTCTTTCTTCGAGTCTGACGTTCTGCCTCTTCAAGAACTCTGATCGGTCTTTCCTTGTAGGTCAGATTCTTTTCCAGCTCGATATTGCCCAGGGGAACTTGTTCTTCTGGAATACGCAGACACTTCTTTAACTGAGACACGTGAAACACGTTGTGCACATCTGCGAGACCTTCAGGTAACTCAAGCTGATAAGCCACTTCGCCACGTCTGGCGGTTATGAGGTAGGGGCCGATGTAGCGGGGTGCTAACTTGCCGGACATCCCAAACCTCTTCATTCCACGGAGGGGTGATACCCGTAGGTACACATGATCCCCTACTTCGAACTCAAGGTCACGCCTTCGATTGTCTGCGTAATTCTTCTGACGGTTCTGAGCTGTCTTTAATCGTTCTCGGATCAGCTTAACTTGTTCTTCTGCTGCCTTTAGTATGTCAGGTCCGAACACCAGTGCTTCGCCAACCTCATTCCAGCACAAGGGTGTGCGGCATTTTCTTCCGAACATTGCCTCATTCGGCGACATCTGAATGCTGGCCTGATAACTGTTGTTGTATGAGAACTCGGCATACGGCAAACAACGGTCCCAAGTACCTTCAAAGTCCAGAGCACATGCACGAAGCATGTCTTCTAGGATTTGATTCACTCTTTCAGTCTGACCATCGGTCTGCGGATGGTAAGCTGTACTAAAATTTAGATCGGTTCCGAGAGCTTCATGCAACTGCTTCCAGAACCTTGATGTGAACTGAGTGCCTCGATCTGACACAATCTTCTTGGGACAGCCAAATCTACATACGACATGGGTCATGTAGAGTTCTGCCAGTTTCTTTCCATCAAAGGTGGTTTTTACTGGCACGAAGTGCGCTGATTTCGTGAGTCGATCCACGATTACCCAGATGGAGTCATACCCGCTAGGGGTTCTCGGCAAACCGGTGATGAAATCCATTCCGATTTCTTCCCATTTCCACTCAGGAATCGGTAACGGTTGTAGCAGTCCGGCTGGCCTTTGATGCTCTGCCTTGACTCTTTGACAAATGTCACAAAGGGCTACATATTCTGCGACATCTCGCTTCATTCCTGCCCACCAGAAGTACGCTTTGATATCCTGATACATCTTCGTACTTCCTGGATGAATGGAGTAGGCGGATTCATGAGCTTCTTTTAAAATGAGATCTCTCAATTCCTTCTTGGCCGGTACACAGATGCGTGATCCGCACCAAACTGTGCCTTGATCGTCTATGGAAAAATCGGTGTCCTTCTTCTCCTGTATTCTTTTTATCAACTCTTTTATCCCTTCATCATCCTTCTGAGCTTCTCGGATTTGTGATTCTAGGGTAGGTTGCACTGTCAAGCTGGCAGGGACACCTGACTGTACCACGGTCAGTCTTAACTTCTCCAACTCTTTGCAAAGGCGATCTTGGTCAGGCCATATCTGAGCCGCATTGCAATAGGTCTTTCGACTTAGTGCATCGGCGACCACATTAGCTTTACCCGGATGGTAATGAATTCCTAGATCGTAATCCTTGATTAGTTCCAGCCATCTTCTCTGTCTCATATTTAACTCGGTCTGAGTGAAGATGTACTTAAGGCTCTTGTGATCGGTGTATACTTCACATCTGTTCCCGATTAAATAGTGCCTCCAGATCTTGAGAGCATGAATTACGGCTGCTAACTCGAGATCGTGGGTGGGATAGTTGACTTCATGAGGCCTAAGCTGCCTGGACGCATAGGCCACAACCTTTCGTTCTTGCATTAGGACACATCCTAAGCCTTGTCTTGATGCATCACAGAAGATTTCGAAATCTCTTCGGATGTCTGGCAGGGTGAGGACTGGAGCGGTGGTCAACCTTTTCTTCATTTCTTGAAAACTGTTTTCACATGCTGCTGACCATTCAAACTTCTTTTCCTTCTTCAATAGCTCGGTCATTGGTCTTGCTAGCTTAGAGAATCCTTCGATGAATCTTCGATAATAACCAGCTAAGCCAAGGAAACTGCGGATCTCTGACACATTCTTAGGCGGATTCCAAGCAAGTACGGCTTCAACCTTGCTAGGATCTACTTCAACACCGTTAGAGGAGATCACGTGACCAAGAAATGCTACTCGGTCCAACCAGAATTCGCATTTCGAGAACTTGGCGAATAGTCGGTGATCCCTGAGCTTTTCCATTATCAGTCTTAGGTGTTCGGCATGTTCTTTCTCGCTCTTGGAGTATATTAAGATGTCATCGATAAATACCACAACAAACTGGTCCAGGTATTCCATGAAGATCTTGTTCATCAGGTTCATGAAGAATGCCGGAGCATTGGTGAGCCCGAAGGACATCACTGTGAACTCATACAGACCGTAACGTGTTGAGAAAGCGGTCTTTGGAATATCTTCAGGTCTGATTTTCAACTGGTGGTAACCTGATCTTAAGTCGATCTTAGAGAAAACCTTTGCTCCTTTGAGTTGATCGAACAGATCGTCAATCCGTGGCAACGGGTACTTGTTCTTTATCGTTACTTCATTTAGGGCTCTATAGTCAATTACCATTCTCTCAGAGCCATCCTTTTTCTTAACCAGAAGCACTGGGGCTCCCCAAGGGGATGAACTAGGTCGCACATAACCTTTACTTTCCAGTTCTTCGATTTGCCTTTTGACTTCTGCTAGTTCATTAGCTGCCATTCGGTAGGGTCTTTTTGCAATTGGTGCGGTGCCTGGTGCTAGTTCTATGGCGAACTCAATTTCTCGGTCTGGTGGCATACCCGTTAATTCTTCTGGAAATACGTCGGGGTATTCACTGACTATGGGCACTGATTCCAAGGGAATGGCTTGCAAACTGGCTAGAATAGATCGACTTGCGGTAGGGGTGTTAGGGGTAAAGCGAACTTGCTTTCCTTCAGGTCCTTGCAAGGTGATGGACTTCTCAGCACAATCTATCTGTCCTTTGTGCTTAGCCAACCAATCCATCCCTAGGATGATGTCCAAGCTTTGCGAGTCTAGGACTATCGGTTTGGCTAGGAAGTCAACTTCCTCAATTCTAAGGTTAACTTCCGGGCATATTTTAGTTGCCCTTATATCCCTTCCGGGGGAATGTACTATCATTGGTATTCTCAAATTTTGGGTTTTCCAACCATTTCTTTTCACAAAAGCTTGCGATATGAAGGAATGGGAAGCTCCTGAATCAAACAGAACTATTGCGGGTACGGAGTTGACAGGGAACATACCCATTACGACGTCTGGAGCATCCTGAGCGGTTTCAGCTTGAATGTGGTTTACTCGGCCTCGACCAAAGTGGTTGGAAGCACGAGAACCTTGTCCACTTGCCTGAGAGCTAGGACGAGCTTGAACTACCGCGGGAGTAGGAGTTCTGGCTGTGCTGCCATTTGCATGTCCTGAGTTGGTGCTGGGGGGATTCTGAGGGCACTGCCTGGCGAAGTGACCCATCTGTTTGCACCGGAAACACTGAACTGGTGCCTGTCCTGATGGCGACTTGAAGGAGGTAGTACTGTTTGGTGCAGTATTGCCACTAGGGGCATGATGCTGCTGTGGCTGAGGTGCCGGACGATTCACTTGTTGCCGAGGGGCATAGCCTGGCTGGCGGTTAACTTGAGTGACTGACTGATGATATTGCATGGGTTGTCCAAAGCGAGGGCGAGGTGCGCCTCGGGAAGAATTGCCCTGATGGTTAGACTTGCGTTTCTTATATTCTTCGGCGGCCTCTTTTCTGGCATCTTCAAGCAGTAGTGCCTTGTTGATCATGTGTTGAAAGGTGGGGAAGTCGTGAGCAAGCAACTGGAGTCTCATTCCAACTGCGACACCTTTCAGGAACTTCCTGATTTTCTTCTTGTCTGTGTCCACTTCCTCAGGTGCATACCGAGCCAACTTGTTGAACTGACTCAGGTATTCATTGATGCTGCTATTGCCTTGCTTAAGCTTGCTGAATTCCTCTTTCTTCATATCAATGGCGCTTTCGGGCACATGAGCTGCACGGAAGGCCGTAGCAAACTCATCCCAAGCGATGTTAGTGGGGTCAGGGTGTGCATTGCAATAATTCTCCCACCAATCTGCTGCAGGTCCTCTAAGCTGGTGAGAGGCGTAGAGCGTCTTCTCAACAGAAGTGCACTGCACTAAGTTGAGTTTCCGTTCAACATCTTTCAACCAATCGTCAGCCTCAACGGGCTCGACGGTCTGAGTGAATTCTGGCGGACGAGACCTTAGAAAATCGGTTAGCTTGGGCCTATTGTTACCCATGTGAGGATGGCCGTTTCCATGCGCATTATGCTGAAAACCGGCTATGGCTGTGGCTAATCCTTGCAAGATCTGAGTCTGAACTGCCATCAAGTGTTGCATGTTATTCTCAACATGAGGTGGGGAAGGAATGCGTTCTTCTCCAGAATTGTGACTGGCGGTGTGGTGAGAGCGGTGAGACTGTTCCACTTCTGCAGCACGGGAAACTGAGCGATGCGAGCGGTTGCTGCGATGAGGTTGCTCGACTTCTGCATTGCGGGAAGCTGAACGGTGTGAACGGCTGCTGTGGACTGACTGCTCGTTATCTGACTCACGATTTGCTTCTATCTCTGCTCTTCTTTCCTCAAAACCGAGGCGGGCTGGTGCACGAACAGCACGGCGGGGGCGACTAGCCATCTAAACTCCCAGAAGAGGGCGGGGTAAGAATCAGATAAGCACTTAGAGAAGGCAAGAAACAAAGTAAATAACAACTAGATAGCACACACTAGGCATAAACTGGTTTTCTCAAATCATAAAGACACCTGATACAACGGGTGTGGACAAGTCACAGAGCTACGCCGAGCTTGACTGTACGCACACCTCCTAGGAGAACCAGACTACCAGACAACACCCACATCAAACACACGCACGCACTACCTCGCCACGACTCCAAGAGAGTTGGCGGCGGAACAAAAGGGCCTATCTCACGGACGGCTGCTGAAGACTGACTCCTCTACTCCTCGTCTGCCTGGCTGCCTCCTGTAGTCGCCTCCTCTGTCGAAGAGACGTCGATCGGCTGAAGCGAAGAGACCGGCGGTACCTGTCGAGGGCCGGCAGCAGCACGGGCTGCTGGCGGTGGGGGAGCTGGGTGGTCAAAGCGAAACACCGTGGAGGAACCAACGACACGCTTCCGCGCAGTGCGGATAAAGCGTGGGCCACGGCGGGAGGAAGCAACGGGAGTGTGACCTGGAGTGTAGGAAGGGCTGACTGGGTGAGGGTAGGGGGAGTACACTGGAGAGTACGGCGCACGCGAGCTGGGGGAGCGCGGGCCACTGGGAGTGCGGGCAGAGCCGCGGGAGCTGTGGGAAGACAGGTGGCTGGCGTGGCAGAGGCGGCCTGAGTCCCAAGAGACAGTGTCAACTGAGGTGACACCCTCCTCGGCCAGACGGGCCTCCAGAGCTGCGTAGCGGCGGGCAAGGGAGCGGTAAGCCTCAAGGAGCAGGTCGTGCTGAGTGGCCTGAGCCTCTGAAAGCTCGACCATGCGAGTCAGCACTGGCTGAGACTCGCTGTACGGGCAGGGGTACCTGGCGTCCGTACGGCCGGAAGGAAGGCGTGGGAGCTGCCGGAAGGCAGAACCTCCAAGACGGTGACCGTAGTCGTGGGCCAGACGACGAAGCGCAGTCCAGGAGAGGTCCTGGTACGCGATCTGGAGAGTGGGCCTGGCCACAGTGAAGTGGTGGGGGCGAAGGCCGGCTCCGTGTATACCTCCACGAGGGTAAAGGTACACAGAGAGCTCACAGCGAGGGGGAGTGCGGTCCACAGAGTACCCCGTGTACTCGGGACACGAGAAGCCAAGGAAACGGGCGAGGTCACGAAGCTGAGCGACGTGGTGACCCTCACCAAAACCGTGGGAACTGAAGCTGGCGTTCACTGCCATCTACAATTTTGAAAGAGGGAGAAAAGATCAGTAACCATTTTAGAAACAAACTACTGAAAATAAAGAGAAGCAAAAGAAGCCTTAGCTTTTCGCAAGTAATTTTGAACTTAGTATCCTTAGGGTCGTCCTAAGCGTCGGGTTTTCGTCCTAGGGCCAAGCCTGTGCTCTGATACCATCTCTTGTCACGCCCCGAACTAGCCCCGAGCGGAACTAGCCCGTGACGCTCCAATTTAACCTGTTAATCGATACCAGTCCCAGGAAACAGTGCTGGTATCACAGGAAGACAGCATATCACAGCAACAAAGGTCTCTTTATTATAGAGTAGGATTACAGTCATGTTGGGCTGCGGACAGACCCCGAGCTCACAACTGCATTACAAAAGCGGAAAGCGGAAGCCAAGACTAGGACCAAGCATCACAGGCGCGACTTGGGAACTAGGCCGAAACCCTAAAACTCTTCGAAATCAGCTTGCTCCTGGAAGAACTCCTCTTCAGCGGGATCCACATCACCTTCTTCAGCAACTGGGGGGGGGGATTATTTATATAGAGCAAGGGTGAGTACAGGAGTACTCAGCAAGCCATGGGAATTTAAGTGGTTAATGCAAGCTTCAAAGGAAAGGCTGGTGTTTTCGCAATTGATTTTGGTTTAAACTCTTTTTGGAATCATCTAGGTGAGTGCTTCTCAAACGACGCGGATGAGACAGTGCATCTCGTCCGGTCGGAGTATGTGCAATGTATCAATCTTTAAATCAACAGGGTTGGCATCCGACCAACGATTTTCAAACGGCCAACAGGCCAACACCTTTTTAAACGGCCAACCGGCCAACAGCTTTTGAAACGGCCATCAGGCCACATTTTATAAACGGCCCTCAGGCCAACAGCTTTTCACGGCCAACAAGCCAACATCTTTATGAACGGCCCTCAGGTTAACTGCTTTTTAAACAGCCAACCAGGCCCGGCTGATCCCATCAGCCACAGGTTTCCAAACATCGAAACCAAATCTCATCAGCTTTTCACAAAGCGGTTGTCAATCAAAACTACGCTAGGAATCACCTCACATCCGCCCATGACCGTGGGCACGGCTGTTCGAACAGTTGGTTAAAACCTCTGCAGAGGGGGTACACTTTACCCACACGACATTACTAACCCGAATCAACCAGCCCGTGTATAACGGCCACGTCTGGTTGACCTAAAGGCTTTCATGACAAGGCATTTCGAAAGCCGACACAGGTTCGCCATATGCCGACGAGGGGGGTCCCAGACCGACAACAGGTTAGGTCCCGGACCATGCTGTGCCAGGAAGCTCGGGGGTCTTCCCCGCCACCACCCCGAAGAATCCACATGCCTCTCGGACATCAAAGCTCCCCCGATTAGCAATTTACTCAGCCAGGGGTGTCCCATACCACCCATGTGGTTGCACATGTCTTATGTTTGGATGAAATTCCAAGGAATCGGTCCTTAATTGCAAGAGCAGGGAACCGTACTCCAATACGTTCCCCGGTCCGCGATTTTAGAAACTCATTTAGTTCACAAACACCGACCCAGGTGTCGGGTTTTCCAAATCTTTCGTAAAACCTCAAGTTTTACCCATCATTGAATATTTTAAGTTTTGGGGGAGAAGTGTTCCGAAGTGCGTGCCCGAGGGTCCGCACATCGAAGCACAACAGTCGACAAAGGGGATTTAGGTATTCAATAAGACATGGAGGGTAATTGCAACAAGTGGGATTGGGGGCCGACGGGATAACCCGTAAAACACGGCCAAATACTTGTGTGAGTCCTAACCATGCAATATTTGCACAAAAGAAATACTTAGATTTAAATTATAGGTGCAAGATGATCAAAGGTGACTTGCCTTGCTCGAGATCTTGAGCTTGATCTTCGAAACCCTCGCACTGCGGGTCTTCGGGCTCCGGAACTACACGCGGAACGGAACAACTCAACAAACGGCGAAAATAAAGCCCTATTATTGACCTCTAAGCGTGCCATTAAATAGATCTCGAGATTTGGAGAATTTTGGAAGTTGAACGGAGTCAATCGGATACACGGTTGAGAAGATATGGAATTTCTAAGTTTATTGGATTCTTGGACTAAAGGAAAAAGGAAAAAGGATTTAATTAAATCCTTTTAAAAAGAAAAGAAATTTAAATTGGAGAAGGGACGGGAATTAGACTTCCCGGGCGGCTAGGGTGCGGCCCAAGAAGGAAATCGGCTCGGCCGAGGCCTAATGGGCCGGCCGGCCCAAAGCGGCGGCCCAACACGCGCGGGCGCGGGCGGAGGAGAGAGAGAGCCGGTGGGCCGGGTGCACCACGCGGGGTCCCGGGTGGGGCCCGCTTGTCGGCGACACGGTCCACCGCGGACTCGGCGCATGCGGCGCGGCGCTAGGGCTAGGGTTTGGACGCGGTCTATGCGCGCGGCGCGCGGAAGACTTGGGGGCGGCGGGCCCACGTGCAGCCGCACGGCCTGCCGTGGACCGCGCGCACGGGAGGAAGGACGGAGGGAGGGGAGCGGCTGACCTTCGCGGCCGACGTGGCGCCGACGTGGCGGCCACGTGGGCGCGCGGGAGGAGGAAGACGACGACCCGGGAATGGACGGCGGGCGGCGGCGACGGGCGACGGGATGATCCGCGACGGCACGAGCGACGGGGTTCACACCGGGAGATCGACCGAGAAGAGAGGAAGCAATCCGTCGGCTCGGATTCGCCGGAGGGAAAGCGACGGCGACGGATTTCGGCGATGAACACCGGCGGCGAGCGAAGGGGGAAACGGCGACGGCGGCGAGAGGGGCTAATCCCCGGCGGCTAGGAGCATCTAGGCGGCCGCGGGAGTTCGAATCCATCGCCGGATTGGACGGAGGAGCTCCGAGGAGGGCCGGCGACGTGCGCCTCCTCCGAGCTTCGGGCGGCGTCGACGGCGGCACGCGGCGAGCGAAGGCGAGACCCGGGGCTTCGCCGGCGGGTCGGGGAGGTGCTACTCGTGCTAAGGACGCAAGCGGAGAGGAGGAGATGGAGGGAGGAGGGAGAACGGAGGGAATTATACCGCGACGGGGAGGGCGGCGCGGAGACGACGGCCGATGGCGCGGGGGTTCTCTCCGGCTTCGGGCCGGGGAAGAGGAGGAAGCGGAGGCGGCCGGAGTCCCTTCCGCGTCCTTCGCACGCGCTCGGCTTCGACGGCACGCGACGGCGATGGAGGCGAAGGAGGGAGGCGGCAACAATGGCGCGGTCGAACACGGGAAAAACGGAGGAAAAGGAGGAGGGGGAGAGCTCGGTTTTAATGGGCGGCAATGTCGGTTCTCCGAACCGACATTGGGCGGTCAAAAGGCGGACAGGCGCGGCTCCGGCGCTCGCGGCCAAGGGCGGCAGGACGGTGACGCCGGCGGGGAGGGGAAAAAGGAAAAGAGGGGAGAAAAGGGCTTCGCCCTTTTGCCGAAACGGGAAAAAGGAGGGGAAAGGAGAGGAGGCGCGGCGCGGCCGGGAGGGGGAGGCGCGCGCGGCTCTGCCTCCGCGCGTTGGACGCTTGCGGAGTGGCGGGGTCGGGCGAAGGTGACGACGGCGATGACGGCGGCACGGATTAGAGCGGAGCGGCGACAGCGGCGGCAGGCGTGGGCCGAGGGGATGACGGCGGCGCGGCCGGCCGGTCGGCCACGACGCGCGCGCGCGCGGCGATTCAAACGGGGGCGCGGGAGAGGCGAAGGCGGCGCGGGGAGAGGGCGGCGCGCGGGCGGCTGCTCGCGCACGCTCAGGAGCGGGGCGCGCGAGGGAGAGGGAGGGGAAAGGGAGAATGAGAGAGGGCCCGGCGCCAGAGAGAGAGAGAGAGAGAGAGAGAGAGAGAAAGGGAGAAAGGAATGGGGCTGGGCCCACTGGCAGGGAGAGAGGGAGAGAGAAAGGAAGGGGCTGGGGGGCCCACTTGGCAGAGAGAGAGGGAGAGAAGGGAGGGAAACTAGACTTTCGCTGAGGGATTTGAATTTGGAGGATTGGATTGGAATTTGGATTTCGACGGGGAATCGGAGACTCGAGATCAGGGAATTGGCACTGGGACTGACACACAAGCAGGAAAGCAAATTTTCGCATATAGGGTTTTTACGAATTAATTTTCCCGCTAGCGCCACGACGGAACGGGCGCTACATGGTGTCAAGGGCCTATTTGATAGAAAGCATTTACGTTTGACCTTTTTAAGAAATTAATTTATAATTATGTTATGTACGCCAGTCTCTTTAATAATGACCCCATTACACCAGTGCCTAAGCTATAAACGGGGGCAAGGGCTGTCAACGCTAGTATCGTTGGCTCTGAGACTTTGAACCTTTGTGCCAATAACTTGGCTCTGAGAAAAAAAGGTTCATTCTTATAATATGTTTGTAAATAAATGTTTAAAACCAACTAAAATGTAAAAATTTCAGCTGCAGATTGCATGTCTGTTTGTAGACTTGAGGTTGTAAAACACTGAACTTTCGGTAAACAGAATACGCACATGAGTCTAGACGACCGTCTCCCTTTTTGCTCATCACCAATGGTTGACTGATTTTGAAATGGAAAATTGGTTTAGATGTCAGAAAAACACAATGTACTACTCTGTACAAGCTATAAAAAACACTATATACAATGTTAATAATAGTATTCTCCGCACCATAAACCACTATAATAAAACAAATTTTACAAACACCCCCAATTCGATCACGGATGAGCGTAAAGAACATCCATTTGTAAAAAATATATTTGGATGGTGTTTAGTACAGATCCACTAACGCAAATCAATTTTCGCACGCGGATCTCTTAATAAGCCTACCCTCCTCTCCTTATCCCCTCAACTCCTCCGCTTCACATCCTCATCCTCTTTCTCATTTACTCCCTCTCCCTCTCTCTTCCAGTCTCATTTATTCACTTTCCTCTCTCTTACTCTCTCATGCGCTCCTCATCCCCTTTACTTCTCTCTCACTTGTAGGCCAGTAGAGGTGCATGAGGAGGTTGGTGCACTGCGGCGACGACAGCGGTTAGTCTAGCGGCGCTCGAGGAGGCTAGCAGAGGAGGCTCGCGTTGACGCTGGTAACGGCATCACCTCCTCAGGAGCTGCCAGCCGCCTCGCAGATCCGGCGATGCTGGCCTTCTCCCTCGCAGACCCGATGGCAACGGCCTTCTTCCATGCAATCCAGCACAGCCAGCCTTCTCCCTCGCAGATCTAGTGGTGGCGGCCTCAGGAGCGGTGGATCCACCGCCACTGGCTTCTCTTGTAGATCTGGCTATGACAATGATGGGTGGCCCTGGCCCTGGGAGGGACGGATTCACATGCGCTAGCGGTAAGTGTGGCGGTGGCGTTGACGACGATGGCGGCAAGCTTAGCGGTGGTGGATCTAGTGGCCACAGCCCTAGGAAAGGCGGATTCGCCGTTGTTGGCCTTGGGTGCGGCCAGTGGCGGAGCCACGTTGAGTTTGGGTGGTGCACAGGAACCCCCTAAACTTACAATGTCTCACTTAAAAACACTAGAATATGCAGCTTTGCATCGAAATTTTTATAGATTTTCAATGGTTAGTGCACCACCCTTACTTTGATGTTAGCTCTGCCCGTGGGAGTGGCGGGGTCTCAACAACGATGATAGTGGTAGCGGACTGCATAGACGATGGTGGCGGCAAGGGCGGATTTGAGCTAGGGTTTTGCCTATTTGAATTTTTATTTTTGTTGTGATTTTCGTTCTTGCAGACGGGCGGCATAACTGACCTTATGTGAAAATTACCATCTGCATGGGGTTTTTCTGCTCGTATGGGAAGATGTTGATTTTTACATTTTTATAGATAAACTCGGGGGCAAGCGCTTGCATTGCCCGCTTGCAAAAATCCGTTGTAGCCTTTTGCAGAAATGTAGGCTGTAGCATCATTTGGTTTAGGCAAAGAAAGTACAAGGAATAGAACTCTATAACTTTTCCCAAGGATCCTCCATCTGAATTTTTTTCCCTGCTTGGGTACCCCAGGAGGCGCAGGCAGCCCTTTCAAAAAAATCAAAGAGGCCAAGCCGGCTCGGCGATCATGTGGACAGTGTTGCAGTTATGGTCTACCGTGATCGGCCATAACGTCGATAGAATTTGCAAAACTAAACTTGAACCAGTTCCTGGCACCTCCGATTCCCAAAACTCATCATCAACTGATGGCTGGTAGGAGATGAAAGTTGAGAGCTGAACCAATAGAAGTTGGAGCCTTCCACTGTTTCTATCCAAGATAACCGACTCAAGAGTTGGAACAAACAGAGGTTGAGCAAGTATTTATATGGGCATCCATGTATACGTATATAGCTTTTGACATGTCTGTACAAGTTCATATCTTCTGCAACAATTTGGGATACATATAGTACGGTACGGTACAGCAACATCAGTATATATTAATTTATATGCAAACATAAATAAGAGTTGCGTACATCAATTTATATGCAGACATAGATATAAGTTGCGTATTACTGCTTATTGGGCATAGTGTAGGTCTGGCATGAAGTGAATTAAGTGATATATGGTGAGGTACAAAGTAAATTAAGTGGCACTTTATTCAGGGTGTTAGAATAGACACCAACAGATCAAATTTGGTTTGCTGCAGACCGGGATACAGCTACCTTGTTTGAGGCTTAGAGCCTATTTATGAGGCCCAATTCAAGAGGAGAACTTGTGGGCCAATGGCCTTAATTTTCATGAAATTGATTTAACTAGCAATTTTGGAGAATAACCCCAAAAAAGGTTGGGCTCCCTAGAGATTGAAAAACTATTCGCAGTTTCTGCTATTGATAATGCATTAATATTTCTTTCTTGATGTGTTTATAGCCTTTAATTCGTCAAAACTCCAGATCCCTTCTTTTCAGGACACACTGACCATCGTGAAGCTCGTAGCGCTAAGAATTCATCTTGATACTAGCACATATCAGCTCACCACAGCTAGCTTCGCCCACTTCGAGCTGTGCCCACTTCGATACAGGGACATGGTTATTTGATTCTACCCTACGAGATCATCTCTAGATGATCACCCTAGTAAGGTATTACTACTCTTTGATCAGTGCTTGCCGTTAACCTGTAAACATGCCCATCTCGAACTAAGGAGTGCTATTGGAGAGCAAGAAATAGTATCACTACAACTCCTGAGTCCTCCCAAGCCAAAACCATAAGGCTAGTTCTCTCAGCTGATATATACGTTAGTCGCAGATGGATATATGCAGTGCAGGACTCACCGGCCTAAAGAACTACTCCCTCTGTTTCGTTTTATTTGACACCATTGACTTTTTAGCACAAGTTTGACCGCTCGTCTTATTCAAAAAATTTAAATAATTATTAATTCTTTTTCTATCATTTGATTCATTGTTAAATATACTTTTATGCATACGTATAGTTTTACATATTTTATAAAAGTATTTGAATAAGACGAACGGTCAAACATGTGCTAAAAAGTCAACGGTGTCAAATAAAATAAAACGGAGGGAGTATATATAGAAGTTCATCTATCAGTTGTGTCTCCTAGCATGAATGGACAAAACAGCAGCTCTGATTGCTATTTTATGCTATAGCAACGACATTTGTTATGATCCTCCATGGGATGGTATATGTAAACAATAGTGTGTAGTAGTGATGCCAGCTTGTAATTTCCTCCTCCTGTCCACAAATACCAAATAATATTGTTTGTCTTTTATTGAGATATATAGTGAGGATATATGACCGTAATTTTAAATATTAAACGAGGAGTGGTTAGGGAGTGCAAGCGTGGTCGTTGAAATTAAGATTACGTAAAACTAAATTACAGATGGTTGCTGGGAGAACTATACTCTATTTTATTTAAGTATACGTACGACGTTGGTTAAAAATGGACGGAGTAGTACTTTGTAAGTAACCACTGTAGTTTTGGTACAGCATTGTTCAAGTTGATTTCAGTTATGATATTTATTTTATAAAGTCGGACCATATAAAAAAATATCTTCATAATTATGCTCAAAATATTAAAGAAAATTTTCTACGAATTTTAAAATTTTCGCCATTCTAAAAGAAGGAAGGCAAAGAAACTTTTCCACATACAGACTTCTAAAAAACCGCATACACTTTTACAATGAACTAGGAAGATAGCCCGCACATTTGCGGGGGCATGCGCATTAGTATGTTTCAAAAATAGTTCTAACAAAACAAATTAAAATTAAAGTAACTTATTTTCAATTTTGAATTGAGTGTTCTTTATATCTCTCTTTCGTGAAGAAATCTCAACAAACTTTCATTGGTTTTTTTACCATCCTGCAAGCCCTCTCTTTAATTACTTCTCATATATGTGCAATTAGTTATGCATGTGAATCAATATAGATAGAAACATTATTTTAAGAAATATTTATTGTAGTACTTATAATTATTGGGTTCATCTATTTGAAGGAAAATCAATGGTTTGTTTTTTTATCATAATTTTTAGGATTTTTAATTTATTTGAGCGCTATATAGCATCTAGGAGTGTTTGTAGCACACCACGCATGCGACAGGTTGAGAGTGTTTGTAGGGAGTTATTTGATTTTTACTATATAATAGATAGTTAATATAGCATTGCTTATTGTTTATGTACTGAGTTGCTAGCTAGAAAATTTGGATATAAAAGTGAGCCGGTGAGATAATAGGAGATAAAATGATGGGTCCACCATATTAAATGAAAATCAATGATATGATGTTTTCCTTTTTTTTTTCTCAGAATTTTTTAGATTTTTAAATTAGAGGGCCACATGACGACTTAGTAGTGTTTGTAGGAGTTACGTGGCGGTTTAATAGTGTTTCTAGAAAGTTTAGGGTAATTTTTATATATAATATGGTTTTTTTCGGCTTTATTCTTTTTAATTTCCGATCATACGATCGTACGTTACGTTCGTACAAAGGTAACATGTAATTTTTTTTGTTTTTTAGGTAGTATATACGAACATTCCTCTCCATCCATATGCATAGCATAGGAAGGATCTTTTTGGTTTTTTTTTTTCTGTTTACGAATAGTCATTGTACCTTCCTCTCCATCCATATTAGAAGGAATGATTTTAATAGATTTAATCTAATAGCCTCAAATATCGGGTTCACTAATTTAAGTAAAAATCAAGAGCTAGATGTTTTGCTTTTTCTCAGAATTTGTAAGATTTTCTCTAATTTATTAGAGTGCCACGTGGCGGCTTGATAGCGTTTTTAGGAAGCCACGTGGCTGCTTGAGAGCGTTTGTAGGATGATTAATGGACTTTTAATATATAATATATTTTTTTAGAGAACCGCTTCACTAATTCCTAGATTAGAACAAGTTGAGGCCCTGTTTAGATCCTCCAAAATGGCAAAAGTTTTGCCATTTTGTAGTACTTTTTGCTATTTTGGATCCAAACACTAGTAGCAAAAGTTGATAATTTGGCATTTGGCATTTGCTAGTCCATAGTAGCAAATTGTGGCAAAAAGTGATTTGGGACCACTCCCTCTCTCTTTCTCTCTCTCACTTTAGTGCTAGAATGGCAAAACTTTAACATGCATCTAAACACCAACTAGTACTTTTGCAATGCCAAAACTTTTGCCACCAAAACTTTTGCCATTTGCCATTTGCCATTTCAAATGGATCTAAACAGGCCCTGAATATGTAAATTACATGAAAAACGGCTTGTACGTAGATTAATTTTGTATAATCCCTATGGAGAAGAGATTTTTACTCGCGAAGGATTGATTGCCTTTGAAATGGAAAAAACATCCGGTTTGGACGATACACAATGTTTTACTACGTGCTGCCACATGGTAGGATTCCCAGCACCATAAACAGCTTAATTAGTAGTAAAGCCTGGAGCAGCATTTGCTCTAGGCAAGTATGTAAACCATGAATGGAACTCCATCCTTTCCAAGAGCCCAAAGCGGCTTAACTGGCAATCATGTGGACACTGTGCCTCCCATTCCTAGAACTCGTCATCAAGTGAAGGCTTGTATAGGAGATGAATTAAATTTGAGAGCTGACCCAATAGTACGTAGTTGGAGTCTTCCACTGTTTCTCTCCACATATATGGCCTAGACTTCGAACAAACAGAGGTTTTTGTGCTAGTATTTATACAGAGCTTTGCTTTGTACTGTCCATGTCAAAACAAGTTCACTACTCTACACTTATGCTATATATAGCACGTCACGTGTCTGCACAAGTTGATCTTTTCTGCAACAAGATAGCTGGTACGGCACAGTACAACAACATAAGTACATTAGTTTATATGCAAAGGTAAATAGATGTTGTGCATTGCTTATTGGACTTAGTGTATGACAGGCACGGAGTAAATTAAGTGGTATATGTTCAGGCACAAAGTAAAATTAAGTGGTACATTATTCTGGTGTTCGATAGTGTCAAATAGACACAATACAATTTCCGATGCTTCCCCCCCAAAACATGACTTGCTGAGGTGAGAATATATAATGAAGGGCTTCTGGACATATAGACTATGAGCGTGATCCGGCCATCCATTGCTCCCTAAGTTAATTATATGGTCTGAGCTGGTATAGAAACACATGCAAGAGCATGTACTGCAGGTGAAAACTACTGTAAGAAACATCAAATTGCAACCTAATTAACTATGCTATCACCTGCAGCACAAGCCAAAATAAACTACTGTACATGATTTCAGAGTGTATGTTCGAGTTCATCACGTGTAAAAATGAATGTCAAGACATCATGAAAGTAAGATTGAGATTTTTACAAAGGCAACGAACCTGTGTGAAGGCACCTCACACAGGTTGATTATTTGTCAACGAGATGGTAGAGAATTTGTTGCGCATGTCGACCTTAAGGTGAGATCAGATGGCGTAGAATTTCTCAATGAGCTTGGCTGGCTTTCGGTCAAGGAAAAAAGCAGGAAATTCATCAATTATATCCAAGATTATGTGAGGGGTTTTACAAGGAGTTGCAATTTCCCCGATCAAGTGTCGGGGAGTTCACCCCATAGGGTGTCGGAGGTGGGGACATGGTTATAGACCCGCGTGGTTAGGGGATATGGTAACCACTTAAAATATACTCCAATTACAAGTATCACTCGGTGGAAGCAATTACACATCAATATATAAACTAATCCTAGTCCGCAGCCCCACAGCAATCTATCGACGCACACACGATATGACAGCCGGTGCTCATCGATGCTGCATGTACTGCTCCTCCTTGTCGGCGTATCCTAGTCAGCCCCAACGGCCACGACGTTGCATGTTGCATTGCCCCACTAGCTATGCCGATGCAGCTGGAATCCCTTACCATAGTTGGCCTCGGAGAACTTGCTCGGGTGATGGAGTCCAAGAAGGGCAAGAGCTGGGGACTGGTTCAGCCCCGTTCTTCACACAGGGGCCTGGACCGGGTTAACACGCAAGATAGCAGGAGTGAGCAGTTTCGTTCCTGTCCGCACTGCACCCTTGCAAACCCTAGATTTTACAAACATTGTTTTTTTCTTGGTGTATGTGGAGCTAGGACAAATACTGCACAACAAACGTACTAGTATTCCTAAAGCTTCCCACTCCTGAATGGCGGTGAGAAATCTGAGGTGACTACAGTGCATGATATGGCCTCTTGTCTTGGGAGCTTCACATTTTCTTTTTGCGTGCTGCAGCAAAAACTGAAACAGGACTGCCTTTTTATAGTGATCATGTATGCATGAGGTATATAATTATACTGTAAGTAAAGCAGGGCTGCCTTTTTTTTATAGTTATGTATATCTCATCTTTTCATTTATAACTAATTATTATAAGTAAAACATCTTATTAATGACAAAAAATAATTCAATAGAAAATAATTTGCATGTAAAACTTTTATATGTGTGTCCTTTAGTGATTTTTTTAAAAAAATATGGGAAAACAAACTACAACGATGAAAACCTGAAATCAACTCCAAAATTATGTTTCAAAACTCGAATTATCACTTATCCTTATAAGCTGAAGGCTAAGTGAAGAAAACCTGAAATCAACTCTAAAAATTATGTTTTAAAACTCGAATTTTCAGTTATCCTTATAAGCTGAAGGCTACACGTTGCGAGCCGCATATGAAAACTACACTGTACAGATTTCACTGTTGCAACTTTAAGCTACGACACAAGATAAAATAAAACCACTGTGGCTACACATATGCAAGGACTTGCCGTTAGTAAAGTCTTGAAGGGAAAACCCTTATGTGGGAGCTGATGATCTTTGGTATGAATGGCAACGACAACTAGCTAGACTTGATGCCCACAATGTTCACAATCATATGCTCCGTATGCCGGAATGTTTGATAGTTGAAATACAAATTTGTTCATTGTTATAAGGAGATGTGTCACATTGGTCATACGAGCAATCCTATAAAATAAATTATTTCCATAACTAATATTTAGCATATCTTCCTCCAAAATACAGGCCAGGCATAATCATTAGCCTTTCCAAAACTTGTTTTCTCGCTTTTCACTAGAAGTCTAGAAACTTTTATACACCAAAATGTCTACGAATAGAATTCTGTGCAATAAATTCGGACTTGTGAACAAACCTTCAATGCTCCACACATGCCATGCGTACAAGAAAAACGGGTGATGCAAGTCTTTCAGTTATCAAAAAACCAAACTATCCAGGATGCAACAGTTGATACATTGTTAGAATGAATCATAACGAACGGACTAACTCACAGGCCCTTGGAGAGTAGAACACAGCTCGTTCTACAGAAAGCTATCCTACATACAAGAATCGTAAAGAAGCAAACATCATAAGTTGTGATTCACAGTCACAGCATGCACAGACGAACAGATTAGCTAAGAGTTGGCTTGCTTTTTTTTTCGGGGTAAGAGTTAGCTTGCTGACTCAGGGCCTGTTTAGATCCATTTGGAATGGCAAATGGCAAATGGCAAAAGTTTTGGTGGCAAAAGTTTTGGTATTGCAAAAGTACTGGTTGGTGTTTAGATGCATCCTAAACTTTTGCCATTCTAGCACTAAAGTGAGAGAGAGAAAGAGAGAGGGAGTGGTCCCAAAGCACTTTTTGCCACAATTTGCTACTATGGACTAGCAAATGCCAAATGCCAAATTGCCAAGTTTTGCTACTAGTATTTAGATCCAAAATGGCAAAAAGTGCTTCAGAATGACAAAACTTTTGCCATTTTGGAGGATCTAAACAGGGCCTCAGACTACATTGTAAACAATCGTAACAACTAGCGCTACCCTAATCGCCCATGTTATAGTCTCCGCCAGCTAAACCAGCAAAATCGCTTGTGTCCCATAGCGGAATAAACTATTCGGTATCTCTAAGATTCCCAATGTCTCCCAATGCTGAACAGAATCTAGTGCAATTATCTATAAGTATCACGAAATATTTCTTTCCCCATTCATTTTGCACATATCGAAATGAACAAGTTCTAGCGTTCCCAAATTTCTTGCCTCAAATGTGTTGTGAGCTTGCGAGGTTGCTTCGTTTGAACACAAGCATGACACTTAAAACCTTTGATGAAAGTGAATTTCGACATAAAACTTATGTCAGCTAAGCGCATCGTATAACCAAAATTCACCACTCTCTCATCCCAAAGACCCGAAATGGCATGGCTATCCTCCTGTCTTAATTTCAGCCACGAGGTGTTGCGGTATGGCTAAACCTATAACAACATTTTGAAACTAAATTCATTGCAGTTCCCGGTGCCTCAAATTCCCGAAATTCTTGAAATTACATATAGCGTAATCAACGATAGTTGAGGTCATATTTTATCTCCATATGCTGATCGACTCAGAGAAACCAAAATGTAGGGGTAATTCTACTACAAAGATTTGTATTTATAGCAGTTTGCTATACTCGGGAGTAGTTTCGACATATCTCAAGTTCAGTTATAGCTCTCTACTACATAAATGGGGTTTTTTGTCTGGCCACTCCCCCTCTCATTTTTCATACGTGAAAACCTCTCCCAACTTATAAAAACCGTCCAACTAAAAAAACAATTTCCAAAAAAAAATCTATGACTGTATAGAGTAAACCAAATAACCTACTTCGCCCAAATCTTTCGCATCCATGAAACTGCAGAATTAAAAAAAAGAAAAAAATAAATCCTTCCCGTCTATAAAAATACTGTTGCAATACACGGGTCACTAACTATTTAAAAATAAAAATATAAGTTATTTAGTGCTAATTGGGATTAAACGGTAAGGTAATAAAATCAAACCCTTGTACCACATTACTTTACACTGGGAAGCATCACCTCGGAATCCATTTGGGGAGCTAAATCTCCCACGCAACACTTCTATAAAAACGATTTCGCAGGTCGTGAAAGATCTATTGGAGTTCTTGAAAAGCTCTTAAACGAAATGAAAGTGCACTGAGGACCATGGATATGGCCCATAGGATGATGAACAGGCGTTTCCTGCAATTACATAAACATGCAATGGAAATTAGAACAACCGGACAATCCGGTACCGCTGCAGACAGTCCGACAACACACAGAAGCGGACAACCCGGCAGCTACTGGACAATCCGATCATAACAGAGAAAAACATGAACTCGCCTAGTGGAAATATAGGCTCGGACTGTCCGCCTCGGTGCTGGACAGTCCGACAACACTAAGTGTTTGACACTCTAACAATGATAGGACAATCCGACCCTGCATAGAAAAAATAAAACCTATAGATAGAGTACTTTGCACACTACTTATATACTAGAGCTAGAAGGTGATCAACAAGATATAAGCATGCACAAATAGATCAACCAAGTTACTCAATATGACAGCATCAATGCAAAGTACAAAGAGCAAGAGAGGAGGCACCGATTTAGAGCGCTAAATATGAAATTTGTAGTTAATGACGTTTTTATTTGATGTCATTTAGAGCACCAAATATGTATGTAGAGATGAAGTCAAAAGAATAGCATGCGTGCCAAAGTAATGAAGTATTTCATAGATAAGATGCCAAGAAGACCACGCATGGAGTAACAATATTAGGGTCCGAATCCTATATACCGCTTGCATACATATTTCGCATGACTTGTGATTATCAGAAACAAATTAACACTGGAATTCATTTTGACAGGTATTTCCTTAAGAGAGATGTCTGTGAAAATGTGATTGTCACATGCGGTTCCTTCTAAACGCATAAGAAAATTGTTGATTAATTTTTACAGGCCTAGGTCACAGGTGGTTCACTAAAGACGTCTATAAATTGGTAATCATCAGTCTACAAAATTATAGTAATGTATTAAAAAACCATTGCTGCTATCATAGTAATTTGTCATATGTTCTGTGCATGACAAGGTTGCCTCTGTTGTTTGAGTGTATCGCCCTCAAGTATTTTAAACAGGCTGTTGTATATATGATCAACAAAATGAAGTAAATACACTTTTCAGACCGAGTCCAGTAACATTAGTATATAGATGCCTCATTACGCGTTGGGATAATTCAAAGCCAGAGATGGTTGGTGGTTCTCCCACATATATAACATTGTGGTATTTGAAATGGGAATTTTTGCATGTCAAATGAAAATATATAAGGAAGAGTATTCATATATAACCGTTAATTACAGGTCCTTTGCGTCACAAATTTCAGAAAAAAAATGAGAATATATAGTTGAAGGTGGCAAATTAATACTCAAGTGAATATAAAAAAAAGCTTTAAAATTTTAACACATACCTACAAAATAAAAAAATGGAAATAAAAATAAGGCAAAAGTAAGAATTACGATTCCAATCAAGTTTAATACATGCCTTGATGTTAGTTTATGGTCATGACTAGAAGCTGATAGCCTCAGCTGGCTAGAATAACTAGTTTCATCATGCTCATGTCTCTTTTAGCAGATCATCACCTTTCTTCATATTCTTACATAGGGATCTCGGGCTCCCACTCCTGCCTCATAGAGATGATACTGATCCAAATGGGGCCGTCGATATGCCCTATCTCATTCTAGGTGGCAGATTTTGAAGAGTGCTACTAAGTTCACCCCAAATCTGTACTATGCATCTCTAGAGCTCGCAATAATCCTCTGCTATCTTACATTTCTGCTTCCTGCGTAGCGAGCAGATGTTCCTGATGCCTATCAAACCTATAATAAATAATAAAACCTTGCATATATATATATACACACACAGACACACACACATATGATGTACAGCAGAGCTACCATTTTCTATTCAATAACTCAGACAAGTCTGACCAAATGGTGGCAAGGGTGGCATATTCAAGTTTTCTGGGACAGCAGAGCTACCGTTTTCTATTGAATTGGAAGAAAAAATATTGGTACTGTAACTGTTGAAGTATAGCCTGAATATTTTAATTTGTTCAACCTAGCTAGACAGAACGCTGGAACTCACCCCTGCAGATCGATGTGTTGGACTGGTGGTATATATACTGGTATAAGGGTTTGATATGCTAGACATGTGTCAGATGTTGGTATTGGGTACTGCAACCGACTACAACTATCGGTATATGCACCAATGTAGTCACACTCACACATATTCATTGTCATGCTATTTAGTGTTGTATACTCCCTCTTTCCACAAATATAACGGATTTTCATTTCTTTTAAGAGCTTAAGGCTAGAAAAAACATGATGTCCCTGATGAATGATATATAATTGAGGATAGGGAGATATATATGATTTGATGAAAACTAAAGTTATATATTCACGGTATACTACTCAAAAGGGCGTACGATCTATCTAGAGTCAAAAGACAATAAAAGGTTGCATTTATCATTTAGCACTAGGTGAAACCCCGCACATTGCTGCGGGAGTTTAGCATGATAACAATAAGTAAAAATATTATGTAATACAGCTAGACAATATAAGATTATGTAAAGTTAACGTGGTTTATGATAATTTAAATTTAAATAGTATATAGAATGATGATTCAAATGTAAAAGTAAGGTGATATGACTTTATGAAAGAATAAAAGTATCGAGATAGTTTGGACCGTAGATTAATCATCTAAAGGTTAAAAATAAATGAGGTGATATGGATTAATTAGAGAAGAAAAGGAGAGAGATAATTTGGACCATAGATTAATCATTTAAGCACTAAAATATTAATGTGATACGTCTTAACGAGAGAAGCGAGAAATAGCATTAACTAGCTAAGACTACTAAGTGAGGATGAACTATATAGGTACATAGCATATTATAAAAATAATGAAGATATATATTGAAATATTTTGTGAATTATGTGGGACGATGATTTAACATGCTTGCATTTTAAAAGCTCTAAAATTTAATAAATTATAAATTTATAGATAATATAGCATGTTTACATGATGTTTAAATTTAATGGTTGTTAGTGGATAATGATGGGGCATCTTGTTAGTACATGATGATGGGACATCTTGTTAGTACATGATGATTTGGCATGTTTGCATGTTAAGCCTTAGTAACATAGGATTTGTGTCACACCCCAATCCGGCACCGCCGTACAACGGCACCTGATAGGAGCGTGTCGTAGGAATAACGGCGTGAACCGCTTCCTACGAAACCGCGATCTCGGTACCAGTCCCAGGACATAGTGCTGGTACCCACGGTGACAAATATGAATCATTGCAAATCCTTAAAATAAATAGAGGACTTATTTACCTTGACTTAGGTTGCAGCTCAGAACAGCCCGAGAATGCAACCGACGACACGGACGAGGAAACACCAACAACAGCAGCAGCAGCGGAACCAACGGACTAACACCCAACACCACAGGCGACGGCTGGGAACTAGGACGAAACCCTAATCTTCACTTCGCTTCGTCTTCTCTTCAAGGCGGAGGAACTATATATATTTATATAGAGCAAGGGTGAGTACTTTCGTACTCAGCAAGTCACGGGAATTTAGGTGTTTAATGCAAGCTTGGAAGAGAGGCAAGGCTGTTTTGCAATTGATTTTATTTAAACTCTTTTTTGGAAACAACTAGGTGAGTGCTTCTCAAACGACACGGATGAGACAGTGCGTCTCGTCCAGTCGGAGTATGTGCAATGTATCAGTCTTTAAAACAGGGTTGGCATCCGGCCAACAGTTTTCAAACGGCCAACCGGCCAACACCTTTTTAAACGGCCAACCGGCCAACACCTTTTTAAACGGCCAACCGGCCAACATCTTTTTAAACGGCCAACCGGCCAACAGCTTTTTAAACGGCCAACCGGGCCCGGCTGATCCCATCAGCCACAGGTTTCCAAACATTGACACCAAACCACATCAGCTTTTTCACAAAGCAATTGTCAAACAAAACTACGCTAGGAATCACCTCACATCCGCCCATGACCGTGGGCACGGCTGTTCGAACAGTTTGTTAATCCTCTGCAGAGGGGGTACACTTTACCCACACGACATTACTAACCCGAATCATCCAGCCCGTGTATAACGGCCACGTCTGGTGACCTAAAGGCTTTCATGACAAGGCATTTCGAGAGCAGACACAGGTTCGCCATATGCCGACGAGGGGGGTCCCAGACCGACAACAGGTTAGGTCCCAGACCATGCTGTGCCAGGAAACCCGGGGGTCCTCCCCGACACCACCCCGAAGAATCCACATGCCTCTCGGCATCAAGGCTCCCCCGATTAGCAATTTACTCAGCCAGGGGTGTCCCATTCCACCCATGTGGTTGCACATGTCTTATGTTTGGATGAAATTCCAAGGAATCGGTCCTTAATTGCAAGAGCAGGAGACCGTACTCCCGGTACGTTCCCTGGTCCGCGATTTTAGAAATTCATTTAGTTCGCAAACACCGACCCAGGTGTCGGGTTTTCCAAGTCTTTCGTAAAACCCAAGTTTTACCCATCATTGGATATTTTAAATTTGGGAGGGGAAAGTGTTCCGATGCGCGTGCCCGAGGGCCCACACATCGAAGCACAATAGTCGACAAAGGAGTTTTAGGTATTCAACAAATCACGGAGGGTAATTGCAGCAAAGTGGGATTGGGGCCGACAGGCTATCCCGTAAATCACGGCCAATTACTTGTGTGAGTCCTAACCATGCAATATTTGCGGAAAAGAAATACTTAGATTTAAATTATAGGTGCAAGATGATCAAAGGTGACTTGCCTTGCTCAAGGTCTTCACGAAGCTTCACGATTCTTCGAGAAAACCCGCGATCGACGAAAATCTGGTAACCGCGACTATACGCAAACAATCGAAAATCTAAACAAAAGACCAAAAAAAAGATCCTATTTAGACTAAATAATAGTGCCATTAAATAGATCTCAATTTTATGGAATTACTGGAAGTGGAACGGAGTCAATCGGAAGAATGGACAGAGAGATATGAATTTTGGAGGTTTAATTGGAATTTCTGGGAGACGAGAAATGGTTTATGGAATTTATAGAAATAATATTCTCAAGAATATTATTGACAGTCACTGACGTACGGGACCAAAGGAAATGATTTAGGGAATTTTGGAATAAGGAAATTGATTTGCGGAATAGGGGAAAAAGGATTTATTAAATCCCTTGAAAAAGAAAAGGAAGGAGGGATGTATATTAGACTTGTTTCGGGTGGCATTGATGCGGCCCAAAGGCTAACGCGGCTCGGCCGAACCAAATGGGCCGGCGCGGGCTACGGGGAGGCGGCCCAAGAGAGGGGGCGCGGGGAGAGAGAGAGGCCGACGCGGGTGGACGCGGTCCACCGCGCGGGACCCACATGGCGGTAGTTGGGTTCACGGTGGGGAGGGCGCACGCAAGGGTGGCGCTAGGGTTCGGGTGAGCGCGGTTCACGCGCGTGCACCGGATGGACCAGGGATGCGGCGGGCCCACGCGTCGGCGGCTAGCGCACCGTGGACCGCGCGCGCCGGGAAAGGAACGGAGGAGGGAGGCCGAGGACGGGCGCCCACGTGGCTGCCACGTCGGACGGGGAGGGGGAGGAGGCCGGGAGCGGCATCGGACGGCTCACGGCGGCCGAGAGGCGCCGGCGAACGGCGGCGAACCGGAGTGGGCGGCGGGCACCGGCGGCAGGAGGAGGAGAAGGGGAACTCATTCCACGGCTCGGATTGGGAAGACGTCGCGCGACGACGGCCGGTGGCGGCGGCCAATCTCGCCGGCACGCCGACGTGGCCGCGCGCGAGAAGAGCAAAGGGCGCGCGGGCTCGGGCTTAGCCGAACCGATATAGTGTTGCGGCGCGCACGCGGTGACGCGGGACCCGATGGACACCGGCGACGCACGCGCGGCGGCGTTTTGCGGCGGCGGAAGGGGCGACACGGCGCGGTAGCAAGGGAGAAGGCCGGCGGCCTTGGGGCAGCTAGGGGGGGTGTCTAGGGGATTCCCGGGAGCATGGCGACGAGAGGAATCGGCGCGAGAGGAGCCGACGACGGTGGATTGCGGCGGCGGCCACCGGCGGCAAGCAAAAGGGGAAATTTCACCGGAGCGTCGGGAGTTCGATTCAAAGGGGTGGGAGTATCTCTAGGACTCTGGGAACTCGTTTCCGGGGTCGGATGGGATGGGGAGGCGCCGTGGAGGTCCGGCGACGAGAGGCGGCCTCCGGGAGCGGGCGACAATGGCGGCGAGGCCGTGCCGGGTGGCGACGACGCTAGGGAATGGTTTGGGGAGGTCCTAGAGAGCTCAAGGATGGTGGTGGCGCGAGGGATTGGCGAGGGGGGCCCACGGCGGCGCACAGGCGGGCGCGGCGGTGGCGAAGCAGAGCAACGGCGGGGCGGCACGTTTAGGGGGACGAGCAAGCAACCGAACGGCTCGGGGCTTATCCAAGATGATGCAAATGGCAAGAATTTGGGCGAGGAGCTCACCGGCGTGCGGGAACGGTATCGGCGGCGATTTGGGGATGGAAAGGGGTGGAAGGCCGATGGCGGCACGCGACCGAGCGGCGGCGCACGGCGGATGACGCCGAGGCGGCGCGGCGTCGAGGCGAGTGCGCCGGGGAAGAAGAGAGGGAGAGGTGGCGCCCGGAGCGCCTCGTCACGCGTTCACGACGGACGACGACGACGAGAGCGGGACAAGCGGCAACAAGGCGGCGATGGTGGTTCGGTGGAAATGGCGCTACAGCGGTGGAGACTGAAGCGGGGGGGATTGAGAGGAGGGACTCGGCTTTATAGTGGAGGGGGATGTCGGTTTGGGGAGGGAGGAAACCGACTTAGAGCGGTCAAGGCGGCAGCTGGCGGTTTCGTGGGCAGTGAGAAAGCGGCGACGGCGTGGATGCAAGGGCGCGGTGGTGGCGGTGGATCGGACGGCGAGAATCAAACCGCGAGCGCGGGCTGGCGCGGTCAAGGGGACGAGGCGGTCGTGGGCTCGCGGTCTCCGGCGCTAGGCGCCATTGGCGGAGCAGTGTGCCGGTCCGGGAAGAGAAAAAGGAAAAGGGTAGGAAGGAAAAAGGCTCGGTCCCTTGTCATTTTGGTGTGTGAGAGAGAGAGAGGAGGGTGGCACTGCCTCTCTGCTTTGGAAGCTAGCGGTGGAGCCACGGATGACGTCGACGATGACGGCGGCAGCCGGTTTGGCATGGAGCGGAGGCAAGGCGGCAGCGCATGGCGTCGGCGGCGCCAGGGCTGATGGCGGCGGCGACCGGCCGGTCGGCCACCTCGCGAGTGCGCGCGGGAATGGGCGAAGGCGGTGGAGGTTTTGGGCGGCGACGGCGGGAAGCGGCGCCGGGGAGAGAGAGGCGAACGGAGAGGGAGAGAGGCGAGAGAGAGAGAGGGAGAAACCGAGAGAGGGAAGAGAGAGAGAGCGCTCTCTCTCTCGGTGGTCACGTGCGGCGCACGTGGGGATGGAGGGAGCTGAGGAGAGATGGGCCGAGGGGGACAAAATCGGCCCACAAAAATAGAGGGAGGCAAAATAGACTTTTTCGGGGGGTTTCTTTGAGGAATTTGAGGAGCATTTGGCGTTGGATTTGAATTCAAATTGGATATTTGAACTCAACAAAATATGGAGAAGCCAAGGAGGGGAGATCAAGGTGGAGGCTCAGTATTTGCGAATTGGTTTTGTGCTTGGAGACTCGAAGGATTGTTTGAGAGGGATTCAAAAAGGAAATTCATTATTCCAAAATGGAACAAGGGAGATAGCGATAGGATGCCATAGATAGATAGATAGAGCGATGGAGACGGGGAGAGGGGGAAGCTTGGATGTTAGAGCTAGCTCAAGGAGGGAATTTGATCGGAGAGGTTTTAGGGTTGGAATCCGGTTTTGGATTCCGGAATTAGGCGATATCTGTGGTTAGGGTTTCTGGAGTGAAATCCGAATAGAAGGATTCGAACCTCGAGATTATTTTGGAAAAAAAATTTTGAGGAGGCAATTTCTAATGGGACGAAGATGAATCAAAGGAGGGATTTAAACTGAGATCTTCGGCACAACTTAGACTCGCACACAAAGAACGGAATTTTTGAAATTAGGATTTTGCCGAATTAGTTTTTAACGCCTCACGAAGAGCGGAGCGTTACAATTTGACACAGACAACTACGGATTGCTAAAGAAATTTGTTTATCATAATTAATTCTCTCTTGCTATAAAGTTATAGCCCACTAATTTCTAAAGCTTAACTAGCAATGGTGTTCCATCATTATCATCTAACAATTATTACATTTAAGCATCATGCAAGCATGCTATATTATATATAATTTATTAATTTATTAAATTTTAGAGATTTAAAATATAAGCATGTTAAATCATCCCACCATTCACATAATATTTCAATGTATCTCTCTATCAATTTTTATAATATCATATATACATATATAGTTCATCTTCACTTAGTTCAATTTTTTTTCTTTTTTCTCATTAAGTTATATCACATCAATTGTTTTTAGTTCTTAGATGATTAATGTATGGTGCAAATTATCTCTCTTATATTGGAACAGTCAAGCCATCGAAACGTCCGTTGCATTTCTCTTTATGTAGTATGTGACTCTAAGGTGCTAGCATGTAAAAACCATCTACCCATGAATAAAGGCATGTACCTGGTCCTGCAAAGCTAGTGTTTGGAAGCTTAAATGCCTACACTAATGTGCTTAACCATATAATTAAATAATTAATTGGAGGTCCTAACAGGAAATGCATCATTGTTGGATAGTGCTTAACCTGGTCATACACGCAATTTTGTTAGCTTCGTAAAAATGTTACTCTCTTTGTTTCATTCGTTTCATATTATAAGACTAAGACACTTTTATCAATGAATAGAAGACATGTCAGCAAATCCACTCCGTTGTGGAGTCTAGGTTATCTGTAAGTGGTGAAATGATGTATGCTATTTTAGCTGACGGTAGAAAAGTTTAGAGAGGTTCAAATGATGGACATCTCCAGAATAATTTAATTATGAAAGTAAAAAACCTAGATAAGATGAATGTACCTTAATTTGTTACTCGACCGTGGGCATGCACCAGCCCCAAATCATATACAGTAGCTATTTCAGCTTGTCCTGGTGGTAGCTTAGGGTGAGTTTGAGGAGAGGGGGATTGAGAAGATACGCAAAACGAGATGAACCATTAGCGCATTATTAATTGAGTATTAACTATTTTAAATTTTAAAAATAGATTAATATGATTTTTTAAAACAATTTTTCTATAGAAAATTTTTGCAAAAAATACACCGTTTAGTAATTTGGGAAGCGTGCATGCGGAATACGATGTCCTTTTCTCACCCAATCCCCCAGAACTCATCACAACAAACGCAGCCTTAATTAATTAATTAGGATACCATTTCAAGTTTCTGACAATAGTCACGTTGTCACATGCAGTATATGCTCTTGCATTTGCTTTCTTATGCACGCTATGTGTCTAAACCCACTCATACCATATCATTCACAGAGCAATGGCCAGAAGCTCGGCACTATTCTCACCACAGCCGTCGCGTTTAGGGTTGGAAAGCATTGGGAATTTTATTTTGTCCATTTCTGAAGATTGGACTCGAATTCTAAGCTAATTTTGATCACAACCCGAACCACATAGTATGGGGGAGAAATTATTTTTTCTACCTTCGGTGCGGTGAACTTCGGAGCTAATTTGGAAAACAAGAGATAAATGCAAAAAGTTTTCTGCTCCTGAAGTAGCTTCAACGTACGCTCTTCTTCCAAAAAACCAAAGACAGAATGTTGACCTACATATTAGCAGAAGCATCTTCTATAATCCATTGTAATACTTGGAATCTTAAGACAAGCCAAAAAAAAATTGTGTCAGGGGCTTACGGCCATTTTTATTTTATTTTATTTGTCTATCCTCATGCTAATACAGAAATCACATCGACAAATAATATATCGGTTCAAATTGAACATCACTTATATAAATATTTTTTCTGACATCTCTTCTCTCTTATAATTAATTAACTTACCACTTAGAACACGGTAAAGAAAGAAAATAATAAATATAATTAACACACATATTTTTTTCTGACATCTCTTCTCTCTTATAATTAATTACCTTACCACCTAGTACACGGTGAAGATAGAAAATAAATATAACTTACTATCGAATCAACTCCACGGCGCAAACAAAGCCAATCGTTTTCGCCACGCGTTTCTCTTCTCATAATGTAGCTGCAGAGGAGATGCAAAACACGCCAAAATAAAGAATTTTATATATTAACTAGATGCTATTATAAAGACTAAATAAAGCACATAAGATGGCTACTTGGTAAGTTGTTTTAATATTCTAATATTGTTCTGCCATCCAATGAGTCATAGAATGTTAACCGCTACTATCATTTACAACCCTGAGAGTATTATCCTTACATGACAGAAGGTGTGAAAACATGACGGATATTTCTCGCCCACCTGCCCGACCGTATTAATCTGGGATAAATTCGGGTACTCGAGTCCTTACACGGATATTGGATTCAAATACGGATATTTTCTGGCGGATATGAGATCAGGTTCGGAAGGATGGTATCCGACGGATACGGAGTATCCAGTAAATTATACGGGTATTACCCGGTAAACTATCCGTACATTACCCGGATTGCTGCCACCACCACTCCATCATGTCAACAACCAAAGGCAGCCAGGGAGGGGGCAAGCAGTCACCGTCTCATCGAGGGTGCCGCACGCCGGCACGCCGCGCGGGTGCACAACCACTCGCCACTCACGAGCGCCGCCCAGCACCGGCCGTGACGCGCTAGGCGCTAGCTGCTAGTGGCTACGCTGCCGCGCACCCGCGTCCGCCGGCCACTGTCTCGCACATCGCCGCGTGGATGCGCGACGGCCGTCGTACCGCCGCCGACCACCGTCGTACTACTTTGATACTGCTGTAATAGCACTGTTACTTATGGTGATGTACAGTAGTAGTATTTACTACTGATATGCAGCTATGGTGAACAATAGTCTACAGAATTAAGTCTCTAAGAGGAAGTTTAATAGTAGAGCCCACTACTAGCTTCAATTCATCTATAACCGATCTAATAGCCAATCTATTATATACTAAAAGTTCATTAAACTTTCTACAAACGCTCCTAAGCCGCCACATGGCATTTCTACAAATACTCCTAGGCCGCCAAATGGGGCTCTACTAAATTAGAGAAATTCTAAGAAAAAATAAATATTTGATTTTCATTTGATCTGGTCAACCTATATTTTTTAACCGTCAGATCTAACATAAAAAAAATATCAAATAGATTTATGTTTAGGAAGCCCCACGTTCTACGTCGATCCATCCCGTACGTGTACGTGCATACTTCGTACGTGGCCCCTTCCCTTCCTTTCTTTTTTTCTTTTCTTTCACTCTCATGAGCTAAAAACCAAATTAATAATTTCAGCCAATAGTTGTAAAAATATATGTTATTCCGAGTTGTATTCTAGCACAAGTCTATTAAACTTCTTACGAACACACTCAAGTCGCTATGTGACACCCTATATACTCTCCTAAACCATCACGTGGCACTCTAATAAATTAGTAAAATCATAAAAATTATGAGAATAAAGAAAAAAAATATCTGACCATCCATTATAACTTATAAACCGGTGAACCTATTATTCCTAACCATTAGATATATCTCAATTATTTGTTTCCAATAAAAGAAATCTCCTCTCTCTATATATGTACTCCTCCCTTCTGTGGTATGTACGTGAATTTCCTATTTTATAGCTAGCAACCCCATATAAAAACTTAAGTGATCATAATTGTTACTAAGTTATATAATAAACCACAACGATGCAGAGAAATCAAAATATTGAATAGGTTTTCAACGTGCGTGATGCTTGCTTTAATTTGGTTATCCAAATAGGCTAACCTATTCTTGCTAGGATTATCAATACAATGAGCATTAGGTCTACAAATGAGGGTGTGCGTGCACGTGTTTTCATCCTCCTAAGCTCTACTAGATTTATCTTTTACTGGCGAAACAACAAGCACCCTAAATAATCAGCAAATTTGCGAACACATCTAAATTTAGATCCATGGTGCCTTTAAAAAAAATTAATGATTCAACCGTGGTAAACATCTACAAAAAAGAATAATTTCTAGGGCATGTCATCCTAATTACCATTTAAATATATATATATATATATATATATATATATATATATATATATATATATATTAATAGCCTATTAAACTTCATACAAACACACCTATACTACCACGTGCTATGCCTATAAACACTACTAAACTGCCACGTGGTATTATAATAAATCGGTGAACCATATATTTTCAACTATTATATTTATCTTTTTTTTTCTTAAGAAAACCACAATCCACATCCCTCGTCTCTATCCCACCGGCACAACTCTCCTCTCCCCATTGGCCCACCTTTCCCACCACCCCATGCACGTACATATACATACATACACTTTCTTCGTCTCCAATAATTCTTTCTCTCATCTTCCTATTTTATAAATAATAATTTTAATTATAAACATATTATGAAGAAAACAAATCTAACCATCAATTTTCAATTAAATTGGTAGACTTATAATTTCATAAATTTTCATTTAAATCAGTCGAGTTATAAGTTTAACAATTGGATTTAAAGACATAAATATTTCAAACTGATGAACGCATTAAATATACCTCGATAAAAACAAAATCTCCTCACCAAATAACAACGAAACATTGAAAAACATGAAAACATATATTATATATTCTTGAATTGTTTAACATAGTAAAGATCGATTAAACGTGCGCTATAGCACTCTCAAGTCACCACATGTGATATTTTAAAACTTTGAAAAAATTGAAATTCAAAGAGAAAATAAAGTATATATCTATCCATAGGTTTCCACTTAATTTGATGACCCATTATTTTTAACTATTAGATTGCCTTTCTCTTTATAAAAAAACTTAAACCACATGTCATGTCTTAAAGATCCTTAGGATGAGAAAACAACAAATTATAGTTTCTCACTTAGATTGTTTACAAAGATCTTTTTTTAAAAAAAACAATGTACCGCCCACCTCCTTCTCCGATCATATGCACATAACACTATTGCATTGCGAACCCTTTCTCATATCTTATTTGAGTTCTACGCTATTCGTTTCTCTCCAGTCTCCTCCCTATTTTCAACTACAAAACTAAAGAGAGTAACAAATATTAAAAAGAGCATAATTTTAAGCTACACTGATAATTTTATTTTATATATCATCTAATAAATTTTAGATGATGGTTTCTTTTTTATATAAAGTCGCCACCTATTACCCCATAAATCCTCCTAGGCCTTTTAAACCGATAAGCCCATTATTTTCAACCATTAGTTCTATCTCATCTTAAAAGACAAGCGTGTATTTATAATACATCATCTTCCAAAATAATATATTGCACAACCATATTTCTTCATCCAATATTATTTGCGCTAGGTTGCATGGAGTCTCACACACTCTCTACATGGAATGTTCACATATGGAATCTTTCTCAAATTAAACAATAATATAAACCCATGGATTTAGTGGAGCCCCATATCTCACCCAATTCATCCGTCAATAAACAATGACAACCTATATTCAATTAAAAAACATCTTACTTTTGATTTTACACTTAATTTTCTATACATGTTTTCTAACACAAAATATGTCTACCCACTTAGTAGATGATGAAGAATATTATAAATAATTGCTTGTATGGATTAATTAAATATGATATGTTATAAAGATAACTATAGCTAGGTTAGACAATTATAAAAGCAATGCTAATGAAAACAATTTATGGAGAAATAATATATTGTAGATGTTCAAACATAGTGTACGACACATGCCCGCGCGAATGTGCGGGCTATCTTCCTAGTTTATATAATAGTTGCTTACTATACTATTAATATATACTCCCACATGTCATACACACGTTATGTCTTAGAGTCCGTGTTGCAGCTAGCTATAGATCTGTAGACCGCTGCTCTTCTCTCTCATCTTTTATCTTATTAAAATATGTTTATAGCTAGCTAATAGTCTTCTATTGTATGTGCTCTAATATATATTCATATTATACATATATGGAATGGTTGAACGGCTATTATCTATATGATATATATGGTCGTTGCTTTGATTTGATGTCCGAATAAATATTCGCAATCGATAGTATTCGTATCCGTATTGGTACGTATTCGTTCCGTATTTATTCCCGAGATTATTTGGGTCTGTATTCGTACCCGATAATATTCATGTCCGACCCGATCCCGATTATAAAATGTGGGTTAGGAATGGGAAGGATGAGATCCGACCGAACCCGACCCGTTTTCACCCTTGCATGACAGCAACACCTCGTGGATGATCCGATCAAGGTTGGTGTCCCCGGGCCCACCTGGCATCGTTACTCGTACAGCCTTCTCCTTCCACTCTTTGAGCCTCGCCAGCAGCGCGAGGAGGTGGCCGAGGCAGTTCGTCATGGTAGACTGGCACAGCGCGGGGATGTCCTGCGTGGCGTCCTCGTCCTCGGCACCGGGCGTCGCCAACAGGAAAATTAAACTTGTACAAGTTGCAACAAAAAGAGCAAATTAAACTGAAAATAGTTATCGTATATTCGCAGCTATATTTGTTATTTTTGTTACAACTTGCAGAAGTTGAATTTAAACTTATATGTTTATGGAGTGATATATTTCATATTAATCTATGTTGCTAATTTTTTTCAAATGTTTTGATGAATATTTAGGTGACATGTACGAAACTAGAGGATATTCCCTCGAGGAATGAAATCACTTTCCTGCTTTAATGGTGCTGTTTGCTAGAATCTGTTGCTGCTGCTGTTGCTGGAATGATACTGCTACTGCTGAAGATTGGTGCTGTTGCTTCTGGAAATTCTGTGGCATCTGGAAATTATGTTGCTGCTCCAGGAATTTGTGCTGCTGCTTCTGAAGCTGATATAATGCAAGAATTTGTGCTGATGCTGATGCTGGAATGATGGAATGATGCTGCTGTTGCTGCTATTTTTTTTTTTTGTGCTGCTGAAACTGCAGTGCTGCTGCTGCTAAACTGCACTGAAATTGCTGCTAATGCTGCTGAGATAGCTTCTGTTGCTGTGCTAGCTGCTCCTTCTGCTGAAACTGCTGCTTGGACTGCTGAAAATATAAGCAGTTTCAGCTGAAAATCAGCTGCTGATTCTGGAATATATGAAAATTAGCTGCTGCAGGAGGAATTTTGCTGCTGTTGCTGGAATGTAACTGTTGCTGCTGGAAAATGCTCTGTTCTTGCTGGAAATGCTGCTGCTATTCTTTGCTGGAATGTTGCTCCTACTGATGCATAAACTGCTGCTGATAAAATTGTTGTTGCTGGCTTGCTGCTGTGAGTGCTGATTGTACTGCTTCTGCTGCTGAAAATTTGTCACGAAAATGCAGACATGTGTGTTGATTGTGCTGTGTGGTAGCAGCTGTGTGTGCTGCTGCTGTGTGGCAGGGATGGTATAGGAGATCGGCGACGAGCAGCAGGGCGCGCGCCGAGAGATCGGCCAGCGGCGTAGGGGCAGGGAGCACGCAGTGGAGGGATCTGCCGGCGGCGTTGGGGAAGGGAAAAAACAGAAATTTCTGTTGGTAAGAGAAAAGCCCACTTTTAATTTTGAGGATTGAATTTTGATTATCTGTTGGTGGGAGGAGTTTCTTTACTTCCTATTTTCAGTTTAGGAAAACCAAAAATATTTTTCTGGGGAGATTATAGGAGGACTGCTGGTGATGCTCCAAGGGGGAGCGAGTGGATTAGCTGGTTTATTTCTAAACATAATAGATCTAACCAATTTAATTAGTGGGTCCACATGTTAATGGAAATCAACGGTTGAGATTTTTTTTCAGAATATTTAGGATTTTTCTAATTTATTAGAGTGTCATGTGACGGCTTATAAACGTTTACATAAATTCCTCGTGGCAGCTTAAGAGTGTTTATAGGAAATTTAATAGATATTTAGTATATAATAGATAAAATATAAATAGATTAGGGATTGACAGCTATTGGAAAACTATCCAATCAACTACGTGGCGCAAACAAAACCAATCGTTTTCGCCATGCATCTCTTCCCATAATGTAGCTGTAGAGGACTACATAAAGCACATAACATCGCTGCTTGATTAGTTGGTGGAATAATATTCCCTCCGTTTTAAAATGTTTGACACCGTTAACTTTTTAGTACGTGTTTGACCATTCGTTTTATTCAAAAAATTTAGGTAATTATTTATTCTTTTTATATCATTTGATTCATTGTTAAATATACTTTCATGCACACATATAGTTTTACATATTTCACAAATTTTTTGAATAAGACTTCAAATACGTGCTAAAAAGTCAACGGTGTCAAATATTTTGAAACGGAGGGAGTATTGATCTGCGATCTAACAAGTCATACAATGTTAAGCACTCTCACCATTCACCCCGAGAGTTTTATCCTTACATGACAGCAGCACCTCGTGGATGACTCGGTCAAGGTTGGTGTCCCAGGGCCCACCTAGCAGCGTCACTCGTACAGCCTTCTGTTTCCACTCTTCTGCACGCTGCCGCATCTCACGCCCCTTCTCCCCTTCCATGGCCTCCAGTACTATGGCCGCCACCTCTCCTCGCCGCGCCTCGCCGCCGATCTCCATCGCGACGCCCCACTCTGTCTGCTTGTACCGGCAGTTCATCTGCTGCTCCGCGAAGAACAGCCAGCTCAGCATTGGCACGCGGGAGGCAGGGCTCTCCAGCGTCGAGTTCCACCCGGAGTGCGTCAGGAACACGCCCACAGCGTCGTGCTCGAGAACCTTATCCTGCGGGCACCACGCCTGGAGGACGCCACTGCCCTCGATGCATATTTTGCATGCTGCTTTTCTTCACTATTTTGCATGCATAGATCCACCACAAAAAGAGGGGTTTGAAATCATAAAAAAATACATAGCAAGAGTGGAAAGGCATGGATCTAACCACTTTAGAAAAATCTCCCGAAGATTTCGAGTTCAAAACATTTCCCCCTATATTTTGGTTGTTTTCGGAGAGAGAAACTTCGGTTGAAATGAACAGTTCTCATGGAGGAAGAAGACTATAAGAAAATATTTTTGCAGGCGGACCACATAAGGTTTCGCCCGTGAAAACAATCTTTGCAGGCAGACCATATATGACGTCCACCTGCAAAGATCCTAATTATCGCAGGCAGACGTATTATACGGTTCGCCTGCGAAGATAGTTTTCGTAGGCGGCACCTTATGTGGTCTGCCTGCAATAAGCTTTTTTTTAGGTGGACGGCTAGCATGATCTCGGTTGGTATTATCGTAGACGGCCCTTTTTCTCTGAGGGCAATGCCCGCTTTGGAAAAAAAATCCCCGTGTTGGGAAGAACGATTTTTCTAGTAGTGCTGGTGGTAGCTTAACTGATTAGGCTGCAATTTCAAGTTTATAATAGTCACGTTGTCACATGTAGCATATGCTCTTGCAAGTGCTTTCATATGCTGTGCGTCTGTACCCTCTCATATCGTATATATCATTCACAGACATGGCCAGAAGCCCTGTACTATTGTCACCTCACCCATCGCGCTTAGGGTTGGGAAGCATTGGAAATATTATTGTGTCCGTTTCGGACCATTTGATTCGAATCCTTAGATCATTTTGATCATAACCCAGACCAGTCGCACTTAGGGGTGAGAAGCATCTGGAATATTATTGTGTCTGTTTCGGACCATTTGATTCGAATCCTAAGATAATTTTCCCAGACCACATAGTATGGGGGAGAAATTGTTTTTTCATCCTTCGGTATGGTGAAATTCGAAGATTTGGCAAACAAGTTTTCTTCTGTTTATATACGCTCTTCTTCAACAAAAGCAAAGACGGAATGTGGACCTACATATTAGCATAAGCATCTTTTATAGTCGCAGCTTAAGACACAAGCCAAATAAATTGTGCCAGGGGATTACGACCATTTAGTTTTTATTTTATTTGTCTATCCTCACGCAAATAAAGAAACCACTTCGACAAATAATATATCGGTTCAAATTGAACATCACTGAGATAAATAATTTTTCTGTCATCTCTTCTCTATTATGAGTAATTGATTTACCACCTAGTCCTCGTTATAAAGATAAAAAATAAATATAATTATCAAATATGTTTTTAATAATCAGGGGTTGACAGCAATTAGAAAACTATCCAATCAACTCCATGGGGCAAACAAAACCAAACGTATTCACCATGCATTTCTCTTCCCATAATATAGCTGCTGAGGAAATGCAAAACAGAAAAACTACCTAACGGCATCCCGTGGAGACGGGATAAGTGGATAACCTTCCATTCTTATCCGTTCTCTTTCTGTCTCTCTCTCTCCCCCCGATCCTCGCTTCATCGTCATCCACCGCCCCATCCTCCCTCTCTGACTTCTCTTTTTGTTCCTAGCAGGGGATTGGGACATGATTCCCATGGCAAGCCCTTTAACAAGATCAGAATTGTCCAGCGCTCGCTATGCTAATGTCACGTCGCCGGTGGTGGCCATGGGGCTCTCGTATGCTAGGGTCCGGGAAGAGATGCAACGAGTTCAAGGTGGGAGGTGAGTTGAGGTGTGTCGCAAACGATGTCTGCGACCATCACACTTGTGTGGGTGTCGAGGATCAGGGCAACGACGCTCCGAATCAAGGATGGCAACGAGAATGAATGGCATCCCTCCACCTCTAAGGAAGTAGCCATCTCATTTTCGCGCTTTCTTTTGCCTTATTTCCTTTCTCCTCATGGCTCTCATCGGTGTGAAGACATGGTACTCGCAGAGTATTTGATGTCTGGGTATCATGTTCCTGATACCTAGGTATCGAGTAACTGGTACCAAGATTATCCGGATTAGTACCATATGTAACAGGCCTGATACCTCAGGTATCATGGTACCAGGTACCTAGATCAGTCTAACACCCATAGGTACCAGACCTAGTACTGGTATCGGGTACCTGGGTATCAAGTACTTGGTATCTAGATCGGTCTGATACCTGTAGGTACCAGGTACCTAGATCGGTCTTATACCCATAGGTACCAGACCTAGTACTGGTATCGAGTACCTAGGTATCAAGTACTTGGTATCTAGATCAGTCTGATACCTGTAGGTACCAGGTACCTAGATCGGTCTGATACCCATAGGTACCAGACTTAGTACTGGTATTGGGTACCTAGGTATCAAGTACTTGGTATCTAGATCAATCTAATACCTGTAGGTACCGGACTTGGCACTGGGTATTGGGTACCTAGATATCAAGTACTTGGTATCTAGATCGGTCTGATACCCATATGTATCAGGCCTGGTACTAGGTATCGGGTACCTGATACCTAGACCAATCTAGTACTCAAATTGGCCCTGGTGTTAGCATCATAACAATCGAAACAGGTGCGTTGTGTCTCTAGTGAGAAAATGTGCACTGACGTGTGGTCCCTTGTGAGGACACGAAGAGACGTGGGCTAACAAATGAACCCTCACGTGGGGTGAAGTTGATAAAATAATAGGAGAGAGTAGTTAGTCAAATAGTCATGCTCATTGAATTATCCCGTTGGAACGGGAGTCCATGCTCTAGCAGTACTCAATGCAAAACGCAAGAAGAATTGGAAAAAGTACGAATTACCCCCCCCCGAACTATTGCGGTCGTCCGAATTACCCCCTGAACCCGAAAACCGGACATTCTTCACCCCTAACTATATAAACCGGACAAATTACCCCCCTCGACCCAATCCGCGGTGGTTTTGGTCTACGTGGCAGTCCAGTCAGCAATTCTATATATATAAAAAATTGTGGGACCCACCTGTCATACTCCTACTCTTCCTCTCTCTCTCTTCCTCTCTCTTCTTCTCTCTCTCACTCTTTCTCTCTCTCACGGGCGGCATCCGGCAGGCCAGAGCAGCGTCGTCGTTGTCGGCGGCGGCGGCAGGTGACGCGGAGGCGGCGGCGGCAGGCGGGGGACAGAGCGACAGCGGCGGCGGCGGCGGGCGGGTGACACAGAGTCGGCGGCGGCGGGGATGAGGGTGACGACGACGAGCGGTGGAGGGGCGGCGGTCGTGGCTAACGAGGAAGGGGCCGCCGAGACGGCCTCCGCGTCGGCGTCGCCGTTATGGCCAAGGAGGACACCATGCTCCGCACCGCCATCCCCATGCGCTAGAGCGTCATCGTTTGCATCTGGCGCCTCGCCACCGGTGGCCGCGAGGCGAGCGTGGCGGCGGAGGAGGCGAGGCGGCGGCGAGTCAGGGTGGAGGGGTGGCGACGGCGGCGGTGAGGCGAGCGCGAGGCAGGGCGGAGGGGCGGCGGCGGCGGTGAGTCGAGTGCGGCGGCGGAGGAGGCGAGGCGGCGGCGCAGGGGGCGGGCGCGCGCGGCGGCTGGGTGGCGAGCGGCGGAGGAGGAGGCGAGTGCACGGGCGGGGACGGAGGCAGCTGCGGGCTGTGGGTGGGCGCGGCGAGGAACCGAGGCCGGAGGCGGCTGCGGGCGGCGGGAGAGGCGCGAAGGCTGGTAGCGGGCGGGGTCAGAGGCCGCGCAGACGGCGCGCTCTGCCTCCGCCTCCACCGTCAGTCGCTCGAGCTCGCCGCCTCCACCGCGACCACCTGAGCTCGCTCCGCCGCTGCCGGTGGCTTCCCGAGCTCACTCCGCCTCTGCCTCCACCTCCACCGCCACCGCCGGCCACTCGAGCTCGCTCCGCCTTGCCGCCCGCACGAACGAGGTCCACCTCCGTCGCCGGCCATCTGAGAAAGAGAACTCGGCGAGCGGCGGCAACTGCGGCGACGGCACTCGACGAGCCACGACGCGATGGCACTGGAGCCGTCCGAGTGTTCAACGCACATCCACCGCAGGCACGACCGGAAGCTGCCCGGCTCGTCCCGCGCGTGCGACATGCACCTCGCCACCGCCGCTGCCACTTCGCCTCGCCGCCGCCACTTCGCCTCGCCGCCGCCGCTGCCTCGCCTCGCCGCAGCCTCCTCCGCCGCACTCGCAGCCTCCGCAGTCGCCGGGAGAAGAGAGGGAGTGTGTGTGAGAGATAGAAGAGAGAGAAGAGAGAGAGAATGACATGTGGGTCTCACATTTTTTTAATAAAATATAATGCTGACTGGACTGCCACGTGTACTCCACGTAGACCAAAACCACCGCGGATTCGGTCCGGGGGGGGTAATTCGTCCGGTTTGTATACATGGGGGTGAAGAATGTCCGGTTTTCGGATTCAGGGGTAATTCGGACGACCGCGATAGTTCGGGGTAATTCGTACTTTTTCCGGAAGAATTTTATATCCGAACTAGATGCTCTTATTAAGACTAAATAAACCACATAACATGGATACTTGGTTAGTAGGTTGAATATTATAATATTGATCTGCGATCTGACAAGTCATACACTCTCACCATTCACCCTGCTAATTTTATCCTTACACGACAGCAACGCCTCGTGGATGACTCGGTCAAGGTTAGTGTCCCCGGGCCCACCTGGCAGCGTCACTCGTACAGCCTTCTCTTTCCACTCTTGTGCACGCCGCCGCATCTCCCGCCCCTTCTTCCCCTCCATGACCTCCCGTATCATCGTCGCCACCTCCCCTCGCCGCGCGTTACCGCCGATCTCCATCCCGATGCCCCACTCCGTCCTCTTGTACCGGCAGTTCGTCTGCTGCTCCGCGAAGAAAGGCCAGCTCAGCATCGGCACGCCGGCGGCGAGGCTCTCCAGCGTCGAGTTCCACCCGGAGTGCGTCAGGAACACGCCCACGGCGTCGTGCTCGAGGACCTTCTCCTGCGGGCACCACGCCGGGAGGACGCCACGGCCCTCGACGGCGGCGTGGAACTCCGGCGGCAGCGCGGCGGCGTCGCCCTCTCCCCCCTTGACGAGGTCGGGGCGGACGACCCACACAAAGGCGTAGCCGCTGTCGGCGAGCCCCCACGCGAACTCCAGCAGCTGCTCGCTCGTCATCACCGCGATGCTGCCGTAGCTCACGTACACGACGGAGCTGGGCCGGTGGCCGTCGAGCCACTCGAGGAGGCCGTCCTGCTCCTTCCAGAGGTTGGAACCCACGCCGTGCAGCGGGCTTCCGGTGGGGACGGCGCGGCGGACGTGGAGGTGGAGCGGGCCGACGGCGTAGACCGGCGGCGGGAGGACGGCGCGCATGGCGTCCAGCGCCGGCCGCTCGAGGTCGTCAAAGGTGTTGAGGATGACGGCGTCGGGGAGGGACAGCCGCTCGGCCTCGCGCATGATGAAGTTGAGCATCACGTCTCCGAGGTCCGTGGTACGGATGAAGCTGGGGTAGTCGCGCAGCTGGACGCCGTCGCACATGCCGCGGGCGGCGGCGCCGTCGACCACCGTGTCGAGGTACCCGTCGGTGAGCTGCGCCGCGTCCCGGAGCGGCACCAGGCCACGGTCGATGAGCTCGCGGTAGAGGCGACACCCCACGAAGCCGCAGGCGCTGGCCGTCCACAGCGCGGCGCACGGCACGCCGATCACCCTGGCGGCGTCGTACACGAACGACATGAGGCCGTCGGCGACGAAGCAGGTGACCGGCGGCGACCCCGACGCCGGCTCATTGAGCCTCGACAGCAGCGCGAGGAGGTGCCCGAGGCAGTTCGTCATGGTGGACTGGCACAGCGCGGGGATGTCCTGCGTGGCGTCCTCGTCCTCGCCAGACATCGCCGGTAGCCCGTCGGGGATGGCGGCGAAGACGAAGCCCGGCACGCCGTCGAGCGCGGCGGCGCCACGGGAGGCGAGGAGGCGGCGGTGGTTGAACTCGGTGTTGACGAAGGTGACGTGGAAGCCCCGGGCGTGGAGCAGCTTGGCGAGGTGCAGCGTCGGCGTGATGTCACCCTGCGACGGGTACGGCACGCACACGGCGTGCGGCGGCTTATCGCCGGTGGCGCCCATCGCCGATGCCATTCTATGCCCGTTAATTAGTTTGCAGCAGAGAAAGAGAGATCGCTAGCTGTTCGTCTGGTAATGGGGAGATTACATTGGAGTCTGTTTTATAGTCAACTGAGACGTGTTAAAGTTGGGGTGTGGCTAAGGAGAGATGGATCGCTTGGAGCGATCACCCCTTGTCCCCCTATACGCTCATCCCCTTTCTTCTCCCCTTCTTCTCTTCCTATTACACCATAAATTTTAAAAAAATAAAAATAAAGTTGGAAAAAATTATGTATAGAAATACTATATGTAAAAAATATTTGAATTCAAATTCAAATTTGAAACGGATATGTAAACTTTTAACTTATAAACTTTGGGTCTATAAATTAATATTTGAATTCAAATTCAAATTTGAATCAGGCACATAAACTTTTGACTTATAAACTTTGGGTCTATAAACTTTAGGTTTATAAACATTAGATGTACAGAAATACTATATTTAAAAATATTTGAATTCAAATTCAAAGTTGAATCGGATATATAAACTTTTGACATATAAACTTTGGGTAACTTTATATGTGTAAACTTGAAGTGTACAAAATTTAGGCGCATAAATCTATCTATCTATCAATCTATCTATTATTATATACTAAAAGTCTATTAAATTTCCTACAAACGTTACTAAGCCGCCACATGGCATTTCTATAAGAAATTAAAAAAAATAAAATATTTGATTTTCATTTAATCTGGTGGACCTATATTTTTTAACCGTTAGATCTAACTAAAAAAATATCAAATAGATTTATATTTAAAAAGCACCACGTTCTACGTCGATCCATCCCGTACGTGTACGTGCATGTACGTGCATACTTCGTACGTGGCCCCTTCCCTTCCTTTCTTTTTTTCTTTTTTTCTTTTTTTTCACTCTCATGAGATAAAAACCAAATTAATAATTTCAGCCAATAGTTGTAAAAATATATGTTATTCCGAGTTGTATTCTATCACAAGTCCATTAAATTTTCTACGAACACACTCAAGTCATCATGTGACACCTTATATACTCTCCTAAACCATCGCATGGCACTCTAATAAATTAAAAAAATCTTAAAAATTATGAGAAAAAAGAAAAAATATCTGACCATCCATTATAACTTATAAACCGGTGAACCTATTATTCCTAACCATTAGATATATCTTAATTATCTGTTTCCAATAAAAGAAATCTCCTCTCTCTATATATTTACTCCTCCCTCTGTGGTATGTACGTGAATTTCCTATTTTATAGCTAGCAACCCCATATAAAAACTTAAGTGACCATAATTGTTAGTAAGTTATATAACAAACCACAACGATGCAGAGAAATCAAAATATTGAATAGGTTTTCAACGTGCGTGCTGGTTGCTTTAATTTGGTTATCCAAATAGGCTAACCTATTCTTGCTAGGATTATCAATGCAATGAGCATTAGGTCTACAAATGAGGGTGTGCATGCACCTGTTTTCATCCTCCTAAGCTCTACTAGATTTATCTTTTACTGGCTAAACAACAAGCACCCTAAATAATCAGCAAATTTGCGAACACATCTAAATTTAGATCCATGGTGCCTTTAAAAAAATTAATGATTCAACCGTGGTAAACTTCTACGGAAAAGAATAATTTCTAGGGCATGTCATCCTAATTACCATATATATATATATATATATATATATATATATATATATATATATATATATATATATATATATATATATATATATATATATATATATATATATATATATATATATATTTAGATGTCCATTAAACTTCATACAAACACACCTATACTACCACGTGCTACGCATATAAACATTACTAAACTGCCACGTGGTATTATAATAAATTAGTGAACCATATATTTTCAACTCTTAGATTTATCTTTTTTTTTCTTAAAAAAACCACAATCCACATCCCTCGGCTCTATCCCACCGGCACAACTCTCCTCTATCCACTAGCCCACCCTTCCCACCACCCCATGCACGTACGTATACATACATACACTTTCTCTGTCTCCAATAATTCTTTCTCTCATCTTCCTATTTCATAAATAATAATTTTAATCATAAAAATATTATGAAGAAAACAAATCTAACCATCAATTTTTAATTAAATTGGCAGACTTATAATTTCATCAATTTTTATTCAAATCAGTCGAGTTATAAGTTTAACAATTGGATTTAAAGACATAAATATTTTAAACTGATGAACGCATTAAATATACCTCAATAAAAACAAAATATCCTTACCAAATAACAACGAAACATTGAAAAACATGAAAACGTATACTATATATTCTTGAATTGTTTTACATAGTAAAGATAGATTAAACGTGCTCTATAGCACTCTCAAGTCACCACGTATGATATTTTAAAAAATTGATATTCAAAGAGAAAATAAATTATATATCTATCCATCGGTTTCCACTTAATTTGATGACCCATTATTTTTAACTATTAGATTGCTTTTCTCTTTATAAAAAAAACTTTAAGCCACCACATGTCATGTCTTAAAGATCCTTAGAATGAGAAAACAACAAATCATAGGTTCGCACTTAGATTGTTTACAAACATTTTCTTTTTTTTAAAAAAAATGTACCGTCCACCTCCCTCTCCAATCATATGCACATAACACTATTCCACTGTGAACCCTTTCTCATATCTGATTTGAGTTCTACGCTATTCGTTTCTCTCTAGTCTGCTCCCTATTTTCAGCTACAAAACTAAAGAGAGAAACACATATTAAAAAGAGCATAATTTTAAGCTACACTGATAATTTTATTTTATATATCATGTAATCGATTTTAGATGATGGTTTCTTTTTTATATAAAGTCGCCACCTATTACCCCATAAATCCTCCTAGGCCTTTTAAACCGATAAGCCCATTATTTTCAACCATTAGTTCTATCTCATCTTAAAATACAAGCGTGTATTAATAATACATCATCTTCTAAAATAATATATTGCACAACCATATTTCTTCATCCAATATTATTTGCGCTAGGTTGCATGGAGTCTCACACACTCTCTACATGGAACGTTCGCATATGGATTCTTTCTCAAATTAAACAATAATATAAACCCATGCATTTAGTGGAGCCTCATATCCCACCCAATTCATCCATCAATAAACAATGACAACCTATATTCAATTAAAAAACATCTTACTTTTGATTTTACACTTAATTTTCTATACATGTTTTCTAACACAAAATATGTCTACCTACTTAGTAGATGATGAAGAATATTATAAATATTTGCTTGTAGGGATTAATTAAATATGATATGTTATAAAGATAACTAATAGTTTGGTTAGACAATTATAAAAGCAATGCTAATGAAAACAATTTATGGAGAAATCATATATTGTAGATGTTCAAACATAGTGTACGACACATGCCCGCGCGAATACGTGGTCTATCTTCCTAGTTTACTAAAATAGGAAAGTAATGCGATGCCAAAAAAAGAAACCACGTGGAGGAGGGGGTTTGATCGCTCCAGGCGATCGATCGCCTGTTAGCCTTTTCATTAAAGTTGTGCGCGTCAACATTTTTCCCTATACCTGACAGTTTGAGAGGGGAAGTTTAGTGAAGATTAAGAACATATACAAAACGAGATAAATTATTAACGTATGATTAATTTTTTAAAAATTTAACACTCGATCAATATAAATTTTTAAGCAACTCTGATATAATTTTTTTAAAAAACGCACCGTTTAGTAGATCGGAAAACGTGCGCGTGGAAAACGAGCGATTTTTTCTATCAATCTTCAAGGGCCAAACACATTGGAAACAAAAAAAGTCTTAAAATTCGAGCTTCATTAATAGCTTGAAACAAAAGTTATCTAAATGGCACTGTTTGAGCTCAAGTTTGAGCCACAAGAGTGCAACACAACAAACGCCCAAAACACCTTACGCTATCGAAGAACAACTCATAGTTACATAACAAACTCATACTGCAACTGGGGGATAATAACAAAGAAATTGATGGCCAAGCAGTTGTTGCATATGCAGCTCTAATTTCTCATCTGGATTTTTCCGGTCACTTCATGCTCCGCAGTAATTGCAGCTTGACAATGAGCAACTGAACAAGTCATTGAAAGCATGCACCTCCTCCGTGTCAGCTTCAGTATGGCCAACGCCTCTCACTGCCGACACAGTAATTTTACACTGAGTAGAGCCGCACCCGTTATTGGTACGTGGGTGAAATAGTTAGAGAAAAAATTACTGTAAAACAATTTGGTAACATCATCTAGGATAACATATATTAATCTATATTCAAAAGTCCAACACTAAATTAAGTGTGAAAAATAATGTCTGCCCTCATTGTGGCAAGCTCAAAGTAGACCACCCATATCTTACTAGCCAATATCTGTCGCGCGTTGCGCGACCATGATGCCCGTGTTTAAGAATAATTTATTATAAGAATTGTCATATACAAATAATGTGATTCTATTTAATTAGTTAAAATCACATATTCAGATGAATCTCTTGCTTTTAAGAGATTTGTTAATCAATCTTCCTTCAAAATTTGTTAATCAATCTTCGGCACTAGGTAGAAGGGCAGCTTGTTTAATTCAGACATCATCCTAAAACTTAGCTAGTAATTAGGTATTAACCAAAAAATCACAAATCTTCTCTAAGTGCATCCAACCACCTTGTTCCCTTGCTATCATAGAAATAAGAACCCTACATATACGTGCCAATCCACACGTTACATAAGGTAAACTAAGATATATGGTACAATTCCATTTGGTTAGGAGTCAATAATAACTTTAGCTTCATAATGGAAAATTGAGTGATAGTATATCCCAAGAGAAGTTACAGGGAACTAATGAATTTTGGACTACTTGTATGGATCCAAAAGCTACGAAATCACTTAGAATTTTAGTCACTTGTCTGGCCTCCTCATATATCATAGTATTACCATATTGCAGATCATTACCAACATATTCATAGCAAACAAAACAACGTGGAGTCCCAATAATCAAGGGGTGCTGAACATTTTTCTTTTCAGGAGAAATTTCGATAGGTATCACAGTTTAGAAACAAAGTAAATTCAGTAGAACACTTGCACATAGCAAGGAGCTACACAATTGAAAATATGCTCTACATTATCATCACTATTTCGGGTGACTTGATAGACAAGCGGACACAGGCGACGGCCATGAAGCTTTTTGCGGCGACGCAGCGCAGCAATGGGAAACAATACCCTCGGCGGCTGATGTCAGTGTTTGCCATCGAACTTGGCACCCTGGTTTGCTGGATTTGATCTTACAGGTTTACTGCTAAAATTAGATGCAACTGATGGAGTTCACATCCAACAAAAGATATCTACTCACCTTAAATCCCTCGCAAACAGAACTTGAGAAGAAGAGTTTCCTCATGGCACATATCGTGGCAAATCAGGACACTCAAATGTCAAATACTTCCAATCTGTCCGCATGCTTCCACTACAGTAGCAGCGAAACCTGATTCAGATTTCAAAGAAGTCCACATGTACATATCACTCTTGTGGTTTTGCATAATTTTAATTATTTGGCATTGTTCATGGAGCCTAGGAAATATCAGTTATATCACCTGAGTATATGGAAAAAACATGTTATTGTAAGATAAAATGTAGCATATATCTAGCAAAGGCCATAGTCAATACCAAGGAAATTATTGCCTAATGTATCAGCACTGCATAGCTTTATTGATTTAAAAGTGCCTAAAATTCTAAAATACAAAAATATGACTACTTAACACCAATATTGAAACCATTTGTTATGTAAGTTTTAGTCTTAATACATGCATTCATAGCCATGATCTACAATTTATTCTGTAGGAACATTGAAAATAAATGGAACATATGGACTTCAACACAGCGTATAGAGTATGGTGTATTCATAGTCACTACTTAACAACACAGGACCTTTGTCGAAAGGATAAGTTGTGACTCAAACATAAAAGGTTCACAGTTCCATGTTTCTTATGATTCAGATCTTAACAACTGCCGTCTTACCAACAATTTATATTTAATAATAAAACACTGTCAAAATGAAGGAAGAAGAGGGCATTACATAACTTCATGTGCTTCTCAGTTGTATCAAGAACTGCACCGATAACCATTGCAATGTTGATCCACTTGTTGCGATCAGAACTTTCTCGTTAGGAGATGACACTCATGTGAGTATACTGGTAAACAGAACTTTTTGAATCATATGTAGTGGAATTGCCAGAACTCTTGAGTTTTTCAGGTCTTCATCATAGTGAATTAGTGATAGCTTACAAACAAAATTAACAGGATATATCAACTTGTTGATTTAGTAATGTTGATTCTCTAGCAGAAACAAACTAAATTAGTATGCACCTCAATAAGAAATGAGGCAATGAACATACTCCCTCCGTTTCAAAATGTTTGACACCGTTGACTTTTTAGTACGTAATTGACCATTCGTCTTATTCAAAAAATTTAAGTAATTATTTATTCTTTTCATATCATTTGATTCATTGTTAAATATACTTTCACGTACACATATAGTTTTACATATTTCACAATTTTTTTTAATAAGACGAACGGTTAAACATGTGCTAAAAAATCAATGGTGTCAAACATTTTGAAACGGAGGGAGTAGTACTCTTATCTGCAACTCTTGTTGAAACTTCAGGTTAATTTATTCTATCCTCCAGGGTTTTCCTTTAGTATATAAATTTAGAAGAAAAAAAATCCAATCCCTCTCAGCCTGGTTCTTTTTACCATGAACATATCGTGTATGCCAACCATCCATCCCGAGCTATCTAATATTGTAGCGCCCGTTCCGTCGTGGCGCTAGCGGGAAAATTATTTCCTAAAAACCCTAAATGCGAAAACCCGTTCTTTGATTGAGTGTCAGTCTCCGTGCCAATTCCCGATCTCGAGTCTCCGATCCTCCGTCGAATTCAATTCCGAATCCAATTCCCCCAAATTCAAATCCCTCGGCAAAGTCTAGTTTGCCTCCCTCAGTTTATGGGCCGGCTTCCCTCGGCCCATTTCTCTCTCTCTCTCTCTCTCTCTCTCTCTCTCTCTCCCTCTCTCTCGGGCGCCCGACTCCTTTTCCCCTCCCTTCTCTCTCGCGCGCCCCCGCACCGCGCGTGCGCGTGCGCGAGCGCGCAGCCGCGCCGCGCACCGCCTTCGCCGCTCCTCCCGCGCCCGTTCGAATCCTCCCGCGCGCGCGCGTCGTGGCCGACCGGCCAGTCGCCGCCGCCGTCATCCCCTCGGCCCCGCGCCTGCGCCGTGTCGCCGCTCCGCTCCAAGGGCCGCGCCGCCGTCATCGCCGCCGTCATCGCTCGGCCCCGCCACTCCGCGCGTGCCTCCAAGACGCGGAGGCCGAGCCCTCCCGCGTCGCCCCTCCCTTTTCCCCTCTTTTCCCGAATCGGCAAAAGGGTGAGCCCCCTTTCTCTCCCCTTTTCTCTTTTTCCCTTCCCCTCGCCGGCGTCAGCCGTCCTGCCGCCCTGGCCGCGACCGCCGAGCGCCGTCCCGTCCTCCTTTTGACCGCCCTTAGGTCGGTTTCGCGAACCGACCTCGCCGCCTCCTTAAAACCTAGCTCCCCCTCCGTTTTCCTCCCGCATCCTCACCGCGCCATTGCCGCCACTCCCTCCTTCGCCTCCGTCGCCGTCGCGTGTGCCGTCGAAGCCGAGCGCGACCGAGGACGCGGAAGGGACTCCGGGCGCTCCTCTCCTTCCTCTTCCCCGGCCCGAGGACGGAGAGATCCTCCCGCGCCGTCGGACTTCGTCTCGGCGCCGCCCTCCACCGCACGGTAGTTTCCCCTCCGTTCTCCCTCCTCGATCCTTCTCCTCCCCCTAGATTTCGGTAGGAGCACGAGTAGGCCTCCCGTAGTTCGCCGGCGAAGCCCCGGGCCTTGCTGTCGCTCGCCGCATGCCCGCCGCCGCCGCCGCCCGAGCTCGGAAGCGGCGCTCGTCGCCAGCTTCCCTCGGCGCGTCTCCGCCCAATCCGGCGCTCGATTAGGGCTCCCAAGGTCGCGTAGATGCTCCCACCGCCGGGGATTAGCCCCTCGAGCCGCCGTCGCCGTTTCCCCCTTCTCTCGCCGCCGTCGGTCGTCGCCGCAATACGTCGCCGTCGCATCCCCTCCGGCGAATCCGAGCCGTTGGCTCGCTTCCTCTCTTCTCGGTCGACCTCCCGGTGTACGTCCCGTCGCTTGCATCGCCGCGAATCGACCGTCCGCTCGTCGTCGCCGTCCGCCGTCCGTTCGGCCGGCGTCATCGTCTTCCTCCTCGCGCCCGCCCACGTGGCCGCCATGTCGGCGCCACGTCGGCCGCGACCAGGTCGGCTGACCTCGGTCCGTCGCATCCCCGTGCGCGCGGTCCACGGCAAGCCGTGCGGCTGCACGTGGGCCCGCCGCATCCGCGCCCTCCGCGCGCCGCGCGCGTAAGCCGCGCCCAAACCCTAACCCTAGCCGCGCCCGCGTACGCCGAGCTCACGGTGAGCCGAGTCGCCGACAAGCGGGTCCCACCCGGGACCGCGCGTGGCAGACCCGGTCCACCGCGCCCTCTCTCTCCTCCGCCCGCGCGCGCGTGAATGGGCCGCCGTCTTGGGCCGGCCGGCCCATTTAGCTCGGCCGAGCCGCCCAATTCTTCTTGGGCCGCGCCCTAGCCGCCCGGGAAGTCTAATTCCCGTCCCTCCCTCCTTTAATTCCTTTTTCTTTTTAAAAGGATTTAATTAAATCCTTTTTCCTTTTTCCTTTAGTCCAAAAATCCAATAATCTTAGAAATTCCATATCTTCTCAACCGTGTATCCGATAGACTCCGTTCAACTTCCAAGATTCCCCAAACCTCGAGATCTATTTAATGGCACGCTTAGAGGTCAATAATAGGGCTTTATTTTCGCTGTTTGTTGAGTTGTCCCGTTCCGCGTGTAGTTCCGGAGCCCGAAGACCCGCAGTGCGAGGATTTCGAAGATCAAGCTCAAGATCTCGAGCAAGGCAAGTCACCTTTGATCATCTTGCACCTATAATTTAAATCTAAGTATTTCTTTTTCGCAAATATTGCATGGTTAGGACTCACACAAGTAATTGGCCGTGATTTACGGGATACCCCGTCGGCCCCCAATCCTACATTGCTGCAATTACCCTCCGTGAATTGTTGAACACCTAAAACTCCTTTGTCGACAGTTGTGCTTCGATGTGTGGGCCCTCGGGCACGCGCATCGGAACACTTTTCCCCCAAAACTTAAAATATTCAATGATGGGTAAAACTTGAGGTTTTACGAAAGACTTGGAAAACCCGACACCTGGGTCGGAGTTTGCAAACTAAATGGATTTCAAAATCGCGGACCAGGGAACGTGCTGGGAGTACGGTTCCCTGCTCTTGCAATTAAGGACCGATTCCTTGGAATTTCATCCAAACATAAGACATGTGCAACCACATGGGTGGAATGGGACACCCCTGGCTGAGTAAATTGCTAATCGGGGGAGCCTTGATGTCGAGAGGCATGTGGATTCTTCGGGGTGGTGGCGGGGAAGACCCCCGAGCTTCCTGGCACAGCATGGTCTGGGACCTAACCTGTTGTCGGTCTGGGACCCCCCTCGTCGGCATATGGCGAACCTGTGTCTGCTTTCGAAATGCCTTGTCATGAAAGCCTTTAGGTCAACCAGACGTGGCCGTTATACACGGGCTGGATGATTCGGGTTAGTAATGTCGTGTGGGTAAGGTGTACCCCCTCTGCAGAGGACTAACAAACTGTTCGAACAGCCGTGCCCACGGTCATGGGCGGATGTGAGGTGATTCCTAGCGTAGTTTTGTTTGACAACCGCTTTGTGAACAAGTTGATGTGGTTTGGTTTCGATGTTGGAAACCTGTGGCTGATGAGATCAGCCGGGCCCGGATGGCCGTTTGAAAAGCTGTTGGCCTGATGGCCGTTTATAAAGATGTTGGCCTGTTGGCCGTTTCAAAAGCTGTTGGCCGGTTGGCCGTTTCAAAAGATGTTGGCCTGTTGGCCGTTTCAAAAGTTGTTGACCGGTTGGCCGTTTCAAAAGATGTTGGCCTGTTGGCCGTTTCAAAAGCTGTTGGCCTGTTGGCCGTTTAAAAAGCTGTTGGCCGGATGCCAACCTTGTTTTAAAGACTGATACATTGCACATACTCCGACTGGACGAGACGCACTGTCTCATCCGTGTCGTTGAGAAGCACTCACCTAGATGATTCCAAAAAGAAGTTTAAATAAAATCAATTGCGAAAACATCAGCCTTCCCTTGAAGCCTGCATTAAACACTTAAATTCCCATGGCTTGCTGAGTACTCCTGTACTCACCCTTACTCTATATAAATAATCCCCCCCCCAGTTGCTGAAGAAGGTGATGTGGATCCCGCTGACGAGGAGTTCTTCCAGGAGCAAGTTGGCTTCGAAGAGTTTTAGGGTTTCGGCCTAGTTCCCAAGTCGCGCCTGTGATGTTTGGTCCAAGTCTTGGCTTCCGCTTTCCTCTTTTGTAATGCAGTTGTGAGCTCGGGGTCTGTCCGCAGCCCAACACGACTGTAATCCTACTCTATAATAAAGAGACCTCTGTTGCTGTGATATTCTGTCTCCCTGTGATACCAGCACTGTTTCCTGGGACTGGTATCGATTAACAGGTTAATTTGGAGCGTCACGGGCTAGTTCCGCTCGGGGCTAGTTCGGGGCGTGACAAATATTTCCTCTAAAAACAATTAAATTGAATAAGTCATTCAGCAATCAGCAAATTCATAAAATCTATAAAGACTTCAGTCATATGATATATCTTGTGGACGAACTATGCCCTTTCTAAAACTGAAGATGAGCACACACCCATAATTAAACAATTGACACATACTATGTATTACGGGGAGAGGGTTCTAGTTTCATTAGCAACGCATGCCTTTTAGGGGAGTAGAATGGGGCGTGGTGGTGGATGGACCGGGGACAGCGGCAGCAAGAAAGGAGCCACGCACCGAGCTCCGCCGCTGCCTCTCCCTGTTGCAGGCGTCTTCTTCCTCATGGCTGGCGAGTGCCCGTTCAGCTGTCCTCATTGCTGCGACACCCGGATCTGGGAGGGCCACGAGGCCCACGACTAGAGGCGGTGGAGATCGGGAGGAGGAGGAGGAGCGACGATGCCGCTCCGGTAGGTGTTGGATGTTGGGGGAGGGGGATGCAGCAGCGGTGGGGATTGGGAAGACGGCAAGCAGCGTCTCGCTTTCGGGAGGGGAGGCGGAGGCCGCGTAGCGACCAGGGAGGGAGGTCGCCGGGTGCCTCGTCGCAGTCAGTCGCACTCGCACAGGAGGGCTGTAGGGGCGTAAATGAAAAAAATACTAAGACCAGGGATGTGGAAGTACCTCGTTACAAAAAGAAGTCTCCGGATGGACCAGAAGGGGATTTCGCCAATGAAGGGATCCGATGGCTTGCAACGTCTGAAGCAGAAATCAGATGGTCCATAATTTTTTGATGACGTGGCGCAATATGGTTGCGAAAAACTTTACTTTTTTCACTACTTTAGATTAAACAGAACACAGTAGAGAAGACCTCCGCGGTTAACAAGTGTTGCAATTGGAAAGAAAATTACGAATACGTGATCCAATCTTTTACAATATCTGTCTCTCTCATTGAAAGGACAGTACCTTACAAGGACGTTGTACAACATTACAAAGCATCATACTTGTGGACGGAAATGCTTAAATTTATAGATAAACTTAAAATATGCTTCACATACTTATATATATTTCTTCTGGACAGAGAGAATACTGATGTACTTAGGCTTATTTAACTTCCGTTTGGGTGAGCATAAAAGAAATTCTTCATGGCACGGTTCCTAGGACTAAATTGCAGAGCGTGATCGAGCCTGCATGTGGCTAAACGAACAAAAGAAAAACAAAATTTAAAAATGAGAGAGAGAGAGAGAGATCAGGAAGGCAAAGGAAAGCGAGTTGGGGGAGAGGTTGTTTTAGTATCTCAACAACTATGCACGACTACGTCACTGATGTTTAAAGAATGTTAGCTGGTGAGCAACAAGCCTGATGGGAGAAAAAACCGAGCAAATTGGATTGGCATACTCTGTTTATTGCGTTCTTCACTTGCTCGCAACTGTTACAATTATGCGTTCGGCAGCAGCTGACTCATTCTCCACATGCATACTTTTTGAACTACTAAACGATGAATTTAAATAAAACCAGCTGCCCCTCCTCTCCCCTTTATTGGCACCAGCTGCCAGATAAAATAAAAAACAACTTTTTTTTTCTCCCCGGCCTCCTCTCTGCCACCCAGGCCGCCTCACCGCCACACCGTCCTCCTGCAGGGCACCGCCGCGGCCAAAGCTAAACCTGCTCTCTAGCCGACTGGCACACAACTCCACCCTGGCCTCGACCCTTCCGGTAAAGCTCGCCTTTTTTTCTTTTCTGTTGGGCTTTTGTCACTAGTTGTGCGACTTGATTTCTGGTTAGAGTGAGCATGCTGTTTTTTTTTCAAAGTGTACCACTCATAGGTACCGGCATCCATGTTACCATGTCATCAGTGTCGCCTAACGGGCGCTTGTTTCAAATTCGGCACCTAAGGATGGTTTCTAACCGGTACCAAAGTCGATTTCTGTAGTAGTGATCCGAGCCACAGACATGCTAAATGGCGTCCACGACTTATCAGCTAGTACTTTCATTTTTCTGGTTTCTCCAGGAACGTACCTGACCTCATCAAGATGATCACATATCCACGAGATCCGAAGACAGATCCCCTCCTATGTTATTACTCTTACTGTTTCTGGGGTTAGAATGCATCTGTGATCATCTTTAGCTAGAACTTCACGAGAACAACTGATGCCGTATGTAGGGCGACTGCTCTTGGATCCTCCCAGTCCAAATCCTTATGGTCGAGTATAGTTATCTGATACATGTATATATCTCTGAAAATTGTAATAACATACTACCTCCGTTTCAGGTAATAAGATATTTTGACTTTGACATACTACCTCCTTTTGATATATTATCATATTTGTCTATAAACTTTGTCAAATTTGAAGTAGTTTAACTTTAATCAAAGTCGAAACGTCTTGTAACCTGTGCAAACCACTCGAGTACAAGAACAGTAGTCTATAGAAGTTCCACTATCTGCTGTGCCTCGTAGCATACTTTGTGATAAGAGAGATCGCAGTCCAACATGTCACCTTGCTGATATTTCAAAGAGCACACAACATATAAATATAGAGGAAAAAGTGTGCCCGATTGCCCATCCAATTACGATATTCTCTCCGATCAGACTGTTTTGCTCACAGGATAACATTCTTTTAAACATTACCTGAAATACTCGTCCATAGGTTTTGAGAAATTACTGACTTACTCGTTCTTTATAATATATTTTAACTTGCTTGTAAGGTTTGTGTCGTTCCTGCAACAGCGAAGGGCGTTGCCGCTGCTGAAGCTGACAGAGGGGACTGATGCTTTCATCGACATGTCCCTGTAAAACTGCAACGATTAAGAAGCCGTACGTGACTTGAAATATGATAAATGCAGATGAGGAATCTGGAAAGAACTGCTTCCTTCGCTATATTTTCTAGTTTCCGGCCGTGTTTAGTTTTCCCACTATTTTTAACTTTCCATCATATTATATCACATCGAAAACTTTTATATACACATAAACTTCTAATTTTTTTTTCAAACTCCCAACTTTCTTCAAACTTCTAACTTTTTTCAGGAACTAAACACACCCAGAGTATGTGAGTCTGAATTAGTTCTCTGAAAGTGGTCGGTGTTTTGGCATGTTCTGTTCTGTCACTCAAAAATGTAAGCTCTAATGGCGCCTTTTACGCCAACTTTAGTTTCTTATTAGTTCCTTTCAATCTAGTTGCCCAGCATAGACCCAATCAAAGCCGGGCATCATTTTCACTAAAAATGTCGAAGGGAGACAATCGTGGGATCGAAGATCAACTAGAATGTACTCAACCAAGTAGCGATGTTATTTATTTAATCTTCACTAGTGATCCCTTTGAGTTTTCCACGAGAGCATGTAGTTGAGATATAAAATATCTTCATCTTGGGGACTTGCATATCCTCTGCGGCTACATGATTGCAAGAGAAATCCATGGCCAACATATGGAGAAAACGCTGTGTAATAGATACTATAAAAACCAATATTAATTTTATCTTAGCTTTATTAATTGTTATCTCTGTTGCGATGTAACTAATTTCAGTAACACAAAAGAGAAAGGGAAAAGACAAACATCGTTGATACGTATGATATCAGCTCAGCGTTAACTCTTAGTATCTATCTTATATACTAAAAGTCCATTAAACTTCCTACAAACGCTCTCAAGCCGCGACGTGGGATTCCTATAAACACTCCTAAATCGCCACGTGGCTCTCTAATAAATTATAAGGAAAAAAATCCAAACAATAATTTCCACTTAATCACGGTGGACCCATGCATTATTTTTTACCATTAGATTTATCTAACAATATAAAAACATAAAAAGCCCACTTTCCATCCCTTCACGTGACGTACGTGTATCAACCTCCACGTGTAGATACGTACGTATCTCTCCTCCCCCCTCACATCCTCTCCTTTTTCCCCCTAAAACTGACAACATTATATATTATAAAAAAATTACATAGCTTAACAATTATAATTTTTAAAGTTCTTTTTGTTGTTCTTTTATTTATAATTCAATAAATAATTCAAGTTTCATATTATCTATATTTTATTTTACTATATAAAATTGAAATACATCATTTGGACATTATATGGAAACCAAACAAGAATAAGACATTATAAAAAGAATTTGATGATATGCTTCATTTTATCTTAAGTCAATCCAGATGATCAAAATTGATCAAACTTCCTATAGAGCGCTTTTTAAGTAACCATATATCACGTCTACGGGGAAAAAATAATTTGGTGGTTCAATTAGCTTTAACCATTAGATTTATCTAAAAAACTTACCAATTAAATTTATCTCTAAATAGCTCCACATCTATAATGTGTACGTGCAGGTAAGTAGTTACATACGTACTAAAAATATTACTACGTACATGCATACTTACGCACACCAAGCCCCACATCTTTATTTCTTTTTCCCTTTCTCACTTAAATTAGATGAAAAACCAAACTAATAATTCAATGAGCACGTGTGTCATCAAGCACCTAAGATAAGAAATAATACTAAATAGGCAATCATCAACAAATGATAAGTAGAGGTTGCCACCAAGCCACAACAAATAATAGTTGACTACAAATAGATTGAGAGTATGACTAATAGGGTTCCTACAATCCTAAGAAGCCACGTAACGCTTTGATAAATAACACAAAATCTAAGAATAAAAGTAAAATACCTTGCCATCAATTTACACTTAAACCGGTGGATCCATTATATTCAACCATTATATTAGATCTATCGAAGTAATGTCTTGCTCCTAAATACAATTAATCCCTCCCTATATACGTACATACACGAGAGATGTAAAAAGAAAAAAAGAGAGTGTATATACCATTTCGCCCTGTATGGTAGTTTTTTTTTTCAGCGTTAACTCCTAGCGATGTTGTCGAGGAAGCCATGTCGTCTTGGCACCACTTGTATTTTTTTATAATGATGTAAAAAACAGTTGGGCGCTCATATAAACACATGCATACCCATCCTGTGAATACACATACACACATTATCCCCTACAAGGGGAAAATATTTGTAAAAAACCAAGAAAAAATATATAGATCCGAGAGACTACTATTCACCATGAAAATCATACGTACTTACGTAGGTACGTGCGTGCGTGCGTACGTACGTACGTACATACATACATGTTACATACATGCATACGATCGAAAATGGCACGTGGAACCACATTATATCCCTTTATAATTAGGGAATCATCTTAATAGTGTTAATAATTAGCATAATAAATTTTGACAATATAAATTATTCTTTCGTATATTACCCATGAAAATGCATAAGTGAATTAGATGTATAATAAAAGAAAAAAAACCAAAACACATATTAACTAGTATGTTCGTATGTTTGTGAAGGATGGTGATAATAAAGTGATTTTTGTTTGAATATAATAGGCATTATCATATAGTATATCAAAGTTTATGGCCTATTTTACAGAATAAATATTTTTTTATCATAAGGTAATGATTCTCATAGTGAATATGGTGAGATATCTTTTAGTACTCTTTTTATAAACAATAAGTGAATTGCCTGCGCATCTGCGTGGGCTTCTTTCCTAGTTTATTAAAAAAATACTACATGGGATGAAAAAAAAGGAAAAAATATAATGAAAGAATATTTGGGGGAATTAATAGCTAAGAGAACATAAATAAAAAAATGTGTCGACATCTTTCTAGCAAACCTGAAAATATTTTACCTTAGTTTTATTGATGGTTATCTTTGTTGCCGCGTAAGCAATTTTAACGTAAAAGAAAAAGGAAAAAGAGAAACATTATTATTGATACGTATGACATCGGCTCAATGTCAACTCTTAGTATTTATTAAAAAGAATTACTACATGGGGTGAAAAAAAAGAAGGATGGATTAATACATATAAGAGAACATAAATAAATGTGTCGACATCTTTGTGTTAAATCCGAAAATATTTTACCCTTGCTGTATTCATGGTTATCTCTGTTCTGTTGCCGTGTAAGCAATTTTGGTAACATAAGATAGAAAGGGGAGAAAAAAAAGAAACATCATTCATACGCACGATATATTAGCTCAACATCAACTCTTAGCATTTTAAAAGGAAAATTTACTGCATTGGATGGATAAAATTAAGAAAAGAACGATAATAAAATATTATTTTGGTAAATTAATAGCTAACAGTTCTTGTCTTATATTGTAAAAGGGTAGTTTTCTTAGTGACAACCATTTACTAAGGGCTCCAACGAGATTCTAGTAAAGCTTAGGTTTCGTTCGTTTAAAACTAATTACCTCGTAATTAATTAAATATTAATTATTGTAACTTAAAAATAGATTTATTTGAACTTTTTATAAAACAACTTCTATATAAATTATATTTAAAATATGCACCGTTTAGCTGGGAAGCGTACTAATGAAAACCAAGGAAAATTTGTGGAAGTGATTTCTGTAACTTAGGGCATCCACGATGTAGTCTAAGGGTGTGTTTGAGGAGAAGGGGATTGAGGAGATTGGGAAGATACGCAAAACGAGGTGAGCTATTAGCGCATGATTAATTGAGTATTAATTATTTTAAATTTTAAAAATGGATTTGTAGCGCCCGTTCCGTCGTGGCGCTAGCGGGAAAATTATTTCCTAAAAACCCTAAATGCGAAAACCCGTTCTTTGATTTAGTGTCAGTCTCCGTGCCAATTCCCGATCTCGAGTCTCCGATCCTCCGTCGAATTCAATTCCGAATCCAATTCCCCCAAATTCAAATCCCTCGGCAAAGTCTAGTTTGCCTCCCTCAGTTTGTGGGCCGGCTTCCCTCGGCCCATTTCTCTCTTTCTCTCTCTTTCTCTCTCTCTCTCTCTCTCTCTCTCCCTCTCTCTCGGGCGCCCGACTCCTTTTCCCCTCCCTTCTCTCTCGCGCGCCCCCGCACCGCGCGTGCGCGTGCGCGAGCGCGTAGCCGCGCCGCGCACCGCCTTCGCCGCTCCTCCCGCGCCCGTTCGAATCCTCCCGCGCGCGCGCGTCGTGGCCGACCGGCCAGTCGCCGCCGCCGTCATCCCCTCGGCCCCGCGCCTGCGCCGTGTCGCCGCTCCGCTCCAAGGGCCGCGCCGCCGTCATCGCTCGGCCCCGCCACTCCGCGCGTGCCTCCAAGACGCGGAGGCCGAGCCCTCCCGCGTCGCCCCTCCCTTTCCCCTCTTTTCCCGAATCGGCAAAAGGGTGAGCCCCCTTTCTCTTCCCTTTTCTCTTTTTCCCTTCCCCTCGCCGGCGTCAGCCGTCCTGCCGCCCTGGCCGCGACCGCCGAGCGCCGTCCCGTCCTCCTTTTGACCGCCCTTAGGTCGGTTTCGCGAACCGACCTCGCCGCCTCCTTAAAACCTAGCTCCCCCTCCGTTTTCCTCCCGCATCCTCACCGCGCCATTGCCGCCACTCCCTCCTTCGCCTCCGTCGCCGTCGCGTGTGCCGTCGAAGCCGAGCGCGACCGAGGACGCGGAAGGGACTCCGGGCGCTCCTCTCCTTCCTCTTCCCCGGCCCGAGGACGGAGAGATCCTCCCGCGCCGTCGGACTTCGTCTCGGCGCCGCCCTCCACCGCACGGTAGTTTCCCCTCCGTTCTCCCTCCTCGATCCTTCTCCTCCCCCTAGATTTCGGTAGGAGCACGAGTAGGCCTCCCGTAGTTCGCCGGCGAAGCCCCGGGCCTTGCCGTCGCTCGCCGCATGCCCGCCGCCGCCGCCGCCCGAGCTCGGAAGCGGCGCTCGTCGCCAGCTTCCCTCGGCGCGTCTCCGCCCAATCCGGCGCTCGATTAGGGCTCCCAAGGTCGCGTAGATGCTCCCACCGCCGGGGATTAGCCCCTCGAGCCGCCGTCGCCGTTTCCCCCTTCTCTCGCCGCCGTCGGTCGTCGCCGCAATACGTCGCCGTCGCATCCCCTCCGGCGAATCCGAGCCGTTGGCTCGCTTCCTCTCTTCTCGGTCGACCTCCCGGTGTACGTCCCGTCGCTTGCATCGCCGCGAATCGACCGTCCGCTCGTCGTCGCCGTCCGCCGTCCGTTCGGCCGGCGTCATCGTCTTCCTCCTCGCGCCCGCCCACGTGGCCGCCACGTCGGCGCCACGTCGGCCGCGACCGGGTCGGCTGACCTCGGTCCGTCGCATCCCCGTGCGCGCGGTCCACGGCAAGCCGTGCGGCTGCACGTGGGCCCGCCGCATCCGCGCCCTCCGCGCGCCGCGCGCGTAAGCCGCGCCCAAACCCTAACCCTAGCCGCGCCCGCGTACGCCGAGCTCACGGTGAGCCGAGTCGCCGACAAGCGGGTCCCACCCGGGACCGCGCGTGGCAGACCCGGTCCACCGCGCCCTCTCTCTCCTCCGCCCGCGCGCGCGTGAATGGGCCGCCGTCTTGGGCCGGCCGGCCCATTTAGCTCGGCCGAGCCGCCCAATTCTTCTTGGGCCGCGCCCTAGCCGCCCGGGAAGTCTAATTCCCGTCCCTCCCTCCTTTAATTCCTTTTTCTTTTTAAAAGGATTTAATTAAATCCTTTTTCCTTTTTCCTTTAGTCCAAAAATCCAATAATCTTAGAAATTCCATATCTTCTCAACCGTGTATCCGATAGACTCCGTTCAACTTCCAAGATTCCCCAAACCTCGAGATCTATTTAATGGCACGCTTAGAGGTCAATAATAGGGCTTTATTTTCGCTGTTTGTTGAGTTGTCCCGTTCCGCGTGTAGTTCCGGAGCCCGAAGACCCGCAGTGCGAGGATTTCGAAGATCAAGCTCAAGATCTCGAGCAAGGCAAGTCACCTTTGATCATCTTGCACCTATAATTTAAATCTAAGTATTTCTTTTTCGCAAATATTGCATGGTTAGGACTCACACAAGTAATTGGCCGTGATTTACGGGATACCCCGTCGGCCCCCAATCCCACATTGCTGCAATTACCCTCCGTGAATTGTTGAACACCTAAAACTCCTTTGTCGACAGTTGTGCTTCGATGTGTGGGCCCTCGGGCACGCGCATCGGAACACTTTTCCCCCAAAACTTAAAATATTCAATGATGGGTAAAACTTGAGGTTTTACGAAAGACTTGGAAAACCCGACACCTGGGTCGGAGTTTGCAAACTAAATGAATTTCAAAATCGCGGACCAGGGAACGTGCTGGGAGTACGGTTCCCTGCTCTTGCAATTAAGGACCGATTCCTTGGAATTTCATCCAAACATAAGACATGTGCAACCACATGGGTGGAATGGGACACCCCTGGCTGAGTAAATTGCTAATCGGGGGAGCCTTGATGTCGAGAGGCATGTGGATTCTTCGGGGTGGTGGCGGGGAAGACCCCCGAGCTTCCTGGCACAGCATGGTCTGGGACCTAACCTGTTGTCGGTCTGGGACCCCCCTCGTCGGCATATGGCGAACCTGTGTCTGCTTTCGAAATGCCTTGTCATGAAAGCCTTTAGGTCAACCAGACGTGGCCGTTATACACGGGCTGGATGATTCGGGTTAGTAATGTCGTGTGGGTAAGGTGTACCCCCTCTGCAGAGGACTAACAAACTGTTCGAACAGCCGTGCCCACGGTCATGGGCGGATGTGAGGTGATTCCTAGCGTAGTTTTGTTTGACAACCGCTTTGTGAACAAGTTGATGTGGTTTGGTTTCGATGTTGGAAACCTGTGGCTGATGAGATCAGCCGGGCCCGGATGGCCGTTTGAAAAGCTGTTGGCCTGATGGCCGTTTATAAAGATGTTGGCCTGTTGGCCGTTTCAAAAGCTGTTGGCCGGTTGGCCGTTTCAAAAGATGTTGGCCTGTTGGCCGTTTCAAAAGTTGTTGACCGGTTGGCCGTTTCAAAAGATGTTGGCCTGTTGGCCGTTTCAAAAGCTGTTGGCCTGTTGGCCGTTTAAAAAGCTGTTGGCCGGATGCCAACCTTGTTTTAAAGACTGATACATTGCACATACTCCGACTGGACGAGACGCACTGTCTCATCCGTGTCGTTGAGAAGCACTCACCTAGATGATTCCAAAAAGAAGTTTAAATAAAATCAATTGCGAAAACATCAGCCTTCCCTTGAAGCCTGCATTAAACACTTAAATTCCCATGGCTTGCTGAGTACTCCTGTACTCACCCTTACTCTATATAAATAATCCCCCCCCCAGTTGCTGAAGAAGGTGATGTGGATCCCGCTGACGAGGAGTTCTTCCAGGAGCAAGTTGGCTTCGAAGAGTTTTAGGGTTTCGGCCTAGTTCCCAAGTCGCGCCTGTGATGTTTGGTCCAAGTCTTGGCTTCCGCTTTCCTCTTTTGTAATGCAGTTGTGAGCTCGGGGTCTGTCCGCAGCCCAACATGACTGTAATCCTACTCTATAATAAAGAGACCTCTGTTGCTGTGATATTCTGTCTCCCTGTGATACCAGCACTGTTTCCTGGGACTGGTATCGATTAACAGGTTAATTTGGAGCGTCACGGGCTAGTTCCGCTCGGGGCTAGTTCGGGGCGTGACAAGAGATGGTATCAGAGCACAGGCTTGGCCCTAGGACGAAACCCGACGCTTAGGACGACCCTAAGGATACTAAGTTCAAAAATTATTTGCGAAAAGATAAGGTTTCCTGCTTTCTCTTTATTTTCAGTAGTTTGTTTCTAAAATGGTTACTGATCCTTTCTCCCTCTTTCAAAATTGTAGATGGCAGTGAACGCCAGCTTCAGTTCCCACGGTTTTGGTGAGGGTCACCACGTCGCTCAGCTTCGTGACCTCGCCCGCTTCCTTGGCTTCTCGTGTCCCGAGTACACGGGGTACTCCGTGGACCGCACTCCCCCTCGCTGTGAGCTCTCTGTGTACCTTTACCCTCGTGGAGGTATACACGGAGCCGGCCTTCGCCCTCACCACTTCACTGTGGCCAGGCCCACTCTCCAGATCGCGTACCAGGACCTCTCCTGGACTGCGCTTCGTCGTCTGGCCCACGACTACGGTCACCGCCTCGGGGGTTCTGCCTTCCGGCAGCTCCCACGCCTTCCTTCCGGCCGTACGGACGCCAGGTACCCCTGTCCGTACAGCGAGTCTCAGCCAGTGCTGACTCGCATGGTCGAGCTCTCAGAGGCTCAGGCCACTCAGCACGACCTACTCCTTGAGGCTTACCGCTCCCTTGCCCGCCGCTACGCAGCTCTGGAGGCCCGTCTAGCCGAGGAGGGTGTCACCTCAGTTGACACTGTCTCTTGGGACTCAGGCCGCCTCTGCCACGCCAGCCACCTGTCTTCCCACAGCTCTCGCGGCTCTGCCCGCACTCCCAGTGGCCCGCGCTCCCCCAGCTCGCGTGCGCCGTACTCACCAGTGTACTCCCCCTACCCACACCCAGTTAGCCCCTCCTACACTCCAGGACACACTCCCGTTGCTTCCTCCCGCCGTGGCCCACGCTTTATCCGCACCGCGCGGAAGCGTGTCGTTGGATCCTCCACGGTGTTTCGCTTTGACCACCCAGCTCCCCCACCGCCAGCAGCCCGTGCTGCTGCCGGCCCTCGACAGGTACCGCCGGTCCCTTCGCTTCAGCCGATCGACGTCTCTTCGACAGAGGAGGCGACTACAGGAGGCAGTCAGGCAGACGAGGAGTAGAGGAGTCAGTCGTCAGCAGCCGTCCGTGAGATAGGCCCTTTTGTTCCGCCGCCAACTCTTTTGGAGTCGTGGCGAGGTAGTGCGTGCGTGTGTTTGATGTGGGTGTTGTTTGGTAGTCTGGTTCTCCTAGGAGGTGTGCGTACAGTCAAGCTCGGCGTAGCTCTGTGACTTGTCCACACCCGTTGTATCAGGTGTCTTTATGATTTGAGAAAACCCAGTTTATGCCTAGTGTGTGCTATCTAGTTGTTATTTATTTTGTTTCTCGCCTTCCCTAAGTGCTTATCTGATTCTTACCCCGCCCTCTTCTGGGAGTTTAGATGGCTAGTCGCCCCCGCCGTGCTACCCGTGCACCAGCCCGCCTCGGTTTTGAGGAAAGAAGGGCAGAGACTGAAGCAAATCGTGAGTCAGATAATGAGCAGTCTCACCACAGCAGCCGTTCACACCATACAGCTTCCCGCAATGCAGAAGTCGAGCAACCCCATCGCAGCAATCGCTCGCATCGCTCAGCTTCCCGTACTGCTGAAGTGGAACAGTCTCACCGCTCACACCACACCGCCAGTCATAATTCTGGAGAAGAACGCATCCCATCCCCACCACATGTTGAGAATAACATGCAACACTTGATGGCAGTTCAGACACAGATCTTGCAAGGATTAGCCACAGCCATAGCCGGATTTCAGCATAACGCGCATGGAAATGGCCATCCCCACATGGGTAACAATAGGCCCAAGCTAACAGACTTTCTGAGGTCTCGTCCGCCAGAATTCACTCAGACCGTCGAGCCCGTCGAGGCTGACGATTGGCTGAAAGATGTTGAACGAAAACTCAACTTAGTGCAGTGCACTCCTGTTGAGAAGACGCTCTACGCCTCTCACCAGCTAAGAGGACCTGCTGCAGATTGGTGGGAGAATTATTGCAATGCACACCCTGAACCCACTAACATCGCTTGGGATGAGTTTGCTACGGCCTTCCGTGCAGCTCATGTGCCCGAAAGCGCCATTGATATGAAGAAAGAGGAATTTAGCAAGCTTAACCAAGGCAATAGTAGCGTCAATGAATACCTAAGTCAGTTCAACAAGTTGGCTCGGTATGCTCCTGAGGAAGTGGACACAGACAAGAAGAAGATCAGGAAGTTCCTAAAAGGTGTCGCAGTTGGAATGAGACTCCAGTTGCTTGCCCATGATTTCCCCACCTTTCAGCATATGATCAACAAGGCACTACTGCTTGAGGATGCCAGAAAGGAGGCCGCCGAAGAATATAAGAAACGCAAGTCTAACCATCAGGGCAATTCTTCCCGAGGCGCACCTCGCCCTCGCTTTGGACAACCCATGCAATATCACCAGACGGTCACTCAAGTTAACCGCCAGCCAGGCTATGCCCCTCGACAACAAGTGAACCATCCAGCACCTCAGCCGCAGCAGCATGCCCCAAGTGGCAATACTGCGCCAAACAGTGCTACCTCCTTCAAATCACCGTCAGGACCGTCAGCAGTCCAGTGTTTCCGGTGCAAACAGATGGGTCACTTTGCCAGGCAGTGCCCTCAGAATCCCCCCAGCACCAACTCAGGACATGCTAATGGCAGCACAGCCAGAACTCCTACTCCAGCGGTAGCTCAAACTCGTCCTAGCTCTCAGGCGAGCGGACAAGGTTCTCGTGCTTCCAACCACTTTGGTCGAGGCCGAGTGAACCACATTCAAGCTGAGACCGCTCAGGATGCTCCAGACGTCGTGATGGGTATGTTCCCTGTCAACTCCATACCCGCAATAGTTCTGTTTGATTCAGGAGCTTCCCATTCTTTCATATCGCAAGCTTTTGTGAAAAGAAATGGTTGGAAAACCCAAAATTTGAGAATCCCAATGATAGTACATTCCCCTGGAAGGGATATAAGGGCAACTAAAATATGCCCGGAAGTTAACCTTAGAATTGAGGAAGTTGACTTCCTAGCCAAACCGATAGTCCTAGACTCGCAAAGCTTGGACATCATCCTAGGGATGGATTGGTTGGCTAAGCACAAAGGACAGATAGATTGTGCCGAGAGGTCCATCACCTTGCAAGGACCAGGAGGAAAGCAAATACGCTTTACCCCTAATACCCCTGCCGCAAGTCGGTCTATTCTAACCAGTTTGCAAGCCATTCCCCTGGAATCAGTGCCCATAGTCTGTGAATACCCCGACGTATTTCCAGAAGAATTAACGGGTATGCCACCAGACCGAGAAATTGAGTTCGCCATAGAACTAGCACCAGGCACCGCACCAATTGCAAAAAGACCCTACCGAATGGCAGCTAATGAACTAGCAGAAGTCAAAAGGCAAATCGAAGAACTGGAAGGTAAAGGTTATGTGCGACCTAGTTCATCCCCTTGGGGAGCCCCAGTACTTCTGGTAAAGAAAAAGGATGGCTCTGAGAGAATGGTAATTGACTATAGAGCCCTGAATGAAGTAACTATAAAGAACAAGTACCCGTTGCCACGGATTGACGATCTGTTCGATCAACTCAAAGGAGCAAAAGTTTTCTCTAAGATCGACTTAAGATCAGGTTACCACCAGTTGAAAATCAGACCTGAAGATATTCCGAAGACCGCTTTCTCAACGCGTTACGGTCTGTATGAGTTCACAGTGATGTCCTTCGGACTCACCAATGCTCCAGCATTCTTCATGAACCTGATGAACAAGATCTTCATGGAATACCTGGACCAGTTTGTTGTGGTATTTATTGATGACATCCTGATATACTCCAAAAGTGAGGAAGAACATGCTAAACACCTAAGATTGATAATGGAAAAGCTCAGGGATCATCGACTATTCGCCAAGTTCTCGAAATGCGAATTCTGGTTGGACCGGGTAGCATTGGACACGTGATCTCCTCTAACGGTGTTGAAGTAGATCCTAGCAAGGTTGAAGCCGTACTTGCTTGAAATCCGCCTAAGAATGTGTCAGAAATCCGCAGTTTCCTTGGCCTAGCTGGTTATTATCGAAGGTTCATCGAAGGATTCTCTAAGCTAGCAAGACCTATGACCGAACTATTGAAGAAGGAAAAGAAGTTTGAATGGTCAGCAGCATGTGAAAACAGTTTTCAAGAAATGAAGAAAAGGTTGACCACCGCCCCAGTCCTCACCCTGCCAGACATCCGAAGAGATTTCGAAATCTTCTGTGATGCATCAAGACAAGGCTTAGGATGTGTCCTAATGCAAGAACGAAAGGTTGTGGCCTATGCATCCAGGCAGCTTAGGCCTCATGAGGTCAACTATCCCACCCATGATCTCGAGCTAGCAGCCGTAATTCATGCTCTCAAGATCTGGAGGCACTATTTAATCGGGAACAGATGTGAAGTATACACCGATCACAAAAGCCTTAAGTACATCTTCACTCAGACCGAGTTAAATATGAGACAGAGATGATGGCTGGAACTAATCAAGGATTACGATCTAGGAATTCATTACCATCCCGGTAAAGCTAACGTGGTCGCTGATGCGCTAAGTCGAAAGACCTATTGCAACGCAGCTCAAATATGGCCTGACCAAGATCGCCTGTGCAAAGAATTGGAGAAGTTAAGGCTGACCATGGTACGGTCAGGTGTCCCTGCCAGCTTGACAGTGCAACCTACCCTAGAATCACAAATCCGAGAAGCTCAGAAGGATGATGAAGGGATAAAAGAATTAATAAAAAGGATAAAGGAGAAGAAGGACACCGATTTCTCCATAGACGATCAAGGCACAGTTTGGTGCGGATCACGCATCTGTGTACCGGCCAAGAAGGAGTTGAGAGACCTCATTTTAAAAGAAGCTCACGAATCCGCCTACTCCATTCATCCAGGGAGTACGAAGATGTACCAGGATATAAAGGCATACTTCTGGTGGGCAGGAATGAAGCGAGATGTCGCAAAATACGTAGCCCTTTGTGACATTTGCCAAAGAGTCAAGGCAGAGCATCAAAGGCCAGCCGGACTACTGCAACCGTTACCAATTCCTGAGTGGAAATGGGAAGAAATCGGAATGGATTTCATCACCGGTTTGCCAAGAACCCCTAGCGGATACGACTCCATCTGGGTAATCGTGGATCGACTCACGAAGTCAGCTCATTTCGTGCCAGTGAAAACCACCTTTGATGGAAAGAAACTGGCAGAACTCTACATGACGCATGTCGTATGTAGATTTGGCTGTCCCAAGAAGATTGTGTCAGATCGAGGCACTCAGTTCACATCAAGGTTCTGGAAGCAGTTGCATGAGGCTCTCGGAACCGATCTAAATTTTAGTATAGCTTACCATCCGCAGACCGATGGTCAGACTGAAAGAGTGAATCAAATCCTAGAAGACATGCTTCGTGCATGTGCTCTGGACTTTGAAGGTACTTGGGACCGTTGTTTGCCGTATGCTGAGTTCTCATACAACAACAGTTATCAGGCCAGCATTCAGATGTCGCCAAATGAGGCAATGTTCGGAAGAAAATGCCGCACACCCTTGTGCTGGAATGAGGTTGGCGAAGCACTGGTATTCGGACCTGATATACTCAAGGCAGCAGAAGAACAAGTTAAGCTGATCCGAGAACGATTAAAGACAGCTCAGAACCGTCAGAAGAATTACGCTGACAATCGAAGGCGTGACCTTGAGTTCGAAGTAGGGGATCATGTGTACCTACGGGTATCACCCCTCCGTGGAATGAAGAGGTTTGGGATGTCCGGCAAGTTAGCTCCCCGCTACATCGGCCCCTACCTCATAACCGCCAGACGTGGCGAGGTGGCTTATCAGCTTGAGTTACCTGAAGGTCTCGCAGACGTGCACAACGTGTTTCACGTGTCTCAGTTAAAGAAGTGTCTGCGTATTCCGGAAGAACAAGTTCCCCTGGGGAATATCGAGCTGGAAAAGAATCTGACCTACAAGGAAAGACCGATCAGGGTTCTTGAAGAGGCAGAACGTCAGACTCGAAGAAAGACCATCAAGTTCTACAAAGTTCAGTGGAGCAACCATTCTGAAGATGAGGCAACCTGGGAACGAGAAGATCATCTCCGCGCCGAGTTTCCGGAGCTGCTCCCTTAGGTGCTGAATCTCGGGGTCGAGATTCTTGTTAGGGGGGTTGGTCTGTAGCGCCCGTTCCGTCGTGGCGCTAGCGGGAAAATTATTTCCTAAAAACCCTAAATGCGAAAACCCGTTCTTTGATTTAGTGTCAGTCTCCGTGCCAATTCCCGATCTCGAGTCTCCGATCCTCCGTCGAATTCAATTCCGAATCCAATTCCCCCAAATTCAAATCCCTCGGCAAAGTCTAGTTTGCCTCCCTCAGTTTGTGGGCCGGCTTCCCTCGGCCCATTTCTCTCTTTCTCTCTCTTTCTCTCTCTCTCTCTCTCTCTCTCTCTCTCTCTCTCCCTCTCTCTCGGGCGCCCGACTCCTTTTCCCCTCCCTTCTCTCTCGCGCGCCCCCGCACCGCGCGTGCGCGTGCGCGAGCGCGTAGCCGCGCCGCGCACCGCCTTCGCCGCTCCACCCGCGCCCGTTCGAATCCTCCCGCGCGCGCGCGTCGTGGCCGACCGGCCAGTCGCCGCCGCCGTCATCCCCTCGGCCCCGCGCCTGCGCCGTGTCGCCGCTCCGCTCCAAGGGCCGCGCCGCCGTCATCGCTCGGCCCCGCCACTCCGCGCGTGCCTCCAAGACGCGGAGGCCGAGCCCTCCCGCGTCGCCCCTCCCTTTCCCCTCTTTTCCCGAATCGGCAAAAGGGTGAGCCCCCTTTCTCTCCCCTTTTCTCTTTTTCCCTTCCCCTCGCCGGCGTCAGCCGTCCTGCCGCCCTGGCCGCGACCGCCGAGCGCCGTCCCGTCCTCCTTTTGACCGCCCTTAGGTCGGTTTCGCGAACCGACCTCGCCGCCTCCTTAAAACCTAGCTCCCCCTCCGTTTTCCTCCCGCATCCTCACCGCGCCATTGCCGCCACTCCCTCCTTCGCCTCCGTCGCCGTCGCGTGTGCCGTCGAAGCCGAGCGCGACCGAGGACGCGGAAGGGACTCCGGGCGCTCCTCTCCTTCCTCTTCCCCGGCCCGAGGACGGAGAGATCCTCCCGCGCCGTCGGACTTCGTCTCGGCGCCGCCCTCCACCGCACGGTAGTTTCCCCTCCGTTCTCCCTCCTCGATCCTTCTCCTCCCCCTAGATTTCGGTAGGAGCACGAGTAGGCCTCCCGTAGTTCGCCGGCGAAGCCCCGGGCCTTGCCGTCGCTCGCCGCATGCCCGCCGCCGCCGCCGCCCGAGCTCGGAAGCGGCGCTCGTCGCCAGCTTCCCTCGGCGCGTCTCCGCCCAATCCGGCGCTCGATTAGGGCTCCCAAGGTCGCGTAGATGCTCCCACCGCCGGGGATTAGCCCCTCGAGCCGCCGTCGCCGTTTCCCCCTTCTCTCGCCGCCGTCGGTCGTCGCCGCAATACGTCGCCGTCGCATCCCCTCCGGCGAATCCGAGCCGTTGGCTCGCTTCCTCTCTTCTCGGTCGACCTCCCGGTGTACGTCCCGTCGCTTGCATCGCCGCGAATCGACCGTCCGCTCGTCGTCGCCGTCCGCCGTCCGTTCGGCCGGCGTCATCGTCTTCCTCCTCGCACCCGCCCACGTGGCCGCCACGTCGGCGCCACGTCGGCCGCGACCGGGTCGGCTGACCTCGGTCCGTCGCATCCCCGTGCGCGCGGTCCACGGCAAGCCGTGCGGCTGCACGTGGGCCCGCCGCATCCGCGCCCTCCGCGCGCCGCGCGCGTAAGCCGCGCCCAAACCCTAACCCTAGCCGCGCCCGCGTACGCCGAGCTCACGGTGAGCCGAGTCGCCGACAAGCGGGTCCCACCCGGGACCGCGCGTGGCAGACCCGGTCCACCGCGCCCTCTCTCTCCTCCGCCCGCGCGCGCGTGAATGGGCCGCCGTCTTGGGCCGGCCGGCCCATTTAGCTCGGCCGAGCCGCCCAATTCTTCTTGGGCCGCGCCCTAGCCGCCCGGGAAGTCTAATTCCCGTCCCTCCCTCCTTTAATTCCTTTTTCTTTTTAAAAGGATTTAATTAAATCCTTTTTCCTTTTTCCTTTAGTCCAAAAATCCAATAATCTTAGAAATTCCATATCTTCTCAACCGTGTATCCGATAGACTCCGTTCAACTTCCAAGATTCCCCAAACCTCGAGATCTATTTAATGGCACGCTTAGAGGTCAATAATAGGGCTTTATTTTCGCTGTTTGTTGAGTTGTCCCGTTCCGCGTGTAGTTCCGGAGCCCGAAGACCCGCAGTGCGAGGATTTGGAAGATCAAGCTCAAGATCTCGAGCAAGGCAAGTCACCTTTGATCATCTTGCACCTATAATTTAAATCTAAGTATTTCTTTTTCGCAAATATTGCATGGTTAGGACTCACACAAGTAATTGGCCGTGATTTACGGGATACCCCGTCGGCCCCCAATCCCACATTGCTGCAATTACCCTCCGTGAATTGTTGAACACCTAAAACTCCTTTGTCGACAGTTGTGCTTCGATGTGTGGGCCCTCGGGCACGCGCATCGGAACACTTTTCCCCCAAAACTTAAAATATTCAATGATGGGTAAAACTTGAGGTTTTACGAAAGACTTGGAAAACCCGACACCTGGGTCGGAGTTTGCAAACTAAATGAATTTCAAAATCGCGGACCAGGGAACGTGCTGGGAGTACGGTTCCCTGCTCTTGCAATTAAGGACCGATTCCTTGGAATTTCATCCAAACATAAGACATGTGCAACCACATGGGTGGAATGGGACACCCCTGGCTGAGTAAATTGCTAATCGGGGGAGCCTTGATGTCGAGAGGCATGTGGATTCTTCGGGGTGGTGGCGGGGAAGACCCCCGAGCTTCCTGGCACAGCATGGTCTGGGACCTAACCTGTTGTCGGTCTGGGACCCCCCCTCGTCGGCATATGGCGAACCTGTGTCTGCTTTCGAAATGCCTTGTCATGAAAGCCTTTAGGTCAACCAGACGTGGCCGTTATACACGGGCTGGATGATTCGGGTTAGTAATGTCGTGTGGGTAAGGTGTACCCCCCTCTGCAGAGGACTAACAAACTGTTCGAACAGCCGTGCCCACGGTCATGGGCGGATGTGAGGTGATTCCTAGCGTAGTTTTGTTTGACAACCGCTTTGTGAACAAGTTGATGTGGTTTGGTTTCGATGTTGGAAACCTGTGGCTGATGAGATCAGCCGGGCCCGGATGGCCGTTTGAAAAGCTGTTGGCCGGTTGGCCGTTTCAAAAGATGTTGGCCTGTTGGCCGTTTCAAAAGCTGTTGGCCTGTTGGCCGTTTAAAAAGCTGTTGGCCGGATGCCAACCTTGTTTTAAAGACTGATACATTGCACATACTCCGACTGGACGAGACGCACTGTCTCATCCGTGTCGTTGAGAAGCACTCACCTAGATGATTCCAAAAAGAAGTTTAAATAAAATCAATTGCGAAAACATCAGCCTTCCCTTGAAGCCTGCATTAAACACTTAAATTCCCATGGCTTGCTGAGTACTCCTGTACTCACCCTTGCTCTATATAAATAATCCCCCCCCCAGTTGCTGAAGAAGGTGATGTGGATCCCGCTGACGAGGAGTTCTTCCAGGAGCAAGTTGGCTTCGAAGAGTTTTAGGGTTTCGGCCTAGTTCCCAAGTCGCGCCTGTGATGTTTGGTCCAAGTCTTGGCTTCCGCTTTCCTCTTTTGTAATGCAGTTGTGAGCTCGGGGTCTGTCCGCAGCCCAACATGACTGTAATCCTACTCTATAATAAAGAGACCTCTGTTGCTGTGATATTCTGTCTCCCTGTGATACCAGCACTGTTTCCTGGGACTGGTATCGATTAACAGGTTAATTTGGAGCGTCACGGGCTAGTTCCGCTCGGGGCTAGTTCGGGGCGTGACAGGATTAATATGATTTTTTAAAGCAACTTTCCTATAGAAAATTTTTGCAAAAAAACGTACCGTTTAGTAGTTTGGGAAACGTGCGCACAGAAAACGAAACAAACAAACTCACTCTCTCACCCTCTCGAACGCTGCCAAACTAGTCAATAAGCAATAAAATATTCCATTCAGCCACCTAACCACATTGTGTAACTAGTCCATAGCAAGAAAATAGCAAAAGCCACCCATAAGCATATGGGCTGCCCATATAGAATAAAATATATTATTTGTCTCTATTTTCTCTCTCCTCTTAATACTAGTTGCTATCCATATACATTGTGAAGATAACATTAGTTATAGTCTATATATATGGGTCCCATCTATATGGACTACTTTTGCTATATACATTGGTGTTGCCCTTAGCCGGAAAGCTGCCATTAATTAATTATTACAGGAGAGAAGGCTTAGCATGCGGGTAGACCAAAAAACAAAAAGTGAATTGAGATTCTTTATTTGGGTTGTGTTTAAGCTTGCAGCTACTATCAGAGCAAGTATAGTAATGTACAGGCAGCCGGCGAAATCAACAGCTACGTCATCGAATCCAACGTGGAGGAGCGAGAAACCAAGAAAGAGAAGGAAATGGGCGAGTCGCGAGTCGCCGGCTCGGAGCGTCGTACCCGAGGCGAAACGCCCACTCCCAGCCCGTTGCTGGCGCCGGCGCTTGCTCCACAACGGATGTTTTGTACATGCATATATTAATTGCTTAGATGTTTCAATTAGGTAATGTATCAGTCAGCTTATAGCCAACCCATTATACAGGTGAGCTTTTAGAGCATGGCTAAGTGACATGGCAGTGACTTTCAGCCGGCTGCTGGCTAAGTTATTATCCTTGCTCTCATGGACTATAATCAGGATTCTAGCTGCCGCAGCTAGCTACTATCAGATTCTTTTTCACACTATTGATGGCACGGCCTATGGCCGAACGGCCCCGTTGAAGCTATTCCAAAAGCATAAAACTCTTGTATTTATCTTTTCAAGAAAGATGCAAAGTTCATGAAATGGGAGGCTTTTTCTTTTCAGCACAGAAAAAACTATTTTCCCCTACAATCTGGTACAAATTGTTGTACTTCAAAATTTCATCAAACTTCCAGCCTAATTGTTGAAAAACGACACAGTAAAATTTCCGATGCTTCCTAACCCTAAGTGCGACGTGTGAGGTGACAACAGTGCAGGGCTTCTGGCCATCTGGGTTATTGGGGTGATCCATCGATTGCTTCCTGAATATATATATATACTCCTCCATATATGGTATATATATGAGATTATATATACAGAATCATGCACGGCATGGAAAGCACATGCAAATTAGCTAGCATATATATAATGCATGTGACAACTACTGTCAGAAACTTCAATTTGCTGCCAAATTAATTAAGCTACCCCCAACCCCAACACAAAAGCAGAAATAAACTATTGTATCTGATTTGGGGCTGTTGCCATGCGCTCGTATGGTCTAGTTTGAGGGATATATTTTCTGGGACATTTATAGCAACGAACATTCATCTCATCTAGGTTATTTCATAAGTCACTCTCTAGATGTCCAATCAGCTATAATAACAGATCCTTTAATCAGTTTTAAATAATCTTTCTGGACTCAGAAACAGGGTGGATTTGTAGACATGTTTTCTATCTGTTGATAACTTCAGCAGTTTAGTTTCACCTTCATATTCTTCTCTGTCATTGGTTAGGAATCGCATATGCACGCTGACATTGGACTTGCGAACATACATTATCTGCAGTATGCATGCCATGCGTACATGAAAAAACGGGTGATGCAAGTTACCTTCAGTGATCAAAAACCAAACTATCCAAAAGGATGAGTTGATACATATTGTGTTACCATTTATTATCAGATGAATTAGAATGAGGTGTTGCTATATATATCCAGCAAGGATAAAATGGTGAGGGTAAAATGGTGGTAGACTGGCAGTGTTTAACATCATACGAATCGTTGGCAGTGATCGCTCTAATTGTGTTTTTCATCAGAGCACGAATAGTCGACAATCGACATGTAGAGAAAACGATTGGTTTTGTTTGTCCGTGCAGTTGATTGGATAGTTTTCCAATACCCATCAAACCCTAATTATTAAAAGTACATACTTGTCTGAATATATTTCTTATGCTGAACAGTTATTTATGATGGAGAAGAGGTTGACATCATAAAAAAAATATATTTATCATACTGATGTTCAGTTTGAACCAGTATATTTATGGAAATGATTTCTGTAACTTAGCAGGAGAATTGCCAATTAATTAATTATAAGAGAGAAGAGTTGGCATTCAGATAGAGAAATAAAATAAAAATGAAATTTCTTTGGCTTGTCTTAAGCTGCCAATGCTTCTGCTAATATGTAGGACCACATTCCGTCTTTGGATTTGGCGATCGAAGAACAACGTTGAAGCTAGACATCTCGATGGCAGAAATCTTTTGTGTTTATCTTTTTCTTTCCAAAAGTCCGAAGTTCAGCATACCAAAGGTTGAAAAAACTCTTTGGTTTGAAAAAACAATGCCCCCCTACGTACTATCCAGTCCAGATCGTTGTCAAAATGATCAGAAATGGACATGTTATAATTCCTGATACTTCCTAACCCTAAGCGCGATTCGTGAGGTAGCAGTAGTGCTGGGCTTCTGGCCATCGGGTTATGAGAGAGTTCCATCCATTGCTTCTTAATTTGATTATATGTGGTACCAGATGGTACAGAAGCACACTATGGAAGCACATGCAAGACCATATATATGCTGAGTTTAATTCTATCAAGAATTATGTGAACCAAACAAGGCATTAGATATTTGTCCTCTGGTGTATGTGGAGGAGAGTCAAATCATACAAAACTGACATATTCACTCCAAGTTGATAGTACGAGGACACAATTAAAAAAAATTGACAACTATTTTCTATTATAATATATACATAGATATATTGACAGGGCATCCATGAGGTGTTGCTATCAACAAGGAATAGAAGGGTCAGGGTACACACTACTACATACAATCTTATTGGTGTTGGATAGTAATGGCCCATAGGTGCTGGATCTTCCAACCGCCCCCCCTCCCCATTAGGTGGCATTGATGTGGAGAAGGGGAGGAAGTTCTCCTCCGTGCTCGGCAATCATCGGAAGGCGCCCACTCCATCGGTGAGCCCCTTTGGTCATTTATTGCGTAGTCGGAAGACGTTGTCCTCACACCGTACTTGTTTTACTTAGGCATCGGATGCGTCTCCCCCGCCTCCGCGACGGCAGAGGCTGGTGACACTTGGTGAGAAGTAAGTGGACAAATTTGAGGTCCTTCACTTGATCGAATTCTGGCAGCTCGTCTTGATGGCCATTATGGCAATTTTTCGCAAGGCGGCGCGGGCGAAAGCGGCGCAAGATGGGTCTGGAGGGAACTCCAGTGCATCTCCTGCAGTGGCCTCGACAGATGTCGTAGTCGCGCCCAAGAGCCGTGAGGCGACGCCCAGCGGCCCTGCCGGTGATCTTGTGCCTGCTCGAGGCCCGCCTGCTGACGTCCTTACCTGGGAGGAGCTCCAAGTCGAGATGGGGCGCATCCTCCAGGCCGGTGCTCGCGGCATAGGTCGTGAGATTGCGGAGGCGAGGGCGGCGGCGGCGTCGTCGGCGAATGAACGCGCCAACAAGCTGGCGCGTGACCTGGCGGAGGTTCGCGAGGACCTCCAGAAGATGAGGGAGCTAGTGGCCAGCAACGAGCGACAATGGCAGGGGCTCGAGCACCGCATGTCGGAGCTCGAGAACAACCTGTCGGAGATCCATGGTTCGCTGCGGGTTACCTACACAGGCCTACACCAGCTCGCCGGGGAGTGCGGTGTCACGACCACCATCCTGGCGAATCCCGACGAGTTCTCGCTGACGACTTCGCTCGCGAAACTGGCGACGGCGATGGAGGCGATCCGCTCCAAGCATGCGGCCAGGATCGGGGAGGAGACGTCCAACGGGATCCACACCGGGGCATGCCACGTCCTCGCGTGCATAAGGTTGTCGCACCCTGAACTCGATTTCCAGACGATCTTGGATCAGGGGGTGGCTAACGACGCGCGTAAGGACATGATAGAAGAAGTCAGTGATCTAGGAGAGTCTGTTCTCCCACTTTTTGAAGAGTAGGACTTCAGTTCGGCTGTACTCCTTAATCAATTATGCTTTGTAAAACTTTTGTCGGTTCCAACTGCCTTTGTGTGTGCAGTCATCACCTTAGTTTTCTTTAGCATTTTGATTCCGGGTACTTTGTTGTTGTTTGTATAGATGTAGAAGTCGAGGATGTCCAGCAGCGCGGGCAGCCTGAGTTGCCTGTAATTGTTCTGGCACTTGCGCTCGAGCCATATGTGCCGCAGGACGACGTGGACCAGAATCTGCCCGTGGAAACAGGCATGGTGACGACTTCCTTAGGTTGGTTCTTTTTGTTTCCATCCCCTTTGCTCTTCTGTCTGGATTGGCTTAACTTGCTGTGTTCTCGAAAGAGGAGAACAGCTTAACTTAGTCGTTTCCATGCCGAGCAGACCTTGAGAGTGCGCTTGCTGATCGTGATCGTCGCATCCAGTACTGGAGGACGAAGTTTGAGGTTGCCGAACTCGAGAGGACTATGCTGGAAGTCAAGAAGCACCGGGCCGTGGAAGCACTCCGAGGTCGCGAGGTGTGGTTCAACTCGTACCTCAGGAGTTGTTGCACAACCATGGCCATAGTCTGCAGGAAACTCCGAGTACCTCGCGGGGATCCCGAGGAGTCAGCGGCCAGATACATCTCGTGGCTGAATGGGGCTTGCGCTCAGCTCGAAGGCATCGGCAAGCGTATCGACGAGGCCCAAAGCAGGAGTGTCGTCGATCGAGCCGGTATGCCGGAGGGCACGTGCTGGCCTGTATACGAGATCGTCGTCCGCAGCTGCACCTCGAGTTCATCCGCGAAGGGTTTTCTCGTTCTTGGAGGACTCCCGCGGAGATAGACAACCTAGCGAAGTCGATGGCGCTGCTGGCGGGGAAAGTCTTCCAGTCGATGGATTGGCATTGGCCTTCTTGGTAGTCTTTATATATCTATGACAAATATCTTAGGAAAAAGTGTAATATATTTTGGAATTTTTTGCGGACTGTAAGAAGTACTTGTGAAATAGAAAGGAAATCTATCTAACTAAGCTTTCTTACTCTGGATGCGGTGTGTACGAGTGTCTTCTCACTTCGCGACTTCGATCAGTCACTTGAGTCATACACTCTCCCTAGCCCCCAGCCTTGTCATTGGAGAATTCTTCTTGGAAGATATGGCTCTTGGACCTTTGACCTGCCTTGGTTGAACAAGCACTGATCCTAGCCCCCAGCCGTGAAGTTGGAAAACCCGATTTCCGATTACACGGCTTGGTTAATACGCACGGCGAGAACTCTTACACGACCAGATCTTACATGGTCTTTCGTCTCTACAGGATCCGACAAGGCCTTATCGGCTCTGGGCGTCCCAAGCCGAAGTTCCCTTAGGTTCCTCGGAGGCCTTGTCAAGATGGCGTAAAGGGACATGAGGATAGGTTTCAACGCTAGGTGTCATCGGGTTAAGGGATCATCGGGAAGGAACACTTTGATTGTAATCTTTTCCTGAAAAAAGGCTTTATTGAAGCTGTAAGATGTCTTACAAGAATGGATGCTATTGATTTATACATAGAATTTACGTAATTGATCAATGTTCCAAGAATTTGCCAACTCGCGACCATCGCCGTCTGCAATCTTGAATGCGCCTGGCCGTAGGGCTTGCGTGATCGTGTACGGTCCTTCCCATTTGGGTGAGAGCTTGTTTCGCCCTGCTTGGCTTTGAACCCGTCGGAGGATGTAGTCGCCGATCGAAAGCGTGTGTGCTCGGATGCGCTTCTTGTGGTATCGGCGAAGGGCCTGTTGGTAGCGAGCTGCTCTGACGGCAACTCGTTCTTGATGTTCCTCGAGTAGGTTCACATCGACATTTCGCTGTTCCTCCTGATCCTCGTCGGAGTACTTCTGTACTCGTGTACTCTGATATCGTAGCTCGGTGGGGAGCATGGCCTCTGAGCCGTACACGAGGAAGAAAGGTGTCTCCTTGTTGGACGTTGTCGGTGTGGTGCGCACGGCCCAAAATACAGAAGGGAGTTTTTCGACCCACTTCTTGTCATGTGACATGAGTCTGTCGTAGACACGGGTCTTGATTCCTTGTAGTACTATGCCGTTTGCCCTCTCGACTTGTCCATTGCTCTGAGGGTGAGAGACCAAAGCGAAGCAGATCTTGACTCCCAGTCCAATGCAGTAATCCTGGAAGTCGGCACTGATGAACTGGGAGCCGTTGTCCGTTGTGATGCGGTGAGGCAATCCATATCTGCAAAATATCCCTTTAATGAATTTGATGACGTTGTCGGCCTTGATTTCCCCTGTGAGTGTTGCTTCGATCCATTTGGTGAACTTGTCGATCGCCACGAACAGGAATTTGTAGCCGCCCTGTCCTCGTGGGAATGGTCCAAGTATGTCGAGCCCCCAGCACGAGAACAGCCAAGTGAGAGGGATGGTTTGCAGTGCTTGGGCTGGTAGCTTTGTGTGTTTGCTATGAAACTGACAAGCTTCACACCGTTGTACCATGTCGCAAGCGTCTTTGAGGGTAGTTGGCCAGAAAAATCCTTGTCGAAAGGCTTTTCTGACCAATGTACGACTGGCGGCATGTGATCCACAGATCCCTTCGTGTATGTCGACGAGGAGGTGTTTGCCGTCGTCGGACGAGACGCATTTGAGAAGTACCCTGTTTGGCGCCTTCTTGTATAGATCATTGCCGATCATACAGTAGATTTTGGCCTGGCGGGTTATTTTCTCGGCTTCTGCATCGTCGTCGGGCAACTCATCGCTACTTATGAATTTAACGAGTGGGATCCGCCAGTCGTCTGTGGTCTCAATGTCGGCAACGGCGCGTTCTGCCTCTGTAGCCCCCGAGCTGATGTCAGACGCGACTGTGCTATTTTCGTCGTTTGACTCTTTAACCGATGGCTTTGTCAGGACGTCCAGAAAGGTGCCGGGTTCTAGTGGCTCCCGTCTGGACGCATGCCGCACCAGATCGTCTGGTTCGATGTTGTCCTTGCGGTATACATGTCGGACCTCGATTCCATCAAATCTTTTCTCCAGCTTCCTGACCTCCACGAGGTACTTGGATAACTCTGGGCTAGAGCACTTGTAGTCTTTGTGCACCTAGTTTGCGACTAGTTCGGAATCCCTTTTCACGATCAGTCGCTTTACTCCAAGTGCAGCTGCAGCTCTTATCCCAGCGAGTAGTCCTTCGTACTCGGCTGTGTTATTGGTCGCCCTGAAGTTGAGGTGAATTGCATGCTTGAACTGATCTCCCGAAGGTGATGTCAAGATGAACCCTGCCCCTGCTCCTTGGCTGTTGAGTGCGCCATCGAACGCCATTGTCCACGTTTCGTTGTCGGTTTGACTGTCTAACCTGTTTTCAGGCATAGTCCAATCGGCTACGAAGTCGGCGAGAACCTGGGACTTGATGGCTGTTCGTTGTACAAAGTGGACATCAAACTGGCTTAGCTCGACTACCTATTTCGCAATGCGGCCAACAACGTCTTTGTTTCTCACGACTTCACCAAGAGGGAAGGAGGAGACAACTGTGACCCTGTGGGCTTGGAAGTAGTGGCGTAGCTTTCTTGACGTCATGATTACTGCATAGAGCAGTTTTTGGATCTGTGGGTATCTTGTCTTCGCGACATGGAGAGCTTCTTTGACGTAGTAGACTGGTCTTTGGACCTTTTCTCTCTCGACAACAATGATAGTACTCACGGAATATGGCGTGGCGGCAATATAGAGGAATAATTCTTCATTAGGTTTGGGAGCAACAAGTACAGGGGGATTTGATAGGTAGCGCTTGAGTGTGTGTAGACGTAAAACACGAGGCCTGGGAGATCTGCTTAACTCCAGTGCAGGTCCAAAGCTCGCCTTCGGGTGTGTTAGCGTGCCAGTTGATTTGATCCAGCAATCAACAAGAAATAGAGACAAAGAGACCGTGGTTAAATCTATAAATGATAGCCGATCGGCTAAGTGCCGATGACATATCATTTATCTTTGAGCCGATGTCATATGTGAATCGATCGACGGTTATAAATAGATAATAAAGAACTAAACCTACTCGATCGGCTGTAGATATTACCAATATATAGTTCTTATATCGATATATATTTAAATCAAGTGATTGGGATAGATCGGTCGCCATGCCGATAAGTATAAATCACTTAGATCGAAATATATATTAATAACAGGACTATATATGTTTATAGCATAGCCGATCAGATAGATCTAGCATGTATCGGCTAATACTCTGATAGTACTCTATATCAGGATATTAAAACAAGTATAATATATCAAACAAAAGATTAATATACTTAGATGTAACAATATCTTGGCATAAAGGGCGGATTTAACATGTCAATGAAGCATATAGAGCAACCCGATGTCATACACCAAGTCATACTGTCGGAATCGGCTGCATCGGTTTACCTAGTCCGACTCAGACCCAGCCGATCCTAATCGTAGCCGATCTGGACTCCAGCCGATTCTTGCTCTGTTCTCGGATCGATCTCCGCCTCCAACTCCACTTCGATCTAATCTCCTTTTCTGATGCTGATATTACCAAATTTGGTCGTTAACAGTGCGATAAACGCCTCTTCGGCTTCCTGTGTCCATACAAATTTGTCTTGTTTTTTTAGCGGAGCGAAGAAAGGTTGTCCTCGTTCTCCCATCCTAGCAACGAACCTGCTTAGTGCCGCCATGCATCTGGTTAGCTTCTGTACTTCCATGAGTCTTGTGGGCGACTTCATGTTCTCGATTACCTTGATCTTCTCGGGATTTGCTTCTATTCCTCTGCCAGAGACAAGGAAGCCGAGCAGCTTGCCCGATGGTACTCCGAACATGCACTTCTCAGGATTGAGCATGAGGCGATATCATCGGAGGTTGTCGAAGGTTTCCCGTAGATCGTCAATCAATGAGTCGCCCGTCTTGGTCTTGACAACAATGTCATCGACGTAGGCCTCGACATTGTTCCCAAGCTGATCGTTAAGTGCCCCTTGGACCGTGCGTTGGAAAGTGTTTCCTGCGGTTATCAGTTCAAACGGCATCTTAACGTAGCAGAATACACCGAACGGCGTGATGAATGTTGTCTTCTCCTCGTCCTCTTTTGCCATGCTGATTGGATGGTAGCCGAAGTAAGCGTCAAGGAAGCTTAACAACTAACAACCAGCTGTTCAGTCCACCAGTTGGTCTATTCGAGGAAGAGGGAAGTGATCCTTGGGGCACGCCATGTTGAGGTCGGTGAAGTCGACACACATCCTCCACTTCCCGTTGGCCTTCCGCACCATGACTGGGTTGGCTAGCTGTGGACCCCCGTTTTTATAACAGGAATCAGTCGTGTATTCAGTACCATTTCCCTGGATCAAGTAGTCTGGTACACACGAATCCATAGCTGAAGCATCGAGTACTCATACACGAATGTCTTAAGACGAATTATTACATCAAAGCCCGCAGGCATTGTCTTAAATCATCGGACCGAATGGTCCGGAATACAACCAAAATCAGAATGAGGTAAGGCAGCGGAAAAATGGAGGCAGCGGCACGCCATTGCCACAGGCAACGACCGTATCTAAGACCTATTGGACCCCATCGTCTTCGTCTCCCTCCTGATAATAGGCATAGGGATCTTCGGACGCTTCATCTCCAGCTTCTGGTTAAGTTTATATATATAGCAAGGGTGAGTACCAACCGTACTCAACAAGTCATCACAGCAACAATGCACATGACAGGGAAATTTTGAAGGATTGTTATGGCTCTTTTGCGTAAAGCAAGTTTTATAATTCTTTTCACAAACCTAAGACCTAGCATAGACTGATCAAGTTTTAATACCAGTATTCACATTAAACAACGACGGTTCTGTCCACCATCCATTGTGATCCCAAGGATGGCTTCCCGCCATTGAGTCGTCATGGTTTTCTGAGGACATCCACATCCCTACTCTCGGGAGGTGGTTCCAACAGCATATAAATCATCATGCAATATCCCAACCCACACAAGTTAAGAATTCAGAGTCTAGCCAAGTGTAATACACGTCCCGGTGCTCAATAACCGCGAGCACGGCTATTCGAATAGATTGGGTTTACTCACACTGCAGTGGATGTACACTTTACCCGCACTCCGCGACTGCCCAACACATGAGCCTCGTCCCAACACATGAGACGCGTCACGGCAAAGCTTTTCGATAACCTCGCATTGGCAGTACCCGCTCCATGAACTTGTCATCCTCATGCACTCTATGCGTCCTTTTCTAGCAGTGTGAGGAGTTCTGGCGCACCCGGGGGAGAAGAACTCACACATGCATTAAGTTAATTAGGTTTAAATTCTCACATGGCAGTCCTACCGATGGCGACACCACTGTAGACACCGCCCCTCGGTTCTACCAATGGCTGCCCCACCGTAGAGCCCCTGCCTCACACATCAAGAAACCACTATGCAAGGATACTGCCTCTGCTCAGCTATCTATTCCGCTAGGTCTATACCCATACGAGAAGTGCGGTTGTACGGGAGTCGTTTCATGCTTAACTTCATGGCTCGGTCCTTAATTGACTGGGGACGGTACTTGCCTTTCCCGGATACCACCCAAATCCTCCGTCCGCCCCAGTCGAAAAACATTTGTTTGATTTTATTTTTCTTTTCACAAATCATGTCATCAACATCATGGCACTGTGGCGCTCATGCCTCCACATGCCGTTTCTCAATTACCTTCCCAAAGGTAATTGCCCAAGCATTCAGCATTTTGATAAATATGAGTATGCACAGTTCTAGAGTAGCATTGCTAAGCACTTGTCATAATTGACTATGGACTCATACGTAAACATGGTTACAAAGGAATTAATAGGCAAACAATCATCAAGGCATGGCTTATTCACAAGTGGGATGTATATTATTGCATGCAATTTTATTTGTAAACAAAATAATTTCGCAATTGGGATCAATATGCTCAAGGGATAGTGATGACTTGCCTTGCTCAGGGTCTTGCGGGTCTTGTCCTTCACCTGGGTCAGCAACTCCCTCGGACTCTATAGTTACGTGCGAAATTGATTTGAATTCGGTCAGAATTCAAATAAAGATCCAAATAAATTCAAATAAAACTCGAATGCGGAAATCGATTCTTTTTATTAACTTTATCGTTCGCGAATTAGGGCCAACCCAATTTTGATTTATATTTACCTCCTAAATTATTTTTACGGTGCAAATAATTTGTTATTATAAGTTCTTAATTTAACCTACCCCGAGCATCGTATTCAAATAACGGATTAGAAATTTATACTGCGAGTTAAATATTGTACGGAATCCAAATATTAAATGATTTAATTTACTCTTATGATTAAATATATTACGTGTCTAAAATCCTTATTTAATTAAATCCGAACTTCCATTGTGAATCGATTAATTATAGAAGTTATCCCCTATAAAAATCTATAAGATTTTATCTAATTGTTTTAGGCATTTAATTTATATCTAAATTATCTCCGCGAATTGATTTCTTAAAGAATTCATCGAGAACAAATTATATTTAAACCTTGCAATTCTATGATCAATATTAGTCTCTAATTGGATTCTAATTTATTTTAAATTTTCTAAACCTCCTATTTTATCCCTAATTCCTATTTACTTATTTTCTTTTTTCTTTCCTTTTTCTTTTCTTTTTCTTTTTCTTTTTCTTCTTTTTCTCTCTTTCTCTCTCTCTCTCTGTTTTCTCTCCCTCTCTCTCTCTCTGTTTTCTCTTCTTTTTCCCTCTCTCTCTCTCTCTCCTTTTTCCTTTCCTCCCCCGGCTTCTTCCTCCCTTCCTCTCTTCTTTTTTTCTTCTCTCTTCTCCCTCGGCTCTCCCTTTCTCCCCCGCGCTCCCTACCTACCCGACGACAACGGCGACGGCGACGGCGCAAGGGGTATGCGGCGACTTACCACGGCGGCGGCGGCGTTGGTGGCGATGCGCGGCGGGCTTGCCTTGAGGCGACGGCGCACGGCGGCTCAAGGCTTCGGTGCGGCGGCTCGAATCCGGCGACGCGGCGGCACGGTGATGGCTCGGTGGAGAAGGGGAAGAGGGCGGGGAAGATTGGGAAATGGATGGGGATGGGTGTGGGATGGAGGAGAAGGGAAGGGAAGCCGGGATTTTATAGGGGAGGAAGGGGGGAAAAAGGAAGGGGAGGGCGGCGGCAGCGTCAATGACGACGTGCGACGGTGCGCGGGGCGCGAGGTGAGGGGGCAGCGGGCGTGCGGCGCGGCGGCAAGGGGGAGGGCGACGTGCGGGCGGTCGATGCGTGCGGCGCGGCTGCAAGTGGGGAACAAGGCGACGTGCGGGTGGTGTGGCGGCGGCGCGGGAAAGAAAAAGGGGAAAAAGGTATGGGCGGCGTGCGGCGGCACAGGACGACGACAGGGCGACGTGCGGGGACGGGGAGGTCGAGCGGCTCGAGGAGGGCAAGGCCGTGCAGCGTGCGGGACGGGCGGCGGGTCGAGGATGACGACAACGCGTGCGGCGCGGCGTGAAGTGACGACGATGCGACGGCAGCGGCTGGCTCGGGCTCGGTGACGACGACGTGTGCGGCGCGGCGATGGGGAACGATGCGCGGGGCTCGAGGGCGGCGCGCGGGGCGACGATGTGATGATGGTGATGACGATGCGACGGCAGCGGTGATGGCGATGGGATGGAACGGGGAGGCGGGGCGGCACGGCGCGCGGGTCGGGGAGGCTGCGCGGCATGGCGACGAGGGCGCGGCGGCTAGGGCTCCGGCCGGCAGCGGCCCGTGCGGCGCGGGACGGCGACGCGGGCTCGGGGGCGGCGCGCGGGGCGACGACGTGATGACCGTGTGGCGCGGCCTCAGGACGACGGCGACGAGATGGGGAGGCGAAACGGCATGGCGACGGCGACGCGCGCGCGCGAGGGCAGGGGCGCTGGGTCTGGGGACCCGGTCGAACAGTTGGCGGGCGATGAACAGTGCGATTTCCCAATTTTCCCGATTTTCAGCCCATTTTCCATTTAATTTAATTTTGCAATTTCTAATTGTTGTAAAATTGATTTTTATTCGTTTGTGTGTTGTTCCAATTATTGTATTCACCCTAAATTAATTTAAATCATAATTTCATTTGTTTACTCGAATTTTTAATTAGTGTTAGTTTTTATTCTACGGCACTTAGATTTAATCAACTCAAATATATTTGTAATAATATTTTATTCACTTCAATCCACCTTTAATTTTTGTTTTAAATTATATATAGTCTACCAATTTACTTTTAGGATCATAAGCGATTAATTATTCACCGCACTCGATTATTGAACTTCAAAACCGAATCAAATAGAATATGCGAATAAAATCGGCATGATGCAATTTAATTTAAAAAAAGTTTTTTGAAAATCCATATTTTTAGGGTTTTGTTTTATTGGTCGAATTTTCAGGATGTTACAAACCTACCCCCCTTAAATAAATCTCGTCCCGAGATTTCTTACCGGTTCTCGAACAGATAAGGGTATTCCGTCTTCAGGAACTCTTCGCTCTCCCAAGTGGCTTCATCCTCAGTGTGATTACTCCATTGTACCTTGTACATGCGCCACGTTTTGGTCCTAGTTCCCTTTTCCGCTTCGTCCAAAATCCGAATCGGGTGTTCTGGATATGTGAGATCGTTGCTAATGTGAATCTCCTCCAGCGGAGCTTGTTCTTCCGGTACCCGTAGACATTTCTTCAATTGGGACACATGGAAGACGGGGTGCACATCGGCGATGGTTTCAGGTAGCTGTAGCTGGTAGGCAACTTCTCCTCGTCTAGCGAGGATTTGAAAAGGTCCCACATATCTTGGCGCTAGTTTTCCTTTAACCTTAAACCTTTTCGTTCCCCTCATTGGCGAAACCTTTAGATAAACGTAATCTCCCTCCTTAAACTCTAGGTTTCTCCTTCGGGTGTCCGCGTAGCTCTTTTGCCGAGACTGTGCTACTTTTAAACGGTCCCGAATCAGACGAACCTTTTCTTCGGCTTCTCTGATAATGTCCGGTCCAAATACTGCACGTTCTCCTGTCTCGGACCACATCAGCGGGGTTCGACATCGTCGACCAAACAACGCTTCGTTGGGCGACATCTTCAGGCTTGCTTGAAAGCTGTTGTTGTAGGAGAATTCGGCGTAGGGCAAACACCTCTCCCAGTCTTTGCTAAAATCCAATGCGCAAGCTCTCAACATGTCCTCTAGGACCTGATTGGTTCTCTCTGTCTGGCCATCGGTCTGTGGGTGATAGGCTGTGCTGAACGCAAGGTAACTCCCTAGGGCTTCATGCACTTTCTCCCAGAAATGAGAGGTAAACTGGGTGCCTCGATCAGATATGATTTTCTTAGGTACACCGTGAAGACATACTATCCTGGCCATATATAATTCGGCCAGCTTGGCACTACTATAGTTTGTCTTAACGGGAATGAATCTTGCCGTCTTGGTGAGTCGATCTACGATCACCCAGATGGAATCATATCCGGTTGCAGTCTTGGGCAACCCCACAATAAAATCCATACCTATCTCATCCCATTTCCATTCGGGAATCTTAAGGGGTTGCAGCAAACCTGCTGGTCTCTGGTGCTCAGCCTTCACCTTCTGACAAACGTCGCAGAGCGCTACGTACTCTGCCACATCTCTCTTCATATTGGGCCACCAGTATCCTTCCTTCAAATCCTGGTACATCTTGGTACTTCCGGGGTGCAATGAGTATGCCGATTCGTGAGCTTCCTTTAGGATTAAACCTCTCAGCCCACCCTGTTCAGGTACGTAGATCCTCTTTTTGTACCACAGGACATCCTTCTCGTCGGTAGAAAATTCCTTTGCAGAGCCTACCGCTAAACGTTCCTTCACCTCTTGGACTTCCTGGTTGTCCTTCTGGGCTTCTTCAATTTGGGCCCTCAAAAGAGGTTGAATGTCCAAGGTGTTTATCGGTCCATGAGGTACTATGCATAGGTTTAGCCGGGCCATTTCCTCTTTGAGCTCAGGAGCCATCTCTTTCACCTCGAGATGATTGCAATGGCTCTTCCGACTCAACGCGTCAGCCACGACGTTGGCCTTGCCAGGGTGATAGTGAACCTCCAAGTCATAATCCTTGATTAATTCCAACCACCGTCTTTGCCTCAAGTTGAGGTCTGACTGAGTAAAGATATACTTTAGACTCTTGTGGTCGGTGTAGATATCACAGTGGTTCCCTATCAGATAATGTCTCCAAATTTTCAGCGCGTGAACCACGGCTGCAAGTTCTAGGTCATGGGTAGGATAGTTTTCTTCATGCGGTCGTAATTGTCGCGACGCATAGGCCACAACCTTTCCGTCCTGCATTAGTACTCCTCCTAACCCTTGCCTTGATGCATCACAGTAGATGACAAAGTCTTTCCTGATGTCAGGAAGGACTAGAACAGGTGCCGAGGTCAGCTTTTCCTTGAGCTGCTCGAAGCTTTTCTGACACTGTTCTGACCACGCAAACTTCTTTTCCTTTTTGAGTAGTTGTGTCATTGGCCGGGCTATCTTAGAGAATCCTTCTATGAACCTTCGGTAGTATCCGGCCAAGCCTAGAAAACTCCGAATTTCGGTCACAGAATTGGGTTCCTTCCATTCCGTAACGGCCTCCACCTTAGCAGGGTCCACTGCTACTCCGCCAGCTGAGATTACGTGGCCAAGAAAAGCGACCTCTTTCAACCAGAATTCGCACTTGCTAAATTTTGCATATAATTTATGCCTCCGAAGTTTCTCGAGTACCAAACGCAAATGCTCAGCATGTTCTTCTTCGTCTTTGGAGTAAATCAAGATATCATCGATGAATACTACCACGAATTTGTCCAGGTAATCCATGAACACCTTGTTCATGAGATTCATAAAGTAAGCCGGGGCGTTGGTTAAACCAAACGACATCACCGTGAACTCATACAACCCATAGCGTGTTGAGAACGCGGTTTTAGGTATATCCCCGGTCCTAATCTTCAGTTGATGGTATCCCGATCGAAGATCAATCTTGGAGAATACCTTCGCTCCTTTGAGTTGATCAAAGAGATCATCGATCCGTGGTAGTGGATACTTGTTCTTAATAGTTACTTCGTTCAGTGAACGATAGTCTACACACATCCTCATGGTATCGTCCTTCTTTTTGACGAACAGTACTGGTGCTCCCCAAGGTGATGAACTGGGGCGTACGAATCCCTTTTCTTGCAATTCTCTGATTTGCTTTTTAAGCTCCTCTAATTCATTGACTGGCATCCGATAGGGTCTCTTAGATATGGGAGTAGTTCCGGGTATCAGATCGATAATGAACTCTATATCACGATCTGGTGGCATTCCAGGTAAATCTTCCGGAAACACATCGGCAAATCGTTGCACGATAGGCATTCCCTTCAGGGGCAGCATGGTAAATATGCCTCCGGCACGTTCGGTTAATCTAGGATCTTGATCCATGGTTGCTCGCATGTCCGATCCCCAAGGGGTGGTCAGGGTAACTTCCCTACGTCTGCAGTCGATTACCCCTCTGTTCTTTGTTAACCAATCCATTCCCAATATGACATCCAGGGTCTGGGGTATCAGAACCATAAGGTTGGAGGGAAACACCACATCCCTAAGACGGACAGGTACATCTATGCAAGCCTGACTCACAGTTATCTCACCCCCAGGTGAATGGACTATCATCGGCTTTCTAAGTCGTACTGGATTTAAGTCATGTTTTTGACTAGCCTTCAAAGATATGAATGAATGCGATGCGCCAGAATCGAAAAGGACTTTAACTGGGGTAGAATTGATAGAAAACATACCCATTAGCACGCCCTGATCTTCCTGGGCCTCTTCGGCTCGGACATGGTTCACTTGTCCGCGCCCGAATCCTGTGGCGGTCCTGTTCGTTTGTGGAGTCCTGAACAGGCCTCGTCCAACAGCAGGGGCAGGGGTCCCACGAACAGTGATCGCGTTGGCGCCAGTGCGGACAGGAGTCTTGCTTGGATGAGGGCAGTTGTTGGCGTAGTGCCCATACTCCCCGCAATTGAAGCAGTTTACATGCCTCCTGATTCCAGGGGCAGCCAGAGTGGGTGCAGGGGTGCGGTTCTGAGTCGCAGCTGGCCGGTTGAAGTTGCTAGGTGCAGCAGGGCGATTGGTGGCCACAACAGGGGGCTTCCACCCAGACGAAGTGGCTCCCTTGAATCGCTGAGGCACTCCCTGAGGTGTGCGATTCATCGCAAGTCTCCTCTTGCGATTGTTCTCTACAGTCCTCTGATCATTTTCCAGCCTAACAACCTTGTTGATCAGGCTCTGGAAGCTCTGATGGTCTTGCCCAATCATGGGTCCACGCAGCTCATCATTCAGCCCTTCTATGAACTTGTCGATCTTCTCTTCTTCATCGACAAGGTCTCCGACTGCATAGCGGGCCAACTGAGTGAATCGGTTCAGATATTCTTGCACCGTCGTGTTTTCTTGGCGCAATCTTCTGAACTCGTTCTTCTTCATACGCATCACTGCAGCAGGTACGAAGTTCTCGCGGAATGCTGCAGTGAACTCCTCCCAGGTGGGTTCTCCAGCGTCCTCTTCCCGAGCTTCTTTATAGGTATCCCACCAGTCTCCGGCGGGTCCCTCTAGTTGGTTGACTGCGAAGATCACCTTGTCGGCTTCGCGCACCCGGACAAGGGTCAGTTTCTTCTCGATGATACGCAGCCAGTCTTCTGCCTCCATAGGCTCGTCTGCTGATGCGAACGTGGGCGGCTTGGTCCTCATGAATTCTCCAAAGCTGGATCCTCCGCGATTGCCTTGGTTGTTCGCGATGGCTTGTAGCAGCTGGGTTTGGGTGGCCATGACTCCGGCCAGAGTGGTTAAGTCAGGTGTCGAAGGTTCTTCATTGCTGGTTGATGTCCTACGTCGGCTTGCCATCTGTGTAGGCCGATTAAGTAAGTATCCTAATTTTCTAACTAGTTCTTATAGCTTGATCCCATTAAGGGAGTTGTTTTGTTGTTTTGTAAGCTTGGTGGAATAAACTCATTTTAAACACAACAACAACAATATCATAAATTTCCACAATCAGTACATAACTCATGATGCAAGTGACTGCATACATACGCAGTCCAAACAAAGTTCATCCAACAAATACATCGAACTAACTATCAACTACTCGTCAATCTAGGTAAGTGGTAGGGGTGTGTCTCGCATACAATCCAAAAAGAAACTAGCTGACGCGAGATCGAAGCTGCAGTCATCCTCCGGTCTAGTCGTCCAACCATCCGCAGGATCCTGGGGCAGGTAGTGGGTGGTCGATGGCACGGGCGAACCTGAGTCCCCACGGCTCTGAAGTAGTGGCCTCCGTGTCAGGCTTGGGCTTCTTGCCCGGAGGTCGTGTGCTCTTGCGAGCAGTGCTGAGGGTGCGAGGGCCTCCGAGGAAGGTGATGCGGGGAACGGGGATCTCATCCTCTGAAGAATCAGTGGTGTCTGACTCGGCGTCGGTCCCCTCTGACTCGGAACTGATCTGGATTGGGGTCTCCAAACTGGAACCCAGCTGCGGAGAGGGTACAGGGATCTGCGGTGTGTGCACAATCTCCGGGGCAGGTGGTGGTGTCACTGTCGGGTCCTCCAGGTAGGGTGCTGACTCAGTAGCCAGCATGCTAGCCTCTCCCAACAGAGTGTGGAAGGCTGGTGGGTATGGCGGGGTGAGGAAGAAGTAGCGGTCACGCCCTACCGCTGTGGAAGTAGAAGCTCCGGTGGTGCTGGTCGTGGCTGCTCGAAGCTGCGCCTCCAGCTGACTGACGTGCTCCTGGCTCTCTCTCAGCTGCTCCTCAAGTGTATCCACCATTCCGCGGCGCTCGTTGTACTGCTCGGACAACTGCTGGAACTGGTCGCCGTGGGTCTGGAGCTGTGCCTTCAGTGAGTCTATCTCACTGCCCCAAGTCTGGTGCTCCTCCTCTAGCTGAAGCTGCTGTGCTGTGAGGTCCGTCACCTCAGTCTCTAACTCTCCCACACGCCTCTGCTGGTCGTCGATCTCCAACAAAGCCTCCTCGTAGAAGTCGTCTGCTGCCTCAGCCCATCGTGACAGTCGGGTCACTATCGGGTTGTAGCAGCAAGGCGTGTCCTGAACTGTGCAGAGGGAGTTGCCCTCCTCTCGGAATGGGTGGTGAGCAAACTCAGTGCTAGTCAACTCAGCTCGGTGGATAGAGCTGAGTCTGAGGAAGGCCTCCCGTGCTGCATCCTGCATCGCGTTCTCTGGTAGGTCGCGATAGTACCGAGTCGGGAAGCTGTAGTCCAACTCCGGAGGAACTCGTGTGCGAATCTCGACCCGAGCCTCCCAAACAGATCCACACGGTCTCACTCGGTAGATCGGAAAACTGGGGTATCGCAGACGCCTCAGCAGCCGGTGTAGCTCGATGACGTAACCCTCTGAGCGGGGTACGCTCAACTCCCAAACGGCGGGTGAGTCCTGATCTGCCATCTAGATTTTAGGAAAAACCCAAAGTCAGCTAAGAGTAAAAATTTTTGTAAAGAGGATAGTTGAGAGTAAGATGAAAATCGTGCGGGGTTTTGCAAATATAGCGTTTTTATTTTTGAAAATATCACTAAGTGGGAATTTCTCCCTTGGCCAACTTAGAAAAGGGGGTGGGGCACCTTTTGGTCTTTTCCTACAGTCGTATGGCTCTGATACCAGCTCTGTGGACCCCCGTTTTTATAACAGGAATCAGTCGTGTATTCAGTACCATTTCCCTGGATCAAGTAGTCTGGTACACACGAATCCATAGCTGAAGCATCGAGTACTCATACACGAATGTCTTAAGACGAATTATTACATCAAAGCCCGCAGGCATTGTCTTAAATCATCGGACCGAATGGTCCGGAATACAACCAAAATCAGAATGAGGTAAGGCAGCGGAAAAATGGAGGCAGCGGCACGCCATTGCCACAGGCAACGACCGTATCTAAGACCTATTGGACCCCATCGTCTTCGTCTCCCTCCTGATAATAGGCATAGGGATCTTCGGACGCTTCATCTCCAGCTTCTGGTTAAGTTTATATATATAGCAAGGGTGAGTACCAACCGTACTCAACAAGTCATCACAGCAACAATGCACATGACAGGGAAATTTTGAAGGATTGTTATGGCTCTTTTGCGTAAAGCAAGTTTTATAATTCTTTTCACAAACCTAAGACCTAGCATAGACTGATCAAGTTTTAATACCAGTATTCACATTAAACAACGACGGTTCTGTCCACCATCCATTGTGATCCCAAGGATGGCTTCCCGCCATTGAGTCGTCATGGTTTTCTGAGGACATCCACATCCCTACTCTCGGGAGGTGGTTCCAACAGCATATAAATCATCATGCAATATCCCAACCCACACAAGTTAAGAATTCAGAGTCTAGCCAAGTGTAATACACGTCCCGGTGCTCAATAACCGCGAGCACGGCTATTCGAATAGATTGGGTTTACTCACACTGCAGTGGATGTACACTTTACCCGCACTCCGCGACTGCCCAACACATGAGCCTCGTCCCAACACATGAGACGCGTCACGGCAAAGCTTTTCGATAACCTCGCATTGGCAGTACCCGCTCCATGAACTTGTCATCCTCATGCACTCTATGCGTCCTTTTCTAGCAGTGTGAGGAGTTCTGGCGCACCCGGGGGAGAAGAACTCACACATGCATTAAGTTAATTAGGTTTAAATTCTCACATGGCAGTCCTACCGATGGCGACACCACTGTAGACACCGCCCCTCGGTTCTACCAATGGCTGCCCCACCGTAGAGCCCCTGCCTCACACATCAAGAAACCACTATGCAAGGATACTGCCTCTGCTCAGCTATCTATTCCGCTAGGTCTATACCCATACGAGAAGTGCGGTTGTACGGGAGTCGTTTCATGCTTAACTTCATGGCTCGGTCCTTAATTGACTGGGGACGGTACTTGCCTTTCCCGGATACCACCCAAATCCTCCGTCCGCCCCAGTCGAAAAACATTTGTTTGATTTTATTTTTCTTTTCACAAATCATGTCATCAACATCATGGCACTGTGGCGCTCATGCCTCCACATGCCGTTTCTCAATTACCTTCCCAAAGGTAATTGCCCAAGCATTCAGCATTTTGATAAATATGAGTATGCACAGTTCTAGAGTAGCATTGCTAAGCACTTGTCATAATTGACTATGGACTCATACGTAAACATGGTTACAAAGGAATTAATAGGCAAACAATCATCAAGGCATGGCTTATTCACAAGTGGGATGTATATTATTGCATGCAATTTTATTTGTAAACAAAATAATTTCGCAATTGGGATCAATATGCTCAAGGGATAGTGATGACTTGCCTTGCTCAGGGTCTTGCGGGTCTTGTCCTTCACCTGGGTCAGCAACTCCCTCGGACTCTATAGTTACGTGCGAAATTGATTTGAATTCGGTCAGAATTCAAATAAAGATCCAAATAAATTCAAATAAAACTCGAATGCGGAAATCGATTCTTTTTATTAACTTTATCGTTCGCGAATTAGGGCCAACCCAATTTTGATTTATATTTACCTCCTAAATTATTTTTACGGTGCAAATAATTTGTTATTATAAGTTCTTAATTTAACCTACCCCGAGCATCGTATTCAAATAACGGATTAGAAATTTATACTGCGAGTTAAATATTGTACGGAATCCAAATATTAAATGATTTAATTTACTCTTATGATTAAATATATTACGTGTCTAAAATCCTTATTTAATTAAATCCGAACTTCCATTGTGAATCGATTAATTATAGAAGTTATCCCCTATAAAAATCTATAAGATTTTATCTAATTGTTTTAGGCATTTAATTTATATCTAAATTATCTCCGCGAATTGATTTCTTAAAGAATTCATCGAGAACAAATTATATTTAAACCTTGCAATTCTATGATCAATATTAGTCTCTAATTGGATTCTAATTTATTTTAAATTTTCTAAACCTCCTATTTTATCCCTAATTCCTATTTACTTATTTTCTTTTTTCTTTCCTTTTTCTTTTCTTTTTCTTTTTCTTTTTCTTCTTTTTCTCTCTTTCTCTCTCTCTCTCTGTTTTCTCTCCCTCTCTCTCTCTCTGTTTTCTCTTCTTTTTCCCTCTCTCTCTCTCTCTCCTTTTTCCTTTCCTCCCCCGGCTTCTTCCTCCCTTCCTCTCTTCTTTTTTTCTTCTCTCTTCTCCCTCGGCTCTCCCTTTCTCCCCCGCGCTCCCTACCTACCCGACGACAACGGCGACGGCGACGGCGCAAGGGGTATGCGGCGACTTACCACGGCGGCGGCGGCGTTGGTGGCGATGCGCGGCGGGCTTGCCTTGAGGCGACGGCGCACGGCGGCTCAAGGCTTCGGTGCGGCGGCTCGAATCCGGCGACGCGGCGGCACGGTGATGGCTCGGTGGAGAAGGGGAAGAGGGCGGGGAAGATTGGGAAATGGATGGGGATGGGTGTGGGATGGAGGAGAAGGGAAGGGAAGCCGGGATTTTATAGGGGAGGAAGGGGGGAAAAAGGAAGGGGAGGGCGGCGGCAGCGTCAATGACGACGTGCGACGGTGCGCGGGGCGCGAGGTGAGGGGGCAGCGGGCGTGCGGCGCGGCGGCAAGGGGGAGGGCGACGTGCGGGCGGTCGATGCGTGCGGCGCGGCTGCAAGTGGGGAACAAGGCGACGTGCGGGTGGTGTGGCGGCGGCGCGGGAAAGAAAAAGGGGAAAAAGGTATGGGCGGCGTGCGGCGGCACAGGACGACGACAGGGCGACGTGCGGGGACGGGGAGGTCGAGCGGCTCGAGGAGGGCAAGGCCGTGCAGCGTGCGGGACGGGCGGCGGGTCGAGGATGACGACAACGCGTGCGGCGCGGCGTGAAGTGACGACGATGCGACGGCAGCGGCTGGCTCGGGCTCGGTGACGACGACGTGTGCGGCGCGGCGATGGGGAACGATGCGCGGGGCTCGAGGGCGGCGCGCGGGGCGACGATGTGATGATGGTGATGACGATGCGACGGCAGCGGTGATGGCGATGGGATGGAACGGGGAGGCGGGGCGGCACGGCGCGCGGGTCGGGGAGGCTGCGCGGCATGGCGACGAGGGCGCGGCGGCTAGGGCTCCGGCCGGCAGCGGCCCGTGCGGCGCGGGACGGCGACGCGGGCTCGGGGGCGGCGCGCGGGGCGACGACGTGATGACCGTGTGGCGCGGCCTCAGGACGACGGCGACGAGATGGGGAGGCGAAACGGCATGGCGACGGCGACGCGCGCGCGCGAGGGCAGGGGCGCTGGGTCTGGGGACCCGGTCGAACAGTTGGCGGGCGATGAACAGTGCGATTTCCCAATTTTCCCGATTTTCAGCCCATTTTCCATTTAATTTAATTTTGCAATTTCTAATTGTTGTAAAATTGATTTTTATTCGTTTGTGTGTTGTTCCAATTATTGTATTCACCCTAAATTAATTTAAATCATAATTTCATTTGTTTACTCGAATTTTTAATTAGTGTTAGTTTTTATTCTACGGCACTTAGATTTAATCAACTCAAATATATTTGTAATAATATTTTATTCACTTCAATCCACCTTTAATTTTTGTTTTAAATTATATATAGTCTACCAATTTACTTTTAGGATCATAAGCGATTAATTATTCACCGCACTCGATTATTGAACTTCAAAACCGAATCAAATAGAATATGCGAATAAAATCGGCATGATGCAATTTAATTTAAAAAAAGTTTTTTGAAAATCCATATTTTTAGGGTTTTGTTTTATTGGTCGAATTTTCAGGATGTTACACTAGCCATTCTGGGTGGAGTACCTCTCTGATGAAACCAGCTTTGAGAAGCTTGTCGAGCTCTTCTCGTATGGCCTGTTTTCGATCTGGTGCAAATCTCCGCAGTTTTTGTTTTATTGGCTTGGCATCGGGTCGCACCATGAGTTTGTGCTCAATCACCTCCCTAGGGACCCCCGGCATGTCGGATGGCTGCCAAGCAAACACGTCGGCATTATCACAGAGGAAGGTGATGAGCGCGAGTTCCTATTTCTCGCCCAGTGATGCCCCGATCTTGACGGTCTTGTCGGGGTTGGCGCTGGAGAGCGGAACGATCTTGATTGTACCGTCTGGTTTTGGCGTGTTGTTTGGTTTGCTCACTTTCTTGGGTGGCTCAGCTGTGGCGGTGGGCTGGGGGTGTGCTCGACCATGTCGAGGCTCCGCTTGTCACATTGCACCGCCAGTTTTGCGTTCCCTTGAATAGTGATTGTTCCTTTCGGCCAAGGCATCTTGAGCACTTGATACGCGTAGTGAGATGCGGCCATGAACTTCGCGAGTGCGGTTCTCCCGATGATGGCGTTGTATGCTGTATCAAATTCAGCGACATCAAAGGTGATCTGCTCCGTTCGAAAGTTATTTGCTTGGCCGAAAGTCATAGGCAACGTAATCTTGCCCAACGGCTTGGATGACGACTGAGGGGTAATCCCACGGAAGGGTTGATCGGTAGGAGCCAACTCGCTTCATGGGATTCCCATCGCATCCAAGGTGCTTGCGAAGAGGAGGTTGATGGAGCTACCGCCATCTATGAGAACTCGCGCGACTTTGATATTCCGAATAGTAGGCTCGACCACGATCGGATATCGTCCTGGGATGACAGCAGCCTTAGGATGGTCCTCATCTGAGAACTCAATCTTCTGTTCGGACCACTTCATCTTGGGTGCAGCCCTCTGCCATGTCGAACAAACTTCACGCTCCACTTTCTTGTATTCTCGCTTTGAGGAGTACACTGTGGAACCTCCGAACATGTGCGAGACATGGAGATCGGAATCTGGGTGTGCCGAGTCCGAGTCCTGAGTGGTTGCCTCAGCGGCCTTCTCGACTGCACGTACTTGCTTGCCCTTCTCTAATGCCAGTTGCTTTTCCAACGACTTTTGGAAGACTAGGCAATCCTTCAGAGAATGTCTGTCCGACTTGTGTACAGGGCACCATATTCTCTTCGTGACGTTGCCTTGTGTGTCTAGGTGCTTGGGAGGGCGCTCGTATTCTGACGCGAGGACTTCCGCTTGAGCTTTTCTTTTCCCACTCTTGCAACTTTTCTTCTTGCTTGATTCAGGTGCGTCCTTGGCTGGTTTCTTCTCTCCCCCCGTTTTCGGCTTGTCGTTCTTGCGTCTCAGTGTGTCGTCTGTGTGAATGCATCGATCGACGATCTCGAACAATCTTCGAGTAGTTGTGATCCGCCTTGTTGCAAACTCCTGGGTAGTATAGTGATCTCTGACACCGGTTTTGAAAGCGCGAATCATAGAGGCGTCGATGATTTCGGGGAATGTATTTCTGCACTCATTAAAGCGCCGAACATAGTCCGTCAAAGATTCGCCCGGATTCTGTGTCAACGCGTGTAGATCGTCTTCGATCGCGTGACGCTTGTAAGTTCCTTGGAAGTTAGCGACGAACTGCTGCCACAGATCTGCCCACAAAGAAATCGAGTAGGGCGGGAGGTGCATCAGCCATGAACGCGCAGAACCCTTCAATGCCGTCGACAAATAATTTGCCAACGCGTTGTCGTCTGCTCCGGCAGCGTAGAGTACCGTGGAGTAGACCTGAAGGAATTCTTCTTCGTCGGTACTCCCATCGTATTTCTCTATTTCTCCCGGTCGGAATCTCTCAGGCCATCGGACATCACGTAGCGAACGGTTGAAAGCTCTACACCTGGCGCTGGGGGCGGCGGGTTGTCGGCGATTGTATGTCCTTCGCGAATGTCTCTCTGATGATGAGGATGAAGAGGATGATGACGACGACGATGGGTCACTCGGCTCCAGTGTACGATTCCGAGGATGACGCCCGGGTTCTCGGGAATCCTGTCATCGTACACCGTTGTTGTTCCGGCGCTGATCTCCGTCATCGTCATCGTCATGGCGGCGTCCGGGACCAGTATCGCCCGGCATCCGCTGTTCGCGATCATCGCGTTCATGGCAGTTGTGGCGGTTATCATGGTCTCGGTTCTCGCTCGGGTGTCCTCCTCGCTCTTCGTTCTCTCGACGTCGTGAAGAGAGACGATGTCGGGAACGATTCTCGTTGTCTTGCGCGCGTCGTGCTTCTCGGCGGCCATTTAAATGGTCACGGAGATCGCTGGTGCCGCGGTGTGGAGGGGTGGCTTGTCGGGGTGAGGCCTGCTGTTCTAGTGGTGCGCCATTTGCACCGCCAGCTGGCGGTTGTTCTGGGTGTGCCGCGGCAGCGGCCTCCTCAAATGCGTTGTTGAGGTTGGTTACTGATTCCTGTAGTCGTTCTGTCCACCGTGCGAGATCATCATTCAGAACGGGATCATAAGGGGTTTCCCTCGGTATTGCGTTGATGGCCCCAATATGCTGGGCCGGTGTAACCACTTGATTCTCTGCTTCTGCGTCGGCGCGCGCAGACGCGCTGGTCCCTTCGATAGCAAACACATCGCGTGGTGTGCATGTCAACGATGAACCCTGGTCCTCGAGCGAGTGTAGGACTGATGGCTCGTGGGGATCAATGTCGATCACCCCAATGAATCGATCCGAGATGATCATCGTTCCTCATTCCCTGTTCACATCTCTAGGAGAGATTCGTGACTGCTGGACCTTAGGAGGCGACGTCTTCATGGCATTGAGAAGAATCTTGTAGCTTGAGAGATCGTGATTCTTTGTCTTATGAATAGGATAATAGACATCACGACTCGGCGAAGTGCGTTGAATTCCACGCTCTTTGCAGGCGCGGATCTCAGCTTGTGCGTTGAGAAAAACCAAGCAAGCTTGCAAGGTATGTTTCCTGGTTTTGTGAATAGGACACCAGGACCTTGTCACCTCGGAAGTTGTCCTTATCGGCTTGTGACTCTCGTCGGAAGGACAAGATTTGACCGCACCAGGATCCTCCTCGGGCTTGGATGTCGTCGACGTTCCATTCTCCGCTTCTGCGGGAGGATCCTTCGACATGGAGTCGTCCGGGGTTGTAGCCACGGCATTCTCGCTTCCGGTCATTGATGGACCAGTCGAGATCGGCACCGTGGTATAAACCGGGAAGACGATTTCGCCGACTTGAGTACACGCCAGCATTGTTGAAGTCGGAACTCCTTGGTTGACGCCGGGGTTGACGCTATTGTCGATGAAGCTTGACGGTATAGTAGTAGAACCCTAAGCACCAAGGCCCCCTACCTGGCGCGCCACTGTCGACGGGGGATACCCGCAGACCGGATATAGAGGGTATTGGGGTACGCTGGTACGAGTATCTACGTAGTACGACATCAAGCAAACAGAAAACAGTGATTATACTAGTTCAGGCCCATTTGTAGGTAATAGCTCTAAACCAGTTGATATGGGATTATATGATGGAAGTCACAGATTACAAAGGGCACAGTGGAACTCGATGATACCGACGAGATCGTAGTCGAGTTGTTCCGACTAGATCACCGGTGACTTGGCTTCTGTAGGCTCCGGCTTCGTAGGCTGTGGTGGTTGTCCTGGCTATGAGATTTGATGCCTTAGGTCCTCCCGGGGGGTCCCTTTTATACCGCAGGTCAGGTGGTTTCCAAGTAGGACTCGGAGACATCGGACCCTACACGATACAGTGACGACCCAGTCCTATCCGGGTAGGAATCTTTCCATCTGTGGACTCCGTGATGAATTTCCTTAGTGTATACATACAACGTCCGTATACGCGCAGATATACCATATCGATGTATAGCGTATATTCAAGGATAGAGGGTATACCTTATCCGTAACCCTTACAACCGGGACTAAAGATACATATTGATGTAACCAACCGGGACTAAAGATTTTTTTCCTTTGTTTTCTTTTCTCATGTTCAGTATTTCCAAATCATTATAAAAATAACAAATCACAATCGCATCACAAATCACAAATAACAGATAGCAAATCACAGATACTTCACATATCACATATCTCTCATTATCATTCACAAATCACAGATCGAACAAATCACAGATCACACAAATCACAGATCGCACAAATCACAGATGGCACAAATCACAGCCATTCACATCACATTAAAAAGGAAATAAAGAAAAAAAATTCCCATGCCGGGCGGCCCGAGGCGCCGCCTGCCGCCGCCGGGGCAGCCTCCGCGCCTCCTCCGCCTGCCGCCGCCGGGAGAGGCCATTCGCGCCTCCGCCGGGGCGGCCTCCGCGCAGGCAGCCGCTGCCGCCGGGCCGCCGTGCCTCTGCGACCTAGCTCCGCGCCGGCCAGTGCTTGCCGCCGCCGGGCCTCCGCGCCGGCTGCCCCTTGCTGCCGCCAGGAAGACAGAGGAGAGGGGAAGGGGAGGAGAAGGAGGAAGAGGAGAAGAAGTGAGGAGAAGAAGTGGAGGGGAAGAAGCTAAGGATAAGACAGAGGAGGAGGGAGAGACAGATCGGCGCGCGAAGAGATAAAAGATCGCGTGGCTTGGGGTGAATTTTAGTCCCGGTTGGTATAAACAACCGGGACTAAAGATCTTTAGTCCCGGTTGTTTATACCAACCGGGACTAAAAATAATTGAGGCCTGACACGCCCTGACAACTTGTTTAACCGGGACTAAAAATGATCTTTAGTCCCGGTTGGTGTGTTATCAACCGGGACTAAAGATCAAAAAGTACCCCTCAACTTTTAAACCGGGACTAAAGATGATTTTTATTCCCGATTTTTATTGGAACCGGGACTATTGTAGAATTTGGCCGACCGACCAAAGATGGTTTCTCCACCAGTGTATAACTCATATACTTTAGCACATTTACACCGATTTTTTTAATAAGATGAATCATCGAACATAATATGAAAATCAACGACATCATCTATTTTAAAAAAATATGTGGTAGAGATAAAATGGACGTGGCCTCTGGGCAATTTTATGGGTTATCAAATTATAAACAGGATGATTTCGTCCAATGTGTACGCCCCTATTCCGTCTGTGGTTTTTTGGAAGAAAAACGCTGAAGCATGTAACGTAAAAAAAGAAATAATATTCCATTTAATTAACTTTTTTCCATCCGAAGTTCGCCAGTTGTAAGAAATGATAATTTCTCGTACATGCTGCTGCAGATTCTGGTCAAAATTGCCTCAAAATTCCAGCCCAATAGTGAGAATTAGACATAATGAAATTCCCAATGCTTCCCAATTCTAAGCATGACTTGTGAGGTGAGAATAGTGCAGGGGTTGTGGCCATCTGGGTTCTGGGCGTGACCCATCCATTGCTCCGTCAGTTATATATATGGTCTGAGCTGGTACAGAAGCACATGCAAGAGCATGTACTGCAAGTGACAACTACTGTATGAAACATCAAACTGCAGCCTAGTTAACTATGCTACCACCTGCAGCACAAGCCAAAATAAACCACTGTACAAGATTTCAGAGTATACATGTTCGAGTCATGTATAGAAATGCACATTCACATCTTACCCAGAGCTATTTCATTCATAATTAAATCGCTCTATGGAGATCTCCATTACTTAATTGACCTCTCTAAACTCTGCTACCTTAAGCTAAAACTAACAGAGATATCATTCCATCTATTACAAATAATCTTCCTAGCTAGACTCATAAACAGGGTGGATTTGCTGACATGTCTTATCTCTGTTGAGAACTTTTGTATATATCTGGTACCAGCTACCCTATGCCACCCTGATCTCCATGTCAAGGATATTTAACCTTCTGTCTTCCCCTCCGTTCTTTGTTAGGAAAAGAAAAGCATGCGCACTGACAACAATATGGAAAATTGTTCGTTTGCTATGCTGTTCGGAAGCGTAAGCTCGTGTGCCACCAGGTTCGTTGGCTTTGTAAAAATGTCAATCCTACCTCTTCTTTTGGTATAACTCTATCAAAAATACCAAATTTCCCTGTTTCAACATTGATTCTCTATCATTTTGGGGTCTTTCTCAGCATACCATTATTTAGTAAAATTGGTAATCATGTGGTTATATTTAGTTTATTGTTACCAAATATTGGTAATGCCTATGAAATCTTGGTCAAATTATATTGAGTCAATCCTACCAAATCTTGATAATGTTATCAATTTATCAAAATTTTGGTATTGCCAAATTTTAAAAATGTTTATTTTGACACCAATCCGAAGTGAACTGACCCCAACTTTGGCTAGGCATAACTAGCACAGCCACATGTTGAGGTCCAGCAGGTGCCGCCACTCCCATCATTGCCTGGCAGCACCCACTCTGCTGCGGCATCTACATCCAGCTCGACCATCCACTCAATTTTTTCATTCATAGTATAACATGAATTACACAACGGTGATTTTGCATTATTTCATAGCCATTGTTTTGTTTGAACAAAATGAACAAGGTTACCTCAAATTATGATTTAAATTGGAGACCTAAAAGTTTCACATGTTTTGGTCGACAATTGCTCAAGATGGATTTTTCGACTGGAATGAGCTCGAGCCCGGCCATGTTAGGGATGGCGAGCAGAGTCTAGATGCAAGTGGTAGTAGAGTAGGTGTAGCATTGGCCAGCCAACTGCATTGGTGCGGTCCACATGGCAGCGGTTGCTGGCTGGAGTTTGGACGTGGAAAAGGGTTGGGTGCGAAGAAGAGAGGTTAAAGAGGGGCAAATTTCGGTATTTTCGATAGAGTTGTGACAAAACAGAGTGGTACCCACTGAAGTATCAAATGGGAAAGCTAACAATGTGCATTGCAAAACCGAGCAAATTTTCCTGCTATCAAATGGCAGGTGTATCTCAGGAGGTAGTGATCAACGACGACAGCAATCTCAAAAATTAAGATGCTAGCTGCTTCACGGAGTTGAATGTGGAGAACCAATTTGAAGGCGTCTCACACAGGTTGATTTGTCAACGAGATGGTAGAGAATTTGTTGCGCATGCATGTCCTCGCTGGCAGATGAGATGGCTGAGAATTTCTCATGGTTTCTGGCGAAGGAAACACAAAATTCTTCAATTATATCCAAGATTTTGTCAGCCAAACGTTGCATTAGATATTTGTGACCATGTTTTACCAGGAGTGGCAATTTCCCCGATCAGGTGTTGGGCAGTCCACCCTGTAGGGCCGGAGTCGGAGGTGGGGACAAGGTTATAGACCCGTGGGTTCACTGGATATGGTTACCACTTAAAATATACTCCAATTATAAGTCTCATTCGCTGGAGGCAATTCCACATCAATATATAAACTAATCCTAGTCCCCATAAGCCAACCTAAGTCAGCCACAGCCCTACGGAGATCTCTCAACACACGCACGTGTTTGGATACGCGTAGGCTACGACAGCATAAATCAAAGTTTTCTATCGCGTAAATCAGGAACCATGCAAGCATTAAACCATAGATCATTACCACTCGACGCGCTGCGCAGCGGAAGAAAGTGCTAAGAAGTCGAAGGAACCCTCGCGATGTAGTGCGCGTCGATGCAGAGGAAGTAGTCGATCGCACCAGCTCGACCTTCTCCTCCTCGTGCGTTCTCCATGTCGTACACACACGCCGATCAGCACCGCAAAGCAGCAACGCCTCTACCGGTATCCACACATACAGGGACAAAACACCACGCGCAGATGTGCTAGCACCCGCGTGCGGCTAGGGTTTTGCTCGGGAAGGAGAGTGGCGGCTAGGGTTTCTCACGTGATGCAATACCTCCATCTGTCACACCCCTCACGAATATATAGGATCCATGACTCGGGCCTCCAAGGCCCGTAGGACTCCTATTCGGATCCCTATCCGATTTAAGCTCATATTGGATCTCCATCCAATCCCCTTATTCCGGCCGTTAAGCGTGCGACCCTATAGGTTCATGCACACTCGGCTGTAACCTGAAAACTCCTTTTCGATCCACGTGTCAACAGCAGCCCCTAGCAGAACCTCTAGTGTACACTTGTATGAACCCCTTTGCCTCACGATATCGATTAAACTCAAGGCTAGATATGTGCCATCCTCTAATAGCTCAATCATTCACTCGAACTTGTGATAGATTTATAACTTGTGATTGACTCCTCAATCACTTTTGGCATGGCCATGCACTTCCATAATCTATAACATCGAAGGGCCTAGAGATATATCTCCATAGGAGGGACAAATCCCATCATCATTATTCATATCCCACTACATGTTTCTAGCATACCCGAAAACTACTTTTATAACTACCCAATTACGCAGTAGCGTTTATCATGTTGGGAACCATGATAATCTCAGGTCTAAGGATTAACCACCAACACTAAATGAGATCACTGATGACACAACACATATAGCTCTTACAATGTCTCATGTTGGGTCTATCCAACAACATGTTCCCCAACATGTGTCCACATTATTAATTTTATATCTCGATACTATAATCCATGAGACATGATCATCAATTAATACATGTGCTGATCATTTAAACATATTTGTTCCATGTCACACCCTAAAAATCCTAAATATATAAACTGTTGTTTAATTGGAATTATTAGAATTGACTTTAAAAGCCTAGAAGAAAAGATTTATTTTTAAATAATAAATTCCAATATAAAATGGGGCCAGATAAAATTTTATTAAATACTTTACTTGATTCTATAGTTCCTAGATTTTTCTAGGATTTATTTGAGCCAAGGAAGTATTTTTAATAAATAGAATTGCATTTCATGAATAATTTAAATTGAAAAAGGTTTTAAAAAGTTCTCTTTTGGCTTTGGGCCGAAAGTCGGCCCAAAACCTCTTTCTCTCTTTCTCTCTCCCTCAGCCCAGTCGGCCCAGTCAGCCCGCAGCCGCTCGCGCGCGCGTCCGCCGCTGACAGGTGGGGCCCGCTTGTCGGACTCGTCGTCTTCCACCAGCCGCCGCGCCGAAACCCTAGCCGCGCCGCGCCGCCGCCGTCTCCTTCCAAATTCGCTCGCGCCTTTCCTTCTCCGGTGAAATCAGTTGAGGGGAAATGTTTCCCGGGATCTCCTCTATCTTTTCTCTTTTGGAATCGATCGCTAAATCGGTTTGGAAATCCGTGGATTCGAGTTCGATTCGGATCGATCTCTCTCCTCCGAACCCTAATCTTTCCATCGCGTCGCCGGTCACCTTGGGCCTTCGCCGCCGCCCCCTAGCCGCTTTAAAAGGACCCCCAGGCCCTCCGTTACCCGCCGCCACCCTCGCCTTCGCCTCTCGCCGTCTGTAGCGCCCTAGCACCGTGCAGCCGTGCGCCGCCGTCGCCGCCGCAGCTCCAGCCATGCGCCGCCGTCGCTCCGGTCATCGTCGCTGCTCGGGGAGGTCGCCATCGTGATCGCAAAGCCGTCGCCGTCCTCGTCCACCCCTCCGTCGTCGCTGAGGATCGTCGGAAGACCGCCGTCATCGTCAACCCGAAGGTCTCTGTCGCTTCGACCTCGTCGCCGTCGCCGTCCGTTGATCTTCCGCCGTTGTTTTGGTCATCGGTGAGTTCGCCGCGTTGCCCTCTACGTGCTGGTACCCTCCGTTTGCACCGCCGTGCCGTCGTTTGCCGGCGAGCACGCGAGGCCGAGCCGTCGCCGGTGATGACGTCATCGCCGACGTCATCGTTGCCGTCCGCCGTAGACCGGTCGTAGACCGTTAGATCTTGGCCGTCCGTTGTGGATAGGCTCGATCTCGGCCGTTCGTTTCCGTGAGCCGCCGCCGTGCACCCGGTCTACCGTGAACCCTAGCCGCTGACGCAATAATCCACTTTTCCTTTTCAAAAATAATTCATTATTGCGTCATAATTCAATTAAAATCCATATAAGTGTTTTAATCTGATTTAATCTTTGAAAATGCATAACTAATTCATCTTAGCTCGGATTTAGTTGGTTCAAGTCTCTAAATTTTTCTAAAATTGAGATCTACATGTTAAAAATATCCACATGTACTGTTCATGCTTGTTTATGTGCTGTTTTGGTGTTTTTGCTCTTTTCTGTTTTGATTCCGACGTTCCCGGAGAGTCCGTTTTCGCAGGAGAAGAATTTGAAGGGTTCCAAGGCCAACAAGGCAAGTCACACAGATCCCAAACAACCCTTTGAGCATGTTGATCCTGTTTAAAGCTATTGTTTCTATTCAACTACTGCATTTATTTTTGAATGTCATTGGGTGGAAATAACCTATCGCCTTGTTATAGCCCTTTTGCTATTGATTCCCTATTCTTTGTCACTTGGTTAATAATTTGATTAGCTAGAACATTATATGGTTTTAGCTAAAGTGAATAGGATGCTTAGCCCTGCTTAGAGACACTAGCTCATATAAATGGGATAAGTTATGATCCACTATTATTTAATGATAGCTTAATGATAGCTCACGATGGTCAATCGTGACTGGTTAATTAATTAAATTGTCAACTAAAACTTGATAATGGTGGGTTGTGAGCACATGGTTTTGATGGTCGTGCTCATGACAATTAAGGACCGGTTCACGAGTTTCGGTTGTGAAACATTAACCGTGCTAACCACAAGCCAGCGTGGGCAACGGCTTTACCTTTTGTATAGCATGGTTCATTGCGGGGCACCAGACTGAGAAGTGGCGGAGATAAGCCCACGGGGGTCGCTGGGGAGTCCATGCCTTGTTTATAAAGGGGTGATTATGATCTAGGAACGGTGCACTGTGGTAGATTGTGTTGTGCGAGGAGTACTGTCACAGCTCCTTTCCGAGGTACCATGGTGGTATTGAGGCGCATGGTGACATGTCGTGGGGCTGTGTCTTGTGGGTACAGTGGTACACCTCTGGCCAGAGAAAAACTATTCGAATAGCCGTGCCCGCGGTTATGGGCGGGTCTAACAATGTCTTTCGTGATTAGTTTCACACTTCTCACCATAATAAAAGATGCTATAACTGGTAATAATTTGATTAGCTCCTGGTTTGGAATGGTATATTCCTGGTTTGGAGATAGATCTGTACAGCCGGGTATGGTTGTTCAGGATAGTTGGGCCTGTACAGCATGGGTATGTTGTACGGTGTTGATTAATATTGATGATTAATTGCTCTACTGTTTTACAATTCTTAAATGTTTGCCAAATGCTACTTTTGCAAATGAGCCCTATATTATGCCATCCTTTGTTATCCCGTGCACTTGCATATTTGCTGCGTGGCTTGCTGAGTATGTCATATACTCACCTTGCAATCATTCATCAGAGGAGGAGTTCTACAGTGATGCTGATGGTGTGGAGGATTAGGTGTAGCCCTGGTCAAGCTGCCTGTGGAGTGGAGTCGCCTGCGCCGTTTATCTTATTTTTCCGCTGCTTAGATCTTTATTGGTTGAGAGGAACTATCTACCTCTGTAATAACATTTTATTCGCTTATTAATTAGAATAATAATTGTACTCTATTGTCAATTTGTTATTGTGTGCCTCGGCTGATTCCTGGACGAGGGTTTACACACATGTAAGCGTTTAGAATTTTGGATAGAAATTCCGGGCGTGACATTCCACATATGATATTTGATCAGGGATCCTTTAGAAATAGTAACATACAACATAAAGAGTCTCATGAAAGAATCACATATTCTTTAACCAATAATGAGTTATCTATTTCAAGGAACAATCTCGGATAAATATGTAAACATATTATGTGATACAATCATCTCTATGATTGCCTCTAGGGCATATCACTAACAGCACGGTGATCCCTGGAGCACTTGGTCGGGTTACGGAGTCCTAGAAGGGCAAAAGCTAGGGACTGGTTGAACCCCGTTCTTCACTCAGGGGCCTGAGCCGGGTGAACATGCAACAGAGTGAGAGGGAGCGGTTCATTTCCTATCCGCACTGTGCTGTTGCTAACCCTAGAGTTTACAAACTTGTTTTTTTTCTTGGTGTATGTGGAGCCAAGACAAATACTGCAATAAAGACATACTAGAATTCCTAAAGCTTCCCACTCCTAAATGGCGGTGAGAAATCTGAGGTGACTACAGTTCATGATATGGCCTCTCGTCTTGGGAGCTTTACATATTTTTTGCTTGCTGCAGCAAAGACGGAAGCAGACTGCCTTTTTATAGTTATGTATGTCTCATCTCTTCATTTATAATTATTATAAGTGAAACATCTTATTAATGACAAAATATAATTTACATGTAAAGCTTTTATATGCGTGTCCTTTATTGATTTTGAAAAAATGCGGGAAAACAAACTACATCGAAGAAAACCTGAAATCAACTCTAAAATTATGTTTCAAAACTCGAATTTTAACTTATCCTTATAACCTGAAGGCTAAGTGAAGAAAACCCGAAATCATCTCTAAATTTTTTTAAAACTCGAATTTTCACTTATCCTTATAAGGCTGAAGGCTAAACGTTGCGAGCCACATATGAAAGCTACACTGTACAGACTTCACTGTTGCAACTTTAAGCTAAGACAAAAGATGAAATAAAACCACTGTGGCTATGCATATGCAAGGACTTGCCATTAGTAAAGTCTTGAAGGGAAAACCCTTGGGTGGGAGCTGATGATCTTTGATACGAATGGCAACGATAACTAGCTCGTCTTACTTGAGATGCCCACAATGTTCACAATCACATGCTCCATATGCCTGAATGTTTGATAGTTGAAATAAAAATTGTTCATTGTTATAAGGAGATGTGTCACATTGGTCATACGAGCAATCCTATAAAATGAATCATTTCCATAACAAATATTTAGCATATCTTCCTCCAAAATACAGACCAGGGATAATCATTAGCCTTTGGAAAACTTGTTTTCTCACTTTTCACTAGAAGTCTAGAAACTTTTATACACCAAAATGTCTACGAATGGAATTCTGTGCAACAAATTTAGATTTGCAAACAGACCTTTGCTGCTCCACACATGCCATGCGTACATGAAAAACGGGTGATGCAAGTACCTCAGTAATCAAAAAAACCAAACCATCCAGGATGCAATAGTTGATATATTGTTAGAATGAATCATAACGAACGGACTAACTCACAGGCCATTGGAGAGTAGAACTGCTCGTTCTACAGAAATTTGTATTCAAATTTTGATTTATAAAATTTATTCGGAATTTACCGGTTTTCCACCGGATTCCATGAAATTCCGAATTCCGCTAGTGCCCAAAACAGAAGGGCCTGTCGGAATCGTAAACCCTGTTTGACACTCTAATAATGATAGGACAATCTGGCCCTGTACAGAAAAAATAAAACCTATGGAAAGAGAAAATAAAACCTATAGATAGAGTACTTTGCACACTACTTATAAACTAGAGCTAGAAGGTGATCAACAAGATATAAGCATGCACAAATAGATCACCAAATTACTCAAAATGATAGCATCAATGCAAAGTATAGAGGGCAAGAGAGGAGGCACTGATTTATAGCGCTAAATATGAAATTTGTAGTTAATGACATTTTTATTTGATGTTATTTAGAACGCCAAATATGTATGTAGAGGTGAAGTCAAAAGAATAGCATACATGGCAAAGTAATGAAGTATTTCATAGATAAGATGTCAAGGAGACCACGCGTGGAGTAAACATATTAGGGTCCAAATCCTATATACTGCTTGCATACATTTCTCGCATGACTTGTGATTATCAGAAACAAACTAACACTAGAATTCATTTTGACAGGTATTTCCTTAAGAGAGATGTATGTGAAAATGTGATTGCCACATGCGGTTCCTTCTAAATGCATAAGGAAATTGTTGATTAATTTTTACAGGCCTAGAATCAGTCTAGAAAATTAGTTTTTAGTAATGTATTTGGCTTGGTGCGACAATATTTGGGATAGTATTAAAAAAATCATTGCTGCTATCATAGTAATTTGCCATATGTTCCATGCATGACGCGGTTGCTTCTGTTGTTTGATCAACAAAATGAAGTAAATACACTTTTCAGACCGAGTCCAGTAACATTAGTATATATATATATGCCTCAGTACGCGTTGGGATAATTCAAAGCCGGAGATGGTTCATGGTTCTCCCACATATATAACATTCTGGTATTTGAAATGGGAATTTTTGCATGTCAAAGTACTGGCAGACAGTTTCACGTGAGAAAGCCATTTTTCAAATGAAAATGTATAAGAGTGGTCATATATAACCGTTAATTACAGGTCCTTTGCGTCACATATTTCGGAAAAAAAAGCATGAGAATATATAATTGTAGGTGGCAAATTAATACTTAGGTGAATATAAAAAAAGCTTTAAAAGTTTAACACATACCTGCAAAATAAAAAAAATGTAACTGGAAATAAGGCAAAAGTAAGAATTACGATATCGATTCCAATCAAGTTTAATACATGCCTTAATGTTAATTCATGGTCATGATTAGAAGCTGATAGCCTCAGCTGGCTAGAACAACTAGTTTCATCACGCTCGCGTCTCTAGGTTCTAGCAGATCATCACCTTTCTTCATATTCTTGCATAGGGATCTCGGGCTTCCACTCCTGCCTCATAGCGATGATACTGATCCAGATGGGGCTGTCGATATGCCCTATTTCATTCCAGGTGGCACATTTTGAAGAGTGCTACTAAGGCCATTGCAGCTCTGTCCTTTGCATCACTACAGCTCGCAATAATCCTCTGCTAACTTACATTTCTGCTTCCTGCATGGCGAGCAGATGTTCCTGATGCCTACCAAACCAATGTGAATAATATAACCTTGCATATACACACACACACATGATGTAAAGCATAGTTACCATTTTCTATTCAGTAATTCAGACAAGCAGTCTGACCAAATGGTGGCAAACTGGATAGCATATTCAAGTTTTCTGGGACAGCATAGCTACCTGTTTTCTATTGAATTGGAAGAAAAAAATATTGGTACTGTAACATTAGAAGTATTGTCTCAATATTTTAATTTGTTCAACCTAGCTAGACAGAACGCTGGAACTCACCTGCAGAACGATGTGGTAGACTGGTGGTATATATACTGGTATAAGGCTTTAGCGACATATAATATGCCTTGTTACATAGTATTACCGACATATAATATATCTTGTTACATAGTATTACCGACATATAGGTTGCCAAAAGCTTTTAGCGACAAATAGATTATCATTACTAGTTTATATTTGCCAACAGATGTCTGTTGGTAATCCAGGGTCAAGGTGTAGTGCTAAACGTGTATCAGATGTTGGTATTGGGCATTGCATTCGACTACACTATCGGTATAAATATGCACCAATTAGTCATGCTCACACCTATTCATTATCATGATATTTCGTGTTGTGTACTCACTCTGTCCATAAATATAAGAGATTTTTAAAATTTTTAAGAGATTACGGATAGAAAAAACATGATGGCCCTAATGAATGAGATATAGTGGAGGAGTGGGAGTGGGATTGAGAGATATGATTTGATGAAAACTAAATAAGAGCTGGTTGGATAGCACTACATAGCTGTCTATCGACAGATTTTTGGAGTCCATATATCACGTTTTTTAACCTTTGGATAATATCTGCTCACTAGTAACTGCCACGGTAACTATCTAATGGGCCTCAATCTGATGGACCAACCCAACAATATTGGGCTGCAAAAAATTCATAACAGGCTTATAATTATAATTTGTTTACTTATGTTGTAGTTACAAATATAATAGTATAACTATATTGTAATTATACTATAACTATAACTATATTGTAACTATAATATTTTATTATGTACCCAACATGGTTAGCTTGCTCGATTGGTGGGGACAAAATATATATATATATATATATATATATATATATATATATATATATATATATATATATATATATATATATATATATTATTCATTAGATTTTTATTTACTTTAATAATACGAATGTAACTACAATCATGTAAATACAATATAATTGATATGTAACTACAATGTAGACTAGTAATATAACTAGTATGTTTATAGGGGTGAGTGTGCGTGTGTTGTGGGTGTCTAAGTTATATTGTGTAATTTAAAAGAAAATAGAATGTAATTTGCGCGTAAGACTCATATAAATTAAAAAGTAACTCAGTGGGAGAGATGCGTGATTGTGTTGGGTAAAAGAAAATGACAAATCTGGGGCAAAATAATTATATGATAGATCTTTAGCAAAATCATTTGTAACTATGATTTTGTAAAATCAAATAGAACGCAAAATTCTAGGGTCATTCAGGCATACAATGTTCATGATTAATTATTTGTGTGAAGCCCACCGGTCAGTGCCATGCGCGGATGTGTTACATGTGTTTGAATTCATCTAATCAAATAGGACAAAGCACTAATCCTAACACAAATCGAACGGTAAAAAATCTGTGTGATTTCAACGGAAAAATAACACTACTAGAAAAAAGGTGCACTACAACAACAACATTATATAAAGGCACTTTTATAGAGGCATTTTGCATATTGCCTCTAAGATCAGGAGTTTTATAGCATAGACACTTTATAGAGGCACTTTCAAAATTGTCTAGAAAATTTTTACTCTAGAGACACTTTAGAAATATTTTCAGCACATTTTATTAGATTTTATTTTGTAGAGACATTCTTTCGGCACTTTAAAATGTGTCTAACATGTAAAGACATTTGCTTGAGACACTTTAAACTCTGTAGAGACACTTCTTATAATAAAAATATACTAAATGGCTAAATATAAGTAACTTAAGGCATAAACATATACAATGAATGACATGGGGTTGAGTTGGTTAGTGCCTTGAAGATAAGAATTATTTGGTCAAGAGATCATGAGTTCAAGGATTGGCAAAAACAAGGGAAAATATTTTATTCTCATTTTTACATTGGTTTCATATGGTTGTGGCACCATAAGGCACTTATTAGACATTTTTTAAAATGCCTCTATAGTATTGTAAAGGCATTTGAAAAGTGTCTCTATTGTACTAGAAAAATGTCTCTACAAAGTATTTTTCTTGTAGTGGTGTTTCATGCGGTCAAAAATAGTTTTTCCATGTGGGGGAAATTAAGAACCGTATGGTAGCAAAGGCTTGCGAAAATAGATGATTTTTGCAGGCGGGCCAATGGCCCGACTAACGGTAGATTCACCCGCCTGCGAAAAACATCACAGCAAATTAAAAAAAAAGGGCGCCGCCGCCGGCCTCACCTCCGGCCGATGGCTCTCCTCCTCCGTCTGCCAGCCTCCCCCACAGCCGGTGGTGTCATCGTCGGGGCCATCGTCACACATTGCCGCCTCTCCTCCTCCGTCCGCCGGCTTCCCACAGGCGGCGTCGTCGTTGTCATCGTCATCAGCGCGTCGTCGCCATCATCGTCGTCGCGCGTCACTAGGAGAGGGAGGAGGCGAGCTGCCGCCTCTCCTCCTCGTCGCTGCCACCTCCCCTCTAGACCGGCTGGCGGCGGATCCGCACACCCAGGGCAAGCCGACGGCAGATCCACAGGCGTTGCCATCATCGTCGTCGTCATTGCTTGTTGCGGTTGGCGGCAGAGGGGCGAGGTGGCGCGGCGGAGGCGTCGAGGAGGGGAGGCGGCGAGGAGGGTGGCCCGTGGCGCGGCGAGGAGGTGAGGCGGTGGCGGAGAAGGTGGAGGCTAGAGCGCGGAGCAGCTCTGCTGGTAGAGAGAGAGGAGGGGAGGGAAATGAGTGGAGGAGATGATAAGGATGAGGACTTAATATTTTTTTGTTGGCATGATTTTTGCAGGTGGACCACATAAAGTTCAGGCGGACCACTTACGAGGTCTTAATTGGTCCGCCTGAAAAAATTGATTTTCGTAGACGGACAACAAGCTTCACCCCGGTTTACATATTCGTAGGCGGCCTTTTAGCTCTGAGGGTCATATCCGCCTGGAAAAAAAAAACCTCCACGTTTACGAAAATGCTTTATCTAGTAATATATGTCAAAATTTATAGCAAATACCTTCCGTTACGTTTCATTTTTGTTGACTGGATTATCCTTCCTTGTACGAAAAGAGCAGTTTCCATGAAGGATCGATCCTAGCTGTTGCAAAGTTCATTTTTGGTGAAAGCAATTTCCTAGCCATCACGAGAAAACGTGGAACAGTAGCCAAAAATCCGTTTTCTAGTAGTTGTTGGCTAGCTTGCTCTGTCTAGCTATGTTGTAAACAATGCAGCAGCTAGCTAGTGCTACCCTAATCAACCTTGTTATAGCCTCCGCAAGCTAAACTAACAAATTAACTGCTTAGTATCTCTAGGATTCCCAATGCCTCCCAATCCAAAACCGAATGTGTCGGATGACCGGTACCGGTGTAGGAGAGGATGACCATGACTGCAAGGAATTTTATTGAACGGAGACCTGAGGTTTTCTTGAAGGAGTTCCTGCAAATTCATTTTATATCTTGCACAATATTTATGGGTGCAGGTCTATGAAAAGATCGATACAAAGCCATAGAATTATGTCTAAGGTTTGTGTTCTTTACTACTAGTTCCCAACCTCTCTCCCTCGTATTCCGTGTGCATATTTTTCAAACTGCTAAACGGTGTACTTTTTTAACAAGTTTCTATACGAAGGTTGCTTAAAAAATTATAATAATCCATTTTTAAAAAAAATTAGCAAATACATAATTAATCACGCGCTAATAAACCGCGCCGTTTTACGTGCGGAGAAGTTTTTTCCCAACCACCCACAACGAACACAGCCTAAGTGCTACGAACAAAGTTGGTGCCGGAAGGGTATAGGTTGATAAATATGGTTTTGGTACTAGTTTGATACGTACAAAGTAACTACCACTGTCTGATAGGATTCTGTCACTACCACAGAAAATAGCATCAGTGTCGGTTCGTAACTGAGATTAGGGATCAGTGCGAGAAATAAACATATACATAACACTAATTCACGGTACTACTCAAAGGACGTATGATCCATCCAGAGGCAAAGACAGTAAAAGGTTGCATTTATATTTAGCATTTGGTACAGACAACTGCAGATTGCTAGAGAAATATGGTTATGATAATCTTTACTACTTAAAAAATTCGTAGTGGTGGTCTTGATTCCTGACATAGCAGACACATCTGACAGACACACGTAATCTCAACCATCTGATTGCCATATCCAACGGCGTCAATCTCCTCCCCATCATGCGCTCGCTCCTCTCTTGAATTGATCTCCTCCCCACGCCCACTCCTCCTCCCACGCCGCGTCCTTCGCCCTCCTCCCTAGGCGACGCTCGCCCCGCCGCCGCATCGCCTCCTCACCAGCCACGCCCGCCGGCCTCCTCCGCGATCGCCGCCGCCCTCTCCAACGCGCCTCCACCTCGCATCGGATCGATCATCCACCTTCGCCCTCCTCCCTGCGTCGCCTCCTCGCCTCCTCACCTCGCCGCCGCATCGCCTTCTCAGCAGCCCCGTGCCCCGCGCCCTGTGTCCTGCGTCCCGCGCCGCCGTAGACCGCCGATGCTGCGACCCGCGCCGTCTCCTCGCTGCCGTCGCCGCGTCCCGCGCCGCCCTCGACCGCCGACGCGGGAGCAGGAGGTCACGCCTCGTCAACACCGCCAAGGAGCCGCTTCCTCGCCGCCGTCGCGACGACCCGCGCCGCCCTCGACTGCCGCCACCTCCGCCGGTCACGATCGCCGTCATCTGAAGGTATGTATCCCCTCCTGCCCCACCACTTCTGTCAACCGCCGCTGCCGCAATAGCCGCACGCCACACCATCCCCGACCTGCAAACCGGCCATCGCCGCCCGCACGCCACACCACGCTGCTGCGAATCCCCAGTTGCTAGGTCTAGGTTACCATCTCCGTCGCCGCTGCCCAATCCCCAACCAGCCATCGCAGCCTGCACAGCTCACAACATCGCTGCCGAATCCCCGCTGCTAGGTCACCGTCGCCGCTGCCCGATCCCCAACTGGCCATTGCTGCCTCATCCCTAGCCTAGGTCACCGGGACTACTGCTCCCCCGTCCCCAGTTCAAAGCCCCCAACTAGGTACTGTATATTGTTGATCACGAGATGTAAATGCCACTTTTCAATCCCAGGAAACCTAGATCCAGGAGGAATCAAGCAGGAGTTCAGGGACATGCACTTGGCATCTGCTGAATTTTTTTGGCATTGATATGGTGAGTCTGTCTTTCTCTAAATATTAGAAAAAATGGAGAAAGAAATGGTTTATGTATGCCTTTCATGCTTTTACCATGTTTCGATTTCAGTCTTGATGTTCTGCTCCTGTCCGTTTGTTTGCTCCTGACTCCTGCTCAGAGATTGATAAAGGGTTCTTCCATTTGCATATTTCAGAGTAATTTTGAAAACTGAATTGAAATGGTGTGATTTTGTGTGAGACAGCAAACAACTCTTCTGATTGGCACATTGTAATTTAAGTGCACAGTTGTTATAAGTAAGTCGATAGTGTATTTTCATTCAATGTTGTGCAGTTTACTAGCAAATCAAACTCAGATTTTTCTGCTGAGCTGATTGCTGGGGAGATATTTTCTGTCAAATGGCATCCCATTAGATGAATTTGTGTACTATGTTCAGCAGGATTTGGCAGGAGACTAATGTGCATGCATGTTTAAACCACTGGGAATTATCATGTGATGGCATAAAGTATTTTTCTTCTGCCTGTTTAAACCACTGGGAAAGAATTATAATTCTTTTCACAAGTATTACTATTTCTCGTAGTCATAACCTTGCTATTTTGTGCTGAGCTATTCATTTAGCATTTGTGCTAAGTGTCTAATTTTATGTGTGTCTAGGCCGCCGACACCTCCGCTGGTCACGACCGCCACGGAGGTCGATCCATCGCCTCTGCCTCCGCCTCCGTCCTCGACGCCACCGTCTCCCTCTATAGGTACAGCCGTACAGGTCCCCTCCTGCATCACCCCAACCTCCCCCTTCTCTCTCTACCCAACCCTAATTACTCGGCTGCTTTGTTGATCTGCTCTGCGCCGCCAGAACAACCACGACTGCGCCGTCGGGTGACCGACGCTCGCCGTTGGCTACTTCGCCGATCTCCTCCATTTCGCCAGGAGACCGATGCTTGCTGCTTTTGCCTCTTGGCTCACTCTCCCCAATCCGTGCCGCTAGATCACCATCGCCCGGAGTTGCCTGGGTCTGCGTTGCCCACCAAGCTGATCTCCTCAGCACCGTCCCAATATCTTCCTCGTCCGCCTCCTTCTCTGCCGCCACCAATCTCTGCCGCCGGAATAGCATCAGCACGAAACGCCTCGTCCCTTGCCTTGCTGATCTCCTCAGCTGCCAGAACAATGTCGCCCCGCCTCGATCTGATTCACCAAAAGGTACAAGATCATTCCCTTTTTTTTATCCACCATCAGTACTATGCTTCATCTCTCCCCTATCAGCCGACGTTGATTTGATCAGACGAGATTCAACCAAAAGAAAATAACCAAAAACAACATTTTGGTAATGCATTCTGTGTTAGTGGTATGTTATGTGGTAGTATCACTGAAGAATTCATTTAGTTAGATAATAGGAGTAATAACTAAAGTATTCATGTCTATGAACAACGCATAACTGCCTGCACATGTCTAAACATCTCCAAAGGACAATAGTATCTGGTTAATTAAGATTATTCTGGATGGTTTTTCTCTTACTGTAGAACCGGCATGTATATTCTCATATAATTTTCTAGCTGATGATAGAACTGACAGGCTAATAATTGTTTTAGTATGGTCACATTATGAACTAATAATTGTTCTGACTTCTGAACTGATAATTAATCAACTATACAGCTTCATAAACACCATTTGTGATGTCTCCTACGATGTCTGTTTCAGCCTTTCAGGCTGATGATTCTTGATCATTTGGCAGGATGTGAAGTTGTCTTCCACATGTCTAAAAGAATGAACCTTAGTGGTCATGTATAATCCTGGACACTGTCTTTAGTTAATCTAAACTCTTGATACATGTACAGGGTTCAGATGCTTTTCTAGCTTCCCAATGAAATTATAACACCAGGTATGATCATCTATTTCCCTTGGTTTTGAATTAAATGAAAACCAGATAGGTATCAACCTTTGCATAGTAAACTCTATTTTCTAATTGTCATCTGCCATAATTCACTCCTATATTATGCACACATCGAATATCGAATAGTACTGACTATATTTTTGGAACATAGTAATCATTTAGCAGTTAAGAAATGGTTATTGATAGTCCACATTCTGTAGAACTGGACGGGGGATGGGGTTCCTTTTGGCATTATTAGTCAGAGGATGTTCTGCTCTGCATTTTCCTTTTCACTGTACTGAACTTATACCATCTGTTGCTATTCCTTCGCATAGTGACAATTTCAATGGCTTTTTTTTGCCATGAAATTTCAAAGGCCTTTACAAGGATAATATGACCTGACCTTCTATTAACATTGCATTTGGGACTGCTGCTTGTTGACCACTTTACTATACTGGGCAATCTGATATCAATATGGAATTTAAATTTGATAAGGCAAAATTCATTCTCTTCGGAGATCAATATGGAGAGTCAAGAATCAAGATAGCTACATCATATTTTTGATAATTCATACTATTTCAATTGGATATGAAATTTACTTCTTGTGGATTTCTTTTATTCATAAAATATGCTAATTTTGTTTTTGCAGTTTGAGTAACCTTTATTTTGTTGACTACAGGTAAAAAAAAATCACTTACATGGGCTCATCAATATGTTAAATCTTTTCACGATCAACATTAGCTTTATCATCTTAGCTAGCCAAGCCCTGAAGGTACAGAGTAATCACTATCCCCTAACTCTGATGAAAATGCCATGTTCTTCAGTCTCCATCTTTATCCCCTGCAAATCAGCAATGGCTGGCCCTTCTATTCATTTTTGTATCTAAAGTTTAGAAATTACTCCAGGGTAAATCCATATGTTGAATTTCTTTACTGGGAGAGCTAATTAGTTGATGCGGGAAATATTTTTCCCTCCTGGACTCACTTTTGAACTTTCTGCAGGCAATGTACATATTATTTAGGGATGATGGAACTCTAAAGTTACCATTCTTGTTCCTTGTGCTACTTGACAGTCAACTGACCATTTGGAATATGATACTGTAATTTATATATGTATATACATAAATATCGTGTTTATTTTGTTTCCATACAAGACATTGGAAATTTCCCTACAAGACATTGGAAAAGATTGAGGGAGCTAAATTGCAAAGAGCTAATTTGTGCTAATCTGTAGTTATTTCAGTGCACTAGGTCTTGGCTTGCTTAGTACATGCCACATTTTATGAGGAACATGATCTTTTCAGGCTCTACCGGAGTTCAACCGATAACAACGCAAAAAGAAAGAAAACATAATAATCATATATTACTTGCTTTTGCTAAGGCGTTATAGAATCGAGTGTTTATCAACGATAAATCATAAAATTTCTTAAAAAGTTATTTTTCCCGTTGCAATGCACGGGCACGTGACTAGTTAATATAGTAAACTACACACTATTCTCTTGACAATTCAAGGAGGCCAGACTGACTTATATTCATTATTAATAAACTAGGAAGGTAGCCCGCGCATTCGCGCGGGCATGCATCGTATCCTAAGTTTGAGATAAGTATAAGAGCAAAATATTAAACGAAGAACTTCTGTCGCGATTTGTTCGTAAATTTTTTTCATTGGCATTAATTGCTTAATAAGTTTCTAAATTAGTTTTATATTATATCATACTTAAGTAATATCTATAAGCAATTATTTATAGTCTTCTTTACAATTTGAAAATAAGGTAGACTTTTTATTTTAGAAAACTTGTCAATGAAAGTAAAGTAAGGTGTTTTTTTTTAATTGCATATCTATTATAATAGTTCATTAAAGGATGAATTGGGTGGGACATGAGTCTCCACTAAATATATGGGTTTATATAGCCTAATACGATTGATGTAGTTTGTGAGGCGATCCATCTATGAACATTTCATATAGGGTGGGTGAGAGGCTCCATGCAACCTAACTTAAATATGATAATGATAAAATACAATTGTGCAGTAATATTTTGGAGATCTCATGTACCATGAATACATGCTTAACTTATATATAAGATAGATCTAATAGCTCTAACTAATAGTTCACCGGTTTAAAAGGCATAGAAGTATTCCAGCGATGTAACTTAAAAATTATGGTTGTTTTAATATCCAACGTTATTGTAAAGTGAGCGGATCAATTGGTTAGGTTTCTTGTGGTGGAACTTGCCCACCTGGTTCAAGTCCTATACTTGATTCGGGTGCTCATATTTACAACTAATTATTCTTTCGGTGGTAGGTGACGTACCCATCGACAGCGATATGCTCATGGTGACATCGTATCTCAAAATGTTTTAGTGGTAGGTGACGTACCCATCGACATCGAGACGCCCGTGGTAACATCGTATCTCAAAATGTGTCGAATCAGCCTTTTGGTGATACTCAAGGGGTAGGGTATGCGCGTGCTGTGTTTCTAAAAAAATCCAATATTATTGTTTGTTTCTGTTTTAGTTTAATAGCTAAGAAATAGCGAGGAGACAAAAAAAACTTATTTGTTTTTTTCATAAAAATGTATGGATTAGTAAACAATAGCTAGTCCGTAGAATATATATGATCCAAAGTAATGATTTTTTAATAATGTAGTTCACTTGATTCTTTAATTTTAAATTTTATAGTAAATAATCTAATTTATCGCCTACTTAGGCTACATTCGATCTCATTGGTTGAGCTTATCCAGGGCACGAAAAAACGATGTAGGTCATCAACGCAAGATTAATTAAGTATTTAATATTACAAACATGAAATAGATTTTTTTTAAAAAAAGTATAAAAAGTATTTGCAAAACACGCACAGTTTAATAGTTTGGAACATGCTCAAGATAAATGAGGGAGAGCCAATTTGATAAGCACTTTAAAACTCAATCTTAAATTTATTACTTATGTACTTAAAAAATAAGTACAAATCAAAAGCGTAGATTGAGTCATTAACGGCTAAAATCCTGACTGTGTTTTGTGAGAAAAAATGTGATTTTTAAACAATACTTTTTTAATTTGTGTTTCTGACAATATGTCCCAAGTAATATTTTAGTTACTCATTATTTCATCTTGAACTATCAATGTAGGCCCATTGATGCAAATAAAATTTATCTATACTCAACAATTGTAGTGTGAAATGATAGGTTTATTTGATATTTTCTATTATATTATCGATCTATTTTTGGGTGTGCATCTTTTATGAAGTAATATATTTTTCTTACTACCACCTTCACTAAATATTTGACGTTGATCATCATAAAGAAAATAAAAAGAAATCCATAGGAAGTATAATTGGAAATCAGTTTAAAATCTTTGTTTTCATTCGATAGTTTCACTAAATATTTAACATTAGCCGTTATAAAAAAAATTAAATGTAATTTAAAAGGTAGGTGTTTCTTTAGGGGATAACTTTTTTCTATCAAATCTTAAAAATACTTTAATTGCTATCAAAAGTGTTTTATTTGTACCATCTAGCTAGCGATTCTTTTATTTGGTTTATATTGATACAGTTTAATTATTACTTGCATATGAATAAGACATAGATGATATACATGTATCCTAGTTCTCGTTTCCTTATGATATCTGTGATCTATTGTATTTTTTAAAAAGAAAAAACCTAATCAACTTGACCCTTACAAATTAAATTTAATAGTAAGAAATATAACTTCTAAACCGATTATGTACTGTAACCTTAGTATGTTGCTTATATTTGCAATAATATGTGGAGAAATTTATAATACTGTGGCGTACGATAGAGAAAAAAAACTAATCTAAGCACTTAATTAAAAAATTGATGCGATGCAAGAAAAATCATTAATATCTAAGACAAAAGAATGAAGCAAAATAAGTTATAAGATTTTCACCAATTAGTTCAATTAATGTAGTTTATATTGGCTTTTATTTTTCTATTTTCTGTTTTGTTTTATACAACTCAACACGAATGCGCGGGCATGCATCGTAGGTTGGGTTTGAGAAGCTTATAAGGATAGAATATCACCACACTTTAAAAGTACGATACATTCACAATTTTTTTCTTAGTATTGCTTATATAATTTTACCTATTAGTTACCTTTATACCATATCATATTCAAATAATTTCTATAAGCAATTATTTATAATCTTCTTCATCATCTAAATAAAAATAAAAGGTAGACTTATTTTATTTAGAAAACATGCCTACCAAATTAAATGTAAAGTAAGCAAGGTGCTTTTTTGTTTTTTAGTTGAATTATTGATGTTAGCTAGGTCACCCATTATTTATTGACAGATGTATTGGGTACAATATGAGGCTACACTACATTCATGGGTTTGTAATATGATTGCATAGTTTGAGAGACAATCCATCTGTGAGCATTTCATTTAGAGTGTGTGCGAGGCTCCACATAGCCTATTATGAATATGATTGGATGGTTAAATATAATTGTGTAATAATTATTTTTAGAATGCGATGTATCATAAATACATAGTTGTATAATATATGTATGAGGAGGACCCGTAAGATATAATATGATATAATAGTAAAGCTAATAGCCAACATGGTCTTGAATTGTTGATTTGATTAAAAAAACTAAAGCTGCTCAAGTGTATCTTAAATTAAACGTGTAGATCGTCTAAAATAATTGCTTATTTACAGCACCATGATCATTCCTATTGTAAATCCCTAGCGCTTGCACGTTCACAGCTAAATCATTCTCCATGGGAAATAGATCTAATAATTTATGATGATAAATTACGGTGTACATGTATATCGTGTATTTAGAAAAAAAAATCCGGAACTGGAAGCATGCATCAATCGAGCACACGGAGGCCATATATAATTATCCTGCCTAATGTCAATGATAAATCAAGCAATCAAATAAATAAACGTTGCAGCTACCAGATGTAATAGTCCATGTACATGCATGTGGGTCTGAGATAGAAGGGTGATGGGGGATTTAGTTTTGATCCAATGGTCAATAGTATTGGGTCCACCGCTTTAAATGTAATTTGAAAATTGACGGCTATATATTTTTCTTAGAATTTTCTTTAAATTATTAGAGCGCTATGTGGCGGTTTAGGAGCGTTCGTAGGAGTCCACGTGACGGCTTAAAAGTGTTTGTAGGAAATTTAATGGACTTTTAGTACGTATATAAAAGATAGATGATGAATAGATAAAAATCAAACATATAATTTAGAAGTTATGGCTGTTTGAAATTTATTATCATAAAATTTTATCTCAATCTGCTATACATACAAAGAAGGGAGAAAAGGGGAGTGAAGCAGAGGTTAGAGATGGGTTGGATTTATTACAATTCGGCAAGCAAATTATTCAGCGTATAGTATACACGCAGAGATCACATGTACGTATGCATATGAATGTGAATATCAAAAGCGAATAGTGAATTAATCATCAGGCTTCCACATATCTTGCAAGGAGGCTAGGACGAGCATGAGAAGGGTGTCCACTGTACAGGTTGATCGATCACGCCCTGCCTGCACGGGAACCCGGGTCATAGCGGTTCCAGAGGCACTTGGTTCACGCACAGCTAGCTGGTTTGTTTTAATCTCAACCAAATCAACGGCTTGGAATATATGGCACACCGAGTTAAATGAAAATTGAAGGATGGATTTTATTAACGCCACATGTCAGCTTGAGAGCGTTTTTAGAGCACCATGTGGCGGCATGAGAGCGTTTGTATGAAGTTTAATGGATATTTAGTATATAATAGATAGATAGATTTCTTGGGAGGTCTATTATTAAATTATTTATTTAAAAGGTCTAAAATAGATAAAAAAATCTGCAGAATACTGGGCCTTGCCGGTAATTATCTCTTGTGCTTACACAGCCCAGTCATATCCAAGATATTTTCGTGACTCTGTTTCGGTGATTGGCCACACAAGAAGGCAGAGCTCTGCACAAATATATAGGGCGTGTTTGATTGCCTGCATTAGGCTTGGCCCGCATCAGTAGATGCAACTTCCTGTTGTTTGGTTGCCTGTGCAGTCTTTTCAGTCTGGCCCCGCTGATGCAAAAAGGGCTCCCCAACCAGGCTGAGGAGAAACGCTCGATTCAAGCTTCCTGTCTCGTGCAGGCCCGGTGGATGCAGCGGGTTGCACCCGCGGGTGCAAGGCGTTGCACCGCGCGTGCAAGGGGCAAGCAGGGGTCAATCCGCCCCCTCCTCATTTGCCCCCAAAATTCAAAATCTACGATTTGGAGAGGAAGAGTAGCAACGAAATTAGAAAGGGAAGAGGAGGACGATGACCTGAGATAGAAGCAAAGGACTGACCTAAGATGGCACCACCATCCTCTCCGGCGAGGGCGGTGTGCTCGAGCTCGATCGGATTCGCCAGATCCAGACGCGGGCGGAGGCGACATGCTCGAGCTCAGTCGAATCCGCCAGATCTGAACGCCGTCGAGGGAGGACTGTCGCCATCGCCACCTGGGCCTTCACTCTTCCTCTTCCTCGTCGCTTCACTATTCCTCGAGATGGGCCTGGATGAGGGTATGCAAGCAACCAAACACACCCATAGTTCTTCCATCCTGCACACCGTGTAGGTGACTTTTCTTTCGACATCTGCTGCAGTGCAGTGTTTTCCAACTTTATCATCTGAAGTATTCCACGTGCGTTATGAATTGCTGCTGAAGTCGAGCTAATTATCAACTACCGAAGTTACTAATCTGAAATTGATTTTCAGCACAGACTCTATCTCCCCGGCAATTTGCTCGTAATATGATAATAGAACGTGACAATTTCAGTCCACCACCTTTTTATGATACATTGATAAACTATATACTTGCAAGCAAAGAATAGCAGATGAATGCCTATCCTATTTGTTCGAGCACATTGAGTTCTTCACTGGACTACATTATTCAAGTAATTGCGGAAAGTAGAACAGGAATCACCAACTTGCTTTAATTTTATGATTTTTCTCTCTCATTTCTAGCCGTCTCTTACTTTTCCTCGTTTAGTTTAATATTTTTCATAGGCACACCCAGAAGAACATGCAGGGCCTCATCGTGCTAATTGGATGGACACAGCACCATCGCGCAATAACACGGAATGGTTTTGTACACATGAAAGTTTATGCCCAACAAAATTTGAATCTATAAGTTTTTTCTGTATAAAGGTCTATGTATGAACTTTTGTCTTTTTGCTGACATAAAACGCTAATGAATTTGTTTGAAATTTATACACACACGAATGCGTAGTTCCTATGCACACCTTTTATGTATGAACTTTTTAATTTATAAAGTTTGTTTGTACATAATTTGTGTTGGACCAGCACGTTATTTGTTACGCCGAAAACAGCGTGGGCTCCTAATTCTCATAGGATCCGACCCTAAGATCTTCCCCCAATTTGGCTAAGGCTATGTTCCGAGAAGGATTGGAGAGGATTTATTCCAAATTTATTGTGGTGTGGAATTATTCCCTATCAAACCCTTCAATCCATTTCAACCCCTTCAAACCGAACAAGGTCTGGCCAAATTTGGGCATTTTCCAAGTCAGATTTGGCTCACGCCCCAATCGTGCACGTGGGCTGACTTGGAAGCGTACATGTGGAATCACAGTAGAGGACTTGTGGGCAAATGTCATCCATCATCCATGTTAAATTGTGCTTTCAGCAAATCCTGATATATGTTAATTATTTCACAGTTTGCTACTAGTTTGGTTGATTAGAACAAACTAGAAGCAATAACTTTTTATTTTTCTAAATGACATACCACAGTACCACACTCTTGCTTAGGGAAGTGTTCCTGTATACCGCAAAATTGCCGCTTCCAAATTGAGAACATCCCTTGCGGATCATGCAGGCTAGCAGGATTTAACTTGCTACCTACATCTCTGCTCCTGGGGTAGCAAGCTGATGTTCCTGATGCCTACCAGACATAGCTAGTCTAAACCACAACCCTATTTGTATATGGTATCTGACGACCGAGGGCAAACTGTATATACAACGATCTTTCGACCTAGCCAATTAATCTTTTCTTAGACACTGATCGATCTCGTCCTTTTCTTTTATTTTTTGCGGGACGTCCTTTTCTTTTATTGAACTCATAATGTGCAAATTATTTTCCCGTACATTTTACCTTTTCAGAAAATATTTTTTTCCAAGCTAGTTAGTCACAAAGCTAGAAATTGAACTCATAATGTGCAAATGATTTTCCCCGTACATTTTAGCTTTTCTCTTGTTAAACTCAATATTGTGCAAATGATTTGAGTAGAATTGAGTAGAATCTGGGTGTGGTTTTGCCAGGCACAACCGAGAGCAGACAACCAGTCTGCAACTCAGTTTTACCCCTCTCTTTCATGGACTTACGTTTTGTGACCTATATATAGTTGTGCCTGTGTTACATGCGTGCCATGCCATCTGATGCTTGGACTCCCTCCATATCAAAATATAGTAACCTTATATAAGATGGGACACATCCTAATATAACGAATCTAGACATACCCTGTCCAGATTCGTTGTACTGGGATGTGTCCCATCCAGTATAAGGTTGTTATATTTTAGGACGGAAGGAGTAACTTTTTGTCCGAAGGGTTTTCATGCTATAAATATGTATATTCAGCATTCTATTTTAGTCATCTAGTCTCTGAAGTACATGTGTGACAGTGAGCAGAGATGAAAACTGATGACAAACAATCAAAAGCTAATGGATGTTTCTGTCCGTACAAATTTCACTGTGCAACGTCGATCCCTAACTGGCCAAATAGGTTGATTAATTAAGCAAATAATTTGGCATGTGATATATTGTTTTGAGCCTACTGAAAAGCAACTTTCACATATACGGACATACCTCAATAAAGTCAGAGGAGTGCAACGAGAACAGATACCTTAAGACTAATTACTACACATGCACTCTGTAGCTATGTCTAGAGTCAAGTGTACGGGCGGTCGTTAAACTTGTAGGGATGTGTTATTTAGATTCCTTAAACTCTCAAAATGTATATTCAAATCTCAGAACTTGTCAAAGTGTATCATCTAGATCCCAAATCACCACAACCCCTTCAAAATCCTACGTGGTGCTGATGTGGCATACCACACGGACATTTAAAAATTTTCCTTTTCTTTTTTTCTTCTCTTTTTCTTCTCCTTCTTCTCTTTTTTTTCCATTCTTCTCCTTTCTCCGTGACCCGAGTAGAAGAAAGGAAAAAAAAGAAGAATGAGAAGAAAACAAAAAAGAAAAAGAAAAGAAGAAAAAAAATAAAAGGACACGTCACATCCACGTGGCATGCCACATCAGCATCAGCGCCATGTAGGATACTATAGGGGCTATGTCGATTTGGGACCTAAATGATACACTTAGACAAGTTCTACAACCTGAATCTGTATTTTGAGAGTTTGGGGATCTAGATAACACAACCCTACAAGTTTAAGGATAGCCTATGCACTTTACTCTCTTAGGTCAATTTTCATCTTTCCTTGTCACTCATAATAAAAATTTCAAATAATTGACGGGATATATATATTAACATGAGATATCATCACAGAACTCTTAATAGGGAACGGCTTATATATTGATTTATTTAAATCCGGCAGCTATTTATCTTTTCCCACCTTCGCTAGGTGAGAAAATATAATACAGGCAGCCGGTTATATAGAAACCAACATCGATACTATTAGTATTTTTTAAAAAAGACACATTTAATATATTATAAATTTATAATATCGGTTAATTAAAAAATCTACAGCTATAACATATTACACCTATAAAATCTGAGTTGAGCTAGGCGAGCTAGTTGGGTGAGATTCTGATTTATCCCCACACCAAGTCAACAGACACATCCATCCTTATCCACCCACACCGGTAGACATTTCGCTCTCTCCTCGCTGCCACCCACTTCGCGGCCATCCATCCATCTTCGTGTCCGCAGCCGTCCCCAACTCTTGCTCTCCATAGTGGTGGACTCCCCCTTTCCCATGGTGTCCTTCACTCACTCTCCCTCTCATTTTCTCCTCTCCCGCTCGTTTTCTCTCCTCTTCCCCATTTATATCGCTAGGTGTTATCGTGCCAGTGACAGTGGCTCAGCGGATGGCATATGCGGGGTCAGGGCAGACCTCTTGCCTAGATCTGTCCCTATCGCTGTCCCGGCTGAGGAGGCGAGACCACGAGGGTCATTCAGGCGATATACACCTTATTATAACGTTAATTCGATATGAGATATATACCCCCAGCGTTAGGGTATATACCACCTGGAAAAATAGAAATACCAACTCTAAAGAAGGGAAGAAAATATCACAACATATATAGAACAATTATTCAATCCTATTCCAACCAAATAAAGATTCATTTTGGTACATCCCAGAACGGAGAAGAGTACTTGTTTGTGCATAGTAGATTTTTAAGTCAAGTTTATGATATGTGTAACGATTCAGACTTTGTTGCAAGCAATAACTAGGCAATTGAAATCGATCGATCACATGGTAGGTACTCTATACGTCGTATAAAAAACCAACTAGTATTGGATGTCACACATCCTATTAGCGAACTGATATGGACATACCTCTGTCCAGATTCATTGTATTAGAATGTGTTACATCCAGTCTTAGGTACGGAGGGAGTAGTTGCTAAGGGATGTTAACATTAAGAGATTTTCTCCGGCCCAGCAAAAAGTACCTCGAGGTACCGGTACCTCACGGTACCAAATCATTTTCGATCGTTGGATCTAGCTGGGCAGGATGTGCATTGTTAGATCCAACGATCGGAAACGATTTAGTACCGGTACCTCGAGATACTTTTGTTGGACTAGAGCAAATATCTAACATTAAAGAGTACGAGACAGTATATACATACAAGACGATGCATGCCTCTTGTTACCAAAGAGAGAAACCATATCAGAGAGTACTATGCATGATTTGCATCCTCCTACATATATCTCTGTTTTATACTGTGAACTAAACAATTAGAAATGCCCTATCTAGCCTTGGACTGGGAGGTCTTGAGAATGCATCCCTTTATCCTCTGAAAGTTGGGAAAGGTGTACTGGCTAACCTCTTCAGAGGAGGGATCAACAACATGTCGATATAGTGACACAATCGATCAGAAAAGTACCGGGTACAGTCTACAAGAGCTGCTCTATGCTGTGAACTACCCATGTCTAGTTTGGTAGAGCATCTCCAGTGTGGGGCTGGCATCGATTTTAGAGGAAAGAAACCGAACAATGCACATTGTTAGAATCGATTAGATTGTGTTTGGTAAAAAATGACTTTCGAAGAGAGTTCCACCAGTCCTAAAAAAGAAAAAAGAGAGAGTTCGACCACACTTGATCAAGGGTCTGTTCAGATTATAGCCAAATTAAACCTTACTAAATTTTAGCTATGTCAAAATCTTGGCAGTTTGGTAATATTGCCAAATTTTGGCAGGAATTCTTATATATTTGCCAGAGTTTAGATGCACAGATTCGATAATTTTACTTAAAAAATGGTATGGTATGAAATGACATCAATCTAAACAACCCTTAAATAAAATACTTGCTTGCGTACTTTGGCCTGGCGCACACGGGAGGACGCCGAAAAAGGTTGAATTTTTTCTCCATGGGTCCCATAAAATCGATTTTTACACACTACATGGATCAAAGCAACTTTTTATTTATCTTTAGACTGCACAAGCCGAAGAACACACTGCTGATGCCCTTAGTGAAGATCTGGGTTGAAGACACAGAGGGGCTCTAATGCTCTATCCAATAATGATGCATTTCATGTTAGGACCTGCCAATTAATTATCTGAACACTACTGCCTCTGTCCCATAATAATTGCATTTCTAGAAAATTAGATATAGATTAACAACAAACACAATTTGCAACAATATTCCTATTTAATAACTACACTGCATGCGCATATTCCATATATATACTTGATTAAAAGCAAGGTTGAGGAACACACATTCTATATGTAAACTTAATTAAAAGGAAGGTTTGGGTACACATTCCATTTGTTGCTTCCCATATTATTAGAAATACAATATTTTTGAGACAAATTTGAATGGTAGAAATGCAATTATTATGAAATGGGTGTAGTAGCTACGTTTGCAGGGCCAGGGGCATATGCCTTTTATTCACGGTGATTTAAATACCACATCGTGAGTTATGAGTCGATGGTCTTTTTACATGATACTATATCCGTCCAAATGCCTATTTTTTTTACACGGTCTTCAATGATATACTTTGACTATTAATTTATCCCATGTTATGTTTCTAATAAATATAAAATTAGTATCACATGAAAGTACTTTAAAATATGAGTAACATGCCTTATATATATGTTCATTTCAGGCATTGATGTCAGTTACGAACCGACTCTAATGTTATTTTCTTCAGTAGTAACACAACCCTATCTCAGACAGTGGTTGTTACTCTGTACGTATCAATCTTGTCCCAAAAATAGATGTATCAACCTATCCTCCGGGCAACAACTCTGAAGCACGTGTTAGACATAATTCTATGCCTTTGTATATTTTCATAAATTTCTGCTTCCTCAGCCAACTTAATTTGGACTTATGGACTTGCACCCATAAATATTGTGCAAGATATAAAATGAATCTCTGGCATGTCAAACGTTCACTGGTCGTACTGTTATTTGAAAATTCTTTGCAGTCATGGTCGTCCTATTTATACACCGGTATCCGTCATCCCACACCTTCGGTTTTGGATTGGGAGGCATTGGGAATCCCAGATATTCCAAAGAATTGAAGCACAGGTATTGGACACAAGCAGCTAATTTGCTGGTTTTACTGGCGGAGCCTATAACAAGGTTGTTTAGGGTAGCACTAGCTGCTGCATTGTTTACAACATAGCCAGACCTAGAAAGCCAACAGTACTAGAAAATGGTTTTTTTTAACTGTCAACGTTTTTTTATGGCTAGGAAATTGCTTTCACTGAAAATGAACTTTTTGACATCTGGGAGCAATGCTTCACGAAAACTGCTCTTTTCCTGGAAGGAAGGATATTCCAGAAGTGAATATTTATCCCTCAAGGGAACATCCCTGTTCCCTCCTTTTATGTATGTCACCTAAAAATTAATAAAAAAATTATAAAAAAAATTGTATGACAGATATGATAGATTAATATGAAATATGTTTATCCGCAAACATAAAATTCAAATTCAATATAACAAGTGAAAAAAATAACAAATATTACTGTGAATAGTACACAGTATTCACAGTCAAATTTGTTATTTTGTTTATTAAATTTGTATTTCATATTGATCTATCATATTAATTTTTTTCAAATTATTTGATAGCTATTTTAGGGATATGAAAAACGAGGGGATGTTACTTAAGGTATGAAAATAGTTTACCGAATATAATCCAGTCACCAAAAACAAAGTTTGGATGCGGCAGTACTGCCCACTACTCCCTCCATTCCAAATTGATCTACATATTTCATAGGTACACCAAAACCAAGAAAAACTAATAACTCTCTAATACTATATTTACTCTAGCAACAAACTCGATACATGCACCATCCCCACTATTTCCTAGCCAATAGCAAATCAAGATATTACATGTGTGCTATAAATACTTCTGTGTATGGATGCATGCATCAATGTTCATTTACTCCAATGCACAAATAACGAATAGACCTAATGAATTAACACTTATTTGTAGATCATTTAGAAATAACCTTAAAAAAACTATATGTAGATCAATTTGGAATTGAGGGAGTATTAGAGAAACGATTATCCTAGACGAGGAGCTACTTAGTTTACAGACGGGCCGTTTTCACATCCGCACACAAAAATTGGCCTCCCATTTTCGCGTGCGGACCCTTAAGAGGCCCGCACGAGAAAATTGATTTTCGCAAGGGGCCTCTTAAGGGTGCGCACACAAAAATAAGCCTATTTTCGCCTATGGGCCTCTTAAAATGCCCCCACGCGAAAATTGATTTTCACGTGCGAGCCTCTTAAAAACCTGCCTACAAGTCTATCCTTCCTCCTCTTTTCCCTCGTCAACAGTTCAAAATTTCATCTCATCCACCCATCCTCATCCTTATCCTTTCAACGCTCTCTCTCACTCTCTCACCTCTCTATCCTCTCTAACTCTCTTACCTCTCACTCCCGGGCGTGGACGGTGCGGGCGCAGCCAACGGCACCACGCGGCTCAGCAGCGTGCATGCGGCGGCGGGCGACCAGGAGCGGCGGGCTCGACGGCACATGCGCGCAGTGGGAGTGGACTAGGAGAGGCGGGCTCGCGGTGGCGGGCAACAGGGAACGGCGGGCTCTCAGCGGCGGATGACCGTGCCCCACCCGGATCCGGCACAGGCGGCTGCCCCCCACCCCGGATCTGGCGGCGGGCGGGCGGGCTCGGACGGTGGGGAGGCGCCGGATCCGGCTACCACGACGGCGACGGAGACCGCAACGGCGGCGACGACGGCGACCGCGAGGAAGGTGGCGGCGGTAGCTTTAGGGTTACGGTTTTCTTAGATTTTATTTTTTTCGGTTTTTTATTTTTTTGTGCGGACGACATATATAACCACCCCGCACGCAAAAATCAGATTTTTCGCGTCGCATGCAAAAATATCAATTTTTATAGACGGCTGGAAGATCCGCACGTGAAAATCACTTTTGACCACATGGAAAAATAATTTCTCTACCAGTGGCGTCTTGCTTAATGCCATAGCTTGTGAGCTTGTGAAGAGCATTTTCGCATGCGGCTGGTCATTCGCCAGTGAAAAAACTATATTTTCACTGGCTATTACTTGCAGGCAGCCAGCACCGTCATCAGTGAAAACCTTGTTTTGACTGTCAGTAAAAATAGTTTTCGTATTTGTAGATGCAAGTCGATCCTTCTATTATCAGAAAACCAAACTATCCAGAGGATGCGTGAGTTGATACATTGTGGAACCATTAGTTCCATGATTTTGTTAGAATGAATCATATAGAATTCAAAATTCAATTGCCTGTGTCCTACGTCAAACCGAACAGACTAATTAACAGGCCCGTGGAGAGTAGAACAGCTCGTTCTGTAGAAAGCTATCCTACGGCAACATACAAGAATCATAAAGAAAGCACACATGATAAGTTGTGATTCACTGTCACAGCATGGGCAGACGTACAGAGTAGCTATAGCTAGTAGTTGGCATGTTAAGTCAGACTATGTTGTAAACAATCATAACAGCTAGAGCAACCCTAATCGTCAATGTTATAGCCTCCTCCAGGTAAACCAGTAAAACTGCTTGTGTCCTATAGTGGAGTAAACAGTTTGGTATCTCTGAGGTTCTCAATGCCTCTCAATCCTAAACCGGATGAATCTGACGAGTGACGGCTGTGATGTAGAAGAGGATGACAAGAACTGCAAGGAATTTTTAGATAATAGTAGCAGACTAGTGAACGGGTACACGAGATTTTTTAAGGAGTATTCCTGCCAGTTTCATTCGTATCTTGCATAGTATTTCTGGGTCCAAGTCCATAAGTATGAATTTGGGGGAGGAGATAGCAATTTATGAATAGATACAACAAAGGCATGATATTATATGGTCCAAGACACATGGTTCAGTGCGTGAAGGGTAGGTTGAAAAATCCATACTCAATTGTGGTGATGAGGGGTAAATTTGTCGTCACCCACCACCACCGCTATTATGTTGGTCCGTCGAATGATAAGGTAGATGGATTTTTGTCCTTTCCTTAATCTCAAGCCATTAAACAGGGGATTTTTTTAAATGAGGTAAAAATGATGACAAATAATATGAGCCCCCTCGTTGCAACGCATGGGTATTTAGCTAGTAGTTTGATATACATACAAGGTCACCTGTTAGAGTGCGCAGCCCGGCCCACCAATCTTGGGCCATCCATGTGACATTGGGCCTGCTCCACCACAGGCCCAATCAGAGCCACAACTTTGATGAGTGAGTACCGCGCCTCCCACCTTTTAAGTCGTGCTCCCCATCATCAATTACCGATGTGGGACTAAACCCAACATCACCCTCAGCACAGTCTGACAGGATTGTTGTGTCATCCTGAGCTAAAGCCACTTTAATTATGTACATAATGTTGAACGTACGGAAATATAGAAAAACTGAATTGATGTAGGATGATCTAGAGGCAAAGACGATAAAAAAGTTGCATTTAATTTTTAGCATGAACACAAACAACTACGGATGCCAAAGAAATTTGTTTAACATAGTCAATATAGTAAACAGTGCACTAGTCTCTTGACAGTTCAGGAGGCCAGACGGGCTTATTCATTAATAAATTATGTGGGACTTACATGCATTTGGTTTAAAAAAACACACAAGCACTAACTAACATTTATACTTTTCCAAATTGTGTCATCCCATTAAAACGGGATCGCTCCTCTGAAGAGATTAGCTTTCACAATATTGCCAACCTTCGGAAGATCTCTTAATAAGAGGCTGCATGACAGCAAAAGCTTTCGCTTTTCCTAGATGGAGAGAGACAATTTTCAAGACCTCCCAGTCCAAATGTATATGTAGATTATGTAGAAGCAGACTGCAATATGACAATATATATAATGAGTGAATCAGAAATGGCGATGTTGTCTGAATTGTTTCTATTTTGGTAGCAAGACACATGTATGGTTTATACTTGTATGCACGGCTGTGTCTTGTACACTTCAAAGTGAACATCTCTTAATAACTACCTACCGTATGATCAATTGGGAAGAAGTACTGTATGGCTTGCCTCAAAGTACAATTCATAGCACATATGGCATATCATAAACATGACCTAAAAATCTACCACCCTTGAAGAGTTGTATTCCTCCTTATATATATAGATATGCCCTTCATGAAGAGAGGTACCAAAACTAATCTTAGAGGTTGGAATAGGGTTGAGAAGTTTTTATATATGTTCTTAATATTTTCTTCCATTTTTTTAGAGTCATAGGTAATTGTATTATTTCAATGGTATATATATGGAGGCATATACCTCATGACTAACACTGTGAGGTATATATATGCCTCTATATACCTCCCAAGTCCCATGAAAAAAAAAAGTCTAACCTTACCAATTGTATACTGTTCTTTCAATCAGTTCCACCGATTTTCTTTTGTTTCCCCTTGATTAGTGAGGAGGTACCTTTCCAAGGAGGTGAGAGAAACCTCAAAAATTATATACCTAGTTTTTGTGTACACCTGTTTGGATGCACTTATACATATTTAATGCGTGACTCCTTTATTCACATGAAGGAAGCACATCACATGTTTTTATAATTGTTTTATAATGAAGAAAAGTGTAGCCTTCGTACCTCCCAACTATTACAATGAACTAGCTATTTTCTGTCGCTCAACTACAACAATGGGTCAAAACATTACTCATATCTCTAAACATGAAACTCTTCACTGTATGAACTGATGAGTTAGCATGCTGACAAGACAATGTACAACTATTAACATCTCTCGTTTGCAGGGGAGAGAGATAGAAAGAGCAAAACCATAGTAGAGAGCTCAAGTGCTCAACAAATGTGCCAGGCCTCGTCAACATGTTGAGTCATGTATCCATGGCTAAAAGTTCATTCAAATGAGTGGAATGATGGAATGTGTCTGGTATAGAGAGAGGAGGAAAATTTGAAGTTGAGGGACAAAATATTTAACTGTTGCCATAGGTGTGGAATGAAAATTTGTTTAATATGTAATAATTGGATGAGACTATGGCTCGGGCATCTTGTTTATTTCGAAAAAGAATCAAATGTTGTTTCACCACTTAGTGAAACGCTTCAGAGAAATGGAATGTTTAAAAACTACAAACTGCAACACCAACAACCGTGACATGAAACATTGAGCCCAGTGATAAATCCATGGAAAGAATTCATAAAATCGATAAGTAAAGTCAAATTTGAGTGGAAACATTTGCATCTGACACGTAAAATCGTTTAAAGTTACTAATGCAGCACATGCATGAATGCAGACAGCCACTGCATGCTCAAGGAGATAGAGAGAGTAGACAGACTATCTGTCTAAGAGATGGCGCATGCAGCTAGAGAGAGAAACGAGGTGCGCCGGATGCAGAAAGTGCAAGCGCAAGATGGAGGCACAATCTGTTGGCTTTATCAGCAGACCGATAGGAAGCATTTTTAATGATAACTTCGTATAAATAAACCATCTGACTAAATTCTCCCCTCAGTTCTATTATATTTCTTGACGTGTTGGACAATAATACGGTCTCGAGAACATATTTTTAACTATATTTTTATTATATTATTTAATTTTATTAATGCATGTTTCAAAATTAATCTATGCATAATGTTGTAGTTTCTTCAAACTAGATATTTTAAAAGTTACTTCCTCCGTTTCACAATTAAGTTATTCTAGTATTTCTCACATTCATATTGATATTAATGAATCTAGATAGATATATATGTCTAAATTCATTAACATCAATATGAATGTGGGAAATGTTAGAATGACTTACATTGTGAAATGAAGGGAGTATTGATAGTTAAAGTTTTAATTGTTGATCTCAATCTTATCCAAAACATCAAGGATTAGGGAACGGGAGGAAGTACCAACATGAAATTGATACCAGGCACCTAATTTCCATAAAAAAAATTTGGGGGGGGGAGGGGAAATGTTTAAGTTGTCCATAGGTGAAACATTGAAAAAAAAATAGTGATTGAAATACTGAAAGATTCTGTGAAACATATGTTGAAACATTTCAGTATCGCGTATGAATATGAATTTTCATGGTTAAAACATAAGTTTATATATCTTTCATAAGAATATAATTATGTGATATCTTTTTTTACATATTTAATAACAATAAATTCAAGATATAATCGGATTGTAAATTGAATATAAATAATTTAGAAGAAAACTCATGTCAAGCTATTTTAAAAAGGTAGAAAAGACGTGGGAAGGGAGGAGAATGCTAGTGAGTAGGAAGATAGGCTACTGCATGCACATATAGCGGCCATGTAGCTTAGACATGGGTAATATGACGCCCTATCTTTTTTATTTGATTGGACGTCTAACTGAAAGCGTTGTCGACTATTTTAGCTTTTTTATAGGTAATGGAATAAAACATCTCGGTTTTTGCTTAATGAGCTATATCCAATTATTACAGAATTCACACAAAAGCAATCTCACACAGTGAGTTTAGAAGCGCACCAACAAAATATTAAGTAAGCATAAACTAATACACACCAACACAAGATAAAACTCTCATAACTACTGAATTTTATTTGTGAACCTCCACCTGAAGTTGGCGAAGAGCTGCATGTCGATTATTTTAGTTATTGAACCGTTATAAATTTGGTTTTAACTGGATCGATGTCCAGATTTATTCACTAAAATTTCTCGGGTGAACGTGGACATTTTGTTGGAATGTCCTAATAATAGTATAGGTATACGTGTAGAGATTTGCTTGCACTTTGTCGGCCATAGGTAGGGTGCACCTCCACCATTTTGGTGCGTAGAACTGTAGGCTGTAGCTACCGCAGCTTCCATCGGGTGCCAATGGCGACGACGCTGGCTAGACCTTGTCCGCCCGCAGCACCACCATGGGAGCTCCGGTGTAGAACGGGCCGACGCCCAGCTCAGACCTCAGGTAGCACCTCGCGCCGGCGACCCTCGCGCCCTCGCCGTTGAGCGGGAACACCTGCCACCACCGCGCCAAGACGCCGTCGAGGCACCTGCGGCACGACGCCGGCGGCAGGTCCGGCGAGCACTGCGCCATGGAGTAGATGTTGCGGAACCCCGGGTCGCGGGCGTCGTCCCCCACGCGCTGCCCCGTGGCGAACAGCCTCGCCGGGTTCTCCTCCACCGCGTACCGCACGGTGGCCGCGAGCAGCTCGGTCACCGCGCGGTCGTACGCCGCCACGACGCCGGCGCCGCCGGTGATGTTGGTGCCGCTGATGAGCAGCGTCTCGCCGCCGGCGTTGTCGGTGGCGGCGAGGAAGTCGCCCTTGTTGGAGAATCGGGCGTAGCACTGGTTGTACACGAGGGCCACGTCCTTGGCGCGGCCGTGGCGGCCGCCGCAGACGCGGCCGACGTCGGCGAGGACGCGGGTGCCGCAGTCGAAGCAGTCGGAGACGCTGAGGTCGCCGCGGCAGAGGAGGAGGCCGTAGACGGCGTCGGGCGCGCCGCCGCGGTTGCCCGTGGCGAAGAGCGCCGACGGCGAGGCGGCGGCGCCCGCGCGGAGCGCGGCGGCGAGGTCACGGAGGTTGGACTCGTAGGCGCTCCCGGCCTTGTACGTGCCGGCGCTGGTGTCGCACGTCGGCCACGGCTGGCCGGCGGCGAGCGGAGGAAGCAGCAGCGCGGCCGCCGCCGCCACCGCGACGACGGCGACGGCGTGGATGAGCGTACAGCGCGGCTGCATATTGGCGCGGCGTCACTCAGTTTAAGTTGGGATCGATGCAAATTAAAGCAGGTGAATATATATATAGGACGTAGCCTAGCGTACGTAGTTTTGGGCTGCACTGCGGCATCGATCTCCTACTTTTCGTTTTGGATTTGATCAAGTTCCAAATCGATCTCGGCAACTTGGGCAACTTGGGCGTGCGATAACGCACCAATCTGGCTGAATTCACAGTGATAGTTAGGTATTTGTCCACGCACACACCAACGCACGTTCATTTTGACGCTTAATTGTCAGCACATGCGCGGGGGGGAAAGGGTCTCCAATCAATACTGTGGAACCAGCTAGTGGATCTTTGTTTGAGTTTCTTTGTTTGAATGGGTTTATTTATTAGATATTTGTTTTACCCTCTTAGGAATTTTTCAAACAATAGAAGGGTACCTCCTCATTGTAAAGTAACCAAATCAAATTATGCGATTTTTCTTGTTTCTTAATTAACCGACTATAGTTACAATACATATAGCCTAAACTTGTATAAAATGTGAAACAACACAGCTTTGTATAGGGTTAATAACTCGATTTTCCACATCTACTATAGGAAAAAATTAATATGATTTATACCGCCCTCAACTATGAAAAAAAAAAGACAACACACACCTCATCGGTTAAATCCGGACATTTAATCACATGCGGACATTTTTAGGTGGTTTTGAATCAAGTTTTCCCACGGCATACTCCAATATGGAAAACGAGTTGACGAATAGATTGCCACGAGCATTTTTCCAACATTATTTATTAATATCTATGAAAAAATTATTCGCTTGACGAATAGATTGCCGCAAGTATTTTTCCAATACCTTTCTGTCAATATTGTGAATCTGTGTGTTTGTTTGTCTCCACCTCGTTCACGGAATCTCTAGACTAGCTATAGTCCCTATAATGCAGCGGAATCCTTACCTTATCAACGTGGCATATCATGAAAGCAATAGTAAGTTGAGTTGTCTGGTGAGAAATCCAACTAAATTATATTATGCAAATGTGCAACTCAATACCAATATGTTTGTATAAATCTGACAATGTACTTAGATCTTTTTGGTACATTTTTGGATCAAATTAAGATTTATTAGAGATGGGTATTTCTAGCTTTACAAATCAATGAATCTAGATCTACGATTACGTTGATAACATTTAGATAAATTATTTAATTCCCGATTTAGATAAAATTTAAAACTTTGCACCACTATAATTTAACGTAAAAATTTTAAATTTACCGTGGGTCCAAGATCTAAAACTATGCCCAAGTGACTTAGTTAGTATATTAAATATTGAATAGTAGATTGAATGGTGCACCATCGATCCTATGGTTGCAGGAGTCGGCGGCACAATACCTCGGGCTACAGATTGATCTGTGGTTACAAGAGCGTGCAGAGATCGGTCTAGGCACCAATAGTATACCATTTGGGAGGTTCTGTGCATGCCTGTCAGGTGCTCGCTCGAGATGTTTTTGCACTACAAGAGGAACCCCCTTTAGCAATACATATGCGTTGCCTATGCTGCCGTTGCTAGGATCAATTACAACATACAGACAACCGTTGATAACAAGTGGAAATAAGCGTTGCTACTTAGCAACAATTTTAATAGGTTTCAGCAATACTTATATATGTTGTTCCCTTGAGAGATGAACAGTTTTATATAATCTTAGCAATGGATATAATCAAGTTGTTGCAACATGTACAAATATTGTAATTTGAGCTATCCACTGTAGGTGGCCTTTGACCAATTATTTTGTCAGGCAAGAGACCCATGAACTCAAAGCATGCACAAGTGACAATAGTCCAATCAATCATGATAATCGATTATATATTAAATATAGTATTTTGCATTACATAGACAATCATCAGCATAATTCATGGCATTAAACCTTTGTTCAGAACATTAATGCAGAAAATAGAATCTAAAGTATATAAAAAAAACACATCTTGTTGCCCCCATTCTCCACCTTGCAGCCATCATCATTCCGTGACATGTACAGGTGACCTAGTTGCGTACTGGCAGTCACGAAATTTCCCCCACATCTTCACCCATTTATCTTGTCAACCTATAATAGAAAAAATATATAAGCATTAATATACCATTATGAAGACGAAAAGCACATCTCCGAAGTAAGAAGTAAGAGATAGGAACATACAAAAATTGCAGGCCACGCAATTTCAAGTCCTACAACATGACCAACAATTTTATAGCCTTTGTATGGCCTAATCAAATCTTCGGATTTTGCCAATGCCAGATCGACATGAACCATTAAAAATTCATTTCCTAGCTCAACACCTCCAACTCTGCGTGTTGGATCACAGCTTACAATAGTGGCAAGAGCCACGTTTGTATTCCGATTTTTCCAACTTTTTTAGAATACTTTAGTTCCAACCTGAAGTGCATAAATACATCCATCAATATTATCAATGTACTTTAAGAAATTCAAGTATCATAAATAATTTCACAGTAAAATACCTCCATTGAATTGTCAGTGATAAAGTCCATTTTGCTGCACTGTTGTTTCTATAAAAAAAAATTTGGATCATGGTTTGCAATCTAACCACAAGATAGAAAGAAAGAAAGACCAAACATAGCCAATTATTGTTCTCCAATTCAATCATAATACTAGTGAATCATGCATGTTATAGTTTGAATGGACTGATATTTGTAAACATGGTGAATAAAAAAACAACCTTGTATGCACCACCAACTTTATGTGCATGTACCATATGGCTGTCCTGATTGTCAGGTTTCTTGTTCTATAGGGGAGGGCAACAAATCAATGCTAAAATTATATATATTAAGAAATTTTACTTTCAAACTTTTCTATCAAATAATTTTTGAACTCAATAAGAAGTGAAAACTAACCTTGGCACAAATAATCTCCATCTGTTTCCCATGGTCATTTAGGCCAAAGGTTCGTTTGTTCTAGAATAAAAAAATACATCACATTGTCATGAACTATAGTAAACATTCATAGTTAGTTACAAACAGTACCAAATAATATAATGCTATGTATCCATGATAACCATATAATAGGATGCAACCATGGTGAGTTCAGAATAAAAATATAAATTGAAAGACAAGGACCTTGTGTGCAGTAGCATGCTTGGTTGGTGGTGTCTTATCCTCATCTTGAACATGGCTTTGTGAATTCTGTTGTCAAAGAGAGCATATATTCCCAGTTACAAAATAGTGCAACTATTCCCATGTATAAAACAATGAAATTTATGTATATTACCATCACAATGTTTTCCTACTCAACATGACAAATTTCTTGCAAGGGACCGTCACCATACACTTTCTATCACAGTGGAAAATAAAAGGACATTAAGACCAGATTTTATTAAACTATTTAGACTAAAATGTTAGCAAGGTTTACCACTGTTGAATTGTCAGTTAAAAAGTCCATTGTGTTGCATTGCCGTTTCTGAAAAAATAGAGAGAATTTACAGTAAAAACCAACATGTTGTGTGTGCTATTTTAGTTGTTGTGTAGTGTTCAATAAATAGAAATAGCATTTTGAACTTGAAACAATTAGACTAACCTTAGAAGCAGTACTATACTTGTTTAGGCTTGGTCTAACAAGCTTGTGGGTAAGGTTCTCTTTGTTCTGCAATACAATTATTATAACTAGTAAATCATGTGTGTTATAGTTTCAAAGAGCTCATATCTGTAGATATGGTGACTTAAAGTGATGAAAAAATAACCTTGTGTGTACTTGTAACTTTGTGTGCATTCACCATATAGTTGTCCTGGTTGTCAGGTTTATTGTTCTACAGTGGAAGGTAACAAATAAATTTTACAAATCTATATATACATTTATATATCGAAATTAAGCTACTTTCAAACACTTATTGACTATGGCATTGAGTTTGAAAGGATAAAGAGAGAACTTAATCAACTTACCTTGTATGCACTAGAAATACTCTTCCCTGGTTGCATAAGCTCATTCTGGTCCAAATTTCCTTTGCGCTGCAATGGAATAGGTCATAAAATTGGCACAAACTATAATGTTCCAATTATTTGTTTACTCTGACATCATGCACTCCAATTAATAAAAAAGTGAAAATTAACCTTGTTTGCACAGGAAGTAATCTTCCTTTGCTTCCCACTGTGATTCTGGCCCAAAGACTGTGTATTCTAGAGTAAAAGAAGGCATATGATTATAATGAATGCTATGTAAATAATAGTGAATATATATATAATAATATTTTAAATGCAAAGGCAAGGACCTTGTAAAAGTAGAATGCTTGGTTGGTGGTTGTAAATTCTCATCGTGCACATGGCTTTGTGTATTCTATTGTAAAAGAGAGAAAATAAATGCTATTCCCACGTAAAAAAACACAGCTATTCCCAGTTATAAGATGGTGCTATATCACATTACCATCAAACTGTTGTCCTGCTGATCCATAATGTTTCCCTCCTCAAACATACAAATTTCTTGCGAGGGGTTGTCACCATACACTCTCTGTCCATAACAGAAAATGAACAGAGATCTATACCACAGTTTATGAGATAATGCAGAAAATGTTATGATATTTCTTCCATAAAGATACATACCCTCCTTTTTGAATTAGGTACGTCATCACAAATAGCTTTTTTGTTTGTAGACGCTCCATCTAAACCTCCCTGTAACTTCAATTAGGTAAGTTAGATGCATTCATTGGGTCACACACAAGCTCATATAATTTTTTTAAGACTCAACTCCCTTAAATTCACCTGATTCTTTTGTGCCTTTTCCAACTTGGTTGCCTTCTCTTTTAATTGTAAAAGTTCAGCATCATTATTCTCAACATGGCGTTCTAACTTTTCCATCTGCAGTCTAATAGCCATTACATCTTCACTGGAGTTATCCTCCACTGTAGTAAGATTTATATTCTGCAAACGTCGGGAAGTTGGCACATCAAGCACTTGTTTAGGTTTTGGAACTAGTCCAAGACCATGCACACGCCCAGGCTTGTCATCTCCTAGTATTTGGTTCAATGCATCTCCTTTCCAAGCAGTCTTTCCTTTACTAGCATCCGCTAAAGCTGGTTGTTCAGCTATAAGTCTCTTCAAATTATCCTAAACATATGAAAAATTAATACGAATAAAAAAACATATGAGAATAACTGAAAAATATCTATGGTTGAGTGTTAATAGTATACCACATGCCCATTTATATTCTTGTCACTTTTGCGCTTGTGTGTGTGGACATAAACAACAGCTCTATGTGGGTTCTTCTTTGCAGGATCTTTTTGTCTCTATGGAACACATGACCAAATCAGTAAAGTCCTAACAGTAGCTATACATGCTTGAAATGGAAATAGATGAATACTATTCAAGACATGTTTTACCATCTCTTCTCTTGTGCGAGCAAAACTCTTTGTCCCTGCTGTGTGAATTGCCTTCTTCTTTTGGCAGTTTTTCTTATTCTGCTCACTTATTCTCTGTTATGGTCTCGTAGAGTTAGCAATCAAAAAAGAATATTGCATTGTTTTGTTTAGTACAGAGTTCTAATTTGTAAGACCATTACAGAAATGAATATGGTACATGTACCTTCGATTTCTCGTTCATCCAATGATTGACAAGAGCAATCCACTGGTCAGAAAGCACACCTTCTGGGACATTGTTGCAATTAGCTTCCTTAGTCTCATTCACATCAAAATACAAATCTTTTAGTTTTGCTTTATATTGCCGCCATCTTTCTCCAATTTTTTTTAATATGAACTCTTCCATCCGAGGAGCATAAAGGAATCTCATCTACAAATAGCAACACAGAAACTCATATGGCCATATGGGGATATGCATAACATAATACAAGAAGTTAGCAAAAATGTTGATCTGAAAAGGAATTACCTTTACTTGCTTAAGTATGTCCTTTTTAACTTTTAGTTCATTTGTATTTTTCTCTCTCTTTCCTATTACATATCTCCAGTCTGTGTAGCCTAAGCTACACAGACTACCATTCCTAGCTATCATTCCAAGAAATTTACCCAAAATTCCAGCTTCTTCCCCTACCGCCTGATTGAGATCATTGCATTGAACCACAATTCTAAGCCCTTTCGGAAGGTTCCAAACATCTTTCAGTTTTGTCTTGCCACGTGTTTCAGGTGCTCCATTTTCAACTGTTCGGTGTTAAATTGCAAAGACAAAAGTGATCCTTAGTAATCAGGGATACGAGTAATAATGTCATTATTTCTTACCATTAGGACTGTTAAACTTAGCAGTTACCTCGAACATTAATATCAACATCAGTATCTTCATTGCCTTCATCATCAATATCAACATCGTCATTAGTATCTTCATTGCCTTCTCCATCATTGATATCAAAATCATCATCAGTGTCTTCATGGCCTTCTCCAGAATCATCACATACAGTTTCTTGTTCAGATGGTGTGGCAAGCTGTGGAAGGGTATTTTCTTCTTCAGTCTGTTCCTCTGACAAATATTCCTCATTGCTCTGAACAATACGCCTTCTTCTACTCCTTGCCATATCTCTTGCACCCAAAAAAAACCTATCTGTCATTTATGGCGTCGAAAGTATATCATTCTCATTTCAGAAGTAGGACTGTGTTGTACATAGTTTCAGAAAGAATAATTTCAGAATTGATTATACCCTGAGCCATTTTGGATTTGTTTTTGAAGAACAACATAGTATCGCTGTCCCAAAAGTAATGCTATAATATGGATCTGTTTGTCATACTCACTAATTCATTTGTCCATTTTATAGGCCAACAATTTGAAACAAGTAATGGGTAGAAATAACAAAATTTAATTGGCTGCAAGGTAAAACTATATCACATATTGTATTGCTTACAGTTGTGTGAAGCCTAGCCGTACGTAGACCAGGCTCCTTCAGCTATGGACGGTCAGTGCATCTGACTCCAAACCTGAAAATACAACACATCAAATTGGTAAGTATTGTAGTACTGGAAGGGAATTAGCATCCATTGCAATTTGGCGACTCAGAGAGGTAGTAAGATGTGCAGAGGGAGGCAGAGATTCCGGGGCTTGGAAACATTGCCGCCAGCTGCGCGGCGTGGAGCAGAGCGAAGTGGACAGCCGGTGTCGGGAGGTATAACCCGCATCAATTGCAGTGCCCCGGTCACCCGGCACATCGGCTGGGGGCGTCTCCGGCCCGCCGCATGCCCTATGTCATCCATGGGGCATGGGGGTTGCCTGCTCGTGGCTGTTAATCGGCAGGAAGGTGCGGCAGCAGCGATGGCTGGTACAGCAGCCGACGGAGCGGAGCGGTGGAAGATCTAGGAGCGCCTGCTTGGGGCTGTGGGTCAGTAAAGCGCCCGGCATCTTACCTACAGATCAACATCGATGAAGACGAGGAGGAGAACCGTACAACGACGGGAGAGTTCGTAGGAGAGAGGAATCCCACAACAGAGGAAAGAGATTTACTCAGGGAGTCAGGATAGAGGAAAGAGATTTTTAGGGGCAGTTGGCTTGCTTTTCTCGATGGGGAAGGTGGGGGCAAAAAAAAATTTGGCAGAAAAAAAAGAAAACTGAGAAAAAAATTGCGGGAGCAAAAAAAAAAGGAGGGAAAGAGTGGAGGGAGAATAAAATAATTTTCGGAGAGGCATAAATTGCTAAATTCAGATCGATTTGGGGTTGATTTGTCCGTCAAACTAGTTATTTAAATTATATTAGCACGATCAAAAAATCACGTGTTATTTCATTGTCGATCTTGTCCGGACCGACCGCATGAAAAATTATATATAATTAAATAACAGTGATTTAATTTTTTTAGCACGACCAAAAAACAAGTGTTTTTTCATTGTCGGCCCGGTCCGGACAGACTGGATGAAATTCGGACGTAACATATTTTGGTTAGTTATTTAATTTATCTAAGCACGACCGAAAAGATACGTGTTTTTCCATTGCCAATCCGGTCCGGACAGACCGCATGAAAAAGACATGTAATATATTTTTGGTCCTAAAATATAGTTATTTAAAAAATGTTAGCACGATAAAAAACACGTGTTTTTCGTTGTCGACCCGGTCCGGACAGACCGCATGAAAAAATATATATAATTAAATAACAGTGATTTAATATTTTAGGACAACAAAAAACCACGTGTTTTTTCGTTGTCGACCCGGTCCGGACAGACCGTATGAAATCTGGACGTAAAATTTGTGTTAAAATAGTAGTTATTTAATTTATCATAGAACGACCAAAAAAACACGTGTTTTTTCGTTGTTGACCCGGTCCGAACAGGCGGGATGAAATTCAGACGTAACATATTTTTGTCTTAAAATAGTAGTTATTTAATTTATATTAGAACGACCGAAAAGACACATGTTTTTCTGTTGTCGACCTGGTCCGGATAGACTGCATGAAAAAGTGGCATAATATATTTTAGGTCTTAAAATATAGTTAATTAAAAATGTTAGCACGACAAAAAAATCATGTGTTATTTCATTGTCGACCCGGTCCGGACAGACCGCATGGAAAAGAGATGCAATATATTTTTGGTCTTAAAATATAGTCATTTAAAAAATGTTAGCACGACCATAAAAATCACGTGTTATTTTATTGTCGACCCGTTCCGGACAGACCACATGAAAAATATATATAATTAAATAACAGTGATTTAATTTTTTTAGGACAACAAAAAACTACGTGTTTTTTCATTGTCGACACGATCCGGACAGACCGTATGAAATCTGTAAGTAAAATATTTTTTGTCTTAAAATAGTAGTTAGTTAATTTATCATAGCACGACAAAAACACGTGTTTTTTCGTTGTTGACCCGGTCCGGACAGACTGGATGAAATCCGGATATTCTGAAAATAAATTTTTGAATGGTTTATTTTTAAAATTTAAAAATAAAAAAGTTCAAAAAATTAAAAAATTTCTGGGGCAACAGAATTTTTTTTCCCGTTCAAGGAGAGGAAAAAGTTTTTAGGAATTGCCACTAGAGAAGAAATGAAAAAATTATGCATCTGCTAGTTCTCGAACTAGAGTTGTCAATACAGTAGAAGAAGCTAAGTACCACTAGCCTATGTCCCCCTTTATTTATTTTTTCACGTTAGCTGCAATTGAGAATGTAAATAGACTTCTCCAGGTATTTATATAAGATGGAAATTTAAATTCTGTTAGCACGACCGAAAAGGCACATGCTATTTCGTTGTCGACCCAGTCTGGACAGACCGCATGAAATTGAGACGTAAAATATTTTTGGTCATAAAATAATAGTTATTTAAATTATGTTTGCAAGACTGATAAACCACTTGTTTTTTCGTTGTCGACCCGGTCTGGACAAGCCGTATAAAATCAGGATGTAAAATAATTTTTCTTTAAATAATTGTTATTTAATTTATGTTAGCACGACCGAAAAACCACATGTTTTTTCGTTGTCTTCTCGGTCCATACTGATCTCATGATCAAATCCAGACGTAACATATTTTGTCCTAAAATAATAGTTGGTGTGGCCAAAAATATTTATATTGAAAAAATAAGTTTTCGATCAGTTTAATTTTAAAATTAAAAATAAAAAGTTCTAAAATTCTCGTTATCTGGCCAGCTAAGAAGGATAGGGAAAAAAATTAGGAATCGCCCCTAGAAAAAAATAAAAAAAATCTAGGCTGGCATATTTGTTTTCCTCGTTATCTAGCCAGCTAAGGAGAGGGAAAAAATTTTAGGAATCGCCACTGGAGAAGAAATGGAAAAAAATGCATTTGTTAGGATTTGAACCACAGTCTTCGATACGGCTGAAGAAGCCATGTACCACCAGGCTATGTCCACTTCATGTTGGAGTTGTCCGTTCGACTTATTCACGTTAGGTGTCATTGACAACGTAAATAGTTTTCTCCAGGTATTTATATAGGTGGAAATGGAATAACAGAACACAATAGATGCAAAGATTATAAACGCCCATTCCTTTTTCTCATCATATAAACAATATGATATCCTGGATATTTAAAAATAAGATCTAACCACCAATTCTGTATATAACTAATGTAGAACATTATTACAGGACTTATGTATGCAAATAAAAAGTTGAATTGATCTGGCTCAATCACTTAGACAATCCAAGGAAATATACGAATGACATTTTCATCCAGAAAAGCTATTGTGGTGAAGAAGCCTTCATCGCAGTAAATCTCCATCCAAAATTACTGCCATAAAAATAAAGTGCTCCCCAAGTGAAGATATAAACAATATAAGGAAATCATTGATAATGGACAGATAGATAGTGAAAAACATTCATAACCTCACCTTTAATTAGTTACCATGTTATCGACAGTTGTTCCTTCTATATCTCTTCGAATCCATGTCTGACCATCATGTGCACTGTCAAATAGCTCCCCAAGATTACTGACATGGTATGGTTCGCATTCCACATCATTCCATTCTTCGCCCAGTTCAAATACATCTCTGGGTTTCATCTTCCTTACAATAGACCACCCTGGATTTAAATGGTCTTCAATGTAAAACACTTGGTCGACTTGATTTGCAAATACAAAGGGCTCATGCTCAATCTTTTCACCGGTATGAATTTTATTTGAGAAATTCACAAGTGTGCAGCCAAACTTATCTATTTTCACTCCTTTTCCTTTAGTTACATCGACCCATTCACATTTAAACAACACAACTGAGAAATTTCCATAGTAGTCTAACTCAATTATATCAAGTATCCTTCCGTAATACATGATATCACCAAGGACAGGGTTAGTATCACTGGCGGACGTGTAGCTCGATGTTTTTACAGTCACAACAACTCCACTGTTTTGAGTCACCCTGTCATAACGCTTTGATCTGAACCTATACCCACGGGTATTGAATGCTCTATGTCGTTTTGCTACCTCAATTGGTCCACGTGCCAGCCATCTAATATCCTCATCAATACTATCGATACCTCTTTGATTCTCCAACTGCAAGATCTACACCAAACCAAAAGATGTATTAGTTGTACTCATATTTGAAAAAGAGAAACCTAAATTTTGAGACTTACATGATCTCTGAACCAATCAGGGAATTGTTCATTTTGCATGTTCTCAATGTTTTTTGGAGTTAGCCTTTTGCGTTTCTTCCTTTGCAAATCAGCAGCATGTTCTCTGCAAAACAAATAAACATAAATTTGAAGCAAAACACTTACAACACATAAAAAAGGCTATGTTAGGACAATACGTACTTCAGATATGGCACTACAGCATCACAGTTGTATAGCACATATCTATGTGCTTGCAATTTCTCTCTATCAGTTAAGGAGTACGCCGATGGTTTTCCCAATGGTTTTCCTACTGGAGGAAACAAAGTGGATTCTTGCCTACTCATGGGAGTCTCAAATTGATCTGGTTTGTCATTATTCCTTGATGGTATGTTATGCTTGGTAGGGAAACCTTCCAAGTATCGCGAACAAAATGCCATGCACTCATCTGCCAAATATGATTCTGCAATTGAACCTTCTGGACGCGCTTTGTTGCGAACATACGACTTCAATTTACCCAGGTACCTGTAATATACATACAAGGCACAAAACTAATAAGTTAGTATTGTATCATATGACATATGAGAAATATTATAAATTGTATGCTAATATATTTTTAGTACCTTTCAATAAAGTACATCCATCGATAGTAAACTGGCCCAGCAATCTTACATTCAGTAGCTAAATGGACGACTAAGTGAACCATAACAGTGAAGAATCCAGGAGGAAATATCATTTCCATTCTGCACAATGTGAATTTAATTGCTTCTTCCGAACGGTCAAGCTCATCAACATGGAGAACTTTTGAACATATTCCTCGAAAGTAAGCAGATAAGTCAAAAAAGACAAATGTGACTTCATCGGGAAGAATACCCCTCAAAGCAATTGGCATCAATTGTTGCATTAGAACATGGCAATCATGTGTTTTGAGCCCATGAATTTTTCCTTTAGCAGAGTTCACACATCTAGATATGTTTGAAGAATAGCCATCAGGAACTTTTATATCCCTAAGAACTTTACAGAACAATTGCTTCTCACTTTTGGACATAGTAAAGCTGGCAGGTGGTAAGTAGAACTTGCTTGAAGTTCTTTGTTGTGGATGGAGCTCCCCTCTAATGTTCATTTCCTTGAGATCAAGACGAGCTTGGAGATTATCCTTTGACTTTCCTTCTAAATTTAGAAGTGTACCATAAATATTGTCGCACACATATTTTTCTATGTGCATCACATCAAGATTATGCCGAAGAAGATTGCCATCCCAGTAAGGTAGTGTGAATAAACTACTTACTGCCTTATAAGTTTTTGACTTCTTAAAATCACCGATAGCATTTATTTCATCCAATACCGGACGCCCATAGTAAGTCATAGGCTCTGTACTAATCTCTGTGGTTCCATCAAAAGAATTTCTATCAAAACGAAATTCATGATTAGGTGGCAAAAATCGACGATGACCCATAAAACAAGATTTCTTCCCATGTGTCAAACGTTTGGACCATACATTTAGACCACAAGGCGGGCATGCAAATTCTCCATGCACCATATGTGAAGCAAGCATTCCTAAAGCTGGCAAGTCATTTATAGTCCACAGTACAGCTGCCCTCAAATTAAAAGTTTCATTTCTAAATGCATCATATGTGGAAATGCCATTGACAAATATATCTCTTAAATCTTCTAGAAGCGGCTGGAGGAAAACATGAATGTTATCTCCAGGACTTTTGGGCCCAGGAATTATTAATGGCATTAGAAGATTAGGTTCCTTCATGCAGAGCCATGGTGGAAGATTATATATTACTAAAACAACTGGCCAGCAACTATAGGTAGAGCTCAACATACCATATGGGTTAAACCCATCTGTAGCTAACCCAAATCGTATATTACGAGAATCAGATGCAAATTGCTTGAACCTTTTATCAAAGTTCTTCCATGCCGGAGAATCAGCTGGATGTCGAAGCACACCATCCTCTACTAAGCGCTCTTCATCATGCCAACGTGGGAGCGATGCTGTTTCTCTACACATGAACAATCTTTTCAGCCTCTCCTTTATTGGAAAATATCGTAAGACTTTGCTTGGCGTTGCTTTCTTTCTTTCTTTCTTCGTTAACTTGGTTTCTGGTTTTTTATCTTTCCATCTAGAAGCCTTACAAGTTGAACAAAAATCATCATTAACCTTCTCTTTCCAAAACAGCTAACAGTTATTGGGACATGCATGAATTTGTTGATAATCTAGACCAAATTTTGAAACCACCTTCTTAGCCTCATAAAAGTTTTTTGGCAATTCTTTTCCATTTGGAATTGCCATGTGAAGAATATCAAGTAGATCTCCAAATGATTTATCACTCCATTTGTTCATGGATTTCATATTGAACAAAAGCACTAGCAGAGATAAGTGTGATAGTTCACATCCATCCCATAAAGGCTTCTCTGAATCTTTCACCAACTTATAAAATGCTTGAGCTTCTAAATTTGGTCCATCAGTGTGTGTACATGGCGAATCTGCAGAATCACTCATAGGCATGTCGTCATACACAGTCCTAAGTGCATCATTAATTAATTCGTGCATGTTAGCACACATGTCTTCATTGTGAGGCTGTGGTTGTTGGTTCCTAATTTGCTCCTCTGAAGACTCACCATGAAAATCCCATTTGTCATAACTCTGAAGCATTCCATTGCACACCAAATGATCATAGACATCATTTTTTGAAAGTAGCATAGTATGTACGCATGTTTCACATGGACAATAAATCTTTGTATCCTCTAACTTATCTTTATATGCAAATTCAAGAAATCCATCTACTCCAGCTAAGTACTCAACAGAACCTCTAGGGTAGCGCAAAAGAATCTTGATGGTTTCTAAATCCATTTCGACCTATATAAAAAAATTTGATATTTCAGGTTCTTGTAGATAATAACAATGACAAGGAATTGTCTCTTATGATCATGATGTAGCAAAAATAGGGCAATTAGAAAAGTACCAGTATAAAATCAGTGTCAGCTAATTTTGTCACAACCTAATAGACCTCCTTTATACACTGAAACAAAAGCTTTTACTCTGCAAAAATAGAGAAGAGCTAAATCAATCTACAGAAAAAACATCCAGCAATCTAATGTCAAAGCTGTCATCTCCAAGTTAAATTCCTTACTATAAATTACCTCTAGTTAATCTACAGATGATGACTCCAGAAGCACATGCGTTTAAAACCTATGTTCCAAATATCCGTTCGGATGAACAAGAAAAATCTGCAGGTGTTATTAAACTTAATCAGATAGACTCATGATGCAACAAACCTGAATAATTAAAAAAAAAGTTGACATTGACCTGGATCTAACACTGACCTGGATTTGGGGCCAAATGGGGAATCAACCTATGAGAAGTGGCTAAGAAAAGGACCGTGCTTGCCGTTGACCCGCTGTCGTCGGCCTCGGCCCGTCGCCGGCCTGCCGCGGCCGATCCCCTCGCGGGCTCGCCACCGCCGCTGCTGAGAACGCGCCGCTGGCCGCCGATGCGGGCTGCCGCCGCCGCCGTCGGTGTGCGCCGTGGCAGTGATGTGCGAGAGCGTGAGAAGAAAATGAGATGCGGTGTGGGAACAGGATGGGGCGGCGCTCTCGTGCGTGTTGGGTGAGGTGAGAGACACGAGAGGAGAGGAGAGAAGGTGGGAGACTAAGGTTGCCTGCTAAAGTGCTAATTTCACAGATCGTATTTTAGTTGTTATGATATAAACAACTAAAGAAATCATTTGATAAGAAATGTGATTAGCTCAGTTGGTTGGGTTGCGCATATTCTATCCTAGAGACCCAGGTTCGAATCTTTTGTTTGCATCTTTACCCCCTAATTTATTCTTATCAGGTATCAGCAGCCACTTCTCTTGTGGCATTTTTTTTAAAAAAAAAAACTCGCTTGATAAATTTTTTAGAAAACAAAAACAGCACTTTTCCCCTATCAGCAGCCACTTCGCTTGTGGCATTTTTTTAAAAAAAATAAACTCGCTTGATAAATTTTTTTAGAAAACAAAAACAGCACGCCCAGTACACAAAGTAAAAAAACAGCTCGCTCAATTATTATTATTTTTTAAAAAGCATGCCCAGTACATAAAAAACAGCTCGCTCAATTATTATTATTATCTAAAAAGCATGCTTAGTCCAAAAGTTTTAACAGGAAAAAAAAAGCAACTCACTTGATAATTTCTTTTAAAAAACAGTTCGCTAGAGGTCCGAAATGTAAAAATAAATATCTCACTCGATTATTTTAAAAAACACAATAAGTTCGCTTATTCCAAAAGTTTTTACAGGGCATCAAGACCATTGCAACGCATGATATCTGTTGTAAAGTTGATTCGGCCGTTGCAAGATACTCAATCTCTGCAACACATGTTCTAACAACACATATTATCTATTGCAAATTGGGCTCACCCACTACTAAGCGTTGCTAGGGTCGCATTTTGGCAACGCATGCTTAATGCGTTGCCAAGCATGTATTTTTAGAGGGGGGTTCTTGTTGTAGTGTTGTCTGTATATCTGTATGGCTTCCAGAATCAGGCATAGACATCCATATTTATATATCCAGTTTCTTCCGTTTAACTGAAGTGATGAAATTTGTTTATCAGTTTTCCCATAAAGAACACGTTGTGGTCGGAGACTTGGTATCCTGATGATCAACCACAGGCATGTTAGAAATTAAACATGCATGCACGATCAGCCTGCATCGATGCATCAACCATATGGTAATTGGAAAAAGTACGAATTACCCTCTGAACTATTGCGGTAGTACGATTTACCCCCCGAAATTATAATACCGGACATTTAACACCCCAAACACTTAAAACCGAATAAATTACCCCCCCTAACTCGATTTGAAGCGGTTTTCAGCCTACGTGGCACACACGTGGCGATACAGTCAGCAAAATCAAATAAAAACAGGTGGGGGCCCACCTTTCAGCGTTTTTTTTCACTCCTTCTCTCTCTCGGTTGATAGATCTTGCGGCTGGCGGGCGGCGGGCGGGTGAGGAGCCGACGCCGACGGGCGGCCAGCGGCGGGGATGGCGGCGGGCGGCGGACGGGCGATGAGCCGAGGCCGGAGGCGGGCGGGCACGGAGGCCGACGCCGATGAGCGGCCGGCGGAGGGGATGGCTGCGGGCAGCGGACAGGCGCGGAGGCGGCTGCAGGCAACGGACGGGCACGAAGGCGACTGCGAGTGGCGGACGGGTGAGGAGCGGACGCCGACTGGCGGCCGGCAGCGGGGATGGCTACAGGCGGCGGGCGAGGAGCCGAGGCCGGAGGCGGGCGGGCGCAGAGACCGAGGCCAGCGGGCGGGCCAGGAGGCGAGGCTGGCGGCGGGCTGAGCAGGCTACGCCGATCCTCCATCCCGCGAGCTAAGCAGGGTGGCACCGCCGTCGTCTGTCCAGCTGTGGTGACTATGGCGAGCGGCGGCAACTGCGGCAGGGCGCCAGGCAAGGCTCTTCCCCTCTTTCTCTCTGGCACCGTCGGGAGAGCGGACCCCAGGCCGGTGGCGGGCGTTGCGGAGGCGGTGATGGCACGCGGCGCGGCCCATGACGGCGACTACGGCAAGTGGCCTCCCCCCTCTCTCTGTCTCTCCGTAGCGTCGTCGGGAGAGCGGACCCCGAGGCCGGCGGTGGGCGTGGCGGGGGCGTTCAGGGCGTGCGGCGTGGCCCATGATGAAGCTCACGTGAAGGAATCGACCGCGGCCGGCGGCGGAGGTCCTCCCGCACCTCTCTCTCCTCTTCCCCTCTCTCGGCGAGCACGGCACCCCGGCGGTGGCCGAGGATGACCTCGGCTCGGCGGGGAAGGTTGTCTTGTCGTCGTCGTCCGCTGCTGTTGCCCCTACAAGCTCGCGCCACCCCCTCGCCGTCGCTCCCCGTCTCTCCCTCCCCTCACCGCCACCCCCACTCCACCGCCGCCGCTGCCTTCTCTGCCCGGGCCACCACCACCACCACACTGCAGCCATCCGCCTCCTGCAAAAGCTCCATCTCGCGCGACTCACGCGTAGGAGCAAAACCACTCTGGGTTGAGCCAAGGGGGTAATTTGTCCGGTTTCAATAGTTTAGGGTATCAAATGTCCGGTTTTGAGATTCGGGGGGGGGGGGGGGTTAATTCTTACTGTCCCGATTGTTCAGGGGGTAATTCGTACTTTTTCCTATGGTCTCTAAATGTCTCTGTATTCATCTGGAAAAGTAACCACATGATAGAAAAGGAGGCAAGACGCTTGAGCGAACTGTATGCAGAACGAACGCTGCCATGAATCAGAGGTGTCGAGTCGAAAATAGCCGTGTGCAACAAAAGAAAACTAGCAGAGCAAAGCTCCTCTGGTCTTGTGCGATTCGGACTGTCACTGCCACGAAAATCATTGAAGACTTTCTTCGATGCCCTGTAAAAGCCCTCTTACACACGGCTAAATGACGTTTCAAGAGACAGTTCGCTAAATGACATCTAACAAAAGGCCTATGGAAATAATATATTTGTGTAGAATAGTAAACGGAGAAAAATACTACGAAATATTAGACATGTACGTATTAAGCTCAGGGACCGATATATACAAAATATACGTGGTAGAGATAAGAAAAAATTACATATAAGAAATAAGTTTACACAAATCAATACTATCCTAATACATTTCTAAGTACCATATATATGTACTCTAACAATTTGTACACAGGTAGTCATCATGCTATATGAGGAAATCATGCCCTGTCTACATGATTGAGCTGATGTTGCAAATTAAATCCTGCATATCTACAAAACCTATGTCTCTTTCATTTGTAGATGGAGAAACTTGTGATTTCAAACAAAAGAAACCGCGGAGAATGAAGTGTTCAATCGATCAATTGTCCCATATTCCTAATGTGCTATAAGAAAAAAAAAAGGAATACATTCAGTCCCTCGATGCACCAGAATCCTTCATGGTGGAAAAGCATCAATGGCTTCCGATGGACACATCAAAGCACATGCCAGCAAATAACTAGAACCTAGTTTCTCGAGCCTCTCTTGCTTCCTCGTGCTACATTGAGGCCGTGTTTAGATAGGGCCAAAGTGCCAAAAAAATCGGTACAAGGGGTGCAGTCTGGACTTTGGAACTAAACGGGTAGCCACCTGAAATTCGGCCATATTGCACATTTAAGGCCCAACAGTAACCTAGGGTTAGGGTGGCCCATTATACCCCTGGGAGGCGCCGTCGCCGCCGATCCTATCCATTCCCCATCGCCTCTTCACACGCGCTAACCCTAAGGTTCTTCTCCCCCACGTCCGCTCCCTCTCGAACTCGTCGGCGTCGCATCTGTCCTCCCCGCCGCTGTAATCCAACCCTACCCCGGGTGAATCGAAGGGTTCCTCGTCCAGATCCAGCACATCCGCGGCGGCGCGTGCAGCGGAATCGACGGGAGCATGCAATGGATTCGTACGAGGGCGACAGCAACAACGGGGGCGGCTACGGCGACGGCCATGATGGCGGCGGGTACGGCAACGGCGACAGCGGCCACAGCTTCGGAGACGCCAATGCCGGGCGTGTGTTCGGCGACGGCAACAACCTTGGTGGATACGGCGGCGAGAGCACCATCCTCTTGTACGGGGCCGAGCATCGATTCGGCGCCAGCATCCCTACGCGCGACTTCCTCGCGCAGCCTCTCCATCTCTCTCGTGATGGCGGCCGCACGTCCTACAACTTGGGTGGCTTTGGCGAGGGTTTTTCCAGCAGCCAGAACCTTCCCGGTTCGACTTCGGGGCTCTCGACCTCAACTACGGCGACAAGTGGTCGGCCATGCACGGCTACCAAGACCTTCTTCGCAGTGGCGGAGGGGATGGCAGTCAATGCCCTCCTGGCGTAGGCGTCCCTCCCCGTACCGTGCATCGCATGCTAGGGTTGAGGGGCCGGCCAAGTGCTCAAGGAGCTTCCGGATCTAGGCCGCGACGGGGCGGTCGGATGTCAGCGGCAGGAGTCGACGGGCCGCATGCGATTGGAGCTGGGTTCCAAGCGCCAATGGCACCGCCATTTGGAGGTTCAGGCCATGGAGGCGTATTTGTGCCTCCCATCCGGCCTCAAGCTAGAGCCGCATCTCAGGGTCGAGGCCAAGGTAGGGGTCGCGGCGCACGGCGCCGGCTGACAGAGGTAAGGACGTTTTTAGGTTTCGCAATGTGTGGATTCCCATTTCATTTGAGGTTAACAAGTGGTTCATCTGATTAGTTGCTACGTACTACAGTTGTTGTAACTTGTCAAGTACAGCTAGTACAATACTTGCGAAATGTATTACAGCTACGGTTAGTTCGTATGGTTAATTCCTATGTATTACTGCTTACAGCTCTTATGTTAGTTGGTTAGTAATACAGCTATTACAAAAATTGTGGTACAATTTTGTGCAATAACATGACATAGTGAGCGCCGAGTTCATTGTGATAACGGTGTTTAATTCCGATTGATTGATATGTCGCAAGGTCATTGCTTTCCCGGTTTACTTGTCCCTCTAGGATTTCAACGACAGGGCATCGTGGACAAATGAGAACACCAAACTTTTTTGCGAGCTGTATTGCAAGCAAATAGATAATGGCAACTGCATAAGGGGAAGCATGAGTAAAGCAGGTTGGAAGGAGATCATAAAGGGTTTTTATGCCACCACTGATTTGGTCCACGACAATGAGCAATTTGGATTTAGATACAGGGGTTTGAAAAATATGTGGACCTTCATATTGAGGTTGCGTACAGACACTGGTTTGGGCCGAAGACCTGACGGCACCATGGTTGCTTCAGACAAGTGGTGGGATGACAACACTAAGGTACAAAAACTTCACTTTTTCGTTGCGCAGTTTTACACATGATCGTTCCTATGCATCTGACCGATGCATTCATTTTGTGCAGGACCACCCTGAATTTAGGAAGTTGAAGAATGGGATGCCCGACTATCTCAAAGAAATGGACCGCATGTTCATGGGGGTGGCTGTCGACGGATCGACTTCATTTGTTCCTACATAGCCCGCAACCCAGCCGGCCAACCCCATTGTGGATGTGGAGGACAGCGAGGATGACGAAGAATCCGACGATGACGACTTCGACCCCCTAAGCCCCATCAGTGTTGGGACGAAGAGGTCGCACAGCATGAGGAGCACACCAAGCACGCGGAGTAGGGCTACTAGTCCAAGCAAGAAGTTGAAGAGCCCAGCCGTCCGCGCCGTGGTGAACGAATTGAAGGTGCACACGGGCTGCAGAAGGAGAAAGCGATAGCAATGGACAGCTATTCGGCACAGCGTGAGAAGAGGAGGGATGATGATGACGCTCGCGCAGGGGAAAAGGCTGAGCGCATCATGGCACTCAGTAGGGAGTGCTGGGTCACAGAGGCGACTCCACACTTGTGGGTTGCCATGTTCAAGATGCTCAAGGATCGAGATGCCGTCAATGTCTTTGAGCTGTCCAATCCTGAAGGAAGAAAGGCCCTCCTTGAGCACCTCGCACGGGTCGACAACTAGACCTTCTAATGCTTGCTTAACATGTTAATGTATCAGCCTTAGTTATATCTTTTGGGTTATGTACGCTTTGGAAGCTATGAGGTGTTATGTCTGTTAGCTATGTCATTTATGGTATGTTGGCTACTGTTGTGTTGTGAACTATATCATGCGTAATGTTGGCAATTAAATATAAGTTGTAGTAAGGCTGTCTTTCCAAATTCATTTCTTAATATGAGGATGTTTGAAAGTTACCGTTATTGTTTTACTTTTATTACAGGAGGATGTGCGGCTCCAACCTGTGGATACAAAGGATGAAGATTCTGACAAAGAGTTTGGCAGAGTTATGATGGAGTACTTTATGGACGATTATGCATCCACCGCGTTTCTGTACGGTACGTTACATCTTGCAAAACACATTGACAAGTACTGCAACCAGTCGGAATATAGAGATGTTAGCACAACAATGAGTGCGTTTGAATGGGTAGAGAAGAAGCTTGCAGACAGGAAGCGGTGTTACAACATGTTTAGAATGACCTCTGATATGTTCTATAGTCTTCATGATCTATTAGTCGACAAGTATGAGCTCAAGTCTAGCATGAAATCTAAAAGTATTGAGGCGTTAGGATTGTTTCTTTGGATGGCTGGGGCTCCACAGTCGGTTAGGCAAGCTGAGGACAGATTTGAGCGATCATTAGCAACAATTCACAATATGTTCCACAAAGTTCTGGCAAGCCTTTTGAAGCTAGCTGCTAATATAATTAAACCACGTGACCCACAGTTTGCAACATTGCATTCGAGACTGAGGAACCCTAGGTTCTATCCTTATTTCAACGACTGTATTGGGGCGATAGATGGAACCCACATTCCTGTGCAGGTTTCCAAAGATCATTTGATTCAGCACATATGTCGACACCACATTACAACGCAGAATGTCATGGCATGTTGTGACTTTGACATGATATTTACATTCGTGCTTGCTGGATGGCCGGGTTTTGTGCATGACATGAGGGTGTTCAACGATGCAATGAGTACATACAATCATGTTTTCCCTCATCCACCTCCAGGTACACTGCTACCTATTCTATGTTTGCAATTTCTAACCTCCATCACGTGTAACGTACAGGTGTTTACCGCTGCAGGGAAGTACTATTAGTGGACTCGGGCTACGCAAACCGGATTAGGTACCTGGAGCTGTACAAGGGCACGAAGTACCATAACACAGCCTGATAGCAACAGCAGCAGGGGAGCTGCACTTGTCCTTACGACCGCTGCCTCCATAATAGCTAAGCCAAAGGTGGCTTTCGGGAGGAACCCCTCCTCCCCGGCACACGAAACGAAGCATGTATTATTGCATGATTAATTAAGTATTAGCTATTTTTTGAAAAAATGGATTAATTCGATTTTTTAAGCAACTTTCATATAGAAACATTTTGCAAAAAAACACACCGTTTAACAGTTTGAAAAGCGTGCGCGCGGAAAACGAGGGAGAGGGGTTGGGAACTTGAAGGTAAGAACACAACCAAAGGATAACATATGTATATCCAGGGTTCCTCATGTCTCCCAGTCCTAAACTGTTGGACGAACGAAGGGTCTGCATGCATGCCTAAGCATATCGCATATGATTTTTAGGTTAGAGAGAGTACATATATATAATACTACCTCCGTTTCAGATTATAACACTTTCTATCATAGCCCACATTTATATAGATATTAATGAATATAGGCACACATATATGTCTAGATTCATTAACATATATATGAATGTGGACAATGCTAGAAAGTCTTATGATATGAAACGGAGGAAGTAGTAAGGATGAGAAAACTGCAATGTATGAATAGATCATATATATAGGCTGTATAAGTGGAAGAAAATATAAGCATATGTGGGCTTAATTGATTTTAACATATAAATGTTGACATCAAACATGTAAACTAGCAAAACCATCTCATGCGCATAACCTAGAGATAAAATCGCACATGAATAAATCAAATGTACGGAATATAATTAATGTGTACCGCTAGATATTTTCTAGATGATTTGCACTTGGCGTAAAGGGTGCCGTTTTGACCACGCATGCTACGAAATGTTGATGATGACTCGTCACAACCGAGAAATGATGAAGATATGTCACCGTGAATATACAGCGGGAAGCCACACGTAGCACTTCCCAAACACCTTATTCGCTTGCAGTGATGACTATACACAACTACTTCCTTTACACCGGAGAAGAGTTCGACCTAATGTTTTACGTCTGTCTTAGTAGATTTTATCGTTTGTTTTAGTGGATCCCTATTTAACATTAAAAGTATATTATTTTTTTCGCAATATCCTTTTCCTAGTGCAGGACTTTGAAGTAGAAAGTTTAAGAGAAATGCTCTCCCAATCGTCGGTGTTTGCCGGTGAGTGGGATCTTGTAGATTATGTGTATTGCACATGAGTGTGGGTTGGAGTAGATCGATTACAGACAATGGTGCAATATAGAAGTGAGGCAAATTAAACCCAATATTATTTATGGTGTGTGTTTTATGAAGGTGGCGTCTCGGTATTATTAAGATATGACTAGAACGTCTGGACAATCTTCACAGCTCGAAATCGAACCAGATAAATCGTGCTAGACTGATATGGATTTTTACATCACACCAGCACAAGAAAAGATGTACTACAGACTTGACTATGGCAAAGATAGCAAATGAATCCCTCCGGGATTTATCATGTTTTTTCTTATCAAAGTACAAATGATCAGTTGGTGTAGTGCTCGATCCTGTATACACGTAAAAAAAAACATCTGAAAATGAATCGTAGGGTTTTGTCCTAATAACCCGATTGATTTATGAGAAAGTTCTGTGGAAGATCAAAAACCATCCCAACTTGGTATGCAGCTTTCGAAATAATTAAGGCTACAATATCCCCATCACTCTGCCAAGCATGTCCTGGAGACATAGACCCTATGAATGAACTAGTTTACAACAGTGAAATTCTGACATAACCTGGGGAATATATATGCACAAGCACTTAAACTGCAGTACCTAGTTCATGGCAGATACAAAACAGGCATAGACTTTAGGTTTTTCATTGTGCAAGATGTTATCACAGAGGATAAAAAACTGCACTCAAAGCACCAAAGTGTGGTTAGCCTGGGCCTGCGAGTAGGGATGAAAACGGATCGAATACGGTTGGAAACTAGCTCTATCATATTCGTTTTCATATTTTTTTTAATCGAAATCGGAATCGGAAACCCGGATATGAAAACGGAATCGAATATTATCGAATACAAATACGGAGCGAATACGAAGCAAAACGAATACGGTGACGAATATTAGTCAGAATATAAAAACCCCTCACTACTCACAAACGATTTTTGATATTGTGTTTCTAAAATCATGCTCTATTATGTTATTGTGTTTTTACTGCTATTATTTTGGCCATTTTTTGTGACTTTCTTTTATCAATTAAAAATTTGAATTTTAAAACTTCGAATGATATTTTGAAGCAGTAAATAAATTCAGCTGAAAATGTCATGAACATAAAAGTTGTAGAACTCATCAAGACATTCAACTTTTATTTTGGTCATTTCTTCATCCAACAAAGTGATAGTAACATTGTTCACAAAATTTAAATCTCTCTATTATAGTTTATAAAAACAAATGAGAGATATGTAAATTTTGTGAACAATGTTACTGTCACTTTGTCGGATGTAGAAATGACCGAAATAAAAGTTATAGATCTTGATGAGTTATACAACTTTGTTGTTGATGACTTTTTTAGTTAAAATCATTTAGTATTTGAAAATGTTGTTTGAAGTTGTCATATTTTCAAATTCAAATTCAAATTGTTCAAACAAAGTCATATAGAAAAATGACCAAAATAAAAGTTATAGATCTTGATAAGTTATAAAACTTTGTTTTTGATAATTTTTTCATTTGAAATCATGTACTACCCGAAAAAATTATTTGAATTTCTTATATTTTAAAATTTAAAATTTATATAGTTTAATCAAACTCGGATGGAGAAATGACGAAAACAAAATTGGTAGGTCTCAATGAGTTCTACAACTATGTTTTTGATAACTTTTTCATATGAGTTTATTTAGTATCATAAAATTTAATTCGAAGTTTATTTTTTCTAAGAAGTCTGATTTGCCTTCTCTTTGGGTTGGGCTAGCTTATGGGCCTTATGTGTAAGTCGGATATCCGATAGAAAATACAGGATAATATCCGACAGATATCCGATTCCGACGGATATCACCTATATCATATTCGTTTTTATATCCGAAAAAAGTATCCGAATTCGAAAATTTCCAGATATATCAGACCAAAACTATCTGAATCAAAAAAAAGTCAAATAGAACAGAAATTATCGGAATCACTTTCAACCTTACCTGCTAGTCATCGGCAAAGGAAGATGAGGGAGCGTAATTGCAGCACAGCATTTCCCAACGCCTCCAAGTCCCAGGCACAAGTGTTTGGAGAGAAGACACGATGCGTGATTAAACAGTAACTGGCGCATCTCCCTAGTTTCTTCTGGTAATAAGAGCCAACACATACGTGGAATGGAATGGTAGTTTTTTATAGACGTCCTCTCGGTGCGTCGTATAAGAACGGTAAAGTTTTTTCTTTCAAACTATGCATATCTCTAGCCAGAGAACTGACTACTAGTACCTTCTAAATATATGTGTTCATGTGCGCAAATTGGCAGACTACCTACCTCAAAACTATTACTATCTTAACTTATGTCGATTCAAATCTCGGAATCTTCAATAATTAAGTTATAGAAATATAAGGATTTAATGTGCAGAAAGATTTGTCCACGTCACCAAGAATATTTTTTTTACTCATAGTTAAATATGGAATTAAGATTACCTTTGAATCGCAAGAATAGAAAAACACGGGATTCTAATAGTATTATAAGTGCAAAACAGAGTATTGCAAAATATAGGAAAAAAGTGTAAAACAAATAATTGCAAAATATAAGAAAAACACAGAAATAATCGTTTGATTGGACTGCAGAAAAACGTAGGAATCAGATGAGAGAGATAGACTAAAAGGGAAACTTACACGAGGTTGGAGCTCTTGCTAAATTGTCTAAAATCTTTATAGGATTGTCTATTCCATATGAAGTTCAAAGGATAATATAAGATTCAATCATTTGTTTCAAAGGTTTTCATAGAAAATTTTTCCTATTAGATTGAAATCCTCCGAAATTCTTATGTTTTTTCTTCAAATCAAATGCTTTACTCAGGGCGATATGAATAAATCTAAGACGTTTATTTTTTATTCAATTATAGTTTTTGGTTTTCACTACATATGGTATGTCCAGCATGTATAACAAAACTTACTAATACATGGGAAGCAATGGCTCGGAGAAGACTCTTGTCTAGTACTACTATGTTCCACAAATCTTAACCTGATCGATCAACAGGCTTCAAACTTTCTTTTTCCACACTTCGATTTGTTTGAGCGCCTGTGTTTTTCCCCTGTTTGTTCGGAGCTCTGTTCCGCCACTGTTTTTCACGTCATTCATATTGTGTGATTTGTGTGAACTGTCACATTTATCTTCGTGTGATTTAGCCCGTTTAGTTCCCACCTTTTTTTTCAAACTAGGAAGGTAGCCCGCGCGGCACGTTTACTTAGTGGTGTTTGAAATTTTGTTATCATGTTTATGTATAGGTTCTTTTTAAAAAATATATCTTTTTTACTTTTAAAAATCTGCATTTATCAATAATCTGTTAGGGATTGTTTTGAAAGTTGGTTTCGTTCATTGGACATACGGACGTGCGCTAAGAGGGGGGCATGTTCTTAGACATTTGTCTATATGCATGCGTAGCTATGCAGGTAAGTTGGACCGACGAGGACGTCGGGACATTTGACGGTTGTCTGTGACATCCTACTTCACTTAGAATGTGGCCTTTCTTTTTTTTAAAAAAAATGTGACCTATGTTGCTCATAAACATTATGTGCGCTTGAGTACAACCAACCAACTTGTAAGTCATTGTCCCTTCAAACATATCATTTTCGGGCTAAATATTTTACACAAAGTGAGAACAAAAGTGTAAGTGGGATGATATTTGAAAGTGGGCGTACTAGTTGGATGAGCTGGGCTGTGTTGTTCTAGATGATAGGTTGTTACAAATTGTAAACTAAAATTACTTGAATCATGTCGTAATATGTCGCAAGAATAGAGCTGGATCATATGAAACTATAATTTATATTACATGTGTTTAGATTTTTTTTAAAAAAATATCATATTAATTAAAACCATAATATATTTTTTATACTAAAGATGTTTTTTAGATTTTAGGATATATTAGTTTAAGAAATTTTTTATTAAAAATGTGGTAATATGATTTCTTTATCTAATTTATTAAATTAAGACATACCCACGTACTCTTATTTGCTTGTCCTACCTCCATCCATAAATCGAAAGATTTAAATTTTATGGTAGATTATAAGGGATTATAAATATTACTCGTACCATCCAACCATCTCTCATTTAATTTTTATCCAATATTACTTTAACCACCTTATAATTCTCCAACTACCCCTACTTATAATTCTCCAACTACCCCTATTTAATGAGACTTATTGAATGAGGGCAAAATACCCCTTGTTGGTCTTCTTAGTATTTTTTTCATTCCTCCTTATTTCCTATAAAATTATATGATCCATTTTAGGCACAAGATAGTAATTAAAAAGAGCTTAATTCGTAGAAGGATTTATTTGTACATTTGTGGATTGATTTAGCTTTACCTATTTGTATAGTTAAATAGACCTCATATATATGATGAGAGATATAATTAAGTTGGTAGAAATACGTCATATGTTTAGTGGTACATAGTAATGTGTCCACCAATTGTATTTTTAAAAAAAGGTGGTTATTTTGTCAGCGGTAATTTTTAGGATTTTCTTTTATTCAGCAGTTAACTTAATTGCCGTATGGAGAAAAAGAGGCGACAACCTATGGGCTCGTCTCGTCCGTGAGGAGGAAAGTGGATACATGCTCGTTCGTGAGGAGGGAAGTGGATATGTGCATTGTACATATGAAATCTGACAGTGAAGACCGATCAATAATCTTTTTAAGATATAGATATAATAGTTTAAAATAAGGTACATAGGTTTGGGTAATACGATTTTTTTCTTAGAATCTCTTATATTTACTTTAGTTTATTAGAGCATCATATGGTGGCTTTGGAACGTTTATAGAAAGCCATGTGGTATCTTGACAGAGTTTATAGGACATTTAATGAAATTTTAGTATATAATAATAGATAATTCATGTCATGTTAATTAATATATCAATCAATAATTAAATAATTTGTATGTGTAGTGCCAACATAATTTTTTATTAGTTCGCCACTGAACAATTAAGTTGGTACAAAGTAATGAGTCCAAAAATTTTATTTTAAAAAATAAGGTGGTTATTTTTTCAGCGGTATTTTTTAAGATTTTCTTTTTTGCAATGATTAACTTAATTGCCGTATGGGGAAAAAAAAAGAGGCGACAGCTTGTGAGGAGGGAAGTAAATACGTGCGTTGTATATAGAGACTTTGGCAGTCTTATTGATCGGTAGGTTTTTTTTATTAAGATATAGATCTAATAGTTTAAAATATGGTACATTGGTTTGGGTAAGACGATATTTTTCTCAAAATCTCTTATATTTACTTTAATTTATAAGAGCATCGCGTGGTGGCTTAGGAACGTTTATAGAAAGCCACGTGACAGCTTGAGAGCGTTACTAGGACGTTTAATTGACTTTTAGAAATAATAATAGATAATTCATGTCTTATTAATTAATATATCAATATATAATTAAATAATTTGTAGGTGTAGTGCCCAAATATTTTTTTTATGGGCTCGCCACTCAAAAGGAAGGGTATATATCCAATTGATGTCCCAATAATTTTTTTTAGTTCCCACTGAAGATTAAGGATATATAGATCTAAATGACGTATTATAGTTTTTTATATAGAAGCATATATACTAAGAGAATATTTATAACTATCTAATTAAAATTTTATAGTATGTATTGGTTGTTAGCTAGAAAATAGGAAATAGGAGAGATGGAAGGGGACGGAGGGAGTACGTACATACATGTGCAAACATATTTTTTTTTCTTTTTGAAACTTATTAGGTGAACGTGTGAACGGAGAGGAAACATACATATTTTTTTTTCTTCAATATAAGATTTAGTGGTGAAAATTAATAATTTAATAGGTTAAAATATTGGGTCCACCGGTTTAAATAAAAGTGCCACGTGGCGGTATATGAGCGTATGTAGGAGTGCCACATGTCGACGTAGGAGCGTTTGTAGGAAGGTTAATGGACTTTTTGTATATAATAGATAGATAGATAGACTTCTAACTTTTCCATCACATCAAAACTTTTCTACAAACATAAACTTTTAACTTTTTTCTTCAAACTTTTAATTTTAGTCAAACTTCTAATTTTAGCGTGAAACTAAACACACCATCAGTATCTTCCGGTCGTCGACACCTCGTCCATAGATACTACCACATAGCCCAGAGGCACTATGACCGATCAACAATCACACATATACCAGCCAATAAAGTCAGGCGTTCGCGTGACTCTGACCATCTTAATATGGTGTGAAAATTTATAAAGTTTTCACCATAACAAAATAAGTATAAATAATCATCTTCACTACTACTTGAACCACCGCCTTCTCAACCATCTCTAGTGTTGTGTGACCATCTTATCTGGACTTGAGAAGTAACAGATTAATAACCTTACATTACAATAGCGGTGGTTTAGAGTACTGATAGGGTGATTTTCCACGACTTTCTAAGATTATATAAAACTCATGTATATGTGGTATGGTAATATCATTGTCCTATTTCCGCACTGTATTTAATTTAAAAATATCATTTTTTTCTCCTCGTTATAGTACTAATTAGAACTTCTTTCAAGTATATTATTCTTATTGCGTAAGTCATGATAATATAAGCTAGGTGTATTTTAAACATACTCCCTCTGTTTCACAAATATAAGACTTTCTAGCATTGCCCACATACATATAGATGTTAATGAATCTAGACATATATATGTCTAGATTCATTAATATCTAAATAAATGTGCGCAATGCTAAAAAGTCTTACATTATGAAACGGAGGAAGTAGTAATTTCTCAAGTCTCATCTATAGGTAAACAAGACACCTTAAAATATGTTTTACAATGCAACCATTTCAAAGTAGTGACCTACTACTCTGTCAAAAAAAAAACCGAATTTCTAGCTACGAATCTAGACACACACAAATTAATTAAGGATTGGTCTTTTTTTTTTGACAGAATGGTACCAAATTAATTAAGGGCTTATATATAAAACAAATTCAAATTGTAAAACTGTCATCATGCGTCTGCCTCTTCCTTTAACTAATCTATGTCTGTTACTAGTTTATCTCGTGTAGACCCTAGAAGTACCATGAAGATATGCTAGCACCTTTTTTTTTATTTTGCTTTATGTCTTTATCAAACGGTATGTTTTGTTTCATCGTAGAATCCGACGGCTAATAATATTTACTTTTCAGTACTTCAGATATCTGGTCAATTAATTGTCTATCACACACATCGCATACGTATGATTTGATAATTTGCTTCGAGATACATGGATTGAAAGCAATGTTTTTAATGAAAATAGCAGATGCAGCGACGATCAGCACGTGCCTCCAAGTCATACACTGTGACCAGATGTCAAACTCGAAGTTTACAACCAAATTAAAATGCCAAGCATAGATATGTTTTTGTTAACGAGTTTACAACCAAATTAAAATCAAGTCCAAGTCCAGCCGGTAACATGGTACTACCATACTCTTAAAAAAATAGCATGCATGGTAATTAAGTCCATCACATCTTAAATCTTTGAAAAGATAATCACAAAACATCATCCAATAGATAATAGATGTTGCATCAATAAGAAAACAAAACAGATAATAAATCCCAGTCATTGGAAAAAAGTGGGTGTTCTTGAGCTTTTCAGTGTCTCCTTCATATGTGGGAGAGAGATATAGAGTAAAGAAGACACCCATCAGAAATAAAGAAAAAAATAAATGTTTGTATGATTGAGAGAGATGATAAAAACATTTCTTTCTTAAAAAAACATAAATTTTATATATTTTTCACTAAAATTCTTCAGTGACATAATATCAGTAATAGATTATTCTTAAACATAAAAAAAGGATAATGATAGTCATGCGAATGCACGACGTCTTGCACTAGTATATATGGTCAATAATTTCAGTAAATCGAAATGTGAACAGGGGAGATTCAAGTCCTTGGTTATTGTTGTAGGGCTGCACAAGCAGCTATAGGCTAAGCAGCTATAGGCTATAGCTGCCCCGGCGTGAATGGAACACTCTGGCAATATTACTGGGTGCTTGAATAGGCTGTTGATCGACCTTCCCGTCTATCTCACTGGGTGCTAATGCAGGCCTGCAGGGTACTTATTTTTTACAAAATTTATTCCCTTGGCGAAGGTGGATGTTCCTGATGCCTACCAAGCTTAAAATGCTGCCCAGTCCAAAAGGAAAAGCAAATATGACAGTGGCAATGTTCATAGTAGTTAACCCTTGTATATGACAGTGACTCTGTGGGAGACGGGGAAACGGCTAGCTTCTGGAACTCAGCTTGGATGGAAGGGCGGCGGTCGAGGGATGTGATGCCACTTGTATATGCAGTATCCAAAAGAAAGAACAGAAGCCTCAAAGAAGGCGTCACAGATAATGCCTGGGCGCAAGACCTAAATTTGTCCTCCCCAGATGCAATGACAGTTGAGCTGCTGGACCAAATAGTGACCCTGTGGTCGATAATCCAAAGCGTGCAGCTCAGTCCAGACGTGACAGATGAAATCACTTGGAAGTTCACCAATCATGGGGAGTATACAACAAGCTCCGCCTACAAGATGCAGTTTCTTGGATCCATCAATGCAAACTATGACGCAATCATCTGGAAACCATGGGCACCAAACAAATGTAAAATCTTTGCATGGTTGGCCATCCAAAACAGACTCTGGACGGCTGACAGGCTGACTACACGTGGATGGCCGAATAACACTTTCTGCCTGCTCTGTAAACATACCCGGGAAACGGTGTTCCACCTCCTAGTAGACTGCAGATACTCTAGGAGGATTTGGGAGAATCTGACTTGCTGGACGTCACAAGAGCACATCAAACCGGGCAATTGGGCTCAACATGCGTCGCTCCAAGACTGGTGGACTGCAATAGCAACACATCCAGGGGCACCGAGAAAAGGAAATCGCACCCTTCTGTTGCTAGTGACATGGGAGATTTGGAAAGAGAGAAATCAAAGAATTTTCCAGCGCAGCGAACTCTCCATACTATCGCTCTACGCAAAGATAAAGGAGGAGGCCAAGACCTGGACTCTAGCCGGTGCAAAAAGGCTATCTGAGATAATCCCTTAATCCCTTAATTTTTTTTCTCCTTTCCCCTAGTTTTTTCCAAAGTTTTTAGCTCTGTACAGTTTTTCTCCCACTATATTCAATGAAAGGGGCACAGTCTAGTGCCGACTTCGTTCAAAAAAAAAGTAGTTAACCCTTGTCTGGTTGTTATATATTTATCCTTTCCACCAATTTTTGGTCATAAATTAGAGGTGCAATGCCATCCTTGTGTGTTTTTTAATGAGACCTTTCACAGTCCTTGAAGGAAGGCGGTACCATATCTGAACGTTGATCTGGCGCGATCTAACGGATAATATTGCTTGGTACCACGTCCTCACATGTGGAGGTACCGATTGAGCATGTGGTAGTGGGAGGGGTAGAATTGTACTTTCGAATCAATCCTTTCTCCCGATCCAAGCATTCAGCGAACTCTCTGTGTCCCTCCATCTCCACATTCGAACGTCGTGCCCCCCTTCTGTCTTGCGCTCAAACTTGGATGGCCGCTGTCTCCTCCACTCCCGCTTGAATGCCGAAACTGCCGGCCGCCATCATCTCCTCTCTTCCTCATCCTTTGATGCTCTCCCCCTACGGCCCTGCCCCATGTGGATGTGGTTGGGCCAGATCCAACCGCTGAGGTTGGGGTGCCAGATTTGGTTAAGGATGCGCTTCCGCGAGCTTGCAAAGACGCCGATTGGAGACCTCTTGCCACCCTTCCGGCGCTAGTACGTCAGAGGGGGAGACCATGTGGATGTGGTTGGTCGACAGTGACGGAGATCTCTCAGACGGCGGAGATCAGCGAACATATTGCAAATGATTTTCTGTTTATTTCGCACGCCTTGGATGTGGTTGGTTGATAGCGTCGGAGATCTCTCAGACGGCGGAGGTCAGCAAACATATTGCAAATGATTTTCTGTTTATTTCGCACACAAGGCGTTCAGCGGAAAACAAAATGCTAGCCTCCCAAATTCTAGATTATAAATGGAAAGCGTCCTTCCCTGCAACGCTCCGGCGCTCTCTACTTGTATTATTATACTACAAGTAGAATTCTTGCTCTTTCTTCCTCTTCCTACCGTTCTGCCACTTGAATCTCCGGCGGCAGCTGCCGTGAACTCCGGTGTGTTCTGCTGGTGTCCCTCCCGAACCTGAGCACCACCTCTACCACAGCAACTGCACCGTCTAAGCATGCCTCCATAACCCCATTTCCTCATCCTAGTAGGGGCGATGCAAAAGATGCAGCATCGGGTACAAAGACGAAGAGAGATAGAAACCATGCAATTAGAACGTTATTATATGCATGTAGTACAGAAGTTGTCATCTCATAATTAACTCTCTGCCCCATTGTAATACACACCTAGCAAAAGTGAAGGGAAAAAGAGTGTATTAGTGTGTTTCTTTAAATAGGAGAGTGTGTTTTTTTTATCTCCTGTTAGTTTTATCTTTTTGTCCTTTTACCTTTACTGCAGGATTCTTAACCTGTAACATTATTGTAGTACATAAGGAGAAACATATTTTCCAACCACTTATTTTAGGGACTCTCGTAATTATATATATGATGTTATTTTTAGTGTGAAAGCCTCCTAAATATTTGGAAATGACTAAATGGGGACGTTTTATATTGTACTTGAGCAAGACAGCTCGCAAATGGATTAAGCCCCTTCTGTAATTCATCAGTTAATGTGATGCATGATTGCTGATTCTGAACAAAGACAGTGTCAGTGAAAACAATTGAAGTGTTAGTAATTGGTAACTTGTGAGGAATTAATCTGAATCGTCAAAAAACTATGCCAAGATGGTCCCTAAGCTTTACAGCCTTACGAAAGCGATTACTCTGGAACGGTTTCAGAGAGAAACTATGATGGAGATCGACAATTTCTTTGGTCAAATTAAGATTCCAATAAAATATCAAACTAAGAATAGGCTTCCATGGCGCAAATATAATATATATAAACATCGTAAAAGGATGCACAACCTTCCCAGCATATAATCTCTAATACCGATTTTTGGGTCCAGACTCTTGTTTTTCATTGGGCCACGTGGCGCCCTACAAATTTGGCTAGGGCTCACTGAAAAACTGCCACGTGTGATGTGTGAAGTATCCGGACTGAAAGAGATCGGGAAAAAAAAAACGTAAACGTTTGCCTGATTGTGTGTGCGGGGTGGGCTTTGCATCTAGCTAGGCTGTGCAACCTTGGGCCTGAGCCTGTCCCTGGCGCCCCACGGCCTTTCTGCAATATGTACCGCAGTCCGCAGTACTGGTGAATGGCCTCTTCACGCAGCGCTAAGCACGTTCGTTCAAAAGAAAAGGGAAGAAAAACAGCGTGAAGGACTGAAGTGTACAGAGCCAGTATAGAACAAAATAATAGTAATAAAAAGAAAAGGAGAAAAAAAAAGAAAATAATAGGATTATGCAATCAACTACAATTACTCGGAATGAGGAAAAGTCACTTCATGTTAGCATCATGTGTTTCTAGAAAATTAGAAAAAAAATAGTGAAATTAAATGGAAAAAAAATATAGCAGCAACAAGGATTGCGTCAGGACAATCTAAAGTCTCTAGATAAATACAATCTAGAATGTTTACTTCAAACAAGGAAAATTAATACCTAAATTTCTATAGAATGGAAAGAATAAAAAGTGAAATTAGATGAACAGATATGTATTCTCTGTTAACCGACAAGTTCAGCACTACTTTCCTATTAATTCGGAGCATTTTGTTTTTCTTTTATAATCCTCACATTATACTTTTTCTAGATTCTAGGAATCCATTTATTTTGGAACATGGGTAAGTAAAGACAATAATTTTGCTATATTTTTTGTTTGTGAAACTCAATATAGTTATAGATGCTTATATGCACGCGCGTATATTACTCACTCCTATAAATATACACACGGGCACCTTTTAAGACTGGGCCGTTAGGCATATATTTGAACTGATAAAGATCCTATCATTGAAACAACAAATAGTCGTAAAATGTAAGAACTCGTACTAAGTCTATGACCTAAACCTGTATAGGCACGGAACCTAACCAGCTGAGCTGCATTAGAATAAGCCTATGACCTAAACCTGTATAGGCATGGAACCTAACCAGCTGAGCTGCATTAGAATAACTGGATATATGAAATCAAGATAAGTATGTTTACTATGTCGATGTCCCTTGCTCTAAATAAAACCAGTATAAACAAAAAGATAACATAAGACACATTTATTTTAGATATGTATTTCGGACTTATTATACAAAGAGCAATGCTACATGTACTAAATTTTTTTCTTGCTAAACTTTTACTAACAATCATTTCAACCGTTTGATTTAAGTACATGCACAACCTTCCCAGCATATATACTACCCTAGTTCATTGCTCCAAACAGGCACAGATATAGTACAATATATACATACATGTATATTAATTTTGAGTAGTCGTAATGACCTGCGTAGCACTCCAAGATATTAAGTTCAAATCTACGTAGGAGTGAATTTCAGATTGGGTTATTTGAAGGACTAAGTTCCTAACTTAAATGGCTGCATATGGCTGCATATATCCGGTTACATGTATATGCTGGGTAAAAAAATACTCTTCCGAAAATATAAATTCATCAGTTCTTACTTCGAGTATGAACACTGAATCATGTCAATTAATTTGAGGTCTATCTTTGTTGTAAAAAGCAACTATGCAGCGCAGCAACAAAATGTGCAACTAGCTAGTACACGGCAGAGTTGCACAAAGCAGCTGGAGTAGATGCACAACTTTTACTAACAATCATTTCAACCGTTTGATTTAAGTACATGCACAACCTTCCCAGCATATATACTACCCTAGTTCATTGCTCCAAACAGGCACAGATATAGTACAATATATACATACATGTATATTAATTTTGAGTAGTCGTAATGACCTGCGTAGCACTCCAAGATATTAAGTTCAAATCTACGTAGGAGTGAATTTCAGATTGGGTTATTTGAATGACTAAGTTCCTAACTTAAATGGCTGCATATGGCTGCATATATCCGGTTACATGTATATGCTGGGTAAAAAAATACTCTTCCGAAAATATAAATTCATCAGTTCTTACTTCGAGTATGAACACTGAATCGTGTCAATTAATTTGAGGTCTATCTTTGTTGTAAAAAGCAACTATGCAGCGCAGCAACAAAATGTGCAACTAGCTAGTACACGGCAGAGTTGCACAAAGCAGCTGGAGTAGACTGCGACTTCTTTCCCGCCGGTGCCGTCGGAGCTTTCAATTTCGAAATTCTTTCCCGGGGGACCGAAATTACCAAAATTTTGGAAATGTTGAATTTTTTTAGCTGAAATTATTTGAAATTTTGACTGTCTTAATGAATTTTAATTAAATTTGACCAAAATCAGAAAAATTTGCAAAAAAAAAAAACCGAAAATTTCGGGCGAGATATGAGCTTTCCGGTAGGGGACAAAATTACCGAAATTTCAAAACGAAATTGCAAACCCTGCCCAACATTCTCATTGGCGGAGTGGTGAAACCACGGAACTTTGTAAACTATCAGAAGAAAACTGACAGATTTCGAGGCGTCACTGCAGCACAACAATTCCTGGGACCTCCCAGTCCAAACATAGATATATAGAATGTATGGTAGGATGGATGCAATGACCGAGTGAATCATAAGTGGAAATGCTTCACTTCCAACAAATATATACTCCCTCCGTTTTAAAATATTTGACACTGTTAACTTTTTAGCATATATTTGATCGTTCGTTTTATTTAAAAAAATTATGAAATATGTAAAACTATATGTGTACATGAAAATATATTTAACAATGAATCAAATGATATAAAAAGAATAAATAATTACTTAAATTTTTTGAATAAGACAAATCGTTAAATACATACTTAAAAAGTCAACTGTGTCAAACATTTTGAAACGGATTAAGTAGAAGCTAGCAACATGCATAGCATATCTCAGCCATTAATAATCTCTGGCTGCCTTAAAACTATAGCCAATTCTTTTCGTAGCTAGAAACCATCCACTTAAAACGTACTAGAGTACACATGTGGTAACACAAGTTGTTGTCTTATAACTTTTTGCCCCATTGAAGCACACTTGTCATAAAATGAAGGGAAAAGAGTGTATCAGTGTTGTTTAATTAGAGAAGTGTGTGTTTGTTTATCTGCCTCTTAATTAGTTTTCCCAGGGAAAATCATTACAATGCAAGCAGCAAAAAAATGACGTCATGCAGGGGAGGGCCCACGATTTTGAGGTTGCGTATAAGCGTACTCAAAGTAGAAAGGGGTAAAAGAAATTTATCTTTGACAGTTTGTATGTTGTTTCACGAATCACAGAATTAGGCCATAAAAGTTGTGTGAATTGGACCCTCATAGGAGAGGGAGCCAAGCCTAGAAAGACAGGTTTATTTACTAATTATATATATTTTTAACTTTTTTATAAACATACATATAACAAAAAAAATTGGGTCTCCATTTAAATACCCGTGAATCTAATTGGGCCGCTGTGAGCACCGTGAATGGAATTACTAAACAAAATGGAATTAATAAGGCTGCGTTCTTTTGCAATGGTTCCCAACTCCATCCTCTTTTCCGCGTGCACACTTTTCAAACTATTATATGGTTTGTTTTCTGCAAAAAAAATTCTATTGAAAAGTTGCTTTTAAAAATCATATTAATTCACTTTTCAAGTTAGTTTTAGCTAATACTTAATTTTTTTTTACGGTTAAACAGCAAGAGAGGCTCCTACTGCACTATATTAAAAAAAAGAGAAAATTATGTACAAGAGCTAATACTTAATTAATCATGTGCTAATGTGCTTTTTCATTTTCTATGCTGGAAGGGAAGGTTCCCAATCAGCAGAAACGAACACAACCTAAATGGCTGTTGATAGAAAATTGTGGGATTTGTGTTACAATCAGACCTTGGGATTTGTGTCACAATTTGTGCTCCGACAATTCCAACTCGTTCTCCTCTAGCTCTAGAGAATCTTCGGCACCCGGCGCCGGCATGTTGAGTTAGGGTTTAGGATCCCGGGTTGGGGTGGAGGTAGGAATGGAGGCAAGGGAGAGGGAAGAGGGCTTAGAGGGATGGTTGTGGGAGGCAACGTTCCTATAGGCGGTGAGCAGCTAGAGCCATGGGGATGGAGCAAGGCGACTGGCCAGCAATGGTGCGCGGCGGGGGCAAACCAGAGCTTTGTGGTTAGGACATGGGAAAGATGGTGGGATGTGCCGTAGAGAAAAAAGGGAACCGGTGATTGACCCGGGCGACCCTTGGTTCCAAATATATAATGTGTATTTTCTCTAAAACATAAGGGAACAAGGGTAGGATGGCTAGAGCTAACCACTCTCAACGCATAGATCCCAGTTTGAGTCCCCATGCCACAAGCCTTTTCTATGATTTTTGTAAACCAAAAACAGTAGTACGGGGCTAAAGGCAATGGAATGGGCCTTAATTTGGCCCATTTATCTCCTCTGCCTGGTTCGACCAAAGGGGTTTAATGCCCGGTCCGACCAAGGTGTTTTAATGCCGGGTCCGACCAAGACGGTTTAATGCTCCGTTTAGTCTAAACCTTATTGCGCGGTTTAGTCTAAACTCGGCTAGTTCAATCTGGGTCGAATGCATGTCTGATCTTTAAGCGTAACCGAACTATGGAGACTTCTGGTTCCGTACTTTTCCAATCGAACTGACGACCCGGTCTGTTTTTTTCAACTATGGGACAGGGGCACTCACCGTCGCTGGATAAGAAAAGAGAAAGGGGAGGGGAGGGGGACTATGGGATGGGGGCACTTGCCGCTGCTTGATAGGGAAAGAGAAGGGGGAGTGGGAGCGAGGCCGGTCAGGATAGCTAGCCCGGTCCGGTTTTTTCCACTATCAGACGGGGGCACTTGCTGCCGTTGGATAGGGAAAGAGAAGGGGGAGGAGAGGGAGGCCGGTCAGGAGGGCCTCCTCATCAGCTTCCAACGAGACAACGAGGTTGGGCGGCACCGCTAGAGATGCTCACCTTCCGTCGCCGTCGCCGCCACACACAGCTGCTGGAGCCGCCGCGTGCCGCCGCCCGAGGACCAGAACTGCCACCGGAGCCACCGCTGGAACAACTGCCGCCATCCAGGGAGAGAGGAGGTGAGGGTGCTGTCTGGTGGATCTGGAGGGAGGAGGAGGAACGAGAGGATAATGATGGGTAGGTGGATAAGGAGTGATGAGTGGCGATTTTTTAATGGGCTATGATATTTTTAAGTGCGCATGATTTTTTTGACGGGCTCTACGGTAGGTTAAGAGGCCTGCCAGCTAAAATAGGCTTATTTTTGCAAGCGGATTTTTTAACCTACCACCAGCAAAAACGGATTTTCGCTGGCGGTTCTAAACTCACCGCCAGCGAAAAAATAGGGTACCGTCATGAAAAATCATTTTTCTAGTAGTGATGTAATTTAATCAAACTTAGAAGTATATGTATATATGATAAATGTAACTTACATATATAATAAAAGTAATTTACAACATATATATTTCTTTTCATCAGAATATATTCATGTAAGATCTTGTTATAAAGATTTAATTACAATGAATAAAATGGTATAATCGGACTGTAGATGGGATATGTAATTTGAAAGAAAAAGTATATTTGAAGTTTAACTATTAAACTATATTTCCTTGCTGTTGCATGCTTGTATACTTACCACATAGGAAGAGATACTAGTTATGAAAATAGTTGGGTCTCTTTCAACTGCAGTACACCACAAATTTTTTTAGAAAAAACAAAAGTTAGAAAAATTTATGTATAGAAATACTATATATAAAAAAATTGAATTCAAATTCAAATTTGAATCGGGTATGTAAACTTTTGACTTATAAACTTTAGATCTATAAATTTTACATGTATAGAAATACTATATATAGAAAATATTTGAATTCAAATTCAAAATTGAATCAGATATAATTTAAATTCAAATTTGAATTGGGTATGTAAACTTTTGACTTATAAACTTAAGGTGTATAAACTTTACATGTATAGAAATACCATATATAGAAAATATTTGAATTCAAATTCAAATTTGAATCAGATATAATTCAAATTGAAATTTGAATTGGGTATGTAAACTTTTGACTTATAAACTTTAGGTCTATAAACTTTAGGTCTATAAACTTTAGATGTATAGAAATACTATATATAGAAAATATTTGAATTCAAATTCAAATTTGAATCAGATATAATTCAAATTCAAATTTGAAACGGGTATATAAACTTTAGGTGTATAAACTTTAGATGTATATAAATACTATATATAAAAAATATTTGAATTCAAATTCAAATTTGAATCGACTTTTGGTCTCTAAACTTTAGATGTGTAAACTTGAGGTGTATAAACTTTAGTTACATAAATTTACCAAAATAAGAAAGTAATACGGTGCCAGAAAAGGAAACCAAGTGGAGGGGGTGAATCTGAGAGTCTTTTACCCCTATGCCATTAAGAAAGTTGGAGGTTACGCGTGTGCCCCAAAAAAAGTTTTTGAGTCACCTGTATGCCATGACACAAACTTTCGTATACCCGTGTGCCATTCCATCCACCTTCTGATAGAGAATGAGCTCTGACATGTGGGACCCACGTATGAAAATGACTAAATTGCCCCTGAAGCATTTTCATCTCACTACTCCTCTCACGTGCAATTTCTCCAGTGCCCTAGCCTAGAACGCCGCCGCTGCCGGTCGTTGCCATCGCCGGCATGGCCACCGCCACCTCGCCTCGCCGGCACGCCGCCGCCTCCGCCAGTCGTTGCCGTCGCCGCCGCCGCCTCGCCTCGTCTATCTGCCGCCGCCGCCGCCGCCGGTCGTCGCCGTCGTTGGCACGCCGCCTCGCCTCACCGTCACCGGCACGCCGCCTCGCCTCGCCGTCGCCGGCACGCTGCCGCCGCTACCTCGCCTCGTCTATCTGGCAGCGCGCCTCTAGTCGCCGCTGCCGCCGCCGCCGGTCGTCGCCGCCGCCGCCGATTTCTCTTCCAAATGTTCTATCCAAAGTGGCTGAAATAGAGCAAGGGCAAAATAGATCTTTCAAACCTCCGTTAGTCTCCGTTAGTGCTGATTCCATCCAAAGTGGCGCACAGGTAAAAGAAAGTTTGTGTCATGGCATATAAGTGACTCAAAACTTTTTTGTGGCACACACGTAACCTCCAACTTTCTTAATGGCATAGGGATAAAAGACTCTGAATCTGATCGCTACCCCATCGCCATTAGAAGCCCCCGTTGGCCCCTTAAATAAAACGAACCCACAAGAAAAAAAAACACACAAGTACATATGTTCTATTTTACAAAAAAAAAAGGATAAAATTGAGACGCTGAGCAACAATAGTGGCCCCAGGTGACAGACCACAGCAGCAGCCCAACGTCTGACATTAATCGCGGGGTCGCAGGCCGCAGCACCCAACAAACCACGAGGACGCTTGCGGACTCCTAATGGGCGCGTGCGCGCTGGCTGTCCAGCTCGCGCAGCCGCGCACCTCTTCTACTGGTTATGTTGATTAGTTTTAATGATATTTATTAATGCTAAAGATAATTATAGTATTAGTTTTTTTAAAAAAAAAATACATAAACAAATCTTTCAACTTGGACTTGAAAACATTCAAGTCAAAGATTTAAAAATTTTAATTTAAGATTTTTTTTAAAATTTTCAACTCGGATTTAAAAATTTTTAAGTCAAGATTTAAAAACTTTTAACTTAGATTAAAAAGCTTTCAATTCGGATTTGAAAACTTTCAACTCAGGATTTGAAACTTTCAATTCAGACTTGAAAACTTTCAATTCAGACTTGAAAACTTTCAATTCAGATTCAAAAACATTCAACAAGGATTTGAAAACTTTCAACTCGAATTTAAAAACTTTCAACTGAAGATTTCAAACATTCAACTCAAATTTTTTAAAAAAATCAAGTCAAGATTTGAAATTTTTTAACTCAAATTTTAAAACTTTCATCTCAAAATTCAAATTTTTTATTTAAATTTGAAAACTTTCATATCAAAATTTGAAACATTCAACTTGAATTTAAAAAACTTTCAACTCAAATTCAAAACTCTCAACTGATATTGAAGGTGAAAGTATCAGTTTATAAAATATCGCAAAAAAAATCACACGCGTGTGCGAAAAAAAGAGCGATTTCCAAAAAAAAAAAAAAGAGGAAAAAAACAGAGCGATTTCAAAAAAAAAAAACAGAGAGAGAGAGAAAAACTAGGGAAATCGCGGAAAGAAAAAAAGGAAAAAAACTTGTCGCGGGATCAGAAATTAATCACGTGAAGTCATTAGTTGCTCGATATACTAATCATGATTTGGTTCTGGGCTCTGTTTCCAACAGCGGCCCATAAGGCCTAGCCGGCAGCAGCACGCGTCTGCGCGAGCAACGCATCTGGCGCGTGCGCGCCCAATAGCATTTTCGGACTCTGTCTCCCCCTCAATCGATCCCCCTCCCCTCCCCTCCCCTCCCCCTAGGCGAGGGCGAGGAGCCACAAAACCTCCGGTCGCCATGGATTCTACTGGAGGAAACTCAGGTACCTCACCTCACCTCACCTCTACCTGTTCGCGTATCTCACGAGGTGCTGCACTGCACTGCTGCCTGGAAGCTGATCCACATCCACCGGTGGTTGTCGTGCAGGCAAGCTGTTCGACGGAATGCATCTTTGCTTGTCGGAACAAGGATCCCCGCGGACCCAGTCGCCGGCGGCGGTGGATCCCAGCTTGGACAGATCCGGTGTGTTGCTTAAGTCCTATGTGTTATTGCATACGTTCTTGGTTGTGGGTGATGTTTGCTATGGAGCGTGACACACCCGGCCGGTGGCTCGTGCAGGTGTGGTGCTCGGCGGAATGCCCAAGAAGATGTCAAGGTTGGAGTTGGACGCGGGGGTGTCGCTGTGGGCAGGCCTTCAACCGGACATACTGGGAATCGTGCTCCACTTCCTTCCATGCCTTGCCGACCGTGCGAGGGTGCGGTCAGTGTGCCGTCACTGGCGAGCCAGCGCGAACGGCCACGTCCTGCCACCGCCGCTGCCCCTGCTGGTGCTTCCTGGTTTCAAGTTCTCGAGCCTATCAGACAAGGGGGATTTGATGCCTGTGCGGTGCGTGCCGGTGCCTAAGGAGGTTGCAGCTGATGATCTCCGATGTGTGGGTTCTTTTCATGGATGGCTTGTAGGTGTGACTCCTAACAAGGATCGCAGCGACGAGTACAACAGAGATGCCGATGGTGACTGCTTCCTGGTGAATGTTTTCTCTCGCAAGGTCATTCGCCGAGCGCAGCTGTGCCATATGCGTTACAATTTTCCTGCTTATTCCAGTAAGACCCTCCGCATCGTCAATGGTTCTGGTGAGGTCCATTTTGGTGTCAATGATATATACACAATGTCACTATGTAATGTGGCACTATCTGCTTCACCTGAGTCATCCAAGTACATCGTGGCTGCTTCCTCAGACCACAAGGGTGCACCAGTACCAGCTCTCTGGCAGCCTGGGATGATTTCATGGCAGGTTTGCTCTGGAGTTGAGATTGATGTCCCAAGAGATCTCTCCTACCAGGGGAAGCTTTATATGCTCATGAGGCACAGGACACGCCTATTCACTTGTGAACTTGAGGAGGATGATCGTGGGTTCATGGTCTCTCGTATTGAGCTCTCTCTCACTGAGCTGCCTCGCAATCATCCCTACCAGGAAGGTGGTGCAATAAGTTGCAATATGGTTGTGTGGCGTGGAGAGCTATTATTAATCATCAGACACTACAGCGACAATTACCGTGACCGGGAAGTTCTTAAAGTTGAAGTGTTTGCACTGGATGTTAACACAAACCCTTATGGACTAACTGAGATTCACAGCATGAATGGTGACTGTATCTTTGTTGGCTTAGGTGGCTGCAAGTCCTTTCCTGCTGGTCTACATCATGGAGTTGAATGTGACCATATCTACTTTGTCCCTGATGATTGGAAGCCTTATGATACATTTGTGTATAGCATGAGAGATGGTAAGATGAGGTCCTTTGCCGTCAAACTATTAGCTTCCGAATTTGATGTGGACCAGTTGAGTCGTGATTTCCCGGTGTGGTTACTTCCTACCGAATGATGCTGCGCAGCAAAGCTGATCTAGCTGGGAGGGTGGTCAAGAGCTTACCTTTCATTAGACTCCTTGGTCGAGACTATAATGTGTATTATCTGCTATGTTCATGTTGCAACTCTCAGATTATCTTTTGTATTTCCTGTTGAACTGGCAACCATGATTTGGTGCTCTCTTTCGGAGTCTTTCTTGTTTCTGTTTTTCTGGGACAGTGGTACTGTTGTTGTCTGACTGAGGACATATAAAGTATGGCTGCATTATTCTGCTGTTGTTTGTGGCATGTCGTTTCTTCAAGTCCGATCTTTGATGGTGTTTTGAGAAAAATATGTCATGGTTTTGCGATATGGATCAGAAGTTAGTATATTATTGCTACTATGTATCTGAAGGCTTTGATGTTGCAGTTGTTGCTGGATCATCTGTAGAGATTTTATTTCTTAAGGCGAAAAGTTTGATTCATATACTCACCAGATATTCCATCTTGTTCTTTCTACTCAAGGTCCATGAAGTTTGTCATGGGGTTGCTGGAACGCACAAACGGGCTCCCTGTCTCTTTTATTCCATTTTCTGGTTATTTTTCCTATCTATTTTGACTATGAAACTCGAGACAAAATTTAGCTGTGAAAATTTATATTTTCTCATAAGGCATTAGAATTTGGACAATAATTTGTTCATGTTCTCATATAAAACTTTTCACCCAACTTTCAAAACCAGATAAATAACTCAGCATTTGCATTATATTGACCTGCATGCTGTCACTAAATCCTTAACATGAACACCCTTGGGTTGGGGCAGATGGAGAATCTCGCATGAATGGAAATGACAACACTAGTTCTTACGTGCTGCATGCCCACTCTGTTCATATATTGGTGCTCCACATATGTGCTAGAATGTTCACAACACTTTTTTCTCTCTCTCATATCTCACCAAGAACTTTGATATATCAAAAGGTCTATCAATTAATCATGTGAAATAGTTTCGGACTAGTGAACATAGTTAAGCGGCCGGATGGTGCGAATTAAGTCATGCCTCTTTCTACTTTTTCAAAATTACCTACTATCCAGGATGAGTCCCATGATTTTGTTACTACGAATGCGTCTAGAGAGCATATAATTTCAGGTGTTGATGGAGGAGTTTGTTTCTTCAGATAAAATTACAAGCCTTCAGAATCAAAGGTTCAACTGATCAATTACTCAATTCCTCAAAGCAAAGACTCCCTGTCCCTCAATGCACTACAAGACCTTATATAGTGTGGATGGAATCATCAATAAATAACAACCCTACTGCTACCGTTTTCCTCGGTCTTTTGAATTTCTTTTGGCTCATCGGAATTTTTTTAGTACAGAAGCTCCTCGATGGGGCAGCTTAACCGTTCAAGCATATCATATATAAAATCCATGTATAGTACATCCATAAAAAAATATTAGTGCTTACACATTGCACAGCCAGCTCGATGCTGAAAAGATATAACCATTTAAATAACTAGGTGAAACCTCGCGTCTTGCAGCGGGAGTTTGGTATGATAATAAAATATAGAAATAATGTGTAAGATAGCTAGACAATAGAAACTTGCATAAGCTGATGTTTTTTTTTTTGAGGAAACCGACGGCAGGATCTCTGCCGGAATTTGATTTGAGAAAAGAAAATCCGTGCAATACAGACCAGAGCGAGCAAAATAAAAATACAGATCAAGGTGGCTTAAAAGCCGAACTACGAAGGTCTATTTCCTACTTGACAAAGTAAGCTACGTCCCTCTCTGATCTAACAGAACTATTGAAAATTCTATTATTCCTTTCCAACCAAATATTCCACCATATTGTGAGGAGAGCTCCTCTTGTTTTCAGCTTTTGCTCATTTGAACCTTGACGATCGATTTCAGTCCACCAGTTGGATGTTCCACCTGTGGGTTGAGCATTTCCTCCTGCCAAGTTTAGCCATGAGCAAACAAGGTTCCATACTTGCCTGACGAATAGACATTCACTGAACAAGTGATTTGTGTCCTCAAAAGCACATGTGCAGAGGCCAATGTCTCCTGAGAAGGTTTTGCGCAGTGAGAGTTTTCTGATGAAGAACAAGCCATCCAAAAAAACCTTGTTTTTGGTTCAGCCGGCGCCTTCCATATCAAGGAGAAATTTATGGAAGCAAAAGACCCCTCGAATTGGAAAAGGTAAGCACTCTTGCTTGTGTAAATCCCTGCTTCATTCCACTTCCAAGAGATATCATCAGGAATAGCGGAGAGGTTAACATCCTGTAACAGGCTTCCCAAGTGGACTAACTCATGTATTTCCTTGACCGTGGAGAATTGCCGGAAAGAGGCAACCCATTTATTTCCAAGCAGCTCAACTTGGACCTTTCTTTGCTTTCTTTTGGCCAACCTAAAACATGAAGGTGCTATATCTTTCGGGCAACATTTTTGAAGCCAATTGTCATGCCAGATGCTTTTTTTTCTCCGTTGCCTAGTGTGATCGACGTCGCTGCTTGGAATAATCTCCTGTCAGTTTCATCGCAAGGTACTAGCATTCCGGCCCAAGGTTTGCCTTCATCCTTCCAACTAAACCAGAGCCATCGTAGACAGAGAGCTCGCGAATATCTTTCTAGGTCCAACAGCCCTAACCCTCCTAACTGTTTAGGCATACACACCGTTTGCCAGTTTATGAGACTGTTACCCGGATTGGTCTTGTCTGGATCTTCCCCCTTCCATAGGAAGGCTCTTTGATAGCGATCAATTCTCTTTAGCACCCATTTAGGTGCCTGAAGAGCTATAAGGTGGTGTGTTGGCATCGAGCTTAAAACTGATTGCACTAGTGTTTTGCGTCCTGCCGATGTGAATAATCTTCCTTTCCATCCTGGAATACGTGAACCTATTTTCTCAATCAGCAGAAGGAAATCTACTTTTCTTAATTTTCTGAAATGAAGGGGTAACCCTAGGTATCGGCATGGGAATTGCATCAAACCCGGGAAATTTGCTAGCAGGGAGGTAAGGTCTATTCCTTCACACCTAATCGGGTAAATCTCTGTTTTGCTCACATTTGTGTGAAGACCCGAGGCTTGAGCGAAGAAGGATAAGAGTTGCAGTAGTGCCGATAGGTCATTTGGTTCAGGTTTCATGAATAGCGCCACATCATCTGCATATAGTGAACATCTGAACCTGTCGAAACGCCCCCCGATCGGAGAGAGCAGAGAAGCGCTTTCAGCTGCTTTCACAATACGATGAAAAGGTTCCATGGCTAGGATAAACAACATTGGCAAGAGCGGGTCACCTTGTCGAAGACCCCTCACATGCGCAATTGACGGCCCAGGAACTCCATTTAGTAGAATTTGAGATGTCGATGTCGCTAGAAGATTAGAAATCCAATTTAACGATCGAGTTCCAAAACCAAAATAACGCATGACTTCTAAAAGATAAGGCCAGCAAACAGTGTCGAAAGCTTTAGCAATGTCAACTTTGAAGAAAAGACTTTGTTTCTTCGATTTATGCAAGAATTTCACCATATTTTGAACGTAAAGGAAATTGTCGTGAATAGCCCTTTTGCGAATGAAAGCACTTTGGTTTGGGGAAATAGCTTGGAAATTATCTTCGATAAGCTATGAATTAGACTTATAGGGCGGTAATGCTCTGCTCCATTAGCATCATCTTTTTTGGGGAGGAGACAGATGAAAGCCGAGTTTAAGTCACGAAGTTGCAATGTATTTAGATTGAAGAAAGAAATTACTGCCTTTAGTAGATCCTCTTTGATTATCTCCCAGGCAGCCTTATAGAAAGCCCCTATGAAACCGTCTGGACCTGGTGCCTTTTCGGCCGGCATTGAGAAAATAGTCGCTTTCAGCTCTTCTTCCGTAATGTCTTCTTCTAAATCCTCAAGGTCTAAAGAAGGTAGGTTCAACATGCTCCAATTAATTCCAGATCCTGTTTGGAAAGAAGTTCCCAATCTCTCTTTGAAGAACCGGAAAAGCTCCTCCTCTTTGTCTTGCGCCGAAACTGCGATACCGGTTGGCGTATTAAGAGATTGAATAAAGTTCTTTCTTCTCCTCGAGTTTGCTTTAATGTGGAAAAATTTTGAATTAACATCCGCTTCTTTAAGCCAAGTTTGCCGTGAACGTTGTCTGATTTGGAGTTTGTTTAGAACGCATAAGCTGATGTGGTTTATCATAATTTATATAGTATATAGAATAATGACCCAAATTTAAAGGTAATATGATGTGGCTTTATGAAAGAAGAAAATGAGGAAGATAATTGCAACCATAGATTAATCATTTGTGGGTTAGAAACAATTGAGGTGATATGGCTTAATGAGAGAAGAGAGAAATAACACTAACTAGGTGAGAATGAATTAATTGTATTGGTATATAGATATTATACAAAATGATGGAGAGATATATTGAAATATTTTGAGAATTGTGTGGAATGATGATTTAACATGCTTGGATTTTTTAAGCTCTAAAATTTAAGTGAGGATGAACTACGTAGGCATATAGGATATTATAAAATGTGAAGGAGAGATATATTGAAATATTATGTGAATTATGTGGAAGATAATTTAATTAACATGCTTGCATTTTAAAGCTCTAAAACTTAATAAATTAGCATGCTTGCATGAGATTTGAGATGTAGTAAATGTTAGTGGATGATGTGGCATCTTTGTATGTTAAGCTTTAGAATATAGTGGGTCTTAACTTTATACAAAGATAGGATAAGTAGTGATGTATATCTCGTAATAACTAACTTAATTCGAAAAAAGAAAGAGAAAATGAGAGGAGGATAGGCGTACTTACATACGTAAGTTTGATGTTGTTTGTTGTGTGGGGCCAGGAGAGAAGGGTGAGAAGGGATTTTATTTTGATCTCATGGTCAAAATTAGTAGGTCCACCATTTTAAATGAAAATCGACAGTCAGATATTTTTATTTTTTATTATAATTTCTATAATTTATTAGAGCGTCACATCGTGGCTTTAGAGTGTTTGTAGGAGTGTCATGTATGGTGACTTAGGAGCGTTTGAAGAAAGTTTAACGTACTTTTACTATATAATAGTACAAGATTAACGATCTTCCCTCCACGTAAACAACGGTTAATCAGTCAAAAGAAAAAGAAAAAAAATCTTCACTCTTCGTCAAGTGCGCCAGCCCACTGCCACCACCTAAAAATTTTGCATAAAGTATTTTTGATTTTGCAGCTTGCAGTCGAAATCTAGCTGCAAGAAATCACCTCATATTTCCTGGGCCATCAAGAAGACCTTGTACTAGCAAGTTGCTCGACTATACTTGTTTGCAAGATCAATCCCAAATATCTCAAATCGTGCTAATGCAGGGTACTTATTTCTTACAGGCTCTTTTTCCATGGTGAAGGTGGATGTTCCTGATGCATACCAAGCTTACAATGCTGCCCAATCCAAAAGGAAAAGCAAATATTTGACTATATGATATCGATATCTCCACAGTGGCAATGTTCATACTTCCTCCGTACCCGTAAAACAGGTCGTTTTGGACAGCGACGCGATCTCCAAAATATAACTTTGACTCCTTGTTTCTATAAAAATATTTATTGAAAAGTGATATATGTATACTTTTATGAAAGTATTTTTGAAGACAAATCTATTCATATAATTTTTACATTTTCAAATTCAACAACTTGACAGTTATTCATGATTTTTATTCTCAAGGTTTGAGTTAAATATTATCCTAAATGACGTTCTTTACGAGTACGGAGGGAGTAGTAGTTGATTGTTCTATTTATCCTTTCCACCAAAATTTTTTATTTAATATAGTAGAGGTGCATGTCATCCTTGTGTTTTTTATTAAATACTCCCCCACTTCATACTATAAGTCATTTGATTTTTTTTCTAGTCAAACTTTGTTAAATTTGACCAAAATTATAGCAAACTTTTAACGACATATAAAATATCAAGTTAGTTTTATTAAATCTAACACTAAATATAATTTAATAATATGTTTATATTGTGTTTAAAATACTACTATATTTTTTTATAAACTTGATCAACTTTAAAGAAGTTTGACTTAAAAAAGTCAAACGACTTGGGCTGCCTTTGATTCTACAACAAGAGTTGGATTAAATTTTGAATATTCATGGCACGCTTTTCAAGCTGTTAAACGGTGCGTTTCGTGCAAAACCTTTCTATAAGAAAGTTGCTCTAAAATATTAGATTAATCTATTTTTCAAGTTTGTAATAATTAAAATTTAATTAATCGCACGTTACTACCACCTCGTTTTGCGTGAAACACTTAATTTTCATCTTTATCTCATCTTTAGTAGATTCAAACACCACCTAATAATATGAAACGGATGGAGCATTGAACAGTAGATCATTATTATTGAGAAAGGTAATAGAATTGGGAAAAAAAAGATTCCCTTCAACTTCCCGAAAGGAAATGCTTCACTTGCAACAAATATGTATATGTATAGGTAACGTACCACTACCGAAGAACTCATTTTTACTACCGTGAAAACCCCATTTATTCCGGTTATAGCATCCGTGACCAATAAATCAAAACTAAAAATCTCGATCTTTAGTATCAGTTGAAATAATCTATACTAAATATGCATACAAAATCAAAAAACATGTGATTCAAACTCAAGATCTCTCACCTCATCCCTCACGCGTGTAACCATCCCACCAAGTCCACATATCTAACTTGGATAGGGATGTTTTTTTAACTAACCCTAGGGATATCTTTAGTACTGGTTGACCAACCTGTACTAAAATATCTTTAATACTTTAATACGGGTTGGTGTTACCAAATGGTACTAAAAATGTATTTTTAGCACCGATTGGTAACATCAACCGGGACTAAAGATTCTCCAGTATTAGTCTCAGCTGGTGTTATCAACCGGTACTAAAGATGTATTTTTAAAGATGTATTTTTAAGTACTAGTTGATAATACTAATCGAAAATAAAGATGTTTTTGGGATTTGGACTTCTAGAAGCGGTACTAATGTATTCGAGATATTTGTGTGACCACGAAAACATATCAGTTCTCTAGTATAAACACTAAAAATGATCTCAACCATTCATAGTGTCTGACTCCCTTAAAGCTATATCCAATCCCTTTGATAGCTAAAAACAATGCAATTAGAACGATATATACATGTAGTACAGAAGTTGTCATCTCATAACTCTCTGTCCCATTGTAACACACACCTAGCAAAAGTGAAGGGAAAATAATGTATATTAGTGTGTTTCTTTAAATAGGAGAGTATGTTTTTTTTTATCTCCTGTTAGTTTTATATTTTTGTCCTTTTACCTTTACGGCATGATTCTGAACCTGTAAAAATGTATATAAGGCGAAACGTATTTGCCGACCCACTTATTTTAAGGACTCTCGTAATTATATATTGTGATGCAGTATAGCTATATATGAGAAGCGTATAGGGGTCTTTCGGCTAGCTCCATAAGGTGGTAGGCTAGATAACTTGGGTTTAAAGTCTCGTCCCTTCTAATTATTTGATATTCCCTAATATTCATGTTTTTTTCCAGTATATCTATACACGGTAATGTATTGGAATTTTTATTATTTTTAGTGTGAATGCCATCCTAGATATTTTGAAATGACTAAATGTGCACGCTTTATATTGTACGTGAGCAAGACAGTTCGCAAATGGATTAAGCCCCTTCTGTCATCACTTGGTGTCATGATTGCTGATTTTCAGCACTGGATTTTTCACAATTTGATCCTTTTAAAAAACTTATTTCGCAATAGTCACCTAAAAGTTAGGGTTTGTATTTTTTTTTTTACATCTTTTACATCCTATAAAAAAAGTTAGGTTTTTTTTTTTACATTCGGTGTCATTTCTTAAAATAGGACTAACTTTCTCATACGAACTCAGAATCAGGTAAATAATATATCTACGGACATCTACAGAAAATACATCCGATTCTCCCCCACTTTGCCGGGTTCGGCGAAATTAGAACCTCAAAATTCCGCTTGCAAAGATTGTGTTTTTAAGGCGAGAAGCTTTTCGGTAGAGCTTTGGAAAATTCTATAGGTCACATATTTCATCCATTTGAGTTTAACTTTTCTATGGTTGGTTCTTGTATGCTCCTAAGCGTGAAAAAATATCAAAAAAATACAAATAAAAAATAAAAAAAAACTCCGGGGGGAGGGCGCCAATCACATTGGCGCGCTCCCCCTGCCACCTCATCGCCGACCCGCTACGGTGGCAGGAGGATGTCCTGTTAGACAACGGCACCAGCAACTCTAGCGCCCTAAAAAGGACCATTTTTAGTATAAGTTTTTTTATATTTGCGAAATAAGTTTTTTAAAAGGATCAAATTGTAAAAAATTCAGTTTTGAGGAAAGACAATGTCACTGAAAACAATTGAAGGGTTTGAGGAATTAATCTCTGAATCGTCAAAAAAACTATGCCATGATGGTCCCTAAGCTGTACAGCCTTAAAAACCGATTATTCTGTAATGCTTTCAGAGAGAAACTATGATGGAGATCAACCGTTTGTTTGGTCAAATTAAGATTCCAATGAAATATCAAACTGTGCTATCATCCTGTGTACAAAGAATAGGCTTCCATGGCGCAAATCTAATATAAACATCGTGCAAGTATGCACAACCTTCCCAACATATATATATATATACTACACTTTTTAGTCTGTTTCTTAATTAGCTAGTTCGTTGCTCCAAACAGGCACGGATATAGTGCAATATATACTTACATAATTTCGAGTGGTTGCAATGACATGAGTATTATAATAAGGTCCTGAGTTTAAATCTATATATGAACGAAGGGGCTAAGTTCCCAGTTTAAATGGCTGCATATGTCCGGTTGGATGTACATGCCGAGTAAAAAATAAAACCCCTTCTCTAATTTAAAAAAAAAAATCTTTGCTTCCTTCGTTTCATATTACAAGTCGTTTGACTTTTTCCCTAGTCAAACTTTGTTAAGTGTAAGTAAGTTTATAGAAAAATTTAGTCACATCTAAAATATCAAACTAGTTTCATTAAATCTCACATTAAATATATTTTAATAGATCGTTTGTTTTATGTTGATAATACTACTATATTTTTCTATAATTATAAAAAACATAACTAGAAAAAAAAGTCAAACATGACTTATAATATGAAATGGAGGGAGCAGTTCTCACTTCGAGTATGTACAGTGAATCTTGTTAATTAATTCGAGTAAAAAGCAATTATGCAGCGCAGTAACAAAATGTGCAACTAGCCAGTACACGGCAGAGTTGCACAGAGCAGCTGGAGTAGACTGCGATTTCTTTCCCGCCGGTATCATCCCACGGCCCTCGAGTCGACATTCTCATTGCCGGAGTGGTGAAACCACAGAACTTTGTAAACTATCAGAAGAAAACTGACGGAGTTCTTTGCGTCATTGCAGCACAACGATTCCTGGGACCTCCCAGTCCAAACATAGATATAGAATGTACAGTAGGATGGATGCAATGACCGAGTGAATCTTAAGTGGAAATGCTTCACTTCCAACAAATATATAGAAGATAGCAACATGCATAGCATATCTCAGCCATTGGTGATCTCTGGCTGCCTTAAAACCATAGCCAATTCTTTTCATAGCTGGAAACCATCCACTTAAAACGTAGTTGTCTTATAACTTTCGGACCATTGGAGCACACTTGTCATAAAATGAAGGGGAAATTAAAGAGTATATCAGTGTTCTTTAATTGGGGAAGTGTGCGTTTTTTATCTGCCTCTTAGTTTTGCCCGGGAAGATCATTACAATTGCAAGCAGCAAAATCTCATGTCATGGAGGGGCGGGCCCATCATTTTAAGGTTGTGTGTTAAAAATAGAAAGGGGCAAAAGAAAATCTTTGACAGTTGTACATATAGTGTTGCGCGCAAATTGCAGAATTTGGCCATAATACTTGTGCGAATTGGATCCTCAAAGGAGGGAGCCAAACCTAGGAAGGCGGGTTTATTTGCTTCTTATCCTTTTTGTCATTTTTTATCCACGTACATATTACATACTAGATATACTTATTTTCTTTCTAAAAATCATGGGTACACTCCCTTCGTCCAAAAAAAAAGGAAACCTAGGAGGGGATGTGATATCTCTTAGTACAATAAATCTGGACGTAGGAGACATAGGAGAGGTCACATCCCCTCGTAGGTTGCCTTTTTTTAAGGAAGGAATGAGTACATTTGAATGCCCATGGAATCTATTTGGGCGCCCACCGTAAGCACCGTGAATGGGTGTTTTCCTAGGGTTATGCGAATGGAATTAGTTCACTTTAGGTCCCTCAATTTGTCGTCCAGTCAGATTTTCATCTTTAGCCCAGAAAACCGGATACAACACGTCCCCCAACTTACAAAACAATGCAACTGAGGTTCCTAGGCAGTATTAACCCTAGTTTTGGCTGACGTGGCACCTACATGTATCATTTCACTAGGTCTTCGTCCCATGTTGCATTGATGTGACGCTTATGTGGCAATTCTATAACAAAAAATAATAAAAACCATAGGGCCCGCATGTCAGTTGCATAAAAAATAAAAATATGATGGGGCCTATGTGGCTCCACATGTCATCTCACTCCCCTCTTCTCTTTATCCTCTCTCTCTCTCCCACCTAGGCAGTCGGAGCAGGCGATCGATGGGTGGGGCGAGGCGCTCACGCGGCTGCTGCTTCGGCTCAATGCGGTCCACGGTGCAAGGAAGTCCTTGCACTTCAGGATGCAGTCGATGCCCTCGAGCACATGTTGGCGGCGCCCGTAGCCGCTGACGATGTCGTCAAGCCGTCGACATGGAGCAGGGGCGACCGAAGCAAACCGTCACAGGCAAGGGGTTTAGCTTCATAACCTCCATCGCTGTACCCGCCACTGCCTCCATAGCCACGGTTCCCACCACCGCTGGGATGAGATCCGCGGGTGACGTCAAACCCCGTTGGTGGCGTCAAACCACTTGGACGTCCCCTTCACCCTCTCCGACGGTCGGCCATGGAGCGTACGAGCTCGGCGGCGGAGATGAGCGCCACGCATGGGAGAGGAGCAGCGCGAGGCATCGTGGCGGGAGAGAGAGGAGAGGAGAAGCGCATGGCACAGCGGTGGGAGAGAGGAGAGTGTGTGGCTTGCGGTGGAAGAGAGGAGCATGCGCGGCTTGCGGTGGAAGAGAGGAACGTGCGCGCCGCGGCGGCCGGCGGGAGAGAGGAGAGGTGCACTTACGGCGTGGCGGTGGGGGAGAAAGCGCACATGGCGTCTGGCAGGAGAAAGGAGTGGAGCGTGGGCGACGCAGCGGCGAGGGAGACAACAACATGCGGCGTCTGACGGGAGAGAGGAGAGGAGCGTGGGTGGTGTGGCGCCCAGGGGGAGAGAAGAGAGGACTGAGGAGCGTGGGTGGCACGACGACTAGGGAGAGAGCGCCGCGAGGCTCGTCAGCCTCCCCGCGCTATCCCTCTCTGAGAAAGTGATAAGGGAAATGTAGGTCCAATATTTTTATTTTATCTTGTTTGACTGACATGTGGGTCCCTCATATTTTGTTTAGTTTTTTAGTTTTACAATTTTGCACTTCTATTTTTTTCCAGATCAAACTGCCACGTAAGCGCCATGTCAATGCCCCATGGGACGAAGAACAAGTCAATGGAGCCACGTAGGTACCACGTCATCCAAAACCAGTGTCAATACTACCGAGGGATCTTTTTTTAACTAGTTTTGTAAGTTGGAGAACGAGCTGTATCTGTTTTTTAGGTTGAAGGACGAAAATCAGATTGGGCGATAAATCGAGGGACCTAGAATGAAATTATTCCTATGCGAATTGGACCCTAGGGTTGTTATGGAACCTTCTATTATGTGACAGAGAGTACATAAACTGAACAGAATTACTAAGTACATCCTCAATGTATCCAACCCAACTTGGTAATAGTGTGGTCCCAAACAACAGGAGATAGAGAATAAGATGGGGTCCACCAAGAAAAAACTATTATCTCTTTTTTTTATAAAGCTAATGTCCACTACACACCTAAACTCAACATGCAAGCATAGTATTTATTAGCACTCCTAAAACCTACATGCAAGCATGCCGCATCAACCCATTAAAGCATAGAAAGCTCGACATCCAAGCATATGGTAATTATGTCTACAATTTATTTCATTCTAAAACTAAACATACCCATGCTAAATCATCATTCTCAAATCACTTTCATAATATTTCATTCCAAATCATTTCATCGTTTCTTCAATATCTAACATATATCCCGCAGCAAAGCGCGGGGCACTATCTAGTTTCCTATATGGTAGAATTGGTATCTCCCGTAAAGCTCTGGCCTTCCTCATTTGCAATGCTCTAAAGCTGTTTCGTATTTGCTTGCTGCGCTTGCTGCCTGGTACTATCACTTCAACTAGGTAGTTGTTGTTACCTACCTTTTGCCATAATGCCTACACCTTGCTAATAAGAGTGCATTCATTGGTTACTTCCTGCTTTTGAACCATTTGCCTTAAATGACTATCGATTGGAAATTGTGACTATTTTGCCTAAAAAATTATGACATTTGGATTTATGTCGTGATTCATGCTCCGACAACCCCAACTCTTTCTCCTCCAACTCCAGGAAGCTCCTGCATCTGGCGATGGCTTGCTAAGTTAGGTTTAGGGTTCCGAGTTAGGGTGGAGGTGGGAATGGATGTAAGGGGAGCGGGAGAGGGCTGAGATTGCTGGGCTTAAAGGGATGGCTGTGGCAGGCGGCATCCCGGTGAGCGGTGAGGTGCTACAGCAGTGGGGAAGGATGTAGGCTGGTGTTGGCGCACGGTGGGGGCAAACCGGAGCTTGTGGTTAGGAGATGGGGAAAATGGTTGGATGGAGCACTGGTGCGCCCTCGGCTTGGAAAAAATAAGGGAGATGGGGAGGTGGAGGGTTGGGAGAGCCTCACCAACGCTGTTGACGCCTTCCGGCAAGCCGACATGGGGGCAATGTCACTAGATACGCAATGACGGCAGAGGATAGTGGGGCGGTGTTGATTGTGGGGACAAAATAGGGCTTGTGTGGTTAAGAGGGGGGTGGTCGCCAGATATGAGAAAGACGTTTGGATGGAACACTCGGCACAACTGGCTTGGGAAAGAGAAGGTAGGAGAAGGAGGTGACCGGCTAGGGGGACGGGAGGGGGGGAGAAGGGGCTTGTGAGCTAGCCGATGAGATTGGGCAGCGATGGCGATGACACAGGAGGCAGAGGCATCGTGCGAACGCGCACTTGCTCGCGAGTTTCGGCAGTGTTAAGAAAAAATGATGAGAGAGGAGAGGAGGGGTTACGGTCAGAGGAGGAGTGGACAAATTTTGAAGCGATCCACCGGTTAAGAATTTATAAGGTTTTTTCTATGAAATATTATATAAGTAGTCGCTAAATTAAATCAATTCTTCAATCTCATGCTCCCCCATACACTCGCCTATGTAACTGTTGCTTCTAACTTCTGTTCCCCGTCACTGTGGTTGAGACATCACTCTGTCCTAACACTAACCCACCCACGGGCACACTTGGTACTCGAGGACCTATCAGACTTGGTGGGTTATCTGCCAATAAAGTATGTATGTGTATGATTAAAATTGTTTTGAACCGTTGCACGCACCAGCATTCTACTAGTTTAAAAAAAATCGAACCCACTAAGATCTTGTTCGGTTACACGGCCGAGATTCGTTCCATGCTAGGAATGATAGGTACGTATAACAAGAAATTTATAATAGGTAAAAAGGAGACCGGCATTTATTCCGGATCGAGAACCAATTTATTCATATTAGGTACAACAAAACATCCGGATTAGTTCCACACCTGATTCCCGGTCTCTTATTGTCCCTATCATGAGTAAATTGGTTTCCGGCCCGAAATAAATCCCGGTCTCTTATTACATCTATCATAAATTTCTTACTATACTTGTCATTTCTGGACCGGATTGAATCCGGCGTAACCAAATAAGGCCTAAAGAAACACAAATACATGTTCTATTTTTGCAAAAAAAAGATAAAAATGTAGTAGACGCTAACTAGTGGGACCGAGCAGCTAACAGTGGCCATAGGGTCAGCCCAACATCGACATTCATGATTCATCGCAGCAGCCAACAATCCACAAAAGCCTAGCCATCCGCTCACCCCCTTCGCTTCGGTGACTCTCTCCCCCTCTCCTTCCCCTAGGCCGCCGCTATGAAACCTCCGGTCGCCATGGATTCTGCCGGAGGAAACTCAGGTGAGAGCTACCCATCTCACCTCGGCCTGTTCGCGCATCTCACAGTGCGGAGGCTTGGATCTGATCTGATCCACCGGTGGCTGTTGTGCAGGCAAGCTGTTCGACGAAATGCCTCCCCGTTCGTCGGATCGAGGATGCCCCCGGAGCCCGTCACCGGCGGCGATGGAACACGGCTTCGACAGACAGTGTGTGTTCGTTATCGTCTAGTATATGTTATTGCGTATTTTCCTGGCCGTGGGTGGGTGTTTGCTGTGGAGCGTGACGGTGACACCCGGTGGCTCGTGCAGGTGTGGTGCTCGGCGGAATGCCCAAGAAGAGATCAAGGTTGGAGTTGGACGCGGGGTTGTCACGGTGGGCAGGCCTTCAACCGGACATTCTGGGAATCGTGCTCCACTTCCTTCCATGCCTTGCCGACCGTGCGAGGATGCGGTCCGTGTGCCGTCACTGGCGAGCCAGCGCGAACGGCCACGTCCTGCCACCGCCGCTGCCCCTGCTGGTGCTTCCTGGTTTCAAGTTCTCGAGCCTATCAGATAAGGGGGATTTGATGCCTGTGCGGTGCGTGCCGGTGCCTAAGGAGGTTGCAGCTGATGATCTCCGATGTGTGGGTTCTTTTGATGGATGGCTTGTAGGTGTGACTCCTAACAAGGATCGCAGCGACGAGTACAACAGAGATGCCGATGGTGACTGCTTCCTGGTGAATGTTTTCTCTCGCAAGGTCATTCGCCTACCGCAGCTGTGCCATATGCGTTACAATTTTCCTGCTTACTCCAGTAAGACCCTCCGCATCATCAATGGTTCTGGTGAGGTCTATTTTCGTGTCAATGATATATACACAATGTCACTATGCAATGTGGCACTATCTGCTTCACCTGACTCAAGAGGCAAGTACATTGTAGCTGCTTCCTCTGACCACAAGTGTGCATCAAAACTTGCTCTCTGGCAGCCTGGGATGATTTCATGGCATATTTGCGCTGGCGTTGACATTGATGGCCCAAGAGATCTCACTTTTTACCTTGGGAAGCTGTATGTGCTCCAAAGATATAAGATACGCCTCTTTGCTTTTGAAGTTGGGGAGGACAATGGTGGGCTCATGGTCTCTCGCGTTAAGCGTTGTCTGAGTGAGCTGCCTCTCCATCATCCCTACCAGGAAGGTGGTGCAATAAGTTGTAATATGGTTGTGTGGCGTGGAGAGCTATTATTAATCATCAGACACTACAGCGACAATTACCGTGACCGAGAAGTTCTTAAAGTTGAAGTGTTTGCACTGGATGTTAACACAAACCCTTATGGACTAACTGAGATTCACAGCTTGAATGGTGACTGTATCTTTGTTGGCTTAGGTGGCTGCAAGTCCTTTCCTGCTGGTCTACATCATGGAGTTGAAGGTGACCATATCTACTTTGTCCCTGATGATTGGAAGCCTTATGATACATTTGTGTATAGCATGAGAGATGGTAAGATGAGGTCCTTTGCCGTCAAACTATTAGCTTCCGAATTTGATGTGGACCAGTTGAGTCGTGATTTCCCGGTGTGGTTACTTCCTACCGAATGATGCTGCACAGCAAAACTGATCTAACTGGTTGTTTTGTGCCGCTAGTTGCTCTTATCAAGACAGAGCTTACTTGTCATTAGACTCTTTGGTCATGACTATAACATGTATAATCTGCTATGCTCTTGTCACAATTTTCAGATTATCTTTTGTATTTCCTGTTGAAGTGGCAACCATGATGTGGTGCTCTGCCTCTTGTTTCTGTTTTTCATGTACAATGATACTTCTGTTCTCTGACTGGGGACATATGAAGTATGGTTGCATTATCCTGCTGTTATTTGTGGCATGTTGCCTCTTTCAGCGTGATGGATCTTTAATGGTGTTTCGAGAAAAAACATGACATGATTGATACTATGGGTCACAAGTTGGTAGATTACTGTTAGTACTAGTAAGCAGTAAGTATATTATTGTTTTGAGGCAAAAAGTTTGATTCTTGTAATCATTGATTATAAGAATACAGTTCCATCATGTTGCTTTCAATTCAGCGTCCCTGAAGCTTGCCATAGGAATTATTTGAATGAACATACCAAATTATTTCTACCTTTTGCTTGAATGGACGTACTATACCAAGTCTGGAACAACTGCTACGATTAGAAAAAACAATGTGAACCACATAAGTGGTCTATAATGTAGGGTAGCATATAAAACCTAAGCAACATTTCGTTTTCTTTCTTTCCGAAAAATATTAATCTCGAAGGTTCTACTTCAACATTTAACTCTTTTAGCAACTATAAGAGAAATAAAACAAGAGGACAAATACCATTAATCACATTCATAAATATTATTACATCCCTTCTTTGAGATAAGTTTTGCTTGCAGAGAACATGACCACTGAAAGCTCGCTTCAATTTGAGTTTCACACATTGAAACTCCTATGTGACAACCAAACATTGTTTGGAGTTTGGACACTTGGTGGAGGTGACCTCCTGCTGTGTTGTAACTGACAAGGTTAAAAGAGCCTTTTCAGCTAGAAAATTGTCAATAGACTGAGTTGAGAAATAAGATGGGGAATGATAGGTTGAATCATATTGAGAGAGATGTTTTGGCAATCACTGAAGATGATATTTTGTAATATTTCCTAGAACTGAATAATAGAGTGAAAAAGTTTACCTCCGTTATCTCAAACTAGAGCAAATGATATGTTGCATTCCTACCATTTTTGTTCATTAATCAATTGTAGTTTGTAGATTGCATCTGTATTTTTTTTTGTCAAATGCCAGTCTTGTATGTGTAGGTTCACATTTGATATTGTTCATGAAGATATGAGAGATGAGGATGAACCAAATCGTCGTTGTTGCCCTCATCCCATTCTGCTTAGTATTATTGTAAGTGGTTCAGTAAGTTGCAACATCGTGGTGTGGCATGATAGATTTGTACTCTACAACACAAGAAATGGTATGATGAAGCCCTTTGCTCTCAAATTGTTACCTTGCAACATTGGCGTTCCTGAGGAAATCATTGATTTTTCCAGTGTGGTTATTTCCATCCAACTGATGCTGCAGAGCAAATCTGATATTTCTCACTGTATGGTGCTACTGTTTGCTCTTCGAAGATTATGAAGACTGAACGAGTTGCTACCTGTCTTTTGACATCTGTATGATTTGGACAATGGTTTGCATTGTCACCTATGTTCATGTTTGTATGATTTGGACAATGGTTTGCATTGTCTACTACGTTCATGTCACCCTGGGATTAAAGGTTATTAATTTGGAGGAAAAGTATTCCATACCTATTGAGGTTTGGAACTAATCCTCTCGATCCCATTTAATCTCTTCATTCTAGGAACCCCAACATGGTCTTAAATAGTTGCAAGGTCTTAAATATCCAAGACTCTTTGTGCTTTCTTTACATTCTAGAATCCCCAAAGCTTCGCATTCCAAACCTTGAAAATCTGACGCGAATACACTGCCCCTCTAGTGTTTTGGAATATCTCCATTTTCTTCCTACCAGCAAAACTGAAGCAGGATAGCTATTGTGGTAGTGTTATATATGCATGAGTTAATGAATTACTGGAAATTCCTAACACACAAAAGGGCTCCTGGTCTCTTTTATTCTATTTTCTTTTTGTTTTTCCTATCTATTTTGACTATGAAATTCGTGACAAAAAAATTAGCAGTGAATTAAATTTTATATTAACAGCAGGCATTAGAATTTGGGCAACAAATTTGTTGACCTTCTCATATAAAACTTTTCACCCAACTTGGGCAATAAATTTGTTCACCTTTTCCTCGGTTTTTTGAATTTTTTTGGCTCGTCGCAATTGGTGACATGTATTTTTCTATGGTACAGAAGCTCCTCAATTGGGCAGCTTATCCGGCTGTGTGTCAGGTTTGTCAGTCATCCACACTATTCACGGATATACCAAATAATTTTGTAAATAGTAAATGCATAAAAATAACTAAGTGATTCTCTACTTAGGGGGTGTTTAGATCCAGGTGTGTAAAGTTTTAGCGTGTCACATCGGGTATTATATAGGGTGTCGCATGGGTGTTCGCACACTAATAAAAAAAAACTAATTACACTATCCGTCAGTAAATCATGAGACGAATTTATTAAGCCTAATTAATCCATCATTATATTAGCACATGTTTACTGCAGCACTACATTGTCAAATCATTGAGCAATTAGGCTTAAAAGATTTGTCTCGCAAAGTAGTCGCAATCTGTGCAATTAGTTATTTTTTAGCCTATATTTAATACTTCATGCAGGAGTTTAAACGTTCGATGTTGTAGGATCGAATCACAAGAATTAAGCCAACCAAAGGGGGGGGTGAATGGTTGGTATACCCAAAAACCGAAAACTTTTAGCGGAAATAAAAATTACCCTCGAAATCGATGGAGATCGGTCTGACCGAGATTGATCTGCGGTCTGACCGAAGCGTAGCCGCCGGTCTGACCGGTGTTGATCTTCCGGTTGGACCGCCCTGGAATCCCTGCCGCGCCTGATGTCGCCGCTGGTCTAACCGCCTCACCCTAGCCGGTCTGACCGTCGGTGCTTCGCCGGTCTGACCGCCGGTAAGTCGCCGGTTAGACCGTCGAAACCCGGTGAAACACAAATCGAAGAATTCTCAAAGTAGATGACAACTTTATTGCTTCTCTCTGTATTTACAAAGTGCAACAACAGCACTCCTTACAAAAATCTTGACTAAACTCGAAACCCTAACTAAACTATCAACTTAATTGCTCTTAAAAGCGATACAAAAGCGATACCGGGAAGCCTCATGCTCCCCCTCTATTTATACATGAGGTAGGCAGCCTAAAGCCACGAACCAAACTCATACTAAGAGTCCTAAACACCTCAGGAAACCCTCTAGTACAAGACACAAACTTAACATAACCAATCGTATCAAATTTGAACTCCTTCCAAATTCGACTCCGCATCCCATACGCACACAATACCTCCATCATATGCCAAATGGAATCTTCACTAACCACGTGCATCAACTCTAGCCTTAGTATCCCGCATGATATCTGACCACCACGGACATCGTCTTACCACCAAGCCGACTCCCGGTCCATCACTGCAAATACTCTCCCGAGGCATCGAGTCACCTACACATGAAACAAACAAAAAAAAACCATATTCCAAGACCAAGCTATCCCCAACTTGACTCATTGTTAGTAAACAACAGTATTACATACGTATAGTATCCATCTAAAAGCCATAACTATGAAACAATCACGGATATTCAAAGGAACAACCCGAAACCGAAACCGACACACCGTCGGCTGGTCAGACCGCGGGCCGGCCGGTCTGACCGCTCGATCACCGCCGGTCTGACCGGCATACACAGCCCGGTCGGACCGGTCACATAAAATAACAGTGAATCCAATCATCACCTAAAAATTGATTATCTCCAAAACCACTTTGACGGTAATCTCCAAATATTAAAACCAATAATCACAGATGCCAATTGTTCATCACAGAATAAGAATCAAAACACACTTTGATCTTACAGATGTGACAGGGTGTAAAATTTTGGGGTGGGATCTAAACAGGCCCTTAGGTTCGGAAGTTGATCAAAGGATGGAATCATGGCTTGCCTTGTGAGATGTGGCTTTCTTGAGCTTCAGAGAAGCCCCATCTCGGTCCACCTCAGCATTTTGATGCAAACAGATCCTCTACACGATCTAGCGCGCGCACACAAAGATACAACCAGATAGCCTCTAAATAAAATACTGCAAGTAAATGTTTAGAATAAATATCGAAGATTGGAGCCAGAACAGAAAAGTTGATGAGCCAAAGGTTCAATGAATTTTGAGTTTAAAAGATGGTGTAGGGTTAGAGTTTCGGGTACCTGTGAGACCTGATGAGATCTAGGATTAGTTTACCGATTGACATATAATTAAGAAACCAGGAGAATTTGATGTCTAGTGAGGCATACCAATTGCGAACACTAATTGGATGGATTTGGATTGATTGCGAACACTAGTGAGGCTAGGTTTTGTTAGAGTGATTCTAGTGTTCCCAACCACCTAGTATAGATGGCCATAAGGCCTGAGGCCTGAAGGCCCGGCCCACGGCACGGTATTTTGGCCCGGCCCAAGCACGGCACGGCAAGACCGCCGGGCCTGCCTGGGCCTCCCCACCCGCACACTGGGCTGGCCCAACACGATCGGCCAGCATGCCAGGCTCGCACACAAGTATAGGGATTAAAAATAGACCTATAAATATCACGTTCCAAAGAATAGGGACCTAAAATAGACTTATTTTAGATATTTAGATATCACAGCCCAAAGAAGAGGGAGGTAAAATATACTTTTTTTAGCTATAATATATATGTCACAGCCCAAGAGGAGGGAGGAAAATTAGACTTATTCTGAGGAAAGGCGCGATAGGCTGTCGTACCTTCGGGCCGGCCCGGCACGGCCCGAGTCGTGTTGGGCCGTGCCTGGCCCGTGTGTGCGGCCCGTCGGCTGACAGGCACGGCCCGATGCATTGGTCGGGCCGTGTCGGCCCGACAAGCCTCGGCCCAGGCTCCGAGCCTGGGCTGTGCCATGCCGGGCGGCCCAGATGGCCATCTATACCACCTAGAAGCTCGGTTGCTTCCAGTGAAAGTTGAAGGTGAGAAAAAGATATAAGAAGTTCGGATGGGGCAACTTCCTCAGCTGGGCCACAACGGCAGTGAGCCGGAAAGGTCTAGAACAGACGGGGATGCTGGAGGAAATGAAAAACAGGGTGACAGACTGGATTGGGGTTGATTTTAGCCCAGGGAGAGATAAAGTGGTTTTTGAATTGTTGATGTGATTTTGAATAGAACTTCCATATGAGTTTCTAGACATGAATTGATGTTGTGATTTTCAAAGAGATGTTTTGGAGAATTCTAGAAATTTCAGAATTTTGGTTTGGAAGTGCAAATGGATGAGATTATGTGGGAGGTTGAATCTTAATGAATGAAATAAAGAAAATGATTGGGATGCTCCAATTAAAAAGAACAATAAACAATGACTTTATTTGGTTTTTATTAGTCTGTTTCCTCTTTTGAATGCTATAGTACAGTTCCGTCATTTGAGAGGATCACGAGTTCGTTGGAAGTGTTTCAGAATATGAATTGAAGACATTTATTTGCCTAGCAAGTCAGACAGATCCCAAAGATCCCTTCGAGCATGTCAATCCTATATTTAAATTCTTGCTTTACTTCAAATGTGCATTATATTTATTTACGAATGGAATTGTGTGGAGTGAACAAATTCCTTTGTTATGGCCAATTTGCACTGGTTACCTTATTCCATGTTACCCTAGCCTATAAATTGACTAGCCGTGACTTTTTGCTGGTTAAGCCATATGTTTAGTTAATTTGCAGTGTGGCTTGGGGAGTTCATATACTGACCTTTCAATAATAATCAATCTCAATTGAAAAATGATTCGGAAGAAGAACACCTTGGCTTATACACTAGTTGAGCTGCCTGTGAGAGAGTGGAGTTAAAGCTTCAGTAGTTTTTTCTTTTTTCGCTGCAATTGTCTTCGTGGTGAGGACTAATAGCCTCTTTTGTAAGTATTAATTGCTTTAGTTTTCTTGGTACTGTATAGTTAAATTGTCAGTTTGTGTACGTCAGCTAATTCCTACTTTCCTAGACGACGATTTAATGCACAAGTTAGTTCGGGATGCACGTGCTGTTACATCCATGCAGCATGAGAGCTACAGCCTACAGGTGAGTGGAGGTCCATGGTCAAGCACGTGGGAAGTATAATTTGCTCTGGTGGTGGGGGTTGGGGGTCTGTTTCAATTGGCATAGGGTAAAGGGACGTCATGCGTGCGGGAGTTGCTCGAGAGGGCATGGGCGTGAGGTTAGGCATACATGATGGAGGACAGATCATAAACCACCACTACATTTTTTAGGAGTGAAAGATTTATTTGTTCTTTATGTTGAATGTTTGGAATTAAACGGTATGTTTTTTTAGATCCTTTGTAACACACTGGTAATGTAAAAAAAAATGATTTAAAGTTTGAAACTAATGGCATATTTATTTTAGATTCTTTCCAATAGATTGGTATTCTCATAGTAGTATATAAACTTTGTTGTTGAGTATAGCTCTGGGCCTGGCCCAACTATATGATATGAAGCTTAATTTTGCTCCTTTCAAAGCTGACCTCATTTCCATTCTACTCCGATTATCACTCATTCGTGTTGGATATGTGAGATTAATGTGACTTGCAGTTTGTTCTGATATCTGAATATACTAAACGATGTACCGATGCTTTATGCTTATAGTTTCAGGTCATAGTATGGTTGATACAACAATCTGTTTTCAGAAAAGAAAAAAAATACACGTGTAGGTGTGACTTTACAATATTTTTTACATGCTAAAAAGGTGAAATGAGCTACATTGGTTAGGACATACGTATATACTAAAACTTTGGAAAATCAAATGCACCCAATCATCTTGATGAAAGTTGATGAAATATACTTTTTCCCATATCCTATCTTACTATAAAGTTATAACCCACTAACCCCAAAGCTCAACATGCAAACATGCCACCTCATCATCCACTAGCAATAAATACATGCAAAACTTATGCAAGCATGCAACATCATCTATAATTTATTGAATTATACAAATCAACATCCAATCATCTTCCTTCACATTATTTTTCACAATATTTTTAACATGTATATATCTATCATTTTTATAATCCTTAACATATATTCATTCATATAATCAAAGTGTGGGATATCATATTTCATCTACAATCTCATACATACATAGTATACTAAATGTATTTCTCTCTGAACATAGTTTGACAAACCATTTTTATTTGTTGCTAATAACTAATATAAATTTTACTTTTAGATTGATTATTAAAAAAATATTAAAAGTTACTTAGGAATTTCGGCAGCAAAGCGCGGGGAATCACCTAGTATCTTATATAAATAACATATATTCAAAACCATGCTCACATATAGCTCCACAACAATATTTTGGAGTACACATGTATGCCTTATTTTAACACCAGCCTATTACAAAAAAGTAACCACAGAAAATTAATTATTCACTCGCTCAAACATGGCGTGATCTCTTTTAAGAGATAATTATTTAGAGGTTCATAATTCTCATGTGACCCAACACAAGAGTATGCATGCCTCTTACTTAGAGTTGGATGCCACTCTTATATTCAGAGCCAGCAGTGAAGCTTTCGGGGATGACATCATCGACGACACGGTAGCCACCATTCTTGACAAGGAAGCGGACAGAGAAGGGGCCCTTGAGCGGCGCCTCACTTTTGATCGTCCAGGTGTTAGATGATGACTCCTTGAGCGCCACCCAGTCCTTGCCACCCTTCTCCTTGATCTCCACCTCAGAGATGGCGACGTTGGTGACGAGCTCTAGACTACTGGCGCTAGAGCCCTCAGCGACCTTGAAGGTGAGCTCAGTGGCACATGAGCCAACAACCAACAGTGCTGCCACCGCCACGGCAAGCCGGAAAGAGGACAACGAGGCCATTGGTTAGCTAGTTTGTTTGTTGGTGTAATCTTCCTTGTTTCTTGACTGGTAGAGGGATGGATCGATATGTTTGGTGATACATGTTACAGTTGGGTGCGTATTTATGGTGGAGGGAGGGTAAGCAAACTAGGCATAGATGCACGGTGCAGCGTGGAGATCGTTGGTAGACTTTTTCATTGAGGGGTTCTTATACAATTGCTATAAACAGATGCTAGTTGGGTGGTCCCGGTTGTTTCGCTAGCCTAGGGCATGCAGGCCTCCCAAAAATCAGCTATGTGGTCCCATTTCTTCTCTACTTATTTTTTTTAAACTTAGAATAATGATAATTAATCACCTCCTCATGATCTGTTCATGGAGCATGTGAACCGACACATGCGGTTGATGGATCTATTGATCGCATACTTGTATGGGGCATTAGATTTGGAACTTTATCTGAGAGTCCCTGAAGGACTCAAGATCCCAAATCCGAAAGAAAATTGCAACATCTATATTGTTCGCCTGCAGCGATCAATGTACGGATCAAAACAATCCGGAAGGATGTGATTCAATCAATTAAATAGATATCTCCTAAAGAGAGGTTTCCCAAACAATTATGATTGTCCCCCTGTGTTTATAAAGAAATCCCTGAATGCATTTTGTATCATCTCGGTCTATGTCAATTATCTAAATATCCTTGGCACCACACAGGACATTAAACAAGCAATGGCTTATCTTAATATTGAGCTTGAGATGAAGGACTTGGGAAAAACCTAGTTCTGCTTGGGCCTATTGCTCGAGCATCTCCCTAAAGGAGTGTTTATGGACCGGTATGAAAACCTAGCATGGATGTGCGGTGCAGCATGGAGATCTTTGGTAGGCATTTTCATCGAGGGACTCATACTATTGCTTTAAGTAGATGCAAGTTTGGCGGTCCTGGTTGTTTCGCTAGCATACGACATCTATGCGGTCCCATCTCTTCTCCACGTAATTTTTTAACTTATTAATAATTATGAGAATTAGTCACCTCCTCATGTTCCGTTCATTGAGAATATGGACCCATACACAAACAAATTAGGGGCGGGGGGATATGCTAGTGGAAGATAGAGGGGTGGTCGAGCGAATGGTCGGGAGGAGCGATGGCAAGGCACATAGGGGCATTGTGTGGCACACGTAATAAACTCGGTTGGGGCAGCTGCCTTTGTTGGGGTGCAGTGGCAGTGGGCTGGAAAGGTGCAGGACAGAGCTAGGGAGATGGTGGAGGAAGTGACACAGAGGGTGACGGGTTGGATTGTGGTTGATTTTGGCCCAGGGAGAGATATAGTGGTCATTCAATTTTTATGTGATTTTGAATAGAACTTCCATATGAGTTTATAGACATGAATTGATGGAATGATTTTCACAGAGATCGTTTGGAGAATTCTTGAAATTTGGAATTTTGGTTTCGAAGGGAAAATGGATCAGATTATTGGGGGGGGGGGGGGGGTGAAACTCAATGAATAAAATAAATAAATGGATTGGGAGGCTCCAATTCAAAAGAACGACGAACAACGACTTTAAAGATTTTCACAAAAAAATTACCTTGAAAACTCTTGTACGCTATAGTTTTTTTTCTTATTAGTCTTTTTCTTTGTTTTGCATGCTATAGTGTAGTTCTATCATTTCGGAGGATCACAAGTTTGTCGGAAGTGTTTCAGAATACGAATTGAAGGCATTTGTTTGCATGGCAAGTCGGACATATCCCAAACTTCCCTTTGAGCAGGTTGATCCTATATTTAAATTCTTTATTTACTTCAAACATGTATTTATTTGTGGTGTGCACTTATTCCTTTGTTATGACCAATTTGCACTGGTAACCTTATTCCTTGTTTCCCGGGGTTATGAATTCACTAGCTATGACTTTATAATGGCTCTGTTAGATCATTCGTTAATTTGTTGTGTGGCCTATGGACTACGTCATATACCCACCTTGCAATAATCATCAATCTCAGTTGAAAAAGGAGTATGCCCCAGTTGAGCTACCTGTCGGAGTGGATTTAAAGCTTTGTTAGTTTTTCCTTTTTGTTACCGTTTTTGTCATGGTGAGGACTAAGAATTTATTGTTTTAGTTTTTCTATTGTATGATCAAATAATAAGTTTGTGTACCTTGACTGATTTTTGACGAGGATTTAATACACAAATTAATTTTGGAATTGCACGTGACACGGATGCACATGCTGTTACATCCATACGACATGAGAGCTACAGGTCACAGGAAGTTCATGGGCAAGCGCCTGGGAAAGGACATCATGCAGACATCATGTGTGCAGCTAGGAGTCGCTCGAGAGGGCGTGGGAGTGAGGTTGTGCTTACACGATGGACTATAGAATGTAAACCACCACTACATTTTTTTGACGTGAAAGATTTACTAGTTCTTTGCGTTCAAATGTTTGGAACTAACGGTATACTAGTAGTGCAAAAATATTTCTATTTAAAGTTTGGAACTAATGGTTTATTTATTTTATATCCTTGCAATACAACTGTATTCTAATAGTATTATACTACCTCTGTTTTTTAATAGATGACGCCGTTGACTTTTTCTCACATGTTTGACCATTCGTCTTATTCAAAAAATTTACGTAATTATAATTTATTTTGTTATAAGTTGTTTTATCACTTATAGTACTTTAAGTGTGATTTATATCTTATACATTTGCATAAAATTTTTGAATAAGACGAATGATCAAATATGTGAGAAAAAGTCAACGGTGTCATCTATTAAAAAACGAAGGGGGTATAAACTTTCTTGTTGACTGTAGCTTGGGGCATTGGCCAACTATATGATATGAAGCTTAATTTTGCTCCTCTCAAAGCTGGCTTCATTTCCATCCTACCTATTACCACTCAGTCGTGCTGCAGTTTGTTTTGACATCTCAATAAACTATACAATGTACTGATGTTTTATCTATACCTATATATTAATTAGACACTTTTTTAGAACCTCTCATGTGATCTAACCGTTGATTAAACAGATTGTAATATGTCAACCGTTGAAATTTGAATCCACATTCTATGTGGTGTGGGTCTCTTTAAAATCCATCTAACCTATTGCCAAGCCCATTGACCCGATCCGTTTAAGTACAATATTTTTTTTCCTTTTTATGAAAGTGCGTAATCTTTTTTTTTTCTAAACCGATCGATCAAGCAGTCTAAAATCGGTGGTGGTATACAGGGCCATCCATATTTACTGGGATGCTACTGATATCTCTTTTTTTTTTTCCAAAACATCTCGTATTAAGCATGCACTACAACGAACATACATTACAGAAACATCTACGTTAATTAATAGCTCTACAACAGTCCTTTTATGATTTTCCACAGCTTGCACGTACTACTCTCTCCGTTCCATTTTAATTTTAGAGTAAAGTGTACGGACGGTCCTTATACTTGTTGGGGTGTGTCATTTAGGTCCCTAAACTCTTAAAATGCATATCTAAATTCCAAAACTTGTCATAGTGTGTCATCTAGGTCCCAAATCACCACAACCCCTTTAGGATCCTACATGGCGTTGATGTGACATACCACACGGACATGACGTGGCATTATTTTACTGACAAATGGGACCCATTTAATTTTTTTTCTTTTTTTCTTCTCTTTTTCCCCCTTTATTCTCCTTTCTTTGTGACCCGAGCAGAAGAAAGGAAAAAAAGAAGAATGAGAAGAAAACGGAAAAGAAAAAGAAAAATAAAAGAAGAAAAAAAAAGAAAAGGACACGTCACGTCCATGTGGCATGCCACATCAGCGCCACGTAGGATCTTAGAGGGGATGCGTCGATTTGGGACCTAGATGATACACTTTGACAAGTTCTGGGATCTGGATATGCATTTTGAGAGTTTAGGGATCTATATGACACAACCCTACAAGATTAAGAACCGCCAATGCACTTTACTCTTAATTTTAAGTGCAGTTGTGAGTTTCCGTGTCAAATGTTTGATTATCCGTCTTATTTAAAATTTTTATTGTTAGTATCTTTGTTGTTATTAGATGATAAGACATAAATAATACTTTATACATGATTTATTCTTTTAATTTTTTCATGAAATTTTCAAATATGACGAACGGTCAAACGTTGCGCACGAAAAATCACGACTACACTTAAAATGGGACGAATGTAGTACTGCATATCGATCTGATCAGATAGACGCAATGGCAAACATGGGAGGGCACGGCATGGCCATGCACACAGCGACAGGTGAACGCTATTGCTATTTTCTATCAATTATTAAGGTTTGATTCTAACTTCTAATTTCCAGTTCAGTTCTCTTTACATGCATGTTTCTCATCTGTCACAACACGTCTAATATATAGGAGTGTTAACCTACGTCATCACCTTACCATATATATTTTTGATGTTCAGATGTTTGATTTAAAATTGATCGACAAGTTTGCTTGCACCTAAGAAGCCAATCCGTTGTCATCGTACCCATAATTCATAAAAGTGTTCCATCTATTTGCTTTTACAAATTTTTCTGGCATTTAGAAAGGTCCATAGTGTGGTAGCTTCGTACAATTCAAGTAGTATTCCATCAATTTGCATAGTCTAACTTTTTTATCTGTATTTGATCTACTTTTATTATTCTTCTTATATTTATATTCACCTGTACATCCTTAAATATATGGGATGTCAAGTTTCTTTAGAGATTAGGAAGGAACGCAAAAATAAGACAAATTTAAATAAGAGAGTGTTATGGTTACGGATAAGGCATATATACCTCCTATCCTACGACTTATGAAATATACGTGTATGGTATACCTTCACGTACACAGGTTGTATCTATACACGTAGTAGGAATCCGTTACAAAATATGTAAAATATCTATACGAGTCAAGTGATTTCCAAAGTCCTACTTGGAGGGGATAAAGTTTATATTGTATCGTACGGGATCTGATGTTCCCGAGTCTATACTCCAAAATAGTTGTACCACTGGTCTGACCGCTGCTGTACCGCCGGTCTGACCGGTGTATCTATACACGTAGTAGGAATCCGTTACAAATTATGGAAAATATCTCTACGAGTTAAGTGATTTCCAAAGTCCTACTTGGAGGGGATAAAATTTATATTGTATCGTACGGGATCCGATGTTTCCGAGTCTTACATGGAGATCAAGATGATTCACGGTATAAAAAAGACCCCTGGGAAGGGGTGCAAGGCATCGAATCTCATCGCTAACACAGCCACCATAGTTTACGAAGCCGGAATACACGGAGCCAAGTCACCGGGAGATCTTGTCGAATACATCAACTACGATCTTGCCGGTATCGTCGAATTTTTCTACTCCCATTGAAATATGCGGTTTTCAATCATCAATCCCATATAAACTGGATTAGTACTATTACCTGATAAGGGGCCTGAACCAGTATAATTCTTGTCTTCTGTTTGCTTGATGTCGTATTACGTAGATCATCATTCTAACATACCCCAATACCCTAATCATCCGGTCTACGAGTATAACTCATCGACAGTGTAGGAACATGAACAATTATTATTAGCAATAAGGTTTATCGAAAAATATTAAGTGAGAGGTGGTTGGGTGATGGATGTTGTACACTTAAATGCTCATATCTCTAAGTGAAAGTTAAAACCAAAACTTAACTTTACTGAAATCCTCCACATGATCAGGATAATATGAACCATTTGATTCAGAAAAGGACAAAGTAGAAGAAAAGATCATAACCATCCAATCAAATTGATGCTTAAAAAAGTTAGAGAAATAAAAAAAATCATGGCCCAGAGAAACAACTGGATAGTCTAGATAGATACATTGATTTTTCTTTTAATTAAAAAAAAAAAACTGCATCCAAACCTTCTGTCTCTGGCTTTGCTGCCAGCTGACCGGCCTTCCATCCCGCCAGCCACACTACTAAAACTTATGAAATATGTTCTAGATAGTTTATTTCTAATCATTTATTGTAACAATAACATTGTTTATTTTAGAACAATAATACTAAACTATGTACCATATGTTTCTCTAATTACCTGTTTACAATATTACTATAAATACAAAGCTGATATGGTCGCATGAAAGCATGTTAAATTATTGGTTGTCATGATAATATTGTCACTTCAGTGTCCGACAATTTTGGTCCACACACCTACATCTAGAGTGTTAATTATTATTGTAAAATTAAATTGATTACTGTAAATAACAAATAACACATTTAATATACAGAGATGTTACGGCCGCGCAAACGCGCAACTCTCTACATACTAGTATTTGTGGATAAAATTTGAAGTCTATGACTGATTATATTTTTGGACGAAGGGAGTATATAATATATTACAATGTATTTTTTCTATGTCTTATGAATTTTCTATCCTTATTTTTATTTTGTAAAAATTTTCAAATTTATGTTCGAAAAAATGTTCAGACCTTCTGAAACTATCTGTATATATAGTATTTAGTTTATGCACTGGAAAATTTGCATTATAAAGGCGGTCATGCATGGTCTGTGTAGACCCCCGTTTTTATAACAGGAATCAGTCGTGTAAACAGTACCATTTCCCTGGATCAAGTAGTCTGGTACACACGAATTTATAGCTGAAATACCGAGTACACATACACGAATGTCTAGGACGAGTTATTACATCATAGGCCCGCAGGCATAGTCTTAATCATCGGACCGAATGGTCCGGAATACATTCAAAAACAGAATAGGTAAGGCAGCGGAAATGGAGGCAGCGGCACGCCATTGCCACAGGCAACGACCGTATCTAAGACCTATTGGACCCCATCGTCTTCATCACCCTCCTGATAGTGGGCGTAGGGGTCTTCCGACGCTTCATCTCCAGCCTCTGATTAAGTTTGTATATTGCAAGGGTGAGTACCAACCGTACTCAACAAGTCACCACAGCAACAATGCACATGACAGGGATATTTGAAGGATGGTTATGGTTCTTTTGCGCAAAGCAAGATTTACAATTCTTTTCACAACCCTAAGACCTAGCATAGACTGATCAAGTTTTAATACCAGTGTTCATATTAGACAATGACGGTTCTGTCCACCATCCATTGTGATCCCAAGGATGGCTTCCCGCCATTGAGTCGTCATGGTTTTCTGAGGACGTCCACATTCCCTCCTCTCAGGAAGTGGCTCCATCAGCATAAAAATCATCATGCAATATCCCAACCCACACAAGTTAAGAATTTAGAGTCTAGCCAAGTGTAATACATGTCCCGGTGCTCAATAACCGCGAGCACGGCTATTCGAATAGTTTTGGTTTACTCACACTGCAGTGGATGTACACTTTACCCGCACTCCGCGACTGCCCAACACATGAGCCTCGTCCCAACACATGAGACGCGTCACGGCAAAGCTTTTTGATAACCTTGCATTGGCAGTACCCGCTCCATGAACTTCACATCCTCATACACTCTAGGCGTACACGGTTTCTAGCAGTGTGAGGAGTTCTGGCGCACCCGGGAAGGAAAGACTCACACATGCATTAAGTTAATTAGGTTTAAATTCTCACATGGCAGTCCTACCGATGGCGACACCACTGTAGACACCGCCTCGCGGTTCTACCAATGGCTGCCCCACCGTAGAGCCCCTGCCTCACACATCAAGAAACCACTATGCATGGATACTGCCTCTGCTCAGCTATCTATTCCGCTAGGTCTATACCCATACGAGAAGTGCGGTTGTACGGGGGTCGTTTCATGCTTAACTTCATGGCTCGGTCCTTAATTGACCGGGGACGGTACTAGCCTTTTCCGGATACCACCCAATTCCTCCGTCCGCCCCAGTCGAAAACATTTGTTTAATTTTATTTTTCCTTTCACAAATCATGTCATCAACATCATGGCACTGTGGCGCTCATGTCTCCACATGCCGTATCTCAATTACCTCCCCAAAGGTAATTGCCCAAGCATATAGCCTTCGATAAATATGAGTATGCAGGATTCTAGAATAGCATTTCTAAGCAATTGTCATAATTGACTAGGGACTCATACGTAATCATGGTTACAAAGATTTAAGGGTAAACAATAATCAAGGCATGGCATAATTGCAAGTAGGATGTTCATCATTGCATGCAATTTTATTTGTAAATAAAACAATTTCGCAATTGGGATCAATATGCTCAAGGGATAGTGATGACTTGCCTTGCTCAAGGTCTTGCGGGTCTTGGCCTTCACTTGGATCTGCAACTCTCTCGGGCTCTATAGTTACGTGCGAAAATTGATTTGAATTCGGTTAGAATTCAAATAAAAATCCAAATAATCCAAATAGAAGTCGAATGCGAAAATCGATTCTTTTTATTAACTTTACTATTCGCGAACTAGGGCCAACCCAATTTCGATTTATATATCCTAAATTATTTTTACGGTATAAATATTTTGTTATTATAAGTTTTTAATTTAATCAACCCGAGCATTGCATCCAAATAATAGGTTAGAAATTTATATCGCGAGCTAAATATCGGATGGAATCCAAAAATTATCTTATAATATTATACGATTTAATTTAGTCTATGCCTAAACGATTAAATATAATACACGGCTAAATTTCCTAGTAATTAAGTCCGAATTACCACCGTGAATCAATTACTTATAGAGATTATCCACAAATAATCTATAATAATCTTTAAGAATTCGTCTAATTGTTTAGTTATTAATTTCATCTAAATTACTACCGCGAATTGATTTCTTAAAGAAATTACCAAGAACAATCTATATTTAAATTTTTGCAATTCAACGACTATAATTAATCTATAATTAAATTCTAATTATTTTAATTTTTCTAACTTCCCGAATTTCTCCCTAAATTTTCTCTCTATTTTCCCCTTTTTTTTCTTTTCTATTTTTCCTTTTTCCTTCCCTTTTTCTCTTTTCTTTTTTCTTTTTCTTCTCTCTCTCTCTCTCTCTTTTTCTTTTTCTTCTCCCTCTCTCTCCTTTTTCTTTTCCTTCTCTCTCTCTCTCTCTTCTTCTTTTTCTTCTCTCTCTCTCTCTCTTCCCGGCTCCTTCCTCCCTGCCTCTCTTCTTTTCTCTCCTTCTCCCTCTCGGCTTCGTTTCCCCCTTCCTCTCTCTCACTCGGCTCTCTCTCTCTCCCTACCCGAGGCGACGGCGATGGCGCAAGGGGGGAAAAGGCAGCGGCTCACCGACGGCGGCGACGGCGACGACGGCGGCGGCGACGACAGCGCAAGGCGCGGCACACGGAGGCGGCGGTGCGGCGGCACAAATGCGGCGACGCGGCGGCACGACGATGGCGCGGCGGCACGACAGCACGAGGGCGTCGGCGTGTGGAGAAGGAGGAGAGGGGAAAGATGGGGATGGGTGTGGGGTGGAGAAGAGGGGGGGGCTCGGGCTTTTTATAGGGGAAGAGGGGGGAGGAAAGGAGAGGGGAGGGCGGCGGCTTCAATGGCGACGTGACGGCGGCGTGGCTGCGCGGGGCGCGAGGCGACGAGGGGATGGGCGTGCTGCGCGGCGGCATGGGGAGGCAAAGCGACGTGCGGCGTGCGGGCGCGCGGCGCGGCGGCATGGGAGGCAGAGCGACGTGCGGGACGCGCGGGCGGTGCGACGGCATAGTGGAGGGGCAGCGCGACGTGCGGGACGGGCGCGCGGCGGCGCGGGGTTCGAGGCGGGAGACGCGACGTGCGGGGCGACGTGCGGGACGGGCGACGCGACGTGGTGTCGGGCGGCGGTGCGGGGCACGAGACGATGGCGACGTGCGCGGCGCGGCGACGGGACGGGGAGGCAGAGCGGCGTGGCGTGCGGCGCGGCGGCGGGACGGCAGCACGAGGCTCGAGGCGACCGCGGCTCGCGCGGCGCGGCAGCGGCGGTGCGTGGTGCGATGATGGCGACGGGATGGGACGGGGAGGCGGAGCGACGCGGGGCGACGACGACGCGTGCGCGGCGGCGGCGATGGCGCGCGGTGCGATGATGGCGACGGGACGGGATGGGGATGCGGAGCGGCATGGGGCGACAACGACGCGTGCGCGGCGGCGACGATGGCGCGTGGTGCGGCGGCCTAGGGAAGGCAGAGCGGCGCACGGCGCGCGGGGCGACGGGACGGCGTGCGCGCGGCAGGGGCACGCGAGGCTCGGCGCGCGGCGCGCGGGGTAGAGGAGGGCTGGGCTAGGGTTCCACGTCGAGCACCTTGCGGGCAATGAACAGTGACATTTCCGATTTTCCCGATTTTAGCCTATTTTTCATTTAAATTTAATTTCGTAATTTCTAAATGTTGTAAAATTGATTTTTATTCATTATGTGTGTTATTCCAACTATTGAATCCACTCTAGATAAATTTTACTCATATTTTATTTGTATTATTTATTTGAATCTTTAATTAGTGTTAATTCTTATTCCCTCGCATTTAAATTAAATTGATACAAATATGATCGCGAAAATATTTTATTTATCTCTATCCACACTTAATCTTTATTTTAAATTATGTTTGTTTTTCCAATTTATTTTTAGGATTATAAGCAATTAATTATTCTCCACACTCGATTAGTGAACTTCGAAATCGAATCAAATAAAATAGGCGAGTAAGATCGGCATGATGCAATTTATTTGAAAAGTTTTTGAAAATCCGTATTTTTAGAGTTTTGTTTTTATTGGTCGAATTTTCAGGGTGTTACAAACCTACCCCCCTTAAATAAATCTCGTCCCGAGATTTCTTACCGGTTTTCGAACAGATGTGGGTATTCCGTCTTCAAGAACTCTTCGCTTTCCCAAGTGGCTTCATCCTCAGTGTGATTACTCCATTGTACCTTGTACATACGCCACGCTTTGGTTCTAGTCCTCTTTTCTGCTTCATCCAATATCCGGATCGGGTGTTCTGGATACGTGAGATCATTGCTAATGTGAATCTCTTCCAGCGGAGCCTGTTCTTCCGGCACTCGTAAGCATTTCTTTAATTGAGACACATGGAAGACTGGGTGTACATCGGCGATATTGTCGGGTAGCTGTAACTGGTAGGCAACTTCTCCTCATCTAGCGATGATTTGAAAAGGTCCCACATATCTTGGCGCTAGTTTTCCTTTGACCTTAAACCTTTTCGTTCCCCTCATCGGTGAGACTTTTAGATAAACGTAATCTCCTTCCTTAAACTCTAGGTTTCTTCTTCGGGTGTCCGCGTAACTCTTCTGCCGTGACTGTGCCACTTTTAAACGGTCTCGAATCAGACGAATCTTTTCTTCGGCCTCTTTGATGATGTCAGGTCCAAATACCGCCCGTTCTCCTGTCTCGGACCACATTAGAGGGGTTCGACATCGTCGACCAAACAATGCCTCATTGGGTGACATTTTTAGGCTTGCTTGAAAGCTGTTGTTATAGGAGAATTCGGCGTAGGGCAAACAACTCTCCCAGTCTTTGCTAAAATCCAATGCACAAGCTCTCAACATGTCCTCCAGAACCTGGTTGGTTCTCTCTGTCTGGCCATCTGTTTGTGGGTGATAAGCTGTGCTGAACGCAAGGTAACTCCCTAGGGCTTCATGTACTTTCTCCCAGAAATGAGAGGTAAACTGGGTACCTCGATCAGATATAATCCTCTTAGGTACACCATGAAGACATACTATCCTGGTCATGTATAACTCGGCTAGCTTGGCACTACTATAATTTGTCTTAACGGGGATGAATCTTGCCATCTTGGTGAGTCGATCCACAATCACCCAGATGGAATCATACCCTGTTGCAGTCTTGGGCAATCCAACAATAAAATCCATACCTATCTCATCCCATTTCCATTCGGGAATCCTAATGGGTTGCAGCAAACCTGCCGGTCTCTGGTGCTCAGCCTTCACCTTCTGACAAACGTCACAGAGCGCTACGTACTCTGCCACATCTCTCTTCATGTTGGGCCACCAGTATCCTTCCTTCAGATCCTGGTACATCTTGGTACTTCCGGGGTGCAATGAATATGCTGATTCGTGAGCTTCTTTTAGGATCAATCCTCTCAGTCCACCCTGCTCGGGTACATAAATCCTCTTTTTGTACCATAGAACATCCTTCTCGTCGGTTGAAAATTCCTTTGCAAAGCCTGCAGCTAGACGTTCCTTCACCTCTCGGATTTCCTGGTTGTCCTTCTGGGCCTCTTCAATTTGGGTCCTCAAAAGAGGTTGAATGTCCAAGGTGTTTATCTGTCCATGAGGTACTATACGTAGGTTTAGCTGGGCCATTTCCTCCTTAAGCTCAGGAGCCATTCCTTCCGCCTCAAGATGATTGCAATGGCTCTTCCGACTCAACGCGTCAGCCACAACGTTTGCCTTGCCAGGGTGATAGTGAACCTCCAAGTCATAATCCTTGATTAATTCCAACCACCGTCTTTGCCTCAAGTTGAGGTCTGACTGGGTAAAGATATACTTCAGACTCTTGTGGTCAGTGTAGATATCGCAGTGGTTTCCTATCAGATAATGTCTCCAAATCTTCAGCGCATAAACCACAGCTGCAAGTTCTAGGTCATGGGTAGGGTAGTTTTCTTCATGTGGTCGCAATTGTCGCGACGCATAGGCCACAACCTTTCCGTCCTGCATTAGTACTCCTCCTAGTCCTTGCCTCGATGCATCACAATATATGACAAAGTCTTTTCTGATGTCAGGAAGAACTAAAATAGGTGCCGAGGTCAGCTTTTCCTTGAGCTGCTCAAAGCTTTTCTGACACTGTTCTGACCACGCAAACTTCTTTTCCTTCTTGAGTAGTTGTGTCATTGGCCGAGCTATCTTAGAGAATCCTTCAATGAACCTTCGGTAGTATCCGGCCAAGCCTAGAAAACTCCGAATTTCGGTCACAGACTTGGGTTCCTTCCATTCCGTGACGGCCTCCACCTTAGCAGGGTCCACTGCTACTCCGCCGGCTGAGATCACGTGGCCTAGAAAAGCGACCTCCTTCAACCAGAACTCACACTTGCTAAATTTTGCATATAATTTATGTTTTCGAAGTTTCTCGAGTACCAAACGCAAGTGCTCAGCATGTTCTTCTTCGTCTTTGGAGTAGATTAATATATCATCGATGAATACTACCACAAATTTGTCCAGGTAATCCATGAACACCTTGTTCATGAGGTTCATAAAGTATGCTGGGGCGTTGGTTAAACCAAACGACATTACGGTGAACTCATACAACCCATAGCGTGTTGAGAACGCTGTTTTGGGTATATCCCCAGTCCTAATTTTCAACTGGTGGTATCCTGATCGAAGGTCAATCTTAGAGAACACCTTAGCTCCTTTGAGTTGATCAAAAAGATCATCGATCCGTGGTAGTGGATACTTGTTCTTGATAGTTACTTCGTTCAGTGAACGGTAGTCTACACACATCCTCATGGTACCATCTTTCTTCTTGACGAATAGCACTGGGGCTCCCCAAGGTGACGAACTGGGGCGTACAAATCCCTTTTCTTGCAACTCTCTGATTTGCTTTTTAAGTTCCTCTAACTCATTGACTGGCATCCGATAAGGTCTCTTGGATATGGGAGCAGTTCCGGGTATCAGATCAATAATGAACTCTATATCACGATCTGGTGGCATCCCAGGTAAATCTTCTGGAAACACATCGGCAAATCGTTGCACTATAGGCATTCCTTTCAGAGGTAGCATGGTAAATATGCCTCCGGCACGTTCGGTTAGTCTAGGATCTTGATCCATCGTTGCTCTCATGTCCGACCCCCAAGGTGTGGTCAGGGTAACTTCCCTACGTCTGCAGTCGATTACCCCTCTGTTCTTTGTTAACCAATCCATCCCTAATATGACATCCAGGGTCTGGGGTATCAAAACCATAAGGTTGGAGGGAAACACCACATCCCTAAGACGGACAGGTACATCTATGCAAGCATGACTCACAGTTATCTCGCCCCCAGGTGAGTGTACTATCATAGGTTTTCTAAGTCTCACTAGAGTTAAGTTGTGCTTTTGACTAGCCTTCAAAGATATGAATGAATGCGATGCGCCAGAATCGAAAAGGACTTTAACCGGGGTAGAATTGATAGAGAACATACCCATTAGTACGCCCTGATCTTCCTGGGCCTCTTCAGCTCGGACATGGTTCACTTGTCCGCGCCCAAATCCTGTAGCGGTCCGGTTCGTTTGTGGAGTCTTGAACAGGCCTCGTCCGACTGCAGGGGCAGTGGTCCCACGAACAGTGATCGCATTGGCGCCAGTACGGACAGGAGTCTTGCGTGGATGAGGGCAATTGTTGGCGTAGTGCCCATACTCCCCGCAATTGAAGCAGTCCACATGCCTCCTGGCCCCAGGGGCAGCCAGAGTTGGTGTAGGGGTGCGGTTCTGAATTGCAGCTGGCCTGTTGAAGTTGCTAGGTGCAGCCGGGCGGTTGGTGGCCACAATAGGGGGCTTCCACCCAGACGAAGTGGCTCCCTTGAGTCGCTGAGGCACTCCCTGAGGTGTGCGATTCATAGCAAGACTCCTCTTGCGATTGTGTTCTACAGTCCTCTGATCATTTTCCAACCTAACAACCTTGTTGATTAGGCTCTGGAAGCTCACATGGTCTTGCCCAATCATAGGTCCACGCAACTCATCATTCAACCCTTCTATGAACTTGTCGATCTTTTCTTCTTCATCTACAAGATCTCCAACTGCATAGTGGGCCAACTGAGTAAATCGGTTCAGATATTCCTGCACCGTCGTGTTCCCTTGTCGCAGCCTTCTGAACTCGTTCTTCTTCATACGCATTACCGCAGCAGGTACGAAGTTCTCGCGGAATGCTGCAGTGAACTCTTCCCAAGTGGGTTCTCCAGCGTCCTCTTCCCGAGCTTCCTTGTAGGTATCCCACCAGTCACCAGCGGGTCCCTCCAGTTGATTTACTGCGAAGATCACCTTGTCGGCTTCGCGTACCCGGACAAGGGTCAGTTTCTTCTCGATGATACGCAGCCAATCTTCCGCCTCCATAGGCTCGTCTGCCGTTGCGAACGTGGGTGGCTTGGTCCTCATGAATTCTCCAAAGCTTGATCCCACGCGGTTGCCTTGGTTGTTTGCAATGGCTTGTAGAAGCTGGGTTTGAGTGGCCATAACTCCGGCCAGGGTGGTTAGGTCAGGTGTCGAAGTTTCTTCATTGCTGGTTGACGCCCTACGTCGGCTTGCCATCTGTGTAGGCCGATTAAGTAAGTATCCTAATTTTCTAACTAGTTCTTATGGTTTTTATCCCATTAAGGGAGTTGTTTTTGGTGTGAACTTTGTTTTGCAAGCTTGGTGGAATAAACTCATTTTCAATACAACAGCAATAATATCATAAATAACATCATAGAGTTCCACAAATAGTAAATAAATCATGATGCAAGCGACTGTATACATACACAGTCCAAATAAGGTTCATCCAAAAGATACATCAAACTAACTATCAAGCTATTCGTCAATCTAGGTAAGGGGTAGGGGTGTGTCTCGCATACAATCCAAACGCCATCTGAAGCGAGACTGAAACTGCAGTCATCCCCCGGTCTAGTCGTCCAACCATCCGCAGGATCCTGGGGCAGGTAGAGGGTGGTCGCTGGCACGGGCAAACCTGAGTCCCCACGGCTCGGAAGTAGTGTCCTCTGAATCAGGCTTGGGCTTCTTGCCCGGCGGTCGTGTGCTCTTGCGAGCAGTGCTGAGGGTGCGAGGGCCTCCGAGGAAGGTGATGCGGGGAACAGGGATCTCATCCTCTGAAGAATCAGTGGTGTCTGGCTCGACGTCGGTTCCCTCTGTCTCGGAGTCGACCTGGATCGGGGTCTCCAAACTGGAACCCAGCTGCGGAGAAGGTACAGGGATCGGTGGAGTGTGCACAATCTCCGGGGCAGGTGGCGGTGTCACCGTCGGGTCCACCAGGTAAGGTGCTGACTCAGTAGCCAACATGCCAGCCTCTCCCAAAAGAGCGTGGAATGCTGGTGGGTATGGCGGAGTGAGGAAAAAGTAGCGGTCACGCCCTACTGCTGTGGAAGTAGAAGCCCCTGTGGTGCTGGCCGTGGCTGCTCGAAGCTGCGCCTCCAGCTGACTGACGTGCTCCTGACTCTCCCTCAGCTGCTCCTCAAGCGTATCCATCATCCCGCGGCGCTCGTTGTACTGATCGGACAACTGCTGGAACTGGTCGCCGTGGGCCTGGAGCTGTGCCTTCAGTGAGTCTATCTCACTGCCCCAAGTCTGGTGCTCCTCCTCCAACTGAAGCTGCTGCGCTGTGAGGTCAGTCACCTCGGTCTCTAACTCTCCCACACGCCTCTGCTGATCATCGATCTCTAACAGAGCCTCCTCGTAAAAGTCGTCTGCTGCCTCAGCCCATCGTGACAGTCGGGTCACTATCGGGTTGTAGCAGCAAGGCGTGTCCTGAACAGTGCAGACGGAGTTGCTCTCCTCTCGAAATGGGTGGTGAGCAAACTCAGTACTTGCCAACTCAGCTCGATGGATAGAGCTAAGTCGGAGAAAGGCCTCCCGTGCTGCATCCTGCATCGCGGTCTCCGGTAGGTCGCGACGATGTCGTGTCGGAAAGCTGTAGTCTAACTCCGGAGGAACTCGCGTGTGAACCTCGACCCGAGCCTCCCAAACAGACCCACACGGCCTCACTCGGTAGATCGGAGAGCTGGGGTATCGCAGACGCTTCATCAACCGGTGTAGCTCGATGACGTAACCCTCCGAGCGGGGTACGCTCATCTCCCAAGCGGCGGGTGAATCCTGATCTGCCATCTAATTTTAAGAAAAACCCAATGTCAGCTAAGAGTAAAACTTATTTTGTAAAGAAAATAGTTAAGAGTAAGATGAAAATCGTACCGAGTTTTGTAAACATAGCGTTTTTATTTTTGAAAGTATTACTAAGTGGGAATTTCTCCCTTGGCCAACTTAGAAAAGGGGTGGGGCACCTTTTGGTCTTTTCCTACAGTCGTATGGCTCTGATACCAGCTCTGTAGACCCCCGTTTTTATAACAGGAATCAGTTGTGTAAACAGTACCATTTCCCTGGATCAAGTAGTCTGGTACACACGAATTTATAGCTGAAATACCGAGTACACATACACGAATGTCTAGGACGAGTTATTACATCATAGGCCCGCAGGCATAGTCTTAATCATCGGACCGAATGGTCCGGAATACATTCAAAAACAGAATAGGTAAGGCAGCGGAAATGGAGGCAGCGGCACGCCATTGCCACAGGCAACGACCGTATCTAAGACCTATTGGACCCCATCGTCTTCATCACCCTCCTGATAGTGGGCGTAGGGGTCTTCCGACGCTTCATCTCCAGCCTCTGATTAAGTTTGTATATTGCAAGGGTGAGTACCAACCGTACTCAACAAGTCACCATAGCAACAATGCACATGACAGGGATATTTGAAGGATGGTTATGGTTCTTTTGCGCAAAGCAAGATTTACAATTCTTTTCACAACCCTAAGACCTAGCATAGACTGATCAAGTTTTAATACCAGTGTTCATATTAGACAATGACGGTTCTGTCCACCATCCATTGTGATCCCAAGGATGGCTTCCCGCCATTGAGTCGTCATGGTTTTCTGAGGACGTCCACATTCCCTCCTCTCAGGAAGTGGCTCCATCAGCATAAAAATCATCATGCAATATCCCAACCCACACAAGTTAAGAATTTAGAGTCTAGCCAAGTGTAATACATGTCCCGGTGCTCAATAACCGCGAGCACGGCTATTCGAATAGTTTTGGTTTACTCACACTGCAGTGGATGTACACTTTACCCGCACTCCGCGACTGCCCAACACATGAGCCTCGTCCCAACACATGAGACGCGTCACGGCAAAGCTTTTTGATAACCTTGCATTGGCAGTACCCGCTCCATGAACTTCACATCCTCATACACTCTAGGCGTACACGGTTTCTAGCAGTGTGAGGAGTTCTGGCGCACCCGGGAAGGAAAGACTCACACATGCATTAATTTAATTAGGTTTAAATTCTCACATGGCAGTCCTACCGATGGCGACACCACTGTAGACACCGCCTCGCGGTTCTACCAATGGCTGCCCCACCGTAGAGCCCCTGCCTCACACATCAAGAAACCACTATGCATGGATACTGCCTCTGCTCAGCTATCTATTCCGCTAGGTCTATACCCATACGAGAAGTGCGGTTGTACGGGGGTCGTTTCATGCTTAACTTCATGGCTCGGTCCTTAATTGACCGGGGACGGTACTAGCCTTTTCCGGATACCACCCAATTCCTCCGTCCGCCCCAGTCGAAAACATTTGTTTAATTTTATTTTTCCTTTCACAAATCATGTCATCAACATCATGGCACTGTGGCGCTCATGTCTCCACATGCCGTATCTCAATTACCTCCCCAAAGGTAATTGCCCAAGCATATAGCCTTCGATAAATATGAGTATGCAGGATTCTAGAATAGCATTTCTAAGCAATTGTCATAATTGACTAGGGACTCATACGTAATCATGGTTACAAAGATTTAAGGGTAAACAATAATCAAGGCATGGCATAATTGCAAGTAGGATGTTCATCATTGCATGCAATTTTATTTGTAAATAAAACAATTTCGCAATTGGGATCAATATGCTCAAGGGATAGTGATGACTTGCCTTGCTCAAGGTCTTGCGGGTCTTGGCCTTCACTTGGATCTGCAACTCTCTCGGGCTCTATAGTTACGTGCGAAAATTGATTTGAATTCGGTTAGAATTCAAATAAAAATCCAAATAATCCAAATAGAAGTCGAATGCGAAAATCGATTCTTTTTATTAACTTTACTATTCGCGAACTAGGGCCAACCCAATTTCGATTTATATATCCTAAATTATTTTTACGGTATAAATATTTTGTTATTATAAGTTTTTAATTTAATCAACCCGAGCATTGCATCCAAATAATAGGTTAGAAATTTATATCGCGAGCTAAATATCGGATGGAATCCAAAAATTATCTTATAATATTATACGATTTAATTTAGTCTATGCCTAAAACGATTAAATATAATACACGGCTAAATTTCCTAGTAATTAAGTCCGAATTACCACCGTGAATCAATTACTTATAGAGATTATCCACAAATAATCTATAATAATCTTTAAGAATTCGTCTAATTGGTTAGTTATTAATTTCATCTAATTACTACCGCGAATTGGATTTCTTAAAGAAATTAACCAAGAACAATCTATATTAAATGTCTTTGCAATTCAACGACTATAATTAATCTAAATTAAATTCTAATTATTTAAAAAAATTTTTCTAACTTCCCCGAATTTCTCCCTAAATTTTCTCTCGATTTTTTTCCCCTTTTTTTTCTTTTTCTATTCTATTTTTGGGATTCCTTCCCTTTTCTCTTGTCTTTTATGTTCGGGGGGGCGGTCGATCTCTATACTCTCTCTTGTATTTTTCTTCTCCCTCTCTCCTTTTCTTCCTTCTCTCTGCTCTCTTTTTCTTTTCTCTCTCTCTCTCTCTCTTCCCGGCTCCTTCCTCCCTGCCTCTCTTCTTTTCTCTCCTTCTCCCTCTCGGCTTCGTTTCCCCCTTCCTCTCTCTCACTCGGCTCTCTCTCTCTCCCTACCCGAGGCGACGGCGATGGCGCAAGGGGGGAAAAGGCAGCGGCTCACCGACGGCGGCGACGGCGACGACGGCGGCGGCGACGACAGCGCAAGGCGCGGCACACGGAGGCGGCGGTGCGGCGGCACAAATGCGGCGACGCGGCGGCACGACGATGGCGCGGCGGCACGACAGCACGAGGGCGTCGGCGTGTGGAGAAGGAGGAGAGGGGAAAGATGGGGATGGGTGTGGGGTGGAGAAGAGGGGGGGGCTCGGGCTTTTTATAGGGGAAGAGGGGGGAGGAAAGGAGAGGGGAGGGCGGCGGCTTCAATGGCGACGTGACGGCGGCGTGGCTGCGCGGGGCGCGAGGCGACGAGGGGATGGGCGTGCTGCGCGGCGGCATGGGGAGGCAAAGCGACGTGCGGCGTGCGGGCGCGCGGCGCGGCGGCATGGGAGGCAGAGCGACGTGCGGGACGCGCGGGCGGTGCGACGGCATAGTGGAGGGGCAGCGCGACGTGCGGGACGGGCGCGCGGCGGCGCGGGGTTCGAGGCGGGAGACGCGACGTGCGGGGCGACGTGCGGGACGGGCGACGCGACGTGGTGTCGGGCGGCGGTGCGGGGCACGAGACGATGGCGACGTGCGCGGCGCGGCGACGGGACGGGGAGGCAGAGCGGCGTGGCGTGCGGCGCGGCGGCGGGACGGCAGCACGAGGCTCGAGGCGACCGCGGCTCGCGCGGCGCGGCAGCGGCGGTGCGTGGTGCGATGATGGCGACGGGATGGGACGGGGAGGCGGAGCGACGCGGGGCGACGACGACGCGTGCGCGGCGGCGGCGATGGCGCGCGGTGCGATGATGGCGACGGGACGGGATGGGGATGCGGAGCGGCATGGGGCGACAACGACGCGTGCGCGGCGGCGACGATGGCGCGTGGTGCGGCGGCCTAGGGAAGGCAGAGCGGCGCACGGCGCGCGGGGCGACGGGACGGCGTGCGCGCGGCAGGGGCGCGCGAGGCTCGGCGCGCGGCGCGCGGGGTAGAGGAGGGCTGGGCTAGGGTTCCACGTCGAGCACCTTGCGGGCAATGAACAGTGACATTTCCGATTTTCCCGATTTTAGCCTATTTTTCATTTAAATTTAATTTCGTAATTTCTAAATGTTGTAAAATTGATTTTTATTCATTATGTGTGTTATTCCAACTATTGAATCCACTCTAGATAAATTTTACTCATATTTTATTTGTATTATTTATTTGAATCTTTAATTAGTGTTAATTCTTATTCCCTCGCATTTAAATTAAATTGATACAAATATGATCGCGAAAATATTTTATTTATCTCTATCCACACTTAATCTTTATTTTAAATTATGTTTGTTTTTCCAATTTATTTTTAGGATTATAAGCAATTAATTATTCTCCACACTCGATTAGTGAACTTCGAAATCGAATCAAATAAAATAGGCGAATAAGATCGGCATGATGCAATTTATTTGAAAAGTTTTTGAAAATCCGTATTTTTAGAGTTTTGTTTTTATTGGTCGAATTTTCAGGGTGTTACAGTCTGGGGCAAGGAAAAAAATCAATAAATATGCATGCATCTAGCAGGTTTTTCCACTAATGATGCATGCGTGGCTTTAGTGAAGTAGGAGTAATATACATACATATATGCATGCAAGAGAGAATGATTATAAATATTTTGTTTATAATAATAGATTTTTCCAAACTAATAGATGATTTTTCAAATGGTATGTGGCGAGACATGGCTTATTTTTGTTCCTATTTCCCTAGATCATGGAAGAGAGAATGATTATATATTTTTTGTTTATAATAATAGATTTTCCAAATTAATAGATGATTATTGCAATTCCCCAATGGTGATCAAAGGAAAAACTAATGTATCCTACAGTTTTTTATATTATTTTAAAATTTATAAGCGATATTTTTATTATGGGCCAAAACAAGTAATGTTAAGAATCATAATAACTGATTTCATATGCATTAGGATAGGACAGTATAGAAGAGTTCTTGATTTGGCTCCTAGAAGAATCCATTCATACCTACTAGTGCATGGTGTCCTCTCACTATATGTTATAATGTTTATATGTTATTTGATTTTGATCCTTTATGTCAGGTTTTCACGATAAGTATAGGTGTGTTATCCTATTACTATAATATATTATCTGTTGCATATGCTTCACCCAGATCAACAACTTATGTTTCTATTAATAGTCGTTGCTTCAGAAAATACATGATTCCTCCAACAAATTCAGTGAAATTACTTTTCTTTTACCAATGTTGAGGGATAAAAATGACTAAAATTGTTTTATTTATAATACAAACAATAATATATTGAGACATTGTATTAAGAAAACATGCCATTGGAAGTCATAGTCAAAACGAATTAAAAATCATGAATTTTATCCACTAAGTATTCTATTAATTAGGAATCACTAATTAACAAGGTATATATAATTCATATAAAATCTTATTTTAATTTAACATAAGAGCTATTGTAATTACAAAAGACATAATATTCATTTGCAACTAAAGTATTAATATTTATGATGATATAATTAGATAGTATGGGTTGATGGCTAGTGCTTATAGTTTCAGTTCATAGTATGGCTGAGAATCAACAATTTGTTTTCAGAAAGGAAAAAAAAACAAGTATAGATGTCACTCTACAATATTTTTGACATGCTAAAATGGTGAAAGGAACACATTGGTTTGGACATACCTATGTACTAAAACTTTGGAAAATCAAATAATGCACCCAATCATCTTAATGAAAGTTGACCAAATATACTTTTTCCCATATATCTTATATAAATAACATATATTCAAAACCATGCTTTGCATATAGCTCCACAGCAATATTTTGGAGTACACATGTATGCCTTATTTTGCCACTAGCCCATTACAAAAAAATAACCACAGAAAATTAATTAATGGTTCGCTCGAACATGGAGCGATCTCTTTTAAGACATAATTATTTAGAGGTTCATAATTCCAATATGACCCAACACAAGAGTATGCATGCCTGTTACTTAGAGTTGGATGCCACTCTTATATTCAGAGCCGGCAGTAAAGCTTTCAGGGATGACATCATCGACGACACGGTAGCCACCGTTCTTGACAAGGAAGCGAACGGAGAAGGGGCCCTTGAGTGGTGCTTCACTTTTGAGTGTCCAGGTGTTAGAGCCCGACTCCTTGAGCCCCACCCAGTCCTTGCCGCCCTTCTCCTTGACCTCCACCTCAGAGATGGCGACGTTGGTGATGAGCTCCAGACTAGTGGCGCTAGAGCCCTCAGCAACCTTGAAGGTGAGCTCTGTGGCACATGAGCCAATGACCAATAGTGCAGCCACCGCCACGGCAAGTCGGAAGGAGGACATGGAGGCCATTGGCTAGCTAGCTAGTTTTTTGGTGTAATGTTTCTTGTTTCTTGCTTGGTAGAGGGATGGATCGATGTGTTCGGTGATCCATGTTGCAGCTGGGTGCATATTTATGGCGGAGGGGGGAGGGGGTGGTAAGAAAATGTGCGGTGCAGCATGGAGATCATTGGCAGCCATTTTCGTCGAAGGACTCTTATACAATTGCTTTAAATAGATGCAAGGTTGGTAGTCCCGGTTGTTTCGCTAGCGTAGGGCATGCAGACCTCCCAAAAAGCAGCCATTTTAACTTATAGATAATGAGAATTAGTCACCTCCTCATGATCCGTTCATTGAGCATGTGGACCCATGCATGATCAAATTGGGAGGGGGGTGGATATGCCAGTGGAAGATAGATGGGTGGCCGAGAAAATGGTTAGGAGTGATGAGCAAGGCACCGAGGGGCACCATGTGGCATGCATATATAGTATTCTTGGCAGAGGGGCAATCAACAGTTCAATGTTGATGGCACCATGGCAGTGATGGAGGGTCCCAGGTGCTGCCCCGTTGTGGCTCTATATCTGGGACATGGGTTTGCATACATGGCTAGATGGTGCTGATGCTAATTAATATGGTAGTGCGCCCCTAGCTGGATATCGAACGGCGGTGGCAGTCGATGAAATAAATTTGACAGGAATAAGAGATGGCGAATTGATGAGGCATAGGTGGAAAGGAGCACATGGCCTTGGGGGAAATAATCCTACAAGTCGGTGTAGATCGTGCTTCAAACAAGAGTGCACTTTAAATTCAATTTAATTTTAATTGGCTACAGGTGAGAGGATGTCCTTGGGCAAGCGCTGATGGAGATTTAGAGGGTGTGCTTGACACTGGTGGAGAAACCATCTTTGGTCGGTCGACCAGATTTCACAATAGTCCCGGTTGTATTAAAAATCAGGACTATAAATATCTTTAGTCCCGGTTTAAAAGCTCCAGGGGTACTTTCCAATCTTTAAGTACCGGTTGGTGTTACCAACCAGGACTAAAGATCTATTTGTAGTCCCGGTTGATAACACCAACCGGGAAAAAAGATCGCCATACGCTTTACTCCCGGTTGGTAACCGGGACTAAAGATCTATTTGTAGTCCCGGTTGGTGTTACCAACCGGGAAAAAAGATCAATGCGGAGATCGGAGAGGCATGCCGATCGGATCGAGGTATCTCCTCCTCTCCTTTAACTCCTCTCTCCTCCTCTCCTCAACCTTATCTATTCCTCTCCTTATCTATTCCTCTCCTTCTCCTCTCCTTCTCCTCTCTACTGCAGTGGTGGGGCGAGGATGCCAGGCCGGAGTGAAGCGGCGGGGCGAGGATGCCAGGCCGGCGCGAGGGCAGCGGGGCGCGGAGGGCCGGCCGGCGCGGTGGTGGCACGGCGCGCGGCGAGGCGGCGGCCTGGCGGCCGGCGCGAGGGCCGGCCGGTGCGGCGGCTGCTGAAGACCGCGCGGCGGCGGGGCGCGGAGTGCCGGCCGGCCGGCGCGGCGGCGGCTGGCGGCCTCGTGATGGCGAGGCGCGGAGGGCCAACCGGCACGGCGGCGGCGCGGCGCGCGGCGAGGCGGCGCCTACTTTGGCGGTTTTTTTTTGGGAGAATCTGATATTGTTGTGTGATGTATTTGATTGGATCTGAGATTGTTGTGTGATGTATTTGATTTGTGTGCGATGTGGATTTGTGATGAATTTTGTAGAAGTTGTGATGTAATTTTTTTAAGATTTTGTGATGTATTTGAGATGATCGATTTGTGTATTTGGAGGCAATTTGAGGATGATTGATTAATGAAATCATTGTCATGATTAATATTTGTGATGAACAATTGGCTGTGCAGATGATTTAATCAATGAATTGGTTTGAGAGTTTATGTGAATGTTGGTGTGAGTGCGTGTGACTAATGTGGGTCAAGTTGTGATATCTTTGCCCAGGAACGGTTGTTTTGTCTGATTGTGTGCAGGTGACTTGAGGTCAGCCTTGGTCAATGGTGAGGACCGGGACTATGCTCAGGGAGGAGCAAAGTTCAAGTGATGTCGAGGAATGATCCTCTCTAGCGGGTGACAGTGAGATCCCCCTTTTGTGAGTTTGGCCGGGGGAAAAGGCACGCTTGACGAAATCGTTTATCCGCCCTGAGTGCTTCGAGATCGTGCACGGGTGTCAAGATTATACAGGTTCGGGCCGCTATGGAGCGTAATACCCTACTCCTGTGGATGGGATTTATGGTTGAGTGTTACAAAGGTTCCTAAACTCTGGAGAGCACTCTCGCTCTTCTTCTCCTAGGGTTTAGGCCTACTAGGAGTCGTCCCTTTTTCTCGGTGGGCAAGGTCCTCCTTTTATAGTTCAAGGGGATACTACATGCACCGCTTCTACCTACTCTATCACGGGAGGGGGACCCACTCTACTCAGACCGGACCACGATCCGTGCCTTCGCCCAGAAGCTAAGCGGCCGTCCGTCCTCGAGTGGGACCCAGCGCCACCTCCCGCCTGACACGGGGGACAGCCCTGTCATTCCCTCTTAAATGAACGAAGACTTGTGGCGGTCCTTCTCACGTGGAGGGAGCTCCGGATGATGCCTTGATGGGACGGGGCATACCTGCCTCCACTCTGCCGGGTACAGGGACGAACGTGGGGGCATGGCTGCCCGTCCGACCGGACGTGACCGGCGACAGGCCGGTCACAGTCTGGTCATGCCTGATTGACGTGGGTCAATCGGGCCGCACCGCACGTCCGTCCTTACCGCATTAAATACGGTGACGGACGTTGGGGCGCTGCGCATTGATGGCGGAGTCTCCTCCCCGCGCGCTCCCCTCGCCACATGGTAGCTGGGCGAGGGCCTCGGAGCGAGGCAGCGCGAGGGCTCGAGGGGCGTGACGTGGCACCCCGAGGCCCCCTGGCTGCCTTTGCGTCTTCCGAGGTGTGGGGGGAGGGCCAGGTTGTAGGGCCACGTGGCTGGATTTGAAGGTAACTCCCCCGTACTTCGCATACCCCCGGACCCATATCACTGACAGTAGCCCCCGGCACTGCATCAGACATTGGCCCCCTGAGGGCGGTCTGGCGTGGTGCCTCATGAGTTCCCGTGCCGTGGTTGTGGGTCCGGCGGGGAATCCAGGCGGCTGCCGTCGGGTGGCCAGGCTGGCGCATCAGCCATAACGGCGATTTGACCGCCACTAAGTGCGCCGTTCACTGGGGCACTTAGGGCGCGAAAGTCGGGGGGTCTGCCAGATCACACCCAGAATCGTCACCCAACACCGCCTCAACTTCCCTGCCTGCTAGGCACGTGAAGGGACTGACATCGGGCCCGCCTAGCCGCGCTGGTGAACACCGCACGTCCCGTGCTGAGTGCGCCATTGACAAGCGCACTAACCGCGGGGCGCAGGTTCAGTGGGGCGACGTGATGAGTGGACGCGAGAATCAAGGAGGCAACCGTAGGCGCAGGAATCGATGGGGCAACCGCAGGGGCGTGAAACGAGGAGGCGAGCGCGGGCGAGGCGGGGATAAAAGGGAAGGGAGGCAGAGAGTTCGTCTCCTTCCTCTCGCCGACTGCACACCCGCATACTCGCCCCTCAAGCCCTAGCGCTTCTCTCCCTCCATCCTATTCCGTACGCCAAACTCCTCGCCGTTTCCCGCCGGCCATCATGGCCCAAGATGCTGGCGACGCCGTCCTCCTGGCATCGCGCATTACGGCGGAGAGGCACCTTAGCCTCATCCGCAAGATCATTCCGGAGGATGCCGCCGTGAGGGTAGGGGAGACGCGGCCGCGGCCACGGTACCCAGAGCGATCCGTGCACCTCCTGTCCTTCGCCATGGTGGGGTTGATCCTGCCATTCTCCAGGTTCTTCCACGAGGTCTTGGATTTCTACGAAATTCATGCCTTGCATCTCGCCCCCAATGCTATGATGACGCTGGCCTTCTTCGTGCACTTGTGCGAGATGTTCGTCGGGGTGCGGCCGACGATGCGGCTGTTCCAGTCCTTCCTCGTCCCACAGCTGCTGCAAGGCACGGTGGGGGGAGGATGCTACTTCCAGCCCCGGCCAGGCGTGGCGGGGCAGTACATCGAGAGTCACCTCCACAAGAAGTGGGAGGATTGGAAGAAGGATTGGTTCTACACTGCGCTGCCGGATGGTCCGCGACTTCGGCTCCCTGCCGGCCCTCCCGAACGATCTGCCGCGTGGTTGGCGGTTTCAGAGCTGGGCGAGGAGTACGACGCGGTGCGGGACCGCCTCAAGGGCCTGCGAAGCCAGGGCTTAACGGCGGCGATGGTGTTCGGCGACTACTTCCGCCGTCGCATCACGCCTCTCCAGGAGCAGTCCCGCGGCGCGTGGGAGTACACCAGGTATAACGATCCCATGCGCACCCACGTGGGTGAGCGCTGGGATTGGGGCGAGGAGGACGCGAAGACTGTGGTTCGGTGGTGCTGGGCTTGGACACCGTCGAGTAAACGCTGATTCCGGACGGGATCCTCCCCCTCTGCAGCGACCGCGACCGGGAGAATATCCTGGCTGTGATGTCGGCCGTTGGTGCTGGCAGGGGTCGGTCCCGCCGAGGCGCCGCCGGTGGTGGCGGTGGCGACGGCGCGGGTAGCAGCGGCGCCACCGCGGGCGGCAGTCGGACCGGCGGCTCCGGCAGGGGCGGCGGCTCCAGGGCGCCCGGTCCGAGCCGTGGGCCCGGGGGAGACTCGGCCGGTGACCCGAAGAAAACAAATCTAACCATCAATTTTCAATTAAATTGGCAGACTTATAATTTCATCAATTTTCATTTAAATTAGTCGAGTTATAATTTAACAATTGGATTTAAAGACATAAATATTTCAAACTAATGAAGGCATTAAATATACCTTAATAAAAATAAAATCTCCTTACCAAATAACAACGAAACATTGAAAAACATGAAAATGTATATTATATATTCTTGAATCGTTTTACATAGTAAAGATCGATTAAGCGTGCTCTATAGCACTCTCAAGTCACCACGTATGATATTTTAAAACTTTGAAAAAATTGAAATTCAAAGAGAAAATAAAGTATATATCTATCCATCGGTTTCCACTTAATTTGATGACCCATTATTTTTAACTATTAGATTGCCTCTCTTTATAAAAAAACTTAAGCCACCACATGTCATGTCTTAAAGATCCTTAGAATGAGAAAACAACAAATCATAGGTTCTCACTTAGATTGTTTACGAAGATTTTTTATTAAAAAAAAACAATGTACCGTCCACCTCCCTCTCCAATCATATGCACATAACACCATTGCACTGCGAACCCTTTCTCATATCTGATTTGAGTTCTACGCTATTCGTTTCTCTCCATTCTCCTCCCTATTTTTAGCTACAAAACTATAGAGAGAAACAAATATTAAAAAGAGCATAATTTTAAGCTACACTGATAATTTTATTTTATATATCATCTAATCGATTTTAGATGATGGTTTCTTTTTTATATAAAGTCACCACCTATTACCCCATAAATCCTCCTAGGCCTTTTAAACCGATAAGCCCATTATTTCCAACCATTAGTTCTATCTCATCTTAAAAGACAAGCGTGTATTCATAATACATCATCTTCCAAAATAATATATTGCACAACCATATTTCTTCATCCAATATTATTTGCGCTAGGTTGCATGGAGTCTCACACACTCTCTACATGGAACGTTCACATATGGGTTCTTTCTCAAATTAAACAATAATATAAACCCATGCATTTAGTAGAGCCTCATATCCCACCCAATTCATCCGTCAATAAACAATGACAACCTATATTCAATTAAAAAACATCTTACTTTTCATTTTACACTTAATTTTCTATACATGTTTTCTAACACAAAATATGTCTACCTACTTAGTAGATGATGAAGAATATTATAAATAATTGCTTGTAGGAATTAATTAAATATGATATGCTATAAAGATAACTAATAGCTAGGTTAGACAATTATAAAAGCAATGCTAATGAAAACAATTTATGGAGAAATTATATATTGTAGATGTTCAAACATAGTGTACAACACATGCCCGCGTGAATACACGGGCTATCTTCCTAGTTGAATTAAAAATGGCTACTCCTATGTAAGCATGTGCTGCCCCTATTTTGTATGAAGTATATTAGCAAGAATATGAGCCTAGTGTATGAAGTTTAGTTGACTTCAGATTCAGTGGTGACTGCAACTTAAGAATTGCACATTTTTTTTTGGGTATATATCCATTTTGGTGGCGTTTTGGATTTCTAGCTACAGTAACAACATGAACAAAAAAAGAACTGACCAATGGCCAGTTAGAACTGTTTGCTCAAAAACCAGAATGTACTACTACCCTACTTCCAACTGTCGGAGTAACTGCTAATCGGCCACTCTTGCATATTGACTATGATGATTTGCTTCTAGAACTGTGAATGCAGCTCTGTGCCACAATTTGTGCAGCTATATGAAAATTCCAGAGATTTCCCAATCCTATAAGCTAGTAAGCTGTAAATTGTCAAAGGAAAAAAAAAGATGGAAGTATATGATGATTCACCTAGCTAGCAAGGCCATCGAGATTTGTTAGAAGTTTTCTATTCGTTTGCACAGTTTATATATATATATAAAAGCAGATATGAACCGAGGTTCATCTGCATCCAGAATCACAACCATTCAATCGTTCCAAGATGCGTGCTTTCTAAATGGACCTTTCACTAATGAAGATTGTCTACAGGAGAAAATGTCAGGGAGGTACGTAATGCATGTGTTGCTCTGACATGGGACATGTACTTCCTGAGCAAAGAGAGAGAAAGAACAGATGAGAGGTAGTTGACCACACATCATGTAGTATTTACTCATCATTTGAATATTGTTTCTTTTCTCTTGTTATCCATGGAAATTTAGTATACATGACCATTTTGGAAATAACACACATGTGATTTTTTTTAATTTCAATACATGTCAAGTTATATGTTATCATTTTGCGACATCTTTTTTTTAGACATGACTTTTCAAAATGATATTTTCATTGTATTTCATTTTCGGTGTCAACAAATTGCAGTGTATATTATTTTCTTTGTCAATTAATGAAATTATACTTTGTTATGTAGCATATATCTGTAAAAATAAAAATCATGTATTTTTTATTTTAATTTATGCCAAATGATATATTATTTTCACAATGTCATTCTTGGACATCGGATATATTGTATTTGCGTGGTGATTGGACATTCATCTTGATATATCATGTCCGAATAAAACCAGATATAGATTAATTTCCGGACATACAAAACAAGGTGGTCAGATTAATTAAAAAAATCAACGTATATTTGATGGCTAATCACATGGAGTAATGTGATTGTAGCCAAGAGATCTATTAAAACTACATGTTCATCTCTCTCTCTCTCTCTTATTCTCTCTCACGGTCACATTAGTGAAAAGACATGAAAACAGTTGCAGACTAGTACTAGTACATGGGTGGGTGAGAAATGCATGACTACAGCATCATTGTGTACCTGCCTAAAATTTTCCATATAAGAGTTTGGGCTGGGTAGGTACAAATTGTAGGAGCTTTGGTGAAAATGATGATCAGCTACAACGAAAAATAGACACGTGTCACATGTGGGATTGAGGTGCAGATGCACCTAGGTTCATATTATCCAACTCATATATATATATATATATATATGTATATATATATATATATATATATATATACATATATATATATATATATATATAGTGATATCTCATAGTCATTACGGGTCTGTTCACTTTGATGCTAAAATACCTTACTAAATTTTGGCAACTTGCTAAAATTTTGGTAGGATTTCTTATATAGTTACCAAATTTTAGCAACAAACTAAATGTAGCCACTTTTTTGGCAACTTGGTAAGGTTGAAAATGACATCAAAGTGAACAGGCCCTACGTACTATATGTAATATAGGCCATTTTACATTTGTGTTAATGTCTAAGAAAATTGTGGATTAAATAATTGGGATCCTCAGGCTAGCTAATTTGTATGACTCCGTCAAACGAAAATGAAAAGGACTGTTTCGTATGGTCGCTCCATAAGAATGGCCAATTTTCAGTCCAATCTATGTGATTATGAACTCTAATGTTTGGATAAAAAGAATTATATGAGACTTAAAGGTTCCACTAAAGATAAAGGTGTTTATGTGGTTTCTTCATAAGAAAGTAATTCTAACGAAATAAAACCTGGCCAAAAGAAAAGGGTAGGGGAGGAAAAAACATTGTTCTTTCTGTTATTCACAAGAGATAATCCAACATCTTTTCTTTGAGTATTTTCAGGGTTACGGATAAGGCATACCTCCTATCCTACGATTTACCAAATATGCCGGATTGGCATATCTCATATCCTACGATATGTTTCCGTATGCGATAAAGAAATATGCAAGGTATTATGGAAAATATCCTCACAGGATGTAGATTATTAGAGTCCTACTAGGAGAGGATAGAGATTATTCTATATCGTGCAGGGTTCGTTGTCTCCGAGTTCTACTTGGAGACTAAGGCAACTCATGGTATAAAAGGCACACCCCCGGAAGGGCTCGGGATCATCGAATCATAGCGCCAATACACCCACCATAGTTTACGAAGCCAAAGAACTCAAGCCGAAGTCGCCGGGAGATCACGTCGATCAATCTCAACAAGGATCTCGTCGGTATCATTGGATTCATCTATACCCTTTGTACTATGTGGTTTTCCATATTAATCTCGTATAAACTGGATTAGGGCTATTACATCACGAGGGGCCTGAACCAGTATAATCCTTGTTTCTTGTCTGCTTTAATATCGTATCGTTTAGATCATCGTACCAACGTACTCCAATACTCAATTTATCCAGTCTACGGGTATCCACCGTTGACAAGTATCAAGTTGCTCAGTTTGTTACAGATGTGTATTTTTTGTTTTTAATATCCCTCCACCCTGTAACGTCAAAAATATTTTTTGGTAATTGGCTTAGAGGGGTACCTAGGTCCATTAAAAAATTGATTCTAATCAGAGCTATAGTGTTGTAAGTTGGCCAATTTTGAGTTGTCCTAATGATAAAGTTTTTAATGCTAAATAATTGTCTAACCCTATGCAGGTTATCTTCATGTCTTCCAATTGGATCCATTTTTGGTCTACGATGCTACCACAAGAGGAACAGGATACCACGCGTAATGGTGCTATACTTTTGCAATCAGTAGCCAAGGGTCTCTTATTTCACTATGGGTGGCGTAGTTCCATTAGAATTGCTAGCTAAAAATCTGTGTGGTTTAACACTAGTTAATAATAAAGGGGGTTGGAGAATTGTCCCATCATCTTATTTCTCATTTTGATTTATTTTTATCTTTACCTTTTGTATTAAACTTATGACTTTGTGTGTTATGACAGAAGCCGGAGATGTAATCCATTTCCATTATCTAGAAAATAATTGGGATGCCTCATTCATAAAACATTGGTTAAATATTTGAAGTTAGCTATTTGTCAAAAATATATTTGAAGGTATAAAAGTTTATACGTACCAAACAGTCCATCACCAATCATCTAATGGACAGTGGTACAAAACAATGATTAATCTGTAAGCGTTGAACAAACCGGCATACCAACACAAGCAGCAGTCGGAATATATACATAGTCTACAGATAATTATCTAGTGCAAGCCGTTTTTTCCTGAAATAAGTGGGTTCGTTTTGGTTCAGCATCAATCCCTTCGGCCTCACATCATCTTCATCGTTGATCTTCCCCGGCCACGTTTGGTCATCCATATTTACACAGATATGGTCAGTTTTTTCTAATAGATATGGTGATCCAATTTCTTGTTTGATTGGGTGGATAAGAATGGATTGAACATATTAATTAATAATAAAATATATTAATTATCATTAATATAGTCATAGTTTATACTAATTAACAACAAAATAGACTAATTATATCTTATCAATACTATTTTTGACAAGTTAATTACCAATTAACAACAAAATATATTAATTATTGTAAATAATTACTAATGATAGAGATTAGCAAAGGTGGATATCCTCATCCGGCAATTTAACCGGAGCATTCATCCAGCATCTTCGTGGAATGCTTCCTCTCCGGAGCACCCTATCGATCCTTACCCACCAATTAGACACGTAAAAAAAACCGAATCGGCATAACCATACAGTGAAGGCTGTTGACTTCTTTCCATGGTGCAAGTGAACGTCCTGGTGCTTCCCAGGCCTAATTAACATGATGCTAGCCATGCCAAAGAGAAAAGCATTATATTAGCATACTATATAGATGTAGGTTCACAGTGCCATTTTTCAGATCGGTTAGCCTGGTGTGGTATTTATCCTTGCCCCAAACCTCAAGCTGTCTGCTTTAATAAAATAAATTGACTGGAAGGATTGATTTTAGAATGGAAGTTCTGGTATGAAACCCTCAGCATCACTAATATAAAAAAGCACATACATATTGGCACTATAGGCACCGGAACAGCTAAAACTAGCACCTATAGTGTTTTGCCCACCTCCACAGGCTGAAAATAAAAAAAAAAAAATCCATCACCTTTAAGTGAATATAGGTGCCGGTTTAATAGAAAAACCAATACCTATACTATAAGTGCTATTTTTTTTAAAAAAACCGACACTTATAATATATTAAAAACCGCCAGCTATAATATATTATCGGTGCCGGTATTTAAAAAAAACGCACCTATCAAACGAGCCGAGCCAAGAGAGAGCCGCGCGCGAGTGGATAAAGGCACGCGTGGGAGGTGACGGGGGGCGACCTTATCCATTCGCTGACCTACTCTCACCCGTCTCTCTCCCCCTCTCACTCAGTCACCCCTTTCCTCCCCTCGTGGTGGTAATGGTGTCAACAGCTCCTGCGGGCCGGATTCGGCGTTCCTCAGCCCCCTCCCGCAGATCCGTCGGTGGCGGTGGCATTTCCGATGGGTGGATCCGGTGAAGGCAGTAGCAGTGGCGTCGGCGGCTCCCGCTAGCGGATCTTGCGGAGTTGGTGGCGGTGGCGTTTTCGGCAGGTTGATCCGGCGGAGGCGACAGTGGTGGCGTTTTCGACGAGTGAATCTGGCGGTCGTCTACCCCCTCCTCCTCATCCTCCGCGCCCAAGCTTCTCCTTCGGCAGCGTTCCCGTGGGCCAGATCCGGTGTTCCTCAACCCCCTCCCACAGATCCGTCCGTGGTGGTGGCATTTCCGGTGGGTGGTGGATCCGGTGAAGGCAGTGGCAGTGGCGTCGGTAGCTCCTGCTAGCGGATCTTGCGGAGTTGGCGGCGGTGGCGTTTCCGATGGGCAGATCCGGCGGAGGCGACAGTAGTGGCGTTTTCGGCGACTGAATCTGGCGGTTCTCTACCCCCTCCTCCTCATCCTCCGCGCCCAAGCTTCTACCGCGGCAGCGGCGGTTGCATCGGCGCTCCCATGGGCATATCCTGCGGAGGAGGCGGCGACGGCGTTTCCGGCGAGCAGATCTAGTGATCTCCCCCTTCGCCCCAACCTTCTCCCGCAGATCTGGCGACGGCAACGACTTCTCCGTCGGATCTAACGGCGGCGGCGGCGACCCGCGGACGGATCCGGTAGATTTCTTGTTTGTGTTGTTTGTATTGTTCTGTTTATGCGATGATGATGTCGTTGCTGTGATTGATTTTGGGGACGAAGCGGGGGAACTCGCACTTGATGAATCGGCTAGATTCCAAACAGTCCATCACCAATCATCTAATGGACAATGGTCCAAAACGTTGAACAAACCTGAATAATAGCACAAGAGTCAGAATATATACATATACTGCAGATAATTATATAGTGCAAGCCGTTTTTTTCCAGAAATAAGTGGTATTAATTCGTTTTGGTTCAGTATCAATCCCTTCGGCCTCGCTTCATCTTCATGGTTGATCTTCCCCCCGGCCACGTATCGATCTAGTGAAATGCTCCTAGTGTTTCCCTGGCCTAATTAGCATGATGCTAGCCAAGCCAAATTAAATGAAAAAAGCATTATATTTGCATACTAGATGTCGGCTCGCAGTGCCATTTTTCTGACAGATTAGCCTGTTGTGGTATTTATCCTTCGACCAAATCTCAAGCTATCTGCTTTAATAAAATAAATTGATTACAAGGTTTGATTTAAGAATGGAAATTCTGGTATATACGAAATCCCCCAGCACGCTTGGAATTCTAGTTTTTTGGAAATCACCAAAGAGTCTGATGGATATGAGAACTTTGCCTAGGAGTTGCAAAATTTCAGTGTAAACAATACTTTGTAGATGCATGCCAAACCACTTACTCTGGCAACTCTGATATACACATCAATATGAATGAATGTTTGTTGTTTTTAATAGGAATGGTCCAGCGTGAATCCTGAAACAACACCAAACTCACTGCGAACAAGTGAAGAATGCAACTTCCGTAATGCACTATGTGGGAGTAGCTACACCCGGATTCCCAATGCCTCTTAAGCCTAAACTAGTTAAGTTAAGCATGTGTACGTATCTGAAGATGTTTATACACAAGGCAGCACATGCATATTGGAAGGGTTTTCAATATGATAAATATTAGAATACGAGTTAAAGTATCTTCAGCTTTTGGTTGAGCACTAGCCTTGGCCTATATATATAGTCCATGAATGGCTTGTACTTCTATGGTCCAACACTAGTTTAATATCTGTATTTCTTAATTGCAAGCTCTCGTGACATCAGCATACCAGATTTTTAAGTTAATCCGGTAATCTTAATCTAGTTATAGTATCTAGAGAACTAAACATATTGGTAAATGAGAGAGACGATGTCCTTGGTGTATAGCTTATTTGAAATGCAGAGAAACTCATGTATATATATAGTGAAAGGCCCTCGAACTTTTGGAGAAGTTGGTTGTTTGTTTACACCACTTATTATCATATATGCTGCAATAAATAATAGAGAAAGGTCTTTACAAGCCCATGGATTGCATTGCATGACACATATCATAGGAAGAACAGAGTATTTTTCATAGAATCTTGAGATGTTTGAGAACATAGCTATGATGTGATGATTTGCTGCCCTGTTTAATATGCTTAAATCCTGAGGTGATAATACATTATTTGCTCTGCTTAATAGTTACAATAGGTTGTCATATCTGAATTAGCGCATAGCTTTTTGACTCGATTTCAGAGGTAGGTGGTGGACATATGGAGTCCTTCACTCCATCTGCTCTAGTTCAAATCGATCGTGGTGTCTATAGTTGTTTACACGTAACCACTTTTTTTTTTGTGCGTGTGTGCATAAAAAAGTTAAAAAGGTACACGTATGATTACGAAAGTTGGTTGAATTTATTGGATAACATTCACTTATACTCCCTCCATCCTATAATATAAAGGATGTGACACATTCTAGGATATCTAGATTCGTTATCTTAGAATGTGTCACATCCCTCTAAAATTTCTTATATTATAGGACGGAGAGAGTACAACATTGAAGATGTCGTAGCGATGAAATCGTTACCAACTATCAATCATCAATTTTGAAACGGTGTGCTGCACATTCCCCTCTTCCATCACATTATTTATCTTTGTTGTTACTGTTGGCAACTTTTTGTGAGAAGTCGACAAGCACGATCGCAGCACTTAAACGCCTTGCGGGGATATGGAGTCGGCAACTACCCCGATCTAGCCAAACAACCAAATTAAGATGGGTTTTGTAAAAAGAAAGCTAAACCGGCTAGCGAAGCCGATTTAGAGATCAAAATCAGCCTCTAGACTGATTTAGATCAATATAAGGATAACTATCCATCTTGTGGGCAAACGGAAGGTTGTTAGGACAAACCTAATTTTTTTGAGTGCGGCACCTCTTTGTGGGCAAACGGTGCAAATCGATAAAGATGAACTAAAATTAGGGTAAAGTAGAAAACATGGCTAAAAGTAAAGTAAAAGAACGATTCTATTGATTGTGTGTTTGTCAGGTAACAATTGAACCGGCCTTGTTCCTTATATAGGGGTTGGTCTTGCCCTCTATAAATCCTCCTCCATGTCCAACTCGGGATAGAAACCAATGGAAATCCGAAACATGCCTTCCCAAGTAAGGAAACCAGAGACCTGATGACGATGGAGTCTGACTCGGACTCTGCCAGTCAGACCGGCAATGCCATTGAGTTTATTGCATGTATAAGATTTGCCACTGACTTTGTCACATTATATAATATACCATCGACTTTTGCTTAACTTCTATGATTTACCATTGCTGTCTGGTTAGCCTCCATTAGTACTGTACAATTTTGTTCTAATAACCAAAATAACTCCAGGACAAAAACTTCCAAAATGTAGACAAAAATTCTATAATATCAGATTTTAAGTTTTTGGCCAAATTTTGGATGTTTACAATATGATATTTCAAAATTTTTTTCCAAATTTTGGAAGTATCTATTATAGGGGTATTTTGGTCATTTGGATAAAATTGTACATTTCTCACGAAGGATAACCAGACGGTGATGGTAAGTCGTAGAAGTTAAGCAAAAGTCGATGGCATATTGTAGAACGTGACAAAGTCAATAGCAAACTGTAGACCTATGACAAACACAGTGGTATATAATGTATTCTCTCGTAAGGTAAACGATGTACCAATATGCTTAATGCTTATAGTTTTAGGTCATAGTATAGTCAATTCAACTATTTGTTTTTAGAAAATGAAAAAAAAGTGTAGATGTGACTTTACAAATTTTTTGACAAGCTAAAATAAGTGAAATGGATTACATTGGTTTGGACATAAGTATGTACTAAAACTTTGGAAAATCAAACAGATGCAATCATCTTAATGAAAGTTGACCAAATATACTTTTTTCCATATATCTTATATAAATGACATATATTCCAAACAATGCTCACTTACAGCTCCGCAGCAATATTTTGGAAGGACACATGTATGCCTTATGTTGCCATCGGCCTATTACAACAAAATAACCAAAAATAATAATTATTTGCTCACTCAAACATGACACGATCTCTTTTAAGAGAGGATTATTTAGATGTTCATATTTCGCATGTGACCCAACAAGAGTACACATGTCTGTTACTTAGAGTTGGATTCCACTCTTGTACTCAGAGCCAGCTGTAAAGCTTTCAGGGATGACATCGTCGACGACACGGTAGCCGCCATTCTTGACAAGGAAGCGGACAGAGAAGGGGCCCTTGAGCGGCGACTCACTTTTGAGTGTCCAGGTGTTAGACGACGACTCCTTGAGCGCCACCCAGTCCTTGCCGCCCTTCTCCTTGACCTCCACCTCAGAGATGGCAACATTAGTGACAAGCTCTAGACTTTTGGCGCTAGAGCCCTCAGCGACCTTGAAGGTGAGCTCAGTGGCACATGAGCCAACAACCAACAGTGCCGCCACCGCCACAGCGAGCCGGAAAGAGGACAAGGAGGCCATTGGCTAGCTAGTTTGTTTGTTGGTGTAATCTTCCTTGTTTCTTGACTGGAAGAGGGATTGGTCGATATGTTTGGTGATGTATGTTGCAGATGGGTGCGTATTTATGGTGGAGGGAGGGTAAGAAAACTAGGCGTAGATGCACGGTGCAGCATGGAGATCGTTGGTAGACTTTTTCGTCGAGGGGCTCTTATACAGTTGCTATAAATAGATGCTAGTTGGGTGGTCCTGGTTGTTTCGCTAGCCTACGACATGCAGGCCTCCCAAAAATTAGCTATGTGATCCCATCTCTTCTCTACTTTTTTTTAGCTTAGAACAATGAGAATTAATCACCTCCAGATGTTCTGTTCATGAAGGATGTGGACCCATGCATGCAGTTGATGGATGTATTGACGGCATACTTTTATGGGTCATTAGATTTGGAATTTTATATGAGAGTCCCTAAAGGACACAAGATCACAAATTCAAAAGGAAACTGCAACATGTATAGTGTGCACATGCAGCGATCATGGTATGGATTGAAACAATCCAGAAGGTTGTGGTTCAAAGAGTTAAGTAGATATCTCTAGAAGAGAGGTTATTCAAACAATTATGATTGTCCACATGTGTTTTTAAAGAAATCCCTGAATGGATTTTGTATATCATCTCGGTCTATGTCTATGATCTAAATATCATTGCCACCATAGAGGACATTAAATAAAAGACAATGTCGATGGCAAATCGTTGGACTCGAACAAACTCAGCAGTATAGAATAGATTCTCTCCTAAATAAGCAATGGCTTGTCTTAATATCGAGCTTGATTGAAGGACTTGGGGAAAACCAAGTTTTGATTGGGCCAGCAGCTCGAGCACCTCCATGGAGGAGTATTTATGCACCGATCTCCCTACACAAAGACAGTCCTTGGTAACTTCAATATGAACAAATGCCATCCTTTGAAAACCCCCATGGTAGTTCGATCCATAGAAGCTTATAAGGACACATTAAAACCCAAGGAAGATAATGAGGAAATAATGGGACCCAAAATTCCCTACTTAAACGCCATTGGAGCACTAATGTATTTAGCCAATTGCACAAGACTTGATATTGTTTTTGCGGTTAATCAATTGGCTAGCTGATGAGGACACAACTCGCTCGGATATAACCATGACTACCTTATGTATTATTCCACCAAAGGTGCATATGTTCTACATTAGATTTACTTGTTATATATTCGAATAAACGTTGCTACACAATGAGTTTTGTGTGTATTCGTTTGCAGAGATACTAGCTTGGGCGAAAGAAAAGAAACCAAGTCGACTTCGAGTGTAACTCGGAGTCCAGGACCTGTCTCGATTACAGTCACCACTTATACAAAGAATTTCTAACAATCTTACAGTAATAAGTGATTCGGACTCTTGCATTTTTTATATGAATGTATTATAATTAAATATCCTCCTTAATGCGAAATGGTACGACATCCATACAGTGCATACAACTACTACAAGTTCTAGGGTGGAGAACAGACCCAAACAAGGGAGAAGCTGCTAGTACATACATATTAGCCGGTAAGACTTCACTCACTTAATGTATTCCAATTATTTCACTAATTGCAAAATTTAACTATTTTCTTCTATGATATGTCGTGAAGTGTCACAAGCAACCTAGAGGCATTGTCCTCTACAGGTATTATGCGTGCGAATTCCTCAGGGTTAATGGGAGATACAGGGTTAACGCAGAGGATGTAAATCTCTAGACTATGGACTAGACAGCTTCACATATTTATGATACTAATATATTATTTTTCTTCAATGCATGCAGTTGCCAAGAATAGAACTTCGAACAAGCTTTGATGATACAGGCATCACAAATATCCAGCGCGATCTGTGCCACTTCATCCACCGTGAGTGCTGTCATGTGCGAGGAGAATTCTTCAACCCAGAGGGTGCCCGAGCTACAAGTGATGAATTCAAGCAACTTCGGGAGTGGAACACTGCTATGCTATAATGTAACTAGATGGCGTATTTTAAGTGACAATGTAAAAAAATATTGTAATATATATATTTTGACAACACTTTTCACTTATGCAATATATGTAGATTTCTAAGTACCATATGTTTGATAATTACTAATAATCTTCCTGCATCAATTTCTATTAAATAATTAAAAAGTAATTTATGGGCAAATTATTATTGTATCAAAATTTAAAATTTTCTACCTATCTTCGTAGGCGGAAGTTTTTTTTTTGCAGGCGGCCACTTCCTATTTTCGCAGACGGACCTGACTAGCTAACGTCCGCCTGCGAAAATTGTCTTCGCAGGCGGACGGCCATCCTGCCTATGAAGATCGGCGATCTTCATAGTCGTTTGCTTACATGCGGACGGCCGGCCCTCCTGCGAAGACCGGTTTCCACCGCTGGCGATAATGCTTTTTCTAGTAGTGACTCGTTTTGAATGATTTTGTGTAATAATTGGCTGTAGCTTGTTTGAGCAAAAGCCGGGATGGATTGCTATTCCATTATCTAAAAAAGAATGCATGTATTGCACTGAATGACACATTTCTCGGAAAGAACAGAGTTTGTGTGCTACAACCTTGAGATGTTGGAGAACTTGACCCTTGCCTGCTAATTAGCCTTTATGCTCAAGAGCAGCGAATCTCTGCCCTCTAATTTAGATCTAACAGTGACTTATAAACTGTTAGTCAAACTAGTTCCACTTTTGGTTGACCTATAGAAATCGACACTTTGATCACCGTCGGTTCTAATTCAGCCGACACTCATAAATTCTTCTAGGGTCAAATAGTTAAACGGGAGCGTGCTTATGGTCATGGTTTTGTGTTCTTGTGATATGTTTTTTTTAACAACATGCATGAGGTAGTGTGATGTTTTGTATTGATAGAGTAGAAAAAAAATTACAAGACTAGGGAGGTTATAGCCTAAAAAATAAAAAAATAACCACATCACACATCTACAACCAAATCCTGCATGCTTCGTATATTCTCGAAAATACTTCATGCTTGAGCAATATTATTAACAATGGAGAAGATCTACCGATCAAATAATCACCAATTATATCAAACATCCATTTGAAATAAAAATGATTTATCTGGCCGCATGGCCACATTCCTCACTTCCATCACATGATTTATCTTTGGAGAGCTTTTGCCATGTTTGCCTTTAAAAGGAGTAAAAATCCAACGCTCCACGATAAAAAGGTACCACTTAAAAGGTAGGTACGACCTAGCTTGTAAGGGTAAAAAGAGAATTTTCCTAGGAGAAAGAGTATGGTAAAATTGTCTTTAGTTCTAGAGAAAATTTCCTATATACCCCTGAAAATTTACTCAATCCCTTCGATACCCCTAAATTTGACATCATCCCTTATATACCCCTGAGTTTTCATTTTGATCTCCTCTTTACCCATCTCCGTTAGTTGACCATTAGTTGACCGTTAAATATTTTAAAATGACTATATTACCCATCCCATACATATGTGGTACCTACCCAATAAATTTTCATATGAAAAAATTAACTTATACAAAATACAAGCAATATAATCATTTAATGCCCAACTTAAAAAATAAAACTTATTATTTTTTTTTAAAAAAAATTATGATTAAATCCATACATTAGTTTCACCAGAAAATTAAGAGCAAAAACTAAATGTTATTTAGGTTTAAATTTTTGGGAAGATATACGAAATTCATCAAATTTGATCTGAAATTTATTTAAAAATTTTTAAATTTGTTTTCTAATTTTTGATAAACTAATTACATCCCATTTGTTTTTTCACAACAAATCTTTTTTCACTAAATATTTGTTGAAAAGTAATTTTCAAATTTTATGCAGAACTTTTTTTACAATAAATCTTTTTTATTTTAATGAAATAATGTTTTATTTTTAAAAATTCATAACAAATATTTAGTAATTTATTCCTTATTGGTTTTCACAAATCAAATAATTTACACATAAAACATTTCTAGCTTTTAACAATATACCAAGGACAATAAAGTAATTTCTACAATAACTAATGGTCAAACTAATGGTCAACTAACGAAATGGGTATGTAAGGGATCCAAATAAAAACTCAGCGATATATAAGAGATCAAAGAAATTTTAGGGGCGTAGAAGGGATTGGGTGAAATTACATGGGCATGTAGGGAATTGGCCCGCCGATAAGTACGTAGGTACCACATCGGTACCTTATTTTTTACGTGTTATTTTTTATCATTTACATTTTTCTTCTTAAGTACATGTTCGCTCAGTGAACCTCCATTAAGTGATTTACATGCTTTGTAGAATTCATTAATTAACAAAAAAATTACATGTTTTAGGAATTAAATAACTTATTCTATAATACCATGCACCTAGATTTTAATATTGATCCAAAATTAATAATCTTACTGATTTACCTCATGTTTGGCCGATGCGCTTCCCCTTGCCATTGTCGAGCTGATTTCATCTCCTGTTCAATTCTCAACCATTCCAACGCTTCTCCCTTTTTTTTTTCCTGGTGAACCGCAATTAATACCCTAGAACGAGAATGAAGCGATGTGGAAGAAGAGAAAGAAGACACAACCTGATCTTTTTTCCCGTGTAGATCTAATCGATGCCTAAATCAATACCTCAGAAGATTTACATTTTAAGTATTTGAGTCAACGATAATCCCAATATTTCACTAGCTAGTTAATTACTCTACTGCCATTTGTTACAATATCTTTTATTCCATAGCTTACCCCTCTCTTGATTAATGGTCCATTGCTCCACCTCTCTAAATACCTCGCAAACACTGTAAAACCTCTCTTATATTTGCTACAAAATGATCTGTACGCGATCAACAATGGGACACAAAGATACAAGAGGCACGAATAAAGAAGAAATATAGATTTCTGCAATGAAATCAATAAGCTTAATTTTGATACCCAGGCTCCTGACATTTTCGCTAAATGGTGCATTCTTATTTACAAATTTTCAGCTCTGTGACGCAGTCACACACTCATGCCATTTGTCCCATCACCATCACAGAAACATTCAGCACCTTGCAATAGACTGCAATCTGCCACATAAGATGGTGGTAAAACAACTTAGATCAGTCTGTCTTCTACATGATACATGGATAGCAAGGTCAGCAAAAAAACAAAACACAAATCGTAAGGGTAAAAACATGGTGAAATTCCGAACACCTCCCACTCTTAGACCGGGTTGTCAGATTCTCAGAGACCGGTAAGATCAGTGTCATTCCCCAGGCTACAAGCCTACAACTGTGAATGGCCTTGCTCACGATTACCATTTGGCAGCTGCTGCTATGTACTCAGCGATCCCAGCAGCAAATATGACCGACTATTTATGCATCCTTTAGTTCCTTTTCAAGTACTTCTCGCATTGTCTTTGCGGCAATTTTCAGGTAGCAATATGGACGCGCAGATACTGTCCTGGGTTTTGCACAGGATATCAGTTATTATTATTTCTCATTGTGGAAACATCTTGTAACCATTGTGTGAATTGTCGGTACACACACCAGTCCAATAGCTAAGAAGATGCCAAAGAGCCAAGTAACATCTCAACAATGTACTATCGAATCACAACAACTAAGCCAACCAGAGAGGGGTGAATGGTTGGTATACCCAAAAACCGAAAACTTTTAGCGGAAATAAAAGTTACCCACAAATTCGACGGATCGCGGTCTGACCGAAGTAATTGCGCCGGTCTGACCGCCTGGTTGCCGTCGGTCTGACCGAGATTGAATCTCCGGTCTGACCGCCGAGATCAGCTCTTGTTGCCGATGCCAGTCTGACCGCCGCGATGCCGCCGGTCTGACCGCCGATGTGTCGCCGGTTAGACCGTCGAAACCCGGTGAAACACAAATCGAAGAACTCTTAAAGTGGATGACAACTTTATTGATTCTCTCTGTGTTTACAAAGTGTACCAACAACACTCCTTACAAAAATTTCAACTAAACTCGAAACCCTAACTCAACTCTCAACTCAATTGCTCTCAAAAAGCGATACCGGGAAGCCTCACGCTCCCTCTCTATTTATACCCAAGGTAGGCAGTCTAAAGCCACGAACCAAACTCATACTAGAAGTCCTAAACACCTTAGGAAACCCTCTAGTACAAGAAACAAACTTTACATAACCACTCATACCAAATTTGGACTCCTTCCAAATTCGACTCCGCATCCCATACGCACACAATACCTCCATCGTATGCTATATGGAATCTTCACCAACCACGTGCATCAACTCTAGCCTAGGTATCCCGCATGATCTCTAACCACCACGGACGTCGTCTTATCCCCAAGCCGACTCCCGGTCCATCATCGCAAATACTCTCCCGAGGCATCGAGTAACCTACACATGAAATAAACAAAGAAACCATATGCCGAGAATAAGCTATCTCCAATTTGACTCATTAGTAGCAAACAACAACAGTATTACATACGTATAGTATCCATCTAGAAGCCATAATCATGAAACAATCACGGATATCCAAACAAACAACCTGAAACCGAAACCGACACAGCGTCGGCTGGTCAGACCGCGGGCTGCGCCGGTCTGACCGCGCGATACACGCCGGTCTGACCGGCAACCCATGTCCGGTCTGACCGGTCCCAAAACAGCAGCACCTGTAGATCACCTGTGAAATCCAATCTTCTCCAAAACCACTTCGTAAATAAATTCCAAATATCAAAACCAATAATCTCCAATGCCAATTGTTCATCACAGAATAATAATCAAAAACACCTTTGATTTTACAAACAAAAGTGTCATGGTCTCATGGATCACAGTAAAAGAATGTAAATTGTCATAGAAAGTAAAACCACCTTGTCCTACTGAGTCCAACTGAGAGATCATTGCTCAAGCATGATAGCTCCACGTGGCGGTTTTTTAGCTAGAAAACGAGTCATAGGGCCACCATTTTCTATTGCCATTACTTTCAAATTATTGACCTGTAAAAACTTTTAGCGATTAACTTTGCCATTATTTTCAATTTCCACAACTCTCCGTTTCGAATGATAATATGCGGCACTCAAAGGAGAAATATAGCTGTAATTGAATGGTGACAAATGTCTATGTTTGGCAGCTAGTTAGAACCGCCAAAAATATATTTAAATTTGGCGGCTGTTTTTTTGACCGTCAAAGAAATCATTTGGCCGCTAAGAAAATTTACTGATTCTTCATTCTTGTAGTGAACTGGTACTCACAACAACTTTAATCTATCCACAGTTGTATGAAAATAACTTGCTTGACAGATGGCACAATGCGCGAACAAGAATTAAACAACAATAATTAAGCGACGACTTAAAGCAACTGTAATAGAGGTGGCCAGTATACTTCTACTTTATCCGTATCATCATACTTTATTTTATTGGTTTACTCACAATTTATCTTACCTTTTTCTCTGTACTTTTATTAGAAATTACAGAGAGCCTACTGCACGAGGGAAAGTTCATCCAGTTATCACATCTCCTCCAACTTTTCACCTCTATCTCAATGGCGTTCCAAGCAGCCACCCCAGGTTTTACTGCATATGTTCATGCATATGTTCATAGCAGGCTGTTGACATCTTGCATGGAGCTATGCTAGGATTTCAGATTCCATGGATGGATATACTACTATGTAAGAATATGTGTATGAAATTTATTAGCGAGGAGCAAAGTTTCGAATTCAGATCAGGTGCAACTAGCGAGGAGCAAATTTCGATTCAACGTAATGCCAATATTTCAGTAGTTAATTACTCTACTGCCATTGGTTATAATATTTTTTCTTGCATACCTTTCTTCTCTCTTGATCAATGGTCCACATTGCCCCACCTCTCGATAACTCTAAATAGCTCGTAAACACGTAAAACCTCGCATATCTTACGTACAAAATGATCTGTAACTGTTTGACGATCAGCAATGGCACACAAAGATACACGAGGCAAGAATAAAGAAGGAATATAATCAAAGAGGTAAATTTTGATACCCGGGCTCCTAACATTTTCGCTAAATGGTGCATTCTTATTTACAAATTTTCACAGTCACACACTAACACGCAGGACCTTGCAGTAGACTGCAATCTGCCAGCTAAGATGTTGGTCAAATGTCACGCCCGGAAGTTTCCCCCTTTTCCTTGCTTTAAAAAAATGGTTAAATAAATTGCGCGAAGAAATTGTTTTAATTAACCTAGAGCTAATTTCCTATCTAATGAATGCAATTAATAATTGGAAATGGCATTGTGGAATTTTTCTTGGGTTCCCCATGCTCCAATACATTAACAAGATTTTTAGTGGAATTTTCAGAGCCTTAAAATTAATTTTAACCAATTAAAAATGAGCAAGTGCAATTTTAAATCCCAGGAAAAATCCTTTCTTCTTTTCCTTTTTCCTTTTCTTTTTCTTTTTCCTCCTTTTTTCTCTTCTTGGGCCGTCGGCCCACCTTTCTCCTCCCGCGCGCCCCTTGCTGGCCCGGCCCGCTCCTCCCTTCCCCTCCCCGAAGTCCTCCCTCACTCCCTCTCTCTCCGGGACACCGACAGGTGGGCCCGACCTGTCGGGGTCGTCCCCTTCCTCCAGCTGCCCGCCCCACGTCAGCAACCGCCGCCGAAACCGCCGCGCCCACCTCCTCCGCTCCTCCCGCGCCTACGCCGCGCCGCTCCCGCGTCCTCCCCACGTCGCCGCCCTCTCTCCCGCGTCTCCCGGCCCGTGCGCGCGCTCGCAAAGGGCGGGATTCGAATTTGAATCCCCCCCATTCTCTCTCTCTCCACCCCACGTCGCCGGCGAAATCGGAGGCTTTCCCAGCCACGTCCGCTTCCCCCTCCACCTATAAATTGCTCCCCCGAGCCTCGTCTTCCCCTTTCCGCTATCGCCGCCCCCTCCCGTGCCTCCTACCGAGCCCGCGCCACTTGCCGCTAGCGCCGCCGCTTGCCGCCGCCTCCGGCTGCACGCCGCCGTCGCAAGAGCCGTCACCTCGCCGCGCAATCACCGCCGCTAGCTTCGCCGCCGCACGAGCTACCTCAGCCGCCGCTCGCTTTCCGTTCGCCACCGCCGTACCGCTCTCCCCACGCGCCGCCGCCTACTACCGCCTCCGGCCGCGCGCCACCACCGCTAAAGCCGCCGCCGCGCCGTGAAACCGTCGCCGTCGCGCTCGCTAGTGTCGCCCGCACCTCGGTCGCCACTCGGTTGCCATCTGCCGCCGCCGGAACCCGATTGACTCGCATCGCCGGTGAGGACCCCTTCCCTCCCCCTCCTTTCCTTCCCCTTCCCGCGAGCGCCGAGCCACGCCGCTGTTCCGGCCGTGCGCCGTCGCCTTCGCGCCGGCCGCCGCCGCATCGCCGTCCGCCGGTCGTCGTCGGAGGCCGTGTGCCGCCGCTGCCGCCCTGCCATGGTCGGTCGGCTTGAGCCATGCCGAACCACCATCCACTCCCCCTCCCGCCTTGTGCCGCTGCTCGGTGGGCCCCACCAGCTGGTGGACCACCCTTCCCCTTGAGCCACCAGCCGGCGCCCCCTCCCTCTCCCCTTGTGCCACTGACAAGCGGGGCCGTCGGCGCCCCCCCCCCCGGTGGGTGACGTCAGCCCTGGGGATTTATTGCGCAATAAATAACTAAGGACTTTTTCTTTGTTAGTAAAAACACAGTTTATCTTCTAAAATTCATAAGTAATTCATCCGAGCTCCGTTTAAGTCCATTCAAGTCTCAGTAAATTCATAAAAATACAAAGAATCCATTAAAAATGGTTTTGTTCCCTGTTTCAGTAGTCTTATAGCATGTTTTGCTTGTGTGCCTTGTTTGTCGTGTAGATTTCGGCCGTTTCGTCGATCCGTGGTTTCTCGAAGACGTTGCTGAGGTCTCATCAGTGCGAGAGCAAGGCAAGTCATGCATTATATTTGATCATATTGTACCCTATTTATAAATATCCGGCATTTCTATTAAATGTTGCATTCTTTTTCAATGTCATGTGGGATGGGTCCTATTACTCAGCCATATATTGTTTACCATATGCCATTGATAACTTGGGTATCAAAATGATTAGATGTTGGTTTAGGAAATGCTTAGCCATGCTTAGTTCAACTAGTACAAAAATGGGGATCCCATTATTACATAGACTTTGGCTATTAACATAGCTTTGGATTGGTGCCACCGCAATGGTGTTAGTTAATTAAAATACACTGAATGGTGGGCTGTGGGTGCATGGTTTTGCTGGTCGCACCCATGGCAATTAAGGACCGGTTCACGGGAAACCCTGGGAGACTTACCATGCTTACCACAAGCGGGAGTGGGTAACTGCTTGATCTGAAGTATAGCTCGACCCTTTCCTAGGCACCGGTGGCAAGGGTGGGCGTGACGGAGTTGGGTCGGCCGGGGTGTCCGGTTGTCCAGCTGCCGGATTCACCGTGGTGCAAGAGGGGACCACCCACTGCCTTTTGAGGGGTGGGGGTGAAACCTTAGCGTGGTGTGGATGGTTAGGGGAGGGTTATGCGGAGGGTCTTGTCACGATTTCCCCCTTTGCAGTATCATGGTGATACTTCGGGGCGTGGCAACATGTGTGGAATTGTGTCTTGTGGGTACAGTTGCACACCTCTGGCCAGAGTAAAACTATTCGATTAGCCGTGCCCGCGGTTATGGCCGATCAACCAGATTCACCGTGATTAGTCTCACCCTAGTTTAGCTTAATGAACAGGTGTAGTTCAGGTGGTTGGTTGGGCCTGTTGCAACGTGGTATAGCGTTGGACAGTGATTGGTTAATATTGATTAATTACTACAACTGTTTTACTGCTTTCAACTTCTGCTTTTAAATGCTAGCTTTATGCAAAAGAACCTTTAGCCTCCTTTGGTTATATCCTACATCATACCTCCTCTTCCGGTATGACTTGCTGAGTACAGTGGGTAGTACTCAGTCTTGCTCTTTTTTCCCCCACACCAGAGCTGAAGATCTTCCTAGTGGGAGCTGTTTTGTCGAAGTTGGTTTCGTCGCTGCCGTCAAGGATTGCCTGTGCAGTGGAGTCGCCCCGCTGCTGAAGTCAAGCTATCCCGGTTTAGCTCGCTTTTATCTTTTCCGCTGCATTTGTAATCTTTTATATTTTTATAAGCCGTGGATCTGTATGTCAACAATTGTTGTTTGTGTACCCTGGCTGGTCCTGGACAGGGATTTAATGCATATTCAGCTTAGAAATTCTGGTTCGTGAATTTCTGGGCGTGACAAGTTGGTATCAGAGCCAGGTTGACCGTAGGACAAGCCAACTGGAAAACCTAAGAGCCCTCTGAACCCCTTTTCATATGCATATGCCTTTTTCACTTGGATTTGTTTCGGGAAAATTTGGGGTTTTGCCTCTTTGGTTTGTGGGAAAAATCTTGGTCGTTCATTCAGATCGGATCTTTAAAATTAGCTCAGTCTAGGGTTTTAGTAAAATTTTATTTGGAATTTATTCGATAGTCAGTCGGGAATCTATCAGGTGATATGCATTAGGTCATGTCTATGTTCGATGGGGCAATTTTATGCACATTATTTTCTATGCATCTAATTTATGCATTAATTTATTGTTTAGTCAGTTGCATTAGTGTCGTTATCTGGGTTCATGAAAAATGTTCTATGCATAAAAATCAGCCATGCTTAGTTATTTATTTGAGTCATTTATTGCTTTGTTTAATTTGGATTTGAGCATGAATTGGTTCCTATCCCTTGTCCATCTTTAGATGTCAGACCTGTTCCTCGATCTCAAGCGCCGCTCCGAGCTTCAGGGTCGTTGCCCTTAGCTTTATCGTCTTCTTAGCTTGTTTGCTTGCTAGTTTCCGTGCATAGGTTTGTTGCTTGTGGGTTAGTCGGCGGTCGATGTCATGTGTCAATGGTATGGCTGCCTCAATTAGGAGTTGCGTGCCTCTTTTTCAGTGTTTTAATCAAGATTAAGATAATTGCACTTAAATTTATAAGAAAGATTAGTTTCTGAGCCCCCTGTTTTTCTTCCTTTTCTCATATTTCTACCTATCCCCCCCTTCAGATGGTGAAGACAAGGAATGGGTCCCGTGAATCCAGCAACGCCAGTGGCAGCGAAGAGCAGATCAATGGACCACGTGCCAACAGTGCATCAGACAACAGTCCATCTCCACCGCCCGAGAACCCAACAATTGCTCAGGTGTTGGACAATCAGATTCAGATGATGACAATGATGATGCAACAGATGCAACAACAGTACCATCAGGTGTTGCAGTAGGTGCAGCAGCAAGCACAGCAGCAGCAGCAGAACCTGCAATTTGGTCCTCCACCTCCTCAATCCAAACTGTTAGAATTTCTCCGCGTCAAGCCGCCCACTTTCTCAAGCACTACCAACCCAATCGAGGCCAACGATTGGCTTCATGCTATTGAGAAGAAGCTGAACCTTTTGCAATACAATGACCAAGAGAAGGTTGCTTTTGCTACACCAGCTGCAAGGTCCCGCTTCTGTTTGGTGGGACAACTACATGGTGACCTGTCCAGCTGAGACCGAGGTTACTTGGTCAGAGTTTCAATAAGGCACAGGTTCCCGAGGGAATTGTGGCACAAAAGAAGAGAGAGTTCAGGTCTTTGCAGCAAGGAATTAGGACAGTTATAGAGTATCTGCACGAATTCAACCGCCTCACACGCTACGCTCCTGAGGACGTGCGCACCGATGCCGAGAGGCAGGAGAAGTTTTTGTCTGGTCTTGATGATGAATTGACCAACCAGTTGATCTCCAGAGATTATGAGGACTTTGAGAAGCTGGTGGACAAGGCTATCCGTCAGGAGGAGCAGTGTAACAAATTGAACCGCAAAAGGAAGGCAGCTCAGTTCAGGGCTCCCCTAGGGAAAAATCAGAAGCCTCGCCTCACGGAGGGACATCAGGGCGGACCTTCCACCATGATTATCCGGCAACATCGTCCCTACCACCCGGGTAATTTCAACAAGAACAACAGCAGTGGCAGTCACAGAAATAGTGAGCAGCACAGCCTCAACCCTACTCCAAGTCCACAAATGAATGTAGCTCTGTCAACTCAGCCAGCTCTGCCAGCTCTGCCAGAATAGCCCAAGAAGTTTGGAGAAAAGCCCGAACTCTGCTTCAATTGTAACGAGCCCGGACACATGGTACGTACGTGCCCGATGCCAAGACGTGCCGGACTCAAGTTCGTTCAGGTCCGTGTCAATCATGCATCCGTAGAGGAGGCGCAGTCAGCGCCAAAGGTCATATTGGGCACATTTCCCGTCAACTCGACACCGGCAGTAATATTGTTTGATTCTGGTGCAACTCATTCATTCATTTCCAAGCGTTTTGCTGGTGCACATGGGTTATCATTAGTGAAGCTTAAGATACCTATGTGAGTTCATACTCCCGGAGGTGGCATGACCACAACTCACTACTGCCCATCAGTGATAGTTGAAATTCAAGGGTTGATTTTTCCAGCCAACCTCATTCTTCTCGAGTCCAAGGACCTTGATATCATTCTTGGAATGGATTGGTTGACACGGCACAGAGGAGTGATTGATTGCGCTAGCCGCACCATCAAGTTGACCAATGCGAAAGGAGAAGTGGTAACTGTAACGTCCTGAAAATTTGACCAAGAACAACAAAACCCTAAAAATACGGATTTTCGAAAACTTTTCAAAAGAATTGCATCATGCCGATTTTATTCGCTTATTTGATTCGATTTCGAAGTTCACTAATCGAGTGTGGAGAATAATTAATCGCTTATAATCCTAAAACTAAATTGGTAAAACAAACATGATATAAAGATTAAGTGTGGATTGAGATAAATAAAATAATTTCGCGATCATGTTCGTATCAATTTAATTTAAATGCAGTGGAATAAGAATTAAACACTAATTGAGAATTCAAATAAATAAATGAAATTTGAGTAAAATTAATCTAGGATGAATTCAATAATTGGAATAACACACATGATGAATAAAAATCAATATTACAACATTTAGAAATTTCAAAATTAAATTTAAATGGAAAATGGGCTGAAATCGGGAAAAATAAGAAATGTCACTGTTCATTGCCCGCCAAGTGCTCGACGGGGTTCCCTAACCCGGCCCCCTCCTCTGCCGTCGCCCCGCACGCCCATCCCGTGCGCCGCGCGCCGTGCCTCGCGCCATCGCCACCGCCGCGCACGCGTCGTCGTCACCCATGCCGCTTCGCCTCCCCATCCCATCGCCGCGCCATCGCCGCCGCCGCGCACGCGTCGTCGTCGCCCTTGCTGCTTCGCCTCCCCTTCCCGTCGCCGTCGCCATCATCGCACCCGCGCCGCGCGAGCCGCTGTCGCCTCGCCCCACACGCCGCGCCGCTCTGCCTCCCCGCACGAACCGCCGTCGCATCCCCGTCCCGTCGCCCCGCGCACCATGCCGCTCTGCCTTCCCGAGCCCCGAGCCCGTGCCGCGCGCACATCGCCGTCGCCCCGCCGTCGCCTCGAGCCCTGCACCGCCACCCGACCCGCGCGCCACGCCGCTTTGTCTCCTCACGCGCCGCGCCGCCTCGTCTCGTCGTCCTGTCGTCTCGTCGTCTCGTCGTTGCCGCCCCCACACGTCGCTCGGCCTCCCCGTCCCGTCGATCGCGCAGCGCACGTCGTCCCCATCCCGAACTCCGCGTCGCCGCCATCCGCCCATCCCGCACGTCGTGCTGCCCCCCTCCTTTTTGCCACCGCCTCGCGCGCCCGTCTCGCCCGCCCGCACGTCGCTTTGCTCCCCATGCCGCCGCGCCGCACGCCCGTCCCCTCGTCGCCTCGCGCCCCGCGCAGCCCCGCCCGCACGTCGCCATTAGCGCCGCCGCCGCCCCTCCCCTTCCTTTTTCCCCCTCTTTCCCTATAAATTCCGGCCCCCCCTCTCCTTCCCTCCACACCTATTCTCGTCCCTCTTCTTTCCCCTCTTATTTCCCCTTCTCCACCGCGCCGTCGTCGTGTCGCCGCGCTGCCATCAAAGCCGCCGCGCCGTCGCCTCAAGGCCGCCCCGCCGTGCATCACCGCCTTGCGCCGCAGCCGCCGCCGCCGTCGGTGAGCCGCTACCCCTTTTTCCCTTGCGCCGTCGCCGTCGCCGTCGCCTCGGGTAGGGAGAGCGAGGGAGAGAAAGCCGAGAGAGAGGGAGAGAAAGCCGAGAGAGAGGGAGAGAGGGAGAGTGGAGCCGAGAGAGAGAGAGGAAGAAGAAAGAAAAGAAGAGGGGAAGGAGCCGGGGAAGAGAGAGAGAGAGGAGAGAAAAGAAAGAGAGAGAGAGAGAGGGAGGAAAAAGGAAAAGAGAGAGAGAGAGAGGGAGAGAGAAAGAGAGAAGAAAAAGAAGAAGAGAGAGAGAGAAAAGAAAAAGAATAAGAAGAAAAGAAAAGAAAAATAAATAAATAAAAATTAGAAGGAAATTAGGAGGTGTAGAAAATTTAAAATAAATTAGAATTTAATTATAAATTAATTATAACCGTAGAATTGCAAGATTAAAATTTAATATAAAATATTCTTGGTAATTTCTATGAAGAATCAACTCGTGGTGGTAATTTAGATATAAATTAAATGACTAAAAACAAGTTAGATGAATTCTTATAGATTTTTATAGGTTATTTGGGGGTAATTTCTATAAGTAATTGATTCACGGTGGAAGTTCGGATTTAATTAATAGGGATTTTAGCCGTGTATTGTAATTAATCGTTTAGGCATAGACCAAATTAAATCGTGTAATATTATAAGATAATTTTTGGAATCCATCCGATATTGAGATCGCGATATAAATTTCTAATCTATTATTTGAATACAATGCTCGGGGTAGATTAAATTAAAAACTTATAATAACAAAATATTTACACCGTAAAAATAATTTAGGATATATATAAATCGAAATTGGGTTGGCCCTAGTTCGTGATTAGTAAAGTTAATTAGAGAATCGATTTTCGCATTCGACTTCTATTTGGATTTATTTGGATTTTTATTTGAATTCTAACCGAATTCAAATCAATTTTCGCACGTAACTATAGAGCCCGAGGGAGTTGCAGATCCGAGTGAAGGCCAAGACCCGCAAGACCTTGAGCAAGGCAAGTCATCACTATCCCTTGAACATATTGATCCCAATTGCGAAATTATTTTGTTTACAAATAAAATTGCATGCAATGATATACATCCCACTTGTGATTATGCCATGCCTTGATGATTGTTTGCCTATTAGTTCCTTTGTAGCCATGTTTACGTATGAGTCCCTAGTCAATTATGACAATTGCTTAGCAATGCTATTCTAGAATTGTGCATATTCATATTTATCAAATGCTATATGCTTGGGCAATTACCTTTGGGAAGGTAATTGAGATACGGCATGTGGAGACATGAGCGCCACAGTGCCATGATGTTGATGACATGATTTGCGAAGAGAAAAATAAAATCAAACAAATGTTTTCGACTGGGGCGGACGGAGGATTTGGGTGGTATCCGGAAAAGGCTAGTACCGTCCCCGGTCAATTAAGGACCGAGCCATGAAGTTAAGCATGAAACGACCCCCGTACAACCGCACTTCTCGTATGGGTATAGACCTAGCGGAATAGATAGCTGAGCAGAGGCAGTATCCATGCATAGTGGTTTCTTGATGTGTGAGGCAGGGGCTCTACGGTGGGGCAGCCATTGGTAGAACCGCGAGGCGGGTGTCTACAGTGGTGTCGCCATCGGTAGGACTGCCATGTGAGAATTTAAACCTAATTAACTTAATGCATGTGTGAGTTCTTCTTTCCCGGGTGCGCCAGAACTCCTCACACTGCTAGAAACCGCGTACGCCTAGAGTGTATGAGGATGTAAAGTTCATGGAGCGGGTACTGCCAATGCGAGGTTATCGAAAAGCTTTGCCGTGACGCGTCTCATGTGTTGGGACGAGGCTCATGTGTTGGGCAGTCGCGGAGTGCGGGTAAAGTGTACATCCACTGCAGTGTGAGTAAACCAAATCTATTCGAATAGCCGTGCTCGCGGTTATTGAGCACCGGGACGTGTATTACACTTGGCTAGACTCTAAACTCTTAACTTGTGTGGGATGGGTTATTGCATGATGATTTTTATGCTGATGGAGCCACTTCCTGAGAGTAGGGAATGTGGACGTCCTCAGAAAACCATGACGACTCAATGGCGGGAAGCCATCCTTGGGATCACAATGGATGGTGGACAGAACCGTCATTGTCTAATACGAACACTGGTATTAAAACTTGATCAGTCTATGCTAGGTCTTAGGGTTGTGAAAAGAGTTATAAAACTGGCTTTACGCAAAAGAACCATAACAATCCTTCAAATATCCCTGTCATATGCATTGTTGCTGTGGTGACTTGTTGAGTACGGTTGGTACTCACCCTTGCTATACATAAACTTAATCAGAGGCGGGAGATGAAGCGTCGGAAGATCCCTATGCCTATTATCAGGAGGGAGATGAAGACGATGGGGTCCAATAGGTCTTAGATACGGTCGTTGCCTGTGGCAATGGCGTGCCGCTGCCTCCATTTTCCGCTGCCTTACCTCTTCTGTTTTTGAATGTATTCCGGACCGTTCGGTCCGATGATTAAGACTATGCCTGCGGGCCTATGATGTAATAACTCGCCCTAAACATTCGTGTATGTGTACTCGGTATTTCAGCTATAAATTCGTGTGTACCAGACTACTTGATCCAGGGAAATGGTACTGTTTACACGATTGATTCCTGTTATAAAAACGGGGGTCCACAGTAACCTTCCAGTCTCCAGTGTCGCAGAAGCCAGGGATCAGTTTAAACCAGGCTGCTGGTGAAGAACAAGAGGTAGTAGTGGAGAAAACCACTAAGAAGTTGGAGGATATGTTGAGAGCCTGTGCGCTTGACTTTGGTGGAGTATGCATGGGACAAAAGCTTGCCGTATGCCGAGTTCTCTTACAACAACAGTTATCAGGCTAGTCTGCAAATGGCACCGTTTGAAGCATTGTATGGACGGAGGTGTCGTACTCCGCTCTTCTGGGATCAGACAGGGGAATGCCAGTTGTTTGGTACAGAAGTTTTAAATGAGGCAGAAGAGAAAGTCAGAGCTGTCAGGGAAAGATTGAGAATCGCGCAATCTCGACAGAAAAGCTACGCAGACAACCGCCGAAGGGAGCTCGTTTTCGATGCAGGGGATTATGTATATCTCCGTGTCACTCCGCTCAGGGGAGTACACCGCTTCCAAACCAAAGGAAAGTTGGCACCACGCTTTGTGGGACCATATCGGATTTTGGAACGCAGGGGTGAAGTTGCTTACCAGCTTGAGCTTCCCTCCAACATGCTTGGCATTCATAATGTGTTCCACGTCTCTCAGTTGAAGAAATGTTTGAGAGTTCCTGAGGAACAGGCAAGTCCGGATCACATAGAAATTCAGGAAGATCTGACGTATGTGGAGAAGCCGACCCGTATCCTCGAAACCAGCGAGAGAAGAACTAGAAACAAAGTAATCAGATTCTGCAAAGTTCAATGGAGCCATCACTCAGAAGAAGAGGCCACTTGGGAAAGAGAAGATGAATTGAAGGCCGCCCATCCGCACCTCTTCACCAGCTCTTCCGAATCTCGGGGTCGAGATTCCGTTTAAGGGGGGTAGGTTTGTCACGCCCGGAAGTTTCCCCCTTTTTCTTGCTTTAAAAAAATGGTTAAATAAATTGCGCGAAGAAATGGTTTGAATTAACCTAGAGCTAATTTCATATCTAATGAATGCAATTAATAATTGGAAATGGCATTGTAGAATTTTTCTTGGGTTCCCCATGCTCCAATACATTAACAAGATTTTTAGTGAAATTTTCAGAGCCTTAAAATTAATTTTAACCAATTAAAAATGAGCAAGTGCAATTTTAAATCCCAGGAAAAATCCTTTCTTCTTTTTCTTTTTCTTTTTCCTCCTTTTTCCTCATCTTGGGCCGTCGGCCCACCTTTCTCCTCCCGCGCGCCCCTTGCTGGGCCGGCCCGCTCCTCCCTTCCCCTCCCCGAAGTCCTCCCTCACTCCCTCTCTCTCCGGGACGCCGACAGGTGGGCCCACCTGTCGGGGTCGTCCCCTTCCTCCAGCCGCCCGCCCCACGTCGGCAACCGTCGCCGAAACCGCCGCGCCCACCTCCTCCGCTCCTCCCGCGCCCACGCCGCGTCGCTCCCGCATCCTCCCCACATTGCCGCCCTCTCTCCCGCATCTCCTGGCCCGCGCGCGCACTCGCAAGGGGCGGGATTCGAATTTGAATCCCACCCATTCTCTCTATCTCCACCCCACGTCGCCGGCGAAATCGAAGGCTTTCCCGGCCACGTCCGCTTCCCCCTCCACCTATAAATTGCTCCCCCGAGCCTCCTCTTCCCCTTTCCGCTCTCACCGCCCCCTCCCGTGCCTCCTACCCAGCACGCGCCGCTCGCCGCTAGCGCCGCCGCCTCCGGCCGCACGCCGCCGTCGCAAGAGCCATCGCCTCGCCGCGCAATCACCGCCGCTAGCTTCACCGCCGTGAGAGCTACCTCGGCCGCCGCTCGCTTTCCGTTCGCCACCGCTGTACCGCTCTCCCCACGCGCCGCTGCCTACTACCGCCTCCGGCCGCGTGCCACCACCGCTAAAGCCGCCGCCGCGCCGTGAAACCGTCGCCGTCGCGCTCGCCAGTGTCGCCCGCACCTCGGTCGCCACTCGGTTGCCATCCGCCGCCGCCGGAACCCGATTCCCTCGCATCGCTGGTGAGGACCCCTTCCCTCCCCCTCCTTTCCTTCCCCTTCCCGCGAGCGCCGAGCTACGCCGCCGTTCCGGCCGTGCGCCGTCGCCTTCGCCCCGGCTGCCGCCACCTCGCCGTCCGCCGGTCGTCGTCGGAGGCCGCGTGCCGCCGCCGCCGCCTTGCCATGGTTTGCCGGCTTGAGCCGTGCCGAACCACCATCAACTCCCCCTCCCGCCTTGTGCCGCTGCCCGGTGGGCCCCACCAGCTGGTGGACCACCCCTCCCCTTGAGCCACCAGCCGGCACCCCCTCCCTCTCCCCTTGTGCCACTGACAAGCGAGGCCCACCTGTCGGCGCCGCCCCCCCGGGTGACGTCAGCCCTGGGGATTTATTGCGCAATAAATAACTAAGGACTTTTTCTTTGTTAGTAAAAACACAGTTTATCTTCTAAAATTCATAAGTAATTCATCCGAGCTCCGTTTAAGTCCATTCAAGTCTCAGTAAATTCATAAAAATGCAAAGAATCCATTAAAAATGGTTTTGTTCCCTGTTTCAGTAGTCTTATAGCATGTTTTGCTTGTGTGCCTTGTTTGTCGCGTAGATTTCGGCCGTTTCGTCGATCCGCGGTTTCTCGAAGACGTTGCTGAGGTCTCATCAGTGCGAGAGCAAGGCAAGTCATGCATTATATTTGATCATATTGTACCCTATTTACAAACATTCTGCATTTCTATTAAATGTTGCATTCTTTTTCAATGTCATGTGGGATGGGTCCTATTACTCAGCCATATATTGTTTACCATATGCCATTGATAACTTGGGTATCAAAATGATTAGATGTTGGTTTAGGAAATGATTAGCCATGCATAGTTCAACTAGTACACAAATGGGGATCCCATTATTACATAGACTTTGGCTATTAGCATAGCTTTGGATTGGTGCCACCGCAATGGTGTTAGTTAATTAAAATACACTGAATGGTGGGCTGTGGGTGCATGGTTTTGCTGGTCGCACCCATGGCAATTAAGGACCGGTTCACGGGAAACCCTGGGAGACTTACCATGCTTACCACAAGCGGGAGTGGGTAATTGCTTGATCTGAAGTATAGCTCGACCCTTTCCTAGGCACCGGTGGCAAGGGTGGGCGTGACGGAGTTGGGTCGGCCAGGGTGTCCGGTTGTCCAGCTGCCGGATTCACCGTGGTGCAAGAGGAGACCGCCCACTGCCTTTTGAGGGGTGGGGGTGAAACCTTAGCGTGGTGTGGATGGTTAGGGGAGGGTTATGCGGAGGGTCTTGTCACGATTTCCCCCTTTGCAGTATCATGGTGATACTTCGGGGCATGGCAACATGTGTGGAATTGTGTCTTGTGGGTACAGTTGCACACCTCTGGCCAGAGTAAAACTATTCGAATAGCCGTGCCCGCGGTTATGGGCGATCAACCAGATTCACCGTGATTAGTCTCACCCTAGTTTACCTTAATGAACTGGTGTAGTTTAGGTGGTTGGTTGGGCCTGTTGCAACGTGGTATAGCGTTGGACAGTGATTGGTTAATATTGATTAATTACTACAACTGTTTTACTGCTTTCAACTTCTGCTTTTAAATGCTAGCTTTATGCAAAAGAATCTTTAGCCTCCTTTGGTTATATCCTGCATCATACCTCCTCTTCCGGTATGACTTGCTGAGTACAGTGGGTAGTACTCAGTCTTGCGCTCTTTTCCCCCACACCAGAGCTGAAGATCTTCCTAGTGGGAGCTGTTTTGTCGAAGTTGGTTTCGTCGCTGCCGTCAAGGATTGCCTGTGCAATGGAGTCGCCCCGCTGCTGAAGTCAAGCTATCCCGGTTTAGCTCGCTTTTATCTTTTCCGCTGCATTTGTAATCTTTTATATTTTTATAAGTCGTGGATCTGTATGTCAACAATTGTTGTTTGTGTACCCTGGCTGGTCCTGGACAGAGATTTAATGCATATTCAGCTTAGAAATTCTGGTTCGTAAATTTCTGGGCGTGACATCAAACATCCAAGACAAATCAGTCTTCTACATGGCACATGGATAGCAAGGCCAGCAAAAGAACGAAACACAGATCGTAAGGGTAAAAACATGGTGAAATTCGGAACACCTCCCACTCTTAGACCGGGTTGTCAGATTCTCAGAGACTGGTAAGATCAGTGTCATTCCCAGGCTACAACTGTGGATGGCCTTGCTCACGATTGCCATTTTGCAGCAGCAGCTATATACTCTAACACGCCCAACAGCAAATATGACCGACTATTTATCCATCCTTCAGTTCCTTTTTAAGTACTCCGAGTGCCTCCAAAGTATAATTGTTGTGACTACTGCAGTAATGTGCGTAACACATAAAAATGCTAATGTTTTCTCGCATTGTCTTTGCAGCAATTTTCAGCTAGCAATATGGACACGCAGATACCGTCGTTGTTTTGCACAGGCAATCAGTTATTATTATTTTTCATTGTGGAAGCATCTTGTAACCTTTGTGTGAATTATCGGCCGGTACACACTCCTAGTCCAATAGCTTAAAAGATGCCAAAGAGCCAAGTAACATCTCAACAAAAGTGTCATGGATCACTGTAAAAATAAAAAGTAAATTGCTATAGAAAGTAAAGTCACCTTGTCCTACTGAGACCAACCGAGAGCATGATAGCTCCACAAGTTAATTTTTTTTTGCCGGACAACGAGTTCTGGGGCCACCATTTTCTATTGCCATCATTTTCAAATTACTCGCCTGTACAAACTTTTAGTGATTAACTTTGCCATTATTTTCGATTTTCATAATTCTCCGTTTCGAATGATAATATATGACACTCGAAGGAGAAATATAGCTGATATTGAATGTTAACAAATGTACAACTGGTACTCACAGCTTAATTTATCTACAGTTGTATGAAAATATCTTGCTTGACAATTTAGAAACCCAGAAACTAGGGCATATCCACTCTGCAGATGGCACAATGCCCGAACAAGAGTTATACAATAATTATGTGATGGCTTAGAGAACTGTAATAGAGGTGTAATATAGGTGGCCAGTGTACTTCTACTTTATCCATATCATCATACTTTATTTTATTGGTTTACTCGCAATTTATGTAACCTTTTTCTCTGTACTTTTATTAGAACTTATATAGAGAGCCTACTGCACGAGGGAAGGCTCATCCAGTTGTCACATCTCTTTGAACTTTTCACCTCTATCTCAATGGCATTCCTAGCTGCTACCCCTAAGTTTTACTGCATATGTTCATAGCTGGCTATTAACATTTTGTGTGGAGCTATGTTAGGATTCCAGATTTCAAGGATGGATATACTAGTATGTATGAATATGCCCCTATTGTATGAAATATATTACCGAGGAGCGGAGTTTCAAACTCAGATCAAGTGCAGTGTTTGGAGAGAAAAAAATTAAATTTTTTCTCTCCAAACAAAATGGCACGCCCAGTGGGACACGAACCCACAATCGCTGGGCGTGCCATTTTGTTTGGAGAGAAAAAAAATTAAATTTTTATCCCTCCGCCCAGGGAAATAAAATAAAAATATGCGGGCGTGCCAGTGTACTAAGTACAAAAAAAAATAAAGTGGACGAAGGAAAAATGCATTTTATTATAATTCTCGAAGAATTACAAAAATACAGAATCCTTGGTCAAATACGCTCCACGGCCCATAAGCAAGGTGGATTTGACTTGGCGATTGTGATCTCCTGGTTCCCGGGGTCTCGGAAGACACCCGGTTAATTACTCTCGCGGGTTAAACCCGTGAGATACCTCCGATTAAGCTACGCTGGTCGTCGTCGTCTGTCTTCGCTTCACGTTCTCCCATGCATGATGGTGATGGTGGTGCAGATGTGTGTGAGTGGGCGCCGGCGGTGTTCGCGGCCTCATCGGTCCGCACGCCGGTGTTGGTGACGTCGTCTTGATGTCGACTCTGTTCGCCCTGCCGTTTTAGTCTCATCGGTGTTGGACGGTGTGTTGGTTTATATTGTTGTTGAAGACATGCATGGAATAGTGTAGCCCGGATGACCCGACGACGTAGGAATTGCATCAGAATTAGATTATAAAAGTAAAATGATCAACGCGAATGATAGCCGAATTGGTCATGGCTGGGAAGTTTAATACGCAGCAGCCCCAAATGAGTATGAATCTGCAAACTCATTTTTGCTTGTCACAATGTACAGTAGGATGCATGCATGTCTTGTTTTGTTGGCTCGTCACCGTATACAATAACATGCACAAGTCAGTCAGCATCCGCGACATGGGACGGCTCCGCAGCGTAGCGCCCTGGCGGCTGCCTCGACTCCCTTTGGCGTGCTCCAGTGAGGCAAAATGACAAAAAAAAAAACCTTCTCCGGCGAGCAGCGGATGATGACGAGCATCGCTTGGCGGCGTTGCGTCATCTACGGACTCAGGCGGCTCGGCGATGTCCCCGGCAACTCCGACGAGATGGCTTACGACGTAGCTGGAGCTGGTGACGCCTTGCGGGCACCGAGTAGTGGCACTCCGGCCGGCGTTCTCCTCGAGCAACCAGCCGATGAGTTCGAAGATGGTAACGTCGACGAGAGCGAGCGGACGTCAGTGATGTCGCGAAGAGGAGGCTGCGACCGGGAAGGTGACAACGTCCAGCGTCTCGGCGACATCACAAGGCGTCGTGGGATAGAGGTTGCGGCCGGCGGTGCGTCCGACAGGCGGAGAGGACGCTATATCCGGCGGGCCGAGCAGCACCAGAAACTCGCCTCGTCGCCGTGTTGTGCATGCATGACGATCTGAACAGAAAGAGCAGGAAAACAAAAGAAAACTAAGAAGCTGTACCCATGGCAATGGCTGGGTACGTGCTCCGGCGACCGTCTCCTCCTCCGCGCGCCTCCTCGCCGGACGCCGAGGCACTGCGGCCAACGTCACCGACCGCCGAGCGCCCGTGTTCTCGCTGGACGCCGAGATTCTCCAGCCAAAATGGTGTGTGTGTCTCTCTCTGTCACTTTCGTATGCGTGTGTTCCTCCGTTTCTGTGTGTTCTCTTCCTCCCCTGTATATGTTGGGCTCTGCTGACTACTGCCAAGGCTAGACATGGTGCAGCGCCTGACGGCGGCGGCTGCCGCAGCGTGAACGCGCAGGCTCTCGGCTCCTGCCTCGGTCCTCGACCTCTCTCCGCTGCCTCCGTCGCCCCCGTCTCTCCCTCTGCTCCGTGAAATGGCTGGTTCTTTTATAGCGTGAAGGGGATGCAGTTCTCTGCCCAGTGCACGCATGGCTCACATATGGATGGCAAGCCAATCAGTTGATTCTACGATTTTGCAATTCCTTCCATATGTTATGATTTCTTCCAATTAGCCAGGATCATACTCAATATGATTCCATCCAAATTATACCGGCGTGATGCGGAGCAATTAGTTCCTTGTATTCGTATATGCGTGCACACTGCATATGGCAAGGGATTCTCTAGACAGAGCTACATTGCCTTTATATTTCTTGAGTTTCTATGCAAGCACGTACATGGTTTTCCATGCAAGCAATCCAAGCAATCCACTGCCGGCAAATCACGTGATTAGCATCCTCTAATGACGATGCTACAGTGGCATGCTTCCATTCAGATTAATAAAAAGAAAATTCATATTATCACCTGAAGCAATACCATGAGCATATACACGTCTGTACTCTAGGCACTAGAGCAGATATTGGCACGTGTCACATAACATTCATGCATATATGCTCGTGTATGTCAGATTCTACCATTAGTGATAATTAATCACTAATTTTATTATTATACTGTTATTCATGAGATTAATATTTTGACGCACCCTATTTCTTATAAAATAAAAAAAAGGTGTACAAAATATCATCGAACAAAATGCCCCCTCACCAAGTTAAATTCGAGCGTGGAGCGGCTCGGAATTAACTTGGTGAAAATTTTCCATTTCCTGAGGAACAATAAATTAAGTACCACAGCATTTTTTTTTAATTTCATAACTGCAAGCAGAGTTCAAGCACCGAATAAACAACCAAGACGAACTTGGTGGTTTTTTCTATGTTGAAGAAGCGCATGTAGCTGCCGCCATACTGCTTAAAATACATTTAATCCCTTCTAGCATATCTCACGGTAGCTGTAGATTATGCCACCAAATTTTGCAATAAAGGGCTATGTGATTTTTTTCACTATGGTATATAGTCCACCAGGATGTACTGAGGCAAAATAAATGCATGCCAGCGACTCATGAATTAACATACTATAAGGCGAAAATCCATGCCATTGTCGAAAAAAAAAATTCTTCAGACCTGTATATTGATGATAAGGTCTAAAGTAAGTTAGTTAGGCGAACGGCCATGCCATTGTTAACAAACATCCCTCGGACCTGTGTATTAGTGATAAGGTCCAAAGTAAATGGATTAGGCGAACAACCATGCCATTATTAACAAAATATCTTTGGACCTCTATATGACTGATGAGATCCGAAGCAAATGGATGAGGCGAACAACCATGCCATTATTAACAAAATACTCCTCAGACCTGTATATTCTAGATGGGTCCAGAGTAAATACATGAGGCAAAAATCCATGCCATAATATGTCCTGGCCACAGCGGGAAAAAAAAGTGCCGTGTCCTGAGAGAATTTTATCAACCCACACACGATCGTCAAAATTTCACGATGTCAGCTGAATGAGTTGAAGGGTTTCACAGATTCACACTAGCCGCACTGGCGTGTTTCACTGCTCCCAAAATATTCATAGCGGCATATCCATCACTATTTACCAGAAATCAATAGTCATCTAGGAGACATATTGATACCGGAGTCTAAAGTTCTTTTAAGAACAAGTGAGACTAAAGTTCATGCCCAAGGAATAAGAAATCGATTTTCAGGCCCGAGACATATATTAATGCCAGGCGTATAAGGAATTAAGAATATTTGAGGCTTAAATTAGTGCCATCGATAAAATATAATTTCTAAGACCAGGTATAAATGGTCTCAAGAATATTTAAGGCGGAAATCCATGCCAAAAATTTATTCTTCAAGGGATCGATACCAGCATGCAGAATTGCGCGGCAAAAGTGTATGCCCCAGAAAAAAAATTATATCTGTTAAGACAATGACAGGCGAAGGTCCATGCCGCAAATTCATTCTTCCAACTAGACGGATGGCACATGTTAGTCTGAAGAATTGTGAGGCGAAAATACGTGCCTTCGATAAACAATTATATATTTCTTAAAACCCTTCGCGAATGGTTTTAAGAATATTTGAGGCGAAAGTCCATGCCAAAATGATGATTTATTCTTTAAACCGGCCTGGCTGTAGATTAATACCAGTGTAAAGAATGGTGAGGCAACACTACATGCCCCCTGTAAACATATATATATTTCTCAAGACCAACGATGATGAACTGTCTTAAGAATATTGTGGCGCAAATCCATGCCGAAAATGGGATTCATTCTTCGAACCTGACATCAGATTAATGATGGTCTAAAGAATTGTGTGGCGAAAATTCATGCCACTACTAAAGAAAACATGTGTAAGGCGTAAATCCATGCCTTTCCCAATCCATGGCGAAAGAACATGCCATTTCTTGAAGGGTTTTATCAATCAAGTCGCGACCATTTAAACTCCACGGTGCCAGCCGACTTGATCGAAGGGTTTCACAGATTCACACTAGCCGCGCTGGCGTGCTACACTGCTCCCATTTATTGATAGCAGAATCACCATCACTATAGGTATAAATAAATTACCATCATGGATGATTTAAAGCGGAATAGACCATCACTTATACAAAATGATAGTGTGGCATAAGGTAGATGCATATAGTACTATCAGAATGAACCATTGCTAGGCATCAATTTGAATTGACCATGTAGGTAATAAAAGGAATAGCTCCACAAAACAGATGCTAGGTAATCCAAGTGGAATAAACCATCACTGGGAATCAAGCGGAATGAATCATCGATGAGAATCAAGCGGAATTAAACATCACTTGGAATCAATGGGGATTTAACATGGTATTTAGTTGACTCCAATAATGGAACGATGAAATTTTGTTTCGAAGTAACAGGGTCAATCCGGACACCATATAATCAAAGCAGAATTAACCATTGCTTCAATTAAAGGTAAAGGCCATCATCAAAGATAGGTGTCGTATCACTCCTTATATTGGAGATTGTAGTCGAGAAACATATTAGCTTAACAAAACAAAAAAAAAACTTTTACTAGACGAAATGTTTTTTGAAGCTAGTGTTGGCTTTTCCATTGGCTGCCAGCTATAGAGTGACATCAGATAGGCTGCCAAAGGACTTAGTCATTGAATATCGTCGAAAAACCATGACGAATATAGCAACACAAAATGTTTTGTGATTGTATGTGTAGGAAAACATGTTTTGGCAAGGCTACCAGTTGACAATAGACCTCCCAATGCTTGTCTCATCGAACCTAGAGACTTGGGTGGGCTAAGATTAGGAATGGTTTTTTTAGGACATCGGCTATGGAATAATGCCATTACTTTTGCTGAAGGGTGTTACATGGCTACTCTCCTTCTTCGGATCAAATGTGTGATATGCTTGATTCGCTACTTTGATATTCTGGAGACTTAAACATCAAGAGCTTCTTATCTTCTTATTCCCTCTTTTTTTTTTTTGATATCCTTGATACTTCTTGCTTGAAGATTGAACGATCCCATCTAAAATATTGTTTGATGGTCATAGCTTGATTGTAAAATTTCTTTCAATAATTGTACTTCTTCATATGACATGTCGGAGAACCATCCCCTTGGGAAATCAGATAGTAGCCATTCAACTTTGTGACTAAAGAACCCCTCACAGGCTTTTTTTTTTTGGTCCCTTGTTATCACCTCGCAGGGTTGGCAAGTGGCTGCACACTGCACCACAACTTATGTTGGGACAGGTAGCCCTTTCATGCTCTTTATCTCTATAGTCTTCCCCTGGGGTTTTGTGTCTCCACCGGTCTGAGACGCATTGAGAAAACGAGGGACATGTTAACCTCGCTAATCGGTAGTTATCCGAGCAATTATTTCCATTGCCCCCGGTAGCCACTGCTTGACATGTGTGTTGTGTGATGAAAGTAGATTGATTCTTTTTCTTGATTAGTTTTGGACAAGTCCTAGGGCAACCAAATCTTCAGTCGTGAGCATGGCATGATATAGAGAAAGCCAGTTGCCCCTGTTTCATATGGGAACTGAATGGAATGTTGTAAAAGAACCTTTTTTAGAAAATGAAGGCTATAATTGCATAGCGCTTCCGCCATTGTCTGAGGAGAATATATTGGACAAAAAAAAATGAGCATTGGTCTACAATTCTGCATTTTCATGGGGATTGGGCGATATTCTTGAGTAGATATGTTCAATGCCTTGGGTGGTGAATGAGAGAGAGCTTGGCTTTAGCACAAGCTAGGTACTGAAAAAAAATGTGGCCACCCAGAAGCGAGTATATGATAGCTTGAATAATCTTGAAATGCTTGAGAATGAGGTTGTTATGTGTTTCATTGCCATTACATAGTGTCATGGTCTCCGTGTATATGGTTTGAACAGTGGTATGAACGTATGGGAATCAGGCTTCGTTAGAAGAGACACAAAATCAATAGATGTGTCTCAATGATGGCACTGCTAGAGTGATAGTTGCAAGTGTATACGCATAGCACGGCATCAACAGTTTCTCTTAGATAGTACAACCAAATGGCAACCTTTCTAGTATGGAACTAGCTATTGGGCTGTCGACAGTTTTTTTTGAGGCCCAAAGCAGTCAAATCTTTTCACCTCACGATCAAAACCGTTCTAGTATATGCTTTCAGCAACTCATATGATGAATTGAGCAGAAAGCATGGAAACAATGACAGATCATTTGATTAATCATTTTTTAAAAGAAAATGTGAGTCAATCGTCTTGGTTCAGAACCCTGGATTGTTTGATGGAGTCCTGCATTGCTCTTATATTTGTACATATATAGAGAATGGGATGGAGCCATTCACATGTAGCTCAGACAAACTGAGAGTTGTATGGGAGAAAGCCTTCCTGACATTGGTGGAGTATTGATGTGTCACTTTTATTATACCTTTGATGGAAAATACACAGGCATGAGCATTTAGCTTCCATATGACTTTGGTAACTTGCATTGGTTGGCAATACATAGTTTGCAAACCATCCAACTCACATGAACGACGTCATCTCGGGTTAGAAGAGCAGCATGACTTTGCTTTGCTGATGTTTAGCACAAGGAATTTGACCTCACTGCTACAAAATAAATATACTCTTCTGCCTTATGGATTGCCTTTGCCTTGCCAACACATAGCAAAGTAAATACGCCTCGTAGAATAGCGATAGGAGCCACTAGGGGTGAAAACGGATCGGATTCGGACGGATATTAGTCATACCATATCCTATACCATATTTTTTAATCGGATTCGGAGGCGGTGCGGATAATGTGCGGATGCGGATGCGGAGCGGATTATTTCGGATGTCGGAAATGGTGCGGAGTCGGTGCGGACTCGGCTCGGAAACGGATGAAAATAATCGGATGTGACATGTATATACAATCGATATAACATATGATCATCTGTACAATGAGCAACAATGAGGTACCAATATCACAATTCGTATGACTCATGAAAGCACCGATCACATCATATATAATGTCAAGTTGTTAACATTGACTTGTCTTCTGTCCAAAAGCATGTAATCAACACATACAGTATTGACATCACGATATATCGCATTCACATAACACGTAAGACATAGAAGTTCACAAATGTTAGAAAAAAAGGGTATCACATGACATAGGTGATAGAACATTGGAGGTCCAGAAATGATGTCCAATTCTCATAGAGTACTACTAATAAGTTGCATACTGCATATGACATAATAACACATATCCAACTAAGGTCAAAAGGAGATGATCGAGAGAAGTCTCGATGAAAAAATTGGTTGACGCGACGCCGACAGAGTCACGGACTGAACTCCTGGATAAATTGATGGATAAGGTGGACCTGGATGGGCTGAATCTTTACACGATGAAAATGCTCATGTCAAATGGGCCAATTTGAGTGGTTATATGGGCTGTGAATTTCGGATTATCCGCCAAAACGTTTATCGGATAATCCGCTTAAAATAGCGGATAATCCGTATCCGCCGGATATTACCGATACCATATCCGCATCCGCATCCGCATGCAACTATCCGCATCCGCATCCGCATCCGGCCGGATATATAAAAACCCTTATCATATCCTCACTTCGGACGGATTCGGAGCGGATCGGATCGGATAATATCCGCTCCGTTTTCACCCCTGGGAGCCACCGGTGGAAATCTTGCAGACACCAGCTGCAACACGTGCGCTCTAGTTGAGTTTACGAGCATGGAAACATTGCCAGCAGCACAGCGACTGCACCGGCAGCGATGACAATCTTGAGGTCGAAATCGGAGGCAGTCGTGGAGACGCCGGTGATGGCGTCGGCAGAGTTGGCGACCACGAGGATATCAGGGAGGTCAAGGCCGGATACTATGACAGGTTTGAACTCTTCAGTTGAGGCGGTCATGTGAATACCAGCAATGGCTCAAGTGTGGTGACGGCGCTGACAGCGGTGAGACGCTTGAGTATATCACAGGCAGCAGCCAAGATGTCGATGCCTTGGTGCATATATAAATGATGCTGGCTGTGATGACTAGCATGAACACATCAGTGGCAACAGTCGTGAGGACGATTTTGGTGGTGATTAATTTGTGAGCATCACCAACGGCTTCCGTGAGCTGTTGGCAGCAGCACATGTGTGGGCAGTGGCATGCTAAGTGATCAAAGTGAGGCACTATCTCGAGTATGAGGTTGATGCTAGCAGTAGCTAATAAACCTGCAACAACAGGAGTGTGAGGATTGCACACCGTGGGGTTGGCGAGTGTGACGAGGTCACCATTGATTCTATGGCGAACATGGATGTCAGCGGTGGCATGACCATTGAGGGTCTCTGTTCAGTGGAGATGAAAGAAGCAAGTTGGCCTTGACGATGTAGCAGTGGACTCAGACATGTCGAGTTGAACACTGCCGATGCTATATATGCATCCTAGAGGCTTGTTGCAAGCGACATTGTGATGTCCGTGGGCTAGCCACGGCAAGAAGATCGAGGTCCGCTTGTTAGCGGCGGACTCGGTGACCACGGTGCTGTGGACAACATAGCTACGAGGAGGGAGATGGCTTGGCGACATCTGCAGCTGCTCCGTTGATCCACGACGCGCTCCGGTAGGGCGGCGTAACGACATCCTCCTCCTACGGATGATGATCGGTGGACGAGGATGAGCATTGCTCGACAATGGCAATAAGGTCTCATGTATTGTGGATGCAAGCAGCTTGGTGACGTCCACATCGGCTCCAACGACCCTCGACGTAGTACAGCAGGGTAGCGACAATGGAGAGAGCGAGCATCATGGACAGATAGCTTCGCTCACTTTCGTGCTTGCTGATGGTCAGGGCGCTCATCCTCCTGCCGGACGCGGTGCTTCGGCCGAGGTCGCTCGCCATGGCCGATGTGCTCCGGCTGTGTACATGTTGTTGCTCCGCCGTCGGTCGGTGTGTATTGTTGGTGCGGCTGGATAGGAATAGATGTGTTGGTTGTATATGAATGCCAAAGTTGATGGTCTACTAGCCACCGGCGTGTGCGCGTGCGCCGCAGATGCCTTTCTCCTCCTTTGGCCTCTACCTCCCTGCAGGGCCGGGCGCCGGTGATGTGCAAGCGCACCAGCTATGGATGAGTAGATGGATCAGTTCTCTTGCCACTGTGTTCTACCTCTGCCCTCTCTGTATAGTGAGATGGCCTCCCTTTTACAGTGGAGATGAGCTGGTTCACAGCCAGCTGCATGCATGGCTTTATCGATATATGCATGGCCAGTTGTCCAACTAAATACTCCGGTGTTCATGTCATGGTAGTAAGTTCAGAGAATTTTGACATGCTCCCCGGCACAAATTTAGGTACGAATTCGCTTGCCCCGGTTGAGCATCTTGAATTCTCGATTTCTTGAGCACTTCACAACCTATGTGTCACGCCCCGAACTAGCCCCGAGCGGAACTAGCCCGTGACGCTCCAAATTAACCTGTTAATCGATACCAGTCCCAGGAGACAGTGCTGGTATCACAGGAAGACAGAATATCACAGCAACAGAGGTCTCTTTATTATAGAGTAGGATTACAGTCATGTTGGGCTACGGACAGACCCCGAGCTCACAACTGCATTACAAAAGAGGAAGCGAAAGCCAAGACTTGGACCAAACATCACAGGCGCGACTTGGGAACTAGGCCGAAACCCTAAAACTCATCGAAGCCAACTTGCTCCTGGAAGAACTCCTCGTCAGCGGGATCCACATCACCTTCTTCAGCAACTGGGGGGGGGATTATTTATATAGAGCAAGGGTGAGTACAGGAGTACTCAGCAAGCCATGGGAATTTAAGTGTTTAATGCAGGCTTCAAAGGGAAAGGATGTTGTTTTTCGCAATTGATTTTATTTAAGCTTCTTTTTGAAATCATCTAGGTGAGTGCTTCTCAAACGACACGGATGAGACAGTGCGTCTCGCCCAGTCGGAGTATGTGCAATGTATCAGTCTTTAAATCACACAGGGTTGGCATCCGGCCAACAGTTTTCAAACGGCCAACCGGCCAATAGCTTTTTAAACGGCCAACCGGCCAACAGCTTTTAAACGGCCAACCGGCCAACAGCTTTTTAAACGGCCAACCGGCCAACAGCTTTTAAACGGCCATCCGGCCAACACTTTTTAAACGGCCATCCGGGCCCGGCTGATCCCATCAGCCACAGGTTTCCAAACATCGAAACCAAACCACACCAGCAATTTCACAAGCAGTTGTCAAACAAAAACTACGCTTGGAATCACCTCACATCCGCCCATGACCGTGGGCACGGCTGTTCGAACAGTTTGTTAATCCTCTGCAGAGGGGGTACACTTTACCCACACGACATTACTAACCCGAATCATCCAGCCCGTGTATAACGGCCACGTCTGGTGACCTAAAGGCTTTCATGACAAGGCATTTCGAGAGCAGACACAGGTTCGCCATATGCCGACGAGGGGGGTCCCAGACCGACAACAGGTTAGGTCCCAGACCATGCTGTGCCAGGAAACCCGGGGGTCCTCCCCGACACCACCCCGAAGAATCCACATGCCTCTCGGCATCAAGGCTCCCCTGATTAGCAATTTACTCAGCCAGGGGTGTCCCATTCCACCCATGTGGTTGCACTTGTCTTATGTTTGGATGAAATTCCAAGGAATCGGTCCTTAACTGCAAGAGCAGGAAACCGTACCCCTGGTACGTTCCCTGGTCCGCGATTTTAGAAATTCATTTAGTTCGCAAACACCGACCCAGATGTCGGGTTTTCAAAGTCTTTCGTAAAACCCAAGTTTTACCCATCATTGGATATTTTAAATTGGGGGGGGGGAGTGTTTCGATGCGCGTGCCCGGGGGCCCACACATCGAAGCACAACAGTCGACGAAGGAGTTTTAGGTATTCAATAATTCACGGAGGGTAATTGCAGCAATGTAGGATTGGGGCCGACGGGCTATCCCGTAAATCACGGCCAATTACTTGTGTGAGTCCTAACCATGCAATATTTGCGGAAAAGAAATACTTAGATTTAAATTATAGGTGCAAGATGATCAAAGGTGACTTGCCTTGCTCGAGATCTTGAGCTTGATCCTCGAAATCCTCGCACTGCGGGTCTTCGGGCTCCGAAACTACACGCGGAACGGGACAACTCAACAAACAGCGAAAATAAAGCCCTATTATTGACCTCTAAGCGTGCCATTAGATAGATCTCGAGATTGGGAGAATTTTGGAAGTTGAACGGAGTCAATCGGATGTACGGTTGAGAAGATATTGAATTTCTAAGATTATTGGATTTTTGGTCTAAAGGAAAAAGGATTTAATTAAATCCTTTTGGAAAAAGAAAAGGAAATAAAGGAAGGAGGGAGGGGAATTAGACTTCTCGGGCGGCTAGGGCGCGGCCCGAGAGGAATTGGGCGGCTCGGCCGAGCTAAATGGGCCGGCCGGCCCAAAAGGTCGGCCCAACACGCGGGCGCGGGCGGAGGAGAGAGAGAGCGCCGGTGGGCCGGGTTCACCACGCGCGGTCCCGGGTGGGACCCGCTTGTCGGTGACTCGGCTCACCGTGAGCTAGGTGCACGCGGCGCGGCTAGGGTTTGGAGGGGAGACGTGGCGCACGCGCGCGGCTTGCGGCGGACGCGGACGCGGCGGGCCCACGCGCAGCCTCACGGCTCGCGGTGGACCGCGCGCACGGGGAGCGGCGGACCGGGGTCGGCTCGACCCGGTCGCGGCCGACGTGGCGCCGACGTGGCGGCCACGCGGGCTGGCGAGAGGAAGACGACGACCCCGGCCGAAATGGACGGCGGTCGGCGGCGACGAGCGACGGGAAGAACTACTGCGATTCAAGCGAAGGCGATTACACCGGGAGATCGATCGGGACGAGAGGAGACGAGCCAACGGCTCGGATTCGCTGAAGGGGGCTCGACGGCGACGGATTGCGGCGACGACCGACGGCGGTGAGAGAAGAGGGGAACGGCGACGGCGGCACGAGGGGCTAATCCCCGGCGGTGGGAGCATCTACACGACCACGGGAGCCCTTTTCTAGCGCCGGATTGGGCGGAGATACGCCGAGGAAGGCCGGCGACGAGAGCCGCTTCCGAGCTCGGGCGGCGACGGCGGCGAGCACGCGGCGAGCAAGGGCAAGGCCCGGGGCGGCGCCGGCTAGCTACGGGGAGGCTACTCGAGCTTCTACCTAAATCTAAGGGGAGGAGATGAACCGAGGAGGGAGAACGGAGGGGAACGCTACCGTGCGGTGGAGGGCGCCGAGACGAAGGCCGACGGCGCGGGAGGATTCTCTCCGGCCTCGGGCCGGGGAAGGGGAAGGAGAGGGGGCGCCCGGAGTCCTCTTCCGCGTCCACGGACGCGCCGGCTCCCACGGCACGCGACGGCGGCGGTGGAAGAGAGAGAGGTGGCAATGGCGCGGTGGAACGAGGGAGAAAATCGGAGGGGGGGGAGCTCGGTTAAATGGGGCGGCAATGTCGGTTCGGGAACCGACTTGGGACGGTCACGGGCGAGCTGGCGCCCGGCGCTCGCGGCCAAAGCGGCGACAGGAGGGTGACGCCGGCGAGGGAGAGAAAAAGAAAAGGAAGAGGGAAAAGGGGAGCTCGCCCCTTTCCTCTTCGGGAAAAGGAGGGTGAAAGAGAGGGGGCGACGCGGAGGCTCTGCCTCCGTGTCTTGGACGCGGGCGCGGAGTGGCGGGACCGAGGGGATGACGACGGCGATGACGGCGGCGCGGTTTTGGAACGGCGCGGCGACACGGCGGCAGGCGCGGGGCCGGCGCTGACGGCGGCGGCGACTGGCCGGTCGGCCACCACGACGCGCGCGCGCGGGAGTTTGGACGGGGGCGCGGGTGAGGCGGTCGGCGCGGCGCGGGGGAAGGCGGTGCGAGGCGCGGCTCTCGCGCGCTCGCGCACGCGCACGCGCGGGCGCGGCGCGGGAGCGGCGCGAGAGAGGAGAAGAGAAAGAGAGATGGATCGGGAGGCTGAGGGAGAGAGAGAGAGAGAGAGAGAGAGAGAGAGAAGGAAATGGGCCGAGAGGGGAATTCGGCCCACGAGCCGAGGGAGGCAAAATAGACTTTGGCAGAGGATTGAATTGGAGGGAATTGGATTCGGAAATTGGATTCGACGGAGGATCGGGGATTCGAGATCGGGAATTGGCACTGGGACTGACAACAAACAAGAAACGGATTTCGCAATTAGGGTTTTTAAGAATTAATTTTCCCGCTAGGCGCCACGACGGAACGGGCGCTACACTATGAGGCTGCTTTCGAAATCGCAAGTGCCACCGGTGTTGAGATCATACTTCATCGACGCCATCACGAAACCCTAATCTGGGAACCAGCTCTGATACCACTTGTTAGGAAACGATAGGCGAACAAACGATAAGGAACAATAGATCAATCACAAAAGACACGAGATTTAACGTGGAAAACCCTCCCAAAACATGAGAGAAAAAAACCACGGGCGCCAGCCAGCAAAATATCTTCACTATATCTGAGGTGAGGTTACATCGCCGCACGGCGGCTTACAAGAGGTATATATATAGTGGATCATCATCCCTTTTAGGGTTCCACTATATATATACCTCTTGTAAGCCGCCGTGCGGCGATGTAACCTCACCTCATATATAGTGAAGATATTTTGCTAGCTGGCGCCCGTGGTTTTTTTCTCTCCTGTTTTTTTCTCTCCTGTTTTTTCTCTCCTGTTTTTTTTCCACGTTAAATCTCGTGTCTTTTATGATTGATTTATTGTTTCTTATCGTTTGTTCACCTATCGTTTCCTAACAACCGGGTTGTTATCATTATAGAAGAAAGTAGCTCTTAACCAGAGCATTTCATCAACCATCATGCGTGTTGGAGAAAGAACACGAAGGACAACTCAACGGTCATTTCTGTGTATCAAAGATGGGAGGACAACCGGTGAAATGAAACTGTAGCACTATGGCAGTATATTCGCTACTGACATGAGCCCAAATTGATGACTCCAAATTAACATCACCAGCAATCACCATGATCAGCTTTGCAGCTAGAAAATGCTAGTGTCCACACCGTGGTTGTTAGCTCCATTGGGCTAGAAACTCTCACTTCCCAAAAGAAGAAATATTTGTAAGAAATTCCTCGATTGCCCCCAATTGAGCTTGTTGATAACTTGAGCACTTCCATGAGCTGCATTCAAAATCACAAACAAGTGCAACCAGGTTGTCTTCACTGGATTCCCCTTTCTTGATGGGAGCCCTTCCATAAGAAGAAAAACAAATAGCTCTAACCAAAGGTCTTCATCAACCATCATGTTTGTCGGAGAAGAAAGCGAAGAAGAATTCGACGACCATTTGTGCGCAGCAAAGATGGGAGGAGAACCATGTCCCACTGGGCGTGCCATTTTGTTTGGAGAGGAAAAAAAATTTAATTTTTTTCTCTCCAAACATGCAGCTAGCCACAGTGGTGACTGTAACTTAGGATTGGTTTGGTTTAATTTGTTTCCTAAATAGACTTTACCAAATTTTGTCAGTGCCAAATTTTGGCAAGTTTTGGCATTGACTAATTTTGATAAGGCAAAGTTGTATTTGGATTGAAGCCAAAATAGCCTAAGTTCACTATTGAAATGGCCTATTTTCTTAGGCATGCCGAAATTTGGCTTCAAACCAAATAGACACTAAACACTATTGAAATTGCCAAATATTGGTAAGCCTAATTTAGGCCTTAAACCAAACCAGCTCTTAAGGACTGCACTCGTTTCAGGCTATCCATTTTGATGATGAACATTCATTTTGATGAAAAACTGACCAATGGCCAGTTTGTATTGTTTGCTCCAAAACCACAAGATACTACTCACTTTCCTCCATCTGTGGGAGTAATTGATGGTCAACCACTCTTGGGTAGTGACATTGATGATTTGCTTCTCATGATGAAATAGCAGCTCTGTGGCATATTCTGTGCAGTATATATATGAAAATTCTAGAGACTTCCCAATCCTAAGCTAGTAAGTTGCAAATTGTCTAAGGAAATAAAGATGGATGTATATGAGGATGCTCCTAGCGTTGCATGTTTTGTGTGACAAGAGTGAAGTGCTTATGTGTAGAAGGCCCTCGAGCTATTTGTGAAGTTGGCTGTTTGTTTACGTAGTTTATATATAGTGACATATCTTAATTATTACATATATACTAGTTACTCCCTCCGTTTCACAATGTAAGTCATTCTAGCATTTTCCACATTTATATTGGTGCTAATGAATCTAGACATATATATCTATCTAGATTCATTAGCACCAATATGAATGTGGGAAATGTTACAATGATTTCTATTGTGAAACGGAGGAAGTATAAATGTAGGCCATTTTACATTCGTGTGACATGATTACATAAAAAAAATAGTGGGTTCAAAAATTGGAATGCCATTCTTTTATACACAATTGGTAAAGTTGTACTGATCAAATTACCAAACGACAACATGTGGAACGATGTGATAATGTCTCAATGGCACAACGTCTTCAGCGATTGAGCGACTAAAATAGTAGTATATGAAAATGCAACTAGCTCTTCTCAACATTAATTAATCTCTTCACAAAAGTAGCTTGCTTTGCTCTTCAACGCTCTCACTACGGTTTTGTACTCGATCGTGGAGTAATCTTATATAGTTTGCTCCTTCAAAATCATTGTTCTACTGCCATATGAAATTTCATGGTTTAAATCCAATTGATCATCTGTTGCATAGCTGTATGGTGACCCCCGGTGTATAATCGTTTAATGGTCTGAGCATGATCAATGCTACGATTCTGGTTGTCACCGCGCCGCGTCTTCCAGATGATGAGTGCCGATCGATTGATGTGTTTCGCTATGGTCAGTCATCTTCTGTTTCATCATCTTCTTCGAACATCATTTTCCTACCATACCAACATGATTAGGTGTTCTCAACATCGTGCCATTTTTTCCAGCGATCCCTGTGTGACCGTTCGAGTGGAATGGATATCTGGAGCCACCCCAATCCTGATGGGTCCTAATTCTACACAAGTTTTGGAAATATAGGATTGTGCACAAAGTGTATGATATTTCAAGGATCGTAGAGAACGGCGCTAGTAGCAAGCAAACTGCTATAGGCACTTAAGCTTTTGTGTGGTTCCAGCCATATTCATCAGCACTTTCAAATTGAGTATATGTTTCTCTATGACTCAGCACTATTTAAATCCCCATTTATGGTTTAGCTCAATTGCACGTAAGAGCATGAGGCTTCATGTCCTACTACATGAGTCACGAAAAAATGGCACAGGTTTTCCTTGCACATACATGTAATTTGTGTTTTACAAAGCTAGTCTCCAAGACATGTTAACCACGCAGGTCTAACTGCTGTCACTACAGTATTATTGTCCAATACTTTTGTATCTTGAGAAAGAACATGAATAGTACTCCCTCCGTATTTTAATGTATGACGCCGTTGACTTTTCGACCAACGTTTGACCATTCGTTTTATTCAAAAATTTTGTGCAAATATGAAAAATATTTATGTCATACTTAAAGAATATTTGATGATGAATCAAATCACAATAAAATAAATGATAATTATATAAATTTTTTGAATAAGACGAATGATCAAACGTTGGATAAAAAGTCAACGGCGTCATATATTAAAGAAAATTTGAATTAGTTACGCATCATATACATAATAGATTGTCGACGATTTCTACTGCCAATTAGCAGAAGCAGGGAAGACATGTGACTATAGCCGTAGACATGGCGAGCAGCAGAGCGCCTGGATTCAAGTGGTAGACGACGACGTACAGGGCGAATTCGAAGGCGGTGGCAACAAGATGGCCGTGCCAGAGAAGCAGCTGAATCGCTTCGTTCACTTGGTTGCGATGACCGAGAGGTTGGGCAACGCCCTTGGGACGCTAGTCTTCACCTGGGCGACCGTCGTCCTTCTCGGCGTTAGATTATACGGGTTATAAGTATCTGAAATAAAGTGACAGGACAGCGAAGGAGTACGACGATCATTGCTCATAACGCTATTCCAATGGTGAGAATTTTTAGATGTTTGCATAATGACGTGACATGGCATATCAATAGATAGCAATTTTGTTGGCAGACTGCCACAACAATTGTCAAATCAGTTAAACTGCTTGCGCCGTGGAATATGTACTATTGGGATACCTGTAGCAGCCGATTAATTGCAAAGGGCATAACCTATTCTTGATGCCTCCTAGTCCAAAACATCGTGGTATGTATGAGCCGTTGTGAACGAGGACCTTGAGATTTTGGAGGGATTCATTGTGTTATACGGTATACATATCGCATACTATTTGTGGCGCAAGAGGAAGTACATAGCGGTTAGATCAATTGCCAATCATCTAAAAAAGAAATATATATAGGCAATAGCAATAATGCAAACTGAAAGAGTTCATATAGCCCCCATAAACTTTAAAGATTGAATTGTCCAGGCGGTCTCTAAATTTGTACTGTCATCAAGGTTCCTAAACCATTACAGCACAAACAGTCTCTAGAGACGGTTTTTATACACTGTAGAGACGGCTATACCCGTCTCTAATGGTGGTAGAGACGGTTTTAGCAACCGTGTTAGAGGCGTTGCCATTGCTCCTGTGTCAAATGATTAGAGACGGTTTGAAAAGCCGTACGTATAGTTAGAGACGGTCGGAACCATCGCTACATAGATAACTCGAAATTCAAATCAAATTTCTAGACACATGGAAAACCATCTCTACTTTAATACCGTCCTTAGCAGTGTTGGTTACACGAGAATAATTAATACAACTTTATTCATAAAATTCATAAAACAATATCACCAGATTAAATTACCATCAGATCACAACAAAATTTTTAGCACCAGTACTTCGTATTGAAACAAACAAGTAATATCCATACATTGTTCCCAATGAAAATGCTTAAACATTCTTTCCGATAACAGTGAAACAGTAGCTTGTTAAACAAGATAACTAAAAAAAATCCTAATGCAGCAAGTAGTATGGAATGATATAGTTGCCACTGTAAATCTATATCTTCACTCTTCTTCAGTTGAAGGCTGAGAAGATGCTCTCTGACTGGGAGATGGCGCAGTATTTGGTGCCTGAACTTCTTGGTTTTGATTAACCTGAAAATGAATCCATGAATGCATTATTTTCCAAGCTTATGCATATGCCCATATAAGTTGCTACATTTAAAACTAGTAATCTTGGGCCCATACCTCACTTGTTGGGATGAGCCTAGTAAGGGATGGTGGCAGCCTAGCCAACAAATTGTCCTCGGGATGTTTCTCTGCCATATATGAGACCATAAAACTTATGAAAGCATTGACATTATGGAGCTGGTTCCTTGTTCATTGATTGCTGATATATTCAAAAACCTTCCACCATAATAGTTTGTAGGAGTAATGGTTGGACCCATGCCTCTAACTCTACCACTATGATCCTTTCCAAACACATCCAACATAGCTTGTTCAAAATCAGCTTCAGTGAGTTGTTGACCATCTACTCTTTTCTCAGCCAATTTCATGTATACCTCATTCTACATTGGAAAAATCATAGACTCTTAGCATAGTGTATTTTGTTGTACAAACAGTTAAAAAAAGATATGTTAGTACCATTTTTTCTTGAGTAGCATCAGTAACATATCTACCATCTTTTGTCTTATGGCATTCATCAAAGAAGGTTTCTCGGTCCACCTCCACCCCATTAACTTCCTATAGTTATAAATCTCAAACGCATGAGGAAATAGAAGAATGAATTAACAAATAAAAGTGCTAAATGACTTGCCAGTTCTTTTCTCTTTCTTGCAAAACTCTTTCTTCCTAAAGTGTGTGGATGCTTGAGTGCATTCTCTTGGTTTCTGTCACTGATTTTCTAACAATACAACATATATCATCATTTAAATGAGCTGAGATAATTCAAAATGACAGCCACTCACTAAAAAGTCCCAACATATATTTACCTTAGAGTCCTCTGAGTACCAGTAGGAAACTAGTGTAGGCCATTGAGATTCATCAACAGTGTTGGGCACCGTTTGCAATACTTGTTCCATAGGTAAGTTAGGCTTGTAATATTTTCCTTTCAGTTTTCCCTTGTATTGCCTCCATTTACCATCTAACTGATGGAGAAGCCAACTCTTATCTCTCCCATCAATTGCAAACTTTCTCTAGTGCATAAAAAAAAAGAGCCAATGGAATTATACTGGGATCACCATAACAGTATGATTTTAAAAACATGGTAAACTAAACATAAATACCTCAACTTCAGTAATCATTTTTTGATGATATATTCTTTTAAAAATTTTGTCATTCCATTTTAGAATATTCAGTGGAGCTAGATGTGGCTTCCTGACTAATGTTCCTAAATAGGATCCAAGAACTGCAGAAGATTGTCAGAAAGGTGCATTGAAACGGTCCAGTTTGACAATAATCTTAACTCCAGCTGGAAGATTTTAAACATTTGCCAATTTTGTTGGTCCCCGACGTCTTTTAATACGTCCATCAGGATCTACAAAGTTTTAAAAGTTAGTATATAAGAAACAATTTTGCAGAAAAATAAACAATATATATTACGATACTCATAGCAGTTTGTGCGCCAATTCTCATTTGATATGTTGTGTTCTTCAACATACTGATCATTCCTTGGTATATCTATTTCTTGATTTTGCACTCCATTCTGCAAAAGATCCAAGCCCTGTAGTGTCTGGGACCTCGCAGCCATTCACACTATATTTAAAAATGGATTAGAATTTTAAAGATATAAGTAACAAGATAACCATTGCATACCAGTTAAAATGACAAAATGAGACCACACATAGCTCCAGATCACACATCTCCATATCTCCAGTTACTAAATGGAAGTGTCTTATAGAAATTACCAAGCAATTGAACAAACAAATACATTAAAAATATATTTGAATGTAAATAACTAAAACTCTAATGCCTTCAGCAAATAAATGCAACAAAATATATCATGTACGACTCATATCTCATCATCTTCATCTCCAACCTTTCCCATGTCAAACAAATCTTGGACATAGAATACTTGTTCAACTTGTGAAGAGAAAACAAATGGATCGTCCATCAGCTTATTTCCAGTGTGTATACCCCGCGAAAAATTCAAAAGAGTAAAACCAAACTCATCTTCCCTCATACCCACGCGATGGTGCACATCATACCAATCACACTTAAATAAGAAGACCTTAAATGCTCCATTATAGTTCAGCTCTATAATGTCTGTAATACGGCCATAATAGCTGATGGCATCACCTTCAGATATATTAACAACACCACTGTTTTAAGTTTGCAGATTATTCTCACGAGAAATAGTATGTAATTTAAACCCATTAATTAAGAATCCACCAAATCTCCTTCCATAGTTACTCGGTTTTTCAGCTATTTTTATGATATTTTCCGTGATGCGTGGATCAGGACCACAAGCATTAAGCATAACCTATAAAAACATGGGTTTTAAACATTAGGCATATTAATTTTACAAAACATAAGTACATGCATGATCTGACTTGTTTTGCCTAACTCATACTAACCTTGTGGTATAGCCAATCATGGAATCGCTCATTAATCAACTTGTCAGATTCAAAAGAAGTGAAAACTGACTTCTTTTGTTTTCTCTTCTCCTCCTCTAGAAATTCTCTACAAATAGCATATTTATATTATTTTATAAATTTTATTTTTTAAAGGTAATGTTCAGTTAGGTACTATACCTACGAAAATCCTCTATTTCATCAAGATGTCGTAAGACATAACGATGGGCCTGAGTAAGTGTTTTTGCATCAAACTTCACATCTTGAGCAGAGCCTATTGTTTCCCCAAAACTATCAAACAAATACTTTTCTTGTTCAGAATTTGTGGGCATGGAAGGACTAGATTTATCAACCCCTTTGAGAAATCTTGCACAGAATGTTAAACATTCTTCCGCTCTGCTATAGACCCTTCGGGATGTGCATGATTACGCACATAGCTCTTCAACCGAACAAAATATCTGAAGTTTGATATCATGATCAAATCAATTACTATAGAATATGTAAATTTTAATGGAACAAATAGAATGAGCATATTTAATTACCTCTCAAAAGGGTACATCCATCTATAGTGTACAGGACCTCCTAATTTAGCTTCATCAACCAGGTGCACAATTAAATGAACCATGATAGTGAAAAAGGAAGGAATAAATAACTTCTCCATTTTACAGTGTCATCAGAACTTGTTCTTTAAGGCTGTCAAGTTCAGATATGTCTAGCACCTTAGAGCACAATGATTTGAAGAAATTGGATAGCTCCTCAACAATTGACATGATATCTTTGTTAGGATAGCAATTTCGCAGTGCAATCGGTAGAAGGTGCTCTATTAAAATATGGCAATCATGACTTTTCAGACCAATGAATTTGCAGCTTTTCATATCAACAGACCTTGCTATGTTTGATGCATAGCCATAAGGCAACTTGATGCTCTGAATAACTGAACATAAAGTTTCCTTACTCTCTCTAGACATTGTGAAGCAAGCCAGTGGTACTATATAACGACTATCTTCTTCCAATTTTGGATGAAGTTCTTGATGTATGCCTAGGTCTACCAAGTCAAGACGTGCTTCGAGATTATCCTTTGACTTGGCATCATTTAACAGAGTACAAACAAGGTTATCACACACATTTTTTTCTATATGCATTACATCAAAATTATGGCGCAAAGACAAGTGCTCCCAATATTGCAATTTGAAGAAAATGCTTTTCTTCTTCCACCAGTCCATAGGATCCTTGGGACTATTTCCTCCAGAACTACTTGTTTGTGAACTCTCACCATCATTTCCCCTCTTTCTTTTAGTTTTCTTCTTTTTGTCAGTACCTTTGCTTGGCTGATCATTTGATTTTCCCATTGTGAAATTTCTGCCTTCCAACTTAGTAAGGTTTGAACTAGTGCTGGGCGCTTGAGGGGCGGTCCTATGTTCCACTTTACCATCAAATGGTTGCGTTTGATTACGGAACTCATACTTACCTAGTAGTCTCCGATCAGGTTCCCATTTTTCTGATTTTTTGAATTTTTTTCTATTCACTCCGTTGCTTGCCGCGTGTTATATGGATTTTCTTTCTAATTTCCTTCTTGTTGGGTAACCGGTTGGATATTTATTCAGGTGACGTATCCGGTGTCTGCGCGATGGTCGATGCTCCCCGCGTATACGTGCCGGTGATCTCTCGTTTTTTTTTTTTCTTTTGCTGTGTTTTGCTCAGCCGGTTCCACCAATGCATGCCGCTTCCTGGAAAAATTAGCTGCTGTAGTAAGCAAACGCACAGCTAGCTGTTTGTGCTTGCCTCGTGCCTGCATGCGTATTATGCGTGCTACCATGCATGGCCACATGTTTTCTCGTAGGCTAGCTTTTCCCCTTACTTGGCTCACTGAATGCCGCTGCGCTTGTGCCATACCGTGGTACATTTTCTGTTTCTTGCTTCTTAATTAGTATTTTTTTTCTCGCTTTAATACCTCTTTCTTTCCCTATTTAAGCCAGCCTCTCGTTCTTTTCTCATCCATGCTTCAAATCAAACTTCCTGTCTTTCTTTAGTTTGTAGTTATTTAGCTGGCCGTGCTCTTTCCTGCGTCGCCGCTACTTCTCCCGTCGCCATAGTTCTCTGAGCCTGGCATCGTCACTACTTAGTTCAGCTAGAACAACGCGAGTGCGAGATGTACGAGCTGCTGCAAGTGGATGCATCTTGGCGCTGGGCGTCGGTGAGCCGGACGAGTAGCTCTGGACGTCTAACAGGCCAGGAACTCTCGTGTGGTTGTACTTGTGCACCTGAGGCGCTCGGCATGCGTGCGAAGGTCGATAGTCAATCGAGGTGCCTCCGAGCTTAATATGTGGTGGCGCGAGCGCGAATGAAACTTGCCACATCTTTTACCTGGCCTTCTGCACCATTCCTAGTATCTCCTCTCTTTCTATCTTTCTATCTTTGTAGAGATAACAACCATATTGGTTTAGCATGCTATGCATTCTTGCTTTTAGGTGGTAAAATCTTGGATAACATTTTTAAAGTATCTTTGCCAAATGCGGTTATATTGGTTTGATTTGCTTTGATTAAATTTGAAAACACACCAGTTTCCCCAAAAGCTCATCATAGTTTATTTTCTTTTTCTCTTTTTGCATTCTTTTCACCGTGATTTTCCCAAAATTTACAACAGTGCAGACAAGGTATAATATTATTTGTGCTTTCCTCTTCTATCCCTTTATGCCAAAAAGTCAATTATTTGTTAGCACATTGTTGCTTACACAAAATCTTTTTTTATCTCTTGAACAGCATGCAAAAGCTGCAACTTGGTAGGAGTAGCTAGAGAATATCATGTCACCTATTTAATCGTAGAAGACTACAATAAAGGTAGATTAGCGCTCCAAAACGACTTTACAGAATAGCTTTTCGTTTGGAAGATGTAACTTTTCATCCTGTAACCGTCTCTTGTAATGAAACCCTGTAAACCATTATTAAAAAACATGTACTCACTCCTGTTCAAAAGTTTTGACTTTTGAATGAGGTTAAATTTTTATAATTTTAACTATCAATAACCTAAAAATATTTAATTTAAATGCACTAGCTATTTATCTTATAAAGTACTACTCCAGAATATAAGTATTTTTAGAGGTGGACACGGTTATTAAGAAAGTAGGTAGAAGTGAATGGTTGAGGGTTGTGATTGGTTAAGGACTAATGATGGTAGGTGGGAAAATTAAATGATGAAGAGTTCTGATTGGTTGGGAAGAGAATGTTGGTGGAGAAGTGGTTATATTTTGGATAAATCTTGAGGCTAAAAGTTGTTATATTTTAGGACTGAGGGAGTATAATAAAAGATATATATATATATATATATATATATATGTATATATATATATATATACATATATATTTCTTGCATATATTATAGTAGAAAAATAATATAGTCAAAAAGATATATTTTAAAATCGTGTCGTAACCGGAGGAGTAAACTTTTCTCCCATCATAAAATAAGACGGCTCAACTATAGAAAAAGGTAGTGGTTGCAGCAGAGATGGCTAGTTATGAGTGTCTCAGTTATTGGAATGTTAATTCTGAAATCTGAATCCTATGGTTAACCCCTAGCCATCGTACTGTTGTATATAATAGTTTCAATATACCAGGTATTATATAAGTTAAATCATTTCCTTAGGATTCCTAGGAGAATCGGCACGTACGCATACATATTTGTTCTGTTTGCCTTTTCCAGTTGTTCTGTTCACTGCTGGAGAAAGGGTTTTTAACCCCGGTTCACGGCCTGTAGTGTCCCGGTTATATAACCGGGACTACGAATCCGAAACTATTTATAGCTATCTTTAGTCCCGGGTAAAATAACCTGGTGTAACTTTAACCGGGACTAAATATAGTAGCGTCATCACCAATTTGTTTTCTTTTTTTTTCATTTGTTTTTTGTTTGCATATTGATTTCGCGTCAAAATCACAAATCAAATAAACATTCACATTCACAGATCAACGCTAAATTCACAAATCAAATAAACATTCACAGATCTTTGATATCACAAATTCACATACCCAACAATAAAATTAATCGTCCACAGATTCACAAAAAATAATCATAAACAACACCACGCATTTACACAACAAAAAATCAACACAACACAGATCCGCCGCCGACCCCTCCGGGCCATCGTCGCCCACCCCTCCGCCCGCCCGCCCACCCGCCGCCTGCCGCTATCCTCCCCTCCGCCTGCCGCCACCCTCCACGGCCTTCATGGCGTGCTGCCATGCACCACCGCCCGCCGCCACCTGCCACCAAGAGAGAAGGCCGTGAAGAGGAGAAGAAATCGAGAGGAGAGGGGAGATGAGTCTGGAGGGGAGGGAGAGCATGTGAAGGGATAAGAAGAGGCGAAGGGATAAGACGTGCACGGTGGACGAGAAGATAGTGTCTCGAGAGTGAAGGTGTGCGGCTGTATTTTTTTTTCAATTGTGGTCCCAGTTGGTATAAACAACCGGGACTAAATATATATCTTTAAACCGGACTAAAGATAGTGGGGCCGGATGACCTTTTAAACTGGGACTAAAAATGATCTTTAGTCCTGGTTATAAAGATCAAAAAGTCCCCTTAGGTTTTTTAACCGGGACTAAAAATAATCTTTAATCCCGGTTCCTATTTGAACCGGGGCTATTGTTCCACTAGTGGTTACGTGTCTATAACATGCATGCTATAGCGGTATAGCTCAAGTCTCAGAGCTATGTATTCTTACACGCGTACAACCTCATGTTGAAATGGTGGTTGAATTACCGACTAATTTCTTCCTGTATATGTTGATAGTTGCGTCGATTAGTTTTAAATTACGACTGAAAATTTAAAGAGATACACATCCATATTTGAAGAATTGAAGATAAAAATTACGGTACGGTCACACGTCTCAGTCTATAAAGTAACATGTATTACATATGCGATAAATCAATATGATAAAAAAATAAAATAGTATAATCACCAATTCATATTTCTAACCGTGCAGCGTTACGCTGCGCGAACCCGTCTAGTGATTATTTGGTAACCATCGGCGATGGCCCATAAAACAATATTTGCACCCCTTTTTTATCCCTCTCGACCCAATCCAGAACGGTTTTATCCTACGTGGCGTACACATATCAATCCAGTCTGTATTTTCCTTTTTTATTGGTGGGGCCCACCTACCATATACACTATCACCTCCTCTTCCCCTCTTCCTCTCTCTCTTCTCTAGCCGTCGGGTACGTCGAGTGGCGGCGGGCAGTCGGCGCGCCCGGCAGCACACTGGGGCGGGTGGTGGGCGGCGGCGGCGGGTCGACGAGCATATGGCGCGACATGGCAATGTCTCTCCTCGTCCTCGGCTTCTCCCTCTACGTGTCGTCGCCTGGCTTCGAGTGGCGGGCAGTGGCGGTGTTCATGGGGACGTTCTCACTGGGGTTCAGGCCGGGAGGGTTGCGCTAGGTCTCACCATCGACGCGTCAAGGGGGCAGATGCTTGTTGTGGCCGCCCACAACTCCGGCTTCGTCATGGGCAGCACTTAGTCGGCTCCGGTGGCGGCGGCGGCGGTGGCAAGGGCGATGGGATGTGGAGCATGGCGGCTGCAGTGGCGCGGAGCTCCGACACGCTGGCGTTGCTGCAACCGCCCTCTTCCCCTTCCCTGTGCAGAGCCCACTGACTGGATCCCCCTCATCGTCTCGCGCCCCCACCCACCGCCCAACCCCGCACGCCACCGTCTGCCGCCCGAACGAGCCACGCCTCCCCCGTCGGCCGCTCGAGCTACCTCCTCCTCTGTCGGCCACCCGTGGGACCTCCGCCTCCGCTGCCATAGCCAGCGCCACCAGTGCCCGAGCAAGCTCTGCTTGCCCCCACCCTCGCCTGCCCGCAGCCATTCTCGATGCTGCCGTGCTGGTGAGGGGAGGGAGAAGGTTGAGAGGGAGAGATTGGGGATAGAGTATAGAGATAGAGAGGAGTGGGGAACTGATATGTGGGGCCCATAGATTTTTTTATTAAAAGAATTGTTGAATGGACTGCCATGGAGGACCAAAACCGCCGCGGATTGAGCTAGGGGGGTTATTTGTCCGGTTTGCATAGTTGGGGGTGAAGGATATCCAGTTTTGTGGTTTAGGGGGGTAATTCGTACTTTTCCCCTCTCGAAAATACATTCGTAGGTGCCTAAACTTTTCATAGGTGTCATATAAATCCAAATGGGCTCCAACCCGCTCCGTAATCTGACATGGCATGCCACAATGACACCTACGTGTCAGTCGCATACAAAATATAAAATTTAGAAAGAGAGGAGAGAGATGAGACAATGAAGTTTTTAATTTTAAATAAATAATTAAAAAAAGAGAAGTAAAAAAAATTGTTCTTAATTTATGTAGGCATTGGTGTCACCATGGCATGCCATGGCAGCACGCAAAGCAGGTTGGAGCCTGTTTGGAACTATATGACATACAATGCAAATAGTTTATTATGCATTGATAAAAAATAGAGAAGTCAGTCCAGATGACTAAGATTTTGACGATAGCCTCGTGTTTCAATCTAGCAGTACGCGCAAGCAGAAAACTGCTACCATGAAGCCATCCCATGGAGGCTATCTGTTACTGCATGCTGCCGCATTGATGTTTTGAGTTTGCAACATCATATAGTTTGCGTTATACTGGTGATTTGTCAACTCAATACCATGAGCATATTGCACACATGTACATTGTGAATGGCCCTCGAACTTTTGAACTCTTTGTTTGCACTACTTATATGCTCCAACGTACATAACAATGAAAATTATTCATGTTCCCCTACAAAGGCTGTTACTTGCCTAAAATTAATTGCACATTTCAAAAAGAACTAGCACTACAACAAACATGGCTTGTAGAGACATTTTTCTAATATTGCAGAGGCATTTTTAAAATGACTTTACAATATTGTAGAGACATTTTAAAGAATGCCTTATAAGTGTCTTTTGGTGAATTGTCTCTACAAACAAAAAGGCATTTTATAAAATGTCTCTATACAAAATAGAGGCACTTTGTAGAGACACACTAAATTATGCGGTAACTTTAGCAAATCAATGTGATAAAAAGAGAAAAAATAATCCCTTATCAATCCTTGAACACATAACCTCTTGAGTTGACCATTTTTATCTTCAATTCATAAACCATCTCAACCTCATATAATTACTTATAAATATGTGCTTCGTGTTACTTATGTCTAGCTACTTAGTATGTAATAATATTCGGAAAAGTGCCTCTACAGAGGTTTAAATGCCTTAAGAAAATGCCTTTACATATGAGACATATTTTAAAGTGCCGAAAAGATGTCTCTACAAGATAAATTTAACAAAATATGCTAAAACTGTCTCTAAAATATCTCTAGAGTAAAAATATTTTAGACGATTTTAAAAGTGCCTCTAAAAAGTGTCTCTAGACTATAGAGCTCCAGATTTTAGAGGCAATTTAAAAATCGCCTCTAAAAAAGTGACTCTACATAAGATTTTTGTTGTAGTGTAGATACAAGAAGATGCATGCATTACATGACAAATTTCATAGCAAGAATAGAGTGGGAAATTGTGTGGTTTCCTAGCGCTGGTACAAGACGTGTAACGACGAACGAAATGTTTAACCTTTTGCGGAAAGCTTGTAGAAATTTCATCAAATGAATGTAAATTTCCGGATGTGATGTTTAACATAAATTTAATATATTTGTAAGCCTCAAGCCCCCTACCCCGTTGGATCCTCATGCAAAGAAGAAAAAGAAGAAAAAGATGCCCTCCACCATTTCTGGATTTGCTTCACATCATATTTTTTTATACGTCGTAGTAATTTATACTATTCTTAAAAATAATGTTTAAATTATACCAATATATTATAAATTAAACGACAACTTAATTACAAAAAGTATTATCAAGCATACATACTGTATCTCTGTGCCTCTGCAATCTCGCAAAGACGTGGTATGGAACTAGAAGGAAACTGCAACAACGCATGGTTTGAAATGGTTCTTCACCTTTGGCCTTTTTCTTAAACCAGCCAGCTCGCCAGTTATTTCCAAGCCTGTGGACAGTTCGTCGCCAACGACCAACTTGCAGAAAATACTCGAGTAACAATTAAACAATTAGAATGTTTCAAAGAGGCTAGATTACTCCCGATGCCTCCTAATTCTATGCAAGTTGTCCAGAAAAGATGTACATTAAAACCTACAAGTTGCATGATATTTTCCAGGTCGAGAATTAGCTAGTTTGTGCGTAGCGACATGCACTTGATCATTCGAATTGCTGGTCTTTTGTGTATATATGTATGTGTCTCTCTGTGTGTGAGAGAGACTGAGCATCTATATATCTACCAATTAGCAAACATATTTTTCACATTTTGGGAGGGAGAAAGTCGAAAGCAACGAACAGATAGCCAAACTCACCATGCAGCAAGCAGCAATGCCTGATTTTTTTTTATCAAGGTTATTTTTTGTTAGAAATGCCATATATGACTTTGCTGGTCGTATATACACAAATAATTCATTGCATGCCGTTCAGATAGCCTAGCAGTTTTGCTGTAGACCAAAAGATGGAATAAGCTGTATAAAACCAATTTTGTACTTAGTACGTATATCAAGCAAGGTGAGCAAAATAATGAATTGAAAGACATCTTGTACGGGTAAAAATCAGGAGAGAACTCACTAACTAGGGCAAGTTGTCAATAGATTCAAGAGTCTCTATAACACTGGGTGATCTTGTTCGATTGAGCACTCTTAACAGCAAAGTTGGGTAACTATCCCTCTCGGTTAAGGCTGCGAGACCTCTTTATCTCTTGATTGCCTGCAGCCTGCGTGCTGTCTGGATGTGGTACGTAGAGCCACTATTTGGCGTAGACGGTCATAATCATGTATGTACTCATGTACATATCATGAAACAAATGTGTAGGACAATTCCTGATGCCGCCTAATCGTATTAGAGTAATGTAACTTTAACTTTTTAATTTAGGGCTGGGATTAATATCGCAAGAACATTATATTCTATCTCCATAGGTTTTAGTAGTACGAGTCTCTCTAGACCTTTTTTTTGTTTTTTTTTGTTTTTGTCAATGAAAGTGTTCCCTGAATTTTGGTGCAGGTGTTCCTCGGCTCCATATATATAAAATGTTTGCTGGCTAAGGAAGATAGAAGTTTCATTAAGGCTATTTATGTATTGCAGCACCAGGTAGATGGAGAAAGTTTAAATAAGGTAGTATTTCCAGATAGGTCCGTATCATAAAATAAGTTGTGTGAGAGGACCATAAAAAGACCATTTTCATGACTAGAACTATGGTCTACAAATGATAGCTAGCCTTATTAATTATGTCTTGGCATTTGTCCCATCTGTAGTCTCGAATAGCAAGAACTAAATCAACCAGAGGGGTGAATAGTTGAAGTACCCAAAAACTAAAACTTTTAGCGGAATTAAAAATTACCCTTAAATCTGATGTAGATAGCTCTGATCGGAGTTGACCCGCTGGTCTTATCGACACACTTTAATTTTTACACCATGTAGTGTGATGAGCGTTCCCAAGAGCATCTGTGACTGGCCATTCTTGACGTTTTCTGTGATGATCAGCGCTCCTAGAAAATCAAAGTGGCTATCCATACGATGTTTTCTTAGAAAATGAATCTTGTTGCAGAGGCTTAAAAAGTTCATAAAAAGCTACATCCATGGACAAGATGAGATAGCTAGCTGTCACGGTTTTAAGTGTGTAGGATATATGTTACTTCCTCCATGTTTGAAATTTACAACATGATACATTTTGCATTTCACCGGTGATTCGTGTCCAAATAAATAGGACAATGCATTATGATTTAGTTCGTAAGACTCTAAGTATCTAACCAACAATGTTTGTAAAATTTCTGTATAATGTTTACAACAATAGCAAGATGCATAAAATCACCGAGGGGCACCTATGTGTCACCTTTGTCCATGGCAGTGTTTTCTAGATCCATATGTTATGTTCGGCCATTTTTCCAGTTTATAGAGTATGATTTTAGTCATCCAGAGAATTATGCCAGAATTCCATATTACTTCCAATCCTATACTAGCTAGTTATGTCCAAACAAATAAAGATGGATACATCAGAGGATGCCAGTGTATTGGTTTATTAGAAAATTATAGAGGAATGTGTACATTGCAAAAGGCCCTCCAACTTGTTAAGAAGCTAGCCATTTGTTTATATTCACTCTTTATATATTTATATATATACTGCATGGTATTTATTCTCCAATATATTATAGAGAAGATCTTTATATGAACTACGAAGGCTGCAGCTTCCCGTAAATTTAAAAAAAAAAGTTTCATAAAGATGGATATACAAAGAAGGTGCATGTGTATTGCATGACATGAGCATTTCATTGTAAGAACAGAGTATTTCAGAGTACACAATTCATTCTTCAGATAGACCAGCCATATTAATCGTCTTTTCTACTTTCAGTATTCACATCTTAATCTTTTTTTGTTTCTCATTTTGTATATTGAAGTTGAATATAATTTTTGGTGCAGTGGTGTCTGGTACATGTTACTATACTCTAGATTGTCAAGTTGTTTAGAATTTTGTCACAACCATTTAGATTAAATTTAAGAGTCAGGATTAGAACACTCTCACAAAGAACCCATGAAAAGGCTATCGCTGTCTGACATTGCTTCGTGTTATAATCCAGCCCTATGTTTTGAGTTTGCAGCAAAATATAATTTGCATTCTACTGGATATTTATCAACTCAATGCCACTAGTAGGTGCCCTTAGTTAGAGCATAGCACATGTACATTGTAAAAGGCCCTTGAACTTTTGAAGTGTTTCTTTACACTGCTTGCTGTTTATATAACAGTACAACATAGAAAATTATTCATATGCCCTGGAAAGGTTGCCACCTGCCTCAAATTAATGACACATTCAATAAAGCTGTACACAAAAAAAACATGAAAAATTACAGGACACATTTCGCAAGAAAAGAGTGGTTAAAAGGTGTGGTTTCGTAGAAACCACGCCTTTTAACCAATGATATCTGGAATAACAAATGAACTGCTTAACCTTTCTTGGAAAGCAGAATTTCATCAATTGAATCTAAATATCGAGACATTATGTGCAGCATAAAATTTAATAAATGTGTATTACTCGAAATGTATTATCGTCAATCCAAAAGGAGCTCACTCTCCTTTCCTAAACTTATGATCTTTGTCATGCCAGTTTTCTTATACTGTGTCCCCTCATTACCCCTCTGTCTCTCCCTTGCTGCTAAAAATAATGAAGTCTTGAAGATATATGAATTTTGGGGAAATAATGGCTGTTGAGATCAAATTAGCTTTCGTAGTAACTATGATCTCTTTCTGTAAAGAACAAGGTAGGTGCTAAGTCATCAGGACTAAAAATGTTCAGCCAATGATCAGTCTAGGGGCATTGCTATCGCTCCTCTATTATTACCTGCAGAGACTAACACGGCCAAACCTGACACATTTCTCTGTATTATTGTCCCTTCCTTGCAGTTAGACTGCGAGGTGGCTGCGTATCTTGATCGCCTGATGTGAGCCTGCTGCCTGGATGTAATACGTAGAGCCACTGTTTGGCAATGGGTCAATTTCTTGTATATATATGTAGCTACATCCAACCTTCCTCAATGGAGGCTCATCAGAACAGTAGCAATGCGTCCTAGTAAATTGCTATGCCATAGCTGCCATGTAGGCTTGGGAACTCTAAAAGACACTATACCCACAGTGTAAGTGTGGCAAGTGTGGTTTAAAAAATTTATAACGGGACCTACACATAATATAAAAAATCTCACCCCTCCCCCACCCCCCACCCCCACCTAATCCTCTCACGTCCCCATCTCCAGGGCGGCCATGGCGGCGTGCTCCGGCCGGCGCGGCGGAGCTTGGTGGCACCGGCGGACGGGTGGAGGGACCCACGCGGCAATGAGCAACAGATCCGGCAGCATCCAGCGGTGCGGCCGAAGACGCCGGCGGCGCCAAGCAGCGTGGCGGAAGACGGCTGCGTCAACGACACCGTCGTCGACGGTGGAGGCACAGCACCGGAGCTGCGCGGCCGCGGACCCCGCCAACGCCATTGGCACGTGAGGTGGGGGGCGAGCGTCCGGAGCTCCGCCCGGAAGACTACGGCAGCGCCGAGCGGCGGATCTCGGGAGGCTTCCCGAGCCCCACGCAGCAACGGCGAGCTCCGCCCGGAAGATGGCAGCGGCGCCGAGCGGCGGATCTCGGGTGGCTTCCCCGAGCCCAAGGCAGCGACGGTGAGCTCCCCGAGCGCCTCTACTCCGGCGAGCCTCCGACGAGCCCCACGCAGCGGCCGCCCCTACTTTGGTGAGCCCCACGCCCCGAGTGCCCCTAATCCAGCGTGCCTCCTTTCTTTTGCTTTCTTGTTTCTTGTGGAGGTGCCCCTTTTTTGGGACAAAAGTTGTTGAGGTTCGTGTGGCCAAACTTGATCACGCGAAGCTGGGTTGGGAACGGTCCCCACTCCCCTCTCTACTCCACGCAAGCGATTTGCCTACGTGGCTCTATATTGTCACACGCCACGTCTTTGCATTGTAAATGGCCTTAGCTTGACCCTTGCTGAGGAAGGATGATGAGAGAAACGTGTAGGACATTATTTCCTGATGCCTCCTAATCATTATTAAATTATGTTCTAATCTAAACTTTCTCAGAGCTGAGATTGATATGTCAAGCAGATTCTACGACAAAGGATTTCAGTAGGTACTGGTCTCTAAACTTTTGTTGTCTTTTTGTCAGCAAGGTGTTGGCTGAATTTTGGTGCAGGCATGCATATGTATATATACAGTCTCTCTATGCATATATAGGGAACAACGGATGTTAATTTAATGCTATGACAGTGTTTAGTTCCCTTCAAACTTCCAAAAATTTCATCACATCAAATATTTGAATATATATATAGAGCGTAATGTGGATGAAAAAAAAAACCAACTGCATAGTTTACATGTAAATTACGAGACGAATCTTTTGAGCCTAATTGAGTCATGATTTGATAATGTGGTGCTACATTAAACATTTGCTAATGATGGATTAATTAGGCTTAATAGATTCATCTCGCAGTTTACGGGTGGAATCTATAATTTGTTTTATTATTAGTCTATATTTAATACTTCAAATATGTATCCGTATACGTCAAACAAATTTTGCCAAAGAACAAAACACGGCCTATCTATATTTTGCAGCATGAGGTATACGGGGAAATTTTAAACAAGGTAGAATTTCAGACAACTCCGCATCCTAAGATGAGTTGGGTGAGAGAATAATAGAAATGCCATTTTCATAACTACAACTATAGTGTACACTGTACATATAGTAGACAAATTAATTTGGGACTATTTCGTTGTTGCCCCTACTTTAATGATGTCCAATATTGACTTTGCCCTGTTTTTAGGATTTTCGTTCTTACCCCTACTTTTTTTTAAATGAATCAACCGTTTTCCTCTATTCTGTTAATTCTTGCTAATGGTGTTAAATGCGGGGTGTAAAAAGACAAGTCGATACTTTCCCGTACTTTTGACATAATCAGATCTATTGATGCCATAGCAATAATTTAGTTTGTCAAAATTTTGTAAAAGTTAGCTAAAATTTGGGTTAAATTTGAAAGTGGTGTACAAAAGTATCGGAAAATATCTAAGGGTATACTTGTCCTTTTCACCCCACATCTAACACCGTTAGCAAGAATTAATGAAATAGGGGCAAATGGCTTATTCGTTTAAAAAAAATAGCTATTTGGTCGTGCGTTGCACGACTTTAGAAGCCTTTATAAAAAGCCCAACATATATACACACTATAAGTATGATAATTACTGTCTACTTTAAATTTGAACTTTTTTGTAAAATCATAGGATCGACATGATAAAAAAATAGTTAAATCTAGATGAACATATATTTTGAACGAAAAGTTCAGACGTTATATTCAAGATCAGGCCTCTTTGTTTTGGTTCCTCAACAATGCTCATTCTAAAATTAAAATATAATTTCACAATGACTTAAACATATATCTATACTGGAAACAGACATATAAAGCAAGGCCTTGCGAATTATCAAAAATAATTCATGCAAGATAAAATCTTGGAAAAATTCATGAAAGTACTAATCAATATAATCAAATCACTGTAATTTTTACCTAATTTTATATGTACATTTGTTACATCAAATAAATCGGTCAAAGTAGTCAAACAGTGGATTAGTTATAAACCTTAATCAGCTAAAACCTACCATCACCAAAATGTGCATTACACTGCATACAAGTGTATAATGGAACTAATTTATTCGAATACCAGGTTAATTATAATGAATAAATATAATTTTTGTAGAATTTATTTCCCCAGTTTAAACCAACTAAAAATTCATCTGCCTCCATCCACCCTATTTTAGCATGCCCACAAATTAAATTACAGATTAACAAAGAGAGAGAGAAATAATCCTGTAATATTCTAGAAACTGATCTTCACTCAATTTCTACCCATACTGCTCACCCTAACCTTGATTCCATCGGTCTCCCTACCATTGATTCCATCGGTCTAGGCCCACTAGAAAGCCCCTCTGTCTCGCTCCACCCTTGTCCACTTTTCTTTTCCCCCCTCCTCAGCCCAGAACACCGAGAGAGTGAGAGAGAGAGAGGGAAGAAGGGACACCGCAGAGCGGCAGAGCGCCGACGACGCGTGGGCATGAGGTGTCTTCGACCGAGCGCTTCACCTTGCCCTCTACCACCTCCAGCTTGGTCGCCTCACCTCATTCATCGCCTCGGCATCCTCTTCAAAATGCCCCAATAAGCGCCAAGGTCGGTGGAGCAAGCTAGGAGATCAATTCCATTTTCCCCAACTCTAGCCGCCGAGCACCACCGCCAAATCCTCCTTCTCCGGTGAGTCACCATTTGATTCTGTGCAGGTGTCATCCCTAGAACCTCAGTAGCTTCACGTGCCCATCCTTTTCACAGTTGGGAAGCCGGATGAAACCATTATCATCGTCTGGCCGATTCGGCTGCCGCCGGGCCATTACACACATTGTCACCACCATCAGAGCCCCGCCAGACCTCGTGCACCTAAACCGAGCCCTAGCACCACATGCACCGTGACCCCGATCATGGGGAGGAGGCAGCGACGGTGATGGGGAAGTGGTTTCGCGGCGGCGATGGAAGCGAGAAGGTCGGCAGGCGGCGCTGGATGCGTTCTGGTTTTCTGGGATGTGGTGGATGTATTTTTTTTCTCTTTTTTTTTATTCACGTGCTCACTGATTCTTGTACTCCCTCCGTATCACAATTAGAAGATGTTTTGTGTGGCCGTCGTACTTTCACGTTTAGATGATGTTCCTGGCCGCACGTACAGAAGCCGACGAAATTGCCCCTGCCTCCTCGATCTCAACCCCACGCCGGCGCTGTATTAACTTCGCACTCCTCGGTTCCACCACGCGCTTTTCCCTCGCTCGTCCTTCTTATTCACCACAAACGCCACCGCCCAGAAACACCGCTGCCCCAGAAATACCGTCGCAGAGGAGGAGCTCGCGCCGGACTCCATGGACGCGCCAGAGTCGGAGCTCGTGCCGGACTCCTTCACGCTGGAGTTGCAGGAGCTCGCGCCGGACTCCATGGACGCGCCGGAGTCGGAGCTCGTGCTGGACTCCTTCACGCCAGATTTGCAGGAGCTCGCGCCAGATTCCATGGAAGCGCGGGAGTCAGAGCTTGTGCTGGACTCCTTTGCGCCGGAGTTGCAGGAGCTCGCGCCGGAATCGGAGATGGTGCCGGATTCCTTGCCGCCGGGCGCTTTTGTATGCGGTCGCTGTCATCTCGTCCATGAGGACCGCAAAGCATGGGATCGTGCGCACTCGTGGTTCTGGCCGTGCTCTCGCTGCGGTCTCGTCCACATGGAATACATGCTCGGTGCCAAGCTTTACGGCCTCGACGAGTTCGACTGCAAGGTTTTCATTCCCGATCCGAACAATGTCGTGATGCATGGCAACAGTATCGAGTTACCTGCACACATGCTCAAGATGCTCGACGAGAAGCGCGAATGTGAACTCGCTGCCGAGAAGGATGACGCGTAAGGAATGGTAAGATAACATGCTTTAGTTCTAATTAATTGTTACAAGGATGTCTCTACTAATTAAGATAAAACAACGGTAAGATAACAAGCTAACTAGCATCATTCTAATTGTTTCATGCAGCAAGAGTAGCCTTGGCTTCATCTAGCAAAGATGGTTCGCAAAGGGAGAGAAGTTGGCAGCCGATCTTCTCTTTCTAATGTTTCTTTTTGCATGTGTGGAATCTTAAAATTGTTGCTTCCTTTCACCTTCATAGCTTCCATCAAAACACTTTGTAGTGTTACAAACATTCGGTTTGCTTTGTGTGCCGAATATTCCATGAATGCCTACAAAACAAGTGTGCAAGAAATGAGTCAATGAGCAAATTTGTTGTTGAAGAATCAATGTAACATGTGTGAACAATTTGATCAAATTACCTCTTCCACTGTTGGAACTAGAGCTTCTATTGTTTTTGCATTCTTCTTGTATTGAATTGCTTGAATAGCTCGAAAAAAACCCAAGTCAAGAATGTTGAAATCTGGAGAATTTGGTGGTTGGCAAATTAGGCGAATATCAAATCCTTCTTTGCTTAGCATGCTCACAGAAATCCAGATCATCCAATTTTAGATGGGAAGGTGCATTATCTTGTTAAATGAAGATTGGTTTGCCCACATCTTCTTTTGGCCATTTGGCTCGAATAGCGGGCAAGACTTTGTTGATCATGAAATCTCTAATCACTTCTCTTGTGATCGAAGTTATGGGCTTCATAACCAAGTCTCCACGGACACGGCCGGTTCTCACATTGCCTCTCATAGCCGGTTGATAAGTAACAAGTGGAAAACAACCAATCCTACCATCAAAAATGCAATTCCCATCCCTAAACCTTGGCCGAGCACAAACACACAAGAACATGAGCCTAGGGATGTAATTCTTGTTCTTACAAGTCCGATGGGGATCATCTTCTTCAGGTAGCAAATAATATTTTTCAGATTTTTGAGAGAGGTAGAACCATTTTTCATCAATGAACACAAAGTCAAAAAAATCCTTAAACCTTGGACCACCATGCAAATCCCTCTTAATCATGTCAACACACCACTTCAACCTAGACTTTTTATTAGCTTCAGTGAGATATGGTTTGATGCTACTAGAGTGGCGCCTAAGGAAACCTTTTCTCAAATACCTTTGAATCTTTGATTTGCTCATGTTAAGTTTGGCAGACACATCCTCTATGGTCATTCTCTCTTTTAGAGGAATGCGGCGCAAAGCTTCTAAATCAACATGGATTTTCTTACGACCAACTCTACCCTTCTTTAGACTAGAAACCACAACAGGAATAGAGTTTGCAAGTTGTATTTTACCTCGCTTCCATAAACGTTGAACTGACTGAATTCCTAAACCAAATTGAGCAGCAACAATGCTCGTATCTTTTTTGCCTATTCCCATTCTTGCTTCTTGCCAACAAAGTTTGGAAAACTAGTTTTCTGAGTTCATCTGACATCTCTTTCCTTCGGTGGTTCACTTGAACCGGAGGCTCAATAGCATGTTCTAAATGGAAAAAAAAACACTACCGTGCATGTGTGTTTGGATGTGGACTTCTCCTTTTCTCAATCTTTCGTCTGCTGCGTCAGCTGTGGACCGTTGCAGCGCGAAAACTCTGGTGGATTCTACCATTGACAAGGACTTCACATATGCTTACTTCATATCCAATGGCACCAGTTTTATTCCTTCTCTATCCAACGGTCCCAAATTTCTTGGTGACGTGGCACAATGTGGTAGTGAAAAACTTTACTTTTTTCACTACTTTAGATAAGGGCAAAAACAAAAACCCTAAAAAACATGGCAAAATCAATATTAAACATCGATGTAGGGGTAAGAACGAAATTGCCCCCAATTAATTTTGGCTTGGTATTTCTCCCGTATAGTGTTGAGCGCTCCCAATAGCAAATACATGCGTGACAATTTTTACAATATATGCAGTACAAACTCAACTTGGGTGGAACTTCTCTAACCGCTTCTGTACCGCTGGTCTGACCTGAGTCTGACCGCTTCTGTACCGTCGGTCTGACCGGTGTCCGGTCTGACCGGAGTCTTACCGCTTCTGTACCGCCGGTCTGACCGGTGTCCGGTCTGACCACCAATCAGTAGCGGTCGGACCGGCAGTACCTCGGCGGTCGGACCGGCAGTACCTCGGCGGTCAGACCGGCTTCAGACATATTTTTCTAAAAATTCTCAAATTATTTTTGCACTTGGATATATGCCTATTCGATCTACTTGTCGTGTCTCAGTATTGGATTCCTAAATTTTTATTATCTAACCCCAGTATTGAGGCTTCGACTTCTGCTTGTGTGTAGGCTTTGGTGGCAAGGAAGGGGAACGTATGTATCGTGGATTCCGGTTGTTCACAGCGCATGCCCGGTGATAAAAATTGGTTCTCCTCCCTCGAACAGGCATCCAAGACTGAATGGATTATGTTTGGTGATGCTTCTACTAGTGCCGTTTTTGCTACAGGTTTGGTCAAGGTAAATGACAAGTTTGAATTGAAAAACGTAGCTTTGGTTGAGGACTTAAATTATAATTTGTTTTCAGTTTCACAAATTGTTGATGAAAATTTTGAGGTTCACTTTAAGAAAACTAGAAGTAAAGTATTTGATTCTTGTGGTGATTCTGTGCTAAATATTTCTCGCTATGGAAGAGTGTTTAAAGCTGATTTTGAAAATCCTGTTTCACCTATGATAACATGTTTGGTTGCTAAGTTTGATAAGGATGTCATGTTTTGGCATCGTAGACCTGGACATGTTGGTTTTGATCATCTCATGAGGTTAAGTGGTTTGCATCTTGTTCGTGGTTTGCCTAAACTTAAGAAAGATCTTGATTTGGTTTGTACACCGTGTCGTCATGCTAAGATGGTTGCTTCTTCACATGCTCCTATTGTTTCTGTCATGACGGATGCACCGGGACAGCTATTACACATGGATACTGTAGGTCCAGCTAGAGTGCAAACTATTGGAGGAAAGTGGTATGTGTTGGTTATTGTTGATGATTTTTCTCGATATTCTTGGGTTTTCGTGGTTTGTTTCTTCGATTGGATGTTGAATTTCCTGGTTCTTTGAAAAAAATTCGAAGTGATAATGGTGGTGAATTTGAAAATGCTTCATTTGAACAATTTTGCAATGAAAGAGGTCTTGAACATGAATTTTCTTCTCCTCGTGTTCCACAGCAAAATGATGTTATTGAAAGAAAGAATCGTGTTTTGGTTGAGATGGCTAGAACGATGTTGGATGAGTATCAAACTCCTAGAAAATTTTGAGCTGAAGCGGTTAACACTGCATGCTATATTTCAAAACTTGGAAAAACGTCTTATGAGCTTCGATTTGGACGTCAACCCAAAGTTTCACATTTGCGTGTTTTTGGTTGCAAATGCTTTGTCTTGAAACCTGGAAATTTGGATAAGTTTGAGACACGCTCCACCGATGGAATGTTTCTTAGTTACCCCGCAAACCCTCGTGGCTATCGTGTACTTATTTTGGAAACTAACAAAATTATTGAGACTTCCGAAGTTTCTTTTGATGAGACTAGTCTTGGTACTAGACCAGAAATTGCAAGTACATTGTCACAGGTGCAGGAGGAGGATGGTCATATATTTGAAGACGAGAGTGACGACGACGACGAGGTCAACTCGGCCGGTTAGACCGCGCGCCAGGCCGATCAGACCGCCGGCACACCTCCGGTTAGACAGCCTCAGGATGAGCGGTCAGACTGGCCAGGTGATTAATTTGACGTTCGCGTCCTTCTCTCTCCTTGGTTCTCTCTCCTTCATATTAGAATATAATGATGTAAAATGTTTTAGAGGAATGAGCCTATTGTAACTGCCCTAAGGACTGCACTCGTTTCTGGCTATCCATTTTGATGATGAACGTTCAGATTTGTTTCTACAGTAATAACATGGACAGAAAACTGACCAACGGCCAGTCTGTGTTGTTTGCTCCAAAACCACAAGGTACTATACGTACTGTGGCAATACATTATGATTTACTCGGTAACAACTAAGTATCTAATCACAATGTGCGCGTAAAATTTCTCAGTACTGTTTCCAATCATAGCTTGCATAGGCTGTGCGTCTTGGTGACAAATATGTGCAACCGTTGTAAATAGCAGTGTTAATTTCTAGATCACTAACATTGTTTGGCCATTTTATAAGTTTCATTGGTTTAGCTGCATTTCTAGTGCCCCAAATAGACCACAGAACAGCAATAAAATTCTTCATATCATTAATTCCTATGGTTACACGAAACCCCTCGCGAGTGATGAGGAATACTCCACCCATATTGAAAGTACTATCAACTACATTCCAAACAATCAAGCAAATGGGCATTTGAGAAACAAGGATTGATGTACAAGAAGATGAATACGTATTGCATGACACGAATATTTTCTAGCAAGTATAGGGCATTTGTAGCAGAGCCTTGAGATGTTTGACAACATTCAATCTGCCTATATTGCATCTTTCGTAAAGTTGCATATGCCCGTACTGCTTGACTCGTTTGATTGAAAGAACAGAGTATTGCTTGCTGCTCCTCTGGATCCGCCAGTGTCGAGAGAGAGAGGAGGAGGAAATTAAAGCCCCGACCCTTATCATCTACTCGGTGATGCCGCGGGGTGGGGTGGGGGAGGGGGGGGGGTTGGAGTCGCCAGTATCTTGGAGAGCGGAAGAAAGCCCCAGCTAGCCTCGTTAGGCTAAGAGGATGAACTAGATGGCTAGGAAAGAACGTGTCCTCCCGTTTCTAGAGGACGAAGTTGAACAAGAAGGAAGAAGCAGGTTAACGGAAATCTTGACCGCGATGACATGGTTTTAATTTGGCAGAAATATTTTAACAATTATATGTACCCAATTGGTGCCTCACAATATGATCATGGTAAGGAGGGGGATGCAGCGAGAAACCAAACAGCAAGGATGCATGGTTTGGAATGATTCTCGGCCTTCTGCCTTTTTCATAGACCAACCAGCTGTTGGCAAGCTAGTTCCAAGCTCGCGAATAGTTGGCCATCAACGACAAACTTCCCAGTCATTTCTCGAGTTTCAACTGAACAGTCCAAGTGACTCAGAGTCTTGTGTATCAATTGAACAACCGGAGTGACTCAAAGAGGCTAGATCACTCCTGATGCCTCCTAATTCTACGCATAAAATATTGTATAGCAGAGCCTATAAGTTGCATGATACATTTCCAAGGTTGAGGATAATTAGCTAGCCCGTACCCAGTGACAGGCACATTAGGATTGCTGTCCTTTTGTCTATATATCTACAAATAGCACATAGCACTATATATTGTCCCACATATGCATGTATTGCCATGGACCACATAGTATTTAGAAATATTTACCCTAAAGTAATATTAAGAATATTTTCAATAATCTAGTATTTATGATACTTTATATAGTACTTTCCACTATTCTTTTGACACATTGTTAAATTAAACCAGTACAACACTTTTTTAGCAAGCACATGTAACTTATCAGTCCCAGTCCCACTAATGTAGTATGAATTCATTTACAACTTTCATTGCATCACACCAATTTGCTAGTAAATTTGTTCCCAATGATTACTCCATCAAGTACAACCAAATATGCATGTTCGAGCTAGAAGGCTCTTAATTTAGCACTAACCTTTGTTTGATCTCCATATATAATTTGATATTTTACACAACGCGTTTAATAACCCTCTCAAAATTAACCTAGACGCGGCCCCAGTGATTAGTTATGTGTGATGGCTCCTGGACCTACAAATCCACAATGAGGAGGATGGCTCTTGTTAGCTTGGACTTACGTCCCTCCAGTGCAGAAACAAGCAGGAAATGCGACATGGTGCGTGTTATCTTTGTGCCGGCAAGGTTTAAATTTGCCCCCTACTGGTTTGGAACGGTTCATCCACTCTGCGCATTTTTCATGACCCCCAAGCTTGGTATTTTAGGTTCCGTCGAGATGAGGGAGCTTGCTTAATTTCATGCGCATCTTCAGGATTTAATTTTAACAGGCGTTTCAAGAGAGTCTTGCAGATGTCAATTGGATGGATGTGGTTATGCTACTCCCGATGCCACCTAATTCGACACAAGTTGTCCAAACATGGATGTAGAGAAAGTATATATACTCCCTCCATCTAATTTCGGTAGTCATATTTTATCTTGGCACAATGACCAAGGATAAGTAATTGTACTTTATCATCCATTTTAACATGCTACTAGTTATTCCTCGTAAACAAGCGATTCATTAATAGTAAAGTTCTCAATCCTCATATAGCCAATCTTGTGTGGAAAAGTAGAGAATCACGCATTCAATCTGATAAAGTCATTAAGAGAATAGGTGGTTGGATTGAAATATGTCTATCAAAAAATAAATCTTTAAGATTTGGAAATATTCCTATCAAAATAGATAGAGTATTTCAATGTTAATTAGAGAAACTATCTAGGAGTGACAGAAGCTTCAGCTTCCGAATTTAATTCTGCCCTTTAATGTTGGATGTTTTTTTAACTAAGCTTCTGTCTATTATATCAATTCCCTATTTACATGGATTGACAACAGCGACATGGTATGGTTGATTTTTTACTGTGAGACTTACTCCGGTCTATCAAAAAGTACCTCAAGATACTGGTATCTCATGCACTAGTGGAAAAATACTTTTTACTCCCGGTTTAGAACCCTTTGTAGTCCCGGTTTTCCAACCGGGACTACGAATCCGGGACTAAAGATCGCTATCTTTAGTCCCGGTTCAAATAACCGGGACTAAAGATTTAGTCCCGGTTGTAAAAGGGGGAATCTTTAGTTCCGGTTGGTGTTACCAACCGGAACTAAAGAGGGAAAGAGACAGTTCCTCGAGATTTTTTTTTATTTTATTGTTGATTTGCTAATGGCTAGTGTTAATTCCTGTATTTTCTCCCGAATCAAATGGGATGCACATCCCCAAATCAACATCCCAAATATTAAGTTACTTATACACACAGATCAAATACATCACAAATCCTATATACAGATTAAATACATCACAAATCCTACATACAGATCAAATACATCACAAATCCTAAAAAACTACACACAAATTAAATACATCACAGATTATACAAATTATACATCATATCTCATATCCATGCGATGCAATGAATCACAAAATCTAAAAAATTATACATCCAGTGAAACACAAATTACAAAAAAAAAAAGAAAGAAAAGCAAACGAGCCGGCGCCCGGCCGCCGCCGGCCGCATGCCCGCCGCCGCCGCCCGCCTGCCTGCCCGCGTGCGCCCGCCGCCCGCTGCCACGCGCGCGGCCGCGCCGCCGCCACCCGCCGCCCGCCTTCCTGCCGCCGCCGGCCTCATGCCCGCCGCCGCCTCCCCCCGCGAGGCCGCGCCACCGCCGCTCGCCGCCGGCTGGCTGATGGAAGAGGGAGTAGAGGGGAGGAGGAAGGGCCGGCTGATGGGAGGGAGGAGAGGGGAGGAGGAGAAGAGGAAGGGGAGGAGGGGAGGAAGAGAGGGGAGGGGAGGAGGAAGAGGATTGGATCTGAGAAGAGGAAGAGAGGGGATGTTTCAATCTTATCTAAGTATCTGTCTGGGACTTAACCGATCAGATGTGGGAGAGAAATATTTACTCCCGGTTGATAACTCCAACCAGGACTAAAGATCGATCTTTAGTCCCGGTTGGTATGGTAATCTTTAGTCCCGGTTGGTAGTATAAACCGGGACTAAAGATCCTCGACCCCCGGACATACATCTGACAGGGGATGAATCGGGACTAAAAATCATCTTTAGTCCCCGGGACTAAAGATCAAAATTTTTTTAACCGGGACTAAAAATCGTTTTTATTCCCGGTTTTTAATGGAACCGGGACTATTGTGGGATTTGGTCGACCGACCAAAGATGGTTTCTCCACCAGTGATGGTATCAAATCGTTTCCGATTATTAGATATAGAATGGGCATTGTTAGATTCAACGATCGGAAACGATCTGATACTGTAAGGTACCGGTACATTAAGACTTTTTTTTTTGACCGGAGTAAATCTCTTATACACTACACTAACACATGCAAGTGCTCCCCCAGGTCATTAGTATAAAACTAAAAAGGTGCCACAGCAACCTGTACTGTTCTGTTGACTGGTTTCACTGCTTGCCTCAAGTGGTTATGGGTGATGAACCATGTGCTAAATGAGCGTGCAACCTTCGAATTGATTAAAACATTTCGCTTTGATTTGTATGGGCCATGTGAACAAAGAACTGGATTGAGCATCATCCCATGGGGGCCGCTGGGCTAATATGACAATGGAGAGCAATAGGAATGCAAGCAGCCAGCGGGCGGCCTGCATGCTAGCTTAAGCTATGGAGCCACATTAATACTATGTACCAATTTCTTCGAACCGGTATCTATTGGTACTTAAAGGTACCGCTTTTTAATTCTTTTTTCACCTTGTGAAGGTGGGAAACGGTCAATTGGTGCCGGTTTTAAATGAACCGGCACCTATAAGCCATCACTTATTAAGGTTTTTTAGTAGTCGAAGGAGATCTGGAGATTAAGGAGAGAATAAAGGAGGGAGGGAAGAATATAATAAGTGATGTGCGTTATCTCGGTCTTTTCAGGTCTCTTTACACTCCGGCTATGAAAATCTATTTTGCAGGCATATGCTTAATTTGCCAATTAGTCTACTTAAGAATTTGTCCACAAAACTCGATATTCGCAAGAGGTTAATAACCATGGAAACTTGGTGTTTTTGGAAGCAGCTATAAGCGGTTATTTTTCTCGTCCGCCTGCAAAATAAAAGGGACGTGTTGTAAAAAAAAACTTTTTTGAAGTATTGTGGGAGGCTAGGAGTATTTTGTGCACACGGTCGCCAATTCTATGTTTTACTCTTCCTACCTTTCAAGCAAAGCAAAAGTACATTATTTTTCCATTTGAGATGAAGTAGAAAAATTAGGAGAAAGTAATGTGACCGAAAAGAAAAATATGAGGGATAAAAAAAGAGAGAAGAAAAATAACTTTTGACGGTATTAGTTTAGTCGTGCAAGCCCTTGTGGGAAATCCAATTGAAACGACATTAAGACGAAAACAGTTCGTACATCTTTCTTTGTTTCATTCATCTCAGAATTACCATTCACTAGTACTGCCATCCCATTCTCGACGGGCAGATGCATGATATAACTTAAGACAATATCAGTTGATTGTGATGAGCTAGATCGAGGCGCGCATCAAACTGTCAAGCATGTAGAAGCCTTATTTCCTGGAGCTAAACCATGAGTCCCAATGCCTCCCAATACTAAACTAGCCCCTTCTTTCTTGTTACCTAGGCGCCATCATATGGCTACCAGTGCCGCTTGCAAATATGCATGGATGACTATATATTTGATGATTATTTTCTCAGTAAAGACATCCAACTTATATTACAAGTACTATCCCTATCTGATATTGCCTCGTACTCTCTCCATCCAAAAAAAGACAAACCCTGAGTTTCCGTGTCCAACGTTTGACCGTCCGTCTTATTTAAAAAAAATATGAAAATAATTAAAAAGACAAGTTACGCATAAAGTATTAATCATGTTTTATCATCTAACAACAATGAAAATACTAATTATAAAAAAACATCATATAAGACGGATAGTCAAACGTTGGACACGGAAACTCAGGTTTTGTCTTTTTTTGGGACAGAGGGATTACGTGTTTCAATCTATAGCCATATGTGTAAGAAGTAAACTGCTACTGTCCTGCGTGGGCTATATGCTTTTGCAGGCTGCAGCCAGCGTCGATGCTCCGAGTTTGCTGCATATGTAATATACTTTGCATATTTCTGGTGCTTTATCAACTCAATACCATGCATGTACATAGTGAAAGGCCTGCAAACTTTTGAAGTATTTGCTTCAGCTGCGTATTATTTATGCTGCAATATGTTTAGCTCTGCGTGTACGTCCATTATAGACGTAGAGACCGGGTTTAATTTTAACACAAATTTTAATACTCCCTTCGTTTCAAAATATTTGACACCGTTTACTTTTTAAGCACATGTTTGACCGTTCGTCTTATTAAAAAAATTTGTGAAATATGTAAACTATATGTGTACATGAAAGTATATTTAACAATGAATCAAATGATATGAAAAGAATAAATAATTACTTTAATTTTTTCCATAAAACGAATGGTCAAACACGTACTAAAAAGTTAACGGTGTCAAACATTTTGAAACGGATGGAGTATATCTCTATGCAATGCAGAGTATTATAGTCAGACCAAAAAGAAGCTCACTCCCCTTTGCTAAACTTTTTCACGTTTGCCATGCTAAATTTCCTAGTATACGCGAGCTCGCTCTCTAACTCTTAGCAACTTCTTGCTGCTGAAAATAATGAAGCCTCCAAGTACTCAAATATGTGCCGCTGCTCTCCTCTATTGCCCGCAGAAACTAGCATGACCAAACCTAGTACTAGATTTCTCTGCAATATCGTCCCTTCCATGGAGTAGTTCCAGCTCACACAGGCCTCTGTGTCTCTTGACCACATACAACCAGCCTGCTGTCTGGATGAGGTATGTAGGCTGTATTTAGTTTCTGAAATTAGGGAGAAGTTTGGGAAAAGTTGGTAGTTTGGAAAAAAAGTTAGAAGTTTATGTGTATAAGAAAGTTTTGGATACGATGTAATGTGATGGAAAGTTAGGAGTTGAGGGAAGTTTGATGTGAACTAAACAGGGCCGTAGAGTCAATGTTGGGCACACAGGGTCATAATCATGTACATATAGCTATATTCTCTCTACACCAGAGATGACACATATCTACTCTTAGTACGGACCTTCATCCAACAAGACTCATTAACTCTTACCAAGGAAGTATCATGAAACAGGCGTGTAGGACAATTCCTGATGCCTCTTAATCATAATTACCTTTCTCAGGACTAAGATTAATCTCTCAACCATATTCTAAGACCAAAGATTTCAGTAGGTGCTCTACTCTCTGTACTTATTTGGTTCTTTTTGTCAGCAAGCTGGTCTTCTCTGAATTTTGGTGCAGGCGTGCAGCCACTCCATATATATTGCTTGTTGGCTGCCTAAGGAAGATGGAAAGTTCATTAAGGCTATCTATGTATTGCAGCATCAGGTATACAGGAGAAAGATTAAACAAGTCAGTAATTTCAGACATCTCCGCATCCTAAAATGAATTGTGTGAGAGGACGATAAAAACGCCATTTCGATCCATGACTCGAACTACCAGCCATATAGTGATGAGCGCTCTCAAAATTATGCAAATATATATACAACGTTTTCTTGGTAAATGCAACTCGATGCCTCCCAAAATTACAATAGATCTGGTTAATGCAGCAACATAGCGCATGCAAAGTCTACTTGACAAGCTGAGAGAACTATTAAGGATTTGTGTAGGCTATCTATCACTATTTTGACGTTTGATTTTGCCTTGATATTTACAGCATAACACACTTTGCATTTCACTGGTAATTCATATCCAACTCATGTGGCAATACATTTTTTTGGAAGACTACTGTGGCAATACATTATGATTTAGTCCGTAAGAACCTAAGTGTCTAATGAACAATGTGCGTGTAAAATTTCTCAGTACTGTTTACAATCATAGCAATGCATAGGCTGCACGTCTTGTGACAAATATGAGCAACCGTTCTAAACAACGGTGTTTCTAGACCACTAACATTGTTTGGCCATTTTACCAGATTCTAGAGTATGCTGTATCTATCATCCAGAGAACTGTTATAAAACCGGCCCCGATAGCACATCGAGAACCAAACATTAAAAAAACGTCATGGAAGATCCAAACACGATGATAACACCGAGACACGATATTTGTTAGCGAGGTTCAGCCGAAGCCTACATCCCTAGGACACTGATTACGGGCACTCCTCCCCAATCCGACATATTACAGAGTATCAGAATTACAGTGTCTCACGGCCGGACGCTGCCGGTAGCCGCTCCCTCTCGCTATGCTAAGTCGTCATGCGGTTATAACAGGTTCGTCCCTCTATTTAAGAGAGATTCTAAGATAGAGTGTGGCTCTTGTTCTTTTCCTAATACGTAATATAACTCTAAGTTCTAAACCGTAACCGACTTTGTAAACATATTCGACGCAAACTCTAACAAGAACTATATAACAGAATTTAGAATCCTCCGAATCCTAAGCTTGTTAAGGTCTGTAAACAATTAAAGATCGATATATCAGAGGATGCCCCTTAGTATACCCAATTTATTAGCAAGAGGCCAGCGCATACGTGCATGGTGAAAGGCCTCAGTTTTTTTTTTAAACAAACTGGCCCTTTGTTTATACTGCTTACAATCTATTCTCCAATATATTTGTGGAGAAAAAAACTTTATACACCTTACAAAGGTTGCCACTTCCCTTCAATTCATTTGTTTATACTGGCCTTTTGTTTATACTGCTTAATTACTATTTATTCTTTGTACTGCGCACCACTTGCAGTCCAGGTTACCAAACATTCTCATTCCTGGTTCCCAGATGTACCTATACCTTGTGTTGTAAATCTTATTTGTGACTTAATTTAACAGGAACGACCCCGCATTGCAAATTTCCTGCTTTTTCCTGTGATTTCTGCAAAGTTGCCCAAGAGGAAAACCGGAAACTTAACAATCATATTTTGCCGTTTTCATAGGTTTAGCTGCATTTCTAGTTATCCAAATACACCACAGAACAGCAATCAAATTCTTCATATCCTTCTTATGGTTACGAAACCAGCCCCCCACGAGTGATGACGAATATGCTCCACCCATATTGAAAGTACTATCAACTACATTCCAAATTAACAATTAAGCAAATAGGCATTTTAGAAACAAGGATTGATGTACAAGAAGATGAATACGTATTGCATGACACGAACATTTTCTAGCAAGTACATAGGGCATTTATAGCAGAGCCATAAGACGTTTGACGACATTCAATCTGCATATATTGTGTCTTTCGTAAAGTTGTATATGCACGTACTGCATGACTCGTTTGATTGCAAGAACAGAGTATTGCTTGCTGATCCTCTCAATCCGCCGGCGTCGAGAGAGAGAGATAGGAGGAAATTAAAGCCTGATCCTAGTCATCTACTCACTGATGCCACGGGAAGGGGGGAGGGGTCACCGTCACTGCCAGGGGTCGCCAGCGTCTTGGAGAGGGGAAGAAAGCCCCAGCTAGCCTTGTCAAGCTAAGAGGATAAACAAGAAGGCTGGGAAAGAGCATCTCGTCCTGTTTCTAGAGGACGAAGTTGACCAAGAAGGAAGAAGCAGGTTGACGGAAATCTTGACGGCGATGACATGGTTTTAATTTGGCAAAAATATTTTAACAATTATATGTACCCAATTGGTGCCTCGCAACGCGATCATGGTAAGAGGGGGATGCAGCCAGAAACGAAACAGCAAGCATGCATGGTTTGAAATGGTTCTTCGCGTGCTGCCTCTTTCATGGACCAACGAGCTGCAGGCAAGCTATTTCCATGCTCTCGAATAGTTGGCCATCAACTACGAACTTCCCAGTCATTTCTTGAGTTTCAACTGAACAATCGGAGCGATTCAAAGCCTTGAGTAGTGACTCAAAGAGGCTAGAGTAGACTAGTCCTGATGCCTCCTAATTCTACGCAAGTTGTTGATAAAAGATTGTATAGCAGAACCAATGAGTTGCATGATACATTTCCAAGGTTGAGGATAATTAGCTAGCTCGTGCCTAGTGACAGTCACATTAGGATTGCTGGCCTTTTGTCTATATATCTACCAATAGCACATAGCACTATATAATGTCCCACATATGCATGTATTGCCATGGACCACAAAATAGTTATGATAAGTACTTTTCACTATTCTTGGGACACATTGTTAAATTATACCAGTGCAACACTTTTTTTAGCAAGCACATGTAACTTATCAGTCCCTCTAATGTACTATGAATTCAATTACAAATTACAACTTTCATTGCATCACACCAATTTGCTGGTAAATTTGTTCGCTATGATTACTCCATCAAGTACGACCAAATATGCATGTTCGAGCTAGAAGGCTCTTAATTTAGCTTTTACCTTTGTTTGATCTCCATATGTAATTTGATGTTTTACACAAATTAACCTAGACGCGGCCTGATCAGTGATTAGTGATGTGTGATGGCTCCTGGACCTACAAATCCACAACGAGGAGGATGGCTCTTGTTAGCTTGGACATACATAGATCCCTCCAGTGCAGAATTCATCCAAGAAACAAAGCAGGAAATGAGACATGGTGCGCGTCGTCTGTGTCCCGACAAGGTTTAAATTTGCCCCCTACTGGTTTGAAATGGTTCATCCACTCTGCGCATTTTTCATGACCCCCAAGCTAGGTATTTCAGGTTGCATCGAGATGATGAAGCTTGTTTCATGCGCATCTTCAGCATTTTTACAGGCGATCCATTAGAGCCTTGCAGATGTCAATTGGATGGATGGGGCTATGCCACTCCCGATGCCACCTAATTCTACACAAGTCATCCAAACATGGATGCAGAGAAGGGCTAACCAAATGTGCATCATATATATATTTCAATGTTAATTAGAGAAACTATCTAGGAGTGATAGAAGCTTGAGCTTCCGAATTTAATTCTGGCCTTTGGTTTGTCTTTTGTTTTTAAAAAACTAAGCTTCTGTCTATTATATCGATTCCCTATGTACATGGATTGGCAACAACGACATGGTATGGTTGATTTTATACACCCTACTACAGAAACAGTTTTTACATGCGGGTGAAAGAGATTTTTGCATGCGATTAGCACAACCGCATGCGCCAAAAGGTATGTCAAAATCGGTTTTTTCGCATGCAAAAACCGGCCGCATGCAAAAATAAATTTGGCGAAAAAAATAAAAAACAAAAAACCCCCAAACCCTATCCCACTGCCTACCGTCGGAGCGCCGGATCCGCCGCCCCACCACCCGCCATCGTCGCCGGGGTCGGATCAGCCGCCCCCACCTCCAGTAGTCGTCGCTGCCCCCGGATCGACTGTCCCCACCACCGGATCGATTGTCCCAACCGCCCACAGTCGTCACTAGTCGTCGCTAGGGTTAGACCAGCCGCCCGCAGTTGTCGGCGAGGCCGGATCCGCCTCCCGCGGTCATCGCCGGCACCGGATTGGCCACCCTCATTGTCTGCCGGTGCCGCATCCGTCGGCCCCGCCGCCTATGGTTATCGCTAGCGCCGGATCAGCCACCCCTGCCTCCTGCAGTCGTCGCTGGCGCCGCATCCGCCACCCCCTCTGTCCTCCATCGTCACCGACGACGGATCCGCACAAGGGAGGATCCCCAGCGCCTGATCCATGCGGGGTGGCACCGCCCGAGGCGGCCGAGCCGCCAACTCGATCCCGCTCGGTGATCCAATGAGCGAGGCTTTCAAAGAACTACAACCTTTCAAGTAGTTTGTCACCCACCAGCTCAGTAACCACCACACAAGCATTGGCAACGCTTGGCCTCCACCCAACCACACCAGCGCCCCTCCGTTGGCCTACTTTTGAACAACCGCAACACCCCACCAGCTCGCTTCATCCCACCGTTCATCCCATGAGAACTGGCCTAGGCCTCCTCCATCCCGCCACCCGTCGGCCTCCTTGCCATGTTCAGCCAAAGGAGAACCTGTGACTGGACAGCGTTGTTTCGGCCTCCTGAGCTTCCCTCGCTGACCAGTAGTCTGCTCAACTCAACCGAAAACCCCGACGAAGAAGGGGAGGAGCTCCAGGAAAGGGGAGGGTGCTGACCGGAATGGGGAAGACGACCCACCACTGCCAGCTCCCTTTCCACTACCGCCTCTCCCTTGCGCACTGTCACCAGGGCAGCATCGCTGAATCCGACCGTTGCACGAGGCCTCCAGCCGCGCCGGCACCACCACAACCGTCTGGCATCGGTGCCCCAGCATCCCGATGGCTGCGCCTACTCGCCACTGGCCTTGATGCCACCCACTGCCATTGCTGCGCGAGGCGCCGCCGTCGCCACTAGTCGCGGCGGCTTTGAGGCCTCCCGGTGAAGTCTCTGCGCGAGGGCCCCGCTACCGGCCGCGACAGCATTGAAGCCACCCACTGCCGTCACTCATGGCCTCTTCACCATGCCGACAATTGTCGCTGGCCTCGACAGTCTCCAACTGCCACGGGTTGTTCCGACCAGATCTGACGCGATAACGCTAGATCCACACGTGGGGTGCCCGGATCCGGCCACATCGGCACCGGATCCACTGCTCTCCGTGCGCCGAGTCACCATCCTCATGCTAAGGCGGGTCGCCACTGGGGACAGGCCTCACCACCACCCTCCCGGCTGGCCGCTTGGTTCTCCAGCAGCGCACTCCGACGGCGGCGATGGGAGGGACAGGAAGGAAGCGAGGCAGCAACGGGGCTAGGGTTCGCCCCCCTTGCCACCCACGTGAGAGGGCAGCGTGGCGTCTCGATCTTGCACGCCCGCCTTTCTCTTTCATCCAAGCCAATCGGGGAAGCCCATTCATGCTATTTTTTTTGAAGTCGACAGCATCGTCAATAGGAAGGTACCAAGCCGGTGATAGGAGCATTGGTGCCCATGCACAACCGTCTACATATTAATGGATGATATTTCTTTCTCATAGTGCTATCTCCCCGCCACCTAGGTATAAATTCCAAAAAAATGCATTGATAGGAGCATTGTTTTGTTATTGTACTTGCCATTAAGATAAAGATTAAGTACGGGCACGCAAAATGATAAAGCTATTAACGCATTAATTGAGTTTTAGTTCTTTCAAAACCTGAAAGGATTTATTTGATATTTTAGAGCAACTTCAATATAGAAAAATTTTCACACGAAATACACCGTTTATCAATTTGAAAAGCATGCTGATAAAAAATGAATCTGTATAATCGAAAAAAAAACAGGGCAGTCCATGTACACTAATTTGTCAGATATGTCATAATTAAAGTATTTCTACCATTCTTTGAAGGCCCATGATCGATCAAGAAAGCTAGCAGTAGTTAATTTTCTGAGCAATTTAGCATCCATGATGTTGGATGGTAAAATTGCTCTAATTTTCTCGTTAATTCCATAGAGTCGAAGGCCGCGAAGAAGTTTGCACGTTTAAAATCTACCAGTTGTTCAACAAGGCCGATATAACAATTCAATTAATGTTTCACTTTGCACATAGCAACTAATACCATAAAAATTAACCTAGGCCCTTCCACACCATTATTGAGCTATGAGCCTATGATGACATGTACTCCTACATATCCACCATTAGAGCAAGTATAATAGTGAGCTATAAGCCTACTATAAGCTTATGTGGAGGAGAGATGTAACAAAAAGTTAAGGGTGTTGGCTCTCATGCAAGAGCTAGCTTAACACAAGCTCCAAGACAAATACAATTAACGTATAAGTGAGAGATAGAGAGATGAGAAGAAAATTATAGCCAACCTTATAGCTAATCTATTAGAGCAAGTATAATAGTGAGCTATAAGCTTACTATAAGCTTAGGTGGAGGAGAGAGATAGTGAAAAATTAAGAATGTTGGCTCTCATGCAAGAGCTAGCTTATCACAAGCTCCAAGGCAAATACATTAAATATATAAGTGAGAGATAGAGTGAGGAGAAGAAAATTGTAGCCAACCTTGTAGCTAATCTATTGTATATGTTGACTTTAAGATGGACTAATAGTAGGAAATAGGCTCTATTATTATCCTTGCTCTTATATATGCTGGGTTTAAGATTGGCTAATAGTAGGAACTGAACTCTATTATTATCCTTGCTCTTAAGATGATTTCGCCAGCATAGATATCCAGGCTTGCAGCGCTGAACTCGGGAACATGTACAGGAATGCAATGAGGCACGACGTGTGCCTCAACAGGCCGAACACTATCTTGCTATGGTTTCAACTGTTTCATCGTTTCCTTGCATTTTATATTATATTACCCGCAACCTATGCAGTCTAGATTCTGCCAATGATGAGGCTTGTTTCGATGTTGCCAAACATATGGCCATCCAGTTGCATTTCACCGGCGATTCTTGGGTAACTGGTGAAAGGACCAATCTGAGTTATGGGGCTACGACACTCCTGATGCCTCCCAATTCTACACAATCTGCCCAAGCATGGATATAATCCGGAGTAGCAAGTTTTCATTGGCAGCAACATGTTTGCTCCTGCCCTCTCTTTAGTTATGAAGTCTTATAGAGATCGTGATGACAGCTCCCAATCCTATTTGACTATGCTATACTTTATCCGGTTTAAGTTCTCCTAGATTGATAGGAGTAACTGAATTACCTTTCAAGGCTAGAGTTATGCATGGTCTATTTATATATTGCTTCGACTAGCTAGAGTACTCATCAAAGAAAGAAGTAAAAATATCATATATCAATAGCATGCGGTAAGTTCCTATATATGCATTCGCTTGATTAAGTATATTTAGAATTTTCAGGCCCCATATTTTCCCTTATGCTTATGCTTATCAGTCGAATTTGAATTTTTAACCTTAAATTTAGAGTTGATTTGAAGGTTTTTTTCATCAAAGTTTATTTTTTAGCCTTTGCTTTTAAATCGTTAAGAACACATATATAAAAAGTTTTATTCACAATTTATTTTTCATTTGCAAGTACGTCGTTTGGCTTTTTCCTCGAATAAGCGAAACAATGGACTGATGACACCTTGCAAGACAAAGGGAAAATATATAGTGCAAACCCACACATATAGCGTAAACCTAAAAACTACCGTAGTATCCACGTCACCTCATGTTTAAATATGGGAGTAAAAATTTTAGTCAAGGTCGTAACGTGAACAAATCTCATACGTCTATTTTTAGATCATATGGTAGGTTACAGGTTTGCACTACATCTTATAAACCGATTTCAGGGTCCGATCCCAGACGTTCCATTGGGCCACGTGTCATCGTGTGTTGCGCTCAGTCGAGATTCTCGGATGGAGAAGGTGCCACGTATTCGCACCCCTCACACAACCGTTAGATGAGAAATCAACGTTAGAGGAGGGGGTGATAGCAGCTCGATTTACGTGGACTGCTCCGCCTGGACATGCACCACCTGGGGGAGGGAGAGGCGACGCCGGCGGAGGGGGATGGAAGCCCCCTTGCGCCTCCTCGATGTGCTCGAGCCGGCCGCCTCCTCGCTTCAGGGGATGTCGATCGAGGGCGAGAGTGGGGGGGAGAGGAGGCTGAGCTCGGCAAGGAGCTGACGCTGATAGCCAGCGACGGATGGAGCAGTTGACCGGCGGGTGGATTTGCTCATCATCGCCGCCATCCTGCGCCGCCGGAGGTTGCTCCCACTGGTCCCTGTGCCTGCCGCTCATGCGCTCCTGATGGTTCATTCCCGTCTCTGCTTGTGGACTTGTGATTATGGGATTGGAAACGAATGGTCGTGGCCTGGTGGAAAACGCTGCTCTTTCCTAACATGCGCAGCAGTCGTACTCTGATCTGCGTTCCTTTTCCTTTTTTTTTTCTTTTCTCATTTAAGGCTGCATTAAAATGACAAATATAGTACTATCTATATATAAAAAAGACATATCAGATGCCCCTATATTAGTTATAATCTATTGGTTGCCCTAATAACTCAAAGTTAAAGCTAAAATTAAAATTTTCAAACTTAATTTTGAAGTTGATTTTAAGATATTTTCAACGTTGTTTCTATTTCAGTATTAACTTTTAAGTCACTAACATACATCTATAAAAGCTTTAATTAAAAATTTATTTTTATTTTAAATAAGCCGTTTTGGTTTATTAGGGAATATGGATAACCGATGAGTACATTAATCTATGTTTGACAGTATGAGAAGGTGAAAAGAAAATCTTGTTTTCCACACGCACGCTACCCGAACCGATTGATGACGTATGTTTTCTCAAAAGAAAAATTTATAGGAAATTTACTTAAAGAACATATCCATTTTCTTGATTTAAAATAATTAATCATCATTAATCATACGCTAATGACTTAATTTTGTGTATCATATCATGGTTCTCTTTTCTCATTTACTCAAACACACTTTAAGTGGTAGTTATTTTGGGATAAATTTGAAACCTAAAAGGGGGAATTTTTTGAACGCATGGAGTAAATTAGAATGCAAAGTGGGCTCACAGGGTATCTATGTAATTAATTTTCTCATCTATGGGTTCCATAGTAAAAAAAATGATAAACCGTGTGATTTTTGCAAATAAAAATAATAGTAAAATTCACCTTGGGCTACTTTTTTTTATCACCGGCGTTTCAAAGCACTTTGAATCACCCTTTAACTAATTTTTTCACTTTCGATCAGATACTTTTACCTTAGTATTTTGTACCATCCTTAGTTGTTTTATCCATATACATCTAAACTGTCATATATCAAAGAAACAATCTATATACAATCAAGGGAGTTTATTGACGAATAAGAGCAGAAGTACTCAAGGTCATTCATATGCATGAAAAGAGAGTAACAAAGGCAATATTACCCGATCCAAAGTGAAAACATTTGGTTAAAGGATGATCAAATGCGAAATATCGGTAATAAAAGGTGACCCAAAGTAAAATTTACTCCAAAAAAATTTTCTAGAAAAGTGATCTTAAAAGCATATTAATCCATTTTCATGTTTGAAATAATTAATACCCATTAATTATACGCTGATGACTTATATCATTTTGTGCATCTTATCATTCTTCTCTTTTCTCCTTCACTCAAATAAGCCCTATTATTTATTTTAGGACAATTTTTAATTTGGTGATGGAGGGACTAAACTAGAATGTGAATATCGAAGATTTGTTAATTATATCGAAGATTTGCTAAATGGTATTGCATGTGAAGCGTTTACATAATTGGCCAAATAAAACATTCTGCATGCTACCACATTAATATTTTCTACTTGCTTAGATTTTTTTGCCAGTTTTTATTTATCTAAGTGTAATATGTTTGTCAAGAAATAAACATTTCCAGAATTTTTTCCCAAATGGAAATATTCCACATTTTTTTCAAAAAGAAATATCACAAATATCACCGATTATTGTCGCTTCGTTCATTTTTACTCCATCTCATATATATAAGAAATCAAGCTAATTCTAAATAACTCTACAACATTTTTATATCCTAAAAAGTATAAATATTCACAAGGTATTTTTAGTTGGTGCGCCAAAGGCGCACCCATTTTCTAGTATTTTCCTGACATAGAGTCATGCTTCGATAGAAATGATATTAATTACAGTTCACAAATGTTCTTCCCCCTGTTGTATGCCCTTGCCCTTGGTGTAAGCAACAATGGTTGAAATGTTTATACATAATGATGGACTCTATGGGGTAGATAATTAATCTCAAACAACAAAGTAGGTATATAATCGTCCAACAATGTAAAAATGTGGAAGGAGAAAATCATGAATTTAGGCTGAGGCTAGTTTGCTTCCCACAGTATCAGCGACAAACGCATATCGTGCCTTGCGCATGATCTGTGACAAGATCTCACTGGTATTGTGTTTTTTCTTCGAAAATAAGTACTCCCTCCGGTTTCATTTTAATTGACGCTTTAGACAATGGCACGCTCTACAAAATATACTTTTGACCTTATTTTTCTATTATAATATATACAATAAATAAATGCATGCTTACTTTTATTATAGTTTTTTGAAAGACAAATCTTTATATGTTTTTCTAGTTTATTTAAACTAAATATTTTTAAAGTTATTGATGGTTAAAGTTATAACAGTTTAACCTCAACCTTGTCCAAAACGTCAATTAATATAGAAGGAGTACTATGTAAATGACAAAATGACCAATAATTAATCACGCCTCACCATAATAACCAAGCAAATTTTCATTGGCAGCAACATGTTCTGTTGCTCCGGTATGATAGAATCCAAAGTGGCTACGATAGAATTCCAGACACCTGCAAGTTCTATACTTTTTCTTTCATCCAAGCCAATTGGGGATGCCCATTCACGCTATTTTTTTTTCCAAGTCGATAACACCATCAATAGATAGGCGCCAACCCGGCGATAGGAGGATTGCTGCCCGTGCACAACCGTCTGCATATTAATCGATGACGTTTCTCTCTCATTGTACACTCTCTCTCTCCGCCACCTAGGTATAAAATCCAACACAAGGTTACTATTAGCCGGTGATTATTTGTTATTGTACTTGCCCTTAAGATGAAGATTAAGTACGGGCAAGTAAAATAATAAAGCCATTAACGCATGATTAATTAAACTTTATTTACTACAAACCTGAGAGGATTTATTTGATATTTTAGAACAACTTCTATATAGAAAGTTTTCATAGGAAATAAATTGTTTATTAGTTTGAAAAGTATGCTAATAAAAATCGAGATGGAATCTGTATCTTAATTGAAAAAAAAACAGGGCAGTCCTTATACACTTATTTGTCAGATACTTCCTCCGTTTCATTTTTTAAGACTTTCTAGCATTCATTAACATCTATATGAATGTGGGCAATCCTAAAAAGTTTTATAACCTGAAACGGAGGGAGTATGTCATAATTAAAGTATTTCTACCATTCTTTGATCAAGAGAGCTAGTGGTAGTTACTTTTCTGAGCAATTTTACCATCCAACATTTGGCACTTCCAGGTATCACATTTTGCACACTATAATTCGGTACACCTGAAGATAGTAGGTCCTAAGTATCTTGAGGTACAAAATTTTACACTAGAAAGTATCTCAAGATACCAAAATTTTGTGGTAACTCGAGTTACCAAATGTTGGATTGTAAAATTCTATATTTTTCTCGTTAATTCCATCGGGTCCAAGGCCACGAAGAAGTTTGCACGTTAAAAATCTACCAGTTGTTCAACAAGGCCGATATAACAATTCAATGTTTATACATATAGGGCCCGTTTAGTTCCCCAAAATATTTTTCCAAAAACATCCCATCAAATCTTTGGACACATGTATAAAGCATTAAATATAGATAAAAAGAAAAACTAATTGCACAGTTATGGGGGAAATCGCGAGACGAATCTTTTAAGCCTAATTAGTCCGTGATTAGCCATAAGTGCTACAGTAACCCACATGTGCTAATGACGGCTTAATTAGTCTCAAAAGATTCGTCTCGCGGTTTTCAGCCGAGTTCTAAAATTAGTTTTTTCATTCGTGTCCGAAACCCCTTCCAACATCCGGTCAAACGTTCGATGTGACACCCAAAATTTCTTTTTCCCCAACTAAACACACCCATAGCAAGTAATACCATAAAAATTAACCTAGGCCCTACCACACCATTAGAGCAATGATGACATGTACTACATATCCACCAATAGGGTGATTTTGCCAGCATTGATAGCTTGCAGCGCTGAACTCGGAAACATGTGCAAGCAAGCAACGAGGCGCGACGTGTGTGCCTCAACGGTTGGAACGGTTTCGTCGTCTTCGTGCATTTTATATTACCCAACCTAGGCAGTTTAGATTCTGCCAGGGCCCAGGATGATGATGCTTGTTTCGATGTTGCCAAACATATGGCCATCCAGTTGCATTTCACCGGCGATTCTTGTGTGACTGGTGAAAGGACCAATCCGAGTTATGGGCCGGGCTATCCAACTCCTGATGCCTACTAATTCTACTCAATCTGTTCAAACATGGATATAAACCAGAATAGCACATTCCATGGCAGCAAGTAGCAACATGTTTTGTTGCTCCACTCCAGCCCTTTCTATAGTTATGAAGTCTTATACAGAACGTGATGACAGCATTCCTCATTCCAGACACCTCCCAATCCTATTTGACTACATATGCCTATATACTTTATCCGGTTCAGTTCCAAGATTGATCGGAGTAATTAAATTACCTTTCAAGATTAGAGTAATCCATGGTCTAATAATATATTGCTTGGACTAGCTAGACTCATCAAAGAGAAGTAAAAATAGCATATACCAATAGCATGGGGGTATGGTTCTATATATTACTGGTGGAGAAACTGTCTTTACTCCCGATTTATAACCCTCCTATAGTCCCGGTTAGGTTTCCTAACCGGGACTATGAATCCGGGACTAAAGATCGTTATCTTTAGTCCCGGGCGAAATAACCGGGAGTAAAGATCTATCTTTAGTCCCGGTTGATAATACCAACCGGGACTAAAGAGAGGGATACCAACCGGGTCTAAAGAGAGGATAGGGACAATCCCGGATGGTCTTTTTTTTTGTTACTTTTTTATTTTCTCCCAAATCGGATGGCATGCATATCCCAAATCAAACCCCAAATCCCAAATAAAGTAACATCTCAAATCCACATCACAAATCCCAAATCCACATCACAAATCTTAAAGTTACTTATACACACAAATCTAAAACATCACAAATCCTAAAAAATTTACACACAAATCAAATACATCACAGATTATACATCTCAACTCCATACAATGAATCACAAAATTACATCTCAGTGAATCACAAAATATCAAAAAAAAAGAGAGAGAGAGACGGTCGTCTGCGCCGCACGCCTACGCGTCCGTCCGTCCACCATGTCCGCACGGCGCGACCTCATCAGCGGCCTCATCCGTCTCCAGGGGAGGGAGGAGGAAGGGGAAGGAAGGAGTAGCGGCCTCATCCGTCTCCAGGGGAGGGAGGAGGAAGGGAAGGGGAAGGAAGGAGGAAGGGGAGGAGAGGGGAGGGGGGAGTAGAGAGGAGGATCGATCTGTGGGTGAGAAAGTGGTTGTGATTGTGGAGGAAAGGATAAGGAATAGGGATTATATGCTATGTTGAATTTTAGTCCCGGTTGATATTTCCAACCGGTACTAAAGATCTAAATGATCTTTACTCCCGATTGGTACTACCAACCGGGACTAAAGTGGTGGTAGTACCAACCGGGAGTAAAGATCCTCGGCCCCCTGACATGCCTCTGACAGAGGATGAACCGGGACTAAAAATCATCTTTAGTCCCGGTTGGTGATCAAAATTTTTTTAACCGGGACTAAAAATCGTTTTTAATCCCGGTTTTTAATGAAACCAGGACTATTGTGGAATTTGGTCGACCGACCAAAGATGGTTTTTCCACCAGTGAATGCATCCCTTGATTAAGTATATCTAGAATTTTCATGATGCGAAGGAGTCATATCTTTCCTAAGGAGACAATGGACTGATGACACCTCGCAGGACACACAAGGGAAAATATACGGTGCAAGCCCCCTATACAGTGTAAACCTAAAAACTACAGTAGTATCCAAAAATGAAAGACTGTGATTTGTCCACGTCACCTCATGGTTAAATCTGGGAGTAAAAATTTTAGTCAAGGTAACATGAACAAATCTCAAACGTCCATTTTTAGATCATATGGTAGGTGACAAGTTTGCACTAAATATTTTTCTGACATATTATCATGCTTCGATAGAAATGATAATAATTAAAGTTCACAAATGTTCTTCCCCCTGTTGTATGTTGATGCCCTTGGTGTAAGCAACAATGGTTGAAATGTTTATACATAATGATGGACTCTATGGGTAAATAATTAATCTCAGACAACAAAGTAAGTATATAATCGTCCAACAAATTAAAGTAAAAATGTGGAAGGAGAAAATAATGGATTTAGGCCGAGGCTTGTCATTCGCATGATATGTGACAAAATCTCACTAATGTCGTGCTGATCCAACCTCTATTTTTCGTCAGAAACAAGTACTATGTAAATGACAAAATGACCATGAATCACGCCTCACCATAACCAAGCAAATTTTCATTGGCAGCAACATATTCTGTTGCTCCGGTCCTCTCCTTAGCGACGAAGTCTAGCAATCTAATGTGGCTATGATAGAATTCCAGACACCTCCAAGTCCTATTGACACCATACTATGCTTTATCTCCACTTCAGTCTCGAGATTGACAGGAAATTAAAATTTCTATCAAAGCCTAGAGTAATGCATGGTGTATGTATATATTGCTTCACCTAGCTAGTCCAATCAAAGAGGGAAGTAATAGCATATGTCAATAGTAATTGAAATATTTGAAGTACTATTTGTGTGATTCTGTCTAGTGGTTTTTGCACATGCAAAGTGTACTATGGCTTGGTCGGATTGACAAGCACGCCTCTGAAGGTAAAGCACATACATTTTCTTGTTTGATCCACTTTTATGTTGAATACTAGTGGATCCCTAGTTTTATGCTTAGAGCAAGAATAATAATATAGCCAGCAGCAGGCTGAAAGCCACTGCCATCTCACTTAGCCATGCTCTAAAAGCTCACCTGTATAATGGGTTGGCTATAAGCTGCCTGATACATTACCTAATTGAAACATCTAAGCAATTAATATATGCATATGCAAAACATCCGTTGTGGCTACATCTCTAGGGCCATTTCAGTGAACACCATTTCATCAGTCAAAGTATATCCCGATGAATAACAGATTAACATAATACTGAGAAACAAAGATGGCTGATTAATTCGAGCTCTATAGCATAGATTGCCTCCAAGCAACATTATTCATCTTAATACCTAGATGACAAATAACTTATGACAAATAGCATGTCGGGTCCTAAAACTAATGATTCGGTAACCGACATGTTTAGACTGTATCAAGCCCTGGATCAGTAGATTGATACAGGTTCAACAATCTGGATATTCATTGCATACATTTTAACATGGCTCCAAAGGAGATGTTATTATAAAATAATAGGACATATCAAGTTTGTGGCTAACTATTACATTAGAAGCTATAGGTTGACCCAATTCTAATATTTTGCTATAGACTTAAACCAACTAACTATACTAGACTTGAAGACTTGGTTTAAAGGGAACTAACTTATATGATTAAACTCCCGGCTTCGGCAAGAACATCGAATTGACTCTGAAAAAGGGGGTTGAAGTAAGGGTGAGTACAACGTACTCAGCAAGCTATTATATTAATCAATAATGAATGCATGAAATGGTAGTATTTGAGTAGAGCTAAGTTTACTTGCAGAAGGCTGGGAATATAGAGGAAGAAAGCCTGTAATGTTTTAGATGCAATAATATTTAATAAAGTTTGAAATTAAGTTTCTAACCAAATACCATATGAGTCCCAATGCTCATATCCGTGAGCACGGCTATTCGAATAGATTCATTTATACTTTACTGCAGTAAATGTACGCTTTACCCACAGCCCACGACTTGCCGATAATCATCAGCTTCAGTCATAACCCAGTATTAGGTTACTAACAATAGTGGCACCTGTTCCATGAACTCTAATCCCCATACGCTCTGAACGTACGTTATCAGCAGCGTGAGGAGTTCTGGTGTTCTCGGGGTATTTAGAGAGGACTGATTGTATGACACCATGTCATCGCAATCAGGGTTTCCAAACAAGTCATATATGACATCATAATTAATCTCACACAAATATTTACCTGCGCCTCGGTAAATATCACAATATTGCCCTGCTCGGCAAAAGTTTGCCTCCTGCGCGAGGACTTAAACATAGAACCACTGTACATAGGTACCACATTGTTAAATAATATAATATCTAGGTCTGTGCCCATCCTAGAACTGTGGTCGTACTCGTTTGTTTTTCATAAGTACTTGGGCAGTCTTATGTCGGTTGGAACAATACTAGCTACTCGGAAATCAACCATTTCTACCGTACTGTCCCAATCTAAGTTCATTATATTTTATGCAGTCTAACTAGGCAGGGCTAAGCAAAAGCTAGCATATATCTGGTTTGTTGTATGTTCAGGTTATGCATTCAAAATCATGGATGACTAATGCATAGAATAGAGATATAGAATATAGGATAATTATGCTCAAGGGAAGGAATAATAACTTGCCTTGCTCCAACGCAAATAAATCCGAGATAGGCAGCCTGTTTATCTGATGCTTGAAATACCACAGGTTGCCATCCAAATATAATAGACTCTACTGAAGAAGAGGAAGAACCAAATTCAATGAAAGCCATAAAAGCAAGAAAGAGATAAATGGTTAGGAGGGCTAGGGTTTAGGGTATAGCCTATCTCTTTTATAGGGTATATGGATTACTGGGCTGATATTTTATGTGGAGGTTCTAGAGAGTTGGAGGCTAGAGGGGATTAAGCAACTACAGTCGCTTATATTTCATGTGCGGGTTTGATTAATAGGAGGATGGGGAGTAACTAGTTTGGATAATGGTATTGGTTAAGAGGGTATGTGACTAGTATTGGTTGGCGGTAGCTAGGTTTAGGTTGTATGGAAACTAAGGTTTAGTTGTCCTCGAGTCGATACTGAAATAGGATAGCATATCAGCTTGGCTCTATAATTTATGTGTAGGTTCTAGGTAGTTGGAGAGTAGGTGGCTGAGAGTAGGGTGGATAGGCGATACTGGTGGGTGTGGAATTTGGATGATGTCTGGGATTTAACTAGTAAGATGTCAGCTGGGGTTGGTTGTGTGCTAGTCGATGCTAGTGTTGAACAGCATAACGACTAGATTTGATATCTTCTCTAGCCGGTGTCAACAAACAACATATCGGCTAGAGGAATAGGAGGTGGGTGCAGGTTTAGTGGGGCGGAAGTGTTACTCCGACAACCGTGAGTGGCGGTGGAGCGGCTAGGATCACACAGAGTTCAAGAGCGAACTATGTGGTGTGCTGTGGAGGTCGAGGGAATAGTGAAGCTCCGACCATTGTACGCATCGAGGCATAGGGTGCCAGGAGCAGCAGTTCGACCTTGAGTTTAGGTTTTGCTGGGTTTTACAACCAACTGTTCGATGTTGGGGCCAGTAGGCCGCGAACGTCCACATAGAAGGTGTAAAGTTCTAACCGGCGGCTTTTTAGTGGCTAAAGGGTATTTTGGGTTAAAAGGAAATATTTGAAATACAAATATAAGTTTCAATTATAAGTTTAAATCAAATATGTATTCAAATGGTAATTGAATAAATTAAGAAAATTCAAATAAAATATTAAAATAGAAAATTTAGTATCAAAATGTAGGGTTTGAATTTAAATGAATTTAGGTCCAAGTTTCACTGGAATCGGATCTACGGTTTAGGAGATATGAGATTCTAAAGATTGGAATTTGAATTAAATAGAGAAATTAAGAAAAGTTACTGTGCAGGGCCCACCTGTCAGTCTTTCTTTTTCTTTTTCTTTTTCTTTTTCTCTTCTTCTTCCTCCCGTCGTCTTCTTCCTCCCGCTTCACAGAGGGCCGAGAGAAGGGAGAGGAGAGGGAGAGAGGGGCGCCGGTGCTCCGGTAGTCGAGAGGCTGCGACGTCGGCGGCAAAACATGTTCCCGAGCGACGCACATCCGGGGAGGGTGGTAGCTAGCCAAGGGGAAGAGGGATATGGCCGAAACGGCGTGGACAAAAGTTTGGTCCCGGCCGGTAAAAGAAGTGGCGATGGTGGATTAATTTGGAGGGGAAAGGAAGGGGAAAGTAGGGGAATGGGTTTGCCTCGTCGAGACGAAGGTATTGGCTCGAGGGCTTGGTCGGTAATGCTCCAACGAGGGAGATCGGCCGACGGCCGGCATGGGAAGGAGAGAGAAGAAGAGCTCGAAGCTCGGATGTGGAAGAAATGGGATGAGCTCGCCGGCTATTTATAGGCGACGAGGGGCGGTGGTCAATGGCGGTTAAGGAGGAGGTCGACGGCTTGGCCACGGCGACGGCGGCGCGAAGGGAGAGGTGATGGCGCCGGCCATGTTCGTTCATTGGTCGGCCGTGGAGGCGCGCACACGCGGCGGCCGCGGGAGTGTTGGGCGGCGGAGGAGGACGGACACGGAACGGCGTTGACGTCGGCGTGGTCAGCAAGGCGACGACGGCGGCGCCGGGAGCAACTGGGTGGCGGCGGCGCCCACAGTGAGGAAAGGAATGAGGGAGGGAAATTAGACTTTCTGAGTTGGGCTTAGGTGAAGGAACTTCGGCCCAGATTGAGTAGAATTGATTTTGTGTATAGATGGGATTATATTTGGAGGGAGTTATATGTGGAGATAAATTTCAAAATAAAGATCTTCTATTTTATTTGAGTGCAATATTTTTAGAAGTGGGGTATGGTGGAATTGATGCACTCAAATGGGAGAGAGGAATATATGAATAAAAATTGAAGATATAATTGGGAATGTGGGAGGAAAATGGAGGGAATGGAATAAATAAGATTTTAGCCTAAAATATGTGGTAGAAATCTAGAGAATTAATTAGGGGCTAAATGATATTTCGGATGACAAGGATATAATCTATTTCCTTAGCACAAGAGCAATTTTTTCACAATATTTGTAATAATACCATTCTTGTGCCGAGAAGGGATCAAGCCATAGGAACTAAATTGGTGGTTAGATCAAAAGGAGGAATTTGGATATTTGGATCGAGAATCAAAGGATAGGTTTAGAATCAAAGGATGGGTTAACAATTAATTCCAATGGAATCAGAATTTCGGTGGTTTAGGTTCAAGGGTAATATGGGAAGGTTTCTTGGACCATAATTCTTAAAAGAGTTTTTAAAGGAATTTTGCAAAAGAAGGTTTAAGGTGCAAAATCGAATCAAAGTAAATACCTTGGTTTAATAAGATCAATTTTAAAATAAAAACCACGAAAGACTTTAAATAGCAAAGAGAGATTCTACGCAAGTTAATTTTTGGAGGTCTCTCTAATTATATTTTCCTAGGTTTAAAAGGTTAATAAGAACATAAGAACCGGCATGATGTAGGATTAGAAAACAGTAAATTTTCAGGATGTTACATAGCACCATAACACCAGTGCTTAAACATTGCAGAAGTCTTTCTAAAAATGCATACAACAAAAGTAGTACGTGCTAAATAAGCTTCCAGCAAACATGCCATTTGCTAATGCATAGAGCCATAGTTGCAATAACTTCAGTTCAGAAGAACAGCCAATCCATTGCACCAACGATCTTCAGTCACTATTTAAAAAAACAAAACAAAGGCAAGGGTAAGTATTTTGTCAATGCAAACTTAATGAAGAGAACATATTCAGTTCAGATTAGAGAATGCATACCTCTAAATAGTACCAGCAATCTAGCAGCATTCACCATAGCATAGCACAATCCTGAAATAAAATTCATGTATGAGTTCAATGGTCAAAAAAATATTATACAAACAAGCAGATTTCAGTTTTCCCACCATTACTAGTTATGATGGCTATTTCTAAACTTGTGCCATAGGTGCTCGATGACGTCACTTTTCAGTTGGGTATGTTGCGGAACGATAGTGAAGAGAAGCTTTTCTCGGCAGCACATCAGCAAAGCACAAATTGCCACCAACATTCACTTCCGGAGTTAGAGCAATCGATGCCCCTGGACTCTCATTCAAGTCAATGTGGATGGTCGCCTGCTCTTTCTCATCTTCCACTGTCATTTTGTGACGTAGTTGTTTATTTCGTCAGCTGACTGTACATTACTATACTTGCTCTTATAGTGCTATTAACTGGATAAAAGCATTATTGTGTACTTTATTTTCTTTCAGGAATACTTCAGTGTCTCAATTAGATCGATCAATTAATTGGATCCCTTAACAAAGACATTGGAGCTCAGGATTCACTGATTCAGCATGTATACAAGTAGGTAACGAGGCAACACAGCAATCAGGTGTCCAGGTCTGGCACTTTCTGGTACTATTTGTAACATTTCATCGGCTTTAATTTATGCCATTTTCCATTATCCATGAGCTAGACCGTTCAATTTCTGTCACGATGATTAGGCTTGTCCCGAATCTCTCGAGTCCATTGCAAGTAGCCCTCTTCAGGCCTTCTACTGGCGATCCTTGGGTGCCTGTTGAAAAAATTGAGTGAATCCAAGGGGCTAAAACACTCCCGATGCCTCTTATTTCTGCAGACTGCAGACATTGTGCGAACATGGATCTACAGGAGACCTAACTTATAACAATTTCATGATATTTCAAGGTTAGAGAAGCTGGGGTTGCTATGACAGCTAATGAGCTTTTTGTAGGCTCGTGAGCTTTTTGTAGTTCGAGCAATCGAGCAATGCAAAATAACTGAAATTATATATATATATATATATATATATATATATATATATATATATATGCTGGATATAACAGTTTCCTTAAAAAGATAAGGTGAGATATATATACCGCATTTTGAACTGTACAATACCCACAGAAGCTAAATTCACACAAAAAAAATGAATGTATACTGCATGACACATTTCATAGCAAATTAAGACAGAATATTTCTGAACACATCGATTCCTGTTATAGTGTTTCTTTCAGCAAGTCGTATAAGGCCCATAAACAAAACTCCTATGCCCCTGCAGCAAGCAAATAATTATCCGCTATCTGCTCTTGTTTTCAGTTGTCTTCCTGTGCATGTCGCACGAAATTCAGAAAGTTTCAGTTAGGCTGAAATCGGAGTACATGAGCGTGAATGCTTTCCTGGCAATGCATATGCAGCCACCAGGATCGATGGATCCTCTAACCAATCCTGCACACGCATCGTGCGTACAGGAGCGAAGCAGCAAGACCAAAGAGCTGGGCATGGTGTCAAGCAGTTCTTCAGCTTGGGCCATTTTCCTATGCCAAATAGATAGCAAGCTACTTCTTCCAAGCCCTCGAGTAGTTGGCCATCTTTGAACAATTTTCAGGTGATCGTTACACCTTGAGATACAGTTGAACAAACGGGGTGACTACGAGAGGCTAGACCTGTCCCGATGTAACCTAAATCTGCACAAGTTGTCCCGATGTAACCCCAAAAGATTATGTTGAGGAGATCCAAGCTATAATTAAATTCCATGATATTTTTAAGGTAGCGAAACAAGCTACTTTGCTGGTAGTGAAGGCACTTGATCAGATTTCTCGCCTTTTAATTGGTCTTACATGAAATTGATTGAGAATCTATATCTACTATTGCCCCAAAACCTAAATGCGTTGGTCCAACCGGAAGGAAGCCTTATTACACACCAAAAGCTAGATCAAGAGGTAAGAGACTCCTCCCCACTTTTAAGTTGGTTCAACTTTCCCAAAACAACTAGTCTAGGATTTTTCCTAACAATCTCCCCGGTCACACATTGGTATCCGTTAGCACCAACCGGCCCCATACACAAGCACATACGGGCCTCACACCCGCGGTCCACTAACCAGCCACACACATGCACATAGAGGTCTCATACCAGCGGTCCACTAGGCTTCGGCTCTATACACCACCTGAGTGAGCACGGCAGTAAGATTGCAAACTTATATAAGTGTTCGGTGGATAGAACATTAATGTTAATTAGATAGCAAAATAAACTACTCCTTCTGTCCATATTCATAGTTCTAGGAAGTGCCCAATCCAGCACCTTGATACAGTGCTATAAATGAAATCCCTTTCATGTGCTAATATACTACTGGTTATAGTCAATTCTTTACACATGATGACTCTCATACAACTTTATGTCTTGTAAGAACTCCATTAAACACACTAGCTAGATGAAACCTCATACGTTGCTTCGGGAGTTTTGTACAATATATATTAATAGAAATAACTTGTAAAATAGCTAAAATTCATATAATTTTCATCTTTGATCCACTACTGAAAAAAATATGGCTCTATCATTTCGCTTATTCGGGGAATAAGTGAAATGGCATATTTGCAAACGAAAAATATTTTGTGAATAAAAATTTTATAGAAGTGTTGTTTGCGACCTAAAAGCAATGGTTGAAAAATAGTCTTCGATGGAAAAAAAAACCTCCAAAATCAACTCCACATTCGAGGTTGAAAATTAAAATTTTGGCTGATTAGTATAAGCATAAGTGAAAAGATAAGGCCACATATATAAACCATTTGATGATGTAGTTTATTACAATTTAAATTATATATGGGCTAATCATTTAAAAGGGAAACCAAGATTATGTGACTTAATGATTGAAGGAATAGATAGAAGGTAATATAAATTAATAATTCAAATAAAAAACTAATATGATATGACTTTATAAGACAATTAAAGGAGAAAGATAATTTGGACCATAGATCAACCATATAAGGGCAAGAAACAATTATAATGATATGACTTAATAAGAGAAGAGAGAAATAACATTAACTACATTTTGTAGGAATGAATTTTATAGATATATAGGATAAGTGAGAGGAAAATAAAGGAGGATAAAAATGAAGACAGCCTTATAGGTAAACTATTGTACATCTCAGCTCTAATGATATAAATAGATATGTTTATATAGTAGTAACTGCTGTGTACCCAAATAGTTATCAATTAGTCAGCTGATATCCATTAGTAACTCTTTGGCCTTCTCTGTAGACATTACTAGCTGATATCCATGGTTTGTTGCAAGATATGTGGATTAATATATGTTATATATTATAGAAATAGTAAATGTATGTTTAAATAATGTGAAAATATGTGGATATAATGATTTGACATTGCTTCCACACTGAGTTATAAAAATATAATAAAATTGTAAATGATATGTTATGTTTGTATGATATTTAAATTACTCTAGATAATAATTGCTAGCAGGTGATGATGTGACACACTTGCATATGATTTAAAATACTCTAGATAATAATTAGTAGTGGGTGATGATGTGACACACTTATATGTTGAGCTTTATAAGTTAGTGATACTTTATAGTAAGATAGGATAGCCATAGACTCCACCCGTTCGTAGAGTTAGTTTGCTAACTAATTTTCATGAAGATCAACACTTGTTTTTTTTTCATGACTTTCGTTTCCATAAAATTCAACGGGTCTGATTGCCCAACCTGTTAATCAAGAAACACCCAAACCAAACATATGAACGGCCTGAAGTATTATTGAGCTGTGCGGTCATTCCTATTTGCATTGCGCGAAAAGGTACAAGCAGCAAGGCCGAAACAGCTGGGATGCATGGTTTGAAACGGCTCTTTGTCTATGAAATTTTCTTAGGCCAGCCAGCTAGGAAGTTATTTCCAACATCTCAAACACTTCGCCTTCTACCACCAACTAGGTAGGAGATCCTTGGGTGACACTTGAACATCCAGAATAGGTAAAAGAAGGTAGACTTTACCTGATGCCTCCCAATTCTACGCAAGTATCCGCAAATGATTATAGGAGAATCTATAAGTTACACGATGTTTTCAAGGTTAAGAAACTAGCTAGTTTGCGCGTATTGAGCAATTGATCATTTCAATTGCTGGCGATTTTATATATACAAAAAAGATCATCTATATATCTACATATTGTACGCAACACTATTTAGTGCTGCAATTCTAACACTTTCACCATTATATAGAAACTTTTCTATAAATGGACCTTGCCAAGAACTATTAGAAAACTTTTCTATAAACCTTCACGTTATGGGCCTTTACGTTGAGGCCGAACATCCTAGCATTATGGGTGTTGGAGCTGACCCTATGGCTGAAGAAATTAAAATGATAATAGGCCCAATTAAGAACCAAACCTATATGTAGTGTAGTGGTAAGTATATACAATAATACAAACCCATGCCACTGACATGGGTTTAAAATCCTGTCCGCATCATTGGTTGACAAGGCATACCTCGGAACCTGTTTAACATGAACACCCCCACATCCCAAGCATAAAGACCTATAGCCTCGTCTCCAATTCAAATGATGTTGAGGTTGAGGTTTTTTTTTAATGGTTTTCGCTAGGGTCAATCTGTATAATATGTTTCATAAAGGGGAAAAATTATCAAACCACTACAAGATAATTGACTTATCGCCACTAAATTATTACAACGAAAAATAATTCGTAGCAATATATTGTACCATTGCAATGATAATTTTTCTATAGCAATAACTATATTTTATTGCAACAATTTACAATCGTTGTTTTATTCAGTATTTTTGTTGCAATAGAAAATGAGCTATCACCACAAGAAAAAGCATTACTATTGCTAATAAAAACATATTCTATCACCACAATTTTAATTTTTGTGACAATTTGCACATTACATGGGTGTGGTAAGTTATTTTTCACTATTTTCTATTGTCACGATCAACGAACTTGGTGCAATAAAAAAATTATCATCTCATAATTTAACTTAGTTTTTTTCATATGGAAACAGATTGGAATTAACGTTATATAAAAATTATAGCTCTCGACGAGCTCTATAACTTCATACTTCCCCTTTAGCATGAAACATACGAAAGGGAGATTAAAGAAGTAAGACCAGTAAATATGCATCTCGAGTGCTCAACACATGTTGCTATCTTTACTAGACAGATACATCATTGGGACTGCAATCCATATTTGGAGGGTGCTAGACCAGGATATATTCCCAATGCCTCACAATCCTAAACTAGTCCCTTCTTAGTTCTTATTGTGTTGAGGCAAGCACCAACCTTGAACACGTTGAAAGGTGACAAAAGGAGACACATATGCAGCATGCATCATGCGGCACATGTTGTTTCCAGCTAACTAGAAGGGCCCTTGGAGTTAGGAAGAAAATAAGACCATATTTCAATGGTCCAACAATACTATTTGGTTAGGATGCACATATATATATATAATACATATACATATATACATATATACATATATATACATATATATGTATGTATACGTATGTATATACATATATATATATATATATATATATATATATACATATATATCTATGTATACACATACATATGTATATATATATACACACACACACATATGTATATGTGTGTATACACACACACACACACACACACACACACACACACACACACACATATATATATATATATATATATATATATATACATATACACACACACATATATATATACATATACACACACATATATATATATATACATACATACATACTATACTAGACCCAGGGTGCGTAATAGCTAAAATGCTCCTCCTCACAACCCCCCAACCCCCCTACCACACACCCATCCCCACCCCCCCCACCCACCCCCACCACCAACCCAGCAGTGTTGCCAATCCCCAATGTATGCAAGATGTACACCATAACTACCATCACAAGGACCCATTTTTTTTATTCCGACCGCAACTCATCGAGAGTAATTCATTTACTGAAATCGTACAGACGCACACATCTCAATTAGTAACGCGCTTACTAGGCTAACATCTATATTGCCGCAGACCGCAAAAGGGGCGGTTTCCGTTTTACAGTCTCTCTCCTTTATCCTCACACTCAACCGTCCACCGTCATTCCCCACTTACCACGCTCTCCTCCCCGTCTCCGTCGTCTCCGCCCCTCGCCGATTTTGCCGCTACCCTTTAACCGGGTACGGCGGCGTGCACTCCCCCCACCCACATTCTAGTTGCCGACGACCGCGGAGGCCGCATCGAGGAAGTCCACCGCGCCATCGGCGCCTAGCCGCGAGCGAGGCGGCCACCCCCCAGGCGGCCCTCACTGGTACGTATGACGGCGCCTATCCGACGACCGCGGCGGCCGCATCGAGGAAGTCCACCGCGCCATCAGCGGCTGCTATTTGCGGGCGAGGCGGAAAGCACCCAGACGGCGCGCCTAGCCGCGACCGAGGCCGCCACCACCCCGGAGACCCTCGCGACTGAGGAATCAACACACGCACACCAGAGATACACTCATTCTAGCAAAGGTTAGTACAAGCACCTACACTACCTGTCATGCACATCTATTTCCCCGATCTAATCCAATACCCATTGTTTGACTACATTGTTTAAGATGAAGTGGAAGGGAAAAATGCCAGAGAAGGTTAGGAGCGTCAAGTTCATGGGTTCGCAATCAGAATGCGAGATTGTGCTCGATCAATCCCAGCCGAACGAGGGCCCAACTACCCGCTCCAAGTGAGCTCGTGCAGACGGAGGAAGTCAACAAGGCGCCGCCAAAAAACGTGGCCGCAAGAACCAACAGGATAGAGCCGTGAAGCACGCTGCTTGAGGTCAGCCACACTCTATTCTTTGTCACAAACCCTAACCCTTTATTCCATATGTTTGGTTGCTGTCCATTTATTTCTGCATGTGTGGTTGTCATCTTGTATGATTGGGATTGATGTAGGGACCATGGTACTTCCAAATCTTTCTATTTTTGTCCTTTTCATAAATCCGACAGGAGCTTTGTGTTCTGTGACCCACCATATTTTTCCCCCACTTGATCTGAATCATGGTAATGCTTTTCATACAATTAAGAGTTAGGATTAAAGGTAAGAGGGATAATGCATGCTTACGATTTAGAGCTGTCCTTTGGTGTGTGGGAATTCATTTACCCAACCCACTAGCCAAACAGGGTAATAGTGTAAGAACATACTCAGTGTTAGTAAATGCCTCCCTCTCATCAGAAATGTATCATTTATTACAGTAATTGCTTACCAGATGTGAGATCTGAATACTAATACATCTAGAATTTGAAATCAAATCAGGGTACTCACACATGTTCCCAACAATCTAGTAGTGAGACGCAAAACTATAGCAAAAAATGATTACAGATGATCCCATTGTTGATGCTATAGAGGCTCTTCCATTCGCTTAGTAATCATGTGAAATAAAATTCATCATTATAACCACTTTAGTTATTCAATTCTATGTCCTAAATGCTAAAAACCATATTTGCATTGCAGCCGCCAGTGACAAAGCATTTTGTCTTTACACGCTGCAGCCCGAAGTTTGCAAACGATGCATGTTGTGCGTTGTCACCGATACACCGACAAGCTTTGGCAGCGCTTGGTCTAGGTGAGCTTGCAAAGATGACTCTCAACGGCTTGGAGCAGCCTGACCTCACCTGCTAGCTAATGGACCGAACAGACCCAAAATCGATGACCATTGACATATCTGAGAATAAGAAGATAGTCATAACTCCATGGAAGGTTAAAACTGTCTTGGGGGTCCCATTGGGAGGGGAACCATTGCAATTACCAGACCAAGATATAATGTCAGATGCACTGGCAGACTTGGCTATTGAGCTTGATCTCCCCCCCAAATCCGACATAACGGCCTCTAGGTTGATTGAAGAGATCAAAAATAGGCCCAAAGACCCATCTATGGTTAGGTACTTTATAATGGTCATCGTGAACAAGATGCTGCTGCCATCCACTGGTCTGTATATCAGGCCTAAGGACGCATGGATTGGATCTGACATTCAAAAGGTAGCAAGGATCAATTGGTCGAAGGCTGTTTTTTATGCCCTCCGCGACAGCCTTATTCTATGGCACAAGAACAAAACTGGCCCAAGGCAGCAGACATATATACGCTGCTGTGTTGCATTCCTTGTGGTAAGCATCCCTTATTTACCCAACCATTCCATTTCCAATGCAGCTTTCATTTTATAATGTTATTGTCACCCTTCTCTATGCAGCTGTTGTACATCGATAACCTCAAGGTGCCAAAGGATTCATTGACAGTTGATCGCTGCCAAACTCCTCGCATACAGTCTACACCAAGCAGCTTGTGGACGATATTTCGCAGGAGGATCGTATCACTGATTCATCCGGAAACTATGTGTTTGGCAACCTCCCTGTGAGCCCTAACCTCCCTGCGAGCCCTATGTCAATATTGCATTATATTTATCTGGTTGCAATATAGGGAAGAGCCTGTCATCTATCTAAACTGAAATGCAATGATTTTTTATTGCAGATGAGTGGTATTCTTGGTTCATGCTACAGCCACCCTGACTATGACAAGGAAAAAGAACCACGTGGGGACAATTCTGGCACTCCCTTTGCTGATGAGTTGGTATCTGCGGTAGAAATTTCTTTCCCCAGCATGTTTGACACCGTAGGCCCCCATTTAAGTGGTCTCCAAGATGAGCACAAGCAGCGCATACTGGATGCTCTTGGTGAATATGATCGCCAGTCAAAGTTAAGTGCAGATGCTATTGCCAAACAAATCAGGCTTGTTTAGACATGCCATGCATGTGTCAGTGACCATATCGTCAGCATCATCAGGGGTGAAAGCCGCACTCAGCCACCACTGGGTCCATAACCACAACCAGCCTTACATTCACAACCAGACAGCCAACATGGCCTAGTTGCATCGCCAACCAGCGAGGAAGCACAAGACCACCACATTCACAACACCCCGGACATTTCGCCTACCAACTCCCCAGCACCCTAGCCCTGTAGGATCATAACACCAGATGTTGCGTTCAATCCGACACCACAGATCACATCCACTGAACCACACCCTCATTTACCGGGGGAGCTGTTTCCGACCATTGACAAGACTGCCATTGCTGATGAAACTCAAGCCCTCACTCCTCAGCCAGATGCGGATTTTCAAGGTGGCTGTGATGTTGGTATTCCACTGCAAGGTACTAAATTTAACCCCTTCCTTACACACACAACGAGCTGTGCACAAACTCACTGTATTTATTTTTTGGTCCTACTCTTACCTGTTATAGTTTTATTCGTGTCAACTTTGGAAAGCATCCTCAATCATTCGCAAGGTGTAATGCCTTCGCCCGCTGTTATGCAATGTTCTCCTAGTTATTCATTTGGTGGCCCGTCAATTCTTACTCCTTGGACAACATTTACCTTCAGTACAAACCATTACTGCCACACACTTTAATATTTATGTAACAACAATATCTATTGCCAATAGGAAGACATGTGCTAATAACAATGATTACAACTGACCTCTACATTTTTTCATTGCACTAGGAATTATTGATTTTACCATGACTTCCGAGGGCACATACACAACCCAGTCCCATACTGCAGATGGTATTGAAGGGCACCACGATCTGCCAGATGCGGACGATGAACATGGCATTGAGACCGACACCTCCATGCAAGGTTGCCAGCGTTTCCAGTTTTTCTTTCCCACTGCATATTTTTCGCAACCTTGTGCCACTATTCTCATTTTTTTTTGCAAAGTATAGTCACAATCATATGCAGCGTTGCTATATTTCTGCTTTCTATGCATACCTCCCATTTAATTAGCATTTATCTTACTAATTGATACACCTGTGATGTGAGCAATGCAATTACTACCATGGATTCTTTTGCCAAACTAAAAAACTTACTGATAGTAATACCCTTACTACCAGCACAATACTCACACTGATCCTGTATTGCCCCACCTGCAGTACCATCCAATCCTAGCAACCCATTTACTACAAGCTCATAACATTTATCTTGTATATCAATTTCCCGTATATATGTACATTATTCTAAGTCCTTACCAATAATTTCACCAATGTACTTAGCTCTGTTTACTTAGTAAAATTTCCTTCATATGTATTAGTGACACCTTTTCCCCTACTTTATCGTTGTAACCATGTGCAATAACGTTTGCCAATAGGTTTACTTACTTGTGCCATACCACAGGTAATACTGCAGTTAACGTGACCACCGAGGGCACAAACACAGCCAAATCGCCCTTTGCACATCAAATTGATGGGCACCACCATCATCCAGATGCGGATGTTGAACACAACAGCGATTTTGACATCCCCACGCAAGGTTTTCTGCTCATCTAGTACATTTGCTTTACAGTATGGTTTTCATAGCGGCTTTTATCTCACTAGATTTATTTCTTACTTCCTAATTTTTTTGATCATGTGACATTGTCCTCATTTTTTGCAAAATTAAACTTCTTATATTCAGTGATGGCATAGTTCGGCTTTGTATTCAAAGTAATTCAATTTCTACCACCTGTTCTATTTGCGATACTACATTCTGCCACATAGTAAGACACTCACTACCATCACAATACACACACCGGAGCCCTACCTTGATGCAATAACATGATTTGCCAGTAACACAGTTACTGTCACCTCATTATCAATTTTTTCCTTACCATTCACTTCCAGAAATTTGCATTACTGATATTCTTAAGTAATAATCTTACTATGGATTCTATTTTCCAATCTGCTTACCAATGTACTTAACTATGTTTCATTATTTTCTACTACACTCTTATGCATCAGTAATAGTTTTACCCCTATCACACTGCACCCAAGTGCAGCAAATTTTAGTAATAGGTTTACTAGTTTGCATTCACAATATGGTTACCCCTTTAAATATACAATATGTAACAGTGCTGATTACTGTTGGTCCGGGAGCCAGAGTTTAATTACACCTGGTCTTTACTATATGATTTACTGTTGCAGGTATTATTCAGCCATATGCTCCCGCCGTTGAACCCGCACTACCAGAATTCGGTGTTCCTAATACCATCCTGGCACTGACGGCGCATGTACAAGATGAAACTGCTGAACATAACACGCAAGGTTAGTGACCCCATATCCTATTAACCAAATACAACCAGCACATCTCCTATTAATATGGTCATCATTCCATTACTTCAAATGTCTAATCATGGCCCTCTTACAAGCAACGTGCACAGGGGATTCTTCTCACGACGATGATGACAACTTGTCACTCTCATTGCCCCTAGATGAATTATTGACTGACTCCCAGCTAGCGGCGAAAATTGATCAGATCTGCATTTTGGAGGGTGCCTCTCATGACAGTTACCACCTGCTTCTCCTGTTCCATCTGTCACTTGTACATGGCATTAATTATGCCATCAGACCACTGAGCTCTAGCTATGTGTATCATATGCAGGTCAACAAAGAGGCTGACTACGCGACTAGACAACATGCTAGCCCCGTGAAACATTGTGTCAAGAGTGCTAGCCCTCTAAAACATTGTGTCAAGAGGTCAGCAAGGTACGTGCCACCAGCTACCCAATCCGTACCCAAAGATGACAACGTCGCCATACAACTCCTTGACTTGATACTGTCAGACCCAACTCAATTTGGGAGGTTTGTTACTTTTTTACCCATTGCATGTACATTGCAAATCCATACCTGATTTATTTCAATCCTACCGCATTTACTAACCCAATCAGACATCTTACCTCACAGCCCTCCCTTAGTCGAGGTGGATTGTTACAGTGCTAATGCCACGGACATAGCCGCATCATTCAAAGTGGGAAGCATGACAGAAGGGATTTTCATAGATGCTTTTGCATCTTTGCTTTTTAAGGATGAAAAGAGAGATAGTCCAGAAACATTTGGCAAGAGGATCTTCATACCCACCTCTGTAATGGTACTGCATGATTTGTTTTTAGTGTTTGCTGTCCATTATCTCACATTCCTTCCAACAAGCTGAGAATTAACATACAACTACAGGGTCTCCTCAACATTGAGAATGTCACTAGAGTTGGCAGGAAGGACAACTTCAGCCCACGTGCACTTGCTGAACACCTGTCTGAGTGTCTGAAGGGTGTCAACCTTTCAAAGGCCGAGCAGGTCAGGATTCAGTACACCAATTGTTAATATATACTCTGCCATGGCTTATATGTAATCTAATTTTACCTCTGTTCCATCTGTTAAGCTTTTGCTGCCAATCATCAACAATGACCACTGGACACTCTACATCGTATACCTGAACCAAGGTAGTTTTGATATACTGGACTCCAATGACTACGACCAAATAGGAGGAAAGCAGAGCCAGCATCACTACCCTTTGGCCCAGAAGGTTCTCAAGCGTCTCAGCGATGGGTTCCAATCCTTTATGCCCAAAGTTTTTAAAAAGTTTGGCAACTACCATCGTGAGTTCGTTAAATGCCCCAAGATGGTGCCATGCTCAAATGACTGCACGTTCTATGTCATGAGGTACATGGAGCGGTACCAGGGGAACCCTGACAAGCTTGCTGATGATTTTCAACCGGTAATATTTGTCACAACACATTTCATTACAGTATTGCCATCTGAAACCTCTTGTTATCAATTGCTACAACTTTCATACTGACTATGCCATTTCTTCTCTTCTGCCAGCCTGAATCACGTGTTCTTCGGGCACAGATCATGCACCAACTGATTTTCCATCGCTTCAACCTAGCACCATGCATCCACCCTGCCATAGAGGACCTTCGTCCTCTTGATGACGGTGAAGGAAGCTCCCACTAGTGACACCGATGTTAATTCTATGTTCATAGTTACCACTGCTTGCGAACTTTAGGCCATGTACGCATGGGACCGATGTGGATGAAAGTACTTCATTTTGTTAATGTTAATGCGGGTATCTTATTACAAACACATTTTGCTTTCATATTGCCGATTCGTTTTCATATGTGATCACTGAAATGTCATCCACAAGTCAAATTTAGAAGATAGCAAACCATTTACTGAAAGGCAAACAACCATCCCGAATGAGTGAGAACATCGGTTGGGTTCACTAAGTAATTACTATAATTTCTGGAAGGTTGATGGCATGTACACTAAACGAGTATCACAGCCATGCAGTGATAACTCCATTAGCACACATCATATGGTGCTTTAGCAAATCACATGAATATATCTCTTCTGAATACATAATGATGGCGACGCTGACATCTACTTTACACTTATAAAATTATTTATTTCATGCCCATGAAATTAGATCAAAACGCACAAATTCACGACTAACAAATATAATCTCTGCCACTAAGCAAAAGTAGCAATTATTTAAAACGACAATTCTATAATCAATTTTAAAACCTCAAATCTTATCGGTACTATCCTAAACCTTCTTGCGCTTGCTCGACGGCTACGATACCCTGATACGGCCAACAAGTAGCGTATCCGTATCAGATACGCCATGGGATACGGATACGTATCGGAGACGCTCTGATACGTATCCCGTACGTATCCCACTGTCACGACCGGAATTAACCCAACAGGCATTCCTTACGTGCGTGCATTATTCCTTGTCCCAGGAGGCAAGGTACACCAAAAGTTAATACAATTCAGAGTTTAACAAGCGGAAGCGTAAATAGTTAATTATTACATGGGCAGCGACGACCCAGCACACAAGAAGACAAACAACAAACAGCGGAAGACTAGGGCGACGACCACAGGCGCTTGACGACAGGCACGAGCTAGACACCAAAGCCTTCATCATCCAGGGGCTCCTCTTCTGAGTTTGGGAAAAATTGAACAAGACTGAGTACAACCACCGTACTCAACAAGACACACCCACAAGTGCAGCATAAATGCAAAGTGGTACAATGGAGTTAATAATAGGGGTTAGGTTTTGCAATAAACAGCATTTAAAAGACCCTTAGTTGCTCAAAGCTAAATTTCAAACACGATCCTAGAACTATTTAATATTATTGAACAAGGCCGTGAACCCACACGAACCTGCCTTAACCCAAGGCCTACGATGATTCAGACCGAACTGGCAACCCGACCCTGGGTCCCAGCTCGTCCCAAGCCAACCCAGGCCAACCATTCCACATTTTAGTTATTAAGCAGGTTTTAAGAATGAAACACTAACTTGGGTACATTGCTAGGCTTGCCCATAACCGAGGGCGCGGCTATTCGAATAGATTATACTCTGATCAGAAGTGTACATCTTTACCCACAAGACACATCTTCCTCACGTGTAACCTCGTGCCACATACCACCACTGTATACAGACGGAAGACGTGACATAGTTCCCAACCCATCCTAGCCATAAACAAGAGTACCGACCCAGCCCCGCCTACGGCCGGAACCCCCGGGACAGGCAGGCGGGATTGAGCCCCTAGCAGCAGGACACCGGCCCTGTGCCATGACATCTCGACTACCAGGCCGCAGCTCGTATAGCCTTCATTTGCCCTAGAGATGTCCATCGACCCCCGACTTCGTCCATCTCCATCCGTGTACTTTTGTTTATAACCAGGCTGAGCCACAAACTAAGCCTTACCCATTAGACATGTGGAAGTACGGTAGTGCTTTGCAACCGAGGCCCGAAGACCGGTCCTTATATGGCCGAGGTGCTACTATCAAAACCATGCACCCCGAGCCCAGCCTAAAACCATTTTGAGGGTTTTGAATAGAGGGGGAGGTGTGAATCCAATTCCACAATGATCCAACCATTCCATGATGTCCAGGTGATATGAACATTCCCAAAGTCTAGAGTTGTAAAACCACCTAATGTTGCCTAATTAACAGCGAAGCATCTACCTAAATTCATACTAGTGGTACCATGAATAGAGTATCCTCTAGTTGGGGTTTTGTTTATTCTAGGGTGAACAAGGTAATAATAACAATAACAATAATAATAAGGTCATAACAAAGGTAAATAGGCATGGCTAAACAAAACAGTGATAACGCGGGAATTTAAATAAGCGATAATGCATTAATTTAAATCAATATAATTTTATAAACTGGGATTCAATATGTTCAAGGATGATGTGACTTGCCTTGCTCGCTTTCCCAAACGTCGGCTTCAACCTCCACGTAGAGCGGATCTTCCGAAGTTGCAGCGTCTACACGACCAACGGAAAAGAAAATAGCTTTTACTCTAATAAACTCCATATAACAAGCAGGGACAAAGCACAAAAATGGGTTCTTGACTTCTTAAGGAAAAATTAGAGACTTGAACGGTCCAATTCCGAGTTCAAATGGCCAAGTTATGGCCATTTGAAGTTCATATGCTCTTAATGTGAATATTTGCGAATTTCTTCATTTAAATTTTAATTAAAAAAAAGATTTATTGCGTCAGCCGGGAGAGAGGGCGCGCGGACCGGGTCCACGGGAGTGGGGCCCACGCGGCAGCCTCACGGTCCACGGTGGACCGGGCGCACCCGGCTCGCACCGGCCGGCGCCGTGGGCCCCACGCGTCAGCCGCACCCGAGGGCATGGGCGGCTGACGATCGGGCCCCACGCGGCAGCCGCACAGCGCGCCGGGAGGTGGCCACGAAGGCACGGCCGGCGGGAGGCGGCGCGCCCGCACCCCTATGGTCGCCGGCGGCGGTCATAGGCACGGCGGAGCGCCGGCCGAGAGAGGGGAAGGGAAGGGGGAAAAGAGACGGCGGTCCACGGCTCACCCCGAGTCGACGGCGATGACGGAAACGGCGACCGGAGCGGAGGAAGGCGGCGGCGCAGCTCGGGTGGACGGGGTCGACGGCGCTCCGGCGGTCGGCGAACGAAACGGAGGGGTGGACGAGGTCGGCGAGGATGCGGCGAAGCCGAAGGAGGCGGCGCCGAGGTGGGAGGTGATCCGGGGCGACGACGGCGGCGGACCGGAGCTCGGCGGCGACGGCGGAGAGAGAGAGCGACGGCGCGGGCTCGATTCCTGCGAGGAGAGAGAGCGGTGAGTGGCGGAAACGGTGGTGGGGAGCTCGGGGAGGGTTTATATAGGGTTGGGAGTGAGAGAGGGCGGCCGGAGGAGGGGGAAACGGGCGCGGGAGACCCGGCCGCCATTAATGGCGCCGGCGAGGTTTAGGGGAGCAAATCCGGCCGTTTGAATGCGAGAGAGAGAGGGGAAAATGGGGGGAAAGGGGGAGGGGATCCCGGGGAGTAATTCCCCCCACTTTAATGCGCGCGGGGACGGCGGGAGGCGGCGGGATTCGCGGCGGCGGCGGCGCTAGGCGCGGGCGGGGCGACGGGAGTGGCGGGAGGAAGGGGATGACGGGTGGGCCCCACCAGTCAGCGAGGGTGGCGGGCGGGCCCGCCCGTCAGCGGCGCGCGCGGGGAGGGCGAGTGGGCCGCGGGGGAGAGGAGAGGAGAGGGAGGGAGGTTTTTAGGACTTTTCTTTTTATAAAATCTTTTCAACTTTGTTTATTTCTTAACAATTATTATTTGTGCTCTGAAAATTCCACTAAAATTTATTTACACATTTTAGGCTTTTAGGAAATATACAAAAATCCTCCAAGCCTTATTTGACTTTTAACTTTGCGCATTTTAATTTTTGAAGGCTTTCACAAGGATTTTTAATTATTCTAGGCGTAATTTAAAAGATATATTTTAGGGTCATTTTGGGACGTGACAAACCTACCCCCCTTAAACGGAATCTCGACCTCGAGATTCGGAAGAACTGGCGAAGAGATCGGGATGGGCTGCCTTCAGCTCGTCTTCACGTTCCCAAGTAGCTTCTTCCTCGGCGTGGTTGCTCCATTGGACCTTGCAAAAACGGATCACCCGGTTCCTGGTCCTGCGCTCCATGGTGTCCAGAATCTTCACTGGCTTCTCTACGTAGGTCAAGTCTTCGCGAACTTCAATTTGCTCCGAATCGGCCTGCTCGGACGGCACTCGAAGACATTTCTTGAGTTGCGACACATGGAACACATCATGCACATTGCCCAATGAGGCGGGCAGCTCCAACTGGTAAGCGACTTCTCCGCGTCGAGCAATGATGCGGAAAGGTCCCACAAACCTTGGTGCGAGCTTCCCTTTTGTCTGGAACCTGTGTACACCCCGCAATGGTGTGACCCGAAGGTACACAAAATCGTCCACTGCGAATTCCAGGTTACGGCGTCGATTATCTGCATAACTCTTCTGCCGGGACTGTGCCACCTTTAGATTATCCCGAATGGTTCTGACTTTAGCTTCCGGTTCTCTCAGGATATCAGTTCCAAACACTTGCCTTTCCCCTACTTGGTCCCACATTAGTGGTGTTCGGCATTTGCGGCCATACAACGCTTCATAGGGTGCCATTTTTATGCTGGCTTGGTAGCTGTTATTGTAGGAGAACTCGGCATAGGGGAGACTCTTATCCCAGGTCTTCCCAAAATCTAGAACACAGGCGCGGAGCATGTCTTCTAGGACCTGATTCAGACGCTCGGTCTGTCCATCGGTTTGCGGGTGATACGCGGTGCTGAAATTTAGTCGGGTACCCAACTCTTCTTGGAGCTTCTTCCAGAAGTGAGAGGTGAATTGGCTTCCCCTATCAGATACAATTTTCTTAGGAACGCCATGGAGACTCACGATCCTAGCGAAATAGAGTTCAGCTAATTTGTTCCCTCCATAGGTGGTCTTCACAGGAATAAACCGAGCCACCTTGGTTAGTCGATCCACGACTACCCATATAGAATCATATCCGCCTTGGGTTTTTGGAAGTCCGGTGATGAAATCCATCCCAATTTCATCCTATTTCCATTCTGGTACTTGGAGAGGTTGGAGAAGTCCGGCCGGTCGTTGGTGCTCTGCTTTGACACGCTGGCACACATCACAAAGGGCCACGAACTCTGCAATTTCCCGCTTCATACTAACCCACCAGTATTTCTCTTTCAAGTCCAAGTACATCTTCGTGCTGCCAGGGTGGATGGAATAAAGACTTTCGTGAGATTCCTGAAGTATCAACTGTTTAAGTTCCTTGTCGTCCGGAACGCATACACGATTTCCGTTCCATAGGGTTCCATGTTCATCTTCTGTGAAACCAGCGGCTTTACCCTGTTTCATATTCTTGAGGATCCCACGCATATCTGGATCATTCTTCTGAGCCTCGCGGATTTGATCGAGCAAGGTAGGCTTGGCTTCCAGCGTAGCCAAGAATCCATGGCTAACGATGCTTAGGTTCAGAGCTTCCAATTGTTGATTAAGCTCCGGTGGAATGCCACAGACATCAAGAGTGTTGCAACAGCTTTTTCGACTCAGCGCGTCTACGACTACGTTGGCCTTACCAGGGTGATAGTGGATTCCCACATCATAATCCTTGATGAGCTCTAACCATCTTCTCTGCCGAAGATTCAGATCCGACTGAGTGAAGATGTATTTCAAACTCTTATGGTCGGTATATATTTCGCAGCGATTTCCAATGAGATAATGCCGCCAGATTTTTAGAGCATGAACCACAGCGGCCAACTCCAAATCATGGGTAGGGTAGTTGCCTTCATGGGGCCGTAGCTGGCGTGAGGCATAGGCTACCACATGACCTTCCTCATTAATACGCACCCCAATCCTTGGCGCGAAGCGTCACAATACACCAGGAAGTCCTTGCGAGTGTCCGGTAAGATTAACACTGGCGAGGAAACTAGCTTTTCTTTGAGAGTTTGGAATGCTTTCTCACATTGCGGGCTCCATACAAATTTTTCTTCCTTCTTCAGCAACTGCGTCATGGGTCTGGCAATTTTGGAGAAATTTTCGATGAATCTTCGGTAGTATCCTGCCAAACCCAAAAAGCTGCGAACCTGAGTGACTGTCTTGGGTTGCTTCCAATCAGTGACGGCGGTCACCGTTTCAGGATCCACAGCAACTCCTTTTGCAGATATCACGTGCCCTAAGAACTTGACTTTGGACAACCAGAACTCACACTTGCTGAGCTTGGCATACAATTGGTGCTCCCGAAGCTTTCCCAACACTAAACGGAGATGCTGCCGATGGTCTTCCTCTGATTGGGAATACACCAGTATGTCGTCAATAAAGACCACAACAAACTTATCCAGGTATTCCATGAACACTTTGTTCATTAAGTTCATGAAGAAGGCAGGAGCATTGGTCAGACCGAACGACATCACCGTGAACTCATACAGTCCGTATCGCGTGGTGAATGCGGTCTTCGGGATGTCTTCTTCACGGATGCGCAACTGGTGATATCCAGAACGAAGATCAATCTTGGAGAATATAGTGGCACCTTTAAGCTGATCGAACAGATCATCGATCCGGGGAAGAGGGTACTTATTTTTGATAGTGACTTCATTGAGAGCTCTGTAATCAACACACATCCTCTTTGTCTTGTCCTTCTTCTCCACAAAAATCACGGGTGCACCCCAGGGGGAAGTGCTTGGCCGTATATACCCCTTTGCTTTCAACTCTTCCAACTGCTTCTTGACTTCGGCTAATTCATTTGCTGCCATACGGTAGGGTCGCTTGTACAGAGGAGTGGTTCCTGGAGCAAGATCTATCCGGAACTCAATCTCCCGCTTGGGCGGCATACCGGGTAGTTCTTCCGGAAACACATCTCCGAACTCACTAACGATGGGTATTTCTGGCAATCCGAGCTGATGAAGTACTGAACTGCCGGCGGAAGTTGGGGGTGCAAAGAAGACAACCGGTTGACTAGGCCCCCGATACAGAGTGACAGTGCGCCTTGCGCAATCCACTACTCCTTGGAATTGAGCCAACCAATTCATCCCGAGGATCACATCCAAGTTCTTGGTGTCTAGCAGAATCAGATCCGAGGGGAAAGGAATTCCCTGGATTTCTATAGGAACGGCAGGGCTATAATACTTTGTGGTCATAACACCTCCAGGGGTGGTGATGAGCAGAGGATTCCTAAGCCTTTCTACCCCCAGCTGATTTCTCCCCACGAATGACACAGATATAAATGAGTGGGAAGCTCCCGAATCGAACAAAATGGTAGCAGGGATGGAATGAATGAGGAACGTACCAACGATGACATCTGGAGTTGTCAGCACATCCTCGGCAGTCACGTGGTTCACACGGCCCCGAGTGACATCCTTACCACCGTTGTTAGGGCGGGGAGGCGCTTGGCCTTGCTGGCGCCTCGGCTTCTGGCATTTATCCGCAAAGTGCCCGGGCTCGAAGCAGTTGAAGCACAGACGCTGTTGACCTTGAGCATCCCTGCGGCCTTGTCCAGGCTGTACGGCCGGTGCGGGAGGACGGGGTGCACGGGTCCCTTACTGATTCTGCTGCTGCTGCTGCGGCTGTGGGACGCGCACCACGAATTGAGGTCGGGGCGCGGGGCGAGGTTGCTGCTGCTGCTGCTGCTGCTGCGAGGAGGATCCCCCTGGATAGGGATTAGTGTAGCGGATCCTTTGGTTAGCCCCCTGTTGGTTGCGGAAATGTGCCAAGCAACGCTTGTGCGACTCCAATTCCTTGTGCTTGGCTTCCAGGCGGATGCTCTTGTCCACCAGGCGCTGGAAATCAGGGTAGTCTCCGGAGACCAGACGCACGGACAGCTCAGGGTCCATCCCTGCTAGGAACTTCTCCTGCTTCTCCTCATCTTCACGGACATCCTCCGGGGCGTACCGGGCCAAGTTATTGAACTCGTGCAAGCGGTTGCCTTGCTTCAACTCCCGAAATTCCTTCTTCTTAAGGGCCATGACCCCGGCGGGCACATGGGTCCTCCGGAAGGCGGCGGTGAAGTGGGCCCAGGTGATAGGCTGTCCCTCTGGCTGCGTAGCCTGGAAGTGGTCCCACCATACAGATGCGGGTCCCTGCAGTTGGTGGGCGGCGAAGATGACTTTCTCCTCATCATTGCATTGTACGGTGTCCAACTTTTTCCCCACGGCGTGTAACCAATCCAAGGCATCCACGGGGTTATTGGAGCTAGAGAAGGTAGGTGGAGCATTATGCTGTGGTGGATTTTGGATGTGGTGGAGGAAAGCTGCCATCATGTTGGCCTGCTGAGCGAGGATTTGGGTGAGGATGGGGTTGGTGTCTGCTGGTGGTGGTGGTGGCGGGGGAGGAGGTGGAGGTGGGCCGCCTTGGATGTTGGGGTTGCTACCTTCGGGTTGGTTGCCATCACCGGTAGCAGCAGTTCTCCTGGTTGTCACCATCTGAAAACCCCACACAGAACCAGCAAACAGAGAGAGCTGACTATTAAAACTAACCACCCACGACTACCATAATTCTTGAATTTATTTCTGCTATTAAATTGGTTCATTAAGGTTCAAGTTGCTTATGCAAATAAAATAAAGACAGGCTCCGACACAGTCATACCACACACCGGTACAACCATGCCCCACACGACTCCAACAGGAAGACAAACGAGGAAGAACACACGCGCAAGCCTACTAACTGCTCGTCTACTTCTGCGACGGGCCAGGGCGGAAGGTGAGCAGCAGCGCATCCTCCGTGCTACCAACGCCGGAGGTTTCCCCCTCCTGAGGAACCACGGGCGCGGGCTCGGCACGAGGGGTCTCCACGAAGCAGGTCCACGCCAGGGACTGACGAACAAGCTCGGGCCTGGAGGTGCTCTTGCGGGCAGTGATCTTCTGGCTGCGGCAGGCGCGGCGGCGCTTGGGATGGCAGACCTCTCCCTGGGCGACCTTGAGCTGACATAGCTGCGCCTCCAGCGCATCTAGGTCCTTCTTCAGCTGCAGATTCTCCTGACGCAGCTCTAGGATCTTCATGTTGTTCTCGACTATCCCACGGCGCACCATATGATGGAAGTCGATACGAGCCGCGTCGTACGCCTCCACCATGCGCGCCAGGTGCGTGATGGTAGCGTCATCCTCCGTGCTAGCATCCCTGAAGGTGGCGTAGTCGCGGGCTCCTCCTCGACGAGGGTGGTAGCGGTAGGGCGAGTGCTGCAACTCGTCCGGGTAGCGCTGGTGAAGAGTGCCGATGGCGAGGAGTGCGGCGTTCTGGCAAGCGGCGGAGAAGGAATCTCCACCCGCGGTGACTGCCAACGAAGTCCTCTCGGGAGAGCCGGTGAGGATCACTGCGGTGACCTCCCAAGCAGCGTGCGGCTCTGCATCGTCACCCTCCTGCTCCGGGAGCTGCTTGCCCTGGTAGTCCACTCCATGCGGATATCCCAGGACAACGCACATACCCCGCAGCTCCAGAACAAAGCCGGTCAGGTCCAGGCCACGACGGTTGATGCTGCCGGCCATCTACAAGCAAGGACAAAAAAGAGAAAATATTTTAGAGATCAGCTTTTGATGACAAATGAAGCAACAAGACAGAGAGAGACTAAAGGATTTTCACAAATAAGAGAGGATTTTTATTTCCAAAATATTGCTAAGGCTTGGGATCTAAGGCTCGTCCTAGGGTCAAGGAGGCTCTGATACCAACTTGTCACGACCGGAATTAACCCAACAGGCATTCCTTACGTGCGTGCATTATTCCTTGTCCCAGGAGGCAAGGTACACCAAAAGTTGATACAATTCAGAGTTTAACAAGCGGAAGCGTAAATAGTTAATTATTACATGGGCAGCGACGACCCAGCACACAAGAAGACAAACAACAAACAGCGGAAGACTAGGGCGACGACCACAGGCGCTTGACGGCAGGCACGAGCTAGACACCAAAGCCTTCATCATCCAGGGGCTCCTCTTCTGAGTTTGGAAAAAATTGAACAAGACTGAGTACAACCACCGTACTCAACAAGACACACCCACAAGTGCAGCATAAATGCAAAGTGGTACAATGAAGTTAATAATAGGGGTTAGGTTTTGCAATAAACAGCATTTAAAAGACCCTTAGTTGCTCAAAGCTAAATTTCAAACACGATCCTAGAACTATTTAATATTATTAAACAAGGCCGTGAACCCACACGAACCTGCCTTAACCCAAGGCCTACGATGATTCAGACCGAACTGGCAACCCGACCCTGGGTCCCAGCTCGTCCCAAGCCAACCCAGGCCAACCATTCCACATTTTAGTTATTAAGCAGGTTTTAAGAATGAAACACTAACTTGGGTACATTGCTAGGCTTGCCCATAACCGAGGGCGCGGCTATTCGAATAGATTATACTCTGATCAGAGGTGTACATCTTTACCCACAAGACACATCTTCCTCACGTGTAACCTCGTGCCACATACCACCACGGTATACAGACGGAAGACGTGACATAGTTCCCAACCCATCCTAGCCATAAACAAGAGTACCGACCCAGCCCCGCCTACGGCCGGAACCCCCGGGACAGGCAGGCGGGATTGAGCCCCTAGCAGCAGGACACCAGCCCTGTGCCATGACATCTCGACTACCAGGGCGCAGCTCGTGTAGCCTTCATTTGCCCTAGAGATGTCCATCGACCCCCGACTTCGTCCATCTCCATCCGTGTACTTTTGTTTATAACCAGGCTGAGCCACAAACTAAGCCTTACCCATTAGACATGTGGAAGTACGGTAGTGCTTTGCAACCGAGGCCCGAAGACCGGTCCTTATATGGCCGAGGTGCTACTATCAAAACCATGCCCCCCGAGCCTAGCCTAAAACCATTTTGAGGGTTTTGAATAGAGGGGGAGGTGTGAATCCAATTCCACAATGATCCAACCATTCCATGATGTCCAGGTGATATGAACATTCCCAAAGTCTAGAGTTGTAAAACCACCTAATGTTGCCTAATTAACAGCGAAGCATCTACCTAAATTCATACTAGTGGTACCATGAATAGAGTATCCTCTAGTTGGGGTTTTGTTTATTCTAGGGTGAACAAGGTAATAATAACAATAACAATAATAATAAGGTCATAACAAAGGTAAATAGGCATGGCTAAACAAAACAGTGATAACGCGGGAATTTAAATAAGCGAAAATGCATTAATTTAAATCAATATAATTTTATAAACTGGGATTCAATATGTTCAAGGATGATGTGACTTGCCTTGCTCGCTTTCCCAAACGTCGGCTTCAACCTCCACGTAGAGCGGATCTTCCGAAGCTGCAGCGTCTACACGACCAACGGAAAAGAAAATAGCTTTTACTCTAATAAACTCCATATAACAAGCAGGGACAAAGCACAAAAATGGGTTCTTGACTTCTTAAGGAAAAATTAGAGACTTGAACGGTCCAATTCCGAGTTCAAATGGCCAAGTTATGGCCATTTGAAGTTCATATGCTCTTAATGTGAATATTTGCGAATTTCTTCATTTAAATTTTAATTAAAAAAAAGATTTATTGCGTCAGCCGGGAGAGAGGGCGCGCGGACCGGGTCCACGGGAGTGGGGCCCACGCGGCAGCCTCACGGTCCACGGTGGACCGGGCGCACCCGGCTCGCACCGGCCGGCGCCATGGGCCCCACGCGTCAGCCGCACCCGAGGGCATGGGCGGCTGACGATCGGGCCCCACGCGGCAGCCGCACAGCGCGCCGGGAGGCGGCCACGAAGGCACGGCCGGCGGGAGGCGGCGCGCCCGCACCCCTATGGTCGCCGGCGGCGGCCATAGGCACGGCGGAGCGCCGGCCGAGAGAGGGGAAGGGAAGGGGGAAAAGAGACGGCAGTCCACGGCTCACCCCGAGTCGACGGTGATGACGGAAACGGCGACCGGAGCGGAGGAAGGCGGCGGCGCAGCTCGGGTGGACGGGGTCGACGGCGCTCCGGCGGTCGGCGAATGAAACGGAGGGGTGGACGAGGTCGGCGAGGATGCGGCGAAGCCGAAGGAGGCGGCGCCGAGGTGGGAGGTGATCCGGGGCGACGACGGCGGCGGACCGGAGCTCGGCGGCGACGGCGGAGAGAGAGAGCGACGGCGCGGGCTCGATTCCGGCGAGGAGAGAGAGTGGTGAGTGGCGGAAACGGTGGTGGGGAGCTCGGGGAGGGTTTATATAGGGTTGGGAGTGAGAGAGGGCGGCCGGAGCAGGGGGAAACGGGCGCGGGAGACCCGGCCGCCATTAATGGCGCCGGCGAGGTTTAGGGGAGCAAATCTGGCCGTTTGAATGCGAGAGAGAGAGGGAAAAATGGGGGGAAAGGGGGAGGGGATCCCGGGGAGTAATTCCCCCCACTTTAATGCGCGCGGGGACGGCAGGAGGCGGCGGGATTCGCGGCGGCGGCGGCGCTAGGCGCGGGGACGGCAGGAGGCGGCGGGATTCGCGGCGGCGGCGGCGCTAGGCGCGGGCGGGGCGACGGGAGCGGCGGGAGGAAGGGGATGACGGGTGGGCCCCACCCGTCAGCGAGGGTGGCGGGCGGGCCCGCCCGTCAGCGGCGCGCGCGCGGGGAGGGCGAGTGGGCCGCGGGGGAGAGGAGAGAGAGAGATGGGCCGGATTCGGCCCAGAGAGAGGGAGGGAGGTTTTTAGGACTTTTCTTTTTATAAAATCTTTTCAACTTTGTTTATTTCTTAACAATTATTATTTGTGCTTTGAAAATTCCACTAAAATTTATTTACACATTTTAGGCTTTTAGGAAATATAAAAAATCCTCCAAGCCTTATTTGACTTTTAACTTTGCGCATTTTAATTTTTGAAGGCTTTCAAAAGGATTTTTAATTATTCTAGACGTAATTTAAAAGATATATTTTAGGGTCATTTTGGACGTGACACCCACGGACGCATGGCGGACGCTGGCAGGGACGCGCAGACTCGAGCCCTGGACCCATGGGTCCCAGGCTCCCAGCTTCTTTCACGTGAGCCCAGATACTTCTGCCGTCGGATGCCGCTGCAATACGCGCGCGTCGCATCGCCACCACCAGCTCCTCCGCCAGCCACCGAAAGCCGCTGCGTCGCCGCCAGCGCTGCCGTCAGGTAATTAATTAATCTACAGCCGCGCAGTCAAAACGCCAGATACTTGAGGCGTTGTTTCCCCGTTTCCATTGTGGAGATGGTGTAATTCTGCAAGCCACAGGCCACAATGGACTACGTCGTTGTGTATGCATAAGCATAATGTATATGTTTATTACTCTAGCTATATAAACATGTTTGTACTGATATTTATTGACATTTTGGCAGCTATCTACATGAGAGCATTTGAGAATATTGCTCTATAAGAGTTCATTAATCTCTGATTTTTTTTATGTTTCTTATATATATAGACGTATCCACGTATCGGTGTTTTTTTCTAAAATGGTGTATCCTCGTATCCCCATATCGCGTATCCGTATCCGTATCCCCGTATCTAGGTAACATAGCTCGGCGGTGACGCCGTATCCTTTGATTGATTAACCTTAGGCAGCACATCCCCATGCGTCCGATTATCATCTTGCTCATCTTCATCCTCCAAATTTTCTTCGCTATTGCACAGATCAGATGGTGGTGATGGGCATGGAGTGGACACGTACCCATCATTGTAGTATTGCTCAAGATCTTCTTGAAACCTCTCCTCATCTGATTTTGTAGGTGGTGGTGGCCAATCTGGCGTTGGCGGCCCCCTAACACGAAACTCAGGAGGTAGATCCACCTCGCGCATCACTGGAGATGGAGTCAACCTCTCTGGTGAATGTGAGCCGGATGAATCACCATGTATTGAGGGTGAGGCTACATGGTGATGCGCATCACTGGAGGGTGACGCTACAGCCCTCATCCTCCTGTCCACCCTCCCACTCGTCCATCAGTGTCCTCCGGACATCTTTTCGTCCACGACTTCCACCACTGCCACTTCCCCTTGGTCGACCCCTCTTCCTTTTGCCCCTGCTGCTAGCTGCTGCTAAACGTTCAAAATTCGCTGGGTTTTTAGGGCATGTACTCACATTGTGGCCATCCTTTAGACCACACCAACTGCAGCCCCTAGTGCATTTTTTAGGTCCGGGAGCACCTAGACGGACCGTCTCATTGGGGTCGCTTCCCCTCCCTTTTGTCATTGACTTTGGCGGTGGACGCCTGCTAATTTCATCACCAGCACTTCCACCCCGATGGATCGATGGCCTAGCTCCATCGCCAACTTCAACCTCATGCTCACTCACACCATCATCTGCATCTAACCCATGCACATCTGCCGGAATCTCTTCCAGCTGATTTCTCAGCCCTTTCATCACTGATGTCGCCCTTTCGAAAGCAACTGACGACCTCCTCCACCACTTTACTAGGTGCTGTGCATCCAATGACAACACCTTTGTCCTGTATGATAATTTAACACCATCTGGCCCCGCTATTGGACGATCACGCCGGTCAAAATTGACATCACTCTTTGCTTCCCTTGAGTAACGATGCAGTACATTTGTATGAGGGATCTTCTCAACTTGAACATGCACGAATGCTCTTAGTAAATGGGGACAGAACAAACCTTCAAAATTACGATTGAATCAGCAAATTTTACAAAAAAAAAAAGCACAACTCAACTAAAATACTAATATTCTGCCCTAACCTGTGTGCTCCCATTGCATGCACTCACAGCTGAACTGCCCATTCACTACATTCGCCGTTACCTTGAATTGACGTTGGCACCAGTCATGCTTCTCTGAACGCTTGCTGTGAGAAATAATCCACTGTGTCTGGTCCACTCCATATTGCTCAATCCTAAAATGAACACTTTCATCTAGCGTATTCTTGAACACTTTGAACACTACACGGGTGTACACTCTAGAAAGCTGCTCTGCAAAAGGCCATGCTGTCTTCACATTTGGTACAGCCTGAAAGACCATGCAAACAAGATTACATCCGTTGGTCCAATACAAAAAGCAAACATTTTTTTTATCAACATTACATTACCTGACAAGCTCGCGTCTCTGCAGCCTCCTTCTCCTTTCTTGAAAGTACCACCTCAAGTATTCTTCGAGCAAACCTGTGCAGCGCTGTTTGGTGGTGTACAAAACTACTGTTCACTAACCTGTTAAAGCTCTCGCTCCACTGTGTCGACGTCATACGGCCACAGTAATCTTCCTTGAAAAAGGCAGGGACCCAACGATGCCTTATATCATACAAATCCCGCAACACTGTACTGTCATGCAGCCCAAACTTGTCTATGAACTCTTTCTAGGCATACTCAAATTCAATCGGCGTATATGTCTGGTTAATGCACACCATCATCTCTGTCTCAATGTCCTTGTGTCTCATGAAAATAGTATTCAGATGGTCTGAGTGGCCGTCTATAATGTGCCACGTGCACAATCGATGGATAGTTTCTGGGAAAGCACGACCAACCGCAATAGCCATGGCAGGGTCTTGGTTTGCAATTTTTCATAAGCAGGCCACCTATCTGTTAATCACCTGTTCAATAATATTTTCACAAGAGAATACAAACAGTAAAAATTATTTTAGATTATACCTGTAAGAATGCAACGCGGCGTAGGGCAGTCTCCCATGCAATTCTTGAACGTCTCAAATAGCCACTCAAATGATTCAGCCCTTTCATCTCGAAGCAAGGCACATCCAAACAGTGTTGATTGTAGGTGATGGTTAGCGCCTACAAACATGGCCAGAGGCATCCCATAAATGTTAGTCTTGTAGGTGGTGTCAAAAGTAATGGCGTCGCCGAAATCAGCATATTCTGCCTGCATACTAGCGTGGCTCCAAAAGACATTCTTTACCACCCCTTCTTCATCTGTTTTTATGTCCCAGTAAAACTTAGGATTATCCTTCTTGCACTCGTTAAATAATTTCAGCAGCTTGCTTATGTCGTCCGCATTGTCCTCACGAACATTAGCCGCTTTCCTGCATAGACACTATTTTAATTAACACTGCAAAGGTATTTTGGCGATAAAGTCAAGAGCGAACATTTAAATGTACCATTCAATTATTACTACCTGTTTTCCAGATCTCGGGTTGTGAAAGGGATGCTTTCACGGTCTCCATGCATATCGGACAGCACACCCATTATACTACTTTGTGGTACGCAACATTGCTACATAGTGTCTACAAACTCCATCAACGTGTCATCCCGTTGCTTGTGCGATCTCATGTGCTTCACGGCAGAGGGCGATGGCGTCAACGGGTGGTTGTGTTGTACAACAACATCATCAAAAACTACTGATACAACCTCTCCCTCTCTCACAACATTCCTCATCCTCACATATCGCGGCATCCAATCCTAGCTGATCCACGACGGCGTTCACGCTTAGTCTCATTGTAACATCCTGAAAATTCGACCAATAAAACAAAACCCTAAAAATATGGATTTTCAAAAACCTTTTTAATTAAATGCATCATGCCGATCTTAATCGCCTCTTTTATTTGGATTTAATTTCGAAGTTCATTAATCGTGGGTAAAGGACAATTAATTAGGAATAAACTCTAGATGGGAATTGGTAGAATAAATATAATTTACAATAAAAATTAGATATGGATAGAAATGAATAAAATGTTATTGCAAACACATCTGTGTCAATTAAATTTAAACGCGAGGGAATAAGGGTTAACCCTAATTAATGATTCAAACAAATAATACAAGTGAAACATGAGTAAAATTAATTTAGGGTGAATACAATAATTGGAACAACACACATAATGAATAAAAATCAATTTTACAACATTTAGAAATTGCTAAATTAAATTAAATGGAAAATGGGCTGAAAATCGGGAAAATTGGAAAATGGCACTGTTCATTGCCCGCCAAGTGTTCGACGGGGTCCCCTTAACCCGGCCCCCTCCTTTTCCCCCGCGCGCCGCGCGCTGAGCCTCACGCCGCCCTAAGCCGCCGCGCCCTCGTCACCCATGCCGCACAGCCTCCCCATCCCATCGCCGCGCCATCGTCGCCGTGCCGCACGCGTCGCTGAGCCGCTTCGCCTCCCCGTCCCGTCGCCGTCCCCATCCCATCGCCGCGCCATCGACGCCGCGCCGCACGCGTCGCCGTGCCACTCCGCCTTCCCGTCCCGTCGCCGCAGCGCACGTCGCTCCCGTCGCCGCGCACACGTCGTCGTCGTCCCGAGCTCCGCACCGCCGCCCGTCCCGCGCGCTGCGCTGTTCTGCTTCCCCTTGTGCCCCGCACCGCCGCCGACCCGTTGTCACGTCACCCTGCCTCCCCGCACGTCGCCGTGCCTCACGCCGCCCGTCGCATCCCCCTCTCAAAACCCGCGCCGCCGCACGCCCAACCCGCACGTCGTGCTGCCCCCTCCTTTTTGCCGCCGCCTCGCGCGCCCGTCTCGGCCGCCCGCACGTCGCCTTGCCCCATGCCGTCACGCCGCATGCCCGTCCCCTCCTCTGCCTCGCGCCCCGCGCAGCCCGCCCGCACGTCGCCATTAGGGCCGCCGCCGCCCCTCTCCTTTCCTCTCTCCCCTCTTCCCCTATAAAGCCGAGCCCTCCCCTTCTCATCCACCCCACACCCATTCCCCATTCTTCCCCGCCCTCTCCTCCTTCTCCACCGCACCGTCGTCGTGTCGCCGCATTTGTGCCACCGCGCCGCTGCCTCCGTGCGCCGCGCCGTAGCTTCGGAGCCGCCGCGCCGTCGCCTCGAAGCCGCCGCGCCGTGCGTCACCGCCTTGAGCCACCGTCGCCGCCGCCGCTGTGGTAAGCCGCCGCCTTCCCCTCGTGTCCGCTGCCGCCGCATCGGGAGGGCGAGAAGCCGAGAGAGAGAGGAGAGCCGAGGGAGAAGAAGAGAAGAGAAGAGAGAAAGGGAGAGGAAGGAGTCGGGAGAGGAAAGGAAAGAGAGAGAGAGAGAAAAGAAAACGAGAGAGAGAGAGAGAGAGAGAGAGAAGAGAAAAGAGAGAGAGAGAGAAAAGAAAAAGAGAGAGAGAGAGAGAGAGGGAAAAGGAAAATAGAGAAAAAAAAGGGGAAAAATAGAGAAGAGATTTAGGGAGAAATTCGGGAAGTTAGAGACATTTAAAATAATTAGAATTTAATTATAGATTAGTTATAATCGTAGAATTTCAAAAGTAAATATAAGACATAGATTATTCTTGGTAATTTCTACAAGAAATCAATTCGCGATAGTAAATTAGATGTAATTAATAGCTAGAAACAATTAGGTGAATTCTTATAAGTTGTTACAGATTATTTGTGGATAGTCCCTATAAGTAATTGATTCACGGTGGGAATTCGGATTTAATGAATAGGGATTTTAGCCGTATATATATATTTAATCGTTTAGGCATAAACTAAATTAAATCGTATAATATTATACGATAATTTTTGGATTCCATCCGATATTGAGATCGCGATATAAATTTCTCATCTATTATTTACAACGCTCGGGCTAATTAAATTAAAAGCTTGCGATAACAAAATATTTACACCGTAAAAATAATTTAGGATATATATATAAATCGAAATTGGGTTGACCCTAATTCGCGAATAGTAAAGTCAATAAAAAGAATCGATTTTCGCATTCGACTTCTATTTGGATTTATTTGGAGTTTCATTTGAATTCTAACCGAATTCAAATCAATTTTCGCACGTAACTATAGAGCCCGAGGGAGTTGCAGATCCAGGTGAAGGCCAAGACCCGCAAGACCTTGAGCAAGGCAAGTCATCACTATCCATTGAACATATTGATCCCAATTGCGAAATTATTTTGTTTACAAATAAAATTGCATGCAATAATATACATCCCACTTGTGATTATGCCATGCCTTGATAATTGTTTGCCTATTAATTCCTTTGTAACCACGTTTACGTATAAGTCCCTAGTCAATTATGACAATTGCTTAGCATTGCTATTCTAGAATTGTGCATACTCATATTTATCAAATGCTATATGCTTGGGCAATTACCTTTGGGAAGGTAATTGAGAGACGGCATGTGGAGGCATGAGCGCCACAGTGCCATGATGTTGATGACATGATTTGTGAAAAGAGGAATAAAATCAAACAAATGTTTTCGACTGGGGCGGACGGAGGATTTGGGTGGTATCCGGAAAAGGTTAGTACCGTCCCCGGTCAATTAAGGACCGAGCCATGAAGTTAAGCATGAAACGACCCCCGTACAACCGCACTTCTCGTATGGGTATAGACCTAGCGGAGTAGATAGCTGAGCGGAGGCAGTATCCATGCGTAGTGGTCTTCTTTTAGGTGTGTGATGCGGCAAGCAGTCTGCTGGCGGATACCCGGTTCGGATGGCCAGATAGATGGCGGATGCCCGTTCCGGATGGCCAGAGGCTGGCTTGGCAATACTACATGAGGATACCCATAAGAGAACAATCATGATGGACTGGGTTCAATGACAAGAAGCAACGTAGGAATGTGTGTGTGTTTTCCTTCCCGGGAGCGCCAGAACTCCTCTCACTGCTAGAAACCGTGTACGCCTAGAGTGCATGAGGATGTAAAGTTCATGGAGCGGGTACTGCCAATGCGAGGTTATCAAAAGGCTTTGCCGTGACGCGTCTCATGTGTTGGGACGAGGCTCATGTGTTGGGCAGTCGCGGAGTGCGGGTAAAGTGTACATCCACTGCAGTGTGAGTAAACCAAATCTATTCGAATAGCCGTGCTCGCGGTTATTGAGCACCGGGACGTGTATTACACTTGGCTAGACTCTGAATTCTTAAACTTGTGTGGGTTGGGTTAATTGCATGATGATTTATATGCTGCTGGAGCCACTTCCTGAGAGTAGGGAATGTGGACGTCCTCAGAAAACCATGACGACTCAATGGCGGGAAGCCATCCTTGGGATCACAATGGATGGTGGACAGAACCGTCATTGTCTAATATGAATACTGGTATTAAAACTTGAACAGTCTGTGCTAGGTCTTAGGGTTGTGAAAAGAATTACAAAACTTGCTTTACGCAAAAGAACCATAACAATCCTTCAAATATCCCTGTCATTTGCATTGTTGTTGTGATGACTTGTTGAGTACGGTTGGTACTCACCCTTGCTATATACAAACTCAATCAGAGACTGGAGATGAAGCGTCGGAAGATCCCTATGCCTATTATCAGGAGGGAGATGAAGACGATGGGGTCCAATAGGTCTTAGATACGGTCGTTGCCTGTGGCAATGGCGTGCCGCTGCCTTCATTTTCCGCTGCCTTATCTATTCTGCTTTTGAATGTATTCCGGACCATTCGGTCCGATGATTTAAGACAATGCCTGTGGGCTATGATGTAATAATTCGACCTAAGACATTCGGGTATGTGTACTCGGTATTTCAGCTATGAATTCGTGTGTACCAGACTACTTGATCCAGGGAAATGGTACTGTCTACACGATTGATTCCTGTTATAAAAACGGGGGTCCACAGAGCTGGTATCAGAGCCATACGACTGTAGGAAAAGACCAAAAGGTGCCCCACCCCCTTTTCTAAGTTGGCCAAGGGAGAAATTCCCACTTAGTAATACTTTCAAAAATAAAAACGCTATGTTTACAAAACTCAGCACGATTTTCATCTTACTCTTAACTATTTTCTTTACAAAATAAGTTTTTACTCTTAGCTGACTTTGGGTTTTTCCTAAAATTTAGATGGCAGATCAGGATTCACCCGCCGCTTGGGAGATGAGCGTACCCCGCTCGGAGGGTTACGTCATCGAGCTACACCGGCTGATGAGGCGTCTGCGATACCCCAGCTCTCCGATCTACCGAGTGAGGCCGTGTGGATCTGTTTGGGAGGCTCGGGTCGAGGTTCACACACGAGTTCCTCCGGAGTTAGACTACAGCTTCCCGACACGATACCTTCGCGACCTACCAGAGAACGCGATGCAGGATGCAGCACGAGAGGCCTTCCTCCGACTTAGCTCTATCCACCGAGCTGAGTTGACGAGTACTGAGTTTGCTCACCACCCATTTCGAGAGGAGAGCAACTCCCTCTGCACAGTTCAGGACACGCCTTGCTGCTACAACCCGATAGTGACCCGACTGTCACGATGGGCTGAGGCAGCAGACGACTTTTACGAGGAGGCTCTGTTGGAGATCGACGACCAGCAGAGGCGTGTGGGAGAGTTAGAGACCGAGGTGACGGACCTCACAGCGCAGCAGCTCCAGCTGGAGGAGGAGCACCAGACTTGGGGCAGTGAGATAGACTCACTGAAGGCACAGCTCCAGACCCACGGCGACCAGTTCCAGCAGTTGTCCGATCAGTACAACGAGCGCCGCGGGATGGTGGATACACTTGAGGAGCAGTTGAGGGAGAGTCAGGAGCACGTCAGTCAGCTGGAGGCGCAGCTTCGAGCAGCCACGGCCAGCACCACAGGAGCTTCTACCTCCACAGCAGTAGGGCGTGACCGCTACTTCTTCCTCACTCCGCCATACCCACCAGCCTTCCACGCTCTTTTGGGAGAGGCTGGCATGCTGGCTACTGAGTCAGCACCTTACCTGGAGGACCCGACAGTGACACCGCCACCTGCCCCGGAGATTGTGCACACACCACAGATCCCTGTACCTTCTCCGCAGCTGGGTTCCAGTTTGGAGACCCCGATCCAGGTCAGTTCCGAGACAGAGGGAACCGACGTCGAGTCAGACACCACTGATTCTTCAGAGGATGAGATCCCTGTGCCCCGCATCGCCTTCCTCGGAGGCCCTCGCACCCTCAGCACTGCTCGCAAGAGCACACGACCTCCGGGCAAGAAGCCCAAGCCTGATGCAGAGGCTACTACTTCCGAGCCGTGGGGACTCAGGTTTGCCCGTGCCAGCGACCACCCTCTACCTGCCCCAGGATCCTGCGGATGGTTGGACGACTAGACCGGAGGATGACTGCAGCTTCGATCTCGCTTCAGTTGGTTTTTTTTTTTTGGATTGTATGCGAGACACACCCCTACCCCTTACCTAGATTGACGAGTAGTTTGATAGTCAGTTTGATGTATTTGTTGGATGAACTTTATTTGGACTGCGTATGTATGCAGTCACTTGCATCATGATTTATGTACTGTTTGTGGAACTCTATGATGTTATTTATGATATTGTTGTTGTTGTATTGAAAATGAGTTTATTTCACCAAGCTTGCAAAGCAAAGTTCACACCAAAACAACTCCCTTAATGGGATAAAACCATAAGAACTAGTTAGAAAATTAGGATACTTACTTAATCGGCCTACACAGATGGCAAGCCGACGTAGGGCCTCAGCCAGCAATGAAGAACCTTCGACACCTGACCTAACCACCCTGGCCGGAGTCATGGCCACTCAAACCCAGCTGCTACAAGCCATCGCGAACAACCAAGGCAACCGCGGAGGATCCAGCTTTGGAGAATTCATGAGGACCAAGCCACCCACGTTCGCATCAGCAGACGAGCCTATGGAGGCAGAGGACTGGCTGCGTATCATCGAGAAGAAACTGACCCTTGTCCGGGTGCGCGAAGCCGACAAGGTGATCTTCGCAGTCAACCAACTGGAGGGACCCGCTGGAGACTGGTGGGATACCTATAAGGAAGCTCGGGAAGGGGATGCTGGAGAACCCACCTGGGAAGAGTTCACTGCGGCATTCCGCGAGAACTTCGTACCTGCTGCGGTGATGCGTATGAAGAAGAACGAGTTCAGAAGGCTGCGGCAAGGAAACACGACGGTGCAGGAATATCTGAACCGATTTACTCAGTTGGCCCGCTATGCAGTCGGAGATCTTGTCGATGAAGAAGAAAAGATCGACAAGTTCGTAGAAGGGCTGAATGATGAGCTGCGTGGACCTATGATTGGGCAAGACCATCAAAGCTTCCAGAGCCTGATCAACAAAGTTGTTAGGCTGGAAAATGATCAGAGGACTGTAGAAAACAATCGCAAGAGGAGACTTGCTATGAATCGCACACCTCAGGGAGTGCCTCAGCGATTCAAGGGAGCCACTTCGTCTGGGTGGAAGCCCCCTATTGAGGCCACCAACCGCCCTGCTACACCTAGCAACTTCAACAGGCCACTTGCGACTCAGAACCGCACCCCTGCACCAACTCTGGCTGCCCCTGGAACCAGGAGGCATGTGGACTGCTTCAGTTGCGGGGAGTATGGGCACTACGCCAACAACTGCCCTCATCCACGCAAGACTCCTGTCCGTACTGGCGCCAATGCGATCACTGTTCGTGGGACCCCTGCCCCTGCTGCCGGACGAGGCCTGTTCAGGACTCCACAAACGAACAGGACCACTACAGGATTTGGGCGCGGACAAGTGAACCATGTCCGAGCCGAAGAGGCCCAGGAAGATCAGGGCGTACTAATGGGTATGTTCTCTATCAATTCTACCCCAGTTAAAGTCCTTTTCGATTCTGGCGCATCGCATTCATTCATATCTTTGAAGGCTAGTCAAAAACACAACTTAACTCCAGTAAGGCTTAGAAAACCCATGATAGTCCACTCACCTGGGGGCGAGATAACTGTGAGTCATGCTTGCATAGGTGTACCTGTCCGTCTTAGGGATGTGGTGTTTCCCTCCAACCTTATGGTTTTGATACCCCAGACCCTGGATATCATACTGGGAATGGATTGGTTAACAAAGAACAGAGGGGTAATCGACTGCAGACGTAGGGAAGTTACCCTGACCACACCTTGGGGGTCGGACATGCGAGCAACCATGGATCAAGATCCTAGACTAACCGAACGTGCCGGAGGCATATTTACCATGCTACCTCTGAAAGGAATGCCTATCGTGCAACGATTTGCCGATGTGTTTCCAGAAGATCTACCTGGGATGCCACCAGATCGAGATATAGAGTTTATTATTGATCTGATACCCGGAACTGCTCCCATATCTAAGAGACCCTATCGGATGCCAGTCAATGAGTTAGAGGAGCTTAAAAAGCAAATCAGAGAGTTGCAAGAAAAGGGATTTGTACGCCCCAGTTCGTCACCTTGGGGAGCCCCAGTGCTGTTCGTCAAAAAGAAGGATGGTACCATGAGGATGTGTGTAGACTATCGTTCACTGAACGAAGTAACTATTAAGAACAAGTATCCACTACCACGGATCGATGATCTTTTCGATCAACTCAAAGGAGCGAAGGTATTCTCAAAGATTGATCTTCGATCAGGATACCATCAATTGAAAATTAGGACCGGGGATATACCCAAAACCGCGTTCTCAACACGCTATGGGTTGTATGAGTTCACCGTAATGTCGTTTGGTTTAACCAACGCCCCAGCTTACTTTATGAATCTCATGAACAAAGTGTTCATGGATTACCTGGATAAGTTCGTGGTAGTATTCATCGATGATATATTGATCTACTCCAAAGACGAAGAAGAACATGCTGAGCACTTGCGATTGGTACTCGAGAAACTTCGGAGGCATAAATTATATGCAAAATTTAGCAAGTGTGAGTTCTGGTTGAAGGAAGTCGCTTTTCTTGGCCACGTGATCTCAGCCGGCGGAGTAGCAGTGGACCCTGCTAAAGTGGAGGCAGTTACGGAATGGAAAGAACCCAAGTCGGTGACCGAAATTCGGAGTTTTCTAGGCTTGGCCGGATACTACCGGAGGTTCATAGAAGGATTCTCTAAGATAGCCCGGCCAATGACGCAACTACTCAAGAAGGAAAAGAAGTTTGCGTGGTCAGAACAGTGTCAGAAAAGCTTTGAGCAGCTCAAGGAAAAGCTAACCTCGGCACCTATTTTAGTTCTTCCTGACATCAGGAAAGACTTTGTCATCTATTGTGATGCATCGAGGCAAGGACTAGGAGGAGTACTAATGCAGGACGGAAAGGTTGTGGCCTATGCGTCGCGACAATTGCGACCACATGAAGAAAACTACCCTACCCATGACCTAGAGCTTGCAGCTGTGGTTCATGCGCTGAAGATTTGGAGACATTATCTGATAGGAAACCACTGCGACATCTACACCGACCACAAGAGTCTGAAGTATATCTTTACCCAGTCGGACCTCAACTTGAGGCAAAGACGGTGGTTGGAGTTAATCAAGGATTATGACTTGGAGGTTCACTATCACCCTGGCAAGGCAAACGTTGTGGCTGACGCGTTGAGTCGGAAGAGCCATTGCAATCATCTTGAGGCGGAAGAAATGGCCCCTGAGCTTAAGGAGGAAATGGCCCAACTAAACCTACATATAGTACCCCATGGACAGATAAACACCTTGGACATTCAACCTCTTTTGAGGGCCCAAATTGAAGAGGCCCAGAAGGACAACCAGGAAATCCGAGAGGTGAAGGAACGTCTAGCTGCAGGCTTTGCAAAGGAATTTTCAACCGACGAGAAGGATGTCCTATGGTACAAAAAGAGGATTTACGTACCTGAACAGGGTGGACTGAGAGGATTAATCCTAAAAGAAGCTCACGAATCAGCATACTCATTGCACCCTGGAAGTACCAAGATGTACCAGGATCTGAAGGAAGGATACTGGTGGCCCAACATGAAGAGAGATGTGGCAGAGTACGTAGCGCTCTGTGACGTTTGTCAGAAGGTAAAGGCTGAGCACCAGAGACCGGCGGGTTTGCTGCAACCCCTTAGGATCCCTGAATGGAAATGGGATGAGATAGGTATGGATTTTATTGTTGGATTGCCCAAGACTACAACCGGATATGATTCCATCTGGGTGATCGTGGATCGACTCACCAAGACGGCAAGATTCATCCCCGTTAAGACAAATTATAGTAGTGCCAAGCTAGCCGAGTTATATATGGCCCGTATAGTATGTCTTCACGGTGTACCTAAGAGAATCATATCTGATCGAGGCACACAGTTTACCTCTCATTTCTGGGAGAAAGTACATGAAGCCCTAGGGAGTTACCTTGCGTTCAGCACAGCTTATCACCCACAGACAGATGGCCAGACAGAGAGAACCAACCAGGTCCTGGAGGACATGTTGAGAGCCTGTGCATTGGATTTTAGCAAAGACTGGGAGAGATGTTTGCCCTATGCCGAATTCTCCTACAACAACAGCTTTCAAGCAAGCCTGAAAATGTCGCCCAACGAAGCATTGTTTGGTCGACGGTGTCGAACCCCGCTGATGTGGTCCGAGACAGGAGAACGTGCCGTATTTGGACCGGACATTATCAAAGAAGCCGAGGAAAAGGTTCGTCTGATTCGGGACCGTTTAAAAGTGGCACAGTCACGGCAAAAGAGCTACGCGGACACCCGAAGGAGAAACCTAGAATTTAGGGAAGGAGATTACGTTTATTTAAAGGTTTCACCAATGAGGGGAACGAAGAGGTTTAAGGTTAAAGGAAAACTAGCGCCAAGATATGTGGGACCTTTTCAAATCCTCGCTAGACGAGGAGAAGTTGCCTATCAGCTACAGCTACCCGAAATTATCGCCGATGTACACCCAGTCTTCCATGTGTCACAATTGAAGAAATGCTTACGAGTGCCGGAAGAACAAGCTCCGCTGGAGGAGATTCACATTAGCAACGATCTCACGTATCCAGAACACCCGATCCGGATATTGGATGAAGCAGAAAAAGGAACTAGAACCAAAACGTGGCGTATGTACAAGGTACAATGGAGTAATCACACTGAGGATGAAGCCACTTGGGAAAGCGAAGAGTTCTTGAAGACGGAATACCCGTATCTGTTCGAAAACCGGTAAGAAATCTCGGGACGAGATTTATTTAAGGGGGGTAGGTTTGTAACATCCTGAAAATTCGACCAATAAAACAAAACCCTAAAAATATGGATTTTCAAAAACCTTTTTAATTAAATGCATCATGCCGATCTTAATCGCCTCTTTTATTTGGATTTAATTTCGAAGTTCATTAATCGTGGGTAAAGGACAATTAATTAGGAATAAACTCTAGATGGGAATTGGTAGAATAAATATAATTTACAATAAAAATTAGATATGGATAGAAATGAATAAAATGTTATTGCAAACACATCTGTGTCAATTAAATTTAAACGCGAGGGAATAAGGGTTAACCCTAATTAATGATTCAAACAAATAATACAAGTGAAACATGAGTAAAATTAATTTAGGGTGAATACAATAATTGGAACAACACACATAATGAATAAAAATCAATTTTACAACATTTAGAAATTGCTAAATTAAATTAAATGGAAAATGGGCTGAAAATCGGGAAAATTGGAAAATGGCACTGTTCATTGCCCGCCAAGTGTTCGACGGGGTCCCCTTAACCCGGCCCCCTCCTTTTCCCCCGCGCGCCGCGCGCTGAGCCTCGCGCCGCCCTAAGCCGCCGCGCCCTCGTCACCCATGCCGCACAGCCTCCCCATCCCATCGCCGCGCCATCGTCGCCGTGCCGCACGCGTCGCTGAGCCGCTTCGCCTCCCCGTCCCGTCGCCGTCCCCATCCCATCGCCGCGCCATCGACGCCGCGCCGCACGCGTCGCCGTGCCACTCCGCCTTCCCGTCCCGTCGCCGCAGCGCACGTCGCTCCCGTCGCCGCGCACACGTCGTCGTCGTCCCGAGCTCCGCACCGCCGCCCGTCCCGCGCGCTGCGCTGTTCTGCTTCCCCTTGTGCCCCGCACCGCCGCCGACCCGTTGTCACGTCACCCTGCCTCCCCGCACGTCGCCGTGCCTCACGCCGCCCGTCGCATCCCCCTCTCAAAACCCGCGCCGCCGCACGCCCAACCCGCACGTCGTGCTGCCCCCTCCTTTTTGCCGCCGCCTCGCGCGCCCGTCTCGGCCGCCCGCACGTCGCCTTGCCCCATGCCGTCACGCCGCATGCCCGTCCCCTCCTCTGCCTCGCGCCCCGCGCAGCCCGCCCGCACGTCGCCATTAGGGCCGCCGCCGCCCCTCTCCTTTCCTCTCTCCCCTCTTCCCCTATAAAGCCGAGCCCTCCCCTTCTCATCCACCCCACACCCATTCCCCATTCTTCCCCGCCCTCTCCTCCTTCTCCACCGCACCGTCGTCGTGTCGCCGCATTTGTGCCACCGCGCCGCTGCCTTCGTGCGCCGCGCCGTAGCTTCGGAGCCGCCGCGCCGTCGCCTCGAAGCCGCCGCGCCGTGCGTCACCGCCTTGAGCCACCGTCGCCGCCGCCGCTGTGGTAAGCCGCCGCCTTCCCCTCGTGTCCGCTGCCGCCGCATCGGGAGGGCGAGAAGCCGAGAGAGAGAGGAGAGCCGAGGGAGAAGAAGAGAAGAGAAGAGAGAAAGGGAGAGGAAGGAGTCGGGAGAGGAAAGGAAAGAGAGAGAGAGAGAAAAGAAAAAGAGAGAGAGAGAGAGAGAGAGAGAAGAGAAAAGAGAGAGAGAGAGAAAAGAAAAAGAGAGAGAGAGAGAGAGAGGGAAAAGAAAATAGAGAAAAAAAAGGGGAAAAAATAGAGAAGAGATTTAGGGAGAAATTCGGGAAGTTAGAGACATTTAAAATAATTAGAATTTAATTATAGATTAGTTATAATCGTAGAATTTCAAAAGTAAATATAAGACATAGATTATTCTTGGTAATTTCTACAAGAAATCAATTCGCGATAGTAAATTAGATGTAATTAATAGCTAGAAACAATTAGGTGAATTCTTATAAGTTGTTACAGATTATTTGTGGATAGTCCCTATAAGTAATTGATTCACGGTGGGAATTCGGATTTAATGAATAGGGATTTTAGCCGTATATATATATTTAATCGTTTAGGCATAAACTAAATTAAATCGTATAATATTATACGATAATTTTTGGATTCCATCCGATATTGAGATCGCGATATAAATTTCTCATCTATTATTTACAACGCTCGGGCTAATTAAATTAAAAGCTTGCGATAACAAAATATTTACACCGTAAAAATAATTTAGGATATATATATAAATCGAAATTGGGTTGACCCTAATTCGCGAATAGTAAAGTCAATAAAAAGAATCGATTTTCGCATTCGACTTCTATTTGGATTTATTTGGAGTTTCATTTGAATTCTAACCGAATTCAAATCAATTTTCGCACGTAACTATAGAGCCCGAGGGAGTTGCAGATCCAGGTGAAGGCCAAGACCCGCAAGACCTTGAGCAAGGCAAGTCATCACTATCCATTGAACATATTGATCCCAATTGCGAAATTATTTTGTTTACAAATAAAATTGCATGCAATAATATACATCCCACTTGTGATTATGCCATGCCTTGATAATTGTTTGCCTATTAATTCCTTTGTAACCACGTTTACGTATAAGTCCCTAGTCAATTATGACAATTGCTTAGCATTGCTATTCTAGAATTGTGCATACTCATATTTATCAAATGCTATATGCTTGGGCAATTACCTTTGGGAAGGTAATTGAGAGACGACATGTGGAGGCATGAGCGCCACAGTGCCATGATGTTGATGACATGATTTGTGAAAAGAGGAATAAAATCAAACAAATGTTTTCGACTGGGGCGGACGGAGGATTTGGGTGGTATCCGGAAAAGGTTAGTACCGTCCCCGGTCAATTAAGGACCGAGCCATGAAGTTAAGCATGAAACGACCCCCGTACAACCGCACTTCTCGTATGGGTATAGACCTAGCGGAGTAGATAGCTGAGCGGAGGCAGTATCCATGCGTAGTGGTCTTCTTTTAGGTGTGTGATGCGGCAAGCAGTCTGCTGGCGGATACCCGGTTCGGATGGCCAGATAGATGGCGGATGCCCGTTCCGGATGGCCAGAGGCTGGCTTGGCAATACTACATGAGGATACCCATAAGAGAACAATCATGATGGACTGGGTTCAATGACAAGAAGCAACGTAGGAATGTGTGTGTGTTTTCCTTCCCGGGAGCGCCAGAACTCCTCTCACTGCTAGAAACCGTGTACGCCTAGAGTGCATGAGGATGTAAAGTTCATGGAGCGGGTACTGCCAATGCGAGGTTATCAAAAGGCTTTGCCGTGACGCGTCTCATGTGTTGGGACGAGGCTCATGTGTTGGGCAGTCGCGGAGTGCGGGTAAAGTGTACATCCACTGCAGTGTGAGTAAACCAAATCTATTCGAATAGTCGTGCTCGCGGTTATTGAGCACCGGGACGTGTATTACACTTGGCTAGACTCTGAATTCTTAAACTTGTGTGGGTTGGGTTAATTGCATGATGATTTATATGCTGCTGGAGCCACTTCCTGAGAGTAGGGAATGTGGACGTCCTCAGAAAACCATGACGACTCAATGGCGGGAAGCCATCCTTGGGATCACAATGGATGGTGGACAGAACCGTCATTGTCTAATATGAATACTGGTATTAAAACTTGAACAGTCTGTGCTAGGTCTTAGGGTTGTGAAAAGAATTACAAAACTTGCTTTACGCAAAAGAACCATAACAATCCTTCAAATATCCCTGTCATTTGCATTGTTGTTGTGATGACTTGTTGAGTACGGTTGGTACTCACCCTTGCTATATACAAACTCAATCAGAGACTGGAGATGAAGCGTCGGAAGATCCCTATGCCTATTATCAGGAGGGAGATGAAGACGATGGGGTCCAATAGGTCTTAGATACGGTCGTTGCCTGTGGCAATGGCGTGCCGCTGCCTTCATTTTCCGCTGCCTTATCTATTCTGCTTTTGAATGTATTCCGGACCATTCGGTCCGATGATTTAAGACAATGCCTGCGGGCTATGATGTAATAATTCGACCTAAGACATTCGGGTATGTGTACTCGGTATTTCAGCTATGAATTCGTGTGTACCAGACTACTTGATCCAGGGAAATGGTACTGTCTACACGATTGATTCCTGTTATAAAAACGGGGGTCCACACTCATCCCCCCGGTATTTGTTCTTGCCCTCCCTGCTGCAACAAATTTCCCTGTATGCTGCCCTGCTCCGACTCTTCCTCACGTCAAAACCAGCGTGCTCTGCGTATTTGTTATAGAACGCATAGGCCATCTCGTACGATTTGAATTCCATGCCAAACTTGGGAACCATTTCATCCGGGACGTGAGCTCCCTAATAAATTATTTACATTTCACATCATCATAATGTAATCTTTACATGAGTAAAAACCAATGCAATGTACACAGTCCAGACTATAAATAAATTGACACTATAGATCCAAAACTATGAACATATCACCAATTTTGAGACTGTCACGAGAAAGACAACTTACATGAATATGCATGACATTCCTCGTCGGCGACCTCATATGAGCATCGTCTACACATGGAGGGCGATCCGTTCTGGTTGACTCGCTCCCTGTATCTCCTCCTCCATCTCCACCACCCAATTGCTGCAAACCCCCTCGTTGAACATCATCATGTGGATGAACATCGTTGCCTTGCATCAAATGCGAGCGATCTGCGCCAAGGGCTGGGACGTGTGATCGCACATCAGATGGCTCGGGATCCTCACCCCCACTCGCCATTGGCTCGACCAACAACCACGGGCGCCGAGTGTTTCTTGTTGCGCTCGGTTTCCTCTATCCCACATTTATCTCGACCCGTATAACCACCTCAGGAGTCCTTCTCACCCCTCAAGTCTGTAAGTAAGCCATTTATTCCATAAAACCAGCAGGGATAGGCAACCACCTAAGATGTACCACCCCCGCCAACACCACATAGAAACGTAAGTAACTCTGTTACTAATTATTTATATGGCCGATTGCCTTTTTCCTTAACAAACCGTGCACCAGTAATTCATTTACTGCACGCGTGCGAACCATCTCTCAGTTGGTTACAATTTTCTGGTGCGTGCAGTCCACACAGTTGGGAGACCGATATGGGGGTGGGGGTTACCAAGGGTAGAGGGGGATGGGGCGTGGGTGGGGGTGGTTGTGAGGGGAGCGTTTTATTTATTTCGCACCCTGGGTGCGTTTTATAGATCATGTGGGCGCCCTGATCAAGCGACCTATCTCTATATAAACTGAGCCGCCGCCTTCACGCAAGACACGCGAAATCAATCTAGGGTTTGCCTCCTACTCTGTACTGCGTCGTTGCTCGTAGACTACTACATCCCGCTCACCGGCGTATACCGGCGATCGGGAGAGCAGGTCTCCGGAACCTCTGCCTTCGACGTCCTGCACCGGGAGAAGGCGGCAATAAGGTTTTGGGAAGCGCTTCGCGCGACTGCTCCCTGTTCGTCCGCGATGGCTCGCCTTCCTCTTCGCTCGCGTGCTGCGCACCTTCGTCGCCGCCAGCAACCGCGAGTAGTTCATGCCGAGCAACCGATCTTTCTGCCACCTTGGTACGTGTTCGACATGTTGCCCATATTTGATCTGTTCATGTTTTATTGCTTAGTTTACATGTGTAGATCTAATGATGCGTTCATGCTAGTTTACATCTGCAATGTCATGATTTATTTATGGAATAAATTAAATCATTATGTGCTTATAATTTCAACAATCCAAAAACCTTATTTTAGGCGTTGTGATTTTACTATGGCTGGTTTTGCCGATGCACTGAGGCCGGATAAATTCACCGGTGTGCACTTTAAGAGATGGCAGATCAGGATCACTCTATAGATGACAGCTATGAAATACTTCTGGGTGAGTACTGGCAAACCTGAAGGAATTCTTACTACTGATCAGCAGAAGCAATTTGAGGAAGCCACTACTCTCTTTGTGGGATGCATTCTAAGCATTCTTGGCGATCGTCTGGTTGAGGTGTATATGCACATGACCGACGCTAAGGAGTTGTAGGATGCACTGAATACTAAATTCGGTGCTACTGATACTAGCAATGATCTGTATATCATGGAGCAGTTTCATGACTACAGGATAGCTGACAACCGTTCTGCAGTCGAACAGGCTCATGAGATACAAACCATGGCTAAGGAACTCGAACTCCTTAAGTGTGTCTTACCCGACAAATTTGTGGCCAGGTGCATTATTGCGAAACAACCTCCATCTTGGAGAAGTTTCGGTACTGCACTCAAACACAAGAGACAGGAATACTCCATTGAGGGGTTGAGGAGAAAGCTCGGGAAAAAGATGCTGCGTCTAAGGGCGATGATGGGCAGTCCAGTACCAATGTTGTGCACAAGGCCTATAAGAGCAAAGGGAAATACAAAGCTCAACAGACCACCAACTTCAAGAAGCAGAAGAAGAACAATAACAATCCTAATCAGTATGAGAGGACTTGCTTTGTGTGTGGCCAACCTGGTCATCTGGCCAGGAAGTGTCTACAACGCAAGGGGATGAAGGCACCTGCAGGGCAGACTTCTAAGTCTGCTAATGTGTCCATTGGCAACACTGGAGATGAAAGCGGGTATGGTAATTTACCTACTGTTTTTTCAGTTAATCAGTCTACTAATTGGTGGGTTGATACTGGGGCCAATGTACATGTTTGTGCTGACATCTCATTGTTTTCTTCTTATCAGGTCGCACGGGGTTCCCCCCATCCTAATGGGGAATGGGTCACATGCTTCTGTTCATGGTGTTGGCATGGTAGATTTGAAGTGTACTTCAGGAAAGATCGTGCAGCTGAAGAACGTGCAGCATATCCCTTCTATCGACAGGAATCTTGTTAGTGGCTCCCATCTGACTAGAGACGGATTTAAGTTAGTTTTTGAGTCTAATAAAATAGTCGTGTCTAAACATGGATATTTTATTGGTAAAGGTTATGAGTGCGGAGGCCTGTTCCGCTTTTCCCTTTCTGATTTCTGCAATAAGTCTGTGAACCATATTTGTGGCAGTGTGGATGATGAGGCTAATGTTTGGCACTCACGTTTATGTCATATTAATTTTGGCTTGATGTCTCGGCTTTCCAGCATGTGTTTAATTCCTAAGTTTTCCATTGTCAAAGGTTCTAAGTGCCATAGTTGTGTGCAATCGAAGCAACCTCGCAAGCCTCACAAGGCTGCCGAGGAGAGAAACTTGGCACCACTAGAACTCCTACATTCAGATCTTTGTGAAATGAATGGGGTGTTGACGAAGGGTGGAAAATGATATTTCATGACGTTGATTGATGATGCTACTAGATTTTGCTGTGTACTTGTTGAAAACGAAAGACGAGTCTCTAGACTATTTTAAAATTTATAAGGCAGAAGTTGAAAATCAACTTGACAGAAAGATAAAAAGACTTAGCTCTGATCGTGGTGGAGAGTTTTTCTCAAACGAGTCTGACTTATTCTGTGAGGAACATGGCATCATACATGAGAGGACGCCTCCCTATTCTCCCGAGTCTAATGGGATTGCTGAAAGGAAGAACCGCACACTGACTGACTTGGTGAATTCCATGTTGGACACCGCGGGACTACCTAAGGCATGGTGGGGGGGAGGCGTTGTTGACCTCAAATCATGTGTTAAACAGAGTTCCTAACAGAAATAAGGACAAAACACCATATGAAATATGGATTGGGAGAATATCATCACTTTCTTATTTGCGCACATGGGGGTGCTTGGTGAAAGTCAATGTACCAATAACGAAGAAGCGCAAACTTGGACCTAATACTGTGGACTGTGTCTTTCTGGGATATGCTCATCACAACATTGCCTATAGATTCTTAATAGTTAAATCTGAGTTACCTGACATGCATGTTGGTACAATTATGGAGTCTCGTGATGCTACCTTCTTTGAGAGCTTTTTCCCAATGAGGGATACACATAGTGGTTCGAGCCAACCCTCTGAAATAATTCCCAGTTCAATCACACCACCAGAACAAACTGAACATACACATGAACATGTCACTGAGGAGGATGTCAGTGAAGCTCCTCGATGGAGTAAGAGACAAAGGACGGCTAAGTCCTTTGGTGATGATTTAACTGTGTACCTCGTAGATGACACTCCTAAGTCAATTTCAGAAGGATATGCATCTCCTGATGCAGACTACTGGAAGGAGGCTGTCCATAGTGAAATGGATTCCATTATCGCTAACGGGACTTGGGAGGTGACAGAGCGACCCTATGGGTGTAAACCTGTGAGGTGCAAGTGGGTGTTCAAAAAGAAGCTTAGGCCTGACGGTACTATTGAAAAGTACAAGGCTCGGCTTGTTGCTAAGGGCTACACTCAGAAAGAAGGCGAAGATTTCTTTGACACTTACTCACCTGTTGCTAGATTGACCACAATTCATGTGCTACTTTCCCTAGCAGCCTCACATGGTCTTCTCGTTCATCAAATGGACGTTAAGACAACTTTTCTTAATGGAGAGCTGGATGAGGAGATCTATATGGATTAACCTGATGGGTTTATAGTTGAAGGTCAAGAAGGCAAAGTGTGCAAGTTGATGAAGTCTTTGTATGGTCTGAAACAAGCTCCTAAGCAATGGCATGAGAAATTTGACAAAACATTGACATCTGTAGGCTTTGCAGTCAATGAGGCAGATAAATGTGTGTACTATCGCCATGGTGGGGGTGAGGGAGTTATTCTGTGCTTGTATATTGATGACATACTGATATTTGGGACAAACCTTGAGGTGATAAATGAGGTTAAATCATTCTTGTCTCAAAATTTTGATATGAAGGATTCGGGAGTAGTTGATGTTATCTTAAACATTAAGCTAATTAGAGGTAAGAATGGGATCACACTCTTGCAGTCCCATTATGTGGAGAAGATCTTGAATCGCTTTGGCTACAATGATAGTAAGCCTTCTCCAACACCTTATGATCCTAGCTTGTTGCTTCGCAAGAACAAGAGAATTGCTAGGACTCAACTGGAATACTCTCAAATCACTAGCTCGCTGATGTACCTGGCTAGTGCAACTAGGCCTGATATCTCCTTTGCTGTGAGCAAGTTGAGCCGGTTTACCTCTAATTCGGGAGATGATCACTGGCGTGCGCTTGAGCGAGTAATGCGCTATCTAAAAGGTACTATGTAATTAGAGCTTCACTATACTGGGTATCCTGCGGTACTGGAAGGTTATAGTGATTCTAACTGGATCTCTGATGTCGATGAGATCAAGGCCACTAGTGGATATGTCTTCACACTGGGTGGTGGTGCTGTTTCGTGGAGATCTTGCAAACATACCATTTTGACGAGGTCAATCATGGAAGCAGAGCTGACGACACTGGATACTGCTACTATTGAGGCAGAATGGCTGCGTGATTTATTTATGGATCTGCCTATTGTTGAAAAACCAGTGCCGGCTATCCTTATGAACTGTGACAATCAAACGGTAATTGTCAAAGTGAATAGTTCTAAGGATAATATGAAATCGTCTAGACATGTGAAAAGACGATTGAAGTCTATCAGGAAATTGAGAAACTCCGGAGTTATAATGTTGGATTACATCCAAATAGTTAGAAACCTAGCAGATCCCTTCACGAAGGGACTATCATGAAATGTGATAGACAATGCATCGAAGGAGATGGGTTTGAGACCCATGTGAGTTATACTATGGTGGTAACCCAGTTTATGTGATCGGAGATCCCGTGAATTAGAACCTGGGAAGAACAAACCATTAGTAAACTAGAGGAGAGTACCAATCTATACCCTCTCTAAATGAAGATGCATGTACTCTCGTGAGCTGCAAGGCAGGTTGGCTATGCCTTAATGAGTTCTGTTGGCTTTAATTAGCGAAGATGCTGTCCTGCAGAGCATTCTTAAAAGAACTCACCTTTATGAGCTTGACTGTTGGTCGCAGTCTATGGAGATTTTGGGTGAATCTTCTAGGAAGCAGTGGTGGATTTAGAATTTAGGATATGGGTGGTCCGACTCAAATTTTTTTTTCAAACATCGTAAATCTCACGATGCTAATATATACAATACAATTATAGATGATAAAATAGACCAAACATGTACCGTGATATATTAATAAGACAACTTATTAAAACATATAAAATTAATAACTAAGTAAAATTTTGACTTAAAAGAAACTTATATGGCTAGAAAAGTTTGAAGAAAATTACTATATTATTTCTTCTTCTTCTTTAAAGAAAATATCTCCATATTCTTCATATTTCAACGATCAGCAATCTACAATATATATAGTAGTATAATTTAATAATTAATATCACAATGCATAAGAGTTAATATCTAAAACTGAAAATTGAAAAAGCTAAACAAGTACAGGACCTCAAACTGAAGACGAAGCAAACTACAAAGTGATCTCTGAAGCAGTGAAGTGGCGTCGACGAGTATTTCGGTCGATGGACGATGGCAGCTGCCAGCTGGCTGCCTGGGTTGTGTAGGCCTTGTGTCACGCCCGGAATTTCTATCCAAAATTCCAAACGCTTACATGTGTGTAAACCCTCGTCCAGGAATCAGCCGAGGCACACAATAACAAATTGACCATAGAGTACAATTATTATTCTAATTAATAAGCGAATAAAATGTCATTACAGAGGTAGATAGTTCCTCTCAATCAATAAAAACCTAAGCAGCGGAAAATAAGATAAACAGCGCAGGCGACTCCACTCCACAGGCAGCTTGACCAGGGCTACACCTAATCCTCCACACCATCAGCATCACTGTAGAACTCCTCCTCTGATGAATGATTGCAAGGTGAGTATATGACATACTCAGCAAGCCACGCAGCAAATATGCAAGTGCACGGGATAACAAAGAATGACATAATATAGGACTCATTTGCAAAAGCAGCTTTTGGCAAACATTTAAGAATTGTAAAACAGTAGAGCAATTAATCATCAATCTTAATCAACACTGTACAACATACCCATGTTGTACAGGCCCAACCATCCTGAACAACCATACCCGGCTGTACAGATCTATCTCCAAACCAGGAATATACCATTCCAAACAAGGAGCTAATCAATTATTACCAGTTATATCATCTTTTATTATGGTGAGAAGCGTGAGACTAATCACGAAAGACATTGTTAGACCCGCCCATAACCGCGGGCACGACTATTCGAATAGTTTTTCTCTGATCAGAGGTGTACCACTGTACCCACAAGACACAGCCCCACAACATGTCACCATGTGCCTTAATACCACCACGGTACCTCGGAAAGGAGCTGTGATAGTACCCCTCGCACAACACAATCCACCACAGCGCACCGTTCCTGGATCATAATCACCCCCTTATAAACAAGGCATGGACTCCCCAGTGACCCCCGTGGGCTTATCTCCGCCACTTCTCAGTCTGGTGCCCCGCAACGAACTATGCTATACAAAAGGTAAAGCCGTTGCCCACGCTGGCTTGTGGTTGGCACGGTTAATGTTTCACAACCGAAACTCGTGAACCGGTCCTTAATTGTCATGAGCACGACCATCAAAACCATGTGCTCACAACCCACCATTATCAAGTTTTAGTTGTCAATTTAATTAATTAACCAATCACGATTGACCATCGTGAGCTATCATTAAATGTCCATCATTAAGTAATAGTGAAACATTAGTTATCCCAATCGCGTACTAATGTTTCTAAGCATAGCTAAGCATCCTATTCTCTTTAGCTAAAACATATAATGTTCTAGCTAATCAAATTATTAACCAAGTGACAAGGAATAGGGAATCAATAGCAAAAGGGCTATAACAGGGCAATAGGTTATTTCCACCCAATGACATTCGAAAATAAATGCAATAGTTGAATAGAAACAATAGCTTTAAACGGGATCAACATGCTCAAAGGGTTGTTTGGGATCTGTGTGACTTGCCTTGCTGGCCTTGGAACTCTTCAAATTCTTCTCCTGCGAAAACGGACTCTCCGGGAACGTCGGAATCTAAACAGAAAAGAGCAAAAACACCAAAACAGCACATAAACAAGCATGAACAGTACATGTGGATATTTTTAACATGTAGATCTCAATTTTAGAAAAATTTAGAGACTTGAACCAACTAAATCCGAGCTAAGATGAATTAGTTATGAATTTTCAAAGATTAAATCGGATTAAAACACTTATATGGATTTTAATTGAATTATGACGCAATAATGAATTATTTTTGAAAAGGAAAAGAGGATTATTGCGTCAGCGGCTAGGGTTCACAGTGAACCGGGTGCACGGCGGCGGCTCACGAGAACGAACGGCCGAGATCGATCCCATCCACAACGAGCGGCCGAGATCGAACGGTCCACGACCGGTCTACGGCGGACGGCAACGATGACGTCGGCGATGACGTCATCACCGGCGACGGCTCGAACGGCGCATGCTCGCCGGCGAACGACGGCGCGGCGACGCGAACGGAGGACACCAAAACGACGCGGGCGACGCGGCGAACTCACCGGTGACCAAAACCGCGGCGGAAGATCAATGGACGGCGACGGCGACGAGGTCGAAGCGGCGGAGACGAACGGGTCGACGACGGCGGCGATGCTCCGGTGGTCCTCGGCAAAAACGGAGGGTCGGACGAGGACGGTGACGACTTGGCGAACCCGACGGTGGCCTTCCCGAGCGACGACGACGACCGGAGCGGCAGCGGCGCACGGCTGGACGAACGGCGGCGACGGCGGTGCTAAGCGGCACGACGCTAGAGCTCTTCCGGCAACGAGAGGCGAAGGCGAGGGTGGCGGCGGGTAGCGGAGAGCCTGGGGATCCTTTTAAAGGGGCTAGGGGGCAGCGGCGAAGGCCCACGGTGACCGGTGACGCGAAGGAAAGATTAGGGTTCGGAGGAGAGAAACGAATCCGATTCGAGCTCGAATCCGACGATTTCCAAACCGATTTAGCGATTGATTCCAAAAGGAAAAAGGTAGAGGAGATCTCAGGAAACATTTCCCCTCAATCGATTTCACCGGAGAAGGAAAGACGCGACGAAATTGGAAAGGCGGCAGCGGCGCGGCTCGGCTAGGGTTCGGCCGGGCGACGGCGCGAGGAAGACGACGACCCCGACAGGCGGGCCCCACCTGACAGCGACACCGAGAGAGAGGAGGGAAGGCGCGGCGGGCTGGGCCGACTTGGGCCGGACACAAACAGGCCGAGAAGAGGGAGAAAGGTTTTGGGCCGACTTTCGGCCCAAAGCCAAAAGAGAACTTTTTAAAACCTTTTTTAATTTAAATTATTCAAGAAATGCAATTTCATTTATTAAAAATACTTCCTTGGCTCAAATAAATCCCAGAAAAATCTAGGAACTATAGAATCAAGTAAAGTATTTAATAAAATTTTATCTGGCCCTATTTTATATTGGAATTTATTATTTAAAATTAGATCTTCTCTTCTAGACTTTTAAAAATCATTTCTAATAATTCCAATTAAACAACAATTTATAAATTTAGGATTTTTAGGGTGTGACACCTTGCCCTTGCTTGAGATGACAAGAAGTCGACGACGATCATTGAGAGGACAGTCTCTGCACAGAGCGTTCGCCGCCGAGGGCCGGGCGGCTGGGAGCCGAGCTGAAGGCTCGAAGTGGCGCCGTCGGTGTCGGGGCGTCGGCCATCGCGGCGTCGCACCGTCGCAGTCCCCGCTCACGGTCACGCCGTCGCCACCGAGTCTGAGACTCCGAGTCTAGCGGTGGACTGGCGGACGTCGGGCGGTTGTGATTTTGCGATGCGAAAATCCTGGAGTGGATCGAGCGAAGCGATGACCGAGAAGTTTCCGCCTGCGTGCGCCGTGCGTATCACTATTTTTCCTTTTTTTCTTTTTCTAAAATCTAATATATATGGTGATCGGTCGCTCTTTTTTTTGGGTGGTCCCACCCATTAGATCCGCCGGTGCTAGGAAGCTTACAAAAGACCTAAGTATGACTTATACGCTCCACCCGAGGGGTAGTCTACAGACGGTCTAGTACCAGATAAGACTCTAAGTAAAACTTGCTTGCATAAGACTTGCAATTCAAGGCGTAGTCCATTGTTCAAGGTGTGAGTAAGTGTAGCTTGGAGTTCTAAATGGATGTTCAACCCTAATTGGTCTCCATCGAACCGCTGGTATATAAACGGTACATTGGAAAAGGCAAATCTCGATGGGATTTTGAGATTTGGTGGGGGATTGTTGGAATTAATGGATGGGCTAAGGCCCACTCGGAGATTAATTCTTTGGAAAATCACAAAAACCCACCTCATGGGATGGCATGCATGTGGAGTTTAGTACCACCTTGCTTATTCTAGGAGAGGGGGACATCCTTAAAAGGGAGGATGCCCTCCTATCCACTTGAAGCATGTGTGGTGGAGAGAAGAGGGGGAACACACGCCCGCGCTCGTTCGCCTGGCCTGGCAGGCGGCGCGCGTGCACGTCGAATGGTCCGCAAAATTGGCTCCTCACCCTTGCGCAGATGCAGCCTTCTTTTGCAGTTTTGTTTTGCTGCAGGAAATTCGTATTTGTTTTGTTTTGGAAACATTCCGAAAAATCCGGTGCATGAAAACGGCGTGGAGTCCGGATAAGTTATGCGTGACTTATCCGGTTTGGTTACGTGGAGTGGAGATCACGTGGGTGCCCTGATCAAGCGACCTATCTCTATATAAACCGAGCCGCCGCCTTCACGCAAGACACGCGAAATCAATCTAGGGTTTGCCTCCTACTCTGTACTGCGCCGTCGCTCGTAGACTACTCCATCCCGCTCGCCGGCATGCACCGGCAATCGGGAGAGCAGGTCTCCGGAACCTCTGCCTTCGATGTCCTGCACCGGGAGAAGGCGGCAATAAGGTTTTTGGGAATCGCTTCGCGCGACTGCTCCCTGTTCGTCCGCGACGGCTCGCCTTCCTCTTCGCTCGCGTGTTGCGCGCCTTCGTCGACGCCCGCAATCGCAAGTAGTTCCTGCCGAGCAACCGGTCTTTCCGCCACCTCGGTACGTGTTTGACATGTTGCGCATATTTGATATGTTCATGTTTTACTGCTTAGTTTACATGTGTAGATCTAATGATGCGTTCAGGTTAGTTTACATCTGCAATGTCATGATTTATTTATGGATTAAATTAAATCATTATGTGCTTATGATTTCAACACAATATAGTCTTCCGTCTCGGCGCCATCTTTATCGCTCTTTCGCTCTTGTGATAGGCGCCTTCTTCCATGTCATCCCAAATCCTCAGGGTATCTTCGTCGAAGAGGGTGTAAAGCTCGTCTGTATTGATAGATAGACAATACATGAACTTTCAAAACTTTCTACTGCATACTTGCTTGAGTACATGACACTTCATTCGTCATCGGTACAAAGATCCTGTACTACCATGCACGAAGTTGCTCTGAACACTAGTGCTGAAATGGCGACTGAAAAAGGGCTCATCCTCTCCCATCAAGTAATCAATACTCCAACATGGTAAAATGAGCAAAGGTTTGCAAAGGATAGCATCTTCTGTAGAAATTACAAGAGGTTGCATCCTTTGCATGACATGAACATTTCACAGAATGAATAGATTATTTGTGACAGACCCTTTGAGATGTTGGAAAATTTGTCCAGTTGCATATTGCTTAGTCTTTCATAAAGTTGGGTACATCAGTAAACAGAAGATGCACATATTGTATCACGCGTTTCATAGGAAGAGCAGAGTATTTGCGATAGACCCTTAGAGCAACCTCAATGTTGAGGAACACAATAGTTGTAAGCTGAGACCCACATCCATGTGTTATTTTACTTGTAGCAAATGTTACAATGTTGAAAGCCTCCTCCTGACTTACGTTGCAGCTCACCAAAAAAAAAAGGAAGAATTTATATTCATCCTTTTATCATGAAGATTCAAAACCAACATAGATACTGAAAATATATAAAGTAATTTTATATTCCTTATGGCTAGCTCTAAGCTTAAGGTTAGCAATAACCATATTCTCTTGTGAGCTTATCTCCCATTACACAAGGTTGTACTATAAATATTAGCTTATTCCTCAAGGTTACCTTTACATGCACATTGGTGTTGTCCTTATCGGTTGGAGAACTTGCTCATTTGCGTGTTGATCGGTCTTTATTCTCCAACTTTCAATATGCAATAGAGAAGTCCTTTTCTATGACACTGCAGTTACAACCTCCATTCTTCATATGCCACAGTATCGCCTAATGCATATCGATCTTACAATCTCATCTGCTCGCGCCCATAATTCTATTTCCTAACCACACATATATGGATCGCTAGATGCATGAAGGTCCAGAATTTTAATTTTCTCCATGTCCATTATAGTTCATCAATTACGAAGGCACAGTCATTTTGCACGTAATAATAGATGACAGATGATCATTTGAATTTCTAGCCATTTTGTATATATGAAACTGAACATATTATAAGCAGCACTATTTAGGCTGAGTTTTTTCTAACTCATCTCCCTCATTTGCTTTTTTTAAAAAAAAGTTATATAGGAAAGTTGTTTTAAAAAAATCATACTAATCTATTTTTTTAAAAAAAATAGCACATAATTAATCATGTGTTATTAAGTCACTCCGTTTTGCATGCGGGTGTAATTAGTTCCCAACACCACCCAAAAAGCACAGCCTTAGTGCTGCAATTCTAACATTTTGATCCTTTATACAACTTAATCTATAAATGGACGTCGCCAAAAACTGAAAAAAAAAAATGAACCTACACCTCATTGCCATAGGCCTTAGCATTGGCGCCCAACATCCAAGCATCAAGGGTCTTCGCGACCCTATGGCAGAAGAAATTAAAATGATACTACCTCTATTTTAATGTATGACGCCGTTGACTTTTTATCTAACATTTGACCATTCGTCTTATTCAAAAAAATTTATGCAATTGTCATTTATTTTATTTTGACTAGATTCATCATCAAATGTTATTTAACCATGATATAAATGTTTTCATATTTGCACGAAAATTTTAAATAAAACTAATGGTCAAACGTTAGTCGAAAAGTCAACGGCGTCATACATTAAAATACGGAGGGAGTATTAGGCAAGAGTAATAGAAAAAAAAACTAACTGTTGTGCAATGGTAAGTATATGCAAATCCTTAACACTGACCTGGGTTCAAATCCTGTCCTCGTCATTGGGCAAGGAGGGGAGTCAAATTACCACTTCATACCTTGTGATGATCATAGCTCCCAACCATTTTAACATGCATACCCCTCAATCTTAACACCAAGACCTGTGGCATTGATTTGTTGGGCTTTCTCCAACACAATGCTTAAATTAGTTGAATTGCAAGCATGGAGGAATCCCTGTGCGACATGTGTAGTAGTACCAACTACTGCTTGAAAGAGGAAGAGCTACTCCTGTGTTCACAATGCCTCCAAGTCCAAAACTAAAGGTATCTACTGTATGGCATTCCAAGGTATTAGAACAAGTCAAGTGCAGTGAACGACCCTAGTAATTTGGAAGGATGAGGGGATGTTTGGATGATGCCTAATGATGCCACAACTGGGAGTATTGTGGCATAGTTAGGTATATTGTGGCATGAAGCAAAAGTGTGTGGGTAGAAAATAGTTGGCCATAGGTGTGGCATAGTTAGCTCTAAAACTAGGAGTATGACATGTTGGACCTAAGGCTAAAAAAGTATTGCAGGATACAATTGTGGCAACGAAACAAACACACACCTAAGAAACAGTGACATGACTAGCTAAAGCATGGTATGGCAAAGTGAGGGAATGAACCAAATGCTGATTTTTTTATGTATAGTAATTAAAAAACGGAGGAATAGGAAAAACATAGGATTCTGACAGGAATGTAAGTGTAAAACAGAGGATCGCAAAACACAGGAAAAATATAGGAATGACCATTTCATTGGACCATAGGAAAAACACAGGAATTTGAGGAGAGATAAAGAATCAAAGAATTTCTTCCATGAGGTTCTACCTCTTGTTAAAATTCCTCCAAAACTTGTATGGGAAGAGGCATTCCATAGGAATTTCATATGATTCCATAGGGTTCATTCCTTTGATTCAAAGGGCTTTGTAGAAAAAATTCCTATAGGAATAAAATCCTCTAAAATTCCTATGAATTTCCTTTGAATCAAAGGGGGCCTAATATCCTATAAATTAAATAATTAGTAAATCGCTGGCTGGATTTATAAAAGTAAGAACGACGCTATCTACCGGAGCGTCCAGACGTGGACGCTGTTCTTGAGAACGTCCGGAAGGGGACGCTGTTTTCAACTTTTGGGTTCCCAATTCTCCGTTATGTGCAGCACTGCAGCATGCATTAGCGTTACTTGCATCCTTGATCTGTTTGCTCTAACATTGAGTACATTATTAACCAGGTCTACTAGCTTTTACGGAGCAATCAATAGGACATTCTGGATAAATAAACGAAGCAGCTCGTTGCAGGCACACATGTACGTACAAATTTGTATTTCTTATTAGTATCGAACCAAGAGTAGCCATCTGCGATTCGTTAGGGAAAAAAAAGAGAAGCCATTTGCAGGATCCAGCTGGCCGTTTAATTTGAAGAAGTGCGCTAAAAAATTAGGATGCATAGGTCGAATCATATCGGACGGCAGGATCGGATATGAAGTATTAACCTGACGGCTTAGGGCGCTTATCCTAACCGAGCGAGACGCAGCGGAGGCCTTCCTTGGCGAACAGCGTTGAGGACGACGACCCGACAAGAATCAGCGAGACGCGACGCGAGTGGAGGCTTCCCTACCGTAGGCTGGTTCGGCTCCAATGGGATGGACGCCGTTACAAACAGCGTCCGGATCTGGACGTACACTGTTGACGTTCTCGGGAACAACGTCCATGGACGCGTCCTTCTTATTTTTATAAGAGTAAATTAAACCTTTGATTTACTATTCATTTAATTTTTGGGTTATTAATTACTATTTTAAAAAAATCGGAACCAAATGACCATCGTGGAGGTCGGAGAAGTCGGCCTCGTCATCGACATGATCACCGTCGGTGCCAAGGCCAAGGAGCAGCACAATGCAGCGGCCATCCTCTTCTACCTCTCGTCGAATAACTCGGACGCATCCTGGAGACGATCCCGACGCTGGTCCAGCTTATCTGGGACGGCGCACACCCACGGCCAGAAGAACGCCATGGTCATCCTGTACGGGCTGCTCCAGAGCGCGGCCAACCAGAGCACGGCCATCGCCGCGGGCGCCGTGTTAGCCCTAACGACCTTGCTCTCCAACGACCGCGACGACCTCGCCCAGGACAGCATCGTGCTGCTGGCGAGGAAAGCCTGGCAGACATCAGGCGCTGTGGCCGTCCTCTCGCAGTCGGGCCTCGCCGAGGCCCTCGCCGCGTCGTCGTCGTACCCATCGGCAAATGTGATTGAACAACACGACATGGCAGTACACAAGAAACACCATTAAGCTTGTTGGCGGATGGCATGAGGCCCTTCGACCAAATCTGCCGAAACCTGTGGCGAAGGCTATGGAGCAAGAACGGCGTGAGGCGAAGAGTCGTACGAGTGCCTTGCCAGGCCAGAGGCGTCTCAGGCGAAGGGTGCAAGGCGAAGACTATTTGCCGAAGGAAGACGACTTCGCCATGGCAAGTTCGCCCCCGCGAGGCCGAGGAAGCCTTTCCGGCCTATCAAGCCTAGGGGCTATAGGGCCGGCGATCGCCAGACGGCCCATCAGGGGCCCATGAGCCCCTATAACATTATGTACCCCTGTAAATGTCCCTTTCGTAAGGGTAATCATGTAAATTCCCCTGTACAACCTAAACTCTAGTAGTAAGAACCTGTAATGGGGCTATAAATAGTCCCCTAGGGCCATGTAATGGGGGATGAAAAAAAGTAAACAATTCAAAATTCAATACACTTCGTTTCCTTCCAACCACTGTTGAGTAACCACGTCTTTCGACGTATGCAGTTGTCATTTCGACAACAGCTGGCGCCGACCGTGGGGACCTCCGAGCGAAACCACTGAGAGCGAATGCCACCGAAGAGGGTCGTGAAGGAGAAGGTTGCCAGGCGGAAGGAAAGCAACGCCGGACCGAACATGGCCGCCGAGGAAGGAGCAGAGCCTTCGGCGCCCGAGGCCAAAGATGGAGGAGGACAAGCGCCATCACAACCGCCTTCGGCCCCTGCAATCTCTGTCCAAGAGCCGAACCCGGCTGACATGGCGAAGGCGGCTGCGGCGGCAAGGGCAATCCAGACCAGGGCGGAGATCCTTTTGACAGGCCAACTGGCGGTGCCCGAAGCCGCTCCATCGCAGCCGGCAGCGGCCCCAACTGCGCTCGCCGTTGTGCAGGCCCAGGTCAGCCCTGACCCCAAAATACAAGCCGAAGCCGACATGGAAGCCATGCGACAGAACATGACACGGCTCCAAGACATGCTTCGCCAAATGCAAGAACAACAACAAGCATACGAGGCGGCAAGGCGGGCCAAGGCCACGTCGGCTCCAATCCTTCAGTATTCGGCAGGTTATGTCCCACCTCAAGTCCATCCGCAAGTGACGACCCAGCCCTTTCCGCCACAAGCCGCACAGGCGCCGGTGTACTTCGCCGGCAGCAATCGGCCGCAGCAGTGCATCCGGCCCCTCACGTGCAACTGCAAGCTCAACCAGTCGCTGCCCAAGTACACCATCAACCACCTGGCCAAGCGCCACAAACAATGGCGGAAGTGGTTTCGGCTCTACAGGCGCAACTCCAAGCTTTCCTTCAGCAATTCAACCAACCCTACTGCATTTCAAGTACAACCCCATCGGCCCACCCGGAGGGGAATACAAGTCAAGGTGCGCCTAATTGGTTGCCACCGATTCAGCTGGGCCTGGGAGTTTCGCCGTGGAATCAAGGACCGCAGTTTGACTTCGTCAACGCTGCTCAGGCGCCAACCGTTCGGCAGCAAGCTCCAACTCCAGGCTTTGGAACAAACCGAGCACCAATCCAAGCTGCCATGACGTGGTCGCAGCCAATTTTTGACCCATCCATGGCGGCTCAGCAAGTACCTCCAGTTGGAGCCAGGCAGTCGAATGCCACGGCCCAACCTCATGCACAGGCTGCGATTTTGCCCTTCGCCACGCCGTACACGCAGCAAGGTGCGGTAAACAGGGCGGGAGGCGAAAAAGGGCTACCGCTGAGTGGGGGAATCAAGACTCGTCCAATCCCACCACAGTTCAAGTTCCCACCCGTCCCGCGCTATTCAGGCGAAACTGACCCGAAGGAGTTCCTCTCCATCTACGAGTCAGCGATCGAAGCGGCTCATGGTGACGAAAATACCAAGGCAAAAGTAATACATCTCGCTCTAGACGGCATCGCCCGTTCTTGGTATTTCAATTTACCAGCTAATAGCATTTACTCATGGGAGCAATTGCGCGATGTTTTTGTCCTTAACTTTCGAGGCACCTATGAGGAGCCGAAGACGCAGCAACACCTTCTCGGCATTCGCCAAAGGCCAGGGGAGTCGATAAGGGAGTACATGCGTCGCTTCTCGCAAGCCCGGTGCCAAGTTCAAGACATAACCGAGGCATCGGTTATAAACGCCGCTTCGGCCAGTCTGCTCGAGGGCGAACTCACAAGAAAAATCGCCAACAAGGAGCCACAGACGCTCGAGCACCTACTTCGCATCATTGACGGGTTCGCGAGGGGCGAGGAGGATTCCAAGCGACGACAAGCTATACAAGCTGAGTACGACAAAGCCTCCGTCGCCGCTGCTCAAGCTCAAGCACAAGTTCAGGTTGCCGAACCACCTCTCCTCTCTGTTCGCCAGTCTCAGCCGGCGATCCAAGGACAGCCGCCAAGGCAAGGCCAAGCCCCCATGACTTGGAGAAAGTTCAGAACAGACCGGGTAGGCAAGGCTGTGATGGCTGACGAAGAAGTGCAAGCCCTCCGCAAGGAGTTCGACGCCCAGCAAGTAAGCAACCATCAGCAGCCAGCCCGCAAGAAAGTCCGAAAAGACCTCTACTGCGCCTTTCACGGACGTTCTTCGCACACCACGGAGCAATGCCGAAACATTAGGCAACGTGGCAACGCGCAAGACCCAAGGCCGCAGCAGGGAACAACTGTCGAAGCACCTCGCGAAGCAGTTCAGGAGCAAACACCCCCAGCCGAACAACGCCAAGATGCACAGCGAAGGATAATCCAAGTGATTACAAGGGCCGACCCACCAAGCCAGTTGTCCAAGCGGCAGAAGAAGATGCAGATCCGTATAGTCCACAGCATCACTTCGGCGGGCAAAGGGGCGCCGCAATATCTGAACCAGCTAATTTCTTTTGGGCCGGAAGACGCAGAAGGAGTTATGTTTCCGCATCAAGATCCTTTGGTAATCTCAGCAGAGATAGCTGGTTTCGAGGTCCGACGAATACTGGTCGACGGAGGGAGTTCGGCCGACGTTATCTTTGCCGAAGCATATGCCAAGATGGGGTTGCCTACCCAAGCACTTACCCCAGCACCAGCATCACTCCGCGGTTTCGGCGGAGAAGCAGTTCAAGTTCTCAGCCAAGCACTCTTGCTGATAGCCTTTGGCTCGGGGGAGAACAGACGCGAAAAGCAAATACTGTTCGACATCGTCGACATCCCGTACAACTACAACGCCATCTTCGGCCGTGCAACCCTGAACAAGTTCGAAGCCATTTCCCACCACAATTACCTCAAGCTCAAGATGCCCGGCCCGGCAGGGGTGATAGTAGTCAAGGGATTTCAGTCTTCGGCCGCTTCGAAAAGCGATCTAGCCATAATCAACAGAGCAGTGCACAGCGTTGAGACCGAACCGCATGAACGGCCAAAGAACACGCCAAAGCCCACCCCTCACGGCATGATAACAAAAGTGCAGATTGATGATGCCGACCCCACAAAGCTTGTATCACTGGGGGGCGACATGGGCGAAGAAGAAGTTGAGAGTATCCTAGAGGTGCTCAAGAAGAACATCGACATCTTTGCCTGGAGCCCTGACGAGGTGGGGGGGTGTTCCGGCAGATCTCATCATGCATCACCTGGCGGTCAAGCTGGACATTAAGCTAAGAAAACAGAAGTTGCGCAAGATGTCTGTCGACCGCCAAGAAGCGGCGAAAGCCAAAGTACAAAAATTGCTCAGGGCAAGGGTAATCCAAGAGATTGACCTTCCGGAGTGGTTGGCAAATCCAGTGCTGGTGCGGAAGTCAAATGGCAAATGGCGCATGTGTGTCGATTTCACAGACCTGAACAAAGCGTGTCCGAAAGACGACTTCCCCTTGCCGCGGATCGACCAGCTCGTGGATTCAACAACTGGATGCGAGCTCATGAGTTTGATGGACGCATATTCCGGCTACCACCAGATCCACATGAACCCGCTTGACATCCCCAAAACATCCTTCATCACTCTGTTCGGCACATTTTGTCACCTCAGGATGCCTTTCGGCTTAAGGAACGCAGGAGCAACCTTCGCCAGACTGGTGTACAAAGTCCTTGGCAAGCAGTTGGGGCGGAATGTGGAAGCTTATGTCGACGACATCGTCGTAAAAAATCGCAAGGCTTTCGACCATGCGATTGATCTGCAGGAGACATTCGACAGCTTGCGCGCAGCAGGCATTAAGCTGAATCCGGAGAAGTGCGTTTTCGGCGTCCGCGCAGGCAAGTTGTTGGGTTTCCTTGTTTCGAAAGAGGCATCGAGGCGAATCCCGAGAAAATCAATGCCATCCAGCAAATGAAGCCTCCGTCAAGCGTACATGAAGTACAAAAGCTTGCAGGCCGAATTGCGGCACTCAGTCAATTCCTCTCAAAGGCAGCCGAAAGAGGTTTGCCCTTCTTCAAGACCCTCCGGGGCGCGGGAAAGTTTGATTGGACCCTAGAGTGCCAGGCAGCATTCGACGAGCTAAAGCAATACTTGCAAAGCCCGCCAGCCCTGATAAGCCCACCCCCAGGAAGCGAACTGCTATTATACTTAGCAGCTTCGTCGGTGGCAGTCAGTGCTGCCCTCGTCAAAGAAACATAGTTCGGACAGAAACCGGTCTACTTCGTCTCCGAAGCACTGCAAGGAGCAAAGACAAGATACATCGAAATGGAAAAGCTCGCTTACGCCCTAGTGATGGCCTCGTGCAAGCTTAAGCACTACTTCCAGGCCCACAAAGTCATAGTGCCATCACAGTACCCCTTGGGCGAAATACTCCGAGGCAAGGAAGTCACGGGCCGGCTCAGCAAGTGGGCGGCAGAGCTATCCCCGTTCGACTTGCATTTTGTTGCACGCTCTGCTATCAAGTCTCAAGTGCTAGCTGACTTCGTAGCTGAATGGACACCGGTACTTGCCCCCGACCCCGAGCCCGCCGAACAATTCTGGGTGATGTGCTCTGATGGCTCGTGGTTGCACAGGGGGGCAGGTGTTACGGCAGTCCTCTTTTCGCCGAATGGTGTGCCGATTCGGTACGCAGCAAGACTGCAGTTCGACACAACCAATAACGCAGCAGAATACGAAGCCGTTCTCCTAGGCCTAAGAAAGGCGAAAGCACTGGGAGTCCGGCGCTTGCTAATTCGAACCGACTCCAAGTTGGTAGCAGGTCATGTTCACAACTCCTTCGAAGCAAAAGAAGAAGGAATGAAGAGGTATCTGGAGGCTGTTCGGTCCATGAAAAAATACTTCACTGGCATAACAGTCGAACACTTACCTAGAGGACAGAATGAGGAAGCAGACGCCCTGGCGAAATCCGCTGCTTGTGGTGGCCCACATTCGCCTGGCATCTTTTTCGAAGTCCTACATGCTCCAAGTGTGCCCATGGACAGCTCGGAAGTCATGGCAATCGACCAGGAGAAACTGGGCGAAGTCCCATATGACTGGCGAACCCCATTTGTGAAACACCTTGAAACTGGCTGGCTTCCGGTAGACAAAGCAGAAGCAAAGCGTTTGCAACTCAGAGCCACGAAGTATAAGATGGTCTCGGGTCAGCTTTACCGCTATGGGGTACTTCAACCCTTACTTCGTTGCATCTCTTTTGCCGAAGGCAAAGAAATGGCAAAGGAAATACACCAGGGACTATGTGGCACGCACCAGGCTGCAAGAACAGTGGCCTCCAAAGTATTTAGACAAGGAGTTTATTGGTCCACTGTGTTGAAAGTCTGTGTTGAGCAAATCAAGAAGTGCGAAAGTTGCCAGCGTCATGGCCGAAGCCAAACCGCGCCTCAGTATGATCTGTAGCCCATTGCGCCAATATGGCCCTTCGCCAGATGGGGACTGGACATCATCGGGCCATTCCCGGTAGCGCGAAACGGGTATAAATTCGCAATTGTAGCTGTGGAATATTTCTCTCGATGGATTGAAGCCGAACCCCTTGGGGCAATCACTTCGGCAGCAGTACAGAAGTTTGTATGGAAAAACATTGTTTGCCGTTTCGGAGTGCCAAAAGAGTTCATTACTGACAACGGCAAGCAGTTTGACTCTGATAAGTTCAGAGAAATGTGCGAAGGGCTTAACCTGGAAATCAGGTTCGCGTCGGTCGCGCACCCGCAGTCAAATGGGGCGGCCGAACGTACAAATGGCAAGATCCTAGAAGCACTAAAGAAAAGACTCGAGGGGGCAGCGAAAGGCAAATGGCCAGAGGAATTGCTATCGGTTCTCTGGGCCCTTCGGACGACCCCCACAAGACCAACCAAGTTTAGCCCGTTTATGCTTCTTTATGGCGATGAGGCAATGACCCCAGCAGAGCTAGGGGCTAACTCACCAAGGGTTATGTTCTCTAGGGGTGAAGAGGGGCGCGAAGTATCGCTCGAACTCTTGGAAGGGGTAAGGGTCGAACCGCTCGAGCACATGCACAAGTACGCCACAAGCACTTCGGCAACTTATAACAAAAAAGTTCGACCCACGGAGCTGATGCCTGGTCATCTTGTCCTAAGGAAGAAGGCGAACCCAGTAGCGGTTGGTAAGCTTGAATCAAAGTGGGAAGGACCGTACCTCATCAAACACAAGTCCAGGACGGGATCTTTTCGCCTAGCGACACTCGAAGGCGAGGAGTTCGACCATTTCTGGAACGCCGCCTCTCTCAAGCGCTTCTATGCCTAGAATGGGTGGCACCCAAATCGCCAACTTGTAAAAATGTACATACAGTCATGTAAGCCCTTCGGCACTATGTAAGCCCTTCGGCACTATGTAAGCCTTTCGGCAAAGAAAAAAAAAACTGGATGTAGGGCTATTATCCACCATGGAGGCCCGAACCAGTATAAAATCTCTGTGTCCTCCGCCTTCTTTTTATTTTTCATGTGATTGATAATTTGTGGAAAAACCCCAAGGCAAATGCCTGATCAGCGAAAAAGGCCAGGGGGGAGAAACGAATCGGCCAAAGCATCGCTCGCCGAACGTTGAAACCGCAACAGCTTGTCTCGGAAAATAACTAGCCGAACGACGTTACGATTCGATCAACATAAAAGCAAAAGCGTCTCTTTCGACACAGAATGCTACAGATCGAAAACGAACCATGAAAAGCTGAAAAGTCAGTACACCTATTTCGCTAATATGCGCAAAGGGGCCGGCATGTTCCGACCTAACAAAAGCACAAAATGTGATGATGCGAAAAATAGCGAAAAGGAAATAAAGCACGTTCTTTATTAACTTCGAAAAAAATAATCTAAGAATAGAAGGTTCACAACACGATACAATTCACTTTACAAGTAAATTACATCTTCGCCCCCATAATCATTATCCCTCCCTAAGGAATGGTCAGACGAACTAGGTTCGTCATCACTACTAATATCATACACAACCTTAAGAGGAGTAGGGGGCGAAACACAGACTAAACTGTAACGACGCTGAAAGATCGTTTCCTGACGTTTAGTCTTCTGATGGTTTCGCCAAAAGCGAGCCATATCCTCCAAACGTCTTGAATGAACAAGATCGTAATCTTCTAAGGTTCGCCCGGGGTGCGCTCGTAGCCAGTTGGCAACCTTGATAACCTTATAGCTCTGACCATTTATCTCCATTTTGCGATAAACAGGGCGAAATGGACATTGCACCTTCGGCAGGTCCTTCAATGCCACAAATTTCTCGTTTTGACTTCGCCAGCTCCCGGAAGGGGGCCGAATGCACAACTTTCGGCGAACCCCCTGATAGACAGCGCAGAAAAAGCAAAACATGGCTTATATAGTAAGAATAGGCGAAAGAAGGCGGAGGCATGGCATAATGCGAAATGAGCGAAATAATAATATGCTAAAGACTTCGATCATCAAAAAAGAATTTAACATTGTGTCATACATTCCAAATATACAAAAAAGCCTTTTTTAAGGTTTGGTGGCAACTTGCCGAATATACATCATTTGCCTCTCTAGGCAAACGCAAAAGAGGGAGAAAAACTACAAAACTCTAAAGAAAGGGCGGAGGGCCTCACACCTCTGGGTGATCCCGGGCATCGCCTCCAACCTCTTCGCCCACCGCGCCCTCTTCTTCGCACCGATCTGCCGCCTCCGCCTTCGGCAGTTGCTCCAGAAGGCGCGCCTTGGCAGCGGACCGGCCGTCTTTCTGCCAGAACTGTTTTCGCCACGCGCGAAGAGCGGGCGAAATGTTCTGCGCACTAATCTCCCAGTCCCCCTTCGCATAGGTAGGGAACTCGGCAACGTGCTCGCAGCCGAACTGCTGCAAAAGGCCTAAGGTGAAGGCCGCTGATATACGCGCACAGCAATTGCCGTACGCGGTGGCGCAGTCCGAAACCGATCCGCCAGCCTGCTGGGTCCACTCGGAGAAGTCGAAGGCTGAGGCATCCTCAGCAGGGACCCCCCGCACCTTCTCGCCCATGTCGGTAAGGGCGAGGCGGAGCGTTTGGCAAGCCATTCTCGCGGATTCGGTGGTCTTCGCCATCTCCCGCGAAAACCGCTGCGACTCCTCCACGGCGCTCGCTTCGGCCCTGCTAGCCTTCTGGCGAAGAGCCTCCATCTTCGGCTCAGTAAGGTTGTAGTAATCGATGAGCACCACCGAATGGGCCTTCTCCTTCTCCAGTTTGGCCTTGAGGCGATCAACCTCAGCCCAGGCCTCTTTCCCCTTATCCAATTCGGACTGAAGGCGTTTGACTTCAGATTTCGCCTCCTTGAGGGTGTGGGCTAGGGACTCCACCTCCAAGTTCTAGCGGCTTATTTCATCATCCTTGGCCCGAAGACGGCTCTTAAAACCGTCAAAACGGGCCCGCACGGTTTGCTCCGTCGAACAGTGAGCCGCAAGAATCTAGATGAAAGATAGGAGCGGGCGAAAAGAACAAAAGGTTAATTGTGAGACGTAAAAAAAAGACGGAAGAGGAAAACGAAGAAGGAAGAAAAGGCATACCCGAACCGCCAAACTTTTAATGGTGGAACACCCCTCGTCGAACTCGTTAAGTTCGGTGAACAGGCTCGGTGTGCCGGCGGGCAAGACAAGGTTGCTCACACCCTCCACAAAGGGAATAAGGTCTGCCCGAGTCTCGAAATCACCAGGGGCAAAGTGGGGCGCCGCAAGGGAATACTCCGAGGCAGATGCTTCGGCGGCCGCACACTTCCCCTTCGCCTTGACCAACGGCGAAATAGCTGGCTCACGCACAGGGCTCCCGAAAACCCTCGCCGCAGCCAACACGATCCGTTCGGCGGAGGCGGAAGCCCCGGCGGCGGCGCTACCGCCTACCGCAGCAACGCCGAGCGGAGCAAGGGGAGCAGTCGAAAGGTCCAAACTATGGCCAGCAGGCGAAGTCGGAGTCTCGTCAGAAGACTCGTCGTCGCTGAAAACGCAGGCGATGTCGACGAGTCCTTTCTTTTTGGAGATCTTCTTCACCGGACCTCCCTTCGCCACCGTGCCCGAGGAGAACGCAACTAGAGGCTTCGCCCCTTCCAAATCCTTCCGTCGAAGGGGGGAGCTGTTCGACTCCACCCCGGTCTCGTTGTGACCTGGACTTGGGGTAGGAGTGTAGCCGGGGGTATCGACGCGATCTTCGATCTCCTCTTTCGCGGCCTTATCGGCCACGGCCTCCTCCTCTTCCTCCTCTCCTTCATTCTCGCCGTCGCGTTCTTCGGCATCGTCCTCGTCGTCGGCGTCGGAGTCCGACAAAGCAGGGACCCTTCGCTTCCTAGGGGCAAGTTTCACTTGCCCGCGCATTCGCTTTCGCGAAGGCCCTGCATCGTCGTCCGCTTTGTGGGGGTTTGCCCGAGGAGGCAACTCGCCGTTATAAACCCGGTTCGCCAGCCCAGACGCTTGTCGTGTTAGCAGCTGGCTATACTCGACGACCGATACGTCGCCGATCATCCTGCGGGCTTCGGTTTCAGCCTGGTCGAGGGTCAACACTGCAAAAGTAAAAGTGTGTAGCCATGTTAAAAGTCAGACAAGGCAAAATAACAAAGCACGGCAGTATATAGCAAAAGAACAGTCTTACTATTCATCCCCTCAGGAAGAATCAGGTTCGGCAAACCGTCAACCTCTTCGCCTGGATCAACCGCGACTTGCCATGCCTGGGAGAGGGGAAAGATGCGAAGCATACAGAATTCCTCTACCAAGTCACGGGAGCTAAGGCGGGAGCAAATTTTGCGCAGCAGAACGAACCGCGCCTCCATAGCGCCGTCCACGGCGATCTTGGGTTTCCGGTTCGGCGCGATCGCCTTGCGCTGGCACTGGAGGGCTTTCGCCGAGTCAGAACCAGCCTCGAAGGGGATGGAGTGATAGAACCACCTAGCCATCCAATGGCGGTCCCACTTCGACATGGCAGCGTTCACCGGCCAGAGATCGGACCGCTCGGGACGAACGTTGAAGTTCACACTCCCGAACACGGTCTTCTTCGTCCCAGCTGGGGTAATCACCGTCTTCGAGTTCACGGTGGCAAAGAATATGGCGCCGAAAAGCTCGGCGTTAGGCTCAAAACCGGAAGTCCGGCATGCCCAATCGAAAATAGCGATCCGAACAAGCGCCGACGGGCTCAGCTGTGGAAGTTCCACCTGGAAGAGGCGAAGGATCTCCGGCAACAACACGTTGCAGGGAAACCGTAGCCCTGCCTCAAAAAAGACGGCGAACACCACCGTCCGATTGTCGATTGGTTTTGGCACCACGGCTTTCCCTGGGGCGAAAGCCTGCCCCTCAACCAACGCCCCAGAGCTGACCAGCTTCGCCAGCTCGACGTCGTCCATAAGAGAAACCCCCAAAAAGGCAGTGCTGTCATCATCGACTCGGCCGGGATCCGGCCCTTTCGCCGAAGCAGGGTTTGGCTTGCGAGGGGCCATGGCGAACGGTGCGTTTGCGATGGCGAACAAAGAGAATGGGTGAAACGCTTGAGGGGTCAAGAGATGCTGTGGAAGAAAGGAACGGAGGAAGAGAGCGCACGCGGTAAAAATGGCAAGTGTGGCGGTGAAAAGGAAAGAGGGGTGGGAATATATAGTTCACCCGGGCAACGGTTCACCTATCCACCAGTTATAAAGCGCCACATGTCGCAAGAGTAGGCGAAACGGTAAATTCCCACCGACCGAGCAGCCCAGTAAAAAAGCCCATGAAGGGAAAGCCCAATACTGTTCCTTTCGGCCTGGGAAAAGAAAAAAATATATAAAAATATACATATGTATATGCCACCGATCGCAGGAGGCGAAGCGCGGCAAAATAATACCAGCCGCACAAATAACAAACTTCATTCGCAGGAACAATGTAGGTTTCGGCAGGAGCATCGGTCGAAAGGGGGCGCCGCATACCATACCACATGGTTTGCACGGTCTCGGCCGAAGCTCCAATCTCACCCTTCCCGTGAGGGGCTTGTTGGCGGATGGCATGAGGCTCTTCGACCAAATCTGCCGAAACCCGTGGCGAAGGCTATAGAGCAAGAACGGCGTGAGGCGAAGAGTCGTACGAGTGCCTTGCCAGGCCAGAGGCGTCTCAGGCGAAGGGTGCAAGGCGAAGACTATCTGCCGAAGGAAGACGACTTCGCCATGGCAAGTTCGCCCCCGCGAGGGCCGAGGAAGCCTTTCCGGCCCATCAAGTCTAGGGGCTATAGGGCCGGTGATCGCCAGACGGCCCATCAGGGGCCCATGAGCCCCTATAACATTATGTACCCCTGTAAATGTCCCTTTCGTAAGGGTAATCATGTAAATTCCCCCTGTACAACCTAAACCAAACCCTAGTAGTAAGAACCTGTAATGGGGCTATAAATAGTCCCCTAGGGCCATGTAATGGGGGGATGAGAAAAAGTAAACAATTCAAAATTCAATACACTTCGTTTCCTTCCAACCACTGTTGAGTAAACACGTCTTTCGACGTATGCAGTTGTCATTTCGACAACAAAGCTGTTCATGACAAGAACGTCATTGTTGTTCTCGTCGCCGGTGTCCAGTCATGCGCACAGCTCGCTCTCCAAGAACGTGATCTCCTCGAAGTAATCCGACTAGCTACCGACCCCTACCCGGCGGAGCGGAGCACACTCCTCACGTCGTCAGCATCCGGCGCGACGCAGTTCTTAAATTGATCCAAGATCGACCGCATGCTCCGCGCGCGCGTTCGTCGGCACCGTCGGGCCGCATCGCTGCGCGCCACACGAAGTAGGGGCTGGATCAGATGCGGGGAAGAAAAATGTGGGGGGCGAAAATACAAATATGTTGCCACGCTAGACCACCACGTAAGGCAGTCAACCCAGTCAAACGTTCTTTGGACCGCAATGATTCACTTAAACAAGATCACGGACCCTAATATCGATTTCCCAAGATCATGGACCTAAGTGACACCACGCTTCAACTTTAAGGACCGGTCGTGTATTTTACTCTTCTTGTTTTATACTCTATTGTGATGTTATACTGTCATTGATGATATCATATTAGCGGTACAGAAAATAGTTTTGGTTGTCAAATATTCCATAACGTTTTTCTACTATTAATTCTTGGAAGACAATGTTATATTATACCAATACACAACATAGTAGATGAACAATAACATATACAACATTTTTTTAGCTGAGAACTAATATAATGTACTACAGATTGTGTCCTAAATACACAGTTACATAAAACATGAAAGAACTATCATTTACGATCTTCCCTCAGGATTCAGGGAAGGTCGTAATAGTAGTCCCTTTGCTGAATAAAATTACTCCGTTAAAGTACATTCTACTATGAATGCAATAGGTAGTTTGCTCTTTATTATTGGTATCTCGATAATATTGTTTACCAAAACAAACCACCCAAATGACATATGCAGACAGCCATGTATATAATTGGATGGTATTTAAAGGCGTACAACCATAAACCCCCAAAATTTCAACTAGGAACCACTCAGCCACATCAACTTGGAAGGATTGCAGCACTCAATTGGGCAACGATGAACCGTGTCATGGTGCCAAGTCTATAAGTGGCATGAATATGGTCCGTCATCTTTGGTCCATTTCCTTGATCAGCAAGCTGCGCAGTGTGATCTGGGTTGGCATGATTTTGCCTGTTTCCATGGATCCCAAGATCGGCAGTCTTTGGACATTTGGGAGGCCATCCTTGGGTGACTATTGAACGAATATATCAGATCCATGGAGCTACACCATTCCCGGTGCCTCCTAGTTCTACGCAAGTTGTTCAAACATGGACATACAGGGCAGGGCCTACAAAACTAAAATGCATGATATTTATAGGTTAAGAGAAGCTGTGCTCCATCTCACACTGACAAGCACTTGTGTTGAGCCTCCAAATTTTCGGCCATTTGTCTATCTCAAGATAATTTTCTATAATTCTGGTGCAGTGCACTATTTATCATTTATCGGTGCCGTGCACTTGGATCGACAAAGGACACGATATAAATGATAGGTGATGTAATTAAGTAGGGTAGCATGACAAAATTATATACAGCGGCGGAGCCACCTCCAAGGTAGGTCTGCTGGCCACCCAAACTCTGCTGCTACCGTCTCCACTACAACACCCGACAGCACCTATGAAAATTAGTTGGTCACTAAAAAACGCTATTAGTGAACCTAACTCAATGGTGTCACTGGCTCCGCCATTGATTATATAGGATCTCCGTGATCTGGTTTGCCTAAAACCGGCACCTATGAGGCGTTTTCCATGTAAATGAGCCTTTTGACGGGATAAAAATTAAGAACCAGCACCTATAACTACTCACTGGTGTCGGTTTAAAAAAACCGGCAACAATAATTCTACCAAGTCATAGGTGCCGGTTCATCTAATAAATTTACACCTATATATGTCATATATGTGTCGGTTCTTGAAGAAAGGATCACCTATGGACTTACATGTATTTTCTATCTATCTTTTTCATATGAAGACAGATGAAGATAGACTTTATACAAATTTTTAAATCTTGACGAGATCTACCACTTTGTAGTTGACCACTCTTTCATTCGAGGTGTTTTCCATCTCCTAAAATGTGTTGTAATTTCTTAGATCTATTTAGATAAACGAAATTTTAAAAATTATAAATGTCTGGGATGGCGACAAAATATACTCCCTCCGGCTCCATAATTCTTGACGTTTTGACAATGCCGAGGTACTGTTACTTTCCTATTTTGTAATCTGAACACTGACCTCTATATTCCTTTACACTCACATCCTTTTCTATTCATGTATTTTTCCAAGAATGCTCACGATTGAGCATCCAACGCAACGCTCCCATCGAACACCTCCACAAGAATCCCAGCCATTTATCCAAGATGTGATCCGACGGTTGAGTTGCGGGAAACACTTGGATGCGAGTGTCCCATATCCTGACCTCGATGGCTCCACGCAGGCAACAACAACCCTCTCCTCGATGCCAGAGTCACTGCTTCTGCAGCCGCCGCCGCCAAAAGATCCTCCCTCCTCACCACCGGCTCCCTTCTCCCTCCTCCACAATCATCTTCATCCCCTCTAATAGACTTTAAGGGAGCTGCATGGTGGGGAGATCCAACTTGTCATCAAGGTGGCACTGACGTGTCAGCGTGCTGGTGGCGAGCAGGGGAAGGCGAGGAAGTAGAAGAACAAGAGGGTTGATGTTTCGAGGCTTCGCGGTGGAAGAGGAGGTGGAGGAGGCATGTTTATGAGGAAATGGCATTTGGTGGATCCAGTTGCCGGAGTGAAGGAAGAAGTATATTCAGCCAATGGAGTAGGGGAAGAAGATGATTGTAGGTTTTGTTGCACTTATATTGTTTATTTCTGTTGCATCTTGTTCTGTTTGTGTGTTTCATTCTTTTCTTATAATGTTGCACATGATGTGCAGTGTATTTTTTTCTTGATGCTACACACAATAGAACCTTGATGTTGTTATCAATGATGTTAAAGGCTGAAACATTTTTTTGTTGAGCTATGATACATATGAAACACTTTTTGTTGAAATATTTTTTAGTAAGTTGTAACGCTCCGCTTTTCGTGAGGCGTTAAAAACTAATTCGGCAAAATCCTAATTGCGAAAAATTTTCGTTCTTTGTGTGAGAGTCTAAGTCGTGCCATGGATCTCAATTCAAATCCCATTGTTCCCTCTCATCGATATCAAAATCCTCCACCTCAAATTCCTCTTCCGATTCAAGTCTCCAAATCAAATTCCGAAAGTCAATCCCTTCCTTTGACTCCTCTCCAAATAATTGTTCCCATTTCCGAAAACATCAAATTCCCATCTCAAATCATTTCTTTGAGTCTTCCTTGATTCCTCCCTAAAACCCCCGAGATCGAATCTCAAATTTGAAATTTAAATCCAAGTCCCAAATCCCCCCAATTCTCTCCAATTCAATATCTCTGCGGAAGTCTGTTTTGCGTCCTTCTAATTTTGGATGGGCCGGATCCCCTCCCTCGGCCCATCTCCCTCATCCCAGCCGAGCCGAGAGAGAGGCTCTCTCTCTCTCTCTCTCTCTCTCTCTCTTCCCTCTCTCGAACGTTCTCTCTCTCTCTCGGTATCTCTCGTCTCTCTCCCTCAGCCGCCCGCTCTCTCTCTCTCTCTCGCCGTTCGTCGTCGTTCTCGCCCTCCTCTGCCGTCGTGCGTGTCGGGGAGCTAGCGAGCACGAGGAGTCGACGAGGAGCTCCGCACCGCCCCCATCCTCGCGCCTCTCCATCTCTTCTTCCCCGGCCGCGCCCTCTCGGTGCCGCGCCGCCCCGCCGTCGCGTCCGCCTCGCCGCGACTCCATCCGCGCCGCCGACACCGTTTCTCTCGTCGGTGAGCTCCCCACCGTCCTGCTCCCTCTGTCGCACCACGCCGCATGCGTCCAAGCCGCGAGGCACAGCTCGTGCTCCCGCCCCCTCTCCTCCCAAAAATGGAAGGGGCGAGCCCTCCTTTCCACCGCCCCCTTCTCTTTTCCCTCCCGGGCAATGGCGCCCTGTCTCCCCCTTGGCCGCTTGCGCTCGGAGGCAGAGCCGCTGATGCCGCTGCAGCAGCTCGCCGCCCCCACCTTGACCGCTCCACGCTGCCAGCCCGCGTTCGCATTTCAAATTCCACCGTCCGATCCACCGCCTCCACCGCGCCCTTGCATCCACCGCCTTCGTTCGTTCCCATGCGCGCTCCCGCTGTGGTGGCCGACCGCCCTCGGTCGCCGACCGCCCTGGCCCGCCTGCGCCGCGCAGCCGCTCGCGCCCACTCTGCCGCTGCCCCCACCTCTGCGCCGCAGCGCGCGTGCGTCCAAGATGCGGAGGCAGCGCCTCTCTCTCCCACGCGCTCTCTCCTCCCTCTCCTCGTCCAAAATCGGCAAGGAGCCGAGCTCCTTTCCCCTCCCCTTTTTGCTTTTCCTCCGACCGGCGCCACCGTCACCTCCTTTGCCGCCCGTGACCACCTCCTACCGCTCCTTGACCGCAAGCATCGCGCCAGCGAGCTCCCTTGACCACCTAAGTCGGTTTCCTCCCCGAAACCGACTTCCCGTGCCTATAAAACCACAGTCGAAGCCCCCTCTCCAATCTCCCAATCTCTCTCGTTTTCGCTCTCGTCGCCACCGCGCCAATGTCGCCTCCGCCCTGCTCGCGCCGTCGCCGTCCGTCGCCGAGCACCGGAGCCGGTGCGTGCGTGGACACGTGACGAGGAGCTCCGGGCTGCCTCATCGCTGCCTCCTTTTTCTCCTCGGCCGCGCTCTGCCGCCGGCTTCCTGTTTCCTCGCCACCGACGCCGTCCGTCGCCATCGGTGAGCTCTCCGCCTATTTCCTCTCGTTGTCATCCTCCTTGATCCCCATGGAACACCCCCGAACCGCCGCTCGTCGCCCTTGCGCCGCGCGCTAGCTCGCCGGCCGTCATGCTCTGTCCCGAAGGCCGCCTCTCGTCGCTAGCCCCTCTCGGTGCCGCTCCGCCTAATCCGACGCCGGAAACGGATTCCATGAACCCCGGAGATGCTCCAACCCCTTTGAATCGAACCCTCGTCGTCTCGTCGTTTTTTCCCTCTTTTGCTCGCCGGTGATTGCCGCCGCCGCAATCCACAGCCGTCGGCTCCTCTCGCGCCGATTTCTCTCGCCGCCACGCTCCCGGGAATCCCCTTGACCTCCCCCTGGCTGCCCCAAGGCCGCCGGCCTTCTCCTTTGCCTCCGCGCCGTGTCACCCCTTCCGCCGCCGCAAAACGCCGCCGCGCGTGCGTCGCCGGTGACCATCGGGTTCCGCGTCACCGCGTACGCATCGCGGTCGCGTACCGGTTCGGCTAAGCCCGAGTTCGCGCCCCCTTGTCCCTTCCCTCGCGCGACCACATCCCCGATCCGACGAGCTTCGCCGCCGCCGCCGGCCGCCGTCGCGCCTCCTCTCTCCAATCCGAGCCATGGAACTGATTCCCCTCCTCCTCCTCTTGCCCCCGGTGCCGTCTCCTCACTCCGGTTCGCCGCCGTTCGCCGGCGCCTCTCGGCCGCCGTGAGCCGTCCGATCTCCGGCCCGGCTCCTCCTCTCTTTCTTCCTCCTCCCGCTCGCCAACGTGGCCGCCACGTCGGCTTTGACCGGGCCAAGCCGGTCAGCCGTTCCCTCCTCCGTTACGTTTCCCCGTGCGCACGGACCACGGTGCGCCATGCGGCTGCACGTGGGCCCGTCGCGCCTCGGTCCACCCGGCGCACCGCACCCGTGAGCCGAGTCCGCCGAGCCGTGGCGCCGTGTCCCGCGTGCGCCCTCTCCACGGTGAACCAGGCAGCCGCCATGTGGGCCCGCCGCCTCTCGGTCCATCCGGCGCACCGCCCGTGCGCCATCTTCACCAAACCCTAGCGCCGCCCCCGCGTGAACCCATTCCTCCGTGAACCCAGTCGCCGACATGCGGGCCCCACCCGGGACCTCGCATGGTGGGTTCGGTCCACCCGGACCGCCCCCTCTCCCCTTCCACGCGCCCAAATGGGCCGCCTCCTTGCGCCCACGTCGGCCCAATGGCTCGGCCGAGCCTCTTTCAACCCTTGGGCCGCGCCTCACGCTCGGCCTAAAAGTCTAGATTTCCTCCCTCCGTCCAAGCCAGTGTCCATCTCTCATGAGCTAAAAGTCCATATCTGCTCCCTCCCAATTTACTCCTCTCTCACCTTTTGTAGGCCCCACATGTCAGTGAGTAATTAAAGAATATTCTTGGGAATATTCTTTTCCACAAATTCAATAAACCATTTCTCGTGTTCTAGAAAAATCCAATAAATCATTTCCTTGTCCAGAAATTCCAGTTAAGATTTCAAAATTCATATCTCTCGATCCATAGCTCCGATTGACTCCATTCCACTTCCAATAATTCCGTAAATTTGAGATCTATTTAATGGCACTATTATTTAGTCTAAATAGGATCTTTCTTTTGGTCTTTTGTTTAGGTTTTCGATTGTTTGCGTATAGTCACGGTTACCGGATTTTCGTCGATCGCGGGTTTTCTCGAAGATTCGTGAAGCTTCGTGAAGACCTTGAGCAAGGCAAGTCACCCTTTGACCAATTGCTCCTATAATTGGAAAATCATTATTATTTTGTTTTCAACTGGCATTATTAGAATCACACACTTAATTTGCTTGGCCTCGGTTCGTATGTCAAACCGACGGACCTACCTAGTAGTCGCACTAATTCCCGTAGGCTGTATTACCCTGATTCCTTGTCGCTCCACCCTTGTGGTACTTCGGTATCCGTGCTCTCTGAGCACGCATACCAAATATCCCACATACACCGTTGATTGTCGAGAAATTGGGAAATGGGTTTGAGAAGCCTTGAAAACCCGACATGTGGTGTCGGTGTGTTCGAAAATAAAATGAATTGTGAAAATTCGCGATGCGGGTGCCGTGCCTTTGTGGCACTGTCTCGTATTCGCATATAAGGACCGATTCCTATGGGAAACTCATCAAGCATAACAAAGTGCAACCACATGGGTGGAATGGGACACCCCTGGCTGAGTAAATTGCTAATCGGGGGAGCCTTGATGCCGAGAGACATGTGGATTCATCGGGGTGGTGTCGGGGAGGACCCCCGGGTTTCCTGGCACAGTATGGTCTGGGACCTAACCTGTTGTCGGTCTGGGACCCCTCTCGTCGGCATATGGCAACCCTGTGTCTGCTCTCGAAATGCCTTGTTGCGAACCTCCGATACCGACGGGTGTTCGGAATAAGTTCGTATCTTGTGGGTAAAGTGTACCCCTCTGCAGAGGTTAACTAACTGTTCGAACAGCCGTGCCCACGGTCATGGGCGGATGTGAGGTGGTTCCCGTTGCGTAGATTTGTTTGCCTGTGCTTTGTGAAAAGTTGTTGTGGGATGGGAATCGTAACCAGATCAGCCTATGTGGCAGATGGATGACCTGAGTGGTCAGAAACGAATCTGTGTGATTCGGGATGTCTGCGGGCATCATAGACTAGGCTTCCCGAGAGGAAGCGGATTGCTTTGCTGCTGGGCAGCTGGACTCTGGGAGTCCGAGAAAATGAAAAAGGCTCTGGGAGCCGATTAATCAAGTGAAATGGCTCTGGGAGCCGGGAAGTAATGAACTGACCCGGGAGGTCAGTACATTATCAATTGAGCTGTTAGCCAGATGGCCGTTTGAAAATTGTTGGCCGGGTGCCAACCTTGATCAATTTAAAGACTGATACACTGCACATACTCCGACCGGACGAGACGCACTGTCTCATCCGTGTCGTTTGAGAAGCACTCACCTAGTTGTTTCCAAAAGGGAGTTTAAATAAAATCAATTGCAAAACAACCTTGCCTCTCTTCCAAGCTTGCATTAAACACCTAAATTCCCGTGACTTGCTGAGTACGAAAGTACTCACCCTTGCTCTATATAAATATATATAGTTCCTCCGCCTTGAAGAGAAGACGAAGTGAAGTGAAGATTAGGATTTCGTCCTAGTTCCCAGCCGTCGCCTGTGGTGTTGGGTGTTAGTCCGTTGGTTCCGCTGCTACTGCTGTTGTTGGTGTTTCCTCGTCCGTGTCGTCGGTTGCATTCTCGGGCTGTTCTGAGCTGCAACCTAAGTCAAGGTAAATAAGTCCTCTATTTATTTTAAGGATCTGCAATGATTCATATTTGTCACCGTGGGTACCAGCACTATGTCCTGGGACTGGTACCGAGAATCGCGGTTTCGTAGGAAGCGGTTCACGCCGTTATTCCTACGACACGCTCCTATCAGGTGCCGTTGTACGGCGGTGCCGGATTGGGGCGTGACAAGAGATGGTATCAGAGCATTAGTTGGCCCTAGGATCGAAACCCTTGAATAGGATGGCATTATTTGAGTACCAAACTATTTGTGAAAGCTAAGGTGTCATTGTCCCCTTTAGCTCTAGTTTTGCGAAAAATGTTTTTGTGTCCAAAAGTAGAAGCTAGTCGTTCGTTTTGACTTTTGACCTAGAGTAAACCTGTCTTCACGTCCAGTTGAAGAAAGGTGTGCTCAAGCCTCTAGGAGTCTTAGTTAAGCCCCAGTTGATAAGAAGGCCCTAGTACCGTCACCCGCTCGGTAGGAGTTGTGGTGAACTAGTGCGTGTGTGAGTTTTGTTTGGTAGTCCGTGTTCAGGTGCTAGACCAGTTGGGTTACCGGCTGGAACACACCACCTATGTCTTCTGCGATTTCGAAAACCGTTTTGATCTAGTGTTTTTGCTTTCCTCCTCTTCTTATCCCATTTCTGGTTCGGTCAGATCTCAGTCGCTCTAAAGCAGATGGTTCGTCATTCTACCCGTCAGACCCGTGCTCCTAATCGCTTTGGTTTTGAAGAAGAGCCAGTTCCGTCAGAAATTCCTGATCAACCAGTTAACCAAGCAGATGAACAAGAAGCTGAGAGTGATCATACGGTTGCTTCCGGATCAGTTAATGATGTCTCAAGAGGTAATCAACCCCCACCCATGGACCTTCACCAAATCCTAGCCATGCAAACTCAGATATTACAAGGAATGTTTCAGAATGTAATTGCTATGCAACAACAACACGCACAAGAGCGTCAACCCCATATGGTTCAAGATAATGGCCGATCAAAACTGAATGATTTCTTGAGATCTCGTCCACCGGAGTTCTCTCAAACAACTGAGCCTATTGAAGCTGACGATTGGATCAAAGATATGGAAAGGAGATTAAATCTGGTACAGTGTACTCCGTATGAGAAGATCCTTTACGCCGCACATCAGTTGAGAGGACCTGCCGCAGATTGGTGGGATAACTACTGCGCTACCCATACAGATGCTAGTACCGTCGTCTGGACAGAGTTTGCAGAAGCCTTTCGCTCAGCACATATTCCAGAAAGCATAATTGAGTTGAAGAAGGAAGAATTTGCACATATCAAGCAAGGATCCTCTTGCATCAACGAGTATTTGAGTCGCTTCAACAGATTGGCCCGATATGCCCCAGAGGATGTAGACACTGATAATAAGAAGATCATGAGGTTTCAAAAAGGAATGGAAGCGAAGTTGCGAGTGAAACTTTTGGCTCACGACTTTCCGACGTTTCAACATATGGTCGATAAGGCCTTGTTACTAGAAGATGCGGAAAAAGAGATGCAAGAACACAAGAAACGCAAAATAATGTCCTTAGAGGTTCAAGCAAAAGAAGGTTGGTGTCGAAAAACAAACTCGCCACCACAGTACTATCAGAGAGTATCTCAGTATTCCAATGGTTCCGGTTCTACGTCTCGTTCGACAATGTCAGAATCTAGTCAGCAAACCACAGTGATCAACAGTAAAAGCCTTGAAGGAAGTAATTCCGTGTCATGCTCTTCACCTCCGAAAAGACGTGGTCATAAGGCAGGAATCGAATGTTTCATCTGTCATGAGATGGGACACTATTCGTGGGATTGCCCTCAGAAAGTCAAGACAAAGCGCACTCAGAAAGTCAAGACAAGGTCCGTTCAACCAACGGCAAGCCTTCCCAACGTATCTGGATCAAAAGATTCAAAGCAACCAAACAGTGGATCTGTCTCGCAAACCTCACCGCCTGTTGAACAAGGTCGCCTGAACCATGTGCAAGTAGAAACAAATGGAAAAGTTATGAATCTCGAGCAAGTTGAAGGAGCAGGTGAAGAACAGATTCCACATGCAAGATCAGATCCACAGTAAGATGAAGACTGCTAAGTGAGTCAGAGTACCAGACCGTTTTGTGGCAAGTATGTGGTCTCGAGATAAAGAAAGACCAGCAGAGCATGAAGCTAAGAAGAAGTCTGAAGATCCCCTTTTGGTTTCGTGTGTATGGTCCACCTTCGAATCTCGGGGTCGAGATTCTTGTAAGGGGGGTGGGTCTGTAACGCTCCGCTTTTCGTGAGGCGTTAAAAACTAATTCGGCAAAATCCTAATTGCGAAAAATTTTCGTTCTTTGTGTGAGAGTCTAAGTCGTGCCATGGATCTCAATTCAAATCCCATTGTTCCCTCTCATCGATATCAAAATCCTCCACCTCTGTGGACCCCCGTTTTTATAACAGGAATCAATCGTGTAGACAGTACCATTTCCCTGGATCAAGTAGTCTGGTACACACGAATTCATAGCTGAAATACCGAGTACACATACCCGAATGTCTTAGGTCGGATTATTACATCATAGCCCGTAGGCATTGTCTTAAATCATCGGACCGAATGGTCCGGAATACATTCAAAAGCAGAATAGATAAGGCAGCGGAAAATGAAGGCAGCGGCACGCCATTGCCACAGGCAACGACCGTATCTAAGACCTATTGGACCCCATCGTCTTCATCTCCCTCCTGATAATAGGCATAGGGATCTTCCGACGCTTCATCTCCAGTCTCTGATTGAGTTTGTATATAGCAAGGGTGAGTACCAACCGTACTCAACAAGTCATCACAACAACAATGCAAATGACAGGGATATTTGAAGGATTGTTATGGTTCTTTTGCGTAAAGCAAGTTTTGTAATTCTTTTCACAACCCTAAGACCTAGCACAGACTGATCAAGTTTTAATACCAGTATTCATATTAGACAATGACGGTTCTGTCCACCATCCATTGTGATCCCAAGGATGGCTTCCCGCCATTGAGTCGTCATGGTTTTCTGAGGACGTCCACATTCCCTACTCTCAGGAAGTGGCTCCAGCAGCATATAAATCATCATGCAATTAACCCAACCCACACAAGTTTAAGAATTCAGAGTCTAGCCAAGTGTAATACACGTCCCGGTGCTCAATAACCGCGAGCACGGCTATTCGAATAGATTTGGTTTACTCACACTGCAGTGGATGTACACTTTACCCGCACTCCGCGACTGCCCAACACATGAGCCTCGTCCCAACACATGAGACGCGTCACGGCAAAGCCTTTTGATAACCTCGCATTGGCAGTACCCGCTCCATGAACTTTACATCCTCATGCACTCTAGGCGTACACGGTTTCTAGCAGTGAGAGGAGTTCTGGCGCTCCCGGGAAGGAAAACACACACACATTCCTACGTTGCTCCTTGTCATTGAACCCAGTCCATCATGATTGTTCTCTTATGGGTATCCTCATGTAGTATTGCCAAGCCAGCCTCTGGCCATCCGGAACGGGCATCCGCCATCTATCTGGCCATCCGAACCGGGTATCCGCCAGCAGACTGCTTGCCGCATCACACACCTAAAAGAAGACCACTACGCATGGATACTGCCTCCGCTCAGCTATCTACTCCGCTAGGTCTATACCCATACGAGAAGTGCGGTTGTACGGGGGTCGTTTCATGCTTAACTTCATGGCTCGGTCCTTAATTGACCGGGGACGGTACTAACCTTTTCCGGATACCACCCAAATCCTCCGTCCGCCCCAGTCGAAAACATTTGTTTGATTTTATTCCTCTTTTCACAAATCATGTCATCAACATCATGGCACTGTGGCGCTCATGCCTCCACATGCCGTCTCTCAATTACCTTCCCAAAGGTAATTGCCCAAGCATATAGCATTTGATAAATATGAGTATGCACAATTCTAGAATAGCAATGCTAAGCAATTGTCATAATTGACTAGGGACTTATACGTAAACGTGGTTACAAAGGAATTAATAGGCAAACAATTATCAAGGCATGGCATAATCACAAGTGGGATGTATATTATTGCATGCAATTTTATTTGTAAACAAAATAATTTCGCAATTGGGATCAATATGTTCAATGGATAGTGATGACTTGCCTTGCTCAAGGTCTTGCGGGTCTTGGCCTTCACCTGGATCTGCAACTCCCTCGGGCTCTATAGTTACGTGCGAAAATTGATTTGAATTCGGTTAGAATTCAAATGAAACTCCAAATAAATCCAAATAGAAGTCGAATACGAAAATCGATTCTTTTTATTGACTTTACTATTCGCGAATTAGGGCCAACCCAATTTCGATTTATATATATCCTAAATTATTTTTACGGTGTAAATATTTTGTTATTATAAGTTTTTAATTTAATCTATCCCGAACATCGTATCCAAATAACAAGTTGAAAACTTATATCGCGATCTTAAATATTGGATGGAATCCAAAAATTATCGTATAATAGTATACGATTTAATTTAGTTTATGCCTAAACGATTAAATGTATATATACGGCTAAAATCCCTATTCATTAAATTCGAATTCCCATCGTGAATCAATTACTTATAGAAATTACCCCTAAATATCCTATAAAAATCTATAAGAATTCATCCAATTGTTTTAGGCATTAATTTATATCTAAATTACCACCGCGAATTGTTTTCTTATTAAAATTACCAAGAATAATCTATATTTAAATTTTGTAGTTCTATGGTTATAATTAATCTATGATTAGATTCTAATTTATTTTAAATTTTCTAATCCTCCTAATTTCCCTCTAATCTTTATTTATTTATTTTTCTTTTATTTTTCTTTCCTTTTTCTTTTCTTTCCTTTCTCTCTTTTCCTCTCTCTCTGTTTCCTTCTCTCTCTCTCTCTATTCTCTTCTCTCTCTCTCTCTCTTTTTCCTTTTTCCTCTCTCTCTCTTCTCTCCCGGCTCCTTCCTCCCCCTTTCCTTCTTCTTTTCTCTCCCTCTCTCTCGGCTCGGCCCCGTTCTCTCTCTCTCACTCGGCTCTCTCCCTCCCCGGCGGCGATGGCGATGGACGCAAGGGGATGGCGGCGGCTTACCGACGGCGGCGGCGGCGACGGCGGCGCAAGACGGTGATGCACGGCAGGGCGGCCTTGAGGCGACGGCGCGGCGGCTCCGGGGCTACGGCGCGGCGGCTTCGATGGTGGCGACGCGGCGACACGACGACGGCGCGGTGGAGGAGGAGAAGAGGGGAAGGAGATTGATGGGGATGGGTGTGGAGTGGAGGAGAAGGGGGGGGAATTTATAGGGGAAGAGGGAGGGAGAAGAGAAGAAGGGCGGCGGCGGCTTAAAGGCGACGTGCGGGCGGGGCTGCGCGGGGCGCGAGGCGATGAGGGAGCGGTCGTGCGGCGCGGCGGCAGGTCGGGGAGGCAAGGCGACGTGCGGGCGGGCGAGTCGGGCGCGCGGCGCAGCAGTAAATGGAAGGGGGACAAGGCGACGTGCGGGGGCGGCATCGTGACGACGCGACGACGAGACAACGAGACGGGCGGCGGTGCGGCTTGGGATGACAGCAACGCGCGCGGCGCGGTGGCTCGGGGCTCGGGAAGGCAGAGCGGCATGGTGCGCGGGGCGACGGGACGGGGATGCGACGGTGGTCCGTGCGGGGAGGCAGAGTGGCGCGGCGCGTGGGGCGAGGCGACAGCGGCTCGTGCGGCGCGGGTGCGATGATGGCGGCGGCGACGGGAAGGCGGAGCGGGCTTGAGGTGACGACGACGCGTGCGGCACGACGATGGGAGACGGTGCGCGGGGCTCGAGGGCGGCGCGCGGGGCGACGACGTGACGGCCGTGTGGCGCGGCCTCGAGACGACGGCGACGAAATGGGGAGGCGAAGCGGCATGGCGACGGCGACGCGTGCGCGGCGGCGACGATGGCGCGGTGATGGGATGGGTTAGGGGACCAAGACACGCGCGCGGCGGCGGCGGTGGCGCGCGGGGCAGAGGAGGCAGAGCGGCGCTCAGCGCACACGCGGCAGGGGCGCGGAGGCGAGGGCAGGGGCGCGGAGTTAGGGTCCCGCGTCGAACACTTGGCGGGCAATGAACAGTGCGATTTCCTATTTTTCCCGATTTTAGCCCATTTTCCATTTAAATTTAATTTTGAAATTTCTAAATGTTGTAATATTGATTTTTATTCACTATGTGTGTTATCCTAATTATTGAATTCACCCTAGATTAATTTTACTCATATCTCATTTATTTATTCGAATTTTTAATTAGTGTTAATTCTTATTCCATTCGCGTTTAAATTAAATTGATACAAATGTAATCGTGAAAGTATTTTATTTATCTCAATCCACACTTAATCTTTATTTTAAATTATATATAGCCTATCAATTTACTCCTAGGGTTTATTTCTAATTAACTGTTATTTACTCACAATTAATTAATTTCGACATCGAATCCAAATAAAATTGGCGAATAAAATCGGCATGATGCAATTTATTTAAAAAGTTTTTGAAAGTCCGTATTTTTAGAGTTTTGTTTTTATTGGTCGAATTTTCAGGATGTTACAAACCTACCCCCTTTAAATAAATCTCGTCCCGAGATTTCTTACCGGTTTTCGAACAAATACGGGTATTCCGTCTTCAAGAACTCTTCGCTTTCCCAAGTGGCTTCATCCTCAGTATGATTACTCCATTGTACCTTGTACATACGCCACGTTTTGGTTCTAGTCCCCTTCTCTGCTTCATCCAATATCTGGATCGGGTGTTCTGGATACGTGAGATCGTTGCTAATGTGAATCTCCTCCAGCGGAGCTTGTTCTTCCGGCACTCGTAAGCATTTCTTTAATTGTGACACATGGAAGACTGGGTGTACATCGGCGATAATTTCGGGTAGCTGTAGCTGGTAGGCAACTTCTCCTCGTCTAGCGAGGATTTGAAAAGGTCCCACATATCTTGGCGCTAGTTTTCCTTTAACCTTAAACCTTTTCGTTCCCCTCATTGGCGAAACTTTTAGATAAACGTAATCTCCTTCCTTAAACTCTAGGTTTCTTCTTCGGGTGTCCGCGTAACTCTTCTGCCGTGACTGTGCCACTTTTAAACGGTCTCGAATCAGACGAACCTTTTCTTCGGCTTCTTTGATAATGTCAGGTCCAAATACTGCACGTTCTCCTGTCTCGGACCACATCAGCGGGGTTCGACATCGTCGACCAAACAATGCCTCGTTGGGTGACATTTTTAAGCTTGCTTGAAAGCTGTTGTTATAGGAGAATTCGGCGTAGGGCAAACACCTCTCCCAGTCTTTGCTAAAATCCAATGCACAAGCTCTCAACATGTCCTCCAGGACCTGGTTGGTTCTCTCTGTCTGGCCATCTGTCTGTGGGTGATAAGCTGTGCTGAACGCAAGGTAACTCCCTAGGGCTTCATGTACTTTCTCCCAGAAATGAGAAGTAAACTGTGTGCCTCGATCAGACATGATTCTCTTAGGTACACCATGAAGACATACTATCCGAGCCATATATAACTCGGCTAGCTTGGCACTACTATAATTTGTCTTAACGGGGATGAATCTTGCCGTCTTGGTGAGTCGATCCACGATCACCCAGATGGAATCATATCCGGTTGCAGTCTTGGGCAATCCAACAATAAAATCCATACCTATTTCATCCCATTTCCATTCGGGAATCCTAAGGGGTTGCAGCAAACCTGCCGGTCTCTGGTGCTCAGCCTTCACCTTCTGACAAACGTCACAGAGCGCTACGTACTCTGCCACATCTCTCTTCATGTTGGGCCACCAGTATCCTTCCTTCAGATCCTGGTACATCTTAGTACTTCCAGGGGGCAATGAGTATGCTGATTCGTGAGCTTCTTTTAGGATTAATCCTCTCAGTCCACCCTGCTCGGGTACATAAATCCTCTTTTTGTACCATAAGACATCCTTCTCGTCGGTTGAAAATTCCTTTGCAAAGCCTGCAGCTAGACGTTCCTTTACCTCTCGGATTTCCTGGTTGTCCCTCTGGGCTTCTTCAATTTGGGTCCTCAGAAGAGGTTGAATGTCCAAGGTGTTTATCTGTCCATGAGGTACTATACGTAGGTTTAGCTGAGCCATTTCCTTCTTAAGCTCAGGGGCCATTTCTTCCGCCTCGAGATGATTGCAATGGCTCTTCCGACTCAACGCGTCAGCCACAACGTTTGCCTTGCCAGGGTGATAGTGAACCTCCAAGTCATAATCCTTGATTAATTCCAACCACCGTCTTTGCCTCAAGTTGAGGTCTGACTGGGTAAAGATATACTTCAGACTCTTGTGGTCGGTGTAGATATCGCAGTGGTTTCCTATCAGATAATGTCTCCAAATCTTCAGTGCATGAACCACCGCTGCAAGTTCTAGGTCATGGGTAGGGTAGTTTTCTTCATGTGGTCTCAATTGTCGTGACGCATAGGCCACAACCTTTCCGTCCTGCATTAGTACTCCCCCTAGTCCTTGCCTCGATGCATCACAATATATGACAAAGTCTTTCCTGATGTCAGGAAGAACTAAAATAGGTGCCGAGGTCAGCTTTTCCTTGAGCTGCTCGAAGCTTTTCTGACACTGATCTGACCACGCAAACTTCTTTTCTTTCTTAAGTAGTTGTGTCATTGGCCGGGCTATCTTAGAGAATCCTTCAATGAACCTCCGGTAGTATCCGGCCAAGCCTAGAAAACTCCGAATTTCCGTTACAGATTTAGGTTCCTTCCATTCAGTAACGGCCTCCACCTTAGCAGGGTCCACTGCTACTCCGCCGGCTGAGATCACGTGGCCTAGAAAAGCGACTTCCTTCAACCAGAACTCACACTTGCTAAATTTTGCATATAATTTATGCCTCCGAAGTTTCTCGAGTACCAATCGCAAGTGCTCAGCATGTTCTTCTTCGTCTTTGGAGTAGATCAATATATCATCGATGAATACTACCACGAATTTGTCCAGGTAATCCATGAACACCTTGTTCATGAGGTTCATAAAGTATGCTGGGGCGTTGGTTAAACCAAACGACATCACTGTGAACTCATACAACCCATAGCGCGTCGAGAACGCGGTTTTGGGTATATCCCCAGTCCTAATTTTCAATTGATGGTATCCTGATCGAAGATCAATCTTAGAGAATACCTTCGCTCCTTTGAGTTGATCAAAGAGATCATCGATCCGTGGTAGTGGATACTTGTTCTTAATGGTTACTTCGTTCAGTGAACGATAGTCTACACACATCCTCATGGTACCATCTTTCTTTTTAACGAACAGCACTGGGGCTCCCCAAGGTGATGAACTGGGGCGTACAAATCCCTTTTCTTGCAACTCTCTGATTTGCTTTTTAAGCTCCTCTAACTCATTGACTGGCATCCGATAGGGTCTCTTAGATATGGGAGCAGTTCCGGGTATCAGATCAATAATAAACTCTATATCTCGATCTGGTGGCATCCCAGGTAGATCTTCCGGAAACACATCGGCAAATCGTTGCACGATAGGCATTCCTTTCAGAGGTAGCATGGTAAATATGCCTCCGGCACGTTCGGTTAGTCTAGGATCTTGATCCATGGTTGCTCGCATGTCCGACCCCCAAGGTGTGGTCAGGGTAACTTCCCTACGTCTGCAGTCGATTACCCCTCTGTTCTTTGTTAACCAATCCATTCCCAGTATGATATCCAGGGTCTGGGGTATCAAAACCATAAGGTTGGAGGGAAACACCACATCCCTAAGACGGACGGGTACATCTATGCAAGCATGACTCACAGTTATCTCGCCCCCAGGTGAGTGGACCATCATAGGTTTTCTAAGTTTCACTAGAGTCAAGTTGTGCTTTTGACTAGCCTTCAAAGATATGAATGAATGCGATGCGCCAGAATCGAAAAGGACTTTAACTGGGGTAGAATTGATAGAGAACATACCCATTAGTACGCCCTGATCTTCCTGGGCCTCTTCGGCTCGGACATGGTTCACTTGTCCGCGCCCAAATCCTGTAGTGGTCCTGTTCGTTTGTGGAGTCCTGAACAGGCCTCGTCCGGCAGCAGGGGCAGGGGTCCCACGAACAGTGATCGCATTGGCGCCAGTACGGACAGGAGTCTTGCGTGGATGAGGGCAGTTGTTGGCGTAGTGCCCATACTCCCCGCAACTGAAGCAGTCCACATGCCTCCTGGTTCCAGGGGCAGCCAGAGTTGGTGCAGGGGTGCGGTTCTGAGTCGCAAGTGGCCTGTTGAAGTTGCTAGGTGTAGCAGGGCGGTTGGTGGCCACAATAGGGGGCTTCCACCCAGACGAAGTGGCTCCCTTGGATCGCTGAGGCACTCCCTGAGGTGTGCGATTCATAGCAAGTCTCCTCTTGCGATTGTTTTCTACAGTCCTCTAATCATTTTCCAGCCTAACAACTTTGTTGATCAGGCTCTGGAAGCTTTGATGGTCTTGCCCAATCATAGGTCCACGCAGCTCATCATTCAGCCCTTCTACGAACTTGTCGATCTTTTCTTCTTCATCGACAAGATCTCCGACTGCATAGCGGGCCAACTGAGTAAATCGGTTCAGATATTCCTGCACCGTCGTGTTTCCTTGCCGCAGCCTTCTGAACTCGTTCTTCTTCATACGCATCACCGCAGCAGGTACGAAGTTCTCGCGGAATGCCGCAGTGAACTCTTCCCAGGTGGGTTCTCCAGCATCCTCTTCCCGAGCCTCCTTATAGGTATCCCACCAGTCTCCAGCGGGTCCCTCCAGTTGGTTGACTGCGAAGATCACCTTGTCGGCTTCGCGCACCCGGACAAGAGTCAGTTTCTTCTCGATGATACGCAGCCAGTCCTCTGCCTCCATAGGCTCGTCTGCTGATGCGAACGTGGGTGGCTTGGTCCTCATGAATTCTCCAAAGCTGGATCCTCCGCGGTTGCCTTGGTTGTTCGCGATGGCTTGTAGCAGCTGGGTTTGAGTGGCCATGACTCCGGCCAGGGTGGTTAGGTCAGGTGTCGAAGGTTCTTCATTGCTGGCTGATGCCCTACGTCGGCTTGCCATCTGTGTAGGCCGATTAAGTAAGTATCCTAATTTTTTCTAACTAGTTCTTATGGTTTTATCTCATTAAGGGAGTTGTTTTGGTGTAAACTTTGTTTTGCAAGCTTGGTGGAATAAACTCATTTTCAATACAACAACAACAATATCATAAATAACATCATAGAGTTCCACAAACAGTACATAAATCAGGATGCAAGTGACTGCATACATACGCAGTCCAAATAAAGTTCATCCAACAAATACATCAAACTGACTATCAAACTACTCGTCAATCTAGGTAAGGGGTAGGGGTGTGTCTCGCATACAATCCAAAAAGAAACCAACTGAAGCGAGATCGAAGCTGCAGTCATCCTCTGGTCTAGTCGTCCAACCATCCGCAGGATCCTGGGGCAGGTAGAGGGTGGTCGCTGGCACGGGCAAACCTGAGTCCCCACGGCTCGGAAGTAGTGGCCTCTGCGTCAGGCTTGGGCCTTTTGCCCGGAGGTCGTGTGCTCTTGCGAGCAGTGCTGAGGGTACGAGGGCCTCCGAGGAAGGTGATGCGGGGAACAGGGATCTCGTCCTCTGAAGAATCAGTGGTGTCTGGCTCGACGTCGGTTCCCTCTGTCTCGGAACTGACCTGGATCGGGGTCTCCAAACTGGAACCCAGCTGCGGAGAAGGTACAGGGATCTGTGGTGTGTGCACAATCTCCGGGGCAGGTGGCGGTGTCACTGTCGGGTCCTCCAGGTAAGGTGCTGACTCAGTAGCCAGCATGCCAGCCTCTCCCAAAAGAGCGTGGAAGGCTGGTGGGTATGGCGGAGTGAGGAAGAAGTAGCGGTCACGCCCTACTGCTGTGGAGGTAGAAGCTCCTGTGGTGCTGGCCGTGGCTGCTCGAAGCTGCGCCTCCAGCTGACTGACGTGCTCCTGACTCTCCCTCAACTGCTCCTCAAGTGTATCCACCATCCCGCGGCGCTCGTTGTACTGATCGGACAACTGCTGGAACTGGTCGCCGTGGGTCTGGAGCTGTGCCTTCAGTGAGTCTATCTCACTGCCCCAAGTCTGGTGCTCCTCCTCCAGCTGGAGCTGCTGCGCTGTGAGGTCCGTCACCTCGGTCTCTAACTCTCCCACACGCCTCTGCTGGTCGTCGATCTCCAACAGAGCCTCCTCGTAAAAGTCGTCTGCTGCCTCAGCCCATCGTGACAGTCGGGTCACTATCGGGTTGTAGCAGCAAGGCGTGTCCTGAACTGTGCAGAGGGAGTTGCTCTCCTCTCGAAATGGGTGGTGAGCAAACTCAGTACTCGTCAACTCAGCTCGGTGGATAGAGCTAAGTCGGAGGAAGGCCTCTCGTGCTGCATCCTGCATCGCGTTCTCTGGTAGGTCGCGAAGGTATCGTGTCGGGAAGCTGTAGTCTAACTCCGGAGGAACTCGTGTGTGAACCTCGACCCGAGCCTCCCAAACAGATCCACACGGCCTCACTCGGTAGATCGGAGAGCTGGGGTATCGCAGACGCCTCATCAGCCGGTGTAGCTCGATGACGTAACCCTCCGAGCGGGGTACGCTCATCTCCCAAGCGGCGGGTGAATCCTGATCTGCCATCTAAATTTTAGGAAAAACCCAAAGTCAGCTAAGAGTAAAAACTCATTTTGTAAAGAAAATAGTTAAGAATAAGATGAAAATCGTGCTGAGTTTTGTAAACATAGCGTTTTTATTTTTGAAAGTATTACTAAGTGGGAATTTCTCCCTTGGCCAACTTAGAAAAAGGGGGTGGGGCACCTTTTGGTCTTTTCCTACAGTCGTATGGCTCTGATACCAGCTCTGTGGACCCCCGTTTTTATAACAGGAATCAATCGTGTAGACAGTACCATTTCCCTGGATCAAGTAGTCTGGTACACACGAATTCATAGCTGAAATACCGAGTACACATACCCGAATGTCTTAGGTCGGATTATTACATCATAGCCCGTAGGCATTGTCTTAAATCATCGGACCGAATGGTCCGGAATACATTCAAAAGCAGAATAGATAAGGCAGCGGAAAATGAAGGCAGCGGCACGCCATTGCCACAGGCAACGACCGTATCTAAGACCTATTGGACCCCATCGTCTTCATCTCCCTCCTGATAATAGGCATAGGGATCTTCCGACGCTTCATCTCCAGTCTCTGATTGAGTTTGTATATAGCAAGGGTGAGTACCAACCGTACTCAACAAGTCATCACAACAACAATGCAAATGACAGGGATATTTGAAGGATTGTTATGGTTCTTTTGCGTAAAGCAAGTTTTGTAATTCTTTTCACAACCCTAAGACCTAGCACAGACTGATCAAGTTTTAATACCAGTATTCATATTAGACAATGACGGTTCTGTCCACCATCCATTGTGATCCCAAGGATGGCTTCCCGCCATTGAGTCGTCATGGTTTTCTGAGGACGTCCACATTCCCTACTCTCAGGAAGTGGCTCCAGCAGCATATAAATCATCATGCAATTAACCCAACCCACACAAGTTTAAGAATTCAGAGTCTAGCCAAGTGTAATACACGTCCCGGTGCTCAATAACCGCGAGCACGGCTATTCGAATAGATTTGGTTTACTCACACTGCAGTGGATGTACACTTTACCCGCACTCCGCGACTGCCCAACACATGAGCCTCGTCCCAACACATGAGACGCATCACGGCAAAGCCTTTTGATAACCTCGCATTGGCAGTACCCGCTCCATGAACTTTACATCCTCATGCACTCTAGGCGTACACGGTTTCTAGCAGTGAGAGGAGTTCTGGCGCTCCCGGGAAGGAAAACACACACACATTCCTACGTTGCTCCTTGTCATTGAACCCAGTCCATCATGATTGTTCTCTTATGGGTATCCTCATGTAGTATTGCCAAGCCAGCCTCTGGCCATCCGGAACGGGCATCCGCCATCTATCTGGCCATCCGAACCGGGTATCCGCCAGCAGACTGCTTGCCGCATCACACACCTAAAAGAAGACCACTACGCATGGATACTGCCTCCGCTCAGCTATCTACTCCGCTAGGTCTATACCCATACGAGAAGTGCGGTTGTACGGGGGTCGTTTCATGCTTAACTTCATGGCTCGGTCCTTAATTGACCGGGGACGGTACTAACCTTTTCCGGATACCACCCAAATCCTCCGTCCGCCCCAGTCGAAAACATTTGTTTGATTTTATTCCTCTTTTCACAAATCATGTCATCAACATCATGGCACTGTGGCGCTCATGCCTCCACATGCCGTCTCTCAATTACCTTCCCAAAGGTAATTGCCCAAGCATATAGCATTTGATAAATATGAGTATGCACAATTCTAGAATAGCAATGCTAAGCAATTGTCATAATTGACTAGGGACTTATACGTAAACGTGGTTACAAAGGAATTAATAGGCAAACAATTATCAAGGCATGGCATAATCACAAGTGGGATGTATATTATTGCATGCAATTTTATTTGTAAACAAAATAATTTCGCAATTGGGATCAATATGTTCAATGGATAGTGATGACTTGCCTTGCTCAAGGTCTTGCGGGTCTTGGCCTTCACCTGGATCTGCAACTCCCTCGGGCTCTATAGTTACGTGCGAAAATTGATTTGAATTCGGTTAGAATTCAAATGAAACTCCAAATAAATCCAAATAGAAGTCGAATGCGAAAATCGATTCTTTTTATTGACTTTACTATTCGCGAATTAGGGCCAACCCAATTTCGATTTATATATATCCTAAATTATTTTTACGGTGTAAATATTTTGTTATTATAAGTTTTTAATTTAATCTATCCCGAACATCGTATCCAAATAACAAGTTGAAAACTTATATCGCGATCTTAAATATTGGATGGAATCCAAAAATTATCGTATAATAGTATACGATTTAATTTAGTTTATGCCTAAACGATTAAATGTATATATACGGCTAAAATCCCTATTCATTAAATTCGAATTCCCATCGTGAATCAATTACTTATAGAAATTACCCCTAAATATCCTATAAAAATCTATAAGAATTCATCCAATTGTTTTAGGCATTAATTTATATCTAAATTACCACCGCGAATTGTTTTCTTATTAAAATTACCAAGAATAATCTATATTTAAATTTTGTAGTTCTATGGTTATAATTAATCTATGATTAGATTCTAATTTATTTTAAATTTTCTAATCCTCCTAATTTCCCTCTAATCTTTATTTATTTATTTTTCTTTTATTTTTCTTTCCTTTTTCTTTTCTTTCCTTTCTCTCTTTTCCTCTCTCTCTGTTTCCTTCTCTCTCTCTCTATTCTCTTCTCTCTCTCTCTCTCTTTTTCCTTTTTCCTCTCTCTCTCTTCTCTCCCGGCTCCTTCCTCCCCCTTTCCTTCTTCTTTTCTCTCCCTCTCTCTCGGCTCGGCCCCGTTCTCTCTCTCTCACTCGGCTCTCTCCCTCCCCGGCGGCGATGGCGATGGACGCAAGGGGATGGCGGCGGCTTACCGACGGCGGCGGCGGCGACGGCGGCGCAAGACGGTGATGCACGGCAGGGCGGCCTTGAGGCGACGGCGCGGCGGCTCCGGGGCTACGGCGCGGCGGCTTCGATGGTGGCGACGCGGCGACACGACGACGGCGCGGTGGAGGAGGAGAAGAGGGGAAGGAGATTGATGGGGATGGGTGTGGAGTGGAGGAGAAGGGGGGGGAATTTATAGGGGAAGAGGGAGGGAGAAGAGAAGAAGGGCGGCGGCGGCTTAAAGGCGACGTGCGGGCGGGGCTGCGCGGGGCGCGAGGCGATGAGGGAGCGGTCGTGCGGCGCGGCGGCAGGTCGGGGAGGCAAGGCGACGTGCGGGCGGGCGAGTCGGGCGCGCGGCGCAGCAGTAAATGGAAGGGGGACAAGGCGACGTGCGGGGGCGGCATCGTGACGACGCGACGACGAGACAACGAGACGGGCGGCGGTGCGGCTTGGGATGACAGCAACGCGCGCGGCGCGGTGGCTCGGGGCTCGGGAAGGCAGAGCGGCATGGTGCGCGGGGCGACGGGACGGGGATGCGACGGTGGTCCGTGCGGGGAGGCAGAGTGGCGCGGCGCGTGGGGCGAGGCGACAGCGGCTCGTGCGGCGCGGGTGCGATGATGGCGGCGGCGACGGGAAGGCGGAGCGGGCTTGAGGTGACGACGACGCGTGCGGCACGACGATGGGAGACGGTGCGCGGGGCTCGAGGGCGGCGCGCGGGGCGACGACGTGACGGCCGTGTGGCGCGGCCTCGAGACGACGGCGACGAAATGGGGAGGCGAAGCGGCATGGCGACGGCGACGCGTGCGCGGCGGCGACGATGGCGCGGTGATGGGATGGGTTAGGGGACCAAGACACGCGCGCGGCGGCGGCGGTGGCGCGCGGGGCAGAGGAGGCAGAGCGGCGCTCAGCGCACACGCGGCAGGGGCGCGGAGGCGAGGGCAGGGGCGCGGAGTTAGGGTCCCGCGTCGAACACTTGGCGGGCAATGAACAGTGCGATTTCCTATTTTTCCCGATTTTAGCCCATTTTCCATTTAAATTTAATTTTGAAATTTCTAAATGTTGTAATATTGATTTTTATTCACTATGTGTGTTATCCTAATTATTGAATTCACCCTAGATTAATTTTACTCATATCTCATTTATTTATTCGAATTTTTAATTAGTGTTAATTCTTATTCCATTCGCGTTTAAATTAAATTGATACAAATGTAATCGTGAAAGTATTTTATTTATCTCAATCCACACTTAATCTTTATTTTAAATTATATATAGCCTATCAATTTACTCCTAGGGTTTATTTCTAATTAACTGTTATTTACTCACAATTAATTAATTTCGACATCGAATCCAAATAAAATTGGCGAATAAAATCGGCATGATGCAATTTATTTAAAAAGTTTTTGAAAGTCCGTATTTTTAGAGTTTTGTTTTTATTGGTCGAATTTTCAGGATGTTACAACCTCAAATTCCTCTTCCGATTCAAGTCTCCAAATCAAATTCCGAAAGTCAATCCCTTCCTTTGACTCCTCTCCAAATAATTGTTCCCATTTCCGAAAACATCAAATTCCCATCTCAAATCATTTCTTTGAGTCTTCCTTGATTCCTCCCTAAAACCCCCGAGATCGAATCTCAAATTTGAAATTTAAATCCAAATCCCAAATCCCCCCAATTCTCTCCAATTCAATATCTCTGCGGAAGTCTGTTTTGCGTCCTTCTAATTTTGGATGGGCCGGATCCCCTCCCTCGGCCCATCTCCCTCATCCCAGCCGAGCCGAGAGAGAGGCTCTCTCTCTCTCTCTCTCTCTCTCTCTCTCTCTCTCTCTCTCTCTCTTCCCTCTCTCGAACGTTCTCTCTCTCTCTCGGTATCTCTCGTCTCTCTCCCTCAGCCGCCCGCTCTCTCTCTCTCTCTCGCCGTTCGTCGTCGTTCTCGCCCTCCTCTGCCGTCGTGCGTGTCGGGGAGCTAGCGAGCACGAGGAGTCGACGAGGAGCTCCGCACCGCCCCCATCCTCGCGCCTCTCCATCTCTTCTTCCCCGGCCGCGCCCTCTCGGTGCCGCGCCGCCCCGCCGTCGCGTCCGCCTCGCCGCGACTCCATCCGCGCCGCCGACACCGTTTCTCTCGTCGGTGAGCTCCCCACCGTCCTGCTCCCTCTGTCGCACCACGCCGCATGCGTCCAAGCCGCGAGGCACAGCTCGTGCTCCCGCCCCCTCTCCTCCCAAAAATGGAAGGGGCGAGCCCTCCTTTCCACCGCCCCCTTCTCTTTTCCCTCCCGGGCAATGGCGCCCTGTCTCCCCCTTGGCCACTTGCGCTCGGAGGCAGAGCCGCTGATGCCGCTGCAGCAGCTCGCCGCCCCCACCTTGACCGCTCCACGCTGCCAGCCCGCGTTCGCATTTCAAATTCCACCGTCCGATCCACCGCCTCCACCGCGCCCTTGCATCCACCGCCTTCGTTCGTTCCCATGCGCGCTCCCGCTGTGGTGGCCGACCGCCCTCGGTCGCCGACCGCCCTGGCCCGCCTGCGCCGCGCAGCCGCTCGCGCCCACTCTGCCGCTGCCCCCACCTCTGCGCCGCAGCGCGCGTGCGTCCAAGACGCGGAGGCAGCGCCTCTCTCTCCCACGCGCTCTCTCCTCCCTCTCCTCGTCCAAAATCGGCAAGGAGCCGAGCTCCTTTCCCCTCCCCTTTTTGCTTTTCCTCCGACCGGCGCCACCGTCACCTCCTTTGCCGCCCGTGACCACCTCCTACCGCTCCTTGACCGCAAGCATCGCGCCAGCGAGCTCCCTTGACCACCTAAGTCGGTTTCCTCCCCGAAACCGACTTCCCGTGCCTATAAAACCACAGTCGAAGCCCCCTCTCCAATCTCCCAATCTCTCTCGTTTTCGCTCTCGTCGCCACCGCGCCAATGTCGCCTCCGCCCTGCTCGCGCCGTCGCCGTCCGTCGCCGAGCACCGGAGCCGGTGCGTGCGTGGACACGTGACGAGGAGCTCCGGGCTGCCTCATCGCTGCCTCCTTTTTCTCCTCGGCCGCGCTCTGCCGCCGGCTTCCTGTTTCCTCGCCACCGACGCCGTCCGTCGCCATCGGTGAGCTCTCCGCCTATTTCCTCTCGTTGTCATCCTCCTTGATCCCCATGGAACACCCCCGAACCGCCGCTCGTCGCCCTTGCGCCGCGCGCTAGCTCGCCGGCCGTCATGCTCTGTCCCGAAGGCCGCCTCTCGTCGCTAGCCCCTCTCGGTGCCGCTCCGCCTAATCCGACGCCGGAAACGGATTCCATGAACCCCGGAGATGCTCCAACCCCTTTGAATCGAACCCTCGTCGTCTCGTCGTTTTTTCCCTCTTTTGCTCGCCGGTGATTGCCGCCGCCGCAATCCACAGCCGTCGGCTCCTCTCGCGCCGATTTCTCTCGCCGCCACGCTCCCGGGAATCCCCTTGACCTCCCCCTGGCTGCCCCAAGGCCGCCGGCCTTCTCCTTTGCCTCCGCGCCGTGTCGCCCCTTCCGCCGCCGCAAAACGCCGCCGCGCGTGCGTCGCCGGTGACCATCGGGTTCCGCGTCACCGCGTACGCATCGCGGTCGCGTACCGGTTCGGCTAAGCCCGAGTTCGCGCCCCCTTGTCCCTTCCCTCGCGCGACCACATCCCCGATCCGACGAGCTTCGCCGCCGCCGCCGGCCGCCGTCGCGCCTCCTCTCTCCAATCCGAGCCATGGAACTGATTCCCCTCCTCCTCCTCTTGCCCCCGGTGCCGTCCCCTCACTCCGGTTCGCCGCCGTTCGCCGGCGCCTCTCGGCCGCCGTGAGCCGTCCGATCTCCGGCCCGGCTCCTCCTCTCTTTCTTCCTCCTCCCGCTCGCCAACGTGGCCGCCACGTCGGCTTTGACCGGGCCAAGCCGGTCAGCCATTCCCTCCTCCGTTCCGTTTCCCCGTGCGCACGGACCACGGTGCGCCATGCGGCTGCACGTGGGCCCGTCGCGCCTCGGTCCACCCGGCGCACCGCACCCGTGAGCCGAGTCCGCCGAGCCGTGGCGCCGTGTCCCGCGTGCGCCCTCTCCACGGTGAACCAGGCAGCCGCCATGTGGGCCCGCCGCCTCTCGGTCCATCCGGCGCACCGCCCGTGCGCCATCTTCACCAAACCCTAGCGCCGCCCCCGCGTGAACCCATTCCTCCGTGAACCCAGTCGCCGACATGCGGGCCCCACCCGGGACCTCGCATGGTGGGTTCGGTCCACCCGGACCGCCCCCTCTCCCCTTCCACGCGCCCAAATGGGCCGCCTCCTTGCGCCCACGTCGGCCCAATGGCTCGGCCGAGCCTCTTTCAACCCTTGGGCCGCGCCTCACGCTCGGCCTAAAAGTCTAGATTTCCTCCCTCCGTCCAAGCCAGTGTCCATCTCTCATGAGCTAAAAGTCCATATCTGCTCCCTCCCAATTTACTCCTCTCTCACCTTTTGTAGGCCCCACATGTCAGTGAGTAATTAAAGAATATTCTTGGGAATATTCTTTTCCACAAATTCAATAAACCATTTCTCGTGTTCTAGAAAAATCCAATAAATCATTTCCTTGTCCAGAAATTCCAGTTAAGATTTCAAAATTCATATCTCTCGATCCATAGCTCCGATTGACTCCATTCCACTTCCAATAATTCCGTAAATTTGAGATCTATTTAATGGCACTATTATTTAGTCTAAATAGGATCTTTCTTTTGGTCTTTTGTTTAGGTTTTCGATTGTTTGCGTATAGTCGCGGTTACCGGATTTTCGTCGATCGCGGGTTTTCTCGAAGATTCGTGAAGCTTCGTGAAGACCTTGAGCAAGGCAAGTCACCCTTTGACCAATTGCTCCTATAATTGGAAAATCATTATTATTTTGTTTTCAACTGGCATTATGTGGACCCCCGTTTTTATAACAGGAATCAATCGTGTAAACAGTACCATTTCCCTGGATCAAGTAGTCTGGTACACACGAATTCATAGCTGAAATACCGAGTACACATACACGAATGTCTAGGACGAGTTATTACATCATAAGCCCGCAGGCATAGTCTTAAATCATCGGACCGAATGGTCCGGAATACATTCCAAAAACAGAATAGGTAAGGCAGCGGAATGGAGGCAGCGGCACGCCATTGCCACAGGCAACGACCGTATCTAAGACCTACTGGGCACTTTCGTCTTCATCACCCTCCTGATAATAGGCATAGGGATCTTCCGACGCTTCGTCTCCAACCTCTGATTAAGTTTGTATATTGCAAGGGTGAGTACCAACCGTACTCAACAAGTCACCACAACAACAATGCATATGACAGGGTATTCAAAGATTGGCTATGGTTCTTTTTGCGCAAAGCAAATTTTATAACTCTTTTCACAACCCTAGGACCTAGCATAGACTGATCAAGTTTTAATACCAGTGTTCATATTAAGCAATGACGGTTCTGTCCACCATCCATTGTAATCCCAAGGATAGCTTCCCGCCATTGAGTCGTCATGGTTTTCTGAGGACGTCCACATTCCCTCCTCTCAGGAAGTGGCTCCATCAGCATAGAAATCATCATGCAATATCCCATCCCACACAAGTTAAGAATTTAAAGTCTAGCCAAGTGTAATACATGTCCCGGTGCTCAATAACCGCGAGCACGGCTATTCGAATAGTTTTGGTTTACTCACACTGCAGTGGATGTACACTTTACCCGCACTCCGCGACTGCCCAACATATGAGCCTCGTCCCAACACATGAGACGCGTCACGGCAAAGCTTTTCGATAACCTTGCATTGGCAGTACCCGCTCCATGAACTTCACATCCTCATACACTCTAGGCGTACACGGTTTCTAGCAGTGTGAGGAGTTCTGGCGCACCCGGGAAGGAAAGACTCACACATGCATTAAGTTAATTATGTTTAAATTCTCACACGGCAGTCCTACCGATGGCGACACCACTGTAGACACCCACCTCGCGGTTCTACCAATGGCTGCCCCATCGTAGAGCCCCTGCCTCACACATCAAGAAACCACTATGCATGGATACTGCCTCCGCTCAGCTATCTATTCCACTAGGTCTATACCCATACGAGAAGTGCGGTTGTACGGGGGTCGTTTCATGCTTAACTTCATGGCTCGGTCCTTAATTGACCGGGGACGGTACTAGCCTTTTCCGGATACCACCCAATTCCTCTGTCCGCCCCAGTCGAAAACATTTGTTTAATTTTATTTCTCCTTTCACAAATCATGTCATCAACATCATGGCAATGTGGCGCTCATGTCTCCACATGCCGTATCTCAATTACCTTCCCAAAGGTAATTGCCCAAGCATATAGCATTTGATAAATATGAGTATGCATGATTCTAGAATAGCATTTCTAAGCAATTGTCATAATTGACTAGGGACTCATACGTAAACATGGTTATGAAGGAAATAAGGGGTAAACAATAATCAAGGCATGGCATAATCACAAGTAGGATGTTCATCATTGCATGCAATTTTTATTTGTAAACAAAATAATTTCGCAATTGGGATCAACATGTTCAAGGGATAGTGATGACTTGCCTTGCTCAAGGTCTTGCGGGTCTTGGCCTTCACTTGGATCCGCAACTCCCTCGGACTCTATAGTTACGTGCGAAAATTGATTTGAATTCGGTTAGAATTCAAATAAAAATCCAAATAAACCAAATAGAAGTCGAATGCGAAAATCGATTCTTTTTATATTAACTTTACCACTCGCGAACTAGGGCAAAGACCAATTTCGATTTATATATCCTAAACTATTTTTGCGGATAAAAAGTTTTTAATTTAGTTAGTCCGAGTGTTACATACGTTTAATAAGTTAAAAATTTCCATTGCGAGCTAAGTATCGGACAAAGTCCTAAAATTATCTTATAATATTATACGATTTAATTTAGTCTATGACTAAATGATTAAATATAATACACGGCTAAAATTCCTAGTAATTAAATCCGAATTCCCACCGTGAATCAATTACTTATAGAACTTACCCACAATAATCTATAATAATCTATAAGAATTCCTCTAATTGTTTTTAGTCATTAATTACGTCTAAATTACTACCGCGAATTGATTTCTTATAGAAATTACCAAGAATAATCTATAATTTATATTAAATTGTGTAATTCTATGACTATAATTGATCTATAATTAAATTCTAATTATTTTAAATTTTCTAAACTTCCTAATCTCTTTCTAATTTCTATTTATTTATTTTTCTCTTTTCTTTTCTTTTTCTCTCTCTCCTCTCGGCTCCTTTCTCTCCTTTCTTCTTCTTCTCCCTCGGCTCGGCCCCGTTCTCCCTCCCTCTCTCTCACTCGGCTCTCTCTCTCTCCCTACCCGAGGCGACGGCGATGGGCGCAAGGGGGAAGGGCAGCGGCTCACCGACGGCGGCGACGGCGACGACGGCGGCGGCGACGACGGCGCAAGGCGCGGCACCCGGAGGCGGCGGCGCGGCGGCACGAATGCGGCGATGCGGCGGCACGATGATGGCGCGGCGGCACGACTGCGGTGGCGCGTGGAGAGGGGAAGAAGAGGGGAAAGATGGGGGATGGGTGTGGGGTGGAGAAGAGGGGGGGCTCGGGCTTTATAGGGCGCGGGAGAGGGAGAAAAGGAGAGGGGCGGCGTAATGGCGACGTGACGGCGGCGTGGCTGCGCGGGGCGCGAGGCGACGAGGGGACGGGCGTGCGGCGCGGCGGCATGGGGAGGCAGGGCGACGTGCGGCGTGCGGGACGGGCGCGCGGCGCGGCGGCAAAAAGGAGGGGGCAAAGCGACGTGCGGCGCGCGGGATGGGCGCGCGGCGCGGCGGCAAAGGGGAAAGGCAGAGAGACGTGCGGGGCGGGCGACGTGACGACGTGACGACGTGACGGGCGGCGGTGGGGGCTTGAGACGACAGCGACGCGCGCGGCGCGGCGACGGGACGGGCGTGCGGCGCGGGCTCAAGACGGCGGCGATGCGCGCGGCGCGGCGACGGGACGGGCGTGCGGCGCGGGCTCAAGGTGTGGGGCGACGGCGCGCGGTGGTAGGCGGTAGTGGCGATGCGACGGCGCGGCGCGGCGGCTCGGGGTTCAAGGCGGCGACGACGCACGCGGTGCGGCGACGGGACGGGTGCGCGGCGCGGTCTCCAGGCGTGGGGCGACGGCGCGCGGTGGGGGAACGGGGAGGCAGAGCGGCGCGGCGTGCAGGGTGACGGGACGGCGCGCACGCGGCAGGGTGCGGGGTTAGGGTTCCACGTCGAGCACCTAGAGTGCAATGAACAGTGCCCTTTTCCAATTATCCCGATTTTAGCCTATTTTCCATTTAAATTTAATTCCGCAATTTCTAAATCTTGTAAAATTGATTTTCATTCATTATGTGTGTTATTCCAACTAATGAATTCGCCCTAGATTAATTTTACTCATATTTTATTTGTATAATTTATTTGAATCTTTAATTAGTGTCAATTCTTATTCCATCGCATTTAGATTTAATTGATACAAATATGATCGCGACAATATTTTATTTATTTCTATCCACACTTAATCTTTATTTTAAATTATGTTTGTTTTACCAATTTATTTTTAGGGTTACAAGCAATTAATTATTCTCTACTCCCGATTAATGAACTTCGAAATCGAATCAAATAAAATAGGCGAATAAGATCGGCATGATGCGATTAATTTAAAAGTTTTTTTGAAGGTCCGTATTTTTAGGGTTTTGTTTTTATTGGTCAAATTTTCAGGGTGTTACAAACCTACCCCCCTTAAATAAATCTCGTCGCGAGATTTCTTACCGGTTTTCGAACAGATGCGGGTATTCTGTTTTCAAGAACTCTTCGCTTTCCCAAGTGGCTTCATCCTCGGTGTGATTACTCCATTGTACCTTGCACATACGCCACGCTTTGGTCCTAGTCCTCTTTTCTGCTTCATCCAATATCCGGATTGGGTGTTCTGGATATGTGAGATCATTGCTAATGTGAATCTCTTCCAGCGGAGCTTGTTCTTCCGGCACTCGTAAGCATTTCTTTAATTGAGACACATGGAAGACTGGGTGTACATCGGCGATATTTTCGGGTAGCTGCAACTGGTAGGCAACTTCTCCTCGTCTAGCGATGATTTGAAAAGGTCCCACATATCTTGGCGCTAGTTTTCCTTTGACCTTAAACCTTTTTGTTCCCCTCATCGGTGAGACCTTTAGATAAACGTAATCTCCTTCCTTAAACTCTAGGTTTCTTCTTCGGGTGTCCGCGTAACTCTTCTGTCGTGATTGTGCCATTTTTAAACGGTCTCGAATCAGACGAACCTTTTCTTCGGCCTCCTTGATAATGTCAGGTCCAAATACCGCCCGTTCTCCTGTCTCAGACCACATTAGCGGGGTTCGACATCGTCGACCAAACAATGCCTCATTGGGTGACATCTTTAGGCTTGCTTGAAAGCTGTTGTTATAGGAGAATTCGGCGTAGGGCAAACATCTCTCCCAGTCTTTGCTAAAATCCAATGCACAAGCTCTCAACATGTCCTCCAGAACCTGGTTGGTTCTCTCTGTCTGGCCATCTGTTTGTGGGTGATAAGCTGTGCTGAACGCAAGGTAACTTCCTAGGGCTTCATGTACCTTCTCCCAGAAATGCGAGGTAAACTGTGTGCCTCGATCAGATATAATCCTCTTAGGTACACCGTGAAGACATACTATCCTGGTCATGTATAACTCGGCTAGCTTGGCACTGCTATAATTTGTCTTAACGGGGATGAATCTTGCCGTCTTGGTGAGTCGATCCACAATCACCCAGATGGAATCATATCCTGTTGCAGTCTTGGGCAATCCAACAATAAAATCCATACCTATCTCATCCCATTTCCATTCGGGAATCCTAAGGGGTTGCAGCAGACCTGCCGGTCTCTGGTGCTCAGCCTTCACCTTCTGACAAATGTCACAGAGCGCTACGTACTCTGCCACATCTCTCTTCATGTTGGGCCACCAGTATCCTTCCTTCAGATCTTGGTACATCTTGGTACTTCCGGGGTGCAACGAATATGCCGATTCGTGAGCTTCCTTTAGGATTAATCCTTTCAGTCCACCCTGTTCGGGTACATAAATCCTCTTTTTATACCATAGGACATCCTTCTCGTCAGTTGAAAATTCCTTTGCAAACCCTGCAGCTAGACGTCCCTTCACCTCTCGGATTTCCTCGTTGTCCTTCTGGGCCTCTTCAATTTGGGTCCTCAGAAGAGGTTGAATGTCCAAGGTGTTTATCTGTCCATGAGGTACTATATGTAGGTTTAGTTGGGCCATTTCCTCCTTAAGCTCAAGAGCCATTCCTTCCGTCCTAAGGTGATTGCAATGGCTCTTCCGACTCAAGGCGTCGGCCACAACGTTTGCCTTGCCGGGGTGATAGTGAACCTCCAAGTCATAATCCTTAATTAATTCCAACCATCGCCTTTGCCTCAAATTGAGATCTGACTGGGTGAAAATATACTTCAGACTCTTGTGGTCAGTGTAGATATCGCAATGGTTTCCAATCAGATAATGTCTCCAAATTTTTAGCGCATGAACCACAGCTGCAAGTTCTAGGTCATGGGTAGGGTAGTTTTCCTCATGTGGTCGCAATTGTCGCGACGCATAGGCCACAACCTTTCCGTCCTGCATTAGTACTCCTCCTAGTCCTTGCCTTGATGCATCACAATATATAACAAAGTCTTTCCTGATGTCAGGAAGAACTAAAATAGGCGCCGAGGTCAGCTTTTCCTTGAGTTGCTCAAAGCTTTTCTGACACTGTTCTGACCACGCAAACTTCTTTTCCTTCTTGAGTAGTTGTGTCATTGGCCGGGCTATCTTAGAGAATCCTTCAATGAACCTCCGGTAGTATCCGGCCAAGCCTAGAAAACTCCGAATTTCAGTCACAGACTTGGGTGCCTTCCATTCCGTAACGGCCTCTACTTTAGCAGGGTCCACTGCTACTCCGCCGGCTGAGATCACGTGGCCTAGAAAAGCAACTTCCTTCAACCAGAACTCACACTTGCTAAATTTTGCATATAACTTATGTTTCCGAAGTTTTTCGAGTACCATTCGCAAGTGCTCAGCATGTTCTTCCTCGTCCTTGGAGTAGATTAAAATGTCATCGATGAATACTACCACGAATTTGTCCAAGTAATCCATGAACACTTTGTTCATGAGATTCATAAAGTATGCCGGGGCGTTGGTTAAACCAAACGACATTACGGTGAACTCATACAATCCATAGCGCGTTGAGAACGCGGTCTTGGGTATATCCCCGGTCCTAATTTTTAATTGGTGGTATCCAGATCGGAGGTCAATCTTAGAGAACACCTTAGCTCCTTTGAGTTGATCAAAGAGATCATCAATCCGTGGTAGTGGATACTTGTTCTTGATAGTTACTTCGTTCAGTGAACGGTAGTTCACACACATCCTCATGGTACCATCCTTCTTCTTGACGAATAGCACTGGGGCTCCCCAAGGTGACGAACTGGGGCGTACAAATCCCTTTTCTTGCAACTCTCTGATTTGCTTTTTAAGTTCCTCTAACTCATTGACTGGCATCCGATAAGGTCTCTTGGATATGGGAGCAGTTCCGGGTATCAGATCAATAATGAACTCTATGTCACGATCTGGTGGCATCCCAGGTAAATCCTCTGGAAACACATCGGAAAATCGTTGCACTATAGGCATTCCTTTCAGGGGTAGCATGGTAAATATGCCTCCGGCACGTTCGGTTAGTCTAGGATCTTGGTCCATAGTTGCTCTCATGTCCGACCCCCAGGGTGTGGTCAGGGTAACTTCCCTACGTCTACAGTCGATTACCCCTCTGTTCTTTGTTAACCAATCCATCCCCAATATGACATCCAGGGTCTGGGGTATCAAAACCATAAGGTTGGAGGGAAACACCACATCCCTAAGACGAACAGGTACATCTATGCAAGCATGACTCACAGTTATCTCGCCCCCAGGTGAGTGTACTATCATAGGTTTTCTAAGTCTCACCAGGGTTAAGTTGTGCTTTTGACTAGCCTTCAAAGATATGAATGAATGCGATGCACCAGAATCGAAAAGGACTTTAACCGGGGTAGAATTGATAGAGAACATACCCATTAGTACGCCCTGATCTTCCTGGGCCTCTTCAGCTCGGACATGGTTCACTTGTCCGCGCCCAAATCCTGTAGTGGTCCTGCTAGTTTGCGGAGTCTTGAATAGGCCCAGTCCGACAGCAGGGGTAGTGGTCCCACGAACAGTGATTGCATTAGCGCCCGTACGGACAGGAGTCTTGCGTGGATGAGGGCAGTTGTTGGCGTAATGCCCATACTCCCCGCAATTGAAACAGTCCACATGCCTCCTGGCCCCAGGGGCAGCCAGAGTTGGTGTAGGGGTGCGATTCTGAATCGCAACTGGCCTGTTGAAATTGCTAGGTGCAGCAGGGCGGCTGGTTGCCACAATAGGGGGCTTCCATCCAGACGAAGTGGCTCCCTTGAGTCGCTGAGGCACTCCTTGAGGTGGGCGATTCATAGCAAGCCTCCTCTTGCGATTGTGTTCTACAGTCCTCTGATCATTTTCCAGCCTAACAACTTTGTTGATCAGGCTCTGGAAGCTCACATGGTCTTGCCCAATCATAGGTCCACGCAACTCATCATTCAGCCCTTCTATGAACTTGTCGATCTTTTCTTCTTCATCTACAAGATCTCCTACTGCATAGCGGGCCAACTGAGTGAATCGGTTCAGATATTCCTGCACCGTTGTGTTCCCTTGTCGCAGCCTTCTAAACTCGTTTTTCTTCATACGCATTACCGCAGCAGGTACGAAGTTCTCGCGGAATGCTGCAGTGAACTCTTCCCAAGTGGGTTCTCCAGCATCTTCTTCCCGAGCTTCCTTGTAAGTATCCCACCAATCACCAGCGGGTCCCTCCAGTTGGTTTACTGCGAAGATCACTTTGTCGGCTTCGCGTACCCGGACAAGGGTCAGTTTCTTCTCTATGATACGTAGCCAATCTTCTGCCTCCATAGGCTCGTCTGCCGTAGCGAATGTGGGTGGCTTGGTCCTCATGAATTCTCCAAAGCTTGATCCTCCGCGGTTGCCTTGGTTGTTTGCAATGGCTTGCAGAAGTTGGGTTTGAGTGGCCATAACTCCGGCCAGGGTGGTTAGGTCAGGTGTCGAAGTTTCTTCATTGCTGTTTGACGCCCTACGTCGGCTTGCCATCTGTGTAGGCCGATTGAGTAAGTATCCTAATCTTCTAACTAGTTCTTATGGTTTTATCCCATTAAGGGAGTTGTTTTGGTGTGAACTTTGATTTGCAAGCTTGGTGGAATAAACTCATTTACAATACAACAGCAATAATATCATAAATAACATCACAGAGTTCCACAAATAGTACATAAATCATGATGCAAGCGACCGCATACATACGCAGTCCAAATAAGGTTCATCCAAAAGATACATCAAACTAACCATCAAGCTACTCGTCAATCTAGGTAAGGGGGGTGGGGTGTGTCTCGCATACAATCCAAAAACCATCTGAAGCGAGATCGAAGTTGCACTAATCCTCCGGTCTAGTCGTCCAACCATCCGCAGGATCCTGGGGCAGGAAGGGGGTGGTCGCTGGCACGGGCAAACCTGAGTCCCCACGGCTCGGAAGTAGTGGCCTCTGAATCAGGCTTGGGCTTCTTTCCCGGAGGTCGTGTGCTCTTGCGAGCAGTGCTGAGGGTGCGAGGGCCTCCGAGGAAGGTGATGCGGGGAACAGGGGTCTCATCCTCTGAAGAATCGGTGGTGTCTGGCTCGACGTCGGTTCCCCCTGTCTCGGAGTCGACCTGGATCGGGGTCTCCAAACTGGAACCCAGCTGCGGAGAAGGTATAGGTGTGGACCCCCGTTTTTATAACAGGAATCAATCGTGTAAACAGTACCATTTCCCTGGATCAAGTAGTCTGGTACACACGAATTCATAGCTGAAATACCGAGTACACATACACGAATGTCTAGGACAAGTTATTACATCATAAGCCCGCAGGCATAGTTTTAATCATCGGACCGAATGGTCCGGAATACATCCAAAAACAGAATAGGTAAGGCAGCGGAAGTGGAGGCAGCGGCACGCCATTGCCACAGGCAACGACCGTATCTAAGACCTATTGGACCCCATCGTCTTCATTTCCCTCCTGATAGTAGGCATAGGGATCTTCCGACGCTTCATCTCCAGCTTCTGATTAAAGTTGTGTATAGCAAGGGTGAGTACCAACCGTACTCAACAAGTCATCACAGCAACAATGCACATGACAGGGATATTTGAAGGATTGTTATGGTTCTTTTGCGTAAAGCCAGTTTTATAACTCTTTTCACAACCCTAAGACCTAGCATAGACTGATCAAGTTTTAATACCAGTGTTCATATTAGACAATGACGGTTCTGTCCACCATCCATTGTGATCCCAAGGATGGCTTCCCGCCATTGAGTCGTCATGGTTTTCTGAGGACGTCCACATTCCCTACTCTCAGGAAGTGGCTCCAACAGCATATAAATCATCATGCAATATCCCAACCCACACAAGTTAAGAATTCAGAGTCTAGCCAAGTGTAATACACGTCCCGGTGCTCAATAACCGCGAGCACGGCTATTCGAATAGATTTGGTTTACTCACACTGCAGTGGATGTACACTTTACCCGCACTCCGCGACTGCCCAACATATGAGCCTCGTCCCAACACATGAGACGCGTCACGGCAAAGCTTTTCGATAACCTTGCATTGGCAGTACCCGCTCCATGAACTTTACATCCTCATGCACTCTAGGCGTACACGGTTTCTAGCAGTGAGAGGAGTTCTGGCGCTCTCGGGAAGGGAAAAACACACACATTCCTACGTTGCTTCTTATCATTGAACCCAGTCCATCATGATTGTTCTCTTATGGGTATCCTCATGTAGTATTGCCAAGCCAGCCTCTGACCATCCGGAACGGGTATCCGCCATCTATCTGGCCATCCGAACCGGGTATCCGCCAGCAGACTGCTTGCCGCATCACACACCTAAGAGAAGACCACTACGCATGGATACTGCCTCCGCTCAGCTATCTATTCCGCTAGGTCTATACCCATACGAGAAGTGCGGTTGTACGGGAGTCGTTTCATGCTTAACTTCATGGCTCGGTCCTTAATTGACCGGGGACGGTACTAGCCTTTTCCGGATACCACCCAAATCCTCCGTCCGCCCCAGTCGAAAAACATTTGTTTGATTTTATTTCTCCTTTCACAAATCGTGTCGACAACATCATGGCACTGTGGCGCTCATGCATCCACATGCCGTATCTCAATTACCTTCCCAAAGGTAATTGCCCAAGCATATAGCATTTGATAAATATGAGTATGCACAATTCTAGAATAGCATTGCTAAGCACTTGTCATAATTGACTAGGGACTTATACGTAAACATGGTTACAAAGGAAATAATAGGCAAACAATCATCAAGGCATGGCATAATCACAAGTGGGATGTATATTATTGCATGCAATTTTATTTATAAACAAAATAATTTCGCAATTGGGATCAACATGTTCAAGGGATAGTGATGACTTGCCTTGCTCAAGGTCTTGCGGGTCTTGGCCTTCACTCGGATCTGCAGCTCCCTCGGGTTCTATAGTTACGTGCGAAAAATTGATTTGAATTTGGTTAGAATTCAAATAAAAATCCAAATAAATCCAAATAGAAGTCGAATGCGAAAATCGATTCTTTTTACTATTTGCGAACTAGGGCCAATTCAATTTTGATTTATATATCCAAAATTATTTTTATGGTATAACTATTTTGTTATTATAAGTTTTTAATTTAACCAACCCGAGCATTGCATACAAATAATAGGTTAGAAATTTATATTGCGAGCTAAATATCGGATGGAATCCAACAACTATTTTATAATATTATACGATTTAATTTAGTCTATGCCTAAACGATTAAATATAATACACGGCTAAATTCTCTATTAATTAAATTTGAATTCCCATCGTGAATCAATTACTTATAGAAATTACCCCTAAATAACCTATAAAAATTTATAAGAATTCATCTAATTGTTTTAGGCATTAATTTATATCTAAATTACCACCGCGAATTAGTTTCTTATCGAAATCACCAAGAATAATCTATATTCAATATTAAATGTTGCAAGTTTATGGTTATAATTTAATCCATAATTAAATTCTAATTTATTTTAAATTTTCTAAACCCCCTAATTTCTTTCTAATTTTTATTTATTTATTTTTATTTTCTCTTCTTATTTTTCTTTCCTTTTTCTTTTTCTTCTCTCTCTATCTCTCTTTTACTTTTTCCCTCTCTCTCTCTCTTTTCTTTTTCCCTCTCTCTCTCCTTCTTTTCTTTCTCACCCCTCTACTCTCTCTCTTTTTCTTTTCTCCCTTCTCTCTCTCTCTCTTTTCTTTCTCCCTCTCTCTCTCTCTTTCTCCCCCGGCTTCCTTCTCCCTTCCTTTCTTCTTTTCTCTCCTCCCTCTCGGCTCCACTCTCCCTTTCTCCCTCCCTCTCGGCTTTCTCTCCCTCTCTCTCCCTACCCGAGGCGACGGCGACGGCGCAAGGGGAAAGGGCGGCGGCTCACCGACGGCGGCGACGGCGACGACGACGGTGGCGACGACAGCGCAAGGCGCGGCCCACGGAGGCGGCGGCGCGGCGGCACAAAATGCGGCGACGCGGTGGCACGATGATGGCGCGGCGGCACGACAGCTCAGGGGCGGCGGTGTGTGGAGGAGGAGAGGTGGGAAGAGATGGGGATGGGTGTGGGGTGGAGAAGAGGGAGAGGGGCCGGAATTTATAGGGGAAGGGGGGGAGAAAAGGAGAGGGGCGGCGGCGACTTAAAAGCGACGCGACGGCGGCATGGCTGCGCGGGGCGCGAGGTGAGGAGGGGTCGGGCGTGCGGCGCGGCGGCATGGGGGGGGAAGCAAGGCGACGTGCGAGCGGGCGAGACGGGCGCGCGAGGCGGCGGCAAAAAGGAGGGGGCAGCACGACGTGCGTCGATGGGCAGGCGGCGGCACGGGGTTTGAGATGGGGACGACGTGCGCTGGCGACATGACGGGACGGGGAGGCCGAACGGCTTGAGGCGATGACGACGCGTGCGGCGCGGCGATGGGACGGGGAGGTCGAACGGGCTCGGGGCGACGACTATGCGTGCGGCGCGGGCTCGGGCGACAGCGGCCCGTGCGGCGCGGCAGCGGCGGTGTGTGACGGGATGGGACGGGGAGGCGAAGCGGCATGGGCGACGACGACGCGTGCGCGGCGGCGACGATGGCGCGGCGATGGGATGGGAGGCGAAGCGGCACGGCGCGCGGGGCTCGAGGGCAGGGCGCGGGGCAGAGGATCACGACGCGCGCGGCGGCGACGATGGCGTGGCGGCACGGTGGCGGCGATGCGATGGCGATGGCGACCGTGGCGATGGCGACGTTGGCGCGGCAGCCTAGGGGAGGCAGAGCGGCATGGGCGACGTCGCGGGCGCGGCGGCGACGAGGGCGCGCGGTGCGGGCTCGGCGCGCGGCGCGCGGGGTGCGAGGCAGAGGAGGGGGGCTGGGTTGAGGACCCCGACGAACACTTGGCGGGCAATGAACAGTGCCATTTTCCAATTTTCCCGATTTCAGCCCATTTTCCATTTAATTTTAATTTTGAAATTTCTAAATGTTGTAAAATTGATTTTTAATCATTATGTGTGTCATTCCAATTATTGAATTCACCCTAGATTAATTTTACTCATATTTCATTTATTTATTCGAATTTTTAATTAGCGTTAATTCTTATTCCATTTGCGTTTAGATTTAATCGATACAAATATGTTTGCAATAACATTTTATTCATTTCAACCCACATTTAATCTTTATTTTAAATTATATATAGCCTACCAATTTACTCCTAGGGTTTATTTCTAATTAACTGTTATTTACTCACAATTAATTAACTTCGACATCAAATCCAAATAAAATTGGCGAATAAAATCGGCATGATGCAATTTATTTGAAAAGTTTTTGAAAGTCCGTATTTTTAGAGTTTTGTTTTTATTGGTCGAATTTTCAGGATGTTACAATAGGGATCTGTGGAGTGTGCACAATCTCCGGGGCAGGTGGCTGTGCCACAATCGGGTCCACTAAGTAAGGTGCCGACTCAGTAGCTAACATGCCAGCCTCTCCTAAAAGAGCGTGGAATGCTGGTGGGTATGGCGGAGTGAGGAAGAAGTAGCGGTCACGCCCTACTGCTGTGGAAGTAGAAGCCCCTGTGGTGCTGACCGTGACTGCTCGAAGCTGCTCCTCCAGCTGACTGACGTGCTCCTGACTCTCTCTCAGCTGCTCCTCAAGCGTATCCATCATCCCGCAGCGATCGTTGTACTGATCGGATAACTGCTGGAACTGGTCGCCGTGGGCCTGGAGCTGTGCCTTCAGTGAGTCTATCTCACTGCCCCAAGTCTGGTGCTCCTCCTCCAGCTGAAGCTGCTGCGCTGTGAGGTCAGTCACCTCGGTCTCCAACTCTCCTACACGCCTCTGCTGGTCGTCGATCTCTAACAGAGCCTCCTCGTAAAAGTCGTCTGCTGCCTCAGCCCATCGTGACAGTCGGGTCACTATCGGGTTGTAGCAGCAAGGCGTGTCCTGAACGGTGCAGACGGAGTTGCCCTCCTCTCGAAATGGGTGGTGAGCAAACTCAGTACTCACCAACTCAGCTCGATGGATAGAGCTAAGTCGGAGGAAGGCCTCCCGTGCTGCATCCTGCATCGCGGTCTCTGGTAGGTCGCGACGGTGTCGTGTCGGGAAGCTGTAGTCTAACTCCGAAGGAACTCGCGTGTGAACCTCGACCCGAGCCTCCCAAACAGATCCACACGGTCTCACTCGGTAGATCGGAGAGCTGGGGTATCGTAGACGCCTCATCAGCCGGTGTAGCTCGATGACGTAACCCTCCGAGCGGGGTACGCCCATCTCCCAGGCGGCGGGTGAATCCTGATCTGCCATCTAATTTTAAGAAAAACCCAAGGTCAGCTAAGAGTAAAACTTATTTTGTAAAGAAAATAGTTAAGAGTAAGATGAAAATCGTACCGAGTTTTGTAAACATAGTGTTTTTATTTTTGAAAGTATTACTAAGTGGGAATTTCTCCCTTGGCCAACTTAGAAAAGGGGTGGGGCACCTTTTGGTCTTTTCCTACAGTCGTATGGCTCTGATACCAGCTCTGTGGACCCCCGTTTTTATAACAGGAATCAATCGTGTAAACAGTACCATTTCCCTGGATCAAGTAGTCTGGTACACACGAATTCATAGCTGAAATACCGAGTACACATACACGAATGTCTAGGACGAGTTATTACATCATAAGCCCGCAGGCATAGTCTTAAATCATCGGACCGAATGGTCCGGAATACATTCCAAAAACAGAATAGGTAAGGCAGCGGAATGGAGGCAGCGGCACGCCATTGCCACAGGCAACGACCGTATCTAAGACCTACTGGGCACTTTCGTCTTCATCACCCTCCTGATAATAGGCATAGGGATCTTCCGACGCTTCGTCTCCAGCCTCTGATTAAGTTTGTATATTGCAAGGGTGAGTACCAACCGTACTCAACAAGTCACCACAACAACAATGCATATGACAGGGTATTCAAAGATTGGCTATGGTTCTTTTTGCGCAAAGCAAATTTTATAACTCTTTTCACAACCCTAGGACCTAGCATAGACTGATCAAGTTTTAATACCAGTGTTCATATTAAGCAATGACGGTTCTGTCCACCATCCATTGTAATCCCAAGGATAGCTTCCCGCCATTGAGTCGTCATGGTTTTCTGAGGACGTCTACATTCCCTCCTCTCAGGAAGTGGCTCCATCAGCATAGAAATCATCATGCAATATCCCATCCCACACAAGTTAAGAATTTAAAGTCTAGCCAAGTGTAATACATGTCCCGGTGCTCAATAACCGCGAGCACGGCTATTCGAATAGTTTTGGTTTACTCACACTGCAGTTGATGTACACTTTACCCGCACTCCGCGACTGCCCAACATATGAGCCTCGTCCCAACACATGAGACGCGTCACGGCAAAGCTTTTCGATAACCTTGCATTGGCAGTACCCGCTCCATGAACTTCACATCCTCATACACTCTAGGCGTACACGGTTTCTAGCAGTGTGAGGAGTTCTGGCGCACCCGGGAAGGAAAGACTCACACATGCATTAAGTTAATTATGTTTAAATTCTCACACGGCAGTCCTACCGATGGCGACACCACTGTAGACACCCACCTCGCGGTTCTACCAATGGCTGCCCCATCGTAGAGCCCCTGCCTCACACATCAAGAAACCACTATGCATGGATACTGCCTCCGCTCAGCTATCTATTCCACTAGGTCTATACCCATACGAGAAGTGCGGTTGTACGGGGGTCGTTTCATGCTTAACTTCATGGCTCGGTCCTTAATTGACCGGGGACGGTACTAGCCTTTTCCGGATACCACCCAATTCCTCCGTCCGCCCCAGTCGAAAACATTTGTTTAATTTTATTTCTCCTTTCACAAATCATGTCATCAACATCATGGCAATGTGGCGCTCATGTCTCCACATGCCGTATCTCAATTACCTTCCCAAAGGTAATTGCCCAAGCATATAGCATTTGATAAATATGAGTATGCATGATTCTAGAATAGCATTTCTAAGCAATTGTCATAATTGACTAGGGACTCATACGTAAACATGGTTACGAAGGAAATAAGGGGTAAACAATAATCAAGGCATGGCATAATCACAAGTAGGATGTTCATCATTGCATGCAATTTTTATTTGTAAACAAAATAATTTCGCAATTGGGATCAACATGTTCAAGGGATAGTGATGACTTGCCTTGCTCAAGGTCTTGCGGGTCTTGGCCTTCACTTGGATCCGCAACTCCCTCGGACTCTATAGTTACGTGCGAAAATTGATTTGAATTCGGTTAGAATTCAAATAAAAATCCAAATAAACCAAATAGAAGTCGAATGCGAAAATCGATTCTTTTTATATTAACTTTACCACTCGCGAACTAGGGCAAAGACCAATTTCGATTTATATATCCTAAACTATTTTTGCGGATAAAAAGTTTTTAATTTAGTTAGTCCGAGTGTTACATACGTTTAATAAGTTAAAAATTTCCATTGCGAGCTAAGTATCGGACAAAGTCCTAAAATTATCTTATAATATTATACGATTTAATTTAGTCTATGACTAAATGATTAAATATAATACACGGCTAAAATTCCTAGTAATTAAATCCGAATTCCCACCGTGAATCAATTACTTATAGAACTTACCCACAATAATCTATAATAATCTATAAGAATTCCTCTAATTGTTTTTAGTCATTAATTACGTCTAAATTACTACCGCGAATTGATTTCTTATAGAAATTACCAAGAATAATCTATAATTTATATTAAATTGTGTAATTCTATGACTATAATTGATCTATAATTAAATTCTAATTATTTTAAATTTTCTAAACTTCCTAATCTCTTTCTAATTTCTATTTATTTATTTTTCTCTTTTCTTTTCTTTTTCTCTCTCTCCTCCCGGCTCCTTTCTCTCCTTTCTTCTTCTTCTCCCTCGGCTCGGCCCCGTTCTCCCTCCCTCTCTCTCACTCGGCTCTCTCTCTCTCCCTACCCGAGGCGACGGCGATGGGCGCAAGGGGGAAGGGCAGCGGCTCACCGACGGCGGCGACGGCGACGACGGCGGCGGCGACGACGGCGCAAGGCGCGGCACCCGGAGGCGGCGGCGCGGCGGCACGAATGCGGCGACGCGGCGGCACGATGATGGCGCGGCGGCACGACTGCGGTGGCGCGTGGAGAGGGGAAGAAGAGGGGAAAGATGGGGGATGGGTGTGGGGTGGAGAAGAGGGGGGGCTCGGGCTTTATAGGGCGCGGGAGAGGGAGAAAAGGAGAGGGGCGGCGGCGGCGTAATGGCGACGTGACGGCGGCGTGGCTGCGCGGGGCGCGAGGCGACGAGGGGACGGGCGTGCGGCGCGGCGGCATGGGGAGGCAGGGCGACGTGCGGCGTGCGGGACGGGCGCGCGGTGCGGCGGCAAAAAGGAGGGGGCAAAGCGACGTGTGGCGCGCGGGATGGGCGCGCGGCGCGGCGGCAAAGGGGAAAGGCAGAGAGACGTGCGGGGCGGGCGACGTGATGACGTGACGATGTGACGGGCGGCGGTGGGGGCTTGAGACGACAGCGACGCGCGCGGCGCGGCGACGGGACGGGCGTGCGGCGCGGGCTCAAGACGGCGGCGATGCGCGCGGCGCGGCGACGGGACGGGCGTGCGGCGCGGGCTCAAGGCGTGGGGCGACGGCGCGCGGTGGTAGGCGGTAGTGGCGATGCGACGGCGCGGCGCGGCGGCTCGGGGTTCAAGGCGGCGACGACGCACGCGGTGCGGCGACGGGACGGGTGCGCGGCGCGGTCTCCAGGCGTGGGGCGACGGCGCGCGGTGGGGGAACGGGGAGGCAGAGCGGCGCGGCGTGCGGGGTGACGGGACGGCGCGCACGCGGCAGGGCGCGGGGTTAGGGTTCCATGTCGAGCACCTAGAGTGCAATGAACAGTGCCCTTTTCCAATTATCCCGATTTTAGCCTATTTTCCATTTAAATTTAATTCCGCAATTTCTAAATCTTGTAAAATTGATTTTCATTCATTATGTGTGTTATTCCAACTAATGAATTCGCCCTAGATTAATTTTACTCATATTTTACTTGTATAATTTATTTGAATCTTTAATTAGTGTCAATTCTTATTCCATCGCATTTAGATTTAATTGATACAAATATGATCGCGACAATATTTTATTTATTTCTATCCACACTTAATCTTTATTTTAAATTATGTTTGTTTTACCAATTTATTTTTAGGGTTACAAGCAATTAATTATTCTCTACTCCCGATTAATGAACTTCGAAATCGAATCAAATAAAATAGGCGAATAAGATCGGCATGATGCGATTAATTTAAAAGTTTTTTTGAAGGTCCGTATTTTTAGGGTTTTGTTTTTATTGGTCAAATTTTCAGGGTGTTACACATTATTAGAATCACACACTTAATTTGCTTGGCCTCGGTTCGTATGTCAAACCGACGGACCTACCTAGTAGTCGCACTAATTCCCGTAGGCTGTATTACCCTGATTCCTTGTCGCTCCACCCTTGTGGTACTTCGGTATCCGTGCTCTCTGAGCACGCATACCAAATATCCCACATACACCGTTGATTGTCGAGAAATTGGGAAATGGGTTTGAGAAGCCTTGAAAACCCGACATGTGGTGTCGGTGTGTTCGAAAATAAAATGAATTGTGAAAATTCGCGATGCGGGTGCCGTGCCTTTGTGGCACTGTCTCGTATTCGCATATAAGGACCGATTCCTATGGGAAACTCATCAAGCATAACAAAGTGCAACCACATGGGTGGAATGGGACACCCCTGGCTGAGTAAATTGCTAATCGGGGGAGCCTTGATGCCGAGAGACATGTGGATTCATCGGGGTGGTGTCGGGGAGGACCCCCGGGTTTCCTGGCACAGTATGGTCTGGGACCTAACCTGTTGTCGGTCTGGGACCCCTCTCGTCGGCATATGGCAACCCTGTGTCTGCTCTCGAAATGCCTTGTTGCGAACCTCCGATACCGACGGGTGTTCGGAATAAGTTCGTATCTTGTGGGTAAAGTGTACCCCTCTGCAGAGGTTAACTAACTGTTCGAACAGCCGTGCCCACGGTCATGGGCGGATGTGAGGTGGTTCCCGTTGCGTAGATTTGTTTGCCTGTGCTTTGTGAAAAGTTGTTGTGGGATGGGAATCGTAACCAGATCAGCCTATGTGGCAGATGGATGACCTGAGTGGTCAGAAACGAATCTGTGTGATTCGGGATGTCTGCGGGCATCATAGACTAGGCTTCCCGAGAGGAAGCGGATTGCTTTGCTGCTGGGCAGCTGGACTCTGGGAGTCCGAGAAAATGAAAAAGGCTCTGGGAGCCGATTAATCAAGTGAAATGGCTCTGGGAGCCGGGAAGTAATGAACTGACCCGGGAGGTCAGTACATTATCAATTGAGCTGTTGGCCGGATGGCCGTTTGAAAATTGTTGGCCGGGTGCCAACCTTGATCAATTTAAAGACTGATACACTGCACATACTCCGACCGGACGAGACGCACTGTCTCATCCGTGTCGTTTGAGAAGCACTCACCTAGTTGTTTCCAAAAGGGAGTTTAAATAAAATCAATTGCAAAACAACCTTGCCTCTCTTCCAAGCTTGCATTAAACACCTAAATTCCCGTGACTTGCTGAGTACGAAAGTACTCACCCTTGCTCTATATAAATATATATAGTTCCTCCGCCTTGAAGAGAAGACGAAGTGAAGTGAAGATTAGGATTTCGTCCTAGTTCCCAGCCGTCGCCTGTGGTGTTGGGTGTTAGTCCGTTGGTTCCGCTGCTGCTGCTGTTGTTGGTGTTTCCTCGTCCGTGTCGTCGGTTGCATTCTCGGGCTGTTCTGAGCTGCAACCTAAGTCAAGGTAAATAAGTCCTCTATTTATTTTAAGGATCTGCAATGATTCATATTTGTCACCGTGGGTACCAGCACTATGTCCTGGGACTGGTACCGAGAATCGCGGTTTCGTAGGAAGCGGTTCACGCCGTTATTCCTACGACACGCTCCTATCAGGTGCCGTTGTACGGCGGTGCCGGATTGGGGCGTGACATAAGTCATGAAACATTTAAAACATTTTTCTATACGGTGAAACACTGTCCGAACTTTTGATTAGGATCAGACATCTGATCCCTAGTATTTTTCCTATCTGCATTTTTCCATCCTATAATGCGATCGATTAAACTTTTTTTTAGAAAATTTTGCTACAGGACATCGTAACTTCACGGTTTAGCTTTAGGACACCGCACGAAGTGACTTTTAGGGAAAGACACTCTCAAAACATGGATATTTTCTTGTGGACGCCGCACCTATTAAAATAATAATTTCTGGGTGAGGAGGAGAGAGAAATCACATGAAATATGAAAAATGTCCTTGGGCCCACGTGTCAACACTCCTATCTCTCTTCTCTCTCCATCTGGCACCGGCAATAGGGAACGGCGGCAGCGGCATCACTCCAAATCTAACCGGTGCAACTCCAGCGGCGTCACCCTGGACCCAGATGATGGTTGCTGCCCTTGCCCTCATGGCGAGCTCCCTAACGCATGCCGCCGTCCATTAGCTCAGCCACGACCATCTCCGCGCCGCCGCGACCCTTGCTGCAGTCGGCTGCCTCGGGACCTCGTCGCTGCGCAGCTCCAAGCTGCCTTTCAATAGTCCCTATGTCCTCCCCTCTCCTTTAATTGAGCCGTCATCGACCATAGCCATGTCGTCGTCGCCGTCCCGAACCCATTGCTGCCGCCGGCTATGGTGCTCGCCGCCTCTAGCCACCCTCGACCACGCCATTGCTTCTAGAAGGTGAGGGAGGGCCAACTCTAGCTGTCCCGGCCTTCGGCCGAGCCACCCCCTTCTCTGCCCTTCACCGGTGAGCTCGTGCCAAGCCGTCGCGCACGCTCACCGTCTCATAGAGATGCGGCGCTGGAAGGAGGGGATAGAGGGAAGAGAGATAGAAGAGCTGACATGTGGGCCAAGGGCAGTTTTGACATTTCATGCAATTTCTCTCTCTTCCTCATCTGGACATTGTCACGCCCGGAATTTCTATCCAAAATTCCAAACGCTTACATGTGTGTTAATCCTCGTCCAGGAATCAGCCGAGGCACACAATAACAAATTGACAATAGAGTACAAATATTATTCTAATTAATAAGCGAATAAAATGTCATTACAGAGGTAGATAGTCCCTCTCAATCAATAAATATCTAAGCAGCGGAAAAAATAAAAAAAAAACGGCGCAGACGGCTCCACTCCACAGGCAGCTTGACCAAGGCTACACCTAGTCCTCCACTCCATCAGCATCACTGTAGAACTCCTCCTCTGATGAATGATTGCAAGGTGAGTATATGACATACTCAGCAAGCCACGCAGCAAAAATGCAAGTGCACGGGATACCAAAGGATGGCATAATATAGGCTCATTTGCAAAAGCAGCATTTGGCAAACATTGGAGAATTGTAAAACAGTAGAGTAATTAATCATTAATATTAATCAACACTGTACAACATACCCATGCTGCACAGGCCCAACCATCCTGAACAACCATACCCGGCTGTACAGATCTATCTCCAAACCAGGAATATACCATTCCAAACCAGGAGCTAAACAAATTATCTCCAAACCAGGAATATACAATTCCAAACCAGGAGCTAATTTACCAATTAAAGCATCTGTTATTATGGTGAAAAGTGTGAAACTAATCACGAAAGACATTGTTAGACCCGCCCATAACCGCGGGCACGGCTATTCGAATAGTTTCACTCTGATCAGAGATGTACCACTGTACCCACAAGACACAGCCCCACATCATGTCACCATGTGCCTTAATACCACCACGGTACCTCGGAAAGGAGCTGTGACAGTACCCCTCGCACAACACAATCCACCACAGCGCACCGTTCCTGGATCATAATCACCCCCTTATAAACAAGGCATGGACTCCCCAGCGACCCACGTGGGCTTATCTCCGCCACTTCACAGTCTGGTGCCCCACAATGAACTATGCTATACAAAAGGTAAAGCCGTTGCCCATGCTGGCTTGTGGTTGGCACGGTTAATGTTTCACAACCGAAACTCGTGAACCGGTCCTTAATTGTCATGAGCACGACCATCAAAACCATGTGCTCACAACCCACCATTATCAAGTTTTAGTAGGCACATTAATTAATTAACCAATCACGATTAGCCATCGTGAGCTATCATTAAATATCCATCATTAAGTAATAGTGAAACATTAGTTATCCCAAAAGTGTGCTAATGTTACTAAGCATGGCTGAGCAATTATATCTAATACATCTAGTTGAACCAATAAATAAATTCAACTAGTCAAATTATAACCCCAAGGTATCAAGGAATAAAGTAATCAAGAACAAAAGGGCTATAGCAAACAATAGGTTAATTCCACCCAATGACATTCGAAAATAAATGCAATAGTTGAATAGAAATAATAGCTTTAAATAGGATCAACATGCTCAAAGGGTTGTTTGGGATCTGTGTGACTTGCCTTGCTGGCCTTGGAACTCTTCAAACTCTTCTCCGACGAAAACGGACTCTCCGGGAACGTCGGAATCTAAACAGAAAAGAGCAAAAACACCAAAACAGCACATAAACAAGCATGAACAGTACATGTGGATATTTTTAACATGTAGATCTCAATTTTAGAAAAATTTAGAGACTTGAACCAACTAAATCCGAGCTAAGATGAATTAGTTATGAATTTTCAAAGATTAAATCGGATTAAAACACTTATATGAATTTTAATTGAATTATGACGCAATAATGAATTATTTTTGAAAAGGAAAAAGGGAATTATTGCGTCAGCGGCTAGGGTTTGCGGTGGACCGGGTGCACGGCGGCGGTTCACGGGAACGGACGGCCGAGATCGATCCTACCCAAAACGGACGGCCGAGATCCCTCGGTCCATGACCGGTCCACGGCGGACGGCCTCGGTGGCGTCAGCGATGACGTCATCGCCGGCGGCGGCTCAGGCTCGCGAGCTCGCCGGCGAACGACGGCACGACGGCGAACGCGGAGGGCACCAAAAGGATGCGGCCGACGCGGCGAACTCACCGGTGACCAAAGCGACGGCGGAAGAGGACCGGACGGTGGCGGCGACGAGGACGAAGCGGCGGAGACCTTCGGGTCGACGACGGCGGCGGTGCTCCGGCGGTCTTCGGCGACGACGGAGGGTCGGACGAGGACGGCGACGCGACGGCGACCACGATGGCGACCTTCCCGAGTGACGGTGACGGCTGGAACGACGGCGGCGCACGGCTGGAACGGCGGCGGCGACGGCGGCGCTAGCTTGCACGGTGCTAGGGCGTTTCCGGCGACGAGAGACGAAGGCGAGGACTGCGGCGGGTAGAGGAGAGCTCGGGGGTCCTTTTAAAGGGGCGAGGAGGCGGCGGCGAAGGCCCACGGCGACCGGCGACGAGAAGGAAACTCTAGGGTTCCACCGATCCGATTCGAACTCGAATCCCGACGCTTTCCAAACGATTTAGCGAAGATTCCAAAAGGGAAAAGGTAGAGGAGATCACGGCGAACGTTTCCCCTCTATCAATTTCACCGGAGATGGAAAGACGCGACCGAATTGGAAGGCGGCGGCGGCGCGGCTTCGGCTAGGGTTCCGGCCCGAGGAAGACGACGACTCCGACAAGCGGGCCCCACCTGTCAGCGACACCGGGAGAGAGAGAGGAGAGGGCGCGGCGGACTGGGCCGACTGGGCCGGCAGGCCGAGGAAAGAAAGAGAAAGAGACTTGGGCCGACTTTCGGCCCAAGGCCAAAAAGAAGACTTTTTAAAACTTTTTCAATTTAAATTATTCATGAAATGCAATTCCATTTATTAAAAATACTTCCTTAGCTCAAATAAATCCCAGAAAAATCTAGGAATTATAGAATCAAGTAAAGTATTTAATAAAATTTTATCTAGCCCCATTTTACATTGGAATTTATTATTTAAAATTAGATCTTTTCTTCTAGGCTTTTAAAATCATTTCTAATAATTCCAATTAAACAACAATTTATATATTTGAGATTTTTAGGGTGTGACAGACATTATTATTTTAATGATGCGGTGTTCACCAGCAAATATCCAAATTTTGATAATGTTTTCCCCCAAAAGTCTGTTCGCGTAGTGTCCTAAACTAAAACTCCGCGTCCTAAAACTAAAACCGCAAAGTCACGTTGTTAGCAAAATTTGCCTCTTTTTTTTTCCAAAGTGGCCAAACTAAGGATGTGTTTGGATGGAGGGCTTGGATAGGATATGGCCACCCAAATTTTGGAGGTGTTTGGATGGTGGGCAACACTGGGATATGGCCACCACCTAAGGAATATTCCCTCCAGATGCTGGCTCCGTGCATCCGGCCGATTCGGCTGGACGGGGTGGCCCAGGACCGCGTGAATCGTGCACCCCTCACCTCCTCCCCATCCTTTTCTCCTTTTTTTTTATGAGAGATTCGATAATTTATCACTCATTTAAGTGGGTTTTGATTATTTGACATCCTAGTCCACTTTCATATACTTAGATAGTCCTACATGTCATCCTCACAGGTACTCCCTCCGTATTTTAATGTATGACGCCGTTGACTTTTTGACAAACGTTCGACCATTCGTCTTATTTAAAAAAATTATGTAATTATAATTTATTTTATTATGACTTGATTTATCATCAAATATTCTTTAAGCATGATGTAAGTATTTTTATATTTACATAAAAATTTTGAATAAGACGAATGGTCAAACGTTGGTCAAAAAGTTAACGGTGTCATACGTTAAAATATGGAGGGAGTATCAATTAAAGCATTTCGGCAACGGAAAAAAAAGTGTCAAATTATCAAAACTTTCCTTTTTTCTCCTCTCTTCTCACCGGTTCACCAGTGCCAAACCCTACCTCTCCTCCCTCCTCTGTTTCGGCGGCGCATCAGGCGGCGTGGAGGGCGGACTGGTAGGCGGTGCCGGGCCGGGGGTGGTTCGGCGGAGCGGGTGGCGGCGCCGGGGCCGGGCGGCAGGTGTCGGCGGCGCAGGCGGTGGGTGTCGGCGGCGCGGGCGCTGTCTCCTGGCGGCGCGGGCGGCGACTCCAGGCGGCGCGGCGGCGACTCCAGGCGACCCCTTCCTCGTACCCCCGATCTCGGAAAAGAGGATTATAAGGTAAAAGCACACACAAATCTAACACCACTACAGCGATAAACCCCCCAAACCCCACCACCACGCCGCCGCCGCCGCCGCCGGAGAAGATGATGGTGCCGCTGGATCCGTCATCCAAGCCCACCTTCCAGCGCCGCATCGCGGAGGGGGACACCGTCGTGGTGTACGAGCGCCACGACGCCATGCGCGCCGTCGCCGTGCGCCCGGGGGCCGTGCTCCAGAACCGATTCGGCGTCTTCCGCCACGACGACTGGATCGGCCGCCCCTTCGGCTGCAAGGTCCACAGCGCCGCCTCCGCCGGCGGCGGAGGGGCTCGCGGGGGCAAGGGGAAGGGCGGCGGGTTCGTCCACCTCCTTGCGCCCACCCCTGAGCTGTGGACGCTCGTGCTCAGCCACCGGACGCAGATCCTCTACCTCGCCGACATCAGCCTCGTCGTCTCCTACCTCGAGCTCGTCCCCGGGTGCCTCGTGCTCGAGTCCGGCACCGGGAGCGGCTCCCTCACCACCTCACTCGCCCGCGCCGTCGCCCCGCACGGCCGCGTCTGCACCTTCGATTTCCACGACCAGAGGGCCGCCTCCGCAAGGTACTAATTTTTTTCTCTTATGGACTGTAATATTTTTTTTCTGATGGAAGAATCGATCACCTGATAAAAATATTTAGGCCGAATTTTGGGGAGAAAAATAAACAGCTGTGTCTAATTTATATATATTATCTTAGCATTCTGCATACATTTTTTTTTCTTATGGACTAATATTTTTCTTATGGAAGAATCGATCACTTATAGAATATTTAGGCCGAATTTTGGGGAGAAAAATAAACAGATGTGACTAATTTATAGATATTATCTTAGCATTCTGTATACATTTTTTTTCTTATGGACTAATATTTTTCTTATGGAAGAATCGATCACTTGATAGAATATTTAGGCCGAATTTTGGGGAGAAAAATAAACCACTGTGACTAATGTATAGATACTTATCTTAGCATTCTGCATAGAGAAGGTAGATTGGTGATAATTCACAAGCAATATTATCCTTTGGTGGTTTCCCTGCCTGATATGATTGTCACAAATCAGAATCACCTGTGCACTTTTGAACACACATTAGCTTGGAGTTGTCCAAGCTTTTTGATGTGAGATCGTTTTCTGTTGTGGTGGTAATGCACGATAAAGTGATTTGTGTGGCACCACCTTGCTGGTTGTATGGAGCTATTTTGCAGTAATGCACAATAAAAGTATTTTGTGTGATATGCTGTTATAGAAAATGACTTTACAGATAGGATAGGGCCATAGGGATGATTTCTCAACTTATGTCTTTGCAGCACCTGTAAGATACTAGGATGATATGATCGACAGGGTTCACCCCCTTTTCAACTCCACTTGAAGCATAACACTAATGTGAAATGCAGATTACACTACAGAGAAAAGTTTACTTGGACTAAAAATTGTTATTGTCACTCAACATGGCACAGCAGATAGAGAACTTATATAACATGAAAGAGAAGATTTTCAGAACCGTGAATCCATGATTGTCCAATACTTCTCCATAGACATATCATTTTGATGGATATTTTCCTTTTTGCAATTACGATTTGGTTTCCATTTGTAAATAGGGAAGATTTTGAGAGGAATGGCCTGACCAGCATAATCACAGTCGCAGTTCGGGACATACAAGGACAAGGGTTCCCTGAGGAACACACTGGTGCTGCCGATGCTGTGTTCTTGGACTTACCCCAGCCTTGGCTTGCAATACCTTCTGCCGGGACTATGCTAAAGCAAGATGGAGTTTTATGCTCCTTCTCACCCTGCATTGAGCAAGTGCAGCGGGCTTGCGAAGCTATGAGATCATGTTTCACAGGTTCAATGCATGCTCAGAATTTTTTTCTCTGTCAGAAATTGAGGGCGTATTATAACTGTTTTTCATGATTCATGGGAGCCAATGACCCCATTATACTCATAGATTGATTGTGGTACCAATTTGCACATCTGGGATTGAAAGTTTGATTATTTTGCCTTGTGTTGCTTTGGAGTAATTTTTAGGGAGAACTTTACATATTTATTTCGAGTTGTAGCAAACTTGTTTAGTTTGTAGTTTGTACCTTGATAGCTGTTTGGATGACAGACCTTAAGTTAGCTGCTTCGACAAACAGTATTTAAAGTTTCTTGTTTGAGTATGAAAGTTGTAAAGATTTTGCTACAGCTTACAATTTGATGTTTTGTGGGATCCATTTAACTTAGGAGTCATTTTCATCACCATTCAATTTTATTAGTGGGTAGTCTTATTCAGACTTATAATTTGATGATGCGACTCTAGTTCTATCATATTGGAGTTACAGAATGGTGACATTTAGACCCTGAAAAATTATATCCCATTTTGAATATAAATTATCTACAGTTGACTCTACTAAACACTAAACTATTTCTGAATACATAACCATAGATTTGAAAATATTGACCAATAGGTAATACAAGTAAACATTCTCCTGAGTTAACCCACAAAAGTGGGGGCTGAACAAAAGTTCTATTTTAACATTTCCGTGTTATAATGCAGATATTAGAACCTTTGAAATTCTTCTTCGCACCTATGAAGTACGAGAAGGTGGTTTGAAGGGTGCCACAACCAATGAAGAGTCTAATGCAGTGCCTCTTGCTCAGAAAAAAAGAAAACTTCTTGCTGCTGCAGAAACTTTAGATGTTAAGCAGAATTCTAGTGTTATGGTTAGGCCTTGTAGCACTGCTAGAGGACACACTGGCTACCTGACATTTGCGAGGCTTCGTGTGCATGGAAACTAAACTGATCCTCCATACAGGTGAGTAGGTATACAAGAGTAGGGATCAAAATTATGTCCTGTTTAAGACCTATAAATTGATACAAACTGCCAATTTATTTCTACCTAGCCACACTTTTATTACTCTTTTAGCGTAGTGCTTTTGTGTTGAGTTGTAACTGTTTGCTCTTGCTCTGTAACTTGATAGGGAAACTTGCGGACTCACACCTTCATAATAGAAGGAAATTGAGTGTGCAACCCCATGTTCAGGTATTCTCTCAAGATTGATTTGGAGATGATCATTCTTTTTCTGAAATACTGTTATGGCCATTTGCTGCCATTGCTGATAGTCAACCAGGGTCACCTGTACTGAACTGCATTTACCTGTACGTCGAGCTGTGGGCCTTGCATTTGTTGTAATGGTGTAGAAGTATTTCCCAGAGTTCCTTTTTAGGAGTACTTGAGGAGGTATTGGGAGGAGTACTTGAGGAGGTATTGGGAGGTATAAGATGCCATACTTCCTGAAGGACAGTAAAAACGCTCTTGTTTAACCTGGGCAAGTGGGCTGGGCATGTTTGGATTTCACGTTTCCATGCCTTGCCAGAAAAGGAATTCAAATATCTATCTTTTTTAATAAATGTGTTTTCACAGGATGCCGAAAAAAGGTGTGGTATGTTTCTGTTTGATTGATTAGCACCGCCTAACCTCTTTTTCCTAAACCATGTAATACAGTTAATTTAAGTCCTATTGGATGAAACAAATAAACCAGAGCGGTGAATGTACGAATATACATAGACAAAGTCAAATAAGAGACATGTTGCCATTGCATAAGTTTAGGTGATATCGCCATCCAAGTGATTGAGTAGTTGATATAGATCATTCACCTAAAATTCTAAAATAGACTAGTTATGCCATTAGCCTCCATGCACAAGCCATAAATAACTTGACTAGATGGCCAGCTAATTGATTAGTAAACTATTTATATAGGACTGTTGTTTTAAAAAAAAAATACAGATTTTGTTGTAGTACATGGCGACTTTTTGTTTACTTCCTGGACATCTTAAAAGTGAATATTTGGAGGAACACACTTAAAAAAACATGATTATTCGCTACTTTCCAGTCGCATAAACCTAGACGTTAATTATGATGTTTTGGACTAGGTTGAAGTTAAACTTTTATAATTTTGATTATGAATGACTTCAAAAATACTTAGTTTAAAGGCACTACAACAACAAATATAGTTGTATATATATATCATAGTCAAAGATATATTTTCGAGACTGTTATTGTGCAACACGTCAAGGATACCATGGACATTAAAATATATATTTATGATTAAATAGGAGAGTGTTAAATGTCAGAAATACTTGTCATATTCTTCCTACATCAAAATTCGCACAAAAAGAGAACTCTAAGTTGCAGTGTTTCCCTATCAAGGATCAATCACGAGCTGCATAACTTATATAGTGATAAGGAGAAACCGATGGGGATTTAAAGGCTTGATGCGATGACGCTCTTGCAGGAGAAACCGATGGCTCTCCCGCGTGTCTCGCGTGACGCTATAAACAAACCAAATATACAATGCGAGCAATGCAGCTATAAAAGTTGGCGAACGACATGTAGCATGCATTCCAAGCAGAGCCAGAACAGTGCGTGACACCGTAATGCCGCCGGAGAAGCAGGACGCAACGATGGCGAGGCGACAGCGCCACGCCGTGATGATCCCGTACCCGGCGCAGGGCCACATCACGCCGATGATGAAGCTGGCCAAGCTGCTCCACGCGCGTGGCTTCCACGTCACCTTCGTCAACACCGAGTTCAACCACCGCCGCATGCTCGCCTCCCGGGGCGCCGCCGCGCTCGACGGCGGCGTGCCGGGGTTCCGCTTCGCCGCCATCCCCGACGGCCTCCCGCCGTCCGACGCCGATGCCACCCAGGACATCCCCGCGCTCTGCCGCTCCACCATGACCACCTGCCTGCCCCACGTCGTCGCCCTCCTCGCCGAGCTCAATGACCCGGCCTCCGGTGTGCCGCCGGTCACGTGCGTCGTAGCGGACGCCATCATGTCGTTCGCGTATGACGCGGCGAGGCGGATCGGCGTGCCGTGCGCCGCGCTGTGCACGCCGAGCGCCTGCGGCTTCGTGGGGTACAGCCACTACCGGCAGCTCGTGGAGCGCGGCCTCGTGCCGCTCAGGGACGCGGCGCAGCTCACCGACGGGTACCTTGACACAGTGGTCGATGGCGCGCGTGGCATGTGCGATGGCATCCAGCTGCGCGACTTCCCCAGCTTCATCCGCACCACGGACCGCGGCGACATCATGCTCAACTTCATCATGCGCGAGGCCGAGCGGCTCACCCTCCCCGACGCCGTCGTCCTCAACACCTTCGACGACCTCGAGCGGCCGGCACTCGACGCCATGCGCGCCATCCTCCCACCGGTCTACACCGTTGGGCCGCTCCACCTCCACGTTCGCCACGTCGTCCCCAAGGGCAGCCCGCTGGACACAGCCATCGGCTCGAACCTCTGGAAGGAGCAGGGCGGCCTCCTCGAGTGGCTCGACGGCCGGCCGCCGCGCTCCGTCGTGTACGTCAACTACGGCAGCATCGCCGTGATGACGAACGAGCAGCTCCTGGAGTTCGCCTGGGGCCTCGCACACAGCGGCTACCCGTTCCTCTGGAACGTGCGCCCCGACCTCGTCAAGGGCGACGCCGCCGTGCTGCCGCCGGAGTTCCTCGCCGCCGTGGAGGGCCGCGGCATGCTGACGACATGGTGCCCGCAGGAGCAGGTGATCGAGCACCCCGCGGTGGGTGTGTTCCTGACGCACTCCGGGTGGAACTCGACGCTGGAGAGCCTCGCCGCGGGCGTGCCGATGCTGAGCTGGCCGTTCTTCGCGGAGCAGCAGACGAACTGCCGGTACAAGCGCACGGAGTGGGGCGTCGGGATGGAGATCGGCGGCGAGGTGGAGCGGAGCGACGTGGCCGCCACGATACGGGAGGCCATGGAGGGGGAGAAAGGGCGGGAGATGCGGCGGAGTGGAAGGAGATGGCCACGAGGGTGACGCTGCCCGGTGGAACCGCGGATATCAACTTGACAAGGCTTATCGACGAGGTGCTGCTCAGTGGTGGGAAGAAGCGTCAAGCTTTGGACGCCCGTGACTGAATCTAAAAGTTTACGATAATATTGTGTTGGCATGTATCATGTATGTTTATATTGAAAAGGTTTTCTTAAAAATTAATTTGAATCGTATATAATCTTACAAAATAGCAGCAGTCCAGACATCCAATGGTCCACAGTGAGGAAGCACTAGAAGTGCGTGGTTATGTAGCTCCATTCACTAGGTTTAAAATCGTATTGTCGACAATTCGACCTATTCATTTATATTTGTTATTTAATGAGGTTTATGGGATTTATCTTGATCTATCTTTGTAAGTGTGTAAAGGGACACACTTACGGCCAGCAAGTATCACTACTAGAGAAACCATCTTTCGTGGGTTGCCCAAATACTTCAATAGCCCCGATTCATCAAAAAAACCGGGACTAAAAATCATTTTTAGTCTCGGTTTAAAACTAAATGATCTTTAGTCCCAGTTCATTCATTGTCAGGCCGTGGCAGGCATCCTAGTATCTTTAGTCTCGGTTAGTGTTAACAACTGGAACACTAAAGATCAGTACTTTAGTCCTACCTAGTTGTTTATAAAGAAAAAATGGCCGTGGGAGGCAGCTGAGACGAAAAAGCGCACATGGAGAGACAAAAAAAAAATCTCTATCTTTCTATCCCTCGACCTTATTTCCTTCATATCCTTATCTTCTTATCTCTTATCTTCCTCCTCCTCTCCTTCCCCGGGCCCTCCCCCTCCCCCTCCTCCCTCCCCTCTTCATCAGCTACGGCCGTGGCGGCCGGATGCGGCAGCCAGGCGGCAGGGCACGGCGGGCAGCGGTAGGCGGAGAGGCGCGACGCGGCGGGCGGCGGTAAGTGGCAGCGTGGCCGTCGCGGAGGGCTACGGCAGGCTGCAGGCGGCGGCGCCCAGCGCGGCCGAGGCTGTGACTGATGTAATTTTGTGTTGTAAATTTGGAATGATTTTTAGATGTTTTTGTGAATGATTTTGTGATGTAAATTTGTGGATGATTTTGCATTGTGATGTAAATTTGTGGATGATTTTGTGATGTTTGTGTGAACGTGGATGATTTTGTTATTGAATTTGTGAATGATTTTGTGAATGTGGATGATTTTATCTGAGTTTGGTTAGAAATCAATATTAAAACAGAAAAAAACAATGAAAAGGGAAAATAAAAAAAAGAAAAAAAATCTTTAGTCCCAGTTAGTAACACCAACCGGAACTAAAGATGGCTTTTGCAAGCACGTGGTGCATCCCTCTTTAGTTCCGGTTGGTATTATCAACCGAGACTAAAGATGGTGATCTTTAGTCCTGGATTCTCTCTCCCGGTTTACTTCCCGGGATTAAGGGGTTGCAAACTGGGAGAGATAAGGGTTTCTCCAGTAGTGTGTGGTGCGAGTTCAAGGTAGAGAGTGCGCACATGCGTCTCCCGTGTAATAAAAAAGTGAGAGAGGTCACTTCATCTGCGGTTGTTGAAGTGATACTTGGTAAGCCATCATGCAATACTCACTCAAGCCTTCAACGAGTCAGTTATAAGTAGGATATACATCACTATGACACTAAAGAGTCATAGTGTAGGAACCAAGCTCACAAACCATCAACACTCCGACAAAAAGAAAAATGTCATGGCCTACATAAGAAGGTGTGGTGAGGTCCTAATTCAGGGAAAATACATGATTATAGTTTGCTGATCAATTATGAATGGATGCATGGAGCCAAATCTCACATGGATAAGACAAGATGTTAGGTCTAATGAGAATTGGAGGCACCTTGCAACCAACTGTCACATTGAAGATCAGAGTGATATCACAGTGCTGTTGGGCGAGCAGAGGAACAAACTTGCGTGCTTGTTCCTTGAGATTCTTTCCCTACACGACTCTCTATGCGAGATGTTATTTCCACGCACATTTCTGAACAAGCTGCGCCTATCTTCTTCACAGCTTCTCACTTCTGGATATCAGCTACCAATAGTGTCCCCCTCCTGTTCCATGTACATTTGGTTTTTCGCATTAGCTTCCAGTTTGTTTTAGGCAGAAGATTGAAACGCTTGACCTCGTTAATCAATTTGTAAATGGAGGAATCTTGTGAGAATTTCATGGGAATTGAACTAATTCCTATATGAACTAGCTGCAAATTTTCTGTGAGCCAAAGAGCCTTAAACAAAGGGCAAGTGGGTGTTTGTATCCAAATTTATTAATGGCGTATAGATTTCAGAAATTTGGTGTAGTCAATCGATAGATCACCAAATTTGTATTTGTATCCAAATTCATTAATGGTTACACATGATATAAGGCAAAATTTGGTTATACCACAGGTGAAGAGGCCGGTTCTGGAAAATAACACTAAAGGTTCTGTCCACAGGTGTCCATCTTCTATGCTAACAGAGTTAGCTGAGAAAAAGAAAAGAAAAAAAACCTTCAGGCTACACCTGCTGCTACCGTTGACAGAGTTCTATATAACGCGGAATGCAGAAAAAAGGCCTTCTGGGTACTTCGGAATCGGAGAAATTTTTGGAGAATTCAATCCGAAATAGTTTAAAATGTAAACAAATTTTGACCAAATTTGAGTTAATTTTAGTTAATTCACAGAAAATTTAAAAAATCTATTGTGGGGATTGAAATTTTAAACCGAAATATGAAACCTTGCGATTGACAACGATAACTATGACCTCGAGTCAACCCGCCGTTTGACCGCCACACATCTTCTGTGCTAGCCAGTAGCCACTAGCTGCCATCCCTTCTACCTCCGGATCAGTCGACCCCATCACTGCCGTGCCCATGATATTCGCTCAAACAGAGCCAATTAATCAACTGAACTTTGAAGCTGAAAATTCAGAATTGTTTGGGAGCACAAAGGGACATAACAAACTTATGAGCAGGCAGAATGTGCTCAATGGGTGAAACTCGACGTTGGAGATCCTCTATGCCGGTTTGCCTGTGCTCAGCTGGCCGGTCCTCTTTTGCCAAGCTACTAACTACAAGTAAAAGTGCATGGAATTGGGGTTTCATATCCTATACTAATGACTCTACCATTAATATAAGCACTGACGTGTGGGATAATAAAAGGGTGAAAACCATATACCAGTGACTATAATGGTGAGGATCCTCACCCACAGAGTGGGTTATTGGGATGGAGAGATTGGCAGTTAGGTTTAGCGGTAGGGGCAGCAGATGCGGTACAAGCAGCAGAATGGAAGGAGATGCATGTGCGGGCTATATATGCGGACATGTGGGCCCCATAGTGCCACTTGACCTGACATTCGTTTTTCGATAATGTTTATGGATTTACCATTGATCTATATATTTAAGATATAAAGGGGCGCACTTACTAGTGTGGCTGCCATGTGAGTTCGTGGTAGTATGCGTACACGACTTTTGTGTAATGGAAAAAGAAAATATGGATCGCTTGATGTGGTTGTTGGAGTCATATATGACTCAAGCCTTCAACCAGACATGTTCAGCTATAAATAGGATGCATCACTTCGACACTTACTGTCGTATATTGAGGATCAATAGTGTAGAAACCAAGCTTAGACACCATCAAAACTCTGAGAAATGAAAAGGAAATGTCATGGTCTGCATAGGAGGGTGAGGTTCTACTTTAAAAGAAAATAAGGCAGTAGTTTGCCCATCAATTATATATAAATGTATATACTCGGAACCATATCTCAAACAGATCACTTAAAAGACTCCAGGCCTTGACTGATAAGAATTGGAGGCACCAGGAACTAAAGTTCAGTTCATTGTGACATTGGGTGTCAGACCACACAGGTGTTGGGCAAGCGAAGGCATAAAACAAGAGAGTATAAGAACACAAGTTGGGAATATATAGTATAAAGCACAAGTTCCAGCACTCCGAATTCTCGAACCAGTGTGTTCAGAAAAGTGCATACCAATGACCACAAGGGGGTAGGATGTAGATCCCATTCTAACGACATATCCCATGAATTGCATATACTCCCCTACATGATGAAGCATTGAAGCTAATAGCAAAGGGAGCATATGACAGAGTTGCATTGTGAAAGGTTGGGAATTGGGATGGCATAGTACTATGGTCATTAGAGGAATTAAAGAAGAGAGAACCAATGGTATGATTGGTTTTATGCCTTATAGGTGAAGTTTCTAGAGTTAACAGATATTGCTGCGGTATTTGAGGCATGTTTATATTGGAAGCTTGCCAAAATTCTGCAATATAAAAATTGGTATGATTGTGAACGCTGGCAGCCAAACATACCCTACGTAAGGGCGTTTTGATCATTCTCTCTAATGTAATAAACTGAGTATTCAAATGAAAATATTGTGAATCGGCCTTGCTACCTGATATGATTCATAGCAAATTAAAAGAATTAAAGTGTATATACATGCTGAGGGAAACACCCAGGGGTCTTCCGGCTAGCTTCACAAGGTCGTAGGCTAGACGATATGGGTTTGAAGCATCACCCCTTCTAATTATTTGATATTAGGTCATTTTCTAATATTTGCTTTTTTTATATATTCATGCTGAGCCATATATGGGCCTGTTTGTCCAGAATCGTTAATATGTTGACACAGGACCTATGTTTTTTCTTTTCTTTTTATCTTTTCTGTGTCTGATAAAACTACTATTTTAACAAGTTTAACATCCCAGTTTCAACCAAAAAATAAATACATTGTGGAGATTATGGATACCCCATACCCACATGGCATGTACATCCGACTGGGTATAAGGGTACCATATGTAGATAGAATATCTTTAAGGGGCTCGGGTTAAATTTCTAACTTGTGTATCATGGAAATACCGGGGTCCTAGTCGGTTACGATTGTATTTTATCTTTTACTTGCCTATTCCGTTAGGAATATGGGCTGTATGTTGTAATACAGACTCCTCTCACTATATAAGGAGAGGTCCGGGTGCCTCTTGGGACATAACTTTTCTTCCAGATTATACATTCAATAACACACTCGGCGGATCAATCCCTGGACAGGAGTAGGGTTTTACTTCTCATTGAGAGGGCCTGAACCTGTATAAAATTCATTGTCTCTATACCCATCTATTTTTTCATCTTGATAGCCACCTCTTTTCTTATTGCCGAAATCTTGTTTCGACATACATGTTTAACATCCGGCCCGTTTAGTGTCAATCAACTGACAGGGACTACTGAAGGAAGAAAAAAAACAAGATGCAGCGTGGTATATATTGTGTGTTTAATAGGCGCCGTATGCCTTGTTAATTGCCCAGCCTGAGATTCATTGCATAGAAAAGAAATTGAGAGCCATATATATATGGGCCTGTTAGGCCAGAATCTGTCTATTGCTGTATCAATATAGCTCCATTAATTCAACTGACAAGGACTAACTGAGGCCGCATAACGGTTAATCTTGCTATATTCAAAATGGCATTCAATCTGCAACACAACGAGAGTTCTCCGTTTCATATTATAAGATCAAATTCTTCAAGTGTAACCATGTTAATAGAAAAATATAGCAACATTTTCAACACAAAATAAATATGTTGTAAATAAAAATATTCAACAATATATTTAATAAAACAAATTTGGTGTCATAGATGTTATTATATTTTTCTATAAGGTTGATCAAACTTGATGAGGCTTGACTTTTAACAAATCCAAAATGACTTAATATGAAACATAACAATGCACGAGTTTCTTTTTTTTGACCAAGAGAATACACAAGAGCTGACAACACTTAATTATATATGTTTTCAACAAACTTGTTAGTTTTATTTGTGAGTGTCCAGATTTTAGACCCAGAGAGCTTTTAAGGTGCTTGGGAGGTACCCAGGTACCTCTCAAACTACTCATATCCACCCTTGATTTGCTAAAGGGCAACTTAGGGAAAGCACTACAATGGTAATTTAGCAATTGTTTCAGCCGTAACAGCCTCTGTACTCATTCCTGGTTGTTTGCTGCTACGTCTAATTAATTTTTAGCCAGATTGACGAACTGGCCGCTGGATACAAGCCCCAATTCACTAATTCTCATTTCCACTTGTTGCTCGATACCATCACTATATGGGGGAAACTCTAATCACTATGTTTTCACCCACTATATCACTGCCACCTACGCAGGCTTCATCCACTAAACCAAATCTAATTAATTTCTTCTTGCCTCTAATGGTTGATATCTAAAATTTGACTTTTAGTCATTCTTGTAAACCCATTTGTGCGAAAGCAAGATATACTTTAATTTTAATCATGCTTTATTTCACAGTTACATATGGCCTTAGCTATTGATCAATTATCAGTTTATTGTCATTTACACAGTTTGTGATTAATGGATTACTGATCAATTACATAGCTCTTTCAGTATGTGCAATCGGCCTTCTCTTCCACCTCTAAACACATGTTTGTTCCCTGTAATCGATAACGGGAACTTCATAATACATCCGGGCCTCCGGGGCCATTCACCATACAGAACTGCTCCATGATCCCAAACAACAGATTTATGAAGAACAACTGAACTTCTTATACCGATCTAATATGATACTATAGACAAAATTACCGATCTAACCTTTCAACCAATCTATAAGCTAATACCTGGCCTACTTTTTAAGTACCTTTTTATAGGTACCTTGTATTGTAAACCATTAGATTAGGTTGGATCAACGGTCATCTTCATTTCCAAGCACCGGAGAAACTCTCTTTTTTCTTTTTTTAATAAAAAAGTCACTTTTTTCTTAAAAAGAAGTCACCAGCCTTCTCTGAGCCTTGGATGATAATTCAAGCTTAGAGAAAAATAAAACAAAATCCCACATATAAAAATAATTAAAATTATTATTCTAAAACTCTTTATAAACCACTTAAGATTATTTGAAGTCAAGTCCAATACTTCGGGAGTTAAGTAAATGCATGTGTTCCCATAAAATATGATGATATCGCGCATCGAATCGATTCAGTAGGTGGTAATACAAATAAACAATCCTTCACCTAAAACAGACAGATCATATATACCCTCCAAGCTGAAGCTGTATATAACTACCCAGTTTCGCTATACGTATTTGTCGCGTTATAACAATTTGCGATAATCAAATGCATAATACGTTATTGTTATTTCCCAACACATCTGGCTGGTTCCCTGTTTTTCTATTAGCCACGAGCTGCGCCCCGTCCACGCTTTGCATAACTGATAGTCCTGTAGTAGCCTAAAATATACTCTCTCCTATTTTTGTTTTTAATGTATGATATTGTTGACTTTAGAATAGATATATTTGATTATTCATCTATTCCCTCCATTTCACAATGTAAGACTTTCTAGCATTGCGCATATTCATATAGATGCTAATAAATCTAGATATTATTATATATATATATTTATTAGCATATATATGAATGTGAACAATGCTAGAAAGTCTTATATTGTGAAACAGAGAAAGTATAAATTTTAAAATTCTACTAGTATATAAAAATATAAGTTATGCTAAAAAGTACCTCCAATCATAAAAATCACAAGAAGATAAATCATCTATCTATCTATTATATACTAAAAGTCCATTAAACTTCCTATAAGCACTCCTAAGCCGCCACATGTCCTCCTACAAACGCTTCAAAGATGCCAAATGGCAGTCTAAAAATCTAACCGTTGATTTTCCTTTAAATTGCTGGGTCCAATATTTTCAACCATTAGATTAAATAAAAAAATAAAATCCTCCTCTCCACACCGGTCCCCACCTCCTCTATGTTCCCCTCCTCCTCCAGTTGGTACGTAAGGTACGTACTCCCTCTCTCCCCTCATCTCCCCTTCCCTTTCCTAATCTTCAATCTATCTATTATTATCTACTAAAAGTCCATTAAACACTGGTAAGTCACCACGTGGCGTTTTAAAAAATTTTGGAATACGGTGGGCCCATATTTATAACCATTAGATCTATTATAAAAAATACAATTAAATTATCTAAAAACTCGCATTGTATGTGCACGTATAGGTATAAAGAAACAAGTACGTCTATACTTTGATACGTAAGTACGACGCTGGGCTCACATAATTCTTTTTTTTCCTTTTTTTTCTCACTTATTAGATGGAAAACCAAACTGCCTATATTTATGATCGTCTCACTTTCCAAAAAAAAACTTAATTACCTACGTCATATACAATAGACAAAACGATAAATAAAAAAATATATCAATATATTAATAGTAAAATCAGAAAGAAATACTAATAAGAAAAATCATAAACGCCGGCACTTATTGTTGTCAATAGTCTTTAAATTACGATTTTGTTAAAAATAATACCACACAAAAATAAGTAGGTGCAAAAATTATAACTATTTTCATCACCTCCTCCTTTTTGTCCATCCCTGTCATTCAATGCAGGGTGTAGTGTTTACTATGCTATCGTAAATATCGCAGGCATATGCATATGGTTGAATTAAGATGGCGTCAGTAAAAGACCAATGTAGGCAATGTATCTAAAGTGACATTCTTACTAATGCAATCCTTTGTGGGTGTGCCCATAGTGAACTAAGTGTTAAAATGGTGCCATAGGCTGGTCTTTAGGTGCACGGCTACATCAATGTGGGACCCATGTTTCAGGGCATTACATAAGAAAGCTTTAGTAGTTATCGACTTCATCCGTTAGAGTGACATTTATGTTTATTTTTAACGGTATTATCGTATTATTATCCGGTAGAAGTGGTATGTTCAGACTATTTATACATAGATGTGGAAATAAGTGATTGACATCGAGTTATGCAGTGTAGATGATTTTTTAGTGTATTAATAATATATAATTTATTTTAGTGGTACTAATTCAGTTTCATTTATTAAAAAGGCACATAGCTTTAAGACAATAACAACAGGGGAGTTTATATATGACCACGACAAAATGATTTTTATTTAAATAAGAGAGACTACGAGACATTCCCGTGCGAATGCGCGGGCTATATTCCTTCCCGTGCGAATGCGCGGGCTATATTCCTTGTTATTATCTAAAGTTTTAAATAAGATGAGTACTCGTACGGATCGGATGTCCAAAATTCAATGCCATACTGGAGTAGATCTTGCGCCCATGCATGAGGACGATCCCATCGATCGTATCACATCACATGATAATGCACTGGAATCCTATTCCATCACTCTAATGATCATAATTAATGCGCTCTTGATCAAAGGCGAACGGTACCGTGGCAACGTCCCCTCTTTAAGCTGAACTCATTGCTCTGTACAATTGGCCTTCGAAATTGCAAAGTTTAGAAAACTGAGCAATTTCGGACATTGGAGTGTCAGACCACTACTCAGTGAAATGCAGGCTGCGGTACAAGGAGATTTCCAGGAGTATCCGGGATATTATCATAAACAAATATGTTGCTAAATACTCCCTCCGTACTCGTAAAGGAAATCGTTCAGAACAGCGACACGGTCTCCAAAACATAACTTTGACTTCTTATTTCTATAAAAATATTTATTGAAAAGTGATATATGTATACTTTTATGAAAGTATTTTTCAAGACAAATCCATTCATATAACTTTTACATTTTAAACTTAACAACTTGAGAGTTATTCATGATTTATATTCCCAAGGTTTGACTTAAACATTGTCCTAAACGACTTCCTTTACGAGTACGCGGGGAGTATTTCTATAAACTTAGCTAAAGTTAAAAGGAGGTTGACTAAGGCAGCGTTCGAGAGGGTGAAAGAGTGAGTTTGTTTGTTTTGTTTTTCGCGCGCACGTTTCTCAAACTACTAAACGGTGCATTTTTTGCAAAAATTTTCTATAGGAAAGTTGCTTTAAAAAATCATATTAATCCATTTTTGAAATTTAAAATAGTTAATACTCAATTAATCATGAGTTAATAGCTCACCTCGTTTGCGTATCTTCCCAATCTCCTCAATCCCCTTCTCCTCAAACACACCCTAAGAAAATAATCAAAATTAACATCATTTAATATGAAACGACGAGGGAGTATATAATATAATAATAAATTCGCGACGAGGGAGTATATAATATAATAATAAATTCGAAATGCTAAATGTCATTGTACAAAAATTTAGGGGCAATATTTTACAGATTTTAGACTGTTGGATTGGTGCCAAGATTCGTGCCCGCGCTTTTTCTCCCCCAACCCTAACGAGCTCTCACTCTTCTCCGGTGCCGGCGATGCCCCCAACTCCGACAGGGGACATATATATGGATTAGGATTTGGGGTTGGATTGTTAGAGTATGAGTGGGGATGTGGCGGGGGAAGAAGGTAGTTCCCCAAGGCTTAAAGGGATGGGCGTGGGCAGCGGTGGGCGGTGAGGCACCAATGGTGGCACTAGAGCCATAGGGATGGCAGGAGGCGGTGGGCCAACGTTAGCGGCTGGGCAAACGAGACTGGTTAGAAGGCAACAGCCGATGGTGCCGTATCTGGCGACCGGGAGCCACCAGAGACGGGGAAGACGGCGAAACAAGGGACTCGGCGACGTTGCCTTGGGAAAGAGAGAGGAGGAGGGGCAGAAGGCCGACCAAGGTGGGAGAGGGGGCTCATCGGTGCTGTTGACCCCTTCTGACCAGCTGGAGAGGTAGCGGAGGAGCAGGTGACAGAGCCGAAGGTTTTGCGTGAGCGCACGAAAGCGGCGGCGATGGGCGGGATTGAGGAAGACAAAGAGAAAAAAAGATTTGGGTATATATGTTTGCATGAATCTCAAAGCGATCCAATGGTATATATTTGCAAGATTTAAGAGGGTCTCAGTCAAAATCCATAATGACTGTCCTATAATAAATTTCGAAAGTTATTCTCATAAAGCTATTTTGGTCATTTAGACAAAATTGTAAAGTATTAACGAAGGCTAACCGGACGGTGATGGTAAATTATAGAAGTTAAACAAAACCAATTGCATATCGTAGAACGTGATAAAGTCAGTGATGGATCATAGATATATGACAAACTCAATAGCATATAATGTATTCTCACACCTTCGGCTCTGTCTCCACATGACACTATACGCATGGCAACTTGATACGATGAGACGCCCCTACTATACCTCGGGACAAAAGTCACAAAACTCGATGCTCTCTCCAAGTCTCACCTGGTCCCACGCGAAAAACCATGTGGCCACCCATGTCCATACATAAAACAACTCCGCCATGCGCCCCACGCGTGCATCTCCTGCTATAAAAACGAACATCTCCACAGTACACGAGTGCCCATTGCCTTCCAAGCACAGCAGCTCATCACTGAGCTGACCAGAGAGAGCCGGAGATGGGATCGACGGCGACGGCGAGGCGGCAGCACCACGCCGTGATGGTGCCGTACCCGGCGCAGGGCCACGTCACGCCGATGCTGAAGCTGGCCAAGCTGCTCCACGCGCGCGGCTTCCACGTCACCTTCGTCAACACCGAGTTCAACCACCGCCGCCTCCTCGCCTCCCGTGGCGCCGCCGCGCTCGACGGCATCGTCCCCGGGTTCCGCTTCGCCGCCATCCCCGACGGCCTCCCGCCCTCCGACCCCGACGCCACCCAGGACATCCCCGCGCTCTGCTACTCCACCATGACCACCTGCCTCCCCCACCTCGACGCGCTCCTCGCCACGATCAACGCCGACGCCGCCGCGGCGCCGCCGGTGACGTGCGTCGTCTGCGACGGCGTCATGTCGTTCGCGTACGACGCGGCGAGGCTGATCGGCGTGCCGTGCGCCGCGCTGTGGACGGCCAGCACGTGCGGGCTCATGGGGTACCGCCACTACCGGCATCTCGTGGAGCGGGGCCTCGTGCCGCTCAGGGACGCGGCGCAGCTCACCGACGGGTACCTCGACACGGTGGTCGACGGCGCGCGCGGCATGTGCGACGGCGTCCGGCTCCGCGACCTCCCGAGCTTCATCCGCACCACGGACCGCGGGGACACCATGCTCAACTTCCTCATGCGCGAGTGCGAGCGCCTCTCCCTCCCCGACGCCATCATCGTCAACACCTTCGACGACCTCGAGCGCCAGGCGCTCGACGAAATGCGCAGGGTCCTCCCGCCGCCCGTCTACGCCGTCGGCCCGCTCCTCCTCCAGGTCCGCCGCGCCGTCCCCGCGGGCTCCCAGCTCGACGTCGCCGTCGGCTCCAACCTCTGGAAGGAGCAGGGCGGCCTTCTCGAGTGGCTCGACGGCCGGCCGCCGCGCTCCGTCGTGTACGTCAACTACGGCAGCATCGCCGTGATGACGAACGAGCAGCTCCTCGAGTTCGCCTGGGGCCTCGCCCACAGCGGCTACCCGTTCCTCTGGAACGTGCGCCCCGACCTCGTCAAGGGCGACGCCGCCGTGCTGCCGCCGGAGTTCCTCGCCGCCGTGGAGGGCCGCGGGCTGCTGACGACGTGGTGCCCGCAGGAGCAGGTGATCGAACACCCTGCGGTGGGCGTGTTCCTGACGCACTCCGGGTGGAACTCGACGCTGGAGAGCCTCGCCGCGGGCGTGCCGATGCTGAGCTGGCCGTTCTTCGCGGAGCAGCAGACGAACTGCCGGTACAAGCGGACGGAGTGGGGCGTCGGGATGGAGATCGGCGGCGAGGCGCGGCGAGGGGAGGTGGCGGCGCTGATACGGGAGGCCATGGAGGGGGAGAAGGGGGCGGAGATGCGGCGGCGCGCGGCGGGGTGGAAGGAGGCGGCGGCGAGGGCGGCGCGGCCGGGTGGGCCCGCGGAGTGTGGGCTGGATCGGCTCATCCACGAGGTGCTCCTCGCTGGTGGGAACAAGGGTGGTCAAAGGCTAAGCTAGCTAGCCGTTTGACGCACGTGACTGTGGGAATTAATAATGTGTGGACATGTGTATTTGAATTCCATGTGAAATTCGAAATGATTCGTCAAACAATTTAATTTATGTAGAAATTCCTACGAAATTGCCTTGTTCCAAAACATCGTGAGCTAGGAGCTCGAGAAATGGATCTTTTTTTTTTTTTACAAACATAGACGATTAAAACACACGTACACTTACTCCGATGAACGCATGTACGCACGCTCTACTCCAATAGTTAGCACATTCGAAAGATTTTAACGATATATCTTTAGATTCACGAATTCCCTATAAACACATCGGTATCAACGGGCATGTCACTTTCTACTGAAGGAATAATTAGATGCATGGTTGGAAATTTCGGACTAGACCCCTCTGATACGATATTATTTCAGCCGAAAATTTTTATTTTTTAAAAATTTTTCGTGAATTTTGGTAATATTTGTTCGAATTCAACTAAATTTTGTTCAAAAATGTCGGAAATTTCGGTGAGGTCCAATCAAATTAGCTAAACCGAAGTTTAACCCTGATTAGATGTAAATACGAGCACACTTAATATAAAACACATGTTACTTTCAGTGACGAATTCCCACTACAGGATGATACACATTTGGAGGCGAGCTAATCAGCCTCAAAATCCCAAAAAATCCGCCTCAGAATATGTATTGAGGCTAACATTCACTGCCTCGGATACTCCTGCCTCAAAATAGTATATTGAGGCAGGCATAAGAGTTGGCCTCTAAATGGTGTATTTGAGGCTAACCATGTATGCCTCAGAATTTGATTGAGGCATACCGCATGCCTAAATGCTAGGGTACGCTATCAAGGCTATTACTGCTACCTCAAAACAAATTGAGGCAACTGTAACCTGCCTCAATGTAGGATGCATCAAATTAATTATATTTCCTAGATTATTATTGTGGGAAATACACATTTTCATCATCATGAAAACTTGACAATTGAAACAATAAGAAATTAAATAGTATCCAAATCACTTCATTTCATATATTAGCAGTACATCCAATCATACATGTCCAATAAATAATACATAGCATCTCATCCGTCACTTAGACTATAACAACATTCTGGTGGTCTTAATATAGGCAGTAAAGTGAACTAATATGTCTGAACTCCAATTCATATGTGGCATTTACAAGTGTTGAGACAATCAACTACTCAAAAGTGTAGATATATAATTACTGCTCATGTTTGAGCTATCTCTTCTAAGAAGTTCTCGCCAATTTTCTATAGTTGAACATGATCGACAATCATCACCGTTTGAGAGAAACTCGAGCACCTGGAGTGTAAATATGTAAAATTCAGTTAACACAAACAAACAATGTCACTATCTTTATTTAAATAAAGAACATAAAATATGATCATGAGCATGGAAATTGAGTTTACTACCAAAGAAAAATTGACAAAACAATCCAAAGTATAGCAGGAACTAATTATACAGAGAAGGAAATGCTAGAGACCTTATATTAAACATTTTGAACAGAAGTACATTTCTATGTAAAATAGACTGCACCTATTGAGGTTTTAAAGTATATGGCAATCCAAATTACAATAGCATTTCTATCTTTTGCATACTTATATTTTTCTCAATGAAATTTCCAGAATAAAAATGATGTAAATACTCTATATATACCCAACATAAATGGCACATATACCTGTTTTTTTCACTTCCCCATTGCACTGAGGTGACACTTCTTCAACCTTTCAAATTGATATTTACCATGTTAGACTTGCTATGTAAACTAAGCAATAAAACAAAGAAGCCAAGAAAGGAACATACTAGTTGAGATGGCCATGCAATGCAATGACCAATAGCGTCTCTAATATAGTTCAAATTTCTGTGCGGCCGGAACAATTCAGCATCTCCACATATAAGACTGTCTATCACTACTTTGTAGCACTCCCTTCCCAGCATTGTTCCTCCGACCATTTCTAAGGGGTCTTGACTTTGAATAGTAGCTCTTGCAACACGGTTATATGGACGAACAATTCTCTTAAGAAAGACATCCCTTCCAACCTATTTCAAAATGTGGCCACATCAGATTTTATTACAGAGTAGAAAGTAGAATAGTTGCTACTGTTTTGTAGTAATAAAAAAGAACTAACCACATTTTCACAAGTTAATGCTGCCCTTTTGACCTTAGCATGTTTAGTTGTTCCCACATTGGCCCCTTCAATTTCAGTAGGCTTGTTGTTATTGTACCTGGCCATATGCTTCTGTACCCCCTGTTACACAATAGAAGATGTTACTGTTGTCAACCTATTAACATGCATTAAGCAACAGAAATGCATGGTGGTAATATAGTGCGTTCCAAATAAATACCATATATCCATATACAAACTTCAGCAGCAATTTGAGTGATCACAGTTGGAACTTTAGAGCGTTTACCTGTGGCATGATTGCTTGTTCTTTCTCCACAACGTTTTTTTTTGTCATTTTTGGTTGCTTGGTACAATTGTGATTGTCCACATCTTTTTCTACCCCCTGTTGTACATTACATGTAGCATCAACCCTTCTCAATGAATCCTACAAGACTTAAGATATGTTACAGTTTGACTTGAAAAATGAAGTAAAATCGATGTTATTCAGCTCACCTTCGTAACATGCATATTTTGATTAACTTGCGATTCTCTGGCAATTCCTGGTTGCACCTATATTCAACAAAAAAAAAATAAGTCTATACTAATTCCAAATAATACTAGTGCATTGACTTGAAAAATATGAAGCAAAGTCATCGTTATTTACTCACCATCCCATCATGTCTGTTATGATTAAGTTGAGATTCTTCAACAATTCTTGGTTGTACCTATATTTTAAAAAATAATTCTTAATGCCGCAAACAATACTAGTGCATTGACTTGAACAAGATAAAGTAAAGTCAAAGTTATTGTTAGTGCATCGTACTAAGCACAACTACTATCTGTTCGAGAAGAGCTTGAGCAGGGGACAAACAAAGAAGAATAAAGCAACCAACTAGCTACGAGAAGAATAAAGCAACAAGCAAGCTAGATGGCTACCTGCATTTCATTCACCAAAAATCATATTTTAAACTAACATGCACCAGCTTCTAGACTATTCTAGACCATGTTCTAACTTTAGGACTATTCTAGAAGTACTTCAGACGAAGGAAATGAATTAGTTTCCATTAGCTCACCTTCCTAGCATGTTTGTTCAGACTAAGCTGCAATTCTCTAGCAATTCTTGGTTGTATCTGTATTCAACAAAGGAAAAAAACCATTAGATGAAACTAGACTAGCACATTGAGTTGAAAAATATGGAGAAAAGTAAATGTCATTGAAGTTACCTTCATAGCAGGCCTCTTCTGATTTAGTTGCAATGCTTCAACAATTCTTGGTTGTATCTAAAATCAAGGAAAAAAGATAGAAGTTTATAGTTCCTGAATAATAATACCAGTACAATTGAGGTTATGCAAAATGAACTATGATCTTTTATATTGTTTGAGGCGGATGAGCATGAGTGCTCCTCAGTTGGCTTGTTCAAGGAATGCCTTTGTTCAGGAGAAGTATGCTTCATAGCTTTAAATTCTGCCATTTTCTCTGCAAGTCGTCTCTCCATTCGTTCTTCCATTCTTTCTTCCAGCTGTTGCATCCCTTCTTTTAAAGCACATACTTCTTCTTCTGCTCTATGTCTTGCTTCTCTCTCCAACTGTAAGCTTGTTCTTTCTGTTGATTTAGTTCCTGGCAAACCAAGACTAAATATAAAACACATGTTACTTTCAGTGACGAATTCGATCCTCGATTCGTTATTATGCCATTTAGTTTTATGACGTTTGGTAGGAGGATTGTGTTGCTTAGTGACAAAAATGAGATGTTCGTCATTGAGACCAAAGACAAATTGACATGAACTAATCCAATGATGTATCATGACAAATGTTTTTCTATAAGAGACCAACCGGGACAAATATTTTTTTATAAGATACCAACCGGCAAATGTTGTAAGTTCATGATTGAAAGCACCATGGCCTGAATTTGTAAGCTGTCAAAAATTACTTAATGTTTTTAGAATTTATAATAATGTGCAAAAATGAATTAAGTTTAATGAAGTAAACAGGGGAATAAAAAATTATTAATAAATCACGGTGCGAGTTATTTTTCCTAAATTATCCATAAACTAAAATACTATATGAAATTTTAGTGGAATTTTCAGAGCTATATTATTAATTTTAGTAATACATGAATTATTTATGTAATTTTTGGTGTTCCTACCCTTCGCCCTCTGTAGTAGGTTTGGTACTTCCTCCGTTTCACAATTTAAGTCATTGTAGCATTTTCCACATTCATATTGATGTTAATGAATCTAGACATATATATCTATCTAGATTCATTAACATCAATATGAATGTGAGAAATACTAGAATGACTTATATTGTGAAACGGAGGGAGTAGGTTTTTAGTGTTACTACACATCTAGATTGCAGTGTAGACCAACCTGCATAGTCCAAACATCAAAATTGAGCACAGTTGAAATTCAGCGTCACTAAACCAATTTTGCCACAGAACAAGATACTACATACAGTACCACATGGTGACAAGAATTGAACACAATTCCTTCAGCTTAGTCAAGACGTCCATAAGAGGATTGTGCATAGGTGAGTTCTAGGCAAAAGGAACTGAATCTGAGATATATACAGGAATCTATATGCAGGGCACATATTTCATAACTTGGATTAGTCGGTCACACCATCCAGAACGGCTCTTGCGGTTTTAGGCAAAATGGAACTGAAATATGAACAGGCAGAATAGCTCCAAGATGGCATCTATATAGACAGACACTGCACAGATTTCGCCATCCAGAACTCAGCTCTTTCTTGGTCCGTAAAATACTGATTACGACCATGTTAAGTAGAGGATCATCTTCATTAATTTGATGGACACCTCCAGATGAACAAAGAAAAGATATATACTGATTCAGAGCGATGCAACCTTGTAGGCTGTTCCTGTAATAGAAGAAAAAAGTGTTCAGCGCCATTTAGCGTGCTAGGTTTAATGTCTCTTGTTTACATGAATATGTGTAGGTAAGCTATGAACATGTGGAATCATATCATAACTGTCTATGCGCTGAAAATAGAATAACTTACATCGGGTGGAACGAGTCCACGATTTATAGGCTTGTGTGTTGCAATTTGCAACTGAAGGACTGAGGCTTTTCTGCAAAGAGGTTATGTGCTGTGGCTGACGGGAGCTGCCCTGTGTACACCGTGCTAACTTTTTCGGGCTCAAGGTGGCAATTTTCCCAGCCGCTTACGCGCACGAGAAGTGAGCCGGTGGTTTCGGTGGAAATGCATCCGATTTCATTTAGCACGGTATTGTATTTCTCTTGGATGACGAAAGAATGGCTGCTTGCAGCTTTGTGAACATCCTGGAATGGCTGTCCAAGACTTTCTTCATCACTTCGGTCTTCTAGCCTGGTTGAATGAGCAGCGACTCAAAATTGAAGAAACTTTTTTTTTGCAGTAGGATTTGACAGAATTGATGAACAAAAAAAGGAGCATCAGCAACAAAAGAGTGTAATGGGGGAAGGATCCGAAACAAAGCAACAATAGTTTGATTAATTGATTGATATATATTTGTGGAGATGTCAAAACAACAAGGCAGCAATACAAATAAGTCAACTTTAGGGTTTTAGTATAGTCCCTGAAAACCAGAAAATTGCAAATCAATAATCAATTTTTGGCTGTCTGAAGAGGCTGGTAGTCATAAGATCTGATTTTGAAGGTCAGGTTAATTTTCAGACTTCTGTGAGAACGACTGTGAAAGTTCAGAATTGGAAATTCGACTTCTTCCTGACCAGAACTGCATCCAAGCATAGGACATACGGAAGGTGCAAAATAGATATTTTACATACATGTCGGGGGATGCATCGGGGTTGTAGTCTTGCTCCTACAGGATAGCAGCTGAATTATAAAGGAGCAAGTGAACACAAATAATTGCACACCACATGCCCCCATGGACATACCTCAGCAATGAACTCCCATTTTTCATCCTTAAGAGATTGCCGTACAACATCACCATGATCATACACAATCTGGGTTTCAAACAAAAGAAAAGAGAATATCTAAATATGAAGTCAAGTGAAAGGAAGCAAAAGAAACGGTGCCCAAATTAATAAATGGAGCATGGAAAGTGCAGACAAAGCCCACATGCAAAATGTTCACCTCGTGTGTTTCTGAAGAAGCATCAAATGACTTAACCAATCCATTGTAGAACCTGCAGAGCATGCAATGAATTCAAAATTAATAAGAGAAGCCTAAAACATACACACATAACTCCAGTATAACTCATGAGAGTTCGTTATAAAACCAGAGGACTAAAGCAATGGAAGTTCAATAAGAACCAGCATTAACAATTGAACAATATAGCAAATGGTAAAACATTGGTACATAGCTCCATACACCAGGTTTAAGTCACCAAAAGTTTTATATAAACAAGTCAAATGAATAAACAACAAACCATTGAGCACTAATTATAATATAGATGCATGTTTTAGAACATCTCTTCAAATAAGAAACATATTTGATGATTATCACACTTACATTTCATCAGCAGGCCACCGTACTTTGATTCTCGAGCCGACAATGCTACCGTCAAGAGCTTTTTTATTTGAATTAGGAGCCTGACAAGAGGACATAAAGCTTGTAACTGAAACAGAGAGCATGGTGGAACAATAATGTTTACTTTTGACATTCAGCAATTAGGCACGCATACCTCTTTAGTTCCCTGTACAATTTCCGGTTTCAACTCATCCCCACTATCTGCTGGTTGTCCTATAGTTTTACCCATCATGGTCGAAGATTTAGGAGACACTACTTCCTTCTTAATAATGAAATAGTCAGTGCGGTTGACCAATAAGATGATCATAGCATGGACAAAACTTTCAATACAACTGTTAGAACTCTATGAACTCTCTGTGACAGATTACCATTGCCAATCATAAAGCTGTAGAACTTTGTTCAAATGAAGATGATAAACTTTTCAACAACACAATGATCATCAAACAATGGGGATATAAGCTATACATTTGAAAACGATGAGCTATGGTTCTACTAACTGTAAACAGTAGTTTCCACCAGCCACTTCAAATACGAAGACCCCCAAAAGTGAATTATGATTAAGTAAAACAGATATTCAACCTTTAACTGGTAATACCCATGTATGTGTGGTGTGCAGTGCAAACAACTCAATATATTGGCTGGTAATAAAAGTACTACTTTAAAATTGAAATCCTAATCAGTGTGTTGGTTACATGATAGTAATATTGCAATGATCAGCTAGTTGGAAATATATTACATAGAATATATAGGTTAAATTTCACAAAACCCAGTTTTCAAGGCATTCATAGCACAAAACCATAGGTACTACAATTTTTTTTCAAGGAACCCTATGTTTTGGGGCAGTAACCATTAGGGCAAAAATATTATCCAAATATGTAGAAGTAGTAAAGCAGTTTAACTGACCATGTCATGCATAAAAGCACCAACATTGTTATCTCCAGCAACTATAGCATCTTGGAGAAATGATGTAACAAGATTGCTATACTCGGTTATGGGAGCACCCTGAAGTAGTTTGATGAACACTGGCTTTAACTTTTCATGGCAGAGTCCTATTACCCTCTCTGCAAGTACAAAAGATGCTGGAGGAGTTTCCTACAAGCCAAGTTGAAAACTTTAGTGAAGATGATGTTATATTGTTGATACAAACAATGTATGGACCAAATTACTTTTTCTTCCTTTTTAACATTCTGAAGCAGGCAGGATGCCAGATCTTTAATTAGATCTTGTTCCATATCAGTAATATCTTCGATCACAAACTTCATTATGGTTTCCATATAGGATATAACATGCTCCTGATGAGTATTGCTGAAATAAATGAAAAACGTTAAGGAATGAAAGGGTAATAAAAGCACCTGAAAATTTTAATAAAGCATACACAAGACAAAAACATGCATGCACACATTTAGAGGAAAAGGCGTCTGCAATATACACACAAATAGAGGGATTCTTGAAGTAACAAACTGCAGTGACATTGTTATGGTCAGTATAACCGATCAGCTTAACAATTTAAGTGAAATGCATAAAGCATGCAAACTACATAGAAAAGCCATCTTTACAATGTTTCCCTGAATCAGAGTAACTTTAAACATGGTTATAACCTGCATCCTTCACCTTCTCTGTATATTCCACAACCATAAGTCCATAACTATGTCATATAAACTGCCACAGTCATTCATACACATCTTTTAAAGTCAAGAACAGGACTGCAACATCTCTGTAATCCATTTGACAGAAATTATGACAGAATGGACACAAGTATGGCAGAAAAACAGAGAAAGAAGTTGCATACGATACGGTGCGGAAGAAATGGTGAAACATATCCCGTATCAGATCATTGCAGTCAAGATCTAACAACAAGGCACAACCCCGTATCCTTGCAAAAGTTCCAAGCATTGAAACCCTTGTTCCATAGGAGGGGCAGTCCACATCATCCAGTTCACAGAAGACCCCAACAACAAGCTTGAGAACATCCTGAAACAAGGTAAGAGATAAAGGTCAGTAATACACTCAAACACCACCATTTCATCCCCAGAAGAACAAGAAGAGAAAGTCACCTTCATCACATCATCATCATAAGGGGGATCCGGCGCGCGGATCTTGATCAGCGTGGTTAAACACGACGCTACGGCGAGCTTCACTCCGGGGTCAGTGTGATCCAGTAGCTCTTTCTTAATCAATGCTCTCATAACAGGGATAAGAGCACTGTGAATTCTGTCTACCTCACGCTGATTCACTCTGTACAACAATTTGGCTGCTTCCTGCATAAAAGAAAAGAAATTCTAAAAAAAGTCTCTACATGGTCAATCAGATCCAATCCAAACAATACACTTCTGTAACCACAGTCAAGCCAAACAACACAACAGCTAAATAAAGTCTTGTTCAAAATTTGATTTATTTTTCAAAGAAGGCAATAGAGAGCTAACTAAAGATTAGAGTCCATTATAACAATCCAATGCTGGAGTAGAGATTCTAGTATTGCCGAAACTCCTACTTTTGCAGCACCCTAATTACTTCTAATTGAAATGGTATTACTCGAGAGTTGATGAATAGTACATAATAAATCAAGGGTTCGAACTGGGGGGCAGAGCTCACCTGGAGCAACCTGAGCAGCTCGCCGTCGTCCGGAAGCGAGCTCAGGCGGGCGCCGACGTCGCGCAGCCGCCGCCGCACCTCCACCTCCGCGGCGTCCCGCTCCATTCGGCGGCGACACAGTCGGAGAGAAGCAGTAGCACTGTTTGAGTGAAGGGGACTGTGGTTGTAGCCGGTGCAGCGGAGAGACTGACAACGTTTCTCTCTGTTCTTTTTTATGTTAAAAGATCCTTTTGATATCGTATCACCCAATTTCTTCTATATCAAAAGGCAGAACAGTACCCAGATCAAACTTTTATAACTTTAACAGTCCATATCTTTAAAACTATTTAATTTAAAGGCACTAAAACAGTATATACATATTTGTCTTACAAAATGAGTGATAATTTATTTATCTCTTGTATATATATTATGATAGAAAAATATAGTCAAAGAAAGATTTCAGAGATCGTGTCATTGTTCAATGCGTCTAATAATTATGGAACTGGAGGGAATAGGCAAAGAAAGCATATTAATGTTCTTGTCGAATGAGAAGTGGGACGGCAGATGATATTGGAACTAATAGATGGGTCTTAGCCCATTTAAAGATTAATTCTTTAGAAAATAAAAAAAAAACCCACATCATAGGAGGTATGTACGGGAGTATCACCTTACCGATTCTAGAAGAGAGACCTCCTTAAAAGGAGAGTGCTCTCCTATTCAATTGAGACATGTGTAGTTGAGAACTAGATAAGGCTTGTTTTGGTCAGGCTGGCCAGGTAGCATATGTACGCGATATACTCGTGAATGGTCTATCAAAATTGGTTCCTCATCTTTATGCAGACGTGACTTTTTTAGTTTTGTTTTGCTGCAAAATTCAGTATTTGTTTTTCTAAACCTAGCGCATAGAAACACATCGTTGGTACGTAGAGCGGCGTAGAGTCCGAATAAGTTACGTATGACAGTTTTGTTTTGTTGTAAAATTCGGTGTTTGTATTGTAAACCTAGATTTTGGAAATACATCGAATAATCCGGTGCATGAAGTGGCGTGGAGTCCGGATAAGTTATGCGTGACTTATCCGGTTCGGTTACGTGGTGTGGAGATCGTGCAGGCATCCTGATCACGCGTCATGTTATCTCTATAAAACCAAGTTGTCGCCTCCTTGCAACATATGCGAAAGCAATCTAGGGTTTTCTATCTCTCTATATACTACGTCGCTGCTCCTAGTCTACTCCATCCTGTTTGTTAACATGAACCGATATCAGGAGAGTATGTCTCCGAAACCTTCGTCTTTAACATCCTACACAGGGTGAAGGTAACAATAAGGTTTTTTGCGAAGCTCTTCACGTGACTGCTTGTTGTTCGTCCGCCACGGCTCGATCATCTTCCTCTTCGTTCAAGTGTTACGCACCGTTATCAACGCATAGTACCGCGAGTTTTTCATGCTGTGCAGTTGAACTTTCAAAATCCTTGGTACACATTGACAATATTTTACATATTAGATATGTTCATGTTTTATGTCTATTTTACATTTATAGATTATATGATGCGATTATGTTAATTTATATTTTTAATATCATGATTAAATCTAATGTGCTTATATTTCCAATAACGAAAGTGAGATGGAGATAATTTAAATGGAGCGTGGTTTTAAATTCTAGAAATGTATTTTTTTTTTGGACGGAAGTAGTATTTTACTATCGCTCTTTGGTTTTGGATCGTCGTGAAAACGAGAATCATGGTGTTTAAAGTTAGCTCAACTATTAACTTATAAATTATACTAATAGAAAGAAATTAATCCGGTAGTTGAGGTGTCAGGTTGATAGTATAAATATATATTATCTATTTAGAATATATGAACGGTGCAAATTTGATTTTACTACCACGTGATAGCCTAACATTTTCTTTTCGAAAAAACAACAATCGGGACGTGTAATAAAGAGAATATTCTTTTTACAAATAATAGTATTTAATAAAAATAGCAAAAAAATATATATCCTCATTCTAAAATAATAGATTTAGTACATGTTGTTTTGGCGGTTCGACAAGACGTTGTTAACGTCAAAATTTGGTAATATTCTTTAGCGGATTCGGTTAATTAATCAGCCGATGGAAATATTATCCATAAGAGTCCAAGTTCTGAACCATGAATACCATAGCATGGCAATTTAATTATATCCATTAATTAGGCATCATTTAGTAATTTTGGAAGTTTTGTCTAGTGTCCGATTGGGACTTATATCTATCCTTTTAACTTTAGGAAACTTGTGTCAGGTCCTATATGGATATATCTACCCATGGGTATAAATAGTTGTTTCCGTATGCCTATCATTGCCTATAGGTGATCGAGATACACCTATACTTAGTCCTTGACCAGTAGATCATAGCGATCTCTCACCACCTAAAAATTCATCTTTACGTGATCGAGATACGCCTACACCTGGTCCTCGACCAGTAGATCGTAGCGATCTCTCACCATCTAAAAATTCATCTTCAGGTGATCGAGATATGCCTACACCTGGTCCTCGACTAGTAGATCATAGCGATCTCTCGCCACCTAAAAATTCATTCGAGATATGCCTACTCCTGGTCCTTGACCAGTCAGTTATAGCAATCTCTCGACATCACACGACGACGATGAAACTCGAGATCCCCAGACTTCTAGAGGGCCCGAGGATAAGGTAGTAGATCTAGGAGCCGAACCTCCGACTACGATAATCCCTCACCGACTTCGTCGTCGTCAGGAGGCAGTTCTCGCAGGTCACGAGAACGCCGTCCATCCATTATTCTGGATCCCCTTCAGGTGGTCGAGGTATGACTACGACTGGTCTTTGACCAGCAACGTAGCGATCCTCACACCACGACTTCTAACGGTCGAGGTACGACTACGACTGGTCTTTGACCAGCAAAGTAGCGGTCCTCGCACCACGATTTCTAATGGTCGAGGTACCACTACGACTGGTCTTCGACCAGCAACGTAGCGTTCCTCGCACATATATTTCAAACGATCGAGAGATACTCACTTCTGGTTATCAACCAGTAGGATGTAGCGATCTCTCGCACCTTAAACTCCATTGGTCGAGTTATTACTATAACTGGTCTTCGATCAGCAGTGCAGCGTATTGTCACGCCCCGAACTAGCCCTGAGCGGAACTAGCTCGTGACGCTCCAAATTAACCTGTTAATCGATACCAGTCCCAGGAAACAGTGCTGGTATCACAGGAAGACAGCATATCACAGCAACAGAGGTCTCTTTATTATAGAGTAGGATTACAGTCATGTTGGGCTGCGGACAGACCCCGAGCTCACAACTGCATTACAAAAGAGGAAGCGGAAGCCAAGACTTGGACCAAACATCACAGGCGCGACTTGGGAACTAGGCCGAAACCCTAAAACTCTTCGAAGCCAACTTGCTCCTGGAAGAACTCCTCGTCAGCGGGATCCACATCACCTTCTTCAGCAACTGGGGGGGGGGATTATTTATATAGAGCAAGGGTGAGTACAGGAGTACTCAGCAAGCCATGGGAATTTAAGTGTTTAATGCAGGCTTCAAAGGAAAGGCTGTTGTTTTCGCAATTGGTTTTATTTAAACTCTTTTTTGGAATCATCTAGGTGAGTGCTTCTCAAACGACACGGATGAGACAGTGCGTCTCGTCCAGTCGGAGTATGTGCAATGTATCAGTCTTTAAAACAGGGTTGGCATCAGGCCAACAGCTTTCAAACGGCCAACCGGCCAACATCCTTTTAAACGGCCAACAGGCCAACAGCTTTTGAAACGGCCAACAGGCCAACAGCTTTTGAAACGGCCAACAGGCCAACAGCTTTTCAACGGCCATCCGGGCCCGGCTGATCCCATCAGCCACAGGTTTCCAAACAATGAAACCAAACCACATCAGCTTTTCACAAAGCAGTTGTCAAACAAAACTACGCTAGGAATCACCTCACATCCGCCCATGACCGTGGGCACGGCTGTTCGAACAGTTTGCTAATCCTCTGCAGAGGGGGTACACTTTACCCACACGACATTACTAACCCGAATCATCCAGCCCGTGTATAACGGCCACGTCTGGTTGACCTAAAGGCTTTCATGACAAGGCATTTCGAAAGCCGACACAGGTTCGCCATATGCCGACGAGGGGGGTCCCAGACCGACAACAGGTTAGGTCCCAGACCATGCTGTGCCAGGAAGCTCGGGGGTCCTCCCCGACACCACCCCGAAGAATCCACATGCCTCTCGACATCAAAGCTCCCCCGATTAGCAATTTACTCAGCCAGGGGTGTCCCATTCCACCCATGTGGTTGCACATGTCTTATGTTTGGATGAAATTCCAAGGAATCGGTCCTTAATTGCAAGAGCAGGGAACCGTACTCCCAGTACGTTCCCTGGTCCGCGATTTTCGAAACTCATTTAGTTCGCAAACACCGACCCAGGTGTCGGGTTTTCCAAGTCTTTCGTAAAACCTCAAGTTTTACCCATCATTGAATATTTTAAGTTTTGGGGGAAAGGTGTTCCGAAGTACGTGCCCGAGGGCCCGCACATCGAAGCACAACAGTCGACAAAGGAGTTTTAAGTATTCAACAAGTCATGGAGGGTAATTGCAGCAATGTGGGATTGGGGCCGACGGGATATCCCGTAAATCACGGCCATTTACTTGTGTGGGTCCTAACCATGCAGTATTTGCGGAAAAGAAATACTTAGATTTAAATTATAGGTGCAAGATGATCAAAGGTGACTTGCCTTGCTCGAGACCTTGAGCTTGATCTTCGAAATCCTCGCACTGCGGGTCTTCGGGCTCCGGAACTACACGCGGAACGGGACAACTCAACAAACAGCGAAAATAAAGCCCTATTATTGACCTCTAAGCGTGCCATTAAATAGATCTCGAGATTTGGGGAATTTTGGAAGTTGAACGGAGTCAATTGGATACACGGTTGAGAAGATATTGAATTTCTAAGATTATTGGATTTTTGGACTAAAGGAAAAAGGAAAAAGGATTTAATTAAATCCTTTTTAAAAGAAAAAGGAATTAAAGGAAGGAGGGACGGGAAATAGACTTCTCGGGCGGCTAGGGCGCGGCCCAAGAGGGAAGTCGGCTCGGCCGGGGCTAAATGGGCCGGCCGGCCCAAGAGGCGGCCCATTACGCGCGGGCGCGGGCGGAGAGAGGGAGGCCGACGCGGGTGGACGCGGTCCACCGCGCGGGACCCACATGGCGGCGGCCTGGTCCACCGTGGAGAGGGCGCACGCGGGCGCGGCTAGGGTTAGGGTTGCGGGCGCGGCTCACGCGCGCGGCGCGCGGAGGACGCGAGAGCGGCGGGCCCACGTGCAGCCGCACGGCTTGCCGTGGACCGCGCGCACGGGGGTTGCGACGGAGGAAGGGGCGGCTGACCCTCGCGGCTGACGTGGCGCCGACGTGGCGGCCACGCGGGCGGGCGCGAGGTGGGAGACGACGACGCCGGCCGGACGGACAGCTGGCGGCGGCGACGATCGGACGGACGATCCGCGGCGATACACGCGAGGGCGAGTACTCCGGGAGGTCGACCGAGACGAGAGGAAGCGAGCCAACGGCTCGGATTCGCCGGAGGGGATGCGACGGCGATGGATTGCGGCGGCGACCGACGGCGGCGAGAGAAGGGGGAAACGGCGACGGCGGCTCGAGGGGCTAATCCCCGGCGGTGGGAGCATCTACGCGACCTTGGGAGCCTATTCCACGCGTCGGATTGGACGGAGATGTGCCGAGGGAAGCTGGCGACGAGCGCCGCTTCCGAGCTCGGGCGGCGGCGGCGGCGGACATGCGGCGAGCGACGGCAAGGCTCGGGGCTTCGCCGGCGAGCTACGGGAGGCCTACTCGTGCTCCTACCGAAATCTAGGGGGAGGAGATGGATCGAGGAGGGAGAACGGGGGGAAACACTACCGTGCGGTGGAGGGCGGCGCCGAGACGAAGTCCGACGGCGCGGGAGGATTCTCTCCGGCCTCGGGCAGGGGAAGAGGAAGGAGAGGAGGCGCCCGGAGTCCCTTCCGCGTCCTCGGGCGCGGCGGCTTCTTCGGCACACGCGGCGGCGACGAAGGCGAAGGAGGGAGAGGCGGCAATGGCGCGGGCGGGAACGGGAGGAAACGGAGGGGGAGGGGCTTGGTTTTATGGGCGGCAATGTCGGTTTTGGGAACCGACATTGGGGCGGTCAAGGGGAGGACAGGCGCTCGGTGGTCGCGGCCAACGGGCGGCAGGACGGGGTGACGCCGGCGAGAGGGAGGAAAAAGAGAAAAAGGGGGAGAAAGGGGGACTCACCCTTTGCCGAATCGGGAAAAGAGGGGAAAGGGAGGGGGCGACGCGAGAGGCTCGGCCTCCGCGTCTTGGAGGCACGCGCGGAGTGGCGGGGCCGCGGGAGTGACGACGGCGATGACGGCGGCGCGGCCCTTGGAGCGGAGCGGCGACACGGCGCAGGCGCTGACGGAGGCGGCGACCGGCCGGTCGGCCACTGCGGGCGCGCGCGCGCGGGAGGGATTCGAATCGGGGGCGCGGGAGGAGCGGCGAAGGCGGTGCGCGGAGAGGCGGTGCGCGGGCGGCTGCTCGCGCACGCGCACGCGCGGGCGCGGCGCGAGGGCGCGCGAGAGAGAGGAGGAAGGAAAGGAGTCGGGCGCCCGAGAGAGAGGGGGAGAGAGAGAGAGAGAGAGAGAAAGAGAGAGAGAGAGAGAGAGAGGAGAGGAATGGGCCGAGGGGAATTCGGCCCACTGCTGAGGGAGGCGAAATAGACTTTTGCCGAGGGATTTGAATTTGGAGGAATTGGATTCGGAATTTGGATTCGACGGAGGATCGGAGACTCGAGATCAGGGATTGGCACGGAGACAGACAATCAATCAAAGAACGGATTTTCGCATTTAGGGTTTTTAGGAAATAATTTTCCCGCTAGGCGCCACGACGGAACGGGCGCTACACGTATCTCCCACTACCTCTGCGATTTGTTGAGTACAACTATACACCTGGTCTTCACCAGGTGTGGAAGTCGTCTCATCACTTTTATATACGTCAACTTTTGTAAGTATTTATATGTGCAATATTTGTCCGGTGATTCTCTTTTTTTATATCGTCTTTGTCTTGAAGTCGGTCCTACTTTCCCTTTACGCTGTTCTGATAAGCCTCCGAGAAACCTAAGGGAATTTCGGCTAGGGACGCCCAGAGCAAATAAGGTCTTGTCAAATTCTAAGAGCCAAACGACCATGTAAAACCTGGTCAAGTAAGAGTGCTCAATGGATGCGTATTAACTAAGCCGTGTAATCGGAAATTGACTTTTCCAACTTCACGGCTGGGAGCTAGGATTTGTCAGCTTCAGCATGGTTTGTTATAGGATTCAAGCTGTCTTTGTTGAAAATAGTTTTTCCATAAAAACAGCTGGGGGCTAGGAAGGGTACCAAACTCCGATTGCTGAGAGCAACTCTAGCGAGAGTACTCTTTTATTGTTACACGCAGATTCAACTTATTTTCAATTTTTCCATACATATTATAACATGTTACCCTTTGAGCGTTCGCTCGGGGGCTATTTCTATTTAATATTCTATTCTGAGTATTGATTTCAGGAAAGTTTCATTCAACGCTGTCAAGTACTCCATGTCTCTATGGTCTTACACCGGGATCGATTAAGCGAGTTCGACAAATGTTGACAAATGTTTGGACCGTTGAGCTCCCTCTAGCATTGTCGATGACTCCATGTCTCTACGGTCTTACACTGGGATCAACCAAACGAGCACGACAAGGCGGTAGTAGGTGAAGTCGCGGAGGACAACATGAGTTCATTTAAGTTAAAGGCTTTATCGTAGACTCTACACCCTCTCGATTACCCGAGAACGGCTGTTGGATTTCAACAAGGGATATGGAATGAAGCGATGGTGTACCCGCCGAGATGAAATTTCTTGACTTCAATCCAAATTCTCGATTACAACAAGACGGGAGACTTAGTCGCATGCTCCATACCTTCTCGATCAACATCGGGACCTAGACAAACCCAATATAGTGCCTATGGAATCTAGCGCTATCTCTGATCTTATCGAGAACGGTCAAGTGAGCACGACAATAGTTTTTCAAAGGTCTTCGGTCGAGAACATGAATTCGTTCATTTGCATTGAGGTTGGGGGCTACTGTCATGGTTATGGATACTACATACCTAATAGTAGTTGACTAAGCTCAGCGGGGCCCACCATATACCCAGTCTTATGCGGAATCATACCTCGTATATAGAAGGAGTTCCGAATAAGGAAGGACAAATAAAGTTCTATATGGAAGCGACAAGGACTACTCGGATTAATCCATATTGGTCTCCCTAGTTTTACTTGGACAAGGAGCTACCTATGGGTATAAATACAAGTCCCCCTAGGAGGAGAGGGGACAAGTCACAAGCCACAAGACACAACATACACACAAGCCAACACACGCCGCCGGATATCAACATCAGAGATAAGCCTAGACATACCCCATCCAGTGCCTACGGAAGCCGGCAAGAGGGATCTAGCGCCATCTCCGATCTCGACGAGTTCGTATTCAAGGAGGAAGGCTACCCTGTCGTCGACTACAGCAGGTTGGTTATCCCTGCCGCCAAGTCGATGACAGCTAGATAGGTTATCCCAATTATTGTATTTTTGTGATTCAGATGAATAAAGAGCAACACCGGCTTCGGCCAACAGGATGTAGGGCTATTACCTATCAGATAAGGGGTCCGAACCTGTATAAAAATCCCTATCTCCATCTCTTTTTCCTCAATCTCACATATACCCTGGTACCGACGATCTCCATACCATACAAATACCCTAGTCGCGATCTCAAATGTTGACAAATATATATTACGGAACACACATGAGATAGTTGCTAGTATTCATGTGAAAGTAATAGTGCTGGTTGTAGCAATATTATTATGAAAAATAAATAAGAATGAGAAAACAAGAAGATAAAACAATGAAAGAATATAGGGTTAAAGTTTTAGTTTCACACAGGTATTACGACGAAGAACAATTTTAATAATATTAGTATATTATCGATTAATGTGAGTATATACCATACCATGGATATGAGCAACTTTTCCCCTCATGTGTTTGGGCTAGTGACTAACCTCTCTTTTTTCAGTTTATCTTACCTTCTTTCGAAGTTCTCCTAACATGTGATAGGTAGGAAATGTTTTGTTTTTTCAATGAAATAAAGAAATGATTTGCCTAGATTATTTTATAGAGAGAATCCATTGTGTGCCACTAACTTTGTCCCCGTTCTATAGTATGCCACTGAGTTTGTCAAGTTCTACATTATGCCATCGTATTTAACTTCTATAATATACCATCGCCATCCATTTAGACTCCTGTAGTACAATATAATAATTTTGTCCTTAGGACCCAAATATCCCTGGGACGAAAATTTCCAAAATTTGGCCGAAAATTCCAAAATATCATATTGTAAACTAGGCAGAGAAGTTGCCCATTTCAAACTTCAAAAGTTTTACAATATTATATTTTGATTCTTTTTACCAAAATTTGGAAGTTTTTGTCACAGGGATTTTTTTTGGTCATTATAATAAAATTGTACAGTAATAATGGAGGCTAACTAGACGACGATGGTATATTATAGAAGTTAAGCAAAATGCGATGACGCACTAGAACTTGACAAACCCAGTAACATATTGTAGAACAGGGACCAAAATCAGTGACACAATGGATTCTCTATTTTTTATGGTTGTTCACTTAACTACCTATCTACTATGGTGTATCGTTTTAAGAAAAAGCTAAATCTTATACTTATAAGTACATATCTTACACATTAAACTGCATACACATAATATAATTTTCGAATTATACAATGCACTTTTCACATTTTATTGGAGAAATATAAATAAATGATTTATTATGTATTTAATTATGAGAAAAATATTAGTCCAAACTGACATATATGTAAAAAATAAAAAAAAACAATACGAAAGAATTACGAAAATACCTACTGATAGCCATCGTATATGATGTAGTGAGAAAATGAGTCCACAATCGAATGCTTTATTATTGAGCAAAATTGATGTATTATTTTTATCTTTTTTTACCTGAATCTATTTATCCGTATCATCATGCATCAACATATCATGAGATTATTAGTAATAGCTAAGTACATCGGCCCAACCATACTTAGCTATCATGAGACTATCCAGTAATGGACAACTCTTCTTCAACTGTGCTAGAGAAAAAAAAAGTAAATTACAATTTATTCTTAAAAGTTTTCATCTTAGGTCATACTTTAACCATTCTTTTCGCTTACATAGTGGCTAACTTTACATTTCAAATTGGGCCAGACTATTCTATCCATCTCTAAGTTTGGTGACTCAGCAACCACTATGTACACTAACTCTCTTTCTCTCTATTTTCTTTTTCCCTCCGATAGTTGGGGAACCACTAGCTCCAGCAAGAAGGAGCACGGATCTAGCGTCTCCGCTCTTCGTTGGGTCGGCTCGTGCCTCCTGAGTCAGTAAGCTCGACACCTCGACCTCAATGACAACCGTGACAATAGTGTACATGACGATGGGGGAGGAGAAAATACATGTCGGTAACTGGAGGGTGCGACTGTGCATGCAAAGACGAAGAGGAGGAACGATAGTGGCTCATGGAGAAAGAGCGGTTGGTGGCGATGCGTGGAGCGATAATTAGGCCCCGTTTGGTAGGGCTCCAAACTCCAACTCCTATTTTTACTCTAAACTCCAACTCCAGTGAGAGCTAGCTCCAATTGGAGTTAGAGACTTGTTGAAAAGTGTTTGGCTAGCTTTCAGCTATAAATCTGAAAAAAAAATTAAAAAAAATGAAAAAAAAAGAAAACCCAGCCGCTGGCCATCCCCAGGCGCGCCGCCGACCGCTGGCCACGCGCCGCCCGTGCGCCGTCCCGGGCGCACCGCCCGTCGTTGTCTCGGCCGCCGCCGATGCTGCCGTCGCTCGCCGCCGCCGATGTAGCCGTCGCTCGCCGCTGCCCCGCTGATGTTGTCTTTGCTACTGTCGCCCGCTGCCGCCGCCGCCGCTGCCGCTGTCGCCCGTGCCGCAGACGCTGTCGTCACCCGCCACTCGCCGTCGCCGCTGCCGCCCACGCTGTCGTCGCCCGCCACTCGCCGTCGCCGCTCACCCGCCGCCGCTGCCTCCTGCCAACGCTGCCGACGCAGTCGCCGCCACCCGCCGATGCAGATCGGGAGGGGGATGGGAGGAGGAGAGAGAATGGGGGAGAGGAGGTGTGGAGGGGTAGTTGGGTGGCATTTTTGTGAAAATAGGCTAAAAATTAAAGGGTAGTGGGTCTTTTGGGGTGAAGTGGAGCTGTGGAGTAGCAAAAACTCAGCTCCACCCCGTAGTACAAATTTGTGGAGTAGCTCTGTTAACTCCGCTCCGAAAAACGGAGGATTTGGACCGTTTGGCACAGCTCCAGCTCCAGGTAAGTTGGAGTTGGGAGCTAGAGCTGTGCCAAACGGGGCCTTAGAAATTGCTGGTGGTACGAAGAGTTTGTTCTCGACATAATCCCTAATCGAGTTGAGTAATTTATTTTTTTTTCATAGTATTGCTAATACGTGGCCCACTCGTCATCATAAGGAAAAATGTTGAGATAAAGGTAGCGTAAAAGAAAGAATCTCCCGTCTCGTCTCCTCCGCTCGTTGCGCCAAGACGAGTCGCGGCTGAACAGGGGAGGGGAGGTGACGAGCAGAGCAGAGCAGAGCAGGGCAGGGGAGGGGAGGGGATCCTGGTGAGCCTCTTTCTGATTCATCTCTCTCTCCCACCGGGACTGGAATTTGCTTGCGTTCGTTCGTTAACCCTAGCTTCTCTTCTAGATCTGGAAGAAGCTCTCTTCTCCTCGTTAATTTCAGAGCCTTAGCCTCTCTTAATACAAGTAGTAACAGTTTGTTTGTTTGTTCCCCCAAAATTCCCAAGTTGGATCCGCCCCTGGCTCTAGCGTTAGCACGGCTGGTATCTATGGTACCTGGAGCTGATATGTTGAACCACTGGTTGATGATATGGTTTATGGACCGTATAACTATATAAGAACGTATGATGGTGCTTGTAAGGATGAGATTTCCCATATATATTATCCACCAAAATATATTTTCTTGGTTTAGGCAATGCACTGTGCATCTGTTGCATGTCACTTGAAATAGGGCGACAAGTACCCCGTATGGGACATCGTAGATTTGTAGATGAATGCCAGCCATCGATTCAGGTTAGATGCAAACTTGTTTGATGGCTTAGGTGAGTTTCGGGCAGCATCTACGCGACTTATACTAGAGAATAAATAGGGAGTTAACACAAGATCTTCCATACAGCACTTGGGAAGATTGAATAGCTACCTAGCCAGTTAAATGAGCGTTTTTCTTTTTTTCATCCCTTCTATATAGCAACAAGAAGAAGAAAGTAGGTTACTTCATAGCATCATATATATACAGACAGTGGTGGTTTTAGATGACTATGGTGCTGTTAAGATGCGAGGGTGGTATGTCGGTGGAGTGGGTGCAGCGGTAGAGGAGAGGACAGAGGGTGGGAAAGATGGTGTGGGTGGGGAGAATCTGAGCCTGAGGAAGAGGAATGAGACAGATATTCACTTGCATTGGTAGAAGTTCCTTTCTCCTATTTTCATCCAAAAAAAAAAATCCTTTGCCCTACGCGATTAGAAATAATTATATGGTAGCGTGCATCATTGTAATTTTAGAAAGTCACACTTGAAAAATGTTTAGTACTTTTATGCAGGTTGTTAATTCATTCTGTAGATTAATTCATTCGGTAGATTATCATATTTCCACGTGAATTTCACATGCAGGCTGACTATTCAATATCCATGGCGCGGTGCATCTCCTTCCTGTCTACCTCCTCGTCCTTGCCATGTGCCACAAAACCGCCCTGCTGCTCAGTGTCCTCTGTCTTACCCTCGTCTCCGTCCTCTCATCAATGCCGAGGTAGGAAAACGAGTTGCGGGTCAATTAGGGCACTGCGGGAGGATTGGAGGGAGAGATCCAAGGCCATCCCTCCTGGTGGCGTCTACCCAGCCAAGGACCACTGCAGCCAATGTGGGCTTTGTGACACCTACTACATTGCGCATGTCAAGAATGCCTGCGCATTCCTAGGAGATGGCATGTCCCGTGTCGAGGTATCATGCTAGTCTTTCCTTCCTTCATGCATGCTTTATTTCTTTCAAGCTAGCTAGCTTACCAAATCACATTTAAGTAGGATTTGGAGCCATTGGTCCATGGGAGGGGCAGGAAGCAAGACATGGATGAGATGTACTTCGGAGTGTATGAGCAACTCCTATATGCCAGGAAGATGAAACCTGTTGAAGGTTTGCTCCTTATCCACCATTTTTTTCTAGGCCACAAGATTGTGGTTACATATATGCTAATTAATGGCCAAGTAATTTGTGCAGGAGCCCAATGGACAGGAATAGTGACAACGATTGCGGTTGAGATGCTAAAGGCAAATATGGTTGATGCTGTGGTTTGTGTACAAAGGCACCTAAACAACAATCAAATATTACATAATTGCTTTCCGTTGCAAAAGGATTTTTTTCATGGTCTTGAGAAAACTGTTGTTTGTCTCCTCTGCAGTGACCCAGATGACAGGCTTGCTCCAATGCCTGTTTTAGCCAGGTAGGTACTAAGACAATGGTTGCTTGCTACTTCAGATTTTTTTTTTTTCATATGGCTTGTACTTACAACTTCTTACTTAAAGTACATTTGCATTTTACACTTATATGGTTTTATGGTCCATGAGGAGGTAACATGAGATACCACATTTTGTAGTATAAATTTTGGCACCTCCCAATATCTGTGATAGAAGATGAGGTACCTCTCGGTATCTCCTCAAGGACCATAGAATCACTCAAAAGTAAAAACCTTGCTTCCAGTCTACTGACTAACTACTCGTGCTGCTCATGCTTGCTAGAATTGAAGCAAAATTTGATTGATCAACTATTATCTCGTAGGACGCCAGATGAAGTTATTGCAGCCAAAGGTGTGAAGCCAACATTATCACCTAATCTCAATACGCTTGCGTTGGTTGAGGTAAATCTATCTCTTGTGCACACTATGCATCCTTTTTTTGGGTCACTAGCTCCTGTGTCTTGTCCCCTGCCCTTCAAAACCTATACAGGCATATGGGTGATTACGGCAGATATCTTTTGCCTTGGACATGAACTTGGAGTCATTTTTTCCAGAGCATTTTTACCTCATCCCCTTTCTAGGCAATTCGAATTTAGTTTGGTTTCAAAGGAATCAGAACTAATGTTGTTCTATTCAACCTACAAGATCAAATTTTACTTAATGTCATTCCAGTAGTGACTCTAAAGGCAAAACAAAGTCCAATTTAGGCTATTAGATTCTACAATCAAGACCATAATGATATGATGACAATATGACATGATAGTTGGTCCATACTCTATCTTCCTGACTAACTCTGTCAAAACCTCAGTTTCATGCTATCCTTTGACAGGCAGCTGGTGTGAAGCGTCTTCTCTTCTGTGGTGTGGGTTGTCAAGTGCAAGGTGTTTACCTTGCCCAAACATTCTTCTATTTCTAGTGGTGACAATGTGTTGTATCTCATAATTATCCAATGTGGCAACAGCTTTGAGATCAGTTGAGAAGTATCTTGGTTTGGAAAAGCTTTATGTGCTCGGGACAAACTGTGGTAACTACTAACTGATAACTGAATTAGTTGATGTTGAAATTTGTAATTACTGTGTTGCACGGAGGATATATTTGAACGTTGGCTTACAGTAAATATTCACAGTGGACAATGGTACCCGTGAAGGACTTGACAAGTTTTTGAAGGCTGCAAGCAGTGAACCAGAGACTGTACTGCATTATGAATTTATGCAGGACTACAAGGTAAAACTTTGGAATAATTAGTACTCTATTTTCTCTTATTTTTGACATACTGTTTAGAAGTCAACAGTTCAACAGGCAGTTTTAGGACATAGAGAAAAACTTATTGAATCAACAATATAACCATGTTGTTGCTTCCAAAATTTTGATTCATGACTGTTGTATAACTCAGCGTATTTGCAGGTTCACTTAAAGCACTTGGATGGACATATTGAAGAGGCAAAGCTTATTTTTCTTTTTTCTTTTCTTGTGCATCACTGATTCTTTTAAAATAATCATTTACATCACTGATTCTTCTAAAATAATCATTTACATCACTGATTCTTCTAAAATAATCATTTACTACCTTAAATCAGGTTCCCTATTTTTGCCTGCCAGCAAAGGACCTAGTTGATGTTATTGCCCCATCATGCTACAGGTAATATTTGCCCGTCATATAATTGTGTTGCCAGATTTTCTCCAGAATTTCCAGTCATCATTCACAACGAGCTTATGTTCTTACTACTACCATCCTGCAGCTGCTTTGACTACACAAATGGCTTGGCTGTAAGGTTTCCATCGTTTTAAAGTTGAATATTTGTACTCTTGCTATAGCAGATATTCATATTTTGGAAAGGAACCATCTGGTATCTGGCTGTATTATTCCTTCTGCTCATTGTCACTTCCTAGTACTTAGTTGTGCTCGTAGGGTTGGTGTTTATTTTCGTTGGTCTGATCAAATCTGAATGGCCATTATATGTCCCTTCTATACAGTTGCCCTTCCATTCTCGGTTTGCTCCCAGAGATAATTAATATACGTTTGATAAAGAAGTGCAGGATTTAGTGGTGGGCTATATGGGTGTACCAAAGTACCCTGGAGTTTCCATGACACAGCACCCTCAATACATTACAGTCAGGTAGAGTGAATGGGGATGCTGGAGCATGGCAATTGATTGTAGCCAGTTTCTGTTGAGCAGCGAATTGATTTTTTTTTCGATCATAATGGTATTATGGCATTCCTTTAGGAATGGTCGTGGAAGGGAGATGCTCAGCCTAGTAGAGGGCCTCCTGGAGAGTACACCTACAGTTAGCAGTGTATGCGTCGATTCACGAACTATCAGAGACTTCTTTTTTTCGATGTAACTTAGATGAAGACTATGCTAGTACATATATCTGAACATGAAGATTAATTGTGCCTTTCTCTTTAATTTTCAGGGCGTCAGGCAACCATTTGTTATCGAGACGGTTAAAGCTGACGATGAAGCAAAACAGGGTATGAAGTGAGCTATTAGATGTTTATTCCCGGGTTTTCTACATTTATGAGATTGAATTCTATACTAAGATACTCCTAAACAGTCACCTAAGCTTGAAAATTTTGCAGGGAGAGGACCTTCTCAGCCAGCTCCGACATTTGTCGGCAATGTTATAGCCTTCCTACTGAATCTGGTTAGTATTGCTCGACCATATTTCGCATACATAAGATGGATCGAACACATGTATATAGTAAAAATACTTCTTTTGGTTTGATTATTCAGATCGGGCCGAAGGGGCTAGAGTTTGCTCGCTACTCTCTGGATTATCACACGATAAGGAATTACCTCCATGTGAATCGGGCATGGGGCAAGCAAAGGTATATATATATTCTTGATTTTGTAGGTTTAATCTTGATGTGAATATACAATTAACCTGAGATGGTTTACTCAACTGGTTGTTGACATGAACACAGAGCGGAGCAGCACATTCCTTCCTATGCCAAGAAGATTGTGGAGGCGTACGACAAGGACGGACGCATCGAGTCGATGCTCCAGTAGCATGGGACGCTAGTCTGCATTCTAGATTATTATTATTTTTCCTCATATCGACTTGTTCATTCTAGTCAGTATATCCCATAGTTATGTACATTCCTGAGCACACAGCCAGGGTTTAGGGGAATTTCCTCTTTACTAATTTTTTACATGTCTTATCTGACTGTCTTCCTGGGAGAATCTCCCGATAAAACAGTCGGGGGCTAGGGGAACTATACATATTACGTGTACATTGATCAAATATGAAATTTCTTGTATAGAATTGGAAAATGGTAAGTATTCTTGACCAGCCTTGCCTGACATGCTATATATAGTTCAAAAAATTAAAAATTATACTAGTCAGATGGGGTAATAGACAACAGATAACCTTATTCTAATGAGAGGAGAAAGTAAGGTTTTGACAAGACTAGCAGTTTTTACACACATTCATTTAAATATGTTTACATATTCATTTAAATCAGTTGCATACATTGATAATCGGCCTATTAAGTTGCTCGAGGTGATAAGAAATGGGTGCAATATATATTTGTTTTTAGCACTAATAGATGATGAGCTTAATCCATGGTGTTTCCTCGGAGTCTCGGAGATGAGAGGGGTTGATATTCTGGTGCTTCTACTTTTTACTGGAGCTACATGGAAGGTTGATGACTAATTGACTATGCACTTTCAATTAGAGCTGTTATCCAGATGGACACGGCTAGCGGCATATCGCTAATCAGCGACACCCTTCTCTTCCAAAAACGTTACTAGTACACTCAACAGCGACACCCTTCTCTTATAAAAAAGTTACTAGTACACTCAACAGTACATGCCTTTTTTTTTCTTCCTAGAGAATTTTCTCCTAAATTACTTATCCGATCTATAATCCGATTACACTGTTATGATCGTTGCAATTAAATCTTTACAACAAGATATTACACGATTATATTCTGATAAAAAAATATCTATGTTGTAAATTACTTTTATTATATATGTAAGTTACTTTTGTCCTATACATAAATTACTTTTAGATTCAAGCTCTTTAATAACTTATATATTTTAAATCACGTATTATTTTCATGATCTATTTACATCATTGTACTCTACATAAAATATGAGACAAGATCCATGTTGAATATATTCAAATATTTCATTAATTTAAAAGTAATTTATTTAAATTGTAGTAGTAACTTAGCTATGCAATAGATGTAACTTAGCTATGCAATAGAAGTAAGTTAGCACAAAATAGAAGTAAGTTGTTACAACATTAGAAGTAAATTCGAGAGAAAAATATTTTGTATCTAAAAATTAAATTTAAAGTCCATAAATTATAGAATTGACTAAAAACTATAATAAACATAATCGACTTAAAGCATTATGAATATATAAAAAGTAATTTATATATATGATAAAAGTAACTTAAGTATATGATAAAAGTAACTTAACTATATAATAAAAGTAATTTACAAGTATAAATATTTTTTCATCGTAATATAATCATGTAAGATCTAGTTTTGAAGATTTAATTGCAACGAATACAATGGTGTAATCGGATTATAGATCGGATAAGTAATTTGAGAGAAAACTTTGTAAGGGGAAAAAATACATGCATGTGTAATAGAAAAAAAAAGGCATGCATGTGCGCTAGCTTCTCCACGGCTTCTATGGTTGGGGTCGCGCGATAAGACAATATCGAGAGGCCTCACTGATTAGTTTTTGCGTATCCGGACGGTGACTTCAGCAACTCGAGCCGTCAATTCTCTGCTCTGTTACAAGTCAACTATTAGGAGCTACTACTCAAGTTGTTCTTTCATGCTACAAATTCATGCCAGTAAATTGAGAAATGTGTAGAACACCGGTGAAAGGTTCTGGGTATTGTATTTACCCCCAAAGATGTCAAAGAATTGTTGGTGCCATTGGGATCCAGGAGATTTTCCATCAGCTTGGGGACAAGCTGAATTTCAAATCAGAGTCGAGGATACCGCAATACTTTTAAATCATTTTCACTTGTATTTGAATGTATTTAGCAATTGGTTTGAATTTTCTACCAACAGAGTCGAGGATACCACAATAAGAATACAAAGATATCAAAAATTCATCTTCATATATTAGTCCATAGGTATGGGAACTGAAAGAAGATTTCAAACCAACCATTCAGCATCTGGGGACTGGGTCGAAACAGCCGAGGAACGAAAGTAAATGTAGTGCTAAATTTCAGCTTACAGCAACTATTACAGGTTTTGCAGAAGAACCATGTGAATTTGCATGCATCCTGATGTTATTACATAATCCAAATCTAAGGCACGTTCATTGATCAATACAGACAGAATCAAGCAGCTTGGCGGTTTCCTCGCTGACTTCCACATTTTCGATCTTAAGGCGGTGCCTCATCCCAGGGAGCTTCTTCCCAGCAGCTGCATACGTGCGAACCAGTGGTTCAAACACCACCGTGCCCAAATCCTTCTGTACCTTCTTTAATACCTCGACAAATTTCTCAGCTCCATCTACATCTTTGTTCTTCTCAAAGTAATCCATCAAGGTTTCAGTCACTTCATGTGGTGGCACCCAGATCCTACCAGCGCTGTGCCCTTTCTTGATTGCACGATCAGCGCACCAGTGAACCATCTTGAGATCCCCTTCCTTGAGATAATGTTCCATGAAAATTTCCCAGGTCTTAGCGTTAAGTCTTCCACCACGCATCTTGGCACGCTTCTTGACAGCAACAGCTTTGTCAAACATACCCTCTGTAATATATGCTTTGATCATGGCATTTGCAACCCGGATATCATATTTAGGATGCTTCAATTCAGTCCCATCTGTGCCCTTGTCCTTGGTTGCCTTGACATCAGACTCATTATATGACGTTTCAGCTGTCCCAGGGGCCTTTGTGTTAGTCTTAGGTGGATTGATGTACTGAGCTTCCCACTCTTTGAAACAGGCCTCAGCACCAGGCAGATCCTTCAAATTTGCCAAGGCTTGAATCATGTTAAGGTAACTCATGTTTGCCCTTCTTGGTTGATTCCGCTTCAATGATCGCCAAACACGATGAACTTCCACTAAATTTTGTGTTCTTGCATATAATGTAATGAGGAACTGGTATGCTTCAAGATCATTGCTAGTGTTCCGCTTCTCCAGCTCCTTCAGGGCAGCTTCTGCTTTCTCAAACAGTCCAGCATCAACATATATAGAAGCCAGGTTACTGTAGGTTGTCCAATCAGGAGTAACACGACCATCCCGTTTCATCTCTTCAATCACCCTCTCAACCCCTTTTATGTCTACACGAGCTGCGAGCGCCCTCATCCAAACATTATAGGTATAAATATCAGGCAACACATCATCGGCTTTCATATCCTGGATGACACTAGGGACCTTCTCATGTTGGTTGACTTTCGTGTATAGTGTCATTAAGCTGTTATAGCACATGGCAGTGAAAGCAAAGTTGAGTTCCTTCATTTTTTCCATAAGGGCTTCAGCCTTCTCGGTCATTAAGTCTTTGCAGTAACAGTTAAGAAGAGCACCATATGTGAGATGAGTTTTGGAAGTTTCTGGGAGGTCCAGGAAGTACTTCTCAGCAGCAGCAATGCCTCTTGATTTGGCAACGAGATCAAGGCGGATTGCCTGGTCACTGACTGTAGGATTCATGCCTCTTCTTGCCATGACTTCAGAAAGCTACAGAAATATTTTTTTTTAAAAAAAAGAAAATATATTTAGCATTAGCTTGGAGGTATAATTTCAAATCCAGAACCCACAAGCAGGTAAAAAAAAATAGTGATTTTTCATATGGAATTAGCTCGGCATATATGCCCTGCTTGCTGCATTTGAAATTAACATACATCAGAATGAAAACACGCAATCTATATTTTCCGCATTTCAAAATAACATGAGTGGTTCAAACGCATACATATTTACATTAATAGTATCATTCATTTCAACTAGTATAATTTTACCGTATATGCTACACATTAATTACATTCGGTGCAATTTTGTATCAGTTATATACAAAAGGGTGGATAAGGGAATGCAATACAGCAATAATTCTATACAAAATTCATGGTCCAAAACATGAATGATACACTTCACACAGAAAGAAAGCATAGAAATCAATCCTAAAAAACAAAAACAATAGATGCAGTCAGTCAAACCAAAAATCCAAAAACAATTTCAGGTTAAAACATTTAGAAAATACAATCATTTACACTACAATGGTGCCAAACATATTCAGATGCTAAGAGTCACGGTGTTCCAAGTGCAAATTAGTGTGTGAACTTGTAAAAATAGAACTGCCAAAAGATTGCAAGGTTGAAGTTACCATTAGATACTGAACACAGCCGACACATTATTGTTATAGGATGGCTCAACGTGGATAAATAGTTGGGCATTTGGAATGACGTAGATTAACATAGGACACCGTGATATTCATTGAACTGAACATGGGAAATAGAACTTCTAGAAGAGATGAATATTAACTCATAAGAAAAGAGAGAAAATGAGTTTTCAGTATGCATTCTTGCTCTTTCCTAACAAAGCAGTACAAATAGGAAAGCATAAACAGGAAACTGATTCTGCTAGGAAGGCAAGAAACTGGCACTACAGGTGTCGAAAGAAACTAATTATCCCACTGTCCATATCCTTAGCAGCATGCAAATAATAATGAGACATCATTAGTTCTGTTCATTGTTACATAAGAACAAACAGATTGGTCTCCAGCCAGTTATACTGTTGAGATGCCCCCATTTCACTGTAAAACGGTACACCCCTGAAAGACAAAACTACAAGCAGACTGTATGATCTGATCGCAGCAATCTAGAAGTACTCGTAGTATTTCAGTAACCTATACTGAAACCTATGAAAAATTGAAGCGAATACGAACCCAAAGGTCAGCATATTAATATGGGAAGACAGTCGAGTTCTATTTCACAAAGGCTGAACTGCTGATGATCAACCAAACAACTCGGCTTAAAACATATATATGGGCCACATAGGATACCATTTCACCCGTGTACAAAATACTTCGATTGTCATTCAGAACATTTGATAACATTAGCACATAATCAAATTAAGCATTTCACGTTTTCTTTCTCCCAAAATAAATTAAGTATTTCAGCATTTTGCTGAATGGAACTAACAATTCCACCTGACTAAACGCACCGATATATATTTGATCTCAAAGGGGGATAAATTTAATTTGCAGCAATAAAGAAACCCATCTTCACAAGATATACAAGATAGAGACACTATCGCATAAACATCTCAAACAGTTTCATACTTCCAGCATGGTCAGATCTAGCAACCACACACGAATGGCGAACAGATTGGGGTCTGACCTTGAGGGCGGGGCGGTAGAGGGCCTGCTTCCGGAGGCGGCGGACGCAGACGCCGACCTCCCACTTGAAGGCGCGCTTCCGGCTGTCGAGGAAGCCGTCCACCTCCTCCCGCACGGCCTGCGGCGTGGAGCCCCGGCGGAACAGCCGCCGGTACAGCGCCTCGTCGACGTACTTCTTGCTCGACCGCCGCGCCACGTCCTTCACCCGCGTCGCCATCTCGCCACCGCCGCCGACTACTCCGCCGCTGCCGCCGCCGCCGCCGGGGTTTTGAGGGTTTTTGGGGCGGCGCTGTCGCGAGGAGAGGAGAGGAGAGGATGGGTGAGCTCGCGTTGCCTTACCACACTCGGCTTGTTGGGCCCTGGCCTTTACTGGGCCGCGGCCTACATACGTCTTGAAAGTGCGTACTGTTGTTGTAGATTGGAATAAGTTCACCGGTTGGTCCCTCAACTTAACGGCGAGAATTTTTTAGTCCCTTAACCACAAAACCAGAAATGTGTACCCTAAACTCACTCAAACTGTTCAAAGGAGATCCCATGACAGTATCGACTCAATTTTTGTCTGGCTTTGCTGACGTGACATCCTAGTCAGCAAAAAATAAAAAAAAATATGGGACCCACAGGTAAGTGAGAAAAATGTGGGGTCAACTTGTCAGCAATCTCTTTCTCTTTTCCTTTTTCTCTTCTTCTCTTTTGTTTTTATGTTTGCCGCAGAGGGGGAGCGGCAACGGCACGCGGCCGGAGGCAGGCAGAGCGGCGGCGGCGGCAACGGGATATATATAACTTTGTAGTGGATGAATTTTTCATTGAGGTTGTCGTTTGGATGTCAAAGATATGTTATAAGTTCAAATATATTTGGATAAGCGAATTTTTAAGATTTCTAAACGATCTCGGATGGTGATAAAATTTATATGAAAGTTTCCTTGTAGTATAAGTTTCAGTGAAGAGTAGTTTCAAAATAATAGTATTTGCTTTCGAGAAAAAGTGTTAGCTAGTTGAGATAGTAAGAATGATTTGTGGGAGGAGAGGTCTAAGTTTGAATCTTGCATAAAGCATGCGCGCGAATATTGTATGAAAATTCTTTTAGTTGTGGGAGTTGAAGCGTGAATACTGTGTGAAAAATCTTTCGAGTTGTAACAATTGAAGCGAGGTCATGTATAGGCAGTGTAAACACTTCCCTTCAAAATTCCATCACATCAAATGTTTAGACACATACATAAAGCATTATATGTGGACAAAAAACCAATTGCACAGTTTGCATGTAAATTGCGAGACGATTCTTTTGAGCCTAATTACCAATTGCACAGTTTGCATGTAAATTGCGAGACGATTCTTTTGAACCTAATTACGCCATGATTTAACAATGTGATGCTACAGTAAACATTTGCTAATGACGGATTAATTAGGCTTAAAAATTCGTCTCGCAGTTTACAGGCGGAATCTGTAATTAGTAATTAGTCTACGTTTAAAACTTCAAATATGTGTTCGTATACTTAAAAAAAATTGACACACGAACTAAACGCGACCATAGTTGCGTAGTAAAATATAAGATTATTTTTAGGTTTTTTGCCCCTAAAAAAAATTAAAAATAGGACCACCCTGTAGGTCCCATTTCTATATTAGAACCGGTACCAATGAGGGTGTTCTTCTATATTGGTGTCAATTAAAAAGAAAAGATCGACACTATTAAGGATTTAGAATCGGCGGTTTCGACAGTCTCATTTACAAGTATATACACCTATGTAGAACCAGCACCTAAGCAGACACCCACTATATAAATTGCATTGCAAACTTTTCGTAAATTCAAACAACCGTACCTTTTCGTAAACCAAACAACCTTTTCGTAGGCGTCCTCGGATTGGCCCGGGTGAGCAGAGTAACCGATCATATGTAGCAACCCAGCATTGTCCGAACTCGTCGATGATCGAATTATAGGAGAATAATACCCTTTTTTATATATTCTTTTTTAGAAAGCAGCAAGATCTGATAGGTAGGAGTAGGAAGCATTGGGAATTAGACTTGAAGCAGCAACGATTGGCTTCTCTACTGCTCGTGAATCTCCAGCCGATCTCCTGTGCTCAAGCAGGAACTTGTGAAGACAGGAGATTATTTTGGATGCAGTTAGTTGTTAGAGTCTGCATGGTGTAGGCGCAGCGAAGCAAGCGACAGAATTTGAATTATGAAATAGATCTTCAGAAGTCAATGTATCCCAAGATTATAGCAAATTTTGCTATAGAACACTTAGGCCTTGTTTAGTTCCAAACTTTTTCTTCAAATTCTAACTTTTCCATCACATCAAAACTTTCCTACACACATAAACTTCCAACTTTTCCGTCACATCGTTCCAATTTCAACCAAACTTTTAATTTTAGCGTGAACTAAACACACCCTAAAGTTTGTGTACTTGCTGTCGTACATATCTTAAAAATATGTTGTGGCTGAAAGACGTCCCAAAAATTTGGTAGTTTGCTGCAGGACACTTTCGAGTAAATTAGAGAGATAAATTCTTCTAATAGACGAGAATGTCCCTAGGATCACATATTTCTAACATGATCTTAAAGTGAAAATTTGAAAATTATGCAACTCTTAATATGTTATCATCCCAAATTTATTGCTAGCATGAGCTTAGAAGCTTTTGGCCGTAGGGGCATTCTCGTCTATTTAAAAATTTTCACTCTTCGATAGGGTCGAAAGTGTTCTCCAATAAATTATAAAATTTTTAGGGTTTCATTCAGCCATAACATATTTTTACAATGTTCATCGGCAATTACACAATTTCTATAGCAAAATTTGTCTAATATTGTTATGCAAGAAATTGTGTCAAGATTGTTGATACGTAACCATCCGTTCAATGACTACTCCACACCCATTCAGTGACTACCATATGGAACTTAGTAAGAAGAGACCCATATTTATCATGTGCTAGGATGTAATTAATCTTGTACCTATATATTAAACTGATTGAACGTGGGTAATTATCATTTCATTTTTTTCTCTCTAGCTAGTTGAGCCGGATATATGTTAAAACAATGGCAGTGGTGTGTTTTGGCAAATTACCGCAAAACCAAAGTGAACTGACAACAGGGGTGGTGAGTACATACTTGTTCATATCGTTTACAAGAGGGATGCGAACCGAGTAAGGAGTGAGTTTTTCATCCATCAAAGATTTTCTCACACATGAGAAATGCTCAGGGATCTTCCGGCTAGCTTCACGAGGTGGTGGGCTAAACGACTTCTAATTATTTGATATTAGGTCATTCCCTAATATTCGCATCTTTAAGATTTTCTCACGCATTGTATTTGTTATAAACTTTGTGAGTATTCCAGAGTCAGTCCAAGTACTAGAGCAGTAATATTGATATTTTAATTTCTAATATAAAGCATGAGGATCCATTTCATTATATTAGACATCTGGAGTTGAGAAGCAGAAATTTCAATTTATTTTGTACACACAAGATCTAATGAACCATGCTTTGTCAAAGACAGTATGATACAAATTAGGCCCTCTTTATTTAGACTTATAAGCTAACTTATAAGACGAAAAGTCTAAGCCTAAATAAAAAAGCAGCTTTTTCATTTGGGTTTTTTAAAGCCATAAGCCACTCTAACACTATTAAGGCCCTCTTTGTTTAGGCTTATAAGCCAACTTATAAGTCGAAAAGTCTAAGCCTAAACAAACAAGCAGCTTTTCCGTTTGGCTTTTTTGAAGCCACAAGCTACTCTAACACTATTAAACCAAAAGCTAGATTGGAAAAGCTTTTTTGGCTTATGTGAGGTAGATGTATGACTCAACCACTAAACTTAGGACATTAAATCCATTGGCTTATAAATCATATAAGCCAATAAGCTGACTTAAAAGTTTAGGCCAATAAGCCTAAGCCTAAACAAAGAGGGCTAAGCCAAAAGCTAGGTTGGAGAAGCTTTATTGACTTAAATGAGGTAGATGTATGACTCCACCACCAAACTTAGGACATTAAATCCACCAACTTATAAATCATATAAGCCAATAAGTTGTCTTAAAAGTCTAAGCCAATAAGTTGTGGCCTTAAACAGTCTCCAATAAGCTCAACTTTACTCCAGTATATATAGACATTGTCCGATCGCCAAAATGACAACCTGCATAGTTTATCTTGGTCTACGTGGAGGTTCTCTATGCCAAAAGAAATATGCAAAGATAGCTCAAAGAGAACGCAACAAACTTTTTTTTAAGTACAGCAAACCATACCATCAAGAGTCAAATGTATCTCAGACACAACACCAAATCCACCAGAATAGTATGAGCATATAAAGGTTTGATCATCCTTCTACTATCATAAACCTATTATTCACTCTAGCAGCTCTGCTCCAGAAAATTAGGCAAGAATACCGGATTGTAAAAGCACAAGAATGAAAAAATAAAAAAGAATAGAATGTCATGTCGATTGTATTCTTCCTAGATTAGGAGTACAATAAAATTTTGAAACTGTTGTTTAGATGAGACACAGGAACAAGAAATTTTAAGACATGGGAATCAGAAAACATGAGGTGCGACATTGAGACCCCATGCTTGTTTCCTGCAGAAGTTCCTATATTAAAAAAATGCACATATACTTCGTATGAATTTCAGATGAATTGGTAGGGGCAACTCTTTGTTACAAAGGGTTTCATACATAATTTTTTCCATATAAGATTGAATTCCTGAAACAATTTTACATTTCTCCTTTATCGAGAAAAAAACCTTCTTTGTCTATGATCTGAACTACTGCTTCAGTTACTTTTGCTCTCCAGCAGTTTGAGAGGCAAAGGTACTCAACAAGAATATACCAGTTTCGGGGAACTCTATAACAACCTCATCTTTTCGCTTATGTTTATACTTATCAGCCAAAATTTAAATTTTCAACTAAATTTGGAGTTGATTTTGGGGTTTTCTTATCAAGTTTATTTTTCAGCCTTTGCTATTAGATCGCTAAGAATACGCATATAAAATTTCTATTTTTCGTTTACAAATATATCGAAATGATGGGGCCATAAATTATTACTTAGCTTTCCAAATGACCCTATTATAGCCAATTTCTAATGAACTCTTTTCTTTAAGAGACATTAACATTGTCTAGTGCAGTTCCGACCTCTGCTGCCAACAAAAGGTCCACATAACAGTTCTTTTTTTTAGAAAATAGGATAATCCCGACCTCTACATAGTCCATAACAGTATAACACACTCGCTGGTGTGTACCTTGAATAGTGTACAAAATAGTTGTTGAAAAGATGTACTTGTCTTAGAAATCACCAATGCAACACATATAGTATTACCATTCTAAAACTTTAACATTTTTTTAGTTGCACATGTGGTAGCAGGCAAATTAAATCTTGATATGTACTCCATGTGAGCACATAACTGATCACCATCCAATGGCTGATTGTCTGGTGAATGATTGTGTTGTGAGCTATACCCAATTCACCTCGCTGCATGCATATAGAGACCTGTTATATAGTAGGCCAAGGGTCCATGTCTATAAGAGTATGGCAACAGCGCCCAACTGATCGAATGTATAGAATTCCATGAGCTACCAAATCACAAAACATGATGGGGTCAGGAATAGCATGCACCGATAGGAATAGGAGGCATTATGGACTCAAGTCATCGAAATCGAAAAGATTTAATATGACAAGTGATGTGGATAAGGCCTCTGCATTAATTCAGTGTTTGTTCTCACTGCTACATAACATGGCATAGGTGCCGGTTTGCAAGGGTTCATAGGTGCCAGATTTTCACTCATCACCAATTAGTCGGCCCCAATAGAAGAAACCAACACCTATGCGAAAAGTACAACCAACACCTATATATTCGCACAAGTAAACCAAAACGAGCTAGCTCGAATTGAGCTGAACTCAAACGCCATCACCGCCCCACATCGAGTTGCTCTCGACATCCCAAATCAAATTGAAATCCCAAATCCCCACATCAAATTGACATCACAGATCGAATGAACATACTTAACAACAAAATCATCCACAAATTCACAAAAAACATCTACAAAAAATCTACAATAGAGATTGGGAAGGGGAGGGCGAGGGGCTGGCCACCAGGCTTCTCTGCTCTACCTTCTTTCTCACCGGAGGGGAGGGTCGGGTGCCGCTGTCGCCTCCCCTTGGGCGTCGCCGCCTGCCACATCCCCTACAGCCAGATACGGTGGAGGGGAGGGCGCTGCCGCCGCCCGCTGTTCCCGGGCACTGCTTGCATATGAATCGGAGAGGAAGAGGACGGACGGAGGAGGAGGAGGAGGAGGAGGAGGAGGAAAGGAGAGGATAAGTTCGCCAGCAGGGAGAGGAGGGCCGCGGAGACGAGTGGAGAGGGGGCTGGAGAGGACGGAGGGGAGGGAACCAGGGAAGGGGCTAGAGGGGAGGGAGGAGGAGGGCGCGGCGGAGAAGAGGAAAGGCGCGCGATTGACGTGTGCGATTGTGGATAAGGATAAGAAGGAAACATGCACGAGTGGATATAGGCGGCCGGCTCGGCTCGCCCATGTCAGCTTGATTCAATATATAGGTGCCGGTTTTATAGAAGAACCAACACCTATAATATAATACCTATAATATTGGTGCCGGTTTTAACTAATGAACTGCCACCTATAATTCTTAAAGGGGCTGGTTCTTTATTTGTTTCACTGTGCAAAGGTGGGAAAAGGCCTATAAGTACCAATTCTTTTAGAAAACCAAACACCTATAAGGTCAGTCCCTATGAGGGTTTTTATAGTAGTGTTTTTACATGTTTTTGTGAAACAAAGACGAATATGAAGATGAAGATAATAATATTCTTTGCATGTTCTACTGAGATCAGATGGGGGGAGGAGATAAGAAGTTGAAGGAGTATATAGGTGTTGGTTCATTACACGTACAAATCCGCACCACTGGCAGGTCTAGTAGGACGCAAAGCATGCAAAACACATCGGAATATACATGATTTACATACACCGAGGATCTATGTGTCAAAGAAACATGTGTATAGCTTGAAGATAACACGACAAACTTTAGTACAGCAAAGAATACCATCACGAGTATTCAGACACTGACAAATAATAAATCAATAACTCAATTTGGCAGGAGGGACTCCGATTTTTGTGAGGACTCGTGAAATTAACAGTACTTTGTTAAATATGGATTCCTGGATAATTAATTAATAATAGTAAACAAGTCAGATTCTGGGAAGATAAATGGTTAGGAAATACAGCCCTTAAGGACATATACATGTCTTTGTACTCTATAGTTCGTAGGAGAAATTTTTCGGTTGCATATTATGAGTTATGTTTCACTTAATGTTTCTTTTAGTAGAGCATTAGTACGTAAGACAAAATTTGATCTATTGGTATAACTTATATGCTTTAATTGTGCAAATACATTTGTTAGAAGAAAATGACATTTCTAAATTGAATTTTCATCAAAGTGGTCAATTCTCTATATGATCTATGCACTTAATCTTAATTAATAATGGTTGTGTTGAAAGGAATAATATTATTTAGAAACTTAAGATGTCTCTTAAGATCAATATTTTTATGTGGTATTTGCTTAAAGGGGTAGTGTTAACAAAAGATAATTGAGATAATCCCTTATATGCCACTGAAAATTGGTCCTGATCCCTTATATGCCACTAAAAATTGGCTCTTCCTTTATATGCCATTGGTCCAAATTTGCTCACTCTCTCATGCCACTCTCGTCTATTGACAGTGTGTTAACCGTTAACTCTCAAGTAAAAAATATGTATTTGCCCTTCTGAGTTAACGGTTAGACATGTCCTATACTCAGAAGGGCAAATATGTCTTTTTTACTTAAGAGTTTACGGTTAACAGACGGGAGTGACATGAGAGGGTGTGTAAATTTGGAACAGTGGCATATAAGTGAAGAGCCAATTTTCAGTGTCATATAAGGGATCAGACCAATTTTCAATGGCATATAAGAGATTGTCTCAAGATAATTTGGTTAGATAGAATTGGAATAGTAGTATGAGATATTCTTTTGAAAATGAGACAATACATCATTTGTTTGTAGATTGTCATTTTGCAAGATTTCTATGGAGCAAAACAATTTTCTTCTAGGTTATATCCTCCACATAGTATATCTCATATTTTTAGGAATTGGCTTGTGGGTATTGATACAAAGACAAATAAGCTATATGCTGACCTCTATGTCTTAGTAGAAATGATATGGTTTTTGATAAATCACCATCATAATCTTACATACTGGTACTTTTTAGAGCAATGTATTGCCTCTGGTGTTGGGCTCAACTATAAAGGTGTGATGATGATATCAACCTAATAGAGAATGCTTGTTGGAAACTTGAGTCTACGGTCATGCGGTTTTTTGCCAACTTCGGGTGGTGATTCACAAATAGGATTCTATAAATTATGATTTCTTTATCTTGTGTTGGTGCTTATTAGTTTGTGCTTGCATTTTGTTAAATTTTGGTGTGTTCGTGTGAACCATTTGGTGTGTGGTCACTTTTGAGTGAATTTATATAACAATTGGTTGTAGCTCGTTGAGCAAAGACCGGATTATTTAAAAATGACACCGATAAGATTAAGGGTTGACCATCCTCCCTTGTGCCAAAAACGTATTATCCTCTAAGGCCCTGCTCCAGAAATTTAGTACTTCTTTGTTTTACTGGATTGTAAAAACAAAAGAATGGAAAGAACGGAAGAATAGAATGTTTTTGTTCACTGTATTCTTACTAGATTAAAAACAGAAGAAAATTTTGAAAATTTCATTCAGATGAAACATAGGAAAAACCAAGAAACTCAAGATATGGGAATGAGAAAACATGAGATGGGACAATGAGATCTTCATGCTTGTTTTCTTCCAAAGTTTCTATCGAAAATGAACATATATTTATCTGAATTTCGAAGGAATCTGTAATGACTCTTTTGTTTAAAGGGTTTCATATATATGGATATTTTCCATAAGATTGAATTCCTCAAACACTTTCCCTTTGACCAAAAGCAATAAATGTCTGAACAAATAGATGTATTTTTATTTGTTCTTTTTTCTTTTTGTTGTCCAGCAAGAATGTACGTACCTATTCCAAATAACTTTAAATTATTGACTTTCCAGATAACCCAATTATAGCAAATCAATCTAGCTAAGAACGAGTCGAACTGGACACTGTCATGTTCTCTAGAACTAATCTACTTCTAATTTCTCGTACACCATAATGTTTGTAGCAGTAAAATCCTACCATAGGAAAGTAAATTTTGGTGTGTATCTTGAAGAGTTTAGTGTACAATGTACCGGATGGTTTGTTGAAAGGATGTACTTGTCTCATTAGTCATTGTCTGAGAAATTAATCACCGACGCAATAATTATACTATCATCCTAAAACAGAACATTTCATAAGCTGCAGTACACATGCATGTTCGAGGTAGTCCATGAGCACATAACTGATCATCATCCCAATGGTTGGTAAATAATATAATTGTCTTGTGAGTTATGCCATTCACAGTTCACCTCGCTGCATACAAACCTTAGAGATACACATACGCATTGCGCACTAGGCAGAGGCAGGGGCGGAGACAGAAGTAGGGCAGCTTGGGCTACAGCCCTACTCCTGATCCTAAATAAGCATTGAAATTCCATTTTAAAATTTCAAAAACTAGAAGATAAAGACAAAATTATATAAATTTAACTAATTGAGCCCTATACTTAAAAAAATTTTGGCTCCGCCACTGGGCAGAGGGTCCATGTCTATAAGAACGTGGCAACAAACGCCCAACTGACCCAATTATATATAGAGTTCCATGAGCTACCTGAACAGAAGATGATGGTGATACGATAGAATAGCACAGACTGGTAGCTAGGAAAGGAAGGCATTGGGAACTCAATTCCATCGCAATCTGAAATATTTGGTAGTATGGTCTTTGTGGGAAGTAGTGCATGCAAAACACGATCATCATTGTCGAACAGCTGAGCTCAGATGGGAGGGGGAATCCGGCCTTGATTTGGAAAGAACGTACTACCTCCCTCCAAAAAAAAATTATTCCTAACATCTTAACATAGAATTAGTGGAGAGTGAGAATGAATAAAATATCCTTAATCATTAAAAAAAGTAAGAGTAATAGATAAGTAAAGGGTATTGAAAAGATATAACTTCTTCTTTTATATGCTGAGAGTAGGTAATAGAAGTGGGTTTTTTGGACAAAATTTAAACTCCTAGAAGTTTAGGTTTTTTTTTTTTGTAGGAGGGAGTATAGATTTTAAACATAAAAATTCATATATCAACCATCAGTCCAGTTCCTTGGATTAGACAAGTATATAAACTAAAGCTGAATTAGACGCGTAAACTGAATCTGAGGTTGATGACCTATGATGTTCTCCATTCTCCAACAACTACTGAACTCGTCATACTTTTTCTTTAGAAATGTACAGGGAAGTAGTATATTTGAGTGTCCACGCACTTCGTCCGAAAACATATACTCATATGGGTCATAATCCCAGCTAGGAAGTTGAATGAAAATCTCAGCCCAGGCCTAGTATTCAAGCCCATTGAAGCAAAGCCTATTAGGAGTAAATGTCCAATTCTTTTTTATATTTTCGTGACATTTGCTAGTTAGTATGCACGGGATGTTTGTGCGCATAGGATATGTTTACAAGGTACTGAGTTCAAATCTTTATACGAACGAATTTTAGATTTGGTTGTTTGAGGGGCTAAGTTCCCGACTTAAAGCGCTATATATATCCGGTTAAATGCAGAGAACGGGTAAAAAAATACCTTTCTCTAAAAATATAAGAATAAAATAAAATAAAATAAAATAAAAAACTATTAAAAATGCCAGGGGATTGAAAGATAGCCAAATGGTAACCCGTGATACTGACCTTAGATGGCAAAAAAAATTAAACTAGCATCTCAAAAATGACATCCATGGGTGCATGCGTGCATCCAACATTATGTCAGAGAAACTCTGGAAGGCATGACCAAGTCAATTACTGACACTAGTTTAATCATCACCTAAGAAAAAAAGGCGCAGGCATCAAAGACAAAGTAGACGGGGAGGCCTAACGGGCGATCAGTCGCGCCCCTTGACCAGCGCGCGATCAGTTCTAACCCCCTTCTGGTCTCTCCTCTCTAATACTGCATGTATACAGGGCAGCGGACGGCGCGTCGCTTGGAGTGCCCGCGTTTTCCTTTCTTTTTTTCGGTTTCTCTTTTCTTTCATGTGAGCGCCCCGCTTTTTCCTTTTTTTTTTGTTTCTCTTTTTTTTTTCCTGTTTTTCTTACGTACCTTCCGTTTCATTTTTTTTCTTTTCGTATCTTTTTCTGTTTTTAATACATATGTATGCAAACTTTATATATGTACAAATACAAACTTTATATACGTGTACTTTTAGGTTTTTATATGTACGTATACCAATTTTATATACATGTATACAAAGTTTGTATACACATATATAAAATTTGTATACGTGTATTTTTTGGTTTTTACACGTACGTATACCAATTTTATATACACGTATACAAAGTTTATATACACATATATAAAGTTTATATACGTGTATTTTTTTAGGTTTTTATACGTACGTACTAATACAAACTTTATATACGTGTATACAAACTTTGCATCTCGTACGTACACATATATAAACTTTGTATACGCGTATGTAAAGTTTAGATACATGCATATACGTGCGTATTAAAAAACCGAAAAAACTGAAAAAGATACAGAAAGAAAAAAAACAGAAAAAAACATGTGCAAAAAAAGAAAATAAAACCGGACGAAAAAGATACGAAGAGAAAAAAAAACAGAAAAGAAGAAAACCATGCGCAAAAAAAAAACCAAAAAAAAATGGAGAAACCGCGTGCTGCCCGCGCCCCCCTCTCCGCGCGCAACACGTGTCCAGTCGCGCGGAGGAGGGCGCGCGCGGCTGATCGCTCATTAGCCTTTTCGACAAGTAGACAAAATAGAGGCTATGCAATTAATTCCCATTGATCAAAATGGTTAATCACTTCGCACTACTACATGATAGACGCCACCCCCTTTTGTTTCCATGTGGTCCATAAGTAGAACCGCATGGAAAAATAGGGGGACAGGCGTCGGGTTGTCACCCGCATGGGAAAGCGCATACCGTGCGGACGGCTTAAACCAACCGCACACGAATTTTCACCTGCATGGGCCCATCGCTTTTAACCGCGCCAGCACACATCTCTCTCCGCCCGCTCCTCTCCTCACCTCCTCTCCTCCCATTCTCCTCTACTCTCCTCCTCTCCTCCTATTCTCCTCTACTCTCCTCTCCTCTTTTCCCCTCTCTCCTAGCCGGCAGGCGGCGCGATAACATGCGGCGGGGCGCAGCCACTCTCTCCCTCTCCCTCCCCTCCACAGTGAGAGCACGGTGGCGGCGGGCGACCACAGTGGCCCCTCCCCTCCCTCTCCTTGCAGATCCGGCGGTAGGGAGGCATGTGGGTGGCGGATCCGGCGGCGCACGCCCCCTCCCCTCCCTCCCCTTGCAGATCCGGCGGAGGGGGCGGCGGATCCGGCAGCGCGCGCGCCCCCTCCCCTCCTTCCCCTTGCAGATCCGGCGGAGGGGGCGGTGGATCCGGCGGCACGCGGCCCCTCCCCTCCCTTGCAGATCCGTTGGAGGGGAGGGGGCCCGGCGGAGTGGCGGCATGCGTCAGCGACCAGCGTGGAGGTGGGGCGATAGCGTCGGCAACCGGCGTGAAGGTGGCGCAACGGCATCGGCGACCAGCGGATCTATCTCTCCTCTCCTTCTCTCTTTGCTATTCTCTTTGTTATTTGTGATTCTTTGTGATTAGTGAGATGCGTTCTTGGAGTTCATTTATTGATGTGAGATGTGTTCTTGTGATGTGAGATCATTGTGTGTCGATGTGCGACTACGGATTCGGCGCCGGTGACGGGAGCGGGCGGCGGATCCATAGCTGGCGACCGCGGGGGTGACGGCGGCGGCGGATTAGGGTTAGGGTTTTTTTTCTTTTTTTGTTTCAACTTTTTGTTTTTCCGTGTAGGCGGCTTAAGCTCCCGCACGCGAAAATCACGATTTTCCCATACAACTGGGTGCGTGCGGGCGCCTGTTGACGGTCGTTAGCGATCAGTTTTGACCACTAGTTATGCTTGCATTGCATATCCATGTTAGAATAATAATATTCCACTAGTATTTGGTTCAGTAACCTTTTGCAGAGAATAACCATTAAGTGGAGGAGAATCGACATCAAATTAGACGATAAATCAATCGGACGATGTCGAGAATCAGACTTATGTATGAATGGGCCAAGAACACAGAGTTGACACGATGGATTGGGCCAAAATTCATAAGTCTGTGGAGAAGAGCAATAGAGGAGGCCGCCAATCGAAGATGGGCTGGGATAGCCCAGCCCATGGTTCGGCCGAACTGCGTTGGTTCGGCTGAACTCATCTTGGCGCCGTTGGATGCAGGGTTGCGGCTGGACTATATGGATTAGCTCCCAATGATGGTTGGAGGGTATTTCCGACCATTCCAACCGTCACAACTGTCATTGGGAGGCTATATAAACCCCTCACTCTCTCCATTTCAACACACACACCTTAAGCAAGAGCTCTCTCATATTCTCTCAAGTTAGTTTAGTAGTCTTAAGCTAGTGGAATAGGAATAGAGTAGAAATCGGAGTCCGGAAGCCTTCGGAAGAGTTCGGGTATAGCTCTAGTAGCTCTTCTATTCTCTTTTGTAAGCTTTGTACTTTTATTAGAATACTCTTCTATATACATTTATGGTATTGGAATACTTTCCGAGTATATGAATACCAATTTTATTTTATGTTCATGTTATACTGATTATACTGCTAGCTTATCTGAGAGATGCATCGGTACGGGTATAGTGTTTGCTTATGCAATTACTCTATGTCGTGACGATGATATTAGAGTAGTATCTGGTAATTTAGGCATGGTGTCTAGATTACAGGATATCATTATTTAGGGTTATATGCTGCGGATGAGAGGTGGGCCACCGATGGTGACAGCTCAGTACGGGTATTCCTCCGCGCGTCTATATAGTCCTAAGTTAATTTCCTAGGGAGGGTACTCCTCCGTATTTAGCCTCGGTTGTATAGTCATAACGGGTTGTCGTAAGGAACTCGGCAGTCAGGGGTTGCTTCTTGAAGTACCAGGAGGGCATCGGATAGAGGGTATTAGCTAGTATGTTAGATAACTAGGATGTATGTATACGGAATATATTTTCTTTCTATTTTCTTTCCACTTAGCTTAGGTAACTTAGTATGAGAATGAGTAGCCCCTGCTTGTGTGTCACTCTACTCTTGGATTATCTTAACCTCTGCTTAGACTATAATTATTACAAGTAACATATAAATTACTAGTCAGGTTCTCTCTTCTCTACTATGATCTTCTCACGGGATTAAATAAATACGATACCATTGAAATATTCTCGGGTAAAATGCTACAATGATATATCCGTGCGCTTGCGGATGAACTCTGTAACCATAAATACTAGGAGTATTTCTGTGTCATTGCTGAAAATTATATTTCTAGTAATATCGTTAAGAAATAACAACACCATCATCCCTCACGAAAAAATCGGTTAGCCCGCACGTGATAATCGGTATTGTAGTAGTGTCGTATCTCATGGATTGCACCGCGCTTTAAATGTCGTATGGAGTTACATCGACGCAAATTAGTTAATCTTGGCTAATTGCATGCATGGACATATTAAATGATGCACATTTACTTTTACGTCAATAAATAAAAAGATACATATTATACATATTATATGATGATTATTTTCAAAAAGAACGTGATGATTATGAAAGGATGTAGTATTAACGTAAGCACTTGCGCAAGCAATAATGCACGATGAGTAATCGAGCGAGGACGCTCAGATGGCCTTAGCATTGTACACCTTTTACTATAGCCTCTATCCTATAATATAAAAAATTCTAGTGTACTAACTATCACATTAATCAATTTTAATTTATTTTTTTCTATGTTAACCTTCAACTACCCACGCACACCTACACCAAATACTCGTTTAATAGAGGTATCATAGTATTTTCTCTCTATCATTATATCTTTAAAAGAGAATGTATAATCCCTATAATGGATGGAGGTAGTATTAGGCTAACTATTGAATGCTTGCATGCAGTGCAATTGAGATATTGTGCAGCCTAGAGCTGATCTTTGTCCATTAACGATGAATATCTTTGCTAAAGAAAGTAAGAAACTAATAGTCTTGGTCCCCACCAACCCGTGAGTTGATGGGATCCCCACTCTTCTTAGAGCAATAGATATATGCTTCCACACGAGTTTAATTAACGTTGTTCATGCATTAAAAATTTGATTACAAGTTATTGAACTTTTGTGAACAATAGCATATATATTGAACTTTCAGAATGGAAACATATATATATATACACCTTACATCCCAAAATATAGCAGTTTCTGACATTCAACTTTCCACTTGCTTTCTCATATGAACCGATCATAACCATTTTATTTAATTCATATAATATATTCTTCTAACATAATATCCAGCTTTTAAAACTAATAAATATTTTATTAATAAATCCTCAGGACATCGCCAAATGGCTAACAAAATTAAGGAAACCGCATGGAGATTTTGCTAATACAGCGAGCTCATATTTCTCTTGAACGATAAGCACAAGACAACATGATAATTCATTAAATAGAATATAAAAAAATATAAGACTATTGCCCTGGAAGATAGTAGCAGGTAAAGAAAAAAATACCACCACCACCACTGTCAAGTAACGATAACGTCTAAATAGCTAAGGAGAAAGCTAACACCGGACTGTACCCCCACAATCATATTATTGCACAACAACAGTAACCAGCCGGACCCCACGGGCGTTGAGCGGCGTACGTACGCCTGGAAGTTTTGGCCGGCCGTGACGCCACTACTGCTCATGGTCTATCGCCTTTGTCTCCATTATTGTACACGTCGCAGCCATCCAAGCCATATATTTGTAGATCCATCTCGATCGGTCCGGTTCTAAAAAAAAAAAAACAAATCTCGATCGGTCAAGCAGATCAATGGATAAGTCTATGCACACGTACGCTAGATCTATTTGATGAGATCATCGTGCACTTGCGCGGTGCAGTGCTACCCGGCCTGCTGATGGTTTGATTGCTGAATGATTGATTTGGATGCCCAACTGTGTGTAAGCAACGGCTGCTTCCGCATATGTAACGATTTCTCCCTAGTGTAAAGCCTTTTTCTCAATCTGTGCCAACGATTTCTCCCTAGCTAGTGCCCGGGATGTCCACGACTCCACATAGGACGGCTGCTTCTTCCATTTTAAATGTAAGTGGTTCCAATATTAAAATTTGTAACAAAATTATAAGCACCTCTAACGCTCTTTAGAGTGTTTGTTTATTAATTCGTCAATCAACTTTTATTCTAATTTCTATTCAACTTTCCTCCATCACCTTCCTGGCACCAACCATTTCTTATTTAGTGTTTTTTTCCACCCGAGCGCGCCCACGAGGCACCGTTTGGGAGAATTAGCACCCATGTGATGACATAGGTGACGGGTTTTAATAGAAAACCGGCACCAATATTATTAGTTTTGTTTTTCAAAGAATCGGAACCTATAATATATTAAGTGTTGGTTTTTTTAAATGAATTGGCACCATAAAAACCAAGCCGAGCCAGCATATCTTATTCATCCACCCATGCACCCACGCCTACCCATCCTCTCTCTTGATGACTATGTCTCTCCATTCTTATCCCTACCCTTCGCCATCTCTCTCTCAGCTCGTCTCCAACCTCCTCCCCTCGTCGAGCTCCTCCCCGACTATGCATGTCTCCTCCTCTCTATTTGCTGCCCCTCTTCCTACTCCTCCTCTACCATACGTCACGGTCTCGATTGATTCCTCCTCCTCCGCCACCGGACAGCGATGGCGAGGAGGCCCAAAGCTACGGCTCACCAATGCCCAGCCGCAGGATCCGGTGGCGTGACCGCGTGACTGCTAGGACGACTAGATCCAGCGGCGACGGCGATGGAAAAGAAGGCTAGATCCACAAATCCCTCCTTTTGTCTCCTTTCCAATCGGCACCCTGAAGCAGTGGCATCGACAAGGCACCAAAGTCCACCGGTGGGAGCCCTTGCTCTGTCACCAGCGACTACAGTAGTGTTACCAGTGCCAGCTTCAAGGGCTCCACTCAGCTTGGTCCTCCACTTGTCGCGAGCCCCACAGTCGTGTTTGACGACCTCACTACAGCCTTCGCATCTGTCGCCTGAGCGGAGGCCATGGAGGAGGCTCTTGGTGCCACCCTACCACCCATCACCACCACCTTTCGGTGTGTTCTTCTCTGCTGATTTTGTGTATGTGATTTTATTCATCAATGTTTATTACGTGGTTATGTTCTTGGATGGGGATGATGGGGATCTCAGGGGATGCTTCTTAATTGGATGGGGATCTCAGGGTAAATCGGGAAATGCTTCATTCAAGCCAATTATCGAGCCATCTTTGTTTTTATTCCTGGAACCTCAGAGGTACCGTTTAAGACTGACACCTTTGATCCCCCCCATCGCTGCCACCCGATTGGTGTCGGCTAGGAAATCCGGTACCTATAGGTTTTCCCAACCGGTACCAAAGTGCATTTATGTAGTAGCGTATAGCTTTATCCTCTCGTTAGAGATATTTATTTCCATGTGATTGTTAGCCGGTCAACTGGAGAAAATATATAATCAAAAACATACATATGATGGAAATATAGAAACTATCATAAAATAAAAAAATAGACATTTGATATTTGTTCACGTCACTATGAGCAAAACTTTTACCCCTAGATTTAACTATGAGTAAAAGTTTTATATCCTACGTTACTTTTGTATAAGAAAGATTCATATCTTATGGGTAACGACATTGATATAAAAAAGTTTTACTCATCATGATTTGGATAAATCTCAAGTGTTTGTTTTATTTTCTATTGTAGTTTTGAGTTTTAATTCACTGCGTATTTTTCCTGTCAAGATTGGATTTCAATCATTGAACAGTAAACATACCTTAATTTGTACGATTAAACTGAATAGTTTCAGTAGACACGATCAAACTACTACTTGGCTCCTTGCTAAGACTTCCCCACGTGTAAACCTCACACTAGCTCTTGTATCTACAAAGTCTTTATTGGAAAAAAGGTTGCAAAAAAGACACCGGTACCTCCAAAATATCAGTGGAAGTTCTTACGTAAGCTCAATTATTACGGCTTTGTTTGGCACTACTTTAAATTTTACTCCATACCAAATTTTAAAATTTTAGATTGTTTTAAGTTATATTTTTGTCACTTTTGATGTCTAGCTCTATTTTCAGGATTGCTGAGAAGATAATTTTAAAAATATAACTAAAAGTTCTTTAAAAAACCAAAATTTAAAATCCAAAATTGCTTGAGAATATAATAAAGTTATGCCAATTGTTGAAATTACATGTAATTTATTCAAGTGATTATATGAAACTTCTCTACAAATAATTGAGGCCATTAGTGCGAGGACGGAGGTTTCCCTAACAAAAAATTACAACGAAGTAGGAAGGACAAAAAGAAATTTAGGCTTATAAGCATATTTCCCGAATAGCTAAACAATGTTATTTTTTCAAAAGCTTTCTCTATATATAGAGATTCTTTTTTTAGAAGAATGAATAAATCAAATTTTGTATTTATAATAGTTAATACTTAATTTATTAATGACCCATCTCGATTTAAATGCCACTAGTAAACTAAATCAAAACTCATATTCGAACAAAGCCCTACTGTTATATATGTTAAATATATACAGAGAAATACATCCAAAATGAGTGCAAGAGAACTCTTGGAAATCTATGATTTAAGAGGGTAGCAATATTTATGGCACAACATTTTAAAAAAAAGTCAAATCATTTTTACATTATAAATTACCTGGACTTATATTGTAATTATACCATAAATTTAGTACTATAATTATATATTGTAAGTTTCAGTCATATTTCTAACACACATTATATAAGAAAATTTGCATTAAAAGCATTTGATAACCTACTTGAAAGAATAGATAGATCATGTACGATCCATACAAATAGGAGAGAACAGAGAATGTCCAAAATGTGGTGGCATATTTTCAGCAAAATTGATAATTGAATGTGTCACAGACAAATGAAGTCGGATGCGTTATATATTGCGACGATGACACATCAATTTTTGTTTTCACAATATTAACCATTAATACAACTATCACTATACATAGAGATCAATTTGTAAAAAACTTGCAAGGCATGAAAATAAAAGTATCTTTAATTTGTCGACAGCCATGGAAGCGTTTGTTCGCATGCATATGCACAGAAATGAGCTTCCGACTTTGGTTTGCTCCAATTACTTTGGGGAAGGGAGAAGAACTTATGGTGTGGTGTGGTGTGGATTCTTGGCTGTATGACTACCTATTAGAGTTTAAATTTTGTGTGTGTTGATACTAACGAATATTACAAACATGCAATCATATAAAAATTTATTCTTATGGTTGTGGAGTGCAAGAAAAAAAACAAATTAAATTTTAAGTTGCTTGTTTGTGGAGTGATATATAACATATTAATACATCTTCTTATTTTTTTTATTTTTTATAAATATTTTAGTACATATAAGCAACGGAAGAAGTCCTCGCGAGTTTAAAATGCACTGTCAAGTGTCAAGTCATGGAGGCAAGTGTACCACAGAACCAGCATCACAATGACAAACATAAAACCTTCAGACTTATTCTGGTGTGTTACTGTTACGTGTGCGTCGTCCGTGTAATAATTCTTCAAGCAAAATGCACAAATATAGCAAAAATACATATGATTTCTCAAGCCATGAGCACTTCGTCGATGAGCCTATCGATGTTCTGCACGGACCGGCCACCCGGCTTCGCCGCCGCGACGGCGCTGTCCCTGAGCTCGGCCACGCGCCGCCGCATCTCCCTCCCCTTCTCCCCGTCCATGGCCTCCCGTATCAGCGCCTCCACCTCGCCGCGCCGCACGTCGTCGGGGATCTCCGCCCCGATCCCCCACTCCGTGCGCTTGTACCGGCAGTTGGTCTGCTGCTCGGCGAAGAACGGCCAGCACACCATCGGCACGCCGCCGGCGATGCTCTCCAGCGTCGAGTTCCACCCGGAGTGGGTGAGGAACACCCCCACCGCCTCGTGCTCCAGCACCTCCGCCTGCGGGCACCACGTCGTCAGCATCCCCCTCGTCTCCGCCGCCGCCGCGAACTCCGGCGGCAGCGCGGGGGCGGCGCCGCCGTCGCCCTTGACGAGGTCGGGGCGCACGTTCCACAGGAACGCGTAGCCGCTGCCGGCGAGCCCCCACGCGAACTCCGCCAGGTGCTCGGCCGACATCACCGTGATGCTCCCGAAGTTGACGTACACCACGGAGCGCGGCGGCCGGCCGTCCAGCCACCGGAGCGCCTCGCCCTGCTCCTTCCACAGGTTGGACCCGACGCCGGCGACGGGGCTGTCCGCCGGCACGTTGCTCCGCGCCGCCAGGTGGAGCGGGCCGACGGTGTAGATCGGCGGGAGCAGCGCGGCCATGGCGCCCATCAGCGGCGACGACGGCGCGTCGAGCTCGTCGAAGGTGTTGATGATCACCGCCTCCGCCAGCGACATGCTCGCCGTCACGTGGACGAAGAAGTTGAACATGATGTCGTCGCGGTCCGTGCTCCGCACGAAGCTCGGGAGGTCGCGCAGCCGCAGGTCGCCGGGCATGCCCGGGATCCAATCCACCGTCGTGTCCAAGTGCCCATTGCTGAGGTCAGCATCGCCTGCCAAAACACGTACAGATTTTTAGCATGGATAGAGAATTGAATTAGGAAGTTCGCCATGGATGATCTACTTTTGAGGGGGAAGAGGCCGCGGTCGAGAAGGTGTTTGTAGTGGTAGTAGCCCATGAACCCGCACGCGCTGGCCGTCCAGAGCGTGGCGCAGCGGAGGCCGAGCTCCCGCGCGGCGTGGATGCCGAACGCCATGTTGCTGTCGGCGACGACGCAGGTGACGCGCCGCGCCGCGCCGTCCGCGGCGGCGGCGGCGGCGGCCTCGTCGTCGAGCTTGGCGAGGAGCGACATGAACCTGGGAAGCCAGGTGGTGCGGACGGAGTGGCAGAGGGCCGGGACGTCCTGGGTGGCGTCGGCGTCGGACGGCGGGAGGCCGTCGTCCATGGCGGCGAAGCGGAAGCCGGGGGCGCCGTCGAGCGCGCGGGCGCCGCGGGCGCGGAGGAGGCGGCGGTGGTTGAACTCGTTGTTGACGAAGGTGACGTGGAAGCCGCGGGAGTATAGCAGCTTCGCCAGCGTCAGCATCGGCGTGACGTGGCCCTGCGCCGGGTACGGCACCATCACGGCGTGTGGCCGCGCCTCCGCCGCCGCCGGCAACGACCCCATCTCGCCGCCGGCAAAAAAACAACGACGACTATCTACGTGTCAGCTCTGCACCGTGCGTTGTATATATATACTTTTGTGTGTTTTGTCATTTGTGTGGTCTGGTTCGATGCGGTTACACATATATATAATGGCTTCAGCTGGTGCCTGGTGGATGGGGTCGGTGACGCTGACAGGTGGACCCTAGTGGTGACACGGCTGAGCCGCTAATTATTGAGGGTGGGGGGGGAATTTTTTATTTTATAAACCTTTTAATATTTTAATTTTATTAATAGACCACTCTCAAAGTATTTTCAAGAAATAAACCTTTTGGCCACGCCAGCCCGTCTGACATGGTTAAATAACTCTCTCACGTCACGTGTAGCTGGCATGGCAATACTGGTATGCCACGCCAGCTACTTGTCACGCCTCCGTGGCTAGCTAACTAAAATATTCATTTCTTGAAATACTTTTAGAAATGGTCTATTAATAAAATTAATGAGGTCTAGAAAAATAAAAAAAATTCGGAGGTGTGGGGGAAGGGAGTTGGGCCTGGAGATAAGTGCAGAGCGTGATAGCGATGTTGTGTTTTGTTTTTGTACGGCGGGATAGATGGATTGTTGGGATAATTTTTGGGGCCAATTTATGGGAGCTTTTGGAGTTATTTGGCGATGATATGGTGCATGTGGCCATGTTGGGTGTACAGGGATCGTCGGCTCGTGCTGCATGCATGCAGATAGAATATATCGCTGTATTATACTATCGGATGCGTATCGTGGCTGCCGGCCTCTCTCTATCAGATCAGGCCGTGGCGGCTAACTGCATCTACAATATGCACCTCTCGCGTGCAGCGCATTATTTAACGGTACTCGTGGAGTATCCTGTATCCATGATGTGCTCTGCATATAAAATGGCTGCACGAGCGGCCTGCGAGACGACTTCGCCCTAATATTTCGCCCCTGTCGCGCATCCACACACATATATATTTTTTGACGTAATACACACACATATATACATATATATGTATATATATATATATGTGTGTATATATATATATATATATATATATATATATATATGTTAATTTACCTATATAGGATACCCCTATGGGACTCCATAGTGCCCGGGCTCCAAGTTATAAAACATACAAATTCTCTCAAATTTTTAAAAATTTTCAAATTGTGACTATATACCTAGGTATATGAATTTGATTCATACCAATACCTAACAAACAAAATAACTCAAACTCAACTTTATTTTACAATTCATTATTACATACCTAGCGAATTATATGTTTGGATGTTATATACCTAGAACCAAAATCTAACAAAAAAAAGTTCAAACTCAGTTCAAACTTGTTTGAACTTGTTAGTAAAGAAGTTAATGTTCATAACTAAACATTTAAAAAAATTCATACTCATTCAAATTAGGTATATACTCAATTTGAATCTTGGAGCCCATACTCCATGTAGCACCAGTTAATTTAGGCACCATGGTATGAAATACACAAATTCGTTCAAATTTTTCAAAATTTTCAAATTGTGAGTATATACCTAGTTGTAAAAACTCGATTCATATCTATACCTAGCAATAAAACAACTCAAATTTAACTTTATTTCACAATATAATATTACATACCTAACTAATTATATGTTTGGATGCTATATACCTAGAATCAAAATCTAACAAAAACATGTTTAAATTTAGTTCAAACTTGTTTTGAACTAGTTAGTAAAGTAGTTAATGTTAATACCTAAACATTTAAAAAAATTTCATACTCATTTGAATTGGGTATATACTCAATTTCAATAATGGTGCCCATACTCCATGTAGCACCAGTTAATTTACCTATATATATATATATATATATATATATATATTGGCTCCAAGATTCAAATTGAGTATATACCCAATTTGAAAGAGTATGAAATTTTTTTAAATGTTTAGATATGAACATTAACTTCTTTACTAACAAGTTCAAACAAGTTTGAACTGAGTTTGAACTTTTTTTTGTTAGATTTTGGTTCTAGGTATATAACATTCAAACATATAATTCATTAGGTATGTAATAATGAATTGTGAAATAAAGTTGAGTTTGAATTGTTTTGTTGTTAGGTATATATATGAATCAAATTCATATACCTAGGTATATACTCACAATTTGAAAATTTTTAAAAATTTGAGAGAATTTGTGTATTTTATACCTTAGAGCCCGGGCACCATGGAGTCCCATATGGGTATCCTATATATATATATATATATATAATAATACCGCACATGGGGTGCATAGTAACTAAAATGCTCCCCTCACATCCCACACCCCCCACCTATACGTCATCTAGAACAAACCAAATGAATTAATATTTTTTTACCAGCGGGGTGATGATTGAGTAACTAGAAGTAAAGGTATTACTATCGCACGTGTGATGCTTCGGAGCCTTATAGTCTTCTGCTTAGTAATTGTTTTGAGTAATTCATTTACTTATGATCCAACTTGTGCTAGTAATTTTTTTACTCATGGTTCTTCTCGTGTTAGTATTTGTTTTACTTATGGGCTCGCAATTTTAATACATGAGCCTACCAGCCCAAGTTGTTCAGAAGGAAAAAAAACAAAAAAAAATGAACGAGAATAGAGGAAGCAATTCATTTACTTATGGGCCAATTTGTGCTAGTAATTATTTTACTCATGGATTTTCTCTTGTGTTAGTAATTGTTTTACTCATGGGCTCACAATTTAACACATGAGCCTATCAGCCCAACACATGGGCGGTAAAAAAAAGGGGGGGGGGACAGAGGGAAAAAGGAGAAAAAAAAAAGAAAAAAGTGGTACGGAGGGAGTACAGACTGCGGTTGGAAAAGAAGAGCGCAAGTGGGGGTGGGGGTGGGGATGGGGGCGGTTGGGGAGGGGGGAGGAAAGAGAAAGATGGTTTTCTAGGTGGGGTGGGAGGGGGTAGGTTGTGAGGGGAGCGTTTTAGTTATTACACACCATGGATGTGGTTTAGTTATTTTTCCCTCTCATGAGCACACCCAGTTGTTCACATCTCATACATCCGCAACCTCATATGTGTTGTCAAGTGTCACACCGAGAAGGTCTGTCCAATTTCTTTCACCTTCAGCACTTCATCCGTCAAGTAAAACACAAAACAGTGTATGTCAAGTCAAATTAACATTAACCAAAGAGAATCCAGATTCCAATCATAAAGATAAAGGATATCTCATCAGAGACAGGAAAGGCTAATATTTTCAAGGTCAATTTGATGATCAAAAGGCCAATTTGTTATTTAGGGCTTAGTAAATTCTAGAAAGCCAGAAATTATTAGGAGCCAGAAATTGCAGCATGCACCTGATGAACACTAGTAGCAGTACACACACTCAGATACACAGATATTACATACTTAATTAATCCCCTGAACAAAGTAATTAAGGCCGGTGGGTGCATATATTTATTTGGTGTCTGCAGAGGGGAATTCGTCGGCGACGACGCGGAGCTTCATCCCGGCGGCGCAGTGGCCGGGGACGCCGCAGATGAAGTAGTTGACGCCCTCCTTGAGCTCGACCTCGGCGCTCCCGGCCGCCGTGGCCGCCGCGTCCGCCGCGTTGCGCACCCTGCAGCTCCGGTACTCCGCCGCGCTCGCCGCCACCACGTTGTGCACGCCCGCCTGGTAGTTGAACACTGCACACGCACAACCGAAGCTACCGGATTAAACTAATTCTCTTGCATCTGCAGATTGATTATACATAAAGAAGCCGGCTACCAGAGAGTAATAATCGTTGACTTCGTTTTCATTAATTTGTGAAGAGCGCGCTCCCACACACACCCACACGTTTGTATTGTTAACTCCATTTTGTTTGTGTGAAATTTTCGTACTGTTTAGCAATAATTACTGAGACACTTGAGTGTAGAGAGAGAGGAGTCGATATATATATATATAGCCACTTCCTCTGTTTCAGATATAACATTTTCTAGTATTATCTATATTCATATACTCCCTCTATAAAAAAAAAACGAATCTAGTACTAGTTTGGTTTTTTATGGAACGTAGGGAGTAGATGTTATGAATCTAGATGTATGTATTTTTTTTAATGAAAGGGTCCGGGATCTGGCTTTTTACTGAAAGCCACACGGCAAAGGTTCAATGGGATGACCTAGTTTCAATATATATATAAATATAGGCAATGCTAAAAATTATATTACGATATGAACGGAGGCAGTATATACCAAGTGTGTCGCCGGCGGCGAAAGCCTTCCCACTGGCCCAGCTGTCATACGCGACGGAGAAGCCCCATCCCTTGGAGTCTCCCACGACATAAGTCTCAGCAGCAGCTGCTGCCGCTGAACACACAAGAACAACAAGCCCTACTGCCACAAAGCTGCTTGCACATAAGCTTCTTCCCATGACTAACTACGATAGTCGTGTGCTGCAAGATCTCAATTACACCAGAGCTAGCTACTAGCTAACTAGCAGCTATGCTAACGAAGTGGCCTTTGTTAGGTAGCAATTTGATTGTGTGTGTTCTGCTAAGTTAGCATGCTTATTTATACTGGTTCGCTGCATAATTGCGTCTTAATTACTTTCTAGCTCGATGGTGGCGTATGAGTAAGCTAGCACGTCTACGAGTTATAAACTATTGTCTAGTAATATTACATTATACCATCCAGCCATGTGGTGCTGATAATATATTTTGCTTAAAAATATCTCTTCGTAGTCCTCTCCTTTTATCTTTTCAGGTGCATTAAGTTTTATATACGAGCCCTTCATTGTGCACTGATCTATGGAGTACTGTTTACTATCGTACATCACATATATATCAAAGCTCATAACCGTTCGAAATAAATTAACCTACTCCAGTTACATATTATAGATAAGTAACTATGATTTTTTTCTTTACTTAAACTTTTTTTTAAGTTTGATCAAATTCATGAAAAAACATAGCAATATTTTTAAAACCAAACAAACATACTATCAAAATATATTAATTAGATCTAATAAAACTAATTTGACGTTATAAGAGACGCTATATTTCTATATAAACTTAATCACAAACTTATATAGATCTAACTAAAAATGTAAAACTGACTACTTGTAATATAAAATGGACGGGGTATCATTTATGTATATTGCAACATGAAAGAAACAATGCATGTCCGTTTTAAAATACTACTGTTTTAGAACTTTTTATTACTATTATGGTGAACGACTTAATGCTTGATTACACGTGGTATTCCATTCGTCCTAAAATATTATGGCAAATTTTGGTATAGGACACCGCAATTGTGTGGATTCAGCCCAGGGACACCGCAAAAACAAAGTTTTAGGGAAAGACTACATAACCATGGGTATTTACCAATGGACACCGCGCCATGCATCTAAATGAAACTTGACATGCAGACGTGGCGATCGGGAGCCCTTTTTTGACGCGGTCGAACCGTAATGCCCCTGCGTCTTATCTCCTCAAATTGCTTGCTGGACACTAAATACGTGACAGATATACTGGCATGGACTACGTTCCTTCCAGCCAATTCTGCGGCGAGCTCCACCGCCGTCTGTTAACGACTAAATTTGGTAAATCATGATCCAGGTTCAGCATTGGAATCAAAGTGGATTCTGTGAAGGATTGGAATAGGTGTTTCTTCAAAGAACAGAGTGCGCATCGGCTGTGGGGGCACTGGCTGAAGACTGTATCGGCTGAGATGGATCGGACAGAAGATAGTCGATATAGCCGATACAGCCGATTTCGTTGAGATGGTTATAAAACCGTTTCCGGAATCGATCAACGTGCTACACAAGGATTGCCACGATGGAGATAAGCTCACGATTAGGCAATTGTATCTATTAGTTAGGATATTTTAAATAGTTTCTTTAGAGATATGTTTCGGCAAGAGTCTGCTGTAAAGACTTGTTCGTATCTTAGAGTTTGTTAGAGATAAGAGTTGTGTCCGGCAAGGACCAATCATGTATCTCGGGTATAAATATGGCCCGACCCCATGTAATTTTTTTTTGACAGGAGACCCCATGTAATTTACAACAATAGTTCAATAACACTCTCGGCGCATCGCCACCCTTTTTACTTTCATTATTTTGACGAGTTCTTGCTTTCGGGTTAAGCTGCATCGATTTCGATTTTCAACAAGAGGTAAACTTGTCATGGCGGTTTGCGTTCTCGGGATTAGTGCTTCCATCATAATGATACTCTAATATTGTTTATGTAAATCGTCGAGTTATCATATATGCTCCATAATCTTTATTTAGATTAATAATCCAACCCGCAATCGTCTAGTATCTATCGCTAGAGAGTAGCCGATAAGGTTAGATCTGGTTTTTAATCTAGATTATATAGCATATCTACCATCTCTTAGAGGTTTTTATCATCTTGCCTAGATCTTGTATTTATGTCGGGTTGTGAGATCAACCCACTTAGATTTCCATCCCGAATTGCAGAGATCAAAGCATTTCAAAGATGCTTCAGGGCATTCCCAACCCAATGACTAGGATGGTGTCTATAGCATTAAATAAGTTGCCACCTATGACAAAAAATGATGTGGCAAGTGAATAAATGAGGAAACAGAAGGAAACCATATCTTGCATGAGACATGGTTTCTACACAACATCCAAGACATCATGTGAGATAAATAGCATTAAATTGAAGTATGGAATAGTGGTGTTTGCATTAGAAGAGTAGTGTCTAGTACTAGTTTCTTGATGATGTGGAGTTTATGAAAACCATGTCTAGTGTTATGGGTTGGGACTGCCCTCATAGAGTGGAATTCTCCAAAAAGAAAGAATACGAAAAGAAATGAAAATTGAACAAAATATATCTAATTTTATTTTTTTTGTTGGGTTTAAAATACATTCTAGATAGAAATATTCAAACATTTTAGTAGGACTAAGAAAATGAATAATATATATCTAAAATTTCAAACATAATCTAACAAAAAATAATTGGACATTAGAAACAACTTATTTAATAAATATTAGATAAATAATTTAATAATTACTTAAAAAAGATAAAGCATATAATATTTTGTTTACATACCTCAATCCTTTTCTAGTACTCCTTTTCTAGTACTGTAACACACCCTAGTTTACTTGAATGCTTCTAATTATATATCACAATGCTATGATCTATATTGTCATTTTTTAAATATTTTTCAATGACATGCAAAAGATCAGGACATGTCCTAGAATAACTTTTTTAATCATAAGGGATATAGTGATGTAAGTGGGTAAAATGATTTAAAATTTATAGTTGTTTAAAATTTATTATTACAATCATAATTTTGATCCTAACTAATATGTACGTACTATAGCGTAAAATTAGGAGAGGGGAGGAGTACAGCATCCATGTGTCCATGGAGCTAGGGGCTGATGTGTAAGTTTTTTTTCTCTTTTAAGATAAACCCAACGAACTAAAATAAAAAGATAAAGCATATAATATTTTGTTTACATACCTCAATCCTTTTCTGGTACTGTAACCCACCCTAGTTTACTTGTATGCTTCTAATTATATATCACAATGCTATGATCTATATCGTCATTTTTTAAAAATATTTTTTTGAGAATTTTTAAAATATTTTTCAATGACATGCAAAAGATCAGGACATGACCTAGAATAACTTTTTTAATCATAAGGGATGTAGTGATGTAATAGCGTTCCAACAGCCAGTTAGTGGCTAGTCAAACAACCAGTTAATTTGGTTTTAATTAGTTGTAAAAATTACTTTTGTGGTTTAATCATACTCTATTTTGCTTGGACCAACTTTATCTCTTTATTCTAGACAATGTTTGTATAACTTCCGGCCTCTGTACCAATTTATTTTGTTTATACTTAACTCTTTTTAAAATGAACTTTTCTACTTATGCATGTCCTCGTTTTAATCCAACAACTATTTAAGCTTTTGGTCAAATTGCCATGTCACCCAGAAACCACTCCAAATCAGGACAAGATTGAAAATGAACAATGTGGTATATAATTCAAGGTTGAACAGTGGCTACTGACTAGTGTGAAGTTGGTTTTTTTTTTCAGACTTTCATCAAAGTTCAGAATTGTTGATTGAATATATTTTATTCCTGTTTCTCATTATGGCATCAAATGCATAATTTCTAACAATCTTTTGGCACCAACTTTGTTATGGATTACTTTTGGGAGAGATCTATTAATAAAATTAAAACATTATAAGGTCTAAAAAGTTAAAAAATATTTCGGGGGTGTGGGGGGAGGGAGGTGGGCCTGGAGATAAGTGCAGAGCGTGATAGTGATTTTGTGTTTTGTTTATGTACGGCGTGATAGATGGATCTGTTGGGATAATTTTTGGGGCCAGTTTATGGGAGCTTTTGGAGTTATTTGGCGATGATTTGGTGCATGTGGCCATGTTGGGTGTACTGGGGATTGTCGGCTCGTGTGTGTGTGTGTGTGTGTGTGTGTGTGTGTGTGTGTGTGTGTGTGTGTGTGTGTGTGTGTGTATATATATATATATATATATATATATATATATATATCTCGCTGTATTATACTATCGGATGCGTATCGTGGCTGCCGGTGAGATCACATGCAGTCACTACTAGGACTGCAAGTTAGTGACTGCACAGTATTTTTACACCCAAATTTGGTATCTAGGATTAAAATAGGAAAGATTGTCAAAATTTAGAAGTCTACCGGTTTCCTTCGAGTAGGCCAGTCCGACCGCCGTGTGTTGGGCGGTCCGACCGCCGGTTGAAGGCCAGTCAGACCGGCGGTGTGTGGCCGGTCTGACCGGCAGGTCCGAGTCCGACTGTGTTTCATCGGATCTCAAGGTTTCCTTGCTCGGGAAGGCATGTTTTGGGTTTCCTTTAGTTTCTACCCCGAGTTGGACGTGGAGGAGGGCCTGTAGAGGGCAAGATCAACCCCTATATAAGGGATATGACCGGTTCTATTGTAAAAAACCAATCTACAATCAATCAATCGAATCGTTTTTCATATTGCTTTTAGTTTTCTCTTAGTTTGTCCATCTTTGTCGTAAACCGTCCGCCGCCACTACGAGAGTGCGGCATCTCTTTGTAGGTTTGTCCTGAAAACCTTCCGTTTTGCCCACGAGACGGATAGTTATCTTAAATCGGCTCCACTAGCCGGTTTATTTGTCAAAACCCATCTAGGTTTAGCTCTTTGCTAGATCAAGGTGGTTGGCGACTCTAGGATGACCGCAAGGCATAAGGTGCTGCGATCGTTGTTGTCAACTTGTCACAAAAAGTTGCCAACACGATTTTTAGCGACTCCGCTGGGGAGATCCGTTCAGCGTCAACTCAACTTCGATTTCGCCATGACGAAGCCGCCGTCATCCAAGGCGGAGGTGGAGTCGGCCAATGTGATACCAATCACATTGGATGATTTCGAAGGAGAAGACCGCAAGTCCATGGAGGAGTACATCAAGGAGCTCACACAGGAGGCGTTGATAAGGGCGTCCACTAGGACTCGTCAAGGTGTGATCATCAAGCCCGGGCCACGTCCTAAGCTCGCTCCCAATTTGGTAAGTAATGAAGAGGTAACACAATCTATCCAACAACAAGTAGCATCTACAATAGATTCACCCATGACTGTTTTTAAAAATAAGTTAGATGCAACTTTTGAAGATAAATTTGATGAGTTTTTAAGATTTAAAGTCGGCCCTCTCTTGGCCGATTTTATGGGTAAAGATAAAGCCTCTACCACTGCTAGCCGAGCTCCTATAGATCAAACAAGTAGTGGAACCAATGGAGCGGCGCATATAGCCGGTTCGACCGAGCTTGACGGCCGGTCAGACCGTAACTTCACCGTCGGTCCGACCGGCCAGACGGCCGGTCTGACCGGGTATTACCCCGGCGGTCAGACCGGGACTCAGGCCGGTCTAACCGCGCCTCTGGATGTCGGTCAGACCGGGCCCTAGACCGGTCAGACCGGCACAATAATACCGATTCAGGGGATAGATCCAATGATTAATGCTAGTTATTTGTATCATCTTAGAACATTTGATCCTTCTGTATCTACTACTGCAAATAGTCCCCAAGTTACCCCACATGTTCCTAATGCTTATAATGATGTTGCTAGGGGATATCCTCCCGATACTAGGCAAGGCCAATATAGCCATATTGCGCCGCAAACACAACCTATTAGGCCAAAAAATCCACCACCAAATCAACATAGGCCTGATAATATGGAGGAAATAATTAGTGGGATTATTGGGGATAAATTCAGGATTGAAACTAGAAATCGTGCTAAGGTTTACCAAAAGCCGTATCCTGACTATTATGATAATATGCCGTTTCCTCGTAATTATAGAGTTCCCGAATTTACCAAGTTTAGTGGTGAAGATGGTAGGACCACATGGGAGCATGTAGGTCAATTTTTAGCGCAATGTGGTGAGGCTAATAGTGATACTTTTAAATTGCGCTTGTTTTCTTTATCTTTGTTCGGTACCGCTTTTACATGGTTTACTTCTTTACCGGCAAATTCTATTCATACTTGGGCTCAATAAGAAGAAAGATTTCATGATTATTTCTATACTGGAGAAACTGAGCTTTGTTATGTGATTTAACATCAGTTAAGCAAAAATATAATGAGCCTGTCATTGATTATACTAAGAGATTTAGGGATGTTAGAAACCGATGTTATAGCTTGAATATAACTGATAGAGATTTGGCTGGTTTTGCTTTTAATGGTTTAATTGCTCCTCTTAGAGAAAGACTAGATGGCCAACAATTTCTTGATGTTAGTCAACTTATGCAAAGGGCTTTGGCTCAGGAAAGCCGGGTTAAGGATAATAAAAAAAATTGTTAGACATTATGAGAAAAAGCCTAATGTTAATGTGATTGATTACCCTGAGGCTAGTGATAGTGAAGATGAGGGTGATCATGATATGTATGTTGCTGAATGGTCATGGACTAACAAAAACAAGCCTTTCGTTTGTTCTAACCTAATGCCGACTCCTCACAAAGATCGGCAAAGTGAGGTTAAATATAGTTTTGATGTGGCCAAGTGTGATATGATCTTTGATTATCTTTTATAAGAAAAACAAATTAGATTACCTAAAGGCCATATCATACCATCTCAAGAAGAATTGAAACGTCGAGCTTATTGTAAATGGCATGATTCTCATTCTCATTCCACTAATGATTGCAATGTGTTTCGACGACAGGTTCAATTGGCCATAGATGAAGGACAATTGAAGTTCACCGATGGCTCCAAGATGAAGCTTGATCATGATCCTTTTCCGGTGAATACAATTAATTTCAATGATAAGAAGGTGTTGATTCGGCCGGAGCAAGCCGAATCTACTAAGGGAAAAGGAGTAATCATTGGTGAACCAAGGCCAAAGATGACAGTGCCAAAGAAGCCGGAGGTTGGTGTTTGGAAGGAAAATAAAAGTGAAGCTTCAACTTCTAAAGTTCCTAGGAAGACCAAAGTCACCCTTGATATGCTTTTGGAGAAATATGAAAAGCAAGGTGGTGAGAGAGCTCGCAAAAAGGGGAAAATACCAAGATCACCTCTTAGGGAGCGATTTGGTCACTCGCCAAGACGGTCGCATTCACCTCCATATCATCATTCACAATACATACCATGGGGTCCCTATCCAATGCCGCCGCCGGGTTATCATTATCCTTATTACATGCCATGGGGGCAGTACCACCAATGTTCAATCATATGCCTCCAATGCAATTCAACCAAGGATGGGGAGGACCAAGGAGGCCAATTCATGAGCGTTTGTCTTCACCAAACAACGGCCGGTTTTATGGTAAGAACCGGGCCAATGAGGAAAAAAGGGAAGGAAAGCGTATTAAGGTGGAGGCAAGGACTTCGGAAGTGATTACCATCAAAGTGGGGTCTCATGATGTGCCAATACCTTCTGGAGATGAAGTTGGAGAGTCCTCAAGCAAAAAATCCGAAGCCGGTACCAGCTCATCGCAGTCGGCCGGTCTGACCAGGCCTTCTGGCCAGTCTGACCGCGGCCATACGGCCGGTCTGACCGGGCCATCAGGCCGGTCTGACCGCCGACCCGACGATGGTCCGACCGACGCCTCAGGCCGGTCTAACCGGCCACCAAATGTCGGTTTGACCGGCGCATCTGGCCGGTCTGACCGGTGGTCTACGTCCGGTCTAACCGGGCTTCAGCGCCGGTTTGATAAGAGGTTTGCAAAGGGCGATGTGAGGGTTTCATCATCATCAACTAAACCTAATAGGGGGCATTATTTACCTCCTGGAACAGAGCCGAAACCTAGGTGGATGCCTAAGGATTTGACGGCTACTCAAAGGAGAAGGTTGCAACGTCTTCGGGCCCAAGAAATAAGAGAGGAAAAGGCCGAAGAGCAAAGGGATAAAAGGTTCAATGAGTTGTGACCACCACCGGTATGGAGGCGTAAAACCATAGAAAAGTAAGAACTGGTTGTTGTAGAGGAGAAGGAAGAACAATCGGTTGCTAAAGATGAGTCATCTCTAAAAGAAGACAAGGATATCAACATGGTGTGTATGTTGCCTATGGAGTTTTGTGCTATGGATGAAGCCGAAGTTGCTCAATTTTCACTAGGTCCTAAAGATGCGGTTTTTGAGAAGCCCGATAAATCAAACCGTCATATGAAGCCTCTCTATCTCAAAGGTCATATTGATAGAAAGCCGGTCTCTAGAATGCTTGTGGATGGAGGTGCCACCGTGAATTTGATGCCGTACTCGTTGTTCAAGAAGTTGGGGCGTGGAGATGATGAGTTTAAGAAGACTAACATGATTCTCAATGGCTTCAATGGTGAACCAACGGAGGTGAAGGGTATCTTTTCGGCAGAGCTTACCGTGGGGAACAAGACGTTACCAACCGCTTTCTTCCTCGTCGATGTGCAAGGTAATTACAATGTTATTTTGGGTCGTTGTTGGATCCATGCCAATTGTTGTGTGCCTTCTACCTTACATCAATGTTTAATTCAATGAGACGGCGATGATGTTGAAATTGTTCAAGCGGATACATCGGCTGAGGTTGCAATGGCCGATGCTACTTTTGAGTGGCGTCATGGGAATATTCAATGCTTATCGGGGAGAGATCTTTCTAGCTATAATTTTATTAGTATCTCCGATGGCAAATTTGTACCTATCTCTGCAAAGCCGGCTAGTGTAGCACGGCTAAGCCACATAAATTTGTATAATGAGTAAAGAGGCTAATTTAGAGTGGTTACAAAAGAGGGTGCAAGAACATCGGTCTACAAAGAACGATATTGGTGAAACTATTGAAGATTTTGATGAAGTAGAGAAGCTTGGGCAAGGGTTTACATCGGCCGATCCATTGGAGAAAGTAGACATAGGTGATGGAACCAAACCAAGGCCGACTTTTGTAAACAAAACTATGAGAGCCGATTATAAGGTTAAGATAATCGAGCTACTTAAAGAGTATGTTGATTGCTTTGCATGGGAGTACCATGAGATGCCGAGTCTTAGCCGTGAGCTTGTTGAGCATCGGCTTCCAATTAAACCGGGTTTTAGGCCTTATAAGCAACCACCTCGTCGTTTTAATCCTTTGCTATATGACCGAGTCAAAGAGGAGATTGATCGGTTGTTGAAGGCGGGGTTTATTAGGCCATGTCGTTATGCAGAGTGGGTTTCTAACATAGTCCCGGTGGAGATAAAGGGGAGTGGTGAGATTAGAGTTTGCATAGATTTTAGAGATTTAAATAAAGCCACTCCCAAAGATGAATATCCTATGCCTATAGCCGACATGATGATCAATGATACCTCAGGTCATAAGGTGATTAGCTTTTTAGATGGTAATGCCGGCTACAATCAAATTTTTATGGCGGAGGAGGATATGTACAAAACGGCTTTTAGGTGCCCGGGATTTTTTGGTTTGTTTGAGTGGGTTGTCATGACTTTTGGATTGAAGAACTCCGGTGCAATATATCAAAGGGCAATGAATTTGATCTTTAATGATTTGCTAGGTATTATCTTAGAGATCTATATTGATGATATTGTTATCAAATCGGATGGTATGGAAGGACACATAGCCGATTTGAGGTTAGCTTTTGAGAGGATGCACCGGTATGGTTTGAAGATAAACCCACTTAAATGTGCTTTTGATGTGTCGGCAAGGAAATTCTTAGGATTCATGGTGCATGAGAGAGGAGTTGAGATTGATTCTAAGAAGATAGAAAAAAATCGTGATTTCAAGGCGCCGACATGCAAGAAGGAGGTTCAAAAGTTGCTAGGTAAGGTGAATTATTTGAGAAGATTTATTTCTAACCTAGCGGGTAAAATCGATGCTTTTGTTCCTATACTTCGCTTGAAAAAGGAAGCCGGTTTTACTTGGGGGGCAAAACAACAAGAGGCGTTTGAGGAGTTGAAAAGGTATTTGTCTACTCCACCCGTTGTGTGAGCGCCTAAAGCCGGAAAACCTTTTCAGTTATATATTGCCTCCGAAGACAAAGTCATTGGTGCCGTTTTGACACAAGAGGAAGATGGCAAGGAATATATCATTACATATTTGAGCCGCCATCTTTTGGATGCCGAAACGAGGTATGTCTTTATAGAGAGACTTTGTCTATGCTTATACTATGCTTGTACCAAATTGAGGTATTATTTGTTATCTAGTACATGTATAGTTGCTTGTCAAGCCGATGTTATTAAACACATGTTGCAAAGGCCAATTCTAAGTGGGAGAATTGGCAAGTGGGCATATGCTTTGATAGAGTATGATTTGGCTTATGAACCATTAAAATCTATGAAAGGCCAAATTGTATGTGATTTTATAGTAGACTATCATATAGATATTGCTTATGAGGGAGAAGTGTGCATAGTTGAAGTTATACCTTGGAAGATTTATTTTGATGATTCTTCTTGCAAAGAAGGTCAAGGCATAGGGGTAGTTTTGTTTTCACCTAATGGCATGTGTTATGAAGCATCGGTTCGTTTGGAATATTATTGTACAAATAATCAAGCTGAATATAATGCTTTATTATTCGGCTTACAAGTCATGGAGATGGTTGGAGATAAGTACGTGGAAGCTTTTGGTAATTCGGAATTGGTGGTGCAACAAGTTGCCGGAGTTTATAAATGCTTGGACGGATCACTAAATAGGTACCTCGATTCATGTTTGGATATTATTGCCAATTTTGATAATTTTGCTATTAGACATATTGCTAGGCATGATAATTCTAGAGCAAATGACTTGGCACAACAAGCATCTGGCTATAATGTGAAGAAAGGATTATTTCTGATATTAGAAGAGCCGGTGCTTGATTTTAAATCTTTGTGCGAAATTGGCAAAACTGGAGACCAGGGGCGGTCTGACCGGCCACATGCCGTCGGTCTGACTGGCGACCCCGAGCGGTCTGACTGGCCCTGTATAACCGGACTGACTGGTTCTGGGCAGAGCACCGGAGGGGCACGTTTCAATCAATTTAGGGGCCGAATTAATTGTGAATTCGGACATTTATGCTCAGGAAGCGGAAGAAGATTGGAGGATTCCTTTGATTCGATATTTGAAAGATCCCACGCTTAAGGTTGATCGGAAAATTCGGCGGCAAACATTCAAATACACATTGCTTGATGAAGATTTATATCGCCGAAATATAGATGGTGCCTTATTGAAGTGCTTAGATGAAGATCAATCTAAAGTGGCTATGGGAGAGGTACATGAAGGAATTTGTGGAACTCATCAATCGGCTCACAAGATGAATAGGTTGCTTAGGAGAGCGGGGTTCTATTGGCCGAGGATGATTGATGATTGCTTCAAATATTATAGAGGATGTGAAGCTTGTCAACGGTTCGGCAATGTTCAATTGGCGCCCGCCGCCGTATTGAATCCTATAATCAAACCATGGCCGTTCTGAGGTTGGGCTTTGGATTTTATTGGTCAAATTTATCCTTCGTTATCAAAGGGGCATAGGTTCATGCTAGTTGCGACGGATTACTCCACCAAGTGGGCCGAAGCTGTGCCATTGAAGAATATGACTCATACGGAGGTAATTGACTTTATTTTGAAGCAAATTATCCATAGATTCGGTATTCCACAAACATTAACTACGGATCAAGGTGCTTCTTTTATGTCTAAGAAAGTGAAGAATTTTGCCGAATCTTATGGTATTAAATTGTTGAGTTCTTATCCTTACTACGCTCAGGCTAATGGACAAGCCGAGTCGAGTAATAAGACATTGTTGAAACTAGTGAAAAAGAAGATTAAGGAACACCCAAAGAGGTGGCATGAGGTGCTTTCCGAAGCATTGTGGGCGCATAGGATATCTAAACATGGTGCCACTAAAGTCACTCCTTTTGAGTTGGTTTATGGTCAAGAAGCCGTTTTACCGGTTAAGGTAAATCTTGATTCTCTTCGTTATATCAAGCAAGATGATTTGTCAAGTGAATATTACAAGACGTTGATGGGAGATAACCTTGATGAAATCATCGACAAGCGCTTGAAGGCTTTGGAAGAGATAGAGAAAGAGAAGAAGAGGATGGCCAAGGCGTACAACAAGAGGGTGAAAGCAAAGTTGTTTTAAGCTGGAGACTTGGTTTGGAAAACAATTTTGCCTTTGGGTACTTGATCCAGGGAGTTCGGTAAGTGGTCCCCTAGTTGGGAGGGTCCTTATCAAGTATGCGGCATTGTTCGAGGAAACGCATATTTTTTGGAGACACTTCAAGGGGAGCGTTTTCAGCGAGCAATCAATGGGAAATACTTCCCGAGCGTTTGGCAAAACGCTTAGGAGGTACTATGGCCGGTAATTGAATTATCATCCTAAAACCAAAACATGTTCTATGCTTTTAGATTCACGTTGTTCATCAAAAAGGCAGGGGGGCATGTGTTTACACCCAATTTGGCACCTAGGATTAAAATAGGAAAGATTACCAAAATTTGGAAGTCTATCGATTTCCTTCGAGTAGGCCGGTCCGACCGCCGTGTGTTGGGCGGTCAGACCGCCGGTTGAAGGCCGGTCAGACCGGCGGTGTGTGGCCGGTCTGACCGGCAGTTCCGAGTCCGACTGTGTTTTGTCGGGTCTCGCGGTTTCCTTGCTCGGGAAGGCATGTTTCGGGTTTCCTTTAGTTTCTACCCCGAGTTGGACGTGGAGGAGGGCCTGTAGAGGGCAAGACCAACCCCTATATAAGGGACATGGCTGGTTCTATTGTAAAAACCAATCTACAATCAATCAATCGAATCGTTTTTCATATTGCTTTTAGTTTTCTCTTAGTTTGTCCATCTTTGTCGGTTTGCGCCGTAAACCGTCCGCCGCCGCTGCGAGAGTGCGACATCTCTTTATAGGTTTGTCCTAAAAACCTTCCGTTTTGCCCATGAGACAGGTAGTTATCTTAAATCGGCTCCGCTAGCCAGTTTATTTGTCAAAACCCATCTAGGTTTAGCTCTTTGCTAGATCGAGGTGGTTGGTGACTCTAGGATCACCGCAAGACATAAGGTGCTGCGATCGTTGTTGTCAACTTATCACAAAAAGTTGCCAACAAGTATCTCATCCATTCATTTTTCTGATAAGGTGCAGATCAAGTGCTACAGTACCATCGCTACAGTAGTTATATACTCCCTCCATATTTTAATGTATGACGCTGTTGACTTTTTAATCAACGTTTGACCATTCGTCTTATTCAAAAAATTTATGTAATTATCATTTATTTTATTGTGGTTTGATTTATCGTTAAATATTCTTTAAGTATAATATAAATATTTTTATATTTGCACAAAAAATTTGAATAAGACGAATAGTCAAACGTTGTTCGAAAAGTCAACGGTGTCATACATTAAAATACAAAGGGAGTAGTATTTTTCCTATATGAACAGTGCTCGGAGAATCTCAACCATTAGATGTAATTTGGATGGTCCTAATGTGACTGTTTAAGTTACAGTCACACTAAGAACTGCACCTGAATCAAATCCGCTAACTGCATATACAATATGCACCTCTCGTGAAGCGCATTATTTAACGGAACTCGTGGAGTATCCATGTGCCCTCTACGTATGAAATGGCTGCACGAGCAGCCTGCGAGACGACTTCGCCCTAATTTTTCGCCCCCGTCGCGCATCCACATGTATGGTTTGCACTGGTAGTTGTTACGTACTCCCTTCATTTCTAAATATTTAACACCGTTAATTTTTTGACACATGTTTGACTATTTATCTTATTAAAAAAATTATAAAATATGTAAAACTATATTCATACATATAAGTATATTTAAAATAAATCAAATGATAGGAAAAGAATTAATAATTGCTTAAATATTTTGAATAATACGAACGGTCAAATATGTTTAAAAAAGTCAATGGCGTCAAATAGTTAGAAACGGAGAGTGTATAATTGATAAGGACTAATATACAAATAATAAGGTCATAACAAGGATGATAGGAACGCTAAGTAAAATAGAAAATAAAATACAATAATTTAAATCAAAATAATTTTTGTGGGCTGAGTATGCTCAAGAAGAGCATGACTTGCCCTGCTTCAAGGGGCAGTCTTCCAACATCTTGATCTGTACTTCCGAGTCCTCTAAAACGACATGAGCTACATGAGACAAACCAAACAAATCTAAAACATATTCAGTACATAAAAAGGGAGTATTAATGTTTTAACGAAAATTTAGAGACTTGTACTCCCTCTGTCCTTTAATATAAGGGATTTTGATTTTTTTTTCACTGTTTGACCATTCGTCTTATTCGAAAAATTTTAGAATTATTATTTATTTTATTTGTGACTTACATTATTATCCAAAGTACTTTAAGAATAACTTTTCATTTTATATATTTGCACAATTTTTTTAATAAGACGAGTAGTTAAACAGTGCAAGCAAAATATCAAAATATCTTATATTAAGAGTTAGAGGAAGTACGAGTCAATTTGAAGTTTATATGAAATTTAGATTTATGAAATATTGGAATTAGTTATTCTATTGAAAGAGGTGATTACTCGGTCAACAAAGAGAGAGGGTGTCCTTGACACGTGTGTTGGCACGCGAAATTGATCCGCGCAACAACACGATACTGACCGTACTTACGTGATGATCACCGGATGCTTTCCGAGCAAAGCAACAAAGATTCCTCGCTTTCGTGGAGGAGAATCGACCGTTTTCCAGCGCAAAACGGCAAAGATCCACCAAACCCTAGAGCTTGGCAGTAGAGAGAAAAAGCACGGGAAAGAGAAAACAGAAATAGATAAAAAACTAAATAAGTAGATTGATTTTGTTCGATTGGTTCCTTCCAATCGGCCATGCACCTGATATATATATACAGGCGTGCTCCGGTCTTTTAGCAACCATATACGGCAACACACATTACTCCTACCGTCCTAGCCGAATACGGAATTAAATCTAACAAAAGTTTAACTCTACCAAAAACAAATACGTATGCCTTCACGGAAACCTCATCTAACAGCAACACAGCGCCGTGCATGGGCCTCCATCTCCATCATGCAAGCAGAGCAAAACCTTCTCAGCCCAACAACACATCGCCATGCGTGCAACTCCGGCACGATACACATCCTGACGCAACAAAGCCTCTCCATGCATGCAAAGCCCACGTGCTGTACCTGTTAACTTAACACACAAATTCCAAAGAAAGCAATTAATTAAGCAAACCACTAACTAATCAATAATTTGGCAAACCAAATAACCCAACTAGCCAAATTACAGTGTCAACAACGTGGGTCCCATCCATACGCGGCACTAGCGCAGACACAGGCAGCCACACGGGAACACAAGGCTGATGCGGCCCAACACGGCAGCCACGCTCAGCCGGACGTCTGAGGCACATGGACTATAAGGGTCACCGGCAACAAGGAGGCACGACGATACACAGAGAGGACACCAGGAGGAGAGGGCAACGAGCTCGCTAGCAGGGTCACCATGGTATGGCGACGTCGTTGAATACGGCCAGCGCGTGGGGAGGGTCTGAGAGAGGGGGTTGTCGGGTCGATGATGGCAATGGGCGGTGGCATGTCGATGGTCTTTGGGTAAGGGCGTGCTTGGTTCTTGGTGTTGTAATGTCGGAGGTGACAACATAGTCGGGCTGTGTACATCCATTAATAGATGTAGAGACCGGATTTTAATCCATTTTCTAAAAGAAAACATAGTCGGGCGGCGGTACGACGAAGCGAGGGTAGCGGAGTGACGAGACACGAGGTTTCCAGTGGCCTTGGGGCTTAGGAAAGAGGATGTTGAGGCGCTGAGGTTAGGGGCCAGGGGGGAGGATGGTGGAGGGGTCAGCCAGGCTAGGCAAGCCTCCGGCCGCCGAGGAATGGCGGCTGAAGTGCGGCATCGACGGCGGTGCTTAAGCAAAACGCGACATAACAGTGTGGATGAGCGGCGTTGGAGCACCAGTGCTGCGGTGCAAAGGGGAGGAAGAGAAGAAGTGGGCCGTCATTTATAGATCAAGGAGGATGTATGGAAAAAAAAACAAGAAAAGCAAGCAAGCTAGCAGCCCAGCAGCAGCGGCAGGCCTTGGGCCTTGGCTGGCCCATGCGAGCAAGCAGCAGCAGCGCTAGCTAAGCAATCCAAGGCAGGCCATGGTTAGCTAGATTAGATGGACAACGGTTTATGAGGTGACATGGCCGTTACTAGCAACACCGAGTGCAAATTCTTTTTTGCCTCAAGCGAGATGATGAAAACGTAATGTGTTGCAGTGTAGGTGTGATTCAACTAAATGTGTTTTAGCCCAATACTGTTTTTGTGCCTTGGGTGTTATAGACCTTGCCTTTGACATCAAGGCGGTAAAGACAAAAATTATGGGGAAAATGAAGAGGATAGAATAGAGAATAAAATTAATAATGGAGATGGGGAAACGAAGAGGAGAGAATGGAGAATAAAACCCCCAAGCTTTTGACATCAGGGAGCCTTATGTGGAAAATATGTTCCATATTCGACTAGAAATAGGGCCTGCTTTGGTTGCCAAGTTGCCAATACAACTGTAATAGAGTTTATATCCATGCCATTATAACTAATAATTTATTTAGGAGCAGATCTAATATAGCAGTCTTGGGGTAGGTGACCCACAACTTTTGGCACAATGCTTGGCAAAACCTAATTGATGGGAGAAGAGAAAATGAAAGAGGGGTAAGGTGCAAAATTTTTGCAGTGCCGATGCGGGCAATTTTATGTAGAAAAATGGCCATCTTGGATCATGTCCTTCGGATTAAGGTCGGACGGTGTACATTCCGCAAGTGCATGAAAGCAGGGTGTATATAGGATATGTTGCCCTTATAACTAATATTTTTAATTATTTTCAGGATAATTTAATTTGCAGTCAGTTTTAAGCACTTATATAAAACTAGTCTCTCTGCATGCTTGTAACTTATAAGCTACTATATGCAACACAATGGTTAATTATTGTCATCGCACGAAATTAATTTTAACCTAAATTACGGCTTGTTTAAAAGAAAAAAAAGAAAGATCACTGCGGAATAAAATGTATCATTTTAGTTAGATTACAATGAGCTTAAAAGTATTTCAGAGCGAAATAGTTCAGATGGTTTCGATGCTTGTAGGAGTAAAAAAAATAAAATAGTAAAAATGATTATTTTTCTTTGCAATTTTCTTATGGCGGATCCGCAGGTGCATAGACTAAGTTTTGACTATGGCATGAGCAGGACGTGATTTTTGCCGACAAACGATCAATATGCCACGTGTATGGAAGAGCAAGTGCTACGTGGTGATATGGGAGATGGAGACCCACACGAAATAGATCGATATGCTTGTCTGTCGTTCCCTGTTCCATATGCGGCTTACGTTTTCAGATCTCACGGATATACTCCCTTCCTGAATAACAAAACTCACACAAGCTACATTCAAATTTAAATCCGGCCGGTAAGTTTTTTTTTTTAACGGATGAAACGCTCCCTTATAAACATTTGATTTGATGTTTAACATAGGATTCGTTTAAATTTTAAAAATCCGATCATCAATAATTTCTTAATTAGTTAGTTTAAAAAGAAATGAAAGTGGCATAAACATAGATTTGTATGAAAAGTAATACCGTAATATTCTAACCTTATGATTTTGTAAATCCATTGTAATACAAAACTGACAGTAGGATTTTAAAATTTTAACAAAATCTTATAATAAATGCTAAATATATGTGGTCATTGTATTGTTGTAGAAAGTTATGGGAAAATATGTGCGTACTTATAGGGGTGAGTGTCCATGTGTATATGTGAGTGTTGCATTTATACTAGTATGAATTTTTTTTATATAAAAAAAGATAGTTATGTATTATTAGAAAAATAGGATTCACATGATAAATATTCCAAGTCGACATTAACGTCAGCAACTAGCGGACGGCATGGTAATTTGACAACTAGAAAGGGTAAGTGAATAGCCTCCACAAACAAATCTGATGGATGAAATCAGAGAGGGAATAGTCACACAAATTAGGAGTAGATTCCAGCTCTCAAAGACAAAAACGGAATTTGTGGGTGTATGCAATTTCCCACGATATTAAGATGCAACAAATTAATGTTACGGTAAAAAAAACTAAGCAGTCATGAAAAAAATCGACGGCATGTGTACGGTCAAGGCGTATGAGGAGACCCCATTGCGACCTTGGTGCCACTGGACAAGGCAGAGGCCAGTCCACCGGCTAGCTAGGTAGTGGGGATTGTTTGCAGTACTGCAGCTGCAGTAGCAGTGGCTAACATGTGGGACCAGGCCCACATGTCTGCGTCTACTACTGCTATTGCAGTATTGCAGAGGATCCATGTCCCATTGTTGATGGAAGGGGACGTAAGAAATATTCTCCAAGGACAAGTGTAACTATATCATTTGAAACAAATATACGTGTAAGAAATATTATTTATCTTTATTTGTCAAGATGATTGGCGGTCCAAATTACTACTTAACGACCGTCAACACTACCGCTGACGCCACCGTACCACTACCCCGCCTCATCATCTATCCTGAAGGCATCAACAGCACCGACGAGGCCCCCTCGGTCGGCCTCCTCCCAATGGGCTAAAGTTAAGGACTTTGGAAGGAGATTCTAATACCAAATATTTTCAATTGGTTGCCAATGGTAAATATAGAAAAACAAGAATTTTTCAGTTGCAGGATGGTGACCATATAATAAGTGGTGATGCAAATTTAAGATAGCATATTACAACATATCACAAGGGTTTTGTTTGGGCCATCTGAGGAATAACATTTCACCTTAGATGAGCATAGAAGGGATGATATCTTGTATATGTCTCAAATGGAAAATGAAGCATTAACAACAAATTTTGCTAAAAAGGATGTTAGAGAGGCAATTTTTCAAATGGAACATAATAAAGCTCCGGGTCCTGATGGATTTTCAGCTGAATTTTCTCAAGTCTTCTGGAATGTTATAAAGGCGGACTTTTTAGATTTATTCGTAGAATTCCATAACAGTCCATTCCCTAAATTTCGCTAAATTTCAATACAATTATTTTGTTACCTAAATCCAAAGAGGCCACAAAGATAAAAAATATAGACCGATTTGTTTATTATATGTCAGTTTTAAGATATTTACAAAGGTTCCAACTAATAGAATTATTGGTGTGTCCCAAAATGTAATAAGCCCAATGTAGATAGCTAGCTTTTATACCTGGCAAGAATATTATGGAGATGGTAGTTATTTACATGAAACGATTTACGAGTTGCATAGGAAAAAACAAAAATGGGGTTATTTTTTAGATCAATTTTGAGAAAGCATATGACAAAGTAAATTGGTCTTTTGTACAACAAACCCTTACGATGAAAGGCTTCTCTACTAAATGGTGTCATTTCTTTTATTCAAAGGGGGCGCATTGGTATCAACGTTAATGATCAAGTAGGACCAAATTTTCAAACATGGAAGGGTCTAGGACAAGGTGATCCTTTATCTCCAATTCTTTTTAATAGAGTTGTTGATATCTTAGCTTTGCTGATCAAGGGCAAGGGCAAATGGTCAAATAGCTAGAGTAGTTCATCATTTGATAGATGTGATAGATGATGGTTTGTCTATTTTGCAATATGCAAATGATACACTCATTTTTATGGACTACAACTTAGAGAATACTAAGAACAAGAAGTTACTAATGTATATGGTTGAAATGCTCTCCGGTCTTCTAATAATTTTCATATGAGTGAATTATTCTGCTTTGGTGAAGCAAAAGAATGTCAAGAACAATACTCTAATATTTTTGGTGTCATATTGGAACTTTTCTTAGATATCTTGGCATTCCGATGTATTTCAAAAGGTTAAACTATATGGGTTGAAAAGTAATAGAGGAAAGAATTGAAAAGAAGTTGAGCATTAGAAAGGGAAATATATTTTTGTGGGAGGAAGATTGGTCCTCATTATATTTTTCACACATAATAGCATATATATTTCATATTTTATTATTATAAAATATATTAAAATGGCAACATAGTTTTAAATTAGGAAAAAGTACGAATTACCCAGCCCCCAGAACTATCGCGGTCGTCCGAATTACCCCCCCCCCCCCGGACAACAAAACCGGAAATTCTTCACCCCCAACTATGAATACCGGACGAATTACCCCCCTCGACCCAATCCACGGTGGTTTTGGTCTACGTGGCGTACACGTGACAGTCCAGTCAGCATTCTATTTATAAAAAAATTGTGGGACCCACATGTCATACACTACACTGTCTTCTCTCTTACACACTCTCTCTCACTCTTCCTCTCTCTCTCTCACCGGCTCACGGGGTCAGCGGTGGCGGGGGACACGGAGCGGCGGCGGCCGCGGCGCGTGACGCGGAGACGGCGGTGGCGGCGCGTGACGCGGAGGCCACGGCGGCAGGGGATGAGGAGCTCAGCGCGGCTTCCACCCTCCCTCTCGTCGGCGGCGGCGGCGGGGGACACAGAGCGGCGGCGCGTGACGTGGAGACGGCGGCGGTGGGGGATGAGGAGCTCGGCGCGGCTTCCCCTCTCCCTCTCGGTGGCGTACGCGCGGGGAGGACGAGGGTGCGAGACGAGAAGGCGATGGCGGCGAAGGCGGATGAGGCGAGCGGCGGCGGGAGCTCGCGCTGCTCGAGGCGAGGCGAGGAGGCGGCGGAGGAGGAGGCGAGCGGCGGCGGGGTGTGGCGGAGGAGGCGAGCGTGGTGGCGGAGGAAGCGAGGCGGCAACAGCATCGAGGCGAGCGAGGCGGTTGGCGGGGGATGACAGCAGAGGAGGCGAGCGCGGTTAGCGAGTGCGGTTGATGGCAGAGGCGGCGAGGCGGTTGGCGTCGAGGCGAGCGCGGCGACAGAGGAGGCGAGCGAGGCGGCATCGGCGGCGAGGCGAGTGCGGCGGTGAGGCGGTTGGCGGGGGGACCACGTCGGCGGCGGGTGGGGCTTCGGCAACCTGTGGGACGCTCTCCATGGCGGCCGCCGCCTCCTCGTCGTGGCCTCCGTCCATCCATCCCGTAACGCTGCCGCCTCCTTGTCCCGCCGCCCCGCGTCACCCGCTGCTGCCGTCTCCACGTCCCCCGCCACCGTCGCCTCCTCGTCTGGTCGTCCCGCGTCCCCCGCCGCCGCCGCCTCCACGTCCCCCGCCACCGCCGCCTCCTCGTCCGGTTGTCCCGCGGCGCCGCCCACCGTCGTTTACAGTGAGAGAGAGAGGAGAGAGAGGAAGAGTGAGAGAGAGAGAAGTGAGAGAGAGAGTGTGAGAGAGAGAAGAGATAGTAGTGTATGACAGGTGGGTCCCAAATTTTTTTATCAATAGAATGCTGACTGGACTGCCACGTGTATGCTACGTAGACCAAAACCACCGCGGATTAGGTCGAGGGGGTAATTCGTCCGGTATTCATAGTTGGGGGTGAAGAATGTCCGGTTTTGTGGTTCGGGGGGGTAATTCGGACGACCACGATAGTTCGGAGGGGGGGTAATTCGTACTTTTTCCTTTAAATTATGTACTAACTTGACCAAATGAACCAATGTATAATATTCATATTGTATTGCATATACGTGCTAGTTATTAACTATTTTTTAATTCTAGATTTTAGTTATTTGTAAATTATATTCTCCTCGTCCAATATTCTTTATTTCTTTCCGTTATTTATAAATTTTATTCCTATATGTAGTCTAAACTCTTCTTTCAATATTTTTTAATTTTATATTCTGAATTTCAGTTATTTCTAAATTGTACTCCTATGAGACTCTAGATTTCTATTACAATATTTATTATTTTAATTCCGAATTTCTATTATTTTAAATTGTATTTTTGTATGTACTCTAGAATCATCTTTCAATATTCCTTATTTTTTTTAATTTCGAATTTAGTTATTGCTAATTGTATTCCTCCTATATGGGCTCTAGACTCTTTTTCCAATACTCCTTATTTTTTAATTTCGAATTTAGTTATTTCTAAATTGTATTTCTATATGGTCTCAACTCTACTTTTAATTTTATTATTTTTTATTCCGAATTTCAATTAGCTCTAAATTCCTATATGCTCTCCAGACTTTTCATTCAATATTTCTTATTTTGATATTTTTGTTATTTCTAAATTGTATTTCTATATGCTCTTTAAACTTTTCTTACAATATTTATTATTCTTTTAATTCCAAATTTCAGCAATAAATTATATTTCTATATGAACTCTAACCTCTATTTCTATTTTTTTTATTTTTTAATTCCTAATTTTAGTTATTCCTAAAATGTATATCGGTATGGACTCTAGTTTCCTATTCATATATTCCTTATTTTTTAAATTTTTCGATTTTTAGCTCATTTTAATTGCAATTTTTTAAGAACTCTTTTTTTCTTTTTTTTCTCATTAATGTGAGAATTTGTAGGTCGTGAGGGGGCACATGAAGGCTCTTTTTATTATTACTTTAATAAGTTAATTAAGTCAATAGATTATGTAATAAGTGGATGTAGTTTCGTAAGTAAATGCCGGATTTAATTCCATTATGTTAAAGAGAAATACTGAATACAACGAGGGTATATATCAAGTACTCCCTTCGTCCCAGAATTTTAAGAAGTTTTAGGGTTGAACACGGTTATTAAGAAAGTAGGTATGAGTGAGTGGTGGAGGGTTGTGATTGGATGAGTAGTGAAGGCAGGTGGAAAAAGTAAATGATAGAGGGTTGTGATTGGTTAGTAAGAGAATGTTGGTAGTGAAGTTGTTATATTTTGGGATAAATTCTAATAGCTAAAAGTTATTATATTTTGGAACAGAGGGAGTATGAGCCAACAATTAATCAAGTAGTACACTCACATGGGTCCTTGCCTCCTGGGCACATATTCATCATATCCCCATCACAAACCAAATAACTCAAAAAGGCCCCATAAATTAGCCCCAAAATCCCAACAAACTATCCGCCGTACATAAACAAAGCAAAATCTCCATCACGCAATAATTCACTTAACCAAATCACCAGCGAAGCCGCTGTATATATATAGCACCTGCAACGAGCCAGGATCGATCAACCACACACACACTGACACTGTGACACAACACAACACGGCGGCGCAACAAAGCTAGCTTCAACGCCCGGTCCCGGCGATGGGGTCCTTCCCGGCGGCGGAGGAGACGACGGCGACGGCGGCGGCGCGGCCGCACGCCGTGATGGTCCCGTACCCGGCGCAGGGCCACGTCACGCCGATGCTGAAGCTGGCCGTGCTGCTCCACGCGCGCGGGTTCCACGTCACCTTCGTCAACAACGAGTTCAACCACCGCCGCCTCCTCCGCGCCCGCGGCGCCGGCGCGCTCGACGGCGCCCCCGGGTTCAGGTTCGCCGCCATCGACGACGGGCTCCCGCCGTCCGACGCCGACGCCACCCAGGACGTCCCGGCGCTGTGCCACTCCGTCCGGACCACCTGCCTGCCCAGGTTCAAGGCGCTCCTCGCCAAGCTCGACAAGGAGGCCGACGCCGATGCCGGCGCCGGCGCCGGCGACGCGCGGCGCGTCACCTGCGTCGTCGCCGACAGCACCATGGCCTTCGCCATCCTCGCCGCGCGCGAGCTCGGCCTCCGCTGCGCCACGCTCTGGACCGCCAGCGCGTGCGGTTTCATGGGCTACTACCACTACAAACACCTCCTCGACCGCGGCCTCTTCCCCCTCAAAAGTACACATCATCCTAATTCTCTCCCTAAATAGCAAAATTATATTATTCTCTAACTAAAATAGGATAAAATTATTCATACATAAATATTATTTCTAGCTCATACAGGTTTTTATTTGTGTGTAATAAATTTATATTAAAAATAATATAAGCGATTGACCAAGGTTCAAATCATGTCGCCCATGAATATTACGCACACGAAGATGGGTTTTTAACAAAATCTAAGTAAAATCAGATGTTATATATTGTTGATTTCCGTCTCTTTAAAGATATATTAAGGGACACATTCGATAGGGTGTGAATGTGATATTACGTGTGTATAGGTGTGTAGGGTTCAAAATTCTGAAACAGAATTTCCAGAATTTTGAAAATTTTGGTCATTTCGAACCTCTCGGTATGATATTATTTTGGCTGAAATTTTTTCATTTTTTTAATTTGGCAGTATTTTGTTCAAATTTGACTAAAATTTGTTCAAAATTTTGGAAACTTCGGACCGAATATCGGCACCATCCGATAGAAACGTACAGACCGAAAGATTAAACCCTGGTGGGGTGTGTGCGTTTCCTGTGTAATAAAAAAAATAGCAAATTTGTACATGTTTTTACAGGCGAGGCTGACCTCAGCAATGGGCACTTGGACACGAAGATGGATTGGATCCCGGGCATGCCAGCCGACCTGCGCCTGCGCGACCTCCCGAGCTTCGTGCGGAGCACTGACCGTGACGACATCATGTTCAACTTCTTCATCGACGTGACGGCGACCATGCCGCTGGCGTCGGCGGTGATCCTCAACACCTTCGACGAGCTCGACGCGCCGCTGATGGCCGCCATGTCCGCGCTGCTCCCGCCGATCTACACCGTCGGCCCGCTCCACCTGACTGCGCGGAACAACCTGCCGGCGGACAGCCCCGTCGCCGGCGTCGGGTCCAACCTGTGGAAGGAGCAGGGCGAGGCGCTCCGGTGGCTGGACGGCCGGCCGCCGCGCTCCGTCGTGTACGTCAACTTCGGGAGCATCACGGTGATGTCGGCCGAGCACCTGCTGGAGTTTGCGTGGGGGCTCGCCGGCAGCGGCTACGCGTTCCTGTGGAACGTGCGCCCCGACCTCGTCAAGGGGGACGCCGCCGCGCTGCCGCCGGAGTTCGCGGCGGCGACGGGGGAGAGGAGCATGCTGACGACGTGGTGCCCGCAGGGGGAGGTGCTGGAGCACGAGGCGGTGGGGGTGTTCCTCACCCACTCCGGGTGGAACTCGACGCTGGAGAGCATCGTCGGCGGCGTGCCGATGGTGTGCTGGCCGTTCTTCGCCGAGCAGCAGACCAACTGCCGGTACAAGCGCACGGAGTGGGGGATCGGGGCGGAGATCCCCGACGACGTGCGGCGCGGCGAGGTGGAGGCGCTGATACTGGAGGCCATGGATGGGGAGAAGGGGAGGGAGATGCGGCGGCGCGTGGCCGAGCTCAGGGAGAGCGCCGTCGCGTCGGGGCAGCAGGGCGGCCGGTCTATGCAGAACCTCGACAGGCTGATCGACGAGGTGCTCCTGGCTTGAGAGTCATAGAATACAAAGGACTGCTACGGTGCTCTGAGCTAGACTCTACCATATATGCTACTTTTTCCGTTTTTCCGTTTCAGGTTATAAGACGTTTGGTGAAAGTCAAACTGCTTTAAGTTTAGCTAAATTAGATAAATATAGTAATATTTACATTATCAAATTAGTTTTATTAAATTAATAATTAAATATATTTTTATAATAAATTTATCTTGGGTCGAAATATTAATTTTTTTTCTATAAACTTGGTCAAACTTAAAGTAGTTTGACTTTGACGAAAGTCAAAAATATTTTATATCCTGAAACGGATGAAGTACAACTTGTTTTAAAACTATGTTTTAGTCTGGAATCATCTTTGTATGATGCACGTGCACAATGACAAACATCATTATATACCATGTTTTGTTATTATTGTGCTGCTGGTACACTTGCCTCCATGAGTTCAATAAGCTCTTGATATGTAGCGTATTATTGTGTTAAAACGATTATCGTGTAACTACGGTTGTATCTCTATAAGAAAATATTGCATATTTGCCGAAAGTCTTCTGGCTAAAAGATGCATATAGGTTTGTACGGCAACCTCTCATATTTTTGTATGTCCAGATCGACAGAAAATTTTTTTTTCTCCAATGTAATTGGACCAAAAATAATCTGAAAGATTATTTTTTGTGGATATGCGTGCGAACAAGAAAGCTTCAATCGCTGTCGAGTGTCGACTCGATGCTTTTACAAGTCGATCAGTACGTATAGTGTTAGTAGTATTAATGATTAATATTGTGAAAACAAAATTGGTTAGTCATATCGCAATAATGCATCCGACTTGTCTGTCACGTTAAATTATACTCCTCTAATTTTTAATAGGTGACGCCGTTAATTTTTAAATACATGTTTAATCATTCGTCTTATTTAAAAAATTGACCGTCATTAGTCTTATTTAAAAATTTGCAAATCTATAAGATTTTAATCATGCTTAAATTACTTTGAGTGAAAAAATAACTCACAACAAAATAAATTATAATTACTTAAATTTTTTGAATAAGATGAATGGTAACACGTGTGACAAAAAGTCAACGGCATCGTCTATTAAAAAATGAAATGAGGGTAGTAGATGTCTCGTAGTTCTCTTAATTAATTAGGCTCATTTTGGGTGTATTTTCTTTATATATCTATTTAATTAAGTTCCTTCCAATCAAAACATCGTTATTCTGATTTATAGAATCCATATTCGCTCCATCAAGAGATGAAATACTCACGAGGGCCCTTATATAGGTTGTAGGTAAATCGTAACCGGCCGCGCTATAAAAATCGAGCTCTATTTTCGCATATGGCTCTCGCCTACAAAAATCTAATTTAGCACGCGAACATCTTATGGAGCCACATGTAAAAATAAGATCATTTTCTCATGCGGGTCTCTTAAACGGTTGCATGAGATTGCAGGCAGGCCTCTTAAATGCCCGCCTAAAAATCTCACTTACCTCCTATTTTCCCACTCAATACTTCAATTTTCTTAACTCATCTTCCTTATCCGCTCTTCTTAGGGGTGAAAACGGAGCGGATTCGAACGGATAATGGTCATACCATATCCTATACCTTTTTTGTAAAGCGGATGCGGAGCGGTTGCGGATAACATGCGGATGCGGATACGGAGCGGATTATTTCAGACGTCGGATTCGGTGTGGAGTTGGCGCGGAGTCGGTTCGGAAACAGAATAATATTATCGAATGTTAAGTTTGTATTCAATCCATACAACAAAAGGGTAGCAATACAATGAGCAGTAATACGATGGCAAAACAACATCTAAACATGGTGTCAACTCTCTAGGAAAATACATCCAAAACACATCCATAATATAAACAACCAGAAACATAATATAAGTCCTCACTTCACTGCATTGCTTAAAAATAACGGGCAAATGCCATAACATCACCATCAGGGACCCAACAAATTAACATGTTCAATAGTCCAAGATCAAGATGACAGTACGCTAAATCTCATCTCTAAATTTCTAAATCCCAAAATTGAAATTTCAAATTAGATAAAGAAGTCAAAGAACACAATACTTAATATGGAGCCGGTGGGAGGCGACGGTGGCTAGCAACGGGGAGTCCGGGAGTGTGGACCCCCGTTTTTATAACAGGAATCAATCGTGTAAACCGTACCATTTCCCTGGATCAAGTAGTCTGGTACACACGAATCCATAGCTGAAATACCAAGTATTCATACACGAATATCTAAATTAAGTTATTACATCAAAGCCCGCAGGCATTGTCTTAAATCATCGGACCGAAAGGTCCGGAATACATGCAAAAGCAGAAGAGGTAAGGCAGCGGAAAGAATGGAGGCAGCGGCACGCCATAGCCACAGGCAACGACCGTATCTAAGACCTATTGGACCCCATCGTCTTCATCTCCCTCCTGATAATAGGCATAGGGATCTTCGGACGCTTCATCTCCAGTTTCTGATTGAGTTTGTATATAGCAAGGGTGAGTACCAACCGTACTCAACAAGTCATCACAGCAACAATGCACATGACAGGGAAATTTGAAGGATTGTTATGGTTCTTTTGCGTAAAGCAAGTTTTGTAATTCTTTTCACAAACCTAAGACCTAGCACAGACTGATCAAGTTTTAATACCAGTATTCACATTAAACAATGACGGTTCTGTCCACCATCCATTGTGATCCCAAGGATGGTTTCCCGCCATTGAGTCGTCATGGTTTTCTGAGGACATCCACATCCCTACTCTCGGGAGGTGGCTCCAACAGCATAGAAATCATCATGCAATATCCCAACCCACACAAGTTAAGAATTCAGAGTCTAGCCAAGTGTAATACACGTCCCGGTGCTCAATAACCGCGAGCACGGCTATTCGAATAGATTTGGTTTACTCACACTGCAGTGGATGTACACTTTACCCGCACTCCGCGACTGCCCAACACATGAGCCTCGTCCCAACACATGAGACGCGTCACGGCAAAGCTTTTCGATAACCTCGCATTGGCAGTACCCGCTCCATGAACTTGACATCCTCATACACCCTAAGCGTCCGTTTCTAGCAGTGTGAGGAGTTCTGGCGCACCCGGGAAAGAAGAACTCACACATGCATTAAGTTAATTAGGTTTAAATTCTCACATGGCAGTCCTACCGATGGCGACACCACTGTAGACACCCGCCTCGCGGTTCTACCAATGGCTGCCCCACCGTAGAGCCCCTGCCTCACACATCAAGAAACCACTATGCAAGGATACTGCCTCTGCTCAGCTATCTATTCCGCTAGGTCTATACCCATACGAGAAGTGCGGTTGTACGGGAGTCGTTTCATGCTTAACTTCATGGCTCGGTCCTTAATTGACCGGGGACGGTACTAGCCTTTTCCGGATACCACCCAAATCCTCCGTCCGCCCCAGTCGAAAAACATTTGTTTGATTTTGTTTCTCTTTTCGCAAATCTTGTCATCAACATCGCGGCACTGTGGCGCTCATGTCTCCACATGCCGCATCTCAATTACCTTCCCAAAGGTAATTGCCCAAGCATATAGCATTTGATAAATATGAGTATGCACAATTCTAGAATAGCATTGCTAAGCAATTGTCATAATTGACTAGGGACTCATACGTAAATATGGTTACAAAGGAAATAATAGGCAAACAATTATCAAGGCATGGCTTAATCACAAGTGGGATATATATTATTGCATGCAATTTTATTTGTAAACAAAATAATTTCGCAATTGGGATCAATATGATCAATGGATAGTGATGACTTGCCTTGCTCAGGGTCTTGCGGGTCTTGGCCTTCACTCGGATCAGCGACTCCCTCGGACTCTATAGTTACGTGCGAAATTGATTTGAATTCGGTTAGAATTCAAATAAAGATCCAAATAAATCCAAATAAAACTCGAATGCGGAAATCGATTCTTTTTATTAACTTTATTATTCGCGAATTAGGGCCAACCCAATTTTGATTTATATTTATATCCTAATTTATTTTTACGGTGCAAATAATTTGTTATTATAAGTTTTTAATTTAATTAACCCAAGCATTGTATTCGAATAATGGATTAGAAACTTATACTGCGAGTTAAATATTGTACGGAATCCAAATATTAAACGATTTAATCTACTCTATTACTAAACGATTAAATATATTACGTGTCTAAAATCTTTATTAATTAAATCCGAACTCCCTTTGCGAATTAATTGCTTATAGGGATTACCTCCAAATAATTTATAAAAATCTATAGGAATTCATCTATTTGTTTTTAGATATTAATTTATAGTTAAATTATCACCGCGAATCGATTTCTTATTAAAACTACCATGAATAAACTATATTTAAATTTTGTAATTCTACGATTGATATTAATCTACAATTAGATTCTAGTTTGTTTTAAATTTTCTAAACTTCCCAAATTTTATCCCTAATTCCCATTTATTTATTTTCCTTTTTCTTTCCTTTTTCTTTTCTTTTTCTTTTTCTTTTTCTCTCTTTTTCTCTTTTCCTCTCTCTCTCTCTCTCTTTCCCCCCCCCGGCTTCCTTCTCCCTTCCCTTCTTCTTTTCTCTCTTCCTTCTCGGCTTCACTCCCCCTCTCTCCCGGCTCTCTCCCTCGCTCTCCCCTACCCGAGACGACGGCGACGGCGACGGCGCGAGGGGGAAGGCGGCGGCTTACCGACGGCGGTGGCGGCGCAAGGCGGCGACGCACGGCGGCTGCCTTGAGGCGACGGCGCGGCGGCTCGAGGCTACGGTGCGGCGGCTTCGGGATGGCGATGCGGCGGCACGGTGACGGCGCTGTGGGGAAGGCGGAGAGGAGAAGGGAATGGCTGGGGATGTGTGGGGAGTGGAGGAGAAGGGGAGGGGCTGGGATTTATAGGGGAAGAGGGGGAGAAATGGAGAGGAGCGGCGGCGGATGTTAATGGCGACGTGCGGCGTGGTTGCGCGGGGCGCGAGGTGAGGGGGAAGCGGCGTGCGGCGCGGCGGCAAAAGGCGACGTGCGGGACGAGCGCGCGGCGCTGTGGGGTTCGGTCGGGGGCACGCGACGTGCGGGCGGCGGCGTGCGGCGCGGTGGCAAAGGAGAGGGGACAGGGCGACGTGCGTGCGGGCGACGTGACGACGCAACGACGTGACGACGAGACGGGGCGGCGGTGCGGGCGACGGGTCGGGGAGGCCGAGCGGGTTGGAGGCGGCAGCAACGCGCGTGCGGCGGGGCGATGTCGCGCGGCTCGATGGCGTCGGCGATGGGATGGGGCGGCGCACGGCATGAGGGAGGGAAGACCGAGCGGCGCGCGAGACGGGGAGGCAGTGATGCGTGCGCGGCGACGGGACGCGCGGTTGGCGCGGGGATGGCGACAGCGGCGTGGACGACGAGGGCGCGGCGGCTTAGGGCTCCGGGCGGCGCGGACTCGGCGCGCGGCGCGGACTCGGCGCGAACTCGGCGCGCGGTCGCGCGGGGAAAAGGAGGGGCTGGGTCGGGGACCCGGTCGAGCAGTTGGCGGGCGATGAACAGTGCGATTTCCGATTTTTCCCAATTTTGGCCGATTTTCATTTAAATTTTGTTTTGGATTTTCTAAATGTTGTAATATTGATTTTTATTCATTTGTGTGTTGTTCCAATTATTGTATTCACCCCAAATTAATTTCAATCATAATTTCATTTGTTTATTCGAATTTTTAATTAGTGTTAATTCTAATTCCATTCGCGTTTAAATTAAATCGACACAACTATAATCGCGAAAGTATTTTACCTATCTAGCTCCACACTAAATCTTTATTTTAAATCATGTTTGTTCCACCAATTTATTTTTAGGATTATATGCGATTAATTATTCCCCACGCTCGATTAGCGAAATTAAACATCGAACCAAATAAAATATGCGAATAGAATCGGCATGATGCAATTCTTTTGAAAAGTTTTTGAAAATCCGCATTTTTAGGGTTTTGTTTTTATTGGTCGAATTTTCAGGATGTTACAAACCTACCCCCCTTAAATAAATCTCGTCCCGAGATTTCTTACCGGTTCTCGAACAGATAAGGATATTCTGTCTTCAGGAACTCTTCGCTTTCCCAAGTGGCTTCATCCTCAGTGTGATTACTCCATTGTACCTTGTACATGTGCCACGTTTTGGTTCTAGTTCCCTTTTCTGCTTCGTCCAGTATCCGGATCGGGTGTTCTGGATACGTGAGATCGTTGCCAATGTGAATCTCCTCCAGCGGAGCTTGTTCTCCCGGTACCCGTAAACACTTCTTCAATTGTGACACATGGAAGACAGGGTGTACATCGGCGATAAGGTCGGGTAGCTGTAGCTGGTAGGCAACTTCTCCCCGTCTAGCGAGGATTTGAAAAGGTCCCACATATCTGGGCGCTAGTTTTCCTTTAACCTTAAACCTTTTCGTTCCCCTCATTGGTGAAACCTTTAAATAAACGTAATCGCCTTCCTTAAACTCTAGGTTTCTCCTCCGGGTGTCCGCGTAGCTCTTTTGCCGAGACTGTGCTACTTTTAAACGGTCCCGAATCAGACGAACCTTTTCTTCGGCTTCTCTGATAATGTCCGGTCCAAATACTGCACGTTCTCCTGTCTCGGACCACATCAGCGGGGTTCGACACCGTCGACCAAACAACGCTTCGTTGGGCGACATCTTCAGGCTTGCTTGAAAGCTGTTGTTGTAGGAGAATTCGGCGTATGGCAAACACCTCTCCCAGTCCTTGCTAAAATCCAATGCGCAAGCTCTCAACATATCCTCCAGGACCTGATTGGTTCTCTCAGTTTGGCCATCTGTCTGTGGGTGATAGGCGGTGCTGAACGCTAGGTAACTCCCTAGGGCTTCATGCACTTTCTCCCAGAAATGAGAGGTAAACTGGGTGCCTCGATCCGATATGATTTTCTTAGGTACGCCGTGAAGACATACTATCCTGGCCATATATAATTCGGCCAGCTTGGCACTACTATAGTTTGTCTTAACGGGAATGAACCTTGCCGTCTTGGTGAGTCGATCCACAATCACCCAGATGGAATCATATCCGGCTGCAGTCTTGGGCAACCCAACAATAAAATCCATACCTATTTCATCCCATTTCCATTCGGGAATCTTAAGGGGTTGCAGCAAACCTACTGGTCTCTGGTGCTCAGCCTTCACCTTCTGACAAACGTCGCAGAGCGCTACGTACTCTGCCACGTCTCTCTTCATGTTGGGCCACCAGTATCCTTCCTTCAGATCCTGGTACATCTTAGTACTTCCGGGATGCAATGAATACGCCGATTCGTGAGCTTCCTTTAGGATTAAACTTCTCAGCCCACCCTGTTCAGGTACGTATATCCTCTTTTTGTACCATAGGACATCCTTCTCGTCGGTTGAAAATTCCTTTGCAGAGCCTGCAGCTAGGCGTTCCTTTACCTCTCGGACTTCCTGGTTGTCCTTCTGTGCTTCTTCGATTTGGGCCCTCAAAAGAGGTTGAACGTCCAAGGTGTTTATCTGTCCATGAGGTACTATACATAGGTTTAGCCGGGCCATTTCCTCCTTAAGCTCAGGAGCCATCTCTTTTGCCTCAAGATGATTGCAATGGCTTTTCCGACTCAACGCGTCAGCCACTACGTTTGCCTTGCCAGGGTGATAGTGAACCTCCAAGTCATAATCCTTGATTAATTCCAACCACCGTCTTTGCCTCAAGTTGAGGTCTGACTGAGTAAAGATATACTTTAGACTCTTGTGGTCGGTGTAGATATCACAGTGGTTCCCTATCAGATAATGTCTCCAGATCTTCAGCGCATGAACCACCGCTGCAAGTTCTAGGTCATGGGTAGGGTAGTTTTCTTCATGTGGTCGCAATTGCCGCGACGCATAGGCCACAACCTTTCCGTCCTGCATTAGCACTCCTCCTAGTCCTTGCCTCGATGCATCACAATAGATGACAAAGTCCTTTCTAATGTCAGGAAGGACTAGAATAGGTGCCGAGGTTAGCTTTTCCTTGAGCTGCTCAAAGCTTTTCTGACACTGTTCGGACCACGCAAACTTCTTTTCCTTCTTGAGCAGCTGTGTCATTGGCCGGGCTATCTTAGAGAACCCTTCAATGAACCTTCGGTAGTATCCGGCCAAGCCTAGAAAACTCCGAATTTCGGTCACAGACTTGGGTTCTTTCCATTCCGTAACGGCCTCTACTTTAGCAGGGTCCACTGCTACTCCGCCGGCTGAGATCACGTGGCCAAGAAAAGCGACCTCCTTTAACCAGAATTCGCACTTGCTAAATTTCGCATATAATTTATGCCTTCGAAGTTTCTCGAGTACCAAACGCAAGTGCTCAGCATGTTCTTCTTCGTCTTTGGAGTATATCAAGATATCATCGATGAATACTACCACGAATTTGTCCAGGTAATCCATGAACACCTTGTTCATGAGATTCATAAAGTAAGCCGGGGCGTTGGTTAAACCAAACGACATCACCGTGAACTCATACAACCCATAGCGTGTTGAGAACGCGGTTTTGGGTATATCCCCAGTCCTAATTTTCAATTGATGGTATCCCGATCGAAGATCGATCTTGGAGAACACTTTCGCTCCCTTGAGTTGATCAAAGAGATCATCGATCCGTGGTAGTGGATACTTGTTCTTAATAGTTACTTCGTTCAGTGAACGATAGTCTACACACATCCTCATGGTACCGTCCTTCTTCTTGACGAACAGTACTGGGGCTCCCCAAGGTGAAGAACTGGGACGTACGAATCCCTTTTCCTGCAACTCTCGGATTTGCTTCTTAAGCTCCTCTAACTCATTGACTGGCATCCGATAAGGCCTCTTGGATATGGGAGCAGTTCCGGGTATCAGATCGATAATGAACTCTATATCCCGATCTGGTGGCATCCCAGGTAGATCTTCTGGAAACACATCGGCAAATCGTTGCACGATAGGCATTCCCTTCAGAGGTAGCATGGTAAATATGCCTCCGGCACGTTCGGTTAGTCTAGGATCTTGATCCATGGTTGCTCGCATGTCCGATCCCCAAGGGGTGGTCAGGGTAACTTCCCTACGTCTGCAGTCGATTACCCCTCTGTTCTTTGTTAACCAATCCATTCCCAATATGACATCCAGGGTCTGGGGTATCAAAACCATAAGGTTGGAGGGAAACACCACATCCCTAAGACGGACAGGTACGTCTATGCAAGCTTGACTCACCGTTATCTCGCCCCCAGGTGAATGGACTATCATAGATTTTCTAAGTCGTACTGGAGTTAAGTTGTGTTTTTGACTAGCCTTCAAAGATATGAATGAATGCGATGCGCCAGAATCGAAAAGGACTTTAACTGGGGTGGAGTTGATAGAGAACATACCCATAAGTACGCCCTGATCTTCCTGGGCCTCTTCAGCTCGGACGTGGTTTACTTGTCCGCGCCCGAATCCTGTGGCGGTCCTGTTCGTTTGTGGAGTCCTGAACAGGCCTCGTCCAACAGCAGGGGCAGGGGTCCCACGAACCGTGATCGCATTGGCGCCAGTACGGACAGGAGTCTTGCTTGGGTGAGGGCAGTTGTTGGCGTAGTGCCCATACTCCCCGCAATTGAAGCAGTTTACATGCCTCCTGATTCCAGGGGCAGCCAGAGTGGGTGCAGGGGTGCGGTTCTGAGTCGCAGCTGGCCGGTTGAAGTTGCTAGGTGCAGCAGGGCGATTGGTGGCCACAACAGGGGGCTTCCATCCAGACGAAGTGGCTCCCTTGAATCGCTGAGGCACTCCCTGAGGTATGCGATTCATAGCAAGCCTCCTCTTGCGATTGTTTTCTACGGTCTTCTGATCATTTTCCAGCCTAACCACTTTGTTGATCAGGCTCTGGAAGCTTTGATGGTCCTGCCCAATCATGGGTCCACGCAGCTCATCATTCAGTCCCTCTATGAACTTGTCGATCTTTTCTTCTTCATCGACAAGGTCTCCTACTGCATAGCGGGCCAACTGGGTGAATCGGTTCAGGTATTCTTGAACCGTCGTGTTTCCTTGCCGCAGCCTTCTGAACTCGTTCTTCTTCATACGCATCACTGCAGCAGGTACGAAGTTCTCGCGGAATGCTGCAGTGAACTCCTCCCAGGTAGGTTCTCCAGCATCCTCATCCCGAGCCTCTTTATAGGTATCCCACCAGTCTCCGGCGGGTCCCTCCAGTTGGTTGACTGCGAAGATCACCTTGTCGGCTTCGCGCACCCGGACAAGGGTCAGTTTCTTCTCGATAATACGCAGCCAGTCTTCCGCCTCCATAGGCTCGTCTGCTGATGCGAACGTGGGTGGCTTAGTCCTCATGAATTCTCCAAAGCTGGACCCTCCGCGGTTGCCTTGGTTGTTCGCGATGACTTGAAGGAGCTGGGTCTGAGTGGCCATAACTCCGGCCAGGGTGGTTAGGTCAGGCGTCGATGGTTCTTCATTGCTGGATGATGCCCTACGTCGGCTTGCCATCTGTGTAGGCCGATTAAGTAAGTATCCTAATTTTCTAACTAATTCTTATGGTTCTATCCCATTAAGGGAGTTGTTTTGGTGTGATCTTTGTTTTGCAAGCTTGGTGGAATAAACTCATTTTCAATACAACAACAACAATATCATAGATAACATTATAGATTTCCACAAACAGTACACAAATCATGATGCAAATGACTGCATACATACGCAGTCCAAATAAAGTTCATCTAACCAATACATCAAACTAACTATCAACTACTCGTCAATCTAGGTAAGGGGTAGGGGTGTGTCCAAAAAGAAACCAACTGAAGCGAGATCGAAGCTGCAGACATTCTCAGGTCTAGTCGTCCAACCATCCGCAGGATCCTGGGGCAGGTAGAGGGTGGTCGCTGGCACGGGCGAATCTGAGTCCCCACGGCTCGGAAGTAGTGGCCTCCGCGTCAGGCTTGGGCTTCTTGCCCGGAGGTCGTGTGCTCTTGCGAGCAGTGCTGAGGGTGCGAGGGCCTCCGAGGAAGGTGATGCGGGGAACAGGGACCTCATCCTCTGAAGAATCAGTGGTGTCTGACTCGGCGTCGGTCCCCTCTGACTCGGAACTGATCTGGATCGGGGTCTCCAAACTGGAACCCAGTAGCGGAGAAGGTACAGGGATCTGTGGTGTGTGCACAATCTCCGGGGCTGGTGGTGGTGTCACTGTCGGGTCCTCCAGGTAAGGTGCTGACTCAGTAGCCAGCATGCTAGCCTCTCCCAACAGAGTGTGGAAGGCTGGTGGGTATGGCGGAGTGAGGAAGAAATAGCGGTCACGTCCAACCGCAGTAGAAGTGGAAGCTCCGGTGGTGCTGGCCGTGGCTGCTCGAAGCTGTGCCTCCAGCTGACTGACGTGCTCCTGACTCTCTCTCAACTGCTCCTCGAGTGTATCCACCATTCCGCGGCGCTCGCTGTACTGATCGGACAACTGCTGGAACTGGTCGCCGCGGGTCTGGAGCTGTGCCTTCAGTGAGTCTATCTCACTGCCCCAAGTCTGGTGCTCCTCCTCCAGCTGAAGCTGCTGCGCTGTGAGGTCCGTCACCTCAGTCTCTAACTCTCCCACACGTCTCTGCTGGTCGTCGATCTCTAACAGGGCCTCCTCGTAAAAGTCGTCTGCTGCCTCAGCCCATCGTGACAGTCGGGTCGCAATCGGGTTGTAGCAGCAAGGCGTGTCCTGAACTGTGCAGAAGGAGTTGCTCTCCTCTCGAAACGGGTGGTGAGCAAACTCAGTACTAGTCAACTCAGCTCGGTGGATAGAGCTGAGTCTGAGGAAGGCCTCCCGTGCTGCATCCTGCATCGCGTTCTCCGGTAGGTCGCGATAGTATCGTGTCGGGAAGCTGTAGTCTAACTCCGAAGGAACTCGTGTGTGAACCTCGACTCGAGCCTCCCAAACAGATCCACACGGTCTCACTCGGTAGATCGGAGAGGTGGGGTATCGCAGACGTCTCATCAGCCGGTGTAGCTCGATGACGTAACCCTCTGAGCGGGGTACGCTCATCTCCCAAGTGGCGGGTGAATCCTGATCTGCCATCTACATTTTTAGGAAAAACCCGAAGTCAGTTTAAGAGTAAAACTTATTTTGTAAAGAAGAATGGTTAAGAGTAAGATGAAAATTGTATCGATTTTTGTAAACATAGCGTTTTTTTTTTTTTATATTTTTGAAAGTATCACTAAGTGGGAATTTCTCCCTTGGCCAACCTAGAAAAGGGGTGGGGCACCTTTTGGTCTTTTCCTACAGTCGTATGGCTCTGATACCAGCTCTGTGGACCCCCGTTTTTATAACAGGAATCAATCGTGTAAACCGTACCATTTCCCTGGATCAAGTAGTCTGGTACACACGAATCCATAGCTGAAATACCAAGTATTCATACACGAATATCTAAATTAAGTTATTACATCAAAGCCCGCAGGCATTGTCTTAAATCATCGGACCGAAAGGTCCGGAATACATGCAAAAGCAGAAGAGGTAAGGCAGCGGAAAGAATGGAGGCAGCGGCACGCCATAGCCACAGGCAACGACCGTATCTAAGACCTATTGGACCCCATCGTCTTCATCTCCCTCCTGATAATAGGCATAGGGATCTTCGGACGCTTCATCTCCAGTTTCTGATTGAGTTTGTATATAGCAAGGGTGAGTACCAACCGTACTCAACAAGTCATCACAGCAACAATGCACATGACAGGGAAATTTGAAGGATTGTTATGGTTCTTTTGCGTAAAGCAAGTTTTGTAATTCTTTTCACAAACCTAAGACCTAGCACAGACTGATCAAGTTTTAATACCAGTATTCACATTAAACAATGACGGTTCTGTCCACCATCCATTGTGATCCCAAGGATGGTTTCCCGCCATTGAGTCGTCATGGTTTTCTGAGGACATCCACATCCCTACTCTCGGGAGGTGGCTCCAACAGCATAGAAATCATCATGCAATATCCCAACCCACACAAGTTAAGAATTCAGAGTCTAGCCAAGTGTAATACACGTCCCGGTGCTCAATAACCGCGAGCACGGCTATTCGAATAGATTTGGTTTACTCACACTGCAGTGGATGTACACTTTACCCGCACTCCGCGACTGCCCAACACATGAGCCTCGTCCCAACACATGAGACGCGTCACGGCAAAGCTTTTCGATAACCTCGCATTGGCAGTACCCGCTCCATGAACTTGACATCCTCATACACCCTAAGCGTCCGTTTCTAGCAGTGTGAGGAGTTCTGGCGCACCCGGGAAAGAAGAACTCACACATGCATTAAGTTAATTAGGTTTAAATTCTCACATGGCAGTCCTACCGATGGCGACACCACTGTAGACACCCGCCTCGCGGTTCTACCAATGGCTGCCCCACCGTAGAGCCCCTGCCTCACACATCAAGAAACCACTATGCAAGGATACTGCCTCTGCTCAGCTATCTATTCCGCTAGGTCTATACCCATACGAGAAGTGCGGTTGTACGGGAGTCGTTTCATGCTTAACTTCATGGCTCGGTCCTTAATTGACCGGGGACGGTACTAGCCTTTTCCGGATACCACCCAAATCCTCCGTCCGCCCCAGTCGAAAAACATTTGTTTGATTTTGTTTCTCTTTTCGCAAATCTTGTCATCAACATCGCGGCACTGTGGCGCTCATGTCTCCACATGCCGCATCTCAATTACCTTCCCAAAGGTAATTGCCCAAGCATATAGCATTTGATAAATATGAGTATGCACAATTCTAGAATAGCATTGCTAAGCAATTGTCATAATTGACTAGGGACTCATACGTAAATATGGTTACAAAGGAAATAATAGGCAAACAATTATCAAGGCATGGCTTAATCACAAGTGGGATATATATTATTGCATGCAATTTTATTTGTAAACAAAATAATTTCGCAATTGGGATCAATATGATCAATGGATAGTGATGACTTGCCTTGCTCAGGGTCTTGCGGGTCTTGGCCTTCACTCGGATCAGCGACTCCCTCGGACTCTATAGTTACGTGCGAAATTGATTTGAATTCGGTTAGAATTCAAATAAAGATCCAAATAAATCCAAATAAAACTCGAATGCGGAAATCGATTCTTTTTATTAACTTTATTATTCGCGAATTAGGGCCAACCCAATTTTGATTTATATTTATATCCTAATTTATTTTTACGGTGCAAATAATTTGTTATTATAAGTTTTTAATTTAATTAACCCAAGCATTGTATTCGAATAATGGATTAGAAACTTATACTGCGAGTTAAATATTGTACGGAATCCAAATATTAAACGATTTAATCTACTCTATTACTAAACGATTAAATATATTACGTGTCTAAAATCTTTATTAATTAAATCCGAACTCCCTTTGCGAATTAATTGCTTATAGGGATTACCTCCAAATAATTTATAAAAATCTATAGGAATTCATCTATTTGTTTTTAGATATTAATTTATAGTTAAATTATCACCGCGAATCGATTTCTTATTAAAACTACCATGAATAAACTATATTTAAATTTTGTAATTCTACGATTGATATTAATCTACAATTAGATTCTAGTTTGTTTTAAATTTTCTAAACTTCCCAAATTTTATCCCTAATTCCCATTTATTTATTTTCCTTTTTCTTTCCTTTTTCTTTTCTTTTTCTTTTTCTTTTTCTCTCTTTTTCTCTTTTCCTCTCTCTCTCTCTCTCTTTCCCCCCCCCGGCTTCCTTCTCCCTTCCCTTCTTCTTTTCTCTCTTCCTTCTCGGCTTCACTCCCCCTCTCTCCCGGCTCTCTCCCTCGCTCTCCCCTACCCGAGACGACGGCGACGGCGACGGCGCGAGGGGGAAGGCGGCGGCTTACCGACGGCGGTGGCGGCGCAAGGCGGCGACGCACGGCGGCTGCCTTGAGGCGACGGCGCGGCGGCTCGAGGCTACGGTGCGGCGGCTTCGGGATGGCGATGCGGCGGCACGGTGACGGCGCTGTGGGGAAGGCGGAGAGGAGAAGGGAATGGCTGGGGATGTGTGGGGAGTGGAGGAGAAGGGGAGGGGCTGGGATTTATAGGGGAAGAGGGGGAGAAATGGAGAGGAGCGGCGGCGGATGTTAATGGCGACGTGCGGCGTGGTTGCGCGGGGCGCGAGGTGAGGGGGAAGCGGCGTGCGGCGCGGCGGCAAAAGGCGACGTGCGGGACGAGCGCGCGGCGCTGTGGGGTTCGGTCGGGGGCACGCGACGTGCGGGCGGCGGCGTGCGGCGCGGTGGCAAAGGAGAGGGGACAGGGCGACGTGCGTGCGGGCGACGTGACGACGCAACGACGTGACGACGAGACGGGGCGGCGGTGCGGGCGACGGGTCGGGGAGGCCGAGCGGGTTGGAGGCGGCAGCAACGCGCGTGCGGCGGGGCGATGTCGCGCGGCTCGATGGCGTCGGCGATGGGATGGGGCGGCGCACGGCATGAGGGAGGGAAGACCGAGCGGCGCGCGAGACGGGGAGGCAGTGATGCGTGCGCGGCGACGGGACGCGCGGTTGGCGCGGGGATGGCGACAGCGGCGTGGACGACGAGGGCGCGGCGGCTTAGGGCTCCGGGCGGCGCGGACTCGGCGCGCGGCGCGGACTCGGCGCGAACTCGGCGCGCGGTCGCGCGGGGAAAAGGAGGGGCTGGGTCGGGGACCCGGTCGAGCAGTTGGCGGGCGATGAACAGTGCGATTTCCGATTTTTCCCAATTTTGGCCGATTTTCATTTAAATTTTGTTTTGGATTTTCTAAATGTTGTAATATTGATTTTTATTCATTTGTGTGTTGTTCCAATTATTGTATTCACCCCAAATTAATTTCAATCATAATTTCATTTGTTTATTCGAATTTTTAATTAGTGTTAATTCTAATTCCATTCGCGTTTAAATTAAATCGACACAACTATAATCGCGAAAGTATTTTACCTATCTAGCTCCACACTAAATCTTTATTTTAAATCATGTTTGTTCCACCAATTTATTTTTAGGATTATATGCGATTAATTATTCCCCACGCTCGATTAGCGAAATTAAACATCGAACCAAATAAAATATGCGAATAGAATCGGCATGATGCAATTCTTTTGAAAAGTTTTTGAAAATCCGCATTTTTAGGGTTTTGTTTTTATTGGTCGAATTTTCAGGATGTTACAGGGAGGTAGAGGCGCTGGCCGCTGGAGAGTGGCGACGGTGGATGGGACAAGCAAGCGGGAGGATGGGGACGACAGGGACTGGATCTGGAGAGAGGCGACGTCGTAGGAGGCACTGGCCGCTGGCGAGTGGCAATGGTCGTTGGATGTGTTGGCGCTGGTCGCTGGAGAGACGGCGTCGCAGGAGGCGCTGGCCGCCGGAGGAGAGGCGGCGTCGCAGGATGGCACATGGCAGGCAGGAGGCGCTGCGACGGGCAGTTGACGGGGTAGTCGCGGTGCTGTGGCGGTGGCGTCGCGCGTGTGCGGCGCCGGGACGGGGACTGGCCTATGCGGCGCACGTGTGCGTCGGGACTGTGGCGCAATGGTGGCACCGACGCGTGTGAGAGTGGGAGGAGAGCAAGCGTCTGACAGTGGGGGATTAGGATTATATCAACACTCAACATAAATGGGCTAGATGGGCTGGCCTATTTAAATGGGCTCAATTGTGTAGCTTTTTGGCCTGAAACATGCGGATTATCCGCCAACTCGTCATTCGGATAATCCGATTCAAAAATCGGATAATACGCATCCACCGGATATCGATGATACCATATCCGCATCTGCATCTGCATGATAAAATCCGCATCTGACGGATATCTGAAAACTCTTACCATATCCTCACTCCAGTCGAATTCGGAGCGGATCGGATCGGATAATATCCGCTCCGTTTTCACCCCTAGCTCTCCTCCTTCTGTCTCTCACCTCCCCTCCTCCTCATATTAATTATCACCTCCTCTCCTCTCTCTGACTAGCCAGCAGGCAGCGGTTGGCTCGAGTGGCAGCGACGGGCGACTAGGCAACAACGGGTGGCAGCAAGCGGCGGCTGGCTCAAGTGGGAGAGGTGGGCGGCAGGCGCGCCATCCCCGCCATAGATGCGCAAGGGACGGCCCTCCCCCGCCCAGTGAAGGTGGCGAGGGGTGACGGCGGTAGCGGCAGGGCCATCTCCCACACAGATTTTGCGGTGGTAGTGGCAGACCACACCTAGCTAGGGTTTTGATTTTTGGGAATTTTACTTTTTTTTTTCAAATTTAATTTTTACATGTGGACGACATAAGCACCCACACACGAAAATTGGATTCGAAAATCGGATTTCCGCAGACACTTTCGAGCAAATAGACGGCTTAACCGCACGTAAAAATAGTTTTTGGCCATTTGGAATAATGCTTTGAGTTCTCAAACTAAAAGCAAATAAATGGCGCAGAACAAAGGAATTCCAAAAGTCTCCCATACACACTGGCATGAATAATTCTATAGCTCAGGTACATGTGCAACATTATTAGAAAGAAAAAAAGGTACGTGCGCAAACAAAAACTAGCACAAGCCACAAAGCTATTTTCTCCTTTTTTTTTTCTCTTGTTTCTTCTCCTCATGATGTTTTGCTATGATAACCCTCCATCCTTGCATTAATGACCCATATTAACACACGGACGGAGGAATTTTACGAAATTTTGTGTTTTTGGGTATTTTTGGGACCGACGTTTTTAGAATTTTTAACTTTTAACAGATTTTGACTAAAATTTGAATAAACTTTTACCAAATTCAATAGGGAGGCCCATCATCCTCATGCGCTCTATTCCGAAGCGTGCGAAGCCCATCCGAAGGCCTGTCCACACCGGACACACACGCGCCCCGGTTTGCCTTAGTCGCCGCCGCTGTTCTGCCCTCTCTGGACCTATGCCCCCCTCCCCGCCCCCCTTCAAAATTTTCGCCATGAATGATAGAGTAGGAGCCTAATGCATGCCGGTGGGTACCCTTACCCATTCCCCAAACCCATACCCACCTAAAACGGGTAGGGTATGGACAAAAGATCCTTTACCCATTAGAAATAGGGTGGATACAGGTATGCCCGTAAAGTAAAAGGGTATAGGGAGGGTGCTACCCACTTTCCCCGTGTTACCCGTCCCCAATCGACCTCATCTAAGCGATGGCGGCAGCGGCGGCTTCGACGGCGGCTTCGGTGAGCATCCGGCAACAGTGACTGCAGCCTCGGTAATGGAGAAGAACCCTTGACAAGGTACTGCTTCGATTGACTCATCTACTGCTTCAATTTGTGAAATCTTTCTTCTGCTCAAAGCCTCAAACCCTAGAAGTAATCTTGGTTGCATATGTGTAAATCTTGGCAGTGTCATCTTCCTGCAAGTTCTTGGCTTTGTTGCATCCAACATCTTGCTGATTCTAATGGGAGATCCCAGCCACGATCGTGATGCGGCCGGAAGTTCCAGTAAGTGGAGAGGACCTGCTGTACCTGTAGATGCTGCTATTTTATACTGACAACCATTCATGTGGTATGTCTTTAGGCAGTAGAATGAATTTTATTTCAAATGAGCTCCATTGGTGATATTCAAAGCTTCGATGGAAATCTAGAATTGCAAAATTTTTCACATGAATCATCTGACGAGCGGCATGATGATGGGTAATGTTTCTACTTCACACTTCTAGTTAATCGTCTTTATTTATTTTTCGTGCTAATAGAACTCCAATCTTTTATAGTGTGTTTAATGTGGATTTTGCTTTAGAATTTACTAATACAGTACTTTCGTCGATTCAATTCCATAGAGTTGAGGGAATAATTGAGTTAGGTAAATATGTTAGTTCAGACAACAGAAAGTTCAGATCGAAAGTTTGGAAGGATTTTAAAGTGTCAGTAGTGGATGGTTATACTAAGGCAATATGTTTACAATGTTCTGCCCATCTAGTCACTGGCAACAAGAATGGAACAAGTCATTTGTGTTATCACATACGTGTTTGCCCAGAGCTTCAAAAGTCAAAGAAAAAGAAAACTACTTCAAAGGCAGAACTTCCTGTTTTTGATCAGCAAAGAAGTCGTGATGACTTTTGCTCGAATGGTTGTTTGCCATAATTATCCATTTTGTATGTCTGAGTATTATTACACAAGGTGATTCATTTATAATCTGCAACCTCAATTTAAGTTAATGCATAGAACTGCTGTGAAAGATGATATCATTAAGTTATATAAGGAGGGAAAAAGGAAGATATATGAAATATTGGATAAAAATCAGAGCCTGAATGAGTGAAATGACAGGCTATATGAGCATGACAGTACATTACATTGATGCTCATTGGAAATTGCACAAAAAAAATTTTGGGCTTGTGCATGTCAAAACCCCACACACTGGTGTTGTCATTTCTAAGGCAATCATGGCTAGATTGTATGAATGGAATTTGGATAGAAAACTCTTTAGCTTTGTTCTTGATAATTGCTCAGTCAATGATGTAGTGATTCGGGAAATACTTGGTATCCTCTTACCCAAGCAAGCATTACATTTAAAAGGTGAATTCTTTCAAATCCGATGTGCAATGCATATATTGAACTTAATAGTTTAGGATGGATTGAAAGTAATTGCCCCTATTCTGGTAAATATTCGAGAGACAATTAGTTATATCAACAAATCCACATCAAGATTGGAAAAGTTTGAATTGATTACCCAACAAGTGAATGCTCCCAAGTTATCTTTAGAAACTGATACTCCAACCAGATGGAATTCAACTTTTCACATGCTTGAGAGAACCATTAAATTCCGTGAAGCTTTTCTGTGATTGAAAGAATGTGACAAGTTTTTCCCATCAGATGAGGACTGGGTACATGTTACTAAAGTAACAGATTGTTTGCGTGTCTTTTATGAAGCAACTCTGAGGGCTTCTGGCTCAAAATTTTCCACAGCAAGTCTTTACTTCAATGATTTTTGTGGAATATATATTTTTCTGCAAGAATTGAAGTTGAGTGATGATAACTTTATTGCTTCAATGGCTGTGCCAATGGCAGAAAAAATTGAGAAATATTGGGAGACATGCAACAAGTTATTATCTATTGCAACCATTCTTGATCCTCGCTACAAATTGAAGTCTATTGAGTACTTCTATGGATTGCTTTATCCTTCTGAAAAAGATGTGAAATTTGAACATATGAGGAGATGCTTTAGTGAATTATTTGATGAGTATTCAAAGCAAGCAACAATGCAATCCTCATCAGTTGTTGACACTTCAAGAAATTTCCAGGAGTGCAGTTCACAATCACATGAGTCCTCGTTGAGCTTATTTTCTACCATAGTAGGATTAGAAAAGTATATCCAAGATAGAAACTCAAGCCAGCAAACAAGATCAGAGCTCGATGTCTATCTTGATGATCCTCCACATCCTGGAATCAGTGATACTTCTTTTGACATCTTGGCTTGGTGGAAGTTGTATGGTTCCAAATATCCAATTATTTCTCGAATGGCTCGTGATATCTTAAGTGTTCCTATGTCGACAGTAGCATCTGAATCATGCTTCAGTTTAGCTAATCAAGCACTTGATGAGAAGAGGTGCAGTCTACTGCCTGAAACACTTGAAGGTGTGATTTGTACACAGGATTAGCTGAGGGATTATATACCAGGTACAGATCTCCAATAAAAGAGTAAAATATTGTATTGCAATTTTGATGAATTTGCTAATCACTTTTTTTTTTCTGGAGCAGATGAGTTTTTGGAACAGATGATAGCAGAAGATGTGTCATGTACTCAAGAACAAGCAGTTGTAGATCAACTTGAATGAAGATGTGCTGTGATGATTGAGGCACTTGGATCAGTTGCCAATTACTAGTGACCTACCTAGCACATTGTATCAACTAGTCGAATATTTCAAACTCAGTACTTTTCACGGTCTAGTTTCATTTTTAACTCACTTAATCAGCTAGTAGCAGAAAGCATATGTACTCCTGTTATTAACAGCTTCGTTGTACCTTAAATTGTGGGGTTTCATATCTAATTTTCCTTTTAAATGATATGGCTATTACCCAACTCTCTTTATCCACACCTATCAGTTTTATCCATTCCCCAACGGGTATGGGTAATTTAGATGACAATGAATATGGGGAGGGTAAGAACGAGTAAGGTTTGAAGTGGGTGAGGGTATGGGTAAGCATGGGGATCCCCAACCCCTCCCCAACGGCAGGTGTTCAAGGTTTTTGGATGACTGGAGGTTGAAGAAAGCGTGAAATTGTGTCGACGAACGCAGTTGGGCCAGGCTCACTTAGAGCAGATACAATAGCAGACTATTAGCTAGCTATAAACATATTTTAATAAGATAAAAGATGATATAGAAAAGCAGCGGGCTACAGATCTGTAGCCAGCTGCAGCACGAACTCTAAGACATAATGTGTGTATGACAGATGGGACCATACATTAATATTATAGTAAGCAACTATTGTATGAGTTGGCTATTAGATTGGCTATAGATGAATTAGAGCTAGTAGTGGGCTATACTATTAAACTTGCTCTTAGAAAAGGAATTCCCTTAGAAATTAGGCTACAGGCCCACATGCCACATCTAGCCCCCAGCGGCCCAGCCCAAGTGGCCAAATACCTAATTCCCCACTCCCCCAGCCCCAAATCCCCTAGCAGAAGGCAGTGAGCTCCCCGTGCGGCGGCGCCGGCGAGGCAGCAGGCGGAAGCGCGCGGCGCGGCGGCGGGCGGCGGCAGCAGGCAGCAGGCGAAGCGCGCGGCGCCGCGAGCGCGAGCAGCCGCAGGCCAGTGGCGGCGGAGGCTGCAGGCCGGCGCCGGCGACGCCACGGCAGCACGTGAAGGACCAGGCGAGCAGCAGGCAGCCCCTTAGCCCGACGGCTGCAAAATACAAGGTATGCAATGTTTTGTCTCATACTCTCATGTACAGATTTTGCCTCGTGAAGGATAATCCGCGTCGCACGTGAGAAAATAATCAATTGTCTTGTGAATGAAGTTGTGATGTACTGATATTTCTCATTATCTCTCTGTTTCCATATGAAACTTCTTTTAGGGTGTGTTTGAGGAGAAGGGGATTGAGGAGATTGGAAAGATACGCAAAACGAGGTGAGCCATTAGCACATGATTAATTGAGTATTAATTATTTTAAACTTCAAAAATGGATTAATATGATTTTTTAAAGCAACTTTCCTATAGAAATTTTTTACAAAAAACACACCGTTTAGTAGTTCGGGAAGCGTACGCGCGGAAAACGAAACAATCTTTCTCCCTTTCTCCTGCGCTCGAACGCAGCCTTAGAGTACAACGTAATATTATGCTATTGTAATATTGTTTGAGACGTTATGTGCTTATGCCGGTGTTCCCAGTATGTTGTTGGATCTGAGGAGACTCCCGTCCGCTGCTGCTGGTAAGCTCCCCGATTTGGGGACTTCGCGAACCCTTGTTTGTTCGTTTGTTTGGCCATGGCGATGTTGGATGGCTTTAGGTTGGCTATGAATTTCTGGAGTTTGCGGTTGCCAAGAGGGGAAAAAAATGGTTTGTTTCATCATTTGGGCTATTTTGTAGATGAGGGAATTGGCAGTTCTCTGCCTATTTTTCGCTATTGTACAGTTTTTATAGCCTGTTTGAGTTTCTGAATCTCTGGTCTTGCCATCGTCAAGGGGGCAGGTGGCTTGTTGAGTCAGTGTATGTAGTCCATGCGGGCACCAACTGTTCGATGGATTGCCCCTTAGGCACGAAATGGCAGTGACTGTAGAATGCATGCGCTTGGTGAACTGCCAGCCTTGCACTGCTTCCCTGAGAAGGCTATTCGTTCGTTCCCCCTGTATCCTGAGGATGTGCTGGCCGTGCTGGCCAATGGCCACAAGAAGCAGGTTTAGTTCAGCCTTTCAATCCAGAAATTTTCTTCGTGATATGGTGCTTGATAGGCTAGTGGAAGAGGCCTCAGGGGGCAACTTTTATAATCTTCACAACCCAATATGTTGATGTATAGTCTTTACCTTTACATGCATATTTGATTTTTTTTTCTAGAAATTTTGTCTCAATCAAACTTGAAATTTCTTGCTCCTCAGTTTTCTAATTTTGCTTGCTCCAATCAAGTAAGTTTTTTCCAATAAGTTTTCTGTGTTTGAAGTTATAATATGTACCCGTTATGAACTGTATAGTAGTGATAGTAAATATAGCTATAGTAAACATTATTTATGGTTTGAGTATCTTCAGCAATCCATGAATTGCGTGAGATTATGAAACATCTTTCTATGGAACTGGTGCATTCTTGTTCATAGTTCTCGTTGAAATAGCAAACTCTGGTTATGGATATATTTGACCTTTTCATAGTTCTCCAAAGAATGAGATGAGGTCATGTTTACTTTCCTAATTTTGCTCAGGTCTACAACTCTAAATATGACTATACTTGTAAAATCGCCTTGACGATCTCCACAATTTATGGAGTTTTTGTGGCATTGTACATTGGTATTTTCTTATGGTCACATTCATATTTACTTGTCTCCAATAGTTTTATTTATAAGAGATGTTGAGGAGCAAACACTGCATATCTTTACACTTCACATACGAATATACTTTGTGCTTTGCTGCCTGGATTACTGCATCTACTTTTTTGTTAAATTCAATTTCTTGCATAAAATGGGGATAAGTTAACTGAGAGCTTCAGTAGACTAGTACATCACAACCTAGGTAATTGGAAGAATTAGCTACTATGATTCTTTGTTGAAACTTAGGTTTAGTAAAATAGAGTAACCAGATAATAGGTTCTATCAAATGGAAACTGGAGAAGGTACTTCCATAGTCGTATCATTGTTAATTTCGCCCTCAGTATAATATTAGTGTTGAATATATGAAAGATTGCTTTCGATGATTTCAGGTGATTTGAGACAATCAAGATGGCTTTTTCATCAGTTTTCAGGAGAGGAAATGTCAAAGAATTGATCTCAAATGTTTCGGTCTACACTAGCGCAGCAGGTAATGGCTTTGGCTTTAGGCAGTCTGAGACTCTTGACTGACTTGAGTCTGTATTTGTGCTATTCTGAATAAGGTGCTTGGCTGTTTGAATGACAAAATATACCTCATTGCAGAGTCATCTGGAGGATTGAGCTTGATTTTTAAGCGTTGGGCCACCAAAAAGACAGCTGGATCAACAAAAAATGGCCGTGACTCTAACCCTAAGTATTTGGGTGTTAAAAAGTTTGGCGGAGAGGTACAATCTTGTGATCTGTCATATGACTTTCATGTTTTTTATTGTTTATGACAGTACAAAGTACTTTCTTTAATCACGTAAAAGTAATCAGACTTCGGAGATTTGTGTGTCCCTTCTGATCCCGTACCTGAACTCCTGAAGCAACTTTTCATTTTTGTTATTAGAACAAAAAGGTGAAAAAGATCTAAACTGTTCCTGAACATCAGCATTTGCATCATTTTTCAGAAAGTGGAGCCAGGAAACATCATCGTCCGCCAAAGAGGAACCCGCTTCCATCCTGGGAACTACGTTGGCATGGGGAAGGACCATACTCTCTTCTGTCTGAAAGAAGGACATGTGCGATTCGAGCGCAACAAGCTGACTGGCAGGAAATGGGTTCATGTTGATCCTGTTGCTGGGCATGTGCTCCACCCTGTCTACGCCAGTGATTCGACCCCTGCAGCTGAAATGGAGCCATTGTAATGGCTTTACATGGAATGAAGTAACATATGTTGCTAACAGCTTTCGTCCTTGCCTTGAGAGTGACTTCTCTAAAGAAACTTATTGCGATTAAGAGGCTTCTGGGTTGAATTTGCTTGCAATAAGGAACCTAACCATCATGTTCAGAACCCTTTTGTTTTTGGTTCTTGCTGTGGCATAAAGTTGTTTGTTTTAAGTATCCTTTGTGATTTGTGGCATGAAGGTTGACAAACCTACATGATTTATGAACACACAGAAATTCTAAAAATGTTGCTTGGGCCGGGAAAGTCGAGATGCTTATTTTTCTTCGAAATACCTATGGAATAACCTATGTCACGGGAATTTGAGAGAACTTTGTAGGAGGGTTACTCCTTTGGCTTCAAGAGTTTCACATGATTGTTTTTCATATATGATTTAAAATATTCTGCAATACGAAGGATTTTCATTCGAATTGATTCAGTTTCTGCAAAAGTCATCCAGAATTCGTTTGGTTCAAATGAAGTATTTCTTTGTTGCAATACATACTCTTCCCGCCCAATCACCCAATGATCCAAAGGAATATATGTGTGAGCACTTCCTTTATTGAAGTATAGTATCGGTTGTTTTAATTCCAACTCTTCACATTTTGGAATCTACCCTGGAAATGGCTATTTTGAAAGTTTTACTACTATTTTATTGTCATGTTATAACATTACATAGAGTTAATTTGTCGGTCACTCCATCATCTTTTTAATAAGTTTTTTAAAAGCTAATACTTAATTAACTGTGCATTAATCTATCGCTTCATTCTGTATGCAGTGGAAGTGTTCTCTACCCCAAAATGATATAAGTACGTCTTAAAACGCCATAGAAAAACTGGTTATCTTTATTACAACCCCATCTTTTTGCTTTTGCTTATACTTATAAGCCAAAATTTAAATTTTCAACCTTAAATTTGGAGTTGATTTTGGGGTTTTTCATCAAAGCTTATTTTTTAGTTTTTGCTTTTAGATCGCTAAGTCCCTGTTCGTTTCTTATGTAAGGAGAGGGTTAAATTGTGAATACTCGTGGTACGCTTTTAAAACTGCTAAACGATGCGTTTCGTGCGAAAACTTTCTATATGAAAGTTGCTCTAAAATATTAGATTAATCTATTTTTTAAGTTTATATAATAATTAAAACTCAATTAATCACATATTATTACCACATCGTTTTGCGTAAAACACTTAATCTTTATCTTCATCTTCATCTTCAGGAGATTCAAACACCACCTAGAAACACGTATATAAAAGTTTTGTTCACAAATTATTTTTTGTTTGCAAATATGCAATTTTGCTTAGGCTGTGTTTAGTTCATCGCAAAGTTTAGATTTTGGTTGAAATTAGAGATGATGTGACTAAAAAATTATGTGTGTATGACAGGTTGATATGATGGAAAAAGACTGAAGTTTGGATCCAAACTTTGAATCTAAACACAGCCTTAATCCCCAAATAAGCCAAACGATGGGGGCCTTAGTTTCTTCAACATGTTAAAATTAAAAAATATATTTACACGACTATAAACATAAGCAAACACACACACACACACCACGTTAAAATTCCGAGGGAGAGAGAACCGATGCGAAAAGAGCGATCCCCTCCCGCGTCTTTCAAACGGAGCCCGCGCCCCGGATTCCCCTCCATTCCCGGGGGTTTCCAGATTCCCAGCGAGGGAAGAAGCAAGAAAAAAAAAAAAAAAAAAAAAAAAAAACGGAGGCGAGCGCGAGCGCTGCGCATCCCAGATGGACGGCGGATCGGGTGCCAGCGCCACCCGCCTCGCCGAATCCGGGCCGTCCATTCCTCCGCTCGGTCGGGCGCCCCGCATCCTATTAAGCCTGAGCCCCACCCACCCCCCACCCCCGAACCCTCGCCCTCCTCCTCACCCCGCGCACCCCCTCCACCTCGCCGCCGCCGCCGCCGCCGCCGCCGACTCGCCGGGGCTCGCCGCCACCGGTGGTGGGGGGGAGCTCGACCTCCTCGCCCCACGAGCGCGTCCGGACGCCGTCGTTCTGGGCGCGGGAGAGATCCGTCCGTCGCCCCCCGCTGGGCTTGCGCCATCCTCTCGCCGGGTAAGCCCTAGGTTTTTTTTTTTTTTTGGTCCGATCGATTCCGCCGCGCTCCTAGCCGCGGGTGAGGCAGGAATCGGGGTGGTTGCGGGGGGCTCGTCGTGCGGTCGAGGGATTTGGTTGTTCCTAGTAGGAGGGGTTGTACTTGTTCATCCCGTCGATCCAGTGGAGGCGCGTGGGAGATCTCGGTTGGGGGTTTCCGTGGGCTCCGTGGGTTGCCGCTCGCGGTGCAGCGGCGGGATGTGGATGGGGATGGCGTGGTGGGCCGTAGGTGCGAGCAACCCTAGACGGATTTTTTTTTGTGGCTATTTTAGGGTTTACGGGAATGGATTTTTTTTTACCGAACAAGAGATGTACTCTGAAAATTGCTGTCTTTTCGTAGCGAGGGGCCTATAGGATCATTGAAGCCTTAGGGACTTAGGGTTTGGGCTGCTTGCAGCTGTATTTCTCATTTGTAAACATTAGACTTCCGTGTCTGCTGTGGGAGGATGAAAGAATTGACTTGGGAGCTGAGTTCTATTAGGTTCACTGGTTTTGTGGAGTAATGTTTGGAAATAATCTGAGGGAGTATAAGGCTGCTCCATCGCAGTGCCACGTGTAGCATTCGGTTCGAATTTGTCATTTGTGTAATGTTTCTTAGCAGTTACTTTTTATTTTGGAAGTTGGTTCTCCCAAAAAACTTGTGTCCTATCTGGTTTATTTGAAGGTATCTTAGGACAACAAGACGATTAGATGCAAAAGTTGAAAGTAGGGGCATTAACATAAACCTTGTTGGGTGCAGAATATGGTAATTTTATACGTATTAATTGCGTACGTACCGTTTCCACAAAATTGTTCATGTAGTAATAAATAACTGCCAAAGAAAGCTGATGTGACTCCATGAATGAATGTATACTACGCTATATCTACTGTATTGATTGCTGTAGCAATCCATTCGTTTTCAGTATTGTGTTGGTGCATTGTTTGCAAAAGCAAATCATATTTATTAATTTTTCATTATTGAGTTGCAGCTTGCAAATGTGTATGTATGTACATATTGTGAGAGAAAGTAGGCATGTCTGAACTCTCAACATGATTATTGTCATAAGAAAAATGTTATTGTTGTTTTTCTCTCTTTTTTGGTAACTGTTTGTGTTTATGGTTATCAGTTCTATATTATAAATTTGTTCAGGCTGGAATTAGGCTGACCAAATCCTTGTTTTGAAATTCGAATTATATTGATATATATCTTGTACGGTCATTGCATTTTTTATTGTTTTGCTTTATAACTATATATAGGCTGGCTTCATTACGTACTCTCTCCGTCCCAAAAAAACTCAACCTAGGCAAGGGTGTGACATCTCCTAGCACAATAAATCTGGACAACCCTTTGTCCAGATTCGTTGTACTAGAAAATGTCACATCCCTTCCTAGGTTTAGTTTTTTTGGGACGGAGGGAGTAAACTTGTCTATGTTAAAGTTTGGAATATCCAAAGGTCCTCAACTAGTATGTACTATTTTCTTGACCTTAACATGGAACTATACATGACCTTTTTTTTTCCTATTTTACTGAATAAGATGATTGTTTGTTTGCGGTTTCCTAAATGTACTTAACTGTTGGTATTGTTGTGAAGATGTGATGGAATTAGTATTGTGGTATTACATCTATGCGGTAGACAGCTTTTTGGGTTTGCAGGAATGAAGTACATAAATATCTGTTTGGTGCTGTGGTACAACAATGTAAATAGTTTATTGCAGTGACAATGTTGCACTGTTGCATGCATTTTTGTTAGGATCATGGTTGTCTGTTGCCTTGTTATGCCATTAACAAATCTAGAATAAGTGAAGCAGCTGAAAGTTATGTTCTCGTGCTCTTAAGAGCAAACATTTAAGAGGAATAATAGCATTCTGTGTTCAAACTATATTTTAGAACCTTTGCCCTTGCTTAAATAGTTCCTGTACATTAAAATAAACTTGTGAAATAATTCACTAACTAATTATGGATTGATTTGTTTCATGCAGTTCACTGGGTTAATGTGAGCTTCTTGATAAAATATGGCGGATAATGGTAATGCAAAGCCAGGTGGTGGGGGATCTGGAGCTTATACAATCAACCTAGATAACTTCAGTAAGCGGCTGAAGGTGTTCTATGACCATTGGAAAGAGCATAATTCTGATCTATGGGGTTCTTCTAACGCTATTGCAATTGCTACTCCACCCCCGTCTGAAGATCTTCGTTATTTGAAGTCGTCAGCTCTGGACGTCTGGCTACTTGGATATGAATTTCCAGAAACCATAATTGTCTTCATGCACAAGCAAATACATTTCTTATGCAGTCAAAAGAAAGCAAATCTCATTGGCACCCTCAAGAAGGCTGCAAATGATGCTGTTGGTGCTGATATTGTCTTGCATGTGAAAGCTAAGAATGACAGTGGTGTTGGCTTAATGGAGGACATAGTGCGTGCTGTCTGTGCTCAGTCAAAATCAGATGACCCAATTGTTGGTCACATCGCAAAAGAGGCACCTGAGGGTAAGCTCCTTGAAGCTTGGGCAGGCAAATTGTCTAGCTCATCTGTGCAACTTACAGATATAACGAATGGCTTCTCTGAGCTTTTTGCTATGAAGGATACCTCAGAGATCACATGTGTGAAGAAGGCCTCCTACCTAACCTCATCTGTAATGAAAAATTTTGTGGTTCCGAAGCTAGAGAAGGTGATTGATGAAGAGAGGAAAGTGACACACTCTTCATTGATGGATGAGACAGAAAAGGCTATTCTTGATCCTCTTAAGGTCAAAGTGAAGTTGAAGGCTGAAAATGTTGACATATGCTATCCTCCTGTATTTCAAAGTGGAGGGAAGTTTGACCTCAAGCCAGGTGCCTCAAGCAATGATGATTATCTTTACTATGACTCTGCAAGTGTTATCATATGTGCAATTGGGGCCAGATATGGAAATTATTGCTCCAATATGGCCAGAACATTTCTGATAGATGCTACTCCTACACAGAGCAAGGCGTATGAAACTCTTATGAAAGCTCATGAAGCTGCTCTAGAAGCATTGAAGCCAGGGAATCGGATGAGTGCGGTTTATCAGGCTGCAGTTGACGTTATTGAGAAGAATGCCCCTGAACTACTTCCTAATCTAACGAAGTCTGCTGGTACAGGAATTGGTCTTGAATTCCGAGAGTCTGGCTTAAACTTGAATCCCAAGAATGACCGTATCATAAAAGCAGGAATGGTTTTCAATGTCTCCCTTGGTTTGCATAATCTTCAAGCAGAAACAAAGAGTGAGAAGACAAAACAATACTCTCTTTTGTTGGCTGATACATGTTTAGTGCCATTGGAGAACTTAACAGCATCATGCTCCAAGCTTCTTAAGGATGTTGCTTATTCGTTTAATGACGAGGATGAAGTTCTTCCTGTCAAAAAGGTGGAGGTTAATGCAAAGGAGGCATTGCCACCAACAAAGGCCACACTTAGGTCAGACAACCAGGAGATGTCCAAGGAAGAGCTCCGGAGACAACACCAGGCTGAACTTGCTCGTCAAAAGAATGAAGAGACTGCTAGAAGGCTTGCTGGGGTTGGCTCTGGTTCTGGTGATGGGCGTGGTCCCTCAAGGTCATCAAATGAGCTTGTTGCATATAAGAATGTTAATGATGTTCCATATGCAAGAGAGTTGGTCATACAAGTAGATCAGAAGAATGAAGCTGTCCTCTTACCTATTTATGGCAGCATGGTTCCTTTCCATGTTTCTACTGTTAAGAGTGTCACAAGTCACCAAGACAACCGCACTTGCACTATCCGCATCTTCTTCAATGTGCCTGGCATGCCATTCTCAAACGATAGCAATCTGAAGTCGCAAGGGGCTATCTACTTGAAGGAGATCACGTTCCGCTCGAAAGATCCACGACATAGCAGTGAAGTTGTTCAGCAAATCAAAACGTTGAGGCGGCAAGTTGCTTCAAGGGAGTCAGAGAGAGCTGAAAGAGCCACCCTTGTTACTCAGGAGAAACTCCAGTTGGCAAGCAACAGAAACAAGCCAGTGAGACTTTCTGATGTGTGGATAAGGCCTGCATTTGGTGGACGTGGGCGGAAGCTTACAGGAACTCTTGAGTCCCATGTCAATGGTTTCAGATATTCTACTTCAAGGGCTGATGAGCGTGTGGATATCATGTATGGGAATGTAAAGCATGCCTTCTTCCAGCCAGCAGAAAAAGAAATGATTACACTCCTTCATTTCCATTTGCACAATCATATTATGGTTGGAAACAAGAAGACAAAGGATGTTCAATTTTATGTTGAGGTGATGGATGTTGTTCAGACTCTTGGTGGGAATAGGAGATCAGCTCTTGATCCTGATGAAATTGAAGAAGAGCAGCGTGAGAGGGACCGAAAGAATAGAATAAACATGGATTTCCAGAACTTTGTGAACAAGGTTAATGATCACTGGTCGCAGCCACAATTCAAGGGGCTGGATCTTGAGTTTGATGTCCCTCTTAGAGAGCTTGGATTCCATGGTGTTCCATATAAAGCTTCAGCTTTCATCATTCCAACTTCGACTTGTTTGGTTGAACTAATAGAGACACCCTTCCTGGTGGTGACCTTGAGTGAGATAGAGATTGTTAATTTGGAGAGGGTGGGCTTTGGGACAAAGAACTTTGACATGGCTATCGTGTTCAAGGATTTCAAGAAGGATGTTCTTCGCATTGATTCCATACCATCAACATCACTTGATGCAATAAAGGAGTGGCTTGACACGACTGACCTCAAGTACTATGAGAGCAGGCTGAACCTTAACTGGCGTCCTATTCTGAAAACTATCATCGATGATCCTCAGAAATTCATTGATGACGGTGGCTGGGAATTCTTGAATATGGAAGCAAGTGATTCAGAAACAGAGGAAACAGAGGAATCTGATCAGGGCTACGAGCCTTCTGATGCTGAGCCTGAGTCTGAATCAGAAGATGAAGATTCTGACAGCGAGTCCTTGGTGGAATCAGATGAGGATGATGAGGACGATTCTGAAGAAGACTCTGAGGAAGAGAAGGGTAAGACCTGGGAGGAGCTGGAACGGGAGGCAAGCAATGCAGACAGGGAGAATGGTGCGGAGTCGGACAGCGAAGAAGAGAGGAGGCGGCGCAAGGTGAAGACCTTCAGCAAGTCCCGTCCACCACCGGAGCGCAGCAGCTTCAAGGGAGGACCCTCAAAGAAGCCGAAGTTCAGGTAAATCTAACGGCGCTTCGCCAGGCCTGGCTGCTTCCTGAATGCGCGCCCTTTTTGAGGGGCATGGTGTGCTTGGCTGTAAGCAGAAGCGCTCCTAGCTGTTTCTCTAGATCATTACGACACTTTGTTTCCGTAGTAGCGTACTGCAGTTAGCTGAAAGGGCGGTCGGACTTTGGTGAACTCCATAGTTGATGAAATGAACTGTAAAGACTCTTGCCATCTAGGGGAAACCCAAGTTGATTCATTAGTTGTATCCTCATTGATGTAATGTTTTGTTTCCTGGGTAGAATGTTGACCTCCAGAATGTATAATATTTATGTTGGCGGACGTATCTTGTGCAGATGGCAATGCTGCAGCCTCAGTTGTGTATTTCTGTCAGTTGCGTCTTATAGCTCCGTTCCGTTCTCTCGACAAACGGGTGCTATGTTAGGTTCTGTCAGTGCTCTGAAATGTAATGTGTTTCCTAAAATACGGTGTAGTTTCTGTGGGACAATATTACCATCTTCAATGCGACAACGGTGCATGCAGGAATGTAAATGGATCGGGCAATTGAATTTTATGCTATCATGTAGCAAATAAATTATCAGGAAGGTTTTTATGGGGGTAGTACTGGGACTGCTCACATCCCTAGATGCAGATTACAGACAAATGCACTTGTCTGCCTGTTGAGATTACAGATTACAACTTTTTTTTTTTTCATTCGGAGGCTCAAAACTGTTACGACGAGTTGATCTTGATGTCAAATCTTCTCCCCGGACAACCAGTGGCTATAGAACGCAAGCGTCTCCTTGGGCTTGTACTCCGGGACAGTGTGTCCAGCTCCCTGAAACGTCGGCACATGTTAACATCATCAAATAGTACAGCTTCAAAAGCTAACCACAAGCGAAAATTGATGTGTTCATTCCAATGGATTGTTTGTTTAGACAGTTGGCGTTTAGCCTGAACTTGCTAATGCATGAATGAAAACCGTCCAGGGTTTGCTAAAGAAAAAAAAAATCACATGTTGAGTGAACAACATCCTTTTGGTACAGAACATGCAGCTTATCTACTGGAAAAGAAATCTGGTCACTTACCTTTATGGTGAGGAAAGTGAGATTGTGTTCATAACCTTGTGTATATCTGCAATAGCAAAATCGCTCTAGTGAGGAAAACTTGTCAAGACATTCTCTCTTAATTTCTTGCTTCCTCAAATAAAAAAATGTAAATAGAAGTCTTATCTACAATTTGCACATATACTTCTAAAATTCTAGGTAGAAAAGTATGAGTTAAGCTGAACTGAGCTAATATCTAGATGTGACATAACTCCTGAAAAGGTATTTGAAGAATGATGATTCCTATGAAGAAAGGATGAGAACATACCCAGCGACTTGCCCTCCAAAGTACCATGGTCGCCAATGATCAATTACTCGGTATCCCATGGATCTAACCCATGCTTCCGTTCCGACATAGGGAATACAGAGATCATGATCTCCACTACAAAAAACAGAATGATCAAAGACAAGCACAAATTTGAATTTCAGGCCTCTTAGGCTGAAGCAGGGTTCAGAAACCGTTGATAATCCCTAACCCATATAAGTTGGATTCCAAACAACCCAACTTGGGTACTCCAATTATTTTCAATCCAAATGAGCAATAATTGTAGTACTATATGTTATTTATAGCTAAATTCTAGCATTCCGCACCAAGGTTATTAATAGGAATTTAATTTAATTTAATGTGTATATTTTTGGTAGGAATTTATAGGAATTTAGCACTTTAAATCACTCAATTTTCAAATTAGAATCTTAATGGTCTGTTGCATACCTGTAAATAAGTGCGCGATATCCCATGGCTGTGAACTTCTTGTGGTACTTCACCATGCTGTCTCCAGTATCATGGTAGTAGTCTATTCTTGCAGTATACAGTTCCCATGACCCAATTAAGCTTTTCTGATGTGCCATTTTAACAAGGTAGTTCCCCACAAAGAGAAGAAAATGAGGTGTAAATTTTAAGATAAATTCAAAATGAAACCTTTGGTTCCTCGTCTATCATACCGGTTCCGCGTGAATGGCAGCTCTTACATCTTCATCATCCAGCCATGCATTAGCAAGTTCGTCGCTCTACAAGTACATGGAAATGTTAATTTGTTAAACACATGAAACAAAATGTTTTATCTGTCGACGGAATTAGGCACCCGAATTCTAATAATTTTGAACGAAACACAGCTAAATGTTGATCTACAAAATCAAAATGATGAAATTTGAGTCATATTACACTACCACTTCAATTTACATACCGTGCAGGGGAGTGATCTACCACCAAGTTCAGGCCACATCGCCATGCGTCCACGAGTCACAGGAGCACGGAGAGGCCAGGAACGGCCAGCCATTCGCTTTCTCACTGGAAATCGCTTCTCTGTCTCACCTAGCTTTCTAAAACTTGACGGCAAGCTGCTGTTTTTGAACTCTAATTCTTGAATTTCAGGGTGATGGTAGCAGGGAGCAAGGATGTTGTACTTGTTCAGGTCCTTGAGTTCCTGCAGTTGCCAGTAATGGAGCGTTTACCAAATTTGTAGGATTGTGCTATATTGTTTTGTTTACATGTGCTGGCACAGGGAAGTTACCCAATGCACTCTGTCTATCTTTTCTTGGCACAGATTATTAACTTTGCCCCAAAATGTACCATGGCACGCAGTACTTGCATCCTGCAAGAAAGTAACTCAGATCATTTTTTAGCTTTGTTAACTTTCATCAGATTTTTTCTGTGTTGTCTATCTCCTCTGACATTACCAGTGAGCACAACCCTCGTTTAACAGATTCTTTTAGACAGAAGTATTTAGACAGATTCTTTTACTGTTTTGAGGTGAAAGACCACAAGAGCGGAGGCATTGATTTGCAGACCTCAAACAATTCGGTTGAGATGAGACCCATCCCATGTGCAAACGGCACAAACGAATTGAAATCATAGTCCTGATCAGTTGCTCCATTGCCAATTAGATATCCCTGAAAAATAACCTTTAAATTGTGAGCCCAAAGACAATTTTCGCATGCATGTAGAGTTGTTGTATGACGTCATCTCCCGACAAATGAAAATGGGAGGACCTTAAAATTGATTCTTGGTTTCAGATCCTTTTCTATCCCTGTCAGGACATAAACAACATAAGTAGGAAACTTTTGATAATAATAGTTTATATATATACTTTTTACTGACAAACTCAACCTTTTACAACTTCATCAGCTAGTGTTGGAATGTAGATCCCTGCAAATGACTCTCCCGACATGTAGAACGGATTTGACTGGAACTCAGGGTATAACTCAAACCACTGCAACAATGCATAGAATCAACATAAAAATTTTCCGAAGCGATATTGATATTATTGCAACCACAGTAGGGAGTAGGTACCTTCAGAAGGAAGGTGTGTGCATCAGCCGCTGTTTTTAGGTCACCTGTCGTGTAATCTGATTTATTCAACGAGTACGACATCCCAACACCAGCAGGGGAGTCGAGGTACACCACGTTGGAAACCTATTTAGTGCCATATTTAATCACTCACTTGATGTTGTATAGATATTTTTTGAGCCAAAAAAAAGTCAATAGAACGTTAAAAGTGACTTAGGCCTGCTCTTTTCTTCAACTCCATCTCATTTTCTGTTAAAATGGTTTTCAAACTGTTAAATGGTGCGCTTTTTGTAAAAATAAAATAAAATATAGAAGTTAGTTAAAAATATCAAATAAATCATTTTTTAAGTTTATAATAGTTACTCCCTCCGTCCCAAAAAAATCCAATCTCATACTAGGATGGGATACATCCTAATACAACGAATCTGGACGTAGTAGGATGTGTCCCATCCTATTTAGTAGGTTGAGTTTTTTTGGACGGAGGGAGTAATACTCAATGCGTTGAAAATCAACCTCCAATAGCATCATCAACCATGCCAATAGCATCATCAACAATGCCCTTATTCTATCCCTAATCCTAATTTTTTGGGTTTTGGTAAAAAAAATATGCCTCCAACAGATAACCTATCCTGATCCTAATTTGTTGGAAACCCTATCCCCGCATCCTTCGCTCTCTTCATTTGAGGGAGAGCGACGCTGCACCTCCAACCCTAATCTCTCTTTCCCGCGAGGTTTTCTCTTTGTGCGTGAGGAGGGAGATCGTGCACGTGTAGGAGTGATCTTTTTTTTTTTGGTGTGCGGGGTCGGTGCAAAAATAAATACTTCGGTTGGTAATTTAACATAAGAGCCCACTCTTAGTTTTTTAGCTTTTGGAATACTTCACTCAATTAAATTTAGGCTTCCTTTTGGAGAGAGGAGTTTTCTCAGGATTATACACATTCTGTCGGTGATGCTCTCAGCTACCTAATTTCTTCTTTTCTTAAGCTTAGCACACCAAAGCTCAGTGACAACAACCAGACACATGAGACATCCTATGAAATATGCAAAAATAAACACCCCTGCCACGTGACAACTAATTGTGACACAAATAGCGGAACAAAGCATCTGAAGAAATTAGATCAGTTACTACTAGTTGTTTTTTCTTTGTAAAGAGTAAAAGGTACTAAAAATTAGCACAAAGACCAAAAAGGTGCGCACCTAATCCCCCAGGGATTACGGAGAAGACGTTTCAGAAACAGAGATTAAGGAGCAGTGCAGTGCAGAGCTATCACCTTGGACCAGCTGTAGGGGTTGAGCTCCAGATTTGGGAGGCCACCCGGATCGCTGCCACGCTCGAAATTGAAGGGGCCTGCGCTGAATATGCAAATTAATCCAATGGATTGGATGGAATGGAATGGAGCACTTGAATCCTAATCAATGGCGATTAAATCGATGGTGAACAAGGAGATTGGAGCGCACCGTTCTCGTAGACGAAGCCGTCGAGGCTGGAGCATCCCGGGCCGCCGTTGAGCCAGAGCACGACGGGGTCGGCCGCCGCGTCGCGCTCCGACGTCACCAGGTAGTAGAACAGCCGCCTCCCGCTCCCCTCGTCCACCGTCACGTACCTGCGACGAGCACCACGGCGCGTCGTCGATCAGATGATAAGAGAAGAGAAGAGCGGCGGCGCGCGACACGAGACGCACCCGGAGTAGTGCTTGGAGGGGAAGGCGCCATGGAAGCCCGGGAGGCTGGCGACTAGGTGGCCGTCGGGGGCCGCGACGGCGACGGCGACGGCGATGGCGATGGCGATGGCGGCTGCGGCGGAGAGCAGCAGCAGCGGCGGCGGCGCGGCGGCGGCGGCGGCGGCGGTGCGAGGCATCGGAAAGGATGATGATTAGGCGAGGCGACGATGGGTCCTTGTTTTCTCTTTGTTGGAGGTTGGTGGGGGGTGTTAAAACTGGAGTATAAAACATTGGCGCCAGCGAACAGTGGAGCCGCACGTGTCAGGTGAGGGGGTGGGGCCCACTGGAGTATCCCGCTGACATCGGCACTGAATTTGTCTCCAAATAATGTGGCCGGACTAGGGATGAAAACGGGTCGGAATCGGTACATTATTTTATTATTTTTTCGAAAACGAGCGGAAACGGTCGGGCAATTTCCATATTTACGATGAATTCATCTATTTAGTGCCAACTTCGATACCATGCTGACAGAAATAAAAAAAACAAAATTTTGAAAATGGTAACATCGGTAAAAATATTATTATTATATTAGTTTTGCGAAAACGGTATCGGTACGGTCGGGAAATTTCCATACCGTTTTCACCCCTAGGCTGGACTGGCGGGCGCCACCCCGTTTTAACCCCTATATGCAGTACTGTCCCCTGAGAGCAGCTATAATAGCAAATTATAAGCCAGATATAAACATATGTCGAGGAGATAAAATAGTAGAGACAAGAGTTGCGTCGCAGTATGGGGCTATTAAATTGATTGTTCATGATTTGGAGCTAGTAGTTGGCTATACTATTAAACTGGCTCTGATTTTGAGTAGATGATACGGAGCCATGGAGGTCCACGCCCAATGCAAAGTCTGTGTGGCTGGCTGGTTGTCTGGAGCTGTGGTAGAGAGGATTTAATTTCGACGAGTAAATTGTAAGTTGAGCTAATTATTTTTATCGAAGTTTTTATAGTGGAGTATGATCACTCTCTATTTCATGTTTTTAATTAAAGTTAGGAATATTTACCTACCGTTTGTATTTTGGACCGGTTGTCCGCATGTCAGCAAGGATTAGAAGGAAGAAGCTTGGGAGAGATGGGGGCTGAGCTCATCTTTTCCGGCACAGGTAATGTGTTGTTCATGTCCCGTTTAATGCCAGTAGATCGAGCAAAGGCATTAAGAGAGAAGGAGCAAGGTAGCCCCGATCGAGCTAAGGAGAAGTAGTAGCTGAAAGTCTCCTTGTGGAGCAATGGTAGAGCTTAAGCTCTAGGTAAAGGGAAGGGCCAAAGCCGTTGTTGATGGTGTGGTGGCGATGGGGAATCAGAGTTAGGCTGTCTTGGATACTCCAACAAGAGTTAGGGTGTGCTTAGTTCACGTTAAAATTGGAAGTTTGGTTGAAATTGGAACGATGTGACGGAAAAGTTGGAAGTTTGTGTGTGTAGGAAAGTTTTGATGTGATGGAAAAGTTGGAAGTTTGAAGAAAAAATTTAGAACTAAACTCGGGCTTAGATGAAATTTTGGATACTCGTGGCACGTTTTTCAAACTGCTAAACTGTGCCGTGCGAAAACTTTCTATATGAAAGTTGCTCTAAAATATCATATTAATTCATTTTCAAGTTTGTAATAATTAAAACTCAACTCAATTAACCACACATTATTATCACATCGTTTTACGTGAAACACTTAATTTTTATCTTTATCTTCATCTTCAAGAGATTCGAACACCACCTTAGAGAAAAATAAACATTGGATAGATGGTTTTTCAGATTAAGACTTCGATTAAAAAAAACCTGGCCTAGCCAGCAATTTACTTAATTTTATTTTGATGAAAATAATGTTATTATTGATTAACACTTAAATGTTTTTTTTTCGGGGAGGAATGTATTTTTCTATGGCTATGATTTTGTTGCTATACGAGAAATTAATAATAAGAAAACACTTTTGGAGATCATGTTAAGTTTAACCGTGCTTTACATTTATAATCGGTGGGGGCAAGGAGGGGTACTGCAGTTAAGGCTTGGCCTTTGGATGGATGGATTTTGGGTGCCAAAAAACCAGGGAGGGGTTGCCGGGTTAGGTGTGGGTCAATGATTGATCTGATCGGATCCCATCCCACTAAAAAAATTATTTTCATGTAGCACGTGAGAAATAAATTAAGTGTACTTAGGTGCACCATTTAATTTTAATATTTAATAGTAACTCCGTTGTTGATATCGTAAAATATTTGCAGTCGATCCTCGTAGTTTTAAAACTTTTGTAGATATAAAAATACCAGGATTTAAAATGTGAAAAATCATATTAAGTAGATTTGCCTTAAAAAATAACTCTTCCATATGTTTTTATAAAAATAAGCTATGACAAATACATAAAAACAACAATATTTTCTTCTATAAAAATAAGAAAATGCAGTGTTAGTATGTCTAAGATTATTTTGTTTTTTATTTAACAAATAGCATCCAATTAGTAGAGTCTCCAGCAAGACGATGCTACTTAGGAGGATGTTATCACCGGATCCAAGAAGAGATCATCGAAGGGTTCTCATCATGGAAATAGAGACTAAGGTATAAAATTAAAATACACAGTTTTTGTGCTTTCCCCTCTCTTTGTTAAGGAAACAGATCCTCTGACTTTGTGTAGTCTACAGTTATACCACTGACATGTAGACCCTACTTTGGTATGGTCCACATATTAGTGGCACAACTCCAAACTGCACAAAGTTAGGGAAGTCTCATCCCTTTGTTACATTTTCTATTTTCCTCTGTTCCAATTTCTTCTGGGGCACATAATCATATAATCCTGTTCTCCTTTCAGAACATACACATTGCTACAGCCATAGCCATCACCATCCTGAGATTCATGATGAATGCAACAAGATATATATGTTCAGAAATCACATGCAAGACCAAATGGCACACTGTCGTTTTCCATTGATAAGGTACCGTAAGTTGGACGGTTTCTTAAACATTCTTCTGGCTCTTTTGTCAAAAACCACAATAATATGATAAAAAGACTTGGACAAAAAGTTTAACAAAGCCTACAGTTCCATAGAAACTTAATCTGAAACAGAAATAATAGAACAAAAATGATACTTGACATATAAATCTTCGCTATTATTATGAACAAAATGTAATAATACCACAGCACTAGACTGAATTTCTTTAGACTTGCACTAAACTGATTTGATACTTTACAGAATAACTGAAACAGAGGTCCTAGAACCACTAATTGCAGTGCAGAATAAACCAAGCAACCACTCCCCAACAAGCAAACTGGCTCCGTCTTCCCATGCAGAAGAATCATTGCAAGTATAATAAGCTGCACAAATCTTGGGCAAAATGGTTATCCTAATCCTTAGACAAGTACGGATTTTATGCTTTCCCTTGCAACTTAAGTAGGCTATCGCAGATTTTTCGAGACACCATCAAGGACAGGCCACTCATCACCTGTTACCAATGCAGTAACGAGATCGGTAAGAGCCCTAGTGCTTGATTTGATGGTCAAGAAAGATTACCACCACCCAGTTCTATGGCATTGGCCAAATCTTTGATTCCTGAATCGGGGGGTTTATTTCTAGCATCTGTATTCAAGAACAGGCAGACAACAGCGCAGTCATCAATTTTTGATGTGGGGAACCGTGTTCTCCATGCACGTTGAGCTGATTCAACAACAAATCGTGCCGCTGAGGCTTCTGACTTAGCTTGGCTGACAATGCTAACAACTTCTGCGTTGGAAAGTACATCCCACACCTACAGTTAATAAAAGAAACAAAACAATCATATATCAAAAATAATCTTCCAACCAAAAGTAAAATTTACTTCTGTGAACAAGCAAGATATATGTTCAAGTAAAATTTGTGCTCAATGGCTCACCCCATCAGTTGCCAACACAACAAATTCATCCTTTTCAGTGATGCGATGGTAGGAAACATCAGGCATAGAAATTAGACCATAATCCTTTAGACAAAAGTCTCCGAATGCTCTTGCCATGGCCAACCCTGGCATGTTGTACTTCGGAAGCCAAACACGAGCAACATCTGGCTCATCTGGCAGAGAGAATATTCTGCCACTTCGTTCCCTAATTCGTGCAGCTTCACCTGAAAACATGTTTTGCTTCATTTAGGGGAGTAAAAGCAGGAAACAACTATCCGATGTGTACATTTGTAGTCATGCATGCCATTTAGTAATGTAGACACAAAATCTTGATATTACTTATCAAACATAAACTATCATTATTATTATTATTTTAAAATAATTCACAGAAACAAGCCTTTACAACAGATACTGAAGTGTGCCAACAATCTCAGCTATGCAGGAAAAATATCGGAATTGATCATTTCAGAAAAAAAGACTAATGATTTTCATTATATCAACAATTATTTGTAGAAAACTACAATTATTTTTTCGAAGTCCCGATAATTTCATTTAAAAACGCTTTTCAATGATAGTTACTGAACGCCGGCAGGCATGGCAATGTTATCAGATCCAAAGCACCCAGTCACACCTACTTGACCTTGGGTCACCAGTCAGACCACATTATATTGAACAGGAAAATACCAGCATGTTGGGTTTGAACGGTAAAAAAAAAACATAACTAAATCATATGCAGGATGTTAATAGTTTAAAACAATAGAGCTGTTATCTCATTTGGTACATTCGTGTCTATGTTAACCTGTAGGTGTTGGTTTGAACCTTTCTGCATGTCCTTTTTATATTTAGCGCGAAGTTTGGCCAGGTAAATGTTCAACTTCCTATGCCATGTGAAATCCGGTCAGGTCAATCTGATTTGCCTGGGTTCAAGGTTCTACTCAGCTATCCTCATTTATATCAACATACATAGTCTCTCCTTTTGTGACATTGCATTATTATTTTTGCTCAACACATGTGCACTGTACTAATTAGTTCACAAAGTTCTTCAGGGAGTGATGTTGAACTGAACTTTTATATCATACTGGGATACACTATGTAAATAGAATGCCAAACTTGCTGCATGATGCAAAAATCTGTCATTCTCTAATCAAGCCAGTCCTTGTAGACCAGACGTGACATGGCAGATCAAATTTGTCACCTTGTGGTTTCAATGTTAAAAGAGGTTTACTTGTAAGATCTTTATTATTTCCAATTTGAATTTTGAATATTTAGTTCCCAAAAGTGTTAAAACAGTATTTAAGAACCAAATTCTTCGGATGCATCAAATTGTTAAAGCCCTGACATTCTGAAAGAGGAAAATGGCAGTGCAAATCATGTTGAGTTTCCACACACAAAATAACAGGTATATAAATGAAGCATGTACCATATAAAAGTACTTTTTACTGCAATATCAAAAGGTTTCTTTCATCTTGCCAATTGCCATACCTCCAAAGAAAAAATAAATCACAGTTTCGAACAGACAACAGGTATCAGTAAATCAAAGGCGTGGGACAGACAACTATGAACTATCACATCCCAGATAAATAAACTTATTGCACTGTGAAACTAAATAAACTAATGAAAGATGCATTTTATATTGACACATTGTGAAATCATTTCAGCTGGCTCACCAATTTTTGGTTTTCAGTTCAGCAATTTACAAATGCATCTAGTGTAGAAGCACTGAAATATTAAACTTTTCCTTACATCTGAGGGAGTAAGCTAGAGATTTTTCCTATGTAATTTTGCAGTATCCTAAACCTTCTAACAAGGAAGTTTTTACTCTAGCACAGATAGGATGACTGCAAACCTCAGCCACCTCAAACTCTAACCAGCTTAACAAAAAAACTAGCCCGACATTCTAACTTGTTCAGAATATCATTTCCACATGTTCATCTTATATCAAGTAGTTTCATGAAAAACATATAGTTATAATGGTGTATAAATCTATTTTAAGTGTTTGACGCACTACAATAACTCTGTACATGAACTTGTTACAGAACAATAGTGCTTCTAGAATTCTTTGTATCAAAATAATCAGCAGTACCCACGATTTCAATTGTACTGGAGGAAAAAAAAGAAACAATCATCATACACTTTTAGAAGAACAGATGAGGAACACAAATACAAAACATACTTGGAAAAACAATCATCATACACTTTTAGAAGAACAGATGAGGAACACAAATACAAAACATACTTGGAATGGTAGGCTTCAGGTCAACTGTCAATTGTACAGCAAAAAACTGGTCATATTCATCTCTAGTTCCCAAGACAGCTCTAGAATCCCCCAAGTTTCCAATCAGGAGATCATGTCCCTGTATAAATAGTAAAGAAAAAAAAACAGGTTTCAGAATATCAACTAAAGCTTAACAATAAGAAAAAGGGCATTATCATCATGAAAATCCTAAGTTTTGACACATTTTTACCTGCTTGATCACTGTGACTGCTGTAGTACCACTGAACACAGAGTCAATGGTTTTATGAAACTTAAGATCCCTGTCCATTACATAAAATGCCCTTAATAATGAAGTTCTCAATGCAGCAAACATCTCGGGGTACTCTCCATTCTCCTCCGTTCCCAGGGGAGTTTCAGTATCTCTATCCATGCGTTCGGTGCCACCACCTTCAGTCATGCTGCTCGTGACAATGCTAGTTGAAGTTTCTTTGTGTCCATCTCTTCCTAAATTTGCACTCAACTTTATAGGGAGGAGATCTCTGACCCTCTTGGACACCAAATGGCCATATGGTCCATGGCCATCAAAAACACCACAAAAAATTGTTTCTTCCTTTGAACAGAAATTCTGGAAGTCAAACAAAAAACACCATCAAAATCAACTTTCCGGTGCCTAAAAATGGAATGGTAGAACAGGAAAACTGGAAGTGGATAATTCATATGATTACAGACTATTATCAGGTAGGAATTGATAAATTTATGTAATTTATTGCTGAAAGGAATATCATTCATGGTCTTAATATTACAAAGGCTTCATAGAAAGGAACATCAGATGGTGCATTCCCATGGAGATCTCCAAAAATTTCAACAAACTAGATCACAAAAAAATTGTACTTTCAATTTATTATTTGGCTTTTATAGTATTTTTTTCCATGGTTACTAGATGTAAATATGGAAAAATCAGAAACCATTATCACAATAAAGAAATTGGTAGGGCAGCAAATATGTTGCCATTGCAAAAGTACATGAAAGGAGCTATCATTCTACTAGCTGGCTCACAAAAACAATAGTTGTATGCTACATGGCATGCCAGGTGGTACTTCAGCAAACTGTGGAGACAATAAGGCTCGGTGGGTTCACATCCTCTACCATAATGGTACTATCATTATAGGCACCGACGTGTGGTGCAATAGGAGGATAGGACCCATATACTAGTGACTGTAATGGTAGTAACATTATGGTAGAGGATCCTCACAACAAAAGGATAATACTGGGTGTCAAGCGGCAGAACGATAAGCAAACATTAATTACACAACAAAAGGATGGCCCAAGAGCTAAACTCAATGTGTAAACAGATAAGAGTAAGATCATCCATAAAAAGAAGCAAGGATAAGGATGAGAATCGTGTGGAGCACCTCCCCTGCTAACAAATTTTCTACATAGGGAGAATAATAATTAGGTTGTATTATATTACTATCTGAAACAGTCTCCACCAGCAATATCCAATGGCAATCCATATGGAGACAGAACAAAGTGGTATTATAATATCAAGAAGTAGGGGAATCAAACATGCATTCTACACCAAGATGACACATGTATGTCCTATGTCAAAGTTGGAAAAAAAAATCCAATCTGTGTAGGCCAGCTCAAGCATACCCAAGAACAACATATATTAAAAAAAAATCGCAGATATATCAGACAGCTCGGGGCTCTCATGTAAACGTTCAATCATCAATCAATCAATCACGATTTAACACGTTTCTCTTTTGCCGGGGTATGAACAAATTTCACATCACACATCATCTCAAAGAAAGTAAAAAACACATGGAAAAGAAGTTACTGGGGATTAATGGGGATGAAAGAAAATGCTAATGGGTAGTAAATAATTACCTCCCAGACAAGCATGGCGTCCTGGTTGACGCCCTTGTTGCCCCGCATCGTGTAGAGCGAGGCGGCAGCGGAGGCGCCGTTGGCGGCGATCCGGCCGTCCCTCGGCTCGCGGTCGCGCGGCGAGGAGGAGCCCCCGCGGCGGCGCCGCCGCATCGGGCGCGTGGCCCACCTGAAGTCCGCGGGGGGCATGATCTCGGCGGGGGTGGCGACGCCCATCGCCCGGAGCACGCAGTCGAGGAACTCGAGGCAGCATCCTCCTCCTCCGCCACCGTACACGGCGGCCTCCGTAGTGGCCGCCGGCTTCGCCGCGGCGAGGCGGGCGGCGACGGCCAGCAGCCTCTGCTGCTGGTGCTGGTGGTGGTGCCCCGTGGCGCATCCTGCAGGCCGGCGGCGCCTGCCCGGCGTCACCGCCACCATCTCGCAAATCTTGGAAGAGGAACAGAGGCAAAAGCCAAGAAGGTAGAGGAAGAAGAAGAAGAAGTCGTTGGAAAAGGAAGCGGTGGTGGCGGGGCGGGGGGTTGATATCCGCGAATTTCGTGTGGCCTCGCGGCTGTGGACCAGGGACGAATCGGGAGATTTTTTTCTTTTCTTTTCTTTTACTAGAAGAAAAAAAAATGCCCGTGCGTTGCCACGGGTAAATGTTATTTTAATTTTTTAATAATTGTTATATGGTTTAGGTAGGGTAAAATACACTGTACGATTTCACTTGAATATTTTTTTAAGAAAATCATGAGGTGTAATTAGGAGTCCGTATTTTTCATTTAAAGTTAGCATGAGTTATTTTAAAGAGATTTATTATATGACTCCTTTTGTATTCCAAAAACAAACGAGCTTAAATTCAAATTCAAACACGAATCTGTATTTCCAAAAGCGAACAAACTTAAAAAACCAACTCAAACACGGATGACGTACCAAAACACCGGCAAAAATATTTTCAATTTTTATAATAGTAGAGAAACAGTACTAACATGTTTCTTACGTTGCATAGAATATCAAATTTAGTGTGTTTATTACTAACCATTTCCACTAGTATTGGTAAATATTGGTATGTAGGTGATTTCTGGATGAAAACACATCCTTCACGCGACAGAACGTACCTCTGACGAATCATATATGAGCACATTGATTAGAGGAACCACATTTTAGTCAAAATCGACAGAATTTGATCTAATCCAATGCTAACCGCCATAAGGGCCCACCTATCATACACGGGAGAAAGATGGTGGAGAGTGGTGAGACCCACAAGTCGGTCGAACCAGGGATTTGGTCAAACCGACCTTAGGCCCTCTCATCTCCACTTTTCATGTGGAGGTCCAGGGAAAATGACGATTGTGGGTGAACCGACATTCATAATTGTCATAACTGCTCTATAAAAGGAGGAACTCACTCACTTCCAAAATGCACAATAAAGTGGAGTACAACTCACTTTTATATCTTAGGCATCATTTTAGTAGTACGGTGAAAATAGATAGAGAGTGAAGGTAAGGTCCGAGAAGTGTTGGAGCTGTTGGTACTCTCTCTCCTTTTATACATCGGTGAATGCTTCTTCAATAAAGTACTATGTAGTCTATCATCTTTGAACTTAATTCATCCTCGTATATTTTCTTTTATTTTATTCCTTCCTCTTCTTGCCTACCATGGAGCATCAATCTATTCAAAACCTTTCTGTTACAAGGGGCGTGTTCTGTGAGTCACCTTTTTCTTCAAAACCTATATCCGTTCATCTGGCTATGAAGTCTGTCCTGGCTTTACAAACAGGTCATATGGAAAAAAATATTAGTTGCTAGTGCGTATGCAAAGAATATAGATGAATTTATATTCATTGTTTCAAAATTAAAATTTAAAAACATAACTTTTATAGTGAGCGTATTGGAATTTTGGGGTTAATCGACCTAATTATCTGAACAGTGCACTTATGATAGAACATGTCATTTAGTTGGCAAAAGATGAGCAACTTGATTCATTCTTTCAATTAAAAGGAACAAAAATCAAATAGGTGTAATAGGTCACATTAAGAGTTGTGAATACCAGCATAGATACAAATATATATATGGTGACCACGGATTTGTCGCAATTAAAAACCTGTTTGGGGAAGCTTAATATTCTAAGAAATAGTTGGTGAAAATCTGTAGAAGCTTCTAGCTTCTAGTTTATTATTTGGATTCTATAATTCTTAAGTCTGAACTTTTGAGAGAGTTTCCAGCTAGCAGCCGCTGGAGATTTTAGGAAAAGTTCAGTTGGATGGATGGCCTCCAAAATTGCCCACTTTCAGGATGAATCACTGCTGTTCTAATTAATAGGTCTCATTATTTTCGCTACGCGTGATCGTTGCCGTATATATCATGCATGCACAGACTAGAAGTAGAACTTGATGCATGTACAGCATACGGCAGGCAGGACAGCGGTAGCTAGTGATCATGTTGATGACGTTCCTGCACGCGGCATCTTGGGCTCTCGGCGTGCTTCACCGTTAGCGCTAGCTTCGTCGCCTTTGCAGTACTCGATCGATGAAGGAAAGTAGCTAGCTAGGAAACCCCTCCCGTCGGCCATCTCGTGGGCAAGAAATCCTCGACTTCTGTTGAGATCGACAAAAGTAAGATTTAGATTTATATATGCTAGTCCAAATGTACGCATGCAAGGCTGGCTGGGCTTTAAAAGTCCACATATGATTATAATATTATTCTACGGTCATGATACATTTAATCAATGGTCAAATCTTTCTAATGAACGTAGCAACTCCTATATACCAATTAGTATAGCTATGAATGGATAGATGAATAGATATTGTTGGATAGTATAGGGAGAGGGGAATACTGCCTAACGTAGGACACAATGTATTGTGCCTCAGAGGCCGGTATAAACAGGAGTACATGTGGGAGGAGATAAGGAAGGATTACGGATATGGAAGGAGTCCACACAAATCAATCATATCCTAATATACCTCTAACTACCATATACTCTAATATCCCCCCGCAGTCCAAGCGTGAGCAGCGCGGACACTGGGACTGGAGAAGAAACCGACAAGAGTGCTCAACACGGATGATAGCCCTTTGTGCCATAGTCGATGTAGCCAAAGCGAAGGGTGCGAGGGAGCCGTGGTCGAGGTAGCCGTGCATAGAGTAGCCGTGGTCGATGTAGCCGAAGTCAGGAAGCTGATGTCGAGGTAGCCGAGCCGCAAGGTGCAGGGGGCACCGTAGAAGTGGTCGTGGATGGACGAGAGGGCGTCGTGGACCAATGGTGCGCGAGGACACGCTGGAGACGAAGACGGTGACACAATCGCGACGGTCACTGAGGAAGATGACGCCGAAGAGCCAATGTAGTCGAACCGTAAAGGACAAGACGTCACACAAGGTTTGCCAGACCTTGGGACAACTCGGGACAAACACGCGCGCCGGTGTTGCCAAGGCGATGTCGATTAGTATAGCTATGGATGGATAGATGGATAGATATTGTTGGATAGTATAGGGAGAGGGGAATACTGCCTAACGTGGGACATAATGTATTGAGCCTCAGGGGCCGGTATATATAGGAGTACATGGGGGAGGAGATAACGAAGGATTACATATATGGAAGGAGTCCACACAAAACAATCATATCCTAATATGATTCTAACTACCATATACTCTAATAGATATATATACATGTTAAATATAGAAAGGAAATATTTACAAGAAGTTTTTTTACAAGAATATACATTTGTCTTTACAAGAATGTACCAATCCATGATTGCCATGTTTCTATCTGACTCCTTTGCTCTCTCTCTCTCTATATATATCTAGAGCAAAGTCATATTTAAAGACCAAAGCCTGGGGGGCGCCTAATGCGCGACTGACCGCGCGCGGGGGCAGGCGCGCGGCGCCCCCTAGTAGTACTACCAGTATTTACTACTACTGGTACTACTACTACACGACTATTACTACTATTACTACTATACTACTACTACTATTATAAACAAATATATATTTCTATGTATAAAAAAATATACACATATATAAACTTTGTATACAATGTGTATAAACTTTGTATACGATGTGTGTAAACTTTGTATACGAAATATGCAAACTTTGTATACGTATGTATTAAAAATAAAAAAAACCAAAAAACACATCGTATGTATATGTATACAAGTATACAAACTTTAGATACATACGTATATAAAGTTTGTATACACATATATGCAAACTTTATATACAACGTATACAAACTTTATATGCACGTATACAACTTTGTATATATACGTATAAAAACTTTGTATACGTATATGTTGTAAAAAACCGAAAAGGAAAAAAGGAAAAGAAAAAAAGGAAAGAAAACCGGAAAAGAGAAAGAGGAGGGAAACCGAACAGGAAAACAACCAAAAAAAATCGCACGGGCCCCACCCTACGCACGCGCTGCCGCCGTGGCCCTCTCCGCGCGCGCCACGTGCCTCGCCACGCGGGAGGGCGTGCGTGCGACTAGTCGCGCATTAGCAATTTTGCAAAGCCTGGCTGAATATTCTTAAAAATTAGATCATTCTTTCTTCTCCAAATATTCCATGGTGCAATTCCTAATACTTCCATGAAAAGCGGGTGTCTGAATTGAGTGCTCCGTCAGCTATCATGTCGATTAGATCCAATTAATCTTGCCAAGTGATTCCTGGAAACTGCCAACACTGCTTTGCAAATGGACATGTAAAAAGGAGATGCTTGCTATCTTCATTTATATGATCTGTACACATTACACATTTTAGACCATTTTGGATGGTTAAGTGTCTTCTTTGTAGAACAGTAGCGTGTCCAGGATTTAAGATATGAGTGGCCCAACTTGTATATTTTTTTATAAATACCGTAAATGTAACTAGACCGATATATATAGACCGATATATATAATACAAGTATAGGTAATAGAATAGGTTAAAAATACACCAAGATTTATTAATAATGCACCTTAGAAACATCTTGAAATTGACAATTAAAAAACATTTGACTTAAATATGCTTATATAGATAGAAAAAATTAAACAAGATTATCATACTACATGTCGGGTGATCTACACCTTACAATGTCATGAAAGTGCGGATTATATTTTCTTCATTCACTTTAATGAAAATAGTCGTAACTAGACAATCGTTCAAAAGATATCACCCATTATTTCTCTTTAACTTGTGCTTGATGAAATTGATAGCATTCCTCTTTTGCTTCGTGTTTCAACAATATACAATACGGCATCTTAAAAAAAACTACAATACATCTGAGATCGCAATTTACAAGGGTGTTGACGGTCGTTAGTGACCAGTTTCAACCGTCAATAGTACCAAAATAGAGGAGAACTAGTTATGCTTGCAATGCATATTAGTGTTAGAATAATAATTTTGCACTAGTATTAGGTTTACTAACCTTTTGCAGAGAATAAACATAAAGTGGAGGAGAATCGACATCAAATTAAACGATAAATCAATTGGACGATATCGAGAATCAGACTTATGTATGAATGGGTCAAGAACTCAGAAATGTCACGATCAATAAGGCCAAAATTCACAAGTCTACAAAGAGAAGAAGTCCAGGAGGTCGACAGCCGAAAATGGGCTGGATTGGGCTAGCCCATGGTTCGGCCGAACCAGGGGGTTCGGCTGAACCCCCATCTCCATTGTTGTGGCCAGGGTTCGGCGTGGATGTCCAGGATTGCATCCCAATGATGGTTGAAGGGCACTTCGGACATTTCCTCTTCCACAACCGTCATGCCTACCTCTATATAAGGACTTCACCTTCTCACTTCACTCACACACTCCAAGCAAAGCTCTCTCATATTCTCTAAAGTTTAGTTTAGTGTTCTTAAGCTAGTGGAGTAGGAATAGAATAGAAATCGGAGTTCGGAAGCCTTCGGAAGAGTTCGGGTATAGCTCTAGTAGCTCTCCCGACAAAGAAACCAGCCATACCAGCGCCACCGACTTTCAAGACTATGGCTGACAAGACCCTCCGTGAATTCGCTGCTCCCTCTGCTGACAATGTGGCCATTGGGCCGCAAATCAACATGGGAGACATGGATTTCGATCTGAAGTCCAGCCTCATCACGATGGCGCAGGCTAGCCCGTTCTGCGGCAAGCCTAACGAGGATGCCAATGCTCACTTACAACAATTCCTGGAGATCTGTAGCACGTACACCATGAAGGGTGTCAGTCCAGACGCCATCAGGCTGCGGCTATTCCCGTTTTCTCTTCTTGGAAAAGCGAAGCAGTGGTTCTATGCCAACACCTGGGACAGGTGTTCTAAGGCATTCCTATCGAAGTTTTTCCCGATGGGCAAAACCAACCCCCGTCGTGGAAGAATTTCGAGTTTCCAGCAGACAAGGGATGAGTCCATTCCTGAGGCGTGGGAACGACTTCAGGAATATGTGGCCGCCTGCCCTCATCATGGGATGGACGACTGGCTTATTTTGCAGAACTTCTACAATGGACTCACTCCCACGTCCCGTGACCACCTGGACGCGGCAGCTGGAGGAGCCTTCTTCTCAAAGACGGTTCGAGGAGCCATCAATTTAATAGAGAAGATGGTCTCCAATATGGGTTGGAGCGAGGAACGACTCCAGATCCGTCAGCGAGGCATGCACACCGTCAAGGAGACGGAAATGCTTGCTGCCAAGCTGGACCTCCTCATGAAACGCTTGGACGACCACGACAAATGGCCACAAGGCACCGTCAAAGCCTTGGACTCACACGTTACGTGTGAGGTCTGCGGCAGCACGGGTCACTCTGGGAATGACTGCCCGGAGACCCGTGAAGAGGCGATGTATATGGGCAACAATAACAACGAGTATCATCCACAAGGATGTCAGGGGTGGAACTAACCACGCCCATATTACCAAGGAGGTAACAACAATGGTAACTTCTCTAACCAGCCCTCCTTGAAAGATCTCGTCTTTGCGCAAGCTAAAACCATAGATGCTTTAAGCAAAAAGCTAGCTGCTGATGACAAGGTCTTAGAGAATATAAATGTTAACCTAGATGGCTGTGGTTCTGCATTTCAAAACCAGCTAAGCTTTAACAAGATGATTGAAACCCAGCTGGCTCAATTAGCTGCTTAAGTACCTGCAAATGAATTTGGGAGGATTCCAGGGTAGCGCAAATACTCCGTTGAAAATGTCAAGGCGATCACAACAAGGGGAGGTAAGTCCACACGTGATCCGCCATATCCTAACCCTGCAGGGACTAGCGGTATCACCAGGAAAGCACCATCTGGTAACATGGCTGATGAAGAGGTTCAGCCATAAAAGACTGTGCCGTAGGAATTCTGCGACACCCGATTGTTGCCGTTTCCTCAAAGGAGCAGGAAACCGTTAGTGGACGAGCAGTTCGCTTACTTTGTTGAAGTTATCCAGAAGATCCACATCAACATACTATTGTTGGACGCTATGCAAGTGCCAACATATGCACGCTATCTCAAGGATATCCTCAATAACAAGAGACCGCTCCCGACAACGGAGGTGGACAAGCTGACGGAGCAGTGCAGCAACGTCATACTCCACAAGGTCCCGGAGAAGAAGAAAGATCCGGGGTGTCCTACGGTCACCTGTTCGATTGGGACACAACAGTTCGACCAAGCTCTTTGCGATCTTGGAGCAAGTGTCAGCGTCATGCCCAAGGACGTCTTTGACAAGCTCAACTTCACGGTGTTGGCACCAACACTGATGCGCATGCAACTCGCCGACTCGTCAGACCGTTACCCAGCTGGGATAGCAGAAGATGTGCCGGTTAAGATATGAGATTTCTTCATCCCGGTTGATTTCGTGGTGTTGGACATGGACACGGAGAAGGAGATGCCACTTATCTTGGGTCGTCCGTTCCTTAGCACCGCAGAAGCCAACATAGATGTGGGAACGGGAAGTATCCGTTTCCATATCAACGGGAAGGAAGAGAAGTTTGAGTTTCAGCCATGGACCGAACAATGCTCCATGGTTAGAATCAAATACGGGCCAAATCCGCAGAACATCCAAGTGGTCGAAGTGGAGCCACCCAAAACGGATAGCCTGGTGAAATTCATGCAGAATTTCCTGGAGAATGAAACAACGTTTCCCTAGAACCGTTTTTGGAAGACGCCAGTAAAATCCAGTACACCGGCCAAGAAGCTAGAGCAGCCGGGTCAAAAGAAGACGTCTCCCACACCAAAATCAAAGAAGGTGTGGAAGGAAAAGCCAAAGACGCCCGCTCCATCACCTCCGGAGACGGGTGGAAAATCTGCAAACTGAACTGGAAGGAGGTACGGTCTTGCACGTTGGACCCAAAATGACGCGACCTTCATCAATAGGTAAATTGGTATGTATCCGTATATCTATTTTCATCAATTTGATTTTTTTGCATCAATGCATGTTTGAATTTCAAAATTTGCATTTAGGATTTGAATTTTGAGGAAATTCTTTCAAATGAATTTTTCAGAGCAAACCAAAATAAAAGTTTCAACGAAAATTTACTGTGCCACAACCACACTGACCGTTGGAATCCAACGGCCAAAAGTGCGGCCGGTTGGGTGTTGGTATTTCTTACGACCACAGATAAATTCGCAAGCGCATGGAATACCGCTATAGCACTTCACCTTCGGGTGACCCCAAAAGGATATCGAACTCAGGGAACGTGTGTAAGGCTAAGAAGATCCAAGGACAACAACTAAAGGTAGGCTAGGCAGGCTAGAGAGGACTTTCTATGTGTTTTAATCATCTAAGGTAACCAAAGATAATTTCCTATCTGTTGCTTCGGGCACCGACCCTTGTTGGTCTGCCAGCGTGATTCCGGCTATAGCTCTATGATGTATCTGAACGTGGAGGATTACTGGGGCGGAATTCAGAGCTGTCACCACCTGCCACCTACCTCTGACAAATCCGTAGGATACACAACAAACAAAGGTAACCTCTAACCTAGACACCATGTCTAAGTTATTAATTACTACTCTAATACTTGTATAGGAACTTCCTTCTTTATCCAGAGTCCTAGTACTAGAGCACTTAGTATAAATACAAAACAATGAACCCGCAAAGATGGAGATCTATCTTACTTCAACAAAGTAATTAAATAACATAAGAAAGGAACACAAATGCTTACTTTATAGAAGAAGTTCTTCGAACCCGGAGCAGAGTGTACCGACAGCTCCGGTACTACTCCCGAATTCCTCCTAGGAAGCTACACTCGTCGAGGTAGAAGTCGGATGAGCGCCAAACTTCCGGGCACTCCTCCAGAGCTTCTCCTCACTCTCTACCTTATTATAATGTACAAAAGATACAATAGAGCCTCTTGTAATTCAACTTAAAGTTGTGTGTGAGTGAAGTGAGGGATGAGAGCTCTATTTATAGCCTCCATATGACGGTTACAGCTATGGGAAATATCATAAATGCCCTCCAACCATCATTGAGGCTTCATCCAGAGCGTACACGTGGAAGGCCAGGATGAGGGGTGCGTATGGTGGTTCGGCCGAACCGTGGGCCCCACCTCTTGGCCTCTCCTTTGGCAGGGACACTGACTAGTGGGCCCTGATGGCGGTTATGACAGTTATGACTCATTCCATGTCGGTTTCACCTGACTTGTGGGCCCTCCAATCCGTGTGCTTGCGTCTGATTGGCCGAAGGTGTGTTTCCTTGCATGCCGGGTGTGTTTTCTCCTTGAAATACCTGCATACACATATTTCACCAACACTAGTGGAATTGATTGGTAATAATCCCTACCACTAAGTTGGATACCACATTTTATTTCATTATATGCAAGTATTGACAGTCAAATATTATGATTTAAGGACCGTCAACATTGGGCCCACCAGGGGTTGGGCCGAACCCGCCAGGCAACGGCTACCTGACATTTTTGGTAGGGCAACGGCTAGTGGGACCCACATGTCATTTCTGACCGTTGTGGGTACCCTATATAAGACGGCTGTGAGGGAAATCCACCCCATTTCAACACATTTTCATTCCCTCTCCAAATTTTGCCCTCAAATTCATTCAAGCTTTGATAGTTTCCCTCGAATTCAAAGACTTAGTTGCATACATACAAGTTGCTCTGATGAAACTAACCGGCGGATGAAACTCTTGCTATTCTAACCCCCGCCGAGTTAGTCCGTTTTTGCTCCATTGTGCAGAATGAGGAGGCGATTGTCTCGTCTGTTCAAGGGATCCGTCTCTTTGTCAAGTCATCATGACGAGTCTAGTGCTCGTTCATCTGTTGATGTCTCGATGGAGGATGCTGACGTTCCGCAACGTCTCTTGAGTGACGCCGACCTCGACCTTGTCGATGATCGGGAAAGGCAAGCCTAGTACATGCTGAGAGACCGGGAGTATGCTCATACGCGAGAATACTCTCCGGAGTTGCTGAAAAAGATAGGTATGGATACTGACTTTCGTGCTATTTGGAAAGCTATTGGTTGACAGAGATTTGCTGTGGTAGATGAGCCTGGTTCTCGTTTGCTTACTTTGCAATTTCTGTGCACTTTGAAAGAAATAGAAGATGGAATTTCCTTTCGCTTTTTCCGTAAGAAATACACACTTTCATGGAAAGGATTAAGTACACTTCTTGGTTTTCACGATTCTGTAAAATCGATCTCCAAAAAGGAATTTCTGGGTTTGAGAAAAATAGGTTTTGGGAAGACATTTCTGGTGCTCCAATTTGCAAGAAACCTAGGACGAATGATATCCATAATCCTACACTTAGGCTTATGCACAAATGGATCGCTATGACATTGTTTCCTAGAGGTGATCTTAGACCCATTAGGGGGATGAATTAATTATCATGTTTGCCATGGTTAGAAAAATCAAAGTTGCTCCTGGGAAATGTATGATAAGGCAATGGTTAGAAAGTATAAGATTTTCTGCTCCTGTTGAGTGCACTTCCTTGATTACTAGGATAGCAAAGGGACTAGGGGTCATTAACAATGACCAAATTGCTTATATCTCAGCTGCTCGTCCCTGTATTGATGAGTATTATCTAGTGCAAGGGCATATTCTTAAACATGGAGTAGATGGATCTTTGATATACTTTTTCCCCGGTTGTACAAATGAAATTCCGTTGCCTAACGCGGGATATCATTTGTACAACTGTCATGAACTATCCATTCCCCAGCAGACCATAGAAGAATCTCGTGCAGGTGCAACATACAGGGAGATGCGCAACATGGCAAGGAATGAACGAGAAGGTTCGGTTCATCATCCTCAACACCCGTGCAGATGTATGAGGCATGTTGGGAACCAACTGGGATGCACCCAGATGGATCCAAGCTCCACGCCACAGCATCGGAGTCTCAAGCTGGGCAAGCGGCTGTGAGGATCGGTGGCAGGCGCCTCATGACATTCAGTGGGAAAAGATGGAGCAATCAGTCCCCCAAACCAAGTGGTATGCCTCCATCTCTTGGTGAATGGCGCTTAAGTTCCTCTCGTTGGGACTTGGGTGAAATTACCAGGAGAATGGATACCCTTGATATACAGATGGGAGAGATCCAACACAACCTCGAGGAACATGTAGCACAGACGCAAGAATGGCAACAGACTGCTGATGCTCAGTTCACCAACATCAACAACCTGATGCAGCAACAAAATGATGACCTTCAAGCGTACTTCCGCTTTCAGGGGTTCAATCCTTACCAAGGGCCCTGAGCGAAAGCCAAGCTTGGGGGGAGACATCTCTCCCCCCACTGAGGTAACCTGTATCACATTGCATATTTCCCTTTCCAATTGCATGTTTGTTTTTTCAATTGCATTTTATGAATCTGAAAACAACATTAAAATTTGCAAAATAGAAAATACCAAAAAGATAGGTTAGATTTTGTCATGCTAGGTAAGACAAACTAGTTCTCTTTTGTTGAAATGATGAATAGTTGCCCTGTTTTATATCTCTCATATATGGGTTCATAGGTAAGTGCTCTCTCAAAAATTAAACATAAGTAGCCAACAATTATCTGGGAACTTGAGGTAAATGAGCTGCATTTGCTAATATGAGTCTAAGTTGTTGCGAGATATGAGATAGTAAATAAGAGTTGCTATGATCCTGTTCTAAGTTTGACTTAAATTCCGGATGTTTTGTTTTTCAAAATGATAAATTTGGAAGTTCCTCATTTGATATAAATTCCTACCAGAGCCAAAAATATGCTATCATGATTAAACTATATACATTTTGGTTACTTGCCATTCCATTGAACTTTGTCAAATTCTTGTCACTTGTGTAGATACTTCTCATGCTTTATGATCAAGATCATACACCAAACTCCAACACTGGGAGCTAGCAATTATCCATTCCATTCCATTTCCATTCTACCACCAAAATAAATTCTCCATGCTTTTATGTGCTTTCTTCTCCTAAAAAGAAAATCCTTTTTGAGAAAAAAAAGGAAGGAGGGAAATGCATGGTTATGAAAGAAAAAAATAAAAATAAAGTTATGCTCTCTCAAACATGAGCATGACATTGAAATAAAAAGGAGAGAAAATAGCCATGCCCTCTCCTTATTAATAAAACAAGGATTTTTGGGAGAAGGAAGTAAGCACAAAAGAGAAGCATTTTCTTTATTTTTTCACATTTCATTTCCACCATATATCACACACACACTTTGCACGATCTTGATCTTGGGTATGTTTAGTCATCTATTTTAGTCTGAGTTTTTGATTTAGTAATAAATGTGAATGCAAGTATGCCATGTTTTGATCCCTACTGAGCTCCACATATCAAACCTTAGAGTGGGAATCGAAAAAGGCAATTTGGTGAGGAATTTCTATTGATACACTTAGAGAGATTGAGTGAATCATTTGAGGAACTTGACTTTCTTTTGCAAAATCATTTGAAAATTTCTGGAATAAAAGTTGAATGAAGATTGGGTGATTAGTGCTCTAATTGCTGTTCTGTCTTTCAACCGCCCAAGACAAGGAGAAGCAGTGTCTCGTGGGAATCAGCGGTAAGGGAAAGCCACCGTGCCAAAGATTATTTAATTTGAGAGAGAGTACATATACCTTGCACCCGTATCTTTGAGATATACAACATAGTAGCAACTCTTGATCAATAACCAAGTCTTTGTTTCCTTTCGTCCTTTACTCGGGACGAGCAAAGGTTCAAGCTTGGGGGGTTTTGTTGATGGTCGTTAGCGACCGATTTTGACCGTTAATATTATTAAAATAGAGGAGAACTAGTTATGCTTGCAATGCATATTTGTGTTAGAATAATAATATTCCACTAGTATTAGGTTTGCTAAAATTTTGCAGAGAATAAACATAAAGTGGAGGAGAATCGTCATCAAATTAAACGATAAATCAATTTGATGATGTTGAGAATTAGACTTATGTATGAATGGGAAAAGAACTCAGAAATGTCACGATCAATTAGGCCAAAATTCACAAGTCTGCAAAGAGAAGAAGTCCAGGAGGTCGCCAGCCGAAAATGGGCTGGATTGGGCTAGCCCATGGATCGGCTGAACCCCCATCTCTACCGTTGAGGCCAGGGTTCAGCGTGGACATCCAGGTATGCATCCTAATGACGGTTGGAGGGCACTTCAGATATTTCGCCTTCCACAACCGTCATACCTACCTCTATATAAGGACTTCACCTTCTCACTTCACTCACACACTCCATGCAAAGCTCTCTTATATTCTTTCAAGTTTAGTTTAGTGTTCTTAAACTAGTGGAGTAGGAATAGAATAGAAATCGGAGTCCGGAAGCCTTCGGAAGAGTTCGAGTATGGCTCTAGTAGCTCTCCTTTCCTCTTTTGTAAGCTTTGTACTTTATTTAGAATACTCTTCTTTGTACATTTCTGGTATTGAAATACTTTCCGAGTATATGAATGCCAACTTTACTTTATGTTCATGTTATACTGATTATACTGCTAGCTTATCTGGGAGATGCATAGGTATGGGTATAATGTTTGCTATTGCAATTACTCTATGTCATGACGATAATACTACAGTAGTATCTGGTAGTTTAGGCGTGGTGTCTAGATTACGGAATATCATTATTTGGGGTTATATGCTGCGGATGAGAGGTAGGCCGCTGATGGTGACAGCTCAGTATGGGTATTCCTCCGCACGTGTATATAGTCCTAAGTTAATTTCCTAGGGAGGGTACTCCTCCGTATTTAGCCCTGGTTGTATGGTCATGACGAGCTGTCGTAAGGAACTCGGCAGTCAGGGGTGGCTTCTCAAAGTAATAGGAGAGCATCGGAAATAGGGTTTTAGCTTGTTAATCATATAACTAGAAGAATGTATGTATAATATGTATACTAGAAATATAGGAATAGATTCTCTTTCTATTTTCTTTCCACTTAGCTTAGGTAATTTAGTATGAGAATGAGTAGCTCCATGCTTGTGTGTCATTCTACCCTTTGATTTATTTTAACCCCTGCTTAGACTATGATTATTACAAGTAACATATAAATTATTAGTACGGTTCTCTCTACTATGATCTTACAGGGATTAAATAAATATGATACTCTTGGAATACTCTCGGGTGAAATGCTACAATGGTATATCCGTGCGCTTGCGGATGAACTCTGTAACCATAATATACCAGGAGTATTTCCGTGCCATTGCTGGGAATTATATTTCTAGTAATATTGTTAAGACACACCAACAAAGGGTTAAAAAAGAAATTGGAAAATGAGTAAATCCAGAAGACCTAGTAAATATACCTTTGCTAATGCTTCTGTAGTTCTGTGTATCTTGTCCAGGCCATAGCCCCGTGCGCCGCCACTGCCAGCCAATGCACCCATATGTGGTACTGCCGCACTCCCGTACACATCGGGAGTACTCGCGATCGACGGTCGTGCCGTCGGCCCATCGCGGAAAGGGAGTGAACAGGACGACTACTAGGAAGCGGCTGTTACCATCCTCACCGGTAGATCGTGCCACGCCGCTGTCACTCGAGGTAGGCAAGCGGGAGCTGAGGTTGACATCTAGTTGAGTAGCGGTAGTGTGGCGCTGATCTCGCGGAACGAAGGGTCCTGTTTGGCACACTCTAGCTCCCAACTCTAACTTATCTAGAGCTGGAGCTGTGCCAATCAGTATGAATTCTTTATTTTTTGAGCGGAGTTAGCAGAGCAGCTCTACAAATTTGTACTACGGGGGTGCAGCTGGGTTTTTACTACTCCATAGCTCCACTCCACCCTGGAGATAATTAGAATTTTCAGGTGATGAACAAGGGTTACTACTGATAGAGCGTGTTCGGTCAGACCGTGTTGTGGTAACTGGTCAGACCGACGTTATGTGTGCGGTTAGACCGGCCATCTCGCGGTTTGACTGGTCGACGCTGTGCCAGTTTCAGTTTATGGTTGATTCTTTGGATATCCGTGGATACTATGCGTATGTAATACTGTTGTTTGCTAGTAATGAGTCAAGTTGGTGAGAACTTGTGCTCGGATATGGTTTCTTGGTTGATGCATGTGTAGGTGATTCTTAATGCTCCGGGAGAGCGTTTCCGGTGATGAATCGGGAGTCAACTTGGGACAATATGACGTTTGGATGATCATGATATCATGTGGGATGCTTAGGCTAAAAATCAATGCACGTGGTTGGTGAAAATTCTATATGACATATGATGGAGATATTAGGTGTGTATGGGATGCAGAGTTGAATTTGGAGAGAGTCAAAATTTGGTAAATTTGGAGTTTGTAAAGTTTGTTTCTTGTACGGGAAAGTTTCCTAGGGGATTATGACTTCTTGTACAAGGTTGGTTCGTGGTTTTATGCTGCCTACCTCGGGTATAAATAGAGAGGGAGGGTGTGGCCTTACGGTACCGATTTTTGAGAGAGTTGAGTTTAGAGAAAATTTAGAGTTTCGAGTTTAGTCGAGATTTTCGTGATGTGTGCTGTTGTTACACTTTGTAAACATAGAGAGAAGTAATAAAGTTTTAATCTACTTTAAGAGATCTTCAATTTGTATTTGCTCGGGTTTCGGCGGTCACACTAGCGAGTGCACGACGGTTAGATCGGCGGCATCGCAGCGGTCAGACCAGTAGCACCATTGTGGTTAGACCGGCGGCGCCGACAACAGGAGGAGGCGATGAGAGTGGTTGGACCAGGCGATCTACACTGGTCAGACCGACGGCACAGGTGCTGTAAGACTGGCAGATCAATCTTGGTCAGACCGATCTACATCGGATTCGAGAGTAACTTTTAATTCCGCTAAAAGTTTTGGTTTTTAGGTACTACAACCATTCACCCTCTCTGGTTAGCTTAGTTCTTATTGTTCGATCCTATAACTTTTAGTTGTCAGAAGAGCCGCCAACAAGCTTGCCGACGCTTTTGTCTGAACCTGAATTTGTAGAAATTCCTTTTCCTATTTTTCTATGGAGGCAAAAGCACTTTTCGGAATTGTGTCTAGATTGAGATCCAGAAGCGACTTAAAAGTCCAAAATCTAGCTATTACCTACATATAAGAGATTATGATCAAATCGGTTCAACCATCTCAATCCACGGATTTCCCTTGGAAGTGATGAAATGGAAGTAACTCCCATTCTGGTTGCAAGGAGAGGCCAAGAAGTTGTACAGTTGACATGTGTGTTAAAGTTTTGTAGTAAGCGTAACCATTAGCTGCAATACTTGTGGGCACTAGGATCTGGTGCCCAATGAATAGAGTCATGCAACAATGATTTCGCTACCACACATTTTTATGCTTCCCTTCTATACAACGATACTGTTCATGTTACATATTTATCATGGTATAGCGTGTGTACACATGGCCATTGGATAAATGAAATGAAGTTCTAGTGCATATGTACACCTGGCGATGTCTCCGGAGACATCGAATGGACTCAAGCCAATGGACGGAACACACTAATGTTTAATTGCATAGGAAAACTAGAGGAATATATGAGAATTCCATATGAATATTCATTATTTTTTTGCGGGAATATGAAAATTCATTATTATTCCATAGCAAGACAGATATAGTAGAAGTATAATTTATGCCAATCAAATACATATCTTATGAGTAAAGGAGTCATAATCCTAATAATTGGGTCAAAACAGAGTTTATGTTGTACACCATACATAGTTAAGAAAGTAGATAGTTTGACACCTTTGTTACCAACAACAGAACCAGGGGCATCTGCCACTGAATTGTCCATCCCGAAGAAATGTTATCTGCTTGAACAGTGTATGTTGCCCCCGTCTTTTCGTCCTTAATTTTAATGCTAGAGGAACCTAGAAAGAAAGAAACAAGTCAATTACACACAAATTAAATTAGTTAATAAGCCATTAAATACTACTATGATCTAAAACATATATAGATAAGCGGTACACTTCCCCGCAAAAAAAAAAAGATAAGCGGTACACTAGTAAAGATTAAGAAGCAAATACAAGCCTATGTGATTGACGGCCCAGGTTTCCCCCTCCCGCCCAACTTCCCAGCCATGCATGCCTTCACTCTTTTGGATGACCACTAATCCATATCTCCTAAGAATGGAGTGCGAACAGCGGACAATAGTTGATGACAACAATGGCAGCGGCGGCAGCGCGGTTCCGGCGACAGCAGTGATGGTGGTGGCATTGGTGATTGTGGTAGTAACAACTCGTTATGTGAGCTGATTCTGATGAGATAATTACATTTTGTGGAAGGAACACGTAATTTTGGAGCAAACCACCAAAGGACATGTCATGTCTCGTGTGAGCAATAAGTGATTTCTATGCAGGTCATTGGAGATTAAATCGATTTCATAGAAGATAGGGTACAATTTAAAGGCAAATAAGTGAAATCAAAGTGTTTTAATTATTATTTTATGATGCACAATTTACTTGTGAGCTAATTGGTTTTGATATATATTTGGCGGTTTATTGGCGAAGTGGTGCTGACTGCGTGGCACCGGTCAGACCGAGTGTTGTTGGCCAGTCAGACCGGCTTAATTGTAGTATGCGGTCAGACTAGCTGCCCCGACGGTCTAACCAGCTAGCTCTGTGTTGGAGTCTCTTTCGAGTAGTTTATTTGGATACTCATAACTATTTCGTGTTTATGACTTTTAGATGATTACTACACATATATAATACTATTGTGTGCTAATTTTGAGTCAAGTTGTGAAAGAACATGTGCTCAGATGTGATTTATTGTTTGATTCATGTGTAGGTGTGTCTTGATGCCTCGGGAGGGTGTTGCCGATGATGGATCACGAGTCAAGTTGTGAGAAGTTGATGTCCGGACGATGAGGAGATCATGCAACACGCTTAGGCTAAATAACAATGTGTGTGGTTGATGAAGATTTGTGTGTGTATGTGATGCAAAGTCAAATTTGAAGGGTCAAATTTGGAAAGATTGGAGTTTGAATTGTAATGAGATAAGTTGGATACTTATATATGTGAAGGTTTCCTATGGAATTAGGACTGTTTATACAAGTTGGATTCGTGACTTTTGGACAACGACCTCTAGGTATAAATATAAGAGGGGTTGAGGCCTTCCGGTATCGATTTTACGATAGACTAGTTGAGAGAAAAAATAGGCTGTTTAGACTAGATTTCGAGTTTAGTTGAAAGTTAAGAGAGGAGTGTTGTTGTTGTAATATATAGGACACCCATTTGGGGCACCAAGGTATGAAATACACAACACTCAAAAGTTTTCGAAAATTTCAAATTGTGAGTATATACCTAGACATAAGAATTTGATTCATACCTATACCTAGCAACAAAACAACTCAAATTTAACTTTATTTCACATTTCATTATTACATACCTAACTAATTATATGTTTTGATGCTATATACCTAGAATTAAAATCTAACAAAAAGATGTTCAAATTCAGTTCAAACTTGTTTGAACTAAATAAGTTAATGTTCATACCTAAACATTTAAAAAAAATTTCATACTCAATTAACTTAATTATAAACTCAATTTGAAACTTGGTGCCCGGGCACCATGAAGCCCTAGTTTACACACACACACACACCTGCTATGATCCCTCCTACCGAGAAGGGTGGAAGGACAGGGGAGCATGTCGACGTCAAGATCAATAGGAAGAAAAGGGAGTCTTTTTTTTCCTAGAAGAAAATCTATGATTTCATAATATAGGGGGAGGGGGGGGGTTCTTTTTCTGTCTTGAGGGTTTTATTTGAAATCCAAATCGAAATGCCTCAACTTGATAAATTGACTGATTTCTCACAATTCTTCTGGTTATGCCTTTTCCTCTTTAGAAAGGCTGGTCCAGAATGCCGTTGATAGGCCTAAGTCCCTCACCTAGAGTCATCGTCTGATTCGTCTCGGAGGAAAATCGGTAACTTAACCTATAGGAGTCGAAAATGAAGTAGGTCCAGGTATGATCAAGCCCTGTCGTGAGCCGGTGCTTGAACCGTGGTTGAGGTTGCCGATGCCTCTCACGTTAGCGAAAAGACCTCCCGGGTGCTAAAAAATCAGGCTAGGCTTGGATGATGATGCCAAGCAATGAGATGCAGCAGGTCTGCCGTTGCGTGGCTGTGCTTTCAATGCCATCAACTAGGCCCACTCGTTGTTGTCACCTGCACCACTGCAAAAGCAAGCCGTTTCTGTGCCACTGTTGTGCATGTGCATCTGTTGCTGTTTTTGCTAGCATAGGACAGCGGAAGGCCAGGGAAGGAGTAGGATTGAGAACATAAGGACAAGAGGAAGAACAAAATTTGAGATTTCTTTTGATTCTCCAGTTTGATCACAAATTCATGGGTAAATGTTAAATAGGAATTGATATTGGTTGCTAGCTAGGTCATCAAATTTATTTTTCCGATATGCAGTAGTACTACTTCCAAATCTGGTATTTATTCACAGAGAATTAAGTTTTGTATTCTAAAAAGCAGTTGTCCTTTTATTGATGATATATTTCTAATAGGAACTGGTTTCTTTTTATTCGGTATGTGATTTAAAAGTTACCACTGAAACTGACAGGACCCAAAATGTGGTAGCAATTCATTTTTGGAACTCTTTACATGACTGATAGAAAATATTAGTTTCTCTCTTAGGACATTTACAACGGAGGAGTGGCCTCTAGGGGAGAAAGAACATGCCTCGTAGAACTGTAGATGTGACTATTGCATGAGTCATTTCATCTATAGTGGAGGGTACCTAGACTATTGCATGAGTCATTTCATCTATAGTGGAGGGTACCCCTAGTAATTTTGCATTTCAACTCTTAACTATTTGGCCCTTTTAGTCAGTGTTTCTATAAACTTTGGTCCCTCATGGCACCAAGTACTATCACATACGTACCATTTCGCTAACCTTGTCCCACTAGCCATTGTCAAAAGCATCTCATTTTGCCCACCCTCATCTCTACGTCACACAATTACTCTGCTCAGCGTACATTGAAGCCTTGATCCCCAATCCTCCTACCCACTGACACCATCGCTGTCCCCATCTTCTCCCAAGCACCGCCGACGAAGTTAATGATGTGGATACGTGTTGGAGAATATATTGTTGGATAGACCTTCCCTGAGATACTGGAAGGATTATGATGTTGCATCAATTGGTCTCAAGTTATTTTTGGTGTAGAATCCTTGTTACTGAGCTTATCATGATTCCTAACAAGTGTAGTGGCTTACTTTAAAGCTGCTAAATGCTACTATGTAACTTGATAGTTGTAAAGGAAGCCTCTATGTCTGTTATTATACATGTAATGAGATGTGAATAAACAAGATGGGATTGACCACCTTGTTAATATAAGAGATATCTTTGGTCCCTCGATATAGTAGAATATGGAAGTGCATGGCCATGCCAAGATGACTGATGTGTCAGTCATAAGTTAAGTAATCTAATACTGGATTGAGTTAATGATTAAGTTATTGAAAGAATGGCACAAAATCTCTCATTGTGCTTAGTCAGTATCACGAGGCAAACAGGTTAGTACACATATACACTACAGGTCTAGCAGATATAATCTTTATGAACACTCAGTTGGTCAATGCGTCCTTCTTAGGGCTACCGTTCACACATGGACTTAATAGAAATCCTTTTTTGGGTTGCAACCAAATATATGAACCTATGGGGTCACACACTTAATGGATTGAAATGACTTGATTGGATATAGATCCAATAGTGGCTTAATTTATTATCTAAAAAAATAGTGGCTTAATTTGGATAGAGATCCGGGTAGGCTTCCTAACGGGCCTTGGAGGTCCAATTAGAAGTTATATGTTTTCAGGGGTGAGGCGTGAGGGGGTGTCACGCCCGGAATTTCTATCCAAAATTCCAAACGCTTACATGTGTGTAAACCCTCGTCCAGGAATCAGCCGAGGCACACAATAATAAATTGATAATAGAGTACAATTATTACTCTAATTAATAAGCGAATAAAATGTCATTACAGAGGTAGATAGTTCCTCTCAATCAATAAAGATCTAAGCAGCGGAAAGAATAAGATAAACGGCGCAGGCGACTCCACTTGTTCTAGAGAAAGTAGGTGCTTAGATAAACGGCCAGCTTCAACAGGATTAGTGGTGCTAGAGAAAGTAGGTGGCCTCACGTGAAGAAATTCTGCTAACTTGTTCTGGGGAGGTGCATGGTTGTTTCCCTGGTTCTGCTGATTTTGGAGTTGCTGCATCATCATGTTCATAAGCTGTGTCTGTTGAGCCAAGACTTGGGCAAGCGTGGGATTCTCTGCATTGTTGTTACTGTTGTTGTTGCTGTTGTTGGAACCATTCCCAACGCTGCGAGTGAGCACCATCTGGCATGGACAGGAGCACAAGAAGAGGAACCGGGGAGAAACCACTTAGGACAGGAAATTAACTTTATTTATTGATCTTAACTGAGTTTCATTATTACAAAACTGAAGACTCTCACGCCACTAAACTCACCAACTATCTAACACTCGAAAGCAAACAAACGCATGTCTTTACATCCCACCCATGATGTAAATCACATGCTAGACCCACACACACAACCAAACTTAAACAAACCAACTAACACAACGATCTAAGGCCACGGCTTGGCAAGGCGTTCTAGGTCTTTCGGGCATCGGAGTTGATTGAAGGCTCATTCGGCACGTCTCCATCTTCTTGAGTTGGCCCCCACTCGATCTTGGAATGGGTGCGCTTGGATTCTTCTTCATCATCACTTACATTGACGACCGGAGGATCCGCTGAGGCTGGGGTAGCTTCTTTCTCCACCACACGAACCTTTGGCGCCAACTGGTAGCGAGGGACAAATAGAGCTCTCTTCCTTGCGGTAAGACGAACCCTGGCCTTCTGCGGTGGTGCTTCTCCCTTCAATGCGGCTAGTTCCTTCTCCAAACGATCCACCTTGTCCTCTAGCTTGCAAATCTTACCACGATTCCAGTCTTCACGATCTTGAGCTACTAACACAATCTCCGCGCGGGTTTCATCCATAGCCCACAGCATCTCAACCAAATGCTTCGTGGTAGCATCATTCTCAATCCCCTCAGGTTCAAGGTAGCTGCCACGGTCACTTCCCTGGGGTTGGCGAGGATGGTAGCGATACTCAGTGTCGGCCAACTGATCACTGTAGCGATCGCGGAGTTCTCCTATGGCGATCCTTGCTACCTCTTGACATGCATGAATATAGTTTCCCCCTCCAGCCTCGAACATCACTGATGGGATATCTTCACGATTACTGTTCAAGGTGACTTTGACACGGCACTTCTCTTCATTACGATCATGAGGAATCTGGGCATACAAAGGGGCAGTCCCAAATCCTATGGCAAAGGACATTATACGCAACTCCTGGACAAATCCTTCAGCACCAAACAAGTACTCAGGCTTGTAGCGCGGCATCTAATGACAAATGAAAGGAGGGAGTTAAGACATTTATCCAATTAATAGCACAAGTTTTTGGGTTAATTTGAATAAAGTTAGAAAATCAAAGTAAAAGGTAAATAAATAAAGTAAACCAAGTTTGCAAGATGGGTTGAAACAGTTGGAAACAGGACCACAATTTTTGCACTTTTGAACAAATAGTTTTTAAAAGAAATAAAATAAAAGAGAGTTATAAAATCAACATGCTAAATTTATTTCATTGCAGCAAGATTAAATAAAACAATGTTGTAAAACCTTTGCTGGTAAATGGGCCATTAGTACAGTAATAGATGTACGGTACCAATGACACAGGAATAATAAATAAATTTTGAATGAGAACCATTAAAGGAATTATAAACTGCATGTGCCATTAGTTTGGTTTAATTAAAAGAGAAAGGGAGAAGAACAGTTCTACTTTTCCAATATTTTTAGAAGGCTTCTATGGGTAACCATTTGGCATAACCTAGGGTCAAGGAGTGCTCTGATACCAACTTGTCACGCCCGGAATTTCTATCCAAAATTCCAAACGCTTACATGTGTGTAAACCCTCGTCCAGGAATCAGCCGAGACACACAATAACAAATTGATAATAGAGTACAATTATTACTCTAATTAATAAGCGAATAAAATGTCATTACAGAGGTAGATAGTTCCTCTCAATCAATAAAGATCTAAGCAGCGGAAAGAATAAGATAAACGGCGCAGGCGACTCCACTCCACAAGCAGCTTGACCAGGGCTACACCTAATCCTCCACACCATCAGCATCACTGTAGAACTCCTCCTCTGATGAATGATTGCAAGGTGAGTATATGACATACTCAGCAAGCCACGCAGCAAATATGCAAATGCACGGGATAACAAAGGATGGCATAGTAGGGTTTCATTTGCATAAACAGCATTTAATAAACATTTCAGACTTTAATAAAGCAGTTAAGTAATAATTAAACAATATTAATCCAACGCTATACAACATACCCTGTTGCATAGGCCCAACCATTCTGAACAACCAATCCCGGCTGCACAGTACTATCTCCAAACCAGGAATTAACAATTCCAAACCAGGAGCTAAACAGGTTATTAAAAGCATCATTTAGTATGGTGAGAAGTGTGAGACTAATCACGAAAGACATTGTTAGACCCGCCCATAACCGCGGGCACGGCTATTCGAATAGTTTCACTCTGATCAGAGGTGTACCTCTGTATCCACAAGACACAGCCCCACAACATGTCACCATGTGCCTCGATACCACCGCGGTACCTCGGAAAGGAGCTGTGACAGTACCCCTTGCACAACACAATCCACCACAGCGCACCGTTCCTGGATCATAATCACCCCCTTATAAACAAGGCATGGACTCCCCAGCGACCCCCGTGGGCTTATCTCCGCCACTTCTCAGTCTGGTGCTCCGCAATGAACCATGCTATACAAAAGGTAAAGCCGTTGCCTACGCTGGCTTGTGGTTGGCACGGTTAATGTTTCACAACCGAAACTCGTGAACCGGTCCTTAATTGTCATGAGCACGACCATCAAAACCATGTGCTCACAACCCACCATTATCAAGTTTTAGTTGTCAATTTAATTAATTAACCAATCACGATTGACCATCGTGAGTTATTATTATTAAGCCATCATTAAATAATAGTGGATCATAACTTATCCCATTTATATGAGCTAGTGTCTCTAAGCATGGCTAAGCATCCTATTCACTTTAGCTAAAACCATATAATGTTCTAGCTAATCAAATTATTAACCGAGTGACAAAGAATAGGGAATCAATAGCAAAAGGGCTATAACAAGGCAATAGGTTATTTCCACCCAATGACATTCAAAAATAAATGCAGTAGTTGAATAGAAACAATAGCTTTAAACGGGATCAACATGCTCAAAGGGTTGTTTGGGATCTGTGTGACTTGCCTTGCTGGCCTTGGAACTCTTCAAATTCTTCTCCTGCGAAAACGGACTCTCCGGGAACGTCGGAATCTAAACAGAAAAGAGCAAAAACACCAAAACAGCACATAAACAAGCATGAACAGTACATGTGGATATTTTTAACATATAGATCTCAATTTTAGAAAAATTTAGAGACTTGAACCAACTAAATCCGAGCTAAGATGAATTAGTTATGAATTTTCAAAGATTAAATCGGATTAAAACACTTATAAGGATTTTAATTGAATTATGACGCAATAATGAATTATTTTTGAAAAGGAAAATAGGATTATTGCGTCAGCGGCTAGGGTTCACGGTAAACCGGGTGCACGGCGGCGGCTCACGGAAACGAACGGCCGAGATCGATCCTATCCAAAACGAGCGGCCGAGATCTATCGGTCCACGACCGGTCTACGGCGGACGGCAACGATGACGTCAGCGATGATGTCATCACCGGCGGCGGCTCGGGCGCGCAAGCTCGCCGGCGAACGACGGCGCGGCGGCGCAAACGGAGGGCACCAGCACGATGCGGGCGACGCGGCGAACTCACCGGTGACCAAAGCGACGGCGGAAGATCAACGGACGGCGACGGCGACGAGATCGAAGCGGCGGCGACCTTCGGCTTGACGACGACGGCGATGCTCCGGCGACCTACGGCGACGACGGAGGGGCGGACGAGGACGGCGACGGCTTGGCGAACACGTTGACGACCTCCCCGAGCAGCGACGACGACCGGAGCGACGGCGGCGCACGGCTGGAGCTGCGGCGGCGACGGCGGCGCTAGGCTACACGGCGCTAGGGCGCTACAGACGGCGAGAGGCGAAGGCGAGGGTGGCGACGGGTAGAGGGGAGCTCGGGGGTCCTTATATAGCGGCTAAGAGGCGGCGGTGAAGGCCCACGGCGACCGGCGACGCGAAGGAAAGGTTAGGGTTCGGAGGAGAGAGAGGAATCCGATTCGAGATCGAATCCGACGGTTTCCAAACCGATTTAGCCGATGATTCCAAAAGGAAATAGGTAGAGTGGATCACGGGGACCAATTCCCCTCTATTGATTTCACCGGAGAAGGAAAGGGGCGACGGAATTTGGAAGGAGACGGCGGCGACGCAGCGCGGCTAGGGTTTCGGCGCGGCGGCGCGAGGAAGACGACGAGTCCGACAGGTGGGACCCACCTGTCAGCGAGCGGGAGCGCGCGCGCGCGGCGGCGGCTGGGCTGCGGGCCGGCTGGGCCGAGGAAGAGAGAGAGAAAGAGATTTGGGCCGACTTTCGGCCCAAAGCCAAAAGAAGACTTTTAAAACCTTTTTCAATTAAAATTATTCATGAAATGCAATTCCATTTATTAAAAATACTTCCTTGGCTCAAATAAATCCCAGAAAAATCTAGGAACTATAGAATCAAGTAAAGTATTTAATAAAATTTTATCTGGCCCCATTTTATATTGGAATTTATTATTTAAAATTAAATCTTCTCTTCTAAACTTTTAAAATCATTTCTAATAATTCCAATTAAACAACAATTTATAAATTTGAGATTTTTAGGGTGTGACAAACCTACCCCCCTTAAACAGAATCTCGTCCTCGAGATTCGGAAGAACTGGCGAACAAATGCGGATGAGCTGACTTTAATTCATCTTCTCGTTCCCAAGTTGATTCTTCTTCCGAGTGATTACTCCATTGGACTTTGCAAAAACGGATAACCCTATTCCTGGTTCTTCTCTCGTCTGTTTCCAAGATACGGATTGGCTTCTCAACATATGTTAGATCCTCTTGAACTTCTATCTGTTCAAGATTAGCTTCTTCAGTGGGTACCCTTAAACACTTTTTCAACTGTGACACATGAAACACGTTATGGACTCCTGCCAACGATTGAGGTAACTCCAACTGATAAGCAACCTCACCTCTTCGACTAACAACCTTATAAGGTCCCACAAAACGCGGTGCCAATTTTCCTTTGGTGTGAAAACGATGAACCCCTCGAAGAGGCGTGACACGAAGGTACACATGATCTCCTTCTTCAAAACTCAAATCTCTGCAGCGATTGTCGGCATAACTCTTATGGCGAGACTGAGCCACACGCAATCTTTCTTGAATAATTTTCACCTTTTCTTCTGCTTCCCTTAGGATATCAGTCCCAAAAACCTGACGTTCTCTCGTTTGATTCCACAAAAGCGGAGTACGGCACTTCTGACCATACAGTGCTTCGTAAGGAGCCATTTGAAGACTAGCTTGATAACTGTTGTTATACGAGAATTCCGCGTAAGGCAGATTCTTATCCCAACTTCCCCCGAAGTCTAAAGCACAAGCTCTCAACATGTCTTCCAAAATCTGATTTACCCTTTCGGTTTGTCCGTCTGTCTGTGGATGATAAGCAGTACTGAAGTTCAACTTAGAACCCATATCTTCCTGAAGCTTCTTCCAAAACTTTGAGGTGAACTGACTACCTCGATCAGACACTATTTTCTTAGGAACACCATGTAAACACACAATCCTTGCCATATACAATTCCGCCAAACGACTTCCAGAATAGGTGGTCCTTACCGGGATGAAATGAGCCACTTTAGTAAGTCTATCGACTATCACCCAAATAGAGTCATGACCTGATAACGTTCTTGGTAGACCAGTAATGAAATCCATACCGATTTCCTCCCACTTCCATTCTGGTATCTTCAAAGGCTGCAGCAAACCGGCGGGTTTCTGATGTTCTGCCTTGACTCGCTGACATACATCACATACAGCTACATATTCCGCTATCTCACGCTTCATACTTGCCCACCAAAATCCTTCCTTGAGATCTTGGTACATCTTGGTACTACCAGGGTGAATGGAGTATAAAGTATCATGAGCTTCTTTCAGAATTGCATCTTTTAAATCTTTGTTGTCTGGGACACAGATCCTCTCTCCTAACCATATAGTCCCTTGCTCATCTTCCAAGAAACCGATAGCTTTTCCTCTTCTCATATTCTTTTTGATCTCATGAATATCAGGATCATTAATTTGAGCTTCCCTAACTTGATCAATTAGAGTGGGCTTTGCTTCCAAGGCTGCAACGAAACCTCTACTGACAATTCCCAAATTTAATCTTTCAAATTCCTTACATAACTCCAATGGTAACTGTCGTCCTTCCGTAGCATTGCAATAGCCCTTCCTGCTAAGAGCATCTGCTACAACATTAGCCTTTCCCGGGTGATAATGAATTCCCATGTCATAATCCTTAATTAATTCCAACCATCTCCTCTGTCTCATATTCAGATCCGGCTGGGTAAAGATATACTTCAAACTTTTGTGATCCGTATACACCTCCGTACGAGTACCGAAAAGATAGTGACGCCAAATTTTCAACGCATGAACCACTGCAGCTAACTCGAGATCATGAGTAGGGTAGTTCTTCTCATGCGGACGTAACTGACGAGATGCATAAGCAACCACCTTCCCATCTTGCATCAGTACACAACCTAACCCAAGCTTAGATGCATCGCAATACACTTGGAAACCCTTCTTTGGATCAGGCAAAATCAGAATGGGAGTTGATATTAAGCGTCTTTTCAACTCTTGAAAACTCTGCTCACATTCTTCTGACCACTTGCACTTCACATCTTTCTGAAGCAGTCGTGTCATGGGCTTAGCAATCTTGGAGAAATTCTCTATAAACCTCCGGTAATAACCTGCGAGACCTAGGAAACTGCGAATCTCTGAAACTGTCTTCGGTTGTTTCCAGTTGGTTACGGATTCCACATTACTAGGATCAACGGCAACTCCTCCTGCTGAGATGACGTGACCAAGGAACTTCACTTCAGACAACCAGAATTCACATTTGCTAAACTTGGCATACAACTGATGTTCTCGCAGCTTCTCTAGTGCAAGGTGAAGATGTTCTTCATGCTCTTCTTTAGTTCGGGAGTAGATGAGAATGTCATCGATAAAGACAACCACGAACTTGTCTAGGTATTCCATAAACACCTTATTCATCAAGTTCATGAAGAAAGCGGGGGCATTGGTAAGTCCAAAAGACATAACAGTACATTCAAACAACCCATACCTAGTGGTAAACGCTGTCTTGGGTATATCTTCTTCTTTAATCCTCAACTGGTGATACCCTGATCGAAGATCTATCTTGGAGAAAACGGTGGCACCTTTAAGCTGATCAAACAAATCATCAATTCTAGGCAGCGGGTACTTATTCTTGATAGTCACTTCATTAAGGGCACGATAGTCCACACACATTCTCTGAGTATGATCTTTCTTTTCCACAAAAATAACTGGAGCTCCCCATGGAGATGAACTCGGTCTGATGTATCCTTTCTGAAGCAAATCATCTACTTGCCTCTTGACTTCTGCTAATTCATTGGCTGCCATTCTATAGGGTCGTTTATGGATCGGAGTTGTTCCTGGTACCAGATCTATTCTGAATTCTATATCCCTTTTAGGCGGCATACCCGGTAAATCATCAGGGAACACATCGGGGTACTCTCGTGCTATAGGAATCTCTTCCAAAGTTATTTGGTTCAGACTTGACTCTAAAGTCCCAGAGGGCAATGCATGAACAGTTACGACTTGACCGTCATTGCTGGTGAGAGTTACTTTTCTATTGGCACAATCTATCACACCTTTATATCTGGCTAACCAGTCCATCCCTAGGATGACATCAAGGTTTTTGGATTCTAACAGAATAAGGTTGACCAGAAAGGGTACACCTTGGATCTCTATTCTGACAGAGGGGCTACGTTGTGATGAGAGTGCTTGATTACTCGGGGTACTAACCATCAAAGGACGTCTAAGATCTTCTACTTCCATCCCATGATTTTCCGCAAAACTCATAGATAAAAATGAATGTGTAGCACCAGAATCGAAAAGCACTGTTGCAGGAACTGAGTTAACAGGGAACGTACCCAAAATCACATCTGGAGCACCTTGAGCTTCTGTAGCAGCAACATGGTTGACACGAGCCTTGGCTGCTGGTGCGGTAGAGTTGCTCTGGGCAGGGACAACCTTCACGCGGCGGGGCTTCGGACACTTGTCAGAGTAATGGCCTGGGTCTCCACAGTTGAAGCATACTCCGGGCTTGCTGCCTTGCTCCCTCTTTGTAGGCTGTTGCTGTGTCGGAGCTGCAACCGGGCGTGGAACTTGATTGCGGTTGTTGTTCCCAGTATTGTTGTTGAAGAACTGACGCTGCGGACAAACAACAGATGAAGAACCTCCCTGTGACATTGACTGGGGTCCCAAAGAAAAGCGCGGCCTCTGACTATTCCCCTGCTGTGCCTTGAAGTGAGCAATCCGACGTTTCTTCTGCTCCATGCGGTTGTACTTGTCCTCCTGACGAATAGCCTTATCCACTAACTTCTGGAAATCATGATAATCCCCAGACATGAGTGTATAAGAAAGCTCATCATTAAGTCCTTCCAGGAACTTCTCTTGACGCTCTTCATCGGTGCGCACATCTTCCGGAGCATAGCGAGCCAGACGATTAAATTCATGCAGATACTCGGTGACAGTGCGGGATCCCTGAGTGAGCGACCTGAACTCCTTCTTCTTGAGAGACACTACTCCCGATGGGATGTGCGTTTTCCAGAAAGCAGCGGTGAATTCAAGCCAAGAGATAGGTTCAGCCGTAGTCCTGTTGAGACGGAAATGATCCCACCACTCAGAGGCAGGGCCATGCAGTTGGTGTGATGCAAATGAGACCTTCTCCTGATCAGTGCATTGAAGCAAGTCCAACTTCTTCTCTATGGCGTGCAGCCAATCGCCAGCTTCAACAGGATTAGTGGTGCTAGAGAAAGTAGGTGGCCTCACGTGAAGAAATTCTGCTAACTTGTTCTGGGGAGGTGCATGGTTGTTTCCCTGGTTCTGCTGATTTTGGAGTTGCTGCATCATCATGTTCATAAGCTGTGTCTGTTGAGCCAAGACTTGGGCAAGCGTGGGATTCTCTGCATTGTTGTTACTGTTGTTGTTGCTGTTGTTGGAACTATTCCCAACGCTGCGAGTGAGCACCATCTGGCATGGACAGGAGCACAAGAAGAGGAACCGGGGAGAAACCACTTAGGACAGGAAATTAACTTTATTTATTGATCTTAACTGAGTTTCATTATTACAAAACTGAAGACTCTCACGCCACTAAACTCACCAACTATCTAACACTCGAAAGCAAACAAACGCATGCCTTTACATCCCACCCATGATGTAAATCACATGCTAGACCCACACACACAACCAAACTTAAACAAACCAACTAACACAACGATCTAAGGCCACGGCTTGGCAAGACGTTCTAGGTCTTTCGGGCATCGGAGTTGATTGAAGGCTCATTCGGCACGTCTCCATCTTCTTGAGTTGGCCCCCACTCGATCTTGGAATGGGTGCGCTTGGATTCTTCTTCATCATCACTTACATTGACGACCGGAGGATCCGCTGAGGCTGGGGTAGCTTCTTTCTCCACCACACGAACCTTTGGCGCCAACTGGTAGCGAGGGACAAATAGAGCTCTCTTCCTTGCGGTAAGACGAACCCTGGCCTTCTGCGGTGGTGCTTCTCCCTTCAATGCGGCTAGTTCCTTCTCCAAACGATCCACCTTGTCCTCTAGCTTGCAAATCTTACCACGATTCCAGTCTTCACGATCTTGAGCTACTAACACAATCTCCGCGCGGGTTTCATCCATAGCCCACAGCATCTCAACCAAATGCTTCGTGGTAGCATCATTCTCAATCCCCTCAGGTTCAAGGTAGCTGCCACGGTCACTTCCCTGGGGTTGGCGAGGATGGTAGCGATACTCAGTGTCGGCCAACTGATCACTGTAGCGATCGCGGAGTTCTCCTATGGCGATCCTTGCTACCTCTTGACATGCATGAATATAGTTTCCCCCTCCAGCCTCGAACATCACTGATGGGATATCTTCACGATTACTGTTCAAGGTGACTTTGACACGGCACTTCTCTTCATTACGATCATGAGGAATCTGGGCATACAAAGGGGCAGTCCCAAATCCTATGGCAAAGGACATTGTACGCAACTCCTGGACAAATCCTTCAGCACCAAACAAGTACTCAGGCTTGTAGCGCGACATCTAATGACAAATGAAAGGAGGGAGTTAAGACATTTATCCAATTAATAGCACAAGTTTTTGGGTTAATTTGAATAAAGTTAGAAAATCAAAGTAAAAGGTAAATAAATAAAGTAAACCAAGTTTGCAAGATGGGTTGAAACAGTTGGAAACAGGACCACAATTTTTGCACTTTTGAACAAATAGTTTTTAAAAGAAATAAAATAAAAGAGAGTTATAAAATCAACATGCTAAATTTATTTCATTGCAGCAAGATTAAATAAAACAATGTTGTAAAACCTTTGCTGGTAAATGGGCCATTAGTACAGTAATAGATGTACGGTACCAATGACACAGGAATAATAAATAAATTTTGAATGAGAACCATTAAAGGAATTATAAACTGCATGTGCCATTAGTTTGGTTTAATTAAAAGAGAAAGGGAGAAGAACAGTTCTACTTTTCCAATATTTTTAGAAGGCTTCTATGGGTAACCATTTGGCATAACCTAGGGTCAAGGAGTGCTCTGATACCAACTTGTCACGCCCGGAATTTCTATCCAAAATTCCAAACGCTTACATGTGTGTAAACCCTCGTCCAGGAATCAGCCGAGACACACAATAACAAATTGATAATAGAGTACAATTATTACTCTAATTAATAAGCGAATAAAATGTCATTACAGAGGTAGATAGTTCCTCTCAATCAATAAAGATCTAAGCAGCGGAAAGAATAAGATAAACGGCGCAGGCGACTCCACTCCACAAGTAGCTTGACCAGGGCTACACCTAATCCTCCACACCATCAGCATCACTGTAGAACTCCTCCTCTGATGAATGATTGCAAGGTGAGTATATGACATACTCAGCAAGCCACGCAGCAAATATGCAAATGCACGGGATAACAAAGGATGGCATAGTAGGGTTTCATTTGCATAAACAGCATTTAATAAACATTTCAGACTTTAATAAAGCAGTTAAGTAATAATTAAACAATATTAATCCAACGCTATACAACATACCCTGTTGCATAGGCCCAACCATTCTGAACAACCAATCCCGGCTGCACAGTACTATCTCCAAACTAGGAATTAACAATTCCAAACCAGGAGCTAAACAGGTTATTAAAAGCATCATTTAGTATGGTGAGAAGTGTGAGACTAATCACGAAAGACATTGTTAGACCCGCCCATAACCGCGGGCACGGCTATTCGAATAGTTTCACTCTGATCAGAGGTGTACCTCTGTATCCACAAGACACAGCCCCACAACATGTCACCATGTGCCTCGATACCACCGCGGTACCTCGGAAAGGAGCTGTGACAGTACCCCTCGCACAACACAATCCACCACAGCGCACCGTTCCTGGATCATAATCACCCCCTTATAAACAAGGCATGGACTCCCCAGCAACCCCCGTGGGCTTATCTCTGCCACTTCTCAGTCTGGTGCTCCGCAATGAACCATGCTATACAAAAGGTAAAGCCGTTGCCTACGCTGGCTTGTGGTTGGCACGGTTAATGTTTCACAACCGAAACTCGTGAACCGGTCCTTAATTGTCATGAGCACGACCATCAAAACCATGTGCTCACAACCCACCATTATCAAGTTTTAGTTGTCAATTTAATTAATTAACCAATCACGATTGACCATCGTGAGTTATTATTATTAAGCCATCATTAAATAATAGTGGATCATAACTTATCCCATTTATATGAGCTAGTGTCTCTAAGCATGGCTAAGCATCCTATTCACTTTAGCTAAAACCATATAATGTTCTAGCTAATCAAATTATTAACCGAGTGACAAAGAATAGGGAATCAATAGCAAAAGGGCTATAACAAGGCAATAGGTTATTTCCACCCAATGACATTCAAAAATAAATGCAGTAGTTGAATAGAAACAATAGCTTTAAACGGGATCAACATGCTCAAAGGGTTGTTTGGGATCTGTGTGACTTGCCTTGCTGGCCTTGGAACTCTTCAAATTCTTCTCCTGCGAAAACGGACTCTCCGGGAACGTCGGAATCTAAACAGAAAAGAGCAAAAACACCAAAACAGCACATAAACAAGCATGAACAGTACATGTGGATATTTTTAACATATAGATCTCAATTTTAGAAAAATTTAGAGACTTGAACCAACTAAATCCGAGCTAAGATGAATTAGTTATGAATTTTCAAAGATTAAATCGGATTAAAACACTTATAAGGATTTTAATTGAATTATGACGCAATAATGAATTATTTTTGAAAAGGAAAAGAGGATTATTGCGTCAGCGGCTAGGGTTCACGGTGAACCGGGTGCACGGCGGCGGCTCACGGAAACGAACGGCCGAGATCGATCCTATCCAAAACGAGCGGCCGAGATCTATCGGTCCACGACCGGTCTACGGCGGATGGCAACGATGACGTCAGCGATGACGTCATCACCGGCGGCGGCTCGGGCGCGCAAGCTCGCCGGCGAACGACGGCGCGGCGGCGCAAACAGAGGGCACCAACACGATGCGGGCAACGCGGCGAACTCACCGGTGACCAAAGCGACGGCGGAAGATCAACGGACGGCGACGGCGACGAGATCGAAGCGGCGGCGACCTTCGGCTTGACGACGACGGCGATGCTCCGGCGACCTACGGCGACGACGGAGGTGCGGACGAGGACGGCGACGGCTTGGCGAACACGTTGACGACCTCCCCGAGCAGCGACGACGACCGGAGCGACGGCGGCGCACGGCTGGAGCTGCGGCGGCGACGGCGGCGCTAGGCTACACGGCGCTAGGGCGCTACAGACGGCGAGAGGCGAAGGCGAGGGTGGCGACGGGTAGAGGGGAGCTCGGGGGTCCTTATATAGCGGCTAAGAGGCGGCGGCGAAGGCCCACGGCGACCGGCGACGCGAAGGAAAGGTTAGGGTTCGGAGGAGAGAGAGGAATCCGATTCGAGATCGAATCCGACGGTTTCCAAACCGATTTAGCCGATGATTCCAAAAGGAAAAAGGTAGAGTGGATCACGGGGACCAATTCCCCTCTATTGATTTCACCGGAGAAGGAAAGGGGCGACGGAATTTGGAAGGAGACGGCGGCGACGCAGCGCGGCTAGGGTTTCGGCGCGGCGGCGCGAGGAAGACGACGAGTCCGACAGGTGGGACCCACCTGTCAGCGAGCGGGAGCGCGCGCGCGCGGCGGCGGCTGGGCTGCGGGCCGGCTGGGCCGAGGAAGAGAGAGAGAAAGAGATTTGGGCCGACTTTCGGCCCAAAGCCAAAAGAAGACTTTTAAAACCTTTTTCAATTAAAATTATTCATGAAATGCAATTCCATTTATTAAAAATACTTCCTTGGCTCAAATAAATCCCAGAAAAATCTAGGAACTATAGAATCAAGTAAAGTATTTAATAAAATTTTATCTGGCCCCATTTTATATTGGAATTTATTATTTAAAATTAAATCTTCTCTTCTAAACTTTTAAAATCATTTCTAATAATTCCAATTAAACAACAATTTATAAATTTGAGATTTTTAGGGTGTGACAGGGGGCAAATGAGAAATGCAAGTATATGAACCACCTCGAGAAACTCTCGCCACCCTTACACTCGTGAGTCAAACACTAGCTACACGCGTATGTGTTCGCGCACGGCGTTCCAACCCTAGACATGTGGATACCAATAGTCAGCAATGTTGTGGCGCTGATTGGTGTGGGAGCATGAGGAGATGTTCGGACGAAGAAGATATTATTGAGTTGCTGAGATTGACTACTTCCTCTATGTTGACCCGTAACCCTACATCCCCATCTACTCTCACATGTCAAGACCGTCGCCATCCTCCTCTAGTCCCAAATCACCACCGCCATTGCCATCGCCATCTACGTCCATGCACCACCAATGCTGCCATCATACTTTACTCCCAAGCTCTTCTATAATCACTATCCACTACCACCATCCCTACTCCAGCCATCCCCTCCCACGATGGAAGTGCTTCAGGTAACACGAATCATGTACAGCCCTCCATGAAGACAAGGATTTTGTGCGGCACGTGCCGACAAGCTCCATGTTGGCGAGGGCTGCTCGGCTGAAGGACGATGCTGGTGATAGCACAGATCAGGTGATACACTTGGCGACGGTGTGTCACGCTTGATAGAGGTGGCGCAGGTCTAGCGAAGAGCTCAGCCGACAAGTCTTATCTAAGCCTAGATGCAACAACTGGCCCAGCAATGATGCAGATACGGTGTCAAGGTGAGAAACAGGGCAGCTGTGATGCTGAGCCAACAATGTTCTCTCCCCATGCCTTTTCCTCTCTCGTGTGGACAATCATTTTAGTTCTCCAAGCCAATCTGCCTCTGCGAGTGTACACTGAAATATAAGGCGGGCATGGAGCCCTCAAGTGTAGGAGAAAACACACAAACACCAAGATTAATACACCTAACGTAATATAATCCACCAAAATAGGAATAGGGTATTACCTCTCATCGAGGGGTGTGGAACCTGTATAATTCCTTATCTTCCACATCCATTCACTTCTATTATTACCGATAAAAACATCGACGGTTGGCGCGTCAAGTAGGGGTTGCACCCAGTTTCTCATCGACAAGTGCGATGGAACCAACTTCTTCTTTACTCCAAAGCAGGTGTTTTGCTTTGGCAACTACGACTTTCTCATCGACAACTTCAACAGGCTCACCCTCTCCGACTTGGATTCAAACCAGTCGGAGGGAACGACAGTCTAGGTCTCCTGAATGCCACTGAGGTCTACCCCAAACTTCTGAAGCACCAAGTTTTATATATGATATGTGAGTTCAAGTCAAACTCGTCTCTACGCTCTGTAGTTCGACTTATATATGCCTTCAAGGCACTCGGGTTCGGGTCTAGGGTGGTTGGAGTCTTCTACCAATCGATCCAGTTCGATGACTCGGATAGTAGTACCGAAAGCTATTCTCATCCTTGTGAAGTCTTTATGGCCACAAGAGAAGTTGACGAGGAGGCTCTCTAAGGAACATCAACATCAAGATGAATAGCAATGATACAAGTTGCAAGAGGAGGAAAACCAACGCAAAGCTGATCGGGAGACACACAACTAGGAACGCTGCGTGAGTACACGCAAGACCCAACAAGCTATTATTAAGAAAAAATTTGAATGATCACAACGTCTTTATTACTCCTCAGCACTGCATTGTCACTAAGTTAACTCTTCTAGATATGGTTCTTAACATGTTGCCCGACCACGCTGTGCCTTTGACTATTTGGAGAATGAAGGATATGGTTATAATGGTGGAAGTCCAACAGAACGAGAGAAGAAGTCACACGATGGGAGTCACATCAGAGGCAGCTTATTCCAAGTCTCCAGGTGTGAGACATCAGACTAAAGAAAAGATATCTGATCTCCCTCATCGTTTGTCTCAAGCCAACCAAGGAGATGGATATCAGGATAGTGTGCATCCTTCTGAGGACAATCAACGTCGACTGGGGGAGGAGCAACACAACCAACGTCATCGATGACTGGAACATGAAGAAGATGACAACAAGAGTCATTATCTCAAGGACGTGAGCAACAATATCAACTATGATCTATCACGCACATTTAAAGCAAGACATCGTGAACACGAAGAGTGCGAACAATGCTGAATATCCCCTCGTCGGAACAGGTCCCCAACTGGCATCGATGACTTCGACAAAGGAATCCTGACTTTTACATCTGATCTACACCGAGTGAACTAGCCAGCTTGGTTCAAGCAGATTGAAATTGACAAGTACGATGGCAAAAAAAATCTACAATATTGGTTCAAGGTGTACACTCTTGCAATTAGAATAGCTAGGGGAGGCAATAAGGTCATGGGGAATTATGTTCCTGTTGCTTTGGTAGAATCAACTAGGAACTGGCTTTCAGGGCTTCTATAGGGATCTATTGATTCCTAGGGATAGAGTGTTTCATTTCCAACTTTCAAGGTAGCTTCAAGAGACCTGGAACACAATACGATTTATACCAGAGCCAACCGTGGAGGAATGAGACTCTTTGGGAGGAGATCAAGCGCTTTTTAAAAGCAAAAAACAAAATCTCAGAGATCAAGGATGAAATTGTCATCAATGCCTTCCAGATGGGAGTTAAGGATGGGCCCTTCATCGCGAAGTTTACTCGGAAACCGCTGACTACTATCAAGAAGCTCTTCAAGATGGCCAATTCATATGCTTCTTTTGCTGATGTCATCATGGCTGTGCAAGAGAACCAGTTGCGAAAGAAGGATAGTTGATGCACCCTGGGGCTCATAATCTAAAATGCAACAACGGTACCCATGTTCCCAACCCAAAGAATACCAAAAAGTTATGTCATTATTTATATGATATTTTCTTTTTCCTCTACCTCACTACATCAATTGGTTCCCCAGTGTGTAGTGAGTCGGGGGCTACATATGTTATATCATGCTTTTCACAAACTTTTTATAATGTTTATCTTGACTGCTTGTGAATAAATCCGAGTAGAAAAAGTAGTGAAGCACTATTTCCCGATGTCTTTGTTTGGTGTATATAGGATAGTTTACTTGTGCCAAATCCTCACACTCGGGGGCTAGTCAGGTAGAGTGTATAGTGTAAGTTGCTAAGTACTACTTGGAAAAAAAAATAAAAGCATAAAGTTAAAAAAATTTGTTCTCTGCTTTGTGAAGCTTTGCTCAATGTCGTGCAGAGTGTTTAAACACAAGGAGTCAACTACTCGAGGGAATTAAAATCATCAATATGAGGAACACAGATTGACTTAAATTTTATTTGAGTAATTGTTTTGGATATCATATACTACTCATCCTACATGTTTATACTGCAGGGTCCACATCCAGATACTCATTAAGAGAGATTATTAGCCACGAGCATATCTCCTACGCTCTAGGAATGGATCAGTCGATATCCCCTACGAGGGACACCAGCTGAGTACTTGTGCCAGTTGGGACTCAGGTACCACCTCTACTTCGGTACGCCCAGTGAGGGATAAACCACTTGGATCATAAGCTATTTAGATGACTTGGCCTAGGTCACTTGAGAAATTTGTTAATCGGGAGTAGAGGATAGGAAGATTTACAAGAGGATATGCTAGGCGTAACAGGCTTAGGCCTCTAGCTAGGATCGGTAGTGGGCTAAATTAAAATGTCGTCGGTAAACTTGGCAGCACGCCCATTGGGCCTATGGCTGGTTCCGTTAAAATCGTAATGCATGTTTTATTTTCGCCAAACCTTACAGATACATAAATTGTGATCCACCTGATGTTGTTATAAAATGGTTGAAACTAGGCATAATGATTTTCTCTGGTATCAACAACACGCTCTTAAAAAGAGCCGGCAGCTGGTCACCATAAACTTGGGATGCAGGTGTTGTTTGAGGAAACCAGTCTACTTTGCATCGGGCTTCGAGCTATGCAAATATTTTTCACTTAGAACGACACTACTTGGGCTCATAATACTCAGGCAGAAGCACTCGGATGGTTGCTACATGAAGGATACCTACTCGGCTATAAGGAATAATTGTTATTGACTCTATGTTTAGTTGTTCCCAAAATAGAGTCGGGGGCTACACCTATTAGATGCATCTATTCGGTGCACCGAACAATTTCAATATTCGGATATAGTCATACTTGACTCTATGTTTAGTTTTTTCCCAACTAAGCATAAAGTCGGGTGCTACACCAAATAGGAGCATCTATTTATGCACCCATTCATATTTCTCAGAGCCCACCACAGCCTCTTTGCATGATATTAAAAATTAGGACTCATGAAGGAAGCACATGGAAATAATTTGTAGCGAAGCTGAAGCACTTGGCGTTGGCTATGAACCATGAGGAAGACCGCAACTCGACTGTGAATGACATAGAGGCTACTGTGAAGCCTATGGGTACTAGATACCCACACGGCTTAGGAAACTAAAGCCGTGTTCGTCTAGGTTTCTCTCTTTGTAACCCTGCAACCAACATATATAAGGCAGGCAGGTAGTCCCCCAAGGGCATGAGAAAACACAAAAAACACCAAGATCAATATATCCGGAAGAATATAACCCACCAAAATAGGAGCAAGTTATTATCTCTCACCAAAATGGTCGAAACCTGTATAAATCCTTTTCTTCTGCTTCCATCCACTTTTAGGTCTTGTGCGCCACCCCTTTTATTATTGTCAATGAAAACATTGACACTAATGAGACCTTAAGTTATTACCATCTTTTACGCAATTGTGTGATGAACTTGTTCTATGCGTGATCGTTGGGCAATTTTACTCAGTTTAATTCGCTATATATATTTTATGTTCTTAACTGATGTAACTGATTGTTCACCATAGAATCTACTATTTCAATTAATGTGTATTGCACATAGAAACTATTTTTTTCTAATTCAATTTGTCTAGGATGGGAATTACTATATCATGAACTTCTGTGTTTTCTATTTAAGGAAAAATGTTTCAGATAAAGGAAATTAAATTTTCTGTTCTTATAAAGGAAATAAAAATCTTTTTATTTGATCAGTTGTTTATTTGCAAGTCATACTACATATGTTTCAAAAATCTAAAATATACTTGCTAATTTTCTAATTTTGCAAGTTTGAATACTTCTACATATAATCTTGTAATTTTTAGGATCTGAAAATGTTTTTCATGTTTAGCTCTGTGTAATTTGTTGTTTAACCTTTTTATCTATAAGAAAGAGACTTTATTTTGAATAATTAATAGTGGGAGTGATTAGAACTATAGGATTGCCATCCAAGGGATCTAGACACCCCTTTTTATAATCTTTAGAGTTACATTGATTTTCTCTTTGTTGTTTGGTGGCACGCTAGGAGCAGCAACCTATGATGGGAAAGCCCCAAAAGGCTCATGCACGGGCGAATGGGTCTGTAGCCTAGTGCTATACGCTCTAGTAGCACATACTAGCTCCTAGGTTCGACTCGGTGCGAATTTTCAGAGTTGCATTAAAAAAAGGTCACTCACTGGCCCCTTGATCGAAATACGTGTTAAGAATGACCTATATATGGTGGACGGCCATCGTATACGAAGTAGGGGTTCTAATGTATAGCTTAAGGCCTCAACCATGTGGGATGGATCCATGAGTCAAGGGACCTAGGTTGGTGGCCTTTCTTGGCTACTTTTGACTGAAGTTTTGTCTTAGCTTGAAAAGCCATAATGGAGATCCTTCCCCCACCGGTCGAGTTCTTTTACTTTCCACCATTGCAAGCAGTGATCCAAGGAAACACTGGGTGCACCAGTAGCACAACTGTCATAGCAGTTGTAAGTTTCCTTTTAGTTTCTGATCGCTAGTTGGTAATTTCCTATTGACTAGATTATAATTTGATGTCCTATTGGATGAGAAAGAAGGAATAACAACAATGATCCCTGTCCTATTGGATGAGAAAGAAGGAATAACAACAATGATCCCTGCTCGTCACTCACAGCTAGTGCTTTAGCATCCTAGGGCGCTAGGGACAGTCTACCGTTCAACAGTCATACAACCTTCGCATCCTCGTTCACCACCTAAATTCAAGGCATAAAATATTGGTTTAACAACACTCTTTCGCTGCCACCATGTCGACATTGACAATTGAAGTCACAGTGGCCCTCTTTGTTAAGATGGATGAAGTCCTGCGGTAGCTGTCCACCATCATTCGGATACTGGACATCCACGATCTCCACCTTCCGTACATCAAGATGGATGATGTCCTGGGGTAGCTGTCCACCATCAATAGGATACTACCAGATCTCCACCTTCCACGTATTGAGAAGCAAGACTTGGGTAGTGGGACTGTGGAGGTCCCGCTGGTTCCAAAGCAAGATCAAATCACTAGTAGCAGCCGTGTTCCGCAGTACAACAAGTTAGTGTTCTTGGACTTCGACAGAAAAGAGGATCTACTACCCCTGTTAAAGCGATGTGAGCAGTTCCTCCACAAGAAGAAGGTCGTAGAGGTGGACACACCATGACTGGCTGGCAATGGTGCTGGAACATACACCTCGAGGAAGAGGAGGGCGAAACATCCTGTCCACGCTTCTTGGAAGCAGTGCGCCACTATTTTGCCTTGGACTAATAGCAACATATCTTCATTATTGGTCTTGCCGTTCGGCTTCAAAAGCCGGACAATCTGGGGGAGACCATCAGCCTGGCCCGCATGTTCAAGCAGGGCACACTATCCTGGACAACCACCAACTGTGCACGTCAGCGACTTCATCCGCATCATGATCGGTGAGCAAGCCAGCACTATCAATTACCGGTGCAACAATGGTCGACGGCCAAGCCACGGCCGAGGAATCAACAGCACCGTGACAGGGACCACTGCCGTGACTAACATAAGACATTTACTTATAGTTCGTCTATTTTTACCATATGTACACTCCACTCTTTCCAAACTCAAGCTACAACATCAGCCTAAACTCGGTCCAAAGCAGAGCAAAGCAAGCAAAGTGGTGACTCACTGCTCCACATGGGAAAAGCATGCTGCTTGAGCTCCGAATGTGTGACGCCACGTGACAATCCTTGGTGGATTCTTGTTTGACAAACTGCCTCTTGTCCACCGAGGCCGCGGCTTGACTCATGATGCATGTGCAGCCCATGCGCTCATGCATATGAGTCAACACTGCAAACCAAGACAATTGGTTTGGGTGGCCAAGTTCATATGATCAACTAGGAGAGAGTTCACAATTGACTGCTACGCCCTTCCCCTCGGTGGTTTCAACTTGGACCACGATGTCACATGGTTCAAGATGCTTGGCCCCATCGGAACGGACATCAGCAATCCCACTATGGAGTTTTGGCACTGCACCTGCCATGTGCATTGGTGTGGCTCAATGACCGGCGGCATGGCAGTGCGCACCGTGGGAGTGGGCAATCTGGATTTGATGATTTGTTTCACGAACCATGTGGGTTATGTAACATCCCAGCCTAGGGCTTAATAGGATTAATAGAATACTCATACCAACAAGTTGTAACTTCTTTTCCGGAAGCCGATCTCGAAAGAACTCTGAGGTTAAGCGTGCTTGGTTTGGAGCAATTTTGAGATGGGTGACCGACCAGGAAATTCTTCCCGGGTGCACACGAGTGAGGACAAAGTATGTAGAAAAGACTTGTGCCCCCTCTGTGAGGGCAGTCTATGGCCTATCAGAGCCGACTCTCGCGGTTTCATGGGCACGTGTGGTCGAAGTTGTGCAGGCATGGTGTGCATGGCTGGTGTGGACCCGGAGTGGTCACACAGCATGGCACATGCGCTGGCACTGGACACACGGACGTGGCCAAGAGGGGACGTTCCTGGCCTGGGGTTGATCGACGGGGACGTCGGGGGACATTCCTGGCCTGGGGTTGATCGACGGGGACGTCGATCTCTCTTAAGGGGGTGAGGATGTAACATCCCAGCCCAGGGCTTAATAGGATTAATAGAATACTCATACCAACAAGTTACAACTTCTTTTTCGGAAGCCGATCTCGAAAGAACTCTGAGGTTAAGCGTGCTTGGCCTGGAGCAATTTCGAGATGGGTGACTGTCGACGTTTGATGTCGTCATTCTGGTATTTTTGCATAGTATGGGGATCGTCGGTGCTACGATATATGTGAGACTGGGGATCGTCGGTGCTAGGATATATGCGAGACTGAGGTAAAAGAGATGGAGACAGGGATTTTTATACAGGTTCGGGTCCCTGAGCGGTCAGGTAATAGCCCTACATCCTGTTGGCCGGAGCCGACATGGCGGTCTGAAGGTCTGACTCGTAGTCGACAACAGGGTAGCCTTTCTCCTCGAATCCGTGCCCGGCGAGATCAGAGATAGCGCTTTCGTATCTCCTGACGGTATCCGGAGACACCGTAGGGGAATAGCCATGCCTATCCCTGAAGTCGATATCCGGCGGCGTGTCTTGGCGTATGTAGGCTTCTATGTTGTGGCTTCTATGTCGATTGTGTTGGGTGTTGATCCTGTTGATTGTCTCCTTGTGGGTGTCCCCCTGTCCTCCTAGGGGGGCTTGTATTTATACCCATAGGTGTCCCCTTGTCCAAGTAGAACTAGGGAAACCAATATGGATACAATTCGAGTAGTCCTTGTCGTTTCCATGTAGAACTCTGGTTGTCTTTCCTTATCCGGAACTCCCTCCATATCTGAAGTCGGTTTCCGTATAGGACATGGTATGTGGTGGGTCCTACCGAGATTTAGTCAATTTCTGATTACACGGCTTGGTTAATACGCACGGCGAGAACTCTTACACGACCAGATCTTACATGGTCTTTCGTCTCTGAAGGATCCGACAAGGCCTTATCAGCTCTGGGCGTTCCCAGCCGAAGATCCCTTAGGTTCCTCGGAGGCCTTGTCAAGACGGCGTAAAGGGACAGCAGGCTAGGTTTCAACGCTAGGTGTCGTCGTGGTAAGGGATCTCTGGGTAAAACACTTGGCGATATTGTGTACCTGCTACCAATTTTGTTGAAGTAGAGGTAGTGGGAGAAATCGCTATACCGCTGGTCGAGTACCAGGCAGTAGTCGTAACTCGACCACTTAAAGTGAAAATAGTGGGAGAAACGCTACATCGCTGGTCGAGGACCAGGCAGTAGCTGTAACTCGACCACCAAAAGTGGAACTAGTCGGAGAAACGTTACATCGCTGGTCGAGTACCAGGCAGTAGCCGTAACTCGACCACTGAAAGTGGACCAGGCAGTAGCCGTAACTCGACTACTGAAAGTGGAAGTAGTCGGAGGAACGCTACATCGCTGGTTGAGGACCAGACAGTAGCCGTAACTCGACCACTGAAAGCGGAAGTAGTCGGAGGAACGCTACGTCGCTGGTCGAGGACCAGGCAGTAACCGTAACTCGACCACTTGAAGTGGAAATAGTGGGAGAAATGCTACATTGCTGGTCGAGGACCAGGAAGTAGTCGTAACTCGACCACTTAAAGTGGAAAGTGGGAGAAACGCTACATCGCTGGTCGAGGACTAGCCAACAGTCGTAACTCGACCACTTAAAGTGGAAGTAGTGGGAGAAACGCTACATCGCTGGTCGAGAACCAGGCAGTAGTCGTAACTCGACTACTTAAAGTAGAAGTAGTGGGAGAGACGCTGCATCACTGATCGAGAACCAGGCAGTAGTCGTAACTTGACCACTGAAAGTGGAAGTAGTCGGAGAAACGCTACATCGCTGGTCGAGGATCAGGAAGTAGTCGTAACTCGACCACTGAAAGTGGAAGTAGTCGGCCGTAACTCGACCACTGAAAGTGGAAGTAGTCGGAGAAACGCTACATCGCTGGTCGAGGACCAGGCAGTAGCCGTAACTCGACCACTGAAAGTGGAAGTAGTCGGAGAAACGCTACATCGCTAGTCGAGGACCAGGCAGTAGCCGTAACTCGACCACTGAAAGTGGAAGTAGTCGGAGGAACGCTATATCGCTGGTCGAGGACCAGGCAGTAGCCGTAACTCGACCACTGAAAGTGGAAGTAGTCGGAGAAACGCTACATCGCTGGTCGTGGACCAGGCAGTAGCCGTAACTCGACCACTTGAAGCAAATGTACGAGAGATCACTACGATCAACTGGTTGAGAACCGGTGAGTAGGTGTCCCTCGATCACTTGGAGTCGTGGTACGAGGACCGCTACGCTGCCGTAGTCATACCTTGACCATCTGAAGTAAAGGTGCGAGAGATTGCTACGTACTGGTGCGAGAACCAGTGAATGAGCAGAACTATCTCTCGAACACCAATGGAAGTTGCGGTGTGAGAGATTGCTGCGTACTGGTGTGAGAACCAGTGAGCGAGCAGAATTATCTCTCGAACACCGATGGAAGGTGCGGTGTGAGAGATTGCTGCATACTGGTGCGAGAACCAGTGAGCAGAATTATCTCTCGAACACCGATGGAAGGTGCGGTGTGAGAGATTGCTGCGTACTGGTGCGAGAACCAGTGAGCGAGCAGAATTATCTCTTGAACACCGATGGAATCAGCAGTGTGAGAGATTGCTGCGTACTGGTGCGAGAACCAGTGAGCGAGCAGAATTATCTCTCGAACACCGATGGAAGCTGCGGTGTGAGAGATTGCTGCGTACTGGTGCGAGAACCAGTGGGCGAGCAGAATTATCTCTCGAAGACCAATGGAAGCTGCGGTGTGAGAGATTGCTGCGTACTGGTGCGAGAACCATTGAGCGAGCAGAACTATCTCTCGAACACCGATGGAAGTTGCGGTGTGAGAGATTACTGCATACTGGTGCGAGAACCAGTGAGCGAGCAGAATTATCTCTCGAACACTGATGGAAGTGCTAGAGTTGGTTTATTGCAAGTGTATCTCATGTGGCCAGCATGACTCACGTACCCAACTTATAGCATATCCGGATGTCCGTTCGCAATCATGTCGGGTGATCAAGCCGACGACGTTCGCGAGGAATTATCCGTTAATAACCTTTTCTCGAGTAGTCTAGCCATGCCCGGTGCTATGAGATAGGTCGTCGGTCTTTGTTGGTAGGTTGGGTGCGATAACTCCGCATTTGTCGAGAATGTTCTCGATAATGGAGTGTACTCGACCATAACCTACTCGAGTGCTCAATTGTTCCTGAAAAATATTTTCTAGAAGGCAAGATATATAGCAGATAATATCGAGTATGTACTCAAAAACTGCGTGGATCTTCTAGTATTATCAGGATATAACGAGCAAATTAAATATCAGGCATTATGTAGACCGTAAACAAGCATGATTTATACAGAAGAAAACAGAGTGAGCCCCCAGCGTTAGACCGTAGTCGATTTAACATCGGGGACACTCACGCAACAGATATTGTATAAAGAACATGCTCTAGGTAAACATAATAAATTAAAGATCTGACAATGCTGTATGATCTGAATAGGTACGATAAATTGTAGATAAAATATTGCGTACCTTTGTAGATATATGTCGGATATATCTACGGAATTAATAGGTCAATTTTAAAAATTAATCTACTAAGTACCTTTGTTGTTGTCGCGTACATGTAGCAAACCCGTAGACCATGTCAGAATCCTCTGTAGCTGCTCATGCACACGTGGAAAACCATCTTGGCTGCACTGACTTGGTTGAAAAATCAACATGTCCATGTGCACTTGTCGGTTTGCTGTGACACCGACACGTACAGGGCCGATACCGAACAGAGATCGAGCCACGTGGCTGGATTTTGTTTTCGATTTGGTCTGTGCACGTGTGATGTGCTCGCACCGTGTCGACGAAACTCCTGGCGGCGGCGATATCTGGAACGATCTCGATAGATCGAATTATTGATGATGATGGTTCCGATCTCGTCGGAAGACATACTTCGGTTGAGTTAGATCTCTCCACAGTCAAAGTCGTCGAGTAGCTTGTTGTCGGAGAATCCATCTTCTTAAACCCATCTCGTCGAAATACTAGAGCACCAAAATCCCCCTACCTGGCGCGCCACTGTCGACGTTTGATGTCGTCATTCTGGTATTTGCATAGTATGGGGATCGTCGGTGCTAGAATATATGCGAGACTGAGGTAAAAGAGATGGAGACAGGGATTTTTATACAGGTTCGGGTCCCTGAGCGGTCAGGTAATAGCCCTACATCCTGTTGGCCGGAGCCGATGTTGCTTTTTATTCATCATAATCACACCAGTACAATATGTGGGGTAGCCTATCTAACTGTTGTCGACATGGCGGTCTGGAGGTCTGACTCGTAGTCGATAACAGGGTAGCCTTCCTCCTCGAATCCGTGCCCGGCGAGATCAGAGATAGCGCTTTCGTATCTCCTGACAGTATCCGGAGACACCGTAGGGGAATAGCCATGCCTATCCCTAAAGTCGATATCCGGCGGCGTGTCTTGGCGTATGTAGGCTTTTATGTTGTGGCTTCTATGTCGATTGTGTTGGGTGTTGATCCTGTTGATTGTCTCCTTGTGGGTGTCCCCCTGTCCTCCTAGGGGGGGCTTGTATTTATACCCGTTGGTGTCCCCTTGTCCAAGTAGAACTAGGGAAACCAATATGGATACAATCCGAGTAGTCCTTGTCGTTTCCATGTAGAACTCTGGTTGTGTTTCCTTATCCGGAACTCCCTCCATATCTGAAGTCGGTTTCCATATAGGACATGGTATGTGGTGGGTCCTGCCGAGATTTAGTCAACTACTATTAGGTATGTGGTATCCATAACCATGACAGTGACCGACCGGGAAATTCTTTCCGGGTGCACACGGGTGAGGACAGAGTATGCAGAAAAGACTTGTGTTGGTCTGTGAGGGCAGTCTATGGCCTATGAAAGCTGCCAGATGTAAGCGGGTCCGGCTTGGGAGAGGCGGGTCGCTACATGTTACCACCGACATGCCACTACAGCAGACGTGCTATCTCACCATGATGGGGATGCACAGAGCATGCTGGCTGCCCTCTCTATCCCTAGCCTTGCATTACTTGATGATCTTCTGCACCGGTCGATGCTGATCCAAGCCTAGTCTCACTCTGTGATGAGGTGTAAGCCGGTTAGTGTAAAGCGCCGTGGTCAGTGATTGATGGCTTGGTTCTGTTTCAGTGTTGCATCTACCTCCCAGTGACATAGCCGCTGCTCCCTGTGGTCCTGCACGTCATGCATGAGGTGCATGAGGGCATCATCAAGATGCTGCAACGTTTCCATGCCGACTTCCACACCCCAGGAGCTCATGAAGCTATCCGGGATTTCATTTGTTGTAGCATGGTGTGCCAATGCAACAAGATAGAGCATGTCCACCTAGCAGGCCTCCTGTGCCCATTAGATGTGCCGACACAGGCACGGGCGACATTGCCATGATCTTCATGGAGGGATTGCCGAAGGTTTTGGGCAAGTCTGTGATACTTAGGGTGATCTATTGTCTCATTCCATACTACATCCACGCTACTTTGGCCCTTATGAAGCAACATGCATCATCAACAAGGTGGTGTACCGCCTTTATCTGCTTGCTAGCATCTGCTCAAGCGCTTGCAAGTTTAGAATTACTTACCACTGTCACAAGCTGCGATCCAATGACGCACGGGGTGCACCAGCCACCAATGGCATAGCCGTCACAACCAGCTTACGTTTCCTTTTAGTCTGTTATCCTTAGTTGGTAATTTGCTATTAATTAGTCCATAATTTGGATGTAACTCCACCCTATAAAAGGGGATGGACTATCGGAAGATAACCAAGGGAATGAACAGAATCTTCTCTCCATTCTTTCCCATATCCTCGCACAGGGCTGGTGCCTCGGTGTTCTAGGGTGCTAGGGCCTCTTCCTCAGTTCGACACTTGTACAACCCTCGTAATCTCATTCACCACCTAAATTGTAGCCATAAAACTATCAATGCCATGGCTAGCACAGCCGGAATGCAGTGGTACAGCTATTTCAATGTCCAATAACTACTCCTTACTCCTAGCCAATGACTTCTAGTTAGTACGGATTACATAACACTTTATTGAGCAAATTTGAATGAGTTGAATCTTACAGTTGTACTCCGTCCAGCCAATGACTTTCTTTTCCATGTCATAGACGACTAACTTATTTGAGATGACCATGTCTGAAATAAAACAAGGTAATGGCTTTACCACAAAAGAAAATAAATTTGAACAAGGAATTTTCTTTTGGGGAGCAATGCAAACCTCCCAAAAGGAACATATCCTTAAAACCATCATCCTGTTTTGCAGCATCTTGGAATCCAAAGCAATATTGCTTACCCTGCTCCAAACATACAAGTGTGATGAACATATATTGGTAGAGTTACAATAGAAATATTTAACAAAAGCCTATATTCAAAACATAGTAGCATGAATCACTACCAGAAACTCGACTAGCTCTGACGGGCTAATATTTTAATGATGTGCTCTTATTTGGCCGTTAGGACTAGACGAATTTTTCTGACGTGGTGTAAAACTATCAGAAATATTTTATTTCCCTGACATGTTTATTGGAACCGTCATGATAAGTGAATTTCGTTGACGGACACAAGTCAGGCAAATTATTTTTTCGCTGACAAACTAGTTGTGACGGTATTTTCCTGACGGTGACATGTCTGGACCTATTTTCCTGATGGTATTTTGCTTTCTCGTGACGGATTTTAGCCGTCAGAGGCATTGTAGTTTCTGGTAGTGAATGACTGAAACTGTAACTGACAGTTGATTGAGAACTCTTGTCCACTACACTTCTCATGGAGATTATCAATCGATTACATGGTGCATCTGGCTACCTAGAGCAAAATGGGACACTTCACGAAACAAGAACTAAAATTTGTCAACTGAAGGTGAAACTTAAAACTATACCTTTTTTTTACTGAAACCGTACATCTACTTTTGGAGATATCATCATATATTTAATGTATACATATTGTTTCTTATCTCTTGTATATAATCAGACAATTATCTACATTATAATATAATGCCATTAATCTAGTACATGGGATGAGCCTGACTTATTCTATGAATACAATTAAACAAAAAATATTACAACATGATGTACAAACAAATGCAATTTAACTAAAGTTGGTTAATGGGTACCCATTGAATGAATAGCACCTATATCTATGTAGCGCATGATGTGGCCCGCAATATATATGGGGATAAAATCCATGATTGGACTCTAAACTATTTTAGCTTCATATGATTGTTTCACGTTTCAATTTGAAGTGTCAAGTTGTAAGAAGTAACGTGACAAGGGAATACCAATTGATGAACACAATGTCATGCTACCTCATATTCAAGAAGGTAATCACATGGATACACATCCAGGGTAAGATCATTCTTGAATTGCAAAGTTATCTTTGGAAATCTATCATCAACACTGGACAAAAAACTAACAACATAGTTAGAATTTTTAGATACTGGGAAGAACAACATAGTTAGAATAAAAGAAAAATAAAATGGAATAATTTTTTTCTACCAACTGAAGTACTAAGTTGCATCTAATATACCCCATCCCTTATTACTGTGGAACAATCTATCGATGTAATACCCAGAGTTTCGAATTAGTATATTTCGGGAAATTTTAAAATAAATGCGCAAAAGTTCAACTTTTAAACCGCTGATCGAATAAGCGATTAGGAATCGTGGATGCGTAGACCTCGCCGAGTAGTGCAAAATAGACTATTCTTATATAGCAATCGTAGTCCGAACGAAGTCCCGAGGATTAAATAGACGTGGGCCGTTAGATCTTTTTTACTCTCTTTATATAACCAACCAAAAAAAACGAAACGAAAAGAAAAAAACAGGGGATCGCTCCTGCAGCCCTAGCCGCTACACCTCCTGCGCTTTGCCGCCGCCGCTGCTGTTCCTACCACCGCCGGCGCCGCCGCTGCCGGCGGTTTAGCCGTCGTCGTCCTTCGCCGCCCCATCCGCACGTCTCCTTGGAGAGTTGCTGCTGCCACCAATCTGGTTTGCCGCTGCTGCTGCCCCTGCTAACCTTTCTTTGCTGCTGCTGCCGCTGTATGGTCTTCTGCTGGCTGCTGCTGCAGCGATCAGAGAGAAGGCCACAGACAGCAGAGGAAGTAGTTGAACCAGAGGAACAAGGGAAGGAAAAAGGTAGCACAACTTTGGGGATTTCGGTGATTTCATAACTAGTGGGTTTGTTCTCAAGTTCTAGTATTCTCGCTGCAACGGTACTTTTTTTAACTCCATAGAAGTATAAGATTCAAATAGAAATTGATTCGATAGCCGTTTGTGCAATTTTTGAGGTTATTGACTATAGGCTGAACCGTATTTTTAAATCTGGTATTAAACCATCGGGATTCAGGTTAGTTGTCCTAAATAAAGTTTGTAGTCATCGTCGATATCTTTCTAACGCCGCTGGTTTCACTCGATTCCAATAAACGGTTTGGGAGAAATAACAGAAACAGTACTGCACTGCTTATCGGGTCCGAAAACTAGGACAGCAGTTCTTTTTCCTTAATCTGAGACCTACAGAGGCTTAATCCGATTTTTCGCGCAACATGAAAATTGTAGACAATTTTGTCTAGATGACCGAAGTTATAATTTTTGCCAGATTCCATTAGACGGTTTGCGAGTTACGCATTAAGACAGTAATGGAACTGTTATAGGTTGTTTAATACCAATCGGTAAAAGTTTATATGTTCTAGGTTTCGATTTTAGTAAATATCCCTTGTAAATATCATTAGTTGAATATAGTGGTTTATTCGTAGTTTTGCTCCACAGGTGTGGAGAGATCCGATGTGGAGAGTGTTACGTCGGGTTACCGTCAAGGTTAAAGGCAAGTGCATGACGAACTAATTGTGTGATTCTTGGATGTTTGCTCTACCTATTTATTTTCATTATATTTATGTGTGATATGGGATTGCATATGTTCAGATTGTTGTTCATGCTATTTAGATTTTAAGTTTATCTTATGTTTACAACGTTATTCTTGTTCCAATATTCCGGATTCAGGTTTTGGTTAAATAGTTCAAGTTCCATGCTTGCCATGGATGTGCAATATGGTTTCAATTTGGTTCTTTGTTTCCGGTTTCAATTATTCATGTTCCATGTGAGTCATGGATGTGCTATCTGGTTTTTACTCATGTTCCTGTGGGTAAGCGCTGATCACGCTTACTCGGCTTTGCCGGCAAATGCTAGGATGTATTCACAATTGTCCGGGATGAAAACTACTATTTCAATACATGTCTGCCCGGGATGGAAACTACTATTTTCTTTGATTTGGTGTTTGAAAATGTGTTTCTTATTAAAGAAAGAAAACTTTCTGTTCATGCTCTATTGCCAGTGATGTGTATTTGTGTTTTCTAGTTCTATATTGTATTTGCTGAGTATTTCCGTACTCACTCTTATGTTTATTTGGTTTTAGGTACATATTGAGATTAGCATGCATGGGCGGGAAGTAGCATCCTTATATACACATCTATCTGCACACTAACAAACTATATTACTTAGGTCCATAATGACACTTGAACTATATCCTGGTTTGGTCTTGTAATAATCTTTTAGACAACTATTAGTTTCTTTCCATAGGTTATATGGATGGATAGCACTATGGGAATAATGTTATTATTGGTTTAATCTATAACTTCCTGTCGTGGATGTCCATATTTACAGGGGAGACTCTGTCGAAATTCTTTATGAATTTAGGACTTAGTGGTTTTTTGTTGCGTAGTGTGTAGCATTCTAGGTAAGAGAATACCTGGGGTGTTACAATCGACTCCCAAAAGAAGTAGAAAAACATCTAAATAAACCCCTTCTGGCTACTGCACTATTGACATTGGTTTTGCTACTGTGGCAGATGAAATGGCAGCTGATGAGTCCTTTACTCAGCAAATCATAAGGATGAACACAATTTCCACGACAAACCTCGCTGAGAATTCCTTAAGCTTCTCCGTCCTTTCTTCTATTCCCGTTTCAAATTCGTATAGAAGACCAAAAGTTAATTTCAAATTTTGTTCAACTCTAAAGTTTTTGTTATTTGGGCAACTTCGTCCCTTTAGAGTATTGTCTGTAACTTAAACTTTCCCTACCAAAGCTTCAGTTTGAGTAGACAACTTTCTTTATTACCAAAGCTTCAGTTTGAGTAGACAACTTTCTTTATTAGTTTATGACTTATGACCCAAGGGGAATTTAGATGGAGTCACCAGTTTTCCTCACATTCAATCGATGGAAAGGTTGGGTATCCAAACGAAGGATATATCAGGGACAAAACAAATAATTTGGAGTTATTTTTTTGAAATATTAAATTGGAGTTGAGGGATAAAGAAAATTTTAGAGGCATTGCAAATATCGAATTAAAACTCGATGTGCCCCCAATGAATCTTGTGAGATCTAGTCCATTGGCGTAGACAATGTCATGAGTTATTCTGCTACTTGTCAGTATTGCTAGATTCTGTGTTATAGAGTATACCTGTCAAGAAAATTAAAACACTCAAGATTATCAGTATCATGTAAGGTTATATCCGGATGCTTGGCAAATACCTGCAATTGGTTGAGAATTGTATGTAAACATAATGCAAATAATTCTACCGGTACAAAGGAATAGCAGCCTTTTGCCATACCGCAAGCATCAGTTCCTTGTATACAATCTCCGGAAGGTACGCCAAGGTTGTACCACTATCAATAAATGTACCTTTCATTTCGGCCGTTTCAAAAATATTGGCTGGTAGCTGAAGGGTTGTGCCGCCAACATCGATCATCTTGAGGTTCACAAGGTAAAGTATCCAGCTATATATGTGATAGAATCATTAATAGATGTTAGCGTGTGTTTTGTGTGAGTGGACGCAAAAGTTTTAGTTGCCTTATTGACTTTAACTTTCACGAGATGTGTATATACATATGAGAAATATTCAAAAACAAAGCTATACATGTTCCCTTAAATTTGTAAACGCATGCTTTGACGCCAGTTATTATTATACATATTTGAAATTGATACTATAGCATTAGGTAAGTGGAAACAAGAATATAACCAAACATAGCTATGTTGTTTATGGCCTTTGTGGTGTAACCACATGACCAGGTTAATTACACGCGCAAAGATATGTATGCTAAAAAAAAAAGGAAGAGAGGAAACTTAAAAACGAAGATAAAAGGCATATGTTCACTATACTACACATTGATATTAGTTATCTGCATTCATCTTACTTGGAATGAAGATCCAACAGGGGCGATGGATAGCCAAGATCAAGTACTAATGTATAATTGCATATAAATAATTTTAAGAAAAAATGGATAAGACTGTAGCGATTCCAGCCTAAGAGCACCCTTCAGTCCATGGCAAAGACTACAAAAATAAAATTTTACATAGCTCTGTGCATTGTAAACATGGGAACATAGCGCTTAAAAAATCACTCAAGAACATTAACGTACATATGATTTTCTTCACTAATTTTGTACCAGAAATATACCACTGTACACACTTCATGTTTTAGTGGATAAATTAATGTTAACCTAGTATTATCAACGTAAAAGGATTTGGAAAATTTATAAGATGCTAGAATCAAGGTAAAAATATCTATATTTAAAGCAGACCCAGATTACATTGTGAGCATAAAAGAAACAAAAATATGATAGAAGCACCAAGTTAACTCACCTATTCTGTACTAAAGGTGTTGTTTTACTTTTGGTTTCACCACTTCCCCTATAGCAAAAATTCCACCTCCATTTCTGGAATCGAGGCAATGCGAAAATATTTTCTTTGTCTTCCCAGCGGCAGCTAATTGCGATAGCATTGTGTTATTTGAATTGGTAAACCCAATAATTCCATTAACTGCTAATTCCGGAGTGTTTAAACTTCCAGATTGTTGTAAACCACACCTACAGGGACAGGGGAGCCATTTATCCTTCCACTCCACAAAACTTTGGTTTATAAAATTCAAATTCGCTGCAGCACACCGTTATTCTGCAACATCATGCTCATTAATTGTAGGTTTTCTTGCTTACTTTGTGATGAAGATTGTTTACCAAGAGAAAAGTTGGATATCTTTCTTACCTGGAAAATGATGAGGACACAACTAGCTCGGATATAACCATGACTACCTTATATATTAATAAACCAAAGGTGCATATGTTCTATATTAGATTTACTTGTTATATATTTGAACAAACATTGCTACACAATGAGTTTGTGTGTTCTCGTTTGCAGAGTTACTTGCTTGGGTCAAGGAAAAGAAACCGAGCGTAAGGAATGCATGGATGATCAAAGAAGTTGATTGGGGACCAAACCAAGATCTTCTCCAAGTCTACTTCTACCTCACCACATCACTTTTGGTACATAGAAGACTAGACATAAAGTTCTACACGTTTTGGATTCGGATTCTAGCTTCCTGACAGCATCAACTTCAAACAGATCTAGCCGCTGATCTAGAAGGAATTTTGAGACCCATGAGTACTTGTTGCAAAGCATATGGAGTCTATTTTCAGTTGGTTTTGCTTAGATTATTCTATGAAAAATAGTTTCGCCACTAGATCAGTTTGTAAGACCCCAACTTGTGAGCTTAATCATTAATCTTCAATTTTGGTTGTATTCTTCCTTGTTCTTGTTTGTGTTATTCGATTCGCAAACAGGGATTAACCTTCTCGGCAAGGTCAATCGCGTTTCGATACGGTTGATAACCAGAGGAGACGTGGTGCTGCATTGCAGGGCTCAAGAGCATGCTCGTTCAAGAAGCCGAATCGAATTATGTCGTGACTCCGCCCAAATCGACTGTCTATCAGAACCTTTCGGAAGATCGGGAACCCTAGTCCACATCAAGTGCTATCCAGAGCTTTTGGAGAAAATTCCATAGGCCACATATCAACTTCGTTTGAGCTGTTACTTTGTGGTGTGCCTATTTTCATGCTCCTGGATAAGAAAAAATAAAAGAAAAAAAAAGGAAAAGTTGATTTACACTAGTGCATTGAGCTCACGACGTGCTCCATTGAGCTTTTCAGCCTTGCGTGGTCTTACCGTTTTTGCTGAAACTCACCGAAGTTTGCCTTGTCAGTCCTTCCTTTGTTGTTTACCAGTGTCATATTCACGTAGCCATCCTTGTTACCACTACTATTCTAGGACACGAGTAGACCAGCAACTAAGGGCAAATAACTTGGGATTTTTATTCAGCATTACTATCTATCATGGAATTGTGTACCACTCACATATTTTGGCCTTCCTAGCTACACATACTACTTCTGGACAACACAGGTTCTTCACCCTTGCAATCGCTGGCTATCTCTTACAGGTATCCTTTTGTTTTGCTGGTAAGAACCTTATAAGAGCTTGGTGAGGTGCTCCTTGTTGCTGAGTTGTTGAGAGGCACCAGTACACCTGCGTAGTAGATTATTAGGGGTAACCTTCACCATTTGTTGTTTTGGTGTTTAAATTGGCAGGTGATAACGATAAGTCTCCTAAGGGATTCAAGGAATGTGTCAGTCAAGAGGAAGTACATACGGTTCTAGAGAATGCGCGAAAAGAGATGAAGGAGACAGTCACCAAGACGGTCACCAAGGCCCTCATTGAACTCCACTTCGGGGGCGCCATAGAGGAGATGACCAAACACGTTGCTGCATTGGAGACGCGTCAGCCATCCAATGAAGAAGTGAGCGGCAGCAAATCCGGTGACCAGCCATCCAATTAAGAAGAGGACACGGTGTATGATTCTAATGGCAATGTAGACAGCAAGCACGACTACGATGTCAACTTTGCACAAACATGACAGGTATGGGTGGCGCTCAAAATCAGCAACACCAACAAGGTAACATTAATAAGGTGCCCGATGATCCTTATGCTAAGGTTATGTTTAAAATACCATCTTTTTGGCGTTATTATGATGCTGAGAAATACCTTGTTTGGGAGATGACAATAGAGGAGAAGTTCAGTGCCCATCTTGTGCCTGAGCAACATAGAGTTAGACAAGCTACTAGTGAGTTTAACGATTTTGCTATTATTTGGTGGACTGGGTTAGCTGCAAAGACAACTTTACCTACTACTTGAGAAGAACTTAAAGGTAGCTATGTGCGATAGATTTGTCCCACCATCTTATCATAGAGATTTAAGCAAAAAACTGATGCGTTTAGAACAAGGCGATAAATCTGTATAGGATTACTATGATGAGCTACAAAAGGGATTGATGCGATGTAGCACAGTGGAGGGAACCGATGATTTTATTTGTCGTTTTTACTCGGGATTAAGGCGCGAAATTCAGGACATAGTTGAATATAAGGAATTTAACACCGTCAACCAGTTGTTTCAGTTTGCTATGCTTGCAGAGAAGAAATTGCAGGGATGTGATCAAAGGTCAAGAATAAGGTGAGCACATACACGCCACGCGTGACGCCATCTTCGGGGCAGCCCAAGACCACCTCTTTCCGGGCACCCCCACCAACGAGCAAGCGACCAGTTGCGTCCAGAGTTTTTGCAGCGCCAAAACCACCTCCCCCACGACCTGTAGATTCAGATAAAGGTTCTTCGCAGGTACCCGCCAAGAGTGCCTCATCTGTCGCTTAGATGGGACGCACGCCCAGCATTCAGTGCCACCGCTGCCATGGAGTTGGCCATGTGCAGAAGTATTGCCCTAGTCAACAGGCATACGTTGCTATGGAAGATGGCTACATCAGCACCTTCGACGTTGAAGATGGTGAGGAGGAAGAGAAGAAAGACGAAGAGAAAAAAGAACTATCTATAGCACCATAGATGCTTGAAGAGTGTTCAATTGACCATGCACCTATAATTTATGATGATAATAAAGGTAAAGATAATGGTGCTACAACTACTCAAGGTATGCATAATTATGATGTGCCAATTATGTCCACTACTTATGCTACGTTAGAGCAACCCATAGTGGAAACAATTGTTGAAATACCTTTGTCACAAAACAATTTGCTTGATGTTTCTTGTGATAAAGAAGAGTTGTGCGATGCTTCACTTATATCCATGCCACAACTAGTGAATGAACATGTTAATTTTATAGTAGAGCCACCATGTGTTGAGTTTAAACATGCTATTCACATTGCTAGCAAGAATGAAGAGCTTAAATTGCTATCTTCTTTAAATACTTGGGGATATATTCAATTCCATGATTTTTGTCCACTCAACTGTTTAGAGAAAAAAAATTATTTGCTAGATCTGAATTGCCATATCTATATGATGTGATTTTTCATATTATTAGCAATTATAATAGTAAAAGAGAATATAATGTGCATCAAGTATATATTTGTTCGAATTTGACTATCCCTCCTTTTCATCATGAGATGTATTGTCTAGAGAACCGCATGCGTATAAGTAATTCTCTATCTAGTTCCTCTAGTTGTTTAAATGAGTTACAGGTTGGTTTGCAAGAAGAGGAGTGTGTTTACACCCAAATTTTGCCACCTAGGATCGAAATAGGAAAAAATGCCAAAGTTTGGAGCTCTGCCAGTTTCCTCCAGAGAGGGCCGGTCTGGCCGCCATATGTGGGTCGGTCAGACCGCCGCCCTGCGGGCCGGTCAGACCGGCGGTATGTGGCCAGTCTGACCGGCAGAGTCCGAGTCAGACTCCATTTTCATTGGGTCTCGGGTTTCCTTGCTTGGGAAGGCATGTTTCGGGTTTCCATTGGTTTCTATCCTGAGTTGGACGTGGAGGAGGGCCTGTAGAGGGCAAGACCAACGTCTATTTAAGGGACAAGGCCGGTTCAATTGTAAAAAACCAACGTACAATCTACTTGAATCGCTTTTTCAGTATTCCTTTTACTTTTCAGCCATGTTTTCTAGTTTACCCTAGTTTAGTCCATCTTTGTCAATTTGTGCTGTAAATCATCCGCCATCGCTACGAGAGTGCGATTAGCCCTTTGTAGGTTTGTCCCGTAAACCTTCCGTTTGCCCACGAGACGGGTAGTTATCCTCATATCGATCTAAATCGGCCTAGAGGCTGATTTTGATCTCTAAATCGGCTCCGTTAGCCGGTTTAGCTGTTTTTCTATAAAACCCATCTTGATTTGACCGTTTGGCTAGATCGGTGTGGTTGGCGACTCCATATCACCGCAAGACGTTTAGGTGTTGAGATCGTGTTTGTCTTCTTACCAAAAAAGTTGCCAATAGAGTGTTGTGGTTTTTCGACTACAAAGATTTTTGGATCCAACCATATGGCCATCAAGAGATGTTCCTCACCGAATGTTGTGATAGATAAAGATAAGTTCAATACGGTTCATGACAAGGTGAAACCGAGGACTGTTTCCAATAAAGAAGGGGAGGATAATGAGGACACAACTAGCTCGGATATAACCATGACTATCTTATATATTAATCAACCAATGGTGCATATGTTCTATATTAGAATTACTTGTTATATATTTGAACAGACGTTGCTACACAATGAGTTTTGTGTGTTTTCTTTTGCAGAGTTACTTGCTTGGGTGAAGGAAAAGAAACCCAGTGTAAGAAATGTATGGATGATCAATGAAGTTGATTGGGCACTAAACCAAGATCTTCTCCAAGTCTACTTCTACCTCACCACGTCACTTTTGGTCCATAGAAGATAGGAGATAAAATTCTATACGTTTTGGATTCGGATTCGGGTCTCCTAATAGTATCTACTTCAAACGGACCTAGCCACCAATATAGAAGGAATTTAGGGGCACATGAGTACTTGTTGGAAAGCTTATGGAGCCTACTTTCAGATGGTTTTGATTCCATGTCAAAATTCCTACCGAGGTGTCAGGAATCTGCAAAATAAGCCACATACCTCATTCAGTCCGAATCTGATTTGGGTTTTGGGTCTTGTAATTGTGTCGTGAGCTTAGCCCAACGGGGTGTGCGTCCTAGGGCCACCATAGGACGTCCCTAATCATATATATTTAGTAGCCGTCACCGTTTAGAGTAGGGTTTTGCTTACATTATTCTGTCAAGAACTGTTTCGCCGCTAGATCGGTTTGTAAGACCTCAACTCGTGAGCTTAATCATTCATCTGCAATGTTGGTTGTATTCTTTCTTGTTCTTGTTTGTGTTCTTCGATTCGCAAACAGGGATTAGCCTTCTCGGCGAGATCAATCCCGTTTCGACACGATTGATAACCAGAGCAGACATGGTGCTGCGATTGCGGGGCTCAAGAGCATGCTCGTTCAAGAAGTCGGATTGAATTGTGTCACGACTCCGCCCAAATGGACTGTCTATCAGAACCTTTTGGAAGATCGGGATCCCTAGTCCACATCTGAAAACAATTCAATAGATAGAGTAACTATATATTAAAAAAAATGCATTGCTATGGGAAAGTTCTGTTGCAGTGGTACAAATGTGTTGTAAAATCTAGAAATAATTGGTTAATATGTCTTCGTGAGAGAGGACATAATTTACACCATATATCAATCACCAAAGGCTACAAATAATTTGTTGATATTAATTCAATAGAAAAAAGAATTGGAACATGTATCGATCATTGGGGTTGATGTGGCTCATTGGAAAAGGTAAAATTTGGACCTTAGATCTATTATTCATTACCTAGGAGTTGTTGAGGTGACCTGGCTTCAAACAACATTAGAGAGATAACTTGCACAAGAGATCAATCATCCAAAGACTTTAAATAATTGGGGGTGATGTGGCTTCATGAGATGATAAATGATTCACATCACAGGTCAATTATCTATGGACTTCAAATAATTGAATAATGTGGCTTCATGAGAGCAGAAGTGATCAATCATCCAAAGGCTACAAATATTTTGGGTGATTTTGCTTCATTGTATAGTTATCCATTGATCAATTATCCAAGGGATATAATAATTAGGGCGATGTAGCTTTATGATAGAACAGGAAAGAGTATGAACTACACTTGTGCCACGTTTTTTCAACTACTTTGCTGGATTATAGCCACAGATTTGCTCAACACCTCTTCTATAACACTTATACTTATTGAACCACTTGTTCTAAGCTACTACCTCCTTCCCTAAATGTTTGACACCGTTGATTTTTTTTAAACATGTTTGACCGTTCGTCTTATTCAAAAACTTTTGTGAAATATGTAAAACTATATGTATACATAAAAGTATATTTAACAATAAATCAAATGATAGGAAAAGAATTAATAATTACTTAAATTTTTTGAATAAGACGAATGGTCAAACATATTTAAAAAAGTCAACGGCGTCAAACATTTTGGGATGGAGGGAGTATGTGTTAAGTTTATTTTCTCAAAATATTTAAGTATATCCCTGTAATCACCTAGATAATCCACGAAAATAATCTAGACCATAATCCATTTCAAGTGGAGCCTTAGTGGGCCAACTTATATATAGTACTAGATGATACCTTGCGCGTTGCGGTGGACTATTCCTGTGTATACTGCAGTTATAAAATTTCAATGTATAGACATGAGAAATCTATACCTATAAAAGCACCTCAGATATGAAAAATGAAATACTTCTTGTAGTGGATGTTTTATAGCATACTACACTAAGTGGTTATTGAATGTTGAGTTACCTCATAATCAATGAAAAATGATAATCGTCGATATTAAATGTCTATTGGATGGTTGTGATGACTAATGAAAATGATCCAATGGGTCTTGTTTTATGGATGATGTACGCTCAATGTCTATATCTATATATAGGATATATAGATATAGATTTTGGTCACTGTTTAAAACCCAAAAGAAGTCTGTCAAGGGTATAACTGTGTTTTAAATGATATTTTGGTCATTTTGTAAAAACTACAGACATAATTTCACGTTTTCCTGATGTGATGGCAAAAAAGAAAGAGCATTATTGCACGTAAGATGGCATATTGTTGAACTATTGTCTATCAATGGTATTTTACAATCGATCACTTCAGTTCTAATTCAACAAATTTCACATACAAAAATTTCTTCAGTGGACACAACTCACCCGAATGTGAGGCTGGTGTTAGTTGACTGAGTCAGCCCATTCCCAGAGAGTTGATTATAGTGCACAAGATCAGTGACAAAGGCGCCTATTGTTGATCCACCATCAGCATAGGTCGCGATGAATGGACAAAGTAAGCTCGTGTTGCATTCTGGCTGCACATCCCTATCGGGCGAAGTGCAGAACATATCATCACATTTCACCACTTTTGAACTTACTGAGCTCCTAGGGTCATATAATGTCAGCTTTTTCTGCACACAAGAAGATGTACGACAAACCATATTATCATTCAGAATTTCACATCTATAATGTACAAAACCCTAAATGGCAAAAAGAATTTTTGCAAGGTACTGAAAAATAAACTCTAAACCTACCAATATATCGCTCTTGCGAAGGCATTGCTTGCAGGGAATGCAGTTAACCCAAAATGCACTGCTGCCAGTGTCCACCTGCACATAGTATTGCATGGCGGGTGTCCCAATCCTTATCTCCGTGTAGTATAGTCTCTGTCAAACTCTATCAGATCGTAATAAGCCAATCTACCAAGAAGAAACGGATAGAACCAAAGGAAGATTGAAGCATATACCCTGTGCTGGATGTGCTGATGCCACCAAGGCCACCAAGTGAGAAGTCCGCAGCCACAAGGCGACGAAGATGGCGGTTCCTATCGTGGGTTTGTAATGCACCTATGTCACTCCCCTTACACCCACCGCCCATGATAGAGAATTTGCGGCGCACCTGGAATACCCCAATGGCCACAGTACCACGAGTAGAGGATGCTACCAATAGGGCCGAAAGGATTGCTGATAGAAACAAAGGAGCCATCTCTTCAGCAAAGTATGTACCATCCTTTTCCTTTTTGTTTTTATGAAGCTTTAAACAGTAATTCTTGGTTCGTCATCTGGTCCTCATCCGTGGCAGTGGGCTGTTCTATGAGTTTTAATATGAAATGGGGTACGGGCATGGAGCCAAAAAATGCGGGGAGCCGTGAACAGGAAACATCTAAAAGTGGAAGAAGTCAGCAATTGTTCGCTGGGAGAGTCAGGGAAAATAGGAAACTACGTGGTTTTTGCGGTTGAGAGTGGAATTGTGCATGGGGCTACGGGCATTATGCAGGCCATCCATTATGTTTGCAATTTTTGCACCTATTTTGAGAAAGGCTCCCATGTCTAAGCTTCTTATCTTTAATTATGGCTATGAAAATGCCATGCATGGCTCTCTTTCTTTTTGGGAAAGAAACTGCTAATCTATGATAACTAAAGGGTAGTGATTGGCTGCCTAAACTAAAATCTAAAAGTATTACTGCGTAGTCTATGAAGTTAGAAAACTAATCCCAAAAAAACTATGATCCTGGCAATCTGACTACCTCAACTGCTAGTTGGAGAGTGGCTTGGCTACCTGGACTGCTCAATTCTGTTCAGACCATCAGCCTAGTTACCATAGACTTGATGAGAAAAACTAATTTTCTATGTCGCACCATGCCCCAAAAATTCACAAACCAGAATTCCAAGCAGAATGTGCATTAAACCACTATCCAGGAACAGCTAGGGTAGTTGAACTAAGCATGGCTAAGCAATTTCTAATCCAACATCTAGTCATGTTACATCCCAAGTTAACAAAGGAATAAGGTACAAAAATAATAGGGCTGAGAACAGTAGGTACAACATCCCATTTAGTAACATTATAAAACAATGCATAACTTAAAGGAAAACATAGAGCATTTGCAATATGGGATCAATATGTTCAAGTGACAAGCATGACTTGCCTTGCTCTACGGCTAGAGGGACCTTGGCGACTATCTTGAAATACACCGGAGCATTGGGAGAGCTGGAATCTATGTGACATACAAGGCAAACAATACAAATAGGCTATAAGACTACTAAAACAGAGAACAAAACCATTTTTAATGGATTCTTCGCATTTTTCTTGATTTATCGAGACTTGAATGGGCTTAAATGGAGCACGAATGAATTTTCAATGAAATTTAGAAGGTTATCTGTGTTTTTACTATAAACAAAAAAGGCCTTGATCGATTTATTGCGCAATAAAGGTCCTGGATGATGTCATCGGAGAGGGTGGCGCTGATAGGTGGGCCCCACATGTCAAAGGCTCACAGGTCATAGGCTCATGGTGAACCAAGTCCATGGAACCAGGGGATGGGAGCACCACGTGGCGTCGACGTGGTGGCCACGTGGATGGCCTCGCGGGCGGCAGCCGAATGGCCCCGATCTACCGAGTGGTAGATCGGATGGCGATACACGGGCATGGCTTGAGCTAGCCCGGCGGCCATGGCGCATGGCGGCGCTAGTGCGGAGCGGGCAGCGGCAACCGGCGGCGACCAGCGGCAAGGGGCGGCGTGCGACAGTACCGCGGCTAGCAGTGGCACCATGGCGACATGGAACCACGATGCGACGGCGGCGCGCAAGCGGCTAGTGGCGGAGCGACAAAAAGAGAGGAGAGGAAGGGGAGGGCCTCACCGATCACGAACAAGGATGGCGAGTGACGGAGGGAGGTCGGCGAACGGCGGACGACGTCAGGAGAGACGAAATTGAATCCTGGCCGTGTCCAGCGCAGGCGTGGGCCGGAGAGGGTGTAGTGGGGTGCGGGGAGTGGGTGGCGTGCGCGGGGTGAGGCCATTGTGGTGCGGGGGAGGCGGGACGTGGCCCTGGAACAGCGGGAGCGGCGGTTGTGGGAGGTGGCGGCGGCATCCGAGGTTGTGGGAGGACCCGACAGATGGGCCCCACCTGTCGACAACCCCAGGAGACAGAAGAGGGGGCGCGCGGGCTGTTGGGCCTCGGCCTGAGGCCAGCCCAGTGAAGGGGCGCTGGAGGGAAATGGGCCGAAGGCCCAATAAGAAGTAAAAAGGGAGGAAAATGAAAAAGAAAAAGGGAAAAAGGAATTTCCAGGGATTCTTTAATGCTTGTGCTCGATTTAAAATTGATTAGAATTATCTCCAAAGTTCTGAAAATTCCACTAAAAATTATGTTAGCCTATTTTGACATGTAGAACTCAATAAAAATTCCACATGCCATTTTTGATTATTATTTGCATTTATTACTTTAGAGTTTCTCTCTTGCCATTAAACAATTAATTTTCTTACAACAATTTATTAAATTATTTTAGGCTTGGGAGAAGAACTTCAGGGTGTAACAATATCCTAACCTTATTGCAATCAGTTATCATTATTCGTAAAACAAACTAATATATGCAATAACAGTTTAAGTAATAATTGTTAGCGTGTAAATTTATTAACTACAATCATGATAGATCTAACCTAACTCAGACAATATACACTGGTAGAGAAGTGGTTTGTAGTCCTGGTTTGCAACCCCAATTAGTCCTGGGTTGCATACCAGGACTACGAATCCGGGACTAAAGATCACTATCTTAAGTACCAGTTGAAATAATCGGGAGCAAAAAAGCATTAACACCAACTGGGACTAAAGATAGTAGTGCCACGTGAATGGAAATGCCACCGCCCTCCCCGCGCGATGGCCGCGCCGGCCTCTGTCGCCTGCCACCGCCAGGCGCCGCCCTCCACACGCGACGGGCGTGCCGGCCGCTGCCGCCTGCCATCGCCGGGCGCCGACCTCCGTGACGTAGAGGGAAAGCGGAAGGGGAGGAGGGAATCGGAGGAGGAGGAGGAGGAGGAGAAGGAGATCTCGAGAATGAGTGGAGGAGGAGAGGGGAAAAGGAGGAGCAGCGTGCGCGCGGGTGGCACTCGTGTAGATGAAGGAAGAGGGAGAGAGAGCAAGAGATGCCTAAGATGTGGGAGAGAGATATTTAGTCCTGGTTGATCTTTAGTCCCAGTTGGTATCACCCAACCGGGAGTAAAGTTCGTTGACCGTGTGACATGGTCTGACAGTTATTGAACCAAGACTAAAAATGATCCTTCATCCCGGTTCCCGGTTGTTGTTACCAACCAGGATGAAAGATCAAAAAGTATCCCTGGGCTTTTGAACCGGGAGTAAAGATATTTTTTAGTCCTGGTTCCTATTCTAACTAGGGCTAATGTGGTTTTTTGCGTAACCAAGCAAAAATGGTTTCTCCATTAGTGATAAGATTGACAGTAAGAATGATAGTAACTTAACTGCTTATAACATATTATGTATACTAACCGATAAAGTAGATTAAAGTATGACAAACAGACACCTTATCAGCTGAAACTCCGACAACACTATGGCAAGTACTTATCAACTTGAGCAAATTTAACTAACAAATTATAACCTGAAAGATTGGACTTAACCAAGGCAGTTCAAGATTAATAATAAGTTTGATAGATTTAAGCTAGCTGATTAATTATTTTGATAGTGCTTGATATAAAAACCCTAACTCTGATAGTAAAACAATAAATGACAGACCCGTCACATCAGATAGGCAACACATGCAAAGACTGAATAAGTATATCTGACTTAACCAAGAAAGTACTAGTCGGACCGATACAAACGACGTTAACAGAACTTACCTTTTCATGAAGATCGAAACCTAACTAGGGTGGCGATGCATCAAAACCTAACTAGGGTGGCGATGCATCCAAAAAGTGATTTGATGCATCCAAAAAGTGATTATTGAACTGTTGTTATTTTACGAAGACCCTCAGAGTACATAGTTATACCAATAGGCTAAACTAAGTCCAACCCTATTACGATCGAATTGATTCAGGACTCTATCCTAAACAAGGAAACTACTGATAATATCACCAACTCAGACACCACCCCGATCGGCTGGCATGTAACAAAAGGAACTAACCAAGTTTGATTCTAATACATCTTCATGGGCTAAAAACTCTATATATAAAAATAGAAAACAAAAAACCTTCCTTATTATGCAAGTAACTACAAAAACCTAGATAAACTTGCCAACCGAATCAACTAAAATCACGTCATGAATTTCATGTTTGACACGATCTTGACTAACGGAAATTGCCAAATTTTACCGTTAACAGGTGTATACATAGATCTATCACAACCGTAGCATAGAAAAGCATAAAAAACAAAAAAAAAAGTTACACATGGTGCTTCTACAATTTTGCATACATAGATCCATCACAATTAAGGGCTATAAAAATATAAAACAAAATTCATAACAAGAGAGGGAATGCATGGATCTAACCATTCTAGGAAAATCAACCAAAGATTTCAAGTTCAAAACCTCCACCCCCCTATTATTTGCATGTTGTTGGAGAGAGAAACTTCGGGTGAACTGAATAGGGCTTGGAAAAGTAGATGGTTTTATTGGTAAATTATCCTAGGCGGATGACTTAAGGTGTCACCTGCGAATAAATGTCTTCGCATGCAGAGCTCTTAATTCATCCGCCTGGAATACTACACTATTTTCCAAAGCTCTTAATTCATCTGCCAGGGATACTGCACTATTTTCCAAAGCGGACGTCTTAAGCCTCTGCTTATGAAGATATATCTTCGTAGGTGGCACCTTAGGAAATCCACATGAGAAGATGTATCTTCGTAGGCGGGCGGCCATCTCACCCCTCCCCCCTATCGCAAGCGGATGTTTGGTGCCAAAAATCACACCCGCCTGCTTAATGAAAATCACCTTGTCTGTGAACATCGTTTTCCGTATGGTAATACTATCAATCTCTTCCGGTTTCTTAAGTTTTGCGTATATGTCCAGTCTTGGTATTAACTTAAGATTTCTTAAGTTTTGCGTTTATGTCCAGTAGTTTTGTTCAAGTTTAATCCATCCAAAATTTTTATAATATTTCATACATCGGATTTGGAAGGATTCGAGTATTTTTTTTTCTTGATACATTATAATTTGGCTCAAGTTTGACATTTAGTTCACATTTACTGAAATTCTGAGATAGCTGGCTTTTGAGGGTGTTTTCCCTTAAACCATTTATTAGTTTGCAAACCCTTTGGTAGAGTTGTTTCTGGGTTAGTGTTTGATAAAAATTTGTATTAAAATTTATCGAATAAATATTTCAAATAACAAACATCAATGTGTATTAATAAAAAAATATTTTGGCATATGGAGCGAGATTGTATGATATCTGGGCCCAAAATTATCAAACAATAAACGTGTCCGAATATACCCAATAATTGGACTCGTTCTTTTCGAATAGAAAATGTTGGTGAAAACAGATTTTAAATTTGATGCACAGTTTAAAGTTTTCAGGCGTTCAAATAAGAGAGTTTGACTAGTATTAGTTGCTCGGTTGGAAACGATCGCGTGTATTACGCTGATTATCTCCAGCGAGAAGAAATTAAAAAAAACAAATGCAGGGTCCACTGTCATTAGCAGTAATACGCGACTTTCTTTAGCAATCGGGTGGATATGCTCCTCCGTGCGTGTTATGCAGATAATCAACGCGTGATTTCGCCGGCTTGGTGCTAGAATCTCGGAAGGGATTAGGCCAGGCCGCCATCGCCTCTGCCTTTTTAAAAAGCGCAGTAGACGGAGAGACGGAGACTCGAGAAAATACACAGCGACTAGAAAAACAGAGAGACTCGCTCCTGAGAAATCACAGCCAATCCATGCGCGCGCGCAGTGGAGATCAAACATCCCTTGTCATCAAGCTTGTGTCGCAGGCGGAGATGATCGTGTGCTAGAGTAAATTTCCTGTATGCACCTTAAAACTGACTCAATCCCTTTCATGCCCTTCAATTTTAACCAATCCCTTGTGTGTCCTCCAGATTTCGCTGTGATCACTCTTATGTCCCTACCGTTAGTTCTCACAGCATTGACTAGTTAATTTACCTGGAAATATCCATTATACCTTTAAGAGTCACAATATGACCAAGCTTTTTAACAAAGGTTGTCATTATGCTAATTTCCTAATGATAATGGGGAAAGGCACATATTAAGTACATGTCACCACGGGAGGAACGACAGCGACAGCCGCGAAAGGACGGCGTGCGCGTCCAGGGGAGATGAGAGATTGGAGATTATTTGGGGATTTTTCACTGTTGCTGGCTTGCTGGTTGCTACCTAGGGTTTCGTTGGGCATTTTGGTCTTTTTTTAAATCACTGACAATGGCCCTGTTTGGAGAACAAATCAAGAGTTATTTTGAGAGCTATTTTTTAGCACAAGGAAATAGCCCTCTAATAAAACAGCCCTAAGTTGTTTGGATTCAATGGTTTAAAACAGTCCTAAGTTGTTTGGATTCAATGGTTATTTTGATAGCTATTTGGTCTTTAATGTACCTTCCCATGGAGAGAGATAGAGAGAAGACACTTTTTCAATGGGCCCCACCTGAAATAGTCCCAATTAGCACCCCTTGAGTGGGATAGTTTTTTTGGTGGGTTATTTCCAAATAGCACTCAAATAGCTCACCCTTTTGGATCTTTTTGGACTATTTGGGCTATTTGAGGGAGGGCTAAAAAATATCCCTTGGATCCAAACAGGGCCAATGTAATGGATGTATACATTAATAGATCTAACATATGCCTAACAGTAGGGACATGGGAGGGAACACAGTAAAATGTTGAGGGTACACAAGGGATTGGTCAAAACTGGAGGGCATGGAAGGGATTGAGTCAGTTTTGAGGTACATACAGGGAATTTATCATTGTGCTAGGTGGTGAATAAATTCCTTCAAAGCTTTTGGTAAATTTGTCATTTTACTGGATGATCAAAGTACCTCTTTTCTTCTCATCAACTGGAGCGATCTAGAAATCAGATCGTCCCTTCTGAATTGCAAACTTGGGTATGTCTAATCTGCAGATTGTACTATCCTCGTATTTTTCTAATCAAAATACGTGTTTTAAGGAAAATGCTGCGCGCCGGGCACCCGACGGCAGAAGAAAAAATCAGGCGCCCGAGCGCCCGCGCATTCAGCCGGTCCTCCTTCAAATAGTTTTAAAACGATTTTTCTCCTAAACTAATTATCCAATTTACGATCCGATCACACCGTTGTATTCGTTGCAATTAAATCTTTACAACAAGACCACACACGATTATGTTTTGACAAAAAAAATATTTTAGCTTTTTTATTGATATTTTTTGAATGTTGCATAGGATCTCTTTTGATGTTTCAACCAGTAGTTTTACGATGTTTCAGCTAGTGTACTCGCGATGTTTTACTATATACGGATCAAATGTTGAAGTGGATTTTGACATTATGGAACGCGCCGTTGCAATAAAAAATCCACATATTTTGGATACTCTCTATTTAGGGAATTTGGTTTATTTTTTGTTGCACCAAAAATGTTTCACCTAGTGTACTCACAATGTTTTACTATGTATAGATCTAATGTTGCATTGAACGAAACATTCCATTGCAACAAAAAACCCACATATCTTGGAAACCCCTATTAAGGGAATTTGGTTTATTTTTTTTGTTCCACTGAAAAATGTTTCACCTAGTGTACTCACAATGTTTCACTATGTATAGATCTAATGTTGCAGTGAACTGAAACATTTTTTCGCTATTTGCTGAAACATTGTTTTTATATAAGGTGTAACAACACCCGATTTAAACGAGTGAAACATTTTCTATCTACTTAGTGAAACAATTCCGATATATCTGATGGAACGTCGTGCACCATTTAAAAATAATTCAATTATAAGCTAAATTTTTTTTTGTCGGAATATATCCGTGTGTGTTATTGTTTTGAAGATTTAATTGCAATGAATTTAATGTTGCAATCGGATCATGATTTGGATAAGTAATTTAAGAGAAAAATTAGTTTAAAATAGTTTTGCATGTAAGCGCCCGATTTAAATCTGCTCCTATTGGACACCCGACGGGGAGTCACGTCCGTGTTTTTATGGTGCACATGCCGGGAGCGAGTCCACTGGCAGATCTGTATATATAGATCCCAATCATCACACGTAACTGCAATTTGGAGACTGAAGTGACTCACACGCGCCATTGCATGATCAACTCGACTCCTCGTTTTTCACCGCCCCCGCAACTCCTCTTTTTTCACCACCCCTGCTGCCCGCTGCCCGCAACAGGAGAGCGAAGCAAGTCCACGAGGCACCTCGACTCCGCGAGCGCCGCCCGCGCCTGCCTTCGCCCACGCCCACCGCTGGTCGCCGCTGCCGCCTGAGATAAGACGATGAGTTCGTTGTCCGCCATCCGCCCGCGTCGCGTGCCCACTTCTCTGACTCTCCCTCCGTCTCAGCGCCCTCGGCGGCGAGCCGGCGACCGCGCCCATTACTCCTCTCGTCGATCGTCATCATCAACAAATGAGTCATGCTGTCACGAGCGTCGAGCGATAGCGTCTCAGCCTCAACGGCCGAGCGACGACCGCCATCGACACTCGACGTCGAGTCGTCGACCCCGCTTCTGACCATCGAATCAACGATCGGTGACTCGGCGCGGTGGATGGCATGGCATTGTGTATCGGAGGCCGCTGGACGACTTCTGTTTTAGGTCTTCTACTTGTGTAGCCTTTTCAATTTTCAGTTTTAAATTTTAATTCTTATGCATTGTGAGATTAAATTGTACTACTATAGTGTAGATTGCTAACTGTTGAGACATGAAGAAAGATGGAGATATCGCATCCATTTTTAAAAAATATACAACAAAGAAGAATACTTCTAAATTGTCTTCTTCCTCGATTGTGGTAAAGGAAACACACTGAAGAGCAAGACATCAAGGTACATGTTTGATCTATTATATTATCTATAATTGTATGGTATTTATTAACATTGTTACATTTACGATGTTTAGAAAAGATTTTTAAGTAGGACCACATATCCTAAATTCTAGAGGAGCGAGTCCCAAATTCCTGAAGATGAAACATCCTCCGTACAAAATAAGCAAGATGCAAGGAGAAGTGGAGATTAAAAATACATAATTGACTCTACGTCCGAGACCGATGAGACCAGACGATGCATTGGCTAAAGCTGACAAAGCTATGGCCACCACATTTTTCTATTATAGACAAAATTATGGCCGAGCGCTAGCAATGCCAGGTCGCTATATTATTTATACGTCCAAACAAACAGGAATAGATGCACCGTTGCTAGGCACCAACGAGGCAAAAGTCATCCCCTCATTCCGACACCTGTTTCATATACCGATGTAATAATAACGTATCGATCATGACCGGGTTTGGCAAAACAAAGCCACTCGTTCTACCATACACCATTAAATCCGCACCAACCTCAACCTTCGGCGAGCAAATAATTTGGAAGACCATGATCACAAGTGCAACTTAATCAGAGGTGTTCCGTAGGCACTGGGACTTAGCGGACTGAACGTAATCTCTAGTCAGTGTACCTTTCTATTAACTATCCTCGTGAAGGCAACATGAGAACTCCTGCAGGAGCCCTCCTATTTTTTTATACATTCATGTTAATCAATCGTGATTAATAAAATATACAGGGTTTCTCTATTTCCGTGTGTTTGTTATTTTGTTTTAATCAAACAGTTTGTATTATATATTTTGTCAAATTTTGGGATCGATCCAACGATTGGTTTCGAAAAAACACATATTTTTAAAGAAGTATTGACTTGTTTTTAGACCGATGGTCAGACCATCCAGGTCTCAGTCAAACCGACCCTAGAAGGTTGGATAGGCTGCTCGATGTGTGTTCTATTGGCTTTTGAGATTGGGTGTGTTTTAATCTATCAAAGTTTGATTATTATACTTATGCTCACATAATCTACCATGCATCTCGTTTTGTAGGCTTAGTTAATTGTATTCGAACCTACACAAATACTATGTTTAACCATTTCAATTCATGGATTTCCCGTGGAAGAGATGAAATGAAAGTAATTCCCATTCTGGTCGCATGGAGAGGCTAAGAAATTGTATTGTCGATGCATGTATAAATCCGTGAAGTATTAAATGTTTGTAGTAAGCGTAATTGTTGGATCCAATACTTGTTGGCACTAGGATATGATGCACTGTAAATGGAGTCATGTACTCACGACTTCACTGGCACAAATTTTGTGCTAGCCCCCTATACAATTCTACTGTTCATACTATATACTCCCCCCATTCTAAAATATAAGCATTTTTAGCATAGTAACAAGTCAAATATTTTTAACTTTGATTATTAATATAAAAAAATCAATCATATAAAATTGATGTTACTAGATTTATTATTAAACAAATTATCATCATATGCAACTCTTTTTTTAAAACATTTTCCTTTTATAGATATTATTGGTTAAAGTAGCATATCGGAAACCATGTCAGAGTCTAAAAACGATTATATTTTGAAACGGAGGGAGTATTTATCAGTGTATAGCATGTGTACACATAACCATTGGATAAATGAAATGGAGCTGTGGTGCATGCACACCTGGCGAGATACATCGAATGGACTCTAGCCAATCGACAAAACACACTAATGTTCAATCCCGTAGGAAAACTAGAACAGGAGAATTCCATATGAAAATTCATTATTGTTTCATATCAAGACAGATATAGTGGAATTATATCTTCTATGCAAATCAAATACAGATCTTATCAGGAAAGGAATTGGAATCATAATAATTGGGTGAAAATAGAGTGTACGTTGTGTTAGAAAAGTAGAAAGTTCGACACCTTTGTAACCAACAACATAACCAGGGGCATCGGCCATTGAATTCTCCATCCCGAAGAATGGTAACCTCCTTGAACAGTGTATATTGCCCCTGTCTTTTCGTCCTTAATTTTAATGCTAGAGGAACCTACAAACGAAGAAACAAGTCAATTACACATAAATTAAATTAGTTAACAAGTCATTAGATATTATTTCCTCTATCCCATAATATAATATTTGTGCGCAATTTAAGATTTAATTTTTAAAAAACATTTAACTAACAATTAATATAACATGAATTGAATTTTATTTGCTGAAAATAATATCATTCGATTAACATTTGAATTTAGGTTATATTTCTGTTGGTATAATACAATATGAAAAAATATAAGCTAAAAATTAATTTTGGAGACCGTACTGAGTTTATCATACCTCATATTATATAAGCTAAAATATAGATAAATGACACACTAGTAAAGATTAGGAAAGAAATACGAGCCTACGTAAATGACGGCAAATGTATTATCCCCCTCCCGCTCAACTTTCCAGCCGTGCATGCCTTCACTCTTTTGTATGGCCACTAATCCTTATCTCCTGGGGATGGAGTGCGAATACCGGACAGTAGTTGACGGACAGCAATGACAGCGGCGGCAGCGGTTCCAGTGACTACAGCTTTGGTGGTGGCATTGGTGATTGCGATGGCAGCAGCTAGTTACATGTGCTAATGCTGATGAGATAATCACATTTTGTGAAAGGACATGTCATGTTTTGTGTGAGGAACAAGTGATTTAATTATGAGCAAATCACTGAAGATTAAATCAATTTCTTAGAGATAAGGAACAATCTATAGGAAAATTATAAAATATTAAATTTCCAAAACCTAGGAAATTAAAGCAAAATATAAGATGTGAATGGTTCAAATATAAAACCTAGTTAGGAACTTCCGATGTTCAAATTGGAAGTTCAGATTGTATTAGCACTATCAAACGGTGAGCTCTTTATGATCCCAAAAGTCAGAAGTTTCCACAAGTTCCAATCAGAACTTTCGGTTTTTCTTAATGTTATTAATTAAATGCTGTATTTCTGCACAAATTTCTTCTTCCAACCCATCAAGGAATTAGAACTAGGTGGAAGTGCACCTGCAATTTTTTTTTATCAGAGACAAGTTCTGATTTTGCCCTGCGATTTCTTCAAATTGCTATACACGCCAACTGCTACCTGTGTCATCACTGAGCTCCAGTTCGCACCAATATACCCAAGAGATTTCTCATCTGAATATGATTATTGGAGCGTTGTTGGTCGTGCCTAAAATTTGGGAGAGGGTTTTGGTACCTGTTAGAGAGCTTTGTTTTTGATTTATACCAAAGAGTAAATCTCACTTAACCACGAATATTATTATAATCTAAGTTGTACAAAATCACACGATTTTTGTCATGTAGCACGTAACTTTAGATATTCTGGCCATAAAGTTTCACAAAACCACGGTATTGATCATTTTGACTTTGATCAACCACACTTTTAAGTTCTACAATCACATCTTAATTAACTTTATGAGTGTTTTATCCATTATATAAATGTTATATGCACGTAAGTAAAGCCTTTTTAAATATGAATATAGGAGTATACAAAATTGGGTTTTCTAAAATTTTAGAACTATAATTTATAATTTTTGAAGTTATATGTCATGTACTAAGATTCTTATGGTTTTGTGCAAGTTGGACCATATATAATAGGAGGGGTTTTATGAAATTTAACTTTTGGGAACATGTTTATAGGACTCTTGGAGATGTAGTAGCTTTTCTTTCCCTAGTCTTATTGTATTCTGCGAACCTTATGTACGAAACAAAAATGTAACAGGCTGTGTGTAGTCGACCATCCTTTAATCTAAAATCACACTTCTTTTTAGCAATTTTGGAAAATAATTTGATATATGTCGCACAGAAATTAACCTTTCAAAGCATAATTCGGATGGATGATCATGCACCGTACTGTACATGCATTGAGTTAATTGATCTCCATGAAACAGTATATTATATATATGTATTGCATTCTGTCGATCTTTGGATAAAGTCGTGGTGGTTGTTATCAATCGATCGGTTTATTAGATTTTACTATATGCCCCTTTAAATATGTTATGGTGCGCAGCCCGGCCAACCAACCGTAAGCCACCCAGGTCACATTGGGCCTGCTCCACCACAGGCCCAACCGGAACCACAACTTTAAGTCCTAGGGCTACACAACCCAAAAGACTAGTCTGATGGGTGAGGACCGTCCCCACCTTATAAGTCGTGCTCTCCCATCATTAATTACCGATGTGGGATTAAACCCAACAATCTCCCCCGTCACACATCGGGCCCGACAATCTCCCCCGTCACATCAACCCATGCGACCTCGAAGACTTGTTACCTGGCCTCAGGCCCAACAATCTCCCTCGTCACATCAACCCATGTGACTCCGAAGTCTTGTTACCTGGCCTCTCCACCATGTGACCAATGGAAATTGTGCCGGATTCCAAATATGGGCTCTGATACCACTTATTAGAGTGCGTGTAACGCCCCGATTTTCGTTCGGGATTAAAAATCATTAAATAATGCATTTTCTAGAAATTAAATAAAAGTTAAAGCAATTTAATCAAGTGAAATATTGGGAGAATTAAAATTTTCCCTTAAAAATCATTGGCCGAGAATATTTTGTAATATTCTTTGTGCCCTAAAACGCTCTCCGGATTTTTCCGTGAATTTTCGGAGCTCAAGAAGTAATTATAATAATACAAAGTTCATTTAACCAATTAGAATAAAAAGAAAAGAAATTAAAATCTCCCTTTCTTTGTCTTTGGGCCGCCCCGGCCCAATTCCCTTCCCCTCCCGCGGCCCGCGCCCTCTCTCTCCCTTTCCCGGCCGGCCTCCCTCCCCTCTCTTGGGCCGTCGGCCCGTTTCCCCTCTCCCTCGCGAAGTCTGTTTTACGTCCCCCTTCCAACTCTCCCTCCCTCTCTCCCCGATAGGTGGGACCCGTGGACCCCACCTGTCATCCCCTTCCTCCAGCTCCAACTGCCGCCATGGCCGCCCGAGCCGCCCCACGACGCCGCCGTTTCCGCCCACCTCCACCCCGCGCGCGCGCGCTCGTCCGTGGGACCTCGCCGCCCACGTCCGCGCCGTTTTCCCCCACCTCTCCCCTCCAAAACCGCCACCCACACCCCACGATGCCGCCCACGCCACCGGCGGTTGCCGCCCCGACTCCGCCTCTCCCGGGCTCGGTCCGGCCTCCCCTCCCCTATAAAAACATTCCCCGCACCTCCCTCTCCATTTTCCCCTCTCTCCCGAGCCCTCCCGTGCACGAAAACCACCCCGCCACCGTCGCACCTCCCGCCGCCGCTCACCGACGACCCTCCAGCCGGTCGCCACAGCCGCTCCCACCACCGCCGTTCCGCGAGACCGCCACCAGCGGCTTCGCTGCGTCGTGCCGCACCACGGTATCCGCTCCATTTCCCCTCTCCGCCTCCGAAGCACCGTCGCCACGCGCACCACCTCCTTCCACCGCCGCCGCTGACTCCAGCCGCCGCTTGGCGCCGCTCCTAGCCACCCCAAGTCTCGCTGTCGCCGCTGCTCGCTTCGCAGCGCCGAGGAGCACCTCGGCCGCCGCTTTTCACGGCCGGGATCCCGCCGGAACACGGTTCCCCTCGAGCCGGTGAGCATCCGCCGCCCTTCTCACCTCCGACCAGCGATTCATGCCGCTGGGAGCCCTCTCTCCCCCTCCTAACCTCTCCCCATCCTCCCCAGGTCCTTCCGGCCGCCGTCCGCCGGTTCCCGCTCGCGGAACACCGCCGGGCCGCCGTTCCGCCTTCGTCCCGAGGAGCGCCGACGCCGAGCTCCCCCGCCTTTCCCCGCCCCTCGTCGCCGCGTTCTTGGTGAGCTCCTCCTCTCCCTCCTTGCCTCCCTCCTCTGTCTCCCGTGCGCGCTGCCGCGCCGGTGGCCGCCGCCGGCGACCACCGGGCCGTGCGTCGCCGCCGTTAGGTTGGCCGGCCGGCTTGCCGCCGCCCCGCTCGCCTGGGCCGCCCGGATCCCCTTGCCGCGCCTCACCGCCGCTTTCTCGCGTGTCCCGGCTGCGCCGCCTCGTGGCCGCCCGATCGGCTTTGGGCCGATCCGGGCCGTCGGTTCCCGTGGACCGGCGGTGGACCGCCACGGTGGTCCCGGTCCATGGTGGACCGACGCCCTTGTGTCACTGACCGGTGGGGCCAGCCTGTCGGCGCGCCCTTCCCCTTTGATGACGTCAGCGGGGTCCATTTCCTTTGTAAAAATAAATGATAATTGCGCAATAAATCGAGTTTAATTCTAGAAATTCATTTAAATGGCTCAAAACTTCTAAAATTCATACCTAATTCATTCGAACTCCGAATTTAGCCATTCAACTTGCAAAATTCATCTAAAATTGAGCTCTACATGTTTGTTTAGTTTTTATGTACTGTTTTCTTGGTTTTTATTAGAGTTTTCCCTCGTTTTGCGTGCCAGCGTGTAGAATCCGTCGTTTCGGAAGTCCGCGGTCGCGAGGAAAAGAGTTCGGAAGATTGTTTTGAAGAAGCAAGGCAAGTCACACATTCCCCTTGAGCATGTTGATCCCAATTTATAAATGTTTTACCGTTTGCAAATAAATATGCATGTTTTGCTAATTACATGGGATCTGGGTATTACCTATCTACTCGCTTGTGCCATGTTTACTTGATATCTGTTCTTTGTCAACCTTGGGTAATAAATCGACTAGCTCATGTTACATATGTGACCTAGCTAGAACTATATGCTTAGCCATGCTTAATTACCACTAGCTCAGTTGATGGGATAATTATAGTTTTAGACCTTTTAGTATCAGATGAGCTGCGTGCTCGAGACATCTGGCCATGCTTCATGGTCGTAATTATCCAACTAAAATGCGACTAAATGGTGGGCTGTGGGTGCATGGTTTTGCTAGTCGCTCCCATGGCAATTAAGGACCGGTTCGCGGGAAACCCTGGAAGAATTCCTCGTACTTACCACAAGCCAGCGTGGGCAAAGGCTGGGCTTGTAGTGTAGCTTTCCTCTAGCCGACGCATCCAGGCAAGGGTGGGCGTGATGGAGCGGGGCGGGCCCTGCGACGGCCTCTGTCGCTTCCGGATTCACCTAGGCACGAGAGGGGACTGCCCGTTGCCCGCTGGGGACGGGGGTGAAACCTGAGGTGTGGTGTGCTTGGCTAGAGGGGGTTATGCGAAGGGTCCTGTCACGGCCTCTTTCCGATATGTCGTGGTGGCATGTCGGCGCACGGAAACGTGTCATGGGGCTGTGTCTTGTGGGTACAGTTGTACACCTCTGATCAGAGTAAAACTATTCGAATAGCCGTGCCCGCGGTTATGGGCGGTCGACCAGATTCACCGTGATTAGTCTCACACTTAATAAATCGACCCAATGCTCTGTAGTTCAGGTGGGTTGGTTGGGCCTGTTCAACGTGGTGTAGCGTTGATCAGTGGAGATTTAATGTTACTTTAAGTACTCCACCATTTTACTGTTTTTCTCAATAAAATGTTTTACAACTGCCTTTATGCAATTAGCCACAAACCGTCCTTGTGTCCCCTTGCGCGTCTGCATCGTTGGTGTGGCTTGCTGAGTACGGTGGTTGTACTCAGTCTTGCTATTATTCCCCCTTTTCAGAAGTGTAGTGCTTCTGAGCTGAAGACGAGGTTAGAAGACCAAGGCTCAGACCCCAGTTGAGTTTTGCCTGTGGAGTGGAGCTGAAGCACCGCTAGGATCGCCTTTTTCCGCTGCTGCTGCTTTTGTTTCGGTGTGAGGACTAAGTGCCTCTTCTATAAGTATTTTACGCTTTATTTACGTTTGGAACTGTGTATTACTTGTCGTTTTGTGTACCCTGGCTTGTCCTGGACAGGGATTTAATACACAAAATAGTCTGGAAATTTGGGCTAAATTTCTGGGCGTGACAGTGCGCAACCCAGACCACCAACCGTGGGCCACCCAGGTCACACTGGGCCTGCTCCACCACAGACCCAACCGGAGTCACAACTTTAGGTCCTAGGCCCACACAACCCAAAAGACAAGTCTGATGGGTGAGGACCGCCCCCACCTTATAAGTCGTGCTCCCCATCATCAATTACCGATGTGGGACTAAACCCAATAAAATACATTCCTACGGGATTTATAGAAAGAGAGAGAGGGAGAAAGTTAGTTGCTTTCGTTTATATATATATATATATATATATATATATATATATATATATATACATATATATATATATATATATAGACACACTACAAAATACCCGTGCGTTGGAACGAGTGAAGTCTATTTTAATCATATTATTGTTATATGGTTTAGTTAAGATGAAATTCACTGTACGAGTTCGCTTGGATATATATTTTTTAGAAAATCATGAGCTGCAGTTAGGAGTCCGATTGTCTCAAGTTAGTATCTGATTCTTTATAAATAGATTTCTTATATGATTCCTTTTGTATTACCAAAAAAGTGAATGATCTTAAAAACCGACTCAAATACGGATATGTATTTCCAAAAGCAAACGAACTTAAAAACCGACTCATACACGGATGACCTACCAAAATACCGACAAAAACATCTTCAATTTTTATAACCGACTCAAACACGGATGACAGACCGTGGAAACATATTCAATTTTTATAATAGTATATATATATATATATATATATATATATATATATAGAATAACTATTCTATACCCCCCTCCCTCCAACCCACCTCCCCTCCCTCCAAGGGGGCAAAACCCACCCCCCACCTCGGTCAAAGGTCCCCTACCTCGGTCAAACCAGCCTGGTGCTTTCCCCACCACCTCCACTCTTCTCAGCTCTCGTCTCAGAACAATGTAGTAACGTGATGTTCATCGTGCAGTAACACCATGTCTTACTTGCAGTAACGATACTGAAATATCATCATAATATAGTCATGACGGATCTACTTTTGATAAGCATTTTTTTTCTAACATCATGGTGCAAACGGGTTTTAAAAATAGTGCATGATGTGAGAGATATTACCCTTCAAAGATTGGTTTTTTAAAATTTAACTCTCCACAAGCAGTAATACTATAACATAATTATTGCTATTGTCTACTATGTGTTACTGCAACCACATCATATCGTTACTACAAGATGTAGTAACGAGTATAAGTTGCACAATAACATAGTGTGTTACTGCAATTACTTGATAACGTTACTGCAAGGATATATATAGTAAGAAAAAAAGTGCAGTAACATGTAGAGAGGGGATTTGGCTCGCTTTACTCGTGGGGCAAGGGTAGAGCGAACCTTCAAATATTGGTCTTTTGAAATTTAACTCTCCACAAATAATAATACTATATCATAAGTGTTACTACTTCCTGTTGTATGTTACTATAATCCCATCACGATGTTACTGTGAAAGTGTGGTAAATACTATAAGTTTTGCAGTAACAAAACTTATTACTGCAATTCTTGAATAGTGTTACTACACAAACTTTGTGGTAACGTGTACCTGCCATGTAGTAACACTTATACTTTTGTGCAGTAACAAGTATATGGTTAGCATGTATACTTTTAACCCATACATTTTTGTTTCGATTCCTTGTTTACTACAATTTCACCATGATGTTACTACCAAAACTACAGTAACGTCCTATATGTTTTGTAGTAACATATACTTTCATAGTAAATGAAAATTTGAATAGAGGGTGCGTCGGGAGGGTGAGGGGAGAGAGGTAAACCATCAAGTAAATCTCTATGGAATCGTTAAGCAGATGTAACATTAATCTTGTGAAAATTATGTAGTAACAATAGTTCTTACACGACGTAACAACCTATATGTTTTGCAGTAACCAAGCATGTTACTATAATTCCGTGATGACTTTACTACGAAAATGTAACATGATTGATTTGCATCTTTGATGGTGCTAGAATGAATCTACCATAGGTTATTCTTGGTCAAACCCCTATGCGGACACAACGCTCACCTAGTTAAAATTGTGTAGTAACACTAGTGCTAGAGAGAAGTAACGGCTTATGTGTTTTCCAGTAACCAAGCGTGTTACTACAATTCTATAGTGATGTTACTACCGCGGTGCTAGAATTAATCTATCATATTTTTGGCTTGAATAATATAAACGGTAGGTGATATCAGCAGCAGGATATAATAGTTAATTTTAATGAAGCTTGAAAACATATAAGCGTTAACTTTTAAATAGAAATCTCTACTGGATCAAGTGGTTAGAGTTGCATACTATGAAATACGAGGTCCTGAGTTTGAACCATAACTTCTCTGTTTATTTTTCTGGAGGAGGGCTGACCGCCGGTTTTTTTATTTTTCCACTAGAAGAGGGAGGACCGACCGCTTTTTCTGTGAGGAGGGCTGACCGCCGGTTTATTTTGGAAGATGAGGCCGGCGATTTTCTTTGGAGGGAGGGATCGCGACTCGCGAGAGGGCTGGTCATGGGGACGCCAAGCTAGCTTGAGCTGAAGTCATGTCGCCCATGCCTTATTTCAACGCCGGCAACACCAAACCCGTTGCGCTGCCCACTGTTGTGTGCTTCTGTTGTTGTTTTTGCTACTATCAGCCAAGGACATAGGAAGGCTAGGCAAGGAGTAGGATGAAAGGAAATATCGAGCAGAGAAGGACAAGACGAAGAACAAATTTTGAGATTTCTTTCGGTTCTCCAGTTCGATCACGAATCAATGGGTAAACCTCCGGGGAGAGCGCTATGCGTCGGACGTCCGATGCTCTAGGGAAAAATCGGACGCTGACGTCAGCATGACGTCAGCGCCCGATTTACGTGCAAAACTACTTTTAAACTGATTTTTCTCTTAAATTACTTATCCAAATCATGATCCGATTACACCATTAAATTCGTTGCAATTAAATCTTCAAAACAAGACCACATATGGATATATTCCGATGAAAAAAAAATTAGCTTATTATTGAATTATTTTTAAATGTTGCACGATGTTCCATCAGGTATATCGGAATTGTTTCACTAAGTAGATCAAAAATGTTTCCCTCGTTTAAATCTGGTGTTGTTTCACCTTATGTAAAAACAATGTTTCAGTAAATAGCGGAAGAATGTTTCAGTTCACTGCAATATTAGATCTATACATAGTGAAACATTATAAGTACACTAGGTGGAACATTTTTCGGTGAAACAAAAAATGAAACGAATTTCTTTAATTGGAGGTTTCCAAAATACGTGGGTTTTTTGTTGCAATGAAATATTTCAGTTCACTGCAACATTAGATCTATCCATAATGGAACATTGTGAGTGCACTAGGTGAAACATTTTTTTGTGAAACAAAAAATAAACCAAATTCCCATAATAGAGGGTTTTCAAACTATGTGGGTGATTTATTGCAACGGCGCGTTCCACTGCAACATTTGATCCGTACACAGTGAAACATCATGAGTACACTAGCTGAAATATTGTAAAACTACTGGTTGAAACATCAAAATTGACCACATGCAACATTAAAAAAATCAATAAAAAAATTAAAATACTTTTTGTCGAAATATAATCATGTCTGGTTTTGTTGTAAAGATTTAATTGTAACGAATTTAGTAGTGTAATCAGATCGTAGATTAGATAAATAGTTTACGATAAAAAATCTTTTGAAGAAATAAGCAAAGAAAAGATTCTTTGCATGCTGTAGTGGCAGACGGCGTCCGATTTTTCTCCACCCGTCGGTCGTCCAGGTGCGAGCATTTTCGTAAACCTCCTGCTGCTAGATGCGTAAATTTGAAATAGGAATGGCTATTGGTTGCTAAATAGTTAATCAAATTCATTTTTCCATATAAAGTACTGTTTTGAAATATGGTATTTATTCACAGAGAATTATGATTTGTATTCTAAAAAGAAGTTAGTCCTTTTATTTTTTTTTACGGGAGTTAGTCCTTTTATTGATGATATATTTCTAGCGAAAACTGGCTTCTTTCTATTCGGTAAGTGTTTTAAAAGTTATAATTGAAACTCACAGGATCCAAAACCTGGTAGCAATTCTTGTTGTTAACTCTTTACACGATTGATATAAAATAGAGTTAACAAAATGAATTGCCTCTATTTTATATTGGATATCCTCTTAGCACATTTACAACAGAGGAGTGGCCTCTGGGAGAGACACTATAAAAACCGATTTTTCTGAACATAACTTTTTTTAAAGAGGACATAAAAACAGGCCCGCATATAAAAAGTTTCAAATTTGACACCTAGAGTAAGAACAAAAAACATGGTAAAAATTAGAAAAGACCTGGGCTTGCCATGCGAGGCCAGTCTGACTGCTGCCACAGTGCCAGTTAGACCGACCCTGATTCCGAGTCTAATTTAGTGGTTCACGGGTTTTCTTACTTGGGCTTGATATTATATACCTAATTTAACGTGAAAAGGACCCTGTGGAGCAAGTCCAATCCTCCTATAAATATATGGGCTAAAGCCGATTGAAACATCAACCAATCAATCGTCAAAATCAATTTATTATCCAAACCCTCTATATTCTTCATCTCCCTCCTTGCTACCTATACCAAAGTCTATTCTCCTAAACCCCCAATTATTCATCGTCTCTTGTCTCTATGGTGTTATAGGACGTCCTGGCTAGCCTGCTGAGCCTAGGACAAAACGGTGCACATGCACCCTGACAGGGTCCCTCCCAAGTGTTTGTTCAGCGGCATCTACCCAATCTCTACAGTGGCACATCTCAGGGTGTTACTGCAGGTTGCACATAACGTGCTCAAGATGTCGCTGTGTAATTCTACATCAAAAGCAGCCAGTATAAATCCCTATGCAAAAATCCATTTTCACAAACAGACCTATTAAGAGACACTCCTTAAAAAATAGGTCTATTTTCGCTGATGGTCCAATTAAGAGGCCCGCCTGCAAGTTTTCACACCCAGCCGGTTCATACTTCCTTTATGATTTACTCCCCCGTCCATCACCTCTCCTCCCGCATCTCCTCTCCGTACTCCCCCTTCCTCTCCCTACCACGTTTGGCTCCTCTCAGCTCTACTGATGATGGGAACATGCAAGCAAGCGCCAACGGGTGGTGGCACCGTCCTTAGGAGCGGCAGGAAGGGGCGACGATGACTAGGGCGATAGTGATGGAGGTGGCGGCCTCAAGGCAGCGGATTAGGTGGCACCGCCCTTGGCCCCGGGAGAGGCGGATCCATCATCACCGGGCAGCCCCGCTACGGGATCCGCCTCTGCCAACAACACGATGGGCGACAACAACAACTGCGCGGCTACGGTGACTACGACAATAGTAAAGGCTTCAAGGGGAGCGGATCCACTCGTCCCAGTCTCAGGAGCGATGCTGGTGAAGGAAAGGCAAGGGATGGCAGTGGAGGTGCAGGATCCACCGCCCCGCCCTGCGATGGGTGGATCTATAGAGGGTGGTAAAGGAGTGCTGAGGAGAGGCGGCAACGGCTTCTGGGGCAGCGACGATGTCATTGGACTGTGCCGGCGACGACGACAGTACGAATGGGAGCTCGGGTTTCTGGATTTTTTTTATTTTTTTTAGATGGACGGCATTATGCAAAAAATCTGTTTTCGCACACGGTTCAGCCACCTGTTTGGGAAAATACCGATTTTCATAGACACCTCAGGGCAGGTGGGCCTCATAGTTGTTTACAAATTTATATTTTTACTGTTTGTAAATATGGTTTCTGTAGGAGAGAACATGACTCGTAGAACCGTAGATGAGACTATTGCACAAGTCACTTCCTCTATAAAATTTTGCATTCCAACCCTTAACTATTTCACCCTTTTAGTCCCTTTATTTACTAAAAATGTTCAAATTTTACACTACAAACCTTATGGCACTAAGTACTATCATACATGTACCATTTCCTTACCCTTGTCCCGCTGGCCATTCTCGAAAGCATCACATTTTCCTCACCCTCATCTATCTCCCTCACACAATTACTCCACTCACCGCACATTGGACACTGATCCCAAATCTGCCTACACACTGATACCATCGCCATCCCCATTTCCTCCAAAGCACCAGCATCGTTGTTGTCCCTTATTGGTGATATGCCCTAGAGGCAATCACAGAGATGATTGTGAAACATACTTTGTCTAGAATTATAATGAAGTGTTCCTTGAGATAGATAACTTACTATTGATCAATGAGTATGTGACTTATTCGTGATACTCTTCATCTAATATGTTACTATTTCTAAATCATCCTTGATTGTATATCAAACATGGTATCATGATTCTCAACAAGCATATTGGCTAACTTTAGGTTGTTAAATGCTACTGCACGTAACTAGATGGCTATAAAGGAAGTCTCTAGGTCTGTTATGATATATGTAGTGCGTGTACACGAACCTATAGGGTCACACACTTAATGTATTGAAATGACTTGATTGGATAGAGATCCAATAGTGGCTCCATATGGATAGGGATCTAGGTAAGCGTCCTAATGGTCCTTGGAGGTCCAATTAGAAGTTCTATGCATTCAAGGGCGACAGTTGAGGGGGTAAATGAGACATGCAAGTACATGAACCATCATGATAAACCCTAGCCGCCCTTGCACTCACGAGCCAAACACTAGCTGCAGGTAGACGTGTCTGCACACAACGTTCCACGCCTAGACGTGTGGATAGCAGTAGTCACTCCTATGGAGTGCGAGGTGCGAGGAGAAAATGTTCATGCGAGGAGGATATGATCAAGTTGTTGGGATTGACTACATCAAATATGTTGTCCGACAGTTTGTTGAACCGGTTTGCTGTGCTCCAAATCTTGTTCCGCTGCTCGGCATCTCGTGGTTCCTGGTTTATATGGTAAGAAATTTTCTTTTAAACTATCATAGCCTACCCATAACCCTACATACCAATCTACTCTCACGTCAGGACCGTCGTTGTCCTCCTCTACTCCCAAATCACCACTGCCATTGCTGCCTCCAACTACTTCGATTCACTGTGAATGCTGCCATCCTCATTTACTTCAAAGCTTTGAGTCATCACTCTTCACCAATCACCACCACCTCCCCACACTGACCGTCCCCTCCCATGATTGAAGGGCTTGTGGTAACATGGATGACGGATCGTGAGCAGCACTCCATGGAGTTTGTGCATCGGGCTGATGAACTCTGTGGTGCCGAGGGCTGCTCGGCTGAAGGACGATGTTGATGGCACAGATCAGGCGATAAGCTTGGCAGTGGTGTGTCACGCTTGACGGCTGTGGCACAGATCTGGCAAAGAGATCGGCCGATAAGCCTTATATCAATGCAGATCCAACAACTGGCCCAACAATGGTGCAGATATGGTGTCAACGTGAGCAGCAGGGTGGCTGTGGTACTGATCCAACAATGAGATAAACACCTGGAGATGCTTGCCCCCACTGAGCTCTCCCCATGCCGTTTCCTCTGTGGTGTTTAGCATCGTTTTATTCTCCAAAGGAATGTGCCTCAGTGAGTGTACCCTGACACTACTGCGAGCCACTGCTTCCACCTCCCCTCTCCTCCATGACAGCATGCCTCCTACATGGACTTGTGAGGCCACTCGCCAACATAGTGGAATGTAAATTAATATATATAATTTGAGTGGTTTAAAAGTTATGACAAGAACAATAAGTGAACATATATAGTTTTGCTAGTTTCTCAGAACTCAGGTTTTTGGGCTTTCAAAATTTATATTGACCATTTTAGATGTAATATTTTTCACGAGCCTGACAAGAAGTAGATTTGTTCTTTAAGTTTGAAGGGTTCTGGTACAGCTGATAAGACTTTGGGATATTACCATCTTTAAGTTAATTGTGTCATGAACTTGTTTTATGTGTGATCATTCAGCAGTTTTACTCTATTCAATTCACAATATCTATTTTATGTTTTTAACCGATCTAACTATTTTATAATCCATATGTGTATCATTATTATTGTTTATTATTGTTGCATGCTATTAATCCTCTTATATGTCCATCTTTTCAAGTTCATGATGTTATTCTCCTTAAATAAATTAAGTGCCACTTATAGTCATGGAAGTGTATCTTCGGTTCTTTATTTATGTTCATGTTGCTAGGCACTAGGAATGTTTACTTGACTTCAACGGTAAATGCTAAAATACAAATCAAGATTGTCCACAATAGAAACTACTATTTCAGTTTATGTTTGATTCATATAGAAAATATTTTCTTCTAATTCATGTTTGTCTAGGATGGAAACTACTATATCATGAACTTCCGTCTTTTTCCATTGAAGGAAAAATGTTTCACATAAAGGAAATTCAATTGTCTGTTGTTATAAAGGAAATAAGAATCTTTTTATTTGTCAGTTGTTTATTTGTAGGTCATTGTGCGTATGTTTCAAAATACTGAATTATACTTGCTATTTTTTTTTGATTTTGCAAGTTATTGAATACTTCTACATATAATTTTGTAAAGTTTTAGGAATTGAAAATGTTTGTCATATTTAGGTCTGGAATTTGTTGTTTGAACTTTTATCCATATGAAAGAGACTATATTTTGACTAATTAAGAGTGGAGTTATTAGAACTATAGGATTGCCACCCAAGGAATCTAAACAATCCCTTTTAATAAACTCTAGACATACATTGGTTTTCTCTTTGTTATTTGGTGGCTACCAGAGGCAGGAAAGCCTGAATTCAGCGAGCCCATGCTCATGTATCAGCGCGAGGAGGTTGCCCTTTCTTTCTGGGCACCACTTTTTTTTCTCCACATGCTTTCCTAATTTGGAATGTTTGTACATAAAGTTTATACAATCAAAGTTTATAGACCAAGTTTATACAATGAAAGTTCATACACCCAAAGTTTATACACATAAAGTTTATAGACCAAATTTTAAATGTTTGACAATTGGATTAAAATATTTCATACAGAATTTTGCTGCATTGAATGTTTATACACATAGATTTTATGTGTATAAAGTTTATACACATGAATATGTCTGAGCAGATTTTTCTTCTTTTGTTAGTATTTTTTTCTTTTCTAAAAATATATTAAATTCTTTCTTGAAAACCATATGATAAGAGGGGGGGGGGGGGCAAAGCCGTGCGTTGGGATGGGGGAGCATGTCTGTGCACGGTTGATCACATGTTAGATCCCCATTAAAGCATGCCTCCAAGAAAATATGGGCAACCGTTGTTGCGAGTGGGTATGCAGCCTAGTATTTGCACTTATATGCCTGGTAGCACCTACTAGCTCATGGGTCAAACTCCGGTGTGAATTTTCAGAGTTGGTTTAAGAAAAGGTCATTCGCTGATCCCTTGAACTGACCTACATATAATTACTTGCCGCCGTCGCAAGCAGCAATCCAAGGGCACACCGGGTGCACCAGCAAGTTTCCTTTTAGTTTGTCATATCCCTAGTTGGTAATTTCCTGTTAATTAGGTTATAATTTGATGTACTATTGGACAATAAATAAGGAATAAGAAGAAACTATCCCCTTCCTTGGACGGTGTTCACAGCATGATGATCCCTTGTCATCATGCTGGTGCCTCAGCATCCTAGGGCACTAGGGACTAAGCCTCATATTGGACGCTCGTACAACATTTGCAACCTCATTCACCACCTAAATTCTATCCATAATATATTGGTATTAGAGCACTCTTTCGCCGCCACCATCTCGATGTTGACAATTGAAGGCATAGTACCCCTCTTCGCCGAGATGGATGAAGTCTTGAGTTAGTTGTCCACCATAATCTACATACTGGACAGCCATGATCTCCACTTTCACAAAAGATGGATGAAGTCCGGGGGCATCTATCCACCATTAACCGAATACTGGAGAGCCACGATCTCCACCTTCCACACATCAAGAAGCATGGCTCTGGTAGCGGCACAGGAGAGGAGTCTTTTGTTCCAAACCAAGATCAGAGCACCAGTGGCAGTGGTGTTCTGCGGAACAACGAGTTAGAGTTCCTGCACTTCGATATGTGAGCAGTTCCTCCACGGGCACAAGGTCATGGAGGAGGACATGCTATGGCTGGGTTCTTACCATACAATTGGCAATGCTCAATGTTAGAACATACAGTTCGACAAAGAGGAGGCCGAACCATGCTGGCCACACTTCTCAGAAGGGGTGCGCCACATTTTCACTTCGGACTAACAGCCACAGATCTTCATCATTGGTCTTGGTGATCCCCTAAGTTATGAGTATTGACATCCGTCTTCAAAAACTAGACAATCTGGGGGAGACAACCACCAACTGCACACGTCATGACTAAGGGCACGTTAGCGACTTCATCAGCATCATGATCGTTGACCAAACTAACGTTGTCAGCTGCCAGTGCAATAGCGGTGGACAGCCAAGCTGTGACCGGGGAATCAGCAGCATGGTGGCAGCGACCACTGTCGTGACTGACATCTACGACTGCACAAGCGGGTTCATCTATTTTGGTATATTTTCACCATTCGTAACCCCTTCCCACCTCCCTCCGAAATAAATCCACATTTTTAGCTATAGTTCGTCTATTTTCACCATATGTACACTCTCCTCCTTCAAAACCCAGGCACCTACATAAGCCTAAACTCAGTCTAAAGCAGAGTAAAGAAGCAAGTGGTGACCCCCCCCCCCACCAAATTTTGGTGTAGCTTCGCATGGGAAAAGCATGCTGCTCGAGATTCGAATGCCACACTACAATCCTTGGTGGATTTTGGTTAGGCGCATTGCTTCCTGTTCACGGAGGCCAAGGCTCATCTCTTCCTGTGCACGGATTTTGGTTAGGAGCATGTCCATCAACGTTTCAAACCAAGATGGTTGGCATGAGTGTCCAAGTCCAAATGAACAACCAGGGGAGGATAAGACATACATGATATTTTAGTGTTAGGCTTGACGGGGCCCACCATATACCAAGTATTGTACGGAGTCAAGCCTGATATACGGAAGGTATTCTGAATAAGGAAAGAGAAGCAAAGTCCTACATGGACACTATAAGGACTAGTCGGATTGCATCCAAACTTGTCTTCCTAGTTCTACTTGGACAAGGGGCACCCAGGGATATAAATACAAGACCTCCTAAAAGGAGAGGCGGCACATCTAGACAGACCAATAGGAGTATGGCTATTACCTGTCTGTTAAGGTGCCTGAACCTATATAAAATTCCTTGTCTCCCATCTCTTTTACCTCAATCTCGCGTATACACTGGCATCAACGATCTGCATACTCTACAAAATATCGTAGGCGGGTATAGTCCATTAACAACGTCCATGTTACTTCAGCCCTTATGAAGTCTCGGGCATTTCATCAACAAGGTGGCCTACCACCTTTATCTGTTAGCTGACATCGCAGTGTGCTAAAGTGCTTCCATTGTTAGAATTACTTGCCACCATTGCAAGCTGCGATCCAAGATGCACCAGCCACCAACGGCATAGCAGCCGTCACATCCAGGATCAAGCTTAAGTTCATTTTAATTTGGTGTCCCTAATTGGTATTTTTTTACTATTAAGACCATAATTTGGATGTAACTCCACTCCTAAAAAGGAATGGATTGTGGAGGATAATCAAAGGGATAAACAAAGGTTTTTCTCTTTCCATTCCCTTCTCACTCTGGCCTGGTGCCTCAGCTTCCTAGGGTGCTAGGGCCTTGGCCACTAGTTTGGCAATTGTACAACCTTCACAACCTCGTTCACCTCCTAAATTGTAGCCGTAACACTATCCTTGCCATGGCTAGCACAACCAAGATGCAGGGGTATAGCTAGTTCAGCATCCAATGCATACTCCTTACTCCTTGCCAATGTCTTTATTCGTTGCCTCCATCTACAAGCCTCCATGCATCCTTCCTAGTGGGCTGAGGCCCTCGCTACCACACTTTATCGATAAAATTTGAACGAGTTGAAACTTACAATTGTGCTCTGTCCAGCCAATGGCTTGCTTTTCCATGTCATAGACGACCACCTTATTTGAGATGACCATGTCTGAAAAAAAACAGAACAATGGCTCTAGCACAAAAAAAATATGAAAAAGGAATTTTCTTTTGGACAGTGATATATGCAAACCTCCCAAAAGGATCTTATCCTTGTGTCCCAGTTTTCCAGCATCTTGGAATCCAAAGCAATACTGGTTACCCTGCTCCAAACAAGTCTAAGTGTGATGAACATATATCTCTAGACTTGCACTATAAAATATTAAGCAAAAGCATGTATACCAAACAGAGTAGCATGCATGACTGAAATAACTAACTGTCAGTTGATTGAGAATCGCAGAAGTCAGAACTCTTGTCCTCTACACATTTTCATGGAGATTATCAATTGGTTATGTGGTGCATCTAGTTACTTGGACCAAAATGGGACTCTTCACGTATGAAACAAGAACTAAAATTTGACAGCTGAAGGTGAAACTCTAAACCGTACAGTTACTTTTGGAGATATCATCGTCTATTTAATGTATATAGATTATTTATTATCTCTCTTGTAACTAATTAAACAATTCTCTACATTATACTGCCAATGGCGATGAGCCTAAGTTACTCTGTCAGTACAATTAAGAAAAAAATACGACACAAAGTGCATATATATTCAATTTAGCGAATGTTTGTTAATGGGTACCCATTATATGACTAGCACATATATCTATGTAGCACATGATGTGGCCCGCAATATGTATGGGATATAATCCATGGTTGGACTCTGAACTATTTTAGCATCATATAATTGTTTCATGTTTCATTTTTGTGATGTGTTGATAAATTCATCCCAAATTAAAGAGTCACATTCTAAAATGAATAATAGAAATAATTAAAAGCTTAAAAGAAATATCATACACTAAAACATGTTCAAGAAAAGTTTGAATGTGGCTTAGAGTACCTTTCTTAAATCCTCCATGCTCTAAAATGTCACCTCAGTTTTTCCTTGATTTTTTCAGAGCATCCTAAACTATTTTAATGCAACAAAAAAATTTCAGAGTTTATGAAAATAAAAAACCTAAAAACAAGCATGTCCTCTCTTTGGGCCAATTCTAGCCATCTGCTTCCTGTCCTCCTCCCTCGGCTCATGAGCAAAGTCCCCTCCTTCTCCTGGGCCTCCCTTGCTCGGCCTAGGTGGGCACGGCCAAGCTAGCCCAGGAAGTCGTTGCATCATTGTCTTCCACCTCCAATCCGCTAGTTCAGTTTCCCTCTCCTAGCTAGCACTAGCACCACCACCGAGGTTGATCTGCCTTGCCAGACGTCTCTCCTCCAAATTGATTTCAAAAATCATTTCCCTACTTGCATCTCTCCAATTCTGCCATATTTTCCCCACTATTAATTTGGCTTTATATCGCGGATTTGAAACCTCCCAATTCATAGCCGCCGTTAATGGCCCGTGGCTCCTCCCACGACCGTTCCCCTCCTTCCTCTCCCAGCCTATAAAATGGCGTCGTCTTCCTCCCTTCCATCCATTTTCGCAGCCACCTCGAGCTCTCTTGCTCTCCTGGCATCTCGACTGTGCCGGCGAGCTCCGGCTGCCCTTTCCAGTAGACCGACCCAAGCCACGTATGGAAGACCTCGGCGCTGCCACCCCTGGCCGCAGATTAACCTCCTATAACCCAGCAACCCCACCATTTTGCCTGGAAATCGCCGGAAGTTCCTCGTTGCTAGTGATCAGAGAAGAACGCCGTCTTCTTCCTCCTTTGGCAGTCCCTCCCGCCTTGCCAGAGCACCGCCCCGCTGCGTTAACTTGTCTCCCTTCGATGTCAGCCTTCGATTCCCTTGTTGTCCTCTTCCTCAACGGTGCGTTCTCGTCAAGTGAAGACCATCGGAATGCACCCGCGCCATCGACCCGAATGACATCACCACTATCTTCCTCTAGCCACTGTCCCCTCCTCGTCCAAGTGCTTCCCGTCGTCACCCTCACCACCATCTCCCTCAAGTCCGCAGCGCCAATCCCTCCGTTGTCCCCTCGTCGTTGACCAGTTGCTGTCATGGCTGCTCAAGCTCGCCATTGTCTTCCTTGCCAACAATTCCCTCCTCGCTATTTCAGTTGTCGACATGTTTGTGGCGAGAATCTGGTGTCCGCTCTTTCCCTCCTATTTTCCTTGCCTTAGGTGACTACCAGTCATGTGCCGCAGTCGCTGGTTATCGTCTCCATCCACATGTAGCTGCGTTTTCACGCACGTGACTGCTTGTTTGGTGTCATGTGGGATCCAGTCTTCAGTCTTTTCTCTGAGGCTTACACATAGGTGCACTTTTCCCGTGGATCGTCTCGGTGAACCTGATCCACAATGAACTAGCCGTCTGACCCGTGGGTCCTGGTTGTCAGTCGCTCAATCCTTTCTCTCCTCGAGCGATGTTGTGTTACACATAATTTATGGGAACAATAATAATTAAACAATTCGGAAATCTTAATTTAAACTACAGTTAAATTTTGGATGGCCGTATCTTGGCCATATGAGCTCCAACATGACCAGTTTAACTTTTGTTATAACTTAAATTACCCATGTATGTTGCTTTTATGTCTTGTTATCATTTATTTCTTAGAGTTGTGGCCTTGTTTTGTTGCTCCTATAGTTGTTGTCATTTCGGAGGTTCCAGTCATGCAGTTCATGTTCGTTGCTAAAGTCTCAGAAGTTTGTTTCGTTGAGCAAGGGAAGTCACACTCTCCTTATCAAATCCCAATTTACGGAAAGTATTTTAATTTAAATTTTTGCATTCACTTTACTAAGTTTATTGCGTTATAACTGTTTTACTTAGCCTTTCCTATATTTTTTGTTATTGCCTTATTTATTAAATATTGAGTAATTACCTTTGACAACCCTAGAAAACCATAACTATCTAGTGACTACTCTATGTGCGGTGCTTATTAGAGATTTTAGGATTATGCTTAGCAATGCTCTAAGAGAAACATATAGTTGTTTCCTAATGATTTAGACTTTGGGAATAACCATATAATCTTGATTAATGGTGGATTAGAGGCTTGTTGTTAGCCTGCACATGTTGGACTTCTTTTCATAATTCTCAAACTTGTTTTAGGTTGGGCTCAATATGCTTGGTTCTGTTAGTCGCACCTTGGCCATCATATATAAGGATCGTTCTTCGGACCTATGTTACAAAGCATATTCCTTACAACCACATGTCTAGTGGGTAAGGCTTAACTCATAGCTTAATATGGTCAGAAATAAAAAGACATGGATGATCAGAGTATAATCTATTCGAATAGCCAAGCCCTCAGTTATGGGCAAGCCTAGCAATGTCCCAAGTTAGAGATTTTATTTAATTAAACTGGAATGATTGGAACTGCAATTTGATGGCTTGGGTTAACGCATGTTCGTGCAAGTGTGCAGCTTGACTAAAAAATTTGACTAGATTAGGATCATGCTTTGAAATGTGTTTTAAAACTAAACTATTTAAAAATGGGTTTTATGCAAAAGTCAACATGTATCATTATTCCTTGTACCCATTTGCATTATGTGTGCATTTCTTGGTGTGGCTTGCTGAGTATAGTGGTTGCACTCATTCTTACTCAATCTTTCATCCTCTAGTCAGACAAGCTTTGAAGAAGTCTTAAGTGGAGTCCTAGCTTATAGCACTGTTGAGCGCCTGTGAAGATGGAGTCATACATCCTCTAGTCCGCTGTTGTTTTTCTTTTGTTGACAGACCTAATGTGCCTATATAATAATATAGATATCATCGTGATAATTAATAAAGATGTGTCTTTTGTATCAAGTCTGTTGTGGTGACCCCGGATTTTCCTACGATGGGGATTAATGCACTAGTGTTCGGAAATGGTATTTTCTGGCCATGAGAAGTTTGAAGTGTTAAGTTGTCAGAATTAATAAGACAAGGCAATACCAATTTGTGAACAAATTGTTATACCAACTTTGGTAGAGCATGGGGGTGAAATGTCATTACCTCATATTCAAGAAGGTAATCATATGGATACACGTCCAGGGTAAGATCATTCTTGAAATTGAAAGTTATCTTTGGAAATTTATCATCAACACTGCACAAGAAAACAACAACATAGTTAGAATAATCACAAAGTAAAATGGAATAATTATATTCTACCATCTGAAGACTAAGTTGCATATAATATACCCCATCCCTCAGAACTATGGAACAGTCTAAGTAATCCCAACATAAATAGGAAACCCTCTAAATAAACCCCTACTGCACTTTTGACATAGGTTTTGCTGCTGTAGCAGATGAAATAGCAGTTTATGTGTCTTTTACCGAGTAAATTGTATAATGAAAACAATTTCCACTACTGCTTCTCCATCGTACCTTATATTTTGTCTGAAACTCATATAGAAAAGCAAAAGTTTCTTTTATTTTTATTTTTACTCTAAGGTTTTGGTAATTTGGGCAACTTCACCCATTTAGAGTATTATTCAAGACTTAAAATTGTCCATAACAAAGCTTCGGTTTGAGTAGGCAGCGTTCTTTATTAGGTTATGACCCAATGGAAATTTTTAGAGAATTACTGGTTTTCCTCACGTTCAACAAATGGATAGGATACTTGGGTATCAAAACAGTGGTAATGTTAGCGGACTACTAACAATTGGAGTTATTTGATGGATAAAGTGGAATTCAGAGGCATTGAAAAGATTGAATTAACTCAATATGAATCCAATGAATCTTCTGGTATATAGTCCATTGGTGAATATAATGTCTCTGCACTATAGCTAAATTTTGTGTTATAGAGTATACCTTCCAAGAAAATGAAAACATTCAAAATTGTACATAGCACCCAAGGTTATATCCGGATGCTTGGCAAATACCTGCAATTGGTTGAGAGTTATATGTAAACGTAATTGCAAACAATTCTACCACTAGAAAAGAATAGCAGGTCTTTTGCCATACCGCAAGTATTAGTTCTGAATATACAATCTCTGGAAGGTACACCAAGGTTGTACCGCTATCAATGAATGTACCCTTTGTTTTGGTCGTTTCAAAAATATTGGCTGGAAGCTGAAGTGTTGTGCCAGCAACATCGATCGACTTGAGGTTCACAAGGTAATATACCTCACTATGTGATAGAATAGTGAATTGATGTGAGTTAGTGTGCGTGGTGTGTGAGTGGGCTCAAAAGTTCCAGATGCCTTGCTGCTTTTAATTTTCAGAAGATACAGATAAACATGATAAGTACTTCTATAAAAACTATACATATTCCCACAAATTTGTAAATCCGTGCTTTGGGTCTAGTGATTATTATACAGATTCAAAATGGATACTATAGCATTTGTTTGGTGGAAACAAGAATAGAACCAAACAAGGTTGGTTATGATCTTTGTGTTGGAATCACGAGCCTGGGTTACACGCAGAAAGACATGTATTCTCAAAAGGTTACAACATGTAAGAAGGCATACGTGCACTACAATACAAATTGATATTATATGCATATATCCCTACTTGTCATAAACCTAACATCCAACAGGGACTGGTGGAGAGCCAAGATCATGTACTAAAGTATATAAATAGGTTTTTTTTAAAATTATAGTTTAAGGTTCTAGCGATTCCAGCCTAAGAGCACCCTTCAGTCCATGTTGAAGACAGCCAACATAAATTTTCACATAGCTCTGTGCATTCAAAACTTTGAAACATTGCGCCTAAAAAGAACACTCAAGAACAATAACACATACATTTTTTTCACAACGTTTGTACCAGAGATGTACCACTTGACACAGTTCATGTTTAAGTGGATAAATGCATCCTATTTTAGGGGGTTGATAAATGCTTCTTAAACAAGTATACCAGAAGAAGCTATAACCAGGGTAAAATTATATGTATTTAAAGTAGATCCAAATTAAATTGTGACCATAAAAGAAACATAATAATTAATAGCAGAGAAGTACATGGTTAACTCACTTATTCTTTACTATAGGTGTTGTTTTTACTTTTGGCTCCACCACTTCTCCTATAGCAAAAATTCCACCACCATTTGTGGAATCAAGGCAATGAGAAAATATTTTCTTTGTCTTCCCTGCTGCAGCCAATTGTGATAGCAATGTCTGATTTGAATTGCCAAAACCAATAATTCCATCAATCGCTAGTTCTGAATTGTTTAAGCTTCCAGTTTGTTGTAAACCACACCTAGAAGCACAGGGGAGCCATTTCGTCGAATTATTATCACGGATTTGCCCCACGTCCCTAAAAATATGTTTGCTAAAAAATATTCTTCTACTGCATAGGCTAGATTACTTTCCAAGCCATTTGTTAAGATTGTTTCTCAAGTAGATAATCCACAAAAATAATCTAGTAATAATTTGTTTCAAACATGGCCTTAGTGGGCCAACTTATATAGTACACCTTCTTAGATAGCACAGCTACGATAAAACACAATTAATACAGCCTACCCACCTTATGGAGAACAAGGCATAAAAAATATCAAAATATACCTATGACCGCCATAACCAATTATTGTCATGTGATGAGTTCATCAGAGATTTACATGAAAAGAAAATAAATATATTTACACAAAACCCATAACCGGCATCAACGCTAATTTCTAAACCAGCAGAGGCCAGCCGACAGTAGTGATCTCGGCTATCAATACCGGTGGATGAACCGACAGCGATGCTCAAGCTATCATAGTGAATTCATATAGATTTGGTAAATGCCCAACCCGGCTGGCATGAAATGGCATTAATAGTCAATAATTGTTGGAACTATGCATGGCAACCCGTAGTGATGGGTGATAGTGATTAGCTCATGTGTGCTAGTGCAATAAAATACCATTCATTTGAAAAAGAACTAGTGTGTTGTGTGATGCAACATCCAATGGTAGCCCCCCACAGGACCATTCATATGAAAAAGAACTAGTGTGTTGTGTGATGCAACATCCAATGGTAGCCCCCCACAGGAGCATTAACTTATGCCATGTCTCTTCTGCTCCTTCTCTGGATTATAGCCATGAATTTGCTCAACGCCTCTAAAATTGAACATTCCTCTATTGCATGTATACTTATTGGTTCACTTGTTCTAAGCTATCTGTTGAATATATTTCTCAAAATATTTAGTCTATCCCTATAATCAAAGTAGATAATCCATAAAAAAATACAGTCAATAATCAATTTCAAGCAGGGCCTAAGTGGGCAAACTTATATAGTACGACTTCTCGAAAAGAATATCTACAATAAAAGACAATCAATACAGCATACCCATCTTACAGACAATAGTGAACAGAAAATATATGTATGGTTTAATTATTGCCATGTGATGCTGTAAAATAATGCTTCAGATTTAATAAGACAATACAACTACGGAAACTCCAATCACCATCGGTTCGTAGTTGATGCATCACTATCAGTTTTTGAACTAGAAGAGGTCATCCAGCAGTGGTGGACTCACCTACCACTATCGGTTGCTGAACCGACAGTGATGCTAGGTCTATCATAGCCCATACACATGGGTTGGTAGGGAAAAAATATCCAAGCCAGCATGAACCGGCATTATATATAGTTAATCACTGCTAGTCTATAGCAACCGTTAGACCGGCAGTGTTTGCCTACTGTGTACTAGTGCAATGAAATGCCTTTTGTATGAAAAGGAATATTGTAAGTGCCATCAATATGCAAGTGCTCGACTCTATAAAATGCCATCAACATACAACCACTCGACTCTATGAAATGCCATCAACAAATATGAGTCAAATTTGGAAGGAGTCCAAATTTGAAAAGATTGGAGTTTGATTTGTAAAGGGATAAGTTGTATACTTGTTCGGGTAGGTTTTCTATGAGATTAGAATTACTTATCCATGTTGAATTCGTGGCTTTGTGCAGCCACTTCAAGGTATAAAAAAAAGAGGGGTTGAGGCCTCTTGGTACCATTTTGTGAGATAACAGTTTTGAAAAAAAAAAGGGTTTAACCTAAATTTTGTGTATAGTCGAAAGTTGATAGATGAGTGTTACTGTTACAATTTGTGAGCACAATTAGAAGCAATAAAGTTGATTTACTTCTAAAAAATTGTTTGATTTGTGTTTTTCTTTGTTTCGGTAGTTAGACTAGTAGCATCCTTGCGGTCTGACTGGCGGCGCCACAGCGGTCACACAGGCAACTTTTAGATGGTTGGACCGGCAGTGTCAGGCGAAGGGAGAAGCAAGGCGATTGGACCGGTGACTCTACACCGGTCAGACCGACAGCACTAGAGCGGTCAGACCGGTGCACACAAGTTAGTCAACCAGACTTCATCGTGGACTCTGTAAGGTTAGAGGATTATTTTTATTCCATTTTGGTTTTTGGTGTACGTACCATTCACCACTCTCTGGTAGGTTTGGTTATTGTGTTTCAATCTTATAAATATGAGTTATATGTTATGCCACCATACATGTTATTTTTCTACCTTTTCTCCATCGCTGTGAACTAACCATTAAGGGGCCTATGTTGTCCTCTAATGGAAAGTTCATTTCACCATAAACAGCAACAGACACGAAAGTCTATCGAGAGTGTAACAGAGTTATCAAAGGTGTTTTGGTCACTGTGTAAAAAACAAAAGAAGTCTGTCAAGGGTATAACTATGTTCTCAATGATATTTTGGTCATTTTATGAAAACTAGAGACAGAATTTGATGTTAACCATGATGTGATGGTAAAAAAGAAAGAGTATTGCACGTATGGAAAACATATTGTTGAACTATTGCTTATCAATGGCATTTTACAATCGAGCACTTCAGTTGTAAATCAATAAATTTGACGTACGAAAATGGTTGTAATACATTGATGTGTCATGCTATGAGTGTATCTAGATTTTTTATAACTTCCATTTAGCTAAATCAAACGGTTGTGATGATTGTCACTAAAAATTTAGTAAGAAAAACTTAGTACGTGTAGCAGTGCTCTTTCTTTAATAACTCACCCAAATGTGACACTGGTGCTGGTTGGCTGAGTCTGCCCATTCCCATACAGTTGATGATAGTGCAGAAGATCAGTGAAAAGGATGCCCATTGTTAAGCCACCATCAGAGTACGCCGCGATGTACGGACAACGTAAGGTCATGTTGCATGGTGGTCGCGAAGTGCATATTGTATCATCACATTTCACCTCTTTTGAACTTACTGAGCTCCTGGGGTCATAAAATGTCAGCTTTCTCTGCACACAAGCAGATACACATACCCATGACAAAAACAAAAACATATTACAAAGCAATTTTGCAAAGCAGATTTTGCAAGCAGATTAATGGACTGAAACTAAAGAAACACTAGAAGGAAACCTACCAATATGTCGCTCTCGTGAGGGCATTGCTTGCAGGAGATGCCGTTAACCCAAAATGCCTCACTACCGGTGTCCACCTGTACATAGTACTTCACGGCGGGTGTCCCGATCCCTATATCTGTGTAGTATAATCTATGCCAAGATCCATTTGTTATCCCTAATAACCACACCAACCAACCAAGCAAACACAGACATGACCAAAGGCAGAGATGATTGAAGCATACCCAGTGCCGTATGGGATGCTGAAGCCACCAAGTGGGAGCTCCGCAGCCATAAGGTTACGGCGACGATGGCGGTTCCCATCATGGGTTTGTAATGCACCTATGTCGCTCCCCTTGTACACACCGTCCACGATATGGAATTTGCGGCGCACCTGGAATACACCATTAGCCATGGTACCACGAGTAGAGGATGCTACCACCACTAGAGCCGAAATGATTGTTGATAACAACAAAGGAGCTGCCATCTCTTCAGCAAAGTACGTATCATCCCTTCCCTTTTGTATTTTATGGAGTTTTAAATGGTAATTGTTGGTTCGTCATGGTCCTCATCTATGGCAATGGGCTGCTCTATGAGCTTCAATATGAATGGGTAGGGGCATGCTAGCAAAAGATGTGGGGTACCGTGAACAGGAAATAGCTAAAAGTGGAAGCAGTCACCTATTATTGCCGGGAGAGAGTACGAGGAAACTGGAAACTACATGGTTTTTGCGGTTGAGAAAAATGCACGTGCGTTTTTTCAGATAATGGATATAAGTCTAGGCTCTATGTCCATATACACAGCCAAAAAAAATGCACGTGCATATGTTGCTATGTTCGCATTCTCGAGTCCATCCATTATTTTTTCTGCGGTTTTTTTTTTTTGCATGCCTAAGCTCCTTATCTTTTGTGGCTATGAAAAATGCCATGCATGGCTCTGTTTCTTTTTGGAAAGAAACTTCATATCTACGACAGCCAAAGAGTAGTGACTGGTTGTGTACGTAAACTAAAATCTAGAACTATTAATACGTACTCTACGAAGCTAAAACAACTAGTTCCAACTCAGAATCTAAAAACATATGATCCTGGCAATCTGACTATCTAGCTCAACAAGTAGTTGGAGAAGACTTAACTAGCTACTTGGACTGCTCAATTCTGATCAGACCATCAGCCCTGTTACAATAGAATCAATGAGAAAATTAACTCTGCACTATAGAAATGTCAGGCCCTGGTGTTTTAGGACCATTAACCTTCTGCATTAACAGCACACACATACATTGCTTGGTGCCTTCGCATAGCAGTAGATAAAACCACAAATCCATCCCACTGGAGAACTGACCGTAGCGTATTAGCTGGTAAGGTATCTTGTGGTGGGACCTGTCCACCTAGATTCAAATCCCAAACTTAGCATGGGTGCTTGTTGATGGTCCTTAAATCATAATATTTGACCGTCAATACTTGCATATAATGAAATAAAACATGGTATCTCACTTAGTGGTAGGTATTACTACTAATCATTTCCACTAGTGTAGGTGAAATATGCGTATGTAGGTAATTTGAGGAGAAACCACATCAGTCATGCGACAAAATGCACCTCCGCGCATTCAGGACGCGTTTACATGGATTGGAGGCCCAATAAGTCAATGAAAACCATTTAGGATTGGGCCAAAACAAAGCACAGGTTATTGGGGGCCCATTAAGCAACCTCCCGGCCGAAGAAGAGGCCGGGAGGAGTGTTTTTGGGTTCGGCCGAACCCACCAGTTCGGCCAAACCTGTTCTGGCACCGTTGATCACCATTTTCCATGTGGACGGCCCTGACTACTTCCTGATGGCGATTCTAGGGCATTTTGGACATTTCGCATAGGCTCTAACCGTCATACCTGCCTATAAAAGGAGGAAGCTCACTCTCATTTCCAGTACACAACTTTGATCTAAATTACATGAGACTCTATTGTATCTTTTATACATTAGAATAAGGTAGAGAGTGAGGGGAAGCTCTGGAGGAGTGCCCGGAAGTTTGGCGCCCTCTCCGACTTCTCTCAACGAGTGTAGCTTCCTAGGAGGAATTCTAGAGGAGTACCGGAGCTGTCGATACACTCTGCTCCAGGTTCGGAGAACTTCTTCTATAAAGTAAGCATTCGTGTTCCTTTCTTATATTATTTAATTACTTTGTCTGAGTAAGATAGATTTCCATCTTTGCGGGTACATTGTTTAGTATTCATACTAAGTGCTCTAGTACTAGGACTCTGGATAAAAAAGAAAGTTCATGTACAAGTATTAGAGTAGTAATTAATAACTTAGACGTGGTATCTAGGTTAGAGATTACCTTTGTTTGTTGTGTATCCCACGGATTTATCAGAGGTAGGCGGCAGGTGGTGACAGCCCTGAATCCCGTCCTAGTAATCCTCCACGTTCGGATACATCATAGAGCTATAGCTAGAACCACGCTAGCAGACCAGTAGGGGTCGGTGCCCGAAGCAACAGATAGGGAATTACCTTGCTTAGCGTAGATAATTAAAGCACATAGAAAGTCCTCTCTAGCCTGCCTGCCTATAGTTATTGTCCTTGGATTCTCTTAGCCTTAGGTAGATTACACACATTCCCTGAGTTCGATATCCTTTTAGGGTCACCCAAAGGTGAAATGCTACAGCGGTATTCCGTGTGCTTGCAGATTTATCTGTGGTCATAAGAAATACCAACAGTGCTCTTATTTATGACAAATTATTCTTTCAGTGGTAGTGGTAGGTGATATACCCCTCAACACCGAGACGTTATGCCGGTCCAATCTTCCAAAGTTGAGAATAGGGTGGGCATCTTTCGAAAAAAATTGATACCACTGAAATATAATATGTTGCATACACACAATTACTGTGGTTTTTATTTTGTGTTAAGTCTGATAAAGTTGAAAAGTCTTACACAGTTTACTACTTCCTCCATCCCAAAATGTTGCTACCTAGAATGAGATATGTTATTCATCCTAGAATAACTAATCTGAACAGTCCTAGCCTTCTAGGTAACAACATTTTGGGATGAAGGTAGTAGAAAGTGAAGAAGCTACGAAAAAAGAAATAATAGCATCTGTCTAAGGTATCATAGGCAACTTATAGGTTTAAGACATCAGGCACAATCCTCAAACTCGGCATTACCCTTGTCGGTTTCGGATAATATTTAAGAACAAAGGGTGAGTACTTCTGTAACGTCCCTAGTTTAATTTACCTTGAAAATAGATTAGCCTTGTGAAGTTGTGATGTGATTGCTTGTTTATGAATTTATGTGGCTGAATTAAAATTTACAACCAAATTTCAGTTAGAAGACAAGGCAATTAGAATTGAACCTTTCAAACTTTTGTTCTACGAAATACTAATCTAAAATTTCAGGAAATTATACTAAAAATAATGGATACCGTACCGCCAAAATTTCATGAATTTAGGATGCCGAGATCCACAAGTACTATACCGCTGACCTCTCTAACATGTGCCATCACATTATATTTGATAGATGGGATCCATAAAAAGAATAGCACCCATCCTCATCATGTACATGACCACGTTAGAACAATTAATGGTTTAACAAGCACAATGCCAAACTAGGACCAAAGGAGATGTTTAACATATGAGCATGTTAATGCCCTACCGAGGCATGCACCGCCTAATCATCAACTCGATGACAATGACCCAAAGCGCATACCCTAGGAGACCCTTCTCATGCTATTTTGCAAACATCTCAATTGTTTCAAACCCATATCCGCGCGATAGTAATTAGTTATGCATTTTCATCTCAAGCGATGACATCAAGAAATATTTATGTAAGTTCTAAACATAGACAAACATAAAGATAATACTCCCTCCGTTTCGTTTTATTTGACACCGTTGACTTTTTAGCACATGTTTGACCGCTCGTCTTATTCAAAAAATTTTAAATAATTATTAATTTTTTTCCTATCATTTGATTGATTGTTAAATATACTTTTACGCATACGTATAGTTTTATATATTTCACAAAAGTTTTTAAAAGTTTTTAAATAAGACGAGCGGTCAAACATGTGCTAAAAAGTCAACGGTGTCAAATAAAACGAAACGGAGGGAGTACATCTTTAGATTACACAGTAGCCGACCTGCTAAATATCATAGACTAAAAGCAAAGGAAACGTAATTGATTACCGATACACCCATCTAACCATCCCACGGGCAACCGACTAGGGACGACAGCCCTTATTTAACTAAGAACCATCCTGAAAATCTTCAACACCCATAGCAAAGCACTTATCACTGGGTATTAATTTTATCATCGGCATCAAAGTCAACCAACAACAATAATTACTCTCTCCATCCAATTTTGATCAGCACATAATTAAAACCCAAAACAAAATCAGAAATTGATATGCGTATAAAAATGTGAGGACGGTTTTTGTCGGAGTAGAATCACAGAAGAACACACGTGTACGTTGAAGGAGCTGTTGTGCATGGAACCTTATCAATGTGGCTTATATTCACAATGGAAATTATTTTTATTATCCTTGGTCAAAGTAGACAAACCTTATGCGCAGATCAGATCAGCTGGATGAAGGGAGTGGAAAGTAAGAGTCGGTACTAGGGCTGTCAACGGGCCGAGCTCGCGCAAGCTTCCATATGTAGGCTCAAGCTCGCTACAGACTTGAGTCGAGCTCAAGTCAAGCCCTGGTTTGCTGTGAGCTTGAAGCTGAGCTCAAGCTCGGCTAGTTCGAGCTTCGAGCTTTTCTCAAGCCTGCCTGGTGGTGCAGTGAAATACTATAATAGATTCATCCCATTCACTTGAAAAGTTGACACTGTGATGCATGATTAGATGGGGAAAGTAATGCTAGTGATCCTACGTTAAAGCAAGCCACACACTAGTACCAGTACTAGCCATGCTCTTTTTGGGACATGGGATAACAAATGCATGTTCCCTCCATTAAAAAAAAAGACAAACCCTGATTTCCGTGCCCAATATTTCACCGTCCATCTTATTTTTGAAAAAAAATATAAAAAAAATTAAAAAGACAAGTCACGCATAAAATATTAATCATGTTTTATCATCTAACAACAATAAAAATACGAATTATAAAAAAATTTCATATAATACGGACAGTCAAAGTTGGACACGGAACGCAGGGTTTGCCTTTTTTTTTTTTAAGGACGGAGGGAGTATGCCCTTCCGCCCTGCCAGTCCTAGTGCTACTCTGGTAGATATATAATTTGAACGGGCAAATTAAGAGAGAGGAGGGAGGAAAAGCCTGCTAGAAAGAACATGCGCTGGATGCTGAGGCTCGCCCAAGAAATTCGAGCTTGAATCAGGATTATAACGAATCAAACTCAAGTAGCTCGTGAGTCTTGAGCTTTTTTTTGACAGCTCTACTCGGTACATATATGTACTGGCAATCTCTTACTATCGAATTATGTCCAACACCAAAAAAATAACTTAAATGTAAAATACCATCTTGAGGGAGTAAAATGCAAATTGCATAGTCAATTGCCCTCCCTGGAAGGGTCTTCACTCTTCCCTGTCTATCGGTATGTATATCGATCAAAACGCCTTTCAATCTCCCTGTCATCTGTCAGATTTCAGCAATAGGTCATCACTCTCATCCTTCACTTCCACCACCTCCACGCTATCGGCTTCCACCAGCGCTGACATCATACTATTTGCTTCCATTAGAGCCACCATCGTCATCCGCATCCAACAGCGTCATGTCGCCTCTATGATTTCAACAATTGGTTACCACATCGTAGCGTTTCTTACTACTCCCTCCGTTTCATATTATTAGGTAATTTTTTTTAAGTTTGACCGAGTTTATAGGAGAATTTAGCACCCATAATGCCCGGTCACCAATACTCCAATCCACCATCCAGATCTACGATTCTATGGCTGGGAATCAAGGGAGGGAGAGATGGAAGAGAAGGAAAGAGATGCTTGGGAGAGTGTGTGCCGTCATGAGGTGGTGGTGATGCCGGCGACTCTCGACTGGGGCTAGAGGACGTGGATTTCCAGCGATCGGGACAGAGGAAAGAATGGGAATGACTGGGACCTAGGGTTGGACCAGAAATAAGACATCACTAGTTAGAGCATCTCCAACAGTCTACTTATCCCACTCTCCAAGCTAAATTTTAGTAATTTTGGGCCAAAAATGTGCTCCAACAGACTGGCCAACCGGATGGCCAAGCCATCCGGCTAGCTAAACTTGGCCTCACGCTGGCCAACTTTGGCCAGCCAGGATCGCCTCTCCAATCGTGGGTCCCACGCCTTCCCCCTCCTCCCAAATCGAGCGACGACAGCATGGAGGACCGCGGCGACGACGGCGTGGAGGCGGTCCCCGGCGACGATGGTGCGGAGGAGGGCCCCGGCGACGACGGCTTGCGGTCCACGGCGACGACGGCGTGGAGGCGGTCCCCAGCGACGATGGTGTGGAGGTGGTCCCCGGAGACGACAGTGCGGAGGAGGCCACGGCGATGACGGCGTGGAGGACGGCCCCGGCGACGACGGCGCGGAGACGGTCCCCGGAGACGACGGCGCGGAGGAGGCCGCGGCGACGACGGCGCGGAGGACGGCCCCGGTGACGACGGCGCGGAGGCGGTCCCCGGAGATGACGGCGCGGAGGACGGCCCCGGCGACGACGGCGCGGAGGACGGCCCCGGCGACGACGGCACGGAGGCGGTCCCCGGAGACGACGGCGCGGAGGACGGCCCCGGCGACGACGGCGCGGAGGCGGTCCCCGGAGACGACGGCGCGGAGGCAATCCCCCGGCGATGACGGCGCGGAGGATGCCCGCGGCGACGACGGCGGCTCCTCCCTCCCGGCCTCCCTCCGTTGCAAGCTCGCCTGCTCTCCTGTGCTACCGACGAGGGGATGGTTCTAGTGGGAATAGAGAAGAAGGGGGAGAAAGAGGAAAAAGAATAGATAGTAGAGGCTGACATGTGGGTCCTAATTATCATAGGCTCGTAATGGAGAGGGTAGATGGAAAGGCTGTTGGAGTGAGGAATGAGTTTGACTTGCCAAATCAATTGGAGAGCTGGCTATATAGGTGTTTGGAGAGTCTATTTTAGAGAGGCTGTTGGAGATGCTCTTAGATGCCCGTGCGTTGCAACGGGTAAAAGTTATAAACCAATTTAAAAGCACACAGTAAGATAATGTTAAATAATTATTAAGTGTAATTCCTTTATAATAAAAACTTTAATATAGCACGAATAATAATTACATCACATGTTTATAGTTTTCATATGGTAGTAATACAAATCTACAAACAACGAAAGTTGGTGAATAAAATAGCATGTGAGTTGTATCAGAAAATAAAAACATTTTGAAGCTAATAAAGTTCGCGGGTTCACGAACAACATTCGGGTGAAAATACTTGCAGTTTTGAATTTGATAATCTGATCGAAAAAATAGTTAACACCAAAATCCTTTCCCAAAACCATGAGCTAGACGATTACTCTTGCTAACTCCAACTATACAATACACCATTTTCTGGAACTAAATATTGACACTACCATCCTTTCACAAATTAATAAAAACTCTACATATTGACACTACCATCCTTTCACAAAATAATAAAAACTATACATAAAACATGAGCTTGATTGCTTTTCATAATTCCATCTATACTATACACCATTTTCTGGAACTCAATGCTCATTCGTTTACTTCTTCCGGATGCTTCTCACTGGTCAATATGAAATATGTTATACTTGACCAATATCGTCTGAATATCGAGCACCTTGTCTTCATCAGCTTTATTGAGATGGTTAAGCTAGCAGTCAGCAGTGAATTCTCAGATAAAACAACAATTAAGAGCTAAACACCAATAGAAAATCAGAAAGTTCTATACTACTTCATACTTCAGAATAAATTAAAAAAACTTCAAATTTTCAACCAGCAAGCTTAATGCTGACTTGAATGACAATAAAGGGATATCATCTTTAAAAGTTTTGTTGTTATGAAAACAGGGAAATGAATTTCTTGATTAACTTGCAGTACAATCACATCCAAATTCATTAAATAACATCCGCAAGAGTAGTTGGCCTGAATTTAAGATTAAATTAAAATACAGTTAAAACTTAGGACAAATATGAGTGGCACAAATATGAAAAAGAGCTCGAGTTGATCACGTAATTTTACCTTTCTATTTGCCTATAGGACCACAATTCACAAGATTCATACATGCAAAAGTGGCTATGAAAGAGGCCATGCTAGCTAGGTAAATCCTACTCGTAAATGTTAATTTGCAAACACTGAATACCTTGCTTCATCTCCAAGGGAATATCAATGCCACACATTCATATGCATTTTGCACTAAAAAAAGGATCTAAAATTCAGAGGCAATGCACCGACACCAATAAAGAATGTTTAAATAAATAGATAAAAGAACGAAGTGTTTATAGTAGCACCTTTGCAGCATAAGGATCACATTCACATATATTGGGTTTTGCATAGCAAGCATAGAGTGCATGCACCCAGAAAGAAATATTGAGGGGAACATGAAGAGGCTTCCTTGAGGTATAGATATTGTCCATAGCTGGTGCCTGGAGGACGAGAGGAACTACCAATCTGCAAGGCAAACATATTGGTAAAAAGACAATTTTCCATCAGATATATGATTCTCTAATTTTGATTCAAGCAAATGGATTCTCTAACAATGGACATAAAATTGAATTTGTGTATCACATATGGTTCCCTGAAGATACATAGAATATTTTCTTGAATAAACAACAGATGGCTATGTGGGATAATTTTCTCTATACAAAATAGTTTTTGACCTCTAGGCTCTAATATTACCAATAAGTAAAGCATTTTAAAGCACCAAAATAACTGTAAGAGAAATCGCATGTGCATGTGCAGACCTATTTGTGCACAGGAACAAACACCACCTAAAAAGAATCAACAAGTAGCCGACAATGTTCAGTAGGAACTATTTTATACTCCCTCCATCCCAAAATATTTGACGCCGTTAACTTTTTTAAAAATATTTGACCGTTCGTCTTATTAAAAAAATTTAGTAATTATTAATTCTTTTCCTATCATTTGATTTATTGTTAAATATACTTTTATGTATACATATAGTTTTACACATTTCATAAAAGTTTTTGAATAAGACGAACGGTCAAACATGTTTAGAAAAGTCAACGGCGTCAAACATTTAGGAAAGGAGGGAATAATAAACATGAATAGCAAGTCGATCATAAAGTTGAGTGATTCTTTATCTTGGTTATAATCTGAAATTCCGAACTGTGATCTTCTCCCAAACAATATGCTTACGTGTTCACTTTCATTTGGTGGCACTATACTGCTGCAGCAGTTCAGCAAAAATAGGAAGCCTTGGCAAATAGCAATTTCAGAATCACTGCATTATAGCCAATAGCAGTCATCTGATCATGCACACGACACATGACTGGATATTTGCACATATGGTTTATATTGTGATCATGGATTATTTAATTAAAGTAATCAGAAAACAATGGTTTCAAACACATGACTGGAAATTGACTGCAACTTAAGCCCAGTTTTTGCACCAATTAAGCACTGCATCCAGCTCAGGACCAGTCAGGACACAATTTACCCAATAAAACTCAAATAATGACATGACACAACCAAATGACAGGAAAAAATGGAAGAATATTTGACTCATAAAACTCAAATAATGCTGGCGCCTCGTAAGATAAAAATACCGTAACTCTAATCAAGTCCCATGTCACTTTTTTATCTGTGTACAAGTTACTCATTTCAATTTATCTGTTTGAGATCAGTCACAGATCAAGCATAAAAAAATACTTACTTTGCTGGATTCAAGGGTCATTGGAGCATTTCCTAAAACAAGATATGTGTAAGTGCAACTCGATCTGTCAATTAACCTGACATAAAGAATTGAAAAGGTTACTTGGAATTTTTAAAGAACATAAGAAAGAAATTCGAAGCCTAATTATAACATTATATATAAGGCAGATTTTGCTCTAAAACATAACAAATATCAGAACATTGCAGCTTGCAACTATCTGCAGCCAAATCCCTGTAACGTAAAACTAAATAGCAGTCTAGGAGTGTTTCTTGCAACCACCTGAGCTGAAGTCATCGTAAGTGAGCATAATCAAGAGAACATTAGAGGGAATCACCAATAAAAAAGTGGTGCCGCACTGCCACCACCAAACCCAATCTGCTGAACATTAGAGGGAATCACCAATAAAAAAGTTCAGGAGCAAGAATTGGAATCGAATTACCAACCTGATCCATTGTATGAACCACGATATGTTATGATGTTGTTACTGCTGCAGCAAAGCAAGATTATAGGGAGTGCGAGACACGTCGGCCTCGGGAGCTCCGGAGACCAGTGACGGCCTGAATGGTTTGTGGAGCACCATCATTGGCGAGTCGTGGGTGAGGGAGAGCCGACGGCGGGGCAGATGCCACTGGTGGTCGCAGGGAGGCAGAGAGGCTGACGGCGCTCCGCTGTTTTTGTGGATCAGGATTCAGGAGCAGATGGGGACCGCGATAATAGGGAGGATATACGCAGGGCAACTGTCAGTGGTGGAGAAGCAGCAGCGGACGACGTCGTCTCGACTCGGGATCGGCAGCGCCCGCGCCCGTGCCGACGCCTGCAACGACGACGATGCATGGTGCTTGAAGCGGTGGATTGAACGGCGCGGTGTCAATCTGGCTGCGAAGGGGGCGAGGAGGCGACGCCGTCTCGACTGGGGAGGGAGGCGGTGTGGTGGATGCAGGCGAGCAGGGGCGACGGGGCGGCTGCGACGATGGGGAGGCGGTGCGGCATGGAGGAGAAAGGGATTGGGAGTGCCGGGGAGGACGGCAGCGACGGTGGGGAAGGAGGAAAGGGGGAGAGAACGGATCGGGGATGCGGGCGGTTGAGGGGGTTGCGGCGGCGTGGATCGGGGGATTGAGGGTAGGGAAGAGGAGAGAGCGATCGAGATTCGAGGGAGACGCGTGCGCTGGATGCGTAGGAAGAGAAAGGTGATCTGAGCCGTTCGATTAGGCGATCCGACATTCTATATTTCGCGTGTCTGTCAAGGTTGGAGTCACCGTCATCACTACGGACCTTTTAAGTAGTAGAGATATATCATCTTGATAAATGGATCTAGACTTGTTGACGCGAAAAACATACACTGGCCTGGGAGATCTGCTTAGCTCCAGTGCAGAACCAAAGGTTAGTGAGATGCGGGCGTGCCAATCAGTTTGACCTTGCAACTGACAAGATATACAAATAATAGATCAATGAGCCGATCGGCTGACAAGCCGATGGAGTAGTTCCAGCCGATGCCGATAATAGTTGATAACGATTGGATTTAAGCAATCGGCTATATGTCCAATATAGATAATGATATAAAGGCAATCGGCTGATGATGATGTAATAAAATAACAATATAATCTAGTATAAACCAATCGGCTAGCAATACAATATGATAGAATAAGCATTGATCCGAAGGTTAAAGCATACATCGGCTGGAGGTCCGATGTCATAGAATCCAAACGATTAGATAAACAGTGAAACCTTTGTTGTAATCGGCTAAATCCAACTTGTATGTAATCCTTATAAGCCGATGCAACGTCCAGATAACTTATCGGCTAGCACCCCGATAAAACACTAGCGTGAACCTATCGGCTCAACAAGATTTATATTATCAACAATAATCGAGTAGGTCGAACCTAACCGATACAGCACGAGATTGTATATGATAATCTAATACTTGATGAGCTAGATCTGTCTAATGTGATGGATATAACAAATCTATTTAGAACAACATTGTGATTGCAGAGATATATCGGCTAAGACAGAAGATCAGACCTAACCGAGACAGTCCCAACTAAACCGATGCGTCTCTAAACACAATGCAATTAGAAATAGAATTGAGATATCAGGTAGGCAAATATATCAACCAAACCAGAGCGATCCAAGAGATCAAAACAATGCAGCCTTGAACAACACCAACGTAGCCAATAGATTCACCAGGGCCGGTGGAACGTAGGACTTACTCCTTCGCCGGAGATCGAACTGAACCGATGCAGCCTCGTGTCAGGTGCCAAATTCCACCGGAAGATAAGTAAAAAACATCGGTAAAAAGGGTGGCGATGCGCCGAGAGTAGTTGTATTGATCAAGAGAGATAATTTACAATGACCCCCGGGTGCACATATTTATACCCATGGGTAGATACTAGTCCTTGTAGGACAAGAAAGAAACTGTCCTAAAGATAAAAGGAAAACATAAAGTCCTTATAGGACACTAAACACACTTTCCTTAAGATAAAAGGAAACTAACAAACTATTCCAAATTAATAGATATATTTGCCATGCCGCATCCTCCTTGAACTCGGACTCTTCTGGATAAATTTCCTCTAATTGATCCCACTCCACCAAGAACACAACTGCTGGCGATTTGACGACTCCCATCAGCCGATTGCAAGACTCTAAAGCCGATACTGACTCTAGGCCGATGATGACTTTGGGCTTACCAAATTCTGGCGTTAACAAGACTGTTCGATTAGGATCCAACGTGTCGCGGCCGAGAAAATTTGCATTTTCCCGAACGCTAGTGTATTAATCCCCGTCCCAGGAAAAGCCGGGGTACACCACACAAATATGATATATAAGACACATCTTTATTATATCAATAATATTTCCATTATTACAAAGGCACTTCAGGCCTGACAAACAAAAATAAACAGCAGCGGACTAGCGGGCCTACGGCTCCATCTTCACAGGCGCTCAACTGGGGTATAAGCCAGGACTCCTCCTAGGACTTCTTCTCCAAAGCTTCTCTTACTGAAGGGGGGAGAGATAGAGCAAGAATGAGTACAACCACAGTACTCAGCAAGCCACACCGGGAGATACATGATTAATGCAAGGGGGTACAAGGGGCTAATAATAGGGGTTAGGTTTTGCAGTAAACAGCATTTAAAAGTCACTTAGTTGCCCAAAGCTATTTTGCAAACACGATCCTAGAGCTACACAATATTATTAATAAAGGCCGTGAACCCACACGAACCTGCCTTAACCCAAGGCCTACGATAATTCAGACCGAACTGGCAACCCGACCTGGGTCCCAGCTCATCCCAAGCCAACTCAGGCCAACCATTCCACATTTTAGTTGTTAAGCAAGTTTTAAGAAGCAAACCACTAACTTGGGTACATTGCTAGGCTTGCCCATAACCGAGGGCGCAGCTATTCGAATAGATTATATTCTGATCAGAGGTGTACATCTTTACCCACTAGACACATCTTTACTCTGAATTCCACGGCCGTGGAACCCATCGTAAAGGATGTGACATAACCCCTTTACCCATCCTAGCCATGACAAAAGCACCGACCCAACCTCGCCTATGGCCGGAATCCCGAGACAGGTAGGTAAGATTGAGCCCCTAGCAGCAGGACACCGGCCCTGTGCCATGACATCTCGACTACCGAGCCGCAGCCCGTGTAGCCTTCATTTGCCCTAGAGATGTCCATCGAGCCCCGACTTCGTCCATCTCCATCCGTGTACTCTTGCCAGGACTAGACTGAGCACCGGGTTAAGCCTTACCCATTAGACATGTGGTCATTACGGTAGTGCTTTGCAATAGAGGCTCGAAGACCGGTCCTTATAGTGGCCAAGGTGCTACTAGCAGAACCATGCACCTTGAGCCCAGCCTAAAACCATTTTAGGGGTTTTGAATAGAGGGGGAGGTGTGTGTCCAATTCCAACATAAGCCAACCATTCCATACTGTCCAAATCATATGAGAATTCCCAAAGTCTAAAGTTATAAAACCACCTAGTGTTGCCTAATTAATCAGCGAAGCATCTACCTAAATTCATACTAGTGGAACCGTTAATAGAGTACCCACTAGTTGGGGTTTTGTTTATCCTAGGGTGAACAAGGTAATAATAACAATAGCAATAATAATAAGGTCATAACAAAGGTAAATAGGCATGGTTAAATAAAACAGTGATAACACGGGAATTTAAGTAAAGCGGTAATGCAATAATTTAAATCAAAATAATTTTATAAACTGGGATTCAATATGCTCAAGGGTGATGCGACTTGCCTTGCTCAGAGAGAACGGCATTCCAAACCTTCGGCGACGACCGCGAAGCATGCTTCGGAAACCTCCGGAATGACATAAGCTACGCGAAGCACACAAGCAAAACTACAAGCCTAAAAAGAAGCAATAACAATACATAAAAAGAAAGCACACGGTTCTTTAGGTTATAACAAACATTAAGAGACTTGAACGGGTCGATTCGGAGTTCGTATGACCAAGATATGATCATCCAAAGTTTAATGCTGTTATATGAAGATTTACGGATTATTATGATTAGGTTTTGCAACTATAAAACATGTGCAAGCTCTAGCCTGGAAAAGACAGGAAGGCTGCGCTGTTGACATGCGGACCCCACATGTCAACCTAATGGACCACGGTAGACCGAATACACAGAGACGGTCCACGGGTCGACGGAAGCAGACCCCGTGTGTCAACCAAGGCGAGTGGCCGACAAACGGACTCCACTAGACACCACGCGGGCTGCACACGTGGAAACCACGCGGCTACCGAGCGGGCACACAAACACGGTCACCACACGCACCCACGAACGACTACCGACACCGGTACACGGGTACCGGGGTCAACAACCGCACAACGGGCACGGGGCGACACCGAAAGGACGAGGACGGGGGCAGCGAGAGGACGGACCCTTACCACCACGCGACGAGGCGTGGGAACGAGGACGGCGAACGAGCGGCGGAGACGGCTCGGGGACGACGGAGACGAACGGTGAGGAAACGACTTCGGCGGCGATCCTTGGACGAAGGCGAGACGCGGTCGGTGCAACGCTTGACGACGCGGAGCCGAGGACGAAGACGACGACGGGGCTGTAGCAACCTTGACGAAAGGCGGGCGACGAACAGCACGGCTTGACGAAGGGACGAACACCACAACTACCGGGAACGACGGGAGGACGACGATGGGAACCGGCGAGGAGGCGACGACGAACACCGGTGGATTCAGCTGAAGGGGAGGCGAAGCCAAGGACGACGTCGCCGGCTCGCCGCTGCGATGCCGAAGGTGGTGGTGGCGCGGCCGACGGCGCACGGGTGGAGGAAGGGCCGACCGGGGAAATTCCGGCGAGGCGGATGGAGAGGCCGGCGTGGCACGGCGGTGTTCTGGCGAAATACGGGCGACGCCGTGGCCTGGCCGGGGAAGAGGACGGCTTTCCGGTGCCGGGAGAGGTGGTGGCGACGTCGGCCGTTGCACAGGAGACGCGGCAGAGGCGGCCGGAGGCGGAACAGTGGCGCCACCGTTGCCGGCGGGGATGCACTTCCGGAGGTCTCCACGGGAAACGGAGGGCAGGCCGGCGTAGAGGAGGTACCTGCGAGGCCAAGGAAGGTGGTGGCGCGGCCAGCCGACGCACTGGCGCGGCGGCACGGGCGGCTGGAAGTGGCCGGCGGCATGGGAGGGAGAAGGACGGCGGGGAGAAGTGGTGCGGCCGTGGGGGAGTTCGGGAAGAGGCAAAACGAAGAGAGGAGAGGGAGGGGATCCCGTTTTATAGGTCACAGAGGGGAGCCGGCCACGGCAAGGGCAGGGACGGCGCCGGGAATCCGGCCGGCGGCCATGAATGCCGGTCAAGGGAGGGAATAAATCCCCGGCAATTGGGGATGGGATTCAAGGGGAAAAATTAGGGGAATTGAAGAGGGAGTAATGGGGTTTCCATTCCCCTAATTTAATTTGAATGTAGGCATTGGATTGAGGCGGATTTGGGGGGAGGAAGGAGCTATGTTTGCACGGGAGAGAGAGAGAGAGGAAGGCGGCTGGAGGTTGACGACGACCGGGGGTGGGACCCACGCGGTCGCAATCGGCGCACGTGCGGCGCGCGTGCACGCGGCTGGTTCGGCTCGGCCTGATTTGGGCCGGGCGTCTGGGCTGAGAGGGAAGGAGGGAGGGGAGGGGTGGCCCAGAAGGAGGAGGAGAGGAGGGAGTGGGCCGGGAGGGGAAGGGGAGGCCCAAGAGAAGGAGGGAGAGAAGGAGAGGGAGAGAAAGAGAGGGAGGAAGGGAGGACTTTGGCCGCGGGCCGGGAGAGAGTGGGAGGACTTTGGACCAGACTTGGCCCAAGGGGAGGAGGGGGATTAATTTTAGGTTTTTCTTTTTAATAAACTCTGATAATTGTTTTTGTTGCTTAATAATATTTCCGGTGCTCTGAAAATTCAAGTAAAATTTGAGGGCTCTTTTTAGACCACAGAGAATTTAACAAAAAAATCTCTGGACAACATTCGAATTTTTCTTGTACGTATTTTAGTGTTTGCCAATTTCTTTTCGAATTTTAATTAATTCTATTATTCCGTTTAGAGAATGATTTTTATTTCGGGATGAATTTATCACGGGCATGACACAACGGATGAAACTTTGGTGGCACATGATGGATTGGCAAGTTTTACCAACACATAGTCTGACTTTAAAGTTAGTATTACCGACATATACTTTGACCTGAAGTTATATAGAATTGCTGACAGAAATAGATTCCTACTCCTATATTGTAGCATTGCTGACATATGGTCCATTCAAACCTTTTACCAACAGGTAGTTAGTAGATAATTCTATATTTTTTCTAATACACATCTGCCGGTAATTTTATGTCATGGTGTAGTATTCCTCGCCTACTCTATTGCCGCCGCCTAGCTTTGGTGAGAGGCATCAACGTTGGCAGTCGGCAGTGCTCATCACTTCCGAGCTTGAGGGGTGGCGCTGGCTTAGGTAGTACTGGTCACTGCAGCGCTAGGGAGGGGAGAGGCCATTGCCACACCCGTCAGAGGGAACCACAACCCTGTGCATGGTAAGGAGGGAGAGATGAACCCTGTTGATGGTCCTTAAATACCAAATCCGACCATCAATTCCTACATATAAGCAATTGAAATAAAACATCAAACCTAGTGGTAGTGGCTATTACTAATCATTTTCACAAGTATCGGTGAAATATTTGTATGCAAGGATTTTGTATGAAAACCACTATTGACGGTCCTTAAATCATAATATCGGACCATCAATGCTTGCATATAATGAAATAAAATATGGTATCCAACTCAGTGGTAGGGATTATTACTAATCATTTCCACTAGTGTTGGTGAAATATGTGTATGCAAGTGTTTTAAGGAGAAAACACACCCGTCATGCAACAAAATACACATCCGCACAATCAGGACACGTTTACACGGATTGGAGGGCGCATATGTCAATCAAAACCACTTAGAATTGAAAAAAATCGTAGTACATGATGTTGGGGGCCCAATAAGCAACCTCCCAGCCGAAGGAGAGGCCGGGAGGAGTGTTTTTGGGTTCAGCCGAACCATTCGTGGCGCCTCCTGCCATCTGTTCCACGTGGATGGCCATGATTACTCCCCAATGATGGTTGGAGGGTATTTTGGTCATTTCCCATGGTCATAACCGTCATTTGGAGCCTATAAAAGATGAGAGGCTCTCATTCCAATACACACAACTTTGAGCTAGATTATAAGAGACTCTATTGTATCTTTTGTACATTAGAAAATAGGTAGAGAGTTAGGGAATCTCCGGAGGAGTGCCCGGAAGTTTGGCGCTCTCTTCGACTTCTACCTCGGCGAGTGTAGATTTCTAGGAGGAATTCTTGAGGAGTACAGGAGCTGTCAGTACACTCTGCTCCGGTTTCAGAGAAACTTCTTCTATCAAGTAAGCATTCAGGATCCTTTCTTTTGTTATTTAATTACTTAGTCTAAGTGAGATAAATTTCCATCTTTGCGGGTTCATTGTTTAGTATTTGTACTAAGTGCTCTAGTACTAGGGCTCTAGATAAAGGTGGAAATTCCTGCGCAAGTATTAGAGTAGTAATTAATAACTTAGATGTGGTGTCTAGGTTAGAGATTACCTTTGTTTGTTGTGTATCCCACGGATTTGTTAGAGGTAGACGACAGGTGATGATATCCCAGAATCCCGTCCTAGTAATCCTCCATGTTCGGATACATCATACAGCTATAGCCGGAACCACGCTGGCAGACCAGCAGGGATCGGTGCCCGAAGCAGCAGTTAGAAAATTACATTTACTTAGCTTAGATAATGAAAACATATAGAAAATCCTTTCTAGCCTAGCTATCCTACCGATAGTTGTTGTCCTTGAACAGTCTTAGAATTAGGTAGATTACATACGTTCCCTGAGTTCAATATCCTTTTGTGGTCACCCGAAGGTGAAGTGCTATAGCGGTATTGTTGATGTTTGGTATCTGTAACACCCTGAAAATTCGACCAATAGAAAACAAAACTCTAAAAATACGGATTTTCAAAAACTTTTCAGATAGATTGCATCATGCCGATCTTATTCGCCTATTTTATTTGATTTGGTTTCGAAGTTCACTAATCGAGTGCGGAGAATAATTAATCGCTTATAATCCTAAAAATAAATTGGTAAAACAAACATAATTTAAAATAAAGATTAAGTGTGGGTTGAGATAAATAAAATATTTTCGCGATCATATTTGTATCAATTTAATTTAAACGCAAATGGAATAAGAATTATCACTAATTAAAAATTCGAATAAATAAATGAAATATGAGTAAAATTAATTTAGGGTGAATTCAATAATTGGAATAACACACATAATGAATAAAAATCAATGTTACAACATTTAGGAATTGCAAAATTAAATTTAAATGGAAAATGGGCTGAAAATCGGGAAAAATAGGAAAGGGCACTGTTCATTGGCCGCAAGGTGTTCGACGGGGTTCCCTAACCCGGCCCCCTCCTCTTCCCCGCGCGCCGCGCGCCGAGCCTCGCGCCGCCCCAGCCCGCACCGCGCGCCGCGCCGTTCTGCCTCGCGCCCCTCGCCCCTGCAGCGCGCACGCCGTCCCCTCGCCTCGCGAGCCGTGCGCCGCCCCGCCTTCCCTAAGCCGCCGCGCCCTCGTCGCCCTCACCGCTGTCGCCGTCCCCATCCCATCGCCGCGCCATCGTCGCCGTGCCGCACGCGTCGCTGTGCCGCTTCGCCTCCCCGTCCCGTCGCTGCGCCGCACGCGTCGTCGTCGCCTCGAGCCCCGCACCGCCGCCCGTCCCGCGCACCGCGCCGCTCGGTCCCCCCCCCCCCACATGCCGCGCCGCCCCGTCTCGTCGTCTCGTCGTCTCGTCGTCTCGTCGTCTCGTCGTCACGATTCCGCCCGCCCGCACGTCGCTCTGCCTCCCCGACCCGTCGCCGTGCCGCGCGTCCGTCCCGTCGCGTCGCCCATCTCGAACCCCGCACCGCGCACGTCGCCGCCGACTCGTCGTCACGTCGCCCGACCGCACGTCGCCTTGCCCCCTCCTTTTGCCGCCGCGCCACACGCCCAGCCCTCCTCTGCCTCGCACCCCGCGCGCCGCACACCGAGCCCCGCACCGCGCGCCATCGCCGCCACCGCGCACGCGTCGTTGTCGCCCCATGCCGCTCCGCCTCCCCGTCCCATACCGTCGCCATTAAAGCCGCCGCCACCCCTCTCCTTGCTTCCCCCTCTTCCCCTATAAATTCCGGCCCCCTCTCCTCCACTCCACACCCATCCCCGTTCATCTTCTTCCCCTCTCCTCCTTCTCCACACGCCGCCCTCGTGCTGTCGTGCAGCCGCGCCATCGCCGTGCCGCCGCGTCGCCGCATTTGTACCGCCGCGCCGCCGTCCCCGTGTGTTGCGCCTTGCGCCGTCGTCGCCCCGTCGTCGTCGCCGTCGCCGCCGTCGGTGAGCGCTTTCTGCCCTTACCCCCTCGCGCCGTCGCCGTCGCCTCGGGTAGGGAGAGAGAATGTAGATGAAGCCGAGAAGAGAGGGAGGAAAATAAAAGAGAAGAGAGAAGATAGAGACGAGCTAAAATAAAATAGAAGAAGCAAAAAAAGCAGAAGATGAGAGGAGAAGAGAAAAAAAAAACCAAAACAAAAAATAGAGAGGCTCCTTAACTAAAAAAACAATAGAATATAGGAGATGAAAAACCCCCCCATACTAGGAAGAAAAAAAATAGATAAATTTTCAGAAAAGAACCGAAAAAGAAAAATAAATAAATAGGTATTAGGGAGAAATTAGGGAGGTTTAGAAAATTTAAAATAAATTAGAATCTAATTATAGAATAATATTAATCGTAGAATTGCAAAATTTAATATAAAATATTCTTGGTAATTTCTATGAAGAATCAATTCGCGGTGGTAATTTAGATATAAATTAATGACTAAAAACAATTAGATGAATTCTTATAGATCTTTATAGGGTATTCGGGGGTAATTTCTATAAATAATCGATTCACGGTGAGAGTTCGGATTTAATGAATAGGGATTTTAGCCGTATGTATATTTAATCGTTTAGGCATAAACTAAATTAAATCGTATAATATTATACGATAATTTTTGGATTCCATCCAATATTTAAGATCGCGATATAAATTTCCAACTTATTATTTGAATGCAGTGCTCGGGTTGATTAAATCAAAAACTTATAATAACAAAATATTTATACCATAAAAATAATTTAGGATATATAAATCGAAATTGGGTTGGCCCTAATTCGCGAATAGTAAAGTCAATAAAAAGAATCGATTTTCGCATTCGACTTCTATTTGGATTTATTTGGAGTTTCATTTGAATTCTAACCGAATTCAAATCAATTTTCGCACGTAACTATAGAGCCCGAGGGAGTTGCAGATCCAGGTGAAGGCCAAGACCCGCAAGACCTTGAGCAAGGCAAGTCATCACTATCCCTTGAACATGTTGATCCCAATTGCGAAATTATTTTGTTTACAAATAAAATTGCATGCAATGATATACATCCCACTTGTGATTATGCCATGCTTTGATGATTGATTGCCTATTATTTCCTTTGTAACCATGTTTACGTATGAGTCCCTAGTCAATTATGACAATTGCTTAGCAATGCTATTCTAGAATTGTGCATACTCATATTTATCAAATGCTATATGCTTGGGCAATTACCTTTGGGGAGGTAATTGAGATACGGCATGTGGAGACATGAGTGCCACAGTGCCATGATGTTGATGACATGATTTGTGAAAAGAGAAATAAAATTTAAACAAATGTTTTCGACTGGGGCGGACGGAAGATTTGGGTGGTATCCGGAAAAGGCTAGTACCGTCCCCGGTCAATTAAGGACCGAGCCATGAAGTTAAGCATGAAACGACCCCCGTACAACCGCACTTCTCGTATGGGTATAGACCTAGCGGAATAGATAGCTGAGCAGAGGCAGTATCCATGCATAGTGGTTTCTTGATGTGTGAGGCAGGGGCTCTACGGTGGGGCAGCCATTGGTAGAACCGCGAGGCGGGTGTCTACAGTGGTGTCGCCATCGGTAGGACTGCCATGTGAGAATTTAAACCTAATTAACTTAATGCATGTGTGAGTCTTTCTTTCCCGGGTGCGCCAGAACTCCTCACACTGCTAGAAACCGCGTACGCCTAGAGTGTATGAGGACGTAAAGTTCATGGAGCGGGTACTGCCAATGCGAGGTTATCGAAAAGCTTTGCCGTGACGCGTCTCATGTGTTGGGACGAGGCTCATGTGTTGGGCAGTCGCGGAGTGCGGGTAAAGTGTACATCCACTGCAGTGTGAGTAAACCAAATCTATTCGAATAGCCGTGCTCGCGGTTATTGAGCACCGGGACATGTATTACACTTGGCTAGACTCTGAATTCTTAACTTGTGTGGGTCGGGATATTGCATGATGTTTTATATGCTGCTGGAGCCACTTCCTGAGAGTAGGGAATGTGGACGTCCTCAGAAAACCATGACGACTCAATGGCGGGAAGCCATCCTTGGGATCACAATGGATGGTGGACAGGACCGTCATTGTTTAATACGAACACTGGTATTAAAACCTGATCAGTCTATGCTAAGTCTTAGGGTTGTGAAAAGAATTATAAAACTTGCTTTGCGCAAAAGAACCATAACCATCCTTCAAATATCCCTGTCATGTGCATTGTTACTGTGGTGACTTGTTGAGTACGGTTGGTACTCACCCTTGCTATACACAAACTTAATCAGAGGCTGGAGACGAAGCGTCGGAAGATCCCTATGCCTATTATCAGGAGGGTGATGAAGACGATGGGGTCCAATAGGTCTTAGATACGGTCGTTGCCTGTGGCAATGGCGTGCCGCTGCCTCCATTTCCGCTGCCTCCATTTCCGCTGCCTTACCTATTCTGTTTTTGAATGTATTCCGGACCTTTCGGTCCGATGATTTAAGACAATGCCTGCGGGCTTTTGATGTAATAACTCGTCCTAGACATTCGGGTATGTGTACTCGGTATTTCAGCTATGAATTCGTGTGTACCAGACTACTTGATCCAGGGAAATGGTACTGTCTACACGATTGATTCCTGTTATAAAAACGGGGGTCTACAGAGCTGGTATCAGAGCCATACGACTGTAGGAAAAGACCAAAAGGTGCCCCACCCCTTTTTCTAAGTTGGCCAAGGGAGAAATTCCCACTTAGTAATACTTTCAAAAATAAAAACGCTATGTTTACAAAACTCAGCACGATTTTCATCTTACTCTTAACTATTTTTCTTTACAAAATAAGTTTTACTCTTAGCTGACCTTGGGTTTTTCTTAAAATTAGATGGCAGATCAGGATTCACCCGCCGCTTGGGAGATGAGCGTACCCCGCTCGGAGGGTTACGTCATCGAGCTACACCGGTTGATGAGGCGTCTGCGATACCCCAGCTCTCCGATCTACCGAGTGAGGCCGTGTGGATCTGTTTGGGAGGCTCGGGTCGAGATTCACACACGAGTTCCTCCGGAGTTAGACTACAGCTTCCCGACACGATACCGTCGCGACCTACCAGAGAACGCGATGCAGGATGCAGCACGGGAGGCATTCCTCAGACTTAGCTCTATCCACCGAGCTGAGTTGGCGAGTACTGAGTTCGCTCACCACCCATTTCGAGAGGAGAGCAACTCCGTCTGCATGGTTCAGGACACGCCTTGCTGCTACAACCCGATAGTGACCCGACTGTCACGATGGGCTGAGGCAGCAGACGACTTTTATGAGGAGGCCCTGTTAGAGATCGACGACCAGCAGAGGCGTGTGGGAGAGTTGGAGACCGAGGTGACTGACCTCACAGCGCAGCAGCTTCAGCTGGAGGAGGAGCATCAGACTTGGGGCAGTGAGATAGACTCACTGAAGGCACAGCTCCAGGCCCACGGCGACCAGTTCCAGCAGTTGTCCGATCAGTACCACGAGCGCCGCGGGATGATGGATACGCTTGAGGAGCAGCTGAGGGAGAGTCAGGAGCACGTCAGTCAGCTGGAGGCGCAGCTTCGAGCAGCCACGGCCATCACCACAGGAGCTTCTACTTCCACAGCAGTAGGGCGTGACCGCTACTTTTTCCTCACTCCGCCATACCCACCAGCATTCCACGCTCTTTTGGGAGAGGCTGGCATGTTGGCTACTGAGTCAGCACCTTACCTGGAGGACCCGACAGTGACACCGCCACCTGCCCCGGAGATTGTGCACACTCCACAGATCCCTGTACCTTCTCCGCAGCTGGGTTCCAGTTTGGAGACCCCGATCCAGGTCGATTCCGAGACAGAGGGAACCGACGTCGAGCCGGACACCACTGATTCTTCAGAGGATGAGATCCCTGTTCCCCGCATCACCTTCCTCGGAGGCCCTCGCACCCTCAGCACTGCTCGCAAGAGCACACGACCTCCGGGCAAGAAGCCCAAGCCTGACGCAGAGGCCACTACTTCCGAGCCGTGGGGACTCAGGTTTGCCCGTGCCAGCGACCACCCTCTACCTGCCCCAGGATCCTGCGGATGGTTGGACGACTAGACCGGAGGATGACTGCAGTTTCGATCTCGCTTCAGATGGTTTCTTTTTGGATTGTATGCGAGACACACCCCTACCCCCTTACCTAGATTGACGAATAGCTTGATAGTTAGTTTGATGTATTTGTTGGATGAACTTCATCTGGACTGCGTATGTATGCAGTCACTTGCATCATGTAACATCCTGAAAATTCAAGACAATAAAAATCACTAAAATTTCGAACTTTTTAAAACTTTTGCATCATGCTGGGTGTTATGGTTGTCATTGCTTGCCAAATATAAATTATAACAATGGAGAATCAAATTAATGGCGTACACCTGAACAATAAATATATGATACAAGAATACATGAGTGCACAAGAAAGCAATCCAAATAAAATATTAATTTCTAATTATAAATCATAGGTCAAATATTAAATATTCGAACCATGTTGGTAGCTCGATGTCAGGTTTAACTAATGGGATTGTAAGATTAAATCTAATGTATTTGGATCCAATCTTACATTATGTATTATAAATCCACATGAAATGATGATTACCACTATAATGATCCTATTAACAAATGAGAACTTCATGGGAATACATATACATTAATATTTGAACACTTGATAAGGTCACTCATATAAAATAATGGTCATATAATTAAATTTTATAAAATTATGTGAGTTTTTAATTAAACCATGAGATTAATATTGTGCCGAATCTCAATTTACTATTTATAGAATAAATAGATTGAACCTATCCGTATAAAATAAATATAATTGAAAATGAAGATTAGGAATGGATAGAAATAAATAAAATATTATCACGATCATATTCGTATCAATTTAATTTAAACGCGAATGGAATAGGAATTAAACAACTAATTAAGAATTCAAATAAATAAATGAAATATGAGTAAAATTAATTTAGGATGAATTCAATAATTGGAATAACACACATAATGAATAAAAATCAATTTTACAACAATTAGAAATTGCAAAATTAAAATTTAATGGAAAATGGGCTGAAAATCGGGAAAAATCGGAAAAGACACTATTCATCGGCCGCCAGGTGTTCGACATGGTCCCCTAACCCAGCCCCCTTCCTCTGCCGTGCCGCGCGCTCTGCCTTTCCGTTCCGTCGCGCCCGCACGCCGCGCGCCCGGCCGCCCCGAGCCCTTGCCACCGCGCCGCCGTCGCCCTTGAGCCCCGCGCCGCGGCTGCGCCATCGCGTCACCCCCGCCATTTCATCGCCGCTGCCACGACGCGCGCGTCCCATCGACCGTCCCATCGCCGCGTGCCGTCACCGTTGCCGACGCCCCGCGCCGTCGTCGTCGTCGGTCGCATCGTCTCGAGCCCTCCCCTCCGCGCGCGCTGCCGTCCTCGCCCCCGCGTCGCGCCCCGTGCCGTGCCGCACCGCGCTGAGCCCCGCACCGCCACCCGACCTGCGCGCCGCGCCGCTTTGTCTCCTCACGCGCCGCGCCGCCTCGTCCCGCCTCGTCTCGTCGTCTCGTCGTCTCGTCGTCACCCCCCAGCACGTCGCCCTGCCTCCCCGCACGTCGCCGTGCCTCACGCCACCCGTCGCATCCCCATCTCGAGCTCCGCGCCGCCGCCCGACCCCGCACGTCGCCCTGCACGTCGCGTCCCCCGACCCGAACCCCGCAGCGCCGCGCGCTCGCCCCGCACGTCGCCGCCGACTCGTCGTTACATCGCCCGACCGCACCTCGCTTTGCCCCTCCCCTTTGCCACCGCGCCGCACGCCTGCCCGCACGTCGCCTTGCCCCCGACCTATCGCCGCGCCGCACGCCCGCTCCCTCGACGCCTCGCGCCCCGCGCAGCCGCGCCGCCCCACGTCGCCTTTAAGCCGCCGCCTTCCCTCTCCTTCCTTTCCTCCCCCGTCCCCTATAAAGATCCCGGCCCCCTCTCCTTCACTCCACAACCATCGCCATCCCCATCTTCCTCCTCTCCTCCCCCTCCACACGCCGCTGCCCTCAAGCTGTCGGGCCGCCGCACCATCGTCGTGCCGCCGCGTCGCCGCATTTGTATCGCCGCGCCGTCATCTCCGCGTGTCGCGTCTTGCGCCGTCGTCGCCACCGTCGTCGTCGCCGTCGCCGCCGTCGGTAAGCCGCCGCCATCCCCTTGCGTCCATCGCCGTCGCCGCCGGGGAGGGAGAGAGCCGAGTGAGAGAGGGAGATCGGAGCCGAGCCGAGAGAGAAGAAGAGAAGAGAAGAAAGAAAGGGAGAGGAAAGAGCCGGGAGGGAGAGAAAGAGAGAGAGAGAGAGAGGAAAAGGAAGAGAGAGAGAGAAAAGAGGAAAGGAAGAGAGAGAGAGAGAGGGAAAGGAAGAGAGAGAGAGAGAAAAAGAAACAGAGAAAAGAGAGAGAGAAAGAGAGAAGAAAAAGAGAAGAAAAAGAAAAGAAAAGAGAAAAAGGGAAATAGAAAAAAGGGGGAAAATAGAGAGGAAATTTGGGAGAAATTCGGGAAGTTAGAGAAGTTTAAAATAATTAGAATTTAATTATGGATTAATTATAACCGTAGAATGGCAAAGTTTAATATAGAATATAGATTATTCTTGATAATTTATATAAGAAATCAATTCACGGTGATAATTTAGATGTAATTAATAACTAAACAATTAGATGAAATTCTTATAGACTATTATAGATTATTTGTGGGTAATCTCTATAATTAATCGATTCACGGTAGGAATTTGGATTTAACCACTAGGAATTTTAGACGTATATTGTATTTAATCGATTAGTCATAGACTAAATTAAATCGTACAATATTATAAGATAATTTTTGGATTCCGTCCGATATTCAACTCGGATTTGAGTGAAACTTGAACCTAAATTCATCTAAATTTATAAGCCTTCCAATGGTGTATAATTCACTATTTAATAAAATATATTTATAATTATAAATTAATTAATATCGAATGATTAGATAATAGTTAACCTAGATAGTGTGCCAATAAATAAAAAAAAAAGGATATTATACAGTAGCATATCTACCTTTAATATGTTTTGTCACGGTAGCAACCACATAAATTAGTTATAATCAATCCTTCAAATTAATGGATGTATAGGAAAGTGTTAGTGCTATTTATTAATCTATGTCCAAATATAACTAAAATCCATGACTTATCAATTATTTACATAAAGTATAGCCTCATACTATGTGACTAAAATATAAATACATATTGAATCTTTAACTTGTTTAAGGAGATTAATAACTGAGCTAGTTGTGGTTGGACCACTTAAAATTAAGGTAGTCGGTACAACATCATATCGGATGAGATAATATATATATGCGATGTGGTTGACATCCATTAACCAAATAAAGCCATCTTATTCACATGTACTAAATAGCTTATAGTAAATAGCAACTACTCAGATAAACGACTCAATATTAAGATATTGTGCACACACCTATGCTGTACGTCCCATTATAACTATACGGTACAGTAATAGTTTGCTTGTTGCATATATTAAAATTAGAGGGACTATATGACAAACATGAATATTAGATAAATACTAGTTATAAATCTTGACCTCATATACTTATAATTATAGTTCAACTGTAAATTAGGATCGTTCATTATGGGATAATCTGTAACCATAATATGATTATCCTAAACGACTCTAAAGCATGGATAAATATTATCCATTCATAATTTGTTGTGACAAGAAAAATATGTTCACAATTAAAGTAAAACCTCCACCAATAAAATAATAAATCCATCTGACAACAGAAAGACTAAGAAACCTTAGCTCTTAGCATGTTGGAATCCATTAGCAAGGGCGAATAATATGAGCAACCTTAGGTTCGACCTCAACAAATATATTTTGTTTGTGCATATTTGATTGTTGCTTGAATATTGGCTTTTCTCGCGTATTCTAGACGGTGTACCGGTTAGTCGTGAGGCAACGTATGTAGCTTCCAGGAGGTGAAGGCCAAGACCCGCAAGACCTTGAGCAAGGCAAGTCATCACTATCCCTTGAACATATTGATCCCAATTGCGAAATTGTTTTGTTTTACAAATAAAATTGCATGCAATAATATACATCCCACTTGTGATTATGCCATACCTTGATGATTGTTTGCCTATTATTTCCTTTGTAACCATGTTTACGTACGAGTCCCTAGTCAATTATGACAAGTGCTTAGCAATGCTATTCTAGAATTGTGCATACTCATATTTATCAAATGCTATATGCTTGGGCAATTACCTTTGGGAAGGTAATTGAGATACGGCATGTGGAGACATGAGGGCCACAGTGCCATGATGTTGATGATATGATTTGTGAAAAGAAAAATAAAATTAAACAAATGTTTTCGACTGGGGCGGACGGAGGATTTGGGTGGTATCCGGAAAAGGCTAGTACCGTCCCCGGTCAATTAAGGACCGAGCCATGAAGTTAAGCATGAAACGACTCCCGTACAACCGCACTTCTCGTATGGGTATAGACCTAGCGGAATAGATAGCTGAGCAGAGGCAGTATCCATGCATAGTGGTTTCTTGATGTGTGAGGCAGGGGCTCTACGGTGGGGCAGCCATTGGTAGGACCGCGAGGCGGGTGTCTACAGTGGTGTCGCCATCGGTAGGACTGCCATGTGAGAATTTAAACTTAATTAACTTAATGCATGTGTGAGTTCTTCTTCCCCGGGTGCGCCAGAACTCCTCACACTGCTAGAAACTGCGTACGCCTAGAGTGTATGAGGATGTCAAGTTCATGGAGCGGGTACTGCCAATGCGAGGTTATCGAAAAGCTTTGCCGTGACGCGTCTCATGTGTTGGGACGAGGCTCATGTGTTGGGCAGTCGCGGAGTGCGGGTAAAGTGTACATCCACTGCAGTGTGAGTAAACCAAATCTATTCGAATAGCCGTGCTCGCGGTTATTGAGCACCGGGACGTGTATTACACTTGGCTAGACTCTAAATTCTTAACTTGTGTGGGATGGGTTATTGCATGATGATTTTTATGCTGATGGAGCCACTTCCTGAGAGGAGGGAAGGTGGACGTCCTCAGAAAACCATGACGACTCAATGGCGGGAAGCTATCCTTGGGATCACAATGGATGGTGGACAGAACCGTCGTTGTTTAATGTGAATACTGGTACTAAAATTTGATCAGTCTATGCTAGGTCCTAGGCTTGTGAAAAGAATTACAAAACTTGCTTTGCGCAAAAGAACCATAGCCATCCTTTGAATACCCCTATCATGTGCATTGTTGCTGTGGTGGCTTGCTGAGTACGGTTGGTACTCACCCTTGCTATTTATATATCTTTTAGGAGAGTGTTGAAGAGAAGCCCTTGTCGGTACGCTTGCGTATCCAACAGGATGATCGGAGTGCGGTCTTGTTCTAGGTCTCGTTCCCCAGTCGACTGCCTGTGGCATGTTAACCGGGCCCTTATATTATTTTGTCTTCCGCTGTTGTTCTCTGATAGTTGTTGGCCTACCTGGCCCTAATGTAAGTATTTAACTCTTTTAGCCTGAATTCATTCGTGATATGTTGTGATCCAACTATGTATGTGTGTACCAACTACTGATCCAGGGATTGGTACGGATAAACACAGAAGATTTCCGATTTCCAAAATCGGGGGTCGACAGGGTTGGTATCAGAGCCTATCGACTGTAGGACGAGACCCTAGATAGAATGGCCGCTAGTTTAAGGACCCTACATTTTACAAAGATATTTTTTTTAAATACAAAAAAAAAGGGGTTGTGAAAACATTCAAATGTTGTTTCTCATCTTACCTCTCTTCAAAAATATCTGATTCCGATACGCCAAAAAGAAAAAAAAAATATTTTTGATACCTTACATCTCAACCCTTCCTTGGACAAGGCGATTTTACCACTTGATTTGTGATTGAAAAATATTGGTTCTATATTCTCATCCACATTTCAAAATTTTAGGATAAGAACCGAAAGCAATTAAGACGCTATAGGAATATTATTGATTGTGCCGAAACCTCATCCTCGAAAGTAGACGAATGCATCATGTTATACGAAAAACAAAGTAAAAAGAGAAAAAAATATCAGAAATTAACTCATCAATCATGATAACTCATTATTGTTAGTACTAGTTTCCCCTAGTCACACTCGTATAGTAGAAGTGAAGTTTCGACTAAGCCGTTAGTGACCATAGAAGCTCTACCTGCGACATGGGAGTTCATAAAGAACAATGAAGAGAAAAGAAACAGACTGCGTATCTATGAGAAAGCCCGGCAAGAATGCTAAGTTGTTTCCATAAACATACAAGGATCTGAAGATTATGGATCAAAAAGGAACATAAGATGGTGTGCATATATGGAAATTTAATAAAAGGAACCATGTTTTCGATAAGAGTACATGGACGAAGGATGAAAGAGATTTGAATTTATTGGATTTTAGCCTTAGGGTTGCTTCAAAAATTCCAAGGACAAGTCAAACTTATATGGATTTAATCCCCTTAAAACTTTGTTTTATGAGTTGTCTTTAGAAAATATTGAAAAACAAATGAATTTTTGCATTTTGAAATATAGTCTTACAAAGAAAAATTGCTTCAAAAAGAAAGGAAATGTTTGTTTCAAACTATGTAATTGCAAAATTGTCCCCAAAGCCGCTCTGAAATTATATTAAATTTTGGGAATGGTCAAAATTAGCTTGAAAAGAAAATTTTCTCTGAAAATTATTTGTGAAATTTTGATTCCAAATAAAGTGTTGTTGTTTCAACTATGAACCATGCATACAAACTATATGGTATCTTGGCCCTATTGGCAATAGTTTTCTTTTGCGAAATAAAATCAAATGTTGTTTTGAAAGAAAAATTGATTACAAAAGTTTTTAGTTGCCATGTTGCTTTTTGTTAAACATATGTATGATTATACAAAATCTTGCTTGAAAAATCTATTTTCAAATTATATTTGGTGAGAAAATGCATCTCTTGAAAATTTTAAATGTTTTGCAAACATCACTTCGAAAGGATATTTGTGCAAAATCATTTTGATGAATAAAAAAAAAAAAAAAAAAAATCTACTTTGTGAACGCAAAAGCATATCTTCTTTTAAATTGCTTTCAAAATTTCTTATTTTAAGGGGGGTAGCCTATGTGGAGAAACCTCAAGAGAATCAAATAAATTGTGAAAATATGGATAAGGAATACAACATATCAAGTTCTATTCACCCTTATACAAGGAATTTTGAGTATATTCAGCACCGTATGACAGTAAATCGTAGACAAGATTTATAATGTGTTAAGGAACGAAGGATTGAATAGAGGAAGTGCAAAAACAACAATTCAGCATTGTCATGCTACTATTGATGCCAAGAATAATAGTTTACTAACCTTCAACCTACTAACTTCTAACAAAATAAGCCTACCATAGGATGAGAAGATGATGGAACAATTAACGCCGAGAAACAAGAATTTTTTTTCAACTCTCAATAACTGCGGAATATGGAGATAAGCCAATCCACGCTACTACCTGAATATCCTTCCCAAACATCCCGTGTCCAAGAACGGGTTCAATCCCCACAAAAGCCGGAAGACTACACCCTCGGTCTAAGCCACCCAAAGCAATACCCTGCAAATGAGAGCCATCTGATCACGGCAAGACGGAAGACAAATGTCACATGTTTCGGTTGTGGTGAGAAAGGACATTATGCCAATAAATGCCCCCAAAGAAGGTTGAGAATTGGACCGAGAAGGAAATTGCCTTGCCACCCAATATGCAATATAAGACCAGGAATATTACCAACGCCAATGCCCTGTTCAGGGAATCCAAAACTTCCGTATCAACCATTTCCTAGACAAAGAACTACACAGCATTGGTGGAAAGGAGAACGGGAAAGAAAAGCGTCATCACTCATAACATATGCTGAACTTGATCTCAGTAAAATGGGAATAGAAATTGGTGATTTGCCTGAAGAAGTTGGAGAGCTACAACTATGGCAACGAAAGAGAAATGGCTGTTGTTTTTCTTGTGGACAATTTGGACATTATGCGATAGGCTGTACTCAAGACACCAATGAAGAACAAGAAACACTGCCTTCACAGATCAGCCCGGAAGAGGATAGAGTCCCAGACCCATCCAAAGAAGTTTTGAAGATTAAGGCATGTAGTCGTTGCGGAGAGGTAGGACACTACGGTAGTAATTGCGTTACTCAATGCCCCTACTGTGACGAAGACCATCCAAACGGAGAATGCCCTACAACGAAGATCACGTGCTTCCTCTGCGAAAAGACGGATCATGTGCCCCAAGATTGTCAACTAAGTCCGTTGCTGACCAAGACGGCGGAAGTACAAAGAGTGTCGCTTCGCTTCGCTCATCGACTCATGACATCCAGAAGCCACGAAGACCTGGGATTTCCTACTTTTGATTAGCATGTTTGTTGTCGAACAATATTTAAGCCAAAATAGTTTAAAGTCTCCGCAGTCCCATTAAATCTCGGGGACGAGATTCCTTTAAGGAGGGTAGGTTTGTAACATCCTGAAAATTCAAGACAATAAAAATCACTAAAATTTCGAACTTTTTAAAACTTTTGCATCATGCTGGGTGTTATGGTTGTCATTGCTTGCCAAATATAAATTATAACAATGGAGAATCAAATTAATGGCGTACACCTGAACAATAAATATATGATACAAGAATACATGAGTGCACAAGAAAGCAATCCAAATAAAATATTAATTTCTAATTATAAATCATAGGTCAAATATTAAATATTCGAACCATGTTGGTAGCTCGATGTCAGGTTTAACTAATGGGATTGTAAGATTAAATCTAATGTATTTGGATCCAATCTTACATTATGTATTATAAATCCACATGAAATGATGATTACCACTATAATGATCCTATTAACAAATGAGAACTTCATGGGAATACATATACATTAATATTTGAACACTTGATAAGGTCACTCATATAAAATAATGGTCATATAATTAAATTTTATAAAATTATGTGAGTTTTTAATTAAACCATGAGATTAATATTGTGCCGAATCTCAATTTACTATTTATAGAATAAATAGATTGAACCTATCCGTATAAAATAAATATAATTGAAAATGAAGATTAGGAATGGATAGAAATAAATAAAATATTATCACGATCATATTCGTATCAATTTAATTTAAACGCGAATGGAATAGGAATTAAACAACTAATTAAGAATTCAAATAAATAAATGAAATATGAGTAAAATTAATTTAGGATGAATTCAATAATTGGAATAACACACATAATGAATAAAAATCAATTTTACAACAATTAGAAATTGCAAAATTAAAATTTAATGGAAAATGGGCTGAAAATCGGGAAAAATCGGAAAAGACACTATTCATCGGCCGCCAGGTGTTCGACATGGTCCCCTAACCCAGCCCCCTTCCTCTGCCGTGCCGCGCGCTCTGCCTTTCCGTTCCGTCGCGCCCGCACGCCGCGCGCCCGGCCGCCCCGAGCCCTTGCCACCGCGCCGCCGTCGCCCTTGAGCCCCGCGCCGCGGCTGCGCCATCGCGTCACCCCCGCCATTTCATCGCCGCTGCCACGACGCGCGCGTCCCATCGACCGTCCCATCGCCGCGTGCCGTCACCGTTGCCGACGCCCCGCGCCGTCGTCGTCGTCGGTCGCATCGTCTCGAGCCCTCCCCTCCGCGCGCGCTGCCGTCCTCGCCCCCGCGTCGCGCCCCGTGCCGTGCCGCACCGCGCCGAGCCCCGCACCGCCACCCGACCTGCGCGCCGCGCCGCTTTGTCTCCTCACGCGCCGCGCCGCCTCGTCCCGCCTCGTCTCGTCGTCTCGTCGTCTCGTCGTCACCCCCCAGCACGTCGCCCTGCCTCCCCGCACGTCGCCGTGCCTCACGCCACCCGTCGCATCCCCATCTCGAGCTCCGCGCCGCCGCCCGACCCCGCACGTCGCCCTGCACGTCGCGTCCCCCGACCCGAACCCCGCAGCGCCGCGCGCTCGCCCCGCACGTCGCCGCCGACTCGTCGTTACATCGCCCGACCGCACCTCGCTTTGCCCCTCCCCTTTGCCACCGCGCCGCACGCCTGCCCGCACGTCGCCTTGCCCCCGACCTATCGCCGCGCCGCACGCCCGCTCCCTCGACGCCTCGCGCCCCGCGCAGCCGCGCCGCCCCACGTCGCCTTTAAGCCGCCGCCTTCCCTCTCCTTCCTTTCCTCCCCCGTCCCCTATAAAGATCCCGGCCCCCTCTCCTTCACTCCACAACCATCGCCATCCCCATCTTCCTCCTCTCCTCCCCCTCCACACGCCGCTGCCCTCAAGCTGTCGGGCCGCCGCACCATCGTCGTGCCGCCGCGTCGCCGCATTTGTATCGCCGCGCCGTCATCTCCGCGTGTCGCGTCTTGCGCCGTCGTCGCCACCGTCGTCGTCGCCGTCGCCGCCGTCGGTAAGCCGCCGCCATCCCCTTGCGTCCATCGCCGTCGCCGCCGGGGAGGGAGAGAGCCGAGTGAGAGAGGGAGATCGGAGCCGAGCCGAGAGAGAAGAAGAGAAGAGAAGAAAGAAAGGGAGAGGAAAGAGCCGGGAGGGAGAGAAAGAGAGAGAGAGAGAGAGGAAAAGGAAGAGAGAGAGAGAAAAGAGGAAAGGAAGAGAGAGAGAGAGAGGAAAGGAAGAGAGAGAGAGAGAAAGAGAACACAGAGAAAGAGAGAGAGAAAGAGAGAAGAAAAAGAGAAGAAAAAGAAAAGAAAAGAGAAAAAGGGAAATAGAAAAAAAGGGGGAAAATAGAGAGGAAATTTGGGAGAAATTCGGGAAGTTAGAGAAGTTTAAAATAATTAGAATTTAATTATGGATTAATTATAACCGTAGAATGGCAAAGTTTAATATAGAATATAGATTATTCTTGATAATTTATATAAGAAATCAATTCACGGTGATAATTTAGATGTAATTAATAACTAAACAATTAGATGAAATTCTTATAGACTATTATAGATTATTTGTGGGTAATCTCTATAATTAATCGATTCACGGTAGGAATTTGGATTTAACCACTAGGAATTTTAGACGTATATTGTATTTAATCGATTAGTCATAGACTAAATTAAATCGTACAATATTATAAGATAATTTTTGGATTCCGTCCGATATTCAACTCGGATTTGAGTGAAACTTGAACCTAAATTCATCTAAATTTATAAGCCTTCCAATGGTGTATAATTCACTATTTAATAAAATATATTTATAATTATAAATTAATTAATATCGAATGATTAGATAATAGTTAACCTAGATAGTGTGCCAATAAATAAAAAAAAAAGGATATTATACAGTAGCATATCTACCTTTAATATGTTTTGTCACGGTAGCAACCACATAAATTAGTTATAATCAATCCTTCAAATTAATGGATGTATAGGAAAGTGTTAGTGCTATTTATTAATCTATGTCCAAATATAACTAAAATCCATGACTTATCAATTATTTACATAAAGTATAGCCTCATACTATGTGACTAAAATATAAATACATATTGAATCTTTAACTTGTTTAAGGAGATTAATAACTGAGCTAGTTGTGGTTGGACCACTTAAAATTAAGGTAGTCGGTACAACATCATATCGGATGAGATAATATATATATGCGATGTGGTTGACATCCATTAACCAAATAAAGCCATCTTATTCACATGTACTAAATAGCTTATAGTAAATAGCAACTACTCAGATAAACGACTCAATATTAAGATATTGTGCACACACCTATGCTGTACGTCCCATTATAACTATACGGTACAGTAATAGTTTGCTTGTTGCATATATTAAAATTAGAGGGACTATATGACAAACATGAATATTAGATAAATACTAGTTATAAATCTTGACCTCATATACTTATAATTATAGTTCAACTGTAAATTAGGATCGTTCATTATGGGATAATCTGTAACCATAATATGATTATCCTAAACGACTCTAAAGCATGGATAAATATTATCCATTCATAATTTGTTGTGACAAGAAAAATATGTTCACAATTAAAGTAAAACCTCCACCAATAAAATAATAATACAAATAATTCCCTATAATTATTTGATTAATCCTAAATCCATCTGACAACAGAAAGACTAAGAAACCTTAGCTCTTAGCATGTTGGAATCCATTAGCAAGGGCGAATAATATGAGCAACCTTAGGTTCGACCTCAACAAATATATTTTGTTTGTGCATATTTGATTGTTGCTTGAATATTGGCTTTTCTCGCGTATTCTAGACAGTGTACCGGTTAGTCGTGAGGCAACGTATGTAGCTTCCAGGAGGTGAAGGCCAAGACCCGCAAGACCTTGAGCAAGGCAAGTCATCACTATCCCTTGAACATATTGATCCCAATTGCGAAATTGTTTTGTTTTACAAATAAAATTGCATGCAATAATATACATCCCACTTGTGATTATGCCATACCTTGATGATTGTTTGCCTATTATTTCCTTTGTAACCATGTTTACGTACGAGTCCCTAGTCAATTATGACAAGTGCTTAGCAATGCTATTCTAGAATTGTGCATACTCATATTTATCAAATGCTATATGCTTGGGCAATTACCTTTGGGAAGGTAATTGAGATACGGCATGTGGAGACATGAGGGCCACAGTGCCATGATGTTGATGATATGATTTGTGAAAAGAAAAATAAAATTAAACAAATGTTTTCGACTGGGGCGGACGGAGGATTTGGGTGGTATCCGGAAAAGGCTAGTACCGTCCCCGGTCAATTAAGGACCGAGCCATGAAGTTAAGCATGAAACGACTCCCGTACAACCGCACTTCTCGTATGGGTATAGACCTAGCGGAATAGATAGCTGAGCAGAGGCAGTATCCATGCATAGTGGTTTCTTGATGTGTGAGGCAGGGGCTCTACGGTGGGGCAGCCATTGGTAGGACCGCGAGGCGGGTGTCTACAGTGGTGTCGCCATCGGTAGGACTGCCATGTGAGAATTTAAACTTAATTAACTTAATGCATGTGTGAGTTCTTCTTCCCCGGGTGCGCCAGAACTCCTCACACTGCTAGAAACTGCGTACGCCTAGAGTGTATGAGGATGTCAAGTTCATGGAGCGGGTACTGCCAATGCGAGGTTATCGAAAAGCTTTGCCGTGACGCGTCTCATGTGTTGGGACGAGGCTCATGTGTTGGGCAGTCGCGGAGTGCGGGTAAAGTGTACATCCACTGCAGTGTGAGTAAACCAAATCTATTCGAATAGCCGTGCTCGCGGTTATTGAGCACCGGGACGTGTATTACACTTGGCTAGACTCTAAATTCTTAACTTGTGTGGGATGGGTTATTGCATGATGATTTTTATGCTGATGGAGCCACTTCCTGAGAGGAGGGAAGGTGGACGTCCTCAGAAAACCATGACGACTCAATGGCGGGAAGCTATCCTTGGGATCACAATGGATGGTGGACAGAACCGTCGTTGTTTAATGTGAATACTGGTACTAAAATTTGATCAGTCTATGCTAGGTCCTAGGCTTGTGAAAAGAATTACAAAACTTGCTTTGCGCAAAAGAACCATAGCCATCCTTTGAATACCCCTATCATGTGCATTGTTGCTGTGGTGGCTTGCTGAGTACGGTTGGTACTCACCCTTGCTATTTATATATCTTTTAGGAGAGTGTTGAAGAGAAGCCCTTGTCGGTACGCTTGCGTATCCAACAGGATGATCGGAGTGCGGTCTTGTTCTAGGTCTCGTTCCCCAGTCGACTGCCTGTGGCATGTTAACCGGGCCCTTATATTATTTTGTCTTCCGCTGTTGTTCTCTGATAGTTGTTGGCCTACCTGGCCCTAATGTAAGTATTTAACTCTTTTAGCCTGAATTCATTCGTGATATGTTGTGATCCAACTATGTATGTGTGTACCAACTACTGATCCAGGGATTGGTACGGATAAACACAGAAGATTTCCGATTTCCAAAATCGGGGGTCGACACATCATGATTTATGTACTGTTTGTGGAACTCTATGATGTTATTTATGATATTATTGCTGTTGTATTGAAAATGAGTTTATTCCACCAAGCTTGCAAAACAAAGTTCACACCAAAACAACTCCCCTAATGGGATAAAACCATAAGAACTAGTTAGAAAATTAGGATACTTACTTAATCGGCCTACACAGATGGCAAGCCGACGTAGGGCATCAACCAGCAATGAAGAACCTTCGACACCTGACCTAACCACCCTGGCCGGAGTCATGGCCACTCAAACCCAGCTTCTACAAGCCATTGCAAACAACCAAGGCAACCGCGGAGGATCAAGCTTTGGAGAATTCATGAGGACCAAACCACCCACGTTCGCAACGGCAGACGAGCCTATGGAGGCGGAAGATTGGCTGCGTATCATCGAGAAGAAACTGACCCTTGTCCGGGTGCGCGAAGCCGACAAGGTGATCTTCGCAGTCAACCAACTGGAGGGACCCGCTGGTGATTGGTGGGATACCTATAAGGAGGCTCGGGAAGAGGATGCTGGAGAACCCACCTGGGAAGAGTTCACTGCAGCATTCCGCGAGAACTTCGTACCTGCTGCGGTGATGCGTATGAAGAAGAACGAGTTCAGAAGGCTGCGGCAAGGAAACACGACGGTGCAGGAATATCTGAACCGATTTACTCAGTTGGCCCGCTATGCAGTCGGAGATCTTGTCGATGAAGAAGAAAAGATCGACAAGTTCATAGAAGGGCTGAATGATGAGCTACGTGGACCTATGATTGGGCAAGACCATCAGAGCTTCCAGAGCCTGATCAACAAAGTGGTTAGGTTGGAAAATGATCAGAGGACTGTAGAACACAATCGCAAGAGGAGGCTTGCTATGAATCGCACACCTCAGGGAGCGCCTCAGCGACTCAGGGGAGCCACTTCATCTGGGTGGAAGCCCCCTATTGTGGCAACCAACCGCCCTGCTGCACCTAGCACCCCTGCACCAACTCTGGCTGCCCCTGGAACCAGGAGGCATGTGGACTGCTTCAATTGCGGGGAGTATGGGCACTACGCCAACAATTGCCCTCATCCACGCAAGACTCCTGTCCGTACTGGCGCCAATGCGATCACTGTTCGTGGGACCCCTGCCCCTGCTGTCGGACGAGGCCTGTTCAAGACTCCACAAACGAACAGGACCGCTACAGGATTCGGGCGCGGACAAGTGAACCATGTCCGAGCTGAAGAGGCCCAGGAAGATCAGGGCGTACTAATGGGTATGTTCTCTATCAATTCTACCCCAGTTAAAGTCCTTTTCGATTCTGGCGCATCGCATTCATTCATATCTTTGAAGGCTAGTCAAAAGCACAACTTGACTCTAGTGAGACTTAGAAAACCTATGATAGTCCACTCACCTGGGGGCGAAATAACTGTGAGTCATGCTTGCATAGATGTACCTGTCCGTCTTAGGGATGTGGTGTTTCCCTCCAACCTTATGGTTTTGATACCCCAGACCCTGGATGTCATATTGGGAATGGATTGGTTAACAAAGAACAGAGGGGTAATCGACTGCAGACGTAGGGAAGTTACCCTGACCACACCTTGGGGGTCGGACATGCGAGCAACTATGGATCAAGATCCTAGACTAACCGAACGTGCCGGAGGCATATTTACCATGCTACCTTTGAAAGGAATGCCTATAGTGCAACGATTTGCCGATGTGTTTCCAGAAGATCTACCTGGGATGCCACCAGATCGTGATATAGAGTTCATTATTGATCTGATACCCGGGACTGCTCCCATATCCAAGAGACCTTATCGGATGCCAGTCAATGAGTTAGAGGAGCTTAAAAAGCAAATCAGAGAGTTACAAGAAAAGGGATTTGTACGCCCCAGTTCGTCACCTTGGGGAGCCCCAGTGCTGTTCGTCAAAAAGAAAGATGGTACCATGAGGATGTGTGTAGACTATCGTTCACTGAACGAAGTAACTATCAAGAACAAGTATCCACTACCACGGATCGATGATCTTTTTGATCAACTCAAAGGAGCGAAGGTGTTCTCTAAGATTGATCTTCGATCAGGATACCATCAATTGAAAATTAGGACTGGAGATATAACCCAAAACAGCGTTCTCAACACGCTATGGGTTGTATGAGTTCACCGTGATGTCGTTTGGTTTAACCAACGCCCCAGCTTACTTTATGAATCTCATGAACAAGGTGTTCATGGATTACCTGGACAAATTCGTGGTAGTATTCATCGATGATATATTGATCTACTCCAAAGACGAAGAAGAACATGCCGAGCACTTGCGTTTGGTACTCGAGAAACTTCGGAAACACAAATTATATGCAAAATTTAGCAAGTGTGAATTCTGGTTGAAGGAAGTCGCTTTTCTAGGCCACGTGATCTCAGCCGGCGGAGTAGCAGTAGACCCTGCTAAGGTGGAGGCCGTTACTGAATGGAAGGAACCCAAATCTGTGACTGAGATTCGGAGTTTTCTAGGCTTGGCCGGATACTACCGGAGGTTCATTGAAGGATTCTCTAAGATAGCCCGGCCAATGACACAACTACTCAAGAAAGAAAAGAAGTTTGCGTGGTCAGAACAGTGTCAGAAAAGCTTTGAGCAGCTCAAGGAAAAGCTGACCTCTGCACCTATTTTAGTTCTTCCTGACATAAGAAAAGACTTTGTTATATATTGTGATGCATCGAGGCAAGGACTAGGAGGAGTACTAATGCAGGACGGAAAGGTTGTGGCCTATGCGTCGCGACAATTGCGACCCCATGAAGAAAACTACCCTACACATGACCTAGAACTTGCAGCTGTGGTTCATGCGCTGAAGATTTGGAGACATTATCTGATAGGAAACCACTGCGATATCTACACTGACCACAAGAGTCTAAAGTATATCTTTACCCAGTCAGACCTCAACTTGAGGCAAAGACGGTGGTTGGAATTAATCAAGGATTATGACCTGGAAGTTCACTATCACCCTGGCAAGGCAAACGTTGTGGCTGACGCGTTGAGTCGGAAGAGCCATTGCAACCATCTTGAGGCGGAAGGAATGGCTCCTGAGCTTAAGGAGGAAATGGCCCAACTAAATCTATGTATAGTACCTCTTGGACAGATAAACACCTTGGACATTCAACCTCTTTTGAGAACCCAAATTGAAGAAGCCCAGAAGGACAATCAGGAAATCCGAGAGGTGAAGGAACGTCTAGCTGCAGGCTTTGCAAAGGAATTTTCAACCGACGAGAAGGATGTCCTATGGTACAAAAAGAGGATTTATGTACCCGAGCAGGGTGGACTGAGAGGATTAATCCTAAAAGAAGCTCACGAATCAGCATATTCATTACACCCCGGAAGTACCAAGATGTACCAAGATCTGAAGGAAGGATACTGGTGGCCCAACATGAAGAGAGATGTGGCAGAGTACGTAGCGCTCTGCGACGTTTGTCAGAAGGTGAAGGCTGAGCACCAGAGACCGGCAGGTTTGCTGCAACCCCTTAGGATTTCCCGAATGGAAATGGGATGAGATAGGTATGGATTTTATTGTTGGATTGCCCAAGACTGCAACCGGATATGATTCCATCTGGGTGATCGTGGATCGACTCACCAAGACGGCAAGATTCATCCCCGTTAAGACAAATTATAGTAGTGCCAAGCTAGCCGAGTTATATATGGCCCGGATAGTATGTCTTCATGGTATACCTAAGAGAATCATATCTGATCGAGGCACACAGTTTACCTCTCATTTCTGGGAGAAAGTACATGAAGCCCTAGGGAGTTACCTTGCGTTCAGCACAGCTTATCACCCACAGACAGATGGCCAGACAGAGAGAACCAACCAGGTCCTGGAGGACATGTTGAGAGCTTGCGCATTGGATTTTAGCAAAGACTGGGAGAGATGTTTGCCCTACGCCGAATTCTCCTACAACAACAGCTTTCAGGCAAGCCTAAAAATGTCACCTAATGAAGCCTTGTTTGGTCGACGATGTCGGACCCCGCTGATGTGGTCCGAGACGGGAGAACGAGCAGTATTTGGGCCTGACATTATCAGAGAAGCCGAAGAAAAGGTTCGTCTGATTCGAGACCGTTTAAAAGTGGCACAGTCACGGCAGAAGAGTTACGCGGACACCCGAAGAAGAAACCTAGAATTTAAGGAAGGAGATTACGTTTATCTAAAGGTTTCACCAATGAGGGGAACGAAAAGGTTTAAGGTTAAAGGAAAACTAGCGCCAAGATATGTGGGACCTTTTCAAATCCTCGCTAGACGAGGAGAAGTTGCTTACCAGCTACAGTTACCCGAAATTATCGCCGATGTACACCCAGTCTTCCATGTGTCACAATTAAAGAAATGCTTACGAGTGCCAGAAGAACAAGCTCCGCTGGAGGAGATTCACATTAGCAACGATCTCACGTATCCAGAACACCCGATCCGGATATTGGATGAAGCAGAAAAGAGGACTAGGACCAAAGCGTGGCGTATGTACAAGGTACAATGGAGTAATCACACTGAGGATGAAGCCACTTGGGAAAGCGAAGAGTTCTTGAAGACGGAATACCCATATCTGTTCGAAAACCGGTAAGAAATCTCGGGACGAGATTTATTTAAGGGGGGTAGGTTTGTAACACCCTGAAAATTCGACCAATAGAAAACAAAACTCTAAAAATACGGATTTTCAAAAACTTTTCAGATAGATTGCATCATGCCGATCTTATTCGCCTATTTTATTTGATTTGGTTTCGAAGTTCACTAATCGAGTGCGGAGAATAATTAATCGCTTATAATCCTAAAAATAAATTGGTAAAACAAACATAATTTAAAATAAAGATTAAGTGTGGGTTGAGATAAATAAAATATTTTCGCGATCATATTTGTATCAATTTAATTTAAACGCAAATGGAATAAGAATTATCACTAATTAAAAATTCGAATAAATAAATGAAATATGAGTAAAATTAATTTAGGGTGAATTCAATAATTGGAATAACACACATAATGAATAAAAATCAATGTTACAACATTTAGGAATTGCAAAATTAAATTTAAATGGAAAATGGGCTGAAAATCGGGAAAAATAGGAAAGGGCACTGTTCATTGGCCGCAAGGTGTTCGACGGGGTTCCCTAACCCGGCCCCCTCCTCTTCCCCGCGCGCCGCGCGCCGAGCCTCGCGCCGCCCCAGCCCGCACCGCGCGCCGCGCCGTTCTGCCTCGCGCCCCTCGCCCCTGCAGCGCGCACGCCGTCCCCTCGCCTCGCGAGCCGTGCGCCGCCCCGCCTTCCCTAAGCCGCCGCGCCCTCGTCGCCCTCACCGCTGTCGCCGTCCCCATCCCATCGCCGCGCCATCGTCGCCGTGCCGCACGCGTCGCTGTGCCGCTTCGCCTCCCCGTCCCGTCGCCGCGCCGCACGCGTCGTCGTCGCCTCGAGCCCCGCACCGCCGCTCGTCCCGCGCACCGCGCCGCTCGGTCCCCCCCCCACATGCCGCGCCGCCCCGTCTCGTCGTCTCGTCGTCTCGTCGTCTCGTCGTCACGATTCCGCCCGCCCGCACGTCGCTCTGCCTCCCCGACCCGTCGCCGTGCCGCGCGTCCGTCCCGTCGCGTCGCCCATCTCGAACCCCGCACCGCGCACGTCGCCGCCGACTCGTCGTCACGTCGCCCGACCGCACGTCGCCTTGCCCCCTCCTTTTGCCGCCGCGCCACACGCCCAGCCCTCCTCTGCCTCGCACCCCGCGCGCCGCACACCGAGCCCCGCACCGCGCGCCATCGCCGCCACCGCGCACGCGTCGTTGTCGCCCCATGCCGCTCCGCCTCCCCGTCCCATACCGTCGCCATTAAAGCCGCCGCCACCCCTCTCCTTGCTTCCCCCTCTTCCCCTATAAATTCCGGCCCCCTCTCCTCCACTCCACACCCATCCCCGTTCATCTTCTTCCCCTCTCCTCCTTCTCCACACGCCGCCCTCGTGCTGTCGTGCAGCCGCGCCATCGCCGTGCCGCCGCGTCGCCGCATTTGTACCGCCGCGCCGCCGTCCCCGTGTGTTGCGCCTTGCGCCGTCGTCGCCCCCGTCGTCGTCGCCGTCGCCGCCGTCGGTGAGCCGCTGCCCTTCCCCCTCGCGCCGTCGCCGTCGCCTCGGGTAGGGAGAGAGAAGGGAGAGTGAAGCCGAGAGAGAGGGAGAGAAAAGAAGAGGGAAAGAGAGAGGAAGGAGCCGGGAGAGAAGAGAGAGAGAGAGAGAAGAAAAAAAGGAAAGAGAGAGAGAGAGAGAGAAAAGAAAAAAAAAAAAAAGAAAGAAAGAGAGAGAGAGAGAGAGAAGAAAAAAAAAAGAAAGAGAGAGAGAGAGAGAAGAAAACAGAGAGAGAGGGAAGAAAAATAAGAGAAAAAGGGGAGAGAAAAAGAAAAGAAAAAGAAAAATAAATAAATAGGTATTAGGGAGAAATTAGGGAGGTTTAGAAAATTTAAAATAAATTAGAATCTAATTATAGAATAATATTAATCGTAGAATTGCAAAATTTAATATAAAATATTCTTGGTAATTTCTATGAAGAATCAATTCGCGGTGGTAATTTAGATATAAATTAATGACTAAAAACAATTAGATGAATTCTTATAGATCTTTATAGGGTATTCGGGGGTAATTTCTATAAATAATCGATTCACGGTGAGAGTTCGGATTTAATGAATAGGGATTTTAGCCGTATGTATATTTAATCGTTTAGGCATAAACTAAATTAAATCGTATAATATTATACGATAATTTTTGGATTCCATCCAATATTTAAGATCGCGATATAAATTTCCAACTTATTATTTGAATGCAGTGCTCGGGTTGATTAAATCAAAAACTTATAATAACAAAATATTTATACCATAAAAATAATTTAGGATATATAAATCGAAATTGGGTTGGCCCTAATTCGCGAATAGTAAAGTCAATAAAAAGAATCGATTTTCGCATTCGACTTCTATTTGGATTTATTTGGAGTTTCATTTGAATTCTAACCGAATTCAAATCAATTTTCGCACGTAACTATAGAGCCCGAGGGAGTTGCAGATCCAGGTGAAGGCCAAGACCCGCAAGACCTTGAGCAAGGCAAGTCATCACTATCCCTTGAACATGTTGATCCCAATTGCGAAATTATTTTGTTTACAAATAAAATTGCATGCAATGATATACATCCCACTTGTGATTATGCCATGCTTTGATGATTGATTGCCTATTATTTCCTTTGTAACCATGTTTACGTATGAGTCCCTAGTCAATTATGACAATTGCTTAGCAATGCTATTCTAGAATTGTGCATACTCATATTTATCAAATGCTATATGCTTGGGCAATTACCTTTGGGGAGGTAATTGAGATACGGCATGTGGAGACATGAGTGCCACAGTGCCATGATGTTGATGACATGATTTGTGAAAAGAGAAATAAAATTTAAACAAATGTTTTCGACTGGGGCGGACGGAAGATTTGGGTGGTATCCGGAAAAGGCTAGTACCGTCCCCGGTCAATTAAGGACCGAGCCATGAAGTTAAGCATGAAACGACCCCCGTACAACCGCACTTCTCGTATGGGTATAGACCTAGCGGAATAGATAGCTGAGCAGAGGCAGTATCCATGCATAGTGGTTTCTTGATGTGTGAGGCAGGGGCTCTACGGTGGGGCAGCCATTGGTAGAACCGCGAGGCGGGTGTCTACAGTGGTGTCGCCATCGGTAGGACTGCCATGTGAGAATTTAAACCTAATTAACTTAATGCATGTGTGAGTCTTTCTTTCCCGGGTGCGCCAGAACTCCTCACACTGCTAGAAACCGCGTACGCCTAGAGTGTATGAGGACGTAAAGTTCATGGAGCGGGTACTGCCAATGCGAGGTTATCGAAAAGCTTTGCCGTGACGCGTCTCATGTGTTGGGACGAGGCTCATGTGTTGGGCAGTCGCGGAGTGCGGGTAAAGTGTACATCCACTGCAGTGTGAGTAAACCAAATCTATTCGAATAGCCGTGCTCGCGGTTATTGAGCACCGGGACATGTATTACACTTGGCTAGACTCTGAATTCTTAACTTGTGTGGGTTGGGATATTGCATGATGTTTTATATGCTGCTGGAGCCACTTCCTGAGAGTAGGGAATGTGGACGTCCTCAGAAAACCATGACGACTCAATGGCGGGAAGCCATCCTTGGGATCACAATGGATGGTGGACAGGACCGTCATTGTTTAATACGAACACTGGTATTAAAACCTGATCAGTCTATGCTAAGTCTTAGGGTTGTGAAAAGAATTATAAAACTTGCTTTGCGCAAAAGAACCATAACCATCCTTCAAATATCCCTGTCATGTGCATTGTTACTGTGGTGACTTGTTGAGTACGGTTGGTACTCACCCTTGCTATACACAAACTTAATCAGAGGCTGGAGACGAAGCGTCGGAAGATCCCTATGCCTATTATCAGGAGGGTGATGAAGACGATGGGGTCCAATAGGTCTTAGATACGGTCGTTGCCTGTGGCAATGGCGTGCCGCTGCCTCCATTTCCGCTGCCTCCATTTCCGCTGCCTTACCTATTCTGTTTTTGAATGTATTCCGGACCTTTCGGTCCGATGATTTAAGACAATGCCTGCGGGCTTTTGATGTAATAACTCGTCCTAGACATTCGGGTATGTGTACTCGGTATTTCAGCTATGAATTCGTGTGTACCAGACTACTTGATCCAGGGAAATGGTACTGTCTACACGATTGATTCCTGTTATAAAAACGGGGGTCTACAGTATCACGACTATGGTATTTTGCATAGTATGGGGATCGTTGGTACCAGGTTATATGCGAGATTGAAGTAAAAGAAATGGAGACAAGGATTTTTATACAGGTTCGGGCCCCTTATCTGTCAGGTAATAGCCCTACTCCTGTTGGCCGAAGCCGGTGTTGCTCTTATTCATCATAATCACACTAGTGCAATATTTAGGATAACCTATCTAGCCGTTGTCAACTTGGCAGCCTAGAAAACCATCACGTAGTCGACAACGGGGTAGTTTTCCTACTCGAATCCGCACTCGGCAAGATCAGAGATAGAGCTAGATCCCTCTCATTGGCCTCCGCAGGCACCAGATTGAGTCTGTCTAGGCATATCTCTGATATCGATATCCGGCGGCATGTCTTGGCGTGTGTTGGCTTGTATATGTCTTGTGTATTGATTGTCCTCTCCCCCTCCTCCTAGGGGGTTTATTTAAACCCATTGATGTCCCCTTGTCCATATAGGATTAGGGAGACCAATATGGCTACAATCCGAGTAGTCCTTATAGTTTCTATGTAGAACTCTATTCGTACTTCCTTATCCGAAACTCCTTCTATATACGAGGTATGATTTTGTATAAGACATGATATGTGGTGGGCTCTGCCGAGTTTAGTCAACTACTATTAGGTATGTGGTATCCATAACCATGAACGAGTTGATGTTCTCGACCGAAAACCTTGGAACAACTGTTGTCGTGTTCTCTTGACCATTCTCGGTGTGATCAGAGATAGCGCTAGATCGCTCTTATCGGCCTCCGCAGGCGCCTGTTGGTATTTCTTAACTTCACAGATAAAATCCACAAGCACGGATATACCGATGTAGCACTTCCCCTACGGAGTATTCCAAGGGTATCGAATCCAAGGGAACGTGTGTGATTATCTCTTCCTCCGGTTCATCCAAGGACACAAAGCTAATGTGGGCAGAGGGCAGAGAGGATTTCCTAATGAGAAACAGTGTCTAGGGAAAGCTTAACATTAATCTTAACGCAATACTTCAGGCACTGGCAACCCGCTGTTCCCAGATGTCGCTCTACTACGTACCCGGACAGGGAGGACTTAAGTGCTCTTGAGGGCTGTCACCACCTCTATACCCACCTCAAACGTACTGTAGGATACGCAGCAACCACTGGAGATTAATTACCCAGACACCGCGTCAACGCAATTAACTAACCAAGAAGTAATTCTCACTAAGCAAACCTTAATTACTCAGAATAATGTTTCTATTAAAGCAGAGTAATTAACAAGATACAAAAGTAAGAGGAGATAACCGACAACTCCGGAATTCCTCTGATTCCTTCTACCTTACTCTCTCCCTATTCTAATATACAATAAAGTACACTAGAGCCTCTTGTAATTCAGCTCGTGCTTTGGTGTGTGTGAATGAGGGAGAGGAGAAGGGTATTTATAGTGTGGAGGTGCTTGAGAGAGTAGAGATCCTCCAAGCATCCAATGAGCATCTTCATCCTCCTAGTGCCATGTGTCCAGCAGATGATGGTTATTCAAGTAAAGTCGGTAGAAACTATCGTGGCAAGTCGGTAACTGCCGGTCTGTGAAGTTTGGGGCCGAACGGCGCAGCTAGGGGTTCGGCCGAACCACTTGGTTCGGCCAAACCCTTTCTAGCCCATTTTGCTCCGAATTTTTTCATAGGCTTTGGTGGATAACCCCTTAGCCCAAATGTACTTGCAATTGGCCCATTTGAATGTGTTTCATTAGGTTTTTGGGTCCAAAGCTCCATAGGCTGTAATATGGATGTTTAATACACATCCTCCTCTATGTATTTTTTGTATCAACTTTGGTGGTTCGTCGCCTGCATCCAAATATACACCAACACTCATGGAAATGGTTAGAAATAAACCCTACCACTACATTGAATGTTTTACTTTTATGGTTTTATGCAGGTATTGACGGCGTTAATTTGGTACTTAACAGCCATCAACAGCGCCATACTGGTTTTGTCTAGGTTAATCACGATGTCGACTAAGAAGGTATGGAGCATGCGACTAAGTCTCCTGTCTTACCGTAATCGAGAATTTGGATTGAAGTCAAGAAATTTTATCTCGGCGGGTACACCATCGCTTCTTTCCATATTCCTTGTCGAGCTCCATCAACCGTCCTTGAGTAATCGAGTAGTCGTAAAGTGTGCGACAAAGCCCTGAAATCTGACTTGACTGTTCTGATGTCCGACTTTCCTGAAATCAATACTCAAAACATTTGCCGAACTCGCTTTAGTCAATCCCGATGTAAGATCATAGAGACCTAGAGTCCTCGACAATGTTGAATGGAATTTTCCTGAAATCAATATAACAAAATATTAAACAGAAATAGCCCCCGAGCGAACGATCAAGGGTATCATGGTATAATATGTATGGAAAATTTGAGAATAAATTGAATCTGCGTGTGCCAATAAAAGAGTATTCTCGCCAGACTTGTCCTCAGCAAACGGAGTTCGGTACTTGTCACGCCCAGGAATTCCCGAATAGAATCCCAAGCAGAATGTCCATTAAAATCCCCGTCCAGGACCGGCCGGGGTACACAAACGACAAAGTTGACATGCAGATCCACGTCTTACAAACATTATAAAAGTCTTACATAAATGCAGCGGAAAAACAAAAGATAGCTGGAGCTAAGCCTTGACTTGAACGGCAGTGGGAACACCACTCCACAGGCATCCTCGACGGCACGGACGAAGCCTACTCCTCGGAGAAACCGCCATCTGACGCATACCCAAACTCTGGGGTTGGGGAAAAATAGAGCAAGACTGAGTACTACCCACTGTACTCAGCAAGTCATACCGGAACAGAGGTATGATGCAGGATATTGCCAAAGGGTAGCTAGAGAGGTTCTTTTGCATAAAGCGAGCATTTATAAACAGTAGTTGAAAGCAGTAAAACAGTTGTAATAATTAATCAATATTAACCATCCACCGTTCAACGCTACACCACGTTGCAACAGGCCCAACCAACCACCTGAACTAATCAGTTCCATCAGACTACACTAAGGTAAGACTAATCACGGTGAATCTAGTTGACCGCCCATAACCGCGGGCACGGCTATTCGAATAGTTTTACTCTGATCAGAGGTGTACAACTGTACCCACAAGACATAGCCCCACGACACGTTTCCGTGCGCCGACATGCCACCACGACATACCGGAAAGAGGCCGTGACAGGACCTTTCGCATAACCCCCTCTAACCAAGCACACCACACCTCAGGTTTCACCCCCACTCCTCGCAAGGTAGCGGACAGTCCTCTCTCGTGCCTAGGTGAATCCGGAAGCCGCATAGGCCATCGCAGGGCCCATCCAAACTCCATCACGCCCACCCTTGCCTGGATGCGTCAGCTAGAGGAAAGTTACACTACGGGCCCAGCCGGTACCCACGCTGACTTGTGGTAAGTACAATAAGTTCTTCCAGGGCATCCCGCGAACCGGTCCTTAATTGCCATGGGCACGACCATCAAAACCATGCAGACACAGCCCACCATTTAATATATTTTAATTAACCGACACCGGAGCGGTGGCATTAACCAACATCATTACTAGAATCTAATATCTATGCATTAATGTAGTCCCCCATTGTGTGCTAGTTGAACTAAGCAAGGCTAAGCAATCCCTAGTCCAATCTCTAGTCATGTTATATCCCAAGATAACAAAGGAGCATGGTACAAAATAGCATGGCTGTAACAGTAGGTAAACATCCCATAGTAACATTTTAAAACGATGCAGTATTTAAGGGAAATCGGTAGAGCATTTGCAATATAGGATCAACATGTTCAAGTGACAAGCATGACTTGCCTTGCTCTGCTGCTGGAGGAACCTCGGCGACTATTTCAAGGTACACCGGAGCGTCGGGAGAGCCGAAATCTAAGCGATATACAAAGCAAACAATACAAATAGGCTATAAGACTACTGAAACAGAGAACAAAACTATTTTTAATGGATTCTACACATTTTTCTTGATTTACTGAGACTTGAATGGACTTAAACGGAGCTCGGATGAATTTTCTATGAATTTTAGAAGATTCACTATGTTTTTACTATAAAAAGAAAAACCTTAATTATTTATTGCGCAATATATCCCAGGGCTGACGTCATCAAGGAGGGGGGCGGCGCCGACATGCGGGCCCCATTAGTCGGTGACACAAGGGGGAAAAGAGGGGCACTGACAGGCGGGCCCCACTCGGCACCGGCCCAAGGGGAGTGGCGAGGCGTCGGCCAGGCTCGGCATCAAGCCGGCCGGCCCGCCATGGCAAGGGCGGCGGCGCGCGCGTTGCCGGTGACGCGAAGGCGGCGACGCGAAGGCGGCGGCGCACGGCCGAAGCGGCGGCTCGGCCTGGCTCGGCGCTAGGAGGGAGAGGGAGGGGAAAAGAGGAGGAGGGGTGTAGCGCCCGCTCCGTCGTGGCGCCTAGCGGGAAAATTAATCCTTAAAAATCCTATGTGCGAAAATCCGTTCTTTGTTTGTTCGTCAGTCGCCGTGCCAATCCCCGATCTCGAGTCTCCGATCCTCCGGCAAAATCCAAATTCCAATCCAATTCCTCCAAATTCAAATCTCCCGCAAAAGTCTAGTTCCCCTCCCTCTGCCCGTGGGCCCCAGCCCCTCCCTTTCTCCCTCTCTCTCTCTGCCAGTGGGCCCCCCAGCCCCTTTCTTTTTCCCTCTCCCTCTCCCTCTCTCTCTCTGCCAAGTGGGCCCCCTTCCTTTTCTCTCTCTCTCTCTCTCTCTCTCAGCCGGCTCTCCCTCCTGAGCCCTCCTTTTCCCCTCCCTCGCGCGCCCCGCGCCCGCGCGAGCACGCGGCCGCGCCGCACCGCCCTCGCCTCTCCCGCGCCCCCGATTCAAGCTCCGCGCGCCCGCGCGTCGTGGCCGACCGGCCGGTCATCGCCGTCGTCATCGCCCGGCCCCGCGCCTGCGCCGTTGTCGCCGCGCCCTTCCAAGCCGCGCCGCCGTCATCGCCGACGCCATCCTCCCCGCGGCCCCGCCACTCCGCAAGCGTCCAACGCGCGGAGGCAAAGCCGCGCGCGCCTCCCCCCCCTCTCGGCCGCGCCGCGCCTCCTCTCCTTTCCCCTCCTTTTTCCCGTTTCGGCAAAAGGGCAAAGCCCTTTTCCCCCTCTCTTTCTCTTTTCCTCTTTCCCGCCGGCGTCATCCCGTCCTCGCCGCGACCGCCAAAGCGTCGCCAGCTCGCCCCCGACCGCGCCAAGTCGGTTCCCGAACCGACCTCGGCCCCCCTTAAACCGAGCACCTCTCCTCCTCCTTTTTCTCCCATCCTCCACCGCGCCATTGCCACCTTTCTCCTCCGAATCCGTCGCCGTCGCGTGCCGCCGAAGCCGTGCGCAACCGCGGACTCGGAAGGGGACTCCGGGCACCCTTCTTCCTCCTCTTCCCCGGCCCGAGGCCGGTGAGCTCCCTCCCGCGCCGTCGGCCGTCGTCTCCGCGCCGCCCTCCCCGTCGCGGTATAAATCCCTCCGTTCTCCCTCCTCCCTCCTTCTCCCCCCTTTAGCTCTCGTCGGTAGCTCGAGTAGGTTTCCCTCGACCCGCCGGCGAAGCCCCGAGCCCTGCCGAGGTCCGCCGCATGCCCGCCGCCGCCGCCGCCCGAGCTCGGAGGAGGCGCACGTCGCCGGCCCTCCTCGGCCTTCCTCCGTCCAATCCAGCACTAGGATAGGGTTCCCGAGGGCGCCTAGATGCTCCCACGGCCGGGGATTAGCCCCTCGTGCCGCCATCGCCGTTCCCCTCTCCTCTCGCCGCCGTCGGTCATCACCGCGATTCGTCGCCGTCGGGCCTCTCCGGCGAAATCCGAGCCGTTGGCTCGCTTTCTCTCTTCCCGGTCGACCTCCCGGCGCTCATCCCTTCGCGTGTAACGCCGCGGATCATCCCGACGCTCGCCGCCGCCGTCCGCCGTCCATTTCGGCGTCATCTTCGTCTTCCTCGCGCCCGGCCGCGTCGGCGCCACGTCGGCGCCACGTCGGCCGCGAGGGTCAGCCGCTCCCCTCCCTCCGTCGCGTCCCGTGCGCGCGGTCCACCGCGAGCCGAGAGGCTGCGCGTGGGCCCGCCACTCTCGCGTCCTCCGCGCGCCGCGCGCGTGGACCGCGTCCAAACCCTAACCCTAGCCCGCGCCGCGTGCGCCGAGTCCACGGTAGACCAGGCCGCCGACAAGCGGGTCCCACCCGGGACCTCGCACGGTGAACCCGGCCCACCGGACCTTTCTCTCTCTCCGGCCGGCCCATTTAGGCCCCGGCCGAGCCGACTTCCTTCTTGGGCCGCGCCTAAGCCGCCCGAAGAAGTCTAATTCCCGTCCCTCCTCCAATTTAAATTCTTTTTCTTTTTAAAAGGATTTAATTAAATCCTTTTTTTCCTTTTTCCTTTAGTCCAAAAATCCAATAAACTTAGAAATTCCATATCTTCTCAACCGTGTATCCGATTGACTCCGTTCAACTTCCAAAATTCCCCAAATCTCGAGATCTATTTAATGGCACGCTTAGAGGTCTATAATAGGGCTTTATTTTCGCCGTTTGTTGAGTTGTTCCGTTCCGCGTGTAGTTCCGGAGCCCGAAGACCCGCAGTGCGAGGATTTCGAAGATCAAGCTCAAGATCTCGAGCAAGGCAAGTCACCTTTGATCATCTTGCACCCATAATTTAAATCTAAGTATTTCTATTCCGCAAATATTGCATAATTAGGACTCACACAAGTAATTGGCCGTGTTTTACGGGATTTCCCGTCGGCCCCAATCCCACATTGCTGCAATTACCCTCCATGACTTATTGAATACCTGAATCCCCTTTGTCGACTGTTGTGCTTCGATGTGCGGACCCTCGGGCACGCACTTCGGAACACTTCTCCCCCAAAACTTAAAATATTCAAAGTTGGGTAAAACTTGAGGTTTTACGAAAGATTTGGAAAACCCGACACCTGGGTCGGTGTTTGTGAACTAAATGAGTTTCTAAAATCGCGGACCGGGGAACGTATTGGAGTACGGTTCCCTGCTCTTGCAATTAAGGACCGATTCCTTGGAATTTCATCCAAACATAAGACATGTGCAACCACATGGGTGGTATGGGACACCCCTGGCTGAGTAAATTGCTAATCGGGGGAGCTTTGATGTCCGAGAGGCATGTGGATTCTTCGGGGTGGTGGCGGGGAAGACCCCCGAGCTTCCTGGCACAGCATGGTCTGGGACCTAACCTGTTGTCGGTCTGGGACCCCCCTCGTCGGCATATGGCGAACCTGTGTCGGCTTTCGAAATGCCTTGTCATGAAAGCCTTTAGGTCAACCAGACGTGGCCGTTGTACACGGGCTGGTTGATTCGGGTTAGTAATGTCGTGTGGGTAAAGTGTACCCCCTCTGCAGAGGTTTAGTAAACTGTTCGAACAGCCGTGCCCACGGTCATGGGCGGATGTGAGGTGATTCCTAGCGTAGTTTTGTTTGACAACTGCTTTGTGAAGAGTTGATGTGGTTTGGTTTCGGTGTTGGAAACCTGTGGCTGATGAGATCAGCCGGGCCCGGATGGCCGTTTATAAAGATGTTGGCCTGATGGCCGTTGCAAAGATGTTGGCTTGTTGGCCGTTTCAAAAGCTGTTGGCCTGTTGGCCGTTTAAAGAAAGTGTTGGCCTGTTGGCCGTTTAAAAGCTGTTGGCCGGATGCCAACCCTGTTTGATCTAAAGACTGATACATTGCACATACTCCGACCGGACGAGACGCACTGTCTCATCCGTGTCGTTTGAGAAGCACTCACTTAGATGATTCCAAAAAGAAGTTTAAACCTAAAATCAATTGCGAAAACAATAGCCTTTCCTTTGAAGCCTGCATTAAACACTTAAATTCCCCTGGCTTGCTGAGTACTCCTGTACTCACCCTTGCTCTATATAAATAATCCCCCCCCCAGTTGCTGAAGAAGGCGATGTGGATCCCGCTGACGAGGAGTTCTTCCAGGAGCAAGCTGGTTTCGAAGAGTTTTAGGGTTTCGGCCTAGTTCCCAAGTCGCGCCTGTGATGCTTGGTCCAAGTCTTGGCTTCCGCTTTCCTCTTTTGTAATGCAGTTGTGAGCTCGGGGTCTGTCCGCAGCCCAACATGACTGTAATCCTACTCTATAATAAAGAGACCTCTGTTGCTGTGATATGCTGTCTTCCTGTGATACCAGCACTGTTTCCTGGGACTGGTATCGATTAACAGGTTAATTTGGAGCGTCACGAGCTAGTTCCGCTCAGGGCTAGTTCGGGGCGTGACAAGAGATGGTATCAGAGCACAGGCTTGGCCCTAGGACGAAACCCGACGCTTAGGACGACCCTAAGGATACTAAGTTCAAAATTATTTGCGAAAAGATAAGGTTTCCTGCTTTCTCTTTATTTTCAGTAGTTTGTTTCTAAAATGGTTACTGATCTTTTCTCCCTCTTTCAAAATTGTAGATGGCAGTGAACGCCAGCTTCAGTTCCCACGGTTTTGGTGAGGGTCACCACGTCGCCCAGCTTCGTGACCTCGCCCGTTTCCTTGGCTTCTCGTGTCCCGAGTACACGGGGTACTCTGTGGACCGCACTCCCCCTCGCTGTGAGCTCTCTGTGTACCTTTACCCTCGTGGAGGTATACACGGAGCCGGCCTTCGCCCCCACCACTTCACTGTGGCCAGGCCCACTCTCCAGATCGCGTACCAGGACCTCTCCTGGACTGCGCTTCGTCGTCTGGCCCACGACTACGGTCACCGTCTCGGAGGTTCTGCCTTCCGGCAGCTTCCACGCCTTCCTTCCGGCCGTACGGACGCCAGGTACCCCTGTCCGTACAGCGAGTCTCAGCCAGTGCTGACTCGCATGGTCGAGCTTTCAGAGGCTCAGGCCACTCAGCACGACCTGCTCCTTGAGGCTTACCGCTCCCTTGCCCGCCGCTACGCAGCTCTGGAGGCCCGTCTAGCCGAGGAGGGTGTCACCTCAGTTGACACTGTCTCTTGGGACTCAGGCCGCCTCTGCCACGCCAGCCACCTGTCTTCCCACAGCTCCCGCGGCTCTGCCCGCACTCCCAGTGGCCCGCGCTCCCCCAGTTCGCGTGCGCCGTACTCTCCAGTGTACTCCCCCTACCCTCACCCAGTTAGCCCTTCCTACACCCCAGGTCACACTCCCGTTGCTTCCTCCCGCCGTGGCCCACGCTTTATCCGCACTGCGCGGAAGCGTGTCGTTGGTTCCTCCACGGTGTTTCGCTTTGACCACCCAGCTCCTCCACCGCCAGCAGCCCGTGCTGCTGCCGGCCCTCGACAGGTACCGCCGGTCTCTTCGCTTCAGCCGATCGACGTCTCTTCGACAGAGGAGGCGACTACAGGAGGCAGCCAGGCCGACGAGGAGTAGAGGAGTCAGTCTTCAGCAGCCGTCCGTGAGATAGGCCCTTTTGTCCCGCCGCCAACTCTTTTGGAGTCGTGGCGAGGTAGTGCGTGCGTGTGTTTGATGTGGGTGTTGTCTGGTAGTCTGGTTCTCCTAGGAGGTGTGCGTACAGTCAAGCTCGGCGTAGCTCTGTGACTTGTCCACACCCGTTGTATCAGGTGTCTTTATGATTTGAGAAAACCAGTTTATGCCTAGTGTGTGCTATCTAGCTGTTATTTACTTTGTTTCTTGCCTTCTTTAAGTGCTTATCTGATTCTTACCCCGCCCTCTTCTGGGAGTTTAGATGGCTAGTCGCCCCCGCCGTGCTACCCGTGCACCAGCCCGCCTCGGTTTTGAGGAAAGAAGAGCAGAGATAGAAGCGAATCATGAGTCAGATAATGAGCAGTCAGTCCACAGCAGCCGTTCACACCATACAGCTTCCCGCAATGCAGAAGTCGAGCAACCCCAACGCAGCAACCGCTCGCATCGCTCAGTTTCCCGTGCTGCAGAAGTGGAACAGTCTCACCGCTCTCACCACACCGCCAGTCACAATTCTGGAGAGGAACGCATTCCTTCCCCACCTCATGTTGAGAATAACATGCAACACTTGATGGCAGTTCAGACTCAGATCTTGCAAGGATTAGCCACAGCCATAGCCGGTTTCCAGCATAATGCGCATGGAAATGGCCATCCTCACATGGGTAACAATAGGCCCAAGCTAACAGACTTTCTGAGGTCTCGTCCGCCAGAATTCACTCAGACCGTCGAGCCCGTTGAGGCCGACGATTGGCTGAAAGATGTTGAACGAAAACTCAACCTAGTGCAGTGCACTTCCGTTGAGAAGACGCTCTACGCCTCTCACCAGCTAAGAGGACCTGCTGCAGATTGGTGGGAGAATTATTGCAATGCACACCCTGACCCCACTAACATCGCTTGGGATGAGTTTGCTACGGCCTTCCGTGCAGCTCATGTACCCGAAAGCGCCATTGATATGAAGAAAGAGGAATTCAGCAAGCTTAAGCAAGGCAATAGCAGCATAAATGAATACCTGAGTCAGTTCAACAAGTTGGCTCGGTATGCTCCTGAGGAAGTGGACACAGACAAGAAGAAGATCAGGAAGTTCCTGAAAGGTGTCGCAGTTGGAATGAGGCTCCAGTTGCTTGCTCATGATTTCCCCACCTTTCAGCATATGATCAACAAGGCAGTACTGCTTGAGGATGCCAGAAAAGAAGCCGCCGAAGAATATAAGAAACGCAAGTCTAACCATCAGGGCAATTCTTCCCGAGGCGCACCTCGCCCTCGCTTTGGACAACCCATGCAATATCACCAGTCGGTCACTCAAGTTAACCGCCAGCCAGGCTATGCCCCTCGACAACAGGTGAACCGTCCAGCTCCACAGCCGCAGCAGCATGCCCCAAGTGGCAATACTGCGCCAAACAGTGCTACCTCCTTCAAATCACCGTCAGGACAGTCAGCGGTCCAGTGCTTCCGGTGCAAACAGATGGGTCACTTCGCCAGGCAGTGCCCTCAGAATCCTCCCAGCACCAACTCAGGACATGCTAATGGCAGCACAGCCAGAACTCCTACTCCAGCGGTAGCTCAAACTCGTCCTAGCTCTCAGGCGAGTGGACAAGGTTCTCGTGCTTCCAACCACTTTGGTCGAGGCCGAGTGAACCACATTCAAGCTGAAACCGCTCAGGATGCTCCAGACGTCGTGATGGGTATGTTCCCTGTCAACTCCGTACCCGCAATAGTTCTGTTTGATTCAGGAGCTTCCCATTCTTTCATATCGCAAGCTTTTGTGAAAAGAAATGGTTGGAAAACCCAAAATTTGAGAATACCAATGATAGTACATTCCCCTGGAAGGGATATAAGGGCAACTAAAATATGCCCGGAAGTTAACCTTAGAATTGAGGAAGTTGACTTCCTAGCCAAACCGATAGTCCTAGACTCGCAAAGCTTGGACATCATCCTAGGGATGGATTGGTTGGCTAAGCACAAAGGACAGATAGATTGTGCTGAGAAGTCCATCACCTTGCAAGGACCTGAAGGAAAGCAAGTCCGCTTTACCCCTAACACCCCTACCGCAAATCGGTCTATTCTAGCCAGTTTGCAAGCCATTCCCTTGGAATCAGTGCCCATAGTCTGTGAATACCCCGACGTATTTCCAGAAGAATTAACGGGTATGCCACCAGACCGAGAGATTGAGTTCGCCATAGAACTAGCACCAGGCACCGCACCAATTGCAAAAAGACCCTACCGAATGGCAGCCAATGAACTAGCAGAAGTCAAAAGGCAAATCGAAGAATTGGAAGGTAAAGGTTATGTGCGACCTAGTTCATCCCCTTGGGGAGCCCCAGTACTTCTGGTTAAGAAAAAGGATGGCTCTGAGAGAATGGTAATTGACTATAGAGCCCTGAATGAAGTAACTATAAAGAACAAGTACCCGTTGCCACGGATTGACGATCTGTTCGACCAACTCAAAGGAGCAAAAGTCTTCTCTAAGATCGACTTAAGATCAGGTTACCACCAGTTGAAAATCAGACCTGAAGACATTCCAAAGACCGCCTTCTCAACGCGTTACGGCCTGTATGAGTTCACAGTGATGTCCTTCGGACTCACCAATGCTCCGGCATTCTTTATGAACCTGATGAACAAGATCTTCATGGAATACCTGGACCAGTTTGTTGTGGTATTTATTGATGACATCCTGATATACTCCAAAAGTGAGGAAGAACATGCCAAACACCTAAGATTGATAATGGAAAAGCTCAGGGATCATCGACTATTCGCCAAGTTCTCGAAATGCGAATTCTGGTTGGACCGAGTAGCATTTCTTGGTCACGTGATCTCCTCTAACGGTGTTGAAGTGGACCCTAGCAAGGTTGAAGCCGTACTTGCTTGGAATCCGCCTAAGAATGTGTCAGAGATCCGCAGTTTCCTTGGCCTAGCCGGTTATTATCGAAGATTCATCGAAGGATTCTCTAAGCTAGCAAGACCTATGACCGAGCTATTGAAGAAGGAAAAGAAGTTTGAATGGTCAGCAGCTTGTGAAAACAGTTTTCAAGAAATGAAGAAAAGGTTGACCACCGCTCCAGTCCTCACCCTGCCAGACATCCGAAGAGATTTCGAAATCTTCTGTGATGCATCAAGACAAGGCTTAGGATGTGTCCTAATGCAAGAACGAAAGGTTGTGGCCTATGCATCCAGGCAGCTTAGGCCTCATGAAGTCAACTATCCCACCCATGATCTCGAGTTAGCCGCCGTAATTCATGCTCTCAAGATCTGGAGGCACTATTTGATCGGGAACAGATGTGAAGTATACACCGATCACAAGAGCCTTAAGTACATCTTCACTCAGACCGAATTAAATATGAGACAAAGAAGATGGCTGGAAATAAATCAAGGATTACGATCTAGGAATTCATTACCATCCCGGTAAAGCTAATGTGGTCGCTGATGCGCTAAGTCGAAAGACCTATTGCAACGCAGCTCAAATATGGCCTGACCAAGATCGCCTGTGCAAAGAATTAAAAAAGTTAAGACTGACTATGGTACAGTCAGGTGTCCCTGCCAGCTTGACAGTGCAACCTACCCTAGAATCACAAATCCGAGAAGCTCAGAAGGATGATGAAGGGATAAAAGATTTAATCAAAAGGATAAAGGAGAAGAAGGACACCGATTTCTCCATAGACGATCAAGGCACAGTTTGGTGCGGATCACGCATCTGTGTGCCGGCCAAGAAGGAGTTGAGAGATCTCATTTTAAAAGAAGCTCACGAATCCGCCTACTCCATTCATCCAGGAAGTACGAAGATGTACCAGGATATCAAAGCGTACTTCTGGTGGGCAGGAATGAAGCGAGATGTCGCAGAATATGTAGCCCTTTGTGACATTTGTCAAAGAGTCAAAGCAGAGCATCAAAGGCCAGCCGGATTGCTACAACCGTTACCGATTCCTGAATGGAAATGGGAAGAAATCGGAATGGATTTCATCACCGGTTTGCCGAGAACCCCTAGCGGGTATGACTCCATCTGGGTAATCGTGGACCGACTCACGAAGTCAGCTCATTTCGTGCCAGTGAAAACCACCTTTGATGGAAAGAAACTGGCAGAACTCTACATGACGCATGTCGTATGTAGATTTGGCTGTCCCAAGAAGATTGTATCAGATCGAGGCACTCAGTTCACATCAAGGTTCTGGAAGCAGTTGCATGAGGCTCTCGGAACCGATCTAAATTTTAGTACAGCTTACCATCTGCAAACCGATGGACAGACTGAAAGAGTAAATCAAATCCTAGAAGACATGCTTCGTGCGTGTGCTCTGGATTTCGAAGGCACTTGGGACCGTTGTTTGCCGTATGCCGAGTTCTCGTACAACAACAGTTATCAGGCCAGCATTCAGATGTCGCCAAATGAGGCAATGTTCGGAAGAAAATGCCGCACACCCTTGTGCTGGAATGAGGTTGGCGAAGCACTGGTGTTCGGACCTGATATACTCAAGGCAGCAGAAGAACAAGTTAAGCTGATCCGAGAACGATTAAAGACAGCTCAGAACCGTCAGAAGAATTACGCTGACAATCGAAGGCGTGACCTTGAGTTCGAAGTAGGGGATCATGTGTACCTACGGGTTTCACCCCTCCGTGGAATGAAGAGGTTTGGGATGTCCGGCAAGTTAGCTCCCCGCTACATCGGCCCCTACCTCATAACCGCCAGACGTGGCGAGGTGGCTTATCAGCTTGAGCTACCTGAAGGTCTCGCAGATGTGCACAACGTGTTTCACGTGTCTCAGTTAAAGAAATGTCTGCGCATTCCGGAAGAACAAGTTCCCCTGGGCAATATCGAGCTGGAAAAGAATCTGACCTACAAGGAAAGACCGATCAGAGTTCTTGAAGAGGCAGAACGTCAGACTCGAAGAAAGACCATCAAGTTCTACAAGGTTCAGTGGAGCAACCATTCTGAAGATGAGGCAACCTGGGAACGAGAAGATCATCTCCGCGCCGAGTTTCCGGAGCTGCTCCCTTAGGTGCTGAATCTCGGGGTCGAGATTCTTGTTAGGGGGGTTGGTCTGTAGCGCCCGCTCCGTCGTGGCGCCTAGCGGGAAAATTAATCCTTAAAAATCCTATGTGCGAAAATCCGTTCTTTGTTTGTTCGTCAGTCGCCGTGCCAATCCCCGATCTCGAGTCTCCGATCCTCCGGCAAAATCCAAATTCCAATCCAATTCCTCCAAATTCAAATCTCCCGCAAAAGTCTAGTTCCCCTCCCTCTGCCCGTGGGCCCCAGCCCCTCCCTTTCTCCCTCTCTCTCTCTGCCAGTGGGCCCCCCAGCCCCTTTCTTTTTCCCTCTCCCTCTCCCTCTCTCTCTCTGCCAAGTGGGCCCCCTTCCTTTTCTCTCTCTCTCTCTCTCTCTCTCTCAGCCGGCTCTCCCTCCTGAGCCCTCCTTTTCCCCTCCCTCGCGCGCCCCGCGCCCGCGCGAGCACGCGGCCGCGCCGCACCGCCCTCGCCTCTCCCGCACCCCCGATTCAAGCTCCGCGCGCCCGCGCGTCGTGGCCGACCGGCCGGTCATCGCCGTCGTCATCGCCCGGCCCCGCGCCTGCGCCGTTGTCGCCGCGCCCTTCCAAGCCGCGCCGCCGTCATCGCCGACGCCATCCTCCCCGCGGCCCCGCCACTCCGCAAGCGTCCAACGCGCGGAGGCAAAGCCGCGCGCGCCTCCCCCCCCTCTCGGCCGCGCCGCGCCTCCTCTCCTTTCCCCTCCTTTTTCCCGTTTCGGCAAAAGGGCAAAGCCCTTTTCCCCCTCTCTTTCTCTTTTCCTCTTTCCCGCCGGCGTCATCCCGTCCTCGCCGCGACCGCCAAAGCGTCGCCAGCTCGCCCCCGACCGCGCCAAGTCGGTTCCCGAACCGACCTCGGCCCCCCTTAAACCGAGCACCTCTCCTCCTCCTTTTTCTCCCATCCTCCACCGCGCCATTGCCACCTTTCTCCTCCGAATCCGTCGCCGTCGCGTGCCGCCGAAGCCGTGCGCAACCGCGGACTCGGAAGGGGACTCCGGGCACCCTTCTTCCTCCTCTTCCCCGGCCCGAGGCCGGTGAGCTCCCTCCCGCGCCGTCGGCCGTCGTCTCCGCGCCGCCCTCCCCGTCGCGGTATAAATCCCTCCGTTCTCCCTCCTCCCTCCTTCTCCCCCCTTTAGCTCTCGTCGGTAGCTCGAGTAGGTTTCCCTCGACCCGCCGGCGAAGCCCCGAGCCCTGCCGAGGTCCGCCGCATGCCCGCCGCCGCCGCCGCCCGAGCTCGGAGGAGGCGCACGTCGCCGGCCCTCCTCGGCCTTCCTCCGTCCAATCCAGCACTAGGATAGGGTTCCCGAGGGCGCCTAGATGCTCCCACGGCCGGGGATTAGCCCCTCGTGCCGCCATCGCCGTTCCCCTCTCCTCTCGCCGCCGTCGGTCATCACCGCGATTCGTCGCCGTCGGGCCTCTCCGGCGAAATCCGAGCCGTTGGCTCGCTTTCTCTCTTCCCGGTCGACCTCCCGGCGCTCATCCCTTCGCGTGTAACGCCGCGGATCATCCCGACGCTCGCCGCCGCCGTCCGCCGTCCATTTCGGCGTCATCTTCGTCTTCCTCGCGCCCGGCCGCGTCGGCGCCACGTCGGCGCCACGTCGGCCGCGAGGGTCAGCCGCTCCCCTCCCTCCGTCGCGTCCCGTGCGCGCGGTCCACCGCGAGCCGAGAGGCTGCGCGTGGGCCCGCCACTCTCGCGTCCTCCGCGCGCCGCGCGCGTGGACCGCGTCCAAACCCTAACCCTAGCCCGCGCCGCGTGCGCCGAGTCCACGGTAGACCAGGCCGCCGACAAGCGGGTCCCACCCGGGACCTCGCACGGTGAACCCGGCCCACCGGACCTTTCTCTCTCTCCGGCCGGCCCATTTAGGCCCCGGCCGAGCCGACTTCCTTCTTGGGCCGCGCCTAAGCCGCCCGAAGAAGTCTAATTCCCGTCCCTCCTCCAATTTAAATTCTTTTTCTTTTTAAAAGGATTTAATTAAATCATTTTTTTCCTTTTTCCTTTAGTCCAAAAATCCAATAAACTTAGAAATTCCATATCTTCTCAACCGTGTATCCGATTGACTCCGTTCAACTTCCAAAATTCCCCAAATCTCGAGATCTATTTAATGGCACGCTTAGAGGTCTATAATAGGGCTTTATTTTCGCCGTTTGTTGAGTTGTTCCGTTCCGCGTGTAGTTCCGGAGCCCGAAGACCCGCAGTGCGAGGATTTCGAAGATCAAGCTCAAGATCTCGAGCAAGGCAAGTCACCTTTGATCATCTTGCACCCATAATTTAAATCTAAGTATTTCTATTCCGCAAATATTGCATAATTAGGACTCACACAAGTAATTGGCCGTGTTTTACGGGATTTCCCGTCGGCCCCAATCCCACATTGCTGCAATTACCCTCCATGACTTATTGAATACCTGAATCCCCTTTGTCGACTGTTGTGCTTCGATGTGCGGACCCTCGGGCACGCACTTCGGAACACTTCTCCCCCAAAACTTAAAATATTCAAAGTTGGGTAAAACTTGAGGTTTTACGAAAGATTTGGAAAACCCGACACCTGGGTCGGTGTTTGTGAACTAAATGAGTTTCTAAAATCGCGGACCGGGGAACGTATTGGAGTACGGTTCCCTGCTCTTGCAATTAAGGACCGATTCCTTGGAATTTCATCCAAACATAAGACATGTGCAACCACATGGGTGGTATGGGACACCCCTGGCTGAGTAAATTGCTAATCGGGGGAGCTTTGATGTCCGAGAGGCATGTGGATTCTTCGGGGTGGTGGCGGGGAAGACCCCCGAGCTTCCTGGCACAGCATGGTCTGGGACCTAACCTGTTGTCGGTCTGGGACCCCCCTCGTCGGCATATGGCGAACCTGTGTCGGCTTTCGAAATGCCTTGTCATGAAAGCCTTTAGGTCAACCAGACGTGGCCGTTGTACACGGGCTGGTTGATTCGGGTTAGTAATGTCGTGTGGGTAAAGTGTACCCCCTCTGCAGAGGTTTAGTAAACTGTTCGAACAGCCGTGCCCACGGTCATGGGCGGATGTGAGGTGATTCCTAGCGTAGTTTTGTTTGACAACTGCTTTGTGAAGAGTTGATGTGGTTTGGTTTCGGTGTTGGAAACCTGTGGCTGATGAGATCAGCCGGGCCCGGATGGCCGTTTATAAAGATGTTGGCCTGATGGCCGTTGCAAAGATGTTGGCTTGTTGGCCGTTTCAAAAGCTGTTGGCCTGTTGGCCGTTTAAAGAAAGTGTTGGCCTGTTGGCCGTTTAAAAGCTGTTGGCCGGATGCCAACCCTGTTTGATCTAAAGACTGATACATTGCACATACTCCGACCGGACGAGACGCACTGTCTCATCCGTGTCGTTTGAGAAGCACTCACTTAGATGATTCCAAAAAGAAGTTTAAACCTAAAATCAATTGCGAAAACAATAGCCTTTCCTTTGAAGCCTGCATTAAACACTTAAATTCCCCTGGCTTGCTGAGTACTCCTGTACTCACCCTTGCTCTATATAAATAATCCCCCCCCCCCAGTTGCTGAAGAAGGCGATGTGGATCCCGCTGACGAGGAGTTCTTCCAGGAGCAAGCTGGTTTCGAAGAGTTTTAGGGTTTCGGCCTAGTTCCCAAGTCGCGCCTGTGATGCTTGGTCCAAGTCTTGGCTTCCGCTTTCCTCTTTTGTAATGCAGTTGTGAGCTCGGGGTCTGTCCGCAGCCCAACATGACTGTAATCCTACTCTATAATAAAGAGACCTCTGTTGCTGTGATATGCTGTCTTCCTGTGATACCAGCACTGTTTCCTGGGACTGGTATCGATTAACAGGTTAATTTGGAGCGTCACGAGCTAGTTCCGCTCAGGGCTAGTTCGGGGCGTGACAAGGGGCGCCTCACCGTGAGTTGGCCGGCGCGGAGGAAGACGACGGCGAACGGCGACGGCGATGGCCGGGGAACGACGGCGAGCGGCCGACGGGCTCCGAGACACCCTAAGAGAGAAAAAGAGAGGGGTTAGAGGGGGAGAGGGAGTCCACCGCGAGCGGGAACCGTGGCCGACTGCGGCGGCTAAGGAAAGGCTCACCAGCGCACGGCGGACGGCGGCCTCCGATGGCGGAATTCGATGGAGGAGGGGTGGACGAGGTGGGGTTCGGCCACGCGAACCCGACGGCGGCGACAGCGCGGTGCGGCGGTGACCCTAGCGGCGGCTAGAGGCGACCGGAGCAATGGAAGAGCCGGCGGCGGATTGGTGCACGGTGCGAGAGCGGTGGAGAGCTCGGGAGAGGCCGGCGGAAAAAGGAAAAATGAGGAGGAGGAGGTGGAGATGGATTATATAGGGGCGGAGAGGTCGGGAACGGTCGGGAGTGGCTCGATTTCGCCGGAGTTTGCGGGGGAAGTTGGGGGAGGGGAGAGAGGGAGAGAGAGGCGGGATTCGAATTCGAATCCCGGCCATCTCGCGACGTGGGTGCGAGCGGGAGAGGGGGCGTGGGCGTGGGGAAGGCGGGGCATGCGGGAGTGGGGGCGCGGGAAAGGCGGAGAAGGTGGGCGGCGCGCGCGGCGCGGCGGTCGCCGGCTCGGGGAGCGGCTGGAGGTTGGGGAAGGGGCTGACAGGTGGGCCCCACCTGTCAGCACTCGAGGGAGAGAGGGGGAGGCGGCCTGGACTTCTGGAGGAGGAGGGAAAACGGGCCGGCCCGGTAAGGAAGGGGGCACGGGAGGTGATGGGCCGACGGCCCAACAAGAGAGAAAAAGAAAAAGAAAATAAAAGGAATTCCTAGGGATTAAATATTGCACTTTGATTATTTTAATGGGTTAAAATTATTTCCAAGGCTCTGAAAATTCCACTAAAAATCCTGTTAGCATATTTTGACATGTAGAATCCAAGAAAAATTCCACATGTCGATTCCGATTTTTAAATGCATTTATTAATTAAAGATTCAACTCTAGGTTAAATTAAATCATTTCTTCGGAGGAGTCATTTTAAGGATTTTAAAGCAAGGAGGGGAACTTCAGGGCGCGACAGTACTCCTAGCCCCCAGCTGCTTTTTTGGAAAAACCATTTTCCACAAAGGCAACTTAAATCTTATAACGAACCAAGCTGAGGATGGCAAATCCTAGCCCCCAGCCGTGAAGTTGGGAAAACCAATTCTCGATTACACGGCTTAGTTAATACACATCCAGTGAGCACTCTAACATGACCAGATCTGACATGGTCGTTTGGCTCTGCAGCATCTAACAAAGCCTTATCAACTCTGGGCGTCCCTAGCTGAAATCCCCTTAGGTTTCTCGAAGGCTCTGTCAGAACAGCGTAAAGGAACAATAGGACTGACTTCAAGACGAGACGATGTAAGAAAAGAGGATCAACGGACAAATATTGTACATATAAACACTTACAGAAATTGACGTAGATGATGACACAACAAGCACACTGGGCGAAGACCAGGTGTATGGTTGTACTTAACAAATTGCAGAAGTAGTGGGAGAATCGCTACACCGTTAGTCGAAGTCCAGTTATAGTCATAACTCGGCCATTTGAAGAGAATCCAGAGTAACAGTGTCACATCCTGATTTTCGTTTTAGGATTTATAAATTGTTATTAGAATTTATATTAATTATTCATTAATTTACAAGTGAAGTTAAATTTAGGAAATAAAATTTCCTAAATATAAAGCTTGGCTGAATTTAATTTTTATTAAATTCTCTGTGGTTAATTATACTCTCTGGAATTTTCTCGGATTTTTCAGAGCTCAATTACTAATTTTAATAATACAAAGAGCAGTTCAGCAATTATTTAAATATTAAATTAATCATTAAATGGTCTGTTTATAATTTTTTTAAATACTTATAGTGTTCAAGTACTTTCTGGATTTTTCTTGAAATTATTCGAGAATTGGAATTATTTTTAACAATTCAAACATTATTTTAGTGATTAATTTAATTGGAAAAGTAAATTAAATTCCCTTTTCCTTTTCGGGCTGAAACTGGAAAAGTCTATCTGTTGTCCTCAGCCCGTCCTTCCTCTTTGCCTGTTTCTGCTTCCTTCCTGTCTCCTTCTTCTTCGGGGAAGTCTATTTCTTATCCCTTTCTTCTTTTCTTTTCGGCCAAGCAGAAAGTCTACTATTCGTCCCCGCTCTACTGTTCATCTTCTAGCTCCAGACAAAGCCAGGTCTCCTTCTTCTTCGGGGAAGTCTATTTCTTATCACTTCCTTCTTTTCTTTTCAGCCCAGCAAAAAGTCTACTTCTCCTGCCCACGCTACTGTTCATCTTCCAGCGCCAGACAGAGCCTGAGCCAGCCGTCCCGAGCCTGTGCATCGCCGCCTCCTCCATCAAATCCGGCCAATCCTGTAGCTCCTTTCGAAAATTGGTTGAGGGGAAATATTCCTCTTATCCTCCTCTACCTCTGCCCCCCAGAATCCGACTTTATCCCTTTGAATCCGGCGCGAATTTGGATTCATTTTCGAGTTTATCTCTCCATTAAACCCTAGGTTTTCCCGGCATGATTCCTTGCGTACCAAGTCAGAATCCATCTCCCCCTCTGCTGTGCCTCCCTCAGCCCCACCTAATCTTATTCAATCCTCCCCTATATAAGCCGTCCTCTCCCCTCCTATTTCCTGTTTTTGTTGCAGCCGCCCCTAGCCTCCTCCTCCTCCTGTTTAGCCGCCTCCTGCACCCTAGCCGCCGCCGCTGCTTGCCGTCACCCCTCGCCGTTGTCGTCTTGGTCATCGCCGTCATCTTCTTGGTCATCGCCGTCGTCTTCTCCAGTGAGCTCTCCTCTCTCCCATGTCGTTTACCGGTGTAGTTTATCCCTAGGGACTTAATCTATTCTAATCTAATCTTGTTTGGTCCTAGCGTCGTCATCATCTTCGTGTGTTGCCACCGGATCGTCGCCGTCGCCTCTTCCTCTTCGGTCTTCCCCGGTGAGGCCTCCTTTCCGTTCCCTAGGTTTAATCTTTGTGTAGCTGTGTTCATGTCTTCGTTTAGTCGCTGTTGTGCCGCTGCCGTGCGCATCTATTGTCGTGTCGCTGTGCCACTAGATGCCGCCGCCTCGCTGCTCGCTGTGCCACAGCTGCTGCACGCCGCCGCCTAGTGTCGCCGCTACTGTCCAAGCCCTGCACCGCTGCCAGAGTCCGTGCCGGCTGCCGCCTTGCCACGTCGGCCGTGTCGCTTGCTGTTGCCGCTGCTGCGGCATCGCCTTTGCTGCGTCATCGCTGCCGTGTCGCCACTGCTGCGCCTGCACGTCGTGCGGCGTTGCCGTCGCTTTGCCGAGCCGCTTGTAGCGGCCACCACTGTCGTGCATCGCTACCGCTGCCACTGTTTACCGCTTTGCCGCAGCCATGCCTATCGCGTTGTTGCTCGGTGCGTTGCTGCCCTAGCCCGTTCACCGTCGCTACCGGCTGTGCCGTCGCCCTAACCCTAGCCACGTGATGTTGCTTGCCGCTTAGCTGCCTCGCCAATGCACCGTAGCCGCTGCCGCATTGCCGGCTCAGCCGAGCCATTGCTACCGCTCGGTAGCCGTCTTGCTAAGTCGTTGTTGGGTCATTGCCGCTGCCACGCCTTGGCGAGTCGTTGCCGCAATCATGCCGCTGCTAAACCGTGTCACCGTCGCTTCCTAGCCGCTGCCCCAGACCATGCAACACCGCCGCTATCCCGAGTCGTCGTTGTTGTGGTTTGTTCATTGCCCGTAGCCCGGTAGCTGAGTTGCAAAGCCGTAGGTGCATCCCTAAATTCCTACCGACCTATCGTTTGTAGTACCAGGGCTTTATCGTGAATCGTGTCTAGCTCACCGGTTTAGCCGCAGCCATAGTTGAGCCGTTCGCTCGTTCGTTCGAACGAGGTGTTTCTCGTGTTTCGTTCGTTCGTCCACGTTGAGTCGTCCTTTAGTTTAGAGCCGTTCAGAGCCGCCGGTTCCATTCGCCGGTTTCGGTTGATTATTTGGGTGATCCCGTGTCACGTAGAATTGACTCGTTGAGGTTCGCTTGCCAGATCAATCCGAGCCATCTGATCTTGGTCAACTCGGTCAAGTTTATTCTCAGCCATCCAAAAATCAATATAAATCCTGTTATCCCTTTTCGATGCCATATTAGTTCTTTTTACTATATGTCGTTTACTAAATTCGTTCCAATAATTTCTGGAGGTTGTTTTAATCTTTAAGCTCAGTTATAAATCGTTTGTAAATTGTTTAATCAATTTGGAATAGTTTTTTCTTTAATAGGCTTTAATTGGAATTAATTTTGTAAAATTCATAACTAATTCATATAAAGTCAGAATGAGGCCGTTAAAGCCTCATAATTCATCTAAAATAATGATCTACATGTTTTTTTTACTTTTTATGTACTGTTTATTTGGAGTTTCTTAGTCTTTTTCCTCGTTTTGTGTGTTAGCTTGTCGTTTCCGTTGTGTCGAAGGTTCGTGAGTGCATCGGAAGTATTCCAGAAGACTAACTGGAGACCGATTATTGCAAGGCAAGTCACACAGATCCCAAATAACCCTTTGATCATGTTGAACCCGTTTAAAGCTATTGTTTTATTTGAACTCCTGCATTATTTTCGAATGTCATCGGGTGGTGAGCCTTTCCCAATTAATTATGGCCGAAGATGACTTTATTTTCCTATGGGTTATAATTTGATTAGCTTGAACCTTATATATTGGTTTGGTTCAGCTATATGCTTATAATAGATGCTTAGCCATGCTTAGAAACAATAGCTCATTAATGAGATAAATCATGCTTCACTATGACTTATGCATATTTAATGGTAGCTCACGATGGTCAATCGTGATTGGTTATTAACTAATTGTGAACTAAAACTTGATTAATGGTGGGTTGTGAGCACATGGTTTTGATGGTCGTGCTGATAACAATTAAGGACCAGTTCGCGAGCTACTGTTGTGAGACATTAACCGTACTAACGACAAGTCAGAATGGGCAATGGCTGGACACTTTGTATAGCAAGGCTCATTTTGGTGCGCCAGACTGTAAAGCGGCGAGAAGTCCGTGGGGGTCGCTGTGGAGTCCATGCGTCTGGTTTTTTGAGGGGGTGATTATGATCCAGGAAAGGTGCACTGCTTTGAGTTGAGCTATGTGAGGGGTCTTGTCACAACTATACAAATGGTGACATGTTAAGCATGGGCACATGATGATATGGTGACATATTGTGGAGTTGTGTCTTGTGGGTAAATTTGTAAACCTCTGGCCAGAGTAAAACTATTCGAATAGCCGTACCCGCGGTCATGGACAGGTTGAGCAATGTTTTTCATGATTAGTCTGAGACCTCTCACGATAATTATTGATGCTATAACTAATAATAATTTACTTAGCTCCTGGTTTGGAGTTAGATCTGTACAGCCGGGTATGGTTGTTCAGGATGGTTGGGCCTGTGCAGCATGGGTGTGCAGTTCAGTGTTTTTTTTACCGGAATTACTGCCAGGGCTTTGCCCAACATTGTAATTTTATAAAGATTGAAAAATATTTACAAGGTTACAGAGTTACAAGAGGAAACCGCAAGAAAGACTATATGGTTTGTACCCAATTAAAAACAAATTGCTTTAAGGGATCCTTCATTCTGCATATAGGAGGGTTGAACGTTTTGAAAGATTAAACCATTCATTTGCTTCCATATGTGCCAAGCTACCAAAAAGAAAATCTCCAGGAAGCCCGTCTGAGCAAACTTGATTCTTGCTAGGGCGATCATTTGGAAAAACTCCAAATTATGATTCCACTCAATTCCCAGGTGCTGCCAACAACTGATACTGAACGGACAGGAGAAGAAAAGATGTAACCTTGTTTCTCTGCAATCCGCATTGCACAAAACACATGTGAGGTCATCATTTTCTTTGGCACAATGTCTTCTATCCAGCATATCTCTTGTGTTGAGTCTGTCACAGAACAGGAGCCAAGCAAAAACTTTTATCTTCATGACACATTTTGTTTTCCACAACCAAATCATGGGTCTGGAGGGTTGTAACGCAGAAAAGTTAAGCTTATAAAATTTCTTAGCTGTGTACTTGTCTGAACCCCAGATAAAATTCCAAGCATCCCCCATTCCTGACTGTATGTTCAGATTGCTGTAGCTGCAAAAATTCAAAATAGGCCACATCTGAGAGGGGTAGGGTAAAATAATCTTCTAAAGGTCTTGAACACATGGCTTTCACTGAATCAGTTTTATACATGGTCACAGCAAAAAGATTGGGGTAGCTAGTGCATTTAAAATCATCATTCCATAGATCATTCCAGAAAAGGGCAGTTGTTCCTGTCCTGATTTCACATTTGGCTATCCCCTTGAAGATGTCTGCAAGAGATGTGATATCCCTCCACCAAAATGAATCCTTATTCACGATCAAGTGTGGAACTTTAGAATCATAATATGTTTGTGAGATCAGCTTTACTCAGGGTAAATCAGCACCATTATAGAATTTGACCATGTGCTTTAGGAGGAGCGCTGTGTTTTGAACTCTCAGATTGATCACTCCTAAACCTCCTTTCTCTTTAGGGGTGCACACCCTGTCCCAGGAGGTTAGAGATTTCCTTGTAGAAGAAGGGTTATTCCCCCTCCACAGACAGTTCTTTCGAGCTGTGTCAATGGCCTTGATGACTAGAACTGGTAGCTGCAATAAGGACATGTAGTAGGTTGGGATTAATGAAAGGACTGAATTGATCAATGTTAATCTTCCTCCATGAGGCAGAAATATGGAGCATGCTGTCAGCCTTCTTTCTATGCTGTCTACTAACAGTGCAAAGTCCACCACTCTAGGTCATATGGTGCCCAAAGGTAATCCCAAATAAGGTAGAGAACCAATCTTACATCCCAGAATGCCAACTAACAATTCAACTTTATCCTGTCATAAATTGAGTGGGTACAAGCCTGTTTAGTGTTGATTAATATTAATGATTAATTACTCTACTGTTTTACTACTCCTGAATGTTTGCTAAATGCTGCTTTTACAAATGAGCCCTATATTATACCATCCTTTTGGTATCCTTGTGCACTTGCATATTTGCTATGTGGCTTGCGGAGTATTCCATGTACTCACCTTGCAATAATCAATCAAACCACAGTTGAAGAAAAAGGATCCAGAAGGAGAAGACGTTTGGCTTATACCCCAGTTGAGCTGCCTGTGGGAGTGGAGCCGGAGCCATCGCTAGACTGTTTTTCCGCTGCTGTTTTCTATTCTTTTGTAAGTATATAACGTTATTATTATGATGGATTTGTATATTAAATTGTCAGTTTATGTACCTCGGCTGATTCTTGGACGAGGATTTTATGCACAAATAAGTCCAGAAATTACCAGTGAATTTCCGGACGTGACAAACAGATGGACGGCGTTCTCGTGACCTGCAAGAACTGCCTCGTGACGATGACGAAGTCGATGAGGGATTATCGTAGTCAGAGGTTCAACTCCCGGACCTACGGCCTCAACCTCGGGCCCTCTGGAAGTCTTGGGATCTGGAGTTTCGTTGTCGCCATGTGATGTCATGATGTCGTTAACCTTGTCCGTTGTCGCCCTAATCTTGTTAGTCCTGGACGTTGTCGTCCGGGTGACTACGGCAATCCTGTCGGTCTCGGTTGTTGTTATCATGACCATGTTGACTGTCGCGTTAGGTGTCAAAAGATCACTACGACCATCTGGTTGAAAACCTGGAGTAGGCATCGCTCGATCACCTTGGGGCAACTGATAAGCATATGGAAACAATCCATATCCACAAAGGCATCTCTTGTTATCCACGACTCCCCTTATCAATATTTGTCGTACTCACTTGGTCGATCCCGGTGTAAGACCGTAGAGACATGGAGTCCTCGACAACGCTGGATGGAGTTCAACGGTCCACAAGTGAATTTAAACTGATCGGCGGCGAGACGTCGCTACAACAGTCTAGTCATTAACCAGGAGCAAGCATCTCTCAATCACCTATATGGGCGCTAGAGTTGGTTATTACATGTGCATCTCATGTGGCCAGCATGACTCACATACCTAACTTATAGCATATTCGGATATCTGTTCACAATCATGCCGGGTGATCAAGCCAACAACGTTCGCGAGGAATTATCCGTTAACAACCAATTTTCAAATAGTCCAGCCATGGCCAGCGCGCGCTATACATGAGATAGGTCGTCGGTCTCCGTTGGTAGGTTGGGAGCGACAACTCAGCCTTTACCGAGAACGTTCTCGATAAAGGGGTGTACTCGACCACAACCTACTCGAGTGCTCGATTGTTCCTGAAAAATATTTTGTAGAAGATAAGATATATAGTAGATAAAATCGAGTGCGTACTCAAAAAATTGCATGAATCTTGTAGTATTATCAGGATATAAGGAGCAAATTAAATATCAGGCATTACGTAAACCATAAACAAGCATGATTTATTTAACAGGAACAATGTTGGTACTTCTTACAATCACAGATAGAATTCGCAAGTGCACGGATATACCGATGTAGCACTTCCCCTACGGAGTATTCCAAGGGCATCGAATCCAAGGGAACGTGTGTGATTATCTCTTCCTCCAATTCATCTAAGGACACAAGATAAATATGGGCAAAGGGTAGAGAGGATTTCCTAGTGAGAAACAATGTCTAAGGAAAGCTTAATTTAAATCCTAACGCGGTACTTCAAGCAATAGCAACCCGCTGTTCCCAGATATCGCTCTACTACGTACCCATACAGGGAGGACTTAAGTGCTCTTGAGGGCTGTCACCACCTCTACACCCACCTCAAACGTACTATGGGATACGCAGCAACCACTGGAAATTAATTACCTAGACATCACGTTTACGCATTTAATAACTACTCTAGTGCTAGCTAAACACTAAAGCAATCACTATATAATTAATTGACTATAGTGAACAATGATCCCGTATGCTAATTAGGAACTAACCAAGAATAATTCTCACTAAGCAAATCTTAATTACTCAGAATGATTTGCAAATCTTAATTACTCAGAATGATTTTTCTATTGAAGCAGAGTAATTACCAAAGTATAAGAATAAGGAGAGGATTACCGACAACTTCGGAATTCCTCCAACTTCTTCTACTTCACTCTCTTCCCATTCGAATTATACTATAGAACATATAAAGAACCTAAAGTATACTAAGAGCCTCTTGTAATTCACCTCTACATATTGGTGTGTGTTGGAATAAAGGATAAGGAGGGGTATTTATAGGTAGAGCTTGCTTGGGAGTGTGGAGATCCTCCATGGAATCCTATGAGCATCTTCCCTCTCCTCATGCCAAGCATCCATTTGGATGACAGTTGGAGCGCCGGAAATAGTCATAACCGTCATCAGGAAAGTGTTATCGACAGAACGCAACTTGGGTTTGGGCCAGCGGCCTCCATGAGGGTTCGGCTGAACTTAGTGTTCGGCCAAACCCGGGATGGCTCCGTTCGCTCCGGTTTTTGGCCCCTCAATCCATTGGTATGAATGTTTGGCCCATTTGGAGGTGTTTAATTGGGTTTTTGGGTTCAAAACTCCATAAGTTCGGATACGAGTTTGATTCTCATCCTCCTTCTTGTATATTTTTCTCAATTTAGGTAGTTTATCACCTGCATATGAATATACACCAACACTTGTGGAAATTGTTAGAAATAAACCCTACCACTTTGTTCGATGTTTTCTATTTATGGTTTTATGCAGGTATTGACGGCGTTAATTTGGTACTTAACAGCCGTCAACATACCCCCACACTTAGCTCTTTACTCGTCCCGAGTAAAGGTTAAGGATTAATGTGGAATAAACTTTTCCTAGATATAACTCAAGTACACAAATTATTCTAAGCTATACCTGTACCTGTGAACTTTGCAGTGTCTAACTTACCGTCTTGGGTAATTGATGAATGGAACGGTCATAACTCAAGTCCTTGTTCCTCTTGTCAATATATTGGGTTTTTATATATTTTCGCAAAGTAGCTATACTCCTCGAATGACTTTCTCTCGAGTTACTCATGTGGTTTGATTTGTGGTTCCTCACCAAGGCATAGTTTGCCGAATTGTCCCTATTCTACAAGGTTGTATATGTGGAGCTCGGTAGGGATCAATCGGTGCATACCTACATCACATATTTTGCAAAGCCAAAAGACTGGACCCAAGGAGATCGCAAGTCATACTCTTTGATCAAGAATGTGCATGTGTGTGATATGTCTATGGGTATGTGTATGGTTGTTTTGTGGGTGGGAAAAGAAAAAATGAAAAATAACAACTCCTTTGACATACCTCCTCCTCCAATTTTCTCTCATTGGAAATTTGAGAGAGTGCATGGCTATATCTTTTCTCCTTCTTTTTTTTCTTTTTTTTATGCCCCATACTTTGTATGAGCAAGATTTTCTCTTTTTTTTTTCAATGCTCCATTTTTCTATAAGCAAAATTTTATTTTTCTTTCTTTTGCATGGCCATGCCTCTCTCTCTTTTTTTTCTTTGAAAGAATTTTGGAGGATGAGAAATAAATGACATGAAGTATTTATTTTGTGGATAATGGATAAAATAAATGATGGACAAGGAATGCTAGCTTCCAGTGTAGAATTTAGCATACGTGTGTATGTGTGGAGTGTGCGTGCGACAGTATGAAAAGCATCTCACACGAGTCACAATAATTTGACAAAGCTCAATGTAATATCAAGCAGCCTAAAAATATAAATCAGGATTTTGCAATGAGAATCATATATGGCCTTGGTAGGTAATAATATAGTCACCGAGGAGTATTGCTCTAAAATATATATTTTTTATTTTTCACATAATAAAATCCCAAGTATCATGACAGTTGGACAGGAATTTCTTTCATCATAACCATATCATAAATATTAATTACTTAGATGAGCAAGGTTACCTATATAGATAGTTGTTCACAAGTGACAAGTGTCAGCAAAGAATAAAAAGTATACATGATTAATCATAGGAGATCTTTATTTGTCGAGAGTTAATGTTTTCAATTTTCATTTGGAGTCAAACTAAATTGTATTCAAATTTTCTTCCAAGTTTAACTCACAAACAAGGGAGGATAAGGGAGGAGACGTGCAAACCTGACCACACGGCAGAAGGGTTACAGACCCCGGCCGGGTAAGGGTAGGGCGAACACTTGGTTTGGCCAACCCAGCCAGGACTTGGTTCTGTTTGCTGAATTTTGTGCGCGGCCGTGGGCTAGTGTTCATCACATTGTCATGTTGAGTTGATGCTGTTGCGCATCAGGAGTTCTGGAAAGACTCACCCACACTTGTTTTGTACCTTGTCTTTATTTAAAAAAAGATAGAAAGCAAAATGGGCTTCTACCGGGATAAATTACCGATGAGCCAAATTTTATTCAAGTAACTCTATACGCATGAAGTGTCTAAACGTACTTTTATTTTATTTCACTTTTATTTTGTTTTTATTTTTATATTATTTTTATATTTTTATAGTTTTATTTTTGTTTTTTATGGCAGCAATAGAGGTGGTGGGTACCTTAGCAGGGTGGACATATGTGAAGCGAGGATGCACAAGGTGTTTCGAATTCTTACAAGATAGGTCTTACCAAGCTTTGATTCGAATACAAGAATGCAATAATACTTTGCATTTATTCTGCTTGGTTCCCTGAGCATTTGTCTTCTCCTAGACCAAGAAGCGTGGTATGAATTTGCATTTGTTCTGCTTGGTTCCCTGAGCATCTGTCTTCTCCTAGACTAAGGAGCGTGGTATAAATGTTGGAGTTATTGTCCACTGCTCCGTAGTTGTCTTTTTATTTCCTGTAAAAGGTTAGTGGATTAAAAAGATTTTATCATAGCCTCAATATTATTTGTTCACATTCATGCTAAAAAGGATTTGGATTAAAAACTTAATAAGCATGGATCCCATTAATTTGCCATAATTTTGTTTTGTCATTTTTTCTTTTTACTCAAGAGACAATTTTTTTCTTTTTTTCTTTTACTCGAGAGACATTTCTTTTATTCTTTGAAATCAAATTTTTCTAATTTTTTTCATTTTTTTATTGTTCACCAAATTTTCATTTAAGCAAGGACGTGTCTTACACATATACCATCTCTACTACTTAATAAATTCAGATTGGTGACGGTGAAATCAAAGCAGACACGCGATCCAATCCAACCTAGAAACGTAACATCGACATGTTTGGAGTGCCAAAAATAAAAAAGGTACATGCTCGTCCGCAACGAAAAAAGCCACGCGCCCCGCGACCCACGCCCCGCACCGCGCGTCTCGCGTCCCTCAACCGCGCCGCCTCCTCGCCGCCCTCGACCGCCGTCGCCCCGCACACCCTCGACTGCCGCTGCCTCCTCGCCGCCCTCGACCACCCTCGACCGCCGACGCCCACGCCGCCCTCGACCGCCGCTGCCTCCTCGCCGCCCTCGACCACCGACGCCTCCTCGCCGCCCCGCGCCGCCCTCGACCATCTCCGCTGCGCCATCCTCCTCCCCACCGCCTCATCGTCCTTCTCCTCCCCATCACCCGTCGTGCCATCCTTCAACTTGCCAATCTCCACTCTCCGCCCTACGATCGATCTGCAGTGGCCACCGTCACCGAGTCCCCTTCACCGGCGACGTCGTTGTCGTCAGATCCTCTCCTCCACTGCCCCCAACGCCGGTCGCGCCGTACTGTCCACCGCCGCCACCCGCCGCATCGTCGTCCTCCCCATCACCCGCCACCAACGCCTACTCCGTCCAACCCGCCACCAACACCGAATCCTCCGCCCACCCGCAACCGCCGCTAACGCCCCCGCCGCTGAGTCAGCTCCATATCCACCGTCGGGCTGACTCCTAGTCCTCCTCCTCCCCGCCACGAACGCCACCGCCGCCGTTGCCTACTACTCCGCTCCGATTCCCATCTAGCAAGCAGAGCAGGGATGGGAGGGGCGCCGTCGTCCTACTGCATCCCTGGTGAGCATCCACATCATTCATCTCTCTATGTCCCACCCATTTTTGGCTGGAATTTTATTGCGTTAACCATAGCTTCTCTCGCCGCCGCCCCCCCCCCCCCCCCCCCCCCCCCCCCCCCCCAAAAGTCCAAGTTGGATCTGCCCCTGCTATGGATAAATAAGATTAATCTGAATCACAGGCCCTTCAATCCCTTGTCATTTGTAATCCTAAGCAAATTAATAAGCTACATAGATGTTGTTCTTGTAATTTATTTGGAGTAATCAGTTTAATTGAATCACAATAGCATTGTGTTTCCCCAATTTGGTTTTGTCACTTACAAAAAAGAAAAAGACATTTATGTTTCACATTTGGTACTCTAGCCAATTTATTCAGTTATCTGCCCAATTTATTCAATTGTTCTGCTGTGTACTATAGTCTAGCCAATTTATTCAACTATTCTGCTTTGGGTCCATTCGTTGTCCATCTGCTCATAGTCGTCCACTCACTGGTGTTTCCCTGGTGAAAGACTGAAGTGGCATATTTTCTTATGATGTAGGACATACAAACTGAGCTCTTGCACGCCGCATAGGTTATCACAATGATATGTGCATGGGATATGTTTAATTACTCGATTTTACATAACGATTTGAGTACTCAACTTTATATAAAGAACTTCTGATTTTGATTCTGAAGTTATTTCTTATCTTGGGATTCAGATGGCATTTACTTCAGAATTTAATCAAAACACCAGTACACAAGGAATTTAGAATATGAACTTTTGGATGCAGGATGCTAGCGCAGAGAACTAATCCTGTGCCCGAACTCTGCTTGATCTAACCTGGTGGCTGACATTGACTAGTGAATGCTTTTGTGGAACCTCTTGATATTCCAGAATGGCAGATAATCATTTTCTTTGGCTAATTTTCACTGTTATTCGTTTCAGCAATAATAATTCATTTGTTCCGCTATGGAGAAGCACCTGGCCCTTGCGTACATCAGGATCAAGCTAAGGTGATCTTCATTTTATCCTGATGAATCTTAGAGCAAATAGGTGTGCATGGGCACAATGTTCTAAAATACATGGGGAGGACGGTTATTACCAGGAGTGAAAGTCTCCTACTGCAGCATATCAGACTTAATCAGAACCAGGAGTAGTGCACTATAGTTACTTTCTACTCCATCATGCAGATAAACCATGAACCAGTACTGTGTTTTACTACTAAATTTCCCCACCTCCTTTTCAGAATTTAAGACATCATATTCTTATATTTTTTTCTATTCAAAACTGTGTGTTATTCTACTTCTATAGGAAATTTCCTATGTATCCTTTTCCTCAAGGTGTTTTGTATATCTCTTTTCAAGGTACTTGCATAAGTATGTATTGGTAATTCTTAAGTGGAGTCAATAATCCATAGTTTTACATAGGTTTCCATGACGGAACATGATTTTTTTTTTGGACTACCGACTAGACGAGTAAGGTATTTATCAGTTGAATTTGCCAAAACAGAAAATTTGATCTTCTAGGGCTTGTGATGATGAAGAGACAGTGTGGTCAACCCATTCGGCAAGAGTGAAGGAAATTATTTTGAGGAAGATCAGCATACTGCAGAATGCTCGGTTACTCACAAGGTATTTGTGGAATTGCCTCGTAAATTTTCTGCATGTTAGTGTTCTATTTTTTTCCGGCATAAGTGTGCATGGTCAAATTATAATTATCGGTTAGTTGTTATATGTTAAATAGTAATAAGACCCAGGATAACCTCAGGATGCATGGGGGTGAAAAGTTATAAATGAGATGCAATTACCTCATCATGACATATTTTCCTTTGTCATTTCTTTTGTATTATGGAAAATAAATCAGTTTGAACTTCTTGGTTCCATACTTGCAGCAGTAACAACTAATGAGAAGTTTAGATAAGTGTGTATATTTGTGTATTGCTTGTAAATATTCCAATAGCGATTGTTGCATGCTTTGCCAATCAGTTAGGTACATGGACCCATGTTTAATGGGAGACGTAGATAATCTTGGCATCAAAACATAATCTTGAACTTACCTTTTCAGTTACCCATTATAGAATATTAAAATTGCTAACATACTGTTATTAAGTGAACACCAAATATTCTAATATATTACTATTAAATCATTCGGGAACAGACTGCTTAGGTTGTTTCAGGATTTCCTATATTAGTACACAGGTCCTCATTCTGAAGCATTTTTCAGGCAAAAACCAAATGTACTGGTTTCTCAATTGAAGAGAGAATCATTTGAAACAGACCCTCCTAGCAATCACTTTGTGGATACTTTCAGAAAACAGCACCCAAACGATGATGCTTTTATTGAAGAAACAACAATTGTTGAACCTTCATGTAATATTTGTTGAACCTTATGTGAGATTGTTTTGTTCTGTTCTGAATTGCAAACCGCAGCTTGTGTCCTTGGTGCACTTTTGTTTTGTTCACGTATGTAATTGTGTGTGGTGTGGATGAGCTATGTGCTGAATAGGATCCCCCGTGTCAGTGTGGATGTTTGAACTTTCTGGTGGTTCTTGCAGACCTGAGTAGCTAGCTTGGATCCCCTTGTGATGTAGTCTATGACTTTGCATAACGTTATTTGCACTGACACTATGCAAATACTTATTGTAGTTGTTTTGTGTAACATTATCTCGACAAAGTATGAAAAGCAATATGTATTGACATGGATGTATATCATATTAATATTTGCATTATTAACGTTTTCTTACCACGGAATTACATTCAATGATTATTTAACATGATTTCATCCGGTGTGATTTTTCCCATTGCAACGCACGGGCACACCTAACTAGTCATTAATTAAAACCTGTTTGTTTTGTCTCTGATGCGATGCACTGGAGACATATACCGATCACATAGGACATTGATTTTGAAATTACTTACATGCCTTATGATATCTCATTCTCATTGAGTGCCGCTCCGGTGCTTTCTACTTGGAGTAGAAAGTAATCTGAGCCATTGATCATATTTAATTGTAGGGTTGTGATTTAGTTCTACTTCAATCAGAGTTAGTAGTAGAAATATAAAGGGGTATATTCGTCCAAGGATAATAATTTGCGTAGGGGTATTATTGTAATTTATCGGTGTCTAACTCACCCTCTCCCTGCGCTAACCGGGCCACTACGTCGCGCTCGTCACCCTCCGCGTCGCCGAGGAGAAGCGGCCGCCGCCTCCACCGCCGGCGCGGGCCGAGCGGCGCGGCACGGGCACAGTGCGGGTCGGCAACACATTCTAGGCATCGTCAATGGCGCCCGTCGCTGCACAGCATCGCCGAAGTCAGTAGCTGATGCGATCGTCGGTGGCCGGTCTGTTCAACTGATCTGTGTTTTTAGACTTCATGTTCATCACTTCATCACAAGTAGCTTTTTCAGCTGATGCAGTGTTCTGTACTTCAGTTTGGTTGTGTTGGGTTCAGCATCTCAACTGAGGAAGATGATCAGTTGCTCTGAATGCATCATATTCAGAGTCAGTTAGTAGGTACCAAGTCACTGTAAGAAATCACCAATCTTATTCATGCCATTTTACTGAACACAACTTTGGTGTCCTAAATTATAATGCTATCAGGAAAGCAAGTGCTTTTCGAGCCAAACCTACTCATACAATTTCCTAAAAAGTTTCAGAAGCTTGGCTAGCACATCTGTCCAAAATAACATGGGTTTATGGCTGTACAACAAAGCACCAGAAAAAAAAAAATCAACCATTGCTGGTTGGCTGGCCGGTACAGATTTCAGTAGGCAGAATGTGAAAGAAAGAGCCCCAAATTCCATGCAGAGAGCCACACAAATCAAGGCATCGTGCACCGCGGAAGAGTGGTCCATCTCCTGGAGCTTGGAGATGACGGACATGTATAGGGTGCGCGCACGCGACGAGGCGCTGGTAGGGCATGCCGGCCGCGGTCACCGCGTCCGCTTCCTTCGCATCGAGGGACACCCCCCGATGTGTGCAAGCAGAGGAAGCGATTTTCCCCTTCAATCAACGCTGGCAGCGCCGCCGCCTGCCGGGAGTAGCGATAACGCGATCGGACCTGATATGAGTGGATCGAGACAGAGAAATATCCCATGCTAAAATTACCCTAATCTATATTAAGAGATTACTATTCTCTCTTTTAAAATAAAGGGTCGAGATTAATTCTACTTGTAGTAGAATACTGTAAGTAAAAAGCACTAGAGCGTCTCTCTATTTCATTTTGGTAGATATCATGTGGAATAACATCAATTTGGAAATGATTTTTTTTCCGACATATCATTCGGAAATGACTCTTTTTTTTTTTGCAAATATCATTTGGGTTGTGGCTGGCAGATTCATCTCCTTTAATATATCTTCAATATATAACTAAGTTCCATATAGGCATGTGAGTTCGATTATAAATTTATGATCATTTGATTTTGATTTCAATACAAAGACCGCTGACCTCTAAAATGGCAAAAATCTAAATCAAGAGGCCTCTCGTTTTAGTGCTAACGAGATACCCTAGATAGGATACCTTAGTTGGTATTAGTCCTCATCAAGTAGAAAATATATTTCTATCACCTATGTTTCAAATAAAATTTTCTCTTAAACTGCTCATCCGTTCTACGATCCGATTACATGGTTATGTTTGTAAGAATTAAATCTTTATAATAAGATCTCACATGATTATATTTTGATGAAAAAATACAAATTACTTTTATAATATATCTAAATTACTTTTAGATTTCACTAAATTACTTCTCAGATATATAAAAGTAATTTTAGTAAAGCTTAGAAGTAATTTACATATACTATAGAAGTAACTTAAGACAAAAAGGAAGTAACTTTATCATGACATTAAAAGTAGATTCGTTATGGAGGTAAAAACATGAGTCTATCTAGAAATTAAATTTAATCAGCACAAAATATGGAATTGACTAAAAATGATAATAAAATAAACAACTCACAACATTATAAATATATAATAAGTAATTTAATCAAATAGAAAAGTAATTTATATATATGATAAAAGTAACTTACATATATAATAAAAGTAATTTACAACATAGATATTTATTTTATCAAAATATAGTCATGTAAGATCTTGTTGTAAATATTTAAATGCAACGAATACAATGGTGTAATCGGATTATAAATCGGATAAATAATTTTAAAGAAAAATCTATAAGAAGAAAAAAACATGTATCATTTGGGTGTACTAGTAGGCAACCAAGTGTGAGATGAGTCTCTAGTTAGAACACTATAGAGTGCGGTCTCTATGAACTCACGTTCCTCTAAAATCCTCTTGCTTTCCCCATTTTTGCAGAGGATGGTGAAAGCCACAGCTGCCCCTCATGCCTTATAATGGTTGATCCTATTGCACACAGTTCTTCAGGCTGCTGTCATCAAGAAATGTTTAGACGGTTGTCAGCCATTTTTCTAGTCTATGGGATGATATTTGTAATTTTTGTGGCAATCCCTACGTGTGGGTAGAGGTTGAACTGGAGAGATGTTTTCAAAGTTTGCATTGATTCCATGGGAGTGCTGATTACATGAGAATAGAGGTGCTCAAATATATCTCTCATTTCATTAGCGAGAGCATCCGGGGGGAGCATGTGGTCTGATATCATTGACATTTTTCGCAAAAAAAATGTGTCTTCATTCACATAGTCCATAATGACATTTACTAAATGATATGCATATCTGAGATATCTCCATTCAACAAGTTATATCATTCGCAGCTTCTTTTTTCAAACTAATGATGCATCTACAAATGATACTACTCGGTGTTCTTTTCTCCTGAGAGAAAATGAAGATGAAGATGGAGATTAAGGTTTTTACATAAAACGAGGTGGTATTAACGTATGATTGATTAAGTTTTAATTATTACAAACTTGAAAAATAGATTAATATGGTATTTTAGAGCAACTTTCATATAGAAAGTTTTCGAACGAAACGCACTGTTTAGCCGTTTGAAATGTTGGAGACACTAGAACGGGATTGGTTATCTCTAACGGGCTTAATGCATTATCTCTTTCGGGCAGGTCCCCGTCACTAAGCAAAGGTTAGTGATGTGAGAAAATATCACTAATGGATGACTCTCATCTCTAATGGGCATAGATTATAGCCCATCACGGATGACTCTCATCTCTAACGGGCTTAGTCACAGATGAGTATAATCCACAAATAAATAAATTTTGTAAATTTTTGGTTAGCCTCAAGCTTTTGCCCTCACTTATGTGCCTTCTCGGTCGGTCACCCATTCCGAAATTGCTCTAGTCATGTGCCTTCTCGTCATGTGCCTTCCCGGTCCCAAGCACGCTTAACGTCATAGTTCTTTGAAGATTGGCTTCGGAGAAAGAAATTGTAATTTGTTGGTATGAGCATTCTATTAATCCTATTAAGCCCTGTCCATGATGTCACACCCTAGCATCCCCTATTCATATACATTCATTCACATTAACACAACCACATTCACATAACTTCTATTTTGATCACATATTTCACCAGCAAATCCGAGTTAATTGGATCAAATATATATTTAGCAAGTATTATCATGAGTAGGAGGCAAATCAGACTTCTAGGAAAAAATAAATTTCGAATTGAATTTTATGATACTAAATGAACTCATATGAAAAAGTTATCAAAAATAAAGTTGTAGAACTCATTGAGATCTACCACTTTTATTTTGGTCATTTCTCCATCCGGGTTTGATTGAACTATATAAAATTTGTATTTTAAAATATAAGAAACTCAAATATTTTTTCAGGTAGTAAATGATTTCAAACAGAAAAATTATCAACAATAAAGTTGTATAACTCATCAAGATCTGTAACTTTTACTTTGATCTTTTTTCTATATAACAATTTTTTGAACAGTTTGAATTTGAATTTAAAAATATGACAATTTCAAACAACATTTTCAAATACTAAATGATTTCAACTGAAAAAGTCATCAACAACAAAGTTGTATAACTCATTAATATCTATATCTTTTATTTTGTTCATTTTTCTATACAACATTTTTTTAAACAGTTTGAATTTGAATTTGAAAATATGATTACTTCAAACAACATTTTCAAAAACTAAATGATTTCAATTGAAAAAGTCATCAACAACAAAGTTGTATAACTCATCAATATCTATAACTTTTATTTTGTTCATTTTTCTATACAACATTTTTTTAAATAGTTTGAATTTGAATTTGAAAATATGATTACTTCAAACAACATTTTTAAATACTAAATGATTTCAACTGAAAAAGTCATCAACAACAAAGTTGTATAGCTCATTAAGATCTATAACTTTTATTTTGGTCATTTCTTCATCCGACAAAGTAATAGTAATATTGTTCACAAAATTCACATATCTCTCATCTAGATTTATAAACTATAACACATATTTGTAATTTTTGTGAACAATGTTATTAACACTTTGTCGGATGAAGAAATGACCAAAATAAAAGTTGTAGATCTTGATGAGTTTTACAACTTTGTTGTTGATGACTTTTTCAGTTGAAATCATTTAGTATTTGAAAATATTGTTTGAAGTTGTCATATTTTCAAATTCAAATTCAAATTCAAACTATTTAAAAAAATGTTGTATAGAAAAATGAACAAAATTAAAGTTATAGATATTGATGAGTTATACAACTTTGTTGTTGATGACTTTTTCAGTTGAAATCATTTAGTATTTGAAAATGTTGTTTGAAGTTGTCATATTTTCAAATTCAAATTTAAACTGTTCAAAAAAATGTTATATATAAAAATGACCAAAATAAAAGTTATAGATCTTGTTGAGTTATACAACTTTTTTGTTGATGACTTTTTTAGTTCAAATCATTTAGTATTTGAAAATGTTGTTTTGAAGTTGTCATATTTTCAAATTCAAAGTCAAACTGTTCGAAAAAAATGTTATATAGAAAAAAATAACCAAATAAAAATAAAATTTGTAAATATTGGTATGTTATACAACTTTGTTGTTGATAATTTTTTCATTTGAAATCATTTAGTATTTAAAAATATTGTTTGAAGCTGTCATAGTTTCAAATTCAAACTCAAACTATTAAAAAAAGTTATATAGAAAAATAACCTAAATAAAAGTTATCTCTAACAGGCATCAACAAAAGCCCGATTCCGATATGAGTCATCGGTGACGGGCTTTAAAGTCATCTCAATCGGGCCATATTTGGAATCCGTCACCGATGACCCTCATTTCTGACGGGCTCGGTGTCTGGGCCCGATTGAGATATGCGAGGTCATCTCAATCGGGCCCAAATCTTTGCTCGTCACAGATGAGTGTCATCGGTGACGGGCTATATATACTTGGGCCTAAAGTGAGTACATCTACAGCGGTGCAAATTTAGGCCCGATTGAGATGACTTCGTTCTGACGGCCCAAGTAGTCCAAGCATAATTGAGCCCGTCACAGATGATACGATCTGTACTAGTGAGAGAAGAACGGGACCGTAGGCATACATATATCTAAATGATTGTTTGCCAGTGACATAACATCTGTCATTCAGGCACGATGATACATCTCTAAATGGAATTGAATTTGAAAATATACACTTCATTCAATTTTTTTAAAAAATATTTGTGATTTAAATATTTTTGCAGAAATATATCATCGATCTCGCACAACCGCTGCGTGCGTCGCGGGCAGTGTCGTGCGGGAAAAGTGCGAGACCGCACGGTCTCGCGGAATGGAAGAGCGAGACAAAACTGTCTCGCTGAACCAATCAGCAATACCGGATTTCAAAATGATTAATTAGTGATTAATTATCACGATTAGCGATTAGTTAATTATTAATTAATCACTAATCATTATAGTTAATTACGTCACTAATCAATGGAGCGTTGCGACGGTGTCGCTGTCTGTTTCCGCGACACAGGTCGGTCTCGCTCTTCCTTTCTCCAAGACCGCGTGGTCTCGCACTTTCATCGTGTGATATCGTCCAGCGGTATATTTTTTAAAAGTTTTGCATCCTAAATATTTTTGAAAAAAAATTGAATGAACAGATAATTTGAAATTTAATTCTCTCTGAATGACATCTGCAAAAGCCAGTGATATGATAATCTTATACTTGTTAAATTGAGAGAATACAAATCTACCAAAGGATATTCCAACCGTTTAGATAACATTTTACATTTTTACATGAGAAAATTCCTTGCATGCCTCTGAAATTTCGCTCCATCCCTTATGTGCCCTTGAGTTTTGACGTATCTCTTATATGCGTCCGAGTTTTTATTCTGATCCCCTCCATGCCCATACCGTTAGTTGATCATCAGTTGACCGTTAAATTGTTTTCAAAATGACTATATTGCCCCTACTTAGAGTACCTATGCGCTAGCTTTTTCACCAACATAATTTTTGAGTTGAAAATATTTTATTAGTAAACAACAAAAAGAATGTGTTTATTTGACCTCAAAGTTTGAAAAGTTAAATTTAAATTTTTAATAATTTAGATCAAATTTAATAAAACATTCTTATTTATATTTAAATTCAAGTTAAGTATAGTTTTAATTTCTAAATGTTCGGTGAAACTTTTATATGAGTTTCATTAATTTTGATTTTGTTAAAGCTTGTTTGAAAATCTATTAAAAATATTTCAAAAAATAAATATTGGTTTTGAAATTTAGGCTCAACTATCTTTTGGTTTTCTATACAAATTTTAAAAAGTTCATATTAAGCTTTATTTAGCCTTTTGAAGTGATCACATGACTATAAAAAGGGCAACATGGCTATTTTGGAACAGAGATAATGGTCAACTAACGGTATGGGTATAAATGGGATCAAGACGAAATCTCAGAAGTATACAAGGGATGTGACAAAATTCAAGGGCATGGAAGGGATGGAACAAACTTTCAGGGGCATATAAGGAATTGCCAAAAACATCGTTCTTCCTACCGGAAACTGAAGATTTTTTTTTCTCAAAATGGAACCAGTGGAGCTAAAATGATCACAGCAAAAAAGGAGCCCCCAAGCTGAAATCTGCTGCTGCGCTGCATCAGAAGTTTTCAGAACTCGCTCTGCAGTACATGGGAGTGTTGGGGGGAGAGTACACTTTGGCAAAAATTAGCACCGAATCCCATAACCCATCTTATTTGGCAGTTCGGCAAGCTTTCAGCAGGCTGAGCAGCAGCTTAGGCATCGTAGTTGTTTCAGTTGTGATGAATAATACATGCGAACTGACAGACATATATTGGAAGCAGGGAAATGGCACTTTGTGAGCCGTTATATCAACTGCCCCTTTTCAATCGGTCATCATTGTAAAATTGTGAAAGATAATTTGATCGTCGCTCGTTATTCCAATGAGGTGTAACGGTTCAGGGTATGTATTAATCACCTGAAGCATGCATGGTTACTAATCATCTGATGATGGCTTCTTCCGTAATGAAAAAACATAGGAGCTAGAGAGATTAAATTTATATATATTACAGAGGACCTTCGATGCTAGTAGCTAGCGTACAGGAAAAATTACGCTACAATTTTAAAACTGATTACAACTGTAAATATTTTAATACTTATACGATATAATTCTCCTATTAGTTTAGCTAGCTTCACGTTGCTTGCAGGAGTACGCTGTTCGTCGTTACTCATCTTTTGAAACCGTATTCAACCATATTATGTTCTCACAATCTAGATGTAGTATGTTAGTTATACGGAAAGCCGTGAGGTGGAGTAAGTCATAAAATTCTGGCAAGTCGTTGAGAGCCTAACATGGCGACAGCATGCAAATTAAGAGACATGATGAACAAACCAAATTAAGGCTACATACAGAGGGAGAAAGAGAGAGAGAGAGATTATAGTTAAGGCACTGAGACGATCGAATTGAACCACAAGAGTCGATCGTCGTTTTATTCATTACACACATATATACGGAATGATGAGGGGTTGAGATGATGAGCAGCTATATGTATGTAGAGTTTGTAGCACAGCACTCATCATTCCATGTCCATGATGATATATATATATATAACCAGAGAGAGAGAGAGAGAGAGAGAGAGAGAGAGAGAGAGATTATTTGTCACCAGCCTGCGCGAAGTGGGTGGGAGGTACCGGTGTCGCGTCGATCAGTTATCCATGTTGAAGACGGCTGCCGCCCACGAGGGCTGTATGTTGCCGACGTACGGGCGGGTGGTGTTGTCGAGGTACGTGGTGCAGGGATCGGTCCAGGGGAACAGCCACGCGTACCATGGGGTTGGGGTAGTGCAGTTCTTCAGCAGCAAGCCCCCGAGCACGCGGCGGCCGCCGGTGCCAGCGAGCAGAGCAACCTCGCGGTTCTCGAAGAGAAGGCGGCACTGGCCGTCTGCGCCGCCGACCCGGCAGGAGGAAGCCTCCGGCCAGTTGCCGTCCCATGCCGGGACGCTGCTCTTGTAGTTTTCCTGGAAGGCCCAGGCGCAGGACACCTTGTTACCTGGCCCCAGTTCTTGGTCGTTGTAGAGGCGGCGGACGCTCTGGCCAATACCCACCGAGAAGTAGAATAAATCTCCATCACATTGGAACCAGATGGTGTCCCCCATCTGGTTCTCCAGCTCGCAGGAGAATATGGTGTGGTTCGCCTCCGGCTCTGGCTCAGAGGCGGAGCACGAAAATCCAACGAAGCATACATTCGGCAAATCGAACTCCGGTTTTGATTTTCCTCCGACTCCGGTGCCACCAGGGACTGGTGGTGGTAGACGTCCTGCTCCTGGTGGAGGATGGCGTGCCGAAAATCGGCCGGTGGCCGCCTGCAGAGGATACTCACCGAGTATGGTAGAGGTAATCATGGCAACTACCAATAAAACTTTCTTGACCTTGCGCATGGCGTTTGGAGCCATGCTTCTGGGCGAGCTGAGCGAGACGAGTTTGAGATGGACATGCATGGATCCCCTATTTATTGACCGTGCCGCGGCCAGGAGGCAGGAGCTAAACTAACTTAGGTAGATCGTAGCGAGGCAGGCCGGGACCGCTAATTGCATGTGCTCCTAGGCCTAGCTACGTACTTGCATAATACACCCTGCTTAAGTTTATTGTCAAAATCATATAATTGCTTGCGCCAACAGAAAATGCATGACTAAAACTCATGCAGTATAATATACTCCCTCCGTATTTTAGTGTATGACGCCGTTGGCTTTTTGACCAACGTTTGACCAATCATTTTATTCAATTTTTTTGTGAAAATATGAAAATATTTATGTCATGCTTAAAGAATATTTGATTTTTTTGTGAAAATATGAAAATATTTATGTCATGCTTAAAGAATATTTGATGATGAATCAAGTCACAATAAAATAAATGATAATTACGTAAACTTTTTGAATAAGACAAATAGTTAAACGTTGGACAAAAAGTCAACGGCGTTATGCATTAAAATATGGAGGTAGTAGTATATATCTATAAACTCGACCACTCGGAATTAACTTGCTCTCCCTCCCATTTCTCTTCCCGCATATACGACAACAGCTCCCACGTTGCTATGCTCCAAGGAGACACGGGCCACGATCCCACGATGTCACAGGGCCCGACGTCACCCCCCTCCTCTCCTCCGCCTCTCACCACCGCCCGAGCAGCCACCGGCAAAACTGGGCCTCTCACTTCGCTCAAAAACACGATGGTTGGGGAGTCAATGGGAACTGCGCAGAGGGGCAGAGGAACATCGGTGGCAAGTTCCACCGCTGCCGGAGGCGGATCAAGCCCACCTCCCTAGCACCAAATCAGGAGGGGATGACACCAACGGAGCCAGATCTGGCAGGAGGACGAGGGCATGATGGATCTGGTGCCGCTAGAGGCGGATTCGGCCTCCCCGCAGCCAGATCGGGAGGAGCCGATGACCCAGTGCAGAAGGCGGAGGAGTCTCCTACAGGGCAACCTGGGAGAAGTGCACTCATGCGAAGGAGGCACGGGGTGGCGCAGCCACGGATGGTGGGCCAGTGCGGACTGTGGCGGAGAAGGAGAGGCGCGCATGCCGTAATAGCGGGAGAAGGCACTAGTAGCGGGATCGAGTTAGGCTGGATGGTGGTGGGGCGCTAGTGCGGCAGAGGTTCGAGTAGGCAGAGGTTGAGCAAGCCGCGGAGCTCTAAGGTGGCGATGCCACGGATGGGTGTGGAGGTTTGCAGGCGAAACCCTAGCTCGGGACATCCTGAGCCGGCGACAGTGATGTCCTCGCACGCCGCATTATATTCCACTCTTGGGATATTATCGAGCAGCCACTCGTCCCCCCTCGACAGGACGCATGAGGTGAAAACTAAGTTCTGTTGGATGGGCAACAGTGACGTCTATGACTTCATGGCGGACTGCATGCATGCGGTGGCCTCAGCCTCACTAATCTTAATTGCACAGTTTCACTCCCTTGTTGCGAAATTGGCGACTCGGGTATATACTAAGGCACACAGCGGCGGCGGTTTGGCCTGCGACGACTAGGAAAATATTGGCACCTCAACCAACTGTCAGCGGGAGAAGTTCGCGTCATCTGCGAGCTGGCGGTCGATCGAGCACATCCGGGCCCCACGGCTGTACGTTGGATTGTTGGGCGCACACCAATATTGGACGTTATTGTGAATCCTGTGGACTCTGTTTGCAATGCATGGTGTCCAAACCTGGACGCTAGCTATCAGAACATCTAGATTTACTACGATTAAAAAATATTATGGGTATGATAGCTGCACTATCATCCATGATCGAGTAATTATATATCACACATGACCGATATATCACTGCACGTATATATTTAACTAGCCCTCAAATTAGCCAACTATACTCAAACAAACAATACAGCTATTTCAGATAATTTGGCCTCCTGAAATGGATCTAGCTATTAACCCAATTGACTATGACCAACATTACCGGCCCCTAAATGAAACCCAATTCTAAAATTGAGATTTCTTTTCTAAAAAAAATTGCTCCAACAATTCCCCTAGAGATGTATCCAAAAATTAAAATCCTATTATCCTCCTTCTCACTCTCCATAAGTTGAGAGACACTCTCGCTCTCAGTTTATACAAGACAAAAGGAGAGGTCGATACGTGGAGAGAGATCGTGTTTGTAGAGGGGATGGGTGTCACGCCCAGAAATTCCCGAATAGAATTCCAAGCAGAATGTACATTAAAATCCCCGTCCAGGACCGGCCGGGGTACACAAACGACAATGTTGACATTCAGATCCACGTCTTACAAACATCATAAAAGTCTTACATAAATGCAGCGGAAAAACAAAAGATAACTGGAGCTAAGCCTTGACTTGATCTGCAGCGGGAACACCACTCCACAGGCGTCCTCGACGGCACGGACGAAGCCTACTCCTCGGAGAAACCACCATCGGACACATACTCAAACTCTGGGGTTGGGGGAAAAATAGAGCAAGACTGAGTACTTCCCACTGTACTCAGCAAGTCACACCGGAATAGGGGTATGATGCAGGGATTTATCAAGGGATAGCCATAAAGGTTCATTTGCATAATACTGGCATTTATAAACAGATGTTGAAAGAAGTAAACAATTGTATTAATTAATCAATATTAATCATCCACTGTCCAACGCTATCCCACGTTGCAACAGGCCCAACCATCCACCTAAACTATCCAATTTCATTAGACTAAACTAGGGTGAAACTAATCACGGTGAATCTGGTTGACCGCCCATAACCGCGGGCACGGCTATTCGAATAGTTTTACTCTGATCAGAGGTGTACAACTGTACCCACAAGACACAGCCCCACGACACGTTACCGTGCGCCGTCATGCCACCACGACATACCGGAAAGAGGCCGTGACAGGGCCCTTCACGTAACCCCCTCTAACCAAGCACACCACACCTCAGGTTTCACCCCCACTCCTCGCAAGGCAGCGGGCAGTCCCCTCTCGTGCCTAGGTGAATCCGGAAGCGACAGAGGCCGTCGCAGGGCCCGCCCCGCTCCATCACGCCCACCCTTGCCTGGATGCGTCAGCTAGAGGAAAGCTACACTACAAGCCCAGCCGTTGCCCACGCTCGCTTGTGGTAAGCACGATAAATTCTTCCAGGGTTTCCCGCGAACCGGTCCTTAATTGCCATGGGTGCGACTAGAAAAACCATGCACCCACAGCCCACCATGTGATTCATTTTAATTAATCAACACCAAAACGGTGGTACTAATCCAAAATTACCATTAGAACCTGCAGTCTATACTTTAATAGGATTTTTCCCCAATGTGTGCTAGTTGAACTAAGCATGGCTAAGCAATTCCTAGTCCAAAGTCTATTCATGTTATAACCCAGGCTAACAAGGAGCATGGTACCAAAATAGCATGGCTGTAACAATAGGTAAACATCCCATAGTATTGTTGCAAAGCGATGCAGTATTTGAAAGAAAACATTAGAAAATTTACAATATAGGACCAACATGATCAAGTGACAGGCATGACTTGCCTTGCTCTGCTGCTGGAGGAACCTCGGCGACTATCTCGAAGTACACTGGAGCGTCGGAAGAACCGGAATCTAAGCGACATACAAGGCAAACAATGCAAACAGGCTATAAGACTACTGAAACAGAGAACAAAACCATTTTTAATGGATTCTACACATTTTTCTTGATTTACTGAGACTTGAATGGGCTTAAACGGAGCACGGATGAATTAGTTATGAATTTTAGAAGATTCACTGTGTTTAACACTATAACAAAAAGCCCTTAAATCATTTATTGCGCAATAAAACCCAGGGCTGACGTCATCAAGGGGGGGCGGCGCCGACAGGCGGGGCCCGCATGTCAATGGCGCACGGGTGGCCGGTCTACCGTGGACCGGGACCACGCGGGTGGTCCACCGCCGGTCCACGGGATCGACGGCCCGGATCGGCCTGGGGCCGATCGGACGGTGCGGCGGCGGCCTGGCTCGGCTCGGCTCGGCACAAAGCCGGCCGGCCGGCCATGGCAAGGGCGGCGGCGCGCGCGCGCGCGTGCGTTGCCGGCGACGGCAACCGACGGCGCAAGGGCGGCGGCGCAAAGACGGCGGCGCACGGCCGGGGCGGCGGCTCGACCCGGCACGGCTAGGAGGGAGAGGGAGGGGAAAAGAGGAGGAGGGATGCCTCACCGAGAGTGGCCGGCGCGGAGGAGGACGACGGCGAACGGCGAGCCACGGGAGGATGGCGGCGATGAACGGATGAGCTCCGGGATGCCCTAAGAGAGGAAAAGAGAGAGATTAGGGGGAGGGAGATGAACCACGGCGATCGGAAACCATGGCCGAAGGCGGCGGTGGAGGTGGTGCTCACCGGAGTGCCAGGGGATGCGAGCTCCGGCGACGGACCTCGATGGAGGAGGGGCGGACGGGGTGGCCCTTGACCTTGCGAACCCGACGACGGCGACGGCGCGGCACGGCGGCGAGTAGCGGCGGCTAGCGGCGGCCGGAGCAACGGGAGCGGCGGCGGCGGATGGGTGCACGGTGCGGGAGCGATGGAGAGCTCGGGAGAGACCGGCGGCAAAAGGAAAAGTGAGGAGGAGGATGCGGGGGTGGATTTTATAGGGGCAGAGAGGTCGGGAACGGCCCGGGGTGGCCCCATTTCGCCGGCCGACGTGGAGGAGGTGGAGGTGGAGAGAGAGGCGGGATTCGGATTTCGAATCCTGGCCATCTCGGGCGCGGGCGCGGGCGAGAGAGAGGGGGAAGTGGGTGCGGGAGGCGCGGCGCATGCGCAGGCGTGGCCGACGTGGCCCGGAGGAGGCGGGGGCATGGGCACGGCGGCGGTTTCGGCGGCGGTGGCGACGTGGGGGAGAGCAGCTGGAGGAAGGGGACGACCCCGACAGGTGGGGCCCACCTGTCGGCGTCCCGGGGAGAGAGGGGAGGGGCGGCTTGGGCCGGCCCACAAGGAGGAGGGCGCGCGCGGCGGCGGTGTGGACTGGGCCGACGGCCCAAGAAGAGGAAAAGGAGGGAAAAGAAAAAGAAAAGGAGGAAAAGATTTTCCCTGGGATTTAAAATTGCATGTGCTCAATTTTAATTGGTTAAAATTATTTCGAGGGCTCTGAAAACTCCACTAAACATCTTGTTAGCGAATTTCGACATGTAGAACTGAAGAAAAATTCCACATGCCAATTCCGATTGTTATTTGCATTAATTTATTAGGTTTACTCTTGCTTTACCCAGGTATTTTCTTGAGATCATTTATAACTTCAATTTAGGCTTGGGAAGGAACTTCAGGGTGTGACAATGGGTGGAGCGATTTTTGTTTCTATATCTATTGGTAGTTAGAGGTGGGTCGCTTTTTATTATTAGAAGTTAATTTAAGATATATGTTAGAGATAAAAATATAATTACACCTAAAGACATGTTAGAAAAGATAGATTTTTGGTATCTGTTGGACATGCTATTATGGCAAAAAAAAAAAAAAATCGCGTTCACGTTGATCACCTGCCGGCTTTCTCCCATATGGTTTCTTGTGGGGCCTACACATGTACTGCAGAGGCAATTGATGAGTAGCCTGGCTAACCAGCCAAGGCATCGCATGGTAATTAACAAACAAACAGTAAAATCGGATGATATTAATTTATTTTTCTAGCGTGGACCCCTTGCGCCAACCTTTATGTTCTCCGATTTGGTGTGCACAAGCATGCATATTATTGTTCGTTGGGGTATATAAAAAAGTGCCAAACACTACATCGAAATAAAGGAGATCGAGGTTCGGTAACCATCATCCGCTGTCGTTCATTGTTGTTAGCTTAATTTGTCGGTGATCGTAACTAACCCTACTGATAGTCTTGCAGTACATCGATTCGTGGAGGCCAATTATATGTAGGTTAACATTAGTAGTGTCATTAGCTAACTTAGCTAGCTAGAGTAAACTAAAGTAGATTTGGTAGTAAACATTAGTACTGCCGGCTTTGTCTCTCCCTCTCTAGTTATTGCTAGCCGGCCGCGGTGCGGCTGTCAATGTCGTTGGTGCCAAACTGCCAAACAGTACATATACATAAAATGGACGATTGCTACATATGCACAGGTCCATGCTTGCATGTGTGGTGCTGTTCCACTGGTTCTCGATCGATGGATGCTAATGGATATCCCAGTGTGATGGCAGTCTAACAAGCATTATTAATTCAGTAATAATATACTCCCTCCATGCTCACGTCATATATTTAGGCGAGAAGCTACTCCCTCCGTTTCAAAATATAAGCATTTTTAGCTAAATTCATAGCCAAATTAAAGTTATTATATTTTGAGATGGAGGTAGTAATATATAATTAATAGTATGTAAATATGTATGGCTTCTATACCATGGCCTACTCAACGGTCACTGGTAACGTTCTCATCTAATCTTTCGCTTTCTATTTGATACCCACTAATTTCTAAAATCTAACATGCAAATATACTATATCATTAGCCACTAGTACAATCTTAAAAGCTCATTATGTAACCATAGCACATTATTTAAAATTTATTAATTAGTATTGTTGTCGAAATGATAATCGCTTACGTCGAAAGGCGTGGTTACTCAACAGTAGTTGGAAAACGGTAAAGTGTATTAAATTGAGAATTTTTCTTCGGATCCCCCTCTTACATGGCCCTGGGGTCTATTTATAACTCTATTACAGGTTCCCCTATTAGGGTTTAGGTTTTACAGGGGAATTTACATGGTTGCCCTTATGAAAGGGATATTTATATGGGTATATAGTGTAATTGAGGTACATGGGCCTCTAGTGGGCCGACTGGCGAACGCTGGTCCAGTGGCCCCCGGGCTTGATTGGCTGAGATGGCCTCTTGGGCCTCCTTGAAGTTGAACTTGTTATGGCGAAGCCATCCGCCTTCGCCATACAGTCTTCGCCCAAGATGCCTCCAACCTTGTGGGATACCAGCGCGATCCTTCGCGCTTCGCCGTCTTTGCTTGATAGTCTTCACCGTGGGCACTTCGCCCCGACGGACGACGTCTTGGGCTTGAGCACCCCACTGGTTGCATGGTTTCGGCAGGTCTGGTTGAAGGGTCTCATGACATACCGCCAACAAGCCCCTCACGGGCAAGGGTGAGATAGGAGCTTCGGCCGAGAGCTCTCTCTTTCCTTTTTCACCGGGCAAGGGTGAGATATTGCCCCCCTTTTCCTTTTTCACCGCCGCACTCTCGTCATTTTCACCGCGAGCGCTCTCTCTTTCTCCATTCTTTCCTTTCACGGCGCCCCTTGATTTTCTAGATCTTTCGCTCGTTTTCCCTTTTTGCCACCGCTGGCACCTTTCACCATGGCTCCTCGCAAGCCGAACCCCGCTTCCGCGACGGGCCCTGATCCCGGCCGGATCGACGACGACACCACCGCCTTTCTGGGAGCTTCGCTCGTGGATGACGATTAGCTGGCGAAGCATGTCAGCGCCGACCTGCTGGTGGAGAGGCAGGCCTTCGCCCCGCGAAAGGCTGTGGTGCCGAAACCCGGCGATAACCGGACAGTGGTATTCGCCGTGTTTTTTGAGGCGGGGCTTCGGTTCCCGTGCAACGTTTTGTTGCCGGAGATCCTTCGCCTTTTCCAGGTGGAGCTTCCCCAGCTGAGCCCGTTGGCACTTGTCCGAGTCGCCATCTTCGATTGGGCGTGCCGGACCGCCGGGTTCGAACCGAGCGCCGAGCTTTTCAGCACCGTGTTCCATGCCACCGTGAACTCGAAGACGGTGGTCACCCCGGCCGGGACGAAGAAAACGGTGTTCGGAAGCATGAACTTTAATGTTCGCCCCGAGCGCTCCGATCTATTGCCGGTGAACGCCGCCATGTTGAAGTGGGATCGCCATTGGATGGCGAAGTGGTTCTACCACTCTATCCCCTTTGAGGCTGGCTCCGACATGGCGAAGGCCCTCCATTGGCGGCGCAGGGCGATTTCACCGAACAGGAAGCCCAAGGTGCCGTCGATGGCGCCATGGAGGCTCGGCTCGCCTTGCTTCGCAAGGTCTGCTCTCGGCTTAGCTGCCGCGATCTGGTGGAGGAGTTTTGCATGCTTTGTATTTTCCCCCTCTCCCAATCGTGGCAAGTTGCGGTGAATGAGGACGGGGAAGTTGACAGCTTGCCGAAGCTCATCATGCCCGAGGGGGAGAACAGTGAGCTTCTGCTTTTCCCTTACGTACTCGTGATTCGCTTTTTTTTTCAACACTGAAGCCCGTAAGATGATCGGCGATGTGTTGATTACTGAGTACAGCCAGCTGCTTACGCGGCAGGTGGCCGGCCGGGCGAACCGGGTATATGATGGCAATCTTCCTCCCCGGACGAAGCCCTTCAAGGCCGATGGTGATGAGGGGCCATCCAGGAAGCAGCTGCGGGGGCAAGTGAAGTTGGCCCCTCGAAAGCGGAGGGCCCTCGCCTCTTCCGACTCTGACGCCGATGACGAGGATAACATCGAAGAGCACGATGGCGAAGAGGAAGGGTAGGACAAAGGGGAGGCGGAAGTTGCGGCCGAAAAGGCTGCGGACGAGGCAGTCGAGAACCACACCGAGACCCTTGGCTACACCCCAACTCGGAGTCCCGGGCATGTCGAGACCGGGGTGGAGTCGAATAGCTCCCCCCTTCGTCGAAAGGATTTGGAAGGGGCAAAGGCGTTGGTGGCGATTGCAATGGCCAAGGCGGCGAAGGGGGGTCCAGTTAAGAAGGCTGCCAAAAAGAAAGGGCCCGTCGATGTCGCTCGTGTTTTCAGCGACGACGAGTCTTCGGACGAAACCCCGACTTCGCCTGCTGGTCGAAGTTTGAGTCTTTCGACCGCCCTCGTTGTCGTAGTCGACGCTGGCGGAGCTGTGGGTAGTGCTGTCGCCGGGACCTCAGCTTCCGTTGACCGGGTCGTCAAGGCCGCGGCTAGTGTTTTCGGAAGCCCTGTGCGTCAGCCGGTTGCTTCACCGCTTGTCATACCAAAGGGGAAGTTGGCGGCCGTCGAAACATCTGCCTCGGAGTATTCTCTTACGGCGCCCCACTTCGCCCCTGGTGATTTTGAAACTCGGGCAGAGCTTATCCCCTTCGTCGAGGGGGTAAGTAATCTTGTCTCGCCAGCTGGCAACCTGAGCTTGTTCACCGAACCGAATGAGTTCGACGAAGGGTGTTCTGCCATCACAAGTTTGGCAGTTCGGGTATGTTGTTCGTTTTTCTTTCCTTTCTCTTCTTTTTTTTAACAATCTCATAACTGACGTTCGTCCTCTTCGCCCCCTCTATTTTTGTACCCAGATTCTTGCAGCTCATTGTTCGACGGAGCGAACCATGCGGGCCTATCTTGACGGATTCAAGAACCGTCTTCGGGCCAAGGATGACGAACTAGGCCGCAAGAGCTTGGAGATGGAGAGCCTCGCTAACACCCTCAAAGAGACGAAGGCTGAAAACAAACGACTCCAAGCCGAGTTGGAGAAAGGGAGGGAGGCAAAGGCTAAGAATGTGCGCCTCAAGGCTGAACTCAAGAAGGAGCAAGCACATTCTGCTGCTCTGACTGATTATTACAATCTCACCGAGCCGAAGATGGAGGCTCTTCGCCTAGAGGTCAGCAAAGCTGAGGCGAGTGCCGAGAAGGAGTCGCAGCAGTTCGTGCGGGAGATGGCGAAAGCCACCGAGTCCACGAAGACGGCATGCCAAATACTTCGCCTTGCCCTTTCCGACATGGGGGCGAGGGTGTGAGGAGTCCCTAGCGAAGATGCCTCCGCCTTCGACTTCTTGGAGTGGACCTAGTAGGCTGGTGGTGCGGTCTTGGACTACGCCACTGCGTACGGTGATTGTTGTGCGCGCGTGTTGGTGGCCTTCACCTTGGGTCTTCTGCAATAGTTCGGCTGCGAGCACGTCACCGAGTTCCCTAACTTTGCGAAGGGGGATTGGGAGGTTAGCACTCAGGATGTTTCGCCCGCGCTTCGTGCCTGGCGCAAACAGTTCTGGTAGAAGGACGGCCGATCCACTGCCAAGGAGCGTCTTCTTGAACAATTAGCGAAGGCCGAGGCGGCGGACCAGGGTGAAGGCGAAGGTGAAGATGCAGTGGCTAGAGAGGGTGGAGGCGATGCCCGAGATCACCTAGAGGTGTGAGGTCCTTTGCCCGCTCTTTAGATTTTGTGGTTTTCTTTTGGCGTTCGCCGTGGAGGGCGAACGATGTAAATTTGGCCAATGGCCCTCCCCCTTTCGTATTGTAGCTGAAGACGGCCTTTTTAATATATGAAATATATGACCCATCGTTCTTCATACGAAAGAGGGTTTACTCCTTTTGCCCATTTAGTGTGTTTGGCCTGGTTTTGACTTCGTGTTTTTCCATTTGCCTTCATGTACTGTCTTAGCAGGATCTTCGCCGTAAAATGTGCGTTCGCCCCCCCCCTTTGGGAATTGGTGAAGCAAGAACGAGAAGTTCGTGGCAGTGAAGGGTTTGCCGAAGGTGCGATGTCCGTTTCGGCCTGTTTATCGTGAGATGATAATAAACGGCAACAACTACAAGGTTTTGAAAGTTGCCGGCTGGATGCGGGCGCACCCTGGGCGAACCCTGGAAGACTACGACCGTGTTCGTACGGAGCGCCTGGAGGACATGGTTCGCTTTTGGCGGAACCATCAGAAGACCGATCGTCAGGAGGCGATCTCCCAGCGTCGTTATAGTCTGGTCTTTGTTTCGCCCCCTTCCCCTTTTATGGTCGTATATAATATTAGCAGTGATGACGAACCCAATTCGCCAAACCATTCCTTAGGGAGTGGGGATTGTTGTGGGGGCGAAGGTGTAATTTATCTGTAAGCTAGGCTGTAAAGCCGTTGCTTTCTTTACTTGTATCATGTTGTAAGACTTGTATTCTTCGATTATTTTTTCGAAGTTAATAAAGATGTGCTTCATTTCTTTTTCGCTATTTTCCGCATTGTCACTTTTCGTGCTTCCGTTAGGTCGGAACGTGTCGGCCCCTTTGCGTATATTAGCGAAATAGGTCTGCTGACTTTTCAGCTTTCGGCTTCCATTTTCGATCTGTAGTATTCTATGCTGAAAGGTGTACTTGTATTTTCATACTGGTCGAGTGTAACGGTGTTCGGTTAGTTGTTTCCCAAAACAAGCTGTTGCGGTTTTAACGTTCGGCGAGCGATGCTTCGGCCGATTCGTTTTGCCCCCCTGGCATTTTCACTAATCAGGCGTTTGCCTTGGGGTTTTTTCCACAAAATATCATTCACACAAAAAGGCGAAAAACACAAATATTTTATACTGGTTCAGGCCTCCAGAGTGGATAATAGCCCTACGTCCAGTTTTTTTTCTTTTTTCATTTTCCTCTTTTTTTTTTGCATTTTTGTGCCGAAGGGCTTACATAGTAGTATGTACATTTTTACAAGTTGGCGATTTGGGTGCAACCCATTCTACACATAGAAACGCTTAAGGGAAGCCACGTTCCAGGAATGGTCGAACTCTTCGCCTTCCAGCGTCGCTAGGCGAAAGGAGCCTGTCCTGGACCTGTGCTTGATGAGGTACGGCCCTTCCCACTTCGATTCAAGCTTCCCGACCGCCACCGGGTTCACCTTCTTTCTAGGACGAGATGGCCAGGCAATAGCTCTGTCGGTCGAACCTTCTTGTTGTAATTTGCCAAAGTGCTTGTGACGTATTTGCGCATGTGTTCTAGTGCTTCGACTCTGACCCCCTCCAGGAGTTTGAGCGACACCTCGCGCCCCTCTTCGCCTCCAGAGAACAATACCCTTGGTGAATTAGCCCCTAGCTCTGTTGGGGTCATTGCTTCGTCGCCATAGAGAAGCATGAACGGGCTGAACTTGGTTGGCCTTGTGGGGGTCGTTCGAAGGGCCCATAGAACAGATAACATTTCGTCCGGCCATTTACCCTTCGCTGCCCCCTCAAGCCTTTTCTTAAGCGCTTCAAGGATTTTACCATTTGTGCGTTCGGCCGCCCCATTTGACTGTGGGTGCGCGACCGAAGCGAACCTGATTTCCAGGTTTAGCCCTTCGCACATCTCTCTAAACTTGTCAGAATCGAATTCCTTGCCGTTGTCGGTGATGAACTCCTTTGGCACTCCGAAATGGCAAATAATGTTTTTCCATATGAACTTTTGTACTGCTGCCGAAGTGATCGCGCCGAGTGGTTCAGCCTCGATCCAACGGGAGAAGTATTCGATAGCTACAATTGCGAATTTGTACCCGTTTCATGCCATAGGGAATGGGCCAATGATGTCTAGCCCCCATCTGGCAAAAGGCCAGATTGGTGCGATAGGCTGCAGCTCATATTGGGGTGCAGTTTGGCTTCGACCATGCCGCTGACAGCTTTCGCACTTCTTAGTTTGCTCGACACAAACTTTCAGTACGGTGGGCCAATACACACCCTGGCGAAACACTTTGGAGGCAACCGTTCTTGCGGCCTGGTGTGCACCACACAGCCCTTGGTGTATTTCTTTCACCATTTCCTCACCCTCGGCGAAGGAGATGCATCGAAGTAGGGGTTGGAGCACCCGGAGCGATACAGCTGCCCCGAGACCAGTTTGTACTTTGTGGCTCTGATCTGTACTTCATCCTCTGGGAGCCAGCCGTTCTTGAGGTACTTTACGAACGGAGTTCGCCAGTCCTCTGGATCTTCGCCCAGTTCTACCTGGTCGATCGCCATGATGTCCAGGCTTTCTGTGGGCACGCTTGGTGCGTACAAGACTTCAAAAAAGATGCTTGGTGAATGCGGGCCTCCACAGGCATCAGATTTCGCCAGGGTATTTGCTTCCTCATTGTGGCCTCTAGGTAAGTGTTCGACCGTTACGCCGGCGAAACACTTTTCCATAGATCGAACAGCCTCCAGATACCTTTTCATTCCTTCTTCTTTTGCCTCGAAGGATTTGTCAACATGGCTTGCCACCAGCTTGGAGTCTGTTCGGATGAAGAAGCGCCAAACCTCCAATGCTTTCTCCTTTCTTAGACCCAAAAGAATAGCTTCGTATTCTGCCGTGTTATTGGTCGTGTCGAACTGTAGCCTCGTGGCATACCGAATCGGCACGCCCCCTGGCGAAGTGAGTACTACCCGCGGCGCCCGCCCCCTTGTGCGACCACGAGCCGTCAGAGTGCATTACCCATGGTTGTTCGATGGGCTGGGGTTCGAGGGCGAATGCCGGTGTCCATTCGGCCACGAAGTCAGCTAGGACTTGGGACTTGATAGCAGTGCGGGTGACAAAACGTAGGTTGAAGGGAGATAACTCCGCCGGCCACTTGCTGAGTCAGCCAGTAATTTCCTTGCCCCGGAGCACTTCGCCCAAAGGATACTGCGATAGCACGGTGACTTTGTGGGCCTGAAAGTAGTGCTTAAGCTTGCGCGATGCCATCACTAGGGCGTAAGCGAGCTTTTCCATTTCAATGTATCTTATCTTCGCCCCTTGCAAAGCTTCGGAGACGAAATACACTGGTTTTTGGCTTGACTCTTTCTCTTGGACGAGAACCGCACTGACCGCTACCGGCGAAGCTGCTAGATAGAGTAGCAGTTCACTTCCTGGTGCTGGGCTGACCAAGGCAGGTGGGCTTTGCAGATATTGCTTCAGTTCGTCGAACGCTGCTTGGCATTCGGTTGTCCAGCTAAACTTTCCCGTGCCCCGAAGGGTCTTGAAGAAGGGCAAACCTCTTTCGGCCGCCTTTGAGAGAAATCGACTGAGCGCCGCAATTCGGCCCGCGAGCTTTTGTACTTCGTGTACGCTCGACGGAGGCCTCATTTGCTAAATGGCATCAATTTTCTTGGGGTTCGCCTCGATACCCCTTTCAGAAACAAGAAAACCCAACAACCTGCCCGCGCGAACACCAAAAACACATTTCTCAGGATTTAATTTCATACCCGCCGCGTGTAAGTTGTCTTAGGTCTCCTGTAAGTCGAACGCATGGTCGAAAGCCTTGCGGCTTTTTACGACGATATCGTTGACATAAGCCTCCACATTTCGCCCCAGCTGCTTGTAAAGTACCTTGTACACCAGCCTGACGAAGGTTGCCCCGGCGTTCCTCAGGCCGAAAGGCATTCTGAGGTGGCAAAAGGTGCCCAATGGTGTGATGAAGGTTGTCTTGGGGATGTCGGCCGGATTCATGTGTATCTGGTGGTAGCCAGAGTACGCATCCAAAAAACTCATGAGTTCACAGCCAGCTGTCGAATCCATGAGCTGGTCAATCCGTGGCAAGAGGAAATCGTCTTTCGGGCACGCCTTGTTGAGGTCTGTGAAATCGACACACATGCGCCATTTGCCGTTCGATTTCCGCACCAGTACCGGGTTCGCCAGCCACTCGGGGTGGTCGATCTCCTGGATCACCCTAGCCTTGAGCAGCTTTTGTACTTCGGCTTTCACTGCTTCTTGGCGATCAGCAGACATCTTGCGCAGCTTCTCTTTCCTTGGCTTGGCATCCGGCTTGACCGCCAGGTGATACATGATGAGGTCTGTCGAAACACCTCCCACTACGTCGGGCCCCAGGCGAAGATATCAATGTTTTTCTTGAGCACCTCCAGGATGTTCTCGACTTCTCTTTCGCCCATGTCGCCCCCAGCGATACAAATCTTGAGGGATCAGCATCATCGACTTGCACCTTGATCACCCTGCCGTGGGAGGCAGGCTTCGGCGCGTGCTTCGCCCGGTGATGCGGTTCGGCCTCAACATTGTTCACCGCTCTGTTGATTGCGGCCAAATATCCCTTTGATGAAGCTGAAGGTTGAAGCCCCTTGACCACGATCACTCCTGCAGGGCCAGGCATCTTGAGCTTGAGATAATTGTGGTGGAGATGGCTTCAAACTTGTTCAAGGTTGCGCGGCCGAAGATGGCATTATAGTTGTATGGGATGTCGACAACATCGAACAATATTTGCTCTTCGCGTTTGTTTTCACATGTGCGAAGGCTACCACCAATTGTGCTTGGCCTAGTACTTGAACTGCTTCTTCACCAAAACCACGAAGCGAGGCCCTTGAACTGCTTCTTTTGCCGCTTTGACAGTTGATTCGGCGGGTCGGCCCTTGTAATCACTTGGATTACTCTACGCTGCACATCTTGGCGCTGTTCGGCCGGGGGTCCTTGTTCTTGAACAATTTCACGAGGTGCTTCGACAGCTGCTCCTTGTTGCGGCCTTGGATCTTGCGCGTTACCACGCTGCCGAATGTTTCGGCATTGCTCGGTGGTGTCTGAAGAGCGTCCATGGAAGGCGCAGTAAAGGTCTTTTCTGACCTTCTTGCTAACGGGCTGCTGATGGCTGCTTGCTTGCTGGGTGTCGAACTCCTTGCGGAGGGCTTGAACTTCTTCAACAGCCATCACGGCCTTGCCTGCATGGTCGGTTCTAAATTTCCTCCAAGTCATGGGAGCTTAGCCTTGCCTTGGCTGTTGTCCTTAGTTCGCCGGCTGAGGCTGGCGAACAGCGAGAGGAGCTAGTTCGGCGACCTGGGCTTGTACTTGGGCCTGAGTGGCGGCGACAGAGGCTTTATCATACTCGGCCTGGATTGCTTGCCGTCGCTTGGAATCCTCTTCGCCCCTTGTGTACCCGTCAATGATGCTAAGCAGGTGCTCCTTGTTGGCGATTTTTCTTGTGAGTTCGCCCTCGAGCAGCCCGGCCGAAGCGGCGTTGATGACGGACGCCTCAGTTATGTCCTGAACTTGACATCGGGCTTGCGAGAAGCGATGCATGTACTCCCTTATCGACTCCCCTGGCCTCTGGCGAATGCCGAGTAAATGTTGCTGTCTCTTCGGCTCCTCATAGGTGCCTTCGCCTTGGTATTTTTGTCACCATGAGCGGCTTCGATCGCGGACTCGTAGATGGACAGGAACTCTTTTGGGTCCGTTTCGCCCGAATAGCGCGGGACGAGTGGAAACTTGAACTGAGGTGGGATTGGACGGATCTTGATTCCCCCGCTCAGTGGTAGCCCCTTTTCGTCCCCCGCCTTGCCCGCGGCACCCTGCTGCGGATATGGCGTGGCGAAGGGCGAAGTCATGGCTTGCGCGTGAGGTTTAGCCACAGTGCAGTGCTGCCCGGCTTCGAACGGTGATACTTGGTGCGCCGCCATGGATAGATCGAACGACGGTTGGGTCCATGCCATGGCGACCTGGTTTGGTGCCTGGTTTGCTCCGAAGCCTGGTGTCGGTGCATGTGGTCGAATGGTTGGTGCTTGAGCAGCGTTGATGAAGTCGAACTGCGGTCCTTGACTCCAAGGCGAAGCCCCCGGACCAGGCTGGTTCGACGGCAACCAACTGAGTGCACCTTGACTTGTGTTCCCCTCCGGTCGGGCCGAAGGGGCTGTACTTGAAATGCTGTAGGGTTGACTGAGTTGCTGAAGGAAAGCTTGAAGCTGCGCCTGCAAAGCCGTAGCCCCTTCCGCCATTACTTGTGTCACTTGGCCAGGTGGTGGGGGGTGTACTTGGGCAGCGACCGGCTGAGCCTGCGGCCACACATGAGGGACCGAGTGTATTGCTACGGCCGAAGGCTGCCCGGCGAAGTACACTGGCGCTTGCATGGCTTGTGACGGAAGAGGCTGGATTGATGCTTGTGGGTGGACTTGGGGTGGAATGTAGCCCGCCGAATACTGGAGGATTGGGCCGAAGTGACCTTGGCTTGCTGTGCTGCCTCGTACGCATGCTGCTGTTCTTGCATTTGGCGAAGCATGTCTTGGAGTCATGTCATGTTTTGGCGCATGGCCTCCATGTCGGCTTCGGCCTGTGCTTCGAGGTTAGGGTTGACTTGTGCAGCGGCGAGCGCGGTCTAAGACGTTGCCGGCTGTGACGAAGCGGCTTGGGGCACCAGCAGCTGGCTTGTCGAAAGGATCTCTGCCCTGGTCTGGAGCGCCCTTGCCGCTGCGGCTACTTTCGCCGTGTCGACCGTGTTTGCCCCCTGCCCCAACGAAGCGGCAGGAGCCGAAGGTGGTAGTTGCAGCACGGGTACCGAAGCCGATGGTGCTCCCCCAGCATCGGCGATGGACGTCGGGGGCTCTGCTCCCTCCTCGGCGGCCATCTCCTCTCCTGCTTCGCTCTCCTTTCGCTTTGCAACCTTCTCCTTCACAACCCTCTTTGGTGGCATTCGCTCTTAGTGGTTTCGCTCGGAGTTCCCCACGGTCGGCGCCAGTTGTTGTCGAAATGACAATCGCTTACGTCGAAAGACATGGTTACTCAACAGTGGTTCAAAAACGGTAAAGTGTATTAAATTGAGAATTTTTCTTCGGATCCCCTCTTACATGGCCCTGGGGGTCTATTTATAACCCTATTACAGGTTCCCGTATTAGGGTTTAGGTTTTACAGGGGAATTTACATGGTTGCCGTTATGAAAGGGACATTTATATGGGTATATAGTGTAATTGAGGTACATGGGCCTCTAGTGGGCCGACTGGCGAACGCTGGTCCAGTGGCCCCCGGGCTTGATCGGCTGAGATGGCCTCTTGGGCCTCCTTGAAGTTGAACTTGTTATGGTGAAGCCATCCGCCTTCGCCATACAGTCTTCGCCCAAGATGCCTCCAACCTTGTGGGATACCAGCGCGATCCTTCGCCCTTCACCGTCTTTGCTTGATAGTCTTCGCCATGGGGACTTCGCCCCGACGGACGACGTCTTGGGCTTGAGCCCCCCACTGGTTGCATGGTTTGGGCAGGTCTGGTCGAAGGGTCTCATGACATACCGCCAACAAGTATATATATACTTTAGAGCTCAACCTGTAAGCTCATCATGTATATATGTATATATGTATGTATGTATTATTTTTATAATATATAATGTGGCGTTCATCATGTATTCCGTAGCAAAGTGTGGGGCATCAACTAGTATATGTATATATGTGTGTCGTTCGCTTAAAACGATGTCATTTGTTCTATTTACATTTTATAATTATTTTTTTTCATCATTTAATATGGGTGTTCTTGGGGGTGGTAACCTAGTTATGACAAAAATCTTGGAGCCTGTCATTAGTCACGGAACCTTGGTTGCATATGAGGGTGGGTTTAAAAGCTTGAATAAGCACTGTCATCTTTCGGTATATCGAGCTGAAAAAGTACCAAACACATCATATCGGCGCAGCAGATCAAAAGAGAGGTTGGCCACTCATCGGCTGTTGTTACTTGTTGCCCTGCTGGTGATCGATGCTGGGTAACTACACCCAACCCCTACTGATATATATATAGAGTACAATTGATTCAATTCTAGAGCAGCAGACACTACACCTAGTATTCATGGCACTTAACTGCTGACAATAAAATAAAGTTAGTGGCGAACTATTTGCCAGGAATACATCAAGTGCCGGAAATAATCTTAGACATCATCTCATTTGCCGGGAATTAAAAAAAATAGGGCAGAAAATTAAGTGCCGACAATGAACTAATATAACAGATCAATTGATCTGCCATAGATAATTTAAGACAACACATAATCTGCCGGGAATTTTGTTACCGGGAAAACAAATTTCACTACACCATGACCTAGTATTCATGGCACTTAACTGCCGGCAATAAAATAAAGTTAGTGGCAAACTATTTGCCGGGAATATATCAAGTGCCGAAAATAATCTTGGACATCGTCTCATCTGCCGAGAATTAAGAAAATAGGGCAACAAATTAAATGCCGGCAATGAAGTAATATAACAGGTCAACTGATCTGCCATTGATAATTTAAGATCACACGTAATCTGCCGGAAATTTTGTTACTGGGAAAACAAATTTCTAGGAAATTTTTGGCGGGCCCAGCAAGGCGCCAAGGTGCCGAAATTTTCGTGGGCCCACACAAAAAATCCATCGCGTCGTCGTCGTCAGTCGTCACACAAAAATCCCCATCTGCGCGGCGCCGCACCCACATCTGCGCGATTCACCCACACCGCCGCCTCCACCCACGCCGCACGCCGCCGTTGACTCCGCCCGCCGGCTTCGTGCGCCCCTGCGCCCATCCGATTCCTCGTCCTCCTGCTGTCCGTCCACCGCCATCCGTCCTCCTCCTGCTGACTCAGCCCGCCGGCTTCCGCTGTCGGCTCCTCCTCCGCCCTCTTCCCCACCTCCTCCACTGCCTCCCCATCGCCTCGGCCTCTACCCTCCTCCTCCGGTGCCTGTCTCCGCCTCCTCTTCTTAAGGTAAAAATCAAATCCCCTGGTTATATGAGTGTGACATTGATTTTTTATTTTGTCTCATGGATGGATGTGCGTGTGTTTTTGTCTCGGGACGCGATGGCGGCGCTGCTGGGCCGGAGGTTCAGGATGGCAGCGGCAGCGGCGACGGCGCTCATCGCCCTCGTGGCGCTCGGATCCGCCTCGGGGACGGCGTCCAAGTCGTCCTTCGTCCTTCGTCCTTCGTGAAATCCACCGTCAAGCCCACGACGTCGTCATCTTCTCCAAGTCATACTGCCCGTAACCCCCCCCCCCCCCCCTCCCCCAACTCTCATCTATCCTCTGCGCATTCCACTGTACTGCTTACGCTTAGCTTGCTGGCAATTTCGATTTGGGATGTAGTCGCCAATATCATCTACTATGCATTTAGCTGATCTAGTTGGGAATTTCGATTTTGGATGTAGTCGCTGTGAAGTTGAGCGGACCTAATCGTGAATTTGTAGAAAATCTTGGAGAGTTCTTACTGATTTTGTTCTATATCCATCGGAGAACTGTCTTTTCGTTGTGAATTTTAGGAGAGATACATGGCCTACTGGTCCTGGCTTGTAACGCTGTACATGAGTTTGGGCACTAATCCTCTTTTGCTCGATGAGTTTTTTGTTTGATTTTTCACCCAAAAATTTGGACCATATGAAACTGACAGAGTAGATAATGGTTGCGTAGTTGGTATTGGATTAAAATGGGGAATGGCAAGGAGTTGAGGTCATATGACCTTATGTGGTGATCCAAGTTTTTTCTCCCCTGCAATTCTGTGTGTGTTGTACACACCATGTGATAGAAAATGCAGTTACTTTTACTCTACCAATAAAATTATCTAATTATTTGATCAATTACAGATTTACTCCTTTTTATGTAGGCTAGTTGATTAAATTGATGTGCAAAGTATTGATTAGCAGTAAGTTTCAGAGCTTCCAGGATTTTGTTTTGTATAAGAGAGTTATGGGGGGTGATTCTTGCTCTATCCTATGAGAACTTACTGGATCAGAATTTTGGAGTTTCAGGTTAAGTTGCTATTAATTATCTACCTGTTAGTGGTACCATGATACACTTATTATTATCGTCCTGCTCACGGAAATTGCAGAGTTGATCATCAAGGATAGACAATTAGAGGCTTTGGATAGCATTGCAATGTCAATGTTGCATATGCAACACTGTGCAAACCAACTTTTTTTTTATGTGGAGGAATCTTGTCTCTGAGCCTGTTTGGTCAACTATATTGTTGAGCTAGACATGTGTGAGAAACAACTATATTGTTGAGCCTGTTTGGTCAAATATTTATTTTAAGTGACAATCTCTTTCCAAGCTTGAACTATTTGGCTTTATGGTGCAGGTTAGTTGTCCACTACCGATTTTGCTGCAATCAACATAGATATCATCTAAGGTGTACGTTGCTGAGCATCTACTGAACAAAGGTCCCGAACAACAAATGTACAACAGTTAGTATCCTCCTGCTTGCCATGAGTACTGTGCTAATAGGCTGAAATGTTATATGCTTATGTTATATTTGTCTTGTGCAATGCTTTTTATCTTTTCCCCATGGGCACACTGATGAGTACTTGTTCTTCACGCACAGAAAACACCACTGAAACACACTAATTTAAGTGGACTCTGAAATTTGACTGTCAATATCAGCTATGGATAGGAGATGAATGGACCTTCCTCGGCACAATTTAACCTGACAATGAAATTGAACATGTAGACCAATGTCCTGATTTAGGTGGTGGCACAGACATTACTAATGATCCAACATATGTTTCGCCTGTCAGATCAGGTATAGATGGAATAATTGTTAATGCAAATGAAAAGAGAAAGCCATCTTTTACTTTTCTGTTGTTTTGCAGAATTGCTAGATTTTTGTTAGAATTGCTATTAGAAAAATTGAGTCACTTGGTGAGGAAGTGGAAAAAGTTGACTCAATTACTTGCTAATTCTTGAGATGGACGGCAAATGAATGTCAATCCCTAAGTCATGTCAAATTCTGCAACAACTTAAATGAGGTAAATATTGCGATGAATACAGTTCTATTCTAGATGATCAATGCTTGTTTCCGTTTCATTACTTTTGGCCAACAATTTGTATTGGTTAAAATAGGAGAGTGCAAATGGCTAGCATTTTGTTATTGCTACTGGCCTGGACATGAAGAGTTGCATGTGGAAGGTGGTTGCTTGCTGGTTGAATTATTTCATCTACAGATCGGTGGACCATCATCATACAAAAGTCTTGGAAACTTTTGCTAATTAAATAGACTTCTTTTGTATGAATGCTAAGACAATGTACTTGTATATATGTACACTGATGCAAGTGTTTGCATACTCTGCTGTGCTGGATATAACTACTTTTGATCTTGTGGAAGCTAAAAGTCAGTATGTTGAACCTGAGTTGTTGAGTGCACATTGAAAGTCTATGGAGTCTTGAATTACTGAATGTGTGTTGAATGTCTATGGAGTTTGTACTGATTTTGTGGGCGGATTTGGTACCGATCTGAATTTATGTACATTGGACCAATGTGTACTGATTTGGTCCATGATTGAAACAATCAAGTGCTGGTGAAACTACTAACGGCCAGATTATATGCCAGGGATGCTCTAAGCATCAAGGGCAGTTAATTGCCGCGGATACAACTATCTGCCGGGAATACACTAGTGATTCTAGGGCAGTTAATTGCCAGGAAAAAATTATCTGCCGGGAATTCTCTTTTGCTACAGCACTTTATAGGACAGTTTTTAAGTGCCGGCAATAGTTTTCCCGGCAGATTAATTGTCATTCAATGCACCTATTTAGGGCAGTTGCAATGAAGGGAATACTAGGTCATGGTGTAGTGTTTCCATGGTTAAGATAGTGAGGTCAGAGCTCGGGCGGCAAATTTTTTCCACGACAAAAAAAAATCCAGCCAAAAAGAAAATTGACACCAAAAAAAAAACCTAGGCGCCGCCACCTCGTGCCCCCTTCCACCGCACGCGCCTCTCTCACCATGCACCGCACGCACCACCGCCTCCTCCGCCAAATTCACCGCGCGCGCCTCTCTCCCCATCCACCGCGCGAGCCCCTCTCTCCCCATCCACCGCACGCCGCCTCCTCGTCCTCTCTCACCGCGCGCCGCCTGCTCCTCTCCCACCGCGTGCAGCCCCCTCCGTCTCACCCACACCACCGCACGCCGCCGTCTACCCAAATCGGTCGCCGCACCTCCACCAGCCGGCCGCCCACCCAAACCATCCCCTCCTCCCTACCTCCGACTCGACCCAATGCCTTCCCATCTCCTCCGCCGACTCCCCATCGCCTCCACCTCCGGTGCCTGCCTCCACCTCCTCTTCTGACATCTAGGAAGTCCCCTTATTCAGGTAAAAATCGAATCTCTTGGTTATCTGTGTTTTTCTTTTTACAACCTTGCCTTGTGATTTACTCAATTTGTCTGCATATAGGTGCTTTCGTGATGGATTTGGAGGGGAACTTGTAGCCATTAGTTGCTTAGAAGTCGAGGGTAACTAATTGACCAGCATTTGTTCTGTACTTTAACGAATTTTACACCGATTGCAATCAGAATTTGTTTCGGGTGTTAGAATTGGGAGAATGACAAGGGAGGTAACCATGAATCTTAGATCAACAAGGTAACCATGGTGTTGTTTGAGCTAATGAATAGTTTTCCCTTAGCACTGCATGTTTTTTACCTGACATATACTTGTTGGCCGATAGGCCTGGTTAGCCTGTGATTCACCTGAATTAGTCTGCAAGTAAGTATGCTGCATCGGCCAGATTGGGCTACCAGCTCACTAATTTTAGCACATGTCTTGATCCGAAACAGTGAACCATGGGATGCTCTTTGGCAGCTTGTAACTCTGAATATGTAGCTACATACATGAAAATAATTCAGAGATACAGTAGTACAAAGATTTCACTTGAATTTTTTCAGAGCTATCTATGTTCTTGTAGTTTTCACCTGAATTCTGATACCTTTAATTAGAATGTGGAGATTTCGTCTTCACTCCCTGAATATGTGCATCATGGTAGCAATGACTCCTAAAGCGTTAGGGCTAAATACTTGTGTTAGCCAAAGTTACACACATGAGGAACCCTCTGTCTTGTATGTCTACATATAAGTATAATGCACCTTATATGCAAGCTACAAATTGTTTTGTTATATCTCTGCCCTGCATATAACATGTTGGTAATTTAGTTGTCTTCATCGATCAATTTCGTTTGGTTATAAGCTATGCTCATGGATGAATATAGTTTTTTTTATAGGAAGTTGATTTGTTTCAATATAGTCATTCATGTAAGTACGGTAACCTGTTGTACTCCTATACGTAAGGATTTCGTTAAATGTTATGTTGATCTGGAAATGGGCAACCACTTAAATGTTCAAGCACTCTGTACCTAGATTGATATCCTGGAAGTTTCTTGAAATTATTAACACAAGCATTTAATTTTAAGTCAGCATTATAATCTATTTCTAAATGTGAACTATTTGGCTTTATGGTGCAGTTTAGTGGTCCACTATCGATTTTTCTACAATCAACCTACGTTGTTGACCATCTACCCAGCAGGAGATATAAAAAACACAATAGGTTAGCATCATCCAGCATGCCATCAGTACTGTGCTAAAAGTCCGAAATGTTATATCTATGTGTTATGTTTTCCTTGTGCAAAGTCTTTTTATTCTTTTTCCCATGAGCACAATGGTTTGTACTCGACGCACAGAAAACACGACTGAAACACATAATAATTTAGGTGACCTGTGAAATTTGATTGTCAGCTATGGATAAGAGATGGATGGACCTTCCTTGGTACAATTCTACCTGATAATTAATGTGGCGTAATGGTTTTTTTTCATTCATTCATCTTTCTCTAAACTTTCATAAAAAAACTATAGGCACACATCTGAATACACACAAGGGGTCAAAGAACTTATACAGTATGCTTGTGATTTCCCATCTCACACTATCCTTGTGATATTATATTGTCTGTTCGATAGACTGTTAACCTGGACAGTTTGAAGTGTTCCCTATTGGTACTACATGATTAAGCGCCCTCAATAATATACATTGATTGCATATATAGCTATTTTGTTTCTTTGATCCTGGCCAGTTTGCATGGTGTCTTGTCAGTTTGTGATCAAGAATGCATTTATATTATGATAGATGGTTCTCTTTATTCTACATGCAAGATTGCTCACAGATTCCAAACCATTATTTTTAGGTCATAACCGGAAGGGCTACTGAAATTGTTCTGCTAAAGGTGTAACTTGTCCCAGAAATTGTCCATTGAAGATTTTTTGCTGAAATTATTTTTGAATGAAGACCTGCTAAAGATATCACTTGTCCCAAAAACAGACCTAATAAAGATATCACTTGTCCATTGAAGTTATTTCTGTATTTATATTATTTGGAAGAGATGTCACTTACAGTTAATGAATGCTAAGAATTATCCGTGAATGCTAAGAATTATCTGTACTCTTGTATGGATATGCTCTAAGAAGAGGCATGTATATATTGCTCCTAGATGCAACATAATTGTTACTCATGAATTTGTTATTTCTGAAACTGTGGTATGGAACCCTACAGTGCAATATTTTCTGCAGTGTGTTGATGTATCTGTGCAATCTGAAATTTTTGCAATCTGTGCAATCTGTGCAGCCTGAATTATTGAATGCATGGTGAATTAATGCCTGTGCAATCTGACATTTTTGTTCTATTTTACAAACCATACAATTGATTTGGTGCCAGCAAAACCTATAACTGCCAGTGATGCTTGAATGATGTGCTGGGGGTGTTTGAAGCATCTAGGGCATTTAACTGCCGGTAGTTTGAACATATGCCGGGGAAGCTAAAGTTGCATCTACGGCAGTTAACTGCCGAGGATTTGGTACCTGCCGGCAAAGGGCATTCCCGACAGGACTTTGTAGGGCAGTTAGCTAGTGCCGGGAATGCTTTTTCCTGCCACAAAAACAACTTTCTAGGGCCGATACACTGCTGTAGACACTATGTCATGGTGTAGTGAGAGCTAGGAATTTAGCCTATCCATTCAAACTGTCGATGCCAACACTGCATGTTTCAATTCTCTAAAAGATAACATAAAGTTCAGGAATTGCTAAACAGTCCAGAGGCTGTTGTCAATTGGGCCATAATACATTGTAATAGAACCATGACTGGATAATTTCTTGCTTTTTAGGCACCAATCAATTTGTAATGCAATCATGTCTGAATAATCTCATGTGATATCTGATTGTATGCATGTATGAGTGTAAGAAATTAATGAGTGTATAGGGGTGGGCAAAATAGATCGAGACAAAAGATACAACCCGAATAGACACCAGTAGAAAAAGGGTTTTTCATGGCGGCACCCTATTTTTTTTTGTGCTGGTGGCCCTTTGCGCGCTCTGCTTGCAAAATTGTAACGAGGGGTGGAGGGTTAAGGACCGCCAGTGATGTGGAGCTTATGGGTACCATATACCCACAAGACTAGGTTATCCGACTAGTTACACATGATGACTTATGTTAATGAATATTCATAGGACAAGGAGTATTATGTTTACTTGTCTATCAAGAAATATCCCGTAGTTTTAGTCGGTTACTATTGTAAAGTAGATTTAGGACTCTAGACCGTAAGGGATAGAGTCTTGTATTGTAATCCTAGCTCTTCCGACTATATAAGGAGGGGCTAGGGCACCTCTCGGGGTATAACTTCACCCAAGATTTACAGATCAATAAAATAATTGGCGGATTACAACCCTGGACAGGAGTAGGGTATTACTTCTCATTAAGAAGGTCTGAACATGTATAAATCATTTGTCACCTAACCCGTTCACTTTTCCTGCTTGTTTGCTACCCTCATTTAGTTTTGCCGTAATCTAGTTTCGACAGTTGGCGAGCCAGGTAGGGGAAGCGTCAAGTTTTTCACAGACTAGTGTGATGGGATCTGCATCAGGCATCGATGATTTCGTCTTCCCTCTAGGGTAGACGTTCCGCTTTGGCAGCCTCAACTTCATCACAGATTAGCTTCGGCAAGTTGTCTCTTCTCGACTCGGATTCAAACCAGCCGGGAAGGGATGGCGGCTCGGCTCTGTTCGGGTTACCGAACTCGGCTAAGATCTACTCCAAGATTGTTTCCCCCGAGTTTGCTTCAAACCGCTCGGACGAGACTCCCGAGATTTCTTCACCTTCGTCAAGATTCTCATCAAACTCTGGTTCACCAATCTTCCCTCCAATCAGCATGCGACTTCCAGACAACCTTGCAACGATATTCGGATCAAGATCGCCTTCCCCCCGTAGGTGTCGATCTAGTCGGGCTTCGGTTCAGATTGAATCAGGCTTCAGTGAGTTCAGCGTTATTCTTCAGCCACTCGGATCGTGCTCATCTACGGATATTGATGAGTACCTCAGCTCTACTAGCGCTAGCTCCTACACCAACACCGAGATCATTGACTATGGTGACTTCGACGATGAATATGACTTCGACAACTTCGACATGTATGATGGTTACTGAAGACTATGAGGACTACAACGACTTTGATGACGACTACACCCCACTCTTCTACCTCGTCTTTATGGCTGACCAAGAGACACCTGAATAGCGGGACGGACACCTGCCAAGGAAAAACGAGTCCGACTGGAGCGCGAGTGCCAAGAGCAGGAGTGACTTGATTGGAGCGGGAACGCCAAGAGCAAGAGTGCAGACAGAAGGAGAAAGAAAAGTGTAGATTGAAGGAAGATGAAGACCGGAGATAAAGAGATCTGATTAATTCAGGACGACGTGTTTGGCAACTCATTGCCCAGACCGTCATCGATGACACCAACGTGTTCCTTACCCAGCAACAGAATGCAGTCAAAGCCATTACTCTCCTCGACACACTCATCCCTGCTGCCCCGTATCACATCACTCCCACTCTCCACAAAATGAAGACCATGATAGCGGCGACGATTCTGGACAACTCGGCTGGCAGTTGACAGCCCACAGCTTCGCTACTGTTAACAACAGAATTTTCCATCAGATTCGGAGAAGAAGGAGCGAGATTGAAGCGGATTTGGTATTGAATTGAGTTGAATTTGGAGTCAGACCGCGCATCGGCTAGATACCGTATCGGCTAGAAACAAAGTTAAGGTTGATCAAGCCGATAAGGCAAAGTAACCGATAAAGTCGATACGAGGTGATTTGGGCTCGGCATGGGCCTAGATTGGAATAACCGTCATTGCCAATTAGAGATAAAGCTCAATTTAGGCAATTGCATCTATTAATTAGGATATTAAGTTTGTTTGTTTTAGATTTGGCAAGAGACCGCCATATATGGTCTTGTTTGTATTTCATCTTTAGAAAGGTTTGAGTCGTGTCTATAATAGACTCAATTTTGTACGCGGGGTATAGATATGAATCCCGTAGCTCTGTAATACAGCAAACAATCCAATACAACTTTGGCGCATCGCCACCCTTTTACTTTTCTTCGCTTTCGGCGTGTTCTTCGTGAGAGGTAACCCGTGTCAATGGCTCGTACTATCAGGGCTAACGTGTCGCTTTAGACATGTTAATCTTGTTATTATTAGTCATTTCTATCATATGTCTTAGCTAATCTAGTCTTAGTACTTCGATTTAGCTCGATCGGCTACTACTCGCTTTAGGGTTAATGCCAGTATCGGTTAAATCGCCTTACTAGATTAGATTAGCTAAGACATCTACCATCCTGAAAAGTGTTTAATTGCTTGATTGTCTAGACTCTTGGTTTCTTTACACACTTTGCGATGCATCATCCCTAGTCCTGCTTTGAACCCTAGAAACTAGCCTACAATTAATCATAATAAGGATAGTGCCGGAGTTTCAGCGGATCTTACCTAATATGCATGCTTCTTTATATGTTTCATGTATATGCGCCACTTATATACATGGATCGTTTTATATAAACATATCAAGTTTTAATCAATATCGGCTAGATCTCTGTGCTTTCATGCTTGATTATTATTTGACATGTTTCTATAGATCAATCTGTCTATATAAGTTTGTGCCAAAGTACTAGCTGGCACGTTATCTTTTCTCGCCCTAAACATTGCTCTATCGGTTCTTTCTATGATATCGGCCAAAATCTGTTTCAACTCCAATAGACGATATCACAGCCGATATGGTGTTTTTAGGGTTTTACTTGATTTCACTTATCAATCTATGGCTGATATGATCATGTTGTATCGGCTAAGCCCTCTATCAATACATCAACGTCCTATCGGCCGATCGGCTGTCGATTGACTAACTATGTTTTCATGTTTCTTGTTGGTTGTAGGATCAAACCAGCTGGCACGCCGTACAAGAGCACTAGGCAACCCTTTGACTTGAAGTGGAGTTAAGCAGATCTCCAAGGTCGCCATGTTTTTCTAGGAACATGCTTTTGGCACGCCCAGTGGGACGAAGGCTTTGATTCATCATGTCGCTAACTTAGCTTGATGGCGGCAATGTCATCCCCGTCAAGATTGAAGATCTTTCTGATGAGCAGAAGGCAGAGATGGAGCAAACCATGCAGTAGCTGAAGGAGGTGTACCTTAATTCTTTCACTGTGACTCGGCAAGGCACTGTAGTACAGAAGACTAAGTTTCAGATGCCGAAGCAAGAGGGAGAAGGCTTATCTGGTGCTAAAGATGAGCCAAAACTAGATGATAGTGGTACTGAAGAGTTGCTGACACTACAAGATCTTATTGACTCAGCCGTGCACCATGCTTTAATCAATCAATCTGGTGTGATGGTCAATACACTGACTAATATGATCAAGTCTGTGGTTGATGGATTAACTGCTGAGCATAAAATTACAGGGCCAACTTATCTCCAAAACAATGTTTCCCACAATATAGAGACGTCAAGACCAATTTGGGAAGTGGCCAACCTCAAGTCAACCCTGCATCGGCTCCATGTACAACAGTACCTTCGACAACAACCAATCAAGTGCCGGTTTCAGGGGTTCAAATTTCCAATATTATTCCCCCAGAGCAATTGATTCAGTTTTTGAAGATGCAGCCTGGTGGAGAAATAAGGACATCGACAACTGTTGGTATTTCTTACGACCACAGATAAATCCGCGAGCGCATGGAATACTGTTGTAGCACTTCACCTTCGGGTGACCCAAAATGATATCTAACTTAGGGAACGAGTGTAGTGTACCTGAGGCTAAGACTATCCAAGGACAACAACTATTGGTAGGCTAGCTAGGCTAGAGTGAACTTTCTATGTGTTTTTAATTATCTAATCTAAGTTAAAGGTAATTTCCTATCTATTACTTCGGGCACCGACCCCTGCTGGTCTGCCAGCGTGGAGGATTACTAGGATGGGGTTCAGGGCTAGTTGTCACCACCTACCATCTACCTCTGATAAATCCGTGGGATACACAATAAACAAAGGTAATCTCTAACCTAGACATCACGCCTAAGTTATTAATTACTACTCTAATAATTGCGCAGGAACTTCCTTCTTTATCTAGAGTCCTAGTACTAGAGCATTTAGTACGAATACTAAACAATGAACCCGCACAGATGGAAATATATCTCACTTAGACTAAGTAATTAAATAACATAAGAAAAGATCCCGAATGCTTATTTTGTAGAAGAAGTTTCTCCGAACCCTTAACAGAGTGTACCGACAGCTCCGGTACTCCTCCAAAGTTTCTCCTAGTTGTCGGAGACCGTCAAACTTCTGGGCACTCCTCCAGAGCTTCCCCACATTCGCTACCTATTTTCTAATGTACAAAAGATACAATAGAGCCTCTTATAATTCAGTTCAAAGTTGTGTGTAGTGAAGTGTGGGAGAGGGGGTCTATTTATAGGCAGGTAATGACGGTTGGGCAATGGGAAATGTCTGAATTGCCCTCCAATCGTCATTGAGGCATCATTCGGAGCATCCATGTGAAAAGAGAGAATCAACGGCCACGATCAGGGTTCGGCTGAACCCTGGCTGGCCGATCTTATCCCCAGACTTGGTCAGGGCCTCCTCTGCGCTCTCCCTTATGCACTTCTTTGGTAGTTGGGCCCAAGTTCTGGTGTTTCGATGAGGTTAGGAGCCCAACTCTTATATGGATGTAATTCTTCTTCACTTTAGTCTGGATTTCCTCCAAACTTTGGTGGTTTATTACCTGCACCCAAATATACACCAACACTCGTGGAATATATTAGAATTAAAGGCTACCACTATGTCGTATGCTTTATTATCTATGTATTATGTAGGTATTGACGGTCATATATTATGATTTAAGGACCGTCAACAACACACGCACAATTAACCTTTGCTTGTCCCGAGTGAAGGCTATGGACTCTACAATAGGGTTATGACTTCCTTACTAATAATCATGCAAAAAAATTATTCAAAGTCATACCAGTACTTATTGGTCTTTGTAGTGTCTACCATGCGAACTTGTGCAATTGAGAAATGGAACAATCTTTGACTCAAGTCACCCTCTTTTCATGACGAATAGCTTGGGGTTTTTCAAGTAACACAAAACTATAACTTAGTTTTGCTCCTCAGTTGATTTTATTGATCACTCAAGATGTTATGATTCCTCGCAAAGGTATATGATTGTGCCTTTTCTTTTCCTACCATCTAACAAGGTTTATGTGGAGCTTAGGGTATGGAAAAGAGTAGAACATTACTTGCACTAGCCGCCAACCCGTGCGATGCACGGGCTATTACTATTGATATTGTGGATTTTTTTCTGCCGAATAAGTTGGTTGTGAGAATCCATCATAGGTATAACTCCATATTTATTGATTCCAAATTTATATCTATATTATAACGCATTATATAGTAGAGTGAAAGAAGAGTTCGTGTAAGTTACACTTTGTTAATTATTATTTATAGATAGAATTCCATATTTCACACCAGAGTGACCAACTTATATGGTCATGACAATTCGAGTGTCATTAGAGTTGCCAACCAATGGGTTGCATGAGTTAGAGTTTTCTTTTCTCAATTGCATTGGAAGATGCATACAAACTACACTAACACACATGCGAGCACGCCTTTTTAACCCACTGATATGGATGCCCAACTATAATAAATTTGTGAACCCTCAGTAAATTCATAAACAAAATACACTGGCATCAAGAGATTCGGAAGGGGAAAATGCAATGAAATAAGAAGGATGAGGAGGAAGAACGGTGGTTGCTTGCCTGCTTCTCACCGGTGCGGCGGCAGCATGGTCATGGATAGGGAGACCTCGGGCAGGAGGCGAGAAGTCCCGTGGGAAGTGGGAGGGGAAAAGTTGAGAAGATATTCCGATCTTATCTAGAAGACCGACGACTGGTTTGATTTACGAGGTCTTTAATTTGGGGGAATTTGGAGGGAATATTTTACGGTAGGCGCCACAAAATTTTCTACAAACCCGCAAAAATGTTTGACACTATTTACTTGAAAAAAGACACCACATGTTTACTACTACTATCGAAAAAAAATAAACGTTTGATTTTCTTAATGACTTTGAGGGGCAACTGTTACTATAATTATATATTAGTAGTAGTAAGATTATTCCAAGCAAATAAGATTATAATAAAAACGAAAAAGTCCGAATTACTCTTCTGAACTATTGGGTGAGTATGAATTACCTCTTAGACCCGAAAACCAAATATCTTTCACCCTCAAGTATTAATAACGGACAAATGACCCTCCTAACTCAATCCGTAGTGGTTTTGATCCTACGTGATAGTCCATTCAGCATTTTTATTAAAAACAGTGGGACCTACATGTCATATTCTCTCCCTAACACCTCTCTCTTCTCCCTCTCTCTTCTCTTCCAAATTGGCAGGGAGCGCGAGCGGTGAGAGACGGGGTAGAGGAGATGAGTAGCTAGGAGCAGCGAGCGGTGGGGGGCATGCGGTTGGGGGCGACAAGTAGCGGAGGCGTCTCCTCCACAGCCTCCTCCATGGCCGCACGGCCGGCGATGCGGAGGCGGGCTAGGCTCCGCAAGCAGTGAATCGGAGGTGGAGAGCGACAAGGAATGGCAGGATCCTAAGCGATCAACGGCGCTGCCCACTTAATCTCATCGACGACGAGGGAAGCCTCCGCCACTCACCACTCGCCACCCTGAGCCGCCTCCACGGCTCCGCCGCTCACCGGTGTCCCCTTTCCATCCATCGATGAGAGACGCCACCCGCCGCCTACCGATTGAACAATACTGTTGTGAACCACAAATCGATGTCCTAGAGCTGACGACGCACACTAGGAAAATACCATGTGCCCCCTCATCCGGCTCGTCTCCCATGTGTATTCTGAGTAGTCGATAAGCTTGTACTATGAGTAGGGTATTATACCTCCGGGTGGTCCAAACCTGTATATCGACTTTGTTCGTTTGTCTGTTTCTTGCGCTCTTGAGGGGCCCGAGTCCCCTCCTCACATGTGACTAGCTCCCCAACCAAACTCATAGAAGGGGTCCCATATCGACAACTCTATTTGTTGGACAGCGACATTATGACTTTGTTCGTTTGCTTGTTTCTTGCGCTCTCGAGGGGCCCGAGTCCCATCCTCATATGTAACTAGCACCGCCCGAACTTATAGAAGGGCTCCCACTTTGACTACTCCATGTCTTAGATAACCACATTGTGTCTTTGATAACACTAGCATAGAAACAATCTATAATAATTGGTATGTCTATCCACCCCCATACCAGTATGGTCCCCCCAAGGTCATCCTCTCCCCCGCGCCGCTGATGCCGAGAGCCGCCCCTGCCGCTGCCCCCTTCCTCGCACCGCTGCCGAGGGCTGAAGGTGGCTGATCCGCCCTTTCGAGGCCTGCCGGCGCTAGATCCACCCTCCCGAGGCCCGTCGACGCTGGATCCGCCTCTCCCGAGCACCCCCGTCCTCCCGAGCACCATCGTAGCCTGCACAAAGCCACCATCCCTCTTCTTTGCTGCCACCACCAGTGGAGAGGGAGTAGGAGGCGTTGGATCTGCTCCCCGTCGCCCCTCTCCTGTGCCGCTGACGCGTAGAGCCGCCGCCAGCCTGTTTCCCGCGCCGCTCCCGAGGCATGGCAGTGGCGGATCCGCCCTCCCAAGGCCTGCCGCAGCCGCATCCGCTCCGGAGGCCCTCCCCGTTGGCCGATGAGGCGGCAGTGGGGTGGCGACGGCAGGTGGCGGCGGTAGAGAAGGGAGGGAAAAGGAGAGATGCGAGGGAGAAGGGAGAGTGGCGGAGAGACTGAGGGAGGCGATTGGGGCATGCAGTGGATTTTATTCGCCTTAATTTTTTTTTGCAGTGGTCCTCTTTACGTATAGCCAGTGAAAACTCTAGTGGACACTTACGAGGTCCGCCTCGAAAAATAGAGTTTTTGTTATAGTGAATCTCTGAGCGTGGTCGCCATCGAAAATCAGTTTTCGCTGACAGTCCGTAGCCCCCCCATCCATCCTTACGTTTTTGTTGGTGATTTTCACGTACAACCGACAACGAAAATTATAGGGTGGCGCAATGAAAAATCATTTTTAGTAGTTACTAAACCTTTATTTTACAATCCTAAAAATGCGATCCACTTATTTATTTTCCAGCTTCTATCTATTCTGGAAAACGAAGCGACAATCTTCTCTCCTTTTGACTTAAAACAAAATCTTTTCTAAGGCGCCAAATATCTCATGCCGAAGCACCAATCTTTTATCCTTTTGACTTAAAACCTAATATTTTCTCAAGGCGCCAAATATCTTGCGCCAAATCTCCGGTTATGGCGCCAAATCTCGACCTCACCAAACACCAGGCGCCAAATCCTCCCCACAAATACCTCTTCCCATCACCAAATCTTCTTCCTTACCAACAATCCCCCAGGCTCCTTGTGGACCCCCGTTTTTATAACAGGGATCAATCGTGTAAACAGTACCATTTCCCTGGATCAAGTAGTCTGGTACACACGAATTCATAGCTGAAATACCGAGTACACATACACTAATGTCTTAGGACGAGTTATTACATCATAGCCCGCAGGCATTGTCTTAAATCATCGGACCGAAAGGTCCGGGATACAATCAAAAACAGAATAGGTAAGGCAGCGGGAATGGAGGCAGCGGCACGCCATTGCCACAGGCAACGACCGTATCTAAGACCTATTGGACCCCATCGTCTTCATCTCCCTCCTGATAATAGGCATAGGGATCTTCCGACGCTTCATCACCAGCCTCTGATTTAATTTGTATATAGCAAGGGTGAGTACCAACCGTACTCAACAAGTCATCACAGCAACAATGCATATGACAGGGATATTTGAAGGATTGTTATGGTTCTTTTGCGTAAAGCCAGTTTTATAACTCTTTTCGCAACCCTAAGACCTAGCATAGACTGATCAAGTTTTAATACCAGTGTTCATATTAGACAATGACGGTTCTGTCCACCATCCATTGTGATCCCAAGGATGGCTTCCCGCCATTGAGTCGTCATGGTTTTCTGAGGACGTCCACATTCCCTACTCTCAGGAAGTGGCTCCAGCAGCACATAAATCATCATGCAATTATCCCAACCCACATAAGTTTAAGAATTCAGAGTCTAGCCAAGTGTAATACACGTCCCGGTGCTCAATAACCGCGAGCACGGCTATTCGAATAGATTTGGTTTACTCACACTGCAGTGGATGTACACTTTACCCGCACTCCGCGACTGCCCAACACATGAGCCTCGTCCCAACACATGAGACGCGTCACGGCAAAGCTTTTCGATAACCTCGCATTGGCAGTACCCGCTCCATGAACTTTACATCCTCATGCACTCTAGTCGTACGCGGTTTCTAGCAGTGTGAGGAGTTCTGGCGCACCCGGGAAAGAAGAACTCACACATGCATTAAGTTAATTAGGTTTAAATTCTCACATGGCAGTCCTACCGATGGCGACACCACTGTAGACACCCGCCTCGCGGTTCTACCAATGGCTGCCCCACCGTAGAGCCCCTGCCTCACACATCAAGAAACCACTATGCATGGATACTGCCTCTGCTCAGCTATCTATTCCGCTAGGTCTATACCCATACGAGAAGTGCGGTTGTGCGGGGGTCGTTTCATGCTTAACTTCATGGCTCGGTCCTTAATTGACCGGGGACGGTACTAGCCTTTTCCGGATACCACCCAAATCCTCCGTCCGCCCCAGTCGAAAACATTTGTTTAAATTTTATTTCTCTTTTCGCAAATCATGTCATCAACATCATGGCACTGTGGCGCTCATGTCTCCACATGCCGTATCTCAATTACCTTCCCAAAGGTAATTGCCCAAGCATATAGCATTTGATAAATATGAGTATGCACAATTCTAGAGTAGCATTGCTAAGCACTTGTCATAATTGACTAGGGACTCATACGTAAACGTGGTTACAAAGGAATTAATAGGCAAACAATCATCAAGGCATGGCATAATCACAAGTGGGATGTATATTATTGCATGCAATTTTATTTGTAAACAAAATAATTTCGCAATTGGGATCAACATGTTCAAAGGATAGTGATGACTTGCCTTGCTCAAGGTCTTGCGGGTCTTGGCCTTCACCTGGATCTGCAACTCCCTCGGGCTCTATAGTTACGTGCGAAAAATTGATTTGAATTCGGTTAGAATTCAAATAAAAATCCAAATAAATCCAAATAGAAGTCGAATGCGAAAATCGATTCCCTTATTAACTTTACTAATCACGAATTAGGGCCAACCCAATTTCGATCTATATATATCTTAAATCATTTTTACGGTGCAAATATTTTGTTATTATAAGTTTTTAATTTAATCTACCCCGAGCATCGTATTCAGATAACAGATTTATATTGCGAGCTAAACATCGGATGGAATCCAAATATTAAACGATTTAATTTGGTCTATGCCTAAACGATTAATTATAATACACGGCTAAAATCCCTATTAATTAAATCCGAACTCCCATCGTGAATCAATTACTTATAGAAATTATCCCTAAATAACCTATAAAAATCTATAAGAATTCATCTAATTGTTTTAGGCATTTAATTTATATCTAAATTATCACCGCGAATCGATTTCTTATTAAAATTACCAAGGATAATCTATATTTAAATTTTGCAGTTCTACGGTTATAAAGGCAGAATTAAAGCTAATTAATTTAAATTTTAAAACCCACAAAGTCTCCAAGACTTATGAGGGGGTGGTTCGGGTGCGGCGGGGGGGGTCGCATCATTTTCTTTTCGTCTCCTCTACTAGTTCTGTTTTTTGGGATTCTCTTCTCTCTCTCTTTCTTTTTCCCTCTCTCTCTCTCTCTTTCTTTTTCCCTCTCTCTCTCTTCCTTTTCCTCTCTCTCTCTCTCTTTCTTTTTCCTCCCTCTCTCTCTCTCTCTCCCTCCCGCTCTTTCCTCCCTCTTTCTTTCTTCTCTTCTCTTCTCTCTCGGCTCGGCCCCGATCTCTCTCTCTCACTCGGCTCTCTCCCTCCCCGGCGGCGACGGCGATGGAAGCAAGGAGATGGCGGCGCTTACCGACGGCAGCGTGCTGCGACGACGGCGGCGGCGACGACGGTGCATGGCGCGGCACACGAAGGCGGCGGCGCGGCGGTACGAGTGTGGCGACGCGGCGGCACGATGACGGCGCGGCGGCACGACTGCACGAGGGCGGCGGCGTGTGGAGAAGGAGGAGAGGGGAAAGGGGATGGACGGGGATGGGTGTGGAATGGAGGAAAGGGGGTCGGGATTTATAGGGGAAGAGGGGGAAAAAGGAAGGGGAGGGCGGCGGTGGCTTAAGGTGATGCGACGGCGACGCAGCTGCGCGGGGCGCGAGGCAGAGGAGGTGACGAGCGTGCGGCGCGGCGGCATGGGGGCAGTGCGACGTGCGGCGTGCGGGCGCGCGGCGCGGCGGCATGGGGGAAGAAAGGGGGAAGAGGACAGAGCGACGTGCGGGCGGCGATGGCGCGGGGTTCGAGATGGGGACGCAACGGGTGGCGTGTGGCACGGCGACGTGCGGGGAGGCAGGGCGACGCGTGGGGAGGGGTGACGACGAGACGACGAGACATGGTGGCGCGGCGGCAAAGAGGAGGGGGCAGAACGACGTGCGTCGATGGGGCAGGCGGCGGCGCGAAGCTCGGGATGACGACGACGTGTGCGGCGCGGCTCGAGGCGACAGCAGCCCGTGCGGCGCGGCGATGGGATGGCAGCACGAGGCTCGAGGCGACCGCGGGGCGACGACGATGCGTGCGCGGCGGCGGCGATGGCGCACGGTGCGGTGATGGCGACGGGACGGGACGGGGAGACGGAGCGGCGCGGGGCGCGGAACGACGGGACGGCGACGCGCACGCGGCGGCGACGATGGCGGGGATGGCGACGGCGGCGATGGCGCGCGGGGCAGAGGAGGCGGAGCGGCGTGGCGCGCGGTGTGGCTCGGGGCGGCGCGGACTCGGCGCGCGGCGCGCGGGGAAAAGGAGGGGGCCGGGTTAAGGAACCCGTCGAACACCTCGCGCGCAATGAACAGTGCCATTTCCGATTTTCCCCGATTTTAGCCTATTTTCCATTTAAATTTAATTTTGCAATTTATAAATGTTGTAAATTTGATTTTTATTCATTATGTGTGTTGTTCCAATTATTGTATTCACCCTAAATTAATTTTACTCATATTTCATTTGTATTATTTGTTTGAATCATTAATTAGGGTTAATCCTTATTTCCTCGCGTTTAAATTTAATTGATAAAATGTGTTTGCATTAACATTTTATTTATTTCTACCCACACTAAAACTTTATTTTAAATTATATATATAGCTTGCCAATTTATTTTTTTAGGATGATAAGTAATTAACTATTCCCCACACTCAATTAGTGAACATCAACATCGAATCAAATAAAATAAGCGAATAAAATCGGCATGATGCAATTTATTTGAAAAGTTTTTGAAAATCCGTATTTTTAGAGTTTCGTTTTCTATTGGTCGAATTTTCAGGATGTTACAAACCTACCCCCCTTAAATAAATCTCGTCCCGAGATTTCTTACCGGTTCTCGAACAGATACGGGTATTCCGTCTTCAGGAACTCTTCGCTTTCCCAAGTGGCTTCATCCTCAGTGTGATTACTCCATTGTACCTTGTACATGCGCCACGTTTTGGTTCTAGTTCCCTTTTCTGCTTCATCCAATATCCGGATCGGGTGTTCTGGATACGTGAGATCGTTGCTAATGTGAATCTCCTTCAGCGGAGCTTGTTCTTCCGGCACTCGTAAGCATTTCTTCAATTGTGACACATGGAAGACTGGGTGCACATCGGCGATAATTTCGGGTAGCTGTAGTTGGTAGGCAACTTCTCCTCGTCTAGCGAGGATTTGAAAAGGTCCCACATATCTTGGCGCTAGTTTTCCTTTAACCTTAAACCTTTTCGTTCCCCTCATTGGTGAAACCTTTAGATAAACGTAATCTCCTTCCTTAAACTCTAGGTTTCTTCTTCGGGTGTCCGCGTAGCTCTTTTGCCGTGACTGTGCCACTTTTAAACGGTCTCGAATCAGACGAACCTTTTCTTCGGCTTCTCTGATAATGTCAGGCCCAAATACTGCTCGTTCTCCTGTCTCGGACCACATCAGCGGGGTTCGACACCGTCGACCAAACAATGCCTCATTAGGTGACATTTTTAGGCTTGCCTGAAAGCCGTTGTTGTAGGAGAATTCGGCGTAGGGCAAACATCTCTCCCAGTCTTTGCTAAAATCCAATGCGCAAGCTCTCAACATATCCTCCAGGACCTGGTTGGTTCTCTCTGTCTGGCCATCTGTTTGTGGGTGATAGGCGGTGCTGAACGCAAGGTAACTCCCTAGGGCTTCATGCACTTTCTCCCAGAAATGAGAGGTAAACTGGGTGCCTCGATCAGATATGATTCTCTTAGGTACACCGTGAAGACATACTATCCTGGCCATATATAATTCGGCTAGCTTGGCACTACTATAATTTGTCTTAACGGGGATGAATCTTGCCGTCTTGGTGAGTCGATCCACAATCACCCAGATGGAATCATATCCTGTTGCGGTCTTAGGCAATCCAACAATAAAATCCATACCTATCTCATCCCATTTCCATTCGGGGATCTTAAGGGGTTGCAGCAAACCTGCCGGTCTCTGGTGCTCAGCCTTCACCTTCTGACAAACGTCACAGAGCGCTACGTGCTCCGCCACATCTCTCTTCATGTTGGGCCACCAGTATCCCTCCTTCAGATCCTGGTACATCTTGGTACTTCCAGGGTGCAATGAGTATGCTGATTCGTGAGCTTCCTTTAGTATTAATCCTCTCAGTCCACCCTGTTCAGGTACGTAAATCCTCTTTTTGTACCATAGAACATCCTTCTCGTCGGTTGAAAATTCCTTTGCAAGGCCTGCAGCTAGACGTTCCTTCACCTCTCGGATTTCCTGGTTGTCCTTCTGGGCCTCTTCAATTTGGGCCCTCAAAAGAGGTTGAATGTCCAAGGTGTTTATCTGTCCATGAGGTACTATACGTAGGTTTAGCTGAGCCATTTCCTCCTTAAGCTCAGGAGCCATTTCTTCCGCCTCAAGATGATTGCAGTGGCTCTTCCGACTTAACGCGTCAGCCACAACGTTTGCCTTGCCAGGGTGATAGTGAACCTCCAAGTCATAATCTTTGATTAATTCCAACCACCGTCTTTGCCTCAGGTTGAGGTCTGACTGGGTAAAGATATATTTCAGACTTTTGTGGTCGGTGTAGATATCGCAGTGGTTTCCTATCAGATAATGTCTCCAAATCTTCAGCGCATGAACCACAGCTGCAAGTTCTAGGTCATGGGTAGGGTAGTTTTCTTCATGTGGTCGCAATTGTCGCGACGCATAGGCCACAACCTTTCCGTCCTGCATTAGTACTCCCCCTAGTCCTTGCCTCGATGCATCACAATATATGACAAAGTCTTTCCTGATGTCAGGAAGAACTAAAATAGGTGCCGAGGTCAGCTTTTCCTTGAGCTGCTCAAAGCTTTTCTGACACTGATCTGACCACGCAAACTTCTTTTCTTTCTTAAGTAGTTGTGTCATTGGCCGGGCTATCTTAGAGAATCCTTCTATGAACCTCCTGTAATATCCGGCCAAGCCTAGAAAACTCCGAATCTCAGTCACAGATTTGGGTTCCTTCCATTCAGTAACGGCCTCTACTTTAGCAGGGTCCACTGCTACTCCGCCGGCTGAGATCACGTGGCCTAGAAAAGCGACTTCCTTCAGCCAGAACTCACACTTGCTAAATTTTGCATATAATTTATGCTTCCGAAGTTTCTCGAGTACCAAACGCAAGTGCTCAGCGTGTTCTTCTTCGTCTTTGGAGTAGATCAATATATCATCGATGAATACTACCACGAATTTGTCCAGGTAATCCATGAACACCTTGTTCATGAGATTCATAAAGTAAGCTGGGGCGTTGGTTAAACCAAACGACATCACGGTGAACTCATACAACCCATAGCGTGTTGAGAACGCTGTTTTGGGTATATCCCCAGTCCTAATTTTCATTTGATGGTATCCTGATCGAAGATCAATCTTGGAGAACACCTTTGCTCCTTTGAGCTGATCAAAAAGATCATCGATCCGTGGTAGTGGATACTTGTTCTTAATAGTGACTTCGTTCAGTGAACGATAGTCTACACACATCCTCATGGTACCATCTTTCTTTTTGACGAACAGCACTGGGGCTCCCCAAGGTGACGAACTGGGACGTACAAATCCCTTTTCTTGCAACTCTCTGATTTGCTTTTTAAGCTCCTCTAACTCATTGACTGGCATCCGATAGGGTCTCTTGGATATGGGAGCAGTCCCGGGTATCAGATCAATAATGAACTCTATATCACGATCTGGTGGCATCCCCGGTAGATCTTCGGGGAACACATCGGCAAATCGTTGCACTATAGGCATTCCCTTCAAAGGTAGCATGGTAAATATGCCTCCGGCACGTTCGGTTAGTCTAGGGTCTTGATCCATAGTTGCTCGCATCTCCGACCCCCAGGGTGTGGTTAGGGTAACTTCCCTACGTCTGCAGTCGATTACCCCTTTGTTCTTTGTCAACCAATCCATTCCAAATATGACATCCAGGGTCTGGGGTATCAAAACCATGAGGTTGGAGGGAAACACCACATCCCTAAGACGGACAGGTACATCTATGCAAGCATGACTCACAGTTATCTCGCCCCCAGGTGAGTGGACTATCATAGGTTTTCTAAGTCTTACTGGAGTTAAGTTGTGTTTTTGACTAGCCTTCAAAGATATAAATGAATGCGATGCGCCAGAATCGAAAAGGACTTTAACTGGGGTGGAATTGATAGAGAACATACCCATAAGTACGCCCTGATCTTCCTGGGCCTCTTCAGCTCGGACATGGTTCACTTGTCCGCGCCCGAATCCTGTAGCGGTCCTGTTCGTTTGTGGAGTCCTGAACAGGCCTCGTCCGACAGCAGGGGCAGGGGTCCCACGAACAGTGATCGCATTGGCGCCAGTGCGGACAGGAGTCTTGTGTGGATGAGGGCAATTGTTGGCGTAGTGCCCATACTCTCCGCAATTGAAGCAGTCCACATGCCTCCTGGTTCCAGGGGCAGCCAGAGTTGGTGCAGGGGTGCGGTTCTGAATCGCAACTGGCCTGTTGAAGTTGCTAGGTGCAGCAGGGCGATTGGTGGCCACAATAGGGGGCTTCCACCCAGACGAAGTGGCTCCCTTGAATCGCTGAGGCATTCCCTGAGGTGTGCGATTCATGGCAAGTCTCCTCTTGCGATTGTTCTCTACAGTCTTCTGATCATTTTCCAGCCTAACAACTTTGTTGATCAGGCTCTGGAAGCTCTGATGGTCTTGCCCGATCATAGGTCCACGTAGCTCATCATTCAGCCCTTCTATGAACTTGTCGATCTTTTCTTCTTCATCGACGAGATCTCCGACTGCATAGCGGGCCAACTGAGTGAACCGGTTCAGATATTCCTGTACCGTCGTGTTTCCTTGTCGCAACCTTCTGAACTCGTTCTTCTTCATTCGCATCACCGCAGCAGGTACGAAGTTCTCGCGGAATGCTGCAGTGAACTCTTCCCAGGTGGGTTCTCCAGCATCCTCTCCCCGAGCCTCCTTATAGGTATCCCACCAGTCTCCGGCGGGTCCCTCCAGTTGGTTGACTGCGAAGATCACCTTGTCGGCTTCGCGCACCCGGACAAGGGTCAGTTTCTTCTCGATGATACGCAGCCAGTCTTCCGCCTCCATAGGCTCGTCTGCTGATGCGAACGTGGGTGGCTTGGTCCTCATGAATTCTCCAAAGCTTGATCCTCCGCGGTTGCCTTGGTTGTTCGCGATGGCTCGTAGCAGCTGGGTTTGAGTGGCCATGACTCCGGCCAGGGTGGTTAGGTCAGGTGTCGAAGGTTCTTCATTGCTGGTGGATGTCCTACGTCGGCTTGCCATCTGTGTAGGCCGATTAAGTAAGTATCCTAATTTTCTAACTAATTCTCATGGTTTTATCCCATTAAGGGGGTTGTTTTGGTGTGAACTTTGTTTTGCAAGCTTGGTGGAATAAACTCATTTTCAACACAACAACAACAATATCATAAATAACATCATAGATTTCCACAAACAGTACATAACTCATGATGCAAGTGACTGCATACATACGCAGTCCAAATAAAGTCCATCCAACAAATACATCAAACTAGCTATCAAACTACTCGTCAATCTAGGTAAGGGGTAGGGGTGTGTCTCGCATACAATCCAAAAAGAAACCAACTGAAGCGAGATCGAAGCTGCAGTCATCCTCCGGTCTAGTCGTCCAACCATTCGCAGGATCCTGGGGCAGGTAGAGGGTGGTCGCTGGCACGGGCGAACCTGAGTCCCCACGGCTCGGAAGTAGTGGCCTCCGCGTCAGGCTTGGGCTTCTTGCCCGGAGGTCGTGTGCTCTTGCGAGCAGTGCTGAGGGTGCGAGGGCCTCCGAGGAAGGTGATGCGGGGAACAGGGATCTCATCCTCTGAAGAATCAGTGGTGTCTGACTCGACGTCGGTCCCCTCTGACTCGGAACTGACCTGGATCGGGGTCTCCAAACTGGAACCCAGCTGCGGAGAAGGTACAGGAATCTGTGGTGTGTGCACAATCTCCGGGGCAGGTGGCGGTGGCACTGTCGGGTCCTCCAGGTATGGTGCTGACTCAGTAGCCATCATGCCAGCCTCTCCCAAAAGAGCGTGGAAGGCTGGTGGGTATGGCGGAGTGAGGAAGAAGTAGCGGTCACGCCCTACTGCCGTGGAAGTAGAAGCCCCTGTGGTGCTGGCTGTGGCTACTCGAAGCTGCGCCTCCAGCTGACTGACGTGCTCCTGGCTCTCCCTCAGCTGCTCCTCAAGTGTATCCACCATCCCGCGGCGCTCGTTGTACTGATCGGACAACTGCTGAAACTGGTCGCCGTGGGTCTGGAGCTGTGCCTTCAGTGAGTCTATCTCACTGCCCCAAGTCTGGTGCTCCTCCTCCAGCTGAAGCTGCTGCGCTGTGAGGTCAGTCACCTCGGTCTCCAACTCTCCTACACGCCTCTGCTGGTCGTCGATCTCCAACAGAGCCTCCTCGTAAAAGTCGTCTGCTGCCTCAGCCCATCGTGACAGTCGGGTCACTATCGGGTTGTAGCAGCAAGGCGTGTCCTGAACTGTGCAGAGGGAGTTGCTCTCCTCTCGAAATGGGTGGTGAGCAAACTCAGTACTAGTCAACTCAGCTCGGTGGATAGAGCTAAGTCTGAGGAAGGCCTCCCGTGCTGCGTCCTGCATCGCGTTCTCTGGTAGGTCGCGATAGTATCGTGTCGGGAAGCTGTAGTCTAACTCCGGAGGAACTCGTGTGTGAACCTCGACCCGAGCCTCCCAAACAGATCCACACGGCCTCACTCGGTAGATCGGAGAGCTGGGGTATCGCAGACGCCTCATCAGCCGGTGTAGCTCGATGACGTAACCCTCTGAGCGGGGTACGCTCAACTCCCAAGCGGCGGGTGAATCCTGATCTGCCATCTAAATTTTAGGAAAAAAAAAACCCAAAGTCAGCTAAGAGTAAAAACTTGTTTTGTAAAGAGGATAGTTAAGAGTAAGATGAAAATCGTACCGAGTTTTGTAAACATAGCGTTTTTATTTTTGAAAGTATTACTAAGTGGGAATTTCTCCCTTGGCCAACCTAGAAAAGGGGTGGGGCACCATTTGGTCTTTTCCTACAGTCGTATGGCTCTGATACCAGCTCTGTGGACCCCCGTTTTTATAACAGGGATCAATCGTGTAAACAGTACCATTTCCCTGGATCAAGTAGTCTGGTACACACGAATTCATAGCTGAAATACCGAGTACACATACACTAATGTCTTAGGACGAGTTATTACATCATAGCCCGCAGGCATTGTCTTAAATCATCGGACCGAAAGGTCCGGGATACAATCAAAAACAGAATAGGTAAGGCAGCGGGAATGGAGGCAGCGGCACGCCATTGCCACAGGCAACGACCGTATCTAAGACCTATTGGACCCCATCGTCTTCATCTCCCTCCTGATAATAGGCATAGGGATCTTCCGACGCTTCATCACCAGCCTCTGATTTAATTTGTATATAGCAAGGGTGAGTACCAACCGTACTCAACAAGTCATCACAGCAACAATGCATATGACAGGGATATTTGAAGGATTGTTATGGTTCTTTTGCGTAAAGCCAGTTTTATAACTCTTTTCGCAACCCTAAGACCTAGCATAGACTGATCAAGTTTTAATACCAGTGTTCATATTAGACAATGACGGTTCTGTCCACCATCCATTGTGATCCCAAGGATGGCTTCCCGCCATTGAGTCGTCATGGTTTTCTGAGGACGTCCACATTCCCTACTCTCAGGAAGTGGCTCCAGCAGCACATAAATCATCATGCAATTATCCCAACCCACATAAGTTTAAGAATTCAGAGTCTAGCCAAGTGTAATACACGTCCCGGTGCTCAATAACCGCGAGCACGGCTATTCGAATAGATTTGGTTTACTCACACTGCAGTGGATGTACACTTTACCCGCACTCCGCGACTGCCCAACACATGAGCCTCGTCCCAACACATGAGACGCGTCACGGCAAAGCTTTTCGATAACCTCGCATTGGCAGTACCCGCTCCATGAACTTTACATCCTCATGCACTCTAGTCGTACGCGGTTTCTAGCAGTGTGAGGAGTTCTGGCGCACCCGGGAAAGAAGAACTCACACATGCATTAAGTTAATTAGGTTTAAATTCTCACATGGCAGTCCTACCGATGGCGACACCACTGTAGACACCCGCCTCGTGGTTCTACCAATGGCTGCCCCACCGTAGAGCCCCTGCCTCACACATCAAGAAACCACTATGCATGGATACTGCCTCTGCTCAGCTATCTATTCCGCTAGGTCTATACCCATACGAGAAGTGCGGTTGTGCGGGGGTCGTTTCATGCTTAACTTCATGGCTCGGTCCTTAATTGACCGGGGACGGTACTAGCCTTTTCCGGATACCACCCAAATCCTCCGTCCGCCCCAGTCGAAAACATTTGTTTAAATTTTATTTCTCTTTTCACAAATCATGTCATCAACATCATGGCACTGTGGCGCTCATGTCTCCACATGCCGTATCTCAATTACCTTCCCAAAGGTAATTGCCCAAGCATATAGCATTTGATAAATATGAGTATGCACAATTCTAGAGTAGCATTGCTAAGCACTTGTCATAATTGACTAGGGACTCATACGTAAACGTGGTTACAAAGGAATTAATAGGCAAACAATCATCAAGGCATGGCATAATCACAAGTGGGATGTATATTATTGCATGCAATTTTATTTGTAAACAAAATAATTTCGCAATTGGGATCAACATGTTCAAAGGATAGTGATGACTTGCCTTGCTCAAGGTCTTGCGGGTCTTGGCCTTCACCTGGATCTGCAACTCCCTCGGGCTCTATAGTTACGTGCGAAAAATTGATTTGAATTCGGTTAGAATTCAAATAAAAATCCAAATAAATCCAAATAGAAGTCGAATGCGAAAATCGATTCCCTTATTAACTTTACTAATCACGAATTAGGGCCAACCCAATTTCGATCTATATATATCTTAAATCATTTTTACGGTGCAAATATTTTGTTATTATAAGTTTTTAATTTAATCTACCCCGAGCATCGTATTCAGATAACAGATTTATATTGCGAGCTAAACATCGGATGGAATCCAAATATTAAACGATTTAATTTGGTCTATGCCTAAACGATTAATTATAATACACGGCTAAAATCCCTATTAATTAAATCCGAACTCCCATCGTGAATCAATTACTTATAGAAATTATCCCTAAATAACCTATAAAAATCTATAAGAATTCATCTAATTGTTTTAGGCATTTAATTTATATCTAAATTATCACCGCGAATCGATTTCTTATTAAAATTACCAAGGATAATCTATATTTAAATTTTGCAGTTCTACGGTTATAATTATTCTATAATTAAATTCTAATTTATTTTAAATTTCTAAACCTCCCAAATTTCTCTCCAATACTTATTTATTTATTTTTTTCTTTTTCTTTCCTTTTTCTTTTCTCTCATTTTCTTTTCTCTCCTCTCTCTCGGGGGTAGGTGATGAGAGAGAGAGGGAGGGGGCAGAGAGAGGAGGTGGTGGAAGGTATATTCTTGTGGGATCTAGTATAATCTCTCTTTCTTTTTCTCCCTATCTCTCTCTCTCCCTCCCGGCTCTTTCTCCTCTTTCTTTCTTCTCTTCTCTTCTTCTCTCTCGGTCGGCCCGATCTCTCTCTCTCACTCGGCTCTCTCCCTCCCGGCGGCGACGGCGATGGACGCAAGGAGATGGCGGGCGGCTTACCGACGGCGAAGGCGGCGAGACGGCGGCGGCGACGACGGTGCAGGGCGCTGCACACGAAGGCGGCGGCGCGGCGGTACGAGTGTGCGACGCTGCGGCACGATGACGGCGCGGCGGGCACGACTGCACGAGGGCGGCGGCGTGTGGAGAGAAGGAGGAGAGGGGAAAGGGATGGACGGGGATGGGTGTGGAATGGAGGAAAGGGGGTCGGGATTTATAGGGGAAGAGGGGGAAAAAGGAAGGGGAGGGCGGCGGTGGCTTAAGGTGATGCGACGGCGACGCAGCTGCGCGGGGCGCGAGGCAGAGGAGGTGACGAGCGTGCGGCGCGGCGGCATGGGGGCAGTGCGACGTGCGGCGTGCGGGCGCGCGGCGCGGCGGCATGGGGGAAGAAAGGGGGAAGAGGACAGAGCGACGTGCGGGCGGCGATGGCGCGGGGTTCGAGATGGGGACGCAACGGGTGGCGTGTGGCACGGCGACGTGCGGGGAGGCAGGGCGACGCGTGGGGAGGGGTGACGACGAGACGACGAGACATGGTGGCGCGGCGGCAAAGAGGAGGGGGCAGAACGACGTGCGTCGATGGGGCAGGCGGCGGCGCGAAGCTCGGGATGACGACGACGTGTGCGGCGCGGCTCGAGGCGACAGCAGCCCGTGCGGCGCGGCGATGGGATGGCAGCACGAGGCTCGAGGCGACCGCGGGGCGACGACGATGCGTGCGCGGCGGCGGCGATGGCGCACGGTGCGGTGATGGCGACGGGACGGGACGGGGAGACGGAGCGGCGCGGGGCGCGGAACGACGGGACGGCGACGCGCACGCGGCGGCGACGATGGCGGGGATGGCGACGGCGGCGATGGCGCGCGGGGCAGAGGAGGCGGAGCGGCGTGGCGCGCGGTGTGGCTCGGGGCGGCGCGGACTCGGCGCGCGGCGCGCGGGGAAAAGGAGGGGGCCGGGTTAAGGAACCCGTCGAACACCTCGCGCGCAATGAACAGTGCCATTTCCGATTTTCCCCGATTTTAGCCTATTTTCCATTTAAATTTAATTTTGCAATTTATAAATGTTGTAAATTTGATTTTTATTCATTATGTGTGTTGTTCCAATTATTGTATTCACCCTAAATTAATTTTACTCATATTTCATTTGTATTATTTGTTTGAATCATTAATTAGGGTTAATCCTTATTTCCTCGCGTTTAAATTTAATTGATAAAATGTGTTTGCATTAACATTTTATTTATTTCTACCCACACTAAAACTTTATTTTAAATTATATATATAGCTTGCCAATTTATTTTTTTAGGATGATAAGTAATTAACTATTCCCCACACTCAATTAGTGAACATCAACATCGAATCAAATAAAATAAGCGAATAAAATCGGCATGATGCAATTTATTTGAAAAGTTTTTGAAAATCCGTATTTTTAGAGTTTCGTTTTCTATTGGTCGAATTTTCAGGATGTTACACTCCTAGCGCGGCAGCTCCAAATCCTTCTCCTTCCTGGGCTCCTGGCTCCCGAGAATGCTAATTGGCGTGTACGCGCCGCCAAAAGGCCACGGAAGCCCACGTACACTGCCAAAAGCCCACATGTGTTTCTTTCTTATTTTTTTTCCTTTTTTTTTACAGCCACGGTTTTTTTCCTTTTTTCAACTCAACTTTCAAAAACTTTGAACTGAAATTTGAAACATTCAACTCAGATTTGAAAATTTTCAACTCAAAATTTGAAAACTTTCAACTCGAAATTTGAAATTTTCGAAGTGAAATTTTGAAAACTTTCAACTTTTCATCTTAAATTTTAAAAACTTTCAACTTAAATTTTAAACTTTCAATTGAGATTTGAAAACTTTCAACTCGGATTTGAAAACTTTCAACTCAAAATACAAAAACTTGTAACTCGGATTTGAAAACTTTCAAATCAATATTTCGAAAAACTTTCAAATCGTATTTTGAAAAGTTTCAAAATCAATTGTTTTCTTTTTTTTATTGGGAAATTACCGTAGCATTTTCACTAATCACTATGATTAACACTAATTGTCGGGATTAGTGACCCGATTGGTTTTAACGCTATTGAGGAGGCGGAGGCCCGCGTGCGCGCGCGCTAGCCATGCCCCCTGGGCACGCCGCGTGTGCGTTCCCCTGCCGCTGCCGCCGGGGCTGTATCCTCAGGAGCTCCGCGGCGCCTATGGATACCCTTAAGCGCAGCACCTGAACGTGCTCCGACATGGCTGCCGCGTTCGGCGTTCACGTCGACCTCAAAGATTCCCCCTCCCTCACCCCCAAGATGGTCAGTACGGCTCCACTTCCTTGATCTCCTTGCTTCCTTCATCTATTCTGTTCTTTACTGAACCCATGGCTGATATTTCTGTTCATTACTGAATCCGTGGCTGATATGTGAATATGGCGTATGACATGAAAGCACTGTGATGTTCGTGTGTGGTTGTTTCTTTCTTCCATATGGTTAATCTTGCCTATTAACTCGTGGTATATATTTTAACCACAACGATCCAAGCTGGTCAGATGGTGGATAAAACAAAGTTGAATAAAAACTTGCCCACAATTAATGTAAGATGAAAACACCATTTGACATCCATTTTCTTTACAGAGATCAAGTCTGCATCTACAATGTTTTTTTACTTATTTCAACGCCTCAAATAATCCAGCAGAAAACCTTTCTAGTTGCAAATAAACAACTCTGCGTTTTGACTGCTTTCTGTTTACACCATTGCTGTTAGTGCGTCCATCATGTAGTCCATTTAGCTACAAGTCATGGATTTCTCTTAGTTTTTGTTGGAACAACTCTGATTAGAAATACATTTATCTCATGTTATAGTTAATTTGTACAGTATCATGGTTGGGGATTGCCCTTTGCATTTTCAATGGCTGCACTGTATATGCTTTGATAAAACATAATTAGTTTTGCACATACAAATGAACATGGAACCACACTTGTACAGGTGCTAACTTTCACGGAAGCACATTTTTCTTTTGAATCTTGTTTGTGAATCCTGATCGGCTACGAGGTGAAAGTCTTTGAGCCGCTTAATCGTCTACCACTTGGTTCAGAACACCTAATCTGAAAGAGAAGTCAAACAAAGTATGACCTATTGCTTTCAGATTTATTTTCTTTTCTTTACCTATGATGTTTCCTCTGCTGTCCTAATTAATTGATTACTCAGAAGCATCTTCTGTGATCCTGGCCGCAATGATGAAAGGCTGGCTGCTTATTAGGCCTTGGAGTTGGTTTCTTCTTTCTGCAGATCAGAACATGTTCTCCATGTTGAATTTTAACTAGAGAATTCTGTTTTGCAAACTATTCTAAAGCTTTATTATTGGGGATGTGCCCTTATTTAATTTAAGTTTGGACTGAACTATGTGAATATTGAACTTTGAATGTAGCATTACATTCTATCTTTGGTCCATGGTCAACCAGGATAGTCAGGTTCTTTTTTAACATAAATTTGGTCCAAAATATCTAGCGTGCACAATTGCTTCATGTCACATAGTGTATCTTGAGTGGTTGTTGGGTTTAACTTGTAATTCTGTAGATCATTTGCTGACATCCTGTGCGGCTGTGCTAATGAATTGAAGGGCTGATATTTTTTTTTAGATAATGGAATGAAGCATTCCGGCCTTTGCTCAAGAGCTACAGCCAATTATTACAAAGTTCACACAAAAGCAAACTCACACAGTGAGTATGTAGTAAAAGTAACAAAATCAAAAGTAAAAGCAAACTAATAAACACCAAGCAAGGTAAAGACCCCCAACTACTGAATTCTATTGGAGAATCTCCACCTGAAGTTGGCAAAGAGCTGCATGATCGTTGACTTTTAGGACACGCATCTTTTATTATCTTGATATGATCATCATGCCTTTGCAGTTGAGCCCATTCCCGGAGCCAATATGTTGCCCTGAAAAGAACCTGCAAATAAGATTTTGAAGGTGATCTATCGAAAACCATTTCATTTCTACTAAGCCAGAGAGCCCAACATACAGCGGAATCTCCAACAAGAATAAGTTCCTTGATCTTTTTAGGCAAAATTTGCTATAGGACACGTTCTCTGCACAGCCGTCAGTTAATCAACTAATTAAGTTGTCCTTTGGTGACAAATATTTCCTGGTGCCATAGATCAATTAGCATCTGAGTGGATTATAACAGCAAGTGCATCGTCGCCGTGCAGGATCGAGGAGGAAGAAGCAGCCAAAGGCAGTAATGGCGCAGGCGGAGAAGACGAGCGAGAGATTTTCTCTGTATGCGGAATCTCCTGCTCACTTGATCCCGTCAGGAACGCGCTAGGCACGGCCCTATTCGCGTCTGTGTGTGGTGCGCACACGCCATGCCTGCATGCCGTGGCATGCCAAATTGCGCAGGGGTAGATTGGTCTTTTAGAAAATTATCTGACCTTTTTTGTCTCGGAAATTATAAAATATTGCCTTCGGTGTCTCACAGCCAATTTCACAACTTTCGTAGTGTCCGTAGGCAAAGCCAAGATTTTGCGGTGTCTCACATCCAATTACACGATTTTCGGGTGTCCTGTAGCAAATTTTGCCATCTTTTTATTAAGACCCACAAGCCAATTCCCAAATATATGAGATATACTATGTGGAGGGTATAATCCAAACGCGAATTGTATAGATCTCGAAAGAAATCTGGCAAAATGGCAATCCAGGAAAAGATGGTAAATCTATTCATTTTTCATACAAAAACAACATCTCAAACTACCATGCCATTTCCTCGTAGCCAAATTATCTTTTGGTAAAACAATCCCCTTAAGGAGATACCACATAAAAATCTTAATCTTAAGCGGCATCGTAAGTTTCCAAATAAACTTATTTCTCTCGATATACCCATTATTAATTAGAGCCAAATACATAGATCGAACAGAAAATTTGCCACTTTGATGAAGATTCCATCTAAATATATCATCCTCCTCTATTAAGTTAACATGCACAATTGAAGCGCACAAATTGTGCCATCTAGTCAAGTTCTGACCAACTAATGCTCTTGTAAAAGAGACATTAAGTGGAACAGTGCTCATAAAACTTGCAACTGAGGAGTTTTTCCTTCAAACTATGGAATATAATGATGGGTATTTATCCTTTAAAGATGAATTACCTAACCACTTATCGTCCCAGAATCTAACTTGTTCGCCATTGTTAATAAATAGGAACCCATATTTAGAAAATAATTTTTAACTTTCATCAATCCTGACCAAAAATGGGAATCCCCTTGTTTCCTCTCAATTTGAGTTATAGATTTAGTACCAAGATATTTTCTTTTCAAAAGATCCTGCCACACGCTTTGTTCCTTTATTAATTTAAACAACCACTTACTTAGTAAACACTGGTTTTGGATTTCTAAATTATGAACACCAAGTCCCCCTTGATCTTTAGGCTGGTAAATAATATCCCATCTTGTCAATCTTTCATCATCTTGCCAAAAGAAACAGGATCTATAATAATCTATTTTTCGAAGAACCCCCTTAGGAATCTCAAAAAATAAAATCATAAACATAACTAAACTTGATAACACAGAGTTAATCAAAACCAATCTCCCACCTACAGACATATGCTTACCGTTCCAACTACTAAGTTTTTTTTCTCAATTCTTTGTTCAATTGTTAACCAATATTTTTTTTGCGGGGAAATTGTTAACCAATCTTTATTACTAAGCTTTTTAAAATGCATAGGGATGCCAAGATATCTAACAGGAAAATCTCCTAATTTGCACGCAAAAAAATTTGAATATTGCTCATGACATTCCTCTGCTTGGCCAAAGCAAAATAATTCACTCTTGTGAAAATTTATCTTCAGGCCAGATAATTTTTCAAAAGCAGTTAAGATCAATTTCATTATTTTAGCTTTTTGTAAATCATGCTCTAAAAAAATTGATAGTATCATCAGCATATTGTAAGATAGATAAATCATCATCGACCAGATGTTGGACCACTCTAGAAATTTGATAACGGGTAGCATAGGTAGCATATCAACAACTATATTAAAAAGAATTAGAGATAACGGGTCCCCTTGCCTTAAACCCTTATATATTTGGAAATTTGATCCCACTTGGTCATTCACTTTAATGCCAACATGTCCACCTTGGATAAAAGACGCAATCCAATCACACCATTTTTGTGAGAAACCCTTTATTCTCAAAGTTGATTGAACAAAAGACCATTTTACTTTGTCATAGGCTTTCTCAAAATCAATCTTAAAGAGTACACCACTCTTTTTTTTTCGGTGCAATTCATGTATCGTTTCATGAAGAATAATAACACCCTCCATAATATTTCTCTCAGGTATAAAAGCCGTCTGTGTGGGACTAATAACCTTTTGAGCCATTCCAGAAATTCTATTTGTAGCAACTTTAGTAAAAATTTTGAAACTGACATTAAGTAAACAAATATGCCTATACTGTTGAATTTTCAAAGCCTCTTTACACTTGGGCAGTAAAATAATAGTAACAAAGTTAAGAGAGTAAAGAGGTAAATTACCACTATGAAAATCAATAAATAAATCAATCAAATCAGGCTTAATAACATTCCAGAAAACCTGATAAAACTCAGTTGGAAATTTATCCGGACCCGGAGCTTTATTATGTTCCATTTCAAAAATCGCATGTTTAATTTTCTCCTCAGAAAAATCTTGTACTAGAGCATTATTTTCTAATTGAGAAACCCGGGGAATATCACTTATTTGGCTTTATTTTGAAGGGCTGATCTTTGTCATGGAAGCATTTGTTTAATCTTATCTAACGCAATGTTGTGTTTTTTCTGATTGTAGAATTTACTCGTAGTAAACCAATGCATATATTTTTTTAGTTTTTCAGATCGTCGTTTTGAGATGCTAATGATCTTTGCATGCGTGTGAAATACACTGGCTAAGAAAGCATGAAGTCTACCAAGTCAAATGGGACTCTTCGTCCTTGTTCAGGAGATGTGTAGGCTTTCATGGTCTTCGACTAACAGAGCAACAATTTAATGCATTGTTAATTCAGTTCAGTTTTTCATAAAACCAATTTAAAGATGCAGAAGTTTCATTTTTTATATATATGTTTCAAAATTAAATTACTCAAATATCCTGGAAACTGCAAATATCTGTTGTAATATTAAAAAAACCTATGGGGTGTTGATATTCTGCAGTCAAATTTAAAATTTCTTATGTAGGTTATTAACATGGAATTTAAATAGGTCTCAAATAAAATGGTCAATAAAATTTTACATATATAAATTTTGTATGGCATAATTCGAATTTATAAAATTATATAATATAGCATGTTAACTTATATTATTAATTACTTACCTTGTTAACAAAGTGGCTTTTAATGACATAAAAAATATTATCTATTTTATTATTATGTTCATACCTCTAATAGAATATTAGAATCGAGGAGTATCAGCTATTGGATCAATTCCTAATCAATGGATGATCCAAAATAAAGTTGAGGTACTCTAAAAAGAATCCATAATGTTAATAATGTTTTCTTCTGTCCAAGCAATCATAGATTTAGACGTGGTTTGTAAATTGTAATTGTCATTTTGTGTTGCAGAGTGACAGCTTATGTGTTGCATGCTTGTGTTAGAGCATCTAGTTCTGCACACCCACTAATTACGTGTTACAAGTGACCTTGTAACACATGGTTTGGTGTTACTGATCTTTTCGCTGTAACATGTATCTGGTTGTGTTGCAAGTTTGTGATGCAATAGGCAGGTTCTGTTGTAGTGTGACTCCTTGTTTCCTGTGGTTGCAGGATCAAACTAGCTTGCACGCCCTACAAGTGCAGTAGGCAGGCCTTTGACTTGCATAGGAGCTGAGCAGATCTCCCAAGCTCCCAAGTCGTCGTTGTTGACAGTCGTTATCGACCAATTTTATCCGTCAATATTACACAATTAATGAATACTAGCTATGCTTGCAATGCATAATTTTCAAATAAAATATCTACTTACACTATGTGCTATGGTACTAACATATATATAGGAAAGCCATTCATAAATGGAGGAGAATCGACGGAACATAAAAGAACAATTAATCGAAATCTGTCGAGAGGCAGACTTACGGGTGGATGGGCCTCTAAACCCATTGAAATAATATTAATTGGCCCCAACCACTATACTACTGGGCTAAGGAATCAATGAGGAGTGCACCTGCTGAGTTGTGGGTTGTTTGGGCCAGGCCAGGGTTCGGCCGAACCCCTGGTTCGACCAAACCAGCAGCTAGCTTAATCACCCAGTTTTTTACCAGCTGGTAGTCATCCGTGTCCTAAGGTGGTTATGACCGGTTCTACCTGAAGAAACCGTCGTTGGACACTTGGCACAAGGAGGTGAAGCAAGACGGAATATGCTCATTGGATACCTTGAGCATCTCCGCACTCTCAAGGTATCCCATGGCCTATAAATATCCCTCCTAATGCGGACATCACTCGTTCGGATATACACAACAATCCTTCATTGGTCATTCATGGTCCAATCACAAGAGCTCGTGCACAACAATTAAATTTAGATGTGAGCCCCGTTCCTAAGTTCTTCTTTATATGATTTTCAGAATAGATTGCTACATAATAATTATATTAGGAACAATAGAGAGGACAAGCAGACACTTAGAGAGGGATTTAGAGGCGTGGAGGATCAGCGAGTACGTCCAAGATAAGGTGGAGGCACAAACCAAGTCGACTTCGAGTACGTTTCGGAGTTAAGTATCGGTTTACACTAAAACGGGCGTCCAGGTTGCATACGTGCTCGGATTGGGGCGTTCCTTATATGGATGGAAAGCTAAGAAGATAACCTTTCCTATGGTTCTCGGAAATTGACTGAACAAGTTGACACTCAGAATCTGTCTGTCGTAGGTTCTCTAGACCTTCCATTATATTTGAGAGATGAAGTGAATAATTCATGTCATCAAACAAACATAATAAAATATCCAACGCCTCGAGAGAAGAATATTGGAGACATTGTTGGGCCTTTAGCCTGCCAGTCAACTTTAGCCTGAGATGTGCCCGTCAAACCATTCGAAGGCGGCGACCAGATGTGTTACACATTCAGGAGACTTGACAAAATGGCTAATGATCTACATCATCTCAAATATTATTAACTCATACTCATGTGAATCTAGTTCCTAGGATGTGCACTAGATTCACACTTTCATCTTAAGCATGAATATACATAGCAAAATACATCTAAGGTTAATAAAATTCAGATTACAACTACTTAATCGATACATGGGCCGACCAGCCAAAAAATAGATATATCAGAGAACAACAGAAGCTTGACTACCCAAACACCAGCACACCGACTAGGGGTTTATTAAGTTCAAATCCTAGAAGAAGCAGTCAAAACCCGCATTACTCAGATTAAACTAAGTCTGTTTCCTGCAAAACATAAAATAGACAAAACATGGCAAGACTCAGTACATTAATCAAATTAATGTGCTGGCAAGAGCACTATTAAACCTACATACATGAAAGCTCTAAGTCAAAGAAAGGTTATTTGTGGTCTCAATTTTTAGCATTAAGCAAATTTTAGTTCACAATCCATTTGCAATATAATTTAAGCAAAACACTTTAGCAAAATGTAAAGCATATTAATCATGGCATGATATCAACATAAATAGATAGACATCATTCCCTTACAACTCAATGGGAAGTAAGGCAATCATATCACATATACCAATCTCATCATCATCTCAAAACATTTAGTTTCAAAAGCATTTAGAAAAACACAAGATTATACCCATAGCACATCATCATGTTGCTCATGACCGTGAGCATGGCTTATCGATTAGTTTTTAGAACTCTGCAGAGTTTGTACAGCTTTACCCACATGATATGGACAATCTACTTTGTTTTGAGTTTGCAAGACTCTACCACATTCTACACGGTGAATATGGTCTAGAGGTCATAACGAAGCCTTTACCCTACTTAGAGTCTAGCCTTGCACTAGCACGATACGTGTTCCTCCATCCTAGGCATACTTGGAATATGACTAGAACCGTTATGGCGAGTCCACGCTTTAAACTTAACGCCGTGGTGACGAACATCGAACGGACTCCACCACGTGGCACAATACCATTGTATTGGACAGACTGAGACGCCCATGCTGTGAGGTGGACTCATCCCCTCACGGAAATTACACACGGCTAGTAATATTCGCTAGCTCTGAAATTCAACACACACACACACACGGGTAGTTCCTCTGAGTTATCGACTAACTCCTCAGAATTATCGACTAACTCATACACACCAGCCTACCATAATGCAAGGCTAGTTCTAAGTAGTTTAATCAGCCAAGCCCCCCCCCCACATAAAAAGCACATGTGGATGTACGGGAAACATAATGGGTGATATCATATTCGGTCCTTAATCAACTCAGGCGAACACTCCTCCTATCGGTATGCAACTACTACCATATGCATACCACTTGTCGCCCAAGTCCAAAATCATATTTTATCTCATTTTATTTCAAAAATAATCAGAGATTCACCTATGTCCATAATGTTCAAAAAGGGTTTTCAAAAAGTATAGTAAGTGACCCATAACCATGTTCTTATTTATCACTAAGCAAGGCTAAGCAGTTGCACTTTATAAAACCATAATATAGTCATATGAGCACAAATGAAGTACTCTAATTAATCCTAAGGTTCAACACAGTAAGGGAGTGATTTTCAAAAGTTGAGTTATGCATCTTTTAAGGTACAACTTTAAAACAGTAAGTAAGTTCTGAAAGTACCGATAGTTAGAAATACGTGTGCTACTTTACAATCAAAACACTTAGCCCGAAAACATGGGATTCAATGTGTTCGAAGGAAGGGCAAAACTTGCCTTGGTTGATATAAGACCTCCCTGAGATCAGCTATAAGTCCAATCACCTCACCGATAACGATTCCGCCGTCTAAAAGAAATAACGGTAACGATAAATGCCAAAACATGTAAAAATCCAAAATGCTCTAAAATACATGATTTATTCACAGTGGGTAGGTTCTGGTCTAAAATGAATTTAGGTGAAAGAATTTCCATTTTATCTCTTTCTATTTGAGAGTTATGAATTTTCAAAGTTTGCGTTGGTATATGTAGTATTTACTCAGGTGACATTATGAAATGTTTTTGTGGAGTGATTTTTATTGGGTTTGACATCACAGAGGTGAATAGATGTGTTTTCTAAGATTAACACATTTGGTTTCATAATAATTAGAGTAATTATGATTTCTTTATGAATTTTACAAGTTATAACGTGTTGTAGGCATATGGTGTTCTACATGTATACGTCTTTGGAGTTTTATGTCCAGAACATGTTACCTCTTGATTAGTTTGAGTAAAATGAATATCATTTCTAATTAATCCACTTTAAGTTTACAAGTTTAGAGCATTTATTACTTTACTTCATATTTTTGTAATTTAGAAGTGTTCTATATTAGTGACTTAACCTATCAACCTAGAGATTATTATATGAGCTAAGTTCTTCTAAGTTGGTGGATGAAGATGAATATTTACATAAATATTTAGGGGCTATTATTTACATAAATATTTAGGGGCTATTATTATACAGTAAGCATATATTTTTATTTTATAACTTGGAAGTATTATGTTTTGGTGATTCTACATAACTTGAGTTTACTTAAAATGGAGTTGAGATGACTTTTATATAAAATTTTAAGGTTCAGCCTACATAAAACTAATTATTTTGAAGATATTAGTTTTAGAGAAATTTGGTAAAAAGTATATGCCTTTATTTCACTTTACCTGAGAGTAAATTGCGAATATGCAGAAATACCCTTAAGGTTTCTAGGAATCAACCCGCAGTCCTAGGCCCATATACCATTGATTGGAAAAATTACACATTGAACCTTATATTTGTTTAAATTCTTGAAATGACGTCCCTGTCTCCTACAGAGGCAGAGCAGCTGATTGTATTTCTTACGGCCACATATAAAATCCGCAAGCGCACAGATATACCGATGTAGCACTTCCCCTACAGAGTATTCTAAAGATATCGAATCCAAGGAAACGTGTGTAGTCAAATCTTCCTCTGGTTCATCCAAAGAAACCAAGCAAATGATAGGCCGGGATAGAGACGATTTTATAGTGAGAAACAATGTCTAGGGAAAGCTTAACTTTAATCCTAATGCAATTCTTCAGGCACTGGCAACCCGCTGTTCCCAGATGTCGCTCTACTACGTACCCGGACATGGAGGACTTAAATGATTTCGAGGGCTGTCACCACCTCTACACCTACCTTAAACTTACTGTGGTATACGCACCAATTACTGGATAATTTTACCTAAACACCACGTCTAAGCAATTAATATCTACTTTAGTGTTTATAACTCACCAAAGCAATCACTATATTTTAGTTGATTATAGTGAACAATAATCCCGTATGCTATTTAGGAACTAACCAAGAGATAAATCTCACAAGATAAATCTAAATTACTCAGGAAAGATATTATATTGAATTCAGAGTAATAAACACAATAAAGAAATAGAATAAGATTAGCGACAACTCCGGAATTCTTCCGACTTCTTCTATTCTACTCTCTTCCTATTCTATTATAAAATATAGTACAATAGAGCCTCTTATAATTCAGCTCAAGCGTGGAAGTATGTGTTGAAGTGAGTTGCTGTCCTTATATAGGGGTAGGTATGACGGTTATACAATGCAAATTGTCGGAAATGCCCCGCAACCGCCATCAGGAGATGATCAGGACCGTCCACACCAAACCCTAGCTTGGACGGCTAAGATTTTGGTTCGGCCGGGCCCATCTAGCCTGGCTCTTGGCCCGTCTTCCCTCCTGGACCTCCTCTATCTATTTCTCAGGATTTTGGGTTGATTCTCGGGTATTTTGATGAAGTTCACAACCCATCCTTGCATGGATACATATTTCTCCTCACTCTAGTCTGATTCTGCTCCCAACTTCAGGGTTTCTCGTCTGCATACAAATATATACCAACACTTGTGGAATATGTGAGATTAAGCACCTATTACTATGTTGGATATGTTATTATCTGAACTTTATGCAGATGTTGGCGGTATAGAATCGACATTTAACAGCCGCCAACAAAACCCCCCACACTTAGCTCTTTGCTCGTCCCTAAGTAAAGGTTAGTGTAGAATGAATTTCTTCAATATATGAATCAAGCATATAAATCATTCACAACCATACCTGGACCTGTGAACTTTATCAGTGGCTATCTTACCATCTTGGGTAATTAATAAATGGAACGATCTCGATTCCCGTCCTTCTTGCTTCTCTGTCAGACTCATAGGATTTTTATGAATTTTCGCAAACCAGCTCTTTTCCTCATATTGACTTTCTCTCTTATCTCTCAAGGATATATATTTTTTCTTTTTTTTATCCTTACCAAGGCAAAATGTGCCAGAATTCACTCCTATTCTAAAGCTGATATGTGGAGCTCGGTAGGGATAAATCGTGACATACCTGCATCATATATATTGCAAAGCCAAAAATATGGAATCAAGAAGATCATTGGTCATACTCCTAGATCAAGGGTCTTTATTTGTGGTAGAAAATGAAAAGGTATAATATTTTGTGGAATGATGGAATAAAGAAATGATTCTCCCTTTTTACTATACTTTCTCTCCATTTTGTTCTCTTGGCATGAATATAGAAGGGGCATGGCTATATTTTCTTTCCAACTTTGCTCAATGTTTTGGGAGCAAGCTTTATTTCCTTCTTCTCCCCCCCTTTTTTTTCATAGCCATGCCTTTCCCTCCTTTTCTCATTTTCTTTTTGCCAAGAACTTTTCTAGGAGAAGAAAGCATAGTCTAAAGTAGGAGTTTTATTTAAATAGGAAAAAAAATTTCTGCGGGAAGCCAACTTCCAGTGTAGAAGCTTAGCTTTCATCATGTATGCGGGAATGAAAGTGGAATCGACCCTTTGATCATGAGAGTATGAAAGATATCTAGCACAAGTCACATAAATTTGACAAAGCTCAATATAATGTCAAGCAGTCATATGCATAATAAGTTTATCAAAGATATACTTGCATATGGCCTTGGTAGGTATAAAATGAAGTCAATTGGAGGAATGAGCTCTTTAAAACCTCTCTTTTTTTTATTTTGAAAACAAATCCCCATGAATCATGACATCAGCTGCAAGAATTCATTTCATCTTAAATCATCTCACATGAAGAAATTACTTAGATGCATAAGGTTCCCTAAACATGGATGGTTGTTCACAAGCACATGTTTTAGCTGAGAATAATGAATATACAAGATCAATCATATGAAGAATTTCATTAGTTGGAAATTTTATCTTTTACTTATGCTTCATATGAAGAATTTCATTAGTTGGAAATTTTATCTTTTACTTATGCTTCATATGAAGAATTTCATTAGTTGGAAATTTTATCTTTTACTTATGCTTGAACCAAGTGTTTCCTGAATTTTCAGCTCTAGTACTATACAATGGTGGAGATATACAGATATAAGATGAGCTCACCTACTTACCTGTGAAGACTGAGAGGAATTGGGGCAACCACTGGTTCGGCCGAACCACTCTGGTGCCCAATCCCTCTGCAATCTTCTGCAGAGTTCAGTGCTTCCAGGTGTTTAGAAATTCAACAATTTTCAGAGTATATGCACGTCTGAAGCTGGAATATCTCCCCCACACTTATTCAAAACCTGAACTTTATTAAACAAAACAAAAACAAACTTTGGCAACCATTGGGGTTAACACCAATGAGCCACATTATTCTTAGCAAGTGCTTACATGATTGGAAAAATAAAACCAAGCACCCACTACAATTTATTTATAGGAAAGGAGACATCTAATTAGCATAATACTTATTTACCTTCCCCATCTCTATGAATGCACGCTTGATTTTAGCGCACAAACCGCGACTAAGGGTATCAAAATTATTTCTAATTTCAGCGAGTTCTACCCCTAACTCCGCATTGCGATCCCTAAGCTCTATGTTCTCCTTGCGGAGTTTCTTCACTTGAGCGGCGAGCTTATGGATTGAGGGCTCCGGTGACTTTACTTCATCTTCTTGATATTGGCCGGCCACCCTTACAATTGGAGGAGGCATCAAATGATGCTTCACCTTCATAGGTGGAGGGCTATGAGCACCTCATCCCCTGCCTTGGTGTAGTGTTCCACCGGAAACAATTGATTTGTTGGCGTTGGCTCTCCGTCAAGGTTGTACGTGGAGTTGGAGGAAGAGCCGATGAATGGGATCAATGATTTGCCAGCCATTGATGATTTGGAGGTGATGGAGCATTGGAATTGAGATGAGAATGAGAGGAGGCTTGCAAAAGTGGGAGAGAGGAGGAAGAACAGGGCTCTGGGTCTGATACAACTGTTCTACCTCCAAATGCGCATCACAACGGATTATAGACGAGTGGGGGTATAAGTTCAAGTGCCTTAATTTGGTTTTGGTGATTAATGACAAATCTAATTAATTGAGACTGACATTTTTATGAATAAAATTGATGAGAGGTATGTATTAAACTTCATATATTCTAATTTGGTCTCTCTTGTGGATCCAAAATATAGTGTGAGATCCATCATTAATCTTGATTGATTATGTGCATATGCGTTCCTTTATATCCATATGTATGCACATCTTAAGGGGAGATTATTCTATATTTTGTTTATTATAAGATCTCTAGCTTGATTTGAAATTGTAGTTCATGTCATCTTTCTAAATTGTTATATCTGGTTATTTTCTATCACCAAAGAGAGAAAAGATTGAAAGATCTTGGATTAAACAATTTGTGTAATTGTTACTTTGGTGATAGATGATAAACCGATGTTTATGGGATTAACCTCTCTTTTTCATAAGTTGTCAACTATGTTATTTCCCGATGATGAGATGTGGTAGATATGCATTCTTTGGTGATCGACCTAAATCATGACAAGGATGAAATGCATGGAGTTTAAAGCGATATGTACCACCTCTTATCTCCTACATTTTGATAGGTTCATATATATGATTTCCATGTCATTGTTATATAAGTGTGAGACTAATGTTTACTTGAGCCTTATCTTATTTAGTCTCCTTTACATTGAGAACATGGAGATCATGTAGGTATGTGTTTTTGTTTAACTTTATCATTGCTACATGCCTTCTCTATGTGTATAGGATAAACCCCATTGGTTATTCATTACTTATGCATACACTCGCCTCTCTTGTAAATTTATTTGTATGCATATATTTAGGGGGAGCAAATCCTACATATTTATTGTGCATGTTCTAGATCCATGTTTGTCACGCCCAGAAATTTAGCCCAAATTTCCAGACTATTTTGTGTATTAAATCCCTGTCCAGGACCAGCCAGGGTACACAAAACGACAAGTAATAAAAAATTCCAAACGTAAATAAAGCGTAAATACTCAAAAGAGGCTCTTAGTCCTCACACCGAAAGAATACGGCAGCAGCGGAAAAAGGCGAATCTAGCGGGGCCTTAGCTCCACTCCACAGGCAAAACTCAACTGGGGTCTGAGCCTTGGTCTTCTAACTTCGTCTTCAGCTCAGAAGCACAAAACTTCTAAAAAGGGGGAACAATAGCAAGGCTAAATACAACCGCCGTACTCAGCAAGCCACACCAATGATGCAGACGTGCAAGGGGATACAAGGACGGTTTGTGGCTATTTGCATAAAGGCGGTTGTAAAACATTTTATTGAGCAAAACGGTAAAACAGTTGGTTAATTAAGGTAACATTAAATCTCCACTGATCAACGCTACACCACGTTGAACAGGCCCAACCAACCCACCTGAACTACAGTGCATTGGGTCAATTTATTAAGTGTGAGACTAATCACAGTGAATCTGGTCGATCGCCCATAACCGCGGGCATGGCTATTCGAATAGTTTTACTCTGGCCAGAGGTGTACAACTGTACCCACAAGACACAATCCACTGGCATGTCACCGTGCCTGCGCAGACACGTCACCATGTCGAGTGATTGTGACAAGACCCTCCGCGTAACCCTCCCCTAACCATCCACACCACGCTAAGGTTTCACCCCCACCCCCTACACCGGAGGTGGGCAGTCCCCTCGTGCACCGCGGTGAATCTGGCAGCTGGACAACCGGACACCCCGGCTGACCCAACTCCATCACGCCCACCCTCGCCACCGGTGCCTAGGAAAGGGTCGAGCTATACTTCAGATCAAGTAGTTACCCACTCTCGCTTGTGGCAAGCACTGTAAGTCTTCCAGGGTTTCCCGTGAACCGGTCCTTAATTGCTATGGGTGCGACTTGCAAAACCATGCACCCACAGCCCACCATTCAATCGCATTTTAGTTGGATAATTACGACCAATGCAACATGGTCGGGTGTCTCGAGCATGCAGCTTGTTCTGATACTAAAAAGGTCTAATACTGTAATTATCCCATCAACTGAGCTAGTGGTAATTAAGCATGGCTAAGCATATATGATTCTAGCTAGGTCAACATAAGTAACACAAGCTAGTCGAATTATCACCCAAGGTTGACAAAGGACGGTTATCAAGTAAACATGGCACAAGCGAGCAGATACGTAATTCCCTTATCCCATGTAATTAGCAAAACAATGCATATTTATTTTCAAACGGCAAAACATTTATAAAATAGGCTCAATATGCTCAAGGGGAATGTGTGACTTGCCTTGCTTCTTCAAAAGATCTTCTGAACTCTTTTCCTTGCGAGTGTGATCTTCCGAAACAACGGATTCTACATGCTGGCACTCAAAACAAGGAAAAACTCTAATGAAAACCAAGAAAAAAGTACATAAAAAGTAAAAAATCATGTAGATCTCAATTTTAGATGAATTTTGCAAGTTGAATGGCTCAATTTGGAGTTCGGATGAATTAGATATGAATTTTAGAAGTTTTGAGCCATTTAAATGGATTCCTAGAATTATTAATGATTTATTGCGCAATTATTAATTATTTTCCAAAGGGAAAAACTAGCGCTGATGTCAGCAAGGGGCTGGCCAGCGAAAGGGGAGAAGGAGGAGGGAGGCGGCTCACCGAGAGGCGCGGCGACGGAGGGAGCGGCCGGCAGAGGGAGGCGGCGGCGCTCCTCAAGGCGACGACGCGGAGGGAGTCCCGGCGGTGGATGGCGAGAGTGAGGAGGTGGACGAGGTGCAGCACACGACGACAAAGCCGGCAAAGGTGACGGCGAGCTGCGACTACGGCTATGGCGGTGATGATTGCCGGCCGGAGGCGGTGAATGGAGATGGTGGCTCGGGTGTGTGGTGGGGAGGTGGTTTGGTGGTGGTTTGGGGGAAACGGAGTGGAGGCCGACGTGCGGTGGGGTGCGGTGAGCGCGGTGGAGGCAGCGGCGCGGCGTGGGGTGGACGGGGACGGCGGCGAGAGGCGGCTGCTATGGTGGCGGTTCGGGTGGTGGTGGCGGCGGGGTTTTGGCGGCGGTTTGGGGATTGGAAGTGGTGGCCGGGCTTTGGCTTGGCGCGGCGGACACAATGGAGGCGGAGGCGCAGTGCGGCAATGGCGGGAGCGGCGGTGGCGGCTAGCTGGAGGACAACGGTTAGCGGCGGCGGCTCGGTTTTTCGTGGGGAGCGCGGTAAGGGGCATGGGGAGTTCGGGAAAGTTGGGGAAACGGACGAGGGTCGCATGGGGACAGTTTATATAGGCTCGGGAGGCGGCGAGGAGGCCGGGACGAGGCGGATTTGGGTGGCAACGGCTGGCACGACGATGGTGGCGACATGGGCGAAGTGGAGCTCCAAATGGCGCCGATTTTTTGGGGAAAAGTGGGAGAGGAAGTGGAGGAGTGGGTGGCGACCACGTCCGCACGGTTGGACGTGCGCGCGGGATGCGGGATGCGGCGAATTTGGTGGCGGCTTGGGCAATAGTTGCTGGCCATGGTGGTGGGGTGGCTGGAGGTGGGAGGAAGAGCTGACAGGTGGGGCCGCGGGTCCACCTGTCGGCGTGGGGAGGAGAGAGGAGGCCAGGGGGGAGGGGGTTATGTAGACGTTGCGCGAGGGGGAAAACAGTCGGGGTGAGGAGGGGAGAGGGAGGAATTGGACCTAGTCCACAAGGGAGGAAGGAGGATTTAATTCCTTTTTCTTTTTATTTAATTGATTAAGTAAACTTTGTGACTTTAAAATTATTTCTTGAGCTCCGAAAATTCACGAAAAAAAATCCAGAGAGTATATTAGGGCGTAGAGAATATTACTAAATATTCCCGGCCAATTATTTTTAAAGGAAATTTTAATTCCCTCAATATTTCACTTGATTAAATTTCTTTAACTTTTATTTAATTTTCTAGAAAATGCATTATTTAATGATTTTTAATCCCGAACGAAAATCGGGGTGTTACAATGTTATTCACCTATTATTCATATTTGATCATTGCACTTGAGCTTGTATACGAGTATATGACACTTGTGGTGTAAATTAATACTCAACAAACATATCCATATCTTTCATATGCAACCGGTTGGTCATCTAGTGGAGGATGACAACCGATTTATTGGGACTAATGTTCTCCTTTGAAATGTGCAAAGAAATAGGTTTAATTGTGATGAGGCAAATGAATGACACCATTAGTTGATGGTTACCAAACCAAAGACATCGGCATGTTGACAAGAATGAAAGCTTGTGATGAGAAGAAAGTCTTGAAAAGGGATGGACAAGACATCGGCATAAATATGGTTCAACCAGATGGTCACAAGTGTTGATCTTGGCTCAAGCATTGACCCCAACTTGAATGGCGCAAGGCAAAGGTATAATGTAGCTAAGAATGTTTACTTAGTCTTTTCCCGGTCTTGGTGTTTGGTGTAGACCGGATTTGCTCGATAGACGCCGTACTATCAAGCAAGCATGTGGATAGTCTTGCACCATATTAGTTCATATGCATGTAGGTGTATTTGGTGGGCTTATCTAGCCAAGTGTGGTGAGTTTTCTCAAGTCCTAAACAAAGAGAGAAGTGGGCAAATCCTATAGGTTTGGGTAGCCTCATGTGGTTATGTCCGATGGAGTATCCTTTGGAGTGTGCTTGCCCTCCGAGCCAATATTGTTGTTGTTCTTCAATCTGCCCCCCGAGCTGGCTTTTCTGAACAATTAACTCATCAACTATTACCTTGATCAAATTTTTTAATGTATCCGCCAAAACTCCAGATTGATTGAACAATGCGCGATGAACTACTTCATCAACTATATCTTGAAGTATTTAACCTAACGGCTTGGGGAATCGAGTTTTCTGAATTAGCCCTTCTGATGTCATGGTGAAACATTGAAGACAACGCATTTGAAAATCAGCTACAAATTGTTCTATCTGTTGCCTTTGTTCCTACGGTAAATTCTCCACTGTGACCATGATCTTGGCATTGTCTTCTTCTTCAGACATGTAGGAATAAAATTCGTGTCCCACCGGGCGCGTGTTGATGCAAAAAACACACACTGGCCTGGGAGATCTGCTTAGCTCCAGTGCAGGTCCAAAGTTTGGTAAGATGCGGGCGTGCCAGTCAGTTTGATCCTACAACTGACAAGATATGTAACAGTAGATCAATGAGCCGATCGGCTGATAAGCCGATGGAGTAGTTCCAGCCGATGCCGATACCAGCCGATAGCGATGGGATTCTGTTCTATCGGTTATATGTCTAATGTAAATTCTGACACTTGATGTAAATAACAATATAAAGGCGATCGGCTGATAATAATATAATATAACAATAATATAATCCAGTAGAAACCAATCGACAAATAATGATATGATAGAATAAGCACTAGTCCGAAGGTTAAAACATACATCGGCTGGAGGTCCGATGTCATAAAATCCATAGATTAGATTAAACAATGAAACCTTTGTTGTCATCGGCTAAATCGAACTTATATGTATATGCAATCATCGTAAGCCGATGCAACAGCCAGATACCTCATCGGCTGAAACCCCGATGAAACCCTTATTGACAGTCAAAAGCAGGCTAGGGATTGTGGTTCTAACATGACTTAGTAGATCAAACTTAACTGATGCAGCACTAAGTATGAAAAGAAACATAATATCTAGACAATCAAGCCGTTGACTGAGTCTTCAGGGTGGTAGATGCCTAAGCTAATCTAATCTAGCAACACGATTTAGCCGATATCGGCATAAACCCTAAAACGAGAAGCAGCCGATAGAGCTAAATTGATATGCTAAGACTAGATTAACAGAGACATATCATAAATAGGTAGGCAAATATATCATCCAAACCAGAGCAATCTAAGAGGTCGAATGTACTGATGCAGCCTTGAACGACGCTGACGTAAACGATACAATTGCCTGGGCCGACGGAACATTGGACTTACCCCTTCACCGGAGATCGAACACCGATGCAGCCCCGCGTCAGGTGCCAAGTCCCGCCGGACGATAAAGTAGAAAAGGTAAAAGGTGGCGGTGCGCCGAGAGTAGTTATGTTGATGGATATTACGTAGACCCCGGGTGTACATATTTATACCCATGGGTTGATACAAGTCCTTGTCGGACAAGAAAGAAACTTTCCTAAAGAAAAAAGGAGAACATAAAGTCCTTATCAGACACTAAACACACTTTCCTAAAGATAAAAGGAAACTAACAAACTATTCCTAATTAATAGATAAACTGCCATGCCGCATCCTCCTTGAACTCGAACTCTTCTAGATAAGCTTTCTTTGATTGATCCGACTCCACCAAGAACACGACAGCATGGCGACTTGATGACTCCCATCGGCTGTTTCCTCCAATCGGCTAATTCCAGTACTCTAAAGCCGATTTGGACTCTAAGCCGATGATGACTTCGGGCTTTACCAAATTTCGATGTTAACAATAAGTTTTTTCGAAAACAGAGTAAGAATCGGGTTAAGTCCGAATCGGCTGCGGTCAAGATCGGTAGAGTTTGAGTCGGACAAGGTTAGCCGATTAAGCCGATTTTGGTAATATGACTCGGTACACGTCATCGGGTTAAGACAAAGTGCTTCATATGGATTGCCGCGCATGGATTGAGTCCTGGAAAAGCAATTGTATATATTAATTAGGATATTTTATGTAATTTCCTTAGAGATATGTTTGGGTAAAAGTCTGCCGCAAAGACTTATGGTATTTTAGAGTTTGTTAGAGATAAGAGTCGTGTCCGGCAAGGACGTCTTAAAAATATAGCCCGAACCCATGTAATTAAAAAACATCACTTCAATACACTTTCGGCGCATCGCCACCCTTTTTGCTTTCATTTTGTTTCGACGAGTTCTTGCTTTCGGGTTGAGCTGCATCGGTTTCGATCTTCAACTAGAGGTAAAACTTGTTATGGCAGATTGCGTTCTCAGGATTAGTGCTTCCATCTTTATGACACTCTAATCTTGCCTATGTAATTCATCCAGTTTTCATATGTCTTTGTTAATCTAGCTTTAGCATATCAATTTAGCTTTATCGGTTGTCTCTCGCTTTAGGGTTTCTGCCGGTATCGGCTAAATCATTCTGCGAAATTAGATTAGCTTGGACATCTCCCACCTTGAAAAACCAGTCAACGGCTTGATTGTCTAGATATTACGTTTCTTTTCATACTTAGTGCTGCATCAGTTGAGTTTAATCTACTAAGTCGTGCTTAGAACCGTAATCTCTACCCTATTTCTTGATTGCTAATAAGGGTTTCATCGGGGTTTCAGCCGATCTTATCTGATTTGGTTATTTTATATCTTATATGCTTGATTGTCATACCAAATCCGCCCTTTACATTAAGATCTTATTACATTAGAATATATTAGGCTTCCTGTTTAATTTGTTCTACTTGCTTTACTATCTTAATATAGAGTGGTATCGGAGTATTAGCTGATACGTGCTAGATCTATCTGATCGGCTATGCAGTAAACATCTATAAAATCATCATGTTAGTGCATATTTCGACTTAAGTGATTCATATTGTCTCGATATGGCGACTGATCTATCCCAATCACTTAGTTTAAATATACATCAACATAATGATTATATGCTGTTGACATCCACAACCGATCGAGTAGATTTAGCTTTATTTTATTTATTCAAGGCAGCCGATCGATCCCAATATGACATCATCAATATAAACTTCAACCAACGAGCCGATCAGATCGTGGAATATATAATTCATGGCTCTTGGATATGTAGCTCCAGCACTCTTCAAGCCGAAAGTCATCACAACTGTTGGTATTTCTTAACGACATTACTGGAAATATAATTCCCAGCAATGGCGCAGAAATACTTCTGGCATATTATGGTTACAGAGTTCATCCGCAAGCGCACGGATATACTATTGTAGCATTTCACCCGAGAGTATTCCAAGGGTATCGTATTTATTTTATCCCGTGGAAAGATTATGTAGAGAAAACTTGACTAATAATTTATATATTACTTGTGATAATCATATTCTAAGCAGGGGTTAAGATAATCCAAGGGTAAAGTGACACACAAGCATTAACTTCTAATTCTCATGATATATCATCTAAGCTAAGTGGAAAGAAAAGAGAAAGAAAATCTATTCCTATACTTCTAGTATACATAGTATACATACATTCTAGTTATCTGATATACTAGCTAATACCCTCTATCCGATGCCCTCCTGGTACTTCGAGAAGCCACCCCTGATTGCCGAGTTCCTTACGACAGCCCGTCATGACAATACAACTAGGGCTAAATACGGAGGAATACCCTCCCCAGGAAATTAACTTAGGATCGTATACAGGCGCGGAGTAATACCCGTACTGAGCTGTCACCATCAGCGGCCCACCTCTCATCCGCAGCATATAACCCTAAATAATGATATCCCGTAATCTAGACACCATGTCTAAATTACCAGATACTACTCTAATATCATCGTCATGACATAGAGTAATTGCATAAGCAAAAATTATACCCGCACCAAAGCATCTCCCAGATAAGCTAGCCGTATATTCAGTATAACATGAACATAATGTAAAGTAGGCATTCATATACTCGGAAAGTATTTCAATACCATAAATGTCTATAGAAGAGTATTCTAATAAAAGTACAAAGCTTACAAAAGAGGAAAAGAAAGCTACTAGAGCGATACCCGAACTCTTCCGAAGGCTTCCGGACTCCTGATTTCTACTCTATTCCTATTCCACCAGCTAGATACTACTAAACTAAACTTGAGAGAAATGAGAGAGCTCTTGCTTGATGTGTGTGAGTGAAGTGAGAAGAGGAGCTCCTTTTATAGCTGAATTATGACGGTTGTGACGGTTGGAATGGTCGGTAATACCCTCCAACCTTCATTGGGGCTTCATCTCAACCGTCCAGCCAAAACCTGGATCCAACGGCGGTTCATCTCAACCGAACCATGGGTCGGCCCAACCAACCTAGCTTTCGGCTGGTGGCCTCCTCCGTTGCTCCTTTATGTAGACTTGTGATTTTTGGCCCAATTCATCGTGTCAATTCTGAGTTCTTGGCCCATTCATACATATGTCTGATTCTCGACATTGTCCGATTGATTTATCGTCTGTGTTGATGTCGATTCTCGTCGACTTTAGTGTTATTCTATGCAAAAGGTTAATTAGTATACCTAACACTAGTGGAATTTTATTGTTCTAACATATTTATGCATTGCAAGCATCACTAGTTCTCCACTATTTTGGTCAAACTAGTATCAGGATCATAGCAACTCTTATTTACTATGTCATATCTCGCAATAACCTAGACTTAGATTGGCAAGTGCAGCCCATTTACCTCAAGTTCCCAGATAATTGTTGGCTACTTATATTTAACCTTTGAGAGAACACTTACCATGAACCCATATATAAGAGATATAAAATAGAGCAACTATTCATCATTTCAACGAAGAGAACTAGCTTGTCTTACCTAGCATGACCCAAACCTATCCTATCTTTTTGGTATTTTCTATTTTGCAAATTTTTATGTTGTTTTCAAGTTTTATAAGATGCAATTTGAAAGCAAATATGCAATTGGAAGGGAAATATCCAATGTGATACAAGTTACCTCAGTGGGGGGAGAGACATCTCTCCCCCCAAGCTTGGCTTTCACTCAGGGTACTTGATAAAGATTGAACCCCTGAAAGCGGAAGTACGTTTGAAGGTCATCGTGCTGTTGCTGCATCATGTTGTTGAAGTTGGCGAATTGAGCATCAGCAGTCTGTTGCCATTCTTGCGTTTGAGCCATGTATTCTGTGAGGTCGTACTAGATCTCCCTCGTCTGCATGTCAAGGGTGTTGGTATTTCTTACGACCACAGATAAATCCGCAAGCGCACGGAATACCGCTGTAGCACTTCACCTTCGGGTGACCCATAAAGGATATCGAACTCACGGAACGTGTGTAATCTACCTAAGGCTAAGACTATTCAAGGACAACAATTGACGATAGGTAGGCTAGGTTAGAGAGGACTTTCTATGTGTTTTAGTTATCTACGCTAAGCAAATGTAATTTCCTATCTGTTGCTTCGGGCACCGACCCCTGCTGGTCTGACAGCGTGGTTCCGGCTATAGCTCTATGATATATCCAAACATGGAGGATTACTGGGACGGGATTAAGGCCTATCACCACCTGCCACCTACCTCTGAAAAATCCATGGGATACACAACAAACAAAGGTAATCTCTAACCTAGACACCACGCCTAAGTTATTAATTACTGTTGGTATTTCTTACGAACACAGATAAATCCACAAGCACACGGAATACCGTTGTAGCACTTCACCTTCAGGTGACTCCTAAAGGATATCGAACTCAGGGAACGTGTGTAATCTACCTAAGGCTAAGATTATCCAAGGACAACAACTGATGATAGGTAGGCTACGCTAGAGAGGACTTTCTATGTGTTTTAATTATCTACGCTAAGCAAAGGTAATTTCCTATCTATTGCTTTGGGCACCGACCCCTGCTGGTCTGCCAGCGTGGTTCCGGCTATAGCTCTATGATGTATCCGAACGTGGAGGATAATTGGACGGGATTCAGGGCTGTCACCACCTGCCGTCCACCTCTGACAAATCCGTGGGATACACAACAAACAAAGGTAATCTCTAACCTTGACACCACGTCTAAGTTATTAATTACTACTCTAATACTTGTATAGGAACTTCCTTCTTTATCTAGAGTCCTATTACTAGAGCACTTAGTACGAATACTAAACAATGAACCCGCAAAGATGGAAATCTATCTCGCTTAGACAAAGTAATTAAATAACAAAAAAAAAAGGAACACGAATGCTTACTTTATAGAAGAAGTTCTCCGAACCCAGAGCAGAGTGTACCGACAGCTCCGGTACTCCTCCAGAATTCCTCCTACGAAGCTACACTCGTTGAGGTAGAAGTCGGATGAGCGCCAAACTTCCGGGCACTCCTCCAGAGCTTCCCCTCACTCTCTACCTTATTCTAATGTACAAAAGATATAATAGAGCCTCTTGTAATTCAGCTCAAAGTTGTGTGTCTTGGAATGAAGGAGAGGACCTCTATTTATAGCCTCCATATGACGGTTACAGGTATGGGAAAAGACCAAAACGCCTTCAACCGTCATTGGGAATGCATCAGGAGCGTTTCCGTGGAGGGCCGGGATGAGAGGATACTGTGGTGGTTCGGCTGAACCACCTGGTTCGGCCAAACCTTGGTCTCCACCTTCTGGCCTCTCCTTTGGCATGGACACTGACTGGTGGGCCCTGATGGTGTTTATGGCAGTTATGACCCGTTCCATGGCGGTTACACCTGACTTGTGGGCCCTCCAATCCGTGTGCTCGCGTCTGATTGGCCGGAGGTGTGTTTCCTCGCATGCCGGGTGTGTTTTCTCATTAAAATACCTGCATCCACATATTTCATCAACACTAGTGGAATTGATTAGTAATAATCCCTACCACTAAGTTGGATACCATGTTTTATTTCATTATATGCAGGTATTAACAGTCAAATATTATGATTTAAGGACCGTCAACAATTACTACTCTAATACTCAAGCAGGAACTTCCTTCTTTATCCAGAGTCCTAGTACTAGAGCACTTAGTATAAATACTAAACAATGAACCTGCAAAGATGGAAATAGTTCTTACTCAGACTAAATAATTAAATAACATAAGAAAGGAACACGAATGCTTACTTTATAGAAGAAGTTCTCCGAACCTGGAGCAGAGTGTACCGACAACTCCGGTACTCCTCCAGAATTACCCATATGAAGCTACACTTGTCGAGGTAGAAGTCGGATGAGCACCAAACTTCCGGGCACTCCTCCAGAGCTTCCCCTCACTCTCTACCTTATTCTAATGTACAAAAGATATAATAGAGCCTCTTGTAATTTAGCTCAAAGTTGTGTGTTGTGAAGTGTGAAGGAGAGCTCTATTTATAGCCTCCATATGACGGTTACATGTATGGGAAATGACCAAAACGCCCTCAACCATCATTGGGAAGGAATCAGCAGCGTACACGTGGAAGGCCAGGATTAAAGGAGCTTGTGGTAGTTCGGCTGAACCACCTGGTTTGGCCGAACCCTGGGCCCCACATCCTGGCCTCTGCTTTGGCTGGGACAATGACTGGTGGGCCCTGATGGCGGTTATGGCAGTTATGACCCGTTCCCGGGCGGTTTCACCTGATTTGTGGGCCCTCCAATCTGTGTGCTCGCGTCTGATTGGTCGGATGTGTGTTTCCTCGCATGTCGGGTGTGTTTTCTCATTAAAATACGTGCATACACATATTTCACCAACACTAGTAGAATTGATTAGTAATAATCCCTACCACTAAGTTGGATACCATGTTTTATTTGATTATATGCAGGTATTGACGGTCAAATATTATGATTTAATGACCGTCAACAACACCCCTACACTTAACATTTGCTCATCCCGAGTGAAGGCTATGGACTCAACAACAGGGTTATGACTTCCTTACTAATAATCATGCAAACAAATTATTCAAAGCCATACCTGTACCTGTGGTCTTTGTAGTGTCTACCATGTGATCCTTAGCAATTGAGAAATTGAACAATCTTGACTCAAGTCAGCCTAACTTTTCATGAAGAACATCTTGGGGTTTTTTCCAGTAACACAAAATTACAACTTTGCTTTACTCCTCCCATGATTCTCTCAATCACTCAAAGTGTATGATTCCTCACAAAGGCATATGATTGTGCCTTTACTTTCTGGTTAAGAATGTGCATGTGTATGTGTATGGTGAATTTGTGAAAGGAAAATAAGAATAACTCCTTTTGTATACCTCCTCTCCATTTATTTATTTATGAGCACTTTTTTTTCTTTCTTTTTGCATAGCCATGCATCTCTCACTCTTTTTTTTAAAGAACTTTGGAAGAAGAGGCATAAATGACATGAAGTATTTATTTTGTGGAATGTGGATGAAATGAATGATAAATGAGGAATGCTAACTTCCTGTGTAGAAGTCAAGCATTGGTGGGTGTATGTGGAGTGTATGTGATCTTGACCATAAAGTATAAAAAGCATTTCACTAGGGTCACAAAACTTGACAACGCTCAATGTATTGACAAGCAGCGTATCTAGCAAGCTAATCATGAACGATCAACCTATGGCTCTAGTGGGAATAAAAATATCAATGAGGTGTTTAGCATCGTTGTATATTTTTTGTTTTTATAAAATTCCCAAGTGTGCAACATGAAGAGCAGGATTTCTATCATCAGACTATATCTCATTCATCAATTACCTAGATAACATGGGGTCCCTATTGGATATGTCACCTCAAGCAACACGTAGTGAGATAAGAATAAGAGGCATGCATATTATTTTCAAGGAGACCATGAACTCTTATTGTACCATCCCTAGCTTGAGTTTAATTATCTTTGATATTTTAGAATTGATAATCAAATTAAACACAAGATAGAATGGATGTCCAAAGGAAAAATTGTGCAAACCTGCGCTCTTTATAAAACAGAGGACGATTCATGGTAGAGGTGGTTCAGCCGAACTGGAGGTTTGGCTGACCCCTCATTGATTCTGACTGCATCAATTTTCCTTGTATAGTTCGTCATGGCTCATCACTTCTGGGGTGATCTTGCTTTGGTTACTGTTAACAACCAAATTTGCTAATCTGAGTATCAGATATGAAGATTAGATCGAAGCAGAATCCAAGACAAATATCGTTCTGGAAACAGAGCAAGAATCGGTTAAGTCCGAATCGGCTGCGACCTTAATCGACAGAGTTCGAGTCGGACTAGGTTAGCTGATCAAGCCAATTCCGACAATATGATTCGATACACATTGTTGGATTAAGTTAATGTGCTTTATATGGATTGCCACACACGGATTGAGTCATGGAAAGGCAATTGTATCGATTAGTTAGGATATTTGATGTAATTTCCTTAGAGATAAGTTTAGGCAAAAGTTTGCCGCAAAGACTTATGGTATATTATAGTTTGTTAGAGATAAGAGTCGTGTCCGACATGGACATATTTTGTAATCTCGGGTATAAATAGACCCCGAGCCCCATGTAATAAACACACAATCAATACAATCTCGGCGAATCGCCACCCTTTTACTTTCGTTTTGTTTCGACGAGTTCTTGCCTTCGGATTAAGTTGCATCAGTTTCGATCTTCAACTAGAGGTAAAACTTATTATGGCAGCTTGTGTTCTCGAGATTAGTGCTTCTATCATTATGATACTCTAATCTTTTTTATGTAAGTTGTCGAGTTATCATATATTTTATATAATCTTTGACAATATTATTATTTAACCTTCAACCGGCTAACATCTATTATTAGAAGATAGCCGATTAAGTTAAATATCAACGTTGGCTTAGATTATATAGGGTATCTACCATCCTATGAAACAATCAATGGCTTGATTATCTAGATATTGTCTTTCTATTCATACTTATGGCTGCATCAGTTGTTTGATCTTATAAGTCGTGATTAGAACTCCAATCTCTAGCATGTTTTTGGTTGCCGATTAGGGTTTCATCGGAGTTTCAGCCGATCTTACCTGATTTAGCCTTATATTTTATGTGATTAATTGATATGATAGATTTGCCCTTTATGTTGAGATCTTACTGTTTTTAGGTATATTAAGCTTCTTGTTTGATATATTTTGCTTGCTTTAATATCTTAATATAGAGTGGTATCGGAGTATTAGCCAATACGTGCTAGATCTACCTTATCAGCTATGCTATAGACGTCTATAATTTTCTTGGTAATATATATTTTGATCTAAGTGATTTCTATTGTCTCGGCATAGCGTCTAATCTATCCCAATCACTTGATTTAAATATATACCGACACCAAGATTGTATACTGTTAATATCTACAGCCGATCGAGTAGATTTAGTTCTTTATTATTTATTCAGGATTACCGATCGATTACCGATCGAGTAATTGCTGCCGATGAAGCCAGTTCAAGCACAACCCAAGAAGATAAAGGCATTGCTGGTGAATCAGGTGACAAAGGTGGTGGTTTTCAGGAGGGAATGGTCGAAGATCTTGGTCCGGATGGCAATGGATTACAACCGCGGTTCAACAATTTCCAGGACCGGATCGACTACGCGGTGCAACATGCTTTGATCAACCAATCAGGAGTCTTGGTGAATACCTTAACTAACATGGTAAAATCAGGGGTTGATGGCACAATAGCTGAGCATCAAGTTACGGGGCCAGTATATTTGCCAGGTGGTGTTTTTCCAAATTACAGACCTTTGGTTACAGGCAACCAATAGGGTTCTTCTAGCGCACCACCAACACAGTCGATGGCACCAGCTGCGGCTTCTGCTCCAGCTGCACAGGTTGCACCATCATCGGCACCAGGACAAATAACCAATCCTAGGCTGTTGACTAGAGAACAGCCACAGCATGGTGGACAAAACATCAATCGGCTAACCCAGGAGCAGGTGGCTGCTATGTTCTTGCCAAATCCACCAACTGCCGATCCAGCGCTGCCGAACCAGGATACGCCACCAAGACGGCAGATTACCCAGCCGATTCAGCAGCAAACCTTACTAAATGCATCGGCTAGGATGAGGACACCTGATAATCAGCTAAGGCAGCATGTTGTAAATCGAGTTATCCCTGAGCACTTGGTTCATAATGTGCAGCCAGATCAGTCAGTGATACCTCAAGTTATACCTGAACATTTGGTGCGTAACATCCAGCCGAATACTCAGAACTACAATGGGGGTCACTTAAATTATCATTACCAGCCTCCTTCACCTCATGTGCATCAAGGGGGGTCACCTCAGCCTCAGTTTGCTCCCCAGTTTAATCAGTTTGATCCAATATCACAGCAAACACAAGGGGAACCTCAGCAGAGACAGTGGGCTGATATGATTGCAGATGTGATGAGGGAGCAATTTGGGCTTAAACCGAAGGATACTGGGAACTTGTATCGGCATCCATATCCTGAGTGGTTTGAGAGAATTCCATTTCCTGCCCGATACAAGGTGCCAGACTTCTCAAAATTTTCAGGGCAATATAACGTTTCTACCTATGAGCATATCAGCCGATTCTTAGCTCAGTGTGGTGAAGCATCGGCTGTTGACGCCTTGAGAGTTAGGCTGTTTCCTTATCCTTGTCCGGATCGGCTTTTAGTTGGTTTTCTTCTCTACCATACAATTCTATCAATGGTTGGGCCGATTTGGAGAAATAGTTTCATTGCTATTTTTACAGTGGAGTTCACGAGATGAAACTGTCCGATTTGACAGCCATTCGACACAGGCATGATGAATCTGTACAGGATTATATCCAGAGGTTTAGAGAGACAAGGAATAGGTGCTACAGCTTGGCTTTAACAGATTCCCAGTTAGCCGATTTGGCTTTTCAGGGTTTGATAGCTCCGATTAAAGAGAAGTTTTCATCCCAGGAGTTTGAGAGCTTATCTCATCTTGCGCAAAAAGTGACTCTGCATGAGCAAAGATTTGCCGAAGCTAAGAAGAACTTTAAAAAGATCAACCATGTGTATCCTTACATGTATGGTTTTGATGATGAAGATGATGATTCCGAAGTGGCAGCAGCTGAATGGGTCAGAAGCAAGAAGGTGGTACAATGCCAATGGGTCAAGAATTCTGGGAAAGAATAAAAATATGACTTTGATATCACCAAGGCTGACAAAATTTTCGATTTGTTACTTCGGGAGAAGCAGATTCAACTCCCTGCTGGTCATATAATTCCATCAGCTGAAGAGCTAGGAAAAAGGAGGTATTGCAAATGGCATAATTCTGGTTCTCATTCTACTAATGATTGCAAAGTTTTAAGACAGCAAATCCAGGTGGCCATTGAAGGAGGAAAAATCAAATTCAATTATTCCAAGAAGCCGATGAAGGTTGATGGTAATCCTTTCCCTGTCAATATGGTGCATACATCTGGGAGGATAGCCAATGCAGGGAGGAACCGAAATTTTCAGATGAATTAGGCTAGAATTATCAACAAATACCAGAGAAAGTATGACAAGCAGCAGAAGAGGTATTGTGAAGAAGATGATGATGGTTTTGATCCACATTGGGATTGCAAGTTTTTCAGATTTTGCTGGAATGAGGGTATGAGATTGCCATCTATCGAAAATTGTCCTGGATGCAGTGATGTTGCAGAAAGTTCAAGCCGATCTTACAATAGAAACAATCGGCTGAGGCAAACAAGAGTTCCTGTTCATCAAAGATTGGGCCCGGTAAACCGAGAATATGATCAAGGAGATGATGAGGATAGAAAGGCTCAATGGTGTCCTTCTGGTATCTTCACAAAGAATCAGAAGAGAAGGGTTCAAAGATTGAGGAACAGAGAGCGTTTTGATGAGGTAGAGCAAGAGATCAAATATCGGCTGAAGAGGACAAAGCTGAGGCAAGAGTGGCGTGTTAAGAATCAAGCTGCCATAGCCGATGAAGTCAAAGCCGATGAGGCAAAAAGATTGGCTAAAGGGAAGAGTGTTGTGACTGCATCGGTAAACATGGTTTTTACATTGCCTGCGGAATTTGGAGCCAAACAAGCCGATGTTGATGAAGTCGAGGAAGTTTCGGCTAAGTTGGTTTTGTCACTGGAGCAAGCAATTTTTGAGAAGCCAGAGGGGACAGAGAATCGGCATCTCAAACCATTGTACATTAACGGTTATATCAATGGGAAGCCGATGTCTAAGATGATGGTTGATGGTGGGGCTGCTGTAAATTTGATGCCATGCGCTACATTCAGGAAGTTGGGTAGAAATTCAGAGGATCTCATCAAGACAAACATGGTTCTCAAAGACTTTGGCAGCAATCCATCGGAAACAAAAGGAGTTTTGAATGTGGAACTGACAGTCGGCAGCAAAACTATCCCTACAACGTTTTTTGTCATCGATGGGAAGGGTTCCTATAGCTTGTTGCTTGGAAGGAATTGGATTCATGCTAATTGTTGTATTCCTTCGACCATGCATCAATGTTTGATTCAATGGCAAGGCGACAGGATTGAAATTATGCCAGCCGACAGGTCAGTTAACGTTGCTAGTGCTGATTTAGCTCTTTGGGAGATGGATGGTATTGATTGCCTGTCTGGAAAAATTTGGGATGGAGATTTTCTAAAAGTGTCCGATCATGATATACAGCCAATTGAAGATGGAGAGCCCAAATTATTGTTTTGAGGGCGTCGTGGAGGGTTCAAACGTCTACACCAAGGACACGGTAGATGATCTCAATGACAAGCAAGGACAAGGTTTCATGTCGGCTGATGATTTGGAGGAAATTGATATAGGTCTAGGAGATAGACCAAGGCTGACATTCATCAGCAAGTTGATAGAGCTCTTGAAAAAATACAGAGATTGCTTTGCTTGGGAATATTATGAGATGCCAGGACTCAGCCGATCGATTGTTGAACATCGGCTCCCTATCAAACCGGGGGTTAGACCATACCAGCAGCCGCCGAGGAGATGCAAAGCCGATATGCTTGAAGCTGTCAAGGCTGAGGTCGAACGTTTATATGATGCTGGTTTTATTCGTCCGTGCCGATATGCTGAATGGGTTTCCAATATAGTTCCAGTTATCAAGAAAAATGGCAAAGTCAGGGTGTGCATTGATTTTCGAGATCTCAACAATGCTACCCCGAAGGATGAATACCCAATGCCGGTTGCCGATCAGTTGGTCGATATTGCCTCATGACATAAGATATTGAGTTTTACGGATGGTAATGCTGGTTACAATCAAATCTTTATGGCAGAAGAAGATATTCATAAAACAGCTTTTAGATGTCCTGGTGTAATCGGCTTGTTTGAGCGGGTTGTGATGACTTTTGCTTGAAAAGTGCTGGAGCTACATATCAACAGCCTATGAATTATATATACCATGATCTAATCGGCTGGTTGGTTGAAGTTTATATTGATGATGTGGTTGTTAAGTCAAAGGAAATAGAGGGCCATATAGCCGATTTGAGGAAGGTTTTTGAGAGAACTAGAAAATATGGCTTGAAGATGAACCCGACAAAGTGTGCTTTTGGTGTATCGGCTGGCCAGTTTTTGGGATTTCTTATTTATGAAAGGGGGATTGAGGTGATTCAAAGGAGTATTAATGCAATTAAGAAGATCCAGCCTCAGGATGACAAGAAGAAGCTGCAGGAGTTGATCGGCAAGATAAATTTTGTCAGGAGGTTTATCTCTAATTTATCTGGAAGATTGGAACCGTTTACACCTTTATTGAGATTGAGAGCCGATCGACAATTCACTTGGGGGGTAGAGCAACAGAAAGCTTTGGATAATATAAAGGAATATCTTAGTTCCCCTCCAGTTTTGATTCCTCCACAAAAGAGGATACCTTTCAGATTATACCTGTCAGCTGGTGAGAAGTCAATCGGCTCGGTATTGATTCAGGAGCTTGAGGGCAAAGAAAGGGCTGTATTTTATTTAAGCTGAAGGCTCTTGGATGCAGAAACAAGGTATTCTCCTGTGGAAAAGTTGTGCTCGTGTTTGTATTTCTCTTGCACCAAGTTAAGGCATTATCTATTGTCCAACGAATGCACTGTGATATGTAAAGCCGATGTGGTCAAATACATGCTATCGGCTCCAATTTTGAAAGGAAGGGTTGGCAAGTGGTTATTTGCTTTAACAGAGTTTGATCTACGGTATGATTCACCGAAGGCGATTAAGGGACAAGCTATAGCCGATTTTATAGTGGATCATCGTCATGGCTCAATCGGCTCAGTTTACATTGTGCCTTGGACATTGTTCTTTGATGGGTCAGTGTGCACTCATGGTTGTGATATCGGCTTGGTTATAATTTCTCATCGGGAGGCAAGTTTCGAGTTTTCCTATACTATTAAACCTTATGCAACTAATAATCAGGCTGAGTACGAGGCGGTTCTCAAAGGGTTGCAATTACTCAAGGAAGTTGAAGCCGATGCTATCGAGATTATGGGCGATTCTTTGTTGGTGATTAGTCAATTGGCAGGAGAATATAAATGCAAGAATGATACATTGGTGATCTATAATGAGAAGTGCCGAAAGTTGATGGATGGGTTTCGGCTGGTGACTTTAAAACATGTATCTCGGGAGCAAAACGTTGAAGCTAATGATTTGGCTCAAGGAGCATCGGGGTACAAGCCGATGATGAAAGATGTTAAAGTAGAAGTTGCTACAATAACAGCCGATGATTGGAGGCATGATGTTTTTCGATATTTGCAGAATCCGACTCAATCGGCTTCACGAAAGTTGCGTTATAAAGCTTTGAAATATACCTTGCTGGATGATGAATTGTATTATCGGACGATTGATGGAGTGTTGCTTAAATGTTTTGAGTGTTGATCAAGCCAAGGTTGCAATAGGCGAGGTACATGAAGGAATTTGTGGGACTCATCAATCGGCTCATAAGATGAAGTGGTTGCTCAGACGTGCAGGGTATTTTTGGCCGACAATGTTGAAAGATTGCTTTAAATATTACAAGGGTTGTGAAGATTGTCAAAAGTTTGGAGCAATTCAAAGGGCACCAGCATCGGTTATGAATCCTATCATCAAACCTTGGCCATTCAGAGGTTGGGGAATTGACATGATCGGGATGATTAATCCACCTTCGAGTAAGGGACATAAGTTTATATTGATGGCAACCGATTACTTTAGCAAGTGGGTGGAAGCGATTCCTTTGAAGAAAGTTGATTCGGGGGATGCTATACAATTTGTCCAAGAGCATATTATTTATTGATTTGGTATTCCTCAGACCATTACAACCGATCAAGGCTCGATTTTTGTGTCCGATGAGTTTGTTCAATTTGCCGATAGCATGGGTATCAAATTGTTGAATTCTTCGTCATATTATGCGCAAGCTAATGGGCAAGCCGAGGCATCCAACAAGAGTTTGATTAAATTGATTAAGAGGAAGATTTCTGATTATCCTCGGCAATGGCATACTAGACTGGCCGAAGCATTGTGGTCCTATCGGATGGCTTGTCATGGATCAATTCAAGTTCCTCCTTATAAGCTTGTTTATGGACATGAAGCAGTTTTACCATGGGAGATTAGAATCGGCTCGAGAAGAACAGACTTACAAAATGAATTGACAGCCAGCGAATATTATAATCTCATGGCCGATAAGAGGGAGGATGTGGTTCAGTCACGATTGCGAGCTCTTGCAAAAGTTACCAAGGATAATGAGAGGGTTGCTCGACATTATAACAAGAAAGTAGTGCCCAAGTCTTTTTCTGAGGGAGAGCTTGTTTGGAAGTTAATCTTGCCGGTAGGAACTCGTGATAATAAATTCGGCAAGTGGTCACCAAATTGGGAAGGACCGTGTCAAATCCACAAGGTTGTGTCTAAAGGAGCTTATATGTTGCAAGGACTTGATGGAAAAGTTTATGGACGAGCACTTAATGGAAAGTATTTGAAGAAATATTACCCTAGTGTATGGGTTAACTGATGATCGGCTGAGTCTGCCGATGCGTGTAAAGCCGATGTGTGTTTGCATCGCCTTGAGATGGCCGATATAGTTATATCGCCCTTAGTGGTTTTTGTTTTTTCATAATCGGTTGTTTTCTGCCGATGTATGATGGCCTATATGTAACATATCGCCCTTAGTCCGAATTATAATTTTATCAATGCCTTCGTCATTGCAAAATTAGGGGGGCACATATATACAAAAATTGAGAATTTTTGAGCGAGTTATATTAATCGGCACAAAGGATCATCAAGACAATTAAGTAAAGTGTTAAAGTTTCTTAGCCGATTACACAAATGGATACAAAAGTTACTAAGTCCCTATTACAGTCGATCAGTTATGCAGATAAATAACGTTGGATGGCCGATATTGCCTTTTGCCTGATTTCTTCGATTTCTTCGATGACGTGAGCATCTTGAGCATCGGTTCAAGGAATAACTTTAAGAGACTTGGTCAAATCAGCTACGTTCTTGATAGCTGATCTTAACTTCGATTTTTGTTCTTCAATTGCCCTCGGGAGATCGGCTAACTTCTGTTCTTCCATAACAAGCTTAGCATTGCATTCTTCAAGGCGAGCTAAGAGCTCAATCTTCTCAGATTTTAGTTGGTCAATGGTAGATTTGATTGGCTCTTTAGCAAGATGATCCAGCTTGATTTTTTCAGCATGTACAAGCTGCCGATTGGCTTGGATTGTTGCCTCTATGTCTTTCTTCTCTCGCTGATTGGCTAGTCTTTGTCTTGCTTTCTCCAGCTTGAGTTGATGCTGTTCAAGGTATATAGCTGGGGTAAGGACGTTTGCTAGGTCATGTGGGATTGAGGTTTGGATTGTTTTGAATCTTGCCCGAATAGAACCGCAGTCGGTCACCAAGCTGTCTAATGATGCCTCTAGACGATGAGAAATGTCTTCGAGACTTCTTCTAACATCTTCATATAGAGGAGCTAGGGATCTGGTGGTGGTGTCTTCTTCCACCTCGTCGAAGTAGTCCTTGATGTCAAAAGAGAATAGATCGGCTAAGACCTATAAAGATGAAAGTTGGAAAAGGGTTAACACTGAAGCATGTTGTACAACCGATTTGGGATTTTTGAAAAAAGAAAGATTTACTGGGATAGCAGGAGCGGCTGGTTGTTCTTCTTCTTCAATATGATGGCTGCCCATGGCCATTGGAGTACGGCCGCTTGACATCGGCTGCACAGGGGGTGAAGCAGGAGGAGTAGGCTAAAAAGACAAATGTAAATTAGCATCGGTTATGATTAAATTTTAAAAGATTCTTCAGAAGGAGTCTTACCGATGGAACTGGTTTAGATGATGCTTTTGCTGATGTCTTCTTTGAAGCGATTTTCTTCTTCTACAAATACAAGTTCAATGAATGATCGGCTATATGGAAATTTTTTAAGAGCTTGTTAGGATAAGTTACCCTTGTAAAGTGAGTTGGAGCTGCAGGAGTTGGAGGCGTCTTTTTAGGTGGAGCTGATGGTGTTTTTTCTCCTAGGTCACTTAGCTCGGCTGCAGCTTGATTAACATCTTCTCCAATTTCCTCTTCATCATGGGCTTGTTCAATAGATGGATCTAAGGTAGGCAAATCATCGGTTGGCTTGGAATTCTTCTTCTTGGCTTTTTTCTGTGGAGCTAGAGCTGATGGGTCAGTAGCCGATGCCTTGGTCTTTCTCTTCTTGCCAGCATCGGCCGGTTCTCTTATTAGCCCTTGGAGTAGACGTGAGGTCTTGGGGACATGGTAGCTGATGATTGGGGGAGATGGTCCACCTCTGTCTGGTATGAGGTCTGGAGCATATTCTATGTCCTTGTCCCTATTGCTTTTACGAGGAGGAGAAGATTCTGTTGTCTGTAAGATAGAAGAAGTTAGTCAAGGTACCAATCGGCTGACGGTTATTTTAGCAGAATTGACAAAGTAAAGATTTACCTGAGGGATGACATCCGGAAATAGGTCTATCATATACATGGAAGCTGGTTGATGGAATAGATGTAGTTTCCATTCACTCCACCATCTATCAAAGGCCCTACTCCTAAAACTTGCTAGCTCTATGTTCTCAATGCTGCCCAAGGGAGGTCTTGAGATGTTGAGCAGCCGATCCATCATCAAGCTTGAAGAAATATCTCCTCTACATTGTGTCTTATCGGCAAAGTACAAGCCGATTGGGAGTTGGCCCATTCCAAATTGCTTGGCCGAGCTTATCAGATGGTAGAACTCAAAAGAAACCTGAATATTTCTCCCTTGATGGATACTAACAGGAAGAATGCAGGGGCTGATGGTGGCAGCGGAGATTTCTCTAGACTTTTGATATTTCTCATGGTTGATGTCTTCAAATCTGAACTCTGCCGGCAGATTTAAATCCGTCAAGTCTGTATATGGAAACCAAACTCGGGCATTCTTCTAAAATCCATCATAGAAACTGAAGAACCAGTCCTTCAGAAACTCAGCCGATAACTTTGCTCCAGCATCGGCTGGTGTGGATGCATACACCCCATAGGACATACACCTGTGGTGGGTACGCTCTTCTCCATCATCGTTTGTGATCAGCTCTAATCTAGGGAATTCAACTTCTATCACAGCTGGCCGATTGACAGCTTTCATGGCTACCTGTCAGCGAGGCATGCACATCGTCAAGGAGACGGAACTGCTTGCTGCCAAGCTGGACCTCCTCATGAAGCGGCTAGACGACCACGAGAAACAACCACAAGGCACCATCAAGGCCTTGGACTATCACATCACGTGTGAGGTCTGCAGCAACACGAGCCATTCTGGGAATGACTGCCCGGAAACCCGTGAGGAGGCGATGTACATGGGCAACAACAACAACGGGTATCGTCCACAAGGAGGTCAGTGGTGGAACCAACCACGCCCATATTATCAAGGAGGTAACAATAACGGTAACTTCTCTAACCAGTCCTCCTTGAAGGATCTTGTTTTTGCGCAAGCTAAAACCACTGACGAGCTAAGCAAAAAGCTTGCTGCCAATGATAACATCCTAGAGAACATAAATGTCAAGCTAGATGGCTTTGCTTCCGCATTCCAAAACCAACTGAGCTTCAATAAAATGATAGAAACCCACTTAGCTCAGTTGGCATCTTTAGTCCCTGCAAATGAATCTGGGAGGTTTCCGGGGCAACCCGACTCCTCTGTTGAAAATGTTAGGGCGATCATAATGAGGGGAGGTAAGTCCACTCGTGATCCACCATATCCTAACCCTGCAGGAACTGATGGGATATCAAAAGAAGCACCATCTATTGACTCTGCTGACAAGGAAGTTCAGCCAGAAAAGACAGTGCCGCAGTAGTACTGCGACACAAGGTTGTTGCCATTCCCTCAACGGAGTAGGAAACCGTCAGTGAACGAGCAATTCGCTCATTTTGTTGAAGTAATCTAGAAGATCCACATCAACGTGCCGTTGTTGGACGCCATGCAAGTGCCAACATACGCTCGTTATTTCAAGGACATACTCAACAACAAGAGACCGCTCCCAACAACGGAGATGGTCAAGCTGACAGAACAATGCAGCAACGTGATACTCCACAAGCTCCCGGGAAATAAGAAGGATCCGGGGTGTCCCATGATCACCTGCTCGATCGGGGCATAGCAGTTCGATCAGGCCTTGTGCGACCTTGGAGCCAGTGGCAGCGTCATGCCAAAAGACGTTTTTGACAAGCTCAACTTCACGGTGTTGGCAACAACACCGATGCGCCTACAACTGGCTGACTCGTCAGTCCGTTACCCGGCAGGGATAGCGGAGGATGTGCCAGTCAAGATACGAGATTTCTTCATCCCGGTTGATTTCGTGGTGCTGGACATGGAGACGGGAAAGGAGACGCCGCTCATCCTGGGGCGTCCGTTCCTTAGCACCGCGGGAGCCAATATTGACATGGGAACGGGGAGTATCCGTTTCCATATCAACGGGAAGGAGGAAAAGTTTAAGTTTCAACCGAGGACGGAACAATGCTCCAAACCCGCAGAATATTCACAAGGTCGAAGTGGAGCCACCCAAAATGGACAGCCTGGTGAAATTCATGCAGAATTTCCTGGAGAAAGAAACAACAATTCCCATGAACCGTTACTGGAGGACGCCGGTAAAACCACCCATACCGGCCAAGAAGCTAGAGCAGCCGGCTCAGAAGAAGCCGCCATCCGCGCCTAAGCCAAAGAAGGTGTGGAGAGAGAAGCCGAAGACGCCCGCTCCATCACCTCCGGAGACGGGTGGAAAATCCATGAACTAAAACGGTAGGAGGTACAGTCTTGCACGTCGGACTTTAAATGACGCGACCTTCGCCAACAGGTGAATTGGTATGTATCTGCATATTTGTTTTCAACACATTTGAATTTTGCATCATCACATGTTTGAATTTTCAAAATTGCATTTAGGATTGTTGAATTTTGAGGAAATTCTTCAAATGATTTTTTTCAGAGCAAACTAAAATAAAATTTTCAACGAAAATTCACTGTGCCACGACCACGCTGACCGTTGGAATCCAACGGCCAAAAGTGGGGCCGGTTGGGCCCACCAGGGTTTCGGCCGAACACTCTCGTTCGGCCGAACCGGCCAGGCAATGGTTCCCTGTCACTTTTGGCAGGGTAACGGCTAGTGGGTCCCACATGTCATTTCTTACCGTTGTGGGTACCCCATAAGAGCCAGCCGGCCGACAGAGGAAATTCCACCCCATTTGAACACATTTTCATTCCCTCTCCAAAGTTTGCTCTCAAATTCATTCAAGCTTTGATATTTTTCCTCAAATTCAAGCACTTAGTTGCATATATACAAGTTACTTTGGTGAAGCTAACCGGCAGGTGAAACTCTTGTCATTCCGAACCCCCGCCGAGTTAGTCCGTTCTTGCTCCATTGTGCAGAATGAGGAGGCGATTGTCTCGACTGTTCAAAGGGTTCGGCTCTTCATCAAGTCGTCAGGACGAGTCTAGTACTCGTTCATCAGCTGATATCGTGATGGAAGATGCCGAAGTCTCGCGACGACTCCTGAATGACACCGACTTCGACCTTGTCAGTGCTTGGGACAGACAAGCCTACTACATGCTGGCCGATCGGGAGTATGCTCACACGCGAGAATACTCACCGGAGCTGCTGAAAAAGATAGGTATGGATACTAAATTTCGTGCTATTTGGAAAGCTGTTGGTTGGCAGAAATTTTCTGTGGTAGATGAGCCTGGTTCTCGTTTGCTTACTATGCAATTTCTGTGCACTTTGAAAGAAATGGAAGATGGAATTTCCTTTCGCTTTTTCCATGACGAGTTTACACTTACATGGAAAGGCTTAAGTACACTTCTTGGTTTTCACGATACCTATAAAATCGATCTCCAGAAAGGAATTTCTGGGTTCGAGAAAAATAGGTTTTGGGAAGATATTTCTGATGCTCCAATTTGCAAGAAACCTAGAACGAATGATATCCATAATCCTACACTTAGGCTCATGCACAAATGGATTGCTATGACTTTGTTTCCTAGAGGTGATCTGAGACCCATTAGGGGAGATTAATTAATTATCATGTTTTCCTTGGTTAGAAAGATCAAAATTGCTTGTGTGAAATGTATGATAAGGCAATGGTTAGAAAGTATATAGTTCTCTGCTCCTGTTGAGTGCACTTCTTTGATTACTCGGATAGCAAAAGGGCTAGGGGTCGTTAGCGACCAAATTGCTTTTATCTCAGCCGCTCATCCGCGTATTGATGAGGCTTATCTGGTGCAAGGGCATATCTTGAAACATGGAGAAGATGGATCTTTAATTTACTTTTTCCCCGGTTGTACAAATGAAATGCCGTTGCCAAATGCAGGGTATCATTTGTACAACTGTCGTGAACTAACCATACCCCTGTAGACCATAGAAGAATCTCGTGCAGGTGGAGCATACAGGGAGACGCGCAACATAACAAGAAATGAACGAGAAAGTTCATCATCCTCAACACTCGTGCAGATGTATGAGGGAGGTTGGGAGCCAACTGGGGATGCACCCGGATGGACCCAAGCTCCACGTCACAGCATCAGAGTCTCAAACTGGGCAAGTGCCAGTGAGGACCGGTGGCGTTCGCCTCATGACATCAAATGGGGGACAACCAACCCTCCAGATCAAGTTCCTCTCGTTGGGACTTGGGTGAAATCACTAGGAGAATGGACACCCTTGATATCTAGACGGGGGAGATCCAGCACAACCTCTCGGAACACATAGCACAAACGCAAGAATGGCAACAATCCGCTGATGCTCAGTTCACCAACTTCAACAACATGATGCAGCAACAGCACAATGACCTTCAAGCGTACTTCCGCTTTCAGGGATTCAATCCTCATCAAGGACCCTGAGCGAAAGCCAAGCTTGGGGGGGAGATATCTCTCCCCCCACTAAGGTAACTTGTATCACATTGCATATTTCCCTTTCCAATTGCATATTTGCTTTCCAATTGCATCTTATAAAATGAAAACAACATAAAAATTTGCAAAATAGAAAATACCAAAAAGATAGGATAGGTTTGAGTCATGCTAGGTAAGACAAGCTAGTTCTCTTTGTTGAAATGATGAATAGTTGCTCTGTTTTATATCTCTTATATATGGATTCTTGGTAAATACTCTCTCAAAGATTAAATGTAAGTAGCCAACAATTATCCGGGAATCTGAGGTAAATGAGCTGCACTTACTGATCTAAGTCTAAGTTGTTGCGAGATATGAGATAGTAAAAATGAGTTGCTATGATCCTGATACTAGTTTGACTTCAATTCCGGATGTTTTGTTTTTCAAAATGATAAACTTAAGAGTTCCTCATTTGATATAAATTCCTACCAAAGCCAAAAAAAATGTACTATCATGATTAAACCATATACATTTTGGTTACTTGCCATTCCATTGAACTTTGTCAAACTCTTGTGACTTGTGTAAATACTTCTCATGCTCTATGATCAAGATCATACACCCACATATATGCACATGCTAAACTCCTACACTGGGAGCTAAGCAATATTCCATTTCCATATTACTACCGAAATAAACTCTCCATCCTTTCATGAGCTTTCTTCTCCTAAAAAGAAAAATCCCTTTGAAAAAAAAACACAAAGAGAGAGGAGGGAAAGGCATGGTTATGAAAAAAATAATAATAAAGTTCTGCTCCATCAGGCATGAGCATGATGCTGAGAAAAAAAATGTAATCATGCCCTCTCCTAACCAATAAAAGAAGGATTTTTGGGAGAAGAAAGTAAGCACAAAGGAGAAGCATTTTCTTCATTTTCTTCATACATCATTTCCACCATATATCACACACATTTTGCATGATCTTGATCTTGAGTGTGTTTTGTTATCTGCTTTAGTCTAAGATTTTGATTTAGTAATAAATGTGAATGCAAGTATGCCATGTTTGATCCCTACCGAGCTCCACATATCAAAACCTTAGAGTATGAATCAAAAAGGCAAGGAATTCATTTTGAGACACTTGGAGAGACTGAGTGGATCATTTGAGGAACTTTGTTTTCTTTACCAAAATCATTTGAAAACTTCCGGAATAAGAGTTGAATAAAGATTGGGTGATTGGTGCTCTAATTGTTGTTCTGTCTTTCAACCGCCCAAGGCAAGGAAAAGCAGTGTCTCGTGGGAATCAGGGGTAAGGGTAAGCCACCGAGCCAAAGATTATTTAATCTAGGAGAGACTACATATACCTTACAAACGTATCTTTGAGATATGTAGCATAGTAGCAACTCCTGATCAACAACCAAGTCTTTGTTCCCTTTCGTCCTGCACTCGGGACGAGCAAAGGTTCAAGCTTGGGGGGTTTTGTTGACGGTCGTTATCGATTAGTTTTGACCGTCAATACTACCAAAATAGGAGAGATTTAGTGATACTTGCAATCCATAAGTATGTTAGAGTAATAATTTTCTACCAGTATTAGGTTTACTAACCTTTTGCAGAGAATGACAATAAAGTGGATGAGAATCGACATCAACTTAGATGATAAATCAATCGAACGATGTCGAGAACCAGACTTATAAATAGATGGGCCAAGAACTCAGAACTGACACGATGAATTGGGCCAAAATTCACAAGTCTGTGGAGTGGAGCAATAGAGGAGGCCACCAGCCGAAATTGGGCTGGATTGGGCCAGCCCCAGGTTCGGCCGAACCTGGACCAATCCTGGCGCCGTTGGATCCTGGTTTTGGCATGCACGTCCAGGATTGCATCCCAATGACGGTTGGAGGGCACTTCGGACAATTCCCCTTCCAAGTACGGGTATTCCTCCGCGCCTATATATAATCCTAAGTTAATTTCCTGGGGTGGGTACTCCTCCGTATTTAGCCCCGGTTGTATGGTCATAACGGGCTGTCTTAAGGAACTCGGCAGTCAGGGGTAGTTTCTCGAAGTACCAGGAGGGCATCGGAAAGAGGGTATTAGCTAGTATATCAGCTAACTAGGATGTATGTATACTATGTATATTAGAAGTATAGGAATAGATTATCTTTCTCTTTTCTTTCCACCTAGCTTAGATAATATATTATGAGAATGAGTAGTTAAAGCTTGTGTGTCACTCTACCCTTGGATTATCTTAACCCCTGCTTAGAATATGATTATCACAAGCAATATATAAATTATTAGTCAAGTCTTCTCTACATGATCTTCCCACGGAATGAAATAAATACGATACCCTTGGAATACTCTCGGGTGAAATGCTACAACGGTATATCCGTGCGCTTGCGGATGAACTCTGTAACCATAATATACCATAAGTATTTCTGCACCATTGCTGGGAATTATATTTCTAGTAATGTCGTTAAGAAATACCAACACCTGGCAAGATGGAGACATGAGATGAGGATTCACATGGTGTATGAGATTCTTTCCAGATTGGTCTTACCAAGATTTGAACCGAATGCAAGAATGCAACAAGTTTTGCATTTGTTCTACTTGGTTCCCTATGCATCTCTTTTCTCATGGATAAGGAGTGTGATATAACTGTTTGAAGTTATTGTACACTGCTCCTTGATTGTCTTTATTTCCTGAAAAAGGTTAGTGGACAACAAATACTTGAGGGACTACAATGATTTGAAAAGATTTCATCATCGCCTCAAGATTAATTGTTCACATCCACGCTAAAACGAAATTGGATTCAAAACTTAAGAAGCGTGGATCCCAGAAGTTGCCAACATTTTATTTTATTTTCGAGAGACAGTCCTTTTATTCTGAAAATATTTTTTTTCAAATTTTTAATATTCAGCAAGTTTTCGTTTAAGCGCAACTCATATAGGGCTGAGGTAAATTTGCTTGAACATGTTAAAGGAGCAATTAGTAATATACGCACCGTGGACCTTTATAGGTGATATGTTTCTCCTTTGCATGTTACCAATTGATTTGTTCCCGGCCCTGACCTACCTCCATTGTGAATTGAACTTGAGGACTCACCCGTCAATGTGAAAATTTTCCTGCAGGGGTTAGTCCACGGAAGATATATATCCAATATTTATGAACATATTAACTATGAAATTCATTAGTCAAACTAAACACCATGTCTAATTTGATTAAAGTAGACTAGTTTAACCTAAGCACCATGCTTAATTTAAAAAGCCTATGGGTGTCTTGCGAAAACACCCAAACCAGAGCATATGCAAATAGACATAAGAAACATAACCATGTATACTCAAGTCTCATTCAAATAGAGATAAGTATGAGTAAAAGATGTGGTGAATCTTTTTCTGTCCTTCGCATACCTGAGTGTACTTACTGCCAGCATGATGTATATTTTGAAATCTATGGGGCAGTGGCATGGTCACATATGATTGTCGATTTCTCCTCCATCTCCACGCAGATTGTATCGGAGGACGACGCTTTGACCATGCTAACTCTGGCAAGCAACTTGGTCACGCTCACACCTCAGGTGCAAGAACCTTGTGCCTTGAAGGCGTGATCCATTGGCACAATGATGTAGAGACGTAGGATAGCTCTCTTTTTGGGCAAATATGCAGGTGCCAACTGGAGTGGCAGCAAACGATTAGAAAAGAAGAGGGCAACTCCTCTTACTTGATTGCGCGTAGGTGCTGCGGGAGCGAGAAGTTGTGCATGAGCTTGAAGGCGGGACTAGGTGTAGCCAGGCAGCACGATTGCTACTAGCGAGTTGTATAGCCATATTTTAAAGACACGCAGCTAATGTGGTCATTGATCCAAATGTAGCCCATCAGCTCTCTTGCTCTTTTCTTCTCCTCCTATTTTTTTTCTTTTCTTCTATCTCTCTTTTGTCCTCTTTTTTTTCTTTTTTTTCTTTTTTTAGCAAGCTAGGACTAACACCTACTTCAAACCAAGATGGCCTTAGTTGATGGAACTCGTCATGAAAAGCTCGTCGACCTTCCCCCCACACTTGGACTTTTGTGTCACAAGACATCAAAACCAAGTGTGTGATGTCGGATTATCCTATAGAGTGTGTTCCAATACCAAGGATCACAAAAGTGTACAGTTGATGTAGCTACCGTGTCCTTAGGCATCACATGACCCTCGTTCTTAATCTCAACCTACAATGGTTAGCGACCAAGAATACCCGAAGGTGCATATTATCCTAAAAACTGGTTCTTCCTTTTATTGGGAAGAAAGCTTACCATGATAATCCGGGGTATCTCCCGCCAGTGCTTTGTTTATGCTCACAAGCTCGACCATGGAGACATCGCTTTGCAAGATAAGTGCCACAAACAAATACGAGATTTGCAGTATTTATGATAAATGTAAGCATCCACAACCATCCTTATAAACATGCTAGAAATGAGGACCGGAAGGTGGTTTTGGTCCTCGCATAGGGAAGTTGTACTAATCGAACAGGACTCTAGGGATTCCTTATGTGAGCATGAATCCTGAGGGATTTTGCAATAGAAACTTTCATGCTCATATGTGGAATGTTTTCTCTCATCCTCCAGAGTCAATGTCTCAAGCTTGCCCGTGGCCTGAAGGTTCTCGTTCTCAACAAATGGATCGTGCAAGAATCGGGTTGTTTCTTGGTGATAAACAAGAACAACATTATGAGGGCCAGAGGGACAAGGCTTAGGCTTGATCCAGGGTGATGAGGGTCGTTCAGTTTCATGAAGATGGATAATAGGTTCAGAAGAAACGGACGAAGATACAAACATCACCTCCTCGAACAGCTCATGCTTGGGACGAGCCTTCTTTTTTTCTGGAATAATTCATGGTGTTCTCATAATCATCATAAAGATCACCCCTGAATTGGAATGGAATTTCCGAAGGATGAATTTCTTCTTCCTCTGGCTCCAGCAATTGGAATGAGGATTCGGCAGTTGAGTCGGGTTCCGACTCCACGTGCAGAGGTTCCTCATCGATAATCTCGACCTCCGGGACGGCTTCGCTTCGATCTCTAAGATCAGATATAAGAGTTCTCTTCCTTCGGCGGTTGTCTTGTGGGCAAATGATGCTTCGGCGGAAATATCGAGATTTTCGGCAGACTCCTTGTCTAACCCGTATCGAAAATGTTGTAACAATACATGGTCGGGTAAAGACAAGTCTGGGCTAGACTGAGTTAACAATGAGAACCTAGCCCAGGCTGCACTGAGAGATTCCTTCTCGTTCTATCGGAAAGAAAGGATGTCTAATCGAAGATTAATTACATGGGTTGATGGAAAGAAGGCAAGGCAAAATTTGCACTTTAGCTCCTCCCATTCACCATGGAATTTCTTGACAGACAGAGTGTACCATTGCTTCACTTCATCTCTGAGAGAAAAAGGAAACAACTTCCACTTTAGAGTTTCATGCGTCATGCCTACGATGGATAGGCATGAACACACTAGCTCAAAGTACCGAAGATGGAGGTACAGGTCTTCACTAATACCACCAGAGAAAGTTTGCTCTCGAATCATGGCTATAAAGCCAGGACCGATTTCGTAGCCATCCGAAAAGGTTGGTTTTGAAGAACAGGATGGCTCACAAAGATCAGCCCGAGGAGCAGAAAGGTTTTGAATTGTGGGTTGCTCCATCAAGGAAAGGAATAAAAGAAGAAGAAATAAAAATAAACATACGAGGATGACCTAGACTCGGATAAATTAGCAACCGTTCCCCGGCAACGGCGCCAGAAATGCTTGTTGGTATTTCTTTCGACCACAGATAAATCCGCAAGCGCACAGCATACTGCAGTAGCACTTCACCTTCGGGTAACCCCTATAGGATATCGAACTCAGAGAACGTGTGTAATTTACCTAAGGCTAAGACTATCCAAGGGCAACAGCTAATGATATGTAGGCTAGGCTAGAGAGGACTTTCTATGTGTTTTAATTATCTACGCTAAGCAAAGGTAATTTCCTATCGTTTGCTTCGGGCACCGACCCCCACTGGTCTGCCAGCGTAGTTCCGTCTATAGCTCTATGATGTATTCGAACATGGAGGATTACTGGGACGGGATTCAAGGCTGTCACCACCTGCCGCCTACCTCTAACAAATCCGTGGGATGCACAACAAATGAAGGTAATCTCTAACCTAGACACCACGCCTAAGTTATTAATTACTACTCTAATACTCGCGCAGGAACTTCCTTTTTTTATCCAGAGTCTTAGTACTAGAGCACTTAGTATAAATACTAAACAATGAACCCGCAAAGATGGAAATATATCTTACTCAGACTAAATGATTAAATAACATAAGAAAGGAACACGGATGCTTACTTTATAGAAGAAGTCCTCCGAATCTGGTGCAGAGTGTACCGACAGCTCCGGTACTCCTCTAGAATTCCTCCTACGAAGCTACACTCGTCTAGGTAGAAGTCGGATGAGCGCCAAACTTCCGGGCACTCCTCCAGAGCTTCCCCTCACTCTCTACCTTATTCAAACCATTGCCGTATCATATATTTCACAGGAGCTATTTTGATCTTTCTAACCATGCAAACATGATAATCAATCCAGCCCCCCTAATGGGTCTAAGATCACCTCTAGGAAACAAAGTCATAGCAATCCATTTGTGCATGAGCCTAAGTGTAGGATTATGGATATCATTCGTCCTAGGTTTCTTGCAAATTGGAGCACCAGAAATATCTTCCCATAACCTATTTTTCTCGAACCTAGAAATTTCTTTCTAGAGATCGATTTTACAGGAATCGTGAAAACCATGCTTAAGCCTTTCCATGTAAGTGTATACTTCTTATGGAAAAAGCGAAAGGAAATTCCATCTTCTCTTTCTTTCAAAGTGCACAGAAATTGCATAGTAAGCAAACAAGAACCAGGCTCATCTACCACAACAAATCTCTGCCAACCAACAGCTTTCCAAATAGCACAAAATTCAACATCCATACCTATCTTTTTCAGCAGCTCCGGTGAGTAGTCTCGTGTGTGAGCATACTCCCAGTCGCTCAGCATGTAGTAGGCTTGTCTCTCCCAATCACCGACAATGTCGAGGTTGGTGTCGTTCAGGTGTCGTCGCGGAGCTTCGGTGTCTTCCATCGAGACATCAGCTGATGAACGAGTGCTAGACTCGTCATGATGACTTGATGAAGAGTCGGACCCCTTGAACAGACGAGACAATCGCCTCCTCATTCTGCACAATGGAGCACGAACAGACTAACTCGGTAGGGGCTAGAAATGACAAGAGTTGCACCCGCCGGTTAGTTTCACCAAAGCAACTTGTATATATGCAACTAAGTGTTTTGAATTTGGGGGAAACTATCAAAGCTTGAATGAACTTGAGCGCAAACTTTGGAGAGGAAATGAAAATGTGTTGAAATGGGGTGGATTTCCCTCTCTCGGCCGGCTGGCTCTTATAGGGTACCCACAACGGTCAGAAATGACATGTGAGACCCACTAGCCATTACCTTGCCAAAAGTGGTAGGTAACCGTTGCCTGGCCGGTTCGGCCAAACCTCTGGTGGGCCCAACCGGCCCCACTTTCGGCCGTTGGATTCCAACGGTTAGTGTGATCGTGGCACAGTGAATTTTTGTTGAAAATTTTATTTTGGTTTGCTTTGAAAAAAATTCATCTGAAGAATTTCCTCAAAATTCAAAAATCCTAAATGCAATTTTGAAATTCAAACATGTGTTGATGCAAAAATTCAAATTGTTGAAAATAAATATGCGGATACATACCAATTTACCTGTTGGCGAAGGTCGCGTCATTTTAAGTCCGACGTGCAAGACTGTACCTCCTTCTGATTTAGCTCACGGATTTTCCTCCCATCTCCGGAGGTGATGGAGCGGGCGTCTTTGGCTTCTCCCTCCACACCTTATTTCGCTTTGGTGCGGACGGCGGCTTCCTCTGAGCCGACTGCTCTAGCTTCTTGGCCGGTATGGGTGGTTTTACCGGCGTCCTCCAATAACGGTTCCTAGGCATCGTTGTTTCCTTCTCCAGAAAATTCTGCATGAATCTCACCAGGCTGTCCATCTTGGGTGGCTCCACTTCGACCATTTGAATATTCTGTGGGTTCGGCTCGTCCTCGGATGAAACTCAAACTTTTTTTCCCTTCCCGTTGATGTCGAAACGGATACTCCCCATTCCCACGTCAATGTTGGCTCCCGCGGTGCTAAGGAACGGACGCCCCAAGATGAGCGGCGTCTCCTTCCCCATGTCCATATCCAGCACCACGAAATCAACCGGGATGAAGAAATCCCGTATCTTGACTAGCACATCTTCCGCTATCCCTGTCGAGTAATGGACTGACAAATCAGCCAGTTGGAGGCACATCGGTGTTGGTGTCAACACCGTGAAGTTGAGCTTGTCGGAGACGTCTTTTGGCATGACGCTGATACTGGCTCCGAGGTCGCAAAAGGCCTAGTCGAACTGTTGTGCCCCGATCGAGCAGGTGATCGTAGGACACCCCGGATCTTTCTTCTTCTCCGGGAGCTTGTGGAGTATCACGCTGCTGCATTGTTCTGTCAGCTTAACCACCTCCATTGTTAGGAGCGGTCTCTTGTTGTTGAGCATGTCCTTGAGATAACGAGCATATGTTGGCACTTGCATAGCGTCCAACAACGGTACGTTGATGTGGATCTTCTGGATTACTTCAGCAAAACGAGCGAATTGCTCATCCACTGATGGTTTCCTACTCCGTTGAGGAAACGGCAGCAACCGTGTGTCGCAGTACTCCTGCGGCACTGTCTTTTCTGGCTGAACCTCTTTGTCAGCCGAGTCACTAGATGGCGCTTCTTTTGCAATTCCGTTAGTTCCTGCAGGGTTAGGATACGGCGGATCACGAGTGGACTTACCTCCCTTCGTTGTGATCGCCTTAACATTCTCAACGTGATCGCCTTAACATTCTCACAAGTGGACTTACTAGTTTCATTTGCAGGGACTAAGGATGCAAACTGAGCTAGCTGGGTTTCTAACATTTTATTAAATCTCAGCTGATTTTGGAAAGCAGAAGCGAAGCCATCTAGCTTAACATTTATGTTCTCTAGGATCTTGTCATTTGCAACGAGCGTTTTGCTTAAAGCATCAGTAGTTTTGGCTTGTGCAAAAACAAGATCCTTCAAGGAGGGCTGGTTAGAGAAGTTACCGTTGTTGTTGCCTCCTTGATAATATGGTGTTAACGACCAAATTTGGTAACTTCAGTATCGGAGATGAAGGGCCGATCGAAGCGGAATCCAAGACGAAGATCGTTGCGGAAACAGAGCAAGAATCGGCTGCAATCCAAATCGGCTACGGTCAGGATCGACAGAGTTAGAGTCAGACGGGGCTAGCCGATACAGCCGATTCCGACAATACGATTCGGTGTACGTCATCGGGTTGAGTTAATGTGCTTCATGGTGATTGCCGCACAAGGATAGAGTCCTGAGAAGGCAATTGTATCTACTAGTTAGGATATTTTATGTAATTTCCTTAGAGATATGTTTGGGCAAAAGTCTGCCGCAAAGACTTATGGTATCTTAGAGTCTGTTAGAGATAATAGTCGTGTCCGGTATGGACGTATCTTGTAATTCTCGGGTATAAATAGAAACCGAGCCCTATGTAATCAAGCAAACACACGTTCAATACAATCTCGGCGCATCGCCACCCTTTTTGCTTTAGTTTTATTTCGACGAGTTCTTGCTTTCGAGTTGGGCTGCATCCGTTTCGATCTTCAACAAGAGGTAAAGCTTGTTATGATGATTTGTGTTCTCGAGATTAGTGCTTCCATCTTCATGATACTCTAATCTTGTTTATGTAATTCGTCGAGTTATCATATATCTCACGTAATCGTTGATAATATCGTCATCTAACCTATAATCGGCTAATATCTGTTAATAGAAGACAGCCGATTAGGTTATATAGCGACGTTGACTTAGATTACGTGACATATCTACCACTCTATGAAACATCCAGTGGCTTGATTGTCTAGATATTGTTCTTCTTTTCATACTTAATGCTGCATCAGTTGAGTTTGATCTATTAAGTCATGTTTAGAACTTCAATCTCTAGCCTGCTTTCTGGTTGCCGATTAGGGTAGCATCGGAGTTTCAGCCGATCTTATCTGATTTAACTACTTTTATCTTATATGCTTGATTGATATGTTAAATCTGCCCTTCATATTAAGATCTTATTGCTGTTAAGTATATTAGGCTTCTGTTTGATATATTCTGCTTCTTTTAATATCTTAATATAGAGTGGTATCGGAGTATTAGCCGATACATGCTAGATCTATCTGATCGGCTATGCTATGAATATATATAATCTCATTATTAATATATATCTCGATTTAAGTGATTTATACTGTCTCGGCAAGGTGACCGATCTATCCCAATCACTTGATTTAAGTATATATCGATATAAGGATTGTATATCATTAATATCTACAGCCGATCGAGTAGATTTAGTTCTAAATTGTTTATTAAACACTTGCCGATCGATGTACATATGACATCGGCTTAATATAAATGATATGTCATCAGCACCTAGCCGATCGGCTATCATTTATAGATTTAACTATGGTTTTCTTGTCTTTATTTCTTGTTGATTGCAGGATCAAATCAACTGGCATGCTCATATATCCGAAGGTGAGTTTTGGACCTGCACTGGAGTTAAGCAGATTTCCCAGGCCTCATGTTTTCTGTCAACATATGGGCGTGGCTGGTTCCACCCCCGACCTCGTTGTGGACAGTACCCGTTGTTGTTGCCCATGTACATCACCTCACGGGTTTCCAGGCAGTCATTTCCAGAATCACCCGTGTTGCCGCAGACCTCACACGTGACGTGTGAGTCCAAGGCCTTGACAGTCCCTTGTGGCCTTTTATCGTGGTCGTCCAATCGCTTCATGAGGAGGTCCAGCTGTTAACAGTGAAATTTGGTAAGGCCCGAAGTTATCATCGGCTTAGAGTCAATATCGGCTTTAGAGTATTGGAATCAGCCGATTGGAGGAAACAACCGATGGGAGTCGTCAAATCGCCAGCAACCGTGTTCTCGATGGAGTCGGATCAACTAAAGGGAATTTATCCAGAAGAGTTCGAGTTCAAGGAGGATGCGGCGTGGCAAGTTATCTATTAATTAGGAATAGTTTGTTAGTTCCTTTTATCTTTAGGAAAGTGTGTTTAGTGTCTGATAAGGACTTTATGTTTTCCTTTTATCTTTAGGAAAGTTTCTTTCTTGTCCGACAAGGACTTGTATCAACCCATGGGTATAAATATGTACACCGGGGGTCTATGTAATCTATCAATCTCGATCAATACAATTCAGCGCATCGCCACCTTTTACCTTTTCTACTTTATTTTATCGTCCGGCGGGACTTGGCACCCGATGTGGGGCTGCATCGGTGTTCAATCTCCGGCGAAGGGGTAAGTCCAATGTTCCATCGGCCCAGGCAATTGTATCGTTTACGTCGGCGTCGTTCAAGACTGCATCAGTACATTCGACCTCTTGGATTGCTCTGGTTTGGATGATATATTTGCCTACCTATTTATCATATGTCTCTGTTAATCTAGTCTTAGCATATCAATTTAGCTCTATTGGCTGCTTCTCGTTTTAGGGTTTATGCTGGTATCGGCTAAATCGTGTTGCTAGATTAGATTAGCTTAGATATCTACCACCCTGAAAACTCAGTCAACGACTTGATTGTCTAGATATTATGTTTCTTTTCATACTTAGTGTTGCATCAGTTAAATTTGATCTACTAAGTCATGTTTAGAACCAAAATTCCTAGCCTGCTTTTGACTGTCAATAAGGGTTTCATCGGGGTTTCAGCCGATGAGGTATCTATATGTTGCATCAGCTTACAAGGATTGCATATACATATAAGTTGGATTTAGCCGATGACAACAAAGGTTTCATTATTTAATCTTGTGGATTTTATGACATCGGACCTCCAGCCGATGTATGCTTTAACCTTCGGATCAATGCTTATTCTATCATATCATTATTAGCCGACTGGTTTCTACTGGATTATATTATTTAATTATATTGATTATCATCAGCCGATTGCCTTTATATCATTATCTACTTTGGACATATAGCCGATTGCTTAAACCCTATCGCTATCGGCTGGTGTCAGCATCGGCTAGAACTACTCCATCGGCTTGTCAGCCGATCGGCTGTTTGATCTATTATTTGCATATCTTGTCAGTTGCAGGATCAAACTGACTGGCACGCTCGCATCTCACCAACCTTTGGACCTGCAATGGAGCTAAGCAGATCTCCCAGGCCACTGTGTGTTTTTTGCATCAACACGAGCTTGGCAGCAAGCAGTTCCGTCTCCTTGACGGTATGCATGCCTCACTGACGGGTCTGGAGTCGTTCCTCGCTCCAACCCATATGGGAGACCATCTTCTCTACTAGATCAACGGCTCCTTGAACCGTTTTAGAGAAGAAGGCCCCTCCAGCTGCCGCGTCCAGGTGATCGCGGGACATCGGGGTGAGTCCATTATAAAAGTTCTACAGGATCAGCCAGTCATCCATCCCATGATGAGGACAGGCGGCCATGTACTCCTGCAGTCGTTCCCATGCTTCCGGAATAGATTCGTCCCTTGTCTGCTGGAAACTGGAAATCCTCCCACGAATGGCATTGGTTTTGCCCATTGTAAAGAATTTCGAGAGGAATGCCATAGAGCATTTGTCCCAGGTGTTGACAGCAGCACGATTGGCATAGAACCACTACTTCGCTCTCCCGAGGAGGGAGAACGGGAACAGCCATACCCTGACGGCGTCTGGACTGACACCCATTTATGGTGTACGTGCTATAGATCTCCAGGAACTGTTGCAGATGAGCATTGGCATCCTCATTAGGCTTGCCACAGAAAAGGCTAGCCTGCGACATCGTGATGAGGCTGGACTTCAAGTCGAAATCCACATCTCCCATGTTGATCTACGGCCCAATGGCCACACTCTCAGCAGAGGGAGCAGCGAACTCGCGAAGAGTCTTGTTAGCCATAGTCTTGAAGGTCGGTGGCACTGGTACGGCTGGTTTCTCTGTCGGTAGAGTTTTCTGCGGAACAACGACTCGCGTCCTGACGCTCCGGAAGAAAGCTTATGGATTTTCTTTGAAGTTTTCCGGCCAGTTGAAACCAGTCATGCACTACCCTGTTTTCACAACAAAAGTGAAAATAACCAAGGTTAGCCTACAAAGGAAAATGATTATACAAAGGTAAATATAAAGTATTAGTTCAGGTAATCTCTATTATGAATCTTCCTCAGCAACGCCGCCAGAAATGCTTGTTGGTATTTCTTAATGATATTACTAGAAATATAATTCCCAGCAATGGCGTAGAAACACTTCTGGTATATTATGGTTACAGAGTTCATCTGCAAGCGCACGGATATACCATTGTAGCATTTCACCCGAGAGTATTCCAAGGGTATCGTATTTATTTTATCCCGTGGGAAGATCATGTAGAGATAACTTGACTAGTAATTTATATATTACTTGTGATAATCATATTCTAAGCAAGGGTTAAGATAATCCAAGGGTAGAGTAACACACAAGCATTAACTTCTCATTCTCATGATATATCATCTAAGCTAAGTGGAAAGAAAAGAGAAAGATAACCTATTCCTATACTTCTAATATACATAGTATACATACATTCTAGTTATCTGATATACTAGCTAATACCCTCTATCCGATGCCCTCCTGGTACTTCGAGAAGCCACCCCTGACTGCCGAGTTCCTTACGACAGCCTGTCATGACCATACAACTGGGGCTAAATACGGAGGAATACCCTCCCCAGGAAATTAACTTAGGATCATATACAGGCGCGGAGGAATACCCGTACTGAGCTATCACCATCAGTGGCCCACCTCTCATCCGCAGCATATAACCCCAAATAATGATATCCCGTAATCTAGACACAACGTCTAAACTACCAGATACTACTCTAATATCATCGTCATGACATAGAGTAATTGCATAAGCAAACATTATACCCGCACCAAAGCATCTCCCAGATAAGCTAGCCTTATATTCAGTATAACATGAACATAATGTAAAGTAGGCATTCATATACTCGGAAAGTATTTCAATACCATAAATGTATATAGAAGAGTATTCTAATAAAAGTACAAAGCTTACAAAAGAGGAAAGGAAAGCTACTAGAGCCATACCCGAACTCTTCCGAAGGCTTCCGGACTCCTGATTTCTACTATATTCCTATTCCACCAGCTATATACTACTAAACCAAACTTGAGAGAAATGAGAGAGCTCTTGCTTGATGTGTGTGAGTGAAGTGAGAAGAGGAGCTCCTTTTATAGCTGAACTATGACGGTTGTGACGGTTGGAATGGTCGGTAATACCCTCCAACCGTCATTGGGGCTTCATCTCAACCATCCAGCCAAAACCAGGATCAAACGGCGACGAGGGAGGTTCGGCCGAACCATGGGTCGGCCCAACCAGCCCACCTTTCGGCTGGTGGCCTCCTTCGTTGCTCCTTTATGTAGACTTGTGAATTTTGGACCAATTCATCGTGTCAATTCGGAGTTCTTGGCCCATTCGTACATAAGTCTGTTCCTCGACATCGTCCGATTGATTTATCGTCTATGTTGATGTCGATTCTCCTCCACTTTAGTGTTATTCTCTGCAAAAGGTTAGCATACCTAATACTAGTGGAATATTATTATTCTAACACATTTATGCGTTGCAAGCATCACTAGTTCTCCTCTATTTTGGTAATATTGACGGTCGAAACTGGTCGATAACGACCGTCAACAATAACCCACTCATATAAACCGATTGCACCAGGACACCTGAAAGCAGTCTTATGAATATCTTCCTCGGCCATAAAAATCTGATTATAACCAGCATTGCCATCCATAAAACTTATAATCTTATGTCCTGAAGCAGCATCAACCAATTGATCGGCAACCGGCATTCGGTACTCATCCTTAGGGGTAACCTTGTTTAAATCTCGAAAATCAATACACACCCTAAGTTTGCCGTTCTTCTTAATAACTGGAACTATATTAGAAACCCACTCAGCATATCGGCATAGCCGAATAAAACCAGTATCATACAAACGAGTAATCTCAGCCTTGATAGCATCATGCATATCGGCTTTGCACCTCCTTGGTGGTTGTTGATGCGGTTTAAACCCTGGTTTGATAGGAAGCCGATGTTCAACAATCGATCGGCTGAGCCCCGGCATTTCATAATATTCCCAAGCAAAGCAATCTCTATATTCTTTTAATAGCTCTATCAGATTGGTTCAACTCTGCAGATAAATTCTTACTGATAAATGTCAGCCTCGGCCTATCTCCTGGACCAATAACAACTTCTTCCAAATCATCAGCCAACATAAAATCCCGTCCTTGCTTGTCATCAAGATCATCTACCGTGTCCTTGGTGTAGACATTTGAACCCTCCACGACGCCCTCAAAGTAATAATTCGGGCTCTCCGTCTTCAATTGGCTGTATATCACAATCGAACACTTTTATAAAATTCCATCCCAAATCTTTCCAGACAAACAATCAATACCATCCATATCCCAAAGAGCTAAATTGGCACTGGTAACATTAACTGACCTATCGGCTAGCACGATCTCAATCTTGTCACCTTGCCATTGAATCAAGCACTGATGCATGGTCGAAGGAACACAATAATTCGCATGAATCCAATCCCTTCCAAGCAACAGGCTGTAGGACCCCTTCCCATCGATGACAAAAAACGTGGTAGGAACAGTTTTGCTACCGATTGTCAACTCTACATTCAAAACTCCCTTGGTTTCAGATGGACTACCACCAAAATCTTTGAGAATCATGTTTGTCTTGATGAGATCATCTGCTTTCCTGCCCAACTTCCTGAAAGTAGTATATGGCATCAAGTTTACTGCAGCCCCACCATCGATTCACATCTTGGACATCGGCTTTCCATTAACATATCCATTAAGATACAATGGTTTTATGTGCCGATTTTATGTCCCTTCTGGTTTCTCAAAAACTGCTTGATCTGGTGACAAAATCAACCTAGCAGAGGCCTCTTCAACATCATCAACATCGGCTTCTTTGGCTTCAAACTCTGCAGGTAGCATAAAAATCATATTTACCGATGTAGATGTGACGGCTTTTCCTTTGAGCAGCCTCTTGGCCTTATCGGTTTCAGCTTCATCGGCTGTCGTAACTGTGCTCTTAACACGCCACTCTTGTCTAGGCTTTGCCTTATATTATTTTTGAAAAGGTCAATTAGGCCTAGAGGGGGGGTGAATAGGCTAATTTAAAAACTTAAGTAAAGCGGAAGCAGTAATTTTTCGGAACTTCCGAAAATTCCAGATCTGAGAAATAATCGAAGTCAACGCATTTTTCGGAACTTCCGAAAAACATTTTCGGAACTTCCGAAAATTTCCAGAATGCTTCTGTGTATTTTCGGAACTTCCGAAAATTTCCAGAACGCTCCAAAAGAGAAATGCTTGAAAGGAAAAATGATTTTGAGCACACGCATCACTCCTTACATGTTTATGCATCATCCCCCTTAATAGTACGGCTTTCCTACGACACAATGCGAGGAAAAAGATACAATATACCATTTGATCATTGCCGCATTACATCGCGATGTCGCATTCACGGGATATGCATTGTATTGCAACACATTGAGGACATAACAACCTTCACATTTGCTTGAATGAAAATGTTAGTCTTCTCTAATCGCATTGTAATCAATCATCAAAATCATTAGGGTCCTAGATGCACTTTCAATTTTCATGTTAGAAAATTTTGAACTCAAATTTGAACTGTGGTGTTTGAAATTGCAAATTCGAATACGGTTGAATTCCATGTGCTAGAATTATTTATGTTTGAATTATTATGGTGTTAAACTGTATTTAAACATAAATTATATAATAAAATAAAAGAGAAAAAGAAATAGGGCCTAAGATATGAGGGCTACTGCTAGAGTTGATGACATATTTAGTGTCCTAAAGAATTGGGGGCAGCCCCCATTTGACTTTTAGAGGCTCTATTGTAGGGGCTACTACTAGAGATGCTCTAAGAGCACCCGCAATGGTAAAGTAAGTTGCTCTCTATAACATATGTACATCTCAGCAATAGACTAGATTAATAGTAAACCTCCTTAATAGTATGTCTACATGGGTATCTATAGCTCTCTAATCCATTGCCTCGTTTTTCTCTATAGACTATCTCCAGGTTAGTAGATAGTTTTGCTCTCTCTTCATTTAATCTCTTCCAAGTAGGAAAATATGCTGACATGGATCTCTCGTAGAGAGCATATAAATAACCATTGCGGGTGCCTAAGAAATCTTATTGTTGGTGCATGTATAAATCCGTGAAGCATTAAATGTTTGTAGTAAGCGTCATTGTTGGATCCAATACTTGTTGGCACTACGATCTGATGCACAAAAGGAGTCATGTATCACGACTCCACTACCACAGATTTTGTGCTAGCCCCCTATACAAAGCTGCTGTTCATAATTACAAAGTATTTATCAGCGTATAGCATGTGTACATTTAACCATTGGATAAATGAAATGAAGCTCTGGTGCATGCACACCTGGCGAGATACATCGAATGGACTCCAGCCAATCGACAAAACACAGTAATGTTCAATCCCGTAGGAAAACTAGAGCAGGAGAATTCCATATGAAAATTCATTATTGTTTCATATCAAGACAGATATAGTGGAATTATATCTTTTATGCAAATCAAATACAGAACTTATCAGGAAAGGAATTGGAATCATAATAATTGGGTGAAAATAGAGTTAACGTTGTGTTAGAAAAGTAGATAGTTTGACACCTTTGTAACCAACAACAGAACCAGGGGCATCTGCCATTGAATTCTCCATCCCGAAGAATGGTAACCCCCTTGAACAGTGTATATTGCCCCCGTCTTTTCGTCCTTAATTTTAACGCTAGAGGAACCTAGAGAGAAAGAAACAAGCCAATTGCACATAAATTAAATTAGTTTAGATACTATTTCCTCCAACCCATAATATAACATGTGCGTGCAATTTAAGATTCAATTTTTAAAACATTTAACTAGCAATCAATATAACATGAATTAAATTTTATTTATTGAAAATAATATCATTCAATTGACATTTGAATTTAGGTTATATTTTTATTGGTATAAACCTTATACAATATGAGAAATTATAAGCTACTCCCTCAATTCCAAAATATAAGGCACAATCACCCTTAATCCAAAGACCAAGAAATAATTATTATCATCTTGTAGTTTGGATCATCCTAATAAATACTAATGCATGCATCCAATAGGATTAGATAACATGAGAGTAGATGATTTAAAAAAGTAATAATTTAATGGAGAAGATGTCATAATTAATTGCATGCTTGCATGTATACCTTATATTATGGAACATCTAAGAAAAGCGGTTGTGCCTTATATTATAGAATGGAGGGAGTAAAAATTAATTATGGAGACTGTGCCGAGTTTGATCATGCCTTATATTATATAAGCTAAAATATAGATAAGTGACACACTAGTAAATATTAGGAAAGAAATACGAGCCTATGTAAATGACGGTAAATGTATTATCCCCCTCCCGCTCAACTTTCCAGCCGTGCATGCCTTCACTCTTTTGTATGGCCACTAATCCTTATCTCCTAGGGATGGAGTGCGAACAGCGGATAGTAGTTGACGGACAGCGGCGGCAGCGGTTCCAGTGACTACAGCTTTGGTGGTGGCATTGGTGATTGCGATGGCAGCAGCTAGTTACATGGGCTAATGCTGATGAGATAATCACATTTTGTGAAAGGACATGTCATGTTTTGTGTGAGGAACAAGTGATTTAATTATGAGCAAATCACTGAAGATTAAATCAATTTCTTAGAGATAAGGAACAATCTATAGGAAAATTATAAAATATTAAATTTCCAAAACCTAGGAAATTAAAGCAAAATATAAGATGTGAATGGTTGCGTTTGAGGGTCTCTAGTTGGGCTTGGCAGCTAGAGATAAAATCAAATCGAAGAAAAATAGGCACTGATTTTACCTTGCATTAGAATTGGACTAGTTAGGAACTTCCGATGTTCAAATTGGAATTTCACATCGAGCTCTTGATGATCCCAAAAGTCAGAAGTTTCGACAAGTTCCATTCAGAACTTCCGGTTTTTCTTCTTATTATTAATTAAATGTTGTATTTCTGCACTATTTTCTTCTTCCAACCCAACAAGAAATTAGAACTAGGTGGAAGTGCACCTGCAATTTTTTTTATCAGAGACAAGTTCTGATTTTGCCCTGCTATTTCTTCAAATTACTAACCAGGCCAACTGCTACCTGTGTCATCACCAATGAGCTCCAGTTCGCACCAATATGCCCAAGAGATTTCTCATCTGAATATGATTATTGGAGCGCTGTTGGTCGTGCCTAAAAATTGGGAGAGGGTTTTGGTACTTGTTAGAGAGCTTTGTCTTTGACTTATGTTATAGAGTAAATCTCACTTAACCATGAATATTATTATGATCTAAGTGTACAAAATCACACGATTTTTGTCATGTAACACGTAACTTTAGATACTCTGGCCATAAAGTTTCAGAAAACCATGGTATTGATCATTTTGACTTTGATCAACCACACTTTTGAGTTCTACAATCACATCTTAATTAACTTTATGAGTGTTTTATCCATTATAAATGTTATATGCATGTATGTAAAGCTTTTTTAAATATGAATATAGGAGTATATAAAAATGGTTAACGGTGCGGTTTTCTAAAATTTTAGAACTATAATTTTTGAAGTTATATGTCATGTATTAAGATTCTTATGGTTTTGTGTAACTTGGACCATATATAATATAATAGATGGGGTTTTACGAAATTTAACTTTAGGAACATGTTTATAGGACTCTTGGAGATGCTCTTATTAGGAATCTTAGTAGCTTTTCTAACAGGACTTAAATAGTAAATATCAAAACAACGGAGGCAGTGTTGCTAAGTAAAAGTGTCAAGCTAATAATGTCTTCCCTTGCCTTTGGTCGTGAATTGTGCTCAATTCACTCCCCTATCAGTCCGCGGTTTCGTTTTGCATGACGAACCGTATCCGTTTTAGTTCATGAGACCGTTTCCGTTCTTTTCCTAAAATGGCACCGCATTGAATTTCCTTTTCAGGAAAGTCCTAGTCTCCCCTTGTTTCCTTTTCCCCTCCCCCTCTCCCCCTCAGCCGTGCACCTCCCCCTCCTCCCGTGCACGCGCTACCCTCCCCATTTGCCGAGTCCGATTCACTCCCCTCCTCCCAATCCTACTCCCCCTAGGACTCCACCTTTTCTAATCTAGTCCTCCCCTATATAAGTGATCCCTCCCCTGCTTTTTTTCCTTTTCCAACTCAATAGCCTAGCGAGAGGTGGGTGTGCTAGTTAGCGGTAGTTATATGTGGACCCCCGTTTTTGTAACAGGAATCAATCGTGTAGACAGTACCATTTCCCTGGATCAAGTAGTCTGGTACACACGAATTCATAGCTGAAATACCGAGTACACATACACGAATGTCCTAGGACGAGTTATTACATCAAAGCCCGCAGGCGTTGTCTTAAATCATCGGACCGAAAGGTCCGGAATACATTCAAAAACAGAATAGGTAAGGCAGCGGAAATGGAGGCAGCGGCACGCCATTGCCACAGGCAACGACCGTATCTAAGACCTATTGGACCCCATCGTCTTCATCTCCCTCCTGATAATAGGCATAGGGATCTTCCGACGCTTCATCTCCAGTCTCTGATTAAGTTTGTATATAGCAAGGGTGAGTACCAACCGTACTCAACAAGTCATCACAGCAACAATGCATATGACAGGGATATTTGAAGGATGGTTATGGTTCTTTTGCGTAAAGCAAGCTTTATAATTCTTTTCACAACCCTAAGACCTAGCATAGACTGATCAGGTTTTAATACCAGTGTTCATATTAGACAATGACGGTTCTGTCCACCATCCATTGTGATCCCAAGGATGGCTTCCCGCCATTGAGTCGTCATGGTTTTCTGAGGACGTCCACATTCCCTACTCTCAGGAAGTGGCTCCATCAGCATAAAAATCATCATGCAATAACCCATCCCACACTAGTTAAGAATTTAGAGTCTAGCCAAGTGTAATACACGTCCCGGTGCTCAATAACCGCGAGCACGGCTATTCGAATAGATTTGGTTTACTCACACTGCAGTGGATGTACACTTTACCCGCACTCCGCGACTGCCCAACACATGAGCCTCGTCCCAACACATGAGACGCGTCACGGCAAAGCTTTTCGATAACCTCGCATTGGCAGTACCCGCTCCATGAACTTTACATCCTCATACACTCTAGGCGTACGCGGTTTCTAGCAGTGTGAGGAGTTCTGGCGCACCCGGGAAAGAAGGACTCACACATGCATTAAGTTAATTAGGTTTAAATTCTCACGTGGCAGTCCTACCGATGGCGACACCACTGTAGACACCCGCCTCGCGGTTCTACCAATGGCTGACCCACCGTAGAGCCCCTGCCTCACACATCAAGAAACCACTATGCATGGATACTGCCTCTGCTCAGCTATCTATTCCGCTAGGTCTATACCCATACGAGAAGTGCGGTTGTACGGGGGTCGTTTCATGCTTAACTTCATGGCTCGGTCCTTAATTGACCGGGGACGGTACTAGCCTTTTCCGGATACCACCCAAATCCTCCGTCCGCCCCAGTCGAAAACATTTGTTTGATTTTATTTCTCTTTTCACAAATCATGTCATCAACATCATGGCACTGTGGCGCTCATGCCTCCACATGCCGTTTCTCAATTACCTTCCCAAAGGTAATTACCCAAGCATATAGCATTTGATAAATATGAGTATGCACAATTCTAGAATAGCATTGCTAAGCAAGTGTCATAATTGACCAGGGACTTATACGTAAACATGGTTACGAAGGAAATAAGGGTAAACAATAATCAAGGCATGGCATAATCTCAAGTGGGATGTATATTATTGCATGCAAATTTTATTTGTAAACAAAATAATTTCGCAATTGGGATCAACATGTTCAAGGGATAGTGATGACTTGCCTTGCTCAAGGTCTTGCGGGTCTTGGCCTTCACCTGGATCTGCAACTCCCTCGGGCTCTATAGTTACGTGCGAAAATTGATTTGAATTCGGTTAGAATTCAAATAAAACTCCAAATAAATCCAAATAGAAGTCGAATGCGAAAACCGATTCTTTTTATTGACTTTACTATTTGCGAATTAGGGCCAACCCAATTTCGATTTATATATATCCTAAATTATTTTTACGGTGTAAATATTTTGTTACTATAAGTTTTTGATTTAATCAACCCGAGCACTGCATTCAAATAATAAGTTGGAAATTCATATCGCGATCTTAAATATTGGATGGAATCCAAAAATTATCGTATAATATTATACGATTTAATTTAGTTTATGCCTAAACGATTAAATATACATACGGCTAAAATCCCTATTAATTAAATCCGAACTCTCACCGTGAATCGATTATTTACAGAGATTACCCACAAATAACCTATAATAATCTATAAGAATTCATCTAATTGTTTTAGTTATTAATTTTACTTTCGCGAATTGATTTCTTATAAAAATTACCAAGGATAATCTACATTTTATATTAAATTTTGCAATTCTACATTTATAATTAATCTATAATTAAATCCTAATTATTTTAAATTTTTCTAACTTCTTTTTCCCCTCTCTCTCTCTCTTTTTCTTTTTCTTCTCTCTCTCTCTTTTTCTTTTCTCCTCTCTCTCTCTCTTTTCTTTTTCCTTCCTCTCTCTCTCTCTTTCTTTTTCCTCTCTCTCTTTTTCTTTTCTCTCTCTCTTTTTCTTTTCTCTCCTCTCTCTCTCTCTCTCTCCCGGCTCCTTCTCTCTTCCTCTCTTCTTTTCTCCCCTCTCTCTCGGCTTCACTCTCCCTCTCTCCCTTTCCCTCGGCTTTCTCTCCCTCTCTCTCGGCTTTCTCTCCCTCGCTCTCCCCACCCGAGGCGACGGCGACGGCGATGAACGCAAGGGGAAGGCGGCGGCTTACCGACGGCGGCGGCGGCGACGGCGGCGCACGGCGGTGATGCACGGCGGGGCGGCTTTGAGGCGACGGCGCGGCGGCTTTGAGGCTACGGCGCGGCGGCTTCGATGGTGGCGATGCGGCGGCACGACGACGGCGCGGTGGAGAAGGAGAAGAGGGGAAAGAGATGGATGGGGATGGTGTGGAGTGGAGGAGGGGAGGGCCGGGATTTATAGGGGAAGAGGGGGGGGAAAAAGGAGAGGGGCGGCGGCGGCTGCGCGGGCGCGAGGCGACGAAGGGGACGGGCGGGCGGCACGGCGGTATGGGAAGGCAGGGCGACGTGCGGGTGGACGAGATGGGCGCGCGGCGCGGTGGCAAAAAGGAGGGGACAAGGCGACGTGCGGGCGGGCGACGACGACGCGGCGACGTGACGGGGAGGCCGAGCGGGCTCGAGGCGACAACGATGCGTGCGGCGCGGCAACGGGACGGGGAGGCAAAGCGGCGGCATGACGGGACGACGAGACGACGAGACGACGAGACGACGAGATGGGGCGGCGCGGCGCGTGGGGAGACAAAGCGGCGCGGCGCGCGGGACGGGCGGCGGTGCGGGGCTCGAGGCGACGGCGGGGCGCGCGGCGCGGCGACACGGGTGCGAGGGTGAGGGTCGGCGTGCGGCGACATGACGGGCGACGTGACGCGGCTCGGGGCGGCAGCGGCCCGCGCGGCGCGGCAGCGGCGGTGTGCAGCGGCGACGATGGTGTGGCGTGATGATGGCGACGGCGATGGGAAGGCGGAGCGGCGCGTGGGTGGCAGAGGAGGGTTAGGGGACCACGACGCGCGCGCGGCGGCGGCAATGGCGCGCGGTGCGGGCTCCGGGCGGCGCGGGGAGGCGCGCGGCGCGCGGGGCGCGAGGTAGAGGAGAGGGCCGGGTTAGGGAACCCCGTCGAACACCTTGCGGCCAATGAACAGTGCCATTTTCATATTTTCCCGATTTTAGCCCATTTTCCATTTAAATTTAATTTTGCAATTTCTAAATGTTGTAAAATTGATTTTTATTCATTATGTGTGTTATTCCAATTATTGAATTCACCCTAGATTAATTTTACTCATATTTCATTTATTTATTCGAATTTTTAATTAGTGTTAAATCTTATTCCACTGCGTTCAGATTTAATTGATACAAATATGATCGCGATAATATTTTATTTATCGCTATCCTCACCTAATCTCTATTTTAAATTATATTTATTTTACACGGATAGGTTCAATCTATTTATTCCATAAATAGTAAATTGAGATTCGGCACAATATTAATCTAATCGTTTAATTAAACTCCCACGCATTCTTGTTTATATATAAAGCCTAAATTGGTTGATATGACCATTGTTCTATATGAGTGATTTTCATGTCATGAGGAACTCGGCGAAATGTTCTAACTATCAATCTATATATTCTGGTGAATTACTTATTTATAAACACGATCATTACAGTGGGGATCATCATTTCATGTGTTCTTATATTTCATGTGAGACTGGATTCAAATGAATTAGATTTGATTTCACTATTTCTTTTAGCTAATCATGGTATCAAGCCATCAGCATGGTTCGAATATTTAATATTTGATTTATGATTTATAATAGAAATTAATATTTTATTTGGCTTGCTTTCTTGTGCACTAATGTATTCTTGTATCATATATTTATTGTTCAGGTGTACGCCATTAATTTGATTCTCCATTGTTATAATTTATATTTGGCAAGCAATGACAACCATAACACCCAGCATGATGCAAAAGTTTTAAAAAGTTCGAAATTTTAGTGATTTTTATTGTCTTGAATTTTCAGGATGTTACAAACCTACCCCCCTTAAAGGAATCTCGTCCCCGAGATTTAGTGGGACTACGGAGACATTAAACTATTTTGGCTTAATTATTGTTCGACAACAACATGCTAATCGAAGGTTGAAACTCCAGGGTCTTCGTGGCTTTCGGATGAGCAAAGCGAAGCGACACTCTTTGTACTTCCGCCGTCTTGGTCAGCAACGGACTTAGTTGACAGTCTTGTGGCACATGGTCCATCTTTCCGCAAAGGAAGCACGTGATCTTCGTTGTAGGGCATTCTCCGTTTGTATGGTCTTCGTCACAGTAGGGGCATTGAGTAACGCAATTACTACCGTAGTGTCCTATCTCTCCGCAACGACTACATGCCTTAACCTTCAAAACTTCTTTGGATGGGTCTGGAACTCTATCCTCTTCCGGGCTGATCTGTGAAGGCAGTGTTTCTTGTTCTTCATTGGTGTCTTGAGTACAGCCTATCGCATAATGTCCAAATTGTCCACAAGAAAAACAACAGCCATCTCTCTTTCGTTGCCATAGTTGTAGCTCTTCAACTTCTTCAGGCAAATCACCGATTTCTATTCCCATTTTACTGAGATCAAGTTCAGCATATGTTATTAGTGATGACGCTTTTCTTTTCCGTTCTCCTTTCCACCAATGCTGTGTAGTTCTTTGTCTAGGAAATGGTTGATACGGAAGTTTTGGATTCCCTGAACAGGGCACTGGCGTTGGTAATATTCCTGGTCTTATATTGCATATTGGGTGCCAAGGCAAATTCCTTCTCGGTCCAACTCTCAACCTTCTTTGGGGGCATTTATTGGCATAATGTCCTTTCTCACCACAACCGAAACATGTGACATTTGTCTTCCGTCTTGCCGTAATCAGATGGCAGCTTCCATTTGCAGGGTATTGCTTTAGGTGATTTAGATTGATGGTGTAGCCTTCAGGCTTTAGTGAGGCTTGGACTTGTTCTTTGTCACTGGAAGCTTGGGGAGGATCTTCAAAGGGTAACATGGGCTGGTTTATTCCCACATTTTGGGGGTCTTGTAAGTTGGAGGAATTCTCGTTTCTCGGTGTTAGTTGTTCCATCATCTTCTCATCCTATGGTAGGCTTATTTTGTTTAGAAGTTAGTAGGTTAAAGGTTAGTAAACTATTATTCTTGGCATCAATAGTAGCATGACAATGCTGAATTGTTGTTTTTGCACTTCCTCTATTCAATCCTTCGTTCCTTAACACATTATAAATCTTGTCTACGACTTACTGTCATACGGTGCTGAATATACTCAAAATTCCTTGTATAAGGGTGAATAGAACTTGATATGTTGTATTCCTTATCCATATTTTCACAAGTTATTTGATTCTCTTGAGGTTTCTCCACATAGGCTACCCCCCTTAAAATAAGAAATTTTGAAAGCAATTTAAAAGAAGATATGCTTTTGCGTTCACAAAGTAGATTTTTTTTTTTATTATTCATCAAAATGATTTTGCACAAATATCCTTTCGAAGTGATGTTTGCAAAACATTTAAAATTTTCAAGAGATGCATTTTCTCACCAAATATAATTTGAAAATATATTTTTCAAGCAAGATTTTGTATAATCATACATATGTTTAACAAAAAGCAACATGGCAACTAAAAACTTTTGTAATCAATTTTTCCTTCAAAACAACATTTGATTTTATTTCGCAAAAGAAAACTATTGCCAATAGGGCCAAGATACCATATAGTTTGTATGCATGGTTCATAGTTGAAACAACAATACTTTTGAACACCTCAAAAGAAAACTCATGAAACCCCCTTTTTTTTTTTTCTGAACTTTTTTCAGAAAGTGCAACATTTTCATATGGAAATAATCACTTAGAAACGGGTTTTCACAAAGCATTTGGAAAGGTTTCGCAATCCCCTTTTTTTTTTCTCTCTTTTTTTTTAGCAAAGCTTTAGGCAAATAGTTATTGAAATTCAACTTGGAAAACCTTTTGAAATGATGTTTTTCGAAGACATGCTCTCAAAACTTGGTTTTGAATGAAGTTCTATTTTGGAAAATTTTGCAACACATTATTTGGAATCAAAATTTCACAAATAATTTTCAGAGAAAATTTTCTTTTCAAGCTAATTTTGACCATTCCCAAAATTTAATATAATTTCAGAGCGGCTTTGGGGACAATTTTGCAATTACATAGTTTGAAACAAACATTTCCTTTCTTTTTGAAGCAATTTTTCTTTGTAAGACTATATTTCAAAATGCAAAAATTCATTTGTTTTTCAATATTTTCTAAAGACAACTCATAAAACAAAGTTTTAAGGGGATTAAATCCATATAAGTTTGACTTGTCCTTGGAATTTTGAAGCAACCCTAAAGCTAAAATCCAATAAATTCAAATCTCTTTCATCCTTCGTCCATGTACTCTTATCGAAAACATGGTTCCTTTTATTAAATTTCCATATATGCACACCATCTTATATTCCTTTTTGATCCATAATCTTCAGATCCTTGTATGTTTATGGAAACAACTTAGCATTCTTGCCGGGCTTTCTCATAGATACGCAGTTTGTTTCTTTTCTCTTTATTGTTCTTTATGAACTCCCATGTCGCAGGTAGAGCTTCTATGGTCACTAACGGCTTAGTCGAGACTTCACTTCTACTATACGAGTGTGTGACTAGAGGAAACTAGTACTAACAATAATGAGTTATCATGATTGATGAGTTAATTCCTGATATTTTCTCTCTTTTTTTTTTTTTCTTTACCTTGTTTTTCATATAACATGATGCAATCGTCTACTTTCGAGGATGAGGTTTCGGCACAATCAATAATATTCCTATAGCGTCTTAATTGTTTTCGGTTCTTATCCTAAAATTTTGAAATGTGGATGAGAATATAGAACCAATATTTTTCAATCACAAATCAAGTGGTAAAATCGCCTTGTCAAAGGAAGGGTTGAGATGTAAGGTATCAAAATATTTTTTTTTTTTTTTTTTGCATTTAAAAATATCTTTGTAAAATATAGGGTCCTTAAACTAGCGGCCATTCTATCTAGGGTCTCGTCCTATGGTCGATAGGCTCTGATACCAACCCTGTGGACCCCCGTTTTTGTAACAGGAATCAATCGTGTAGACAGTACCATTTCCCTGGATCAAGTAGTCTGGTACACACGAATTCATAGCTGAAATACCGAGTACACATACACGAATGTCCTAGGACGAGTTATTACATCAAAGCCCGCAGGCGTTGTCTTAAATCATCGGACCGAAAGGTCCGGAATACATTCAAAAACAGAATAGGTAAGGCAGCGGAAATGGAGGCAGCGGCACGCCATTGCCACAGGCAACGACCGTATCTAAGACCTATTGGACCCCATCGTCTTCATCTCCCTCCTGATAATAGGCATAGGGATCTTCCGACGCTTCATCTCCAGTCTCTGATTAAGTTTGTATATAGCAAGGGTGAGTACCAACCGTACTCAACAAGTCATCACAGCAACAATGCATATGACAGGGATATTTGAAGGATGGTTATGGTTCTTTTGCGTAAAGCAAGCTTTATAATTCTTTTCACAACCCTAAGACCTAGCATAGACTGATCAGGTTTTAATACCAGTGTTCATATTAGACAATGACGGTTCTGTCCACCATCCATTGTGATCCCAAGGATGGCTTCCCGCCATTGAGTCGTCATGGTTTTCTGAGGACGTCCACATTCCCTACTCTCAGGAAGTGGCTCCATCAGCATAAAAATCATCATGCAATAACCCATCCCACACTAGTTAAGAATTTAGAGTCTAGCCAAGTGTAATACACGTCCCGGTGCTCAATAACCGCGAGCACGGCTATTCGAATAGATTTGGTTTACTCACACTGCAGTGGATGTACACTTTACCCGCACTCCGCGACTGCCCAACACATGAGCCTCGTCCCAACACATGAGACGCGTCACGGCAAAGCTTTTCGATAACCTCGCATTGGCAGTACCCGCTCCATGAACTTTACATCCTCATACACTCTAGGCGTACGCGGTTTCTAGCAGTGTGAGGAGTTCTGGCGCACCCGGGAAAGAAGGACTCACACATGCATTAAGTTAATTAGGTTTAAATTCTCACGTGGCAGTCCTACCGATGGCGACACCACTGTAGACACCCGCCTCGCGGTTCTACCAATGGCTGACCCACCGTAGAGCCCCTGCCTCACACATCAAGAAACCACTATGCATGGATACTGCCTCTGCTCAGCTATCTATTCCGCTAGGTCTATACCCATACGAGAAGTGCGGTTGTACGGGGGTCGTTTCATGCTTAACTTCATGGCTCGGTCCTTAATTGACCGGGGACGGTACTAGCCTTTTCCGGATACCACCCAAATCCTCCGTCCGCCCCAGTCGAAAACATTTGTTTGATTTTATTTCTCTTTTCACAAATCATGTCATCAACATCATGGCACTGTGGCGCTCATGCCTCCACATGCCGTTTCTCAATTACCTTCCCAAAGGTAATTACCCAAGCATATAGCATTTGATAAATATGAGTATGCACAATTCTAGAATAGCATTGCTAAGCAAGTGTCATAATTGACCAGGGACTTATACGTAAACATGGTTACGAAGGAAATAAGGGTAAACAATAATCAAGGCATGGCATAATCTCAAGTGGGATGTATATTATTGCATGCAAATTTTATTTGTAAACAAAATAATTTCGCAATTGGGATCAACATGTTCAAGGGATAGTGATGACTTGCCTTGCTCAAGGTCTTGCGGGTCTTGGCCTTCACCTGGATCTGCAACTCCCTCGGGCTCTATAGTTACGTGCGAAAATTGATTTGAATTCGGTTAGAATTCAAATAAAACTCCAAATAAATCCAAATAGAAGTCGAATGCGAAAACCGATTCTTTTTATTGACTTTACTATTTGCGAATTAGGGCCAACCCAATTTCGATTTATATATATCCTAAATTATTTTTACGGTGTAAATATTTTGTTACTATAAGTTTTTGATTTAATCAACCCGAGCACTGCATTCAAATAATAAGTTGGAAATTCATATCGCGATCTTAAATATTGGATGGAATCCAAAAATTATCGTATAATATTATACGATTTAATTTAGTTTATGCCTAAACGATTAAATATACATACGGCTAAAATCCCTATTAATTAAATCCGAACTCTCACCGTGAATCGATTATTTACAGAGATTACCCACAAATAACCTATAATAATCTATAAGAATTCATCTAATTGTTTTAGTTATTAATTTTACTTTCGCGAATTGATTTCTTATAAAAATTACCAAGGATAATCTACATTTTATATTAAATTTTGCAATTCTACATTTATAATTAATCTATAATTAAATCCTAATTATTTTAAATTTTTCTAACTTCTTTTTCCCCTCTCTCTCTCTCTTTTTCTTTTTCTTCTCTCTCTCTCCTCTTTTCTTTTCTCCTCTCTCTCTCTCTTTTTCTTTTTCCTTCCTCTCTCTCTCTCTTTCTTTTTTCCTCTCTCTCTCTTTTTCTTTTCTCTCTCTCTTTTTCTTTTCTCTCCTCTCTCTCTCTCTCTCTCTCTCTCCCGGCTCCTTCTCTCTTCCTCTCTTCTTTCTCCCCTCTCTCTCGGCTTCACTCTCCCTCTCTCCCTTTCCCTCGGCTTTCTCTCCCTCTCTCTCGGCTTTCTCTCCCTCGCTCTCCCCACCCGAGGCGACGGCGACGGCGATGAACGCAAGGGGAAGGCGGCGGCTTACCGACGGCGGCGGCGGCGACGGCGGCGCACGGCGGTGATGCACGGCGGGGCGGCTTTGAGGCGACGGCGCGGCGGCTTTGAGGCTACGGCGCGGCGGCTTCGATGGTGGCGATGCGGCGGCACGACGACGGCGCGGTGGAGAAGGAGAAGAGGGGAAAGAGATGGATGGGGATGGTGTGGAGTGGAGGAGGGGAGGGCCGGGATTTATAGGGGAAGAGGGGGGGGAAAAAGGAGAGGGGCGGCGGCGGCTGCGCGGGCGCGAGGCGACGAAGGGGACGGGCGGGCGGCACGGCGGTATGGGAAGGCAGGGCGACGTGCGGGTGGACGAGATGGGCGCGCGGCGCGGTGGCAAAAAGGAGGGGACAAGGCGACGTGCGGGCGGGCGACGACGACGCGGCGACGTGACGGGGAGGCCGAGCGGGCTCGAGGCGACAACGATGCGTGCGGCGCGGCAACGGGACGGGGAGGCAAAGCGGCGGCATGACGGGACGACGAGACGACGAGACGACGAGACGACGAGATGGGGCGGCGCGGCGCGTGGGGAGACAAAGCGGCGCGGCGCGCGGGACGGGCGGCGGTGCGGGGCTCGAGGCGACGGCGGGGCGCGCGGCGCGGCGACACGGGTGCGAGGGTGAGGGTCGGCGTGCGGCGACATGACGGGCGACGTGACGCGGCTCGGGGCGGCAGCGGCCCGCGCGGCGCGGCAGCGGCGGTGTGCAGCGGCGACGATGGTGTGGCGTGATGATGGCGACGGCGATGGGAAGGCGGAGCGGCGCGTGGGTGGCAGAGGAGGGTTAGGGGACCACGACGCGCGCGCGGCGGCGGCGATGGCGCGCGGTGCGGGCTCCGGGCGGCGCGGGGAGGCGCGCGGCGCGCGGGGCGCGAGGTAGAGGAGAGGGCCGGGTTAGGGAACCCCGTCGAACACCTTGCGGCCAATGAACAGTGCCATTTTCATATTTTCCCGATTTTAGCCCATTTTCCATTTAAATTTAATTTTGCAATTTCTAAATGTTGTAAAATTGATTTTTATTCATTATGTGTGTTATTCCAATTATTGAATTCACCCTAGATTAATTTTACTCATATTTCATTTATTTATTCGAATTTTTAATTAGTGTTAAATCTTATTCCACTGCGTTCAGATTTAATTGATACAAATATGATCGCGATAATATTTTATTTATCGCTATCCTCACCTAATCTCTATTTTAAATTATATTTATTTTACACGGATAGGTTCAATCTATTTATTCCATAAATAGTAAATTGAGATTCGGCACAATATTAATCTAATCGTTTAATTAAACTCCCACGCATTCTTGTTTATATATAAAGCCTAAATTGGTTGATATGACCATTGTTCTATATGAGTGATTTTCATGTCATGAGGAACTCGGCGAAATGTTCTAACTATCAATCTATATATTCTGGTGAATTACTTATTTATAAACACGATCATTACAGTGGGGATCATCATTTCATGTGTTCTTATATTTCATGTGAGACTGGATTCAAATGAATTAGATTTGATTTCACTATTTCTTTTAGCTAATCATGGTATCAAGCCATCAGCATGGTTCGAATATTTAATATTTGATCTATGATTTATAATAGAAATTAATATTTTATTTGGCTTGCTTTCTTGTGCACTAATGTATTCTTGTATCATATATTTATTGTTCAGGTGTACGCCATTAATTTGATTCTCCATTGTTATAATTTATATTTGGCAAGCAATGACAACCATAACACCCAGCATGATGCAAAAGTTTTAAAAAGTTCGAAATTTTAGTGATTTTTATTGTCTTAAATTTTCAGGATGTTACATTATATGGAGGGTTTTGTGATGTGAACATCACTCCTTCGGATACACAGAACAATCCTCCAAAACCATCTCTTTCCGGGTGCCTCCCCCACCAGCGAGCAAGCGACCAGCTGCGTCCGGAGTTTCTACAGCGCCAAAACCACCTCCCCCATGACTAGCAGAGTCAGGTAAAAGTTCTTTGCAGGTACCTGCCAAGACTGCCTCATCCATCGCCTCGATGGGACGCATTCAGTGCCACCGTTGCTAGGGGTTTGAGCATGTGCAGAAAGATTGCCCTAGTCAACGGGCATAGGTTGCTATAGAAGATGGCTACGTCACCACCTCCGACGTTGAAGATGATGAGGAAGAGGAGGAAGAAGAAGTTGAGGATGAGGGTAGTGATGTCTTTGGTCATGATGACACAACGGCCTACAGGACCATCATTGTATAGCAGGTGCTCAGCACGCAGGTACAGCAACCTGAGAGGTTGCAACGCCATAATTTGTTTCAGATTTTCTTCGTCATCAACAACCGTCGTGCACGTGTGATCATTGATGGAGGTAGCTGCAACAATTTGGTGAGTGATGATTTGGTCAAGAAGCTTGGCTTGACCACACGCACACATCCACATCCTTACCATATTTAGTAGTTAAACGATTCCGGAAGAGCAAAGGTAACACAAGTTTGTAGGGTTTCGTTTTCCATTGAGACATATGCAGATTCTGTTGATTGTGATGTAGTTCCTATGCAAGTTTGTCGACTTTTGTTGGGTCATCCTTGGGAACATGATAATGATGCTACACACCATGGTAGGAGTAATAAATACACTTTTGTGCATAATGGAAAGAAAATTACATTGGTACCTTTGACCCCTGCTGAAATTGCAAAGAGGGATGTACTTAGAACAAATTTATGATCAATGGTGGATTTGTATATAGAGCTAACCGTCTATGCATTCCAGTTGGTTCCGTTCGCCTTTTCTTGGTATAGGAAGCGCATGGAGGAGGGTTGACGGGACATTTTGGAGCTAAGAAGACGGAAGATGTTTTGGCCTTGTATTTCTTTTGGCCAAGGATGAGGAGAGTTGTTGAGAGGTTCGTGGCATGTTGCACCACTTGTCAGAAAGCTAAGTCTCGTTTTAATCCACATGGTTTGTATATGCCTCTTCCTATACCTTCTATTCCTTGGGTAGATTTTTCTATGAACTTTGTTTTGGGATTGCCTAGGACTAAGAGGGTTAGGGATAGCATTTTTGTTGTGGTGGATCGTTTTTCTAAGATGGCACATTTCATACCATGTCATAAAAGTGATGATGCTATTCATATTGCTGATCTGTTTTTTCATGAGATTGTTCGCTTGCATTGTATGACTTCTATTATTGTTTCAGATCGCGATGCAAAATTCTTAAGTCATTTTTGGCACACACACACTATGGAACAAGTTGGGTACAAAGCTATTGTTTTCTACAATAAGTCACCTACAAATAGATGGACAAACGCAGATAGTCAACCATACTTTGGGTACCCTGTTGAGGGCTATTTTGAAGAAACATTTGAAGATGTGAGAAGAATGTTTGCCTCATGTGGAGTTTTCATACAATCGGGCAAGACATTCTACTACCAAGGTAAGTCCTTTTCAGGTAGTATATGGTTTCAACCCTCGTGCTCCTATTGATATCTTGCCTTTACCTACTAGTGAGAAGGTTCACAATGATGCTAAGGCACGTGTTGAATTTATTTTGAAAATGCATGAGACAACTAAGCACAATATTGAAAAGATGACTGAAAAGTATAGAATTGCTAATAGTAAAGGTAGGCAAGAAATGAAGCTTGAACCAGGTGATTTAGTTTGGTTACACTTGAGAAAGGATAGATTTCCAGAATTGAGAAAGTCTAAGTTGATGCCTCGCGTGGATGGTGTAACACCCTGAAAATTTGACCAATAAAAACAAAACCCTAAAAATATGGACCTTCGAAAACTTTTCAAATAAATTGCATCATGCCGATCTTATTCGCCTTTTATTTGGATTTGATTTCGAAGTCGTTAATCGTGAGTAAAGAATAATTAATTAGGAATAAACCCTAGAAGTAAATTGGTAAAATAAATATAATTTAAAATGAAGATTAGGTGTGGATAGAAATAAATAAAATATATTTGTGAACATATTTGTATCAATTAAATTTAAATGCGAGGGAATAAGAATTTACACTAATTAAAGATTCAAATAAATAATACAAATAAAATATGAGTAAAATTTATCTAGAGTGGATTCAATAGTTGGAATAACACACATAATGAATAAAAATCAATTTTACAACATTTAGAAATTGCGAAATTAAATTTAAATGGAAAATAGGCTAAAATCGGGAAAATCGGAAATGTCACTGTTCATTGCCCGCAAGGTGTTCGACAGGGTCCCCTAACCCGGCCCCCTCCTCTGCCCCGCGCGCCGCGCGCCGAGTCCCGCGCCGCCCCGAGCCCACACCGCGCGCCATCGCCGCTGTCGCCATTTCGTCACCGCTGCTGTGCCGTCGCGCCATCGTCGCCGCCGCGCGCGCGTCGCCGTCCCGTCGCCCCGCGCGCCGCGCCGCTCTGCCTCCCCGCACGACCCGCCGTCGCCTCCCCATCCCATCGCCGTCGCCATCATCACGCCGCGCACCGCCGCTGCAGCGCCGTGCGGGCCGCTGTCGCCCCGAGCCCGCGCCACACGGCCGTCATGTCGCCGCACGCCGACCCTCACTCCTCGCGCCTGCGTCGCCGCGCCGCGCGCATCGCCGTCGTCTCGAGCCCCGCGCGCCGCGCCGCCCTGCCTCCCTGTCCCGTCGCCGCGCCGCGCACGTTGCTGTCGGCTCAAACCCCGCACCGCCGCCCCGTCTCGTCGTCACGTCGCCGCGTCGTCACGTCGCCCGCCCCGCACGTCGCTTTGCCCCCTCCTTTATGCCGCCGCGCCGCGCGCTCGTCCCGCACGTCGCCCTGCCCCCATGCCGCCGCGCCGCACGCCCGCTCCCTCGTCGCCTCGCGCCCCGCGCAGCCCCGTCCCGCACGTCGCCATTAAAGCCGCCGCCGCCCCTCTCCTTTCCTCCCTCCCCGTGCCCTATAAAGCCGAGCCCCCCCCTTCTCCTCCGCCCCACACCCATCCCCCATCTTTCCCCTCTCTTTCCCCTTCTCCACCGCGCCATCGTCGTGCTGCCGCGTCGCCGGATTCGTGTCGCCGTGCCGCCGCCTCCGGGTGCCACGCCGTGCGCCGTCGTCGTTGCCGCCTTTGTCACAGCCGCCGTCGTCGCCGCCGCCACCGTGGTGAGCCGCTGCCCCCCCCCCCTTAGGTCGTCGATGCCGCGGGTAGGCGGAGAGCCGCGAGAGAGAGCAAGAAAGGGAGAGCCGAGGGAGAAGAAGAAGAAAGGAGAAGGAGAGAAAAGAAGAGAGAAAGAGAGAGGAAGGAGCCGGGAGAGAGAGAGAGAGGAAAAAGAAAAAGAGAGAGAGAGAGGAGGAAAAAGAAAAAGGAAAAAAGAAAAGAAAAGAGGAAGAGAGAGAGAAGGAAACAGAGAGAGAGAGGAAAGAAAAATAAGAGAAAAAGGGAAAAGAAAAGAGAGAAAAGGGGAGAGAAAAAGAAAAGAAAAGAAAAAAATAAATAAATAGGAATTAGAGGGGGGTTAGAAGGTTTGGAAAGTTTAAAATAAATTAGAATTTAATTATAGATTAATTATAATCGTAGAATTGCAAAATTTAATATAAAATATAGATTATTCTTGGTAATTTCTATAAGAAATCAATTCGCGGTGGTAATTTAGATATAATTAATGACTAAAAACAATTAGATGAATTCTTATAGATTTTTATAGATTATTTGTGGGTAATCTCTATAAGTAATTGATTCACGGTGAGAATTCGGATTTAATTCCTAGGAATGCTAGCCGTGTATGATATTTAATCGTTTAGTCATAGACTAAATTAAATCGTATAATATTAAAAGATAATTTTGGACTTTGTCCGATACTTGGCTCGCAATGGAAATTTTTTTTTAAACGGATGTAACACCCGGACTAATTAAATTAAAAACTTACGATAACAAAATATTTATACCATAAAAATAATTTAGGATATATAAATCGAAATTGGATTGGCCCTAGTTCGCGAATAGTAAAGTTAATAAAAAGAATCGATTTTCGCATTCGACTTCTATTTGGATTTATTTGGATTTTTATTTGAATTCTAACCGAATTCAAATCAATTTTCGCACGTAACTATAGAGCCCGAGGGAGTTGCAGATCCAAGTGAAGGCCAAGACCCGCAAGACCTTGAGCAAGGCAAGTCATCACTATCCCTTGAACATATTGATCCCAATTGCGAAATTGTTTTGTTTACAAATAAAATTGCATGCAATGATGAATATCCTACTTGCGATTATGCCATGCCTTGATTATTGTTTACCCTTAAATCTTTGTAACCATAAATACGTATGGGTCCCTAGTCAATCATGACAATTGCTTAGAAATGCTATTTTAGAATCATGCATACTCATATTTATCAAAGGCTATATGCTTGGGCAATTACCTTTGGGGAGGTAATTGAGATGCGGCATGTGGAGACATGAGCGCCACATTGCCATGATGTTAATGACACGATTTGTGAAATGAGAAATAAAATTTAACAAATGTTTTCGACTGGGGCGGACGGAGGATTTGGGTGGTATCCGGAAAAGGCTAGTACCGTCCCCGGTCAATTAAGGACCGAGCCATGAAGTTAAGCATGAAACGACCCTCGTACAACCGCACTTCTCGTATGGGTATAGACCTAGCGGAATAGATAGCTGAGCAGAGGCAGTATCCATGCATAGTGGTTTCTTGATGTGTGAGGCAGGGGCTCTACGGTGGGGCAGCCATTGGTAGAACCGCGAGGCGGGTGTCTACAGTGGTGTCGCCATCGGTAGGACTGCCATGTGAGAATTTAAACCTAATTAACTTAATGCATGTGTGAGTCTTTCTTTCCCGGGTGCGCCAGAACTCCTCACACTGCTAGAAACCGCGTACGCCTAGAGTGTATGAGGATGTAAAGTTCATGGAGCGGGTACTGCCAATGCAAGGTTATCGAAAAGCTTTGCCGTGACGCGTCTCATGTGTTGGGACGAGGCTCATGTGTTGGGCAGTCGCGGAGTGCGGGTAAAGTGTACATCCACTGCAGTGTGAGTAAACCAAATCTATTCGAATAGCCGTGCTCGCGGTTATTGAGCACCGGGACATGTATTACACTTGGCTAGACTCTAAATTCTTAACTGTGTGGGTCGGGATATTGCATGATGATTTATATGCTGCTGGAGCCACTTCCTGAGAGTAGGGAATGTGGACGTCCTCAGAAAACCATGACGACTCAATGGCGGGAAGCCATCCTTGGGATCACAATGGATGGTGGACAGAACCGTCATTGTCTAATATGAACACTGGTATTAAAACTTGATCAGTCTATGCTAGGTCTTAGGGTTGTGAAAAGAATTATAAATCTTGCTTTGTGCAAAAGAACCATAACCATCCTTCAAATATCCCTGTCATGTGCATTGTTGCTGTGGTGACTTGTTGAGTACGGTTGGTACTCACCCTTGCTATACACAAACTTAATCAGAGGCTGGAGATGAAGCGTCGGAAGATCCCTATGCCTATTATCAGGAGGGTGATGAAGACGATGGGGTCCAATAGGTCTTAGATACGGTCGTTGCCTGTGGCAATGGCGTGCCGCTGCCTCCATTTCCGCTGCCTTACCTATTCTGTTTTTGAATGTATTCCGGACCATTCGGTCCGATGATTTAAGACTATGCCTGCGGGCTTATGATGTAATAACTCGTCCTAGACATTCGTGTATGTGTACTCGGTATTTCAGCTATGAATTCGTGTGTACCAGACTACTTGATCCAGGGAAATGGTACTGTTTACACGATTGATTCCTGTTATAAAAACGGGGGTCTACAGAGCTGGTATCAGAGCCATACGACTGTAGGAAAAGACCAAAAGGCGCCCCACCCCTTTTCTAAGTTGGCCAAGGGAGAAATTCCCACTTAGTAATACTTTCAAAAATAAAAACGCTATGTTTACAAAACTCGGTACGATTTTCATCTTACTCTTAACTATTTTCTCTACAAAATAAGTTTTACTCTTAGCTGACCTTGGGTTTTTCTTAAAATTAGATGGCAGATCAGGATTCACCCGCCGCTTGGGAAATGAGCGTACCCCGCTCGGAGGGTTACGTCATCAAGCTACACCGGCTGATGAGGCGTCTGCGATACCCCAGCTCTCCGATCTACCGAGTGAGGCCGTGTGGATCTGTTTGGGAGGCTCGGGTCGAGGTTCACACGCGAGTTCCTCCAGAGTTAGACTACAGCTTTCCGACACGACACCGTCGCGACCTACCAGAGACCGCGATGCAGGATGCAGCACGGGAGGCCTTCCTCCGACTTAGCTCTATCCACCGAGCTGAGTTGGCGAGTACTGAGTTTGCTCACCACCCATTTCGAGAGGAGAGCAACTCTGTCTGCACAGTTCAGGACACGCCTTGCTGCTACAACCCGATAGTGACCCGACTGTCACGATGGGCTGAGGCAGCAGACGACTTTTACGAGGAGGCCCTGTTAGAGATCGACGACCAGCAGAGGCGTGTGGGGGAGTTAGAGACCGAGGTGACTGACCTCACAGCGCAGCAGCTTCAGCTGGAGGAGGAGCACCAGACTTGGGACAGTGAGATAGACTCACTGAAGGCACAGCTTCAGGCCCACGGCGACCAGTTCCAGCAGTTATCCGATCAGTACAACGAGCGCCGCGGGATGATGGATACGCTTGAGGAGCAGCTGAGGGAGAGTCAGGAGCACGTCAGTCAGCTGGAGGCGCAGCTTCGAGCAGCCACGGCCAGCACCACAGGAGCTTCTACTTCCACAGCAGTAGGGCGTGACCGCTACTTTTTCCTCACCCCGCCATACCCACCAGCATTCCACGCTCTTTTGGGAGAGGCTGGCATGTTGGCTACTGAGTCAGCACCTTACTTGGTGGACCCGACAGTGACACCGCCACCAGCCCCGGAGATTGTGCACACTCCACAGATCCCTATACCTTCTCCACAGCTGGGTTCCAGTTTGGAGACCCCGATCCAGGTCGACTCCGAGACAGGGGGAACCGACGTCGAGCCAGACACCACTGATTCTTCAGAGGATGAGATCCCTGTTCCCCGCATCACCTTCCTCGGAGGCCCTCGCACCCTCAGCACTGCTCGCAAGAGCACACGACCTCCGGGCAAGAAGCCCAAGCCTGATTCGGAGGCCACTACTTCCGAGCCGTGGGGACTCAGGTTTGCCCGTGCCAGCGACCACCCTCTACCTGCCCCAGGATCCTGCGGATGGTTGGACGACTAGACCAGAGGATGATTGCAGCTTCGATCTCGCTCCAGATGGGTTCTTTTAGGATAGTATGCGAGACACACCCCCACCCCTTACCTAGATTAACGAGTAGTTTGATGGTTAGTTTGATGTACCTGTTGGGTGAACCTTATTTGGACTGCGTATGTATGCAGTCGATTGCATCATGATTTATGTACTATTTGTGGAACTCTGTGATGTTATTTATGATATTATTGCTGTTGTGTTATAAATGAGTTTATTCCACCAAGCTTGCAAAACAAAGTTCACACCAAAACAACTCCCTTAATGGGATAAAACCATAAGAACTAGTTAGAAAATTAGGATACTTACTTAATCGGCCTACACAGATGGCAAGCCGACGTAGGGCGTCGACCAGCAATGAAGAAACTTCGACACCTGACCTAACCACCCTGGCCGGAGTTATGGCCACTCAAACCCAACTTCTACAAGCCATTGCAAACAACCAAGGCAACCGCGGAGGATCAAGCTTTGGAGAATTCATGAGGACCAAGCCACCCACGTTCGCAACGGCAGACGAGCCTATGGAGGCGGAAGATTGGCTGCGTATCATCGAGAAGAAACTGACCCTTGTCCGGGTACGCGAAGCCGACAAGGTGATCTTCGCAGTAAACCAACTGGAGGGACCCGCTGGTGATTGGTGGGATACCTACAAGGAAGCTCGGGAAGAGGATGCTGGAGAACCCACCTGGGAAGAGTTCACTGCAGCATTCCGCGAGAACTTCGTACCTGCTGCGGTAATGCGTATGAAGAAGAACGAGTTCAGAAGGCTGCGACAAGGGAACACAACGGTGCAGGAATATCTGAACCGATTTACTCAGTTGGCCCGCTATGCAGTAGGAGATCTTGTAGATGAAGAAGAAAAGATCGACAAGTTCATAGAAGGGCTGAATGATGAGTTGCGAGGACCTATGATTGGGCAAGACCATCAGAGCTTCCAGAGCCTGATCAACAAAGTTGTTAGGTTGGAAAATGATCAGAGGACTGTAGAACACAATCGCAAGAGGAGGCTTGCTATGAATCGCACACCTCAGGGAGCGCCTCAGCGACTCAAGGGAGCCACTTCGTCTGGGTGGAAGCCCCCTATTGTGGCAACCAACCGCCCTGCTGCACCTAGCAATTTCAACAGGCCACTTGCGACTCAGAACCGCACCCCTGCACCAACTCTGGCTGCCCCTGGGGCCAGGAGGCATGTGGACTGCTTCAATTGCGGGGAGTATGGGCACTACGCCAACAATTGCCCTCATCCACGCAAGACTCCTGTCCGTACTGGCGCCAATGCGATCACTGTTCGTGGGACCACTGCCCCTGCTGTCGGACGAGGCCTGTTCAAGACTCCACAAACGAACAGGACCGCTACAGGATTTGGGCGCGGACAAGTGAACCATGTCCGAGCTGAAGAGGCCCAGGAAGATCAGGGCGTACTAATGGGTATGTTCTCTATCAATTCTACCCCGGTTAAAGTCCTTTTCGATTCTGGTGCACCGCATTCATTCATATCTTTGAAGGCTAGTCAAAGGCACAACTTAACTCTAGTGAGACTTAGAAAACCTATGATAGTACACTCACCTGGGGGCGAGATAACTGTGAGTCATGCTTGCATAGATGTACCTGTCCGTCTTAGGGATGTGGTGTTCCCCTCCAACCTTATGGTTTTGATACCCCAGACCCTGGATGTCATATTGGGGATGGATTGGTTAACAAAGAACAGAGGGGTAATCGACTGCAGACGTAGGGAAGTTACCCTGACCACACCTTGGGGGTCGGACATGAGAGCAACGATGGATCAAGATCCTAGACTAACCGAACGTGCCGGAGGCATATTTACCATGCTACCTCTGAAAGGAATGCCTATAGTGCAACGATTTGCCGATGTGTTTCCAGAAGATTTACCTGGGATGCCACCAGATCGTGATATAGAGTTTATTATTGATCTGATACCCGGAACTGCTCCCATATCCAAGAGACCTTATCGGATGCCAGTCAATGAGTTAGAGGAACTTAAAAAGCAAATCAGAGAGTTGCAAGAAAAGGGATTTGTACGCCCCAGTTCGTCACCTTGGGGAGCCCCAGTGCTGTTCGTCAAAAAGAAAGATGGTACCATGAGGATGTGTGTAGACTACCGTTCACTGAACGAAGTAACTATCAAGAACAAGTATCCACTACCACGGATCGATGATCTTTTTGATCAACTCAAAGGAGCTAAGGTGTTCTCTAAGATTGATCTTCGATCAGGATACCATCAATTGAAAATTAGGACCGGGGATATACCCAAAACCGCGTTCTCAACACGCTATGGGTTGTATGAGTTCACTGTAATGTCGTTTGGTTTAACCAACGCCCCAGCTTACTTTATGAACCTCATGAACAAGGTGTTCATGGATTACCTGGACAAATTCGTGGTAGTATTCATCGATGATATATTAATCTACTCCAAAGATGAAGAAGAACATGCTGAGCACTTGCGGTTAGTACTCGAGAAACTTCGGAAACATAAATTATATGCAAAGTTTAGCAAGTGTGAGTTCTGGTTGAAGGAGGTCGCCTTTCTAGGCCACGTGATCTCAGCCGGCGGAGTAGCAGTGGACCCTGCTAAAGTGGAGGCCGTTACGGAATGGAAGGAACCCAAATCTGTGACTGAAATTCGGAGTTTTCTAGGCTTGGCCGGATACTACCGGAGGTTCATTGAAGGATTCTCTAAGATAGCCCGGCCAATGACACAACTACTCAAGAAGGAAAAGAAGTTTGCGTGGTCAGAACAGTGTCAGAGAAGCTTTGAGCAGCTCAAAGAAAAGCTGACCTCGGCACCTATTTTAGTTCTCCCTGACATCAGAAAAGACTTTGTCATATATTGTGATGCATCGAGGCAAGGACTAGGAGGAGTACTAATGCAGGACGGAAAGGTTGTGGCCTATGCGTCGTGACAATTGCGACCACATGAAGAAAACTACCCTACCCATGACCTAGAACTTGCAGCTGTGGTTCATGCGCTGAAGATTTGGAGACATTATCTGATAGGAAACCACTGCGATATCTACACTGATCACAAGAGTCTGAAGTATATCTTTACCCAGTCAGACCTCAACTTGAGGCAAAGACGGTGGTTGGAATTAATCAAGGATTATGACTTGGAGGTTCACTATCACCCTGGCAAGGCAAACGTTGTGGCTGACGCGTTGAGTCGGAAGAGCCATTGCAATCATCTTGAGGCGGAAGGAATGGCTCCTGAGCTTAAGGAGGAAATGGCCCAGCTAAACCTACGTATAGTACCTCATGGACAGATAAACACCATGGACATTCAACCTCTTTTGAGGACCCAAATTGAAGAGGCCCAGAAGGACAACCAGGAAATCCGAGAGGTGAAGGAACGTCTAGCTGCAGGCTTTGCAAAGGAATTTTCAACCGACGAGAAGGATGTCCTATGGTACAAAAAGAGGATTTATGTACCCGAGCAGGGTGGACTGAGAGGATTAATCCTAAAAGAAGCTCACGAATCAGCATATTCATTGCACCCCGGAAGTACCAAGATGTACCAAGATCTGAAGGAAGGATACTGGTGGCCCAACATGAAGAGAGATGTGGCAGAGTACGTAGCGCTCTGTGACGTTTGCCAGAAGGTGAAGGCTGAGCACCAGAGACCGGCAGGTTTGCTGCAACCCCTTAAGATTCCCGAATGGAAATGGGATGAGATAGGTATGGATTTTATTGTTGGATTGCCCAAGACTGCAACAGGATATGATTCCATCTGGGTGATTGTGGATCGACTCACCAAGACGGCAAGATTCATCCCCGTTAAGACAAATTATAGTAGTGCCAAGCTAGCCGAGTTATACATGACCAGGATAGTATGTCTTCATGGTGTACCTAAGAGGATTATATCTGATCGAGGCACCCAGTTTACCTCTCATTTCTGGGAGAAAGTACATGAAGCCCTAGGGAGTTACCTTGCGTTCAGCACAGCTTATCACCCACAAACAGATGGCCAGACAGAGAGAACCAACCAGGTTCTGGAGGACATGTTGAGAGCTTGTGCATTGGATTTTAGCAAAGACTGGGAGAGATGTTTGCCCTACGCCGAATTCTCCTATAACAACAGCTTTCAAGCAAGCCTAAAAACGTCACCCAATGAGGCGTTGTTTGGTCGACGATGTCGAACCCCGCTAATGTGGTCCGAGACAGGGGAACGAGCAGTATTTGGGCCTGACATTATCAGAGAGGCCGAAGAAAAGGTTCGTCTGATTCGAGACCGTTTAAAAGTGGCACAATCACGACAAAAGAGTTACGCGGACAACCGAAGAAGAAACCTAGAGTTTAAGGAAGGAGATTACGTTTATCTAAAGGTTTCACCAATGAGGGGAACGAAAAGGTTTAAGGTCAAAGGAAAACTAGCGCCAAGATATGTGGGACCTTTTCAAATCATTGCTAGACGAGGGGAAGTTGCCTACCAGCTACAGCTACCCGAAAATATCGCCGATGTACACCCAGTCTTCCATGTGTCGCAATTAAAGAAATGCTTACGAGTGCCAGAAGAACAAGCTCCGCTGGAGGAGATTCACATTAGCAACGATCTCACGTATCCAGAACACCCGATCCGGATATTGGATGAAGCAGAAAAGAGGACTAGAACCAAAACGTGGCGTATGTACAAGGTACAATGGAGTAATCACACTGAGGATGAAGCCACTTGGGAAAGCGAAGAGTTCTTGAAGACGGAATACCCACATCTATTCGAAAACCGGTAAGAAATCTCGGGACGAGATTTATTTAAGGGGGGTAGGTTTGTAACACCCTGAAAATTTGACCAATAAAAACAAAACCCTAAAAATATGGACCTTCGAAAACTTTTCAAATAAATTGCATCATGCCGATCTTATTCGCCTTTTATTTGGATTCGATTTCGAAGTCGTTAATCGTGAGTAAAGAATAATTAATTAGGAATAAACCCTAGAAGTAAATTGGTAAAATAAATATAATTTAAAATGAAGATTAGGTGTGGATAGAAATAAATAAAATATATTTGTGAACATATTTGTATCAATTAAATTTAAATGCGAGGGAATAAGAATTAACACTAATTAAAGATTCAAATAAATAATACAAATAAAATATGAGTAAAATTTATCTTGAGTGGATTCAATAGTTGGAATAACACACATAATGAATAAAAATCAATTTTACAACATTTAGAAATTGCGAAATTAAATTTAAATGGAAAATAGGCTAAAATCGGGAAAATCGGAAATGTCACTGTTCATTGCCCGCAAGGTGTTCGACGGGGTCCCCTAACCCGGCCCCCTCCTCTGCCCCGCGCGCCGCGCGCCGAGTCCCGCGCCGCCCCGAGCCCACACCGCGCGCCATCGCCGCTGTCGCCATTTCGTCACCGCTGCTGTGCCGTCGCGCCATCGTCGCCGCCGCGCGCGCGTCGCCGTCCCGTCGCCCCGCGCGCCGCGCCGCTCTGCCTCCCCGCACGACCCGCCGTCGCCTCCCCATCCCATCGCCGTCGCCATCATCACGCCGCGCACCGCCGCTGCAGCGCCGTGCGGGCCGCTGTCGCCCCGAGCCCGCGCCACACGGCCGTCATGTCGCCGCACGCCGACCCTCACTCCTCGCGCCTGCGTCGCCGCGCCGCGCGCCTCGCCGTCGTCTCGAGCCCCGCGCGCCGCGCCGCCCTGCCTCCCTGTCCCGTCGCCGCGCCGCGCACGTTGCTGTCGGCTCAAACCCCGCACCGCCGCCCCGTCTCGTCGTCACGTCGCCGCGTCGTCACGTCGCCCGCCCCGCACGTCGCTTTGCCCCCTCCTTTATGCCGCCGCGCCGCGCGCTCGTCCCGCACGTCGCCCTGCCCCCATGCCGCCGCGCCGCACGCCCGCTCCCTCGTCGCCTCGCGCCCCGCGCAGCCCCGTCCCGCACGTCGCCATTAAAGCCGCCGCCGCCCCTCTCCTTTCCTCCCTCCCCGTGCCCTATAAAGCCGAGCCCCCCCCTTCTCCTCCGCCCCACACCCATCCCCCATCTTTCCCCTCTCTTTCCCCTTCTCCACCGCGCCATCGTCGTGCCGCCGCGTCGCCGGATTCGTGTCGCCGTGCCGCCGCCTCCGGGTGCCACGCCGTGCGCCGTCGTCGTTGCCGCCTTTGTCACAGCCGCCGTCGTCGCCGCCGCCACCGTGGTGAGCCGCTGCCCCCCCCCCCCTTAGGTCGTCGATGCCGCGGGTAGGCGGAGAGCCGCGAGAGAGAGCAAGAAAGGGAGAGCCGAGGGAGAAGAAGAAGAAAGGAGAAGGAGAGAAAAGAAGAGAGAAAGAGAGAGGAAGGAGCCGGGAGAGAGAGAGAGAGGAAAAAGAAAAAGAGAGAGAGAGAGAGGAGGAAAAAGAAAAAGGAAAAAAGAAAAGAAAAGAGGAAGAGAGAGAGAAGGAAACAGAGAGAGAGAGAGGAAAGAAAAATAAGAGAAAAGGGAAAAGAAAAGAGAGAAAAGGGGAGAGAAAAAGAAAAGAAAAGAAAAAAATAAATAAATAGGAATTAGAGGGGGGTTAGAAGGTTTGGAAAGTTTAAAATAAATTAGAATTTAATTATAGATTAATTATAATCGTAGAATTGCAAAATTTAATATAAAATATAGATTATTCTTGGTAATTTCTATAAGAAATCAATTCGCGGTGGTAATTTAGATATAATTAATGACTAAAAACAATTAGATGAATTCTTATAGATTTTTATAGATTATTTGTGGGTAATCTCTATAAGTAATTGATTCACGGTGAGAATTCGGATTTAATTCCTAGGAATGCTAGCCGTGTATGATATTTAATCGTTTAGTCATAGACTAAATTAAATCGTATAATATTAAAAGATAATTTTGGACTTTGTCCGTGTGGACCCCCGTTTTTATAACAGGAATCAATCGTGTAAACAGTACCATTTCCCTGGATCAAGTAGTCTGGTACACACGAATTCATAGCTGAAATACCGAGTACACATACACGAATGTCTAGAACGAGTTATTACATCATAAGCCCGCAGGCATAGTCTTAAATCATCGGACCGAATGGTCCGGGATACATTCAAAAACAGAATAGGTAAGGCAGCGGAAATGGAGGCAGCGGCACGCCATTGCCACAGGCAACGACCGTATCTAAGACCTATTGGACCCCATCGTCTTCGTCACCCTCCTGATAATAGGCATAGGGATCTTCCGACGCTTCATCTCCAGCCTCTGATTAAGTTTGTGTATAGCAAGGGTGAGTACCAACCGTACTCAACAAGTCACCACAGCAACAATGCACATGACAGGGATATTTGAAGGATGGTTATGGTTCTTTTTGCGTAAAGCAAGTTTTATAACTCTTTTCACAACCCTAAGACCTAGCATAGACTGATCAAGTTTTAATACCAGTGTTCATATTAGGCAGTGACGGTTCTGTCCACCATCCATTGTGATCCCAAGGATGGCTTCCCGCCATTGAGTCGTCATGGTTTTCTGAGGACGTCCACATTCCCTACTCTCAGGAAGTGGCTCCATCAGCATAAAAATCATCATGCAATAACCCATCCCACACAAGTTAAGAATTTAGAGTCTAGCCAAGTGTAATACACGTCCCGGTGCTCAATAACCGCGAGCACGGCTATTCGAATAGATTTGGTTTACTCACACTGCAGTGGGTGTACACTTTACCCGCACTCCGCGACTGCCCAACACATGAGCCTCGTCCCAACACATGAGACGCGTCACGGCAAAGCTTTTCGATAACCTCGCATTGGCAGTACCCGCTCCATGAACTTTACATCCTCATACACTCTAGGCGTACGCGGTTTCTAGCAGTGTGAGGAGTTCTGGCGCACCCGGGAAAGAAAGACTCACACATGCATTAAGTTAATTAGGTTTAAATTCTCACATGGCAGTCCTACCGATGGCGACACCACTGTAGACACCCGCCTCGCGGTTCTACCAATGGCTGCCCCACCGTAGAGCCCCTGCCTCACACATCAAGAAACCACTATGCATGGATACTGCCTCTGCTCAGCTATCTATTCCGCTAGGTCTATACCCATACGAGAAGTGCGGTTGTACGAGGGTCGTTTCATGCTTAACTTCATGGCTCGGTCCTTAATTGACCGGGGACGGTACTAGCCTTTTCCGGATACCACCCAAATCCTCCGTCCGCCCCAGTCGAAAACATTTGTTTAAATTTTATTTCTCATTTCACAAATCGTGTCATTAACATCATGGCAATGTGGCGCTTATGTCTCCACATGCCGCATCTCAATTACCTTCCCAAAGGTAATTGCCCAAGCATATAGCATTTGATAAATATGAGTATGCATGATTCTAGAATAGCATTGCTAAGCAATTGTCATAATTGACTAGGGACTTATACGTAAACATGGTTACGAAGGAAATAAGGGTAAACAATAATCAAGGCATGGCATAATTGCAAGTAGGATGTTCATCATTGCGTGCAATTTTATTTGTAAATAAAACCATTTCGCAATTGGGATCAACATGTTCAAGGGATAGTGATGACTTGCCTTGCTCAAGGTCTTGCGGGTCTTGGCCTTCACTTGGATCTGCAACTCCCTCGGGCTCTATAATTACGTGCGAAAATTGATTTGAATTCGGTTAGAATTCAAATAAAAATCCAAGTAAATCCAAATAGAAGTCGAATGCGAAAATCGATTCTTTTTATTAACTTAACTATTTGCGAGCTAGGGCCAACCCAATTTCGATTTGTATATCCTAAATTATTTTTACGGTATAAATATTTCGTTATCATAAGTTTTTTTTTTAAATTTAATTATTCCGAGTGTCCTATCCACACAATAGGTTAGAAATTTATATCGCGAGCTAAATATCGGATGGATTCCAAAAATCATCTTATAATATTATACGCTTTAATTTCGTCTATGACTAAACGATTAAATATAATACACGGCTAAAGTTCTTAGTAATTAACTCCGAATTCCCACCGTGAATTAATTACTTACAGAGATTACCCACAAATAACCTATAATAATCTATAAGAATTCATCTAATTGTTTTTATTAATTACATCTAAATTACTACCGCGAATTGATTTCTATAGAAATTACCAAGAACAATCTATATCTTATATTAATTTTTGCAATTTTACGATTATAATTAATCTATAATTAAATCCTAATTTATTTTAAATCTTCTAAACCTCCTAATCTCTCCCAAATTTCTATTTATTTATTTTTTTTTCTTTTCCATTTCCTCTTCCCTTCTCTCTTTCTATTTTCTTTTCTTTTTCCTTTTCTTTTTCTTTTTCTTTTTCTTTTTCCTTCTTTTTATTTTTTTCTTTCTCTCTTTCTCTCTCTTTTCTTTTCTCTTTCTCTCTCTCTTTTCTCTTCTCTCTCTCTCTCTCTTTCCCGGCTCCTTCCTCTCTTCTTTTCTTTCTTCTTCTTCTTTCTCGGCTCTCCTCTCTCTCTCGGCTCTCCTCTCTCTCTCGGCTTCTCGCCCTCCCGGGCGGCGGCAGCGGACGCGAGGGGAAGGCGGCGGCTTACCAACAGCGGCGGCGGCGACGGCGGTGCAAGGCGGTGACGCACGGCGCGGCGGCTTCGAGGCGACGGCGCGGCGGCTCCGAAGCTACGGCGCGGCGGCTTCGATGGTGGCGGCGCGGTGGCACGACGACGGCGCGTGGAGAGGGGAAGAAGAGGGGGAAAGATGGGGGATGGATGTGGGGTGGAGAAGAGAGGGGGTTCGGGTTTTATAGGGCGCGGGAGAGGGAGAAAAGGAGAGGGGCGGCGGCGGCTTAAAGGCGACGCGACGGCGGCGTGGCTGCGCGGGGCGCGAGGCGACGAGGGGACGGGCGTGCTGCGCGGCGGCATGGGGAGGCAAAGCGACGTGCGGCGCGCGGGACGGGCGCGCGGTGCTGTGGCATAGGGAAGGGGGACAGAGCGACGTGCGGCGACGGGGGAATGGCGGCGGTGCGGGGTTCGAGACGGGAGGCGCGACGGGACGGACGCGCGGCACGGCGACGGGTCGGGGACGCAGAGCGACATGTGGGGGCGGCAACGTGACGACGTGACGACGAGACGACGAGACGACGAGACGACGAGACGACGAGACAGGGCGGCGCGGCGCGTGGGGAGGCAGAGCGGCGCGGCGCGCGGGACGGGCGGCGGTGCGGGGCTCGAGGCGACGACGACGCGTGTGGCGCGGGCTTGAGGCGACGACGACGCGTGCGGCGCGGCGACGGGACGCGCGGGCGGCGCGGGCTTGAGACGACGGCGACGCGACGGCAGCACGGGGCGACAGCGGCTCGCGCGGCGCGGCAGTGGCGGCGACGCGCGCGACGCGGCTCGAGGCGACAGCGGCACGGCTCGCGGGGCGACGGGACGGGTTAGGGGACCACGACGCGCGCGCGGCGGCGGCGATGGCGCGCGGGGCAGAGGAGGCAGAGCGGCGCTCGGCGCGCACGCGGCAGGGGCGCGGACGCGAGGGCAGGGGCGCGGGGTTAGGGTCCCGCGTCGAGCACTTTGCGGGCAATGAACAGTGCCATTTTCCTATTTTCCCGATTTTAGCCTATTTTCCATTTAAATTTAATTCCGCAATTTCTAAATGTTGTAAAATTGATTTTTATTCATTATGTGTGTTATTCCAACTAATGAATCTACCCTAGATAAATTTTACTCATATTTTATTTGTATGATTTATTTGAATCTTTAATTAGTGTTAATTCTTATTCCATTTGCGTTTAAATTAAATTGATACAAATATGATCGCGAGAATATTTTACTTATCTCTATCCACACTTAATCTTTATTTTAAATTATGTTTGTCTTACCAATTTATTTTTAGGATTATAAGCAATTAATTATTCTCCACACTCGATTAGTGAACTTCAAAATCGAATCAAATAAAATAGGCGAAAAAAATCGGCATGATGCAATTCTTTTGAAAAGTTTTCGAAAATCCGTATTTTTAGAGTTTTGTTTTTATTGGTCGAATTTTCAGGGTGTTACAAACCTACCCCCCTTAAATAAATCTCGTCCCGAGATTTCTTACCGATTTTCGAACAGATACGGGTATTCCGTCTTCAAGAACTCTTCGCTTTCCCAAGTGGCTTCATCCTCTGTATGATTACTCCATTGTACCTTGTACATACGCCACGTTTTGGTTCTAGTCCCCTTCTCTGCTTCATCCAATATCCGGATCAGGTGTTCTGGATACGTGAGATCGTTGCTAATGTGAATCTCTTCCAGCAGAGCTCGTTCTTCCGGCACCCGTAAGCATTTCTTTAATTGCGACACATGGAAGACTGGGTGTACATCGGCGATAGTTTCGGGTAGCTGTAGCTGGTAGGCAACTTCTCCTCGTCTAGCGAGGATTTGAAAAGGTCCCACATATCTTGGCGCTAGTTTTCCTTTAACCTTAAACCTTTTCGTTCCCCTCATTGGTGAAACCTTTAGATAAACGTAATCTCCTTCCTTAAACTCTAGGTTTCTTCTTCGGGTGTCCGCGTAACTCTTCTGCCGGGACTGTGCCACCTTTAAACGGTCTCGAATCAGACGAACCTTTTCTTCGGCCTCTCTGATAATGTCAGGCCCAAATACTGCTCGTTCCCCTGTCTCGGACCACATTAGCGGGGTTCGACATCGTCGACCAAACAACGCCTCATTGGGTGACATTTTTAGGCTTGCTTGAAAGCTGTTGTTATAGGAGAATTCGGCGTAGGGCAAACATCTCTCCCAGTCTTTGCTAAAATCCAATGCACAAGCTCTCAACATGTCCTCCAGAACCTGGTTGGTTCTCTCTGTCTGGCCATCTGTTTGTGGGTGATAAGCTGTGCTGAACGCAAGGTAACTCCCTAGGGCTTCATGTACTTTCTCCCAGAAATGAGAGGTAAACTGGGTGCCTCGATCAGATATGATTCTCTTAGGTACACCATGAAGACATACTATCCTGGCCATATATAATTCGGCTAGCTTGGCACTACTATAATTTGTCTTAACGGGGATGAATCTTGCCGTCTTGGTGAGTCGATCCACAATCACCCAGATGGAATCATATCCTGTTGCAGTCTTAGGCAATCCAACAATAAAATCCATACCTATCTCATCCCATTTCCATTCGGGAATCCTAAGGGGTTGCAGCAAACCTGCCGGTCTCTGGTGCTCAGCCTTCACCTTCTGACAAACGTCACAGAGCGCTACGTACTCTGCCACATCTCTCTTCATGTTGGGCCACCAGTATCCTTCCTTCAGATCCTGGTACATCTTGGTACTTCCGGGGTGCAATGAATATGCTGATTCGTGAGCTTCTTTTAGGATTAATCCTCTCAGTCCACCCTGCCCGGGTACATAAATCCTCTTTTTGTACCATAGGACATCCTTCTCGTCGGTTGAAAATTCCTTTGCAAAGCCTGCAGCTAGACGTTCCTTCACCTCTCGGATTTCCTGGTTGTCCTTCTGGGCTTCTTCAATTTGGGTCCTCAAAAGAGGTTGAATGTCCAAGGTGTTTATCTGTCCATGAGGTACTATACGTAGGTTTAGCTGGGCCATTTCCTCCTTAAGCTCAGGAGCCATTCCTTCCGCCTCAAGATGATTGCAATGGCTCTTCCGACTCAACGCGTCAGCCACAACGTTTGCCTTGCCAGGGTGATAGTGAACCTCCAAGTCATAATCCTTGATTAATTCCAACCACCGTCTTTGCCTCAAGTTGAGGTCTGACTGGGTAAAGATATACTTCAGACTCTTGTGGTCAGTGTAGATATCGCAGTGGTTTCCTATCAGATAATGTCTCCACATCTTCAGCGCATGAACCACAGCTGCAAGTTCTAGGTCATGGGTAGGGTAGTTTTCTTCATGTGGTCGTAATTGTCGCGACGCATAGGCCACAACCTTTCCGTCCTGCATTAATACTCCTCCTAGTCCTTGCCTCGATGCATCACAATATATAACAAAGTCTTTTCTGATGTCAGGAAGAACTAAAATAGGTGCAGAGGTCAGCTTTTCCTTGAGCTGCTCAAAGCTTTTCTGACACTGTTCTGACCACGCAAACTTCTTTTCCTTCTTGAGTAGTTGTGTCATTGGCCGGGCTATCTTAGAGAATCCTTCAATGAACCTCCGGTAGTATCCGGCCAAGCCTAGAAAACTCCGAATTTCAGTCACCGACTTGGGTACCTTCCATTCCGTAACGGCCTCCACTTTAGCAGGGTCCACTGCTACTCCGCCGGCTGAGATCACGTGGCCTAGAAAGGCGACCTCCTTCAACCAAAACTCACACTTGCTAAACTTTGCATATAATTTATGTCTCCGAAGTTTCTCGAGTACCAAACGCAAGTGCTCAGCATGTTCTTCTTCATCTTTGGAGTAGATTAATATATCATCGATGAATACTACCACGAATTTGTCCAGGTAATCCATGAACACCTTGTTCATGAGATTCATAAAGTAAGCTGGGGCGTTGGTTAAACCAAACGACATTACGGTGAACTCATACAACCCATAGCGTGTTGAGAACGCTGTTTTGGGTATATCCCCAGTCCTAATTTTCAATTGATGGTATCCTGATCGAAGATCAATCTTAGAGAACACCTTCGCTCCTTTGAGTTGATCAAAAAGATCATCGATCCGTGGTAGTGGATACTTGTTCTTGATAGTTACTTCGTTCAGTGAACGGTAGTCTACACACATCCTCATGGTACCATCTTTCTTCTTGACGAATAGCACTGGGGCTCCCCAAGGTGACGAACTGGGGCGTACAAATCCCTTTTCTTGCAACTCTCTGATTTGCTTTTTAAGTTCCTCTAACTCATTGACTGGCATCCGGTAAGGTCTCTTGGATATGGGAGCAGTTCCGGGTATCAGATCAATAATGAACTCTATATCACGATCTGGTGGCATCCCAGGTAAATCTTCTGGAAACACATCGGCAAATCGTTGCACTATAGGCATTCCTTTCAAAGGTAGCATGGTAAATATGCCTCCGGCACGTTCGGTTAGTCTAGGATCTTGATCCATAGTTGCTCGCATGTCCGACCCCCAAGGTGTGGTCAGGGTAACTTCCCTACGTCTGCAGTCGATTACCCCTCTGTTCTTTGTTAACCAATCCATCCCCAATATGACATCCAGGGTCTGGGGTATCAAAACCATAAGGTTGGAGGGAAACACCACATCCCTAAGACGGACAGGTACATCTATGCAAGCATGACTCACAGTTATCTCGCCCCCAGGTGAGTGGACTATCATAGGTTTTCTAAGTCTCACTAGAGTTAAGTTGTGCTTTTGACTAGCCTTCAAAGATATGAATGAATGCGATGCGCCAGAATCGAAAAGGACTTTAACCGGGGTAGAATTGATAGAGAACATACCCATTAGTACGCCCTGATCTTCCTGGGCCTCTTCAGCTCGGACATGGTTCACTTGTCCGCGCCCGAATCCTGTAGCGGTCCTGTTCGTTTGTGGAGTCTTGAACAGGCCTCGTCCGACAGCAGGGGCAGTGGTCCCACGAACAGTGATCGCATTGGCGCCAGTACGGACAGGAGTCTTGCGTGGATGAGGGCAATTGTTGGCGTAGTGCCCATACTCCCCGCAATTGAAGCAGTCCACATGCCTCCTGGCCCCAGGGGCAGCCAGAGTTGGTGTAGGGGTGCGGTTCTGAATCGCAACTGGCCTGTTGAAGTTGCTAGGTGCAGCCGGGCGGTTGGTGGCCACAATAGGGGGCTTCCACCCAGACGAAGTGGCTCCCTTGAGTCGCTGAGGCACTCCCTGAGGTGTGCGATTCATAGCAAGCCTCCTCTTGCGATTGTGTTCTACAGTCCTCTGATCATTTTCCAACCTAACAACTTTGTTGATCAGGCTCTGGAAGCTCTCATGGTCTTGCCCAATCATAGGTCCCCGCAACTCATCATTCAGCCCTTCTATGAACTTGTCGATCTTTTCTTCTTCATCGACAAGATCTCCGACTGCATAGCGGGCCAACTGGGTAAATCGGTTCAGATATTCCTGCACCGTTGTGTTTCCTTGTCGCAGCCTTCTGAACTCGTTCTTCTTCATACGCATTACCGCAGCAGGTACGAAGTTCTCGCGGAATGCTGCAGTGAACTCTTCCCAGGTGGGTTCTCCAGCATCCTCTTCCCGAGCTTCCTTGTAGGTATCCCACCAATCACCAGCGGGTCCCTCCAGTTGGTTCACTGCGAAGATCACCTTGTCGGCTTCGCGTACCCGGACAAGGGTCAGTTTCTTCTCGATGATACGCAGCCAATCTTCCGCCTCCATAGGCTCGTCTGTTGTTGCGAACGTGGGTGGCTTGGTCCTCATGAATTCTCCAAAGCTTGATCCTCCGCGGTTGCCTTGGTTGTTTGCAATGGCTTGTAGAAGCTGGGTTTGAGTGGCCATAATTCCAGCCAGTGTGGTTAGGTCAGGTGTCGAAGTTTCTTCATTGCTGGTTGACGCCCTACGTCGGCTTGCCATCTGTGTAGGCCGATTAAGTAAGTATCCTAATTTTCTAACTAGTTCTTATGGTTTTTGTCCCATTAAGGGAGTTGTTTTTGGTGTGAACTTTGTTTTGCAAGCTTGGTGGAATAAACTCATTTTCAATACAACAGCAATAATATCATAAATAACATCATAGAGTTCCACAAATAGTACATAAATCATGATGCAAGCAACTGTATTCATACACAGTCCAAATAAGGTCCATCCAAAAGATACATCAAACTAAACATCCAGCTACTCGTCAATCTAGGTAAGGGGGTGGGAGTGTGTCTCGCATACAATCCAAAAACCATCCGAAGCGAGATCGAAGCTGCAGTCATCCTCCGGTCTAGTCGTCCAACCATCCGCAGGATCCTGGGGCAGGTAGAGGGTGGTCGCTGGCACGGGCAAACCTGAGTCCCCACGGCTCGGAAGTAGTGGTCTCTGAATCAGGCTTGGGCTTCTTGCCCGGAGGTCGTGTGCTCCTGCGAGCAGTGCTGAGGGTGCGAGGGCCTCCGAGGAAGGTGATGCGGGGAACAGGGATCTCATCCTCTGAAGAATCAGCGGTGTCTGGCTCGACGTCGGTTCCCTCTGTCTCGGAGTCGACCTGGATCGGGGTCTCCAAACTGGAACCCAGCTGCAGAGAAGGTACAGGGATCTGTGGAGTGTGCACAATCTCCGGGGCAGGTGGCGGTGTCACTGTCGGGTCCATCAAGTAAGGTGCTGACTCAGTAGCCAACATGCCAGCCTCTCCCAAAAGAGTGTGGAATGCTGGTGGGTATGGCGGGGTGAGGAAAAAGTAGCGGTCACGCCCTACTGCTGTGGAAGTAGAAGCTCCTGTGGTGCTGGCCGTGGCTGCTCGAAGCTGCGCCTTCAGTGAGTCTATCTCACTGCCCCAAGTCTGGTGCTCCTCCTCCAGCTGAAGCTGCTGTGCTGTGAGGTCAGTCACCTCGGTCTCTAACTCTCCCACACGCCTCTGCTGATCATCGATCTCTAACAGAGCCTCCTCGTAAAAGTCGTCTGCTGCCTCAGCCCATCGTGACAGTCGGGTCACTATCGGGTTGTAGCAGCAAGGCGTGTCCTGAACTGTGCAGACGGAGTTGCTCTCCTCTCGAAATGGGTGGTGAGCAAACTCAGTACTCGCCAACTCAGCTCGGTGGATAGAGCTAAGTCTGAGGAAGGCCTCTCGTGCTGCATCCTGCATCGCGGTCTCTGGTAGGTCGCGACGGTGTCGTGTCGGGAAGCTGTAGTCTAACTCCGGAGGAACTCGTGTGTGAACCTCGACCCGAGCCTCCCAAACAGATCCACACGGCCTCACTCGGTAGATCGGAGAGCTGGGGTATCGCAGACGCCTCATCAGCCGGTGTAGCTCGATGACGTAACCCTCCGAGCGGGGTACGCTCATCTCCCAAGCGGCGGGTGAATCCTGATCTGCCATCTAATTTTAGGAAAAACCCAAGGTCAGCTAAGAGTAAAACTTATTTTGTAAAGAAAATAGTTAAGAGTAAGATGAAAATCGTACCGAGTATTGTAAACATAGCGTTTTTATTTTTGAAAGTATTACTAAGTGGGAATTTCTCCCTTGGCCAACTTAGAAAAGGGGTGGGGCACCTTTTGGTCTTTTCCTACAGTCGTATGGCTCTGATACCAGCTCTGTGGACCCCCGTTTTTATAACAGGAATCAATCGTGTAAACAGTACCATTTCCCTGGATCAAGTAGTCTGGTACACACGAATTCATAGCTGAAATACCGAGTACACATACACGAATGTCTAGAACGAGTTATTACATCATAAGCCCGCAGGCATAGTCTTAAATCATCGGACCGAATGGTCCGGGATACATTCAAAAACAGAATAGGTAAGGCAGCGGAAATGGAGGCAGCGGCACGCCATTGCCACAGGCAACGACCGTATCTAAGACCTATTGGACCCCATCGTCTTCGTCACCCTCCTGATAATAGGCATAGGGATCTTCCGACGCTTCATCTCCAGCCTCTGATTAAGTTTGTGTATAGCAAGGGTGAGTACCAACCGTACTCAACAAGTCACCACAGCAACAATGCACATGACAGGGATATTTGAAGGATGGTTATGGTTCTTTTTGCGTAAAGCAAGTTTTATAACTCTTTTCACAACCCTAAGACCTAGCATAGACTGATCAAGTTTTAATACCAGTGTTCATATTAGGCAGTGACGGTTCTGTCCACCATCCATTGTGATCCCAAGGATGGCTTCCCGCCATTGAGTCGTCATGGTTTTCTGAGGACGTCCACATTCCCTACTCTCAGGAAGTGGCTCCATCAGCATAAAAATCATCATGCAATAACCCATCCCACACAAGTTAAGAATTTAGAGTCTAGCCAAGTGTAATACACGTCCCGGTGCTCAATAACCGCGAGCACGGCTATTCGAATAGATTTGGTTTACTCACACTGCAGTGGGTGTACACTTTACCCGCACTCCGCGACTGCCCAACACATGAGCCTCGTCCCAACACATGAGACGCGTCACGGCAAAGCTTTTCGATAACCTCGCATTGGCAGTACCCGCTCCATGAACTTTACATCCTCATACACTCTAGGCGTACGCGGTTTCTAGCAGTGTGAGGAGTTCTGGCGCACCCGGGAAAGAAAGACTCACACATGCATTAAGTTAATTAGGTTTAAATTCTCACATGGCAGTCCTACCGATGGCGACACCACTGTAGACACCCGCCTCGCGGTTCTACCAATGGCTGCCCCACCGTAGAGCCCCTGCCTCACACATCAAGAAACCACTATGCATGGATACTGCCTCTGCTCAGCTATCTATTCCGCTAGGTCTATACCCATACGAGAAGTGCGGTTGTACGAGGGTCGTTTCATGCTTAACTTCATGGCTCGGTCCTTAATTGACCGGGGACGGTACTAGCCTTTTCCGGATACCACCCAAATCCTCCGTCCGCCCCAGTCGAAAACATTTGTTTAAATTTTATTTCTCATTTCACAAATCGTGTCATTAACATCATGGCAATGTGGCGCTTATGTCTCCACATGCCGCATCTCAATTACCTTCCCAAAGGTAATTGCCCAAGCATATAGCATTTGATAAATATGAGTATGCATGATTCTAGAATAGCATTGCTAAGCAATTGTCATAATTGACTAGGGACTTATACGTAAACATGGTTACGAAGGAAATAAGGGTAAACAATAATCAAGGCATGGCATAATTGCAAGTAGGATGTTCATCATTGCGTGCAATTTTATTTGTAAATAAAACCATTTCGCAATTGGGATCAACATGTTCAAGGGATAGTGATGACTTGCCTTGCTCAAGGTCTTGCGGGTCTTGGCCTTCACTTGGATCTGCAACTCCCTCGGGCTCTATAATTACGTGCGAAAATTGATTTGAATTCGGTTAGAATTCAAATAAAAATCCAAGTAAATCCAAATAGAAGTCGAATGCGAAAATCGATTCTTTTTATTAACTTAACTATTTGCGAGCTAGGGCCAACCCAATTTCGATTTGTATATCCTAAATTATTTTTACGGTATAAATATTTCGTTATCATAAGTTTTTTTTTTAAATTTAATTATTCCGAGTGTCCTATCCACACAATAGGTTAGAAATTTATATCGCGAGCTAAATATCGGATGGATTCCAAAAATCATCTTATAATATTATACGCTTTAATTTCGTCTATGACTAAACGATTAAATATAATACACGGCTAAAGTTCTTAGTAATTAACTCCGAATTCCCACCGTGAATTAATTACTTACAGAGATTACCCACAAATAACCTATAATAATCTATAAGAATTCATCTAATTGTTTTTATTAATTACATCTAAATTACTACCGCGAATTGATTTCTATAGAAATTACCAAGAACAATCTATATCTTATATTAATTTTTGCAATTTTACGATTATAATTAATCTATAATTAAATCCTAATTTATTTTAAATCTTCTAAACCTCCTAATCTCTCCCAAATTTCTATTTATTTATTTTTTTTTTCTTTTCCATTTCCTCTTCCCTTCTCTCTTTCTATTTTCTTTTCTTTTTCCTTTTCTTTTTCTTTTTCTTTTTCTTTTTCCTTCTTTTTATTTTTTTCTTTCTCTCTTTCTCTCTCTTTTCTTTTCTCTTTCTCTCTCTCTTTTCTCTTCTCTCTCTCTCTCTTTCCCGGCTCCTTCCTCTCTTCTTTTCTTTCTTCTTCTTCTTTCTCGGCTCTCCTCTCTCTCTCGGCTCTCCTCTCTCTCTCGGCTTCTCGCCCTCCCGGGCGGCGGCAGCGGACGCGAGGGGAAGGCGGCGGCTTACCAACAGCGGCGGCGGCGACGGCGGTGCAAGGCGGTGACGCACGGCGCGGCGGCTTCGAGGCGACGGCGCGGCGGCTCCGAAGCTACGGCGCGGCGGCTTCGATGGTGGCGGCGCGGTGGCACGACGACGGCGCGTGGAGAGGGGAAGAAGAGGGGGAAAGATGGGGGATGGATGTGGGGTGGAGAAGAGAGGGGGTTCGGGTTTTATAGGGCGCGGGAGAGGGAGAAAAGGAGAGGGGCGGCGGCGGCTTAAAGGCGACGCGACGGCGGCGTGGCTGCGCGGGGCGCGAGGCGACGAGGGGACGGGCGTGCTGCGCGGCGGCATGGGGAGGCAAAGCGACGTGCGGCGCGCGGGACGGGCGCGCGGTGCTGTGGCATAGGGAAGGGGGACAGAGCGACGTGCGGCGACGGGGGAATGGCGGCGGTGCGGGGTTCGAGACGGGAGGCGCGACGGGACGGACGCGCGGCACGGCGACGGGTCGGGGACGCAGAGCGACATGTGGGGGGCGGCAACGTGACGACGTGACGACGAGACGACGAGACGACGAGACGACGAGACGACGAGACAGGGCGGCGCGGCGCGTGGGGAGGCAGAGCGGCGCGGCGCGCGGGACGGGCGGCGGTGCGGGGCTCGAGGCGACGACGACGCGTGTGGCGCGGGCTTGAGGCGACGACGACGCGTGCGGCGCGGCGACGGGACGCGCGGGCGGCGCGGGCTTGAGACGACGGCGACGCGACGGCAGCACGGGGCGACAGCGGCTCGCGCGGCGCGGCAGTGGCGGCGACGCGCGCGACGCGGCTCGAGGCGACAGCGGCACGGCTCGCGGGGCGACGGGACGGGTTAGGGGACCACGACGCGCGCGCGGCGGCGGCGATGGCGCGCGGGGCAGAGGAGGCAGAGCGGCGCTCGGCGCGCACGCGGCAGGGGCGCGGACGCGAGGGCAGGGGCGCGGGGTTAGGGTCCCGCGTCGAGCACTTTGCGGGCAATGAACAGTGCCATTTTCCTATTTTCCCGATTTTAGCCTATTTTCCATTTAAATTTAATTCCGCAATTTCTAAATGTTGTAAAATTGATTTTTATTCATTATGTGTGTTATTCCAACTAATGAATCTACCCTAGATAAATTTTACTCATATTTTATTTGTATGATTTATTTGAATCTTTAATTAGTGTTAATTCTTATTCCATTTGCGTTTAAATTAAATTGATACAAATATGATCGCGAGAATATTTTACTTATCTCTATCCACACTTAATCTTTATTTTAAATTATGTTTGTCTTACCAATTTATTTTTAGGATTATAAGCAATTAATTATTCTCCACACTCGATTAGTGAACTTCAAAATCGAATCAAATAAAATAGGCGAAAAAAATCGGCATGATGCAATTCTTTTGAAAAGTTTTCGAAAATCCGTATTTTTAGAGTTTTGTTTTTATTGGTCGAATTTTCAGGGTGTTACAGTCCGATACTTGGCTCGCAATGGAAATTTTTTTTTAAACGGATGTAACACCCGGACTAATTAAATTAAAAACTTACGATAACAAAATATTTATACCATAAAAATAATTTAGGATATATAAATCGAAATTGGATTGGCCCTAGTTCGCGAATAGTAAAGTTAATAAAAAGAATCGATTTTCGCATTCGACTTCTATTTGGATTTATTTGGATTTTTATTTGAATTCTAACCGAATTCAAATCAATTTTCGCACGTAACTATAGAGCCCGAGGGAGTTGCAGATCCAAGTGAAGGCCAAGACCCGCAAGACCTTGAGCAAGGCAAGTCATCACTATCCCTTGAACATATTGATCCCAATTGCGAAATTGTTTTGTTTACAAATAAAATTACATGCAATGATGAATATCCTACTTGCGATTATGCCATGCCTTGATTATTGTTTACCCTTAAATCTTTGTAACCATAAATACGTATGGGTCCCTAGTCAATCATGACAATTGCTTAGAAATGCTATTTTAGAATCATGCATACTCATATTTATCAAAGGCTATATGCTTGGGCAATTACCTTTGGGGAGGTAATTGAGATGCGGCATGTGGAGACATGAGCGCCACATTGCCATGATGTTAATGACACGATTTGTGAAATGAGAAATAAAATTTAACAAATGTTTTCGACTGGGGCGGACGGAGGATTTGGGTGGTATCCGGAAAAGGCTAGTACCGTCCCCGGTCAATTAAGGACCGAGCCATGAAGTTAAGCATGAAACGACCCTCGTACAACCGCACTTCTCGTATGGGTATAGACCTAGCGGAATAGATAGCTGAGCAGAGGCAGTATCCATGCATAGTGGTTTCTTGATGTGTGAGGCAGGGGCTCTACGGTGGGGCAGCCATTGGTAGAACCGCGAGGCGGGTGTCTACAGTGGTGTCGCCATCGGTAGGACTGCCATGTGAGAATTTAAACCTAATTAACTTAATGCATGTGTGAGTCTTTCTTTCCCGGGTGCGCCAGAACTCCTCACACTGCTAGAAACCGCGTACGCCTAGAGTGTATGAGGATGTAAAGTTCATGGAGCGGGTACTGCCAATGCAAGGTTATCGAAAAGCTTTGCCGTGACGCGTCTCATGTGTTGGGACGAGGCTCATGTGTTGGGCAGTCGCGGAGTGCGGGTAAAGTGTACATCCACTGCAGTGTGAGTAAACCAAATCTATTCGAATAGCCGTGCTCGCGGTTATTGAGCACCGGGACATGTATTACACTTGGCTAGACTCTGAATTCTTAACTGTGTGGGTCGGGATATTGCATGATGATTTATATGCTGCTGGAGCCACTTCCTGAGAGTAGGGAATGTGGACGTCCTCAGAAAACCATGACGACTCAATGGCGGGAAGCCATCCTTGGGATCACAATGGATGGTGGACAGAACCGTCATTGTCTAATATGAACACTGGTATTAAAACTTGATCAGTCTATGCTAGGTCTTAGGGTTGTGAAAAGAATTATAAATCTTGCTTTGTGCAAAAGAACCATAACCATCCTTCAAATATCCCTGTCATGTGCATTGTTGCTGTGGTGACTTGTTGAGTACGGTTGGTACTCACCCTTGCTATACACAAACTTAATCAGAGGCTGGAGATGAAGCGTCGGAAGATCCCTATGCCTATTATCAGGAGGGTGATGAAGACGATGGGGTCCAATAGGTCTTAGATACGGTCGTTGCCTGTGGCAATGGCGTGCCGCTGCCTCCATTTCCGCTGCCTTACCTATTCTGTTTTTGAATGTATTCCGGACCATTCGGTCCGATGATTTAAGACTATGCCTGCGGGCTTATGATGTAATAACTCGTCCTAGACATTCGTGTATGTGTACTCGGTATTTCAGCTATGAATTCGTGTGTACCAGACTACTTGATCCAGGGAAATGGTACTGTTTACACGATTGATTCCTGTTATAAAAACGGGGGTCTACAGATGGTCCTTTCAAAATTGTTGAGAAGATTAATGATAATGCATATAAACGTGAGTTGCCTCCCGAGTTTGGGGTTAGTCCCATGTTTAACATTTCAGATTTGAAGCCATACTTGGGGAGAAGAACATGAGCTTGAGTCGAGGATGACTCCAATTCAGGAGGGGGAAGATCATGCGGACATCACTCCTTCAACAATCCTTCAATGGTCATTCAAGGACCGATAACAAGAGCTCGCGCGCGACGATTGAATTTAGAGGTGAGCTCGTTCCTATGTTCTTCTTGGTACAAATTTGAGAATAGATTGCTACCTAATCATTATATTGTGATTAGGAACAATGGAGGGGACAAGGAGACACTTAGAGAAGGACTTAGAATCATCGAGGATCATCAAGGAGAAGGCCCAAACCAAGTCAACCTCGAGTGCAACTCGGAGTCCAGGACCAGTCTGCACTAAAACGGGCGACCAGGTCGCATACGTGCTTGGATTGGGGCGTTCTTTACATGTATGGAAAAGGTAAGAAGATAACCTTTCGAATGGATTTGGTCCCATGTCCAAATTCTTTTCGAGTCAACAGGAATCGATTGAACAAGTTGGCATCTAGAATCTGTTCCGGTGCTGCATCACCGTATTTGGGCCTTTGGGCAATGTATCGTGTTGGAGCCCATTAGGGTTGCGCCAAGGGTTTGTTGCACGACCCTAAACTCTATATATCAGTACCGGCCGTCATCTTTATGGTTTGGGTTTTGCTTACATTATTCTGTCGAGAACAGTTTCGCCGCTAGATCGGTTTGTAAGACCCCAACTTGTGAGCTTAATCATTCATTTGCAATTTTGGTTGTATTCTATCTTGTTTCTTATTTGTGTTCTTCGATTGGCATCCAGGGATTAGCATTCTCGGCTGTGACGGTCGTTAGCGATCAGTTTCGACCGTCAATATTACCAAAATAGAGGAGAACTAGTTATGCTTGCAATGCATATTTGTGTTAGAATAATAATATTCCACTAGTGTTTGGATCACTTACCTTTTGCAGAGAATAATCATAAAGTGGAGGAGAATCGACATCAAATTAGACGACAAATCAATCGGACGATGTCGAGAATCAGACTTATGTATGAATGGGCCAAGAACTCAGAATTGACACGATGAATTGGGCCAAAATTCATAAGTCTGAAGTGAGCAACAAAAGAGGAGGCCGCCAGCCGAAATTGGGCTGGATTTTGCCGTCCCCTAGTTCGGCCAAACCAGCCATGCAGCAGCTGGATGCAGGGTCTTTGATGGACGGCTGGGATTGATCCCCAATGACGGTTGGAGGGTATTACTGACCTTTCCAACCGTCATAGCCATCATTACCTGTCTATTTAAGGAGCTCACTCTCTACATTTCAACACACTCTCTCATATTCTCTCAAGTTTAGTTTAGTGTTCTTAAGCTAGTGGAGTAGGAATAAAATAAAAATCGGAGTCCGGAAGAGTTCGGGTATGGCTCTAGTAGTTCTCCTTTCCTCTTTTGTAAGCTTTGTACTTTATTTAGAATACTCTTCTTTATACATTTCTGGTATTGGAATATTTTCCGAGTATATGAATGCCAACTTTACATTATGTTCATGTTATATTGATTATACTGCATAGGTACGGGTATAACGTTTGCCTATGCAATTACTCTATGTCATGACGATGATATTAGAGTAGTATCTGGTAGTTTTGGCGTGGTGTCTAGATTATGGGATATCACTATTTGGGGTTATATGCTGCGGATGAGAGGTGGGCCGCTGATGGTGACAGCTCAGTATGGGTATTCCTCCATGCGTGTATATAGTCGTATGTTAATTTCCTAGGGAGGGTACTCCTCCGTATTTACCCCGGTTGTATGGTCATCACAGGCTGTCGTAAGGAAAATCGACAGTCAGGAGTGGCTTTTTGAAGTACCAGGAGGGCATCAGAAAGAGGGTATTAGCTAGTTAATCGTATAACTAGAATGTATGCATACTATGTATACTGGAAGTATAGGAATAGATTCTTTTCTATTTTATTTTCACTTAGCTTAGATATTTTAGTATGAGAATTAGTAGCTCCATGCTTATGTGTCACTCTACCCTTTGATTTATCTTAACCCCTGCTTAGACTATGATTATTACAAGTAACATATAAATTATTAGTATGGTTCTCTCTACTATGATCTTCCCACGGAATTAAACAAATACGATACCCTTGGAATACTCTCGGGTGAAAAGCTACAATGGTATATCCGTGCACTTGCGGATGAACCCTGTAACCATAATATACCAGGAGTATTTCTGCGCCATTGCTGGGAATTATATTTCTAGTAATATCGTTAAGAAATACCAACATCGGCAAGGTCATCCGCATTTCGACACGGGTGATAACCAGAGGAGACGTGGTGCTACGATTGCGGGGCTCAAGAGCGTGTTCGTTCAAGAAGCCAGATCGATTTGTGTCGATTCTCTGCCGAAATCGTTGTTTATCAAAACATTTCGGAAGATCGGCAACCCTAGTCCACATCATTTTGTCACGATTTCCCCCTTTGTAGTATTGTGGCGGTACTTCAGGGCATGGTTTCATGTGCGGAATCGTGTCTTGTGGGTAAAGTTGTAGACCTCTGATCAGAGTAAAACTATTCAAATTGCTGTGCCCGTGGTTATTGTGCGGTCAACCAGCTCACAATAGATAGCGATGATTCGGGTTGTCGAATATCTGGGCGCGACAAGTTGATATCAGAGCTGATCTTGACCGTAGGACAAGCCAAACGGAAAACACATAGAGCCCTCTGAAATTCTCTTCTTCCCCTGGAAATCTCTTATTCCCACATTTTGAAGTGGTCCAGTGAGTCTAAATATATGAGTTTGTTTTCTTTTGAGTTTCTGAGTTTCGTCAAAATATATATATTTTTTCTTTGTGCCTTTTTGATTTTCAAAGAAAATGTGTTTTCGGCTATTTTTTTTAAAAAAGATTTCGGCAAAAAAAATGTTTCGGTTAAAAAAAGGGGGATTTTTCGGCAGAAAAAAAAGAGAGAGGTTTTGGTATTTTTTAAAAAAAAAGAGTTTTGGTATTTAAAAAAATTTGGCTGAAAATAGTATTTTAAAAAATATATTTATATATTGCTTTAGTCTTTTGATTTCAGTTTAGTGCTCTTTCTTCCTTTTTGCTTCTAGTTTTAATGCCAGCATCTCATTTCTGATCGGAGTCAGCTTTGTTCCTTCTATCTTCTCTTTAGATGGCCGATTTCCCCCCTATTCACCGTGCTGAGCTCGCAAATATGACATTGGTTGCCGGCTACATTGAAGCTTCAGAGTACACAGTTATTGAGCCCCTCAGTGGAGAGTTGCTGCATAGAGTTCGCTTGGAAGTTCATGGTAGTTTGGGCACCCTTCTGGTTAATATGGTGGTTGAAACTTCTAGAGGAACAATAGAGCATGCTTGCCAGGAAGCCGTATATTTGGTGATGACCAGGATTTGAGAGAAGTTTTCTTTCATCTTCGATGGAATTGCTTACCGTTATCATCCAAGCTGTTCAGCAGGAGGCACTGCTAGTACTTTCAGTTCAGCTTCAAGTGAGAATGATACTACTTTTGGTCGCATGAGGACTGTGATGAGAGCGCTTGACAAAATGCACCAGGATCTTCACCGAGCCTCGGAGACGTTGAACGACAAGAAGCTTATTCAAATAGCTCGTTTGCAAGATGAGGTTGATCGTCTCAAGGTCGAGAGCGCAACGCTCCAAGGTCGTCCAGCACCAAGAAGAGCCAAAATCCGGACAATGTCGAGGAAGAGGTCTACAGCTCCCATTCGCATGCAGTTGGCGTCCCGCCCCAATCGATGTCCTAGCCGTCGATCCCGTTCCCGTCCCAGTTCACGCATCTTAGCAGTTGCCGATGCTCTCCGCCGCCGAAGCCACAACAGTTAGTGATGTAGTGAAGTGGATCGTGTCAATCTCTATAGTAGCAGCAGTTCGAGTGGTGATGAAGAAGACGATGTCGTCTCTGCCGATCATAGGAGCTGTTCCGAGCATTAGGCTTGCTACCCTAGTTTACCGTTTTGTTTACTCATTGCTTGGTAGATTTTTGTGTTTAGGTGTGTTTGCTTGTGGGGTTTAGTTGACAGTCGATACCATGTGCCTATGTTATGACGTTCTACTTAAGGATTTTTTAGTGTGTTTTAAACCAGAGCAGAACAATTACAGTTGAACAATAAATAAAAAAGTAATGAGGTTCCCTAGTAACTGTTTTTCTCCTTCCCTATTTCTCTTCTCGTCTTCTGCTTCAGATGGTGAACACAAGGACTACCCGTTCTGGAAACAATGTCAATGAGGAACAGCTGTAAGGAAATGGTTCAGGAGATATATCAGAGAATCCTCCGCTTGCCTAGACAATAGCAAGACAGACTCAGATAATGACAACCATGATAAATCAGATGCAACAACAGTATCATCAGATGATGCAACATATGATGCAGCAACAGTAGCAGAACCAGCAGCACAATGGTCCCCCTCAGTCCAAGTTGCCAAAGTTTCGATGTGTCCGTCCGCTAACTTTCTCGTGCACAAGTAACCCAATGGAGGCTTACGATTGGTTGTACGCCATTGAGAAGAAACTTAATCTACTTAAGTGCACTAATCAGGAGAAGGTTGCGTTTGCCACACATCAGTTGCAAGGTCCAGCTTTAGCTTGGTGGGATAATTAAATGATTACCTGTTCAGCCGGAATAGAAGTTACTTGGGATGAGTTTTGTCGTGTTTTCAGGAAAGCCCAGGTTCCCGATGGAATTGTTGCATAGAAGAAGCGAGAGTTTAGGTCTCTACATCAAGGAAACATGACTGTTACTGAGTATCTGCATGAGTTTAATCGTCTAGCACGTTATGCCCCTGAGGATGTGCGAACTGATGCTGAGAGATGGGAAAAGTTCTTGGCAGGTTTGTATGATGAGTTGACTAACGAGTTGATTTCTAGAGATTATGCTGATTTTGAGAGACTTGTGGACAAAGCCATTCGTCAGGAAGACTAGCGTAACAAAATGGATCGCAAGAGGAAAGCTATACAGTTCAGGAGTCAGCAAGGTGGACAACAGAAGCCCCACTACGGTCCTGGACAGCACAATGGTCCAACTACTATGATTGTTCGACAGCACAGGCCGTATCAGCCAGGAAATTTCAGCCAAGGCAATAGTGGAAATCAGAACAACCGTAATCCCGTTCCGCGCCCGCCAATGGAACAGTCTCAAGCTTCGCAGCCCCAACAGCCGAAGGAGTTAGGAGGAAAGCCCCTCACATGTTTCAACTGCGGAGATCCCAGACATTTTGCAGGTAAGTGTCCTAAATGAAAGCGCAATGGACCCAAGATTGTTCAAGCTCGTGTTAATCACGTGTCTACGGAAGAAGCTCAAGCAGCGCCGGAAGTGGTTTTGGGTACGTTCCCTGCGAACTCAATTCCTGCTACAGTTTTTTTTTATTCTGGTGCTACGTATTCATTTATATCCAAGAGATTTGTTGGGGTACACGAGTTAAGAAAAGTGGAACTTAGTACTCCCATGAAAGTTAATACACCGGGAAATAGCTCAACATTAGTTAGTTTTTGTCCCTCTACGATGATAGAAATCCAAGTGTCACCTTTTCTAGCCAATCTTATCCTTGTGGAGTGCAAAGACCTAGATGTCATACTGGGAATGGATTGGTTGACAAAACACAACGGAGTCATTGATTGTGCAAGCCGCACAGTTACGTTAGTTAATGGAAAAGGAGAAGTGGTAGTGTGCAGTCTCCATTAACTCAGAAGAAAGGAGTAAGTTTGAATCAAGTGGAAAGTGAACACCAGGAATAAAGTGATCAAGTTTTGTAGAGTTCAGTGGAGCCATCATTCGGAAGATGAAGCAACTTGGGAGAGAGAAGATCAGTTGAAAGCCACCCATCCCCATCTCTTCGCCAGTTCTTCCGAATCTCAAGGATGATATTCTGTTTAAGGGGGTAGGTTTGTCACACCCTGAGTTTTACCTTCCCTTAGGTTCCAAATCACTAATAAATGGCTTCAAGAATTTGCTTTGGTTAATCAGGAGAAAAACCCAATTAACAATGCATTTAGTAATCGGAATTGTCAGGGAAATTTTTTTTTCAAATTCTCTTTGCTCTGAAAATCACTAACAGGACCTAAAAAGTAAATATTAGAACAATGGAGGCAGTGTTGCTAAGTAAAAGTGTCAAGCTAATAATTTCTTCCTTTGCTTTTGGTCGTGAATTGTGCCCAATTCACACCCCTCTCGGTCTGCGGTTTCGTTTTGCATGACGAACAATATCCGTTTCCGTTCTTTTCCTAAAATGGCACTGCATTGATTTTCCTTTTCGGGAAAGTCCCAGTCTCCCCTTGTTTCCTTTTTCCTTCCCACTTTCCCCCTCAACCGTGCGCCTCCCCCTCCTCCCGTGCACGCGCCACCCTCCCCCTTTGCCGAGTCCGATTCCCTCCCCTCCTCTCAATCCTACTCCCCCTAGGACTCCACATTTCCTAATTTAGTCCTCCCCTATATAAGTGATCCCTCCCCCTTTTTTTCCCTTTTGCAACTCAATAGCCTAGCCGCCGCCATCGCCCTCGCGTCACCGGTGATCCATTTTCCCTCTTAATTGAATTGTTTGAACCCAATGTCAATTATATCCCTGTCTAACATAACCCGTTGTGTCCTCTCTAGCACCGCCTCCATCATCAATCTCGTGCTTGCCGCCGGACCGCCGCCACCGTCGTCGTGCTCCCTCGCTGGTTTTGCTCTCCGGTAAGGTTTTCCCCCCAATTTTAGGGTTAGTTTTTCCCCTTGTTTTAGTTGGTTTGAATCGTGCCGCTAAACCCTAGCCGCCGCGCTGCGCCGCCCCGCCTAGCCGCCACTGTGCCGCTCCGTCTAGCCGAGCTGCCACCGTGCCGAGCCGCCATGCCGCGCCGCCACAGCCATGTTGCCCCGCCTAGATGCCTTGCCGAGCCGCGCCACTACCGTGCCGAGCAGCGCTGCCGTCACGATGAGCCGCCGCCTTGCCGTGCCGAGCCGCTTGCCGCCGTTGTGTCATGATTGCGCTTTGCTAGAACCTAGCCATTGTTTTGTCCCGTTCCTCAGTAGTTGAGTTGTCTAGCCGTAGGTGCAACCCTAGGTTCCTACCGGCTTATTGTTTGCCGTACCAGGGCTTTACCATGAATCGTGTCTAGCCCGCCGGTTTAGCCGCAGCCGTTGTTGAGTCGTTCGCTCGTTCGTTCGAACAAGGTGCTCCCGTGGTTCGTTCATTCGTCCGTGTTGAGTCGTCCTTTAGTTTAGAGCCGTTCAGAGCCATCAGTTTCGGTTGATCATTTCGGTGATCCCCTGTCACGTAGAATCAACTCGTTGAGTCGGTATCTCGTGAGGCTCGCTAGCCAGTCAATCTATCCTTTGATCTTATTTTGTTTTGGGCATTAATCTCTGTCATATGATTAAGTTTTTTCTGTTATTAGTAATAACATAGAGCATCTTGTAAAATTGATAATTAAATAATCTGAGCTCCGTTTTAACACATTCAAATTGCAGTAAATTCGCTAAAATGTCAAGAATTCAATAAAATTGGTTTCTTTTGCTGTTTCAGTAGCTTTTTAGCTTGTACTTACTGTGTGCCTTGTTTGTCGTTTAGACTCCAGCAGTTCCGACGCTCCAGTTTATTTTGAAGTGGTCACTGAGGTCCCGTCAGCTCAAGAGCAAGGCAAGTCATCTGAATATCATTGATCATATTGAGCCTATTTGCAAAACCCCTGCTTTTCTCTTAAATTTGCATTATTTTATTATGCCATGTGGGATGGAATTTACCAGTACTCAGCCTATGTTTACCCTGATTCATTGATAGCCTAGGATAATAATTTGACTAGATGATTGGTCTAGGGATGCTTAGCCATGCTTGGATCAACTAGCTCACAATGAGATTCACTGTAATATAGTCCTTAATTTTTATGCTGATATTGTGCCATTTTGGCATATGGTTAATTAATTAGATATGCTTTATTGGTGGGTCGTGGGTACATGCATGATTCATTTGGTGGTCGTGCCCATGACAATTAAGGACCGGTTCAAGGGAATCCCTGGAAGATATGCTTGTACTAACCACAAGCCAGATGGGCTCCAGGCTGAATCTTAAGTATTATATTTTCTAGCTAGCACACCATTGGCAAGGGTAGGCGTGATGGAGTATGGATGGGCTGGGGGGCGGTCTACGCTGCTTCCGGATTTACCAAGGCATGAGCGGGGAATGCCCATCGCCTTATGGGGATAGGGGTGAAACCGGAGGTGGGTGTACTGGTTAGTGGTGGTTATATGGAGGATTTTGTCACGATTTATCCCTTTGCAGTATCGTGGCGGTACTTGGGGGCATGGTTTCATGTGCGGAATTGTGTCTTGTGGGTAAAGTTGTACACCTCTGATCAGAGTAAAACAATTCTAATAGTCGTGCCCGCGGTTATTGGGCGGTCAACTAGCTCACCGTGATTAATCTCACCTTAATAATTTGACTTCTTGAACTGGTGTAGTTCAGATGGTTTTGGGTTGGGCCTGTCGCAACGTGGTTTAGCATTGGACAGTGATGATGTTAATACTTCTTAATTATCTATTGTTTTACTATTTTCAACTTATGATTTATAAATACTGCTTTTAATGCAAAATATCCTATGAGCCAATCCTGTGATTAACCTTGCATCATACCTTCTCCATGGTATGACTTGTCGAGCACGGTGGTTGTACTTAGTCTTGCTTTATTTTTCCTAATCCCCCAGAAGCAGAGATAGTTTGCATTAAAAGCAAAATATGAAGATTAGGCGTGTGCCAGACGTGTGCCAGACGTCAAGATTTTGCCTCTGGAGTATGGAGGAAGCTTCGCTTCGCTGAGAAGATTAAGTTTAGTTGGTCTTTCGTTTTTCCGCTGCTTTTTTGAGTTTATTTTATATTTTTGTAAGACGTGGAACTGCATCAAATTGTCACCTGTGTACTCTGGTTGATGCATGGACAGAGGTTAAATGCACATATAGCCGGTGATTTGGGTTGTCGAATCTATGGGCGCGACAAAATCCATTTTCACAAACATACCTATTAAGAGACACACCTTAAAAAATAGGTCTATTTTCGCTGATGGTCCAATTAAGAGGCCTGCCTGCAAGTTTTCACACCCAGCCGGTTCATACTTCCTTTATGATTTACTCCCCCGTTCATCACCTCTCCTCCCGAATCTCCTCTCTGTACTCCTCCCCTCCCCTTTCCTCTCCCTACCTCATTTGGCTCCTCTCAGCTCTACCAATGATGGGAGTGTGCAACAAAGCGCCAACGGGTGGTGGCACTGTCCTCAGGAGCGGCAGGAAGGGGCGACAATGACTAGGGCGATAGTGATGGAGGCAGCGGATTAGGCGGCACCACCCTTGGCCGCGGGAGAGGCGGATCCATCACCACCAGGCAGCCCCGCTATGGGATCCGCCTCTGCTGACAACACGATGGGCGGTGACAACAACTGCGCGGCTACGGTAACTACGATGATAGCAAAGGCCTCAAGGGGAGCGGATCCACTGGTCCCAATCTCGGGAGCGACGCTGGTGAAGGAAAGGCAAGGGGTGGCAGTGGAGGTGCAGGATCGACCGCCCGGCCCTGCGACGGGTGGATCTATAGAGGGTGGTGAAGGAGTGCTAAGGAGAGGCGGCAATAACTTCCGGTGCAACGACAATGACATTGGACTGCACTGGCGACGACAACAGTGGGAATGGGAGCATGGGTTTCTGGGTTTTTGATTTTCTGGACTTTTTTTTTGCAGATGGATGGCATTATGCAAAAAATCTGTTTTCGTACACGGTTCATCTACCTGTTTGGGAAAATACCGATTTTCATAGACACCTCGGGGCATGTGGGCCTCATAGTCGTTTACAAATTTATGTTTTGACCGCTTGTAAAGATGGTTTATGTATGAGAGAACATGACTCGTAAAACCGTAGATGAGACTATTGCACAAAGTCACTTCCTCTATAAAATTTTGCATTTCAACCCTTAACTATTTGACCATTTTAGTCCCTTTATTAACTAAAAATGTTCAAATTTTACACTACAAACCTTATGGCACTAAGTACTATCATACATGTACCATTTCCTTACCCATGCCCCACTGGCCATTGTCAAAAGCATCACATTTTCGTCACCCTCATCTATCTCCCTCACACAATTACTCTGCTCACCGCACATTGGACACCGATCCCAAATCGCCTACACACTAACACCATCACCATCCCCATTTCCTCCAAAGCACAAGCAACGTTGTTGTCCCTTATTGGTGATATGCCCTAGAGGTAATCATTGAGATGATTGTTTCACATACTTTGTCTAGAATTATAATGAAGTGTTCCTTGAGATAGATGACTTACTATTGATCAATGAGTATGTGACTTATTCGTGATACTCTTCATCTAATATGCTACTATTTCTAAATCCTCCTTGGTTGTATATCATAGGTGGTATCATGATTCTCAACAAGCATATTGGCTAACTTTAGGTTGTTAAATGCTACTGCACGTAACTAGATTGCTATAAAGGAAGTATCTAGGTCTGTTATGATACATGTAGTGAGTGTACACGAACCTATTGGGTCGCACACTTAATGTATTGAAATGATTTGATTGGATAGGGATCTAGGTAAGCGTCCTAATGGTCCTTGGAGGTCCAATTAGAAGTTCTATTCATTCAAGGGCGACGGTTGAGGGGGTAAATGAGACATGCAAGTACATGAACCATCATGATAAACCCTAGCCGCCCCTGCACTCACGAGCCAAACACTAGCTGTAGGTAGACGTGTCTGCACACAACGTTCCACCCATAGACGTGTGGATAGCAGTAGTCCGCCCATGTTGTGGCATTGATTAGCAAGTGAGTGCGAGGAGAAAACGTTCATGCGAGGAGGATACGATCAAGTTGCTGGGATTGACTACTTCAAATATGTTGTCCCAAGTTTGTCAAACCAGTTTGCTGTGCTCCAAATCTTGTACCGCTGCTCAGCATCTCATGGTTCCTGTTTTATATGGTAAGAAATTTTCTTTTAAACTATCATAGCCTAACCATAACCCTGCATACCCATCTACCCTCAAACGTCTGGACCGTTGTTGTCCTCCTCTACTCCCAAATCACCATCGCCACTTCCGCCTCCAACTACTTCCATTCACTGTGAATGCTGCCATCCTCATTTACTTTAAAGCTTTGAGTCATCACTCTTCACCAATCACCACCACCTCCCCACTTCCACCGTCCCCTTCCACGATTGAAGGGCTTGTGGTAACACGGATGACGGATCGTGAGCAGCCCTCCATGGAGTTTGTGCAGTGGGCTGATGAGCTCTGTGGCGCCGAGGGCTGCTCGGCTGAAGGACGATTGAAGGACGATGTTGATGGCACATATCAGACGATAAGCTTGCAGTGGTGTGTCACGCTTGACGGCTGTGGCACATATATGGCAAAGAGATCGGCCGATAAGCCTTATATCAATGCAGATGCAAAAACTTGCCCAGCAATAGTGCAGATATGGTGTCAACGTGAGCAGCTGCGTGGCTGAGGTACTGATCCAACAACGAGACAAACACCTGGAGATGCTTGCCCTCACTGAGCTCTCCCCATGCCGTTTCCTCTGCGGTGTGGAGCATCGTTTTATTCTCCAAAGGAATGTGCCTCAGTGAGTGTACCCTGACACTACTGCAAGCCACTGCTTCCACCTCCCCTCTCCTCCATGACAGGATGCCTCCTACATGGACTTGTGAGGCCATTCGCCAACATAGTGCATTGTAAATTAACATATATAATTTGAGTGGTTTAAAAGTTATGACCAGAATAATAAGTAAACATAGTTTTGCTTGTTTGTCGGAATTCAGGTTTTTGGGCTTTCAGATTTTATATTGAGCATTCTAGAGGTAATATTTTTCATTCTAGAGGTAATATGTTTCGAACATGATTTGTTCTTTAAGTTTGAAGGGTTCTAGTACTGCTGATAAGACTTTGGGCTATTACCATCTTTAAGGTAATTGTGTCATGAAGTTGTTTTATGTGTGATCATTCAGCAGTTTTACTCTATTCAATTCACTATATCTATTTTATGTTTTTAATCGGTCTAACTATTTTATAATCCATATGTGCATCATTATTATTATTGTTGCATGCTATTAATCCTCTTATATGTCCATCTTTTCAAGTTCATGATGTTATTCTCCTTAAATAAATTAAGTGCCACTTATAGTCATGGAAGTGTATCTTCGGTTCTTTATTTATGTTCGTGTTGCTAGGCACTGGTACTGTTTACTTGACTTGAACGCTAAATGCTAAGATGCAAATCAAGATTGTCCACAATAAAAACTAGGACGGAAACTACTATATCATGAACTTCCGTCTTTTTCCATTGAAGGAAAAATGTTTCAGATAAACGAAATTAAATTGTCTGTTGTTATAAAGGAAATAAGAATATTTTTATTTGTAAGTTGTTTATTTGTAGGTCATTGTGCGTATGTTTCAAAATACTGAATTATACTTGCTATTTTTTTTTTGATTTTGCAAGTTATTGAATACTTCTACATATAATTTTGTAAATTTTTAGAAATTGAAAATGCTTGTCATATTTAGGTTTGGAATTTGTTGTTTGACCTTTTATCCGTATGAAAGAGACTCTATTTTGACTAATTAAGAGTGGACTTATTAGAACTATAGGATTGCCACCCATGGAATCTAAACAATCCCTTTTAATAAACTCTAGACATACATTGGTTTTCTCTTTGTTATTTGGTGGCGACCAAAGGCAAGGAAGCCCGAATTCGGCGTGCCAATGCTCATGTATCAGCGTGTGGAGGTCGCCCTTTCTTTCTGGGACCCCTTCTTTTCTTGCTCCACATGCTTTCCTTATTTGAAATGTTTGTACAGCTAAAGTTTATACAATCAAAGTTTATACACCCAAAGTCTATACACATAAAGTTTATACACCAAATTTTAAATGTCTGACAAATGGATTCAAATATCTCATACCGAATTTAGCTTCATTGAATGTTTATACACATAGATTTTATGTGTATAAAGTTTATACACATGAATATGTCTGAGCAGATTTTTTCTTCTTTTGTTAGTATTTTTTTTCTTTTCTAAACATATATTAAATTCTTTCTTGAAAACCATATGAGAAGGGGGGCGAAGCCGCGCGTTGGGATGGGGGGAGCACGTCCGTGCACGGTTGATCACATTTTAGATCCCCATTAAAGCATGCCTCCAAGAAAATATGGGCAACCGTCGTTGTGAATGGGTATGCAGCCTAGTATTTACACTTTTATGCATGGTAGCACCTACTAGCTCATGGGTTTAACTTTGGTGTGAATTTTCAGAGTTGGTTTAAGAAAAGGTCATTCGCTGGCCCCTTGAACCGACCTACAAATAGTGGGCGGCCATTGTGTACATGATTGGGGCCTCAATGCACGGGTTAAGGCCACAACCATGTGGCATGGGTTATAATTACTTACCGCCATCGTAAGCAGCAGTCCAAGAACACGCCGGGTGCACCATCAAGTTTCCTTTTAGTGTGTCATATCCCTAGTTGGTAATTTCCTATTAATTAGGTTATAATTTGATGTACTATTGGACAATAAAGAAGGAATAAGCAGAAACTATCTCCTTCCTTGCACGTTGTTCACAGCATGATGATTCCTTGTCCTCACTCACGGCTGGTGCCTCAGCATCCTAGGGCACTAGGGACTAAGCCTCCTATTGGACGCTCGTACAACATTCGCAACCTCATTCACCACCTAAATTCTATCCATAATATATTGGTATCAGAGCACTCTTTCGCCAGCACCATCTCGATGTTAACAATTGAAGACATGGTACCCCTCTTCGCCAAGATGGATGAAGTCCTGGGTTAGTTGTCCACCATCATCTACATACAGGACAACCATGAGCTCCACTTTCATAAAAGATGGATGAAGTCCGGGGGCATCTATCCACCATTAACCGAATACTGGAGAGCCACGATCTCCACCTTCCAAACATCGACAAGCATGGCTCAGGTGTTGCTCTCCACCTTCCAAACATCGACAAGCATGGCTCAGGTAGCAGTACAGGAGAGGATTCTCTTGTTCCAAACATGGATCAGAGCACCAGTGGTAGTGGTGTTCTGCGGTCAACAAGTCAGAGTTCCTGGACTTCGACAGCCAAGCAGGAACCACTATCGTTGTTAAAGATATGTGAGCAGTTCCTCCATGGGCACAAGGTCATGGAGGAGGACATTCTATGGCTGGCTTCTTACCATATGATTGGCAATGTTCAATGTTGGAACATACACTTCGAGGAAGAGGAGGGCGAACCATCCTGGCCACACTTCTCAGAAAGGGGTGCGCCACAGTTTCACTTCGGACTAACAGCAACAAATCTTCATCATTGGTCTTGGTGATCCCCTAAGTTATGAGTATTGACATCCGTCATCAAAAGCTAGACAATCTGGGGGAGACAACCACCAACTGCACACGTCGTGACTAAGGGCACGTCAGCGACTTCATCAGCGTCATGATCGTTGACCAAACTAACATTGTCGGCTGCCAGTGCAATTGCGGTGGACAGCCAAGCTGTGACCGGGGAATCAGCAGCACGGTGGCAGCGACCACTGTCGTGAACCCTCCCCCCCCTCCCACCTCCCTCCGAACTAAATCCATATTTTTAGCTATAGTTCGTTTATTTTCACCATATGTACACTCTCGTCCTTCAAATCCCAGGCACCTACATAAGCCTAAACTCAATCCAAAGCAGAGTAAAGAAGCAAGTGGTGTCCCTCCCCCCCCCCCCCCCCTCCCCCCATTTTGGTCTATCTTCGGATGGGAAAAGCATGCTGCTCGAGATTCGATTGCCACACCACAATCCTTGGTGGATTCCGGTTAGGTTCATTGCTTCCTATTCACGGAGGCCAGGGCTCGTCTCGGGGTGCATGTGCAGCACATGCGCTAGAGCATCTCCATCAACGTTGCAAACCAAGAAGGTTGGCATGAGTGGCCAAGTCCAAATGAACAACCAGGGGAGGATAAGGCATACCTGATATTTTAGTGTTAGGCTCGACGGGGCCCACCATATACCAAGTCTTGTACGGAATCAAGCCTCATATACGGAAGGTATTCCGAATAAGGAAAGAGAAGCAAAGTCCTACTTAGACACTAGAAGGACTAGTCGGATTGTATCCAAACTTGTCTTCCTAGTTCTACTTGGACAATGGGCACCCAAGGATATAAATACACCCCCAAAAAGGCTTATTTGGATGTAACTCCACCCCAAAAAGGGATGGACTGTGGAGGATAATCAAAGGGATAAACAAAGTTTTTTCTCTTTCCTTTCCCTTCTCACTCTGGCCTGGCGCCTCGGATTCATAGAGTGCTAGGGCCTTGGCCACTAGTTTGACAATTATACAACCTTCGCAACCTCGTTCACCTCCTAAATTGTAGCCGTAACACTATCCTTGCCATGGCTATAACAGCCAAGATGCAGGGGCATAGCTAGTTCAGCATCCAATTCATACTCCTTACTCCTAGCCAATGACTTTATTCGGTGCCTCCATCTACAAGCCTCCATGCATCCTTCCTATTGGGCTGAGGCCCTCGCTACTGCCACATGCCTCCTCAACCGCTGGTGTTAGAACAGAATATAACACTTTATCGATAAAATTTGAACGAGTTGAAACTTACAGTTGTGCTCTGTCCAGCGAATGGCTTGCTTTTCCATGTCATAGACGACCACCTTATTTGAGATGACCATGTCTGAAAAAAAACAGGGCAATGGCTCTAGCATAAAAAAAATATGAAAAAGGAATTTTCTTTTGGAGAGCAATATATGCAAACCTCCCAAAATGATCATATCCTTGTATCCATGTATTCCAGCATCTTGGAATCCAAAGCAATACTGGTTACCCTGCTCCAAACATGTCTAAGTGTGATGAACATATATCTATAGACTTGCACTATAAAATATTAAACAAAAGCATGTATACCAAACAGAGTAGCATGCATGACTGAAACAACTAACTGTCAGTTGATTGAGAATCTCAGAATGGGACTCTTCACGTATGAAACAAGAACTAAAATTTGACAGCTGAAGGTGAAACTCAAAACCGTACAGTTACTTTTGGAGATATCATCGTCTATTTAATGTATATAGATTATTTCTTATCTCTCTTGTAACTAATTAAACAATTCTCTACATTATAATGCCAATGACGATGAGCCTAAGTTACTCTGTCAGTACAATGAAGAAAAAAAGTATGACACGAAGTACATATATATTCAATTTAGCGAATGTTTGTTAATGGGTACCCATTATATGACTAGCACATATATCTATGTAGCGCATGATGTGGCCCGCAATATGTATGGGATAAAATCCATGGTTGGACTTTGAACTATTTTAGCTTCATATAATTGTTTCATGTTTCATTTTTGTGATGTCTTGATAAATTCATCCCAAATTAAAGATCACATTCTAAAATGAATAATAGAAATAATTAAAAGCTAAAATAGTTTGAGAAAAGTTCAAGAACATGTTCAAGAAAAGTTTGAATGTGGCTTAGAGTATGTTTCTTAAATTCTCCATGCTCTAAAATGTCACCTCAGTTTTTCCTTGATTTTTTCAGAGCATCCTAAAATATGCAACAAAACAAATTTCAGAGTTTATGAAAATAAAAAACCTAAAAACAAGTATGTCCTCTCTTTGGGCCAATTCTAGCCAAAGTCCGCTTCCTGTCCTCCTCCGTTGGCTCATGAGCAAAGTCCCCTCCTTCTCCCGGGTCTACCTTGCTCGGCCTAGGTGGGCACGGCTCAGCCAGCCCAGGAAGTCGTTGCGTCGTCGTCTTCCACCTCCAACCCGCCAATTCAGTTCCCCTCTCCCTAGCTAGCACTAGCACTGCCACCGAGGTTGATCCGCCTCCCCAGACGTCTCTCCTCCAAATTGATTGCAAAATCATTTCCCTACTTGCATCTCTCCAATTCTGTCATATTTTCCCCCCTATTAATTTGGCTTTATATCGCAGATTTGAAACCTCCCAATTCATAGTCGCCGTTAATGGCCTGTGGCTCCTCTCACGACCGTTCCCCTCCTTCCTCTCCCAGCCTATAAAATGGCGCTGTCTTCCTCCCATCAATCCATTTTCACAGCCACCTCGAGCTCTCTTGCTCTCCTACCATCTCGACTGCGCCGGCGAGCTCCTGCCACCCTTTCCCGTAGACCCACCCAAGCCACGTATGGAAGACCTCGGCGCCGCCACCCCTGGCCACGCATTAACCTCCTATAGCTCAGCAACCCCACTATTTTGCCTGGAGATCGCTGGAAGTTCATCCTTGCTAGTGATCAGAGAACAACGCCGTCTTCTTCCTCCTTCGGCAGTCCCTCCAGCCTTGCCAGAGCACCACCCCACTGCGTTAACTTGTCTACCTTCGATGTCGGTCTTCGATTCCCTCATCGTCCTCTTCCTCAACCGTGCCTTCTCCTCAAGTGAAGACCATCGGAACGCACCCCCGCCATCGACCCGAATGACGTCACCACTATCTTCCTCTGGCCGCTGTCCCCTCCTCGTCCAAGTGCTTCCCGTCGTCACCACTCACCATCGCCTCCCTCAAGTCTGCAGCACCAATCCCTCCGTTGTCCCCTCGTCGTTGACCAGTTGCCGTCGTCACTGCTCAAGCTCGCCATTGTCTTCCTCACCAACAATTCCCTCCTCGCTATTTTGGCTGTCGCCATGTTTGTGGTGAGAATCCGGTTTCCGCTCTCTCCCTCCTATTTTCCTTGCCTTAGGTGACTACCAGTCATGTGCCGCAGTCACCGGTTGTCGTCTCCATCCGCGTGTAGCTGCATTTTTTTGACGTAAAGTGTAGCTGCGTTTAGACGCACGTGACTGCTTGTTTGGCATCATGTGGGATCCACTCTTCAGTCTTTTCTCTGAGGCTTACATGTAGGTGCTCTATTCCCGTGCATCGTCTCGGTGAACCTGATCCACGGTGAACTAGCCGTCTGACCCGTTGGTCCTAGCTGTTAGTCGCTCGATCCTTTCTCTCCTCGAGCGATGTTGTGTTACACATAATTTATGGGAACAATAATAATTAAACAATTCAGAAATCTTCATTTAAACTACAGTTAAATTTTGGATTGTCTTCTCTTGGCCAAATGAGCTCCAAATTGACCAGTTGAACTTTTGTTATAACTTAAATTACCCATGTATGTTGTTTTTATGTCTTGTTATCATTTCTCTCTTAGAGTTGTGGCTTTGTTTTGGGTCACCTATAGTTGTTGTCATTTTGGAGGTTCCAGTCGTGCAGTTCATGTTCGTTGCTGAAGTCTCGGAAGTTTGTTCCGTTGAGCAAGGGAAGTCACGCTCTCCTTATTGAATCCCAATTTACGGAAAGTATTTTAATTTAAACTTTTGCATTCGCTTTACTAAATTTATCGCGTTATAACTGTTTTACTTAGCCTTTCCTATATTCTTTGTTATGGCCTTATTTATTGAATATTGAGTAATTACCTTTGACAACCCTAGAAAACCAAAACTATCTAGTGAGAACTCTATGTGCGGTGTTTACTAGAGATTTTAGGATTATGCTTAACAATGCCCTAACATAAACATATAGTTATTTTCTAATGATCTGGACTTTGGGAATAACCATATAATCTTGATTAATGGTGGATTAGAGGCTTGGTAGCCTGGACATGTTGGACTTCTTTTCATAATTCTCAAACTTGTTTTAGGTTGGGCTCAATGTGCTTGGCTCTGTTAGTCGCACCTTGGCCATCATATATAAGGATCGGTCCCCGGGCCTATGTTACAATGCATATTCCTTACAACCACATGTCTAGTGGGCAAGGCTTAACTCGTAGCTTAATATGGACAGAAACAAAAGGACATGGATGATCAGAATATAATCTATTCGAATAGCCAAGCCCTCGGTTATGGGCAAGCCTAGCAATGTTCCCAAGTTAGAGATTTTATTTAGTTAAACTGGAATGATTGGAACTGCAATTTGATGGCCTGGGTTAACGCAAGTACGTGCAAGTGTGCAGCTTGACTAAAAAAATTGACTAGATTAGGATCATGCTTTGAAATGTGTTTTAAAACTAAACTATTTAAAAATGGGTTTTAAGAAAAAGTCAACATGTATCATTATTGCTTGTACCCATTTGCATTATGTGTGCATTTCTTGGTGTGGCTTGCTAAGTATGGTGGTTGTACTCATTCTTAATCTTTCATCCTCTAATCGGAGAAGCTTTGAAGAAGTCTTAAGTGGAGTCCTAGCTTATAGCACTGTTGAGCACTTGTGAAGATGGAGTCATAGGTCCTCTAGTCCGCTGTTGTTTTTCTTTTGTTGATAGGCCTAATGTGCCTATGTAATAATATAAATATCATCGTGATAATTAATAAAGATGTGTCTTTTGTATCAAGTCTGTTGTGGTGTCCCCGGATTTTCCTACGACGGGGATTAATACACTAGCATTCGGAAAAGGTATTTTCTGGCCGTGACAAGTTTGAAGTGTTAAGTTGTCAGAAGTAATAAGACAAGGCAATACCAATTTGTGAACAAATTTTTATACCAACTTTGGTAGAGCATGGGGGTGAAATGTCATGTTACCTCATATTCAAGAAGGTAATCATATGGATACACGTCCAGGGTAAGATCATTCTCGAAATGGAAAGTTATCTTTGGAAATTTATCATCAACACTGCACAAGAAAACAACAACATAGTTAGAATAATCACAAAGTAAAATGGAATAATTATATTCTACCATCTGAAGACTAAGTTGCATATAATATACCCCATCCCTCAGAACTATGGAACAGTCTAAGTAATCCGAAAAGAAATAGGAAATCCTCTAAATAAACCCTTACTGCACTTTTGACATAGGTTTTGCTGCTGTAGCAGATGAAATAGCAGTTTATGTGTCTTTTACCGAGTAAATAGTATAATGAAAACAATTTCCACTACTGCTTCTCCATCGTACCTTATATTTTGTCTGAAACTCATATAGAAAAGCAAAAGTTTCTTTTATTTTTATTTTTACTCTAAGGTTTTGGTAATTTGGGCAACTTCACCCATTTAGAGTATTATTCAAGACTTAAAATTGTCCATAACAAAGCTTCGGTTTGAGTAGGCAGCGTTCTTTATTAGGTTATGACCCAATGGGAATTGTTAGAGAATTACTGGTTTTCCTCACAATCAACAAATGTATAGGGTACTTGGGTATTAAAACAAGGGTAATGTTAGCGGAGTACCAACAAATTGGAGTTATTTGATGGATAAAGCGGAATTCAGAGGCATTGAAAAGATTGAATTAGAACTCAATATGAATCCTATGAATCTTCTGGTATTTAGTCCATTGGTGAATGTAATGTCTCTGCACTATAGCTAGATTTTGTGTTATAGAGTATACCTTCCAAGAAAATGAAAACATTGAAAATTATACATAGCACCCATGGTTATATCCGGATGCTTGGCAAATACCTGCAATTGGTTGAGAGTTATATGTAAACGTAATTGCAAACAATTCTACCACTAGAAAAGAATAGCAGTACTTTTGCCATACCGCAAGTATTAGTTCTGAATATATAATCTCTGGAAGGTACACCAAGGTTGAACCACTATCAATGAATGTACCCTTTGTTTTGGTCGTTCCAAAAATATTGGCAAGAAGCTGAAGTGTTGTGCCAGCAACATCGATCGACTTGAGGTTCACAAGGTGATATACCTCACTATGTGATAGAATCGTGAATTGATGTGAGTTAGTGTGTGTGGTGTGTGAGTGGGCTCAAAAGTTCCAGATGCCTTGTTGCTTTTAATTTTCAGAAGATGCAGATAAACATGATAAGTATTTCTATAAAAAACTATGCATATTCCCTCAAATTTGTAAATCCATGCTTTGGGTCCAGTGATTATTATATAGATTCAAAATGGATACAATAGCATTAGTTTGGTGGAAACGAGAATAGAACCAAACAAGGTTGGTTATGGTCTTTGTGTTGGAACCACGAGTCTGGGTTACACGCAGAAAGACATGTATTCTCAAAAGGTTACAGCATGTAAGAAGGCATACGTGCACTACAATACAAATTGATATTATATGCATATATCCCTACTTGTCATAAACCTAACATCCAACAGGGACTGGTGGAGATCCAAGATCATGTACTAAAGTATATAAATAGCTTTTTTAAAAATTATAGTTTAAGGTTCTAGCGATTCCACCCTAAGAGCACCCTTCAGTCCATGTTGAAGACAGCCAACATAAATTTTCACATAGCTATGTGCATTCAAAACTTTGAAACATTGTGCCTAATAAGAACACTCAAGAACAATAACACATACATTTTTTTCACAACGTTTGTACCAGAGATGTACCACTTGACACAGTTCATGTTTAAGTGGATAAATGCATCTTATTTTAGGGGGGTTGATAAATGCTTCTTAAACAAGTATACCGGAAGATGCTATAACCAGGGTAAAAATATATGTATTTAAAGTCGAGCCAAATTAAATTGTGACCATAAAAGAAACATAATAAAGTGCATGGTTAACTCACTTATTCTTTACTATAGGTGTTGTTTTTACTTTTGGCTCCACCACTTCTCCTATAGCGAAAATTCCACCTCCATTTGTGGAATCAAGGCAATGAGAAAATATTTTCTTTGTCTTCCCTGCTGCAGCCAATTGTGATAGCGCTGTCTGATTAGAATTGCCAAAACCAATAATTCCATCAATCGCTACTGCTGAATTGTTTAAACTTCCAGATTGTTGTAAACCACACCTAGAAGCACAGGGGAGCCATTTCATCGAATTATTGTCACGGATTTTCTCCACGTCCCTAAAAATATGTTTGCTAAAAAATATTCTTCTACTGCATAGGTTAGATTACTTTCCAAGCCATTTGTTAAGATTGTTTCTCAAGTAGGTAATCCACAAAAATAAACTAGTAATAATTTGTTTCAAACATGGCCTTAGTGGGCCAACATATACAGTACACCTTCTTAGATAGCACAGCTATAATAAAACACAATTAATACAGCCTGCCCACCTTATGGAGAACAAGGCATAGAAAATATCAAAATATACCTATAACCGCCATAACCGGTTATTGTCATGTGATGAGTTCATCAGAGATTTACATGAAAAGCAAATAAAAATACTTACACAAAACCCATAACCGGCATCTACGCTAATTTCTAAACCAGCAGAGGCCAGCCGACACTAGTGATCTCGGCTATCACTACCGGTGGCCGAACCGACAGCGATGCTCAGGCTATCATAGTGAATTCACATAGATTTGGTAAATGCCCAACCCGGCTGGCATGAAATGGCATTAATAGTCAATAATTGTTGGCACTATGCATGGCAACCAGTAGTGATGGGTGGTAGTGATTAGCTCATGTGTGCTAGTGCAATAAAATACCATTCATATGAAAAAGAACTAGTGTGTTGTGTGATGCAACATCCAATGGTAGCCCCCCACAGGAGCATTAACTTATGCCATGTCTCTTCTGCTACTTCACTGGATTATAGCCATGGATTTGCTCAACGCCTCTAAAATTGAACATTCTTCTATTGCATGTATACTTATTGGACCACTTGTTCTAAGCTATCTGTTGAATATATTTCTGAAAATATTTTGTCTATCCCTATAATCAAAGCAGATAATCCATGAAAAAAATACAGTCAATAATCAATTTCAAGCAGGTCCTAAGTGGGCAAACTTATATAGTATGGCTTCTCAAAAAGAATATCTACAATAAAAGACAATCAATACAGCATACCCACCTTATAGACAATAGTGAACAAAAAATATATGTATGGTTTAATTATTTCCATGTGATGCAGTAAAATAATGCTTTAGATTTAATAAAACAATACCAGTACGGAAACTCCGATCACCATCGGTTCATAACTAATGCATCACTATCAGTTTTTGAACTAGATGAGGTCATCCAGCAGTGGTGGCCTCACCTATCACTACCGGTTGCTGAACCGACAGAGATGCCAGGTCTATCATAGCCCATACACATGGGTTGGTAGGGAAAAAAATATCCAAGCCAGCATGAACCGGCATTATATATAGTTAATCACTGCTAGCCTATAGCAACCGTTAGACCGGCAGTGATTGCCTCCTGTGTACTTGTGCAATGGAATGCCTTTGGTATGAAAAGGAACATTGTAAGTGCCATCAGCATGCAAGTGCTCGACTCTATAAAATGCCATCAACATGCAGCCACTCGACTCTATGAAATGCCATCAACAAATATGACTCAAATTTGGAAGGAATCCAAATTTGAAAAGATTGGAGTTTGATTTGTAAAGCGATAAGTTGTATACTTGTTCGGGTAGGTTTTCTATGAGATTAGAACTACTTATCCAAGTTGAATTCGTGGCTTTGTGCAGCCACTTCAAGGTATAAATAAAAGAGGGGTTGAGCCTCTTGGTACCATTCTGTGAGATAACAGTTTTGAAAAAAAAAAGGGTTTAGCCTAAATTTTGAGTATAGTCAAAAGTTGAGAAATGAGTGTTATTGTTACACTTTGTGAGCACAATTAGAAGCAATAAAGTTGATTTACTTCTAAAGAGTTCTTTGATTTGTGTTTTACTTTGTTTCGGTAGTTAGACTGGTAGCATCCTTGAGGTCTGACCGGCGGCGGCACAGTGGTCACACAGGTGACTTCTAGATGGTTGGACCGGCAGTGTCAGGCAAAGGGAGAAGCAAGGCTATTGGACCGGCGACTCTACACCGGTCAGACCGACAGCATCAGAGCGGTCAGACCGGTGCACACCAGACTTCATCGTGGACTCTGTAAGGTTAGAGGATTATTTTTATTCCACTTTGGTTTTTGGTGTTCGTACCATTCACCACTCTCTGGTAGATTTGGTTATTGTGTTTCGATCTTATAAATATGAGTTATATGTTATGCCATCATACATGTTATTTTTCTACCTTTTCTCCATTGTTGTGAACTAACCATTAAGGGGCCTCTGTTGTCCTCTAATGGAAAGTTCATTTCACCATAAACTGCAACAGGCACTCGCGAAAGTCTGTCGAGGGTTTAACAGAGTTATCAAAGGTGTTTTGGTCACTGTAAAAAATAAAAGAAGTCTGTCAAGGGTATAAGTGTGTTCTCAATGATATTTTGGTCATTTTGTAAAAACTAGAGACAGAATTTGAGGTTAACCATGATGTGATGGTAAAAAAGAAAGAGTATTGCACGTATGGAAAACATATTGTTGAACTATTGCTTATCAATGGCATTTTACAATAGATCACTTCAGTTGTAAATCAATAAATTTCACATACGAAAATGGTTGTAATACATTGATATGTCATGCTATGAGTGTATCTAGATTTTTTATAACTTCCATTTAGCAAAATCAAATGGTTGAGATGATTGTTAGTAAAAATTTAGTAAGAAAAACATAGTACGTGTAGCAGTGCTCTTTCTTTAATAACTCACCCAAATGTGACACTGGTGCTGGTTGGCTGAGTCTACCCATTCCCATACAGTTGATGATAGTGCAGAAGATCAGTGAAAAGGATGCCCATTGTTAAGCCACCATCAGCGTACCCCGTGATGTACGGACAACGTAAGGTCATATTGCATGGTGGTCGCGAAGTGCATATTGTATCGTCACATTTCACCTCTTTTGAACTTACTGAGCTCCTAGGGTCATAAAATGTCAGCTTTCTCTGCACACAAGCAAATACACATACCCACGACAAAAACAAAAAAATATTACAATCCAGAATTTCAACTTCTATAATGAATAAAAACCGTAAATTGCAAAAGAATTTTGCAAGCAAATTAAGGGACTGAAACTAAAGAAACACTACAAGGAAACCTACCAATATGTCGCTCTCGTGAGGGCATTGCTTGCAGGAGATGCCGTTAACCCAAAATGCCTTACTACCGGTGTCCAACTGCACATAGTACTTCACGGCGGGTGTCCCGATCCCTATATCCGTGTAGTATAGCCTATGCCAAGATCCATTTTTTAACCCTAATAACCAAACCAACCAACCAAGCAAACACAGACATGACCAAATGCAGAGATGATTGAAGCATATCCAGTGCCGTATGGGATGTTGAAGCCACCAAGTGGGAGCTCTGCAGCCATAAGGTTACGGCGACGATGGCGGTTCTCATCATGGGTTTGTAATGCACCTATGTCGCTCCCCTTGTACACACCGTCCACGATATGGAATTTGCGGCGCACCTGGAATACCCCATTGGCCATGGTACCATGAGTAGAGGATGCTACCACCACTAGAGCCAAAATGATTGTTGATAACAACAAAGGAGCTGCCATCTCTTCAGCAAAGTACGTACTATCCCTTCCCTTTTTGTATTTTATGGAGTTTTAAATGGTAATTGTTGGTTCCTCATCTGGTCCTCATCTCTGGCAATGGGCTATTCTATGAGCTTCAATATGAATGGGTAGGGGCATGCTAGCAAAAGATGTGGGGAACCGTGAACAGGAAATAGCTAAAAGTGGAAGCAGTCACCAATTATTGCCGGGAGAGAGTACGAGGAAACTGGAAACTACATGGGTTTTTGCGGTTGAGAAAAATGCACGTGCATTTTTTTCAGATAATGGATATAAATCTGGCCACTACACTAGTGAAGAAACCGTCTTTAGTCCCGGTTTGTAACCCATGTAGTCCCGGTTTTCCAACTGGGATTACCAATCCGGGACTAAATATCGCTATCTTTAGTCCGAGGTGAAAAAACCGGGAGTAAAGATCGATCTTTAGTCCGGGACTAAAGATGGCTCAACCACGTGGCCGGTTGAGCCATCCTTAGGTCGATTCATTTTTTTTATTTCCATGGCCATGTTGCTGCATTATTGTTGGTATTTCTTAACGACATTACTAGAAATATAATTCCTAGCAATGGCGCAAAAATACTCTTGGTATATTATGGTTACAGATGTCATCCGCAAGCACACAGATATATCATTGTAGCATTTCACCCGAGAGTATTCCAAGGGTATCGTATTTATTTAATCCCATGGAAAAATCATAGTAGAGAGAACCTAACTAATAATTTATATTTATATGTTACTTGAAATAATCATAGTCTATGCAGGGGTTAAGAAAATCCAAAGGGTAGAGTGACACACAAGCAGGGAGCTAGTCATTCTCATACTAAAATATTTAAGCTAAGTGGGAAGAAAACAGAAAGAGAATCTATTCCTATACTTAAAATATACATAGTATACATACATCCTAGTTATCTGACATAGTAGCTAATACCCCCTATGTAACATCCTGAAAATTCGACCAATAAAAACAAAACCCTAAAAATACGGATTTTCAAAAACTTTTCAAAAGAATTGCATCATGCCGATTTTATTCGCCGGTTTTATTTGATTCAATTTGAGGTTCGCTAATCGAGTGCGGAGGATAATTAATCGCTTATAATTCTAAAGATAAATTGGTAAAACAAACATAATTTAAAGATTAAGTGTGGATTGATATAAATAAAATCATTTCGCAATCGCAATCGTATCAATTTAATTTAAACGCGAATAGAATAAGAATTAACACTAATTAAAAATTCGAATAAATAAATGAAATATGAGTAAAATTAATTTAGGGTGAATTCAATAATTGGGATAACACACATAATAAATAAAAATCAATTTTACAATATTTAGAAATTGAAAAATTAAAATTTATGGAAAATGGGCTGAAATTCGGGAAAAATAGAAAATGGCACTGTTCATTGCGCGCGAGGTGTTCGACGGGGTCCCTAGCCCAGCCCCTCCTCTGCCGTCGCCCCGCACGCCCATCCCGCGCGCCGCGCGCCGAGTTCCGCGCCGCCCCGAGCCACACCGCGCGCCATCACCGCTGTCGCCATCCCCGCCATCGTCGCCGCCGCGTGCGCGTCGCCGTCCCGCCTCCCCTAGGCCGCCATGCCGCTTCGCCTCCCCGTCGCGTCGCCGTCCCCATCCCATCGCCGTCGCCATCATCGCCCCCGCGCCCGCGCGAGCCGCTCTGCCTCCCCGCACAAGCCGCGCGCACATCGCCGTCGTCCCGTGACCGCGCCGCACGCATCGCCGTCTCACCGCCGTCGCCTCGAGCCCCGCACCGCCACCCGACCTGCGCGCCGCGCCGCTTTGTTTCCTCACGCGCCGCGCCGCCTCGTCCCGTCGTCTCGTCGTCTCGTCGTCTCGTCGTCACGTCGCTCTGCCCCCGACCCGCCGCCCGTCCCGCGCGCTGCGCTGCCTTGCCTCCCCTCGTGCCGCACCGCCTCCCCGTCCCGTCGTCGCCCCGCACGTCGTCCTACCCATCTCGAACCCCGCGCGCCGCGCGCCCATTCCCCACGTCGTGCTGCCCCTCTCCTTTTGCCGCCGCGCCGCCCGCACGTCGCTTTGCTCTCCATACCGCCGCGCCGCACGCCCGTCCCCTCCTCTGCCTCACGCCCCGCGCAGCTGCTTCGCCGCCGTCGCATCGCCATTAGAGCCGCCGCCACCTCTCCTTGCTCTCCCCTCTTCCCCTATAAATCCCGACCCCCTCTCCTCCATTCCACACCCACCCCACATCCATCCCCATCTTTCCCCTCCTCTCCTCCTCCACACGCCGCCGCCCTTGTGCTGTCGTGCCGCCGCGTCGCCGCATTTGTGCCACCGCGCCGCTACCTCCGTGCGCCGCGCCTTCGCCTCGAAGCCGCCGCGCCGTGCGTCACCGCCTTGCGCCACCGACGCCGCCGCCGCTGTGGTAAGCCGCCGCCCTTCCCCTTGCGTCCATCACCGTCGCCGCCGGGGCGGGATAGAGCCGAGTGAGAGAGAGAGATCGGGGCCGAGCCGAGAGAGAAGAAGAGAAGAGAAGAAAGAAAGGGGGAGGAAAGAACCGGGAGGGAGAGAGAGAAAAGAAACAGAGAGAGAGAGAGGAAGGAGCCAGAGAGAAGAGAGAGAGAGAGAGAGAAGAAAAAGAAAAAGAAAGAGAGAGAAAGAGAGAGAGAAAAAAAAAAGAAAAGAAAAAGGAAAGGAAAATATAGGAAAAAGAAAAGAAAAGGGAAAAATAAATAATTAAGAATTAGGGAGGTTTAGAAAGTTTAAAATAAATTAGAATTTAATTAGAGATCAATCATAATCATGAAATTGCAAAATTTTAATATATTCTTGGTAATTCCAATAAGAAATAAATTCGCGGTGGTAATTCAAATATAAATTAATGACTAAATACAATTAGATGAAGTTTCGTAAATTTTTATAAGTTATTTAGAGATAATTTCTATAAGTAATAAATTCACGGTGGGAATTCGGAGTTAATTACTAATAATTCTAGACGCGTACTATATTTAATTATTTAGTCATAGAGGGAATTAAATCGTTTAATATTTGGATTCCATCCGATGTTTAGCTCGCAATATAAATTTATAATCTATTATTTGGAATGCGATGCTCGGGGTAGATTAAATTAAAAACTTATAATAACCAAGTAGTTGCACCGTAAAAATGATTTAAGATATATATATAGATCGAAATTGGGTTGGCCCTAATTCGCGAATAGTAAAGTCAATAAGAGAATCGATTTTCGCATTCGACTCCTATTTGGGATTTATTTGGATTTTTATTTGAATTCTAACCGAATTCAAATCAATTTTCGCACGTAATTATAGAACCCGAGGGAGTTGCAGATCTAGGTGAAGGCCAAGACCCGCAAGACCGTGAGCAAGGCAAGTCATCACTATCCCTTGAACATATTGATCCCAATTGCGAAATTATTTTGTTTACAAATAAAATTGCATGCAATAATATACATCCCACTTGTGATTATGCCATACCTTGATGATTGTTTGCCTATTATTTCCTTTGTAACCATGTTTACGTATGAGTCCCTAGTCAATTATGACAAGTGCTTAGCAATGCTATTCTAGAACTGTGCATACTCATATTTATCAAAATGCTGAATGCTTGGGCAATTACCTTTGGGAAGGTAATTGAGGTACGGCATGTGGAGGCATGAGCGCCACAGTGCCACGATGATGATGACATGATTTGTGAAAAGAGAAATAAAATCAAACAAATGTTTTCGACTGGGGCGGACGGAGGATTTGGGTGGTATCCGGAAAAGGCTAGTACCGTCCCCGGTCAATTAAGGACCGAGCCATGAAGTTAAGCATGAAACGACCCCCGTACAACCGCACTTCTCGTATGGGTATAGACCTAGCGGAATAGATAGCTGAGCAGAGGCAGTATCCATGCATAGTGGTTTCTCGATGTGTGAGGCAGGGGCTCTACGGTGGGGCAGCCATTGGTAGAACCGCGAGGCGGGTGTCTACAGTGGTGTCGCCATCGGTAGGACTGCCATGTGAGAATTTAAACCTAATTAACTTAATGCATGTGTGAGTTCTTCTTCCCCGGGTGCGCCAGAACTCCTCACACTGCTAGAAACTGCGTACGCCTAGAGTGTATGAGGATGTCAAGTTCATGGAGCGGGTACTGCCAATGCGAGGTTATCGAAAAGCTTTGCCGTGACGCGTCTCATGTGTTGGGACGAGGCTCATGTGTTGGGCAGTCGCGGAGTGCGGGTAAAGTGTACATCCACTGCAGTGTGAGTAAACCAAATCTATTCGAATAGCCGTGCTCGCGGTTATTGAGCACCGGGACGTGTATTACACTTGGCTAGACTCTGAATTCTTAAACTTGTGTGGGTTGGGATAATTGCATGATGATTTATATGCTGTTGGAGCCACTTCCTGAGAGTAGGGAATGTGGACGTCCTCAGAAAACCATGACGACATAATGGCGGGAAGCCATCCTTGGGACCACAATGGATGGTGGACAGAACCGTCATTGTTTAATATGAACACTGGTATTAAAACTTGATCAGTCTGTGCTAGGTCCTAGGTTTGTGAAAAGAATTATAAAACTTGCTTTACGCAAAAGAGCCATAACAATCCTTCAAATTTCCCTATCATGTGCATTGTTGCTGTGATGACTTGTTGAGTACGGTTGGTACTCACCCTTGCTATATACAAACTCAATCAGAGACTGGAGATGAAGTGTCAGAAGATCCCTATGTCTATTATCAGGAGGGAGATGAAGACGATGGGGTCCAATAGGTCTTAGATACGGTCGTTGCCTGTGGCAATGGCGTGCCGCTGCCTCCATTTTCCGCTGCCTTACCTATTCTGTTTTTGAATGTATTCCGGACCTTTCGGTCCGATGATTTAAGACAATGCCTGCGGGCTTTGATGTAATAACTTGATTTAGATATTCGTGTATGTGTACTCGGTATTTCAGCTATGAATTCGTGTGTACCAGACTACTTGATCCAGGGAAATGGTACGGTTTACACGATTGATTCCTGTTATAAAAACGGGGGTCAACAGAGCTGGTATCAGAGCCATACGACTGTAGGAAAAGACCAAAAGGTGCCCCACCCCTTTTCTAAGTTGGCCAAGGGAGAAATTCCCACTTAGTAATACTTTCAAAAAATAAAAACGCTATGTTTACAAAACTCAGCACGATTTTCATCTTACTCTTAACCATTCTCTTTACAAAATAAGTTTTACTCTTAGCTGACTTTGGGTTTTTCCTAAAATTTAGATGACAGACCAGGAGTCACCCGCTGCTTGGGAGATGAGCATACCCCGCTCAGAGGGTTACGTCATCGAGCTACACCGGCTGATGAGGCGTCTGCGATACCCCAGCTCTCCGATCTACCGAGTGAGGCCGTGTGGATCTGTTTGGGAGGCTCGGGTCGAGGTTCACACACGAGTCCCTCCGGAGTTAGACTACAGCTTCTCGGCACGATACCGTCGCGACCTACCGGAGAACGCGATGCAGGATGCAGCACGGGAGGCCTTCCTTAGACTTAGCTCTATCCACCGAGCCGAGTTGACTAGTACTGAGTTTGCTCACCACCCATTTCGAGAGGAGAGCAACTCCCTCTGCACAGTTCAGGACACGCCTTGCTGCTACAACCCGATTGTGACCCGACTGTCACGATGGGCAGAGGCAGCAGACGACTTTTACGAGGAGGCTCTGTTGGAGATCGACGACCAGCGGAGGCGTGTGGGAGAGTTAGAGACTGAGGTGACGGACCTCACAGCGCAGCAGCTTCAGCTGGAGGAGGAGCACCAGACTTGGGGCAGTGAGATAGACTCACTGAAGGCACAGCTCCAGACCCACGGCGACCAGTTCCAGCAGTTGTCCGATCAGTACAACGAGCGCCGCGGGATGGTGGATACACTTGAGGAGCAGTTGAGGGAGAGTCAGGAGCACGTCAGTCGTCTGGAGGCGCAGCTTCGAGCAGCCACGACCAGCACCACCGGAGCATCTACTTCCACAGCGGTAGGGCGTGACCGCTACTTCTTCCTCACTCCGCCATACCCACCAGCCTTCCACGCTCTTTTGGGAGAGGCTGGCATGCTGGCTACGGAGTCAGCACCTTACCTGGAGGACCCGACAGTGACACCGCCACTTGCCCCGGAGATTGTGCACACACCACAGATCCCTGTACCTTCTCCGCAGCTGGGTTCCAGTTTGGAGACCCCGATCCAGGTCAGTTCCGAGTCAGAGGGGACCGACGTCGAGTCAGACACCACTGATTCTTCAGAGGATGAGATCCCTGTTCCCCGCATCACCTTCCTCGGAGGCCCTCGCACCCTCAGCACTGCTCGCAAGAGCACACGACCTCCGGGCAAGAAGCCCAAGCCTGACGCGGAGGCCACTACTTCCGAGCCGTGGGGACTCAGGTTCGCCCGTGCCAGCGACCACCCTCTACCTGCCCCAGGATCCTGCGGATGGTTGGACGACTAGACCGGAGGATGACTGCAGTTTCGATCTCGCTTCAGATGGTTTCTTTTTGGATTGTATGCGAGACACATCCCTACCCCCTTACCTAGATCGACGAGTAGTTTTGATAGTTAGTCGGATGTATTTGTTGGATGAACTTTATTTGGACTGCGTATGTATGCAGTCACATGCATCATGATTTATGTACTGTTTGTGGAACCTTATGATGTTTATGATAATGTTGTTGTTGTGTTGAAAATGAGTTTATTCCACCAAGCTTGCAAAACAAAATTCACACCAAAACAACTCCCTTAATGGGATCAAACTATAAGAACTAGTTAGAAAATTAGGATACTTAATTAATCGGCCTACACAGATGGCAAGCCGACGTAGGACATCAACCAGCAATGAAGAACCGTCGACACCTGACCTAACCACCCTGGCCGGAGTCATGGCCACTCAAACCCAGCTGCTACAAGCCATCGCGAACAACCAAGGCAACCGCGGAGGATCCAGCTTTGGAGAATTCATGAGGACCAAGCCACCCACGTTCGCATCTGCAGACGAGCCTATGGAGGCGGAGGACTGGCTGCGTATCATCGAGAAGAAACTGACCCTTGTCCGGGTGCGCGAAGCCGACAAGGTGATCTTCGCAGTCAACCAACTGGAGGGACCCGCCGGAGACTGGTGGGATACCTATAGGGAGGCTCGGGAAGAGGATGCTGGAGAACCCACCTGGGAAGAGTTCACTGCAGCATTCCGCGAGAACTTCGTGCCTGCTGCGGTGATGCGTATGAAGAAGAACGAGTTCAGAAGGCTGCGGCAAGGAAACACGACGGTGCAGGAATACCTGAACCGATTCACTCAGTTGGCCCGCTATGCAGTCGGAGACCTTGTCGATGAAGAAGAAAAGATCGACAAGTTCATAGAAGGGCTGAATGATGAGCTGCGTGGACCCATGATTGGGCAAGACCATCAAAGCTTCCAGAGCCTGATCAACAAAGTTGTCAGGCTGGAAAATGATCAGAGGACTGTAGAAAACAATCGCAAGAGGAGACTTGCTATGAATCGCACACCTCAGGGAGTGCCTCAGCGATTCAAGGGAGCCACTTCGTCTGGGTGGAAGCCCCCTGTTGTGGCCACCAACCGCCCTGCTGCACCTAGCAACTTCAACAGGCCACTTGCGACTCAGAACCGCACCCCTGCACCAACTCTGGCTGCCCCTGGAACCAGGAGGCATGTGAACTGCTTCAATTGCGGGGAATATGGGCACTACGCCAACAACTGCCCTCATCCAAGCAAGACTCCTGTCCGTACTGGCGCCAATGCGATCACTGTTCGTGGGACCCCTGCCCCTGCTGTCGGACGGGGCCTGTTCAGGACTCCACAGACAAACAGGACCGCTACAGGATTCGGGCGCGGACAAGTGAACCATGTCCGAGCTGAGGAGGCCCAGGAAGATCAGGGCGTACTTATGGGTATGTTCTCTATCAATTCCACCCCCGTTAAAGTCCTTTTCGATTCTGGCGCATCGCATTCATTCATATCTTTGAAGGCTAGTCAAAAACACAACTTAACTCCAGTAAGACTTAGAAAACCTATGATAGTCCACTCACCTGGGAGCGAGATAACTGTGAGTCATGCTTGCATAGATGTACCTGTCCGTCTTAGGGATGTGGTGTTTCCCTCCAATCTTATGGTTTTGATACCCCAAACCCTGGATGTTATATTGGGAATGGATTGGTTAGCAAAGAACAGAGGGGTAATCGACTGCAGACGTAGGGAAGTTACCCTGACCACACCTTGGGGGTCGGACATGCGAGCAACCATGGATCAAGATCCTAGACTAACCGAACGTGCCGGAGGCATATTTACCATGCTACCTCTGAAAGGAATGCCTATCGTGCAACGATTTGCCGATGTGTTTCCAGAAGATCTACCTGGGATGCCACCAGATCGTGATATAGAGTTCATTATCGATCTGATACCCGGAACTGCTCCCATATCCAAGAGACCGTATCGGATGCCAGTCAATGAGTTAGAGGAGCTGAAAAAGCAAATCAGAGAGTTACAAGAAAAGGGATTTGTACGCCCCAGTTCGTCACCTTGGGGAGCCCCAGTGCTGTTCGTCAAAAAGAAAGATGGTACCATGAGGATGTGTGTAGACTATCGTTCACTGAACGAAGTAACCATTAAGAACAAGTATCCACTACCACGGATCGATGATCTTTTTGATCAACTCAAAGGAGCAAAGGTGTTCTCCAAGATTGATCTTCGATCAGGATACCATCAATTGAAAATTAGAACTGGGGATATACCCAAAACAGCGTTCTCAACACGCTATGGGTTGTATGAGTTCACCGTAATGTCATTTGGTTTAACCAACGCCCCAGCATACTTCATGAACCTCATGAACAAGGTGTTCATGGATTACCTGGACAAATTCGTGGTCGTATTCATCGATGATATATTGATCTACTCCAAGGACGAAGAAGAACATGCTGAGCACTTGCGTTTGGTACTCGAGAAACTTCGGAAGCATAAATTATATGCAAAGTTTAGCAAGTGCGAATTCTGGTTGAAGGAGGTCGCTTTTCTAGGCCACGTGATCTCAGCCGGCGGAGTAGCAGTGGACCCTGCTAAAGTGGAGGCCGTTACGGAATGGAAGGAACCCAAATCTGTGACGGAAATTCGGAGTTTTCTAGGCTTGGCCGGATACTACCGAAGGTTCATTGAAGGATTCTCCAAGATAGCCCGGCCAATGACACAATTACTCAAGAAAGAAAAGAAGTTTGCGTGGTCAGATCAGTGTCAGAAAAGTTTTGAGCAGCTCAAGGAAAAGCTAACCTCGGCACCTATTTTAGTCCTTCCTGACATCAGAAAAGACTTCGTCATCTATTGTGATGCATCGAGGCAAGGACTAGGAGGAGTACTAATGCAGGACGGAAAGGTTGTGGCCTATGCGTCGCGACAATTGCGACCACATGAAGAAAACTACCCTACCCGTGACCTAGAACTTGCAGCTGTGGTTCATGCGCTGAAGATTTGGAGACATTATCTGATAGGAAACCACTGCGATATCTACACCGACCACAAAAGTCTGAAATATATCTTTACCCAGTCAGACCTCAACCTGAGGCAAAGACGGTGGTTGGAATTAATCAAAGATTATGACTTGGAGGTTCGCTATCACCCTGGCAAAGCAAACGTTGTGGCTGACGCGTTAAGTCGGAAGAGCCACTGCAATCATCTCGAGGCTGAAGAAATGGCTCCTGAGCTTAAGGAGGAAATGGCCCAGTTAAACCTACGTATAGTGCCTCATGGACAGATAAACACCTTGGACATTCAACCTCTTTTGAGGACTCAAATTGAAGAGGCCCAGAAGGACAACCAGGAGATCCGAGAGGTGAAGGAACGTCTAGCTGCAGGCTTTGCAAAGGAATTTTCAACCGACGAGAAGGATGTCCTATGGTACAAAAAGAGGATATACGTACCTGAACAGGGTGGACTGAGAGGATTAATCCTAAAGGAAGCTCACGAATCAGCATACTCACTACACCCCGGAAGCACCAAGATGTACCAGGATCTAAAGGAAGGATACTGGTGGCCCAACATGAAGAGAGATGTGGCAGAGTACGTAGCGCTCTGTGACGTCTGTCAGAAGGTGAAGGCTGAGCACCAGAGACCGGCAGGTTTGCTGCAACCCCTTAGGATCCCCGAATGGAAATGGGATGAAATAGGTATGGATTTTATTGTTGGATTGCCCAAGACTGCAACCGGATATGATTCCATCTGGGTGATTGTGGATCGACTCACCAAGACGGCAAGATTCATCCCCGTTAAGACAAACTATAGTAGTGCCAAGCTAGCCGAGTTATATATGGCCAGGATAGTATGTCTTCACGGTGTACCTAAGAGAATCATATCTGATCGAGGCACCCAGTTTACCTCTCATTTCTGGGAGAAAGTACATGAAGCTCTAGGGAGTTACCTCGCGTTCAGCACAGCTTATCACCCACAAACAGATGGCCAGACAGAGAGGACCAACCAGGTCCTGGAGGATATGTTGAGAGCTTGCGCATTGGATTTTAGCAAAGACTGGGAGAGATGTTTGCCCTACGCCGAATTCTCCTACAACAACAGCTTTCAAGCAAGCCTGACAATGTCGCCCAACGAAGCATTGTTTGGTCGACGATGTCGAACCCCGCTGATGTGGTCCGAGACAGGAGAACGTGCAGTATTTGGACCTGACATTATCAAAGAAGCCGAAGAAAAGGTTCGTCTGATTCGAGACCGGTTAAAAGTGGCTCAGTCACGGCAGAAAAGTTACGCGGACACCCGAAGAAGAAACCTAGAGTTTAAGGAAGGAGATTACGTTTATTTAAAGGTTTCACCAATGAGGGGAACGAAAAGGTTTAAGGTTAAAGGAAAACTAGCGCCAAGATATGTGGGACCTTTTCAAATCCTCGCTAGACGAGGAGAAGTTGCCTACCAGCTACAGCTACCCGAAATTATCGCCGATGTACACCCAGTCTTCCATGTGTCACAATTGAAGAAATGCTTACGAGTGCCGGAAGAACAAGCTCCGCTGGAGGAGATTCACATTAGCAATGATCTCACGTACCCAGAACACCCGATCCGGATATTGGATGAAGCAGAAAAGGGAACTAGGACCAAAACGTGGCGTATGTACAAGGTACAATGGAGTAACCACACGGAGGATGAAGCCACTTGGGAAAGCGAAGAGTTTTTGAAGACGGAATACCCGTATCTGTTCGAAAACCGGTAAGAAATCTCGGGACGAGATTTATTTAAGGGGGGTAGGTTTGTAACATCCTGAAAATTCGACCAATAAAAACAAAACCCTAAAAATACGGATTTTCAAAAACTTTTCAAAAGAATTGCATCATGCCGATTTTATTCGCCGGTTTTATTTGATTCAATTTGAGGTTCGCTAATCGAGTGCGGAGGATAATTAATCGCTTATAATTCTAAAGATAAATTGGTAAAACAAACATAATTTAAAGATTAAGTGTGGATTGATATAAATAAAATCATTTCGCAATCGCAATCGTATCAATTTAATTTAAACGCGAATAGAATAAGAATTAACACTAATTAAAAATTCTAATAAATAAATGAAATATGAGTAAAATTAATTTAGGGTGAATTCAATAATTGGGATAACACACATAATAAATAAAAATCAATTTTACAATATTTAGAAATTGAAAAATTAAAATTTATGGAAAATGGGCTGAAATTCGGGAAAAATAGAAAATGGCACTGTTCATTGCGCGCGAGGTGTTCGACGGGGTCCCTAGCCCAGCCCCTCCTCTGCCGTCGCCCCGCACGCCCATCCCGCGCGCCGCGCGCCGAGTTCCGCGCCGCCCCGAGCCACACCGCGCGCCATCACCGCTGTCGCCATCCCCGCCATCGTCGCCGCCGCGTGCGCGTCGCCGTCCCGCCTCCCCTAGGCCGCCATGCCGCTTCGCCTCCCCGTCGCGTCGCCGTCCCCATCCCATCGCCGTCGCCATCATCGCCCCCGCGCCCGCGCGAGCCGCTCTGCCTCCCCGCACAAGCCGCGCGCACATCGCCGTCGTCCCGTGACCGCGCCGCACGCATCGCCGTCTCACCGCCGTCGCCTCGAGCCCCGCACCGCCACCCGACCTGCGCGCCGCGCCGCTTTGTCTCCTCACGCGCCGCGCCGCCTCGTCCCGTCGTCTCGTCGTCTCGTCGTCTCGTCGGCACGTCGCTCTGCCCCCGACCCGCCGCCCGTCCCGCGCGCTGCGCTGCCTTGCCTCCCCTCGTGCCGCACCGCCTCCCCGTCCCGTCGTCGCCCCGCACGTCGTCCTACCCATCTCGAACCCCGCGCGCCGCGCGCCCATTCCCCACGTCGTGCTGCCCCTCTCCTTTTGCCGCCGCGCCGCCCGCACGTCGCTTTGCTCTCCATACCGCCGCGCCGCACGCCCGTCCCCTCCTCTGCCTCGCGCCCCGCGCAGCTGCTTCGCCGCCGTCGCATCGCCATTAGAGCCGCCGCCACCTCTCCTTGCTCTCCCCTCTTCCCCTATAAATCCCGACCCCCTCTCCTCCATTCCACACCCACCCCACATCCATCCCCATCTTTCCCCTCCTCTCCTCCTCCACACGCCGCCGCCCTTGTGCTGTCGTGCCGCCGCGTCGCCGCATTTGTGCCACCGCGCCGCTACCTCCGTGCGCCGCGCCTTCGCCTCGAAGCCGCCGCGCCGTGCGTCACCGCCTTGCGCCACCGACGCCGCCGCCGCTGTGGTAAGCCGCCGCCCTTCCCCTTGCGTCCATCGCCGTCGCCGCCGGGGAGGGATAGAGCCGAGTGAGAGAGAGAGATCGGGGCCGAGCCGAGAGAGAAGAAGAGAAGAGAAGAAAGAAAGGGGGAGGAAAGAACCGGGAGGGAGAGAGAGAAAAGAAACAGAGAGAGAGAGAGAGGAAGGAGCCAGAGAGAAGAGAGAGAGAGAGAAGAAAAAGAGAAAGAAAGAGAGAGAAAGAGAGAGAGAAAAAAAAAAGAAAAGAAAAAGGAAAGGAAAATATAGGAAAAAGAAAAGAAAAGGGAAAAATAAATAATTAAGAATTAGGGAGGTTTAGAAAGTTTAAAATAAATTAGAATTTAATTAGAGATCAATCATAATCATGAAATTGCAAAATTTTAATATATTCTTGGTAATTCCAATAAGAAATAAATTCGCGGTGGTAATTCAAATATAAATTAATGACTAAATACAATTAGATGAAGTTTCGTAAATTTTTATAAGTTATTTAGAGATAATTTCTATAAGTAATAAATTCACGGTGGGAATTCGGAGTTAATTACTAATAATTCTAGACGCGTACTATATTTAATTATTTAGTCATAGAGGGAATTAAATCGTTTAATATTTGGATTCCATCCGATGTTTAGCTCGCAATATAAATTTATAATCTATTATTTGGAATGCGATGCTCGGGGTAGATTAAATTAAAAACTTATAATAACCAAGTAGTTGCACCGTAAAAATGATTTAAGATATATATATAGATCGAAATTGGGTTGGCCCTAATTCGCGAATAGTAAAGTCAATAAGAGAATCGATTTTCGCATTCGACTCCTATTTGGGATTTATTTGGATTTTTATTTGAATTCTAACCGAATTCAAATCAATTTTCGCACGTAATTATAGAACCCGAGGGAGTTGCAGATCTAGGTGAAGGCCAAGACCCGCAAGACCGTGAGCAAGGCAAGTCATCACTATCCCTTGAACATATTGATCCCAATTGCGAAATTATTTTGTTTACAAATAAAATTGCATGCAATAATATACATCCCACTTGTGATTATGCCATACCTTGATGATTGTTTGCCTATTATTTCCTTTGTAACCATGTTTACGTATGAGTCCCTAGTCAATTATGACAAGTGCTTAGCAATGCTATTCTAGAACTGTGCATACTCATATTTATCAAAATGCTGAATGCTTGGGCAATTACCTTTGGGAAGGTAATTGAGGTACGGCATGTGGAGGCATGAGCGCCACAGTGCCACGATGATGATGACATGATTTGTGAAAAGAGAAATAAAATCAAACAAATGTTTTCGACTGGGGCGGACGGAGGATTTGGGTGGTATCCGGAAAAGGCTAGTACCGTCCCCGGTCAATTAAGGACCGAGCCATGAAGTTAAGCATGAAACGACCCCCGTACAACCGCACTTCTCGTATGGGTATAGACCTAGCGGAATAGATAGCTGAGCAGAGGCAGTATCCATGCATAGTGGTTTCTCGATGTGTGAGGCAGGGGCTCTACGGTGGGGCAGCCATTGGTAGAACCGCGAGGCGGGTGTCTACAGTGGTGTCGCCATCGGTAGGACTGCCATGTGAGAATTTAAACCTAATTAACTTAATGCATGTGTGAGTTCTTCTTCCCCGGGTGCGCCAGAACTCCTCACACTGCTAGAAACTGCGTACGCCTAGAGTGTATGAGGATGTCAAGTTCATGGAGCGGGTACTGCCAATGCGAGGTTATCGAAAAGCTTTGCCGTGACGCGTCTCATGTGTTGGGACGAGGCTCATGTGTTGGGCAGTCGCGGAGTGCGGGTAAAGTGTACATCCACTGCAGTGTGAGTAAACCAAATCTATTCGAATAGCCGTGCTCGCGGTTATTGAGCACCGGGACGTGTATTACACTTGGCTAGACTCTGAATTCTTAAACTTGTGTGGGTTGGGATAATTGCATGATGATTTATATGCTGTTGGAGCCACTTCCTGAGAGTAGGGAATGTGGACGTCCTCAGAAAACCATGACGACATAATGGCGGGAAGCCATCCTTGGGACCACAATGGATGGTGGACAGAACCGTCATTGTTTAATATGAACACTGGTATTAAAACTTGATCAGTCTGTGCTAGGTCCTAGGTTTGTGAAAAGAATTATAAAACTTGCTTTACGCAAAAGAGCCATAACAATCCTTCAAATTTCCCTATCATGTGCATTGTTGCTGTGATGACTTGTTGAGTACGGTTGGTACTCACCCTTGCTATATACAAACTCAATCAGAGACTGGAGATGAAGTGTCAGAAGATCCCTATGTCTATTATCAGGAGGGAGATGAAGACGATGGGGTCCAATAGGTCTTAGATACGGTCGTTGCCTGTGGCAATGGCGTGCCGCTGCCTCCATTTTCCGCTGCCTTACCTATTCTGTTTTTGAATGTATTCCGGACCTTTCGGTCCGATGATTTAAGACAATGCCTGCGGGCTTTGATGTAATAACTTGATTTAGATATTCGTGTATGTGTACTCGGTATTTCAGCTATGAATTCGTGTGTACCAGACTACTTGATCCAGGGAAATGGTACGGTTTACACGATTGATTCCTGTTATAAAAACGGGGGTCAACACCCTATCCGATGCCCTCCTGATACTTCGAGAAGCCACCCCTGACTGCCGAGTTCCTTACGACAGCCCGTCATGACCATACAACCGGGGCTAAATGCGGAGTAGTACCCTCCCCGGGAAATTAACTTAGGACTATATACACACGCGGAGGAATACCTGTACTGAGCTATCACTATCATCGGCCAACCTCTCATCCGCAACATATAACCCTAAATAATGATATCCCGTAATCTAGACACCACGCCTAAACTACCAGATACTACTCTAATATCATCTTCATGACATAGAGTAATTGCATAAGCAAACATTATACCCGTACCAACGCATCTCCCAGATAAGCTAGCAGTATATTCAATATAACACGAACATAATGTAAAGTTCGCATTCATATACTCGGGAAGTATTTCAATACTGTCGACGTTTGATGTCACGACTACGGTATTTGCATACTATGGGAATCGTTGGTACTAGGATATATGCGAGATTGAGGTAAAAGAGATGGGGGCGAGGATTTTTATACAGGTTCGGGCCCCTGAATTGTCAGGTAATAACCCTACTCCGGTTGGCTAAAGCCGGTCGTTGCTCTTATGCACCATAATCACACCAGTACAATATTTGGGGTAGCCTATCTAACTGTTGTCGACTTGGCGATCTGAAGTGCTGACTCGTAGTCGACAACAGGGTAGCCTTCCTCCTCGAATCCGCATCCGGCGAGATCAAAGACAACGCTATGTCTCTCCTGACAGTATCCGTAGATACCGTAGGGGACTAGCCATGCTTATCTTTGAAGTCAATATCCGGCGTCTTGTCTTGGCGCATGTTGGCTTGTATGTTGATCTTGTGTCTTGATCTATTGTTCCGTGTCCTCTCCTCCTAGGGGGCCTTATATTTATACCCATAGGTGTCCTCATGTCCAAGTAGAACTAAGAAAACCAATATGGATACAATCCGAGTAGTCCTTGACGTTTCCATGTAGAACTCTAGTTGTCTTTCCTTATCCGGAACTCCCTCCATATCCGAGGTCAGTTTCCATATAAGACATGGTATGTGGTGGGTCCTGCCGAGATTTAGTCAACTACTATTAGGTATGTGGTATCCACAACCCTGACAAATACCATAAATGTATAAAGAAGAGTATTCTAATAAAAGTACAAAACTTACAAAAGAGAAGAGAAGAGCTACTAGAGCCATACCCGAACTCTTCCGAAGGCTTCCGGACTCCGATTTCTACTCTATTCCTATTCCACTAGCTTAAGAACACTAAACTAACTTGAGAGAATACGAGAGAGCTCTTGCTTGAGGTGTATGTTGAAGTGAAGAGAGTGAGCTCCTTTTATAGGCAGGTAATGACGATTATGACGGTTGGAATGGTCGGTAATACCCTCCAACCGACATTGGGGATCAATCCCAGCCGTCCATCAAAACCCTGCATCCATCGGCACCATGGCAGGTTCGGCCAAACCATGGGCTGGGCCCACCTGGCCCAAACTCGGCAGGTGGCCTCCTGTTCTGTTGCTCATTGCAAACTTGTGAATTTTGGCCCAATTCATCGTGTCAATTCTGAGTTCTTGGCCAATTCATACAAGTCTGATTCTCGACATCGTCCGATTGATTTATCGTCTGATTCGATGTCGATTCTCTTCCACTTTATGATTATTCTCTGTAAAAGGTTAGTGAACCAAATACTAGTGGAATATTATTGTTCTAACATGGATATGCAATGCAAGCATAACTAGTTCTCCTCTATCTCAGTAATATTGACGGTCGAAACTGATCGCTAACGACCGTCAACAATAGTTTATATATATTATGCATATATATGTTTCAAAATGCTTCTATACTCCCAGGTGTACGTACTCCTACTCTCATCCACCGTTGATCCCAACCTGCATGATCGAGTATCCCCATACCTGCTAACGGGCGCAGCATCACGAACCCGTTCCGGTTTTTGTGGAAAGAAATAATTTCCGTAATTGTTAATTATCCTGAATAAATGGACTCGTCCATACCGAACGGATCGCACAAATCCATCATTCCCGATATCAAAAGGAAATAGTAGAAAATAAAAACCCTAGTGTCCAGGCGGCGGCGCCGATGCCGACGACTAAATCTCATCGGCAGCGTTCCCATCCCTTGCGCAGGTGGGCGACATCTCGCCTCACTCTCCCATGACATTCCCTGGCGGACGGCGACGGTGTCACACCTCGATCTCCCTCGGCATTACCAGTTGATCAGAACAAGCAAACCTTCCTATTTTCTCTGTTTCAAGGCGTTCAACACAGTACTTTGTTTGAATTTCCTCACTCCAAATTAATGGCGACCGTTCTACACGAAAATATTAAAATATTATATCAACATCAATAAGAAAATATTTGACGCATCAATACATATCAATACATGTAATACGAGATGGAAAGCAGAGAGGCAGAAACTAGTAGTATATATATACCGTTATTTCTAGAGTATTAGGAGAGACCACTTGTTCTAGATTTATAGTATATACCATTTTTCTAAATTTGTAGTGTATACTGATTTTTTTTGTCGAAGGAGTATATACTGTTCTTTTCTATTTTTGGGGGGGGGGGGATACATACTATTCTTTTTTTTTAAGTATGTTACTACTCTTTCGTTGTTAGAAAAGACAGTATGTGCCGCTCTATTGAAAAAATCTAGCATATCTATGGAAAATGCAGTATATACTTTTGTGTAACAAAGTTCAGTATATACCCGACCATAGAAAAATTCAGCATATTAGAACTCCATAGAAAAAAGCAGTACATACAGAGTCCAGTATATACTTCTGTAGAAAGAAAATCAGCATATATGGCTGGTAGGTGTCGCCACTGCATGCCTCAGAGCTGGAACTGCTGATGATCACACGACCACCACTGGGAGAAGCTGGCAGCCATCCTCCACTGCCACCTGCTGGACCCCTGTAGGCTGAAGCTGGCACGAAGGAGAGGGCGGATGCTGGAGCTGGCACGAGAGCAGGAGCTGGAGCTGGCGCCGGAGCTGCGGGAGGTGCTGGAGGTGGAGGTGGTGGCGGGTTCCTGGGCGCAAGCTGAATGCGCACTGGAGCTATGGTCGACTTCCTTGGCATGGTGCGGATGCGGGCTCCTCCTGGCGGTGAACGTCCGTGCAGCCTGGCTACCTCCTTCTTGAGGCGACCGTTCTCATCCTGCAACTCAGAGATCCTCACAAGCTTATGGTCGTTGAGCCTCTTGGTTGTCTTGTGGAGCATGGCGTGCAGCTTGTTGTAGCCCTCCATCACCTCACTCATGTGGCCGAAGGTGACGTCGTTCTCTCCCCAAGCTGACTTGAAGGTGCTGGTGTTGGAGCTGGAACCGCGGCGAGGGTGGAAGCGGTAGGCGGTGGTGTTCAGGGTGCCGTCATGCTGCTCCCTCAGATGGGCCATCATCCTGAGGGAGGCCTCCTCACAAGCATGCTCAAATGTGCCCCCACAAGCTGTCACCTCCATGTTGTGCAGGTAGGAGTGTATGCCATGAATCTCCAAGCGGACCTGATGTGGGAACTCGCCCTAAGAGGGTGGATGCTGGTGTACTGCAGCTCCCTTGGAAAACCGATCACAAACGCCATGCGGGACAACTCTGCAACGAAGCCTCCCATAGTCTGACCTTGGTGCGTTAGGGGACAGTCGGCCATCTATAGAAGACAAAGGATGGAGAATCAATGTATGCTCAAATCCAATTATAAAATAAACAGTAAAGGACTGAAATAAAGTAAGCGAATAAGAGCAGAATTTTGTGCATAGATCAATTTTGCATGAGAGCGAATAAATAAGACTGACATACATTGCAATAAGATAATGAGGAATTAGATACATAATAATGATAACAATGATAATAAGAGCATAAATAACTTGCAACCCATGTTCCTTAGTGAAGACCTAATGCATACCTCCCATTAAATCCCGACTGACTGTCAAATAATTCTCAAATAATTTTACTAAAACCCTAGACTGACCTCATTTGAACAAATTTCAATTGAAGGAGCGATCAAGATTTTTCCCATGAACCCAAGGAACAAACCCAAATTTTTCCCGAAACAAATCCAATTTGCAAAGAACATATGCAAATGAAAAGGATTCAGGGGGCTCTTAGGGTTTCCATTTGGCTTGCCCTACGGCCAAGGTCGGCTCTGATACCAACTTGTCACGCCCAGAAATTCTCGAATAGAATTCCAAGCAGAATGTGCATTATAACCCCTGTCCAGGACCGGCCAAGGTACACAAACGACAAAGTTGACATACAGATCCACGTCTTACAAACATAATAAAAGTCTTACATAAATAAAGCGGAAAATTAAAGATAACTAGAGCTAAGCCTTGACTTGGATTGCAGCGGGAACACCACTCCACAGGCATCCTCGACGGCACGGACGAAGCCTACTCCTCGGAGAAACCACCACTGACGCATACTCGAACTCTGAGGGTTGGGAGATAGAGCAAGACTGAGTACTACCCACTGTACTCAGCAAGTCATACCGGAACGGAGGGTATGATGCAATATATAACCAAAGGAAGGCTAAAGGGGATCATTTGCATAAAGCTAGCATTTATAAACAGTAGTTGAAAATAGTAAAACAGTTGTAATAATTAATCAATATTAACCATCCATTGTCCAACGCTACACCGCATTGCAACAGGCCCAACCAACCACCTGAACTAATCAATTCCATTAGACTAAGCTAGGGTGAGACTAATCACGGTGAATCTGGTTGACCGCCCATAACCGCGGGCACGGCTATTCGAATAGTTTTACTCTGATCAGAGGTGGACAACTGTACCCATAAGACACAGCCCCACGACACATTTCCGTGCGCCGGCATGCCACCACAACATACCGGAAAGAGGCCGTGACAGGACCCTTCGCATAACCCCCTCTAACCAAACACACCACACCTCAGGTTTCACCCCCACTCCTCGCAAGGCATCGGGCAGTCCCCTCTTGTGTCTAGGTGAATCCGAAAGCCGCACAGGCTGTCGCAGGGCCCATCCGAACTCCATCACGCTCACCCTTGCCTGGATGCGTCAGTTAGAGGAAAGCTACACTACAAGCCCAGCCGTTGCCCATGCTGGTTTGTGGTAAGTACGGTAAGTTTTTCCAGGGCATCCCGCGAACCGGTCCTTAATTTCCATGGGTGCAACCATCAAAACCATGCACCTACAGCGCACCATTTAGTATATTTTAGTTAACCAACACCAGAGCGGTGGTTATAGTCCAACACCAATACTAGAATCTAAAATCTATGCATTAATGTAGTTCCCCCATTATGTGCTAGTTGAGCTAAGCATGGCTAAGCAATCCCTAACCCAACATCTAATCATGTTATAACCCCAAACTATCAAAGGAACAAGGTAACAAATAGTATGGCTGAGACAGTAGGTAATCATCCCATGGTATCATACTGATACGTCAGGTATATGTGCAACATTCGAATTTTGTTATTGGAGTAGAATAATAAATTGGCATGAAATAGATCGAAATGGATTTCATTCTCTTTTATTGTCCATCAGATGTATATGTGATTTACGAAACAAAATCACCAGCTGTATACTGATTTATGCAATCAGTATCCAGGTCTTAATGGAGATATTCATATAAATGGTAAGAAATGATATTCTGAAAGGTACCACTTTCATAGCTGTATCTATATCCATAAATACAATCTTTATACATGGTGATTCCTTTCAATTTTTGCCGCCCTACCAACTCAAGGCCGCCACTACAGGTGACAATAAATATCAGGGCCGGATGACTTTGTTCTTCTCATACGTTCTATCCTCTGGTTTTTGTCACCAACAAGAATTTCGGCTTTTCAGTTCCTACTGTTGAATCTTATCGGCGACGACGTTCAGGTATGTGCTCCATCTATCCATGTTTTTCTGATATGTGTTCAACGCTACTGGGGCACTACTCAATATATTCCTCTATTTATGTTCATGCAGACAGATCATATGGACAAGATGAACACTGCAGCTCGAAGCCAGGAGATCAAGCAGGGATTGTGGAAGTATAGCGACGAACGTTGTCGTTGGCACACTTTCAGTTCAGTCCAAGCAAATGTGCACTCTGCGTACATGCGATCAGATGAACTCAAGGTTGGTCAAGCACACACATCACAGGATTTTGCAAAGTATTGGATGCCCTCTGTCCTTGATAAAGGATGCACAGCACAGGAGTTTGAAAATGCTTGGGTGGCTTTTGTCAATCACTATGGCTTGCAAGATGAGAATGAATACCTCCAAAATGCGCAGAAAATAATAGATGATGAATCGGATCAAAACGATTCTTGGGGTTTTTTTTTCCAATTTTATTCATGCATCATGATCCGTACCTCTTTTTTTTTCCGACCTCCAATATAATCATTTCCCTTGTTTGCTGATCACAGGAGACAGACGCAGATAAACTCACTGATGTCAAGATTAGAGTGGATCCTCCCAAGTTGCTCGTTCAGGCTCATGGGGATCAATCTGAAGATCAGGTGAATCCGGCGCCCCTGAAAGCGTGCAAGGATTGCAAGCCATCTGTCAATTAATAATCCAGTTTGATCTTTTCTTTTAGAGTATCAAATATTGTAATAATTGCCACACGGCACCTAGTAGCTTCAAAAAACCATTTTGATATGAAGATATATATTTCCAATCAAATTAGTACAAGTCTTGTGCCCGATTTTCGTGCATGTTATCTAGTAATTATACAAACTATAATTGTCACAATACATCACATTAATGTATTTATTAAGTACTCCATATGATTTGATCATTTAATTTGCCACTATTACCTGGCACGAGAACATATAAGTATACAGAAGTTTAGGTTCTTGGAGCATATCAAAATATAACATAGTACAACTAACTTTAGATCACATACACGTATTTATCACATACTACTTTCTTTCTAGCCAAATATGGAGTATATTGTTTGTATGGATGGAATTTTTATCCTGTATATACTGACAATAAATAATATATTTGTCAAGTGTCCATCATATATTAAATCGATCAATTAGGCATTATCTACATCTATACCTAAGTTTATATCACTAACTTAATACATAATACATGACATATTTATTCATGTCTCGGGCTTCCTTCCTTTAATACTCACAAAAAATGTATATTGGGGTAAAGGGATTTTTTCCGATCCTTTTCATACCCAATTTTTTGAGTATATGTTCAATATGTGTAACTTAACCTCGGAAAGTGATCCGCTGTGCATATTTTGTGAATCAAATAGCTAAATTAACAGAGCTTTAATGTAGTAATTGGGTACAGCTACATTACCATATAAATGAGCTGCGATATATAGTATCCATGTTTCCAAATAATTAGCTTCCATGTTTCCAAATACGAAGGACCAGTATTTAGTATTACACATACCTAGTTTGCATAAAAAAAAGTCAATTTCTCCATATACTTTGTTTCCATTTGTCACCATTATATAACCATTTATTCAAACCTCACCATGCATGCAATCACGCAAGTTTCCATACTTACAAGATATTATTTCCAATTTCATAGGTATTTAATGTTTCCATTTTTGAAATGTACACGCACTTATGGATTCAAACCACACCGAGCAATCACGTAATTTTCCATTTACTTATTTTCCATATACTTAGTTTCCAAAAACGAAGGATCAGTATATTGCACGTAACTTTCCATTTACTTAGTTTCCATATACTTAGTTTCCAAACACGAAGGATTAGTATTTAGTATTACACATACCTAGTTCGCAGAAAAAAAAAGTTAATTTCTCCATATACTTAGTTTCCATTTTTCACCATTATATTACCATTTATTCAAACCTCACCGTGCAATCACGTAAGTTTCCGTACTTACAAGATATTGTTTCCAATTTCATGGGAATTTAATGTTTCCATTTTTGAAATGTACACGCAATTATGGAATGTTTCCATTTTTGAAATGTACATGCAATGAAGTAAGTTTCCTTATTTTAGATGTATTATTTCCAATTACACGGAAATTTAATGTTTCCATTTTTGAAATGTGCACGCAATTATGGAAATTCTCTCATCCACACTGCATGCATGCATATAAATGCATTAATTCCTGTTTTAATCTATTCAAATATATGGAATCCATTAACTAGTAAATCCTATACTCTAAACGGGTCTATACCCATTAAGCTCTTGCAATCAAATGATCAAACCAATTAGCAACCATCCAACGGCTCCCAAGTTTGGAGCCCATACTCCATGGAGTCCCATCCGGGCGTCCTATATATATATATATATATATATATATATATATATATATATATATATATATATATAGACACACACACACACACACATATACATATATATACATATATATACACATATACATATATATATACATATATACATATATATTTATATATGTATATATATATGTATATGTATGTATGTGTGTATATGTATATATATATAAATATATATGTATGTGTGTATATGTATATATATATGTATATATGTATATATATATATATATATAAATATATATATATATATGAAAATGCAGATTTGCACTCGGGTTCATATGTACCTACAATCTACACCGTTGATGTGTTTTAAGATTCGTGCTGCAAAATGTACCTAACCTTAACCAAATGAATGCTTACTGTAGGGAGAAAAGATTAGGATTAGGTTGGTTCACAATATGTATAACATGTATGTTGTATTTTTTACCAAATAACTTTTTCAATAACAATCATATATGACATTTATATATCTAGTGTATTGTAGTTCTCTAACCATTATTTTGTTTATAACATCATATTTAGTCAAAATGAGAAAACAATATATCTACTATATCACTAAATTGTCATCTTGCAAAAATGATACTTCCAAAATGATATATATCCTACCATCAAAAACTACATAAACAAGGTAATTTATATAAACAAGGTAAACTACATAAACAAGTTTTGCCTACAAGAAATACAAAAATTACATAAACAAGGTATTTTACACATGTAAAAAATATAGTATAATGTAAACATCATGCATGGTACATTTTATTAGCACCTAATATACTCGCTCTAAGATTCGTGCAAGCTACATATAGGGTGTAGATTGTGGGTACATGTGAACTCGCGTACAAAAAATCCAACTCCTCTATATATATATATATATATATATATATATATATATATATATATATATATATATATATATATATGCGAAACTCCTTATTGATATTTTTATTCCCACTAGATCCATAGGTTGATCATTCATTATTAGCTTGCTACATACGCTGCTTGTTATTACACTGAGCGTTGTCAAATATTGTGACCCTTGTGACATACTTTTCATACTTTCATTGTCAAGATCACATACAACCACCTATGCTTGACTTCTACTGGAAGTTAATATTTCTCATTTTTCATTCATTTCATCCATAGTCCATAAAATAAATACTACATGTCATTTATGTCTCTTGCTCCAAAGTTCTTTCAACAAAAAAACAGAGAGAGGCATGCCTATGCAAAAAGAAAGAAATAAAAAGTGTTGCTCACATGAGTATGGAGCATCATGATGATAAAAAGGAAAAAAAGAGAAAGAAAAGAAAAAAAAGATAGCCATGCAAAAGGATGAGTAGGTATACAAAAGGAGTTATTATTATTGGTAGTAGTATTTTCCTTTTTTCCACCCACAAATTTAGCATACACATAAACATGCACATTCTTGACTAGAAGGTATGTCTTGTATTTCCGTGGATCCATTATTTGACTTTGCAATATATGTGATGCAAGTAATGCTCTACTCTTTTCCATACCCTGAGCTCCACATAAGCCTTATTAGATGGTAGGAAATGAAAAGGCACAATCATAAGCCTTTGTGAGGAATCATACACATTGAATGATCGAGAGAATTAATTGAGAAGCAAAGCAAAGTTATAATTTTGTGTTACTTGAAAAACCTCAAGTTGTTCTTCATGAAAAGTTAGGGTAACTTGAATCAAGATTGTTCCATTTCTCAATTGCCCAAGATCGCATGGTAGACACTACAAAGACTCACAAGTACAGGTATGGCTTTGAATAGTTTGTTTGCATAATTATTAGTAAGGAAGTTATAACCTATTGTAGAGTCCATAGCCTTCACTCGGGACGAGCAAAGGTTAAGTATGGGGGTGTTGTTGACGGTCCTTAAATCATAATATCTGATCGTCAACACCTGCATATAATGAAATAAAATATGGTATCCAACTTAGTGGTAGGGATTATTACTAATCATTTCCACTATTATTGGTGAAATATGTCTATGCAGGTGTTTTAAGGAGAAAACACACCTGTCATGCGACAAAATGCACCTCCGCACCATCAGGACGCGTTTACACGGATTGAAGGGCCCATATGTCAATCAAAACCACTTAGAATTGGGCCAAATCATATTACATGATGTTGGGGCCCAAATAAACGTCCTAGCCGAAGGAGAGGCCAGGAGGAGTATTTTTGGGTTCGGCCAAACCATTCCTGGCGCCTCCCGCCATCTGTGTTCCACGTGGACGGCCCTGATTACTCCCCAATGACTGTTGGAGGGTATTTTGGTCATTTTTCATGGCCATAACCGTCATTTGGAGCCTATAAAAGGAGGAGAGGCTCTCATTCCAATACACACAACTTTGAGGTAAATTACAAGAGGCTCTATTGTATCTTTTGTACATTAGAAAATAGGTAGAGAGTGAGAAAAGCTCCGGAGGAGTGCCCGGAAGTTTGGTGCTCTCTCCGACTTCTACCTCGGTGAGTGTAGCTTTCTAGGAGGAATTCTGGAGGAGTACCGGAGCTGTCGGTACACTCTGCTCTAGATTCGGAGAAACTTCTTCTCTTAAGTAAGCATTTGGGATCATTTCTTTTGTTATTTAATTACTTAGTCTAAGTGAGATAGATTTCCATCTTTGCGGGTTCATTGTTTAGTATTTGTACTAAGTGCTCTAGTACTAAGACTCTGGATAAAAGAGGAAGTTCCTGCGAAAGTATTAGGGTCTGTTTGGTAGAGCTCCAACTCCTAAATTTAGCTCTAGAAGTTGGGTCTGGAGTGGAGTTGTGGAGCTGCCTAAACCCAGCTCCACCTCTCTAGTTCATTCTGTGAGAGAGCTCCACCCAGCTCCGCTTCCATTTTAGGTGGAGCTGAAACTGTTTGGCTGAGCTCCAGCTCCAGGAGAGGTGGAGCTGGAGCTGGAGCTGTGCCAAACAGGCCCTTAGATTAGTAATTAATAACTTAGACGTGATGTCTAGGTTAGAGATTATCTTTGTTTGTTGTGTATCCCACGGATTTGTTAGAGGTAGCTGGCAGGTGGTGACAGCCCTGAATCCCGTCCTAGTAATCCTCCACGTTCGGATATATCATACAGCTATAGCCGGAACCACGCTGGCAGACCAGCAGCGGTCGGTGCCCGAAGCAACGGATAGAAAATTACCTTTACTTAGCTTAGATAACTAAAACATGTAGAAAGTCCTCTCTAGCCTAGCTAGCTACCAATAGTTGTAGTCCTTGGATATAGTCTTAGCCTTAGGTAGATTAAACATGTTCCCTAAGTTTGATATCCTTTTGGGGTTACCCGAAGGTGAAGTGCTACAGCGGTATTTCATGCACTTGCAGATTTATCTGTGGTCGTAAGAAATACCAACAACCACCCACCATATGAAGAATACACTACCAGCCAATCAGGAGAGATCACAATGATTGGAGGCCCCACGTGTCAATCAAAACCGACTACAAATGAGTCAATCCATGGTGCAACATGTAGAGGGCCCTCCAGTCAGTATCCCAGTCAAAGGAGTGGCCGATAGGTGGGACTAGAGAGTTGACCAAACCGCTTTTGGCCCCCTCATCTTGGCCCTTCACATGGCAACTTCTCATTCAATGCCAATAATGGTTAGGGGTGTTAACCAACCGACTTCACAATTGTCATAGGATGGTTATAAAAGAAGCTCGGTTCCCAGGAATGATGCTTCAGTAACACAATGGTTAATTGTTAAGCAGAATTTAACTCTTGCTGAGGCTACCTGGGAGGATGCCTCATACATCCAAGCAGCATTTCCTACTTTTGAACCTTGAGGACAAGGTTCTCGTGAGGGAAGGGTATTGTCAGGAGCTGTGAACTGAAATGGAGTTCAGACTTAGGACTGAAGTTTTAGGTGGGAAGCAGAGGAAGCTTCAGCTGGGATAACGGTTTGATGGGTACACTTATGAGGATCAGACGACTATCAACGATGGAGAGAAAAGCGAAGGAGATCAGGCGGAGGTCACTACACCAGGACAACTGTAGTGATTACCTGTTGTTATTTTCAGCTGAAATCACGCAGCTCATTGTTTCCATTATTTCTTCTCACTTTTACCTGTACAGCTGGATGTAATCGCCTGAATTGTAAGCTACATATTAAGGCCTTTGGCCCTAGGGAATGAATCAAGATCAAAACTACATTTCATTTTTTTGGAGATTATGGTTACCACATATTCACTCGGCTAGGCTATCCAACTGGTTACAGGGGATAGATAATGTATATAGAATATGTACAAGACTAGGACTCGGGTATTATGTTTTCTTGTGTATCAAGAAATGACTTGTAGTCCTAGTTTGTTAAGTTTGTGGATTAGATATAGGAAACTTAAACCGTAAGTGAATAAGTTTCTATCTTATAAGACTGCTCCTTCACCTATATAAGGAGGGCAGGACGCCCCTTAGGGGGTATTCATAACCCGATCGTCAGATCAATACTACACCCTACGTTTTCAAATCCCCAAACAAGAGTAAGGTATTACCTCTCATTGAGAGGGCATAAACATGTCTAAATCATTGTCTCCGCATCCATTCACTTTTAGGTCTTGTGCGCTACCCCTTTTCATATTGCCGAATTCCAGTTTCGACAGTTGGCGTGCCAGGTAGAGGCTGTGTTGAGTTTCCCATCGACAAATGCGATGGAACTAATCTCAGGAGTCGTCGGCACCGTCTTCGCTCCAAGATCCAATTCAGCTGATGATGAGATCCGCCGGCTACTGCTGATGACGGCATCAAGATAGCCATCGCCTATAGGGGCAGATACACACATGCGGTGGTGGTTAATTTTTTTGAATCGCCCTAGCCAAGCTGATCGACGCACACGGCGTGTCACCGGCCATCACTCACGATCCAAGCCACGCCGCACTATTCGGGTTGGCTGTTCCAATTTAATTTTTATTAGATTGATTATTAATTTCTGATCGCTATTTGATTTCCTGGCATTTTTTGTTGTTTTCCAGACGTCCATCATCGACATCCACTACTCCTGTCTAGCCGTTGCTGAGAGCTCCTCTCTCTCTCCCTCCCATGCAGATGGTCGAACTGTTTTTATGCATAAAGTTTATATATCTAATATTTCTATTTATTAAGTTTTCATATATAAAGTTTATATATATCTTTACCTAGTATTATAAAAGTTTAAGGTGTTTTTACCAGAAAGTTCGTACGTCGCCCCCCAAGTGCATCAATTTTTTTTCATGTCCGATTCGGTTTCCGTATAGTGCACGAGTTTTTCTCCCAAAACGCTTACGGCTTACCTCCGCACGTTCAAGCGATGCAAAATAATCGAACGCATGTGTGGAGATATGCACCCGGTGTGAATGCAGTGAGGGGCCCAGACGGTACCACCCGGTGTGCATGCACGGATGCACCATGCAGTAAGGAGACAGCAGCAACAAGTACATATATGTCAGCGCCAGTGGTGCTCTTTTTAAAAAACTTTAAATGGCTTTAAACATTTTTTTCTCTAAAATTACTAATCTGATTTTAGAATTAATTACATCATTGTAATGGTTGCAATTAAATCTTTCTAATATGTCAGCGCCAGTGGTGCTCTTTTTTAAAAACTTTAAACGGATTTAAACTTTTTTTTCTCTAAAATTACTAATCTGATTTTAGAACTAATTACATCATGGAACAGAGAGAGTATAGTTCTTGAATTGTCCATTTAATTACCATGAATACAGTTGTTGAAACGAATTATAAATTGAATATGTGTGATTTATTAGTTATGATTTCTAAAGATCATTAATTTTAAATAGACAACTATCCTAAAGTGGGTGAGAAGGCCGTACGTAATTCGGCAGTTATAAAATTAATAATGGTCCGGAGAAAAAAAAAAGCGCTCTCCACCGCGACACCGCTGGCTCGCCACTTCTCCGTCCGCCCGCCCGCGTCGCGGAGGTGGCGCGCGCGTACGCGACCGGACCACACGAGCGCAGCGGCGCCAGAAAAAAACAGTGGTGTTGACGTGTTGACTGGTACTAGTACGTACAACATCGTTACGTGCGAGCCAGGCTGGTCCTAAGATTATTAGTGCTTTTCTTATTTTATTTTTTTGTGTAGGATGATGATACTCTATCGCCAGTTAGTTGGTAGGCATTAACTACGAGAGCTGTTCTTTTTCTTTTCTCCTGCTGAATCTTCTGCTGCAAATATCTAGAAGCGAGCAGTGGATGGTTCTATCGGCTCACGACGCTAGAGACGATAGACGAGAGTATAATAGGGACTCCACAGAAGATTGGGAAAGAGAAAAAATTAATAAAAACGGGAAAAAGAAAAATATATTTGATGGGAAATTGGAGACGGTTTAAGATCAAGGTAGAAGAAAAAGAATAGGCACCTAATTTTCACTATATTCCAACAAAGAAATTTTTTTTGTTGCTTGTAGTTAATTCTTTGAAACATTTTTTATATATATAGTGAAACACCATCGGAGTTTTTATTGGAATCGGATGTCCGATCTATAGTCGTCCCCATTTTTCTCATATGTAGCGCCTAATTTTTTTGTTTGATTCCCTCCCATATCACTCCCTCCTCAGCAAACACAAGACAAAAAAAAAAACCCTCGATGCATCGACTCAATCAAGTTGCTCCCCATTGCTCTAAATCCAAATCAAAATCCCTAAATCACAACCAAAAAAGAAAAACCCTCGATGCATCGACTCGATCAAGTTGCTCCAGTTGCTCTAAATCCAAATCAAAATCCCCAAATCACAATGCTCATTTGACAAGAACAAGTTCATCAAAATCCAAATCATAACTCGCCACCAACAGCCGCTGGAGATGCGACAACAACACGGCGGACAACGATGAGTGGCACCTCCGCTGGAAGATCTCCAACTAGGAGTCCCACCATCGGTCCGTGCGCTCAAGTAGCGGCACCTCGACGAGCCCCGCACGCGCACCGAGCACCTCCGCTGGAAGATCTCCAACTAGGAGTCCCACCATCGGTCCGTGCGCTCAAGTAGCGGCACCTCGACGAGCCCCGCATGCGCACCGAGCACATCCGGTGCTGCAGCTGCGAGCTCACGGCGCAGGCACGATGCCCGCGATCGCATGGACCTTATGCTCTTCCCCCACTCTAGCATCTCCACGCCGAGGCCACCGCGCGCTCATACACCAACTCGAGATGTACTCAGCGGGGACAGAGGGCGGCAGACAGAGAGGAGGAGGAGGCCAGGTGGGGGCTGGAGCGTCGGCGGCAATGATAGAGTAGTGGTGGCTGATAGAGAAGAGGAGGAAGAGGAGGGGCGGCGGATAGAAAGGAGGATGAGGCCATGCGTGAGCGGGGGTCAGAGCAGCGGTGGATAGAGGAGGAGGGGTGGCGGTGCGGAGAGGCAATGCGACAGAGAGCGTGGTATGGAGAGGATAAGGTTACGAGAAAGAATGAGATAATTAAGAATGTTGGGCTCGGTCGGTTTTATTGGTATGGCTTAAAAAATGGCACCTAATATAGGTATTGCTTTTTAAAATATAGGTGTTAGTTTTTTAAAAAAAACTGGTACATATAGGGATAGTTTTCTCACTAGAACCAGAACCTACAGTGCTCAAAGGTGTTGGTTTTACTTTATTTTATTGCGCGGAGATCGGAAAAGCTCCATATGTGCACCAGCACCTATGAACCAATACATAGGAGCTCCCGAGATCTAGCGATCAATTTTGATAATATGATTGTTGTTGGACCAGTGGATTAGTGCATGATTAATTTAGTATTAGCTAAAAAATTGAAACAAAGATTAGTATGTTTTGTAAAGCATTTTTTACATTGATTTTTTTTAAAAAAATACAATTTAATAATTTAGAAAGCGTGTGTGCAGAGAACGAGGGATAGAAGCTGGCAAAGTATTCTAAAGAACAGGGTCTAAGTTTATCCATCTACTCCCTCTATTTCTAAATATTTTACGCTGCTGACTTTTTAAAATATGTTTGACCGTTCGTCTTATTCAAAAAATTTAATTAATTATTAATTCTTTTCGGTAATTCATTGTTAAATATACTTATATATATACATATAGTTTTATATATTTTACAAAAGTTTTTAATAAGACGAACGATCAAGAAACGGAGGGAGAACTTATTATCACATATCAGAGCGCATAATGCAATACGCTAATGCGAGTTGCCGAGTTGGTAAGAAGGTGACGAGAGAAAAAAAATGTATATTTTAAGGAGCTATACTAAAGATAAAGAAATACAATATATCTACGGTACAGTCAATCATGGGTTGGCTACTAATTAAGAAACGAAACTATATTTCGTTCGAGCTCCTTCATAGCCGGCTGATTTGCTCAATCTCTTCTTCATTGGTATATAAAAGTTTCAAGATGTTTCTGCTGAAATTTTAGTATATCATTCGTGATTGAGTTGGTTTTCTAATTCTCTAATATCTATCTCTACTATTATAAAAATTGAAGTTGTTTTTACCAGTATTTTGGTAGATCATTCATATTTGATTCGGTTTTCAAGTTCGTTCGCTTTTAGAAAATATGTATTTAAGTCGGTTTTTAAGTTCGTTCGCTTTTGGAAATACAAAAGACGCCATATAAGAAATCTCTTTAAAAACACTCGCATGCTAACTTGGGTCACTTTTGGAAATAGAGAAGGAGTCGTATAGAAAATCATTTTAAAAAATTCACATGCTTACTTGAGATAAGAGTCGAACTTCTAATTACAGCTCATGATTATCTTTTTAAAAAATCCTAAACGTATTCTCACAATGATTTTCACCTTAGCTAAACCGTATAACAATAATAATAAGACTAAAATAGCCCTCACCCGTTGCAACGCACGGGCATTTTTTCTAGTAACTTTATATATAGAGAGTTTTCATGTATAAAATTTTTCGGCAACGGCGAAGCCAGAATTTAAACACGAGGGGGGCCAGCTTAACAAGTGATTATGATCATAAAAAATAGTGTAACAAATATACGTAAATTTTTAACTCTTTCCACAAGTAATAAATCATATTATTGTAAAAAACAACACACGATAATATAAAAGATGGATAGGTAGCATTACTTCATGCATTTATTAAATTTTAATTTAGCTATATGAGGACTAAGCAGAATGATTATAAGCAGAGATAATATCATCCAAGCTAAAAGTCTAGCTGATAAATAATAAAAATAAACCTAGATCTTGTCAAAAGAAGCAACAAACTCCCTATCTTGCAAATATTAGTTAGTATTATAGAAATTTAAAAATTGAAATGGATTGGTAAATTACACTATGGGAATTGAGGTTTAATTCATAATTGAACACTACACTATAATAAATTATACCGCTTAAATATTAGTCACCTAAGGACTTAAACTTGATTATTACTGATATGTAGCACACTAGCACTAGTAGTGTACAGGTGGAGGGAGATTCATTAATTAGTATTCATTCTGTCGTTGGGGGAGGCCAGGCCTCCTCCCTCCCCCCTTAGCTTCTCCCCTGTTTTCGGCCAACATAAATGCAAATAATCACATGGGCTTTTTCCCTAGTTTACACGTGGGCCACAAGGTAGGAGGAAAGGGGAAGCAAGTGGGCTGGATTGGATTTAGTTTCTTAGCTTTGTGGTCCTCTGGTTCACCACTACTAATTTGACCCTCTTCTGTCAACTTTACTCGATCTTTGTTTTCAAAATTGAAGACACAATCTGACCCTATTACGTTAAGGTTAAGGGTACCTAAATGTGTTAACTGGAGTACAAAATGTCCCTTCTGCCCTTACTCATTTTACCAAGCTTTTAGTTAGTTTGGCATAGTTACGTATGGTGAAATATTGAGAAAGAACAATGATAAATTTGTGCACTTATTTTAGGTTTCACCGATTTGTGACAAGTTTGACTTAAATTTATCATATTTTCGTGAAATTTGACCTAGGTTTGTTAGATTTTTTTTGTCAAATTTGATTTCAGTTTGCAAAATGGACTTCAATTTGATAGATGTTTGACAAGGCTAACATATATGTGATGAAAATATGAATGAAAGTTTAACAAAAAATTTTGGGCAGTATCCACCCAAAATACACCCACATTGAAGTTTAACCTATATTGAAGTTCTTCATTTGATATAAATTCCTACCAGAGCCAAAAATATTCCATATTGATTAAACCATATATATTTTGGTTACTTGCAATTCCATTGAACTTTATCAAATTCTTGTAAGTTGTGTAGATACTTCTCATGCTCTATGATTAAGATCATACACCCACATATATGCACATGCTAAACTCCTACACTGGGAGCTAGCAATTATCCATTCCATTTCCATACTATCACCAAAAATGAATTCTCCATGATTTTATGTGCTTTCTTCTCCTAAAAACAAAATCCTTTTTGAAAAAAAAGGAAGGAGGGAAAGGCATGGTTATGAAAATAATAAAGATATGCTCTCTCAAGTATGAGCATGATATTGAAAAAAAAAGATAAAAAAGATAATAATGTAGCCATGCCCTCTCCTTATTAATAAAAAGAAGGATTTTTGGGAGAAGAAAGTAAGCACAAAGGAGAAGCGTTTTCTTTATTTTTCTTCACATTTCATTTCCACCATATATCACACACACACTTTGCACGATCTTGATCTTAAGTATGTTTAGTCATCTATTTTAGTCTAAGTTTTTGACTTAGTAATAAATGTGAATGCAAGTATGCCATGTTTGATCCCTACTGAGCTCCACATATCAAACCTTAGAGTAGGAATCAAAAAGGGCAAAAAGGTGAGGAATTCATATTGATACACTTGGAGAGAATGAGTGAATCATTTGAGGAACTTGGATTTCTTTTGCAAAATCATTTGAAAACTTCTGGAATAAAAGTTGAATAAAGATTGGGTGATTAGTGCTCTAATTGTTGTTCTGTCTTTCAACCGCTCAAGGCAAGGAAAGGCAGTGTCTTGTGGGAATCAGGGGTAAGGGTAAGCCACCATGCCAAATATTATTTAATTTGAGAGAGAGTACATATACCTTGCACCTGTACATTTGAGATATACAGCATAGTAGCAATTCCTGATCAATAACTAAGTCTTTGTTTCTGTTCGTCCTTTACTCGGGACGAGCAAAGGTTCAAGCTTGGGGGGTTTTTGTTGATGGATGTTAGCGATCAGTTTCGACCGTCAATACTACCAAATTAGAGGAGAACTAGTTATTCTTGTAATGCATATTTGTGTTAGAATAATAATATTCCACTAGCAATAGGTTTACTAATTAACCTTTTGCAGAGAATAACCACAAAGTGGAGGAGAATCGACATCAAATCAGATGATCAATCAATCAGACAATGTCGAGGATCAGACTTATGTATGAATGGGCCAAAAACTCAAAATGACATAACCAATTGGGCCAAAATTCACAAGTCTACGGAGAGAAGCAATGGAGGAGGCCGCCAACCGAGGATGGGCTGGTTTGGCCCAGGCCATGGTTCGGCCGAACCCCCATCAGCGCCTTCCATCCTGTGGTTTTGCGTGGATATCCAGGATGCATCCTCAATGACAGTTGCAGGGCAGTTAGGAAATTTCCAACTTCCACAACCGTCATTAGCAGCTATAAAAGGAGCTCCTCTCATTCCATTTTCTACACACTTCAAGTAAGAACTTTCTCATATTCTCTCAAGTTTAGTTTAGTAGTATCAAGCTAGTGGAGTAGGAATATAATAGAAATCGGAGTCCAGAAGTCTTCGGAAGAGTTTGGGTATAGCTCTAGCAGCTCTCCTTTCTTCTTTTGTAAGACTTGTATTTTATTTAGAATATTCTTCTTTATACAATTCTGGTATTGAAATACTTTCCGAGTATATGAATGCCAACTTTACTTTATGTTTAAGTTATACTGATTATACTGCTAGCTTATCTGATAGATGCATAGGTACGGGTATAATGTTTGCTATTGCAATTATTCTATGTCATGACGATGATATTAGAGTAGTATCTGGTAGTTTAGTCCTGGTGTCTAGATTACTGGGTATCATTATTTGGGGTTATATGCTACGGATGAGAGGTGGGCCGCTGATGGTGACAGCTCAGTACGGGTATTCCTTCACGCATATATATAGTCCTAAGTTAATTTCCTGGGGAGGGTACTCCTCCGTATTTAGCCCCGGTTGTATGGTCATGACGGGCTGTCGTAAGGAACTCAGTAGTCAGGGGTGGCTTCTCGAAGTACCAGGAGGGCATCAGAAAGAGGGTATTAGCTAGTTAATCATATAACTAGGATGAATGTATAATATGTATACTAGAAGTATAGGAATAGATTCTTTTTCTATTTTCTTTCCACATAGCTTAGATAGTTTAATATGAGAATGAGTAGTTCTATGCTTGTGTGTCATCCTACCCTTTGGATTATATTAACCCCTACTTAGACTATGATTATTACAAGTAACATATAAATTATTAGCACGGTTCTCTCTACTATAATCTTCCTACGGGATTAAACAAATACGATACCCTTGCAATACTCTCGAGTGAAATACTACAATGGTATATCCGTGCGCTTGCAGATAAACTCTGTAACCATAATATACCAGGAGTATTTCTGCGCCATTGCTGAGAATTATATTTCTAGTAATGTCGTTAAGAAATACCAACAGTGGCAAGTTCACACCACCGTACAGCCGGCCGGCACTAGCCGTAGGATATATAGCAGGTTTGTCTCCTCCCTATAATCAGTACCAGTAGATAGGCAAGATCTGCTATTCTCCTAAGGAGAGGAGCCAGGATGGTCGATGGTCCTGTGAAAGCATATACCCCAATTTGCTGATGAAACATTTTCTTTCAGGTGTTGTGCAAAGAGAAGAAGCGTGGTCGAGGTTGCTCTCGCTGCCACTCAGATGATTTGCCATTTATATGCATCTCAGATATGGTGTCTCTACTTTTCCCCTTTATAAGACAATGACAATATTTTTGGTACATGTTGATATAGAAAACTCAATTTGTTGTATATTTTACTTCCTAAGGTTGTGTTTTCACCAGCGTTGATATTTTCATGGTATTTTTTCCCTTAATCATAATGCTTACCTGTGTACTCCTGACCTCAAGGTGAGCACGAAAATCCCCTTTGTTGTATCCACTATATACCAGTTTGTATGCAGATTTCAGACTTTCAGTCTAGGATTTGCATATCATTTTGAAAAGATAAGCATAATCCATCACTTGATAATTATTTTGCTTTTATTACTGATTTTTTATTCACCTAGCTCTAGCTCTACCTCTAACAACCTAACTGTTTCTATAACTCTGTATATTGCTGAACATTTAGTGTAAGCCCAGCTTTCCATATGCATCGATTTGGGAAAAAAAAAGTAAACCTTGTGCTCACTTAGGATCTACAAAAATTTATATGTTGATATTATTTTCAGCTAAAAATTATCTCTAGTTAGCCTTGGCTTATTGATTGCTTTTGAAACATATTACCTCCAATACTTAAATATCTAAGCTGTTATGTGTGACCACTGCTTTATGACGAATGCTACAATTAATATGTATGGTCTTCCTTGCCCATATACTGTTATGTTATTAAAGGTGATTGTTCTTGCTCTTATGCTGCAGTTTTTGTTTGCATGTCTAAACTCTAAAGGATGGTTATAGACTTCAGATTATTGTTCTACGAAGTAGGCAAATACTTATTGTTAGCTCAAGCCCAGTTTATCTACAATGGTGATCACTGGGTCCCTTTTTTGAATTAGAGTGTAGGTCAGTACCCTTTTTACATCCAAGGTTACAAATCTGAAATACAGTTGCATATTCTAGAACAGGATAGCTGTGTTCGCCAGTAGACGTTCCCAACCGGAACAGTATTTGCGGAAAACGGAAAGGTCCATTAGCGCGTGATTAATTAAGTACTAGCTAAATTTTTTTCAAAAATAGATTAATTTGATTTTTTAAGCAACTTTTGTGTAGAAACTTTTTGTAAAAAATTACACCGTTTAGCAGTTTGAAAAGCGTGCGAGCGGAAAATGAGAGAGGGGTTGGGAAAAGGGAGTCACGAACACACCCTTAGATGAGATTGTTGCCTTACAGCCCTGGTGGTCTGTATTTGAATAGCCAAGTGGTTTATGTCTTTGCCGGATCAAATATATGATTTATATTCCTTTTTTCCTTTCCCGCTAAATGCAAATTAGAAATGACATGCTTCTTTGTTACCTTCTCCTATGATCATGTTCAGCTGATTTGCTGCCCTCCTCCCTTTTCCCCTTCTACTTCGAAACTCATGCTCTCATCGACTAACAATGAAGACAAACAATTAGCCTATGCTTAAGGGGTAATCATATATTATCATCACCATGCTGGTTTTTTTAGCTGAAAAATCTGTAACAAGCTCCATAGCTCATTGAATCATATTGTGATAACTACAATAGTCCAACAGTGTGTCTGTAAGTCAATACATAATCCCAAGGTATGCTGCATCTAGCTAGAAATCGATGTATTTAGTTTGAATATGGTCAGAGCTTTAACGGACTAACGGACTAATATAGGTGTACTTCTTTACTAAATCAATTCAAGCTCTAAAATAATTTTACATATTTTCTTCTGCTATCATATTGTTTTCTATATATGATCCTAATCTTAAAAATGGTGCTACTGATTCTATAGCATGGTTTTCTTTCAATGACAGGATAAGAGACACCGAAGTCACCCCAACAGATCAATGCCACGTTCTTTTTTACCGTTAGATAAATGACTTCATTACCCCACAGGTACTTTTATTCTTATAAATTGGTATGCTCAGTTTATCAGTAAGTATTAAACGTGGTCACATATATTATTCCTTTTCTTTTGAAAAAAAAAGCATTCAATATAACTTTGTCTTCTACACATGATTCGCCATAATTAAGCACATTTGTATTCTTTTGCATCAATGATGCTTCTCCACATGATGTATTAGTTCTAAACTTATTATCGAAATTTCATGCCGCTAACGAAAAGTTGAAAAGCATGAACATGGAGTATATTGATCAACTTATTTTGCTGTTGAGATAATGTGATGGGTTCTGAGCTAAATCATAAACCAGGTAACAAGATAAGGTTAATAGACTATTGATCATCGATATTAACTCATTGTCTTAATTTATTTTAATTTTCTCAAGACATGATCTGAATATGTTGCAGTGAAGATGGTCATACTTTTCTCAGCTATGCCTTATGAATGGCATACATACAGGGCTAAAAGGCATGGTGTCTGATTCATGTTTACCAAGATTTTTGGGAATTTGGATATAGTTTACCTCTTTAGGAATGTCTATAGTAATTACGCTCTCTGGAGACTACATCAAGAGGTAGAGTCACATGTTTCAATAATTAGTGATTAGTCAAATGCATACTTTTCTCAACTATTATAATCATCAAAGTTGTCTGAGGACCCATAAATGTTCTTTTTTTCTACCTTATATTGGTTATATTATGCACTTATACTACATCCAGTTTTACTTCTTGGTTCCCCTTCTTCGTATAGATGATACCAATAGATGTATTTTATTTAGTTTCCTTGTGTTCTGGGACTGATATCATTCTTTGTTGGTAATTAGGTACCCAAAAGCAGCACAAATAATGGATAGCAGAACAAATTAAAGATCGGATGTACAGACAGTTTTACCAAGTGTTTAGAGAACTAGCGTTAACATGCCATCACATTCCATATATGTGGAGATATGCATGTATGAAAGTTCATCTAAAAGATGGTTTGTTGTTGGCGTGCCCATTAAGTGCAATCTGTGGGGTTATGCCCGTATAGAGATCTACTAGCTAATAGATGTTTTCTAATTATTACAAGGCCTCATTGTACATTAACTTGATCTTTTAGCGCATTATGTTATTACAATTTGAACAAAATTTGGTTTGCTCAGTACCGAAATATGTGTGATTATAGATATTCGTGACAAAAAATACTAGCTGGCTATCAAATATAGTTAGTCTCTTATGCATGCGCGCAGCGTAGCGCGCGATTATTGCTTTTTTAGATTTAATTATTGCTAGTTAGCTTTTAAATCGCTATGTACAAGTTTATAAAAGTTTTACATATAAATTATCATTATCTAAAAAAATATATAAATTATTCTTTTTCTTTAATATGCTGTACGACATATTATCAGAGTATATTCAAAAGATGGGGGCCTGATATCATTCCTAGAACCTCCCAAAAGCACATTCAGCCATAGTATTTTCTCACCAGTCACCACATCATTACATTACATTACACTACACACTCGGGTACATTGTGTAGCGTACAATGTTTCCTTTTCAGTTCTCTCGAGTGGTCAGAGAACACCATCTAAACACCCCTACCCTTTTTCCCTCTTTGGTGAAAAGAATTTAAATCAAATGAATTTCCACTAGAGTCCGTGTCATACACCGGAGTTAGAATATTAGATAGCTGTACACCATTGTTACCAGCAACACAGCCAAATGCTTCTGCCAATGAAACCTCCATCCTGAGGAGATGTTGTGAGCGTCAACAGTGTATGTTGCCCCTGTCTGTTCATCCTTAATTTTAATGCTAGAGGAACCTGCAAAGAGCGGACAAGCCAATTATGACACACAAGTTAGGTACTTCATCCATCCCAGAATATGTTTGTAGCTAAAAGTTGCAAATTCTGGGACGGAGGAAGAGCCCATCACTAATATGTTCAGAACTTGGAGCACGCAATGAGTGCAACATGCAAAGCTCTTTTACTGAACAACGCTTAGTATAACATGGTTCCAGCGCCCCATTTTCCTTATGGAGTGAAACTCAATCCAACTTTGGTGCCATATATTTTCGGATTGTCAAGACATTAGCAAGAACAATAGACTAAACATGTAAAGTACTATGGAATGAACTCATAACAATCAAATTTGAATGTGTTAAACTTACAGTTGTACTCAGTCCAGCCAATGACTTGATTTTCCAGGTCATAGACAACTAACTTATTTGAAAGGACCAGATCTGGAAAAAAAACAGGTAATAGCACGAACATCATATATATAACAGTTCTATAAAAACATCAGATATATAACATTGAGTAAAGGATTTGCATGTGCTGAGCAAGACAAACCTCCCAAAAGCACCATACCCTTCCCATCCTTTGATTGTAATCCACCATTTTGGAATCCAACACAATATAAGTTATCCTGCTTAAATACAAAAAAAAAAAAATCACAAATCTAAGTGTCATGAACATATATCTGTGAACCTGCATATTATGATGTTATATACAGAACATAACAACTACTACAAGACTGAATGCAACGGTATAGTATCATTTCAAACTATAGTACTACATTAAATTCAAATTAACTATCATGATCGTTGATTGGAACAATTAGACTTTGAACCACTGAATGTGGCAGGTTTAGGCTGCGTTTGTTGGTTGGAGATGGGAACTAATCCCTCCGACATGCAGAATGGAGCGACTCATTAGCGCATGATTAATTAAGTATTAGTCCTTTTTTTGAAAAATGAATTAATACGTTTTTCTAAAAGCAACCTTCATATAGAAAATTTTTGCAAAAAACGCACCATTTAGCGGTTTGGGAAGCATGCGCGCAGAAAACGAGGGGGTGAGTAGGGAAAGGAGGGGAAAGAACACAGCCTTAGGCTACGTTCGGCATATGAGGATGGGAAATAATAACTCACGCACGTAAAATGGAGCGACTCATTAGCGTATAATTAATTAAGTATTAGCTTTTTTTGAAAAATGGATTAATATGATTTTTTTAAACAACTTTCCTATAGAAATTGTTTACTCCTTATGTGTTGGCTTTATTTTTTTAAGTTATTTTTGTTGCTTGAGTGTTTGCTCTTTTTGAGAGAATATTGTAATAATTGGCTGTAGGTTCGTTGAAGCAAAGGCCGGATTTTTAATTCCATTATCTAAAAAGAATATATTTTTTAAAAAAAACACGCTGTTTAACAGTGTAGGAATCGTGCGCGTGGAAAACGAGGGAATGGAGTTGGGAAGAGGGACAAAACAACAGAGCTTTAGAGTCTGATTTATGCATCCTACGACACAATTAGTGCAATTTTTCAAGACACAGCAGTCATTAGAATGTTACATATTTTGACATTTCTGACTCAGGTGGGATTGAAAATGCATCTCTGCCTTTGAACGCAGGTTCAGATCCTGGCGAAACATGCATCCAAAGGTCAGTCCATTCAAGTGAGTGAGAACCAACTCTCTTGAAATATTTATGTGCGACAAGTGTTAACAATTCTATTATAATGTGTGTATTAGTAAAAGCCCAAAAGCTCAGGCTAGCAAGGAACTCTTTCCTATACTGTCAATACATATGGCTCTTTGATTGACGAGAAGAGCACTAGATTCTTCATTTATTGATTTTTGCTTGATCTAAATTAATATACTGCTCCTTTATTACAAAGGCTTTGGCCTAACATTTTAATCATTTCCAAGGAAACTAATGCTTCACTAACAAGAAAACTACTATCTTATCCTGAAGCAAACAACTGTATAAGCCACCCATGTGAACAGTTGCAATGCTATAGTACTATGCTGTTAACCCATAGCAATTTCTGTAGGGATTTTCTTTTATTTTTTGAACCTTTTCTTATTAATATTTTAAAAATAATTCCTTAGAAAAGTCATTTCCATAACAGAACCTTTTTTTTTGCCCATGCCATCAGTGTTGGCACAGCAAAACTGTACCATGTGTTGTTGTGGCAATGGTTTGCCCATGTCACCAACAATGTTGTGGTAACAATAAGCATGTTGCAGGATGGCACTACCCATGGCGTGGCCGGCAAAATTGTTCAGTTTTGAAATTAACTCCTTGGAGGGTCTATTTTAAAATGTTGTATGAAATGTTCAAATAACTAAACAAATTCCTTTTGTGAGACAGACAAAAAATTCCACATTTTGCCATCTTGGTTCTGGGGGAAAACTGGAATATGGTCAGTTCCAGCTTCTCAGCGAGACCATGTCAAAGGCAATTTTACCCTCTTTTTTTGTATTTTATATAACTTAGAATTTTATTTGGAATATCTGAGTCTAGGGTAAGAACTGGAGGCAATCATAAGAATATTGGTGTATAAGCTAATCAAATATGAGGGTTTCGAAGGGGTTATTCAGAAGTTCCCTTAACCCTGATCCAAATATTTCTGTCATAGAGAATGGCTGAATGCATCTTATAGAACAGAGAATGCCAATATTAAACATGAACAATTGGAAAAGAAGGGAAGGGATAATAAATAAAATAAAATAAACATATGCAAGGGAATGACTATTACTAATTGGGAAAAAGGTAACAGAGATGCAAACAGCAATGCAACTAGTATGCAAGGGAACCATGTTTTTGTACAGGTTTACAGTTTAAAATTAATTTGGATATGAAAATCTGCAACATTGTCATCGCCTTCACAGTTGTTGCAAGTTGCAAAATACAATCGTAAACAAGAGTGGCTACAGAATACCATTGTAAAGTGAACAGATTTGGAAAACACCAGCACAGTCCATTTTCCGTTGAAAATGTGTAAAATGGCCAATCTACCCTCATTTTTTGTTTACCAGGGAGCAAGATGTGGGTTCAACCATGTATAGCCACTTTCACCACGTAAGTAGTGCATGGACATGTCCCCCTTTTTAAGGTCATGTGCAATATCACACAAATTACAAAGAAGAAAAGGAGGATGTAGGAGTGATAACGTCATTTCAGGAAATCCCTCTCTCCTAATTGGATGTTAACAATTGCCATGGACTGCAAAGCCAAGGGCAATGCCACCCTCCAAAATTTTATACCTATAGTATTTTAAAACCCCTCATGTTAGCAATGGTATTTTAAGACTCACCAGCAGTTGAGATGGTACTAAACCAAATTTAATCCTCTTTAAATAGTGTGCAAAATTGCAAATATACCTGGAAAAGCTGCCCAAATGCTCTGAATCCATTTCATATTCCAGTTTAACATGTTATAACCTTATAGGTGTCATAAGTTGTAACAACTAAGTTGGCAAAGAAATACCAATAGGTGACCAAATCACTGGAGTGAGATGTTACATTACCCCATTTTCGAAGAAGTAATCGTGTGGATACACATTCAAAGGAAGATCATTCTCAAAATGGAAAGTGATCTTTGGAAAGTCATCATCCACTCTGCATAGAAAAATAAAAATATATAGTTAGAAATGTAACAAATAAAATTGCACTCCTGTGTATTCAAGAAAAAACGAATAAAATTGTAGTTGGGCTCATAATTCATTCTTCTCCCAACTTATTTGAAAGTCACGAACATAACATTATGGAACAATTTTGCTGCTCAACAATATAGCTAGATACTATTTCCTCCGTTTCACAATGTAAGACTTTCTAGCATTGCCCACATTCATTTAAATGTTAATGAATCTAGACATACGTATGTGTTTAGGTTCATTTACATCTATAAGTATGTAGGCAATGCTAGAAAGTCTTACATTGCGAAACGGAGGGAGTATGTTGTAAAGTATACCTCCCAACATACTGGAAACACAGGAATTCTTGAACATTATGGAAGGTTATATCCTTATGCTTGGCAAATACCTGAAATTGGTTGAGAAATATAACATGTAAAGAGAATGCATGCATGCAATCCTCCATAACATGGGAAAACAAATGCAGGGCTCATTTCATACCGCAAGCATTATTTCCTTGTAAACTATCTCCGGAAGGTATGTCAAGGTCGTACCACTATCAATTATGGTACCCTTCTTTTCGCCTGTATCAAACATATGTGACGGAAGCTTTAGTGCAGTACCACCAACATCAATTGACTCGAGGTTTACATTGTAGTGTGGCCTGAGTAGTAGAATCATGGATAGGTATTAGAATGGTGTAAATGGAACAAAAGGAAACCAGTTGCAGACATGCAATACATATCACAGGTACATATGTACCCTATCTGCCAAAAAAGTGTACATTCCCTAAAAATCAGTAACTGCCATGGAAAGAGGTTCTTAGAGATTCATAAATGATACAATAGAATTAAGTTGAACTGGCCAGGAGAAAATATGAAGAAGAGAGTAGGATACTGGCAGAAAGACATCTCTGCACCACACATTGATTTATTCTGCACATGAGATGTGCATGCTACAAAGGTAAGCCAACTTTCCACCATAAAAACATCAAGTAACAAATTCTAGCTAAAATAGTTAGGTAACAAGCAATTCCAAAATAGTATCCTTCAATCTGCGGCAAAGATAAATAAATCAACGACAAATTTCACATGATTCCATCCCTTCAACATCTACAGCATACTATGTATCATTTTCTTCTCAACATTTGTAGCAGTAGATATTATAAACCAGAATCACAACATTTTCCACATCAAGTTTTACAGATAAAAATGAAAATCATGCTAACAGCATATGAGTACGAGAGATTATACAAAATGTGAACCCAATACATCTAAGGTCGAAGATATCTATGTCAAGATTTACAGTTATTTTGGTATGTTCATCAGTTCCAAAAGGAAATGGCAATTTGAGCCAGAGTCAAAAGAAAGGGATGACAATAATAAAAGAAAAGAATCAATTTTACTCCCCCAAACTATTTCACTGGAGCACTTAACCCCCCTAAACTATTTTTCAGCTCATTTTACACCCCGAACTATTGAAAACGGTTCACCTTACTCCCTAATAGTATCTCTTTTTTGTTTCTCAAAGTTGTATTTTGCACTGAAATTTGGTAGTGTTGTTAGATGCATTACAACTTACTCCCTCTATTCCATATTAATTATCAAATAAGTTTTTTTCATCAAGACCAAGGAAGTATTAACTTTCTTATATTTCATTTAATGTGACTGTGGTACGAGAAAAAAATCAAGAAACATGCACACTTTAACTTCCACCATACACAAGCGGGACCTTTACTACCCTAAATGCCTACCTGCATGCATGCAAACTCAATTTGCATGCATAAATGCAATGATACTACACGTCAAACGAAGGGACCATGGTTATATGATGATCAATTTGGAATTTCTGATTTTGGAATGGAAGGAGTACCTATGAATATTTTTTAGATTTTCTTTATCACTGTTTACATAGATTGAAGGCATGTAATACTAATTTAAATGTTGAGATTTTAACTTCAAGCAAACAGTCTTGAAAAGAATTTAAAAATATTTTGGAACTTTGATAATACAGCCATCTATGGCTCTAAAAAATTTCAGCTTAAAATATAAGTAGTACAAAGAGAAACAAAGAAGAGAAATGCTATTAAGCAGTAAAGTGAAGCATTTTTAAAAGTTTAGGGGGAAGATGAGCCAAAAAAATAGTTTATAGGTTAAGTGATTCAATGAAATAGTTTGACGGAGTAAAATGGACTTTTTTTCAAAATAAAACATGCAATGTTCCTGTTATCTACACTGTGCTGACAGCCAGTGTGAGGTATTTGTACTAGGTATCTATCTATATACTACCTTAAAAGAAGATAGTGGTGGTGGCAGTGAATCTGCCATCCATCTACTTCCATTGTAAATTTTACAAATTACCCCCTTGAATTTCTCAATATTAAAACACAACCATAAATGGATAGCCACATAAAAAACAAAGTGAGGTGAATATTCCCTATAGCGTAGGAGGATGGGTAACACATTTCATGGAAAAAAATTATTTATTTCACAATATTATAATATATTTTCTATTCGTAGCAAAGCACAGGCATTCAGCTAGCATACAAAATTCCTCTAACGATTATCTCTTCCTGAAGCTGTTATTCGTATATTCCGAATAGTTTCATTCCCTAAGTGCTCAACTCAATAGTTCAAGGCAGATGGTAATTTCACTGGATTAAATTTGACCAAAAAAAAAGACGCGGATATTAGGGAAGGACCTAATATTAAATAATTAGAAGGGGTGAGGCTTCGAACCCATGTCGTCTAGCCCACCACCTTGTGGAGCTAGCCGGAAGACCCCTGAGCATTTCTCAAAAAACCTTGAATGCTTGACTTTAGAAAACCTCAACTAATTGGACAGTTCACGCTACATTGCAGTTACGGATGAACAAAAAGTAGAGCGTTTAATTAGGACAATTATGTTTCACATAGTGCATCAGATTTGGACCATGCGTCCTTGATAAGAAGATAACGCAATGATGCAGAGGGAAATATCACATTTCTATGTCCTTTTGAGGGTTTGAAACATGATTGATGAATCTCCTAAAATATATAGGGAAAATTGGAACCATGTCATTATATTTTTGCAAAATTTGAGATATGCCATCCAGACCCACATGTCATTGACTTATGTGGGTCCTACATGTCATTGAGATACCGATGGCATATCTCAAACTTTGCAAAATTATAATGGCATGGTTCCAAATATCTCCAAAACCATGTTTCGCTAACTAATTGTTCAAATAGAGTCAAAAATTTATATTTAAAGTAGCTTAAGAAATTTCACTATGAGCAAAAAGCAAACAGAATAATGAGGTGTTGGTACAACGTTGACATACATATTGGGCACCAATGGTGTTGTTTTGACTTTTGGTTGCACCACATTTCCAATAGCGAAAATTCCACCGCCGTTTATAGTATCCAAACAATGAGCAAATATCTTCTTCACCTTCCCTGCAGCAGATAACTGTGATAGCATTGACGTATTTGATTGACCAAACCCTATAATTCCATCAAGGGCTTGGTTTGAACTGCCTAAATCCCCACCTTGCTGAGAACCACACCTACAAAGGACAGGAGTGCATTTATTTGCATTGGCATCTTCAACACATATAACTAAATTGATTACTAAATTCCACATTGCTGTACACTTCTGTTACTGTCATGCATTCATGTTAATTGTTAATTTTGCTTACTCCATTGCCACATTCTTCATAAGAGCATGTAATGAATATTTTTTACACCAAGACAATATTTGATGCCTTTCTTAATGGCAGATTATGCAATAAAAAAACCCCTCTTCAAAGAACATGGCTATGAGTCTTAGTCACTTTATATAAAACAAAACATAGACAACAAAATAGTTAGGAAAATATTCGCAACCTCTGGCACATGGGAGGAATCATGTAAGCATTTTCCAACAAAACATTACTACATACAAATTCTACCTAGAGGCCAGAGGCATTGCCACCCGATGAATTGAAACAGTTTCATGGTTTTTTTTTTCCTTAACTATAGGGAAGTTTCATTATACATCGTGTGACAGACATAGGCTATCTGAAATTCACATGCAAATTTGATAACGTGATGTCATTTCTAAGAAACAATAATAAGTGTAACAGTAGATCATTCGAAGGTAGCTCATGCAAAAGCAGCGGTAAGACAGGGACAGAGCACAACTGACCCAAATGTGACGGTGGAGTTGGCGGGTCGTGTCCGCCCATCCCCGGACACCTGATCAAACTGCAGGAGGTCGGACACGAAGTACCCTGTGGTGGAGCTACCGTCACCATACGTGACGCTGTACTCACAGGGCAAGCTGGTGGTGCACCCGGGCAGCAAGCCCCCGTAGGTGGCGGCGCAGAACCCCTGATCGCACGAAACCTTGCTCCCAGTAGACGAGTCCTTGGGGTCATACAGCGTCAGCTCTAGCTGCACGCAACGCACAGTTTTGCCCACAGTTGAGAGAATCCAAAAATCTAAAAGAAGAAGAAAAGAAAAGAAAAGGAAAACGAGATGGTGTGTTACCCCGAGGCCGCTCTTGCGTGGGCATCGATCGCAGGAGATGCAGTTCACCCAGAGGATGTCGCTGCCGGTGTCCACCTGCACGTAGTACCGCTTGGTCGGCGTCCCGATCCCGATCTCCGTGTAGTACAGCCTGCGGCGAGACGAGAGAGCACCAAATCAGCCAAGCAAGCAAGCACGGCAGCAGCAGAGGCCAAGCGAAGGGGAGGGAGGTGGCGCCGCGTACCCGGTGTCGGTGGGGAGGCCGAGGCCGCCGAGGGGGATGTCGGCGGCAGCGAGGAGCCTCCCCCTGCGGCTCCCGTCGTGCGCTCGGTACGCCTCCGCCGCCGCCCCCGCACCACCGGCGGGGAGGCTGCGGCGCACGTGGAACACCCCTGTTGCTTCCGCCCCCGCTCCCTCCACCGCCGCCGCGATGACGACGAGGAGGAGCAGCGCCACCGCGGGCGCTGGCGGGCGGTCCATCGTGGGAGTGCGGCGGCGGGCGGCGGCGGCGAGAATCGCTGCTGCCTTAGGCCACCGGCCCTTCCCTCCTCCTCCTCCTCCGGCTCCGCCTCCGCCTCCGCGGGTGAGCTTGAGGTTAATTGGGGGAGCGGAAAAGGTGGGGGAAGGGAGGGAAGAAGGGGGTGGGTGGAAAGGGAGCGGGTGGCGGTGGGGTGGCCTCCTCCGCCCGGGGATGCGGGGGGAGGGAGACGTAGACGGAGACGGGCCGACGACGCGGAAATAGTAGGCGTCCAAGTCCAACCCCTGCTTCTCTCCTCAAGTTGTCCTCGTCAGGTGGGTGGTCGCCGTGTCCAAGAAAAAGGAAACGCGGGGGGCTCTTCGTTTGTGGTTGTGGTTATGGGAGCTCACTTCATTAGTTTGACTCAACGTTGAATAATAATACTCCCACGTCGTTTATGGCAAAGCTAATTAAAGGTAGAAGAAAAAATTACAACTGGATGTGTTCTTTTTATGGCAACTTTTATAGAAGATGGGACTATCGCATCTAATCCTACTATAAGATCTTATAGAGAGTTGTAACCATTAATTTTAAAGCTCAACATACAAACATGCCACTTCATCATCCACTAACAATAATTATATACAAAATTTATGCAAGCATTTAACATCATCTATAAATCAGCATCCAATCATCTTCCTTCACACAATATTTTTAACATATATATATATATATATATATGTATCGATCATTTTTATAATACTTAACAAATATTTATCCATATAATCAAAGTGTGGGATATCATATTTCATCTACAATGTATTTTTCTTTGAACATAGTTTGACAAACCAGTTGTATTTGTTGTTAATAACTAATATATTTTTTACTTTTAGCTCGATTATTAAAAATTTATTAAAAGTTAGTTAGGAATTTCTGCAGCAAAACGCGGGGAATCACCTAGTTTCATATATGACATACACCACTAAATTAAGAGGTAACTGTCGAGGGGGCGGTCCCTCGGACAGCGAGGAGTCCCCGAGAGTGAAGATTTGACTAGGGGTTAGTCGGCATGAGGTGCGGAGTATCTGCGATCGTGATGGATTCATGGGACCCGACCGCCTCGTGAGAAGAGGGAGGCAGGAGGTTATACAGGTTGAAGCCACCCGGAGGTGTAATACCCTAGTCATGTGTTGGTGTTCATTGTCTTCTCTAGATCAGCTAAGTACAAAGGAGGCATTTTTAGGCTACAAAGCAATAGTTCTGACCTAGAAGAATCCAACCCTTCATCTGTATCTAGTCCCCTTCCTTTTATAGTCCAAGGAGGGGCTCACATTATTAGAAATCTACTCTTAGTCTTGTCTAATCAGTCGTCTTGTCGTTGCTGGCTGCTTCCCTAACGCAGTTCTCAAGAAACCCTTCAAGTCTTACCGTTCATATTATCCCGGGCTCCGGGTTCCATCTTAGACGGTTGGGCCTCCGCCAGTGTGTTCACCACGTGGTGCGTGGTGGGCCCGATAAGGCCCGACCTGCCCGAAACAATGCCACGGTTGCTTCTCTGCCCGTTTGGCTAAATCAGGTGGCACTGGGCATGTGCGACGCGTGTCCCAGGCGCCACCGTCCAAAGTAACTTAGCGTTGGCGTCTTGTCCACGCCCTTTCAACTCCAGATTGGCCAAGGATCCCCCCATAAACCTGTTTCATTTATGGCGAGGCGTGCTGCCTCATAGCTGGCTATGGAGCACGCCCAACTTCTCGGTAGTTTCTGAGGTCGCGTCCTCCCGCGCTCAAAGAAGGTTGATTATTCTTAGATGAGCTTCTAGAGGGTATCGTTGATGGAAGAATATTCCAAGATTATGCGCCTTGTATGTTTTGACACCCCTCTAAGCAGAAGGACGCAAGTTATACAAGGACCAAGGTGAGCCCGAGGCCCAGAACAAGGTCGAGCTCGAGTCAAATCTTAGTTTACGCTTTCATGCTTGGCAAGTCTCGTCACTCTTCTTCCTTGAGTAACATGTGAGTTGTACGGGCTAAGGTGAGCCCGGGGTCCAGGCTCAGGCCGGGCCCGAGGCAGACCTTACCTCATTCTCTTAAGATATAAGTCTTGTATGTTTCTACGCCCTTCCTGCTGAGGACCTAGAACCTACAAAGAAGGCATATTTGGGGTATGATTGGGACCCAAGCCAGGCCCCAAGCTACTTTTATACTTAGAGTTTTGAGTCATATATGCAATATTCCTCCTTAGCTAGAGAGAATCCCACATATGAAATCTTAGGCGGGCCCGGGGCCCTCCGAAAGGGGCCCCTAGCTGCATCACCCTACGATTACCCTTTTATTTTTTAAACAGCTTATGATGATACTATCTATATTTTCTATATAGTTGGAAGAAAATAATGTTCGATAGAAGATGTTGAAGCCAACATGAACAGACAAAGATCATTTATCAGCTCTATTCCGAGGATACGAGAAGAAGTCCGACCACCCCAATAGTAAGAAGAACTGGAAGATCTTAATAAAACTCCGCAACAAGTATGACGATTACATATTTATGTGCTAGAAACATTGAATCCCATACAAAAATACCGTATGACATGTCTCTACTGGGAAAAGCTATCGAATGTTGGATTTCCGAACTTTAAATCAGATGAGGTTGAATTAAGTGATATACAGCTTTCTATTACCCAGTACATACAATTACGTGTACTATAAAAACATGAAGTTGTTCACCAACAGATTAATCAATCAGATATCCGGAATTTTGGGAAGAACCAAGGAAAGAATATGATTCCCACGCTACTATTTGGACTCATCAGAAATATCGAGGACAAGATTTATTTAAGAGGGTAGGTTTGTAACATCCTGAAAATGTGTCATTTTCTTGTATCACGCCGATTCTTATGTTCTTAATAACCTTCTAAACTTAGGACAGTATAATTAGAGGGACCTCCTAAACTTGCACAAAATCCTTCTGTGGTATTTAATCTCTTTTGTGTTTTTCATTTAAAAGTATATTTGGTTAAATTGAGGTATTTCTTGATGGAATTTTATTTTCGAATATAAAACCTTCTTTCAACTAAAATTCTTTCATTCAAATTTAGTTTGAAAACCCTTTCTATTTTTATGAATTATGGTCCAAGAAATTCTCCAGTATTGCCCTAGAACATAAACCAAGCGATTCCAATTTTATTGGAATTAATTGTCGACCCATCCTTTGATTCTAAATCTATCTTTAACTTTCTTCGAATATTCAAATTCCTTCCAAGAAGTGCTGAGCAAATTCCTTCCAAATATATATTGTGTCCAAGTTCCTTTGTCCAACCTTCCTATTCAAATCCTCTCCAAATACAAATTCTATTCAAAATTTCCTACAGAAATTCGGAGGCTTTCCTATTCATTTTGGGCCAAACCTTTCTTTTCTTTCCTCGGCCCAAATCGGCCCAGCCCGAGAGGCAGCCGCCTCTCTCCTCTCTGTGGGCGCTGTTGCCATGCGCCATGGGCGCCGCCGACCACCGTTGTCCATCGTCGCCCACAGCTTGTGCCTCCGCCGACGCCGTGCCTTACCCTCCTCCTCCGTCGCCCAACTCTGCCGCAGCTGCCACGTGCTCACGCCGCCATCGCCAACCAACCATAGAACGAGGCCGGTGCTGTTCCTTTGTTTTCCACGCCATTGCCGCCGTGACCAAATCGACGACCGCCTCTGCAACCGACTTGATTCACCGCCTCTCAGAGCATCTCCAACAGCCTCTCTAGATTTGACTCTCCAAATGTCTATTTGGCCAACTCTCTATTTCATTGTCAAGTCAAATTGATTGTTTACTCCAACGGCCTCTCCATCCATCCTCTCTATTTTGAGTCTATGATAGCGGGACCCATGCGTCAGCCTCCATACCCATTCTTCCTCTCCCTTTTCCTCTTTCTCTTCCCGTACTCCCGACACAACGGCGATGAGCAAAGGGTGGCGGCGGCGGGCACTGCTGGAGACGGCGCGGACGACGGCGGCGGCGGCGGGGACGGCGGGGACGGCGCGGACAGTGGCGGCGGCGGGCGCGGCCAGGGACGGCGTGGACGGCGGCGGCGGCTGGCTCCGGCGCCTCTCTCCTCCTTGCCCTCACCGACATGCGGTTCTGTTGCCTTCTTGCCGGGGGGAGAGAGATGGGGTGGGAGAGGGAGTGGTGGGGCCCACGAATAGCCAGGCAGAGTGACTCTCCAAGTTTGGCCAGTAAGGGGTGAGATTTGGCCATCCAAATGGCTTAGCTAACAGGATGAAGAGGCTGTTGGATACTTGCTAAAATTTAACTTGGCCAGCCATTTGGCCATTCTATTGGAGTTGCTCTCACTGCCTATAAATAGCCGTCAACCCCTCCCCTTTTCTCCACACAAGCCGAGCTCCTCGAGCTCTCTCTCTCTCTCTCTCTCTCTCTCTCCTCCCATGTCCGGCCGTTGTTGCCGACGGTCGATCTCCTCCACCGTAGCGTTTCTATCCTTTACCTTGCGCCACTATGTTGGCCTCCCTCTGGCGAACTCATTTTGCCCATCTCCCCCTTTATTCCCCCTCACTTTAAGCCACCATCGTCACCACCCAATCTGGTTCAAGCCGAGCTCTTAGCTGCGTCGTTCCGGCCTTCTCTCTCACTCCCTCTACCAGCCACCGACCTCCCCGAGTACGCATCGAGCGGGAACACGATATGTCACCGGCGTCGCCGCATTCTGGCCACCGGAGGGCCGGCGCCCCGCTCACCCTCTCCTCTCTCCCCCTCTCGGCTACTAATAGAAGAAAGAGTAAATTTCACAAAACTACACGTTTTATGGTCCAAGTTGCAGAAAATCACACACATTTTGACACTTGGCACTCAAGTACATATATTTTGGTAGTGTAGTTTGACAAAACCACACTATCAATGAATGAATTCACCTGTGAGATGACGTGGTTGTTCCACCTAGGATGAGGACGAGGCATCCTATTAAATTCGTGCGATGGCTGGTAATAGGATGCCACGTCCTTATCCTAAGTGGAACAGCCACGTCATATCACGAGTTAATCCTTTCATTGATAGTGTGGTTTTGTGAAACTACACTATCAAAATATGTACTTAAGCGCCAAGTATCAAAGTATATGTGGTTTTCTGCAACTTGGATAACAAAACATGTAGTTTTGTGAAATTTACTCTAGAAGAAAAGAAGAAAGGAACGGGAGGAAGAAGAAGGAGAGAAGGAAAAAGAAAAGCCTGACAGGTGGGTCCCCTGCACAGTGACTTTTCTCATTTTCTCTATTTAATTCAAACCTTATTCTTTAGAAGCCCATATCTCCTAAACCGTAGATCCGATTCAGATGAAACTTGGATCTAAATTCATATAAATTCAAAAGCAACATTTTGATACCCAATTTGCTATTTTATAATTTTATTTGAATTTCCTTAATTTATTTTAATGTCATTTGCTTTTCAAATATCTCCTTTTACTCCAGAATACCCTTTAGCCACTAAAAGCCGCTGGTTGGAACTTTACGCCTTTCATGGGGATGTTCGTGCGGTCTGCTGACCCTGACGTCGGACTGTTAGTTGTAAAGCCCGGCAAAACCAAACCTAAGGTCGAAGTGCTGCTCCTGGCACCCCACGCCTCGATGCATATAGCGGTCGGAGTTTCACTATTTCCTCGACCTCCATAGCACACCACACAGTTAGCTCTCGAGCTCTATGTGATTCTAGCCGCTCTGCCGCCACAGCGCCACTCACGGTTGTCGGAGTAACACTTCCACCCCACTAAACCTGCACCCACCTCCTATTCTTCTAGCCGATATGATGTCTATCGACACCGGGCTAGAAATGATACCAAACCTAGTCGTCATGCTACCCAACTCTAGCAACGACTAGTAAATAACCAAACCCTAGCTGAGATACTGCCCTACTCCATAATCAGCTCAAATACAACTAAACATACCACCAGCCAATACTAGCCATATACCAGTTAAACCAGTTCAATTACCCAATATACATCCTATCCTTTCAGCAACGAAGCCCACACATGAAATATAAGCGACAGTAGTTGCTTAATCCCCTCTAGCCTCCAACCCTATAGAACTTACACGTGAAATATTAGCCCAATAATCCCTATACCATATAAAGCAGATATTTACACCCTAAACCTAGCCCTTCTCGCCATTTTATCATTTTTCTTGTTATTCAATGACTTTTATTGAATTTGGTTCTTCCTCTTCCTTAGTAGAGTCTATTGTCTTTTGGATGGCAACATGTGGTATTTCGAGGACCGAATAATTATGTTGCCTATCTTGGATTTTTTTTGCGTTGGAGCAAGGCAAGTTATTATTCCTCCCCTTTGAGCATAAATGTCATACATTCTATATCTCTATTATATGCATTAGTCATTCATGATTTCGAATGAATAACCTGAACATATAGCAAACCAGATATATGCTAGACCTTGCTTAGTCATGCTTAGTTAGAATATGCATAAAATTTAATGAACTTAGATTGGGACAATACGTAGGAACTAGTTGATTTCCGGGTGGCTAGTACTATCCTGGTCGATATAATTGTCACCAAGTACTTATGTCAAACGAACGGGTACGACCGCAGCTTCTAGAATGGGGACAGACCTAGTTATTATGTTAATTAACAATGTGGTACCTCTGTGTAGTGGTTCTTGTTTTTAAGTCCTCGCGCAGGAGGCAAACTTATGCCGAGCAGGGCAATTGTGATATTTACCGAGGCGCAGGTAAATATATGAGATTTATTGATGTCGCGACTTGTTTGTGAACCCTGATTGCGATGACATGGTGTCATACAATCAGTTCTCTCTAAAAACCTCGGGAACGCCAGAACTCCTCTCGCTGCTGATAACGTCACGCTAAGAGCGCATGGGGACTAGAATTCATGGAACAGGTGCCACTATTGTTAGTAACCTAATACTGGGCCATGACTAAGCTAATGATTATTGGCAAGTTATGGACTGCGGGTAAAGCGTACATTTACTACAGTAAAGTGAAAATGAATCTATTCGAATAGCCGTGCTCACGGATTTGAGTATTAGGACTCATATGGTATTTGGTTAGAAACATAATTCAAGATTTTATTACTGTTGCATTAAAAACATTACAGGTTTTCTCCCTCTTTATTCTCAACTTTCTGCAAGTAATCATAGCCCTACTCAAATATTACCATTTCATGCCTTCATATTGAATATAATAGCTTGCTGAGTACGTTGTACTCACCCTTGCTTCAACCCCTCTTTTTCAGAGTCTATTTGGAGTTTTTGCCGAAGCTGGGAGTTCAATCACATAAGTTAGTTTCATTCTAACTTAATTCTCAATTATAGATTAGATAGATGGTTTAAGTCTATAGCCAAACATTAGAGTTAAGTCATTCTATAGCTTCTGAAAAAGTACAATATACCATTTGCTCATTTGCCGCATCACATCATGTCGACGCATTTGGCGGGATATGCATTACTTTAACTTATTGAGGACATAACAACCTTCACATTTGCTTAAATAAAAATGATAGTTCTCTCTAATCGCATTGTAATTAATCACCAAAATCATTAGGGTCTAGATGCACTTTCAATTATCTAGGAACCCATATTTAAAAAAAATACTCTTAACTTTCATAAGTCCTAACAAAAAATGGGAATCCCCTAGTTTCCTCTCAACTTAAGCTATTGATTTATTATTAATTATTTTCTTTTAAAGAAGTCTTTCCAAAAACCTTACTCATTTATTAACTTAAACAGCAAACATTGGTTTTGTATTTCAAAATTTCAAACACCGAGTTCACCCTAATCTTTTGGCTGACATATAATGTCCCATCTTGCCGGTCTATATATCTTTTTATGCTCATCCCCTTGCCAGAAGAAACGTGATATATAATAATCAATTTGTGAAGAACCACTTTAGAAATTTCAAAATAAAGATAACACAGAATTTATCAAAACCAATCTCCCCTACAGACATGTGGGGTGTGTTTGGTTGCTTGTATCTGTCTAGCCTGGTTCATCTCCCTCATCCAGGTTGAGCTCATGCTGGTTGTTTTTTTTTTCAATTTAATGTGATACATATGCAGTCGTTTGGTTGTTTGCATTAGTCTAGCCTGGCTAGTATGAGATGTTGTTTGGTTGTGGTGTTAGAAATAGCTATATGTTTACCTTTCCAATTTCTAAGTTTTTATTTCAATTCTTTACTCAATTTTTTTCAACTTTTGTTACTAAGTTTTCTAAAATGCATAGAAATACAAGATATCTGAAAGGAATCCCCTAGTCTGCAACCAAAAATGTTGGAATATTAATCTTGACATTCTTTGCCTGACCCAAGCAAAATAATTCACTTTTGTGAAAAATATCATATATTTTCACTTTTGTTTGAATGATACATGCAAAATAGGTTACATGACAAGTGAAAATAGATTAGTTTAAATCAAATCGATGCATTCAATACTGTTTTCCCTGTTTTATTACCGAAGGTTTGTGATCGAAATGGGTTTTAACAACCGCAACCAACGTTCAAGATGATTCGAAGGTTGGAGGTTGAAATATATTACCGAAGGTTGGTGATTTGAATCAAGTTGCATTGAATTCTTATTTTGGTTAAATATTTAAGTACTATGCTGTTCATGGATATGCAGTTTGGTTTTCTACTTAAAGTTTTATACTTAGTTATGGATATATAATCTGGTTCTTTATTTGTATTCATGTGGGTAAATCACTACTATGAAAACGATTTTTCCGTGTAGCCAAAAGGGGTTTTCGTGTGCGGATGGGCTACCCGCACACACCCAAGTGTCTAGAAAAATCGCTATTTTTGCATGCGGCGGGTGGCGCACCCGCACGCAGAAATCTGATTTTCGCGTGCGGGTGCTTATGTCGCCCGCACGGAAAAATAAAAAACCGAAAAAAAATAAAATCAATAAATCCGAACCCTAACCCTAGAAGTCGCAGTCGCCATCATCCTCATCGTCGTCGTCATCCTCGCCAGATCCGCCCGCTCCCGTCGTCGTCACCGGATCCGCCGCTGCGACGCCTCCTCCCCACCGCCTGCCGGCCGCCGCCACCGCCGCCGCCGGAACTGGGTGGGGGACGGTCGCTGTCGCCCCTCGCCGCGTTCCGCACACGGCCGCGGTCGCACACCCACCGACCCGAGCACGTCGACCACCGCCGTCTGCCGAGCAGCTCGCCACCACGCTCGAGCCCGCCACCTCCTGCCTCGTCACCACTCACCAGCCTCCCCGAGGCCAGTCGCCACCTCGTCACCTTGTCGCCAGCCGCACGCCGCCTCCCGCCCCTCCCGGGAGAGTAGAAGAGGAGAGGAGAGAAGAGAAAGAGATAGAGAGGAGAGGAGAGAAAGTGAGAGATGAGTGGAAATAAAATGGAGGGGAGGTGAAAAATTTAAAGTGAGTGAGAGGGAGAAGAGGGAGGGGTATTTTTGCGTGTGGACCTCTTAGAGCAAGTATAATAGTAGGCTATAGGCCAGCTAAATGCTAAGGTGGAGGAGAGAAGAGAGGACAGAGAGGAGAAGCGGGCTGTAGACTTACAGCCGGCTTGAACACAAGAACCAAGAAACTCCATGAGAGAGACAGGTATGCCATATATTAATTGTAAAGAGCTAACTATTATATGGGTAGGCTGAGAAAGGCTATAAAGAACCTTATAGCCAACATGTCGGCTGTATTATTAGCCTTGCTCTTAACCACCTGCGAAAATAGGCCCATGGTCCATTTAAGAGGCTCGCACGTGAAAATCGATTTTTCCGTACGGTCCTTTTGAGGAGCCACACATGAAAATGGAGGACTTTTCGGTTTTATCGGTAAATGCTTTATAATTGTTTAGGATAGAAACCTAAATTCAGGATTGTTCAGAATAAAAACTACCACTTCAATTCTACTCATACCTCTTTTTTTAATAAATGACACCGTTAACTTTTAAACACATGATTGACCATTCGTCTTGTTCAAAAGTTTTATGCAAATGTATAAGATATAAATCATGCTTAAAATACTTTAAGTCATAAACTAACTCACAACAAAATAAATTATAATTATGTAAATTTTTTTGAATAAAGATAAATGGTTAAACGTCCAATAAAAAAAATCAACATCGTAATTTATTAAAAAAGGAAGGTAGTATTTGTTTGGTCGGTGTGTAATTGTGTTCAGCCTATTCGGTGTTGCATTCGGCCAAATTAAGGCCCACGCCGGTTGCCACCCACCTTGTACTTGTCACGAACTCACGATTTGGCGCGTCGCCGTGCACGGAGTCCATGAAGACTGGAAAGCAGAGGCACACCGCACACGTACGCGCGGTCTCGCGGACCAGGGCCTGCGCTGCGGCCGGTGGCCTATTGCTAGCTAAGCTCTACCTTGGCTCGCTCGGCCGCCTGAACCCGAAAGCCAAAAACCCCTTGCGGCCTTGACCAAACCCTAGCGTTGATCTTTGCTCCCTCCTCCTTGAGTCCCCTTTCCCTGCCTGCCGCCTCGCGCACCCGCACGCACGCACGCACGCACGGCCGCCTTCTCCTCTTTCCCCTTCCCGCACGCGCCTCCCCCAAGTCTCCGCGACGCCCACACAAGCGGGGGGAAGGAGAGGACTCCGGACTCCACTCCACTCCCCCCCCCCCCCCCCCCGGCGCCACCGCCGCCACCGCCGCCGGCGGTACCCCAAGCCGGCCCGGAGATGGATCTGCAGAGCCTGGCCGTGGTGCTGCGCGCGGCGCTCAGCCACGTCCCCGAGGAGCGCAAGGCCGCCGAGGCCAGCCTAACCCAGGTGAGATCGCGCTCCCGCTCGCTGCTCCCCGTTGCTTGATCACGCGTTAGCACCTGGGACTACCCCGCCCCCTCTCTCTCTCTACCTCTGTCGTTTGCTTCTGTGCTGGCTCGGTATCTGTGGGGGGCAACGGGGTATTCACGCGCTGAGCTAGAGTTGGAGCGGGGCCGGTGGGGGCGTGATTGCTTCGTTTCGCTTTGATTCTCCTATCATCAATCGATTCGATATCAGTTGCACAACGGCATAAAAAGAGCGGATAAAGCATCGGTTCTTCGTTTGGACTGTGCTGTTGCCATGTTTCGTGCGATCTGCGGCTTGTTTGATGTTTTAATTCGGTTAAATTTGAACGGTGACTGGTGTGTGAATCCTGCACGTGCCTGATGCTTAGCTTAAATCCGTCGTGCTGTTGGATTTTGGTCTTGTTGATTTGTTCATGAGAATTGTTACATGTTGTATGCCTTACTAGTTCTTAGCTCTTGTTGCAGATGTTATTGTTAGCATTATTGCTATCCATGTTAACGCCTCAGAGTTGGTAGCTTAGCTGCCTGTTCAATCATGTATACTCACTTTACCACTAATATAGTGTTATCATGCATATTTTATTCGACTAGTGGCCTATAATGATTCCACATGCGTAAACTTGTTGAAATGGGCATCTCTGTGTGGCATTCTGATGTTTGTTTACCCATTTGCTGTTCAATAATATACTAAAGGTGCAATGGCATCCTTTCACAAGTTTGTAAAGTTGACCGAACTAAGAGAGGGTAGCCTTTTTGTTTGCTATCTCCTTGCACATCCATAAGGATTGGCCTTTTTGTGAAGTTAGGTTCGAAATAGTTTGCATTTCTTTGTTGTAGTTAGCTCTATCTTTGTTGGTATGACATGCTAAGGTGGCAACCTTGTTTAGATATCATGTTATCAAAATGGATGTATAAGGACATCAATTTCATTTGGATGTGTAAGGACATCAATTTCATTGAGTTGGCCATTTTGTGAGGGCTTTCACTTGGCACGTAGACCCTTGTAAGTTTATATGAAACAGACACCTCTACCTGATGCCTTCATAATCAAAATATATAGTGTACTAGTGTATATTTAATAGTCACATATGGAGCGAGCATCCCACTCTTTTTCTGAGTTTATGTTTGCTATTTTCTTATGTTACATAATAACATATCCCAACACTACAGTTTACCAAAATGAACTGTCAAGCCAATAAGGGAAGAATTATCTAGTTTTGGCTTGACAATGGGGGATTCAAAAGACTACACATTTACATTTTATATTGTACTGGTCATATGTTTCTTATCTTCCAGCTTCCATTGCAATTTGTTCAGAAAGCTTTGATGATTCGTTGTTATCCGCAATTTGTTCAGAAAGCTTTGATGATTCGTTGTTATCCTTGTTTCAAGAAAGATAAGGATCCACTACAACTCATTACTAGGTCATATACCAGCGGAGATAAAATAGAATTCTGATCAGCTGACCATTTATTTTAGTGGTGGGCTTTTATCATTCCACACGTACCGTTTCTGTTTGCTAAAATTGCTCTACATCAGCTGATCATTTAATGGTTTTTATGCTTGGTGACTAATCATCATACTGTCCTTGCTCCTCCCTTCCTTTTGGGTTTTACCTGTGTTTGATCTATTTCCTTTTTCCTGAGTAGTCCTGTTTGTTTCATTAAATACTGATGATGTCATTGGCTCATTGCTATGCTTTATAAATTTCAGTCTGCTTCGGACTCATGTATTCATATTTCTTTAATTCCTGCAGTTTCAGTACACACCACAACACTTGGTTAGATTGCTACAGATTATTGTGGATGGAAATTGTGATATGGCTGTTAGACAGTTCGCAAGCATTCATTTCAAGAATTTTGTTGCGAAGAATTGGTCACCTACTGATCCTGGTATGAAAAGGTTACTATTTGAGCAATAATTCCTTGTGTCTCATTGACTTACAATTCGTCCTTCTTTAGAAGAAAAACATATAATTCCAGAAAGTGACAAGTCCATGGTCCGTGAGAATATATTGGGTTTTGTTACTCAATTACCTCCATTGCTAAGGTATTTCTCACTGTCCACCTACCCTTTTCTTAATGAACAACATTTTTGGCCTCTCTCCAAATGCTATAATCGTAGTCCTTATGCTTTTGGTGTACTGTTGTTTCTGAATTCTAGATAAATTGACTTCTAAGGCATTTTATTTCAATACTGGAGTACTTTTCTTCTTACAATTGATGTCAATCTATAAATTCTGGTTGGCCGTCTCACAAAGTCACAATGTTTGCCTACACATATTATTGAATGCTGACATTTGTTTAAGTAATAGACCCCAGCCAATTGGAGTTAAGATGAGTCTGAAAATACCATTTTTGACTCATGTTTGTACTTTGGATAGAATATATTTTTGGTCCTTGAATTCGCAAAGTTCATTTTCACCCTGCCTTTAAAAACAGGTTGTTTACAACCTTCAAAACTGGATAAGTAACACCTCGATCCCTTTTCCACTGCCATACCAATCAAAACCACTGTGGAATAGGGTTCGGGCCTTCAAGGTGTTATCTGTTCAGTTTTGTTAGACCTATACGACTGTTTCAGCATTTCTAGATATTGAATTTAGGTTAGTTTTTCACAGAAGCATCATAAGTTTGAACGGAATGCACTGTCAAGTTCTACATTGTAAACAACAACTTGTGGTACTTTTATTTTTGATGAGTATTTCAGTGAAATTTGTAGTGGATGTGTTTTTCCTGATGACGAAGCACAATATTCTTCAGTACTGATGGTTATGAAATGTGCATACAAGTAATTGACACATATTTCATGGTCTGTAGAGCCCAGCTTGGAGAAAGTATCAAGACCTTGATCCTTGCAGATTATCCTGAGCAGTGGCCTAGTCTTCTTCCTTGGGTAACACATAATCTAGAATCACAGGATCAAATATTTGGAGCACTATATGTGCTAAGGATTCTTGCCCGGAAATATGAGTGAGTCTAAATGCCAGAATTCTACCTTCTTTTTTATTTGTTTGTATTCACTCTATCCGTCTTCCTATTTTCAATTATTTTTCTGTAACTCCAAAAAACTTAGGATTTACGTGTTTCTGTTACTCTGCTGTGAAATATCTCTACACATCATGTTATTCACTCTATTTGTTTTATTTGCTGACTTTGTGATCTTTATTGTAATTTAGAGATTACCCAAAGAAATAGTGTAAAGATAACATTGTTGTTATAGTTTTCTTAAAATGATGGGTGCACAACATAATTCTTTGCTCTATGAACATTTTTCTGGACAACATCATACAGTGCTTACCTTTTTGTCTTTTGTTTATGTGAGCTGCCACACTATCTCATTACTTTCTTCATGATTAGGTTCAAGTCAGAGGACGAGAGGATACCTTTGTATCAAATTGTTGAGGAATGCTTTCCTCGTTTGTTGAATATATTAAGAAATCTTGTTCCGATTTCCAACCCTCCAATTGAAGTAGCTGACTTGATCAAGCTGATATGCAAAATTTTCTGGTCATCCATTTATGTAAGTTCTTTGCCTTATTATGTTTTCCATTTTTTTTTCAATACTCATTATGCCATGTATTTTCTGCAGCTAGAAATTCCAAAGCAACTTTTTGATCCAAATGTCTTCAATACTTGGATGATTTTGTTCTTAAACTTACTGGAGCGACCAGTTCCAGTGGAAGGACAACCATTGGATCCTGACGCGAGGAAATCTTGGGGATGGTGGAAAGTCAAGAAATGGATTATCCATATATTGAACCGTTTATACACTCGGTCTGTGTCAAGTAAACTTTTTGTGATTCTTGTCATTTGTATTCTAAACCTGGTTTTCATTACAGGTTTGCTGATATGAAGCTTCAGAGACCAGAAAGCAAAGCCTTTGCTCAAATGTTCCAAAAGAACTATGCTGGAAAAATTTTGGGGTGCCATTTGCAGTTGCTCAATGCAATACGTACTGGTGGCTATTTGCCTGATAGGGTTATCAATCTTATTCTTCAATATCTTACCAACAGGTTTGTGGAAAAACTGTGCAGCAGCATACTGTATTTCCTTAGTAGCTCTGTGGTCTGCCTTCGTATTGTTTTTGCCACTCCCTTTCTCCATTTTGTCTGGTTTTCCGCATGTTTCACATGGTTGCAATCAGTCTTTATCTCAGTTCCATGACAAATTGCTCTAGTCATCAGATTTGTAATGGCACAACTTCCACTTCATTCCTGCGATATGGATAATTTTCGCCTGATTTATATTTACATGCCTTTCATTATTTTAGTGTACAGTCAGTATGTAATATACGTTTTTTGTTGAGGGGGGGGGGGGGATTCAGTGCTTTCTGAATTCTTTGTGGCTGAATGTAAGTATTTCTTGCAGTGTCACGAAGAACAGCATGTATCAGCTTATGCAACCACAAATTGACATAATTCTATTTGAGATAATCTTCCCATTAATGTGCTTCAATGATAGTGACCAGATGTTGTGGGATGAAGATCCTCATGAATATGTTCGGAAAGGCTATGGTAATATGTTCATCTAAGCAACTTTTTTTAAAAAGAATTTGCATTATTTCTTCTCAAGTTCTGCAAGGTAGTATGTGCACTCCATTAGTTTTCTGTAGCCATGATACTACTTGGTACTTTTGTGTACAGATATTATTGAAGATTTGTATAGTCCTCGAACAGCTGCTATGGACTTTGTGAGTGAATTGGTAAGAAAACGAGGGAAAAGCAATCTGCAAAAGTTTATCCATTTTATTGTGGAAATATTTATGAGGTATGTGTCATCCTGTGATTAATATGTGTGTGCTTAACTTTGTGAGTTATCTAATATCTGATCGAAGAACATTTTGGCAGGTATAATGAGGCATCCATTGAAGTGAAGCCATACCGCCAAAAGGATGGTGCGCTTCTTGCAATTGGGACATTGTGTGATAGGCTAAAACAAACTGAACCATATAAGGCTGAGCTGGAGCGAATGTTGGTTCAACATGTCTTTCCGGAGTTCAGTAGTCATATTGGACACTTACGTGCGAAGGTAACAAGCTATAAATTGGTGTGCATTTTAGATCATGAACATTTTTTCTTGAAGCCACCATATTTTGGTAGTACAATTGTAGTTCTGCATGACTTCTGCATCTAATTCTTCCTCTTTTTACTTAAAACTTGGAACATTTGGTAGGTTCTGTCCTGAAGTATTCTACCTAGTCCGAAATTCATAAGTTTGAATTCTCAATGTCTCCAAAATGCAATTGTCCAGTAATTTAGTTTGAGGCATGCACATATATTTATAAATGAAAAGTTTATACGTACTAAATTTTGTCTTACTAAACTCTTCATGCTGTGAGTACATCTAGATTTTCTGTAACTTCCATCTACTTAAATCAAACGGTTGAGATCATTGTTTATAAGAGTTTTGTAAAAGAAATTTAGTACGTGTAGCAGTGCTCTTTTATAAAAAGAGAACAATCCTCATGTGCCTTTAGAAATTCATTGGTTTCCTTATATTGCCACCAAACAAAAATTTTCTTCCCTTGGATGCCATACACATTACACAGACACCGTTAGAAGCAATTCTGTCAGTTTTTTTAATGGCGAAATTATCCTTAGATTCTCCCTTATCTCTCACATCTCCCCCAAATCACATTTGATTTCTCCTCTATCGAGGTGCCGCTGTCCTGTGTGCATCGTCTTCTGTTCCACATCTGGTGACATCTTTTGTCCCCTGCTGCCTATGGAGTCATCCTCCCAAGTGCCTTTGTTATCCTACCATGCCCCCACTGCAGTGATGTCATCCAAGGGCCAACGTCATTGGCCCTTGCCCCACCGCTGGTGCCCCTGGTCCGTTGGCAGTGACATGTAATATAAGATTCCAATTTAAAAATGCTAAGTTTTAGTACCATTATAAGATAGTTCTTCCACAATGTACTTTCTTGCAAATTATTTGACTGCAATTATCATATTTGAATGACTTGTTACCTTAAGGGTCCTATTTTACTTAAATATATTATATTTTTACTTTGTGTAGCCTTTTTTGTGTTCTATTATTGTATTCTATTAATGCAGTTATTCCCCTGTTTTTTCTTTATTACTTCTTATTTGCTTGTTTCATTAAGCTGATTTTTACCATATGATGTGTAGGCAGCATGGGTTGCTGGGCAGTATGCTCATATCAATTTCTCAGATCAAAACAATTTTCGCAAAGCTATGCATTGTGTAATCTCTGGTTTGCGTGATCCAGAACTTCCTGTTAGGGTGGATTCAGTCTTTGCACTCCGTTCTTTTGTTGAAGCATGCAAAGGTAGTCTTTATTTAATTTCTTAGAGACCTAATTAACTTGGATCACCCTTTCGAATAGATCACAATCTATAGTTTGTATTTCTTCTACAGATCTAGATGAGATCCGACCAATTCTTCCTCAACTACTTGATGGTATTCTATCACTTTCTTCAACTTTTTTTTTAATTTTATTGTGGTTAAATCATGCTTTAAGTATTATTTGCAGAATTTTTTAAGCTTATGAGTGAAGTTGAGAATGAAGATCTCGTTTTCACCCTTGAGACAATTGTTGACAAATTTGGTGAAGAGATGGCACCATATGCACTTGGTTTGTGCCAGAGTTTGGTATGTTGCCCCTCAGTGCATTGTGTTTAGCCCAATAAGTTCTTCTGTTCCTTTGAACTTCATGTTACTGTTTTTGATAGGCTGCTGCTTTCTGGAGATGCATGGCTAGTTCAGAAGCTGACGAAGAAGTTGAGGACACTGGTGCTTTGGCTGCTGTTGGTTGCTTACGTGCGATAAGCACAATCCTTGAGTCCATTAGTAGCCTTCCTCATTTGTTTCCCCAAATAGAGCCGACTTTGTTGCCTATTTTACGAAGAATGTTGACTTCAGATGGTCAAGGTATAAAATTATTCACTCATAACTATGGATCCACAGTTAAAAAAAGCAAAGGCTCTATCTTTCAAATATAAAAAGTGTCCACATGATTAGATGAGATCATTCACACCAATTTGTATGCATGTGCAAAAGAGTCATTTTAAAATGAAGATCCTTGTGGAGGAGGATGGCTGGATGGGTGTACAAGTAAACCCCAACTCTTACTTTGAAAAGAGTAAAGATCAAGATATAGCATATTCAGTTCAACTAATCAACTAGAATGCACCTTTTCTATTTCATGTCTATTCACTTCATTTACTTAGGATGGGTCAATGGGTAGGCTTGACCCATGCTCATCCCTGGTGATATACCTTTAACCTGCTAGATACTTGTACAAAGTTACAAACTTACAATTGAATTGTTTGAACTCAAATTGTTATCAAAGGTTTAAGAGTTGTTTGTTTTAAATTTAATCAGGTTTGGGGTGTTTCTTGCAGTTTTCCGCTGATGCATTTGACTCTGTCTTGCAGATGTGTATGAAGAAGTTCTGGAGATAGTCTCCTATATGACATTTTACTCACCAACCATTTCACTGGAAATGTGGGGCTTGTGGCCTTTGATGATGGAGGCCCTTAATGATTGGGCCATTGATTTCTTTGAGAGTAAGTCTAGTTTTGAATGGCAAGCAATTATGTTTGTTTTAAACTGAGAGTTCTAGATTAAGCATATTCCTGGGTTTTCTTGCAGTTTTATGCTTGTTATATTTGCTTGTGCTATTTTCCAATGACAATCTTGTTTAGTTGTATGAATGCTTGTAATTTGGAAAGTCATGCATGATTTAAAATAATATCTGAATCACCTTGTATTAGTTTCCATGTGCTCACTTCACTAGTTTGTTCAGTTTGCATGTCATATTATTTTCTGACTATTTTTTTTATTTGGTTCGTGCTCATTTATAAAATTCTTCCTTCCAAGTCGCTAATAAAAAATGATTAGGTTTCCTAACCTTAACCTGGATTTTAGCAGCTCAAACCTTTTTTTTTTGTGTCCAGCGACTAATCTAGTTAGTCTCAGATTATGTTTGGCTAGATCTGCTTTGTTGTTTTGATTATTAGTAAAAGAACAAACTATTATAGTTGAGGTCGGCTTGCTTATTGCTGCACCTATTTTGTGGGTCAACTTATTCCTCACTTAGAATGGTTCGAAAGGCATTTATTGTGTTAAATTAATGCTTCCTAACGTGCATGTGTTTGCAAGATTAGACCTTCAACCAATCTAATACCTTGGACCAAATGCAGCCTTTGCATTGTCTATTCTTACATTATTCATTCGTCAGGATTATATAAGATGGTTATGCCACTTAGTAAGGAATTGAATTTATGAAACTAGAACCATCTTGTATTGTTAAGATTCTGTTTAATTGAATTGAAATTATGATTTCTGTGTGATAGTTTAGCATGCCGGTATCTGGTATCCATTATGCAAAAGGAAAATTTTGTATTCACATGTGCATCCTGATTTTAGATAATAACATCAGGAATAGTTGTGTCATCGTTTGTTCCTTTGAATTGGAATCCTTGTTTTACATATTTGGTATAGTACTAGAAAGTATTGAAATGCCAACTGCTTGGTTGTCTATCCTTCAGAATTTTTTTTAGTCAGCTGCTAAGACTGTTTCTATCTGTAGAAAATTGCTTGGTTCTACCCTCAGGCCACTAGATGGAACTAATCTCCTACCATCAACTATATTTTCAGAAGCAATTGTATTATCTTTGACATCCTTTTGCTACATTATTCAATGTTCTTATTGCCCTGCAGATATTCTGGTACCATTAGACAACTACATTTCCCGTGGCACTGATCAATTTATTGCATGCAAAGATCCTGATTATCAGCAAAGCCTATGGAGAGCACTGTCATCTGTGAGTGAATTAAATTCATGTTGCATTAAAATTTGCTCTGAAATATTTTGTAAAGTTCCTAGTTCCTGTAATTTTTACAGTTGATTACAAATAATTGTAGATTATGACAGACCAAAACATGGAAGATTCTGACATTATACCTGCTCCCAAGCTGATTGAAGTCGTTTTTCAAAATTGCAAAGGTCAAGTCGATCATTGGATTGAGCCGTATCTCAGGCTAACAATTGATCGGCTGCGTCGTGCAGTGAAGCCGTATCTGAAAAGCTTACTTGTACAAGTGGTAAGAAGCTAACTTCCTGATCATAGTATAGTTGACATTTTCTTGTATTACTTTATTCTATTTCAAGTTTTTGACTTGTTATCAGGTACTGTATAGTGTAATATAGTGTGTCATTTGTCATTGTTAGAGAGCTTCATAGTATGCATCCATACAGCTGTACACTTGGTTGCCTTGGTATGCATATACCATAACTGCATTTGGTTAATCATTCTAGGTTGCAGAGGTTGTTCACACTTTACACATGCTTGTCTGCAGCTACTAATTATTTGTAGGGATGCAACTTCTCAAAGCTAATATATCTAATGCCAGGAAAACCTTGAGAACTTAATAAATCCAACAGTTATGTTGAATAATCTAAAATACCATGTTTGCGACAAAGATATGCGGTTTGCTAAAAACTAGTCTAAATTGGTAAAGCTCCAAGCCTCCAGCCAAATCGCCAATTCTGTATTAACTGAAGATACCTGCCAGTCTACTTCATCCTCCAGAACCAGCAAACAAGTAATCTCACCCCATGATGGCAAGTAATCTTGAAAAGATGCAATTTATGCCATTCGTTTCAACATGGTGGTAGATCTTAAGGTATTCTTCTGGATTATAGCCATTGTTAATGTGACATCCTGGCCCAATTAGGATTTGGCCTGTGTGCCCTATAAGAGCTGTGTTTGCATGTTTAGTACCACATTGCTAATTTAGCAAGGTGGAACCAATTTATAAGGGTTTGTCCCTCCAACCACATCACTCTTGGGTTAACCCATTTACACGAAGTGAGGATGGAAGTGTAAGTGGCGTGGTATGCGTAAGTGGGCTGGGCTACGCGGTTCTGGAGGGTGAGCTGTTATAGTTAACCTTACCAAATTTTGGCAAGCCAAATATTTCGTAATGCCATTGTTTTGGCAAGGTGTGGTTGTTTGGTTTGATGCCCAAATATCGGCCAAGTTACTTTAAAGCTTGTGTTTAGCTTTGTAAAAATACTGCTTTGCCAAATTTGAATTTCTGGCAACAAACCAAGTGTATGAGTACTTTGCCATGTCATTTTTTTTTGTTTGGGCAATGAACCAAACACACCCTAAGTTCCCTCTTATCTATTCTTAAGCCTTCCACCATCCCTTGACAGTATATGGGAATCGATCAGTTCTAGGATTGCCATTTTGTAGCATTTAATTATTTTTTGCCACTGACGTGGAAGCACCTGAAGAGTGAAGTCTTTAGTCCAAGTGGGAAGTAACCCAAGGTTTGTACCCCTGACCTCCCCCAAGTCTTTAGTCCTGGGCCACTAACTACATCCTCCCCCAAGGTAGAGAGGAAGAGGAGCGGTTCATGGTGCACCTATGAGGTGAAGCTTCCTGCTACTGTGGAGAGTATGGATAAGAGCAAGGTTAATAGTAGCATAGGCAGTTGGTGTCAATTTCATCCACCTTGTGGATACAATAAGTGACCTGCAATGCTCGACCCATCAACTTCACATCATATTAAAATAACTTAAGCTTCCTCTCACATGCAGCTCACTCCCTCTGCACTCATCACTTTTCTCTCGAAGCTGGTGCTGGAGCCAGCGATAAAGTTGTCGCCCACTCTCACTCTCTCTCCTCTCCTCTCATCCAGCTCATCACTGTAGCTGACGTGTTTCTCCTATCACCAGTCCAGCTTGTACTATTGTACTCGCTCTAAGAGGAGGTGTAAGGTGGGAGCTGGAGATGTAGGCTGGAGAATGCATGGAGGCTTTATGGTGGGGAAGGGGAAGAAGAATCTTGCCGACGCTGTATTATTTGCTTGTAATGGGGATGGAGTTGCTCCAACAATTGCAGCCTGTCAATGGGCTATGGGAGGACGATGGTGAGGTGCGACTGCAACCGGCAGAAAGGTGTTGGAAGGCATCCATGGCACCACAGTTTACCTAACACATGTTCATACTGGCAGTTGCCAAGATGGCCCCCTCAGGAAGATTGTTGGCTCTGCCTACTGCAGGAGGCACTCAGTGATCTTGCTGTCAGAACAGAGGGGGGGAGAGGGGGGGGGGATGGGCAAGATGAAAAAGAAGGAATAAATACATGGTTGTTTGTAAACTATAGTTGTATAAGTCATAAAGTCGAGTTGAGTCATCCCTGTATTGACTTGTGCACTAGTCCTGATTGAGTTGACTAGTCCATTACAAGGGATCATGCTCATGAAAAAAGAGGGAGCAGATGGGGAAAGGAGGGCCATTGGCAGCCCTGTGCAGCTCTGTCAAGCTTCTCTACCTGGCTCCGCTCCTGCCAAAGTGATGGGCAACTGCATCCTGAGCACCAATGTCCAGCGTGTAGCTCTTGCTGCTTCCTCTAACCTTGCTCTCGTTCTGGCTCTAGCATCTAACTATGTACGTGGGATCCTATCTCCCTTTCTGATTGACTATGCCGGCCCAATTTGCTCTCAAGCGGCCCAAGTCTGGTCGTGCCCTCAAGTTGTGCTCTGTCTGACTAGTTTGCACAACTTGACCGCAGTGAATAGATAGATATTGATAAAATGATAGAAAGTTGCAAATCCTATAGGCTATGTATAGCTATGGGATGTAATTGGTGTAAGATATCTATTGCATCCCAAAGAGTGACACTCTGCATGTGCTGTGACTAGTTTGTAGCATATCATCCCTATGTAACTCCAGCAGGTGACAGGATCACTGGATAATAAAACTTTGTTGTTTAGATTGATCTGGCACATGAATTGACTTTATTACACCCAGTGATAGCGGAAGTTAGAAATTATGAGCAATTATATGTAAATTATCCATCATATGACATTTTGTCTTAAACCTTAGACAGCATTTATAACTCGATCAAAAAAAAGGGTGTCATTTGGTATAGATAAAGCAGGGATAGTTTTTCTACTCACAGCACAGTAGCCAGCTTGTTGAAAGCGATGTAACCATTTGATTATAGTGTCTTCAAGGAACATAGGTTTTCATGTTGCATGGGGCAAACTCATATCTGTATCTGGCCGATCAATATCATAGGTCAATTTAGTCATTAGCAGTGGAATTTTCAGTTATGTTCCATCAGAACAACTGCATATAATCACTATTATTTGTTGGCCGCATTTACCTAACACTTCCCAATGTGGTAGTCCATATTCATATGTTGCATCAATCTCATCACTGAAGTGTCATGTTTGTTCAAACATGGCATCTGTATTACTCTTGCTAACTGACGACATGTATACCTAAAACTTTCCACTGTGATTGCAGATAGCTAATACACTGTACTACAATCCTTCATTGACATTGGGAACATTGCATAAGCTTGGAGTTGCTACTGAAATCTTCAATCTTTGGTTTGGCATGTTACAGCAAGTAAAGAAAAGTGGCATAAGGGCAAACTTTAAGAGGTAGCTCTTGTTAGCATATATTTGTACCTTGTAGTACTATACGTGCTGTGTTTTTATGCTGCACTGACTCCGTACATTATTTTTCTTTATTTGCAGAGAACATGATAAGAAGGTTTGTTGCTTGGGATTGACTTCACTAATTAGCCTTCCAGCTAATCACATTCCACCAGAAGCTCTTGAGCGCATTTTCAAAGCAACACTAGAGCTTCTTGTTTCTTACAAGGATCAAGTTGCAGGTTCAATTTTATCTTTTGTTTATTTTCTGATGAACATATGACAATTCAAATACTTCGAACAAAAACTCTGTGATACCATTCTGTTAACATGTTGACCTGAGAAAATTTTCTAATCTTATGTCTCCTTTTTGCAATTACGATGTAGAGGAGAGGTCTTTCAAATTCCTTTTGCCTGATCTTAATCATTTCTGTTCATAAGCAGAATCTAAACGGGAAAATGAGGCTGCAGCTGAAGATTTGGATGGATTTGATGGTGATGAAGAAGATGAGGATATTGAGTCTGATAAGGAGATGGGGTATGATGATGAGGATGGGGATGAAGTATCTAGTGTCAATCTTCAGAAACTAAGAGAGGTTTGTATTGTGATATGAACTTAAGTAGAATTAGCATGTAAAAATGTGTTCCTTTTTATTTAGATGCTCAAAATAGTTAAATTTCTCTACAAGTGTTTTTCATGGGGTATTATTTAATAGAACTAACATGGTCTCTGGTAACTAGTGTTTTCAGTCTGGTTTCCCCTAAACAAAAGGACTAGTAAAGTTAGTAACACAAATACTTCCCTTTAAATAAATATTAACTTATGTTTTATTGACTATGAAGGATGTTGTATCACTAAATTCTGAATAATGACAATTACAGCTGACAAACTAAATTACTATATATATACGGCTTGAGTTGCTAGCAATGTTTAATCCCAAATTGCATAGTTGTTGCATATATAACAAAGTGTATTTGAGTTTGTTTTGCTGGCCATTTATATCCTAAACTGCAGTAGCTGTAACATATATAACACACACAAAAGCTAGTTAAACAAAAAGGAGAAGCTCTATTTAAACCTGTAAACTATTGTCCCCTAAACTATAAAATTGTGTAAATCTATCCATGAAGTATGCTAAACGGTCTAAACAAACCCCTGAATCAGTTCTGGAGGTGTTGGCCACCATGCATGGTGGGTGAAGTGGTCCATAATATATGTATATTAAAAAACTACATTAGAGCGCCTCACATTTCTCGTGAATCACCTTTGTTCTCTGCTGGCCTTTGAGCTTGCTGCTGTCTTCTTTTAGCACGCCACAGAAAGTGTCACCTTCTCTTCCCTAGACTATTTTTTTACCATAGTGTCTTGTGAAATTCAAATCTTTATTTCATGTAAATGTATCAAGTTTATGCTGTACCCTGTACTAATGTTTATGTATGCTTCCTGTGATTTAGGCAAGAGGTTTCCAGCCGCACTATGATGACGACGATGATGATTCTGATGATGACTTTAGCGATGATGAGGAGTTGCAATCGCCAATTGATGAGGTGGACCCATTCATCTTCTTTGTTGATACCATCCAAGGTAAAACAGCATTCTTGTACAAGTTTGTGCTTACTCTATGCAACTATGGCTGAAGTTACCTGACAAGTTAGTGACCATCTGTTACAGGTATGCAAGCATCTGATCCAGCCAGGTTCCAGAGCCTGATGCAGACTCTAGATTTCCGCTACCAGGCACTTGCGAATGGCTTAGCTCAACATGCCGAGGAAAGAAAAGTTGAAATTGAGAAAGAGAAGTTGGAAAAGGCGAATGCGCAGTGAAGAGAGTCATTGCTTGGTTGTTTCTCCAGTTTTGCCAATCCGTGACACTGGCACTGGTCAGTATCCTGTGATTCGGTGATCGCAGGCGGTGAGTTATTCTTTTGCAGGCTTGGCCTAGTTGTTTTTGGCGGCCAATTTTGAGGCACAGATGTTCTTGGGAGAGAAGCAGATTCAGTTCATTTCTCCAGTGGGTCATGGTGGGAGCTATATTGATACTTGTCATACTGTTTTGATCCAAAGTTCCATCTCCTTTTTGGTTGATGGATGCTTGTTGTCGAACCTCCCCAAGCCCTAAGGTGACAGCTACATCTTTTAGGAAGGTCTCCAAATGTAGAGTGTATATGATTGGGCAATTGTCGGTGGATTATCAATACGACAGTCGAGATATGTGTTCCTTCTCTTCTTTTTTTTCGGTCGAATTTTGGTCCTCCATTTGTTAACATTGCTTAAGCATGTCTCTGTATCCTGGGACTGCGGCTGGTGGAATAAGCCTTGGCATTCATACGGTCCAGTGAGCTTGTATGTTGGATCTGGTAAACATTACTATGCTATACACACAACTTGGTTGCAAATTCTTCTGTGCGAGATCAGAAACGTGGGTGCAGATCTGGTGGTGACGAATAGTTGCTGTGAACAGATCACTTCATACTGAACGGCTGGAATCCACAAATAGTAATCTTGAGCAAAAGCTCTCTTTTTATATACAGATAGGCATTCCGGCAATAAAAACTCATGTGCCTTTTTTATTCTCTTTTTGTTAAATAGAATGCTTTAACTCCTAAATTTAGCTTTAGAAATTGGGGTCGAGGAGTTGTGGAGCAGTATAAACCTAACTCCATCTCTCTAGATTATTTTGTGAGAGCGTTTCATCCGGTTCCAATTCTATTTTAAGTAGAGCTAAAACTGTTTGATTGGGCTCTAGTTTGATTGGGCTCTAGTTTTATGAGAGCTGCAGCCATGCTAAATAGATCTCTACAAGCTTCAATGAACTCCACACCTTAATCTATTTGCTCTATTCGTGCATGTGAACAATGGATGGGATAGGTCGGGAATTTATTTTTATTTTTGAGGGCGTTCGGTTTGAGAATAGATAGTTCGTGAAAAAGCTGTTGCCAACAGTTTAGCATGTGAACAATGGATGGGATAAGTCAGGAATTTATTTTTATTTTTGAGCGTGTTCGGTCGACAATAGGTAGGATTGGTTGATTTCTGAATGGGAATATTTCCTTATCTAACTAGTTGACTAATCTAACTCACTTCTGTTTCAATAACATGCTGGCTATACCCTCCCATCTCTTAAAAAAATCTCATGCCAAAAGATAATATAACCATTCCATAAAAAGCATAAATGGGTGCGACCCATCTCACCTCATTCCGAACCAAACACACGTTTAGATTGTCAAGTGCCTTTCTAGATTCTCATCGTTATCTCCATTACATTGGTTCTTGGATATGCCCTTTTGGGTAATGCGAAGTTAGGTAGTCCCTTTGTCCCATTTTAAGTGTAGCTATGGTTTTCCACGTTTAGCTTTGACCGTCCGTTTTGAAAATTTTTTGAAAAAAATTAAAAACATAAGTCACGAGTAAAGTATTTATCATCTCATAACAGTAAAAAATACTAATTATAAATTTTTTTAAATAAGACGCGAAAATTTATGGTTGCACGTATAATGGCACGGAGAGAGTATACAAACAAACTCCAGTAGAGGATCGGTGGAGTGCAGGTTGGTCAAAAATTTACGGCCTGTACAGTGTCGTGCTAGCTAGTTGATGGACCGATTCCAAATCCGGCCGGCCATTTTGGACGGCTGCTGTTAGCCCGGAGGCTCGCGAAAAACGACGGAATGGCCTTAGCTACAGCCTGCACTGCAGGCCACATGCCCAACTTGGATCCATCACACGCGTACGTGACACCACTAGCCATTGTTACATTTTTCAAGGACAATGAAACTGGTCATGCACACAGAGCCTCGTGGCGGTGGCTGCTCACATTCCCTAATAAATTTAAACGGTTTATTAAAAAATAAAAAATAATTTATACGTAAAACTTTTATATAACATAAAAAGAAATTACATTAAAAATATCTTAAAATTAATTTTAAAATCATCTTCGAAAATTTAAATTTCAGATTTTGCTTTGGTTTATTAGGCCAAGCGATTAGGAATATTTATGGCCGGATCACACATTGACGACTTTACCGCTATAACAATATTATTTCTCCTTTATAATGTTTTAAACAATATTTTTTTTATATTTTTAAAAACACAGCATAACAACATATGCTCACAACGCGTGTACGCTTACGGCTTACCCCTATAAAGGTGCAACGGGTATGTCGTTTAGCACTGAAAGAATAATTAATCGTAAATGCGAGCATCTATATTAAGTCTAGTAGTTAAATTAGGTGGGCTAGTTTACCACAAGATACCTAACCAGTTGAGTTACGCTCACTTCGTACTAATTCTTTATTCTTCTTTTTTAATGAAGTATAACTTTTATCACTCGTATGCACGAACAAGTGAATGTAACTATATTATATAATTTTCCATCCTAAAATATAGAAACCTAATACTATTAGATTAAATACAATCTAGTATAAACCCCTATATATCTAGTCCTAGTTTATATCTAACTGTATATGAAAACAGATGAATTATATTAATATTTAAATACTAGTTAGAAGTTACCACATCCATAGCTTTCACCAATCACCACACATTACACACATTAATGATGCTCTCTCTACCAACCCTTTTTCTCCATATGTATGTATATGGCTTTGTTTAGTTCCCAAAATATTTTTCCAAAAACATCACATCAAATCTTTGGACACATGTATAGAGTATTAAATATAGATAAAAAGAAAAACTAGCTGCACAGTTTGCATGCAAATCGCGAAACGAATCTTTTGAGCCTAACTAGTCCATAATTAGCCATAAGTGCTACAGTAACTCACATGTGCTAATGACGGCTTAATTAGGCTTAAAAGATTCGTCTCGCGGTTTTCAGATGAGTTATGAAATTAGTTTTTTCATTCGTGTCCGAAAACCCCTTCCGACATCCAGTCAAATATCCGATGTGACACCCAGAAATTTTCATTTCACTGACTAAACAGACCCTATATGTGCTGGGAACGAGAAAAAAAAAGATGATGTTGACTAACTAATTACTACCTCTGTCATAAAATATACTACATCCGTCCTATATTACTTGTTGCTTTGAATTTTAGTTTATAATGTTTGATCATTCGTCTTATTAAAAAAAATGGAATTAATGTTTATTTTATTTGTGACTTGCTTTATTATCAAAAGTACTGTAAGTATGACTTATACTTTTTTATATTTGCACTAACTTTTCAAATAAAACGAATGGTCAAACGTTGCAAGAAAAAGTGAAAGCGACATTTATTATGGGATGGAGGTAGTAACAACATAGGATTGAATATGACTCAACCTATTACGATGAATCTAGTACTAGGTTGAGTTTCATCCCATTGTATATTTTGGGATGGAGGGTGTAATTATTAATTTCCTGTTGCATTACAATAAATGGATTCGTCACAATCGTGTCATTTTGCCGATGCTAGTGTGCTATATAAACCCAGAGGGATCCAACTTCTAGAGTAACTAAGAGAAGGAGATAGATGGACGATCATATCGTGAAGGCTAAATGGAGAAGAGAGAGAGTACAGCTTTGGGCGGTTTAGTTGTTAGATGGTGGAAGTACTTGCGACGCCTACTACCTTTTTCACCAAGGCTGTACCCTCCCTCTTCTTCTCTTAGCTTTTTGATGATCCACACACATATATACATGAATTCTCTCTCAGCCGGCTCAGCTGATAATTTATTTGTAAGCATTTCTACTCTCTCTGTACTCTTATATTACTCCCTCCGTTTCACAATATAAGTCATTCTAGCATTTTTTACATTCATATTGATGATAGTAAATCTAGACATATATATCTATCTAGATTCATTAACAACAAAATGAATGTGGAAAATGCTAGAATGACTTACATTATGAAATGGAGAAAGTAGTATCTTATCTGTCCATGCAGCCGGCCGGCTTCGTAGGATAGATGCAGCAACTGAGTATTATTTTGCTATCTAATTTTAAGGTGGTATTCTAAATAGTTTAAATAGCTTTCTTGTTTTTAATCAAATGGTGAATTTGTAAATCGCAGCGAAGGGATATCTCAATGTTTAAAATAAACTATCTATTTATCCATGCATACACACGAAAATGCTTTTGTTTTGCCGATTGACAGGAGTTATCCCTTCTTTCTATATAGTCAAGACCCAAAGCTGAATCCTCATGCTTCCACGTCACTTCTTTTACTTTCAGCCTTTAGATCTCAATCAAACGAACCAAGCCATTCTTTTCCATTGATTGGAGGTTTCGTTCAGTGGTTTCATCGGCTCATTGCATGTGGGCCTGCAATCAAGCCCAACCACTACCAGCCCAAGCAACGGACAAGCTGCATGCACGCGCGTTGATCCGCCTTCTGAGATCCCGGTGGTCGACGTGTGCGCTCCTTGCCGCGCACGCGCGTTGGCGACTTTTGTGCCACAAATCAAGGAAACTGAAGCAACTAAATAGCCCGTCTTAATAGCGTCCATCGTGTTTTAATTGTCCCTGCAGCCGTTAAGAGCTTCCGTAATGGTGGCCTTGGAATATTTAGCTGCACCACCTACATGGAGTCGTCCTTCCTACATTCTGCAGGTTGAAATCAACAGCTCCCTGCCTTGATTGCTGTTGAATTTGGGCTAGCATTGGACGGCAGCTAGCCCATATTTTGTCCTCTCTCGATCAAGGAAGCTATATTATTTTCTATCTTTTACTCATCCTTTATTTTGATCTATCTTTTTCTGCCTAGCCAGTGGTCTATTGGAAAGGTTCGGTCTTTTAATTTCGTCAGGGATTGAAGTGAGCTTATGCATGCCTGATGGGTTGAGAAGAGGTCAGCCTCCCCTTCTATGCTGGGTCATGCATCCTTATTTTTTCCAATCGATCGATTCCTAAGGAATAATTTTACCCTAATGGCCAAGAAGTTTTATGATCCCCAGTTTTCCATCATTCTATTCATTTGTTTATTGTCGCTAATGAGAATCATCTCCTTTCTCCAAAAACACATTGTTTCATACCATTTGGCAGGACAATTCACAATCTATTTTTTTCAGCATCACTTCTTTTTCATTCTAATCAGAATGGCATCGAGTGATTTGATCAAGCACAAAGATGAAAGTGCGCAACTACCAAACCGATATATATCCATTTGCAACAGTACGCAGGTATCTGATAATTAATTAGATTAATTAGCCTGTACAAAACTTATGTTTATCAGCTTTATGCTGTAAGGATTTTTCTTAGAGACAATCCATTATATGCCACTGACTTTATCACACGTTCACGATTTGCCACTGACTTTATCACATTCTATAATATACCATCAACTTTTGCTTAACTTCTACGATTTACCATCGCCGTACGGTTAGTCTCCGTTAGGACGGTACAAATTTGTCAAAATGACCAAAATACCCCTGGGACAAAAACTTTCAAAATTTGGATAAAAATTCTGAAATATCAGATTTTAAATTTTTGGCCAAAGTTTGGATGTTTACAATCTTATGTTTATAATATGATATTTTGAAATTTTTATCCACATTTAGAAATTTTTGTCATTAGGGGTATTTTGGTCATTTGGATAAAATTGTACAGTACTAACGGAGGCTAACCGTATGGCGATGGTAAATCGTAGAAGTTAAGACAAAGTTGATGGTATATTGTAGAACGTGACAAAGTCGGTGGCAAATCATAGACGTGTGACAAAGTCAGTGGCATATCCATTCAGTAAGTGTTGTTACTGTCGTTGAATATCATATGAAATATTCCTTTATGAACTATTTATTACGTGTGAATCTCTCTTTTCCTTATTACCGCATATTGTTTCCGTGCGTCAAAGGTGCATGGTTTTGTTTTGTTAAAAAAAAAAGTATAAGCTTGATCAGCTAGGACATTTCACCTGATAAAGATAAAGTGGATAAAGTGCGCAACACTGTTGTTTTGTCATTGAATTCCACCTCCTTTTGCTAACAAGTCATTAAATACGTGTGATTTAATCTATATTTAAATAAAGAAATACAATATTATTTTGTGTCCGCAGTTTTACAGCAGCTATATATTCCCCCTCTATTTCTAGGAAATTTCGTTGTGTCACATCTCTATAGGCCAACTTTCTGCTGCTTATATACATTGTTGCTCCACTCATCAAATTATCACTCTGGCTGCTATCCGAAGAGAGGATCGATGTTACGAAAATGCTTTGCTTTACTTAGACTGGAGTTAGAATTTCTTCAAACAGATGGACGAGTAATGTTTTAGGAAAACAAAAAAGATGCTGATAAATAGTTCCATTCTCAGTGAACATCTTTGTATCATTGATTTGATCATTGTTCGTCATTTTCCATTTTTATTGTGCACATCTCTCATATATTTATAGATACAAAATCCCGCAGCAACGCGCGGGGTATCATCTAGTTCTTACTCAATACTCCTAGCCAAAAAAAAAAGAAGATATTACTCAATATATGCTGCTTAGTCAGCGAATATATACTGCTTTCGAGCTTTGACACCATTGGTCTTTTTTAGCAACATATTTACAGACACTAATAAAATACCCTGATAATTAAGTGTGTATTATGTCCAAGTAATTATTGGTTAAAGTTTATAATAGTAAAGTTAAATTGTTCAGTTATTTGAAAACCGAGCATGTATATGTTCATCAACTGTTAAAACTAGTTAGAACACCACATAGAGCAGTCCATAAATAAAGCCTAAACTCATGCGATCTTCACACATGAATCAAATTAGCATGTTCTAGTTTTAACTAATGACAGTTTCTGGCAACACCCAAACCGGCCATGTTAAACAATACTTCATCCGTTTCACTTTCTATCATTGCCCACATTCATTTGTATATTAATAAATCTAGACATATGTAAATATTTAGATTCATTAACATCTATATGTATGTGGACAATGCTAGAAAGTCTTATATTGTGAAACGGAGGGAGTAGATTGTTCTTTATCTAGAGTTTGCAATAATTATTTGCTCATTGTACCGATTATGAGTCCGTTAATTTGAGTAATAAATCTCTCTTTTCCACGTACGCATATAGTTGACTTACTATTGCCTTGCTTTTAGTACTCTTGGTACCATTTCCTAGGCTTCAACTAAATATGTATGTGTTAAGAGCAAGTCTAATAAAAGCGCTCGCTGCTGGCTCCAATCCTTCTCACGTCATGTACAGATAATATAAAAGCAAGTGCATACAGTAGGTAGGCTCTAATAAATTTACCCATCTCTCCATATAAATAGTATTTTATTCTTTATTTACTTTATCTTCTCTTTCCTTCCATTTCTATCTCACTTTTGGATGGTGCGGAGATCAAATGGTGAGACTACTTTTTCTTGGAGCGTGTGTGGCGCTAGTGGCAAATTAGTCGGCAACTGATGCTCTTTCTCCTCTCTTTTTTCGCCAACTCAGCGTTCATGCTTACGTGGATTTTTTTTCTTCCAGCTATCCGAACCCTATTGTACCGGCTCTAACTTGATAGGCTATAACGCTATAAATAGTCTTTGTGGGATAAATTAATCTTTAATGGTACAAATGAAGCTGCAACAGAGGTATATTGAATCCGTTGCTTTTTAATTAGGAAATGGGTGTGGAATTTCCAGCTGAACATCACTACAGGAAAAAGGTAGACATTTTTCTCGTACTATAGAGACACTTTTAAAATGTCTTTACAATACTATAGATGCATTTAAAAAATACCTAATAAGTGCCTTACGGTGAATTGTCTGTACAAACGAAGAGGCATTTTATAAAATGTCTATAAGATGGTAGAGGCATTTTCTAGAGACATTAAATTGTACCACAATCATATGAAACCAATGTAAAAATAAAATAAAATAAAATATCTTCCCTTGTTTTTCAATCCTTGAACTCACGATCAATTGCACAAATCATTCTTATCTTCAAGGCACTAACCAACCCAACCCCAAGTCATCACTTGTATGTATTTGCCTTGAGTTACTTATATTTAGTCATTTAGTATATATTTTTATTCTAAGTGTCTTTACAGAGTTTAAAGTGTCTCAAGAAAATCCCTTTATATACCAGGGACAGTTTAAAGTACCGAAAGAATGCATCTACAAGATAAAATCTAATAAAATATGCTAAAAATATTTCAAAAGTGTCTATAGAGTAAAAAAATTTCTAGGCAATTTTTAAAGTGTCTATATACTATAAAACTCCTGATTTAAGAGATGATTTGCAAAACGCCTTTACAAAAGATAAATATTGAAGAGAAAGTTATATATGACGCCTTTTTAAGCAGGCTCGGCTCAGGCTTGGCTCGAGCTCGTTTAGGCTCGCGAGCTTGATTGATTATAGGATAATGTATATTTTGTTGATAATATTTAGTAAAAAAATAATTTTAATCAATAATATTGAAAAGAAAGTTATATATGATGCCAAAATACACTAATTTTTCACATGAATATATACTAATTTGTCCTTGAGCTACTAACTTATCATATACTCCCTCCATTCTAAATTGATCTATATATAGTATTTTTGAGGTTATTCCTAAATGATCTACATATTTGTGTTCATTTATTAAGTCTATTCGTTATTTATGCATTGGAGTAAATGGACATTGATGCATGTATCCATGCACACAAGTATTTATAACCCACATGCAATATTTTTATTTGCTATTGGCTAGAAAATAGTGGGGATGGTACATGCATTGAGTTTGTTGCTAGAGTAAATATAGTATGAGAGAGTTATTAGCTTTTCTTGGTCTTGGTGTACATATGAAATATGTAGATCAATTTGGAATGGAGGGTGTAAAAGATAAATATTTACACACATAGTTAGACTTGTGAGAAGCTCGAGCTCGGCTTGACAAAGCTCGTCAGCTTGTAGCTAGGCTTTGGTTCGGCTCGTTAAGAGTTCGAACTGAGCTCGAATCGAGTCTGAAGCGACTCACGAGCCTTGAGCTTTTTTAACAGCCCTACGGGTGACAGTTAGCAATTCAAAACGAGATATGTCGCACGCGTAAGCTCTTAAACACGTTCATGCTCCCACCCATGCAGTGACGTTTAGGATCTGTTTGAGAAAGTTTTTGGCAGGTGCACTTCTCTTATAATCATAAGTTCTCTAAACAGTTGACATTTTCGTTTAGATTCTAAAAGCATATAGCTGTAAAATCCAAAAAAGAATGAAGTCAGAACCTGGGAGCCCTGACTTTTCTATATTCTTAAAACTGATTACCAACCAGCAGCTTTTCAGAATCTTAATCTCTTATAAACAATACCCTTACACACTCCAGTTACATTGTTATAGCATTAACCTTATATATGTGAGTGGCCATGCAGAGCCCACGTAGCATCACTAAGAAGTAAGAAATCGACTGATCCGGCCAGCCATGCATGGCAGCGGCTGCTCCGGGGAGGCGGGGACGGCGGCAGTGGCGGTGCCTCACGTGAAGCTGGTCTCGCAGGGGCCGAATATCTCAAAGTAGTGGGCCTGGGCTGCATGGGCATGCCCGCTTTCTACGGCCCGCCCAAAGCCGGAGGCCGATATGGTGGATTAGAGAAAAATAATTCTCTTTTTCTGAGTAATTATCTGTTCCAAATATTTGCTGGAAGTAGATAGACACGTTCTAAAATCTTAATGCATGGGCGTAAGCCATCTTGATTAAAAAAAAACAAACTTTTTCGCCACTCCAACAAAGGTGGGAGCATAGATATGGGAGAGCTAGTGATGTTTTAACTAACATCGAGGTTTGTTGGTGTGTCGATGTTTTTGCAATCAGTGGCAGAGTTTCCGTCGATGCCGCAGTGGCCGCCGCCGCCGCCGCCGCAGATCGCCGGCGATGGCCGGGAAACCCAACAGCAAACAGTTGTCGCTGCAGGATGGCGTGATGATCCCCAACGACGACGGCCCAAGAAGCTTCATTAGGAATCCGGAAAGGGTTGCGTTGAGAATGAACCTCTCAAGGGCTCGCCAACCACTTTCCACTAGCTGCTGCCTCTTCCTCCCTCTTCTCGACCGTCTCTATCACTCGTTTCAAGAGTGAGGTCCTTCGCAGTACTGCTCGCTGACATGTACCAGACCCACATGATATGTGCCAGATGATCTGGATTGCTCGTTTCAAATACGAGCAGCGAAGTTTGTAGATTTTGTTGAATTGGAGTAATTGAATTGGATTGAACAGCAGTGTTTTGATTAGAATCAGTTTTACATACACAATGAAATAACTGACACAAGAAAGATTTTTTTTTTTCAAAACTGAAGTACTAGTATTATATTCTCTCTGAATGTACTTTTTCTGAATTGGAGTATTGAGTAATTAGATTTAGTTGGAGTACTAACTATTGTGAAACCTTGATTGATGGGTGAAAGGAGTCCAAAAGACAGAACATTTTCAGTTTAGCTTCAGTATATAAAAAAAAAAATCACATGATGCTCATGAAGCATCAGATATCTGAATATAGCTTCAGTATATTCAGATTGCTCATGCAATCAGTAGCTTCAATTTCGCTCATGTAGTTCTAGGTTGTGAGTAGCTTCAGACTAATGCAATGGCAGTTGGCACTTGTTCAGACATTCAGATTGTCATTCAGAACGAAGAAACATGCAATTAAACAAACTGACATTTAGATTCCATCCGAGCAGCCACCATTATTCCAATCGGCATCACGGAAACAATTACTATATATCATACTGACAAAGTACAAATTTGTCATGCTCAGATCACTCTACTGGCACTATTCCATAATACTGATGGAATTCAAATTTGTCATACTCACATGGCAAATTTCTGCCAAAAAAATGGAAACTATTTGTAACTTTAAAGTGCCGGAGCCCCATCGACTAGAAGTTGCCGCCTCGGATGTAGCATCAGAATCCAGTGTGGTTATATCAGGAAGCTGGTTCGGACATGGAGTACCTGCATTTGACATGAAACATGTCTGAATTTCTGTATTTCTTAATCTCTACAAACAAGAACCAGCTAATTAAGAAAGTTGCATATCTCTGAAACATATCTGAAACCGGGATGTGGATTTTCATCCCTCGAGGGGACATCCCCTCGTTATTTGTATGTCATCTAAATAGTTATTAAAAAATTTGAAAAATATTGACAACATAGATTAATACAAAATATATCACTCCACAAACATGCAAGACCAAATTCAACTTCTATAAGTTGTAACAAAAATAACAAATTAAATTGGAAATAGTTATCGCACATTCGCAACTATATTTGTTATTTTTTTTTACAATTTGTAGAAGTTGAATTTAAACTTACATGTTTGTGGAGTGATATAATTCATATTAATCTATGTTACCAATTTTTTTTTCATATTTTTAATGACTATTTAGGTGACATGCACGAAGCGAGGGGATATCCCCTCGAGGGATGATTTCACTTTCCCCCAAAAGGGATCCGAAGCATTAAAATCCACATCTTGCAGTATATATATGATTCAAACCAAAGAAAAGTGTACTCAGCTTCAGCCAGGGTTTCCCAAACCACCGGGGCCGGGGTTACTGCGCCCCGGCGGTAAGCACGGTTACCGCGCGGTAATCGCGGTAACCGTGAAAAACTGTATGAAACCGTGCAAAATTTATCAAAAATTCAAATTATTTTTTAAATTTATTTGAATTTAAGGAGGTTACCGCGGTTTTTCTATTACCGTACCCCCGCGGTAAGGCCGGTAACCACGGTAACCGCGCGGTTATCGACGGTAAGTCAAACCCTGGCTTCAGCTATATGTAAGCTATGAGCTGTATAGAAAGCTACTGCAGTTCATTCCATTATCTAAAAAATAGAAAGCTACTGCACCACTGTCAAAACTATATGTGCACTCCATCAAAATAAGAACCTACAGTGAACAAAAATTCACAAGCAAAATTAAAGATCTATCTGCTTCACAGGATATCAGCTTATCTTCTTCAGGCAGTCAGTCAGACTGTCAGAGAGGGTGGTATTCGTCAACAAAAAATTCAGAAGCAGGCCAGAGTGAGCCAGTTGTTGGTCGATGCTGACATGTTTGGTCTTGCCTGCAGCAGCAGCAATTGAAATGTTCAATCATCTTGAATATAGCCATTTTTCCATCTCCCAGTGTGCAGCATTATATAAGTGAGTGACACACAGCACAAAAAACATATATATATAGGCATCAGCCAAGAAGTACAGCGGCCGTGGCAATGGCAGCTGCTGCAATGGCGACGGTGGCGGTGCCGCGCGTGAAGCTGGGCTCTCAGGGGATGGAGGTCTCGGCGCAGGGGCTCGGCTGCATGGGCATGTGCCCGGCCTTCGAGCCGCCCAAGCCAGAGGCCGACATGGTGGCGCTCATCCGCCACGCCATCGCCGCCGGCGTCACGTTCTTCGACACCTCCGACCTCTACGGCCCCCACACCAACGAGGTCCTCCTCGGCAAGGTACGTACGTAGCGTAACCTACCTCTCCACTGTGTCCCCGCCATTGCTCGGGTAGGGGTTGGGCTTAATTTGTGCATGCGCGAGCGCGCGCTGAAGGTGCTCGACGAAATGTCAGGCGCTGCAGGGCGGCGGCGTGCGCGACAGGGTTGAGCTGGCCACCAAGTTCGGCAAGTTTTTCGCTGGCGGCAAGCCGGGGATCCGCGGCGACCCGGCGTACGTGCGCGCAGCGTGCGAGGGCAGCCTCCGGCGGCTCGACGTCGATTGCATCGACCTTTACTACCAGCACCGCGTCGACAAGAAGGTGCCCATCGAGGTCACGGTGGGTGCCCCTTCCCCTCTATGTTTGTGTTCCCTTTCTTTTATTTTGTTATATATGTTTTTATTTTGTTATATGTAAGTGAAACATCCATATGTATCTGAAAGGGAATGTAGGTGGTGGTAGGTTGTTGTCAAGAGACATCTTTTATTGATGCCCCCTGCCCCCACCCCCAACACCCGCCAACACACAAAAAAATCATTGGAAAAACTAATTGGAGGGAGGATTATGATGTTGCTGAAAACAAACTGTAAGACTCATTATTAGTAACGGCTTCGTGTCGCTCTCTAGGGCAGGGTCGGGCCGCCATAAACCGTGCGGCCACAAGGACGGTAGCAGTGAGGCCTTCCTTTTCCGTGGTAGCGGGGTCGGAGCCCACGACCCCGACTAGCTCCGGGTGACGACAGCCATGATGGTGCTAGGATGGAGCTGCCAGCGTTAAAGAGGAGAGTGGCAGCGTCGATGCCTAGGTGGACCGGGGTGACGACGGCGAGGCGGTGCCACTGGATCTGGCATCGACTCCCATATCCAGCCCCGTCCTGGATGGATCCGGGCTCCCCGGTGCAGTAGGTCGGTCCCCAAGCCGGAGGCGGTAGCAAGATGGCGGGATACGGCTACGTGGACGTGGAGGCGCGAACGTGGAGGCCGCAGGGGTGCAGCTGCCAAATCTGGCCCCATCCCATCCAGATTTTGCCTCCTCGCCTTGGGAAGCCAACTCCCGAGCCAGCAGCGACGGCAAGGCGAAGGGGTACGGCTACGTGGAGGTGGCGGGACGAGGCAGTAAGGGCACGACGACGTGCCGTCGACAGAGGGCACGCTCGTGAAGTGCCGTCGGCGGGAGGAAGGTATTGAAAACAATGGTAGGGATAGGAGAGGAAGCGTGGTGCTGATTGGGAGCAGCTGGTGGCGGTGGTAGGCCGACGCAGCGGCGCTAGGAGGCATGCCCGGCAGTGACGGGGCAGTGGTGGAAGAGGTCAATGTGGGTGGGCCGGCGCAAAAGGCGTTAAGAGGTTGGCGTGCGCAACGGCAGGGAGGCTAGCCCAGCCGACGGCACGGGAGGTCTACACGGTGACAACAATGAGGCCGGTGATGGTGGTGTGTGCCACAAGGCATGCCGAGACTGACTGACCGGGGGTGGAAGGGGGGGGGGGGTCAGTGTAGCATTGGCCACGTGCCGATGGAGGATGGCCGGTGGTGGAGCAATGGAGTGATATCCGCGAATCGACAGGGAGTGCATGGCAGGTGTAAAACCTAGCCCGGTCTTGCCAGTCGGCTGTGATGGCGTTTCGGACGTCGTTTTCCCTCTTAGGGTGCTGTCGCTTTTCTCCTTGGAGACGTCGTCTAGGAGGCCCCCCTACTGAAACCTCTCTCTGATAGCTTGCGCGTGCTCGCTCTAGATATTTATCCTCTTGCGGGCTTGCGGCAGCACCTAGCCAATGCAAGCTGACCATGTTGGTGGGCCTTGAGGGGGAGAGTGGTTCCCTCTCCCCTCCAATCCCTTTGATACATATAGAGTTGAGTGTGTTGTTCGCTTTTTAGGTTTTGGTTTTGGGCGGTTTGGTGGTAGCTTCTTTATTAGTCTAGCGGCGGCCAGCCCGACGCTAGCCTTTTCATGGATCCTATATAGGCATCATCAGTGCGTGGTGGTGTTGTTTTTTTCCTAGCTACTGCTTTCTAGGTGCTAGCCTTTTATTTTTTTTTCCTATTGTATTTAATGAATCATCGCACTTTGTGGTATTGGTCGTTAAAATAAAACAAAATGTAGGAGACGTCAATTTCGAAGAGAGGAAAATTTAACCCAGCTCGAGGCACCCTTAAAATCCTACGTCTGTTTGGTTAATTGTACAATGACTTTTCGTTCCGGCAGCAACTTGGCCTGAATTCTGGAAGGCCAAATCAAGCTCCATTTTCTGGCACCTGTCCTTTTGTCGTTATTTTTTTAACCTCATGTATTAAATTTTCATTGTAATAAGCTATTGTATTTCATTGTAATACCAAAATGAAGCATATATTTTCTTTTTGTTTTTTCATAACAAGTGTTTGAATCATACATTTATAAAGGGATGAAGTACAATATTATTTGCCTTAAGATCTCTCTGTTTAGCACAAATGCGTGAAAAATATTTTATGAATATCTTCCATTGTAACTGTCATGTCACTGGGCAGTTACAATACTCCCTACGTGACAGATGGCTTCTATAATTTAACAATGTTTTCTTTCCCTTTATGTATTGCATTTTTTTTAGATATAGGGCAGGGTTTGAATTTTTAGACATTAGCTGTGGGATTTTGAAGGGTAAAGAACATAAAGTAAATTCACTGACATATCACTGGGAAGTTACAACACACATTGTGGTTGTTGTAATAGCTGGGATCTTAACCACCAACCAACCAAACCAACATTTCAAAGTTTAACAATCGAAAAACCAATGAAGAAATACATGAACCAAAATATATCTTCAGTGAAGAAGACTTCTTTTCTTTCGGAATATTTAACTACAAACTAGCAATAGTTATTAGAACATATCCACCAACACATGCATTTTCATCATTTTGGTGTGCTATATCTTTTTGATAGCGCATAAGAGGTAGCACCTGAACTGCTATTACTCCTGATATTTTTGAATCGTTGCATGTAATTATTGTGTATAAACTGAACTATCTTTTATTTTTGTCCTGAGAACCATGCACTTTTTTTAAGTAATGATTTTCTTCTCAAGATTATCTAGTTGTTTTGCCTTTCTTTACAAATCGTTGCATGCAATTATTGTCTATAAACTGAACTATCTTTTATTTTTGTCCTGAGAACCATGCACTCCTTTTAAGTAATGACCTTTCTTCTCAAGATTATCCAGTTGATTTCCCTTTCACATTGTTAGATTGGTGAACTCAAGAAACTAGTTGAAGAAGGAAAGATAAGATATATTGGCTTATGTGAAGCATCGGCATCAACAATCAGAAGGGCTCATGCTGTACATCCTATCACTGCAGTTCAGCTTGAGTGGTCATTATGGTCTAGAGACGTCGAAGAAGATATAATTCCAACTTGCAGGCATTGAAAAAACAAATTAGTTTGTCTGTTGAGAAAAATAAATCACATGCTGCATTTTAACTATTTTTCTTATTTTCATTTCAGAGAACTTGGAATTGGAATAGTAGCTTACAGTCCACTTGGTAAAGGGTTTTTTTCTAGTGGAGCTAAACTAGTGGATTCTCTACCAGACCATGATTTTCGCAAGGTATATTTCCATGATTACTAATCACTCAGTTTTCCCTAAGAATGGCTTTGAAGGAGGTTATTAAAATAGCAGAACGGGTTAGGGAAAATGCTGTGATACCTGTCGTGTTAATGTCTTTTAGAATAAGAAGAACAGAAATTAATTTGTTTCCTTTCTTGAAACAAATCTTGTTTATGAGTTTACTCATACATGGAGTAGAAATGAATGATTAATGTAGGAAAAACGAGAAGAAAGATCATTAAATAGGCATTCAGACCTTATATTTTGAAACCTTGTAACATAATTATATGCCTTGTTGTTTGGATGATGGGAGTAATTATTATATATGTACCTTCTTCTGTATTCTCATTTTCTGTACTTCTGCATCGGTAGTACAAATTACACTTATGTTCGGTAGTACAAATTACACTTATATGTTCAATAGAGCAAATTACATTTATGTTCATTAGAAATTTTTACTTTGTATTGATCGGACATAAGCCTTTTCCAATTAAGCTAATCTTTGTGCTGTATATTCACGTCTCGTCTATTTAGTCTTTGAAAAATGAAGTAGAACTATAATGAATTCTCATTCAATTTACTAACAACTAGTATTGGTGCCTTTTGCAGCTTATCCCTAGATTTCAACCAGGTAATCTCGAGAAGAATGCAGAAATATTTGAGCGTGTTAACGAAATGGCAGCCAGAAAAGGATGCACACCGTCACAACTCGCATTGGCCTGGATCCATCATCAGGGGCGTGATGTGTGCCCCATACCCGGGACAACAAAAATCGAGAATTTCAACCAAAATGTTGCAGCACTATCTGTGAAACTCACCCCTGCAGAAATGGCTGAACTCGAGTCTTATGCCAGCAATGTCCATGGCGACCGGTATCCTCTGATGATGGCTAACACTACTTGGCAGGACTCTGAGACCCCTCCCTTGTCGTCTTGGAAATCCGAGTAAATCGTTTTCGTCTGTTCAAATACAGTTCCTGGTTCAAAATAGCTGGGTCAAAATGGAAGAGCGTTGCACAAGATTTCATCAGAAGTGTTCATCAGACGCGTTGCTTGCTCCTGTTCTTCTACATCGCGTGTATTTGGAATGAGCTGACCTGTCGATCTATGCGTAGCGTGTTGTGTCATATGCTTTCGTGATGTTTAATTTGCGCGTAAAACTTACTTGAGTGAAGCGCCGTTTCATAAGCTTGTGCATTGCACGCAGAATGTGTGGTAATATTAAATAAAATGTTGCCATCACCAGTTTTAACATGTTTGTTCAAATTAACCACTATCATGTCTAATCCTATATATGTTACCTTTACCTTGTGAACTGTGATTGGTGGGAAGACTATTCAGTGGGGTGGTGAAATTAACCTGAAAACTGTTGTCGTGAGCTAATTAATGACTACCACTAGCATAGAAATAAGCAGTTTATATGTGGAAGGAAGTTTATTTTTACATCCTTAAACTTTTTGAACTGGTCTAAATTTCATCCGGCCATCAACTTCTACACCGGACACTTAGAGATGTTAATGGGTCAAGACCCTTGTTTGTTTTCACAACTCTAGGTACTTCAGATATTTTTAGACAAAAAAAGTATATATAGAAATTGAGCCCACCTTATTTTAGACCCAACTCTCAGAATTTTGTAACCTAAAAAGCTAGGTTTATTACCACTCCTACGGACACTATCCATTAAGCCAGTTCATTTTATGTCCCTTGTTTAGTTTACGTGGCGCACACGTGGAATTAGCAAAAGAAAATCAAGAAATGTTGCGCCCATATATCATTCAGTAGTGCTCCTTCTCTTTATCACCCTCTCTCTCTCCTCTTGGCTGGAAGTAGCTAGGAACGGTGGTGGGCAGGAGCTAGCGCTCGGCCTCGATCGGCATCAGCTACCGAAGAACCTGGACCACGGCATGATGGAGAAGATAGACAAAGGCAACGGCGACAGTGATGATGCAGAACATGGACCCGGCAGCGCGGAATTAAGGAGAACATGGATGCGGTTGTGGTGACGAACGAGGATGCGGCGGCTCATTGCAGTGGTGTGGTGACTGTGGGGTGTAAGTGGGTAAGCCACGAAACTACTTGTAAGTCAAAATAAGTGGGTTCATGATTTATTTTGGTCTATATGTACGTTTTGTGGGTTAGCCTCTTACATCTTTACTCTTGACTGCTTGATGCCTGGATGAGGAGTTAGGCACACTACTACAAATTTCATGTTTATACATGGTCAAAAATCATTTTTGCAAATGGGTAGAGCAACTGCCTGAACCCATGTAGATGTAGAAATTAGCATTTTTCAAGCCGGCTGCACAACTGTATGCAAAAAGTGATTTTCGCAGACGATTAAGTTATATTGACTGCTTTCACCAAAGAAAACGCAAAAAAAACATAAATAAAAGTTCCAAAATCATGAAATCCTAGTTTTGAACTCAAGCTCCATGGCGGTGGATCCACCAGACCACCACTATCCCATCATTGTCGTTAATGCAACTCCTGATGCCCACAAGAAGCCCAGAGCTCACCACATGAAGTGTCATCGCCCGGGCTTTGTCGCCATCGCCAGTTGCCAACCGCCTCAACCCCTCGAAGCGCCGGCCACCATTTCCCGATTGGCCCCTCCCGGAGTTAGCCGCCTAGAACCCGCCACATGAGCTACTGCCAGAAGCCCACCACAGGGTCGCCACCAATGGATCCACCCATCACAGTGCCGAATTAGCTAGTCATGGGGCCACCAGCACCAGCTCAAACCCATGCTGTAGCTGCTATCGCCGCCCCTCCCATCATCGCGGCTACTCCTATCGTCGCTAACCGATGGAGGACGGGAGAGTAGTGAGGGCTTAGATTTTTTAAGACAGGAGAGAAAAGAGGAGGGAGAGGATGGGCTGCCCTGCAAAAATAGATTTATTTTCATAAGTGGATCTATTAAGAGGCCCACCCTATAAATGATTTTTGTATATAGGTATTTATTGGGCACCCAGATCTTTCTTTAGCCAGTTTGAAAAAAATAAAGAGGGTGTGGGTCGTGGCGTCAACTATCTCGAAGCTCCACCAACACGAAAAATTTGACATGTCCCTTAGATCTGGCAGCGGGTAGTCTAGCGCTCATCGATCTGACTTGGCAATGAAGGGGAAGGAAAGAGAGAGCATTGTCTACTACGCCTTTGTCATCGTCAATGCGTCATTCTCCTCATCGGTTTTCTCGTATACAAACGTAGCAGAGATAAAAATGATTAGCTTACGTGTGCGCATCATAATGATTAGCTTACGTGTGCGCATCATTACAGAAATAATTGTGACTACTCCCTTTCATACTACTTGTTTGTTTTGACCATAATTTCCTTTTGAGTAAATTTCACAAAACCACACGTTTTGTGGTCCAAGTTGCAAAAAACTACACACACTTTGACACTTGACGCTTAAGTACATATATTTTGATAGTGTAGTTTTACAAAACCATACTATGAATGAATGGATTTGCCCATGATATGATGTGGTTGTTCCACTTAGGACAAGGATGTGACATCCTATAATTACCAGCCATCGTACGAAATTAATAGGATGCCATGTCATCATCCTAAGCGGAACAACCACGTCATCTCACAGGTGAATCCATTCATTGATAATATGATTTTGTGAAGCTACACTACCAAAATATATGTACTTGAACGCCAAGTATCAAAATGTGTATGGTTTTCTGCAACCTGGACCATAAAACATGTAGTTTTGTAAAATTTACTATTTCCTTTTATGTTTCATCAAGTTTATAAAAAAAATATAAAAATATAGTAGCATTTTCAATACAAAATAAACTTTATCAAATTATATTCAATACAACTAATTAATATGATGTTTTAGATACTACTAATTTTTTTCTATAAATTTAATTAAACTTAACAAAGTTTAAAAAAAATAAAACAATTTATAATATGAAATAGAGCGAGTAGTAAGTCACAGCAAGCTATTATTTAGTAGTTTTTGCGGTGTACTTTAAGTGCGGACGTTGATGGGCTGAAATTTCGTCCCATCCATCCAAACCGGTCTACTGTACTTCCTCCGTCTATATTACAAGTCATTCTGATTGTTTTTTTCATTTTTTTTTATTTTGATCAAATCTTTACAAAAATTGACAACACTTACAACATCAAATTAGTTTCATAAATACTAACATTTAATATATTCCGCTAATATATCTATTTTGTATTAAAAATATTGATATATTTTTTTATAAACTTAATTTAATTTTAAAATTTTGAAAAAAAAATTCAAAATCGACTTACTGTATTATAAACGGAAGCAATACAATATTCTTACACAAGTACTCCCAAGTCCCAACTACGCAGTTGCCATCGCACAGCATTATGTAGGTACAGTGGAGGGAAATCGATCGACCCGATTCCGGCCGGCCATGGCAGCTGCTGCTCCGGCGACGGCGGTGGCGCGGCGCGTGAAGCTGGGCTCGCATGGTCTGGAGGTCTCGGCGCAGGGGCTGGGCTGCATGGGCATGTCCGCCTTCCACGGGCCGTCCAAGCCGGAGGCCGACATGGTGGCGCTCATCCACCACGCCGTCGCCGCCGGCGTCACCCTCCTCGACACCTCCGACATGTACGGCCCACACACCAACGAGCTCCTCCTCGGCAAGGTACGTAGCTTCTGGTCATCTCTTTCTTGGGTTGATTTGCGCCATGCGCGAGTAGTGGTGCGCTGAAGGTGCTCGACGGAATGCTTGTTTGCATATGGGTTGGAAAATGGCAGGCGCTACAGGGCGGCGGTGTGCGCGACAATGTTGTGCTGGCCACCAAGTTCGGTAAATTTCTCGCCGACGGTAAGGTGGGGATCCGCGGGGACCCGGCGTACGTGCGGGCGGCGTGCGAGGGCAGCCTCCGGCGGCTCGGCGTCGACTGCATAGACCTTTACTACCAGCACCGCGTCGACAAGAAGGTGCCCATCGAGGTCACTGTGAGTGCCCCTTCCCTTTCTCATGTCTCTCTTTCTGTTTTTTTTCTTTTCATTTTTTCTTTTTGCCTTTGTGTTTATTGTTTTGTTATGAGAAACATAAACGGGTGAGTGATGAAAAGCTGATATGAAAAGGAAAGTTGGTGGTGGCCTGGTGAAGGGTTTGGCAAAGGGTTGGTGTCAAGGTTCATAATTATTCGGACAGTTGTTGGAAAAATGGATAATTAACTCTTAATTATTTTATTGATATAGAGCAAAAAAGGAGCATTTGATTATTCATCCACTTCTCTATATAATTAATTTCATATTCATTCGGGAAAGAAAAAAACTTGATTCAAGGGATGATTATGAAAGATTTGATTTTTTTGAAGAGAGGCCAAATTTGAACAAACGAAATTTAGCCCAGTCAAACAAATTCTTAAGTTTGTTTGGCTGTTTGTAGAAACTTGGTCTAAATTCTGAAAGGGTAGGGAACATGATGGAGAGAGAAGCCCCATTTCTTGCCTCCTCTACTTCTATTACTCATTGTCTACCTACTCGACCCTCGTGTACTAAGACTATACTAATTAAATTTTCATTAACATACTAATAAGCTATTGTATTTCATTATAATATAAAAATGAAGAATAATTTTTCTTTTTCACAAGAAGAGCTTGAATCATAAATTTGTAAAGATATGTAGTATACAATATTATTTGCATTAAGATCTGTCTTTTTGCTATAGTTGGGTGGAGAACATTTATGAATATCTTCGACTGTCACTGACATATCACTGAGTAGTTACAATATTCCATGCTTAACCGATGATTTCTATAGGTAAAAAATGTTTCCTTTCTATTTATTACACTTATTTTAGATACATACTCCAATGGAGGGTTTCCATTGTTAGACATTACCTGAGACTTTTAAGGGTAATGAGGACGTAAAGTAAAGATTGAGCCAATAATTTTCACTGCCATGTCACAGGGCAGTTACAACACATAATTCTGTTTTTTTTGAGAATTACACAATACAACGCATACACTAACAACGCACGCGCACTCACCCCTATGAACACACGCACGCAAACCATACCCCTATGAGCATCTTCGAAGACTGGGCCGGCAAATCCTGGAGAGATTGACGAAGTCACCACAGGCGCCTCGCTGTCGACGGGTACATCGCCTACCACTGAAAGTACAACGCTGTTAAATCCTGGAAAAGTCGCTCCCAAGGGGAGTCGAACCCAGGACCTCAGGTGTTACTGATGCTCTTGTAACCACTAGGCTACAGGCCCTTTAGCCTAGGGTTAGACATTTCGGACCAAAATTTCGAAAATTTCGGTCCCCTCCGATACGATATTATTCCGGCCAAAATTTTTCATTTTTTCAATTTTTTCATAAATTTAGGTAATATTTATTCAAATTCAACTAAATTTTGCTCAAAATTTCGGAAATTTCGGACCGAAATTTCCGAAATTTCGGGATTTCGGTGACCCCCGATATAAAAGCACAAACCGATAAAGCAAACCCTGCTTTCGCCACATAATTCTGTTTTTGTAATAGCTTGGGATCTTAAACACCATCCTGGATCCAACATTGCAAATTTTAAACCAATGTTTTTTTTTGAAACAATTTTTAAACCAATGTAGAAATTAATATATGAACCAAGATAAATAGATATGAGAGTACTGAAAATTGGTGAGAGTATCTTTGCTGAAGAGGACTCCTTGTATCCTTTTGGAACATCTAACTACAAACAAGCAATAATTACTAGAGCATATCTCACAATATATGCGTGTTGATCATTCTGGTGTGCTATATGCCTCTATCTTTCTGATAACGCATATGAGCTGCACACATTTTTGAATCGTTGCCTGTAATTATTGTGTATAAACCGCACTACCTTCCCTTGTATTTTTATCTTGAAAGCCATGCGTGCCTTTTAACTAATGACCTTTATTTTCAACTTTATCTAGTTGGTCTACCTTTCACATTGTTTAGATTGGCGAACAAAAAAAACTAGTTGAAGAAGGAAAGGTAAAATATATTGGGTTATGTGAAGCATCCGCATCAACAATCAGAAGGGCTCATGCGGTACACCCTATCACTGCAGTTCAGCTCGAGTGGTCATTATGGTCTAGAGACGTCGAAGAAGATATAATTCCAACTTGCAGGTAGTGAAAAGAAAACATATTAGTTCGTCTGTTGAAGAAAATCATATGCTCCATCTTAAGTATTTTTTGTTAATTCCATTTCAGGGAACTTGGAATTGGAATAGTAGCTTACAGCCCACTTGGTAGAGGGTTCTTTTCTGGTGGAGCTAAACTAGTGGATTCTCTATCTGATCAGAATTTTCGCAAGGTAAATTATCATGCTTAATACTCGCTCATTTTTCTCTAAGAAACGTGGACTATCAGACAAGGCAGCCATATGAAATGCGGGACCGTGAAAAATATTGAACTATACAATCACCGGACAAACCGTCGGATAAATAGGACGATGTACCTAGATGTGGAGTGGCGATGGTGACAGATCCGGCAAGACAACACTCACCTAGATATGGATGCGCCCCCTTCTGTAGTAGCCGACGCCGCCGGTTATCCTCCTAGCATTGGTTAAACCGTCATGGCCTCGGGTCGTGACAAGTGCAAATCTGGTTGGCAGTGGCTGCGCTAGCATATCTATTGGGCAACAGTGACGTCGCTGACGATTTCGGATTATATTCTCCAATTCGTGGAGTTAGAGTTTTGAACCACTCTCGGCCATTTATTATGTCTAAATCATTTTTGCAGCCGTGGAATATACTTTTTGCAAGCGGATGTCATTAGCGATCGCTTGTGAAACATTATTTTGCAAGTCGCCGCCTACGATAACAATTTTCAAAGATTTGAAAAATTCATATGAACACTGTTTGAGATAAATAACTTATCACTATGATCCTCACTACACATGTGTAATGTGTTTCAGCTATGTTAGGTTTCTTCCTTAAAATACTTGCATTACTAGGGTCACTTACTATTGTTATGTTGCATACCATTTGACCTTAATTTGTCAAATATCATGATGTTAGTGGTAATCCCTACTAAATTAGTAGTTGAAAGAGTTATGGACCTAACCAAACTAAAGGAATCGTAACAAGGATCACTCTGAAATTTTGTTAATCTCAATCGGCCTTCTTATAAATTTATTATAAAATTTTGAATAACAAGTAAACCCAGTTCATATGCGGTGGCTTATGAAAGCCGCTTGGATAAAAAGTTGGGACCACATGTAAGTGAGATAACAAATTTAAATGGGTCCACTTGTCAAATGTTCCGGATACTACATTAGATGAAAGATTATATATATATTGATTTGGACGAAGAAAATGATTTAACATATATTTCAATTTCTACAAAAGATTTAACCTAGAAAACACAGTTCAATAATACAAATCAAATGTTTGCCCCTAATTATAAACTATTGGGGACACTTGTCATACTCTGAGCCTATACTAAAAAAATTATATAAATAATTAGTTGTAGTGGGGTTGCTTCATTATCGTTGTGGAGCAAGCGTTGACAGTCAGCCCTGTGCCGGCGCACACGATAGGGCCGGTGCAATGGGGCAAGGGCCATGCCTTCTCCTTGACCTAAGCTTTCTGTTGGTAGCTACTCTTGGCTAGCTGGTGGCCCAGCCTTCGCCTCATCTTATGGTGTCATAGCCACGTTGGCGCCCTCCTCCTGCACTTTGACTGAGCTGGGATTCAACTTCGGCATGGGTATTTTAAGACCATTGCCTGGAAAATGTTGTGGACATGGGTGGCTATCTTAGTTGCGTTGCTTGTGTAAATAAACAGATTTTCGTACACGGTAAAATCGTGTTTCAACATGTGGCCGCTGGCACCCACCCGTGAAAATCAAGAGGCTGCTGGCACACCCACCTATGAAAATCAAGCGTCCGCCCGTGAAAATCTGCATATGAAAATAGGAATAATCTTTACGGGGTGCTGCCTTAAGAGTAGTATTCCAAATTGATCTACATATAGTTTTTTTGAGGTTATTCCTAAATGATCTACATATTTGTGTTTATTTATTAAGTCTATTCGTTATTTGTGCATTGGAGTAAATGGACATTGATACATGCATCCATGCACACAAGTATTTATAACCCACATGCAATATCTTGATTTACTATTGGCTAGGAAATAGTGGGGATGGTGCATGCATTAAGTTTGTTGCTAGAGTAAATATAGTATGAGAGAGTTATTAGCTTTTTTTGTCTTTGTGTACCTATGAAATATGTAGATCAATTTGAAATGGAAGGAGTACTATCATAAGATAATACCACAGTTCAGAGATCACTTTGTCAGATATAACTTTTCATCTTTTGAGACAATAGACATTATTTGGAAAAAATAATCCAAATCAATTTTGAGAAAAAAACAATTCCAATTTTTTTTCCAAAAATTTGTAAAACAATTCTGAATGACGCTTTTCGTTTCAAAAACAGGTTCATAACCCGAAATCACTATTGGTGGCTAAACACGAAAGAAACACCATAACTGATGAAGACACCGAGGCATGATATTTGATAACGGAGTTTAGCCGAAATCTATATCTTCGAGGCACCGATTATGCGTGCTTCTCCCTAATCCAGCATATTACAGTATACAAGAATTACAATGACCCTCGCCGGACGCCGCCTGCAGCCGCTCCCTCTCGGTTCTCGCCTATGCTAAGTCACCATACGGTTCTCGCCTATGCTAAGTCACCATACGGTTACAACATGTCCGTATCTCTATCTAAGATAGAGTCTAATAACGTCTGATTCTTACTCTCTATTCTTTCACCTACCATAACTCCAAGTTCTAAACTATAACCAACTACGTACAAATATTCGACAAAAGCTGTAACATTTTTGAAACTCCTTTGAGCAATCAATTGGCAGCTTAATTTGCTGAGTACGACCTTTCACTTGTTGCAGAATCTGCCTAGATTCCAACCAGAAAACCTTGATAAGAATGCCAAGATATTCGATCGCGTCAATGCGATGGCGATGAGGAAAGGATGCACGGCTGCGCAGCTCGCACTGGCTTGGATTCACCACCAGGGGGACGATGTTTGCCCCATACCCGGGACCACGAAGATCGAGAATTTCGACCAGAATGTCGGGGCTCTGTGCCTGGAGCTCACTCCGGAGGAAATGGCTGAGCTCGAATCCTACGCAGCAGCTGCTGATGTGCACGGTGACCGGTACACTCAGATGGCCAACACTTGGAAGGATTGTGAGACCCCTCCGTTGTCCTCATGGAAAGAGGAGTATCTGCTTGGGTCTCTTCAAGATGAAGTGCTCCTGGTTGGACAAGGTTGAATATAGCGGAAGCAAATATTCTTGTTTGCTATGGTTTGCTCTCCCATGTTTGGTTCATGATGTGTATGAACTTGCAAGTTGACGATGTGCTGTACGTTGCTGCTGCTTACAATGCTCTACTTGCATGTTTGGTTCGTGATGCACGTACATGTAACATTATGATATCCTATATGTACATTGCTGCACAGGATCTTCTTCTTCTTCTTCTTCTTCTTCTTTTTTTTGATAGGGTTGCTGCAGGAACTTGTGTGAAAAGAAACAAGCCATTTATATAAGGAAAACGTCTGAATTATCATCTAAACTTCGGTAGTCTGATTTATGCCCTTAACTCTAATACATGGACATCCTACATCTCCGAACTTTTTAAATCGGATGAATTACCCCCTTAACTTAATTCAAAGCAGTTTTAATCCTACATGTCTCACGTGTGAATTCAATCAAAGGAAATAAAATTCTATGGGGCACACGTACATGCCATAGCCTTTTTCTCCCCTCTCCTTTCTTTCACCTCCTTTTTGCAACAAGAGCACGGAGGAAGAGGTGGCGGATGGCCTCCGATCCATGAGAAGTGTGAAATCAAAGTGTTTTTTTAATATTATATATTTTGTGATGAACAATCGACATATGTGATAATTGGTTTTGATATTTGGTGAATATTTGGTGAGCTGACTATGTGGGACTGGTCAGACTGGGTGGAGAAGGCCGGTCAGACCAACGTGTAGCATGCGGTCAGACCGACTAACCCAACGGTCTAACCGGCTGGTTCCTGTTTGGAGTCGGTTTTGTGTTGTTTATTTGGATACTCATGAATATCTTGTGATTATAACTTCTAGATGATTTCTATATGTATGTGATACTATTATGTATTAATGTTGAGTCAAGTTGGAAAATAATTTGTGGTCGGATATGGTTACTTGATTGGTTCATACGTAGGTGTGTTTTAATGCCTCGGGAGAGCGTTGCTAGTGATGGATCGGGAGTCAACTTGGGAGAAGATGACACCCAGACGATCAGAATATCATATGGGATGTTTAGGCTAAAGAACAATTACTGTGGTTGGTGAATATTCCATACGACATACGATGAGAGATTGTGTGCGTATGGAAAGCATAGTCGAATTCCGAAAGAGTCCAAATTTGAAAAGATTAGAGTTTAAATTGCAATGAGATAAGTTAGATACTTGTATGGGGAAGGTTTCCTTGTGGATTAGGATGACATGTACAAGTTAGATTCGTGGCTTTTAAGCTATCTACTTCGGGTATAAATAGAAGAGTGGTTGAGGCCTCTCGGTATCATTTTTGTGAGAGTTGAGTTGAAAGAAAAATTATGGTTTCGAGTTTAGTCGGATTTTTGGAGACGAGTGCTATTGTTGCACTTTGTAAACATGAATAGATTTCTTGGATTTGTATTTACTCGGGTTTAGCTAACGCCAGTGGCATCATAGTGGTTGGACCGGCGATAACGACAGGCGTCGGCGGTGCAAAGTATGGTTGGACCGGCCGATTTACTCTGATTAGACCAATAGGAAGGGTTCAGTAAGACCGATCTCCTTCAGATCTTAAGGGTACGTTTTTCCCTTAAAAGTTTTGGTTTCTGGTCTTTCTGTCGTTCACCCTCTGAGTTAGGCGTAGTTACTGTGTTTCGATGTTATACGAAGATGATGGTATATCCACATGACACATTCCTTCTCCCACCAACCACTAACGCTTGCTCCGCATTTGTATGTACTCCACCATTATATAAGTGACGGAGTGGACCAAGAAGCGGCGGAGAGAAATCCATCGATCCGATTCCGGCCGGCCATGGCAGCTGCTGCTCCGGCGTTGGCGGCGGTGCGGCGCATGAAGCTGGGCTCGCAGGGTCTGGAGGTCTCGGCGCAGGGGCTGGGATGCATGGGCATGTCCGCCTTCTACGGCCCGCCCAAGCCGGAGCCCGACATGGTGGCGCTCATCCACCACGCCGTCGCCGCCGGCGTCACCCTCCTCGACACCTCCGATATCTACGGTCCCCACACCAACGAGCTCCTCCTCGGCAAGGTACGTACCTACCTTCCTCCTCTCCCCTCTCTCTCTACTCTCTAGTGTCTTTGGGTTTGTTCGCGAGAGTGCGCTCAAGGTGCTCGGCGGAATGCCTGCTTGGATCGGAACGGCAGGCGCTGCAGGGCGGCGTGCGTGATAAGGTTGAGCTGGCCACCAAGTTCGGCATCGCGTTCGCAGACGGCCAGCGGGACGTCCGCGGGGACCCAGCGTACGTGCGCGCGGCGTGCGAGGGCAGCCTCCGGCGGCTCGGCATCGACTGCATAGACCTTTACTACCAGCACCGCGTCGACAAGAAGGTGCCCATCGAGGTCACGGTGAGTGCCACTTCCCCTGTCTCCTATCTTTCTTTCTTTTAGAAAATTTTGTTATGTGTGGATGCAAAAGATACACGTGTATCTCAAAGGGAAAGTAGGTGGTGGTGGGTTGGCTTGTCAATGGGTTGGTGTCAATATTCTACAATAATTATTAGGACATCTGCCGGAAAAATGGACATCTTTTATTGATGAAAAGCAAAAAAGAAAAAAGGAGCATTTGTTTGTTACCCACTTTTCTAGATGATTAATTTCATATCCATTGGGAAAACTTATTGGAGGGAGGATCATGAAGTTGTTGAAAAAATTTAAGAGAGGTCAATTTTGCACAGAGGAAAATTTAACCCAGTTTAAGGCACACTTAAATTCTTAAGTTTGTTTGTACATTGACCTTTCTTTTATTCAGACCAATTTGGTATGAGTTCTGAAAGGACAGGGTATGTAATGGAGAGAACAGATAAAAGGAACCTCCATTTCATGGCACCTATCCTTTCATTGTTATTTTTGTACCTCATCTTAAGACTGTAGTACTGTACCAATTAAATTTTGACTAAACATACTAGTACATTTGTAATGATACGTAGTACAAAATTATTTGCATTAAGATCTGTCTGTTTGGCATAACTCCCTATTTGATCGCTGGTTTCTATAATTCAAAGATGTTTTCTTCCATTTAAATATTATACTTAGTTTAGATATAGAGGATTTCATTTAGTTTAGACATTAACTGTGAAATTTTGAAGGGTGAAGAGGCAAAGTAAAGATTGAGCCAATAATTTTCATTGACATGTCACTGGGCAGTTACAACACAGAAAGCTATTTTTGTAATAGCTTGGGATCTAAAGCACCAAGCAAACTAATATTTCAAAGTTTAATAAACCAATGCAGAAATATCAAAATAAATAGATATGAGAGGACTGAAAATTTGTGCAAATATGTTTGCTGAAGAGGACTCGTTCTCTTTCTGAACATCTAACTACAAACTAGCAAAAGTTACTATAACATATCTTTCTGATAACGTGTTTTGATTATTTTGGCATGCTATATCTTTGTCATTGCTCATAAGGGGTTGCACCTGAACTGCTGTTATCTATGATAGTTTGGAATCCTTGCCTGCAATTATTGTGTATAAACTGAACTACCTTCCATTGTATTTTTGTCCTGAGAGCCATGCGCGTCTTTTAAGTAATGACCTTTCTTCTCAAGTTTATCTAGTTGATTTACGTTTTACATTCTTAGATTGGCGAACTCAAGAAACTAGTTGAAGAAGGAAAGATAAAATATATTGGGTTATCTGAAGCATCTGCATCAACTATCAGAAGGGCTCATGCTGTACACCCTATCACTGCTGTTCAGCTTGAGTGGTCATTATGGTCTAGAGACGTGGAAGAAGATATAATTCCAACTTGCAGGTATTGAAAAAAACACCAAATTAGTGTGCCTGTTGAAGAAAATCACATGCTCCATTTGAACTATTGTTCTTATTTCCATTTCAGAGAACTTGGAATTGGAATAGTAGCTTATAGCCCACTTGGTAGAGGGTTTTTTTCTGGTGGAGCTAAACTAGTGGAGTCTCTATCAGATCAGGATTTTCGCAAGGTAAATTCCATGGTTACAACTCAGTTTTCCCTAAGAATCGGGATGAATGAGGTCATGAAAATAGCAGAGCATGACAGCGAAAACACCGTGATATCTGTAGTGTTATTGTCTTTCAGATTAAGAATAATAGAATAATTAATTTATTTCCTTTCTTGAAACCAATGTTGTTTGTGTGTTACATCGAGTAGAGATGAATGATCAATGTAGACAGAAACAAGAAAAAGATCATCAATAGGCATTCATGCCTTATATTTGGAAACCTTCTAGTTTAATTCTATGCCGTATAGTTTGAATGATGGGAATACCCATTAAGTACCTCTTCAGTATTCTCATTTTCTGAACTTTCTGCATTGGTAACACGAAATACTTATGTTCAATAGAAATATTTACTCTGCATTGATCGAACTCAAACCTTTATATTAAACTCATCTTTGTGCTGTGTTGTCTATTTGCTCTTTGAAAAATGAAATAGAACTACAATGAGTTCTCATTTACTAAGAACTTGTTTTGATACTTTTGCAGCATATTCCTAGATTTCAACCAGAGAATCTTGAGAAGAATGCTGAAATATTTGAGCGTGTTGACGCAATGGCAGCCAGAAAAGGATGCACACCGTCACAGCTCGCATTGGCCTGGGTCCATCATCAGGGAAGCGATGTATGCCCCATACCTGGGACAACAAAAATCGAGAATTTAAACCAAAACATTGGAGCACTATCTGTGAAGCTCACACCTGAGGAAATGGCTGAACTCGAGTCTTACGCCAGCACAGATGATGTTCGAGGCGACCGGTATCCTCAGGCGATGGCCAACACTACTTGGCAAAATTCTGAGACCCCTCCCTTGTCATCTTGGAAAGCCCAGTAATAGTTTTCGTCTGTTCAAATACAAAGTCCTGGTTCTAAATGGCTGAATGGCAGAGCGCACACAATATTTTGTAGAAAGTGTTCATCAGTCGCTGCTTGCTGCTGTTGTACATCACTTATATTTGGAATGAGCTGTTCTGTCTGTCTGTATTGTGTTATGTTCTATGCTTTCGTCATGTTTGTGCCTACAACCTACTTGTGTGAAGTGCGGTTCTATAAGCCTGTGCACTGCACGCAGTACGTGTGCTAATAATAAAATAAAGTTTTGCAATCACTAATTTTTTGTTACTAACATGTTTGTTCGAATTAAGCAATGTCATGTCTTATTCGATATTCATGTGGTGTGCTGACTGCTGACTGCCTTGACAACCTTGTTTGTTTCTTACCTTCACCAAAGAAACAAACACTTTGTTCTTGAGACCGGAATTTGGTTGTGAATTGTGACCGGTGGGAGGATTATTGAGTGGGGGTGGTGAAATTAGCCTGAAAACCGTTGCCATGACTGAGCTAATGCCACATCTGGACCTGTATTATTTTGTAAGCGGCGATATATATCTTTAAATACTTTGTTCCTCTGTATAAGACTAGTGATAACCTGATTTTAACACGCCGCGTATAAAGGGGTTCACACGTAGTTTCGAAATTAGTCAAGTTTTTTCTTTTTTAAACAAATGCACAAGATAAACACGGCTTTACATATACGGAAAATGTTATATTCCACACCTATAATGGTTTTGTTATGTGAGTATGTGTCCATGGGACGTTATTTTTTTTTAAACCGACACCTATATAGTAACATAGGTACCTGTTTTTAATAAGTACTGGTACCTATGAGTTATGTCAGACGCTTCGGTTCTTAACAGAAACTGGTACCTTTGATTGATGCCTGTCCTATTGAAGTAGTTGTTTTGGACCCACTTTAAAACCGATATGTTTGAGACAAATTTTGAAAGCATATTATGAATTTGTATTAGTAATTTTGAAAGCAAATTACTAGTTATTTAATGTCTTTTATCCGGTAACATGTTTTTATGTTGTCTACTAGCAAATAACACAAACTTTGAGTGTCTTTATCAAATTTTGTCCTTTTCAAACTGAAACGTTCCTTTCATCTCTTACGTTCAGAAGAATAAATAAAACATGAAACTCTTTACCTTCTTTTTTTCTCGTATTACCTAAAACTACAGGGGGTAATATGCTACAGTATTATTAAATTGCCACGGATAATGCCTGAGAATTCTCGCGCGAAGAAAGACTTCCAAGTCTTCGACCGCGACACTCCTCGGCCGCGCGCGCGTCCATGGAAATGTGAATCCGACGTACGGCCATGGAAAAACGATACTCCCACCGTCTCATTATAGAACGGCCTTTTTTAAATAAAATTAAACTCGGTAGCTTTCGACTAATATAAAGGATTTAGGAGAAATGTGACAATTCGTAGTAATGTGTTACACACTCCTAAATCACTTATATGTTAGGACGGAGAGAGTACGAGCTAATTGTCATGACACTAGTACAGATCCTTCCATCTGTGACGGCCCGTAACAAGCCTGGAATTTGCGGGCCGTCACAAGGAAGTAATCTCAATCGGGCCGAAGTTTCGCCCGATTTAGATATGGTTCCACAGACATGCTAGATCGGCATAAAACTAGAGCCCGTCACGGATGACACTTATGTGTGACGGGCCATAGTTGAGGCCCGATTGAGATGGCCCTAAAAGAAGCCCGTCACAGATGACCGTCATCTGTGACGGGCTCCAACTAGAGGCCCGATTGAGATAAGTTTAATGCCCATCACAGATGACACTCTTCTTTGACGGGCTTTTATTAAGGTCCAATAGAGATTACTTGTATGCCCATCACGGTTGATTGTTTTAGGGCCATTACAGATATTTGTTGCACAGTATAAATACCCCCCACCACCTAGTGTAACTGTATCCCACTGGGAGGCTGTAGGGGGCGATTTTTTTTGTCTTTTTTCCAAGAAAAATAGAAAATTCCCAAAAGTGATCAAAATGGAGCAATCAAGTGAGTAATTCTAATAATTAATTCAGCAATTTCATTACGTCTTACTTTAGCAATACTGATCTTATAAGATGTGCCTCTAATTTATTTATTTTTTATTTTGTAGCAATGGATCGAAGTTGGATGTATGCGACAACTGTGAACGTCATTTTCCGGAGTACAAAAATGGCGTAATAAATTTTATGAATGCCGCGGAGGAGGATAGGAAAAGAAGAAACAACGATTACATGTGTTGTCCATGTGCAGATTGCAAGAATGAGAATATGTTTGATATCGGAGGGGTTGTACATGATCGTCTGATACAACGAGGATTCATGAAGGGATATACATGTTGGGTGAAGCATGGAGAGAATGAATCAAGAAGTGGTGCAGCAACAGACAAAAGTGGTGCGCATAATCAGGAAGATGAAGATGAGCATGACATGTTTATACCTTCTCCATAGGGCGGTGAAATGGTTGATATGGATCACGATCTGCTACAAGACATGTTACGTGACGTTGATGACCCAGCCCAGAATGAGAGAGATTCTATGAAGTTCAACAGGTTGGTTAGTGATTTTGAGACGCCTCTGTACACCGGATGCAAAGCAAAACACACAAAGTTGTCAGTTACCTTAGACCTAATGAAGCTGAAGGCAAGTAGTGGATGGACAGATAAGAGTTTCACAGATATTTTAGGAATTTTGAAGGCTATACTTCCTGCTGAGAACACATTGCCCGAGACGACATACGAAGCAAAGCAGGTTCTGTGTCCACTGGGGTTAGAGGTCCGTAGAATTCATGCTTGTCCAAACGATTGCATATTGTACCACAAGCAATATGCGGACTTAGATGCTTGTCCTGTCTGCAAGTCTTCTCGATACAAGCGAAAGAAAAGTGCTGACGAAGGAAAGAAGTCAAAGAGGGGTGGTCTGGCAAAGGTTGTGTGGTATCTACCTATCATTGATCATTTCAAGAGAATCTTTGCCAACCTGAACGAAGCGAAGTTAGTACGTTGGCATGCCACGGAGAGAAGGAATGACGGTATGCTTAGACACCCAGCGAATTCGATTGAATGGAGGAATATCGATCGAAAACACAAAACTTTGCTGCCGACCCTAGAAACATGAGGATATGTCTGTGTACGGATGACATGAATCCTTTCGGTAACATGAGTAGTACTCACAGCACTTGGCCAGTTCTTATTGCGAACTATAACCTCCCGCCATGGTTGTGCTTTAAACGGAAATATATTGTGTTGTGCTTGTTAATCCAAGGTCTGAGGCAACCCGACAATGATATCGATGTATTCCTGGAGCCTATTATCGATGATCTTGAGATTCTTTGGAAAGAAGGTGTGGAAACTTGGGATGCATATGGTCAAGAGAACTTCAAGCTAAGAGTTCTATTGTTCTGCACCATTAATGACTACCCTGCACTCGGTAATCTTTCCGAACAAACTATAAAAGAAAAGAAGGCATGCTCCAATTGCAAGGAACATACACGAAGCCGGTGGCTGAAGAAATCACGAAAGATGGTATACATGGGTCATCGGAGGTGGCTCCCGCTACGTCACGCATTTAGAAGAAAGAAGAAAATTTTTAACGGTAAGAGAGAACTTCAGCCTGCTCCCAAGGATTTGTCCGGAGATGAGGTCCACAATATGGTCAAGGACATTAGTAATGAGTTTGGGAAGAAAATAAAACGTAGCAAGACAAAGGAGAAGGGAATGTGGAAGAAAAAATCCATATTTTGGCGGCTACCTTACTGGAAAGATCTTGATGTCCGTCATTGCATTTATCTCATGCATGTAGAAAAGAATGTGTGGGAGAGTTTGGTTGGCCTAATGTTGAATATTCCCGGGAAGACAAAGGACGGGTTGAACACGTGCCTTGATCTACAAGACATGAATATTCGTAGTGAACTCTAGCCCATACGAGATGAAGAGACAGGTAGAGTGTACCTCCCTCCAGCCTGCCACACATTGTCGAAGGATGAGAAAATCGCAATGTTATCATGCTTGAAAGATATTAATGTTCCATCGGGCTATTCAGCGAGGATAAGTAAGTATGTTAAATTGGACGATCTAAAACTGGTTGGAATGAAGTCTCACGATTGCCACGTGCTAATCATACAAATCTTGCCAGTTACTATCAGAGGCATTCTACCACCCAAAGTGCGTCACACGATCCAACGTCTATGCGCCTTCTTCAATGCAATCGGACAAAAGGTTATAGATCCAGAAGATCTAGATGGGTTGCGGACTAATATTGTGAATACCCTCTATCACCTGGAGATGTTTTTTCCACTGCCTTTCTTTGATATCATGGTTCATCTCCCTGTTCATCTGGTGAAGCAAACAAAACTATGTAACCCGGCTTTTCTAAGAGAAATGTGGTCGTTCGAAAGGTACATGGGAGTTCTGAAGTCTTACGTTCGTAACAGAGCTAAACTCGAGGGGAGCATCATTGAAGGTTACATGACCAAGGAGGCTATTGAGTTCTGCGTCAATTACATGTCCGATGCCGATCCTATCAGAGTTCCAGCGTCTCGTCACGAAGGAAGGTTGTCCGGTGTTGGCACAATCGGAAGGAAAAGAATTAGGCCCGATCAAGCTTCCTACGCGCAGGCACATTACGCTATGCTCCAACATATGGCAGAAGTTGGCCCATACTTTGAGGAGAACTTAGCGAAAATCCGAGATGAGAACTTGGGGCTCATCCATGACGGGCTCCATACTAATGCCTGATTGAGATGACATTCAGGCTCGTCACGGATGACTCATCTTTGACAGGCCCTATGGTAATGCCCGATTGAGATAGATTAATCACTATTGGGCTATAACTAATGCCCGTCACCAATGACTATTTTTCCATTTTTCGCATGAAATATTTATATCTGTGAGTGCAAAATATATAGTTGCTGTATAATAATTCATTTTATTAGTCATAATATTTTTTCAGATAGTAAATGATTTAAAATGGAAATATGGTCAACAACAAAGTTGTTGAGCTTATTAAGATCTACAATTTTTATTTTGGTCATTTTTCTATATAACTTTGTTTCCAACCGTTTGAAATTGAATTTGAAAATATGACAAATTTAAACACCATTTGTAAATACTAAATGATTTCAAATGGAAAAGTCATCAACAACAAAGTTGTACAACTCATCAAGAATTACAACTTTTGTTTTAGTCACTTTTCTGTATAACTTTTCCCCAACAATTTGAAATTGAATTTGAAAATATGACAAATTTAAACAACATTTGTAAATACTAAATGATTTCAAATGGAAAAGTCATAAACAGCAAAGTTTTACAACTCATCAAGATCTACTACTTTTTTTTTGGTCAGTTTTTCATCTGAGAAAGTGGTAGTAATATTGTTCATAAAAATCACATTTCTCTCATCTGGTTTATAAACATCAACACCGAAATGTCAATTTTGTAAGCAGTGTTACTATCACTTTGTCGGATAAAGAAGTGACCTAAATAAAAGTTGTAGATCTTGATAAGCTCTACAACTTTATTAGTTATGAATTTTTCATTTGAAATCATTTAGTATTTACAAATGCTGTTTAAATTTGTCATATTTTCAAATTCAATTTCAAATTATTGGGGAAAAGTTATACAGAAAAGTGACCAAAAGAAAAGTTGTAGATCTTGATGAGTTGCACAACTTTGTTGTTGATGAATTTTCCATTTGAAATCATTTAGTATTTACAAATGGTGTTTAAATTTGTCATATTTTCAAATTCAATTTCAAACTGTTGGAAACAAAGTTATATAGAAAAATGATCAAAATAAAAATTGTAGATCTTGATAAGATCAACAACTTTGTTGTTGACCATATTTCTATTTTAAATCATTTACTATCCGAAAAAATATTATGACTAATAAAATGAATTATTATACAACAGCTATATATTTTACACTCACAGATATAAATACTTCATGCAATAAATGGAAAAATAGTCATCGGTGATGGGCGTTAGTTATAGCCCGATAGGGATTAATCTATCTCAATCGGGCATTACCATAGGGCCCGTCAAAGATGAGTCATCCGTGACGGGCCTGAATGTCATCTCAATCGGGCATTAGTATGGAGCCCGTCACAGATAACTCATCTGTGACGGGCTCTATGGTAATGCCTGTTTGAGATGACTCATCACTTCACTATAACTAGGGTTTCTCAGATCGGATCGAAAATTTTTTAAAGTCCCCGCTACAGTTTCCTGCCTCCTTAGAACCCTAGCGCCGCCGCCAACTCCTCATTCGCCGCCAACTAGTGGGTCCTCAAGGGTACGTACTCCTAGGACATGGAACAAAATCCCTAAGGAACAGTTCTGCATAACAGCGGTGAACCAAGTAGGGTTGCCGACAGGTCCCAGGAAAATATTGAGCCGATTTAGGTCTATCTGCGGGTCATAGGGAGGCAGAAATTCAGTATTCTGCAGGATGACATCAAGAAAGTGCCGGCCACAGAGAAGGACATTGCTTGGCTAACGTTCAAGGAGAGCTTCGCTTATCCTGTAGAGCATGAGGACCTTACCAGGCAGGCTGCTTTTACGGTTATGGGCAATGCTTGGAAGAACTTCAAGACTAAACTAGTCGGCGAATTCGTCTACAACCCGGCGAATCCGGATCCAACAGAGAAATTTCCTTGGATTACGGAACAGGTCTGGGAGGAATTCCACACGAAGAAGTCGACCCCCGAGTCCAGAGCTAGAAGCGAGGCATATCGCTTGCTCCAGACCTTGAACCAACATCCGCACCGGCTTGGCACCGCCGGATATGCCGGTAAGGAAGAGGAATGGCAGCAGGAGGATGAAGAAGCAGAGGAATCGAACACACCGCGGGTGTTTGGCGATATCCCACACCCTCGGGCTGGGAACTGGGCTAGGGCCAGGTACCAGAAAAATGCTAATGGCACAATTTCCATGCCAAATCCAGAAGATCAACGAGTGTACAAAGCTATAGTAAGTGTCTAGTCAAAATAGATGTTTGCATTGTTTCCAATCGTGCAGTTTATTTAACCCCACTAAATTGTAATGCAGAAGGAGTTGGTTGCAAAGCAACAAGCCTCGCAAGAGGCCTGCTCTCAAAGACGCGAGGACGACCTCCTCACGAAAGCGTTGGGCACCAAGGAACACCATGGACGGACACGGGGCATTGGGTCCACCGTTCCCTGGAAGTATGGATTTCCAGACTACACGTGATAGTACAAGAAGCAGACTTCCAACAAGTCGGAGAAAGATGCACGTCTTGAAGCCAAGATCCGGGCGTCGATCAGAGCGGAGCTGACATCTGAATTCGACTCAAAGCTCGAGTCGATGAGGGCCAAGATTAGGCAAGAGATCCGAGAAGAGCAAAATAACCCGCAGGCCGCCGCCGCTGCTGCACAAGAAGAGTTAGGAAGTCCCACCCAAAAGCGCAGCAGTTACGCATCAACTGAGTTGGCGGAAAATCCAACATCAGTCGACAGCGCCGTCGACCACATAAAGGTAAATGTTTCGTCCACAATGCATGAAAGGCTTAACGAATCCATATGTTATATAATATTCTAAAAAAAATGATGAATATATCGTAGGAACCAACGAGCTGCACCCTCACAGTTAGGGTGATGCCGACCTTCATGGTTCCAGCAGCCGAGGGACTTGCGTACAAGCCGACCCCAGAGACAAGAGTGCAAGGAGCGCAACTTAGGGCCGACTGCGCAAAAGTTCAAGTCGACTCGGTGAAGCCCGAATACGAGCTGTTCCCACTGAAGTATCCACCGAACGACGAGGTCCTATCATTAGGAAATGCTCATGGTACCTTCATCCAATGGCCCAAGGACCTCATTGAGATAAGGGTTACAGCGAGTCCAACCACTGCACCAGGCGGTCGTCTGCCAAAGAGACCCGCCTCTGCTCCTTCAGCCCCTCCTGCTCAAGATCGTCATGCACAATCTTATGATGTGCAGTTGCAGTACGACACGGATTTTGGGGAGGACCGTACAGAGGCCAACAGCAAGGCAATTCATGAACCCCCACCGATGAAGAAGAGAAGGAAGGCACACTCTTCCCCTCAGAGAATTACTCTCGATAAACCCGATGCAAAGGGCAAAGGAAGAGGAGGAAAGGTGCAGGCCTAGCTTCTAGCTCCAAGGAAGCTAGATCTGGGCAAGGGGTAGGGAGAGACTAAGGGGAAAGAGGTCAAGAAGAAATACGTCGCTCCATAGGAGTTCCAACTAGGCATGCCATTGGTTGGAGATGATGTGCTTTCCACAATGGGCACCGCTTGCAAGGATCTTCACGTATACTATATGGAGAAATCTAACGCTAGGAGGCAGAATAGAGCTACCGATATCCTTGGAGAGTACGATGGAAAGTTCTTTTGTCCAACAAATTATATCGTGGTCAATTTCAAGGATCTATTCAACCTCTACAGGCTCCGAGTGGTGGACACAAGCCTCCTTATGTGCTACTCGTTGTAAGTATTGTCGCCCAACTCAATTTGGTAATAACAATCGGTTTAACTCGCTTACAAGATCGTTTATCTTGCGTGTAGGTTAAGTTGGCAATGGTGTCAGAAGAATGCACCGGAAGTTGCCCTCCTTGATCCACAAGTGGTCACTGTCACAAATCTCCAAAATGACCGTCAAGGAATGGTCAACTACATCTACGACACCTTGTGGTCCCGCCGAGACAAGGAGTACATTATGTGCGCCTATAATCAATAGTAAGTGTGTTCCCAAAATATACACAACAGCATGACACATTCCTTCAGTACTAATTAACTTTCACTATATTAATGCCGCAGTGCCCATTGGATCCTTCTGGTCATAACACCTAAGTGGAGTACATGTCACTACCTGAACTCCAGAATTGATAAGAAGGCATATGATTGGACCCCAATTCAACTAGCGATAGATGAAGCGTGGGCCCAACACGTGCAAAGAGGAGGCCTCAGGAAGACAAGACATGACACCCTCATCCACAAAAAAGACTTCCCGGTGAAGCAACAAATAGTTGACCAGTGCGGATTCCATGTGTGCCACAACATGCGCCTTCTGTACAGAGAAAAGGTGAAGACTTTGGCTGAGTTTGAGGTCGGTGGTCTCAATTGTGATAGACTAACTACATTTTAGTACATATATATGATTGATCAACTAATCTTGAATTATGATAATGTAGGGAAAAATTACCAAGTCTCTGCCTACCAGCTTTGAGGAGGTTCGCGAGGAGATAGCCGGCTTCATCCTCCGCGAAATAATTAACCCCAAAGGAATGTTTAGGCTTAAACTAAAATGATGAACATTGTTGAACTTTTATGTTTAGGCAATGATGAACATTGATTATGTAACTGTGATGTTTATATTTATGTATATATTTCTTATGTTTATGTTAATACTTGCTAAAAAATATTTCATCCAATTAACTCGGTTTTGCAGGTGAAATATGATAAATATTTGAATAGATGTGAAATATGTGAATGGATGTGAAACATGAGATCAAAATGGATGTTTTGTGAATGTGTTTGTGTGAAATATATTGATGTTTGTGTATGTGAATGCCTATATATGAATGGGTGATGCTGGGGAGCTGGGGATATTGGATATATGTGTTTCTGTCATTTTTGCAGCGGGCATAGCTAGCAAAGGCCTGAGGCTAGCCAAAAAACAAAATTTATTTTTTTTGTGGATTATACTCATCTGTGATGGGCCATAACCTAATGCCCGATTGAGATGATGGTCATCTGTGATGGGCTATAGTTAATGCCCGATTGAGATGATGGTCATCTGTGACGGGCTATAGCTTAGGCCCGATTGAGATGAGTATCATCTATGACGTGGTCTAGTTTAGCCCCGATTGAGGTTAGTAGTCATCTGTGACGGGCTCTATTTTTGGCCTAATGAGATAGGTCATCTGTGACGGACTATAGTTTGACTGGTAGTCTGGATCAAAGCTATCGGTGACGGGCTTCAATTAGGGCCCGATTGAGATAGGTTCATCAGTGACGGCTGTTTGCCCGATTGAGATTACTTTTCACATCAGTGACTTCTAGCTTGTGATGGACGGCATGCCCGATTGAGATGGAACTTACCGCCCGTTTGAGATGATGGTATCTGTTCTAGTGTGATATTATGATATATTTAATCATGTGCTACATCACTCTTAAATAACTTATATCTTAGGACGGAGAGAGTATGAGCTAATTGTCATGATATTATGATATATTTAATCAATGGCCAATTTTTGCTGATTAACATGAGAGCTTAAAGAGGGCAAGTCTAATGGGCAGGTGATTGCCTTGGGCGATCACCACCCCGTCCCTCCCCTAACACGCACATGTCTTCCCCTTTCTCCCCTTCCTACCACACTATGAATTTCAAACCATTTAAAAAATATAAAAGAAATCTAATGCACTTGAAAACATATTCATGTGAATAAACGTTATACTTATAAATATATATACAGAAATTTCGTACGTATAGACTTTATGAATAGAAATATTCTATATAAAAATATATTTGAATCCAAATTCGAATTCGAATTTGAACCGGGTATATAAACTTTTAACCTATAAACTTTGGGTATATACAAACTTTAGATGTATAAACTTTAAATGTGTAAACTTGATGTGTATCAATTTTAGGTGTATAAACTTACTAAAATAGGAAAGTAATGTGGTGCCAAAAAAAAAAGGAAGGAACGTGGGGAGGGGGTTGATCGCCGCGCGCGATCGATCGCGCGTTAGCTTTCCGGCTTAAAGATGTTCAATTAATACATATAGATATAGATATAGATATAGATATAGATATAGATATAGATATAGATATAGATATATATAGATATAGATATAGAAATATATATAGATATAGATATAGATATAGATTGGTCCTTACACTAGAACAGATACCCTCATCTCAATCGGGCGGTAAGCCCCATCTCAATCGGGCATGGCGTCCATCACAGGTTAGAAGTCACTGATGTGAAGAGTTATTTCAATCGGGCAAACGGCCGTCACGGATGATTCTATCTCAATCGGGCCCTATGTAAAGCCCGTCACTGATAGCTTTGACCCAGACGACCAGTCAAACTATAGCCCGTCACAGATGACCTATCTCAATCGGGCCACAACTAGCGCCCGTCACAGATGACCCTTATCTGTGATGGGCATTAACTATAGCCCGACACAGATGACTCATCTGTGACGGGCATTAACTGACGGGTATTAACTAAGTTAATGCTCGTCACAGATGAGTATAATCCAAAAATAAAATAAAATTTATTTTTTGGCTAGCCCTCACTCGTGTGCACCCACGGGGGAAGTTCAAACTTCCCGGTCGGTCACCCATCCCGAAATTAACTATAGCCCGTCACAGATGACCTATCTCAATCGGGCCACAACTAGCACCCGTCATAGATGACCCTTATCTGTGATGGGCATTAACTATAGCCCGGCACAGATGACTCATCTGTGACGGGCATTAACTGACGGGCATTAATGCCCGTCACAGATAAGTATAATCCAAAAATAAAATAAATTTTATTTTTTGGCTAGCCCTCACTCGTGTGCACCCACGCGGGAAGTTCAAACTTCCCGGTCGGTCACCCATCCCAAAATTGCTCCAGTCTAAGCGTTGGTATGAGTATTCTATTAATCCTATTATGCCCTAGGCCAGGATGTCAAATTGGGGTTATTAAATGATTTTAAATGAAAAGGTCACCAAAACCAAAGTTGTAGAACTCATCGAGGTGCAAAATTTTTATTTTGATCATTTCTCCATTTGACTCTATTTAAACAATTTGAAATTTGAAATTCAAAGTTTGAAAAGTTCAAATAGAATTTTAGATCAGTGAACGACTTCAACTGAAAAAGTCATCAACAACAAAGTTGTATAACTCAACAAAATCTATAACTTTTATTGTGGTCATTTTTCTATATAACATTTTTTGAACCGTTTGAATTTGAATTTAAAAATATGACAACTTCAAACAACATTTTCAAATACTAAATGATATCAACTGAAAAATTCATCCAAAAAAAAGTTTAATAACTCATCAAGATCTACAACTTTTATTTTGGTCATTTCTTCATACGACAAAGTGATAGTAACATTGTTCACAAAATTGACATATCTCTTATCTGGTTTTATAAACTATAACACATATATATATAATTTATGAATAATATTACTAACATTTCGTCGGATGAAGAAATAACAAAAATAAAAGTTTTAGATCTTGATGAGTTATTCAACTTTGTTGTTGATGACATTTTCAATTGAAATCATTTAGTATTTGAAAATGTTGTTTGAAGTTGTCATATTTTTAAATTCAAATTCAAACTGTTCAAAAAAAATGTTATATTGAAAAATGACCAAACTAAAAGTTGTAAATCTTGATAAGTTATACAACTTTGTTGTTGACATTTTTTCCATTTGAAATCATTTAGTACCCATAAAATTATTTTGACTCATAAAATGAATTATTATACTGCACTAAATTATTTTGCTATAGTCAACTTACAAATATAAACATTTCATATGAAAAATAGAAAAATAGTCATCAGTGACGGGCTTTAGTTAATACCCGATAGAAAAATAGTCATCAATGACTCATCAGTGACGGGCCTAGTTGTTATCTCAAACGGGCCTCAAGTTGGTGCACATCACGGATGATGGTTATCTGTGACGGGCCACATCTTGAGACCCGTTTGAAATATGGAATGTTATCTCAAACGGGACTAAAGTTGGTGCCCGTCACAGATGATGGTCATCTGTGACGGGCTGCAACTTTAGGCCCGTCTGAGATATGGAATGTTATCTCAATCGGGCCTAAACTACGGCCCGTCACTGATAGGTGACATCCGTGACGGGCTTAAGTTTTATGCCCATCTAACATGTTTGTGCGACCATATCTCAATCGGGCACTTTTCGGCCCGATTGAGATGACTTTCTTGTGACGGCCCGCTATTTCTAAGTATATTAGAGCCCGTCACAGATAGAAGGATCTGTACTAGTGTTTAACATTATTTTAGATGTATCTTTTTTGTTAATTAATGATGGTGGTACCAGAGCTCAGGCGGCTGTCAGCTGGCCAGCCGGGGAATTGGATTAATTCGCCGATGTGTGGGATCAAGATATTGCATTTTATGATTTCACTTTCCTTTCCTAAAATCAGAGCGCTATGTACAATTAAAGAAAAACCTACATCTGTCTACTGATTGTGAAGTTATACATTCGGGGTTACATGGTTTGGAAGGACTCACGTGGAAATATAATTAACAGTATTATTATAACTTACTCAATAATTATTTTTTAAAATTAAACCTATCTCGATCATTATCTCATTTTATGTTTGATTGTTAAAGCATATATATTCACATGATTTTTTTAATTTGTATTATTAAATGGTACCGTAGCGTTAGCACATACACATTACATTGCTTTCATCCCGTTTTCACCTAAATGAAAGCAGATTAGCTAATTAAGTGATGAGCCCTATGCAATATTGTTTTGAAAGGGAGAAACGTCTATCCGGGTAATCCAAGTTTAAATCTCTTAGAACGGAAACTCACACAACAAATTATCTTATCATTGGTAGGTGATATACCTGTGGATAGCGTGATGCATGGGGTTGCTTCATGCCTTCATCAATATCATGTAAAGATAGCGTGAACGTGTGAGCGCGTATGTTCATCTGGTGAGTGTCCGCGTGCGAATATATATGAGCATCTGCTATGTTTCATGGGAAAAAAGAGAGAAAAACATCACATTTGGAATTTTAAGGCAGGACGATCACTTTGCAAACTGAAATAACGTTCCTTTCATCTGTTACGTTCAGAAATCATAAGAATAGGAAAATCATGGAACTCTTTACCTTCTTCTTTTCCTCGTATTACCCAGAACTACAGGGGGTAATATGCTACTGTATTAAGTTGCTACGGATAATGCCTGAGAAAATTTTCGCGCGAAAGACTTCGAAGTCTTTGACCGCGACACTATATGGAAATGTGAATCCGACGTACGGCCATGGAAAAACGATACTCCCTCCATCTCAAACTATAAAACGGCCTTTTTATTTAATAAAATCGAACTCAATAACTTTCAACTACTTCCTCCGTTTCACAATGTAAGTCATTCTAGCATTGCCCACATTCATACTGATGTTAATGAATCTAGATATATATGTCTAAATTCATATTAATATCAATATGAATATGAAAAATGATAGAATAACTTACATTGTGAAACGGATGTAGTAATTAATAACCATATGTACTAACTATATAGACATACTATATCACTAGATTTATATTTTAAAATATACTTTCACATGATACTAATTTTATATTTATTAAAAATATAACATGGAATAAATTTATGGTGAAAGTATACCGTGAACAGAGAAGTACGTGCTTAAGCTCTTACGCACGCTGTGCAGCGACGCTTTGCAGTCAGTTTGCATCGCACTAGCATTAACCCCTATATATATGTTAGTGAGTGATCCAGAGCCCACGTAGCATCATCACCGAGAAGCGCGCGGCGGAGAGAAAGTAATCGATCGATCGATCGAGCCGATTCCGGCCGGCCATGGCAGCGGCTGCTCCGGCGACGGCGGCGGTGCGGCGCATGAAGCTGGGGTCTCAGGGTCTGGAGGTCTCGGCGCAGGGGCCGGGCTGCATGGGCATGTCCGCCTTCTACGGGCCACCCAAGCCGGAGGCCGACATGGTGGCGCTCATCCACCACGCCGTCGCCGCCGGCGTCACCCTCCTCGACACCTCCGACATGTACGGCCCCCACACCAACGAGCTCCTCCTCGGCAAGGTCAGCTACTCCAATTAGTTTCTTCGTGCACGCTTCGGTTGTTTTTTTGGGTACTGGGATACGCGCTGAAGGTGCTCGACGGAATGCTCATGTGCGCCAATATGCATGCAGGCTCTGCAGGGCGGCGCGAGGGAGAAGGTGGAGGTGGCCACGAAGTTCGCCGTCTCGTTCGCCGACGGGAAGGTGGAGATCCGCGGCGACCCGGCGTACGTGCGGGCGGCGTGCGAGGGCAGCCTCCGGCGGCTCGGCGTCGACTGCATCGACCTCTACTACCAGCACCGTGTCGACAAGAAGGTGCCCATCGAGGTCACGGTGAGTTACCCCCCTTCCCTCTCTCCTGTCTTTCAGCTCCTTTCTGTTTTTTTTTTACTTTTTTCTTTTTACTACTTTCTCCGTCACAGAAAAAATACTGTATCACTTATATGGCCTAAATTAAATAGCCTAAATTAAATAAGGGTTGTTTGTGAACAAGGTTATAAGGGTAAAAAACAAATGAATGATTGGTGACTTATAAGATAAATATAATATTATAAAATTGTTACTTATTTTGGATAGATTTGAAATGGAAAGTGGTTTGATTTTTTTTATAGAGGAAATATCTTTTTTTTTGTGGATGTAAGGCATACTCCCTCTGGACTGATAATACTTGTCGTTTTAGACAAGAGTGAGGTCAAACTTTAAAATCTTTAATTATGAATCATTTTTAAAATATTTTTCTTTCAAATATGGTGACTACATGTATAGATTAGTCTTAAAAAATATTTTAATAAAATCATATATTTGTTAACACTTTATACATATTATAATGGAAAATAATTGTCAAAGTTGTTTTTCGGAGACTGTGCTCTTGTCCAAAACGACAAGTATTATCAACCCGGAGGGAGTACATTTGTAAGTGATGGCTGATGAATCCGAAAGGGAAAGTAGGTAGTGATGTGTTGATTTGTCAATGGGTTGGTGTCAAGATTATACATAACCAGATGCGTGGTAGTGGGGAAAGTTTGCATGATAATGATGGAAATAAGGTTTGTAAATAAGATGTAAGATGGGTTTGTTTTTTAGCTGGACTGAATATTTGATCGATCATGTTAAAAGAGTTATAAATAATTTAGATGATATGGTTTGTGATAATTTAAATCTTATATAAATTGATCATTTAAAAGTAAAACTAAAGTTACGTAACTTAATGAGAGAAGAAAAACAAGGGAAATAATATAGATGGATCATCCAAAGACAAAACTGCGGTGTTGTGGATTCATCGGAGAAGAAAAAAGAGGAAGACGATTTCGCCTATAGATTAATCATCCGTGGGTTATAAAAATTTGAGGTGATGTGGTATATACTCCCTCCGTCCCAAAATATAACTGTGTGTTCAGATTCATAGCCAAAAGTTGTTACATTTTGGGACGGAGGTAGTAGTATTATTGAGACAACTGCCAGAAAAATGGACATCTTTCTATCAATGAAAAAAAAGGCATTTAGTTTGTTATCTAGATCTCGTAGATAATTAATTTCATATTCATTAGTAAAACTAAAATGGAGAGAGGATTAGGAAGTTACTGAAAAAAAATGTAAGAGAGAATTTTGATCAAAGGAAAACTTGAACCCGGCTTGAAGCACACTTAAATTCTTAGGTTTGTTTAGCTGATTATATTATACATTTGACATCCTTTCTTTCGTTCGCAGCAACTTGGTCTCTTAATTCTGAAAGGATAATTTATTAGGTTTTGTTGTAATAGCAACATGAAGCATAAATTTCTTTTTCTTTTTTCTCGAGAAGAATTGGAACCATACATTTGTAAAGATATGTAGCACAAAATTATTTGCATTAAGATCTGGACTGTGTGCCATAAATCATAATTGCGTGGAAAACCTTACATGAATATCTTTCACTGTCGATGACATGTGACTGGACGGTTACATTACTCCATATTTGGTCTCGATAGTTTTCTATAATTGATAAATGTTTTATTTTCATTTATATAATACATTTATCTTAGATACAGAGGAGGGCTTGTTTTATTAGACAATAGCTGTGGGATTTTGAAGGTGAAGACGTAAAGACAAGACTGAGCCAATAATTAATTTTCACCGACATGCATGTCTCACTCGGCAGTTACAACATACAATGCTGTTCTTGTATTAGCTGAGATGTTAACCACAAACCAAACCAACATTTCAAAGTTTAACAATTCCAAAATCCAATGTAGCAATACATAACCAAAATAAATAGATATGAGAGGACTGAAATTGGTGCAAATATCTTTGCCGAAGAGGACTTGTTTTCTTTCAGAAAATGTGAGAATCCAAAATAGGACCTACAGAACGTCTAACTACAAACTAGCAATACGAGCACATGAACTACTGTGTTTCTGAAAGCGGATACTAGCACCTGAACTACTATTACTTATGATATTTCCAAACCGTTGGATGGAATTATTGTGTACAAATAAAGTGTACTACCTTTCATTGTATTTTTGTCTGCCTTTTAAGTAATGACCTTTAATTCTTCCCAATATTATCTAGTTGATGTTTACCTTTTCATTATTAGATTGGTGAACTCAAGAAACTAGTTGAAGAAGGAAAGATAAAATATATTGGTCTATCGGAAGCATCTGCATCAACAATCAGAAGGGCTCATGCTGTACACCCTATCACTGCAGTTCAGCTCGAGTGGTCATTATGGTCTAGAGATGTGGAAGAAGATATAATTCCAACTTGCAGGTATTGAAAAAAACAAATTAGTTTATCCATTGAAAAAAATCACATGCCCCATTTTAACTATTTTTCTTATTTCCATTTCAGAGAACTTGGAATTGGAATAGTAGCTTACAGCCCACTTGGTAGAGGGTTCTTTTCTGGTGGAGCTAAACTAGTGGAGTCTCTATCTGTTCAGGATGTTCGCAAAGTAAATTCTTATGGATACTACTCATTCAGTTTTCCCTAAGAATGGGGATGAAGGAGGTAATGAAAATAGGTATGATGCCTCTTATTTTGAAACATTGTAATTTAATTATATTCCTTATAGTTTGAATATTGGGAGTTTCCACTAAATACCTTCTTGTGTACTCTCATTTTCCAAACTTTGTGATGTATATTAACGCCTCGTCTATTTATTTATACTTTTGCAGCATCTTCCTAGATTTCAACCAGCGAATCTCGAGAAGAATGCTGAAATATTTGAGCGTGTTAACGCAATGGCAGCCAGAAAAGGATGCACACCGTCACAACTCGCATTGGCCTGGGTCCATCATCAGGGAAGCGACGTTTGCCCCATACCTGGGACAACAAAAATCGAGAATTTCAATCAAAATGTAGCAGCTCTATCTGTGAAGCTCACCCCTGAGGAAATGACTGAACTTGAGTCCTATGCCAGCACAGATGTTGTTCAAGGTGACCGGTATGCTCAGACGGCCCGCACTTGGAAGGATTCTGAGACCCCTCCATTGTCGTCTTGGAAAGCAGAGTAAACGTTTTCATATGTTCAAATACAAAATCCCGGTTCAAATTTAGCTCAAATGGCAGAGCACACACCAGATTTTGTATAAGTGTTCATTGTATCAGACGCGTTGCTCGCTCTTGTTAAACCATCGCTTATGCTTGTTTGTGTCTAAAACCTAGCTAGTGGTGTTGTAAAGTGTGGTTTTATTAGTTTCTGCACAGCACGCAGTACGTGTGCGAATAATAAATAAAGTTCTGAGGTCCCTTTTTTTTTTTTGTTGCCGACATGTTTGTTCAAAATTTGAAATTAAGCAGTGTCATGTCTAAATCTATATTCATGTGGTCTGCTGACTGGCTTCACAGCCTTGTTTGTTTATTATCTTCACCTAACAATAAATCGACTGCATTATATTTGGTTGTGAACTGTGTGATCGGTGGGAAGATTATATTAAACGGTGCGTGTTTCGCAAAAAAAAAAATCTATAGAAAAATTACTTTAAAAATCATATTAGTCTATTTTTAAGTTTTTTAAACTAATAATTAGTTAATCATGCATTAATTCATTACTCCGTTTTCCGTGTCAGAGGTGAGGGTTCCTGACCCTCAAGCCTCACCTAAGAACACAACCTTAGGACATAGGCTGTGTCACGTCGACTTGAGAAACATATATTACTAGAATATCAATGCGCCAAAAGGCACGCTAAGTAATTTAACCCGTGTATAATTATTTTTATAAAGCATGTATTATTTAAGAACACGGTATTTTTTTAATGGAATTAGTTTAACAATCATAAATTGTCTATAAGCATCATACAATTTAAAGTATACTTTAATGGTTTTTAATGGAATTATTAGTTGTTTAGTTTTAAAGTATACCGAGAAGAATCATATTAAGACGGGTAGTAATTAATGATACCAACAAACAGGTGAAGAAGTTATTGTAATGACAAAAAAATTGTATTTTATGAATATTTTATCGTACTTTTGCACATTTAAAGCTATTAGTTTGTAAAATTAGCAGAATATTTTTTTCATTTTTCATTTGTATCTATTTGTATCTGTTTATACTCGCTATTGTAAATTTACTTTTACTCCCTCTATCTATTTTTTATAGTCATATTTCATCTTGGCACACAGACCAATGATAAGTAATTCTACTTATCATCCATTTAAATATGCTACTGGTCATTCCTCGTAAACAAGCGATTCATTAATATTTACATTTCTCGATGCCCATACAGCTAATCTTGTGTGGAAGAATGGAGAGTCATGCATTAAATCCGAGAAAGTCATTAAAATGATAGGTTGTTGAATTGAAATATGCCTATCAAAAATAAATTTTTCAGATTTGAAAATATGACTATCAAAAATAGATGTAGAGAGTACTATTTAAATAATTGGTTTTCGTTTAAGAAATCACGTGCGTAATTATATTTTAAAATGGTATATTGTTAAATCTGATCATAGTTTCTTTTATAATATTATATCTTTAATAACTACTAAAATAATAGGAATCTAACACTATTTATTTGTCACAGGGATTTTTATATGTATACCAACTAATAGATGCATAGACGTATGCCTGTGGCCGGTTTAGCCCAAAGCACACACATGTACATGCGCTGGCTTGGGCGAACTGTGCCCGTATTGCCATGGGCCGGTTAGTCTGACTTCACCCTGCAAAGGGATGGGCGTGCAGTCATCATTTTTCCACTATCCATGCAATCCAACGACTCACGTATCACGTGCATTTAACTGCTGTTAAAACAGTCCATGGCAGCCAACAAGACAAATTGATAAGTCAATCCGATGAGGCCTCGTCGTCGCTGCCGCCGCCACCGCCTACGCACGTGTCGTCACCAGCCATCGCCTTGGCCCAACTAATTTTTTTTTATTGTTCTTTATTTTTTTTGGCCAAAGTATCAAATTTGCTAAGTTAATTTCTTTGTTCAACTGTTGATGGTACTAAAGACATATTTTAGCTATGGAGACTGTAGTTTCTAGTATGTTGCTTTTGTTTTGTCAATCCTTTTTTATTTACGATTTCTATTCACTGTCTGTTTTGATTTAAGATGTGGCTTACTCTTCATTGTACTCCACTTAGTAATGAATGGTGTTGTTTGAAACTTATGAATTGCCTGATGGGATGCAATGATGCATGCTTTGCTTGCTGAGTAGTTGAATCGAATGCATGCTTTGCTCTGCTCTGCTCATTGTAATCATGTTCCAAAATCCAAATTCCAAGCAGCAAGCATGCTGCATCACTGCCGATTGATACTGCATCACTGCCAATTGATACATCCAATCCTAGCAGGAAGATGGAATGGCAAAGCTTCCATATGATGCCTAAGACGGCGGCGGTGGCAGCGCGTAGCGAAAGACGAGCTCCAGGCTATTCGTCGGCGGCGGCAGCGATGGCGGTACTACACGTCTACCAAACTGACCCTGAAGTCTGGAAAACGTGCCTCTTGTTGGGCGGCCATAGGTTTGTGTGGACGGGAGCTGTTACATTGCATGGACGGTGGATAAGTGATGACTGCACATCCGTGCCTTCACAGGGTGAAGTCAGACGATCCAAATCCGGTTAATGTGGCTCAGCCGTGGATGATTAGATGGGTATTTAGCAAAGGCGCATACGGCGTGCGGAGGAACTCGGAAATTCTATCGTTAGTAGGGGTGCAAGTGGATAACTCGCGAAACCCATTTATAGACTAAAATAAGCTGCGAACCTGCTTATTTTAACCTATAAGTAGGTGTGCAGCTGACCCACTTACACTTCTGATCGTTGCGCACAAGACTCTTTCTCACATTGCTCCACGTGTCGCTAGATTAGAGGGACATCTGGACCAATCGAATCTGTACCGAATGACGCTTTAGAAATATAGATTGTGTAAGGAGCGATATATATTAAAAATAGTTTGTTCCACTGAATAAGATGAGTGACTAGTGACAACCTGACAAAAGTACGAACATGTCAGGTGTAAAGATGTCGACGCACTTTTTGAAAATTAGGAAAGTTATTCTCAATTATTATGCTTGTCCTGACAATATTGCATTTATGCATTTCTTTGATTACTCTAAAGATATGCACGCGAGCATGGTACACTATACTCACACACCTACGAATGCGTCCATAGCATACTCTCAAAAAAATGGAGACATATGGTAAATTCCTGAACTCATTAAAATCACGTTAAAAGCGAATCTATGTGCGATTTTACATGAGAAGAAACTACAGAGGAAGGCTGAAAACTTGAATTCTCTAGCGGAGTTGCCAATTCATATTGGCATCTATTTTGTCAACATGGACCCACCGAAAGATTTACGATGTTAATGGAGTCACGAGCCACCTTAATTTAGAAAAACTCTTGACTTCGATGGGTTTACAAAAGATTAAAACCGGTTAGCGAAGCCAATTTAGAGATGAAACCAACACTAGTAGAAATGTGCCCATCTACGAAAACATTATTGTCATGGTAGATACTGGATTTGTCATTAAGAAATTTCTATGACGAATTTGTGCTTGTAAAAAATGGAGCGTCACATTAGTTTCTTTATTACGAATCAACAAATTTCGTAATAGAACTTATGTACATCCATGAATATTCACCTATGAGGAACCCGCTTTCTGCCACTTGCATCTTCCTATATAGATTCAAAGCAATTTGGGCATGCATCAAATTTCCCCACAAGTAATGGGAGGCACTCTCCAATCTGAAAAATAGACTCTCGCTGCTGGTGGGCCAACGCAGGTTGCCGGAGGGGAAATTGATGGCCGAGACATGGCGGAGAAACCCTAGTACTAGGGGTGTGCCATAGTTGCGATATCTGTGCGGTGAAGGCGCCCTCATGGTGGAAAGGTCAGCTGGAGGTGAGAGAGGTTTTGGCAAGGTGGATCTCCTTGTGTCTGGAATCTTCGGGGCAGCGGCGAGTGAGGTTGTAGGGGTGCTTGAATGAAATACCGGCACACTATACCACACCTTGCTGATCCAATGTGTATAACTGATAATTGACCGTACGCAACAAGGTTACCGAATCCAGTGGATTTCTGTGAGATTTTATTACTAAACTGTTTGGTCCAACTGCCCTGCCAACATCCTCGCATGCTTCGGATATACGTACATAAAATTCAACAAAATAGTTTCAGCATAACAAACACATGTACAGTCTAGCAGTGAAATAGACTAAGACTGTGTTTAGTTCAGCACAAAGTTTGGATTTTGGTTGAAATTGGAGATGATGTGACTGAAAAGTTGCATGTGTATGACAGGTTGATGTGATGGAAAAAGGACTGAAGTTTGGATCCAAACTTTGGATCTAAACACAGCCTAACACAATGGCTAAGTATTGTCTCCCACCGATGGAAAGGGGTTAGAAAAGCTTTTGTATTGCACCAATATCAGGGAGCAATTATTATAATTTCTCGATCCCACCGATGGAAAGGGGTCAGATAAGCTTTTGTATTGCACCAATATCAGGGAGCAATGCTGATAATCTCTCGATCCTGCTTCAACATTAAGAAAAACAAATATATATAAATTGATGCTTGCTGAAGATAATGATTAGAGGATTGACAATTAAGACATCATGTGCTGAGATTTCCTCTATTAGATCAAAGCAGAAAAGTAATTGCAAATATCTGACATGTAGCTAGCGTATGAATTGAGTTATCAATGCTCAATGATCACCAATGCAATACCGATCACACACTGTTCCAAGAGATTTTGGGTCTAGCAGAAGTGTATGAATATAACCAACACATGTATAGTAGAGATATTGCAGGAGAGTAGCTGCAGGCTAGATGAACTTTCCATTCATGCATAATATAGACAAAACTGTAGAAAAATATCTATAGGGATAGAACTGAAATGTAATACCTGAAAAATGTCTTTGTGGCTAAAACTGAAATGAATCGAGATGAGAAGTAAGAGCAAGCATGAATGTAATACCTGACTACATGAGTTATGTGGGCTATTGAAGATCATGGCACACAAACATTTCTCATGTAAAAGCATATGATTAGTTGTTTAAAATTGCCATACAACTTCATAATTAGTTGCATAATTGGTGATAACTTTGATCCAAATTAAGACACAACCGAGAACACGAAGTATATACGAAGTATGTTCTACCACCTGTCCACCTCTGTATATAAGAGTACTTACAGTATGACATTTTTTATATATATAAGACTACTTAAAGTATGACATTTTTTTCTTTATACCCCTGTATCGTTATTGTGCCTCTAGATAATCTGCAGCTCTTATGCAACCTTAGTTACAGTTTGGCCTTTTGGGCTTGTACAACTCTGCCATGGCCATTCCCATGCATATAATACATATGGTTCTATGTAAGATCTATGTACTGCACTGCTTGCTAGCTCCTCCTAAAAATTTGTAGCAAATACCCCAATCCGAATACTACAGAGTAAATTGTAGTTGCTCTAAAATTTTTATATATAGGAAACCCATACAGAACATAGTTCACGATCCACGTGATTTGATCGCTAGTCAGCTAAAACCTTTTTCCATGTTATTCATACTCACCTATCGAATTTATTTTCTTTAGCATCGCACTATAATACTATTCATACATAATGCAAGAATCAAACTTGCTATATAAACATGTAACAAATGAATCAAGCCGATTTGATAGAAGCAAAATTAGCAGATAAATGCAATGTATAATACCTCACAGTTGTATTATCCAGCTGCTTTTTGCAACAATTGCCACAAATGAGCATTGCGTCCTCTTTCTCATATTAGTTCCAAAATTTCTTCAAACTGCTTGCATCCCTCTATTCCTCCAAACAAATTAGACCTCTCTTGATAGAAACAACCACACTACAAACGAATTCATCTGAATATTGCTTTTTTTCAAGAGGAATGCAAAAGAAAAAGTAATCTATCACTTCAACCTCTCTAACATGAGAGGACTGTAAAAAAGGAAGTGGGGCAACGTTGCTCTGGTGAGCATCAGCAACAAAACTGGATAGTGGATCATACCTGAGAGCATCAAGCTGCTCACCGCTGATTAATTTTACCCTCCGCCACTGCCAATTGATCTACAATTGCTATAGATCAATGGATCTGGCATTAATATCGTGGATCAATCTTATGTAGCCAAGAACAACCTACGAATGAATGCGTGCTGATATTAGTATATTGGATTTTTATTCATGATGAACAAAAAGGTATTCATGCAGTTTTAACTAATAACACGAGGTCATTAAGCTTTGACAAGCTAAGTGCAACATTTAGGAAATCTTATATAAACTTAAGCCTAAGGCCTTCTTTGAATAAAAGGTTGAAAGCAGATCTCACAAGTAACTTGAACATATTAATTTTGTCTTAAGATGTTAAGCATAGTAGATTAGATGTTCTTTCAGTATAGATATTAACATGCATGATCAAAGCTATGAGAAAACTGAAAAGTATAGTTAAGCACCCATTGTATAGTGAACAGGTAGAACGACCATAAATAAATTCTAGGTGTTAAGAACAATCTCAAGATTTCTCCAAACGAAAAGAACAATCTCCAGATACTGATGAGACATAATGATAAAAATATTGAAACAAATAGTGCACATAATGATCGAACACTCATGTTTTTCCATATAACTGACTATAGATTCTAAATAAGATCAAATGATTTGTTATGTTACAAGCAAAAGCATTGTAGAAGGTACGGGGCATTTCCTGCCAAGAACATCATATGCACATTTACGGTATTGGCAATATGATCAAACATGTTGTAACAAGAAGTATGCCTTAAAATAAAGATGTGTCCATTAGCAGCACAATGATAATATAGGTAGATAGCATATATATTGATGCCAGGACGTATATAGCACAATACAAGTATATAATAATCGCACCTATATGATAGTATTCTACCTCTGGAAATGTACAGTTTAGCTGGCAAACTTACAAAATGCACTAACCAGGCCAAAATAGCAATGCACTTAATTAATCACTTTAGCGACTTGGTTGCGGCCTTGTGTTTCTGAGTAAAGTCACAGACTGCACGCAGCACTAAAGAAAGGTAATAAAATGGGATAGTTATAAACATCAGTAATAAAGTGGTTTGGTTAAATAAAGTAACTATTTTCACACTGAGGAAACTAAAAGCGGCATACCTCTCTTTTTTCCCTTCATTATATAGAACAACATGATCCTATGACTAACTAAGCTATTTTTTAAAGGCACATCAGCATTTTTATAAGTTGAGTTCTAAACAAAAGCCTTAAGAATAATAAAGATAATGATTGGCTGTTCATAGGATGACAGATGAATTACAATGTAGCACGCTTAGGAGAGCATGACATAGTGCCTACAATGGACTGTTACTGACTGAGATTTATGTGATCCTTAGTTACTCTCCTATTATGGGAATAGATAGCTCAGCTATTAATCTTAAATTCTCTAACATCCTTTAATTATAGAGATATGCTTACTATTAGCCAGCTCTGATATGCGTGCACATTTCCGCTTAGAGGTGTTGGGTTCCAAAGCCAGCTTCCTGGATGAGAGCAAAGGCTTTAACAGTTGTCAAATGTAGCAATATCATTAGTATATCATGATATCTGTTAGTACAATTGTCAGTATGTAAAAAGGAAATGCTTACAACTTGTACTACAGCTCATTGTTGTTTGCACTGTCAGCCTCATCTATATCGAAAGGAAATACATCAGATCCTAAACTACATTAGTTATTATATTTACATTGGAGAATGGAGAATAACTTCAGTGTAGATCAATTATTATTTGACCGAACAAAAAGGTGGTTGACAAATAGAAAACATGTCTAGTTAGACTTAGTATCCAAGGCAATGGGTGTCTAAAATGTACTGCAAAATATATATGGCTTGTTAGTTTATGTTTAAAAAATTTCCCCAATGTACACAAATGGCAGCAACAGCTGTACCTACAGGAATTCAACCAAACAACTCCAACTCATTTTCGAGAAATACAACTAACTAAAAACTTGAATCATTATATTATTCAGCCATGGTATACTTAATGTAAATTACAAAATTCTGAACGATTATAATTCCTTCAGGTTAAAATGCATCGATGTCATGATAATTCAACATGGTTAGAGATAATACCAAGTGTGGTGTATATAGATCAAAGCTCATGTATCAGATGCTAACATCCTATAGGAATATTTAAGAATGTCATTGATCAGAAAAATAGGACATATGCAAATTACAATTATTTAGGTCAAACTGAAGATCAAAATAAATTGCACTAAGATGAAATATTGCATCTAATTGGGACCTGAGACTAACAGATCAACCACCGTTGGTGGAAAAAATGCTCTATTTTTCAAATGCACAATACTGGTAGCTATACATATATGCTATAGTATAGTTGATTGGAAATACAAAAGGTTTCTCAATGTAATTTAGGATCTACTCCCTCCATCTACTTTTGGTAGTCATATTTCATCTTAGCACACAGACCAAGGATAAGTAATTATACTTATCATCCATTTAAACATGCTCCTAGTCATTCCTCGTAAACAAGCGATTCATTAATATTTACATTTCTCGATGCCCATGTAGCCAATCTTGTGTGGAAGAATGAGTCATGCATTAAATCCGAGGAAGTCATTATGATGATAAGTTGTTGAATTGAAATATGCCTATCAAAAATAAATTTTTCAGATTTGGAAATATGACTATCAAAAATAGATGGAGGGAGTAATTTTGTATAAGCCACAGTAAATTGGTTAGATATATTTACATACAAAAATTCATATACACACAATCACTGCAATGGATCTTACTTAAATACCAGGACTAAATGAATATGTATATATGACCTTAAATTTTGAACAGAGAAAACATGCTACGTATTACTCTGTAGGAAGTATACACCATAGAGGGTTTGAGGTGAAAAAACAAAATTCTTTACATATAAAGGTACATGCCAGTTCTAATCTTAAATTAACCCTAGAAAAAACCTGAAAGATAAGAAGCCTAATTCTAGAATGCATGTTCTCAAGTGATAAAATTCATGGCAAAATGATGCAACCATGTATGCCTAGACCACACTCAATGAACTTGAGGAAAAAATAAGTATCCAAAAAATTTCAATCACAAGAATAGTCTCTAAAAGGTGAATTTAAACTAAAAAAATCTGCACATAATTATAGAGCTAAAGGAAGTGTTAAACTCGTTGGAGTGCATTAAACCATATTCACGAAGGTGTTGTTTGTATAGATAATTTAAAGCAAGAAGTAACTAAAGTAAGAAAATATATCTCAGCTACAATGATAAGTGATAATTTGAAGTATTCAGAGCTAGGATTACTTGAAGATACTCTCTTGATTCAACGAGTAGAGAAGGAATAAATGCCAAACTCTAGCATAAGTTTTTGTATATTCTAATCTTGAAGTTCTCTCATGTAAATATTGTTCTTTATATATATATTAATATAGGACAGTAGGAGTTTATCATGCTGTTTTTCGTCAAAAAAAAGGGATATAATAACTTGTATATGCCTTCCAGTAAAGGTAACAACTTGCAAATTGTAACTTGTATATGCCGGCAGTAGTAATATATAAATATGTTCTCAAATAGAAAGAATAGGGCAAGAAACATGGTGATGCATCAATTATTTTGACCTTTCAAATACAACCTGTAAGGGTATCATTCAATACATAGAAGTCCACAAATTTGGTAAACCAGAGAGCATCAGTTAGATAGCATGCACATGGATCTCACCTCTAAACCTAAGAACATTTACAATTCCTGAAACAAATGAAGAAAAATATTTCTCACCTTAAGTGGAGGTGATCAGCGCCATACTTGTCCCATACTTTACCCAGCTTCTACCCTGAAATGCTTCAAGTTATTTAACCCAAAAAAACTATGAGCATGCCATGTGGCTTGTCAATTACTGATTTTAATAGGCGACACTCGGTAGAAGGCATTGAAAAGGGCAGGTAAAGCCATATAATCAGGATAGAAGTACATACCGAATATGCATGTGTTAGCAGATTTCATGTGGAACAATTGCCATCATATCTTGTCTGAAAGCAAATAAAATATGATGCAGTGAAATTCATCACCAGCCGCTGCTAAGAAGGAAAACCAACAATTTCTATAAAATTACAAAAAGAAGTTGGTATTGATTAATCCTTTCCTGTTCTCAGAAAGAGTATTGATTAATCCTTTCTTGTTCTCGGAAACATGCCATTGACTAATAAGAAACCATCATAATGGTTATTTCCTTGTAATATACAAAGTGGTAGTATTTTATGACAAAATTACAGAAATACAAAAGGCACAATTTTTGTGTGAGAAGGAACGATAATAATTGGGGACATACAAGAAAACATTACTATCTGGTTAACAGAAAGAAACTGTAACAAGGATGATGGACCTATAAATATATGCAGTGTATGTATATTGAACTGTAGATGAATACTCACAAGGATACCATACCAATTTACGTAAGTCCAAATCTATAATCTGTCACCAGTGATATATATTCATTTTTCAGAAGCATTGTAGAACATCATAAAAGAGAATTGTTATTAAATTGAGGAGGACACGAAGAGTAGAACTTTCGTGTGAAATCGACAAATCGTGGCACGGAAGATCCATTACAAATTAATCTTAACACTTCGCACATGACGCCTATATACTGACTCAAAGGCTCAAAGCACACTGCTACCAATGCAAGAACTCTCTAGGATTCCTAATCACATATTATACATCGTTTAGATAAAAGCAACATGATAAGGTACATCGATTACTCATTAACATAGCACATTACAAATAGCATGTACTGACTTGATGTAACCTGTATGATTAATACTTTTTTTTGTTTTCATAGGTCAACTGGATGGTTCCACTTCCTAAATCCCTTTTGTAATAAACAGGATGAAATAGTAAGACATCTCATTCCACTTTCATATATAAACCTTTTTGCATTGCTCAATTAAATTATATAGCTTTGCCACCTCTGTATATAATACAACTTTATACAGCCCTTTTGCTTTACACCCCTGTATAAACTGTACATCTACATAATGTGCATTTCTCTATGTAACCGTACTTACAGTATAGCCTTTCTAGCTTCTACAGCTCTGGCATGACTATTTCCATATATAATTTATGGTACTATGGAAGAACTATGTATTGCACTACTCAATCCCCTTAAATGACCTTTTTTATTTGTACTAAATACTTGAATTTGAATACTACATAGAGCAAATTGTGTTTGTTGTACAATTCTTTATTATAGGAAACCCATACAATATATCCACATAATTAGGTTGCTTGTGTTTATAATCCTTCACCATGTAATCAAACTCAACTATTGAAATTTATTTTATTTCATATCGGTCTGTAATACAATCCATACATATATAAACATGTATAGTACGAATCAAGTGAATTCGATAGAACCAAATTTAGTCCATAAATGCAGTTATAATACCTCACAATTGTCTTGTGCATCTGCTTTTTGCAACAATTTTCTCAGAGGAAACATTGCATCCTGACCAAACTCTATTTTTCTTCGCCCAATCAACCAAACCTTAGTGTCATGTTACCACTGTGAATGTTATACTGCCTCCGTCCGCATCACCACTGAGAATCTCGCCTGCACGCAGAGGTCATGTTTTCTATTTTCTGCAAGTATAGTTCTATCAACTATTACACCAGTTCTTGAACTGTCAAATAAGATAAAAGCTGAAAAAATTTCAGATCGGGTGAGCTCAGGCTTTTGTCGTTCTATATTGCGGAATAATAATGGTAAATTGGAAATGGTTTATGGTTTATTCTTGCAAAAGAAACTCTCCATTTACTATTGTCCATAACAGATTCCCCAAAGTACATGTTTTCCTTGTACTATCTTTCTCACCTGTTGTAACATAGGAAAACAATATCAGCTAACATTTTTTTTCATGTGGCAACAAGTACGCCCGTGAAAAATAATGCAAACCTTGAGGAAGCAGAGGCGATGGCGATTTCCTTAGGCGGGCTGCTAGTATCTCCTTCCCCAAGAGCATGGGACTATGGTGACATGAGCTTGCTCTATTGCTGCCAGGGCTGGAGGGAAGATAAAGACAGTCAACGAGGAGAAGTGGTTGGCTGGACGCCTTTCTCGTTCACCTATGCACATCAGCAAAGTAAAGAACAAAGAATTCACCTATGCACATCAGCAAAGTAAAGAACAAAGAAAAAGGGGAAAAAAATCAAGGAAGGCAGAGGATTGAGAAGCCGAGAACGAACCAGAGACTCACCGGAGTGATTCAAATCTTGCAGCCGCGTGAGGGAGAGGATGAGGAGGCATGCAGCACCAGACAAGGGCGTCACTGGGGCGACCCAATTCTAGGACAGTGTGATGACAGGCTTGCCTTGTGAGTAAGCCATCTAGATCGATCGTAGCGCCAGTTAACCAAGCTTCTACCCGTTGAGGTCGATCGTATCGTCACCGGATCGAGCACCTCACCACCTCGAACGCCCCGGAAGATGTTGGGGAGGGAGGCAACGCTCGACGACGGCAGCGGCTCGTGTATCGCAAGAGCAAAAGATAGAGGGACGTGGCGAAGGGATGTTGGTAGCATGGGCTAGGATTTCGCCCCACTGCTCCATCACCACCATCCCCTCCATCATCCGTCAAACCACCGGATTGGCCGGCCATGAACTCGCCGCCATAAGATCCGACGGCCTTGAGGGCTTGGCCATCGGATCCAGCTTCTCCAACGGCGGCGAGCAACCACATGGCGCGGCAGCGGCGGCGGAGGCGGCGACGCGAGGGGAAGGCGGAGGTGGATATGGACGCGGCGGCTTGAGGCGACAGGGATGACGATGGCGACGGCGCGAGGCGGAGGTGGCGTCGCGAGGGGCAGGCGGAGGCGGCGGCGACGGGAGAGAAAGAGGATGAGACGAGAGGGAGGAGGGGACGCGTGCCGCGGCGGCGGAGGTGGACGTGGCCGTTGCGGCGAGGTAGACGCGGTCGCGGCGGCGAGAGGGGAAGGCGGAGACGGAGGCGGCGGCGCGTGGCGGCGGCGATGGGGAGGGAGAGACGAGAGGGAGAAGAGAAGGGGGCGGCGGCGGCTAGGGTTTGGTTACGGTTAGTGGGTGGCATTTTGCGAAAAAGCCCCTATACTTTCACTTTTTACAGCGCACTCCTAATCCGCAATTTTTCCCTTCTTCACATGCAATATCCGGTTTTTTAAAGGGCCTCCAAATAAAAAATCGCCTCAGAGCGACTGTTCATGAGGGACCTAATCCGAATTATGGACAAACCTAAGGGCTTTTTTGCAAAAATACACCTAAGCACTGTAGTACTGTAGTAAATCGCTGACGTGGACACGCCGAGCGGGCGCCCAGCCCGCCGCTCTTAATGGTTTTTAATATGAATTGCTAGTCAAGATTAGTTATATGAACGTGAGGCTGTAAAAATGCTAACATAGTAAAGATGCTTGGAGGAACTTGGACAATACTGTGCGATCACCAGACAAACTACCAGGTAAACGTTCTGAAATCAGATTTGTACGCACATGATACTCCCTCCGTTTTTTAATAGATGACGCTGTTGATTTTTCTCACATGTTTGACCATTCGTCTTATTTAAAAAATTTACGTAATTATAATTTATTTTGGTATGAGTTGTTTTATTACTCATAGTACTTTAAGTATGATTTATATCTTATACATTTGCATAAAATTTTTGAATAAGACGAATGGTCAAACATGTGAGAAAAAGTCAACGGCGTCATCTATTTAAAAAATGGAGGTAGTATATAAGTTATTTGTAAAACAAATGAACAGTCTCTAAGTACTTATGTGGATAGTTGTCCTATCTTCTGATAGGTTTGATTTGGTGAGGTGAAGATGTTCACGCATCGAGGCCTGCGATCAGCCGATCGTCACCTCACAACCGCTACAGCCACACGTATAGTCGTTATCAATCACGCTCTCATGCAATCAACCTTTCTAGAAGGATTATTGCTCCTGCAAACAATCGAAGAAGTTCAGGCTTCCGCCTCCCTCAAGGAGAAGGTTGCGGAGGAGGTCACTGCTGTTTCCTCCGTCCCTGCTGCTGCGGGAGGCAGCGGGATCAAGAGGATACCCTGGGCCCGGGCGAGCGGCACTGCCAGATATCGGTAGAAGTCCAGCGGCTCTGAGGACTCGTCATTCTCATCTTGTCGGACTTTTCTTCTTCGCGGGATAATTTACTATCTTACTCAGGACACGAGCGGTCTCCCTCCTCGTCCGAAGAGGAGACTACTGAAGAGGGCCACCGACAAGTAAGTGAAATCCGTGACCCCCTTTGTTGTCACGTCTACAAGTTTTTTGAGGGTGTTTTTGATGTCAGCAGGAAGGCCTCAGCGATCTCTGCCCAAAGCGGTGATGAGGTGGCAACTAGCGGGACTCCCGCTGTCGTTCTAGATTTTTCACAATTTGGTCCTTTTGAAAAACTTATTTTACAAATAGACCCCTAGAAAAACTTATTTTGCAAATAGACCCCTAGAAAAACTTATCCCATAAATGGTCCTATTTGGGGCGCTAGAGTGGCTGGCGCCATCGTCCAATGGGACAGCGCCAGCCTCTCTGGCGCCGTCCTCTTGCCGACGTTGCGGGGTGGTGCTGAGGTGGCAAGGGGAGCACGCCAGAGTGGCTGGCGCCCCCCTCCCCCCGGCGCAATTTTCTATTTTTCTTTTATTTCTTTGATATTTTTTCACGCTTTGGAACATATAAGAACCAACCATAGAAAAAATGAAGTTAAATGGACGAAATATGTGACCTCTATAATTTTTCCTCTCCTCTCTTTTCTAGTGCAGAGAAGAGAGATGTGCAACTTTTTTATTTTTATTTTATTTTTTTGATATTTTATTCACACTTAGGAACACACAAGAACTAACCGTAGAAAAGTTTAATTCAAACGAACGAAATATGTGACATGTAGAATTTTTGAAAGCTCTACCGAAAAGCTTCTCGCCTCGAAAACACAATTTTGCAAGCGGAATTTGGAGGTCTTAATATTGCCGAACAAAGTTGTCAAAGGAGGGACTAAATAAACATATGTGAAAAAGTTATCAAAAACAAAGTTGTATAACTTATTGAGATATACCTATTTTATTTATATTATTTCTCCATCTGAGTTTGATTGACCTATATAAAATTTGAATTTCAAATTATGACAACTTCAAATAATATTTTTAAATACTAAATGATTTCAACTAAAATAGTCATCCACAACAAAGTTCCGCCTCGGACGCGGCGGCGGCGCGGCGGATCCGGATCGGGCGCGGCGATGATGACCTCGGCGACGACGACGGCGGCGGGCGGCGGCGGCGAGGTCGGGCGCGGCGGATCCGGCACGGTGGTGAAACCTATCCCGCCGCTGTCACTGTCATCGTCTCTCCCTCACCCTCACTCACCCTCTCCTGCCGCCGCCGCTGCTGCCACGCGCTGCCTCCGGCGCCTCGCGCTGTCTCCTCCATCGTGCCGTCATCATCATCATCACCGTTGCCACGTGCTGCCCCCTCCGCGTCCACCTCTACCGCCTCCGCCGTCATGTCGCCGTCTCTGAGCGATTCCGCCTCTGCCTCCTCGTCGCGCCGTTGCCGTCACCAAGCGCGGGTTTCAAGGCGGACGCGGAGAAAGCGGGGAGGTGAGTGCTCCTCTCCTCTTCCCCTCTTGTCTCCCCTATGCCTACGAGGACCGGTGCCTTGTCGCCGTTGTCACTGTCGTCCCGCTGGCTGGCGTCGCCCTTTCCCCTCTCCCCATGGTGTCATCCTCTCCGATGCCGCGCCTTCCTCCTCTTCATCGGATGGGGTGAGGTGCTCAGCGTCGGCAACGAGCTCGACCTCGGCAGGCTGGGCAACGACGTAGACCTTGGTAGCAGCGCGGATTGAGCTGGAAGAAGGAGGCTTGCTCAATTCGATTTCCCGGGAGGGTGATGGGGAGCTTGCCAGATGAGTGGGGGTGTGTGAGTGGCACTGCGACGAAGCTTGTGCCTAGCTATGATCGAGTGAAAATTTATATTAGTTGAACCCAGTTTTTTGGGTTAATACTTTCTTTGGTAGTACAAGCATTAAGATTCGATGGAAATATCAGGTGCTGATTCAGATTTCACCTTTGCATGCAATCTATTTCTAATTTCCTACTTCTGTGTTAGTAAAACTTATATAAGTGATATTACCATTTACTTGCAACAATCTATCAGTGTCAAACCTGAAATTGTTCAAGCTTGGCTCTTCAGTTCCAGCTGCACATTTTTTTTTGTATGGGCTTTACTGATGATGTACTCAGGTGACACAATTGTACGATGGTTAAAAAAAGGCCTAGGTTATGATGTTAGACAGTTCATAATAAGATAAGGGAATTTGGTAGGAGTACAATTTACTCTGCAAGAAACAGAGAATTTATGCTTGTTAATCCCTGTAGATCATTGAGCCATCACTTTCTTTTACAGCAGTAGCTTCGCTCAAGAAAATGTTTGCCTTTTACTGAAAATTTTTTTGTCCTCGCAGTGCAACCATCATCACTGTCGACATGCCCTGCGGGCGCATGGCTGAGGCCATCTGCATATGTTGCATGAACTCAAGCTCTGTCTGTCTCTGGTACGGGATGGATGTTGCTGGTCAAGGTAGGGCTGATGGTAAGGGAGGTTGGAGCCGACTGAGGTAAGTGCCATTTCACACATATCTTGAACTTGGTTTTGAAATGAAAAATTGGATCTGAATGCTGATATTTGGGTGGTTGGTTTAGTAATCTACCTTGCCCATCGTTGTCTTCTACAGTCCCATAAGATTCTATTATAAAGTTTAATTATAAGAGTGTTGAACCAGAGGTCTTTCCCTCGTGACAAAGTAGTTGTATAACCTTTAAGTTTAGCAGGAAAGTTGTCTACAGCCTACGGATTTCATCTCTAGGTTCTATAATCATTGTTGCCAGTTGTTAAGAGCAACTCTGGTCTCGTGGATAGCTTTCAATGGAAATATGTGTTTCCTATATTATAGAGCTGTTATGCTGGCACTAGAGTTAAGTAATGGAAGTATGATATGTGCAAAATAGGAGACTTAATTCATACACTTAAATGATACAAGCACACAGTTTTTTTTTTATCTCAAGCTTTGCATGTATGTTCTTGCCGTGTGTTACTAATTATCTTTTGGTGCATAGCTGCAGATAATTCCTATTTGGATACCGTACCTGATGGTGCTCCTTCGATTAATTCACACAAGTTACTTGACATCGACCACTGCTGCATTGATCCTTACGATCTAAACATATGCCACAAAAATAACTCCATTAACCTATATTTATTCACATTTAGAAAAAGAAGATTAGGAGGGAGGACTAATATTGTTGAGTTGATTAGTGACTTAATATTGTTGGCTCCCAGTATTGACACTAAAATTGTATTTTTGCAGCTATGTATAAGATGTAGCAAAAAAAATCCATTTGCACATCAACAAGAAGGCCTTGCTGTAATTCAATCCTCTATTTGCTATGAGTGGAGGACGAGAAGCAAGGAGTGATTCCATTAAATGTTTGAAAGATTTGTTTTGGTTTTCTGTTTTCAGATTTCCTGTTACTAGGTTGAATCTAAGATGAACTATTGTTTGAATTTTGTTGTATTCTGATTGTATATGTTATTAGTTAAATTTGAGATGGTATCTGTAATTAGGTTTGAATCTGAAATGGTATGAGAAATTGGATTGAATTTGGTGGGCTCAAATTTAATGGGTCTGTTTAGTGGGCTTTGATTTGATAGTTGGTTGACAAAATGGGCCAGTTCTGAAATGGGCCTAGCTTTGAAATGGGCCTAACTTTGAAATGGGCCTATTTTAAAATAGGCCAGTTTTAAAAAATTAATGGGCTGCTGTTTAAAAATTAATGGGCCGTTAAAAAATAATGGGCCATATAAAAAAATTTGCTGACGTCAGCTGCCACGTCATCACACACGTGTCAACGACCACATCACCTGCTATGTTGGCCGCCACGCGGCAACCATCTATGACGTTAAATTTCGTCACAAAGGTTTGGCCTGGGCTAGACTACACGAGCCCAAAAGCGTTTAATGACGGTTAAAAAATGTCATAGATTGTGCTGATCCGTGACGATTTCGGAGAAAACGTCGGCAGATTTAATATGTGATGCTCAATAGATGACGATAAGTAGAATCGTCACAGACAAATTCCTGTGACGAATTTTCTGTGATCCATGACGAATTTTTTTGTCATAGATTAAATAGATTCTTGTAGTGCAATGATGGCGTTGTACGCGTTGTCGAATTCTGCGACACCAAAGGTGATATGCTCTGTTCGGAAGTTATTGGCCTATCCAAAGGTGACGGGTAACGTGACTTTACCCAACGGTTTAGACGATCATTTTGGAGTGATTACATGGAAGGGCTGATATGTGGGCGTCAGCTCGCTTCGAGGTATCCCCATAACATCCAAAGTGCTGGCGAAGAGCAAGTTGATTGGACTCCCGCCATCAATGAGAACCCATGCCACCTTGATATTCCGAATAGTGGGTTCGACTACGATCGGATATCTACCTGGTGTGGTTGCGATCTTGGGGTGGTCTGCCTCCGAGAACTCGATCTTATGCTGAGACCATTTCATCTTGGCAGTAGCCGCCTGCGATGTGGACCAGACTTCGCGTTCTACCTTTTTGTACTCCCTCTTTGAGGTGTACGATGTAGAACCGCCGAAGATGTGAGAGACATGGAGGTCGTACTCTGGGAAAGCGGAGTCAGAGTCAAGAGTGGTGGCTTCCTTAGCCATTTCGACGACACGAACTCGCTTCCCTCTCTAGATCGCTAGTTGTCTCGCGAGCTCCATTTTGAAAACATAACAATCCTCCATGGCGTGATTGTTAGTATTGTGTATAGGGCACCATTGCTTGCGTGAGTCGTCGTTCTGGGGGTTTGGGCGCCTGGGTGGGTCCGTTTGCTCAGCAGCAAGGACCTCTCCCGAGAGTTTGCGCTTCCCACTTTTGCGACTTCTCTTTTTGCTCGACTCTGGTGCGTCTCTTTTGGTTGACTTCTTCTCCTCGCCCACCTTGCTCTTTCCCTCCTTTTGTCTTAAAGCATCATCTGCATGGGCACATCTGTCGATAATCTCGAACAGCTTCCGAGCAGATATGATTCGTCACGTCGCCAACTCCTGGGTGGTGTATCGATCTCGGACGCCTGACTTGAATGCGCGGATAACAGAAGCATCGGTGATCTCGAGGATCGTATTCCTGCACTCATTGAATCGCCGAATGTAGTCCCTCGATGATTCTCCTAGGTTCTGAGTTAGGGCATGTAGGACATCCTTAATCACGTGGCGCTTGTAAATTCCCTAGAAGTTAGCAACGAACTGCTGCCACAAGTCTTCCCATGAGGAGATTGTGCGGGACGGGAGGTGGAATAGCCATGAGCGAGCAGATCCTTTTAATGCAGCTGGTAAATAATTTGCCAGTGCGTTGTCGTCTGCACCAGCAGCGTAGAGAATTGTGGAGTAGACTTGCAGAAATTCTTCTGGGTCTGTACTTCCATCATATTTCTCGATTTCTCCTGGTCGGAACTTCTCGGGCCATCGCACATTTCGGAGTGAGGGTGTGAATGCTCTACACCCGCCTCCTGGGATGGAAGGCGGCCTGTGGTTATGACGTCATAGGGGAGGTCTATCTGATGAAGAAAATGACGAAGACGAGGATGAGGGGTCGCTTGGTTCAGGAGCCCGGCTTCTCGAACAATGATTGTGTCCCCGATCTCGACTAGGCGCGGGAGATTGCGAATTGCGATCTCGTCGGTCGTTGCCGTCTCGCTCCTGATCTCGGGCATCGTCCTGAACTCAGCGATTGGCCCCCTGATCTTGCTGGTTGTTGTAGTTGGTGTCATTGCGGCGGTCGCTGTGGGCCCGCCGGCCTTGGTCTTCGTTAGGTCCACCTCCTCGGTCGTCGTTCCTTCCTCGTTCGCGAAGGAGAGCAGTGACGATGTCGTCAATGAACAGTATTCTCTCCGCGGCGAGAAGGGGAATGGTGTCGATGACGATCATTATTGTTCCGATCTCTTCTGTCTCTCCGTCAGTCGTCCAAATGTTCGCGGAGATCGCGATTCTCGCGATGCGGTGCAGTAGGTTCACGTGTTGCCCGAGGTGATCGATTACCGGAGGGATGTTCTCTGTTGGCGTTTTTTGCCTCCGCATTCTCGGCGGTTGGCTCGCCGTTCCCTCAGGGCTGATCTCGTGGTGATGGCTCATTGGTCGACGTCTGGATTTGTTACGGGATCAAAGGGACTTTCCCTCAATATCACATCTAGGTTTCGCAACTGCTGACAGGCGTTCTCGCTGCTGCGGACGCACTTGTCTCGATGTTGTCGACCACGTTCACATCCCGTGGTGACTCCGAAGAGAATTCATAGTCTTCCAGCAGGTGTAGCACATATGGCTCGTTTGGATTAGTGCCAACGTATCCTACGAACCGATCTGGAGCTGGCTCCACATCTCGTTCCTTGGCAACATACGGAGCTTGAACTCGTGGCTGTTGGACACGATGATGCGGCACTTTGAAGGTCCTGAGGAAGATCTTGCATCTTGTGAGATCGTGAGATCTGGACTTGTGAATTGGACAGTAGATGGCGCCCGTTGGTGAAGTGCGTTGAATTCCACGTTCCCAGACTTGTGAAATTATGTTAGTTTGCATGTTCTCAGTCTTAAAACAATAGTAAGTTGTGAATCATGACTTAGGCAACTGGACTGGAGATATGAATCAATGAATCATGAGAAAACTGCATTGTCGATACGATAAAATTTAATATATTGTTATGCAGGAGTGTAGTACGCTGTGCTTTCTTTCCTTGCACATGCTAGCCTCGTTGCAATGATGAACACTACCAATCAAAAGCAAAAGCTGCAGACCTTCGTCGAGATGGCGTGCTTCCATGGCTAAAAGACTCTTATATGTGACATATCGATCCTAAATGTTCGCGCTAGCTCAGTTGCTGACCAATATGCTAATTTTTAAAGTTTTCACTGGATCGCATCATATCCACCAATCAAGTTCATGTAATCTAGATGCAAATTACTCTAATGGTTAATATTGCATGCAATAGGATAAGTTTACATTGAAAAATATATTTCAGTTGTGTAAGTTAATTAATTTGCCATACAGAGCTCTTATGTATGATACTCAACGTATTGTTATACTCATCTCTGTTTCATTTAGGTCATAACATGTTCGTAAAATTCTATTCCATGCCATCTTATCTGTTAATTAGTGCTGCATTGTTTTCGAAAATAATGAAATTGGTAATATCTTGCACACCGATAAAATGGAACATGCCACACATTTTTCGTAGTGTTAACCACGAGATGCTACTTTGATCACAATATATTTATTAGAGAAGTTTAAAAAATGATTCAATTTTACGAGAGTAATTTGCATTTATGTATGACAAATTTATTAGAAAAGTTTAGAACATTTATGCATACATTTGTAATATATAAATGCATTTGAAACATACAAATGGTGTATACATTTGAAAGATTTTTTAAACTTTTATAACAAAAAATAAGAATGGTCTGTATCGTGTATGTACATCACGTACACAAGATAAATGTATATATATACGTACACACCATTTTTATGTTTAAAGCATACTAATTTATATTAAAGCAAATATTAAAATTATTGAACGAGAAAAAATGAGTATTTTGCTGATTTGCCTACAATACAAAAAATGAAAATGTTCTCTAGTCAAGTGAGTACTCCCTCCATCCCAAAATATAAGCATTTTTGGCTATGAATCTGGACAGCTGTGTATCTACATTCATAGCTAAAAGTTGTTATATTTTAGGACGGAGATAGTATATATGTATATAGGTAGTAATCTAGATTACTACCTATTTAATGGTAATTGGTTACTTCCTCCGTTTCATATTATAAGACCTTCTAGTTTTGTCCACATTCATATAGATATTAATGAATCTAGACATATATGTGTGCCTCGATTCATTAACATCTATACGAATGTGGGCAATGCTAGAAAGTTTTATAACCTTAACGGAGGTTGTGGAGATTATGGGTTTCTTCTCAACAGTTTGATGGATCATTGTCACTGACATCATTACTAGCACCTCTACTTCATCGGCCTTGACGTCTCCGCCGTTGCTAAGGGGTGACTACATCCTCGCTGTCGGTTGCTTTTGTCATCATAGACTTTCATCGCCGACTTGTTATTTCGTCTTCATGGTTGGCCTACTACGCAACTGCCGATGGGAGACCTCATCGTTATCATTGACTGCTACACTGCTATTGCCTGAATCAATGATATGATCATCTTCATCAGCATCCTACCATGCCTATTTGCCTATGCCTACTCTGCTGCTATTGATGGTCAACTTCATCATCATAGCCGGCTATCTTGGTTGGCGCCAATTGTCATTATCGCCGATTGCATTTGCCATCGCCAATTGTTTTCTTCTTTTGCATGATTGATGGATTTCGCCATTGCTATTGATGAGCGTCTACGTCTTCACCACCGGCTTGCCTCCGCCACCGCCCATGGTGTCATCGCTTTCACCGCTGGCTTATTATGCCTCTACTGATGGGCGTCTTCGTCTTCTTCACCGGGCACCTCGTCTGTTATCTACTGATTATTTCACTGCCATGGCTGCATAACTCTGTCGCCGTTGCTGGGCGCCTTCGTCTTCACTGCTGCCTGACCTGACTGTTGCCGACTGGTTCCTTCGCCTCCATGGCTATGTGATTTCATCACCTTTGATTGGTGTCATTGTCTTTACCACCACCAACATCTTTCTCGGCTTTGATGGGTGATATCATCTTTGTCGACGGGTGGTACCGCGACTAGGGTATTTGGATAATTTGGGGATCGTTGGTACCAGGGTATATGCGAGATTAAGGTAAAAAAGATGGGGACAAGGATTTTTATACAGGTTCGGGCCCCTGAATTGTCAGGTAATAACCCTACTCCTGTTGGCCGAAGCCGGTCGTTGCTCTTATTCACCATAATCACACTAGTACAATATTTTGGGTAGCCTATCTAACTGTTGTCGACTTGGCGGTCTGAAGTGCTGACTCGTAGTCGACAACAGGGTAGCCTTCCTCCTCGAATCTGCATCCGACGAGATCAAAGACAACGCTATGTCTCTCCTGACAGTATCCGTAGACACCGTAGGGGACTAGCCATGCTTATCTCTGAAATCGATATCCGCCGTCTTGTCTTGGCACATGTTGGCTTGTATGTTGATCTTGTGTCTTGATCTATTGTTCCGTGTCCCCTCTCCTCCTAGGGGGCCTTGTATTTATACCCATAGGTGTCCCATTGTCGAAGTAGAACTAGGGAAACCAATATGGATACAATCCGAGTAGTCCTTGTCGTTTCCATGTAGAACTCTATTCATCCTTCCTTATGCGAAACTCCTCCTATATCCGAAGGTTGTTTCCGTATAAGACATGGTATGTGGTGGGTCCTATCGAGATTTAGTCAACTAATATTAGGTATGTAGTATCCATAACCCTGACAGTAGCCCCCGACTCCAATGCAAATGAATGAGTTCATATTCTCCATCCGAAGACCTCGGAATAACTGTTATCGATCTCACGTGACCTTTCTCGGTAAGTTCAGAGATAACGTTAGACTTCCCTTATCAGCCTCGTGCGGGCACCGTATAGGGTTTGTCTGAGTCAATCTTCGACGTCAACCAGGAATGTACAGAGCATACGACTAAGTCTCCCGTCTTGCTGTAATCGAGAATTTGGATTGAAGTCAAGAAATTTTATCTCGGCGGATACACCATCTCTTCATTCCGTATTCCTTGTCGAGATCCACCAACCATTCTCGAGTGATCGATGTTGGTATTTCTTAACGACATTACTCGAAATATAATTTTCAGCAATGGCGTAGAAATACTCCAGGTATATTATGGTCACAGAGTTTATCCGCAAGCGCACGGATATACCATTGTAGCATTTCACCCGAGAGTATTCCAAGGGTATCGTATTTATTTTATCCCATGGGAAGATCATGTAGAGAGAACTCAACTAATAATTTATATATTACTTGTGATATTTATATTCTAAGCAGGGGTTAAGATAATCAAAGGGTAGAGTGACACACAAGCATTACTACTCATTCTCATCATATATTATCTGAGCTAAGTGGAAAGAAAAGAGAAAGAAAATCTATTCCTATACTTCTAATATACATAGTATACATACATTCTAGTTAACTGATATACTAGCTAATACCCTCTATCCGATGCCCTCCTGGTACTTCGAGAAGCCACCCCTGACTGCCGAGTTCCTTACGACAGCCCGTTATGACCATACAACCGGGGCTAAATATGGAGGAATACCCTCCCTAGGGAATTAACTTAGGATTATAAACCGGCGCGGAGGAATATCCGTACAGAGCTGTCACCATCAGCGGCCCACCTCTCATCCGCAATATATAACCCTAAATAATGATATCCCGTAATCTAGACACCACGTCTAAACTACCAGATACTACTCTAATATCATTGTCATGACATAGAGTAATTGCATAAGCAAACATTATACCACACCAAAGCATCTCCCAGATAAGCTAGCCATATATTCAGTATATCATGAACATAATGTAAAGTAGGTACTCATATACTCGGAAAGTATTTCAATACCATAAATGTATTTAGAACAGTATTCTAATAAAAGTACAAATCTTACAAAAGAGAAAAGAAAAGCTACTAGAGCCATACCCGAATTCTTCCGAAGGCTTCCGGACTCCTGATTTCTACTCTATTCCTATTCCACTAGCTAGATACTACTAAACTAAACTTGAGAGAAATGAGAGAGCTATTGCTTGAGGTGTGTGAGTGAAGTGAGAAGGTGAAGTCCTTTTATAGCTGAACTATGATGGTTGTGACGATTGGAATGGTCGGTAATACCCTCCAATCTTCATTGGGGCTTCATCTCAACCGTCCAGCCAAAACCTGGATCCAACAGAGGCAAGGAAGGTTCGGCCGAACCACCAGGTTCGGCCGAACCTGGGGCTGGCTCGATCCAGCCCAATTTCGGCTGGTGGCCTTCTCCGTTGTTCTTCTCCGCAGACTTGTGAATTTTGGCCCAGTTTGTCATGTCAATTCTGAGTTCTTGGCCCATTCATACATAAGTCTGGTTTTCGACATTGTCCGATTGATTTATCGTTTGAGTTGATGTCGATTCTCCTCCACTTTATTGTCATTCTCTGCAAAAGGTTAGTATACCTAATACTAGTGGAATATTATTATTCTAACAAACATATGCATTGCAAGCATCACTAGTTCTTCTCTATTTTGGTAATATTGACGGTCGAAACTGATCGATAACGACCGTCAACAATCGAGAAGGGGCAGAGTCTGCGACGGAGCCTTGTCAACATTTGTCGTACTCGCCTTAGTCGATCTTGGTATAGAACCATAGAGACATGGAGTCTTCGACAATATCAAATAGAATTTTCCTGAAATCAATTCTTAGAAAAGAATATTAGATAGAAATAGCCCCCGAGTGAACGCTCAAAGGGTGACATGTTATAATATGTATGGAAAACTGAAAATGAATTAAATTTACAGACCAATGTTTTGTATATGAGCGTCTTCTCTTTTACCGACTTCGATAAGTCAGTTTGTTGAGTCATACACTCTCCCTAGCCCCCAGCCTTGTCATCGGAGATAAGTTCTCGAAGGAGAAGGCTCTTGGACCCTTGACCTGCCTTGGTTGAAAAAGCGCTTACCCTAGCCCCCAGCCGTGAAGTTGGAAAACCCAATTTCCGATTAATGGCTTGGTTAATACGCACGGTGAGAACTCTTACATGACCAGATCTTACATGGTCGTTCGTCTTTGCATTACCTAACAAGGCCTTATCCGCTCTGGGCGTCCCCAGCCGAAGTTCCCTTAGGTTCCTCGGAGTCCTTGCCAGGGCGGCGTAAAGGGACAATAGGATTGGTTTCAACTCTAGGTGTTGTCGTGGTAAGGGATCTCTGGGTAAAACACTTCGCGATATTGTGTACCTGATATCAACTTTGTTGGAGTAGAGGTAATGGGAGGATCGCTACACCGCTGGTTGAAAACCAGTTGTAGCCCCAACTCGACCACTTGAAGTAAAGGTAGTGGGAGAATCGCTATACCACTGATCGAGGACCATGTAGTAGTTGTAACTCAACCACTAGAAGTCGATGTAGTGGGAGGAATTGCTACACCGCTGGTGGAGAACCAGGTGTAGCCTTAACTCGACCACGAGAAGTAAAGCTAGTGGGAGTATTGCTACACCACTTGGTCGAAAACCAGGTGTAGCCTTAACTCGACCACAAGAAGTAAAGCTAGTGGGAGTATCGCTACACCGCTGGTCGAAAACCAGGTGTAGCCTTAACTCGACCACGAGAAGTAAAGCTAGTGGGAGTATCACTACACAGCTGGTCGAAAACCAGGTGTAGCCTTAACTCGACCACTAGAAGTAGAGGTGCGAGAGATCGCTACAGCCTACTGGTCCGAGAACCAGGAGTAGCCTCATCCGTTGGCCGATTGATGTCGAGGTACGAGAGATCACTATGGCCTACTGGTCTGAGAACCAGGAGTAGCCTTATCTCTCGACCAATTGAAGTGGTGCGAGGACCACTACGCTACTGGTCGAAGACCACTCGTAGTCGTACCTCGACCATCTGAAGTCGTGGTGCGAGGACCGCTACGCTATTGCCGTAGTCGTACCTCGACCATCTGAAGTTAAGGTGCGAGAGATTACTACGATTTACTGGTTCGAGAACCAGCGAGTAGAATTATCTCTCGAACACCAATGGGGGCGCTAGAGTTGGTTTATTACATGTGTATCTCATGTGGCCAGCATGACTCACATACCCAACTTGTAGCATATCCGGATGTCCGTCCGCAATCATGTCGGGTGATCAGGCCGACATCGTTCACGAGCAATTATCCCTTAACAACCCTTTTCTCAAATAGCCCAGCCATAGCCGGTGCTATGAGATAGATCATCGGTCTTCGTTGGTAGGTTGGGTGCGACAACTCTGCATTTGTCGAGAACGTTCTCGATAATGGGGTGTGCTCGACCACAACCTACTCGAGTGCTCAATTGTTCCTGAAAAATATTGTCTAGAAGACAAGATATATAGCAGAAAATATCGAGTATGTACTCAAAAGACTGCATGAATCTTCTAGTATTATCAGGGTATAACGAGGAGATTAAATATTAGACATTATGTAAACCGTAAAAAAGCATGATTTATACAGAAGAAAATAGAACGAGCCCCCAGCATTAAACCGTAGTCGGCCTAATATAGGGAATGCCCACATAATAGATATTGTATAAAGAACATGCTCTAGGTAAACATAATAAATTATTGATCTGACAATATTGTATGATCTCGAAAATAGGTACGATAAAATGTAAATAAAATATTGCGTACCTTTTTAGATATATGCCGGATATATCTACGGAATTAGTAAATTAATTTAAAAAATCAATTTACAAAATACCTATGTATTTATATGGTAACTTGGTGGACAGCTGTATCAGTAGAACTCCATTGTGGCCACGTGTATTGCCTCTGTCCATGTCTCTGAACGCCTGCTAGTTGGGGAGTACCAATGCATCTGGGATTGCTGGTAGTCTTGCCGGGGTCTGTTGGTAACAGTGGACGGACAGGACCAGGCAAATGTAGCAGAATCCAACTCCCATGAAACTAACACGCGTAGTCGGATGGCTCTACTCATGAACTGATACCACGTCACATACTTTGTGATCGGGCATTGGGATATGCTTTTATCCGATTGGTCGAAGAGATTGCCGGCCTGGTATGTTTGCATTAACCCAGATGAAAACATGCATGGTTAAGGCTCCGCGCACGGCTCCCCGATGACCACAAGCACATCATCATTGCTTCTCTGCGGCGTCGGCATCTTGAATTTTGTTGATCTCCATAGGTCAAATTATTGACGGCGATAGCTCCGATCTTGTTGGAAGACATACTCCGGTCGGGTTAGATCTCCCCACAACCGAATTCGTCGAGTAGCTTGTTGTTGGAGAATTCATCTCTTGAACCCATCTCGTCGTAACCTTGAAGCACCAAGACCCCCTACCTGGCGTGCCACTGTCAATGCGTGGTACCGCGACTAGGGTATTTGGATAGTATGGGGATCGTTGGTACCAGGGTATATGCGAGATTAAGGTAAAAAAGATGGGGATGAGGATTTTTATACAGGTTCGGGCCCCTGAATTGTCAGGTAATAACCCTACTCCTGTTGGCCGAAGCCGGTCGTTGCTCTTATTCACCATAATACACCAGTACAATATTTGGGGTAGCCTATCTAACTGTTGTCGACTTGGCGGTCTGAAGTGCTGACTCGTAGTCGACAACAGGGTAACCTTCCTCCTCGAATCCGCATCCGGCGAAATCAAAGACAGCGCTATGTCTCTCCTGACAGTATCCGTAGACATCGTAGAGGACTAGCCATGCTTATCTCTGAAATCGATGTCCGGCGTCTTGTCTTGGCGCATGTTGGCTTGTATGTTGATCTTGTATCTTGATCTATTGTTCTGTGTCCCCTCTCCTCCTAGGGGGACCTTGTATTTATACCCATAGGTGTCTCCTTGTCCAAGTAGAATTAGGGAAACCAATATGGATACAATCCGAGTAGTCCTTGTCGTTTCCATGTAGGACTCTATTCATCCTTCCTTCTGCAGAACTCCTCCTATATTCGAAGGTTATTTCCATATAAGACATGGTATGTGGTGGGTCCTACCAAGATTTAGTCAACTACTATTAGGTATGTGGTATGCATAACCCTGACCATCTTCATGTTGGTCATTTCGTCTCCATGCCGACTGCGTCAGTGTAACATCCTGAAAATTCGACCAATAAAACAAAACCCTAAAAATATGGATTTTCAAAAAACTTTTTTTAAATTAAATTGCATCATGCCGATTTTATTCGCATATTCTATTTGATTCGGTTTTGAAGTTCAATAATCGAGTGCGGTGAATAATTAATCGCTTATGATCCTAAAAGTAAATTGGTAGACTATATATAATTTAAAACAAAAATTAAAGGTGGATTGAAGTGAATAAAATATTATTACAAATATATTTGAGTTGATTAAATCTAAGTGCCGTAGAATAAAAACTAACACTAATTAAAAATTCGAGTAAACAAATGAAATTATGATTTAAATTAATTTAGGGTGAATACAATAATTGGAACAACACACAAACGAATAAAAATCAATTTTACAACAATTAGAAATTGCAAAATTAAATTAAATGGAAAATGGGCTGAAAATCGGGAAAATTGGGAAATCGCACTGTTCATCGCCCGCCAACTGTTCGACCGGGTCCCCAGACCCAGCGCCCCTGCCCTCGCGCGCGCGCGTCGCCGTCGCCATGCCGTTTCGCCTCCCCATCTCGTCGCCGTCGTCCTGAGGCCGCGCCACACGGTCATCACGTCGTCGCCCCGCGCGCCGCCCCCGAGCCCGCGTCGCCGTCCCGCGCCGCACGGGCCGCTGCCGGCCGGAGCCCTAGCCGCCGCGCCCTCGTCGCCATGCCGCGCAGCCTCCCCGACCCGCGCGCCGTGCCGCCCCGCCTCCCCGTTCCATCCCATCGCCATCACCGCTGCCGTCGCATCGTCATCACCATCATCACATCGTCGCCCCGCGCGCCGCCCTCGAGCCCCGCGCATCGTTCCCCATCGCCGCGCCGCACACGTCGTCGTCACCGAGCCCGAGCCAGCCGCTGCCGTCGCATCGTCGTCACTTCACGCCGCGCCGCACGCGTTGTCGTCATCCTCGACCCGCCGCCCGTCCCGCACGCTGCACGGCCTTGCCCTCCTCGAGCCGCTCGACCTCCCCGTCCCCGCACGTCGCCCTGTCGTCGTCCTGTGCCGCCGCACGCCGCCCATACCTTTTTCCCCTTTTTCTTTCCCGCGCCGCCGCCACACCACCCGCACGTCGCCTTGTTCCCCACTTGCAGCCGCGCCGCACGCATCGACCGCCCGCACGTCGCCCTCCCCCTTGCCGCCGCGCCGCACGCCCGCTGCCCCCTCACCTCGCGCCCCGCGCACCGTCGCACGTCGTCATTGACGCTGCCGCCGCCCTCCCCTTCCTTTTTCCCCCCTTCCTCCCCTATAAAATCCCGGCTTCCCTTCCCTTCTCCTCCATCCCACACCCATCCCCATCCATTTCCCAATCTTCCCCGCCCTCTTCCCCTTCTCCACCGAGCCATCACCGTGCCGCCGCGTCGCCGGATTCGAGCCGCCGCACCGAAGCCTTGAGCCGCCGTGCGCCGTCGCCTCAAGGCAAGCCCGCCGCGCATCGCCACCAACGCCGCCGCCGCCGTGGTAAGTCGCCGCATACCCCTTGCGCCGTCGCCGTCGCCGTTGTCGTCGGGTAGGTAGGGAGCGCGGGGGAGAAAGGGAGAGCCGAGGGAGAAGAGAGAAGAAAAAAAGAAGAGAGGAAGGGAGGAAGAAGCCGGGGGAGGAAAGGAAAAAGGAGAGAGAGAGAGAGAGGGAAAAAGAAGAGAAAACAGAGAGAGAGAGAGGGAGAGAAAACAGAGAGAGAGAGAGAAAGAGAGAAAAAGAAGAAAAAGAAAAAGAAAAAGAAAAGAAAAAGGAAAGAAAAAAGAAAATAAGTAAATAGGAATTAGGGATAAAATAGGAGGTTTAGAAAATTTAAAATAAATTAGAATCCAATTAGAGACTAATATTGATCATAGAATTGCAAGGTTTAAATATAATTTGTTCTCGATGAATTCTTTAAGAAATCAATTCGCGGAGATAATTTAGATATAAATTAAATGCCTAAAACAATTAGATAAAATCTTATAGATTTTTATAGGGGATAACTTCTATAATTAATCGATTCACAATGGAAGTTCGGATTTAATTAAATAAGGATTTTAGACACGTAATATATTTAATCATAAGAGTAAATTAAATCATTTAATATTTGGATTCCGTACAATATTTAACTCGCAGTATAAATTTCTAATCCGTTATTTGAATACGATGCTCGGGGTAGGTTAAATTAAGAACTTATAATAACAAATTATTTGCACCGTAAAAATAATTTAGGAGGTAAATATAAATCAAAATTGGGTTGGCCCTAATTCGCGAACGATAAAGTTAATAAAAAGAATCGATTTCCGCATTCGAGTTTTATTTGAATTTATTTGGATCTTTATTTGAATTCTGACCGAATTCAAATCAATTTCGCACGTAACTATAGAGTCCGAGGGAGTTGCTGACCCAGGTGAAGGACAAGACCCGCAAGACCCTGAGCAAGGCAAGTCATCACTATCCCTTGAGCATATTGATCCCAATTGCGAAATTATTTTGTTTACAAATAAAATTGCATGCAATAATATACATCCCACTTGTGAATAAGCCATGCCTTGATGATTGTTTGCCTATTAATTCCTTTGTAACCATGTTTACGTATGAGTCCATAGTCAATTATGACAAGTGCTTAGCAATGCTACTCTAGAACTGTGCATACTCATATTTATCAAAATGCTGAATGCTTGGGCAATTACCTTTGGGAAGGTAATTGAGAAACGGCATGTGGAGGCATGAGCGCCACAGTGCCATGATGTTGATGACATGATTTGTGAAAAGAAAAATAAAATCAAACAAATGTTTTTCGACTGGGGCGGACGGAGGATTTGGGTGGTATCCGGGAAAGGCAAGTACCGTCCCCAGTCAATTAAGGACCGAGCCATGAAGTTAAGCATGAAACGACTCCCGTACAACCGCACTTCTCGTATGGGTATAGACCTAGCGGAATAGATAGCTGAGCAGAGGCAGTATCCTTGCATAGTGGTTTCTTGATGTGTGAGGCAGGGGCTCTACGGTGGGGCAGCCATTGGTAGAACCGAGGGGCGGTGTCTACAGTGGTGTCGCCATCGGTAGGACTGCCATGTGAGAATTTAAACCTAATTAACTTAATGCATGTGTGAGTTCTTCTCCCCCGGGTGCGCCAGAACTCCTCACACTGCTAGAAAAGGACGCATAGAGTGCATGAGGATGACAAGTTCATGGAGCGGGTACTGCCAATGCGAGGTTATCGAAAAGCTTTGCCGTGACGCGTCTCATGTGTTGGGACGAGGCTCATGTGTTGGGCAGTCGCGGAGTGCGGGTAAAGTGTACATCCACTGCAGTGTGAGTAAACCCAATCTATTCGAATAGCCGTGCTCGCGGTTATTGAGCACCGGGACGTGTATTACACTTGGCTAGACTCTGAATTCTTAACTTGTGTGGGTTGGGATATTGCATGATGATTTATATGCTGTTGGAACCACCTCCCGAGAGTAGGGATGTGGATGTCCTCAGAAAACCATGACGACTCAATGGCGGGAAGCCATCCTTGGGATCACAATGGATGGTGGACAGAACCGTCGTTGTTTAATGTGAATACTGGTATTAAAACTTGATCAGTCTATGCTAGGTCTTAGGTTTGTGAAAAGAATTATAAAACTTGCTTTACGCAAAAGAGCCATAACAATCCTTCAAAATTTCCCTGTCATGTGCATTGTTGCTGTGATGACTTGTTGAGTACGGTTGGTACTCACCCTTGCTATATATATAAACTTAACCAGAAGCTGGAGATGAAGCGTCCGAAGATCCCTATGCCTATTATCAGGAGGGAGACGAAGACGATGGGGTCCAATAGGTCTTAGATACGGTCGTTGCCTGTGGCAATGGCGTGCCGCTGCCTCCATTTTTCCGCTGCCTTACCTCATTCTGATTTTGGTTGTATTCCGGACCATTCGGTCCGATGATTTAAGACAATGCCTGCGGGCTTTGATGTAATAATTCGTCTTAAGACATTCGTGTATGAGTACTCGATGCTTCAGCTATGGATTCGTGTGTACCAGACTACTTGATCCAGGGAAATGGTACTGAATACACGACTGATTCCTGTTATAAAAACGGGGGTCAACAGAGCTGGTATCAGAGCCATACGACTGTAGGAAAAGACCAAAAGGTGCCCCACCCCCTTTTCTAAGTTGGCCAAGGGAGAAATTCCCACTTAGTGATATTTTCAAAAATAAAAACGCTATATTTGCAAAACCCCGCACGATTTTCATCTTACTCTCAACTATCCTCTTTACAAAAATTTTTACTCTTAGCTGACTTTGGGTTTTTCCTAAAATCTAGATGGCAGATCAGGACTCACCCGCCGTTTGGGAGTTGAGCGTACCCCGCTCAGAGGGTTACGTCATCGAGCTACACCGGCTGCTGAGGCGTCTGCGATACCCCAGTTTTCCGATCTACCGAGTGAGACCGTGTGGATCTGTTTGGGAGGCTCGGGTCGAGATTCGCACACGAGTTCCTCCGGAGTTGGACTACAGCTTCCCGACTCGGTACTATCGCGACCTACCAGAGAACGCGATGCAGGATGCAGCACGGGAGGCCTTCCTCAGACTCAGCTCTATCCACCGAGCTGAGTTGACTAGCACTGAGTTTGCTCACCACCCATTCCGAGAGGAGGGCAACTCCCTCTGCACAGTTCAGGACACGCCTTGCTGCTACAACCCGATAGTGACCCGACTGTCACGATGGGCTGAGGCAGCAGACGACTTCTACGAGGAGGCTTTGTTGGAGATCGACGACCAGCAGAGGCGTGTGGGAGAGTTAGAGACTGAGGTGACGGACCTCACAGCACAGCAGCTTCAGCTAGAGGAGGAGCACCAGACTTGGGGCAGTGAGATAGACTCACTGAAGGCACAGCTCCAGACCCACGGCGACCAGTTCCAGCAGTTGTCCGAGCAGTACAACGAGCGCCGCGGAATGGTGGATACACTTGAGGAGCAGCTGAGAGAGAGCCAGGAGCACGTCAGTCAGCTGGAGGCGCAGCTTCGAGCAGCCACGACCAGCACCACCGGAGCTTCTACTTCCACAGCGGTAGGGCGTGACCGCTACTTCTTCCTCACCCCGCCATACCCACCAGCCTTCCACACTCTGTTGGGAGAGGCTAGCATGCTGGCTACTGAGTCAGCACCCTACCTGGAGGACCCGACAGTGACACCACCACCTGCCCCGGAGATTGTGCACACACCGCAGATCCCTGTACCCTCTCCGCAGCTGGGTTCCAGTTTGGAGACCCCAATCCAGATCAGTTCCGAGTCAGAGGGGACCGACGCCGAGTCAGACACCACTGATTCTTCAGAGGATGAGATCCCCGTTCCCCGCATCACCTTCCTCGGAGGCCCTCGCACCCTCAGCACTGCTCGCAAGAGCACACGACCTCCGGGCAAGAAGCCCAAGCCTGACACGGAGGCCACTACTTCAGAGCCGTGGGGACTCAGGTTCGCCCGTGCCATCGACCACCCACTACCTGCCCCAGGATCCTGCGGATGGTTGGACGACTAGACCGGAGGATGACTGCAGCTTCGATCTCGCGTCAGCTAGTTTCTTTTTGGATTGTATGCGAGACACACCCCTACCACTTACCTAGATTGACGAGTAGTTGATAGTTAGTTCGATGTATTTGTTGGATGAACTTTGTTTGGACTGCGTATGTATGCAGTCACTTGCATCATGAGTTATGTACTGATTGTGGAAATTTATGATATTGTTGTTGTTGTGTTTAAAATGAGTTTATTCCACCAAGCTTACAAAACAACAAAACAACTCCCTTAATGGGATCAAGCTATAAGAACTAGTTAGAAAATTAGGATACTTACTTAATCGGCCTACACAGATGGCAAGCCGACGTAGGACATCAACCAGCAATGAAGAACCTTCGACACCTGACTTAACCACTCTGGCCGGAGTCATGGCCACCCAAACCCAGCTGCTACAAGCCATCGCGAACAACCAAGGCAATCGCGGAGGATCCAGCTTTGGAGAATTCATGAGGACCAAGCCGCCCACGTTCGCATCAGCAGACGAGCCTATGGAGGCAGAAGACTGGCTGCGTATCATCGAGAAGAAACTGACCCTTGTCCGGGTGCGCGAAGCCGACAAGGTGATCTTCGCAGTCAACCAACTAGAGGGACCCGCCGGAGACTGGTGGGATACCTATAAAGAAGCTCGGGAAGAGGACGCTGGAGAACCCACCTGGGAGGAGTTCACTGCAGCATTCCGCGAGAACTTCGTACCTGCTGCAGTGATGCGTATGAAGAAGAACGAGTTCAGAAGATTGCGCCAAGAAAACACGACGGTGCAAGAATATCTGAACCGATTCACTCAGTTGGCCCGCTATGCAGTCGGAGACCTTGTCGATGAAGAAGAGAAGATCGACAAGTTCATAGAAGGGCTGAATGATGAGCTGCGTGGACCCATGATTGGGCAAGACCATCAGAGCTTCCAGAGCCTGATCAACAAGGTTGTTAGGCTGGAAAATGATCAGAGGACTGTAGAGAACAATCGCAAGAGGAGACTTGCGATGAATCGCACACCTCAGGGAGTGCCTCAGCGATTCAAGGGAGCCACTTCGTCTGGGTGGAAGCCCCCTGTTGTGGCCACCAATCGCCCTGCTGCACCTAGCAACTTCAACCGGCCAGCTGCGACTCAGAACCGCACCCCTGCACCCACTCTGGCTGCCCCTGGAATCAGGAGGCATGTAAACTGCTTCAATTGCGGGGAGTATGGGCACTACGCCAACAACTGCCCTCATCCAAGCAAGACTCCTGTCCGCACTGGCGCCAACGCGATCACTGTTCGTGGGACCCCTGCCCCTGCTGTTGGACGAGGCCTGTTCAGGACTCCACAAACGAACAGGACCGCCACAGGATTCGGGCGCGGACAAGTGAACCATGTCCGAGCCGAAGAGGCCCAGGAAGATCAGGGCGTGCTAATGGGTATGTTTTCTATCAATTCTACCCCAGTTAAAGTCCTTTTCGATTCTGGCGCATCGCATTCATTCATATCTTTGAAGGCTAGTCAAAAACATGACTTAAATCCAGTACGACTTAGAAAGCCGATGATAGTCCATTCACCTGGGGGTGAGATAACTGTGAGTCAGGCTTGCATAGATGTACCTGTCCGTCTTAGGGATGTGGTGTTTCCCTCCAACCTTATGGTTCTGATACCCCAGACCCTGGATGTCATATTGGGAATGGATTGGTTAACAAAGAACAGAGGGGTAATCGACTGCAGACGTAGGGAAGTTACCCTGACCACCCCTTGGGGATCGGACATGCGAGCAACCATGGATCAAGATCCTAGATTAACCGAACGTGCCGGAGGCATATTTACCATGCTGCCCCTGAAGGGAATGCCTATCGTGCAACGATTTGCCGATGTGTTTCCGGAAGATTTACCTGGAATGCCACCAGATCGTGATATAGAGTTCATTATCGATCTGATACCCGGAACTACTCCCATATCTAAGAGACCCTATCGGATGCCAGTCAATGAATTAGAGGAGCTTAAAAAGCAAATCAGAGAATTGCAAGAAAAGGGATTCGTACGCCCCAGTTCATCACCTTGGGGAGCACCAGTACTGTTCGTCAAAAAGAAGGACGATACCATGAGGATGTGTGTAGACTATCGTTCACTGAACGAAGTAACTATTAAGAACAAGTATCCACTACCACGGATCGATGATCTCTTTGATCAACTCAAAGGAGCGAAGGTATTCTCCAAGATTGATCTTCGATCGGGATACCATCAACTGAAGATTAGGACCGGGGATATACCTAAAACCGCGTTCTCAACACGCTATGGGTTGTATGAGTTCACGGTGATGTCGTTTGGTTTAACCAACGCCCCGGCTTACTTTATGAATCTCATGAACAAGGTGTTCATGGATTACCTGGACAAATTCGTGGTAGTATTCATCGATGATATCTTGATTTACTCCAAAGACGAAGAAGAACATGCTGAGCATTTGCGTTTGGTACTCGAGAAACTTCGGAGGCATAAATTATATGCAAAATTTAGCAAGTGCGAATTCTGGTTGAAAGAGGTCGCTTTTCTTGGCCACGTAATCTCAGCTGGCGGAGTAGCAGTGGACCCTGCTAAGGTGGAGGCCGTTACGGAATGGAAGGAACCCAATTCTGTGACCGAAATTCGGAGTTTTCTAGGCTTGGCCGGATACTACCGAAGGTTCATAGAAGGATTCTCTAAGATAGCCCGGCCAATGACACAACTACTCAAAAAGGAAAAGAAGTTTGCGTGGTCAGAACAGTGTCAGAAAAGCTTCGAGCAGCTCAAGGAAAAGCTGACCTCGGCACCTGTTCTAGTCCTTCCTGACATCAGGAAAGACTTTGTCATCTACTGTGATGCATCAAGGCAAGGGTTAGGAGGAGTACTAATGCAGGACGGAAAGGTTGTGGCCTATGCGTCGCGACAATTACGACCGCATGAAGAAAACTATCCTACCCATGACCTAGAACTTGCAGCCGTGGTTCACGCGCTGAAAATTTGGAGACATTATCTGATAGGGAACCACTGTGATATCTACACCGACCACAAGAGTCTAAAGTATATCTTTACTCAGTCAGACCTCAACTTGAGGCAAAGACGGTGGTTGGAATTAATCAAGGATTATGACTTGGAGGTTCACTATCACCCTGGCAAGGCCAACGTCGTGGCTGACGCGTTGAGTCGGAAGAGCCATTGCAATCATCTCGAGGTGAAAGAGATGGCTCCTGAGCTCAAAGAGGAAATGGCCCGGCTAAACCTATGCATAGTACCTCATGGACCGATAAACACCTTGGACATTCAACCTCTTTTGAGGGCCCAAATTGAAGAAGCCCAGAAGGACAACCAGGAAGTCCAAGAGGTGAAGGAACGTTTAGCGGTAGGCTCTGCAAAGGAATTTTCTACCGACGAGAAGGATGTCCTGTGGTACAAAAAGAGGATCTACGTACCTGAACAGGGTGGGCTGAGAGGTTTAATCCTAAAGGAAGCTCACGAATCGGCATACTCATTGCACCCCGGAAGTACCAAGATGTACCAGGATTTGAAGGAAGGATACTGGTGGCCCAATATGAAGAGAGATGTGGCAGAGTACGTAGCGCTCTGCGACGTTTGTCAGAAGGTGAAGGCTGAGCACCAGAGACCAGCAGGTTTGCTGCAACCCCTTAAGATTCCCGAATGGAAATGGGATGAGATAGGTATGGATTTTATTGTGGGGTTGCCCAAGACTGCAACCGGATATGATTCCATCTGGGTGATCGTAGATCGACTCACCAAGACGGCAAGATTCATTCCCGTTAAGACAAACTATAGTAGTGCCAAGCTGGCCGAATTATATATGGCCAGGATAGTATGTCTTCACGGTGTACCTAAGAAAATCATATCTGATCGAGGCACCCAGTTTACCTCTCATTTCTGGGAGAAAGTGCATGAAGCCCTAGGGAGTTACCTTGCGTTCAGCACAGCCTATCACCCACAGACCGATGGCCAGACAGAGAGAACCAATCAGGTCCTAGAGGACATGTTGAGAGCTTGCGCATTGGATTTTAGCAAAGACTGGGAGAGGTGTTTGCCCTACGCCGAATTCTCCTACAACAACAGCTTTCAAGCAAGCCTGAAGATGTCGCCCAACGAAGCGTTGTTTGGTCGACGATGTCGAACCCCGCTGATGTGGTCCGAGACAGGAGAACGTGCAGTATTTGGACCGGACATTATCAGAGAAGCCGAAGAAAAGGTTCGTCTGATTCGGGACCGTTTAAAAGTAGCACAGTCTCGGCAAAAGAGCTACGCGGACACCCGAAGGAGAAACCTAGAGTTTAAGGAGGGAGATTACGTTTATCTAAAGGTTTCGCCAATGAGGGGAACGAAAAGGTTTAAGGTTAAAGGAAAACTAGCGCCAAGATATGTGGGACCTTTTCAAATCCTCGCTAGACGAGGAGAAGTTGCCTACCAGCTACAGCTACCTGAAACCATCGCCGATGTGCACCCCGTCTTCCATGTGTCCCAATTGAAGAAATGTCTACGGGTACCGGAAGAACAAGCTCCGCTGGAGGAGATTCACATTAGCAACGATCTCACATATCCAGAACACCCGATTCGGATTTTGGACGAAGCGGAAAAGGGAACTAGGACCAAAACGTGGCGCATGTACAAGGTACAATGGAGTAATCACACTGAGGATGAAGCCACTTGGGAGAGCGAAGAGTTCCTGAAGACGGAATACCCTTATCTGTTCGAGAACCGGTAAGAAATCTCGGGACGAGATTTATTTAAGGGGGGTAGGTTTGTAACATCCTGAAAATTCGACCAATAAAACAAAACCCTAAAAATATGGATTTTCAAAAAACTTTTTTTAAATTAAATTGCATCATGCCGATTTTATTCGCATATTCTATTTGATTCGGTTTTGAAGTTCAATAATCGAGTGCGGTGAATAATTAATCGCTTATGATCCTAAAAGTAAATTGGTAGACTATATATAATTTAAAACAAAAATTAAAGGTGGATTGAAGTGAATAAAATATTATTACAAATATATTTGAGTTGATTAAATCTAAGTGCCGTAGAATAAAAACTAACACTAATTAAAAATTCGAGTAAACAAATGAAATTATGATTTAAATTAATTTAGGGTGAATACAATAATTGGAACAACACACAAACGAATAAAAATCAATTTTACAACAATTAGAAATTGCAAAATTAAATTAAATGGAAAATGGGCTGAAAATCGGGAAAATTGGGAAATCGCACTGTTCATCGCCCGCCAACTGTTCGACCGGGTCCCCAGACCCAGCGCCCCTGCCCTCGCGCGCGCGCGTCGCCGTCGCCATGCCGTTTCGCCTCCCCATCTCGTCGCCGTCGTCCTGAGGCCGCGCCACACGGTCATCACGTCGTCGCCCCGCGCGCCGCCCCCGAGCCCGCGTCGCCGTCCCGCGCCGCACGGGCCGCTGCCGGCCGGAGCCCTAGCCGCCGCGCCCTCGTCGCCATGCCGCGCAGCCTCCCCGACCCGCGCGCCGTGCCGCCCCGCCTCCCCGTTCCATCCCATCGCCATCACCGCTGCCGTCGCATCGTCATCACCATCATCACATCGTCGCCCCGCGCGCCGCCCTCGAGCCCCGCGCATCGTTCCCCATCGCCGCGCCGCACACGTCGTCGTCACCGAGCCCGAGCCAGCCGCTGCCGTCGCATCGTCGTCACTTCACGCCGCGCCGCACGCGTTGTCGTCATCCTCGACCCGCCGCCCGTCCCGCACGCTGCACGGCCTTGCCCTCCTCGAGCCGCTCGACCTCCCCGTCCCCGCACGTCGCCCTGTCGTCGTCCTGTGCCGCCGCACGCCGCCCATACCTTTTTCCCCTTTTTCTTTCCCGCGCCGCCGCCACACCACCCGCACGTCGCCTTGTTCCCCACTTGCAGCCGCGCCGCACGCATCGACCGCCCGCACGTCGCCCTCCCCCTTGCCGCCGCGCCGCACGCCCGCTGCCCCCTCACCTCGCGCCCCGCGCACCGTCGCACGTCGTCATTGACGCTGCCGCCGCCCTCCCCTTCCTTTTTCCCCCCTTCCTCCCCTATAAAATCCCGGCTTCCCTTCCCTTCTCCTCCATCCCACACCCATCCCCATCCATTTCCCAATCTTCCCCGCCCTCTTCCCCTTCTCCACCGAGCCATCACCGTGCCGCCGCGTCGCCGGATTCGAGCCGCCGCACCGAAGCCTTGAGCCGCCGTGCGCCGTCGCCTCAAGGCAAGCCCGCCGCGCATCGCCACCAACGCCGCCGCCGCCGTGGTAAGTCGCCGCATACCCCTTGCGCCGTCGCCGTCGCCGTTGTCGTCGGGTAGGTAGGGAGCGCGGGGGAGAAAGGGAGAGCCGAGGGAGAAGAGAGAAGAAAAAAAGAAGAGAGGAAGGGAGGAAGAAGCCGGGGGAGGAAAGGAAAAAGGAGAGAGAGAGAGAGAGGGAAAAAGAAGAGAAAACAGAGAGAGAGAGAGGGAGAGAAAACAGAGAGAGAGAGAGAAAGAGAGAAAAAGAAGAAAAAGAAAAAGAAAAAGAAAAGAAAAAGGAAAGAAAAAAGAAAATAAGTAAATAGGAATTAGGGATAAAATAGGAGGTTTAGAAAATTTAAAATAAATTAGAATCCAATTAGAGACTAATATTGATCATAGAATTGCAAGGTTTAAATATAATTTGTTCTCGATGAATTCTTTAAGAAATCAATTCGCGGAGATAATTTAGATATAAATTAAATGCCTAAAACAATTAGATAAAATCTTATAGATTTTTATAGGGGATAACTTCTATAATTAATCGATTCACAATGGAAGTTCGGATTTAATTAAATAAGGATTTTAGACACGTAATATATTTAATCATAAGAGTAAATTAAATCATTTAATATTTGGATTCCGTACAATATTTAACTCGCAGTATAAATTTCTAATCCGTTATTTGAATACGATGCTCGGGGTAGGTTAAATTAAGAACTTATAATAACAAATTATTTGCACCGTAAAAATAATTTAGGAGGTAAATATAAATCAAAATTGGGTTGGCCCTAATTCGCGAACGATAAAGTTAATAAAAAGAATCGATTTCCGCATTCGAGTTTTATTTGAATTTATTTGGATCTTTATTTGAATTCTGACCGAATTCAAATCAATTTCGCACGTAACTATAGAGTCCGAGGGAGTTGCTGACCCAGGTGAAGGACAAGACCCGCAAGACCCTGAGCAAGGCAAGTCATCACTATCCCTTGAGCATATTGATCCCAATTGCGAAATTATTTTGTTTACAAATAAAATTGCATGCAATAATATACATCCCACTTGTGAATAAGCCATGCCTTGATGATTGTTTGCCTATTAATTCCTTTGTAACCATGTTTACGTATGAGTCCATAGTCAATTATGACAAGTGCTTAGCAATGCTACTCTAGAACTGTGCATACTCATATTTATCAAAATGCTGAATGCTTGGGCAATTACCTTTGGGAAGGTAATTGAGAAACGGCATGTGGAGGCATGAGCGCCACAGTGCCATGATGTTGATGACATGATTTGTGAAAAGAAAAATAAAATCAAACAAATGTTTTTCGACTGGGGCGGACGGAGGATTTGGGTGGTATCCGGGAAAGGCAAGTACCGTCCCCAGTCAATTAAGGACCGAGCCATGAAGTTAAGCATGAAACGACTCCCGTACAACCGCACTTCTCGTATGGGTATAGACCTAGCGGAATAGATAGCTGAGCAGAGGCAGTATCCTTGCATAGTGGTTTCTTGATGTGTGAGGCAGGGGCTCTACGGTGGGGCAGCCATTGGTAGAACCGAGGGGCGGTGTCTACAGTGGTGTCGCCATCGGTAGGACTGCCATGTGAGAATTTAAACCTAATTAACTTAATGCATGTGTGAGTTCTTCTCCCCCGGGTGCGCCAGAACTCCTCACACTGCTAGAAAAGGACGCATAGAGTGCATGAGGATGACAAGTTCATGGAGCGGGTACTGCCAATGCGAGGTTATCGAAAAGCTTTGCCGTGACGCGTCTCATGTGTTGGGACGAGGCTCATGTGTTGGGCAGTCGCGGAGTGCGGGTAAAGTGTACATCCACTGCAGTGTGAGTAAACCCAATCTATTCGAATAGCCGTGCTCGCGGTTATTGAGCACCGGGACGTGTATTACACTTGGCTAGACTCTGAATTCTTAACTTGTGTGGGTTGGGATATTGCATGATGATTTATATGCTGTTGGAACCACCTCCCGAGAGTAGGGATGTGGATGTCCTCAGAAAACCATGACGACTCAATGGCGGGAAGCCATCCTTGGGATCACAATGGATGGTGGACAGAACCGTCGTTGTTTAATGTGAATACTGGTATTAAAACTTGATCAGTCTATGCTAGGTCTTAGGTTTGTGAAAAGAATTATAAAACTTGCTTTACGCAAAAGAGCCATAACAATCCTTCAAAATTTCCCTGTCATGTGCATTGTTGCTGTGATGACTTGTTGAGTACGGTTGGTACTCACCCTTGCTATATATATAAACTTAACCAGAAGCTGGAGATGAAGCGTCCGAAGATCCCTATGCCTATTATCAGGAGGGAGACGAAGACGATGGGGTCCAATAGGTCTTAGATACGGTCGTTGCCTGTGGCAATGGCGTGCCGCTGCCTCCATTTTTCCGCTGCCTTACCTCATTCTGATTTTGGTTGTATTCCGGACCATTCGGTCCGATGATTTAAGACAATGCCTGCGGGCTTTGATGTAATAATTCGTCTTAAGACATTCGTGTATGAGTACTCGATGCTTCAGCTATGGATTCGTGTGTACCAGACTACTTGATCCAGGGAAATGGTACTGAATACACGACTGATTCCTGTTATAAAAACGGGGGTCCACAGTCAGCTAACATCAATGTACAATTGTGACTACAACAGAAGGATAAGCTACATGCTTAGGGGCACATCAACACAAGCGTGAGGATTATATCTTAATTTTGGACTTGTTCCAGATACATTCAACATGGATTCATGGTCATGAGTCGATTTCTCAAGCTCAAACGATTAGACTATTCATTATTCCCCACGAGGGACATCAGCTGAGTGCTTGCACTAGTCGGGATTCAATTATCACATCTACTTTGGTATTCTTCATGAGGGATAATTACGCGATCTACATCACCCAGTATATTCATCACTTGGGATCATATTAATTGGTGTGTTCTATACGTCATATTTTAAGGGTATTGGTAGATATATTTTAGGTCTTGCCTAATATGTCTGCAGCCCATATTTTCAGGTGTGGCCTGTCACGTTCTTTTAGGGACTTAGGCATTTTTTTGCTTAGGCAAAAGTGCGCGTGATTAAGTGTCCAATACCTTAAAATCCTTTTATACCGCAGTTACTCAACTTTTTAGGAGTTGGTACAATACATTTTAAAAGGTGCCGAACAGTGAAGCTTTATATAGCTACCCCGCTGACTTTTTATATAGTCAAGGCACTGTTTGGTTTTATAAAGCAATTGATTGGATACAATATCGTTGTTTTTTCGCCACGTAAGTGTGTATTTTTATTAACCAATATTATGGCTTAGGCTGATTATATATTATGGTCATTTTCCAGGCGGTTGGTAAATCCTTTATGAGTTTATTTACTTGGATTTTTCACCACATGTGCCATACATTTCCAGGTGTGGTAAAACCATATGTCTTTTAGGGACTTAAGCACATCTGTTAAAGCAGTGTGCGCATGGTGTGTGCCCAATACTTTGGAAATTTCTATATTCACAACATACAACCTTCTTTATAGCTATTCTGCTATGTGAATCTTCAATGATGAAGTCAACTTTAGGTTGCACGCATCATATTTTACAAAGCAGTCGGTATATCACTTGGATCATGTTATTCGGGGATGCACACTACATATGCCATATATTAATATCAAGTCACTTGGTTGACTATAATTATCGAAAACCACTCAGTTGGTTGGATTATTTACTCCTTAAATATATGTTCAGTTTGTTCAACTAACCACATAGTCGGGGGCTACACCTATTAGGTGCATCTAGTCGATGCACCTAAGATTACATTTAATTATTTCTCAGCCCTCCACAGTCTTCAGATTTGGTAAAAGTACTTGGGAGATCTTGGCGAAGATGATTGAAGTACTCGGCTTTGGAGTAATCTAGTTTGAGAGAAGATTATCTTTTTGACAGTAAAGGTCTCAGGGGCTACTGTGGAGATTATGGGTACCCCATAGACATACGGCATGGTTATCCGACTGGTTATAGGGGATAACTTATATCTATGAAATATGTAACGGATCATGACTTGGGTATTATGTTTTCTTGTATATTATGGAATGGCCTAAAGTCCTGGTTTGATAATATTGTAAAGTAGATTTAGGAAACCGATACCGTATTGGTTAAGGTTTCTATCTTGTAATCTTACCCCCCCTCTTATATAAGGTGGGCAGGAAGCCCTCTAGAGTGCATGTGACACAACTAGTTCATTAGATCAATATACACCCAGCGGATTCAAATCCCCAAACAGGAGTAGGGTATTACCTCTCATCGAGAGGGCCTGAACCTGTCTAAATGCTTGTCTCCGCATCCATCCACTTTTAGGTCTCGTGCGCTACCTCTTTTATTATTGCCGAATTCTTGTTTCGGCAGTTGGCGCGCAAGGTGGGGGTGCGTCGAGTTTACCGTCGACGAGTGCGATGGAACAAATCTCAGAAGTTGTCGGCCTTGTCGTTGCTTTAGGCCGGGAAGTTCAATCCCGACGGGTTCGATGAATGCAATCTCTCTCACCGCCGAGTTCTTTCCTTGATCAGTTTCCATGAAGAGCACTGCAGCGATCAGCATCCAGTTTAATTTGTCTGGCGAGATCAAACTATCAAGCAACAGATCAATTCCCAAGCATCGACGTCTTTTCTTGTCAACATCAAAACTCCTGGCGATATCCAATTTTTAGCGTGTTTGCTTGAATCGGAGTCGACGTGGAATCAGCCGACCCAATTGATTGGAGCAATTATCTTGAAGTGTTGCACTGTCCCGTATGCATGTATGGCTCGTGCATGTACATGTATGCATACTCGCCAAGAAGTCATCACCGAGTAACAGGAGCGCTCAAACAAATATGCATGCATTGGTTGATATGCTACAAGAGTAATAATATAATCGTGTAACGATGCATGAGCTGGATACTACGAACTATTCCGAATAGCTAAGTCGCTTTATTTTCTCATTTATTTTATATTCTCATCTGAGTTATATTTTATATGCTCTTGTCTTTTTGACAAGATTAATCTACTTATTGCTTTCTTTGGCATGTAAGTGTACGACAATCAAGATCAATCGGTCATCCGTGGCTGGGCGAGATGGTCGTTGACCTACTGTCATGCACATGTATCACCTACGTGGGATTCACAGTAGCATGTATGGATCAACGCGCGCCGTCGACATGATCATCCATGCCGTCAGGATTTTTGCATGAATTTGTCAAGGGCTGTGTGCTGCCACCATCGCTATTGATGGGCGTCCTCATCGTCACCACCGGCTCACCTCGTCCGTAACTGATTGGTGTTCTCGCCATCACGGTTGAATGGTCACACCACCGTTGATAAGTGTCATCATCTTCACCGACCGGCCATCTTGTCCGGCGCCAACTGGTGTGTTTGCCTATATGGTTGGTTGGTCACACCACCATTCATGGGCGTCCATGTCTTCACCGACCGGCTTGCCTTCGCCGCCACCGACTGGTGTCTCCATCTACATGGCTGGCCTATTATGCCGTCGTTGTTGGGCGTCTACGACTTCACCGCCGGCCTGCCTCCGTCACCGCCGACTGGTGTCCTCGCCTATACGGTTGGTTGGTCACACCACCGTTCATGGGCGTTCACGTCTTCACCGATCGGCATGCCTTCGCCGCCGCCGACTGGTGTCTCCGTCTACACGGCTGGCCTATTATGCCGCTGTTATTGGGCGTCTATGACTTCATCGCCGGCCTGCCTCCGTCGCCGCCGACTGGTGTCCTCGCCTATACGGTTGGTTGGTCACACCGTCATCCATGGGCGTCCACGTCTTCACCAACCGGCTTGCCTTCGTTGCCGCCGATTGGTATCTCCGCCTATACGGCTGGCCTATTATGCCGCCGTTGTTGGGCGTCTACGACTTCACCACCGGCTTGCCTTCGCCACCGTCGACTGGTGTCCTCGCCTACACAGTTGGTTGGTCACACCACCGTTGATGGACATTTATTTACCTACACCGCTGGTTGCCTCAGCCGCTTACACCGTTGGTGCTTTCATTGCCATTGATGGACGACTTTGTTCTCACATCGACTACCTCCGCCGTCACTAGCGGGAATACTAAAAAGCTAAGTCTTTGTTAGTTCTATTCTTTATATGTATTTTCCTTTTCCTCTGCCTCACTACATCAATTGGTTCGCCATTGACTAGTGAGTCGGGGGCTAAAGATGTTATATCATATTTTTTCAACAATTTTCATATATCTATCTTGATTGCTTGCGACATAATCTGAGTAAAATAAAGTGCCTATCGAGTTATGGAGCTCTTTTTCCCTATGCTTTCCGTTTTGTTTGTTGATGGATAGTTGCCTTTAGACCGATCCCTAGCACCCGGGGGCTCGTTGGATGGACCAAGTAACGCAAGGTGCTAAGTATTACTCGGAAGAAATCAAAAGCATAGAGATAAGATAATTTATTTTCTGCTCTTAACAATTGCAAAAGTACCCAAGTAGTAAATTCTGATCCGTGAAACTTTGTTCCATTAATGACGAACTCATGTCACTTATTTGCATGTCTGGGAAGTGCCTCCGCCGACTCCCGATGCGTGGGAGCAATGACTAGTCGGGCAAAGTGTTTAAACGTAAGGAGTCATCGGTTCGGGGAAATCAAAATTGACAAGAGAAGAAATACATATTTATAAACATTTTAAAATTCTAGAATTTTAAACATTTTAAAATTCTTGAATTTTTCTCGAGTATTATATTTACATCAGATACTACTCATCCTATATGTTTGTTCTGTAGGATCCAGATCCAGATATGCATAAAAGGGATTTATGGCTTTAAGCTTATCTCCTACGCTCCAGGAATGGATCAGTCAGAATCACCACCGGCTTGCCGTTGTCGCCGCCGACTAGTGTCCTCGCCTATACGGTTGGGTAGTCACACCGCCATTGTTGGGCGTCGTTGTCTTCACCGACCGGCTGCCTCGTCCGCTGCTGACTGGTGTCTTCGCCTATACGGTTGGTTGGTCACACCACTGTTGTTGAGCGTCTACGTCTTCACCGCTGGCTTGCCTTCTCCATCGCCGACTAGTGTCTCTGCCTGCAGGGCTGGCCTATTATGCCGCCGTTGTTGGGCGTCCACGCCTGCACCGATCGGCCGCCTCGTCCGTTGTCACGTCCCAAAATGACACTAAAATATATCCTTTAAATTGCGCCAAAAATAATTAAAAATCCTTGTGAAAGCCTCCAAAAATTAAAATGTGCAAAGTAAAAGTCAAATAAGGCTTGGAGGATTTTTGTATATTTCCTAAAAGCCTAAAATGTGTAAATAAATTTTAGTGGAATTTTCAGAGCACAAATAATAATTTTTAAGAAATAAACAAAGTTGAAAAGAATTTATAAAAAGAAAAACCCTAAAAATCTCTCTCCCCTCGGATGGGCCGAATTCGGCCCATCTCCCTTCCTCCCTCTCTCCTCTCCCCGCGGCCCATCCGGCCTCTCCCCGCGCGCGCGCCGCTGACGGGCGGGCCCGCCCGCCACCCTCGCTGACGGGTGGGGCCCACCCGTCATCCCCTTCCTCTCACCGCTTCCGCCGCCCCGCCCGTGCCTAGCGCCGCCGCCGCCGCGAATCACGCCGTCTCCGGCCGTTCCCGCGTGCAATTAAGTGGGGGGAATTATTCCCCGCGATTCCCTCCCCCTTTCCCCCCATTTTCCCCTCTCTCTCTCGCATTCAAACGGCCGGATTCGCTCCCGCTAATCTCGCCGGTGCCATTGATGGAGCCCGAGGACGCCGCGCCGGTTTCCTTCCCCTCCGGCCGCCCTCTCCCCCTCCCAACCCTATTTAAACCCTCCCCGCACCTCCCCCGTCCGTTTCCGCCACTCCTCGCACTTTCTCCCCGCCGGAATCGAGCTCGCGCCGTTGTCCTTTCTCTCCTCCGTCGCCGACGACCTCCGGCCGGCCCTCTCCGCTCGCCGGGACCGTCTCCCGCTTCGGCGTCGCCTTCTCCGGCTTCGCCGCATCGCCGCCGACCCCGTCCACCACCTCGCCGAGCTCGCCGACCGCCGGAGCGCCGTCGTCCCCGTCGACCCGATCCGCGCCACCGCCTTCCTCTGCTTCGGCCGCCTCCTTTGTCGTCGCCGTCGACTCGGGGTGAGCCGTGGACCGCCGTCTCTTTTCCCCCTTCCCTTCCCCTCTCTCGGCCGACGCTCCGCCGTGCCTATGGCCGCCGCCGGCGACCATAGCGGCGCGGGCGCCGCCTCCCGCTGGCCGTGCCATCGTGGCCGCCTCCCGGCGCGCCGTGCGGCTGCCGCGTGGGGCCCGGCCGTCAGCCCATGCCCTCGGGTGCGGCTGATGCGTGGGGCCGACGGCGCCGGCCAGTGCGAGCCGGGTGCACCCGGTCCACCGTGGACCGTGAGGCTGCCGCGTGGGCCCCACTCCCGTGGACCCGGTCCGCGCGCCCCCTCCCCTCGGCTGACGCAATAAACCCTATTTTTAATTAAAATTTAAATGAAGAAATTCGCAAATATTCACATTAAGAGCATATAAAGTTCAAATGGCCATATCTTGGCCATTTGAACTCGGAATTGGACCGTTCAAGTCTCTAATTTTTCCTTAAGAAGTCAAAAACCCATTTTTGTGCTTTGTTCCTGCTTGTTATATGGAGTTTATTAGAGTAAAAGCCTTTTTCGTTTCCGTTGGTCGTGTAGACGCTGCAGCTTCGGAAGATCCGCTCTACGTGGAGGTTGAAGCCGACGTTTGGGAAAGCGAGCAAGGCAAGTCACATCATCCTTGAACATATTGAATCCCAGTTTATAAAATTATATTGATTTAAATTAATGCATTATCGCTTTATTTAAATTCCCGCGTTATCACTGTTTTGTTTAGCCATGCCTATTTACCTTTGTTATGACCTTATTATTATTGTTATTGTTATTGTTACCTTGTTCACCCTAGAATAAACAAAACCCCAACTAGTGGATACTCTATTCATGGTACCACTAGTATGAATTTAGGTAGATGCTTCGCTGTTTAATTAGGCAACATTAGGTGGTTTTACAACTCTAGACTTTGGGAATATTCATATCACTTGGACATCATGGAATGGTTGGATAATTGTGGAATTGGATTCACACCTCCCCCTCTATTCAAAACCCTCAAAATGGTTTTAGGCTGGGCTCGGGGTGCATGGTTTTGATAGTAGCACCTCGGCCACATAAGGACCGGTCTTCGGGCCTCTGTTGCAAAGCACTACCGTACTTCCACATGTCTAGTGGGTAAGGCTTAGTTTGTGGATCAGCCTGGTTATATACAAAAGTACACGGATGGAGATGGACGAAGTCGGGGGTCGATGGACATCTCTAGGACAAATGAAGGCTACACGAGCTGCGGCCCGGTAGTCGAGATGTCATGGCACAGGGCTGGTGTCCTGCTGCTAGGGGCTCAATCCTGCCTGCCTGTCCCGGGGGTTCCGGCCGTAGGCGGGGCTGGGTCGGTACTCTTGTTTATGGCTAGGATGGGTTGGGAACTATGTCACGTCTTCCGTCTGTATACTGTGGTGGTATGTGGCACGTGGTTACACGTGAGGAAGATGTGTCTTGTGGGTAAAGATGTACACCTCTGATCAGAGTATAATCTATTCGAATAGCCGCGCCCTCGGTTATGGGCAAGCCTAGCAATGTACCCAAGTTAGTGTTTTAATTCTTAAAACCTGCTTAACAACTAAAATATGGAATGGTTGGCCTGGGTTGGCTTGGGACAAGCTGGGACCCAGGGTCGGGTTGCCAGTTCGGTCTGAATCATCGTAGGCCTTGGGTTAAGGCAGGTTCGTGTGGGTTCACGGCCTTGATTAATAATACTGTATAGCTCTAGGATCGTATTTACAAAATTGCTTTGAGCAACCAAGTGTCTTTTAATGCTATTTACGGCAAACCCTAACCCGCAATATTACAACTCCCTTGTACTCCTTTGCATTTATTCTGCAATTGTGGGTGTGTCTTGTTGAGTACGGTGGTTGTACTCAGTCTTGCTCAATTTTTCCCAAACCCAGAAGAGGAGTTCCCGGAAGATGAAGGCTTCGGTGTCTAGCTCGTGCCTGCCGTCAAGCGCCTGTGGTCGTTGCCCTAGTCTTCCGCTGTTTTTCGTTTGTCTTCTTGTGTGCTGGGCCTTCGTCGCCCATGTAATAAATTAACTATTTACGCTTCCGCTTGTTAAACTCTGAATTGTATCAACTTTTGGTGTACCTTGCCTCCTGGGACAAAGAATAATGCACGCACGTAAGGAATTCCTGTTGGGTTAATTCCGGTCGTGACATCCGTCACCGACTGGTGTTTTCGCCTATACGATTGGTTGGTCACACCACCGTTATTAGGCGTCTACGTCTTCACCGCCGGCTTACCTTCACCGCCGCCGACTGGTGTCTTCGCCTGCACGGCTAGCCTATTATGCCACCGTTGTTGGGTGTCTACGTCTTCACCGGCCGGTCGCCTCATCCGTCGCCGACTGGAGTTTTCGCCTATACGGTTGGTTGGTCACACCACCGTTGTTGGGCATCTACGTCTTCACCACCGGCTTGCCTTCGCCGCTGCCGACTAGTGTTTCCGCCTGCACGGCTGGCCTATTGTGCCGCTGTTGTTGCGTGTCTACGTCTTCACCACCGGTTTGCCTTCGCCGCCGCCGGCTGGTGTGCTCGCCTTCACGGTTGGTTGGTCACACCACCGTTGTTGGGTGTCTATGTCTTGACCATTGGCTTGCCTTTGTCGCCACCGACTGGCGTCTCTACCTGCACGCCTGGCCTATGATGCCACCGTTGTTGGACGTCTACATCTTCACCGACCGGCCACCTCGTATGACGCCAACTGGTGCTATCGCCTCTCTGTCCTGCTGCTTCATTTATCGTCAAAAGCTGATCTTTGAAATGTTGCTTTTCTCTTTTGCTTTTGTTTGTAGATGGCCGGCAACCTCAACCGTCGTGGCCTGGACTTGACTGGCTTTGTTTTGGAGCTGCGGGGCATGTGCGTTGTCCTGGGGTATCCGCATGGAGTGGACTACCAGGGCAAGAAGCTTCCGGAGCAGGACGGTGACGATACAGAGCCCCGCGCCGCTTGGGAGGTCACTGCGGTGATCCTCACTGGCTCTCCCGAGAGGACTTCGTTGGCGGTCACCGCGGGTGGAGATTCTTTCCCCGCCGCTTGCCAGAACGCCGCGCTCCTCGCCATCGGCACTCTTCACCAGCGCTATCCGGACGAGTTGCAGCACTCGCCCTACCGCTACCACCCTCGTCGAGGAGGAGCCCGCGACTACGCCACCTTCAGGGATGCTAGCTCGGAGGATGACGCTACCATCACGCACCTGGCGCGCATGGTGGAGGCGTACGACGCGGCTCGTATCGACTTCCATCAGATGGTGCGTCGTGGCCTGGTCGAGAACAACATGAAGATCCTGGAGCTGTGTCAGGAGAATTTGCAGCTAAAGAAGGACTTGGACGCAGTGGAGGCGCAGCTGTGTCAGCTCAAGATTGCTCAAGGGGAGGTCTGCCGCCCCAAGCGCCACCGCGTTTGCCGCAGCTTGAAGATCACCGCCCGCAAGGGTACCTCCAGGCCTGAGCTTGTTCGTCAGTCCTTGGCGTGGACCTGCTTCGTGGAGACTCCTCGCGCCGAGCCTGCGCCCTCGGTTCCTCAGGAGGAGGGAGCCTCTGGCGTTGGTAGCACGGAGGATGCGTTGTTGCTCACCTTCCGCCCTGGCCCATCGCAGAAGTAGACGGGCAATTAGTAGGCTCGCGCGTGTGTTCTTTTCGTTTGGTTTTCTGCTTGAGTCGTGTGGGGCATGGTTACACCGGTATGTGGTATAACTGTGTCGGAGCCTGTCTTTATTTTATTTGCTTAAGCAACTTGAACCTTAATGAACCTATTTAATAGCAGAAATAAATTCAAGAATTATGGTAGTCGTGGGTGGTTAGTTTTAATAGTCAGCTCTCTGTGTTTGCTGGTTCTGTGTGGGGTTTTCAGATGGTGACAACCAGGAGAAGCGCTGCTACCGGCGAAGGCAACCATCCCGAAGGCAGCAACCCCAACAACCATGGCAGCCCACCTCCACCCCCTCCCCCGCCACCACCACCGCCACCTGACACCAACCCCATCCTCACCCAAATCCTCGCTCAGCAGGCCAACATGATGGCTGCTTTCCTCTACCACATCCAGAATCCACCGCAACACAACGCTCCACCCCCACCACCACCCCCGCAGCACTCTAAGCTTGCCGAATTCCTCCGCATCCGCCCGCCTACCTTCTCTAGCTCCCATAACCCCGTTGATGCTTTGGATTGGTTGCATGCCGTGGGGAAAAAGTTGGATACCGTACAATGCAATGATGAGGAGAAAGTCATCTTCGCCGCCCACCAACTGCAGGGACCCGCATCTCTATGGTGGGACCACTTCCAGGCTACGCAGCCAGAGGGACAGCCTATCACCTGGGCCCACTTCACCGCCACCTTCCAGAGGACCCATGTGCCCGCTGGAGTCATGGCCCTTAAGAAGAAGGAATTTCGGGAGTTGAAGCAAGGCAACCGCTCCGTGATGGAGTATTTGCACGAGTTCAATAACTTGGCCCGGTACGCCCCCGAGGATGTTCGTGAAGATGAGGAGAAGCAGGAGAAGTTCCTGGCAGGGATGGACCCTGAGCTGTCCGTGCATCTGGTCTCCGGAGACTACCCCGATTTCCAGCGCCTGGTGGACAAGAGCATCCGCCTGGAAGCCAAGCACAAGGAATTGGAGTCGCACAAGCGTCGCTTGGCGAATTTCCGCAACCAACAGGGGGCTAACCAAAGGATCCGCTACACCAATCCCTATCCAGGGGGATCCTCCTCGCAGCAGCAGCAGCAGCAGCAGCAGCAACCTCGCCCCGCGCCCCGACCTCAATTCGTGGTGCGCGTCCCACAGCCGCAAAAGCAGCAGAATCAGCAAGGGACCCGTGCACCCCGCCCTCCTGCAACGGCCGTACAGCCTGGACAAGGCCGCAAGGATGCTCAAGGTCAACAGCGTCTGTGCTTCAACTGCTTCGAGCCCGGGCACTTTGCGGATAAATGCCCGAAGCCGAGGCGCCAGCAAGGCCAAGCGCCTCCCCGCCCCAACAACGGTGGTAAGGATGTCACTCGGGGCCGTGTGAACCACGTGACTGCCGAGGATGTGCTGACAACTCCAGACGTCATCGTTGGTACGTTCCTCATTCATTCCATCCCTGCTACCATTTTGTTCGACTCTGGAGCTTCCCACTCGTTTATATCTGTGCCATTCGTGGGGAGAAATCAGCTGGGGGTAGAAAGGCTTAGGAACCCTCTGCTCATCACCACCCCTGGAGGTGTTATGACCACAAAGTATTATAGCCCTGCCGTTTCTATAGAAATCCAGGGAATTCCTTTCCCCTCGGATCTGATTCTGCTAGACACCAAGAACTTGGATGTGATCCTCGGGATGAATTGGTTGGCTCAATTCCAAGGAGTAGTGGATTGCGCAAGGCACACTGTCACTCTGTATCGGGGGCCTAGTCAACCGGTTGTCTTCTTTGCACCCCCAACTTCCGCTGGCAGTTCAGTACTTCATCAGCTAGGATTGCCAGAAATACCCATCGTTAGTGAGTTCGGAGATGTGTTTCCGGAAGAACTACCCGGTATGCCGCCCAAGCGGGAGATCGAGTTCCGGATAGATCTTGCTCCAGGAACCACTCCACTGTACAAGCGACCCTACCGTATGGCAGCAAATGAATTGGCCGAAGTCAAGAAGCAATTGGAAGAGCTGAAAGAAAAGGGGTATATATGGCCGAGCACTTCCCCCTGGGGGGCACCCGTGATTTTTGTGGAGAAGAAGGACAAGACAAAGAGGATGTGTGTTGACTATAGAGCTCTCAATGAAGTCACTATCAAAAATAAGTACCCTCTTCCCCGGATCGATGATCTGTTCGATCAGCTTAAAGGTGCCACTATATTCTCCAAGATTGATCTTCGTTCTGGATATCACCAGTTGCGCATCCGTGAAGAAGACATCCCGAAGACCGCATTCACCATGCGATACGGACTGTATGAATTCACGGTGATGTCGTTCGGTCTGACCAATGCTCCTGCCTTCTTCATGAACTTAATGAACAAAGTGTTTATGGAATACCTGGATAAGTTGGTTGTGGTCTTTATTGACGACATACTGGTGTACTCCCAATCAGAGGAAGACCATCGGCAGCATCTCCGTTTAGTGTTGGGAAAGCTTCGGGAGCACCAATTGTATGCCAAGCTCAGCAAGTGTAAGTTCTGGTTGTCCGAAGTCAAGTTCTTAGGGCACGTGATATCTGCAAAAGGAGTTGCTGTGGATACCGAAACGGTGACCGCCGTCACTGATTGGAAGCAACCCAAGACAGTCACTCAGGTTCGCAGCTTTTTGGGTTTGGCAGGATACTACCGAAGATTCATCGAGAATTTCTCCAAAATTGCCAGACCCATGACGCAGTTGCTGAAGAAGGAAGAAAATTTTGTATGGAGCCCGCAATGTGAGAAAGCATTCCAAACTCTCAAAGAAAAGCTAGTTTCCTCGCATGTGTTAATCTTACCGGATACTCGCAAGGACTTCCTAGTGTATTGTGACGCTTCGCGCCAAGGATTGGGGTGCGTATTAATGCAGGAAGGTCATGTGGTAGCCTATGCCTCACGCCAGCTACGGCCCCATGAAGGCAACTACCCTACCCATGATTTGGAGTTGGCCGCTGTGGTTCATGCTCTAAAAATCTGGCGGCATTATCTCATTGGAAATCGCTGCGAAATATATACCGACCATAAGAGTTTGAAATACATCTTCACTCAGTCGGATCTGAATCTTCGGCAGAGAAGATGGTTAGAGCTCATCAAGGATTATGATGTGGGAATCCACTATCACCCTGGTAAGGCCAACGTGGTCGCAGACGCGCTGAGTCGAAAAAGCCGTTGCAACACTCTTGATGTCCGTGGCATTCCACCGGAGCTTAATCAACAATTGGAAGCCCTGAACCTAAGCATCGTTAGCCATGGATTCTTGGCTACGCTGGAAGCCAAGCCTACCTTGCTCGATCAAATCCGCGAGGCTCAGAAGAATGATCCAGATATGCGTGGGATCCTCAAGAATATGAAACAGGGTAAAGCCACTGGTTTCACAGAAGATGAACATGGAACCCTATGGAACGGAAATCGTGTATGCGTTCCGGACGACAAGGAACTTAAACAGCTGATACTTCAGGAAGCTCACGAAAGTCCTTATTCCATCCACCCTGGCAGCACGAAGATGTACTTGGACTTGAAAGAGAAATATTGGTGGGTTAGTATGAAGCGGGAAATTGCAGAGTTCGTGGCCCTTTGTGATGTGTGCCAGCGTGTCAAAGCAGAGCACCAACGACCGGCCGGACTCCTCCAACCATTACAAGTACCAGAATGGAAATGAGATGAAATTGGGATGGATTTCATCACCGGACTTCCAAAAACCCAAGGCGGATATGATTCTATATGGGTAGTCGTGGATCGACTAACCAAGGTGGCTCGGTTTATTCCTGTGAAGACCACCTATGGAGGGAACAAATTAGCTGAACTCTACTTCGCTAGGATCGTGAGTCTCCATGGCGTTCCTAAGAAAATTGTATCTGATAGGGGAAGCCAATTCACCTCTCACTTCTGGAAGAAGCTCCAAGAAGAGTTGGGTACCCGACTAAATTTCAGCACCGCGTATCACCCGCAAACCGATGGGCAGACCGAGCGTCTGAATCAGGTCCTAGAAGACATGCTCCGTGCCTGTGTTCTAGATTTTGGGAAGGCCTGGGATAAGAGTCTCCCCTATGCCGAGTTCTCCTACAATAACAGCTACCAAGCTAGCATAAAAATGGCACCCTATGAAGCGTTGTATGGCCGCAAATGCCAAACACCGCTATTGTGGGACCAAGTCGGGGAAAGCCAAGTGTTCGGGACTGATATCCTGAGAGAAGCGGAAGCTAAAGTCAGAACCATTCGGGATAATCTAAAGGTGGCACAGTCCCGGCAGAAGAGTTATGCAGATAACCGACGCCGTAACCTGGAATTCGCAGTGGACGATTTTGTGTACCTTCGGGTCACGCCATTGCAGGGTGTACACAGGTTCCAGACGAAAGGGAAGCTTGCACCTAGGTTTGTGGGACCTTTCCGCATCATGGCTTGACGCGGAGAAGTCGCTTACCAGTTGGAGCTGCCCGCATCCTTGGGCAATGTGCATGATGTGTTCCATGTGTCGCAACTCAAGAAATGTCTTCGAGTGCCGTCCGAGCAGGCCGATTCGGAGCAGATTGAGGTTCGCGAAGACTTGACCTACGTGGAGAGACCAGTGAAAATCCTGGATACCATGGAGCGTAGGACCAGGAACCGGGTAATCCGTTTTTGCAAGATCCAATGGAGCAACCATGCCGAGGAAGAAGCTACTTGGGAACGTGAAGACGAGCTGAAGGCAGCCCATCCCGATCTCTTCGCCAGTTCTTCCGAATCTCGGGGTCGAGATTCCGTTTAAGGGGGGTAGGTTTGTCACGTCCCAAAATGACCCTAAAATATATCCTTTAAATTACGCCTAGAATAATTAAAAATCCTTGTGAAAGCCTCCAAAAAGTAAAATGTGCAAAGTAAAAGTCAAATAAGGCTTGGAGGATTTTTGTATATTTCCTAAAAGCCTAAAATGTGTAAATAAATTTTAGTGGAATTTTCAGAGCACAAATAATAATTTTTAAGAAATAAACAAAGTTGAAAAGATTTTATAAAAAGAAAAACCCTAAAAATCACTCTCCCCTCGGATGGGCCGAATTCGGCCCATCTCCCTTCCTCCCTCTCTCCTCTCCCCGCGGCCCATCCGGCCTCTCCCCGCGCGCGCGCCGCTGACGGGCGGGCCCGCCCGCCACCTTCGCTGATGGGTGGGGCCCACCCGTCATCCCCTTCCTCTCGCCGCTTCCGCCGCCCCGCCCACGCCTAGCGCCGCCGCCGCCGCGAATCCCGCCATCTCCGGCCGTTCCCGCGTGCAATTAAGTGGGGGGAATTATTCCCCGAGATTCCCTCCCCCTTTCCCCCCATTTTCCCCTCTCTCTCTCGCATTCCAACGGCCGGATTCGCTCCCGCTAATCTCGCCGGCGCCATTGATGGAGCCCGAGGACGCCGCGCCGGTTTCCTTCCCCTCCGGCCTCCCTCTCCCCCTCCCAACCCTATTTAAACCCTCCCCGCACCTCCCCCGTCCGTTTCCGCCACTCCTCGCCCTTTCTCCCCGCCGGAATCGAGCTCGCGCCGTCGTCCTTTCTCTCCTCCGTCGCCGACGACCTCCGGCCGGCCCTCTCCGCTCGCCGGGACCGTCTCCCGCTTCGGCGTCGCCTTCTCCGGCTTCGCCGCATCGCCGCCGACCCCGTCCACCACCTCGCCGAGCTCGCCGACCGCCGGAGCGCCGTCGTCCCCGTCGACCCGATCCGCGCCACCGCCTTCCTCCGCTTCGGCCGCCTCCTTTGTCGTCACCGTCGACTCGGGGTGAGCCGTGGACCGCCGTCTCTTTTCCCCCTTCCCTTCCCCTCTCTCGGCCGACGCTCCGCCGTGCCTATGGCCGCCACCGGCGACCATAGGGGCGCGGGTGCCGCCTCCCGCCGGCCGTGCCGTCGTGGCCGCCTCCCGGCGCGCCGTGCGGCTGCCGCGTGGGGCCCGACCGTCAGCCGCCCATGCCCTCGGGTGCAGCTCACGCGTGGGGCCCACGGCGCCGGCCGGTGCGAGCCGGGTGTGCCCGGTCCACCGTGGACCGTGAGGCTGCCGCGTGGGCCCCACTCCCGTGGACCCGGTCCGCGCGCCCCCTCCCCTCGGCTGACGCAATAAACCATATTTTTAATTAAAATTTAAATGAAGAAATTCGCAAATATTCACATTAAGAGCATATAAAGTTCAAATGGCCATATCTTGGCCATTTGAACTCGGAATTGGACCGTTCAAGTCTCTAATTTTTCCTTAAGAAGTCAAGAACCCATTTTTGTGCTTTGTTCCTGCTTGTTATATGGTGTTTATTAGAGTAAAAGCCTTTTTCGTTTCCGTTGGTCGTGTAGACGCTGCAGCTTCGGAAGATCCGCTCTACGTGGAGGTTGAAGCCGACGTTTGGGAAAGCGAGCAAGGCAAGTCACATCATCCTTGAACATATTGAATCCCAGTTTATAAAATTATATTGATTTAAATTAATGCATTATCGCTTTATTTAAATTCCCGCGTTATCACTGTTTTGTTTAGCCATGCCTATTTACCTTTGTTATGACCTTATTATTATTGTTATTGTTATTGTTACCTTGTTCACCCTAGAATAAACAAAACCCCAACTAGTGGATACTCTATTCATGGTACCACTAGTATGAATTTAGGTAGATGCTTCGCTGTTTAATTAGGCAACATTAGGTGGTTTTACAACTCTAGACTTTGGGAATATTCATATCACTTGGACATCATGGAATGGTTGGATAATTGTGGAATTGGATTCACACCTCCCCCTCTATTCAAAACCCTCAAAATGGTTTTAGGCTGGGCTCGGGGTGCATGGTTTTGATAGTAGCACCTCGGCCACATAAGGACCGGTCTTCGGGCCTCTGTTGCAAAGCACTACCGTACTTCCACATGTCTAGTGGGTAAGGCTTAGTTTGTGGCTCAGCCTGGTTATAAACAAAAGTACACGGATGGAGATGCACGAAGTCGGGGGTCGATGGACATCTCTAGGACAAATGAAGGCTACACGAGCTGCGGCCCGGTAGTCGAGATGTCATGGCACAGGGCTGGTGTCCTGCTGCTAGGGGCTCAATCCTGCCTGCCTGTCTCGGGGGTTCCGGCCGTAGGCGGGGCTGGGTCGGTACTCTTGTTTATGGCTAGGATGGGTTGGGAACTATGTCACGTCTTCCGTCTGTATACCGTGGTGGTATGTGGCACGTGGTTACACGTGAGGAAGATGTGTCTTGTGGGTAAAGATGTACACCTCTGATCAGAGTATAATCTATTCGAATAGCCGCGCCCTCGGTTATGGGCAAGCCTAGCAATGTACCCAAGTTAGTGTTTTAATTCTTAAAACCTGCTTAACAACTAAAATATGGAATGGTTGGCCTGAGTTGGCTTGGGACGAGCTGGGACCCAGGGTCGGGTTGCCAGTTCGGTCTGAATCATCGTAGGCCTTGGGTTAAGGCAGGTTCGTGTGGGTTCACGGCCTTGATTAATAATACTGTATAGCTCTAGGATCGTATTTACAAAATTGCTTTGAGCAACCAAGTGTCTTTTAATGCTATTTACGGCAAACCCTAACCCCCAATATTACAACTCCCTTGTACTCCTTTGCATTTATTCTGCAATTGTGGGTGTGTCTTGTTGAGTACGGTGGTTGTACTCAGTCTTGCTCAATTTTTCCCAAACCCAGAAGAGGAGTTCCCGGAAGATGAAGGCTTCGGTGTCTAGCTCGTGCCTGCCGTCAAGCGCCTGTGGTCGTCGCCCTAGTCTTCCGCTGTTTTTCGTTTGTCTTCTTGTGTGCTGGGCCTTCGTCGCCCATGTAATAAATTAACTATTTACGCTTCCGCTTGTTAAACTCTGAATTGTATCAACTTTTGGTGTACCTTGCCTCCTGGGACAAGGAATAATGCACGCACGTAAGGAATGCCTATTGGGTTAATTCCGGTCGTGACATCCGTCACCGACTGGTGTTTTCGCCTATACGATTGGTTGGTCACACCACCGTTATTAGGCGTCTACGTCTTCACCGCCGGCTTACCTTCACCGCCGCCGACTGGTGTCTTCGCCTACACGGCTGGCCTATTATGCCGCCGTTGTTGGGTGTCTACGTCTTCACCGGCCGGTCGCCTCATCCGTCGCTGACTGGAGTTTTCGCCTATACGGTTGGTTGGTCACACCACCGTTGTTGGGCATCTACGTCTTCACCACCGGCTTGCCTTCGCCGCTGCCGACTAGTGTTTCCGCCTGCACGGCTGGCCTATTGTGCCGCTGTTGTTGGGTGTCTACGTCTTCACCACCGGTTTGCCTTCGCCGCCGCCGGCTGGTGTGCTCGCCTTCATGGTTGGTTGGTCACACCACCGTTGTTGGGTGTCTATGTCTTGACCATTGGCTTGCCTTTGTCGCCACCGACTGGCGTCTCTACCTGCACACCTGGCCTATGATGCCACCGTTGTTGGACGTCTACATCTTCACCGACCAGCCGCCTCGTATGACGCCAACTGGTGCTATCGTCTTCACGGCTGGCCAAGTCGCCGCCACCGCTAATAGGCGTGATCATCTTCAACGCAAGCTATCTATTTCTGCTGCCGACGAGTTTCTTCACTTAAATGGCTGCATGATTCTGCCAGTGTTGATTGGCCTTATCGTCTTCACCGCCGGTCATCTCGTCTGCTGCTGACTAGTGCCCTCACCTCTACGGCTGGTTTATACCGCTACCACAACTGATGGACGTCATCGTCTTCATTGCTGGCCGCCTTATCTGACGCCGACTAGCTTGTTCGCCTCCACGGCTGCACGTCTCCGTCACCATTGACTGGCGTCATCGTCATCACCGGTTTGCCTTCGCCGCCGCCCATGGTGTCTTCACTTTCATGGCTGGCCTATTTTGCCGCCATTCAAGGACGTCTTCGTTTTCGTCATCATTCTACTTCTTCCATCGCCGACTGGTTATGCCGCCGTCGACTGGTGTTTTTATCTTCACAACTACGCGTCTTCACTACCGGTTTGCTTATCTTATCGCCGACTTGTATTCACTTCATCACGGCTATGCAACTTTGTCACCATGGTGGAGCGACTTCATCTTTATTATCTTCGGCACCGGCAAACTCTATTGCCTCTACTTCGCAAGCTTTGCTACTTCACCATACACGATGTCTACAGCAGCTTTGATATCTTGGCATGCATCACCAAATATGATGCCGTGTTATTTTATTACAACAAGTGGTGTTTTAATCTTCAATATTTCTACTCGGACATCTTCACTCAAGCAATGACTACTCGACGACAAGAAGCTACAGTTCTCGACTCTATGTTCAGTTGTTTCCCAACTAATCAAAGAGTCGGGGGCTACACAAATACAAGACTTTCAAAATTCGACAAGCTTTATGTCAAGACGAAACAATCGACTAATCAGCCAACGAGTTCTATGCAATCTACTTCGGGAATAGAAAGTTTTGCTCCAGAGCAGGCTTTCCACTTCAGCAACTCCAATTATTTTACTGGCAATTTTGGCTTCTCCAAAGTTTCTCAAGTATCAAGTCCAAGATTTCCTGTATGGGAGTTTGGAGTTATCGACCAATCAGCTCAGTTTCGACGAGTTGGACAACAGTTTCTACTTTCTTCCAAGTGAAGCATCTGCAATAGCTACAACACTAATTTTTACTGCTACCTTTATAAATCAAGAGGCGTTGCATCAATCTTCGTCACGCACATGCCAACATTAAGAAAATACTTGAGCATGGTTTTCTTCTCAACAGTTTGATGGATTATTGTCACTGACATCATCACCAGCACCTCTACTTCATCGGCCCTGGCATCTCCGCCGTTGCTAAGGGGTGACTACGTCCTCGTCGTCGGTTGCTTTTATCATCATAGACTTTTATCGCCGACTTGTTATTTCGTCTTCATGGTTGGCCTACTACGCAACTGTCGATGGGAGACCTCATTGTTATCATTGACTACTACACTACTATTCACTGGATCAACGATATCATCATCTTCATCAACATCCTACCTTGCCTCTTTGCCTATGCCTACTCTGCTACTGTTGATGGTCAACTTCGTCATCATAGCCGGCTATCTTTATTGCTGCCAATGGTCATTATCGCCGATTGCATTTGCCATCGCCAATTGTTTTCTTCTTTTGCATGATTGATGGATTTCGCCATTGCTATTGATGAGCGCCTACGTCTTCACCACCGGCTTGCGTCCACCGCCGCCCATGGTTTCTTCGCTTTCACGGCTGGCTTATTATGCCTCTACTGATGGGCGTCTTCGTCTTCTTCACCGAGCGCCTCGTCTGTTATCGACTGATTATTTTGCTGCCATGGCTGCACAACTCTGTCGCCGTTGCTGGGCGCCTTCGTCTTCACTACTGGCTGACATGACTGCTGCCAACTGGTTTCTTCGCCTCCATGGCTATGTGACTTCATCACCTTTGATTGGTGTCATTGTCTTTACCACCACCATCATCTTTGTCAGCTTTGATGGGTGATATCATGTTCATGTTGGTCATTTCATCTCCATGCTGACTGCGTAAGCTACCATCAATGGACAATTGTGATTACAACAGAAGAATAAGCTACATGCTTAGGGGCGATCAACACAAGCGCGAGGATTATATCTTCAATTTGGACTTGTTCCAGATACATTCAACATGGATTCATGGTCATGAGTCGATTTCTCATGCTCAAACGACTGGACTATTCATTATTCCCCACGAGGGACATCAGCTGAGTGTTTGTGCCAGTCGGGATTCTATTATCACATCTACTTTGGTATTCTTCATGAGGGATAATTACGCTTGATCTACAGCATGCGTGATATTCATCACTTCGAATCATATTAATTGGTGTGTTCTATACGTCATATTTTAAGGGTATCGGTAGACATATTTTAGGTCTAGGCCTAATACGTCTGCAGCCCATATTTTCAGGTGTGGCCTGTCACGTTCTTTTAGGGACTTAGGCATTTTTTTTGCTTAGGCAAAGGTGCGGGTGATTAAGTGCCCAATACCTTAAAATCCTTTTATACCGCAGTTACTCAACTTTTTAGGAGTTGGTACAATGCATTTTAAAAAGTGCCGAACAGTGAAGCTTTATATAGCTGCCCCGTTGACTTTTTATATAGTCAAGGCACTGTTTGGTTTTATAAAGCAATTGATTGGATACAATATCGTTGTTTTTTTCGCCACGTAAGTGTGCATTTTTATTGACCAATATTATGGCTTAGGCTGATTATATATTATGGTCATTTTCCAGGCTATTGGTAAATCCTTTATGATTTTATTTACTCGGATTTTTCATCACATGTGCCATACATTTCCAGTGGTAAAACCATGTGTCTTTTAGGTTCTTAAGTACATCTGTTAAAGCAGTGTGCGCATGGTGTGTGTGCCCGATACTTTGGAAATTTCTTTATTCACAACATACAAGCTTCTTTATAGCTGTTCTGCTATGTGAATCTTCAATGATGAAGTCAACTTTAGGTTGCACGCATCATATTTTACAAAGCAGTCGGTATATCACTTGGATCATGTTATTCGGAGATTCACACTGCAGATGCTAGATATTAATATCAAGCCACTTGGTTGACTATAATTATCAAAAACCACTCAGTTGGTTGGATTATTTACTCCTTGACTATATGTTCAGTTTGTTCAACTAACCACATAGTCGGGGACTACATCTATTAGGTGCATCTAGTCGATGCACCTAAGATTACATTTAATTATTTCTCAGCCCTCCACAGTCTTCAGATTTGATAAAAGTACTCGGGAGATCTTGGCAAAGATGATTGAAGCACTCGGCTTTGGAGTAATCTAGTTTGAGAGAAGATTATTTTTTCGACTGTAAAGGTCTCAGGGGCTACTGTGGAGATTATGGGTACCCCATACCCATATGACATAGTTATCCGACTGGTTATAGGGGATAACTTATATCTATGAAATATGTAACGGATCATGGTTTGGGTATTACGTTTCCTTGTATATTATGGAACGGCCTAAAGTCCTGATTTGATAATATTGTAAAGTAGATTTAGGGAACCGATACCGTATTGGTTAAGGTTTCTATCTTGTAATCCTACCCCCATCTTATATAAGGTGGGCAGAAGGCCCTCTAGAGGTCATGTGACACAACCAAATCGTCAGATCAATATACACCCGGCGGATTCAAATCCTCCAACAAGAGTAGGATATTACCTCTCATCGAGAGGGCCTGAATCTGTCTAAATCCTTGTCTCCGTATCCATCCACTTTTTGGTCTCGTGCGCTATCCTCTTTTATTATTGTCGAATTCTTGTTTCGACAGAGGTAGTAATTATTAACCTCCGTAAAACTTAACCGACTCAATGCATGACAATTATCTATAAATATTTAAGCAGTACATTGTTTGTGGTTGAGAAAAATTCACACACACACACACATACGGTATAGATAATATAAACTTTCCTGCGTTGGCCGAGGTTCATAATGGACGAAAAAATCACCCCACACGGAGGGCTTGAAACTGGGAGCCTGGGCAGCAGCCGGGGCAGATGACGGTGCTGCATGACAAGACACCACACGCTTGCTGCTGCTGCGATGCTTAATGCACGCGATGTTGTTATTTCCAGCTGCAGCGGTAGTGCTGGTGGTGTTCATCCGCACGCAGGCAGATGCAGCGGCGGTGGCTGCGAAATGGTGAAAGCACACGCTAAGCGGTGAGCCATAATATTGATCAATCTAGTGTAGCAGTATACTATGTATCGGTCGAGTATATGATCTAGATAGCTCTGCTAATTAATGCTTATAGCAAGTTAAGTTAACCACCCTGCCACCCAGCCTATATATATATAGAGCAATTAATGGACATACTACTTCTGCTAGCTAGCTAGCTATGCAAGGATAATACTCTCTCTCCGTCCCATTTGAAGTAGTTTTCGTATCCAATTTTAATCGTTTGTATTATTTAAATTTGTTTTAAAAAAATGAGACACTTTAAGTCACACATAAAGTAATATTCATGTTTTATGATCTATTAACAATAAAAGTATTAATCATAAAATAGTTTAAAATAAGACGGACGATCAAAGTTGACATCGAAATTTATGACTGCGCTTAAAATTTGACGAAGGAAGTGATTAGAATATGTTGCCCAATTTAGTTAATTCGGCATAGAAACATTAATTTTTGTGGTCTGAAGCCGGTTACGTACGTTACGTCTCATTTTTTTTGTGGGGTTTGAAATTAAATTCTAGTCGTAATTAGCACATAATACTTACCCTGCAGTACGATTGCATGCATTTTACACAACTTTCCTTTGTTTTTCTCTTCACGTGTTTGATTTTTTAGCGGTCGTACGCTGCCGTAAGTTAGCCCTGCAACTGCATACATGCGATGAACCACCAAATCGCAGCATGCGTGCCAAACCTTTCGAAGTTATCCAATTATTGATCTTTCTAGTACAGCATTTGGTCAGTGATCACTGATCTGGTTTTACTTCAGCAGAGATAATTTGCGAGGACGGATAGAAAACGTGTTAATAAACAAATGCCAAGATATATACAAACACAGCACGACAAGAGTTTGTAATTGGCGTACGTACGTACGTTGTTGAACCGGCACCACTGCAGAAACCACCTTTTACGGTGTCGGCTAAATCCCACGATAGCCCCGATTTTTTAAAAAACCAGGATGACTAAAAAGCACTTTTATTCCCGGTTTATAAGTGCAACGGAACTATATAATATTTAGTCGCGGTTCACCTCATGTCAGAGGATATCAGGCCGCCTGGGATCTTTAGTCCTGGTTGCTATTACCAACCGACACTGAATGCACGTTGGCACGCCGACTCAGCCTCCCATCCGTAGTGGCACGGCATTTAGCGCCAGTTGACGTGGCGTTAAGGTGTCTAAGTTTAGCGCCATACGATTTGACCCTGAACAAAAGGTCATTTCTGAAATAAGTTTCGGCCATGGTTTGTTTGTAAAATTATTTTTTGCAAAGGGTCGAATCGTCAAAATTTGTGTAGAACCGGCACCTTTTTAGGTTTGCCGAATAAAAAAAAAAGCCGGCTCGATGCGTCAGCTCGATCGAGCCGAGCAGTCCCTCCAACCACATCCGCAAGAAAAGAATGAACACATCACACAATCACAAAATTTGGCAACATTCATGCATCACACAATCAAATATTCATCAACAAGTTTACATCACTGAATCAAACATCAAACATCATTGGATCATCGAATCAAACATCAACAATGAAGGAGACAGTTGGGGGTGCTCACCTGTGACAGAAGAGACAAGGGAGCCCGTCGGGAGCCCGATGTCGTCGTTGCCGCTGCCTGCCTCCTACCGGATCTGGTGGAGGAGAGGGCTCCGCTGCCGCCGCTGCCTCCCCTCCCGCCGGATCTAGCGGAGGGGAGGTTGCCGCCGCCGCCACCCGTGAGCCACGCCACTTACTACTGCTGCCCCTCCTGCTGCCGAGCTGTCACCGACTCCACTCCTGGCCAGATCTAGTGGAGCGGAGGCGCTACCTCCCCTCCCGCTGGATCTAGTGGAGGGGAGGGCGTTGCCGCCGCCTTCCCTCTGGAGGCCGGGCCGCCGCGGGCTCCCCTCCAGCAGCCGGGCCGCAGCGGGCTCCCCTCCACCTCCCCGCTGCCACTTCCCCTCCAGCCGCCGCCGTCTCCCCTCTCACCGGATCTAGCGGAGGGAAAGGCGCGGTCGCCGCTGCCGCCTCCGCCGGCCAGCCGCTGGCAGCGCTCGGGAGAGAAGGGAGGGAGAGAGAGAAGATCGTCATGGTGGGGCCTGTCGGTCGGCTCATCCGATGCCGGCTCGGCTCGATTTCTACAGGTGTCGGTGTTTTAAAAAAAACCGGCACCTATAATATATTATAGGTGTCGGTTTTTAATTAACCGGCACCTATAATATACTATAGGTGCCGTTTTTAAAAAACCGACACAAAATATAATAGGTGTCAGTTTTTATTTAGAACCGACACCTATAATTAGTTAAAGGAGCCGGTATTTTACGATTTCAACCCACAAAGGTGGGAAAAGGCCTATAGGTGCCGGTTTTAGCACTACCGGCACCTATAGTGGCAACACCTATTTGATATTAGAAATTCATGAACCAGAATTTCTAAGCTAAATGTGCATTAAAACCCCTTTCTAGGACCAACCAGGGTACACAAACGATGATTTTTTTGATGTACAGATCCACGACTTACAAAAATATAAAAGATTATAAATGCAGCGGAAAAGATAAAGGCGAGCTAAACTTGAAAGCTTGACTCCTGCAACGGGTCGACTCCACTCTACAGGCAATCCTTGACGGCAGTGACGATACCAACTTCTCTGAGAAGGCTCCAACTGAGAATGACTCTAGCTCTGGTGTGGGGAAGAGAGAGCAAGACTGAGTACTACCCACTGTACTCAGCAAGTCATACCGGGAGAGAAGGCACGATGCAAGATATATCCAAAGAAGGCTAAAGGCTCATTTGCATAAAGCAGGCATTTAAAAGCAGTAGTTGAAAGCAGTAAAACTTTTGTAGTAAATTAAGCAATACTGATCATCACAGTCGAACACTACACCACATTGCAACAGGCCCAACCAACCACCTTAACTACACCAGTCCATTAAGCCAATTATTAAGGATGAGACTAGTCACGGTGAATCTGGTTGATCGCCCATAACCGCGGGCACGGCTATTCGAATAGTTTTACTCTGGCCAGAGGTGTATAACTGTACCCATAAGACATGATTCCACACATGTCGCCATGCCCCAAAGTACCACCATGGCATTGCAAATGGTGGAATCATGACAAGACCCTTTGCATAACCCTTTTCTAACCATCCACACCACGCTAAGGTTTCACCCCTACCCCTCAACAGGCAGTGGGCAGCCCCCTCGTCTGCCGCGGTGAACCCAGCAGCTGGACAACCGGACACCCAGCCGACCTAACTCCATCATGCCCTCCCTTGCCACCGGTGCCTAGGAAAGGGTCGAGCTATACTACAAGTCAAACAGTTACCCACTCCCGCTTGTGGTAATAAGCACGGTAAGTCTCCTAGGGTTTCCTGTGAACCGGTCCTTAATTGCCATGGGTGCGACCAGCGAAGCCATGCATCCATAGCCCACCATTCAATCGCATTTTAATTGGATAATTACGACCAATGAAACATGGCCGGATGTCTCGAGCACGCAACTCGTCATGAAGCTAAATGTCTAATAATATAATTATCCAATTATGTGAGCTAGTGGATCTAAGCATGGCTAAGCATTTTCTAAACCAACATCTTATCCGATTAATACCCAAATTATCAATGGCATAAGGTGAACAACATATGGCTGAGTAATAGGACCCATCCCATATGATATTGTAAAATAATATAACATTTAATAGAAAACGGAACATTTGTAAATTGGGTACAACATGATCATTTGTAATGCATGACTTACCTTGCTCTCGCACTGATAGGACCTCAGCAACGTCTTCGAAGAACCGTAGATCGACGAAACGGCCGAAATCTATGCGACTAACATTGGACAATACCATGCGATCGCCAGACAACTACCAGGTAAACGTTCTGAAATCAGGTTTGTACGCACAAGATATCATATTAAATCCTTAGTTTTCATAACCCACTACCGGTGAACCACAGCACAGCTATCCTTTGCTGCAGGGTCACAGTACCAGCGTTTGCATGCACCGTGCGATCTCGCCATCTCGGTTCCATCCGACCATCCATCAGCACGTTGTGGCTTCGAAAGATTCTCTCTCCCATTCCCCATTTCCCCACCCATGCTACTCTCAAATCCCCAATCCCCATCCCAAAATCCTCACCACCTCCGCCCCAAGAATCCTCGCTGCCGACCGGCGCCGCCGTCTTCTCGCGGAGCAAGCAGTGAGCGCTACAACCGCCGTGTTGCCGAGCCAGCCAGCATTGTCGCCTTCTCGCCTTACTTGCCAGTGACCCGGTGCCGCTTCATCATCGTCGAGCCAGCGGTGCCGCTCCCTTCCCTTGGAGCCACTGTTCTGCGCCACCTCCCTGTGGAGCCGACTGCTGTTGTCGTCTTCTCGTGGAGCCAATGGTCAGCACTGCCACCAACCATCTCGTCCATGGCCATCTCCTCGCTTCTTGTGGCTGCTGCTCATCGGCTCCTCCACACCTCTCCAATTGGTACTGCCATCCTCTACTACTTTGTATACACTGATGCTTATTAGGTTCATTTTGTTTTCCTCATATTGTTGATCTATATACCTATTCCTTTCTGTAGTAGGTATTTTACTGCTCAGATTAGCTTTGCTTTGCTCTCTATACAGGTATGATTCCTACTAATCCATAAATATTTCTTCTGATATGCTTGCTACCCGTACAATCGGCCTAAAGTGCAAACAACAATCAAGTTTTCCTATTTCTTTCAAAATACATGATTCCCCATTGTTTCAGGGATGCATGATAGTTTTATATATCTTGCTGGGATTCCATTTGTTTAGCAGCCATTTGTGGTTATAGCACATATTTTCATTTTTTACACACAGCAAAATATCATGTACAAAGAGATATTGGCCTGATTTTTTTCCCTATATAATTGTACGATGTGACCATATGCCTATGGTTAGTGCAGGATGCCACAAAACAATGCACCATGAAAGGTCAACCTATAAAAAAATCAGTGTGCTACTTGTCCGCTTGCACATGTTCTATTTGTGCATGCACAGGAATAATTAGTTACTGCTTTGGTGTACATAAGATGATTGTTTTTTGCTACCTCCTTCAGTGTTCCTAATTGGCTTCATGGCGATACAAATGAGAAGAATAAAGTGCTGATTCAAGCTAGAAGATAATTTATTATTTCATAGATAATATTGATGTTTAGTACAAAAGGCACACAATTCAACTTGATCGCAACCGTTTGCTGCAGTATGATGCCATGATTGCTTACATTACGAGGCCTATGTATGGACTGTCAAGTTCATGGTCTTCAATCAGTGATATATTTGTTGAACTGCATGTGTAATACCTAGCTTTTGTAGGTTCCATGGCTTTGCATATGCTTTTGTAGCATTTATGGGATGATGAGGGCCTTCATTTGAGTGAATACACATAAGTTGATGGCATTTCTTCATTTTGCATAGTACAAACTCTGCTGTTATGTGCAAATGAGGCCATATGAACAGTTCATCACCATGAGGCTTCAATTCATAATAACCATCAAGGTAATAATAAAATTTGTTCTAACATTTCTGCATTTTCTTTCAGTAACCGATGTTTATGACCAAGGGAGTAAACTACCACAAGTCTTCCAGGTTCTTCTCTCTGAAGAAAATAACACATTTATCTGTGGTAACACCATTTGTAATTATGAGCACAAATTATATTCAAATTATTTTAGCAATCGTTTAATTTCTTTGGGATAGCTCAGTTATTAATTTTGAAAAAGGATGAATGTCATGTGTGCATCCTCGCCATTTATCCAGTGATTGGTCATAATGCATATGTTGACTGTGCAGAAAGATCCTTAACACTGTTATTGGCGCTCATCATTATTTAGATTCCTGCAGTCTTAATAGTTCCCTTTGTCAGGCAGTAGAGTATAGTATTATTCTAATTTACATATACTCATTTAGTTGCAAGCGTACAATATGTTTTGTGTACCAACTATTCTATTGGATTTGTAGAGCTACTTTTGAAATAGAGGATTTCTACAGCTACATATGCACATTCTCCTATACTCTTGCAGATTGATTTCAACCGTTTCTAGAAACAAATTGCCGCAATCTAACCATTTTAGGTCAGTTTGGTTTCCTCAAAGTTAAAACAAAAAGGCAGCTTAGTTAAACATTGTGTTAGCCTATGGGCTACTCCATACCATAACTATACATGTAAATATCACTTACAAGATAGTCAAGATTATGTTAATATTTTACAATTAGTTGTCAATCCTTCACAATCAAGTGCATATGGAAGTAACAAAAGTTCCATTTCGGTGGTGGCCTTTGGTTAAGAAACTTTCAGCCTCATCTATGGATGGTTTTCAGAAGGCCAATTTGTATGCAAAATAGCTTTGTTTGGTTTATCCGCTGGCCAATTGATAACAAAATGGTTTGGGGTGGATTGACCAGAGCCTTCAACACGGTTGTATGTGGTTGTAAATGGCGTAACGGGCATATGTGTGCTACAGAGCTTGTGGTTGCAAATGATATAATCGTTTAAAAGTTTGGTAAATTAACTATGGCCAAAATCTTTGTGATGGCATTCAACGATGTTATTCGGTATAAGTTTGATGGAAATATTTTGAAAGCTTGAAGCTTAATATGAATCGCGGGAACCTTCTCCTCTTACCTCACAGTTTTAAATATATATATATATATTTGTTATGCCCGCGGCAACCCGCGGGGTCCCGGCTAGTATAGCTTATTTGTAAGACAAATGAGCAGTCTCTAAGTACAGATGCGGATAGGTGTCCGATGTCACTAGCTGCCGACTTCCGAAAAAAAAAAAGGTCACTAGCTGCCTGCCTGTCACGCCCAGAAATTCACGAACCAGAATTTCTAAGCTGAATGTGCATTAAATCCCTGTCCAGGACCAGCCAGGGTACACAAATGTCACACCCTAAAAATCCTAAATTTATAAATTATTGTTTAATTGGAATTATTAGAAATGATTTTAAAAGTCTAGAAGAAAAGATTTAATTTTAAATAATAAATTCCAATATAAAAGTGGGTCAGATAAAATTTTATTAAATACTTTACTTGATTCTATAGTTCCTAGATTTTTCTGGGTTTTATTTGAGCCAAGGAAGTATTTTTAATAAATGGAATTGCATTTCATGAATAATTTTAATTGAAAAAGGTTTTAAAAAGTCTTCTTTTGGCTTTGGGCCGAAAGTCGGCCCAAAACCCTTTCCTTTTCTCTCTTTCTCTCCTCGGCCCAAGTCGGCCCAGTTCGCCTTCCCTCCTCTCTCTCCCGGTGCCGCTGACAGGTGGGGCCCGCCTGTCAGTCTTCGTCTTCCTCGCGCCGTCGCCCCGGCCGAAACCCTAGCCGAGCCGCGCCGCTGCCGCCTTTCCAAATTCGGTCGCGTCTTTCCATCTCCGGTGAAATTGATAGAGGGGAATCGTGTCCCGTGATCTCCTCTACCTTTTCCCTTTTGGAATCTTTGCTAAATCGGTTTGGAAATTCGTGGATTCGAAGTCGAATCGGATCGGTCGAACCCTAGAGTTTCCTTCTCGTCGCCGGTCGCCGTGGGCCTTCGCCGCCGTATCCTCGCCCCTTTAAAAGGACCCCCGAGCTCCCCTCTACCCGTCGCCACTCTCGCCTTCGCCTCTCGTCGCCGGAATCGCCCTAGCGCCGTGCAAGCTAGCGCCGCCGTCGCCGCCGCCGCTCCAGCCGTGCGCCGCCGTCGCTTCGGTCGTCGTCGCTGCTCGGGAAGGTCGCCAGCGTGGTCGCCAAGTCTTCGCCGTCCTCGTCCGACCCTTCGTCGTCGCCGTAGACCGCCGGAGCACCGTCGCCGTCGTCGACCCGAAGATCTCCGCCGCTTCTTTCTCGTCGCCGACGTCGTCCGGTCACCGTCCGCCGTCGCTTTGGTCGCCGGTAAGTTCGCCGTGCCGCCCGCAACCCGTAGGTGCTCTCCGTTCGCGCCGTCGTGCCGTGGTTCGCCGGCGAGCTCGTGCGGTTTGGTCGCCGCCGGTGATGACGTCATCGCTGACGCCACCGAGGCCGTCCGCCGTGGACCGGTCGTGGACCGTTGGATCTAGGCCATCCGTTGTTGATAGGATCGATCTCGGCCGTCCGTTCCCGTGAACCGTCGCCGTGCACCCGGTTCACCGTGAACCCTAGCCGCTGACGCAATAATTCTCTTTTCCTTTTCAAAAATAATTCATTATTGCGTCATAATTCAATTAAAATCCATATAAGTGTTTTAATCCGGTTTAATCTTTGAAAATTCATAACTAATTCATCTTAGCTCGGATTTAGTTGGTTCAAGTCTCTAAATTTTTCTAAAATTGAGATCTACATGTTAAAAATATCCACATGTACTGTTCATGCTTGTTTATGTGCTGTTTTGGTGTTTTTGCTCTTTTCTAATTAGATTCCGACGTTTCCGGAGAGTCCGTTTTCGCAGGAGAAGAGTTTGAAGAGTTCCAAGGCCAGCAAGGCAAGTCACACAGATCCCAAACAACCCTTTGAGCATGTTGATCCTATTTAAAGCTATTATTTCTATTCAACTGATGCATTTATTTTCGAATGTCATTGGGTGGAATTAACCTATTGTTTGCTATAGCCCTTTTGTTCTTGATTACTTTATTCCTTGATACCTTGGGTTACAATTTGACTAGTTGGATTTATATTGGTTCAACTAGATGTATTAGATATAATTGCTTAGCCATGCTTAGTAACATTAGCACACTTTTGGGATAACTAATGTTTCACTATTAATTAATGATGGTTATTTAAGTGTAGCTCACGATGGCTAATCGTGATTGGTTAATTAATTAATTTGCCAACTAAAACTTGACAATGGTGGGTTGTGAGCACATGGTTTTGATGGTCGTGCTCACGACAATTAAGGACCGGTTCACGAGTTTCGGTTGTGAAACATTAACCGTGCCAACCACAAGCCAGCATGGGCAACGGCTTTACCTTTTGTATAGCATAGTTCATTGTGGGGCACCAGACTGTGAAGTGGCGGAGATAAGCCCACGTGGGTCGCTGGGGAGTCCATGCCTTGTTTATAAGGGGGTGATTATGATCCAGGAATGGTGCGCTGTGGTGGATTGTGTTGTGCAAGGGGTATTGTCACAGCTCCTTTCCGAGGTACCGTGGTGGTATTAAGGCACATGGTGACATGATGTGGGGCTGTGTCTTGTGGGTACAGTGGTACACCTCTGATCAGAGTAAAACTATTCGAATAGCCGTGCCCGCGGTTATGGGCGGGTCTAACAATGTCTTTCGTGATTAGTCTCACACTTCTCACCTTAATAAGAGATGTTATAATTGGTAAATTAGCTCCTGGTTTGGAATGGTATATTCCTGGTTTGGAGATAGATCTGTACAGCCGGGTATGGTTGTTCAGGATGGTTGGGCCTGTACCGCATGGGTATGTTGTACAGTGTGGTTTAATATTGATGATTAATTACTCTACTGTTTTACACTTCTCAAATGTTTGCTAAATGCTGCTTTTGCAAATGAGCCTATATTATGCCATCCTTTGGTATCCTTGTGCACTTGCATATTTGCTGCGTGACTTGCTGAGTATGTCATATACTCACCTTGCAATCATTCATCAGAGGAGGAGTTCTACAGTGATGCTGATGGAGTGGAGGATTAGGTGTAGCCCTGGTCAAGCTGCCTGTGGAATGGAGTCGCCTGCGCCGTTTATCTTATTTTCCGCTGCTTAGATCTTTATTGATTGAGAGGAACTATCTACCTCTGTAATGACATTTTATTCGCTTATCATTTAGAATAATAATTGTACTCTATTGTCAATTTGTTATTGTGTGCCTCGGCTGATTCCTGGACGAGGGTTTACACACATGTAAGCGTTTGGAATTTTGGATAGAAATTCCGGGCGTGACAAGTTGGTATCAGAGCCTCCTTGACCTTAGGTTATGCCAAATGGTTACCCATAGAAGCCCTCTAAAAATATTGGAAAAGTAGAACTGTTCTTCTCCCTTTCTCTTTTAATTAAACCAAACTAATGGCACATGCAGTTTATAATTTCTTTAATTGTTTTCATTCAAAATTGATTTATTATTCCTGTGTTATTGGTACCGTACATCTATTACTGTACTAATGGCCCATTTATCAGCAAAGGTTTTACAACATTGTTTTATTTAATCTTGCTGCAATAAAATAAATTTAGCATGTTGATTTTATAGCTCTCTTTTATTTTATTTCTTTTAAAACCAATTGTTCAAAAGTGTAAAATTTCTAACTTTATTCAAATTAATCCAAAAACTTGTGCTATTAATTGGATAAATGTCTTAACTCCCTCCTTTCACTTGTCAATAGATGCCGCGCTACAAGCCTGAGTATTTGTTTGGTGCTGAAGGATTTGTCCAGGAGTTGCGGACGATGTCCTTTGCCATAGGATTTGGGACTGCCCCTCTGTATGCCCAGATTCCTCATGATCGTCATGAAGAGAAGTGCCGTGTCAAGGTCACCTTGAACAGCAATCGTGAAGATATCCCATCAGTGATGTTCGAGGCTGGAGGGGGAAATTATGTTCATGCATGTCAAGAGGTAGCAAGGATCGCCATAGGAGAGCTTCGCGATCGCTACAGTGATCAGTTGGCCGACACTGAGTATCGCTACCATCCTCGCCAACCCCAGGGAAGTGACCGTGGCAGTTATCTTGAACCTGAGGGGATTGAGAATGATGCTACCACAAAGCATTTGGTTGAGATGCTGTGGGCTATGGATGAGACTCGCGCGGAGGTTGTGTTAGCAGCTCAAGATCGTGAAGACTGGAATCGTGGTAAGATTTGCAAGTTAGAGGACAAGGTGGATCGTTTGGAGAAGGAGCTAGCCGCATGGAAGGGAGAAGCACCACCGCAGAAGGCCAGGGTTCGTCTTACCGCAAGGAAGAGAGCTCTATTTGTTCCTCGTTATCAGTTGGCGCCAAAGGTTCGTGTGGTGGAGAAAGAAGTGGAGAAAGAAGCTACCCCAGTCCCAGAGGATCCTCCGGTCATCATTATAAGTGATGATGATGAAGAAGAATCCAAGCGCACCCATTCCAAGATCGAGTGGGGACCAACTCAAGATGATGGAGATGTGCCGAATGAGCCTTCAGTCAACTCCGATGCCCGAAAGACCTAGAACGTCTTGTCAAGCCGTAGCCTTAGATCGTTGTGTTAGTTGGTTTGTTTAAGTTTGGTTGTGTGTGTGGGTTTAGCATGTGTTTTACATCATGGGTAAGATGTAAAGGCATGCGTTTGTTTGCTTTCGAGTGTTAGGAAGTTGGTGAGTTTAGTGGTGAGAGAGTCTTCAGTTTTGTAATAATGAAACTCAGTTAAGATCAATAAAAGTTAAGTTAATTAAGTTCCTGTTCTAAGTAGTTTCTCTCTGGTTTCTCTTCTTGTGCTCCTGTCCATACCAGATGGTGCTTACTCGCAGCGTTGGGAATGGTTCCAACAACAACAACAATAACAACAATGCAGAGAATCCTACGCTTGCCCAAATCTTGGCTCAACAGACACAGCTTATGAACATGATGATGCAACAACTTCAAAATCAGCAGAACCAGGGAAACAACCATGCGCCTCCCCAGAACAAGTTAGCAGAATTTCTTCGTGTGAGGCCGCCTATCTTCTCTAGCACCACTAATCCTGTTGAAGCTGGTGATTGGCTGCACACCATAGAGAAGAAGTTGGACTTGATTCAATGCAATGATCAGGAGAAGGTCTCATTTGCATCACACCAGCTGCAAGGTCCTGCGTCTGAGTGGTGGGATCATTTCCGTCTCAACAGGACTACGGCTGAACCTATCTCTTGGTTTGAATTCACCGCTGCATTCCGGAAAACGCATATACCATCGGGAGTGGTGTCTCTCAAGAAGAAGGAATTCAGGTCGCTTACTCAGGGATCCCGCACTGTCACCGAGTATCTGCATGAATTTAATCGTCTGGCTCGTTATGCTCCGGAAGATGTGCGCACTGATGAAGAGCGTCAAGAGAAGTTCCTGGAAGGACTTAATGATGAGCTTTCTTATACACTAATGAGTGGGGATTATCAGGATTTTCAGAAGTTAGTGGATAAGGCTATTCGTCAAGAGGACAAGTATAACCGCATGGAACAGAAGAAACGCCGGATTGCTCATTTCAAGGCACAGCAGGGGAATAGTCAGAAGCCGCGTCTTACTTTGGGACCCCAGTCAATGTCGCAGGGAGGTTCTTCATCTGTTGTTCGTCCGCAGCGTCAGTTCTTCAACAACAATGCTGGCAACAACAACCGCAATCAAGTTCCACGCCCTGTTGCAGCTCCGATACAGCAACAGTCTGTAAAGAGGGAGCAAGGCAGCAAGCCAGGAGTATGTTTCAACTGTGGAGACCCAGGTCATTACTCTGACAAGTGTCCGAAGCCTCGTCGTGTGAGGGTTGTCCCTGCTCAGAACAACTCCTCCGTACCAGCAGCCAAGGCTCGTGTCAATCATGTTGCTGCTGCAGAAGCCCAAGGTGCTCCAGATGTGATTGTGGGTACGTTCCTTGTTAACTCAGTTCCTGCAACAGTACTTTTTGATTCTGGTGCTACGCATTCATTTTTATCTATGAGCTTTGCGGGAAATCATGGGATGGAAGTAGAAGATCTTAGACGTCCTTTGATGGTTAGTACTCCGAGTAACCAAGCACTCTCATCACAACGTAGTCCCTCTGTCAGAATAAAGATCCAAGGTGTACCTTTTCTGGCCAACCTTATTCTGTTAGAATCCAAAGACCTTGATGTCATCCTAGGGATGGACTGGTTAGCCAGATATAACGGTGTGATAGATTGTGCCAATAGGAAAGTAACTCTCACCAGCAACGACGGTCAAATCGTAACTGTTCATGCATTGCCCTCTGAGACTTTAGAGTCAAGTCAGAACCAAATAACTTTGGAGGAGATTCCTATAGTACGAGAGTACGTTGATGTGTTCCCTGATGATTTACCTGGTATGCCGCCTAAAAGGGATATAGAATTCAGAATAGATCTGGTACCAGGAACAACTCCGATCCATAAACGACCTTATAGAATGGCAGCCAATGAATTAGCAGAAGTTAAGAGGCAAGTAGATGATTTGCTTCAGAAAGGATATATCAGACCAAGTTCGTCTCCATGGGGAGCTCCAGTTATTTTTGTGGAAAAGAAAGATCATACCCAGAGGATGTGTGTGGATTATCGGGCACTAAATGATGTGACTATCAAGAATAAGTACCCGCTACCTAGGATTGATGATTTGTTTGATCAGCTTAAAGGTGCCACCGTTTTCTCCAAGATAGATCTTCGATCAGGGTATCACCAGTTGAGGATTAAAGAGGAAGATATACCCAAGACAGCTTTTACCACTAGGTATGGGTTGTTCGAATGTACGGTTATGTCTTTTGGACTTACCAATGCCCCCGCTATCTTCATGAACTTGATGAATAAGGTGTTTATGGAATACCTAGACAAGTTCGTGGTTGTTTTTATCGATGACATTCTCATCTACTCCCGAACTAAAGAAGAGCATGAAGAACATCTTCGCCTTGCACTAGAGAAGTTGCGAGAACATCAGTTGTATGCCAAGTTTAGCAAATGTGAATTTTGGTTGTCTGAAGTGAAGTTCCTTGGTCACGTCATCTCAGTAGGAGGAGTTGCCGTTGATCCTAGTAATGTGGAATCCGTAACCAACTGGAAACAACCGAAGACCGTTTCAGAGATTCGCAGTTTCCTAGGTCTTGCAGGTTATTACCGAAGGTTTATAGAGAATTTCTCCAAGATTGCTAAGCCCATGACACGACTGCTTCAGAAAGATGTGAAGTACAAGTGGTCAGAAGAATGTGAGCAGAGTTTTCAAGAGTTGAAAAGACGCTTAATATCAGCTCCCATTTTGATTTTGCCTGATCCAAAGAAGGGTTTCCAAGTATATTGCGATGCCTCTAAGTTTGGGTTAGGTTGCGTCCTGATGCAAGATGGGAAGGTGGTTGCCTATGCATCTCGTCAGTTACGTCCGCATGAGAAGAACTACCCTACTCATGATCTCGAGTTAGCTGCAGTGGTTCATGCGTTGAAAATTTGGCGTCACTATCTTTTTGGTACTCGTACAGAGGTGTATACGGATCACAAAAGTTTAAAGTATATCTTTACCCAGCCGGATCTGAATATGAGACAGCGGAGATGGTTGGAACTAATTAAGGATTATGACATGGGAATTCATTATCACCCGAGAAAGGCTAATGTTGTAGCAGATGCTCTTAGCAGAAAAGGTTATTGCAATGCTACGGAAGGACGGCAGTTGCCACTGGAGTTATGCAAGGAATTTGAAAGATTAAATTTGGGAATTGTCAGTAGAGGATTCGTTGCAGCTTTAGAAGCAAAGCCCACTCTAATTGATCAAGTTAGAGAAGCTCAAATTAAAGATCCTGATATTCATGAGATCAAGAAGAATATGAGAAGAGGAAAAGCTATCGGTTTCTTGGAAGATGAGCAAGGAACTGTATGGTTAGGTGAAAGGATCTGTGTCCCAGACAACAAAGATTTGAAGGATGCAATTCTGAAAGAAGCTCATGATACTTTATACTCCATTCATCCTGGTAGTACTAAGATGTACCAAGATCTCAAGGAAAGGTTTTGGTGGGCAAGTATGAAGCGCGAAATAGCGGAATATGTAGCAGTATGTGATGTATGTCAGCGAGTCAAGGCAGAACATCAGAAACCCGCCGGTTCGCTGCAGCCTTTGAAGATACCAGAATGGAAGTGGGAGGAAATCGGCATGGATTTTATGACTGGTTTACCAAGAACGTCATCAGGTCATGACTCTATTTGGGTGATAGTCGATAGACTTACCAAAGTGGCTCATTTCATCCCAGTAAGGACCACCTATTCTGGAAGTCGTTTGGCGGAATTGTATATGGCAAGGATTGTGTGTTTGCATGGTGTTCCTAAGAAAATAGTGTCTGATCGAGGTAGTTAGTTCACCTCAAATTTTTGGAAGAAACTTCAGGAAGAGATGGGTTCTAAGCTGAACTTCAGTACTGCTTATCATCCGCAGACAGACGGACAAACCGAAAGGGTAAATCAGATTTTGGAAGACATGTTGAGAGCTTGTGCTTTAGATTTCGGTGGAAGTTGGGATAAGAATCTGCCTTACGCGGAATTTTCGTACAACAACAGTTATCAAGCTAGTCTTCAAATGGCTCCTTACGAAGCATTGTATGGTCGGAAGTGCCGTACTCCGCTTTTATGGGATCAAACGGGAGAACGTCAGGTTTTCGGGACTGATATCCTAAGGGAAGCATAAGAGAAGGTAAAAATTATTCAAGAAAGATTGCGTGTGGCCCAGTCTCGCCATAAGAGTTATGCAGACAATCGCCGCAGAGATTTGAGTTTTGAAGAAGGAGATCATGTGTATCTTCGTGTCACGCCTCTTCGAGGGGTTCATCGTTTCCATACTAAAGGAAAATTGGCACCGCGTTTTGTGGGACCTTATAAGATTGTTAGTAGAAGAGGAAAGGTTGCATATCAATTGGAATTACCTCAATCGTTGGCAGGAGTTCATAACGTGTTCCATGTGTCACAATTGAAAAAGTGTTTAAGGGTACCCACTGAAGAAGCTAATCTTGAACAGATAGAAGTTCAAGAGGATCTGACATATGTTGAGAAGCCAATCCGTATCTTAGAAACAGACGAGAGAAGAACCAGGAATAGGGTTATCCGTTTTTGCAAAGTTCAATGGAGTAATCACTCGGAAGAAGAATCAACTTGGGAACGAGAAGATGAATTAAAGTCAGCCCATCCGCATTTGTTCGCCAGTTCTTCCGAATCTCGAGGACGAGATTCTGTTTAAGGGGGGTAGGTTTGTCACACCCTAAAAATCCTAAATTTATAAATTGTTGTTTAATTGGAATTATTAGAAATGATTTTAAAAGTCTAGAAGAAAAGATTTAATTTTAAATAATAAATTCCAATATAAAAGTGGGCCAGATAAAATTTTATTAAATACTTTACTTGATTCTATAGTTCCTAGATTTTTCTAGGATTTATTTGAGCCAAGGAAGTATTTTTAATAAATGGAATTGCATTTCATGAATAATTTTAATTGAAAAAGGTTTTAAAAAGTCTTCTTTTGGCTTTAGGCCGAAAGTCGGCCCAAAACCCTTTCCTTTTCTCTCTTTCTCTCCTCGGCCCAAGTCGGCCCAGTTCGCCTTCCCTCCTCTCTCTCCCGGTGCCGCTGACAGGTGGGGCCCGCCTGTCAGTCTTCGTCTTCCTCGCGCCGTCGCCCCGGCCGAAACCCTAGCCGAGCCGCGCCGCCGCCGCCCTTCCAAATTCGGTCGCGTCTTTCCATCTCCGGTGAAATTGATAGAGGGGAATCGTGTCCCGTGATCTCCTCTACCTTTTCCCTTTTGGAATCTTTGCTAAATCGGTTTGGAAATTCGTGGATTCGAAGTCGAATCGGATCGGTCGAACCCTAGAGTTTCCTTCTCGTCGCCGGTCGCCGTGGGCCTTCGCCGCCGTATCCTCGCCCCTTTAAAAGGACCCCCGAGCTCCCCTCTACCCGTCGCCACTCTCGCCTTCGCCTCTCGTCGCCGGAATCGCCCTAGCGCCGTGCAAGCTAGCGCCGCCGTCGCCGCCGCCGCTCCAGCCGTGCGCCGCCGTCGCTTCGGTCGTCGTCGCTGCTCGGGAAGGTCGCCAGCGTGGTCGCCAAGTCTTCGCCGTCCTCGTCCGACCCTTCGTCGTCGCCGTAGACCGCCGGAGCACCGTCGCCGTCGTCGACCCGAAGATCTCCGCCGCTTCTTTCTCGTCGCCGACGTCGTCCGGTCACCGTCCGCCGTCGCTTTGGTCGCCGGTAAGTTCGCCGTGCCGCCCGCAACCCGTAGGTGCTCTCCGTTCGCGCCGTCGTGCCGTGGTTCGCCGGCGAGCTCGTGCGGTTTGGTCGCCGCCGGTGATGACGTCATCGCTGACGCCACCGAGGCCGTCCGCCGTGGACCGGTCGTGGACTGTTGGATCTAGGCCGTCCGTTGTTGATAGGATCGATCTCGGCCGTCCGTTCCCGTGAACCGTCGCCGTGCACCCGGTTCACCGTGAACCCTAGCCGCTGACGCAATAATTCTCTTTTCCTTTTCAAAAATAATTCATTATTGCGTCATAATTCAATTAAAATCCATATAAGTGTTTTAATCCGGTTTAATCTTTGAAAATTCATAACTAATTCATCTTAGCTCGGATTTAGTTGGTTCAAGTCTCTAAATTTTTCTAAAATTGAGATCTACATGTTAAAAATATCCACATGTACTGTTCATGCTTGTTTATGTGCTGTTTTGGTGTTTTTGCTCTTTTCTAATTAGATTCCGACGTTTCCGGAGAGTCCGTTTTCGCAGGAGAAGAGTTTGAAGAGTTCCAAGGCCAGCAAGGCAAGTCACACAGATCCCAAACAACCCTTTGAGCATGTTGATCCTATTTAAAGCTATTATTTCTATTCAACTGATGCATTTATTTTCGAATGTCATTGGGTGGAATTAACCTATTGTTTGCTATAGCCCTTTTGTTCTTGATTACTTTATTCCTTGATACCTTGGGTTACAATTTGACTAGTTGGATTTATATTGGTTCAACTAGATGTATTAGATATAATTGCTTAGCCATGCTTAGTAACATTAGCACACTTTTGGGATAACTAATGTTTCACTATTAATTAATGATGGTTATTTAAGTGTAGCTCACGATGGCTAATCGTGATTGGTTAATTAATTAATTTGCCAACTAAAACTTGACAATGGTGGGTTGTGAGCACATGGTTTTGATGGTCGTGCTCATGACAATTAAGGACCGGTTCACGAGTTTCGGTTGTGAAACATTAACCGTGCCAACCACAAGCCAGCATGGGCAACGGCTTTACCTTTTGTATAGCATAGTTCATTGTGGGGCACCAGACTGTGAAGTGGCGGAGATAAGCCCACGTGGGTCGCTGGGGAGTCCATGCCTTGTTTATAAGGGGGTGATTATGATCCAGGAATGGTGCGCTGTGGTGGATTGTGTTGTGCAAGGGGTATTGTCACAGCTCCTTTCCGAGGTACCGTGGTGGTATTAAGGCACATGGTGACATGATGTGGGGCTGTGTCTTGTGGGTACAGTGGTACACCTCTGATCAGAGTAAAACTATTCGAATAGCCGTGCCCGCGGTTATGGGCGGGTCTAACAATGTCTTTCGTGATTAGTCTCACACTTCTCACCTTAATAAGAGATGTTATAATTGGTAAATTAGCTCCTGGTTTGGAATGGTATATTCCTGGTTTGGAGATAGATCTGTACAGCCGGGTATGGTTGTTCAGGATGGTTGGGCCTGTACCGCATGGGTATGTTGTACAGTGTGGTTTAATATTGATGATTAATTACTCTACTGTTTTACACTTCTCAAATGTTTGCTAAATGCTGCTTTTGCAAATGAGCCTATATTATGCCATCCTTTGGTATCCTTGTGCACTTGCATATTTGCTGCGTGACTTGCTGAGTATGTCATATACTCACCTTGCAATCATTCATCAGAGGAGGAGTTCTACAGTGATGCTGATGGAGTGGAGGATTAGGTGTAGCCCTGGTCAAGCTGCCTGTGGAATGGAGTCGCCTGCGCCGTTTATCTTATTTTCCGCTGCTTAGATCTTTATTGATTGAGAGGAACTATCTACCTCTGTAATGACATTTTATTCGCTTATCATTTAGAATAATAATTGTACTCTATTGTCAATTTGTTATTGTGTGCCTCGGCTGATTCCTGGACGAGGGTTTACACACATGTAAGCGTTTGGAATTTTGGATAGAAATTCCGGGCGTGACAACAAACGACAATTGTTGACATACAGATCCACGTCTTACAAAAATAGAAAAGATTACAAACGCAGCGGAAAAGATAAAAGCGAGCTAAACCGGGAAGCTTGACTTCAGCAGCGGGCGACTCCACTCCACAGGCAATCCTTGACGGCAGCGACGAAACCAACTTCTCTGAGACGGCTCCAATTGAGAAGAACTTCAACTCTGGTGTGGGGGAAAAGAGAGCAAGACTGAGTACTACCCACTGTACTCAGCAAGTCATACCGGAAGAGGAGGTATGATGCAGGACATACCCGAAGGAGGCTAAAGGCTCTTTGCACAAAGCAGGCATTTAAAAACAGTAGTTGAAAGCCGTAAAACAGTTGTAGTAATTAATCAATATTAACCAATCACTGTCCAACGCTACACCACGTTGCAACAGGCCCAACCAACCACCTGAACTACACCAGTTCATTAAGCTAAACTAGGGGTGAGACTAATCACGGTGAATCTGGTTGATCGCCCATAACCGCGGGCACGGCTATTCGAATAGTTTTACTCTGGCCAGAGGTGTACAACTGTACCCACAAGACACGATTCCACACATGTCGCCATGCCCCGAAGTATCACCATGATACTGCAAAGGGGGAAATCGTGACAAGACCCTCCACATAACCCTCCCCTAACCATCCACACCACGCTAAGGTTTCACCCCCACCCCTCAAAAGGCAGTGGGCGGTCCCCTCTTGCGCCGCGGTGAATCCGACAGCTGGACAACCGGACACCCCGGCCGACCCAACTCCATCACGCCCACCCTCGTCACCGGTGCCTAGGAAAGGGTCGAGCTACACTTCAGATCAAGCAGTTACCCACTCCCGCTTGTGGTAAGCACGGTAAGTCTCCCAGGGTTTCCCGTGAACCGGTCCTTAATTGCCATGGGTGCGACCAGCAAAACCATGCACCCACAGCCCACCATTCAGTGCATTTTAAATAGCTAACACCATTGCGGTGGTACCAATCCAAAACTATGCTAATAGACAAAATCTATGTAATAATGTGATCCCCTTTTGTGTACTAATTGAGCTAAGCATTTCCTAAACCAACATCTAATCATTTTGATACCCAGGTTATCAATGGCATATGGTAAACAATGAATGGCTGAGTAATAGGACCCATCCCACATGACATTGTAAAAGAATGCAACATTTAATAGAAATGCGGGACATTTGTAAATTGGGTACAATATGATCAATTGTAATGCATGACTTGCCTTGCTCTCGCACTGATGAGACCTCAGCAACGTCTTCGGGAAACCGCGGATCGACGAAACGGCCGAAACCTACGCGACAAACAAAGCACACAAGCAAAACATGCTATAGGACTACAGAAACAGGAAACAAAACCATTTTTAATGGATTCTTTGCATTTTTATGAATTTACTGAGACTTGAATGGACTTAAACGGAGCTCGGATGAATTACTTATGAATTTTAGAAGATAAACTGTGTTTTTACTAATAAAGAAAAAGTCCTTAATTATTTATTGCGCAATATAATCCCAGGGCTGACGTCAGCGGAGGGGCGGCGGCAGCGCCGACAGGCGGGGCCCACGGGTCAGCGGCTCAAAGAGGGGTTGGTCCACCGTGGACCGGGACCACGCGGGTGGTCCACCGCCGGTCCACGGGACCGACGGTCCGGATCGGCCTCAAAGGCGATCGGACGGCGCGGGGGAGGCGGCTAGGCACGGCTCGGCTTCAAAGCCGACCGGCGGCCATGGCGGCCGGCGGCGGCACGCGCGGTCACCGGCGGCGCGGGAGACGGCGGCGGCCAGCGCGAAGGCGGCGGCGGTGGCCGAAGACAACAGCGCACGCGCGGAGGGCGGCGGCGCTCATGGCAGAGAGGGAAGGAAGGAGGAGTGGGGATTCCTCACCGGCGAGCACGGCGGCCGGCGCGAAGGAAGAAAACGGCGGTGACGACCGGCGATGCCGTGGCGCGGACGGGCGGCGGCGGCACCCTAAGAGAGAGCAGAGAGGGGTTAGGGGATGGAGAGGACGACCGCGACGACCAAAGTGGCCGGCCGGAGGCGGAGGGGAATGGATAGCTCACCGGTCTCGCGAGGGAGATGGGGTTCCGGTGGGGTTCCGGCGACGCGAGGCGGTGGCCGAGATGGCCCACACGGCGGCGGAGCTAGCGGCGGCGGCGGCTTGGCGCGGCGGCGGCCCTAGCGGCGACGGCACGCGGCCGGAGATGGGCGGTGGCGGCGGCGCTAGCAGCGAGCGGCGCGGCGGCGGTAGGAGGCACGGGAGAGCGCGGCGAATGGGGGAAATGGGAGAGGAGGTTTGGGGGAACGTTTTTATGGGCGAGGGAGGGGCGGACGTGGCCGGGGAGGTGGCCGATTTGGCCGGCGACGACGTGGAGAGGTGGAGGAGAGAGAGAGGGTGTTGGGGATTTCAAATCCCCAACCACTTGCGGGCGCGCGCGCGCGGGAGATGCGGGGGAGAGGTCGGCGACGTGGGCGCGAGGTGCGGGCGCGGAGTGGAGGCGCGACGTGGAGCGGAGAAGGCGGCGGCGTGGGCGGTTTCGGCGGCGGTTGCCGTCGTGGGGCGGGCGGCTGGAGGAAGGGGACGACCTGACAGGTGGGCCCCACCTGTCAGCGTCCGGAGAGAGGGGAAAGGGGAACGGGCCGGCCCAAAGGAAGGAGGCTGAGCGCGGGAGGGAGTGGGCCGACGGCCCAATAGAGAAAAAAGAAGGAAAAGAAAAAGAAAAAGAAGAAAGGATTTTCCAGGGATTAAAAATTGCACTTTGGTGATTTTTAATTGGTTAAAATTATTTCCAAGGCTCTGAAAATTCCACTAAAAATCTTGTTAATGCATTGGAGCATGGGGAACTCAAGAAAAATTCCACCACACTGAATTCGATTATTAAATGCATTTATTAATTGAGGATTAGCTCTAGGTTAATTAAACAAATTTCTTCGGGCAATTTATTTAACCAATTTTTAAAGCAAGGAGAGGGGAAACTTCAGGGCGTGACACTGCCTAATTTCTCTCAGGTGACCTTGACCGGCCGTTTGACTAGTAGGCAGCAGAATTGTATACTAGTAAAACCTTTGGTACCTAATATACTAATTACTCCCTCAATTTCGAAATGTATAACGCTATTAATTTTTCGTACAATATTTTACCATTCGTCTTATTAAAAAATTTATATAAATATCATTTATTTCATTATAACTTGTTTTATCATCAAATAAAATATAATGTTAACTTTTTCTTTTGCATATTATACTAATTTTTTAATAAAACGAATGATTAATTATTATGCGAAAAGTTAACGATGTCATACATTTTGAAACGGATAAAGTACTATCTATTTTGTTTGGTACCACCAATACCTTCTAAAATTATCCTTCACTATTAGTAGAACGTGCAGAGAACGTCCAAGGAAATGAAATGTGTGTGGGAGGCAAGCAGCCGTCGCTCCATCCCGGTGAGCTCCAGTTTGTCCCATTTCCATCTGTCCACTCAAATTAGGGACCATACTCCTGTCGTCCTAAAATATAATAAATTTTAAATGGATGGGATATTTTAATAAATTTTAAATGGATGGGATATTTTTTAGTACAACAAATCATGTACTAAGAAATGCTCCATCTGTCCAAGAAATATCTACATACTGTGTTTGTTACCAATATCAATATTTAACCTTTCTCTGCCTAATATATACGGAGTACTACATATTGAGTTCCAAAGTCACTCTCATTACTGCTAGAAAGTTAGAAAAGTCTAAATCTAGAGTATCTCATAGTCGTGCTGTTAAGCCACATAAAAGTATACAAAAACAAACAAAAAAAGTTATAAATTTAATTTTTATTTCTCTATTATTTGCGGCTTAAAAACAGGTCACGAAGATGATAAGAAAGCGGCAAGATATTTATCTTAGAAAGTTATTAAAACAGTAAGAGTAGGTACAATAAGTTGCAATAACAGACATTAGGAGCTCCACTTACGGTTTTGGATGACCCTGAGGAGAGAGAAGGGAATAGCGAAAATGAGTGGGCGACAAATTAGTCGCCCGGCTCGCCCCACGCGTGGCCTGAGGTTGTGGGCCTACCATGGCAATAGTGCACCTGCGCTAGCCGCATCGCAAGCCATCGTCACCACGGCCATTGCATGCCACCATCGCCTGCGTGAGCCATGCCCACCTCCCTCCTCCACTGTGGCCGCCAGACCTTTTCCCTCATGCTCGTCCACGCGGCTGGTGCGATCACTTGTGTCTGCCTTGCCCACGACCGTTATCCGCCTGCGACCACACTCATTGCCCTTGTCTGTCTCGGCTACTCCTTGTTCGCCGTAGCTTCTTCCATCATCACCATCGCTTGCATCTGCCTCGGCTGTTGCTGTTGTGCGCCTCGCCCTGTCTACCTCGTCCACCTTGGCTACCGCTACACTGGTGGAGAAACTATATTTGGTCGGTCAACCAGATTTCACAATAGTTCCGGTCGTATTAAAAACCGGGACTAAAAATATCTTTAGTCCCGGTTTAAAAGCTCCAGGGCACTTTTCAATCTTTAGTTACCAACCGGTACTAAAGATCTATTTGTAGTTCCGGTTGATAATACCAACCAGGAAAAAAGATCGCCATACGCTTTACTCACGGTTACCAACCGGGACTAAAGATCTATTTATAGTCCCGGTTGGTAACACCAACCGGGAAAAAAGATCGACGCAGAGATCAGAGAGGCGTGCGCAATCGGATCGAGGTATCTCCTCCTCTCCTCCTCTCCTTTTAACTCCTCTCCTCAACCTTATCTATTCCTCTCCTTATCTCTATTCCTCTCCTTCTCCTCCTACTGCCAGGCCGAAGGCCAGGCCGGCGCGACGACGGTGGGGCGCGGTGGGCCGGCCGGCCGGCGTGGCGGTGGCGCAGCGCGCGGTGAGGCGGCGGCCTGCGGCGGCGGCCGGCGCGAGGGCGGCGGGGCACGGAGGGCTGCGTGGCGGCGGGGCGCGGAGGGCCAGCTGGCCGGCGCGGCGGCGCCTGGCGGCCTCGCGGCGGCGGGGCGGCGCGTGGCGAGGGAGCGGCCTGCGGCGGCAGTTTTTTTCTTTCTTTTTTTTGAGAATCTGAGATTGTTGTGTGATGTATTTGATTGGATCTGAGATTGTTGTGTGATGTATTTGATTTGTGTGTGATGCGAATATGTGATGAATTTTGTAGAAGTTGTGATGTAATTTTTTTTAAGATTTTGTGATGTATCATAGTATTTGAGATGATCGATTTGTGGATTTGGAGGCAATTTGAGGATGATTTGATTTGGGATTTTGGGGATGGGATGGGGGTGAAATCAATTTATTAAAAACAATGAAGAAAAGAAAAGAATAAAGAGCAACCGGATCTGGCCTCTTTAGTACCGGGACTAAAGATGTTTTATCTTTAGTCCCAGTTGGTAACAACTCCAAATGGGCCCAACTATCATGCCAATGGGCTGAGGGCCTCAAAATTAGTGTCCACGATGAAAAACGGGCCGAATGGAGCCGTCCCGGGTTCGGCCGAACCATTTTGGTGGCCGTTGATCGCCAAATTTCATGTGGACGGTCCTGATCACATCCTAATGGTGGTTCCGGGGTAGTTTGGTCATTTCGCATAGGCTGTAACTGTCATACCTGCCTATAAAAGGAGGAGCTCACTCTCATTTCCAACACACAACTTTGAGCTAAATTACAAGAGGCTCTATTGTATCTTTTATACATTAGAATAAGGTAGAGAGCTCTGGAGGAGTGCCCAGAAGTTTGGCGCTCATCCGACTTCTACCTCGACGAGTGTAGCTTCCTAGGAGGAATTCTGGAGGAGTACTGGAGCTGTCGGTACAATCTGCTCCGGGTTCGGAGAAACTTCTTCTATTAAGTAAGCATTCGTGTTTCTTTCTTGTGTTATTTAATTACTTTGTTTAAGTAAGATAGGTTTCCATCTTTGCGGGTTAATTGTTTAGTATTTATACTAAGTACTCTAGTACTAGGACTCCGGATAGAGAAGGAAGTTATTGCGCAAGTATTAGAGTAGTAATTAATAACTTAGACGTGGTGTCTAAGTTAGAGATTACCTTTGTTTGTTGTGTATCCCACGGATTTGTCAAAGGCAGGCGGCATGTGGTGACAGCCCTGAATCCCGTCCTAGTAATCCTCCACGTTCGGATACATCAAAGAGCTATAGCAGGAACCACGCTGGTAGACCAGCGGGGGTCGGTTCCCAAAGCAACAGATAGGGAATTACCTTTGCTTAGCTTAGATAATTAAACCACATAGAAAGTCCTCTCTAGCCTAGTCTACCTATCATCAGTTGTTGTCCTTGGATCGTCTTACGCTTAGGTAGATTACACACATTCTCTGAGTTCGATATCCTTTTGGAGTCAACCGAAGGTGAAGTGCTACAGCGGTATTCCGTGCGCTTGCGGATTTCTCTGTGGTCGTAAGAAATACCAACACCACCCGCCGCCGGTCATCCCCTCCGCCTTCGTCTTAGCCTTCGACTCAGCCGCCGTGCTAGTGAGATGGTGAGGGGAGGGATTTGAGAGAGAGAGGGGGTTGAGATAGAGGAGAGAGATAGAGAGGGGTGGGGAACTGACAGTGGGTCCCACTAATTTTTTTTAAAGAATTACTGACTGGACTGCCACGCGTATGCCACGTAGGACCAAAACCACTGCGGATTGAGCCAGGGGGGTTATTTGTCCGGTTTTAATAGTTGGGGGGTGTAGAATGTCCGGTTTTCGAGTTCGGGGTGTAATTTGGTCGACCTCGATAGTTCAGGGGGGTAATTCGTACTTTTCCGAAACTTTATATGTGAATTGTAGATAGTGTCCAGATATTCAATTTTGTAGTGTAACGTTTTTTCATTCCAGATTGTTTATGTGGCTAAAAATTCGTTACAAACTTTCACTATTTTGATAAAATGAATTTTTGAATTTTTAAAATGAGCTCAAATGGAGACATGCTCTGTAGAGCTCGACGCTGCAAGTTTATAGTTGATAACTTTTTAATTTGATGGCCCTTGGAGTAAAAAATATATGTTACTAGTTTTATGAAGGATGAAGTCAAATGAATAGCATCTATGCGATAGTCACCAAAGGTCCTGGGTTGGAATTCTATGCCATAGTAACGAAAGCTATATGCCATAGTCCCGTGTTGGAATTCTATATGCCATAGTAACGAAAGCTATGCCATATATATAGTCCATGGGTTGGAAAATTCTATGCCATGCATAGTCGTCCCCGGTCATAGTCCTTTCGTTAGTGACTATGGCATAGCAAGGAAACTATGGCACTGAGTGAGAGGCCCTGGGTTCGAATTCTATATACCGCCCGTGCGCATATTTCACATCTAAAAGTGCGCATATTTCACATCTAAAATTATGTACTTGTGATTAAAAAAAATCAAAAACTGGAAATCCCGTGTAATAGAAAATTTTTCACACGCCCAAGGTTGCGGGTGGGATCGTAAAATACCTATGTAAATGGGTTATGGACCATCCGCAAAAATATTAATTTGCTGTAGTAGTGTCGGAGATATATTTAATTCACTACAAAATACAAAATTGTTAAAATTTTTAGTGTGCAATGGGAGTGTTGTAATTGGATGTTAAAATAACTAGCTGAATATATACCCCACCGCGTTGCTGCGGGAAATTAAATTATGTAATGTGTACAAATAAGATGCAATATAATTATTAAAACCCAAACAAATTAATACTTATAAATTTTGAGCCAAAAATAATTCAGATTGCATGGTGTTATGAGAGAAGAAAGAATAGACAATTTGAACCATAGATCTATCATCCAAAAGCTATAAATAATTAAGATGATATGGTTTGATGAGAGAAGAGAGAAATAACATTAACCGACACTTAAGGGGTGCAAAGCCCAGGCTCAACCTGCCGCCGGGGCCATGGACGCTGCCGCTGATCGGCAGCATCCACCACCTCGCGTCCTCGAGGGAGGAGAGCGTCCACACCGCGATGCGGAGGCTGGCCCGGACGCACGGCGCCCCGCTGATGCAGCTCTGGTTCGGCGAGGTGGCCACGGTGGTCGCGTCGTCGCCGGAGGCGGCGCGGGAGGTCCTCCGGACCCACGACCTCGCGTTCGCCGACCGCCACCTGACCGCCGCCGCCGCGGCGTTCAGCTTCGGCGGCCGGGACGTCGTGCTGTCCCCGTACGGCGAGCGGTGGCGCCAGCTCCGCAAGCTGCTCACCCAGGAGCTCCTCACCGCGTCGCGGGTGCGCTCGTTCCGCCGCGTCCGCGAGGAGGAGGTGGCGCGCCTCGTGCGCGGCGCCGTCAACCTCAGCGAGATGGTCACCAGAATGGTCAACGACACCGTGCTCCGGTGCTCCGTGGGGAGCCGGTGCGAGCACAGCGGCGAGTACCTCGCCGCGCTGCACGCCGTGGTGCGCCTCACGTCGGGGCTCAGCGTCGCCGACCTGTTCCCGTCGTCGAGGCTCGCGGCGATGGTGTCCGCGGCGCCGCGCGCCGCGCTCGCCAACCGCGACAAGATGGTGCGCATCATAGAGCAGATAATCCGAGAACGCAAGGCCCAAATTGAGGCGGATGATCGCGCGGCCGACAGCAAGTCATGCGCATGCTCCCTCGACGACCTGCTCAGGCTCCAGAAGGAAGGCGGCTCGCCGATCCCAATCACAAATGAGGTTATAGTCGTGCTTTTGATGGTAAGCAAGCCTCACAACACTGTCATTATGTTCTACTTACCTCCGTTTTTCTAATTATTCGTCTTATTTAAAATTTTTGTGCAAATATAAAATATTTGTGTCATGCTTAAAGAATATTTGATGATAATTCAAGTTACAATAAAATAGATATATAATTACATGATTTCGAATGAGACGAATGGTCAAATATGTCTTAAAAAGTCAATGGCGTTATACATTAAACAAACAACAAATGGAGGGAGTAGTAATTACATGGACGACGTACCAAAGTACCGATAAAAACATCTTTAATTTTTATAATAGTAGAGATGAAGATAGACACAGAACCTACCATATATACAAATTATAATAATCTTTTTTCTCTCACAAGGAACATGATTACATCCTAATTAACCTCTATACCTAGCTAGGATATATACACTACTACAAACAAAATTTTTGCGTGCCGGTAATGCGTGCGGGTGCACGCACCCAGGGGTCTGCGAAAATTGTATTTTCACGTGCGGACGCTTATGTCGCCCGCACGGGAAAAAAAACCGAAAAAAATAAAAAAACCTTGAATCGGCGGCGCCGCCTCCTCCTCCCCGTCGTTGGCGGCGGCCTCCGTGCCACCCGCCGGCCTCCACGCCCGCTCGCCTCCGCGCAGCCCGCCTACCGCCCGCCTTCCGCTGGCCTCCGCGCCGCCGGCCGCCGGATCCGCGCTCCCCTCCGGTCAGACCACCGCCGACGCCCCTCCTCTCCGCCGGATCAGGGGAGGGAAGGGGAGGGGAGGGGAGTGGATCCCGCGTGGGGGGAGGGCGGCCGGCCGCTGGATCCGTGCGGACGGCTGCCGCCGCCGGATCCGTGTGGGGACGGCCCCTGCCCGCCGGATCCCGCGCCTCCACCGCCGTGGAGCTGAGGTCGCCGCACGCCAACGCCGACCGCCGCCGTGCCGCCGCCTTCAGCGAAGCGCGGACCCGCAGAGTCGTGGGAGAGAAGAGAGGCATGAGAGAGAGAGAGGGGGGTGAGGCGTGGGAGAGAAGAGAGGACTCGCAGATAAAGATAAGAAAAAGAGAGGAGGGAGGGGTGAGGAGAGAAAGAGGGGAAATTTTGAAGTGGGTGAGAGGGAAAAGAGGGAGTACTATTTTCGCATGCGGCTCTCTTAATAGGCCTGCACGGGAAAATTGACTCATTTTCGCGTGCGGTCCATTTAAGAGGACCGCATGGGAAAATCGCGGTCCTCTTAAATAGACCGCACGTGAAAATAAGCCGATTTTCCCGTGCAGGCTGAGTTACCACCCGCACGCAATCTAAAAGTGTCCCTGTCAAGGAAAATCATTCATATAGTAGTGATACCCAATCATCATAAAGTTTTAGTTCAAGAAAACAGTCTCAAATAAGCAAAGCATACATAAAAAATATTGTAGACTAAGAGTTAGAGTTAAGTATTCTCGAACAAATGGCATACTTCTTAGTAATGCTAGAATTAAGTTTAGGCTATATATGTAGGCACGTATTATGTGCAAGTTAGGTGGTATGGATAAAAAAAAATTCAGGATGATTAGTAATTGATTAAAATATCATTATTCCAGGATATGTTTGCGGGGGGCACCGATACACCATCAACAACACTAATATGGGCCATGGCAGAGCTGGTCCGTTCCCCAAGAGTAATGGCAAAGGTGCAAACTGAGATGGGGCAAATCTTCCATGGAAAAAACACCATCACTGAAGATGACCTTGTCCGACTGAGCTATCTCAAGATGGTAATAAAGGAGACCTTGAGACTGCATTGTCCATTGCCCCTCTTAGCCCCTCGCAAATGCCATGAGACACGTAAGATTATGGGCTATGATGTACCCAAGGGTACATCTGCATTCGTGAATGTGTGGGCAATATGCAGGGATAGTAAGTATTGGGAGGATGCCGAAGAATTCAAGCCAGAGAGGTTTGAAAACAACAATATAGAATTCAAAGGGAGTAACTTTGAGTTTCTCCCTTTTGGCTCTGTGTCAATGCCTGGAAATTCACTAGTAATTTCCGAACTTATTTGTGCATAAAATCCTCGTCCAGGAATCAGCCGAGGTACACAAACAGACAATTTAATATACAAATCCATCTTAATAATAACATTACATACTTACACAAGAAAAGAAAACAGCAGCGGAATTAACGGTCTAGCGATGGCTTCAGCTCCACTCCCACAGACAGCTCAACTGGGGTATAAGCCAAACGTCTTCTCCTTCTGGATCCTTTTTCCTCAACTGAGGTTGATTGATTATTGCAAGGATGAGCATATGACATACTCCACAAGCCACACAGCAAATATGCAAGTGCACAAGGATACCAAAGGATGACATAATATGGGCTCATTTGCAAAAGCAGCATTTAGCAAAGATTTAAGAATAGTAAAATAGTAGAGTATTTAACCATCAATTTTAACCAACACTGCACAGCACCCCAATGCTGCACAGGCCCAACCATCCTGAACAACCATACCCGGCTGTATAGATCTAACTCTAAACCAGGAGCTAAGCAAATTATTACCAATTATAGCATCAATAATTATTGTGAGAGGTGTGAGACTAATCACAAAAAATATTGTTCAACCCGCCCATAACCGAGGGCACGGCTATTCGAATAGTTTTACTCTGGCCAGAGGTGTACCACTGTACCCACAAGACACGATTCCACACATGTTGCCATGCCCCGAAGTACCACCACGGCACTGCAAAGGGGAAATCGTGACAATACCCTTCGCACAACACAACTCACCACAGTGCACTATTCCTGGATCATAATCACCCCCTTAAAAACCAGAGGCATGGACTCCCCAGCGACCCCCACGGATTTCTCGCCGCTTCTCAGTCTGGCACCCCGTAATGAACCATGCTATACAAAAGGTAAAGCCGTTGCCCACGCTGGCTTGTGGTTGGCACGGTTAATGTTTCACAACAGTAGCTCATGAACCGGTCCTTAATTGTCATGAGCACGACCTTCAAAACCATGTGCTCACAACCCACCTTAATCCAGTTTTAATTATCAATTAATTAACACTAGACGATTAACCATCGTGAGCTACCATTAAATATAACCATAATTAATAATATAGTATAATTCACCCCATTAATGATGCTAATGTTTCTAAGCATGGCTAAGCAATTATATATATATAAAATTTAGCTGAACCAAACCAATATATAAGGTTCTAGCTAATCAAATTATAACCCATAGGAAAATAAAGTCATCTTCGGCCATTAATTAATTGGGAAAGGCTCACCACCCGATGACATTCGAAAATAATGCACAAGTTGAAATAAAACATTAGCTTTAAACGGGTTCAACATGCTCAAAGGGTTGTTTGGGATCTGTGTGACTTGCCTTAGAGCTTCCGCAAAGGCTTCCCGAACCTTCCTCAACGAAAACGCTCTCCTCCGGAACGTCGGAAACTAAAACAAATGAATAAAATCAACAAAACAGTACAAAAACAACCATAAACAGTACATGTTGATATTTTTAACATGTAGATCTTGATTTTAGAAAAATTTAGCAACTTGAACCACTCAAATCTGAGTTACGATGATTTAGTTATGAATTTCCGAAGTTTAATCGATTTTCATCTAATAAAGAAAACCTAAAAAAGGGATTTATGACATCATGATGACGTCATCATCGCCGGCCATGGCACGGGTGACGTGACCACCGGCGATAGAGGGGTCGGCCGGGTTAACGGAGGACGTCTACGCGTAGAGTACGACGACGCGAACTCACCGGTGCAAGAAACTACGACGGACGACGATGAACGGCGACCGGTGACGAGGTCCCAAGGCGGCACGGCTCGGCTCAACGTCGACGGCGGCGCTCCGGCGGTCTTCGGCGGCTGCGAAGGGGCGGCCGAGGTTCCTCTCCTCCGTGCGCACCCGACGGCGGCGACGGACGGCAACGGCGACGGCTACCGCGGCGGCGCGACGCGGCTGGAAGGTCGCCGGCGACGGCGGCGGCTAGGGCAACGTGGCGGCGGCGCTACGGGCGACAAGGGAGCTCGGGACTTGGGGCAAACGTAAGAGGACGACTAGGGGATGCTATTTATAGGCATGGGTGGAGGAGATCGGCTCAGGAACGGATGGATAACGAAGGAAGTTAGGATTTATCCGAGTTCACCCGAATAAAAACGGCCAAAATTCGTGAGATAGATAACGAATTTGATGGGGGTTTCTTCGGGATTAGGTAGAGGAGATAGAGAGGAATCCGTTTTTGCAATCAATTTTGGAAGGGAAGCCACGGATGCACCGGATTTGATGGAGGAGGAGGCGACTGCACAGGTTGGCTCGGCTCTGTCTGGAGCTGGAAGACGACACTGTAGCGGCAGGGAGGGAAACTAGACTTTTTGGGCTGGGCCTGAAGGGAGCAACAAAGGACTTCCAATTTAATAAATTAATCAATGAGATGATTTTTGAATTGTTAAAAATACTTCCAATGCTCAAATAATTTCAAGAAAAATCCTGAAAATACTTAGACACTCAAAGTATTTAACAAAATTAAAATCAGATCATTTAATGATTAATTTAATATTTAAATAATTGCTGAACTGCTCTTTGTATGATTAAAATTAAGAGTTGAGCTCCGAAAAATCCGAGAAAATTTCAGAGAGTATAATTAACCATGGAGAATTTAATAAAAATTAAATCCATCCATGCTTTATATTTAGGAAATTTTATTTCCCACATTTAACTTCACTTGTAAATTAATAAACATTTAATATAAATTCTAATAATAATTTATTAAATAATTTATAAGTACTCTACCATTTTGATTGGAAGCTGTCTAATGGAATGTTGCACAAGGATCTTGACATGAGGGAGGCACCTGGACTACTGGCTTATAAACACACTAGCCTAAATGTGCGTCCGGTCACTCACATTGCTTCAAGCTGTGCGTAAATACCAGTGTAACAGATAATGCATCTTCCAAAAGAAAAAAGACCATAACAGCACAAGGTAAAATATGTGCTGTCAGAGACATGTGGTCTTCGTGATTTCAAAATAACTTATGTGCCTGAGCAGAAATTAAAGCATAGTGAGCCTACTTATGTACTCATGCATAATATTTTTTTCTGCCAAAAAAATTATAAGTGTGTATTTTGTGCCCATAAATACTAGGTGCACCATGAAATTACATCCTATAGTTATTAAAGAGTTCATTGTACTTGTATATTTGTCGTCCTCCCAGAAATATAGTTAAGCGTGTACGTATATATTTTCACGGACAACATATGTTTTCTTTCCTATATATCATTCATTTTGGTCCAGCTCCGGATACATGCGAACTCCAAGGCGCCTACGCACGTACGGCTTTCGTTTGATTGATCACTCCAAGTTTCTACTCCGTATCAGATTGTTAGTACGGAGTATGTGTTATATCACTGGCCTGTTGCTGAAGTTAATTTTGCACCGGCTATTTAATTCATATGTATCCGGCCATCACCACCAGTTTCTGTGTTCTCCACGCGGCCGGCGCCTAGCTACCGCGTCTCCTACTCCTGAGTCCTGACTTGACTTCTTTCTGGTTTCATGACTGTGGGATAGATCCTCCTCCATTGGCCACATATACACCAATATTGGTGGTTTCATGTACGGTTCCTTATTGGAGGTCTTCTTTTTTTATTTTTAAGGGAAATGAAGCTTTGTGTCGAAACATGAATTCGGCAATAATAAAAGGGGTAGCGCACGAGACCTAAAAGTGGATGGATGCGGAGACAAAGGATTTAGACAGGTTCAGGCCCTCTCAATGAGATGTAATACCCTACTACTGTTTGGGGATTTGAATCCGCCGGATGTAGTATAAATCTGACGATCATATGTGCTCATGCCCCCTACAGGCACTACTACAGAAAGTGTTTTTGCATACGGGCGGAATCGATCTTCACATGCGGTTGGCCGGCCCGCATGCGCGAAATGGTCTGCAAAGATCACCATTTGCGCATGCGGCCGTCACAGCCGCATGCGAAGATCGATCTTCGCATGCGGTCACTTAAGACGGCCGCATGTAAAAATAGATCTTCGCATGCGGTCCATCTAAGAAGCCGCATGCGAAGATATATTTTCCCATGCGGTCGACCTAAGTAGACCGCATGCGAAGATCTATTTTCGCATGCGGGCGTCTTAAGTAGACCGCATGCGAAATTCAATTTCTGAATAGCTATAATAATATTTATTCTAGCATTTTGGTGAGATGTGTCTCATAATTAATATTAAATTATTGAGGGATTTATTATCGTATTTCGGAGTAGTAAGCATATAAGATAAGACAAGTGCCGCAGTAACAAACATGTAATACATAACCATTAATTCAATCGTAATTTACATACGAATATATAATAGCAAGTGGCACAGTTTTTTCATCATGTTATTGCATATGTATAAGTAGTGTACATGTTATTGCATATGTTCTTTCTCCCACTCTCTGAGAGGTTTAAATTTGTCGTCCATTGCGAGTTCACTCTGGTTGTCGTAGAAGAGACCTCTTGCGTTGCAGACATCGCGACGGATGAATCGGCAGAGGTCAGCGGCCACGTTCAAGATAGTAGTGTCGTTGAATCGTTGTGCAACATATGGGATTTCGGGGATCTGCACACAGAAAGGAAAATAAAATGGTACTCAGTGAGAAGTGTGTGCGAGATGGGTTTCTTTGTAGAGAAGAGTTCGATGACCTACTCGGTTACTGGTTGTTTTGTACCTCCCATTTACTCTGAGCATCTCGCACACGTAATAACCACACAAGTTGGTTCCCGGTGGTTGTTTGTAGCACTGCGACATAATTATGGGGACCGATCTCAGTAGATATATTTAGTATATATGTACTGTTCGATAATTAGTTGTATTGGTATAAATTTGATAGTACCGGCCAGCCAGTCCTGACGGATAACTTCTTCTGGGATGGAATATGTACTGGTCCACCTCTTTTGCGGTAGTACTTGTGTGCTCTGTTTGAAGGAAACAATTGTTTTATTAGTAGTTAGAAGACTGGTGATCGACCTAAACAATTTATAGTAATGAAATGTTTATCACTTACAAATTCAAAATAGTGAGGAATTCCATAAATGTCTCCTTATCATAGTGTGCGGGGTCCAATGATATGATCAATTGGTCTTTCGGATATACAAGGAATAATATGTAGTGGTCTCTACATATAAGATAGGCTTATTGGAGACAGAAAATTCCGAAGAAGAAAAATTAATTAAACAAAAAGAAGAGAGAGCTTACGTGAACTGATAGGGGACCATTAAGACATCTTTGTCGGCGTGCGCCAACATTGCTATTGCCAAGTATGTTGCTACTTCTAGCTTCTTCCTCTTGTGCAATGTCTTCACATATTCTTCCTTTTCTTCCGGGGTCTTGCCAACCAATTGCGGGCAGTCCTCTCTCAGCTCTACTGTGTGTTGTGTTTTGCATATTCTTGTTGGATCGACGTATCCAACCTTTGCTCCAGTTCTATCAGCTTCGTGGAATTGCATACTGTACAATGAATAAAGAAGAAATGAGATTTGGTTTAATTGTTTGGAATGAAACGTGCAACATGTAATAAAGAGTTCAGACTTACAGACAGAAAGCCGCAACGAGATTAACGTCCATTTTATCTAGCTTGTAGAGGGCGTAAAGGTCTTGGAAAGAGATAAAAAATATCCCATTAGGACCACTCATGAAAGCGCCTTCCGGGACGGCGACGCTTATGAAACCGAGACCTTTCCTAGATGCCTTCATATACCATTCGTGCATTACCCTCATTTCCCATGGTAGCTTGTTCATAAGATAAGTTGGCAAGAATGGCTTGCCATACTCATAAGTTTCAGGCACATCGGCAGATAACCAGGATTGCACTTCATCTTGGGCCGCTAGTACTGACTTCTGGGAGTCTGACAAGACGTGAGCAAGTTCTTTTCTCTTCTCAGAATTCCTGAAAGCTGAAAACATGAACTTCTCCTTATCCTTGTCAATCTCCTTTGGGTCGTATATCGATATCAACTTTGGAATTTTACGACGAGGTTCCAAAGTATTAGACTTCGGTTCGGATGTAGTTCCATCTGGTATGTGCACTTGTTCTACCAGAGCAGATTGGGGTGTAGGTGGAGAGGTTTGAACTGAGGGCGGAGCCGGGGGAGCATGCTGTTTAGCTGGGGAGGTGGGAGAGGCTTGAACTGGTTGCGGGGCCTGGAGAGGCGGTTGTTGAGAAGGGGAGGGTGGTGGTGTAGGTTGGCGAGGCGGTGACCTAAGCGGTGGTGGTGACGGCGGATGTTGAGGTGACGGTGGTTCAGGAGGCGACGGTGGTGCAGGAGCGGCAGCAGTCATTGCCTGCGATGAGGATGGGGTTGAAGATCCTGCTGCAGGAACGGCCGCGCTCAAGATTATGTCTCTGCGGTGCCACAAGATAAACTGATTCACTGCATCACCGAGAAGTTCAATCCCTTCAGGTGCTGGTATGTCTAGTTCCAAGGAAACGTGGTCGCTATGGACTTTGGCGACCTGTACCCTTGCGTAATCCTCAGGGATTGCCGTGTTGTGGAATTGACGTCCGGGTATCGCTAAACCCGTTGCAACCTCCTTAGTCTTTCCAGCGCGGCCGATTGGTACGACGAGACTGCACGGAGTTGGTCCAGTTATACTATCCACAGGGAAGGTAGTTGTCTGCGCTGAGCCTACACTGCTGGGTACATTAGTTGTTTGCTGTGCGGATTGTGTGGGTTGCTGGCTATCAGGGAATAACCTTGGAAAGGCTGTCGGGTTTTCAGCTGCCAACGAGTAGAAGTGTTCCTTCACTTGCGCATAGATCTTGTCCGATAGTTGTTCTTTGTATTTGTCTCTCTTCTTATAACTTGGTGCGTCTTGTGGAAACCCGACCTTCCAACTTGTCTTTGAGGACAAACCCCTTACACGTCCAGAGTGTTCAGCCGTCCCCAACGCCGCAGTAAGCTGATCTCGCTCCCTCCGTGGGACGAACTGTCCTGATCTTTCTTTCTCGACTATCTGCTGCAAATTAGTAGCCACTTCTTCTATGTCTGGAGTCTCGAATAGTATGTCTCCCTCATCCGAGACTTGACCTGTGCTGCGCGCCCAAACCCAGTTCTTGCTACGTTCAACCATGGGGTCTACCAGCAGGGGCTTACCGGCCGCGGCAAATCTTTGCTCGATCTCCCGCCATTGATCGACGTGACCAGCGTATCCGCTCGACCCCAATCTATGGGGATATCTATTCTTCTTCGCGAGCTCGGACATTTTTTTCCTCAAAGCCAATGCTTCAGCTGTTGTATGATCCGCAACAAACGTGTCCCAGTCAGCCTGCGATATATGTCCATAATCTGTAAACGGTGGGAGATTCTTCTGAACATAATCCCGATTTAGATCGGACTTCCACTGTCGCCATCGATCTCCCATCTTTTTAAGTGCGTAATCTCTCCCCCTGACCTCTGATCCAGGAGGGAACACAAAATACTTCTGCAACTCATTCCAGAGAAGTGTCTTGATGTTGTCGTCCACTGTTTCCCACAACTTGACATTAATGGGACAACGCGTCCTGACTAGAGTGCCACAGGCGTTGCTGAACTTGGACCGCACTATCGGTGGCTCGACGGGCTTCCCATCCTGATCGAGAGCAATCACGTTGTAAGTTTCCTTGGGTAATTTATTCTTGCTTCTCTCACCACGTCTTTTTTTCCCACTCCCGCCTGCACTTGTAGATGTCTCCGTACGTTCAGGTGCAGACGTAGCGGTGTCCATCTCAGCTTCTTGCTCTGTCCTGTTCCTCCCGGCTTTACGTTTCGAGCGGCGTCGGACTACCATCTGCACAGAATAGGTAACTCTATACACCATTAGGTTCATGTCACATCATAGTTAGGGAATAATACATGGCTAACGATTTTTAGCACTTACGGCCTGTTCGATAGGTATGTAGTCCGGATCATTATCGCGGGGGGCGACTTGTGTTATTTCCATTGGAAACGGGTCACTTGGTGTGCGCCACGTTTCTTCACTACAAGCGCCTGGCTGCTTATTGCTACCGGAATTTTGATGCGCTATTGGTGCGTTCGATGGAACCTTTTCGTTCGACATCTTCCAACTTGACGTAAAAAAATTTAACATAAGTCCCAATTTAACGCAATTTCACATAAGTACCGTTTTGACCTAAGTCCCAATTTAACATAAGTCCTAATTATACATAAATCTCAATTTAGCATAAGTCCCAATTATACATAAATATCAAATTAACATAGGTCACAATTTAACTTATTTTCACATAAGTCCCAATAACTTAATTTCACATAAGTCACAATTTAACATAATTCTCAATTAAACATAAGTCACAATTTAACATAGGTGCCAATTTAACAAAAGTCCCAATTATACATAAATCCCAATATAACATAAGTCTCAAATTAAACCTAAGTCACAATTTAACATAGGTGCCAATTTAACAAAAGTCCCAATTATACATAAATCCCAATATAACATAATTCTCAATTAAACTTTTGTCGATTATATGTAACAATGGTTCCCAGAGTGCTCCACTAGCAATATACAGTGCTAGGTCTTAATAACATTCATGGTTTAAATGACTTGCAGAATTAGCATTGCTCTCGTATTTTTAGAGGAGATCACAAAGACTTTATCATGCTAACAACGCACCAACCAAATCCAAACAAGTATCAGATGACAAAATGCACAAATGGACAATCAGATGTAACAAGATTAGCTCGAAGAAAATGTCATACACCATTGTGAAGAAACCATGATTGTAAAATAGTGAAATATTTGCTATATCAATAAAAAGAGTTTGTAAGCCAAAGATATAACCTATCCACTCCAATTTTCTGAACAATTAATGCAGTGGCAGAAACCCAAGTCAAAACCTTCTATCATCTGTAACAACAAAGGTGATCCACTTATGTCTAAAATTAGGTGAGCTCCTTTACTCATCAAATCCATCCAAGGAAATCTGTGCCTAGCCTCCACAAGAGGTGGAACCGCAGAGACAATACTATCTCACAGAACAAAGTCGAAGAACTCACGACTGCACTCAAATCAACATTAACATAACCAATCCTATAATAAAGCTAACATCGAATGGGGCATAGCCACATAGCCGAGACTAGATTCAATTGCGGCAGCACAATTTAATTGAATTGAATTGCATTGCATGACTTTCTTGGAGCCTAAAAATAGCTACTGCTTCGAGCTCTTCTACTGTTCTTCTACATCACAATTCTTGGAACCACTACAGCAAGGTCGCCCATTTTCACCAAATAATTTAACAATCCACAATTAAACCTTCTCAAAATTAAACAATCCACAATTGCACATATCACAATCCACGATGCACAATTAAAGAATCCACAATCCACAATTGCACATTTCACATTTCTTTTTTAAAAGTTTACGTTACCGAGCGGCGTCGGCGACGGCGAGGGGCGGGGCGACTTCGGGGAGGAGCCGGCGGTGGCGGGGACGACGGAGCCGGCGGTGGCGGGTCCGTGCGGCGGCGACGGCGACCTGGCGGCGACGGCGACCTGGCGGCGGCGACGGCGACGGCGAGGGGGGAGAGGTCCGTGCGGCGGCGAGGGCGAGGGGGGAGAGGTCCGTGCGGCGGCGACGGCGACCTGGCGGCGGCGACGGCGACGGCGAGGGGGGAGAGGTCCTGCCGGCGGCAGCGGCGACGGCGTGGGGCGGGGCGACTTTGGGGAGGAGCCGGCGGTGGCGGGGACGACGGAGACGGCGACTTGGGAAATTTTTGCAGCCTGGCGGCTAGGGTTTCGCGGGAGCCGGGACTTAGAAAATTTTGGCTCCCCGCGCTCCCTATATATAGGCGCAGATCATCGCATGCGGGCGGCTTAAGGGACCGCATGGAAAAAATATCTTTCCATGCGGGCTGTTAAGCCGGCCGCATGCAAAAATTATCTTTCCGTGCGGGCTGTTAAGCCGGCCGCATGCAAAAATTTTCTTTCCATGCGGGCTGTTAAGCCGGCCGCATGCAAAAATTTTCTTTCCATGCGGGCTGTTAAGCCGGCCGCATGCAAAAATTTTCTTTCCATGCGGGCTGTTAAGCCGTCCGCATGCAAAAATTATCTTTCCATACGGCTGGCTTAAGTCGTCCGCATGGAAAGATTTTTTTACCAAAAAAACTCATATTTTTTTCTGTAAGTAAACTGTCCATATATATTTTTTCCCCAATATTTCGCCACAATTGTACATTCCAAATGTTTTTGGCACTAACAAAAGTCATGAAAATTGCTCAAAACTCGTAATCAAATGTTACATGCTAATGATTACAACATAAGGGGGGCCTAAATTCATGCACGTACATTTGGAACACGATGAGAACTAAAGGTTACGAAATAACTATGACTTAATAACCTTGGCAACACCATCTGCTCGAATGTACGACATATTTGCTTCATCGATTGTTCTCTCAACCTTCTTAATTCGCATAGGAAGATCAGTAAACAATGGTACATCGTCGAACTGGTTGTAATCATTGGGGTCTTCGATGTTGTCGATGCCGACGATCTGTTGCTTTCCGGATATGACAATAGTTTTTCTTTCATCTGAAGGGTCCTTCACATAAAACACTTGAGCCACACGCTCTGCTAAAACCCATGGATCATCCTTGTGGCCTGTTTTACTGTGATCGACTATCGTTAGCCCGTAGTCATCAACGGAAACCCCTAATGTGTCTTTAACCCATTCACAACGGAGCACAGGGATCTGGATGTTTAGGCCATAGTCCAGTTCCCATATTTCTTGAATGGTCCCATAATACGACCTCTTTTCTCCACTCGTGTCAATCGCTTCGACACGGATCCCACTGTTTTGTGCGATGCTTTTCATGTCCTTCGTAGTCGTACTCAAGGTAAATCCATTGATGTCGTAACCTTGCCATGAATTGACAATACTTGAAGGCCCACATGCCAGTCTTTGTAAAGTAAGTTCCTCCACAGAATCACCAACTGGCAGGTTTAGATCTTTCAACCACAGAGGAAAGCGACGCTTGTGCTCTCTTGATATCCAATCATTGGACCGCCCTGGGAAGCAGGCTTTGATTTCTTCTAGGTGTCGCTCAATGAATGGCTCAACGATAGCGAGCTGTTGAAGAACGCTGTTGTGTGCCGTGGACACCTTTTTGTAATCATTATCGAAGAACTGCTTCCTACCAACAGTACCCCTTCCAGACAATCTACCTTCATGTCGATGAACAGGAATGCCAATGGCATTAGCATCCTTTATATAGTCCATTCAACACTCGACTGCCTCTTCAGTTGTGTATCCCTCTATCATTGATCCTTCCGGGTGAGCGCGATTGCGTACATAGCCTTTGAGGATCGACATGTAACGCTCATAGGCCCACATCTGATGTAAGTATAATGGACCAAGTTCAATAATCTGAGGGACGATGTGAACGATCAAATGCTCCATCATATCTAAAAATGATGGTGGGAAATACATCTCAAGCTGGCATACAGTCTCGACGGCAAATGTCTGAAGCGGACCTAATTCCAAAGGATCAAATACCTTCTGCGAAATTCGATTGAAAAAGTAGCACAACTTTGTTATAACCACCTTTGTATGGACTGGTTTGACTGCCCTTATAGCAATTGGTAGGAACACCGTTAGCAACCTATGACAGTCATGCGCATTGTATCCCGAAATGGTCAAATCCTTCAATGATACTAGCTTCCTGATGTTCGATGCGAAACCAGTAGGCACTCTAACCCCTTGTAAACATTTACAGAAGGCTTTTTTCTCTTCAAGTGTCAACGAGTAACAAGCAGGAGGAATCTCGGTCTTCCCATTTGGCAGCACTACTGGGTGAAGGTCATGCCGTATGGACAAATCTACAAGGTCGTTACGTGACTTCAATCCATCCTTCGTTTTACTTGGGATGTCCAGCAATGTGCCAACGGTGCTATCAAACACGTTCTTCTCGAGGTGCATAACATCAATTGCATGTCGAATCTCTAGGTCCTTCCAGTAATCTAAGTATTTGAAGAAAATTGAGTGCTTCTTGAAAGGCGACGCAGTACCGTTGTCACCATCAGCTTTCTTCCTCTTTACTGTCTTCTTCTTTCCCTTTCCATATACAACCTTAATCTTCTTTGTTATCTCATACACGTATGTACCACCTCTTGCTACTGGGGCAGTGTCATTCTCCACTGTATTATCGAACAATCTAGCCATCTTACGGTACCTATGTCTTTGTGGTAGGAACCGTCGATGTCGCATGTACACTGTCTTCAAAGACGACCTCAGGTATTTGTATGAAGTTTTCTCCAGACATATCAGACATCCAGTCTTCCCTTTAATCTGCCCAGATAATGAAAAGTTTGCAGGTAGGTCATTGATGGTAACGAATATGATCGCACGTAGATTGAAGTGCTCCCGCTTAAACTCATCCCATAGTCGTAACCCCTCTTTCCAAAGCTCCTCCATGTCCTCCATCAAAGGCTCAAGGAAAACATCTATGTCGATTCCAGGTTGGTTTGGACCTTGTATGAGGATAGTGAGTAGTATGTACTTTCGTTTCTGACATATCCATGTTGGAAGATTATACATTGTGAGAAGGACTGGCCATGTGCTGTGCGAGCTGCTTAAGTCACCAAACGGGTTCATTCCATCAGTGCTCAACGCAAACCTTACATTCCTAGGATCCTTAGCAAATTCTGGGTGTTTTGCATCAAATGTCTTCCACTGGCGAGCGTCGGCGGGATGTCGAATCATACCATCTATTTTCCGGCTCTCTTGATGCCATCTCATCAACTCAGCATCAGTCGGGTTTGAGTACAGACGCTTCAGGCGGTCCTTAATTGGTAGGTACCACATCACCATTGAAGGAATCTTCCCGCGCTTACCCTTATCAGAATCTGGATCGGTACAACTGAATCTACGGGCCCATTCCCCGTTTTATACCGACTTGTGCCACACGTTGGGCAACATTCCAATTCCGCATATTCTTTACGGTATAATATGCAGTGATTCTTACAAGCATGAATCTTTTCTACACCAAGAGATAAAGGACATATGAGTTTCTTCGCTTGATACGTGTTCGATAGTACAAAGTTAGGCTTAGGAAGCAACACACGCAACAAATTCATCAGATCATTAAAACTTGTGTCCGACCATCCATGTTTAGCCTTCAATCTCAGAAGTTCAAGCACTGAACGCAAGACTGTGAAATCCTTATCACATCCCTTCGTTTCATCGTAAAGAAGATCCTTCGATGCCTTCTCTAATGCCTGCCAATTCTCCAATCCTCGTGACCTGCCCGCTAGCACCTCTGGTTCAACATGGCGTAGCATATCCTCTAAATCAAAACCACCATTGAAATCATCACTATCGGTGGAAACATCGACATCCATTCTTTCACGCGACATGTCTTCGATTATAAAATTCTCTGCCTCATTCATCTCGAAACTTAACTCTTCATCGTCATCTTCCGGATTGGCGAATTCCCCGTGATAGGTCCAAACCTTGTAGTTGGCGGTGAATCCGTACTCCATTATGTGACCCAATATTTCACCAGGATCTACCAACAATTTCTGATTCTTGCAATGACGGCACGGACAAAAGATCTTTGTCATATTCTCCCTCAAAGCATGCGCCTTAGCCTGATCAATAAATTTAGATGCTTCCTTAATAAATATCGGCTGCGTTCTCCGCATCTCATACATCCATGACGACCGATCCATCTAATTATATAAAGGCAAAAAAGTTACAGATAAAAAAATAGACCGCAGGTATTTCATACAAAAGTTTAAATGCAGTTGTCTCCCAAAAAAAGTACAACAATACATGTAACTAGTATGTACAATTGATTACATGCAAAATTTGCCCATCAAAACATATATTTTGAAGCTAGATTTTGCAAAAAATAGTTAGAACAAACCTTGTCAAAATATTAAAAAAACTCCACTTTCCACCAACGAAATATAACAAAAATGGAGCCAAATGAAGGAGGATAGAGAGTTCTTCACCTTTCGTATAGAGTTCAAGCAAAAATTTCGAGTTGAAAACCTCCCCCCTAATTGGTGCTTGCTTTAGGACAGAGAAAGCTTCGTTTTCAAACGGTCAAGCTCGGGCCTGGTGGAGCATATATGGCCGATCATCGCATGCGGTCCCTTAAGCCAGCCGCATGCGAAGATCCATTATCGCATGCGGCTGCTTAGGACAGCCGCATGCGATAATGGGCCTATTTTCGCATGCGGCCGTCTTAAGGAGCCGCATGCCCTAATACATGCGGCCCCTTAAGACGGCCGCATACGAAAATAGGCCTATTATCGCATGCGGCTGTCTTAAGCAGCCGCATGCGATAATGGATCTTCGCATGCGGCTAATCAACCCGCCCCCGGGGGGGCGGTTTTTGCAGGCGCCGCCACAAGCGGCCCGCATGGAACCTACCGACCCCCTCGTACAGAAAAACGATTTTTGTAGTAGTGAGGGCCTCCTACCCACCTTATATAAGATGGGAGGCAGGATTACAAGATAGAAACCTTAACTAATACGGTATCGGTTTCCTAAATCTACTCTACAATATTATCAAACCAGGACTTTAGGCCGTTCCGTAATGTACAAGGAAACGTAATACCCAAGTCATGATTTGTTACATAAAACCATGCCGTGTGGGTAAGGGGTACCCATAATCTCCACACTTTTCCACTTTTGTATTAATAGAGAAGAAGGAGTAAAGCCATAACAAGTAATATTTACAGAACCTATCTCGAAAACGATAGACCCGAAGCGAGACGCTACTGTCCTGAGGGGATGATCTCTGGAAGTCTTGTGCCTCCCACCTTGATCTATGTCCGCGGTTCCTCCTCAATCTTGGCAGCGATCGTGGTAGGCGTGGTGGCTATATGCTGGAAAATGCTAGCGTTTCGCTCACATAAGAGCCCCAGGCCACAAGATTGATCACCGATTTTAATGTTGATGACGACATCACTAGGTATGATATGACCGTGGCAACCTTATATCTATCTATCTTGTTATAAAACCAGCCCCGAAATTGACATCGGTAGCTAAACGCGAAAGAAAACGCCATAGGAGATCCAAAACGATAACGACACCAAGACACGATATTTGGTAACGGAGTTCAGCCGTAGCCTACATCTCCGGGGCACTGATTACGGGCGCTCCTCCCCGATCCAGCATATACAGCGTATTAGAGTTACAACGACTCATGGCCGGTCGACGCCGGCAGCCGCTCCCTCTCGCTATGCTAAGTCGCCATGCGGTTACAACAGGCACGTCCCTCTATTTATGAGAGATCCTAGGATAGAGTCCGACTCATACTCTAGTCCTAATACATATTACAACTCCTGATCCTAGACTGTAACCGACTTTGTACACATATTCGACACAAACTCTAACAAACTCCACCTTGGTGAATATGTCACGCCAATCTGAATCTGTTACTTGCTCGAACCTCCGTGTACCAGGACTTGAGTTGGTTCTTCTGCCGCTCATGCCAAGCCGCCCGACGAGCCTACGCCAGGCTCGCCGTCTTCAGGATCGTGCACAGCAACACCAGTATACCCATCTTCCATGACTCCACCTGCAACAGTACTCCCTTGTAACTTGTATAAACATGAGCTTGTCCTCTCACCAGTCATAACAGTCTTGCCGTCCTTCATGATATTCATGGTCTTCCTATCAAAATCCACCTGATATAACCAACCTGTCTCATGTAGGCTCCCAAGCGAAATCAAACTCTTCCTTAGTCCCGGCACGTGTCTCACATCTGAAAGTAGCACCTCATTTCCATCATACATCTTGAACTTGACATCGCCCACTCCAACAACACGATAACTCGTGTCATCGCCCAAGTAAACAACACCAAAATCACCAGATTTGTATGAAGAGAACCACTCCCACTTCGATGTCACATTGATAGGAACTAGCTGAGTCCAACATCCACGCTTCTCCAGACTTCTCGTTAGACACCGTGAGAATCTCATGACTGCTGCTCCCTGAATCATCACCATGACCTGCTAAACTTGCAATGCCACCTTTCCTTTTCTTCAGTAACGGGCAACTCCTCCTTATATGTCCAAACTCATGACACTTATAGCACCGTGCCCCCTTCTCCTTGCTCTTCGACACCCCCGCTTCATGATCATGCTTTGCCTTGACCAGCAAACTCTCACCTTGAGAAGCCTCCGTTGCCTCGTTTTTCTTTGATCTTCTCAAGTCTTGTGCAAGCAACGACGAAATTATCTCCTCAGTTTTGACAGTATCCTTGCCGTGCATCAAGGTAGTCACCACATGTTCATAAGACGGTGGAAGCGAGCACAGAAGAATTATGGCCTTGTCTTCATCATCCAGTTTCACATCTAACTTACTTAGATCCACAACCAACTGATTGAAGACGTCCATGTGCTTCCTAAGATCTGACTCCTCTTGCATCTGCAAACCATACAGCTGTTGTTTGAGATACAACTTACTCATCAGTGACTTGGACATATACAGGCTTGCCAACTTGTCCCAAATTTCCTTTGGTGATTTTTCATCCATGAACTGGTACATGACAGAATCCAAGAGACTCAAGCGTATTGCAGCTGCCTGTGCCTTATCTCTTCCCACTTGTCAGCATCCATCTTTTCCAGCATCGTCTTCTCAAGAGCCTTGGATATCCCCTGTTGAGCCAACAGATCCTTCAGCCTCATCTGCCAGAGAACGAAATTCCCGGTGCCATCGAACTTCACCACCTCAAATTTGGAAACCACCGTCGCCGCCATCAACGATAATCAACTCTACAGCTGTTGCCCTGTTAAATTGATCAGCCCTGATTCAATTGACCCCACCGACTAACTCGAATAGTACCAACCGGACCGAACCATTTTTTTCTCTCCAAAAAACCGGACTCGGTTTCCTTTACTCGGTCAACCACCAGTCAATCCGAGCGGTCAGATCAGATCGATCCAGATCGAATCGATCCCCTTTCCTTCGGCTTCCTCGCTCCTCCCTTCTGCACGCGATTCCTCCCACTTTGCCGCCGCCGCGCACCTGCGCTACCCGTCACCGCATTGCGCCGTCGGCCCGCAGGGAAGCGCAGCGCCTCCTGCTCGGAAACCGCTGCCTCCCTCCGCCGTCTCACGCCTGCGTCGACCCTGCAAGCTGCTGCGCCGCCTGCCTCAGGGAAGCCGCCGGCCCCGCAAGAAGCCGCCGCCGCCTTTGAGCGCCGCCGCCGAAGACCCCGACGCCGACTCCTCCGATAGCCGCCGTCGCCACCGCAAGCTCCTGCCCGAGCTCCGACGAACGCCGCGCCGAGCACCACGCCGCTGCGGGCTGCCTGCAATGACGCCTCCAGCCGCCAGTGAGCTCGCCGCCCCAAACCAAGCTACCCACGAAATCGAAGGTAAGATCTCGCCCTTTCCTTGTGGTTTGTTTCGATTGCGTTGTTGCAATCCCGTGGTTCCTTTGCTGCTTTTATTTGGGGAAATCTGAGTCTGATTGCTGAACAAATCATTGTCCTCGTCCGATTCCCTTTCTGTGCTCGAATAGGTATCCCCTCGATCTCTCTCTACTGTGCTTTGAATCCAAGTCAGATACGAGACCGTGTCCAACTCCTTCCAAGTCACAATGCCTCCAGATTGAGTCCTGCGCAATACCGGTCAGAAAACCAACCCTTCCTGCTACTCGGGCTCTAGCCATGTTCCATGGTTCCGGGTTCGACACGCAAACGTGCACACCGCCACCTCCCATGACGTCTAGTCCACACCCGTACGAACTCTAGCGCAGCCACCCAGCATCCCGCCCAACTTCACCGGCGACCAATACCACCGGTCAGTTGCAACCAACGCCTATTGCTGTGCTAACACGATTGATCAGCGCCTTGACGGTCTGAAATTGACTGCCCTTCTGCCTGATTCCGTCGCTTGTCATATGTGTGCCTTCTTCGTAGTAGTCCATCACACAAATACCTTATCAGCACCTCCAAAATAGCCTATAGGATCCACCCGCTCCGACTTCCGATTGAACGCCATCAATCTAGTCGTGAGCCGAAGCCGACAAGTCGCATGTCGTCTTCCCATCCGCCGAACGACCCGAGCACTACGTCTAGCCGTCTCCCTGTCGAACGGAACTCATCGAAAGGCCCAGGCCACTCCGCCCAGAGTATTCGAATCCACCGATTGAGAACGCCGATCGCCTCTAGCTTCAATCAACCCGAGCGTGCGGCCGCACGTCTCCCTGTCGAGAGTAGCTCACCGGAAACTCCGAGCCACCCGCCCGAAGTGTCCGACCCACCGATTGATTTGCCAATCGCTTCCGCCGCCATCAACCCGAGCACCACGTCTAGTCATGTCCCTGTTGAAAGCAGCCATCGACGGTTCCGACCGCCGCTAGAATTGTTCAATCCACCGATCAAGACTCCGTTGATCGCCGCCGTGCTCCACCTTGCACCAATGCCCCTCCCTGGGCATTACAAGCAGGCTATGCGGTGTAGAGCACCTCCATCGCACCTCTACCATGGACCTCCCGCAGGCTCTGATACCACTTGTTATAAAACTAGCCCCGAAATCGACATCGGTAGCTAAACGCGGAAGAAAAAGCCATAGGATATCCAAAACGATATCGACACCGAGACACGATATTTGGTAACGGAGTTCAGCCGTAGCCTACATCTCCGGGGCACTGATTACGGGCGCTCCTCCCCGATCCAGCATATACAGCGTATCAGAGTTACAACGACTCACTGCCGGTCGACGCCGGCAGCCGCTCCCTCTCGCTATGCTAAGTCGCCATGCGGTTACAACAGGCACACCCCTCTATTTATGAGAGATTCTAAGATAGAGTCCGACTCATACTCTAATTCAAATACCTATTACAACTCCAAGTAACTAAACTGTAATCGACTTTGTACACACACTACTACACAAAGCGTTTTCCCAGATGGTCAATCGGATTTTTGTGTGCGGAGTTTTGGCCCGCATGGAACAAATCGCCTGGAAAAATCGCGATTTTCGAGTGCGGTTGCTTATCCTGCCCACACGGAAAAACAAAAAACCGAAAAAAAAATAAAATTTCAAAAAAAAAGAAAACCCTAGATCGGGTCGTCGTCGCCGCTCCGCCTCGTCGTCGTCGTCGTCGCCGCTGCTCCCGCCTCGTCATCGTCGGTGGCGGCGGCGGCGCCGCCTCCGGCCAGCCTCCCACACCGGATCCGTGGCGGGGGGATGGCAGCCGGCCGCCGGATCCGAGCGGGGACGGCCGGCGCCGGATCTGTGCGCGGACGGCCGCGGGCCGCCCGTCGTCACCACCAGCAGGATCCGCCGCCCGCGCGCTTCCGTCGCCGCCGGGGAGGGGAGGGGAGGGTAGGGGAGGGGAGAGGGAAGAGGAGAGGAGCCGCGGCCACCCGTCGTCGCCCGCCCGCTCGCCGGATCCGCCGCCTGCGCGCTCCGGTCCGCCAGGGAGGGGAGGGGACGGGAGGGGAGGGCAGCCGGTTCCCGCGCTGGATCCGTAGCGGGGGGATGGCGGCCGGCCGCCAGATCTGTGCAGGGACGGCCGCCGCCGCCAGATCCGTGCGGGCACGGCCGACGCCTGCCGAATCCCGCGCCTCCACCGCCGCGCGCGTCGTCGCTGCCGCCGCGCCGCGCCGCCACCGCCGCCGCCATCGATGCTGCCGGATCCCGCACCTCCACCGCCGTGCCGTCGTCGCTGCTGCCGTGCCGCCACCGCCGCCGCCATCGATGCCGCCGCTTCCGCCTCCCTTACCGACGGCGCCGGCGTCGCCGAGGAGGGAGAGGGAGATGGGAGGATGGGGAGGAGCTTGAGGGAGGGGGAGAGGGAGAGGGAGGATGAATGGAGAGGTGGTGGGGAGGGTGCACCCGTGATGGGAGAGGATAAGGGTGGGCGCGTGGGGTGGGCTATTTTCGTGTGCAGGCCACTTAACAGGCCCGCACGCGAAAATAAGCATATTTTCGTGTGCGGGCCTGTTAAGTGGCCCGCACATGAAAATAGATTTTCCTATGCGGGCGACGTCCGGATGCCCCTTTTTCATTTTTGTGTGCGGTTGTACTTATGGGCCACCTGGAAACAAACTAGTGTGGTGTGCAAGAAAATCTTTAGTGTAGTAGTGATATATTCGACACAAACTCTAACATATCTATCTATCTATCTCTCTATACCTATACTAATTGGGCACTCTGACGGAGCTCCCATGTTAACCGGAAAAAAATAGCCGTTGATTAGTTGGATGAAATCATCGCAACCATAGATAACAAAACTGCTATCATGTGGGCCACTTTTAAAACTAACCAATTTAGCAGATCTCTTTTGAGCATGTACGTATCCAATAAAACAGGAGATTCTCACCGATCCAATCGTCGTGATGAGATAGAGCAACGAGCGAGAGCCGAGAGATTTGGGGGAACATGGCCCGTGGGAATTTTCTTGCGACGCGAGACGACGATCCACCTCGCGCTTCATCCTGATCTATCATTGATCACGGCGGCTATTTCGACTCCTCCAACCAGCAACTATTTCGATTCCGTCCAAGTTGAACAGGTACGTACTACTCACTGCTAGCTGCATCATTTGATTCTTGCATGCGTACACTAGCTACGTGGAGAAGGAAGGGAGATGTGCGTACATCATATCGCATGTGGCCGTCTCCGTCGTCATCGACAGAAAACGCTTCCTCTGCAACCAATCCTTGCTTTGTCGTCGTAGGTATATTTCTTTCAGCCTGAATAGTCTATTCAATTATTTTCAATTGATCTGTTCGAGAAATTTGGTGTGACCTATCTAATATATTATCGGCTTCTCACGATTATAATTTTGATTTCAATATAATGAGTTATATAGCTCATCTTTCACCCATATATAGATAAGTATTTAGGTTATCACATCGATAGATAGAAAAAAAATAATCTGATAGTTCTTTAACGAATTGCGCTGTTTAATAGTAATTTTGAAGAAGAGAGGATACATTGATCTGTGTCAACATGTTCATCCTAAAATCTAAAAGATCGCTTTGCATCAAAGAAAATTTATCAGTGGTCGCTATATCTGCAATTTAAGCAGGTTTCCTATGGAAGTTGTGATTTTTTACCTGCTCTATTTAAACTATTCCCTATTTCTGAATCATAATGGAATATTTTGCTTATTGAATGAATAGATCATTGAGTACTGTTCAGGTAGAAAATCGATGAACAACTGTTTTATTGTGAACATAATCACATCAATCAACATAAAAACACCTATTATTCGCAAAATTAAAATTGAGTTTTCTAATAATATTTTTTTCCGACTATATATCAGACACATACGTGCACACACTAATACACACACAACACTACCTCACATTCGCAAATGCGTCCCCTAACACATGCTGAAAGAGACGGAAATCTGCGGCATATCCCTGAACTCATTAAAATCCCGTTAAAAGTATACTTGCATGTACGTAATATTTATGGGCACTAGGATTTGAACTCTGGTGTATGGAGTCCTGCAGGTGAGGCTCTTCAACATTGACCAAAAGTTCGCTTGGGCATGATAAGATCCAGCATGGCCGCTACATATGCAATTAACCACAAAGGTAATCTATAGCCTGCCAAATCAGTATGTGTGTACTCTTAACTCTGTTCTAATTTTGATACTTTTGAATTATTCAAGTGTACTGCAAATGGTTGTCCATTTGTTCTTGATTCTTATGTGGTAGGAGTCTTTTTTTAATTATGTAAAAACTTATATGCATAAAACATACGTACCGTACATGCACACAACCATGAATGTGTCCCCTTAACTGATGTTAGATGAGAAAATACACGAAGTGCCATGCCACTGCTGTAGGCACTTGATCCTGCCAAACCATGCAAGTGGCGCGGCTGCAGTTTATCGGTAGTAATGCTTATTCTGCCTCTAATATCGTTGTTAATCTTGCTGCACCAGCGATCACCAATGGGCATTTGTGCTTCCCGCTCAAAGTAACGTTTGATTTGAGTAACTAATAATGTATTGGACATATGATTAAATCTTAATATTGATACTAATAGCTCGCGTTGTTCTATGTCCAGAACTCAATAGAAAGTCCACAAGTGAACGGAATAAACTAATTAATGTATTGGATAACTGATTAAATTTTAATATAGATAATAATAGCAAGTGCAACGCACAGGTTGACGGCTAGTATTTATAAATCAAATGTGCATGTATGCTATTTAAGATTTACGTGTTATATATTTGAACCAACATTATTGCACAATATGTAGGCTGTGTTTGGGAGGTGAGGTTGGGAACTCACCTCTCACGCATGCAAAATGGAGCGACATATTTTCTTATGATTAATTAGGTGTTTACTTTTTTTTAAAAAATGATTAATATGTTTTTTAAAGCAACTTTTGTATAGAAATTTTTTGCAAAAAAACAAACCGTTTAGCAGTTTGAAAAGCGTGCGCACGGAAAACGAGGGAGGTGAGTTGGGAAAATTGGAGAAAGAACTCAGGCCTTCTTTATTTGGGAAAATTTTTGGGTTTGGTTGTCATGTCGGATATACGGACACACATTTGAAGTATTAAACGTAGTCTAATAACAAAACAAATTACATATTCCACCAGAAAACTTTGAGACGAATTTATTAAGCCTAATTAATTCATCATTAGCAAATGTTTGTTGTAGCACCACATTGTCAAATCATGGCGCAATTAGGCTTAAAAGATTCGTCTCGCAATTTGCACGCAATCTGTGTAATTGTTTTTTTTTCTACATATAATAGTCCATACATGTGTCCAACCATTCAATGTGACATCGTGAAAATTTTTATTTTGGGAACTAAACGGAGCCTAAGCTGTAATAGACCAAAAAACTGTAAAACCTGGCATACATGATATAATCAGTGAAATGGGTTCCCCTCTTCCTTTTAAGATTATTTTGCTCGTTTTAGGTTTTTTCATGCCTCTGTCATTTCATTTATATAAAATTGAAACTAGCTTGAAATAATTTTAATAATTAATGTGTGTGTGCAAAAATCCTGGAAAAATTCGCACAATTACTATACAGAAATACTCTCAATTAAATTGGCATTATTTTATCAACTCATTTCATACCTCAAATTATTCAGTCAAACCAGATAAAAACTGGAATTAAAACATATCACTTAGCCCTCTTTCAAAATTTACCACTGTAAAACCATAACTCTTTTGCTCGTGCCTTTGTACCAGAGTGTTCATCATCACTAGCTCTGCACATAGTTTGCGCCAGCGAGCCCACAATGCCGTGAAAATTTCTCTGGTGAGCATCTGTCCGAACCAAGCAAGTCATCTTCTTCCTTGTCCTCCACCGATCCCATTCTAACCCTCTCACAGCGCTAGGAGATACCGTCCACCGTCCACCGTCGACGTCCATCGTGCCAGGCCGAAACCGTCGCTGCCCACGGTTAGCCTCGATTTCTCTTGCCAGCTTGAGTTCCAAGCCATGATAAGCCTTTCCTCCTCAACTTGCCGCAGGTTCCATCGCCGAAGAAGCCCCGCCGCTGACGCCACTCGCCGCCTGAGCAGAATACTGTCGCCGGAACTCACGCACCGCCTCCACCCAAATGCACTACTAGAAAAAACGTTTTTCTAGGTGGCAAAAAACTGTTTTCACAGGCGGGGAAAAGGACCGTCGGTAAGCTATTGCCTGCGAAAATAGATGATTTTCATAGGCGGGCACGCGGTCCGCCTGCGAAAACATCTTCGCAGGCGGTAGAATCACCTGCCTGCAAAAAGCATTTCAGCAAATAAAAAAAAATGTGCCGCCACTGCCGGCCTCTCTCTCTGGCCGCCGGCCCTTTCCTCTGTCCGCCGCCACCCCCACACGTCGTCGTCGCATCGTGGTCACAGCAGTCATCGTCGTGTTGGCGCCGTCGGTCGTCGCGCTTTACCTCCCCTCTCCTCCCTGAGACCGGTCAGCGGCGAGTCGGTCACTATCAAGGAGGAGAGGAGGGAGCCATCGCCACATCGCGAAGGTCGTCGTCGTCGCGGCCAGCGGCGCCCGGGCGTCGGCGGTGTCGTCGTCACGCGTCGAGGAGGGGAGCGGGCAGCGAGGAGGGAGCGGGTGGCGCGTCGGTCGACGTCGAGGAGGAGAGGAGGGAGCCGTCGCCGCGTCGCGAAGGTCGTCGTCATCGCGGCCAGCAGCGCCCAGGCGTCGGCGCAGTCGTCGTCACACGCCGAGGAGGGGAGCCTGAGGTGGCGCGATCGAGGAGCGGTCGAGGAGGGAGCCGGAGGTGGCGCGGTTGTCATCGTCGTCGAGGAACGGAACCGGCGGCGGAAACGGCGAGGAGGGAAACCGGCGGTGGAGGGGAGCCGGCGCGGAAGGGAGCTGGCGGAGGAGGGGAACCGGCGGCGGAGGTGGCGAGGAGGGGAGCCGGTGCGGCGAGGAGGGATGGAGGCGGAGGATTTCTGAGTGGTGAGTGTGTGAGAGAGAGGGAGAGAGAGGAGGGGGATGAAATGAGTGGTGGAGGAGATGATAAGGTTGGTGGAGAAGAGGATAAGGATGACACTTAGAATTTTTTTTGGTTGCATGATTTTTGCAGATGGACCACATAAGATTCCGCGTGCAAAAATCAGATGGACCACATAAGATTCCGCCTGCAAAAATCATATTTTTTCGGCGGACCATTTAAGAGGTCCGCCTGCAAAAATAAAGGTATTTTCGCAGACGGACCTCTTAAGTGGTCCGCTTGAAAAAATTGATTTTAACAAGTAGATAACAAATATCCACCCCGGTTTACATTTTTATAGGCGGTCATTTGATTCCTATTGTCATACCCACAAAAAATAAAAGGCCAACATTGCTAAAAATTATTTTTCTAGTAGAGACTAAAAGGCCAATATTGTTAAAAATTATTTTTCTTGTAGAGACGGTGCCTGGGATGAGCTTTCTCAACTGCAATAGGTTCCATGCAGAGGAGCGGTTGAGGACGTAGACGCTGCAGCCGCTTCGCTTGCTACGTGCGAGGCCTCCCATGGCAACCCATGCTATCCTGCATCGATCTGTTTGTAGGAAGAAGATGACCTACTTGGAATTCTAAAAACACATAGGGATACCGATGCATATTTTGCTGTGAGGAGATTTGAGCTAGAAAGGACCTGTTTGTAATTAGTTATAATTGGAGGGATTTTCTGCATTAGGCAGTACACTCACGTGAAGCTCCAACCGAAATGTAGGCCCCACTGTCAAACAAAGGAAAAATCAGAAAAAAATGATTTTCGAGATTTATTGTTACACTAAGAAATTGTTGGAACTTTGAAAAATCATAGGGGATTCATTTTAACTCTGTTTTGAATTAACCAAATTTCAGTACGATCCTCTAAATATTATCTTTAAAATGGTTAGAACAAATATTGCACAAAAATCACGCAGATGTACAGCTGAATTTGAATTTTCAAACAGTGAATAGTAACTTTTCCAATTTGTAGGATTTTAAAACTTTGAAAGCTTAAAACTGACATATGAACTCGGATTCTGTCACCTAAATTTTTCTAAAGTCATTCTCTATCTACTGTACCAGAACCATGCATATTTGAGCATTTCTAATTTTTTATGTTTATTTGGAGTTCAGTTGAATTTCATTTAAATTTGAATAGACAACGGAGTTGTAGCAGTAGAGGAGTTTGATCTGGAACCTGAGACTTGTGAGGAGTTCACTGAGCAAGGCAATCCCTATTCAATTCCTCATTTGACCATGCTGAATCCTATATGATGCAAATGCTTTGTTATTTATAAATTGCATAAGATGTTTTGAACTTGGGTTACAGTAGAACGACTCCTACTTGTTGCATTACCTTCCTTAAATTATTGATTACCCTTGCAATTGATACACCTAGGATGGGTTATGGTGTTGTATAATCACCAATGTGGATATATTCAAGCTAATACTATAGCTACTTGCTTAGCCATACTTAGAAAATTTACGATGGTTACAAATAACATGGTATTCACTCTTCAAACTTTGGGTTGTGTCTGTTATTTGTGGAAATGGAAAACTAAAAATGATGATTTTAGACCGGGCGATAAGTGGTATGCATATAGTGTTAGTTGCACATTGATAGGGTGAGTATTCTCCCTAGTCAACTAAGGACCGAACTATGTGTCACCAACTAAAATTACCGCGCAATCACATGTATCGGTTATGGGGCGACCTTGGAATATTAAGTTATTTACTGTTTAGGCTTTCAGTGGGAGCCCGTTGTAGTAGGGACTAGTCTGAGCGATAGTTCATAGGAGCTACCCATGTGACCCTCTATGGGAACGGTTCTATTCACCATATGGCATGGCGTCCGAGCATATCCAATATAACGGATAGTGCCTCATTTTTTTATTTGAACGGATAGTGCCTCGTTGAGGGAACTTATGTGTTCGCCTCACGACGTTAGGATTAGGATCAGGCCCACCTTTCCTAGCGGCATTGGTCCATGGCCAATGTGGAGAAACACTCTACGTGCTCATGCAAGGCTAGACTTTAAGCAATGTAACAGCCTTGTTGTGACCTCTAGGCTACACTCATTTTGGAGAGTGTGGGGGTACCAACAGGTACCAAAACAACTACACTGTAACCTTTTGGCTTCTATCATATCTTATCGGTAAAGATGTATAAACTCTGCAGAGTCTAAAACTAATCGATTAGCTATGCTCAATGGTCATAAGTGACTTGGTGAACTATCATGTGTATAGTTTCATAGTTTTTAAATGTTTGATGAAATGGGGTGTGGTGGGAATGGTGATTTTGCCCATGTGGGCTGAGAATGAGACAAGTTGCTTGCTGCCATGAAGGGCGCAAAAATGATATTACTATGATGGTTATGATGCTATTATATTACTACCATGATGCTCTAGTTACATGCTTATTGTTTTACAAATTTCATTACAATCTACTATCATTTACAGTTACGAATCCAAATTTGCTTTATGCTGAAAATGAACCACAAATATAGCTATCATTGATCTCCGCTTGCAAGTACTGTTAGGCTTCCCAAGGCTTGGGTAGGGTTTGCCAATACATATGTATTGACCCACCTCTTGTTGTCTTTTTAGTCTTACTTGCAGAATATGAGTGTTTGCGCCGAGTACCGGTGTTTCAAGGATGGTTCTTTCTAGGGTGATTCCTAGCCGGTTACCTGTGTGGTTTGTCAGATGGGCACACCGATGAACATACATAATTGATATTCTTTCCTCTGTGTTTTCGCTCTCTTTTCTTTGGCCATTTTGCCCAAAGTGATGTTTGTCAACTGTTTGCGCTAAGTTATTCAAGCGTTGTATCTATATGTATGTATTTTCTTGTATGGATGTGATGACAAGGTTGTGAATGCGTGTGCTAGCTATTGATCATGGGACTATCACATGTCACACATGAAAAGGAACCGGGATTCAAGTCCCTAGGTTCTCCATGTCCTCACAGCTGTGGCCGCTGGATCGTGGCATCATCAACATAAACGAGGTGGTTTGCATTGCGGACCAAACGGGTAAAGGTGTAGGGTCTCGCATGGGCCGATGATGCACCACTGCGGCATGCGCAGGGGTAGCACAAACGGGTTGGGGCTGGTTCTTGCGCCTGAAACAATATCAGGATTGCAGCGAATAATTTGTAATGACTTGTCGATTCTAGAAGTCGGTAATAAGAAAAGGGGTAGTGCAAGAGATCTAATGTGGATGAGTAAAGAGGACAAGGTTTAGACAGGTTCAGGACTTCTCAATGAGAACCAATATCTTACTCCTGTTTCGGGGATTGGATCCTCCGAGTACTGTATTGATCAGATGATTGAGTTGTGATTATGCCTTTGAGAGGCCCCTGCCGGGTAGGTTTACAAAGGTAGGAATCCAACCAGACACGGTATAAGTTTCCTTATCTATTACATAATTGTGCTTATCTAAGACTCATGAGAACTACCCTAAAAAACAAGGCAATAGCAGTCCCAAGTTCTAATCTATTACATAATCCCTAACTCGGTCTACCTCCTATCTCCAATCTGATAACCAGGCCAAGTGAGTATGAGTGCCCATAATATCCACGGTAGCTCCTGAGACCTTCGTAGTCGAGGAAAATCTTCTCCCAATCTATATCAATCAAAAGCTAAGTGCTTCAACACCCTCATCTGTGATGAATTTTGTAAATATTATGTGATGTGTTGATGGATTATGTGACTCTGTTGATCCTATGGATTTTTGTTGACTATTTATTTCATTATTTTAGGGATTTTAATTGTGGGCTCCATGTCTCAAGCTAGCTTCGATGATTTTTCTTGCCTCCTGGAGAGTCCTTGGTGCCGGTTGTCAAGACTGCTTTTTTTCATCACGAGGTGAATTATTAGGACGCTCCTTCGGACCGGTCGCCCGATCGAATTCGAGAAAAATCGGGCGCTGATGTCAGCATGATGTCAGCGCCCGATTTACGTGCAAAAACTACTTTAAACTGATTTTTCTCTTAAATTACTTATGCAAATCATGATCTGATTGCACCATTAAATTCGTTGCAATTAAATCTTCAAAACAAGACCACACATGCATATATTCCGATGAAAAAAATTTATCTTATTATTGAATTATTTTTAAATGTTGCATGATGTTCCACCAAGTATATCGGAATTGTTTCACTAAGTAGATCGAAAATGTTTCACTCGTTTAAATCGGGTGTTATTTCACCTTATGTAAAAACAATGTTTCAGCAAATAGCGAAAAAATGTTTCAGTTCACTGCAACATTAGATCTATACATAGTGAAACATTGTGAGTACACTAGGTGAAACATTTTTTGGTGGAACAAAAAATAAACCAAATTCCCTTAATAGGGGGTTTCCAAAATATGTGGATTTTTTGTTGCAATGGAATGTTTCGTTCACTGCAACATTAGATATATACATAGTGAAACATTTTTTATGGAATAAAAAATAAATTAAATTCCCTTAATAGAGAGTTTCTAAAATATGTGGTTTTTTGTTGCAAAAAAATATTTTAACTCATTGCAACATTAGATCTATACATAGTGAAATATTATGAGTACACTAGGTGAAACATCTTTTGTGGAAAAATGGGAGGGAGAAGTGGGTGGGTCCACTAGGTGGTCACGTGGGGGAGGGCGCGGGGGGGCGGGGCGCCTGATCCGGCTCCCCCCGCGCCAGTCACCCGGGGTCAATCATTCTCAGAATCATTAGCGTGCAATTAATTCTGTATTAATTATTTTAAGTTTGAAAAACATATTAATATGATTTTCTAAACTAACCTTTTTATAGAACATTTTTAAAATACAGACCAATTAATAGTTCGGGAAATGTGCGAAAAGTTGTAAAATCTTCTCTCTTTCTTGTAGGATTGTTGAGATAATGGATACCCCATACATACACGGTATATATATCCGACTGGGTATGGGGTGCCATGTATATATAGAATATCTTTAAAGGGACTCGGGTTAAATACCAAACTTGTATGTCAAGGAAATACCCGGGATCTTAGTCGGTTACGATTGTATTTTATCTGTAATTACCTATTCCGTTAGGGATATGGTCTGTACTTTGTAATACGGGCCCCTTCCCCTATATAAGGAGGGGTCCAGGTGCCTCTAGGGGCACGATTTTTCTCCCAGATCATACGATCAATAACACACTCGGCGGATCAATCCCCGGACAGGAGTAGGGTATTACTTCTTGAATAAGAAGGCCTGAACCTGTATAAAATTCCTTGTCTCTGAACCCATCTACTTTTCCAGCTTGATAGCCACCCCCTTTTAGTATTGCCGAAATCTTGTTTCGACAGTTGGCGCGCCAGGTAGGGGTAGCGTCAAGTTCTTCGCCGACTAGTACGATGGGTTCCGTCTCCGGCATCGACGACTTTGTCTTCCCTCTCGGGCAGGCGTTCCGGTTTGGCAATCTCAACTTCATCACCAACGACTTCGGCAAGATTTCTCTCCTCGACTCGGATTCGAACCAGTCGGGAAGAGGCCAGATCTCCGCTCCGTTCGGTATCCCGAACTCGACCGAGGTCTACCCCAAGATCATCTCTCCCGAGTTGGCTTCAAACCACTCGGACGAGATCCAATCTACTAACACGACCAGATCAAGATGATGGGTCCTATCGCCCAATCCTGATGAGACTTTCCGATGATCTGGCTGCTGTCTTCAAGACCAAGGCGCCTCCCACCCGAAGACCTAGACGGGATCCGGCTTCGGCCCAGATCCAATCTAGCTCTAGGGAGGTCGGCGTTATACTCCAACCTCTCGGGACGGTCTTGACAGAAGAATTGGATGGCTACCTCATCTCCCTTGGCGTCAGTTCTCGACCAACGGAGATCCTCGAGTACGACGACTTCGGCCATCGCTACGACTACGGCAACTTCAATGACTTCGACGATAGCTACGAGGACGACTACACGCCTCTCTTTTTCGGCGTATTCATGGCCGACAATGAGACGGCAGAACAGCGCCGAGCCCGAGAAGCGGAAGAAGAACGCACACGACAAGAAGCTGAACGTCACCGACTGGAGGAAGAACGACAACGACAAGAGCGAGAACGACTACAGCGTGAACAACAAGATCACGAATGGGCTGCAAAGGAGGCTGAGGATCGACGACAGCGCGCCTTGGAATCCGGGCGACGAGCACGAGATCTCATCGGGCAACAAGACGTCGACAGGACAGCAGTTTTCCGCACACCCCAGCAAAACGCGGTTGCAGCGATCACCCTCCTCGACACCCTCCTCAAGGAAGACGCGCTCAATCAGGCCGATCACGTCGTCAACATCTTGAACCAGACAAAGACCATGATCGCCGCCTCGGTCCCGGCTAACTCCGCAAGCACCCGCACGCCGACTGGTAGCCGAGTTCCCCCTCTTCGATCTCAAGACTATCACCAACCAAGCCTCAGCGTCGTCGGCGCGGGATCCAGTCGCAGGAGCAGGGGTCGCGACGAGCGATCTGTCCATTCGCCTCTCGAACAACATAGGGAGCGTCGAGTTGAACGACCTCGCAGGCACCCCATCGATCTTCGCGATACCATCAACCAGCGCCGCGCGGCAAGAGGCTATGCTCCCCACCATTCACCAGACCGCTACGACGACGACGTGGATGGAGTTGCTGCCTTCACGGCCGACCTGTGTCGAGTGGATTGGCCAGTCGGCTTCAAGCAGACTGGAATCGAGAAGTATGACGGCACCACTAACCCGGAGTTTTGGCTCACCGTCTACGGTCTCGCAATCCGCGCAGCAGGAGGAGATAGCAAAGCCATGGCGAATTATTTGCCCGTGGCCCTAGCGGATTCTGCCCGGTCCTGGCTTCACGGGCTACCCCGTGGCACAATCGGATCTTGGGCGGAACTTCGCGACCACTTCATCGCCAATTTCCAGGGCACCTTTGAACGCCCTGGCACTCAGTTCGATCTCTACAACGTTTTCCAGAAGTCCGGAGAATCCCTTCAAGATTACATCCGACGTTTTTCCGAGCAACGCAACAAGATCTCCGACATCACCGACGACGTCATCATCGCCGCCTTCACCAAGGGCATTCGCCACGAAGACCTAATCGGCAAGTTCGGGCGTAAGCCTCCCGGGACGGTCAAGCAGATGATTGAAAAAGCTAATGAGTATGCCAAAGCCGAAGATGCTATTACCGCGTCCAAGCAGTCGGGCACCACTTGGAAGCCGAAGAAAGATACGCCGACTACTGGGGGGAGTGGAAGTACCAATCACAAGGATCGCAAGCATAAGCCCGAGGAACTTGTGTCAACTACTACACCATCCTTCCGACAGCGTTCCCGTGTCAACACTTTTGACAAGATCATAACTCCCAATGTCCGCATCATCCAAATTCCAATCATGCGGCCAAAGATTGCTTCATCTACAAACAGTTTGCAGAGCAATACGCCAAGAGCGCACGCAAGACCACTGATGGAGATCAGAGCATGTCAAAGAAGAAGGATGATGAAGACGATGCCCCGACTGGTTTTCAAGATCATCGCAAGGAACTCAACCACATCTTTGGCGGACCCCTGGCTTATGAATCCAAGAGAAAACAAAAGCTGACTGAACGGGAGATTAATGCTGTCCAGCCCGACACGCCCCAATACCTTCGGTGGTCAGAGATGACAATTAAGTTTGACCGCTCGGATCATCCTGACTGAGTGGTCCACCCGGGGCGGTACCCCCTGGTACTAGACCCAGTGGTTCGCAACGTCAAGCTTCGCAGAACCCTCATCGATGGTGGCAGCGCACTCAACATCCTTTTCGCCAAGACTCTGGACGACATGCAGATCCCTCGCACGGAATTAAAGCCGAGTAATGCACCCTTTAACGAAGTCATCCCAGGGCTATCTGCTACACCACTCGGCCAGATCACACTTCCGGTTACTTTCGGCACTCGGGAGAACTTCCGTACAGAAAACGTTTGTTTCGAAGTTGCTGATTTCGAGACAGCGTACCATGCCATACTTGGACGCCCGGCGTTAGCCAAGTTCATGGCCGTCCCGCACTATACCTACATGATGATGAAGATGCTGGGTCCTTGAGGAGTCATATCCCTGCGGAGCGACATCAAGCAAGCCGTCACGTGTGACAAGGAAAGTTGCGAGATGGCCCAGACCCGTGAAATCATGCTCTCCTGAGAAGAAATTCGACTGGCTGCGTCCACAGTAAGCGAAGGAGAAGTGCCCGCGACGAAGATGCCCAAGAGTGGAGAAAGCGACGCCAAGACCAAAAAGATTCCTCTAGATCCCTCTGATCCTTCTAAGACTGCTGTAATAGGCGCTGAGTTAGATTGTAAATAGGAAAGCGCGCTCATCACCTTTCTTCAAAATAATAAAGATATCTTTGCGTGTAAACTATATGATATGCCTGGTATTCCTAGAGAGGTGATTGAGCAAACTTTACATGTTAAGGAAGATGCTAAACCCATCAAGCAACGACTCTGCCGTTTCGCACAGGACAGGAAGGATGCGATCAAGGAGGAATTGACTAAGCTGTTAGCAGCGGGCTTCATCCAAGAAGTCCTTCATCCCGACTGGCTGGCTAACCTAGTCCTGGTTCGGAAGAAGACGGGGCAATGGCGCATGTGTGTCGATTACACCGACCTCAACAAGTCTTGCCCCAAAGATCCTTTTGGGTTACCTCGCATTGACCAGGTAGTTGACTCAACGGCCGGCTGCGAGCTACTCAGTTTTTTGGATTGCTACTCAGGATATCATCAGATCCGACTAAAAGAATTCGACTCTTGAAGACTTCATTCATTACGCCTTTCGGGGCCTACTGCTACATCACCATGCCCTTTGGATTGAAGAACGCATGAGCAACTTATCAACGTATGATTCAGAGATGTTTCTCAACTCAGATCGACCGCAATGTTGAAGCTTATGTTGATGATGTAGTCGTTAAGACCAAGCAGAAGGATGATCTGATCACGGATCTAGAAGAGACCTTTGCAAGCATCCGCGCTTTCAGGATGAAACTGAACCCTGAAAAGTGCATCTTCGGAGTACCGTTAGGGAAGCTGCTTGGATTTATGGTGTCCTATAGAGGCATACAGGCCAACTCGGAGAAAATCAACGCCATCCTCAACATGAAACCGCTGAGCTCCCAGAAAGATGTTCGAAAGCTGACTGGTTGCATGGCAGCGCTCAGCCGGTTCGTTTCACGACTCGGCGAGCGGGCGATGCCCTTTTTTAAGCTGTTGAAGAAAACCGACAATTTCCAGTGGGGACCCGAAGCACAAAAAGCCTTTGAAGACTTCAAGAAACTTCTCACCACTCCACCAGTTTTGGCCTCACCGCATCCGCAAGAGCCGCTGTTGTTATACGTGTCGGCAGCTTCTCAGGTTGTGAGTACGGTCCTAGTTGTCGAGCATGAAGAAGAAGGCCATGTTCAAAAAGTCCAACGACCAATCTACTTCGTTAGCGAGGTTTTGGATGACTCCAAAACAAGATATCCTCAGGTTCAGAAGCTATTATATGGTGTCTTAATTACCGTCAGGAAATTATCTCACTACTTCCAAGGTCACTCGGTCACGGTGGTCACATCGTTTCCACTCGGGGATATACTTCATAATCGCGAAGCAAATGGACGAATCGCAAAGTGGGCCTTAGAATTGATGTCCTTGGATATATCCTTCAAGCCGCGAACTTCGATCAAGTCCCAAGCTTTAGCCGACTTTGTCGCCGAGTGGACCGAGTTCCAAGAAGACATGCCCAAGGAGAAGATGGAGTATTGGACCATGCATTTTGACGGATCGAAGAGGCTTTCAGGCACTGGAGCTGGGGTTGTTTTAATCTCCCCGACTGTAGAAAGATTGAGCTACGTATTGTGGATACATTGTTCTATGTCCCATAACGTGGCAGAATATGAGGCGCTGCTTCACGGATTAAGGATCACGATCTCCTTGGGCATTCGGCGTCTGATAGTTCGTGGAGATTCTCAGTTGGTTGTTAATCAAGTCATGAAAGAGTGGTCCTGCCTTGATGATAACATGACTGCTTACCGGCAAAAGGTACGCAAGTTGGAAGACAAATTCGACGGACTTGAACTCACCCATGTTCTTTGGCACAACAACGAGGCAGCCGACAGACTGGCTAATTTTGGTTCAAAGCGAGAAGCAGCTCCTTCTGACGTGTTCGTCGAACATCTTTATGAGCCGACTGTACCAAGGAAAGAAGTAATCGAGGCCGCGGACACTCAAGATGTAAGCATGATTGAAGCCGACTGGAGAGAGCCCCTCATAAGATTTTTGACCACGCAGGAACTCCCTCAGGATAAAGACGAAGCCGAGCGGATCTCCAGGCGCAGCATACTTTATGTCATACATGAGACCGAGCTGTACAAGAAAAGTCCATCAGGAATCCTGCAACGTTGTGTGTCTTTGGAGGAGGGAAGACAATTGTTAAAGGATATACATTCAGGCATTTGTGGCAATCACGCTACCGCACGAACCATCATTGGCAAGGCTTATCGGCAGGGTTTCTTTTGGCCTACAGCTGTATCCGACGCTGACAAAATTGTGTGAACATGCGAGGGTTGTCAATTTTTTGCCCGACAAACTCATTTACCAGCTCAGGAGTTGCAAACCATCCTGTTGTCTTGGCCGTTTGCGGTTTGGGGGCTTGACATGGTCAGCCCGTTCAAAAAGGTAGACGGCGGTTATACTCACCTCTTTGAGGCTGTTGACAAATTTTCCAAGTGGATTGAAGCTAAACCGGTCATTACAATTACGACAGACAAGGCTAGAGATTTCTTCATCAACATTGTACACCGGTTCGGGGTACCCAATCGGATCATCACTGATAACGGCACCCAATTCACAGGTGGAGTATTCAAAGATTTTTGTGAGGACTTCGGCATCAAAATTTGTTATGCCTCCGTAGCGCACCCCATGAGCAATGGACAGGTTGAACGTGCCAACGGTATGGCACTTCAAGGAATAAAAGCGCGAGTTTTCGACCGACTGCATCCTTATGCCGGCAAGTGGGTAGAACAGCTGCCGTCTGTACTTTGGTCCCTGCGCACCACTCCCAGTCGAGCTACAGGCCAGTCGCCTTTTTTCCTAGTTTATGGAGCGGAAGCAATGTTGCCGAGTGAGGTGGAATTTGAATCTCTACGATTTCGCAACTTTAGCAAGGAGCGCAACGGAGAAGACCGAGTAGATGATATCAACCTACTGGAAGAAGCCCGCGAAGCAGCCTTAATTCAGTCGGCTCGGTACTTGCAAGGGTTGCGTCGTTATCACAATCGCAATGTTCGCTCATGAGCTTTTTTAGTCGACGACCTGGTTCTGAGAAAAATTCAAACTACATGGGATCGGCACAAGTTATCTCCCTTGTGGGAAGGACCGTTCATAATATCTGAAGTCACTCGGTCAGGTTCTTATCAACTCAAACGTGAGGACGGTACTCATATCGACAACTCTTGGAATATTGAACATCTTCGTCGTTTTTATGCTTAGGCATTACTTTTGTATCTTTCTCTTTGACTGCTAACATCAAGCTTTTCCTTGAGTTATCAGTCGGGGGCTACTATAATAATAATGGAGTGTGATTTTTATCAATTCAATTTGCTTACTTGATGTATCATTGCCCTGTTTGATTTTTTGGCTTAGTCAATGAGGACTGAAAGTTTTTTAACAACTTTTGCGGGTTTTAGGCTCAACAAGGTTTGACAAAAACTTTTAAGAAATCAGGAACTAAGTTGAGATATCAAGCACAGCATAAATTCATCAGTATTGTACAAATTGTGCCTCCATCATCATCATCATCATCATCATCATCATCATCATCAGAATCACTGTTACAATATAACATCAATCAGTATCAGTTTTCTCATCATCGGAGATATTAGATCCAGTCGGCCGGAGGTCGTTGTCCTGGAATCTCTCAACTACATCAACGGCTATCTTGTCGGCGGCTTTCTGCGCATCGTTGATGAGGTCAAGGGCGGCTTCTTTGCTTGTCCCGTCTACAAATCCATCAATGGCGTCAACATCAATCTTCGGGTATAAAGACTTGGTCATTGCCAACGCCAGGCTTGCTCCCATACTTCCAGCCTCCTTGATGTTCTTAAAGTATGTATCCGGAGCGATTCTTAGCTTGTCGAAGATTTCGGAAGCATCAAATGTACTCGGACCATTTTTATTGAAGAACATGGCTTGGACGAGTGGGGTAGCAGCATTGGCGACTTCATCCCTAGCCCCTTCAAGCCTCTTGATTTTTATTGACTAAAACATCGAATTGAGCCTGAGACTTGATTTTGCGATCTGCATAAATAGATTCATATCAACGAGTGGTCATAAAGATAAGAGGAATTAGTCATCAGTACCTTCAACATCTTTCAGAGCCGAGTCCCTCTGCTTCACCAACTCGGCCTTGTCGTTCTCTAGAGTTCGGATCCGTTTTTCTAGTTCAGATATTGTCACGACCGGAATTAACCCAACAGGCATTCCTTACGTGCGTGCATTATTCCTTGTCCCAGGAGGCAAGGTACACCAAATGTTGATACAATTCAGAGTTTAACAAGCGGAAGCGTAAATAGTTAATTATTACATGGGCAGCGACGGCCCAGCACACTCAAAGACAACGAAAAACAGCGGAAGACTAAGGCGACGACCACAGGCGCTTGACGGCAGGCACGAGCTAGACACCAAAGCCTTCATCATCCCAGGGCTCCACTTCTGAGGTTGGGAAAATTTGAGCAAGACTGAGTACAACCACCGTACTCAACAAGACACACCCACAAGTGCAGCATAAATGCAAAGGGGTACAATGGAGTTATAGTATAGGGGTTAGGCTTTGCAATAAACCGCATTTTAAAAGACCCTTAGTTGCTCAAAGCTAAATTTCAAACACGATCCTAGAACTATTTAATATTATTAAACAAGGCCGTGAACCCACACGAACCTGCCTTAACCCAAGGCCTACGATGATTCAGACCGAACTGGCAACCCGACCCTGGGTCCCAGCTCGTCCCAAGCCAACCCAGGCCAACCATTCCACATTTTAGTTATTAAGCAGGTTTTAAGAATAAAACACTAACTTGGGTACATTGCTAGGCTTGCCCATAACCGAGGGCGCGGCTATTCGAATAGATTATACTCTGATCAGAGGTGTACATCTTTACCCACAAGACACATCTTCCTCACGTGCAACCACGTGCCACATACCACCACGGTATACAGACGGAAGACGTGACATAGTTTCCAACCCATCTTAGCCATAAACAATAGTACCGACCCAGCCCCGCCTACGGCCGGAACCCCCGGGACAGGCAGGCGGGATTGAGCCCCTAGCAGCAGGACACCGGCCCTGTGCCATGACATCTCGACTACCGGGCCGCAGCTCGTGTAGCCTTCATTTGCCCTAGAGATGTCCATCGACCCCTGACTTCGTCCATCTCCATCCGTGTACTTTTGTTTATAACCAGGCTGAGCCACAAACTAAGCCTTACCCATTAGACATGTGGAAGTACGGTAGTGCTTTGCAACAGAGGCCCGAAGACCGGTCCTTATATGGCCGAGGTGCTACTATCAAAACCATGCACCCCGAGCCCAGCCTAAAACCATTTTGGGGGTTTTGAATAGAGGGGGAGGTGTGCATCCAATTCCACAATAATCCAACCATTCCAATATGTCCAGGTGATATGAATATTTCCCAAAGTCTAGAGTTATAAAACCACCTAATGTTGCCTAATTAATCAGCGAAGCATCTACCTAAATTCTTACAAGTGGAACCATGAATAGAGTGCCCACTAGTTGGGGTTTTGTTTATTCTAGGGTGAACAAGGTAATAATAACAACAACAACAATAATAAGGTCATAACAAAGGTAAATAGGCATGGCTAAATAAAACAGTGATAACGCGGGAATTTAAATAAAGCGATAATGCAATAATTTAAATCAATATAATTTTATAAACTGGGATTCAATATGTTCAAGGATGATGTGACTTGCCTTGCTCGCTTTCCCAAGCGTCGGCTTCAACCTCCAAGTAGAGCGGATCTTCCGAAGCTGCAGCGTCTACACGACCAACGGAAAAGAAAAATGGCTTTTACTCTAATAAACTCCATATAACAAGCAGTAACAAAGCACAAAAATGGGTTCTTGACTTCTTAAGGAAAAATTAGAGACTTGAACGGTCCAATTCCGAGTTCAAATGGCCAAGTTATGGCCATTTGAAGTTTATATGCTCTTAAATGAATATTTGCGAATTTCTTCATTTAAATTTTAATTTAAAAATTGTATTTATTGCGTCAGCCGGGAGAGAGGGCGCGCGGACCGGGTCCACGGGAGTGGGGCCCACGCGGCAGCCTCACGGTCCACGGTGGACCGGGTGCACCCGGCTCACACCGGCCGGCGCCGTGGGCCCCACGCGTCAGCCGCACCCGAGGGCGCGAGCGGCTGACGGCCGGGCCCCACACGGCAGCCGCTAGGCGCGCCCGAAGACGGCCTCGTCGGCGCGGCCGGCGGGAGGCGGCGCGCCCGCGCCCCTATGGTCGCCGGCGGCGGCCATAGGCACGGCGAAGCGGCGGCCGAGAGAGGGGAGGGAAAGGGGGAAACGAAGCGGCGGTCCACGGCTCACCCCGGGTCGACGGCGACGACGGAAACGGCGACCGGAGCGGAGGAAGGCGGCGGCGCAACTCGGGTGGACGGGGTCGACGGTGCTCCGGCGGTCGGCGAGCGAAATGGAGGGGTGGACGAGGTCGGCGAGGATGCGGCGAAGCCGAAGGAGGCGGCGCCGAGGTGGGAGGTGGTCCGGGGCGACGACGGCGGCGGACCGGAGCTTGGCGGCGACGGAGGAGAGAGAGAGCGACGGCGCGAGCTCGATTCCGGCGGAGAGAGAGGACGTAGAGTGGCGGAAACGGTGGTGGGGAGCTCGGGGAGGGTTTATATAGGGTTGGGAGTGAGAGAGGGCGGCCGGAGGAGGGGGAAACGGGCGCGGGAGACCCGGCCGCCATTGATGGCGCCGGCGAGGTTAGGGGAAGCGATGCCGGCCGTTTGAATGCGAGAGAGAGAGGGGAAAATGGGGGGAAAGGGGGAGGGAATCACGGGGAGTAATTCCCCTCACTTTATTGCGCGCGGGGACGGCGGGAGGCGGCGGGATTCGCGGCGGCGGCGGCGCTAGGCGCGGGCGAGGCGGCGGGGGCGGCGGGAGGAAGGGGATGACGGGTGGGCCCCACCCGTCAGCGAGGGTGGCGGGCGGGCCCGCCCGTCAGCGGCGCGCGCGCGGGGAGAGGCCGGATGGGCCGCGGGGAGAGGAGAGAGGGAGGAAGGGAGATGGGCCGAATTCGGCCCATCCGAGGGGAGAGAGAGATTTAGGATTTTTCTTTTTATAAAACCTTTTCAACTTTGTTTATTTCTTAATAATTATTATTTGTGCTCTGAAAATTCCACTAAAATTTATTTACACATTTTAGGCTTTAAGGAAATATACAAAAATCCTCCAAGCCTTATTTGACTTTTACTTTGCACATTTTAATTTTTGGAGGCTTTCTGTGGACCCCCGTTTTTATAACAGGAATCAATCGTGTAAACCGTACCATTTCCCTGGATCAAGTAGTCTGGTACACACGAATCCATAGCTGAAATACCAAGTACTCATACACGAATATCTAAATTAAGTTATTACATCAAAGCCCGCAGGCATTGTCTTAAATCATCGGACCGAAAGGTCCGGAATACATGCAAAAGCAGAAGAGGTAAGGCAGCGGAAAGAATGGAGGCAGCGGCACGCCATAGCCACAGGCAACGACCGTATCTAAGACCTATTGGGCCCCATCGTCTTCATCTCCCTCCTGATAGTAGGCATAGGGATCATCTGATGCTTCCTCTCCAGCCTCTGATTAGGTTTATGTATAGCAAGGGTGAGTACCAACCGTACTCAACAAGTCATCACAACAACAATGCACATGACAGGGAAATTTGAAGGATTGTTGTGGCTCTTTTGCGTAAAGCAAGTTTTATAATTCTTTTCACAAACCTAAGACCTAGCACAGACTGATCAAGTTTTAATACCAGTGTTCATATTAAACAATGACGGTTCTGTCCACCATCCATCGTGATCACAAGGATGGCTTCCCGCCATTATGTCGTCATGGTTTTCTGAGGACGTCCACATTCCCTACTCTCAGGAAGTGGCTCCAACAGCATATAAATCATCATGCAATTATCCCAACCCACACAAGTTTAAGAATTCAGAGTCTAGCCAAGTGTAATACACGTCCCGGTGCTCAATAACCGCGAGCACGGCTATTCGAATAGATTTGGTTTACTCACACTGCAGTGGATGTACACTTTACCCGCACTCCGCGACTGCCCAACACATGAGCCTCGTCCCAACACATGAGACGCGTCACGGCAAAGCTTTTCGATAACCTCGCATTGGCAGTACCCGCTCCATGAACTTGACATCCTCATACACTCTAGGCGCCCGTTTCTAGCAGTGTGAGGAGTTCTGGCGCACCCGGGAAAGAAGAACTCACACATGCATTAAGTTAATTAGGTTTAAATTCTCACATGGCAGTCCTACCAATGGCGACACCACCGTAGACACCCGCCTCGCGGTTCTACCAATGGCTGCCCCACCGTAGAGCCCCTGCCTCACACATCAAGAAACCACTATGCAAGGATACTGCCTCTGCTCAGCTATCTATTCCGCTAGGTCTATACCCATACGAGAAGTGCGGTTGTACGGGGGTCGTTTCATGCTTAACTTCATGGCTCGGTCCTTAATTGACCGGGGACGGTACTAGCCTTTTCCGGATACCACCCAAATCCTCCGTCCGCCCCAGTCGAAAAACATTTGTTTGGTTTTGTTTCTCTTTTCGCAAATCATGTCATCAACATCGTGGCACTGTGGTGCTCATGTCTCCACATGCCGCATCTCAATTACCTTCCCAAAGGTAATTGCCCAAGCATATAGCATTTGATAAATATGGGTATGCACAATTCTAGAATAGCATTGCTAAGCAATTGTCATAATTGACTAGGGACTCATACGTAAATATGGTTACAAAGGAAATAATAGGCAAACAATCATCAAGGCATGGCTTAATCACAAGTGGGATGTATATTATTGCATGCAATTTTAGTTGGAAACAAAATAAGTTCGCAATTGGGATCAATATGTTCAATGGATAGTGATGACTTGCCTTGCTCAGGGTTTTGCGGGTCTTGGCCTTCACTCGGATCAGCGACTCCCTCGGACTCTATAGTTACGTGCGAAATTGATTTGAATTCGGTTAGAATTCAAACAAAGATCCAAATAAATCCAAATAAAACTCGAATGCGGAAATCGATTCTTTTTATTAACTTTATTATTCGCGAATTAGGGCCAACCCAATTTTGATTTATATATCCTAAATTATTTTTGCGGTGTAAACCTTTTGTTACTATAAGTTTTTAATTTAATTAGAAATTATCCCCTATAAAATCTATAAGATTTCATCTAATTGTATTTAGTCATTAATTTTATATTTAAATAACCATCGCGAATTGATTCTTATTGAATTTACCAAGAATAATCTACATTTTATATTCACTTTTGCAATTCTATGATTAATCTATATTTAAATTCTAATTATTTCAAATTTCCTAAACCTCCCAAACTTCTCCCTAATTTTCTCTCTATTTTTCTTTTCTTCTCTTTCCTATTTTCTTTTCTTTTCCATTTTCTTTTTCTTCTTTTTCTCTCTCTCTCTCTCTCTCTGTTTTCCTCTCTCTCTTCCTCTCTCTTCCTGTTTTCCCTCTCTCTCTCCCTCTCTCTCTTTCTCTTTTCTCTCTCTCTCTCTCCCTCTCTCTTTTCTCCCGGCCCTTCCTCCCTCCCTCTCTTCTTTTCTTCTTTCCTCTCCTCCCTCTCGGTTTCACTCTCCCTTCCTAACCGAGACGATGGCGACGGCGACGGCGACGAATGCAAGGGGAAGGCGGCGGCTTACCGACGGCGGCGGCGGCGACGGCGGCGCACAGCGGGCTGCTTTGAGGCGACGGCGCGGCGGCTCGAGGCTATGGCGCGGCGGCTCCGATGGTGGTGGCGGGGCGACACGACGACAGCGTGGTGGAGAAGGGGAAAGAGCGGGAGAGGATTGGGGAATGGATGGGGATGAGTGTGGGGTGGAGGAGAAGGGGAGGGGAGCTTCGGCTTTTATAGAGGAAGAGAGGGGAAGGAAGAGGAGAGGGGCGGCGGCGTTAATGGCGATGCGCGGCGATGCGGCTGCGCGGGGCGCGAGGCGAAGAGGTCGGGCGTGCGGCGCGGCGGCAGGTCGGGGCAGGGCGACGTGCAGGCGGGTGAGACGGGCGTGCGGCGCGGCTGCGAATGGGAGGGGACCAGGCGACGTGCGGGCGGGCGTGCGGCGGCGCGGCGGAAGAAAAGGGGAAAAAGACAGAACGACGTGCGGGGCGGCGTGTGGCGGTACAGGACGACGACAGGGCGACGTGCGGGGACGAGCGGATGGCGGCAACGACGCGTGCGGCGCGGCGACTCGGGGCTCGGCTTGATGATGGCGACGACGATGGGACGGGGAGGTCGAGCGGCTCGAGGCGGAGCAAGGCCGCGCAGCGCGCGGGACGGGCGGCGGGTCGGGGGTGACGACGACGCGTGCGGCGCGGCTTGAGGCGACGGCGACGCGACGGCAGCGGCTGTGCTTGCGCGATGATGGCGATGGCGAGGGGACGGGGAGCGGCATGGGCGAGGGGAGGCGGAGCGGCACGGCGGTGTGGGGCTCGAGGCGACGACGATGCGGCTCGGGGCGGCAGCGGCCCGTGCGGCGCGGCGATGGGACGGGGAGCCCAAGCGGCTCGAGGCGACGGCGATGGGAAGGCGGAGCGGCGACGCGGGCGCGAGGGTGCGGCGGCTTAGGGCTCCGGGCGGCGCGGACTCGGCGCGCGGCGCGGACTCGGCGCGCGGTGCACGGGGAAAAGGAGGGGTTTGGGTCGGGGACCGCGTCGAACGGCTGACGGGCAATGAACAGTGACATTTTCCAATTTTCCCGATTTTTGGCCCATTTTCCATTTAATTTAATTTAGCAATTTCCAAATGTTGTAATATTGATTTTCATCCATTATGTGTGTTGTTCCAATTATTGTATTCATCCTAAATTAATTTTGCTCATATTTCATTTGTTTATTCGAATTTTTAATTAGTATTAATTCTTATTCTACGGCATTTAGATTTAATCGATTCAATTATGTTTGTAATAATATTTTATTCATTTCGATCCACATTTAATCTTTATTTTAAATTATATATAGCCTACCAATTTATCTTTAGGATTATAAGCGATTAATTATTCACCGCACTCGATTAGTGAACTTCCAAACCGAATCAAATAAAATGTGCGAATAAAATCGGCATGATGCAATTTATTTACAAAGTTTTTTTTGAAAATCCATATTTTTAGGGTTTTGTTTTATTGGTCGAATTTTCAGGATGTTACACTTTCACAAGGATTTTTAATTATTCTAGGCGTAATTTAAAGGATATATTTTAGGGTCATTTTGGGACGTGACAAACCTACCCCCCTTAAACGGAATCTCGACCCCGAGATTCGGAAGAACTGGCGAAGAGATCGGGATGGGCGGCCTTTAGCTCGTCTTCACGTTCCCAAGTAGCTTCTTCCTCGATGTGGTTGCTCCATTGGACCTTGCAAAAACGGATTACTCGATTCCTGGTCCTGCGCTCCATGGTGTCCAGAACCTTCACTGGCTTCTCTACGTAGGTCAAGTCTTCGCGAACTTCAATTTGCTCCGAATCAGCCTGCTCGGACGGCACTCGAAGACATTTCTTGAGTTGCGACACATGGAACACATCATGCACATTGCCCAATGAGGCGGGCAGCTCCAACTGGTAAGCGACATCTCCGCGTCGAGCAATGATGCGGAAAGGTCCCACAAACCTTGGTGCGAGCTTCCCTTTTGTCTGGAACCTGTGTACACCCCGCAATGGCGTGACCCGAAGGTACACAAAATCGTCCACTGCGAATTCCAGGTTACGGCGTCGGTTATCTTCATAACTCTTCTGCCGGGACTTTGCCACCTTTAGATTATCCCGAATGGTTCTGACTTTAGCTTCCGCTTCTCTCAGGATATCAGTCCCAAACACTTGGCTTTCCCCTACTTGGTCCCACATTAGTGGTGTTCGGCATTTGCGGCCATACAACGCTTCATAGGGTGCCATTTTTATGCTGGCTTGGTAGCTGTTATTGTAGGAGAACTCGGCATAGGGGAGACTCTTATCCCAGGTCTTCCCAAAATCTAGAACACAGGCGCAGAGCATGTCTTCTAGGACCTGATTCAGACGCTCGGTCTGTCCATCGGTTTGCGGCTGATACGCGGTGCTGAAATTTAGTCGAGTACCCAACTCTTCTTGGAGCTTCTTCCAGAAGTGAGAGGTGAATTGGCTTCCCCTATCAGATACAATTTTCTTAGGAACGCCATGGAGACTCACGATCCTAGCGAAATAGAGTTCAGCTAATTTGTTCCCTCCATAGGTGGTCTTCACGGGAATGAACCGTGCTACCTTGGTTAGTCGATCCACGACTACCCATATAGAATCATATCCGCCTTCGGTTTTTGGGAGTCCGGTGATAAAATCCATCCCAATTTCATCCCATTTCCATTCTGGTACTTGTAATGGTTGGAGGAGTACGGCCGGTCGTTGGTGCTCTGCTTTGACACGCTGGCACACATCGCAAAGGGCCACGAACTCTGCAATTTCCCGTTTCATACTAACCCACCAATATTTCTCTTTCAAGTCCAAGTACATCTTCGTGCTGCCAGGATGGATGGAATAGGGGCTTTCGTGAGCTTCCTGAAGTATCAACTGTTTAAGTTCCCTGACGTCTGGAACGCATACCCGATTTCCATTCCATAGGGTTCCGTGTTCATCCTCTGTGAAACCAGCGGCTTTACCCTGTTTCATATTCTTGAGGAGCCCATGCATATCCGGATCATTCTTCTGAGCCTCGTGGATTTGATCGAGCAAGGTAGGCTTGGCTTCCAGCGTAGCCAAGAATCCACGACCAACTATGCTTAGGTTCAGGGCTTCCAACTGTTGATTAAGTTCCGGTGGAATGCCACGGACGCCAAGGGTGTTGCAATGGCTTTTTCGACTTAGAGCGTCGGCGACTACGTTGGCCTTGCCAGGATGATAGTGAATTCCCACATCATAATCCTTGATGAGTTCTAACCATCTCCTTTGCCGAAGATTCAGATCCGACTGAGTGAAGATGTATTTCAAACTCTTATGATCAGTATATATTTCACAACGATTCCCAATGAGATAGTGCCGCCAGATCTTTAGAGCATGAACCACAGCGGCCAATTCCAAATCATGGGTAGGGTAGTTGCCTTCATGGGGCCGTAGCTGGCGTGAGGCATAGGCTACCACATGACCTTCCTGCATTAATACGCACCCCAATCCTTGGCGCGAAGCGTCACAATACACCAGGAAGTCCTTGCGAGTATCCGGTAAGATTAACACTGGCGAGGAAACCAGCTTTTCTTTGAGAGTTTGGAATGCTTTCTCACACAAATTTTTCTTCTTTCTTCAACAACTGTGTCATGGGTCGAGCGATTTTGGAGAAGTTCTCAATGAACCTCCGATAGTATCCTGCCAAACCCAAAAAGCTACGGACTTGAGTGACCGTCTTGGGTTGCTTCCAATCGGTGACGGCGGTCACCGTTTCGGGATCCGCAGCAACTCCTTTTGCAGATATCACGTGCCCTAAGAACTTGACTTCGGACAACCAGAACTCACACTTGCTAAGCTTGGCATACAATTGGTGCTCCTGAAGCTTTCCCAACACTAAACGGAGATGCTGCTGATGGTCTTCCTCTGATTGCGAGTACACCAGGATGTCGTCAATGAAGACCACAACGAACTTATCCAAGTATTCCATGAACACTTTGTTCATTAAGTTCATGAAGAAGGCAGGAGCATTGGTCAGACCGAACGACATCACCGTGAATTCATACAGTCCATAACGCGTGGTGAACGCGGTCTTCGGGATATCTTCTTCACGAATACGCAATTGGTGATATCCGGAGCGAAGATCGATTTTAGAAAAGACGGTGGCACCTTTGAGCTGATCGAACAGATCATCGATCCGGGGAAGAGGGTACTTGTTTTTGATAGTGACTTCATTGAGAGCTCTGTAGTCGACACACATCCTCTTTGTCTTGTCCTTCTTTTCCACAAAAATCACGGGTGCACCCCAGGGGGAAGTGCTCGGCCGTATATACCCCTTTGCTTTCAACTCTTCCAACTGCTTCTTGACTTCGGCCAATTCATTTGCTGCCATACGGTAGGGTCGCTTGTACAGAGGAGTGGTTCCTGGCGCAAGATCTATCCGGAACTCAATCTCCCGCTTGGGCGGCATACCGGGTAATTCTTCAGGAAATACGTCACCGAATTCACTGGCGATGGGGATTTCTGACAGTCCTATCTGATGAAGTTCTGAACTGCCAACAGAGGTTGGGGGTGCAAAGAACACAACTGGTTGTTCCGGCCCTCGGTACAGAGTGACAGTGCGCCTTGCGCAATCCACTACGCCTTGGAATTGGGCCAACCAATTCATCCCAAGGATCACGTCCAAGTTCTTGGTGTCTATCAGAATCAGATCCGAGGGGAAAGGAATTCCCTGGATTTCTATAGGAACGGCCGGGCTATAATACTTTGCTGTCATATCCCCTCCAGGAGTGGTGATGATCAGAGGGTTCCTAAGCCGTTCTACCCCCAGTTGATTTCTTCCCACGAAAGACACAGATATAAACGAGTGGGAAGCTCCAGAGTCGAACAAAATGGTAGCAGGGATGGAATGAATGAGGAACGTACCAACGATGACGTCTGGAGTTGTCAGCACATCCTCGGCAGTCACATGGTTCACACGACCCCGAGCGACGTCCTTACCACCATTGTTGGGGCGGGGAGGCGCTTGGCCTTGCTGGCGCCTCGGCTTCGGGCATTTATCCGCAAAGTGCCCGGGCTCGAAGCAGTTGAAGCACAGACGCTGTTGACCTTGAGCATCCCTGCGGCCTTGTCCAGGCTGTACGGCCGGTGTGGGAGGACGGGGTGCACGGGTTCCTTGCTGATTCTGCTGCTGTTGCGGCTGTGGGACGCGCACCACGAATTGAGGTCGGCGCGCGGGGCGAGGTTGTTGCTGCTGCTGCGAGGAGGATCCCCCTGGATAGGGATTGGTGTAGCGGATCCTTTGGTTAGCCCCCTGTTGGTTGCGGAAATTCGCCAAGCGACGCTTGTGCGACTCCAATTCCTTGTGCTTGGCTTCCAGGCGGATGTTCTTGTCCACCAGGCGCTGGAAATCCGGATAATCCCCGGAGACCAGACGCACAGATAGCTCAGGGTCCATTCCTGCCAAGAACTTCTCCTGCTTTTCCTCATCTTCCCGAACATCCTCCGGGGCGTACCGGGCCAGGTTGTTAAACTCATGCAAATACTCCATCACAGAGCGGTTGCCTTGCTTCAACTCCCGGAATTCCCTTTTCTTAAGGGCCATGACTCCGGCAGGCACATGGGTCCTCCGGAAAGCGGCGGTGAAGCGGGCCCAGGTAATAGGCTGCCCCTCAGGCTGCGTAGCCTGGAAATGGTCCCACCATAGAGATGCGGGCCCCTGCAGTTGGTGGGCGGCGAAGATGACTTTCTCCTCATCGTTGCACTGCACGGTATCTAACTTCTTCCCCACGGCATGTAACCAATCCAAAGCATCCACAGGGTTATGGGAGCTAGAGAAGGTAGGCGGGCGGATGCGGAGGAACTCGGCAAGCTTAGAGTGTTGCGGAGGTGGTGGTGGGGTGGAGCGTTATGCTGTGGTGGATTTTGGATGTGGTGGAGGAAAGCAGCCATCACCGGTAGCAGCAGTTCTCCTGGTTGTCACCATCTGAAAACCCCACACAGAACCAGCAAACAGAGAGAGCTGACTATTAAAACTAACCACCCACGACTACCATAATTCTTGAATTTATTTCTGCTATTAAATTGGTTCATTAAGGTTCAGGTTGCTTATGCAAATAAAATAAAGACAGGCTCCAACACAGTCATACCACACACCGGTACAACCATGCCCCACACGACTCCAACAGGAAGACAAACGAGAAAGAACACACGCGCAAGCCTACTAACTGCTCGTCTACTTCTGCGACGGGCCAGGGCGGAAGGTGAGCAGCAGCGCATCCTCCGTGCTACCAACGTGTAGCGCCCGTTCCGTCGTGGCGCCTAGCGGGAAAATTATTTCCTAAAAACCCTAAATGCGAAAATCCGTTTTCCTGTTTGTTGTCAGTCGCCGTGCCAATTCCCGATCTCGAATCCCCAATCCTCCGTCGAATCCAAATTCCGAATCCAATTCCATCCAATTCAAATCCTCTGCAAAAGTCTATTTTGCCTCCCTCAAGTCGTGGGCCGAATCCCTCTCGGCCCATTCCTTTCTCTCTCTCTCTCTCTCTCCCTCTCTCTCTCTCTGGCGCCCGATCCTTCCCCTCCCTCCTCTCTTGCGCCGCCCCCGCGCGCCTGCGCGTGCGCGTGCGCGAGCGCGCAGCCGCGCCGCGCACCGCCTCTGCCCCGCGCAGCGCACCGCCTTCTCCGCCCGCGCGCGCGCGTCGTGGCCGACCGACCGGTTGCCGCCGCCGTCAGCGCCGGCCCCGCGCCTGCCGCCGTGTCGCCGCGCCAGTCCAAACCCGCGCCGCCGTCATCGCCGTCGTCACTCCCTCGGCCCCGCCACTCCGCGCGTGCCTCCAAGACGCGGAGGCCGAGCCCCCCCGCGGCGCCCCTCTCTTTCCCCCTCCTTTTCCCGAAGAAGAAAGGGGCGAGCCCCCCCTTTTCTCTCCTCTTTTCCTTTTTCCCTTCCCGCCGGCGTCACCTCCCTGCCGCCGTCCTGGCCACGACCGCCGAGCGCCAGCCGTCTCCTTTCGACCGCCCCCAAGTCGGTTCCCTCCCGAAACCGACATTGCCGCCCCCCCTTCTTAACCGAGCTCCTCCTCCTCCGTTTCCCCCGTGTTCGACCGCGCCCGTGCCCTAAAAATCGTCGCCTCCGTCGCCGTCGCGTGTGCCGGAGAAGCCGCCGCATCCGTGGACGCGGAAGGGGACTCCGGGCGCCCCCTCCCCTTCCTCTTCCCCGGCCCGAGGCCGGAGAGCTTCCTCCCGCGCCGTCGGCCGTCGCCACTGCGCCCTCCCCGTCACGGTAGCTTTCCCCTCCGTTCTCCCTCCTCCCTCCATCTCCTCCTCTCCGCTTTCGGTAGTAGCTCGAGTAGCCTCCCCGTAGTTCGCCGGCGCAGCCCCGAGCCGTGCCGTCGCTCGCCGCATGCCCGCCGCCGTCGCCGCCCGAGCTCGAAGGAGCCGCTCGTCGCCGGCCTTCCTCGGCGCGTCTCCGCCCAATCCGGCGCTCGAGTAGGACTCCCGTGGTCGCGTAGATGCTCCCACCGCCGGGGATTAGCCCCTCGAGCCGCCGTCGTCGTTTCCCTCTTCCTTCGCCGCCGGTGTTCGTCGCCGCAATCCGTCGCCGTCAAGCCCCTCCGGCGAAATCCGAGCCGTTGGCTCGTCTCCTCTCCTCTCGGTCGACCTCCCGGTGTACATCCCGTCGCTTGAATCACCGTAGTTCTTCCCGTCGCTCGTCGCCGCCGTCCGCCGTCCGTTCGGCCGGGGCCGTCTTCCTCCTCGCGCCAGCCCGCGTGGCCGCCGCGTCGACGCCACGTCAGCCGCGAGCGGGTCAGCCGCCCCCTCCCTCCGTCTTCCCTCCCGTGCGCGCGGTCCACGGCAAGCCGTGCGGCTGCACGTGGGCCCGCCGCAACCGCGTCTCCCGCGCGCCGCGCGTGTGCGCCGCGTCCGCAACCCTAACCCTACCCGCGCCCGCGTGCGCCGAGCTCACGGTGAGCCGAGTCACCGACAAGCGGGTCCCACCCGGGACCGCGCGTGGTGAACCCGCCCCACCGCGCTCTCTCTCTCCTCCGCCCGCGCGCGCGTGAATGGGCCGCCTCTAGGGCCGGCCGGCCCATTTGTCCCGACCGAGCCGCCTCTTTCTCTTGGGCCGCGCCCTAGCCGCCCGAGAAGTCTAATTCCCGTCCCTCCTTCCTTTAATTCCTTTTCTTTTTAAAAGGATTTAATTAAATCCTTTTTCCTTTAGACCAAAAATCCAATAATCTTAGAGATTCAATATCTTCTCAACCGTGCATCCGATTGACTCCGTTCAACTTCCAAAATTCTCCAAATCTCGAGATCTATTTAATGGCACGCTTAGAGGTCAATAATAGGACTTCATTTTCGCTGTTTGTTGAGTTGTCCCGTTCCGCGTGTAGTTTCGGAGCCCGAAGACCCGCAGTGCGAGGATTTCGAAGATCAAGCTCAAGATCTCGAGCAAGGCAAGTCACCTTTGATCATCTTGCACCTATAATTTAAATCTAAGTATTTCTTTTCCGCAAACATTGCATGGTTAGGACTCACACAAGTAATTGGCCGTGATTTACGGGATAGCCCGTCGGCCCCAATCCCACATTGCTGCAATTACCCTCCGTGAATTGTTGAACACCTAAAACTCCTTTGTCGACTGTTGTGCTTCGATGTGTGGGCCTTCGGGCACGCGCATCGGAACACTTTTCCCCCAAAACTTAAAATATCCAATGATGGGTAAAACTTGAGGTTTTACGAAAGACTTGGAAAACCCGACACCTGGGTCGGTGTTTGTGAACTAAATGAATTTCAAAATCGCGGACCAGGGAACGTACCGGGAGTACGGTTCCCTGCTCTTGCAATTAAGGACCGATTCCTTGGAATTTCATCCAAACATAAGACATGTGCAACCACATGGGTGGAATGGGACACCCCTGGCTGAGTAAATTGCTAATCGGGGGAGCCTTGATGTCGAGAGGCATGTGGATTCTTCGGGGTGGTGTCGGGGAGGACCCCCGGGTTTCCTGGCACAGCATGGTCTGGGACCTAACCTGTTGTCGGTCTGGGACCCCCCTCGTCGGCATATGGCGAACCTGTGTCTGCTCTCGAAATGCCTTGTCATGAAAGCCTTTAGGTCACCAGACGTGGCCGTTATACACGGGCTGGATGATTCGGGTTAGTAATGTCGTGTGGGTAAAGTGTACCCCCCTCTGCAGAGGTTTAACAAACTGTTCGAGCAGCCGTGCCCACGGTCATGGGCGGATGTGAGGTGATTCCTAGCGTAGTTTTGTTTGACAAACTGCTTGTGAAAAAGCTGATGTGGTTTGGTTTCAATGTTTGGAAACCTGTGGCTGATGGGATCAGCCGGGCCCGGTTGGCCGTTTATAAAAATGCTGGCCCGTTGGCCGTTTAAAAAGCTGTTGGCCGTTGGCCGTTTAAAAAGCTGTTGGCCGGTTGGCCGTTTGAAAACTGTTGGCCGGATGCCAACCCTGTTTTAAAGACTGATACATTGCACATACTCCGACCGGACGAGACGCACTGTCTCATCCGTGTCGTTTGAGAAGCACTCACCTAGATGATTTCAAAAAGAAGTTTAAATAAAATCAATTGCAAAAACAACAGCCTTTCTTTGAAGCCTGCATTAAACACTTAAATTCCCATGGCTTGCTGAGTACTCCTGTGCTCACCCTTGCTCTATATAAATAATCCCCCCCCCAGTTGCTGAAGAAGGCGATGTGGATCCCGCTGACGAGGAGTTCTTCCAGGAGCAAGTTGGCTTCGAAGAGTTTTAGGGTTTCGGCCTAGTTCCCAAGTCGCGCCTCTGATGTTTGGTCCAAGTCTTGGCTTCCGCTTCCTCTTTTGTAATGCAGTTGTGAGCTCGGGGTCTGTCCGTAGCCCAACATGACTGTAATCCTACTCTATAATAAAGAGACCTCTGTTGCTGGGATATTCTGTCTTCCTGTGATACCAGCACTGTTTCCTGGGACTGGTATCGATTAACAGGTTAATTTGGAGCGTCACGGGCTAGTTCCGCTCGGGGCTAGTTCGGGGCGTGACACAACGCCGGAGGTTTCCCCCTCCTGAGGAACCACGGGCGCGGGCTCGGCACGAGGGGTCTCCACGAAGCAGGTCCACGCCAAGGACTGACGAACCAGCTCAGGCCTGGAGGTGCTTTTGCGGGCGGTGATCTTCTGGCTACGGCAGACGCGGCGGCGCGTGGGACGACAGACCTCTCCCTGGGCGACCTTGAGCTGACGAAGCTGCGCCTCCAGCGCGTCGAGGTCCTTCTTCAGCTGCAGATTCTCCTGACGCAGCTCCAGGATCTTCATGTTGCTCTCGACCATCCCACGGCGCACCATATGATGGAAGTCGATACGGGCCGCGTCGTACGCCTCCACCATGCGCGCCAGGTGCGTGATGGTAGCGTCATCCTCCGAGCTAGCATCCCGGAAGGTGGCGTAGTTACGGGCTCCTCCGCGACGAGGGTGGTAGCGGTAGGGCGAGTGCTGCAACTCGTCCGAGTAGCGCTGGTGAAGAGTGCCGATGGCGAGGAGTGCGGCGTTCTGGCAAGCGGCGGGGAAAGAATCTCCACCCGCGGTGACTGCCAACGAAGTCCTCTCGGGAGAGCCAGTGAGGATCACTGCAGTGACCTCCCAAGCAGCGTGGGGCTCTGCATCGTCACCCTCCCGCTCCGGGAGCTGCTTGCCCTGGTAATCCACTCCATGCGGATATCCCAGGACAACGCACATGCCCCGCAGCTCCAGAACAAAGCCGGTCAGGTCCAGGCCACGACGGTTGATGCTGCCGGCCATCTACAAGCAAGGACAAAAAAAGAGAGAAAATATTTTAGAGATCAGCTTTTGATGGTAAATGAAGCAGCAAGACAGGGAGAGACTAAAGGATTTTCACAAATAAGATAGGATTTATATTCCGAAAATATTGCTAAGGCTTAGGATCTAAGGCTCGTCCTAGGGTCCAGGAGGCTCTGATACCAACTTGTCACGACCGGAATTAACCCAACAGGCATTCCTTACGTGCGTGCATTATTCCTTGTCCCAGGAGGCAAGGTACACCAAATGTTGATACAATTCAGAGTTTAACAAGCGGAAGCGTAAATAGTTAATTATTACATGGGCAGCGACGGCCCAGCACACTCAAAGACAACGAAAAACAGCGGAAGACTAAGGCGACGACCACAGGCGCTTGACGGCAGGCACGAGCTAGACACCAAAGCCTTCATCATCCAGGGGCTCCTCTTCTGAGGTTGGGAAAAATTGAGCAAGACTGAGTACAACCACCGTACTCAACAAGACACACCCACAAGTGCAGCATAAATGCAAAGGGGTACAATGGAGTTATAGTATAGGGGTTAGGCTTTGCAATAAACCGCATTTTAAAAGACCCTTAGTTGCTCAAAGCTAAATTTCAAACACGATCCTAGAACTATTTAATATTATTAAACAAGGCCGTGAACCCACACGAACCTGCCTTAACCCAAGGCCTACGATGATTCAGACCGAACTGGCAACCCGACCCTGGGTCCCAGCTCGTCCCAAGCCAACCCAGGCCAACCATTCCACATTTTAGTTATTAAGCAGGTTTTAAGAATAAAACACTAACTTGGGTACATTGCTAGGCTTGCCCATAACCGAGGGCGCGGCTATTCGAATAGATTATACTCTGATCAGAGGTGTACATCTTTACCCACAAGACACATCTTCCTCACGTGCAACCACGTGCCACATACCACCACGGTATACAGACGGAAGACGTGACATAGTTTCCAACCCATCTTAGCCATAAACAATAGTACCGACCCAGCCCCGCCTACGGCCGGAACCCCCGGGACAGGCAGGCGGGATTGAGCCCCTAGCAGCAGGACACCGGCCCTGTGCCATGACATCTCGACTACCGGGCCGCAGCTCGTGTAGCCTTCATTTGTCCTAGAGATGTCCATCGACCCCCGACTTCGTCCATCTCCATCCGTGTACTTTTGTTTATAACCAGGCTGAGCCACAAACTAAGCCTTACCCATTAGACATGTGGAAGTACGGTAGTGCTTTGCAACAGAGGCCCGAAGACCGGTCCTTATATGGCCGAGGTGCTACTATCAAAACCATGCACCCCGAGCCCAGCCTAAAACCATTTTGGGGGTTTTGAATAGAGGGGGAGGTGTGCATCCAATTCCACAATAATCCAACCATTCCAATATGTCCAGGTGATATGAATATTTCCCAAAGTCTAGAGTTATAAAACCACCTAATGTTGCCTAATTAATCAGCGAAGCATCTACCTAAATTCTTACTAGTGGAACCATGAATAGAGTGCCCACTAGTTGGGGTTTTGTTTATTCTAGGGTGAACAAGGTAATAATAACAACAACAACAATAATAAGGTCATAACAAAGGTAAATAGGCATGGCTAAATAAAACAGTGATAACGCGGGAATTTAAATAAAGCGATAATGCAATAATTTAAATCAATATAATTTTATAAACTGGGATTCAATATGTTCAAGGATGATGTGACTTGCCTTGCTCGCTTTCCCAAGCGTCGGCTTCAACCTCCACGTACAGCGGATCTTCCGAAGCTGCAGCGTCTACACGACCAACGGAAAAGAAAAATGGCTTTTACTCTAATAAACTCCATATAACAAGCAGTAACAAAGCACAAAAATGGGTTCTTGACTTCTTAAGGAAAAATTAGAGACTTGAACGGTCCAATTCCGAGTTCAAATGGCCAAGTTATGGCCATTTGACGTTTATATGCTCTTAAATGAATATTTGCGAATTTCTTCATTTAAATTTTAATTTAAAAATTGTATTTATTGCGTCAGCCGGGAGAGAGGGCGCGCGGACCGGGTCCACGGGAGTGGGGCCCACGCGGCAGCCTCACGGTCCACGGTGGACCGGGTGCACCCGGCTCACACCGGCCGGCGCCGTGGGCCCCACGCGTCAGCCGCACCCGAGGGCGCGGGCGGCTGACGGCCGGGCCCCACACGGCAGCCGCTAGGCGCGCCCGAAGACGGCCTCGTCGGCGCGGCCGGCGGGAGGCGGCGCGCCCGTGCCCCTATGGTCGCCGGCGGCGGCCATAGGCACGGCGGAGCGGCGGCCGAGAGAAGGGAGGGAAAGGGGGAAACGAAGCGGCGGTCCACGGCTCACCCCGGGTCGACGGCGACGACGGAAACGGCGACCGGAGCGGAGAAAGGCGGTGGCGCAACTCGGGTGGACGGGGTCGACGGTGCTCCGGCGGTCGGTGAGCGAAATGGAGGGGTGGACGAGGTCGGCGAGGATGCGGCGAAGCCGAAGGAGGCGGCGCCGAGGTGGGAGGTGGTCCGGGGCGACGACGGCGGCGGACCGGAGCTCGGCGGCGACGGAGGAGAGAGAGAGCGACGGCGCGAGCTCGATTCCGGCGGAGAGAGAGGACGGTGAGTGGCGGAAACGGTGGTGGGGAGCTCGGGGAGGGTTTATATAGGGTTGGGAGTGAGAGAGGGCGGCCGGAGGAGGGGGAAACGGGCGCGGGAGACCCGGCCACCATTGATGGCGCCGGCGAGGTTAGGGGAAGCGATGCCGGCCGTTTGAATGCGAGAGAGAGAGGGGAAAATGGGGGGAAAGGGGGAGGGAATCACGGGGAGTAATTCCCCCCACTTTATTGCGCGCGGGGACGGCGGGAGGCGGCGGGATTCGCGGCGGCGGCGGCGCTAGGCGCGGGCGAGGCGGCGGGGGCGGCGGGAGGAAGGGGATGACGGGTGGGCCCCACCCGTCAGCGAGGGTGGCGGGCGGGCCCGCCCGTCAGCGGCGCGCGCGCGGGGAGAGGCCGGATGGGCCGCGGGGAGAGGAGAGAGGGAGGAAGGGAGATGGGCCGAATTCGGCCCATCCGAGGGGAGAGAGAGACTTAGGATTTTTCTTTTTATAAAACCTTTTCAACTTTGTTTATTTCTTAATAATTATTATTTGTGCTCTGAAAATTCCACTAAAATTTATTTACACATTTTAGGCTTTAAGGAAATATACAAAAATCCTCCAAGCCTTATTTGACTTTTACTTTGCACATTTTAATTTTTGGAGGCTTTCACAAGGATTTTTAATTATTCTAGGCGTAATTTAAAGGATATATTTTAGGGTCATTTTGGGACGTGACAGATATCTTTGCAGCTTGCACTGTATTGCTTCTTGTTAATTGATATTGCAAGGATGGCAGCATGAGTAAGTCAGACAGAGATTGTATTTACCTTTTGACGAACCGATCAGTTCAAAGTTGGACTCTTGGAGCTCGACGACCCGATCCCTCAGATCATGCTCAGTTTTCCTAGCGAGCTCCTTAGCCTCGTGCAGCTGGTTTCTGGTGGCCTCAAGAGTTCCAAGATGAGGAACTAGTTTTTCAAGAGTTGTGGTCTTCGCCTCGTTCCTGAGATGGATTCTCTGCAATGCGAGTTTATCGGCATTTGAGCAAAGTGGGAAACAGGATAGTTGAAGCTATGTATAAGGAGACTTACATTTACGATGCGAGTAGCCTGGCTGAGTGCCTTTTTCAGCAAGCATACTTCCTCATCTTCCTTTTGCTTGTTTATCACTATACCCTGAGGTTGCATGTCGTCGTCCCACCACTTGACTAAAATGGGTGGGTGAGAATCCTCAGCTGACTGTATCCGCAGGACTTCTTCTTCGTCGCCGATCATTGGGCCTTAGGCATTTATGAATAAAGATGAAGCAATTGAAGAAAGTTTGTCAGATCAAACTGAGTTCGGAGGATGTGTTTACCTGTGATTATTTCCGGTCGGGGACGGGTAGGCCCTTGCACTTTAGCAGGAGAGTTGGACCCTGGATCGACGCTGGCATCTTTTTTAGGAGGGCTGTCAGCTTGAGCTTCTACTTCAGGGATATCTTTATTTGGTTCTGTACCCAACTGGTTTCCAGTCGGGGGCTCCTGGTTAGCACCAACTTCAGCTTCGGCCGACTGGTTCCCAGTCGGGGGCTCGTTGCTGGGTTCTACATTGTTGGTTGCCGGTTGTTCGTCACTCGGACGATCCTCTGCAGTTGGCCCGGTTTCTTTTGAAGGGCCTGCCTCCATGTCAGTCGGCTCGGGGTCTTTTCTAGAAGGATCTATGTCAGACGGCTTCCTACGAATTTGAGTTATGCCATTAGTACTATTTCAACAGTGGGTAAGCTGCAATACAAGGAAGATGGCCAAATGATTTGTACCTGGAAGATTTCCTGATTTTCGGCATGGGACGACTAGATGTTTTCTTCTTTGGATTGGTTTGCCTTGGTTGTTTTCCAGTCACCTCTTTATTGCCAGATTTTCCAGCATCATCGCCCTCATCATCACTCAGAACCAATTTCCTCTTGCGGGAGTCTGACTGGCTGGCTGATTTCGAGGTGTTTGGTTGAGCGTCAGACCGAATTTTTGGTCCTCCACTCGCCTGACCAGTCTGCCGGCGAGGTGATCGGCGTTGAGCAATTGGAGGATCCGACTTCATCAAAGCAAATTCCTGGGCATGATATTTCGAACTTTCAATTAGCTTAACAGAAGACAAAAGCATACTTTTGAGGAAGGCTGAAATGTTTGAATACATACCGGTGGAGGAGGGTTGAAGGCGTTGTATGGTACCACTGGTAGCAAATGCGAATAGCTGACTACAATTGCATTCGAGAAGATTTTATACATTCTTTCCTTCATAACTTTGAATTCAAGAGATTCAGGATCTTCACGGTTGGGGTCATGCTTGCCGTCGAATTCAAAGGCCGTACGAGATCTTTCCTTAATTGGGGCCAGCCGGCTCTTGATAAAATGCCGAGTAATCTGTTCCCCTTGCAACACTGCTCTTTCAGCTTCAGCATACGGTCCATCAGGGTAAGCGCTTGAGCAGCTTCCTCTCCCATTGGAAGTGAGTTCCAGGTATCTAGATACACTGGAGGGAGGCAGGAGTACTCGGGAAGAGCTGGTTCAGGATTTTGCACATAAAACCAATTTGCGTGCCAACCCTTATTCGAAGTTTTGAAAGGCATGGAGAAATATTTTTGGCTTAAGGTTCCCCTCAGTTGAAATCCAGCTCCTCCAACTACGCATGGTTTGCTTTTGTTTGGCTGGGGTTTGAGGAAGAAGATGCGACGAAACAGGGCAAAGTGTGGTCTTATACCTAGGAAAGCCACGCAAGCGTGGATGAAATTGGCAATGTGGACTATAGAGTTGGGGTTTAGGTGATGCAAACTGATCCCATAAAACTCCAATATTCCCCGGAAGAATCTTGAGGTTGGAAGAGAAAATCCGCCATAAAAGAAATGGGAGAATACCACCACCTCGTGTGTGTCGGGGGTCGGAAACATTTCACCATACGCTGGACGCCACCCGATGATCTCCTTCGCTGGAAGAACACCATGCGCCACCATCTCCTTCAAGTTTTCTTCCGTTACGTCGGAGGGCGCCCACTGACTTCCGAAGCTTTCTCTCTCTTCCGCCATGGAAGCGAATTGGGGTGACGCGATTTGCTTTGGAAATGGCTGGGAATGGATGGGGGATTGATGCGGTGGATGCGCGGATGATTTTTGTGGAGCTCAGGAGGATGGATCGGAGTGGATTTGTTAACCCTAGCTTCTGCCGATGTGGTTTGCACTGTAGCAGGAAATGGGGAAAGTGGCGAGAGTCTCGGCGGGGAAGACGAAATGGCGCTCCGATTTTGGCGTTTATTTCGCTAGGGTATCGGGAGTACTAATGGGCCTGGGCCTAAACAGTACTTCAGCCTAATTTTGTTATCAGCGTGGCTAGTTGTGATCCTTAGGAACTGAGGTACTTGTTTTTGCTTCGGCAACATTTGCTCACAACAATATAGCCCAATGCTGTTAAAATCCTTTTTGATGCAGTTAGATAATTCTTTGGAATTACTACGATGCAAATAAAAAGGTGCCCAACAAAAAAGTGTTATACTGATTTTGTAGGCCTTTTTAGGCTGCAAAAGCTGTTTGGGTTTTCTTGAGATGACTGGTTTTAATACAGTCATCCACTCGGCATGTTATATGCTTATTTTGATTATGGCGTGAGTCATAGCCTAGGTTATTTAGACTCATCTGTTATCAAATTTTATGCCACATTTGATAGGTCTTTTGAGAGTTTTTACTCGGACTTTTATCATCTGTGTTGATTTATAAACCTTTGGAGTGCTTCTCACTCGGGTTTTCTTCATATTTCTTTGGCACATTAAAGCAGTCGGCGGGAGGTTTATCAGATGCTACATATGCTTGGCCTTGGAATATTTGGTTAAAAACCACTCGGATGGATGTTTTGATACACTTTGACTATATGTTTAGTTTTATTTAACTAATCACATAGTCGGGGGCTACACCTAATTAGGTGCATCTAGTCGATGCACCTGATTTTTTCTATTCTTCAGCCCTTCACAGTCTTTGATTTTACTACTCGGGAGACCAAAACAGAAGAAGCTAAAGCGCTCGGATTGTCTTTTTGGATTATGAGAGAAGACTATTTCATCGACTGTAAAGGTCTCAGGGGCTACTGTGGAGATTACGGATACCCCATACCTACACGGTATGTATATCCGACTGGGTATGGGGTGCCATGTATAGATAGAATATCTTTAAAGGGACTCGGGTTAAATACCAAACTTATATGTCAAGGAAATACCCGGGATCCTAGTCGGTTACGATTGTATTTTATCTGTAATTACCTATTCCGTTAGGGATATGGTCTGTACTTTGTAATACGGGCCCTTTCCCCTATATAAGGAGGGGTCCGGGTGCCTCTAGGAGCACGATTTTTCTCCCAGATCATACGATCAATAATACACTCGGCAGATCAATCCCCGGACAGGAGTAGGGTATTACTTTTTGAATAAGAAGGCCTGAACCTGTATAAAATTCCTTGTCTCTGAACCCATCTACTTTTCCAGCTTGATAGCCACCCCTTTTAGTATTGCCGAAATCTTATTTCGACAAGGATCGAATGCAGACAAGATCCAATACAAAATCTATCTCAACATAATTACTGGTAATAATTATTAAAAATTTATGTATCTCATTGTCCACGGAGGTATCCTTATATACGATCGATGCGGAAGCACACAAGAAATATTAGAAACAGTGACCTTATAGGCTCGAAACTGTACAGAAAATATACTTTTTTTTTCTGAGTGTTATATATATATATATATATATATATATATATATATATATCTCCTTTCGAGAGAATCCACTTAGTACCACTGAGTTTGTCACGGTTCAACAATATGCCACTGACTTTGTCAACATCCTGTTGACACAAAAAAACATACACTGGCCTGATAGATCTGCTTAACGATAATTCTCTTAGGGGCTTACCAAATTTCACTGTTAACACATCCATAATATATCATCGTCTTTCCCTTAACTTCTACGATTTGCCATCGTCGTCCACAGTCCGTCAGCTATACACCGTTTGAACTGTCATTTTTTTCCAAGTTGACCAAAATATGCTTTGAGTCTTCTAACCCTAACACTAGTCAACGCGCCCCAGTGAATTGTTTCTTCGACGCCACCTTCCTAGCGCTAGCGCCAGCGCCGCCACGCCGCATCTTCGTCCCCTCTCCCCCCGGCTGCCCCCCTCCCCCAACTCCCTCGCCACTATGGGCACCCCTACTCCAACAGGAGAGCCGCCTCCCTCCCTATCGCCGTCCCCAGCGCGACCGCCGTCCCCAGCGCCGCCCCGACCGCCGGCCCTGGTGCCTCCATCCGTGCTGGCCCGAGCATCGTCCCCTGCTGATGAGCTGGGAGAAGACGCCCCTTGTGGAGGGTTACTGCATTGGTGCAGCAGCCCAGACTCCGGTAGACGCTGCAGTTGGCTGTTCGTCTCCTGCCAGAACCCCGTCTGCATGGGGATACTGGGCAGCGCGGTGTCATGTGTCAGTGTCGGTGGCCGCGTCCGCGTCGGGCGCGGCGGCGGCGGTGTTGCCAGCAGAGATAGAACTGCGTAGGAGGCGGACGGTGGCGAGGATGGACTCCTTGTGGTGGAGGCTGCAGTCGAGGCTGTGCGCGAGCGCGTCGGCCGCGCCCTTCTCCTTCGTCGCCGGCGGCGGCGGCCGCTCGTTCTCGGCCTCGCCTCTCCGTCGATGGGTCGGCCTCGTCCTAGCAGTAGCAGCAGGTATCTCGTAGACGAACTACTCCCCCTGGAACGACACCGACAGGCTCCGCATCCGCATCGTCACGGGAGCGACGGCCGTTGCCTGCGGCGCGGGGGTGACCGTGACGCGCGCGGCGGAGCACGAAGGGAGGGAGGAAGAGGAGGCATGGCAGGAGGAGGCGGACGGGCTGGGTTTGCTGCGGCGAGGTGTCGAATACATGGCATCAGAGTTGGGCGCGTGGGCGCAACGGGTGGTGGCGCGGCTCCTGCACCAATATCGCCGCCATGGTGCGCGGCCAGGCCAGGGCGTGAGCACTCCTCGCCACGCCATGCCGCGCCGTGACTTGGCGCCGACACTAACGCGGTCTTAGTGCTACTGGTCTTCACGTATCCTAAGGGCATATTTGTCTTTTCTTCAATGCAAATTAACAGTTTGTGGTAGTGATGGCAAATCGTAGTGGTTAAGGGAAAGGCGATGGTATATTATGGATGTTGACAAAGTCAGTGGCATATTATTGAACCGTGACGAACTCAACTCAGTGGTACTGAGTGGATTCTCTCTTTTCTTTTTGACAAACAGCGCTCATAATATGTGCACACCACGCACACCCTACCCACTAAAAGAATAAAATAGACTTAAATGCGAGCCGTTTTAAATCTAAGAACTATATCCGGGTCAGCGAGCTGGTTCCACCACAATATATTCTAATATTGAAAATACGCTCTTAATGTAATCTTATCAAGGGATAAAAGAATTCCTTGATAACAACAAAAATAATTTCATTTCTTCTTTCCTTTCAGCAAGAGATGTTGGCAGCATCTCGGCATGGGATTCTAATCTCAATTTCTTTAAAATGGTGGTGTTAGCGCGTTTGCGTTTCAGACAAAAAGGTTTCTTGAAAGTTTTTTTTTATTGCCGCCTGACATATTTAGAAGAAAAGAAATGGAAAGATTTTTCGGAATGATCAACCTTCCTTTGAAGCTTGGAGAATTTTGTTCAAGAAAAAAGTTCATATGTGCAGAATGAAAGATCCTCTATAGTAATCTTTTAAATGCTTTCCTTATAATTACTTTTTGTAAATACTTTTTTTTTAATAAAAATCACACTGCGAGGCAAAGTCCTGGTAGTAATTCAAATAAAAAAGCCAACAAAAATAATTTCAAACCAGCTAAAATTAGTAAACGTTTCTTGAGTAGTAATCCACACCAAGCCAATATATACTATCACACCAAGCCACTGCCCACTGTCTCATTAGTTTCTTGAGTAGTAATCCAGAGGCACCAGGTGACATACTCGCTGACGCCACGGAGCACCAAAGAAAACTCGCTATAAATAACGGCGCACAAAATGGAAGAGCAAAGTTGTCTCACTTCACCAGCCGCTCAATCCTCTCCCAAGAATCGATCGGCCGGCCATGGCGGCAGCAGCAGCGGCAGCTCCGGCAGCGGAGGTGCGGCGAATGAAGCTGGGGTCGCAGGGGATGGAGGTGTCGGCGCAGGGGCTGGGCTGCATGGGCATGTCGGCGGTGTACGGGGAGCGGAAGCCGGAGGCCGACATGGTGGCGCTCGTCCGCCACGCCGTCGCCGCGGGCGTCACCTTCCTCGACACCTCCGACGTCTACGGGCCGCACACCAACGAGGTGCTCGTCGGCAAGGCCGTGGCGGCGGCGGCGGCGACGGAGGAGGAGGTGCAGGTGCAGGTGGCCACCAAGTTCGGCATCACGCCGGCGTGGGAGGTGCGCGGCGACCCGGCGTACGTGCGGGCGGCGTGCGAGGGCAGCCTCCGGCGGCTCGGCGTCGGCTGCATCGACCTCTACTACCAGCATCGAATCGACTCCACGGTGCCCGTTGAGATCACGGTGAGAGCAGCTGATCACGAGATCCTAGATCCTATGTATTGTATTGTAGAGGGTAGGATTTAAACAGATACTTTACTAAGGTTGTGTTTAGTAATTTGGTTGAAATTAGAACGGTGTAAGGTCATGTTTAGTTTCTAAAACAAAAACTTTTTACCCATCACATGAATGTTTGGATATATGCATGAAGTATTAAATGTGGATAAAAAAACCAAATATACAGTTTGCGTGTAGATTGCGGGACGAAACTTTTAAGCCTAATTGTGCCATGATTTGATAATGTGGTGCTACAGTAAATATTTGCTAATGATGAATTAATTAGGCTTAAAAAATTCGTCTCGCAGTTTTCTAGCGGAATCGATAATTTGTTTTGTTATTAGACGACGTTTAATACTTCAAATGTGTTTCCGTATATCCGATGTGACACCCGAAAACAAAAAAGAAATTTGCCATCTAAACCGGGCCTAAGCAGATTGTTGGTGTGGATTATTTATTTGATTAATTATATGCATAATAAGTTACATGTCTTACTAAAAATAAACTTAACAAATTAATAAAAACAAGTGATCTAAGCAATGTTATTGAAAGCTTTTTGCGAAAATGTACTTTTCTCAAAGAATAGAACAAATAACTTTTCATATAATAATCCAGTGAATATTCTGAAAAAAATATAGGCACTTAGCAACACAATTTTAACTATTTCCTTTTGTCATACAGAAATTCTAGTCAGGCTACAGTTTTCAATTATACAGTCATCATGTGATGTAGACACATGGAAATGATGGAATAACGCTTCTTTTAATTAAAAAATAAATTATATCATGATATATACTGGATTATTACAGACCAAATTAAGTTAATATTTTAAAAATAGATAGATATATAGATCTTACTCATGTTTGTCTTGAAAAGTCACACACTCTTTATCTTTTTGAGTAAATTAATTGATGAAGAACTGACCAGAATGCGGAGAGATCTTCTGATTACGTCGGCACGTAGCACACGCATTTTAATTTACTGTTATTGCTTTGAATTTATATACATAGTCATATGATGCGGAGACGTACGTACGCCAAGGTGATGGTAGAACGCTGTGTTTTAATAATAAATAAATCATATCATGATAGTTGCTGACTAAATAGCTCATGGAGAAATGGAAAGATATTAATTTTGACCGAAGTTAATAAATAAAATATAGATATTATAGGCCGCAAATAAAATAAAATTTTAAAACCTTAGTTTTAAACCGTCTGCTCCTTTTTATTTATCGTTTTATACTATTTTTACCTTGGATTTTAAACTACTAAGAGAATCATACCCTATTACTATTTTTAGTTACTTTGTCATGTATCACGGATTATAAGCCAAAGGAAAAAAAACTATGTTTTTATTTTTCTTATTTCTATTTATGGGCCAGTATAATCAGAGGTCCATATAATATATTGATTGTGAAATGAAATGAAAAAAATGTCATTCATTCTTTTATCTAGTGACGGAGGGAGCATGTATATATGTGTGAGTGTGTGTATATTTACAACCATATAAAATAGTTGTGTATAGCGAGACTATTTATTAATTGGAGTATCTAAATATTGCAATAAGTTTTTTTTAATGAAAAACTTTCAAATGTAAAATTGTAGATATTCTATGATTACATTTGAATTATTTCACGAGATCTGCACGTAGCTAGCTAGCTTACTTGGTAACGTTTGCTTGGCCATAGAATTGAAAGTTAACTACTGAAAAAACCGTCAGTAAGTATTTTAATATTTTAAGCAAAACGTTTATTAATAGATATAGATAGATAGACTTTACTCCTGTTGGTGTTGAGAAGTCACACACTCTTTTATCTTTTTGACTCAACTGAAGAGCTGACCAGATGGGAAAAATTCAACAAAGATGAGTATTAATTCAGCACTCACCAAGCCTACATTTCTGACTTTTATAAACATGTAGATGGGTGAGCTGAAGAAGCTGGTTGAAGAAGGCAAGATCAAATACATTGGATTATCTGAGGCCTCTGCGTCGACCATAAGGAGGGCTCACGCGGTTCATCCGATCACCGCAGTTCAGATCGAGTGGTCACTGTGGTCAAGGGATGTCGAAGAAGACATTATTCCAACTTGCAGGTAAATATATATAAGAATCATGGAGCACTTCTATTATTACTTTTTTTCCCAGAACGCTAGGAATATTTCGGTCTGCAGGGATTGCAATTTCGATCTGAAATATCGGAAATTTCGCCCCTCTCCAGCACTCAAATGTCTCACCCGAAATTTTTGGAATTTTCAATTTTTTTTTTGATTTGGCTAAAATTTATTGAAATTCTCAGTCAAAAATTATTAAATTTTCAAATAATTTTGTGCAGAAAGGTTCGGAAATTCCCACAATTTCAGAGAGCACCCGAGACTATATAATACCTGCTTGTATTGAAGGAGAATGGATGACATGTCCATGGATGTGTTTCTAAACTGCATTATTTCTTCTTATTCCGAAAATTTCAGAGAACTTGGCATTGGAATTGTGGCGTACAGCCCGCTAGGGAGAGGGTTCTTCTCCAGTGGAGCTAAACTGGTCGATGAACTTCCTGACGACGATTTCCGCAAGGTAATTATACTGCTCATGAGATCAACCATGACAGCCATCAACAATTAATTACGATCTAAATAAAATCTTAAATATCGATTCTTTGTTTGTCCAATCAATACATAGATCGACATTGATCCGTGCCTCTTTTTCACAAATATAATATGCATTTTCCACTCTTCTCTTCAGAGCCTACCTAGATTCCAGCCAGAGAACCTCGAGAAGAACGCCGCGATATTCGAGAAGGTGAACGCCATGGCAGCGAGAAAGGGATGCACATCGTCGCAGCTCGCACTTGCCTGGGTTCATCACCAAGGGAGCGATGTCTGTCCCATACCAGGAACCACCAAGATCCACAACTTCGACCAGAATGTGGGAGCACTGTCAGTGAAGCTCACACCTGACGAGATGTCTGAACTTGAGTCGTATGCTTCAGCTGACGTTGTGCAGGGTGACAGGTATCATGGTACTTTTCTGAACACCTGGAAGAACTCTGAAACTCCTCCGCTGTCATCGTGGAGATCAGGCAATTAATTAGTCAGAGAGATTGTCATCTGCTGGGAGTTTGATGGAGTTTTATTGTCACAAATATAGATAGCTTGGTGTATCAATCACATGTTTATTATGCAAATAAAAGTTTGTATGGATTGATAATGTTCCAGTGTTTTTGCCATGTGGCGCAGCAGTGGTTTGTATGATTTGGATGATATATAGTATCTTTTGTAAGTTGGGTATATGATATCTATTAAGCATAGGAATATAGAAGTTTCGCTTGCCATAATATGGCTCATGAATAAACAAATGTCCTGAACAGCCAAAGTTTGACTATAGCTTGAGTGTGACAAACATTTCAATTGGATGAGACAAACACCTGAAAAGTTCATTCTTATTTGTGATGTAACTAATTACAAAATAACTAATTGCCAATAAATTTAATTCTTTATGTAAGATGTCACAAAAATTACAGTTAATAAAACAGTCGTACTATTTACAATTACTCTCACTTTATTCGCTAAAGTCTCATCACTACAGAAATGCCCATCACAGCATCACTGCCACCAATATCACTAGAGGGTTGTCAACCGGTAGTGATGCCAGTTCCGGAAAAAAAAAAGAAAATCTGAGTTGCTCGCCAAACTATTACCATTGTCATCGCCAATACTGTCGTCACCTAGCCATCACCGCTGTCATCGCAAAGTAGGTCGCAAACCGATAATGTTTTTGCCATGTGGCGCAGCAGTGGTTTATATGGAGTGTTTTTGCCATGGGGCGCAGCAGTGGCGCTAGGGATGCACGGAACGGCTAAACGATCAGTAGGCCCAAAAAGATAAGGGAGGCAAAGTAGACTTATTTTCAGCTGTATCGGCCACAGCCCAAAGAGTTGAGGGAGGTAAGATAGACTTATTCTATCCATATAAGTCCTAGTCCAAAGAGATGAGGGAGGCAAAATATACTTATTCAAGGATGAGCACGGTGGGCTAATCATGTCTTCGGGTTGGCATGGCATGGCCCGAGAGCCTCATTGAGTCGTGCCTAGGCCGTTGGTGTATGGCATGGCCCTGTACGGCGAGTTGGTTGGGCCATGCCGGCCCGACTGGCCTCAGGCCGTGCCTGGGTCATGCCAGGGACGGGCCGGGCCAGGCCGAGCGGCCCATTTTGGCCATCTATTAATGTAGGAGCTCATGAACTGTATATGAAGACTTCATGGTACCAAAGGCTCCAAGGTCTACTTTCGCTACCACACACATAAACGATTTTTGCTTACGATCAAAATCGATTTCGCGGACGAGTGGGTGACCCGCTGCACCCAGGTGTATGCAAAAATCTGTATTTTTGCCTACGTGTAGAGCAACCACTGCGGGTGCTCAAGCCGTCCAACTGCAAAATGAAAAATCGGCCCGCCAAAAAAATTAATTCCAAACAAAATTTAAAACCCTAGCAGTCACCACTGGGATCCGCACGCCGGTGCCACGCGTTGAGCGCCGTCGGTTTCCGCTTGGGTGGCAAAGAGCCGGATCCGTTGCCGCCGCTGTCCCCACCGCCGGATCCGCTACCGCCACCGAGTTCCCCACCGCTGCCGCTCCCGCTCCCGCCCACCACCGGATCCCTCCGGCGCAGGTCACTCTTGCCCCGTCCCCGACAAAGAGGAGAGGAAAGGAGAAGAGGGGTGGAGGAGGAGGAGGAGGAGGAGGAGGAGGGTCCACCGCAGCAGAGTTCCCCGCCGCTCCCACTCCCGCGCCCACCATCAACGGAGTTGAGATGAGGAAGAGGAGTGATGGAGAGGAAGTGGAGGTGGAGGAGGTGGAGTGGACGATCATGAGGAGATTAATTTTTTTTGCGCGAATAGAGAGCTTTATTGATTAGGGCATCATATTACAATCTTGCCTCAATAGATGCAAAATACCAGACGGAGCATGAGGAGATTAGTTACATATATGTATGATGGGTTAACAATAAGATTAATTATAAACATCACCATGGAGGGATAGCTAGCAAGCACAAAATTAAGAAGACAATATGACTATCTTCTTGAGGTCAAACATCATATCGATCATACCGTACATCATCCAGTAATACTAACAACACAAGATCGAGTTCATTGTGAAGCATAAAACAAAAATTATTTGTCCATATAGATAATATCTCAAGTCCTTGCACTGATGAAGAGATTTCATCGGTGCCAACCTTGAGAGTTAATACAAAATATAGAATCACACACAAAAAAAGGAATATAAATTATATGGCACAATATGGGCAGAGATGGATTGCTCCATCAACAAATTAATTTGTGTCTATAAGGGAATGGGCTTGACGTAGAGTTTCTCAAGAACCTCCTGAATGCCCTCGCCGAACGTGAATCCATCAATTCCATCGCTGTAATACAACGGAATGGCCATGGTTATATTGATAAGGCGCTGCACCACAGGGAGCACATGACGGTGGTCAGTGCGAGCCTGGTTAGTTGTTTTCCACTCATCTTCTACCAATTCATTAATCTTGGCGATGGCGACATCGGCTGTGACCTTGTGCTCGTTGATGTAACTCTCAACCAAACATGGCATGTCAGCTTTGTTCTGCGACCCGAGCTGCATTCCATGTAGCACACATACTCGATGTCAATATACTTATTACTACATATAAGATTAGATGCTACCTCCCTTTATAAAATATAAGCATTTTTATACATTTTGAGAAGTGCTCTTATTTTCGAACCGAGAGAGTACTAATTATTAGTTATAATAAAAACATCCAAATTACCGTATGAACTATCACGGAAGTCCTAATTACTTCCCGAATTCAAATACCATATATTTGACGAACTACCCACTGCACTGTTCTGAGCAGATTCAGAGAGAAACAAACACACGTGGCACCAACTTGGCAATCTAATCAACATGAAAAAAATTATAATAATTATGGGGCCCACATATCATTGATCTCATCCTTCTCTATTTCACTATCTCTCTTGCTCAGGGGAGCAGGAGGCAGTGATCGGCATCGGGCTCACTCGGTGAGGGTGTTGGAGGACGTTCTCAGTGGTGCAACGGAAGATATCTTTCAGGGAGTACATGCACCACAGCGGAGATTGATCTCTTCCCAGGGATGTTGGAGGTGGCAGCCAGCGGCGAAGAAGCATTGGAGAGGGCAGTAAGCGATGAGCTCGATTAAGGCGTTGGTGGACACAGCCAACAATGTTGTGGGAGGTCTCTTGGAGAGGGTACTGCGGCAGGGCTCGAGCTAGCCTTGGGGAGTTTGGAGGCAGTGGCTAGTGGGGTAGAGGTGCTAGAAGTGAATGTGGCTGGCGAAGGAGCCTCACCTCACCCATGGAGAGGTGTAGAATGTGGCAGCAAACCTTAGGGCGGTGGTGGGTCTGACTGCGAATCTCGGAGCTCAGTGTTATGGCCGACTGGCATGGAGCTCAAGGCGATGAAAGATGTATGCGAGCTCAAGGCTCTCCTACTCACGAAGCTCCACTGCCCCAACCTGGACAAAGGGTAGCCGCCGGTGGCATCATCGTCGCCTGGCGAGTGGCGAGGTCACAACTGAGCACCAGCGTCGTCATCGTCACCTACTGAGGTCTCGACCGTGCAAGAGAGGAAGATGGAGGGAGTTGTTGTCACTCACAATCATGGGGAAGATGGGAAAAAGATAATGGGAGAAAATCTAATAGGAGGGCCCAACAAAAATTTCAAATAAAACTTTGCCAACTAGGCTACCATGCGTATGCGCTATGTAAAAACCAAAACCACTCCAGCTTGAGTTAAGGGGATTATTTACCCGGTTAGGATAGTTGAGAGTGTAAAATATCTAGTACTTGAATTTAAGGGCAATTTTAGATGACCGCGATAATTTAGTAGGATAATCTAGACATTTCCCTTAGTTAAAAATATTTTTCCTATTTGTAAATTGTCTGGTTTTTCTTATATATTGGTCACCGAAATTTACGTACGTCTTAGGCTAATATGCATGACCTCTAACCTAAACTTGGATAACAAAAAAAAACTTTAATTTCAATACAAAATAATTGTTACTTCTTCTTTGACTTATTCTTTTACTTTAAACTAATGTAGATATATGTTTATGTTTATATAATCAGTGAGAAACATTTTCTAAAATTAGGGTTAAAATATTATCATTCTTGTTTACAAATACGAATTAAGAAAAACATATATATGAGTTATTAATAGTACTATTGTGCCCCAACAGTAAAAAAAAAAATCCATTGATCGATAAAAATGTATAGGTCTGCCAATGAATTTATATGTCTAATTAATTAATTAATTAATCGGTACTTATATATACCTTAAATCCGGCAATGTCGTTCATAAAACGGCCAGTTTTCCCGCATGAGATGATGGCGTCGGTGCTATTCACAGCCCACTCGTACGCTTGTTTCGTTGTCATGGACTCACTCATGCCAACCATTAAACCAGCAGCTAGCGGCCGTGTTCCTGTGGTCATTGTCGCCAGAGCCACCTGCTCGCTGAAGCTGGGCATGTGCTTCCGGTGGGACCATTCGGCTCCTTCCAGATAATAACTTGACAACCTTTGTAACTGTATGAATGAATATATAAAATTTAGGCAATGCCGATTATTAAAAAAGATAATTGTGGAACGATATTTAACCACAATGCAAATTGTGTAGAAATTATATTATTAATTATCAATTAATGGATCTAGATGTACCTCTGTCCTGCTGAAGGCAATCAGGTACTTCTGATTGCTTGGCACTTGATCCTCAAACTCCCTAAAGCAGCTCAAGATAAATTCATAAAACTTTCTCAGGTACTCGGGTACAAGCAAGACAGCACTGTCATCCCATCTGAACGATATTAAAATCAAAGTCAGCATTCATCTAACCACTAATTGTCAGCGTGATAATAATTAAGACTTAATTTGATGCATATATAAACATATCCAACGTACCCTTGAATGGCTGCGTTTAGCATCCGGCATTCCTGGATGGAGGTATATCCATGGACATCATATGTGTCATCTAATAGGGCAATTATCACAACTATCTTAGCAAAGAGCATCCGTGCAAACGAAAATTCTTCCTCATGGTACACTGCGTAGGACCAGGTGTAGCACTCGATCACACGGTCTCGGATGTGGTTTAGACCCATATATCCAGAAACATCTTTCCACCACCTGAAAGAAAATATCATATCAATTTTGTATATACATTGAGACCGTCAACATAGCGCTACGTCAGGTATATATTTAGGAAATTGTGTGTGAAACCAACGATCATAATTGAAACAGTCTGCAAATTTAGCATGGTACATTGATCAGTTCCACATTCTTACATATACTTCGTTTGTTTTTAATAGAATGATGGAGTAATGTTGAATTTTAGACATATAGCATTTGACATTTCTCCTTATTCGAAAATTTAGTGTAATTATGAAAATTATATGACATGCTCCATGTACTTGACAAAAGAAGTCGCAACAAAATAAATCATAGTTACATAATTTTTCAATAAGATGAATGATATTAATTAAACATCCTATCCAAAAGTTAATAAGATAATGCATTTAAAACATATTATAATATAATGCAATAGATAGAATATCATTTTATATTGAATTTAGGGCATATTTTGTTCCTTTTTTTTGTGGCCACATGAATTCTCATTACCCAGCCGTTGATATACTCGTAACAAATTAATATTAGTACCTTGATATTTCCTTCAGTTCTTTCAAGTGAACACGCTGCAGTAGGTTGAAATCCAGCTTTGCTAGTTCAAGAATAACGGGATTGTGCCCATCCTCTCGGCCATACTCAAACATATATGATACCATCTCCACTCTCTTGTGTGTCCTTGGCAATGGCAAGTGAAGGGCACGCCTGACTTGATCAGCTAAAGGGGCCTTCAGAATATTATGCCGATTCATTGATTCGAGATGGTGCCTTGCAAAAGAAATGGCTTCCTCGAGTTCTGGCTCACCATGTATGAACAGGTGGGCTGCATTATATAAAGATAGTAGGCCTCTTGGGTCATCGGCTAATGATAATTCTTTATTGAAAGTGCCATGATCACCTTTGAATTTGTTAAATACATCTGCACATTAGATTTGAGAACAATTAATATATGTGATTATTGTGGCATGCCGTGGAAAATATACAGTAGAATAAAAGTTTTACTAATAATGACATGGAAAAATCTCACACATTCATTTTTTATTCTATGATTGTTTCTAGGTTTTCACTATATACACAGTTTACACTACATATTTTTATAACATGCCAAGATTATATAACTGTGCAGGTTTTTAAGCCCTTTTATGGCCATACCGTATTGATCAATTATACTAAGAAACTTAACAATTCATTAAATAGGTAGAAAAATACCTGGAGACAACCAAAATCCGTGCTCTCTAAGCAAGCGAAACCGAAGAGCAACCTCATGCAGCTTAGAGCTAGCAAAATCATTTTCATGGATGTCTTTTAGTGCAGAGTCAATCTCCTCTTGAAAGAGGTGATCTATTCCTAGATGTTGAATTGTATCCACTAAGTTCATCCTCTCCAAGATGTCATTTGAGGCCATAATAAACAGTCCGCGGACATCTTCTTTCAATTTGTTGGCTCTCTCTCTCATCCATTCCTCTGATATCTGCTTGCTTACATGCATTGTTTGGTCAGTAATAAGGATTGTAGAGAAAAGAAGTAATAAAATTTTCGATGATATCACAGTAACCAAAGAACGATGCGAAAGAAAGAAACCTAAATGTATGGAAAAAAAAGGCTGGATTAGGGGAGAGTGAACTATATATCGAAGCTGTTGGGTTCATTGTGGAGCGGTTGGACTGGCCTGCTAGCTGGTTTAACCGCAACGTGCAATTAAGTCGGTCGGTTGATTAATACTTTTCATTTATACTATAAGATATTTTGACTTTTTTCCTTCTAAAATATATTGGTTAAGTTTCAAAATAATTATCAACATCTATAACGTCATATTAGTTTTGTTAAACCTACTAACAATCATATATTTGATGGTCTATCTGTATGTCTCGTGTTGAAAATGTTCACATGTTTTCCTATAAATTCATATAGTCAAGATTAAAAAAAATTGACTATAAAAAAGGTTAACACATCTTATAATATAAAATGGGGGAGTATATAGGAGCCTTCTAATGCGAGACATCCAGGGTTGAATCGCTCTGCAGATTCGTCCATTTTGAAGAAGAACCATCATGGCTTCAATTGACCAACCAATTAGCATGCCCTACGTTTTCAACTATCCTATACTGAGTTCATTCTATGAATTTGCTTTTTTTTAAGACTGGAATTCAATCTTCCGTACATTGGAATTACCAATATACTTCTGTAGATTTGCAAAAATGGAATGTACAATGCAATGTTGCACGTATGACACGCCATGGTGGTCAAGTGGTCAACCAGATATCATTATATATACTCTAAATTATCAAAATTTTTATAATTGTATACTACCAATTACATTTGATTTTAAGAAAAAAAAAGTAATCAAATGGGGACATTATTTCGAAGAATTATAATCGATTACTGCTAGATTTTATATAGCTTTTACACTTGCCTGCAGTGGTTGTGGTTCATGGTGGATAAAAAACTCGCCCCACACCGAGGGCTCAAAACTTGCCGCGGCTTCCACGGCAGCTAGAGCAGGAGCTGGAGCTAAAGCTGGGGCATGTGAACGACAAGACACAGATTGTATACGCTTGTGCTTGCTTGCTGATCTTACGATGTTTCCAGCATGAAAAGCTGGTTTGTGCCAAACCATATGTATAGGAAAACAACATGTGGTAATAGGTGGCTTGTGTGAAATGCTCATCTTGCCGGCCTTTATGCCGAAAGCACTAGCTAGGCTGTGATTCATCTATAGCTTTGCGCTAGCTTAGAAATGAGAAGAAGATGTACGTACATATACATACCCAGTCTATATATATAGACTAGGTAAGGTGGTATATATATATAATGTTCAAATTTGGCAGAAATATATATGTACATTTCTTCTGCGGTATTGATCGATATATAGACTGGATTTCATGATTGAGACGTAGAATATGTGACTGAATCTTTGTTTGTTTATTAAGGTTTAAGATTCTACGATGGAAATGGATTGGGCGATCGAGCTGAAGGTCAGCACAGAAATGACAAGTATGATTAGAATGCAGGTTAGTCAAGTACACGTTGCTTTGGTTTTCAATTCACGTGGTTTGAATTTTTGGTTTTTGTATGTTAGAATAAGTCGTGACTGTGATGAAAAAGCAGACAGTTTCGTACATGGATGTGTACCCTCTTCTTTAATTCATTACTGTGTGGGCCGGCAACCTTGTTAGATTCTGATTCATTTGTTCTTGACCAGTTAAAAGTCAGCGTATTAAGACTTGTTTGCCTCCAAGTAGTAGAAAGATTCCAAATTTCCAATAGAGACACGTAGGACATTTTCATGCTGGGTAGGTAGCGACAGCGTGGTAAGTAAGGCAAGTTACAAACAGAATATATACTATGTGTCTATCATATATATAAACTACCTCTCTTTTTTTTTAATATAGGATGCCATTGACATTAATTTTAACAAACATTTAATCATTCTCTTATTTAAATTTTTTTATAAATAAAAATATTTAAGTGGTACTTAAATAATATTTGATGATGAATCAAGCCACTATAAATATATAAATAATAATTAATTAATTTCTTAATAAAATGAATGGTCAAACATATATGTGGAACGACGTGTTGTGAATCGGTAGGGAGGCTACGGCTAGTAGAGCTAGCCTGGTGCATGTTGGTGGCGGCTGTAGGCCGGCGCGACCGCCAGCGGGGGTAGGCAGGCACGATGCGAGACGTGCGGCCGGCAGCAGCGGGAGGCTGACTCTGGAGGTTGGTGCGGGCAACGGTAGGGAGCTCGACATGGCGGGTGTTCCACAGAGGCATGTTGTGGCTGACCAGCAGGGGGTGTCAGGTAAGTGATGTCCTCATGCTAGCGGGGTTGTTCGGTGGTGGGCAATGGAGCAATAGCTAAGGATCGACTGGGGGCATGCGGTCGGTTCAAAACTTAGCTTGTCATTGCCAAGCTCACAACGATGGCGCTTCAGTGCCATTTTACCTCTTGGGGCGCTGTGGAGCCGTCTCTCTCCCTCTCGTGGGGTTGTCGGGTGAAAAACCTGTCTTGGTTCTCCTTGGGACCTCGACAAATGGCGGTGGTGGTGCTCATCGTTTAGGAAGCCCCCTTGTCAAATTAAGCTTCTCTCAGACAGCTTGTACGTGCTCTCTCTAGATATGATTGTCCTCTTGCGGCGGTATCCTAACTAATGCAAGATAGTCATGTTGACGGGTCTTACGGGGAAGAGCAATTTGATCCTTTGCTCTAACCCTTTCTCCTCCAATTCCAAAGGCGTAGATAGAGTTAGTGTGGTGTTAGGCTGTTGGGTTTGGTTTCGGGCGTTTCAGCTATAGCTTTTTTTTGTTGGCCTAGCGGGAGCATGTCACCTTAGTAGCGGCCGATTTATAGTGCTAGCCTTATCTAGGGTTCTTCGTTGGTGGTGTTTTTTTCTTTTTGTTTTATAATTACTACTTGTCAAAATGCTAGTCTTGTAATTTTTTCTTACTTTATTCAATGAATCATCGCTCCATCCGATATTGGTTGTAAAAAAGAAAAAAAAAACTTGTCACAAGTCATCTAAGGTGGATCATCCTTCAACATGTTCCGGACAATCTCCCATTTGATCAACGTTGCTTTCTCCCCCGTACGACCCACGAGGGCGAGGTCAAGACAACGTGTACCATGAATTGTCATGCATGATCGATGCATCCCACCCTCATGCAGGCGTGTAGAGGAGATGATTTGAGGCCGAGAGAATCCGACACAGCCTTTGATCATCGTCGACAGCAGACAAGGCAGGATTCAGGAACAAATCGCTGGGAGAAGAATGGTGGGGATCGCTGAGAGAAGAATGGTGGGGAGCAGCTGATTTGTGGGGACCACATGGGTAAAATGGACATTTCGTACCACCCATTCGCACTGGCAGGACTTCTTGTTGGCACTTGGCACGCCATGTCGATGAAAGTGGCGAGATATAAAAAGTTTTATCTCTCTCTCTCTCCAGTAACTAAATGTAATACTAATAACAAATAGGAGAGGGGTATATGGGAGATTTCACAAATTTAATAGTGGCAAATTAGTTAAATTTTCCGATGATCATAACACTGCTCATCAACACTTAAAACCGCACAGTACGTATCATACTATCTTCTCCATATGTTCAATAGCCTATGACAATCGGAGAATAATTAAAAACATTTTGGTTTGAACAAACTGTACAATTAAACATGACATATGGTTTGGTAAAAAAAAAAGATATGTCATGTTTACTTAGAAAAAGAAATTTGTCTATTCATACGTATCAGAGCTTACCAAGCTTCACCTCGCCTAGTGAGCCAGCAGCATCTATGGTTTGGTTAGGGCCAGGAGTTCGGCCATGCTGGGCCTTGGGCCTGTTGGGCCTACTAGGCTGCACAACGGTGTAAATGGGCCAATAGAGAGGAAAGCGAGTTGGGCTGGTCTGGAAAAAGTGGGCCGGCCTGTAAGAGAGAATGAAAAGATGTCGAGGGGGTTGGACCAAGGGAGTGGATGGAAAGTATGGGCCAGTAGAGAAGAAAGAATTGAATGTGGCCCAAGTGTGATATCCTACAACTAAATTTGGGACTTTCTATCATAGTATAGTGGGCCGGATGTGTATAATTTAAATTTGCTGTCATACAATGTCCCATGGCACATAAAAGTGCCTCCCTGAGTCCCTGTTTACTTCGTGTAGTTCCCTGTTTATGTAAGTATAGTAATCCTTATGGAAGGTAGTTCTGTAAACTACACTGTAACTTCATGTCTTAACTCAGTTAAAGAAATTGGATGAAATATTCTAACTAACGAGCTAGCTTTTCCTTATCATATCGAGGCTGTTTGATCTCTCATGTCAAGCCTGCGCTCATGCATGTCACATGGAGCGTGTCCATCGAAACACATGACATTCATGAGCACAGGAAATCAAGCAGCTAAACACATTGCGTGTATCTCCGGTTCTCTCCCTTTATATGCTACCCAATCTCTAGCTTTATATAATAAAAAAATTACAAGTTTTATTATTCTTATTATTTAGCTGTGAAATGAGATATTTGAGAGAACCAAGCATATGAAAGTGTTCTTAGCACGGTATGGAAAACATTGAGATGATCACGAGAATACTCTGATCATCCATAAATTCGAGTTGCTCAAACACAACAGCTTGATCCCAAATCTCACGGACAAGACGTGGAATTCTTCTTACCAAATCCATGAATTCAAGTTGATTAAACACAACAGCTTGATCCCAAATCGCACGGATAAGACATGGAATTCTTCTTACCAATACTGAAACATGTGAAATTTTGCTCACCAATACCAAAAGAGGTGTGGATCCCAATACCAAAAGAGGTGTGTACCGCTCTATTGATTATAACGATCAAAACACAACTGTCTATTCTGCCAAAATTGCACGTAGCGTCAGTGCAGAGTTATATAATAGGGATACAGTATGTCTACTCGAGAAGAATAGCCCATCATACCAGAATAATTTTCTGGATATTTCAAATTCATCATTATTTTTTATGATGGGACAAATGGTTATACCATTCTATTCTTTGATGTTTTATAAAGAAAACCTCATTTAGAACAGAACATGGATTTCTATTTTCACCAAAATCTACCATCATTTTTGATAAAAAATGAATGCTTTCTGTATTATCTGTACTACTTAGAAAATACATAGTGCGTGATGGTAAAGCCAACATAAACACGCGAACCAACATAGGCACGTGACCTTAACCGTGGCATGAGAAATGGTACGCTTCTCTGTATCCCATCGTGATCCATAGTTGGCGAGAAAAAAAAAGGGCCGAAACGTCTAATGGGCGATCGATCGCCCGACCCATTGGGTAACGATCAGATCCCCTCCCCCCTCCCTCCCTCCCTCCACCTGGTTTCCTTTTTTGGCACCGCATTACTTTCCTATTTTAGTAAATTTATGCACCTAAAGTTTATACACATCAAGTTTACACATCTAAAGTTTAGAGACCCAAACTTTACAAGTCAAAAGTTTATATATCCGATTCAAATTTGAATTTGAATTCAAAGTTTTTTTATATATAGTATTTCTATACATCTAAAGTTTATACACCTAAAGTTTAATGACCCAAAGTTTATAAGTCAAAAGTTTACATACCCGTTTCAAATTTTAATTTGAATTATATCCGATTCAAATTTCAATTTGAATTCAAATATTTTCTATATATAGTATTTTTATGCATCTAAAGTTTATACACCTAAAGTTTATAGACCTAAAGTTTATAAGTCAAAAGTTTACATACCCGATTCAAATTTGAATTTGAATTATATATGATTCAAATTTGAATTTGAATTCAAATATTTTCTATATATAGTATTTCTATACATCTAAAGTTTATACACCTAAAGTTTATAGACCCAAAGTTTATAAGCCAAAAGTTTACATAGCCAACTCAAATTTGAATTTGAATTCAAATTTTTTTATATATAGTATTTCTGTACATATATTTTTCTAACTTTTTGTTTTTTTAAAAAAAATTATTTGGTGTACTGTAGTAGAAAGAGAAGAAGGGGAGGAGGAAGGGGGAGAAGAGGGAGGAGGGGAGGCGGGGCGGATCTGATCACTGGGCGATCGCCCTAGCGATCGATCGCCCATTAGGGCCCCCCGCCCCTAATCCCTCTCTATCTCCCCCACACCCTCACTCCGCCGCTGCCGCCTTTATATCTCGACGCGGCACCATCGCGTCTCCACCACTCGTCGCGCCCTCCGCATGCCTCCGCATCAGCGCACGCATCTCGCCCCTCTCTCGGTCGCTCCCTCCGCATCTCCCCTCCGCTCTCTCCTCCTCAACTCCTCGATCGACGCCACTGCAGCCCCCTCCCTCGGTCGCGCCCCCACAACCGCTTCGCTCCGATGACTCTTCCTTCACCGAGTCGCCGGGATCCGCCGCCCCCACCTCGCCCTACGGCCTAGGGTGCTGCTGCCCGTCATCATCGAAGGAGCTGGTTTCCGCCGCCTTGTTTTTGATCCTATGCGTTGCGCGCCGCGGCGAGGGATCTCGTAGGACGAATCCCGCGCCCTCCTCCATTGTCGTCGTCGTCATCCCTGGTCCCTGGTACTATAATTAAGTTGAAATTGATGCGAGTACTATGACTACAATGACATCATATATTTTAGGGAAATAAGTAAACAATATATATAGAAAAAAATAATAACACAAATAATGTAAAACATTGGTTCAAGTTTTTACATTCTTATGAGCCACTTTTTCTATATGTTTATTTTCTACTGGGTTTTAAGGAATATGTAAAACTTACAAGTTTTATGAGATCACTGCAATTTAACACAACACACTTACTATTCTTTTTCCTAACATGCACCTATACTCATGAACTTAAACAACACAATCTACCCAAATAATTACTGACAAATCATAAATTACTATTTCGATCCATCTCAAATTTCGTCAAACATATAAAAATTAAAATCCAGTAAAACATTCTTTTGAATATATGATTTATGCATAAATTGAAATATCCCATATACTCAAAAAGTAACTAAGCCATGTAATATTATACAAATTTTCCATGTTTAAGATGATCGATAAATAATGTACATGGGCTATAAATTTCTAGCGCGCCAACTGGCACACTGATTTTCTAGTTATACGTACTATAGATTTTTTTACTTTTCTTCTTATATAAATTCAGAATTTATCTATGATGTCATGGGCAATACGTGGACCTTTAATTTATCTTTCGGCTTGAGATTAGTAGATAGGCGACCTGTCAAGATTTGATGAATTAACGGATTGACAAGCTCGCCGGCAGGACTATAGATGGATAACACATGTCCACTTTTCATGCTATTGTAGAGCAACCATTAAAGGAACCAATTACTAAGATACCTTTGTGACAAGTTGATTTATTTGTTGTTCCTTGTGGTAAAGAAGAGTTGTGTCATAAAGCTTCACTTACATGCATGCCACAACTAATGAATGAACATATTATTTCTAATGTTATTTTATGTGCTGATTTTAAGCATGTTGTTCACGTTACTAATGAAGTTGAGGAACGTGAATTGCTATCTTCTTTAAATACTTTAAGTTATATTCTATTTGACGACTTTTGTGTGCTCAATAATTTGTAGGTGAATTTATTAGCTAAGTCTGATTTGCCATGTCCAATTAATACTATTTATCATGTCTTTGGCGAATATAATGATATAGAAATATATTTGATGCATAAAGTTTACATATGTTCAGTTTTGGAACATCGTATAGTCATAGAAAAAAAATAGTAAGCTAGGGAGATATATTATTTGTATAATCATGTCATCTCGAGTTTCTCATTTCAATTTAAAGAATAAGTTGGTTCTAAAGAAGGGGAGCTACTAGATTGCTCAATATTGCTTCCATACACCGCTACAACTACACCATTTGAGTACTTTGTTCATAAAGAAGGAGAGCGATATACGCTGCAAAGATAGTGGTTTCAATGTAGCATATACATCCTATGTTGTGCATCCTCATTACCAGGTATACCGTTTCATTAGACGTTAATATTATTTGCAAACGAATTCATGATATTGCATGACAAAAGTTTGTTGTGTTCGTGTTCATGTAGACACTTCTATGCGCAAGATCTTGCACTACATGAACAACAACATATGGAAAAACTGAGAACGGTTTCCTCTGAAGAAGGGGAGGACGATGTGTCCATGCCTACTATAGATACAACCATTATTCACACCATATGTCAACTGGAAGGCATGGAGAACAAGCCGCAGAAGTTTTCGAATCCAATTTGGCCACGTCCAACAGCAGTGACTTCAAACAGTCACCAAATGTGCATAAGAGCTTTGTTTTGGGCCCATGATGGAAAGCTCTTGAAGTCCTCTTTCCATCGCTGCACCTCCAAATTCCATATGAGTTGGCCACTATTGCAGAAATGATGTACTGTATCACCTATAATAAATCTGTGGGCTTATATCTCCATCTGGGACCCTGGCCTAGGGTGCGCCCCAAACTTGTGGAGCATGACCCTAGGAACCCCTTAGTCGTCCCCCCCCCCCCCCACATCCTTAAATAGCTAGGTTCCCCTTCCGAATTTTTTTGGTTTTGTTAGATTAAAAATTAGCCATTACAACTTGACCTTGTATTTGCGCGTATTGGCTAGACCGTCTAATTACTTGTCTTCGGAGCCCAACCTTATCATGATCTTTTAATTCCTATTTACAATTTAGATTGTTTTTATCTTGTTCTTGCTTTGTTTCTTCGATTTGCTTATAGGAATAGGGTTGATCTGCACCGGCAAGATCTCAACAACCCATGGCAAGGCGTATCGATCTCTAAAGCACAACACAACAACGCCTTGAACAATAGTAATTGGGCCGACAACTTCTCTCCCAAATCGTTTTATCTCAACTCACCGAAAGAATGGGCCAATCATGGCATTGAGTGTATCGATCGGAGCTTAGGGCTTATCAATAAAATTATTTTTTGGAGATATGTTTGTCAAGTGATTGATTTTTTCTTTTATATGTTGAACTTTTTTGAAGAGTTCAATCGGAACATAGGAAACAACACTTAACTTTTTGGTAAGGGTTAGAGAAAGAAAGTTCTATCTTTAAAAAAAATTATGTGTGCTGGTGTGAATCACGCCAATGTACAACAAATAATATAATCTGCATTAGTGTATTAAATTGAGTTAATCTAGAATTTAATACATTTTACAAAGTCAAGAAGTTGAAATCAATTTATGCTAAATTTGCATTTTATTTCTGGTGCTAGTTAGCAGTAAGTAATATACAAGTTGACTTGACTGAACTTTTATTTTGTTGTTTTATACTTTTCATTATGAAAATCAATACTCCAGAATACATAACTCACCTAGTAGAAGATTGTTTGTCCTTTTTTTAAGAAGTGCACTGCTTCGTTTTCTCATCGTACTCTGATTATATTTTTATAATACCTTTTGTCGCTCTCCTAAGAAATCCAACCAGATGGAATTAGCTCACTTCGTTCATGATAGTCGCTCAAGTTCCCTTTTCCTTTTTAGTTCAGTTTCGCCTCTCCTCATTTCCTTGTCTCCATTCTGATTGATTTAGTTCTTCGTGCAAGCACTTGGTTCACCCTTGACTACAATAATCGCACTCAATCTTTTAAACCGAAGTTTTGTATTCTTTTGATCACATCATCATAAGAAAATACTGCCAAATCTTTCCGATATGAGAGAATGAGGGAAGGCATGCTACAACTTACTGCTTACAAACGCAAGATTAGCACTAAGAAGCAACCCTAGTTTAAGTACTAGCGGCCCACCCCGACATTCTTGTAGTTAAAAAGCCTCTCCCTGCTTGCTGCTCGCCTCAGCCAGACGTGGCTTATGTAGTGATCAGCATTCCTACGTGCTCCGAGTGATCCCCACATGCCACAGGAGATTATACGAGAAGATTTCTACGCGGTCCGACTGATCGCCTCAGCCTTTTAGAAGGGCATTTGGTGCAAGTGTGGTCATCGATAGTATTGTGGCTGTGGCATATTCCTCGACAGATGCCTGTTATAATACACTAGTCAACATCTGTAACCACACACATTTGAGAGCGAAGAGATGTCGTCATCGCACCTTATTGAGGATTCTTAGCTTCAAGATGCCATTATAGACATTATAGACCTTACTGACCTATTCACGAAAGGATGGTCCAACAATTTGGATGCAGAAGGTCTATCATCCGGATTTGGTCTCAAACACTGGCTTATGAAATCACGAGCCTCCTTTGAAAGATATTTTGGGATTGCTGGTGGTTCACCCCTTCCGATCTTAAATAAATTTTGTGCCTGCAAAACAACAATTGAAGCAATAGTTGGACACATTTAATTGAACAAGAATTGAAGGATAAAATTCAAATGGAATATTCGATCATAGTGGACACATTCAATTTATCGAATTTTGACAAATAATTTAATTCTACAGTGGAAAACAATTTTCCTGATGAAGAATAACTCACCCATTCTAAATTAGGGTAAGGCAGTTGACGTGTCAACATCTCCAGGACTGTGCAACCCAGACTCCATATATCAGCTGCCGTTCCATATGTCCTCTTGGGATTGACAACCTGAATGTTCAGTGTATAGATTTAAGCTGAATTAAACGGCGTACTACTGGTAAATTTCAGTACATGAGAACAAAACTCTACCATTGCCATCATAGACAGTTTTTACTATTTGATATAATACTAGCTAGCCAGTTCTTAGCGTTTATTAACATTAAATTGTTGGATATATCCATGGCCACATTGTGCCAGCTGACTTTCACTTTCACCCAAGTCCACAATGTATATGTGCCGCTCATTTTTAGGATAATATTTCAGTACTTTTTTTTCTGGACAAAAACATCGAAGGAGGGGGAGAAAGCTATGGTGACAAAATCTTAGCATGTCCATTTTGTTATTTCTTTTTTTTAAGAAAAAACTCATCGATCATGCATGGTGGTATACCTCGGGTGCCATCCAATAAACACTTCCTTCGCATGATTTAAGCATGCTGAATTTGTTTATCTGAAAGAGATAACTAATAAATCAAGAGTAGAACAAAGTCAATAACAAAGAACTGAAAGATCTAACACAAACATAAATACAGATTTTGCAAGGCAGAAAGCAGAGACCTCCTTAGCAAGACCAAAGTCGGCAAGTTTCACAGATCCATTCCTATGCACCAGTATATTGCCACACTTCACATCCCTACAAGAATTTTGAACATTGAAGTACATGAGTATATAATTAATATTTTTTCCTGCGCAAGACAAATTGAGAAATCTAGTGAGCAATTTAGAATTAAGAAATCCCATTTATGTTACAAAATTACAGGTTGAAATTGCCTATGGTGTAAACAGACGTATGAATATTACCGATGAACAATGTTTCTGTCGTGGAGGTAAATCAACCCATTAAGAATTTGTTTTGTATATCGCGAAACATGAGAATTTCGCAGGCGATATTTCTGGTACAAGGACGCAAGAGAGCCTTGTGACATTAGTTCTAGGAAGACGTAAAGGTTTGAGTCCTCCTGCAGTTTTCACACAATGGATGATCATATTAACCTTAAAAGAAACATGTATAAGAAAACCTATGAATTTATATACAACACAATAGCACATATTACTTCGACAAATAGTTAGATGAAGAACCACAAGATCCTGTAAAAACAAAGATCACAAGATCGATCAGGAACTTACTTTGTCTGTACCATAGTACTGTACAATGTTATTGTGTTGCAGACGACTCAGGAGTGCAATTTCCTGAGCAGATTATTAGAAATTACTAGATGCTTTATGATCTGAAAATACACCATTACCAACAGAAATATATATAATCCATATATTATCAACAAGAGAAGCATCTAGCGAAGCCAACCTGCTGAAGCTGAAAAATACACTGTTGTGCATCGTCGTATCTCCCTTGATCATCTAAGTACACTTCTTTGACAGCAAAGAAAACACCGTCGCTGTTACGATAAAATACTTGTCAGGTGTAACATGGTTGTATTGGTAGCTATACAAAGTTTATTTTCTTTCTCGAAGAATAACACTCAGGGTAATAAAAGAGAAAAGCAAATTAAATTACTTATATGTTACTTATTAATTTGATTTTTTATAGGTATTAATTAGAGTTGAAACTAAAAAAGATCAGTACTACAACAAAGTGATTGATCAGTAGTAATTACTCCCTCCATTTCATATTATAAGATGACTTCATTAAATTTCTTTAGATTTTATGAAGATTATATTAAAACGTAGCAACATTTCTAACATAGAATAGCCATACTAATAAAATATACTCCCTCCTTCCCTAAATATTTGACACCGTTGAATTTTTTAAACATGTTTGACCGTTCGTTTTATTAAAAACTTTTATGATATATGTAAAACTATATGTATACATAAAAATATATTTAACAATAAATCAAATGATAGAAAAAGAATTAAAAATTACTTAAATTTTTTGAATAAGACGAACGGTCAAATATTTTTAAAAAAATCAACGGCGTCAAACATTTTGGGATGGAGGTAGTATCTGTTAACGGCAAAATTTGGTGCATGCCGTTAGGCAAAGCAAGTCAAAGAGATGGGTTGAAGTTGTGATTCTAGCAAGATTGGTTCGAAAGTGTATCAGATATATTTAACCAATCTTAGAAGTATTTTGTTTTTAGTTTTCGTATCAAGGCAAGTTTGTTAGTTTCCTTTTCTAACAAAGTATAGTGTCCTGAACCGATCAAGTTGTGTTTGAATCAGACTCAAACTAGATCAATATACAAATTTTGGCGCATCGCTACCCTTTAATTTTGATGAGTTCTTAGTATCGAGTTTAGGCTGCACCGGTTTCGATCTCCAACGAGAAAGTAAGCTCCATCAACTTCGCTTATATCGGCCTAATTAGTACTTTCTCGATTAAGTCCGATATTCTAATCACATTTTACTACTGTTGCTTATCTGATATATCGACTCTTTGATTTCTTTGCTTTCTTAATTTGATTCAATATATCTGATATATTGGCTCTTTATTTGATTGCTTTGCTAGTTTGATTCAATATAGATCTATCAAGCCTTTCATCAAACTTGTACTGTCTTGGTTAAGTCCGATCTGCTAGTCTTTTATTCGTTAGATAGACTTATTCACGCTTGATAGGCTCTGTTCAAAGTTCTGTCGGAGTTTTAGCTGATGAGTTATCCATCACGTTTGTATAGATCTATCGGCTAGATAGTTTTTCTTATTGTCTTCAATCCAATACTATCTCATTTAAGACCGATCTATCGGCTAGATATGTTTAATTCTTGAAAGCCGATATGTTTTATACAACGTTTCATTGGAGTTTAATTCTAGCCAATGAGTCATTTTTTATAATCTTGAAAATATGGCATCGTCTTATGTTCACATCGGTATAATCAATACCTAAGGTCCTGTTTGATTCAGCTTAGGATTATTATAATCTGGATTATTAGGAGTAAGTTGAAACAAACAAATAGATTATCATGCTAGATTATCATATTCTATAAGCCAGATTAGTATAATCTAATAATCTCCTCTGGATGAGCTTTTTCCAGATTATTGAGTGGCTAAAGACCCACTACCCTTAGATGTCTCTAATAATCCAAAGAAACAAACAACTTGCAGCTTATTCTATGTCAGCTTATTATAATCCAGCTTAGAGTAATCTGATTTAATAATTTAGATTACAATAATCTTAAGCTGAAACAAACAGTGCCATCCTTTATTAGGTTCAATGGTTTGGTCCGAACTATCAAGGTTGTTTTAAATAAAGAGATATTCATGATTGGTTATGTTCAGTTTCCGTACGAGTCGATGGCTATGCATTTTAGTTACGTTATTTGATTAATTCACTATTCCATTGGTCAAGTAGCCAATGACCCTAACTTTATCGGTATTTGATTATTTAAGTTATTTGATTAATTCACTGTTCCATATATTTTCGTTAGTTACAGGATCAAACTAAGTGGCATACTCTAAACCCGATTGATAGGACCTGCAGTACGACTGTACGAGAGCTAAGCAAACCTCTCGTGCCTTCGTGTGTTAGTTGTAGGGTAAAACTACACTTTCACATATACACTCTGGCTTCTATCGGTTTATCCGTGGTGGAGGCACACATCAACACCGCCGTAAATCGAAAATTAGTTCGGACGCCTCAAATCTGGCCTAATACTAGCTTGTCACCGCATTTGGTCCTGATGCCCTACCGGTCGCTGCCTAAATCGTTCACGTGCTTGGTGAAATCAAAAGCCCCGCTATGGATAGATTCCGAGACGCGGATCCGGACGGCCACCATTGGCGCCGATACCCATTGACAGCGATGACACTACAGATCCCCAGGTCATCGGTTCCGAGACAGCGTGGACGCCACCGATGCTGGAGTTGGACGATGTCAATGCCCAACATCGGCATGCTCTTGTTGCTCCCCAATAGTTATGTATTCCATATCCAACGAAACAAGCTTCTAGCGGCACCAATAACGAATTAAAGACACTGCAGACTCTGATCGATCCATTGGGAAGACAAATTTATGTATGCGCTCACGAAAAGGGGAGGGATGATGGGGAATTACAGCGAGGCGCTAGGTGAGTAGGTGGTGCCACTGAGTGGAGTCAGTGGCGAATCGTGGCGCTGAGATGGAACAGGAAAAATGTTAGCCCTATCGTACCTATGCCTTGCTTAATCAACTGTTAGATTTTTTTTTTGGTACCTCTTGGTAGCTAGCAATTGGTGGTATATCCTTATGAATGGTAAAAAGCTATGAAAAAAATTGCTCGCTCAGATCTGAGCATCTCGCTCCACGGAGTATCTGTTAGAAAATTAGCCCCGAAATCACCATTGAAACCAAACAGGAAAGAAACATCATAGAAAATCCAAACACGTTAATGATACCGAGGAACGATATTTAATAACGAGGTTAAATTATAGCCTGATCCCCAGGACAGTAATTGAGAGGAAGAGCGTTTCACTTAGCTTTATAATTGCTAGATTTAGTTCATGCTAAATGACGATTTTACCTCTCAATGCCTATATTTTTTTTGACAGTTACATCTCTTCACGTTTCTACTACTGTCAACTAAGATGGTAGTAGAAATAGATGCAAACAATTAGGGCCTGTTTGGTACAGCTCCAACTTCTAAATATTGCTCCAGAAGTTGAGTCTGGAGTGGAGTTGTGGAGCTGCCTAAACCCAGCCCCACAACTCTAGTATATTTTGTGAGAGAACTTCACCCAACTCCACTTCCAGTTTTGGTGAAGCTGAAACTGTTTGGCTGAGCTCCAACTCCAGGAGGGGTGGAGCTGGAGCTGTGCCAAACAGGCCCTTAGATAAAATTAAATAAACAATTAGATGGTAGCATCATAGCAGAAAGTAACCGGATGAAATGGAGTGAATAGAAATGATGGATCCAAAGTTACTTCTAATTAGATGAGTAGGACTTGTTACTTGGTGATCCCCTCGAACACCATCCCGAAGGATCCACGTCCCAGGAAGCTCCCCCGACTCCAGGACCGGACCTTCCTCCTCCTCCTCCTCCCAACATCATTACTCCCGTTCGTCGGGATGTAGAACATGGACTCGGTGGTCGTCCTCCTCGTCGTCTCATCATCCGTCGACTCCGACAGCGAAGACCAGCACGTGAAGAACTCACCGGACAGCAACACCGCCACCGCCTCCTCCTCCTCCTCCTCGTCGGCCGCCGGAGGAAATACGGCCATCGACGGTGCAGCAGCAGCAGCTAGATGCTGCTGATCTGGGGAGGCGATTTCCACGTCCACGCTTGGCGTGGTCTCCTCCTCCGGGAGGTGGGGAACAGCGGCCACGGGCATGGCCAGCTGCACCAGGGCAGCCATGTTTTGACTGACGGGGAGAGAGTCCTGAAGGGGGTTGTGTAGGAAGCAGAGCTGGACGGACGCGGAGTTGGATATCTGCCAATGTTGACTGACTGATAGTGATGACTAGCGATGAAAGCCTTGATTGGATATCTGGCTTGGGACGCGTGAACTCAGAAAATACTTTTCCTCTACTGTGCATGCGTTTCCATAAAAAGAATATATCGACCCACTACAGCAATTATTTACTACAAAACTTACACATCGTTTATTTTTGAGCTGTTGGATTGTCCTGCAGGTCTCAGAATCGTTGCGGTCGGCATTTGGGCCAGCCTTCTCATTCGCCAAGTTCCCCACCACAAGGTTGTAAATTTCGGAAATTTTGGACATTTCGGTGGGTTCCGATTGTAAGTGAGGTCCGGTCAAATATTTCGGCCAAAAAAAGTTTGACGCGATTTTCTCCCTTAACTCTAAATCGCCGTTCTCTTCCCCCTCCGTCTCCCCTCATTGCGCCGCACCGCATCCAGATCGAAAAAAAATCGCCATCTCACCAAGTCGCCAGTCGCCGCCTCGATGCCGGTCGCCGCCCTGACGCAGCCCACCGCCGGTGCCCCTAGCCATCGCCTGCAGCCGCCCTAGCCGTCGCCCGCAGCTGCCCCAACCAGTGCCCCCAGCCATCGCCCCTAGCCACCCTAGCCGTCGGCCCGTCGCCCGCTGCTCGATGCCCCTAGCTGTCGCCCGCTGCTGTGGGGCGCTAGCGCGCTGCTGAGCGCGGGTGGCGGTATGCCAAATTACCACGCTCCGGGTGATGGTGGCTGCGCTCTGGATTCGAGGACGGACAAAAACAATCTGAATTGCAAAATTCAATACAATGATAAGTTGGGATTCTGAAGACAAATAGACGGGCGGTCTAGCCGACATGCTTGCATCATCTGAGCGAACACCCATATATGATGCAAGGACAAAGGACAACATACTCAAAAACAAGGACGGCGCTTCTTCTATTCATAATTCAAGAATACCTAACAACTAACCTCGCCCTCACGGCTAGTGTAATCCATCGTCTCATGTATTCGCATCGTCTTGACATGGCCGATATTATTATATCGCCCTTAGTTGTTTTTAAACTGTAATCGGTTGTATTTTGCCGATGTACAATGGCCGATATTGGTATATCGCCCTTAGTTCAATTTTTTAATTTTATCAATGCCTTCGTCATTGCAAAATTAGGGGGCACATATATTCACAAGTTGCAAATTTGGAAAATTTTTAAGCAAAAAGCATGGAGTTATATTAATCGGCACAAGGTTTGTCAAGACTAGTTACAGAATCATCTTAGCCGATTACAAAATGTGCTAAGCCTTATTACAGAATGTCACTGAGACAAGTATCGTTGGATAGCCGATATAGCTCTTTGCCTAATTTGTTCTACTTCTTCGATGGCTTGGGCATCTTGAGCATCGATTCCAGGGATGACTTTTAGGGACTTGGTCATATCCGCGACATTCTTGATAGCCGATTTAGTCTTGCCTTCTGTTCTTCGATAGCTTGTGGGAGATCGGCTAGCTTTTTATGTTCCATGTCCAGCTCGGTGTTGCATTCTTGAAGTTGTGCCAAGAGTTCAATCTTGCGAGCTTCAAGTCGATCAATATTGGATTTGATCAGGCCCTCAGATAACTGATCAAGCTTGGCCTTTTCTTCATGAACAAGCTGCCGATTAGCCTGGATTGTGGCCTCGATGTCTTTGCGCTCCCGACGCTCGGCTAGTCTCAGCTTGGCCTTCTCCAGCTTGAATTGATGCTGCTCAAGATAGACAGCTGGAGTAAGGACATCAGCTAGCTCATCTGGGATCAGAGCTTGAACCTCATGAAGCCGAGTCCTGATCGGCCCACAGTCTACCACCAAACTGTCTAGTGATGATGCTTCCAGCCAATGAGAGATATCATCAAGAGTTCTCTTCACATCATCGGATAAGGGGGCTAAGGCTTTGCTTGTGGTATCTTCTTTTGTCTCATCGAAGTAGTCCTTGATGTCAAAAGAGAATAGATCGGCTAAGACCTGCAAGAACAATTTCAAGGAAGTTGAGAGCTAAATAGTGTTAACAACCAAATTTGGTAATATCAGCATCGGAGAGGAAGATGGGATCGAAGCGGAATCAAAGATAAGGATTGTCGTGGAAACAGAGTAAGAATCGGCTGGAGTCCGGATCGGCTACAATTAAGATCGGCTAAGTCTTGGTCAGACTGGGTTAAGTGATTCAGCCGATTCCGACAATACGACTTGTGTACGACATCGGGTTCAAGTTAATGTGCTTCAAGATGATTGTCACGTACGGATAGAGTCCTGGGAAGGCAATTGTATCTATTAATTAGGATATTTTATGTAAATTCCTTATAGATAAATGTGGGCAAAAGTCTGCCGCAAAGACTTATGGTATCTTAGAGTTTGTTAGAGATAATAGTCATGTCCAGTATGGGCATATCTTGTAATTCTCGGGTATAAATAGACCCCGAGCCCTATGTAACTTTTAACACACACGTTCAATACAATTTCGGCGCATCGCCACCCTTTTGTTTTAGTTTTGTTTCGACGAGTTCTTGCTTTCGGGTTGAGCTGCATCGGTTTCGATCTTCAACAAAAGGTAAAACATGTTATGACGGCTTATATTCACGGGATTAGTGCTTCCATCTTTATGATACTCTAATCTTGTTTATATAATTCGTCGAGTTATCATATATCTTACATAATCTCTAACAATATCGCCATCTAACCTACAATCGGCTAACATCTGCTAATAGAGGGCAGCCGATTAGGTTAAATATCGATGTTGGTTTAGATTATATGAGATATCTACCACTCTATGAAACTTCCAGCGGCTTGATTGTCTAGATATTGTTCTTCTTTTCATACTTAATGCTGCATCAGTTGAGTTTGATCTATTAAGTCGTGTTTAGAATATCAATCTTTAGCCTGCCTTCTAGTTGCCGATTAGGGTAGCATCAGAGTTTCAGCCGATCTTATTTGATTTAACTATATTTTCTCTATATGCTTCATTGACATGTTAAATCTGCCATTTATATCAAGATCTTGTCGCATCTAAGTATATTAGGCTTCTGCTTGAGTATTTTACTTGCTTTAATATCTTAATATAAAGTAGTATCGGAGTATTAGCCGATACATGCTAGATCTATTTGATCGACTATGCTATAAATGTATATAGTCTTGTTATTAATATATATTTCGATCTAAGTGATTTATACTGTCTCGGCATGGTGACCGATCTATCCCAATAACTTGATTTAAGTATATATCGATATAAAGATTATATATTGTTGATATCTACAGCCGATCGAGTAGATTTAGTTTCTTGTCACGTTATTATGATCGCCGATCGATACACACATGACATCGGCTCAAAGATAAATGATATGTCATTGGCACCTAGCCGATCGGCTATCATTTATAAATTTAACCACCGTTTCTTTGCTTCTATTTCTTGTTGATTACAGGATCAAATCAACTGGCACGCTCATACATTCGAAGGCGAGCTTTGGACCTGCACTGGAGTTAAGCAGATCTCCCAGGCCACGTGTTTTCTGTCAACACGCTTTTAGCACGCCCAGTGGGACACTTAAGAAGTGAGCCAACAATTCTTCCCCATGGCCGAAAAACAACCACCACCACCATCTAGCCCAGGTTCCGCTAAAAACAAGACACATAAGTTGGGATTGACTGATATCATTGGAGACAACGTCATGTCGATCGATCCAGAAAAATTCACGCCTGAGCAGAAGAAAGAGTTTGAAGCAACGTTGCAGCAAGCACGGGATCAGTTCTTGAACTCATTCATGCAGACCCGCAAGGTGACACTTGTTCAGAAGTACAAAATAAAAGTGGTTGCTGGTGATCCTGGGACCGGTTCTTCTAAAGATGGAGAAGGGAAACAAGCTCCAGACGGCTCGGCTCAGCCGAGTATCAAGGGTGCTACCGACGGCTCTTCAGGAGATCAAGGCGACAATTCTCAAGTAGTTCATGGAATTCAAGGTGATGGTGCTCAGGGGCCACAAGGAGGAAATCTTAATCAGAATAGTGAAGTGGCACAAGATTTTTTCAACAATTTCCAAGACTTGGTTGACTACACTGTCCACAATGCTTTGATCAATCAGTCTGGGGTGTTAGTTAACACCTTGTCAAACATGATGAAATCAATAGCCGATGGTTCAATAGCTGAGCATCAGGCTGCGGGCCCAGTTTATTTGCAAGGAGGTGTCTTCCCAAATTATCGATCTTTGATCACCGATGTTCAGCCATCTACTCAGGCAGTTCCTCCCATTGCACCATCAGCTCAGCCGACGGCGCCGGCATCGACTCCCTAACCTGCTTCGACAACGTCGGCGCCAGGCCAGCTGGTAAATCCCCGGTTGTTGATGAGAGATCAGCCACAGCATAGTGGACAAGTTGCGAATCGGCTGACTCAAGATCAGGTTCCTGCCATGTTTTTGCCGCCTCAACATGCGGTTGATCCAGTACAACAGCAACCGATTCAGCAGACACCCCCGATTCAGCAGGCTGTGCAACCAATCCAGCAACAGGTCGTGTAACCAGTTCAGCAAACACCGCCAAGGCAGCAGCCTCTACAACCGATTCAGCAAGCACCACCAAGGCAGCAACTTCTGTAGCCGATCCAACAGACTCCGTTGAGGCAGCAAATCGTTCAGCCGATTCAGCACTCGGGGTCAGTAAGCGCATCGGTCGGGTATGCAACCCCTGGTGGACAGACTGTGCAACAATTTTTAAATCAAGTTGTCCCAGAACATTTGGTTCACCATATACAGCCGGATGGCACAATACTTCCTCAAGTTGTTCCTGAGCATTTGGCACGTAATATTCAGCCGAACCTTCATAATTACCAAGGGGGCAACTTGAATTATCAGTATCAGCCTCCATCTCCGCAAGCCCAATATCAGCCAGGGGGGCCAACCCAACCTCAGTTTGCTTCTCAGTATAGTCAGTTCGAGCCCATGCAACAGCAGCCTCAAGAAGCAGTTCAGCAACGACCGTGGGCCGATGTGATTGCCGACGTAATGAGGGAACCGTTCGGCCTCAAACCAAAAGAGACTGGGAGCTTGTATCGGCAGCCCTACCCTGAGTGGTTTGAGAGAGTTCCTCTTCCCAATCGATTTAAAGTTCCGGACTTCTCCAAATTTTCGGGACAGGATGGTGTGTCGACTTATGAGCATATTAGCTGATTCCTAGCTCAGTGCGGTGAAGCATCGGCTGTAGACGCTCTAAAGGTTAGGTTATTCAGGTTATCTTTATCTGGATCGGCTTTTACTTGGTTTTCCTCTTTGCCATATGGGTCGATCAATAGTTGGGCCGATTTGGAGAAGCAATTCCATAGCTACTTTTACATTGGGGTTCATGAGATGAAGTTATCTGACTTGACAGCGATTAAGCAGCGGCATGATGAACCCGTGCACGAGTATATTCAGAGGTTTAGGGAGATGAGGAACAAATGCTTTAGCTTGAGTTTAACTGATGCGGAGTTAGCCGATTTGGCCTTCCAGGGTATGATTGCTTCAATCAGGGAGAAATTCTCGTCTGAAGACTTTGATAGCTTATCACATCTGATACAGAAGGTAACCTTGCATGAGTATAGGTCGGCAGAAGTCACGAAAAGCTCTAAGAAGGTTAATCATGTTTGTCCATACATGTATGGGTCGGATGATGAGGAAGTCGATTCTGAAATAGCTGCAGCCGAATGGGTGAGGAGTAAAAAGGTCATACCATGCCAATGGTTAAAAAGTCCTGGAAAAGAGAAGAAGTATGACTTCGATATTACCAAAGCTGACAAGATCTTTGATCTACTACTCCGAGAGAAGCAAATTCAACTTCCTGCTGGCCATACAATCCCATCGGCTGAGGAATTAGGCAAAAAGAGATATTGCAAATGGCATAATTCATCTCATTCCACTAATGATTGTAAGGTTTTTAGACAGCAAATTCAGGTTGCCATTGAGGGGGGAAAGATTAGATTTGATGATTCCAAAAAGCCGATGAAAGTCGATGGTAATCCTTTTCCTGTTAATATGGTGCATACGGCTGGTCAAATAGCCGATAGGGTCCGTGCAAAGGGTTTTCAAGTAAATTCGGCTAAGATTATAAACAAATATCAAAGGAAATATGACAAGCAGCAGGAGAAGCATTATGAAGAATACGATGATGGTTTTGATCCTCATTGGGGTTGTGAGTTCTTTAGATTATGCTGGAATGAAGGGATGAGGTTGTGTCACGCCCAGAAATTCACTAGTAATTTCCGAACTTATTTGTGCATAAAATCCTCGTCCAGGAATCAGCCGAGGTACACAAACTGACAATTTAATATACAAATTCATCAAATTAACTAAAACGATAAATACTTACTTAAGAGGCACTTAGTCCTCACCATGAAGAAAACTGCAGCGGAAAATAAAATCTAGCGAAGCTCCGGCTTCACTCCCACAGGCAGCTCAACTGGGGTATAAGCCAAACGTCTTCTCCTTTGCAACTTGTCTTCAACTGAGGTTTGATTGATTATTGCAAGGTGAGCATATGACATACTCAGCAAGCTACACAGCAAATATGCAAGTGCACAGGATACCAGAGGATGGCATAATATAGGGCTCATTTGCAAAAGCAGCATTTAGCAAACATTTAAGAATTGCAAAACAGTAGAGTAATTAATCATCAATATTAATCAACACTGAACAGCACATCCATGCTGATCAGGCCCAACCATCCTGAACAACCATACCCGGCTGCACAGATCTATCTCCAAACCAGGAATGTACCATTCCAAACCAGGAGCTAAATTAATTACCATCAATTATCACATTATTATTAATGAGTAGTGTGGGACTAATCACGAAAGATATTGTTAGACCCGCCCATAACCACGGGCACGGCTATTCGAATAGTTTTACTCTGGCCAGAGGTGTACCACTGTACCCACAAGACACAGCCCCACAATATGTCACCATGCGCCTCAATACCACCACGGTACCTCGGAAAGTAGCTGTGACAGTACCCCTCGCACAACACAATCCGCCACAGCGCACCATTCCTGGATCATAATCACCCCCTTATAAACAAGGCATGGACTCCCCAGCGACCCCCGTGGGCTTATCTCTGCCACTTCTCAGTCTGGTGCTCCGCAATGAACCATGCTATACAAAAGGTAAAGCCGTTGCCCATGCTGGCTTGTGGTTGGCACGGTTAATGTTTCACAACCGAAACTCGTGAACCGGTCCTTAATTGTCATGAGCACGACCATCAAAACCATGTGCTCACAACCCACCATTATCAAGTTTTAGTTGGCACATTAATTAATTCACAATCACGATTGACCATCGTGAGCTACAATTAAATATCCATCATTAAGTAATAGTGAAACATTAGTTATCACAATAGTGTGCTAATGTTTCTAAGCATGGCTAAGCAATTATGTCTAACATCTAGCTGAACCAATATATAAATCCAACTAGTCAAATTATAACCCAAGGTAATCAAGAAATAGGGTAATCAATGCAAATTGGCCATAACAAAGGAACAAGTTCACACCACCCGGTGACATTCGAAAATAAATGCACAGTTGAAATAAATAGAGAATTTAAATATAGGATCAACATGCTCAAAGGAATTGTGTTTGGGATCTGTGTGACTTACCTTGCAATAATCGGTCTTCAATTAATCTTCTTGAATACTTCCGACGCACACGCGAACCTTCGAAACGACGGAAACGACAAGCTAACATGCAAAACGAGGAAAAACACTAATAAAAACTAAATAAACAATACATAAAAGTAAACAAACATGTAGATCATGATTTTAGATGAATTTAGAGACTTGAACGACCTCATTCCGATTTCATATGAATTAATTACAAATTTTACAAGATTAAATTCTAATTAAACCTATTAAAGAAAAGACTATTCCAAATTAATTAAACAATTTACAAATGATTTATAACTGAGATAAAAGATTAAAATAACCTCCGGAAAAGATTAGATTATATTTGGTAGATGACATATATTAAAAATAAATAATATGCCACTGAAAAGAGAGAACGGATTTATATCAATTTTGGACGACTAAGATTAATCTTGACCGAGAGTTGACCAAGATCGGATGGCTTAGATTGATCTGGCAAGCGAGCCTCACGAGATATCGACTCAACGAGTCAATTCTACGTGACATGGGATCACCCAAATGATCAACCGAAACCGGCGAACGAAACCGGCGGCTCTGAACGGCTCAAAACTAAAGGACAACTCAACACGGGCGAACGAACGAAACACGGGGAACACCTCGTTCGAACGAGCGAGCGAACGACTCAACCACGGCTGCGGCTAAACCGGTGGACTAGAAACGATTCACGGTAAAGCCCCGGTACTGCAAATGATAGGCCGGTAGGAACCTAGGAATGCACCTACGGCTAGACAACTTGGCTACCGAGCAACGGCTAATGCGGCGGCTAGGTTAAAGCGGCACACAGCTGCGACACGGCGGCACTAGGGCGACTTGGTTTGGCTAGGCGGCTAGCACAACGGCGGCGACAAGCAACAACGGCACAACCGGTAGCGACGGTGCACAGGGCAGCCGGCAAGTGACGCGGCAGCGGCTGCGCTAGGGTTAGAGCAACAGCGGCGGCGACATGACCGAGGGATTGAAACCTAACCCGAGGGGTCACGGATAGAAGTCTCACTGAACCAAAGTGGTCGGAGAGAGATAGATGACGACGGTGAACCGGCGGCAACACATGGAGACGACGGCGAACCGGCGGCAACACATGGAGACGACGGCAATGCTAGATAGACAACGGATTAGATTGAATTAAGACCCTAGGGAAAAACTCACAGGTGAACGGCATGGGAGCGGCGGTTGCCGGCGAACCACGGCACAATAACGAAAACGGAGGGCACCGGGAGCGAGAGGGGATCAAAGTGACCCTTACCACCACTTACGCGACGACGAACGGCAACGGAAGATGGCCGGCGACGAGCTTCGAAGGGCGGCGAGGTACTGTCCACGGAGGCGACGACTTTCCGGCGATGTGCGGCGACAGCGGAGGGGTGGCCGGGCTTCACTTCGCAGCTGCGAATCCAATGGAGGCAGTGGCGAAGCTTGGCGATGACGGGAGGAGCAGCAGGGCTTCGCCGGAGATCAAAACGCGACGGGGAGCTTCGGGTTGACGGCGACGATGGAGCTCCGGTGGATTTCGGCTTCGGGGAGATGGCTGCCGGGCTCCCTCTCCTTCTTGTGAACCCAACAGCGGCAGCGGCGACCAAAAGCGGCAGCTAAGGCGGCTGCTAGCTGCGGCTGGAGATCGGAACATGACGGCAACCCACTGGTTCATGGCGAGGACGGCTTCCGGCGAGGTTTCGGCGCAAGGGGAACGGCGGCCGGGGTGGAGCTCGATCTTGCGGAGCCGATGGAGGTGGCGGCGCAGGAAGGAGGCAGATGAGGCGGTGGCTAGGGACGGCTGGAGCGGCGCCGGCGCTTGGAGAGAGGAGAGCGCGGGGAGAGCGTTTCCGGCGACGGCGGCGGACAGGACTTGAGGGGATAGGGAAAGGACGACTAGGGGGTCCTTTATATAGGCACGGGAGCTCAGGTCCGGGCCCAAATCGACGAGAAATAAATCGGGAAAGTCTAGGTTCTCGCCGGAAAAAGGAAGGATTTGATCCGCGAAATTGGAAAGAATTTCCATAGAAAATTTTGGGGATTTCTTGGGGAAAAGGAAGAGGAGATTGAGGGGATTCCATTCCCGCAACTAATCTGGAAAGAGGAGCAACGGGGAGGTCGGATTGGTGGGAGGAGGCGGCGGCACTGTGCACGAGCACGGCTGGCTCGGCTCTGTCTGGAGGAGGAAGATGGAGTACTGTAGCGACAGGGACGTAAATCAGACTTTGTCTGGGCTGAGAGGAAGGGAGAGAATGGGCTGAATTCGGCCCAAGCTGAGGAGGAGGATTTTTATTACTTTTCCAAATAAATTAACCAATGAGATGATCTTTCAATTGTTAAAAATACTTTCAATGCTCAAATAATTCCAAGAAAAATCTTGAACATACTTGGGGACTCAAAGTATTTAAAAATATTAAAACCAGACCATTTAATGATTAATTTATTAATTAAATAATTACTGAAATATTCTTTGTATTATTAAAATTAGGAATTGAGCTCTGAAAAATCCGAGAAAATTCCAGAGAGTATAATTAATCATGGAGAATTTAATAAAAATTAAATCCATCCATGCTTTATATTTAGGAAATTTTATTTCCCACATTTAACTTCACTTGTAAATTAATGAACATTTAATATAAATTCTATTAATAATTTATTAAATGATTTATAAATTCTGAAACGAAAATCAGGCTGTGACACCCAATTTCGGCTGGCGGCCTCCTCTGCTGCTTCACTTCGTAGACTTGTGAATTTTGGCCTGATTCATCGTGTCAAGTCTGCGTTCTTGGCCCATCCACACACAAGTCTGGTTCTTGACATCGTCCGATTAATTTATCGTCTATGTTGATGTTGATTCTTCTCCACTTTATTGTCATTCTCTGCAAAAGGTTAGTAGACCTAATACTAGTGGAATATTATTGTTCTAACATATTTATGCACTGCAAGCATCACTAGTTCTCTCCTGTTTTAATAATATTGAAGGTCGGAACTGATCGATAACAACCGTCAACATTGATGTACTTCACGTGGATTGCCACACACGGATTGAGTCCTAAGAAGGTAATTGTATCTATTAATTAGGGTATTTTATGTAATGTCTTTAGAGATAAGTGTGGGCAAAAGTGTGCCGCAAAGACTTATGGTATATTAGAGTTTGTTAGAGATAATAGTTGTGTCCGACATGGACATATCTTGTAATTCTCGGGTATAAATTGACTCGAGCCCCATGTAATCAAATCAACACACGTTCAATACAATCTCGGTGCATCGCCACCCTTTTACTTTCGTTTTGTTTCGGCGACTCGTCTATTCAAGGGGTCCGGCTCTTCATCAAGTCATCATGACGAGTCTAGTACTCGTTCATCAGCCGATGTCTCGATGGAAGACACTGAAGCTCCGACTACTCCTGAACGACACTGACCTCGACCTTGTCAGTGATCGGGAGAGAGAAGCCTACTACATGCTGAGCGACCGGGAGTATGCTCACACGCGAGAATACTCACCGGAGTTGCTGAAAAAGATAGGTATGGATGTTGAATTTTGTTCTATTTGGAAAGCTGTTGGTTGGCAGAGATTTGCTGTGGTAGATGGGCCTGGTTCTCGTTTACTTACTTTGCAATTTCTGTGCACTTTGAAAGAAATAGAAGATGGTATTTCTTTTCGCTTTTTCCGTAAGGAGTACACACTCACATGGAAAGGTTTGAGTACACTTCTTGGCTTTCACGATTCCTGTAAGATCGATCTCCAGAAAGGAATTTCTCGGTTCGAGAAAAATAGGTTTTGGGAAGATATTACCGGTGCTCCAATTTGCAAGAAACCTAGAACGAATGATATCCATAATCCTACACTTAGGTTCATGCACAAATGCATTGCTATGACTTTGTTTCCTAGAGATGATCTGAGACCCATTAGGGGAGATGAATTAATTATCATGTTTGCCATGGTTAGAAAAATAAAAATTGCTCCTGTGAAATGTATGATAAGGCAATGGTTAGAAAGTATAAAGTTCTCTGCTGCTGTTGGGTACACTTCTCTGATTACTCGGATAGCAAAAGGGCTAAGGGTCGTTAGTGACCAAATTGATTTTATCTCAGCCACTCGTCCGCGTATTGATGAGGTTTATCTAGTGCAAGGGCATATTCTGAAACATGGAATAGATGGATCTTTGATATACTTTTTCCCCGGTTGTACAAATGAAATCCCGTTGCCGAATGCGGGGTATCATTTGTACAACTGCAATGAACTAACCATTCTCCTGCAGACCATAGAAGAATCTCGTGCAGGTGGAACATACAGGGAGATGCGCAACATGACAAGGAACGAACGTGAAAGTTCATCATCCTCAACACCCGTACAGATGTATGAGGCAGGTTGGGCACCAACTGGGGATGCACCCGGATGGACCCAAGCTCCACGCCATAGCATCGGAGTCTCAACCTGGACAAGCGCCAGTGAGGACCAGTGGCATGCGCCTCAAGACATCCAATGAGGGACAATCAACCTCCTAGACCAAGTGGTGTGCCTCTATCTCCAAGTGAATGGGGGGACTTGGGTGAAATCACTAGGAGAATGGACACCCTTGATATGCAGACGGGGGAGATTCAGTACAACCTCACGGAACACATGGCTCAAACGCAAGAATGACAACAATCTGCTGATGCTCAGTTTGCCAACATCAACAACTTGATGCAGCAACAGCACGATGACCTTCAGGCATACTTTCGTTTTCAGGGATTCAATCCTTATCAAGGACCCTGAGCGAAAGCCAAGCTTGGGGGGAGATATCTCTCCCCCCACTGAGGTAACTTGTATCACATTGCATATTTCTCTTTCCAATTGCATATTTGCTTTCCAATTGCATCTTATAAAACATAAAAACAACAAAAAAATTGCAAAATAGAAAATACCAAAAAGATAGGATAGGTTTGAGTCATGCTAGGTAAGACAAGCTAGTTCTCTTTGTTAAAATGATGAACAGTTGCTCTGTTTTATATTTCTGATATATGGGTTCTTGGTAAATACTCTCTCAAAGGTTCAATATAAGTAGCCAACAATTATCCGGGAACCTGAGGTAAATGGGTTGCACTTGCTGATCTAAGTCTAGGTTGTTGCGAGATACGAGATAGTAATATGAGTTGCTATGATCCTGATACTAGTTTGACTTGAATTCCGGATGCTTTGTTTTTCAAAATGATAAATTGAGAGTTCCTCATTTGATATATATTCCTACCAGAGCCAAAAATATGCTATCGTGATTAAACAATATACATTTTGGTTACTTGTCATTCCATTGAACTTTGTCAAACTCATGTGACTTGTGTAGATACTTCTCATGCTCTATGATCAAGATCATACACCCACATATATGCACATGCTAAACTCCTACACTAGGAGCTAAGCAATATTCCATTTCATTTCCATATTACCACCAAAATAAATTCTCCATGCTTTCATGTGCTTTCTTCTCCTAACAAGAAAAATCCTTTTGAAAAAAAAAGAGAGGAGGGAAAGGCTTGGTTATGACAAAATAAAGTTATGCTCCATCTAGCATGAGCATGATTGAAAAAAAAATGTAGCCATGCCCTCTCCTAATCAATAAAAGAAGGATTTTTGGGAGAAGAATGTAAGCACAAAGGAGAAACATTTTCCTCATATACCATTTCCACTATATACTACACACATTATGCACAATCTTGATCTTATGTATGTTTAGTTATCTGCTTAGGTCTAAGTTTTTGACTTAGTAATGAATGTGAATGTAAGTATGCCATGATTGATCTCTACCGAGCTCCACATACAAACCTTAGAGTAGGAATCAACAAGGCAACAATTGGTGAGGAATTCATTTTGATGCACTTAGAGAGACTGAGTGAATCAATTGAGGAACTTGGTTTTCTTTTCCAAAATCATTTGAAAACTTCCGGAATAAGAGTTGAATAAAGATCGGGTGATTCGTGCTCTAATTGCTGTTCTGTTTTTCAACCGCCCAAGGCAAGGAGAAGCAGTGTCTCGTGATAATCAGGGGTAAGGGTAAGCCACCATGCCAAAGATTATTTAATCTAAGAGAGAGTACATATACCTTGCACCTGTATCTTTGAGATATGCAGCATAGTAGCAACTCCTGATCAACAACCAAGTCTTCGTTTTCTTTCGTCCTTCACTTGGCACGAGCAAAGGTTCAAGCTTGGGGGGTTTTGTTGACAGTCGTTATCGATCAGTTTCGACCGTCAATATTACTAAAATAGAGGAGAACTAGTGATGCTTGCAATGCATATATCTGTTAGAATAATAATATTCCACTAGTATTAGGTATACTAACCTCTTGCAGGGAATGACACTAAAGTGGAGGAGAATCGACATCAACACAGACGATAAATTAATCGGACGATGTCGAGAACCAGACTTATGTATGAATGGGCTAAGAACTCAGAATTGACATGACAGACTGGGCCAAAATTCACAAGTCTGCGGAGAAGAACAATGGAGAAGGCCGCCAGCCGAAGATGGGCTGGATTGGGCTGGCCCCAGGTTCGGCCGAACCTCCCGTAGCTCCGTTTGATCCAGGGTTCTCCTGGACGGCTGAGATGGCTCCCCAATGACGGTTGGAGGGTATTACCAACCATTCCAACCGTCATTGGGAGGCTATAAAAGGAGCTCTCATCCTCACTTCACTCACACACCTCAAGCAATAGCTCTCTCATTTCTCTCAAGTTTAGTTTAGTAGTATCTAGCTGGTGGAATAGGAATAAAGTAGAAATCAGGAGTGCGGAAGTCTACGGAAGAGTTCGGGTATGGCTCTAACAGCTTTCCTTTCCTCTTTTGTAAGTTTTGTACTTTTATTATAATACTTTTCTATATACATTTATGGTATTGAAATACTTTCCGAGTATATGAGTACCTACTTTACATTATGTTCATGTTATAGTGAATATACGGCTAGCTTATCTGGGAGATGCTTTTGTGCGGGTATAATGTTTGCTTATGCAATTACTCTGTCATGACGATGATATTAGAGTAGTATCTGGTAGTTTAGACGTGGTGTCTACATTACGGGATATCATTATTTGGGGTTATATATTGCGGATGAGAGGTGGGCCGCTGATGGTGACTGCTCAGTACGGGTATTCCTCCGCGCTTATATATAATCCTAAGTTAATTCCCTGGGGAGGGTATTCCTCCGTATTTAGCCCCGGTTGTATGGTCATGACGGGCTGTCATAAGGAACTCGGCAGTCAGGGGTGGCTTCTCGAAGTACCAGGAGGGCATCGGACAGAGGGTATTAGCTAGTATATCAGTTAACTAGAATGTATGTATACTATGTATATTAGAAGTATAGAAATATATTTTCTTTCTCTTTTCTTTCCACTTAACTTAGATCATTTATTATGAGAATGATTTGTTAATGCTTGTGTGTCACTCTACCATTGGATTATCTTAACCCCTGCTAAGAATATGATTATTACAAGTAATATATAAATTATTAGTCGAGTTCTCTCTACAAGATCTTCCCACAGGATAAAATAAATACGATACACTTGGAATACTCTCGGGTGAAATGCTACAATGGTATATACGTGCGCTTGCGGATGAACTCTGTAACCATAATATACCAGAAGTATTTCTGCGCCATTGCTGGGAATAATATTTCTAGTAATGTCGTTAAGAAATACCAACATTATTTCACCCTGAACTTTCAATACCGCACGAATTACCCCCCTCGACCTAATCCAGAGCAATTTTGTCCTACATGCCGTACATGTGGCAGTCATGTCAGCATTTTGTTTTAAAAAAATAGTGGGACCCACCTGTCATACTCCTCTTCCCTTTTTCCTCTCTCTCTCTTCACTTTCTCTCTCTCATGGGGGCGTAGGGGCGGGAGGTGGGTGGCGGTGCGAGCGGCGGCGGCGGGCACAGCTGGGTCGCAAGCGGCGACGAGTGCAGCTGGGTGGCGAGCCGCTGTCGGCGACGCCAACTCCTCGCCACAGCCACAGCGGCTCGCCACCTCCTCGCCACAGCCGCTTCTCCCCTTCCCTTCCCCTTCTTCCTCCAGGTCTGGTGGTGGTGGTGGCGAAGGAACCGCCGGGGGGCAGGCAGGCCGGGAAAGCAGCGACGACGGTGGTGGCGGTATCATTGACGGCGGGGGTCCCTCCCCACTGCTCCCGCCGCCGACCAGGGCCACCCAGTCGTGCCCCTTGCCGCTTGCCGCTCACTGCCAACCAACTCCTCCTACCCGCCATGCCCGCCGTAGGCCGGAGACGCGCTCGCCCTGCTCGCCTAGCTGCACCCATAGCCGACTAGGGGTACCCATCCAATCCCGTCGTCGCTTGTCGCTCGCCGCCGACCAGTTCGCTCTCCTTGCCGTGCCCACCGCCGACGCATGCCCAACTGCACCCGTAGTCGACCGGAGCCACCCAGCCGCACCCGTTGCTGCTCGCCGCTCGCCACACGCTGCCAGCCGATTCCTACCGCACCCATCGCCCCTCCCTGCCATGCTTGCTACCGACCGGAGTCACGCCCACCGCCGCTCGCCCAACTGTGCCGGTAAAGGGGAATTAATATGACTTGTGAGCCCTGTATTTTTTATTTTATTTTTTGCTGATTGGATTTCCACGTCAGCGCCTTGTAGGATTGAAACTGCTCCGAATCTAATAGGATGGTAATTTGTCCGGTTTCAATAGTTTTAGGTTTAATATGTCTGGTTTTGTGGTTCGGGGGGAGGGGGGTAATTCGTACTTTTTCCAATAGTAAATATTGAAAGGTATGTACTAAGCAAGAAATATCAGAAAATAGTAGTACAATATACTAGCAAGGAATAAAAAAAAATTCATTCTCTTCGCTATGTGTTGATTCTGTCGTGGCAAAATTTACTACAGGACACTCAAAAATTGTGTAATTTGCAATTAGATACTGCTAAAACGTGTCATAACTAAAAGATACTTGAATAACTGGTAATTTACTAGAGGACACTTTTAGCTCAATTGAAGAGAGAAATTATTGAAAAAAAATGAGAATGTCGATAGGGTCAATAACGAATATAGTGTATGCTAGTGATATACTTGTGGTGATGGTAAATTTAGAGTTGCACAATTTCTTAAATTTTACTCTATTGCCGTGTGTTGGTATTTCTTACGACATTACTGGAAATATAATTCCCAGCAATGGCACATAAATATTATGGTTACATAGTTTATCCGCAAGCGCACGGATATACCATTGTAGCATTTCACCCGAGAGTATTCCAAGGGTATCGCATTTGTTTAATCCCGTGGAAAGATCATAGTAGAAAAAACCGTACTAATAATTTATACGTTACTTGTAATAATCATAATCTAAGCAGGGGTTAATATAATCCAAAGGGTAGGTTGACACACAAGCATAGCACTACTCATTCTCATACTAAATTATCTAAGCTAAGTGGAAAGAAAATAGAAAAGAATCTATTCCTATACTTCTTGTATACGAATTATACATACATTCTAATTATACGATTAACTAGCTAATACCCTCTTTCCAATGCCTTCCTAGTACTTCGAGAAGCTACTCCTTACTGCCGAGTTCCTTACGAAAGCCCGTCATAACCATACAACCGGGGCTAAATACGGAGGAGTACCCTTCCCAGGAAATTAACTTAGGACTATATACACGAGCGGAGGAATACCCGTAGTGAGCTGTCACCATCAGCGACCAACCTCTCATCCGCAACATATAACCCAAAATAATGATACCCAATAATTTAGACACTATGCCTAAACTACCAGATACTACTCTAATATCATTGTCATGACATAGAATAATTGCAATAGCAAACATTATACCCGTACCTATGCATCTCCCAGATAAGCTAGCAGTATAATCAGTATAACATGAACATTAAGTAAAGTTGGCATTCATATACTCAGAAAGTATTTTCAATACCAGAAATGTATAAAGACGAATATTCTAAATAAAGTACAAATCTTACAAAAGAGGAAATGAGAGCTACTAGAGCCATACCCGAACTCTTCCAAAGACTTCCGTACTCCGATTTCTATTCTATTCCTACTCCACTAGCTTGATACTATTAAACTAAACGTGAGAGAAATAAGAAAGCTCATGCTTGAAGTGTGTGAAGAAATGAAGAGAGTAAGCTCCTTAAATAGGCAGGTAATGACGGTTATGGCAGTTGGAAAGGTCGGTAATACCCTCCAACCGCTATATCCAACGACATATGGCTCTTGCACTGTCTCATGCTGGGAATGAGAATGAACTATATTGTTGTGAATGATTTATGTTGAACTATGTTGTTGTGAATGATTTGAGATAATGGGTGTGAGATATACAAAATAGCAAAAAGAAAAAAAAAACTTGGTCCCAAGTATTCGAACCCTCGTAGTCCAGGGATTACCAACCGGGACTAAAGATCGATCTTTAGTCCCAGGTATTTAAACCTTCGTAGTCTCGGTTGGAAAACTGGGTTTACAGGGGTTTACCAACCGGGAGTACAAAGCATTTCTCCACCAGTGTCTGAGAGTGATCTATTTGTTAGGAAACCACCGGCCCATGAAGGCCCGGCCCGGTTACCCACTAATTGGGCCCATCACTAAACATGGAAGGTGGAAGAGGGAATGGCTATAAATAGAGGAGTAGAGAGGAGGATTGTAAACTTGAGAATGCAATGGATGAATGAGAAAGGAGGCCACACGCTCATATCTTGTGTCTCCACTTTTGTAGAATTACGGGACCCTCTTAGACTACTTCGTGTAGCAGGAGAGTTGCGTAATACATTATCAGCACGACGTTCTACCGGAGATCAAGAAAGAAAAAGGGTAAGAACTCGCAAATCCATTTTGCATCTCGTTGAATCAATCGTGAAAACGAATTCCTCTCCTCGTTCTCATTTTGTGTTGCCGTTCTCGACGAAATCCTCCACAGCCGACTTGGAGTCGCCGGCGTATGCCGATTGGTGGAAACGGCAGAAGGCAAACACGACGTTGGGGTGCCGGTGACGCGCCATGGTGGCGAACCTGAGCCATGGCAGCGAACCTGCGCATGCGACACCACGGGCCGCACCCTGCAAGGGGCGTGCCGACGTGCCATGGAAGCACTGGCCGGAGAGGACGTAAGGAACAAGAAGAAAAGACGGAAAAAGCAAGATAAATTGATGACCACAGGAGCACGACAGCCGCAGCGTCGCATGCCTTGCCGTCGATCCGTCTTCATCCCACGTTGAGCATCGTCGCCGGCCCTCGCCAGGTCGCGCACGCTGCCGTTCGCACCTCGCTGGCCGCCACACGAAAGCAATCTGCTGCCGCCCGACCCTATCGCGCCCTCATCGGGCCGCACCACCGTCGCACGGATTCGCTGGCATCGCCGCCGATCTAGCTAGCCGCCGCCGGCCGCGCCCCGCACGGCTCCGCCGCCGCACGGCATTGCGCTGCCGACTACGCTGCTGCAAAGCGCCGCCGAGAACCACGATCGCCCGCCGGCCTTGCCCCGCACGGCGCCGCCGCGCGCGCTGCCACGACACACTGCCGGCCCGCACGGTGCCACCGCACGCCGCCGCGAGCCACAGCCGACGACGCCCCGCACGGCGCCCTCGCATGCCACTCGCCGGCCATGCCCGCAGGTTGCTGCCGGCCGTACCCCGCCCTGCACTGCCGCCCGCGCCCCGCATAGCGTCGCCGTGTCGCCGCGCCGTACCACCGAAGGCCGCCGCGCCGCCGCCTCCGGCCGAACCCGCCGCGCCGCGCCACCCGCCAAGCCGCGCCGTTTGGCCGCCCGGCCGCCGTGTCGCCAGGCCGCCGGCGCCGCCTGGCCGCCGCACCTGGTTGCCTCGCCGCCGGCTCCTCCGCATATGGCAACCACGAAGTCAACAGGAGAAAGAACAAGAAAAGGAAAGAGAGAGAAGAAGAAAAGGAAAGAAAAAAAAAGGAAAATGGAAAGAATCCTGTGATTTTGCAAAAATGCCCTTGCTATTTTTGGAAATTAAGTGCATGCTACAATGCATTGGAATCTTTGCAATGTAAACCCTGAATTTTTGAGAAAATACACAAATAACCCTCTGCATTTGGGATATTTGTTTGATAGGCATTTGAAATTTGCAAAATTCACCGAAAATCATATTATCGCATAAAAGAGCCACAGGACATTGAATTTCGACCCCAACTTTTTATTTTAGGTACTTTTATTGTTGATATATATGATTATGAAATTTATCTATCGCATTTACGATTATTGATTATTTGTGATGCTTTTATTACTTTTAATTAATATCGTTGCGATAAAATGTATAGAATTGCATAGTATATACTGGAATTATTTGCGGGAATTTTGTGTACCATTATATTGCAACACTTGTGCATTTTAGCAGCATTTAATTTGCGCATATTTTTTGAATAACGAAAGATGACTGGCATCGCGGATTAGAAAATTCGCTGAATCTAGAATATCTCTGACATATTTGTTTTCCAATGTCAAAATTACAGTAAAGCAAGAAGCCCTATGGTATCGTTAATCCAATCGCGCTATAGGCATTGACTCGATGAGTTTGATCTAGTATTTGAAACTCTCGCCAGTGCCTCCAAGCCACTGGGTATTTAGAAGATTATGGTACATACCCTACCTCTCGTAGAGCAAGAACTATGAGCAAGAATGGGTATTTTTCGACTATGATTCACCGAGCAGATGACACAAAGAGTACGATAATACGGTGCACCGAATTTGCACCGAATACTGCGAAAGCTCTTGATGTTCTACCCGAACATGACGAAAGTCGCACGCAAGCATCACTGGTGCACATACAAGAAGTATGCCTAACTAGTTGATAAATGGAATTGCGTAATGTTCATGACAGTACTCACTAGAAGAGCATTGTCTTCCAAAACCAACTAGCACAGTTGATAACGAATTCAACACGAGCAGCTAACCTGGTACACTTACCTCAACGAAAGAAGAGGAAAGGGGGGGAGTAGAACACAGGTGGTCAAGGTGAAACAATCTAGAAATATGAACATTAAAAGAAAAGGACAATCCTAATAGCACACTCATCATGAATTGAGGGGGAGAGCTCCTAGCCTATTTGCATGGCTATGGATAAAGAATCTCCTATGCTATATCGGATCGGCCCTAAAATTGATGTCAGGATAGTAAATAATTGCCATAGCTGTCGAGCAAGAAGCTCGCTATGAAGTTAATTCAATCCGAAGTACCGGGATAACTCGTTGAATCAATATACTTCGTCATCACTTGTTGCAATTGTGAAATAGAATATTGGATTGAATAAATGGTCTTTGCCCATGTAGAGAACACATTTTCCTCCACAATAAAGAATTATTTCCAGTATAAAAAATAGCATATTTAAGGCATTTACTATTTTGTTGCTCTTTTATAGCACATAGTTACAATGCTTTGAATTTTGTGTAGCACCCAAACATAAAAGAAAATAATGAATTGTGGTCCGCATAACCACAAACAACACTTTAAGAGAAGGTGGTATTTCCAGACCCTATAGAACTGGAAAAAATTATGACCGTTGCTAGCAGCAACAACTGAATTTGTCGGCCTAGAATGCGCTACAGTCATATTACCTATGGAACAATTGTGCACTTTTTAAAAGCATCTATTGTCCGTCAACCCCGTTGAACTCTCTAAAAAGTGTGATGTTTTAAGCTACACCCTTTAAGCAATGGATTTTCAGCCATTTTCGGTCTTAGAATTATGGGCATAAAAATTACAACTCGTATGGTCATAGCACATATATGCATAATTTTCCTAAATCATGAAGATTTGTGTGCCAGTATGCACCGACAGGAGATCAATGCATAAACCGCATATTGTTCTAGCATCCCTGAACTGGATTGCGATGAATATATGTGGCTTCCATTTGGTACTGTATGGATAAATGCGCTTCCGAAGCAGCAAACATCCAGTGTCTCTTAGACACCATATATTTGCCAAGACTGATCCAGCAAGATCATGTGAACTCCAATAGAACTCACTAAATCATCTTCAGAAGTCCGCGAGGACAATGCTAGCATTGCATTTGATGATTGGTGAACTGGCAGCACGAAGTACCAAATATCCGCATAATCGGACTAACTATAAGCTATGAATTGCAATATTTGCTATATCATTGTTGTAATACCCGCAGTAGAAAAGGACGTGTAGTCCTGAAAACAGCGGACTCTGAAAGCAAATTCAGACCATCGGCATGAACATTCATCCCGCAACTAGTGCTATTGCATCTGTTTGGTTTATGTGCATATTCCACTATCATAATGCATTGCAATAGGCTCTCTCCGAAAGTCGGAAACCTTTTACGGATATAGTTATGAAGCCTAAATTCCTTGACAAATAAGAATTATTTCCAGTCATTTAGGGGGAGAGAATGAACCCCTAGATAGGAAATGAACCGGAGGTGGGTGATACCGAAGAAAGTAAAGATACCCCTCGTCTTGTCTAGAGGCCTCGAACAAAAAAGAATTGGACAAGAAACTCCGGCTCCTCATGCCCCTAAAGTAACTGGACACGTCTGGTGAAAATAGGGCAAGAGGGACTATCATACTCCAAGTCACGAAATGTACCCCCACCAAATAGAAGGGGAGCCAGTTGAGATCTGGCAAACGGTATGGAACCTCAGAATAGGCGTACCACACCTTCCCATCAAGGAAGAAAACTAGCTGTTGGAGTGCACACTAACGCTGGTACATGCCCACATCAAGAAGTATTAAGCAAAGAAGAAGATGAAGCATATGAAAATGCATCTCCTCGTATATCCATGGATATTCGCATAGAGTCTCATGCAACCAATAGAAGTTAGCAATGAGACCGTTTATGGGCAATGTCTTTTTTAGACAACAAAACTCATTGGTAGTCAACCTGGAGTTGAATGGAATTAGTGAACTAGAAGTTGAAAAGAAGAACTCAACCTGAATATTGATAAGCATTGAAGATAGAATCAATGAATGTATTTCAGGAGCTTGGATCGGACACTTGCATAATAGTACATGAAGAAGTACTAGGTCCCGAACCAACATAGAAAGAATAAACCAGAAAAGAATCGAAGAAGCAAACTCGTTCGTTTTGAATTTGAGTTTAATTTTGAAATATTTGGCCGAACCCAAATCATGCTCACGCTTGCAGCTAAAAGCATGCGACAGATGGAAGTCTAGTACATCAGTCCAACCGCACTTAGAAATGTTCATGGTGCATAGCTTTGGTTAGTCAATTATCGCCAAAATGGGACGGAATTCCCAAACACAAGTGTCATAGCAGCACACAAATACTTGGCTAATTGAACTAAACCGTACTAAACATCGTTGAACTATTCAGAGCCTCGGCATGGTTTTGAGAGATGGTTACCCGCGACAACAATCACGATTTGGAAACTATCTCAACCCCACCATTTATGAAACTAAAGCAGCATATTTCGCACATATGCAAATGAGTTACGTGAGAAGCATACTCACTAAGCACATGAACCCCCAAGCTTTTCTATGTGCATGAATTACATAGGAGCTACGAACTAAGTAATGTGGAAGTCTTGCAGATTTGTCCACTAACTCATTATTGACATCTTCTCTTGATTAGGTGTGTCCGAGAAATCGGAATAATGAGACTTAGATAAATGCAAAATTCAGGGGGAGAATTTCGCTGACTCATTCTATAATCTTGATATAGAATATCAAGTACCCAAAATCAATCTAGAAAGATTGAACAGAGAATTGGGTGGATTGTACTCTTTTTCCTTTGGATAAGTTTTCCTAGCAGTTTCTTATCAAGGTTTTTAACGAGGCAATTCGTGCGACATTGCAAGCGTATGCTATGTACTCTTTCTCCAAATTTTTCCCACTGGGTTTTTGTGGAGTTTTGATGAGACATAGGCATCACGCAGTGAGAGCCCAAGGGGGAGTGTTAGGAAACCGCCGGCCCATGAAAGCCCGGCCCGGTTACCCACTAATTGGGCCCATCACTAAACATGGAAGGTGGAAGAGGGAATGGCTATAAATAGAGGAGTAGAGAGGAGGATTGTACACTTGAGAATGCAATGGATGAATGAGAAAGGATGCCACACCCTCATATCTTGTGTCTCCACTTTTGTAGAATTACGGGACCCTCTTGGACTACTTCGTGTAGCAGGAGGGTTGCGTAATACTATTCTTTCATTAATTGTCAGATTATTAGCCGCTGGGTGACGCATATTCGGTGACGTGCGCCAAACTGCACTACTGCTCAGTGCTCACCGGTCACTACAAATTATGCCAACAGCCTAACGAGCTGGCTTGATCACTAACACAACTCCTCGTCAAGACTTTACCATATATAGCAATGGCTGCGGCTGCAACATCTTCTCCGGCGACGGCGATGGTACGGGTGCCGCGGATGAAGCTAGGGTTGCAGGGGATGAACACCGGTGTCGGAGCAGCGCCTAGGGTGCATGGGCATGTCGGCCTACTACGGCCCACCAAAGCCGGAGGCCGACATGGTTAAAGCTCGTCCAGCATGCCGTCACCACCGGCATCACCCTCCTCGATACCTCCGACGTGTATGGGCCCCACACCAACGAGGTCCTCGTTGGCAGGGCGGTGCAACAGCTGGGCAGCGGCGGCGGTGCCGATAGGGAGAAAGTTCAGGTTACCACCAAGTTTGGGATACGCACACGCTGAGGCTGCCACACAGGAGATCCGCGGTGACCCGGCGTCAGGGTTCACTATATCGGTTTAGTGGTTTTGATCAGGGGTCACCGTCCGAAATTTCAAACCCTGCCCGGCGTACGTGCGGCTGCATGCGAGGGCAGCCTTCGTCGTCTCGGCGTCAGCTGCATCGAACCTCTACTATACCAGCATCGCATCGACACCAGGGTGCCGATCGAGGTCACGGTATGCTACCTTTTCTGACTATGTTTGATTTTCAAAATGTTCTGAACACTGAAATTAATATATCTTCCTGGCCCATACACATGGATAGGACGTAAAAGCACAAAAAATTGAGTTTGAAAAGAAAGTATAATATAAACTCGCTCCACTTCTTTAATGTTGGACCTTAATTTGTGTATATATATATATATATATATATATATATATATATATATATATATATATATTTAACCATTTATCTTTTTAGAAACTGACATAATTATTATTTATTTTGATATGATCTAATTTATTTTTAAAGGTGCTTTAAGCTTGGCTTACAATTTTTACGTAATTGTATAAAAGTTTTAAATAAAATAGCATTTAAATGAATGAACAACAGTGTCGAAACATGAATTCGGAAATAATAAAGGGGGTAGCGCACGAGACCTAAAAGTGAATGGATGCGGAGACAAATGATTTAGACAGGTTCAGGCCCTCTCAATGAGAGGTAATACCCTACTCCTGTTTGGGGATTTGAATCTGTCGGGTGTAATATAGATCTGACGATCTGGATGTGTGTCATGCCCCCTAGAGGGCCTCCTGCCCACCTTATATAGGATGGGGGCAGGATTACAAGATAGAAACCTTAACCAATACGGTATCGGTTTCCTAAATCTACTTTACAATCTTATCAAACCAGGACTTTGGGCTGTTCCATAATATACAAGGAAACGTAATACCCAAGTCATGATCCGTTACATATTTCATAGATATAAGTTATCCCCTATAACCAGTCGGATAACCATGCCATGTGGGTATGGGGTACCCATAATCTCCACAGTAGCCCTTGAGACCTTCACAGTCGAAAAGATAATCGTCTCTCGAACTAGATTACTCCAAAGCTGAGTGCTTAAATCATCTTCGCCATGGTCTCCCGAGTACTTTTACCAAATCAGAAGACCGTGGAGGGCTGAAAAATAATTAAATGAAATTTTAGGTGCATCGACTAGATGCACCTAATAGGTGTAGCCCCCGACTATGTGGTTAGTTGAGCAAACTGAACATATAGTCAAGGAGTAAATAATCCAACCAACTGAGTGGTTTTTGATAATTATAGTCGACTAAGTGACTTGATAGCATATGCGGTGTGAATCCCCGAATAACATGATCCAAGTGATATACCGACTACTTTGTAGAATATGATGCGTGCAACCTAAAGTTGACTACATCATTGAAAATTTACATAGCAAAACAGCTATAAAGAAGCTTGTATGTTGTGAATAATGAAATTTCCAATGTATTGAGCACACACCATGCGCACACTGCTTTAACAGATGTGATTAAGTCCCTAAAAGACACATGGTTTCACCACACCTGGAAATATATGGCATATGTGGTGTAACATCTGAGTAAATTAACTCATAAAGGATTTACCAACCGCCTGGAAAATGACCACAATATATAATCAGCCTAAGCCATAATATTGGTCAATAAAAATGCAAACTTACGTGGCAAAAAGTAATGATATTGTATCCAAACAATAAACCCAAACAGCGCCTTGACTATATAAAAAAGTCAGCGGGGCAGCTATATAAAGCTTTATTGTTCGGCACCTTTTAAGATTGTCACGACCGGAATTAACCCAACAGGCATTCCTTACGTGCGTGCATTAATCCTTGTCCCAGGAGGCAAGGTACACCAAAAGTTGATACAATTCAGAGTTTAACAAGCGGAAGCGTAAATAGTTAATTATTACATGGGCAGCGGCGGCCCAACACACTCAAAGACAACGAGAAACAGCGGAAGACTAGGGCGACGACCACAGGCGCTTGACGGCAGGCACGAGCTAGACACCAAAGCCTTCATCATCCAGGGGCTCCTCTTCTGGGGTTGGGAAAAATTGAGCAAGACTGAGTACAACCACCGTACTCAACAAGACACATCCACAAGTGCAGCATAAATGCAAAGGGGTACAATGGAATTATAGTATAGGGGTTAGGCTTTGCAATAAACCGCATTTTAAAAGACCCTTAGTTGCTCAAAGCTAAATTTCAAACACGATCCTAGAACTATTTAATGTTATTAAACAAGGCCGTGAACCCACACGAACCTGCCTTAACCCAAGGCCTACGATGATTCAGACCGAACTGGCAACCCGACCCTGGGTCCCAGCTCGTCCCAAGCCAACCCAGGCCAACCATTCCATATTTTAGTTGTTAAGCAGGTTTTAAGAATTAAAACACTAACTTGGGTACATTGCTAGGCTTGCCCATAACCGAGGGCGCGGCTATTCGAATAGATTTACTCTGATCAGAGGTGTACATCTTTACCCACAAGACACATCTTCCTCACGCGTCACCACGTGCCACATACCACCACGGCATACAGACGGAAGACATGACATAGTTTCCAACCCATCCTAGCCATAGACAAGAGTACCGACCCAACTCACCTACGGCCGGAACCCCCGGGACAGGCAGGCGAGATTGAGCCCCTAGCAGCAGGACACCGGCCCTGTGCCATGACATCTCGACTACCGAGCCGCAGCTCGTGTAGCCTTCATTTGCCCTAGAGATGTCCATCGATCCCTGACTTCGTCCATCTCCATCCGTGTACTTTTGTTTATAACCAGACTGAGCCACAAACTAAGCCTTACCCATTAGACATGTGGAAGTACGGTGGTGCTTTGCAACAGAGGCCCGAAGACCGGTCCTTATATGGCCGAGGTGCTACTAGCAAAACCATGCACCCCGAGCCCAGCCTAAAACCATTTTGAGGGTTTTGAATAGAGGGGGAGGTGTGCATCCAAGTCCACAATAATCCAACCATTCCAATATGTCCAGGTGATATGAGTATTCCCAAAGTCTAAAGTTATAAAACCACCTAATGTTGCCTAATTAATCAGCGAAGCATCTACCTAAATTCTTACTAGTGGAACCATGAATAGAGTGCCCACTAGTTGGGGTTTTGTTTAATCTAGGGTGAACAAGGTAATAATAACAATAACAATAATAATAAGGTCATAACAAAGGTAAATAGGCATGGCTAAATAAAACAGTGATAACGTGGGAATTTAAATAAAGCGATAATGCAATAATTTAAATCAAAGTAATTTCACAAAGTGGGATCCAATATGTTCAAAGAATGATGTGACTTGCCTTGCTCGCTTTCCCAAGCGTCGGCTTCAACCTCCACGTAGAGCGGATCTTCCGAAGCTGCAGCGTCTACACGACCAACGGAAAAGAAAATGGCTTTTACTCTAATAAACTCCATATAAGAAGCAGTAACAAAGCACAAAAATGGGTTCTTGACTTCTTAAGGAAAAATTAGAGACTTGAACGGTCCAATTCCGAGTTCAAATGGCCAAGTTATAGCCATTTGAAGTTTATATGCTCTTAATGTGAATATTTGCGAATTTCTTCATTTAAATTTTAATTAAAAATCAGATTTATTGCGTCAGCCGAGAGAGAGGGTGCGCGGACCGGGTCCACGGGAGTGGGGTCCACGCGGCAGCCCCACGGTCCACGGTGGACCGGGTGCACCCGGCTCACACCGGCCGACGCCGTGGGCCCCACGCGTCAGCCGCACCTCAAAGACGCGGGCGGCTGACGGCCGGGCCCCACGCGGCAGCCGCTTGGGCGCGCCCGAAGGCGGCCTCGTCGGCTCGGCCGGCGGGAGGCGGCGCGCCCGCGCCCCTATGGTCGCCGGCGGCGGCCATAGGCACGGCGGAGCGTCGGCCGAGAGAGGGGGAGGGAAGGGGGAAAAGATGCGGCGGCCCACGGCTCACCCCGGGTCGACGGCGACGATGGAAACGGCGGCCGAAGCGGAGGAAGGCGGCGGCGCGGCTCGGGTCGACGGGGACGACGGCGCTCCGGCGGTCGGCGAGCGAAACGGAGGGGTGGACGAGGTTGACGAGGGTGCGGCGAAGCCGAAGGAGGCGGCGCCGAGGTGGGAGGTGGTCCGGGACGACGACAGCGGCGTACCGGAGCTCGGCGGCAACGGCGGAGAGAGAAAGCGACGGCGCGAGCTTGATTCCGGCGAGGAGAGAGAGCGGCGGGTGGCGGAAACGGCGGTGGGGAGCTCGGGGAGGGTTTATATAAGGTCGGGAAGGGGAGAAGGCGGCCGGAGGGAGAGGAAACGGGCGCGGGAGGCTCGGCCGCCATTGATGACGCCGGCGAAATTAGGGGAAACGGATCCCGGCCGATTGAATGCGAGAGGGAGAGGGGAAAGTGGGGGAAACGGGGGAGGGAATCACGGGGAGTGATTTCCCCCTCTTTATTGCGCGCGGGGACGGCGGGAGGCGGCGGGATTCGCGGCGGCGGCGGCGCTGGGCGCGGGCGCGGCAGCGGGGCAGCGGGAGGAAGGGGATGACGGGTGGGCCCCACCCGTCAGCGAGGGTGGCGGGCGGGCCCGCCCGTCAGCGGCGCGCGCGCGGGGAGGAGGCCGAGTGGGCCGCGGGGGAGAGGAGAGGGGAAGATGGACCGGGCCGGCCCATTAGGGGAGGGGAGAAAGAGAGAGAGATGGGCCGAATTCGGCTCATCAGAGGGGAGAGGGATTTTAGGGTTTTCTTTTTATAAAACCATTTTTAACTTTGTTTTTTTCTTAATAATTATTATTTGTGCTCTGAAAATTCCACTAAAATTTATTTACACATTTTAGGCTTTAAGGAAATATACAAAAATCCTCCAAGCCTTATTTGACTTTTACTTTGCACATTTTAATTTTTGGAGGCTTTCACAGAGATTTTTAATTATTCTAGGCGTAATTTAAAGGATGTATTTTAGGGTCATTTTGGGACGTGACAAACCTACCCCCCTTAAACGGAATCTCGACCCCGAGATTCGGAAGAACTGGCGAAGAGATCGGGATGGGCTGCCTTTAGCTCGTCTTCACGTTCCCATGTAGCTTCTTCCTCGGTGTGGTTGCTCCATTGGACCTTGCAAAAACGGATCACCCGATTCCTGGTCCTGCGCTCCATGGTGTCCAGAACCTTCACTGGCTTCTCTACGTAGGTCAAGTCTTCGCGAACTTCAATTTGCTCTGAATCGGCCTGCTCGGACGGCACTCGAAGACATTTCTTGAGTTGCGATACATGAAACACATCATGCACGTTGCCCAATGAGGCGGGCAGCTCCAACTGGTAAGCAACTTCTCCGCGTCGAGCAATGATGCGGAAAGGACCCACGAACCGAGGGGCGAGCTTCCCTTTTGTCTGGAACATGTGTACACCCCGCAACGGCGTTACCCGGAGATACACAAAGTCATCCACTGCGAATTCCAGATCACGACGTCGGTTGTCTGCCGAGACTGTGCCACCTTTAGGTTTTCCCGAATGGTCCTGACTTTAGCTTCCGCTTCTCTCAGGATATCGGTCCCAAATACTTGGCTTTCCCCAACTTGGTCCCACAATAGTGGTGTCCTGCATTTGCGGCCATACAACGCTTCGTATGGTGCCATCTGTATGCTGGCTTGGTAGCTGTTATTGTAGGAGAACTCGGCGTAAGGGAGACTCTTATCCCAGGTCTTCCCAAAATCTAGGACACATGCGCGAAGCATATCTTCGAGGATCTGGTTTAGACGCTCAGTCTGCCCATCTGTCTGCGGGTGATACGCGGTGCTGAAATTTAATCGGGTTCCCAACTCTTCTTGGAGTTTCTTCCAGAAGTGAGAGGTGAACTGGCTTCCCCGATCTGATACAATTTTCTTGGGGACGCCATGCAAACTTACGATCCTAGCGAAGTAGAGTTCAGCTAATTTGTTCCCTCCATAGGTGGTCTTCACGGGAATGAACCGTGCTACCTTGGTTAGCCGATCCACTACTACCCATATAGAATCATATCCGCCTTGGGTTTTTGGAAGTCCGGTGATGAAATCCATCCCAATTTCATCCCATTTCCATTCTGGTACTTGTAATGGTTGGAGGAGTCCGGCCGGTCGTTGGTGCTCTGCTTTGACACGCTGGCACACATCGCAAAGGGCCACGAACTCTGCAATTTCCCGTTTCATACTAACCCACCAATATTTCTCTTTCAAGTCCAAGTACATCTTCGTGCTGCCAGGATGGATGGAATAGGGGCTTTCATGGGCTTCCTGAAGTATCAACTGTTTAAGTTCCCTGACGTCTGGAACGCATACCCGATTTCCATTCCATAGGGTTCCGTGTTCATCCTCTGTGAAACCAGCGGCTTTACCCTGTTTCATATTCTTGAGGAGCCCATGCATATCCGGGTCATTCTTCTGAGCCTCGCGGATTTGATCGAGCAAGGTAGGCTTGGCTTCCAGCGTAGCCAAGAATCCACGACCAACTATGCTTAGGTTCAGGGCTTCCAACTGTTGAGTAAGTTCCGGTGGAATGCCACGGACACCAAGAGTGTTGCAATGGCTTTTTCGACTTAGAGCGTCGGCGACTACATTGGCCTTGCCAGGATGATAGTGAATTCCCACATCATAATCCTTGATGAGTTCTAACCATCTCCTTTGCCGAAGATTCAGATCCGACTGAGTGAAGATGTATTTCAAACTCTTATGATCAGTATATATTTCACAACGATTCCCAATGAGATAGTGCCGCCAGATCTTTAGAGCATGGACCACAGCGGCCAGTTCCAAATCATGGGTAGGGTAGTTGCCCTCATGAGGCCGTAGCTGACGTGAGGCATAGGCTACCACATGACCTTCCTGCATTAATACGCACCCCAATCCTTGGCGCGAAGCGTCACAATACACCAGGAAATCCTTGCGAGTATCCGGTAAGATTAACACTGGCGAGGAAACCAATTTTTCTTTGAGAGTTTGGAATGCTTTCTCACACTGCGGACTCCACACAAATTTTTCTTCTTTCTTCAACAACTGTGTCATGGGTTGAGCGATTTTGGAGAAGTTCTCGATGAATCTCCGGTAATATCCTGCCAAACCCAAAAAACTACGGACTTGAGTGACCGTCTTGGGTTGCTTCCAATCGGTGACGGCGGTCACCGTTTCGGGATCCACAGCAACTCCTTTTGCAGATATCACGTGCCCTAAGAACTTGACTTCGGACAACCAGAACTCACACTTGCTAAGCTTGGCATACAATTGGTGCTCCCGAAGTTTTCCCAACACTAAACGGAGATGCTGCTGATGGTCTTCCTCTGATTGCGAGTACACTAGGATGTCGTCAATGAAGACCACAACGAACTTATCCAAGTATTCCATGAACACTTTGTTCATTAAGTTCATGAAGAAGGCAGGAGCATTGGTCAGACCGAACGACATCACCGTGAATTCATACAGTCCGTATCGCGTGGTGAACGCGGTCTTCGGGATATCTTCTTCACGAATACGCAATTGGTGATATCCAGAACGAAGATCAATCTTGGAGAATATAGTAGCACCTTTAAGCTGATCGAACAGATCATCTATCCGGGGAAGGGGGTATTTATTTTTGATGGTGACTTCATTGAGAGCTCTGTAGTCAACACACATCCTCTTTGTCTTGTCCTTCTTCTCCACAAAAATCACAGGTGCACCCCAGGGGGAAGTGCTCGGCCGTATATACCCCTTTTCCTTCAGCTCTTCCAATTGCTTCTTGACTTCGGCAAGTTCATTCGCTGCCATACGGTAGGGCCGTTTGTACAGAGGAGTTGTTCCTGGAACAAGATCTATCCTGAACTCGATCTCCCGCTTGGGTGGCATACCGGGTAATTCTTCAGGAAATACGTCACCGAATTCACTGGCGATGGGGATTTCTGACAGTCCTATCTGATGAAGTTCTGAACTGCCAACAGAGGTTGGGGGTGCGAAGAACACAATTGGTTGTTCCGGCCCTCGGTACAGAGTGACAGTGCGCCTTGCGCAATCCACTACGCCTTGGAATTGGGCCAACCAATTCATTCCAAGGATCACGTCCAAGTTCTTGGTGTCTAGCAGAATCAGATCCGAGGGAAAAGGAATTCCCTGGATTTCTATAGGGACGGCCGGGCTATAATACTTTGCTGACATATCCCCTCCAGGGGTGGTGATGATCAGAGGGTTCCTAAGCCGTTCTACCCCCAGTTGATTTCTTCCCACGAAAGACACAGATATAAACGAGTGGGAAGCTCCAGAGTCGAACAAAATGGTAGCAGGGATGGAATGAATGAGGAATGTACCAACGATGACATCCGGAGTCGTCAGCACATCCTCGGCAGTCACGTGGTTCACACGACCCCGAGCGACGTCCTTACCACCGTTGTTGGGGCGGGGAGGCGCTTGGCCTTGCTGGCGCCGCGGCTTCGGGCATTTGTCCGCATAGTGGCCAGGTTCGAAGCAGTTGAAGCACAGACGCTGCTGTCCTTGAGAGTCTCTGCGACCTTGGCCAGGCTGCACAGCTGGCGCAGGAGGACGGGGTGCACGGGTCCCTTGCTGACTCTGCTGCTGTTGCGGCTGTGGGACGCGCACCACGAATTGAGGTCGGGGCGCGGGGCGAGATTGCTGCTGCTGCTGCTGCTGCGAGGAGGATCCCCCTGGATAGGAATTGGTGTAGCGGATCCTTTGGTTAGCCCCCTGTTGGTTGCGGGAATTCGCCAAGCGGCGCTTGTGCGACTCCAATTCCTTGTGCTTGGCTTCCAAGCGGTTGCTCTTGTCCACCAAACGCTGGAAATCCGGATAATCCCCGGAGACCAGTCGCACAGATAGCTCAGGGTCCATTCCTGCCAAGAACTTCTCCTGTTTTTCCTCATCTTCCCGAACATCCTCTGGGGCGTACCGGGCCAGGTTGTTAAACTCATGCAAATACTCCATCACGGAGCGATTGCCTTGCTTCAACTCCCGGAATTCCCTTTTCTTAAGGGCCATGACTCCGGCAGGCACATGGGTCCTCCGGAAAGCGGCGGTGAAGCGGGCCCAGGTAATAGGCTGCCCCTCGGGCTGCGTAGCCTGGAAATGGTCCCACCAGAGAGATGCGGGACCCTGCAGTTGGTGGGCGGCGAAGATGACTTTCTCCTCGTCGCTGCACTGCACAGTGTCTAACTTCTTCCCCACGGCATGTAACCAATCCAGGGCATCCACGGGGTTATTGGAGCTAGAGAAGGTAGGCGGGCGGATGCGGAGGAACTCGGCGAGCTTAGAATGCTGCGGGGGTGGTGGTGGAGGTGGAGCGTTATGCTGTGGTGGATTTTGGATGTGGTGGAGGAAAGCAGCCATCATGTTGGCCTGCTGGGCAAGGATTTGGGTGAGGATGGGGTTGGTGTCAGGTGGCGGTGGTGGTGGCGGAGGAGGAGGTGGAGGTGGTCCGCCTCGGATGTTGGGGTGGCTACCTTCGGGTTGGGGGCCATCTCCGGTAGTAGTAGTTCTCCTGGTTGTCACCATCTGAAATGCCCCAAAACAAACCAGCCAACAGAGAGAACAGGCTATTAAAACTAACCAGCCACGACTACCAAAATTATTGAACTTATTACTGATATAAAATGGGTTCATTAAGGTTCAAGTTGCTTAAGCAAATAAAATAAAGTCAGGCTCCAGCACAGTTATACCACACACCGGTATAACCATGCCCCACACGACTCCAACAAGAAGACAAACGAAAAAGAACACACGCGCAAGCCTACTAACTGCTCGTCTACTTCTGCGACGGGCCAGGGCGGAAGGTGAGCAGCAGCGCATCCTCCGTGCTACCAACGCCGGAGGTTTCCCCCTCCTGAGGAACCACGGGCGCGGGCTCGGCACGAGGGGTCTCCACGAAGCAGGTCCACGCCAGGGACTGACGAACCAGCGCAGGCCTGGAGGTGCTCTTACGGGCGGTGATCTTCTGGCTGCGGCAGACGCGGCGGAGCGTGGGACGGCAGATCTCTCCCTGGGCGACCTTGAGCTGACGAAGCTGCGCCTCCAGTGCGTCGAGGTCCTTCTTCAGCTGCAGATTCTCCTGACGCAGCTCCAGGATCTTCATGTTGCTCTCAACCATCCCACGGCGCACCATATGATGGAAGTCGATGCGGGCCGTGTCGTACGCCTCCACCATGCGCGCCAGATGCGTGATGGTGGCGTCATCCTCCGAGCTAGCATCTCGGAAGGTGGCGTAGTTGCGGGCTCCTCCGCGACGAGGGTGGTAGCGGTAGGGTGAGTGCTGCAACTCGTCCGGGTAGCGCTGGTAAAGAGTGCCGATGGCGAGGAGTGCGGCGTTCTGGCAAGCGGCGGGGAAAGAATCTCCTCCCGCGGTGACTGACAGTGAAGTCCTCTCAGGAGAGCCAGTGAGGATCACTGCAGTGACCTCCCAAGCAGCGTGGGGCTCTGCATCGTCACCCTCCTGCTCCGGGAGCTGCTTGCCCTGGTAATCCACTCCATGCGGATATCCCAGGACAACGCACATGCCCCGCAGCTCCAAAACAAAGCCGGTCAGATCCAGGCCACGACGGTTGATGCTGCCGGCCATCTACAAGCAAGAACAAAAAGAGGGAAAACATTTTAGAGATTAGCTTTTGATGGTAAATGATGCAGCAAGACAGAGAGAGACTAAAAGATTTTCGCAAATAAGAGAGGATTTATACTCCAAAAATATTGCTAAGGCTTGGGATCTAAGGCTCGTCCTAGGGTCAAGGAGGCTCTGATACCAACTTGTCACGACCGGAATTAACCCAACAGGCATTCCTTACGTGCGTGCATTAATCCTTGTCCCAGGAGGCAAGGTACACCAAAAGTTGATACAATTCAGAGTTTAACAAGCGGAAGCGTAAATAGTTAATTATTACATGGGCAGCGGCGGCCCAACACACTCAAAGACAACGAGAAACAGCGGAAGACTAGGGCGACGACCACAGGCGCTTGACGGCAGGCACGAGCTAGACACCAAAGCCTTCATCATCCAGGGGCTCCTCTTCTGGGGTTGGGAAAAATTGAGCAAGACTGAGTACAACCACCGTACTCAACAAGACACATCCACAAGTGCAGCATAAATGCAAAGGGGTACAATGGAATTATAGTATAGGGGTTAGGCTTTGCAATAAACCGCATTTTAAAAGACCCTTAGTTGCTCAAAGCTAAATTTCAAACACGATCCTAGAACTATTTAATGTTATTAAACAAGGCCGTGAACCCACACGAACCTGCCTTAACCCAAGGCCTACGATGATTCAGACCGAACTGGCAACCCGACCCTGGGTCCCAGCTCGTCCCAAGCCAACCCAGGCCAACCATTCCATATTTTAGTTGTTAAGCAGGTTTTAAGAATTAAAACACTAACTTGGGTACATTGCTAGGCTTGCCCATAACCGAGGGCGCGACTATTCGAATAGATTTACTCTGATCAGAGGTGTACATCTTTACCCACAAGACACATCTTCCTCACGCGTCACCACGTGCCACATACCACCACGGCATACAGACGGAAGACATGACATAGTTTCCAACCCATCCTAGCCATAGACAAGAGTACCAACCCAACTCACCTACGGCCGGAACCCCCGGGACAGGCAGGCGAGATTGAGCCCCTAGCAGCAGGACACCGGCCCTGTGCCATGACATCTCGACTACCGAGCCGCAGCTCGTGTAGCCTTCATTTGCCCTAGAGATGTCCATCGATCCCCGACTTCGTCCATCTCCATCCGTGTACTTTTGTTTATAACCAGACTGAGCCACAAACTAAGCCTTACCCATTAGACATGTGGAAGTACGGTGGTGCTTTGCAACAGAGGCCCGAAGACCGGTCCTTATATGGCCGAGGTGCTACTAGCAAAACCATGCACCCCGAGCCCAGCCTAAAACCATTTTGAGGGTTTTGAATAGAGGGGGAGGTGTGCATCCAAGTCCACAATAATCCAACCATTCCAATATGTCCAGGTGATATGAGTATTCCCAAAGTCTAAAGTTATAAAACCACCTAATGTTGCCTAATTAATCAGCGAAGCATCTACCTAAATTCTTACTAGTGGAACCATGAATAGAGTGCCCACTAGTTGGGGTTTTGTTTAATCTAGGGTGAACAAGGTAATAATAACAATAACAATAATAATAAGGTCATAACAAAGGTAAATAGGCATGGCTAAATAAAACAGTGATAACGCGGGAATTTAAATAAAGCGATAATGCAATAATTTAAATCAAAGTAATTTCACAAAGTGGGATCCAATATGTTCAAAGAATGATGTGACTTGCCTTGCTCGCTTTCCCAAGCGTCGGCTTCAACCTCCACGTAGAGCGGATCTTCCGAAGCTGCAGCGTCTACACGACTAACGGAAAAGAAAATGGCTTTTACTCTAATAAACTCCATATAACAAGCAGTAACAAAGCACAAAAATGGGTTCTTGACTTCTTAAGGAAAAATTAGAGACTTGAACGGTCCAATTCCGAGTTCAAATGGCCAAGTTATAGCCATTTGAAGTTTATATGCTCTTAATGTGAATATTTGCGAATTTCTTCATTTAAATTTTAATTAAAAATCGGATTTATTGCGTCAGCCGAGAGAGAGGGTGCGCGGACCGGGTCCACGGGAGTGGGGCCCACGCGGCAGCCCCACGGTCCACGGTGGACCGGGTGCACCCGGCTCACACCGGCCGACGCCGTGGGCCCCACGCGTCAGCCGCACCTCAAAGACGCGGGCGGCTGACGGCCGGGCCCCACGCGGCAGCCGCTTGGGCGCGCCCGAAGGCGGCCTCGTCGGCTCGGCCGGCGGGAGGCGGCGCGCCCGCGCCCCTATGGTCGCCGGCGGCGGCCATAGGCACGGCGGAGCGTCGGCCGAGAGAGGGGGAGGGAAGGGGGAAAAGATGCGGCGGCCCACGGCTCACCCCGGGTCGACGGCGACGATGGAAACGGCGGCCGAAGCGGAGGAAGGCGGCGGCGCGGCTCGGGTCGACGGGGACGACGGCGCTCCGGCGGTCGGCGAGCGAAACGGAGGGGTGGACGAGGTTGACGAGGGTGCGGCGAAGCCGAAGGAGGCGGCGCCGAGGTGGGAGGTGGTCCGGGACGACGACAGCGGCGGACCGGAGCTCGGCGGCAACGGCGGAGAGAGAAAGCGACGGCGCGAGCTTGATTCCGGCGAGGAGAGAGAGCGGCGGGTGGCGGAAACGGCGGTGGGGAGCTCGGGGAGGGTTTATATAAGGTCGGGAAGGGGAGAAGGCGGCCGGAGGGAGAGGAAACGGGCGCGGGAGGCTCGGCCGCCATTGATGACGCCGGCGAAATTAGGGGAAACGGATCCCGGCCGATTGAATGCGAGAGGGAGAGGGGAAAGTGGGGGAAACGGGGGAGGGAATCACGGGGAGTGATTTCCCCCTCTTTATTGCGCGCGGGGACGGCGGGAGGCGGCGGGATTCGCGGCGGCGGCGGTGCTGGGCGCGGGCGCGGCAGCGGGGCAGCGGGAGGAAGGGGATGACGGGTGGGCCCCACCCGTCAGCGAGGGTGGCGGGCGGGCCCGCCTGTCAGCGGCGCGCGCGCGGGGAGGAGGCCGAGTGGGCCGCGGGGGAGAGGAGAGGGGAAGATGGACCGGGCCGGCCCATTAGGGGAGGGGAGAAAGAGAGAGAGATGGGCCGAATTCGGCCCATCAGAGGGGAGAGGGATTTTAGGGTTTTCTTTTTATAAAACCATTTTTAACTTTGTTTATTTCTTAATAATTATTATTTGTGCTCTGAAAATTCCACTAAAATTTATTTACACATTTTAGGCTTTAAGGAAATATACAAAAATCCTCCAAGCCTTATTTGACTTTTACTTTGCACATTTTAATTTTTGGAGGCTTTCACAGAGATTTTTAATTATTCTAGGCGTAATTTAAAGGATGTATTTTAGGGTCATTTTGGGACGTGACAAAGATGCATTGTACCAACTACTAAAAAGTTGAGTAACTGCGGTATAAAAGGATTTTAAGGTATTGGGCACTTGATCACGCGCACTTTGGCCTAAGCAAAAAGTGCCTAAGTCCCTAAAAGAATGTGACAGGCCACACCTGAAAATATGGGCTGCAGACATATTAGGCCTAGGCCAAAAAATATGCCTTCGACACCCTTTAAAGGATGACGCATGTAACATGCTCCCAAGTAATAAATCTTCCGGGTGATATAAACCAAGTGTAGCTCATATGAATAGCTTCTGATCTGAGTGATTATCCCTTATGGGATACTCCAAAATAGATATAATAATTGAATCCCGACTGGCGCAAGTATTCGGTTGATAACCCTTACGAGGAATAATAAATAGTCCAGTCTTTGAGCATAGAAAATAGACCCATGATCATGAATTCATGTTGCATGTATCCGGAACAAGTCCAAATTGAAGGTATGATACTTGTGTTTGAGCTAGTAAGCCCCTGAGCATATATCTTATCCTTCTGTCGTAGTTACAATGGTCCATTGATGGTAGCTGACGCAGTTGGCATAGAGACAAGACGACAAATATAAAGATAATATTGCCCACCAGAGGTGGCAAAAATATTGGTGGTGGTGAAGATAGTGATACCAATCAAAAGTGATGAAGTTGCACAGCTGTGGAGGCGAAGAAACCAGTCGGCAGCAGTCAGGTTAGCCAGTAATGAAGATGAAGGTGCCCAGCGATAAAATTGTGTAGCCATGGCAGCGAAATAATTAGTCAGTGACAAACAAGGCAGCTGATGAAGAAGATGAAGATGCCCATTAGTGGTGACATAATAAGCCATCCGTGAAGACGAGGATATCAGTCGGTGGCGATGAAAACAAGCCAACGATGAAGACGTAGACGCGCATCAACGACGATGGCGAAATCCTCCAATCATGAAAATGCAGGAAATAGTCGACAACGACAAATACAACCGATGGTAATGATGATTGGCAGCAAAAGAGATGATCAAATATGATGATGAAGTTGCCCATCAATAGCAGTAGAGTAGGCTATACTGAAGAGGCTTGACAGGATGTCAATGAAGATGATGGTATTGTTTATCCAGTCAATAGCAGTGTAGCAGCCAATGATAATGACGAAGACGCTCATCAGCGTTTGTGTAGTAGGTCAACCATGAAGGCGAAATAGCAAGTCGCCAATGACGAAAGCAACCGGAGGCGAAGACGAAGTCACCCATTAGCAACGGCGGAGACGTCAGGGCTGATGAAGTAGAGGTGCAGGTGATGATGTCAGTGGCAATAATCCATCAAATTGAATATGTAGATTAAATCTCAAACTTGAGAAATTTGGAGTAGATTGTGGCGGCATGGAGCATCCAAAATTGCCAGTGTAATAATTGGAGTCGCTGAAGTAAAATGCTGGCTCTGTAGCAAAGACGAAAATAATAACTCCTAGAGTTGACTCGTTGGTTGATTAATTGATTGCTTCAGCTTGTCGAATTTTTGAGAGTCTTGTATTTGTGTAGCCCCCGACTCTTTGATTAGTTGGGAAACAACTGAACATAGAGTCGAAAACTGTAGCTTCTTGTCGTCGAGTAGTCATTGCTTGAGTGAAGATATGTGTTGAGGATGTCCGAGTAGAAATATTGAAGATTGGAACACCACTTGTTGTAGTAAAATAACACGGCATCATATTTGGTGACGTATGCCGAGATGTCGAAACTCTTGTAGTCGTCGTGGTTGGTGAATTAACAAAGCTTGCGAAGTAGAGGCAATAGAGTTTGCCGGTGCCGAAGATAATAAAGATGAAGTCGCTCCACCATGGTGACAAAGCAGTCGGCGACGGAAGAAGTAGAATGACGACGAAAACGCGGAGCCATGGAGGTGAACAAGCTAGTCGGCGTCAGACAAGGCGTCCAGCAATGAAAACGATGATGTCCATCAGTAGTGGTAGCAGCATAAACCAGCCGTAGAGGCAAGGGCACTAGTCAACAGCAGACAAGATGACCAGCGGTGAAGACGATAAGGCCAATCAACACTGGCAGAATCATGCAGCCATGGAAGTGAATAAACCAGTCAGCAGTAGACGTAGACAGCTTGCGTTGAAGGTGATGACGCCTATTTGTGGTGGCGGCGACGTGGCCAGCCGTGAAGACGATAGCACCAGTTGGCGTCATACGAGGTGGCCGGTCGGAGAAGATGTAGACGTCCTACAACGGCGTCATAATAAACCAGCCGTGCAGGCATAGACACCAGTCGGCGACGGCGAAGGCGAGCCGGTCGGTGAAGACGTAGACGCCCAACAACGGCGGCATAATAGGCCAGCCGTGCAGGCGGAGACACCAGTCGGCGGCGGCGAAGGCAAGCCGGTCGGTGAAGACGTAGATGCCCAACAAACGGTGGCATAATAGGCCAGCCGTGCAGGCGGAGACACCAGTCGGCGGTGGCGAAGGCAAGCCAGTCGGCGAAGACGAAGACGCCCAACAACCGCAGTATAATAGGCCAGCCGTTCAGGCGGAGACACCAGTCGGCGGCGGCGAAGGCGAGCCGATCGGTGAAGGCATAGACACCCAACAAACGGCGGCATAATAGACCAGCCGTGCAGGTGGAGACATCAGTCAGCGGCGGCGAAGGCAAGCCGGTCGGTGAAGACGTAGACGCCCAACAAACGGGGGCATAATAGGCCAGCCGTGCAGGCGGAGACACCAGTCGGCGGCGGCGAAGGCAAGCCGGTCGGTGAAGATGTAGACGCCCAACAACGGCGGCATAATAGGCCAGCCGTGCAGGCGGAGACACCAGTCGGCGGCGGCGAAGGCAAGCCGGTCGGTGAAGACGAAGACGCCCAACAACGGCGGTATAATAGGCCAGCCAATCAGGCGGAGACACCAGTCGGCGGCGGCGAAGGCGAGCCGGTCGGTGAAGGCATAGACACCCAACAATCGGCGGCATAACAGGCCAGCCGTGCAGGCGGAGACACCAGTCGGCAGCGGCGAAGGCAAGCCGGTCGGTGAAGACGTAGACGCCCAACAAACGGTGGCATAATAGGCCAGCCGTTGTCACGACCGGAATTAACCCAACAGGCATTCCTTACATGCGTGCATTATTCCTTGTCCCAGGAGGCAAGGTACACCAAAAGTTGATACAATTCAGAGTTTAACAAGCGGAAGCGTAAATAGTTAATTTATTACATGGGCGACGAAGGCCCAGCACACATGAAGACAAACGAAAAACAGCGGAAGACTAGGGCGACGACCACAGGCGCTTGACGGCAGGCACGAGCTAGACACCGAAGCCTTCATCTTCCGGGAACTCCTCTTTTGGGTTTGGGAAAAATTGAGCAAGACTGAGTACAACCACCGTACTCAACAAGATACACCCACAATTGCAGAATAAATGCAAAGGAGTACAAGGGAGTTGTAATATTGGGGGTTAGTTTTTGCAGTAAATAGCATTAAAAGACACTTGGTTGCTCAAAGCAATTTTGTAAATACGATCCTAGAGCTATACAGTATTATTAATCAAGGCCGTGAACCCACACGAACCTGCCTTAACCCAAGGCCTACGATGATTCAGACCGAACTGGCAACCCGACCCTGGGTCCCAGCTCGTCCCAAGCAAACCCAGGCCAACCATTCCATATTTTAGTTGTTAAGCAGGTTTTAAGAATTAAAACACTAACTTGGGTACATTGCTAGGCTTGCCCATAACCGAGGGCGCGGCTATTTGAATAGATTATACTCTGATCAGAGGTGTACATCTTTACCCACAAGACACATCTTCCTCACGTGTAACCACATGCCACATACCAGCACGGTATACAGACGAAAGACGTGACATAGTTCCCAACCCATCCTAGCCATAAAAAAGAGTACCGACCCAGCCCCGCCTACGGCCGGAACCCCCGGGACAGGCAGGTAGGATTGAGCCCCTAGCAGCAGGACACCAGCCCTGTGCCATGACATCTCGACTACCGGGCCGCAGCTCGTGTAGCCTTCATTTGTCCTAGAGATGTCCATCGACCCCCGACTTCGTCCATCTCCATCCGTGTACTTTTGTTTATAACCAGGCTGAGCCACAAACTAAGCCTTACCCACTAGACATGTGGAAGTACGGTAGTGCTTTGCAACAGAGGCCCGAAGACCGGTCCTTATGTGGCCGAGGTGCTACTATCAAAACCATGCACCCCGAGCCCAGCCTAAAACCATTTTGAGGGTTTTGAATAGAGGAGGTGTGAATCCAATTCCACAATTATCCAACCATTCCATGATGTCCAAGTGATATGAATATTCCGAAAGTCTAGAGTTGTAAAACCACCTAATGTTGCCTAATTTAACAGCGAAGCATCTACCTAAATTCATACTAGTGGTACCATGAATAGAGTATCCACTAGTTGGGGTTTTGTTTATTCTAGGGTGAACAAGGTAATAATAACAATAACAATAATAATAAGGTCATAACAAAGGTAAATAGGCATGGCTAAACAAAACAGTGATAACGCGGGTATTTAAATAAAGCGATAATGCATTAATTTAAATCAATATAATTTTATAAACTGGGATTCAATATGTTCAAGGATGATGTGACTTGCCTTGCTCGCTTTCCCAAACGTCGGCTTCAACCTCCACGTAGAGCGGATCTTCCGAAGCTGCAGCGTCTACACGACCAACGGAAACGAAAAAGGCTTTTACTCTAATAAACTCCATATAACAAGCAGGAACAAAGCACAAAAATGGGTTCTTTACTTCTTAAGGAAAAATTAGAGACTTGAACGGTCCAATTCCGAGTTCAAATGGCCAAGATATGGCCATTTGAACTTTATATGCTCTTAATGTGAATATTTGTGAATTTCTTCATTTAAATTTTAATTAAAAATAGGGTTTATTGCGTCAGCCGAGGGGAGGGGGCGCGCGGACCGGGTCCACGGGAGTGGGGCCCACGCGGCAGCCTCACGGTCCACGGTGGACCGGGCGCACCCGGCTCGCACCGGCCGGCGCCGTGGGCCCCACGCATCAGCCGCACCCGAGGGCACGGGCGGCTGACGGCCGGGCCCCACGCGGCAGCCGCACGGCGCGCCGGGAGGCGGCCACGACGGCACGGCCGGCGGGAGGCGGCGCCCGCGCCCCTATGGTCACCGGCGGCGGCCATAGGCATGGCGGAGCGTCGGCCGAGAGAGGGGAAGGGAAGGGGGAAAAGAGACGGCGGTCCACGGCTCACCCCGAGTCGACGGCGACGACAAAGGAGGCGGCCAAAGCGGAGGAAGGCAGCGGCGCGGATCGGGTCGACGGGGACGACGGCGCTCCGGCGGTTGGCGAGCTCGGCGAGGTGGTGGATGGGGTTGGCGGCGATGCGGTGAAGCCGGAGAAGGCGACGCCGAAGCGGGAGACGGTCCCGGCGAGCGGAGAGGACCGGCCGGAGGTCGTCGGCGACGGAGGAGAGAAAGGACGACGGCGCGAGCTCGATTCCGGCGGGGAGAAAGGGCGAGGAGTGGCGGAAACGGACGGGGGAGGTGCGGGGAGGGTTTAAATAGGGTTGGGAGGGGGAGAGGGCGGCCGGAGGGGAAGGAAACCGGCGCGGCGTCCTCGGGCTCCATCAATGGCGCCGGCGAGATTAGCGGGAGCGAATCCGGCCGTTTGAATGCGAGAGAGAGAGGGGAAAATGGGGAGAAAGGGGGAGGGAATCACGGGGAATAATTCCCCCCACTTAATTGTACGCGGGAACGGCCGGAGACGGCTGGATTCGCGGCGGCGGCGGCGCTAGGCGCGGGCGGGGCGGCTGAAGCGGCGAGAGGAAGGGGATGACGGGTTGGCCCCACCCGTCAGCGAGGGTGGCGGGCGGGCCCGCCCGTCAGCGGCGCGCGCGCGGGGAGAGGCCGAATGGGCCGCGGGGAGAGGAGAGAGGGAGGAAGGGAGATGGGCCGAATTCGGCCCATCCGAGGGGAGAGAGATTTTTAGGGTTTTTCTTTTTATAAAATCTTTTCAGCTTTGTTTATTTCTTAAAAATTATTATTTGTGCTCTGAAAATTCCACTAAAATTTATTTACACATTTTAGGCTTTTAGGAAATATACAAAAATCCTCCAAGCCTTATTTGACTTTTACTTTGCACATTTTAATTTTTGGAGGCTTTCACAAGGATTTTTAATTATTCTAGGCGTAATTTAAAGGATATATTTTAGGGTCATTTTGGGACGTGACAAACCTACCCCCCTTAAACGGAATCTCGACCCCGAGATTCGGAAGAACTGGCGAAGAGATCGGGATGGGCTGCCTTCAGATCGTCTTCACGTTCCTAAGTAGCTTCTTCCTCGGCATGGTTGCTCCATTGGACCTTGCAAAAACGGATTACCCGGTTCCTGGTCCTGCGCTCCATGGTATCCAGGATTTTCACTGGTCTCTCCACGTAGGTCAAGTCTTCGCTAACCTCAATCTGCTCCGAATCGGCCTGCTCGGACGGCACTCGAAGACATTTCTTGAGTTGCGACACATGGAACACATCATGCACATTGCCCAAGGATGCGGGCAGCTCCAACTGGTAAGCGACTTCTCCGCGTCGAGCCATGATGCGGAAAGGTCCCACAAACCTAGGTGCGAGCTTCCCTTTCGTCTGGAACCTGTGTACACCCCGCAATGGCGTGACCCGAAGGTACACAAAATCGTCCACTGTGAATTCCAGGTTACGGCGTCGGTTATCTGCATAACTCTTCTGCCGGGACTGTGCCACCTTTAGATTATCCCGAATGGTTCTGACTTTAGCTTCCGCTTCTCTCAGGATATCAGTCCCGAACACTTGGCTTTCCCCGACTTGGTCCCACAATAGTGGTGTTCGGCATTTGCGGCCATACAACGCTTCATAGGGTGCCATTTTTATGCTAGCTTGGTAGCTGTTATTGTAGGAGAACTCGGCATAGGGGAGACTCTTATCCCAGGCCTTCCCAAAATCTAGAACACAGGCACGGAGCATGTCTTCTAGGACCTGATTCAGACGCTCGGTCTGCCCATCGGTTTGCGGGTGATACGCGGTGCTGAAATTTAGTCGGGTACCCAACTCTTCTTGGAGCTTCTTCCAGAAGTGAGAGGTGAATTGGCTTCCCCTATCAGATACAATTTTCTTAGGAACGCCATGGAGACTCACGATCCTAGTGAAGTAGAGTTCAGCTAATTTGTTCCCTCCATAGGTGGTCTTCACAGGAATAAACCGAGCCACCTTGGTTAGTCGATCCACGACTACCCATATAGAATCATATCCGCCTTGGGTTTTTGGAAGTCCGGTGATGAAATCCATCCCAATTTCATCCCATTTCCATTTTGGTACTTGTAATGGTTGGAGAAGTCCGGCCGGTCGTTAGTGCTCTGCTTTGACACGCTGGCACACATCACAAAGGGCCACGAACTCTGCAATTTCCCGCTTCATACTAACCCACCAATATTTCTCTTTCAAGTCCAAGTACATCTTCGTGCAGCCAGGGTGGATGGAATAAGGACTTTCGTGAGCTTCCTGAAGTATCAGCTATTTAAGTTCCTTGTCGTCCGGAACGCATACACGATTTCCGTTCCATAGGGTTCCATGTTCATCTTCTGTGAAACCAGTGGCTTTACCCTGTTTCATATTCTTGAGGATCCCACGCATATCTGGATCATTCTTCTGAGCCTCGCGGATTTGATCGAGCAAGGTAGGCTTGGCTTCCAGCGTAGCCAAGAATCCATGGCTAACGATGCTTAGGTTCAGGGCTTCCAATTGTTGATTAAGCTCCGGTGGAATGCCACGGACATCAAGAGTGTTGCAACGGCTTTTTCGACTCAGCGCGTCTGCGACCACGTTGGCCTTACCAGGGTGATAGTGGATTCCCACATCATAATCCTTGATGAGCTCTAACCATCTTCTCTGCCGAAGATTCAGATCCGACTGAGTGAAGATGTATTTCAAACTCTTATGGTCGGTATATATTTCGCAGCGATTTCCAATGAGATAATGCCGCCAGATTTTTAGAGCATGAACCACAGCGGCCACCTCCAAATCATGGGTAGGGTAGTTGCCTTCATGGGGCCGTAGCTGGCGTGAGGCATAGGCTACCACATGACCTTCCTGCATTAATACGCACCCCAATCCTTGGCGCGAAGCGTCACAATACACCAGGAAGTCCTTGCGAGTATCCGGTAAGATTAACACTGGCGAGGAAACTAGCTTTTATTTGAGAGTTTGGAATGTTTTCTCACATTGCGGGCTCCATACAAATTTTTCTTCCTTCTTCAGCAACTGCGTCATGGGTCTGGCAATTTTGGAGAAATTCTCGATGAATCTTCGGTAGTATCCTGCCAAACCCAAAAAGCTGCGAACCTGAGTGACTGTCTTGGGTTGCTTCCAATCAGTGACGGCGGTCACCGTTTCGGGATCCACAGCAACTCCTTTTGCAGATATCACGTGACCAAAGAACTTGACTTCGGACAACCAGAACTCACACTTGCTGAGCTTGGCATAGAATTGGTGCTCCCGAAGCTTTCCCAACACTAAACGGAGATGCTGCCGATGGTCTTCCTCTAATTGGGAGTACACCAGTATGTCGTCAATAAAGACCACAACAAACTTATCCAGGTATTCCATGAATACTTTGTTCATTAAGTTCATGAAGAAGGCAGGAGCATTGGTCAGACCGAACGACATCACCGTGAATTCATACAGTCCGTATCGCGTGGTGAATGCGGTCTTCGGGATGTCTTCTTCACGGATGCGCAACTGGTGATATCCAGAATGAAGATCAATCTTGGAGAATATAGTGGCACCTTTAAGCTGATCGAACAGATCATCGATCCGGGGAAGAGGGTACTTATTTTTGATAGTGACTTCATTGAGAGCTCTGTAGTCAACACACATCCTCTTTGTCTTGTTCTTCTTCTCCACAAAAATCACGGGTGCCCCCCAGGGGGAAGTGCTCGGCCGTATATACCCCTTTTCTTTCAGCTCTTCCAAAATCTTCTTGACTTCGGCCAATTCATTTGCTGCCATACGGTAGGGTCGCTTGTACAGTGGAGTGGTTCCTGGAGCAAGATCTATCCGGAACTCGATCTCCCGCTTGGGCGGCATACCGGGTAGTTCTTCCGGAAACACATCTCCGAACTCACTAACGATGGGTATTTCTGGCAATCCTAGCTGATGAAGTACTGAACTGCCAGCGGAAGTTGGGGGTGCAAAGAAGACAACCGGTTGACTAGGCCCCCGATATAGAGTGACAGTGCGCCTTGCGCAATCCACTACTCCTTGGAATTGAGCCAACCAATTCATCCCGAGGATCACATCCAAGTTCTTGGTGTCTAGCAGAATCAGATCCGAGGGGAAAGGAATTCCCTGGATTTCTATAGGAACGGCAGGGCTATAATACTTTGTGGTCATAACACCTCCAGGGGTGGTGATGAGCAGAGGGTTCCTAAGCCTTTCTACCCCCAGCTGATTTCTCCCCACGAATGACACAGATATAAATGAGTGGGAAGCTCCAGAGTCGAACAAAATGGTAGCAGGGATGGAATGAATGAGGAACGTACCAACGATGACGTCTGGAGTTGTCAGCACATCCTCGGCAGTCACGTGGTTCACACGGCCCCGAGTGACATCCTTACCACCGTTGTTGGGGCGGGGAGGCGCTTGGCCTTGCTGGCGCCTCCGCTTCGGGCATTTATCCACAAAGTGCCCGGGCTCGAAGCAGTTGAAGCACAGACGCTGTTGACCTTGAGCATCCTTGTGGCCTTGTCCAGGCTGTACGGCCGTTGCAGGAGGGCGGGGTGCACGGGTCCCATGCTGATTCTGCTGCTGTTGCGGCTGTGGGACGCGCACCACGAATTGAGGTCGGGGCGCGGGGCGAGGTTGCTGCTGCTGCTGCTGCTGCTGCGAGGAGGATCCCCCTGGATAGGGATTGGTGTAGCGGATCCTTTGGTTAGCCCCCTGTTGGTTGCGGAAATTCGCCAAGCGACGCTTGTGCGACTCCAATTCCTTGTGCTTGGCTTCCAGGCGGATGCTCTTGTCCACCAGGCGCTGGAAATCGGGGTAGTCTCCGGAGACCAGACGCACGGATAGCTCAGGGTCCATCCCTGCCAGGAACTTCTCCTGCTTCTCCTCATCTTCACGAACATCCTCGGGGGCGTATCGGGCCAAGTTATTGAACTCGTGCAAATACTCCATCACGGAGCGGTTGCCTTGCTTCAACTCCCGAAATTCCTTCTTCTTAAGGGCCATGACTCCAGCGGGCACATGGGTCCTCTGGAAGGCGGCGGTGAAGTGGGCCCAGGTGATAGGCTGTCCCTCTGGCTGCGTAGCCTGGAAGTGGTCCCACCATAGAAATGCGGGTCCCTACAGTTGGTGGGCGGCGAAGATGACTTTCTCCTTATCATTGCATTGTACGGTGTCCAACTTTTTCCCCACGGCGTGTAACCAATCCAAAGCATCCACGGGGTTATGGGAGCTAGAGAAGGTAGGCGGGCGGATGCGGAGGAACTCGGCAAGCTTAGAGTGCTGCGGAGGTGGTGGTGGGGGTAGAGCGTTGTGTTGCGGTGGATTCTGGATGTGGTGGAGGAAAGCAGCCATCATGTTGGCCTGCTGAGTGAGGATTTGGGTGAGGATGGGGTTGGTGTCAGGTGGTGGTTGTGGTGGCGGAGGAGGAGGTGGAGGTGGGCTGCCATGGTTGTTGGGGTTGCTGCCTTCGGGATGGTTGCCTTCGCCGGTAACAGTGCTTCTCCTGGTTGTCACCATCTGAAAACCCCACACACAACCAGCAAACAGAGAGAGCTGACTATTAAAACTAACCACCCACGACTACCATAATTCTTGAATTTATTTCTGCTATTAAATAGGTTCATTAAGGTTCAAGTTGCTTAAGCAAATAAAATAAAGACAGGCTCCGACACAGTTATACCACACACCGGTGTAACCATGCCCCACACGACTCAAGCAGAAAACCAAACGAAAAGAACACACGCGCGAGCCTACTAACTGCCCGTCTACTTCTGCGATGGGCCAGGGCGGAAGGTGAGCAACAACGAATCCTCCGTGCTACCAACGCCAGAGGCTCCCTCCTCCTGAGGAACCGAGGGCGCAGGCTCGGCGCGAGGAGTCTCCACGAAGCAGGTCCACGCCAAGGACTGACGAACAAGCTCAGGCCTGGAGGTACCCTTGCGGGCGGTGATCTTCAAGCTGCGGCAGACGCGGCGGCGCTTGGGGCGGCAGACCTCCCCTTGAGTAATCTTGAGCTGACACAGCTGCGCCTCCACTGCGTCCAAGTCCTTCTTCAGCTGCAAATTCTCCTGACGCAGCTCCAGGATCTTCATGTTGTTCTCGACCAGGCCACGACGCACCATCTGATGGAAGTCGATACGAGCCGCATCGTACGCCTCCACCATGCGCGCCAGGTACGTGATGGTAGCGTCATCCTCCGAGCTAGCATCCCTGAAGGTGGCGTAGTCGCGGGCTCCTCCTCGACGAGGGTGGTAGCGGTAGGGCGAGTGCTGCAACTCATCCGGATAGCGCTGGTGAAGAGTGCCGATGGCGAGGAGCGCGGCGTTCTGGCAAGCGGCGGGGAAAGAATCACCACCCGCGGTGACCGCCAACGAAGTCCTCTCGGGAGAGCCAGTGAGGATCACCGCAGTGACCTCCCAAGCGGCGCGGGGCTCTGTATCGTCACCGTCCTGCTCCGTAAGCTTCTTGCCCTGGTAGTCCACTCCATGCGGATACCCCAGGACGACGCACATGCCCCGCAGCTCCAAAACAAAGCCAGTCAAGTCCAGGCCACGACGGTTGAGGTTGCCGGCCATCTACAAACAAAAGCAAAAGAGAAAAGCAACATTTCAAAGATCAGCTTTTGACGATAAATGAAGCAGCAGGACAGAGAGAGACTAGAGAATTTTCACAAGTAAGAAAGGATTTTTATTTCGAAAATATTGCTAAGGCTTGGGATCTAAGGCTCGTCCTAGGGTCAACCTGGCTCTGATACCAACTTGTCACGACCGGAATTAACCCAACAGGCATTCCTTACGTGCGTGCATTATTCCTTGTCCCAGGAGGCAAGGTACACCAAAAGTTGATACAATTCAGAGTTTAACAAGCGGAAGCGTAAATAGTTAATTTATTACATGGGCGACGAAGGCCCAGCACACATGAAGACAAACGAAAAACAGCGGAAGACTAGGGCGACGACCACAGGCGCTTGACGGTAGGCACGAGCTAGACACCGAAGCCTTCATCTTCCGGGAACTCCTCTTCTGGGTTTGGGAAAAATTGAGCAAGACTGAGTACAACCACCGTACTCAACAAGACACACCCACAATTGCAGAATAAATGCAAAGGAGTACAAGGGTGTTGTAATATTGGGGGTTAGGGTTTGCAGTAAATAGCATTAAAAGACACTTGGTTGCTCAAAGCAATTTTGTAAATACGATCCTAGAGCTATACAGTATTATTAATCAAGGCCGTGAACCCACACGAACCTGCCTTAACCCAAGGCCTACGATGATTCAGACCGAACTGGCAACCCGACCCTGGGTCCCAGCTCGTCCCAAGCCAACCCAGGCCAACCATTCCATATTTTAGTTGTTAAGCAGGTTTTAAGAATTAAAACACTAACTTGGGTACATTGCTAGGCTTGCCCATAACCGAGGGCGCGGCTATTCGAATAGATTATACTCTGATCAGAGGTGTACATCTTTACCCACAAGACACATCTTCCTCACGTGTAACCACGTGCCACATACCAGCACGGTATACAGACGGAAGACGTGACATAGTTCCCAACCCATCCTAGCCATAAACAAGAGTACTGACCCAGCCCCGCCTACGGCCGGAACCCCCGGGACAGGCAGGCAGGATTGAGCCCCTAGCAGCAGGACACCAGCCCTGTGCCATGACATCTCGACTACCGGGCCGCAGCTCGTGTAGCCTTCATTTGTCCTAGAGATGTCCATCGACCCCCGACTTCGTCCATCTCCATCCGTGTACTTTTGTTTATAACCAGGCTGAGCCACAAACTAAGCCTTACCCACTAGACATGTGGAAGTACGGTAGTGCTTTGCAACAGAGGCCCGAAGACCGGTCCTTATGTGGCCGAGGTGCTACTATCAAAACCATGCACCCCGAGCCCAGCCTAAAACCATTTTGAGGGTTTTGAATAGAGGGGGAGGTGTGAATCCAATTCCACAATTATCCAACCATTCCATGATGTCCAAGTGATATGAATATTCCCAAAGTCTAGAGTTGTAAAACCACCTAATGTTGCCTAATTAAACAGCGAAGCATCTACCTAAATTCATACTAGTGGTACCATGAATAGAGTATCCACTAGTTGGGGTTTTGTTTATTCTAGGGTGAACAAGGTAATAATAACAATAACAATAATAATAAGGTCATAACAAAGGTAAATAGGCATGGCTAAACAAAACAGTGATAACGCGGGAATTTAAATAAAGCGATAATGCATTAATTTAAATCAATATAATTTTATAAACTGGGATTCAATATGTTCAAGGATGATGTGACTTGCCTTGCTGGCTTTCCCAAACGTCGGCTTCAACCTCCACGTAGAGCGGATCTTCCGAAGCTGCAGCGTCTACACGACCAACGGAAACGAAAACGGCTTTTACTCTAATAAACTCCATATAACAAGCAGGAACAAAGCACAAAAATGGGTTCTTGACTTCTTAAGGAAAAATTAGAGACTTGAACGGTCCAATTCCGAGTTCAAATGGCCAAGATATGGCCATTTGAACTTTATATGCTCTTAATGTGAATATTTGCGAATTTCTTCATTTAAATTTTAATTAAAAATAGGGTTTATTGCGTCAGCCGAGGGGAGGGGGCGCGCGGACCGGGTCCACGGGAGTGGGGCCCACGCGGCAGCCTCACGGTCCACGGTGGACCGGGCGCACCCGGCTCGCACCGGCCGGCGCCGTGGGCCCCACGCGTCAGCCGCACCCGAGGGCACGGGCGGCTGACGGCCGGGCCCCACGCGGCAGCCGCACGGCGCGCCGGGAGGCGGCCACGACGGCACGGCCGGCGGGAGGCGGCGCCCGCGCCCCTATGGTCGCCGGCGGCGGCCATAGGCACGGCGGAGCGTCGGCCGAGAGAGGGGAAGGGAAGGGGGAAAATAGACGGCGGTCCACGGCTCACCCCGAGTCGACGGCGACAACAAAGGAGGCGGCTGAAGCGGAGGAAGGCGGCGGCGCGGATCGGGTCGACGGGGACGACGGCGCTCCGGCGGTCGGCGAGCTCGGCGAGGTGGTGGACGGGGTCGGCGGCGATGCGGCGAAGCCGGAGAAGGCGACGCCGAAGCGGGAGACGGTCCCGGCGAGCGGAGAGGACCGGCCGGAGGTCGTCGGCGACGGAGGAGAGAAAGGACGACGGCGCGAGCTCGATTCCGGCGGGGAGAAAGGGCGAGGAGTGGCGGAAACGGACGGGGGAGGTGCGGGGAGGGTTTAAATCGGTGAAGACGTAAACGCCCAACAAACGATGGCATAATAGGCCAGCCATGCAGGCGGAGACACCAGTTGGCGGTGGCGAAGGCAAGCCGATCGGTGAAGACGAAGACGCCCATCAACGGCGGCATAATAGGCTAGCCGTTCAGGCAGAGACACTAGTCGGCGGCGGCGAAGGCGAGCTGGTCGGTGAAGACGTAGATGCCCAACAATGGCAGCATAATATGCCAGCCGTGTAGGCGAGACACCAGTCGGCGGCGGCGAAGGCAAGCTGGCGGTGAAGATGTAGACACCCAACAACGGTGGTGTGGCCAACCAACCGTACAGGAGAAAACACCAGTTGACGGCGGACGAAGCGGTCGGTCGGTGAAGAAAACGATGCCCAACAACGGCGGTGTGACCACCCAACCGTATAGGCGAGAACACCTGTCGGCGGCGACGATGGCAAGCCGGTAGTGATGTTCTGACTGATCCATTCTTGTAACATAGGAGATAAGCTTAAAGTCATGAATCCCTTTGATGCATATCTGGATCTGGATCCTGCAGAACAAACATATAGGATGAGTAGTATCTGATGTAAATATAATACTCGATAAAAATTCAAGTATTTTAAAATGTTTATAAATATGTATTTCTCCTCTTGTCAATTTTGATTTCTCCGAGCAGATGACTCCTTATGTTTAAACACTATGCCCGACTAGTCATAGCCCCCACGCATCGGGAGTCGGCTATGGCACTTCCCAGACATGCGTATGAGTGACATGAGTTCGTCATTAATGGAACAAAGTTTCACGAATCGGAATTTACTACTCGGGTACTTTTGCAATTGTTAAGAGCGGAAAATAATTTTATCTTATCTCTATGCTTTTGATTTATTCCGAATAATACTTAGCACCCTATGTTACTCGGTCCATCCAACGAGCCGCCGGATGCTAGGAATCGGCCCAAAGGCAACTATCCATCGACAAACCAAACGGAAAGCATAGGAAGATAGAATTCCATAACTCGATAGGCATTTTTGTACTCAGATTATGTCGCAAGCAATCAAGATAAATATTATGAAAATTATTGAAAAAATATGACATAACATCTGTAGCCCCCAACTCACTAGTCAACGGCGAACCAGTTGATGTACTGAGGCAGAGGAAAAGGAAAATATCATATAAAGAAAATTAATGATGACTTAGCTTTTTGTACTCCCCTCGGTGACGACAAAGGTTGCCAATGTGGGAATGAGGTCGTCCATCAATGGCGACGAAAACACCAGCCATGGAGGTAGCTGAGGCGACCGGCGGCGAAGAAGTAGACGCCCAACAAAGGTGGTGTAACTAACCAACCATATAGGCGAGGACACCAGTCGGCGGCGACGGAGGCAAGCCGGCGGTGAAGTCGTAGACGCCCAACAACAGCAGCATAATAGGCCAGCCGTGTAGGCGGAGACTCTAGTCGGCGGCGACGGAGGAAAGCCGGCGGTGAAGTCGTAGATGCCCAACAACAGCGGCATAATAGGCCAGCCGTGTAGGCGGAGACACCAGTCGGTGGCGACGGAGGCAAGCTGGCGGTGAAGTCGTAGACGCCCAACAACAGCGGCATAATAGGCTAGCCGTGTAGGCGGAGACACCAGTCGGCGGCGACGGAGGCAAGCCGATGGTGAAGTCGTAGATGCCCAACAACAGTGGAATAATAGGCCAGCCGTGTAGGTAGAGACACCAGTCGGCGGCGGCGGAGGCAAGCCGGCGGTGAAGACGTTGTTGCCATCAGCAACGGCGGTGGCGAAGACAAGCCGGCGGAGTAGGCTCGTGGCCGATTGACAGCATAGCGAGACGCCTCGAGTCCACGATCGGCATCAATCGCCCCAGTAGTGCCGCACAATTATATGCAAGTAACAACAACAAAAAATAGTAAAAGATTAATCTGATATTTAGAGATCAATCTAATGAACAACAATAATTTGGAAGGGAAAAATCCTGGTGATGTCGGAGTTTAATGCCCACAAGCAACCAGGAACTCCGTAGAACTTGGGCGACCATGTACATGACGATCAAAACTTGGGTGAAATCGCACGACATCTACTCGCCGGCACAAGTTTATGCATTTAAAAGAAGACCAATAGATTAGACGAGAGCATATACATATATATAAATATATATAACAGCTGTATGTGCATATGTGAAGAAGATTGATCACTGCTTTTGCCATGAACGTATATAAAGCATCTCCCTGTTGGTTGATGTGCTTCAAGTCAGCATGTGTTTTCTTCTGGTAGGCTCGGCAGTGTCCATCAATAGGCACCAGATGTCGTCGGCTCGGTTGGCGTTTAGGGTCACACAAGCATGAGAAAAGTTTCGTCGCTTGAGGACACGGCAGAAAACTTCGCCTCCATCTTAGCCGACCGACCCATGAACACAAAATACCAGGAAGTTATTCTGGAAGTAAAAATCAATCTAAAAATAATAATAGATTGAAACAACAAACCCGGTGATATCGAAAATTGGTTCCATCGCACTTGTTGACGGAAAACTCGACGCACCCCTACCTGGCGCGCCAACTGTCGAAACATGAATTCGGCAATAATAAAAGGGGGTAGCGCACGAGACCTAAAAGTGGATGGATGCGAAGACAAAGGATTTAGACAGGTTCAGGCCCTCTCAATGAGAGGTAATACCCTACTCTTGTTTGGGGATTTGAATCCGTCGGGTGTAATATAGATGTGACGATCTGGTTGTGTGTCATGCCCCCTAGAGGGCCTCCTGCCCACCTTATATTGGATGGGGGGCAGGATTACAAGATAGAAACCTTAACCAATACGGTATCGGTTTCCTAAATCTACTTTACAATCTTATCAAACCAGGACTTTAGGCCGTTCCATAATATACAGGGAAACGTAATACCCAAGTCATGATCCGTTACATATTTCATAGATATAAGTTATCCCCTATAACCAGTCGGATAACCATGCCATGTGGGTATGGGGTACCTATAATCTCCACAAACAGTCAGAGAGTATATCACAGTCCGCATAGGCAGAAACAAGTGCTCAAGTTTTCGACAAACTTGGATCTGTTAATATGCAGATGGGGGAGCTGAAGAAACTGGTTGAAGAGGGAAAGATAAAGTACATTGGACTGTCTGAACTCTGAAGCGTCGGCATCAACAATCAGAAGAGCACACGCAGTGCATCCCATCACAGCTGTCCAGCTTGAGTGGTCTCTGTGGTCAAGAGATGCTGAAGAAGACATAATCCCAACTTGCAGGTCAACATAACAAACAATATATATTAATCTGCCCAGAGTGAATTTTCATAATATTTTCAATTGGACATGTTTCTGAACATTTCAGGGAACTCGGCATTGGAATTGTCGGCTTTTTGTCCAGTGGCCCAAAAATAGTAGGCACAATGTCCGAACAAGATTACCGCAAGGTTTCTTTTGCCCATATATATTTTCTCTCCGTGTTTTTAATAGATGACGCCGTTGACTTTTGTACATATATTTGACTATTCACTTTATTTAAAAATTTTATGTAAATGTATAAGATATAAATAAAATTTTAAGCAAATGTATAAGATATAAATCATGCTTAAATACTTTGTGTGATAAAACAACTCACAACAAAATAAAGTATAATCATGTAATTTTTTTGAATAAGACAAATGAACAAATGTATGATAAAAAGTTAACGGCATCATCTATTAAAAAACGGAGGTAGTATATAACAATCCATTTGACCACCGTCATCTCTCTTAAATCAATCATGACACTATCCAAAATTTGCAAACTCAATGAATGGCCATTTTCTGTTTCTTCCAGGATCTACCAAGATTTCAGCCGGAGAACATGGAGAAGAACACGGTGATCTTCGAGCGTGTGAGCACGATGTCGGCGAGGAAAGGGTTGCACGGCGTCGCAGCTGGTGCTGGCGTGGGTGCATCATCAGGGGAGCGACGTTTGCCCGATCCCGGGCACCAGAACCACCAAGGTGGCCAACTTCGACCAGAACGTGGCGGCGCTGGGCGTGCGCCTCGCGGCGGAGGAGATGGCCGAGCTCGAGTCGTTGGCGGCAGCGGACGTGCTGCGCGGGGACAGGTACCGAGCCAGCTTCCTCACCACCTAGAGGGACTCCGAGACGCCGCCATTGTCGTCCTGGAAGGAATAAGATTGAATGATAACTACACAAGTGTGGCTATGCCTCCATTATCCTTCTTGGCATTGTGCAATATGCACTTGTGTTGTGTGTGTTAATAAATTCTTAATATGAGATGTTCCCTATACAAGGTTTGCTATGGTGTCACACCCTAAAAATCCTAAATATATAAATTGTTGTTTAATTGGAATTATTAGAAATGATTTTAAAAGTCCAGAAGAAAAGATCTAATTTTAAATGATAAATTCCAATATAAAAGTGGGCCAGATAAAATTTTATTAAATACTTTGCTTGATTCTATAGTTCCTAGATTTTTCTGGGATTTATTTGAGCCAAGGAAGTATTTTTAATAAATGGAATTGCATTTCATGAATAATTTTAATTGAAAAAGGTTTTAAAAGTCTTCTTTTGGCTTTGGGCCGAAAGTCGGCCCAAAACCCTTTCTCTCTCTCTCCCCGTCCCAAGTCGGCCCGCAGCCGAGCCGCCGCCCGCGCGCGCGCTCCCGCTCGCTGACAGGTGGGTCCCACCTGTCGGACTCGTCGTCTTTCTCGCGCCGTCGCCCGGCCGAACCCTAGCCGAGCCGCGCCGCCGTCTCCTTCCAAATTATGTCGCCCTTTTCCTTCTCCGGTGAAATCAATAGAGGGGAATTGGTCCCCGAGATCCCCTCTATCTTTTCTCTTTTGGAATCGTCGGCTAAAATCGTTTGGAAAGTGTCGGATTCGATCTCGAATCGGATTCCTCTCTCTCTCCCGAACCCTAACCTTCCATCGCCGTCGCCGGTCGCCGTGGGCCTCCGTCGCCGCCCTCTAGCCCCTATTTAAGGACCCCAGGTGCCTCCTCTCTCCGCCGCCACCCTCGCCTTCGCTCGCCACCGTCTGTAGCGCCCTAGCACTGTGCAGCCGTGCGCCGCCGTCGCCGCCGCAGCTCCAGCCGTGCGCCGCCGTCGCTCCGGTCGTCGTCGCTGCTCGGGGAGGTCACCGTCGTGGTCACCAAGCCGTCGCCGATCCCGTCCGCCCCTCCGTCGTCGCCGTAGACCGTCGGAGCACCGCCGTCGTCGTCAAGCCGATGGTCGCCTGTCACGCCCAGAAATTCCCGAATGGAATTCCAAGCAGAATGTGCATTAAAATCCCCGTCCAGGACCAGCCGGGGTACACAAACGACAATGTTGACATTCAGATCCACGTCTTACAAACATCATAAGAGTCTTACATAAATGCAGCGGAAAAACGAAAGATAACTGGAGCTAATCCTTGACTTGATCTGCAGCGGAAACACCACTCCACAGGCATCCTTGACGGCACGGACGAAGCCTACTCCTCGGAGAAACCACCATCGGACGCATACTCATACTCTGGGGTTGGGGAGAAATAGAGCAAGACTGAGTACTACCCACTGTACTCAGCAAGTCATACCGGAATAGGGGTATGATGCAGGGATTTATCAAGGGATAGCTATAAAGGTTCATTTGCATAATACTGGCATTTATAAACAGGAGTTGAAAGAAGAAAACAGTTGTAATAATTAATCAATATTAATCATTCACTGTCCAACGCTATCCCACGTTGCAACAGGCCCAACCATCCACCTAAACTATCCAATTTCATTGGACTAAACTAGGGTGAAACTAATCACGGTGAATCTGATTGACCGCCCATAACCGCGGGCACGGCTATTCGAATAGTTTTACTCTGATCAGAGGTGTACAACTGTACCCACAAGACACAGCCCCACGACACGTTACCGTGCGCCGACATGCCACCACGACATACCGGAAAGAGGCCGTGACAGGACCCTTCGCATAACCCCCCTCTAACCAAGCACATCACACCTCAGGTTTCACCCCCACTCCTCGCAAGGCAGCGGGCAGTCCCCTCTCGTGCCTAGGTGAATCCGGAAGCGACAAAGGCCGTCGCAGGGCCCGCCCTGCTCCATCACGCCCACCCTTGCCTGGATGCGTCAGCTAGAGGAAAGGTACACTACAAGCCCAGCCGTTGCCCACGCTGGCTTGTGGTAAGCACGATAAATTCTTCCAGGGTTTCCCGCGAACCGGTCCTTAATTGCCATGGATGCGACTAGCAAAACCATGCACCCACAGCCCACCATGAGATTCATTTTAATTAATCAACACCAAAGCGGTGGTACTAATCCAACATTACCATTAGAACCTGCTGTCTATACTTTAATAGGATTTTTCCTCCAATGTGTGCTAGTTGAACTAAGCATGGCTAAGCAATCCCTAGTCCAATCTCTAGTCATGTTCTAACCCAAGCTAACAAAGGAACATGGTACAAAAATAGCATGGCTATGACAATAGGTAAACATCCCCTAGTATTGTTGCAAAGCGATGCAGTATTTGAAAGAAAACATTAGAGCATTTACAATATAGGATCAACATGATCAAGTGACAGGCATGACTTGCCTTGCTCTGCTGCTGGAGGAACCTCGACGACTATCTCGAAGTATGCCGGAGCGTCGGGAGAATCGGAATCTAAGTGACAAACAAAGCAAACGATGCAAACAGGCTATAAGACTACTGAAACAGAGAACAAAACCATTTTTAATGGATTCTACACATTTTTCTTGATTTACTGAGACTTGAACGGGCTTAAACGGAGCACGGATGAATTAGTTATGAATTTTAGAAGATTCACTGTGTTTATTACTATAACAAAAACCCTTAAATCATTTATTGCGCAATAAAACCCAGGGCTGACGTCATCAAGGGGGCGGCACGGCGCCGACAGGCGGGGCCCGCATGTCAGCGGCGCACGGGTGGCCGGTCTACCGTGGACCAGGACCACGCGGGTGGTCCACCGCCGGTCCACGGGACCGACGGCCCGGATTGGCCCGCGGCCGATCGGACGGTGCGGCGGCGGCCTGGCTCGGCTCGGCCCGGCACAAAGCCGGCCGGCCGAGGCAAGGGCGGCGGCGGCGCACGCGACCACCGGCGACGGCAAGCGGCGGCGCAAGGCGGCGGCACAAAGGCGGCGGCGCACGACCGGGGCGGCGGCTCGACCCGGCGGGGCTAGGAGGGAGAGGGAGGGGAATAGAGGAGGAGGGATGCTTCACCGAGAGTGGCCGGCACGGAGGAGGACGACGGCGAACGGCGACAGCGAACCACGGGAGGACAACGGCGGCGGGCGGACGAGCTCCGGGATGCCCTAAGAGAGGAAAAGAGAGAGATTAGGGGGAGGGAGATGAACCACAGCGATCGGAAACCACGGCCGAGGGCGGCGGTGGAGGGGGTGCTCACCGGAGCGCGAGGGGATGCGGGCTCTGGCGACGGACCTCGATGGAGGAGGAGCGGACGGGGTGGCCCTTGACCTTGCGAACCCGACGACGGCGACGGCGCGGCGCGGCGGCGAGTCTAGCGGCGGCTAGCGGCGGCCGGAGTAGCGGGAGCGGCGGCGGCGGATGGATGCGCGGCGCGGGAGCGATGGAGGGCACGAGAGAGTTCGACGAGATGGGGAAAAAGAGAGAGGGGGTGACGGTGGAGCTTAAATAGGGGAGGGGAAACTCGGACGTGGCCGGTAGGGGCGGGATTCGCCGGCCGACGTGGGGAGTGGGGAAGGAGAGAGAGGCGGGATTCGGAATTCGAATCCCGGCCATCTCGGGCGCGAGCGCGAGCGGGAGAGAGGGGGAAGTGGGTGCGGGAGACGCGGCGCATGCGCGGGCGGGGCCGACGTGGCCCGGAGGAGGCGGAGGCATGGGCGCGGCGGCGGTTTCGGCGGCGGTTGCTGACGTGGGCGAGCGGCCGGAGGAAGGGGACGACCCCGACAGGTGGGGCCCACCTGTCGGCGTCCCGGGGAGAGAGGGGAGGGGCGGCTTGGGCCGGCCCACAAGGAGGAGGGCGTGCGCGGCGGCGGGGTGGACTGGGCCGACGGCCCAAGAAGAGGAAAAGGAGGGAAAAGAAAAAGAAAAGGAGGAAAAGATTTTCCCTGGGATTTAAAAATGCATGTGCTCAATTTTAATTGGTTAAAATTATTTCGAGAGCTCTGAAAATTCCGCTAAAAATCTTGTTAGCGAATTTCGACATGTAGAACTCAAGAAAAATTCCACATGCCAATTCCGATTGTTATTTGCATTAATTCATTAAGGTTTACTCTTGCTTTACACTGGTATTTTCTTGAGACCATTTATTACTTCAATTTAGGCTTGGGAAAGAACTTCAGGGTGTGACAAACCTACCCCCCTTAAACGAAATCTCGACCCCGAGATTCGGAGGAGCTGGCGAAGAGGTGCGGATGGGCGGCCTTCAACTCATCTTCCCTTTCCCAGGTTGCTTCCTCCTCTGAATGATGACTCCACTGAATCCGGCAAAACCTGGTGACCTTGTTTCTAGTCCTCCTTTCGCTGGTCTCAAGGATGCGAACTGGCTTCTCCACGTAGGTCAGATCCTCCTGGAGATCGATGTGCTCCGAATCGGCCTGTTCTTCGGGTACCCTCAAGCACTTCTTTTATTGGGATACGTGGAACACGTCATGGATGCCGATCATGTTGGAAGGGAGCTCTAGCTGATAAGCAACTTCTCCCCTTCGTTCCAAGATTTTGTATGGTCCCACGAAGCGTGGTGCCAACTTGCCTTTCGTCGGAAAACGGTGCACTCCCCGGAGCGGAGTAACACGAAGGTACACGTAGTTCCCTGCTTCAAACGTGAGCTCTCGTCGGCGGTTGTCCGCGTAGCTTTTCTGTCGAGACTGGGCAATTCTCAGCCTCTCTTTGACAGTCCTGACTTTCTCTTCTGCTTCCGTTAACACTTCCGTTCCGAACAGTTGACGTTCGCCTGTCTGATCCCAGAAGAGAGGTGTGCGGCATTTCCGGCCGTATAAAGCCTCGAATGGTGCCATTTGAAGACTAGCCTGGTAACTGTTGTTGTAAGAGAACTCCGCATACGGCAAGCTTTTGTCCCAAGCTCCACCAAAATCAAGTGCACAAGCCCTTAACATGTCCTCCAATATTTGATTGACTCGCTCGGTCTGGCCATCGGTCTGCGGATGGTAGGCTGTGCTGAAATTCAACCGGGTTCCCAATTCCTCTTGCAATTTCTGCCAGAACTTTGAAGTGAATTGGCTCCCTCGATCAGATACTATCATTTTGGGTACTCCATGTAGACACATGATTCTCGAGAGGTAGAGCTCTGCCAATTTCTTCCCCGTATACGTGGTATGCACGGGAATGAAATGAGCAACCTTAGTGAGTCGATCCACGACTACCCAGATTGAATCGTGACCCGATGATGTCCGGGGCAGTCCTGTTATGAAGTCCATTCCAATCTCCTCCCATTTCCATTCCGGGATTTGAAGAGGTTGGAGTAAACCTGCTGGTCTTTGATGCTCTGCCTTCACTCGCTGGCAAACGTCGCAGAGTGTGACGAATTCAGCTATTTCCCTTCTCATGCTGACCCACCAAAACTTTTCTTTGAGGTCTTGATACATTTTGGTGCTGCCTGGATGAATTGAGTACTGAGCCTGATGAGCCTCGGTGAGTATCAGATCCTTCAGTTCCTTGTCGTCAGGTACACACAATCTTTCTCCCATCCAGATTGTGCCATGTTCATCCTCAAGAAAGTCCCGGGCTTTTCCCACCCTCATATTCTTTTTCAGTTCAGCTATTTCGGGGTCATTTACTTGAGCTGCTCTGACTTGATCCACGAGCGTAGGCCGTGCTTCCAGAGCGGCTACGAACCCGTGTTCAACAATTCCCACATTGAGACGCTCAAGCTCCTGCTGCAATTCTCCACACATGCCCTCGATGCATAGGGCATTGCAGTAGCTTTTCCTGCTTAGCGCATCTGCCACCACATTGGCTTTACCCGGGTGGTAGTGAATGCTCATATCATAGTCTTTGATTAGTTCCAACCATCTTCGTTGTCGGAGATTTAGGTCCGGTTGGGTGAAGATGTATTTCAGACTCTTGTGGTCCATATATACTTCACAGCGATTGCCAATCAAATAGTGCCTCCAGATCTTCAAAGCATGAACCACTGCTGCCAATTCTAGGTCATGAGTTGGATAATTCCCTTCATGTGGACGCAACTGCCGCGAGGCATACGCGACCACTCTACCTTCCTGCATTAGAACACATCCAAGCCCGTGGCGGGATGCGTCGCAATAGACTTGGAAGTCTTTCATCTGGTCGGGCAGAATCAAAACTGGTGTGGATACTAATTTCTTCTTGAGCTCCTCAAAACTCTTGTCGCACTCGGCTGTCCATTTGAACTTTTCATCTTTCTTAAGCAACTGAGTCATGGGTCGGGCGATCCTAGAAAAGTTTTCAATGAATCGGCGGTAATAACCCGCAAGTCCAAGAAAACTCCGAATCTGCGACACGGTCTTCGGTGGGGTCCATTTGGTAACTGACTCCACGTTCGATGGATCAACTGCCACGCCCTGAGCTGTAATAACGTGACCCAGAAATTTAACTTCCGACAACCAGAAGTCACATTTGCTGAACTTGGCATATAACTGGTGCTCCTTCAACCTCTCGAGTACCAGATGGAGATGTTGCTCATGTTCTTCTTCGGACTTTGAATAGATAAGTATGTCGTCAATGAATACCACAACAAACTTGTCCAGAAATTCCATGAACACTTTGTTCATCAGATTCATGAAGAATGCGGGTGCGTTGGTAAGTCCGAAGGACATAACCGTGCACTCATACAACCCATACCGAGTGGTGAAGGCTGTCTTTGGAATATCCTCTTCCCGAATTCTCAACTGGTGGTAGCCTGATCGCAGGTCTATCTTAGAAAACACTTTAGCTCCTTTCAGCTGATCAAACAAATCATCGATCCGCGGTAAAGGATATTTGTTCTTGATTGTGACCTCATTGAGTGCGCAATAATCAACACACATTCTCTTCGTCTTGTCCTTCTTCTCCACAAAAATGACCGGAGCACCCCAAGGTGAAGTACTTGGTCGAATGTACCCTTTCTGCAGCTGCTCATCAACCTGCTTCTTGACCTCTGCTAGCTCGTTGGCTGCCATCCTGTACGGTCTCTTGTAAATTGGAGCGGTTCCCGGTGCCAAATCAATCCGGAATTCAACCTCTCTCTTGGGTGGCATGGTAGTGAGGTCTTCGGGGAACACTTCTGGGTACTCATAGACTATGGGGATCTCTCCCAATTTCCTCGAATTCTTCTCCTCGGTGACCACTGGGATTTCCACCTCAATCTGATTCAAAGAGACCCCTCGCTTTGGTGAGACTAGTGATTTGTGCACTACTGTTTCTCCCTTCTCGTTGGTCAAGGTGACTGTGCGATTCGCACAATCGATGACTCCCTTGAACTTGGCCAGCCAATCCATCCCAAGAATGACATCTAGGTCTTTAGATTCAAGGAGGATGAGATTGGCTAGAAATGGTGATCTTTGAATCTCTATTAACACTGAAGGGCTAAATTGGACCGAAGTGGAGCTATTCCCTGGGGTATGAACCCGCATTGGTGTGCTAAGTTCTTCTCTGATTAACCCATGCATCCCGACAAACTTCTTTGAAATGAACGAATGCGTTGCACCAGAATCAAAAAGTACTGTTGCAGGGATTGAGTTAACAGGAAACGTACCCAGTACGACCTCTGGTGCTGCTTGTGCCTCTTCCGCAGACGCGTGGTTGACACGGGCCTGGACAAACCTTGGCCCAGCACGCCTAGGCTTCGGGCATTTGTCGGCGAAGTGGCCAAGCTCGCCACAGTTGAAGCAGGCTCCTGGCTTGCCTCCGGTGTCCTTCTTTGGGGGAGTGGGTGCAGCTGGCTGAACTGGCGCCATTGGCGGGCGTGGAGCTGCGCCGCGGTTGTGCTGACCTTGGTTGTGTTGACTGCCACTGCTGCCTAGGTGGAAGTTGCTTGGGTTGTAAGGGCGGTGCTGGCGGACAATCATGGTGGTAAGCCCACCTTGCTGTCCGGGAGTGAAGCGCGGCCTCTGGTGACTTCCCTGATGTGCTCGGAACTGAGCGGCCTTCCTCTTCCTGTCCATCTTGTTGTGTTGATCCTCCTGACGAATTGCCTTGTCAACCAACCTCTCAAAGTCGGCGTAATCACCAGATATCAACTGGTTGGTTAGCTCATCATCCAGACCTGCTAGGAATTTCTCCTGCTTCTCGGCGTCAGTACGGACATCCTCCGGTGCATATCGCGCGAGGCGATTGAACTCATGGAGATACTCCGTCACCGTCCTGTTGCCAACTGTTTCAACTTATCTTGCAAACTTGGTTTACTTTATTTATTTACCTTTTACTTTGATTTTCTAACTTTATTCAAATTAACCAAAAAACTTGTGCTATTAATTGGACAAATGCCTTAACTCCCTCCTTTCACTTGTCATTAGATGCCGCGCTACAAGCCTGAGTACTTGTTTGGTACTGAAGGATTTGTCCAGGAGTTACGTATGATGTCCTTTGCCATAGGATTTGGGACTGCCCCTTTGTATGCCCAGATTCCTCATGATCGTAATGAAGAGAAGTGCCGTGTCAAAGTCACCTTGAACAGTAATCGTGAAGATATCCCATCGGTGATGTTCGAGGCTAGAGGGGGAAACTATATTCATGCATGTCAAGAGGTAGCAAGGATCGCCATAGGAGAGCTCCGCGATCGCTACAGTGATCAGTTGGCCGACACTGAGTATCGCTACCATCCTCGCCAACCCGAGGGAAGTGACCGTGGCAGCTACCTTGAACCTGAGGGGATTGAGAATGATGCTACCACAAGGCATTTGGTTGAGATGCTTTTGGCTATGGATGAGACCCGCGCGGAGATTGTGTTAGCAGCTCAAGATCGTGAAGACTGGAATCGTGGTAAGATTTGCAAGCTAGAGGACAAGGTGGATCGTTTGGAGAAGGAACTAGCCGCATTGAAGGGAGAAGCACCACCACAGAAGGCCAGGGTTCATCTTACCGCAAGGAAGAGAGCTCTATTTGTCCCTCGCTACCAGTTGGCGCCAAAGGTTCGTGTGGTGGAGAAAGAAGCTACCCCAGCCCCAGCGGATCCTCCGGTCGTCAATGTAAGTGATGATGATGAAGAAGAATCCAAGCGCACCCATTCAAAGGTCGAGTGGGGGCCAACTCAAGATGATGGAGACGTGCCGAATGAGCCTTCAATCAACTCCAATGCCCGGAAGACCTAGAACGCCTTGTCAAGCCATTGCCTTAGATCGTTGTGATAGTTTGTTTGTTTAAGTTTGATTGTGTGTGTGGGTCTAGCATGTGATTTACATCATGGGTGGGATGTAAAGGCATGCGTTTGTTTGCTTTCGAGTGTTAGGTAGTTGGTGAGTTTAGTGGCGTGAGAGTCTTCAGTTTTTTAATAATGGAACTCAGTTAAGATCAATAAAAGTTAATTTAATAAAATTAATTTCCTGTCCTAAGTAGTTTCTCCCCGGTTTCTCTTCTTGTGCTCCTGTCCATGCCAGATGGTGCTCACTCGCAGCGTTGGGAATGGTCCCAACAACAACAACAACAGCAACCACAACAACAACAACAATGGAGAGAATCCCACGCTTGCCCAAGTCCTGGCTCAACAGGCACAGCTTATGAACATGATGATGCAGCAACTCCAAAATCAGCAGAACCAGGGAAACAACCATTCACCTCCCCAGAACAAGTTAGCAGAATTTCTTCGCGTGAGGCCGCCTACTTTCTCTAGCACCACTAATCCTGTTGAAGCTGGTGATTGGCTGCACGCCATAGAGAAGAAGTTGGACTTGCTTCAATGCACTGATCAGGAGAAGGTCTCATTTGCATCACACCAACTGCATGGCCCTGCATCTGAGTGGTGGGATAATTTCCGCCTCAACAGGACCACGGCTGAACCTATCTCTTGGCTTGAATTCACCGCTGCTTTCCGGAAAACGCACATCCCATCGGGAGTGGTGTCTCTCAAGAAGAAGGAGTTCAGGTCGCTCACTCAGGGATCCCGCACTGTCACCGAGTATCTGCATGAATTTAATCGTTTGGCTCGTTATGCTCCGGAAGATGTGCGCAATGATGAAGAGCGTCAAGAGAAGTTCCTGGAAGGACTGAACGATGAGCTTTCTTACCCATTAATGATTGGGGATTATCATGATTTCCAGAAGTTAGTGGATAAGGCTATTCGCTAGGAGGACAAGTACAACCGCATGGAGCAGAAGAAACGCCGGATTGCTCATTTCAAGGCACAGCAGGGGAATAGTCAGAGGCCGCGTCTTACTTTGGGACCCCAGTCAATGTCACAGGGAGGTTCTTCATCTGTTGTTCGTCCGCAGCGTCAGTTCTTCAACAACAATGCTGGCAATAACAACCGCAATCAAGTTCCACGCCCTGTTGCAGCTCCGACACAGCAACAGCCTGCAAAGAGGGAGCAAGGCAGCAAGCCCGGAGTATGCTTCAACTGTGGAGACCCAGGCCATTACTCTGACAAGTGTCCGAAGCCCCGCCGCGTGAAGGTTGTCCCTGCTCAGAACAACTCCTCCGCACCAGCAGCCAAGGCTCGTGTCAACCATGTTGCTGCTTCAGAAGCTCAAGATGCTCCAGATGTGATTTTGGGTACGTTCCCCGTTAACTCAGTTCCTGCAACAGTGCTTTTCGATTCTGGTGCTACGCATTCATTTTTATCTATGAGTTTTGCTGGAAATCATGGGATGGAGGTTGAAGATCTTAGACGTCCTTTGATGGTTAGTACCCCGAGTAATCAAGCACTCTCATCACAACGTAGCCCCTCTGTCAGAATAGAGATCCAAGGTGTACCCTTTCTGGCCAACCTTATTCTGTTAGAATCCAAAGACCTTGATGTCATCCTAGGGATGGACTGGTTAGCCAGATATAAAGGTGTGATAGATTGTGCCAATAGAAAAGTAACTCTCACCAGCAATGACGGTCAAGTCGTAACTGTTCATGCACTGCCTTCTGAGACTTTAAAGTCAAGTCTGAACCAAATAACTTTGGAAGAGATTCCTATAGTACGAGAGTACCCCGATGTGTTCCCTGATGATTTACCTGGTATGCCGCCTAAAAGGGATATAGAATTCAGAATAGATCTGGTACCAGAAACAACTCCGATCCATAAACGACCCTATAGAATGGCAGCCAATGAATTAGCAGAAGTCAAAAGGCAAGTAGATGATTTGCTTCAGAAAGGATACATCAGACCGAGTTCATCTCCATGGGGAGCTCCAGTTATTTTTGTGGAAAAGAAAGATCATACCTAGAGGATGTGTGTGGACTATCGTGCTCTTAATGATGTGACTATCAAGAATAAGTACCCACTGCCCAGAATTGATGATTTGTTTGATCAACTTAAGGGTGCTACCGTTTTCTCCAAGATAGATCTCCGATCAGGGTATCACCAGTTGAGGATCAAAGAGGAAGATATACCTAAGACGGCTTTTACCACTAGGTATGGATTGTTCGAATGTACTTGTAACACCCTGAAAATTCAAGATAATAAAAATCACTAAAATTTTGAACTTTTTAAAAAAACTCTTGCATCATGCTGGATGTTATGGTTGCTTTTGCTTGCCAAACTATAAATTGTCACAATGGAAAATTAAACTAAAGTTATACAACTAAGCAATAATTATAATAATATGATATTTATTATGAACCCCGTAAATATTTACGCACAAGAAAACAAAGCCAGACAAAGGGAATGTTAATTACTAATTTAATTTATGGATCAAATATTGAATACTTGAACCATGTAATGCGTGCCGTGAAATATAAACACTTAGGAAATGATAATCGTTCAAATAAAGGGAACTCTATCTATAAAATAGTTTTACTGGGAATAATTAATTAGATGTTACATAATTTGTATTGAACCACGAATATTAAATTATAAGGATCCATATGGAGGTAAAACCAATTTTAAAAGAACAAGGTTAGCTCATGCATTAGATTTAGATAGAATAATTTGTTCACACAAAATAATGATCACATCGTTACCAGGATCCCATCTATAAAAGAGTGTTTTGCTGGAATATTTAAATCAATATTTAACGCAACCATCTTCGCATAAAATTCACTTACATAAATAAATAGAGTGTATAATATCACTGCCTCTGTAATTGTCTCATTAGGAAATTACAAAGACTATAATAAATACGAGTATTAGGTAATGGACAACATTAACTTTAAATAAAATTCACATTGGAACACTTAATAATGCCACTCAAATGCGTTGGTGAAAATATAAATTTAAATAGCTATTATTCTCAATTTTTAAAACCAACCAAAATCCAAAAATTCCTTTTTATGCACTGCAGTCACTGTTCATTGCACGCCATCTGCTCGATCTGGTCCTAGCCCGCGCGCCATCATATCGTCCTCGAGCCCCGCGCGCCATCATGTCGTCCTTGAGCCCCGCGCGCCATCATGTCGCCCTCGAGCCCCGCGCGCCATCATATCGTCCTCGAGCCCCGCGCGCCATCATGTCGTCCTTGAGCCCCGCGCGCCATCATGTCGCCCTCGAGCCCCGCGCGCCATCATGTCGCCCTCGAGCCCCGCGCGCCATCATGTCGTCCTCGAGCCCCGTGCGCCGTCCTTCGCGTCGACCATTAAGCCACCCTTCCCACACCCTATAAATACCCCCTCCCATCTCCCTTCCTCCCCACACCCTCTTGGCTGCCATCACAAGGCCCCAAGAGCCCCAGAGCTCGTCCTCCCCTCTCAGCCACTTCTCCTCCCTTCTACTCATTTCGTCGAACACCTTGTGGGCGTGCTGCATCTTCTTCTCTACTCCACAGCCGCGACATCGAACTTCGTCGTTCCTCCATCCCTCGGTAAGTCCTCGCTCCTCTGGCCTCTCCTAGTTCCGTAGAAACTAGAGCCCCCTTTAATTTCGCCAATTAGCAACCGAAGCCGTGCCGGTTCGGCCGCCGTTCCACCGCCGGCGAGCTCACCGTGGACAAGCCATCCCGGAGCTCCTCCTCTCCATCTAACTAGCAAAATGGAATCCCCATACGCCGTAGATGCTCAAGCCCTGACCAATTTGGTCCGAAACCCTCCCTTTTTGCCATAGCCACTTGCAGCCCGAGCTCAGCCATGGCAGCCCTGCCGCGCCGCTCGCCTCCACGTCGGCACGCGCCGTGGTCGCCGGAGGAAGCTCGCCGGAGCCTCGCCGCACCCTCCCCGGCCGCCGCCGTGCCAGTCTCGCGCCGTCCCGGCTGCGCCTGGCCACGCTGAGCCACGCGCGCCGCGCCTCTGCTCGTCGCGAGCGAGAGGAAGAAGACGATGGGAAAAGAAAGAAGAGAGAGAAAAACCGTGTGGGGCCCGCTCCCTATTTTTTCTCTAACAAAAATAATTCGATAGAAAATATAATAAAACCCCTGACTCCACCCGTCAGTGACTCTGAGCTGTGGATAGGTTTCGGATTAAAATAAATCATTTATGAATAGTAGCTTTTTACAATTTCTCGGATTAATTCGAATTTGGATCTTTACGCTAGCATTTCTTATTCGTTTTAACTCCGATTCGAGTGAAACTTGAACCTAAATTCATCTAAATTCATAAGCTTTCCAATGGTAAACAATTCACTATTTAATAAAATATATTTATAATTATAAATTAATTAATATCAAATGATTAGATAATAGTTAACCTAAATAGTGTGCCAATAAATAAAAATGGATATTGTACAGTAGAATAATTATCTTTAATATGTTTTGTCACTGTAGCAATCACATAAATTAATTATAATCAATGTTTGAAATTAATGGATATATAGGAAAATATTAGTGCCATTTATTAATCTATGTCCAAATATAATCAAAACCCATGACTTATTAGTTATTTAAAAGTTAGCCTTATAATTTGTAGGTAAGTAAAATATGGATACACATAGATCGGTCCTAAGCTTGTTTATGGCAAATAATAACAGAGCTAGTGTGGTTAAATCACCTATATGAAATTAATCAATGACATATCCCATATAATAGCATATAGTAGGAGAGGTGAGCAACCCTTAGTTAACCAAGCAGTAAATAGCAACTATTCAAATAAATGATTCAATATATATATTAAGATATTGTGCACACACATATATTGTACATCCCATTGTAGTTATATAGTATCGTATTAATTTGCTTGTTGCATATATTAATTTAGAGGGAGTGTATGACAAACATGAATATTAGATAAATACTAGTTATACATCTTGTCCTCGTATAATTACAGATCAACTGTAAATTTGGATTATTCATTGTAAAATTATGTGATGGGATAATCCGTAACCATAATATGATTAACCTAAACAATTCTAACATACAAAGCATGGGTAATTGTTAACCTTTTATAATTTATTTTGACAAGTAAAATATGTACATAATTAAAATAAAGCCTCCATTAATAAAATAATAATACAAATGATTCACAGTAATTATTTGACCGATCCAAAATCCATCCAGCAACAGAACCTCTAGTGTATAACCGTTCTATTTAGATAGATGCATGTGTAAGCATAATCCTTCCTTAGCCATTAGCTAGACTGAACCACCATGACAACAGAAAGACTAAGAAACCTTAGCTCTTAGCATGTTGGAATCCATTAGCAAGCGCGAATAATATGAGCAACCTTAGGTTCGACCTCAACAAATATATTTTGTTTGTGCATATTTGATTGTTGCTTGAATATTGGCTTTTCTCGCGTATTCTAGACTGTGTATCGGTTAGTCGTGAGGCAACGTATGTAGCTTCCAGGAGGTGAAGGTTGATCAAGATTATATCAAGAATAAGGACTACTCTGAGCAGGCAAGTCATCACTATTCGTTGAACATGTTGATCCCAATTGCGAAATTATTTTGTTTACAAATAAAATTGCATGCAATGATAAACATCCTACTTGTGATTATGCCATGCCTTGATTATTGTTTACCCTTAAAATCCTTGTAACCATGTTTACGTATGAGTCCCTAGTCAATTATGACAATTGCTTAGAAATGCTATTTTAGAATCATGCATACTCATATTTATCAAATATTATATGCTTGGGCAATTACCTTTGGGAAGGTAATTGAGATGCGGCATGTGGAGACATGAGCGCCACATTGCCATGATGTTGATGACATGATTTGTGAAAGAAAAAAAAAATAAAAACTAAACAACTGTTTTCGACTGGGGCGGCTGGAGGATTTGGGTGGTGTCCGGAAAAGGCTAGTGTCGTCCCCGGTCAATTAAGGACCGAGCCATGAAGTTAAGCATGAAACGACCCCCGTACAACCGCACTTCTCGTATGGGTATAGACCTAGCAGAGTAGATAGCTGAGCGGAGGCAGTATCCATGCGTAGTGGTCTTCTTTTAGGTGTGTGATGTGGCAAGCAGTCTGCTGGCGGATGCCCGGTTCGGATGGCCAGGTGGATGGCGGATGCCCGTTCCGGATGGTCAGAGGCTGGCTTGGCAATACTACATGAGGATACCCATAAGAGAACAATCATGATGGACTGGGTTCAACGACAAGAAGCAACGTAGGAGTGTGTGTTTTTCCATTCCCGGGAGCGCCAGAACTCCTCTCACTGCTAGAAACGTATGACGCCTAGAGTGCATGAGGACTAAAGTTCATGGAGCGGGTACTGCCAATGCGAGGTTATCAAAAGGCTTTGCCGTGACGCGTCTCATGTGTTGGGACGAGGCTCATGTGTTGGGCAGTCGCGGAGTGCGGGTAAAGTGTACATCCACTGCAGTGTGAGTAACCAAATCTATTCGAATAGCCGTGCTCGCGGTTATTGAGCACCGGGACGTGTATTACACTTGGCTAGACTCTAAATTCTTAACTTGTGTGGGATGGGTTATTGCATGATGATTTTTATGCTGATGGAGCCACTTCCTGAGAGGAGGGAAGGTGGACGTCCTCAGAAAACCATGACGACTCAATGGCGGGAAGCTATCCTTGGGATCACAATGGATGGTGGACAGAACCGTCGTTGTTTAATGTGAATACTGGTACTAAAATTTGATCAGTCTATGCTAGGTCTTAGGCTTGTGAAAAGAATTACAAAACTTGCTTTGTGCAAAAGAACCATAGCCATCCTTTGAATACCCCTATCATGTGCATTGTTGCTGTGGTGGCTTGCTGAGTACGGTTGGTACTCACCCTTGCTATTTATATATCTTTTAGGAGAGTGTTGAAGAGAAGCCCTTGTCGGTACGCTTGCGTATCCAACAAGATGATCGGAGTGCGGTCTTGTTCTAGGTCTCGTTCCCCAGTCGACTGCCTGTGGCATGTTAACCGGGCCCTTATATTATTTTGTCTTCCGCTGTTGTTCTCTGATAGTTGTTGGCCTACCTGGCCCTAATGTAAGTATTTAACTCTTTTAGCCTGAATTCATTCGTGATATGTTGTGATCCAACTATGTATGTGTGTACCAACTACTGATCCAGGGATTGGTACGGATAAATACAGAAGATTTCCGATTTCCAAAATCGGGGGTCTACAGGGTTGGTATCAGAGCCTATCGACTGTAGGACGAGACCCTAGATAGAATGGCCGCTAGTTTAAGGACCCTATATTTTACAATGATATTTTTAAATGCAAAAAAAAAAGGTTGTGAAAACATTCAAATGTTGTTTCTCATCTTACCTCTCTTCAAAAATATCTGATTCCGATACGCCAAAAAGAAAAAAAAAATATTTTTGATACCTTGCATCTCAACCCTTCCTTTGACAAGGCGATTTTACCACTTGATTTGTGATTGAAAAATATTGGTTCTATATTCTCATCCACATTTCAAAATTATAGAATAAGAACCGAAAGCAATTAAGACGCTATGGGAATATTATTGGTTGTGCCGAAACCTCATCCTCGAAAGTAGACGATTGCATCATGTTATATGAAAAACAAAGTAAAAAAAAAAAGAGAGAAAAGATCAGAAATTAACTCATCAATCATGATAACTCATTATTGTTAGTACTAGTTTCCTCTAGTCACACACTCGTATAGTAGAAGTGAAGTCTCGACTAAGCCGTTAGTGACCATAGAAGCTCTACCTGTGACATGGGAGTTCATAAAGAACAATAAAGAGAAAAGAAACAAACTGCGTATCTATGAGAAAGCCCGGCAAGAATGCTAAGTTGTTTCCATAAACATACAAGGATCTGAAGATTATGGATCAAAAAGGAACATAAGATGGTGTGCATATATGGAAATTTAATAAAAGGAACCATGTTTTCGATAAGAGTACATGGACGAAGGATGAAAGAGATTTGAATTTATTGGATTTTAGCTTTAGGGTTGCTTCAAAATTCCAAGGACAAGTCAAACTTATATGGATTTAATCCCCTTAAAACTTTGTTTTATGAGTTGTCTTTAGAAAATATTGAAAAACAAATGAATTTTTGCATTTTGAAATATAGTCTTACAAAGAAAAAAATTGCTTCAAAAAGAAAGGAAATGTTTGTTTCAAACTATGTAATTGCAAAATTGTCCCCAAAGCCGCTCTGAAATTATATTAAATTTTGGGAATGGTCAAAATTAGCTTGAAAAGAAAATTTTCTCTGAAAATTATTTGTGAAATTTTGATTCCAAATAATGTGTTGCAAAATTTTCCAAAATAGAACTTCATTCAAAACCAAGTTTTGAGAGCATGTCTTCGAAAAACATCCTTTCAAAAGGTTTTCCAAGTTGAATTTCAATAACTATTTGCCTAAAGCTTTGCTAAAAAAAAAAGAGAGAAAAAAAAAGGGGATTGCGAAACCTTTCCAAATGCTTTGTGAAAACCCGTTTCTAAGTGATTATTTCCATATGAAAATGTTGCACTTTCTGAAAAAAGTTCAGAAAAAAAAGGGGGTTTCATGAGTTTTCTTTTGAGGTGTTCAAAAGTATTGTTGTTTCAACTATGAACCATGCATGCAAACTATATGGTATCTTGGCCCTATTGGCAATAGTTTTCTTTTGCGAAATAAAATCAAATGTTGTTTTGAAAGAAAAAATTGATTACAAAAGTTTTTAGTTGTCATGTTGCTTTTTGTTAAACATATGTATGATTATACAAAATCTTGCTTGAAAAATCTATTTTCAAATTATATTTGGTGAGAAAATGCATCTCTTGAAAATTTTAAATGTTTTGCAAACATCACTTCGAAAGGATATTTGTGCAAAATCATTTTGATGAATAATAAAAAAAAAATCTACTTTGTGAACGCAAAAGCATATCTTCTTTTAAATTGCTTTCAAAATTTCTTATTTTAAGGGGGGTAGCCTATGTGGAGAAACCTCAAGAGAATCAAATAACTTGTGAAAATATGGATAAGGAACACAACATATCAAGTTCTATTCACCCTTGTACAAGGAATTTTGAGTATATTCAGCACCGTATGACAGTAAATCGTCGACAAGATTTATAATGTGTTAAGAATAACCTACCACGGGACGTTAGGACATGGAACAACTAACGCCGAGAAACAAGAATTTCTTCGACTCTCAATAACTGCAGAATATGGAGATAAGCCAATCCACGCTACTACCTGAATATCCTTCCCAAACTTCCCGTGTCCAAGAACGGGTTCAATCCCCACAAAAGCCGGAAGACTACACCCTCGGTCTAAACCACCCAAAGCAATACCCTACAAATGAGAGCTATCAACTGATTACGACAAGACGGAAGGCAAATGTCACATGTTTTGGTTGTGGGGAGAAAGGACATTATGCCAATAAATACCCCCAAAGAAGGTTGAGAGTTGGACCGAGAAGGAATTTGCCTTGGCACCCAATATGCAATATAAGACCAGGAATATTACCAACACCAGTGCCCTGTTCAGGGAATCCAAAACTTCCGTATCAACCATTTCCTAGACAAAGAACTACACAGCATTGGTGGAAAGAAGAACGGAAAAGAAAAGCGTCATCACTAATAACATATGCTGAACTTGATCTCAGTAAAATGGGAATAGAAATCGGTGATTTGCCTGAAGAAGTTGAAGAGCTACAACTATGGCAACGAAAGAGAGATGGCTGTTGTTTTTCTTGTGGACAATTTGGACATTATGCGATAGGCTGTACTCAAGACACCAATGAAGAACAAGAAACACTGCCTTCACAGATCAGCCCGGAAGAGGATAGAGTTCCAGACCCATCCAAAGAAGTTTCGAAGATTAAGGCATGTAGTCGTTGCGGGGAGATAGGACACTACGGTAGTAATTGCGTTACTCAATGCCCCTACTGTGACGAAGACCATACAAACGGAGAATGCCCTACAACGAAGATCACGTGCTTCCTTTGCGGAAAGATGGACCATGTGCCACAAGACTGTCAACTAAGTCCGTTGCTGACCAAGACGGCGGAAGTACAAAGAGGTACAAAGATATACCTAAGACGGCTTTTACCACTAGGTATGGATTGTTCGAATGTACTTGTAACACCCTGAAAATTCAAGATAATAAAAATCACTAAAATTTTGAACTTTTTAAAAAAACTCTTGCATCATGCTGGATGTTATGGTTGCTTTTGCTTGCCAAACTATAAATTGTCACAATGGAAAATTAAACTAAAGTTATACAACTAAGCAATAATTATAATAATATGATATTTATTATGAACCCCGTAAATATTTACGCACAAGAAAACAAAGCCAGACAAAGGGAATGTTAATTACTAATTTAATTTATGGATCAAATATTGAATACTTGAACCATGTAATGCGTGCCGTGAAATATAAACACTTAGGAAATGATAATCGTTCAAATAAAGGGAACTCTATCTATAAAATAGTTTTACTGGGAATAATTAATTAGATGTTACATAATTTGTATTGAACCACGAATATTAAATTATAAGGATCCATATGGAGGTAAAACCAATTTTAAAAGAACAAGGTTAGCTCATGCATTAGATTTAGATAGAATAATTTGTTCACACAAAATAATGATCACATCGTTACCAGGATCCCATCTATAAAAGAGTGTTTTGCTGGAATATTTAAATCAATATTTAACGCAACCATCTTCGCATAAAATTCACTTACATAAATAAATAGAGTGTATAATATCACTGCCTCTGTAATTGTCTCATTAGGAAATTACAGAGACTATAATAAATACGAGTATTAGGTAATGGACAACATTAACTTTAAATAAAATTCACATTGGAACACTTAATAATGCCACTCAAATGCGTTGGTGAAAATATAAATTTAAATAGCTATTATTCTCAATTTTTAAAACCAACCAAAATCCAAAAATTCCTTTTTATGCACTGCCGTCACTGTTCATTGCACGCCATCTGCTCGATCTGGTCCTAGCCCGCGCGCCATCATATCGTCCTCGAGCCCCGCGCGCCATCATGTCGTCCTTGAGCCCCGCGCGCCATCATGTCGCCCTCGAGCCCCGCGCGCCATCATATCGTCCTCGAGCCCCGCGCGCCATCATGTCGTCCTTGAGCCCCGCGCGCCATCATGTCGCCCTCGAGCCCCGCGCGCCATCATGTCGCCCTCGAGCCCCGCGCGCCATCATGTCGTCCTCGAGCCCCGTGCGCCGTCCGTCGCGTCGACCATTAAGCCACCCTTCCCACACCCTATAAATACCCCCTCCCATCTCCCTTCCTCCCCACACCCTCTTGGCTGCCATCACAAGGCCCCAAGAGCCCCAGAGCTCGTCCTCCCCTCTCAGCCACTTCTCCTCCCTTCTACTCATTTCGTCGAACACCTTGTGGGCGTGCTGCATCTTCTTCTCTACTCCACAGCCGCGACATCGAACTTCGTCGTTCCTCCATCCCTCGGTAAGTCCTCGCTCCTCTGGCCTCTCCTAGTTCCGTAGAAACTAGAGCCCCCTTTAATTTCGCCAATTAGCAACCGAAGCCGTGCCGGTTCGGCCGCCGTTCCACCGCCGGCGAGCTCACCGTGGACAAGCCATCCCGGAGCTCCTCCTCTCCATCTAACTAGCAAAATGGAATCCCCATACGCCGTAGATGCTCAAGCCCTGACCAATTTGGTCCGAAACCCTCCCTTTTTGCCATAGCCACTTGCAGCCCGAGCTCAGCCATGGCAGCCCTGCCGCGCCGCTCGCCTCCACGTCGGCACGCGCCGTGGTCGCCGGAGGAAGCTCGCCGGAGCCTCGCCGCACCCTCCCCGGCCGCCGCCGTGCCAGTCTCGCGCCGTCCCGGCTGCGCCTGGCCACGCTGAGCCACGCGCGCCGCGCCTCTGCTCGTCGCGAGCGAGAGGAAGAAGACGATGGGAAAAGAAAGAAGAGAGAGAAAAACCGTGTGGGGCCCGCTCCCTATTTTTTCTCTAACAAAAATAATTCGATAGAAAATATAATAAAACCCCTGACTCCACCCGTCAGTGACTCTGAGCTGTGGATAGGTTTCGGATTAAAATAAATCATTTATGAATAGTAGCTTTTTACAATTTCTCGGATTAATTCGAATTTGGATCTTTACGCTAGAATTTCTTATTCGTTTTAACTCCGATTCGAGTGAAACTTGAACCTAAATTCATCTAAATTCATAAGCTTTCCAATGGTAAACAATTCACTATTTAATAAAATATATTTATAATTATAAATTAATTAATATCAAATGATTAGATAATAGTTAACCTAAATAGTGTGCCAATAAATAAAAATGGATATTGTACAGTAGAATAATTATCTTTAATATGTTTTGTCACTGTAGCAATCACATAAATTAATTATAATCAATGTTTGAAATTAATGGATATATAGGAAAATATTAGTGCCATTTATTAATCTATGTCCAAATATAATCAAAACCCATGACTTATTAGTTATTTAAAAGTTAGCCTTATAATTTGTAGGTAAGTAAAATATGGATACACATAGATCGGTCCTAAGCTTGTTTATGGCAAATAATAACAGAGCTAGTGTGGTTAAATCACCTATATGAAATTAATCAATGACATATCCCATATAATAGCATATAGTAGGAGAGGTGAGCAACCCTTAGTTAACCAAGCAGTAAATAGCAACTATTCAAATAAATGATTCAATATATATATTAAGATATTGTGCACACACATATATTGTACATCCCATTGTAGTTATATAGTATCGTATTAATTTGCTTGTTGCATATATTAATTTAGAGGGAGTGTATGACAAACATGAATATTAGATAAATACTAGTTATACATCTTGTCCTCGTATAATTACAGATCAACTGTAAATTTGGATTATTCATTGTAAAATTATGTGATGGGATAATCCGTAACCATAATATGATTAACCTAAACAATTCTAACATACAAAGCATGGGTAATTGTTAACCTTTTATAATTTATTTTGACAAGTAAAATATGTACATAATTAAAATAAAGCCTCCATTAATAAAATAATAATACAAATGATTCACAGTAATTATTTGACCGATCCAAAATCCATCCGGCAACAGAACCTCTAGTGTATAACCGTTCTATTTAGATAGATGCATGTGTAAGCATAATCCTTCCTTAGCCATTAGCTAGACTGAACCACCATGACAACAGAAAGACTAAGAAACCTTAGCTCTTAGCATGTTGGAATCCATTAGCAAGCGCGAATAATATGAGCAACCTTAGGTTCGACCTCAACAAATATATTTTGTTTGTGCATATTTGATTGTTGCTTGAATATTGGCTTTTCTCGCGTATTCTAGACTGTGTATCGGTTAGTCGTGAGGCAACGTATGTAGCTTCCAGGAGGTGAAGGTTGATCAAGATTATATCAAGAATAAGGACTACTCTGAGCAGGCAAGTCATCACTATTCGTTGAACATGTTGATCCCAATTGCGAAATTATTTTGTTTACAAATAAAATTGCATGCAATGATAAACATCCTACTTGTGATTATGCCATGCCTTGATTATTGTTTACCCTTAAAATCCTTGTAACCATGTTTACGTATGAGTCCCTAGTCAATTATGACAATTGCTTAGAAATGCTATTTTAGAATCATGCATACTCATATTTATCAAATATTATATGCTTGGGCAATTACCTTTGGGAAGGTAATTGAGATGCGGCATGTGGAGACATGAGCGCCACATTGCCATGATGTTGATGACATGATTTGTGAAAGAAAAAAAAAATAAAAACTAAACAACTGTTTTCGACTGGGGCGGCTGGAGGATTTGGGTGGTGTCCGGAAAAGGCTAGTGTCGTCCCCGGTCAATTAAGGACCGAGCCATGAAGTTAAGCATGAAACGACCCCCGTACAACCGCACTTCTCGTATGGGTATAGACCTAGCGGAGTAGATAGCTGAGCGGAGGCAGTATCCATGCGTAGTGGTCTTCTTTTAGGTGTGTGATGTGGCAAGCAGTCTGCTGGCGGATGCCCGGTTCGGATGGCCAGGTGGATGGCGGATGCCCGTTCCGGATGGTCAGAGGCTGGCTTGGCAATACTACATGAGGATACCCATAAGAGAACAATCATGATGGACTGGGTTCAACGACAAGAAGCAACGTAGGAGTGTGTGTTTTTCCATTCCCGGGAGCGCCAGAACTCCTCTCACTGCTAGAAACGTATGACGCCTAGAGTGCATGAGGACTAAAGTTCATGGAGCGGGTACTGCCAATGCGAGGTTATCAAAAGGCTTTGCCGTGACGCGTCTCATGTGTTGGGACGAGGCTCATGTGTTGGGCAGTCGCGGAGTGCGGGTAAAGTGTACATCCACTGCAGTGTGAGTAACCAAATCTATTCGAATAGCCGTGCTCGCGGTTATTGAGCACCGGGACGTGTATTACACTTGGCTAGACTCTAAATTCTTAACTTGTGTGGGATGGGTTATTGCATGATGATTTTTATGCTGATGGAGCCACTTCCTGAGAGGAGGGAAGGTGGACGTCCTCAGAAAACCATGACGACTCAATGGCGGGAAGCTATCCTTGGGATCACAATGGATGGTGGACAGAACCGTCGTTGTTTAATGTGAATACTGGTACTAAAATTTGATCAGTCTATGCTAGGTCTTAGGCTTGTGAAAAGAATTACAAAACTTGCTTTGTGCAAAAGAACCATAGCCATCCTTTGAATACCCCTATCATGTGCATTGTTGCTGTGGTGGCTTGCTGAGTACGGTTGGTACTCACCCTTGCTATTTATATATCTTTTAGGAGAGTGTTGAAGAGAAGCCCTTGTCGGTACGCTTGCGTATCCAACAAGATGATCGGAGTGCGGTCTTGTTCTAGGTCTCGTTCCCCAGTCGACTGCCTGTGGCATGTTAACCGGGCCCTTATATTATTTTGTCTTCCGCTGTTGTTCTCTGATAGTTGTTGGCCTACCTGGCCCTAATGTAAGTATTTAACTCTTTTAGCCTGAATTCATTCGTGATATGTTGTGATCCAACTATGTATGTGTGTACCAACTACTGATCCAGGGATTGGTACGGATAAATACAGAAGATTTCCGATTTCCAAAATCGGGGGTCTACAGTACTGTTATGTCTTTTGGACTTACCAATGCCCCGCTTTCTTCATGAACTTGATGAATAAGGTGTTTATGGAATACCTAGACAAGTTCGTGGTAGTCTTTATTGATGACATTCTCATTTATTCCCGAACCAAAGAAGAGCATGAAGAGCATCTTCGTCTTGCACTAGAGAAGTTGCGAGGACATCAACTGTATGCCAAGTTTAGCAAGTGTGAATTCTGGTTGTCTGAAGTGAAGTTCCTTGGTCACGTCATCTCAGCAAGAGGAGTTGCCGTTGATCCTAGTAATGTGGAATCCGTAACCAACTGGAAACAACCAAAGACAGTTTCAGAGATTCGCAGTTTCCTAGGTCTCGCAGGTTATTACCAGAGGTTTATAGAGAATTTCTCCAAGATTGCTAAGCCCATGACACGACTGCTTCAGAAAGATGTGAAGTACAAGTGGTCAGAAGAATGTGAGCAGAGTTTTCAAGAGTTGAAAAGACGCTTAATATCAGCTCCCATTTTGATTTTGCCTGATCCAAAGAAGGGTTTCCAAGTGTATTGCGATGCATCTAAGCTTGGGTTAGGTTGTGTTCTGATGCAAGATGGGAAGGTGGTTGCCTATGCATCTCGTCAGTTACGTCCGCATGAGAAGAACTACCCTACTCATGATCTCGAGTTAGCTGCAGTGGTTCATGCGTTGAAGATTTGGCGTCACTATCTTTTCGGTACTCGTACGGAGGTGTATACGGATCACAAAAGTTTGAAGTATATCTTTACCCAACCGGATCTGAACATGAGACAGCGGAGATGGTTGGAACTAATTAAGGATTATGACATTGGAATTCATTATCACCCGGGAAAGGCTAATGTTGTAGCAGATGCTCTTAGCAGGAAAGGCTATTGCAATGCTACGGAAGGACGACAGTTGCCATTGGAGTTATGCAAGGAATTTGAAAGATTAAATTTGGGAATTGTCAGTAGAGGATTCGTTGCAGCCTTAGAAGCGAAACCCACTCTAATTGATCAAGTTAGAGAAGCTCAAATTAATGATCCTGATATTCATGAGATCAAGAAGAATATGAGAAGAGGAAAAGCTATCGGTTTCTTGGAAGATGAGCAAGGGACTGTATGGTTGGGTGAGAGGATCTGTGTCCCAGACAACAAAGATTTAAAAGATGCAATTCTGAAAGAAGCTCATGATACTTTATACTCCATTCACCCTGGTAGTACCAAGATGTACCAAGATCTCAAGGAAGGATTTTGGTGGGCAAGTATGAAGCGTGAGATAGCGGAATATGTAGCTGTATGTCATGTATGTCAGCGAGTCAAGGCAGAACATCAGTAACCCGCCGGTTTGCTGCAGCCTTTGAAGATACCAGAATGGAAGTGGGAGGAAATCGGTATGGATTTCATCACTGGTCTACCAAGAACGTCATCAGGTCATGACTCTATTTGGGTGATAGTCGATAGACTTACCAAAGTGGCTCATTTCATCCCAGTAAAGACAACATATTCTGGAAGTCGTTTGGCGGAATTGTATATGGCAAGGATTGTGTGTTTGCATGGTGTTCCTAAGAAAATAGTGTCTGATCGAGGTAGTCAGTTCACCTCAAAGTTTTGGAAGAAGCTTCAGGAAGAGATGGGTTCTAAGCTAAACTTCAGTACTGCTTATCATCCGCAGACAGACGGACAAACCGAAAGGGTAAATCAGATTTTGGAAGACATGTTGAGAGCTTGTGCTTTAGACTTCGGTGGAAGTTGGGATAAGAATCTGCCTTACGCGGAATTCTCGTACAACAACAGTTATCAAGCTAGTCTTCAAATGGCTCCTTACGAAGCACTGTATGGTCAGAAGTGCCGCACTCCGCTTTTGTGGGATCAAACGGGAGAACGTCAGGTTTTTGGGACTGATATCCTAAGGGAAGTAGAAGAGAAGGTAAAGATCATTCAAGAAAGATTGCGTGTGGCTCAGTCTCGCCATAAGAGTTATGCCGACAATCGCCGCAGAGATTTGAGTTTTGAAGAAGGAGATCATGTGTACCTTCGTGTCACGCCTCTTCGAGGGGTTCATCGTTTTCGCACCAAAGGAAAATTGGCACCGCGTTTTGTGGGACCTTATAAGATTGTCAGTCGAAGAGGTGAGGTTGCTTATGAGTTGGAGTTACCTCAATCATTGGCAGGAGTCCATGATGTGTTCCATGTGTCACAGTTGAAAAAGTGTTTAAGGGTACCCACTGAAGAAGCTAATCTTGAACAGATAGAAGTCCAAGAGGATCTGACATATGTTGAGAAGCCAATCCGTATCTTGGAAACAAACGAGAGAAGAACCAGGAATAGAGTTATCCGTTTTTGCAAAGTCCAATGGAGTAATCACTGGGAAGAAGAATCAACTTGGGAACGAGAAGATGAATTAAAGTCAGCTCATCCGCATCTGTTCGCCAGTTCTTCCGAATCTCGAGGACGAGATTCTGTTTAAGGGGTAGGTTTGTCACACCCTAAAAATCCTAAATATATAAATTGTTGTTTAATTGGAATTATTAGAAATGATTTTAAAAGTCCAGAAGAAAAGATCTAATTTTAAATGATAAATTCCAATATAAAAGTGGGCCAGATAAAATTTTATTAAATACTTTGCTTGATTCTATAGTTCCTAAATTTTTCTGGGATTTATTTGAGCCGAAGAAGTATTTTTAATAAATGGAATTGCATTTCATGAATAATTTTAATTGAAAAGGTTTTAAAAGTCTTCTTTTGGCTTTGGGTGAAACCCTTTCTCTCTCTCTCCCCGGCCCAAGTCGGCCCGCAGCCGAGCCGCCGCCCGCGCGCGCGCGCTCCCGCTAGCTGACAGGTGGGTCCCACCTGTCGGACTCGTCGTCTTCCTCGCGCCGTCGCCCGGCCGAACCCTAGCCGAGCCGCGCCGCCGTCTCCTTCCAAATTCCGTCGCCCCTTTCTTTCTCCGGTGAAATCAATAGAGGGGAATTGGTCCCTGAGATCCCCTCTATCTTTTCTCTTTTGGAATCGTCGGCTAAAATCGTTTGGAAAGTGTCGGATTCGATCTCGAATCGGATTCCTCTCTCTCTCCCGAACCCTAACCTTCCATCGCCGTCGCCGGTCGCCGTGGGCCTCCGTCGCCGCCCTCTAGCCCCTATGTAAGGACCCCCGGTGCCTCCTCTCTCCGCCGCCACCCTCGCCTTCGCTCGCCGCCGTCTGTAGCGCCCTAGCACTGTGCAGCCGTGCGCCGCCGTCACCGCCGCAGCTCCAGCCGTGCGCCGCCGTCGCTCCGGTCATCGTCGCTGCTCGGGGAGGTCACCGTCGTGGTCACCAAGCCGTCGCCGATCCCGTCCGCCCCTCCGTCGTCGCCGTAGACCGTCGGAGCACCGCCGTCGTCGTCAAGCCGAAGGTAGCCGCCGCTCTTCCTCGTCGCCGTCGCCGTCCGGTTGCCGTCCGCCGTCGTTTGGGTCACCGGTGAGTTCGTCTCGACGCCCGCATCGCGTAGATGCCCTCCGTTTGCGCCGCCGCGCTGTCATTCGCCGGCGAGCATGCGCCGTCCGAGCCGTCGCCGGTGATGACGTCACCGCTGACGCCATCGTCGCCGTGTCCCATGAACCGCCGTAGACCACTTGGATCTCGGCCGTCCGTTTTGGATAGGATCGATCTCGGCCGTTCGTTTCCGTAGACCGCAGCTGTGCACCCGGTCCACCGCGAACCCTAGCTGATGACGCAATAATCCTCTTTTCCTTTTCAAAAATAATTCATTATTGCGTCATAATTCAATTAAAATCCATATAAATGTTTTAATTCGATTTAATCTTTGAAAATCCATAACTAATTCATCTTAGCTCGGATTTAGTTGGTTCAAGTCTCTAAATTTTTCTAAAATTGAGATCTACATGTTAAAAATATCCACATGTACTGTTCATGCTTGTTTATGTACTGTTTTGGTGTTTTTGCTCTTTTCTGTTTAGATTCCGACGTTCCCGGAGAGTCCGTTTTCGCAGGAGAAGAATTTGAAGAGTTCCAAAGTCAGCAAGGCAAGTCACACAGATCCCAAACAACCCTTTGAGCATGTTGATCCCATTTAAAGCTATTGTTTCTATTCAACTACTGCATTTATTTTTGAATATCATTGGGTGGAAATAACCTATTGCCTTGTCATAGCCCTTTTGCTATTGATTCCCTATCTTTGTCACTTGGTTAATAATTTGATTAGCTAGAATATTATATGGTTTTAGCTAATGTGAATAGGATGCTTAGCCGTGCTTAGAGACACTAGCTCATATAAATGGGATAAGTTATGATCCACTACTATTTAATGATGGCTTAATGATAGCTCACGATGGTCAATCGTGAGTGGTTAATTAATTAAATTGTCAACTAAAACTTGATAATGGTGGGTTGTGAGCACATGGTTTTGATGGTCGTGCTCATGACAATTAAGGACCGGTTCACGAGTTTCGGTTGTGAAACATTAACCGTGCCAACCACAAGCCAGTGTGGGCAACGGCTTTACCTTTTATATAGCATGGTTCATTGCGGAGCACCAGACTGAGAAGTGGCGGAGATAAGCCCACGGGGGTCGCTGGGGAGTCCATGCCTTGTTTATAAGGGGGTGATTATGATCCAGGAACGGTGCGCTATGGTGGATTGTGTTGTGCGAGGGGTACTGTCACAACTCCTTTCCGAGGTACCGTGGTGGTATTGAGGCACATGGTGACATATTGTGGGGCTGTGTCTTGTGGGTACAGTGGTACACCTCTGGCCAGAGTAAAACTATTCGAATAGCCGTGCCCGCGGTTATGGGCGGGTCTAACAGTGTCTTTCGTGATTAGTCTTACACTCCTCACCATAATAAAAGATGCTATAACTGGTAATAGTTTGATTAGCTCCTGGTTTGGAATGGTACATTCCTGGTTTGGAGATAGATCTGTACAGCCGGGTATGGTTGTTCAGGATGGTTGGGCCTGTGCAGCATGGGTATGTTGTACAATGTTGATTAATATTGATGATTAATTGCACTACTGTTTTACAATTCTTAAATGTTTGCCAAATGCTGCTTTTGCAAATGAGCCCTATATTATGCCATCCTTTGTTATCCCGTGCACTTGCATATTTGCTGCGTGGCTTGCTGAGTATGTCATATACTCACCTTGCAATCATTCATCAGAGGAGGAGTTCTACAGTGATGCTGATGGTGTGGAGGATTAGGTGTAGCCCTGGTCAAGCTGCCTGTGGAGTGGAGTCGCCTGCGCCGTTTATCTTATTTTTTCCGCTGCTTAGATCTTTATTGATTGAGAGGAACTATCTACCTCTGTAATGATATTTTATTCGCTTATTAATTAGAATAATAATTGTACTCTATTGTCAATTTGTTATTATGTGCCTCGGCTGATTCCTGGACGAGGGTTTACACACATGTAAGCGTTTGGAATTTTGGATAGAAATTCCAGGCGTGACATATGGTCCAACAGATAGTACCTCAAGGTACCAGATGAAATCGAACAGTCGAATTAATGGGGGCACGATTGGAAACGAACTCTCAAGCCCTCTCCCTCGCACAAATGAGCACTTGTATATCGATGCCTTTCAATCTTCTCGTCCTCGCGTGCCCGCATCGACACCGTAATCTCTAGCTAGCCCTGCCTGCGAACAAATTCTTGATACGATGCTGGCCACTTGTCTGCTCCTGCGAGGTACCAAAGTTTTGATGGGCGGTAAAAAAAAAACTCTCCCCATATAGTTTGATAGTGTAAACTCTTTTATTTGACGGTATGTAATTACAGTTCTCCATCTTACCTCTGCCAGAGATTTTATAGCTTATAATAAAACCCCGTTGTTCAAAAATTTGGGGTTTGAGAGTTGTGCTAAAATTTCTATTAATTATTTGGTTCCATAAACATAATGCAGAGATCAGCAGAAAAAAAAAAGGAGAGTGTGCTAATTGGTACACAGTTATACTTCTTTTAGATCAAATCATGCATTGATCTACTAAATACATGCACGGTTACCAAATAATTAACAACCAGAATTCCTATTTGGACTTTTGATTGGAAATTAAGCATAAACATTCATAGTATTTTGAGTACATATGTTTTGAATTTGAAGCAGAAGAAAACAGTGTTTTGAAATTATGTGTTTCTGTAGTAACAGGATTCTATTATAATTGGTGACAAAGTAATTTCAGTTATTTCTAGTATACTCACCATATTGCGTGCTTGGTGAGCTCGGCGTCACCACGGACATTTCCATGCCTACTTAATTTCATTGACGCTGCTTCAGTGTAAGACTAATCTATCTGCTCATCCATATTGCTCAGAAGTGCATTTGAAATCCCCCCACAAATTTTTGATGCAAAATTTGTTGTATTCAAGCCTAGAGCTGGGACATGGGCTGTGCATTCTGGGGCCGAGGCAGGCCCAAGGAAGGCAGCCCGGCACAACGAAAAACACTATAGCCTCAGGCCGATTTGAACCTAGCCGGGCAGTTGGGCCGTGCCTGTGCCTGAAAATTTGGCACGATGGCTGTCATGTTAAAGTCCTATTTTGGCTCCACTATGATCTGGAATCATAGTTATGAGGATCAGACCATACGTCAAACCGTTGAAGCCCTCGATTTAGTGTTCGCTCAGTCTGACCGGTTGGACCACTCGTTCAACACGACTCAAATATACTAGTACTAATGGCCGTCCTTGATATTTTTTTTGTCTGAACTCTAATGAAAGAATTGCTTTCGCCCACACGTTTCCTACTAATAACACGAGGGGGAATGTGTTTTTCTTTTGCTGTAGGGATGTGGAAGGATCTACTTGCAAAAAGAAGTTTCATGAAGGACCACAAGAAGATTCCACCGATGCAACAATCCAACGGTTCGCATCATCTGGAGTGAAGATCTGACGACCTTTGTTTTTTCAGTGACGTGGACATGGTAACTTTGCAATAAATGATTCTTCTTTCACTTATTTAGATTAGCGATTTCAATTAAATTGTCAACTGATACATAGCTCAGTGGTGTAAGACAACACCTGGGCCCTAAGGTCAGGGGGTTCGAACAACACGGCAAGCACCACAAAGGGTAACAATTATGAGGCGTTTGTCGTCTATATACATAAAGAGAGCAGGGTGTCATGGGTCTACTTGTCAGTGCTATGCAATGAGGCTAAATAGCATGTCCACGTAGCCATGTATTCAATAAGGCAGTAAATGAAATGAATTGAATTTGATTCCTCTCCAGTTGTTCTTCTTCTTCCTTTGTCCCCTTCTATTCTGCACTAGATTCCCCAGTCTCTTTCCATATTATATTGAGTTCTCATTGTATTCGATCTTGTGGTAGTTTGTGTGATTCGATCTCTCACGAATTTGGGTCATAACAATTGGTATCAGAGCCATTCCAATCCATCGTCTCTTGGTCTGAGCAGTAGATCCAAGCAAGGTTGGTGTTTATCCTTAGCGCCGTGATTCTGTTCCACGGTTTGAGCAGCGAGAAGATGAGTGAAGACGGTGGTTGTCATGCTCATGGAGACGGTCACCATTGACTCACTCGATAAGCAAAGAAAGGAGGCCATGTATGCTCGAATTTTGGTGAAGCTTTGAAAAGTTAGATGTCAATTTGGACCATACCCTCGGTTGTGCATCCTCTTCCCCAGCCGGTCTCCGATGTAAATTAATGTTTCACCAGCATCCTCGGATATCACCAGTAATGTGAATGGTTGCAGCAGAAAGAAAGATTGAAAAGATTCAGAGAGAATATGATTTAGGGGGGCAACGTAGATATTTCACGTCATCCGTTCACACTGGGACACCTAAGAAAACATATGCAAATTTTTGTGCTGCTAAGTGAAAAAGGATGGTCAAGTCCTAGTCTAATGTAAAACTATGGTGAAAAAATCTAGTCCATTGTGCAATTTACTCTATTTTTAATGATAACGATATAGACCATGTCCAGATTTATATACAAAACTGAACTTATTTTAGGACGGAGATAGAATTACATAAGCATTATGTCAGCACATAGATTGCTGCATTGTTGATAGCTCAGTTCTAGAGGGGGACAGGATTCACAAACATATCCCCAACAATCTCCTGAATATACCTGGAAAATGTATATGCATCTTTCTTCTTATCGTAAAAGAATGGCACTGATACGGCCAAGTTCAAAAGTCGTTGCACCACAGGGAACTGCTGGTGATGATCACAACGAACCTGATTCAGGGTTCTCCATTCACTTTCAATCATTGATTCGATCTTGTCTAAGGCAACTTCGCTTGTAACCTTGTTCTCATTCATATAGCACTCTACAGTGTTTGCGGCATCTCCTTTGTTCTTTCTTCCAGACTGCATGAGTGTGAAAAAAATGTATGTTACTTCCTCTAATTTACAATATATATTTAGCTTTTCTTCTCAAATTTTGTTTCAATATTATATGCTGCAGGAATTAGCTAGTTATATACAAATAACATTTCAACTCTCCACTAAGAATTTAGTAATGTAAAGTGATAAAGTAGCTGAACCGCATTCAGCATCCAATTCCTGCGTGCATATTTAGGTTGTGTTCCATAAACTAGGTTGGGAACTTCTCCAAGTGTATGTAAAACAAGGGACTTATTAACACACAATTAATTAACGATTAGCTATTAAAAACTTGAAAAAAATAATTTTTAAAGCAACTTTTATATAGGTTTTTTTTTAAAAAAAGCACCACTCAACAATTCACGAAACATGAGCATGGAAAATAAGAGAGTATAAGTTGGGATCTCTAGTTCCGAACACAGCCTTACATATCTAAACACAATTAATCGGGGAAGTACATGGAATTAATGCTCTTAAATTTTTTTTCCAAAACAGTACAATTGAAGTCTATACCTTGAATGCAGCAATGTCGTTCATGAAACGCATAATCTTTGCACAAGCTATAACGGCACTTGTGCGTCCTGTTGCCAATTCAAATGATTCCTTCGTTACTGCATCACCCCGGCCAACTGTAGCAGTCACACATAGTACTGCCACACTAATGGATAGGGTTGACAAAGCAACCCGCTCCTTGAATCCTGGCTTGTAATTTTGATGCAACCATTCAAATTCTTGCAGGTAATATGTGGATAGATTTTGGAACTGCACCCATGCAAATCAAATTAGCCAAAAAAAACTAGTTAGCTACATCATTATAATTATTTTACCGCACTACTACCATACTCATCAAACAAAGACATACTCCACCCGGTTCCAATAATTATCATTTTGGGCAAGTTATACATAGTTAAAGTTTAACTTCGTCGAGTTATTTATGGGTGAGTGGACGGTGTCTCCCCCCTCCTCCACTTGACTATCCTTGTGCGCTGCCGTTTGCTTTCGAGGTCGACCAACTGTAAGGAGAGCATGTGCCGGCCACCCCCTTCCCCACATCCTCGGCGGTCACCACCCACCGGCTATCTGATTGAGCTAGCCAGCTAGCCATCTTTGGAGGTGAGCGTTGTTTCAATGTATCCACGCTAATGTCAGGTTGATGCATCTATTTTACTTTAAACTAACCAGTTTGCTTGTTGCCAAAGCCAGTCTATTGTGAAATGCTAAGATGGGATCCTTGTCTGTAATTTTCTTTCGAATGCTTTTTGTCTACTATATTAAGTAAGGTGCTTGAATGCTGAGAGGTTGTGACTTCATAGTTTCCTATTGTAGAAAAAAGCCATGTCCTTCCCTTGGTTTCTTCTAATATTGTTATGATTAAAAAACAACATATTTAGATCGATGTATATACTTAAAGTCTCTAGCTAGTTCATTATTTTGCGTGTATCTTCAGTCCCTGTCCATCTTGTTAAGGATATGTAGTTCGTGTGTCAGTGAAGGATATATATTTTGTGCAAAGCCCGCTGGAATACGATTAGATTAAGTATAAGCTATGGGTTAATTGTGCTTCCTGCTAGCTAGATTGATATGGCAGATAATTCCATTTAAGCTATTGGGCTAAATAATATATAAATTTCATAAATAGTATAGAACATTAAAGCATGATAATAGCAGCCATATGATTAATCAGTTATTTATATCCTTGGAATTGTTAGACTGACAGTTACTTACATGTATTCAATATTATGCTGTTTGTAGTATCCTCATGAACCACAACTTTTTAAGCATATAGCAGGATCTTATTGATCAGCTTACAATATTGTGTGTCTCCTATACCTTGATATATTTTTACCATAATCTGTAGTATTCTCAAGGCAAGTAAAGAGGAGAAAATAGATAGAGATAAAAATGCATCGAAAAGGGATAAGATATCTGCATTCATTGTCTCATCTAGCTTGGAATATTGCTGCCGGAGGACATGTAGTACCATAACTTGTAACTTATAGTGGTGAATAAAAGATTCTTGTTGATGCGAATTGGCATGTACGTGTATTGGTTATATAACTTACAGGATTGAAGTTTGCTTAAAATTTGATGCTGAGTTGTTGTGCATGCCTATCTGTAGCTTTATCACTTATGTATCAGTAAAAAAAAAAAGAGTTCATTTGCATATTTTGTTGAAAAAGTTATGTTCAATAATCCATATGGATATGTGGATTGAATTGTTGGGGGGGGGGGGGGGCGGGAGGTTGTCTTGGAGCCATTTTATTTTATGGTGCCACATGATCTTTTTTCCTGACGGCAGCACGTCACAATATGGTGCCACATGATCTTTTTTCCTGACGGCAGCACGTCACAATTTAGGCGACAAAACCCGATGCCAATGGAATTTTTCTGTGTTAAACACATAGGGAAACCCACAGGAAAATATAATTTCTCCGTTTTTATTTTTCTATCGGCAATTCTTGTCAGTTCCCTTAAAAATACAATTTCTACGGATAAACCCTATTTTTCTGACAATTTTTGATCCGTAGGGTTGGCACAAGTCTGTAAGTGCATAGAAGTCTACGTGTGTACAGTATGAAATGAGAAGTTTAGTCCTACCATGCTAATTTTGGGAGGGTTACACAAGTTTACGTATCTAGTTGTCCAAGTTCTAGCAACACTTACTAAACATTTTACATAAAGTGAGGATGAAAAAGCACGTGTGTTATCGTTTAGGCATGGTTTAACAAATTCATGTTGAGCATACAGCTATAAGTATTGGTACCTGGATTATTACGATTTTCTATCAGTAATAGATGTTCAATATGGTTTCAAAATTTTAGGCTTGGTGGTGAAAAGTTAGCCCTAGATTCTATCCCAAAATTTTCTCATTAGTGATTTAAACAAAAGATTTCAGAGATAGAATTTTGGGAACTGTTGGTGATGCTCTTATATTGAATATATAATAAATGTGGATAGTTTATTCCAATAGATGACAAATTTCATTGGTGCACACGATCTTTTCTTGGTATATATCGATAACATACAGTAAGAAGAATCCATTAACGATCAATGCATAATATGAAGATTTAAACAAATACAGGAAATAAAAGTGGAAAGATGGAGTACATATATAACTGGTATACCTCTTTTTTCATGCAGGTCACCCGGTATTTGTCACTGGCCTCTACTTGAGCTTCAGTCTCCCTGAAGTAATTCAGCAGTGCACGGTAGAACTTTTTCATGTACTCTGGTAGTAATGAGATAGCACTTTCATCCCATCTGTCCAATAGGCCAATTGGGAATTTTTATGAAATTACTTAATTAGGCAAGTGTAAATAAATCTTGCCGAAAAAGATAGTTTGACAGGGATGTATCGCGTTGAAACCACAAATAAATGAATGAAATACTTTGTAAATTATGCTCAAATGGACACGCCATGTACCAGTGACGAATAAAGTGGTTTGATGATGTTTAATATATCTCGAATGAAAGACTTGTTAACATTGTGTGAAACGTGTGACCATAATTAATTGAGATGTATAGTGATCGATAAATTCGATGGTAACTGTACAACAAATTTATTTAGTTAGAGGATCAACATGGTTTTGCAGTTGTGCTTTACTCAGATTAATTGTTTAGGTGCATTAAACATCAAAAGGTAAAATAAACAATTTCTTTTTTATTTGCTCTAAGTAGCTCGGGTTCATGGAAATTGTTGGTTCATATCATGCTGGCAGCAACAGCTCGGTAACAAGAATACTGATGCCAGCTACCTTTGGTGGTTGTAGCTAGCTCTACCTCCAGTTGCACATCTCTGTTTTAATTAACTAAAAGTTGGCCTTAGCTGTTTCTTGATAGAATGACAGTAGAATATATGTGTATGCATGAGCGGTACTCTGCTTGGTCATTGCATAGTAGTTGGAAAAACTCGCATGTTTTGCTGCTCTAGAATTAGAGGTGGAATGTTGAATGCTCGGAAAACTACTTTTATAGGCGGTTACAATATAATTGGTACCCCCATTTTTGGAAGTGTTTAGCCAACCAAATGTTATATAGGGCCTATAGAAATCGACAGTTTTGTGCTAGTGGATTGCACAACTGCATGTTAACAAATCTATTTTTTTGTATTTTAAGTTCGACTTTCAAGTCTTTAATTATTGTAGGCGCAAAAAGTATTTCATATTTTAATTGTCACAAGTCCGCAATTTTTTCACACAAAATATGCATCTAGTATGTAGGATTCAAATCCGGGATCTCTCCCTTCACGCGTATCTTACTTATTACCATCTTACATATGAAGCACTTTGTTAATTACTATGAAATAGACGTTGGTCTTCTAATTGAAACTCTCTTAAACTTGTAACACATATTAAAACCTTAAAGATTTATGTAGTGTTCATTTGAAGTGCGATTGAGGTGAACTAAAGTTATATATGATCCCAACAATTTTTTCATTAAATTTGTAAGGTCCATATTTTGGTAATATCATTGTTCACTTATGTCAAGTTCCCACTGTATGTTTTGATGTGTTATGCAACTTGACATTTGTGAATGTTCATAATAAAGGAAATATCAAAAAAAAAATTGACTAGGCCATATTTGAGGAAATATTGTAAGGATCTCATAGAACTTTGGATTAACTCAATTGGACTTAAGGTGTATTTTCTATGAATTTTAAAACTTTAGACTTCATAAAGATCTGTTTGTAAAATCATCCTATTTTAAAAAGTAGATTCCGAATCTTATAATGAATATTTCGGCACCTAAATGTTCTTAAATGAAATAACTTTGACTAGAAAGTTACAAACCTTGTCGAGCGCTATATTGTTTTATAGAAATTGTACCCGTCAACATATGTAACAAAATATTCTAATGTAGACCTTAAAGCTTCTTATAATGAACTTTTGATCCCATTAACTACCTAAAATAGAAAAACATTAACTACAACATCTCAACAAGAACTACAATTGTCACATAACATTTGTCATTAGGCGACATCATAGGAAAGAGTTACAAGTGGTTTCCTAATAGAACTGCCCTTAAAAATCAATTTTATTGATTTTTTCTTATGAGATCTGTATATAAAAATGACCCCACCTTTCAAATTACACGACCCATTTGTGTTAATAGACCTATTTTCACATGCAATTTTTCATAAGGAGCTATCTGTAGAAATAGTTTTCTTTTGTTATATGACCCTGGGCGGCATTAGTCATCTTCATAGGGACACGGAAATGGTTTGTAGTGGTTATGATGAAAAATGTGCATGTGCCTATTATTGAAATAAAAAGACTGCCAGCTTTTGGCCATCTAGACAATGAAAAATGTGCATGTGCCTATTATTGAAATAAAAAGACTGCCAGCTTTTGGCCATCTAGACAACGCGTCAGAGACAACCATCCCAATCTATCCCCTCCCCATCCCATCCAGAAGTAAAAGTATAGGTAGGGTCTTCCAAAAATACACAAAATATTGAATCTGCATGGGAGGGGCAGAGGGTAGCTAATGAGGGGGTGGGAGAGGTGCAGAGGATCGATGGGCACGCGTGTGACACATTGCTTAGTTAAACAACATGCTACGTGTTAGGCAATAGCACGTTCTCTCTCTCTCTCTTTCTATCTATCTCTGTATATTTTTCCATAGAAATTACTTTAAGTATATGAGGTTATATCACACGGTCATGCATAGCGTATAGAAGTTTTAATTGATTCAGATTTACAGGTATAGGGGTAGAATAGTTAAATTTTGATTTATTATTGTTTTTTGGGCTTCTGATTTGATCATCTGTACCTTTCAATTTTGAAAAGCCTGATCTTTAACATATTATAATATTCTGTGAAACTTTAGAACTTTTAAATATAATTTGTCGTGCGGTTTTCTTGATTTCTCTTACAATTGGTGGCTTGAGATGAAGGATATTAATTTATGTTGTTTTTGACCTATTAATTAATCGTACCTTTGTATGGCTTCATTCAGCTTCCTGCATTCCTCGATGGTGGCATGATCATCATACGTGTCATCCATAAGGATAGTGAATCCAATTATCTTGGCAAGGATCATCCGTGTGAGTGTTAAGTTTTCTTCATAGAACAGCGCATAGGACCAAAGATATGTCTCCACTGCACGATCTCTAACATGACTTAGCTCGACATATCCATAAAGATCTTTCCACCACCTGAAAATTAAAATGATCGATTGATTTAGGTGCTTGTTTTGAAGTATATTTAAGATATATATATTAGATCATTAGAAGCAATGAGTATTAATTGATTTATGATAGTAATAATATGTACATAGCATATCAGGCATACCGAAAACACTAACAACATGAAGAGCCATATTGCTAGTTATTTCAGTATATGTCACTAGTGTATTGGATGTTTAAAGCCGCATAAAAGCCTCTAGTGTATTGCTGCTGCAAATGCTGAGACAAAGATTGATAAAATATTCGGATATTCCTTGCAGGCTAGCTGTCCTTCTTTTTTATCTGAGAGTGGACAAATTATATAGTAGTATAAACCTTAATTTTCTATTGTTCAATACTTGAAACTACAGATAAACCGATACCTAAACTCGGATACACTAACTACCTCATTAACATGACATATATTGACTACTTCTGGACAAAACATAAAGTTGTACATGTATTTTGTGATTAATTAACATTAAATTGGTTGCACAAACAAAGCGTCAATTTGTCTAAAACGAGGTACACATTTTATGTATTTACCATTCAGTACATCGAAGGAACACAACATCTCTTCAGAATTTTGCACTTATCTATATCTGTCTATCCTATATAGTCAGAGCTAAAATATCGACATGTATTGATTAAGTTCATCTGAAATACAACAGCCTTTGGATTCCTCCTTTACTTTGATCATAGCTACCCACATGTCATGTGTATTCAGAATTAACCACTTAGTATAATTGCTTTAGAGCTCAAGATGTATTGAGCAACATCTCACCTAGAAAGTAAAAGCCATCGAATCCCTCTCATACTTGTCATAACTATTCATGAGTTGAAATTACACATCAACTTCTACATAGCTCAAATTATAGTCCTTTTAGGTATGACGAGTAAATAATTTCCAATAGGTTTTTATCAAACTTTCCTAGAAAACAAATACTTCTAAATTCTCCACTGTAACGCACGGCCCATTCACTAATAACTAAATATTCTCTAAATTATCTTTACTAACTGTAGAGCGAAGATCGAAAAACATATTTTGGTAGTTGTATCGTGCACATACACAGATTTGAGATTATTACAGTGGTTTGTTTCTGTCCTAAAGGGCACAATCAATTACTTTCATGGTATATATTTACTTATTATATATATAAATATCAAATAAATACTCTTTTTTAGATAAAGGAAATGAATAAACCTGGTATCTACATCCACAAGACATGGACAAAGACAAAGCAAAGAAAGACTCTTACTGAGAAAAAGCTTTGAGTTCCTTCAAGTGGACATGCTGCAGAAGGTTAAATTCCAGCTTTGCAAGATCTAAAAGAACAACAATACACTCTTCCTCCTGTCCATACTCCAGCATGTAATGCAACATTTCAACTCTCTTGTAGGTTCTCGGTAATGGTAAGTGTAGGGCACGGTTGATTTGATTATCTAGAGGGGCCTTGAGCCTACTTCCGTCCCTCATTGATTCGAGGTGGTGCCTTGCAAAAGACATAGCTTCTTCAAGTTCTGGCTCATCATGGACAAGGAGGTGAGCTGCATTGTACAAACTTAATAATGCCCTTGGTTCATCAGCTATTGTATTGATGAACCTCCCATCGTCTCCTTTGAATTTTTCGAATACATCTGCAAGGCAGCTAAATTAAATGTTGATTTTTCCTTCCAAAAGAGACTAGATTCCTTTTTCATAAAATTTTTAAATACATCAGATATTCTTGACTAATTTTTATGTATATATATACTCTAATTTGGACTTATATTGAAAAATTGTTTGACACAAAAAATAATTACGAAAATGAATGAATACCTACAATACAATGACTTAAAATTTGTGATCCAAAGAAAAATACAAAAATTTGTATATGCAAGTCATCACCAATATAAGAAATACTCGCACTATTGAAAATGGGCCTATCTGTCATGCACACAGCGGATAAATTGTTACTCCCTCCGTTTCATATTATAAGTCGTTTGACTTTTTTCCTAGTCAAACTTCTTTAAGATTGACCAAATTTATTGAAATGAAGGGTGTATTTTGTAATAAACTTGTTTGGCATTATTGTAGTTTGTAAAATACATAGTAAAGGTTGCAGTGAGATATTTCTGACCAAGTTGCAATTTTGTGAAAATTACTCTGCAAGTTATCTCCTATAATATTTATTAGTACCTGGAGATACCCAAATGCCATGCTCCCTAAGTAAGCGAAAGTGGAGAGCAACCTCGTGGAGGCTAGAGCTAGTGAATTCACTTTCTTTGATGTCACTTATTGCATTGTTTATCTCATCTTGGAAAAGGTGATCTATTCCAAGACGTTGAACTGCATCTACTAAGTGCATTTTCTTGGCTGTATCATTGTGCGTCTCAAATAGTATACGGACGTCCTGTTTTAGTTTATCAGCCTTTTCCATCATCCAATCCTCCGATCTCTGTTTATTTGCATGCAAAAATTTGATTTGTTAGAATCAAATGAAAGAAATACAGGAACAAATAGTTAGGTGAAATAAAATATTCCTTTTAGATAACTTGTTGGTGTGTTGTGGATTTGACCAATTTTTTTCTTGCCAAAATCAGCATTAAATCAAATGTAATAAAAAAAATATGATAAAACTCCATTGATCCGCTAGGAAAATGTGAACTATGTCGCCCCTTTATCCTTTTAAGTTCCAAATATGTGCCGTTCTACAATGAGTGCTTGCAAACTTTTTAAAGAAAAAAATTTGCTAATATACTTATTTTTTTAATAACTTACATTTATATATCTACATCAGACGATTTGCAAAAATATCGGGACGGAAACGCGGGCCTGTGATGGTCCCGCAGCTCTAAAACGCGTGACCGCTCCAAAATGCGTGACCGACGATCCTGCAAAACGGTTGCGCGGGACCTCGATGGTCCCGCAGGTTCAAAATGCGGGAGCGAGGCAGCCAGTGATTTTTAACGTTGTTTAGCACGATGGACACTGTGTAGCCCTGTTTGACACAGTTTTGTAAGGCGGTACCGCAGGTTCAATGTGCGGAACTAGCCATAAACAGGTCTAAACAGTGATGTAAAGTGGCAAACAGTACCCGAAACATTGTCAAACAGTGCCGACTCAGTAAATAAATCGCTGGCCAGTTCGCTCCCGCGTTTTGCGACCATCGCGGTCCCGCGCGACCGTTCCGTGGGACATTGGTCCCGTGTTTTAGAACTGCGGTACCATCGCGGTCCCACGTTTCCGTTCCTCGGAGCGGGTATATTTTTGCAAATCTCATGCAGGTATATAAACGCAAATTATTGAAAAAATATGTATATTTGTATTTTTTTCACTTTTTCAAAGTACATAATTAGATATAGAAGTATTAATTATATAATTTGTCATGTGAATATTGCCGTTGATTTTACAGCTAAAATATGCCACTCTTACTATAGAAGTCAAGACTTAGTTGAAGTTGTTTTGGGAATCTACACGTCAATATACCAAATGAGAAACATTGGAGGGAGTAATTGCCCATGCTACAAAGAACTATTTTCGTGAACAACCCCTATATTTTAGTAGGCGGCCTAAGTAAAGACCTACCTATGAAAAAGCGTAGGCTCTCCGATCAAGGCTCTACTGTGAGAGTCAATTTTCATAGGCAAGCTTCCTAGGAGGCGCGTCTAAAAATAGGATTATTCTTTTAGGTGCCCGTCTTAAAGACCCGGTCGATAAAATCGTATTTTTCATAGAAAATACCCAAAATTGTCTATAAAAACAATCCTAGTTGGCCTCATAATAGGACCACGTGTGAAAAGGCGAAGCCAAAATAAATACGCCCATCAATCAGCCCGACCTCTAGTCACTCTTTATGTCGCATCATCCCGTCCTTATTCCTTAATTATGTCATCTCATATTGATTGCGACGATGCTTGTATTGGATATCAAGATAGGGTTTCTAGAATTTTATTATTTTGGATTTTTTTTGTTTTTTGAGCAAAAATCTTATGCACTCGAGCATCTTAACGTGTCAGCCAGTGAAAACCAGTTTTTTGTATGTGGTTTTGATGCCTATCTAGGAAAATTCGGATCTTCGTAAACAAGTTGCCTGCGTGGCCTGGTGTCACGTCCCAAAATGACCCTAAAATATATCCTTTAAATTACGTCTAGAATAATTAAAAATCCTTGTGAAAGCCTCCAAAAATTAAAATGTGCAAAGTAAAAGTCAAATAAGGCTTGGAGGAATTTTGTATATTTCCTAAAAGCCTAAAATGTGTAAATAAATTTTAGTGGAATTTTCAGAGCACAAATAATAATTTTTAAGAAATAAACAAAGTTGAAAAGATTTTATAAAAAGAAAAACCCTAAAAATCTCTCTCTCCTCAGATGGGCCGAATTTGGCCCATCTCCCTTCCTCCCTCTCTCCTCTCCCCGCGGCCCATTCGGCCTCTCCCCGCGCGCGCGCCGCTGACGGGCGGGCCCGCCCGCTACCCTCGCTGACGGGTGGGGCCCACCCGTCATCCCCTTCCTCTCGCCGCTTCCGCCGCCCCGCCCGCGCCTAGCGCCGCCGCCGCCGCGAATCCCGCCGTCTCCGGCCGTTCCCGCGTGCAATTAAGTGGGGGGAATTATTCCCCGTGATTCCCTCCCCCTTTCCCCCCATTTTCCCCTCTCTCTCTCGCATTCAAACGGCCGGATTCGCTCCCGCTAATCTCGCCGGCGCCATTGATGGATCCCGAGGACGCCGCGCCGGTTTCCTTCCCCTCCGGCCGCCCTCTCCCCCTCCCAACCCTATTTAAACCCTCCCCGCACCTCCCCCGTCCGTTTCCGCCACTCCTCGCCCTTTCTCCCCGCCGGAATCGAGCTCGCGCCGTCGTCCTTTCTCTCCTCCGTCGCCGACGACCTTCGGCCGGTCCTCTCCGCTCGCCGGGACCGTCTCCCGCTTCGGCATCGCCTTCTCCGGCTTCGCCGCATCGCCGCCGACCCCGTCCACTACCTCGCCGAGCTCGCCGACCGCCGGAGCGCCGTCGTCCCCGTCGACCCGATCCGCGCCGCCGCCTTCCTCCGCTTCGGCCGCCTCCTTTGTCGTCGCCGTCGACTCGGGGTGAGCCGTGGACCGCCGTCTCTTTTCCCCCTTCCCTTCTCCTCTCTCGGCCGACGCTCCGCCGTGCCTATGGCAGCCGCCGGCGACCATAGGGGCGCGGGCGCCGCCTCCCGCTGGCCGTGCCGTCGTGGCCGCCTCCCGGCGCGCCGTGCGGCTGCCGCGTGGGGCCCGGCCGTCAGCCGCCCGTGCCCTCGGGTGCGGCTGACGCGTGGGGCCCACGGCGCCGGCCGGTGCGAGCCGGGTGCGCCCGGTCCACCATGGACCGTGAGGCTGCCGCGTGGGCCCCACTCCCGTGGACCCGGTCCGCGCGCCCCCTCCCCTCGGCTGACGCAATAAACCCTATTTTTAATTAAAATTTAAATGAAGAAATTCGCAAATATTCACATTAAGAGCATATAAAGTTCAAATGGCCATATCTTGGCCATTTGAACTCGGAATTGGACCGTTCAAGTCTCTAATTTTTCCTTAAGAAGTCAAGAACCCATTTTTGTGCTTTGTTCCTGCTTGTTATATGGAGTTTATTAGAGTAAAAGCCTTTTTCGTTTCCGTTGGTCGTGTAGACGCTGCAGCTTCGGAAGATCCGCTCTACGTGGAGGTTGAAGCCGACGTTTGGGAAAGCGAGCAAGGCAAGTCACATCATCCTTGAACATATTGAATCCCAGTTTATAAAATTATATTGATTTAAATTAATGCATTATCGCTTTATTTAAATTCCCGCGTTATCACTGTTTTGTTTAGCCATGCCTATTTACCTTTGTTATGACCTTATTATTATTGTTATTGTTATTATTACCTTGTTCACCCTAGAATAAACAAAACCCCAACTAGTGGATACTCTATTCATGGTACCACTAGTATGAATTTAGGTAGATGCTTCGCTGTTTAATTAGGCAACATTAGGTGGTTTTACAACTCTAGACTTTGGGAATATTCATATCACTTGGACATCATGGAATGGTTGGATAATTGTGGAATTGGATTCACACCTCCCCCTCTATTCAAAACCCTCAAAATGGTTTTAGGCTGGGCTCGGGGTGCATGGTTTTGATAGTAGCACCTCGGCCACATAAGGACCGGTCTTCGGGCCTCTGTTGCAAAGCACTACCGTACTTCCACATGTCTAGTGGGTAAGGCTTAGTTTGTGGCTCAGCCTGGTTATAAACAAAAGTACACGGATGGAGATGGACGAAGTCGGGGGTCGATGGACATCTCTAGGACAAATGAAGGCTACACGAGCTGCGGCCCGGTAGTCGAGATGTCATGGCACAGGGCTGGTGTCCTGCTGCTAGGGGCTCAATCCTGCCTGCCTGTCCCGGGGGTTCCGGCCGTAGGCGGGGCTGGGTTGGTACTCTTGTTTATGGCTAGGATGGGTTGGAAACTATGTCACGTCTTCCGTCTGTATGCGGCACGTGGTTACACGTGAGGAAGATGTGTCTTGTGGGTAAAGATGTACACCTCTGATCAGAGTATAATCTATTCGAATAGCCGCGCCCTCGGTTATGGGCAAGCCTAGCAATGTACCCAAGTTAGTGTTTTAATTCTTAAAACCTGCTTAACAACTAAAATATGGAATGGTTGGCCTGGGTTGGCTTGGGACGAGCTGGGACCCAGGGTCGGGTTGCCAGTTCGGTCTGAATCATCGTAGGCCTTGGGTTAAGGCAGGTTCGTGTGGGTTCATGGCCTTGATTAATAATACTGTATAGCTCTAGGATCGTATTTACAAAATTGCTTTGAGCAACCAAGTGTCTTTTAATGCTATTTACTGCAAAAACTAACCCCCAATATTACAACTCCCTTGTACTCCTTTGCATTTATTCTGCAATTGTGGGTGTGTCTTGTTGAGTACGGTGGTTGTACTCAGTCTTGCTCAATTTTTCCCAAACCCAGAAGAGGAGTTCCCGGAAGATGAAGGCTTCGGTGTCTAGCTCGTGCCTGCCGTCAAGCGCCTGTGGTCGTCGCCCTAGTCTTCCGCTGTTTTTTGTTTGTCTTCATGTGTGCTGGGCCTTCGTCGCCCATGTAATAAATTAACTATTTACGCTTCCGCTTGTTAAACTCTGAATTGTATCAACTTTTGGGGTACCTTGCCTCCTGGGACAAGGAATAATGCACGCACGTAAGGAATGCCTGTTGGATTAATTCCGGTCGTGACACCTAGGCAGCCGGAGCGTGTTTGACGTTAAACATGTGCCGGTATTAGTCCCACCATTTTTGTTTATTGCTCACTATTGACCATGCACACATACCCATGTAATCAACTTTTTTTAATAAAACAACCAAAATACCCATATGCTGGTGGGATATGTAATCTCTTCTACATGCATATGGGTAACATATGCAAAATGAGAATTATCACCTTCGTAACCGTGTAGTGATCGATAAATATTTCCAAACTTCAAAAGGTGGTTAAGGTGACAAGTAAACAAGAACAGATGTATTAATTCCTAAGGGTTTTGTACGTGATAACATGGTGGCGAAATTTGTTTCAGGCCTGTCATCAATCTTTTGATATGCTTGTTAGATCAGGTTATATGTTTATGTTGACTAGAAAACCAGATGATATTCTTCTACAGAACAGTTGTACAGTTTTGCTGTAGAGCAAAATGTACACAATATGAAAATGAAAAAAAAAATGTATACCTGTAGTGGCTTTGTGTCATAGTTGATAAAGAAGTCCCCCCACACAGAGGGCTCAAAGCTAGACACCTCCTTCGCAGGAGTGATTGATTCTGAGGACACAACTTGTGCAGCATGTCGATGCGCATTGCTTTGTCGTCGGAAGGAGACTTTTGCCGGGGCACCAGCAGAAAGGAGCCCAACCGGCGGCCAGATTGGAGGATGGCCTATCCTAGCATGCACAACACCATGAGAGAAGAAGAAAGGGAGAGGGATGGAAGTAGACATACTAGTATATTTCCCTTGGGAGGGCAATAGCTAGTAGTTCACTGATACTATTGTAGTGTGGTACTCAGATGGTTGCTTTAGCTAGCTAGCTAGCTGCTTTATATAGGATAAGGCATAGGGCTTCCAGAATGAACTCTTGAAAAGGATACTGTCTTTGTCACAAAATAGATACTTTCTCCGTTCAAATATTAGGTGGGCATGGATATTAAAGAAGTAAGCAAAAATAATTGGATGAAGTTTGTGATTGGTTAAGAAGAAAAAATAGGTGAATACATTAAATAGATAGTGGTTGCTATGTGTGGGATGTGTGAGAAATAAACTTATTTTGCAAGCGGGGTGTAATAAGCAATAAATATATCCCTTATACCAAATAGTAAACATTACGGAGGTACTAAGCAACACATATCAAGCAATAGGACTAAAACCTGCTAGTAGGGAATAAAAAAACATTAATTCTTTTAGCAAGAATTTCATTGTCATTTGAGAAAACAATTGTATTGTGGTCTTTGTTTTGTATTGGTGTGAGATGTGTGAAACATGAACTTATTTTGGGATGAAGGTGTAGTAAGCACCAAATACAACACTTATACCGAATAGTAAACATTTTGGAGGTAGTAAGCTATAAATATGTGACAATTGCATTACAACCTGCTAGCAAGGAATAAAAAAACATTGATCATCTCAGCAAGTAACGGTATTATGGTCGTTTTGGTCTTGTATTGGTACCGTGGGATAAATACATATTTGGGACAAGGGTATAGTAAGCGATAAATACATCTCTTATAGTACCAATTAGTAAACATTGTGAAGATACTAAGCAACTAATATCAGGTAGTAATAGCACTACAACCTCATAGGAAGGAATAGAAAAAGCATTGTTACTCTTAGTAAGGAATAATGGCATTGGGTTTTAAGAAAGTAAGGGTATTCTAGTTGTGTTGGTTATGCATTGGTAGGTGGAATGTGTAAAATGAACTTATTTTGGAAGGTATGTACTACAATATTTATTATTTGGTACAAGGGATGTATTGTTCTGTCCAGATTTGTACTGAAGGTATGTAAAATGAGGGTGTTGTATTGAGATGTGTCACATCTAGTTATAGATTCGTTTTTTTAGACGGAGGGAGTAGTTGGTAAATAATACATTGTTGATACCCTTAGTTCGATAGAGCCGTAGAATTTGATAAGTCCGTGCCAAATGAAATTAAACAAGAGGGAAGCTAGTAGTGCATGATTAATTAAATATTAACTGTTAGAAATTTTAAAAATTAGCTCATTTGATTTTGAAAAGGACTTCTACATGATTTTTTAAAAAATAAAACGTACAGTACGTGCTCGTGGTAAGCAAGGAAAAAGATGCCGCTAGATTCTGGCAGATGATAAACATGAAGCACGTACGCTGAGTCTTCCAAAACAAGTACAGTGCTAATTAGTTATTAACTCCCTCCGTCCCATAATATAAGGGATTTTGAGTTTTTGCTTGTAGTGTTTGACCACTCGTCTTATTTAAAAAAATTATGCAAATATAAAAAACGAAAAGTTGTGCGTAAAGTACTTTGGATAATAAAGTAAGTCACAAAAAAGTAAATAATTATTCTAAAATTTTTTAAATAAGACGAGTGGTCAAACACTATAAGCAAAAACTCAAAATCCCTTTACATTATAAAACGGAGGGAGTAGTACGATGGTTGAGAGACCAAGAGCTGCACGCTAACTGCTGCCGGTCCATTCGAGACCATATAACATATGATGGTCTTGTGTGGAGGAGAATGGCCCTGCAGGCAGAAATTCCGGTGCTTGCTGATGTCGATCAACAGTATACCACTCGTGGATTCATCTGCCGAATTCCCTCATCTCCCTATCCCAACTGCCCCGTTCTGACGTTCATTCCAGTAGCGTTCAATTAGTATTTGGTTTTTCTATGTTAGAATGCATGAGTCGTGTTTGTGATGAAAAAGCAGCCATCCTACATATGGATGTGTACCATCTGCTAATCTGCTTTTTTTTATTTCTGGCAACCTTGTCAGATTCTGATTCATTTGTTCTTGATCAGTTGAAGGCCAGCGTATTAAAGACTTGTTTATCTCCCAGTAGTAGAAAGATTCCAATAGAGAGAGAGAGAGACTCACGACATTTTCTTGCTGGGTATATATAGTAGGTAGCGACAGCATGGTACCTTGTCTACCTTGTCATATAGTCCCTCCGTCTCATGATATAAAAGATTTTATATTTTTTTTATACTATTTAATCACTTGTCTTATTCAAAAAATTTTAGAATTATTATTTATTTTTTTACTTACTTTATTATCTAAAGTACTTTAAGCATAATTTTTTGTTTTTTATATTTGCACAAATTTTTTAATAAGACGAGTGATCAAACTATAAAAAAAACTCGAAATCCCTTATATTATAGGACGGAGAAAGTATATATATGCTATTCGTCTTGTACATTTTTTTTCTCGGACTGTTAACGCATTAAAGATTGCGGCACAAATAAAATTTATTAATGTCATTTCTCGAACCACACCCACTGATAATAATTATCTCGTTGAATCTATTGGGTATATATCTGTCTTGGGCTGTTCGTGTGTCAGATTATATATACTACATTCGTTTTTTAAATAGATGATGCCATCGACCCTTTTTATATGTTTATTATTCATTTTATTCAAAAATTTATGTAATAATAATTTATTTTGTTGTAAGTTATTTTATTAGTTAAAGTACTTTAAGCATGCACTACTAAAAAGGGATTTTTTTCCAAACTGTCAAAATCAATTTTTGTGTGCGGTTCGACCAGCCGTCTGTCCGAAATGGTCCGTGAAATAGCAATTTTTCCATATGGCGCACCCGCATGCGGGCACTTAAGCCACCCGCACTTAAGCCATTCTCACTTGAAAATGGAAAATCACAAATATTAATCTAAAAATCAAAACCTGACCCTAATCCTAACCCTAGTCGGCCACCGTCGTCGTCGTCGACGGCAGTGGATCTGCGCGCATGGAGGCCGGATCTGCGCCGCCGCCGCCATCTGCACCTGTCGTCGGAGCCCGTGCCTGCCACCACCATGCCATCCGCCGCGCCCGCTACCTCCCACTCGAGCACGCCATCAACTCCGCGCAAGGGAGAGCGGAGGGGGGCACCGCCGTCGACCACACCCGCTGTTGCGGGAGGTAGGGAGAGGAGGTGGCCGGAGTGAGGAGTGGGGGAGAGAGGGGGAGTGGCCAGGGTAGGTAGGAGTGGGAGAAAGAGAGAGATGGGAGTGGAGAATAAAAAAGGAGTTGGAATAGAGAGGGTTTTTTTCCAGGTGGATCACTTAACATGTCCGCCCATACAGAACACAAAGCTATAGGTTGCTGCAGGACAAGGTGACCAAAGACTTGCAGATGGATCCAAGAATGGGCATAGGGAAGCCAAGGGGCAGGTCTGCTAAAAAGCTTAGGGAATTTGCAGGTATTGCAAAACATTTTATTGATAGCAGTTTGGCGGTCTGATTTGAATGAAACCTCTTATGATGATATGGATTCTGACTCTTCTCCCTCTGATTGTTCTCTTTCGGTTACTCAGAAGATGGGGGTAGAAATGTGCGGGCTCTCTCCTGAGGAGGTAGCCGAATCCAGCCTGGGGAGTTAAAGAAGGCAGAAGATACCCAGGCCAGATATGGATGATAAATAATGACAGAATATTTAGCTTTGTTGGCATATCTGTATTTTCCTTTTTCTCATGCTCATGGTTTCTGTATTTTGCTTAGTGTGATAAATACTTTGTCAGATATTTGTCCTGTCATGCGTATTAGAGACTTGTTTATCTCCCAGTAGTAGAAAGATTCCAATAGAGAGAGAGAGAGACTCACGACATTTTCATGCTGGGTATATATAGTAGGTAGCGACAGCGTGGTACCTTGTCATATACTCCCTCCGTCTCATAATATAAAAGTTTTTATATTTTTGTTTACACTATTTAATCACTCGTCTTATTCAAAAAGTTTTAGAATTATTATTTATTTTTTTATTTACTTTATTATCTAAAGTACTTTAAGCATAACTTTTCGTTTTTTATATTTGTACAAATTTTTAGAATAAGACGAGTGATCAAACAATACAAACAAAAAAACTCAAAATTCCTTATATTATGGAACGGAGGAAGTATATATATGCTATTCGTCTCGTATATTTTTTTTTCTCGGACTGTTAACGCATTAAAGATTGCGGCACAAAGAAAATTTATTAGTGTCATTTCTCGAACCACACCCACTGATAATAATTATCTCGTTGAATCTATTGGGTATATATCTGTCTTGGGCTGTTCGTGTGTCAGATTATATATACTACATTCGTTTTTTAAATAGATGATGCCATCGACCCTTTTTATATGTTTATTATTCGTTTTATTCAAAAATTTACGTAATAATAATTTATTTTGTTGTAAGTTATTTTATTAGTTAAAGTACTTTAAGCATGCACTACTAAAAAGGGATTTTTTCCAAACTGTCAAAATCAATTTTTGTGTGCGGTTCGACCAGCTGTCTGTCCGAAATGGTCCGTGAAATAGCAATTTTTCCATATAGCTCACCCGCATGCGGGCACTTGAGCCATTCTCACGTGAAAATGAAAAATCACAAATATTAATCTAAAAATCAAAACCTGACCCTAATCCTAACCCTAGTCGGCCACCGCCGTCGTCGTCGACGGCAGTGGATCTGCGCGCGTGGAGGCCGGATCTGCGCCGCCACCGCCATCTGCACCTGTCGCCGGAGCTCGTGCCTGCCACCATCATGCCATCTGCCGCGCCCGCTACCTCCCACTCGAGCACGCCATCAACTCCGCGCAAGGGAGAGCAGAGGGGGGCAAGTAAACAAGGTGGGCAAGTAAATATTTCCAAACTTCAAAAGGTGGTTAAGGTGACAAGTAAACAAGAACAGATATATTAATTCCTAAGGGTTTTGTACGCAAGGGGGGAGGACGGGGATGACAGGTGGGCCCCACCCGTCAGCGAGGGTGGCGGGCGGGCCCGCCCGTCAGCGGCGCGCGCGCGGGGAGAGGCCGAGTGGGCCGCGGGGGAGAGGAGAGAGGGAGATGTGCCGGATTCGGCCCAGAGAGAGGGAGGGAGGTTTTTAGGATTTTTCTTTTTATAAAACCTTTTCAACTTTGTTTACTTCTTAAAAATTATTATTTGTGCTCTGAAAATTCCACTAAAATTTATTTACACATTTTAGGCTTTTAGGAAATATACAAAAATCCTCCAAGCCTTATTTGACTTTTACTTTGCACATTTTAGGCTTTTAGGAAATATACAAAAATCCTCCAAGCCTTTTGATTGGTGCCGCACCTTTTGGTCAGCGGCGCGCGCGCGGTGCCCCCTGGATAGGGGAGGCCGGTGCCGCGCCTTCCCCTCGCCGGAATCGAGCTCGCGCCGTCGCCCTCTCTCTCCTCCGTCGCCGACGACCTCCGGCCGGCCCTCTCCGCTCGCCGGGACCGTCTCCCGCTTTGGCGTCGCCTTCTCCGGCTTTGCCGCATCGCTGCCGACCCCGTCCACCACCTCGCCGAGCTCGCCGACCACCGGAGCGCCGTCGTCCCCGTCGACCCGAGCCGCGCCGCCGCCTTCCTCCGCTCCGACCGCCTCCTTTGTCGTCGCCGTTGACCCGTGGTGAGCTGTGGACCGCCGCCTCTTTTCCCCCTTCCCTTCCCCTCTCTCGGCCGACGCTCCGCCGTGCCTATGGCCGCCGCCGGCGACCATAGGGGCGCGGGCACCGCCTCCCGCGGGCCGCGCCGTCGTGGCCGCCTCCGGGCGCGCCGTGCGGCTAACGCGTGGGGCCCGGCCATCAGCCGCCCGTGCCCTCGGGTGCGGCTGGCGCGTGGAACCTACGGCGCCGGCCGGTGCGAGCCGGGTGCGCCCGGTCCACCGTGGACCGTGAGGCTGCCGTGTGGGCCCCACTCCCGTGGACCCGGTCCGCGCGCCCTCTCCCCTCGGCTGACGCAATAAACCCTATTTTTTAATTAAAGTTTAAATGAAGAAATTCGCAAATATTCACATTAAGAGCATATAAACTTCAAATGGCCATATCTTGGCCATTTGAACTCGGAATTGGACCGTTCAAGTCTCTAATTTTTCCTTAAGAAGTCCAGAACCCATTTTTGTGCTTTGTTCCTGCTTGTTATATGGAGTTTATTAGACGCGGCCGGCATGAGGCTTGATGATGCAGAGCCGAGGACGAAGACGATGACGGGGCTATAGCGGCACACTTGACGAAACGCGGACGACGGATAGGATCGGTTGACGGAGGGACGAACGCCACAATGAGGAGAAGGAAGACGACGACCGGCGGGGAGGCGATGATGGCAGCCGGCAGCAGCTGCACGGAGGCGAGGATGGCTTGGGACACGCCGCAGCGATGCCCACGACGGTGGCGGCGCAGCGAGACAACGAGCCGGCGAGGAGGAATGACCGACCGGAGGAGTCGTCGACGAGGACGAATGGAGACGACGATAACGAACACCGGCAGGGTTCGGGTGGAGGGGAGGCGAGGCCGAGGGCGACCTTGCCGCTGCGATGCCGGAGGTGGTGGCAACGACGTCGGCCGGCGCACCGACGAGGTGGAAGGGGCTAAAACGGGAGAACAGAGCGAGGGGGTTGCATTTTATAGCTGAGAAGAGGGAGCCAGCCAGGGGAGAAGGAGGAACGGAGGCGGAAATGGCAGCCGGCGGCCGTGGAAGGTGGCCGGGATTGGCGCGCCCGTTCCCAGCGTTTTGAGGCGCCATTCAAAGGGGAATTATAGGGGAAAGAGAGAGGAAGCAACGGGGATTAAAATCCCCCAATTAATTTGGAAAGAAGGGCATTGATTCGCGTGGATTTAGGGGAGGAATCGACGCTAGGTTTCACGGGAGAGAGGAATCGAGCGGAAGGAGGACGACGGGTCCGACAGGCGGGACCCGCTGGAGACGCGCGTGCGACCGGGTGAGGGGCGCGGGAGGGGCGGCTCGGCATGGGCCAAGCAGCCGGCCCAGGATGAAAAAGAGAGAAGAGGGCCGGAAGGAGGGAAGTGGGCTGGGGAGAGGGGAGGCCCAAGAGAAGGAGAGAGAGAAGGAGAGGGTGAGAAAGAGAGGGAGGAAGGGAGGACTTTGGGCTGGGCTCGGCCCAAGGAGGAAGGAGGGATTAATTTTTAGTTTTTCTTTTTAATAAACTGTGATAATTGTTTTTGTTGCTTAATAAATATTTCCGGTGCTCTGAAAATTCAAGAAAAATTTGAGGGCTCCTTTTAGACCACGGAGAATTTAACAAAAAATCTCCGTACCACATTCGAATTTTTCTTGTACGTATTTTAGTGTTTGCCAATTTCTTTTCGAATTTTAATTAATTATATTATTCCTTTTAGAGAATGATTTTTATTTCGGGATGAATTTATCAGGACGTGACATCGTGGACCACCAGGCGGCGACGTCATTGAGGGAGGGCGTCACGAAGGAGGCATCCGTCATCGCTGCTGCTACCACAAGTGGCAGCAACATCCCGAAGAAGGGGAGGAAATGCTCCTCCGTACTCGGGACCTGTCGGAAGCCGTCAAGCCCGGCAGTAAGGTCTCTCCTGTCTTTTAACGTGCAGTCGGAATGTTTCGACCTCACACCATGCTATCTTGCTTAGGTCTCGGACGCGTCTCCCCCGCCGCAGCGAAGGCAGAGGCTGGTGACGATCGGCGTGAAGTAAGTAGATGTTTTTGAAGTCTTTTTATTCTCGAAACCTTGATCGCCTAGTTTTACAAAGGAGCGGACATCCTTCGCAGGGCGGCGCGAGCGAAGGCGGTGCAAGATGGGGCCGGTGCGGCCTCCAGCACGTCCCCTGCAGCGGCCTCGACAGATGTCGTGGTCACAACCAAAGACCGGGAGGTGACACCGAGTAGCCCTGCCGTTGGCCTTATGCCCGCACGGGGCCCGCCTGTTGATGCCCTCACTGGGGGGAGCTCCAAGCCAAGATGGAGCGCATCCTCCAGGCTGGTGCTCGCGGCGTAGGCCGCGAGATCGAGGAGGCCAGGGCGGCGGCGTCGTTGGCGAACCAGTGTGCCGACAAACTAGCGCGTGACCTGGCGGAGGCCCGTGAGGACCTCCTGAAGATGCGGGAGCTGGTGGCCGGCAACGAGAGGCAGCGACGAGGGCTCGAGCACCGGATGTCGAAGCTTGAGAACAACTTGTCAGAGATCCGCGGCTCGCTGTGGGTATCTTACACCGGCCTACACCAGCTCACCGGAGAGTGTGGGGTCACGACCACCATCATGGCGAACCCCGACGAGTTCTCGCTGACGACCTCGCTCGCAGAGTTGGCTACGGCGATGGAGGAGATCCCCTCCAAGCATGCGGCCAGAATCGGCGAGAAGACGTCCAACGGGATCTACACCGGGGCATGCCACGTCCTCGCGTGCGTGAGGTTGGTGCACCCTGATCTAGACCTATAGAAGGCTTTGGATCAGGGGGCCACCGATGACGAGCGTCAGGGTGTGATGGAGCAGGTTAGTGACCTGGGGGAATCCGTGCTCCCCCTTTTTTAAGAGTAGGGTTTATTTCCCTTGTACCCCTTAACCAACATGCTGTAAAACTTTTGTGGGTTCGAACTATTTTTATTTAGACAGCCGTTTCCCTTGTCTTCTTAGCATGTGATTTCGAGTACCTTCTTGTCGTTGTAGAGATGTCGATGTTGAGGATGTCCAGTAGCCTGGGCAGCCTGACATGCCGGTGATTGTTCCGGCACTTGCTCTTGAGTCGTATGCGCCGTAGGAGGATGCTAGTCAAAGTCTGTCCGTGGAGACGAACATGGCGGTGACGTCTCTAGGTTTGCACCTTGGTCTTTACTTCCTCTACTTTTATTCGGATTGACTTAATTTGCTGCGTTCTCAGGAGAGAAAGATAGCTTGACTCAGTCCTTTCCGTGCTAGGCAGACCTCGAGAATGCGTTGGCGGAACGAGATCGTCGGATCTAGTATTGGAAGACGAAGCTCGAGGTGGGCGAACTCGAGAAGACCATGGTGGAAGTGAAGAAGGACCAGGCTGTGGATGCCCTCCGAGGTTGCAAGATGTAGTTCAACTCGTACCTCAAGAGCTGCTGTACGACAAAGGCGGAAATCTGTAAGGAGCTCCGAGTTCCTCGCGGGGATCCTGAGGAGTCGGCGGCTGGATACATCTCGTGGTTGAATGGGACCTGCACACAGCTCGAAGGGATCAGCAAGCGTATCGATGAGGCCTTGAAGCAGGAGTGCCGTCACGCAAGCCGCTATGCTGGGGGGGCATGTGCTGGCCTGCATCCGAGATCACCGCCCGCAGCTGCGCCTCGAGTTCCTCCACGAAGGGTTCTCGCGTTCCCGGAGGACCTCCGCGGAGATCGACGGCCTGGTGTAGTGGATGGTGCCGTTTGCTAAGAAGGTTTTTCGGTCGATGGATTGGCGTTGGCTGTCCTGGTAGTTCTTATACCCTGTAAAAAGATATCTCAAGAAGACATGTAATATATTTTGGAATGTTTATGATTTTGTAAGAAATGCTTGTGAAATATAAAAGAAATCTATCTAACTAAGTTTTTTTACTCTGGATGTGTTGTGTATGAGTGTTTTCTCACTTTGTGACTTCGATCAGCCACTTGAGCTATACACTCTCCCTAGCCACCAGCCTTGTGGTCGGAGAATAGTTCTCGGAGGACAAGGCTCTTGGACCCTTGACCTGCCTTGGTTGAAAAAGCACTGATCCTAGCCCCCAGCCGTGAAGTTGGAAAACTCAATTTCCGATTACACGGCCATGTTAATACGCACGGCGAGAAATCTTACATAACCAGATCTTACATGGTCGTTTGTCTCTTCATGATCCGACAAGGCCTTATCAGCTCTGGGCGTCCCCAGCCGAAGTTCCCTTAGGTTCCTCAGAGGCCTTGTCAGGACGGCGTAAAGGGACATTAGGATAGGTTTCAACTCTAGGTGTCATCGTGGTAAGGGATCGTTGGGAAGGAACACTTTGACTGTAATCTTTACCTGAAATCAACTTTATTGAAATGATAAGATGTCTTACAAATATGGAAACTTATTGACTTATACATAAAATTTATGTAATTGATCAATATTCCAGGAATTTGCTAACTCGCGACCATCGCCGTCTGCAATCTTGAATGCACCTGGCCGCAAGACTTGCGTGATCGTGTATGGTCATTCCCACTTGGGTGAGAGCTTGTTGCGCCCTGCTTGGCTTTGAACCCGTCGGAGGACGTAATCGCCGATCGATAGTGTGTGTGCTCTGATGCGCTTCTCATGGTATCGGCGAAGGGCCTGCTGGTAGCTAGCTGCTCTGACAGCACCTCTTTCTCGATGTTCCTCGAGTAGATTCACATCGTCGCTTCGCTGTTCCTCGTGCTCCTCGTCGGAGTACTTCTGTACTCGTGTGCTCTGATGTCATGGCTCCGTGGGGAGCATTGCCTTTGAGCCATACACGAGGAAGAAGGATGTCTCCTTGTTGGACGTTGTCGGTGTGGTACGTACGGCCCATAGAACTGAGGGGAGTTCTTCGTCTAGTTCGATGTTGTCCTTGTGATATACGCGTCGGACCTCGATCCCATAAAACCTTTTCTCCAGCTTCCTAACTTATGCGAGGTACTTGGATAACTCAGGGCTAGAGCACTCATAGTCTTTGTGCACCTGGTTCGCGACTAGCTCGAAATCCCCTTTCACGATTAGTCGCTTGACTCCTAGTGCGGCTGCTGCTCTTATCCCAGCGAGTAGTCCTTCGTACTCGGTTGTGTTGTTGGTCGCCCTGAAGTTGAGGTGGATTGGATGCTTGAACTGATCTCCCGAAGGTGATGTCAAGATGAACCCTGCCCCTGCTCCTTGGCTATTGAGTGCGCCGTCAAACGCCATTGTCCACGTTTCGTTATCGGTCTGACTGTCTGACCTATTGTCAGGCATAGTCCAGTCAGCTACGAAATCGGCGAGGACCTGGGACTTGATGGCTGTTCGTAGCAAAAAGTGAACATCAAATCGCAATGCGGCCGACAACGTCTTGGTTTCTCACGACTTCTCCGAGGGGGAAGGAGGAAACAACTGTGACCCTGTGGGCTTGGAAGTAGTGGCGTAGCTTTCTTGATGTCATAATCACTGCATAGAGCAGCTTTTGGATCTGTGGGTATCTTGTCTTTGCGTCATGGAGAGCTTCGCTGACATAGTAAACTAGTCTTTGCACCTTCTCTCTCTCGACAACAATGACGGTACTCACAGAATATGGTGTGGCGGCAATATACAGAAATAATTCTTCATTAGGTTGGGGAGCAACAAGTACAGGGGGATTTGACAGGTAGCACTTTAGTGCGATGAACGCATTTTCGGCTTCCTGTATCCACACAAATTTGTCTTATTTCTTCAGCAGAGCGAAGAAGGGTTGTCCTCGTTCTCCCATCCTAGCGACGAATCTGCTCAATGCCGCCATGTATCCAGTTAGCTTCTGGACTTCCTTGAGTCTTGTTGGCGACTTCATGTTCTCAATTGCCTTGATCTTCTTGGGATTTGCTTCGATCCCTCTGCCGGAGACGAGGAATCCGAGGAGCTTGCCCGATGGTACTCCGAACGTGCACTTCTCTGGGTTGAGCATGAGACGGTATCGTCGGAGGTTGTCAAACTTTTCCCGGTATCATCGATCAATGAGTCGCTAGTCTTGGTCTTGACAACAATGTCGTCGACATAGGCCTCGACGTTGTTCCTAAGCTAGTCATTAAGTGCCCCTTGGACCGTGCGCTGGAAGGTGTTTCCGGCGGTGATCAGTAACAAAATACACCGAATAGCGTGATGAATGCTGTCTTCTCCTCATCCTCTTTTGCCATGCTGATCTGATGGTAGCCGGAGTATGCGTCAAGAAAGCGTAACAACTCGCAACCAGCTGTTGAGTCCACCAATTTGTCTATTCGAGGAAGAGGGAAGTGATCTTTGGGACACGCCTTGTTGAGGTCGGTGAAATCGACACACATTCTCCACTTCCTGTTGGCCTTGCGTACCATGACTGGATTGGCTAGCCACTCTGGATGGAGATCTTCTTGTATGAAACCAACTTTGAGAAGCTTATCGAGCTCTTCTCATATGGCTTGCTTCCGATTTGGTGCGAATCTCCGTAGTTTTTGCTTTACTGGCTTGGCATCGGGTCGCACCATGAGTTTGTACTCAATCACCTCCCTGGGGATTGAGTACAAACTCATCCCCACTGAACACGTCTGCCAAGCGAACACGTCTGCATTGTCACGGAGGAAGGTGATGAGCACTTGATACGTCAGCCAGTGATGTCCCTCCGTGACAATGCAGACGTGTTCGCTTGGCAGACGTGTTCAGTGGGGATGAGTTTGTACTCAATCCCCAGGGAGGTGATTGAGTACAAACTCATGGTGCGACCCGATGCCAAGCCAGTAAAGCAAAAACTACGGAGATTCGCACCAAATCGGAAGCAAGCCATATGAGAAGAGCTCGATAAGCTTCTCAAAGTTGGTTTCATACAAGAAGATCTCCATCCAGAGTGGCTAGCCAATCCAGTCATGGTACGCAAGGCCAACAGGAAGTGGAGAATGTGTGTCGATTTCACCGACCTCAACAAGGCGTGTCCCAAAGATCACTTCCCTCTTCCTCGAATAGACAAATTGGTGGACTCAACAGCTGGTTGCGAGTTGTTACGCTTTCTTGACGCATACTCCGGCTACCATCAGATCAGCATGGCAAAAGAGGATGAGGAGAAGACAGCATTCATCACGCTATTCGGTGTATTCGGTGCATTCATCACGTCTGCATTGTCACGGAGGACGCCGGTAAAATCACCCGTACCGGCCAAGAAGTTAGAGCAGCCGGCTCAGAAGAAGCCGTCTTCCACACCAAAACCAAAGAAGGTGTGGAGGGAGAAGCCAAAGACGCCCGCTCCATCACCTCCGAAGACGAGTGGAAAATCCGTGAACTAGACCGGAAAGGAGGTACGGTCTTGCACGTCGGACCTAAAACGATGCGACCTTCGCCAACAGGTAAATTGGTATGTATCCGCATATTTATTTCCAACAATTTGAATTTTTTGCATCATCACATATTTGAATTTCAAAACTGCATTTAGGATTTTTGAATTTTGAGGAAATTCTTCAAATAAATTTTTGAGAGCAAACCAAGATAAAATTTTCAACGAAAATTCTCTGTGCCACGACCGCACTGACCATGTGAATCCAACGACCGAAAGTGGGGCCGGTTGGGCCCACCAGGTATTCGGCGGAACACCCTGGTTCGGCCGAACCGGCCAGGCCAACGGTCGGCTGCCTCTTTCTTTGAGGCAACGGCTAGTTGGCCCAACATGTCGGTTTTGACCGTTGTGAGTGCACTACTTAAGCCAACCGGCCGGGAGAGGGGACTTCACCCCATTTCAACACATTTTCATTCCCTCTCCAAAGTTTGCTCTCAAGTTCATTCAAGTTTTGATAGTTTCCCTCAAATTCAAATCTTTAGTTGCATATATACAAGTTGCTTTGGTGAAACTAACCGGCGGGTGAAACTCTTGTCATTCCTAACCCCCTCCGAGTTAGTCCGTTCTTTTTTCATTGTGCAGAATGAAGAGGCGATTGTCTCATCTATTCAAGGGGTCCGGCTCTTCATCAAGTCATCATGACGAGTCTAGTACTCGTTCATCAGCCGATGTCTCGATGGAAGACGCTGTAGCTCCGACTACTCCTAAACGACACTGACCTCGACCTTGTCAGTGATCGGGAGAGAGAAGCCTACTACATGCTGAGCGACCGGGAGTATGCTCACACGCGAGAATACTCACCGGAGTTGCTGAAAAAGATAGGTATGGATGTTGAATTTTGTTCTATTTGGAAAGCTGTTGGTTGGCAGAGATTTGCTGTGGTAGATGGGCCTGGTTCTCGTTTACTTACTTTGCAATTTCTGTGCACTTTGAAAGAAATAGAAGATGGTATTTCTTTTCGCTTTTTCCGTAAGGAGTACACACTCACATGGAAAGGTTTGAGTACACTTCTTGGCTTTCACGATTCCTGTAAGATCGATCTCCAGAAAGGAATTTCTCGGTTCGAGAAAAATAGGTTTTGGGAAGATATTACCGGTGCTCCAATTTGCAAGAAACCTAGAACGAATGATATCCATAATCCTACACTTAGGCTCATGCACAAATGGATTGCTATGACTTTGTTTCCTAGAGATGATCTGAGACCCATTAGGGGAGATGAATTAATTATCATGTTTGCCAAGGTTAGAAAAATAAAAATTGCTCATGTGAAATGTATAATAAGGCAATGGTTAGAAAGTATAAAGTTCTCTTCTCCTGTTGAGTACACTTCTCTGATTACTCGGATAGCAAAAGGGCTAAGGGTCGTTAGTGACCAAATTGCTTTTATCTCAGCCGCTCGTCCGCGTATTGATGAGGCTTATCTAGTGCAAGGGCATATTCTGAAACATGGAGTAGATGGATCTTTGATATACTTTTTCCCCGGTTGTACAAATGAAATCCCGTTGCCGAATGCGGGGTATCATTTGTACAACTACCATGAACTAACCATTCCCCTGCAGACCATAGAAGAATCTCGTGCAGGTGGAACATACAGGGAGATGCGCAACATGACAAGGAATGAACGAGAAAGTTCATCATCCTCAACACCCGTACAGATGTATGAGACAGGTTAGGCACCAACTGGGGATGCACCCGGATGGACCCAAGCTCCACGCCATAGCATCGGAGTCTCAACCTGGACAAGCGCCAGTGAGGACCAGTGGCATGCGCCTCATGACATCCAATGAGGGACAATCAACCTCCCAGACCAAGTGGTGTGCCTCTATCTCCAAGTGAATGGGGGACTTGGGTGAAATCACTAGGAGAATGAACACCCTTGATATGCAGATGGGGAAGATTCAGTACAACCTCACGGAACACATGGCTCAAACGCAAGAATGGCAACAATCTGCTGATGCTCAGTTTGCCAACATCAAAAACATGATGCAGCAACAGCATGATGACCTTCAGGCATACTTTCGTTTTCAGGGGTTCAATCCTTATCAAGGACCCTGAGCGAAAGCCAAGCTTGGGGGGAGAGATCTCTCCCCCCACTGAGGTAACTTGTATCACATTGCATATTTCTCTTTCCAATTGCATATTTGCTTTCCAATTGCATCTTATAAAACATAAAAACAACAAAAAAATTGCAAAATAAAAAATACCAAAAAGATAGGATAGGTTTGAGTCATGCTAGGCAAGACAAGCTAGTTCTCTTTGTTAAAATGATGAACAGTTGCTCTGTTTTATATCTCTGATATATGGGTTCTTGGTAAATACTCTCTCAAAGGTTCAATATAAGTAGCCAACAATTATCCGGGAACCTGAGGTAAATGGGTTGCACTTGCTGATCTAAGTCTAGGTTGTTGTGAGATACGAGATAATAATATGAGTTGCTATGATCCTGATACTAGTTTGACTTGAATTCCGGATGCTTTGTTTTTCAAAATGATAAATTGAGAGTTCCTCATTTGATATATATTTTGGTTACTTGTCATTCCATTGAACTTTTTCAAACTCTTGTGACTTGTGTAGATACTTCTCATGCTCTATGATCAAGATCACACACCCACATATATGCACATGCTAAACTCCTACACTAGGAGCTAAGCAATATTCCATTCCATTTCCATATTACCACCAAAATAAATTCTCCATGCTTTCATGTGCTTTCTTCTCCTAACAAGAAAAATCCTTTTGAAAAAAAAAAGAGAGGAGGGAAAGGCATGGTTATGAGAAAATAAAGTTATGCTCCATCAAGCATGAGCATGATTGAAAAAAAAATGTAGCCATGCCCTCTCCTAATCAATAAAAGAAGGATTTTTGGGAGAAGAAAGTAAGCACAAAGGAGAAACATTTTCCTCATATACCATTTCCACTATATACTACACACATTATGCACAATCTTGATCTTGTGTATGTTTAGTTATCTGCTTAGGTCTAAGTTTTTGACTTAGTAATGAATGTGAATGTAAGTATGCCATGATTGATCTCTACCGAGCTCCACATACAAACCTTAGAGTAGGAATCAACAAGGCAACAATTGGTGAGGAATTCATTTTGATACACTTAGAGAGACTGAGTGAATCAATTGAGGAACTTGGTTTTCTTTTCCAAAATCATTTGAAAACTTCCGGAATAAGAGTTGAATAAAGATCGGGTGATTCGTGCTCTAATTGCTGTTCTGTTTTTCAACCGCCCAAGGCAAGGAGAAGCAGTGTCTCGTGGGAATCACGGGTAGGGGTAAGCCACCATGCCAAAGATTATTTAATATAAGAGAGAGTACATATACCTTGCACCTGTATCTTTGAGATATGCAGCATAGTAGCAACTCCTGATCAACAACCAAGTCTTCGTTTTCTTTCGTCCTTCACTCGGCACGAGCAAAGGTTCAAGCTTGGGGGGTTTTGTTGACAGTCGTTATCGATCAGTTTCGACCATCAATATTACTTAAATAGAGGAGAACTAGTGATGATTGCAATGCATATATCTGTTAGAATAATAATATTCCACTAGTATTAGGTATACTAACCTCTTGCAGGGAATGACACTAAAGTGGAGGAGAATCGACATCAACACAGACGATAAATCAATCGGACGATGTCGAGAACCAGACTTATGTATGAATGGGCCAAGAACTCAGAATTGACACGACAGACTAGGCCAAAATTCACAAGTCTGCGGAGAAGAACAACGGAGAAGGCCGCCAGTCGAAGATGGGCTGGATTGGGCCGGCCCCAGGTTCGGCCGAACCTGGTGGTTCGGCCGAACCTCCCGCAGCTCCGTTTGATCCAGGGTTCTCCTGGACGGCTGAGATGGCTCCCCAATGACGGTTGGAGGGTATTACCGACCATTCCAACCGTCATTGGGAGGCTATAAAAGGAGCTCTCATCCTCACTTCACTCACACACCTCAAGCAATAGCTCTCTCATTTCTCTCAAGTTTAGTTTATTAGTATCTAGCTGGTGGAATAGGAATAAGGTAGAAATCAGGAGTGCGGAAGTCTTCGGAAGAGTTCGGGTATGGCTCTAACAACTTTCCTTTCCTCTTTTGAAAGCTTTGTACTTTTATTATAATATTCTTCTATATACATTTATGGTATTGAAATACTTTCCGAGTATATGAGTACCTACTTTACATTATGTTCATGTTATAGTGAATATACGGCTAGCTTATCTGGGAGATGCTTTTGTGCGGGTATAATGTTTGCTTATGCAATTACTCTGTCATGACGATGATATTAGAGTAGTATCTGGTAGTTTAGACGTGGTGTCTACATTACGGGATATCATTATTTGGGGTTATATATTGCGGATGAGAGGTGGGCCGCTGATGGTGACTGCTCAGTACGGGTATTCCTCCGCGCCTATATATAATCCTAAGTTAATTCCCTGGGGAGGGTATTCCTCCGTATTTAGCCCTGGTTGTATGGTCATGACGGGCTGTCATAAGGAACTCGGCAGTCAGGAGTGGCTTCTCGAAGTACCAGGAGGGCATCGGACACAGGGTATTAGCTAGTATATCAGTTAACTAGAATGTATGTATACTATGTATATTAGAAGTATAGAAATATATTTTCTTTCTCTTTTCTTTCCACTTAGCTTAGATCATTTATTATGAGAATGATTTGTTAATGCTTGTGTGTCACTCTACCATTGGATTATCTTAACCCCTGCTAAGAATATGATTATTACAAGTAATATATAAATTATTGGTTGAGTTTTCTCTACAAGATCTTCCCACAGGATAAAATAAATACGATACACTTGGAATACTCTCGGGTGAAATACTACAATGGTATATACGTGCGCTTGCGGATGAACTCTGTAACCATAATATACCAGAAGTATTTCTGCGCCATTGCTGGGAATAATATTTCTAGTAATGTCGTTAAGAAATACCAACATTATTTCACCCTGAACTTTCAATACCGCACGAATTACCCCCCCTCGACCTAATCCAGAGCAATTTTGTCCTACATGCCGTACATGTGGCAGTCATGTCAGCATTTTGTTTTAAAAAAATTGTGGGACCCACCTGTCATACTCCTCTTCCCTTTTTCCTCTCTCTCTCTTCACTTTCTCTCTCTCATGGGGGCGTAGGGGCGGGAGGTGGGTGGCGGTGCGAGCGGCGGCGGCGGGCACAGCTGGGTCGCAAGCGGCGACGAGTGCAGCTGGGTGGCAAGCCGCTGTCGGCGACGCCACCTCCTCGCCACAGCGGCTCGCCACCTCCTCGCCACAGCCACAGCGGCTCGCCACCTCCTCGCCACAGCCGCTTCTCCCCTTCCCTTCCCCTTCTTCCTCCAGGTCCGGTGGTGGTGGTGGCGAAGGAACCGCCGGGGGGCAGGCAGGCCGGGAAAGCAGCGACGACGGTGGTGGCGGTATCATTGACGGCGGCGGTCCCTCCCCGCTGCTCCCGCCGCTGACCAGGGCCACCCAGTCGTGCCCCTTGCCGCTTGCCGCTCGCTGCCAACCAACTCCTCCTACCCGCCATGCCCGCCGCAGGCCGGAGACGCGCTCGCCCTGCTCGCCCAGCTGCACCCGTAGCCGACTAGGGGCACCCATCCACTCCCATCGCCGCTTGTCGCTCGCCGCCGACCAGTTCGCCCTCCTTGCCATGCCCACCGCCGACCGGATAAGCGCCCGCCGACGCATGCCCAACCGCACTCGTAGTCGACCGGAGCCACCCAGCCGCACCCGTTGCTGCTCGCCGCTCGCCACACGCTGCCAGCCAATTCCCCCTTCCTACCGCACCCGTCGCCCCTCCCTGCCGTGCTTGCCACCGATCGGAGTCGCGCCCACCGCCGCTCGCCCAACAGTGCCGGTAAAGGGGAATTAATATGACTTGTGAGCCCTGTATTTTTTATTTTATTTTTTGCTAATTGGATTTCCACGTCAGCACCTTGTAGGATTGAAACTGCTCTGAATCTAATAGGATGGTAATTTGTCCGGTTTCAATAGTTTTAGGTTTAATATGTCTGGTTTTGTGGTTCGGGGGGAGGGGGGTAATTCGTACTTTTTCCAATAGTAAATACTGAAAGGTATGTACTAAGCAAGAAATATCAGAAAATAGTAGTTGTCACGTCCCAAAACGGCTCTAAAATATATCCTTTAAAATTATGCCTAGAATAATTAAAATCCTTGTGAAAGCCTCCAAAAATTAAAATGTGCAAAGTAAAAGGCAAATAAGGCTTGGAGGATTTTTGTATATTTCCTAAAAGCCTAAAATGTGTAAATAAATTTTACTGGAATTTTCAGAGCACAAATAATAATTGTTAAGAAATAAACAAAGTTGAAAAGGTTTCATAAAAAGAAAAATCCTAAAAACCTCCCTCCCTCTCTCTGGGCCGAATCCGGCCCATCTCCCTCTCTCCTCTCCCCCACGGCCCACTCGGCCCCTCTCCGCGCGCGCGCCGCTGACGGGTGGGCCCGCCCGCCACCCTCGCTGACGGGTGGGGCCCACCTGTCATCCCCGTCCTTCCACCGCTCCCGCCGCCCCGCCCGCGCCAAGCGCCGCCGCCGCCGCCGAATCCGCCGCATCCCGCCGCCTCCGCGTGCAATTAAGAGGGGGGAATTATTCCCCGTGATTCCCTCTCCCTTTCCCCCCATTGTCCCCTCTCTCTCTCGCATTCAAACGGCCGGATTCGCTCCCGCAAATCTCGCCGGCGCCATTGATGGAGCCCGAGAACGCCGCGCCGGTTTCCTTCCCCGCCGGCCGCCCTCTCCCCCTCCCAACCCTATTTAAACCCTCCCCGCGCCTCCTTCGTCCGTTTCCACCCTTTGCCGCGCCTTCCCCTCGTTGAAATCGAGCTCGCGCCGTCGTCCTCTCTCTCCTCCGTCGCCGACGACCTCCGGCCGGCCCTCTCCGCTCGCCGGGACCGTCTCCCGCTTCGGCGTCGCCTTCTCCGGCTTCGCCGCATCGCCGCCGACCCCGTCCACCACTTCGCCGAGCTCGCCGACCGCCGGAGCGCCATCGTCCCCGTCGACCCGAGCCGCGCCGCCGCCTTCCTCCGCTTCGGCCGCCTCCTTTGTCGTCGCCGTCGACCCGGGGTGAGCCGTGGACTGCCGCCTCTTTTCCCCCTTCCCTTCCCGTCTCTCGGCCGACGCTCCGCCGTGCCTATGGCCGCCGCCGGCGACCATAGGGGCGCGGGCGCCGCCTCCCGCCGGCCGCGCCGTCGTGGCCGCCTCCCGGCGCGCCGTGCGGCTGACGCGTGGGGCCCGGCCATCAGCCGCCCGTGCCCTCGGGTGCGGCTGGCGCGTGGGACCCATGGCGCCGGCCGATGCGAGCCGGGTGCGCCCTACTCCCGTGGACCCGGTCCGCGCGCCCTCTCCCCTCGGCTGACGCAATAAACCCTATTTTTAATTAAAATTTAAATGAAGAAATTCGCAAATATTCACATTAAGAGCATATAAACTTCAAATGGCCATATCTTGGCCATTTGAACTCGGAATTGGACCGTTCAAGTCTCTAATTTTTCCTTAAGAAGTCAAGAACCCATTTTTGTGCTTTGTTCCTGCTTGTTGTATGGAGTTTATTAGAGTAAAAGCCTTTTTCTTTCCGTTGGTCGTGTAGACGCTGTAGCTTCGGAAGATCCGCTCTACGTGGAGGTTGAAGCCGACGTTTGGGAAAGCGAGCAAGGCAAGTCACATCATCCTTGAACATATTGAATCCCAGTTTATAAAATTATTTTGATTTAAATTAATGCATTATCGCTTTATTTAAATTCCCGCGTTATCACTGTTTTATTTAGCCATGCCTATTTACTTTTGTTATGACCTTATTATTGTTGTTATTGTTATTATTACCTTGTTCACCCTAGAATAAACAAAACCCCAACTAGTGGATACTCTATTCATGGTACCACTAGTATGAATTTAGGTAGATGCTTCGCTGTTTAATTAGGCAACATTAGGTGGTTTTATAACTCTAGACTTTGGGAATATTCATATCACTTGGACATTATGGAATGGTTGGATAATTATGGAATGATTCACACCTCCCCCTCTATTCAAAACCCTCAAAATGGTTTTAGGCTGGGCTCGGGGTGCATGGTTTTGATAGTAGCACCTCGGCCATATAAGGACCGGTCCTCGGGCCTCTGTTACAAAGCACTACCTGTCACACCCTAAAAATCTCAAATATATAAATTGTTGTTTAATTGGAATTATTAGAAATGATTTTAAAAAGTTTGAAAGAGAAGATCTAATTTTAAATAATAAATTCCAATATAAAATGGGGCTAGATAAAATTTTATTAAATACTTTACTTGATTCTATAATTCCTAGATTTTTCTGGGATTTATTTGAGCCAAGGAAGTATTTTTAATAAATGGAATTGCATTTCATGAATAATTTAAATTGAAAAAGTTTTAAAAAGTCTTCTTTTGGCTTTGGGCCGAAAGTCGGCCCAAAACCCTCTCTCTCTCTCTCTTTCTTTCCTCGGCCCAGTCGGCCAGTCGGCCCAGTCAGCCTGCCGCCGCCCGCGCGCGCGCGTCCTCTCGCTGACAGGTGGGTCCCACCTGTCAGGTCGTCGTCTTCCTCCCGACGAAACCCTAGCTGACCCTAGCCGAGCCGCGCCGCCGCCGCCATTCCAAATCCGGTCGCATCTTTCCATCTCCGGTGAAATTGATAGAGGGAAAACGTTCCCCGTGATCTCCTCTACCTTTTCCCTTTTGGAATCTTCGCTAAATCGGTTTGGAAAGCGTTGGATTCGAGCTCGAATCGGAGTCGGTCTCTCTCTCCGAACCCTAACTTTCCTTCGCCGTCGCCGGGTGCCGTGGGCCTTCGCCGCCGCCTCCTCGCCCCTATAAAAGGACCCCCGAGCTCTCCTCTACCCGTCGCCACCCTTGCCTTCGCCTCTCGTCGTCGGAAACGTCCTAGCGCCGTGCAAGCTTGCGCCGCCGTCGCCGCCGCCGTTCCAGCCGTGCTTCGCCGTCGTTCCGATCGTCGCCGTCACTCGGGAAGGTCGCCATCGTGGTCGTCGTCTCGTCGCCGTCCTCGTCCGACCCTTCGTTGTCGCCGAAGACCGCCGGAGCATCGCCGCCGTCGTCGACCCGATCTTCGCCGCCGCTTCGTCCTCGTCGCCGCCGCCGTCCGGTCCTCTTCCGCCGTCGCTTTGGTCACCGGTGAGTTCGCCGCGTCGGCCGCTTCCTTTTGGTGCCCTCCGCGTTCGCCGTCGTGCCGTCGTTCGCCGGCGAGCCCGTGTGGACCCCCGTTTTTATAACAGGAATCGATCGTGTAGACAGTACCATTTCCCTGGATCAAGTAGTCTGGTACACACGAATTCATAGCTGAACTACCGAGTACTCATACACGAATGTCTTAGGACGAGTTATTACATCAAAGCCCGCAGGCATTGTCTTAAATCATCGGACCGGATGGTCCGGAATACATTCAAAAGCAGAATAGGTAAGGCAGCGGAAAATGGAGGCAGCGGCACGCCATTGCCACAGGCAACGACCGTATCTAAGACCTATTGGACCCCATCGTCTTCATCTCCCTCCTGATAATAGGCATAGGGATCTTCTGACGCTTCATCTCCAGTCTCTGATTGAATTTATATATAGCAAGGGTGAGTACCAACCGTACTCAACAAGTCACCACAACAACAATGCAAATGACAGGGATATTTGAAGGATTGTTATGGTTCTTTTGCGTAAAGCAAGTTTTGTAATTTTTTTCACAACCCTAAGACCTAGCACAGACTGATCAAGTTTTAATACTAGTATTCATATTAGACAATGACGGTTCTGTCCACCATCCATTGTGATCCCAAGGATGGCTTCCCGCCATTGAGTCGTCATGGTTTTCTGAGGACGTCCACATTCCCTACTCTCAGGAAGTGGCTCCAACAGCATATAAATCATCATGCAATATCCCAACCCACACAAGTTAAGAATTCAGAGTCTAGCCAAGTGTAATACACGTCCCGGTGCTCAATAACCGCGAGCACGGCTATTCGAATAGATTTGGTTTACTCACACTGCAGTGGATGTACACTTTACCCGCACTCCGCGACTGCCCAACACATGAGCCTCGTCCCAACACATGAGACGCGTCACGGCAAAGCTTTTCGATAACCTCTCATTGGCAGTACCCGCTCCATGAACTTTACTTCCTCATGCACTCTAGTCGTACGCGGTTTCTAGCAGTGTGAGGAGTTCTGGCGCACCCGGGAAAGAAGAACTCACACATGCATTAAGTTACTTAGGTTTAAATTCTCACATGGCAGTCCTACCGATGGCGACACCACTGTAGACACCCGCCTCGCGGTCCTACCAATGGCTGCCCCACCGTAGAGCCCCTGCCTCACACATCAAGAAACCACTATGCATGGATACTGCCTCCGCTCAGCTATCTATTCCGCTAGGTCTATACCCATACGAGAAGTGCGGTTGTACGGGAGTCGTTTCATGCTTAACTTCATGGCTCGGTCCTTAATTGACCGGGGACGGTACTAGCCTTTTCCGGATACCACCCAAATCCTCCGTCCGCCCCAGTCGAAAACATTTGTTTGATTTTATTTCTCTTTTCACAAATCATGTCATCAACATCATGGCACTGTGGCGCTCATGCCTCCACATGCCGTATCTCAATTACCTTCCCCAAAGGTAACTGCCCAAGCATATATCATTTGATAAATATGAGTATGCACAATTCTAGAATAGCATTGCTAAGCAATTGTCATAATTGACTAGGGACTCATACGTAATCGTGGTTACAAAAGGAATAATAGGCAAACAATCATCAAGGCATGGCATAATCACAAGTGGGATGTATATCATTGCATGCAATTTTATTTGTAAACAAAATAATTTCGCAATTGGGATCAACATGTTCAAGGGATAGTGATGACTTGCCTTGCTCAAGGTCTTGCGGGACTTGGCCTTCACCTGGATTTGCAACTCCCTCGGGCTCTATAGTTACGTGCGAAATTGATTTGAATTCGGTTAGAATTCAAATAAAGATCCAAATAAATCCAAATAGAAGTCGAATGCGGAAATCGATTCTCTTATTGACTTTACTATTCGCGAATTAGGGCCAACCCAATTTCGATCTATATATATCTTAAATCATTTTTACGGTGCAACTATTTTGTTATTATAAGTTTTTAATTTAATCTACCCCGAGCATCGTATTCCAAATAATAGATTAGAAATTTATATCGCGATCTTAAATATCGGATGGAATCCAAAAATTAAACGATTTAACCTACTCTATGACTAAATGATTAATTATAATACGCGTCTAGAATTCTTAGTAATTAACTCCAAATTCCCATCGTGAATTAATTACTTATAGAAATTACCCCTAAATAATCTATAAAAATCTATAAGAATTTGTCTAATTGTTTTTAGTCATTAATTTATATCTAAATTACCATCGCGACTTAATTTCTTATAGAAATTACCAAGAACAATTTATATTTTATTTTAACTTTGCAATTCTTACGATTATACTTAATCTATAATTAAATCCTAATTTATTTTAAATTTCTCTAACTTCCCGAACTTCTCCCAAATTTTCTCTCTATTTTCCCCCCTTTTTCTATTTCCCTTTTTCTCTTTTCTTTTCTTTTTCTTTTCTTTTTCTTCTCTCTTTCTCTCTCTCTTTTCTCTGTTTCTTTTTCTTCTCTCTCTCTCTCTCTCTCTTCCTTTCCTTCTCTCTCTCTCTCTTCCTTTCCCTCTCTCTCTCTCTCTTCCTTTCCTTCTCTCTCTCTCTCTCTCTTTCCTCCCCCCTGGCTTCCTTCTCTTTTCCTTTCTTCTTTTCTCTCCTCCCTCTCGGCTTCACTCTCTCTCCCTCTCTCTCGGCTTTTCCCTCCCTATTTCCCCCTACCCGAGGCGACGGCGACGGCGCAAGGAGAAGGGCGGCGGCTTACCACAGCGGCGGCGGCGTCGGTGGCGCAAGGCGGTGACGCACGGCGCGGCGGCTTCGAGGCGAAGGCGCGGCGCACGGAGGCAGCGGCGCGGTGGCACAAATGCGGCGACGCGGCGGCACGACAGCACAAGGGTGGCGGCGTGTGGAGGAGGAGAGGAGGGGAAAGATGGGGATGGATGTGGGGTGGGTGTGGAATGGAGGAGAGGGGGTCGGGATTTATAGGGGAAGAGGGGGGGAAGCAAGGAGAGGGGTGGCGGCGGCTCTAATGACGATGCGACGGCGGCGTGGTTGCGCGGGGCGCGAGGCGATGAGGGAGTGGGCGTGCGGCGCGGCGGCAGGTCGGAGGCAAGACGACGTGTGGTCGGGTGAGTCGGGCGCGCGGCGCGGCAGTGAATGGAAGGGGGACAAGGCGACGTGCGGGCGGGCGCGCGGCGGCGCGGGGAAAGAAAGGGGAAAAGGGACGGGGCGACGTGCGGGGCGGCGACGGCGCGGGATTCGTGATGGGGACGCGACGGGGAGGCGGTGCGGGGTACGAGGGGAGGCAAAGCAGCGCGGCGCGCGGGACGGGCGGCGGTGTGGCGCGGCTCGGGGCGACAGCGGCCCGCGCGGTGCGGCAGCGTCGGTGCGCGGCGTGGCGATGGCGATGGCGACGGTGATGGGACGGGGAGGCGAAGCGGCACGGCGCGCGGGGCGACGGAACGGTGCACGGGGCTCGAGGGTAGGGCGCGGGGCAGAGGACCATGGCGCGTGCGCGGCGGCGACGATGGAGCGACGGCACGGCGGCGGCGATGCGATGGCGACGGCGTCAGAGGAGATGACGACGCGGGGCGCGAGGAGGCAGAGCGGCGCGGCGACGGGATGGCGACGCGACGGCAGCACGGGGTTTGGGGCGACGCGGGACACGGCGCGCTGTGCGCGGGTCAGAGGAGGGGGCCGGGTTAGAGGACCACGTCGAGCACCTGGCGGCCAATGAACAGTGCATTTTCCTTATTTTCCCGATTTTCAGCCCATTTTCCATTTAATTTAATTTAGCAATTTCTAAATGTTGTAAAATTGATTTTTATTCATTATGTGTGTTGTTCCAATTATTGTATTCACCATAAATTAATTTGGCTCAAATTTCATCTATTTATTTGAATTCTCAATTAGTGTTTAATTCCTATTCCAATTGCGTTTAAATTTAATCGATACAAATATGTTTGCATTAACATTTTATTTATTTCTATCCACATCTAATTTTTATTGTATATTATATTTATTCTACCAATTCCCATCTAGAGTTTATTCCTAATTAATTGTCCTTTACTCACGATTAACGAACTTCGAAATTAAATCCAAATAGAAGAGGCGATTAAGATCGGCATGATGCATTTAATTAAAAAGGTTTTTTGAAAATCCATATTTTTAGGGTTTTGTTTTATTGGTCGAATTTTCAGGATGTTACAAACCTACCCCCCTTAAATAAATCTCGTCCCGAGATTTCTTACCGGTTTTCGAACAGATACGGGTATTCCGTCTTCAAGAACTCTTCGCTCTCCCAAGTGGCTTCATCCTCAGTGTGGTTACTCCATTGTACCTTGTACATACGCCACGTTTTGGTTCTAGTTCCCTTCTCTGCTTCATCCAATATCTGGATCGGGTGTTCTGGATACGTGAGATCGTTGCTAATGTGAATCTCCTCCAGCGGAGCTTGTTCTTCCGGCACTCGTAAGCATTTCTTCAATTGTGACACATGGAAGACTGGGTGTACATCGGCGATAATTTCGGGTAGCTGTAGCTGGTAGGCAACTTCTCCTCGTCTAGCGAGGATTTGAAAAGGTCCCACATATCTTGGCGCTAGTTTTCCTTTAACTTTAAACCTTCTCGTTCCCCTCATTGGTGAAACCTTTAAATAAACGTAATCTCCTTCCTTAAACTCTAGGTTTCTTCTTCGGGTGTCCGCGTAACTCTTCTGCCGTGACTGAGCCACTTTTAAACGGTCTCGAATCAGACGAACCTTTTCTTCGGCTTCTTTGATAATGTCAGGTCCAAATACTGCTCGTTCTCCTGTCTCGGACCACATCAGCGGGGTTCGACACCGTCGACCAAACAATGCCTCATTAGGTGACATTTTTAGGCTTGCCTGAAAGCTGTTGTTGTAGGAGAATTCGGCGTAGGGCAAACATCTCTCCCAGTCTTTGCTAAAATCCAATGCGCAAGCTCTCAACATATCCTCCAGGACCTGGTTGGTTCTCTCTGTCTGGCCATCTGTTTGTGGGTGATAGGCGGTGCTGAACGCAAGGTAACTCCCTAGGGCTTCATGCACTTTCTCCCAGAAATGAGAGGTAAACTGGGTGCCTCGATCAGATATGATTCTCTTAGGTACACCGTGAAGACATACTATACGGGCCATATATAACTCGGCTAGCTTGGCACTACTATAATTTGTCTTAACGGGGATGAATCTTGCCGTCTTGGTGAGTCGATCCACAATCACCCAGATGGAATCATATCCTGTTGCAGTCTTAGGCAATCCAACAATGAAATCCATACCTATCTCATCCCATTTCCATTCGGGGATCTTAAGGGGTTGCAGCAAACCTGCCGGTCTCTGGTGCTCAGCCTTCACCTTCTGACAAACGTCGCAGAGCGCTACGTACTCTGCCACATCTCTCTTCATGTTAGGCCACCAGTATCCTTCCTTCAGATCCTGGTACATCTTGGTACTTCCGGGGTGCAATGAATATGCCGATTCATGAGCTTCCTTTAGGATTAATCCTCTCAGTCCACCCTGCTCAGGTACGTAAATTCTCTTTTTGTACCATAGGACATCCTTCTCGTCGGTTGAAAATTCCTTTGCAAAGCCTGCAGCTAGACGTTCCTTCACCTCTCGGATTTCCTGGTTGTCCTTCTGGGCCTCTTCAATTTGGGTCCTCAAAAGAGGTTGAATGTCCAAGGTGTTTATCTGTCCATGAGGTACTATACGTAGATTTAGCTGCGCCATTTCCTCCTTAAGCTCAGGGGCCATTTCTTCCGCCTCAAGATGATTGCAATGGCTCTTCCGACTCAACGCGTCAGCCACAACGTTTGCCTTGCCAGGGTGATAGTGAACCTCCAAGTCATAGTCCTTGATTAATTCCAACCACCGTCTTTGCCTCAGGTTGAGGTCTGACTGGGTAAAGATATACTTCAGGCTCTTGTGGTCGGTGTAGATATCACAGTGGTTGCCTATCAGATAATGTCTCCAAATCTTCAGCGCATGAACCACAGCTGCAAGTTCTAGGTCATGGGTAGGGTAGTTTTCTTCATGTGGTCGCAATTGTCGCGACGCATAGGCCACAACCTTTCCGTCCTGCATTAGTACTCCTCCTAGTCCTTGCCTCGATGCATCACAATAGATGACGAAGTCTTTTCTGATGTCAGGAAGGACTAAAATAGGTGCCGAGGTCAGCTTTTCCTTGAGTTGCTCAAAGCTTTTCTGACACTGTTCTGACCACGCAAACTTCTTTTCCTTCTTGAGTAGTTGTGTCATTGGCCGGGCTATCTTGGAGAATCCTTCAATGAACCTCCGGTAGTATCCGGCCAAGCCTAGAAAACTCCGGATCTCAGTCACAGATTTGGGTTCCTTCCACTCAGTAACGGCCTCCACCTTAGCAGGGTCTACTGCTACTCCGCCGGCTGAGATCACGTGTCCTAGAAAAGCGACCTCCTTCAACCAGAATTCACACTTGCTAAATTTTGCATATAATTTGTGTCGCCGAAGTTTCTCGAGTACCAAACACAAGTGCTCAGCATGTTCTTCTTCGTCTTTGGAGTAGATTAATATGTCATCGATGAATACCACCACGAATTTGTCCAGGTAATCCATGAACACCTTGTTCATTAGGTTCATGAAGTATGCTGGGGCGTTGGTTAAACCAAACGACATTACGGTGAACTCATACAACCCATAGCGTGTTGAGAACGCTGTTTTGGGTATATCCCCAGTCCTAATTTTCAATTGGTGGTATCCTGATCGAAGATCAATCTTAGAGAATACCTTCGCTCCTTTGAGCTGATCAAAAAGATCATCGATCCGTGGTAGTGGATACTTGTTCTTAATAGTTACTTCGTTCAGTGAACGATAGTCTACACACATCCTCATGGTACCATCTTTCTTCTTGACGAACAGCACTGGGGCTCCCCAAGGTGACGAACTGGGGCGTACAAATCCCTTTTCTTGTAACTCTCTGATTTGCTTTTTAAGCTCCTCTAACTCATTGACTGGCATCCGATAAGGTCTCTTGGATATGGGAGCAGTTCCGGGTATCAGATCAATAATGAACTCTATATCACGATCTGGTGGCATCCCAGGTAGATCTTCTGGAAACACATCGGCAAATCGTTGCACTATAGGCATTCCTTTCAAAGGTAGCATGGTAAATATGCCTCCGGCACGTTCGGTTAATCTAGGGTCTTGATCCATAGTTGCTCGCATCTCCGACCGCCAGGGTGTGGTCAGGGTAACTTCCCTACGTCTGCAGTCGATTACCCCTCTGTTCTTTGTCAACCAATCCATTCCAAATATGACATCCAGAGTCTGGGGTATCAAAACCATAAGGTTGGAGGGAAACACCACATCCCTAAGACGGACAGGTACATCTATGCAAGCATGACTCACAGTTATCTCGCCCCCAGGTGAGTGGACTATCATAGGTTTTCTAAGTCTTACTGGAGTTAAGTTGTGTTTTTGACTAGCCTTCAAAGATATGAATGAATGCGATGCGCCAGAATCGAAAAGGACTTTAACTGGGGTGGAATTGATAGAGAACATACCCATAAGTACGCCCTGATCTTCCTGGGCCTCTTCAGCTCGGACATGGTTCACTTGTCCGCGCCCGAATCCTGTAGCGGTCCTGTTCGTTTGTGGAGTCCTGAACAGGCCTCGTCCGACAGCAGGGGCAGGGGTCCCACGAACAGTGATCGCATTGGCGCCAGTGCGGACAGGAGTCTTGTGTGGATGAGGGCAATTGTTGGCGTAGTGCCCATACTCTCCGCAATTGAAGCAGTCCACATGCCTCCTGGTTCCAGGGGCAGCCAGAGTTGGTGCAGGGGTGCGGTTCTGATTCGCAACTGGCCTGCTGAAGTTGCTAGGTGCAGCAGGGCGGTTGGTGGCCACAATAGGGGGCTTCCACCCAGACGAAGTGGCTCCCTTGAATCGCTGAGGCACCCCCTGAAGTGGGCGATTCATAGCAAGTCTCCTCTTGCGATTGTTCTCTACAGTCTTCTGATCATTTTCCAGCCTAACAACTTTGTTGATTAGGCTCTGGAAGCTCTGATGGTCTTGCCCGATCATAGGTCCACGTAGCTCATCATTCAGCCCTTCTATGAACTTGTCGATCTTTTCTTCTTCATCGACAAGATCTCCGACTGCATAGCGGGCCAACTGAGTGAACCGGTTCAGATATTCCTGTACCGTCGTGTTTCCTTGTCGCAACCTTCTGAACTCGTTCTTCTTCATTCGCATCACCGCAGCAGGTACGAAGTTCTCGCGGAATGCTGCAGTGAACTCTTCCCAGGTGGGTTCTCCAGCATCCTCTTCCCGAGCCTCCTTATAGGTATCCCACCAGTCTCCGGCGGGTCCCTCCAGTTGGTTGACTGCGAAGATCACCTTGTGTGGACCCCCGTTTTTATAACAGGAATCAGTCGTGTAATCAGTACCATTTCCCTGGATCAAGTAGTCTGGTACACACGAATTCATAGCTGAAGTACCGAGTACTCATACACGAATGTCTTAGGACGAGTTATTACATCAAAGCCCGCAGGCATTGTCTTAAATCATCGGACCGAAAGGTCCGGAATACATTCAAAAACAGAGTAGGTAAGGCAGCGGAAAATGGAGGCAGCGGCACGCCATTGCCACAGGCATAGACCGTATCTAAGACCTATTGGACCCCATCGTCTTCATCTCCCTCCTGATAATAGGCATAGGGATCTTCCGACGCTTCATCTCCAGTCTCTGATTGAGTTTGTATATAGCAAGGGTGAGTACCAACCGTACTCAACAAGTCACCACAACAACAATGCAAATGGCAGGGATATTTGAAGGATTGTTATGGTTCTTTTGCGTAAAGCAAGTTTTGTAATTCTTTTCACAACCCTAAGACCTAGCACAGACTGATCAAGTTTTAATACCAGTGTTCACATTAAACAATGACGGTTCTATCCACCATCCATTGTGATCCCAAGGATGGCTTCCCGCCATTATGTCGTCATGGTTTTCTGAGGACGTCCACATTCCCTACTCTCAGGAAGTGGCTCCAGCAGCATATAAATCATCATGCAATTATCCCAACCCACACAAGTTTAAGAATTCAGAATCTAGCCAAGTGTAATACACGTCCCGGTGCTCAATAACCGCGAGCACGGCTATTCGAATAGATTTGGTTTACTCACACTGCAGTGGATGTACACTTTACCCGCACTCCGCGACTGCCCAACACATGAGCCTCGTCCCAACACATGAGACGCGTCACGGCAAAGCTTTTCGATAACCTCGCATTGGCAGTACCCGCTCCATGAACTTGACATCCTCATACACTCTAGGCGTACGCAGTTTCTAGCAGTGTGAGGAGTTCTGGCGCACCCGGGGAAGAAGAACTCACACATGCATTAAGTTAATTAAGTTTAAATTCTCACGTGGCAGTCCTACCGATGGCGACACCACTGTAGACATCCGCCTCGCGGTTCTACCAATGGCTGCCCCACCGTAGAGCCCCTGCCTCACACATCAAGAAACCACTATGCATGGATACTGCCTCTGCTCAGCTATCTATTCCGCTAGGTCTATACCCATACGAGAAGTGCGGTTGTACGGGAGTCGTTTCATGCTTAACTTCATGGCTCGGTCCTTAATTGACCGGGGACGGTACTAGCCTTTTCCGGATACCACCCAAATCCTCCGTCCGCCCCAGTCGAAAACATTTGTTTAATTTTATTTCTCTTTTCACAAATCATGTCATCAACATCATGGCACTGTGGCGCTCATGCCTCCACATGCCGTTTCTCAATTACCTCCCCAAAGGTAATTGCCCAAGCATATAGCATTTGATAAATATGAGTATGCACAATTCTAGAATAGCATTGCTAAGCACTTGTCATAATTGACTAGGGACTCGTACGTAAACATGGTTACAAAGGAAGTAATAGGCAAACAATCATCAAGGTATGGCATAATCACAAGTGGGATGTATATTATTGCATGCAATTTTATTTGTAAACAAAACAATTTCGCAATTGGGATCAATATGTTCAAGGGATAGTGATGACTTGCCTTGCTCAAGGTCTTGTGGGTCTTGGCCTTCACCTGGATCTGCAACTCCCTCGGGCTCTATAGTTACGTGCGAAAATTGATTTGAATTCGGTTAGAATTCAAATAAAACTCCAAATAAATCCAATTAGAAGTCGAATGCGAAAATCGATTCTTTTATTAATTTTGTTATTCGCGAATTAGGGCCAACCCAATTTTGATTTATATATATCCTAAATTGTTTTTACGGTGTAAATATCTTGTTATTATAAGTTTTTAATTTAGTCTACCCCGGGCATTGTATTCAAATAATAAACTAGAAATTTTATATCGCGATCTCAATATCGGATGGATTCCAAAAATTATACGATTTAACCTACTCTATGACTAAATGATTAATTATAATACGCGTCTAGAATTCTTAGAAATTAACTCCAAATTCCCATCGTGAACTAATCTCTTATAGAAATTACCCCTAAATAATCTATAAAAATCTATAAGAATTTGTCTAATTGTTTTTAGTTATTAATTTATATCTAAATTACCATCGCGACTTAATTTCTTATAGAAATTACCAAAAACAATTTATATTTTATTTTAACTTTGCAATTCTTTACGATTATACTTAATCTATAATTAAATCCTAATTTATTTTAAATTTCTCTAACTTCCCGAACTTCTCCCTAATTTTCTCTCTATTTTTCCCCCCTTTTCTATTTCCCTTTTTCTCTTTTCTTTTCTTTTTCTTTTCTTTTTCTTCTCTCTTTCTCTCTCTCTTTCTCTCTTTCTTTTCTTCTCTCCTCTCTCTCTCTCTTCCTTCTCTCTCTCTCTCTCTTTTTTCTCTGTTTTTCCTCTCTCTCTCTCTCTCTCTTCCTTTCCTCTCTCTCTCTCTCTTCCTTTCCTCTCTTCCTCTCTCTCTCCCTTTTTCTTTTCTTTTCTCTCTCTCTCCCTTCCCGGCTGCTTCCTCCCCCTTTCCTTCTTCTTTTCTCTCCCTCACTCTCGGCTCGGCCCCGTTCTCTCGCTCTCACTCGGCTCTCTCCCTCCCCGGCGGCGACGGCGATGGTCGCAAGGGGGATGGCGGCGGCTTACCGACGGCGGCGACGGCGATGACGACGGTGGCGACGACGGCGCAAGACGCTACACACGGAGATGACGGCGCGGCGATACAAATGCGGCGATGCGGTGGCACGACGATGGCGCGGCGGCTCGGCAGCTTGAGGGCAGCGGCGTGTGGAGAAGGAGGTGAGGAGGAAGATGGGGATGGCGATGGGGGTGGAGTGAAGGAGAGGGGGCCGGGATTTATAGGGGAAGAGGGGGAAAAAAAAAGAAGAGGGCGGCGGCGGCTTAAGGGCGACGTGCGGGCGGGGCTGCGCGGGGCGCGAGGTGCTGAGGGAGCGGGCGTGCGGCGCGGCAGCGGCGACGTGCGGGACGAGCGCGCGGCGCTGCGGGGTTTGGGTCGGGGGTCACGACGTGCGGGGCGACGTGTGGCGGCGCAAGACGACGACAGGGCGACGTGCGTGCGGGCGGCGTGACGACGCAGCGACGTGACGACGAGACGGGGCGGCGGTGCGGGGATTTGAACCGACACCACACGCGCGGCACGGCGACGTGGGGCGCGAGGAGACAAAGCGGCGCGGCGCGCAGGTCGGGTGGCGGTGCGGGGCTCGAGGCGACGGCGGGGAGACGGCGATGCGTGCGGCGCGGTCACGGGACGACGGCGATGTGCGCGCGGCTTGTGCGGGGAGGCAGAGCGGCTCGCGCGGGCGCGGGTGCGATGATGGCGACGGCGACGGAAAGACGGAGCGGCATGGCGACGGCTTCGATGGCGCGGCGATGGGATGGGTTAGGGGCCTCGACACGCGCGCGGCGGCGGCGATGGCGCGCGGGGCAGAGGAGGCGGTGCGGCGTGGCGCGCGGTGTGGCTCGGGGCGGCGCGGACTCGGCGCGCGGCGCGCGGGGAAAAGGAGGGGGCTGGGTCGGGGACCCCGTCGAACACATGGCGACTAATGAACAGTGCACTTTCCCAATTTTCCCGATTTTCAGCCCATTTTCCATTTAATTTAATTTTGCCATTTCTAAATGTTGTAAAATTGGTTTTTATTCACTATGTGTGTTGTTCCAATTATTGTATTCATCCTAAACTAATTTTACTCATATTTCATTTATTTATTCGCATTTTTAATTAGTGTTAATTCTTATTCCACGGCATTTAGATTTAATCGATTCAAATATGTTTGTATTAATATTTATTTCTATCCACACTTAATCTTCATTTTAATTTATATTTATTTTACCAATTTACTTCTAGGGTTTATTCATAATTAATTATTCTCTACTCACGATTAACGGCTTCAAAATCAAATCCAAAATAAAAGGCGAATAAAATCGGCATGATGCAATTTATTTAAAAGTTTTTGAAAATTCGCATTTTTAGAGTTTTGTTTTTATTAGTCGGATTTTCAGGGTGTTACAAACCTACCCCCCTTAAATAAATCTCGTCCCGAGATTTCTTACCGGTTTTCGAACAGATACGGGTATTCCGTCTTCAGGAACTCTTCGCTTTCCCAAGTGGCTTCATCCTCAGTGTGATTACTCCATTGTACCTTGTACATGCGCCACGTTTTGGTTCTAGTTCCCTTTTCTGCTTCATCCAGTATCCGGATCGGGTGTTCTGGATACGTGAGATCGTTGCTAATGTGAATCTCCTCTAGCGGAGCTTGTTCTTCCGGCACTCGTAAGCATTTCTTCAATTGTGACACATGGAAGACGGGGTGTACATCGGCGATAATTTCGGGTAGCTGTAGCTGGTAGGCAACTTCGCCTCGTCTAGCGAGGATTTGAAAAGGCCCCACATATCTGGGCGCTAGTTTTCCTTTAACCTTAAACCTTTTCGTTCCCCTCATTGGTGAAACCTTTAGATAAACGTAATCGCCTTCCTTAAACTCTAGGTTTCTTCTTCGGGTGTCCGCGTAGCTCTTCTGTCGTGACTGTGCCACTTTTAAGCGGTCTCGAATCAGACGAACCTTTTCTTCGGCCTCTCTGATAATGTCAGGTCCAAATACTGCACGTTCTCCTGTCTCGGACCACATCAACGGGGTTCGACATCGTCGACCAAACAATGCTTCGTTGGGCGACATTTTCAGGCTTGCTTGAAAGCTGTTGTTGTAGGAGAATTCAGCGTAGGGCAAACATCTCTCCCAGTCTTTGCTAAAATCCAATGCACAAGCTCTCAACATGTCCTCCAGGACCTGGTTGGTTCTCTCTGTCTGGCCATCTGTCTGGGGGTGATAAGCTGTGCTGAACGCAAGGTAACTCCCTAGGGCTTCATGTACTTTCTCCCAGAAATGAGAGGTAAACTGTGTGCCTCGATCAGATATGATCCTCTTAGGTACACCGTGAAGACATACTATACGGGCCATATATAACTCGGCTAGCTTGGCACTACTATAGTTTGTCTTAACGGGGATGAATCTTGCCGTCTTGGTGAGTCGATCCACGATCACCCAGATGGAATCATATCCAGTTGCAGTCTTGGGCAACCCAACAATAAAATCCATACCTATTTCATCCCATTTCCATTCGGGAATCCTAAGGGGTTGCAGCAAACCTGCCGGTCTCTGATGCTCAGCCTTCACCTTCTGACACACGTCACAGAGCGCTACATACTCTGCCACATCTCTCTTCATGTTGGGCCACCAGTATCCTTCCTTCAGATCCTGGTACATCTTAGTACTTCCGGGGTGCAATGAATATGCCGATTCATGAGCTTCCTTTAGGATCAATCCTCTCAGTCCACCCTGCTCGGGTACATAAATCCTCTTTTTGTACCATAGGACATCCTTCTCGTCGGTTGAAAATTCCTTTGCAAAGCCTGCAGCTAGACGTTCCTTCACCTCTCGGATTTCCTGGTTGTCCTTCTGAGCCTCTTCAATTTGGGTTCTAAAAAGGGGTTGAATGTCCAAGGTGTTCATCTGTCCTCGAGGTACTATATATAAGTTTAGTTGGGCCATTTCCTCCTTAAGCTCAGGAGCCATTTCTTCTGCCTCAAGATGATTGCAATGGCTCTTCCGACTCAAGGCGTCAGCCACAACGTTTGCCTTGCCAGGGTGATAGTGAACCTCCAAATCATAATCCTTGATTAATTCCAACCACCGTCTTTGCCTCAAGTTGAGGTCTGACTGGGTAAAGATATACTTTAGACTCTTGTGGTCGGTGTAGATATCGCAGTGGTTTCCTATCAGATAGTGTCTCCAAATCTTTAGCGCATGAACCACAGCTGCAAGTTCTAGGTCATGGGTAGGGTAGTTTTCTTCATGTGGTCGCAATTGTCGCGACGCATAGGCCACAACCTTTCCGTCCTGCATTAGTACTCCTCCTAGTCCTTGCCTCGATGCATCACAATAGATGACAAAATCTTTTCTGATGTCAGGAAGGACTAAAATAGGTGCCGAGGTTAGCTTTTCCTTGAGCTGCTCAAAGCTTTTCTGACACTGATCTGACCATGCAAACTTCTTTTCTTTCTTGAGTAATTGTGTCATTGGCCGGGCTATCTTAGAGAATCCTTCAATGAACCTCCGGTAGTATCCGGCCAAGCCTAGAAAACTCCGAATTTCCGTCACAGATTTGGGTTCCTTCCATTCCGTCACGGCCTCCACTTTAGCAGGGTCCACTGCTACTCCGCCGGCTGAGATCACGTGGCCTAGAAAAGCGACCTCCTTCAACCAGAATTCACACTTGCTAAACTTTGCATATAATTTATGCTTCCGAAGTTTCTCGAGTACCAAACGCAAGTGCTCAGCATGTTCTTCTTCGTCTTTGGAGTAGATCAATATATCGTCGATGAATACTACCACGAATTTGTCCAGGTAATCCATGAACACCTTGTTCATGAGGTTCATAAAGTATGCTGGGGCGTTGGTTAAACCAAACGACATCACTGTAAATTCATACAACCCATAGCGTGTTGAGAACGCTGTTTTGGGTATATCCCCAGTCCTAATTTTCAATTGATGGTATCCTGATCGAAGATCAATCTTGGAGAACACCTTTGCTCCTTTGAGCTGATCGAAAAGATCATCGATCCGTGGTAGTGGATACTTGTTCTTAATAGTGACTTCGTTCAGTGAACGATAGTCTACACACATCCTCATGGTACCATCTTTCTTCTTGACGAACAGCACTGGGGCTCCCCAAGGTGACGAACTGGGGCGTACAAATCCCTTTTCTTGTAACTCTCTGATTTGCTTTTTAAGCTCCTCTAACTCATTGACTGGCATCCGATACGGTCTCTTGGATATGGGAGCAGTTCCGGGTATCAGATCGATAATGAACTCTATATCACGATCTGGTGGCATCCCAGGTAGATCCTCTGGAAACACATCGGCAAATCGTTGCACGATAGGCATTCCTTTCAGAGGTAGCATGGTAAATATGCCTCCGGCACGTTCGGTTAGTCTAGGGTCTTGATCCATGGTTGCTCGCATGTCCGATCCCCAAGGTGTGGTCAGGGTAACTTCCCTACGACGGCAGTCGATTACCCCTCTGTTCTTTGCTAACCAATCCATTCCCAATATGACATCCAGGGTTTGGGGTATCAGAACCATAAGGTTGGAGGGAAACACCACATCCCTAAGACGGACAGGTACATCTATGCAAGCATGACTCACCGTTATCTCGCCCCCAGGTGAATGGACTATCATAGGTTTTCTAAGTCGTACTGGAGTTAAGTTGTGTTTTTGACTAGCCTTCAAAGATATGAATGAATGCGATGCGCCAGAATCGAAAAGGACTTTAACGGGGGTGGAATTGATAGAGAACATACCCATAAGTACGCCCTGATCTTCCTGGGCCTCCTCAGCTCGGACATGGTTCACTTGTCCGCGCCCGAATCCTGTAGCGGTCCTGTTTGTCTGTGGAGTCCTGAACAGGCCTCGTCCGACAGCAGGGGCAGGGGTCCCACGAACAGTGATCGCATTGGCGCCAGTACGGACAGGAGTCTTGTTTGGATGAGGGCAGTTGTTGGCGTAGTGCCCATACTCCCCGCAATTAAAGCAGTTCACATGCCTCCTGGTTCCCGGGGCAGCCAGAGTTGGTGCAGGGGTGCGGTTCTGAGTCGCAAGTGGCCTGTTGAAGTTGCTAGGTGCAGCAGGGCGGTTGGTGGCCACAACAGGGGGCTTCCACCCAGACGAAGTGGCTCCCTTGAATCGCTGAGGCACTCCCTGAGGTGTGCGATTCATAGGAAGTCTCCTCTTGCGATTGTTTTCTACAGTCCTCTGATCATTTTCTAGCCTAACAACTTTATTGATCAGGCTCTGGAAGCTTTGATGGTCTTGCCCAATCATGGGTCCACGCAGCTCATCATTCAGCCCTTCTATGAACTTGTCGATCTTTTCTTCTTCATCGACAAGGTCTCCGACTGCATAGCGGGCCAACTGGGTGAAGCGGTTCAGGTATTCCTGCACCGTCGTGTTTCCTTGCCGCAGCCTTCTGAACTCGTTCTTCTTCATACGCATCACCGCAGCAGGTACGAAGTTCTCGCGGAATGCTGCAGTGAACTCCTCCCAGGTGGGTTCTCCAGCATCCTCTTCCCGAGCTTCTTTATAGGTATCCCACCAGTCTCCGGCGGGTCCCTCCAGTTGGTTGACTGCGAAGATCACCTTGTCGGCTTCGCGCACCCGGACAAGGGTCAGTTTCTTCTCGATGATACGCAGCCAGTCCTCCGCCTCCATAGGCTCGTCTGCTGATGCGAACGTGGGTGGCTTGGTCCTCATGAATTCTCCAAAGCTGGATCCTCCGCGGTTGCCTTGGTTGTTTGCGATGGCTTGTAGCAGCTGGGTTTGAGTGGCCATGACTCCGGCCAGGGTGGTTAGGTCAGGTGTCGAAGGTTCTTCATTGCTGGTTGATGTCCTACGTCGGCTTGCCATCTGTGTAGGCCGATTAAGTAAGTATCCTAATTTTCTAACTAGTTCTTATGGTTTTATCCCATTAAGGGGGTTGTTTTGGTGTGAACTTTGTTTTGCAAGCTTGGTGGAATAAACTCATTTTCAACACAACAACAACAATATCATAAATAACATCATAGATTTCCACAAAACAGTACATAATTCATGATGCAAGTGACTGCATACATACGCAGTCCAAATAAAGTTCATTCAACAAATACATCAAACTAGCTATCAAACTACTCATCAATCTAGGTAAGGGGTAGGGGTGTGTCTCGCATACAATCAAAAAGAAACCAACTGAAGCGAGATCGAAGCTGCAGTCATCCTCCGGTCTAGTCGTCCAACCATCCGCAGGATCCTGGGGCAGGTAGAGGGTGGTCGCTGGCACGGGCGAACCTGAGTCCCCACGGCTCGGAAGTAGTGGCCTCCGCGTCAGGCTTGGGCTTCTTGCCCGGAGGTCGTGTGCTCTTGCGAGCAGTGCTGAGGGTGCGAGGGCCTCCGAGGAAGGTGATGCGGGGAACAGGGATCTCATCCTCTGAAGAATCAGTGGTGTCTGACTCGACGTCGGTCCCCTCTGACTCGGAACTGACCTGGATCGGGGTCTCCAAACTGGAACCCAGCTGCGGAGAAGGTACGGGGATCTGCGGTGTGTGCACAATCTCCGGGGCAGGTGGCGGTGGCACTGTCGGGTCCTCCAGGTAAGGTGCTGACTCAGTAGCCAGCATGCCAGCCTCTCCCAAAAGAGCGTGGAAGGCTGGTGGGTATGGCGGAGTGAGGAAGAAGTAGCGGTCACGCCCTACCGCTGTGGAAGTAGAAGCTCCGGTGGTGCTGGTCGTGGCTGCTCGAAGCTGCGCCTCCAGCTGACTGACGTGCTCCTGACTCTCCCTCAGCTGCTCCTCAAGTGTATCCACCATTCCGCGGCGCTCGTTGTACTGATCGGACAACTGCTGGAACTGGTCGCCGTGGGTCTGGAGCTGTGCCTTCAGTGAGTCTATCTCACTGCCCCAAGTCTGGTGCTCCTCCTCCAGCTGAAGCTGCTGCGCTGTGAGGTCAGTCACCTCGGTCTCCAACTCTCCTACACGCCTCTGCTGGTCGTCGATCTCCAACAGAGCCTCCTCGTAGAAGTCGTCTGCTGCCTCAGCCCATCGTGACAGTCGGGTCACAATCGGGTTGTAGCAGCAAGGCGTGTCCTGAACTGTGCAGAGGGAGTTGCTCTCCTCTCGAAACGGGTGGTGAGCAAACTCAGTACTAGTCAACTCAGCTCGGTGGATAGAGCTAAGTCTGAGGAAGGCCTCCCGTGCTGCATCCTGCATCGCGTTCTCTGGTAGGTCGCGATAGTATCGTGTCGGGAAGCTGTAGTCTAACTCCGGAGGAACTCGTGTGTGAACCTCGACCCGAGCCTCCCAAACAGATCCACACGGCCTCACTCGGTAGATCGGAGAGCTGGGGTATCGCAGACGCCTCATCAGCCGGTGTAGCTCGATGACGTAACCCTCTGAGCGGGGTATGCTCATCTCCCAGGCGGCGGGTGAATCCTGATCTGCCATCTAAATTTTAGGAAAAACCCAAAGTCAGCTAAAAGTAAAAACTTGTTTTGTAAAGAGGATAGTTAAGAGTAAGATGAAAATTGCGCCGATTTTTGTAAACATAGCGTTTTTATTTTTGAAAGTATTACTAAGTGGGAATTTCTCCCTTGGCCAACTTAGAAAAGGGGTGGGGCACCTTTTTGGTCTTTTCCTACAGTCGTATGGCTCTGATACCAGCTCTGTGGACCCCCGTTTTTATAACAGGAATCAGTCGTGTAATCAGTACCATTTCCCTGGATCAAGTAGTCTGGTACACACGAATTCATAGCTGAAGTACCGAGTACTCATACACGAATGTCTTAGGACGAGTTATTACATCAAAGCCCGCAGGCATTGTCTTAAATCATCGGACCGAAAGGTCCGGAATACATTCAAAAACAGAGTAGGTAAGGCAGCGGAAAATGGAGGCAGCGGCACGCCATTGCCACAGGCAACGACCGTATCTAAGACCTATTGGACCCCATCGTCTTCATCTCCCTCCTGATAATAGGCATAGGGATCTTCCGACGCTTCATCTCCAGTCTCTGATTGAGTTTGTATATAGCAAGGGTGAGTACCAACCGTACTCAACAAGTCACCACAACAACAATGCAAATGGCAGGGATATTTGAAGGATTGTTATGGTTCTTTTGCGTAAAGCAAGTTTTGTAATTCTTTTCACAACCCTAAGACCTAGCACAGACTGATCAAGTTTTAATACCAGTGTTCACATTAAACAATGACGGTTCTGTCCACCATCCATTGTGATCCCAAGGATGGCTTCCCGCCATTATGTCGTCATGGTTTTCTGAGGACGTCCACATTCCCTACTCTCAGGAAGTGGCTCCAGCAGCATATAAATCATCATGCAATTATCCCAACCCACACAAGTTTAAGAATTCAGAGTCTAGCCAAGTGTAATACACGTCCCGGTGCTCAATAACCGCGAGCACGGCTATTCGAATAGATTTGGTTTACTCACACTGCAGTGGATGTACACTTTACCCGCACTCCGCGACTGCCCAACACATGAGCCTCGTCCCAACACATGAGACGCGTCACGGCAAAGCTTTTCGATAACCTCGCATTGGCAGTACCCGCTCCATGAACTTGACATCCTCATACACTCTAGGCGTACGCAGTTTCTAGCAGTGTGAGGAGTTCTGGCGCACCCGGGGAAGAAGAACTCACACATGCATTAAGTTAATTAAGTTTAAATTCTCACGTGGCAGTCCTACCGATGGCGACACCACTGTAGACACCCGCCTCGCGGTTCTACCAATGGCTGCCCCACCGTAGAGCCCCTGCCTCACACATCAAGAAACCACTATGCATGGATACTGCCTCTGCTCAGCTATCTATTCCGCTAGGTCTATACCCATACGAGAAGTGCGGTTGTACGGGAGTCGTTTCATGCTTAACTTCATGGCTCGGTCCTTAATTGACCGGGGACGGTACTAGCCTTTTCCGGATACCACCCAAATCCTCCGTCCGCCCCAGTCGAAAACATTTGTTTAATTTTATTTCTCTTTTCACAAATCATGTCATCAACATCATGGCACTGTGGCGCTCATGCCTCCACATGCCGTTTCTCAATTACCTCCCCAAAGGTAATTGCCCAAGCATATAGCATTTGATAAATATGAGTATGCACAATTCTAGAATAGCATTGCTAAGCACTTGTCATAATTGACTAGGGACTCGTACGTAAACATGGTTACAAAGGAAGTAATAGGCAAACAATCATCAAGGTATGGCATAATCACAAGTGGGATGTATATTATTGCATGCAATTTTATTTGTAAACAAAACAATTTCGCAATTGGGATCAATATGTTCAAGGGATAGTGATGACTTGCCTTGCTCAAGGTCTTGTGGGTCTTGGCCTTCACCTGGATCTGCAACTCCCTCGGGCTCTATAGTTACGTGCGAAAATTGATTTGAATTCGGTTAGAATTCAAATAAAACTCCAAATAAATCCAATTAGAAGTCGAATGCGAAAATCGATTCTTTTATTAATTTTGTTATTCGCGAATTAGGGCCAACCCAATTTTGATTTATATATATCCTAAATTGTTTTTACGGTGTAAATATCTTGTTATTATAAGTTTTTAATTTAGTCTACCCCGGGCATTGTATTCAAATAATAAACTAGAAATTTTATATCGCGATCTCAATATCGGATGGATTCCAAAAATTATACGATTTAACCTACTCTATGACTAAATGATTAATTATAATACGCGTCTAGAATTCTTAGAAATTAACTCCAAATTCCCATCGTGAACTAATCTCTTATAGAAATTACCCCTAAATAATCTATAAAAATCTATAAGAATTTGTCTAATTGTTTTTAGTTATTAATTTATATCTAAATTACCATCGCGACTTAATTTCTTATAGAAATTACCAAAAACAATTTATATTTTATTTTAACTTTGCAATTCTTTACGATTATACTTAATCTATAATTAAATCCTAATTTATTTTAAATTTCTCTAACTTCCCGAACTTCTCCCTAATTTTCTCTCTATTTTTCCCCCCTTTTCTATTCCCTTTTTCTCTTTTCTTTTCTTTTCTTTCTTTTTCTTCTCTCTTTCTCTCTCCTCTTTTCTCTTGTTTTCTTCTCGTCTTCTCTCTCTCTCTCTCTCTCTCTGTCCTTCTCTCTCTCTCTCTCTTTTTCTCTTTTTTCCTCTCTCTCCTCTCTCTCTTCCTTTCCTCTCTCTCTCTCTTCCTTTCCTCTCTTCCTCTCTCTCTCTCCTTTTCTTTTTCTTTTTCTCTCTCTCTCCCTTCCCGGCTGCTTCCTCCCCCTTTCCTTCTTCTTTTCTCTCCCTCACTCTCGGCTCGGCCCCGTTCTCTCGCTCTCACTCGGCTCTCTCCCTCCCCGGCGGCGACGGCGATGGTCGCAAGGGGGATGGCGGCGGCTTACCGACGGCGGCGACGGCGATGACGACGGTGGCGACGACGGCGCAAGACGCTACAACACGGAGATGACGGCGCGGCGATACAAATGCGGCGACGCGGTGGCACGACGATGGCGCGGCGGCTCGGCAGCTTGAGGGCAGCGGCGTGTGGAGAAGGAGGTGAGGAGGAAGATGGGGATGGCGATGGGGGTGGAGTGAAGGAGAGGGGGCCGGGATTTATAGGGGAAGAGGGGGAAAAAAAAAGAAGAGGGCGGCGGCGGCTTAAGGGCGACGTGCGGGCGGGGCTGCGCGGGGCGCGAGGTGCTGAGGGAGCGGGCGTGCGGCGCGGCAGCGGCGACGTGCGGGACGAGCGCGCGGCGCTGCGGGGTTTGGGTCGGGGGTCACGACGTGCGGGGCGACGTGTGGCGGCGCAAGACGACGACAGGGCGACGTGCGTGCGGGCGGCGTGACGACGCAGCGACGTGACGACGAGACGGGGCGGCGGTGCGGGGATTTGAACCGACACCACACGCGCGGCACGGCGACGTGGGGCGCGAGGAGACAAAGCGGCGCGGCGCGCAGGTCGGGTGGCGGTGCGGGGCTCGAGGCGACGGCGGGGAGACGGCGATGCGTGCGGCGCGGTCACGGGACGACGGCGATGTGCGCGCGGCTTGTGCGGGGAGGCAGAGCGGCTCGCGCGGGCGCGGGTGCGATGATGGCGACGGCGACGGAAAGACGGAGCGGCATGGCGACGGCTTCGATGGCGCGGCGATGGGATGGGTTAGGGGCCTCGACACGCGCGCGGCGGCGGCGATGGCGCGCGGGGCAGAGGAGGCGGTGCGGCGTGGCGCGCGGTGTGGCTCGGGGCGGCGCGGACTCGGCGCGCGGCGCGCGGGGAAAAGGAGGGGGCTGGGTCGGGGACCCCGTCGAACACATGGCGACTAATGAACAGTGCACTTTCCCAATTTTCCCGATTTTCAGCCCATTTTCCATTTAATTTAATTTTGCCATTTCTAAATGTTGTAAAATTGGTTTTTATTCACTATGTGTGTTGTTCCAATTATTGTATTCATCCTAAACTAATTTTACTCATATTTCATTTATTTATTCGCATTTTTAATTAGTGTTAATTCTTATTCCACGGCATTTAGATTTAATCGATTCAAATATGTTTGTATTAATATTTATTTCTATCCACACTTAATCTTCATTTTAATTTATATTTATTTTACCAATTTACTTCTAGGGTTTATTCATAATTAATTATTCTCTACTCACGATTAACGGCTTCAAAATCAAATCCAAAATAAAAGGCGAATAAAATCGGCATGATGCAATTTATTTAAAAGTTTTTGAAAATTCGCATTTTTAGAGTTTTGTTTTTATTAGTCGGATTTTCAGGGTGTTACACCTTGTCGGCTTCGCGCACCCGGACAAGGGTCAGTTTCTTCTCGATGATACGCAGCCAGTCTTCCGCCTCCATAGGCTCGTCTGCTGATGCGAACGTGGGTGGCTTGGTCCTCATGAATTCTCCAAAGCTTGATCCCCCGCGGTTGCCTTGGTTGTTCGCGATGGCTTGTAGCAGCTGGGTTTGAGTGGCCATGACTCCGGCCAGGGTGGTTAGGTCAGGTGTCGAAGGTTCTTCATTGCTGGTTGATGTCCTACGTCGGCTTGCCATCTGTGTAGGCCGATTAAGTAAGTATCCTAATTTTCTAACTAGTTCTTATGGTTTTATCCCATTAAGGGGGTTGTTTTGGTGTGAACTTTGTTTTGCAAGCTTGGTGGAATAAACTCATTTTCAATACAACAACAACAATATCATAAATAACATCATAGATTTCCACAAACAGTACATAACTCATGATGCAAGTGACTGCGTACATACGCAGTCCAAATAAAGTTCATCCAACAAATACATCAAACTAGCTATCCAACTACTCGTCAATCTAGGTAAGGGGTAGGGGTGTGTCTCGCATACAATCCAAAAAGAAACCAACTGAAGCGAGATCGAAGCTGCAGTCATCTTCCGGTCTAGTCGTCCAACCATCCGCAGGATCCTGGGGCAGGTAGAGGGTGGTCGCTGGCACGGGCAAATCTGAGTCCCCACGGCTCGGAAGTAGTGGCCTCTGCGTCAGGCTTGGGCTTCTTGCCCGGAGGTCGTGTGCTCTTGCGAGCAGTGCTGAGGGTGCGAGGGCCTCCGAGGAAGGTGATGCGGGGAACAGGGAGCTCATCCTCTGAAGAATCAGTGGTGTCTGACTCGACGTCGGTTCCCTCTGTCTCGGAACTGACCTGGATCGGGGTCTCCAAACTGGAACCCAGCTGCGGAGAAGGTACGGGGATCTGCGGTGTGTGCACAATCTCCGGGGCAGGTGGCGGTGGCACTGTCGGGTCCTCCAGGTAAGGTGCTGACTCAGTAGCCAGCATGCCAGCCTCTCCCAAAAGAGCGTGGAAGGCTGGTGGGTATGGCGGAGTGAGGAAGAAGTAGCGGTCACGCCCTACCGCTGTGGAAGTAGAAGCTCCGGTGGTGCTGGTCGTGGCTGCTCGAAGCTGCGCCTCCAGCTGACTGACGTGCTCCTGACTCTCCCTCAGCTGCTCCTCAAGTGTATCCACCATCCCGCGGCGCTCGTTGTACTGATCGGACAACTGCTGGAACTGGTCGCCGTGGGTCTGGAGCTGTGCCTTCAGTGAGTCTATCTCACTGCCCCAAGTCTGGTGCTCCTCCTCCAGCTGAAGCTGCTGCGCTGTGAGGTCAGTCACCTCGGTCTCCAACTCTCCTACACGCCTCTGCTGGTCGTCGATCTCCAACAGAGCCTCCTCGTAGAAGTCGTCTGCTGCCTCAGCCCATCGTGACAGTCGGGTCACTATCGGGTTGTAGCAGCAAGGCGTGTCCTGAACTGTGCAGAGGGAGTTGCTCTCCTCTCGAAATGGGTGGTGAGCAAACTCAGTACTAACCAACTCAGCTCGGTGGATAGAGCTAAGTCGGAGGAAGGCCTCCCGTGCTGCATCCTGCATCGCGTTCTCTGGTAGGTCGCGACAGTATCGTGTCGAGAAGCTGTAGTCTAACTCTGGAGGAACTCGTGTGTGAACCTCGACCCGAGCCTCCCAAACAGATCCACACGGCCTCACTCGGTAGATCGGAGAGCTGGGGTATCGCAGACGCCTCATCAGCCGGTGTAGCTCGATGACGTAACCCTCTGAGCGGGGTATGCTCATCTCCCAGGCGGCGGGTGAATCCTGATCTGCCATCTAAATTTTAGGAAAACCCAAAGTCAGCTAAGAGTAAAAACTTGTTTTGTAAAGAGGGTAGTTGAGAGTAAGATGAAAATCGTGCCGGGTTTTGTAAACATAGCGTTTTTATTTTTGAAAGTATTACTAAGTGGGAATTTCTCCCTTGGCCAACTTAGAAAAGGGGTGGGGCACCTTTTGGTCTTTTCCTACAGTCGTATGGCTCTGATACCAGCTCTGTGGACCCCCGTTTTTATAACAGGAACCGATCGTGTAGACAGTACCATTTCCCTGGATCAAGTAGTCTGGTACACACGAATTCATAGCTGAAATACCGAGTACTCATACACGAATGTCTTAGGACGAGTTATTACATCAAAGCCCGCAGGCATTGTCTTAAATCATCGGACCGGATGGTCCGTAATACATTCAAAAGCAGAATAGGTAAGGCAGCGGAAAATGGAGGCAGCGGCACGCCATTGCCACAGGCAACGACCGTATCTAAGACCTATTGGACCCCATCGTCTTCATCTCCCTCCTGATAATAGGCATAGGGATCTTCTGACGCTTCATCTCCAGTCTCTGATTGAATTTATATATAGCAAGGGTGAGTACCAACCGTACTCAACAAGTCACCACAACAACAATGCAAATGACAGGGATATTTGAAGGATTGTTATGGTTCTTTTGCGTAAAGCAAGTTTTGTAATTCTTTTCACAACCCTAAGACCTAGCACAGACTGATCAAGTTTTAATACTAGTATTCATATTAGACAATGACGGTTCTGTCCACCATCCATTGTGATCCCAAGGATGGCTTCCCGCCATTGAGTCGTCATGGTTTTCTGAGGACGTCCACATTCCCTACTCTCAGGAAGTGGCTCCAACAGCATATAAATCATCATGCAATATCCCAACCCACACAAGTTAAGAATTCAGAGTCTAGCCAAGTGTAATACACGTCCCGGTGCTCAATAACCACGAGCACGGCTATTCGAATAGATTTGGTTTACTCACACTGCAGTGGATGTACACTTTACCCGCACTCCGCGACTGCCCAACACATGAGCCTCGTCCCAACACATGAGACGCGTCACGGCAAAGCTTTTCGATAACCTCGCATTGGCAGTACCCGCTCCATGAACTTTACTTCCTCATGCACTCTAGTCGTACGCGGTTTCTAGCAGTGTGAGGAGTTCTGGCGCACCCGGGAAAGAAGAACTCACACATGCATTAAGTTACTTAGGTTTAAATTCTCACATTGCAGTCCTACCGATGGCGACACCACTGTAGACACCCGCCTCGCGGTCCTACCAATGGCTGCCCCACCGTAGAGCCCCTGCCTCACACATCAAGAAACCACTATGCATGGATACTGCCTCCGCTCAGCTATCTATTCCGCTAGGTCTATACCCATACGAGAAGTGCGGTTGTACGGGAGTCGTTTCATGCTTAACTTCATGGCTCGGTCCTTAATTGACCGGGGACGGTACTAGCCTTTTCCGGATACCACCCAAATCCTCCGTCCGCCCCAGTCGAAAACATTTGTTTGATTTTATTTCTCTTTTCACAAATCATGTCATCAACATCATGGCACTGTGGCGCTCATGCCTCCACATGCCGTATCTCAATTACCTTCCCCAAAGGTAACTGCCCAAGCATATATCATTTGATAAATATGAGTATGCACAATTCTAGAATAGCATTGCTAAGCAATTGTCATAATTGACTAGGGACTCATACGTAATCGTGGTTACAAAGGGAATAATAGGCAAACAATCATCAAGGCATGGCATAATCACAAGTGGGATGTATATCATTGCATGCAATTTTATTTGTAAACAAAATAATTTCGCAATTGGGATCAACATGTTCAAGGGATAGTGATGACTTGCCTTGCTCAAGGTCTTGCGGGACTTGGCCTTCACCTGGATCTGCAACTCCCTCGGGCTCTATAGTTACGTGCGAAATTGATTTGAATTCGGTTAGAATTCAAATAAAGATCCAAATAAATCCAAATAGAAGTCGAATGCGGAAATCGATTCTCTTATTGACTTTACTATTCGCGAATTAGGGCCAACCCAATTTCGATCTATATATATCTTAAATCATTTTTACGGTGCAACTATTTTGTTATTATAAGTTTTTAATTTAATCTACCCCGAGCATCGTATTCCAAATAATAGATTAGAAATTTATATCGCGATCTTAAATATCGGATGGAATCCAAAAATTAAACGATTTAACCTACTCTATGACTAAATGATTAATTATAATACGCGTCTAGAATTCTTAGTAATTAACTCCAAATTCCCATCGTGAATTAATTACTTATAGAAATTACCCCTAAATAATCTATAAAAATCTATAAGAATTTGTCTAATTGTTTTTAGTCATTAATTTATATCTAAATTACCATCGCGACTTAATTTCTTATAGAAATTACCAAGAACAATTTATATTTTATTTTAACTTTGCAATTCTTACGATTATACTTAATCTATAATTAAATCCTAATTTATTTTAAATTTCTCTAACTTCCCGAACTTCTCCCAAATTTTCTCTCTATTTTCCCCCCTTTTTCTATTTCCCTTTTTCTCTTTTCTTTTCTTTTTCTTTTCTTTTTCTTCTCTCTTTCTCTCTCTCTTTTCTCTGTTTCTTTTCTTCTCTCTCTCTCTCTCTTCCTTTCCTTCTCTCTCTCTCTTCCTTTCCCTCTCTCTCTCTCTCTCTCTCTTCCTTTCCTTCTCTCTCTCTCTCTCTCTCTCTTTCCTCCCCCCCGGCTTCCTTCTCTTTTCCTTTCTTCTTTTCTCTCCTCCCTCTCGGCTTCACTCTCTCTCCCTCTCTCTCGGCTTTTCCTCCCTATTTCCCCCTACCCGAGGCGACGGCGACGGCGCAAGGAGAAGGGCGGCGGCTTACCACAGCGGCGGCGGCGTCGGTGGCGCAAGGCGGTGACGCACGGCGCGGCGGCTTCGAGGCGAAGGCGCGGCGCACGGAGGCAGCGGCGCGGTGGCACAAATGCGGCGACGCGGCGGCACGACAGCACAAGGGTGGCGGCGTGTGGAGGAGGAGAGGAGGGGAAAGATGGGGATGGATGTGGGGTGGGTGTGGAATGGAGGAGAGGGGGTCGGGATTTATAGGGGAAGAGGGGGGGAAGCAAGGAGAGGGGTGGCGGCGGCTCTAATGACGATGCGACGGCGGCGTGGTTGCGCGGGGCGCGAGGCGATGAGGGAGTGGGCGTGCGGCGCGGCGGCAGGTCGGAGGCAAGACGACGTGTGGTCGGGTGAGTCGGGCGCGCGGCGCGGCAGTGAATGGAAGGGGGACAAGGCGACGTGCGGGCGGGCGCGCGGCGGCGCGGGGAAAGAAAGGGGAAAAGGGACGGGGCGACGTGCGGGGCGGCGACGGCGCGGGATTCGTGATGGGGACGCGACGGGGAGGCGGTGCGGGGTACGAGGGGAGGCAAAGCAGCGCGGCGCGCGGGACGGGCGGCGGTGTGGCGCGGCTCGGGGCGACAGCGGCCCGCGCGGTGCGGCAGCGTCGGTGCGCGGCGTGGCGATGGCGATGGCGACGGTGATGGGACGGGGAGGCGAAGCGGCACGGCGCGCGGGGCGACGGAACGGTGCACGGGGCTCGAGGGTAGGGCGCGGGGCAGAGGACCATGGCGCGTGCGCGGCGGCGACGATGGAGCGACGGCACGGCGGCGGCGATGCGATGGCGACGGCGTCAGAGGAGATGACGACGCGGGGCGCGAGGAGGCAGAGCGGCGCGGCGACGGGATGGCGACGCGACGGCAGCACGGGGTTTGGGGCGACGCGGGACACGGCGCGCTGTGCGCGGGTCAGAGGAGGGGGCCGGGTTAGAGGACCACGTCGAGCACCTGGCGGCCAATGAACAGTGCATTTTCCTTATTTTCCCGATTTTCAGCCCATTTTCCATTTAATTTAATTTAGCAATTTCTAAATGTTGTAAAATTGATTTTTATTCATTATGTGTGTTGTTCCAATTATTGTATTCACCATAAATTAATTTGGCTCAAATTTCATCTATTTATTTGAATTCTCAATTAGTGTTTAATTCCTATTCCAATTGCGTTTAAATTTAATCGATACAAATATGTTTGCATTAACATTTTATTTATTTCTATCCACATCTAATTTTTATTGTATATTATATTTATTCTACCAATTCCCATCTAGAGTTTATTCCTAATTAATTGTCCTTTACTCACGATTAACGAACTTCGAAATTAAATCCAAATAGAAGAGGCGATTAAGATCGGCATGATGCATTTAATTAAAAAGGTTTTTTGAAAATCCATATTTTTAGGGTTTTGTTTTATTGGTCGAATTTTCAGGATGTTACAGCCCGCGAGCCCGAGCCGCCGCCGGTGATGACGTCATCGCTGACGTCATCGGCGCCGTCCGCTGTGAGCCGGTCGTGGACCGTTCGATCTCGGCCGTCCGTTTTGGATAGGATCGATCTCGGCCGTCCGTTCCCGTGAACCGCTGCCGTGCACCCGGTCCACCGTGAACCCTAGCCGCTGACGCAATAATTCCTTTTTCCTTTTCAAAAATAATTCATTATTGCGTCATAATTCAATTAAAATCTATTTAAGTGTTTTAATCCGATTTAATCTTTGAAAATTCATAACTAATTCATCTTAGCTCGGATTTAGTTGGTTCAAGTCTCTAAATTTTTCTAAAATTGAGATCTACATGTTAAAAATATCCACATGTACTGTTCATGCTTGTTTATGTGCTGTTTTGGTGTTTTTGCTCTTTTCTGATTAGATTCCGACGTTCCCGGAGAGTCGGTTTTCGCTGAAGAAGAGTTTGAAGAGTTCCAAGGCCAGCAAGGCAAGTCACACAGATCCCAAACAACCCTTTGAGCATGTTGATCCTATTTAAAGCTATTATTTCTATTCAACTATTGCATCTATTTTCGAATGTCATTGGGTGGAATTAACCTATTGTTTGTTATAGCCCTTTTGTTCTTGATTACTTTATTCCTTGATACCTTGGGTTATAATTTGACTAGTTGGATTTATATTGGTTCAACTAGATGTATTAGATATAATTGCTTAGCCCTGCTTAGAAACATTAGCACACTATTGGGATAACTAATGTTCACTATTACTTAATAATGGAAATTTATTGATAGCTCACGATGGTCAATCGTGATTGGTTAATTAATTAATTTGTCAACTAAAACTTGACAATGGTGGGTTGTGAGCACATGGTTTTGATGGTCGTGCTCATGACAATTAAGGACCGGTTCACGAGTTTCGGTTGTGAAACATTAACCGTGCCAACCACAAGCCAGCGTGGGCAACGGCTTTACCTTTTGTATAGCATAGTTCATTGTGGGGCACCAGACTGTGAAGTGGCGGAGATAAGCCCACGTGGGTCGCTGGGGAGTCCATGCCTTGTTTATAAGGGGGTGATTATGATCCAGGAACGGTGCACTGTGGTGGATTGTGTTGTGCGAGGGGTATTGTCACAGCTCCTTTCCGAGGTACCGTGGTGGTATTAAGGCACATGGTGACATGATGTGGGGCTGTGTCTTGTGGGTACAGTGGTACACCTCTGATCAGAGTAAAACTATTCGAATAGCCGTGCCCGCGGTTATGGGCGGGTCTAACAATGTCTTTCGTGATTAGTCTCACACTTCTCACCATAATAAAAGATGCTTTAATTGGTAAATTAGCTTCTGGTTTGGAATGGTATATTCCTGGTTTGGAGACAATCTAATTAGCTCCTGGTTTGGAATGGTATATTCCTGGTTTGGAGATAGATCTGTACAGCCGGGTATGGTTGTTCAGGATGGTTGGGCCTGTACAGCATGGGTTTGTTGTACAGTGTGGTTTAATACTGATGATTAATTACTCTACTGTTTTATAACTCTTAAATGTTTGCCAAATGCTGCTTCTGCAAATAAGCCCTATATTATGCCTTCCTTTGCTATCCTGTGCACTTGCATATTTGCTGCGTGGCTTGCTGAGTATGTCATATACTCACCTTGCAATCATTCATCAGAGGAGGAGTTCTACAGTGATGTTGATGGAGTGGAGGATTAGGTGTAGCCCTGGTCAAGCTGCCTGTGGAGTGGAGTCGTCTGCGCCGTTTATCTTATTTTCCGCTGCTTAGTTATTTATTGATTGAGAGGAACTATCTACCTCTGTAATGATATTTTATTCGCTTATCAATTCAAATAATAAATGTACTCTATTGTCAATTTGTTATTGTGTGCCTCGGCTGATTCCTGGACGAGGGTTTACACACATGTAAGCGTTTGGAATTTTGGATAGAAATTCCGGGCGTGACACTACCGTACTTCCACATGTCTAGTGGGTAAGGCTTAGTTTGTGGCTCAGTCTGGTTATAAACAAAAGTACACGGATGGAGATGGACGAAGTGGGGGGTCGATGGACATCTCTAGGACAAATGAAGGCTACACGAGCTGCGTCCCGGTAGTCGAGATGTCATGGCACAGGGCGGGTGTCCTGCTGCTAGGGGCTCAATCCTGCCTGCCTGTCCCGGAGGTTCCAGCCGTAGGTGGGGCTGGGTCGGTACTCTTGTCTATGGCTAGGATGGGTTGGGAACTATGTCACGTCTTTCGTCCGTATACCGTGGTGGTATGTGGCACGTGGTTACATGTGAGGAAGATGTGTCTTGTGGGTAAAGATGTACACCTCTGATCAGAGTATAATCTATTCGAATAGCCGCGCGCTCGGTTATGGGCAAGCCTAGCAATGTACCCAAGTTAGTGTTTTAAATTCTTAAAACCTGCTTAACAACTAAAATGTGGAATGGTTGGCCTGGGTTGGCTTAGGACGAGCTGGGACCCAGGGTCGGGTTGCCAGTTCGGTCTGAATCATCGTAGGCCTTGGGTTAAGGCAGGTTCGTGTGGGTCCACGGCCTTGATTAATAATATTGTATAGTTCTAGGATCGTATTTACAAAATAGCTTTGAGCAACTAAGTGTCTTTTAATGCTATTTACTGCAAACCCTAACCCCCCCTATATTATAATTCCCTTGTACTCCTTTGCATTTATCCTGCACTTGTGGGTGCGTCCTGTTGAGTACGGTGGTTGTACTCAGTCTTGCTCAATTTTTTCCCAAACCGAGAACAAGAGTTCCTGGAAGATGAAGGCTTTGGTGTCTAGTTCGTGCCTGCCGTCAAGCGCCTCTGGTCGTCGCCCTAGTCTTCCGCTGTTTTTCGTTTGTCTTCATGTGTTCTGGGCTTTCGCCGCCCATGTACTAAATTAACTATTTACGCTTCCGCTTGTTAAACTCTGAATTGTATCAACTTTTGGTATACCTTGCCTCCTGGGACAAGGAATAATGCACGCACGTAAGGAATGCCCGTTGGGTTAATTCCGGTCGTGACAGTACTACAATATACTAGCAAGGAATAAAAAAAAATTCATTCTCTTCGCTATGTGTTGATTCTGTCGTGGCAAAATTTACTACAGGACACTCAAAAATTGTGTAATTTGCAATTAGATACTGCTAAAACGTGTCACGGCTAAAAGATACTTGAAGAACTGGTAATTTACTGGAGGACACTTTTAGCTGAATTGAAGAGAGAAATTATTGAATAAAAATGAGAATGTCGATAAGGTCAAAAACGAATATAGTGTATGCTAGTGATATACTTGTGGTGATGGTAAATTTAGAGTTGCACAATTTCTTAAATTTTACTCTATTGCCGTGTGTTGGTATTTCTTACGACATTACTGGAAATATAATTCCCAGCAATGGCACAGCAATATTACGGTTACATAGTTTATCCGCAAGCGCACGGATATACCATTGTAGCATTTCACCCGAGAGTATTCCAAGGGTATCGCATTTGTTTAATCCCGTGGAAAGATCATAGTAGAAAAAACCGTACTAATAATTTATATGTTACTTGTAATAATCATAGTCTAAGCAGGGGTTAATATAATCCAAAGGGTAGGTTGACACACAAGCATAGCACTACTCATTCTCATACTAAATTATCTAAGCTAAGTGGAAAGAAAATAGAAAAGAATCTATTCCTATACTTCTTGTATACGAATTATACATACATTCTAATTATACGATTAACTAGCTAATACCCTCTTTCCAATGCCTTCCTAGTACTTCGAGAAGCTACTCCTGACTGTCGAGTTCCTTACGACAGCCCGTCATAACCATACAACCGGGGCTAAATACGGAGGAGTACCCTTCCCAGGAAATTTACTTAGGACTATATACACGCGCGGAGGAATACCCGCAGTGAGCTGTCACCATCAGCGACCAACCTCTCATCCGCAACATATAACCCCAAATAATGATACCCAATAATTTAGACACTACGCCTAAACTACCAGATACTACTCTAATATCATTGTCATGACATAGAATAATTGCAATAGCAAACATTATACCCGTACCTATGCATCTCCCAGATAAGCAAGCAGTATAATCAGTATAACATGAACATTAAGTATAGTTGGCATTTATATACTCAGAAAGTATTTTCAATACCAGAAATGTATAAAGACGAATATTCTAAATAAAGTATAAATCTTACAAAAGAGGAAAGGAGAGCTACTAGAGCCATACCCGAACTCTTCCAAAGACTTCCGTACTCCGATTTCTATTCTATTCCTACTCCACTAGCTTGATACTATTAAACTAAACGTGAGAGAAATGAGAAAGCTCATGCTTGAAGTGTGTGAAGAAATGAAGAGAGTGAGCTCCTTAAATAGGCAGGTAATGACGGTTATGGCAGTTGGAAAGGTCGGTAATACCCTCCAACCGCTATATCCAACGACATATGGCTCTTGCACTGTCTCATGGTTGGAATGAGAATGAACTATATTTTTGTGAATGATTTATGTTGAACTATATTGCTGTGAATGATTTGAGATAATGGGCGTGAGATATACAAAATAGCAAAAAGAAAAAAAAAACTTGGTCCCAAGTATTTGAACCCTCGTAGGCCAGGGATTACCAACCGGGACTAAAGATCGATATTTAGTCCCAGGTATTTAAACCTTCGTAGTTTCGGTTGGAAAACCGGGTTTACAGGGGGTTACCAACCGGGAGTACAAAACATTTCTCCACCAGTGTCTGAGAGTGATCTATTTGTTAGGAAACCGCCGGCCCATGAAGGCCCGGCCCGGTTACCCACTAATCGGGCCCATCACTAAACATGGAAGGTGGAAGAGGGAATGGCTATAAATAGAGGAGTAGAGAGGAGGATTGTAAACTTGAGAATGCAATGGATGAATGAGAAAGGATGCCACACCCTCATATCTTGTGTCTCCACTTTTGTAGAATTACGGGACCCTCTTGGACTACTTCGTGTAGCAGGAGAGTTGCGTAATACGTTATCAGCACGACGTTCTACCGGAGATCAAGAAAGAAAAAGGGTAAGAACTCTCAAATCCATTTTGCATCTCGATGAATCAATCGTGAAAACGAATTCCTCTCCTCGTTCTCGTTTTGTGTTGCCGTTCTCGACGAAATCCTCCACAGCCGACTTGGAATCGCCGGCGTATGCCGATTGGTGGAAACGGCGGAAGGCAAACACGACGTTGGGGTGCCGGTGACGCGCCATGGTGGCGAACCTGAGCCATGGCAGCGAACCTGCGCATGCGACACCACGGGCCGCACCCTGCAAGGGGCGTGCCGACGTGCCATGGAAGCACTGGCCGGAGAGGGCGTAAGGAACAAGAAGAAAAGAAGGAAAAAGCAAGAAAAATTGATGACCACAGGAGCACGACAGCCGCGGCGTCGCATGCCTTGCCGTCGATCCGGCTTCATCCCACGTTGAGCATCGTCGCCGGCCCTCGCCAGGTCGCGCACGCTGCCGTTCGCACCTCGCTGGTCGCCACACGAAAGCAATCTGCTGCCGCCCGACCCTGTCGCGCCCTCATCGGGCCGCACCACCGTCGCACGGATTCGCTGGCTTCGCCGCCGATCTGGCTAGCCGCCGCCGGCCACGCCCCGCACGGCCCCGCCGCGCGCGCTGCCGCGAGCCCCGCCGCCGCACGGCATCGCGCTGCCGACTACGCTGCTGCAAAGCGCCGCCGAGAACCGCGATCGCCCGCCGGCCTTGCCCCGCACGGCGCCGCTGCGCGCGCTGCCGTGACACACTGCCGGCCCGCACGGTGCCACCGCACGCCGCCGCGAGCCACTGCCGACGATGCCCCGCACGGCGCCCTCGCATGCCACTCGCCGGCCGCGCCCGCAGGTTGCTGCAGGCCGTACCCCGCCCTGCACTGCCGCCCGCGCCCCGCATGGCGTCGCCGCGTCGCCGCGCCGTACCACCGAAGGCTGCCGCGCCGCCGCCTCCGGCCGAACCCGCCGCGCCGCCGCCTCCGGCCGAACCCGCCGCGCCGCGCCACCCGCCAAGCTGCGCCGTTTGGCCGCCCGGCCGCCGTGTCGCCAGGCCGCCTCGCCGCCGGCGCCGCCTGGCCGCCGCACCTGCTTGCCTCGCCGCCGGCTCCTCCGCATATGGCAACCACGAAGTCAACAGGAGAAAGAAGAAGAAAAGGAAAGAGAGAGAAGAAGAAAAGGAAAGAAAAAAAAAGGAAAATGGAAAGAATCCTGTGATTTTGCAAAATGCCCTTTCTGTTTTTGGAAATTAAGTGCATGCTACAATGCATTGGAATCTTTGCAATGTAAACCCTGAATTTTTGAGAAAATACACAAATAACCCTCTGCATTTGGGATATTTGTTTGAAAGGCATTTGAAATTTGCAAAATTCACCGAAAATCATATTATCGCATAAAAGAGCCACGGGACATTGAATTTCGACCCCAACTTTTTATTTCAGGTACTTTTATTGTTGATATATATGATTATGAAATTTATCTATCGCATTTACGATTATTGATTATTTGTGATGCTTTTATTACTTTTAACTAATATCGTTGCGATAAAATGTATAGAATTGCATAGTATATACTGGAATTATTTGCGGGAATTTTGTGTACCATTATATTGCAACACTTGTGCATTTTACCAGCATTTAATTTGCGCATATTTTTTGAATAACGAAAGATGACTGGCATCGCGGATTAGAAAATTCGCTGAATCTAGAGTATCTCTGACATATTTGTTTTCCAATGTCGAAATTACAGTAGAGCAAGAAGCCCTATGGTACCGTTAATCCAATCATGCTATAGGCATTGACTCGATGAGTTTGATCTAGTATTTCAAACTCTCGCCAGTGCCTCCAAGCCACTCTCATGAATGAGTAGGCTAAAAGAATAAGCGCGTTAGCATTTAGAAGATTATGGTACATACCCTACCTCTCGTAGAGCAAGAACTATGAGCAAGAATGGGTATTTTTCGACTATGATTCACCGAGAAGATGACACAAAGAGTACGATAATACGGTGCACCGAATTTGCACCGAATACTGCAAAAACTCTTGATGTTCTACCCGAACGTGACGAAAGTCGCACGCAAGCATCACTGGTGCACATACAAGAAGTATGCCTAACTAGTTGATAAATGGAATTGCGTAATGTTCATGACAGTACTCACTAGAAGAGCATTGTCTTCCAAAACCAACTAGCACAGTTGATAACGAATTCAACACGAGCAGCTAACCTGGTACACTTACCTCAACGAAAGAAGAGGAAAGGGGGGGGAGTAGAACACAGGTGGTCAAGGTGAAACAATCTAGAAATATGAACAATAAAAGAAAAGGACAATCCTAATAGCACACTCATCATGAATTGAGGGGGAGAGCTCCTAGCCTATTTGCATGGCTATGGACAAAGAATCTCCTATGCTATATCGGATCGGCCCTAAAATTGATGTCAGGATAGTAAATAATTGCCATAGCTGTCGAGCAAGAAGCTCGCTATGAAGTTAATTGAATCCGAAGTACCGGGATAACTCATTGAATCAATATACTTCGTCATCACTTGTTGCAATTGTGAAATAGAATATTGGATTGAATAAATGGCCATTGCCCATGTAGAGCACATATTTTCCTCCACAATAAAGAATTATTTCCAGTATAAAAAATAGCATATTTAAGGCATTTCCTATTTTGTTGCTCTTTTATAGCACATAGTTACAATGCTTTGAATTTTGTGTAGCACCCAAACATAAAAGAAAATAATGAATTGTGGTCCGCATAACCACAAACAACACTTTAAGAGAAGGAGGTATTTCCAGACCCTATAGAACTGGAAAATATTATGACCGTTGCTAGCAGCAACAACTGAATTTGTCGGCCTAGAATGCGCCACAGTCATATTACCTATGGAACAATTGTGCACTTTTTAGAAGCATTTATTGTCCGTTAACCCCGCTGAACTCTCTAAAAAGTGTGATGTTTTAAGCTACACCCTTTTAGCAATGGATTTTCAGCCATTTTCGGTCTTAGAATTATAGGCATAAATATTACAACTCGTATGGTCATAGCACATATATGCATAATTTTCCTAAATCATGAAGATTTGTGTGCCAGTATGCACCGACAGGAGATCAATGCATAAACCGCATATTGTTCTAGCATCCCTGAACTGGATTGCAAAGAATATATATGGCTTTCATTTGGTACTGTATGGATAAATGCGCTTCCGAAGCAACAAACATCCAGTGTCTCTTAGACACCGTATATTTGCCAAGACTGATCCAGCAAGATCATGTGAACTCCAATAGAACTCACTAAATCATCTTCAGAAGTCCGCGAGGACAATGCTAGCATTGCATTTGATGATTGGTGAACTAGCAGCACGAAGTACCAAATATCTGCATAATCGGACTAACTATAAGCTATGAATTGCAATATTTGCTATATTATTGTTGTAATACCCGCAGTAGAAAAGGACGTGTAGTCCTGAAAACAGCGGACTCTGAAAGCAAATTCAGACCATCGGCATGAACATTCATCCCGCAACTAGTGCTATTGCATCTGTTTGGTTTATGTGCATATTCCACTATCATAATGCATTGCAATAGGCTCTCTCCGAAAGTCGGAAACCTTTTACGGAGATAGTTATGAAGCCTAAATTCCTTGACAAATAAGAATTATTTCCAGTCATTTAGGGGGAGAGAATGAACCCCTAGATAGGAAATGTCAGGAAATATGATAGTCCGGGACTAATGCATGTTACACCGCACTAGTGAATGCAGTTTGCATAAAGAATTAAAATTGCCAAACCACTTTGTAAATACTTTTGTGATTTCGAAGAGTTTGACTAAGTTGCATGAACGAAATGCATCGGAGGTGGGTGATACCGAAGAAACTAAAGGTACCCCTCGTCTTGTCTAGAGGCCTCGAACAAAAAGAATTGGACAAGAAACTCTGGCTCCTCATGCCCCTAAAGTAACTGGAGATGTCTCATGAAAACAGGGCAAGAGGGACTATCATACTCAAAGTCACGAAATGCACCCCCACCAAATAGAAGGGGAGCCAGCTGAGATCTGGCAAACGGTATGGAACCTCAGAATAGGCGTACCACACCTTCCCATCAAGGAAGAAAACCAGCTGTTGGAGTGCACACTAACGCTGGTACATGCCCACATCAAGAAGTATTAAGCAAAGAAGAAGATGAAGCATATGAAAATGCATATCCTCGTATATCCATGGATATTCGCATAGAGTCTCATGCAACCAATAGAAGTTAGCAATGAGACCGTTTATGGGCAATGTCTTTTTTAGACAACAAAACTCATTGGCAGTCAACCTGGAGTTGAATGGAATTAGTGAACTAGAAGTTGAAAAGAAGAACTCAACCTGAATATTGATAAGCATTGAAGATAGAATCAATGAATGCATTTCAGGAGCTTGGATCGGACACTTGCATAATAGTACATGAAGAAGTACTAGGTCCCGAACCAACATAGAAAGAATAAACTAGAAAAGAATCGAAGAAGCAAACTCGTTCGTTTTGAATTTGAGTTTAATTTTTATATATTTGGCCGAACCCAAATCATGCTCACGCTTGCAGCTAAAAGCATGCGACAGATGGAAGTCTAGTACATCAATCCAACCGCACTTAGAAATGTTCATGGTGCATAGCTTTGGTTAGTCAATTATCGCCAAAATGGGACGGAATTCCCAAATACAAGTGTCATAGCAGCACACAAATACTTGGCTAATTGAACTAAACCGTACTAAACATCGTTGAACTATTCAGAGCCTCGGCATGGTTTTGAGAGATGGTTACCCGCGACAACAATCGCGATTTGGAAACTATCTCAACCCCACCATTTATGAAACTAAAGCAGCATATTTCGCACATATGCAAATGAGTTACGTGAGAAGCATACTCACTAAGCACATGAACCCCCAAGCTTTTCTATGTGCATGAATTACATAGGAGCTACGAACTAAGTAATGTGGAAGTCTTGCAGATTTGTCCACTAACTCATTATTGACATCTTCTCTTGATTAGGTGTGTCCGAGAAATCGGAATAATGAGACTTAGATAAATGCAAAATTCAGGGGGAGAATTTCGCTGACTCATTCTATAATCTTGATATAGAAAATCAAGTACCCAAAATCAATCTAGAAAGATTGAACAGAGAATTGGGTGGATTGTACTCTTTTTCCCTTAGATAAGTTTTCCTAGCAGTTTCTTATCAAGGTTTTTAACGAGGCAATTCGTGCGACATTGTAAGCGTATGCTATGTACTCTTTCTCCAAATTTTTCCCACTGGGTTTTTGTGGAGTTTTGATGAGGCATAGGCATCACGCAGTGAGAGCCCAAGGGGGAGTGTTAGGAAACCGCCGGCCCATGAAGGCCCGGCCCGGTTACCCACTAATTGGGCACATCACTAAACATGGAAGGTGGAAGAGGGAATGGCTATAAATAGAGGAGTAGAGAGGAGGATTGTACACTTGAGAATGCAATGGATGAATGAGAAAGGATGCCACACGCTCATATCTTGTCTCCACTTTTGTAGAATTACGGGACCCTCTTGGACTACTTCGTGTAGCAGGAGGGTTGCGTAATACTATTCTTTCATTAATTGTCAGATTATTAGCCGCTGGGTGACGCATATTCGGTGACGTGCGCCAAACTGCACTACTGCTCAGTGCTCACCGGTCACTACAAATTATGTGTAACACCCTGAAAATTCGACAATAGAAACAAAACTCTAAAAATACGGATTTTCGAAAACTTTTCAAAAAGAATTGCATCATGCCGATTTTATTCGCACATTTTATTTGATTTGATTTTTGGAGTTCGCTAATCGAGTGTGGATTGAGATAAATAAAATACTTTCGCGATTACATTTGTATCAATTTAATTTAAACGCGAATGGGATAGGAATTAACCCTAATTAAAAATTCGAATAAACAAATGAAATATAAGTAAAATTAATTTAGGGTGAATACAATAATTGGAACAACACACATAATGAATAAAAATCAATTTTACAACATTTAGAAAATTCAAAATTAAATTTAAATGGAAAATGGGCTAAAATCGGGAAAAATAGGAAATGGCACTGTTCATTGCCCGCCAAGTGCTCGACGCGGGACCCGAACCCCGCGCCCCTGCCCTCGCGTCCGCGCCCCTGCCGTGTGCACGCCGAGCGCCGCTCTGCCTCCGCTGCCCCGCGCGCCATCGGCGCCGCCGCTCGCGTGTCGTGGTCCCCTAACCCATTCCATCGCCGCGCCATCGCCGTCATCGAGCCGCGCACCGCCGCCGCCGCGCCGCGCGAGCCACTGCCGCCTCACCCCACACGCCATGCCGCCCTGCCTCCCCGAGCCCCGAGACCATGCCGCGCGCACGCCGCCGTCGTCTCGAGCCCGCGCCGCACGCATCGCCCTCCGCCCCGCGCCCTGCCCTCGAGCCCCGCGCACCGTCTCCCGTCGCCTCGCGTGCCGTGCGCCGCTCCGCCTCCCCATCCCATCGCCGCGCCATCGTCCCCGCCGCGCGCGCGTCGTCGTCGCCCATGCCGCTTCGCCTCCCCATCGCATCGCCGCCACCGTGCCGCTCGACATCGCCCCCGCCGCGCGCGCGTCATGGTCCCCTAACCCCGCGCCGCTCCGACCCGTCGCCATCGTCATTATCACCCCTAGCGCCCCGCGTCGCCGTCCCGCGCCACACGGCCGTCGTGCCGCCACTTTGCCTCCCCGTCACGTCGCCGCGTCGTCGTCGCCCGCCCACACGTCGCCTTGTCCCCTCCTTTTTGTCACCGAGCCGCGCGCCCATCTCGTCCGCCCGCACGTCGCCTTGCCTTCCCGACCTGCCGCCGCGCCGCACGCCCGCTCCCTCATCGCCTCGCGCCCCGCGCAGCCCCCGCCCGCACGTCGCCCTTAAGCCGCCGCCGCCCTTCTCCTCTTCTCCCTCCCCCGTGCCCTATAAATCCCGACCCTCCCCTCCTCCACTCCACACCATCCCCATCCATCTCTTTCCCCTCTTCTCCTTCTCCACCGCGCCGTCGTCGTGCCGCCGCATCGCCACCATCGAAGCCGCCGCGCCGTAGCCTCGGAGCCGCCGCGCCGTTGCCTCAAGGCCGCCCCGCCGTGCATCACCGCCTTGCGCCGCCGTCGCCGCCGCTGCCGTCGGTAAGCCGCCGCCAACCCCTTGCGTCCATCGCCGTCGCCGCCGGGGAGGGAGAGAGCCGAGTGAGAGAGAGAGAACGGGGCCGAGCCGAGAGAGAGGGAGAGAAAAGAAGAAGGAAAGGGGGAGGAAGGAGCCGGGAGAGAAGAGAGAGAGAGAGAGAGAAAAAGAGAAGAGAGAGAGAGAGAGAAAAGAGAATAGAGAGAGAGAGGAAAAAGGAAAAAGAGAGAGAGAGAAGAGAATAGAGAGAGAGAGAGAAGGAAACAGAGAGAAAGGAAAAGAGAGAAAAGAAAGAAAAGAAAAAGGAAAGAAAAATAAGAGAAAAAGAAAAGAAAAGAAAAATAAATAAATAAAAATTAAAGGGAAATTAGGAGGTTTAGAAATTTAAAATAAATTAGAATTTAATTATAGAATAATTATAACCGTAGAACTGCAAAATTTAATATTGATTATTCTTGGTAATCTCAATAAGAAATTAATTCGCGGTGGTAATTTAGATATAAATTCAATGACTAAAAACAAGTTAGAGGAATTCTTATAAATTTTTATGGGTTATTTGGGGGTAATTTCTATAAGTAATCGATTCACGGTGGGAGTTCGGATTTAATGAATAGGAATTTTAGCCGTATGTATATTTAATCGCTTAGGCGTAAACTAAATTAAACCGTATAATATTATACGATAATTTTTGGATTCCATCCAATATTTATGATCGCGATATAAATTTCCAACTTATTGTTTGAATGCAGTGCTCGGGCTAATTAAATTAAAAACTTATAATAACAAAATATTTACACCGTAAAAATAATTTAGGATATATATAAATCGAAATTAGGTTGGCCCTAATTCGCGAATAGTAAAGTCAATAAAAAGAATCGATTTTCGCATTTGACTTCTATTTGGATTTATTTGGAGTTTTGTTTGAATTCTAACCGAATTCAAATCAATTTTCGCACGTAACTATAGAACCCGAAGGAGTTGCAGATCCAGGTGAAGGCCAAGACCCGCAAGACCTTGAGCAAGGCAAGTCATCACTATCCCTTGAACATGTTGATCCCAATTGCGAAATTATTTTGTTTACAAATAAAATTGCATGCAATAATATACATCCCACTTGTGATTATGCCATGCCTTGATGATTGTTTGCCTATTATTTCCTTTGTAACCATGTTTACGTACGAGTCCCTAGTCAATTATGACAAGTGCTTAGCAATGCTATTCTAGAATTATGCATACTCATATTTATCAAATGCTATGTGCTTGGGCAATTACCTTTGGGAAGGTAATTGAGAAACGGCATGTGGAGGCATGAGCGCCACAGTGCCATGATGTTGATGACATGATTTGTGAAAAGAGAAATAAAATCAAACAAATGTTTTCGACTGGGGCGGACGGAGGATTTGGGTGGTATCCGGAAAAGGCTAGTACCGTCCCCGGTCAATTAAGGACCGAGCCATGAAGTTAAGCATGAAACGACCCCCGTACAACCGCACTTCTCGTATGGGTATAGACCTAGCGGAATAGATCGCTGAGCAGAGGCAGTATCCATGCATAGTGGTTTCTTGATGTGTGAGGCAGGGGCTCTACGGTGGGGCAGCCATTGGTAGAACCGCGAGGCGGGTGTCTACAGTGGTGTCGCCATCGGTAGGACTGCCACGTGAGAATTTAAACCTAATTAACTTAATGCATGTGTGAGTTCTTCTTTCCCGGGTGCGCCAGAACTCCTCACACTGCTAGAAACCGCGTACGACTAGAGTGCATGAGGATGTAAAGTTCATGGAGCGGGTACTGCCAATGCGAGGTTATCGAAAAGCTTTGCCGTGACGCGTCTCATGTGTTGGGACGAGGCTCATGTGTTGGGCAGTCGCGGAGTGCGGGTAAAGTGTACATCCACTGCAGTGTGAGTAAACCAAATCTATTCGAATAGCCGTGCTCGCGGTTATTGAGCACCGGGACGTGTATTACACTTGGCTAGACTCTGAATTCTTAACTTGTGTGGGTTGGGATATTGCATGATGATTTACATGCTGCTGGAGCCACTTCCTGAGAGTAGGGAATGTGGACGTCCTCAGAAATCCATGACGACTCAATGGCGGGAAGCCATCCTTGGGATCACAATGGATGGTGGACAGAACCGTCATTGTCTAATATGAACACTGGTATTAAAACTTGATCAGTCTATGCTAGGTCTTAGGGTTGTGAAAAGAATTACAAAACTTGCTTTACGCAAAAGAACCATAACCATCCTTCAAATATCCCTGTCGTATGCATTGTTGCTGTGATGACTTGTTGAGTACGGTTGGTACTCACCCTTGCTATATACAAACTTAATCAGAGGCTGGAGATGAAGCGTCGGAAGATCCCTATGCCTATTATCAGGAGGGAGATGAAGACGATGGGGTCCAATAGGTCTTAGATACGGTCGTTGCCTGTGGCAATGGCGTGCCGCTGCCTCCATTTCCGCTGCCTTACCTATTCTGTTTTTGAATGTATTCCGGACCTTTCGGTCCGATGATTTAAGACAATGCCTGCGGGCTTTGATGTAATAATTCGACCTAAGACATTCGTGTATGTATACTCGGTATTTCAGCTATGAATTCGTGTGTACCAGACTACTTGATCCAGGGAAATGGTACTGTCTACACGATTGATTCCTGTTATAAAAACGGGGGTCCACAGAGCTGGTATCAGAGCCATACGACTGTAGGAAAAGACCCAAAAGGTGCCCCACCCCTTTTCTAAGTTGGCCAAGGGAGAAATTCCCACTTAGAAATTCCCACAGAGCTGCGGCAAGGAAACACGACGGTGCAGGAGTATCTGAACCGATTCACTCAGTTGGCCCGCTATGCAGTCGGAGATCTTGTCGATGAAGAAGAAAAGATCGATAAGTTCATAGAAGGGCTGAATGATGAGTTGCGTGGACCTATGATTGGGCAAGATCATCAGAGCTTCCAGAGCCTAATCAACAAAGTTGTTAGGTTGGAGAATGATCAGAAGACTGTAGAACACAATCGCAAGAGGAGGCTTGCTATGAATCGCCCACCTCAGGGGGTGCCTCAGCGACTCAAGGGAGCCACTTCGTCTGGGTGGAAGCCCCCTATTGTGGCCACCAACCGCCCTGCTGCACCTAGCAACTTCAACAGGCCAGTCGCGATTCAGAACCGCACCCCTACACCAACTCTGGCTGCCCCTGGGGCCAGGAGACATGTGGACTGCTTCAATTGCGGAGAGTATGGGCACTACGCCAACAACTGCCCTCATCCACGCAAGACTCCTGTCCGTACTGGCGCCAATGCGATCACTGTTCGTGGGACCCCTGCCCCTGCTGTCGGACGAGGCCTGTTCAGGACTCCACAAACGAACAGGACCGCTACAGGATTTGGGCGCGGACAAGTGAACCATGTCCGAGCTGAAGAAGCCCAGGAAGATCAGGGCGTACTAATGGGTATGTTCTCTATCAATTCTACCCCAGTTAAAGCCCTTTTCGATTCTGGCGCATCGCATTCATTCATATCTTTGAAGGCTAGTCAAAAGCACAACTTAACTCTAGTGAGACTTAGAAAACCTATGATAGTCCACTCACCTGGGGGCGAGATAACTGTGAGTCACGCTTGCATAGATGTACCTGTCCGTCTTAGGGATGTGGTGCTTCCCTCCAACCTTATGGTTTTGATACCCCAGACGCTGGATGTCATATTTGGAATGGATTGGTTGACAAAGAACAGAGGGGTAATCGACTGCAGACGGAGGGAAGTTACCCTGACCACACCTTGGGGGTCGGACATGCGAGCAACTATGGATCAAGATCCTAGACTAACCGAACGTGCCGGAGGCATATTCACCATGCTACCTTTGAAAGGAATGCCTATAGTGCAACGATTTGCCGATGTGTTTCCGGAAGATCTACCTGGGATGCCACCAGATCGAGATATAGAGTTCATTATTGATCTGATACCCGGGACTGCTCCCATATCCAAGAGACCCTATCGGATGCCAGTCAATGAGTTAGAGGAGCTTAAAAAGCAAATCAGAGAATTGCAAGAAAAGGGATTTGTACGCCCCAGCTCGTCACCTTGGGGAGCCCCAGTGCTGTTCGTCAAAAAGAAAGATGGTACCATGAGGATGTGTGTAGACTATCGTTCACTGAACGAAGTAACTATTAAGAACAAGTATCCACTACCACGGATCGATGATCTTTTTGATCAACTCAAAGGAGCGAAGGTATTCTCAAAGATTGACCTCCGGTCAGGATACCATCAATTGAAAATTAGGACCGGGGATATACCCAAAACCGCGTTCTCAACACGCTATGGGTTGTATGAGTTCACGGTGATGTCGTTTGGTTTAACCAACGCCCCAGCGTACTTTATGAATCTCATGAACAAGGTGTTCATGGAGTACCTGGACAAATTCGTGGTGGTATTCATCGATGATATATTGATCTACTCCAAAGACGAAGAAGAACATGCTGAGCACTTGCGTTTGGTACTCGAGAAACTCCGGAAGCATAAATTATATGCAAAATTTAGCAAGTGTGAGTTCTGGTTGAAAGAAGTCGCTTTTCTAGGCCACGTGATCTCAGCCGGCGGAAGTAGCAGTAGACCCTGCTAAGGTGGAGGCCGTTACTGAATGGAAGGAACCCAAATCTGTGACTGAGATTCGGAGTTTTCTAGGCTTGGCCGGATACTACCGGAGGTTCATTGAAGGATTCTCCAAGATAGCCCGGCCAATGACACAACTGCTCAAGAAGGAAAAGAAGTTTGCGTGGTCAGAACAGTGTCAGAAAAGCTTTGAGCAGCTCAAGGAAAAGCTGACCACGGCACCTATTTTAGTTCTCCCGGACATAAGAAAAGACTTTGTCATATATTGTGATGCATCGAGGCAAGGACTAGGGGGAGTACTAATGCAGGACGGAAAGGTTGTGGCCTATGCGTCGCGACAATTGCGACCACATGAAGAAAACTACCCTACCCATGACCTAGAACTTGCAGCTGTGGTTCATGCGCTGAAGATTTGGAGACATTATCTGATAGGAAACCACTGTGATATCTACACCGACCACAAGAGTCTGAAGTATATCTTTACCCAGTCAGACCTCAACTTGAGGCAAAGACGGTGGTTGGAATTAATCAAGGATTATGACTTGGAGGTTCACTATCACCCTGGCAAGGCAAACGTTGTGGCTGACGCGTTGAGTCGGAAGAGCCATTGCAATCACCTTGAGGCGGAAGAAATGGCCCCTGAGCTTAAGGAGGAAATGGCTCAGCTAAACCTACGTATAGTACCTCATGGACAGATAAACACCTTGGACATTCAACCTCTTTTGAGGGCCCAAATTGAAGAGGCCCAGAAGGACAACCAGGAAATCCGAGAGGTGAAGGAACGTCTAGCTGCAGGCTTTGCAAAGGAATTTTCAACCGACGAGAAGGATGTTCTATGGTACAAAAAGAGGATTTACGTACCTGAACAGGGTGGACTGAGAGGATTAATACTAAAGGAAGCTCACGAATCAGCATACTCATTGCACCCTGGAAGTACCAAGATGTACCAGGATCTGAAGGAGGGATACTGGTGGCCCAACATGAAGAGAGATGTGGCAGAGCACGTAGCGCTCTGTGACGTTTGTCAGAAGGTGAAGGCTGAGCACCAGAGACCGGCAGGTTTGCTGCAACCCCTTAAGATCCCCGAATGGAAATGGGATGAGATAGGTATGGATTTTATTGTTGGATTGCCCAAGACTGCAACCGGATATGATTCCATCTGGGTGATTGTGGATCGACTCACCAAGACGGCAAGATTCATCCCCGTTAAGACAAATTATAGTAGTGCCAAGCTAGCCGAATTATATATGGCCAGGATAGTATGTCTTCACGGTGTACCTAAGAGAATCATATCTGATCGAGGCACCCAGTTTACCTCTCATTTCTGGGAGAAAGTGCATGAAGCCCTAGGGAGTTACCTTGCGTTCAGCACAGCTTATCACCCACAGACAGATGGCCAGACAGAGAGAACCAACCAGGTCCTGGAGGACATGTTGAGAGCTTGTGCATTGGATTTTAGCAAAGACTGGGAGAGATGTTTGCCCTACGCCGAATTCTCCTACAACAACAGCTTTCAAGCAAGCCTGAAAATGTCGCCCAACGAGGCATTGTTTGGTCGACGATGTCGAACCCCGCTGATGTGGTCCGAGACAGGAGAACGAGCAGTATTTGGACCTGACATTATCAAAGAAGCCGAAGAAAAGGATCGTCTGATTCGGGACCGTTTAAAAGTGGCACAGTCACGGCAAAAGAGCTACGCGGACACCCGAAGAAGAAACCTAGAGTTTAAGGAAGGAGATTACGTTTATCTGAAGGTTTCACCAATGAGGGGAACGAAAAGGTTTAAGGTTAAAGGAAAACTAGCGCCAAGATATGTGGGACCTTTCCAAATCCTCGCTAGACGAGGAGAAGTTGCCTACCAGCTACAGCTACCCGACCTTATCGCCGATGTACACCCAGTCTTCCATGTGTCACAATTGAAGAAATGCTTACGAGTGCCGGAAGAACAAGCTCCGCTGGAGGAGATTCACATTAGCAACGATCTCACGTATCCAGAACACCCGATCCGGATATTGGATGAAGCAGAAAAGGGAACTAGAACCAAAACGTGGCGTATGTACAAGGTACAATGGAGTAATCACACTGAGGATGAAGCCACTTGGGAAAGCGAAGAGTTCTTGAAGACGGAATACCCATATCTGTTCGAAAACCGGTAAGAAATCTCGGGACGAGATTTATTTAAGGGGGGTAGGTTTGTAACACCCTGAAAATTCGACAATAGAAACAAAACTCTAAAAATACGGATTTTCGAAAACTTTTCAAAAAGAATTGCATCATGCCGATTTTATTCGCACATTTTATTTGATTTGATTTTTGGAGTTCGCTAATCGAGTGTGGATTGAGATAAATAAAATACTTTCGCGATTACATTTGTATCAATTTAATTTAAACGCGAATGGGATAGGAATTAACCCTAATTAAAAATTCGAATAAACAAATGAAATATAAGTAAAATTAATTTAGGGTGAATACAATAATTGGAACAACACACATAATGAATAAAAATCAATTTTACAACATTTAGAAAATTCAAAATTAAATTTAAATGGAAAATGGGCTAAAATCGGGAAAAATAGGAAATGGCACTGTTCATTGCCCGCCAAGTGCTCGACGCGGGACCCGAACCCCGCGCCCCTGCCCTCGCGTCCGCGCCCCTGCCGTGTGCACGCCGAGCGCCGCTCTGCCTCCGCTGCCCCGCGCGCCATCGGCGCCGCCGCTCGCGTGTCGTGGTCCCCTAACCCATTCCATCGCCGCGCCATCGCCGTCATCGAGCCGCGCACCGCCGCCGCCCGCGCCGCGCGAGCCACTGCCGCCTCACCCCACACGCCATGCCGCCCTGCCTCCCCGAGCCCCGAGACCGTGCCGCGCGCACGCCGCCGTCGTCTCGAGCCCGCGCCGCACGCATCGCCCTCCGCCCCGCGCCCTGCCCTCGAGCCCCGCGCACCGTCTCCCGTCGCCTCGCGTGCCGTGCGCCGCTCCGCCTCCCCATCCCATCGCCGCGCCATCGTCCCCGCCGCGCGCGCGTCGTCGTCGCCCATGCCGCTTCGCCTCCCCATCGCATCGCCGCCACCGTGCCGCTCGACATCGCCCCCGCCGCGCGCGCGTCATGGTCCCCTAACCCCGCGCCGCTCCGACCCGTCGCCATCGTCATTATCACCCCTAGCGCCCCGCGTCGCCGTCCCGCGCCACACGGCCGTCGTGCCGCCACTTTGCCTCCCCGTCACGTCGCCGCGTCGTCGTCGCCCGCCCACACGTCGCCTTGTCCCCTCCTTTTTGTCACCGAGCCGCGCGCCCATCTCGTCCGCCCGCACGTCGCCTTGCCTTCCCGACCTGCCGCCGCGCCACACGCCCGCTCCCTCATCGCCTCGCGCCCCGCGCAGCCCCCGCCCGCACGTCGCCCTTAAGCCGCCGCCGCCCTTCTCCTCTTCTCCCTCCCCCGTGCCCTATAAATCCCGACCCTCCCCTCCTCCACTCCACACCATCCCCATCCATCTCTTTCCCCTCTTCTCCTTCTCCACCGCGCCGTCGTCGTGCCGCCGCATCGCCACCATCGAAGCCGCCGCGCCGTAGCCTCGGAGCCGCCGCGCCGTTGCCTCAAGGCCGCCCCGCCGTGCATCACCGCCTTGCGCCGCCGTCGCCGCCGCTGCCGTCGGTAAGCCGCCGCCAACCCCTTGCGTCCATCGCCGTCGCCGCCGGGGAGGGAGAGAGCCGAGTGAGAGAGAGAGAACGGGGCCGAGCCGAGAGAGAGGGAGAGAAAAGAAGAAGGAAAGGGGGAGGAAGGAGCCGGGAGAGAAGAGAGAGAGAGAGAGAGAAAAAGAGAAGAGAGAGAGAGAGAAAAGAGAATAGAGAGAGAGAGGAAAAAGGAAAAAGAGAGAGAGAGAGAGAAGAGAATAGAGAGAGAGAGAAGGAAACAGAGAGAAAGGAAAAGAGAGAAAAGAAAGAAAAGAAAAAGGAAAGAAAAATAAGAGAAAAAGAAAAGAAAAGAAAAATAAATAAATAAAAATTAAAGGGAAATTAGGAGGTTTAGAAATTTAAAATAAATTAGAATTTAATTATAGAATAATTATAACCGTAGAACTGCAAAATTTAATATAGATTATTCTTGGTAATCTCAATAAGAAATTAATTCGCGGTGGTAATTTAGATATAAATTCAATGACTAAAAACAAGTTAGAGGAATTCTTATAAATTTTTATGGGTTATTTGGGGGTAATTTCTATAAGTAATCGATTCACGGTGGGAGTTCGGATTTAATGAATAGGAATTTTAGCCGTATGTATATTTAATCGCTTAGGCGTAAACTAAATTAAACCGTATAATATTATACGATAATTTTTGGATTCCATCCAATATTTATGATCGCGATATAAATTTCCAACTTATTGTTTGAATGCAGTGCTCGGGCTAATTAAATTAAAAACTTATAATAACAAAATATTTACACCGTAAAAATAATTTAGGATATATATAAATCGAAATTAGGTTGGCCCTAATTCGCGAATAGTAAAGTCAATAAAAAGAATCGATTTTCGCATTTGACTTCTATTTGGATTTATTTGGAGTTTTGTTTGAATTCTAACCGAATTCAAATCAATTTTCGCACGTAACTATAGAAACCCGAGGGAGTTGCAGATCCAGGTGAAGGCCAAGACCCGCAAGACCTTGAGCAAGGCAAGTCATCACTATCCCTTGAACATGTTGATCCCAATTGCGAAATTATTTTGTTTACAAATAAAATTGCATGCAATAATATACATCCCACTTGTGATTATGCCATGCCTTGATGATTGTTTGCCTATTATTTCCTTTGTAACCATGTTTACGTACGAGTCCCTAGTCAATTATGACAAGTGCTTAGCAATGCTATTCTAGAATTATGCATACTCATATTTATCAAATGCTATGTGCTTGGGCAATTACCTTTGGGAAGGTAATTGAGAAACGGCATGTGGAGGCATGAGCGCCACAGTGCCATGATGTTGATGACATGATTTGTGAAAAGAGAAATAAAATCAAACAAATGTTTTCGACTGGGGCGGACGGAGGATTTGGGTGGTATCCGGAAAAGGCTAGTACCGTCCCCGGTCAATTAAGGACCGAGCCATGAAGTTAAGCATGAAACGACCCCCGTACAACCGCACTTCTCGTATGGGTATAGACCTAGCGGAATAGATCGCTGAGCAGAGGCAGTATCCATGCATAGTGGTTTCTTGATGTGTGAGGCAGGGGCTCTACGGTGGGGCAGCCATTGGTAGAACCGCGAGGCGGGTGTCTACAGTGGTGTCGCCATCGGTAGGACTGCCACGTGAGAATTTAAACCTAATTAACTTAATGCATGTGTGAGTTCTTCTTTCCCGGGTGCGCCAGAACTCCTCACACTGCTAGAAACCGCGTACGACTAGAGTGCATGAGGATGTAAAGTTCATGGAGCGGGTACTGCCAATGCGAGGTTATCGCAAAGCTTTGCCGTGACGCGTCTCATGTGTTGGGACGAGGCTCATGTGTTGGGCAGTCGCGGAGTGCGGGTAAAGTGTACATCCACTGCAGTGTGAGTAAACCAAATCTATTCGAATAGCCGTGCTCGCGGTTATTGAGCACCGGGACGTGTATTACACTTGGCTAGACTCTGAATTCTTAACTTGTGTGGGTTGGGATATTGCATGATGATTTACATGCTGCTGGAGCCACTTCCTGAGAGTAGGGAATGTGGACGTCCTCAGAAAACCATGACGACTCAATGGCGGGAAGCCATCCTTGGGATCACAATGGATGGTGGACAGAACCGTCATTGTCTAATATGAACACTGGTATTAAAACTTGATCAGTCTATGCTAGGTCTTAGGGTTGTGAAAAGAATTACAAAACTTGCTTTACGCAAAAGAACCATAACCATCCTTCAAATATCCCTGTCATATGCATTGTTGCTGTGATGACTTGTTGAGTACGGTTGGTACTCACCCTTGCTATATACAAACTTAATCAGAGGCTGGAGATGAAGCGTCGGAAGATCCCTATGCCTATTATCAGGAGGGAGATGAAGACGATGGGGTCCAATAGGTCTTAGATACGGTCGTTGCCTGTGGCAATGGCGTGCCGCTGCCTCCATTTCCGCTGCCTTACCTATTCTGTTTTTGAATGTATTCCGGACCTTTCGGTCCGATGATTTAAGACAATGCCTGCGGGCTTTGATGTAATAATTCGACCTAAGACATTCGTGTATGTATACTCGGTATTTCAGCTATGAATTCGTGTGTACCAGACTACTTGATCCAGGGAAATGGTACTGTCTACACGATTGATTCCTGTTATAAAAACGGGGGTCCACATTATGCCAACAGCCTAACGAGCTGGCTTGATCACTAACACAACTCCTCGTCAAGACTTTACCATATATAGCAATGGCTGCGGCTGCAACATCTTCTCCGGCGACGGCGATGGTGCGGGTGCCGCGGATGAAGCTAGGGTTGCAGGGGATGAAGGCCGGTGTCGGAGCAGCGCCTAGGGTGCATGGGCATGTCGGCCTACTACGGCCCGCCAAAGCCGGAGGCCGACATGGTTAAAGCTCATCCAGCATGCCGTCACCACCGGCATCACCCTCCTCGATACCTCCGATGTGTATGGGCCCCACACCAACGAGGCCCTCGTTGGCAGGGCGGTGCAACAGCTGGGCAGCGGTGGCGGTGCCGACAGGGAGAAAGTTCAGGTTACCACCAAGTTTGGGATACGGACACGCTGAGGCTGCCACACAGGAGATCCGCGGTGACCCGGCGTCAGGGTTCACTATATCGGTTTAGTGGTTTTGATCAGGGGTCACCGTCCGAAATTTCAAACCCTGCCTGGCGTACGTGCGGCTGCATGCGAGGGCAGCCTTCGTTGTCTCGGCATCAGCTGCATCGAACCTCTACTATACCAGCATCGCATTGACACCAGGGTGCCGATCGAGGTCACGGTACGCTACCTTTTCTGACTATGTTTGATTTTCAAAATGTTCTGAACACTGAAATTAATATATCTTCCTGGCCCATACACATGGATAGGACGTAAAAGCACAAAAAATTGAGTTTGAAAAGAAAGTATAATATAAACTCGCTCCACTTCTTTAATGTTGGACCTTAATTTGTATATATATATATATATTGTAACGACCAGCCTTACCCAGGCCGGTCCGCTTACATATGATAGCTTTCATAGGTCATAGACTGCCCTCACAGACCAACACATGTCTTTTCTGCACACTTTGTCCTCACTCGTGTGCACCCGGGAAGAATTTCCCGGTCGGTCACCCATCCCAAATTGCTCCAGGCCAAGCACGCTTAACCCCGGAGTTTTTTTGGAGATTGGCTTCCGGAAAAGAAGTTGCAACTTGTTGATATGAGTATTCTATTAATCCTATTAAGCCCTAGGCCGGGATGTTACACCCTCACCCCCTTAACAGAGATCGACGCCCCCGTCGATCAACCCCAGGCCAGGAACGTCCTCTCTTGGCCACGTCCATGTGTCCAGTGCCAGCGCATGTGCCATGCTGTGTAACCACTCCCGGTCTACACCAGCCATGCGCACCATGCCTGCGCAACTGCGACACACGCGCCCGTGAAACCGCGAGAGTCGGCTCTGATACCATTTTGTAACGACCAGCCTTACCCAGGCCGGTCCGCTTACATATGATAGCTTTCATAGGTCATAGACTGCCCTCACAGACCAACACATGTCTTTTCTGCACACTTTGTCCTCACTCGTGTGCACCCGGGAAGAATTTCCCGGTCGGTCACCCATCCCAAATTGCTCCAGGCCAAGCACGCTTAACCCCGGAGTTTTTTTGGAGATTGGCTTCCGGAAAAGAAGTTGCAACTTGTTGATATGAGTATTCTATTAATCCTATTAAGCCCTAGGCCGGGATGTTACATATATATATACCATTTTGGAGATTGGCTTCCGGAAAAGAAGTTGCAACTTGTTGATATGAGTATTCTATTAATCCTATTAAGCCCTAGGCCGGGATGTTACATATATATATATATATTTAACCATTTATCTTTTTAGAAACTGACATAATTATTATTTATTTTGATATGATCTAGTTTATTTTTAAAGGTGCTTTAAGCTTGGCTTACAATTTTTACGTAATTGTATAAAAGTTTTAAATAAAATAGCATTTAAATGAATGAATAACAGTGTCGAAACATGAATTCGGCAATAATAAAGGGGGTAGCGCATGAGACCTAAAAGTGGATGGATGTGGAGACAAATAATTTAGACAGGTTCAGGCCCTCTCAATGAGAGGTAATACCCTACTCCTGTTTGGGGATTTGAATCTGTCGGGTGTAATATAGATCTGACGATCTGGTTGTGTGTCATGCCCCCTAGAGGGACTCCTGCCCACCTTATATAGGATGGGGGCAGGATTACAAGATAGAAACCTTAACCAATACGGTATCGGTTTCCTAAATCTACTTTACAATCTTATCAAACCAGGACTTTGGGCCGTTCCATAATATACAGGGAAACGTAATACCCAAGTCATGATCCGTTACATATTTCATAGATATAAGTTATCCCCTATAACCAGTCGGATAACCATGCCATGTGGGTATGGGGTACCCATAATCTCCACAGTAGCCCTTGAGACCTTCACAGTCGAAAAGATAATCGTCTCTCGAACTAGATTACTACAAAGCTGAGTGCTTAATTCATCTTCGCCATGGTCTCCCGAGTACTTTTACCAAATCAGAAGACCGTGGAGGGCTGAAAAATAATTAAATGAAATTTTAGGTGCATCGACTAGATGCACCTAATAGGTGTAGCCCCCGACTATGCTGTTAGTTGAGCAAACTGAACATATAGTCAAGGAGTAAATAATCCAACCAACTGAGTGGTTTTTGATAATTATAGTCGACTAAGTGACTTGATCGCATATGCGGTGTGAATCCCCGAATAACATGATCCAAGTGATATACCGACTACTTTGTAGAATATGATGCGTGCAACCTAAAGTTGACTAAATCATTGAAAATTTACATAGCAAAACAGCTATAAAGAAGCTTGTATGTTGTGAATAAAGAAATTTCCAACGTATTGAGCACACACCATGCGCACACTGCTTTAACAGATGTGATTAAGTCCCTAAAAGACACATGGTTTCACCACACCTGGAAATATATGGCATATGTGGTATAACATCCGAGTAAATTAACTCATAAAGGATTTACCAACCGCCTGGAAAATGACCACAATATATAATCAGCCTAAGCCATAATATTGGTCAATAAAAATGCAAACTTACGTGGCAAAAAGCAATGATATTGTATCCAAACAATAAACCCAAACAGCGCCTTGACTATATAAAAAAGTCAGCGGGGCAGCTATATAAAGCTTTATTGTTCGGCACATTTTAAGATGCATTGTACCAACTACTAAAAAGTTGAGTAACTGCGGTATAAAAGGATTTTAAGGTATTGGGCACTTGATCACGCACACTTTGGCCTAAGCAAAAAGTGCCTAAGTCCCTAAAAGAATGTGACAGGCCACACCTGAAAATATGGGCTGCAGACATATTAGGCCTAGGCCAAAAAATATGCCTTCGACACCCTTTAAAGGATGACGCATGTAACATGCTCCCAAGTAATAAATCTTCCGGGTGATATAGACCAAGTGTAGCTCATATGAATAGCTTTTGATCTGAGTGATTATCCCTTATGGGATACTCCAAAATAGATATAATAATTGAATCCCGACTGGCGCAAGTATTCGGTTGATAACCCTTACGAGGAATAATAAATAGTGCAGTCTTTGAGCATAGAAAATAGACCCATGATCATGAATTCATGTTGCATGTATCCGGAATAAGTCCAAATTGAAGGTATGATACTTGTGTTTGAGCTAGTAAGCCCCTGAGCATATAGCTTATCCTTCTGTCGTAGTTACAATGGTCCATTGATGGTAGCTGACACAGTTGGCACAGAGACAAGACGACCAATATAAAGATAATATTGCCCACCAGAGGTGGCAAAAATATTGGTGGTGGTGAAGATAGTGATACCAATCAAAAGTGATGAAGTTGCATAGCTGTGGAGGCGAAGAAACCAGTCGGCAGCAGTCAGGTTAGCCAGTAATGAAGACGAAGGTGCCCAGCGATAAAATTGTGTAGCCATGGCAGCGAAATAATTAGTCGGTGACAAACGAGGCAGCTGGTGTAGAAGATGAAGATGCCCATTAGTGGTGACATAATAAGCCATCCGTGAAGGCGAGGATATCAGTCGGTGGCGATGAAAACAAGCCAACGATGAAGACGTAGACGCGCATCAACGACGATGGCGAAATCCTCCAATCATGAAAATGCAGGAAATAGTCGACAACGACAAATACAACCGATGGTAATGATGATTGGCAGCAATAGAGATGATCAAATATGATGATGAAGTTGCCCATCAATAGCAGTAGAGTAGGCTATACTGAAGAGGCTTGACAGGATGTCAATGAAGATGATGGTATTGTTTATCCAGTCAATAGCAGTGTAGCAGCCAATGATAATGACGAAGACGCTCATCAGCGTTTGTGTAGTAGGTCAACCATGAAGGCGAAATAGCAAGTCGCCAATGACGAAAGCAACCGGAGGCGAAGACGTAGTCACCCATTAGCAACAGTGGAGATGTCAGGGCCGATGAAGTAGAGGTGCAGGTGATGATGTCAGTGGCAATAATCCATCAAATTGAATATGTAGATTAAATCTCAAACTTGAGAAATTTGGAGTAGATTGTGGCAGCATGGAGCATCCAAAATTGCCAGTGTAATAATTGGAATCGCTGAAGTAAAATGCCGGCTCTGAAGCAAAGACGAAAATAATAACTCCTAGAGTTGACTCGTTGGAGCTTGTCGAATTTTGAGAGTCTTGTATTTGTGTAGCCCCCGACTCTTTGATTAGTTGGGAAACAACTGAACATAGAGTCGAAAACTGTAGCTTCTTGTCATCGAGTAGTCATTGCTTGAGTTAAGATATGTGTTGAGGATGTCCGAGTAGAAATATTGAAGATTGGAACACCACTTGTTGTAGTAAAATAACACGGCATCATATTTGGTGACGTATGCCGAGATGTCGAAACTCTTGTAGTCGTCGTGGTTGGTGAAGTAGCGAAGCTTGCGAAGTAGAGGCAATAGAGTTTGCCGGTGCCAAAGATAATAAAGATGAAGTCGCTCCACCATTGTGACAAAGCAGTCGGCGACGGAAGAAGTAGAATGACGACGAAAACGTGCAGCCATGGAGGTGAACAAGCTAGTCGGCGTCAGACAAGGCGTCCAGCAATGAAAACGATGACGTCCATCAGTAGTGGTAGCAGCATAAACCAGCTGTAGAGGCGAGGGCACTAGTCAACAGCAGACAAGATGACCAGCGGTGATGACGATAAGGCCAATCAACACTGGCAGAATCATGCAGCCATGGAAGTGAAGAAACCAGTCGGCAGTAGACGTAGACAGCTTGCGTTGAAGGTGATGACGCCTATTTGCGGTGGCGGCGACTTGGCCAGCCGTGAAGACGATAGCACCAGTTGGCGTCATACGAGGTGGACGGTCGGAGAAGATGTAGACGTCCTACAACGGCGGCATAATAAACCAGCCGTGCAGGCATAGAAACCAGTCGGCGACGGCGAAGGCGAGCCGGTCGGTGAAGACGTAGACGCCCAGCAACGGCGGCATAATAGGCCAGCCGTGCAGGCGGAGACACCAGTCGGCGGCGGCGAAGGCAAGCCGGTCGGTGAAGACGTAGACGCCCAACAAACGGTGGCATAATAGGCCAGCCGTGCAGGCGGAGACACTAGTCAGCGGCGGCGAAGGCAAGCCGGTCGGTGAAGACGAAGACGCCAACAACGGCGGTATAATAGGCCAGCCGTTCAGGCGGAGACACCAGTCGGCGGCGGCGAAGGCGAGCCGGTCGGTGAAGGCATAGACACCCAACAAACGGCGGCATAATAGGCCAGCCGTGAAGGCGGAGACACCAGTCGGCGGCGGCGAAGGCAAGCCGGTCGGTGAAGACGTAGACGCCCAACAAACGGTGGCATAATATGCCAGCCGTGCAGGCGGAGATACCAGTCGGCGGCGGCGAAGGCAAGCCGGTCGGTGAAGACGAAGACGCCCAACAACGGCGGTATAATAGGCCAGCCGTTCAGGCAGAGATACCAGTCGGCAGCGGCGAAGGCGAGCCGGTCGGTGAAGGCATAGACACCCAACAAACGGCGGCATAATAGGCCAGCCGTGCAGGCGGAGACACCAGTCGGCGGCGGCGAAGGCAACCCGGTCGGTGAAGACGTAGATGCCCAACAAACGGTGGCATAATAGGCCAGCCGTGCAGGCGGAGACACCAGTCGGCGGCGGCGAAGGCAAGCCGGTCGGTGAAGACGAAGACGCCCAACAACGGCGGTATAATAGGCCAGCCGTTCAGGCGGAGTGTAACATCCCGGCCTATGGACACATGGACGTGGCCAAGAGAGGACGTTCCTGGCCTGGGGTTGATCGACGGGGGCGTCGATCTCTCTTAAGGGGGTGAGGGTGTAACATCCCGGCCTAGGGCTTAATAGGATTAATAGAATACTCATATCAACAAGTTGCAACTTCTTTTCCGGAAGCCAATCTCCAAAAAACTCCGAGGTTAAGTGTGCTTGGCCTGGAGCAATTTGGGATGGGTGACCGACCGGGAAATTCTTCCCGGGTGCACACGAGTGAGGACAAAGTGTGCAGAAAAGACATGTGTTGGTCTGTGAGGGTAGTCTATGACCTATGAAAGATTTACAAAATGGTATCAGAGCCGACTCTCGCGGTTTCACGGGCGCGTGTGTGGACAAAGTGTGCAGAAAAGACATGTGTTGGTCTGTGAGGGTAGTCTATGACCTATGAAAGATTTACAAAATGGTATCAGAGCCGACTCTCGCGGTTTCACGGGCGCGTGTGTCGCAGTTGCGCAGGTAGAAAACGAAACTCTAAAAATACGGATTTTCAAAAACTTTTCAAAATAAATTGCATCATGCCGATTTTATTCGCTTATTTTATTTGATTCGATGTTGATGTTCACTAATTGAGTGTGGGGAATAGTTAATTACTTATCATCCTAAAAATAAATTGGCAAGCTATATATATAATTTAAAATAAAGTTTTAGTGTGGGTAGAAATAAATAAAATGTTAATGCAAACACATTTTATCAATTAAATTTAAACGCGAGGAAATAAGGATTAACCCTAATTAATGATTCAAACAAATAATACAAATGAAATATGAGTAAAATTAATTTAGGGTGAATACAATAATTGGAACAACACACATAATGAATAAAAATCAAATTTACAACATTTATAAATTGCAAAATTAAATTTAAATAGAAAATGGGCTGAAATCGGGAAAAATAGAAAATGGCACTGTTCATTGCCCTTAAGGTGTTCGACGGGGTCCCCTAAACCGGCCCCCTCCTCTGCCGTCGCCCCGCACGCCCATCTCGCGCGCCGCGCGCCGAGTCTCGCGCCGCCCCTGCCCTAAGCCGCCGCGCCATCGTCGCCGTGCCGCACGCGTCGCTGTGCCGCTTCGCCTCCCCGCGCGCCGCGCGTCGAGCCCCGCACCGCCGCCGTCCCGCGCGCCGCTCGGTCTTCCCCCCCCCCACATGCCGCGCCGCCCCGTCCCGTCGTCTCGTCGTCTCGTCGTCTCGTCGCCACGATTCCGCCCCCCACACGTCGCTCGGCCTCCCCGTCACGCCGCCGCACACGTCGTCGTCGCCCCATGCCGCTTCACCTCCCCATCCCATCGCCGTCGCCATCATCACGCCGCACCGCCGCCGCCGCGCCGCACGGGCCGCTGTCGCCCCGGACCCGCGTCGCCATCGTCCTGAGCCCGCGCCAACCGCGCGTCCCGTCGCCGCGCCGCACGCATCGTCGTCACCTCGAGCCCCACATCGCCGCCCGTCCCGCGCGCTGCGCTGCCTTGCCTCCCCTCGTGCCGCACCGCCTCCCCGTCCCATCGTCGCCCCGCACGTCGCCCTGCCCATCTCGAACCCCGCGCGCCGCGCGCCCATCCCACACGTCGTGCTGCCCCTCCCCTTTGCCGCCGCATCGCCCGCGCGTCCCGCGCGTCGCCCTGTCCCCCATGCCGCCGCGCCGCGCGCCCGCACGCCGCACGTCGCCATTAAAACCGCCGCCGCTCCTCTCCATTTCTCCCTCTCCCGCGCCCTATAAAACCCCGGCCTCCCCTTCTCCTCCACCCCACACCCATCCCCATCCGTCTCCTTCCCCTCTCCTCCTTCTCCACCGCGCCGTCGTCGTGCCACCGCGCCGCCACCATCGAAGCCGCCGCGCCGTCGCCTCAAGGCAGCCCGCCGTGCATCGCCGCCTTGCGCCGCCGCCGCCGTCGGTAAGCCGCCGCCATCCCTTGCGTCCATCGCCGTCGCCGCCGGGGAGGGAGAGAGCCGAGTGAGAGAGGGAGATCGGGGCCGAGCCGAGAGAGAAGAAGAGAAGAGAAGAAAGAAAGAGGGAGGAAAGAGCCGGGAGGGAGAGAAGAGAGAGAGAGAGAGGGAAAAAGAAAGAGAGAGAGAGAGAGGAAAAGGAAGAGAGAGAGAGAGAGGGAAAAAGAAAGAGAGAGAGAGAGAGAAAAGAAAAGAAAAACAGAGAAGAGAGAGAGAGGGAGAGAAAAAGAAAATGAGAGAAAAGAAAAAGGAAAGAAAAAGAAAAAATAAATAAATAAGTAATGGAGAGAAATTTGGGAGGTTTAGAAAATTTAAAATAAATTAGAATCTAATTATAGATTAATATTAATCGTAGAATTGCAAAATTTAATATAGATTATCCTTGGTAATTTTAATAAGAAATCGATTCGCGGTGATAATTTAGATATAAATTAAATGCCTAAAACAATTAGATGAATTCTTATAGATTTCTATAGGTTATTTAGGGATAATTTCTATAAGTAATTGATTCACGATGGGAGTTCGGATTTAATTAATAGGGATTTTAGCCGTGTATTATAATTAATCGTTTAGGCATAGACCAAATTAAATCGTTTAATATTTGGATTCCATCCGATGTTTAGCTCGCAATATAAATCTGTTATTTGAATACGATGCTCGGGGTAGATTAAATTAAAAACTTATAATAACAAAATATTTGCACCGTAAAAATGATTTAAGATATATATAGATCGAAATTGGGTTGGCCCTAATTCGTGATTAGTAAAGTTAATAAGGGAATCGATTTTCGCATTCGACTTCTATTTGGATTTATTTGGATTTTTATTTGAATTCTAACCGAATTCAAATCAATTTTCGCACGTAACTATAGAACCCGAAGGAGTTGCAGATCCAGGTGAAGGCCAAGACCCGCAAGACCTTGAGCAAGGCAAGTCATCACTATCCCTTGAACATGTTGATCCCAAATTGCGAAATTATTTTGTTTACAAATAAAATTGCATACAATAATATACATCCCACTTGTGATTATGCCATGCCTTGATGATTGTTTGCCTATTAATTCCTTTGTAACCACTTTTACGTATGAGACCCTAGTCAATTATGACAAGTGCTTAGCCATGCTACTCTAGAATTGTGCATACTCATATTTATCAAATGCTATATGCTTGGGCAATTACCTTTGGGAAGGTAATTGAGAAACGGCATGTGGAGGCATGAGCGCCACAGTGCCATGATGTTGATGACATGATTTGTGAAAAGAGAAATAAAGTCAAACAAATGTTTTCGACTGGGGCGGACGGAGGATTTGGGTGGTATCCGGAAAAGGCTAGTACCGTCCCCGGTCAATTAAGGACCGAGCCATGAAGTTAAGCATGAAACGACCCCCGTACAACCGCACTTCTCGTATGGGTATAGACCTAGCGGAATAGATAGCTGAGCAGAGGCAGTATCCATGCATAGTGGTTTCTTGATGTGTGAGGCAGGGGCTCTACGGTGGGGCAGCCATTGGTAGAACCGCGAGGCGGGTGTCTACAGTGGTGTCGCCATCGGTAGGACTGCCATGTGAGAATTTAAACCTAATTAACTTAATGCATGTGTGAGTTCTTCTTTCCCGGGTGCGCCAGAACTCCTCACACTGCTAGAAACCGCGTACGACTAGAGTGCATGAGGATGTAAAGTTCATGGAGCGGGTACTGCCAATGCGAGGTTATCGAAAAGCTTTGCCGTGACGCGTCTCATGTGTTGGGACGAGGCTCATGTGTTGGGCAGTCGCGGAGTGCGGGTAAAGTGTACATCCACTGCAGTGTGAGTAAACCAGATCTATTTGAATAGCCGTGCTCGCGGTTATTGAGCACCGGGACGTGTATTACACTTGGCTAGACTCTGAATTCTTAACTTGTGTGGGTTGGGATATTGCATGATGATTTATATGCTGTTGGAGCCACTTCCTGAGAGTAGGGAATGTGGACGTCCTCAGAAAACCATGACGACTCAATGGCGGGAAGCCATCCTTGGGATCACAATGGATGGTGGACAGAACCGTCATTGTCTAATATGAATACTGGTATTAAAACTTGATCAGTCTGTGCTAGGTCTTAGGGTTGTGAAAAGAATTACAAAACTTGCTTTACGCAAAAGAACCATAACAATCCTTCAAATATCCCTGTCATTTGCATTGTTGTTGTGGTGACTTGTTGAGTACGGTTGGTACTCACCCTTGCTATATACAAACTCAATCAGAGACTGGAGATGAAGCGTCAGAAGATCCCTATGCCTATTATCAGGAGGGAGATGAAGACGATGGGGTCCAATAGGTCTTAGATACGGTCGTTGCCTGTGGCAATGGCGTGCCGCTGCCTCCATTTTCCGCTGCCTTACCTATTCTGCTTTTGAATGTATTCCGGACCATTCGGTCCGATGATTTAAGACAATGCCTGCGGGCTTTGATGTAATAACTCGTCCTAAGACATTCGTGTATGAGTACTCGGTATTCTAGCTATGAATTCGTGTGTACCAGACTACTTGATCCAGGGAAATGGTACTGTCTACACGATCGATTCCTGTTATAAAAACGGGGGTCCACAGAGCTGGTATCAGAGCCATACGACTGTAGGAAAAGACCAAAAGGTGCCCCACCCCTTTTCTAAGTTGGCCAAGGGAGAAATTCCCACTTAGTAATACTTTCAAAAATAAAAAAACGCTATGTTTACAAAAATCGGTACAATTTTCATCTTACTCTTAACTATCCTCTTTACAAAACAAGTTTTTACTCTTAGCTGACTTTGGGTTTTTCCTAAAATTTAGATGGCAGATCAGGATTCACCCGCCGCTTGGGAGATGAGCGTACCCCGCTCGGAGGGTTACGTCATCGAGCTACACCGGCTGATGAGACGTCTGCGATACCCCAGCTCTCCGATCTACCGAGTGAGGCCGTGTGGATCTGTTTGGGAGGCTCGGGTCGAGGTTCACACACGAGTTCCTCCGGAGTTAGACTACAGCTTCTCGACATGATACTGTCGCGACCTACCAGAGAACGCGATGCAGGATGCAGCACGGGAGGCCTTCCTCCGACTTAGCTCTATCCACCGAGCTGAGTTGGTTAGTACTGAGTTTGCTCACCACCCATTTCGAGAGGAGAGCAACTCCCTCTGCACAGTTCAGGACACGCCTTGCTGCTACAACCCGATAGTGACCCGACTGTCACGATGGGCTGAGGCAGCAGACGACTTTTACGAGGAGGCTCTGTTGGAGATCGACGACCAGCAGAGGCGTGTGGGAGAGTTAGAGACTGAGGTGACGGACCTCACAGCGCAGCAGCTTCAGCTGGAGGAGGAGCACCAGACTTGGGGCAGTGAGATAGACTCACTGAAGGCACAGCTCCAGACCCACGGCGACCAGTTCCAGCAGTTGTCCGATCAGTACAACGAGCGCCGCGGAATGGTGGATACCCTTGAGGAGCAGCTGAGGGAGAGTCAGGAGCACGTCAGTCAGCTGGAGGCGCAGCTTCGAGCAGCCACGACCAGCACCACCGGAGCTTCTACTTCCACAGCGGTAGGGCGTGACCGCTACTTCTTCCTCACTCCGCCATACCCACCAGCCTTCCACGCTCTTTTGGGAGAGGCTGGCATGCTGGCTACTGAGTCAGCACCTTACCTGGAGGACCCGACAGTGACACCGCCACCTGCCCCGGAGATTGTGCACACACCACAGATCCCTGTACCTTCTCCGCAGCTGGGTTCCAGTTTGGAGACCCCGATCCAGGTCAGTTCCGAGTCAGAGGGGACCGACGTCGAGTCAGACACCACTGATTCTTCAGAGGATGAGATCCCTGTTCCCCGCATCACCTTCCTCGGAGGCCCTCGCACCCTCAGCACTGCTCGCAAGAGCACACGACCTCCAGGCAAGAAGCCCAAGCCTGACGCGGAGGCCACTACTTCCGAGCCGTGGGGACTCAGGTTCGCCCGTGCCAGCGACCACCCTCTACCTGCCCCAGGATCCTGCGGATGGTTGGACGACTAGACCGGAGGATGACTGCAGCTTCGATCTCGCACAGATGGTTCTTTTTGGATTGTATGCGAGACACACCCCTACCCCCTTACCTAGATTGACGAGTAGTTCGATAGTTAGTTTGATGTATTTGTTGGATGAACTTTATTTGGACTGCGTATGTATGCAGTCACTTGCATCATGATTTATGTACTGTTTGTGGAACTCTATGATGTTATTTATGATATTGTTGTTGTTGTATTGAAAATGAGTTTATTCCACCAAGCTTGCAAAACAAAGTTCACACCAAAACAACTCCCTTAATGGGATAAAACCATAAGAACTAGTTAGAAAATTAGGATACTTACTTAATCGGCCTACACAGATGGCAAGCCGACGTAGGGCATCAACCAGCAATGAAGAACCTTCGACACCTGACCTAACCACCCTGGCCGGAGTCATGGCCACTCAAACCCAGCTCCTACAAGCCATCGCAAACAACCAAGGCAACCGCGGAGGATCAAGCTTTGGAGAATTCATGAGGACCAAGCCACCCACGTTCGCAACAGCAGACGAGCCCATGGAGGCGGAAGATTGGCTGCGAATCATCGAGAAGAATCTGACCCTTGTCCGGGTACGCGAAGCCGACAAGGTGATCTTCGCGGTAAACCAACTAGAGGGACCCGCTGGTGATTGGTGGGATACCTACAAGGAAGCTCGGGAAGAGGATGCTGGAGAACCCACCTGGGAAGAGTTCACTGCAGCATTCCGCGAGAACTTCGTGCCTGCTGCGGTGATGCGTATGAAGAAGAACGAGTTCAGAAGGCTGCGGCAAGGAAACACGACGGTGCAGGAATATCTGAACCGATTCACTCAGTTGGCCCGCTATGCAGTCGGAGACCTTGTCGATGAAGAAGAAAAGATCGACAAGTTCATAGAAGGGCTGAATGATGAGCTGCGTGGACCCATGATCGGGCAAGACCATCAGAGCTTCCAGAGCCTGATCAACAAAGTTGTTAGGCTGGAAAATGATCAGAAGACTGTAGAGAACAATCGCAAGAGGAGACTTGCCATGAATCGCACACCTCAGGGAGTGCCTCAGCGATTCAAGGGAGCCACTTCGTCTGGGTGGAAGCCCCCTATTGTGGCCACCAACCGCCCTGCTGCACCTAGCAACTTCAACAGGCCAGTTGCGATTCAGAACCGCACCCCTGCACCAACTCTGGCTGCCCCTGGAACCAGGAGGCATGTGGACTGCTTCAATTGCGGAGAGTATGGGCACTACGCCAACAATTGCCCTCATCCACACAAGACTCCTGTCCGCACTGGCGCCAATGCGATCACTGTTCGTGGGACCCCTGCCCCTGCTGTCGGACGAGGCCTGTTCAGGACTCCACAAACGAACAGGACCGCTACAGGATTCGGGCGCGGACAAGTGAACCATGTCCGAGCTGAAGAGGCCCAGGAAGATCAGGGCGTACTTATGGGTATGTTCTCTATCAATTCCACCCCAGTTAAAGTCCTTTTCGATTCTGGCGCATCGCATTCATTCATATCTTTGAAGGCTAGTCAAAAACACAACTTAACTCCAGTAAGACTTAGAAAACCCATGATAGTCCACTCACCTGGGGGCGAGATAACTGTGAGTCATGCTTGCATAGATGTACCTGTCCGTCTTAGGGATGTGGTGTTTCCCTCCAACCTTATGGTTTTGATACCCCAGACCCTGGATGTTATATTGGGAATGGATTGGTTAACAAAGAACAGAGGGGTAATCGACTGCAGACGTAGGGAAGTTACCCTGACCACACCTTGGGGGTCGGACATGCAAGCAACCATGGATCAAGATCCTAGACTAACCGAACGTGCCGGAGGCATATTTACCATGCTACCTTTGAAAGGAATGCCTATAGTGCAACGATTTGCTGATGTGTTTCCAGAAGATTTACCTGGAATGCCACCAGATCGTGATATAGAGTTCATTATTGATCTGATACCCGGAACTGCTCCCATATCCAAGAGACCTTATCGGATGCCAGTCAATGAGTTAGAGGAGCTTAAAAAGCAAATCAGAGAGTTACAAGAAAAGGGATTCGTACGCCCCAGTTCATCACCTTGGGGAGCCCCAGTGCTGTTCGTCAAAAAGAAAGATGGTACCATGAGGATGTGTGTAGACTATCGTTCACTGAACGAAGTCACTATTAAGAACAAGTATCCACTACCACGGATCGATGATCTTTTTGATCAGCTCAAAGGAGCAAAGGTGTTCTCCAAAATTGATCTTCGATCAGGATACCATCAATTGAAAATTAGGACTGGGGATATACCCAAAACAGCGTTCTCAACACGCTATGGGTTGTATGAATTTACAGTGATGTCGTTTGGTTTAACCAACGCCCCAGCATACTTTATGAACCTCATGAACAAGGTGTTCATGGATTACCTGGACAAATTCGTGGTAGTATTCATCGATGATATATTGATCTACTCCAAAGACGAAGAAGAACATGCTGAGCACTTGCGTTTGGTACTCGAGAAACTTCGGAAGCATAAATTATATGCAAAGTTTAGCAAGTGTGAATTCTGGTTGAAGGAGGTCGCTTTTCTAGGCCACGTGATCTCAGCCGGCGGAGTAGCAGTGGACCCTGCTAAAGTGGAGGCCGTTACGGAATGGAAGGAACCCAAATCTGTGACGGAAATTCGGAGTTTTCTAGGCTTGGCCGGATACTACCGAAGGTTCATTGAAGGATTCTCCAAGATAGCCCGGCCAATGACACAATTACTCAAGAAAGAAAAGAAGTTTGCGTGGTCAGATCAGTGTCAGAAAAGCTTTGAGCAGCTCAAGGAAAAGCTAACCTCGGCACCTATTTTAGTCCTTCCTGACATCAGAAAAGACTTCGTCATCTATTGTGATGCATCGAGGCAAGGACTAGGAGGAGTACTAATGCAGGACGGAAAGGTTGTGGCCTATGCGTCGCGACAATTGCGACCACATGAAGAAAACTACCCTACCCATGACCTAGAACTTGCAGCTGTGGTTCATGCGCTGAAGATTTGGAGACATTATTTGATAGGAAACCACTGTGATATCTACACCGACCACAAGAGCCTGAAGTATATCTTTACCCAGTCAGACCTCAACTTGAGGCAAAGACGGTGGTTGGAGTTAATCAAAGATTATGACTTGGAGGTTCACTATCACCCTGGCAAGGCAAACGTTGTGGCTGACGCGTTAAGTCGGAAGAGCCACTGCAATCATCTTGAGGCGGAAGAAATGGCTCCTGAGCTTAAGGAGGAAATGGCTCAGCTAAACCTACGTATAGTACCTCATGGACAGATAAACACCTTGGACATTCAACCTCTTTTGAGGACTCAAATTGAAGAGGCCCAGAAGGACAACCAGGAGATCCGAGAGGTGAAGGAACGTCTAGCTGCAGGCTTTGCAAAGGAATTTTCAACCGACGAGAAGGATGTCCTATGGTACAAAAAGAGGATATACGTACCTGAACAGGGTGGACTGAGAGGATTAATCCTAAAGGAAGCTCACGAATCAGCATACTCACTACACCCCGGAAGCACCAAGATGTACCAGGATCTGAAGGAAGGATACTGGTGGCCCAACATGAAGAGAGATGTGGCAGAGTACGTAGCGCTCTGTGACGTCTGTCAGAAGGTGAAGGCTGAGCACCAGAGACCGGCAGGTTTGCTGCAACCCCTTAGGATCCCCGAATGGAAATGGGATGAAATAGGTATGGATTTTATTGTTGGGTTGCCCAAGACTGCAACCGGATATGATTCCATCTGGGTGATTGTGGATCGACTCACCAAGACGGCAAGATTCATCCCCGTTAAGACAAATTATAGTAGTGCCAAGCTAGCCGAGTTATATATGGCCAGGATAGTATGTCTTCACGGTGTACCTAAGAGAATCATATCTGATCGAGGCACCCAGTTTACCTCTCATTTCTGGGAGAAAGTGCATGAAGCCCTAGGGAGTTACCTTGCGTTCAGCACCGCCTATCACCCACAAACAGATGGCCAGACAGAGAGAACCAACCAGGTCCTGGAGGATATGTTGAGAGCTTGCGCATTGGATTTTAGCAAAGACTGGGAGAGATGTTTGCCCTACGCCGAATTCTCCTACAACAACAGCTTTCAGGCAAGCCTAAAAATGTCACCTAATGAGGCATTGTTTGGTCGACGGTGTCGAACCCCGCTGATGTGGTCCGAGACAGGAGAACGAGCAGTATTTGGACCGGACATTATCAAAGAAGCCGAAGAAAAGGTTCGTCTGATTCGGGACCGTTTAAAAGTGGCACAGTCACGGCAAAAGAGCTACGCGGACACCCGAAGGAGAAACCTAGAATTTAGGGAAGGAGATTACGTTTATTTAAAGGTTTCACCAATGAGGGGAACGAAAAGGTTTAAGGTTAAAGGAAAACTAGCGCCAAGATATGTGGGACCTTTTCAAATCCTCGCTAGACGAGGAGAAGTTGCCTATCAGCTACAGCTACCCGAAAGTATCGCCGATGTACACCCAGTCTTCCATGTGTCACAATTGAAGAAATGCTTACGAGTGCCGGAAGAACAAGCTCCGCTGGAGGAGATTCACATTAGCAACGATCTCACGTATCCAGAACATCCGATCCGGATATTGGATGAAGCAGAAAAGGGAACTAGAACCAAAACGTGGCGCATGTACAAGGTACAATGGAGTAATCACACTGAGGATGAAGCCACTTGGGAAAGCGAAGAGTTCCTGAAGACGGAATACCCGTATCTGTTCGAGAACCGGTAAGAAATCTCGGGACGAGATTTATTTAAGGGGGGTAGGTTTGTAACATCCTGAAAATTCGACCAATAGAAAACGAAACTCTAAAAATACGGATTTTCAAAAACTTTTCAAAATAAATTGCATCATGCCGATTTTATTCGCTTATTTTATTTGATTCGATGTTGATGTTCACTAATTGAGTGTGGGGAATAGTTAATTACTTATCATCCTAAAAATAAATTGGCAAGCTATATATATAATTTAAAATAAAGTTTTAGTGTGGGTAGAAATAAATAAAATGTTAATGCAAACACATTTTATCAATTAAATTTAAACGCGAGGAAATAAGGATTAACCCTAATTAATGATTCAAACAAATAATACAAATGAAATATGAGTAAAATTAATTTAGGGTGAATACAATAATTGGAACAACACACATAATGAATAAAAATCAAATTTACAACATTTATAAATTGCAAAATTAAATTTAAATAGAAAATGGGCTGAAATCGGGAAAAATAGAAAATGGCACTGTTCATTGCCCTTAAGGTGTTCGACGGGGTCCCCTAAACCGGCCCCCTCCTCTGCCGTCGCCCCGCACGCCCATCTCGCGCGCCGCGCGCCGAGTCTCACGCCGCCCCAGCCCTAAGCCGCCGCGCCATCGTCGCCGTGCCGCACGCGTCGCTGTGCCGCTTCGCCTCCCCGCGCGCCGCGCGTCGAGCCCCGCACCGCCGCCGTCCCGCGCGCCGCTCGGTCTTCCCCCCCCCCACATGCCGCGCCGCCCCGTCCCGTCGTCTCGTCGTCTCGTCGTCTCGTCGCCACGATTCCGCCCCCCACACGTCGCTCGGCCTCCCCGTCACGCCGCCGCACACGTCGTCGTCGCCCCATGCCGCTTCGCCTCCCCATCCCATCGCCGTCGCCATCATCACGCCGCACCGCCGCCGCCGCGCCGCACGGGCCGCTGTCGCCCCGGACCCGCGTCGCCATCGTCCTGAGCCCGCGCCAACCGCGCGTCCCGTCGCCGCGCCGCACGCATCGTCGTCACCTCGAGCCCCACATCGCCGCCCGTCCCGCGCGCTGCGCTGCCTTGCCTCCCCTCGTGCCGCACCGCCTCCCCGTCCCATCGTCGCCCCGCACGTCGCCCTGCCCATCTCGAACCCCGCGCGCCGCGCGCCCATCCCACACGTCGTGCTGCCCCTCCCCTTTGCCGCCGCATCGCCCGCGCGTCCCGCGCGTCGCCCTGTCCCCCATGCCGCCGCGCCGCGCGCCCGCACGCCGCACGTCGCCATTAAAACCGCCGCCGCTCCTCTCCATTTCTCCCTCTCCCGCGCCCTATAAAACCCCGGCCTCCCCTTCTCCTCCACCCCACACCCATCCCCATCCGTCTCCTTCCCCTCTCCTCCTTCTCCACCGCGCCGTCGTCGTGCCACCGCGCCGCCACCATCGAAGCCGCCGCGCCGTCGCCTCAAGGCAGCCCGCCGTGCATCGCCGCCTTGCGCCGCCGCCGCCGTCGGTAAGCCGCCGCCATCCCCTTGCGTCCATCGCCGTCGCCGCCGGGGAGGGAGAGAGCCGAGTGAGAGAGGGAGATCGGGGCCGAGCCGAGAGAGAAGAAGAGAAGAGAAGAAAGAAAGAGGGAGGAAAGAGCCGGGAGGGAGAGAAGAGAGAGAGAGAGAGGGAAAAAGAAAGAGAGAGAGAGAGGAAAAGGAAGAGAGAGAGAGAGAGAGAGAGGGAAAAAGAAAGAGAGAGAGAGAGAGAAAAGAAAAAGAAAAACAGAGAAGAGAGAGAGAGGGAGAGAAAAAGAAAATGAGAGAAAAGAAAAAGGAAAGAAAAAGAAAAAAATAAATAAATAAGTAATGGAGAGAAATTTGGGAGGTTTAGAAAATTTAAAATAAATTAGAATCTAATTATAGATTAATATTAATCGTAGAATTGCAAAATTTAAATATAGATTATCCTTGGTAATTTTAATAAGAAATCGATTCGCGGTGATAATTTAGATATAAATTAAATGCCTAAAACAATTAGATGAATTCTTATAGATTTCTATAGGTTATTTAGGGATAATTTCTATAAGTAATTGATTCACGATGGGAGTTCGGATTTAATTAATAGGGATTTTAGCCGTGTATTATAATTAATCGTTTAGGCATAGACCAAATTAAATCGTTTAATATTTGGATTCCATCCGATGTTTAGCTCGCAATATAAATCTGTTATTTGAATACGATGCTCGGGGTAGATTAAATTAAAAACTTATAATAACAAAATATTTGCACCGTAAAAATGATTTAAGATATATATAGATCGAAATTGGGTTGGCCCTAATTCGTGATTAGTAAAGTTAATAAGGGAATCGATTTTCGCATTCGACTTCTATTTGGATTTATTTGGATTTTTATTTGAATTCTAACCGAATTCAAATCAATTTTCGCACGTAACTATAGAACCCGAAGGAGTTGCAGATCCAGGTGAAGGCCAAGACCCGCAAGACCTTGAGCAAGGCAAGTCATCACTATCCCTTGAACATGTTGATCCCAAATTGCGAAATTATTTTGTTTACAAATAAAATTGCATGCAATAATATACATCCCACTTGTGATTATGCCATGCCTTGATGATTGTTTGCCTATTAATTCCTTTGTAACCACTTTTACGTATGAGACCCTAGTCAATTATGACAAGTGCTTAGCCATGCTACTCTAGAATTGTGCATACTCATATTTATCAAATGCTATATGCTTGGGCAATTACCTTTGGGAAGGTAATTGAGAAACGGCATGTGGAGGCATGAGCGCCACAGTGCCATGATGTTGATGACATGATTTGTGAAAAGAGAAATAAAGTCAAACAAATGTTTTCGACTGGGGCGGACGGAGGATTTGGGTGGTATCCGGAAAAGGCTAGTACCGTCCCCGGTCAATTAAGGACCGAGCCATGAAGTTAAGCATGAAACGACCCCCGTACAACCGCACTTCTCGTATGGGTATAGACCTAGCGGAATAGATAGCTGAGCAGAGGCAGTATCCATGCATAGTGGTTTCTTGATGTGTGAGGCAGGGGCTCTACGGTGGGGCAGCCATTGGTAGAACCGCGAGGCGGGTGTCTACAGTGGTGTCGCCATCGGTAGGACTGCCATGTGAGAATTTAAACCTAATTAACTTAATGCATGTGTGAGTTCTTCTTTCCCGGGTGCGCCAGAACTCCTCACACTGCTAGAAACCGCGTACGACTAGAGTGCATGAGGATGTAAAGTTCATGGAGCGGGTACTGCCAATGCGAGGTTATCGAAAAGCTTTGCCGTGACGCGTCTCATGTGTTGGGACGAGGCTCATGTGTTGGGCAGTCGCGGAGTGCGGGTAAAGTGTACATCCACTGCAGTGTGAGTAAACCAGATCTATTCGAATAGCCGTGCTCGCGGTTATTGAGCACCGGGACGTGTATTACACTTGGCTAGACTCTGAATTCTTAACTTGTGTGGGTTGGGATATTGCATGATGATTTATATGCTGTTGGAGCCACTTCCTGAGAGTAGGGAATGTGGACGTCCTCAGAAAACCATGACGACTCAATGGCGGGAAGCCATCCTTGGGATCACAATGGATGGTGGACAGAACCGTCATTGTCTAATATGAATACTGGTATTAAAACTTGATCAGTCTGTGCTAGGTCTTAGGGTTGTGAAAAGAATTACAAAACTTGCTTTACGCAAAAGAACCATAACAATCCTTCAAATATCCCTGTCATTTGCATTGTTGTTGTGGTGACTTGTTGAGTACGGTTGGTACTCACCCTTGCTATATACAAACTCAATCAGAGACTGGAGATGAAGCGTCAGAAGATCCCTATGCCTATTATCAGGAGGGAGATGAAGACGATGGGGTCCAATAGGTCTTAGATACGGTCGTTGCCTGTGGCAATGGCGTGCCGCTGCCTCCATTTTCCGCTGCCTTACCTATTCTGCTTTTGAATGTATTCCGGACCATTCGGTCCGATGATTTAAGACAATGCCTGCGGGCTTTGATGTAATAACTCGTCCTAAGACATTCGTGTATGAGTACTCGGTATTCTAGCTATGAATTCGTGTGTACCAGACTACTTGATCCAGGGAAATGGTACTGTCTACACGATCGATTCCTGTTATAAAAACGGGGGTCCACAATGGACGTGGCCAAGAGAGGACGTTCCTGGCCTGGGGTTGATCGACGCCCCGTGTTGGTCTGTGAGGGCAGTTGTCCATGGCCAAGAGAGGACGTTCCTGGCCTGGGGTTGATCGACGCCCCGTGTTGGTCTGTGAGGGCAGTCTATGACCTATGAAAGCTGCCAGATGTAAGTGGGCCCGGCCTGGGGAAGGCGGGACGTTACAAAATGGTATCAGAGCCGACTCTCGCGGTTTCACGGGCGCGTGTGTCGCAGTTGCGCAGGCATGGTGCGCATGGCTGGTGTAGACCGGGAGTGGTTACACAGCATGGCACATGCGCTGGCACTGGACACATGGACGTGGCCAAGAGAGGACGTTCCTGGCCTGGGGTTGATCGACGGGGGCGTCGATCTCTCTTAAGGGGGTGAGGGTGTAACATCCCGGCCTAGGGCTTAATAGGATTAAGAGAATACTCATATCAACAAGTTGCAACTTCTTTTCCGGAAGCCAATCTCCAAAAAACTCCGAGGTTAAGTGTGCTTGGCCTGGAGCAATTTGGGACGGGTTGTCACGCCCGGAAATTCACTAGTAATTTCCGAACTAATTTGTGCATTAAATCCTCGTCCAGGAATCAGCCGAGGTACACAAACTGACAATTTAATATACAGATTCATCAATATAATAACGTTACATACTTACAAAAGAAAAGAAAACTGCAGCGGAATTACGGTCTAGCGAAGCTCCGGCTCCACTCCCACAGGCAGCTCAACTGGGGTATAAGCCAAACGTCTTCTCCTTCGCAACTTGTTTTCAACTGAGGTTTGATTGATTATTGCAAGGTGAGCATATGACATACTCAGCAAGCCACACAGCAAATATGCAAGTGCACAAGGATACCAAAGGATGGCATAATATAGGCTCATTTGCAAAAGCAGCATTTAGCAAACATTTGAGAATTGTAAAACAGTAGAGTAATTAATCATCAATATTAATCAACACTGAACAGCACACCCATGCTGCACAGGCCCAACCATTCTGAACAACCATACCCGGCTGCACAGATCTATCTCCAAATCAGGAATATACCATTCCAAACCAGGAGCTAAAGTAATTACCATCAATTACCACATTATTATTAATGAGTAGTGTGGGACTAATCACGAAAGACATTGTTAGACCCGCCCATAACCGCGGGCACGGCTATTCGAATAGTTTTACTCTGGCCAGAGGTGTACCACTGTACCCACAAGACACAACTCCACAATATGTCACCATATCATCATGTGCCCATGCTGAACATGTCACCATTTGTGTAGTTGTGACAAGACCCCTTGCATAACTCAACCCAAAGCAGTGCACCGTTCCTGGATCATAATCACCCCCTTATAAACAAGACATGGACTCCCCAGCGACCCACGTGGGCTTATCTCCGCCACTTCTCAGTCTGGTGCTCCACAATGAGCCTTGCTATACAAAGTGTCCAGCCGTTGCCCATTCTGGCTTGTGGTTGGCACGGTTAATGTTTCACAACCGAAACTCGTGAACCGGTCCTTAATTGTCATGAGCACGACCATCAAAACCATGTGCTCACAACCCACCATTATCAAGTTTTAGTTGACAATTTAATTAATTAACCAATCACGATTAGCCATCGTGAGCTACGATTAAATTTCCATCATTAATTAATAGTGAAACATTAGTTATCCCAAAAGTGAGCTAATGTTTCTAAGCATGGCTAAGCAATTATATCTAATACATCTAGTTGAACCAATATAAATCCAACTAGTCAAATTATAACCCAAGGTATCAAAGAAATAGGGTAATCAAGAACAAAAGGGCTATAACAAACAATAGGTTAATTCCACCCAATGACATTCGAAAATAAATGCAGTAGTTGAATAGAAATAATAGCTTTAAATAGGATCAACATGCTCAAAGGGTTGTTTGGGATCTGTGTGACTTGCCTTGCAATATTCGGTCTTCTTGAATACTTCCAACGCCTCACGAATCCTTCGAAACGACGGAAAAGACAAGCTAACACGCAAAACGAGGAAAAAGACTAATAAAAACCAAATAAACAGTACATATAAAGTAAACAAACATGTAGATCATGATTTTAGATGATTTTAGAGACTTGAACGGCCTCATTCCGATTTCGTATGAATTAGTTATGAATTTTATAAGATTTAATTCCAATTAAACCTATTAAAGAAAAAGACTATTCCACATTAATTAAACCATTTACAAATGATTTATAACTGAGACAAAAGATTAAAACAACCTCCTGAAAAGATTAGATCATATTTGGTAGATGACATATATTAAAAAGAAATAATATGCCACTGAAAAGAGAGAACGGATAGAAGTCTCACCGAACCAAAGCGATCGGAGAGGAAGGGTCGATGATGACGGTCCGGCGACAACACACGGAGATGATGACGACGCTAGGGCCAAACAAGATTAGATTAAATTAAGACCCTATGAATAAACTACTCCGGTGAACGACACAGGAGCGGCGGTTGCCGGCGAACCACGGCACAATAACACCAACGGAGGGCACCAGAAGGAAGAGCGCGAGACGACGGTCCTTACCAACACTTACGCGACGACGGACGGCGACGGAAGATGGCCGGTGACGAGCTTCGAAAGGCGACGAGGTACTGTCCAAGGCGGCAACGGCGTTTCAGCGACGGGAGACGACAACCGAGGGGTGGACGGGGTTCTCCTCGCAGCTGCGATGCCGAGGGAGGCTGCGGCGAAGCTTGGCGATGACGGGAGGTGCAGCAAGGCCTCGCCGGAGATCAAAACGCGACGGCGAACTTCGGGTTGACGGCGACGATGGAGCTCCGGTGGATTTTGGTGGCGACGAAGGGGCGGACGGGGTGCAGCTCCTTCTTGCGAACCTGACGGAGGCAACGGCGAGCAGCAGAGGCGACCACAGCGACGGCGCGGGGCGGCTGGAGACACGGCGGCGACGGCGGCGCTCCGGCTCACGACGACGGGCTACCTCCGATTGGATTTGGCGCAAAACAACCAGCGGCCGGGGTATAGCTCGACGTTGCGGAGCCGATGGAGGTGACGGCGCTGATTGGCGACGGCCGGGGCGACGGCGAAATGCGGCTGGAGCGGCGCCGGCGCTTGGAGAGAGAAGGAGAGCGCGGGGAGAAGGTTTTGGGCGGCGGCAGAAGAAGGGGAAGGTGGCGGCCGAAAGAGGAGAGGGAGGGGGCTCTATATATAGCCATGGGAGGCCGGGATCGAGCCCACAATGACGGGAAAAACTCGGGAAAGTCTAGGGTTCTCGCCGGAAAAAGGAAAAGTTGAACCGCGAAATTGGAAAGGATTTCCATAGAAACTTTTGGGGATTTCTTGGGGAAAAGGAAGAGGAGATTGAGAGGATTCCATTCCCGCAACTAATTTGGAAAAAGGAGCAACGGGGAGGCCGGATTTGGAAGGAGGAGGCGGCGGCACTGTGCACGGGCTGGAGAGCTCGGGCTCTGTCCAGAGGTTGAAGATGGAGTACTGTAGCGCGAGGGAGGTAAATCAGACTTTTCTGCCGGCTGAGAGGAAGGGAGAGAATGGGCTGAATTCGGCCCAGGCTGAGGAGGAGGATTTTATTACTTTTTCAAATAAATTAACCAATGAGATGATCTTTCAATTGTTAAAAATACTTTCAATGCTCAAATAATTCCAAGAAAAATCTTGAATATACTTGGACACTCAAAGTATTTAACAATATTAAAACCAGACCATTTAATGATTAATTTATTAATTAAATAATTGCTAAACTGTTCTTTGTATTATTAACATTAGGAATTGAGCTCCGAAAATTCCGAGAAAATCTCAGAGAGTATAATTAATCATGGAGAATTTAATACAAATTAAATCCATCCATGCTTTAAATTAAGGAAATTTTATTTCCCACATTTAACTTCTCTTGTAAATTAATGAACATTTAATATAAATTCTATTAATAATTTATTAAATGATTTATAAATCCTTAAACGAAAATCAGGCTGTGACATGGGTGACCGACCGGGAAATTCTTCCCGGGTGCACACGAGTGAGGACAAAATGTGCAGAAAAGACATGTGTTGGTCTGTGAGGGCAGTCTATGACCTATGAAAGCTGCCAGATGTAAGTGGGCCCGGCCTGGGGAAGGCGGGACGTTACACCTACGGCCGGAACCCCCGGGACAGGCAGGTGAGATTGAGCCCCTAGCAGCAGGACACCGGCCCTGTGCCATGACATCTCGACTACCGAGCCGCAGCTCGTGTAGCCTTCATTTGCCCTAGAGATGTCCATCGATCCCCGACTTCGTCCATCTCCATCCGTGTACTTTTGTTTATAACCAGACTGAGCCACAAACTAAGCCTTACTCATTAGACATGTGGAAGTACGGTAGTGCTTTGCAACAGAGGCCCGAAGACCGGTCCTTATATGGCCGAGGTGCTACTAGCAAAACCATGCACCCCGAGCCCAGCCTAAAACCATTTTGAGGGTTTTGAATAGAGGGGGAGGTGTGCATCCAAGTCCACAATAATCCAACCATTCCAATATGTCCAGGTGATATGAATATTCCCAAGGTCTAGAGTTATAAAACCGCCTAATGTTGCCTAATTAATCAGCGAAGCATCTACCTAATTTTTACTAGTGGAACCATGAATAGAGTGACCACTAGTTGGGGTTTTGTTTATCCTAGGGTGAACAAGGTATTAATAACAATAACAATAATAATAAGGTCATAACAAAGGTAAATAGGTATGGCTAAATAAAACAGTGATAACGCGGGAATTTAAATAAAGCGATAATGCAATAATTTAAATCAAAGTAATTTTACAAAGTGGGATCCAATATGTTCAAAGAATGATGTGACTTGCCTTGCTCGCTTTCCCAAGCGTCGGCTTCAACCTCCACGTAGAGCGGATCTTCCGAAGCTGCAGCGTCTACACGACCAACGGAAAAGAAAATGGCTTTTACTCTAATAAACTCCATATAACAAGCAGTAACAAAGCACAAAAATGGGTTCTTGACTTCTTAAGGAAAAATTAGAGACTTGAACGGTCCAATTCCGAGTTCAAATGGCCAAGTTATAGCCATTTGAAGTTTATATGCTCTTAATGTGAATATTTGCGAATTTCTTCATTTAAATTTTAATTAAAAATCGGATTTATTGCGTCAGCCGAGAGAGAGGGTGCGCGGACCGGGTCCACGGGAGTGGGGCCCACGCGGCAGCCCCACGGTCCACGGTGGACCGGGTGCACCCGGCTCTCACCGGCCGACGCCGTGGGCCCCACGCGTCAGCCGCTCCCGAAGGCGCGGGCGGCTGACGGCCGGGCCCCACACGGCAGCCGCTAGGGCGCGCCCGAAGGCGGCCTCGTCGGCTCGGCCGGCGGGAGGCGGCGCGCCCGCGCCCCTATGGTCGCCGGCGGCGGCCATAGGCACGGCGGAGCGGCGGCCGAGAGAGAGAGAGGGAAGGGGGAAAGGAGGCGGCGGTCCTCGGCTCACCCCGGGTCGACGGCGACGACGGGAACGGCGACCGAAGCGGAGGAAGGCGGCGGCGCGGCTCGGGTCGACGGGGACGACGGCGCTCCGGCGGTCGGCGACCGAAACGGAGGAGTGGACGAGGTCGACGAGGGTGCGGCGAAGCCGAAGGAGGCGGCGCCGAGGTGGGAGGTGGTCTGGAGCGACGACGGCGGCGGACCGGAGCTCGGCGGCGACGGCGGAGAGAGAAAAAGACGGCGCGAGCTCGATTCCGGCGAGGAGAGAGAGCGGCGGGTGGCGGAAACGGCGGTGGGGAGCTCGGGGAGGGTTTATATAGGGTTGGGAAGGGGAGAAGGCGGCCGGAGGGGGAGGAAACGACCGCGGGAGGTCCGGCCGCCATTGATGGCGCCGGCGAGATTAAGGGAACGGATCCTGGCCGTTTGAATGCGAGAGGGAGAGGGGAAAGTGGGGGAAACGGGGGAGGGAATCACGGGGAGTGATTTCCCCCTCTTTATTGCGCGCGGGGACGGCGGGAGGCGGCGAGATTCGCGGCGGCGGCGGCGCCAGGCGCGGGCGAGGCGGCGGGGGCGGCGGGAGGAAGGGGATGACGGGTGGGCCCCACCCGTCAGCGAGGGTGGCGGGCGGGCCCGCCCGTCAGCGGCGCGCGCGCGGGGAGGGGGCCGAGTGGGCCGCGGGGGAGAGGAGAGAGAGATGAACCGGGCCGGCCCATTAGGGGAGGGGAGAAAGAGAGGGATGGGCCGAATTCGGCCCATCAGAGGGGGAGAGAGTTTTTTTAGGGTTTCTTTTTATAAAACCATTTTAACTTTGTTTATTTCTTAATAATTATTATTTGTGCTCTGAAAATTCCACTAAAATTTATTTACACATTTTAGGCTTTAAGGAAATATACAAAAATCCTCCAAGCCTTATTTGACTTTTACTTTGCACATTTTAATTGCTGGAGGCTTTCACAGAGATTTTTAATTATTCTAGGCGTAATTTAAAGGATGTATTTTAGGGTCATTTTGGGACGTGACAGTAGGTGAGTTGGGTCGGTACTCTTGTCTATGGCTAGGATGGGTTGGAAACTATGTCACGTCTTCCGTCTGTATGTCGTGGTGGTATGTGGCACGTGGTTACGCGTGAGGAAGATGTGTCTTGTGGGTAAAGATGTACACCTTTGATCAGAGTAAATCTATTCGGATAGCCGCGCCCTCGGTTATGGGCAAGCCTAGCAATGTACCCAAGTTAGTGTTTTAATTCTTAAAACCTGCTTAACAACTAAAATATGGAATGGTTGGCCTGGGTTGGCTTGGGACGAGCTGGGACCCAGGGTCGGGTTGCCAGTTCGGTCTGAATCATCGTAGGCCTTGGGTTAAGGCAGGTTCGTGTGGGTTCACGGCCTTGTTTAATAATATTAAATAGTTCTAGGATCGTGTTTGAAATTTAGCTTTGAGCAACTAAGGGTCTTTTAAAATGCGGTTTATTGCAAAGCCTAGCCCCTATACTATACTTCCATTGTACTCCTTTGCATTTATGCTGCACTTGTGGATGTGTCTTGTTGAGTACGGTGGTTGTACTCAGTCTTGCTCAATTTTTCCCAACCCCAGAAGAGGAGCCCCTGGATGATGAAGGCTTTGGTGTCTAGCTCGTGCCTGCCGTCAAGCGCCTGTGGTTGTCGCCCTAGTCTTCCGCTGTTTTTCGTTTTCTCTGAGTGTGCTGGGCCGTCGCTGCCCATGTAATAATTAACTAGTGACGCTTCCGCTTGTTAAACTCTGAATTGTATCAACATTTGGTGTACCTTGCCTCCTGGGACAAGGATTAATGCACGCACGTAAGGAATGCCTGTTGGGTTAATTCCGGTCGTGACACGGAGACACCAGTTGGCGGCGGCGAAGGCGAGCCGGTTGGTGAAGGCATAGACACCCAACAAACGGCGGCATAATAGGCCAGCCGTGCAGGCGGAGACACCAGTCGGCGGCGGCGAAGGCAAGCCGGTCGGTGAAGAGGTAGACGCCGAGCAACGGTGGCATAATAGGCCAGCCGTGTAGGCGGAGACACCAGCCGGCGGCGGCGAAGGCAAGCCGGTCGGTGAAGACGTAGACGCCCAACAACGGCGGCATAATAGGCCAGCCGTGTAGGCGGAGATACCAGTCGGCGGCGGCGAAGGCAAGCCGGTCGGTGAAGACGTAAATGCCCAACAATGGCGGCATAATAGGCCAGCTGTTCAGGCGGAGACACCAGTCGGCGGTGGCGAAGGCAAGCCGGTCGGTGAAGACATAGACGCCTAAGAAACAGCGGCATAATAGGCCAGCCGTGCAGGCGGAGACACCAGTCGGCGGCGGCGAAGGCAAGCCGATCGGTGAAGGCGGAGACACCAGTCGGCGGCGGCGAAGGCAAGACGATCGGTGAAGACGTAGACGCCCAACAAACGACGGCATAATAGGCCAGCCATGCAGGCGGAGACACCAGTTGGCGGCGGCGAAGGCAAGCCGATCGGTGAAGACGAAGACGCCCATCAACGGCGGCATAATAGGCTAGCCGTTCAGGCAAAGACACCAGTCAGCGGCGGTGAAGGCGAGCCGGTCGGTGAAGACGTAGACGCCCAACAATGGCTGCATAATATGCCAGCCGTGTAGGCGAGACACCAGTCGGCGGCGGCGAAGGCAAGCCGGCGGTGAAGACGTAGACGCCCAACAACGGTGGTGTGACCAACCAACCGTACAGGAGAATACACCAGTCGACGACGGACGAAGTGGTCGGTCGGTGAAGAAAACGACGCCCAACAACGGCGGTGTGACCACCCAACCGTATAGGCGAGGACACCTGTTGGCGGCGACGATGGCAAGCCGGTGGTAATGTTCTGACTGATCCATTCCTGTAACATAGGAGATAAGCTTAAAGCCATGAATCCCTTAGATGCATATCTGCATCTGGATCCTGCAGAACAAACATATAGGATGAGTAGTATCTGATGTAAATATAATACTCGATAAAAATTCATGTATTTTAAAATGTTTATAAATATGTATTTCTCCTCTTGTCAATTTTGATTTCTCCGAGCAGATGACTCCTTATGTTTAAACACTATGCCCGACTAGTCATAGCCCCCACGCATCGGGAGTCGGCTATGGCACTTCCCAGACATGCGTATGAGTGACATGAGTTCGTCATTAATGGAACAAAGTTTCACGAATCGGAATTTACTACTCGGGTACTTTTGCAATTGTTAAGAGCAGAAAATAAATTTATCTTATCTCTATGCTTTTGATTTATTCCGAATAATACTTAGCACCCTGCGTTACTCGGTCCATCCAACGAGCCCCCGGATGCTAGGAATCGGCCCAAAGGCAACTATCCATCGACAAACCAAACGGAAAGCATAGGAAGATAGAACTCCATAACTCGATAGGCACTTTTGTACTTAGATTATGTCGCAAGCAATCAAGATAAATATTACGAAAATTATTGAAAAAATATGACATAACATCTGTAGCCCCCAACTCACTAGTCAACGGCGAACCAGTTGATGTACTGAGGCAGAGGAAAAGGAAAATATCATATAAATAAAATTAATGATGACTTAGCCTTTTGTACTCCCCTCGGTGACGACAAAGGTTGCCAATGTGGGAATGAGGTCGTCCATCAATGGCGACGAAAACACCAGCCATGGAGGTAGCTGAGGCGACCGGCGGCGAAGAAGTAGACGCCCAACAAAGGTGGTGTAACTAACCAACCATATAGGCGAGGACACCAGTCGGTGGCGACGGAGGCAAGCCGGCGGTGAAGTCGTAGACGCCCAACAATAGCGGCATAATAGGCCAGCCGTGTAGGCGGAGACTCTAGTCGACGGCGATGGAGGAAAGCCGGCGGTGAAGTCGTAGATGCCCAACAACAGCGGCATAATAGGCCAGCCGTGTAGGCGGAGACACCAGTTGGCGGCGACGGAGGCAAGCTGGCGGTGAAGTCGTAGACGCCCAACAACAGCGGCATAATAGGCTAGCCGTGTAGGCGGAGACACCAGTCGGCGGCGACGGAGGCAAGCCAACGGTGAAGTCGTAGACGCCCAACAACAGTGGCATAATAGGCCAGCCACGTAGGTAGAGACACTAGTCGGCGGCGACGGAGGCAAGCCGGCGGTGAAGACGTTGTTGCCATCAGCAATGGCGGTGGCGAAGACAAGCCGGCGGAGTAGGCTCATGGCCGATTGACAGCATAGCGAGACGCCTCGAGTCCACGATCGGCATCAATCGCCCCAGTAGTGCTGCGCAATTATATGCAAGTAACAACAACAAAAAATAGAAAAAGATTAATCTGATATTTAGAGATCAATCTAATGAACAACAATAATTTGGAAGGGAAAAATCCTGGTGATGTTGGAGTTTAATGCCCACAAGCAACCAGGAGCTCCGTAGAACTTGGGCGACCATGTACATGACGATCAAAACTTGGGTGAAATCGCACGACATCTACTCGCCAGCACAAGTTTATGCATTTAAAAGAAGACCAACAGATTAGACGAGAGCATATACATATATATAAATATATATAACAGCTGTATGTGCATATGTTAAGAAGATTGATCACTGCTTTTGCCATGAGCGTATATAAAGCATCTCCCTGTTGGTTGATGTGCTTCAAGTCAGCATGTGTTTTCTTCTGGTAGGCTCGGCAGTGTCCATCAATAGACACCAGATGTCGTCGGCTCGGTTGGCGTTTAGGGTCACGCAAGCACGAGAAAAGTTTCGTCGCTTGAGGACACCCTCCATCTTAGCCGACCGACCCATGAACACAAAATACCAGGAAGTTATTCTGGAAGTAAAAATCAATCTAAAAATAATAATAGATTGAAACAACAAACCCGGTGATATCAAAAATTGGTTCCATCGCACTTGTTGACGGAAAACTCGACGCACCCCTACCTGTCACACCAACTGTCGAAACATGAATTCGGCAATAATAAAAGGGGTAGCGCACGAGACCTAAAAGTGGATGGATGCGAAGACAAAGGATTTAGACAGGTTCAGGCCCTCTCAATGAGAGGTAATACCCTACTCCTGTTTGGGGATTTGAATCCGTCGGGTGTAATATAGATCTGACGATCTGGTTGTGTGTCATGCCCCCTAGAGGGCCTCCTGCCCACCTTATATAGGATGGGGGGCAGGATTACAAGATAGAAACCTTAACCAATACGGTATCGGTTTCCTAAATCTACTTTACAATCTTATCAAACCAGGACTTTAAGCCGTTCCATAATATACAGGGAAACGTAATACCCAAGTTATGATCCGTTACATATTTCATAGATATAAGTTATCCCCTATAACCAGTCGGATAACCATGCCATGTGGGTATGGGGTACCTATAATCTCCACAAACAGTCAGAGAGTATATCACAGTCCGCATAGGCAGAAACAAGTGCTCAAGTTTTTGACAAACTTGGATCTGTTAATATGCAGATGGGGGAGCTGAAGAAACTGGTTGAAGAGGGAAAGATAAAGTACATTGGACTGTCTGAACTCTGAAGCGTCGGCATCAACAATCAGAAGAGCACACGCAGTGCATCCCATCACAGCTGTCCAGCTTGAGAGGTCTCTGTGGTCAAGAGATGCTGAAGAAGACATAATCCCAACTTGCAGGTCAACATAACAAACAATATATATTAATCTGCCCAGAGTGAATTTTCATAATATTTTCAATTGGACATATGTTTCTGAACATTTCAGGGAACTCGGCATTGGAATTGTCGGCTTTTTGTCCAGTGGCCCAAAAATAGTAGGCACAATGTCCGAACAAGATTACCGCAAGGTTTCTTTTGCCCATATATATTTTCTCTCCGTGTTTTTAATAGATAACGCCGTTGACTTTTATACATATATTTGACTATTCACTTTATTTAAAAATTTTATGTAAATGTATAAGATATAAATAAAATTTTAAGCAAATGTATAAGATATAAATCATCCTTAAATACTTTGTGTGATAAAACAACTCACAACAAAATAAAGTATAATCATGTAATTTTTTTGAATAAGACAAATGAACAAATGTATGATAAAAAGTTAACGGCATCATCTATTAAAAAACGGAGTTAGTATATAACAATCCATTTGACCACCGTCATCTCTCTTAAATCAATCATGACACTATCCAAAATTTGCAAACTCAATGAATGGCCATTTTTTGTTTCTTCCCGGATCTACCAAGATTCCAGCCGGAGAACATGGAGAAGAACACGGTGATCTTCGAGCGTGTGAGCACGATGTCGGCGAGGAAAGGGCTGCACGGCGTCGCAGCTGGCGCTGGCGTGGGTGCATCATCAGGGGAGCGACGTCTGCCCGATCCCGGGCACCAGAACCACCAAGGTGGCCAACTTCGACCAGAACGTGGCGGCGCTGGGCGTGCGCCTCGCGGCGGAGGAGATGGCTGAGCTCGAGTCGTTGGCGGCGGCGGACGTGCTGCGCGGGGACAGGTACCGCGCCAGCTTCCTCACCACCTAGAGGGACTCCGAGACGCCGCCATTGTCGTCCTGGAAGGAATAAGATTGAATGATAACTACACAAGTGTGGCTATGCCTCCATTATCCTTCTTGGCGTTGTGCAATATGCACTTGTGTTGTGTGTGTTAATAAATTCTTAATATGAGATGTTCCCTATACAAGGTTTGCTATGGTCCAACAGATAGTACCTCAAGGTACCAGATGAAATCGAACAGTCGAATTAATGGGGGCACGATTGGAAACGAACTCAAGCCCTCTCCCTCGCACAAATGAGCACTTGTATATCGATGCCTTTCAATCTTCTCGTCCTCGCGTGCCCGCATCGACACCGTAATCTCTAGCTAGCCCTGCCTGCGAACAAATTCTTGATACGATGCTGGCCACTTGTCTGCTCCTGCGAGGTACCAAAGTTTTGATGGGCGGTAAAAAAAAAACTCTCCCCATATAGTTTGATAGTGTAAACTCTTTTATTTGACGGTATGTAATCACAGTTCTCCATCTTACCTCTGCCAGAGATTTTATAGCTTATAATAAAATCCCGTTGTTCAAAAATTTGGGGTTTGAGAGTTGTGCTAAAATTTCTATTAATTATTTGGTTCCATAAACATAATGCAGAGATCAGCAGGAAAAAAAAAGGAGAGTGTGCTAATTGGTACACAGTTATACTTCTTTTAGATCAAATCATGCATTGATCTACTAAATACATGCACGGTTACCAAATAATTAGCAACCAGAATTCCTATTTGGACTTTTGATTGGAAATTAAGCATAAACATACATAGTATTTTGAGTACATATGTTTTGAATTTGAAGCAGAAGAAAACAGTGTTTTGAAATTATGTGTTTCTGTAGTAACATGATTCTAATATAATTGGTGACAAAGTAATTTCAATTATTTCTAGTATACTCACCATATTGCGTGCTTGGTGAGCTCGGCGTCACCACGGACATTTCCATGCCTACTTAATTTCATTGACGCTGCTTCGGTGTAACAGTAATCTATCTGCTCATCCATATTGCTCAGAAGTGCATTTGAAATCCCCCCACAAATTTTTGATGCAAAATTTATTGTATTCAAGCCTAGAGCTGGGACATGGGCTGTGCATTCTGGGGCCGAGGCAGGCCCAAGGAAGGTAGCCCGGCACAACGAAAAACACTATAGCCTCAGGCCGATTTGAACCTAGCCGGGCAGTTGGGCCGTGCTTGTGCCTGAAAATTTGGCACGATGGCTGTCATGTTAAAGTCCTATTTTGGCTCCACTATGATCTGGAATCATAGTTATGAGGATCAGACCATACGTCAAACCGTTGAAGCCCTCGATTTAGTGTTCGCTCAGTCTGACCGGTTGGACCACTCGTTCAACACGACTCAAATATACTAGTACTAATGGCCGTCCTTGATATTTTTTTTGTCTGAACTCTAATGAAAGAATTGCTTTCGCCCACACGTTTCCTACCAATAACACGAGGGGGAATGTGTTTTTCTTTTGCTGTAGGGATGTGGAAGGATCTACTTGCAAAAAGAAGTTTCATAAAGGACCACAAGAAGATTCCACCGATGCAACAATCCAACGGTTCGCATCATCTGGAGTGAAGATCTGACGACCTTTGTTTTTTCAGTGACGTGGACATGGTAACTTTGTAATAAATGATTCTTCTTTCACTTATTTAGATTAGCGATTTCAATTAAATTGTCAACTGATACATAGCTCAGTGGTGTAAGACAACACCTGGGCCCTAAGGTCAGGGGGTTCGAACAACACGGCAAGCACCACAAAGGGTAACAATTATGAGGCGTTTGTCGTCTATATACATAAAGAGAGCAGGGTGTCATGGGTCTACTTGTCAGTGCTATGCAATGAGGCTAAATAGCATGTCCACGTAGCCATGTATTCAATAAGGCAGTAAATGAAATGAATTGAATTTGATTCCTCTCCTGTTGTTCTTCTTCTTCCTTTGTCCCCTTCTATTCTGCACTAGATTCCCCAGTCTCTTTCCATATTATATTGAGTTCTCATTGTATTCGATCTTGTGGTAGTTTGTGTGATTCGATCTCTCACGAATTTGAGTCATAACAATTGGTATCAGAGCCGTTCCAATCCATCGTCTCTTGGTCTGAGCAGTAGATCCAAGCAAGGTTGGTGTTTATCCTTAGCGCCGTGATTCTGTTCCACGGTTTGAGCATGTAACATCCTGAAAATTCGACCAATAGAAAACGAAACTCTAAAAATACGGATTTTCAAAAACTTTTCAAATAAATTGCATCATGCCGATTTTATTCGCTTATTTTATTTGATTCGATGTTGATGTTCACTAATTGAGTGTGGGGAATAGTTAATTACTTATCATCCTAAAAATAAATTGGCAAGCTATATATATAATTTAAAATAAAGATTTAGTGTGGGTAGAAATAAATAAAATGTTAATGCAAACACATTTGTATCAATTAAATTCAAACGCGAGGGAATAAGGATTAACCCTAATTAATGATTCAAACAAATAATACAAATGAAATATGAGTAAAATTAATTTAGGGTGAATACAATAATTGGAACAACACACATAATGAATAAAAATCAAATTTACAACATTTATAAATTGCAAAATTAAAGTTAAATAGAAAATGGGCTGAAATCGGGAAAAATAGAAAATGGCACTGTTCATTGCCCTTAAGGTGTTCGACGGGGTCCCCTAAACCGGCCCCCTCCTCTGCCCCGCGCGCCGCGCCCGAGCCTCGCGCCGCCCCAGCCCGCACCGCGCGCACGCCGTCCCCTCGCCTCGCGAGCCGTGCGCCGCCCCGCCTTCACTAAGCCGCCGCGCCATCATCGCCGCCGCACACCGCCGCTGCCGCCCCGAGCCGCGTCACGTCGCATCCCCGAGCCCGAGCCCGCCGCGCGCGCGTCATCGTCGTCCATACCGCTTCGCCTCCCCATCGCATCGCCGCCACCGTGCCGCGCGACATCGCCCCGCGCGCCATGTCACTCCGCCTCCCCATCCCATCGCCATCGCCATCATCACGCGAGCACAGCCGCTGCCGTCGCGTCGTCGTCGCCTCAAGCCGCGCCGCACGCGTCGTCGTCACCTCGAGCCCCACATCGCCGCCCGTCCCGCGCGCTGCGCTGCCTTGCCTCCCCTCGTGCCGCACCGCCTCCCCGTCCCATCGTCGCCCCGCACGTCGCCCTGCCCATCTCGAACCCCGCGCGCCGCGCGCCCATCCCACACGTCGTGCTGCCCCTCCCCTTTGCCGCCGCATCGCCCGCGCGTCCCGCGCGTCGCCCTGTCCCCCATGCCGCCGCGCCGCGCGCCCGCACGCCGCACGTCGCCATTAAAACCGCCGCCGCTCCTCTCCATTTCTCCCTCTCCCGCGCCCTATAAAACCCCGGCCTCCCCTTCTCCTCCACCCCACACCCATCCTCATCCGTCTCCTTCCCCTCTCCTCCTTCTCCACCGCGCCGTCGTCGTGCCACCGCGCCGCCACCATCGAAGCCGCCGCGCCGTCGCCTCAAGGCAGCCCGCCGTACATCGCCGCCTTGCGCCGCCGCCGCCGTCGGTAAGCCGCCGCCATCCCCTTGCGTCCATCGCCGTCGCCGCTGGGGAGGGAGAGAGCCGAGTGAGAGAGGGAGATCGGGGCCGAGCCGAGAGAGAAGAAGAGAAGAGAAGAAAGAAAGAGGGAGGAAAGAGCCGGGAGGGAGAGAGAGAGAGAGAGAGAGGAAAAAGGAAGAGAGAGAGAGAGAGAGGGAAAAAGAAAGAGAGAGAGAGAGAGAAAAGAAAAAGGAAAGAAAAAGAAAAAAATAAATAAATAAGTATTGGAGAGAAATTTGGGAGGTTTAGAAAATTTAAAATAAATTAGAATCTAATTATAGATTAATATTAATCGTAGGATTGCAAAATTTAAATATAGATTATCCTTGGTAATTTTAATAAGAAATCGATTCGCGGTGATAATTTAGATATAAATTAAATGCCTAAAACAATTAGATGAATTCTTATAGATTTTTATAGGTTATTTAGGGATAATTTCTATAAGTAATTGATTCACGATGGGAGTTCGGATTTAATTAATAGGGATTTTAGCCGTGTATTATAATTAATCGTTTAGGCATAGACCAAATTAAATCGTTTAATATTTGGATTCCATCCGATGTTTAGCTCGCAATATAAATCTGTTATTTGAATACGATGCTCGGGGTAGATTAAATTAAAAACTTATAATAACAAAATATTTGCACCGTAAAAATGATTTAAGATATATATAGATCGAAATTGGGTTGGCCCTAATTCGTGATTAGTAAAGTTAATAAGGGAATCGATTTTCGCATTCGACTTCTATTTGGATTTATTTTGATTTTTATTTGAATTCTAACCGAATTCAAATCAATTTTCGCACGTAACTATAGAACCCGAAGGAGTTGCAGATCCAGGTGAAGGCCAAGACCCGCAAGACCTTGAGCAAGGCAAGTCATCACTATCCCTTGAACATGTTGATCCCAATTGCGAAATTATTTTGTTTACAAATAAAATTGCATGCAATAATATACATCCCACTTGTGATTATGCCAAGCCTTGATGATTGTTTGCCTATTATTTCCTTTGTAACCATGTTTACGTATGAGTCCCTAGTCAATTATGACAAGTGCTTAGCAATGCTATTCTAGAATTGTGCATACTCATATTTATCAAAATGCTAAATGCTTGGGCAATTACCTTTGGGAAGGTAATTGAGATACGGCATGTGGAGGCATGAGCGCCACAGTGCCATGATGTTGATGACATGATTTGTGAAAAGAGAAATAAAATCAAACCAATGTTTTCGACTGGGGCGGACGGAGGATTTGGGTGGTATCCGGAAAAGGCTAGTACCGTCCCCGGTCAATTAAGGACCGAGCCATGAAGTTAAGCATGAAACGACCCCCGTACAACCGCACTTCTCGTATGGGTATAGACCTAGCGGAATAGATAGCTGAGCAGAGGCAGTATCCATGCATAGTGGTTTCTTGATGTGTGAGGCAGGGGCTCTACGGTGGGGCAGCCATTGGTAGAACCGCGAGGCGGGTGTCTACAGTGGTGTCGCCATCGGTAGGACTGCCACGTGAGAATTTAAACCTAATTAACTTAATGCATGTGTGAGTTCTTCTTTCCCGGGTGCGCCAGAACTCCTCACACTGCTAGAAACCGCGTACGACTAGAGTGCATGAGGATGTAAAGTTCATGGAGCGGGTACTGCCAATGCGAGGTTATCGAAAAGCTTTGCCGTGACGCGTCTCATGTGTTGGGACGAGGCTCATGTGTTGGGCAGTCGCGGAGTGCGGGTAAAGTGTACATCCACTGCAGTGTGAGTAAACCAAATCTATTCGAATAGCCGTGCTCGCGGTTATTGAGCACCGGGACGTGTATTACACTTGGCTAGACTCTGAATTCTTAAACCTGTGTGGGTTGGGATAATTGCATGATAATTTATATGCTGCTGGAGCCACTTCCTGAGAGTAGGGAAGGTGGACGTCCTCAGAAAACCATGACGACTCAATGGCGGGAAGCCATCCTTGGGATCACAATGGGTGGTGGACAGAACCGTCATTGTCTAATATGAACACTGGTGTTAAAACTTGATCAGTCTGTGCTAGGTCTTAGGATTGTGAAAAGAATTATAAAACTTGCTTTACGCAAAAGAACCATAACAATCCTTCAAATATCCCTGTCATGTGCATTGTTGCTGTGATGACTTGTTGAGTACGGTTGGTACTCACCCTTGCTATACACAAACTTAAATCAGAGGCTGGAGATGAAGCGTCGGAAGATCCCTATGCCTATTATCAGGAGGGAGATGAAGACGATGGGGTCCAATAGGTCTTAGATACGGTCGTTGCCTGTGGCAATGGCGTGCCGCTGCCTCCATTTTCCGCTGCCTTATCTATTCTGCTTTTGAATGTATTCCGGACCATTCGGTCCGATGATTTAAGACAATGCCTGCGGGCTTTGATGTAATAACTCGTCCTAAGACATTCGTGTATGTGTACTCGGTATTTCAGCTATGAATTCGTGTGTACCAGACTACTTGATCCAGGGAAATGGTACTGTCTACACGATTGATTCCTGTTATAAAAACGGGGGTCCACAGAGCTGGTATCAGAGCCATACGACTGTAGGAAAAGACCAAAAGGTGCCCCACCCCTTTTCTAAGTTGGCCAAGGGAGAAATTCCCACTTAGCAATGCTTTCAAAAATAAAAACACTATGTTTACAAAACTCGGTACGATTTTCGTCTTACTCTTAGCTATCCTCTTTACAAAACAAGTTTTTACTCTTAGCTGACTTTGGGTTTTTCCTAAAATTTAGATGGCAGATCAGGATTCACCCGCCGCTTGGGAGTTGAGCGTACCCCGCTCAGAGGGTTACGTCATCGAGCTACACCGGCTGATGAGGCGTCTACGATACCCCAGCTCTCCGATCTACCGAGTGAGGCCGTGTGGATCTGTTTGGGAGGCTCGGGTCGAGGTTCACACACGAGTTCCTTCGGAGTTAGACTACAGCTTCCCGACACGATACTATCGCGACCTACCAGAGAACGCGATGCAGGATGCAGCACGGGAGGCCTTCCTCAGACTTAGCTCTACCCACCGAGCTGAGTTGACGAGTACTGAGTTTGCTCACCACCCATTTCGAGAGGAGAGCAACTCCCTCTGCACAGTTCAGGACACGCCTTGCTGCTACAACCCGATAGTGACCCGACTGTCACGATGGGCTGAGGCAGCAGACGACTTTTACGAGGAGGCTCTGTTGGAGATCGACGACCAGCAGAGGCGTGTGGGAGAGTTAGAGACCGAGGTGACTGACCTCACAGCGCAGCAGCTTCAACTGGAGGAGGAGCACCAGACTTGGGGCAGTGAGATAGACTCACTGAAGGCACAGCTCCAGACCCACGGCGACCAGTTCCAGCAGTTGTCCGATTAGTACAACGAGCGCCGCGGGATGGTGGATACACTTGAGGAGCAGTTGAGGGAGAGTCAGGAGCACGTCAGTCAGCTGGAGGCGCAGCTTCGAGCAGCCACGGCCAGCACCACAGGGGCTTCTACTTCCACAGCAGTAGGGCGTGACCGCTACTTCTTCCTCACCCCGCCATACCCACCAGCCTTCCACGCTCTTTTGGGAGAGGCTGGCATGTTGGCTACTGAGTCAGCACCCCACCTGGAGGACCCGACAGTGACACCGCCACCTGCCCCGGAGATTGTGCACACACCACAGATCCCTGTACCTTCTCCGCAGCTGGGTTCCAGTTTGGAGACCCCGATCCAGGTCAGTTCCGAGACAGAGGGAACCGACGTCGAGTCAGACACCACTGATTCTTCAGAGGATGAGATCCCTGTTCCCCGCATCACCTTCCTCGGAGGCCCTCGCACCCTCAGCACTGCTCGCAAGAGCACACGACCTCCGGGCAAGAAGCCCAAGCCTGATACAGAGGCCACTACGTCCGAGCCGTGGGGACTCAGGTTTGCCCGTGCCAGCGACCACCCTCTACCTGCCCCAGGATCTTGCGGATGGTTGGACGACTAGACCGGAGGATGACTGCAGCTTCGATCTCGCTTCAGTTGGTTTCTTTTTGGATTGTATGCGAGACACACCCCTACCCCTTACCTAGATTGACGAGTAGTTTGATAGCTAGTTTGATGTATTTGTTGGATGAACTTTATTTGGACTGCGTATGTATGCAGTCACTTGCATCATGAGTTATGTACTGTTTGTGGAAATCTATGATGTTATTTATGATATTGTTGTTGTTGTATTGAAAATGAGTTTATTCCACCAAGCTTGCAAAACAAAGTTCACACCAAAACAACCCCCTTAATGGGATAAAACCATAAGAACTAGTTAGAAAATTAGGATACTTACTTAATCGGCCTACACAGATGGCAAGCCGACGTAGGACATCAACCAGCAATGAAGAACCTTCGACACCTGACCTAACCACCCTGGCCGGAGTCATGGCCACTCAAACCCAGCTGCTACAAGCCATCGCGAACAACCAAGGCAACCGCGGAGGATCAAGCTTTGGAGAATTCATGAGGACCAAGCCACCCACGTTCGCATCAGCAGACGAGCCTATGGAGGCGGAAGACTGGCTGCGTATCATCGAGAAGAAACTGACCCTTGTCCGGGTGCGCGAAGCCGACAAGGTGATCTTCGCAGTCAACCAACTGGAGGGACCCGCCGGAGACTGGTGGGATACCTATAAGGAGGCTCGGGAAGAGGATGCTGGAGAACCCACCTGGGAAGAGTTCACTGCAGCATTCCGCGAGAACTTCGTACCTGCTGCGGTGATGCGAATGAAGAAGAACGAGTTCAGAAGGTTGCGACAAGGGAACACGACGGTACAGGAATATCTGAACCGGTTCACTCAGTTGGCCCGCTATGCAGTCGGAGATCTTGTCGATGAAGAAGAAAAGATCGACAAGTTCATAGAAGGGCTGAATGATGAGTGTGGACCCCCGTTTTTATAACAGGAATCAGTCGTGTAATCAGTACCATTTCCCTGGATCAAGTAGTCTGGTACACACGAATTCATAGCTGAAGTACCGAGTACTCATACACGAATGTCTTAGGACGAGTTATTACATCATAGCCCGCAGGCATTGTCTTAAATCATCGGACCGACTGGTCCGGAATACATTCAAAAACAGAATAGGTAAGGCAGCGGAAAATGGAGGCAGCGGCACGCCATTGCCACAGGCAACGACCGTATCTAAGACCTATTGGACCCCATCGTCTTCATCTCCCTCCTGATAATAGGCATAGGGATCTTCTGACGCTTCATCTCCAGTCTCTGATTGAGTTTGTATATAGCAAGGGTGAGTACCAACCGTACTCAACAAGTCACCACAACAACAATGCAAATGACAGGGATATTTGAAGGATTGTTATGGTTCTTTTGCGTAAAGCAAGTTTTGTAATTCTTTTTCACAACCCTAAGACCTAGCACAGACTGATCAAGTTTTAATACCAGTATTCATATTAGACAATGACGGTTCTGTCCACCATCCATTGTGATCCCAAGGATGGCTTCCCGCCATTGAGTCGTCATGGTTTTCTGAGGACGTCCACATTCCCTACCCTCAGGAAGTGACTCCAACAGCATATAAATCATCATGCAATATCCCAACCCACACAAGTTAAGAATTCAGAGTCTAGCCAAGTGTAATACACGTCCCGGTGCTCAATAACCGCGAGCACGGCTATTCGAATAGATTTGGTTTACTCACACTGCAGTGGATGTACACTTTACCCGCACTCCGCGACTGCCCAACACATGAGCCTCGTCCCAACACATGAGACGCGTCACGGCAAAGCTTTTCGATAACCTCGCATTGGCAGTACCCGCTCCATGAACTTGACATCCTCATACACTCTAGGCGTACGCAGTTTCTAGCAGTGTGAGGAGTTCTGGCGCACCCGGGGAAGAAGAACTCACACATGCATTAAGTTAATTAAGTTTAAATTCTCACGTGGCAGTCCTACCGATGGCGACACCACTGTAGACACCCGCCTCGCGGTCCTACCAATGGCTGCCCCACCGTAGAGCCCCTGCCTCACACATCAAGAAACAACTATGCATGGATACTGCCTCTGCTCAGCTATCTATTCCGCTAGGTCTATACCCATACGAGAAGTGCGGTTGTACGGGAGTCGTTTCATGCTTAACTTCATGGCTCGGTCCTTAATTGACCGGGGACGGTACTAGCCTTTTCCGGATACCACCCAAATCCTCCGTCCGCCCCAGTCGAAAACATTTGTTTAATTTTATTTCTCTTTTCACAAATCATGTCATCAACATCATGGCACTGTGGCGCTCATGCCTCCACATGCCGTTTCTCAATTACCTCCCCAAAGGTAATTGCCCAAGCATATAGCATTTGATAAATATGAGTATGCACAATTCTAGAATAGCATTGCTAAGCACTTGTCATAATTGACTAGGGACTCGTACGTAAACATGGTTACAAAGGAAGTAATAGGCAAACAATCATCAAGGTATGGCATAATCACAAGTGGGATGTATATTATTGCATGCAATTTTATTTGTAAACAAAACAATTTCGCAATTGGGATCAATATGTTCAAGGGATAGTGATGACTTGCCTTGCTCAAGGTCTTGTGGGTCTTGGCCTTCACCTGGATCTGCAACTCCCTCGGGCTCTATAGTTACGTGCGAAAATTGATTTGAATTCGGTTAGAATTCAAATAAAACTCCAAATAAATCCAATTAGAAGTCGAATGCGAAAATCGATTCTTTTATTAATTTTGTTATTCGCGAATTAGGGCCAACCCAATTTTGATTTATATATATCCTAAATTGTTTTTACGGTGTAAATATCTTGTTATTATAAGTTTTGAATTTAGTCTACCCCGGGCATTGTATTCAAATAATAAATTAGAAATTTTATATCGCGATCTCAATATCGGATGGATTCCAAAAATTATACGATTTAACCTACTCTATGACTAAATGATTAATTATAATACGCGTCTAGAATTCTTAGAAATTAACTCCAAATTCCCATCGTGAACTAATCTCTTATAGAAATTACCCCTAAATAATCTATAAAAATCTATAAGAATTTGTCTAATTGTTTTTAGTTATTAATTTATATCTAAATTACCATCGCGACTTAATTTCTTATAGAAATTACCAAGAACAATTTATATTTTATTTTAACTTTGCAATTCTTACGATTATACTTAATCTATAATTAAATCCTAATTTATTTTAAATTTCTCTAACTTCCCGAACTTCTCCCTAATTTTCTCTCTATTTTTCCCCCCTTTTCTATTTCCCTTTTTCTCTTTTCTTTTCTTTTTCTTTTCTTTTTCTTCTCTCTTTCTCTCTCTCTTTTCTCTGTTTCTTTTCTTCTCTCTCTCTCTCTCTTCCTTCTCTCTCTCTCTCTCTCTCTTTTTCTCTGTTTTCCTCTCTCCCTCTCTCTCTTTCTTTTTCCTCTCTCTCTCTCTCTCTCTCTCTCTTTCCCGGCTTCTTCCTCTTCTTTTCTCTCCTCCCTCTCGGCTTCACTCTCTCCCTCGGCTCTCCTCTCTCTCTCTCGGCCTCTCTACCCGGCGGCGACGACGACCTAAGGGAGGGGCAGCGGCTCACCACGGCGGCGATGGTGACGACGACGGCGCACGGCGTGGCTATGCACGGAGGGGCGGCCTTGAGGCGGCGGCGCGGCGGCTTCGATGATGGCGGTGCGGCGGCACGGAGACGGCACGGTGGAGAAGGAGGAGAGGGGAAGGGAATGGATGGGAATGTGTGGGGAGTGGAGGAGAAGGGGAGGCCGGGATTTATAGGGGGAGAGGGGGAGGGAGAAGAGAGGGGCGGCGGCGGCTCTAAAAGCGACGCGACGGCGGCGTGGTTGCGCGGGGCGCGAGGCGAGGGGAGGACGGGCGTGCGGCGCGGCGGCAGGGAAGGCAGGGCGACGTGCGGGCGGACGAGATGGGCGCGCGGCGTGGCTGCAAAAGGGAGGGGACAAGACGACGTGCGGCGATGTGGCGGGCGGCGGCGCGGAGGAAGAAAGGGGAAAAGGGACGGAGCGACGTGCGGGGCGGCGATGGCGCGGGATTTGTGATGGGGATGCGACGGGGAGGCGGTGCGGGGCACGAGGGGAGACAGGGCAACGCGGCGCGCGGGACGGGCGGCGGCGCGGAGCTCGGGACGACGACGACGTGTGCGGCGGCGTGACGGGGGAGACCGAGCGACGTGTGGGGGCGGAATCGTGGCGACGGGACGACGAGACGACGGGACGGGGCGGCGCGGCATGCGGGGAGGGGAAGACCGAGCGGCGCGGTGCGCGGGGCGAGGCGACAGCGGCTCGCGCGGCGCGGGCGCGATGATGGCGACGGCGACGGGAAGGCGGAGCGGGCTCCGGGCGGCGCGGTGCGCGCGGCGCGCGGGGAAAAGGAGGGGGCCGGGTTAGGGAACCCGTCGAACACCTTGTGTGCGATGAACAGTGCGATTTTCTATTTTCCCGATTTTTCAGCCCATTTTCCATTTAATATAATTTTGCGATTTCTAAGTGTTGTAATTTCGATTTTTATTTATTATGTGTGTTGTTCCAATTATTGTATTCACCCTAAATTAGTTTTACTTATATTTCATTTGTATATTCGAATTTTTAATTAGTGTTAATTCTTATTTCACGGCATTTAGATTTAATCGATTCAAATATGTTTGCAATAGTATTTTATTCATTTCAATCCGCATTTAATCTTTATTTTAAATTATATATAGCCTACCAATTTATTTTTAGGATTATAAGCGATTAGTTATTCACCGCACTCGATTAGTGAACTTCAAAATCGAATCAAATAAAATATGCGAATAAAATCGGCATGATGCAATTTATTTGAAAAGTTTTTGAAAATCCGTATTTTTAGAGTTTCGTCTTCTATTGGTCGAATTTTCAGGATGTTACAAACCTACCCCCCTTAAATAAATCTCGTCCCGAGATTTCTTACCGGTTCTCGAACAGATACGGGTATTCCGTCCTCAGGAACTCTTCGCTTTCCCAGGTGGCTTCATCCTCAGTGTGATTACTCCATTGTACCTTGTACATACGCCACGTTTTGGTTCTGGTTCCCTTCTCTGCTTCATCTAATATCTGGATCGGGTGTTCCGGATACGTGAGATCGTTGCTAATGTGAATCTCCCCCAGCGGAGCTTGTTCTTCCGGCACTCGTAAGCATTTCTTCAATTGTGACACATGGAAGACTGGGTGTACATCTGCGATAATTTCGGGTAGCTGTAGCTGGTAGGCAACTTCTCCTCGTCTGGCGAGGATTTGAAAAGGTCCCACATATCTTGGCGCTAGTTTTCCTTTAACCTTAAACCTTTTCGTTCCCCTCATTGGTGAAACCTTTAGATAAACGTAATCGCCTTCCTTAAACTCTAGGTTTCTTCTTCGGGTGTCCGCGTAGCTCTTCTGTCGTGACTGTGCCACTTTTAAGCGGTCTCGAATCAGACGAACCTTTTCTTCGGCCTCTCTGATAATGTCAGGTCCAAATACTGCACGTTCTCCTGTCTCGGACCACATCAACGGGGTTCGACATCGTCGACCAAACAATGCTTCGTTGGGCGACATTTTCAGGCTTGCTTGAAAGCTGTTGTTGTAGGAGAATTCGGCGTAGGGTAAACATCTTTCCCAGTCTTTGCTAAAATCCAATGCACAAGCTCTCAACATGTCTTCCAGGACCTGGTTGGTTCTCTCTGTCTGGCCATCTGTCTGTGGGTGATAAGCTGTGCTGAACGCGAGGTAACTCCCTAGGGCCTCATGCACTTTCTCCCAGAAATGAGAGGTAAACTGGGTGCCTCGATCAGATATGATCCTCTTAGGTACACCGTGAAGACATACTATCCTGGCCATATATAATTCGGCTAGCTTGGCACTACTATAATTTGTCTTAACGGGAATGAATCTTGCCGTCTTGGTGAGTCGATCCACAATCACCCAGATGGAATCATACCCTGTTGCAGTCTTGGGCAATCCCACAATAAAATCCATACCTATCTCATCCCATTTCCATTCGGGGATCCTAAGGGGTTGCAGCAAACCTGCTGGTCTCTGGTGCTCAGCCTTCACCTTCTGACAAACGTCACAGAGCGCTACGTACTCTGCCACATCTCTCTTCATGTTGGGCCACCAGTATCCTTCCTTCAGATCCTGGTACATCTTGGTACTTCCGGGGTGCAATGAGTATGCTGATTCGTGAGCTTCTTTTAGGATTAATCCTCTTAGTCCACCCTGCTCGGGTACATAAATCCTCTTTTTGTACCATAGGACATCCTTCTCGTCGGTTGAAAATTCCTTTGCAAAGCCTGCAGCTAGACGTTCCTTCACCTCTCGGATTTCCTGGTTGTCCTTCTGGGCCTCTTCAATTTGGGTCCTCAGAAGAGGTTGAATGTCCAAGGTGTTTATCTGTCCTCGAGGTACTATATGTAAGTTTAGTTGGGCCATTTCCTCCTTAAGCTCAGGAGCCATTTCTTCTGCCTCAAGATGATTGCAATGGCTCTTCCGACTCAAGGCGTCAGCCACAACGTTTGCCTTGCCAGGGTGATAGTGAACCTCCAAGTCATAATCCTTGATTAATTCCAACCACCGTCTTTGCCTCAAGTTGAGGTCCGACTGGGTGAAGATATACTTCAGACTCTTGTGGTCGGTGTAGATGTCGCAGTGGTTTCCTATCAGATAATGTCTCCAAATCTTCAGCGCATGAACCACCGCTGCAAGTTCTAGGTCATGGGTAGGGTAGTTTTCTTCATGTGGTCGCAATTGTCGCGACGCATAGGCCACAACCTTTCCGTCCTGCATTAGTACTCCTCCTAGTCCTTGCCTCGATGCATCACAATAGATGACAAAGTCTTTTCTGATGTCAGGAAGGACTAAAATAGGTGCCGAGGTTAGCTTTTCCTTGAGCTGCTCAAAGCTTTTCTGACACTGATCTGACCATGCAAACTTCTTTTCTTTCTTGAGTAATTGTGTCATTGGCCGGGCTATCTTAGAGAATCCTTCAATGAACCTCCGGTAGTATCCGGCCAAGCCTAGAAAACTCCGAATTTCTGTCACAGATTTGGGTTCCTTCCATTCCGTAACGGCCTCCACTTTAGCAGGGTCCACTGCTACTCCGCCGGCTGAGATCACGTGGCCTAGAAAAGCGACCTCCTTCAACCAGAATTCACACTTGCTAAACTTTGCATATAATTTATGCTTCCGAAGTTTCTCGAGTACCAAACGCAAGTGCTCAGCATGTTCTTCTTCGTCTTTGGAGTAGATCAATATATCGTCGATGAATACTACCACGAATTTGTCCAGGTAATCCATGAACACCTTGTTCATGAGGTTCATAAAGTATGCTGGGGCGTTGGTTAAACCAAACGACATCACTGTAAATTCATACAACCCATAGCGTGTTGAGAACGCTGTTTTGGGTATATCCCCAGTCCTAATTTTCAATTGATGGTATCCTGATCGAAGATCAATCTTGGAGAACACCTTTGCTCCTTTGAGCTGATCGAAAAGATCATCGATCCGTGGCAGTGGATACTTGTTCTTAATAGTGACTTCGTTCAGTGAACGATAGTCTACACACATCCTCATGGTACCATCTTTCTTCTTGACGAACAGCACTGGGGCTCCCCAAGGTGACGAACTGGGGCGTACGAATCCCTTTTCTTGTAACTCTCTGATTTGCTTTTTAAGCTCCTCTAACTCATTGACTGGCATCCGATACGGTCTCTTGGATATGGGAGCAGTTCCGGGTATCAGATCGATAATGAACTCTATATCACGATCTGGTGGCATCCCAGGTAGATCCTCTGGAAACACATCGGCAAATCGTTGCACGATAGGCATTCCTTTCAGAGGTAGCATGGTAAATATGCCTCCGGCACGTTCGGTTAGTCTAGGGTCTTGATCCATGGTTGCTCGCATGTCCGATCCCCAAGGTGTGGTCAGGGTAACTTCCCTACGTCGGCAGTCGATTACCCCTCTGTTCTTTGCTAACCAATCCATTCCCAATATGACATCCAGGGTTTGGGGTATCAGAACCATAAGGTTGGAGGGAAACACCACATCCCTAAGACGGACAGGTACATCTATGCAAGCATGACTCACAGTTATCTCGCCCCCAGGTGAATGGACTATCATAGGTTTTCTAAGTCGTACTGGAGTTAAGTTGTGTTTTTGACTAGCCTTCAACGATATGAATGAATGCGATGCGCCAGAATCGAAAAGGACTTTAACGGGGGTGGAATTGATAGAGAACATACCCATAAGTACGCCCTGATCTTCCTGGGCCTCCTCAGCTCGGACATGGTTCACTTGTCCGCGCCCGAATCCTGTAGCGGTCCTGTTTGTCTGTGGGGTCCTGAACAGGCCTCGTCCGACAGCAGGGGCAGGGGTCCCACGAACAGTGATCGCATTGGCGCCAGTACGGACAGGAGTCTTGCTTGGATGAGGGCAGTTGTTGGCGTAGTGCCCATACTCCCCGCAATTGAAGCAGTTCACATGCCTCCTGGTTCCAGGGGCGGCCAGAGTTGGTGCAGGGGTGCGGTTCTGAGTCGCAAGTGGCCTGTTGAAGTTGCTAGGTGCAGCAGGGCGGTTGGTGGCCACGACAGGGGGCTTCCACCCAGACGAAGTGGCTCCCTTGAATCGCTGAGGTACTCCCTGAGGTGTGCGATTCATAGCAAGTCTCCTCTTGCGATTGTTTTCTACAGTCCTCTGATCATTTTCCAGCCTAACAACTTTGTTGATCAGGCTCTGGAAGCTTTGATGGTCTTGCCCAATCATGGGTCCACGCAGCTCATCATTCAGCCCTTCTATGAACTTGTCGATCTTTTCTTCTTCATCGACAAGGTCTCCGACTGCATAGCGGGCCAACTGGGTGAAGCGGTTCAGGTATTCCTGCACCGTCGTGTTTCCTTGCCGCAGCCTTCTGAACTCGTTCTTCTTCATACGCATCACCGCAGCAGGTACGAAGTTCTCGCGGAATGCTGCAGTGAACTCCTCCCAGGTGGGTTCTCCAGCATCCTCTTCCCGAGCTTCTTTATAGGTATCCCACCAGTCTCCGGCGGGTCCTTCCAGTTGGTTGACTGCGAAGATCACCTTGTCGGCTTCGCGCACCCGGACAAGGGTCAGTTTCTTCTCGATGATACGCAGCCAGTCCTCCGCCTCCATAGGCTCGTCTGCTGATGCGAACGTGGGTGGCTTGGTCCTCATGAATTCTCCAAAGCTGGATCCTCCGCGGCTGCCTTGGTTGTTTGCGATGGCTTGTAGCAGCTGGGTTTGAGTGGCCATGACTCCGGCCAGGGTGGTTAGGTCAGGTGTCGAAGGTTCTTCATTGCTGGTTGATGTCCTACGTCGGCTTGCCATCTGTGTAGGCCGATTAAGTAAGTATCCTAATTTTCTAACTAGTTCTCATGGTTTTATCCCATTAAGGGGGTTGTTTTGGTGTGAACTTTGTTTTGCAAGCTTGGTGGAATAAACTCATTTTCAACACAACAACAACAATATCATAAATAACATCATAGATTTCCACAAAACAGTACATAACTCATGATGCAAGTGACTGCATACATACGCAGTCCAAATAAAGTTCATTCAACAAATACATCAAACTAGCTATCAAACTACTCGTCAATCTAGGTAAGGGGTAGGGGTGTGTCTCGCATACAATCAAAAAGAAACCAACTGAAGCGAGATCGAAGCTGCAGTCATCCTCCGGTCTAGTCGTCCAACCATCCGCAGGATCCTGGGGCAGGTAGAGGGTGGTCGCTGGCACGGGCGAACCTGAGTCCCCACGGCTCGGAAGTAGTGGCCTCCGCGTCAGGCTTGGGCTTCTTGCCCGGAGGTCGTGTGCTCTTGCGAGCAGTGCTGAGGGTGCGAGGGCCTCCGAGGAAGGTGATGCGGGGGACAGGGATCTCATCCTCTGAAGAATCAGTGGTGTCTGACTCGACGTCGGTCCCCTCTGACTCGGAACTGACCTGGATCGGGGTCTCCAAACTGGAACCCAGCTGCGGAGAAGGTACAGGGATCTGTGGTGTGTGCACAATCTCCGGGGCAGGTGGCGGGGTCACTGTCGGGTCCTCCAGGTAAGGTGCTGACTCAGTAGCCAGCATGCCAGCCTCTCCCAACAGAGCGTGGAAGGCTGGTGGGTATGGCGGAGTGAGGAAGAAGTAGCGGTCACGCCCTACCGCTGTGGAAGTAGAAGCTCCGGTGGTGCTGGTCGTGGCTGCTCGAAGCTGCGCCTCCAGCTGACTGACGTGCTCCTGACTCTCCCTCAGCTGCTCCTCAAGTGTATCCACCATCCCGCGGCGCTCGTTGTACTGATCGGACAACTGCTGGAACTGGTCGCCGTGGGTCTGGAGCTGTGCCTTCAGTGAGTCTATCTCACTGCCCCAAGTCTGGTGCTCCTCCTCCAGCTGAAGCTGCTGCGCTGTGAGGTCCGTCACCTCAGTCTCTAACTCTCCCACACGCCTCTGCTGGTCATCGATCTCCAACAGAGCCTCCTCGTAAAAGTCGTCTGCTGCCTCAGCCCATCGTGACAGTCGGGTCACAATCGGGTTGTAGCAGCAAGGCGTGTCCTGAACTGTGCAGAGGGAGTTGCTCTCCTCTCGAAACGGGTGGTGAGCAAACTCAGTACTAGTCAACTCAGCTCGGTGGATAGAGCTAAGTCTGAGGAAGGCCTCCCGTGCTGCATCCTGCATCGCGTTCTCTGGTAGGTCGCGACAGTATCGTGTCGAGAAGCTGTAGTCTAACTCCGGAGGAACTCGTGTGTGAACCTCGACCCGAGCCTCCCAAACAGATCCATACGGCCTCACTCGGTAAATCGGAGAGCTGGGGTATCGCAGACGCCTCATCAGCCGGTGTAGCTCGATGACGTAACCCTCCGAGCGGGGTACGCTCATCTCCCAAGCGGCGGGTGAATCCTGATCTGCCATCTAAATTTTAGGAAAAACCCAAAGTCAGCTAAGAGTAAAAACTTGTTTTGTAAAGAGGGTAGTTAAGAGTAAGATGAAAATTGTACCGATTTTTGTAAACATAGCGTTTTTATTTTTGAAAGTATTACTAAGTGGGAATTTCTCCCTTGGCCAACCTAGAAAAGGGGTGGGGCACCATTTGGTCTTTTCCTACAGTCGTATGGCTCTGATACCAGCTCTGTGGACCCCCGTTTTTATAACAGGAATCAGTCGTGTAATCAGTACCATTTCCCTGGATCAAGTAGTCTGGTACACACGAATTCATAGCTGAAGTACCGAGTACTCATACACGAATGTCTTAGGACGAGTTATTACATCATAGCCCGCAGGCATTGTCTTAAATCATCGGACCGACTGGTCCGGAATACATTCAAAAACAGAATAGGTAAGGCAGCGGAAAATGGAGGCAGCGGCACGCCATTGCCACAGGCAACGACCGTATCTAAGACCTATTGGACCCCATCGTCTTCATCTCCCTCCTGATAATAGGCATAGGGATCTTCTGACGCTTCATCTCCAGTCTCTGATTGAGTTTGTATATAGCAAGGGTGAGTACCAACCGTACTCAACAAGTCACCACAACAACAATGCAAATGACAGGGATATTTGAAGGATTGTTATGGTTCTTTTGCGTAAAGCAAGTTTTGTAATTCTTTTTCACAACCCTAAGACCTAGCACAGACTGATCAAGTTTTAATACCAGTATTCATATTAGACAATGACGGTTCTGTCCACCATCCATTGTGATCCCAAGGATGGCTTTCCGCCATTGAGTCGTCATGGTTTTCTGAGGACGTCCACATTCCCTACCCTCAGGAAGTGACTCCAACAGCATATAAATCATCATGCAATATCCCAACCCACACAAGTTAAGAATTCAGAGTCTAGCCAAGTGTAATACACGTCCCGGTGCTCAATAACCGCGAGCACGGCTATTCGAATAGATTTGGTTTACTCACACTGCAGTGGATGTACACTTTACCCGCACTCCGCGACTGCCCAACACATGAGCCTCGTCCCAACACATGAGACGCGTCACGGCAAAGCTTTTCGATAACCTCGCATTGGCAGTACCCGCTCCATGAACTTGACATCCTCATACACTCTAGGCGTACGCAGTTTCTAGCAGTGTGAGGAGTTCTGGCGCACCCGGGGAAGAAGAACTCACACATGCATTAAGTTAATTAAGTTTAAATTCTCACGTGGCAGTCCTACCGATGGCGACACCACTGTAGACACCCGCCTCGCGGTCCTACCAATGGCTGCCCCACCGTAGAGCCCCTGCCTCACACATCAAGAAACAACTATGCATGGATACTGCCTCTGCTCAGCTATCTATTCCGCTAGGTCTATACCCATACGAGAAGTGCGGTTGTACGGGAGTCGTTTCATGCTTAACTTCATGGCTCGGTCCTTAATTGACCGGGGACGGTACTAGCCTTTTCCGGATACCACCCAAATCCTCCGTCCGCCCCAGTCGAAAACATTTGTTTAATTTTATTTCTCTTTTCACAAATCATGTCATCAACATCATGGCACTGTGGCGCTCATGCCTCCACATGCCGTTTCTCAATTACCTCCCCAAAGGTAATTGCCCAAGCATATAGCATTTGATAAATATGAGTATGCACAATTCTAGAATAGCATTGCTAAGCACTTGTCATAATTGACTAGGGACTCGTACGTAAACATGGTTACAAAGGAAGTAATAGGCAAACAATCATCAAGGTATGGCATAATCACAAGTGGGATGTATATTATTGCATGCAATTTTATTTGTAAACAAAACAATTTCGCAATTGGGATCAATATGTTCAAGGGATAGTGATGACTTGCCTTGCTCAAGGTCTTGTGGGTCTTGGCCTTCACCTGGATCTGCAACTCCCTCGGGCTCTATAGTTACGTGCGAAAATTGATTTGAATTCGGTTAGAATTCAAATAAAACTCCAAATAAATCCAATTAGAAGTCGAATGCGAAAATCGATTCTTTTATTAATTTTGTTATTCGCGAATTAGGGCCAACCCAATTTTGATTTATATATATCCTAAATTGTTTTTACGGTGTAAATATCTTGTTATTATAAGTTTTGAATTTAGTCTACCCCGGGCATTGTATTCAAATAATAAATTAGAAATTTTATATCGCGATCTCAATATCGGATGGATTCCAAAAATTATACGATTTAACCTACTCTATGACTAAATGATTAATTATAATACGCGTCTAGAATTCTTAGAAATTAACTCCAAATTCCCATCGTGAACTAATCTCTTATAGAAATTACCCCTAAATAATCTATAAAAATCTATAAGAATTTGTCTAATTGTTTTTAGTTATTAATTTATATCTAAATTACCATCGCGACTTAATTTCTTATAGAAATTACCAAGAACAATTTATATTTTATTTTAACTTTGCAATTCTTACGATTATACTTAATCTATAATTAAATCCTAATTTATTTTAAATTTCTCTAACTTCCCGAACTTCTCCCTAATTTTCTCTCTATTTTTCCCCCCTTTTCTATTTCCCTTTTTCTCTTTTCTTTTCTTTTTCTTTTCTTTTTCTTCTCTCTTTCTCTCTCTCTTTTCTCTGTTTCTTTTCTTCTCTCTCTCTCTCTCTCTCTTCCTTCTCTCTCTCTCTCTCTCTTTTTCTCTGTTTTCCTCTCTCCCTCTCTCTCTTTCTTTTTCCTCTCTCTCTCTCTCTCTCTCTCTCTTTCCCGGCTTCTTCCTCTTCTTTTCTCTCCTCCCTCTCGGCTTCACTCTCTCCCTCGGCTCTCCTCTCTCTCTCTCGGCCTCTCTACCCGGCGGCGACGACGACCTAAGGGAGGGGCAGCGGCTCACCACGGCGGCGATGGTGACGACGACGGCGCACGGCGTGGCTATGCACGGAGGGGCGGCCTTGAGGCGGCGGCGCGGCGGCTTCGATGATGGCGGTGCGGCGGCACGGAGACGGCACGGTGGAGAAGGAGGAGAGGGGAAGGGAATGGATGGGAATGTGTGGGGAGTGGAGGAGAAGGGGAGGCCGGGATTTATAGGGGGAGAGGGGGAGGGAGAAGAGAGGGGCGGCGGCGGCTCTAAAAGCGACGCGACGGCGGCGTGGTTGCGCGGGGCGCGAGGCGAGGGGAGGACGGGCGTGCGGCGCGGCGGCAGGGAAGGCAGGGCGACGTGCGGGCGGACGAGATGGGCGCGCGGCGTGGCTGCAAAAGGGAGGGGACAAGACGACGTGCGGCGATGTGGCGGGCGGCGGCGCGGAGGAAGAAAGGGGAAAAGGGACGGAGCGACGTGCGGGGCGGCGATGGCGCGGGATTTGTGATGGGGATGCGACGGGGAGGCGGTGCGGGGCACGAGGGGAGACAGGGCAACGCGGCGCGCGGGACGGGCGGCGGCGCGGAGCTCGGGACGACGACGACGTGTGCGGCGGCGTGACGGGGGAGACCGAGCGACGTGTGGGGGCGGAATCGTGGCGACGGGACGACGAGACGACGGGACGGGGCGGCGCGGCATGCGGGGAGGGGAAGACCGAGCGGCGCGGTGCGCGGGGCGAGGCGACAGCGGCTCGCGCGGCGCGGGCGCGATGATGGCGACGGCGACGGGAAGGCGGAGCGGGCTCCGGGCGGCGCGGTGCGCGCGGCGCGCGGGGAAAAGGAGGGGGCCGGGTTAGGGAACCCGTCGAACACCTTGTGTGCGATGAACAGTGCGATTTTCTATTTTCCCGATTTTTCAGCCCATTTTCCATTTAATATAATTTTGCGATTTCTAAGTGTTGTAATTTCGATTTTTATTTATTATGTGTGTTGTTCCAATTATTGTATTCACCCTAAATTAGTTTTACTTATATTTCATTTGTATATTCGAATTTTTAATTAGTGTTAATTCTTATTTCACGGCATTTAGATTTAATCGATTCAAATATGTTTGCAATAGTATTTTATTCATTTCAATCCGCATTTAATCTTTATTTTAAATTATATATAGCCTACCAATTTATTTTTAGGATTATAAGCGATTAGTTATTCACCGCACTCGATTAGTGAACTTCAAAATCGAATCAAATAAAATATGCGAATAAAATCGGCATGATGCAATTTATTTGAAAAGTTTTTGAAAATCCGTATTTTTAGAGTTTCGTCTTCTATTGGTCGAATTTTCAGGATGTTACAATGAGCTACGTGGACCTATGATCGGGCAAGACCATCAGAGTTTCCAGAGCCTGATCAACAAAGTTGTTAGGCTGGAAAATGATCAGAAGACTGTAGAGAACAATCGCAAGAGGAGACTTGCCATGAATCGCACACCTCAGGGAGTGCCTCAGCGATTCAAGGGAGCCACTTCGTCTGGGTGGAAGCCCCCTATTGTGGCCACCAACCGCCCTGCTGCACCTAGCAACTTCCACAGGCCAGTTGCGATTCAGAACCGCACCCCTGCACCAACTCTGGCTGCCCCTGGAACCAGGAGGCATGTGGACTGCTTCAATTGCGGGGAGTATGGGCACTACGCCAACAACTGCCCTCATCCACGCAAGACTCCTGTCCGTACTGGCGCCAATGCGATCACTGTACGTGGGACCCCTGCCCCTGCTGTCGGACGAGGCCTGTTCAGGACTCCACAAACGAACAGGACCGCTACAGGATTTGGGCGCGGACAAGTGAACCATGTCCGAGCTGAAGAGGCCCAGGAAGATCAGGGCGTACTAATGGGTATGTTCTCTATCAATTCTACCCCAGTTAAAGTCCTTTTCGATTCTGGCGCATCGCATTCATTCATATCTTTGAAGGCTAGTCAAAAACACAACTTAACTCCAGTAAGACTTAGAAAACCTATGATAGTCCACTCACCTGGGGGCGAGATAACTGTGAGTCATGCTTGCATAGATGTACCTGTCCGTCTTAGGGATGTGGTGTTTCCCTCCAACCTTATGGTTCTGATACCCCAGACCCTGGATGTCATATTGGGAATGGATTGGTTAACAAAGAACAGAGGGGTAATCGACTGCAGACGTAGGGAAGTTACCCTGACCACACCTTGGGGGTCGGACATGCGAGCAACCATGGATCAAGATCCTAGACTAACCGAACGTGCCGGAGGCATATTTACCATGCTACCTCTGAAGGGAATGCCCATCGTGCAACGATTTGCCGATGTGTTTCCAGAAGATCTACCTGGGATGCCCCCAGATCGTGATATAGAGTTCATTATCGATCTAATACCCGGAACTGCTCCCATATCCAAGAGACCTTATCGGATGCCAGTCAATGAGTTAGAGGAGCTTAAAAAGCAAATCAGAGAGTTACAAGAAAAGGGATTTGTACGCCCCAGTTCGTCACCTTGGGGAGCCCCAGTGCTGTTCGTCAAGAAGAAAGATGGTACCATGAGAATGTGTGTAGACTACCGTTCACTGAACGAAGTAACTATTAAGAACAAGTATCCACTACCACGGATCGATGATCTCTTTGATCAACTCAAAGGAGCGAAGGTATTCTCTAAGATTGATCTTCGATCAGGATACCACCAATTGAAAATTAGGACTGGGGATATACCCAAAACAGCGTTCTCAACACGCTATGGGTTGTATGAGTTCACCGTAATGTCGTTTGGTTTAACCAACGCCCCAGCATACTTCATGAACCTCATGAACAAGGTGTTCATGGATTACCTGGACAAATTCGTGGTAGTATTCATCGATGATATATTGATCTACTCCAAAGACGAAGAAGAACATGCTGAGCACTTGCGTTTGGTACTCGAGAAACTTCGGAAGCATAAATTATATGCAAAGTTTAGCAAGTGTGAGTTCTGGTTGAAGGAGGTCGCTTTTCTAGGCCACGTGATCTCAGCCGGCGGAGTAGCAGTGGACCCTGCTAAAGTGGAGGCCGTTACGGAATGGAAGGAACCCAAATCTGTGACGGAAATTCGGAGTTTTCTAGGCTTGGCCGGATACTACCGAAGGTTCATTGAAGGATTCTCCAAGATAGCCCGGCCAATGACACAATTACTCAAGAAAGAAAAGAAGTTTGCGTGGTCAGATCAGTGTCAGAAAAGCTTTGAGCAGCTCAAGGAAAAGCTAACCTCGGCACCTATTTTAGTCCTTCCTGACATCAGAAAAGACTTCGTCATCTATTGTGATGCATCGAGGCAAGGACTAGGAGGAGTACTAATGCAGGACGGAAAGGTTGTGGCCTATGCGTCGCGACAATTGCGACCACATGAAGAAAACTACCCTACCCATGACCTAGAACTTGCAGCTGTGGTTCATGCGCTGAAGATTTGGAGACATTATCTGATAGGAAACCACTGTGATATCTACACCGACCACAAGAGCCTGAAGTATATCTTTACCCAGTCAGACCTCAACTTGAGGCAAAGACGGTGGTTGGAGTTAATCAAAGACTATGACTTGGAGGTTCACTATCACCCTGGCAAGGCAAACGTTGTGGCTGACGCGTTGAGTCGGAAGAGCCATTGCAATCATCTTGAGGCGAAAGAAATGGCCCCTGAACTTAAGGAGGAAATGCCTCAGCTAAACCTACGTATAGTACCTCATGGACAGATAAACACCTTGGACATTCAACCTCTTTTGAGGGCCCAAATTGAAGAGGCCCAGAAGGACAACCAGGAAATCCGAGAGGTGAAGGAACGTCTAGCTGCAGGCTTTGCAAAGGAATTTTCAACCGACGAGAAGGATGTCCTATGGTACAAAAAGAGGATTTACGTACCTGAACAGGGTGGGCTGAGAGGATTAATCCTAAAAGAAGCTCACGAATCAGCATACTCATTGCACCCTGGAAGTACCAAAATGTACCAGGATCTAAAGGAAGGATACTGGTGGCCCAACATGAAGAGAGATGTGGCAGAGTACGTAGCGCTCTGTGACGTTTGTCAGAAGGTGAAAGCTGAGCACCAGAGACCGGCAGGTTTGCTGCAACCTCTTAGGATTCCCGAATGGAAATGGGATGAGATAGGTATGGATTTTATTGTTGGATTGCCCAAGACGGCAACCGGATATGATTCCATCTGGGTGATCGTGGATCGACTCACCAAGACGGCAAGATTCATCCCCGTTAAGACAAATTATAGTAGTGCCAAGCTGGCCGAGTTATATATGGCCAGGATAGTATGTCTTCATGGTGTACCTAAGAGAATCATATCTGATCGAGGCACCCAGTTTACCTCTCATTTCTGGGAGAAAGTACATGAAGCCCTAGGGAGTTACCTTGCGTTCAGCACAGCTTATCACCCACAGACAAGATGGCCAGACAGAGAGAACCAACCAGGTCCTGGAGGACATGTTGAGAGCTTGTGCATTGGATTTTAGCAAAGACTGGGAGAGATGTTTGCCCTATGCCGAATTCTCCTACAACAACAGCTTTCAAGCAAGCCTGAAAATGTCGCCCAACGAAGCATTGTTTGGTCGACGGTGTCGAACCCCGCTGATGTGGTCCGAGACAGGAGAACGTGCAGTATTTGGACCGGACATTATCAAAGAAGCCGAAGAAAAGGTTCGTCTGATTCGGGACCGTTTAAAAGTGGCACAGTCACGGCAAAAGAGCTACGCGGACACCCGAAGGAGAAACCTAGAATTTAGGGAAGGAGATTACGTTTATTTAAAGGTTTCACCAATGAGGGGAACGAAAAGGTTTAAGGTTAAAGGAAAACTAGCGCCAAGATATGTGGGACCTTTTCAAATCCTCGCTAGACGAGGAGAAGTTGCCTATCAGCTACAGCTACCCGAAATTATCGCCGATGTACACCCAGTCTTCCATGTGTCACAATTGAAGAAATGCTTACGAGTGCCGGAAGAACAAGCTCCGCTGGAGGAGATTCACATTAGCAACGATCTCACGTATCCAGAACACCCGATCCGGATATTGGATGAAGCAGAAAAGGGAACTAGAACCAAAACGTGGCGCATGTACAAGGTACAATGGAGTAATCACACTGAGGATGAAGCCACTTGGGAAAGCGAAGAGTTCCTGAAGACGGAATACCCGTATCTGTTCGAGAACCGGTAAGAAATCTCGGGACGAGATTTATTTAAGGGGGGTAGGTTTGTAACATCCTGAAAATTCGACCAATAGAAAACGAAACTCTAAAAATACGGATTTTCAAAAACTTTTCAAATAAATTGCATCATGCCGATTTTATTCGCTTATTTTATTTGATTCGATGTTGATGTTCACTAATTGAGTGTGGGGAATAGTTAATTACTTATCATCCTAAAAATAAATTGGCAAGCTATATATATAATTTAAAATAAAGATTTAGTGTGGGTAGAAATAAATAAAATGTTAATGCAAACACATTTGTATCAATTAAATTCAAACGCGAGGGAATAAGGATTAACCCTAATTAATGATTCAAACAAATAATACAAATGAAATATGAGTAAAATTAATTTAGGGTGAATACAATAATTGGAACAACACACATAATGAATAAAAATCAAATTTACAACATTTATAAATTGCAAAATTAAAGTTAAATAGAAAATGGGCTGAAATCGGGAAAAATAGAAAATGGCACTGTTCATTGCCCTTAAGGTGTTCGACGGGGTCCCCTAAACCGGCCCCCCTCCTCTGCCCCGCGCGCCGCGCCCGAGCCTCGCGCCGCCCCAGCCCGCACCGCGCGCACGCCGTCCCCTCGCCTCGCGAGCCGTGCGCCGCCCCGCCTTCACTAAGCCGCCGCGCCATCATCGCCGCCGCACACCGCCGCTGCCGCCCCGAGCCGCGTCACGTCGCATCCCCGAGCCCGAGCCCGCCGCGCGCGCGTCGTCGTCGTCCATACCGCTTCGCCTCCCCATCGCATCGCCGCCACCGTGCCGCGCGACATCGCCCCGCGCGCCATGTCACTCCGCCTCCCCATCCCATCGCCATCGCCATCATCACGCGAGCACAGCCGCTGCCGTCGCGTCGTCGTCGCCTCAAGCCGCGCCGCATGCGTCGTCGTCACCTCGAGCCCCACATCGCCGCCCGTCCCGCGCGCTGCGCTGCCTTGCCTCCCCTCGTGCCGCACCGCCTCCCCGTCCCATCGTCGCCCCGCACGTCGCCCTGCCCATCTCGAATCCCGCGCGCCGCGCGCCCATCCCACACGTCGTGCTGCCCCTCCCCTTTGCCGCCGCATCGCCCGCGCGTCCCGCGCGTCGCCCTGTCCCCCATGCCGCCGCGCCGCGCGCCCGCACGCCGCACGTCGCCATTAAAACCGCCGCCGCTCCTCTCCATTTCTCCCTCTCCCGCGCCCTATAAAACCCCGGCCTCCCCTTCTCCTCCACCCCACACCCATCCTCATCCGTCTCCTTCCCCTCTCCTCCTTCTCCACCGCGCCGTCGTCGTGCCACCGCGCCGCCACCATCGAAGCCGCCGCGCCGTCGCCTCAAGGCAGCCCGCCGTACATCGCCGCCTTGCGCCGCCGCCGCCGTCGGTAAGCCGCCGCCATCCCCTTGCGTCCATCGCCGTCGCCGCCGGGGAGGGAGAGAGCCGAGTGAGAGAGGGAGATCGGGGCCGAGCCGAGAGAGAAGAAGAGAAGAGAAGAAAGAAAGAGAGAGGAAAGAGCCGGGAGGGAGAGAGAGAGAGAGAGAGAGAGGAAAAAGGAAGAGAGAGAGAGAGAGAGGGAAAAAGAAAGAGAGAGAGAGAGAAAAGAAAAAGGAAAGAAAAAGAAAAAAATAAATAAATAAGTATTGGAGAGAAATTTGGGAGGTTTAGAAAATTTAAAATAAATTAGAATCTAATTATAGATTAATATTAATCGTAGGATTGCAAAATTTAAATATAGATTATCCTTGGTAATTTTAATAAGAAATCGATTCGCGGTGATAATTTAGATATAAATTAAATGCCTAAAACAATTAGATGAATTCTTATAGATTTTTATAGGTTATTTAGGGATAATTTCTATAAGTAATTGATTCACGATGGGAGTTCGGATTTAATTAATAGGGATTTTAGCCGTGTATTATAATTAATCGTTTAGGCATAGACCAAATTAAATCGTTTAATATTTGGATTCCATCCGATGTTTAGCTCGCAATATAAATCTGTTATTTGAATACGATGCTCGGGGTAGATTAAATTAAAAACTTATAATAACAAAATATTTGCACCGTAAAAATGATTTAAGATATATATAGATCGAAATTGGGTTGGCCCTAATTCGTGATTAGTAAAGTTAATAAGGGAATCGATTTTCGCATTCGACTTCTATTTGGATTTATTTTGATTTTTATTTGAATTCTAACCGAATTCAAATCAATTTTCGCACGTAACTATAGAACCCGAAGGAGTTGCAGATCCAGGTGAAGGCCAAGACCCGCAAGACCTTGAGCAAGGCAAGTCATCACTATCCCTTGAACATGTTGATCCCAATTGCGAAATTATTTTGTTTACAAATAAAATTGCATGCAATAATATACATCCCACTTGTGATTATGCCAAGCCTTGATGATTGTTTGCCTATTATTTCCTTTGTAACCATGTTTACGTATGAGTCCCTAGTCAATTATGACAAGTGCTTAGCAATGCTATTCTAGAATTGTGCATACTCATATTTATCAAAATGCTAAATGCTTGGGCAATTACCTTTGGGAAGGTAATTGAGATACGGCATGTGGAGGCATGAGCGCCACAGTGCCATGATGTTGATGACATGATTTGTGAAAAGAGAAATAAAATCAAACCAATGTTTTCGACTGGGGCGGACGGAGGATTTGGGTGGTATCCGGAAAAGGCTAGTACCGTCCCCGGTCAATTAAGGACCGAGCCATGAAGTTAAGCATGAAACGACCCCCGTACAACCGCACTTCTCGTATGGGTATAGACCTAGCGGAATAGATAGCTGAGCAGAGGCAGTATCCATGCATAGTGGTTTCTTGATGTGTGAGGCAGGGGCTCTACGGTGGGGCAGCCATTGGTAGAACCGCGAGGCGGGTGTCTACAGTGGTGTCGCCATCGGTAGGACTGCCACGTGAGAATTTAAACCTAATTAACTTAATGCATGTGTGAGTTCTTCTTTCCCGGGTGCGCCAGAACTCCTCACACTGCTAGAAACCGCGTACGACTAGAGTGCATGAGGATGTAAAGTTCATGGAGCGGGTACTGCCAATGCGAGGTTATCGAAAAGCTTTGCCGTGACGCGTCTCATGTGTTGGGACGAGGCTCATGTGTTGGGCAGTCGCGGAGTGCGGGTAAAGTGTACATCCACTGCAGTGTGAGTAAACCAAATCTATTCGAATAGCCGTGCTCGCGGTTATTGAGCACCGGGACGTGTATTACACTTGGCTAGACTCTGAATTCTTAAACCTGTGTGGGTTGGGATAATTGCATGATAATTTATATGCTGCTGGAGCCACTTCCTGAGAGTAGGGAAGGTGGACGTCCTCAGAAAACCATGACGACTCAATGGCGGGAAGCCATCCTTGGGATCACAATGGGTGGTGGACAGAACCGTCATTGTCTAATATGAACACTGGTGTTAAAACTTGATCAGTCTGTGCTAGGTCTTAGGATTGTGAAAAGAATTATAAAACTTGCTTTACGCAAAAGAACCATAACAATCCTTCAAATATCCCTGTCATGTGCATTGTTGCTGTGATGACTTGTTGAGTACGGTTTGTACTCACCCTTGCTATACACAAACTTAAATCAGAGGCTGGAGATGAAGCGTCGGAAGATCCCTATGCCTATTATCAGGAGGGAGATGAAGACGATGGGGTCCAATAGGTCTTAGATACGGTCGTTGCCTGTGGCAATGGCGTGCCGCTGCCTCCATTTTCCGCTGCCTTATCTATTCTGCTTTTGAATGTATTCCGGACCATTCGGTCCGATGATTTAAGACAATGCCTGCGGGCTTTGATGTAATAACTCGTCCTAAGACATTCGTGTATGTGTACTCGGTATTTCAGCTATGAATTCGTGTGTACCAGACTACTTGATCCAGGGAAATGGTACTGTCTACACGATTGATTCCTGTTATAAAAACGGGGGTCCACAGAGCAGCGAGAAGATGAGTGAAGACGGTGGTTGTCATGCTCATGGAGACGGTCACCATTGACTCACCCGATAAGCAAAGAAAGGAGGCCATGTAGGCTCGAATTTTGGTGAAGCTTTGAAAAGTTAGATGTCAATTTGGACCATACCCTCGGTTGTGCATCCTCTTCCCCAGCCGGTCTCCGATGTAAATTAATGTTTCACCAGCATCCTCGGATATCACCAGTAATGTGAATGGTTGCAGGAGAAAGAAAGATTGAGAAGATTCAGAGAAATATGATTTAGGGGGGCAACGTAGATATTTCACGTCATCCGTTCACACTGGGACACCTAAGAAAACAATATTAAGAATTTAGAGGTTATATCTCCATTGACAAAAATATCTAAGGCCAAACCTAAAAATTGACATTTTCAAAAGTTGTCGGTTTTTATTGCGACAACTAGTGGAAATTCCCCCTTGGCTACAACATTTCCACTGTTCTCTTTTTTTCTTCTTCTTTCCTCTCTGGCCCAGCTTGCTCGGCACATCTGTTATTTTAATATTTTTTAATTCCCAGCTTGCATCAGTAACCACGGCAGCAACAAACGAAGAGTAGACCAGCCAGCAGGCAGCAGAGCACAAAGCAGCAGCAGTAGAAAATAGCAAGCAGGAGCAGGGATGGGCAGAGCAAAAGCTAGCGGGGGTGGAAGCCAGCTAGAGCAGATCGATCCATCTCTTTACGCCTCTTTTTTATCCCTTCTCCCTTTATTTATTTTTGAGAGTGAATCGAACATTAGTCTAGATATCTTAACCATGTACTTTCGTATCGGATCAGGGACAGTGGCGGACCTAAGATTTTTTTATCTTGGGTGTGCCCACGCAAACCTTAGTATACAAATTTAGTATTTCATTAAGGTTTTAATCTGAAGATAGAACGGTAGTAGAGATGTGAAAAACTACTTGATGACCTTATCTAGGCTGTGTTTAGTTCCACGATAAAATTGCAAGTTTGAAGAAATTGAAACGATGTGACGAAAAAATTAAAAGTTTATTTGTAGATAAGTTCGATGTGACAAAAAATTAGAGGAAGAAAAAAGTTAGAATCTAAACAGCACCCTAGCCTTGTGACAAACTCCAAGCTCCAGTTGCTTGTCCTGGCTGCCAACGACCCAATGGCCTTAGGCAGCGGCGTGCCACTACTACAAAAATCGTTTTTCTGTACGAGGGGGTCGGTAGGTTCCATGCGGGCCGCTTGTGGCGGCGCCTGCAAAAACCGCCCCCCCGGGGGCGGGTTGATTAGCCGCATGCGAAGATCCATTATCGCATGCGGCTGCTTAAGACAGCCGCATGCGATAATAGGCCTATTTTCGTATGCGGCCGTCTTAAGGGGCCGCATGTATTAGGGCATGCGGCTCCTTAAGACGGCCGCATGCGAAAATAGGCCCATTATCGCATGCGGCTGTCCTAAGCAGCCGCATGCGATAATGGATCTTCGCATGCGGCTGGCTTAAGGGACCGCATGCGATGATCGGCCATATATGCTCCACCAGGCCCGAGCTTGACCGTTTGAAAACGAAGCTTTCTCTGTCCTAAAGCAAGCACCAATTAGGGGGGAGGTTTTCAACTCGAAATTTTTGCTTGAACTCTATACGAAAGGTGAAGAACTCTCTATCCTCCTTCATTTGGCTCCATTTTTGTTATATTTCGTTGGTGGAAAGTGGAGTTTTTATAATATTTTGACAAGGTTTGTTCTAACTATTTTTTGCAAAATCTAGCTTCAAAATATATGTTTTGATGGGCAAATTTTGCATGTAATCAATTGTACATACTAGTTACATGTATTGTTGTACTTTTTTTGGGAGACAACTGCATTTAAACTTTTGTATGAAATACCTGCGGTCTATTTTTTTATCTGTAACTTTTTTGCCTTTATATAATTAGATGGATCGGTCGTCATGGATGTATGAGATGCGGAGAACGCAGCCGATATTTATTAAGGAAGCATCTAAATTTATTGATCAGGCTAAGGCGCATGCTTTGAGGGAGAATATGACAAAGATCTTTTGTCCGTGCCGTCATTGCAAGAATCAGAAATTGTTGGTAGATCCTGGTGAAATATTGGGTCACATAATGGAGTACGGATTCACCGCCAACTACAAGGTTTGGACCTATCACGGGGAATTCGCCAATCCGGAAGATGACGATGAAGAGTTAAGTTTCGAGATGAATGAGGCAGAGAATTTTATAATCGAAGACATGTCGCGTGAAAGAATGGATGTCGATGTTTCCACCGATAGTGATGATTTCGATGGTGGTTTTGATTTAGATGATATGCTACGCCATGTTGAACCAGAGGTGCTAGCGGGCAGGTCACGAGGATTGGAGAATTGGCAGGCATTAGAGAAGGCATCGAAGGATCTTCTTTACGATGAAACGAAGGGATGTGATAAGGATTTCACAGTCTTGCGTTCAGTGCTTGAACTTCTGAGATTGAAGGCTAAACATGTGTGGACCCCCGTTTTTATAACAGGAATCAATCGTGTAAACCGTACCATTTCCCTGGATCAAGTAGTCTGGTACACACGAATCCATAGCTGAAATACCAAGTACTCATACACGAATATCTAAATTAAGTTATTACATCAAAGCCCGCAGGCATTGTCTTAAATCATCGGACCGAAAGGTCCGGAATACATGCAAAAGCAGAAGAGGTAAGGCAGCGGAAAGAATGGAGGCAGCGGCACGCCATAGCCACAGGCAACGACCGTATCTAAGACCTATTGGGCCCCATCGTCTTCATCTCCCTCCTGATAGTAGGCATAGGGATCATCTGATGCTTCCTCTCCAGCCTCTGATTAGGTTTATGTATAGCAAGGGTGAGTACCAACCGTACTCAACAAGTCATCACAACAACAATGCACATGACAGGGAAATTTGAAGGATTGTTGTGGCTCTTTTGCGTAAAGCAAGTTTTATAATTCTTTTCACAAACCTAAGACCTAGCACAGACTGATCAAGTTTTAATACCAGTGTTCATATTAAACAATGACGGTTCTGTCCACCATCCATCGTGATCACAAGGATGGCTTCCCGCCATTATGTCGTCATGGTTTTCTGAGGACGTCCACATTCCCTACTCTCAGGAAGTGGCTCCAACAGCATATAAATCATCATGCAATTATCCCAACCCACACAAGTTTAAGAATTCAGAGTCTAGCCAAGTGTAATACACGTCCCGGTGCTCAATAACCGCGAGCACGGCTATTCGAATAGATTTGGTTTACTCACACTGCAGTGGATGTACACTTTACCCGCACTCCGCGACTGCCCAACACATGAGCCTCGTCCCAACACATGAGACGCGTCACGGCAAAGCTTTTCGATAACCTCGCATTGGCAGTACCCGCTCCATGAACTTGACATCCTCATACACTCTAGGCGCCCGTTTCTAGCAGTGTGAGGAGTTCTGGCGCACCCGGGAAAGAAGAACTCACACATGCATTAAGTTAATTAGGTTTAAATTCTCACATGGCAGTCCTACCAATGGCGACACCACCGTAGACACCCGCCTCGCGGTTCTACCAATGGCTGCCCCACCGTAGAGCCCCTGCCTCACACATCAAGAAACCACTATGCAAGGATACTGCCTCTGCTCAGCTATCTATTCCGCTAGGTCTATACCCATACGAGAAGTGCGGTTGTACGGGGGTCGTTTCATGCTTAACTTCATGGCTCGGTCCTTAATTGACCGGGGACGGTACTAGCCTTTTCCGGATACCACCCAAATCCTCCGTCCGCCCCAGTCGAAAAACATTTGTTTGGTTTTGTTTCTCTTTTCGCAAATCATGTCATCAACATCGTGGCACTGTGGTGCTCATGTCTCCACATGCCGCATCTCAATTACCTTCCCAAAGGTAATTGCCCAAGCATATAGCATTTGATAAATATGAGTATGCACAATTCTAGAATAGCATTGCTAAGCAATTGTCATAATTGACTAGGGACTCATACGTAAATATGGTTACAAAGGAAATAATAGGCAAACAATCATCAAGGCATGGCTTAATCACAAGTGGGATGTATATTATTGCATGCAATTTTAGTTGGAAACAAAATAAGTTCGCAATTGGGATCAATATGTTCAATGGATAGTGATGACTTGCCTTGCTCAGGGTTTTGCGGGTCTTGGCCTTCACTCGGATCAGCGACTCCCTCGGACTCTATAGTTACGTGCGAAATTGATTTGAATTCGGTTAGAATTCAAACAAAGATCCAAATAAATCCAAATAAAACTCGAATGCGGAAATCGATTCTTTTTATTAACTTTATTATTCGCGAATTAGGGCCAACCCAATTTTGATTTATATATCCTAAATTATTTTTGCGGTGTAAACCTTTTGTTACTATAAGTTTTTAATTTAATTAGAAATTATCCCCTATAAAATCTATAAGATTTCATCTAATTGTATTTAGTCATTAATTTTATATTTAAATAACCATCGCGAATTGATTCTTATTGAATTTACCAAGAATAATCTACATTTTATATTCACTTTTGCAATTCTATGATTAATCTATATTTAAATTCTAATTATTTCAAATTTCCTAAACCTCCCAAACTTCTCCCTAATTTTCTCTCTATTTTTCTTTTCTTCTCTTTCCTATTTTCTTTTCTTTTCCATTTTCTTTTTCTTCTTTCTCTCTCTCTCTCTCTCTCTCTGTTTTCCTCTCTCTCTTCCTCTCTCTTCCTGTTTTCCCTCTCTCTCTCCCTCTCTCTCTCTTTCTCTTTTCTCTCTCTCTCTCTCCCTCTCTCTTTTCTCCCGGCCCTTCCTCCCTCCCTCTCTTCTTTTCTTCTTTCCTCTCCTCCCTCTCGGTTTCACTCTCCCTTCCTAACCGAGACGATGGCGACGGCGACGGCGACGAATGCAAGGGGAAGGCGGCGGCTTACCGACGGCGGCGGCGGCGACGGCGGCGCACAGCGGGCTGCTTTGAGGCGACGGCGCGGCGGCTCGAGGCTATGGCGCGGCGGCTCCGATGGTGGTGGCGGGGCGACACGACGACGGCGTGGTGGAGAAGGGGAAAGAGCGGGAGAGGATTGGGGAATGGATGGGGATGAGTGTGGGGTGGAGGAGAAGGGGAGGGGAGCTTCGGCTTTTATAGAGGAAGAGAGGGGAAGGAAGAGGAGAGGGGCGGCGGCGTTAATGGCGATGCGCGGCGATGCGGCTGCGCGGGGCGCGAGGCGAAGAGGTCGGGCGTGCGGCGCGGCGGCAGGTCGGGGCAGGGCGACGTGCAGGCGGGTGAGACGGGCGTGCGGCGCGGCTGCGAATGGGAGGGGACCAGGCGACGTGCGGGCGGGCGTGCGGCGGCGCGGCGGAAGAAAAGGGGAAAAAGACAGAACGACGTGCGGGGCGGCGTGTGGCGGTACAGGACGACGACAGGGCGACGTGCGGGGACGAGCGGATGGCGGCAACGACGCGTGCGGCGCGGCGACTCGGGGCTCGGCTTGATGATGGCGACGACGATGGGACGGGGAGGTCGAGCGGCTCGAGGCGGAGCAAGGCCGCGCAGCGCGCGGGACGGGCGGCGGGTCGGGGGTGACGACGACGCGTGCGGCGCGGCTTGAGGCGACGGCGACGCGACGGCAGCGGCTGTGCTTGCGCGATGATGGCGATGGCGAGGGGACGGGGAGCGGCATGGGCGAGGGGAGGCGGAGCGGCACGGCGGTGTGGGGCTCGAGGCGACGACGATGCGGCTCGGGGCGGCAGCGGCCCGTGCGGCGCGGCGATGGGACGGGGAGCCCAAGCGGCTCGAGGCGACGGCGATGGGAAGGCGGAGCGGCGACGCGGGCGCGAGGGTGCGGCGGCTTAGGGCTCCGGGCGGCGCGGACTCGGCGCGCGGCGCGGACTCGGCGCGCGGTGCACGGGGAAAAGGAGGGGTTTGGGTCGGGGACCGCGTCGAACGGCTGACGGGCAATGAACAGTGACATTTTCCAATTTTCCCGATTTTTGGCCCATTTTCCATTTAATTTAATTTAGCAATTTCCAAATGTTGTAATATTGATTTTCATCCATTATGTGTGTTGTTCCAATTATTGTATTCATCCTAAATTAATTTTGCTCATATTTCATTTGTTTATTCGAATTTTTAATTAGTATTAATTCTTATTCTACGGCATTTAGATTTAATCGATTCAATTATGTTTGTAATAATATTTTATTCATTTCGATCCACATTTAATCTTTATTTTAAATTATATATAGCCTACCAATTTATCTTTAGGATTATAAGCGATTAATTATTCACCGCACTCGATTAGTGAACTTCCAAACCGAATCAAATAAAATGTGCGAATAAAATCGGCATGATGCAATTTATTTACAAAGTTTTTTTGAAAATCCATATTTTTAGGGTTTTGTTTTATTGGTCGAATTTTCAGGATGTTACAAACCTACCCCCCTTAAATAAATCTCGTCCCGAGATTTCTTACCGGTTCTCGAACAGATAAGGGTATTCCGTCTTCAGGAACTCTTCGCTTTCCCAAGTGGCTTCATCCTCAGTGTGATTACTCCACTGTACCTTGTACATGCGCCACGTTTTGGTTCTAGTTCCCTTTTCTGCTTCATCCAATATCCGTATCGGGTGTTCTGGATATGTGAGATCGTTGTTAATGTGAATCTCCTCCAGCGGAGCTTGTTCTTCCGGTACCCGTAAACATTTCTTCAATTGGGACACATGGAAGACGGGGTGTACATCGGCGATGATTTCAGGTAGTTGTAGCTGATAGGCAACTTCTCCTCGTCTAGCGAGGATTTGAAAAGGTCCCACATATCTTGGCGCTAGCTTTCCCTTAACCTTGAACCTTTTCGTTCCCCTCATTGGTGAAACCTTTAGATAAACGTAATCTCCTTCCTTAAACTCTAGGTTTCTTCTCCGGGTGTCCGCGTAGCTCTTTTGTCGTGACTGTGCCACTTTTAAACGGTCCCGAATCAGACGAACCTTTTCTTCGGCTTCTCTGATGATGTCTGGTCCAAATACGGCACGTTCTCCTGTCTCGGACCACATTAGCGGGGTTCGACATCGTCGACCAAACAAGGCTTCATTAGGTGACATTTTTAGGCTTGCTTGAAAGCTGTTGTTGTAGGAGAATTCGGCGTAGGGCAAACACCTCTCCCAGTCTTTGCTAAAATCCAATGCACAAGCTCTCAACATGTCCTCTAGGACCTGGTTGGTTCTCTCTGTCTGGCCATCGGTCTGTGGGTGATAAGCTGTGCTGAATGCCAGGTAACTCCCTAGGGCTTCATGCACTTTTTCCCAGAAATGAGAGGTAAACTGGGTGCCTCGATCAGATATGATTCTCTTAGGTACACCGTGAAGACATACTATACGGGCCATATATAACTCGGCTAGCTTGGCACTACTATAGTTTGTCTTAACGGGGATGAATCTTGCTGTCTTGGTGAGTCGATCCACAATCACCCAGATGGAATCATATCCGGTTGCAGTCTTGGGCAACCCGACGATAAAATCCATACCTATTTCATCCCATTTCCATTCGGGAATCCTAAGGGGTTGTAGCAAACCTGCTGGTCTCTGGTGCTCAGCCTTCACCTTCTGACAAACGTCGCAGAGCGCTACGTACTCTGCCACATCCCTCTTCATGTTAGGCCACCAGTATCCTTCCTTCAGATCCTGGTACATCTTGGTACTTCCGGGATGCAATGAATACGCCGATTCGTGAGCCTCTTTTAAGATTAATCCTCTCAGCCTACCCTGTTCAGGTACGTATATCCTCTTTTTGTACCATAGGACGTCCTTCTCGTCGGTTGAAAATTCCTTTGCAGAGCCTGCAGCTAGACGTTCCTTTACCTCTCGGACTTCCTGGTTGTCCTTCTGGGCTTCTTCAATTTGGGCCCTCAAAAGAGGTTGAACGTCCAAGGTGTTTATCTGTCCATGAGGTACTATACATAGGTTTAGCCGGGCCATTTCTTCCTTAAGCTCAGGAGCCATCTCTTTCGCCTCAAGATGATTGCAATGGCTTTTCCGACTCAACGCGTCAGCCACTACGTTGGCCTTGCCAGGGTGATAGTGAACCTCCAAGTCATAATCCTTGATTAATTCCAACCACCGTCTTTGCCTCAAGTTGAGGTCTGACTGAGTAAAGATATACTTTAGACTCTTGTGGTCGGTGTAGATATCACAGTGGTTCCCTATCAGATAATGTCTCCAGATCTTCAGCGCATGAACCACCGCTGCAAGTTCTAGGTCATGGGTAGGGTAGTTTTCTTCATGTGGTCGCAATTGTCGCGACGCATAGGCCACAACCTTTCCGTCCTGCATTAGCACTCCTCCTAGACCTTGCCTCGATGCATCACAATAGATGACAAAGTCCTTTCTAATGTCAGGAAGGACTAGAATAGGTGCCGAGGTCAGCTTTTCCTTGAGCTGCTCAAAGCTTTTCTGACACTGTTCTGACCACGCAAACTTCTTTTCCTTCTTGAGCAGCTGTGTCATTGGCCGGGCTATCTTAGAGAACCCTTCAATGAACCTTCGGTAGTATCCGGCCAAGCCTAGAAAACTCCGAATTTCGGTCACAGACTTGGGTTCTTTCCATTCCGTAACGGCCTCTACTTTAGCAGGGTCCACTGCTACTCCGCCGGCTGAGATCACGTGGCCAAGAAAAGCGACCTCCTTCAACCAGAATTCGCACTTGCTAAATTTTGCATATAATTTATGCCTCCGAAGTTTCTCGAGTACCAAACGCAAGTGCTCAGCATGTTCTTCTTCGTCTTTGGAGTATATCAATATATCATCGATGAAGACTACCACGAATTTGTCCAGGTAATCCATGAACACTTTGTTCATGAGGTTCATGAAGTATGCTGGGGCGTTGGTTAAACCAAACGACATCACAGTGAACTCATACAACCCATAGCGTGTTGAGAACGCGGTTTTGGGTATATCCCCAGTCCTAATTTTCAATTGATGGTATCCCGATCGAAGATCGATCTTGGAGAACACTTTCGCTCCCTTGAGTTGATCAAAGAGATCATCGATCCGTGGTAGTGGATACTTGTTCTTAATAGTTACTTCGTTCAGTGAACGATAGTCTACACACATCCTCATGGTACCGTCCTTCTTCTTGACGAACAGTACTGGGGCTCCCCAAGGTGACGAACTGGGGCGTACGAATCCCTTTTCTTGTAATTCCCTGATTTGCTTTTTAAGCTCCTCTAACTCATTGACTGGCATCCGATAAGGTCTCTTGGATATGGGAGCAGTACCGGGTATCAGATCGATAATGAACTCTATATCCCGATCTGGTGGCATCCCAGGTAGATCCTCTGGAAACACATCGGCAAATCGTTGCACGATAGGCATTCCCTTCAGAGGTAGCATGGTAAATATGCCTCCGGCACGTTCGGTTAGTCTAGGATCTTGATCCATTGTTGCTCGCATGTCCGATCCCCAAGGGGTGGTCAGGGTAATTTCCCTACGTCTGCAGTCGATTACCCCTCTGTTCTTTGTTAACCAATCCATTCCCAATATGACATCCAGGGTCTGGGGTATCAAAACCATAAGGTTGGAGGGAAACACCACATCCCTAAGACGGACAGGTACGTCTATGCAAGCTTGACTCACCGTTATCTCGCCCCCAGGTGAATGGACTATCATAGATTTTCTAAGTCGTACTGGAGTTAAGTTGTGTTTTTGACTAGCCTTCAAAGATATGAATGAATGCGATGCGCCAGAATCGAAAAGGACTTTAACTGGGGTGGAGTTGATAGAGAACATACCCATAAGTACGCCCTGATCTTCCTGGGCCTCTTCAGCTCGGATGTGGTTTACTTGTCCGCGCCCGAATCCTGTGGCGGTCCTGTTCGTTTGTGGAGTCCTGAACAGGCCTCGTCCAACAGCAGGGGCAGGGGTCCCACGAACCGTGATCGCATTGGCGCCAGTACGGACAGGAGTCTTGCTTGGGTGAGGGCAGTTGTTGGCGTAGTGCCCATACTCCCCGCAATTGAAGCAGTTTACATGCCTCCTGATTCCAGGGGCAGCCAGAGTGGGTGCAGGGGTGCGGTTCTGAGTCGCAGCTGGCCGGTTGAAGTTGCTAGGTGCAGCAGGGCGATTGGTGGCCACAACAGGGGGCTTCCATCCAGACGAAGTGGCTCCCTTGAATCGCTGAGGCACTCCCTGAGGTGTGCGATTCATAGCAAGCCTCCTCTTGCGATTGTTTTCTACAGTCTTCTGATCATTTTCCAGCCTAACCACTTTGTTGATCAGGCTCTGGAAGCTTTGATGGTCCTGCCCAATCATGGGTCCACGCAGCTCATCATTCAGTCCCTCTATGAACTTGTCGATCTTTTCTTCTTCATCGACAAGGTCTCCGACTGCATAGCGGGCCAACTGGGTGAATCGGTTCAGGTATTCTTGAACCGTCGTGTTTCCTTGCCGCAGCCTTCTGAACTCGTTCTTCTTCATACGCATCACTGCAGCAGGTACGAAGTTCTCGCGGAATGCTGCAGTGAACTCCTCCCAGGTAGGTTCTCCAGCATCCTCATCCCGAGCCTCTTTATAGGTATCCCACCAGTCTCCGGCGGGTCCCTCCAGTTGGTTGACTGCGAAGATCACCTTGTCGGCTTCGCGCACCCGGACAAGGGTCAGTTTCTTCTCGATAATACGCAGCCAGTCTTCCGCCTCCATAGGCTCGTCTGCTGATGCGAACGTGGGTGGCTTAGTACTCATGAATTCTCCAAAGCTGGACCCTCCGCGGTTGCCTTGGTTGTTCGCGATGGCTTGAAGGAGCTGGGTCTGAGTGGCCATAACTCCGGCCAGGGTGGTTAGGTCAGGCGTCGATGGTTCTTCATTGCTGGATGATGCCCTACGTCGGCTTGCCATCTGTGTAGGCTAATTAAGTAAGTATCCTAATTTTCTAACTAATTCTTATGGTTCTATCCCATTAAGGGGGGTTGTTTTGGTGTGAGCTTTGTTTTGCAAGCTTGGTGGAATAAACTCATTTTCAATACAACAACAACAATATCATAAATAACATCATAGATTTCCACAAACAGTACATAAATCATGATGCAATTGACTGCATACATACGCAGTCCAAATAAAGTTCATTCAACCAATACATCAAACTAGCTATCAAACTACTCGTCAATCTAGGTAAGGGGTAGGGGTGTGTCTCGCATACAATCCAAAAAGAAACCAACTGAAGCGAGATCGAAGCTGCAGTCATCCTCAGGTCTAGTCGTCTAACCATCCGCAGGATCCTGGGGCAGGCAGAGGGTGGTCGCTGGCACGGGCGAATCTGAGTCCCCACGGCTCGGAAGTAGTGGCCTCCGCGTCAGGCTTGGACTTCTTGCCCGGAGGTCGTGTGCTCTTGCGAGCAGTGCTGAGGGTGCGAGGGCCTCCGAGGAAGGTGATGCGGGGAACAGGGATCTCATCCTCTGAAGAATCCGTGGTGTCTGACTCGACGTCGGTCCCCTCTGACTCGGAACTGACCTGGATCGGGGTCTCCAAACTGGAACCTAACTGCGGAGAAGGTACAGGGATTTGCGGTGTGTGCACAATCTCCGGGGCAGGTGGCGGTGTCACTGTCGGGTCCTCCAGGTAAGGTGCTGACTCAGTAGCCAGCATGCCAGCCTCTCCCAAAAGAGTGTGGAAGGCTGGTGGGTACGGCGGAGTGAGGAAGAAGTAGCGGTCACGTCCAACCGCAGTAGAAGTGGAAGCTCCGGTGGTGCTGGCCGTGGCTGCTCGAAGCTGTGCCTCCAGCTGACTGACGTGCTCCTGACTCTCTCTCAACTGCTCCTCAAGTGTATCCACCATTCCGCGGCGCTCGCTGTACTGATCGGACAACTGCTGGAACTGGTCGCCGCGGGTCTGGAGCTGTGCCTTCAGTGAGTCTATCTCACTGCCCCAAGTCTGGTGCTCCTCCTCCAGCTGAAGCTGCTGCGCTGTGAGGTCCGTCACCTCAGTCTCTAACTCTCCCACACGTCTCTGCTGGTCGTCGATCTCTAACAGGGCCTCCTCGTAAAAGTCGTCTGCTGCCTCAGCCCATCGTGACAGTCGGGTTGCAATCGGGTTGTAGCAGCAAGGCGTGTCCTGAACTGTGCAGAGGGAGTTGCTCTCCTCTCGAAACGGGTGGTGAGCAAACTCAGTACTAGTCAACTCAGCTCGGTGGATAGAGCTAAGTCTGAGGAAGGCCTCCCGTGCTGCATCCTGCATCGCGTTCTCCGGTAGGTCGCGATAGTATCGTGTCGGGAAGCTGTAGTCTAACTCCGAAGGAACTCGTGTGTGAACCTCGACCCGAGCCTCCCAAACAGATCCACACGGTCTCACTCGGTAGATCGGAGAGTTGGGGTATCGCAGACGTCTCATCAGCCGGTGTAGCTCGATGACGTAACCCTCTGAGCGGGGTACGCTCATCTCCCAAGCGGCGGGTGAATCCTGATCTGCCATCTAAATTTTAGGAAAAACCCGAAGTCAGTTAAGAGTACAACTTGTTTTGTAAAGAGGATGGTTAAGAGTAAGATGAAAATTGTACCGATTTTTGTAAACATAGCGTTTTTATTTTTGAAAGTATCACTAAGTGGGAATTTCTCCCTTGGCCAACCTAGAAAAGGGGTGGGGCACCATTTGGTCTTTTCCTACAGTCGTATGGCTCTGATACCAGCTCTGTGGACCCCCGTTTTTATAACAGGAATCAATCGTGTAAACCGTACCATTTCCCTGGATCAAGTAGTCTGGTACACACGAATCCATAGCTGAAATACCAAGTACTCATACACGAATATCTAAATTAAGTTATTACATCAAAGCCCGCAGGCATTGTCTTAAATCATCGGACCGAAAGGTCCGGAATACATGCAAAAGCAGAAGAGGTAAGGCAGCGGAAAGAATGGAGGCAGCGGCACGCCATAGCCACAGGCAACGACCGTATCTAAGACCTATTGGGCCCCATCGTCTTCATCTCCCTCCTGATAGTAGGCATAGGGATCATCTGATGCTTCCTCTCCAGCCTCTGATTAGGTTTATGTATAGCAAGGGTGAGTACCAACCGTACTCAACAAGTCATCACAACAACAATGCACATGACAGGGAAATTTGAAGGATTGTTGTGGCTCTTTTGCGTAAAGCAAGTTTTATAATTCTTTTCACAAACCTAAGACCTAGCACAGACTGATCAAGTTTTAATACCAGTGTTCATATTAAACAATGACGGTTCTGTCCACCATCCATCGTGATCACAAGGATGGCTTCCCGCCATTATGTCGTCATGGTTTTCTGAGGACGTCCACATTCCCTACTCTCAGGAAGTGGCTCCAACAGCATATAAATCATCATGCAATTATCCCAACCCACACAAGTTTAAGAATTCAGAGTCTAGCCAAGTGTAATACACGTCCCGGTGCTCAATAACCGCGAGCACGGCTATTCGAATAGATTTGGTTTACTCACACTGCAGTGGATGTACACTTTACCCGCACTCCGCGACTGCCCAACACATGAGCCTCGTCCCAACACATGAGACGCGTCACGGCAAAGCTTTTCGATAACCTCGCATTGGCAGTACCCGCTCCATGAACTTGACATCCTCATACACTCTAGGCGCCCGTTTCTAGCAGTGTGAGGAGTTCTGGCGCACCCGGGAAAGAAGAACTCACACATGCATTAAGTTAATTAGGTTTAAATTCTCACATGGCAGTCCTACCAATGGCGACACCACCGTAGACACCCGCCTCGCGGTTCTACCAATGGCTGCCCCACCGTAGAGCCCCTGCCTCACACATCAAGAAACCACTATGCAAGGATACTGCCTCTGCTCAGCTATCTATTCCGCTAGGTCTATACCCATACGAGAAGTGCGGTTGTACGGGGGTCGTTTCATGCTTAACTTCATGGCTCGGTCCTTAATTGACCGGGGACGGTACTAGCCTTTTCCGGATACCACCCAAATCCTCCGTCCGCCCCAGTCGAAAAACATTTGTTTGGTTTTGTTTCTCTTTTCGCAAATCATGTCATCAACATCGTGGCACTGTGGTGCTCATGTCTCCACATGCCGCATCTCAATTACCTTCCCAAAGGTAATTGCCCAAGCATATAGCATTTGATAAATATGAGTATGCACAATTCTAGAATAGCATTGCTAAGCAATTGTCATAATTGACTAGGGACTCATACGTAAATATGGTTACAAAGGAAATAATAGGCAAACAATCATCAAGGCATGGCTTAATCACAAGTGGGATGTATATTATTGCATGCAATTTTAGTTGGAAACAAAATAAGTTCGCAATTGGGATCAATATGTTCAATGGATAGTGATGACTTGCCTTGCTCAGGGTTTTGCGGGTCTTGGCCTTCACTCGGATCAGCGACTCCCTCGGACTCTATAGTTACGTGCGAAATTGATTTGAATTCGGTTAGAATTCAAACAAAGATCCAAATAAATCCAAATAAAACTCGAATGCGGAAATCGATTCTTTTTATTAACTTTATTATTCGCGAATTAGGGCCAACCCAATTTTGATTTATATATCCTAAATTATTTTTGCGGTGTAAACCTTTTGTTACTATAAGTTTTTAATTTAATTAGAAATTATCCCCTATAAAATCTATAAGATTTCATCTAATTGTATTTAGTCATTATTTTATATTTAAATAACCATCGCGAATTGATTCTTATTGAATTTACCAAGAATAATCTACATTTTATATTCACTTTTGCAATTCTATGATTAATCTATATTTAAATTCTAATTATTTCAAATTTCCTAAACCTCCCAAACTTCTCCCTAATTTTCTCTCTATTTTTCTTTTCTTCTCTTTCCTATTTCTTTTCTTTTCCATTTCTTTTCTTCTTTTTCTCTCTCTCTCTCTCTCTCTGTTTTCCTCTCTCTCTTCCTCTCTCTTCCTGTTTTCCCTCTCTCTCTCCCTCTCTCTCTTTCTCTTTTCTCTCTCTCTCTCTCCCTCTCTCTTTTCTCCCGGCCCTTCCTCCCTCCCTCTCTTCTTTTCTTCTTTCCTCTCCTCCCTCTCGGTTTCACTCTCCCTTCCTAACCGAGACGATGGCGACGGCGACGGCGACGAATGCAAGGGGAAGGCGGCGGCTTACCGACGGCGGCGGCGGCGACGGCGGCGCACAGCGGGCTGCTTTGAGGCGACGGCGCGGCGGCTCGAGGCTATGGCGCGGCGGCTCCGATGGTGGTGGCGGGGCGACACGACGACGGCGTGGTGGAGAAGGGGAAAGAGCGGGAGAGGATTGGGGAATGGATGGGGATGAGTGTGGGGTGGAGGAGAAGGGGAGGGGAGCTTCGGCTTTTATAGAGGAAGAGAGGGGAAGGAAGAGGAGAGGGGCGGCGGCGTTAATGGCGATGCGCGGCGATGCGGCTGCGCGGGGCGCGAGGCGAAGAGGTCGGGCGTGCGGCGCGGCGGCAGGTCGGGGCAGGGCGACGTGCAGGCGGGTGAGACGGGCGTGCGGCGCGGCTGCGAATGGGAGGGGACCAGGCGACGTGCGGGCGGGCGTGCGGCGGCGCGGCGGAAGAAAAGGGGAAAAAGACAGAACGACGTGCGGGGCGGCGTGTGGCGGTACAGGACGACGACAGGGCGACGTGCGGGGACGAGCGGATGGCGGCAACGACGCGTGCGGCGCGGCGACTCGGGGCTCGGCTTGATGATGGCGACGACGATGGGACGGGGAGGTCGAGCGGCTCGAGGCGGAGCAAGGCCGCGCAGCGCGCGGGACGGGCGGCGGGTCGGGGGTGACGACGACGCGTGCGGCGCGGCTTGAGGCGACGGCGACGCGACGGCAGCGGCTGTGCTTGCGCGATGATGGCGATGGCGAGGGGACGGGGAGCGGCATGGGCGAGGGGAGGCGGAGCGGCACGGCGGTGTGGGGCTCGAGGCGACGACGATGCGGCTCGGGGCGGCAGCGACCCGTGCGGCGCGGCGATGGGACGGGGAGCCCAAGCGGCTCGAGGCGACGGCGATGGGAAAGCGGAGCGGCGACGCGGGCGCGAGGGTGCGGCGGCTTAGGGCTCCGGGCGGCGCGGACTCGGCGCGCGGCGCGGACTCGGCGCGCGGTGCACGGGGAAAAGGAGGGGTTTGGGTCGGGGACCGCGTCGAACGGCTGACGGGCAATGAACAGTGACATTTTCCAATTTTCCCGATTTTTGGCCCATTTTCCATTTAATTTAATTTAGCAATTTCCAAATGTTGTAATATTGATTTTCATCCATTATGTGTGTTGTTCCAATTATTGTATTCATCCTAAATTAATTTTGCTCATATTTCATTTGTTTATTCGAATTTTTAATTAGTATTAATTCTTATTCTACGGCATTTAGATTTAATCGATTCAATTATGTTTGTAATAATATTTTATTCATTTCGATCCACATTTAATCTTTATTTTAAATTATATATAGCCTACCAATTTATCTTTAGGATTATAAGCGATTAATTATTCACCGCACTCGATTAGTGAACTTCCAAACCGAATCAAATAAAATGTGCGAATAAAATCGGCATGATGCAATTTATTTACAAAGTTTTTTTGAAAATCCATATTTTTAGGGTTTTGTTTTATTGGTCGAATTTTCAGGATGTTACAACATGGATGGTCGGACACAAGTTTTAATGATCTGATGAATTTGTTGCGTGTGTTGCTTCCTAAGCCTAACTTTGTACCATCGAACACGTATCAAGCGAAGAAACTCATATGTCCTTTATCTCTTGGTGTAGAAAAGATTCATGCTTGTAAGAATCACTGCATATTATACCGTAAAGAATATGCGGAATTGGAATGTTGCCCAACGTGTGGCACAAGTCGGTATAAAACGGGGAATGGGCCCGTAGATTTAGAGTGTACCGATCCAGATTCTGATAAGGGTAAGCGCGGGAAGATTCCTTCAATGGTGATGTGGTACCTACCAATTAAGGACCGCCTGAAGCGTCTGTACTCAAACCCGACTGATGCTGAGTTGATGAGATGGCATCAAGAGAGCCGGAAAATAGATGGTATGATTCGACATCTCGCCGACGCTCGCCAGTGGAAGACATTTGATGCAAAACACCCAGAATTTGCTAAGGATCCTAGGAATGTAAGGTTTGCGTTGAGCACTGATGGAATGAACCCGTTTGGTGACTTAAGCAGCTCGCACAGCACATGGCCAGTCCTTCTCACAATGTATAATCTTCCAACATGGATATGTCAGAAACGAAAGTACATACTACTCACTATCCTCATACAAGGTCCAAACCAACCTGGAATCGACATAGATGTTTTCCTTGAGCCTTTGATGGAGGACATGGAGGAGCTTTGGAAAGAGGGGTTACGACTATGGGATGAGTTTAAGCGGGAGCACTTCAATCTACGTGCGATCATATTCGTTACCATCAATGACCTACCTGCAAACTTTTCATTATCTGGGCAGATTAAAGGGAAGACTGGATGTCTGATATGTCTGGAGAAAACTTCATACAAATACCTGAGGTCGTCTTTGAAGACAGTGTACATGCGACATCGACGGTTCCTACCACAAAGACATAGGTACCGTAAGATGGCTAGATTGTTCGATAATACAGTGGAGAATGACACTGCCCCAGTAGCAAGAGGTGGTACATACGTGTATGAGATAACAAAGAAGATTAAGGTTGTATATGGAAAGGGAAAGAAGAAGACAGTAAAGAGGAAGAAAGCTGATGGTGACAACGGTACTGCGTCGCCTTTCAAGAAGCACTCAATTTTCTTCAAATACTTAGATTACTGGAAGGACCTAGAGATTCGACATGCAATTGATGTTATGCACCTCGAGAAGAACGTGTTTGATAGCACCGTTGGCACATTGCTGGACATCCCAAGTAAAACGAAGGATGGATTGAAGTCACGTAACGACCTTGTAGATTTGTCCATACGGCATGACCTTCACCCAGTAGTGCTGCCAAATGGGAAGACCGAGATTCCTCCTGCTTGTTACTCGTTGACACTTGAAGAGAAAAAAGCCTTCTGTAAATGTTTACAAGGGGTTAGAGTGCCTACTGGTTTCGCATCGAACATCAGGAAGCTAGTATCATTGAAGGATTTGACCATTTCGGGATACAATGCGCATGACTGTCATAGGTTGCTAACGGTGTTCCTACCAATTGCTATAAGGGCAGTCAAACCAGTCCATACAAAGGTGGTTATAACAAAGTTGTGCTACTTTTTCAATCGAATTTCGCAGAAGGTATTTGATCCTTTGGAATTAGGTCCGCTTCAGACATTTGCCGTCGAGACTGTATGCCAGCTTGAGATGTATTTCCCACCATCATTTTTAGATATGATGGAGCATTTGATCGTTCACATCGTCCCTCAGATTATTGAACTTGGTCCATTATACTTACATCAGATGTGGGCCTATGAGCGTTACATGTCGATCCTCAAAGGCTATGTACGCAATCGCGCTCACCCGGAAGGATCAATGATAGAGGGATACACAACTGAAGAGGCAGTCGAGTGTTGTATGGACTATATAAAGGATGCTAATGCCATTGGCATTCCTGTTCATCGACATGAAGGTAGATTGTCTGGAAGGGGTACTGTTGGTAGGAAGCAGTTCTTCGATAATGATTACAAAAAGGTGTCCGCAGCACACAACAGCGTTCTTCAACAGCTCGCTATCGTTGAGCCATTCATTGAGCGACACCTAGAAGAAATCAAAGCCTGCTTCCCAGGGCGGTCCAATGATTGGATATCAAGAGAGCACAAGCGTCGCTTTCCTCTGTGGTTGAAAGATCTAAACCTGCCAGTTGGTGATTCTGTGGAGGAACTTACTTTACAAAGACTGGCATGTGGGCCTTCAAGTATTGTCAATTCATGGCAAGGTTACGACATCAATGGATTTACCTTGAGTACGACTACGAAGGACATGAAAAGCATCGCACAAAACAGTGGGATCCGTGTCGAAGCGATTGACACGAGTGGAGAAAAGAGGTCGTATTATGGGACCATTCAAGAAATATGGGAACTGGACTATGGCCTAAACATCCAGATCCCTGTGCTCCGTTGTGAATGGGTTAAAGACACATTAGGGGTTTCCGTTGATGACTACGGGCTAACGATAGTCGATCACAGTAAAACAGGCCACAAGGATGATCCATGGGTTTTAGCAGAGCGTGTGGCTCAAGTGTTTTATGTGAAGGACCCTTCAGATGAAAGAAAAACTATTGTCATATCCGGAAAGCAACAGATCGTCGGCATCGACAACATCGAAGACCCCAATGATTACAACCAGTTCGACGATGTACCATTGTTTAATGATCTTCCTATGCGAATTAAGAAGGTTGAGAGAACAATCGATGAAGCAAATATGTCGTACGTTCGAGCAGATGGTGTTGCCAAGGTTATTAAGTCATAGTTATTTCGTAACCTTTAGTTCTCATCGTGTTCCAAATGTACGTGCATGAATTTAGGCCCCCCTTATGTTGTAATCATTAGCATGTAACATTTGATTACGAGTTTTGAGCAATTTTCATGACTTTTGTTAGTGCCAAAAACATTTGGAATGTACAATTGTGGCGAAATATTGGGGAAAAAATATATATGGACAGTTTACTTACAGAAAAAAATATGAGTTTTTTTGGTAAAAAGATCTTTCCATGCGGACGACTTAAGCCAGCCGTATGGAAAGATAATTTTTGCATGCGGACGGCTTAACAGCCCGCACGGAAAGATAATTTTTGCATGCGGCCGGCTTAACAGCCCGCATGGAAAGAAAATTTTTGCATGCGGCCGGCTTAACAGCCCGCATGGAAAGATAATTTTTGCATGCGGCCGGCTTAACAGCCCGCATGGAAAGATAATTTTTGCATGCGGCCGGCTTAACAGCCCGCATGGAAAGATAATTTTTGCATGCGGCCGGCTTAACAGCCCGCATGGAAAGATATTTTTTCCATGCGGTCCCTTAAGCCGCCCGCATGCGATGATCTGTGCCTATATATAGGGAGCGCGGGGAGCCAAAATTTTCTAAGTCCCGGCTCCCACGAAACCCTAGCCGCCAGGCTGCAAAAATTTCCCAAGTCCCGTCGTCCCCGCCACCGCCGGCTCCTCCCCAAAGTCGCCCCGCCCCACGCCGTCGCCGCTGCCGCCGGCAGGACCTCTCCCCCCTCGCCGTCGCCGTCGCCGCCGCACGGACCTCTCCCCCCTCGCCGTCGCCGTCGCCGCCGCCAGGTCGCCGTCGCCGCCAGGTCGCCGTCGCCGCCAGGTCGCCGTCGCCGCCGCACGGACCCGCCACCGCCGGCTCCGTCGTCCCCGCCACCGCCGGCTCCTCCCCGAAGTCGCCCCGCCCCTCGCCGTCGCCGACGCCGCTCGGTAAAGTAAACTTTTAAAAAAAGAAATGTGAAATGTGCAATTGTGGATTGTGGATTCTTTAATTGTGCATCGTGGATTGTGGTTATGTTAATGTTGATTTGAGTGCAGTCGTGAGTTCTTCGACTTTATTCTGTGAGATAGTATTGTCTCTGCGGTTCCACCTCTTGTTCTGTGAAACAGGGCCTTAGTATGGACAGAGATTACATGCTTAAATTTGCTATGAAGACCTGAAAGAACTATTTTTTCTAGTCATACTCAAAAGTATCATTAGTTTGTTTACTCCTATCAGTGCAATGCAGTTGCCCTTCTGAATATTGCACTTTTGGCCACCTGTACTTATCTCTACCTTTAAGCCCTATGTTTCACTCAGGGTTAAATAATAACTAGGTTAACTTAACTCATTTCTTGTGTTTGGCAGCAGATGTAGTTAACCTAAGATACTGTTTAGCTTGATTAGTATCTGTTTAGCTGGGTTGACAGTTCAGAAGCCTAGAAGGGTTAATTGTGTCTTTTTAGCTAATTCACTTTTTGGTTATTCGCTAATCACCATATTTCTGCTTGTATCCAGAAACAGTTGCCTGAAAACATGTGTTTCTTGCTTGCATCCCAAATACATTATGTTACAGTTGACATATTTTTATGTCATCATCATATGCCGTGCATTCCTATCCATGTCAATATATCACCATGTCATTAAGTTAACGAAGCTTCCTAAAAACTTATCTCCAAAAGTATTATTTGCTGTTGTACATATGAATTATTTATCCACGAAGAATGCTGTTATCCATTCTATTCTTGGTCTTTGTAAAGTTGAACTGAGTTTAGGGCATAAAAAGAGTTTTGGAGTACACATGCTGCTGTCTATGGAGTACACTTACCTCTTTGTTATATTGGGATTTATGTATAATTGGGACTTTTGTTAAATTGGCACCTATGTGAAATTGTGACTTATGTTTAATTTGAGACTTATGTTATATTGGGATTTATGTATAATTGGGACTTTTGGTAAATTGGCACCTATGTGAAATTGTGACTTATGTTTAATTTGAGACTTATGTTATATTGGGATTTATGTATAATTGGGACTTTTGTTAAATTGGCACCTATGTGAAATTGTGACTTATGTTTAATTTGAGACTTATGTTATATTGGGATTTATGTATAATTGGGACTTTTGTTAAATTGGCACCTATGTTAAATTGTGACTTATGTTTAATTGAGAATTATGTTAAATTGTGACTTATGTGAAATTAAGTTATTGGGACTTATGTGAAAATAAGTTAAATTGTGACCTATGTTAATTTGATATTTATGTATAATTGGGACTTATGCTAAATTGAGATTTATGTATAATTAGGACTTATGTTAAATTGGGACTTAGGTCAAAACGGTACTTATGTGAAATTGCGTTAAATTGGGACTTATGTTAAATTTTTTTACGTCAAGTTGGAAGATGTCGAACGAAAAGGTTCCATCGAACGCACCAATAGCGTATCAAAATTCCGGTAGCAATAAGCAGCCAGGCGCTTGTAGTGAAGAAACGTGGCGCACACCAAGTGACCCTCATCCAATGGAAATAACACAAGTCGCCCCCCGCGATAATGATCCGGACTACATACCTATCGAACAGGCCGTAAGTGCTAAAAATCGTTAGCCATGTATTATTCCCTAACTATGATGTGACATGAACCTAATGGTGTATAGAGTTACCTATTCTGTGCAGATGGTAGTCCGACGCCGCTCGAAACGTAAAGCCGGGAGGAACAGGACAGAGCAAGAAGCTGAGATGGACACCGCTACGTCTGCACCTGAACGTACGGAGACATCTACAAGTGCAGGCGGGAGTGGGAAAAAAAGACGTGGTGAGAGAAGCAAGAATAAATTACCCAAGGAAACTTACAACGTGATTGCTCTCGATCAGGATGGGAAGCCCGTCGAGCCACCGATAGTGCGGTCCAAGTTCAGCAACGCCTGTGGCACTCTAGTCAGGACGCGTTGTCCCATTAATGTGAAGTTGTGGGAAACAGTGGACGACAACATCAAGACACTTCTCTGGAATGAGTTGCAGAAGTATTTTGTGTTCCCTCCTGGTTCAGAGGTCAGGGGGAGAGATTACGCACTTAAAAAGATGGGAGATCGATGGCGACAGTGGAAGTCCGATCTAAATCGGGATTATGTTCAGAAGAATCTCCCACCGTTTACAGATTATGGACATATATCGCAGGCTGACTGGGACACGTTTGTTGCGGATCATACAACAGCTGAAGCATTGGCTTTGAGGAAAAAAATGTCCGAGCTCGCGAAGAAGAATAGATATCCCCATAGATTGGGGTCGAGCGGATACGCTGGTCACGTCGATCAATGGCGGGAGATCGAGCAAAGATTTGCCGCGGCCGGTAAGCCCCTGCTGGTAGACCCCATGGTTGAACGTAGCAAGAACTGGGTTTGGGCGCGCAGCACAGGTCAAGTCTCGGATGAGGGAGACATACTATTCGAGACTCCAGACATCGAAGAAGTGGCTACTAATTTGCAGCAGATAGTCGAGAAAGAAAGATCAGGACAGTTCGTCCCACGGAGGGAGCGAGATCAGCTTACTGCGGCGTTGGGGACGGCTGAACACTCTGGACGTGTAAGGGGTTTGTCCTCAAAGACAAGTTGGAAGGTCGGGTTTCCACAAGACGCACCAAGTTATAAGAAGAGAGACAAATACAAAGAACAACTATCGGACAAGATCTATGCGCAAGTGAAGGAACACTTCTACTCGTTGGCAGCTGAAAACCCGACAGCCTTTCCAAGGTTATTCCCTGATAGCCAGCAACCCACACAATCCGCGCAGCAAACAACTAATGTACCCAGCAGTGTAGGCTCAGCGCAGACAACTACCTTCCCTGTGGATAGTATAACTGGACCAACTCCGTGCAGTCTCGTCGTACCAATCGGCCGCGCTGGAAAGACTAAGGAGGTTGCAACGGGTTTAGCGATACCCGGACGTCAATTCCACAACACGGCAATCCCTGAGGATTACGCAAGGGTACAGGTCGCCAAGGTCCATAGCCACCACGTTTCCTTGGAACTAGACATACCAGCACCTGAAGGGATTGAACTTCTCGGTGATGCAGTGAATCAGTTTATCTTGTGGCACCGCAGAGACATAATCTTGAGCGCGGCCGTTCCTGCAGCAGGATCTTCAACCCCATCCTCATCGCAGGCAATGACTGCTGCCGCTCCTGCACCACCGTCGCAGGCAATGACTGCTGCCGCTCCTGCACCACCGTCGCCTCCTGAACCACCGTCACCTCAACATCCGCCGTCACCACCACCGCTTAGGTCACCGCCTCGCCAACCTACACCACCACCCTCCCCTTCTCAACAACCGCCTCTCCAGGCCCCGCAACCAGTTCAAGCCTCTCCCACCTCCCCAGCTAAACAGCATGCTCCCCCGGCTCCGCCCTCAGTTCAAACCTCTCCACCTACACCCCAATCTGCTCTGGTAGAACAAGTGCACATACCAGATGGAACTACATCCGAACCGAAGTCTAATACTTTGGAACCTCGTCGTAAAATTCCAAAGTTGATATCGATATACGACCCAAAGGAGATTGACAAGGATAAGGAGAAGTTCATGTTTTCAGCTTTCAGGAATTCAGAGAAGAGAAAAGAACTTGCTCACGTCTTGTCAGACTCCCAGAAGTCAGTACTAGCGGCCCAAGATGAAGTGCAATCCTGGTTATCTGCCGATGTGCCTGAAACTTATGAGTATGGCAAGCCATTCTTGCCAACTTATCTTATGAACAAGTTACCATGGGAAATGAGGGTAATGCACGAATGGTATATGAAGGCATCTAGGAAAGGTCTCGGTTTCATAAGCGTCGCCGTCCCGGAAGGCGCTTTCATGAGTGGTCCTAATGGGATATTTTTTATCTCTTTCCAAGACCTTTACGCCCTCTACAAGCTAGATAAAATGGACGTTAATCTCGTTGCGGCTTTCTGTCTGTAAGTCTGAACTCTTTATTACATGTTGCACGTTTCATTCCAAACAATTAAACCAAATCTCATTTCTTCTTTATTCATTGTACAGTATGCAATTCCACGAAGCTGATAGAACTGGAGCAAAGGTTGGATACGTCGATCCAACAAGAATATGCAAAACACAACACACAGTAGAGCTGAGAGAGGACTGCCCGCAATTGGTTGGCAAGACCCCGAAAGAAAAGGACGAATATGTGAAGACATTGCACAAGAGGAAGAAGCTAGAAGTAGCAACATACTTGGCAATAGCAATGTTGGCGCACGCCGACAAAGATGTCTTAATGGTCCCCTATCAGTTCACGTAAGCTCTCTCTTATTTTTGTTTAATTAATTTATCTTCTTCGGAATTTTCTGTCTCCAATAAGCCTATCTTATATGCAGAGACCACTACATATTATTCCTTGTATATCCGAAAGACCAATTGATCATATCATTGGACCCCGCACACTATAATAAGGAGACATTTATGGAATTCCTCACTATTTTGAATTTGTAAGTGATAAACATTTCATTACTATAAATTGTTTAGGTCGATCACCAGTCTTCTAACTACTAATAAAACAATTGTTTCCTTCAAACAGAGCACACAAGTACTACCGCAAAAGAGGTGGACCAGTACATATTCCATCCCAGAAGAAGTTATCCGTCAGGACTGGCTGGCCGGTACTATCAAATTTATACCAATACAACTAATTATCGAACAGTACATATATACTAAATATATCTACTGAGATCGGTCCCCATAATTATGTCGCAGTGCTACAAACAACCACCGGGAACCAACTTGTGTGGTTATTACGTGTGCGAGATGCTCAGAGTAAATGGGAGGTACAGAACAACCAGTAACCGAGTAGGTCATCGAACTCTTCTCTACAAAGAAACCCATCTCGCACACACTTCTCACTGAGTACCATTTTATTTTCCTTTCTGTGTGCAGATCCCCGAAATCCCATATGTTGCACAACGATTCAACGACACTACTATCTTGAACGTGGCCGCTGACCTCTGCCGATTCATCCGTCGCGATGTCTGCAACGCAAGAGGTCTCTTCTACGACAACCAGAGTGAACTCGCAATGGACGACAAATTTAAACCTCTCAGAGAGTGGGAGAAAGAACATATGCAATAACATGTACACTACTTATACATATGCAATAACATGATGAAAAAACTGTGCCACTTGCTATTATATATTCGTATGTAAATTACGATTGAATTAATGGTTATGTATTACATGTTTGTTACTGCGGCACTTGTCTTATCTTATATGCTTACTACTCCGAAATACGATAATAAATCCCTCAATAATTTAATATTAATTATGAGACACATCTCACCAAAATGTTTGTTACTGCGGCACTTGTCTTATCTTATATGCTTACTACTCCGAAATACGATAATAAATCCCTCAATAATTTAATATTAATTATGAGACACATCTCACCAAAATGCTAGAATAAATATTATTATAGCTATTCAGAAATTGAATTTCGCATGCGGTCTACTTAAGACGCCCGCATGCGAAAATAGATCTTCGCATGCGGTCTTCTTAGGTCGACCGCATGGGAAAATATATCTTCGCATGCGGCTTCTTAGATGGACCGCATGCGAAGATCTATTTTTACATGCGGCCGTCTTAAGTGACCGCATGCGAAGATCGATCTTCGCATGCGGCTGTGACGGCCGCATGCGCAAATGGTGATCTTTGCAGACCATTTCGCGCATGCGGGCCGGCCAACCGCATGTGAAGATCGATTCCGCCCGTATGCAAAAACACTTTCTGTAGTAGTGTGCCTTTATTCTGGACAGGGGGCAGGCAAGCTGCTGAGGCTCAGGCGCTTAATTAGCCTCTCGGCTCACTGGGCAGCGATAGACGCACACATCGCAAACCACTGTCGCACTTGCCGCATTGCCCGCGTTACACGCGTTGTGCCGGCCGCAAGGCCAATAGAAACAGATGAAGGCGAGATCCCATATCGACGCACGGCGCACACGCGCGTTGAGTGGTGGCTTGCTGAGAACTGGAGACTAGCCATTTAGGTCTCTTAGGCTTTTGATTTATGCACTGATCCATCATTTAGACAAGTTATTACATGTTACATGTTAAAATTTTCTTAGGGTATGCCGGTGCATACCCGGCACACCTCCTAGGTCCACCCCTCTGATCAGGGCATAGGTTTACAAGTTAGACCCGGGCAATTTGAGCCAGAACTGCATTGATTTTGTGGTTACTAATTATAGCAGAGGAATTGGTGTTGATTAGATTTGTTGGATGTTTGAACTAATCATGTTGCATATATTTGTACTGTCAATTTGTGGCTTGGGCGCAATGTTGTCCACACTAGTCCAATATGCAAAAATATGCAAATTTTTGTGCTGCTAAGTGAAAAAGGATGGCCAAGTCCTAGTCTAATGTAAAACTATGGTGAAAAAAATCTAGTCCATTGTGCAATTTACTCTATTTTTAATGATAACGATATAGACCATGTCCAGATTTATATACAAAACTGAACTGATTTTAGGACGGAGATAGAATTACATAAGCATTATGTCAGCACATAGATTGCTGCATTGTTGATAGCTTAGTTCTAGAGGGGGACAGGATTCACAAACAGATCCCCAACAATCTCCTGAATATACCTGGAAAATGTATATGCATCTTTCTTCTTATCGTAAAAGAATGGCACTGCTACGGCCAAATTCATAACTCGTTGCACCACATGGAACTGCTTTTGATGATCACAACGAACCTGATTCAGGGTTCTCCATTCACTTTCAATCATTGATTCGATCCCTTCTAAGGCAACTTCGCTTGTAACCTTGTGCTCATTCATATAGCACTCTACAGTGTTTGCGGCATCTCCTTTGTTCTTTCTTCCAGACTGCATGAGTGTGAAAAAAATGTATGTTACTTCCTCTAATTTACAATATATATTTAGCTTTTCTTCTCAAATTTTGTTTCAATATTATATGCTGCAGGAATTAGCTAGTTATATACAAATAACATTTCAACTCTCCACTAAGAATTTAGTAATGTAAAGTGATAAAGTAGCTGAACCGCATTCAGCATCCAATTCCTGCGTGCATATTTAGGTTGTGTTCCATAAACTAGGTTGGGAACTTCTCCAAGTGTATGTAAAACAAGGGACTTATTAACACACAATTAATTAACGATTAGCTATTAAAAACTTGAAAAAAATAATTTTTAAAGCAACTTTTATATAGGTTTTTTTTTAAAAAAAAGCACCACTCAACAATTCACGAAACATGAGCATGGAAAATAAGAGAGTATAAGTTGGGATCTCTAGTTCCGAACACAGCCTTACATATCTAAACACAATTAATCGGGGAAGTACATGGAATTAATGCTCTTAAATTTTTTTTCCAAAACAGTACAATTGAAGTCTATACCTTGAATGCAGCAATGTCGTTCATGAAACGCATAATCTTTGCACAAGCCATAACGGCACTTGTGCGTCCTGTTGCCAATTCAAATGATTCCTTCGTTACTGCATCACCCCGGCCAACTGTAGCAGTCACACATGCTACTGCCACACTAATGGATAGGGTTGACAAAGCAACCCGCTCCTTGAATCCTGGCTTGTAATTTTGATGCAACCATTCAAATTCTTGCAGGTAATATGTGGATAGATTTTGGAACTGCACCCATGCAAATCAAATTAGCCAAAAAAAACTAGTTAGCTACATCATTATAATTATTTTACCGCACTACTACCATACTCATCAAACAAAGACATACTCCACCCGGTTCCAATAATTATCATTTTGGGCAAGTCATACATAGTTAAAGTTTAACTTCGTCGAGTTATTTATGGGTGAGTGGACGGTGTCTCCCCCCTCCTCCACTTGACTATCCTTGTGCGCTGCCGTTTGCTTTCGAGGTCGACCAACTGTAAGAAGAGCATGTGCCGGCCACCCCCTTCCCCTCATCCTCGGCAGTCACCACCCACCGGCTACCCGATCGAGCTAGCCAGCTAGCCATCTTTGGAGGTGAGCGTTGTTTCAATGTATCCACGCTTGTAGCCAAAGCCAGTCTATTGTGAAATGCTAAGATGGGATCCTTGTCTGTAATTTTCTTTCGAATGCTTTTTGTCTACTGTATTAAGTAAGGTGCTTGAATGCTGAGAGGTTGTGACTTCATAGTTTCCTATTGTAGAAAAAAGCCATGGCCTTCCCTTGGTTTCTTCTAATATTGTTATGATTAAAAAACAACATATTTAGATCGATGTATACACTTAAAGTCTCTAGCTAGTTCATTATTTTGCGTGTATCTTCAGTCCCTGTCCATCTTGTTAAGGATATGTAGTTCGTGTGTCAGTGAAGGATATATATTTTGTGCAAAGCCCGCTGGAATACGATTAGATTAAGTATAAGCTATGGGTTAATTGTGCTTCCTGCTAGCTAGATTGATATGGCAGATAATTCCATTTAAGCTATTGGGCTAAATAATATATGAATTTCATAAATAGTATAGAACATTAAAGCATGATAATAGCAGCCATATGATTAATCAGTTATTTATATCCTTGGAATTGTTAGACTGACAGTTACTTACATGTATTCAATATTATGCTGTTTGTAGTATCCTCATGAACCACAACTTTTTAAGCATATAGCAGGATCTTATTGATCAGCTTACAATATTGTGTGTCTCCTATACCTTGATATATTTTTACCATAATCTGTAGTATTCTCAAGGCAAGTAAAGAGGAGAAAATAGATAGAGATAAAAATGCATCGAAAAGGGATAAGATATCTGCATTCATTGTCTCATCTAGCTTGGAATATTGCTGCCGGAGGACATGTAGTACCATAACTTGTAACTTATAGTGGTGAATAAAAGATTCTTGTTGATGTGAATTGGCATGTACGTGTATTGGTTATATAACTTACAGGATTAAAGTTTGCTTAAAATTTGATGCTGAATTGTTGTGCATGCCTATCTGTAGCTTTATCACTTATGTATCAGTAAAAAAAAAAGAGTTCATTTGCATATTTTGTTGAAAAAGTTATGTTCAATAATCCATATGGATATGTGGATTGAATTGTTGGGGGGGGGGGGGGGGGCGGGAGGTTGTCTTGGAGCCATTTTATTTTATGGTGCCACATGATCTTTTTTCCTAACGGCAGCACGTCACAATTTAGGCGACAAAACCCGATGCCAATGGAATTTTTCTGTATTAAACACATAGAGAAACCCACAGGAAAATATAATTTCTCCGTTGTGATTTTTCTATCGGCAATTCTTGTCAGTTCCCTCAAAAATACAATTTCTATGGATAAACCCTATTTTTCTGACAATTTTTGATCCGTAGGGTTGGCACAAGTCTGGTAGTGCATAGAAGTCTACGTGTGTACAGTATGAAATGAGAAGTTTAGTCCTACCATGCTAATTTTGGGAGGGTTACACAAGTTTACGTATCTAGTTGTCCAAGTTCTAGCAACACTTACTAAACATTTTACATAAAGTGAGGATGAAAAAGCACGTGTGTTATCGTTTAGGCATGGTTTAACAAATTCATGTTGAGCATACAGCTATAAGTATTGGTACCTGGATTATTACGATTTTCTATCAGTAATAGATGTTCAATATGGTTTCAAAATTTTAGGCTTGGTGGTGAAAAGTTAGCCCTAGATTCTATCCCAAAATTTTCTCATTAGTGATTTAAACAAAAGATTTCGGGGATAGAATTTTGGGAACTGTTGGTGATGCTCTTATATTGAATATATAATAAATGTGGATAGTTTATTCCAATAGATGACAAATTTCATTGGTGCACATGATCTTTTCTTGGTATATATCGATAACATACAGTAAGAAGAATCCATTAACGATCAATGCATAATATGAAGATTTAAACAAATACAGGAAATAAAAGTGGAAAGATGGAGTACATATATAACTGGTATACCTCTTTTTTCATGCAGGTCACCCGGTATTTGTCACTGGCCTCTACTTGAGCTTCAGTCTCCCTGAAGTAATTCAGCAGTGCACGGTAGAACTTTTTCATGTACTCTGGTAGTAATGAGATAGCACTTTCATCCCATCTGTCCAATAGGCCAATTGGGAATTTTTATGAAATTACTTAATTAGGCAAGTGTAAATAAATCTTGCCGAAAAAGATAGTTTGACAGGGACGTATCGCGTTGAAACCACAAATAAATGAATGAAATACTTTGTAAATTATGCTCAAATGGACACGCCATGTACCAGTGACGAATAAAGTGGTTTGATGATGTTTAATATATCTCGAATGAAAGACTTGTTAACATTGTGTGAAACGCGTGACCATAATTAATTGAGATGTATAGTGATCGATAAATTCGATGGTAACTGTACAACAAATTTATTTAGTTAGAGGATCAACATGGTTTTTCAGTTGTGCTTTACTCAGATTAATTGTTTAGGTGCATTAAACATCAAAAGGTAAAATAAACAATTTCTTTTTTATTTGCTCTAAGTAGCTCGGGTTCATGGAAATTGTTGGTTCATATCATGCTGGCAGCAACAGCTCGGTAACAAGAATACTGATGCCAGCTACCTTTGGTGGTTGTAGCTAGCTCTACCTCCAGTTGCACATCTCTGTTTTAATTAACTAAAAGTTGGCCTTAGCTGTTTCTTGATAGAATGACAGTAGAATATATGTGTATGCATGAGCGGTACTCTGCTTGGTCATTGCATAGTAGTTGGAAAAACTCGCATGTTTTGCTGCTCTAGAATTAGAGGTGGAATGTTGAATGCTCGGAAAACTACTTTTATAGGCGGTTACAATATAATTGGTACCCCCATTTTTGGAAGTGTTTAGCCAACCAAATGTTACATAGGGCCTATAGAAATTGACAGTTTTGTGCTAGTGGATTGCACAACTGCATGTTAACAAATCTATTTTTTTGTATTTTAAGTTCGACTTTCAAGTCTTTAATTATTGTAGGCGCAAAAAGTATTTCATATTTTAATTGTCACAAGTCCGCAATTTTTTCACACAAAATATGCATCTAGTATGTAGGATTCAAATCCGGGATCTCTCCCTTCACGCGTATCTTACTTATTACCATCTTACATATGAAGCACTTTGTTAATTACTATGAAATAGACGTTGGTCTTCTAATTTAAACTCTCTTAAACTTGTAACACATATTAAAACCTTAAAGATTTATGTAGTGTTCATTTGAAGTGCGATTGAGGTGAACTAAAGTTATATATGATCCCAACAATTTTTTCGTTAAATTTGTAAGGTCCATATTTTGGTAATATCATTGTTCACTTATGTCAAGTTCCCACTGTATGTTTTGATGTGTTACGCAACTTGACATTTGTGAATGTTCATAATAAAGGAAATATCAAAAAAAAAATTGACTAGGCCATATTTGAGGAAATATTGTAAGGATCTCATAGAACTTTGGATTAACTCAATTGGACTTAAGGTGTATTTTCTATGAATTTTAAAACTTTAGACTTCATAAAGATCTGTTTGTAAAATCATCCTATTTTAAAAAGTAGATTCCGAATCTTATAACGAATATTTCGGCACCTAAATGTTCTTAAATGAAATAACTTTGACTAGAAAGTTACAAACCTTGTCGAGCGCTATATTGTTTTATAGAAATTGTACCCGTCAACATATGTAACAAAATATTCTAATGTAGACCTTAAAGCTTCTTATAATGAACTTTTGATCCCATTAACTACCTAAAATAGAAAAACATTAACTACAACATCTCAACAAGAACTACAATTGTCACATAACATTTGTCATTAGGCGACATCATAGGAAAGAGTTACAAGTGGTTTCCTAATAGAACTGCCCTTAAAAATCAATTTTATTGATTTTTTCTTATGAGATCTGTATATAAAAATGACCCCACCTTTCAAATTACGCGACCCATTTGTGTTAATAGACCTATTTTCACATGCAATTTTTCATAAGGAGCTATCTGTAGAAATAGTTTTCTTTTGTTATATGACCCTGGGCGGCATTAGTTATCTTCATAGGGACACGGAAATGGTTTGTAGTGGTTACGATGAAAAATGTGCATGTGCCTATTATTGAAATAAAAAGACTGCCAGCTTTTGGCCATCTAGACAACGCGTTAGAGACAACCATCCCAATCTATCCCCTCCCCATCCCATCCAGAAGTAAAAGTATAGGTAGGGTCTTCCAAAAATACACAAAATATTGAATCTGCATGGGAGGGGCAGAGGGTAGCTAATGAGGGGGTGGGAGAGGTGCAGAGGATCGATGGGCACGCGTGTGACACATTGCTTAGTTAAACAACATGCTACGTGTTAGGCAATAGCACGTTCTCTCTCTCTCTCTCTTTCTATCTATCTCTGTATATTTTTCCATAGAAATTACTTTAAGTATATGAGGTTATATCACACGGTCATGCATAGCGTTTAGAAATTTTAATTGATTCAGTTTTACAGTTATAGGCGTAGAATAGTTAAATTTTGGTTTATTGTTCTTTTTTGGGCTTCTCATCCGATTATCTGTACCTTTATATTTTGAAAAAGCCTGATCTCTAACATATAATAATATTTTGCGAAACTTTAGAACTTCTAAATAGAATTTATTATGCGGTTTTCTTGATTTCACTTATAATTGGTGGCTTGAGATGAAGGATATTAATTCCTGTTGTTTTTGACATATTAATTAATCGAACCTTTGTATGGCTTCATTCAGCTTCCTGCATTCCTCGATGGTGGCATGATCATCATATGTGTCATCCATAATGTAACATCCTGAAAATTCGACCAATAAAAACAAAACCCTAAAAATATGGATTTTCAAAAACCTTTTTAATTAAATTGCATCATGCCGATTTCATTCGCCTTTTACTTTGGATTTGATTTCGAAGTCGTTAATCGTGAGGAAAGAATAATTAATTATAGACCCTAGAAATAAATTGGTAAGACAAACATAAGTTAAAATAAAGATTAGTGTGGATGGAGACAAGTAAAACATTCCCGCGAACATATTTGTATCAATTTAATTTAAACGCGAATGGAATAGGAATTAATACTAATTAAAAATTCGAATAAACAAATGAAATATGAGCAAAATTAATTTAGGATGAATACAATAATTGGAACAACACACATAATGGATGAAAATCAAATTTACAACATTTGGAAATTTCTAAATTAAATTAAATGGAAAATGGGCTGAAAATCGGGAAAATTGGAAAATGTCACTGTTCATTGCCCGCCAGCTGTTCGACGCGGTTCCCGACCCAAACCCCCTCCTTTTCCCCGCACGCCGCGCGCCGAGTCCGCGCCGCCCCGAGCCACACCGCGCGCCACGCCGCACCGCCTCCTCTGCCCCGCGCGCCATCGCCGCCGCCGCATGCGCGTCGTGATCCCCGAACCGACCTGCTGCCGCCCAGCGCCGCTCCGCCTTCCCGTCGCCGTCGCGCCGCTTCATCTCCCCCGTCCCGTCGTCGTCGCATCGCCGTCGCCTCGTCACCACTGTCCCCGTCCAGTCGCCGTGCCGCGCGCCATCGTCGCCGCCGCACACGCGTCGTCGTCGCTCCGTCTTCCCGTCACCATCGCCATCATCACGCCGCCGCTGCCGCGCCGAACGGGCCGCTGTCGCCCATGCCGCTCCCCATCCTGTCGTCATCCCCATCACATGCCGCGCCGCCCCATCCCGTCGTCTCGTCGCCTCGCCGTCGCTCCGCGCCTCGAGCTCCGCACCGCCGCCCGTCCCGCGCGCTGCGCTGCCTTGCTCCCCTCGTGCGCATCGTCACATCCCGCGCCGTCGCCGCCCCGCACGTCGCCCCGTTCTTTTTCCCCTTTCTTCCTCCGCGCCGCCGCCCGCCACATCACCCGCACGTCGCTTTGTCCCCTCCCCTTTGCCACCGCACCGCACGCCTGCCCGCGCATCGCCTTGCCCCCGACCTGCCCCCGCGCCACACGGCCGTCACCTCGCCACCTCGCGCCCCGCGCAGCCGCGCCGTCCCGCACGTCGCCATTAAGCCGCCGCCTCCCTCTTCCCTTCCTTTTCCCTCCCCCTCTTCCCCTATAAATCCCGGCCACCCCTCCTCTCCACCCCACACTCATCCCCATCCATTCCCCATTCTTCCCCGCCCTCTCCTCCTTCTCCACCGCGCCGTCGCCGTGCCGCCGCACCACCACCATCGAAGCCGCCCTTGTGTTGCCGTGCTGCCGCGTCGTCGAAATCGAGCCGCCGCGCCGCCGCCTCCGTGTGCCGTGCCTTGCGCCGTCGTCACCGCCGTCGCCGCCGTGGTGAGCCGCTGCCCCCCCCCCTTGGGTCGCCGTCGTCGTCGGGTAGGGAGAGAGGGAGAGTGAAGCCGAGAGGGAAGAAAGAAAAGAAGAAGGGGGAGGAAGGAAGCCGGGAGAGAGGAGAGAGAGAGAGAGAGAGAAAAAGAAAAGAAAGAGAGAAGAGAATAGAGAGAGAGAGAGAGAAAAAGAAAAGAAAGAGAGAAGAGAATAGAGAGAGAGAGGAAAACAGAGAGAGAGAGAGGAAGAGAGAAAAAGAAGAAAAAGAAAAAGGGGGAGAGAAAGAAAAGAAAAAGGAAAGAAAAATAGGGAAAAGGGGAAAAATAGAAAGGAAATTTAGGGAAAAATTCGGAAAGTTAGAAAATTTAAAATAAATTAGAATTTAATTATAGATTGATTATAATCGTAGAATTGCGAAGTTCAAAATAAAATATAGATTGTCCTTGATAAATTCTTTATGAATCAATTCGCGATGGTAATTTAAATATAAAATTAAAGACTAAATACAATTAGATGAAATCCTATAGATTTTTATAGGGGATAATTTCTATAATTAATCGATTCACGGTGGAAGTTCGGATTTAATTAAATAGAGATTTTAAACACGTAACATATTTAATCATTTAGTAATAGAGTAAATTAAACCGTGAATATTTGGATTCCATACGATATTTAGCTTGCAATATGAATTTCCGATCTGTTATTTGAATACGATGCACGGGGTAGATTAAATTAAGAACTTATAATAACAAAATGTTTGCACCGTAAAAATAATTTAGGATATAAATGTAAATCAAAATTGGGTTGGCCCTAATTCGCGATTAGTAAATAAAAAGAATCGATTTTCGCATTCGACTTCTATTTGGATTTATTTGGAGTTTTATTTGAATTCTAACCGAATTCAAATCAATTTTCGCACGTAATTATAGAGCCCGAGGGAGTCGCAGATCCAGGTGAAGGCCAAGACCCGCAAGACCCTGAGCAAGGCAAGTCATCACTATCCCTTGAACATGTTGATCCCAATTGCGAAATTGTTTTGTTTACAAATAAAATTGCATGCAATAATATACATCCCACTTGTGATTAAGCCATGCCTTGATGATTGTTTGCCTATTATTTCCCTTGTAACCCCATTTACGTATGAGTCCCTAGTCAATTATGACAATTGCTTAGCAATGCTATTCTAGAATCTTGCATACTCATATTTATCAAATGCTATATGCTTGGGCAATTACCTTTGGGAAGGTAATTGAGAAACGGCATGTGGAGGCATGAGCGCCACAGTGCCCTGATGTTGATGACATGATTTGTGAAAAGAGAAACAAAATCAAACAAATGTTTTTCGACTGGGGCGGACGGAGGATTTGGGTGGTATCCGGAAAAGGCTAGTACCGTCCCCGGTCAATTAAGGACCGAGCCATGAAGTTAAGCATGAAACGACTCCCGTACAACCGCACTTCTCGTATGGGTATAGACCTAGCGGAATAGATAGCTGAGCAGAGGCAGTATCCATGCATAGTGGTTTCTTGATGTGTGAGGCAGGGGCTCTACGGTGGGGCAGCCATTGGTAGAACCGCGAGACGGGTGTCTACAGTGGTGTCGCCATCGGTAGGACTGCCACGTGAGAATTTAAACCTAATTAACTTAATGCATGTGTGAGTTCTTCTTTCCCGGGTGCGCCAGAACTCCTCACACTGCTAGAAACGGGCGCCTAGAGTGTATGAGGATGTCAAGTTCATGGAGCGGGTACTGCCAATGCGAGGTTATCGAAAAGCTTTGCCGTGACGCGTCTCATGTGTTGTGACGAGGCTCATGTGTTGGGCAGTCGCGGAGTGCGGGTAAAGTGTACATCCACTGCAGTGTGAGTAAACCAAATCTATTCGAATAGCCGTGCTCGCGGTTATTGAGCACCGGGACGTGTATTACACTTGGCTAGACTCTGAATTCTTAAACTTGTGTGGGTAGGGAAAATTGCATGATGATTTATATGCTGTTGGAGCCACTTCCTGAGAATAGGGAATGTGGACGTCCTCAGAAAACCATGACGACTCAATGGCGGGAAGCCATCCTTGGGATCACAATGGATGGTGGACAGAACCGTCATTGTCTAATATGAACACTGGTATTAAAACTTGATCAGTCTGTGCTAGGTCTTAGGTTTGTGAAAAGAATTACAAAACTTGCTTTACGCAAAAGAGCCATAACAATCCTTCAAATTTCCCTGTCATGTGCATTGTTGCTGTGATGACTTGTTGAGTACGGTTGGTACTCACCCTTGCTATACATAAACCTAATCAGAGGCTGGAGATGAAGCGTCGGAAGATCCCTATGCCTACTATCAGGAGGGAGATGAAGACGATGGGGTCCAATAGGTCTTAGATACGGTCGTTGCCTGTGGCAATGGCGTGCCGCTGCCTTCGTTTCCGCTGCCTTCCCTATTCTGCTTTTGGATGTATTCCGGACCTTTCGGTCCGATGATTTAAGACAATGCCTGCGGGCTTTGATGTAATATCTTGATTTAGATATTCGTGTATGTGTACTCGGTATTTCAGCTATGAATTCGTGTGTACCAGACTACTTGATCCAGGGAAATGGTACGGTTTACACGATTGATTCCTGTTATAAAAACGGGGGTCTACAGAGCTGGTATCAGAGCCATACGACTGTAGGAAAAGACCAAATGGTGCCCCACCCCTTTTCTAAGTTGGTCAAGGGAGAAATTCCCACTTAGTAATATTTTCAAAAATAAAAACGCTATGTTTACAAAACTCAGTATGATTTTCATCTTACTCTTAACTATTCTCTTTACAAAAAATTTTTTTTACTCCTAGCTAACTTTGGGTTTTTCCTAAAATTTAGATGGCAGATCAGGATTCACCGGCCGCTTGGGAGTTGAGCATACCCCGCTCGGAGGGTTACGTCATCGAGCTACACCGGTTGATGAGGCGTCTACGATACCCCAGCTCTCCGATCTACCGAGTGAGGCCATGTGGATCTGTTTGGGAGGCTCGAGTCGAGGTTCACACACGAGTTCCTCCGGAGTTAGACTACAGCTTCCCGACACGATACTATCGCGACCTACCAGAGAACGCGATGCAGGATGCAGCACGGGAGGCCTTCCTCAGACTTAGCTCTATCCACCGAGCCGAGTTGACTAGTACTGAGTTTGCTCACCACCCGTTTCGAGAGGAGAGCAACTCCCTCTGCACAGTTCAGGACGCGCCTTGCTGCTACAACCCGATTGTGACCCGACTGTCACGATGGGCTGAGGCAGCAGACGACTTTTACGAGGAGGCTCTGTTGGAGATCGACGACCAGCAGAGGCGTGTGGGAGAGTTAGAGACTGAGGTGACGGACCTCACGGCACAGCAGCTTCAGCTGGAGGCGCAGCTTCGAGCAGCCACGACCAGCACCACCGGAGCTTCTACTTCCACAGCGGTAGGGCGTGACCGCTACTTCTTCCTCACTCCGCCATACCCACCAGCCTTCCACGCTCTGTTGGGAGAGGCTGGCATGCTGGCTACTGAGTCAGCACCTTACCTGGAGGACCCGACAGTGACACCGCCACCTGCCCCGGAGATTGTGCACACACCACAGATCCCGGTACCTTCTCCGCAGCTAGGTTCCAGTTTGGAGACCCCGATCCAGGTCAGTTCCGAGTCAGAGGGGACCGACGTCGAGTCAGACGCCACTGATTCTTCAGAGGATGAGATCCCTGTTCCCCGCATCACCTTCCTCGGAGGCCCTCGCACCCTCAGCACTGCTCGCAAGAGCACACGACCTCCGGGCAAGAAGCCCAAGCCTGACGCGGAGGCCACTACTTCCGAGCCATGGGGACTCAGGTTCGCCCGTGCCAGCGACCACCCTCTACCTGCCCCAGGATCCTGCGGATGGTTGGACGACTAGACCAGAGGATGACTGCAGCTCGATCTCGCCTCAGTTGGTTTATTTTTGGATTGTATGCGAGACACACCCCTACCCCTTACCTAGATCGACGAGTAGTTTGATAGTTAGTTTGATGTATTTGTTGAATGAACTTTATTTGGACTGCGTATATATGCAGTCGCTGGCATCACGATTTATGTACTGTTTGTGGAAATCCATGATGTTATTTATGATATTGTTGTTGTTATATTGAAAATGAGTTTATTCCACCAAGCTTGCAAAACAAAGTTCACACCAAAACAACTCCCTTAATGGGGTAGAACCATAAGAACTAGTTAGAAAGTTAGGATACTTACTTGATCGGCCTACACAGATGGCAAGCCGACGTAGGGCATCATCCAGCAATGAAGAACCATCGACGCCTGACCTAACCACCCTGGCCGGAGTCATGGCCACTCAGACCCAGCTCCTTCAAGCCATCGCGAACAGCCAAGGCAACCGCGGAGGATCCAGCTTTGGAGAATTCATGAGGACCAAGCCACCCACGTTCGCATCAGCAGACGAGCCTATGGAAGCGGAAGACTGGCTGCGTATCATCGAGAAGAAACTGACCCTTGTCCGGGTGCGCGAAGCCGACAAGGTGATCTTCGCAGTCAACCAACTGGAAGGACCCGCCGGAGACTGGTGGGATACCTATAAAGAAGCTCGGGAAGAGGATGCTGGAGAACCCACCTGGGGAGAGTTCACTGCAGCATTCCGCGAGAACTTCGTACCTGCTGCGGTGATGCGAATGAAGAAGAACGAGTTCAGAAGGCTGCGGCAAGGAAACACGACGGTTCAGGAATATCTGAACCGGTTCACTCAGTTGGCCCGCTATGCAGTCGGAGACCTTGTCGATGAAGAAGAAAAGATCGACAAGTTCATTGAAGGGCTGAATGATGAGTTGCGTGGACCCATGATCGGGCAAGACCATCAAAGCTTCCAGAGCCTGATCAACAAAGTTGTTAGACTGGAAAATGACCAGAGGACCGTAGAAAATAATCGCAAGAGGAGACTTGCCATGAATCGCACACCTCAGGGAGTGCCTCAGCGATTCAAGGGAGCCACTTCGTCTGGGTGGAAGCCCCCTGTTGTGGCCACCAACCGCCCTGCTGCACCTAGCAACTTCAGCAGGCCACCTGTGACTCAGAACCGCACCCCTGCACCAACTCTGGCTGCCCCCGGAACCAGGAGGCATGTGAATTGCTTCAATTGCGGGGAGTATGGGCACTACGCCAACAACTGCCCTCACCCAAGCAAGACTCCTGTCCGTACTGGCGCCAATGCGATCACTGTTCGTGGGACCCCTGCCCCTGCTGTTGGACGAGGCCTGTTCAGGACTCCACAAACGAACAGGACCGCTACAGGATTCGGGCGCGGACAAGTGAACCATGTCCGAGCCGAAGAGGCCCAGGAAGATCAGGGCGTACTTATGGGTATGTTCTCTATCAATTCTACCCCAGTTAAAGTCCTTTTCGATTCTGGCGCATCGCATTCATTCATATCTTTGAAGGCTAGTCAAAAACACAACTTAACTCCAGTACGACTTAGAAAACCTATGATAGTCCATTCACCTGGGGGCGAGATAACTATGAGTCATGCTTGCATAGATGTACCTGTCCGTCTTAGGGATGTGGTGTTTCCCTCCAACCTTATGGTTCTGATACCCCAAACCCTGGATGTCATATTGGGAATGGATTGGTTAACCAAGAACCGAGGGGTAATCGACTGCCGACGTAGGGAAATTACCCTGACCACCCCTTGGGGATCGGACATGCGAGCAACCATGGATCAAGATCCTAGACTAACCGAACGTGCCGGGGGCATATTTACCATGCTACCTCTGAAGGGAATGCCTATCGTGCAACGATTTGCCGATGTGTTTCCAGAAGATCTACCTGGGATGCCACCAGATCGGGATATAGAGTTCATTATCGATCTGATACCCGGAACTGCTCCCATATCCAAGAGGCCTTATCGGATGCCAGTCAATGAGTTAGAGGAGCTTAAGAAGCAAATCCGAGAGTTGCAGGAAAAGGGATTTGTACGTCCCAGTTCATCCCCTTGGGGAGCCCCAGTGCTGTTCGTCAAGAAGAAAGATGGTACCATGAGGATGTGTGTAGACTATCGTTCACTGAACGAGGTAACCATTAAGAACAAGTATCCACTACCACGGATCGATGATCTTTTTGATCAACTCAAAGGAGCGAAGGTATTCTCTAAGATCGATCTTCGATCAGGATACCATCAATTGAAAATTAGGACCGGAGATATACCCAAAACCGCGTTCTCAACACGCTATGGGTTGTATGAGTTCACTGTGATGTCGTTTGGTTTAACCAACGCCCCAGCATACTTCATGAACCTCATGAACAAAGTGTTCATGGATTACCTGGACAAATTCGTGGTAGTCTTCATCGATGATATATTGATATACTCCAAAGACGAAGAAGAACATGCTGAGCACTTGCGTTTGGTACTCGAGAAACTTCGGAGGCATAAACTATATGCAAAGTTTAGCAAGTGTGAGTTCTGGTTGAAGGAGGTCGCTTTTCTAGGCCACGTGATCTCAGCCGGCGGAGTAGCAGTGGACCCTGCTAAAGTGGAGGCCGTTACTGAATGGAAAGAACCCAAGTCGGTGACCGAAATTCGGAGTTTTCTAGGCTTGGCCGGATACTACCGGAGGTTCATTGAAGGGTTCTCTAAGATAGCCCGGCCAATGACACAGCTGCTCAAGAAGGAAAAGAAGTTTGCGTGGTCAGAACAGTGTCAGAAAAGCTTTGAGCAGCTCAAGGAAAAGCTGACCTCGGCACCTATTCTAGTCCTTCCTGACATTAGAAAGGACTTTGTCATCTATTGTGATGCATCGAGGCAAGGACTAGGAGGAGTGCTAATGCAGGACGGAAAGGTTGTGGCCTATGCGTCGCGACAATTGCGACCACATGAAGAAAACTATCCTACCCATGACCTAGAACTTGCAGCTGTGGTTCATGCGCTGAAGATTTGGAGACACTATCTGATAGGAAACCACTGCGACATCTACACCGACCACAAGAGTCTGAAGTATATCTTCACCCAGTCAGACCTCAACTTGAGGCAAAGACGGTGGATGGAATTGATCAAGGATTATGACTTGGAAGTGCACTATCACCCTGGCAAGGCAAACGTAGTGGCTGACGCGTTGAGCCGGAAGAGCCATTGCAATCATCTCGAGGCAGAAGAAATGGCTCCTGAGCTTAAAGAGGAAATGGCTCAGCTAAACCTACGTATAGTACCTCAGGGACAGATAAACACCTTGGATATTCAACCTCTTTTGAGAACCCAAATTGAAGAGGCCCAGAAGGACAACCAGGAAGTCCGAGAGGTAAAGGGACGTCTAACTGCAGGCTCTGCAAAGGAATTTTCAACCGACGAGAAGGATGTCCTATGGTACAAAAAGAGGATTTACGTACCTAAACAGGGTGGACTGAGAGGACTAATCCTAAAGGAAGCCCACGAATCAGCATACTCATTGCACCCTGGAAGTACTAAGATGTACCAGGATCTGAAGGAAGGATACTGGTGGCCCAACATGAAGAGAGATGTGGCAGAGTACGTAGCGCTCTGTGACGTTTGTCAGAAGGTGAAGGCTGAGCACCAGAGACCGGCAGGTTTGCTGTAACCCCTTAGAATCCCCGAATGGAAATGGGATGAGATAGGTATGGATTTCATTGTTGGATTGCCCAAGACTGCAACAGGGTATGATTCCATCTGGGTGATTGTGGATCGACTCACCAAGACGGCAAGATTCATTCCCGTTAAGACGAATTATAGTAGTGCCAAACTAGCCGAGTTATATATGGCTAGGATAGTATGTCTTCACGGTATACCTAAGAGAATCATATCTGATCGAGGTACCCAGTTTACCTCTCATTTCTGGGAGAAAGTGCATGAAGCCCTAGGGAGTTACCTGGCGTTCAGCACAGCTTATCACCCACAGACAGATGGCCAGACAGAGAGAACCAACCAGGTCCTAGAGGACATGTTGAGAGCTTGTGCATTGGATTTTAGCAAAGACTGGGAGAGATGTTTGCCCTACGCCGAATTCTCCTACAACAACAGCTTTCAAGCAAGCCTGAAGATGTCGCCCAACGAAGCATTGTTTGGTCGACGGTGTCGAACCCCGCTGATGTGGTCCGAGACAGGAGAACGTGCCGTATTTGGACCAGACATTATCAAAGAAGCCGAAGAAAAGGTTCGTCTGATTCGGGACCGATTAAAAGTGGCACAGTCACGGCAGAAGAGTTACGCGGACACCCGAAGAAGAAACCTAGAGTTTAAGGAAGGCGATTTCGTGTATCTAAAGGTTTCACCAATGAGGGGAACAAAAAGGTTTAAGGTTAAAGGAAAACTAGCACCAAGATATGTGGGACCTTTTCAAATCCTCGCTAGACGAGGAGAAGTTGCCTACCAGCTACAGCTACCCGACATTATCGCCGATGTACACCCCGTCTTCCATGTGTCACAATTGAAGAAATGTTTGCGAGTACCGGAAGAACAAGCTCCGCTAGAGGAGATTCACATTAGTAATGATCTCACGTATCCAGAACACCCGATCCGGATACTGGATGAAGCAGAAAAGGGGACTAGAACCAAAACGTGGCGCATGTACAAGGTACAATGGAGTAATCACACTGAGGATGAAGCCACTTGGGAAAGCGAAGAGTTCCTGAAGACGGAATGCCCTTATCTGTTCGAAAACCGGTAAGAAATCTCGGGACGAGATTTATTTAAGGGGGGTAGGTTTGTAACATCCTGAAAATTCGACCAATAAAAACAAAACCCTAAAAATATGGATTTTCAAAAACCTTTTTAATTAAATTGCATCATGCCGATTTCATTCGCCTTTTACTTTGGATTTGATTTCGAAGTCGTTAATCGTGAGGAAAGAATAATTAATTATAGACCCTAGAAATAAATTGGTAAGACAAACATAAGTTAAAATAAAGATTAGTGTGGATGGAGACAAGTAAAACATTCCCGCGAACATATTTGTATCAATTTAATTTAAACGCGAATGGAATAGGAATTAATACTAATTAAAAATTCGAATAAACAAATGAAATATGAGCAAAATTAATTTAGGATGAATACAATAATTGGAACAACACACATAATGGATGAAAATCAAATTTACAACATTTGGAAATTTCTAAATTAAATTAAATGGAAAATGGGCTGAAAATCGGGAAAATTGGAAAATGTCACTGTTCATTGCCCGCCAGCTGTTCGACGCGGTTCCCGACCCAAACCCCCTCCTTTTCCCCGCACGCCGCGCGCCGAGTCCGCGCCGCCCCGAGCCACACCGCGCGCCACGCCGCACCGCCTCCTCTGCCCCGCGCGCCATCGCCGCCGCCGCATGCGCGTCGTGATCCCCGAACCGACCTGCTGCCGCCCAGCGCCGCTCCGCCTTCCCGTCGCCGTCGCGCCGCTTCATCTCCCCCGTCCCGTCGTCGTCGCATCGCCGTCGCCTCGTCACCACTGTCCCCGTCCAGTCGCCGTGCCGCGCGCCATCGTCGCCGCCGCACACGCGTCGTCGTCGCTCCGTCTTCCCGTCACCATCGCCATCATCACGCCGCCGCTGCCGCGCCGAACGGGCCGCTGTCGCCCATGCCGCTCCCCATCCTGTCGTCATCCCCATCACATGCCGCGCCGCCCCATCCCGTCGTCTCGTCGCCTCGCCGTCGCTCCGCGCCTCGAGCTCCGCACCGCCGCCCGTCCCGCGCGCTGCGCTGCCTTGCTCCCCTCGTGCGCATCGTCACATCCCGCGCCGTCGCCGCCCCGCACGTCGCCCCGTTCTTTTTCCCCTTTCTTCCTCCGCGCCGCCGCCCGCCACATCACCCGCACGTCGCTTTGTCCCCTCCCCTTTGCCACCGCACCGCACGCCTGCCCGCGCATCGCCTTGCCCCCGACCTGCCCCCGCGCCACACGGCCGTCACCTCGCCACCTCGCGCCCCGCGCAGCCGCGCCGTCCCGCACGTCGCCATTAAGCCGCCGCCTCCCTCTTCCCTTCCTTTTCCCTCCCCCTCTTCCCCTATAAATCCCGGCCACCCCTCCTCTCCACCCCACACTCATCCCCATCCATTCCCCATTCTTCCCCGCCCTCTCCTCCTTCTCCACCGCGCCGTCGCCGTGCCGCCGCACCACCACCATCGAAGCCGCCCTTGTGTTGCCGTGCTGCCGCGTCGTCGAAATCGAGCCGCCGCGCCGCCGCCTCCGTGTGCCGTGCCTTGCGCCGTCGTCACCGCCGTCGCCGCCGTGGTGAGCCGCTGCCCCCCCCCCCTTGGGTCGCCGTCGTCGTCGGGTAGGGAGAGAGGGAGAGTGAAGCCGAGAGGGAAGAAAGAAAAGAAGAAGGGGGAGGAAGGAAGCCGGGAGAGAGGAGAGAGAGAGAGAGAGAGAGAAAAAGAAAAGAAAGAGAGAAGAGAATAGAGAGAGAGAGAGAGAAAAAGAAAAGAAAGAGAGAAGAGAATAGAGAGAGAGAGGAAAACAGAGAGAGAGAGAGGAAGAGAGAAAAAGAAGAAAAAGAAAAAGGGGGAGAGAAAGAAAAGAAAAAGGAAAGAAAAATAGGGAAAAGGGGAAAAATAGAAAGGAAATTTAGGGAAAAATTCGGAAAGTTAGAAAATTTAAAATAAATTAGAATTTAATTATAGATTGATTATAATCGTAGAATTGCGAAGTTCAAAATAAAATATAGATTGTCCTTGATAAATTCTTTATGAATCAATTCGCGATGGTAATTTAAATATAAAATTAAAGACTAAATACAATTAGATGAAATCCTATAGATTTTTATAGGGGATAATTTCTATAATTAATCGATTCACGGTGGAAGTTCGGATTTAATTAAATAGAGATTTTAAACACGTAACATATTTAATCATTTAGTAATAGAGTAAATTAAACCGTGAATATTTGGATTCCATACGATATTTAGCTTGCAATATGAATTTCCGATCTGTTATTTGAATACGATGCACGGGGTAGATTAAATTAAGAACTTATAATAACAAAATGTTTGCACCGTAAAAATAATTTAGGATATAAATGTAAATCAAAATTGGGTTGGCCCTAATTCGCGATTAGTAAATAAAAAGAATCGATTTTCGCATTCGACTTCTATTTGGATTTATTTGGAGTTTTATTTGAATTCTAACCGAATTCAAATCAATTTTCGCACGTAATTATAGAGCCCGAGGGAGTCGCAGATCCAGGTGAAGGCCAAGACCCGCAAGACCCTGAGCAAGGCAAGTCATCACTATCCCTTGAACATGTTGATCCCAATTGCGAAATTGTTTTGTTTACAAATAAAATTGCATGCAATAATACACATCCCACTTGTGATTAAGCCATGCCTTGATGATTGTTTGCCTATTATTTCCCTTGTAACCCCATTTACGTATGAGTCCCTAGTCAATTATGACAATTGCTTAGCAATGCTATTCTAGAATCTTGCATACTCATATTTATCAAATGCTATATGCTTGGGCAATTACCTTTGGGAAGGTAATTGAGAAACGGCATGTGGAGGCATGAGCGCCACAGTGCCCTGATGTTGATGACATGATTTGTGAAAAGAGAAACAAAATCAAACAAATGTTTTTCGACTGGGGCGGACGGAGGATTTGGGTGGTATCCGGAAAAGGCTAGTACCGTCCCCGGTCAATTAAGGACCGAGCCATGAAGTTAAGCATGAAACGACTCCCGTACAACCGCACTTCTCGTATGGGTATAGACCTAGCGGAATAGATAGCTGAGCAGAGGCAGTATCCATGCATAGTGGTTTCTTGATGTGTGAGGCAGGGGCTCTACGGTGGGGCAGCCATTGGTAGAACCGCGAGACGGGTGTCTACAGTGGTGTCGCCATCGGTAGGACTGCCACGTGAGAATTTAAACCTAATTAACTTAATGCATGTGTGAGTTCTTCTTTCCCGGGTGCGCCAGAACTCCTCACACTGCTAGAAACGGGCGCCTAGAGTGTATGAGGATGTCAAGTTCATGGAGCGGGTACTGCCAATGCGAGGTTATCGAAAAGCTTTGCCGTGACGCGTCTCATGTGTTGTGACGAGGCTCATGTGTTGGGCAGTCGCGGAGTGCGGGTAAAGTGTACATCCACTGCAGTGTGAGTAAACCAAATCTATTCGAATAGCCGTGCTCGCGGTTATTGAGCACCGGGACGTGTATTACACTTGGCTAGACTCTGAATTCTTAAACTTGTGTGGGTAGGGAAAATTGCATGATGATTTATATGCTGTTGGAGCCACTTCCTGAGAATAGGGAATGTGGACGTCCTCAGAAAACCATGACGACTCAATGGCGGGAAGCCATCCTTGGGATCACAATGGATGGTGGACAGAACCGTCATTGTCTAATATGAACACTGGTATTAAAACTTGATCAGTCTGTGCTAGGTCTTAGGTTTGTGAAAAGAATTACAAAACTTGCTTTACGCAAAAGAGCCATAACAATCCTTCAAATTTCCCTGTCATGTGCATTGTTGCTGTGATGACTTGTTGAGTACGGTTGGTACTCACCCTTGCTATACATAAACCTAATCAGAGGCTGGAGATGAAGCGTCGGAAGATCCCTATGCCTACTATCAGGAGGGAGATGAAGACGATGGGGTCCAATAGGTCTTAGATACGGTCGTTGCCTGTGGCAATGGCGTGCCGCTGCCTTCGTTTCCGCTGCCTTCCCTATTCTGCTTTTGGATGTATTCCGGACCTTTCGGTCCGATGATTTAAGACAATGCCTGCGGGCTTTGATGTAATATCTTGATTTAGATATTCGTGTATGTGTACTCGGTATTTCAGCTATGAATTCGTGTGTACCAGACTACTTGATCCAGGGAAATGGTACGGTTTACACGATTGATTCCTGTTATAAAAACGGGGGTCTACACATAAGGACAATGAATACAATTATCTTGGCAAGGATCATCCGTGTGACTGTTAAGTTCTCCTCATAGAACTGCGCATAAGACCAAAGATATGACTCCACTGCACGATCTCTAACATGACTTAGCTCGACATATCCATAAAGATCTTTCCACCACCTGAAAATTAAATTGATCAATTGATTCAGGTGCTTATTTTAATTTTGTAGTATATTTAAGATATATAAATTAGAAGCAATGAGTAGTAATTGATTTATGATAGTAATAATATGTACATAGCATATCAGGCATACCAAAAATACTAACAACATGAAGAGCCATATTGCTAGTTAATTCAGTATATGTCTCTAGTGTATTGCATGTTTAAAGCGGCATAAAAGTCTCTATTGTATTGCTGCTGCAAATGCTGAGACAAAGATTGATAAAATATTCGGATATTCCTTGCAGGCTAGCCGTCCTTTTTTATTTGAGAGTGGACAAATTATATAGTAGTATAAACCTTAATTTTCTACTGTTCAATACTTGAAACTATGGATAAAGCGACACCTAAACTTGGAAACACTAACCACCTCATTAACATCACATATATTGACTACCTCTGGACAAAACATAAAGTTGTACATGTATTTTGTGATTAATTAACGTTAAATTGGTTGCACAAACAAAGCGTCAATTTGTCTAAAACGAGGTACAAATTTTATGTATTTACCATTCAGAACATCGAAGGAACACAACGTTTCTCCAGAATTTTGCACATATCTATATCTATCTATCCTATATAGTTAGAGCTAAAATATGGACATGTATTGATTAAGATCATCTGAAATAAAACAGCCTTTGGATTCCTCCCTTACTTTGATCATAGCTATCCATATGTCATGTGTATTCAGAATTAACCACTTAGCATAACTTCTATAGAGCTCATCAAGATGTATTGAGCCACATCTCACCTAGAAACAAAAAGCCAATGAATCCCTCTCATACTTGCCATTACTATTCATAAGTTGAAATTACACATCAACTTCTACATAGCTCAAATTATAGTCCTTTTAGGTATTACGAGTAAATAATTTCCAATAGGTTTTTATCGAGCTTTCTTTCAAAAAAAATGCTTACTTACTGCATACTCTCCAAATTATCTTTACTAACTGTAGAACGAACGTCGAAAAACATATTTTGGTAGTTGTATCATGTGCATACATAGATTTCAGATTATTACGATGGTTAGTTTCTGTTTGAAAGGGCACAGTCAATTACTTTCATGTTATACATTTACTTATTATTATAATATATATATAAAACAAAGAAATACTCTTCTTTTAGATAAAGGAAATAAATAAACCTGGTCTCTACATCCACAAGACATGTACAAAGCCAAAGCAAAGAAAGACTCTTACTGAGAAAGAGCTTTGAGCTCCTTCAAGTGGACATGCTGCAGAAGGTTGAATTCCAGCTTTGCAAGATCTAGAAGAACCACAATATGCTCTTCCTCCTGTCCATACTCCAGCATATAATGCAACATTTCAACTCTCTTGTAGGTTCTCGGTAATGGTAAGTGTAGGGCACGGTTGATTTGATTATCTAGAGGGGCCTTGAGCCTGCCTCCACCCCTCATTGATTCGAGGTGGTGCCTTGCAAAAGACATAGCTTCTTCAAGCTCTGGCTCATCATGAACAAGGAGGTGAGCTGCATTGTACAAACTTAATAATGCCCTTGGTTCATTAGCTATTGTATTGATGAACCTCCCATCCTCTCCTTTGAATTTTTTGAATGCATCTGCAAGGCAGCTAAATTAAATGTGGATTTTTCCTTCCAAAAGAGACTAGATTCCTTTTTCGTACAATTTTTTAATACATCGGATATTCTTGACTAATTTTTATGTATATATTCTAATTTGGACTTGTATTGAAAAGTTGTTTGACACAACCATAATTACGAAAATGAATGAATACCTACAAAACAATGACTTAAAATTTGTGATCTAGAGAAAAATACAAAAATTTGTATATGTAAGTCATCACCAATATAAGAAATACTGGCACTATTGAAAGTTGGGCCTATCTGTCATATGCACATAGTGGATAAATTGTTACTCCCTCCTTTTCATATTATAAGTCGTTTGACTTTTTTGCTAGTCAAACTTATTTAAGATTGACCAGATTTATAGAAACGAAGGGTGTATTTTGTAATAGACTTGTTTGGCATTGTTGTAGTTTGTAAAATACATAGTAAATGTTGCAGTGAGATAGTTTTGACCAAGTTGCAATTTTGTGAAAATCACTCTGCAAGTTATCTCTTACAGTATTTATTAGTACCTGGAGATACCCAAATGCCATGCTCCCTAAGTAAGCGAAAGTGGAGAGCAACCTCGTGGAGACTAGAGCTAGTGAATTCACTTTCTTTGATGTCACTTATTGCATTGTTTATCTCATCTTGGAAAAGGTGATCTATTCCAAGACGTTGAACTGCATCTACTAAGTGCATTTTCTTGGCTGTATCATTGTGCGTCTCAAACAGTATACGGACGTCCTGTTTTAGTTTATCAGCCTTTTCCATCATCCAATCCTCCGATCTCTGTTTATTTGCATGCAAAAATTTGATTTGTTAGAATCAAATGAAAGAAATACAGGAACAAATAGTTAGGTGAAATAAAATATTCCTTTTAGATAACTTGTTGGTGTGTTGTGGATTTGACCAATTTTTTTCTTGCCAAAATCAGCATTAAATCAAATGTAATAAAAAAAATATGATAAAACTCCATTGATCCGCTAGGAAAATGTGAACTATGTCGCCCCTTTATCCTTTTAAGTTCCAAATATGTGCCGTTCTACAATGAGTGCTTGCAAACTTTTTAAAGAAAAAAATTTGCTAATATACTTATTTTTTTAATAACTAACATTTATATATCTACATCAGACGGTTCGCAAAAATATCGGGACGGAAACGCGGGCCTGTGATGGTCCCGCAGCTCTAAAACGCGTGACCGCTCCAAAACGCGTGACCGACGATCCTGCAAAACGGTTGCGTTGGACCTCGACGGTCCCGCAGGTTCAAAATGCGGGAGCGAGGCAGCCTAGCCCTGTTTGACACAGTTTTGTAAGGCGGTACCGCAGGTTCAATGTGCGGAACTAGCCATAAACAGGTCTAAACAGTGATGTAAAGTGGCAAACAGTACCCGAAACATTGTCAAACAGTGCCGACTCAGTAAATAAATCGCTGGCCAGTTCGCTCCCGCGTTTTGGGACCATCGCGGTCCCGCGCGACCGTTCCGTGGGACATCGGTCCCGTGTTTTAGAACTGCGGGACCATCGCGGTCCCACGTTTCCGTTCCTCGGAGCGGGTATATTTTTGCAAATCTCATGCAGGTATATAAATGTAAATTATTGAAAAAATATGTATATTTGTATTTTTTTCACTTTTTCAAAGTACATAATTAGATATAGAAGTATTAATTATATAATTTGTCATGTGAATATTGCCGTTGATTTTACAGCTAAAATATGCCACTCTTACTATAGAAGTCAAGACTTAGTTGAAGTTGTTTTGGGAATCTACACATCAATATACCAAATGAGAAACATTGGAGGGAGTAATTGCCCATGCTACAAAGAACTATTTTCGTGAACAACCCCTATATTTTAATAGGCGGCCAAAGTAAAGAACTACCTATGAAAAAGCGTAGGCTCTCCGATCAAGGCTCTACTGTGAGAGTCAATTTTCATAGGCAAGCTTCCTAGGAGGCGCGTCTAAAAATAGGATTATTCTTTTAGGTGCCCGTCTTAAAGACCCGGTCGATAAAATCATATTTTTCATAGAAAATACCCAAAATTGTCTATAAAAACAATCCTAGTTGGCCTCATAATAGGACCACGTGTGAAAAAGCGAAGCCAAAATAAATACGCCCATCAATCTGCCCGACCTCTAGTCACTCTTTATGTCGCATCATCCCGTCCTTATTCCTTAATTATGTCATCTCATATTGATTGCGACGATGCTTGTATTGGATATCAAGATAGGGTTTCTAGAATTTTATTATTTTGGATTTTTTTTTGTTTTTTGAGCAAAAATCTTATGCACTCGAGCATCTTAACGTGTCAGCCAGTGAAAACCAGTTTTTTGTATGTGGTTTTGATGCCTATCTAGGAAAATTCGGATCTTCGTAAACAAGTTGCCTGCGTGGCCTAGGCAGCCGGAGCGTGTTTGACGTTAAACATGTGCCGGTATTAGTCCCACCATTTTTGTTTATTGCTCACTATTGACCATGCACACATACCCATGTAATCAACTTTTTTTAATGAAACAACCAAAATACCCATATGTTGGTGGGATATGTAATCTCTTCTACATGCATATGGGTAACATATGCAAAATGAGAATTATCACCTTCGTAACTGTGTAGTGATCGATAAATATTTCCAAACTTCAAAAGGTGGTTAAGGTGACAAGTAAACAAGAACAGATATATTAATTCCTAAGGGTTTTGTACGTGATAACATGGTGGCGAAATTTGTTTCAGGCCTGTCATCTATCTTTTGATATGCTTGTTAGATCAGGTTATATGTTTATGTTGACTAGAAAACCAGATGATATTCTTCTACAGAACAGTTGTACAGTTTTGCTGTAGAGCAAAATGTACACAATATGAAAATGAAAAAAAAATGTATACCTGTAGTGGCTTTGTGTCATAGTTGATAAAGAAGTCCCCCCACACAGAGGGCTCAAAGCTAGACACCTCCTTCGCAGGAGTGATTGATTCTGAGGACACAACTTGTGCAGCATGTCGATGCGCATTGCTTTGTCGTCGGAAGGAGACTTTTGCCGGGGCACCAGCAGAGAGGAGCCCAACCGGCGGCCAGATTGGAGGATGGCCTATCCTAGCATGCACAACACCATGAGAGAAGAAGAAAGGGAGAGGGATGGAAGTAGACATACTAGTATATTTCCCTTGGGAGGGCAATAGCTAGTAGTTCACTGATACTATTGTAGTGTGGTACTCAGATGGTTGCTTTAGCTAGCTAGCTAGCTGCTTTATATAGGATAAGGCATAGGGCTTCCAGAATGAACTCTTGAAAAGGATACTGTCTTTGCCACAAAATAGATACTTTCTCCGTTTAAATATTAGGTGGGCATGGATATTAAAGAAGTAAGCAAAAATAATTGGATGAAGTTTGTGATTGGTTGAGAAGAAAAAATAGGTGAATAAATTAAATAGATAGTGGTTGCTATGTGTGGGATGTGTGAGAAATAAACTTATTTTGCAAGCGGGGTGTAATAAGCAATAAATATATCCCTTATACCAAATAGTAAACATTACGGAGGTACTAAGCAACACATATCAAGCAATAGGACTTCAACCTGCTAGTAGGGAATAAAAAAACATTAATTCTTTTAGCAAGAATTTCATTGTCATTTGAGAAAACAATTGTATTGTGGTCTTTTTGTTTTGTATTGGTGTGAGATGTGTGAAACATGAACTTATTTTGGGATGAAGGTGTAGTAAGCACCAAATACAACACTTATACCGAATAGTAAACATTTTGGAGGTAGTAAGCTACAAATATGTGACAATTGCATTACAACCTGCTAGCAAGGAATAAAAAAACATTGATCATCTCAGCAAGTAACGGTATTATGGTCGTTTTGGTCTTGTAGTGGTACCGTGGGATAAATACATATTTGGGACAAGGGTATAGTAAGCGATAAATACATATCTTATAGTACCAATTAGTAAACATTGTGAAGATACTAAGCAACTAATATCAGTTAGTAATAGCACTACAACCTCATAGGAAGGAATAGAAAAAGCATTGTTACTCTTAGTAAGGAATAATGGCATTGGGTTTTAAGAAAGTAAGGGTATTCTAGTTGTGTTGGTTATGCATTGGTAGGTGGAATGTGTAAAATGAACTTATTTTGGAAGGTATGTACTACAATATTTATTATTTGGTACAAGGATGTATTGTTCTGTCCAGATTTGTACTGAAGGTATGTAAAATGAGGGTGTTGTATTGAGATGTGTCACATCTAGTTATAGATTCGTTTTTTTTTGGACGGAGGGAGTAGTTGGTAAATAATACATTGTTGATACCCTTAGTTCGATAGAGCCGTAGGATTTGATAAGTCCGTGCCAAATGAAATTAAACAAGAGGGAAGCTAGTAGTGCATGATTAATTAAATATTAACTGTTAGAAATTTTAAAAATTAGTTCATTTGATTTTGAAAACGACTTCTACATGATTTTTTAAAAAATAAAACGTACAGTACGTGCTCGTGGTAAGCAAGGAAAAAGATGCCGCTAGATTCTGGCAGATGATAAACATGAAGCACGTACGCTGAGTCTTCCAAAACAAGTACAGTGCTAATTAGTTATTAACTCCCTCCGTCCCATAATATAAGGGATTTTGAGTTTTTGCTTGTAGTGTTTGACCACTCGTCTTATTTAAAAAAATTATGCAAATATAAAAAACGAAAAGTTGTGCGTAAAGTACTTTGGATAATAAAGTAAGTCACAAAAAAGTAAATAATAATTCTAAAATTTTTTAAATAAGACGAGTGGTCAAACACTATAAGCAAAAACTCAAAATCCATTTACATTATAAAACGGAGGGAGCAGTACGATGGTTGAGAGACCAAGAGCTGCACGCTAACTGCTGCCGGTCCATTCGAGACCATATAACATATGATGGTCTTGTGTGGAGGAGAATGGCCCTGCAGGCAGAAATTCCGGTGCTTGCTGATGTCGATCAACAGTATACCACTCGTGGATTCATCTGCCGAATTCCCTCATCTCCCTATCCCAACTGCCCCGTTCTGACGTTCATTCCAGTAGCGTTCAATTAGTATTTGGTTTTTCTATGTTAGAATGCATGAGTCGTGTTTGTGATGAAAAAGCAGCCATCCTACATATGGATGTGTACCATCTGCTAATCTGCTTTTTTTTTATTTCTGGCAACCTTGTCAGATTCTGATTCATTTGTTCTTGATCAGTTGAAGGCCAGCGTATTAAAGACTTGTTTATCTCCCAGTAGTAGAAAGATTCCAATAGAGAGAGAGAGACTCACGACATTTTCTTTTCTTGCTGGGTATATATAGTAGGTAGCGACAGCATGGTACCTTGTCATATAGTCCCTCCGTCTCATGATATAAAAGATTTTATATTTTTTTTATACTATTTAATCACTCGTCTTATTCAAAAAATTTTAGAATTATTATTTATTTTTTTACTTACTTTATTATCTAAAGTACTTTAAGCATATTTTTTTGTTTTTTATATTTGCACAAATTTTTTAATAAGACGAGTGATCAAACTATAAAAAAAACTCGAAATCCCTTATATTATAGGACGGAGAAAGTATATATATGCTATTCGTCTCGTACATTTTTTTTCTCGGACTGTTAACGCATTAAAGATTGCGGCACAAATAAAATTTATTAGTGTCATTTCTCGAACCACACCCACTGATAATAATTATCTCGTTGAATCTATTGGGTATATATCTGTCTTGGGCTGTTCGTGTGTCAGATTATATATACTACATTCGTTTTTTAAATAGATGATGCCATCGACCCTTTTTATATGTTTATTATTCGTTTTATTCAAAAATTTATGTAATAATAATTTATTTTGTTGTAAGTTATTTTATTAGTTAAAGTACTTTAAGCATGCACTACTAAAAAGGGATTTTTTTCCAAACTGTCAAAATCAATTTTTGTGTGCGGTTCGACCAGCCGTCTGTCCGAAATGGTCCGTGAAATAGCAATTTTTCCATATGGCGCACCCGCATGCGGGCACTTAAGCCACCCGCACTTAAGCCATTCTCACTTGAAAATGGAAAATCACAAATATTAATCTAAAAATCAAAACCTGACCCTAATCCTAACCCTAGTCGGCCACCGCCGTCGTCGTCGACGGCAGTGGATCTGCGCGCATGGAGGCCGGATCTGCGCCGCCGCCGCCATCTGCACCTGTCATCGGAGCCCGTGCCTGCCACCACCATGCCATACGCCGCGCCCGCTACCTCCCACTCGAGCACGCCATCAACTCCACGCAAGGGAGAGCGGAGGGGGGCACCGCCGTCGACCACACCCGCTGTTGCGGGAGGTAGGGAGAGCAGGTGGCCGGAGTGAGGAGTGGGGGAGAGAGGGGGAGTGGCCAGGGTAGGTAGGAGTGGGAGAAAGAGAGAGATGGGAGTGGAGAATAAAAAAGGAGTTGGAATAGAGAGGGTTTTTTCCAGGTGGATCACTTAACATGTCCGCCCATACAGAACACAAAGCTATAGGTTGCTGCAGGACAAGGTGACCAAAGACTTGCAGATGGATCCAAGAATGGGCATAGGGAAGCCAAGGGGCAGGTCTGCTAAAAAGCTTAGGGAATTTGCAGGTATTGCAAAACATTTTATTGATAGCAGTTTGGCGGTCTGATTTGAATGAAACCTCTTATGATGATATGGATTCTGACTCTTCTCCCTCTGATTGTTCTCTTTCGGTCACTCAGAAGATGGGGGTAGAAATGTGCGGGCTCTCTCCTGAGGAGGTAGCCGAATCCAGCCTGGGGAGTTAAAGAAGGCAGAAGATACCCAGGCCAGTTATGGATGATAAATAATGACAGAATATTTAGCTTTGTTGGCATATCTGTATTTTCCTTTTTCTCATGCTCATGGTTTCTGTATTTTGCTTAGTGTGATAAATACTTTGTCAGATATTTGTCCTGTCATGCTCCTCAGACTTGAGTCTATGATTTCGGTTAGCTGTGCTAGCCTTGGTACTTTTATTCCTTCCATAAAGGTGTGATCATGAATAGTAATTTCAAGTCTTGGAATGTTTTGTGCTAGAATATTAGGGGTATGAATGCTGAGAATAAACTGTTGTCTTTAAGGCAGAAAATCGGTGAGAGTGGTTGCCAGATTTTCTGTATCCAAGAAACCAAGAAGGAACACTTTGAGCTCTCTGATATCAAGAAATTTGCCCCCAAGCGTTTTGATTCATTTGCTTTTGCCCCCTCCGTGGGTGCTTCAGGTGGTATTCTAATTGTTTGGGTCTCAAGAGTCTTCTTAGGGACTCCAAAAGAAGTTAACCCCTTTTCTGTGACCGTGGAATTAACTTCTAGATTCACTTCTCAAGTTTGGTCCTTGACATGTGTGTATGGACCATGCAATGGCCCTGAAAGATCAGATTTTGTGGCCTGGTTTAAAAATATTCAGATTGATGCTCAACAGAACTGGCTGTTCTTAGAGGATTTTAAGTTTTACATATCTGTGCAGGATTGAAATAAAATTGGAGCTGATATGAATGATATCTTTATTTTCAATGTTGTAATTAGTTCCCTGGGTTTGCTTGAAATCCCTTTAAAAGGGAGAAGGTTCACATGGAGTAATATGCAACAAAATCTTTTACTGGAAAGACTGTATTGGGTATTTACATCTGCATCTTGGACTTTATCTTTCGCCAACACAACTGTCCTCCCTTTGACTAGGAATATCTCTGATCATATTCCATGTGTGGTCAAGATTGACAAAAATCCCTAAGTCCCCAATCTTCAGATTTGAAAATTTCTGGGTGGAAGCTGAAGGTTTCTTTGATATTGTCCAGCAAGTTTGAATGTTGGATCCTGGCTTTGATGCTCCTGCAAAATGCAATTCCTTCAAACTTAAAATTCTCAGGAAGAAACTGATCCTTTGGAGTAAGAACTTGTCCAGACTCATGCTTCTCTTGACAAATTGTAATAAAGTCGATGATTTTCTTGATCTTCTAGAGGAAGAAAGATGCCTTTCTTTACTTGAATAGAATTTCAGGGAGGCAATTAAGCACCACATCTTAAAACTTCTGGTATTCAGGAAAATTTATTGGAAAAAAAGATGTACTAATATAAATGGATGATGCTGGGAGAAGAAAACACCAAATTCTTTCAATCCATTGCCACAAAAAGATACAAAATAAACACAGTTTCTCAGGTTATGGATCAAAATGGTCACATAGTTTATTTGCATGATCAAAAAGCAAGTCTTTTCTATCAAAGTTTTGAAAACAGTATGGGTATCTCTTGCTCCCCAAGAATGGTCTTTGATTTGAATGATCTCTTTCTTCCTAGGGCAGACTTGGAATACTTGACTGATATGTTTTCCACTCAAGAGATTGATATTCTCATAACTTTAATCCCAGGTGATAAGGTAACAGGCCCAGATGGTTTCAATGGTTTTTTCATGACAAAATGCTGGCACATCATTGCTTATTTTCATGCAGAAGCTACGGACTTGCAGGTTCTCAATAATTCTTACATCACTCTGGTGCCAAAGAAACCTTCTCCAGAGATAGTTAATGATTTCAGGGCAATTTCTTTAATAGGTTTTAGTCTTAAGTTTCTTACCAAGTTGATGGCTGATAGATTACAAGGTGTGATTCTCGAAGTGGTTGGTGAAAACCAATATGGATTCATCAAAGGGAGGACTATCCAGGATTGTTTGGCACGGGCTTTTGAGTATATTCATCAATGTCAGCAGTGAAAAAGGGAAAGAATCATTCTGAAACTAGACTTTGAGAAAGCTTTTGATACTATTGAGCACACAGCCATCTTATTTGTTATGCACAACATGGGTTTGCCACAAAAGTGGCTTCATTGGGTACAAATGGCCTTCTCCTCAGCCAGCTCTACAATTCTATTGAATGGGGTCTCAGGAATCTCTTTTAACTGCAAGAGAGGAGTTAGACAGGGAGATCCTTTGTCTCCACTTCTTTTTGTTCTAGGGGCTGAACTCTTGCAAAGAATAGTAAATAGGGCTTTCAACCTTGGAAAATTGCCATTCACATATCTGGGTCTGCCCCGGGTACTACAAGACCAAAAGTGATTGATTTTTCCCCCATAGTGGATAGAGTGGAAAGAAGGCTGACAACAAGTTCAATGTTTTTACCCCAAGGAGGTAGGTTAACTTTAATAAACTCTGTCCTATCATCAATACTGACATACTACATGTGCTCTCTACAACTGCCTATCACAGTTATCAAGGCCATTGATACTTCACGAAAGAACTGTCTTTGAAGAGGAAACAACCCTGGATCAACCAGAAAATCTTTAGCCTCATGGGAGAAAGTTTGTGTAACAAAAGAAAAGGGTGGACTGGGTGTGGTTAATCTAAGAGTCCAAAATGCATCCTTGCTTATGAAGCATCTTGTTAAAGTTTACTCTGGAGCTAATATTCCTTGGGTTAATCTAGTGGCAAATTCGTACCTGGTTAATAAAGTCCCACATTTAATAAACAAAGTCTCTTTTTGGTTGAAGGACATTATTGCTCTTGTTGATGTTTTTAGAGGTATTGCCATATGCACCATAAGGACTGGCACTATATCTCTATTCTGGATAGACCTGTGGAATGATTAATTCAAATGTCAGCAGTATCAGCACCTTTCTGCATCATCCCAATACAAAAATGATTCAGTACAGGCTATGTGTGCAAGGCCATTGGAGGATTCTTTCATGCTACCACTCTCTTATCAAGCTTATTGTGAGTATCTTCTCCTTCAAAATGAACTGGCACATCTTAACCTACACCAAGGATCTGGAGATTCATGGAGTTTCATTTGGAGTAACATCTGTTATACCCCCAAAAGGTTCTACAAACTCAATTTTGCTGCCATCTAGGTACCCAGGCCTCTGATCTAGATTTGGAAGACCAAGTGTGTAATGAAAATCAAAGTTTTTGCTTGGTTGTTATTCTGGGATAGACTGAATACAAGAGATATATTGGACAGGAGACACTGTGCCAAAGAAGATGATGATTTATCATGTGTATTGTGTAACGCTACTTTTAGCACTGTTTGTTGGCAGTTTCTGGGAATTTCCTGGAATACTAATCTTGAATTTTACCAAAGGACAGCTTTTTCAAGATCAGACTAGTTTTCTACAGATCTTCTTGGCTGCTTGGCACATCTGGAAGCAACGTAATGGCCTCATCTTCAGGAATCTGCAGCCAACCTTCCAGTCTTGGAAGTCTCTCTTTATAAATGAAGTTCTTCTGCATCTCTGCAGAATGAAGGACCCCCTCAAACAATCTGTTGTTAATTGATTACAAACTTTATAGGGATTTTCATCTTTCTTGTAATTTCTTGTAAATTTCTATTAATAAATGAAAATCACACTGCTGGACTAAGCCCTGGCAGTACTTCCTGTCAAAAAAAATGCCCGCATGCGAAAATGGGGTATTTTCATCTCTTAACATGTCCACATGCAAAAATTAATTTTTACCTGCCGGCCTCTTAAATAGCAATATGCAATAATAGGGGGTTGATTTTTGCAGACATGGAAACATATGGTCCGCCTGCAAGTTATTGAGGTGCTCATCCATAAAAATATTTTCTATAGTAGTGAAGATTTATACCTTATACATTTTTTTGAGTAAAAGGAATGGACAAACATGGATGTGTTCAAAAGATAGTTTCATTGATTATGCTGAATCAGTTGAAAGTTTCTAGTTTACTATCGAGACACCACTGGTATTCCGCCAGTGGTGGTATACTTGGACCATCGTATGCGTACAGAGTGGCCAATTGAATTTATACTGAAACCATTTCTATTCTGCACTAAACATTTATATCGTGCTAAAATGAAAAAAAAAATGGGCTGTCATAACCTACGTATCCATATTATAAACATTTTACTCCCTCCGTTCAGGAATACAAGCATTCCAATCGTTTTGAAATGCTGATCGATCAACTTGATCACCTAATGTGCAATCCGGGATGATGAACAAACACGTCAGCTAGGTTATAGTTATCCCAATTAAGTATAGCTAATGCTATTTCTCTCTTCTCTCGTGAAGCCGTTTCATCCCAATTATTTTTAGCTTTTAAATGATAGATCTATAATATAAATAGTATTTTCTTTCTTCTCTAACCATGTAATCTGAATTACTTATAGGCCCAAAAATCACACGTATCGATCAGCCTACACTATTTTTACAACAATGTGTAAACTATATAGAAAATAGAAAGTTATTTTGTTTTGGTTTAGAAAATATATTGCAGCTTATTTGTACATACCATACATCTTAAATTCCCGTAGCAACACGGTGGGGCATTAATCTAGTTCTTCTAACTGTATTCCACCACTAGTGCGGAACATGTGATCTGTGTTGGGCGGGAACCCTCAATTGCGTCGGCAAGAGGCTTCGTCATGGATTATTGGTCAATAATGTGAAAAGTCATCTATGTCGGGCCGACCACCGTCATCGGTGACAGTTATTTTGTCAGGCCGATCTAAAAGCCCATCTGCGATGAAGCTTGACCCAACTAATGAGTCAACCTATAACCCGTCATCGATGAGTTATTTGTGACAGTCTCCTACTAAAACCCTACAAAGATGACCAGGTCAACTTTGTCGTTGTGCTTTGGCACAATATGCGGTCGTCTGAACAAACGTGAATTTTTCAAAACTCTAACTCCAAGTGACACAAAACATGCCTTCTTTTCCTCAGGAAGCATGCCCTTTAATATACCCAATAGTTCTGTGAAACTCTTATTTGTTCATCCACTACTTGTCTTTAGCTTCATTAGGTTCAGGGTAGCTAATAACTTGGTGTGTTTTGTCTTGCATCCAACGTATAGAACTCTTATATAGCATAGGCTATAATACTTTGCTGTCATATCCCCTCCAGGGGTGGTGATGATCAGAGGGTTCCTAAGCCGTTCTACCCCCAGTTGATTTCTTCCCACGAAAGCCACAGATATGAACGAGTGGGAAGCTCCAGAATCGAACAAAATAGTAGCAGGGATGGAATGAATGAGGAACGTACCAACAATGACGTCCGGAGTCGCCAGCACATCCTCGGCGGTCACGTGGTTCACACGACCCCGAGCGACGTCCTTACCACCGTTGTTGGGGCGGGGAGGCGCTTGGCCTTGCTGGCGCCGAGGCTTCGGGCATTTGTCCGCATAGTGACCGGGCTCGAAGCAGTTGAAGCACAGACGCTGCTGTCCTTGAGCGTCTCTGCGACCTTGGCCAGGCTGCACAGCTGGCGCAGGAGGACGGGGTGCACGGGTCCCTTGCTGGCTCTGCTGCTGTTGCGGCTGCGGGACGCGCACCACGAATTGAGGTCGGGGCGCGGGTCGAGGTGGCTGCTGCTGCTGCTGCTGCTGCGAGGAGGATCCCCCTGGATAGGGATTGGTGTAGCGGATCCTTTGGTTAGCCCCTTGTTGGTTGCGGAAGTTCGCCAAGCGACGCTTGTGCGACTCCAATTCCTTGTGCTTGGCTTCCAAGCGGATGCTCTTGTCCACCAAACGCTGGAAATCCGGATAATCCCCGGAGACCAGTCGCACCGATAGCTCAGGATCCATTCCTGCCAAGAACTTCTCCTGTTTCTCCTCATCTTCCCGAACATCCTCCGGGGCGTACCGGGCCAGGTTGTTAAACTCATGCAAATACTCCATTACGGAGCGATTGCCTTGCTTCAACTCCCGGAATTCCCTTTTCTTAAGGGCCATGACTCCGGCAGGCACATGGGTCCTCCGGAAAGCGGCGGTGAAGCGGGCCCAGGTAATAGGCTGCCCCTCGGGCTGCGTAGCCTGGAAATGGTCCCACCAGAGAGATGCGGGACCCTGCAGTTGGTGGGCGGCGAAGATGACTTTCTCCTCGTCGCTGCATTGCACAGTATCTAACTTTTTTCCCACGGCATGCAACCAATCCAAGGCATCCACGGGGTTATTAGAGCTAGAGAAGGTAGGCGGGCGGATGCGGAGAAACTCGGCGAGCTTAGAATGCTGCGGGGGTGGTGGTGGAGGTGGAGCGTTAGGCTGTGGTGGATTCTGGACGTGGTGGAGGAAGGCGGCCATCATGTTGGCCTGCTGAGCGAGGATTTGGGTTAGGATGGCGTTGGTGTCAGGTGGCGGTGGAGGAGGGGGAGGTGGAGGTGGTCCGCCTTGGATGTTGGGGTGGCTACCTTCGGGTTGGTTGCCTTCACCGGTAGCAGCAGTCCTCCTGGTGGTCACCATCTGAAAACCCCACAAAGAACCAGCAAACAGAGAGAGCTGACTATTAAAACTAACCACCCACGACTACCAGAATTATTGAACTTATTACTGATATAAATTGGGTTCATTAAGGTTCAAGTTGCTTAAGCAAATAAAATAAAGTCAGGCTCCAACACAGTTATACCACACACCGGCATAACCATGTCCCACACGACTCCAAGAAGACAAACGAAAAGAACACACGCGCAAGCCTACTAACTGCTCGTCTACTTCTGCGACGGGCCAGGGCGGAAGGTGAGCAGCAGCGCATCCTCCGTGCTACCAACGCCGGAGGTCTCCCCCTCCTGAGGAACCACGGGCGCGGCACGAGGGGTCTCCACAAAGCTGGTCCACGCCAGGGACTGACGAACCAGCGCAGGCCTGGAGGTGCTCTTGCGGGCGGTGATCTTCTGGCTGCGGCAGACGCGGCGGAGCGTGGGACGGCTGATCTCCCCCTGGGCGACCTTGAGCTGACGAAGCTGCTCCTCTAGTGCGTCGAGGTCCTTCTTCAGCTGCAGGTTCTCCTGACGCAGCTCCAGGATCTTCAGGTTGCTCTCGACCATCCCACGGCGCACCATGTGATGACAGTCGATGCGGGCCGTGTCGTACGCCTCCACCATGCGCGCCAGGTGCGTGATGGTGGCGTCATCCTCCGAGCTAGCATCTCGGAAGGTGGCGTAGTGGCGGGCTCCCCCGCGACGAGGGTGGTAGCGGTAGGGCGAGTGCTGCAACTCGTCCGGGTAGCGCTGGTGCAGAGTGCCGATGGCGAGGAGTGCGGCGTTCTGGCAGGCGGCGGGGAAAGAATCTCCTCCCGCGGTGACTGACAGCGAAGTCCTCTCAGGAGAGCCAGTGAGGATCACTGCAGTGACCTCCCAAGCAGCGTTGGGCTCTGCATCGTCACCCTCCTGCTCCGGAAGCGGCCTGCCTTGGTAATCCACTCCATGCGGATATCCCAGGGCAACGCACATGCCCCGCAGCTCCAGAACAAAGCCAGTCATATCCAGACCACGACGGGTGACGCTGCCGGCCATCTACAAGCAAGAACAAAAAGAGAGAAAATATTTTAGAGATCAGCTTTTAGATGATAAATGAAGCAGCAAGACAGAGAGAGACTAAAGGATTTTCGCAAATAAGAGAGGATTTACATTCCGAAAATATTGCTAAGGCTTGGGATCTAAGGCTCGTCCTAGGGTCAAGGAGGCTCTGATACCAACTTGTCACGACCGGAATTAACCCAACAGGTATTCCTTACGTGCGTGCATTAATCCTTGTCCCAGGAGGCAAGGTACACCAATAGTTGATACAATTCAGAGTTTAACAAGCGGAAGCGTAAATAGTTAATTATTACATGGGCAGCGACGGCCCAGCACACTCAAAAACAACGAGAAACAGCGGAAGACTAGGGCGACGACCACAGGCGCTTGACGGCAGGCACGAGCTAGACACCGAAACCTTCATCATCCAGAGGCTCCTCTTCTGGGGTTGGGAAAAATTGAGCAAGACTGAGTACAACCACCGTACTCAACAAGACACATCCACAAGTGCAGCATAAATGCAAAGGAGTACAATGGAATTGTAGTATAGGGGTTAGGTTTTGCAGTAAACAGCATTTAAAAGTCACTTAGTTGCCCGAAGCTATTTTGTAAACACGATCCTAGAGCTACACAGTATTATTAATCAAGGCCGTGAACCCACACGAACCTGCCTTAACCCAAGGCCTACGATGATTCAGACCGAACTGGCAACCCGACCCTGGATCCCAGCTCGTCCCTAGCCAACCCAGGCCAACCATTCCATATTTTAGTCGTTAAATAGGTTTTAAGAATTAAAACACTAACTTGGGTACATTGCTAGGCTTGCCCATAACCGAGGGCGCGGCTATTCGAATAGATTATACTCTGATCAGAGGCGTACATCTTTACCCACAAGACACATCTTCCTCACGCGTCACCACGTGCCACATACCACCACGGTATACAGGCGGAAGACATGACATAGTTCCCAACCCATCCTAGCCATAGACAAGAGTACCGACCCAACTCACCTACGGCCGGAACAACCGGGACAGGCAGGCAAGACTGAGCCCCTAGCAGCAGGACACCGGCCCTGTGCCATGACATCTCGACTACCGAGCCGCAGCTCGTGTAGCCTTCATTTGCCCTGGAGATGTCCATCGATCCCCGACTTCGTCCATCTCCATCCGTGTACTTTTGTTTATAACCAGACTGAGCCACAAACTAAGCCTTACCCATTAGACATGTGGAAGTACGGTAGTGCTTTGCAACAGAGGCCCGAAGACCGGTCCTTAAATGGCCGAGGTGCTACTATCAAAACCATGCACCCCGAGCCCAGCCTAAAACCATTTTTGGGGGTTTTGAATAGAGGAGGAGGTGTGCATCCAAGTCCACAATAGTCCAACCATTCCAATATGTCTAGGTGATATGAATATTCCCAAAGTCTAGAGTTATAAAACCACCTAATGTTGCCTAATTAATCAGCGAAGCATCTACCTAAATTCTTGCTAGTGGAACCATGAATAGAGTGCCCACTAGTCGGGGTTTTGTTTACTCTAGGGTGAACAAGGTAATAATAACAATAACAATAATAATAGGGTCATAGCAAAGATAAATAGGCATGGCTAAATAAAACAGTGATAACGCGGGAATTTAAATAAAGCGATAATGCAATAATTTAAATCAAATTAATTTCACAAAGTGGGATACAATATGTTCAATGAATGATGTGACTTGCCTTGCTCGCTTTCCCAAGCTTCTTCAACTTCCACGAAGAGCGGATCTTCCGAAGCTGCAGCGTCTACACGACCAACGGAAAAGAAAAATGGCTTTTACTCTAATAAACTCCATATAACAAGCAGTAACAAAGCACAAAAATGGGTTCTTGACTTCTTAAGGAAAAATTAGAGACTTGAACGGTCCAATTCCGAGTTCAAATGGCCAAGTTATAGCCATTTGAAGTTTATATGCTCTTTATGTGAATATTTGCGAATTTCTTCATTTAAATTTTAATTAAAAATCGGATTTATTGCGTCAGCCGAGGGAGGGAGTGCGCGGACCGGGTCCACGGGAGTGGGGCCCACGCGGCAGCCCCACGGTCCACGGTGGACCGGGTGCACGCGACTCACCCCGGCCGGCGCCGTGGGCCCCACGCGTCAGCCGCTCCCAAAGGCGCGGGCGGCTGACGGCCGGGCCCCACACGGCAGCCGCTGCGGCGCGCCCGAAGGCGGCCACACCGGCGCGGCCGGCGGGAGGCGGCGCGCCCGCACCCCTATGGTCGCCGGCGGCGACCATAGGCACGGCGGAGCGGCTGCCGAGAGAGAGAGAGAGACGGGGGAAAGGGTGCGGCGGTCCTCGGCTCACCCCGGGTCGTCGGCGACGGCGGAAACGGCGACCGATGCGGATGAAAGCGGCGGCGCGGCTCGGATCGACGAGGACGACGGGGCTACGGCGGTCGGCGAGCGGAACGGAGGGGTGGACGAGATCGGCGAGGTCGCGGCGAAGCCGAAGGAGGCGGCGCCGAGGTGGGAGGTGGTCCGGGACGACGACGGCGGCGGACCGGAGCTCGGCGGCGACGGCGGAGAGAGGAAGCAACGGCGCGGGCTCGATTCCGACGGCGAGAGAGGGCGAAGAGCGGCGGAAACGGCGGGGAAAGGCTCGGGGAGGGTTTATATGCGGTCGGGAAGGAAGGAAGGCGACCGGAGGAGGCGGAAACGGCCACGGAAGGCTCGGCCGCCATTGATGGCGCCGGCGGGATTAGGGGAACCGTTGCCGGCCGATTGAATGCGAGAGAGAGAGGGGAAAGTGGGGGATTCGGGGGAGGGAATCACGGGGAGTGATTTCCCCCTCTTTATTGCGCGCGGGGACGACGGGAGGCGGCGGGATTCGCGGCGGCGGCGGCGCTGGCGCGGGCGAGGCGACGAGGGTGGCGGGAGGAAGGGGATGACGGGTGGGCCCCACCCGTCAGCGAGGGTGGCGGGCGGGCCCGCCCGTCAGCGGCGCGCGCGCGGGAAGGGGGCCGAGTGGGCCGCGGGGAGAGGAGAGAGAGAGGGAGATGGGCCGGGCCGGCCCATTAGAGAGGGAGGGAGGATTTTTAAGGTTTTTTTTTTTATAAAACCTTTTCAACTTTGTTTATTTCTTAATAATTATTATTTGTGCTCTGAAAATTCCACTAAAATTTATTTACACATTTTAGGCTTTTAGGAAATATACAAAAATCCTCCAAGCCTTATTTGACTTTTAACTTTGCGCATTTTAATTGTTGGAGGCTTCACAGAGATTTTTAATTATTCTAGGCACAATTTACAGGATGTATTTTAGGGTCATTTTGGGACGTGACAAACCTACCCCCCTTAAACGGAATCTCGACCCCGAGATTCAGAAGAACTGGCGAAGAGGTCGGGATGGGCGGCCTTCAGCTCGTCTTCACGTTCCCAAGTAGCTTCTTCCTCGGTGTGGTTGCTCCATTGAACCTTGCAAAAACGGATCACCCGGTTCCTGGTCCTGCGCTCCATATTGTCCAGAATCTTCACTGGCTTCTCTACGTAGGTCAAGTCTTCGCGAACTTCAATTTGCTCTGAATCGGCCTGCTCGGACGGCACTCGAAGACATTTCTTGAGTTGCGACACATGGAACACATCATGCACATTGCCCAATGAGGCGGGCAGCTCCAACTGGTAAGCGACTTCTCCGCGTCGAGCAATGATGCGGAAAGGACCCACGAACCGAGGGGCGAGCTTCCCTTTCGCTTGAAACCTGTGCACACCCCGCAATGGCGTTACCCGGAGATACACAAAGTCATCCACTGCGAATTCCAGATCACGACGTCGGTTGTCTGCATAACTCTTCTGCCGAGACTGTGCCACCTTTAGGTTTTCCCGAATGGTCCTGACTTTAGCTTCCGCTTCTCTCAGGATATCGGTCCCAAATACTTGGCTTTCCCCGACTTGGTCCCACAATAATGGTGTCCTGCATTTACGGCCATACAACGCTTCGTATGGGGCCATCTGTATGCTGGCTTGATAGCTGTTATTGTAGGAGAACTCGGCGTAAGGGAGACTCTTATCCCATGTCTTCCCGAAATCTAGGACACATGCGCGAAGCATATCTTCGAGGATCTGGTTCAGACGCTCGGTCTGCCCATCTGTCTGCGGGTGATACGCGGTGCTGAAATTTAATCGGGTTCCCAATTCTTCTTGGAGTTTCTTCCAGAAGTGAGAGGTGAACTGGCTTCCCCGATCTGATACAATCTTCTTGGGGACGCCATGCAAACTTACGATTCTAGCGAAGTAGAGTTCAGCTAGTTTGTTCCCTCCATAGGTGGTCTTGACTGGAATGAATCGTGCTACCTTGGTTAGCCGATCCACAACCACCCATATAGAATCATATCCGCCTTGGGTTTTTGGAAGTCCGGTGATGAAATCCATCCCAATTTCATCCCATTTCCATTCTGGTACTTGCAGTGGTTGGAGGAGTCCGGCCGGTCGTTGGTGTTCTGCTTTGACACGCTGGCACACATCGCAAAGGGCCACGAACTCTGCAATTTCCCGCTTCATACTAACCCACCAGTATTTTTCTTTCAAGTCCAAGTACATCTTCGTGCTGCCAGGATGGATGGAATAGGGGCTTTCATGGGCTTCCTGAAGTATCAACTGTTTGAGTTCCCTGACGTCGGGAACGCATACCCGATTCCCATTCCAAAGAGTTCCGTGTTCATCCTCGGTGAAACCAGCGGCTTTACCCTGTTTCATATTCTTGAGGAGCCCATGCATATCAGGATCATTCTTCTGAGCCTCGCGGATTTGATCGAGCAAGGTGGGTTTGGCTTCCAGCGTAGCCAAGAATCCACGACTAACTATGCTTAGGTTCAGGGCTTCCAACTGTTGAGTAAGTTCCGGTGGAATGCCACGGACACTAAGAGTGTTGCAATGGCTTTTTCGACTTAGAGCGTCGGCGACCACGTTGGCCTTGCCAGGATGATAGTGAATTCCCACATCATAGTCCTTGATGAGTTCTAACCATCTCCTTTGCCGAAGATTCAGATCCGACTGAGTGAAGATGTATTTCAAACTCTTATGATCAGTATATATTTCACAACGATTCCCAATGAGATAGTGCCGCCAGATCTTTAGAGCATGAACCACAGCGGCCAGTTCCAAATCATGGGTAGGGTAATTGCCCTCATGAGGCCGTAGCTGACGTGAGGCATAGGCTACCACATGACCTTCCTGCATTAATACGCAACCCAATCCTTGGCGCGAAGCGTCACAGTACACCAGGAAATCCTTGCGAGTATCCGGTAGGATTAACACTGGCGAGGAAACCAGTTTTTCTTTGAGAGTTTGGAAGGCCTTCTCACACTGCGGACTCCACACAAATTTTTCTTCTTTCTTCAACAACTGTGTCATGGGTCGAGCGATTTTGGAGAAGTTCTCGATGAATCTTCGGTAATATCCTGCCAAACCCAAAAAACTACGGACTTGAGTGACCGTCTTGGGTTGCTTCCAATCGGTGACGGCGGTCACCGTTTCAGGATCCACAGCAACTCCTTTTGCAGATATCACGTGCCCTAAGAACTTGACTTCGGACAACCAGAACTCACACTTGCTAAGCTTGGCATACAATTGGTGTTCTCGAAGCTTTCCCAACACTAAACGGAGATGCTGCTGATGGTCTTCCTCTGATTGCGAGTACACTAGGATATCGTCAATGAAAACCACCACGAACTTGTCCAAGTATTCCATGAACACTTTATTCATTAAGTTCATGAAGAAGGCAGGAGCATTGGTCAGACCAAACGACATCACCGTGAATTCGTACAATCCGTATCGCGTGGTGAACGCGGTCTTCGGGATATCTTCTTCACGAATACGCAATTGGTGATATCCAGAACGAAGATCAATCTTGGAGAATATAGAGGCACCTTTAAGCTGATCGAACAGATCATCGATCCGGGGAAGAGGGTACTTGTTTTTGATAGTGACTTCATTGAGGGCTCTGTAGTCAACGCACATCCTCTTTGTCTTGTCCTTCTTCTCCACAAAAATCACAGGTGCACCCCAGGGGGAAGTGCTCGGCCGTATATACCCCTTTTCCTTCAGCTCTTCTAATTGCTTCTTAACTTCGGCAAGTTCATTTGCTGCCATGCGATAGGGTCGTTTGAACAGAGGAGTTGTTCCTGGAGCAAGATCTATCCGGAACTCGATCTCCCGTTTGGGCGGCATACCGGGTAATTCTTCAGGAAATACATCACCGAATTCACTGGCGATGGGGATTTCTGACAGTCCTATCTGATGAAGTTCTGAACTGCCCACAGAGGTTGGGGGTGCGAAGAACACAACTGGTTGTTCCGGCCCTCGGTACAGAGTGACAGTGCGCCTTGCGCAATCCACTACGCCTTGGAATTGGGCCAACCAATTCATTCCAAGGATCACGTCCAAGTTCTTGGTGTCTAGCAGAATCAGATCCGAGGGAAAAGGAATTCCCTAGATTTCGATAGGAACGGCCGGGCTATAATACTTTGCTGTCATATCCCCTCCAGGGGTGGTGATGATCAGAGGGTTCCTAAGCCGTTCTACCCCCAGTTGATTTCTTCCCACGAAAGCCACAGATATGAACGAGTGGGAAGCTCCAGAATCGAACAAAATAGTAGCAGGGATGGAATGAATGAGGAACGTACCAACAATGACGTCCGGAGTCGCCAGCACATCCTCGGCGGTCACGTGGTTCACACGACCCCGAGCGACGTCCTTACCACCGTTGTTGGGGCGGGGAGGCGCTTGGCCTTGCTGGCGCCGAGGCTTCGGGCATTTGTCCGCATAGTGACCGGGCTCGAAGCAGTTGAAGCACAGACGCTGCTGTCCTTGAGCGTCTCTGCGACCTTGGCCAGGCTGCACAGCTGGCGCAGGAGGACGGGGTGCACGGGTCCCTTGCTGGCTCTGCTGCTGTTGCGGCTGCGGGACGCGCACCACGAATTGAGGTCGGGGCGCGGGTCGAGGTGGCTGCTGCTGCTGCTGCTGCTGCGAGGAGGATCCCCCTGGATAGGGATTGGTGTAGCGGATCCTTTGGTTAGCCCCTTGTTGGTTGCGGAAGTTCGCCAAGCGACGCTTGTGCGACTCCAATTCCTTGTGCTTGGCTTCCAAGCGGATGCTCTTGTCCACCAAACGCTGGAAATCCGGATAATCCCCGGAGACCAGTCGCACCGATAGCTCAGGATCCATTCCTGCCAAGAACTTCTCCTGTTTCTCCTCATCTTCCCGAACATCCTCCGGGGCGTACCGGGCCAGGTTGTTAAACTCATGCAAATACTCCATTACGGAGCGATTGCCTTGCTTCAACTCCCGGAATTCCCTTTTCTTAAGGGCCATGACTCCGGCAGGCACATGGGTCCTCCGGAAAGCGGCGGTGAAGCGGGCCCAGGTAATAGGCTGCCCCTCGGGCTGCGTAGCCTGGAAATGGTCCCACCAGAGAGATGCGGGACCCTGCAGTTGGTGGGCGGCGAAGATGACTTTCTCCTCGTCGCTGCATTGCACAGTATCTAACTTTTTTCCCACGGCATGCAACCAATCCAAGGCATCCACGGGGTTATTAGAGCTAGAGAAGGTAGGCGGGCGGATGCGGAGAAACTCGGCGAGCTTAGAATGCTGCGGGGGTGGTGGTGGAGGTGGAGCGTTAGGCTGTGGTGGATTCTGGACGTGGTGGAGGAAGGCGGCCATCATGTTGGCCTGCTGAGCGAGGATTTGGGTTAGGATGGCGTTGGTGTCAGGTGGCGGTGGAGGAGGGGGAGGTGGAGGTGGTCCGCCTTGGATGTTGGGGTGGCTACCTTCGGGTTGGTTGCCTTCACCGGTAGCAGCAGTCCTCCTGGTGGTCACCATCTGAAAACCCCACAAAGAACCAGCAAACAGAGAGAGCTGACTATTAAAACTAACCACCCACGACTACCAGAATTATTGAACTTATTACTGATATAAATTGGGTTCATTAAGGTTCAAGTTGCTTAAGCAAATAAAATAAAGTCAGGCTCCAACACAGTTATACCACACACCGGCATAACCATGTCCCACACGACTCCAAGAAGACAAACGAAAAGAACACACGCGCAAGCCTACTAACTGCTCGTCTACTTCTGCGACGGGCCAGGGCGGAAGGTGAGCAGCAGCGCATCCTCCGTGCTACCAACGCCGGAGGTCTCCCCCTCCTGAGGAACCACGGGCGCGGCACGAGGGGTCTCCACAAAGCTGGTCCACGCCAGGGACTGACGAACCAGCGCAGGCCTGGAGGTGCTCTTGCGGGCGGTGATCTTCTGGCTGCGGCAGACGCGGCGGAGCGTGGGACGGCTGATCTCCCCCTGGGCGACCTTGAGCTGACGAAGCTGCTCCTCTAGTGCGTCGAGGTCCTTCTTCAGCTGCAGGTTCTCCTGACGCAGCTCCAGGATCTTCAGGTTGCTCTCGACCATCCCACGGCGCACCATGTGATGACAGTCGATGCGGGCCGTGTCGTACGCCTCCACCATGCGCGCCAGGTGCGTGATGGTGGCGTCATCCTCCGAGCTAGCATCTCGGAAGGTGGCGTAGTGGCGGGCTCCCCCGCGACGAGGGTGGTAGCGGTAGGGCGAGTGCTGCAACTCGTCCGGGTAGCGCTGGTGCAGAGTGCCGATGGCGAGGAGTGCGGCGTTCTGGCAGGCGGCGGGGAAAGAATCTCCTCCCGCGGTGACTGACAGCGAAGTCCTCTCAGGAGAGCCAGTGAGGATCACTGCAGTGACCTCCCAAGCAGCGTTGGGCTCTGCATCGTCACCCTCCTGCTCCGGAAGCGGCCTGCCTTGGTAATCCACTCCATGCGGATATCCCAGGGCAACGCACATGCCCCGCAGCTCCAGAACAAAGCCAGTCATATCCAGACCACGACGGGTGACGCTGCCGGCCATCTACAAGCAAGAACAAAAAGAGAGAAAATATTTTAGAGATCAGCTTTTAGATGATAAATGAAGCAGCAAGACAGAGAGAGACTAAAGGATTTTCGCAAATAAGAGAGGATTTACATTCCGAAAATATTGCTAAGGCTTGGGATCTAAGGCTCGTCCTAGGGTCAAGGAGGCTCTGATACCAACTTGTCACGACCGGAATTAACCCAACAGGTATTCCTTACGTGCGTGCATTAATCCTTGTCCCAGGAGGCAAGGTACACCAATAGTTGATACAATTCAGAGTTTAACAAGCGGAAGCGTAAATAGTTAATTATTACATGGGCAGCGACGGCCCAGCACACTCAAAAACAACGAGAAACAGCGGAAGACTAGGGCGACGACCACAGGCGCTTGACGGCAGGCACGAGCTAGACACCGAAACCTTCATCATCCAGAGGCTCCTCTTCTGGGGTTGGGAAAAATTGAGCAAGACTGAGTACAACCACCGTACTCAACAAGACACATCCACAAGTGCAGCATAAATGCAAAGGAGTACAATGGAATTGTAGTATAGGGGTTAGGTTTTGCAGTAAACAGCATTTAAAAGTCACTTAGTTGCCCGAAGCTATTTTGTAAACACGATCCTAGAGCTACACAGTATTATTAATCAAGGCCGTGAACCCACACGAACCTGCCTTAACCCAAGGCCTACGATGATTCAGACCGAACTGGCAACCCGACCCTGGATCCCAGCTCGTCCCTAGCCAACCCAGGCCAACCATTCCATATTTTAGTCGTTAAATAGGTTTTAAGAATTAAAACACTAACTTGGGTACATTGCTAGGCTTGCCCATAACCGAGGGCGCGGCTATTCGAATAGATTATACTCTGATCAGAGGCGTACATCTTTACCCACAAGACACATCTTCCTCACGCGTCACCACGTGCCACATACCACCACGGTATACAGGCGGAAGACATGACATAGTTCCCAACCCATCCTAGCCATAGACAAGAGTACCGACCCAACTCACCTACGGCCGGAACAACCGGGACAGGCAGGCAAGACTGAGCCCCTAGCAGCAGGACACCGGCCCTGTGCCATGACATCTCGACTACCGAGCCGCAGCTCGTGTAGCCTTCATTTGCCCTGGAGATGTCCATCGATCCCCGACTTCGTCCATCTCCATCCGTGTACTTTTGTTTATAACCAGACTGAGCCACAAACTAAGCCTTACCCATTAGACATGTGGAAGTACGGTAGTGCTTTGCAACAGAGGCCCGAAGACCGGTCCTTAAATGGCCGAGGTGCTACTATCAAAACCATGCACCCCGAGCCCAGCCTAAAACCATTTTTGGGGGTTTTGAATAGAGGAGGAGGTGTGCATCCAAGTCCACAATAGTCCAACCATTCCAATATGTCTAGGTGATATGAATATTCCCAAAGTCTAGAGTTATAAAACCACCTAATGTTGCCTAATTAATCAGCGAAGCATCTACCTAAATTCTTGCTAGTGGAACCATGAATAGAGTGCCCACTAGTCGGGGTTTTGTTTACTCTAGGGTGAACAAGGTAATAATAACAATAACAATAATAATAGGGTCATAGCAAAGATAAATAGGCATGGCTAAATAAAACAGTGATAACGCGGGAATTTAAATAAAGCGATAATGCAATAATTTAAATCAAATTAATTTCACAAAGTGGGATACAATATGTTCAATGAATGATGTGACTTGCCTTGCTCGCTTTCCCAAGCTTCTTCAACTTCCACGAAGAGCGGATCTTCCGAAGCTGCAGCGTCTACACGACCAACGGAAAAGAAAAATGGCTTTTACTCTAATAAACTCCATATAACAAGCAGTAACAAAGCACAAAAATGGGTTCTTGACTTCTTAAGGAAAAATTAGAGACTTGAACGGTCCAATTCCGAGTTCAAATGGCCAAGTTATAGCCATTTGAAGTTTATATGCTCTTTATGTGAATATTTGCGAATTTCTTCATTTAAATTTTAATTAAAAATCGGATTTATTGCGTCAGCCGAGGGAGGGAGTGCGCGGACCGGGTCCACGGGAGTGGGGCCCACGCGGCAGCCCCACGGTCCACGGTGGACCGGGTGCACGCGACTCACCCCGGCCGGCGCCGTGGGCCCCACGCGTCAGCCGCTCCCAAAGGCGCGGGCGGCTGACGGCCGGGCCCCACACGGCAGCCGCTGCGGCGCGCCCGAAGGCGGCCACACCGGCGCGGCCGGCGGGAGGCGGCGCGCCCGCACCCCTATGGTCGCCGGCGGCGACCATAGGCACGGCGGAGCGGCTGCCGAGAGAGAGAGAGAGACGGGGGAAAGGGTGCGGCGGTCCTCGGCTCACCCCGGGTCGTCGGCGACGGCGGAAACGGCGACCGATGCGGATGAAAGCGGCGGCGCGGCTCGGATCGACGAGGACGACGGGGCTACGGCGGTCGGCGAGCGGAACGGAGGGGTGGACGAGATCGGCGAGGTCGCGGCGAAGCCGAATGTGGACCCCCGTTTTTATAACAGGAATCGATCGTGTAGACAGTACCATTTCCCTGGATCAAGTAGTCTGGTACACACGAATTCATAGCTAGAATACCGAGTACTCATACACGAATGTCTTAGGACGAGTTATTACATCAAAGCCCGCAGGCATTGTCTTAAATCATCGGACCGAATGGTCCGGAATACATTCAAAAGCAGAATATGTAAGGCAGCGGAAAATGGAGGCAGCGGCACGCCATTGCCACAGGCAACGACCGTATCTAAGACCTATTGGACCCCATCGTCTTCATCTCCCTCCTGATAATAGGCATAGGGATCTTCTGACGCTTCATCTCCAGTCTCTGATTGAATTTATATATAGCAAGGGTGAGTACCAACCGTACTCAACAAGTCACCACAACAACAATGCAAATGACAGGGATATTTGAAGGATTGTTATGGTTCTTTTGCGTAAAGCAAGTTTTGTAATTCTTTTCACAACCCTAAGACCTAGCACAGACTGATCAAGTTTTAATACCAGTATTCATATTAGACAATGACGGTTCTGTCCACCATCCATTGTGATCCCAAGGATGGCTTCCCGCCATTGAGTCGTCATGGTTTTCTGAGGACGTCCACATTCCCTACTCTCAGGAAGTGGCTCCAACAGCATATAAATCATCATGCAATATCCCAACCCACACAAGTTAAGAATTCAGAGTCTAGCCAAGTGTAATACACGTCCCGGTGCTCAATAACCGCGAGCACGGCTATTCGAATAGATCTGGTTTACTCACACTGCAGTGGATGTACACTTTACCCGCACTCCGCGACTGCCCAACACATGAGCCTCGTCCCAACACATGAGACGCGTCACGGCAAAGCTTTTCGATAACCTCGCATTGGCAGTACCCGCTCCATGAACTTTACATCCTCATGCACTCTAGTCGTACGCGGTTTCTAGCAGTGTGAGGAGTTCTGGCGCACCCGGGAAAGAAGAACTCACACATGCATTAAGTTAATTAGGTTTAAATTCTCACATGGCAGTCCTACCGATGGCGACACCACTGTAGACACCCGCCTCGCGGTTCTACCAATGGCTGCCCCACCGTAGAGCCCCTGCCTCACACATCAAGAAACCACTATGCATGGATACTGCCTCTGCTCAGCTATCTATTCCGCTAGGTCTATACCCATACGAGAAGTGCGGTTGTACGGGGGTCGTTTCATGCTTAACTTCATGGCTCGGTCCTTAATTGACCGGGGACGGTACTAGCCTTTTCCGGATACCACCCAAATCCTCCGTCCGCCCCAGTCGAAAACATTTGTTTGACTTTATTTCTCTTTTCACAAATCATGTCATCAACATCATGGCACTGTGGCGCTCATGCCTCCACATGCCGTTTCTCAATTACCTTCCCAAAGGTAATTGCCCAAGCATATAGCATTTGATAAATATGAGTATGCACAATTCTAGAGTAGCATGGCTAAGCACTTGTCATAATTGACTAGGGTCTCATACGTAAAAGTGGTTACAAAGGAATTAATAGGCAAACAATCATCAAGGCATGGCATAATCACAAGTGGGATGTATATTATTGCATGCAATTTTATTTGTAAACAAAATAATTTCGCAATTTGGGATCAACATGTTCAAGGGATAGTGATGACTTGCCTTGCTCAAGGTCTTGCGGGTCTTGGCCTTCACCTGGATCTGCAACTCCTTCGGGTTCTATAGTTACGTGCGAAAATTGATTTGAATTCGGTTAGAATTCAAATAAAAATCCAAATAAATCCAAATAGAAGTCGAATGCGAAAATCGATTCCCTTATTAACTTTACTAATCACGAATTAGGGCCAACCCAATTTCAATCTATATATATCTTAAATCATTTTTACGGTGCAAATATTTTGTTATTATAAGTTTTTAATTTAATCTACCCCGAGCATCGTATTCAAATAACAGATTTATATTGCGAGCTAAACATCGGATGGAATCCAAATATTAAACGATTTAATTTGGTCTATGCCTAAACGATTAATTATAATACACGGCTAAAATCCCTATTAATTAAATCCGAACTCCCATCGTGAATCAATTACTTATAGAAATTATCCCTAAATAACCTATAGAAATCTATAAGAATTCATCTAATTGTTTTAGGCATTTAATTTATATCTAAATTATCACCGCGAATCGATTTCTTATTAAAATTACCAAGGATAATCTATATTTAAATTTTGCAATTCTACGATTAATATTAATCTATAATTAGATTCTAATTTATTTTAAATTTTCTAAACCTCCCAAATTTCTCTCCATTACTTATTTATTTATTTTTTTTCTTTTTCTTTCCTTTTTCTTTTCTCTCATTTTCTTTTTCTCTCCCTCTCTCTCTCTTCTCTGTTTTTCTTTTTCTTTTCTCTCTCTCTCTCTCTTTCTTTTTCCCTCTCTCTCTCTCTTCCTTTTCCTCTCTCTCTCTCTCTCTTTCTTTTCCCTCTCTCTCTCTCTCTTCTCTCCCTCCCGGCTCTTTCCTCCCTCTTTCTTTCTTCTCTTCTCTTCTTCTCTCTCGGCTCGGCCCCGATCTTCCTCTCTCACTCGGCTCTCTCCCTCCCCGGCGGCGACGGCGATGGACGCAAGGGGATGGCGGCGGCTTACCGACGGCGGCGGCGGCGCAAGGCGGCGATGCACGGCGGGCTGCCTTGAGGCGACGGCGCGGCGGCTTCGATGGTGGCGGCGCGGTGGCACGACGACGGCGCGGTGGAGAAGGAGGAGAGGGGAAGGAGACGGATGGGGATGGGTGTGGGGTGGAGGAGAAGGGGAGGCCGGGGTTTTATAGGGCGCGGGAGAGGGAGAAATGGAGAGGAGCGGCGGCGGTTTTAATGGCGACGTGCGGCGTGCGGGCGCGCGGCGCGGCGGCATGGGGGACAGGGCGACGCGCGGGACGCGCGGGCGATGCGGCGGCAAAGGGGAGGGGCAGCACGACGTGTGGGATGGGCGCGCGGCGCGCGGGGTTCGAGATGGGCAGGGCGACGTGCGGGGCGACGATGGGACGGGGAGGCGGTGCGGCACGAGGGGAGGCAAGGCAGCGCAGCGCGCGGGACGGGCGGCGATGTGGGGCTCGAGGTGACGACGATGCGTGCGGCGCGGCAACGGGACGCGCGGTTGGCGCGGGCTCAGGACGATGGCGACGCGGGTCCGGGGCGACAGCGGCCCGTGCGGCGCGGCGGCGGCGGTGCGGCGTGATGATGGCGACGGCGATGGGATGGGGAGGCGAAGCGGCATGGGGCGACGACGACGTGTGCGGCGGCGTGACGGGGAGGCCGAGCGACGTGTGGGGGGGGCGGAATCGTGGCGACGAGACGACGAGACGACGAGACGACGGGACGGGGCGGCGCGGCATGTGGGGGGGGAAGACCGAGCGGCGCGCGGGACGGCGGCGGTGCGGGGCTCGACGCGCGGCGCGCGGGGAGGCGAAGCGGCACAGCGACGCGTGCGGCACGGCGACGATGGCGCGGCGGCTTAGGGCTGGGGCGGCGCGAGACTCGGCGCGCGGCGCGCGAGATGGGCGTACGGGGCGACGGCAGAGGAGGGGGCCGGTTTAGGGGACCCCGTCGAACACCTTAAGGGCAATGAACAGTGCCATTTTCTATTTTTCCCGATTTCAGCCCATTTTCTATTTAAATTTAATTTTGCAATTTATAAATGTTGTAAATTTGATTTTTATTCATTATGTGTGTTGTTCCAATTATTGTATTCACCCTAAATTAATTTTACTCATATTTCATTTGTATTATTTGTTTGAATCATTAATTAGGGTTAATCCTTATTTCCTCGCGTTTAAATTTAATTGATAAAATGTGTTTGCATTAACATTTTATTTATTTCTACCCACACTAAAACTTTATTTTAAATTATATATATAGCTTGCCAATTTATTTTTAGGATGATAAGTAATTAACTATTCCCCACACTCAATTAGTGAACATCAACATCGAATCAAATAAAATAAGCGAATAAAATCGGCATGATGCAATTTATTTTGAAAAGTTTTTGAAAATCCGTATTTTTAGAGTTTCGTTTTCTATTGGTCGAATTTTCAGGATGTTACAAACCTACCCCCCTTAAATAAATCTCGTCCCGAGATTTCTTACCGGTTCTCGAACAGATACGGGTATTCCGTCTTCAGGAACTCTTCGCTTTCCCAAGTGGCTTCATCCTCAGTGTGATTACTCCATTGTACCTTGTACATGCGCCACGTTTTGGTTCTAGTTCCCTTTTCTGCTTCATCCAATATCCGGATCGGGTGTTCTCGATACGTGAGATCGTTGCTAATGTGAATCTCCTCCAGCGGAGCTTGTTCTTCCGGCACTCGTAAGCATTTCTTTAATTGTGACACATGGAAGACTGGGTGTACATCGGCGATAATTTCGGGTAGCTGTAGCTGATAGGCAACTTCTCCTCGTCTAGCGAGGATTTGAAAAGGTCCCACATATCTTGGCGCTAGTTTTCCTTTAACCTTAAACCTTTTCGTTCCCCTCATTGGTGAAACCTTTAAATAAACGTAATCTCCTTCCCTAAATTCTAGGTTTCTCCTTCGGGTGTCCGCGTAGCTCTTTTGCCGTGACTGTGCCACTTTTAAACGGTCCCGAATCAGACGAACCTTCTCTTCGGCTTCTTTGATAATGTCCGGTCCAAATACTGCACGTTCTCCTGTCTCGGACCACATCAGCGGGGTTCGACACCGTCGACCAAACAATGCTTCGTTGGGCGACATTTTCAGGCTTGCTTGAAAGCTGTTGTTGTAGGAGAATTCGGCATAGGGCAAACATCTCTCCCAGTCTTTGCTAAAATCCAATGCACAAGCTCTCAACATGTCTTCCAGGATCTGGTTGGTTCTCTCTGTCTGGCCATCTGTCTGTGGGTGATAAGCTGTGCTGAACGCAAGGTAACTCCCTAGGGCTTCATGTACTTTTTCCCAGAAATGAGAGGTAAACTGGGTGCCTCGATCAGATATAATTCTCTTAGGTATACCATGAAGACATACTATCCTGGTCATATATAACTCGGCTAGCTTGGCACTACTATAATTTGTCTTAACGGGAATAAATCTTGCCGTCTTGGTGAGTCGATCCACAATCACCCAGATGGAATCATATCCGGTTGCAGTCTTGGGCAATCCAACAATAAAATCCATACCTATCTCATCCCATTTCCATTCGGGGATCCTAAGGGGTTGCAGCAAGCCTGCCGGTCTCTGGTGCTCAGCCTTTACCTTCTGACAAACGTCACAGAGCGCTACGTACTCTGCCACATCTCTCTTCATGTTGGGCCACCAGTATCCTTCCTTCAGATCCTGGTACATCTTGGTACTTCCGGGGTGCAATGAATATGCTGATTCGTGAGCTTCGTTTAGGATTAATCCTCTCAGTCCACCCTGTTCAGGTACGTAAATCCTCTTTTTGTACCATACGACATCCTTCTCGTCGGTTGAAAATTCCTTTGCAAAGCCTGCAGCTAGACGTTCCTTCACCTCTCGGATTTCCTGGTTGTCCTTCTGGGCCTCTTCAATTTGGGCCCTCAAAAGAGGTTGAATGTCCAAGGTGTTTATCTGTCCATGAGGTACTATACGTAGGTTTAGCTGAGCCATTTCCTCCTTAAGCTCAGGGGCCATTTCTTCCGCCTCAAGATGATTGCAGTGGCTCTTCCGACTCAACGCGTCAGCCACAACGTTTGCCTTGCCAGGGTGATAGTGAACCTCCAAGTCATAGTCCTTGATTAACTCCAACCACCGTCTTTGCCTCAAGTTGAGGTCTGACTGGGTAAAGATATACTTCAAACTCTTGTGGTCGGTGTAGATATCACAGTGGTTTCCTATCAGATAATGTCTCCAAATCTTCAGCGCATGAACCACAGCCGCAAGTTCTAGGTCATGGGTGGGGTAGTTTTCTTCGTGTGGTCGCAATTGTCGCGACGCATAGGCCACAACCTTTCCGTCCTGCATTAGTACTCCTCCTAGTCCTTGCCTCGATGCATCACAATAGATGACAAAGTCTTTCCTGATGTCAGGAAGAACTAAAATAGGTGCCGAGGTTAGCTTTTCCTTGAGCTGCTCAAAGCTTTTCTGACACTGTTCTGACCACGCAAACTTCTTTTCTTTCTTGAGTAGCTGTGTCATTGGCCGGGCTATCTTAGAGAATCCTTCAATGAACCTCCGGTAGTATCCGGCCAAGCCTAGAAAACTCCGAATTTCCGTCACAGATTTGGGTTCCTTCCATTCCGTAACGGCCTCCACTTTAGCAGGGTCCACTGCTACTCCGCCGGCTGAGATCACGTGGCCTAGAAAAGCGACCTCCTTCAACCAGAATTCACACTTGCTAAACTTTGCATATAATTTATGCTTCCGAAGTTTCTCGAGTACCAAACGCAAGTGCTCAGCATGTTCTTCTTCGTCTTTGGAGTAGATCAATATATCATCGATGAATACTACCACGAATTTGTCCAGGTAATCCATGAACACCTTGTTCATGAGGTTCATAAAGTATGCTGGGGCGTTGGTTAAACCAAACGACATCACTGTAAATTCATACAACCCATAGCGTGTTGAGAACGTTGTTTTGGGTATATCCCCAGTCCTAATTTTCAATTGATGGTATCCTGATCGAAGATCAATCTTGGAGAACACCTTTGCTCCTTTGAGCTGATCAAAAAGATCATCGATCCGTGGTAGTGGATACTTGTTCTTAATAGTGACTTCGTTCAGTGAACGATAGTCTACACACATCCTCATGGTACCATCTTTCTTTTTGACGAACAGCACTGGGGCTCCCCAAGGTGATGAACTGGGGCGTACGAATCCCTTTTCTTGTAACTCTCTGATTTGCTTTTTAAGCTCCTCTAACTCATTGACTGGCATCCGATAAGGTCTCTTGGATATGGGAGCAGTTCCGGGTATCAGATCAATAATGAACTCTATATCACGATCTGGTGGCATTCCAGGTAAATCTTCTGGAAACACATCAGCAAATCGTTGCACTATAGGCATTCCTTTCAAAGGTAGCATGGTAAATATGCCTCCGGCACGTTCGGTTAGTCTAGGATCTTGATCCATGGTTGCTTGCATGTCCGACCCCCGAGGTGTGGTCAGGGTAACTTCCCTACGTCTGCAGTCGATTACCCCTCTGTTCTTTGTTAACCAATCCATTCCCAATATAACATCCAGGGTCTGGGGTATCAAAACCATAAGGTTGGAGGGAAACACCACATCCCTAAGACGGACAGGTACATCTATGCAAGCATGACTCACAGTTATCTCGCCCCCACGTGAGTGGACTATCATGGGTTTTCTAAGTCTTACTGGAGTTAAGTTGTGTTTTTGACTAGCCTTCAAAGATATGAATGAATGCGATGCGCCAGAATCGAAAAGGACTTTAACTGGGGTGGAATTGATAGAGAACATACCCATAAGTACGCCCTGATCTTCCTGGGCCTCTTCAGCTCGGACATGGTTCACTTGTCCGCGCCCGAATCCTGTAGCGGTCCTGTTCGTTTGTGGAGTCCTGAACAGGCCTCGTCCGACAGCAGGGGCAGGGGTCCCACGAACAGTGATCGCATTGGCGCCAGTGCGGACAGGAGTCTTGTGTGGATGAGGGCAATTGTTGGCGTAGTGCCCATACTCTCCGCAATTGAAGCAGTCCACATGCCTCCTGGTTCCAGGGGCAGCCAGAGTTGGTGCAGGGGTGCGGTTCTGAATCGCAACTGGCCTGTTGAAGTTGCTAGGTGCAGCAGGGCGGTTGGTGGCCACAATAGGGGGCTTCCACCCAGACGAAGTGGCTCCCTTGAATCGCTGAGGCACTCCCTGAGGTGTGCGATTCATGGCAAGTCTCCTCTTGCGATTGTTCTCTACAGTCTTCTGATCATTTTCCAGCCTAACAACTTTGTTGATCAGGCTCTGGAAGCTCTGATGGTCTTGCCCGATCATGGGTCCACGCAGCTCATCATTCAGCCCTTCTATGAACTTGTCGATCTTTTCTTCTTCATCGACAAGGTCTCCGACTGCATAGCGGGCCAACTGAGTGAATCGGTTCAGATATTCCTGCACCGTCGTGTTTCCTTGCCGCAGCCTTCTGAACTCGTTCTTCTTCATACGCATCACCGCAGCAGGCACGAAGTTCTCGCGGAATGCTGCAGTGAACTCTTCCCAGGTGGGTTCTCCAGCATCCTCTTCCCGAGCTTCCTTGTAGGTATCCCACCAATCACCAGCGGGTCCCTCTAGTTGGTTTACCGCGAAGATCACCTTGTCGGCTTCGCGTACCCGGACAAGGGTCAGTTTCTTCTCGATGATTCGCAGCCAATCTTCCGCCTCCATGGGCTCGTCTGCTGTTGCGAACGTGGGTGGCTTGGTCCTCATGAATTCTCCAAAGCTTGATCCTCCGCGGTTGCCTTGGTTGTTTGCGATGGCTTGTAGGAGCTGGGTTTGAGTGGCCATGACTCCGGCCAGGGTGGTTAGGTCAGGTGTCGAAGGTTCTTCATTGCTGGTTGATGCCCTACGTCGGCTTGCCATCTGTGTAGGCCGATTAAGTAAGTATCCTAATTTTCTAACTAGTTCTTATGGTTTTATCCCATTAAGGGAGTTGTTTTGGTGTGAACTTTGTTTTGCAAGCTTGGTGGAATAAACTCATTTTCAATACAACAACAACAATATCATAAATAACATCATAGAGTTCCACAAACAGTACATAAATCATGATGCAAGTGACTGCATACATACGCAGTCCAAATAAAGTTCATCCAACAAATACATCAAACTAACTATCGAACTACTCGTCAATCTAGGTAAGGGGGTAGGGGTGTGTCTCGCATACAATCCAAAAAGAACCATCTGTGCGAGATCGAAGCTGCAGTCATCCTCCGGTCTAGTCGTCCAACCATCCGCAGGATCCTGGGGCAGGTAGAGGGTGGTCGCTGGCACGGGCGAACCTGAGTCCCCACGGCTCGGAAGTAGTGGCCTCCGCGTCAGGCTTGGGCTTCTTGCCTGGAGGTCGTGTGCTCTTGCGAGCAGTGCTGAGGGTGCGAGGGCCTCCGAGGAAGGTGATGCGGGGAACAGGGATCTCATCCTCTGAAGAATCAGTGGTGTCTGACTCGACGTCGGTCCCCTCTGACTCGGAACTGACCTGGATCGGGGTCTCCAAACTGGAACCCAGCTGCGGAGAAGGTACAGGGATCTGTGGTGTGTGCACAATCTCCGGGGCAGGTGGCGGTGTCACTGTCGGGTCCTCCAGGTAAGGTGCTGACTCAGTAGCCAGCATGCCAGCCTCTCCCAAAAGAGCGTGGAAGGCTGGTGGGTATGGCGGAGTGAGGAAGAAGTAGCGGTCACGCCCTACCGCTGTGGAAGTAGAAGCTCCGGTGGTGCTGGTCGTGGCTGCTCGAAGCTGCGCCTCCAGCTGACTGACGTGCTCCTGACTCTCCCTCAGCTGCTCCTCAAGGGTATCCACCATTCCGCGGCGCTCGTTGTACTGATCGGACAACTGCTGGAACTGGTCGCCGTGGGTCTGGAGCTGTGCCTTCAGTGAGTCTATCTCACTGCCCCAAGTCTGGTGCTCCTCCTCCAGCTGAAGCTGCTGCGCTGTGAGGTCCGTCACCTCAGTCTCTAACTCTCCCACACGCCTCTGCTGGTCGTCGATCTCCAACAGAGCCTCCTCGTAAAAGTCGTCTGCTGCCTCAGCCCATCGTGACAGTCGGGTCACTATCGGGTTGTAGCAGCAAGGCGTGTCCTGAACTGTGCAGAGGGAGTTGCTCTCCTCTCGAAATGGGTGGTGAGCAAACTCAGTACTAACCAACTCAGCTCGGTGGATAGAGCTAAGTCGGAGGAAGGCCTCCCGTGCTGCATCCTGCATCGCGTTCTCTGGTAGGTCGCGACAGTATCGTGTCGAAAAGCTGTAGTCTAACTCCGGAGGAACTCGTGTGTGAACCTCGACCCGAGCCTCCCAAACAGATCCACACGGCCTCACTCGGTAGATCGGAGAGCTGGGGTATCGCAGACGTCTCATCAGCCGGTGTAGCTCGATGACGTAACCCTCCGAGCGGGGTACGCTCATCTCCCAAGCGGCGGGTGAATCCTGATCTGCCATCTAAATTTTAGGAAAAACCCAAAGTCAGCTAAGAGTAAAAACTTGTTTTGTAAAGAGGATAGTTAAGAGTAAGATGAAAATTGTACCGATTTTTGTAAACATAGCGTTTTTTTATTTTTGAAAGTATTACTAAGTGGGAATTTCTCCCTTGGCCAACTTAGAAAAGGGGTGGGGCACCTTTTGGTCTTTTCCTACAGTCGTATGGCTCTGATACCAGCTCTGTGGACCCCCGTTTTTATAACAGGAATCGATCGTGTAGACAGTACCATTTCCCTGGATCAAGTAGTCTGGTACACACGAATTCATAGCTAGAATACCGAGTACTCATACACGAATGTCTTAGGACGAGTTATTACATCAAAGCCCGCAGGCATTGTCTTAAATCATCGGACCGAATGGTCCGGAATACATTCAAAAGCAGAATAGGTAAGGCAGCGGAAAATGGAGGCAGCGGCACGCCATTGCCACAGGCAACGACCGTATCTAAGACCTATTGGACCCCATCGTCTTCATCTCCCTCCTGATAATAGGCATAGGGATCTTCTGACGCTTCATCTCCAGTCTCTGATTGAATTTGTATATAGCAAGGGTGAGTACCAACCGTACTCAACAAGTCACCACAACAACAATGCAAATGACAGGGATATTTGAAGGATTGTTATGGTTCTTTTGCGTAAAGCAAGTTTTGTAATTCTTTTCACAACCCTAAGACCTAGCACAGACTGATCAAGTTTTAATACCAGTATTCATATTAGACAATGACGGTTCTGTCCACCATCCATTGTGATCCCAAGGATGGCGTCCCGCCATTGAGTCGTCATGGTTTTCTGAGGACGTCCACATTCCCTACTCTCAGGAAGTGGCTCCAACAGCATATAAATCATCATGCAATATCCCAACCCACACAAGTTAAGAATTCAGAGTCTAGCCAAGTGTAATACACGTCCCGGTGCTCAATAACCGCGAGCACGGCTATTCGAATAGATCTGGTTTACTCACACTGCAGTGGATGTACACTTTACCCGCACTCCGCGACTGCCCAACACATGAGCCTCGTCCCAACACATGAGACGCGTCACGGCAAAGCTTTTCGATAACCTCGCATTGGCAGTACCCGCTCCATGAACTTTACATCCTCATGCACTCTAGTCGTACGCGGTTTCTAGCAGTGTGAGGAGTTCTGGCGCACCCGGGAAAGAAGAACTCACACATGCATTAAGTTAATTAGGTTTAAATTCTCACATGGCAGTCCTACCGATGGCGACACCACTGTAGACACCCGCCTCGCGGTTCTACCAATGGCTGCCCCACCGTAGAGCCCCTGCCTCACACATCAAGAAACCACTATGCATGGATACTGCCTCTGCTCAGCTATCTATTCCGCTAGGTCTATACCCATACGAGAAGTGCGGTTGTACGGGGGTCGTTTCATGCTTAACTTCATGGCTCGGTCCTTAATTGACCGGGGACGGTACTAGCCTTTTCCGGATACCACCCAAATCCTCCGTCCGCCCCAGTCGAAAACATTTGTTTGACTTTATTTCTCTTTTCACAAATCATGTCATCAACATCATGGCACTGCGGCGCTCATGCCTCCACATGCCGTTTCTCAATTACCTTCCCAAAGGTAATTGCCCAAGCATATAGCATTTGATAAATATGAGTATGCACAATTCTAGAGTAGCATGGCTAAGCACTTGTCATAATTGACTAGGGTCTCATACGTAAAAGTGGTTACAAAGGAATTAATAGGCAAACAATCATCAAGGCATGGCATAATCACAAGTGGGATGTATATTATTGCATGCAATTTTATTTGTAAACAAAATAATTTCGCAATTTGGGATCAACATGTTCAAGGGATAGTGATGACTTGCCTTGCTCAAGGTCTTGCGGGTCTTGGCCTTCACCTGGATCTGCAACTCCTTCGGGTTCTATAGTTACGTGCGAAAATTGATTTGAATTCGGTTAGAATTCAAATAAAAATCCAAATAAATCCAAATAGAAGTCGAATGCGAAAATCGATTCCCTTATTAACTTTACTAATCACGAATTAGGGCCAACCCAATTTCGATCTATATATATCTTAAATCATTTTTACGGTGCAAATATTTTGTTATTATAAGTTTTTAATTTAATCTACCCCGAGCATCGTATTCAAATAACAGATTTATATTGCGAGCTAAACATCGGATGGAATCCAAATATTAAACGATTTAATTTGGTCTATGCCTAAACGATTAATTATAATACACGGCTAAAATCCCTATTAATTAAATCCGAACTCCCATCGTGAATCAATTACTTATAGAAATTATCCCTAAATAACCTATAGAAATCTATAAGAATTCATCTAATTGTTTTAGGCATTTAATTTATATCTAAATTATCACCGCGAATCGATTTCTTATTAAAATTACCAAGGATAATCTATATTTAAATTTTGCAATTCTACGATTAATATTAATCTATAATTAGATTCTAATTTATTTTAAATTTTCTAAACCTCCCAAATTTCTCTCCATTACTTATTTATTTATTTTTTTCTTTTTCTTTCCTTTTTCTTTTCTCTCATTTTCTTTTTCTCTCCCTCTCTCTCTCTTCTCTGTTTTTCTTTTTCTTTTCTCTCTCTCTCTCTTTCTTTTTCCCTCTCTCTCTCTCTTCCTTTTCCTCTCTCTCTCTCTCTTTCTTTTTCCCTCTCTCTCTCTCTCTTCTCTCCCTCCCGGATCTTTCCTCCCTCTTTCTTTCTTCTCTTCTCTTCTTCTCTCTCGGCTCGGCCCCGATCTTCCTCTCTCACTCGGCTCTCTCCCTCCCCGGCGGCGACGGCGATGGACGCAAGGGGATGGCGGCGGCTTACCGACGGCGGCGGCGGCGCAAGGCGGCGATGCACGGCGGGCTGCCTTGAGGCGACGGCGCGGCGGCTTCGATGGTGGCGGCGCGGTGGCACGACGACGGCGCGGTGGAGAAGGAGGAGAGGGGAAGGAGACGGATGGGGATGGGTGTGGGGTGGAGGAGAAGGGGAGGCCGGGGTTTTATAGGGCGCGGGAGAGGGAGAAATGGAGAGGAGCGGCGGCGGTTTTAATGGCGACGTGCGGCGTGCGGGCGCGCGGCGCGGCGGCATGGGGGACAGGGCGACGCGCGGGACGCGCGGGCGATGCGGCGGCAAAGGGGAGGGGCAGCACGACGTGTGGGATGGGCGCGCGGCGCGCGGGGTTCGAGATGGGCAGGGCGACGTGCGGGGCGACGATGGGACGGGGAGGCGGTGCGGCACGAGGGGAGGCAAGGCAGCGCAGCGCGCGGGACGGGCGGCGATGTGGGGCTCGAGGTGACGACGATGCGTGCGGCGCGGCAACGGGACGCGCGGTTGGCGCGGGCTCAGGACGATGGCGACGCGGGTCCGGGGCGACAGCGGCCCGTGCGGCGCGGCGGCGGCGGTGCGGCGTGATGATGGCGACGGCGATGGGATGGGGAGGCGAAGCGGCATGGGGCGACGACGACGTGTGCGGCGGCGTGACGGGGAGGCCGAGCGACGTGTGGGGGGGCGGAATCGTGGCGACGAGACGACGAGACGACGAGACGACGGGACGGGGCGGCGCGGCATGTGGGGGGGGAAGACCGAGCGGCGCGCGGGACGGCGGCGGTGCGGGGCTCGACGCGCGGCGCGCGGGGAGGCGAAGCGGCACAGCGACGCGTGCGGCACGGCGACGATGGCGCGGCGGCTTAGGGCTGGGGCGGCGCGAGACTCGGCGCGCGGCGCGCGAGATGGGCGTACGGGGCGACGGCAGAGGAGGGGGCCGGTTTAGGGGACCCCGTCGAACACCTTAAGGGCAATGAACAGTGCCATTTTCTATTTTTCCCGATTTCAGCCCATTTTCTATTTAAATTTAATTTTGCAATTTATAAATGTTGTAAATTTGATTTTTATTCATTATGTGTGTTGTTCCAATTATTGTATTCACCCTAAATTAATTTTACTCATATTTCATTTGTATTATTTGTTTGAATCATTAATTAGGGTTAATCCTTATTTCCTCGCGTTTAAATTTAATTGATAAAATGTGTTTGCATTAACATTTTATTTATTTCTACCCACACTAAAACTTTATTTTAAATTATATATATAGCTTGCCAATTTATTTTTAGGATGATAAGTAATTAACTATTCCCCACACTCAATTAGTGAACATCAACATCGAATCAAATAAAATAAGCGAATAAAATCGGCATGATGCAATTTATTTTGAAAAGTTTTTGAAAATCCGTATTTTTAGAGTTTCGTTTTCTATTGGTCGAATTTTCAGGATGTTACACCGAAGGAGGCGGCGCCGAGGTGGGAGGTGGTCCGGGACGACGGCGGCGGCGGACCGGAGCTCGGCGGCGACGGCGGAGAGAGGAAGCAACGGCGCGGGCTCGATTCCGACGGCGAGAGAGGGCGAAGAGCGGCGGAAACGGCGGGGAAAGGCTCGGGGAGGGTTTATATGCGGTCGGGAAGGAAGGAAGGCGACCGGAGGAGGCGGAAACGGCCGCGGAAGGCTCGGCCGCCATTGATGGCGCCGGCGGGATTAGGGGAACCGTTGCCGGCCGATTGAATGCGAGAGAGAGAGGGGAAAGTGGGGGATTCGGGGGAGGGAATCACGGGGAGTGATTTCCCCCTCTTTATTGCGCGCGGGGACGACGGGAGGCGGCGGGATTCGCGGCGGCGGCGGCGCTGGCGCGGGCGAGGCGACGAGGGCGGCGGGAGGAAGGGGATGACGGGTGGGCCCCACCCGTCAGCGAGGGTGGCGGGCGGGCCCGCCCGTCAGCGGCGCGCGCGCGGGAAGGGGGCCGAGTGGGCCGCGGGGAGAGGAGAGAGAGAGGGAGATGGGCCGGGCCGGCCCATTAGAGAGGGAGGGAGGATTTTTAAGGTTTTTCTTTTTATAAAACCTTTTCAACTTTGTTTATTTCTTAATAATTATTATTTGTGCTCTGAAAATTCCACTAAAATTTATTTACACATTTTAGGCTTTTAGGAAATATACAAAAATCCTCCAAGCCTTATTTGACTTTTAACTTTGCGCATTTTAATTGTTGGAGGCTTCACAGAGATTTTTAATTATTCTAGGCACAATTTACAGGATGTATTTTAGGGTCATTTTGGGACGTGACAATGTCAAACTGCAACCACTAGATTGTATGCTCTTTCACATTAGACATTACATCAGGATGATACAATTGTATTCGGAACACTTTCGATTCGTGCATACTTAAGATGCACACAGCCTAAGAGAGATATGGGGAGATGAAATTATAGAGACCTTGATGCTTTGCGGATGGTGTAAGGGAGTGGTAGGAGACGTTAAGCGTCGATGGATTCAATGGGCAGGGCCTAAATCAAGTCATGAACGGTGCAGCGCCTCAATCAAGACAAACAATATATAGCATCAGGTGGTCAATTAACCTCCTCAATCCTCAAAACCAAACAGACCAACGGTTGTAATTTGTTAACACAGACCACCTATGTATTCTGGTAGCTCCCACAATATGCTCATCTGTTGTCAATAAATTATCTTGCTATGTATAGCTGGTGACAAGTTAGTTTTTATCATCGATCCTAAGCCAATTAACATAGCAAATCAAACATAACTTAGCACACCGTGTACATTCTTTATTTAGTTGCCAGGATACTACAAACTAATGCAGTTCTGAGAAGATAACTTTTGTGCCAAACTGAACACAAGAACAGAATATACACCAAAGCAAACGTACTGTATGGTACTTTCATATGAATAGATAGTCGATGGATTGCCTGTAAAGAAAAAGGCCCCTGAAATCTGGGCAGACTAACGAAATTCCGAAGGTTTTCAGGCGAGATCAATACTGAAGAACTGGATTCAGAAAAGAAAACAGAGAACGAGCAGAGTTTTCGTGCTGCGAACGACTTGAACAAGCTTTCCTTGGGTTTGTTACGTGCAAGTTTGTCTGATTAAAACACCAGATCCAATCAATGTGCTATCTCTGTCAGAAGAAAAAAACAAACTGAACGGAAAACCTGCTACAACAAGCAATGCTTCCGGTTAAGCTGGCCAATTATGCGAGAAGCTACATCTCCAAGAGCTAAACCAAACTGAAAGAGAAACAAAAACAACAGCGTTGATGCGCTGAAAGCTGCAGAATGCCAATCTTCCTTCTCAGTTACCGCACTCGTTCCGAAGGATTTTGTCAGATTATCTACTGCTAACTGATATCCAGAACTTATGTGCTCCACTTCTATCTCTCATTGAGCAATACAATTCTCGAATAAAGTGATATCTGGTATTAGTCTTTTTACTCCTATCAGGAAGCATCGGGTTCTTGTATAAGTTTATAGCCGATTCGCTGTCAGTTTTCAGCACAGCACCACCGGGTTCGCCTCCTGGTATTTCAGCAATCAACCTGCTAAGCCAAATTCCTTGTCATGCTGTTGTAGTAGCCGCAATGTACTTGGCCTCACACGAAGATAAGGCTTTAACATTTGCTAACTAAGCAAACTCCCTACCATCGTAAAGAGCACTCCAGTTGTGCTTTTCCTGTTATCAAGATCCCTAGTCATATATATCACTGTCACTTGTACTCCTCAATAGCAGTTCTTGACATCTCTTCTTCTCAAATCTGCTGAGCTCGGCAAGGGGGATTGGAACCCTTCCCCGCCGGCCCGCAAAACAAAGCAACATATTAACACACATTTAATTAATTATTAGCTAACAAACTTAAAAAAAAGATTAATATTATTTTTCTCAAGCAACTTCCCTATACAGGGTTTTTCAAGAATAACATACCATTTAGCTGTTCATAAAGCATGTGTCTGAAAACGAGGGAATAAAAGATGGAAAAGTGTAGAATAAAACAGTGCTCCTGAACCAAGGGTCTGTTTAGATCCCCTCGCAAAAATTTTCACCCTGTTACATCGAATGGTTGAACACATTCATGGAGTATTAAATATAAAAAAAATAACTAATTAGACAGATTGCGAGTAAATTACGAGACGAATCTTTTAAGCCTAATTGCTACATGATTTGACAATGTGGTACTACAGTAAACATTTGCTACAACGGATTAATTAGGCTTAATAAATTCGTCTCGCAGTTTACAGGCGGAATCTGTAATTTATTTTGTTATTATTCTACGTTTAATACTTCAAATGTGTGTCCGTATATCCGATGTGACACGCCAAAACTTTTCACCCCGGATCTAAACATAACCCAAGTACTATCAACTCAATCACCAGGCCTGTCCTTGCTCAGCTTCAACCGAGCATCCATGGAACCTGGTTTTGGTTACAACCTTTCATTGCTGCTTTGTCACTGTTTTTATAATTGCTCCCAGGAGGCTTGTCCCCAGTCAGTCGACAAAGGATCCAATGGTGCCGGGACCACCTATACATTTGTCGACAAATTTTCTCCTAAAAATTTGACAGATGTAATTATAGTATAATCGTAGTGTAATTACACTGTAACTTATATGCAATTACACTATAACTTGCATGTAACTACAGTGTAACTTATATGTAAGTTTCACATAATTTTGAATCGTTAGATCTATTACAAGATTTGTTTTGGTGAGGAAGAAAACAAATCATAGCACACACATATGTAAAACTTATACTGTAACTTGCATGTAACTACAGTGTAACTTATATGTAAGTTTCACATAATTTTAAATCGTTAGATCTATTACAAGATTTGTTTTGGTGAGGTAGAAAACAAATCATAGCACACACATATATGAAAGAATTTGTTCTCACGACCTCTATTTTACCGAAATAACATGTTACGGAGAGATTTTTGAAAGTTACATACAAGTTACACTATAGTTACAGTGTAATTATATGCAAGTTACAGTGTAATTACACTACGATTGTACTATAATTACATCTGTCAAATTTTTGGGGGAAAATTTGTCGACAAATATATAGCAAAATCGCAATGCATATGTTGGTCTACTAAACAGTTGATCGCGTGGGGATTGAACCCGGCAAAAGGCAGCCCACTTATCTGATTCAAAAACAGCCCAGTCAATCCGCTTTGTAAGACTTCAGCCCAATAATAAGCAGCCTGTTGTGCCCGGTAGAAAAAAAAACATATAGATAGACTTTATACATATAAATGTTTATCCATAGAAATTTTATATGTATATACTTTGTACATATAAAAAAATTGTGCATAAATTTTGTATGTATAAGTTTTGTACTTGTAAAATTGAAAACGAATTTATACCTATTCATTCATATGTATAAAACTTTATACATAAATACTTTATATATATATTTTTATACATTGTTTCCATGTACACATAAATTAATTCAAAATGGACAAATATTTTTGTAAGAAAAATTCGAACATGTGAGCTATGATGCCCATGTGGCTGAGTTCGGCCTGCTGTAGAAAAAGAAATAGGGAATTGCTATGACCAAAGTGAAATATAATACCGATAAAGAAAAGAGGAAATTTTTTTAACACGATAGCCGGACAAAAAACGGAAAACCCAACGCCCCAACGAGAAAGTCCAAACAAGATCAGACGTACTCCCTCCATATTCGTAAAGGAAGTCGTTTAGGACAGCGACACGGTCTCTAAAACACAACTTTGACTTCTTATTTCTATAAAAATATTTATTGAAAAGTGATATATGTATATTTTTATCAAAGTATTTTTCAAGACAAATCTATACATATAATTTTTACATTTTTAAACTCAATAACTTAAGAGTTATTCATGATTTATATTCCTAAAGTTTGACTTAAACATTGTCCTATACGACTTCCTTTATACGACTTCCTTTATGAGTATGGAGTAGTACTGCTGTTCGAGCATTAGACTTTCCGATATAACGGTACTCCCTTCAAATATATTTTTTAAGATAAAGAAAGATTTTATTAAACTCAGCCAATTACATGTCACATCCTGATAAATTCATCCCGAAATAAAAATCATTCTCTAAAAGGAATAATAGAATTAATTAAAATTTGAAAATAAATTGGCAAACTTTAAAATAAGTACAAGAAAAATTCGAATGTGGCCGGGAGAATTTTTGTTGAATTCTCCTTGGTCAAAAAGGAGCCCTCAAATTTTACTTGAATTTTCAGAACACCAGAAATAATTATTAAGCAACAACAACAATCAAGAAAGTTTATTAAAAAGAAAACTAAAAATAATCCTCCTTTTCCTTTGGGCCAAGTCTATCCCAAAGTTCCCTCCTCTCCCTCGGCCTACGTCCGAAGTCTCACTTCCGTCCCTCTCTTTTTCCTCCCCTCTCTCTCTCGGGCCACCCCTCCCTCCTCTCCTCCTCTAGGGCCGGCCGCCTGGCCCAAGCCGCGGCGCCCCAGCCCTACCGCTCCCTTCCCGCCCCCTCACGCGCGCCGCACGCGCACTGACTGCGCCCGACCGTGTGGGTCCCACCCCCGGTCATCGTCCTCCTCCCGCTCGCCTCCTCTCTCTCTCCCGTGCAACCCTAGCTCCTTTCCTCCCTCAAATCCGCGCGAATCAATTCCCTTCATTCCAAATTGATTAGGGGGAATTAATCCCCTTTCCTTCCTCTTCAATTTCCCCTAACTTCTCCCTTGATTCCTACCCTCTAACGCTCGGAACGGCCGCGCCATTCCCGGTCACCTTCCATGACCGCCGGTCGCCATTCCCGCCACCGTTCCCCGCTCCTCCCGTGGCTGGCTCCCTCCCCGCGCCTATAAAATGGAAACCCCTCCATCCGTTCTCTCGTTTTAGCCTCTTCCTGAGCTCCCACGTGGCCGCACCGCCTCTCCCCGCCGTCCTCCTCTCTCTCCCGTGCCGCCGGCCGCCTCCAGCCGCCCCGGTCGCCGCGCCAGAGCGCCGGCCGACGTCGCCATCCCCTCCTCCGGCACCGCGGCGTCGACCTCCACCCCGGCCTGCCCTCGGATTCGTCCGGAGACCGCCGTCGCCTGTGCCGCCTCTCCCTCGGTCTCGTCGGCACCCACTCCGGCAGCCCCTTCCGCCGTGCCTGTGCGCCGGCCGACGTCGCCGTTTCCTCCTCCGGCATCGCAGCGGCAAGGTCACCCTCAGCCTCGCCTCCCCTACCCCGCCAGTGTCCCCGTCGTCATCTTCACCGTTCGTCCTCGTCGACGACTCCTCCGGTCGGCCGTTCCTCCTCGCCAGCTCGCCGTCTCGCTGTGCCACCACCGTCGTCGGCATCGCAGCGGCGTGTTCCATGCCATCCTCGCCTCCGTGCAGCTACTGCAGGCTGCCATCATCATCCTCTTGTCGTTCCCGGTCGTCGTGGCGTTCGTCCCTCCGTCAAGCCGATCTCGTCCGTCCCCGGCGTTCCGTCAAGTGCGTCGCAGCGCCGTCGTCATCTTCATCCTCGGCTCTGCGTCATCAAGCATTGTGCCTGCCTCGTCATACCTTCGTCCAAGGATCGCCGCCGAAGTCGTCCCCTCGCCGTAGGGGTGAAAACGGATCGGATAATATCCGATCCGATCCGCTCCGAATCCGTCCAAAACGAGGATATGGTATGGGTTTTTAGAAATCCAGCAGATACGAATGCGGATGCGGATGCGGATATGGTATCTCTAAAATCTGGCGGATGCGGATTATCCGATATTTTTGTCGGATTATCCGATAAGCCGTTTGCCGGATAATCCTAAATTATCAACATATATAACCACTCTATCTATTGCATATAACATAAGTTGGTACATCCAATGCTCTAATTCATCAATTAACAAAGATTTTTTAGTCTAAGGCTTTTATCGTATCATGTCACACTCACATAGCTATATTTTTTATATTATGGACATCATGTGTTCATATTGTTTAGCACTTAATCATATAATTATTACGACGGGTCATTTATTGATTATTGTATTATTGTTCCTTAGATTGCTAACTCGATGTTGCATTGATTGCATATACACGTAACATCCGATAAATTTAATACGTTTCCGAACCGATTCCGCACCGACTCCGCACCATTTCCGACATCCGAAACAATCCGCTCTGCATCTGCATCCGTATACTATCCGCACCCGCTCCGAATCCGCTTAAAAATATGGTTTAGGATATGGTACGACCACTATCCGTCCGAATCCGCTCCGATTTCACCCCTACCTCGCCGTTCGTCTCCGTCGTCCCCGAGCCGTCTCCGCTGCGCCCGTTTGTCGTCGTCGTTCCCACGCCTCGTAGCGTGGTGGTAAGTATCCATCCTCTCACTACCCCGTCCTCGTCCTTTCGGTGTCGCCCCATGCTTGTTGTGCGGTTATCGACCCCGGTACCCGTGTACTGGTGTCGGTAGTCGTTCGTGTGTGCATGTGGTGACCGTGTTAGTGTGCCCACTCGGTAGCCGCGTGGTGTCTAGTAGAGTCCGTTTGTCTGCCACTCGCCTCGGTAGACACACGGGGTCCGCTTCCGTCGACCCGTAGACCGTCCCTGCGTACCTGGTCTACCGTGGTCCTTTAGGTTGACATGTGGGGTCCGCATGTAGATAGTGCAGTCTTCCTTTCTTTTCCAGGCTAGCGCTTACACCAGTTTTATAGTTGCAAAGCCTAATTATAATAATCTGCGAATCTCCATATAACAGCATTAAACTTCGGATGACCATATCTTGGTCATACGAACTCCGAATCGACCTGTTCATGTCGCTTAATGTTTGTTATAACCTAAAGAAACATGTGCTTTCTTTTTATGTATCATTATTGCTTCTTTATAGGCTTGTAGCTTTGCTTGTGTGCTCCGCGTAGCTTCTATCGTTTCGAAGGTTCCCGAAGCGTGGTTCGCGGTCGTCGCCGAAGGTTCGGAAGGCCGTTCTCTCTGAGCAAGGCAAGTCGCATCATCCTTGAGCATATTGAATCCTAGTTTATAAAATTATTTTGGTTTAAATTATTGCATTACCGCTTTATTTAAATTCCCATGTTATCACTGTTTTATTTAGCATTACCTATTAATCCTTGTTATAGCATTATCGTTGCAATTGTTATTATCACCTTGCTTACCCTAGGAAAACAAAACCCCAACTAGTGGGTACTCTATTCATGGTTCCACTAGTATGAATTTAGGTAGATGCTTCGCTGATTAATTAGGCAACACTAGGTGGTTTTATAACTTTAGATTTTGGGAGTTTTTATATCATTTGGACATTGTGGAATGGTTGGCTTGTGATGGAATTGAACACACACTCCCCCCCTCTATTCAAAACTTCCAAAATGGTTTTAGGCTAGGCTCGAGGTGCATGGTTTTGCTAGGAGCACCTCGGCCACCATAAGGACCGGTCTTTGGGCCTTTGTTGTAAAGCACTACCGTTCTAACCACATGTCTAATGGGTAAGGCTTAACTCGGTGCTCAGTCTAGTCCTGGCAAGAGGACACGGATAGAGATGGACGAAGTCAGGGCTTTATGGACATCTCTAGGGCAAATGAAGGCTACAAGGGCTGCGGCTCGGTAGTCGAGATGTCATGGCATAGGGGCGGTGTTCTGCTGCTAGGGGCTCAATCCTGGCCTACTTGTCCCGGGATTCCGGCCGTAGGCGAGGTTGGGTCGGTGCTTTTGTCTAGGATGTGTAAAGGGGTTATGCCACATTCTTTATGACGGGTTCCACGGCCTTGGAATGCGGCGTAAAGATGTGTCTTGTGGGTAAAGATGTACACCTCTGATCAGAGTATAATCTATTCGAATAGTCGCGCCATTGGTTATGGGCAAGCCTAGCAATGTACCCAAGTTAGCGGTTTAATTCTTAAAACTTGCTTAACAACTAAAATATGGAATGGTTGGCCTGGGTTGGTTTGGGACGAGCTGGGACCTAGGTCTGGTTGCCAGTTTGGTCTGAATCATCGTAGGCCTTGGGTTAAGGCAGGTTTGTGTGGGTTCACGGCCTTGATTAATAATATTGTGTAGCTCTAGGATCGTGTTTACAAAATAGCTTTGAGCAACTAAGTAACTTTTAAATGCTGTTTACTGCAAAACTTAACCCCTATATTATCACTCCTTGTACCCCTTGCATTAATCATGCATCTCCCGGTGTGGCTTGCTGAGTAATGTGGTTGTACTCATTCTTGCTCTATCTTTCCCCCCTTCAGTAAGAGAAGCTTTGGAGAAGAAGTCCTAGGTGGAGTCCTGGCTTATACCCCAGTTGACCACCTGTGAAGATGGAGCCATAGGCCCGCTAGTCCGCTGCTGTTTATTTTCGATTGTCAGGCATGAAGTGCCGTTGTAATAATGTAAATATTATCGATATAATAAAGATGTCCCTTTTGGATCATGTTTGTGTGGTGTACCCCGGCTTTTCTTGGGACGGGGATTAATACACTAGCGTTTGGGAAAAGGTATTTTTCCGGGCATGACATTACATCAAGATGATACCAAATCACTGAGCACACTTCCAGCCTCTGCATAACTAGGATGCACACGGTTATAGGCCATTAAATCTAAGACAAAATCACCGCACATGTCCCTCGGTAAAAAACTCCCTGACCCCCTGCTGATCTAAGCATAGACAACCCATAGTAACCAAATCCTGCAAACCCGGTTTCTGCAGTATAAACCAAATGCACAGCCAATGGATAACTAAATAAACAACTTGCACAAAAGAAATAACTTTTCTGTCCAAAACCATATCATTTCTGCATAACCAAAGCGACCAACAAGTACACTATGTTGATTGCTACATTGTACTTGTAAATCATGACATAGGGTTGTAAATCTTTTTGAACTCTTCAAAGTCAACTAGTAAACATGTGTGAAACACTATCTTGTGAAGTAGAAGTAGACTTGGAAAAGGTCTTGGTTTGGTCCCCAATCAACTTCTTTGATCATCCTTGCATTCGTTGCGCTCGGTCTCTTTTCCTTCGCCCAAGCAAGTACCTCTGCAAACAAAAACACACAAATCTCATTGTGTAGTAACGTTTGTTTAAATATATAACAAGTAAATCCAATGTAGAACATATGCACCTTTCGTTGACTAATACATAAGGTAGTCATGGTTATATCTGAGCTAGTTGTGTCCTCATCATGACTGACCAAACTAAGTTAGCAAAACGACATTTAAAGAACAAGTGTTTAATTGTCTCCTTGCTGTGACAAAAAAACAAATTTGATTGCCTTGCCAATTACGTTTAGCTAGATTATCCTTGGTTAGTACAACTCCACGACGAAGGTACCAAAGAAAAATCTTGACCTTCAGTGCCACCTTCAGTTTCTAGAGGCGTCTGTTTTATATTTGGGACATCACTATGAACTAGTGCCAAGTAGTGAGTTTTCACAGTAAACTGCCCACTAGGGGTCAAATTCCATCGGAACTCATCTTGCTCCTGGCCTAGTTTAGAATTAGCAATCCGTGGTAATATGTTATTCCAGGCTACTAATTTTGAACCAATTAAATCCCTTCTTCATGAAATGAATGGAGAGCCAGATTGAAAGACCTCTGCAACAGTACTTTGTTTATGGAGAAAATTCCCTGTGTGCCACTGAAAGTTCGTCCAATCCCTTCTATACCCTTAAGACTTGCTCATTCCCTTCCATATCCCTAAATTCCAGTTTTGATCCCTTCTATACCCCTTCTGTTAGTTGACAGTTTGTTTATAGTTAAATTCCTACCATAAAGTCCATTTTGCCCTTTGGTATCGAGAATATATAAATTTATGAAGCATATTGATGCAGTGTATAAATTTATTGTATGCGTCTATTATATATATGACTTAATTTTGTGAGATATTATTTAACAAAAAAATTTTGATCTCGCATAACAAAAATAAATTATCATAAATAATATTTTGCATAAGAAAGTCATATTTATGAAAATTTATTTTTAGATATTAAATAAAAAAAATATTTATTAGTTATTAAAAATTATTTATTTAGCACATAAATAGATTTATCTTATAAAAATGTCTTACTACTATAACAAAATATGCTATATATACAATTTTTAATGGTAAAAAAATATTTTTTAGTATCTAAAAATAAATTTTATCATAGATAAAAATTATTTGTTTTGCCTTCTGGGAGGCGAAACTAAATTATTATATTTGTTAAATAATATCTCATAAAATAAACTCGTAAATATAATAGTCGTATACAAGAAATTTATACACTCCGTCAATATACTTCATAAATTTATATTTTCTTGATAGCAAAGGGCAAAATAGACTTTATGACAGGAATTTAACGATCAACTAATGGTCAACTAATGGAATGGGTATAGAAGGGATCGAGACTAAAATTTAGGGGTATAGAAGGGAATGGGCAAATCTTAGGGGCATGGAAGGGATTGGGTGAAATTTTAGGGGTACACAGGGTTGCATTTCCCAATCATTTGTCTAACAATATTGTAAAGGCTATGCTACTGTTCTCGAAGGGTTGCATTTCACAACCATTTGTCTTCCCATAATCTATTTGGGGATCCATCCTTAGTTATAAAGGATCGGAAACTGAAAAAGTCTTGTTTCACCTGAATTAGGCTAGCCAAAAATGTGAATCCCAGATTTCCACCGAACTTGAGAAAGAGGTTGTGAACCCAGATACTTATTTTGTGTTAGCTGTTGCGAAATTCCATCTGTAGTAAGCAACCTATATAACCACTTGCTAAGTAAAGCTATATTTTTAATTTTCAGATCATGAATTCCAAAGCCCCCTTGGTGTTTAGGGCGGCAAAGAATGTCGCATCTAGCGAGATGGTACTTCTTTTTTGGCCATCGCTCTGCCAATAAATCCTAGAGGGATAATAGTCAACTTTTTGCATACCCCTTTTGGTATTGCAGAGAAAGACATCATATATATTGGGATGCTACTAAGCACTAAGTTAATCAGACTATGTCATCCTCCTATAGATAAAAGCTTTCATTTCCAGCTACTAAGTCGCTTCTCAAATTGTTCCGCACAACATTCCACTCAGCATTTCTTAGATTCTTATATTGTATTGGGATACCCAAGTACCTAATAGGAAATTCACCTATGGAGCAACCGAATAGTTTAGTGTATTCTTTTCCAAAGGCTTCAGCTTCACCAAAGGAATATAATTCACTTTTATGGAAGTTTATCTTAAGACCCGATAGTTTCTCAAAAGCATAAAGCAATAGTTTCATGTTGCGAGCTTTCTCCAAGTCATCGGTATATTGTAGGACAGGAGAGACCACCATCAATGAGATGCGGCACTACTCCCATAATTTACCCACCTGCTTTGGCTCTTTCGATTAGAACAACAAACATGTCAGCTATGATATTAAAGAGCTTTGGTGATAAGGGGTCTCCTTGTCATAAACCTTTCTTAGTATGGAAGAAATGTCCAACTTCACCATTGACTTTTAAAGCCACACTCCCTCCTGAAACAAAAGATTCGACCCAAGAGATCCACTTGGGCGAAAATCCTTTTATCCATAAGGTTTGCAACAAAAAAGGCCATTTGACTTTATCATAGGCTTTCTCAAAGTCAACTTTGAAGATAACCCCATTCAGCTTCTTACGATGCAGTTCATGTACTATCTCATGAAGAACAACAAAACCTTCAAGAATGTTACATCCTTGCATGAAGGCAGCTTGTGTAGGGCTCACCACATGATCTGTCACATAATTAATTTTCTTTGTCGCGACCTTCGTGAATATTTTAAAGCTTACATTCAACAGACAAATAGGTCTGAATTGTTGCATTTTATTTGCTTCTTGTACTTTCGGAAGGAGTGTTATTATACCAAAGTTGAGACCAAATAGTGGGAGATTTCCTGCATGGAGTTCTTTGAACAGATTCATCAGATCAACCATGATCATATCCCATAATTTTTGATAGAACTCCGTGTTGACGGTCGTTATCGATCAGTTTCAACCGTCAATATTACCAAAATAGAGGAGAACTAGTGATGCTTGCAATGCATAAATATGTTAGAATAATAATATTCCACTAGTAGTAGGTATACTAATCTTTTGCAGAGAATGACAATAAAGTGGAGGAGAATCGACATCAACACAGACAATAAATCAATCGGACGATATCGAGAACCAAACTTATGTATGAATGGGCCAAGAACTCAGAATTGACATGACGAATTGGGCCAAAATTCACAAGTCTATGAAGTGAAGCAAAAGGGGAGGCTGACTGCCGAAATTGGGCTAGGTCGACTCAGCCCATGGTTCGGCCGAACCCCCCGCAGCTCCGTTTAATCCAGGGTTCCCCTGGACGGCTGAGATTACTCCCCAATGATGGTTGGATGGTATTACCGACCATTCCAACCGTCACAACCGTCATTGGGAGGCTATAAAAGGAGCTCTCATCCTCACTTCACTCACACACCTCAAGCAATATCTATCTCATTTCTCTCAAGTTTAGTTTAGTAGTATCAAGCTGGTGGAATAGAAATAGAGTAGAAATCAGGAGTCCGAAAGCCTTCGGAAGAGTTCGAGTATGGCACTAGTAGCTTTTCTCTTCTCTTTTGTAAGCTTTGTACTTTTATTAGAATACTCTTCTAAATACATTTATGGTATTGTAATACTTTCCGAGTATATGAGTACCTACTTTACATTATATTCATATTATACTAAATATACGGCTAGCTTATCTGGGAGATGCTTTGGTGCGGGTATAATGTTTGCTTATGCAATTACTCTATGTCATGACGATGATATTAGAGTAGTATCTAGTAGTTTAGACATGGTGTCTAGATTACGGGATATCATTATTTGGGGTTATATATTGCGTATAAGAGGTGGGCCGCTGATGGTGACAGCTCAGTACGAGTATTCCTCCGCGCTGGTATATGATCCTAAGTTAATTCCCTAGGGAGGGTATTCCTCCATATTTAGCCCCGGTTGTATGGTCATGACGGGCTGTCGTAAGGAACTCGGCAGTCAGGTGTGGCTTCTCGAAGTACCAGGAGGGCATCGGATAGAGGGTATTAGCTAGTATATCGGTTAACTAGAATGTATGTATACTATGTATATTAGAAGTATAGGAATAGATTTTCTTTCTCTTTTCTTTCCACTTAGCTTAGATAATATATTATGAGAATGAGTAGTTAATGCTTGTGTGTCACTCTACCCTTGGATTATCTTAACTCTTGCTTAGAATATGATTATCACAAGTAATATATAAATTATTAGTTGAGTTCTCTCTACATGATCTTCCCACGGGATAAAATAAATATGATACCCTTGGAATACTCTCGGGTGAAATGCTACAATGGTATATCCGTGTGCTTGCGGATGAACTCTGTAACCATAATATACCAGAAGTATTTCTATACTTCTGCACCATTGCTGGGAATTATATTTCTAGTAATGTCGTTAAGTAATACCAACACTCCGCTAGAAAACCATCTGGTCTAGGGCCTTGTTATGTTTTTTTTACCAAAACACGGTGAGGGAGGCCCCCACGGAATATATTAAAGGAAAATGAGTATTTAGTTATTTACAAAGGCAAGAGAAAAAAACTAGAAAAATAACTATTACAACTGCATAATCCGTGATTGCACTAAAGGTCTATGCACCTCCTTCAGTCTAGTTAAATGTAGACTCAGATCTGACTTCAAATTTTTCTTCCAAGAAGAAACTGAAGGCTGAATGCCCTGAAAAATTAGACCATTCCTTTCCTTCCAAATATTCCAGGCAACAAGCAGAAAAAGTTCCATGAAACAAGGGAAAGGAAATGAAGGACTTTGGGGCTGAATCATTAGATGAAAGTCCAAAGAGGTAGACCAAATCCAGCCCAAAGGGGCCTTGTTATGTTCCGTCCCAAACACAGGTCCTTGGATCTCCTCTTCCAAAAAATGTGTCGTTAGGAATTCATTTTCTGACACCGTCACCTGAGATATATCTATACTAGATTCATCTAGTGTAAAATGAGAATCCTCAGGTTGGCCAAAAAGTTGAAATTAGAAATTGGTGATGTAGTATTTGAGAGCTACATTCCCTTCTATCTTTCCAGGGGCGGAGCTAGGTTTGGAGGAGACCGGGGGGGGGGGGGGGGGGCTTAGCCTTCTTCTTCCTCCTCCAGCCCCCTCTCTCCCCCCATTTTCTTCTTCCTCTCCCTCCTTTCCCCCCTTCTCCTCCCTAACAACTCCATGGAGTCCAGCGGGGTAGTGGGGGCTGAAGCCCGCTCCGCCCCCACGCTGGCTCCACCACTGTATCTTTCCTACCTCTTGGTCAAGGAAATAAATCATTTTTTCCTGTAATTACCATTGGCAATCATGTGATAATATTTACTCATAGCTATCAACCTATTAACAAACTGAAGACAAAACATAGCGTAATATGACTCAAAGCTGCCATGGTGCCATTGTCAGCGTTGTTGACACTTGCGCAATCAGACAATCAAATAAATCCACTCTGCATTAACTACTCCCTTGTTCGCTGCAATACCAGTCGATCAATAGAGATAACCAAAACAAATCCCCAGGGGATTCATATGGTGACATTGCTTCTGAACAATTCAAGTACCAAACACTATATATTTACTAATTCAACCAAATTTTGTGTACAAAGGAAATCGGTATTACACTTCTTTTTTAAAAAATGGTATTACACTACTGGAATGTACTCCTGCTTCTCATGTGCCAACTCCTAGGCATTATCTATATATCTGTTGGCTAAAAATTGATTAGTATCGTCTAGATAGAAACTGGCCTAACAAAGAGACTCTCAACTGTCTCCTGAAGATGTGTGGAGAATGTGTAGGCGTCCTTTCTCTTCCCGTAAAAGAATGTCGCGCAAATAGCTAAATTCAACACTTGTTGCACTGCTGGGAGGAGCTCACGATGTTCACAGAGAGCCTGGTTGATCGTCCTCCATTCATCTTCTATCATCAAGTCGATCTTGGTGAAGGCGCCCTCGCTTGTGACCTTGTTCTCATTCATGTAGCACTCCACTGTGCTCACCACGTCCCCCCTGTTCTTTCTTCCACGCTGCTTGTCATGTTTGGAACATAAGTTGGTTACTTTTTTTGAAATGTTTGTTTTCAGTATGTTTTAGAGAGTAACTAAGTAGTGCTCGTGTTAATGTTGAATTCATGAATTTTACAAAATTCAATTCAATTCTTGCATTTTACGGAAAAGTTCTTCCATTCAATGGGAACATATTCTATGCACACATGCTTCTCTTGTACACACTAACTAACAAATTTCACCAACAAATCTAGAAAAGAAAGTACAAATACTTATGTGCAAAGTCTTAACATGATAAAAATGATAAAATTTATGATAGTTTTATGATAGTTTTGAGAGTATAAATCTGTCATATTTTTATCTTTTTTGTTGATCCTAATATATAACGAATTTGAAAATGAGACTTTACACATTGTCATAATACTACTAAAAGTACATATACAGTTTTTCTAGAATTTTTTGGGATACTTTTTAGTTAGTGTGTATGGTGTGCACACGAGAAGCCTTGTGTGCATAGGATATGTTTCCGCATTCCATACTCCAAAGCAGGCCAAACTAATAATTCTATACTCCTCTTATACTTTTGTAATGTAGATGTGATAAATCAGTACAGTATCTGTTCCATTTTGACAATGTCTATGTCATATGTGTTGATCTCTACCTTTCTCATCAATTTGTGTTATAAACTTAATACTCCTTCCGATTCAATCTCTTTGTCATTATAATTGTATCCTATGTCAAATATTTATATCTTTGACCATCAATTTCTACAAAGTTGTATAGTTTATCAATATGCGAGTTATATACTATGAATGTATTGCTCATGGTGAATCTAAAAACATAAATTTTATTATGTGAAACTACACAAATTTCATGAACTTGATGGTTAAAGATTGCAATGTCTGATTTAGGACAAAACTAGAACGATAAAAAATTTTAAAATGAAGAATAAATTATGAACTCTACGAATAAACAGTGTGATGTGCATTATATTGTTAAAATGTTACATTCACTAATTAAGGACCAATCCAAGTAATTAACTTGTACCTTAAATGCCGCAATGTCATTCATGAAACGTGTTATCTTTGCACACGCTATTTTGGCACCAATATCATTTGCTGCCCACTCAAATGCTTCGTTCGTTAGTGCATCACCTCGACCGACTGTAGTAGACACACATAGTAGTGGCACGGTTGAGGTTACCGTAGACAAAGCCACTTGCTCTTCAAAGCTTGGCTTGTAATTCTGATATGACCATTCCGCTTCTTGAAGATAATGAGCAGATAGATTTTGGAACTACATACATGTTAAGGAAATTAGCCACTATACTAGCAATATATAATAGTGCTGTTTTCAGCAAAAAGAAAATGCCGTCCACCTTTTTTTTGTTTTCACTGCAACATGCGGGGTTTGTACTAGTTCCTATGTTCTTGTGCCCAATCAAATGCAATTAGTGCGACAAAACTACTCTATAAATTGACACACATAACCAACATAAACCCAAGAATTTGAAGGCTGCGTTAAAGAAAAGTTCAATATACAGGAGTAACATATGCAGTATATATATAACAATGAGGGAGTAAACGCTACTAAACGTACAGCTTTTTTTGTGTGATCAATTCGGTATTGGCCATCATCCTCCACATGAATCTCAAACTCCTTGAAGGTTTTTAACAGTGCACTGTAGAACTTCTTCATGTATTCTGGTAGGAATGCGGTAGCGCTCTCATCCCATCTGCAAATAAGGGAAGTTTGTAATTTGGATTAAAATTATTCACATATATCCATTATAGTTCAGCAGAAAAATCATGGAAACACTCCCGAAGTTCTAGAAGTTACGTAGAAATTACTTCACACAGAAGAGGTGATATCACACAATCATGTCAGCATTTCAGCTCAGAATCGATTCAGTTTGGTACAAATGAAATTCATAAAATACAACGGTAAATACAGAAAAAAAATACTTCAATTTATTTTGTTTTGCCTCTTTTCACTCCTCTATTTGTAAATTTCAATCCATCAAATGGATTGATCTAGATCTTAAATTATGACATGCTTTTATATATCACCTCTTCTATTTTAGGAACTTTTAGAACATCGAACATAGTTTATGGAGCGGTTCTCTTAATGTCACTAAATTGGTCAGTTTCATAGGATATTTCCCTTAGTTTAACATATTAAACAAACCTTTGGATGGCTTCATTCAGCTTCCTGCATTCCTGGATCGTGGCATAGGAATCATAAGTGTCATCCATAAGGATTATGAATGCAATTATCTTGGTAAAGATCATTCGTGCAAGCGCTGAGTCTTCCTCGTAGAACACAACATAGGACCAAACGTAGGACTCCACCACGCGATCCCTAATGTAACTTAAACCCATGTATCCATAAAGATCTTTCCACCACCTGAAATTTAAGTGATTCAGGATTTTAGGTGCATGCTAGTAGTCTGTTGAAGATAAGTTAGGAGCATCGACTATTGCAATAGATTAATATGGAGAATATATACTTATCAAACATATATTTCTCCTAAAATATAAAGGTATTTGACTTATATAGTGTATGTGTGTTTGTGCTGTCTAGATTGCAGTAGACAATAGTTTATAGCACCTTATGAGATTCATAAAAATAGAGACATTTAATAAATGAGTACACTTGCCGCATTCTATTTTTTTCACTTTTTTGTCAGGAAATGGTGGAGGCATTTTATGGTGCCATTAAACAATTCTACTGCATTGCAAACAATAGTGAAATGAAAACAATAATGAAATAAAAACTTATATGTCACCTTGCTGTCGTCTTGTTAGTTTTCTTGATATGTTACAGAACGTGCACAAAAAACAAGAACACAACATTATCCAGACACAGAAAACATCCCACTCTGATCCACCTAGCTCACATCTTGGATTCATGAGTTATTTTAAGTTTCTTTCCACTATGACGATCCTAAAGATGCCTCTATGGAGGTAAATGACATGAAAAATGTCTTTCCACATCTAGCTAAATTAGAATGCTCCAAAAATGTGTTTACAAGATAATTTTGCACTTATCATATCTCAAAACAATCCCTAGCTCCATTAAATTTCAGATTTTAGAGAATATGGGTCGGCACAAGTTTTTATAGTACTGTTAGGACATCATAGATATAAATATATATATAAGAAACATGCTTACTCAGAAATAGCTTTAAGCTCCTTTAAGTGGACATGCTGCAGAAGGTTAAAATCCAGCATTGCAAGTTCTAGAAGAATGGGAATGTGCCCTTCTTCTTGTCTATACTCCGGCATATAGCACAAAGTTTCCATTCTTCTGTACGTCCTTGGTAATGGTACATCAAGGGCACGATTGATTTGATCAATTAGATGTGGATTGAGATCAGTTCCACTACTTAATGATGCAAGATGTTGCGTTGCAAAAGAGATGGCTTCTTCAAGTTCTGGCTCATCGTGTGTGAGAAGATGGGCTGCGTTGTATAAACTTAATAAGCCCCTTGGGTCATTAGTTATTCCACTAACAAACCTCCCATCATCGCCTTTGAATTTGTTAAATACTTCTGCAAAATATATTGCTTAATTTATAAGTAATATAAGAGTGGATCTAACTATCCATTATATGAAAAGTTTGTCCTTTCATATAAGCAAAAATACTTTTAATATGGAAAAAAATACAATTTATATTCCTTCCATTTAACGATTTTAAGTGATTATTTAGCACGAACCTACGTAAATTATCATAAGTGGCATATCAGTGCCATATACATGGGAGACAAAACAACCCTAATTTAGATTGTGGGTGTTAAACTGAATAGTTTTTTTTCTAGGCTCCATAACTTCCAGCTTCATTTCAATATACATTTCTATTTGTTTGTGTTCTGATGTTTTGTTTTGGATCAATAAAGAAAAACGTTGTGATTGTGCCCTAAAATGATAAATGCAATTCTAATGAACTGCTACAAAATGATAAAAAAATGTCTTGGCTATGTCCGAAATAGGTAAAATGCAAGTACGATAAACCCCTAGTTCAAAATTTGTAATAGAGATTGATACCTGGAGATACATGAAAGCCATGTTGCCTAAGCAAACGAAACCGCAGAGCAACATCATGGAGGCTAGAGCTAATGAATTCACTTGCATTGATTTCACTTAGTGAGTATTCTATCTCTTCTTTGAAGAGGTGATCTATTCCGAGATGTTGGATTGCATCTACTAACTGCAACCTTCCCTCTGTGCTGTCGCATGTCTCAAACATAGTGCGGACATCGTCCTTCAGCTTTTCAGCCCTCTCCACCATCCATCCCTCTGATCTCTGCTTACTTGCATGCATCAATTTGAATTGTTACAAAACCAATCTACCAGAACAAAATATATTGGAAATTAAGAACAACACTTTCAACATAATGGTTTCCTCTTTTGTAAAAAAAAACTTGTGGTTCCAGTGGAGTTGTTGTAAATAATCACAAAACTCTTGTTAGATAACCAATGGCTTATAGAAACAAGATAAAATTAACTACAATAACAACATCAAATATGATACACGATAGATCAAGAACTTATAATAATAAAGACCAAGGGAGCAGTGCATGCCAATCTAAATTAACTACTTGTAGCTTGTACGTAAATGCATTAACATGCAGGGATTGAAAAGTCGGACTGCCCTTCCCCCGGTAAGCAACTATCTCGCATGTTTTTTTCTGTATCTTATCAAAATTTTGTGAATTTGGTTAAATTTTGTTCAAATTCAGTCAAAATTTATTAAAATTTGAAATAATTTCGTGCAAAAAGGTTTTAAAATCGTGAAATTCATGAAATTTTCGGTGGTCACCGAAATTTCGACCTTCCTGAAAGTGTAAGCCATGATTAAAATACCCACTACCTTGTTTTTTATATTTTTATGATAACAACAAAATCTTTAAATGGATTAATATTAATTCATCAGTTTTTTTATCATAATTAAGATAATTAAACATAGAAAGATGTAAATATATAAATGTATTACATATATATACATGCCTGCAATGGTTTTGGCTCGTAGTTGATAAAGAAATCCCTCCACACAGACGGCTCAAAACCAGAAGCCTCCTTTCCAGCAGCAGCAATTATTTCATCCTCTCCGGACGGTATGCCGACGGGTGTGCCGACGATGCTTGCACGTCCTCGCAGCGCTGTTCTACTTCGCCGAAACGAAGCACGGTTCGGACGGACACGCAAAACATACGGCACGGCGACCGCCATAGTTTGTACCGGACCGTGGGAGAGGAAACGGAGGCAATGCGACGACATGGTTAATTTCCCTGAAAATTTCGAACCTTTTTGCTACAAGATTGATCGGAGGATCAGCGAGAGAATTCGTATGAATGTGTGTTTGCAATGTTTGCTCTGCTGCTCCAATTTGGAATTGGATATATATAAATAAGCATGGAACCGTACGAAACCAACTTCAGTAGATGGCGCCCGTCGTCAAACCATATGCACAGTACGTGGCTGCTAACAAACGTTTTTCAGCATCGGTCTGAAAACGTTCTCTGACTGGAGACTGTGTCAGCGGCGGCGTCGGCCGTCGCCCCATACAGGACAGAAAACCTTTGTATGCACGCACCTAGTGTGTGCGGATTTCGTATTATACCGATCGACGCTCGTTCCTGCATCCTGCGAGTTCCATTTTTAAGAAAACCACAAGAAAGATGGGGCAGCAGCTAGATCGCAGCACCAAATATCCTCTAGTGTGTCTCGGTTGTTCTTTCTCGCCGTCTCGCATGTGTTCTAGCACTAGTTCTCCTCGCCACCTAGAAATTAGGGTCCACTTGTTTGGTAGGGCTTAACTTCTAAATTTAACTAGTTTTGTTTGGATTAAAATTATAGAATAACTTAGACCCAGTCACATATCCCTAGTTCATTTTCTGAGAGCTGTACCCTAGCCATCTCTACTCTATTTTGGTTGGAGCTGAAACTGTTTGATTAGGCTTCAGCTTGGCTGGAGATGTGCTAAACATGTCCTTACACTAGTGGCAGATCTATGATTTAGGATATGGGTGGTCCAATCCAAATTTTTTTTTCTACACGTAGTAAATATAACGATGCTAATATATACAATGCAAATATAAATAATATAGACCAAAAGTATACTATGATATACTACAAAACATCTTAAAACATATAAAATTAGTAATTAAGTAAAATTTTAACACAAAGAATCTTATATGGCTATAAAAATTTGAAGAAAATTGCCATACTACTATTTTTCTTTTCGGGTTTATGTCTCTATTGACCATGAAAGTGTTCATTATATCTTATTCATCCACTTCATTACATCGACTATGTATGGGACTAATATCGAGAAGGTTCAGAATTCATATGAATTTGTTTCCGAGATAAAGACATTAAGGTGCTCATCAAAGATGTGCAGATGTAGTACATTATTTTGAGATGAGAATAGTGAAATCATCAAACACATTCGCCACATAGCAGCAATGCTATCTTTTTATCACCATAAAGCACATTTCATCAATAGAATAAGATGGAGAACTTTACCTATTGTCCATTCAAGCAATTTATCGAGAGCCTGGTGGCTATGATTCGGGTGATGGTCGGCAGGGTGTCGGGCGGCGAAGGTGGTCGGTGGCTTGGTGCTCCACTCATTCGTGACTTCGTGGTCTGCCGGTGCGGCGCAGGTCTCCTCTCGGCTCTCAGTCTCCTTGCCCGTGCGAGGTGACTGACTGGCGTGGGCGCATGGTGAAAATATGGTTCAGCGAATGAGGGCGGCGGCGCGAAGAGGAAAACGAGGAGTTGATCGCGAGGATAGGCGCGCGCGACGGTTTCCATCCAACTCCAGGTGCATGCGTGCAATCGCCATTTTTTTGGTGATCTGCCCCTGCCTTACGCTACTACATAAAACATTTATGCTAGCGGCCATTATCTGTTTACACTAGCGTTTGCCGACCGGCCTGCAACTTTGTCTCCATCGAAATTGCAGGTTATTTCGTTTTTTAGTGGGCATCACGCAATTTTACGTGCGAAATATGGCCGTGTGGCTTATAGATTCAAACCTGAGTCCCGTCATTGAACGTGTAGTTTCCTTATCATCTCACCTTGTGGTTATTATCTTTCTAAGATGTTTTGTTGTAGTTTTATAAATGTTTTTGTGTTTGTTCAGTGACTGAAATTTGTCTTTGGCTGGGTTTACCTTAATGAATTTATCTCATTGTTCAACCGTTGCGTGTTCCCGGGGTAAATGTTTAGACCCATACAGTATGTTCAAAACGTCGTACGCGCGTGCTTGTAGTAGTAGAGCCAGAAATGTTCAATGTTTTGAAGAAGCACCACCTGGTCAAAATTTCAAGCTTAGAATATCAGTGCATGTCTTTTTCTATACTAATCATTGATGTATGGTTCAATTAACTTTTGAAACATCAGTAGTCAACTTATTGTTGCATGATTGTCAATCATACAAGTAATTTAGAATATTATTTTGGTATATATCACTGGTAGAGAAACCATCTTTGGTCAGTCGCCCAAAATCCACAATAGTCTCGGTTCCACTAAAAACCGGGACTAAAAATGATCTTTAGTCCCGGTTGGTGGCTACAACGGGCATATTTAATCTTGTTACTAACCGGGACTAAAAATGATCTTTAGTCCCGGTTCTATATCTGTCAGGCCTTGTCAGACCCCCCGAGATCTTTAGTCCATCATATCTTTAGTCCCGGTTGGTGTTAGATCCCAGGGATCTTTACTCCCGGTTGATAACATCAACCGGGAATAAAGCGTACGCACCAGCCCACGCACAAGCGCATGCGTAGCCCCTCTCTCTCCATCTCCCATCCTTATCTCTTTTTCTTCTCCTTCCTTATCTCCATCCTCTCCATCCTTCTCCTTCCATCCTCTCCTCTTGCTCTTCTCTCACCCCCCCTCCTCCTCCCCTCCCCCTCTTCCTCTTGCAGAGGCAGCCGACGGCGGCGGGATGGAGGCCGGGCGCGGGCTGGCGGCGGCCGGCCAGCGGTGGCAGGATGAAGGCGGCCGGGCGCGGGCTGGCGGCGGCCAGGCGCGGGCTGGGGCTGGCGGCGGCCGGTCAGCGGCGGCGGGATGGCGGCCGGGTGCGGGCCAGCAAGATGGAGGACGGCCGGCGGCGGCCCGGCGCGGGCCGGCGGGATGGAGGCCGGTCACCGGCGGCCTCGCCCTCCCCTCCTCCAAATCCGGCCGGAGGGGAAGCGGCGGGATGGAGGACGGCCGGCGGTGGCCCGGCGCGGGCCGGCGGGATGGAGGCCGGTCGCCGGCGGCCTCGCCCTCCCCTCCCCCAGATCCGGCCGGAGGGGAAGCGGCGGGATGGGTGGCCGGCCGGCGGCGGGATGGGAGGCCAGCCGGTGAGTCAATTTTTTTTTTGATTTTTTTTAATTTGTGGTTTGGATGTTTTGATCTGTGAATGAATCTGTGATGTTGTGAATGAGTATATGACTCGATGTTGTCAATGAACCTGTGAATCAATATTGTGAATATATTTGTGATGTTGTGAATGAATATGTGAATGGATATTGTGAATGAATTTGTGGTGAATCTGTGAATCGTGTTGTAGAGTTGTGATGTGGATTTGGGTTTTGATTTGATGATATGCATACCACTCGATTCGGGAGAAAATAAAAAAGAAAAAAGAACCAGCTGATGGACTGCCGCTACCCTCTCTTTAGTCCCGGTTGGTGTCATCAACCGGGACTAAAGATCGATCTTTAGTCCCGGTTTTTTCACCCGGGACTAAAGATAGCGATTTTTAGTCTCGGATTGGTAGTCCCGGTTTTCACTACAGGGGGGTTACGAACCGGGACTAAAAAGCACTTCTCCACCAGTGTATGGTGATTCTGTACAGGAATAACTTGCCATGGCGACGTCAGTTAATTTGCTTGGTACCATCACAAAATTGCTGCCGGTGCGGGAAAATACAATTGCAAATAGCATCAACTGCCACCTACCCTTTCGAATTACTGTAGCATTGAGTTGTAAAAAACATCATCTACTAATTAACAAGATGCCACATCATCATCCACTAACAATTATCATATTTAAACATCATGCAAACATGCTATATCTTTATAGTTTTTATAATTTAAGAGCTTTTCAAATACAAACATGTTAAATTATCATCTAACATAATTTACATAATGTTTCAATGTATATCTTTATTATTATGTTTTAGATATCCTATATACTTATATAGTTAATTCTCACTTCGTTAGTGCTTAAATGATTAATCTATGGTCCAAATTATCTTTCTCCTTTTTTCCTCTAATTAAGTCATATCACATCAATTGTTTTTAGCCTTTAGATGATTAATCTACGGTCCAAACTATCTTCCTACTTTTTTTCTTTCATAAAGTCATATCACATAACTTTTTACGTTTGAATCACCATTCTACATACCATTTAAATTTAAATTATCATAAACCACATTAATTTACTTATCTTGCTATCTTACACGTTATTTTTTTTTACATACTAAATTTCCGCAGCAATGTGCGGGGTTTCACCTAGTTAAACATAGAAAGATGTATCACATCTCCTATCCTGCAGTGGCTTTAGCTCGTGGTTGATAAAAGAAATCCCTCCACACAGACAGCCCAAAACCAGACGTCTCCTCTCCAGCAGCAGCGATTATTTCATCATCTCTAGATGGTATGACGAGTGTACAAACCCTGCTTGCACGTCCTCCCCGAAACAAAACACAGTTCGGAATGGCAATTAGCAGGACATGCGGCACAGCGACTGGCCGCCGGCCGCCCGGCAACCGCTGCGGTTTCTACCAGGCCATGGGAGAGGAAAGGGAGGCAAATGCGACATGGTTCATCACCAATTTCCCTGAAAATTGAGAAATGTCTTGCTAGCTACAGGATCGATCGATTGAGAAATTGAGAAATAGGTGTCTTTCAGCTGTAGAAGAAGCGACGCCTAGCCTAGCACAGATCACGACAACCTTGAAGCGGATGACAAGCCCCGAGGTGCTGAAAACATTGGCCTACAGGTACTGCTCCCTCCGTCCCTAAAAAGATAAATCCAGTATCAGATATGACACATTTTAGTACAACGAATCTGGACAGAGATATGTCTAGATTCGTAGTGCTAGAATGTGTCACATTTAGTACTAAATTGATTTTTTATGGGACGGAGTGAGTATGTGGCACTGACGGCAGCGGCAGCGGTGATTCCCATAGTTGGAGGCAATCCTATGGTGGTTAGGCTCGGCGGCATCCCCCGGTTGCCAGGATGGCGAGAGGCGGTGCGGATTGGCAGAAAGAAAAAAAAGAAATGTGAGGTGCTTCAATGGCAGATTAGCTGCTAGTCAAGACCAGCGAAATAACATCAGCTGCCGGTCAATGCCGGATGGTACTAAAATCTTTGTATATCTGTTGATTTTTTTTTAGAAAAATAGGTTGCAAAATTCAGTGCTCAACAATTAATTTTGTACAACGAGGGACATCCGTAAAACTTTGTATAATCTCTTATACCGAATTCAGAGTCGATGATTTGGTTTTCTATGGGGCCACGTGGCACCCTACGAATTTGGTTAGAGCTCTCTGAGAAACTGCCACGTGTTAGAGTGACGGGTGAAGTATCTGCATCCATCACTAGATCGGAGAAAAACAGAAACGTGCGCGTGCGCGTGCGGGGTGGGCCTGCATCTGCCAGACCATGCGACCTTGGGCTTGGCCTGGCGTTCCACGGCCTTTCCGCAATATATACATGCGCATGGCCTTTCACACAGCGATATCAGAGCGGTGAAGAACTGAAGGTAACGTACAGAGCGGTACTTAAACTTGTCACGAGGTTTTATTGTTTAATATACTTTACAAGTTCGTAGACCTACTTAAAACATACTTACAAGACCGCTAGTGTAATTTACTCTCCATTGTAGAAGGAAAAAAAAAAGAAAACAACAGGATTACATGTAATCCACTACAGGTTAGTCGGAATGAGGAAAAGTCACTTCATGTTAGCATCATGTGTTTCTAGAAAATTTTAAAAGTAGTGAAATAAAATAAAAAAAAATAGCTGCAAGGATTGCGTTAGGACAATTGAAAGTCTTCAGATAAATACAAGTTTACTTCAAACGAGGAAAATATATAAATTTCAATATAATGGAAAGAACAAAAAGTGAAATTAGATGGACAGATAGGTGTATTCCCGGTTAACCGATAAGTTTAGCACTACTTTTTTATTAGTTCAGAACATTTTTGTTTTTCCCTCCTCACATTATACTTTTTCTGGATGCTAGGAATCCATTTATTTTGGAATATGGTAAGTAACAATAATAATTTTGCTATAAATTTTGTGTGCGAAGCACAGAATAAATATAGATGCTCATATACACCTTCGTACACTTACTCCTGTAAATGTAGGCAAAATTTGCTACAAGACACGCAAAAAACACGTAATTACCTGAGGGACACCGAGAAAACGTGTAACTGCCTCAGGACACTACAAAATTTATGAAATTTGCCGTAGGATACCGAGCTCATTATTTTAATAATTTCTGGCTGAAAGTGGCAAGTAATTTTTTAAAATGCCCAGATTGCCCCCGGCTGAAAGGGACGATGAGCCGGCGACTGCACAAAGAACAAATCAAGATTCATCAAGAAAGGATGAGGAAGAAATGCTACTCATGTCCATCCATGGTGGCGACAGGGTGGTCTCGTCATTGGTGCATCTTGGCCAGGGGCGCCGGCGGGAACATAACCGGCGTGCCGACGGCGGCGAGCACCATGTGGCCGGCGACGGGGTGGCCCATGGGCACGCCGCCGTACATGGCCATCGGCGGCCCGCCCGGGTGCTTCATGCCCTGTGGCCCGAGCGCCGCCGCAGGGCTGCCTTGGCCTGGCCGGTGATCGGGCCCTGCTGCGCGGCAGCGTCGCCGGCGGTGACGCTGGTGATGTCGTGGATGCTGGAGCGGCGACGATCGCGGTTCATGGAGTTGAGGCGTATGAAGTACTTCTGCGCGTGGCTCGCCACCTGCGTCGGCGTCCGCGAGATGACGAAGTTGCGCGAGATGCTCTGCAAGTCTCCCTTGCCGAACTTGTCCAGCCCCAGCAAGAACAGCCTGCGCACAATCCAATCGCAATCGCATGACATCACCGCCATGGATTCGCTTGCGTCACGCAGCAGATCGAGCAGAGGAGCGAGCTGTGTTCCGAGGAAGAAGACGAACAACAACTGCTCGTCTTGATTTCCGGAATCGCGCGTGTATACGTACCTGTGCTCTTCCTCCGTCCATGGGATGCCCTTGCGCCTCTCCTGCTCCGCCTTGGAGCAGCTCTTGCCGCCGTCGTACCTGCCGCCGCCTCCGCTCTTCCGCCACGCGTTGGTATAGACTGGGAGGCGGGGGCAATCCTAGGCATTTTGAAAAATTACTAGCCACTTTCAGCCGGAAATTATTAAAATAATGAGCTCAGTCTCCTACGGAAAATTTTACAAATTTTGTAGTGTCCTGGGGCAGTTACACGTTTTCTCGGTGTCCCTCAGCTAATTACGCGTTTTTTTTTTGTCCTGTAGTAAATTTTGCCGTAAATGTATACGAGCCCCTCCGAAAACTAGGATGTCACGCATTTCTTTGGGTTGATGAAGATTGGTTGGTTGTCTACCTTAAAACAACGAGTAGTTATAAATATAAGCACTCGTACCAAGTCTATAACTTAACCCGTATAAGCAAGGAAACTAATTAACCAATCGAGCTGCGTTCAGTACATATATGAATATATGAACTTTACCATGTCAATGTCCTTATTTCTAAATGAAACCAGCATAAAGAATTAGGTAACCAAAGACACGTTTATTTTAGATATGTATTTCCAACTAATTATACAAACTGTATTACTTGCAGGTTCATGACAATTGCGTTGAATATTAATAAAACACGTTTTTTACACCAATATATGTCATCTTTAGTCATTTATCCAAGTTAAATAGTCCAATCCGCACGATAACAACTAATCAGGATAATTTTACTATTCTAACTTAATTTTACAAATATAAAATTTAGAAACCTTTAAATAATCATTTTTGAACGTATTATTTCCAAAAGAAAATGCACGTGCTATAAACTAGCTAGCGTGCCAGTGGCACGCTCATTTTCTAGTTTACTTGCTATTTTAAGCTTCACGTAGTAATTCAAATACTTTGACCGAATTTCAGCTCTGAAGACACTCCGGATAAGCAAAACGCAAAAAGATTGTTTAGGTGAACCATGCCCTAGAACATCCCGTGCACCCACGGAATGTCCGCAGAACAGTCTGTCAGCTAAACAACCATTTTCATAGATACTGTGGGGCGGATATTAGAAGACATTACGGGTGGCGGAAGGGGCGGACGCTGGGCGATGACACGTCGGATAGCGCACGGTGAAATTTTTGCAAAAAGGCCCTCCACTTAGCGCGTAATTCGGTCGAGGTCCCCCGCGAACAGTATCCCTAAGTGGATGCTTTATGTATAGGCATTTCGAAGACTGGGTATTCCATGCGAAGGAGAGAAAAATCGCTAATTAGGACCGCGCTGTAGAACTTGAAAGGAGAGGGGCTTTTGTGCAAAACGGCGCGCACTAACCCCGCCCCAACCCTAGTATATATAAATAGGTCGAGCCCAGGTGCAATACACAGTCTGTTACTAAACGAATGAAATGTAAGTAAGGCCTTTAGTTCCAAACTTTTTCTTTAAACTTAAAACTTTTCCATCGCATCAAAACTTTCCTACACACACAAATTTCCAACTTTTCCGTCACATCGTTCCAATTTGGAAAAAGTATACTTTGACTCCCTCAACTATGGCCCGAGTATGATTTATGTCCTCCAACCACAAAACCGGGTGTATCGACTTCTCTAACTATAAAAACCGATGCAAACAATGCCTCTGGGTGGTTTTGGAGGTGGTTTTGGCTGACGTGGCGCCTACGTGGCGGTTTTGACCAGGTATTTGTCCTACGTGCCGCTTATGTGGCATTAGAATAAAAAACATTAAAAAATATGGGACCCACTTACATCCTCCCTCTCCTTCCCTTCTTCCTCCTCCCTCCCTCTCTCCCTTATCTCCCTTTCTCTCCCCCGGCCTGGTGGCGTCGTGGTCGTCGTTGCCCATGGCCACCGGACGCCGGCGCCGACTGCCGCCGCTCCCGACCACCGGTGAGCTTCAGATCCTCCCCCGTGCGCCGACGGACGGCGAGCTCATCCCCGCACGCGCACCCCCACCGCACCGCCGCTGCTCCCGATCACCGGCGAGCTCTAGCTCCTCCCCCGCGTGAGGACGGCATGCGAGCTCCTCCCCGCGCATGGACGGCCGGCGAGCTCCTCCCCGCGCTCGGACGGCCTGCGAGCTCCTCCCCGCACGCGGACAGCCGGCGAGCTCCTCCCCGGTGCGCCGTCGCCATCGTCAGCTCCCTCGGCCATCCACGGCGCCGACAGCCTCCTCCTGCTGCGCGCGCTTCAGGAAGATCACATGGTGCTCGTACGCCGCCAGCGCCGGGCTACCCTTGTGGAGGAGCTCCTCCAGGGCGTTGATGGCGGACGCGACCTTGTCGTCACCGGCAGCGGCGGCGGCGATCTGGCTGTCCGAGATCGATCTAGTCCAGGCGAACCACGAGCAATACGGGCGCCACCATCGAGATCGATCCGACCTAGCTAGCTAGCTCGAAACAAAAAAAAATCAGCAAGATGAGATCATTGAATTGAATGGAATTCTCTGATCACTTCCTGTACGTCGAAGCAAAATCAAAGGCTAGCTCGCCGGCGCCCCGGGAAGCAGCATTTGACTGCAGCGCGGCGGCGGCGCAGCCGGGGGGATGGACCCTATCCTCACCTCTACCGGCACGGCGCCCTCACCGGGTGGACGAGCTCCCTCTGCCGCCTCCCGCCGTCCGCGATCCTGCTTTCGCCACCCAGACCCGTCGCTGGCCTCCACCACGCTCGAACTTAGCTGTTGCCGAGGGGACGGGACCCACGGAAGCCGGCGGCGCACCGATGGCCTTCGTCGGCCTTCCGCCTCCGTCGGCTTGTCCCACCGGGCGCCGGCGCACGAGATGACACGTGGGTCCCACTATTTTTTTTAATGACATGTCGGTCCCACATATTTTTTTTTTGTTTTTACTCTAAAATGCCACATAAGCGACACGTTAACGACACGTGGGACAAAGACTGGGTCAACACTACCACGTAGGCGCCACGTCAGCCAAAACCGCTTCCTAAGACCACTCAGGGATATATTTTACACCGGTTTTGATAGTTGGAGGAGTCAATATACCCGGTTTTATGGTTGGAGGTTACGAATCATACTCGGACCATAGTTGAGGGAGTCAAAGTATACTTTTTCATTCCAATTTTAACCAAACTTTCAATTTTAACGTGAACTAAACACACCCTAATTAGTGGCACATGCTGCGGCCCATTATTCAAAAAGGCCTACCTTGCGGAGCTTGTACCTTTTCGCTCTTGATTATGCAAAGCCTACTTCATAGTCTTGTTCTCCTGTCATATATCCGGTGGGCTATACTTAGTACTACTCTGAAATTTAGTAAAAAAAAACTATGACACCTCATTGTCGAAACACTGGATTATCCTATACGCACTCTCTCCGTTTCTTTATATTTGTCATAAACCACTATTTATATTCAAACTTTGAACATTCGTATTTTTTTTAAAAAAATAAATATACTTAAATGGATGCCATATTATCAGTGTATTAAATTTTCTAAATACTTTGTCATTGTAAAATTATTAGTAACTAGTAAAAGTAGCAACAGTAATAGCCAACCGCGATTTAGAAAACAAATGCGGGATAAATACACATGGTCCATGTAAACACCGACAAATTGCCTTCTTATTTATGCATTTTGATACTTATATTTGGGACCTCTTACATCTATTGTTGGTAAGTTCCATGAAGAAAATTCTTGGTCACCCTATCTTGATAGTTGTGACAAATTAGGCCTAATAATGGTGATTTTCTCCGTACAATCTTATATTTACAAACATAACTAGCTTGTTGTGGGCCCATCTGGACCGTGCTTATCAAATTTGTTGGAGGTAGAACACGAAAGGGCCTTCGGCCGGATGTACCGAAACCAAGAACTTAGGCGATAGGCTCAGACCTGAAGCAAATGGTGAAGGTTGAGAAGGGAACCATATGGGCGAAAGCTATGGCTCGGAATACGCGGGCCAGGCAAAGACCTCGTCAGACGGCCGCACGGACGAAGACGGTGAGACAAAAGCCTTAGCATGAAGGCATGGGCTTCGTCAAGTACCGAACCCCACCGTAAGGAGGCCTAACGGGCCGTTACGCTTTCGGGAGATTTCGCCAAATAAATGGACCGAGCCTTTTAGCCCAATAAGGACCCATACATGTAAAGGACACCGTGTGTCCCCAATAATGTCCCTATCATGAAGGTAACCATATAAATTCCCCTGTAAAACCTAAACCCTAAATGGGGAACCTGTAATATGGCTATAAATAGCCCCCTAAGGCCATGTAATAGGGGATCCAAAAATTTTTACTAAGCAATACAATTATTTTTACTTCCAACTACTGTTGAGAGAACCACGCCTTTTGACGTGACGCAGTTGTCTATTCGACAACAAAATTCTATGATGAAATTCTTTTTCACCATGTGATATCCCAATTGAAAACGATGAAATTCCCAACATTTGTGATGATCCAGTTTGTCAGTGTGAATATTTCCAAGACCTCCAGTCATCACGTGAATTTTACAATAATTTTTTTTTTGCGAATTCATCGTATATTAATGACGGATTCCCTTTTCATCACAAGGGATCCGTCAAGGAAGGCCAGATATGGTGTAGTGACATCGACTAAGGCCCTCTTTGTTTAGGTTTAGGCTTATTGGCTTAGACTTTTAAGTCAGTTTATTGGCTTATATGATTTATAAACCGGTGGATTTAATGTCCTAAGTTTAGTGGTTGAGTCATACATCTACCTCACATAAGCCAAAAAAGCTTCTTCAACCTAGCTTTTGGCTTAATAGTGTTAGAGTGGCTTATGGCTTCAAAAAAGCTAAACGGAAAAGCTACTTGTTTGTTTAGGCTTAGACTTTTCGACTTATAAGTTGGCTTATAAGCCTAAACAAAGAGGGCCTAAAATGGTTGATAGTTTCAAACCGCCGTGGATTAGGGATATAGTCGGATCACAGCCTTATATCAAAGCCGGATGGCACGATACTTGATATCAAAGATGAAGTGCTCGATGAGATCTATAATTTTACAACGGATAACTTTTCAGTTCAGAACATTTCCATGTCCAAATAATATGTTATAATCTGCAAGATCTATTTTGAACAACAAAAAAATTTAATATTTGAAACTTCAAATGGAGACGTGCTGTATATAACACTTGTAGAGCTTGACTTTGTTGTTGATGACCTTTTTATTTGAAGTCATCAAGGGTGGCAAATACGTCTTACAAGTTTTGAATACGAAGAATAGTCAACAATTTCTCTCTAGTTGAGAAAGTAAGCAAGCTATGTGTGCTCGCATCCTACGTACAGCACAAGCTGGCATTTTACTTGAAAAAGGGCATAGCTTTGTTGGTATTTCTTATGACCTCCAAAAAAAATATCTGTAAGTGTACGAATTACCGCCGTTGCATTTCACCTAAGATTGTTCTAGGGTATCTTGTTTTCCACAGGGAAGCGGTTGAGACAAAACATCATATCATCAATCATACAGACACTATAAATACTATTCCACACATTGGATAAAAGATATAGCATTAATGACCATGGTCACACCAACAAACAGTCATGTCTAACAAATATGCTAATAGCAGAGCTAGCTGGGAGGATAATGAGCAGAGCAAAACAGTTCCCAGTTCCTAGATAAATGATCAAGCTAAATATTTATGGCAAGTAGCGCAATCCGAAAATATCAGTCACACGGGAGGAGGATTAACACAAGAGCTGTCGCCATCTTCATTTAATTTCTGAGGTTCTAAGTAACCAAAGCTCTAAGCATGAAATCTATTCCTGTCCACTTCAGAGCAGAGAAATATCACCATAGAAAGAGATGAGGAGACTAAACAAACTAAACCGAACATGGCCTACCATAACAGATGGACAGGGCTATTACCACCCGTTGCCTATGGTCCCCCATTGGCCTAGCCACCTTCTTAGATATTTCCGAGTGCCGCGCCACTCCTACATTAGGAAGATATTATACCAGCTCAAACATTTTAATCAGAGTAACCGTGCTAAACAAAGAAAGATAACTTCATATAAGTAGATTAGAAACCCATCAACATGAAACAAATTATCAAGCATTGCCTGGAAATTATGCAACGACAATCAGAACCGACATGCAAATATTCAACGGACAGAATAAAACGGTCAAGAGAAATTCGAGTGAACAAATTACTTCAAGTAAATGCAGATATATTTTCAGTCTTTTATGTTGCTTATAAAATTCAAAAACCGGGACATGTTATCGGTGATGGGCTGTAAGCCTGTAACTATGACCTGTCACATATGACTCATCATTTATAAGTGGTAAGGCATCCATTGTTCAGAGTATACTCATTCTTTTTTTTTTTGAATAGAAGACATCAAGAGAGTTGCCGGTTATATTAGAAGGAGAATAGGTGCCTTACAGATACACAGGAGACAATGCAATATGGATACACCTTAACAAGAGAAGAAAAAGAACATTAACGCTTAAGGCAGTTTGAAAGCAAATTCCCTATCTCGTATGTCATCTAGAATGCACGCTACTGCACGGCTGGTATTTGGGGGTGTCTGTTTGAAAATTTTATCATTTCTCATTAACCATATATGCCACCAGGTTGTAATTACGGCACCTGCAGCCACCCTTGCCTGAGGCTTTGGCATGGAGAATTTTATAGAGAGCAGCCATTCATCGATGTTTTGAGGGATAGTTACTGCCGTGATGTGTCCCGCATTAGCCACTTCCAGCCATATTCGCCTTGTAACCGCACAATCCCTGAAGAGATGATGAAACGCTGATGAACAAAGATGACAAATCCATTGGCAAGGCCAATGTCTAATGAGGAGGTTCTCAGCTGTCAGCGTTCTCTGGTGAAGAACTAACCACCCCAAGAAACGTTGTTTCGATTGCGCTTCCGCTGACCATACCATCTTGAAGTTATCATTGAATTCCGAGCCAAAGAACTGTGCCAGATAAGCACTCTTTGTTGTGTAGATCCCTGAGGAAGTTTGAGTCCACTCTATTTTGTCCTCCATGGAAGAAGTTAAATGTATGTGTTGCAGCATGTTGCCTAGTTGGACTAGCTCGTGGATCTGTTCTATATTGGTTATCTGCCTGAACGAAAACAGCCAACTGTTTGATAACAATTCTTTATTTACTGTCCTGCTTTTTCTCATGGCCAACTTGAAGAGATTTGGAGAAACATCCTTAGGGCATACCCCTTGCAACCAATTATCCTTCTAGAATAAACTTTTGTGGCCATTCCCAATAGATATCCTTGTACATGCCTGAAACAAATGAATATCAGATTCATCACACGACAATTCCATTTGGTCCCAGGGTTTAGAGTTGTCAGCCCATCTAAGCCATAGCCATCTTACTCTTAGGGTTGCAGAGAATTTTTGAAGATCAAGGATTCCCAGTCCTCCCATGGTTTTTGGTCTACAAACAGTTGGCCAATTTACCAGACTTGCTCCTGGCTTCACATTTTCTGGTTCCTCTCCTTTCCAGAGAAAGGCTCTCCTGATTTTATCAATTTTCTTTATGGCCCACTTAGGGATTGGAATTGCTGACAAATGATAGGTTGGGATGGAAGAGAGTACAGATTTTACAAGCGTTTCTCTACCCGTGGAGCTGAAAAATTTTCCTTTCCAACTCGGGGTTCTTGCACCAATTTTGTCAATGAGAGGAGCAAAATCAATTTTCCTCAACTTTCTGGTGTGCAGTGGCAGACCCAAATAACTCGTAGGGAAATCTGCAAGGGCTCTAGGCAAGTCTTGCGGGATGTACTGCACATTGAGACCTCCGCAGGCAATAGGCAGGATTTGGGTTTTATGCACATTGTTTTGTAGTCCAGAAGCCTTACCAAAAAGATTTAAAAGATCTTTAAAATTAGAGATTTCTTGAGCATCTGGATGAAGGAAGAAAGCCACATCGTCTGCAAAAAGAGAGGCTCTGAACCTGAGCGGTCCACTACTCAGTGGACTTAAGATTCCAATTTTGCTCTGCTTTCTTGAAAATGAAATTCAGAGGTTCCATTGCTAGGATGAAAAGCATAGGTGAAAGAGGGTCGCCTTGTCTTAGGCCTCTTGCATGTTGAATGGACTCTCCTGGGTTGCCATTTAGGAGGATCTTGGAAGATGAGGATAAAAGAATAGAAGAGAGCCAGTTTCTCCATTTGAGCCCAAAACCTAGCACCGAGAGAACTTCCATCATATATGCCCAATTGACTGCATCAAAGGCCCTTGAGATGTCAAGTTTCATCATTAAAGTAGGGTTTTTTTTCCTGTGAAATCTCTTGACTAGGTTCTGAACATATAGAAAATTGTCATGGATGGCCCTCTTTCGAATGAAGGCACTCTGATTTGCAGTGACTAGCTCTGCCATTCTCGGGGCTAGCCTATTTGCCAACAGTTTTGAAATTATCTTGGCAAAGCTATGGATCAAGCTTATTGGTCTATAATGCTCAGGAGCAAACGCGTCCGCTTTCTTAGGGAGCAAACAAATGTGGGTACAATTGAGATCATCTAACTGGTTTTGGTTTAGTTCCGTGAAGGATCTAACAGCATTAAAGAGATCATGTTTGATTAGGTCCCAACATTTCTTATAGAATGCGCTAATGAAGCCATCGGGCCTAGGGGCTTTTTTAGACGGTAAGGATTTAATAGTGAGCTCAAGCTCTTCCATGGTGATTGCTTCTTCCTGATCAGAGAGGTCAAAACTACTCATGCCTAGGCTTTGCCAATTCAAGGACAGCTCTTTGGACTGAAACTTGCCCAATCTATCCGAGTAGAAATTGAACAATTCGTCCTCTTTTTCTTGATGTGAGATTGCAAAGCCAGTTGAGGTTTGTAGATAGTGGATAAAGTTCTTTCTCCTTCTCGCATTTGCCTTGATATGGAACAATTTTGTATTGGCGTCTCCTTCTTTAATCCAAGTTAGCCTCGACCTTTGCCTAATTTTAATTCTATTGAGAGCAGCCAGGCCTAAAGTTTTTGCTTTGAGTGATCTATGAAGGGCAGCTTCTTCAGGAGATAGATTCCTTGTTTCCTGGGCTACATCAAATTGGAAAATTACCTCATTTGCAATCGCAAGTTGTAGCTTGATATCTCCTACTTGCCCGGATTCCCATCTTTTAAGATCTCTTGCGAGTCTTGAAAGTTTTAGCCTAAAATTTGCCAGAGGGTTATTTGAGTTAATCGGTCTGTTCTAGGAAATTTGGACAGTATCATAGAAGGTTGGGTATTTGAGCCAGTAGCTTTCAAATCTGAATGTTTTTTCTTTCAGGAAAGCATCATCTCCAATTAGAAGCAAAGGAGTGTGATCAGAACAAGAACTTGAAAGAGGCACTAGGCTTGAGTTTTGGAATATAAGGTCCCACTCAGGGGTGCAAAAGCACCTATCAATTTTTGTTTGCGTTGGATTTGGAGAATTTCCAACCCAAGTGTATTTTTTTCCCTGCAGGTTTAGCTCCTTAATTTGCAACCTGTCAATTGTCCTTTTGAACTGTTGCATCATTCTTCTATCCAACTTGTCATTGTTTTTATCCTCAACTTTATAGATCAGATTGAAATCTCCTAAGATAAGCCAAGATGGGAGAGTGAAAGGGACCAGCTGTTGCAATTCCTGAAGGAAAGCTATCTTTTCTGCGTCTTGCTGGGGACCATAGACCACAGTGATGATCCATGCATCATTTGTCTCTCTCATCACAATCTTTGCAGTCAAAGAAAAGGATCTCAGCTCACACTGGGAAAGTCTATAGTAGTTGTCATCTGCTGCCAAAATAATACCCCCCCTGGTACCATCAGCAGGCAGGAAGAAGAAATTATTCTGAAAATTAGGGCTCAATATCTGCACAATACAGTTTTTAGAGACATCCTGTAATTTTGTCTCCTGGAGGCAAACCACTGTTGGTTTGTGTTGCTGCATCAATAACTTAACTTCCTCCTTCTTGGCTGGGGCATTAAGCCCTCTAACATTCCAACACACAATTTTGCAATGTTTTTGAGACATGAAGGTACATGAGTAGCATCCATAAGCAGTGGAAAGTGGAGCAGCAGCTAGGATCACAGCAGATAGTAGACATAATCATGCAGCAAAAGAAGGATTCAGCATTCAGCATCATGCATTGCACACATAGGTTAGAGTTTGGTCTCCTGCAGACTAGATCAGACGCGTGATCGACAGCACATAAGCCATGCATTAGGTTACATAGAGTGGTAAGAGCCTGAATAGCTTGTTGGTGCAGAGGGGCAAAAAAACAGCAGGCACCATGGGTCTATGAAGCTCTGAGATCTTCTTCTCTGGCATCCCAACATCCGTCTCAGGGAACCGGCACCCATATATTTATGTAGGCGCCCTCCAGGTCTTGCACACATTGGGTTCTAGGCTGGAGTCACTAACTGCCCTCCCCTTGGCAACCTTGATCTTCAGCTTCTTGCAGCCACCCTTCTCCACGAGATCAGCAATCATCTTCAAAGAGCGAGGCGTAAGCGGCTGCTTGAAGCGCTGCAAATACAGTTTTTTGACATTATCATCAAAGGAATCCCCTTCGTTCATAATTCCAAATATTTTGGAAATAATTTCCTGAGCAATAAGTTCAACTTTGCAGTTGTTCCTTTTTTTCTTTTCAAGCCTTTCGCTATACCTTTGTGAAGAGTTTAAAATGACCTTTGGCTTTTTTGAGCGAATATGAATTGGGGATGGCAAGATTGGTGGTCTCACCGGAGTTGCAAGCGAAGCTATCAGGTCAGAAGCAGAGGCATTCACATCAGACTGAAGCACCGCTAGACCCTCTGCAGTTGGAGCATACACCGGGGATTCCTGCTGCTCCGGCCCCCCATCAGGTGAGTAGTTGATCACTGCTTCCTCCAGCATTGGATCATCCAGATGGTCCTGATTCCCGCAATTATCCTGATGCAAGAAGAACAACTCAGCTGGAGGGGAAGACGGAACAATAAGGAGAGCTCCCGCACCTCCGCTCGGACTTTTACTTCTATGTGGTTTGCGCACATTGCAGGGTGAGAGATTTGTGGCAGCTTGAGTAGGTTTAAGAAGTCTGCGAGAGGGGGATGAAGAGTGTTGCACCCTGACCTCCAGTGGCGGAGCCAGGAATTTAAACCTGTGGGATCAATTACTAGTGTTTTGTATTTAAGTGGGATCATTTCTCTAAATTCTTTTAGATTTATACATGAAAATTAAGATTTATAGGACGTTTTTCAAAAAGCTGTGGGGTTGGCCGACCCCACAGCAATGGCCTAAATCCGCCACTACTGACCTCAGCTCGGCTCCTGGAGTGTTGGCTGCGGCTTCTGGAGGTGAAGGCGTCTTTGTTGCGCTGGCGACCTCTGTTGTCCTAGTTGTAGATGCCTTGATCATCGCCCCCACGCTCAGTGCTGCGCGACCGGCCCGTGAGACGACCCCAAAGGGACCTGGAGCGGCTACGATAGCGAGGATGTGGGCGACCACCATCTCCATCAGGATCTTCCGGCCGCCGCACAACACTGGGCTCCTGCCTGCATGGAATAGGCAAAGGGCAAGAGCGAGTACGAGAAACATCATCATGGACTCCATAGGTCCATTCATACTGCTTGTACAACATCGGTCGAGGCTGTACATCTTCCAGGGTGTCAAGATGGATCAACACCGGATGTGACCAGCCATCTTTTGGCCCTTCTGGGAGGGGGGTGGGGTTGTGCATGGGGTCAATCAACGGCAGAGGAGTGTCAATGGGGACCGGCTCATCATCAGGATTAACCAGTCCCAACCAATCCATCTTCGGAATGGCCCCAGGATCATTTGTCTAGATCCAGAGGTCAAAGGTGTGGTTGTAGTTGTGACGACGCGTGTATTCTTCGATGAAGTTGATGGCGCATCTTGGACCTATGAGCTTGGCGGCTACTGCTTCAGTACGAGCATGCATTGGGATGCCCTCCATGCACAACCTTGCTCGATAGCGATAGTACACATGGTGGGCTTCTTGGCGGGCATCCCGTGCCTTGAGGTGATAGGATCTCCCCGAGTGACAATCCAACCTTGGCTGGCAAAGAATATGCGCCCTATCTGCAGGGCGAGAAAGAGTAACAGAGAAGTCCACAGGGTAGTACTTCGTCACCTGTACATCACGACGGTGCAGGCGGAAAGCCGTGCGAAAGGTCATCAGCAAAGGTGCTTTCCTCCACTGGCCTTCCCTGGTTGTCAGCCACCCACGCCACAAAGGAACACAGAGCAAATCTCTCATGGTTGCGCTCGATCTCCCCAGTGGTGGCAACAACAACAATGGAGGAGTCTGGCCTGCGCACCAGGAGCTCATCCATGGCGGCCTCTTTCGAGACGCTTGCCGAAGCAAGCTGGCTTGGACGAGAAGGGAGTGGGGGAAACTCAGTCGGATTTGGAAGCAGAGCGGGTAGAGAGGAAGGAGCCATTGGGGATTTAAAGCCAGATCTCTTCTTGGGGCAGAGCTTGGCTTCATGTCCAATCCCTCTACAGAACTAGCACTTAAGAGGTACAGGAAATCGATTACTCCGTGGCAAGATTCAAGGCATCTAAAGCATCTTCCGTCCATGAGGTGCAGGAAATGAGCTCTTCTCAATCTAGCTCGCTCTTCTAGGGTAGAGGAACTGCGTGATGAATGCTGTTTTCTCCACCAATATTTAGCCTTAACTTCACTCCAAGCAGAGCTATATGGGAGTAGCAGGCTTGCTTGCTCAGGGGGATGTGACACTACAGAAATGACTCTGCCACTCTTGAGAACCCTACTGGAAGCGGAGACTTTTGAGGGCGCTTCGGGGGGAAGAGAATCTCTTGCAACTGGCTGCAATCTTTTGTGGACAGACACTCTTCCTGCTGCGCTCTTACTTAAGCCTTGCTTGAAGGTCACCACCGCACTTGAGTTTGAAAAGACATCGGCCGGTGCGGGAGCAGGAGCCTTTAATCGCAGTAGATGAGAGCAGCATTGATTTGTAGCTTGCTTCTTGCAGTGGACGGATCTGAGCAACGACTTGAAGCGGAGCACCGACGACCGGATCCAATACCAGATCTAGGAAGGGCACTGTAGCTTTACCTTTGGGTTGAAGACTCGTAGCACTGTCATGCTAGATTTGATCTTGCAAAAGAGAGTGGGGGTTCGGTTCGAAGGTTTCTAGCGTTGGGGAGTGGAGTTTGGGTGGTGAACGGGACGACGATGGCGTCGACAGCGGGGATCGCTGCCGGCGGTGTCGAGGGTGGGTGTCGGGGCTTGGGGGTAAGAGCTAGAGCTACTAACAGGTGTTTACCCATCATAGATGAGCCTTTCTCATCACTAACTAATTTCTCATCGCAGATGTGGGCTATGGCCTCTCATAGATTATGGGTGTGGATCGGGTGTTGAATCTCACAGCCTACGTGTTTAATTAGGGCCACTAGATCTGACCACACCTAAGCGTTGAGCCACTCCCCCTCCCATACTATTGAGTGGAGGCGGGTGAGATTGCCATGCCACGGAGGCGAATACAGCGGACCACCATAGGGGAGTAGGGTGTGTGTAGAACGGGAATGAAAATCAGGATGATGAGAGCGGCAGGATGTCTGAGAGGTTGATGGCCACCGAATGGATTCTTGTATTCGAAAAGCTTTGGTTTTATGGAAAATTGAAGAAAAATGATGTGTATTAGTATTACAGAGAATTTCAAATAACCATATGTAAATATACAAGGAAAGATGGTTTCATTAATAACCCATGCTGTAGGATGCCTGCTTATACACAGTAAGTAGAACCATTTCTACATTTTTATTACTAGGCGGTTTTCTATGTACAGAATTGTAGTGCGCTATGATGTATATTTTTTTATAGTGATCCATGACGTAAATAGAAATCTTGTAGTCCTCATAATAATTTTGTTAGAGAATATTTGATAGAACATTATCGTATATTTGCTTAAAATTAACATGTATAAATGTAGGCGGTGAACTTGAAACCTACGAACTGTAGCTAATCCAGGAAAGTTCAGAGATTACAAAAATGAAGAACAGAGTTTTGGAAACTGGAAAAACAGAGAGATTGTGGGGCATTTTTCTTCCTCTATTTCTCTGAAAATCAAAAGTGCGTACAAAGCAAATACTAACTATTTAAACACCGCCAAGTCAAGATCTCGTGCCATCCCACGATCCCCATTTCTCGGCTACACTCACGCGACACCGCGCAAACTCATGCACACATGTGCTAAACTGATGCAATCAACACGGTGCCAACTGACGAGATCTCCGTGCCTTTTGCAGCTCTAACAAAGTCCATCTGAAGTGCTTCTGCTCCCGCTATGCACGCCACACCAACGAGAGCTTGGGGCTACCTCAGGATTATTCAAACTAGCCAACAATAACCCCCAATTATAATTTTGAGGATGTTACAACTATATTTGGACTGGCAGCACCACTTAAGCTAGTTAACTGATATAGTATATCGTCTATATAGGAACAGGATTGACGAAGAGAGACTCAATAGTGTCCTGAAGAAGGGTGGCAAATGTATATGCATCCTTCCTTTCATCGTAAAACAAAGCCATGGAAGCAGTCAGGTTTACAACTTGCTCCACGACAGGAAACAGTTTATGATCCTCGAAACGAGCCTGGTTCAATGTTCTCCATTCATCTTCTACAAGTGAATCAATCTTGTCAATTGCAACCTCCATCGTCACCTTGTGCTCATTCATGTAACACTCCACGGAGCTCGCAACATCCCCTTTGTTCTTTCCGCGCTACGTCCGTTCATGTACAAGAAATATTGATTAGACAGCAATCTTCCCTCTAACTTAAAATACATATCCAGAAGATTGTTCCATCACATATTCAAATCTAACATATCATTATTAAAATGGTAGACAATTAATCCAATTAAGTCATTTGTACCTTCATTGCGGCAATGTCATTCATGAAACGCCCAATTTTTGCCGATGCTACTATAGCGGTGGTTCTACTGGCTACCCACTCAAATGTTTCCTTGGTTACATAACCCATGCCTACCGTCCCACTCACACATAGTAGTGGAATGACCGAGGACATAGCTGTCAAAGTAATCTGGTCACCGAAGCTTGGTTTATGCCTCTGGTGTGACCATTCGGCTTCCTGGAGATAGTAGGTGGACAGTTTCTGGAACTGCACACAACTAAGGAAATTAGTAAAAACGGAACTAACCATACTGAATTTAATTGCAACTAGAGAGATCAAGGAGCATTTTTCAGATTATGAAAAGAATTAGCTAGGTACACGTATAGTATACCTCCTTTCTAGTGTAAGTGACCCTGTACTTGTCGTTGTCTGTCACTTGATCCTGAAGCACCTTGAAGTTCCTCAACAGTTCTCTATAGAACTTCTTCAGATACTCTGGTAGAAGTGTGACAGCGCTTTCATCCCATCTGAAAGACAAGCCAAATTGTTTGCACCAAGGTTTAATATGTACATATACAAATTACACACTCATATGAAATTCTCAGTTAGAGGAAAAGAAAATGGTGTAGCTATCCATCTCACCGGTGGCCGGGAAAGAGTATGGTAAGAAAAAATTAACCAAATATGTAGCAAAATTTCTTCGTTGATTATATACATATAATTTACATTCAGATACCACTCTTTGTGCGCCTTCATAATAAATTATTGCCATCATCCAGCGATGTTACTAAGAGCAAGTTTATAATAGTATAGCTAACTATTGGCTATTAGCTCATACTAAAGCTAAAATGTATAATATACTAACTAGAAGGTTGACTCTATTTTATCTTGCATCTCTATCTCTCTCACTATAGATTTAATGTAAATGTCTTGAAGCAAGTGTATAGCTAGCTCTTGCATGAAAGCCAAAACTCCTCACTTTCCTTTCTCTCTCATGTGCACATAAACTTTGTAGTTGGCTTATTGCCCACTATTATCATTGGTCTAAATTGTATAATTGTTTTATTCCTGTTCCAGTAATTATCACTACTGGTAGTAATGATGTTTACTACTTCGTGTGATATGGTTATACAATGCAGTACTATTGGATCCAAACAGAACTACTCATAAATACGTATACATGATGACTCCAACTGAACAAGTTAAGAATTGTACAAAGAAATATCAATATCCCGTGCAAGAATAAAAGATATTACTAATCTAGCACCTATATGTAATACTTAGATATTATAGTAAAATCACTATATTAGTTGGATAAAATAAGAAACATCAAGGCATTAGTCAGTAGGGGACGGTTGACATAGAGCAAACTCTTTATTTTATTGGTTGGGCCAAATTGAGGGTGGTTTTCAATTTTTGATTTGACATATTCATAGTGATCAATAATAAATGATAATTTTGGATGTGTGGCATCACAATATATAAAGTACACAACAATTCAACTAATATATATCGTTTAGACGGTCTGGTTAAAATTGTTGCATTTAATCTACATGTCAGCCATGACTCAAAGCGTTATCTTTTTAGTTGCATTGGCATCAACAATAGGATGATAACTATATGTTGCTAATTTAATAATATTAACCTGATGAAATTAATTATACCATATTTCTATATATTATTTTATTATATAATTGTGAAAAATGACTATATATGATCAACAATGTGTACAATTCTGCATAACAATGGCATGTTATGTTCGTTCTTAATTCTAAACTACGTAAGTTTCGGAAAAGCAAATCCCACCTTTGTATTGCTGAGTTTAACTGTCGGCATTCTTGAATGGTAGCATGGGAATCAAATGTGTCGTCCATCAAGGTAACTAGCAAGATCATTTTTGCGACAAAAGTTCGGGTGAAAGATAAATCTTTCTCATAAAATACCAAGCACGACCACAAGTAGCCCTCCACTGCACGGTCCCTAGCATAATTTAACCCGACATACGTGTATAGATCTCTCCACCACCTGAAAAGTTATTATTTCAAATTTGTTTAGGGTATAATTAATTATATGCGCCTACTGTTGAGGGCATCAATATTAATTACTCTCTTGGTCCCAATCTATAATAACTTCTAGCTATGTTTTAGATACATATAGCTCAAAGTTTATATATTTTGGGACAGAGTTAGTATTAATTAGTTGCTTTCACTACCATAAGAGAAAGAATCATACTCAGAGATAGATTTGAGCTCCATCAGGTGCACGTTCTGTACAATGTTAAAATCTAGCTTTGCAAGCTCCAGAAGAATTTCACTATACCCTTCCTCTTGTTCATATTCTGAAATAAACAGTGACGTCTCTAATCTCTTGCATGTCCTTGGCAGTGCTATGTTCAGGGCGCGGTTGACTTGATTAGCTAACACCGGATTCAAGTCACAATCCCTAGTCATTGATTCGAGATGATGTCTTGCGATAGAGATAGCTTCTTCGAGTTCTGGCTCACCATGAACTAGGAGGTGAGCAGCATTGTACAAGCTTAGCAAACCCCTTGTGTCATGATCAGCAATTACACTGCTTAACCTCGCATCATCACCGTCGAATTTTCCAAATACATCTGCAACGCAGCACAAATAATATTTATTTTTAACTCATTTACTACTGTATATTTTTATTTTGGCAACCTCATAAGGTAACAGGACATTTCTTAATTAGCTAGTAACGTCTTTGTGTTGTGCTCATTGTTTTGGACACAAATAAGAAAAATATAGCCAACCCTAAAAAAGAGTAAATATAATTTAATTGTATAGAGCGATGCAAATATAATAAAAATATACCATGGAAAATATAGAGAAATATGCCAATCACATTAAATATCCATGATAATTAAAACATGCTTTATAATTGATGTTCCAATATCTTCTTTATCCCCCACGCGTGCACCAGGTCCCCTGACCTCCGCCTAATGCAGGAGGCTGCACACCAAAAGGTCAACTCCATCCACGCCCCAACACCAACAGGTCTCTTCATCCGAGTCCATGCCCATGTCCATGTCCTACGAGTTGGTAGGGGGTAACAACAGCAGCGTCGACATTGAGGCGAATCTGAGAGGTGGTGGGAAAGGGGGTGCGAGCTGTACAAGGGGCGGTGGGTGTACGACGCCAGGGCACTGTTGGAGCGTCTGCGGAACAAGCGGATGATGTTCGACGGTGACTTGGAGGCGACCGGCGTGCGCGGCACTGGCAAGGAGGGCGGCGAGGAGGCTAGAGAGGGAGTGCTCGCAGCCGGGGGCATTTTAGTACTTTTAACATTCTTTCTCTCTCTGTTTCCACCGAAAATAATAAAATAATGTCTCCGGTGTCTAGTGGCTAATTACCACTCTTTTGCGATGTCCTACAGCTAATTTATGTTTTTATGGTGTCCCACGGCTAATTACACATTTTTTAGGTGTCCTGTAACAAATTTTGCCTTTATAATATGAAAACAGGGGTAGTAGCAAATATATCGTGTGGCCAAAAACTTTGTGTGGCTAACTACTCTGCATCTATTCAATCTGAATGTTTAATTTGCTAGCGTTTTCATTGTGATTTATTATCCTTAGAACAAGGACAACCTAAAATGACCAAGTAATCCATATATATGGGAGCCCACATCATGTGGTATTTGGTTGTAATAGACACCACAATGTTTATCGACATGATAGGAAATAAAGTAGATCCCATGGAGTAAAAGAGTTATGTATCTTGTTCTTAAAAAGTTAGCAGTGAACAACTAGTTGAATTTTATATTCACTTGTAAACAATGAACTCAAAAGATAGTATCGTATTCACTTATGGTCAATCATTATCTTATTATCTTATCTTCAATCTTTAGCATAAATACCACTTCTAGTCTTTATTTATAAGGTAGGTACCTGGAGAAACCCATAGGCCATGCTCCCTAAGCAAGCGAAACCAAAGAGCAACTTCATGGAGGCTAGAGCTTGTAAATTCACTTGTACGAATGTCTCTTAATGTGTTGTCTATCTCTTGTTTGAAGAGGTGCTCAATTCCAAGATGTTGGATTGCATCCACTAAGTTCATCGTCCCCACAATGTCTTCACAAGTCCCAAGTTGCGTGCGGACTTTCTTCTTGAGCTCGTCAGCTCTCTTCCTCATCCATTCTTCCGATCTCTGGTTGGTTGGATTCACGAGTTTGATTTATTATAGTTATCAAAAAGAGATTATTAACCACGCAAAGCTTTGTGAAATAACATTACAATATTCATGAAACAGTTCTAGCAATAATTAATTTGTCAAAAGTAGTACATGCAGAAATTATGAAAAAAAAGGAAAGATAATCTTACATGAACTAATACCATGTGCAAGAAAAACATCAGAAATATATGTACACATTAATTCTGCTTGAATATAAGCGCTTATTCAAATCTGAACATGTTGATTGTTAATTTTTGTGATCATCTCATCACGTAGGAAGTCCATCAAATATTTAGGCTACGCAAATAATAAAACTATGATATACGTACCCTACCTACATTATAAAAGATATAGAATTGCTGAAACTTTTTTTTGCGGGGAAAAATTGCTGAAAGTAGTAATTGAATTTTCTTTAATCATGCACCATATTTTTCAATTTCTGCTTTGTTACACCGACTAATGACTTGCTAGTCAGATACACAAGGCGACATAGTTACCAAGCTTGGATCTTTCTATACATGTTACATTATTGTTTGAAAATGTCAAACAAAGAATTCATACGAAGTCAACATTTAGTTTCAATTTTAGGCCTAACATCAATAAAATTCAGAGAACAGTTTATTAGAACTTCACCATAAGTAGATATGATGTCTGCACGTGAGACATTAAAAAAATAATTTGTGAGTAAAAATTTTATATACGTGCCCTTAGCGATAAAAAACAAATAATGTAAAATAAACCACGGTAAAAAACAAAAATAACTCCATAATTAATTTAAATATTACTTCCTCCGTTTTATATTATAAGACTTTTTAGCATTGCTCACATTCATATATATGTTAATGAATCTAGACATATATTTGTGCCTAGATTAATTAACATCTATATGAATGTGGCCAATGCTAAAAGTCTTATAACCTGAAACGGAGGTAGGATAAGTATAAGCGAAATAATGAGGCTCCTACGAAGTAAAAATATAGAGTATATAGATATGCCTGCAGTGGCTTCAGCTCATAGTCAATAAAAAAGGTGCTCCACAGTGAAGGTTCGAAGTTGGATGCCACTGTCTCAGACGCCATATATGCTTGTATACCCAGACTAGCAGTGAATGTGGGTGTGTTGTTGGTTTTTGCTTAGGTGCTGTGTGTATGGAGCATATGGGACGGCTTTATATAGAGCTTAGCAGGACCACACTACAATTGAATCCCAAGACAATTGAGGGGAGGAACGGATAGGAAAGGAGACAAGAGAGCCCCACATCATCCTAGTTTGCTTGATCAGTAGTAGAATTGCTGAGGAAGCTTATCTCTATTAGTGAAAGTTAGAACTCAGAACACCACTTGCATGATTGATCCACCTAATCTAAAAAACAAGAACCATCCGATAGAGGAAAGGATCGAGAAAAACGTCAGATATGATCTGTAAAAGCAGTAAATTAAAAACGAAGGAAAAAAGAATAATTTGCACCTTAAATGAAGATTCATGGGTTCAGAATCAGCTTCACATCATTCAACGTAGATATATTAGTCTTGAGTATATATAGTATATATCTGTGATGTATTAATTAATATGACTATCAGCTATATACCCGTCGAAAGGTGTAATTATGATTTATTGTCATTACAAATTTAAGTTTATTATTACTATGAATAACCTATAGACGTATTAAACAGAGAGGAGCGGTTATAGTTGTGCGAACACGCAACTTAATACTCCCTCCATTCCATAATATAAGGCACAACCACGTTTTTAGATGTTCCATAATATAAGGTATACATGCATGCATACAATTAACTATGACATCTTCTCCATTAAATTATTAATTCTTTAAATCCTTCGCTCTCACATCCTCTAATTCTATTGGATGCATGCATTGTATTTATTCGGATGATCCAAACTACAAGATGATAATAATTATTTCTTGGTCTTTGGGTTAAGGGTGGTTGTGCCTTATATTTTGGAATGGAGGGAGTACACGCTAGTGTTTTTGGAAGTTGCATAATAATTTCCATCCATAAATATATGCCTCCCGGTTGTTATCTTTCGCTTGATTATTGGGAAATCAAATATGTGTTTGTTGGGATGGGAAATTAATACTCCATAAATGTTTATATTTGTGGATAATTTTTTAAGAGTATATTGTATCCCATATATATCAACATGGTAGGTGGGTACAATTTAGTTATAAAAAACTTGAGAAATGAACTAGCATGCTACTGTAACTATTTGGTAGATGGGTGACCTTAAAGTTCTGCTTACGAGAACAACAACTTGAAAGGTTGATGTGATTTTTGCTCAATAACTTTAGAATTTAGAAGTGAGTGTGCCTTACAATAAACTAGATTATTTCGAGCAATTTTCCTATGCACATTCCGTTTCTAAGTACTTTGTTAATATACTTGTATGGTTTTGTATAGTCATACCTATTTTTTTCTGATTATAGAAATTAAAAGTTATTTTACTATATAGGCAATTTTTACTTTGGTTGAGTTTTAAAAAGGTTTCGAAAGAAAAATCTGAAATCATGGTGCAAATTAAATGAGCAATGTTGCAATAGGTTAAATGAAACATTTGAAGGTAATGTCAATATGATTGTTGTTGATGGTCCTTATAGACCAATTTCGACCGTCAATATATCCAGAATAAAAGGGAACTTGCAATGATTGCAATGCATATTTTATTAGAAATAATCTTTTTCTACTTGTACTTGGAATTTTATTTAAATACATGAGATCTTCACCTAAATGGTGGAGAATCGACGGAAAATAAGTGCACAATCAATCGAAGTCGGTCGAGTGGTAGAATTATGGATGGATGGGCTCACAAACCCATTAAAATAACTGCAAATGGGCCCAATCACCATACCACTGGGCAGAGGATCCATCAAGTGACGCACCAAAGAAGATGTGGGCCGATTGGGCCAGGCCAGGGTTCAGCCGAAGCCCCAGCTACGCCGTTGATGCTCCTAATCACTCCCCAATGACGGTTACGGGGCATTTCCAACATTTCCAACCGCCACAAACTGTCATTGGCAGCCTATTTAAGGACCTCACCTCCTTCGTTCCGAAGTGCACCAAGAAGGAATCATTCCAAGAACCTCTCTACTTTGACAGTTCACTCACACTATTCTTGAATACACCCTCCGTCCCATTTTAACCGTAACCATGAGTTTCCGTGTCCACTTTAATCGTTTGTCTTATTTAAAATTTTTTTATGATTACTATTTTTGTTGTTATTAGAAGATAAAACATGAATAGTACTTTTTATGTGACTTATGTTTTAATTTTTTTTAAAAAAAAATTAAAATAAGACGGACGATTAAAAGTTGGAAAAAAAACTCATGGCTGTGCTTAAAATGTGATGGAGTAAGTAGATGCCATTTTAGGGGGAAATTTTGCTACAGGACACTGCTATTGTGTGGTTTTAGCCCTAGGACATAGAAAAACTAACTTTTGGGGAAAAACACTCTATAATCGTGGTATTTTGCTAGTAGACACCACACCGACTAAAATAATAATTTCCAGTTGAAGAGGAGAGAGAAATCACGTGAAATGTCAAAAATGCCCTTGGGCCCACATGTCAGCTCTCCTATCTTGTATATGTGGGGTACACATGGCAGTGGCAGGAAAGGTAGATGAAAAGAAAGAAGAAAACGAAAAAAATGAAAAAGGGGAAGGAGGAGCGGACGTGAACATTTGCAGCGCCATCGCCGCTCGCCGCAAGCCGACCACGCCTGCGACCGCACGCCGGCCCCGGCCGGCAGCCTCGCCGCCGATCTGGACGGCTGCAGCGTTGCCAATCTGGCCGCGGGACAGCGTCGCCACACCGTGCCAAGCCGCTGCTCCACCCGGCCTTCGCAAGGGTCCATGTCGCACCACCAAAGGCTGCATCGTACGGGCCATCCTCCTCTGCCGGGTCGCGCCACCGTTAGCATTGGCCGCATTGCCCGCGTCGCGTCTTGTCCGCCGTGGCCACCTGACCTCGCCGCTCGGCCGCTGGCCGCCGCCGCTCGTCCAAGTCACTGCCATGTGGACCCCATATATACAAGATAGGAGAGCTGACTTGTGGGTCAAGGGTATTTTTGATATTTCACGCAATTACTCTCACCTCTTCAACCGGAAATAATTATTTTAGTCGGCGTGGTGTCTACTGGCAAAATATCACGATTATGGAGTGTTTTCCCCCAAAAGTTAGTTTTTCTATGTCCTAGGGCTAAAACCACACAATAGCAGTGTCCTGTAGCAAAATTTCCCTATTTTAGAATATGTGTAGCTAGACATTTAAATGTTTAATAAATACTACTCCTTCCATCTACTTTTGATAGTCATATTTCATCTTGACACACAGACCAAGGATAAGTAATTCTACTTATCATCCATTTAAACATGCTACTAGTCATTCCTCGTAAACAAGCGATTCATTAATATTTATATTTCTCGATGCCAATGTAACCAATCTTGTGTGGAAGAATGGAGAGTCATACATTAAATCCGAGAAAGTCATTAAGATGATAGGTTGTTGAATTGAAATATGCCTATCAAAAATAAAATTTTCAGATTTGGAAATATGACTATCAAAAGTAGATGGAGGGAGTATATAGGAAAATATTAAGCTTTGATACTTTGATATGTAAAATTGATATTTCTGTGTTTGTCTTGATTCTAAAAATCGGCAATAAGAAAGAGAGGTGGCATACAAAAACTAAAAGTGGACAATTAAGTAAAGGGAAGATTTAGACATGTTTAAGCCTTATCGACAAGAACTAATATCCTACTCCTGTTTAGGGACTGTATATCCTGTTTGAGGATTGCATTCACCGGGTGTGTATTGATCCTGACAATTAAGTATGTTATGAATATGCTCCCTGCACACCTTATATAGTTTTAGGGCAGGATTACCACGAGGAAAACCTAACCTAATGCAACATCAGTTTTCATGCCGTAGGAAACAAGGCAAGGTAATAATTCCCAAGTCTTAAGCTATTACATAATACATGAATCCGGTTCACCTTCTATCTCTAGTGAGATAAGCATGCCGTGTGGGCATAGGGTACTCGTAATCTCCACAATTTGTTTTGAAGAATAGTTTCGTTTATTTATCTTTTTATAGTCTTTTCGAATGTTATTTGAAAAAAATAGTGACGGAAAAGATGTATGTATTGATTAGTGGTTGCAGTACTTCTTTCTTTTTTAGTAAATTTCACAAAACTACAGGTATTTTGCACAAATTATCACAAAACTACAGATTTAAGAGCTTGTTTCACAAAACTACAGACTTAGTGTCTCCGTTTATCATAAAACTATAGGTATTTTGTACAATCTATCACAAAACTATAGATTGAAGAACTTGTTTCACAAAACTATAGATTTAGTGTATTTGTTTATCACATAACTACACATTTAGTATCTTCATTTATCACAAAATTATAGATTTAGTGTCTCCATTTTCACAAAACTACAGGTTTTAACAATGCTAAAACCTGTAGTTTGCTAAAACCTATAGTTTTGTGATAATGAAGACACTAGACCTGTAGTTTTGTGATAAATGAAAATATTAAATCTGTAGTTTTGTGCAACAAGTTTTAAAATCTGTAGTTTTATGATAGATAGTACAAATTACCTGTAGTTGTTGTGATAAATGGAGACACTAGCTACATCTGTAGTTTCATGAAACAAGTTCTTAAATCTATATTTTTATGATAGATCGTATAAAGTATTTGTAGTTTTATGAAATTTACTCTCTTTTTTTAAGATTATTGCTTGTAGTACTTCTACTACCTGTATCACGGAAAAGTCTAATACAGAAGATGAATGTATGTTCAGACTCATCTATGGAATTGAATATTTTTTACGTAGGGAAGTATATGGAGTTTAATTGTGATTGAACATAGGGAGCTCTAATCCTGATTGAGCGCGCTACTGGCAGAACAGGACAGTAGGGATAAGGCTGAGGGAGTTCGGCAGATGCGTATTGTTGATCCACACATCAGCAGGCAGCACCGGAATCTCAGCCTGGCCAGTCATTCTCCTCCACACAAGAACATACAATTTCGCACTGTACTTGTTTTGGAAGACACGGCGCATATGCTTTATGAGCAACATTTTCAGCTTCATGATATTATTCCCTATCTGGTATCTAGGGGATTTTTGGTTAAAAATTGCTTCCAACATATTCTCTTCCTGCTCTCGCAATCATTTCAGTTTCCAAATTTCTGCCCGGTCATTCTCAAGAGCATACAATTTCTCTCGCATGGACCCGGATTAGCATTGTACTTGTTTTGGAAGACACGGCGCGTGCTATAGGTTTAGAACATCACCAACAGCATCTTGATATTATTCCCTATCTTGTATTTTGTGGATTTTTGGTTAAAAATTGCTTCCAACAGATTCTCCGCCAGCTCTCCCGATCATTCTCCATTTCTCCTCCACACAAAGCACACAATTTCTCTGTGTAATGGACCTGGACCTAGCAGAGATTGAGTAGGTGTGCACCTCTTGTGTCTCTCAAATTCTCCCAATAATTGTAATTAGCTCAGGTATATACAGGCACTCTTCGTAGTTGTGTCTCTCACACTCTCCCAATCATCGTCACTGTACGTACTTGTTTTGGAAGACACGGCGTGCTTTAGGTTTATCATGCACCTGCCAGGTTCCGTAGAGTAGTAGCCAACGGCAATTTCCTTGCTTATCACGAAGCTCCTGTACTTTTTTCGAAAAATTATTATATCCGAGTTCTTTTCAAATAACAAATTAACTATTTTTTAAACTAGGAAGATAGCCCGCGCACATGCGCGGGCTTTTAATATAATATTGTTTGAATTTTTGTTAAGAATATTTGCATGCTGGTCATTTTTTTTCTTGAAATATTCTTTGATTCTATTCTAAACCTGTTTTTGTCAATAATTTACTTGGGATTGTTTTGATAGTGATTATGATTTTCTTCTAATTACCCTTGTAACATATAAATTATAAATTAGACTTGAAACCGTCTTGAATTTATGAGAATATATTGTATCGCAACAATGGAGTTTCTAAACTTTAAATACCATTTCTTTTCTTGTATAGTACTCCCTCTGTTTTTTATTTTATAACACCATGGACTTTTAAGATATCTTTGACTATTCGTGTTATTAAACACAAATTAATTTTATGAGAGAGTGTATTTATGAAGAGTGCCATTTATATATTGATTTATTCGGTTGGTATTGTTTGTTTGCACATATGTGGATTAATTTAGCTTTGAATATTTGTAAAGTAGTATATTTGATTTCATAATATATACTAAGATTTTTAGAAATTTCTAAGGTTGTTTCGATAGCATGTACATGATATGGATATTTGAACTATTGAGATAAGTGTAAGTGATTATTATTTTACATGTAAGAACGTATGTAAGAACGTATAGTTGGACCCATGCCACTACAAATATAACATTTTAGATAAATACTACTACTATTCACAATATTGGCTATGTGCCACTAGAATTTGGGGAAATTGGACCAGTGCCACTCCATCATGTTTTCCTAAAAAAAATCTCTGTTATCCCCAACTGCACGTGGGACGACCTAACGGCCAGTTCTGTCTTCACCTCCCTCCCCTATGTTCTCTCTCCCCTTCCTCTCTCCCCACCACCATCGTTGACAACCACCATTGCAGCTGCCATCATCGACCACCCCCGCGGTGGGAGGCCTCGAGAGCCACTACCGTTGCTACTATCGTCTTCAACCCCATCCGTGGTGGGAGGGCTCGGGACCCGCCGCCACCATCCTCGATGCCAACCGCGGCAGGAGGCTCGGGAGTCGCAATCCTCAACCCAATCTGTGCGGGAGGGCTCGGAAGCTATGGCCGCCGCCATCATCGTTGTTGTCGTCATAGCAGTAGCGGGGATGGAGGTAGAGATGGGGGAAGAAAGAAGAGGGAGGATGAGGGAAGATGGACCTCATATGTGGGTCCCAAATCTAGGGGTCTGACGGAAAACGTGATGGAATGGCACGGTTCTTGTTTCTTCAAATTTTAATGGCACATAGCTAATATCGTAAACAGTAGTGGCATTTGTCTAAAATGACATATTTGTAGTGGCATGATCCATTTAACCCTAATAAATATATGGGTTTAAACTATTGATTTAATTGTAAAGCTAGACTACAACCATTCAAATTAAGTATAGCCAAGGAAAAATAGGACCAAGTGCCCTAGCTAGATTACTAAATATTTTCTATCATCAATCAGACCATCAACTGATCAACCTGCTTAGGACCTCTAAATATAGGCTTAGGCTTATTAGTTTCAATTTTTAAGTTAGATTTTTAGCTTATACGCTAGTGGATTTAGAGTTATAAGTTTAACGGTGGAGTCATACATATGTCTTACATCAGCCAAAATTTTCTTTTCCAACCTAGTTTTTTGATTTAATAGTATAAAGAGTGGCTTATGGCTTTAAAAGAGAAAAAAAAATTGCTTGCTCGTTTAAGAGTGGCTTATTTTTCTCTTCTAATTCAAAGATCTTTTATGGATTTTTGGTGTTCATATGTATGCATATAGATCATCCACAACTGTGTGGCTAACTAGCTAGCATAAAAATCTATGCATGATTGCTTGGACAGAGTTGGGCACGTACGGGGCATGCAGCAGTATGTACGGACTCATACATACAGGGATGAATACGTACGAGAGGTGGGGTTTAAGGGATCTTTTTTAAGATTGATCCGATGGTTGATAATAATGGGCCCACCGATTTAAATGAAAATCAATGGTTAGATTTTTTAATTGTCACGTGGCAGCTTGAGAGCGTTTTGAGGAGTGCCATGTGGCGGATCCTAAGAGCGTTTCTAGAAAGTTTAATGGACTTTTAGTATATAATAGATAGATAGATTTACCAAGTGGCCGGAAGCATTTCCGGTCACGAAATTCAACAAAAATTCAGCACTAAAATTCATTGAAGGGATAACCACGTTTTGGGATTCCAAATAATCGCATCATGACTGATAACGGCACTCCATTCACAAGCGATTTGTTCGGGGACTATTGTGAGGATGCCAGAATCAAACTGTGCTTTGCCTCCCAGCCCATCCCGAGAGCAATGGGCAGGTCGAGAGGAAGAACACAGAGATCTTGAGGGGACTCAAGACGAAATCAAACAACAAACTCAAAAAGCACGGTGAGCTCCCAGCAGTATTATGGGCGAATCAAACCACCCCGAGTAGAGCGACGAGAGAAACTCCGTTTTTTCTTGTCTATGGGGCAAAGGCTGTGCTCCCACCAGAGCTGACCTATGGGTCACCGAGGGTTGAGCGGTATGGCCGGCCCCGAATAATGAAAATATTTTGCAGGAAAATATCATCTATCTAGAAGAGCATCGAAGAAGAGAAGCTCTCAGGGCTGCCCAGTACCAACAAAACTAGAAACACTACTTCCAACGTAAGGTTCGCACACGCGTCCTTCAGGTTGGGGCATGGTCTTGCGCCGTGTCCTAACACGTGCTGGCAAAAACAAGCTATCCCCCAGTGGGAAGGCCCCATCCTGGTTGTTGGCGTCCCGCGTCCTGGTTCACTCAGAGGTTAGCTACCGAGGATGGGACCCCGCTGCCTAATCCATGGAATATTGAACATCTGTGAAAATTTTACCCTTAGCCCAAAGTTGTAAGTTAGTAGTGCTCGGTCCAAAGTTGGTTTCTTCTAGAAAATCCAACTTTGGCTGGGGGCTACCATCATGTGTAATTATCGATAAAATTTTCAAAATGTTCAAGTTTTTATCCTCTGCAATGAAATGCTTGTCACATATTATCTTTTTTTTCCATCCTTTTTCTCACGGGTGTGTGATGTTCGCGTGTTACTTGTTCGCTCCTTTGTTGGTAATAAAGATTTATGCTCACTACAAGAAATATATGACCTTCTGTGACGAATTTCTCGTGACATCGGAGCTATTCGTCATTAGCACATTTCATTTTATGATGATTAGTATGAGATGGGGTGACTTAGTGACGAAAAAAAGGTGCTCATCGTTAATACCAACTAGAAATCGTCATAAAGTATTTCAATGGCATATTGTGACGAATATTAATTTGTAGTAAGAGGAAAAAAGCAAACGTCACAGATTTATATAATGCATTTGTAAAAAAAATATATTAAAAGTTGAAGCAATTTAATCAAGTGAATTAATAAGGAAACTAAAATTTTCCTTTAAAAATCATGGTCGGAAATATTTTTGCAATAACGTGGTTTAAATTATACTCTAAAATTTTCCATGAATTTTCGAAGCTCAATAACTAATTTTAATTCAACAAAGTTCATTTAACATATTAAAATAAATAGAAAACAAATTAAAATCCCTCTCTCTGTCCTTGGGCCTTTTTGGGCCCATGTGTTACTCTCTCCCTCCCTCAGCCCGCAGCCTCTCTCTCCCTCCTCAGGCCGGCTTCCTCTTCCCTCCTCCCTCTTCAGGCCACTGGCCCAGCCCTTTCGCTCCTCCCTCGCTGAGAAGTCCATTTTGCCTCCCTCTTCTCAATTCAAATAATTTTTAGGGTAGTTAATGATTTCAAATGAAACAATTGTCAACAACAAAGTTGTATAAATTATCAAGATCTACAACTTTTGTTTTGCTCATTTTGCTATATGACTTTGTTTCAATAATTTGAATTTGAATTTCAAATTATAACAACTTCAAACAACATTTTCAAATACTAAATGATTTCAACTGAAAAAGTCATCAACAACAAAGTTGTGTAAATCATCAATATCTACAACTTTTTTTTGGTCATTTCTTCATCCGATAAAGTTATAATAACATTGTACACAAAATTTATATATATATATCTTATAGTTTATAAAACCATATAAGTGATATGTAAATTTTGTGAACAATGTTATTATTTGATATTAAAGCACATGTATATAATAGAATTGGGTTGAAAATATGCTACATCTTAGATGGGCCAGGCTAAAATTTAGTCGGGCTTGCCATTGGGCTAAGCCCATAAATACGGTGCTCAATACATGGATTTTAATGGGCCATCAGATATTTTATGATGTTTTTTAGGCAAGATAATGACGAATATGAGTGTCACAAAATTATGATGATTGAAGGATCGTCACTAAATTAATGACGAAAAAACCTTTCATCATAGAACGCCATTAGAGACGCATGATAGGTGACGAATGAATTTTCGTCACGCGAGCGTCACAGAATAAGTAACGTGACGAAAAATTCAATGTTTGTGACGTAAATGAAGCGTCATCTATCATAAGATCTCTTGAAGTGGCTTTTCACCATCTGTTCAAACAATTCTTTGCAAAATGTAGGGATTATGCATGTTTGCTGGCCCTCTTTCTTGGCCATGTGTTAAGAATTGGTGTCTACAGGGTGTCCAATTCTAACATTAATGTGAAAAATGTTATTTTTGTAGATGGGGTAAAGTATGAATATAGATTTCTGAATGGAAACGGTGAATGAGAAGTGTAGCGTGAGGTCGCGAGCCCGTGGGAATTTAATCTCGTTTGTTGAATAATTGCAGGGTGCGCTGGTTCAGCTCTGGGTACGGTTGTAAGGTGTTGAAACTTTCCTAATCCGTCCCCGGGCTAGGGGGGCTGGCATGGTTAACCTCAGCAAAAGTTCTTTCCGAAAATTCTTTCTGAACAAGAGTGTTGATTTTTCGACAAATTTAAAACTGAGCCCGGGCAAGCACGAGCTATGCAAGCTTGGGGGCTTGCTCTATGGCTTAGAAAAACATTTATCTACAAGTTATCTGGCCCGGGCAAGGGCACGGGAATGTTTTTCACCCCGTGGCTTGATGAATTATAAAAACGAGGATTGCTTAGGTCTATTGAGCCCAGGCAAGGATGCGAGCTAGCTAAATTGCCCCGTGGCCGAGTGGACCCTTCCGAACGCATAGCATGTGCCAGGTCATCAAAACAGCAAGTAGGCAAGTTGAGATAAAGGAGTTAAGAGTCTTTACAAACACTTAAAAGTAAATTATTCGTAAACTAAGAAAAGCAAGAGAGAGTACCAAAAGCGCGGCTGGAAGAGCTCCTTGCGGTCGCAAATCGGGGCCTCCCTTCTTTGCCTCTTCACTCATCGGTGGCTCCAAGAACGGGGAGAGTGCTCTGAATGGTCTCCAGGTTAGGGTCCGCGCATAGCGGTAGAACCACGGCGGGGAGATCAAACATGGCACCCAACCCGATGCGCAATCTGACCGCCACCATGATCTCTACCACGCTGACTGGGAGGTTGTCTGGATGAGTCCGGGTGGCGTCTTGGCGGCCGGAGTAGAGCCATGCACCCCCAACCTTGACGGCTGAGGGGAGCGATCCGGTGGTGGAGGTAATCGGCAGCCACCATAGACGCTGTCAATCCATTGTCAACCAGTAGGTTGACGCGGGTAAGGATCGGCTCCAGGCGCGGGTCGAGGGCCGGCGCGTCAGTCCAAGTTGGCTGCCAGTAAGCCAGTTGAACTGGAAGTTGAAGCCGGTCATGGGTCTCCATGCTGATGTAGACCCACCTCCGCCACCACTCCTCCCATTTATCCTTTTTGGAGGTGTCCAAGAAGATGGTGTTGGTACGGGGGACGAAGCGAACGCCTCATGCCAGTGGCCTGTTTGCTGACAAGGTATATTTCACCATTTCTTCATGGCGAAAAATATCAACCGACAGTCTTAACCCTATGAGCATTACCCATAAGTGTGTATAAATGCCGAGAGTCGTCACGACATTAGGAGTGAGATGCAGCATTTGGAGTCCGTATGTCTCCAGAATACAAAGAAAAAAGTGGGAGATGGACGGCAGCAGGCCCCGGGGGGCGTAGGGGCGGGAAAGACTGTTATCGTGGGACTAGCATCAGAGCTAGCGCCACTCCAACGTGATAGTCATCGTGGCACATGGAGGGGGGCAGGACGCTTCCCGGTAGCGGCTGTGCTTTGCGATTGGCCCATGGCATGGTGCCGGCAAAAGGAGAGAGAGAAGGTGGGGGGGGGGAGATGACCGGAATTGGCGTAGATTGGCGGCGGCGAAATTGAATTGAGGGCAAGAAGGCTGGAGCGTGGAAAGATTAAATGATGGTGAAGACACGGTTTTCAAAGAAAGACCCCAAGTAGTCGTTTCAAATCCTAACAAGGTGGGCTCGGGACTTAACTTTTCAGTTTCCTTCGAGAAGCCCCAGGCCCAGCCTCGTTCATCCCTCCAATCCGGCCCGGGGCTGGGGGCTACTGTCGGTGAAATGGTAACTAGCGTACCATTTCCCCATCAAAACAATTACAATAAAAACATGGCATGCTTAAACCATCCTTAAAAATAAGAAACTACACCCATACTGGTGCAGCTAGGGGTCCCACTTTGGTGGATCCCAGGCGCACCTTCATCTGCTTACGAAATAAGTATGTAACTCAAGGTCTGTCTCGGACCCGGCCATACTCTGTGTCTCGGGCTCATCGTAGTTCTGATAGGTCATACTTTCTATAAGGAGTGGAGGGTGGAGACATCTATACTTAGTAATACTTCGTAGGGCTCCATTTTTGTCATTTTTTTGATATTTTTTCTCCTCTCTTGGAGTGACACATTGCTCTTTTTCGTACACAACTCCTCGGATAGGAATCGCTAGCCGGTTTCGCCGGTTGGACACACTCCCCTCGTGAAATTTTACAAAATAGTCCTCTGATTTACATGTAATTTGCATATGTCCTCGCACCGCCTAACATGCTAGTGTGTTTCTTACAAAAATCCCCTCATATTTTGGCCAAATAAAATGCGAAGAAGTGAAAATTCCTCTTCTAAAGGTAGTGCTGTAATCATAAAAACTATGAGGGTTTTTCTGAAAAACAACCACATATATATTCTTGTCCCAAACCTAGCAGTTTATGAAGTCGCGCGTTTGCACGACTCTACCATCATGTGTTTTGAACATACATAGAGCATTGAAAGGTATAAGCATTTTCACTTACATATACTCGAATTCGAAATGATGTTCATCTACATCCCTTATTTACTGCCAACGAAAAGGATATTGCTCCAAGTGAAGCTAAGGCTGACATGCCATCGTCAAGTAAAGATCAATGACTAAATCAGCCTGTACTACTTTAGGAAAAAGAAAAACAAACAATTGTTCTCTTAGTTATGAAGCTCTTCAAGCTGCCTGATCAGAAATTGTAGATTTTGATCATCCTGTCGTGGTGCTATATTATGTTCATACTATTCATTCTTGGATTATCTCTAGCAACCTGCAAAGCTTCATCAGCTTCTCTTTTGCCTGATCAAACTTAAACATTAATTGTGACATATATTAAAGTACCTAAACCTCACTAAACCTATGTTATAGCTTCGAAAACAGGCCTTCTCGGCCTTTTTCTCAATACACATACCCCCGTACACGTGACACCGGTGTAAACACCGCTAACTCTCCCTAATAACAGGACTAACCCTTTTAACAACCCGAGCAACGTGCTTTCCTTTACTCCGATAAGTACACCCTTCCCAAGGAAGTACTTATCTCACTTCCACGAAAACATTCAACATTATATTTCCTTTTCTCCGAGGAATCCTACCTTCCCCAAAGGTAGAATCCCTCTCACTTTTAAACACTAGAGTTTTGGGTACTAAAAAAACGAGTGGTTTCCGGGCTCGCCTCTTCGAGGGGCCTCCGCTCGTGGACAACCTCGCTCCGGGTCTTACCCACCCTCGAGTCCAATCTCGGGTGGGCTCCTAGGCATACCCTATTCACTAGACCCGAATCCATAAATGCATAACTGATGGCAGCTTTGATAACTGTCATTGGCATACCGCATACCTATACGTCCAGTCAAGGTTCGGGATCGAGGGAAAGACACATGTGCATAAAATGATAAAACGTGATATTTCACTGTGTTCAGTAACTCGTTCCCTCGCTACAAAGAAACCTTTCATCTAGTTGACTTGAACCCCATTCAACTCAACTCGATTTCAGGTTTTGAATAAATCCCTGATGGACGGAAGGGAGCGGGAGTCAGCTCCCTTCCTTTGAAAGACTGACATGAATAATATAGTACATAATTGCTATTAAGACTATATGGTACACGTACAACCATCAAGCAAGACCAGTCTTTCAGTAGCAGTAGGTACCACCCATATCTATTTTATTTTGTTAATTGTAAATTTGATTTCTGCTTTCCATCAAATATGTGAAATTGGTACCAGGTAATGAGGAAACACGTTAACCATAACTACATGAAATTGGGTTGGTAATTTAGTATTGTTAAACTATAATATACAAACTATCAAGTGCTAGTGAAAATAGCACAGCACTAAAGATATTGCATAGATTATGTGGAAACTTTTAGAACAGTCTAGCAAATTTTAAATAGTACCAAGTTTGATCGGTTTGAAGGCTGCGAAGGGTAGATCTACAACCACTCTATGACAAATCGATGAGCCGTATAGCGGGATGGCGAGGACGACACATAGACTTAGCGGGGAGATCAACCCTAGTCAAATCAGTGCTTACCTCGCAACCAGTCTTCCTCCTAATGGGCCTGAAGGCATCCAAGTAGTCCCTAGAAGCTTTGGACAAACAGAAGAGAAGGTTCCTCTGGGCGGGAGGTGAAGCTTTGATGGGGGGAAGTGCAAAATCAACTGGTCAAGAACTTGCTTCCCTACTGCCTCAGGAGGATTGGGCATCTTAAACTTGGATAAATTCGCGAGAGACTTAAGGCTGCGATGGCTATGGCATGAGTGGAGATCACCGGAAAAAGCATGGGTCGGCTCAGGAACGCCATGTAATGACACCGACAAGCTACATTTTGCGGCCTCAACATCTATAACAGTCGGGGATGGAGCAAGAGTTAGCTTCTGGGAATCGGCCTGGCTGCAGGAGAGAAGACTAAAGGATGTAGCCCCTCTAGTCTAAGCGGCCTCCAACAAAAAGACCAGCACGCTTCAGCAGGCCTCCCCCTCAGATCAATGGTTACATGATCTAGACCTGCCGGGGTTACACCGGTTGGACGACGGAGTTAATTGACCAGCTCATCGAAGTCTGGAGCGCAGTGCAGAATTTGCACCTTGTTGAGCACGGAGAGGACAAAATAACTTGGAAGCTCACCAGTCATGCATACGGCGACTTTGGCTTATAAAGCACAGCTTCTAGGCACAACAGCTACAAACTTCAACAATCTTATTCGGAAGCCGTGGGCGCCACGTAAGAGCAAAATCTTTGCCTGGTTGATCATACAAAACAGAGTCTGGACATCTGACAGACTAGCCACTAGGGATTGGCCAAATGGATCCATCTACCCCCTATGTCGGCATTGCCAAGAGACCGCCATCCACCTCCTCGCGGAGTGTAGGTACACCCGGAGAATCTGGGGGGCGCTAGCAGAGCAGGCCTCGGCGGTATATGCGGTGTGTGAATTAAGAATAGTGGGCGGTATATGCGGTGTGTGAATTAAGAATAGTGGGCATACCAAAGATAAACATGTCTAGAGTATCTTCTCCTGATCTTCTCGTTTGGTGCAGCTGAAGCTTTGCTATAAGTTGTATTTTGTTCTTGCATTCTAGTAGACCTTTTGGCTTTCAGATCCATTTGGCAATTGGCACTGAAAATGCTTAAATTATCAGTGAGTGCATAATTATGTTATTAGTTGCTACAAAATGTTCTATGCTATGATTAGAGAACAAATTAAATTAATTTAGATATTGCAAAATAAAGGTTGAACTGTTTGCACACAATCAAACTTTATAGGCCGGATTAGTAGTATCAATGATTTGTGCAGTCAGTAGAAGTCAAAGAGCCTTGTTAATCATCCGAGTGTTGAAGCAGGCAATTATTATTATTTCAACCATGAGCAATTTGATCAGATTATTAGCATATTCAGTATACATGTATAAAACTACATGTAACAGAGGTACAACGGGCAAGCAAATATGTTACTTGTTAACATTAATCTAATTGTGCAGTCTAAGATAACCAATCCAACAAATGCCAGTATATTAGGCTTAATCTGTTAAAATGTTCAGACAAATAATACCAACCATAATTTATAGCCATGATAAGAACAAAAAGAAAGGAAGTTAATTTTACATTGAAGTTAATTTACATTGTAATATGTTTGAGAAACAAACTTGCAAATCTCTCCTGAAACAAAGTTAATATTCTAGGAAAGGTTGAGCAGCATTAGTGCTTTATAAGTTCCTGGATGTTCTTTACAGCAGTATCAACGATTAACTCATCACAAAATTATAAGATACTAAAGATTCTGAAAAACTATGATATGAAAAATTGGAAGTTCGAACTGTTGAAACTGCCATGAACAATTAATTTTACTAAAGGTGCTGTATATTTTATCATTGTCATGTAGTGAAATTTGGTACTTCTAGCAGATCTTAAACCGGCTGAAAATCAGATGTCAATAACGTGTAGTCTGGATAAAACTGGATGCAATTATGCAGTTCAGTCTATTCAACCTACAATTGAAATTGATTGAAAGTAACCACTTACCTTTCTCTATGAACACAAATCATATGCACTAACAAATATTAGCAAATGCACTATTTCCTCAATACGCTGCAGAACAACCATTTGGATAAGAATCCATTACCTGTAGGTAAAAAGAGGTTTTTCCCTGTGTGCCATTAAGAAAGATGGTGCCTGCCTCTGTGCCATTAAAAAGTTTGAGCCTCCCTTTATGCTATCGTCGAACTTTATCACGCCCTCCACACCATTCCGCCCGTTTTTAGTTGTAACGACGGCGCAGCAAAATGATTTAGTTGCCCTTAGGCTTGAGAGGGCACACAGGGAAAAACTTGCTCTCTCACTCTCTCTCTCCCCTTTCTTCGTTTCTCTCCCTCGCGCCGAGCAACGGTGCGAGGGGGGTGCAGCCGGTGCAGTGGCGAGGCTAGGTGCGGCGGCGCGGCCAGCGACCGGGCCGAGGCGACTGCAGCGTGAGCCGTGGCGATGGCGGCGTGGTGTCCCGGCTGGGCGGTGGTCAGCCCTGCATGGCGGCGCCCTGAAGGTGGCCTTGCAACGTCGGGGAAGGAGGCTGGGACAGCAAGGAGGATGGGGTAAGGCCGGTGACCAGGCCGAGGCGAGGGCGGCGCGGCACCCCAGCTGGGCGGCGGCCAGGCGCCGGTCGGCCCTGCGCGGCGGCGGCCTCTCGATATCTCTCATGGGGCCACATGGCCAGATCGTCGGAGGCGCCGTGCCGGGCCCGCTCGTCGCCTCCACAACCGTCGTCATTGTGGCCACTGCATTCACCAGCCGCAAGTTAACAGCGCCTCCCTGTGGAAGACAACGACGCGCCGTCGTCCGTCTTTGGCAGTGGCGCCGATGGTGACGAACACCGTGGCCTAAAGGTGGCCTTGCAGTGTCGGGGAAGGAGGTCGGGGCGGCAAGGAGGATGGGGGAAGGCCGGCGCAGCGGCGATCAAGGCCGTCGGAGTGGAGGAGCCAGAGCAGCGCCGGGCAAAGGAGGAGGTCGGGCGCCGGTTGGAGGGGTGGTCGGCGGCACTATCTGCTCGACTCAGCGGAGACGGCGGCGATGAGGGAAATGGAGGCCGGCGTGGCGGTGCGGGCGTCCAGCATCCGGGAGTGAGGCGGACGTTGATGCCAGCGATTGAAAGGGCAAGAGCGATATTTTTTCTGCCCGGGCCCACATGTGTAGAGCTGCTAAACTGTTAAACCCAAACAGAATAGAGACAGAATGTGTGGAGGACGCGATAAAGTTCGTGATGGCACAGAGGTAGGCTCTAACTTTTTAGTGGTAGGAAAGCAGGCACCATCTTTCTTAATGGCACACAAGGTAAAACCTCAGGTAAAAAGAATGCAGACCATAGGAGGTGGATAGGTAGTCTGGTAGACTGACAAAGATGGAATGTCGTTCGGCAGGGGAATGGGTGGTGTGGTTGGAGAGGACGCGGAAGCGAAGGTGGAGGCCCGGTAGAGATGGGAGGTCTCGCTCGCACTGTCTCGGAGGGCGGCGCGTGGTGTCTCCTCTTGTGGTGGCAGGGATGGGAGGAAGGGACGCTAAGGCCTCGATGGGTGATGGGGAGGATGCAGCTCCGACGCTCGCATGGGAGTAGGCGGAGGCCGTGGGCTGCCGTCATCTTGCCCGGATCTTGGCATCCCTCGAGCTCCTCCGGCGAGGGACGCGGTGCGGCTTCGACGACGGGGACACGCCGGTGGCTTGGATGGTGCGGCGGAGGGGATGAGGAACCTGCCATGGAGGCGGTGATCGATAGGGAGAGAGGCGGCGGCTGCGATGGCGTGGGGATGCGAAGCGGCGGCGGTGGTTTAGCGTGCAGGGGAGAAGGGGCGCACAACAACGATGGAGGGGTGAGGGGCAAAAATGGAAAATGATCCATTCCAGGGGTGTGGAAGGATCTGGCTGCGATACAAGTTTAGCCAAGTACCTTTTTGATAGTTTGCCACTTGAGGCATCTGACGGTTCTCGTTTGCTGATGAAAGTATCGGATGGTTTATATTTTCTTGATGATGTGGATGTGTAATCTTGCAGGAAAGTTTTCAGCTTTCACTTATTTAGAGATCCGGCCGCCTCCCACTTCCTCTCCGCTTGTGCGCCGCCGCTCCCCCCTCGCGCAACGCCATCGTCCCCCTGCGCCTCCCCTCCGCGCACCCGTTGGAGCTGCCGCCGGTATCCCCTCCCTCCTTCTTCTTCCTCCCCCTGTGGTGTGCCGACGGCAGGGAGGACGATGACGTTGGGGCGGGTGGCAGCGCCGGTCTGCCCCTCCCCCTTCTTCTCTTTCCCCTCGCGGCGGCGTCGGAGCCGGCGCCCGTGTCCTCCCTCTCCCCTTATTCTCCCTCTCCCCACGACGGCATCTGGGTGGGTTGCGGTGTGGGAGCCGACTCCGTTGCTCCCCTCCCCTCTCGGCGGCATCGTGGGCGGAGCACGTACGTCAGCAGCGGGAGTCGAAGGCGCGGGTAGGATGGCTGCGGTAGCGGCGGGCTGGGACGAGGTGGCAGTGAGGGGTTGCTGGGGTCAGCCTCAACGGCGCTCATGAAAGTGCATAAACAAATCGAATGAAACTTAAGCTTGGTGTAAATGTGAAGATGATCACATGTACTATTCCAATTGGGAAAAAAAATCCAGATGCTCTATTTGTTTTTTATTTTTTTTATCACAACTTCAAATAAAAATATATAATTCTTTTCTGGTTGTTATGGTGGTTAGAGGGTACTTCATGTTCAGTTATTATATGGCCGACCAATAACTATAATCCTAATCTGTAATATGAACGTACAGGATGTATATTTACAAGCTACATCACACTGATCAAGTGATCAGTGACAGAAGCATTATTTTTTGAGATCTTTGAGTTCTGGAACCACGTTGGTTGACCATTATTTGGTTCAAACGAAAGCAAATCGCAACTCAAAGCCTGTTTATCTACAGCAGCAATACTAGAAAGGCCGAACACTCCAGGTTGCTTTTCTGGAGCTGCTGTGGGCATTCTGCTGGATCGCGCTCCTCTGACGTAAAGTCAGAGGGACGTGGGTCACTGACATGTGGGCCCAACCTTTGTGGGTCCTACATGTCAGTGACAAAGTCCCTCTGACTTTACGTCAAAGGAGACTCATCCTCTATCAGCAGATGGGGTTGCCGGAGGGATGTTAGCAAAAAAAAAAAACCCAGTTACAGGTTGTTGCTGCCTAAGAGGCCCATTAAAGAGATCTTTCTGTGCATTGTTAGTGACTTCAGAGAAGGCTGTGAAACTTGGAGTAATGCAATCCTAGTATGCAGAGTTCTGTGAGCATTAATTATCAGATTCAAAAAAACATATCAGCTAAGCTTGATTTGTCTGATTTAAGAGATGCCGAATCTATCTGAGGCCCTGTCCAAGTGTGAAGAATGGACCAGGGGGTTTGTGGTGCACGGGCATAAGAAAAGATCCAAGCAAGATCAGATCTACAGAGCCCAAGCTCCCCGCCAAGCAAAGGACACAGGAATTATACAAGTTCAGACCACTCGGAGGTGTAATACCCTACTCCTGTGATTGGTTTTGTTGTCTTCACTAGATCAGCTAAGTACAATGAAGGACTTTTCCGGCTACAAAGTGAAGTATATTGATCTAAAGATTCCAATCCTTCATCCGTAGCTTGCCCCTTTTCTTTTATTGTTCAAGGAAGGGCTCACATTATTACAAATCTACTTTTTGTCTTGTCTTATCAGCCGTCGCCGGCTTGTTCCCTAATATAGTCTTTAAGAAACCCTATTGAGATATGAACATGTATTACCCCGGGTAACCGGGCTTCTGTCCAAGACAGCTGGGTCGCGTCAGCTAGCCCACCACGTGGCGAGTGGTGGGCGTGTCTTGTGTACGTCCTTTCAGCTCCAGTCTGGCGGGGGCTTCCTATAAACCAATTTCATTTATGGCGAAGAGGACCGCTTCACAATAACCTGCGGAGCGCGCCCACCTCCTTAGCCAGTCCTGAGGTCATGCCATCGCGGTTTTTGTGATGATAGTTCATCTATTCGGCAAGCTTCTCGAATACCGCTAGCTACTCCCGCTCGAGCCTACCTCCGCTGCCAACAATAGCAGGGCCAAGCCCATCGTCGCCTGCCCAAGGTAGCCGTACCCGCAGCCGCCGCTCTCTGCCCGCTGCCGACCAGTGAGAGGGAGGAGAGGAGAGAAGGTGTGAGAGAGAGGTGAGGAGTATAAGGAGGAGAGGTGAGAGAGATAAGAGGATAAGGATGATACTTGAAAACTTTTGAAGTTTGGGAAGGAAAAAGATGAGGTAAGTTAGACTTCTAGATAGATCCTTAATAAACCCGCATGCGGCTCCTTAAGAGGTCCACCTGCGAAAATAGACTCATTTTTCGCATGCGGCTACTCAAGAGATCTGCCTGCGAAAATTGATTTTTTGCATGCGGACCTCATAAGAAAGTATGCTAAAATACCGATCGATTTTTGCAGACGTGACCAATTATGGTGGGCTCGTCTACAAATATCGTTTTTTATAGGGCGACATGGGCAAGCAAAGTAAACTAACATACATACACCCCAAAGTGTTGTCTACAAGAAAGTTCTGCAAGATCACGCTTATATTCGCGCATTAGACTTTTCGATACAACCGTAGTCCCTTTAAATATGTACTTATCATAGCTAATAACTTGTTAACTAACTGAAGATAAGACATAGCGTAATGACTCAAAGCTGCCGTGGTGCCATTATCAGCGTTAATATTGATACTTGCGCACAAAAAAGGGGGTCTGGAACACAATCAATGAACCAAATAAATCCACTCTACATTAACTGCTCCCTTGTTCACTGCAATACCGGTCGATCAATAGAGATAACCAAAACAATTCTCCAACATTCCTCAGGGCCCAGGGGATTCATATGGTGCCATTGTTTCTGAACAGTTCAATTACTAAACAACATATTTATTAATTTAACCAAATTCCGTGTAGACAGGAAATTGGTATCACAGTTCTATTGGGATGTACTCCTGCTTCTCATGTGCCAACTAGCAGGCTAAAAGTTGATTAGTATTGTCTAAATAGGAACCGGCTTAACAAAGAGACTCTCAACTGTCTCCTGAAGATGTGCGGAGAATGTGTACGCGTCCTTTCTCTTCCAGTAAAAGAATGTCGCGCAAATAGATAAGTTCAACACTTGTTGCACTGCTGGGAGGAGGTCACGTTGTTCACAGAGAGCCTGGTTGATCGTCCTCCATTCATCTTCTATCATCGAGTAGATCTTGGTGAAGGCGTCCTCACTTGTGACCTTGTTCTCGTTCATGTAGCACTCCACGGTGCTCGCCACATCCCCCCTGTCTCATAGTACAATACACATTCTATTTTCTTGAAATGTTTGTTTTCAGTATGTTTTAGAGAGTAACTAAGTAGTGCTTGTGTTAATGTTGAATTCATGAATTTTACAAAATTCAATTCAATTCTTGCATTTTACTGAAAAGTTCTTGCATTCCATGGGTACATATCCTATGCACACATGCTTCTCTTGTACACACTGTGCGCACCAACTAACAAATTTCACCAACAAATCTAAAAAAAGAAAGTACAAGTACTTCAAATAATTAAATAATATTACACTTACGTGTAAAGTCTTAACATAAAATTCATTATATTTTAGCCGTACCAAAAATGATAAAATTTATGATAGTTTTGAGAGTATAAATATGTCATATTTTTTATCTCTTTTGTTGCTCCCCATATATAACAGAATTGAAAATGAGACTTTACACATTGTTGTAATACTACTAAAAGTACATATACAATTTTTCTAGAATTTTCTGGGATACATTTAGTTGGTGTGCATGGTGTGTACACAAGAAGGTTTGTCTGCATAGGATACATTCCTGCATTCCATAGTACAAACCAGACCAAACTAATAATTATGTACTCCTCTTATACTTTTGTAATGTAAATGTGATAAATCAGTACTTAATACTCCTTCCATTTCAATTTCTTTGTCATTATAACTTTACCTTATGTCAAATATTTATATCTTTGACCATCAATTTCTAGAAATTTGTATAATTTAACAACATGCGAGTTATATACTATGAATGTATTGCTCATGGTGAATCTAAACACATAAATTTTATTACGTCAAACTACACAAATTTCATGGACTTGATGGTTAAAGATTGAAATGTCTTGTTTAGCACAAAACTAGATCAGCAAAACAAAATTAAAAGGAAGGAGAAGTATTTGTATATGATGGACTTGGAAATCAATTATGAAATCTACGAATAAACAATGTGATGCAAATAATATTGTTAAAATGATACATTTACTAATTAACGACCAATCCAAGTAATTAACTTGTACCTTAAATGCCGTGATGTCATTCATGAAACGTGTTATCTTTGCGCACGCTGTTTTGGCACTAGTTTCATTTGCTGCCCACTCAAATGCTTCCTTCGTTAGTGCATCACCTCGGTCGACTGTAGTAGATACACATAGTAATGGTGTTGTAATAGTTCTATGTTCTTCTGACCAATCAAATGTAATTAGTGCGACAAAAATACTCTATAAATTGACCCATATAATTAACCAACATAAACCGAAGAATTTGAAGGCTGCGCTAAACAAAAGTTCAATATACAGGAGTGACAAATGGAGTATATAACACTGACGGAGTAAACGTTACAAAACGTACTGCTTTTTTTGTGTGATCAATTCGATTTTGTCCATCGTCCTCCACATGAATCTCAAACTCCTTGAAGGTTTTTAACAGTGCACGGTAGAACTTCTTCATGTATTCTGGTAGGAATGGGGTAGTGCTCTCATCCCATCTGCAAATAAGGGAAATTTGTAATATGGATTAAAATTAGTTGCATATATCCATTATGGAAACACTCCCAAATTTCTAGAGGTTCCGTAGAAATTACATCACATAGAGGAGGTGATATCACACAATCATGTCAGCCTTTCAGCTCAGAATCGATTCAGTTTTGTACAAATGAAATTCATAAAATACAACGGTAAATAAGAAAAAACTCATCATACTTCAATTATTTTGTTTTGCCGCTTTTCACTCATCTATTTGTAAATTTTAATCCATCAAATGGATTGATCTAGATATTAAATCGTGACATGTTTTATACATCACCTCTTCTATTTTAGGAACTTGTAGAACTTCGAAACATAGTTTACGTAGCGGTTCGCTTAATGTCACTAAATTGGTCAGTTTTACAGGATATTTCCCTTAGTTTGACATATTAAACAAACCTTTGGATGGCTTCATTCAGCTTCCTGCATTCCTGGATGGTGGCATAGGAATCATAAGTGTCATCCATAAGGATAATGAATACAATTATCTTGGTAAAGATCATTCGTGCAAGTGCTGAGCCTTCCTCATAGAACACAACATAGGACCAAACGTAGGACTCCACCACGCGATCCCTAATGTAACTTAAACCCATGTATCCATAAAGATCTTTCCACCACCTGAAATTTAAGTGATTTAGGATTTTAGGTGCATGTTAGTAGTCTGTTTAAGATAAGTTAGGAGCATCGACAATTGCGGCATGATTAATACGGAGAATATATACTTGTCAAACATATATTTCTCCTAAAATATAAAGGTATTTGACTTATATAGTGTATGTGTGTTTGTGCTGTCTCGATTGCAGTAGAGAGTAGTTTATAGCACCTTATGAGATTCTTAAAAACGAAACATTTTATAAATGACTATATGCTTGCCGCATTTTTTTCACTTTTTTTGTCAGGAAATGGTAGAGACATTTTATAGTGCAATTAAACAGTTCTACTGCATTGCAAACAATAGTGAAATGAAAAAAATAATGACAATAATCTTGTATGTAGCCTTGCTGTCGTCATGTTAGTTTTTTTATAAGTTACAGAACATGCAGAAAAAACAAGAACACAACATTATCCTGAAACAGTAAACATCTCACACTGATCCACCTAGCTCACATCTTGGATTCATGAGTTAATTTTAGTTTCTTTCCACTATGAAGATCCTAAAGATGCCTCTAGAGAGGTAAATGACATGAAAAATGTCTTTCCACATCTAGCTAAATTAGAGTGCTCCAAAAATGTCTTTACAAGATAATTTTGCACTTACATATCTCGAAACAATCCCTACTGTGTCTCTATTACACTTCGGATTTTAGAGAGAGGTTGAGAATATGCGTCGGCACAAGTTTTTATAGTATTGTTTGGACATCATAGATATAAATATCATTTGAAATATACTATATGATTATTAATTTATACCATCACATTTTAATTACTTAGTTGATACACACACACACATAGAGAGAGAGAGAGAGAGAGAGAGGAAACATGCTTACTCAGAAATAGCTTTAAGCTCCCTTAAGTGAACATGCTGCAGAAGGTTAAAATCCAGCTTTGCAAGTTCTAGAAGAATGGGAATGTGCCCTTCTTCTTGTCTATACTCCGACATATGGAACAAACTTTCCATTCTTCTAAACGTCTTTGGTAATGGTACATCGAGGGCACGATTGATTTGATCAATTAGATGGGGATTGAGATCAGTTCCACTACTCAATGATGCAAGATGTTGCGTTGCAAAAGTGATGGCTTCTTCAAGTTCTGGTTCATCATGTGTGAGAAGATGGGCTGCGTTGTATAAACTTAATAAGCCCCTTGGGTCATCAGTTATTCCACTAACGAACCTCCCATCATCGCCTTTGAATTTGTTGAACACATCTGTAAAATATATTGCTTAATTTATAACTAATATAAGAGTGGATCTGACTATCCATTATATGAAAATTTTGTCCTTTCATATAAGCAAAAGCACTTTTCACATAAAAAAATCCATTTTATATTCCTTCCATTTAACTAATTTAAGTGACTATTGAGCATGAACTTACCAAAATCATCAAAAGTGGCAACTATTTGCACATGTCGGAGCCACATGACTGCCATATACATGGTAGACGAAACCACCCTAATTTAGATTGTCGGTGTTAAACTGAATATTTTTTTCCAGGTTGAGTAACTTCCAGCTTCATTTCAATATACATTTCTATCTGTTTGTGTTCTGATGTTTTGTTTTGGATCAATAAAAAAAAGTTGTAACTGTGCCCCAAAAAGATAAATGCAATTCTAATGAACTCCTACAAAATGATAAAAACATGTTCTGGCTATGTCCGATACAGGTAAAATGCAAGTATGATAAACTCCTAGTTCAAAGTTTGTAATAGAGATTGATACCTAAAGATACACGAAAGCCATGCTGCCTAAGCAAGCGAAACCGCAGAGCAACATCATGGAGGCTAGAGCTAATGAATTCACTTGCATTGATTTCACTTAGTGAGTATTCTATCTCTTCTTTGAAGGGATGATCTGTTCCGAGATGTTGGACTGCATCTACTAACTGCATCCTTCGCTCTGTGCTATCACAGGTCTCAAACAATCTGCGGACATCATCCTTCAGCTTTTCAGCCCTCTCCACCATCCATTCCTCTGATCTCTGCTTATTTGCATGCATCAATTTGAATAATTACAAAATCAATATACCAGAAGGAAATATAATGGAAATTAAGAACACTAGTTTCTGCGTAATGGTTTCCTCTTTGTAAAAAAATTGTGGTTCTAGTGGAGTTGTGGTAAATAATCACAAAGCTCTTGTTAGATGACCAATGGCCTGTTGAAACAAGATAAAATTAACTACAATAAAAAAAATCAAATATGACACACGATAGATCAATCTGAAACTTATAATAATAAAGAACAATTCCTTGCCTATCCAAATTAACCTCTTTTAACCTTGCATGTAAATGCATGGAAATTTCGGAGCGCCCTTCACCCGCTAAGCAACTATCTAGCAAGAAGTTTTTGGATTTTGTCAATTTTTTGTGAAATTGGTTAAATTTTTATTCAAATCCAGCCATAATTTATTAAAATATTAAATAATTTTGAGAAAAAAAAAATTAAAAATCCTGAAATTCAACCGAAATGTTGGCCTTACCGAAAGTGTAAATCCTAATTAATATACCTAGTTCTTTTTAAGATAACAACAAAATCTTTAAGATATAGCCACTACCCAGTTTTGTCATAAGATATTTAAACATATAAACATAGAAAGATATATACACATGCCTGCAGAGGTTTCGGCTCATAATTGATAAAGAAATCCCTCCACATAGACGGCTCAAAACCAGACGCCTCCTTGCCAGCAGCAGCGATTATTTCATCGTCTCCGGACGGTGTGACGAGTGTACCGACGATGCTTGCATATCCTCGCAGCACCGTTCTACTTCGCCGAAACGAGGCACGTTTCGGACGGGCACGCAAAACATGCTGCACGGCGACCGGCCACCGGCCGCCGAGACGGATTGCAGCCGCCGCGGTTTCTACCGGACCATGGGAGAGGAAAGAGAGGCAATACGACGACATGGTTGATCAATTTCCCAGAAATTTGAGAACGTTTTGCTACAAGATCGATCGGAGGGATCAGCGAGAGAGGATTGGTATAGATGCGTGCGAAATGTTTGCTCTGCTGCGCCATGGGTATATACGCATGGGATGTACGAAACCAACCTGGGTAGATGCACTGGTGGAGAAACCATCTTTCGTCGGTCGGCCGAATTCCAAAATAGTCCCGGATGCAATAAAAACCGGGGCTTAAGAGGCTCAAAAAGGTAACGGGCATATTTGATCTTTAGTCCCGGTTCAAATGCTGACAGGGCCTGTCAGGCCCCCCGGGATCTTTAGTCTCCGACTAAAGTTCGTAACTTTAGTCTCGGTTGGTGTTACCAACCGGGACTAAAGATCTCGGGGATCTTTAGCCCTGGTTGATAACACCAACCGGGACTAAAGTCCCACCCCTATATATATATGTCTTCTTCCTCCTCCAGCTGCCCGAGCAAGCTTCAAAATTTCTTCAAAAAAGAGGGGAGGTCATGCCAAAATTTCTAGTGAATTTATTTTGGTGATTACATACAAATCGGAGGTGCCTAAAAGGTTTGCATCTTCATTCTCCAATGTTTTTTTTTGTTATATTACATTTGCAGCTATGATTTGCACACTTTTTTGTCTCCAAAATTTAGTTATAAGTTGATGAGAGAGAAAATTTGTGCGGGAAAGAAATAATATATAGAAATTTAGTTGATTTGCTAAAGAAGGTTTTATAAAATAGTTGAGAAGGAAAACTATAGTGAAAGTTAATCTTGAATACTAGAAAACAAACTAAAATGAAAATTAAAAGAAGTAAAACACATTAAAATTAGTTTAAAACTTTAGAAATAGTGTAACATCCTGAAAATTCGACCAATAAAAACAAAACCCTAAAAATATGGATTTTCAAAAACCTTTTTAATTAAATTGCATCATGCCGATTTCATTCGCCTTTTACTTTGGATTTGATTTCGAAGTCGTTAATCGTGAGGAAAGAATAATTAATTATAGACCCTAGAAATAAATTGGTAAGACAAACATAATTTAAAATAAAGATTAGTGTGGATGGAGACAAGTAAAACATTCCCGCGAACATATTTGTATCAATTTAATTTAAACGCGAATGGAATAGGAATTAATACTAATTAAAAATTCGAATAAACAAATGAAATATGAGCAAAATTAATTTAGGATGAATACAATAATTGGAACAACACACATAATGGATGAAAATCAAATTTACAACATTTGGAAATTTCTAAATTAAATTAAATGGAAAATGGGCTGAAAATCGGGAAAATTGGAAAATGTCACTGTTCATTGCCCGCCAGCTGTTCGACGCGGTTCCCGACCCAAACCCCCTCCTTTTCCCCGCACGCCGCGCGCCGAGTCCGCGCCGCCCCGAGCCACACCGCGCGCCACGCCGCACCGCCTCCTCTGCCCCGCGCGCCATCGCCGCCGCCGCATGCGCGTCGTGATCCCCGAACCGACCTGCTGCCGCCCAGCGCCGCTCCGCCTTCCCGTCGCCGTCGCGCCGCTTCATCTCCCCCGTCCCGTCGTCGTCGCATCGCCGTCGCCTCGTCACCACTGTCCCCGTCCAGTCGCCGTGCCGCGCGCCATCGTCGCCGCCGCACACGCGTCGTCGTCGCTCCGTCTTCCCGTCACCATCGCCATCATCACGCCGCCGCTGCCGCGCCGAACGGGCCGCTGTCGCCCATGCCGCTCCCCATCCCGTCGTCATCCCCATCACATGCCGCGCCGCCCCATCCCGTCGTCTCGTCGCCTCGCCGTCGCTCCGCGCCTCGAGCTCCGCACCGCCGCCCGTCCCGCGCGCTGCGCTGCCTTGCTCCCCTCGTGCGCATCGTCACATCCCGCGCCGTCGCCGCCCCGCACGTCGCCCCGTTCTTTTTCCCCTTTCTTCCTCCGCGCCGCCGCCCGCCACATCACCCGCACGTCGCTTTGTCCCCTCCCCTTTGCCACCGCACCGCACGCCTGCCCGCGCATCGCCTTGCCCCCGACCTGCCCCCGCGCCACACGGCCGTCACCTCGCCACCTCGCGCCCCGCGCAGCCGCGCCGTCCCGCACGTCGCCATTAAGCCGCCGCCTCCCTCTTCCCTTCCTTTTCCCTCCCCCTCTTCCCCTATAAATCCCGGCCACACCTCCTCTCCACCCCACACTCAATCCCCATCCATTCCCCATTCTTCCCCGCCCTCTCCTCCTTCTCCACCGCGCCGTCGCCGTGCCGCCGCACCACCACCATCGAAGCCGCCCTTGTGTTGCCGTGCTGCCGCGTCGTCGAAATCGAGCCGCCGCGCCGCCGCCTCCGTGTGCCGTGCCTTGCGCCGTCGTCACCGCCGTCGCCGCCGTGGTGAGCCGCTTGCCCCCCCCTTGGGTCGCCGTCGTCGTCGGGTAGGGAGAGAGGAGGAGTGAAGGCCGAGAGGAAGAGACGAAAAGAAAGAAGGGGGAGGAGGAGCCGGGAGAGAGGAGAGAGAGAGAGAGAAAAAGAAAAGAAGGGAGAGAGGAGAGAGAGAGAGAGATAAAAGAAAAGAATGAGGGAGAGCTAGATCAGGAGTCACAATCCCAGGACGATAAGATCATATCGTAGACCGCATCTAAAAATAAACGCACGATCTAAGATTCTAGCTCTCTCTCCCCCTAAACGAGGCAGAGGAGAGGAAGAAAGAAAAGAAGAAGAAAAAGAAAAAGGGGGAGAGAAAGAAAGAAAAAGGAAAGAAAAATAGGGAAAAGGGGAAAAATAGAAAGGAAATTTAGGGAAAAATTCGGAAAGTTAGAAAATTTAAAATAAATTAGAATTTAATTATAGATTGATTATAATCGTAGAATTGCAAAGTTCAAAATAAAATATAGATTGTCCTTGATAAATTCTTTATGAATCAATTCGCGATGGTAATTTAAATATAAAATTAAAGACTAAATACAATTAGATGAAATCCTATAGATTTTTATAGGGGATAATTTCTATAAATAATCGATTCACAGTGGTAGTTCGAATTTAATTAATAGGGACTTTAGCCGTATATATATTTAATCGTTTAGGCATAGACTAAATTAAAACGTTTAATATTTGGATTACATCCGATGTTTAACTCGCAATATAAAATTCTAATCTATTAGTTGGAATACGATGCTCGGGGTAGATTAAATTAAGAACTTATAATAACAAAATGTTTGCACCGTAAAAATAATTTAGGATATATAAATCGAAATTGGGTTAACCCTAATTCGCGAATAGTAAAGTCAATAAGAGAATCGATTTCCGCATTCGAGTTTTATTTGGATTTATTTGGATCTTTATTTGAATTCTAACCGAATTCAAATCAATTTCGCACGTAACTATAGAGTCCGAGGGAGTTGCAGATCCAGGTGAAGGCCAAGACCCGCAAGACCCTGAGCAAGGCAAGTCATCACTATCCCTTGAACATATTGATCCCAATTGCGAAATTGTTTTGTTTACAAATAAAACTGCATGCAATAATATACATCCCACTTGTGATTATGCCATACCTTGATGATTGTTTGCCTAGTATTCCCTTTGTAACCATGTTACGTATGAGTCCCTAGTCAATTATGACAAGTGCTTAGCAATGCTACTCTAGAATTGTGCATACTCATATTTATCAAATGCTATATGCTTGGGCAATTACCTTTGGGAAGGTAATTGAGAAACGGCATGTGGAGGCATGAGCGCCACAGTGCCCTGATGTTGATGACATGATTTGTGAAAAGAGAAATAAAATCAAACAAATGTTTTTCGACTGGGGCGGACGGAGGATTTGGGTGGTATCCGGAAAAGGCTAGTACCGTCCCCGGTCAATTAAGGACCGAGCCATGAAGTTAAGCATGAAACGACTCCCGTACAACCGCACTTCTCGTATGGGTATAGACCTAGCGGAATAGATAGCTGAGCAGAGGCAGTATCCATGCATAGTGGTTTCTTGATGTGTGAGGCAGGGGCTCTACGGTGGGGCAGCCATTGGTAGAACCGCGAGGCGGGTGTCTACAGTGGTGTCGCCATCGGTAGGACTGCCACGTGAGAATTTAAACCTAATTAACCTAATGCATGTGTGAGTTCTTCTTTCCCGGGTGCGCCAGAACTCCTCACACTGCTAGAAACGGGCGCCTAGAGTGTATGAGGATGTCAAGTTCATGGAGCGGGTACTGCCAATGCGAGGTTATCGAAAAGCTTTGCCGTGACGCGTCTCATGTGTTGGGACGAGGCTCATGTGTTGGGCAGTCGCGGAGTGCGGGTAAAGTGTACATCCACTGCAGTGTGAGTAAACCAAATCTATTCGAATAGCCGTGCTCGCGGTTATTGAGCACCGGGACGTGTATTACACTTGGCTAGACTCTGAATTCTTAAACTTGTGTGGGTTGGGAAAATTGCATGATGATTTATATGCTGTTGGAGCCACTTCCTGAGAATAGGGAATGTGGACGTCCTCAGAAAACCATGACGACTCAATGGCGGGAAGCCATCCTTGGGATCACAATGGATGGTGGACAGAACCGTCATTGTCTAATATGAACACTGGTATTAAAACTTGATCAGTCTGTGCTAGGTCTTAGGTTTGTGAAAAGAATTACAAAACTTGCTTTACGCAAAAGAGCCATAACAATCCTTCAAATTTCCCTGTCATGTGCATTGTTGCTGTGATGACTTGTTGAGTACGGTTGGTACTCACCCTTGCTATACATAAACCTAATCAGAGGCTGGAGATGAAGCGTCGGAAGATCCCTATGCCTACTATCAGGAGGGAGATGAAGACGATGGGGTCCAATAGGTCTTAGATACGGTCGTTGCCTGTGGCAATGGCGTGCCGCTGCCTTCGTTTCCGCTGCCTTCCCTATTCTGCTTTTGGATGTATTCCGGACCTTTCGGTCCGATGATTTAAGACAATGCCTGCGGGCTTTGATGTAATATCTTAATTTAGATATTCGTGTATGTGTACTCGGTATTTCAGCTATGAATTCGTGTGTACCAGACTACTTGATCCAGGGAAATGGTACGGTTTACACGATTGATTCCTGTTATAAAAACGGGGGTCTACAGAGCTGGTATCAGAGCCATACGACTGTAGGAAAAGACCAAATGGTGCCCCACCCCCTTTTCTAAGTTGGCCAAGGGAGAAATTCCCACTTAGTGATATTTTCAAAAATAAAAACGCTATGTTTACAAAACTCGGTACAATTTTCATCCTACTCTTAACTAATTTTCTTTACAAACAAGTTTTACTCTTAACTGACTTTGGATTTCTCTCAAAAATTAGATGGCAGATCAGGATTCACCCGCCGCTTGGGAGATGAGCGTACCCCGCTCGGAGGGTTACGTCATCGAGCTACACCGGTTGATGAGGCGTCTACGATACCCCAGCTCTCCGATCTACCGAGTGAGGCCATGTGGATCTGTTTGGGAGGCTCGAGTCGAGGTTCACACACGAGTTCCTCCGGAGTTAGACTACAGCTTCCCGACACGATACTATCGCGACCTACCAGAGAACGCGATGCAGGATGCAGCACGGGAGGCCTTCCTCAGACTTAGCTCTATCCACCGAGCTGAGTTGACTAGTACTGAGTTTGCTCACCACCCGTTTCGAGAGGAGAGCAACTCCCTCTGCACAGTTCAGGACGCGCCTTGCTGCTACAACCCGATTGTGACCCGACTGTCACGATGGGCTGAGGCAGCAGACGACTTTTACGAGGAGGCTCTGTTGGAGATCGACGACCAGCAGAGGCGTGTGGGAGAGTTAGAGACTGAGGTGACGGACCTCACAGCACAGCAGCTTCAGCTGGAGGAGGAGCACCAGACTTGGGGCAGTGAGATAGACTCACTAAAGGCACAGCTCCAGACCCACGGCGACCAGTTCCAGCAGTTGTCCGATCAGTACAACGAGCGCCGCGGAATGGTGGATACACTTGAGGAGCAGTTGAGAGAGAGTCAGGAGCACGTCAGTCAGCTGGAGGCGCAGCTTCGAGCAGCCACGACCAGCACCACCGGAGCTTCTACTTCCACAGCGGTAGGGCGTGACCGCTACTTCTTCCTCACTCCGCCATACCCACCAGCCTTCCACGCTCTGTTGGGAGAGGCTGGCATGCTGGCTACTGAGTCAGCACCTTACCTGGAGGACCCGACAGTGACACCGCCACCTGCCCCGGAGATTGTGCACACACCACAGATCCCGGTACCTTCTCCGCAGCTAGGTTCCAGTTTAGAGACCCCGATCCAGGTCAGTTCCGAGTCAGAGGGGACCGACGTCGAGTCAGACACCACTGATTCTTCGGAGGATGAGCTCCCTGTTCCCCGCATCACCTTCCTCGGAGGCCCTCGCACCCTCAGCACTGCTCGCAAGAGCACACGACCTCCGGGCAAGAAGCCCAAGCCTGACGCGGAGGCCACTACTTCCGAGCCGTGGGGACTCAGATTCGCCCGTGCCAGCGACCACCCTCTGCCTGCCCCAGGATCCTGCGGATGGTTGGACGACTAGACCTGAGGAGGACTGCAGCTTCGATCTCGCTTCAGTTGGTTTCTTTTTGAATTGTATGCGAGACACACCCCTACCCCTTACCTAGATTGACGAGTAGTTGATAGTTAGTTTGATGTATGAACTTTATTTTGACTGCGTATGTATGCAGTCACTTGCATCATGATTTATGTACTGTTTGTGGAAATCTATGATGTTATTTATGATATTGTTGTTGTTGTATTGAAAATGAGTTTATTCCACCAAGCTTGCAAAACAAAGTTCCCACCAAAACAACCCCCTTAATGGGATAGAACCATAAGAATTAGTTAGAAAATTAGGATACTTACTTAATCGGCCTACACAGATGGCAAGCCGACGTAGGGCATCATCCAGCAATGAAGAACCATCGACGCCTGACCTAACCACCCTGGCCGGAGTCATGGCCACTCAGACCCAGCTCCTTCAAGCCATCGCGAACAACCAAGGCAACCGCGGAGGATCAAGCTTTGGAGAATTCATGAGAACCAAGCCACCCACGTTCGCAACAGCAGACGAGCCCATGGAGGCGGAAGACTGGCTGCGAATCATTGAGAAGAAACTGACCCTTGTCCGAGTACGCGAAGCCGACAAGGTGATCTTCGCGGTAAACCAACTAGAGGGACCCGCCGGTGATTGGTGGGATACCTACAAAGAAGCTCGGGAAGAGGATGCTGGAGAACCCACCTGGGAAGAGTTCACTACAGCATTCCGCGAGAACTTCGTACCTGCTGCGGTGATGCGAATGAAGAAGAACGAGTTCAGAAGGCTGCGGCAAGGAAACACGACGGTTCAGGAATATCTGAACCGGTTCACTCAGTTGGCCCGCTATGCAGTCGGAGACCTTGTCGATGAAGAAGAAAAGATCGACAAGTTCATAGAAGGGCTGAATGATGAACTGCGTGGACCCATGATTGGGCAGGACCATCAAAGCTTCCAGAGCCTGATCAACAAAGTTGTTAGGCTGGAAAATGATCAGAGGACTGTGGAAAACAACCGCAAGAGGAGACTTGCTATGAATCGCACACCTCAGGGAGTGCCTCAGCGATTCAAGGGAGCCACTTCGTCTGGATGGAAGCCCCCTGTTGTGGCCACCCGCCGCCCTGCAGCATCCAGCAACTTCAACAGGCCACTTGCGACTCAGAACCGCACCCCTGCACCAACTCTGGCTGCCCCTGGAACCAGGAGGCATGTGAACTGCTTCAATTGCGGGGAGTATGGGCACTACGCCAACAACTGCCCTCATCCAAGCAAGACTCCTGTCCGCACTGGCGCCAATGCGATCACTGTTCGTGGGACCCCTGCCCCTGCTGTTGGACGAGGCCTGTTCAGGACTCCACAAACGAACAGGACCGCTACAGGATTCGGGCGCGGACAAGTGAACCATGTCCGAGCCGAAGAGGCCCAGGAAGACCAGGGCGTACTAATGGGTATGTTCTCTATCAATTCCACCCCAGTTAAAGTCCTTTTCGATTCTGGCGCATCGCATTCATTCATATCTTTGAAGGCTAGTCAAAAACACAACTTAACTCCAGTAAGACTTAGAAAGCCTATGATAGTCCATTCACCTGGGGGCGAGATAACTGTGAGTCATGCTTGCATAGATGTACCCGTCCGTCTTAGGGATGTGGTGTTTCCCTCCAACCTCATGGTTTTGATACCCCAGACCCTGGATGTCATATTGGGAATGGATTGGTTAACCAAGAACCGAGGGGTAATCGACTGCCGACGTAGGGAAATTACCCTGACCACCCCTTGGGGATCGGACATGCGAGCAACCATGGATCAAGATCCTAGACTAACCGAACGTGCCGGGGGCATATTTACCATGCTACCTCTGAAGGGAATGCCTATCGTGCAACGATTTGCCGATGTGTTTCCAGAAGATCTACCTGGGATGCCACCAGATCGGGATATAGAGTTCATTATCGATCTGATACCCGGAACTGCTCCCATATCCAAGAGGCCTTATCGGATGCCAGTCAATGAGTTAGAGGAGCTTAAGAAGCAAATCCGAGAGTTGCAGGAAAAGGGATTTGTACGTCCCAGTTCATCCCCTTGGGGAGCCCCAGTGCTGTTCGTCAAGAAGAAAGATGGTACCATGAGGATGTGTGTAGACTATCGTTCACTGAACGAGGTAACCATTAAGAACAAGTATCCACTACCACGGATCGATGATCTTTTTGATCAACTCAAAGGAGCGAAGGTATTCTCTAAGATCGATCTTCGATCAGGATACCATCAATTGAAAATTAGGACCGGAGATATACCCAAAACCGCGTTCTCAACACGCTATGGGTTGTATGAGTTCACTGTGATGTCGTTTGGTTTAACCAACGCCCCAGCATACTTCATGAACCTCATGAACAAAGTGTTCATGGATTACCTGGACAAATTCGTGGTAGTCTTCATCGATGATATATTGATATACTCCAAAGACGAAGAAGAACATGCTGAGCACTTGCGTTTGGTACTCGAGAAACTTCGGAGGCATAAACTATATGCAAAATTTAGCAAGTGTGAGTTCTGGTTGAAGGAGGTCGCTTTTCTAGGCCACGTGATCTCAGCCGGCGGAGTAGCAGTGGACCCTGCTAAAGTGGAGGCCGTTACTGAATGGAAAGAACCCAAGTCGGTGACCGAAATTCGGAGTTTTCTAGGCTTGGCCGGATACTACCGGAGGTTCATTGAAGGGTTCTCTAAGATAGCCCGGCCAATGACACAGCTGCTCAAGAAGGAAAAGAAGTTTGCGTGGTCAGAACAGTGTCAGAAAAGCTTTGAGCAGCTCAAGGAAAAGCTGACCTCGGCACCTATTCTAGTCCTTCCTGACATTAGAAAGGACTTTGTCATCTATTGTGATGCATCGAGGCAAGGACTAGGAGGAGTGCTAATGCAGGACGGAAAGGTTGTGGCCTATGCGTCGCGACAATTGCGACCACATGAAGAAAACTATCCTACCCATGACCTAGAACTTGCAGCTGTGGTTCATGCGCTGAAGATTTGGAGACACTATCTGATAGGAAACCACTGCGACATCTACACCGACCACAAGAGTCTGAAGTATATCTTCACCCAGTCAGACCTCAACTTGAGGCAAAGACGGTGGTTGGAATTGATCAAGGATTATGACTTGGAAGTGCACTATCACCCTGGCAAGGCAAACGTAGTGGCTGACGCGTTGAGCCGGAAGAGCCATTGCAATCATCTCGAGGCAGAAGAAATGGCTCCTGAGCTTAAAGAGGAAATGGCTCAGCTAAACCTACGTATAGTACCTCAGGGACAGATAAACACCTTGGATATTCAACCTCTTTTGAGAACCCAAATTGAAGAGGCCCAGAAGGACAACCAGGAAGTCCGAGAGGTAAAGGAACGTCTAACTGCAGGCTCTGCAAAGGAATTTTCAACCGACGAGAAGGATGTCCTATGGTACAAAAAGAGGATTTACGTACCTGAACAGGGTGGACTGAGAGGACTAATCCTAAAGGAAGCCCACGAATCAGCATACTCATTGCACCCTGGAAGTACTAAGATGTACCAGGATCTGAAGGAAGGATACTGGTGGCCCAACATGAAGAGAGATGTGGCAGAGTACGTAGCGCTCTGTGACGTTTGTCAGAAGGTGAAGGCTGAGCACCAGAGACCGGCAGGTTTGCTGCAACCCCTTAGAATCCCCGAATGGAAATGGGATGAGATAGGTATGGATTTCATTGTTGGATTGCCCAAGACTGCAACAGGGTATGATTCCATCTGGGTGATTGTGGATCGACTCACCAAGACGGCAAGATTCATTCCCGTTAAGACGAATTATAGTAGTGCCAAACTAGCCGAGTTATATATGGCTAGGATAGTATGTCTTCACGGTATACCTAAGAGAATCATATCTGATCGAGGTACCCAGTTTACCTCTCATTTCTGGGAGAAAGTGCATGAAGCCCTAGGGAGTTACCTGGCGTTCAGCACAGCTTATCACCCACAGACAGATGGCCAGACAGAGAGAACCAACCAGGTCCTAGAGGACATGTTGAGAGCTTGTGCATTGGATTTTAGCAAAGACTGGGAGAGATGTTTGCCCTACGCCGAATTCTCCTACAACAACAGCTTTCAAGCAAGCCTGAAGATGTCGCCCAACGAAGCATTGTTTGGTCGACGGTGTCGAACCCCGCTGATGTGGTCCGAGACAGGAGAACGTGCCGTATTTGGACCAGACATTATCAAAGAAGCCGAAGAAAAGGTTCGTCTGATTCGGGACCGATTAAAAGTGGCACAGTCACGGCAGAAGAGTTACGTGGACACCCGAAGAAGAAACCTAGAGTTTAAGGAAGGCGATTTCGTGTATCTAAAGGTTTCACCAATGAGGGGAACAAAAAGGTTTAAGGTTAAAGGAAAACTAGCACCAAGATATGTGGGACCTTTTCAAATCCTCGCTAGACGAGGAGAAGTTGCCTATCAGCTACAGCTACCCGAAGTTATCACCGATGTACACCCCGTCTTCCATGTGTCACAATTGAAGAAATGTTTGCGAGTACCGGAAGAACAAGCTCCGCTAGAGGAGATTCACATTAGTAATGATCTCACGTATCCAGAACACCCGATCCGGATACTGGATGAAGCAGAAAAGGGGACTAGAACCAAAACGTGGCGCATGTACAAGGTACAATGGAGTAATCACACTGAGGATGAAGCCACTTGGGAAAGCGAAGAGTTCCTGAAGACGGAATACCCTTATCTGTTCGAAAACCGGTAAGAAATCTCGGGACGAGATTTATTTAAGGGGGGTAGGTTTGTAACATCCTGAAAATTCGACCAATAAAAACAAAACCCTAAAAATATGGATTTTCAAAAACCTTTTTAATTAAATTGCATCATGCCGATTTCATTCGCCTTTTACTTTGGATTTGATTTCGAAGTCGTTAATCGTGAGGAAAGAATAATTAATTATAGACCCTAGAAATAAATTGGTAAGACAAACATAATTTAAAATAAAGATTAGTGTGGATGGAGACAAGTAAAACATTCCCGCGAACATATTTGTATCAATTTAATTTAAACGCGAATGGAATAGGAATTAATACTAATTAAAAATTCGAATAAACAAATGAAATATGAGCAAAATTAATTTAGGATGAATACAATAATTGGAACAACACACATAATGGATGAAAATCAAATTTACAACATTTGGAAATTTCTAAATTAAATTAAATGGAAAATGGGCTGAAAATCGGGAAAATTGGAAAATGTCACTGTTCATTGCCCGCCAGCTGTTCGACGCGGTTCCCGACCCAAACCCCCTCCTTTTCCCCGCACGCCGCGCGCCGAGTCCGCGCCGCCCCGAGCCACACCGCGCGCCACGCCGCACCGCCTCCTCTGCCCCGCGCGCCATCGCCGCCGCCGCATGCGCGTCGTGATCCCCGAACCGACCTGCTGCCGCCCAGCGCCGCTCCGCCTTCCCGTCGCCGTCGCGCCGCTTCATCTCCCCCGTCCCGTCGTCGTCGCATCGCCGTCGCCTCGTCACCACTGTCCCCGTCCAGTCGCCGTGCCGCGCGCCATCGTCGCCGCCGCACACGCGTCCTCGTCGCTCCGTCTTCCCGTCACCATCGCCATCATCACGCCGCCGCTGCCGCGCCGAACGGGCCGCTGTCGCCCATGCCGCTCCCCATCCCGTCGTCATCCCCATCACATGCCGCGCCGCCCCATCCCGTCGTCTCGTCGCCTCGCCGTCGCTCCGCGCCTCGAGCTCCGCACCGCCGCCCGTCCCGCGCGCTGCGCTGCCTTGCTCCCCTCGTGCGCATCGTCACATCCCGCGCCGTCGCCGCCCCGCACGTCGCCCCGTTCTTTTTCCCCTTTCTTCCTCCGCGCCGCCGCCCGCCACATCACCCGCACGTCGCTTTGTCCCCTCCCCTTTGCCACCGCACCGCACGCCTGCCCGCGCATCGCCTTGCCCCCGACCTGCCCCCGCGCCACACGGCCGTCACCTCGCCACCTCGCGCCCCGCGCAGCCGCGCCGTCCCGCACGTCGCCATTAAGCCGCCGCCTCCCTCTTCCCTTCCTTTTCCCTCCCCCTCTTCCCCTATAAATCCCGGCCACCCCTCCTCTCCACCCCACACTCATCCCCATCCATTCCCCATTCTTCCCCGCCCTCTCCTCCTTCTCCACCGCGCCGTCGCCGTGCCGCCGCACCACCACCATCGAAGCCGCCCCCTTGTGTTGCCGTGCTGCCGCGCGTCGTCGGAAATCGAGACGCCGAGCCGCAGCCTAAGTGTCTGTGCAGTGCCTTGCGCCGTAGCACCGCCGTCGCCGCCGTGGTGAGCCGCTGCCGCTGCCCCCCCTTGGGTCGCCGTCGTCGTCGGGTAGGGAGAGAGGGAGAGTGAAGCCGAGAGGGAAGAAGAAAGAAAAGAAGAAGGGGAGGAAGAGCCGGGAGAGAGGAGAGAGAGAGAGAAAAGAAAAGAAAGGGAGAAGGAGAGAGAGAGAGAGGAAAAAAATAAAATAAGGGATATATGAGAGAGCGAGATAGCGATCCAAAAAAATCTTCTAGAGAATATCTCTCTCTCTCGTCCACCTCCCCTCCTCCTCCTCTCCTCTCTCATAATAAGGACGTATCTTCGCTCCTCTACAATCCTCCCCGACCCCTTTTTCACCCCGTCCCCGCCCATACCCTCGCAAAAGGGGAAAAATAGAAAGGAAATTTAGGGAAAAATTCGGAAAGTTAGAAAATTTAAAATAAATTAGAATTTAATTATAGATTGATTATAATCGTAGAATTGCAAAGTTCAAAATAAAATATAGATTGTCCTTGATAAATTCTTTATGAATCAATTCGCGATGGTAATTTAAATATAAAATTAAAGACTAAATACAATTAGATGAAATCCTATAGATTTTTATAGGGGATAATTTCTATAAATAATCGATTCACAGTGGTAGTTCGAATTTAATTAATAGGGACTTTAGCCGTATATATATTTAATCGTTTAGGCATAGACTAAATTAAAACGTTTAATATTTGGATTACATCCGATGTTTAACTCGCAATATAAAATTCTAATCTATTAGTTGGAATACGATGCTCGGGGTAGATTAAATTAAGAACTTATAATAACAAAATGTTTGCACCGTAAAAATAATTTAGGATATATAAATCGAAATTGGGTTAACCCTAATTCGCGAATAGTAAAGTCAATAAGAGAATCGATTTCCGCATTCGAGTTTTATTTGGATTTATTTGGATCTTTATTTGAATTCTAACCGAATTCAAATCAATTTCGCACGTAACTATAGAGTCCGAGGGAGTTGCAGATCCAGGTGAAGGCCAAGACCCGCAAGACCCTGAGCAAGGCAAGTCATCACTATCCCTTGAACATATTGATCCCAATTGCGAAATTGTTTTGTTTACAAATAAAACTGCATGCAATAATATACATCCCACTTGTGATTATGCCATACCTTGATGATTGTTTGCCTAGTATTCCCTTTGTAACCATGTTACGTATGAGTCCCTAGTCAATTATGACAAGTGCTTAGCAATGCTACTCTAGAATTGTGCATACTCATATTTATCAAATGCTATATGCTTGGGCAATTACCTTTGGGAAGGTAATTGAGAAACGGCATGTGGAGGCATGAGCGCCACAGTGCCCTGATGTTGATGACATGATTTGTGAAAAGAGAAATAAAATCAAACAAATGTTTTTCGACTGGGGCGGACGGAGGATTTGGGTGGTATCCGGAAAAGGCTAGTACCGTCCCCGGTCAATTAAGGACCGAGCCATGAAGTTAAGCATGAAACGACTCCCGTACAACCGCACTTCTCGTATGGGTATAGACCTAGCGGAATAGATAGCTGAGCAGAGGCAGTATCCATGCATAGTGGTTTCTTGATGTGTGAGGCAGGGGCTCTACGGTGGGGCAGCCATTGGTAGAACCGCGAGGCGGGTGTCTACAGTGGTGTCGCCATCGGTAGGACTGCCACGTGAGAATTTAAACCTAATTAACCTAATGCATGTGTGAGTTCTTCTTTCCCGGGTGCGCCAGAACTCCTCACACTGCTAGAAACGGGCGCCTAGAGTGTATGAGGATGTCAAGTTCATGGAGCGGGTACTGCCAATGCGAGGTTATCGAAAAGCTTTGCCGTGACGCGTCTCATGTGTTGGGACGAGGCTCATGTGTTGGGCAGTCGCGGAGTGCGGGTAAAGTGTACATCCACTGCAGTGTGAGTAAACCAAATCTATTCGAATAGCCGTGCTCGCGGTTATTGAGCACCGGGACGTGTATTACACTTGGCTAGACTCTGAATTCTTAAACTTGTGTGGGTTGGGAAAATTGCATGATGATTTATATGCTGTTGGAGCCACTTCCTGAGAATAGGGAATGTGGACGTCCTCAGAAAACCATGACGACTCAATGGCGGGAAGCCATCCTTGGGATCACAATGGATGGTGGACAGAACCGTCATTGTCTAATATGAACACTGGTATTAAAACTTGATCAGTCTGTGCTAGGTCTTAGGTTTGTGAAAAGAATTACAAAACTTGCTTTACGCAAAAGAGCCATAACAATCCTTCAAATTTCCCTGTCATGTGCATTGTTGCTGTGATGACTTGTTGAGTACGGTTGGTACTCACCCTTGCTATACATAAACCTAATCAGAGGCTGGAGATGAAGCGTCGGAAGATCCCTATGCCTACTATCAGGAGGGAGATGAAGACGATGGGGTCCAATAGGTCTTAGATACGGTCGTTGCCTGTGGCAATGGCGTGCCGCTGCCTTCGTTTCCGCTGCCTTCCCTATTCTGCTTTTGGATGTATTCCGGACCTTTCGGTCCGATGATTTAAGACAATGCCTGCGGGCTTTGATGTAATATCTTAATTTAGATATTCGTGTATGTGTACTCGGTATTTCAGCTATGAATTCGTGTGTACCAGACTACTTGATCCAGGGAAATGGTACGGTTTACACGATTGATTCCTGTTATAAAAACGGGGGTCTACAAATAGTAAATAAGAATTATTTGATGTAATATTTTATGAGTTTTGTATGAATAAAGATATGTCATTATTGTATGACTGTTGAAACAGTTTGTAATTATCTTAAATTATTGTATGACTGTCATTATTATAAGAATAATTATTTGTGTACGATTTTTTTTCGACTCATGTAGATGGATCGGCAATGGATGTACGCTGACCGGCGGTCCAAAGAGTTTATTGACGGCGTGCACTATTTTTTGAGAGTGGCCGAAGCTAACAGGCAAAGGGGTTTTATTTGTTGTCCATGCAATAAGTGTAAGAATCAGAAGGAGTATTCTGCATCCAGGACTATTCATTTCCACTTGTTTCAGTCAGGGTTCATGCCAAGCTATAATTGTTGGACATCCCACGGAGAGCAAGGTGTTGAAATGGAAGAAGAAGAAGAAGTGGAAGACGACAATATTCCGGACTTTGCTCAGTATGTTGGATTTGAAGGAAATCAAACGGGCGAAGAGGAAAGGGATGCTGATGGTCACGACGTTGTGGATGATCTTGGTCAGATGTTGCAGGACGCCAAGGAGGACTGCGAAAGTGAAGGGGGCCCATAAATTGGACAAGATGTTAGAGGACCACAGAACTTCGTTGTACCTAGGTTGCGAGCAGGGGCACAAAAAGTTGGATACCACTTTGGAGTTCTTGCAATGAAAGGCAAAAAATGGGGTTAGTGACAAGGCATTTGGCGATTTATTGAAACTCGTCAAGAACTTTCTTCCGGAGGGAAACAAATTGCCCGAGACAACGTACGAGGCTAAGAAGATAGTCTGCCCGCTAGGACTGGAAGTTCAGAAGATTCACGCATGTCCGAATGATTGTATCCTATATCGCGGTGAGGAGTATGAGAACCTAGAAGCATGCCCTGTTTGCAAAGCACTACGATACAAGATTAGACGAGACGATCCAGGAGAAGTTGACGGGCAGCTAACAAAGAAGAGAATTCCTGCTAAGGTGATGTGGTATTTCCCTATAATACCACGGCTAAGGCGTTTGTTCAGGAACAAGGGGAATGCTAGAATGATGCGATGGCACGCTGAAGAGCGTCAACAGGACGGGATGCTGAGACACCCCGCCAATGGTTCGCAGTGGCGAAACATCGACAGAAAATTTAAAGAATTTGGAAAGGACGCACGAAACATACGGTTTGGTTTGAGTACGGATGGCATGAATCCTTTTGGAGAGATGAGCAGCGGCCATAGCACTTGGGCCATTACGATGTGTATCTACAACATCCCCCCTGGCTATGCATGAAGAGGAAGTACATAATGATGCCGATTATTATTCAAGGCCCCAAGCAACCTTGTAACGACATCGATGTGTACCTAAGACTACTGGTCGAAGATCTTAAACTGTTGTGGAAGAAGGAAGATGTCCCCTTGTGGGACGAGGACAAACAGGAGGAGTTTAACCTACGAGCGCTGTTGTTCGTAACCATCAACGATTGGCCTACACTTAGCAACCTATCCGGACAGTCCAAATAGGGGTACAAGGCTTGCACTCACTGTATGGATGAAACAGAAAGTACGTATCTTAAGCACTGTAGGAAGGTTGTATACATTGGTCATCGTCGATTCCTTGCAGCAAACCACCCGGTACGGAAGAGAGGCAAGCACTTCGAACATAAGGCTAACCACCGTACGAAGCCTAAACATCGCAGCGGGAAAACAGTGTTTGCTATGGTTAAAGATCTTAAAGTAGTGTTCGGAAAAGGGCCTGGAAGCCAGCCTATAGAGAGCGAAGATGGTCATGCGGCGATGTGGAAAAAGAACTCTATATTCTGGGAGTTACCCTATTGGGAATTCTTGGACGTATGCCACGCAATCGACGTGATGCACCTCACTAAGAACCTTTGCGTAAACCTTCTTGGCTTCCTAGGTGTATACGGAAAGTCGAAAGATACACTGGAAGCACGTAATGATCTGAAGCATATGGAACAACGCGGTGACCTTCACCCGGAACCAAAGGAAAAAGGAAGCCATTACTTGAGTCCAGCCAGCTACACTCTTAGCAAGGCAGAGAAGGAAAGTATGTTTAAATGCTTGGAGAGCATAAAGGTACCGTCTGGATACTCCACGAATATCAAGCGAATAATAAGCACGAAGGAGAAGAAGTTCACAAACCTAAAGTCTCATGACTGTCACGTGTTGATGACACAACTGCTACTAGTTGTAATAAGGGGTATCCTTCCAGACAATGTCCGGGCAACAATAACAAAGCTATGTGCATTCATGAACGCAATTTCGCAGAAGGTCATCGATCCGGATAGATTAGAAGCCCTTCAGAATGATGTGGTGCAATGTCTCGTCAGTTTTGAGTTGATATTTCCACCTTCATTTTTCAATATAATGACGCATCTGCTTTGTCACCTTGTGAAAGATATCAGTATTCTCGGGCCTGTGTACCTACACAACATGTTTCCTTTCGAGAGGTACATGGGCGTTCTGAAGAAGTATGTTCGTAACTGTACTCGTCCAGAGGCAAGCATCGCCAAGGGTTATGGAACAGAGGAGGTCATCAAATTTTGCGTAGAATTTATCGAAGATCTTCGCCCAATCGGGGTACCTAAATCACGCCATGAAGGGAGACTACGGGGAAAGGGAACTCTCGGAAGGAAAGCAATAATGACGGTAGACAACAATTTATTCCGTAAAGCCCATTTCACGGTTCTGCAACAATCTTCATTGGTAGCTCCTTACATCGAGGAGCACTTGGCTCTAGTTCGCGCCAGGAACATCGGTAAGTCCGATGCATGGATTACACGGCATCACATTGATACTTTCCCCGCGTGGCTACGACAACATCTCATGGGTAACGAGTTGATCAACCAACACCTTGCCTTCCTGGCGAGGGGACCGTCTGGGTCGATCGCGACATTCCAGGGATATGAGATCAATGGGTACACATTCTACACGAGAGCCCAAGACATGAAGAGCACGAACCAAAACAGCGCTGTTTGTGTCGATGCAATGGGACACGATGGAACAACTGGCACGTATTACGGTGCCATCGAGGACATATGGGAACTTGACTATGGTCCTCTCAAGGTCCCTCTGTTCTGGTGCCAATGGGTTAGGTTGACTGGTGGAGGTGTAATGATTGATGACAGTGGGATGACAACGGTTGACCTTAACAAGATTGGATACTCGGACGAACCTTTTGTCCTTGCCAATGATGTAACGCAAGTCTTTTTCGTGAAGGACATGTCTAGCAAAGGAAAGAAGGGCAGAGGGCCTGACGAGCCTAAGCGTCACGTGGTTCTCCCAGGCAAAAGAAAAATCGTCGGAGTTGAGGACAAGATTGACGAGGATTACGATCAGTTGGATGGGCAACCCCCTTTCACGGTGACGATTGACCCTAGCATCCTCCTATCAAATTAAGACACCCCTTACTCACGTAGCGATCAAAAGGAGGGAACAATATTGAGGAGAAAGTACGTGCGGTCAACCGTCACCGCCGATGTATTGCCGTAATTATTGTGTACATGATGTAAACTATTTTGGATGTATTGATTATCCATATAAATCAATTGATGTATGGCATATGTTAATTACACACGATTATTAGAGATTTTAACAAGTTAAAATCATGTATATGCTAGTTATATGCGATACTTACAATTTTTAAAAGTTTTAAATCACGCAGGTGGCAATTTCATATGTTAATTAGAGTTTTTAACATTTAATTTACTATCATTCATATGCTAATTATAATTGACTAGAGAATTTTTAAAAGTTTCAAATCATGCATGTGGCATTTACATATGTTAATTAGATTTTTTCACAATTTAATTTACTATCATTCATATGCTAATTATATATGACTATTCAAATTTTTAAAATTTTTAAATCATGCATGTGGCATTTACATATGTTAATTAGAGTTATTAACAATTAATTTAATATAATTCCAATGCTAAGTATATATGATGATTACAATTTTTATTAATTTTAAATCATGCCGTATGTATATACATATGTTAATTAGAGTTTTTACCAATTTAATAATATCATTCATATGCTAAGTTGTGGACCCCCGTTTTTATAACAGGAATCGATCGTGTAATCCGTACCATTTCCCTGGATCAAGTAGTCTGGTACACACGAATCCATAGCTGAAGTACCGAGTACACATACACGAATAACTAAATCAAGTTATTACATCAAAGCCCGCAGGCATTGTCTTAAATCATCGGATCGAAAGGTCCGGAATACAACCAAAAGCAGAATGAGATAAGGCAGCGGAATATAGAGGCAGCGGCATGCCATTGCCACAGGCAACGACCGTATCTAAGACCTATTGGACCCCATCGTCTTCATCTCCCTCCTGATAATAGGCATAGGGATCTTCGGACGCTTCATCTCCAGCTTCTGATTAAGTTTATGTATAGCAAGGGTGAGTACCAACCGTACTCAACAAGTCATCACAGCAACAATGCACATGACAGGGAAATTTGAAGGATTGTTATGGCTCTTTTGCGTAAAGCAAGTTTTATAATTCTTTTCACAAACCTAAGACCTAGCACAGACTGATCAAGTTTTAATACCAGTGTTCATATTAAACAATGACGGTTCTGTCCACCATCCATCGTGATCACAAGGATGGCTTCCCGCCATTATGTCGTCATGGTTTTCTGAGGACGTCCACATCCCTACTCTCGGGAGGTGGCTCCAACAGCATATAAATCATCATGCAATATCCCAACCCACACAAGTTAAGAATTCAGAGTCTAGCCAAGTGTAATACACGTCCCGGTGCTCAATAACCGCGAGCACGGCTATTCGAATAGATTTGGTTTACTCACACTGCAGTGGATGTACACTTTACCCGCACTCCGCGACTGCCCAACACATGAGCCTCGTCCCAACACATGAGACGCGTCACGGCAAAGCTTTTCGATAACCTCGCATTGGCAGTACCCGCTCCATGAACTTGTCATCCTCATACACTCTATGCGTCCGTTTCTAGCAGTGTGAGGAGTTCTGGCGCACCCGGGAAAGAAGAACTCACACATGCATTAAGTTAATTAGGTTTAAATTCTCACATGGCAGTCCTACCGATGGCGACACCACTGTAGATACCCGCCTCGCGGTTCTACCAATGGCTGCCCCACCGTAGAGCCCCTGCCTCACACATCAAGAAACCACTATGCAAGGATACTGCCTCTGCTCAGCTATCTATTCCGCTAGGTCTATACCCATACGAGAAGTGCGGTTGTACGGGAGTCGTTTCATGCTTAACTTCATGGCTCGGTCCTTAATTGACCGGGGACGGTACTAGCCTTTTCCGGATACCACCCAAATCCTCCGTCCGCCCCAGTCGAAAAACATTTGTTTGGTTTTGTTTCTCTTTTCGCAAATCATGTCATCAACATCATGGCACTGTGGCGCTCATGTCTCCACATGCCGCATCTCAATTACCTTCCCAAAGGTAATTGCCCAAGCATATAGCATTTGATAAATATGAGTATGCACAATTCTAGAATAGCATTGCTAAGCAATTGTCATAATTGACTAGGGACTCATACGTAAATATGGTTACAAAGGAAATAATAGGCAAACAATCATCAAGGCATGGCTTAATCACAAGTGGGATGTATATTATTGCATGCAATTTTATTTGGAAACAAAATAAGTTCGCAATTGGGATCAATATGTTCAATGGATAGTGATGACTTGCCTTGCTCAGGGTCTTGCGGGTCTTGGCCTTCACCTGGATCTGCAACTCCCTCGGACTCTATAGTTACGTGCGAAATTGATTTGAATTCGGTTAGAATTCAAATAAAGATCCAAATAAATCCAAATAAAACTCGAATGCGGAAATCGATTCTTTTTATTAACTATTCGCGAATTAAGATTAACCCAATTTCGATGTATATATCCTAAATTATTTTGCAGTGTAAACCTTTCGTTATTATAAGTTCTTTAATTTAATTAACCCGAGTTTCGTATTCAAATAATAGATTACAACTTTATATCGCGGGCTAAGTATCGGATGGAAATCCAAAGTTTATCTCATAATATTTATTTAATTTAGTCTATGCATAATTGATTAAATATGACACACAGTTAATAATCTCTATTGATTAAATCCGAACTCCACCGTGGATCGATTATTATAGAAATTACCTCTAAATCATCTATAAAAATCTATAAGTATTCGTCTAATTGTTTTAGTCATTAATTTATATCTCAATTATCATCGCGAATTGATTCTTATTGAAATTACCAAGAATAATCCATATTCTATTTAAATTTCGCGATTCTACGGTTATAATTAAATCTATAATTAAATTCTAATTTATTTTAAATTTTCTAAATCTCCTAAATTTCTTCCTAATTTTCCCCCTATTTTTCTTTCCTTTTTCCTTTCTTTTTCTTCCCCTTTTTCTCTCTTTTTATTTTCTTTCTCTCTCTCTCTCTCTTTTTCTTTTCTCTCTCTCTCTCTCTCTTTCTTTTCTCTCTCTCTCTCTTTCTCTCTCTCTCTTTCTCTCTCTCTCTCTCTCCCGGCTTCCTCCTCTCTTCTCCTTTTCTCTCCTTCTTCTTTTCTCTCCCTCACTCTCGGCTTCACTCTCCCTCTCTCCCTCTCTCTCGGCTTCCTCTCCCCACCCGACGACGACGGCGACGGCGACGGCGCAAAGGGGAAAGGCGGCGGCTTACCACGGCGGCGGCGGCGTCGGCGACGGTGGCGACGTCGGCGTAAGACGCGAACCACGGAGATGGCGGCACGGCGACACAAATCCGCGACGCGGCGGCACGGCGAGGGCGCGGCGGTGCGAGGCACGAGGGGCAGCGGCGGGTGGAGGAGAAGGAGAGGAGGAAGGTGGGGATGGCGATGGGTTTGGTTGTGGGGTGGAGGAGAAGGGGAGGGGGAAATTTATAGGGGAAGAGGGAAGGGAGGAAGAGACGAGGGCGGCGGCGACTTTGATGACGACGTGCGACGATGCGGCCGCGCGGGGCGCGAGGTGAGGGGGGGGGAAAAGCGAGCGCGCGGCGCTGCGGGGTCGGGTCGGGGGCACGCGACGTGCGGGCGGCGGCGTGCGGCGCGGTGGCAAAGGAGAGGGGACAGGGCGACGTGCGTGCGGGCGACGTGACGACGCAGCGACGTGACGACGAGACGGGGCGGCGGTGCGAGCGACGGGTCGGGGAGGCCGAGCGGGTTGGAGGCGGCAGCAACGCGCGTGCGGCGGGGCAATATCGCGCGGCTCGATGGCGTCGGCGATGGGATGGGGCGGCGCACGGCATGAGGGAGGGAAGACCGAGCGGCGCGCGAGACGGGGAGGCAGTGATGCGTGCGGCGCGGTGGCTCGGGGCTCAAGACGACGGGACGGGGCGGCGGAACGGCGCACGGCACGCGAGGCGAGGCGGCCGCGGGGTGACGACGATGCGGGCGCGGCGGCGGCGATGGCGGGGATGGTGACAGCGGCGATGGCGCGCGGAACACGGCGCGCGGCCTGGGGATGACGGCGATGTGACGGGACGGGGATGCGGAGTGGCACGGCGACGAGGGCGCGGCGGCTAGGGCTCCGGGCGGCGCGGGAGGCGCGTGGCGCGCGGGGCGCGAGGGAGGCAGAGAAGGGGCCGGGTCGGGGAACCCTGTCGAACACCTTAAGGGCAATGAACAGTGCACTTTCCTATTTTTCCCGATTTTCAGCCCATTTTCCATTTAATTTAATTTTGAAATTTCCAAATGTTGTAATATTGATTTTTGTTCATTTTGTGTGTTGTTCCAAATATTGTATTCACCATAATTTTAATTTGGCTCAAATTTCATCTATATTATTTGTTTGAATTATTAATTAGGGTTAATTCTAATTCCATTCGCGTTTAAATTAAATCGACACAACCATAATCGCGAAAGTATTTTATCTATCTAAATCCACACTTAACCTTTATTTTAAATTATGTTTGTTCCACCAATTTATTTTTAGGATTATACGCGATTAATTATTCTTCATGCTCGATTAGCGAACATTAATATCGAACCAAATAAAATATGCGAATAACATCGGCATGATGCAGTTCTTTTGAAAAGTTTTTGAAAATCCGTATTTTTAGGGTTTTGTTTTTATTGGTTGAATTTTCAGGATGTTACAAACCTACCCCCCTTAAATAAATCTCGTCCCGAGATTTCTTACCGGTTCTCGAACAGATACGGGTATTCCGTCTTCAGGAACTCTTCGCTTTCCCAAGTGGCTTCATCCTCAGTATGATTACTCCATTGTACCTTGTACATGCGCCACGTTTTGGTCCTAGTTCCCTTTTCCGCTTCATCCAATATCCGAATCGGGTGTTCTGGATACGTGAGATCGTTGCCAATGTGAATCTCCTCCAGCGGAGCTTGTTCTTCCGGTACCCGTAAACATTTCTTCAATTGTGACACATGGAAGACGGGGTGTACATCGGCGATATCTTCGGGTAGCTGTAGCTGGTAGGCAACTTCTCCTCGTCTAGCGAGGATTTGAAAAGGTCCCACATATCTCGGCGCTAGTTTTCCTTTAACCTTAAACCTTTTCGTTCCTCTCATTGGTGAAACCTTTAGATAAACGAAATCGCCTTCCTTAAATTCTAGATTCCTCCTTCGGGTGTCCGCGTAGCTCTTTTGCCGAGACTGTGCTACTTTTAAACGGTCCCGAATCAGACGAACCTTTTCTTCGGCTTCTCTGATAATGTCCGGACCAAATACTGCACGTTCTCCTGTCTCGGACCACATCAGCGGGGTTCGACATCGGCGACCAAACAATGCTTCGTTGGGCGACATCTTCAGGCTTGCTTGAAAGCTGTTGTTGTAGGAGAATTCGGCGTAGGGCAAACACCTCTCCCAGTCTTTGCTAAAATCCAACGCGCAAGCTCTCAACATGTCCTCTAGGACCTGGTTGGTTCTCTCTGTCTGGCCATCGGTCTGTGGGTGATAGGCGGTGCTGAACGCTAGGTAACTCCCTAGGGCTTCATGCACTTTCTCCCAGAAATGGGAGGTAAACTGGGTGCCTCGATCAGATATGATTTTCTTAGATACACCGTGAAGACATACTATCCTAGCCATATATAATTCGGCTAGCTTGGCACTACTATAGTTTGTCTTAACGGGGATGAATCTTGCTGTCTTGGTGAGTCGATCCACAATCACCCAGATGGAATCATACCCTGTTGCGGTCTTGGGCAATCCAACAATGAAATCCATACCTATCTCATCCCATTTCCATTCGGGAATCCTAAGGGGTTGTAGCAAGCCTGCTGGTCTCTGGTGCTCAGCCTTCACCTTCTGACAAACGTCGCAGAGCGCTACGTACTCTGCCACATCCCTCTTCATGTTAGGCCACCAGTATCCTTCCTTCAGATCCTGGTACATCTTGGTACTTCCGGGATGCAATGAATACGCCGATTCGTGAGCCTCTTTTAAGATTAATCCTCTCAGCCCACCCTGTTCAGGTACGTATATCCTCTTTTTGTACCATAGGACATCCTTCTCGTCGGTTGAAAATTCCTTTGCAGAGCCTGCAGTCAGACGTTCCTTTACCTCTCGGACTTCCTGGTTGTCCTTCTGGGCCTCTTCAATTTGGGTTCTCAAAAGAGGTTGAATGTCCAAGGTGTTTATCTGTCCCTGAGGTACTATACGTAGGTTTAGCTGAGCCATTTCCTCTTTAAGCTCAGGAGCCATTTCTTCTGCCTCGAGATGATTGCAATGGCTCTTCCGGCTCAACGCGTCAGCCACTACGTTTGCTTTGCCAGGGTGATAGTGAACCTCCAAGTCATAATCTTTGATTAATTCCAACCACCGTCTTTGCCTCAAGTTGAGGTCTGACTGAGTGAAGATATATTTCAGGCTCTTGTGGTCGGTGTAGATGTCGCAGTGGTTTCCTATCAGGTAATGTCTCCAGATCTTCAGCGCATGCACAACAGCTGCAAGTTCTAGGTCATGGGTAGGGTAGTTTTCTTCATGTGGTCGCAATTGTCGCGACGCATAGGCCACAACCTTTCCGTCCTGCATTAGTACTCCTCCTAGTCCTTGCCTTGATGCATCACAATAGATGACAAAGTCTTTTCTGATGTCAGGAAGGACTAAAATAGGTGCCGAGGTTAGCTTTTCCTTGAGCTGCTCAAAGCTTTTCTGACACTGTTCTGACCACGCAAACTTCTTTTCCTTCTTGAGCAGCTGTGTCATTGGCCGGGCTATCTTAGAGAACCCTTCAATGAACCTTCGGTAGTATCCGGCCAAGCCTAGAAAACTCCGAATTTCGGTCACAGACTTGGGTTCTTTCCATTCCGTAACGGCCTCTACTTTAGCAGGGTCCACTGCTACTCCGCCGGCTGAGATCACGTGGCCAAGAAAAGCGACCTCCTTCAACCAGAATTCGCACTTGCTAAATTTTGCATATAATTATGCCTCCGAAGTTTCTCGAGTACCAAACGCAAGTGCTCAGCATGTTCTTCTTCGTCTTTGGAGTAGATCAAGATATCATCGATGAATACTACCACGAATTTGTCCAGGTAATCCATGAACACCTTGTTCATGAGATTCATAAAGTAAGCCGGGGCGTTGGTTAAACCAAACGACATCACCGTGAACTCATACAACCCATAGCGTGTTGAGAACGCGGTTTTGGGTATATCCCCGGTCCTAATTTTCAGTTGATGGTATCCCGATCGAAGATCAATCTTAGAGAATACCTTCGCTCCTTTGAGTTGATCAAAAAGATCATCGATCCGTGGTAGTGGATACTTGTTCTTAATAGTGACTTCGTTCAGTGAACGATAGTCTACACACATCCTCATGGTACCGTCCTTCTTTTTGACGAACAGTACTGGGGCTCCCCAAGGTGACGAACTGGGGCGTACAAATCCCTTTTCTTGTAACTCCCTGATTTGCTTTTTAAGCTCCTCTAACTCGTTGACTGGCATCCGATAAGGTCTCTTGGATATGGGAGCAGTACCGGGTATCAGATCGATAATGAATTCTATATCACGATCTGGTGGCATCCCAGGTAGATCTTCTGGAAACACATCGGCAAATCGTTGCACGATAGGCATTCCCTTTAGAGGTAGCATGGTAAATATGCCTCCGGCACGTTCGGTTAGTCTAGGATCTTGATCCATGGTTGCTCGCATGTCCGATCCCCAAGGGGTGGTCAGGGTAATTTCCCTACGTCTGCAGTCGATTACCCCTCTGTTCTTTGTTAACCAATCCATTCCCAATATGACATCCAGGGTCTGGGGTATCAAAACCATAAGGTTGGAGGGAAACACCACATCCCTAAGACGGACAGGTACGTCTATGCAAGCTTGACTCACCGTTATCTCGCCCCCAGGTGAATGGACTATCATAGATTTTCTAAGTCGTACTGGAGTTAAGTTGTGTTTTTGACTAGCCTTCAAAGATATGAATGAATGCGATGCGCCAGAATCGAAAAGGACTTTAACTGGGGTGGAGTTGATAGAGAACATACCCATAAGTACGCCCTGATCTTCCTGGGCCTCTTCAGCTCGGACGTGGTTTACTTGTCCGCGCCCGAATCCTGTGGCGGTCCTGTTCGTTTGTGGAGTCCTGAACAGGCCTCGTCCAATAGCAGGGGCAGGGGTCCCACGAACCGTGATCGCATTGGCGCCAGTACGGACAGGAGTCTTGCTTGGATGAGGGCAGTTGTTGGCGTAGTGCCCATACTCCCCGCAATTGAAGCAATTTACATGCCTCCTGATTCCAGGGGCAGCCAGGGTTGGTGCAGGGGTGCGGTTCTGAGTCGCAGCTGGCCGGTTGAAGTTGCTAGGTGCAGCAGGGCGATTGGTGGCCACAACAGGGGGCTTCCATCCAGACGAAGTGGCTCCCTTGAATCGCTGAGGCACTCCCTGAGGTGTGCGATTCATAGCAAGCCTCCTCTTGCGATTGTTTTCTACAGTCTTCTGATCATTTTCCAGCCTAACCACTTTGTTGATCAGGCTCTGGAAGCTTTGATGGTCCTGCCCAATCATGGGTCCACGCAGCTCATCATTCAGTCCCTCTATGAACTTGTCGATCTTTTCTTCTTCATCGACAAGGTCTCCGACTGCATAGCGGGCCAACTGGGTGAATCGGTTCAGGTATTCTTGAACCGTCGTGTTTCCTTGCCGCAGCCTTCTGAACTCGTTCTTCTTCATACGCATCACTGCAGCAGGTACGAAGTTCTCGCGGAATGCTGCAGTGAACTCCTCCCAGGTAGGTTCTCCAGCATCCTCATCCCGAGCCTCTTTATAGGTATCCCACCAGTCTCCGGCGGGTCCCTCCAGTTGGTTGACTGCGAAGATCACCTTGTCGGCTTCGCGCACCCGGACAAGGGTCAGTTTCTTCTCGATAATACGCAGCCAGTCTTCCGCCTCCATAGGCTCGTCTGCTGATGCGAACGTGGGTGGCTTAGTCCTCATGAATTCTCCAAAGCTGGACCCTCCGCGGTTGCCTTGGTTGTTTGCGATGGCTTGAAGGAGCTGGGTCTGAGTGGCCATAACTCCGGCCAGGGTGGTTAGGTCAGGCGTCGATGGTTCTTCATTGCTGGATGATGCCCTACGTCGGCTTGCCATCTGTGTAGGCTAATTAAGTAAGTATCCTAATTTTCTAACTGATTCTTATGGTTCTATCCCATTAAGGGGGGTTGTTTTGGTGTGAGCTTTGTTTTGCAAGCTTGGTGGAATAAACTCATTTTCAATACAACAACAACAATATCATAAATAACATCATAGATTTCCACAAACAGTACATAAATCATGATGCAATTGACTGCATACATACGCAGTCCAAATAAAGTTCATTCAACCAATACATCAAACTAGCTATCAAACTACTCGTCAATCTAGGTAAGGGGTAGGGGTGTGTCTCGCATACAATCCAAAAAGAAACCAACTGACGCGAGATCGAAGCTGCAGTCATCCTCAGGTCTAGTCGTCCAACCATCCGCAGGATCCTGGGGCAGGTAGAGGGTGGTCGCTGGCACGGGCGAATCTGAGTCCCCACGGCTCGGAAGTAGTGGTCTCCGCGTCAGGCTTGGGCTTCTTGCCCGGAGGTCGTGTGCTCTTGCGAGCAGTGCTGAGGGTGCGAGGGCCTCCGAGGAAGGTGATGCGGGGAACAGGGATCTCATCCTCTAAAGAATCCGTGGTGTCTGACTCGACGTCGGTCCCCTCTGACTCGGAACTGACCTGGATCGGGGTCTCCAAACTGGAACCTAACTGCGGAGAAGGTACAGGGATCTGCGGTGTGTGCACAATCTCCGGGGCAGGTGGCGGTGTCACTGTCGGGTCCTCCAGGTAAGGTGCTGACTCAGTAGCCAGCATGCCAGCCTCTCCCAAAAGAGTGTGGAAGGCTGGTGGGTACGGCGGAGTGAGGAAGAAGTAGCGGTCACGTCCAACCGCGGTAGAAGTGGAAGCTCCGGTGGTGCTGGCCGTGGCTGCTCGAAGCTGTGCCTCCAGCTGACTGACGTGCTCCTGACTCTCTCTCAACTGCTCCTCAAGTGTATCCACCATTCCGCGGCGCTCGCTGTACTGATCGGACAACTGCTGGAACTGGTCGCCGCGGGTCTGGAGCTGTGCCTTCAGTGAGTCTATCTCACTGCCCCAAGTCTGGTGCTCCTCCTCCAGCTGAAGCTGCTGCGCTGTGAGGTCCGTCACCTCAGTCTCTAACTCTCCCACACGTCTCTGCTGGTCGTCGATCTCTAACAGGGCCTCCTCGTAAAAGTCGTCTGCTGCCTCAGCCCATCGTGACAGTCGGGTCGCAATCGGGTTGTAGCAGCAAGGCGTGTCCTGAACTGTGCAGAAGGAGTTGCTCTCCTCTCGAAACGGGTGGTGAGCAAACTCAGTACTAGTCAACTCAGCTCGGTGGATAGAGCTGAGTCTGAGGAAGGCCTCCCGTGCTGCATCCTGCATCGCGTTCTCCGGTAGGTCGCGATAGTATCGTGTCGGGAAGCTGTAGTCTAATTCCGAAGGAACTCGTGTGTGAACCTCGACCCGAGCCTCCCAAACAGATCCACACGGTCTCACTCGGTAGACCGGAGAGCTGGGGTATCGCAGACGCCTCATCAGTCGGTGTAGCTCGATGACGTAACCCTCTGAGCGGGGTATGCTCAACTCCCAAGCGGCGGGTGAATCCTGATCTGCCATCTAAATTTTAGAAAAACCCAGAGTCAGCAAAAAAAAAAAATTTTTGTAAAGAGAATGGTTAAGAGTAAGATGAAAATCGTGCTGAGTTTTGTAAACATAGCGTTTTTATTTTTGAAAATATTACTAAGTGGGAATTTCTCCCTTGGCCAACTTAGAAAAGGGGGTGGGGCACCATTTGGTCTTTTCCTACAGTCGTATGGCTCTGATACCAGCTCTGTGGACCCCCGTTTTTATAACAGGAATCGATCGTGTAATCCGTACCATTTCCCTGGATCAAGTAGTCTGGTACACACGAATCCATAGCTGAAGTACCGAGTACACATACACGAATAACTAAATCAAGTTATTACATCAAAGCCCGCAGGCATTGTCTTAAATCATCGGATCGAAAGGTCCGGAATACAACCAAAAGCAGAATGAGATAAGGCAGCGGAATATAGAGGCAGCGGCATGCCATTGCCACAGGCAACGACCGTATCTAAGACCTATTGGACCCCATCGTCTTCATCTCCCTCCTGATAATAGGCATAGGGATCTTCGGACGCTTCATCTCCAGCTTCTGATTAAGTTTATGTATAGCAAGGGTGAGTACCAACCGTACTCAACAAGTCATCACAGCAACAATGCACATGACAGGGAAATTTGAAGGATTGTTATGGCTCTTTTGCGTAAAGCAAGTTTTATAATTCTTTTCACAAACCTAAGACCTAGCACAGACTGATCAAGTTTTAATACCAGTGTTCATATTAAACAATGACGGTTCTGTCCACCATCCATCGTGATCACAAGGATGGCTTCCCGCCATTATGTCGTCATGGTTTTCTGAGGACGTCCACATCCCTACTCTCGGGAGGTGGCTCCAACAGCATATAAATCATCATGCAATATCCCAACCCACACAAGTTAAGAATTCAGAGTCTAGCCAAGTGTAATACACGTCCCGGTGCTCAATAACCGCGAGCACGGCTATTCGAATAGATTTGGTTTACTCACACTGCAGTGGATGTACACTTTACCCGCACTCCGCGACTGCCCAACACATGAGCCTCGTCCCAACACATGAGACGCGTCACGGCAAAGCTTTTCGATAACCTCGCATTGGCAGTACCCGCTCCATGAACTTGTCATCCTCATACACTCTATGCGTCCGTTTCTAGCAGTGTGAGGAGTTCTGGCGCACCCGGGAAAGAAGAACTCACACATGCATTAAGTTAATTAGGTTTAAATTCTCACATGGCAGTCCTACCGATGGCGACACCACTGTAGATACCCGCCTCGCGGTTCTACCAATGGCTGCCCCACCGTAGAGCCCCTGCCTCACACATCAAGAAACCACTATGCAAGGATACTGCCTCTGCTCAGCTATCTATTCCGCTAGGTCTATACCCATACGAGAAGTGCGGTTGTACGGGAGTCGTTTCATGCTTAACTTCATGGCTCGGTCCTTAATTGACCGGGGACGGTACTAGCCTTTTCCGGATACCACCCAAATCCTCCGTCCGCCCCAGTCGAAAAACATTTGTTTGGTTTTGTTTCTCTTTTCGCAAATCATGTCATCAACATCATGGCACTGTGGCGCTCATGTCTCCACATGCCGCATCTCAATTACCTTCCCAAAGGTAATTGCCCAAGCATATAGCATTTGATAAATATGAGTATGCACAATTCTAGAATAGCATTGCTAAGCAATTGTCATAATTGACTAGGGACTCATACGTAAATATGGTTACAAAGGAAATAATAGGCAAACAATCATCAAGGCATGGCTTAATCACAAGTGGGATGTATATTATTGCATGCAATTTTATTTGGAAACAAAATAAGTTCGCAATTGGGATCAATATGTTCAATGGATAGTGATGACTTGCCTTGCTCAGGGTCTTGCGGGTCTTGGCCTTCACCTGGATCTGCAACTCCCTCGGACTCTATAGTTACGTGCGAAATTGATTTGAATTCGGTTAGAATTCAAATAAAGATCCAAATAAATCCAAATAAAACTCGAATGCGGAAATCGATTCTTTTTATTAACTATTCGCGAATTAAGATTAACCCAATTTCGATGTATATATCCTAAATTATTTTGCAGTGTAAACCTTTCGTTATTATAAGTTCTTTAATTTAATTAACCCGAGTTTCGTATTCAAATAATAGATTACAACTTTATATCGCGGGCTAAGTATCGGATGGAAATCCAAAGTTTATCTCATAATATTTATTTAATTTAGTCTATGCATAATTGATTAAATATGACACACAGTTAATAATCTCTATTGATTAAATCCGAACTCCACCGTGGATCGATTATTATAGAAATTACCTCTAAATCATCTATAAAAATCTATAAGTATTCGTCTAATTGTTTTAGTCATTAATTTATATCTCAATTATCATCGCGAATTGATTCTTATTGAAATTACCAAGAATAATCCATATTCTATTTAAATTTCGCGATTCTACGGTTATAATTAAATCTATAATTAAATTCTAATTTATTTTAAATTTTCTAAATCTCCTAAATTTCTTCCTAATTTTCCCCCTATTTTTCTTTCCTTTTTCCTTTCTTTTTCTTCCCCTTTTTCTCTCTTTTTATTTTCTTTCTCTCTCTCTCTCTCTTTTTCTTTTCTCTCTCTCTCTCTCTCTCTCTTTCTTTTCTCTCTCTCTCTCTCTTTCTCTCTCTCTCTTTCTCTCTCTCTCTCTCCCGGCTTCCTCCTCTCTTCTCCTTTTCTCTCCTTCTTCTTTTCTCTCCCTCACTCTCGGCTTCACTCTCCCTCTCTCCCTCTCTCTCGGCTTCCTCTCCCCACCCGACGACGACGGCGACGGCGACGGCGCAAAGGGGAAAGGCGGCGGCTTACCACGGCGGCGGCGGCGTCGGCGACGGTGGCGACGTCGGCGTAAGACGCGAACCACGGAGATGGCGGCACGGCGACACAAATCCGCGACGCGGCGGCACGGCGAGGGCGCGGCGGTGCGAGGCACGAGGGGCAGCGGCGGGTGGAGGAGAAGGAGAGGAGGAAGGTGGGGATGGCGATGGGTTTGGTTGTGGGGTGGAGGAGAAGGGGAGGGGGAAATTTATAGGGGAAGAGGGAAGGGAGGAAGAGACGAGGGCGGCGGCGACTTTGATGACGACGTGCGACGATGCGGCCGCGCGGGGCGCGAGGTGAGGGGGGGGGAAAAGCGAGCGCGCGGCGCTGCGGGGTCGGGTCGGGGGCACGCGACGTGCGGGCGGCGGCGTGCGGCGCGGTGGCAAAGGAGAGGGGACAGGGCGACGTGCGTGCGGGCGACGTGACGACGCAGCGACGTGACGACGAGACGGGGCGGCGGTGCGGGCGACGGGTCGGGGAGGCCGAGCGGGTTGGAGGCGGCAGCAACGCGCGTGCGGCGGGGCAATATCGCGCGGCTCGATGGCGTCGGCGATGGGATGGGGCGGCGCACGGCATGAGGGAGGGAAGACCGAGCGGCGCGCGAGACGGGGAGGCAGTGATGCGTGCGGCGCGGTGGCTCGGGGCTCAAGACGACGGGACGGGGCGGCGGAACGGCGCACGGCACGCGAGGCGAGGCGGCCGCGGGGTGACGACGATGCGGGCGCGGCGGCGGCGATGGCGGGGATGGTGACAGCGGCGATGGCGCGCGGAACACGGCGCGCGGCCTGGGGATGACGGCGATGTGACGGGACGGGGATGCGGAGTGGCACGGCGTCGAGGGCGCGGCGGCTAGGGCTCCGGGCGGCGCGGGAGGCGCGTGGCGCGCGGGGCGCGAGGGAGGCAGAGAAGGGGCCGGGTCGGGGAACCCTGTCGAACACCTTAAGGGCAATGAACAGTGCACTTTCCTATTTTTCCCGATTTTCAGCCCATTTTCCATTTAATTTAATTTTGAAATTTCCAAATGTTGTAATATTGATTTTTGTTCATTTTGTGTGTTGTTCCAAATATTGTATTCACCATAATTTTAATTTGGCTCAAATTTCATCTATATTATTTGTTTGAATTATTAATTAGGGTTAATTCTAATTCCATTCGCGTTTAAATTAAATCGACACAACCATAATCGCGAAAGTATTTTATCTATCTAAATCCACACTTAACCTTTATTTTAAATTATGTTTGTTCCACCAATTTATTTTTAGGATTATACGCGATTAATTATTCTTCATGCTCGATTAGCGAACATTAATATCGAACCAAATAAAATATGCGAATAACATCGGCATGATGCAGTTCTTTTGAAAAGTTTTTGAAAATCCGTATTTTTAGGGTTTTGTTTTTATTGGTTGAATTTTCAGGATGTTACATAAGTATATATGATTATTAGAATTTTTATTAATTTTAAATCATAAATTTGCTTATTATGTTTTATCCACTTAATTTATTACAGACAACAATAATTATTCGAAGTAATTGTCATTAATCTTTGTACTTTAAATAATTGTAATGCATTATCTTCTATTTTAGAAACACATATGTAATGGAAAATAACATTCAGTGCGCTTATCAGTAGTCCCGGTTCTTAACCCTAACCGGGTTTAAAAAGAATATGGAAATAGCGGGAAAAGATCTTTAGTCCCGGTTGATGAGAACAACCGAGAGTAAAGATATCTTTAGTCCCGGTTGTTGAGAACAACCGGGACTAAACATCTTTTCTTTACTCCCGGTTGTTCTCACCGGGACTAAAGATCTAGGGGTATATATATATTCCCGATACGCGCCCTCGTCTTCTCCACCAACACTTAGAAGTTTTTGCCCGATTGATCTCTCACGGCTTCTCTTTCGCCGCCACTGCCTAGGGCATCCCCGCGCCGACGCCGCCGCCGTATCTCGCTATCATCTCGCGCGAGTCGTCGTCGCCGCCGCCTCCGCCTCCTCCGCCGCCGCCGCATCTCTGGGGTGAGAGCCGCCGCCGCCTCCCTCGATCTCTCTCTCCGATCTCGATCTCTCTCTCTCCCTCTCGGTTGCCGCCGGCCGCCGAGTTTCAGACGCCGACGCCGACCTCGTCACGACACGATGCCGCGCCACGACGACGCCGCACCATGAGACGCCACGCCGCCGCCGCGGCCCGGCACCGGCGCCGCGCCGCCACGCCGCCGCCGCGCAACGCTGCCGCCTCGAAACGCCGCCCCCGGGCGGAGCGCCACGACTGCACCGCGCCACGCGCCGCACGCCGCCGCCGCGCCACGCCGATGCCGCGCGCGGCGCCACGCCGCCGCGCCACGCGCCGGCCCGATGCCGCGCGCGGCGCTACGCCGCCGCCGCTCCGCTGCCGCCACACCGAGAACGTGAACGAGCGAACGAACGTGAACGAGAACAAGGTGAATGAACGTGAACGAGAACGAGCGAACGAACGTGAACGAGGCAACGAACGTGAATGAGAACGAGCGAACGAACGTGAACGATAACGTGAACGAGCGAACGAACGTGAACAAACGTGAACGTGAAATGCAATTATAGGCAGGTGAATGAACGTGAATGAACAAACGTAGGTGAATGAAACGTGACCTTAACGAGAACGCGAACGTGAACGATATCGTCAATGAAACGTGAACGTCAAATGCAATATATGTTACTTCGCGTTTATCCTAATACATCTTTTTGTATCTTGCAGAAAAGACGTTGTCGGAGTCGTCCCTCAAGCCAGAGTGGTAGAGCTAGCCCTCGAAGGAATTCGCGCAGGCAAGTGACGTAATTATATATATGATTGTTATATTTGTAATGCAATTAAGATTATTAGATTTGTAATTAGACTTAGCATATAAGACTGTGTAGTGTTCTAATATACGACAGTTACACTTAGAATACATGACTATTTGAGTTTTAGTATAAGATTATTTGAGTTTTAATATAAGATTATTATATTTGTAATTAGACTTAGTATATAATTATTGACTAGCTAGGGTCCTATAATATACGTCACCTAGACTTAGCATATATCACTATTTGAGTTTTAGTATAAGATTATTAGATTTGTAATTAGACTTAACATGTAAGATTGTGTAGGGTTCTAATATACGACAGTTACACTTAGCATACACTACTATTTTAGTCTTAGCATATAAGATTATTTGAGTTTTAATATAATATTATTATATTTGTAATTAGACTTAGTATATAATTATTGACTAGCTAGGGTCCTATAATATACGTCACCTAGACTTAGCATATATCACTATTTGAGTTTTAGTATAAGATTATTAGATTTGTAATTAGACTTAGCTTCTAAGATTGTGTAGGGTTCTAATATACGACAGTTACACTTAGCATACATGGCTATTTTAGTCTTAGCATATAAGATTATTTGAGTTTTAATATAAGATTGTTAAAACATAAATGTCTCATGACTTAGCAGATGTTTCTTGTATGAACAGATGGCTGATCGCGATGAGGAACAGATATTGTACGATACAATCGCGGAGGGAAGCAGCCAGTACTGGAACGAAGAAGAGGGGAACGAGGATCCAAACTAGTATTTGAACGAGGAAGGGAACGTGGAGAGGGATGCGGAGGGGAACCAGGAGAGGCACGTGGAAAGGGATGTGGAGGGGAACCAGGAGGAGGAGGCTAGTGGAAGTCAACCCTCCGTTGGACAGAAGAGGGCACGCGGGCAATGAGGTGCCGCGAAGAAACTTGAGGGTCGGCACATCATAACGGAAGTGGAAGAAGATGGACGACCTAGTGCCCCGGCAGAAGCCGCCAAGAACTATGTACGTCACAGCGGTTGGGTTGTGCGGGATAACGTGACTGTCAGTACGGTGTACTGGCGAAGAACAAGGGCACGCGGAGATCATGAGAGCTTTGTCCCAAATTCGGAGAAAGAGATGCTGTGGACCACAATGCTCGAGACATTCACCCTTCCCGCGGGTACAGAGGACAAAGTGAAAAGGTGGACTCTGAAGAAAATGGCAGAACAGTTTCAGAGCTTCAAGGGAGATCTGTACCAGAAATATATCCTGAAGGGGCAGACACCGAACTTCGACACATTCCCAAAGCTAAGGGATCACTGGGACGAGTTCGTTGCATATAAGACAGGTGAACAAGGGCAGGCGATGATGGAAAGAAACAAAGAAAATGCCACCAAGAAGAAGTACAATCACCACTTGGGGTCAAGCGGCTATAGCGTCGCAATGGCGAAGTGGGAGGAGATGGAGGCTAGCTTGCTTGAGAGGGGTATCGAACCGGCCACCGCTAATTGGCCGGAACGATCGAAGTTCTGGTACTATGCTCACGGTGGAACGCTCAACCCAGCTGATGGCTCACTGGTCTTCGGTGATCAGATAAGAGAGGCTGCGCGTCGACTAACAGACGCAGTGGAAGCCTCTTCTCAGGGCACGTTCCGACCGGAAAGAGAGAGGGACGAGCTGTCACTCGCCCTGCAGACTCCAGAGCATCCAGTACGAACACGAGAGAAAGGGGTGATTCCTTGGAAGATTGGGTTCAAGGAGGACATCCACACGTACAGGAGTCGGATGAGGAGCAAGAGAGATACCGAGGCGAAGATTGCAGATCTAGAGTTCAGGGCATCGAGCTACGAGTGCAGCATGCAAGAGGAGGTGGCAAGGAAGGTTGATGAATGCATGGCCGCACATCGGTCCCATGATCCCCAGCCGACCATTCCTCCTGCAATGGTGAGCCCGTCAGGAAACCGTAGCAGCTGCGCCTCAACGGGGCAGGTAGGATCACAGAACATGGACGCCATGCAAACCCTGGACGAATCCACCTGCCCCGTTGATGACATCACTCAGCGGACACTATGTGAGCTGCATATTCCTGTCAAGAACTTATCAATAAAGGTAAGCTCGTAGTTTATATATTTTAGATTTGGCCATTCCTCTAGTTGCTGCTTATATATGTTGATTACTAATAAATAACCTCTCACCACATGAAGGTGGCGTCGAGCATGGCCATCCCAACGGACCCTTCAGGTACTTACCACTGCAGGCCGATTCCAGCAGAATACTCCAAGGTCGAAGTTGAGTTGGTCGAAGGCACGTACGAGGACCTCGAGCTGGATTACCCTGGAGGAGACGGTGAGACGCATCTACGAGACACAAGCCATGCCATTATTCTATAGCGCAGGCGGTACATCATCCTCCCTGGGCGACAAGCGGCGTCTCGTGCACCATCTCCTCCGGCTCCGCCATCTCCTCCTCAGGATCCTGCACCGTCTCCTCCTCATGCTCCAGCACCGTCTCCACTTCAGGCTCCTGCACCGACTCCTACCGACTCCTCCTCAGGCTCCTGCACCGACTCCTCCTCGGGTTCCTACACCGACTCCTCCGCAAGCTCCTCTTCCGGCACCTTCAAAGTCAAGGGCCCCCCAAGCTCCACCGCATGCCCACACAAGGGCAACGAAGAAGGCGAAAGTTGACGCCGCCAAGAACAAGGACCCGGGGTACGATTGCACGCAAGAAGAGCTTGATGCTTACGTGGCATCAGAAGTCAAGAGACAATTCAAGCCTCGAAGTCCCGAAAAGAAGATTCCTATAGACCCGAGTGTCAGGAACTTCTTCAGGGGTATGTCTGCACCTGCCAAGGAGGCAAGCTATTGGACTATGAGCGAATGCAGAAGAAAGCATCTTCTGGAAAGTCCAAACCAGTCCCTCAGCTTGGAGAGCAACCAAACCAGGAGATCGAGCCATTGGTGACCGGTGAAGAAATGACGATAGAAGAATTTATTACTGACACCGGTCTAACTACGGATCAATTGCTAGGAGTCGCACCAATCGAAAAGGCGGAAGTGAAATACATGTACGAACTCGGTAAACCGCTTGTCAAGCCTGAGCTGGTGCAGTCCCTACCCACACAAATGTACAAGTTCCATCAGCTGTACATGAAGATGAGCGCCACTGGTAGAGAGATGATCGGAGCGAGGATCAGGGAAACGGACTTCTTGCAAGGAGATGACATTCTCTGGATCAATTTCAAGGGAATCTACGAACTATACCAGCTGGACGCCCTCGACGTCTCTATTATGAGTTGCTGGATTTTGTAAGTATATCGTTTAGTTAGATTTCTTACTGCGTCTCCTTTAATTAATTAGGTCCTTGTATATAAGTAGACTATAGAAAATAATATACTCCCCTTTATCGTTGTAGAATAGAGATTCAAAGGGCTCGACGGCGGGGGGTTTTTGATACTGGATTCATCGACCCTCGGAAAGTAAACGTCGCAATGCTCGACCAATATCCGCAAGCCACAGAGGACAATCTCGTCCATCTCCTGAAGGCGCAGCATTACAAGACGTTCATACTGTTGCCGTACAACATAGAGTTAGTTTAATTTTACTGTCTTCCTATACCAAATTTCATTCCCGTACGAACTTGCTAAGTGTTTCATATGTAATGCATCCCACGCACATTTCAGATTCCACTGGGTGCTTTTACTCTTTGACCTGTCGGCCTGCACCGTCAACGTATATGACTCAATGGACAAAAAAGAGTCTACGTTTGACAAGGTTTTCGAACTTATAGACAGGTACTGTCATAAGTTCCTCTGTTAATTAAGAAAATCTTGTTATGTTAATTGCTACTACGAATCATAGCTTTAAACTCCATGTAGGGCTTGGTATTGGTTCCATCATTTGGTCCGCGGCAAATGGAGAGAAAGACTTAGGCGGAAGTTCAAATTTCCTGTGAGTACACATGCTCTACATTTATATTTCTCCGATTCAAATACATACAAGTGTATATTAATTAGATCTCTCGTCGTTTGTCATTTATTTGTAGTGCGCAAAGCAAAAGCAGGGAACTAACTTGTGCGGCTACTACGTGTGCGAGTATTACCACTACTGTCACGTCCCAAAATGACCCTAAAATACATCCGGTAAATTGTGCCTAGAATAATTAAAAATCTCTGTGAAGCCTCCAACAATTAAAATGCACAAAGTTAAAAGTCAAATAAGGCTTGGAGGATTTTTGTATATTTCCTAAAAGCCTAAAATGTGTAAATAAATTTTAGAGGAATTTTCAGAGCACAAATAATAATTTTTAAGAAATAAACAAAGTTGAAAAAGTTTTATAAAAAGAAAAACCTTAAAAATCCTCCCTCCCTCTCTAATGGGCCGGCCCGGCCCATCTCCCTCTCTCTCTCCTCTCCCCGCGGCCCACTCGGCCCCCTTCCCGCGCGCGCGCCGCTGACGGGCGGGCCCGCCCGCCACCCTCGCTGACGGGTGGGGCCCACCCGTCATCCCCTTCCTCCCGCTGCCCCGCTGCCGCGCCCGCGCCCGCCGCCGCCGCCGCCGCGAATCCCGCCGTTTCCCGTCGTCCCCGCGCGCAATAACGAGGGGGAAATCACTCCCCGTGATTCCCTCCCCCGAATCCCCCACTTTCCCCTCTCCCTCTCGCATTCAATCGGCCGGGAGCCGTTGCCCTAATCCCGCCGGCGCCATCAATGGTGGCCGCGCCTTCCGCGGCCGTTTCCGCCTCCTCCGGTCGCCTTCCCTCCTTCCCGACCGCATATAAACCTTCCCCGTGCTCTTCTCCGTCGTTTCCGCCACCCGCCGCTCACTCTCCCCGTCGGATTCGAGCTCGCGCCGTCAAACCCTCTCTCCGCCGTCGCCGCCGAGCTCCGGTCCGCCGCCGTCGTCGTCTCGGACCATCTCCCACCTCGGCGCCGCCTCCTTCGGCTCCGCCGCGACCTCGCCGATCTCGTCCACCCCTCCGTTCCGCTCGCCGACCGCCGTAGCCCCGTCGTCTCCGTCGAACCGAGCCGCGCCGCCGCTTCGCTCCGCTTCGGCCGCCGTTTCCGTCGTCGCCGTCGACCTAGGGTGAGCCGAGGACCGTCGCTTCGCTTCCCCCTCCCCCTCCCCTCTCTCGGCCGCCGTTCCGCCGCGCCTATGGTCGCCGCCGGCGACCATAGGGGTGCGGGCGCGCCGCCTCCCGCCGGCCGCGCCGGTGTGGCCGCCTTCGGGCGCGCCGCAGCGGCTGCCGTGTGGGGCCCGGCCGTCAGCCGCCCGCGCCCTTGGGGAGCGGCTGACGCGTGGGGCCCACGGCGCCGGCCGGGGTGAGTCGCGTGCACCCGGTCCACCGTGGACCGTGGGGCTGCCGCGTGGGCCCCACTCCCGTGGACCCGGTCCGCGCACTCCCTCCCTCGGCTGACGCAATAAATCCGGTTTTTAATTAAAATTTAAATGAAGAAATTCGCAAATATTCATATTAAGAGCATATAAACTTCAAATGGCTATAACTTGGCCATTTGAACTCGGAATTGGACCGTTCAAGTCTCTAATTTTTCCTTAAGAAGTCAAGAACCCATTTTTGTGCTTTGTTACTGCTTGTTATATGGAGTTTATTAGAGTAAAAGCCATTTTCTTTTCCGTTGGTCGTGTAGACGCTGCAGCTTCGGAAGATCCGCTCTTCGTGGAAGTTGAAGAAGCTTGGGAAAGCGAGCAAGGCAAGTCACATCATTCTTTGAACATATTGTATCCCACTTTGTGAAATTAATTTGATTTAAATTATTGCATTATCGCTTTATTTAAATTCCCGCGTTATTACTGTTTTATTTAGCCATGCCTATTTACCTTTGTTATGACCCTATTATTATTGTTATTGTTATTATTATCTTGTTCACCCTAGAATAAACAAAACCCCAACTAGTGGGCACCCTATTTGTAGCTCCACTAGTAAGAATTTAGGTAGATGCTTCGCTGGTTAATTAGGCAACCCTAGGTGGTTTCATAACTCTAGACTTGGGAATATTCATATCACTTGGAAGCATTGGAATGATTGGAATATTGTGGACTTGGATGCACACCTCCTCCTCTATTCAAAACCCCCAAAATGGTTTTAGGCTGGGCTCGGGGTGCATGGTTTCGATAGTAGCACCTCGGCCGTTTAAGGACCGGTCTTCGGGCCTCTGTTGCAAAGCACTACCGTACTTCCACATGTCTAATGGGTAAGGCTTAGTTTGTGGCTCAGTCTGGTTATAAACAAAAGTACACGGATGGAGATGGACGAAGTCGGGGATCGATGGACATCTCCAGGGCAAATGAAGGCTACACGAGCTGCGGCTCGGTAGTCGAGATGTCATGGCACAGGGCCGGTGTCCTGCTGCTAGGGGCTCAGTCTTGCCTGCCTGTCCCGGTTGTTCCGGCCGTAGGTGAGTTGGGTCGGTACTCTTGTCTATGGCTAGGATGGGTTGGAAGCTATGTCATGTCTTCCGCCTGTATACCGTGGTGGTATGTGGCACGTGGTGACGCGTGAGGAAGATGTGTCTTGTGGGTAAAGATGTACGCCTCTGATCAGAGTATAATCTATTCGAATAGCCGCGCCCTCGGTTATGGGCAAGCCTAGCAATGTACCCAAGTTAGTGTTTTAATTCTTAAAACCTGTTTAACAACTAAAATTTGGAATGGTTGGCCTGGGTTGGCTTGGGACGAGCTGGGACCCAGGGTCGGGTTGCCAGTTCGGTCTGAAACATCGTAGGCCTTGGGTTAAGGCAGGTTCGTGTGGGTTCACGGCCTTGATTAATAATACTGTGTAGCTCTAGGATCGTGTTTACAAAATAGCTTTGAGCAACTAAAGGTCTTTTAAATGCGGTTTATTGCAAAACCTAACCCCTATACTATAGCTCCGTTGTACTCCTTCGCATTTATGCTGCACTTGTGGATGTGTCTTGTTGAGTACGGTGGTTGTACTCAGTCTTGCTCAATTTTTTCCCAACTCCAGAAGAGGAGCCCCTGGATGATGAAGGTTTCGGTGTCTAGCTCGTGCCTGCCGTCAAGCGCCTGTGGTCGTCGCCCTAGTCTTCCGCTGTTTCTCGTTGTTTTTGAGTGTGCTGGGCCGTCGCTGCCCATGTAATAATTAACTATTTACGCTTCCGCTTGTTAAACTCTGAATTGTATCAACTATTGGTGTACCTTGCCTCCTGGGACAAGGATTAATGCACGCACGTAAGGAATACCTGTTGGGTTAATTCCGGTCGTGACAAGTTGGTATCAGAGCCCCCTTGACCCTAGGACGAGCCTTAGATCCCAAGCCTTAGCAATATTTTCGGAATGTAAATCCTCTCTTATTTGCGAAAATCCTTTAGTCTCTCTCTGTCTTGCTGCTTCATTTATCATCTAAAAGCTGATCTCTAAAATATTTTCTCTCTTTTTGTTCTTGCTTGTAGATGGCCGGCAGCGTCACTCGCCGTGGTCTGGATATGACTGGCTTTGTTCTGGAGCTGCGGGGCATGTGCGTTGCCCTGGGATATCCGCATGGAGTGGATTACCAAGGCAGGCCGCTTCCGGAGCAGGAGGGTGACGATGCAGAGCCCAACGCTGCTTGGGAGGTCACTGCAGTGATCCTCACTGGCTCTCCTGCGAGGACCTCGCTGTCAGTCACCGCGGGAGGAGATTCTTTCCCCGCCGCCTGCCAGAACGCCGCTCTCCTCGCCATCGGCACTCTGCACCAGCGCTACCCGGACGAGTTGCAGCACTCGCCCTACCGCTACCACCCTCGTCGCGGGGGAGCCCGCCACTACGCCACCTTCCGAGATGCTAGCTCGGAGGATGACGCCACCATCACGCACCTGGCGCGCATGGTGGAGGCGTACGACACGGCCCGCATCGACTGTCATCACATGGTGCGCCGTGGGATGGTCGAGAGCAACCTGAAGATCCTGGAGCTGCGTCAGGAAAACCTGCAGCTGAAGAAGGACCTCGACGCACTAGAGGAGCAGCTTCGTCAGCTCAAGGTCGCCCAGGGGGAGATCAGCCGTCCCACGCTCCGCCGCGTCTGCCGCAGCCAGAAGATCACCGCCCGCAAGAGCACCTCCAGGCCTGCGCTGGTTCGTCAGTCCCTGGCATGGACCAGCTTTGTGGAGACCCCTCGTGCCGCGCCCGTGGTTCCTCTGGAGGGGGAGACCTCCGGCGTTGGTAGCACGGAGGATGCGCTGCTGCTCACCTTCCGCCCTGGCCCGTCGCAGAAGTAGACGAGCAGTTAGTAGGTTTGCGCGGGTGTTCTTTTTCGTTTGTTTTCTTGGTGTCGTGTGGGACATGGTTATACCGGTGTGTGGTATAACTGTGTTGGAGCCTGACTTTATTTTATTTGCTTAAGCAACTTGAACCTTAATGAACCCAATTTATATCAGTGATAAGTTCAATAATTCTGGTAGTCGTGGGTGGTTAGTTTTAATAGTCAGCTCTCTCTGTTTGCTGGTTCTGTGTGGGGTTTTCAGATGGTGACCACCAGGAGGAATGCTGCTACCGGTGAAGGCAACCAACCCGAAGGTAGCCACCCCAACATCCAAGGCGGACCACCTCCACCTCCTCCTCCGCCACCACCACCGCCACCTGACACCAACACCATCCTCACCCAAATCCTCGCTCAGCAGGCCAACATGATGGCCGCCTTCCTCCACCACGTCCAGAATCCACCACAGCCGAACGCTCCACCTCCACCACCGCCCCCGCAGCATTCTAAGCTCGCCGAGTTTCTCCGCATCCGCCCGCCTACCTTCTCCAGCTCTAACAACCCCGTGGATGCCTTGGATTGGTTGCATGCCGTGGGAAAAAAGTTAGATACTGTGCAATGCAGCGACGAGGAGAAAGTCATCTTCGCCGCCCATCAACTGCAGGGTCCCGCATCTCTCTGGTGGGACCATTTCCAGGCTACGCAGCCCGAGGGGCAGCCTATTACCTGGGCCCGCTTCACCGCCGCTTTCCGGAGGACCCATGTGCCTGCCGGAGTCATGGCCCTTAAGAAAAGGGAATTCCGGGAGTTGAAGCAAGGCAATCGCTCCGTAATGGAGTATTTGCATGAGTTTAACAACCTGGCCCGGTACGCCCCGGAGGATGTTCGGGAAGATGAGGAGAAACAGGAGAAGTTCTTGGCAGGAATGGATCCTGAGCTGTCTGTGCGACTGGTCTCCGGGGATTATCCGGATTTCCAGCGTTTGGTGGACAAGAGCATCCGCTTGGAAGCCAAGCACAAGGAATTGGAGTCGCACAAGCGTCGCTTGGCGAACTTCCGCAACCAACAAGGGGCTAACCAAAGGATCCGCTACACCAATCCCTATCCAGGGGGATCCTCCTCGCAGCAGCAGCAGCAGCAGCAGCAACCTCGTCCCGCGCCCCGACCTCAATTCGTGGTGCGCGTCCCGCAGCCGCAACAGCAGCAGAGCCAGCAAGGGACCCGTGCACCCCGTCCTCCTGCGCCAGCTGTGCAGCCTGGCCAAGGTCGCAGAGACGCTCAAGGACAGCAGCGTCTGTGCTTCAACTGCTTCGAGCCCGGTCACTATGCGGACAAATGCCCGAAGCCTCGGCGCCAGCAAGGCCAAGCGCCTCCCCGCCCCAACAACGGTGGTAAGGACGTCGCTCGGGGCCGTGTGAACCACGTGACCGCCGAGGATGTGCTGGCGACTCCGGACGTCATCGTTGGTACGTTCCTCATTCATTCCATCCCTGCTACTATTTTGTTCGATTCTGGAGCTTCCCACTCGTTCATATCTGTGGCTTTCGTGGGAAGAAATCAACTGGGGGTAGAACGGCTTAGGAACCCCCTGATCATCACCACCCCTGGAGGGGATATGTCAGCAAAGTATTATAGCCCGGCCGTTCCTATAGAAATTCAGGGAATTCCTTTTCCCTCGGATCTGATTCTGCTAGACACCAAGAACTTGGACGTGATCCTTGGAATGAATTGGTTGGCCCAATTCCAAGGCGTAGTGGATTGCGCAAGGCGCACTGTCACTCTGTACCGAGGGCCGGAACAACCAGTTGTGTTCTTCGCACCCCCAACCTCTGTTGGCAGTTCAGAACTTCATCAGATCGGACTGTCAGAAATCCCTATCGCCTGTGAATTCGGTGACGTATTTCCTGAAGAATTACCCGGTATGCCGCCCAAGCGGGAGATCGAGTTCCGGATAGATCTTGCTCCAGGAACAACTCCCCTGTTCAAACGACCCTATCGTATGGCAGCAAATGAACTTGCCGAAGTTAAGAAGCAATTAGAAGAGCTGAAGGAAAAGGGGTATATACGGCCGAGCACTTCCCCCTGGGGTGCACCTGTGATTTTTGTGGAGAAGAAGGACAAGACAAAGAGGATGTGCGTTGACTACAGAGCTCTCAATGAAGTCACTATCAAAAACAAGTACCCTCTTCCCCGGATCGATGATCTGTTCGATCAGCTTAAAGGTGCCTCTGTATTCTCCAAGATTGATCTTCGTTCTGGATATCACCAATTGTGTATTCGTGAAGAAGATATCCCGAAGACCGCGTTCACCACGCGATACGGATTGTACGAATTCACGGTGATGTCGTTTGGTCTGACCAATGCTCCTGCCTTCTTCATGAACTTAATGAATAAAGTGTTCATGGAATACTTGGACAAGTTCGTGGTGGTTTTCATTGACGACATCCTAGTGTACTCGCAATCAGAGGAAGACCATCAGCAGCATCTCCGCTTAGTGTTGGGAAAGCTTCGAGAACACCAATTGTATGCCAAGCTTAGCAAGTGTGAGTTCTGGTTGTCCGAAGTCAAGTTCTTAGGGCACGTGATATCGGCAAAAGGAGTTGCTGTGGATCCTGAAACGGTGACCGCCGTCACCGATTGGAAGCAACCCAAGACGGTCACTCAAGTCCGTAGTTTTTTGGGTTTGGCAGGATACTACCGAAGATTCATCGAGAACTTCTCCAAAATCGCTCGACCCATGACACAGTTGTTGAAGAAAGAAGAAAAATTTGTGTGGAGTCCGCAGTGTGAGAAGGCCTTCCAAACTCTCAAAGAAAAACTGGTTTCCTCGCCAGTGTTAATCCTACCGGATACTCGCAAGGATTTCCTGGTGTACTGTGATGCTTCGCGCCAAGGATTGGGGTGCGTATTAATGCAGGAAGGTCATGTGGTAGCCTATGCCTCATGTCAGCTACGGCCTCATGAGGGCAATTACCCTACCCATGATTTGGAACTGGCCGCGGTGGTTCATGCTCTGAAAATCTGGCGGCACTATCTCATTGGGAATCGGTGTGAAATATATACTGATCATAAGAGTTTGAAATATATCTTCACCCAGTCGGATCTGAATCTTCGGCAAAGGAGATGGTTAGAACTCATCAAGGACTATGATGTGGGAATTCACTATCATCCTGGCAAGGCCAACGTAGTCGCCGACGCTCTAAGTCGAAAAAGCCATTGCAACACTCTTAGTGTCCGTGGCATTCCACCGGAACTTACTCAACAGTTGGAAGCCCTGAACCTAAGCATAGTTAGTCGTGGATTCTTGGCTACGCTGGAAGCCAAACCTACCTTGCTCGATCAAATCCGCGAGGCTCAGAAGAATGATCCTGATATGCATGGGCTCCTCAAGAATATGAAACAGGGTAAAGCCGCTGGTTTCACCGAGGATGAACACGGAACTCTTTGGAATGGGAATCGGGTATGCGTTCCCGACGTCAGGGAACTCAAACAGTTGATACTTCAGGAAGCCCATGAAAGCCCCTATTCCATCCACCCTGGCAGCACGAAGATGTACTTGGACTTGAAAGAAAAATACTGGTGGGTTAGTATGAAGCGAGAAATTGCAGAGTTCGTGGCCCTTTGTGATGTGTGCCAGCGTGTCAAAGCCGAGCACCAACGACCGGCCGGACTTCTCCAACCTCTACAAGTACCAGAATGGAAATGGGATGAAATTGGGATGGATTTTATCACCGGACTTCCAAAAACCCAAGGCGGATATGATTCTATATGGGTGGTTGTGGATCGGCTAACCAAGGTAGCACGATTCATTCCAGTCAAGACCACCTATGGAGGGAACAAACTAGCTGAACTCTACTTCGCTAGAATCGTAAGTTTGCATGGCGTCCCCAAGAAGATTGTATCAGATCGGGGAAGCCAGTTCACCTCTCACTTCTGGAAGAAACTCCAAGAAGAATTGGGAACCCGATTAAATTTCAGCACCGCGTATCACCCGCAGACAGATGGGCAGACCGAGCGTCTGAACCAGATCCTCGAAGATATGCTTCGCGCATGTGTCCTAGATTTTGGGAAGACATGGGATAAGAGTCTCCCTTACGCCGAATTCTCCTACAATAACAGCTATCAAGCCAGCATACAGATGGCCCCATACGAAGCGTTGTATGGCCGCAAATGCAGGACACCACTATTGTGGGACCAAGTTGGGGAAAGCCAAGTATTTGGGACCGATATCCTGAGAGAAGCGGAAGCTAAAGTCAGGACCATTCGGGAAAACCTAAAGGTGGCACAGTCTCGGCAGAAGAGTTATGCAGACAACCGACGTCGTGATCTGGAATTCGCAGTGGATGACTTTGTGTATCTCCGGGTAACGCCGTTGCGGGGTGTACACAGGTTCCAGACAAAAGGGAAGCTCGCACCACGGTTCGTGGGTCCTTTCCGCATCATTGCTCGGCGCGGAGAAGTTGCTTACCAGCTGGAGTTGCCCGCCTCATTGGGCAACGTGCATGATGTGTTCCATGTGTCGCAACTCAAGAAATGTCTTCGAGTGCCGTCCGAGCAGGCCGATTCAGAGCAAATTGAAGTTCGCGAAGACTTGACCTACGTAGAAAAGCCAGTGAAGATTCTGGACACTATGGAGCGCAGGACCAGGAACCGGGTGATCCGTTTTTGCAAGGTTTAATGGAGCAACCACACCGAGGAAGAAGCTACTTGGGAACGTGAAGACGAGCTGAAGGCCGCCCATCCCGACCTCTTCGCCAGTTCTTCCGAATCTCGGGGTCGAGATTCCGTTTAAGGGGGGTAGGTTTGTCACGTCCCAAAATGACCCTAAAATACATCCGGTAAATTGTGCCTAGAATAATTAAAAATCTCTGTGAAGCCTCCAACAATTAAAATGCACAAAGTTAAAAGTCAAATAAGGCTTGGAGGATTTTTGTATATTTCCTAAAAGCCTAAAATGTGTAAATAAATTTTAGAGGAATTTTCAGAGCACAAATAATAATTTTTAAGAAATAAACAAAGTTGAAAAAGTTTTATAAAAAGAAAAACCTTAAAAATCCTCCCTCCCTCTCTAATGGGCCGGCCCGGCCCATCTCCCTCTCTCTCTCCTCTCCCCGCGGCCCACTCGGCCCCCTTCCCGCGCGCGCGCCGCTGACGGGCGGGCCCGCCCGCCACCCTCGCTGACGGGTGGGGCCCACCCGTCATCCCCTTCCTCCCGCTGCCCCGCTGCCGCGCCCGCGCCCGCCGCCGCCGCCGCCGCGAATCCCGCCGTTTCCCGTCGTCCCCGCGCGCAATAACGAGGGGGAAATCACTCCCCGTGATTCCCTCCCCCGAATCCCCCACTTTCCCCTCTCCCTCTCGCATTCAATCAGCCGGGAGCCGTTGCCCTAATCCCGCCGGCGCCATCAATGGTGGCCGCGCCTTCCGCGGCCGTTTCCGCCTCCTCCGGTCGCCTTCCCTCCTTCCCGACCGCATATAAACCTTCCCCGTGCTCTTCTCCGTCGTTTCCGCCACCCGCCGCTCACTCTCCCCGTCGGATTCGAGCTCGCGCCGTCAAACCCTCTCTCCGCCGTCGCCGCCGAGCTCCGGTCCGCCGCCGTCGTCGTCTCGGACCATCTCCCACCTCGGCGCCGCCTCCTTCGGCTCCGCCGCGACCTCGCCGATCTCGTCCACCCCTCCGTTCCGCTCGCCGACCGCCGTAGCCCCGTCGTCTCCGTCGAACCGAGCCGCGCCGCCGCTTCGCTCCGCTTCGGCCGCCGTTTCCGTCGTCGCCGTCGACCTAGGGTGAGCCGAGGACCGTCGCTTCGCTTCCCCCTCTCCCTCCCCTCTCTCGGCCGCCGTTCCGCCGCGCCTATGGTCGCCGCCGGCGACCATAGGGGTGCGGGCGCGCCGCCTCCCGCCGGCCGCGCCGGTGTGGCCGCCTTCGGGCGCGCCGCAGCGGCTGCCGTGTGGGGCCCGGCCGTCAGCCGCCCGCGCCCTTGGGGAGCGGCTGACGCGTGGGGCCCACGGCGCCGGCCGGGGTGAGTCGCGTGCACCCGGTCCACCGTGGACCGTGGGGCTGCCGCGTGGGCCCCACTCCCGTGGACCCGGTCCGCGCACTCCCTCCCTCGGCTGACGCAATAAATCCGGTTTTTAATTAAAATTTAAATGAAGAAATTCGCAAATATTCATATTAAGAGCATATAAACTTCAAATGGCTATAACTTGGCCATTTGAACTCGGAATTGGACCGTTCAAGTCTCTAATTTTTCCTTAAGAAGTCAAGAACCCATTTTTGTGCTTTGTTACTGCTTGTTATATGGAGTTTATTAGAGTAAAAGCCATTTTCTTTTCCGTTGGTCGTGTAGACGCTGCAGCTTCGGAAGATCCGCTCTTCGTGGAAGTTGAAGAAGCTTGGGAAAGCGAGCAAGGCAAGTCACATCATTCTTTGAACATATTGTATCCCACTTTGTGAAATTAATTTGATTTAAATTATTGCATTATCGCTTTATTTAAATTCCCGCGTTATTACTGTTTTATTTAGCCATGCCTATTTACCTTTGTTATGACCCTATTATTATTGTTATTGTTATTATTATCTTGTTCACCCTAGAATAAACAAAACCCCAACTAGTGGGCACCCTATTTGTAGCTCCACTAGTAAGAATTTAGGTAGATGCTTCGCTGGTTAATTAGGCAACCCTAGGTGGTTTCATAACTCTAGACTTGGGAATATTCATATCACTTGGAAGCATTGGAATGATTGGAATATTGTGGACTTGGATGCACACCTCCTCCTCTATTCAAAACCCCCAAAATGGTTTTAGGCTGGGCTCGGGGTGCATGGTTTCGATAGTAGCACCTCGGCCGTTTAAGGACCGGTCTTCGGGCCTCTGTTGCAAAGCACTACCGTACTTCCACATGTCTAATGGGTAAGGCTTAGTTTGTGGCTCAGTCTGGTTATAAACAAAAGTACACGGATGGAGATGGACGAAGTCGGGGATCGATGGACATCTCCAGGGCAAATGAAGGCTACACGAGCTGCGGCTCGGTAGTCGAGATGTCATGGCACAGGGCCGGTGTCCTGCTGCTAGGGGCTCAGTCTTGCCTGCCTGTCCCGGTTGTTCCGGCCGTAGGTGAGTTGGGTCGGTACTCTTGTCTATGGCTAGGATGGGTTGGAAGCTATGTCATGTCTTCCGCCTGTATACCGTGGTGGTATGTGGCACGTGGTGACGCGTGAGGAAGATGTGTCTTATGGGTAAAGATGTACGCCTCTGATCAGAGTATAATCTATTCGAATAGCCGCGCCCTCGGTTATGGGCAAGCCTAGCAATGTACCCAAGTTAGTGTTTTAATTCTTAAAACCTGTTTAACAACTAAAATTTGGAATGGTTGGCCTGGGTTGGCTTGGGACGAGCTGGGACCCAGGGTCGGGTTGCCAGTTCGGTCTGAAACATCGTAGGCCTTGGGTTAAGGCAGGTTCGTGTGGGTTCACGGCCTTGATTAATAATACTGTGTAGCTCTAGGATCGTGTTTACAAAATAGCTTTGAGCAACTAAAGGTCTTTTAAATGCGGTTTATTGCAAAACCTAACCCCTATACTATAGCTCCGTTGTACTCCTTCGCATTTATGCTGCACTTGTGGATGTGTCTTGTTGAGTACGGTGGTTGTACTCAGTCTTGCTCAATTTTTTCCCAACTCCAGAAGAGGAGCCCCTGGATGATGAAGGTTTCGGTGTCTAGCTCGTGCCTGCCGTCAAGCGCCTGTGGTCGTCGCCCTAGTCTTCCGCTGTTTCTCGTTGTTTTTGAGTGTGCTGGGCCGTCGCTGCCCATGTAATAATTAACTATTTACGCTTCCGCTTGTTAAACTCTGAATTGTATCAACTATTGGTGTACCTTGCCTCCTGGGACAAGGATTAATGCACGCACGTAAGGAATACCTGTTGGGTTAATTCCGGTCGTGACAACTACCTTGCAGACCAAATCATCACCACAAGAGAGCTCGATGTACGTACAAATAAATTCAAAATTTCATTACGTATCGATTTCTTGTTTAATTACTAATAAATTTCATACATTCATATAGTTTATTCGCATGAGGGATAACCTGACCACACACAAGGAATTTATCGCGGCGGTTCAAGAACAACTCATGGGATTCATCAACGAACAAATCCTCGATCCCAAGGGTGAATTCTACTATGACGGAAACACAATTCATAGGTCCTTAGCTTCTGAGCTAGCGACTATTACTACGTCGAAATCGTAGCTAGCTAGTACATATAATGGATTGTAATTAATACATGACTACATATGTTTCTATATGCATGTGTACACATTTTCTATATATAATGTAAATATATTTTAATTTGGTCATATATATATACACATATGCATTTGCATAACATATATATGTATAAATACATATATATTATGCATTTACATATGTATTTAAACATATATAAATATAATATAATATATATATATATGCATATATTATATATGCATATATATATATGTATTGAAACATATATATGCAAACCATGCAGCAACAGGGCCATGCAAAAAAAAAAAAGGTCAGCTCGATCTTTAGTCCCGGTTGGTAACACCAACCGGGACTAAAGATGGCTCAGCCGACCACGTGGCTGAGCCCGGGACTAAAGATCGATCTTTAGTCCCGGTTATTTCACCCGGGACTAAATATAGCGATCTTTAGTCTCGGATTGGTAGTCCCGGATTAGAAACCGGGACTAAAGGGGGGTTACGAATCGGGACTACAAAGGGTTTCTCCACCAGTGATGGCTTCAGTCGTCAAACCATGCGCAGCACGTACGTTGATTCTAACAACGTTTTTCATCAGCATCGTTCAGTAAACGCCGCCTGACTGGAGACTACATCTAATTTGCGTCGGCGTCGGCCGTCACCCAACAGGACAGAAAACCTTTTGTATGCATGCATCTAGTTTGTAAGAAAAACCCCAGAAAGATACTCCGATCCAGCAGCTCGATCGCAGCACCAATCCCCTCTAGTGTCTAGGTTGTACATTCTTCCTGGTGTCCGCACGTGTTCTAGAAACAAGTTCTCCTGGCCCCATGGAAAATAGGGCACGCTTGTTTGAGAGGGTTCAAACTTCTAAATTTAGCTCTAATGGCTTAGTTAGGAGTGAAATTGTCGAGAAAACCTAAATCTAGCCCCACATCTCTAGTTTATTTTATGAGAGCACTCCAGTCATCTCTACTCGTATTTTGGATGGAGCTGCAAATATTTGGTTAGCCATTTCTAACTAATCATTAATGTACGGGTGAATTAACTATTGAAACATCAGCCGTTAACTTATTGTTGCATGATTACCAGTCATACAATAATTTAGAATATTAATTTTGGTACAGTTTATATGGTGATTCTCTAAAGGAATAATTTGCCATGACGACATCGGTTCACGAATAAAAGAAGAATATATGAGAATATTAATTTGCTTGGTCCCATCACAATATTGCAGCCGGTGTTGGAAAATACAATTGCAAAGAGCATCAACAGCCACGTAGCTCGAATTACTATACATACTAATAAAAAAAACGTTTTTCCAGACGGTGAAAACACGTTTTCGCAGGCGGATAAACATTTCTCCTGTACCTAAATGACTGTAAAAATCCCCAATTTTTACGGGCGGACCAAAACACCGCCTGCAAAAATAATTTTCACAGGCGGCAGTTCAGTTCTTTGCAGGCGCTACAGTAGCCCGCCTGCAAAAATATTTAGGGCGCCAAAAAAAAATTCCCACCAGTGGCCAGCCCCACCCCATCCCCTCCTCAGTTTCAAATCAAAATCACAAATTCTCACAAATTTCATCGAGGAAACAAAATCCAATCAAAAAGATCCATACATCAATACAGAGCATTGGATTCAAATTCACATCATTAACTTGCAAGCTAACATCAATCAAGATGTAAACTCAAAAAAAAATGTCGTTGTCGTCGACGGTGAACTCCTTTGAGGGAAGAGCCGAGCTGGGGCTTCTCATCCATCTGCCGGCCTCCACAGGCGGCGGCGGCGTCATCGCGGCAGTCGTCGTCGTAGTCGCATCGTCGCCGCCGTCGTCACGGCAGCCGTCACGCATCTCCTCTGCTCGTCGCCGCCGTCTTCCCTCCCCTCCCCTCCCCGAGACTAGCCGACGGCGAGGAGGAGAGCCGGCGGATCCGGCGCCCGAGGAGGCGAGGAGGTGAGCCGGCGGCGGATCCGCGCGCCCGAGGAGGTGAGCCGGTGGCGGATCTGCACGCCTGAGGAGGCGAGGAGGGGAGCCGCCGCCGTCGCCGCTCGTCGGCACCGTCGTCGTTCGTCGGAGCCGCCGCCAGTCAAGGAGGCGTCGTCGTCGTCGATCGTCGGCGCCCGAGGAGGCGAGGAGGGGAGTCGCCGCCGTCACTGCTCGTCGGCGCCGTCGTCACTCGTCGGAGCCGCCGCCACTCAAGGAGGCGTCGTCGTCGTCGCTCGTCGGCACCCGAGGAGGCGAGGAGCGCAGCCGCTGCCAACGCTGCCCTGTCCTGCCGCTCCTACTCTGCGCTGACGCCGGCCGCTCACCTCTGCTGGTCTGCACCGCGCGTGAGGGAGAGAGGATAGGGAGAGAGGAGAAGGGGAAATGAGTGGTGGGGACTTTGGAGGGGTGGATGAGAAGGTAAGGATGGGGTGTAAGAGCAGATAAGGATGAAGTTTTTTTTAATGATTTTTTCCTGGCGGACCACTGAAGAGGTCCGCCTGTGAAAATAAAGGTATTTTCGTAGGCGGGCCTATTAAGTGGTCCGCCTGAAAAAATTGATTTTCGCAGTCGGATGATGAAAACCCACCTCGGTTTTTATTTTTGTAGGCAGACATTTAGCTTCGAGAGTCATACCCGCCTAGAAAAATAAAAGGCCAACGTCGCTCTAAAAATCGTTTTTCTAGTAGTGATAGCATCGAGTTGTAAAAATATAAGTCCCGTGATCATCACTTTTCCAACATGAAGGATGCGAAAAAAAAACTATTTTAAAATAGTAAAAATCATCCCATAAGTCACTTAAAATTTGATATTCCAACCGGAGTACGTATATGTTATTTTGTTGCTAATACCCACCACTTACATAATTTTATTGCAAAAACCATTATAGAGTTGCAAATGTACGGTTGAATTTCAGACTGCCCTTCACGAGCAAAGCAACTATCTCACACGATTTTTTTGGATTTTATCAATTTTTTGTGAATTTGGTTAAACTTTATTTAAAATCAGTCAGAATTTTTTAAAATTCCAAATATTTCATGCAAAAAAAATTAAATGTCCTAATATTCTTGATTGCCGAGTTTCTTACGATAATTCGTCATGGCCATTCAACCGGAAATGAATACGGAGGAGTACCTATACTAGGAAAGTATCTTAGGACCATATACTAACGTGGATGAATACTAGTGCTGAGTTATTGTTGGTATTTCTTAGCGACACTACTATAAATATAATTCCTAACAGTAGCAGTAGAAATGATCCTGGTATATTATGGTTACAAATATGATCTGCAAGCACACGGATATACCATTGTAGTATTTCACCTGCGAGTATTCCAAGGTATCGTATTTGCTTAACACTAAGGAAAGATATGATAGAAGAGTACTATGCTAATAGATTATATATTGCTTGTATACATCAAGGTCTATGCAGTGGTAAGTTAAAGCTTAAGGATAGAGTGACACACAAATAAGGACTTAGCTAATTCCTACATCTCCTAACTATGGCTAAGTGGTAGTAGTTTAGGTATGTTTTATTCCTGTACTTCTAGTATACAACATCTTAATATATTCTAACTAGTATACACTATGTAGTATAACCCCTTTAACAATGCAGCATAGCTAAGCATAAGCATAGCTACGCCCTCCCGATGCATCGCAAGACTACCCTGGGTTGCCGAGTTCCTTACGAGAACCTGTCATAGCCATCCAACCGAATCAGGATACGGAGGAGTATCCAACCCCAGGAAATTGTATGTAGGGATATAAACTGCGGGGGAGACACCCGTACTGAGCTGTCACCATCAGCGGCCCGCGAATCACCTAGAGAATATACCGCCAAATAATGATGAGTGGTAACCTAAGCTCCATGTTCAAATTACTACTTACTACTCTACAACCTTGCAATCGTTGTAGAGCAACTAAGTCCTGCAGCCATTGCTCTTGGCTTAGCCTAAGCAGACTAGACATTACACCTGCATCCATGCAAATCCCAGAAGGTTTAACCACACAGATTATACTACTCATGAATAAACTAAGACTGCTACTCACATTCTATGATTCAAATAAAGCACCGAATTTTCATAAAGAAGAATATTATAGTGATAAATGGAAGTCTTACAAACAAGAAAGGAAAAGCTATAAAACTTTTACCGAACTCCCCGAAGCCTCCGCGGACTTGGAAACTATTCTAACTCTACTCCACTAGCACTAATACTAACTTTGTAGAGCTTTGATCCTTGCTTGAGTGTGTGTTGAGCGTGAGTGAGGTGAAGTCCATATATAGGCAGGTAATGACGGTTGGCCAATGCGAATTGTTGGAATTACCCCGCAACTGCCATTGAGGGAGGTATCCCGGACATCTACGTGGAGGGCCGAGGTAAGGCGCCTTAGCCAGGTTCGGCCGAACCTGGGCCGGCCCACCTGGCCCCAGCTTTGGCAGGCGGACTCCATGTTGGGCTTTATTCCTTGTGGTATGAATATTTGCCTTGTTTGCTCGTGTTAACTTTGTGTTGTCAGCCCACCTCTCCACAAGTCTGCTTCTCGACAGTTTCGGATTGATTGTTCGTTTGTTTTCCGTTGATTCTACTCTATTTATATGTGCTTCTCCTGCATACATGTTAGTAGCATAGTACGTAGTGGAAGTAGATATTTTATTTGGAAATTATGCATTGCTAGCATAGCTAGTCTTTATTAATTGGGTAATATTGATGGTTGAAATTGGTCGATAACGACCGTCAACAGTTGCCATCATCAGTGGCTCACCTCTACTGACCCACACTATATAACCCGAATTAATGATATCTAATAATCTAAGTACCATACTTACATTATTAAATACCACTCTACATCCCCAGGAATGTCATAGAGCAATCACTCGCATGAACATTAAACCCACACAAATGCATATCTCTGGTAAGCTAGCTACACAATTATGTCGGGACAAGTATAAAATAAAGTCGGTACTTAGATAATACAAATTAAGTAAAAGGCCGAAGCTATATAAAAAAGAATATTTCATTAATTTTATAAGTCTTAAAAAAGGGACAATTGCTTATTTGACCCCGTTTTAAACCATAACTACCTATTTGACCCTACTTTTTGGAGTTTTATTATTTGACCATTCTTTTCAAAACTCCAAAAAGTAGGGTCAAATTGGTAGTTAGGGTTTAAAACGGGGTCAAATAAGCAATTATCCCTAAAAAAATAAAAAGCTACTAGAGCTATACCCAAAATCTGCTGAAGACTCAAGAACTAAGAGAGCTATTCTATTCCTACTCCACCAGCACTAGAACACTAACTAAATTTGAGAGATAGCTTGATCTTCTTCTTGGAGTGTGTGTTGAAAGTGAGAATTAGACCCCTTTATATAGCCTCTCAATGACGGTTATGGCGGTGCGAAATGTCGGAAATGGCCTCCAACTGTCATTGAGAGACCATCTAGAGTGTATACGTGGAGGGCCAAGGCGAGCCGCCGCAACCATGGTTCGGCAGAACCCTAGGTTCGCCTAAACCTATGCTGGCTCAGACGGCCTCCAATTTTGGCTGGTGGACTCCTTGTTGGGCTTTATTTTTCATAGTGCGGTGCTTGGGCTCATTCGATGCTGTTTCACTGGATTTGCAAGCCGATCCACCCATAAGTCTACCTCTCGGCGAATGTTGACTGATTGTTCGGTTAATCTTCGACGATTCTCCTCCGTTCATGTAGCAATCTCTGCAAACAAATAAAATCCAAGTACAAGTGGAGATAGATTATTCTTAAACAAAATGTGCATTGCAAGCATAACTAGTTCTCCTTTATTCGGGTTATATTAAATTGACGGTCAAAATGGGTCTATAACGACCATCAACAGACATTCCAGAATACTTCCCAATGACGGTTATAGGGTGTTACCGACTTTTCCACCGCCACAATCGTCATATGAAGGCTATAAAAGTAGGAGCTCATACACACTTCAACACACAACTCTTGAGCTCAAGTAAAGTACAACTTACTTGTAGTATCTTTTATAGTATGTTGGCATAGCACAGATTGTGGGAAACCTTCGGAAGGAGTGCCATGAAATATCGGAGTTCCTCCAAGAATTTTATGGAGCAGTGCCGGAGTCTTGGCATTCTTCCAATGGAGTTCCAGAGAAATCTGGGATTGTCGGACTTCTGCTCTTGCTTGTACCTCGGCGGATGCTTCCTTTATTTAAGTAAGTATCGAGTTTCTATATGTTCTTTAGTTAGTTTATTTAAGTGAGATATACTCACATTTGTGCGCGTTCGTCGCTTGTGTACAACTGAGTGCTCTAGTACTAGGACTCTGGATAAAGTAGGAAGTTCCTACGCAAGGCTAGAGTAGTTATTAATAACTTATTTGTAGTGTCTACATTAGAAATTGCCTTCGTTTGTGTTGATATTTCTTAACGATATTACCAGAAATATAATTCCCAGCAATGTCACTCGACATATGACTCGATATTCTTTACGGTTATATATATAATCCGCAAGCGCACAGATATATCACTGTAGCATTTCACCTGGAAGTATTCCTAAGATATCATATTTATTTAATCCCAAGAAAAGATATGATAAGAGAGTACTATGCTAATAATTTATATCATTTATGTAGATCAAAGTATAATGTAGGGGTTAATCAATTGTAACATACTCGAATTCTAGACCTTAAAAATTTCTTGTCAAGATAGTTGGAAGATGACTTTTCCATTTTCGAGAGTCAAAAATTTCCGTTTTAACGAAGGTGAGACCAACCTAAAATATTGCATGATTAACATTTGAGAAAACAAATTACAAACTTTTTCATTCCTAACTTTGAACATAGATGCAATCACACATGTGTGCATGCATATGCATAAAGCATGGCTTGACTTGAGTCCTTATGCATTTGGGAATTGGATTGCATCTCATGTTAGGATTCATGATTATAAATAGAAGATAATATCACTAAACAAACATATAGTTCTTCTTGTGTAGTCATTTCAAAGATATGATGATGAAGTGGGTTAACATCACCTCATGTCAGGAGAAATCCAAATATAATTTCTATAATGATTTAGATGCATTTATAAAGTAGAAACATACATGTAAAGAGAAACATTGTAATTATCTAAAATAGTTCATACAAGATAAAATCATGGGAAAATTTATGTAAACTATGATTAGCACAAACTATTCACTGTAATTTTGATCAAATATTAACACTCAAGTTGATACCTTAAATAAATAGGTCAAACCAGTCGAATACTGGACTAATTATAAACCTTAATCGGTTAAAAATGATACCTTGTCTAAAAGTACATTAAATTGGAAAGAAGTATATATGGGAAATAATTTATTCAAGTACTATATTATTTATCATAACTAAATATAATTTTTCTAGAATTTTACTCCTCTGTTTAGGTCTCCTAAAAATTCAATCTAGTTTTTAATTAGCCCAAATTTGTTTAATTTCTCTGATCAATCCATCCATATTTTCAAGTGCAACCAAGGAAAATGGAATCTAGATATAATCATCTACCTCCAGTAAAATCAACACTAATTTATCTGGTCCACACATTAAGTTATGAAGCTACAAAGTTAGAGGAGAAAATAATTCCGAAAATTCATCTAAAAATCAAGTTCACTCATGTTCCTACCCATCCCTCTCTCACCCACCTAGAGTACTTCGTGCTGGACCCACCTGACAGCCACTACAGCTTGCTCCAGCTCCAGCCGACCAGACAGCTGAGAGAGAGACAGATCGATGGCGGAGGGAGTGCTCGATGCGTGGTGCTGACGTGCAGACGTCGTGTGCTACCTATTTCTCCCTCCAACTCAGTCGCCCAGCCTCACTCTTCAACCCAGAGCCGAAGAAGCCGAGGGAGAAGGCCCTCTGCCTCTCCGACAACCTCATCCTTGCCGCCGGCCGTCGCCATCGTCATTGTGCCGTGGTCGTCTTCTTTCTTCTGGAGTTCCTTACAAACCTTGATATGCCGAACCATTTCTCTTTTGACCTTGTTTCTTTTACTTCACCACAGCGGCCGGAACGCGAGCCTCGCCGACGATGCCCCGGAGCATGCACCGGAGCGCCGCCGCTTCAACATCCTCATAGTCCAGCCACCATCGTCCATTCCGGAGCAAGCCGACGCGCCAAGAAACTCGCCTCGACATCCTCTTCATCACGCCTCGAGAACCCTAGCCGGAGACATCAAGAACACGGAGAACACACCCCTTTTCTTCCTCGGCGCCGATCTGACACCGCCGCCGAGCTCCATCCTTAAATCCATCCTCTCTTGCGTCGCCGTAGTTGTTGATTCCGGTGACATTTGCTCGCTATAAGACTACCGATAGCTTCGCCTTGAATCTCTCTATCATTTCTCTTTTAGCCGCGCCATGAGATCAGCCGCCATTCGCTGCCGGCGCCGGCGAGAAGCTCGCTGGAGTGCTGCTGCCTCTGCTTCCCCAGCAGCTGTGCCACTGACCAGCGGGCCCCACATGATTAGGCCCTGAGGACTGTGTTAGTAGATGGTTTAAAAGTTCTAAGGTTCAATTAGTAAGAATGCCCTCTATGACATGTAGGACCAAAGACCTATTAGTGAAAACTGTAAAACTCGAGGACTCTTAATGAATTTGCCAATACACACGAGTGAGGACTGTGGACCCAATTATTTAAAATCTGGAAAATTTATAAAACAAATACACAAACTAATATGTTATCCACAGAAAATCATGCAAATTTGCAAATTCTATATAAAATCAAGGCAAAATCAAATATAGCTCATTTTGAGGTGATTCCAGTTTCTATAAATTCACAAAGTTATGAGCTTTATTTTAGAAACATAAAACTTGACACTAACTGTACAAAGATAAATCATACATAAAACATACACAAATATATAAAATACAATTAAAATTCATCTCAACTCATTTTGAAACAAACTCAAATTCTACAAATTCATCATCATGCACTCTCTGGTTATGTGAAATAAAAGTAATTACTTACTTTGCATCAAATGCCTTTAAAACTACTGTAATTAAAATGATGAGATTTAGAAAAGCTAGACTTTAAAATTTATCTAAAATTCATTTTAACTCATTTTTGGGTAAACTCAAGTTCTTTAAAATCATCAAAACATATACTTTTGAATTATAAAATAAAAATATATGCTTACTGAATAGCAATACCTTCTAAATATTTATATAAGGATTAAATAACTTAAGGTATACTTCAAATTGTAAAATTTATAGAAAATTTATCTTTAGTCCAACTAGAGTGAACTAAGTTTCTATAAAACCAGCAAATACCAGCAAATAACACACTTCAACATAGTAAAATAAAATTTGGCACCTTTTGTAGGGAACATAGCTAAATTTAAACACATAGTGTTGTTAAAGAAATACATAGATATGTATAAGTATATATGCACTTTAGCTCTAAATAAACCTAAATAAAACTTGTTAGACCAGTGAGGCCATAGTTCCATTCTCATTCACCAAGATTTAGAACACTTAGCTCATATAACAATATCTAGGTTAGAATGTTAAAACAATAACATAGAACACTTCTAGTTTGCAAAGTATGAAGTAAAGTAATAAAAGCTCTAAACTTGTAGACTTAAAGTGGAATAAATAGCAAATATATTCAGATTACTCAACTAAATCAAGGGGTAACATGTTCTGAACATACCACTCTAGAGTCATGCACATATAGAACACTATATACCTAAAACACATTATAACTTATTATTAAAACTTATTCAGTACATAGAAAATTCATTATAACTCCAAAAATTATGAAATCAAATGTGTTAATCTTATAAAACATATCTCTTCACCTATTTGAAATCAAAGTTAAAAAAATCAAGTTATAGAGACATTTTAAAACACTACCTAAGTAAATACTATCTTATACCGAGTATACTTATAAAATTAATAACTTTCAAATAAAAAGAGATAAAATAGAAATTATTTCACCTAAATTAATTTTAGATCAGTAACTACTCACAGTGTATAAATCATGCATTTTAGAGAATTTTGGATTTTTGCCTATTTCGGTATTTAATTACATAGCGTGTACTTTATTTAGATAATTGCATAAATGGTGAAGGAGTGGATTATGTGCTAACATTTCTCAAGATCAAGGCAAGTTTGTCCTCCCATCTTTTGATCACATTGAATCCCATGATTTGACGAATGAAAATATTTATTGTTAAAGTTGCATATGAATTTAGACTATATCGGTATTTCAAAACTTGGTTATGGTAGTTATCTCCTATTTGCTGTATATCCCTCCTTGAATAATTGTGATCCTTGCTGTTTGTAACCCTAGAACTCGTTAGAGTGCATTCCTTGTGCTCAAATGGGTTTATATATGATGTATATGCAACTACTTGCTTAGCCATGCGTAGAAATATGCAAATGCTCATTCCATCTATAATCAAAATGTGATTTTGATACATGAACCTTTGCTGGAATAAAATGAATGTGATGTGTATTTGTGAACTAAAATGTGTAAAATGTGATTTTAGACCTGGGCGGCAAGTGGTATGCATATGGTGTTACTTGCATATCGATAGGGGGAGTGTTTGCCCAAGTCCGTAAGGACCGAACTTGTGTCACCAACTTAACTTACATCCACATGTGCTAGTATGGGATGGTCTTAGCTAATTAAACTATTTAGAATTAGTCTTGCATTCTGGTAGACTGGTGTGTATGAGTTTGGATAACTCAGAGGAACTTCCTATTTACCCTGACGTGGTAGTTTAGGTGATTAAGTCTGTCCAATACAACGGTATTGTGCCACGTGGTGAGTTCCCGTCGTGTCCGCCACTACGGTGTTAAGTTTAAGACGTGGGCCCACCACTTAATGGTTCTAGACATATTCCAAGTATGCCTAGAATGGAGGAACACGTATTGTGCTGGTGCAAGGCTAGGCTCTAAGTAGTGTAAAGGCTTCGTTCTGACCTCTAGTCCGCGCTCATAATGTAGAGTGTGGGGTGCTAGGCCGGCACTGAACCAACTAGAGTGTAGCCTCCGGGCTTCTGTGGGTAAAGCTGTACAAACTCTGCACTTCGGAATGTTTGTCCTAAGGCATCCTTATCTAGAGGTAGGAAAAGTAGGTTTACAATGTCTGTTGCCATGATAATAAGAAGTTATTCGTCATGCAGAGTTCTAAAAACTAATCGATTAGCCGTGCTTACGGTCTTGAGCACTTTGGTGAAGTATCATGAGTATAGACTTATGTTTTAAAATGTTTTATGAAATTTGGATTTGGAATGGATGAAATGTGTTGAGTTGTGTGAGCGTGATGATGATTATATGACTTGTTGTCAAGGAAGACAACAAGAGTATGCTTACGATGATATAATGATGTTTATGATGAACTTACAAAGCATATTTTGTTAACTGAATCATCAACTCATTTATAAAAGAATTGTGAAACAAAACTTGCTTTATGCTGAAATTGAACTACATATTGCCCTTCTTGAATATATGCCTTACATGTAATATGGTAGGATTGTCTTGTGCTTGCCAGTACATTAATTTGATTAATGTACTGACTCTTGCTGTTGAATTAACCTTTTGCTTGCAGGTTTTAGATTTAGACTTTGAGTGATACGGGTTTCGATTGCTTCTTCTAGGATGAGAACTTAATGGGATGAACCCCTAGTCGGTGTGCTTGTGTTTGGGTAGTTAAGCTTCCGCTATTCTCTAATATGTTTATTTGGCCGGTCGGCCTATGTAACTATTAAGTTGATGTAAGTCTTTTCAGTCCCTTTTATCTTATTTGTGTTTGCTATGTATGTCCATGCTTATGATGAAAGTGTGAATCTAATGCACATCCTGGGAACTAGATTCACATGAGTATGAGTTAAGAATATTTGAGATGTTGTAAATCTTTAGCCATTTTTGTCAAGTCTCCTGAATGTGTAACTCATTTGGTTGCTGCCTTCGAGAGGTTTGACAGGCACATCTCAGGCTGAAGTTAACTGGCAGGTTAAAGGCTCAGCAATGTCTCTAATATTCTTCTCACGAGGTGTCAGATATTTCATTATGTTTGTTTGATGACTTGAATTATTCACTTCATCACTCAAATATAATGGAAGGTTCAGAGAGCCTACAACATCAATTCACGGATAAGGATAGATTGAGCACAGAAGGAACTAAACAGAATACTTTCACTAAAATAATAATCTAAGCTAAGTGAAGAAAGAATAAGAAAAGCATCATTTCTATACTTATAGTATATAGTAGAGAAAGAATAAGAAAAGCATCATTTCTGTACTTATAGTATATAGTCATTTTAGTCTACACTTGCTATTGTACAATTATGCAACCAATACCTCCTAACTATGCCCTCATGGTATATCGAGAAACCACCCCTGATTGCCGAGTTCCTTACAACAACAATCAATCATAGCCTTTCAACCAGTAATAGATACGGAGGAGTACACACACCAGGAAAATCTCTTAGGCCTATATACGCACGTGGAGGAATACCCGTACCGAACTGTCACCGTCAGCGGCCTACCTCTACAGATCCATGGCATATAGCACCATTTAATGGTATCTAATAATCTAATTACCGCGCTTACATTACTAAATACTACTCTATATCTCCGCGGATGACATAGAGCAATCAAATAAATGAACACCAAACCAATGCCACTGCATATATCTAGTAAGCTAGGTACATAATTATCACGGGACAAGTATGAACTAAAGTCTGTGGTCGAATAATTATATAAATAAACACTACAGCATATATCACCTTCTATGATGAATTTCTCATGACACTGGAGCTATTCGTCACTATGCCATTTCGTTTTATGACGTTGAATAGGGGGTGGTGTTGATTAGTGACTAAAATGAGGTGGTCATCACTAAGACCAAATACAGATCGTCATAAACAATTCCAGTGATATTGTGACGAATATTATTTTGTCATACATCACAAGTTCATAACTTATTGGTTTATCGTAAGTTTTATTTTTATTTTTTTAAAATGATGAGTGATTGAACTCCCTTTGTAACACTCAAATTATTTATACATCCTAATAAATTCATTCCAAATTAAAAATCATTCTCTAAAATGAATAATATAATTTACTAAAATCTGAAAAGAAAATGACAAACATACAAGAAAAATTCAAATGTGGCCCAAAGTATTTTTCGTAAATTCACCTCGATCTAAAAAGCATCCTGGATTTTTACTTGAATTTTTAGAGCACTTGAATATTTATTTAGCAACAAAAACAATTAACAAACTTTATTAAAAAATAGTAAAAATAATCCTCCTTTGTCCTTCGGGCCGAATCGGACCCAAAGTCCGATTCTCCTCACTACCAGCCTGCTCAGCCTTTCTCCTCCTCCCCCCTCCCTTCTGTCTCCCAGTCTCCCTCTTCTCTCCCTTGGCCCACCTCGGCCCCTCATGCCTAGGCCTACTCTCCTCGTTCCTGGGCCGTGTCACCCAACCAGCCGGCCCAGCCGAGATGCGCTGCTCCCCTCTGCGCCAACACCCACGCGCGGTCGTTGTCTTCCACCCGCCCGCCCGGCCTTCTCACCTGAAAACCTATAGCTTTGTCCTTGTACTTCAAATCCGCCAACTCAAATCCCTTAATTCCAAATTAATTAGGGGGATTTATTTCCCTTTGTTTCCTCTTCAATACAACTCAATTTACCCCGCGAATCGTGCTCAAAATCAACCAGAACGGCCGTGCTCCATGGCCGCCGGCCATGATTCCCGGCGCCGGCCTCTCCAACCGTCTCGCCGGCGTAGCTCCGGTTGGCCCTTCCTCCTCGCCCAAGTGCCAGTCGGCTGCGCCATCGCCACCTCCAGCATCGCAGCAGCAAGGCTGTCCTCGGGGTCGTCTCCCCTTTGCTCAAACATCACCGGAGCGCCACCACCGTCTTCGGCCTCGCAACACCGATCTCCATCTCGGCCTCTCCGTCGGCTCTGCCATTGTCAAACTCTCGCCGCTCCAGGTCTTTGGCAAGCCGAAGTCGTCTTCCGTCGTCACCACCTTGCTGTTCCAAGCTGTTCCTGGTTGTCGTCCTCGTTGTCGCCCTCCCTCTGTCAAGCCGTTCTCGTCCATTGTCCTTGTCGTCGTCGGCGACCCTTACTTCGCTATGCCGTCCCCGGTCGTCGTCCCTGTTACATCAAGTGTGCTGCTGCCCTCGTCTCGTCTTCGTCCTCGGCTCTGCGTCGTCAAGCCTTGTGCTGGCCTCGTCTTGCCTTCATCCTTTGGTCACTGCCGGTCTGCCCAAGTTGTCCCTGGTATCGGTAGTCGTTCGCACGGTCTTTGTGTGCACGTTTGGTGGTTGTGTTCGTTTGCCCACGTGGCGGCGACATGGTGTCCACGTGTGCAGCCCGCGTGGTGTCAAGTGGGTCTGCTTGTCAGCTACTCGCCTCGATTGACACGTAGGGTACACTTTCATTGGCATGTGGACTCTCTATGCACTTGATCCACCATGGTCATCGCCGAAGGTTTGGGATACCGTTTTCTGTCAGCAAGGCAAATCATATAAACCTTGATCATATTGAATCCCAGTTTATAAAATTATTTTGATTTAAATTATTTCATTACAACATATATCTTGTACACATAACCAACATGTCATGTGTGTATTTTTTAATTTTCATGTGAGTTTATTCTAATCTCAATAGAAATGAGCTAATTCCATATCTTCATTTGTAAGTTTATCCTCGCAGTCAATTCTGTACTTAGTACTATGTTTTTCAGTAGATCATGTTGCTTTCAAATATTTGTTTGTGTGAAAAGTTTAATTGTTAGTTTTTTTTATCCAATACTATATTTTTATAGGGATTTCTTTAAATTTCAACTACATGTCGGGTGAACAAGATTCTTAAATTGTAATACATATATATGTATGCAAGAACATGCATATAGTTAGTAATGAGGTTTCATGGTATAAATATCTGTGAAAGGTTACCTTCCGATTGAATTCGGTTGAAATTGAATATCAAACAATATCTAGTTTGTTTGTGCTAAAGTTTAATTATTAGTATTTATCTAATAATATATTTCTACCTTTTTAATGGGATTAGTTTAAATTCATAATACACACATGTATAAAAGAGTACATGCATATAATAATTAGTAATGAAGTTGTGTGGCATAAATATTTATGAAATTTTTTTGTTTCAATAGTAATTATTTTTGGATATTACATGTATTTTTTCTTTGCAAAAAAAGAAGGGAAATTTGGAACTTCTATGCCAAGCTTTCGGCCTAGCGTGGCGGGAACCAATTCGCACCGAGCCAAAAAATTTTAACGCGAAATGACATTTTTGTCCAAAGGGTTTCATAACTCTAGCCAACCCTCGAACTCATCAACCTCATGATAAATTCAGTCTTATCTTCAACACATAGCAATCTCTGCCTCATGTCATTACATGCTTGTATGTTCCATGTGTTTGTTATATAGAGTTACTTAACGCATATATTGAACTCATAAAAAGCGCCTCTGTAGAGATTAAAATACCTTTATATATGATGTAAAACATAGAATGCCAAAAGGATTTAAGTAATGCTCCCTCTGTTTCATAATATAAGTCGGGTTAACTTTTTTCCTAGTCTATTTTTTAAAATTTAACCAAGATTGTAGTAGCATTTTCACCAAAAAACAAACATATTATCACAACATATTCAATGTTAGATTTAATTAAACTAATTTAGTGTTTTAGAAGTTGCTAAATTTGTCCATAAACTTGGTCAAACTTAAAAATATTCGACTAGAAAAAAATTAAAACCACTTATAATATGAAACGGGGGGGGGGGGGGGGGGGGGGAGTAGTTAGTTTTACCAGCATATGCTGAGATTGTTTCTACAATAAAGCTATTGTAGGGCAATTTTTAAAATGCCTCTAAATGTATAACACTAGACTATATAGAACTCTTGACTTTTATGGTGGATGCCAAATTGCCTATAGAGAAGTGTCACTATGTAAGTTATTTCTTGTGGTGTGAGGTAGAAAGCCATAGACGTGGCATCAAGCCATGTCTGTCCTCTGAAGTTTGCTACGCTAGGTCGTGTATCTTAGTAGTTGACCATTATTGGGGATCAAGCACTCAATCCAAAACTCTCTCATTTAGCTCTCAATTATCACTTAGGCCTGGAAAGGTTTGTTTGGTTTAGTTTTCACTTCATTTTGTCATACATATCTCTCTTGGGTAACCCCTCATTTGGAATAGATTGATAAACTATAATGGCTAGGATACTGCATACTATCTATCAATACATGTTAACCAATACTGCATCCTTGAGGAAAATGTGAGACCTTAAAATTTCCTGGATGAAACATTATAGTGATACCTTTGTGCACTTATGGAGTTATTATAATTCCGAGGGCGTAAGAATTCCATGCCATTCGACAATGTCAACAAAATCAATCAGTCAATAGAGATCATAGAATGTACGTACAAGTGGAAGAAGAAACATGTAAATATTTTTAAGCTACGGAGCATGCATGCACCACATTTGTTGCATCATGTCCATATGGTTAAGAAAATGGATCATTCCTTATTCGTACCAAAAACACAACCTATTATTTATCCATGTTGAGTCACTGATATGTGGATGCAACACTCACATGTTACTTAAATAAAAGGATCGGGTCAACACTTAGGTGTGAATAATGACTTTAGCTTTGTGGAAATTTCTGAAATAACTAGAAGATATAAATTATTATGATATGTATCCATCTTAAAGTAAAAGGAAAATATAAGATAATACAACATGGCTACATGGGAGCATGCTCGACATAGAGACTCCTGATAGTCTCCCGTAGATCTGAGCATAATGTATATACGTCCTTCCTATTATCATAGAAGAACATTAAGGAAACAGCAGCAAGGATCACAACTCGTTGTGCTGCTGGGAGAGACTTGTGTAGTTCGAAGCGGGCCTGATTTATTGTTCTATATTCATGTTCTATCAATGAAGTGAGCTTCATGAAGGCTACATCGCTTATGACCTTGTGCTCATTCATGTAGCATTCCATGGTGCTAGTTACATCCCCTTTGTTCTTTCCATGCTGCATGTACATGAAATACAAATTATAATAATTACACTATCCATCCATAATTTAGCAAAGTACTTAAAAGTCACAAAGCAGTTCTAGCATCCTATTTAGATGAATCATGTATAGTCAGTGGTGGAGGATGAACTAACATTAGGTGTGGCCCAATGATCAAGTACAATCAATTTGCAGACATGCATGACGAAGTAAGCCATTAAAAAGTATCACAACAAATGAGAATGCACAACAAGAGGTCACCAACTCATTGAGCTTACTAATTTGTAGAATATGGATATATAAAATAGAGAAGATATAATAGCAATGTCACGTGTTTAGGGATAGATAACATTAAAAAAGTTAAAATCTAAAGGCATCTATCCCTTTTCTCTTTATATGTTTCCTCAAATCTCAAATAAAAAACAGCGATAAAAAAATAACAATTCACAACTAGAGAATGTGAGAAACCATAGATCCCCGCTGGTAGCTCGCCTGCCTACAGAATTCAGCTTCCCTAACCACATTTCTCCTGCTGCGCTGGACCTGTAACAGCCCCCAGCTGCCAGTTTCTCTGCACATCATCATCGTCTACTGGCTAAGGCTGCCCAAGGTGCCTTGCACTAGTGGTGAAGCCAAAACATTTTTTTAGCCTAGGAAATAACTATGACTAGTGTATTTGATACAGAAATTCTACTTTCAATTCCTATAATAATATAAAAATTATACACTATGTTCACCGACGAGCTCGGGCCGCCAACATGGGTCACTAGGTGGTGGCTCTGCCACTGCCTTGCACCCTCGCCACCTTAGCTTGCCAGCCATGCCTCCACTGACCACCTCTCCCCCATCGCTGCACAAAGTACCTACCATAATAGTGCACCATCACCCACACCACACCCTCCCCTCGCCTGCACATGCGCACCGTCACCGCCCACATCACGCTAGCACCCCTTGTGGATGTGATTGCTAGTGTTGAAGAGTGAACGCCCGCCAATTGTGGTTAGCAATCAAGAAAAACAATCCGTTGAGCCATGAGACACAACCCAACAACAGTGCCTTTGCACGAATCACTCACAAACGCGCTCACTGCATGTGGCACATGTAGCTCGCGCTCACCCCTACATGCCTATACTCATTTGTTTGATTGCTATGTTTTTCTTTCGTTTGTGTGAATATTTGCCATTTCTCCGCAAGTTGACTTTTTTTAGGGAAACCGCAAGATGAATTTGGAAATTATGATGATCAATCTTTCGTGGAACAATCTCGTATGCATTAAAAGCTTACTTTTAATAAGCTGAACACATTAGTTAATATGAGTAAATTGTACCTTAAATGCTGCAATGTCATTCATGAAACGCATTATTTTTCCAACGGCTACAATTGAGGTACTGCTTTCAGCCCACTCCAATGCTTCCTTTGTTACTGCATCACCAAGGCCAACAGTAGTAGACACAAACATTAAATGTGCCGTCGATGTCTTGGTAGATAAATCCACCTGCTCTTGAAAGCTTGGCTTGTGATTCTGGTGTAACCATTCAACTTCCTGGAGATAATAATGGGACAGCTTCTGGAACTGTACATAAGTGAAGGAAATTAACCACAAAAGTAGCTATCCATGGCAATACTGTAACAATATATGATGTTGCACCTCCAATTTGTCCTTGATTCAATAGGACACATGGCATCGTCATTTCTAAAGTTTGTCACTAATTATTTGAAAAACAATCTACTTCCTTTGATTGAAATTACATTCTAGCATTCAAATAGTCATTGTCACAATCCAAAGCATTTTTTGAGTTGACAATACAATCCTAAGATTGTGTAGGGGGCATCAAGGACCGCCTATGTAAGAACATTTGAACAAGCATCCAACTATACCCACCATCTGCAGAAATGCCACCATTTTCTCAAGCAGTCGGCAGAACCAACCGGCTATATGAAAGCAATTACCACAGGCGGCTTGTCAATATCGACTAGATCGATGTGAAAATGATGGCACGGAAAAATGTTTCTACAAGAGGCCACCTATGCCAACCGCATGGGAAAATGCCCAAGGTTAGAGAGTTGTTTTCCTTCTAAAGTCATTTCTCTATTGAGATGGATATAGCTAGGAATGGTATTATTATTGGTCTATGTCTATAAATTTTAAATTGCAACTTTCAGCTCAACTTAGACCAGGTTTGTTTGCAATTTTCTTGAATGGTGTGTTCTCAAATTTGATGTATTTAAGACTATTTTATTTCAGATTAAGATGTAGGTCAATTTCTGGATCTAACTGTGTGTGTGTCTGAGAGAGAGAGAGATAGAGAGAGACAGAGAGACAGAGAGAGAGATAGATAGATAGATAGATAGATAGATAGATAGATAGATAGATATAGGCAAACATCTAGACCGATGGCACTTTATCATGTTATTTAGGCTAACTCATATTGTTTTGTAATGTGGATTTACTTTGCCTACTTTTCATAAAAAAAAATATTGTTTGCATAGCAAACAATTTTGGTTTGTATAGTAAATATATTAAATATGTGAATTATTTAATTATTAATGAAGTACTTAGAGATTGCATTTGTAATATATATTTGCACCGTTCCTTTGAGATAGTTTTGAATTAATGGGCTTGTCTCGATTTTAAAATAAGCAGTACTTTTTATTTGTACAGTAAGGAAAGAGCGATATTTTTTATATGAATTGATAGATGCATAAATATTTCAATTGAACATACAAATAATAGTCAGGGCATGGATTTATGATAGGCCAAGTTTATTTGTTTTGTTCAGATGCACTTGTGTTCATGGAGCAATGTACCGATTGATTAAAAATGGTAGAAGCCGGTTAAAAACTAGTCTGAAAGATAAATTTAAAATTGGTGGGAACATTCTGAAATTAGCATGAAATCTGCACAGGCGGCAGCATGCACATAATTCAGCCGCCTGCAAAATTCATGCCATACGTTTTGTCCGCCTGTGACTGTAGACAGCCGGCCACCTGCCTCTGGAAATCGATCATTTCCAAAGGCCTGACCTCTTGCAAAATTAGTCTTTAGCCACGTTGAAAAACCATTTTTTAGTAGTTTGACCTGCTATCTCTACATTTCATCAATGCAGCCATGAACAACTATTTTTTTTGAATGAAAGCCATGAACAACTATTAATCAGAGTAAATAATGCTTTGATAAACCATTAGGATGTCATTAACGAGGGTAACAACGTAATTTTTGACATCAGGTTTTGTTTGGTGCTAAATTTGCAAAAAATAACAAATAACCTGGAACTAGGGGAGTAAGATGACAAATGTCAGTATATTTACTTTAAAAAATAAAGTTGTAAAAATTAATAGTACTCTAGTTTGAAACCTGATGAAGATCTCAAAACATAAAAATAAAAAAACACAGAGGAAGGAGTTCCAAAATAGATGTATGGAAAACACATAGTATACTAGAAAAATAATTTATCGCCACGAAAAAAATCGTAGCATCAAAGCTAAAATTGTGGCAATAGATACATGTTGCCACAATCTTAAAATCATTACTAGCCGTGGTAATAAATAGCGTGGTAATAGGTTATTGCAATGATTTTTATTTAGTTGTAATAAAATTTGATATTGCCATAAAATGGATGTGGCAAAAAATATATATTGCAACACTTCACATCGTTGCAATAAATAACAATTGCCACCACTCCATGTGTGGCATTAGTTCTACGTACCAAATTAAATGTTTAATATTAATTTATCATCCTAACTATTTTCTTTTGATATCTTGTCATGGCCAGGATTCGAACCCAAGATCTCTCTCTCACGCGCGCTCTCCATGACCAACTCACCTATGCATCAATTTTGTTTAAAAATGCATACAATTCCATTTGAGACTGCCTAACTGAGATTTGAATCATGAATTAAAGTATTTAAAAGATTTCAAATGAAAATTTAAGTTGTAGATCTCATCGAGAGCTATAAATTTCATATAAAATTTGTCCTAATCCGTGTCCATATGAAAAGAATAAGTTAAATTATGAGATGATAAATTTTTTATTGCAATGAATTTGTTGATCATGGCAATAGACAATAGTGAAAAGTACCATGTACTATGCAAATTGCCACAAAAATTAAATGTGTGGCGATAGAACATTTTTTTTTGCAATAATAATGTTTTTTTGTGGCGATAGCTCATTTCCTATTACAACAAAAATACTGAATAAAACAATGATTGTAAATCGTTGCAACAAATTAAGTATAGTTATTTGCCACAAAAAAAATATCATTGCGATAGTACAATATATTGCCACGAATTATTTTTCGTTGTAATAAATTGGTGGAGATAGCTCAATCATCTTGTAGTACAAGTGTACCTCTTTTTTAGCGTAAGCAACCTTATACTTCTCATTGTCCATCACCTGATCCTCAATCTCCTTGAAATTATTCAACAATTTAATGTAGAACTTTTTCAAGTACTCAGGTACGCGAGGGATAGCACTCTCATCCCATCTGCAACGTTAATTTGCATAAAAATTAATCAAGCAAGCATATGTACATTAATTTAACATATACTAAGCCAACCTTTGTATGGCTTCATTTAGCTTCCGGCTTTCCTCGATGGTGGCATGGGCGTCATATGTGTCATCCATTATGACTAACAGTATAATTATCTTGGCACAAATCATCCTTGTGAGTGCTAAGCCTTCCCCAAACAACATTGTGTGTGACCATATATAGCTCTCCACCGCACGATCCCTAATGTAAGTTAGTCCTATATATTTGTAGAGGTCTTTCCACCACCTAAAATAAAAGTATTTCAGGTGCATGATTAGATATTATTTTTATGATATATTGTGAGTATCGTTATATATGATAGGATTAATACGGATTAAACATAGGTGTTATATAATATATGGATTCAAGAAACTAACATTGGTATATTCACATTGTAACAATTATTTAGTTCATTGGTGCATATATATTTTATTAATATGATAGATACACACTTACTCTGAAATGGCTTTGAGCTCCTTCAAGTGGACCCTCTGCAGAATGTTAAAATCTAGTTTTGCGAGATCCAAAAGAATTGGAATATGCCCTTCCTCCTGTCCATACTCTAAGAAATAATGCAATGTTTCTACTCTTTTGTATGTCCTTGGTAGTGGTAAGTGAAGGGCACGGCTGACTTGATCAAATAAAGGCTGTTTCAAGTCATTGTGCTGCATCATTGTTTTAAGATGGTACCTAGAAAAAGAGATGGCCTCTTCGAGTTCTGGCTCGTCGTGAACAAGGAGGTCAGCTGCATTATATAGACTTAATAAATCCCTGGGTTCATTAGCTACTTCATCGATGAATTTCCCGTCATCAGCCTTGAATTTGTTAAATACATCTGCAAGGCACAGAATGTTTAATTTTAGACCAATTAATTGAATTCTGGACTTTGTGACGAATCTCCCGTGCATAAGGTGACTTGAATTTTCTTATACAGAACAAAAGTTTATTTTCTTTACCCACATATGTTTCCTTTATTATGCTGTTTGCTCTGGACTGAAATAAATAATGGTGTGCAATGTAAATATTCGCTTCATAAGCCAATATGTCTTGATAAAAAAAAGGTTGAAATATATATACATTTTGCGTGGATTGCTAAAACTCTAGAATAGAAAATTAAAGTTCTATAGAATTTTGTATGCCTACAGTTGTATTGTTAAACCTCACTAAACTTTGGATTACCAAATCACTGGTCAGCGTCAACTTATACACTGATATGTACCTGGAGATACCCATAGGCCATGCTCTCTAAGCAAGCGAAACCGAAGAGCAACCTTGTGGAGGCTAGAACTAGTAAATTCACTTTTGTGTATGTCACTTAGTATGCAGCTTATCTCATCTTCAAAGAGGTGACCAATTCCGAGGCGTTGGATTGCATCCACTAAGTTCATCTTTGCAACCACGTCATTGGAAGTCCAAAGCAGTTTGCGAACATTCTCTTTGAGTTTATCGGCCTTATGCCTCATCCATTCGTCTGACCTCTGCAGCATGCATATAGTTTGGATTCGTTAGAACAAACCATAAAATGTCTGTGTGTAGATATAAAATGTGTTTCCACAATCTGCTTGAATAGCAGTCATAATTTGTCAAAAGCAGTACGAAATTACAGCAACGAACATAGATCATAATTTTAACCATTATATCTCACTGAAAAGAGGAAAAAAAACCTATGGATGACCCTCGGAAAGTACAGTGCAAAGGTACATACTCCTTCCAGCTCCAACTCTCTCTTCCTCTCCTATTTTCTAGCTAACATATCCATTTTTTGAGCTTACATTTAATATATTGAAAACAACAATTAGATGACTCAATGATCACAACTCTCTAGTTACATATCTTTTTCTCAATTAGTTTGAACTGTTATTTTATTTACAATGAAATAGTACGTAATTTAAGATACCCGTATTCTATATAAAAATTATAATACATCACTTGGATGTAGACCACATCCTTAACATACCAACCAAATATCAATGAAATAGTTTTAAAAATTGGACATGTATTATGCCTTCCCAAATCATCCAAAAAACATTCTTAGCTAAATTAGATTTTTAGTATTGAAACCAAAATATATAATTTCAACCATGAATCAATTTAAAACTATAAAAAATAATTTATCTACGGACTTCAATAAATTTAGGGACCACACTCCACACTTTGCAATTCATCCAAATTATCATACAAAATTATGAAATCAGTTAACAACATATGTTGCATCATAGATTATTACCTCGAATCATTTAATAACAATATTCAATGCAATACTACATATCTGATATTTTGTTGCATCTGAACAAACCTTTTTCAGATGCGGCTCAAACGTGCAGCCACCTGTACTAAAGCCGGGTAGTTGAGCACTTAGCCCGTAGGCTACAATTGAATCAGTTTACTCCCTTCACTATTGTGAAAAGGCTGATTTAATTACGTCCTAATTCTTTTAGAATTTTTGTACAAATTTCTGTTCATAAAGTCAATTTTTGCTTTGATACATACGAGGAGATGAAGACTCAGTGAACTCACTAAACTCCTATCCTTTGTATTTTCTAAAATATTTTCAAAGCTCATGAATGAGCTTATGAAGAATGTTTCTTTTCTTTAACCTGGCCTTGTGTCAGTATTGTGTTTGACATTTTGGTTGCTCTCCTTTCAACTAAACCAATTTCTTGATTATTCCAAACTTAATATTTCCACAGATTTATTCATGTCCCACATGAATTCTAATGCCACTGGCAAAAAAAAAAGTTACTTGAGGTTTATATTTTTCTATTATTAGTTAACAAGAAGTTTCTGTCTTGGTGTGTGAAGCATGTGTTATTACCTCGAGAAGAAGTGACTTTCTAGATACAACATGGAATTTACCTTTGCTTTGCACGTCTAACATTGTTCATGCTTACAGAGTATTCCCGCTTGAAAAATATGTTTTTTCTTGTTTTGCTTACTCAAGTTCTAGAATGAACGAATGAGTTTAAGGATGAATTTAAGGGAATAATGTAATACCCCACGATTAAATTAAGTATTTTGATTTAAAAGAACAAATTCTGAAAAAAGAGGTTCTTTTCTATTTGTTGGGTGGCATTCTAGTTATGTGGATACCTAGGGTGTGTTCAGTGTGGGGAATTTGTAACTAAACTCTCTGCACGGAAAACGGAACGGTCCATTAGCACATGATTAATTAAGTATTAGCTATTTTTTTTTCAAAAATGGATCAATATGATTTTTTTAAGCAACTTCATATAGAAACTTTTTTTTTAAAAAAACGCACCGTTTAGCAGTTTGAAAAGTGTGCGCGTGGAAAAAGAGAGGGGTGAGTTGGGAAAGGGGGATTCCGAACACACCCTTAGGGTGTTACAAGTACATTTTCTTATCATGGCATGATTAAAAGTTAAATTTCTTCCTATTAAATTTATATTTTAAGACTCATGTTGTCAGCATCTAAGATTTAATTTGTACATTTATTCCGTCTTTATTGACTTGCAAGCACAAAACAGCTTGCATGCATATGAACGAATTAAAGAGAGGGGTTAATAACATGATGGTACAAATAAGATATATTCCTTCCATAAAAAAAAACTCAACCTAAAAGAGGATATGACCTTTCCTAGGACAACGAATTTGGACTAACCCCTCCCAGCTTGAGTTTTTCTTGGATGGAGGGAGTATTCTGTAGCAATAAAATTATCTCATGATTTCTCAAGAAAAAAGAAAGACATTGAAGATTCAATTCAAAAATGGAAAACACCTCGAACTTAAATTGTTAACCTGTTCTGCTAGCAAGTTAATTATATCTTACTATAAAATTGATGTTCACTTACTCTTAAAGCTTAACATGCAAGTGTGCCACATCATCATCCACTAGCAGTTATTAGCTAGAGTATTTTAAATCACATACAAGTGTGCTACATCATCATCCACTAGCAATTATTATCTATTAGAGTATTTTAAATATCATGTAAACATGACATATGATTTGCAATTTTGTTGTATTTTTATAACTCCATATGCAAGCAATGTCAAATCATTATCTCCACATCATTTTCATATTATTTAAACATATGCATCTACCATTTTCTATAACATAGAACATGCATTAATCCACATATCCCGCAGTAAAGCGTGGGGTTTCAACTAGTTAACTAACACGATGCCCGTGCAAACGCGCCGGCTATTATATATACCTTCCTATTTAATTCATAGTAATAGTAATGGAATTAATATATATATGCATCCATGCCTGGAGAGGTCGCGGGTTGTGGTTGATAAAGAAGTTCACCCAGACCGAGGGCTCGAAGTAGAACAACTTTTCAGGAGCATTAGAATCACCGGAAGCAATAGACGGACTCAGGCTCTCCGCCACCCGAACCCTGCAGGCCCGAGACATATTAGGCCTAATGGTTGATGGGCACGGAGAGATCTTCACCGTGCTAAGTACTCCTACATGGGCAGCGAAGAACATAGGTCTTGGTGCAGCTGTTTGTGTGCCCATACCCATGTTTGATGTGTTGTTTATAATTAGTTTTGTTTCGAGCTCAGTTGCTAGGGAACATGAACTGCCTGCTTTATTTATATAGGAGTACCACCGTGCATGCTTGTATGGTGATACCTTTTGATCGGAAAAAAAAAGGGGGAAAAAAGATAAAGAGAAGTTTCTGCATTGGATGCAGATTCCTTGACTCATAGTCAATTAGTCATAGGCGTCTCACGTACGTCAATGCCTCCTCTCTCTTGCAAGACATCGACAAAAATTCCCTGTAGAATGTAAATCAATTTGGTTGGATGCGTGTACTAGTCATCCAGGATTCAAAGACGATTTCTAGTGAGGGGAGGGATTTTGTGCCATAAAAAACCAACTTCACCAGAAGCATTCAACGCTATTGACTTCTCTAGCCGTAGCTTTGATAGTAATGGCTGGATCTACTAATACCCCGTCCATTCAGTATAACAGAGCAAACGATGGTATAGCAATAAACAAAAGAATGACACTAGGAACGGAATAACTCAACAAACAGCGAAAATAAAGCCCTATTATTGACCTCTAAGCGTGCCATTAGATAGATCTCGAGATTTGAGGAATTTTGGAAGTTTGAACGGAGTCAAACGGACATACGGTTGAGGAGATATTGAATTTCTAAGATTATTGGATTTTTGGTCTAAAGGAAAAGGATTTATTTAAATCCTTTTTGAGAAAGGAAAAGAAAAGAAAAGAAAGAGGGAGGGGAATTAGACTTCCCTCGGGAGGCTAGGGCGCGGCCCGAGAGAAAGGGGCGGCTCGGCCGAGCTTAATGGGCCGGCCAGCCCGAGAAGGCGGCCCAAGGCGCGCGCGCGGGCGGGGAGGAGAGAGAGAGAGCCGGTAGGCCGGGTCCATCCCGCGTGGTCCCGAGTGGGACCTGCTTGTCGGCGACTCGGCTCACCGTGAGCGAGGTGCACGCAGGGCATGCTAGGGTTTGGGGAGGGAGGTGCGGTGCATGCGCGCGATTCGCAGTGGACGCGGATGCGGCGGGCCCACACGCAGCCTCACGGCTCGCAGTGGACCGCACGCGCAAGCGGGGCCGGAGGGAGCGGCTGACCGGGGTCAGCCGATTCGGTCGTGCCGAGGTGGCACCGACGTGGCGCCTACGTGGCTGCCACACGGGCCGGCTGGAGGAAGACAAAGGCGCCGGCCACGAATGGACGGCGGGCGGCGGCGGTTTCTCCGGGACACCGTGCGACGACGAGGGGCGACGGGGTGTACACCGGAATGACGAGGGAGAACGAGAGGGAGCGAGGCAACGGCTTGGATTCGCCGGAGGGAGTTCGACGGCGGCGGATTGCGGCGGCGGCATCCGGCGGCGAGAGAAGAGGGAAACGGCGACGGTGCGACGGGAGATCAATTCGGGCGAGCTAGAGCATCTACGTGACTCCGGGAATCCATCCCTTGCGCCGGATTAGGAGGAAACACGCCGTGGGAGGCCGCCAATTAGAGGTGGCTACCGGACTCGGGTGGCGACGGCGGCAAGCCCACTATGAGCGACGGCAGCAGTCGGGGCGGCGCCAGCTAGCTACGGGGAGGCTACACAAGCTTCTACCGAAAGCTAAGAGGAAGAGGGGGGGACGAGGAGGGAGAACGGGAAGATGCACTACCGTGCGGGCGGGCACAGTGACGATGGCCGACGGCGCGGGACGTGATCGCTCCGGCCTCGGGCCGGGGAAGAGGAAGGAGAGGGTGTGCCCGGAGTCCCCTTCACGCGTCCTTCGCACGCACCGGCTCTCCCGGCACTTGGCGATGAACGGCGCAGGCGAGACAGAGGGGCGGCAATGGCGCGGTGGTGGCGAGCGAAACGGGGGGAGGAATCGATGGGAGGGCGCCTTGGTTAAATAGGAGGCGATGTCGGTTTGGGAATCGACCTAGGGCAGTCAAGGGAGCGAGCTAGCGCTCGGCCCAAGGGGGGTGACGCCGGCGATGGGAGGAAAAAGTAGAAAGGAAGAGGGAAAGGGGGCTTGCCTCCTTGCTTCTTTGGGAAAAGAAGGAGGGAGAGAGAACGACGCGGCAGAGGGAGGAGGGGCTCCGCCTCCATCCCTTGGAAGCTAGCGCGCGGTGGTGGCGGGGCCAGGTCGATGACGACGGTGATGACAGCGGACCGGTTTGGAGCGGAGCAGCGACAGCGGCGGCGACGGGCCGGTCGGCCACCACGGCGATGACGGCGGCGGCGACTGGCCGGTCGGCCACCACGGCGTGCGTGCGCGGGTAGCAACGGGCGGCGCGGCGATTTGGGCGGCGTCGGCGGGAAGCGGCAGCGAGGGCGGAGGGCGCTCGGCTCGGCGCGGCTCACGCGCACGCGCGCGCGGCGCACGGGCAGAGCGAGGGAGAGGGGGAGAGAGAGAGAGAGAGGGGGAGAGAGATGGGCCGAGAAGAATTCGGCCCATCGAACCTGAGGGAGGCAAAATAGACTTTTGCGGAGGAATTGATTTGGGAAGGAAGATTGAGATTAGGGTTTGGATTTGACGATGGATCGGGGATTCGAGATCCGGAATGGCACAGAGACTGACTGCAAGCGAAGAAACAATTTTCGCAATTAGGGTTTTTAGAATTTAAATTTTCCCGCTAGGCGCCACGATGGAACGGGCGCTGCAGACCAACCCCCCTAACAAGAATCTCGACCCCGAGATTTAGCACCTAAGGGAGCAGCTCCGGAAACTCGGCGCGGAGATGATCTTCTCGTTCCCAGGTTGCCTCATCTTCAGAATGGTTGCTCCATTGGACCTTATAGAACTTGATGGTCTTTCTTCGCGTTTGTCGTTCTGTGTCACACCCTAAAAATCGCGAATATATAAATTGTTGTTTAATTGGAATTATTAGAAATGATTTTAAAAAAAGTTTGAAAGAGAAGATCTAATTTTAAATAATAAATTCCAATATAAAATGGGGCAAGATAAAATTTTATTAAATACTTTACTTGATTCTATAATTCCTAGATTTTTCTGGGATTTATTTGAGCCAAGGAAGTATTTTTAATAAATGAAATTGCATTTCATAAATAATTTAAATTGAAAAAGTTTTAAAAAGTCTTCTTTTTGGCCTTGGGCCGAAAGTCGGCCCAAAGCCTCTCTCTCTCTCTCTCGGCCCAGGTTGGCCCAGTCAGTCCGCCGCGCCCTTCCTCCTCTCTCTCTCCCGGTGTCGCTGACAGGTGGGGCCCGCTCGTCAGTCGTCGTCTTCCTCGGGCCGAAACCCTAGCCGAAGCCGCGCCGCCGCCGCCGTTTCGATTCGGCCGCCCCTTTCCTTTTCCGGTGAAATCAATAGAGGGGAAACGCTCTCCGTGATCTCCTCTACCTTTTCCCTTTTGGAAGTTCCGCTAAAACGGTTTGGAAATGTGTGGATTCGAGTTCGAATCGGATCGGCCGAACCCTAGGTTTCCTTCGCCGTCGCCGGGTGCCGTGGGCCTTCGCCGCCGCCTCCGAGCCGCTATAAAAGGACCCCCGTGCTCTCCTCTACCCGTCGCCACCCTTGCCTTTGTGTCTCGTCGCCGGAGTCGCCCTAGCGCCGTGCAAGGTTGCGCCGCCGTCGCCGCCGTCGCTCCAGCCGTGCGCCGCCGTCGCTCCAGTTGTCGCCGTCGCTCGGGGAGATCGCCATCGTGGTCGCCAAGTCGTCGCCGTCCTCGTCCCGTCCTCCGTCGTCGCCGTAGACCGCCGGAGTACCGCCGCCGTCGTCGACCCGAAGGTCTTCGCCGCTTCGTCCTCTTCGCCGCCGCCGTCCGTTGGGTTTCCGCCGTCGTTTTGGTCGCCGGTGAGTTCGCCGTGCCGCCCGCAACCCGTAGATGCCCTCCGCGTTCGCCGTAGTGCCGTGGTTCGCCGGCGAGCCCGTGCGGTTTGGTCGCCGCCGGCGATGACGTCATCGCTGACGCCATCGAGGCCGTCCGCCGTGGACCGGTCGTGGACCGATCGATCTCGGCCGTCCGTTTTGGATCCGATCAATCTCGGCCGTCCGTTCCCGCGAACCGCCGCTGTGAACCCGGTCCACCGCAAACCCTAGCCGCTGACGCAATAATTCCCCTTTTCCTTTTCAAAAATAATTCATTATTGCGTCATAATTCAATTAAAATTCATATAATTGTTTTAATCCGACTTAATCTTTGAAAATTCATAACTAATTCATCTTAGCTCGGATTTAGTTGGTTCAAGTCTCTAAATTTTTCTAAAATTGAGATCTACATGTTAAAAATATCCACATGTACTGTTCATGTTTGTTTATGTGCTGTTTTGGTGTTTTTGTTCTTTTCTGAGTAGATTCCGACGTTCCCGGAGAGTCGGTTCTCGCTGAAGAAGAGTTTGAAGAGTTCCAAGGCCAGCAAGGCAAGTCACACAGATCCCGAACAACCCTTTGAGCATGTTGATCCTATTTAAAGCTATTATTTCTATTCAACTATTGCATTTATTTTCGAATGTCATTGGGTGGAATTAACCTATTGTTTGTTATAGCCCTTTTGTTCTTGATTAACTTTATTCCTTGATACCTTGGGGTTATAATTTGACTAGTTGGATTTATATTGGTTCAACTAGATGTATTAGATATAATTGCTTAGCCATGCTTAGAAACATTAGCACACAATTGGGTTAACTAATGTTTAAGTGTAGTTCACGATGGCTAATCGTGATTGGTTAATTAATTAATTTGCCAACTAAAACTTGATAATGGTGGGTTGTGAGCACATGGTTTTGTTGGTCGTGCTCATGACAATTAAGGACCGGTTCACGAGTTTCGGTTGTGAAACATTAACCGTGCCAACCACAAGCCAGTATGGGCAACGGCTTTACCTTTTGTATAGCATAGTTCATTGTGGGGCACCAGACTGTGAAGTGGCGGAGATAAGCCCACGTGGGTCGCTGGGGAGTCCATGCCTTGTTTATAAGGGGGTGATTATGATCCAGGAACGGTGCGCTGTGGTGGATTGTGTTGTGCGAGGGGTACTGTCACAGCTCCTTTCCGAGGTACCGTGGTGGTATTAAGGCACATGGTGACATGATGTGGGGCTGTGTCTTGTGGGTACAGTGGTACACCTCTGATCAGAGTAAAACTATTCGAATAGCCGTGCCCGCGGTTATGGGCGGGTCGAACAATGTCTTTCGTGATTAGTTTCACACTCCTCACCATAATAAAAGATGTTTTAATTGGTATTTAATTTAGCTCCTGGTTTGGAATGGTATATTCCTGGTTTGGAGATAGATCTGTACAGCCGGGTGGTTGTTCAGGATGGTTGGGCCTGTACAGCATGGGTATGTTGTACAGTGTTGTTTAATATTGATGATTAATTACTCTACTGTTTTACAAATCTTAAATGTTTGCCAAATGCTGCTTCTGCAAATAAGCCCTATATTATGCCTTCCTTTGTTATCCTGTGCACTTGCATATTTGCTGCGTGGCTTGCTGAGTATGTCATATACTCACCTTGCAAACATTCATCAGAGGAGGAGTTCTACAGTGAAGCTGATGGAGTGGAGGATTAGGTGTAATTTGGTCAAGCTGCCTGTGGAGTGGAGTCGTCTGCGCCGTTTATCTTATTTTCCGCTGCTTAGATATTTATTGTTTGAGAGGAACTATCTACCTCTGTAATGACATTTTATTCGCTTATTAATTAGAATAATAATTGTACTCTATTGTCAATTTGTTATTGTGTGCCTCGGCTGATTCCTGGACGAGGATTTACACACATGTAAGCGTTTGGAATTTTGGATAGAAATTCCGGGCGTGACATTCTGCCTCTTCAAGAACCTTGATCGGTCTTTCCTTGTAGGTCAGATTCTTTTCCAGCTCGATATTACCCAGGGGAACTTGTTCTTCTGGAACACGGAGACACTTCTTTAACTGAGACACGTGAAACACGTTGTGCACATCTGTGAGACCTTCAGGTAACTCAAGCTGATAAGCCACCTCGCCACGTCTGGCGGTTATGAGGTAGGGGCCGATGTAGCGGGGTGCTAACTTGCCGGACATCCCAAACCTCCTCATACCACGGAGAGGTGATACCCGCATGTACACATGATCTCCTTTTTCGAACTCAAGGTCACGGCTCCGATTGTCAGCGTAATTCTGCTGACGGTTCTGAGCTGTCTTTAAACGTTCTCGGATCAGCTTAACTTGTTCTTCTGCTGCCTTGAGTATGTCAGGACCGAACACCAGTGCTTCGCCAACCTCATTCCAGCACAAGCGAGTGCGGCACTTTCTTCCGAACATTGCCTCATTCGGCGACATCTGAATGATGGCCTGATAACTGTTGTTGTATGAGAACTCAGCATACGGCAAACAACGATCCCAAGTGCCTTCGAAATCCAGGGCACACGCACGAAGCATGTCTTCTAGGATCTGATTTACTCTTTCTGTCTGACCATCGGTCTGCGGATGGTAAGCTGTACTAAAATTTAGATCGGTTCCGAGAGCTTCATGCAACTGCTTCTAGAACCTTGAGGTGAACTGAGTGCCTCGATCTGACACAATCTTCTTGGGACAGCCAAATCTACATACGACATGGGTCATGTAGAGTTCTGCCAGTTTCTTTCCATCAAAGGTGGTTTTCACTGGCACGAAATGAGCTGATTTCGTGAGTCGATCCACGATTACCTAGATGGAGTCGTACCCGCTAGGGGTTCTTGGCAAACCGGTGATGAAATCCATTCTGATCTCTTCCCATTTCCACTCGGGAATCGATAGGGGTTGCAGCAGACCAGCTGGCCTCTGATGCTCTGCCTTGACTCTCTGGCAAATGTCACAAAGGGCTACGTATTCTGCGATATCTCGCTTCATTCCAGCCCACCAGAAGTATGCCTTGATATACTAGTACATCTTCGTACTTCCTGGATGAATGGAGTAGGTGGACTCATGAGCTTCTTTTAAAATGAGGTCTCTTAACTCCTTGGCCGGTACACAGATGCGTGGACCGCACCAAACTGTGCCTTGATCTTCTATGGAGAAATCGGTGTCCTTCTTCTCCTGTATTCTTTTTATTAATTCTTTTATCCCTTCATCATCTTTCTGAGCTTCCCGGATTTGCGATTCTAGGGTAGGCCGCACTGTCAAGCTGGCAGGGACACCTGACTGCACCACAGTCAGCCTTAACTTCTCCAATTCTCTGCACAGGCGATCTTGGTCTGGCCATATTTGTGCTACATTGCAGTAGGTCTTGCGACTTAGCGCATCAGCGACCACATTAGCTTTACCGGGATGGTAATGAATTCCAAGATCGTAATCCTTGATTAGTTCCAGCCATCTTCTCTGCCTCATATTTAACTCGGTCTGAGTGAAGATGTACTTCACATCTGTTCCCGATTAAATAGTGCCTCCAGATCTTAAGAGCATGAACCACGGCTGCCAACTCGAGATCATGGGTGGGATAGTTGACTTCATGAGGCCTAAGCTGCCTAGATGCATAGGCCACAACCTTTCGTTCTTGCATTAGGACACATCCTAAGCCTTGTCTTGATGCATCACAAAAGATTTCGAAATCCCTTCGGATATCTGGCAGGGTGAGGACTGGGGCAGTGGTCAACCTTTTCTTCATTTCTTGAAAGCTGTCTTCACAGGCCGCTGACCATTCAAACTTCTTTTCCTTCTTTAACAGCTCGGTCATAGGTCTGGCTAGCTTAGAGAACCCTTCGATGAATCTTCGATAGTAACCAGCTAGTCCAAGGAAACTGCGGATCTCTGAAACATTCTTGGGCGGATTCCAAGCAAGTACGGCTTCAACCTTGCTGGGGTCTACTTCGACACCGTTGGAGGAGATCACGTGTCCAAGAAATGCTACTCGGTCCAACCAGAATTCGCATTTCGAGAACTTAGCGAATAGTCGATGATCCCTAAGCTTTTCCATTATTAGTCTCAGGTGTTCAGCATGTTCTTCCTCATTCTTGGAGTATATCAGGATGTCATCGATGAATACCACAACAAACTGGTCCAGGTATTCCATGAAGATTTTGTTCATCAGGTTCATGAAGAATGCTGGAGCATTGGTGAGTCCGAAGGACATCACTATGAACTCATATAGACCATAACGCGTTGAGAAAGCGGTCTTCGGGATATCTTCAGATCTGATTTTCAACTGGTGGTAACCTGATCTTAAGTCAATTTTAGAGAAAACTTCTGCTCTTTTAAGTTGATCGAACAGATCATCAATCCGTGGCAACGGGTACTTGTTCTTTATAGTTACTTCATTCAGGGCTCTATAGTCAATTACCATTCTCTCAGAGCCATCCTTTTTCTTAACCAGAAGCACTGGGGCTCCCCAAGGGGACGAGCTAGGTCGCACATAGCCTTTACTCTCCAATTCTTTGATCTGCCTTTTGACTTCTGCTAATTCATTAGCTGCCATTCGGTGTGGTCTTTTTGCGATTGGTGCGGTGCCTGGTGCCAGTTCTATGGCGAACTCAATCTCTCGGTCTGGTGGCATACCCGTTAATTCTTCTGGAAATACGTCGGGATATTCACAGACTATGGTTACTGATTCCAAGGGAATGGCTTGCAAACTGGTTAGGATAGACCGACTTGCAATAAGAGTGTTAGGGGTGAAGCGAACTTGCTTTCCTCCAGGTCCTTGCAAAGTGATGGACCTTTCGGCACAATCTATTTGTCCTTTGTGCTTAGCCAACCAATCCATCCCTAGGATGATGTCCAAGCTTTGCGAGTCTAGGACTATCGGTTTGGCTAGGAAGTCAACTTCCTCAATTCTAAAGTTAACTTCCGGGCATATTTTAGTTGCCCTTATATCCCTTCCGGGGGAATGTACTATCATTGGTACTCGCAAATTTTGGGTTTTCCAACCATTTCTTTTCACAAAAGCTTGCGATATGAAAGAATGGGATGCTCCTGAATCAAATAGAACTATTGCGAGTACGGAGTTGACAGAGAACATACCCATCACGACGTCTGGAGCATCCTGAGCGGTCTCAGCTTGAATGTGGTTCACTCGGCCTCGACCAAAGTTGTTGGAAGCACGAGAACCTTGTCCACTTGCCTGAGAGCTAGGACGAGACTGAGCTGCTGCTGGAGTAGGAGTTCTGGCAGTGCTGCCATTAGCATGCCCTGAGTTGGTGTTGCTAGGATTCTGAGGGCACTATCTGGCATAATGACCCATCTGGTTGCATCGGAAACACTGAACTGCGGATAGTCCTGGCGGTGACTTGAAAGAGGTTACACTATTTGGCGCAGTATTGCCACTTGGGGCATGCTGCTGCGGCTGAGGTGCCGGACGGTTCATCTGAGGACGAGGGGTATAGCCTGGCTGGCGGTTAACCTGAGTGACCGACTGGTGATATTGCATGGGTTGACCAAAGCGAGGGCGAGGTGCGCCTCGGGAAGAATTCCCCTGATGGTTAGACTTGCGTTTCTTATATTCTTCGGTAGCCTCTTTTCTGGCATCCTCAAGTAGAAGTGCCTTGTTGATCATATGCTGAAAAGTGGGGAAATCATGAGCAAGCAACTGGAGTCTCATTCCAACTATGACTCCTTTCAAGAACTTCCTGATCTTCTTCTTGTCTGTGTCCACTTCCTCAGGGGCATACCGAGCCAACTTGTTGAACTGACTTAGGTACTCATTGACACTACTATTGCCTTGCTTAAGCCGGTTAAATTCCTCTTTCTTCATATCAATGGCGCTTTCAGGCACATGAGCTGCACGGAAAGCCGTAGCAAACTCATCCCAAGCAATGTTAGTGGGTTTAGGGTGTGCATTGCAGTAATTCTCCCACCAATCTGCAGCAGGTCCTCTTAGTTGGTGAGAGGCGTAGAGCGTCTTCTCAACAGGAGTACACTGCACTAAGTTGAGTTTTCTATCAACATCTTTCAGCCAATCGTCAGCCTCAACGGGCTCGACGGTCTGAGAGAACTCTGGCGGACGAGACCTCAGAAAGTCTGTCAGCTTGGATCTATTGTTGTCCATGTGGGGGTGGCCATTTCCATGTGCATTATGCTGAAAGCCGGCTATAGCTGTGGCTAATCCTTGCAAGATCTGTGTCTGAACTGTCATCAAGTGTTGTATGTTATTCTCAACATAGGGTGGGGAAGGAATGCGTTCTTCTCCAGAATTGTGACTCGCGGCACGGTGAGAGCGGTGAGACTGTTCCACTTCTGCAGTACGGGAAACTGTGCGATGCGAGCGGTTGCTGCGGTGGGGTTGCTCAACTTCTGCATTGCGGGACGCAGTATGGTGCGAACGGTTGCTGTGGTGAGACTGCTCATTAGCTGACTCATGATTTGCTTCTGGCTCAACTCTACCTTCCTCAAAACCGAAGCGGGCTGGTGCACGAGCAGCACGGCGGGGACGGCTAGCCATGTAAACTCCCAGAAGGGGGCGAGGTAAGAAACAGATAAGCACTTAGGGAGGCAAGAAGCAAAGTAAATAACAACTCAGATAGCACACACTAGGCATAAACTGGATTTCTCAAATCATAAAAACACCTGATACAATGGGTATGGACAAGCCACAGAGCTACGCCGAGCTTGACTGTACGCACACCACCTAGAAGAACCAGACTACCAGACAACACCCACATCAAACACACGCACGCACTACCTCGCCACGACTCCAAAAGAGTTGGCGGCGGAACAAAAGGGCCTATCACACGGGCGGCTGCTGAAGACTGCCTCCTCTACTCCTCGTCTGCCTGGCTGCCTCCTGTAGTCGTCTCCTCAGTCGAAGAGACGTCGATCGGCTGACGCGAAGAGACCGGCAGAACCTGCCGAGGGCCGGTAGCAGCACGGGCTGCTGGCGGTGGGGGAGCTGGGTGGTCAAAGCGGAACACAGTGGAAGAACCAACAACACGCTTCCGCACAGTGCGGATGAAGCGTGGGCCACGGCGGGAGGAAGCAACTGGAGTGTGTCTTGGGGTGTAGGAGGGGCTAACTGGGTGTGAGTAGGGGAAGTACACTGGTGAGTATGGCGCACGCGAGCTGGGGGAGCGTGGGGCACTGGGAGTGCGAGCAGAGCCGCGAGAGCTGTGGGAGGACTGGTGGCTGGCGTGGCAGAGGCGGCCTGAGTCCCAAGAGACAGTGTCAACTTAGGTGACACCCTCCTCGGCCAGACGGGCCTCCAGAGTGGCGTAGCGGCGGGCAAGGGAGCGGTAAGTCTCAAGGAGTAGATCGTGCTTAGTGGCCTGAGCCTCTGAAAGCTCAACCATGCGAGTCAGCACAGGCTGAGACTCGTTGTACGGGCAAGGGTACCTGGCGTCTGTGTGGCCGGAAGGAAGGCGTGGAAGCTGCCGGAAGGCAGAGCCCCCGAGGCGGTGGCTGTAGTCATGGGCCAGGCGACGAAGCGCAGTCCAGGAGAGGTCCTGGTACGCGATCTGGAGAATGGGCCTGGCCACATTGAAGTGGTGTGGGCGAAGGCCAGCTCCGTGTATACCTCCACGAGGGTAAAGGTACACAGAGAGCTCACGGCGAGGGGGAACACGGTCCACAGAGTACCCCGTGTACTCGGGACACGAGAAGCCAAGGAAGCGGGCGAGGTCACGAAGCTGAGCGACGTGGTGACCCTCACTAAAACCGTGGGAACTGAAGCTGGCGTTCACTGCCATCTACAATTTTGAAAGAGGGAGAAAAGATCAGTAACCATTTTAGCAACAAACTACTGAAAATAAAGAAAGCAAAAGAAGCCTTAGCTTTTCGCAAGTAGTTTTGAACTTAGTATCCTTAGGGTCGTCCTAAGCGTCGGGTTTCGCCCTAGGGCCAAGCCTGTGCTCTGATACCATCTCTTGTCACGCCCCGAACTAGCCCTAAGCGGACCTAGCCCGTGACGCTCCAAATTAACCTGTTAATCAATACCAGTCCCAGGAAACAGTGCTGGTATCACAGGATGACAGTATATCACAGCAACAGAGGTCTCTTTATTATAGAGTAGGAGTACAGTCATGTTGGGCTGCGGACAGATCCCGAGCTCACAACTGCATTACAAAAGGGAAAGCGGAAGCCAAGACTTGGACCAAACATCACAGGCGCGACTTGGGAACTAGGCCGAAACCCTAAAACTCATCGTAGCCGATTTGCTCCTGGAAGAACTCCTCGTCAGCGGGGGCCACATCATCTTCTTCAGCAACTGGGGGGGGATTATTTATATAGAGCAAGGGTGAGTACAGGGGTACTCAGCAAGCCATGGAAAATAAGTGTTTTAATGTAGGCTTCAAGGGGAAGGCTGTTATTTTTACAATTGATTTTATTTAAACTCCTTTTTGAAACAACTAAGTCAGTGCTTCTCAAACGACATGGATGGGACAGTGCGTTTCGTCCGATCGGAGTATGTGCGATGTATCAGTCTTTTGTAAGCACCGACCCAGGTGTCGGGTTTTCCAAGTCTTTTGTAAAACCCAAGTTTTACCCATCGTTGGATATTTTAAATTTGAGGGAAGGTGTTCCGATGCGCGTGCCCGAAGTCCCATACATCGAAGCACAACAGTTGACAAAGGAGGGTTAAGTGTTCAATAATTCACGGAGGGTAATTGCAGTAATTTAGGATTGGGGGGCCGGCGGGCTATCTCGCAAACCGCGGCCGAATTACTTGTGTTAATCCTATTCATGCAATACTTGCGAAAAAGAAATACTTAGATATAAATTATAGGTGCAAGCTGATCAAAGGTGACTTGCCTTGTTCGAGATCTTGAGCTTGATCCTCGAAATCCTCGCACTGCGGGTCTTCGGGCTCCGAAACTACACGCGGAACGGGACAACTCAACAAACAGCGAAAATAAAGCCCTATTATTGACCTCTAATCGTTCCATTAGATAGATCTCGAGATTTGAGGAATTTTGGAAGTTTGAACGGAGTCAAACGGACATACGGTTGAGGAGATATTGAATTTCTAAGATTATTGGATTTTTAGTCTAAAGAAAAAGGATTTATTTAAATCCTTTTTGAGAAAAGAAAAGAAAAGAAAAGAAAGAGGGAGGGGAATTAGACTTCCCTCGGGTGGCTAGGGCGCGGCCCGAGAGAAAGGGGCGGCTCGGCCGAGCTTAATGGGCCGGCCGGCCCGAGAAGGCGGCCCAAGGCGCGCGCGCGGGCGGAGAGGAGAGAGAGAGAGCCGGTGGGCCGGGTCCATCCCGCGTGGTCCCGAGTAGGACCTGCTTGTCGGCGACTCGGCTCACCGTGAGCGAGGTGCACGCAGGGCATGCTAGGGTTTGGGGAGGGAGGCGCGGTGCATGCGCGCGGTTCGCGGTGGACGCGGATGCGGCGGGCCCACACGCAGCCTCACGGCTCGCGGTGGACCGCGCGCGCGAGCGGGGCCGGAGGGAGCGGCTGACCGGGGTCTGCCGATTCGGTCGTGCCGAGGTGGCACCGACGTGGCGCCTACGTGGCTGCCACGTGGGCCGGTTGGAGGAAGACGAAGGCGCCGGCCGCGAATGGACGGCAGGCGGCGGCGGTTTCTCCGGGACACCGTGCGACGACGAGGGGCGACGGGGTGTACACCGGAATGACAAGGGAGAACGAGAGGGAGCGAGCCAACGGCTTGGATTCGCCGGAGGGAGTTCGACGGCGGCGGATTGCGGCGGCGGCATCTGGCGGCGAGAGAAGAGGAAAACGGCGACGGTGCGACGGGAGATCAATTCAGGCGAGCTAGAGCATCTACGTGACTCCGGGAATCCATCCCTTGCGCCGGATTAGGAGGAAACACGCCGTGGGAGGCCGCCGATGAGAGGTGGCTACCGGACTCGGGTGGCGACGGCGGCGAGCCCACTGTGAGCGACGGCAGCAGTCGGGGCGGCGCCAGCTAGCTACGGGGAGGCTACACAAGCTTCTACCGAAAGCTAAGAGGAAGAGGGGGGACGAGGAGGGAGAATGGGAAGATGCACTACCGTGCGGGCGGGCGTAGTGACGATGGCCGACGGCGCGGGGCGTGATCGCTCCGGCCTCGGGCCGGGGAAGAGGAAGGAGAGGGTGCGCCCGGAGTCCCCTTCACGCGTCCTTCGCACGCACCGGCTCTCCCGGCGCTTGGCGATGAACGGCGGAGGCGAGACAGAGGGGCGGCAATGGCGCGGTGGTGGCGAGCGAAACGGGGGGAGGAATCGATGGGAGGGCACCTCGGTTAAATAGGAGGCGATGTCGGTTTGGGAACCGACCTAGGGCGGTCAAGGGAGCGAGCTAGCGCTCGGCCCAAGGGGGGGTGACGCCGGCGATGGGAGGAAAAAGAAGAAAGGAAGAGGGAAAGGGGGCTTGCCTCCTTGCTTCTTTGGGAAAAGAAGGAGGGAGAGAGAACGACGCGGCAGAGGGAGGAGGGGCTCTGCCTTCGTCCCTTGGAAGCTAGCGCGCGGTGGTGGCGGGGCCGGGTCGATGAAGACGGCGATGACGGTGGACCGGTTTGGAGCGGAGCGGCGACACGGGCGGCAGACGCGGGGCAGGCGCGACAGGTGCTGACGGCGGCGGCGACTGGCCGGTCGGCCACCACGGCGTGCGTGCGCGGGAAGCAACGGGCGGCGCGGCGATTTGGGCTGCGTCGGTGGGAAGCGACAGCGAGGGCGGAGGGCGCTCGGCTCGGTGCGGCTCACGCGCACGCGCGCGCGGCGCACGGGCAGAGCGAGGGAGAGGGGGAGAGAGAGAGAGGGGGAGAGAGATGGGCCGAGAGGAATTCGGCCCATCGAACCTGAGGGAGGCAAAATAGACTTTTGCGGAGGAATAGATTTGGGAAGGAAGATTGAGATTAGGGTTTGGATTTGATGATGGATCGGGGATTCGAGATCCGGAATGGCACGGAGACTGACTGCAAGCGAAGAAACAATTTTCGCAATTAGGGTTTTTAGAATTTAAATTTTCCCGTTAGGCGCCACGACGGAACGGGCGCTACAACTATTAGCTTGCAGAGAAGTTTTTCTGCTTGTGCTAATTTTCTCTGGAATTCCGGGAGTCGACTTTTACTGGGATTGAGGGAGTACATGGAGAGGACAAAACATGTCCAATCCCCACCAACTTGGTACTTACTTTTCTGTATTTTGGTACTCACCGGTCCAACATGTGTAGAGCTTCAACCAAGACGAGCATAAGATGCCAAGACAGCCAAGCGAAAAATGTGCTGGCAAATAGTACATCACCAAGACCGATGTGACGTGAACCAACGCCTACTCCGTGCATCCCATTTTCAATGCAGTCGTGATGATTAGTATTTTGTTTGTTATTAGATGATAAAATATAAATAACACTTTATGCGTGACTTATTTTTTTTTTAATTTTCTAAAATATGATAGATGGATAAATATTAGATACGGAAACCCACAACTACACTTAAAATGTGGCGGAGGGTGTATAAAATTGACCACTTGTAATAGTCCGTCCTCCGAAACCACGCAGCCCAGTACAACTAACGGTAGATCCATTTACAGATAGCACACAACTTACACTTTTTATTCTCGTTTCGTGTAAAAAGTTTAACACATGAATGATATAGTTGGAGAGAAGAGAGCTTATAAGTTGGTTTCATTCGGCCTTATAAGTTGGTTCCATCCTTACTGAAGGAGTAAGGTGGTATTTAAACATGCGCACATATTTGTCATAGGCCACATAAGCTAAATCATAATTGGGCCGAGATGTCCCACACTGATGAGTTATGGTGCCCGAATATATATCCCATGTATTCCCGATTTTTCACGCTACCAAATAACAGCAAATTATATATATCGCTGTAAATAACTCGGCTAGACAAAGAGCAAAATTAACCAGCAGTGTATATATGTGTAGTTGCATAGAACTTGAAGTCAGGCTACCAAGATTTATCCAGAGCAGAGACACGACCAAGTCCAGAGCAAACTTCAATAACCAGCAAATATATATGTAGCGTACGAGTGTCTCATGCATGTATCCAAGACCAACCCGATTAATTTATCAACAGCAGTTAATTGGTATAAAAAACCATTTTTTGAGACGATAACTTTTTTTTTAGGTGGGTAGGCCTCTTATAGCTAAATGGCTCCCTACGAAAATGACAACTGTGAGACGACTGAGAAAATAGATTTTTGCACGTAGATCTATTAAGAGGTCCGTCTGCAAAAGGGTTAAGCATCTTAAAAAGGCCACTTATGCCCAGCCAAAAATCGTTAAGTTCCTCTCCATCACCTCTCCGGCTCTCCCCTCCCAACTCTCCCCTCCCCTCACCTCTTCCACCCACCTCTCCTTCCTTATCCCCGGTGCAGATCCGGCCAGAGGGAGATGGCGACGCACCCCGGCGCGGCTCGCCTCCCCTCCCTCGCAGATTCGGCCGAAAGGGGGAGGGGGGAGGGCGGTAGCGGAGGCTGCTCCTGGTGGCGGCGGCTGCTCCTCTCCCTCCCTCCCTCCCAGATCTTGCCGGGAGGGGGGAGGAGGGGGGAGGTGCGCTGTGACCAGGAGGAGAGCCGATGGTGCAAAGGTTGGAGACGACGGCCACTGGCGACCAGGAGGAGAGCCGGCGGCGTGGAGGGTGGAGGCGGCAGCCACCGGCAGCGTGGAGGCGCGCAATGACTACAAGGAGAGCCAGCGGCCATCGGCAGTGTGTTGGCGCGCGACGACTAGGAGAAGAGCTAATGGCAGCCACTGTAGGCGGCTCCCCTCCCCTCCCTCCCAGACCCGGCGACGGCACGGAGGGTGGAGGCGGCGAACAACAGCAGCGGAGGGGTGGCCACAGCGGCCGGCGCCGCTCCCCTCCCTGCCTCCCTCCCTCCGTCCGTCCTAGATATGGCCGGAGGAGCGTAGTCAGCTGGCGGCGGCGGATTGACGAAAGGAGGAGGGGATCCAACGAAAGTAGTGGAGGCAGCGTTCCCCTCCCTCCCATCTCCTAGATCCTGCTGAAGGAGGGGAGCTGGCCACCGGTGGCGGCAGCGGACGGAGAAGGAGGGGCCGAAGGGCAAGGAGAGCCGGCGGCTAGAGAAGGAGGGGCCGATGGGGGAGGCCGGCCTGTGAAAGTATAGATGCCCGCCTACGGATGGAGCTAACATCCGCTTGTAAAAATCATCTAATTTTACGGGCCTTTGCTTTGAGGCAGTCCTTTCCCCCGCTTGGAAAAGTGTTTTTGACACGTTTGCAAAAATATTTTATAGTATTGTGATCACGTGGAATCTGAAAAATTCAGCAACCACGGCGATTCAGCTTACAGAATTTATAGGTACTGCAACCAACAGTAGCAGAACTCAATCCACCCGTGTCTTTCACTGGAACAGATGAGGAGATCTTCAACAGATCAAGCGGCCGGTGAGCCCAGAAAACGGATCAAACGGATCTCGCCCTCCACCAAACCCTAACAGGTTGCACGATGTGCAACCGATCTTTGTTGCTCCAGGTGCATTATCCATGGGTGCGTCGTCGATGCAGTTAATCGGCGCCCTCCGCCCACTAGCTAGGATATAGGGCGATGACTGGATTGAGCGGCTTCCACCTTCCAGGTTGGATGTTGGAGTTCTCGAATTGCATGTCGTGCATATTTATGGAGATTGGATCACGATGAGATACGGTGGAAGATTATAGACTTATAAAAGTGATCCACCACATTAAACATAAACTAGAGGTATTATACTTATCTAGTCGTTAACACGCGCGTTGCACGGACTATTTCTACTAATACTATAAATATCAATACTCTAATCATATGGTGAATACATCACTTTTTTTTAATTATACTAACCAAAATGAAAAGGAACTCTATATTAGCTTCAACTTATTAATAATTCATCATATAACTTCAAGTGAGATTAGATTAATAAAGTTGCATAGATCGGATGGGGTTTGAATAAAGGCGCATAATATGCCATGATGCGTAATAGCTTTTACAATCCGTGCTTAAATAATACGATCCATCTAAACAATGCCTGAGAAACATGCAAGTTCAACTGAATAGGGAAACAACATATTCAATAGGAAAATAAGCAAATAATTATTTACACTGGTACAGATTCTCTCAGCTGTGACGGCCTCTCAAATGCCTAGGTTTTGGGGCCGTCACGACATAGTCATCTCAATCGGGGCAAAATAAACACTGTCAAATATATACTCGTACAGACATAATCGAGTTGCATGTATCTAGAGCCCATCACTGATGAGACTCTTCTGTGACGGACGTACGTTTAGGACCGATTGTGATTATCTTTATAATCTTTGTCGGGCCACAAACATAAGCCCATTACGGATGATAGTTATCAGTGACGGGCGCTAAAACTAAGCCTGATTGAGATTAATTTAAGGCCTGTCACCGATGTCCGTTATCGGCGACGGGCTTAGTAATATGCCCGATTGAGATAATTGAGTGCCTGTCACCTTTGTCCATTCATTGGCAGTAACCGATATGTATTGCACACACTATAAATACCCACCCTGTTGTTCTGTGTAGTTATCCTACTGTTCATTATTTTGGTGGGAGGTTGAAGGGGATGATTTTTTTTCTCTTTTTTCCAAGAAAAACATAATTCATAAAAGTGACTCAACTGCTGGGTCAAGACGGCCTATCCGTGACAGGCTTGTGTTTAAGGCCCGATTGAGATAAATATCATCCGTGACGGGCATAGCAGTAAACCCGATTGATTGAGATTAGTCATCCGTGACAGATGCCTAACTATTATAGTTTGACTCATCTGCTGGGTCAAACCTATCTTCGACGGGCGTTATTATTGGCCCGATTAAGATAACTGTCATCCGTGATGGTCAAATGCTCGATTGAGATATTTTCTCACATCAGTGACATTTGCTTATTGACGGGATCCCTTGCCGACGGAGATGAGTCTTGCCGCCCGATTGAGATGACTGATCCTGTGCTAGTGTTATTTCAAACAAAATCGAGTGTGTCCTAACTAGGCCGCTAAATTAATAGTCGCAGATGCGATGATAGAGATGTGCAGCATTAATTTGTTTTCGTTTTGTGGATGCGCATCTTTTGACGCCTGAAATTTATTGGATTGGGCGATATGGCGTATCCAAAGTTCTTATGAGTCTAGATTCGGTGTCGTTGTAGATGAGAAGAAAAACCATTCTGAATGACTTAAAATAGCACGTGCCTTCTGGAATTCAAATTGGAGACTGTTCGTTATAATATCAGCTGAATATTCTTTTGAGTAAACTGATGCTATATTTTTCTACAATTCTGTCAAACCTAAATAGGTTTGCCTTTCAACAAACCAAAAATAACTTGTAATATGAAATGGAGAGAGCAGTACGTAGTCATGCATGATCTGGTAGATCGAACTTGGATTGGATTTTGTTTTTTACTGATCCATGATTGCATCTGTACATCAGCCCAAGTTCCTTAGCACAAAGAATACTTCTATTTTTCTGTTTATTTTATCTATTTTTTGTAGACTGCAAAATTATTATCGGACACTCCACTACTGGAGAAGTGATCTTTGCTGGGTCGGCAGATTTTAGACTAAAGATTGTTTTTAGTCCCGGCTAAATTTTTTTTTGATATTTCACAACCGGGACTAAAGATCATCTTTAATCCTGGTTCATCCCATGTCAGAGGCCTGTCAGGGAGACGAGGATCTTTAGTCTCGGTTGATACTAACAATCGATAATACCATCTTTAGTCCCGGTTGGAGTTAACAACCGGGAGTAAATATTTCTCTCCTGTCTTTGATAGGTTAAGTCCTAGACGAGACTTTTCTCACCGAGATATTTAGATAAGATTGGATCATCCCCTCTCCTCCTACCCCTCAGATCCCCTTCCTCCTCCCCTCCCCTCCCTCTCCTTCTCCCCCTCCTCCCCTTCCTCCCCTCCCCTACCGTCCCCCTCCTCTCCTCCCATCCGGCGCCCGGCGTCGGTGGGTAGGCGGGTAGTGGCGCGCGGCGGCGGCGGCGGGCAGGCGGCCAGCGGCCGGCGGGGCCGCGCGCGGCTGCGGCCGGCACGCAAGCAAGGAGGCGGCCGGACGCCCTCTCGTCTGCCGGCTTCTTTTTCTTTATAATTTTTGATTCACTGAGATGTATAATTTCTATTTTTAGAATTTGTGATTCATTGCATGGATCTGAGATGTATAATCTGTGATGTATTTGATTTGTGTGTAATTTTTTTAGGATTTGTGATGTATTTGATTTGTTTGTATAAGTAACTTAGGATTTGTGATGTGAATGATTTGTGATGTTACTCTGATTTGAGGATTTGAGGTTTGATTTGAGGATATGCCTACCACTCGATTTGGGAGAAAATACAGGGATTAACCCTGGCAAGTAGTAAAGAAACAATGGAAAAAAAAAAGAAAAAGGACCAACCGGAACAAAAGATGGCTCAGCCATGAATCTTTACTCCGGGTATTTAAAACAGGACTAATGACCGCCATATTTAGTCCCACATTCTCCCTCCCAGCTGGTTACCCGGGTGTAAAGGGATTATGAACTGGGAGAGAAAAGTACTACATTCCCCCTCCCGGTTAGCTACCCGGATGTAAAGGGGTTACGAACTGGGAGAGAAAAGGACTTCTCCAGTAGTGCTCGGAACCTCAGTAGGCATGCATTGTTTAGGTGTTGAGCATCTATTCAGAATTGAACATTGTTTTTATTACATGCATATAATTAAGATAGATTAAGGTCATGAGACAGCCAAAATAGATTGAAGTCTGGCCAGCTCCGGGTACATGCTTGTAGAAACGTCAAACTATAGTACTGGCCACGTCAATCTTCTTGATTTTTTTTTCCATGGCGCATAGCACAGCACAATGTAACGATGTCTACCTACCCATTGACAACAACTCCCACCGTCTCAGGTGACACCCACCTCTGACGGGCAAGTTACTAGAAGGCCGTCAGAGGTGTTGGTCTCTGCTTGCCTAGGGCGAGTTGGGACCCGTCACAGGTGACTTATCTTTGACGGCCCTTTAAATAAAGGCCGTCAGAGGTGATGGTCTCCGTAGTTAGAAGCTGTCACAGGCGATCTACCTGTGACGGCCCCAAAAGTAAAGGCCCGTCACAGGTAGGTCACCTCTGACGGGCCTTTATTTGCTAGTCCGTCACAGGTGATATTACCTTTGATGGATTTTTGTTCCGACCCGTCACTGATGAGTTAATTCTAGAAAAAAAATAAATGCTAAATATTGGCTAGCCTCAGGATTTGCTAGCCATGCCCTCTGAAACACACATACATCACATATATATTCCAGTCACCCCCTCCCCCCACAATATGACATCACAGATCCATCTCAAACATCACAGATCCCTAACAACACAGATCCATATCAAAAATTCATCCATTCCATTCATCATTCACATATGCAGTTCAAATGCCACAATTTTGCACTGCAAAATCACACCCCTTGAAAGCCACAATTTTGGTCGTTGCTCATATAACCGCATATATACTTACCAAATGGATTAAAGCCATAATGTCCTGACCTCCACAACCTGTCAATAAGGAAAAAAAAGGAGAAAACAGATGAATAGTACAACGTAAATAGTAGTTGATCAAATTTGATGACACTTTAGTAAACTACCATAAATATTGCACATATGAAAGTAAATTACATTGCACTCCATAAAAACATATTTTTTTACATCACAAGAAATTATGAAAACATCTTTTTTACATCACAATAAATTATCTAGCCAAGTTCATGAGTCTATTTGACGTGAAAACGTCCTTTCTTGTTCATTATTTCTGCCAGAATGAAGGCGCACACTTCGCCTCTGATAGCGGGGGGTTGATGGGTGAGATCTTGAGGCCAACTCTACCTTTCTGTTTAATAAACAAGATGTTAGCACGTTTTGAATAGCAATGTTGGTATTGAAATGAGCTTATTCGCCATTAGCAACAACCTTAGGGTCGAAATCTTTCACCTCTCTTAGAAGTGTTGACATGTTGTGGCACACGTGGAAACCACATTGGTCTCCGATCTGTTGTGCGCATGCGAACTTGGTGTCATGGTAAAGTTCGTCCTTGCCCTCCTTGTGCCTACCACCCTTTTCCACATGTGGGCCCCAAGCCATATTTAAGGCCTTGGTGATTTCAGTGAAATCATAATCTTTGGACTTATTGGAGTTAAGGTAGGTAACCTTACTCCACTTAGGTACGATGACTAGGAGAATCCAATGTCACCTGCGCAGTGGTTATGTAGCGTTAGTACTAAGAACCTTAACTTCAAAAATAGTATACACGAAGGGTATTGGCTTCTTACTCTTGGTTGTGTGCGCACATGATATACTCCTTGTCTTGATGGGCCCATAAACACCGGTTGACATAGTCAACCACCTCAGTGAAGCTCTGTTGTAAATTAACCTCGTTCACCATGGATGGATCAAGGAACCCAACCTGATTACCAAGGCGACGACTCTCGATCCAACACAACCTTAAAACATTTACGTATTAGAACTAAGTTAATTAGGAGATATAGTCCAATCATACCACAAGTATAGAAGGTATGCACTTACAAGGTGTAGCATTTTAGAAGACCAGTGTCAAACTTTCAGATCCTGAAAAGGTCGAAGAGGTCATCAAAGCCTATAGTTATATAGGCAGGCGACGATAGGAACGGTTGGTGGTCGTGATGTCCAACTATGGATGACTCCCTCATTTTCCGCTTGGCATTGCTTAGCTCCATATATTGCTTATGTAGCTCTCGGCAAGCAATACCCATCACGGCTAACACATTGTCCTCCACCAATGACATGCCTAGCTCAAATTGGGCTGGCGCCCTCACGACCTTCCCCGCTTTGCTCAGCGGCATCGACGTCGCAGCCTTGCCCCTTTTTGGCTCCGGCGCCAACTCCCCGACCTTCCCCTTGCCGCGTTCACGCTTCTGGCCTTTGACAAGTGGTGGGGAGCTATCGGCCTTTCTTGTGGTCTTTATTGGAGCCAAGCTTTGAGCTATATCTGCCAAGTCCATATCAGCTCCACCAGGAGAATGAGGTACTGACAATGCCGGTCCACGGGGAGCCTCAATTGATAGCTTACACTTGGGAGGTGTAAGCTCCGTCGGTCGACTTGGACGAGGAGTCATCTTCACAACTATGTTGTCACGACCGGAAATAACCCAATGGGCGTTCCTTACGTAAGTGTATTATTCCTTGTCCCAGGAGGCAAGGTACACCAAAAGTTGATACAATACAGAGTTTAACAAGCGGAAGCGTAAATAGTTAATTTATTACATGGGCGGCGAAGGCCCAGCACACATGAAGACAAACGAAAAACAGCGGAAGACTAGGGCGACGACCACAGGCGCTTGACGGCAGGCACGAGCTAGACACCAAAGCCTTCATCTTCCAGGAACTCCTCTTCTGGGTTTGGAAAAATTGAGCAAGACTGAGTACAACCACCGTACTCAACAAGACACACCCACGAGTGCAGAATAAATGCAAAGGAGTACAAGAGAGTTATAATACAGGGGGTTAGGGTTTGCAGTAAACAGCATTAAAAGACACTTAGTTGCTCAAAGCTACCTTGTAAACACGATCCTAGAGCTATACAATATTATTAATCAAGGCCGTGGACCCACACGAACCTGCCTTAACCCGAGGCCTACGATGATTCAGACCGAACTGGCATCCCAACCCTGGGTCCCAGCTCGTCCCAAGCCAACCCAGGCCAACCATTCCACATTTTAGTTGTTAAGCAGGTTTTAAGAATTTAAAACACTAACTTGGGTACATTGCTAGGCTTGCCCATAACCGAGGGCGCGGCTATTCGAATAGGTTATACTCTGATCAGAGGTGTACATCTTTACCCACAAGACACATCTTCCTCACGGGTAACCACGTGCCACATACCACCACGGCATACAGACGAAAGACATGACATAGTTCCCAACCCATCCTAGCCATAGACAAGAGTACCGACCCAGCCCCACCTATGGCCGGAACCTCCGGGACAGGCAGGCAGGATTGAGCCCCTAGCAGCAGGACACCAGCCCTGTGCCATGACATCTCGACTATCGGGCCGCAGCTCGTGTAGCCTTCATTTTTCCTAGATATGTCCATCGACCCCCGACTTCGTCCATCTCCATCCGTGTACTTTTGTTTATAACCAGAGTGAGCCACAAACTAAGCCTTACCCACTAGACATGTGGAAGTACGGTAGTGCTTTGCAACAGAGGCCCGAATACCGGTCCTTATATGGCCGAGGTGCTACTATCAAAACCATGCACCCCGAGCCCAGCCTAAAACCATTTTGAGGGTTTTGAATAGAGGGGAAGGTGTGCATCCAATTCCACAATAATCCAACCATTCCATAATGTCCAAGTGATATGAATATTCCCAAAGTCTAGAGTTATAAAACCACATAATGTTGCCTAATTAAACAGCGAAGCATCTACCTAAATTCATACTAGTGGTACCATGAATAGAGTACCCACTAGTTGGGGTTTTGTTTATTCTGGGGTGAACAAGGTAATAATAACAATAACAATAATAATAAGGTCATAACAAAGGTAAATAGGCATGGCTAAATAAAACAGTGATAACACGGGAATTTAAGTAAAGCGATAATGCAATAATTTAAATCAAAATAATTTTATAAATGGGGATTCAATATGCTCAAGGATGATGTGACTTGCCTTGCTCGCTTTCCCAAACGTCGGCTTCAACCTCCACGTAGAGCAGATCTTCCGAAGCTGCAGCGTCTACACGACCAACGGAAAGGAAAAAGGCTTTTACTCTAATAAACTCCGTATAACAAGCAGGAACAAAGCTCAAAAATGGGTTTTTGACTTCTTAGGGAAAAATTAGAGACTTGAACGCTCCAATTCCGAGTTCAAATGGCCAAGTTATGGCCATTTGAAGTTTATATGCTCTTTAAGTGAATATTTGCGAATTTCTTCATTTAAATTTTAATTTAAAAAGGATTTATTGCGTCAGCCGAGGGGAGGGGGCGCGTGGACCGGGTCCACGGGAGTGGGACCCACGCGGCAACCTCACAGTCCTCGGTGGACCGGGCGCACCCGGGCTCACACCGGCCGGCGCCATGGGCCCCACGCGTCAGCCGCACCCGAGGGCACCGGCGGCTGACGGCCGGGCCCCACGCGGCGGCCGCGTGGCGCGCCCGGAGTCGGCCACGTCGGCACGACCGGCGGGAGGCGGCGCCCGCACCCCTATGGTTGCCGGCGGCGGCCATAGGCACGGCGGAGCGGCGGCCAAGAGAGGGGAAGGGGAAGGGAGAGGAGGCGGCGGTCCACGACTTACCCTGGGTCAACGGCGACGACGAGGGAGGCGGCTGGAGCGGAGGGAGGCAGTGGCGCGGCTCGGGTGGACGGGGACGACGGCGCTCCGGCGGTCGGCGAGCTCGGCGGGGTGGTGGACGGGGTCGGCGGCGGTGCGGCAAAGCCGGAGAAGGCGATGCCGAGGCGGGAGACGGTCCCGGCGAGCGGAGAGGGCCGGCCGGAGGTCGTCGGCGACGGAGGAGAGAGAGGGCGACGGCGCGAGCTCGAATCCGGTGGGGGGAAGGTGCGGCAAGTGGCGGAAACGGCTGAGGGAGGTGCGGGGAGGGTTTAAATAGGTTTGGGAGGGAGAGAGGGCGGCCGGCGGGGAAGGAAACCGGCGCGGGAGGTCCGGCCGCCATCAATGGCGTCGGCGAGATTTGCGGGAGCAAATCCGGCCGTTTGAATGCGAGAGAGAGTGAAAAATGGGGGGAAAGGGGGAGGGGATCACGGTTAATAATTCCCCCCACTTAATTGCATGCGGGGACGGCGGGATGCGGCGGATTCGGCGGCGGCGGCGGCGCTTGGCGCGGGCGGGGCGGCGGGAGCGGTGGGTGGACGGGGATGACGGGTGGGCCCCACCCGTCAGCGAGGGTGGCGGGCGTGCCCGCCCGTCAGCGGCGCGTGCGCCCGGAGAGGCCGAGTGGGCCGCGGGGGAGAGGAGAGAGAGAGGAAGGGAGATGGGCCGAACCGGCCCATCAGAGGGGAGAGGGGTTTTTAAGATTTTTCTTTTTATAAAACCTTTTCAACTTTGTTTATTTCTTAATAATTATTATTTGTGCTCTGAAAATTCCACTAAAATTTATTTACACATTTTAGGTTTTTAGGAAATATACAAAAATCCTCCAAGCCTTATTTGACTTTTAACTTTGCACATTTTAATTTTTGGAAGCTTTCACAAGGATTTTAATTATTCTAGGCATAATTTGAAAGGTTATATTTTAGGGTCGTTTTGGGACGTGACAAACCTACCCCCCTTAAACGGAATCTCGACCCCGAGATTCGGAAGAACTGGCGAAGAGATCGGGATGGGCTGCCTTCAGCTCGTCTTCACGTTCCCAAGTAGCTTCTTCCTCGGCGTGGTTGCTCCATTGGACCTTGCAAAAACGGATTACCCGGTTCCTGGTCTTGCACTCCATGATGTCCAGTATCTTCACCGGCTTCTCTACATAGGTCAAGACTTCACGAACTTCAATTTGCTCTGAATCGGCCTGCTCGGACGGCACTCGAAGACATTTCTTGAGTTGTGACACATCGAACACATCATGCACATTGCCCAAGGATGCGGGCAGCTCCAACTGGTAAGCTACTTCTCCGCGTCGAGCAATGATGCAGAAAGGCCCCACAAACCTAGGTGCGAGCTTCCCTTTTGTCTGAAACCTGTGTACACCCCGCAACGGCGTGACCCGAAGGTACACAAAATCGTCCACTGCGAATTCCAGGTTACGGCGTCGGTTATCTGCATTACTCTTCTGTCGGGACTGTGCCACCTTTAGATTATCCCGAATGGTTCTGACTTTGGCTTCAGCTTCTCTCAGGATATCAGTCCTGAACACTTGGCTTTCCCCAACTTGGTCCCACAATAGTGGTGTTCGGCATTTGCGGCCATACAACGCTTCATAGGGTGCCATTTGTATGCTGGCTTGGTAGCTGTTATTGTAGGAGAACTCGGCATAGAGGAGACTCTTATCCCAGGTCTTCCCAAAATCTAGAACACAGGCGCGGAGCATGTCTTCTAGGACCTGATTCAGATGCTCGGTCTGTCCATCGGTTTGCGGGTGATACACGGTGCTGAAATTTAATCGGGTACTCAACTCTTCTTGGAGCTTCTTCCAGAAGTGAGAGGTGAATTGGCTTCCCCTATCAGATACAATTTTCTTGGGAACGCCATGGAGACTCACGATCCTAGCGAAGTAGAGTTTAGCTAATTTGTTCCCTCCATAGGTGGTCTTCACAGGAATAAACCGAGCTACCTTGGTTAGTTGATCCACGACTACCCATGTAGAATCATATCCACCTTTGGTTTTTGGAAGCCCGGTGATGAAATCCATCCCAATTTCATCCCATTTCCATTCTGGTACTTGGAGAGGTTGGAGAAGTCCGGCCGGTCGTTGGTGCTCTGCTTTGACACGCTAGCACACATCACAAAGGGCCACGAACTCTGCAATTTCCCGCTTCATACTAACCCACCAGTATTTCTCTTTCAAGTCTAAGTACATCTTCGTGCTGCCAGGGTGGATGGAATAAGGACTTTCGTGAGCTTCCTGAACTATCAACTGTTTAAGTTCCTTGTCGTCCGAAACACATACACGATTTCCATTAACCAGCGGCTTTACCCTGTTTCATATTCTTGAGGATCCCATGCATATTTGGATCATTTTTCTGAGCCTCGCGGATTTGATCGAGCAAGGTAGGCTTGGCTTCCAGCGTAGCCAAGAATCTATGGCTAACGATGCTTAGGTTCAGGGCTTCCAATTGTTGATTAAGCTCCGGTGGAATGCCACGGACGCCAAGAGTATTGCAATGGCTTTTTCGACTTAGCGCGTCGGCGACCATGTTGGCCTTACCAGGGTGATAGTGGATTCCCACATCATAATCCTTGATGAGCTCTAACCATCTTCTCTGCCGAAGATTCAGATCCGACTGAGTGAAGATGTATTTCAAACTCTTATGATCGGTATATATTTCGCAGCGATTTCCAATGAGATAATGCCGCCAGATTTTTAGAGCATGAACCACAGCGGCCAACTCCAAATCATGGGTAGGGTAGTTACCTTCATGGGGCCGTAGCTGGCGTGAGGCATAGGCTACCACGTGACCTTCCTGCATTAATACGCACCCCAATCCTTGGCGCGAAGCATCATAGTACACCAAGAAGTCCTTGCGAGTATCCGGTAAGATTAACATTGGCGAGGTAACCAGCTTTTCTTTGAGAGTTTGGAATGCTTTCTCACACTGTGGACTCCACACAAATTTTTCTTCCTTCTTCAGCAGCTGCGTCATGGGTCTGGCAATTTTGGAGAAATTCTTGATGAATCTTCGGTAGTATCCTGCCAAACCCAAAAAGCTACGAACCCGAGTAACTGTCTTGGGTTGCTTCCAATCAGTGACAGCGATCACCATTTCGGGATACACAGCAACTCCTTTAGCAGATATCACGTGCCCTAAGAATTTGACTTCGGACAACCATAACTCACAGTTGCTGAGCTTGGCATACAATTGGTGCTCCCAGAGCTTTCCCAACACTAAACGGAGGTGCTGCTGATGGTCTTCCTCTGACCGTGAGTACACCAGTATGTCGTCAATAAAGACCACAACAAACTTATCCAGGTATTCCATGAACACTTTGTTCATTAAGTTCATGAAGAAGGCAGGAGCATTGGTCAGACCGAATGACATCACCGTGAATTCATATAGTCCGTATCGCGTGGTGAATGCGGTCTTCGGGATATCTTCTTCACGTATGCGTAACTGGTGATATCTGGAACGAAGATCAATCTTGGAGAATACAGTGGCACCTTTAAGCTGATCGAACAGATCATCGATCCGGGGAAGAGGGTACTTGTTTTTTATAGTAACTTCATTGAGGGCTCTGTAGTCAACGCACATCCTCTTTGTCTTGTCTTTCTTCTCCACAAAAATCACGGGAGCACCCCAGGGGGAAGTGCTCGGCCGGATATACCCCTTCTCCTTCAACTCTTCCAACTGCTTCTTGACTTCGGCCAATTCATTTGCTGCCATACGGTTGGGTCGCTTGTATAGAGGAGTGGTTCCTGGAGCAAGATCTATCCGGAACTCAATCTCTCGCTTGGGCGGCATACCGGGTAGCTCTTCCAGAAACACATCTCCGAACTCACTGACGATGGGTATTTCTCGCAATCCTAGCTGATGAAGTACTAAACTGCCGGTGGAAGTTGGGGGTGCAAAGAAAACAATCGGTTGATCAGGCCCCCGATACAGAGTGACAGTGCGCCTTGCGCAATTCACTACTCCTTGGAATTGAGCCAACCAATTAATCCCGAGGATCACATCCAAGTTCTTGGTGTCCAGAAGAATCAGATCCGAGGGGAAAGGAATTCCCTGGATTTCTATAGGAACGGCAGGGCTATAATACTTTGTGGTCATAACCCCTCCAGGGGTGGTGATGAGCAAAGGGTTCCTAAGCCTTTCTACCCCCAGCTGATTTCTCCCTACGAATGGCACAGATACAAACGAGTGGGAAGCTCCAGAGTCAAACAAAATGGTAGCAGGGATGGAATGAATGAGGAACGTACCAACGATGACGTCTGGAGTTGTCAGCACATCCTCGGCAGTCACGTGGTTCACACGACCCCGAGTGACATCCTTACCACCGTTGTTGGGGCGGGGAGGCGCTTGGCCTTGCTGGCGCCTCGGCTTCGGGCATTTATCCGCAAAGTGCCCGGGCTCGAAGCAGTTGAAGCACATACGCTGTTGACCTTGAGCATCCCTGCGGCCTTGTCCAGGCTGCACGGCCGGTGCAGGAGGGCCGGGTGCACGGGTCCCTTGCTGATTCTGCTGCTGCTGCGGCTGTGGGACGCGCACCACGAATTGAGGTCGTGGCACTGAGCGTGGTTGCTGCTGCTGCTGCTGCTACGAGGAGGATCCCACTAGATAGGGATTGGTGTAGCGGATCCTTTGGTTAGCCCCCTGTTGGTTGCGGAAATTCGCCAACCGACGCTTGTGCGGGCTTCCAGGCGGATGCTTTTGTCCACCAGGCGCTCGAAATCAGGATAATCCCCGGAGACCAGACGCACAGACAGCTTAGGGTCCATTCCTGCCAGGAACTTCTCCTGCTTCTCCTCATCTTCACGAACATCCTCTGGGGCGTACCGGGCCAAGTTATTGAACTCGTCCAAATACTCCATCACGGAGCGGTTGCCTTGCTTCAACTCCCGAAATTCCCTCTTCTTAAGGGCCATGACTCCGGAGGGCACATGGGTCCTCCGGAAGGCTGTCCCTCTGGCTGCGTAGCCTGGAAGTGGTCCCACCATAGAGATAAGGGCCCCTGCAGTTGGTGGGTGGCGAAGATGACTTTCTCCTCATCATTGCACTGTACGGTGTCCAACTTTTTCCCCACGGCATACAACAAATCCAAAGCATCAATGGGGTTATTGGAGCTAGAGAAGGTAGGCGGGCGGATGCGGAGGTGGGGGTGGGCTGCCATGGTTGTTTGGGTTGCTGCCTTCGGGATGACTACCTTCGCCGGTAACAGCGCTTCTCCTGGTTGTCACCATCTAAAGATCCCACACAGAACCAGCAAACAGAGAGAGCTGACTATTAAAACTAACCACCCACGACTACCATAATTCTTGAATTTATTTCTGCTATTAAATTGGTTCATTAAGGTTCAAGTTGCTTATGCAAATAAAATAAAGACAGGCTCCGACACAGTTATACCACACACCGCTATTACCATGCCCCACACGACTCAAGCAGGAAAACAAACGAGAAGAACAGACGCGCGAGCCTACTAGCTGCTCGTCTACTTCTGCGACGGGCCAGGGCGGAAGGTGAGCAACAGCACATCCTCCGTGCTGCCAACGCCAGAGGCTCCCTCCTCCTGAGGAACCGAGGGCACAGGCTCGGCGCAAGGGGTCTCCACGAAGCAGGTCCACGCCAAGGACTGACGAACAAGCTCAGGCCTGGAGATACTCTTGCGGGCGGTGATCTTCAGGCTGCGGCAAACGCGGCGGCGCTTGGGGCGGCAGACCTCTCCCTGAGCAATCTTGAGCTGACACAGCTGCGCCTCCACCGCGTCCAAGTCCTTCTTCAGCTGCAAATTCTCCTAACGCAGCTCCAGGATCTTCATGTTGTTCTCGACCAACCCACGGCGCACCATATGATGGAAGTCGATACGGGCCGCGTCGTACGCCTCCACCATGCGCCCCAGGTGCATGATGGTAACGTCATCCTCCGAGCTAGCATCCCTGAAGGTGGCATAGTCGCGGGCTCTTCCTCGATGAGGGTGGTAGCGGTAGGGCGAGTGCTGCAACTCGTCCGGATAGCGCTGGTGAAGAGTGCCGATGGCGAGGAGCGTGGCGTTCTGGCAAGCGGCGGGGAAAGAATCTCCACCCGCGGTGACTGCCAACGAAATCCTCTCGGGAGAGCCGGTGAGGATCACCGCAGTGACCTCCCAAGCGGCGCGGGGCTCTGCATCGTCACCATCCTGCTCCAGAAGCTTCCTGCCCTGGTAATCCACTCCATGCGGATACCCCAGGACAACGCACATGCCCCGCAGCTCCAAAACAAAGCCAGTCAGATCTAGGCCACAACGGTTGATGCTGCCGGCCATCTACAAACAAAGGCAAAAGAGAAAAACATTTTAAAGATCAGCTTTTGACGATAAATGAAGCAGCAGGACAAAGAGAGACTAGAGGATTTTCACAAATAAGAAAGGATTTTTATTTCGAAAATATTGCTAAGGCTTGGGATCTAAGGCTCGTCCTAGGGTCAAGGAGGCTCTGATACCAACTTGTCACGACCGGAAATAACCCAACGGGCGTTCCTTACGTGCGTGTATTATTCCTTGTCCCAGGAGGCAAGGTATACCAAAAGTTGATACAATACAGAGTTTAACAAGCGGAAGCGTAAATAGTTAATTTATTACATGGGCGGCGAAGGCCCAGCACACATGAAGACAAACGAAAAACAGCGGAAGACTAGGGCGACGACCACAGGCGCTTGACGGCAGGCACGAGCTAGACACCAAAGCCTTCATCTTCCAGGAACTCCTCTTCTGGGTTTGGAAAAATTGAGCAAGACTGAGTACAACCACCGTACTCAACAAGACACACCCACGAGTGCAGAATAAATGCAAAGGAGTACAAGAGAGTTATAACATAGGGGGTTAGGGTTTGCAGTAAACAACATTAAAAGACACTTAGTTGCTCAAAGCTACCTTGTAAACACGATCCTAGAGCTATACAATATTATTAATCAAGGCCGTGGACCCACACGAACCTGCCTTAACCCGAGGCCTACGATGATTCAGACCGAACTGGCAACCCGACCCTCGGTCCCAGCTCGTCCCAAGCCAACCCAGGCCAACCATTCCACATTTTAGTTGTTAAGCAGGTTTTAAGAATTTAAAACACTAACTTGGGTATATTGCTAGGCTTGCCCATAACCGAGGGCGCGACTATTCGAATAGGTTATACTCTGATCAGAGGTGTACATCTTTACCCACAAGACACATCTTCCTCACGTGTAACCACGTGCCACATACCACCACGGCATACGGACGAAAGACGTGACATAGTTCCCAACCCATCCTAGCTATAGACAAGAGTACCGACCCAGCCCCACCTACGGCCGGAACCTCCGGGACAGGTAGGTAGGACCGAGCCCCTTGCAGTAGGACACCAGCCCTGTGCCATGACATCTCGACTACCGGGCCGCAGCTCGTGTAGCCTTCATTTGTCCTGGAGATGTCCATCGACCCCCGACTTCGTCCATCTCCATCCGTGTACTTTTGTTTATAACCAGAGTGAGCCACAAACTAAGCCTTACCCACTAGACATGTGGAAGTACGGTAGTGCTTTGCAACAGAGGCCCGAAGACCGGTCCTTATATGGCCGAGGTGCTACTATCAAAACCATGCACCCCGAGCCCAGCCTAAAACCATTTTGAGGGTTTTGAATAGACGGGAAGGTGTGCATCAAATTCCACAATAATCCAACCATTCCATAATGTCCAAGTGATATGAATATTCCCAAAGTCTAGAGTTATAAAACCACCTAATGTTGCCTAATTAAACAGCGAAGCATCTACCTAAATTTATACTAGTGGTACCATGAATAGAGTACCCATTAGTTGGGGTTTTGTTTATTCTAGGGTGAACAAGGTAATAATAATAATAACAATAATAATAAGGTCACAACAAAGGTAAATAGGCATGGATAAATAAAATGTGATAACGCGGGAATTTAAGTAAAGCGATAATGCAATAATTTAAATCAAAATAATTTTATAAACGGGTATTCAATATGCTCAAGGATGATGTGACTTGCCTTGCTTGCTTTCCCAAACGTTGGCTTCAACCTCCACGTAGAGCGGATCTTCCGAAGCTGCAGCGTCTACACGACCAACGGAAAGGAAAAAGGCTTTTACTCTAATAAACTCCATATAACAAGTAGGAACAAAGCATAAAAATGGGTTCTTTACTTCTTAAGGAAAAATTAGAGACTTGAACGGTCCAATTCCGAGTTCAAATGGCCAAGTTATGGCCATTTGAAATTTATATGCTCTTTAAGTGAATATTTGCGAATTTCTTCATTTAAATTTTAATTTAAAAAGGATTTATTGCGTCAGCCAAGCGGACCGGGTCAACGGGAGTGGGATCCACGCGGCAGCCTCACGGTCCTCGGTGGACCGGGCGCACCCGGGCTCACACCGGCTGGCGCCGTGGGCCCCACGCGTCAGCCGCACCCGAGGGCACGGGCGGCTGACGGTCGGGCCCCATGCGACGGCCGCACGGCGCGCTCGGAGGCGGCCACGTCGGCACGGTCTGCGGGAGGCGGCGTCCGCGCCCCTATGGTCGCTGGCGGCGGCCATAGGCACGGCGGAGCGGCGGCCAAGAGAGGGGAAGGGGAAGGGAGAGGAGGCGGCGGTCCACGACTCACCCCGGGTCAACGGCGACGATGAGGGAGGCGGCCGAAGCGGAGGAAGGCGGTGGCGCGGCTCGGGTTGACGGGGACGACGGCGCTCCGGCGGTCAGCGAGCTCGGCGAGGTGGTGGACGTGGTCGGCGGCGGTGCGGCGAAGCCGGAGATGGCGACGCCGAGGCGGGAGACAGTCCCGGCGAGCGGAGAGGGCCGGCCGGAGGTCGTCGGCGACGGAGGAGAGAGAGGGCGACGGCACGAGCTCGAATCCGGCGGGGAGAAGGTGCGGCAAGTGGCGGAAACGGCCGAGGGAGGTGCAGGGAGGGTTTAAATAGGGTTGGGAGGGAGAGAGGGCAGCCGGCGGGGAAGGAAACCGGCGCGGGAGGTCCGGCCGCCATCAATGGCGCCGGCGAGATTTGCGGGAGCAAATCCGGCCGTTTGAATGCGAGAGAGAGAGGGAAAAATGTTGGGAAAGGGGGAGGGGATCACGGGGAATAATTACCCCCACTTAATTGCACGCGGGGACGGCGGGATGCGGCGGATTCGGCGGTGGCGGCGGCGGCGGCGCTTGGCGTGGGCGGGGCGGCGGGATTGGCGGGAGGACGGGTATGACGGGTGGGCCCCACCCGTTAGCGAGGGTGGCGGGCGGGCCCGCCCGTCAGCGGCGCGCGCGCCCGGAGAGGCCGAGTGGGCTGCGGGGGAGATGAGAGAGAGAGGAAGGGAGATGGGCCGAACCGGCCCATCAGAGCGGAGAGGGGTTTTTAAGGTTTTTCTTTTTATAAAACCTTTTCAACTTTATTTATTTCTTAATAATTATTATTTGTGCTCTGAAAATTCCACTAAAATTTATTTACATATTTTAGGCTTTTAGGAAATATACAAAAATCCTCCAAGCCTTATTTGACTTTTAACTTTGCACATTTTAATTTTTGGAGGCTTTCACAAGGATTTTAATTATTCTAGGCATAATTTTAAAGGATATGTTTTAGGGTCGTTTTGGGACGTGACATATGTCTTCATTGGGCCATTGTATGAACGTCTTGCGCGCATCGCCCAAAGTCATGATTTCATCATTGGGGGGCACGGGCAGCGGATAGCCTGACCAGGTGTCCTTTACTGTATCGATGGACACCTTGGCATACCCAGCTAGCAGGTCTGCGCCGTGGACCTTGTCTGTAACCGAGGGCTTGAAAGCCATGCCCTCAGCGACTTCGGGAGCGAAAGTTGGGTGGACCCTCACCAGTAGGACACACTGTGCTACGCCCTGCATATGTGAAAGTCTGAATTTAATATTGGAACGTGTAAAGGTTTTTTTATTAGATATGGATTGGATAACATCAATTACCTCTATGTGGTCCACTGCAGCTAGTGGTGCGACCGGGAGACCAGGGGCCAGCACCTCTGTGGATGCACAACTACTCCTATGCTGTGACGGACTCGCGTCGTGTTGTGCACGAGGAGTTGGATGCACAGCAGGTGTTGTGCCTCGGGGTATATTCATGTCGGCTAGGACCTTGTTAATCCTTTCTTCCACCCTAGCGTTCATGCAAGCTTCTAGTTCTTGGATGACCTCAACCTTAAGTTCGGCCGTCAAACGAGCGTCCCTCTCTTCCTTGGAGACTTTCCGTTTCCTGTATTTGGAGCTGTACTACGGGAGTCCATGCTTCCAGGGCACATCGCTACCAATTCCCCTAGTCCGGCCAGGATGTTCTTTGGTTCCGAGCGCCTTTGTGAGGATGTCATCTTCGCGCCTCTTCGGCGCGGACTCAACCTCGCTTTGTGAAGGTTGTTCAGCAACCAAGCCCAACTAGAAAAAAAGGAGTCGTTTATATAAACTTCTACTTTATACGAATGGAAATTAGTTAGATTAAGTAGTGAACTCACCAGTTCCTGATAGACGACGGCATCACTTTTGTTCTCAAATGTGACAAAGCTGTCCGGGTTGACCTTACCCCTTGCCCGCACCCAGTTGCGAGCTCTTTGTTCAGGGATGTCTGAAAACGGGGCAGGGACATTCGCTGCTGCAGCGGCTGCATCTTCTTGGGCCCATATTGCCTCTTTGCCGATGTACCCTGCGGTGCCCAGCCGATGTGGGTTCTCATTCCGCTGTTGCAGTTGGCGATGTGCCTCGCTTGATTCCCTAAACTCTTGGGTGTTCTTCTGAGAGCAGAATTCCTCCCACACCGCCTTGGTTATTTGAGGGTATTCATCGAACGGCGTATGATTGCCGGGCGGGTTGACAAACTCGGTGAAGAGCTTCGACTTCCAATTCTTCCAAGCTTTACCCATCTTATGGAATGCCTTCCGCTTGAGCCTATCCTTTGCTTCAGCCGGAAATGTGAACCATTTCTCCATTGTCGTCCAAGCTCGCTCTTTCTCGGCTTCTGTGACCTTGCCGATATCTTTATGGAGGATCCCGAAGTTCTCACGTGCCGCCAGCCCGCAACAGTTAGACCATCTTCCAATGACAGTGCTAGGCGCCGTGGGCCTACCACTAGCGTCAACCTCTCTTATAACTTGCACTGTGGTCGGCCATATATTTTGTGACCGGGGATTTCTACTCGACCTACTTGCACTTGTCCCGCCCGACATCAATGTATGTTGTTCCTGCGGCAATTCTGCAGCACAAATAGAAGGCAACATTTGCTAAGGGGTGCTAGCTAAAATTTATGTGGTCATGTGGAGAAAATTTGTCCTATAAATTACCATGAATTTCGGGTTGTTCGACCGCCGTTGTCGAGGGATGATCTTCGGCAACTGTCTCCGTGGCTGGGTTTGCTTCTTCCTGGATCCTCGCAGGTGTTGGGGAGGGCGGGTTTGCGCCGGGCGTTGTCATGGTCTAATTTTCGCGAAAAAGCTTATAAATTTCCTACCATTATACTAAATAGCATTAGATCCAATGTAATACGGGGTATACTCTGAAAGATATGGCCTCAGTTTTGCTCAGAAATATGCATCAATCCAGAAAAAAGAGCAAGTGCAGAAAATATGTTCTTATGCATAAAAAAAGAACAAGTGTAGATACTCTGTTCTTATCCATAAAGAACAAGTGTAGAGGTATATAACCACTGAATCAATCATGCAAATTTAAAAAACAGCAGCAGCAAGGGTACATATAGAATGTTATTGACATAAAACAGCAGCAGCAGGAGTATTTATGCCACAGGGGCAGCAACAGCTGGGGGAAATTCACATAAAACAGTAGGGTGAACAAGTAGTCCACAGGTGCAGCAACAACAGGAAAAGGGAAACTAAAACAACATGTCTAGATAGTCTCCTCTTATCAATCCAGAAAAAAGAAGAATAGATAAAAAAATGAACAAGTGTAGATAATCTGTTCTTATTGAGCAATTCATCACTGGCCATTTAACAAGGAACACATTGGGCAGCAGCAGCAGGGGCAAAGATACTCCACAGGGGCAGCAACAACAGGGGCAAATTAACTACAACAACATATCTAGATAGTCTCTTCATATCAATCCAGAAAAAAGAACAAGTATAGTTAAAAAAATGAACAAGTGTAGATAATCTGTTCTTATTGAGTAATTCATCACTGGCCATTTAACAAGGAACACAGCAGCAGCAGTAGCAATTGTAGATTAAAAAAAATGAACAACAATCATGTATATAAACAGCAATTCATCCATTCAATTCAAGCAAGTGTAGATAATAAAACAGCCCACAATCATTTATATGGCAGCAGCAGCAAGGGTATATAAATCATGTATATAAACAACAATTCATGCAATTCACCTATTCATAGACAACAAGGGTATATAAATCAACAAGTGTAGATAATCTGTGGCCAATCTATCAATTCTTTCATTTGAGCTAAATTTCAAACCCTAAACCTAATAAAGTTCCTTAATTATCAAAGAATGACAGAAAACAAAATGCATGGAGAATTTTGGTGTCTAGGTCAGTTCCATCCATGGACTACACTGACCAATCCACCAAAATTCCCCATGCATTTTGTATTCTGTGATGGTTTGATAATCTCAGAACTACATTAAATCTGCGACCAATCTATCAATCCATCCTATTTCTAGCTAGCTACCCTACCTAGTTAGAAACACTGTTGCCAATCTATCAATCCATTCTTTTTCAGCTAAATGTAAACATTATCCCCAAAATTCAATAGTTCTAGCAAAAGGGAACAAAACAACATATAAAGCAGTATACACTCCATGAATGGTTACATGTCAAAATGGCACTTAAATCCCCAAAATTCATCGTTCATCTAAAGTTCATCATTCATTCATCCATTCCATTGCATCATTTATTCATCCATCCACTGCACCATTCCATTCAGAGGCATCAGAGAGAGAGGGGTACCTGGAGAGGAGATGACGAGCAGAGGAGGCGGCGCACGGCGACGACGAGTCCCGGCCAGCGCACGGCGACGACGAGTCCCGGCCAGCGCACGTCGCACGGCTTCTCGGCACGGCGGCGCGGCGGCGGCTTCTTGGCACGGCGGCGCTGAGGAGGACAAGAGGGGGTTAATCGGCGACCAATAGTAAACGAGGGGAGGCGGGGGAGTGGGCTCACCGTGGAGGTCCCGGTCGAGAGGAGGAGGCGGTGGAGAGGAGATCCAGGTGGCGGCGACGACGGTCCTGGCGTGGTGACTAAGAGATGGACGGCGGCGGTCGAGAGAGTTAGTGAGGCGGCGGCGGTGGAAAGGGCGGCGGCGAGGAGGGCGGTGGAGAGGGCGGTGTAGAGGGCGGAGATGGCGGCAGATAGGGCGGCGGTGGAGAGGTCAAGGCGGTGGTGGAGAGGGCGGCGTAGAGGGCGGAGATGGCGGCAGAGAGGGCGGTGGAGAGGGCGGAGAGGGCGGCGGATTTGGCGGCGGCGAGGGCGGCGGTGGAGAGGTCGTGGCAGCGGTGGAGAGGAGGGCGTAGAGGGCGGCGGTCGAGAGAGGCGAGGCGGCGGTCGAGAGAGTGAGTGAGTGAGAGTGGGTGACTGGGTGCCAGATCTGGATCGATCTAGAAGATGTCCAACCCTAGGTCAACAAGTAGTCAAACTCACCTGTGACGGGCTCTAACTGTTGAGCCGTCACAGGTGAGGCTACCTGTGACGGGCCCAACACTCTGGCCCGTCACAGGTGATATCAACTGTGACGGCCCCACAGTTAGAGCCCATCACAGGTGGTATCCCCTCACCTGTGACGGGCCAGAAAAGAAAGCCGTCACAGGTGGCGGCCTATCACCTCTGACGGCTTATAAGGCCTCGGCCCATCACAGGTGAGGGGATACCAGTGACGGGTTGGAAGCAAAACTCGTCACTGACTCACCTGTGACGGGTTTTCCTTTCGGCCCGTCACAGGTGAGGGGATACCTGTAACGGGCCGCGGCCGGATGCCTTACCGATGACGGCATCGCGTATGACCCATCAAAGGTGATGGTCACCAATGACCAAATCGTTTGCCCGTCAGAGGTATCCAGTCAGAGGTGTGAGGATCTGGCGTAGTGGTTTTAAATCTCCAACTATATATAGTTGCCGCTATCTTCGGCTATTGCTCTTTAAAAAGAGTTCTTAGCTATTTTCTCTCGTATACAATTAACCGCTATAGGTCCGTTTAGCTCGATATAGCTTTCGCTATAGCTGTTTGAGAAAGCTAACCCTAAATGTCTTAGCCCGTTATATTACGTCGTTTTCACCTACACATAAATATTCATAATAAAATTTCACTCACAATATATAACAAGGTGCCCGCGTATATGCGCGGGCTATCTTTCTATTTAGAAACTAATACTAACAATCCCGTTAAGGTAAACCCAAGGCTAGTTGTTAGAACGACATCTGGGTCCTGATTTTTTATAGAAGCTACTTAAAACCCACATTAAACTCCATGTCAGAGCCACGTGGGCCTCGTACCACTATTGTAGTCAAGCTTGACCTGGTCAGCTTCGACCATGGACCCACCTGTCAGCAACCAAAACATTCTTCTTACAAAATTAAATCAGGAAAATGTACACAAATCATTCATGGGAATTTGGGCTGCCTCAATTAGTCCGGTCAGTTCGATTTGCATAATACGATGACCGAACTCACCGTGCCGATGTCGGTCTTTCCAATCCTCTAACCAAACTAATGACCGAACACTGTGTCTTTTGGCTTTTGGGATTCTCGGTCCTTTTATCTCTTCGAGTGCGGTATTCAGCCTGTGTTTAGATCCAAAGTTTGGATCCATACTTTTTTATTACATCAATCTGTCATACACACATAACTTTTCAGTCATATCATCTTCAATTTTAACCAAAATCCAAACTTGGGATCCAACTAAACACTGCCTCAGTTTTTACGCCAACCCCTAGCCGATCAAGCTACCAAACTGCATTGGGGTTGACAGATGTTTGTCGTGAACGTCGAGGGAGCTGCTACACCATCTTGTCTGTACGTCGAGGGAACCAGTTGACATGGGATTTGGATCTTCTGTGTGTGTCAAGGTTACCGGTGTACTAGGTATTTGAGGATATTGACTGTAACTACAAGATAATTGACTATCGTCATCAATTTATTACAATAAAAAATAATTCATGGTAATATATTATACTATCGCAGTTATAATTTTTTTAAAATAACTATACTTTCTTGCAACGATTTACGATCGTTGTTTTATTAAGTATTTTTGTTACAATAGGAAATGAGCTATCGCCATAAAAAACATTACTATTTCAAAAAACATGTTCTATCGCCACAAATTTAATTTTGTGGCAATTTGTATAGTACATGGTACTTTACTCTATTTTCTATTGCCATGATCAACAGATTTGTTATAATAAAAAATTTATCATCTCATAATTTAACTTATTATTTCAATATGCACACGGATTAGGACAAATTTTATATGGAATTTATAGCACTCAATGAGATCTACAACTTAAATTTTTCATTTGAAATCTTTTAAATACTCAAATTCATGATTAAAATCTCAGTTAGGCAGTCTCAAATGGAATTATATGTATTTTTAAACAAAATTGATACATAGGTGAGTTGGTCATGGAGAGAGCGCGCGTGAGGGAGAGATCTTGGGTTCGAATCCCAGCCATAAATGGATATCAAAAGAAAAAAGAAAATAGTTAGGTTGATAAATTAATATTGAAACATTTAATTTGGTACGTAGAACAAATGCCACACATGGAGTGGTGGCAATAGTTATTTATTGCAACGATGTGAAGTATTGCAATATATATTTTTTGCCACATACATTTTATGGCAATATCAAAATTTATTACAACTAAATAAAAATCGTTGCAATAACCTATTGTTGGCGGATGGCATGAGGTCCTTCGACCAAATCTGCCGAAACCCGTGGCGAAGACTATGGAGCAAGAACGGCGAGAGGCGAGGGGTCGTGCGAGTAAGCCAGAGGCGTCCCAGGCGAAGGGTGCAAGGCGAAGATTATCTGCCGAAGGAAGACGACTTCGCCATGGAAAGTTCGCCCTCACGAGGGCCGAAGAAGCCTTTCCGGCCCATCAAGCCTAGGGGCTATAGGGCCGGCGATCGCCCGATGGCCCATCAGGGGCCCATGAGCCTCCATAACATTATGTACCCCTGTAAATGTCCCTTTCGTAAGGGCAACCATGTAAATTCCCCTGTATAACCTAAACCCTAGTAGTAAGAACCTGTAATGGGGCTATAAATAGTCCCCTGGGGCCATGTAATGGGGGGATCCGGAGTAAAAAATTCTAAAATTAACACACTTCGTTTCTTTCCAACCATTGTTGAGTAACCACGTCTTCCGACGTATGCGATTGTCGTTTCGACAACAGCTGGCGCCGACCGTGGGGACCTCCGAGCGAAACCACTGAGAGCGAATGCCACCGAAGAAGGTCGTGAAGGAGAAGGTTACAAGGCGAAAGGAAAGCGACGCCGAAGCGGACATGGCCGCCGAAGAGGAAGCAGAGCCTTCCGCGCCCGTGGCCGAAGATGGAGGAGCGCCATCTGCTTCCGCATCTGCGCCATCACTACTGCCTTCGGCCCCTGCCGCCTCTATGCAGGTGTCGAACGTGGCCAACATGGCGAAGGCGGCTGCGGCGGCAAGGGCACTCCAGACCAGGGCGGAGATTCTTTCGACAAGCCAACTGCTGGCGCCCCAAGCCGCCCCATCGCAGCTGGCAACGGCCTCAGCCGCGCTCGCTGCTGGGTAGGTCCAAGTCAACCCTGACCCCGAAGTACAAACCAAAGCCGACATGGAAGCCATGCGGCAGAACATGGCACGGCTCCAAGACATGCTTCGCCAAATGCAAGAACAACAACAAGCATACGCGGCGGCAAGGCGAACCAAGGTCACGTCGGCCCCAATCCTCAAGTATTCGATAGGATATGTCCCACCCCAAGTCCATCCGCAAGTGCCGACCTAGCACCTTCCGCCACAAGTCGTGCAAGCGCCAATGTACTTCGCCGGGTAGCCATCGCCCGCAGCAACGCATCCGGCCCCTCACATGCAAGTGCAAGCTCAGCCAGTCGCTGCCCAAGTGCACCATTAGCCACCTGGCCAAGTGCCACAAACAATGGCAGAAGGGGCTTCGGCTCTGCAGTCGCAGCTCCAAGCTTTCCTTCAGCAGCTCAACCAACCCCACAACATTTCAAGTACAACCCCATTGGCTCGCCCGGAGGGGAATACAAGTCAAGGTGTGCCTAGTTGGTCGCCGTCAAATCAGCCAGGTCTAGGGGCTTCGCCATGGAGTCAAGGACCGCAGTTTGACTTCGTCAACGCTGCTCAGGCGCCAACCGTTCGGCAGCAAGCACCAACTCCAGGCTTCGGAGCAAACCAAGCACCAATCCAAGCCGCCATGACATGGTCGCAGCCAATTTTCGACTCATCCATGGCCCAACCCCATGCACAAGCCGTGATTTCGCCCTTCGCCATGCCGTACCCACAGCAAGGTGCCGTAAACAGGGCGGGGGGCGAAAAGGGGCTACCGCTGAGTGGAGGAATCAAGACTCGTCCAATCCCAGCCCAGTTCAAATTCCCACCCGTCCCATGCTACTCAAGCGAAACTGACCCGAAGGAATTCCTCTCCATCTACGAGTCCACGATTGAAGCGGCTCATGGCGACGAAAATACCAAGGCAAAGGTAATACATCTCACTCTAGACGGCATCGCCCGTTCTTGGTATTTCAATTTGCCAGCTAATAGCATTTACTCATGGGAGCAATTGCGCGATGTCTTTGTCCTTAACTTTCGAGGCACCTATGAGGAGCCGAAGACGTAGCAACATCTACTTGGCATTTGCTAGAGACCGGGGGAGTCGATAAGGGAGTACATGCGTCGCTTCTCGGAAGCCCGATGCCAAGTTCAAGACATAACCGAGGCATCGGTCATAAACGCCGCTTCGGCTGGTCTGCTCGAGGGCGAACTCACAAGAAAAATCGCCAACAAGGAGCCACAGACACTTGAGCACCTACTTCGCATCATTGCAGTTTCGCAAGGGGCGAGGAGGATTCCAAGCGACGGCAAGCTATACAAGCTGAGTACGATAAAGCTTCCGTCGCCGCTGCTCAAGCTCAAGCACAAGTTCAAGTTGCCGAACCACCTCCCTTCGTTGTTCGCTAGCCTCAGCCGGCGATCCAAGGACAGCCGCCAAGGCAAGGCCAAGCCCCCATGACCTGGAGGAAGTTCAGAACCGACCATACAGGCAAGGCTGTGATGGCTGTCGAAGAAGTGCAAGCCCTCCGCAAGGAGTTCGACGCCCAGCAAGCAAGCAACCATCAGCAGCCGGTCTGCAAGAAGGTCCGAAAAGACCTCTACTGCGCCTTCCACGAACGCTCTTCGCACACCACGGAGCAATGCCGAAATATTAGGCAACGTGGCAACGCGCAAGATCCAAGGCCACAGCAGGGAGCAACTGTCGAAGCACCTCGTGAAGCAGTTCAGGAGCAAGCACCCCTAGCCGAACAATGCCAAGATGCACAGCGAAGGGTAATCCAAGTGATTACAAGGGCTGACCCGCCAAGCCAGTTGTCCAAACGGCAGAAGAAGATGCAGATCCGAACGGTCCACAGCATCACTTCGGCGGGTAAAGGGGCGCCGCAGTATCTGAACCAGCTAATTTCTTTTGGGCCAGAAGACGCCGAAGGAGTTATGTTCCCGCATCAAGATCCTCTTGTGATCTCAGCCGAGATAGCTGGCTTCGAAGTCCGACGAATCCTGGTCGGCAGAGGGAGTTCGGCCGATGTTATCTTCGCTGAAGCATATGTCAAGATGGGGTTGCCCACCCAAGCCCTTACCCCAGCACCAGCATCGCTTCGCGGTTTCGGCGGAAAGGCAGTTCAAGTCCTTGGCCAAGCACTTTTGCTGATAGCTTTTGGCTCGGGGGAGAACAGATGTGAAGAGAAAGTACTGTTCGACGTTGTCGACATCCCGTACAACTACAACGCCATCTTTGGCCGTGCAACCCTGAACAAGTTCGAAGCCATTTCCCACCACAATTATCTCAAGCTCAAGATGCCCGGCCCAACAGGAGTGATAGTGGTCAAGGGGCTTCAGCCTTCGGCCGCTTCAAAAGGCGATCTGGTCATAATCAATAGAGCAGTGCACAATGTTGAGGCCGAACAGCATGACCGACCGAAGCACGCGCCAAAGCCCACCCCTCACGGCAAGATAATATAGGTACAGATTGATGATGCTGACCCCACAGAGCTCGTATCACTGGGGGACGACATGGGCGAAGAAGAAGCTGGGAGCATCCTAGAGGTGCTCAAAAAGAACATTGATATCTTCGCCTGGAGCCCCGACGAAGTGGGAGGTGTTTGGACAGATCTCATCATGCATCACCTGGCAGTCAAGCCAGATGCCAAGCCAAGAAAACAGAAGTTGCGCAAGATGTCCGCCGATCGCCAAGAGGCAGCGAAAGCCGAAGTCCAAAAACTACTCAGGGCCGGGGTCATTCAAGAGATTGACCATCCGGAGTGGCTGGCGAATCCAGTGCTGGTGTGGAAGTCAAACGGCAAATGATGCATGTGTGTCGATTTCACAGACCTGAACAAAGCATGTCCGAAAGACGATTTCCCCTTGCCACGGATCGATCAGCTCATGGATTCAACAGCTGGCTGCGAACTCATGAGTTTCCTGGATGCATATTCCGGCTATCACCAGATCCACATGAACCCGCCCAACATCCCCAAAACAGCCTTCATCACTCCATTCGGCACATTTTGTCACCTCAAGATGCCTTTCGGCCTGAGGAATACCGGAGCAACCTTCGCCAGGCTGGTGTACAAGGTCCTTTGCAAGCAGTTGGGGCGAAACGTGGAAGCTTATGTCGACGACATCGTCGTAAAAAGCCGCAAGGCTTTCGACCATGCGTCCGACCTACAGGAGACCTTCGACAACTTGCACGCAGTGGGCATAAAACTGAATCCTGAGAAGTGCGTTTTCGGCGTTCGTGCAGGCAAGCTGTTGGGCTTCCTTGTTTCTGAAAGCGGCATCGAGGCGAATCCCGAGAAAATCGACGCCATTAAGCAAATGAAGCCTCCGTCGAGCGTACATGAGGTACAAAAGCTCGCGGGCCGAATTGCGGCACTTAGTCGATTCCTCTCAAAGGCAGCCGAAAGAGGTTTGCCCTTCTTCAAGACCCTCCGGGGCGCGGGAAAGTTCAATTGGACACCAGAATGCCAAGCAGCGTTCGACGAGCTAAAGCAATACCTGCAAAGCCCGTCAGCTCTGATAAGCCCAGCACCGGGAAGCAAACTGCTACTATACTTAGCAGCTTCGCCGGTGGCAGTCGGTGCTGCCCTCGTCCAAGAAACAGAGTTCGGCTAGAAACCGGTCTATTTCGTCTCCGAAGCATTGCAAGGAGCGAAGACAAGATACATTGAAATGGAAAAGCTCGCTTACGCCCTGGTGATGGCTTCGCGCAAGCTTAAGCACTATTTCCAGGCCCACAAAGTCATAGTGCCATCACAGTATCCCTTGGGCGAAATACTCCGAGGCAAGGAAGTTACTGGCTGGCTCAGCAAGTGGGCAGCAGAGCTATCCCCGTTCGACTTGCGTTTTGTTGCACGCACTGCTGTCAAGTCTCAAGTGCTAGCTGACTTCGTAGCTGAATGGACACCAGTATTCGCCCCCGAGCCCAAGCCCGTCGAACAATTCTGGGTGATGTGCTCCGACGGTTCGTGGTCGCACAAGGGGGCAAGCATTGCGGCAGTACTCATTTCGCCGAATGGTGTGCCAATTCGGTATGCTGCAAGGCTGCAGTTCGACACAACCAACAACGCAGCAGAATACGAAGCCGTTCTTCTGGGCATAAGAAAGGCGAAAGCACTGTGAGTCCGGCGCTTGCTAATCCGAACCGACTCCAAGCTGGTGGCAGGCCATGTTGACAAATCCTTCGAGGCAAAAGAAGAAGGAATGAAGAGGTATTTGGAGGCCGTCCGGTCCATGGAAATGTGCTTCACCGGCATAATGGTCGAACACTTACCTAGAGGCCAGAACGAGGAAGTAGACGCCTTGGCGAAATCTGCTGCTTGTGGTGGCCCACATTCGCCTGGCATCTTTTTCGAAGTCCTGCATGCACCAAGTGTGCCCGTGGACAGCTTGGAGGTCATGGCAATCGACCAGGTGAAACTGGGCGAAGACCCATACGACTGGCGAACCCCGTTTGTGAAACATCTTGAAACTGGCTGGCTTCCGAAAGACGAAGCAGAAGCAAAGCGCTTGCAACTCAGAGCCACGAAGTATAAGATGGTCTCGGCCCAGCTCTATCACTCCGGGGTACTTCAACCCTTACTTCGTTGCATCTCTTTTGCCGAAGGCGAGGAAATGGCAAAGGAGATACACCAGGGGCTATGTGGCACGCACCAAGCCGCAAGAACAGTGGCCTCCAAAGTGTTTAGACAAGGAGTTTATTGGCCCACTGTGTTGAAAGTCTGTGTTGAGCAAATCAAGAAGTGCGAAAGTTGCCAGCGTCATGGCCGAAGCCAAACCGTGCCCTATTATGATTTGCAGCCCATTGCGCCAATCTGGCCCTTCGCCAGATGGGGACTGGACATCATTAGGCTGTTCCCGGTGGCGCGAAACAGGTATAAGTTCGCAATTGTGGCTGTGGAATATTTCTCTCGATGGATTGAAGCCGAACCCCTCGGGGCAATCACTTCGGCAGCAGTACAGAAGTTTGTATGGAAAAACATTGTCTGCCGTTTCGGAGTGCCAAAAGAGTTCATCACTGACAACGACAAGCGGTTCGACTCTGACAAGTTCAGAGAGATGTGCGAAGGACTTAACCTGGAAATCAGGTTCGCGTCGGTCGCGCACCCGCAGTCAAATGGGGCGGCCGAACGTACAAATGGCAAGATCCTAGAAGCACTAAAGAAAAGGCTCGAGGGGGCAGCGAAGGGCAAATGGCCAGAAGAAATGCTATCTGTTCTCTGGGCCCTTCGGACGACCCCCACAAGACCAACCAAGTTTACCCCATTCATGCTTCTTTGTGGCGATGAGGCAATGACCCCAGCGGAGCTAGGGGCTAACTCACCAAGGGTGATGTTCTCTGGGGGCGAAGAGGGGCGCGAGGTGTCGCTCGAACTCTTGGATGGGTAAGAGTCGAAGCACTCGAGCGCATGCACAAGTATACCACAAGCACATCGGCAACTTACAACAAAAAAGTTCGACCGACGGAGCTGATGCCTGGTCATCTTATCCTAAGGAAGAAAGCGAACCCGATTGCTGTTGGCAAGCTTGAATCAAAGTGGGAAGGACCATACCTCATCAAGCACAAGTCCTGGACGGGATCTTTTCGATTGGCGACACTAGAAGGTGACGAGTTCGACCATTCCTGGAACGCCGCCTCTCTCAAGCGCTTCTATGTCTAGAACGGGTGGCACCCAAATCACCAACTTGTAAAAATGTACATATCATCATGTAAGCCCTTCGGCACTATGTAAGCCTTTCGGCAAGAAAAAAAAATAAAAAAAAGAGGAAAGTGAAAAAAGACAAAAAAAACTGGATGTAGGGCTATTATCCACCACGGAGGCCCGAACCAGTATAAAACCCTTGTGTCCTCCGCCTTCTTTTTATTTTTGTGTGATTGATAATTTGTGGAAAAACCCCAAGGCAAACGCCTGATCAACGAAAAAGGCCAGGGGGGGCGAAACGAATCGGCCGAAGCATCGCTCGCATAACGTTGAAACCGCAACAGCTTGTTTCGGAAAATAACTAGCCGAACACCGTTACATTCGATCAACATGAAAACAAAAGCGTTTCTTGCAGCACAGAACGCTACGGATTGAAAACGAACGACGAAAAGTTGAAAAGTCAGTACACCTATTTCGCTAATATACGCAAAGGGGACGACATGTTCCGACCTAACAAAAGCACAAAATGTGACAATGCGAAAAATAGCGAAAAGGGAATAGAACACATCTTTATTAACTTCGAAAAAATAATCGAAGAATAGAAGGTTTACAATACAATACAGCCCAGCTTACAAGTAAATTACATTTTCGCCCCCGTAATCACTATCTCTCCCTAAGGAATGGTCAGGCGAACTAGGTTCGTCATCACTACTAATATCATACACAACCCTAAGAGGAGTAGGGGGCGAAACACAGACTAAACTGTAACGACACTGAGAGATCGCTTCCTGACGATTAGTCTTCTGATGGTTTCGCCAAAAGCGAGCCATATCCTCCAAACGTCTTGAATGAACAAGGTCGTAGTCTTCTAAGGTTCGCCCGGGGTACGCCCGCAGCCAGCCGGCAACCTTAAAAACCTTATAGCTACGACCGTTTATCTCCATTTCGCGATAAACAGGCCGTAATGGGCATCGGACCTTCGGCAGACCCTTCAATGCCACAAATTTCTCGTTTTGACTTCGCCAGCTCCCAGAAGGGGGCCGAATGCACGACTTTCGGCGAACACCCTGGTAGACAGTGCAGAAAGGGCAAAACACAATTTACATAGTAAGAATAGGCGAAAAAAAAGGAAGGTATGGCATAATGCGAAATGAGCGAAATAATAATACGCCAAAGACTTCGACCATCAAAAGGTGGCTAAGATTGTGTCATACATTCCAAATATACGAGAGACCTTTTTCGGCTACAGTAAGGAGGGTTAGCGGCAGCCTGCCGAATATACATCGTTCGCCTCAACAGGCAAACGCAAAAAGAAGGAAAACTACAAAAATCTAAGGAAAGGGTGGAGGGCCTCACACCTCTAGGTGATCCTGGGCATCGCCTCCACCCTCTTCGCCTACCACATCCTCTTCTTCGCTCCGGTCTGCCTCCTCCACCTTCGCTAGTTGCTCCAAAAGGCGCGCCTTGGCAGCGGACCGGCCGTCCTTCTGCCAGAACTATTTTCGCCACGCGCGAAGAGCGGGCGAAATGTTCTGCGCACTAATCTCCCAGTCCCCCTTCGCATAGTTAGGGAACTCGGCGACGTGCTCGTAGCCGAACTGTTGCAAAAGGCCCAAAGTGAAGGCCGCTGATACACGTGCACAGCAATCGCCATATGCAGTGGCACAGTCCGAAACCGAACCGCCAGCCTGCTGGGTCCACTCGGAGAAGTCGAAATCTGAGGCATCTTCGGCAGGGACCCCTCGCACCTTCGCGCCCATGTCAGTAAGCGCGAGGCGGAGCGTTTGGCAAGCCGTTCTCGCGGATTCGGTGGTTTTCGCCATCTCCCGCGAAAACCGCTGCGACTCATCCACAGCGCTCGCTTCGGCCTTGCTAACCATCAGGCGAAGAGCTTCCATCTTCGGCTCAGTGAGGTTATAGTAATCAGTCAGCACGGCGGAATGGGCCTTTTCCTCCTTCAATTCGGCCTGCAGGCGATCAACCTCCGCTATGGCCTCTCTCCACTTCTCCAGTTTGGCCTTGAGGCGATCGACCTCGGCCCTGGCCTCTTTTCCTTTCTCCAACTCGGATTGGAGGCGCTTGATTTCAGCTTTCGCCTCTTTGAGGGTGTTGGCGAGCACCTCCATCTCCAAGTTCTTGCGGCTTATTTCGTCGTCCTTGGCCCGAAGACGGTTCTTAAATCCATCAAGACGGGCCCACGCGGTTCGCTCTGTCGAACAGTGAGCCGCAAGAATCTGGATGCAAGATAGGAGCGGGCGAAGAGAACAAAATGTTAATTATGAGACAAGTAAAAGAAAAGGGGAGAGGAAAATGATGAAGGGAGAAAAAGCATACCCGAACTACCATGCTTTTAATAGCAGAACACCCCTCATCGAACTCATTTAGTTCGGTGAATAGGCTCGGGGTGCCGGCAGGTAGGACAAGATTGCTTACTCCCTCCACAAAGGGAATAAGGTCCGCCCGGGTCTTGAAATCACCAGGGGCGAAGTGGGGCGCCGCAAGGGAATACTCCGAGGCAGATGCTTCGGCGGCCGCACCCTTCCCCTTCGTCTTGACCAACGGCGAAATAGCTGGTTCACGCAGAGGGCTCCCGAAGACCCCCGCCGCAGCCATCACGATCCGTTTGGCGGAGGCTGAAGCCCCGGCGACGGCACTGCCGCCTGCCCCATTAACGCCGAGTGGAAGAATGGGGGCAATCGAAAGGTCAAGGCTGCGGCCAGCGGATGAAGTCGGAGTCTCGTCAGAAGACTCGTCATCGCTGAAAACGCGAGCGATGTCGACGAGTCCTTTCTTTTTAGAGATCTTCTTGATCGGACCTCCCTTCGCCGCCTTGCTCGACGAGAACGCAACTAGGGCCTTCACCCCTTCCAAATCCTTTCGTCGAAGGGGGGAGCTGTTTGACTCCACCCCGGTCTCGTTGTGACCGGGACTTGGAGTAGGAGTGTAGCCAGGTGTCACGTCCCAAAATGACCCTAAAATACATCCTTTAAATTACGCCTAGAATAATTAAAAATCTTTGTGAAAGCCTCCAAAAATTAAAATGTGCAAAGTAAAAGTCAAATAAGGCTTGGAGGATTTTTGTATATTTCCTTAAAGCCTAAAATGTGTAAATAAATTTTAGTGGAATTTTCAGAGCACAAATAATAATTATTAAGAAATAAACAAAGTTAAAATGGTTTTATAAAAAGAAAACCCTAAAAATCACCCTCTCCTCTCTGATGGGCCGAATTCGGCCCATCTCTCTCTTTCTCTCTTCCCCTAGTGGGCCGGCCCGGTCCATCTCCCTCTCTCCTCTCCCCCGCGGCCCACTCGGCCTCCTCCCCGCGCGCGCGCCGCTGACGGGCGGGCCCGCCCGCCACCCTCGCTGACGGGTGGGGCCCACCCGTCATCCCCTTCCTCCCGCCGCCCCCGCCGCCTCGCCCGCGCCTGGCGCCGCCGCCGCCGCGAATCCCGCCGCCTCCCGCCGTCCCCGCGCGCAATAAAGAGGGGGAAATTACTCCCCGTGATTCCCTCCCCCGTTTCCCCCACTTTCCCCTCTCTCTCCCGCATTCAATCGGCCGAAATCCGCTCCCGTTAACCTCGCCGGCGCTATCAATGGCGGCCGGATCTCCCGCGCCCGTTTCCTCCTCCTCCGGCCGCCTTCTCTCCCTCCCAACCTTATATGAATCCTCCCCGAGCTCCCCACCGCCGTTTCCGCCACCCGCTGCTCTCTCTCTCCAACGAAATCGAGCTCGCGCCGTCGTTCTCTCTCTCCGCCGTCGCCGCCGAGCTCCGGTCCGCCGCCGTCGTCGCCCCGGACCACCTCCCACCTCGGCGCCGCCTCCTTCGGCTTCGCCGCACCCTCGTCGACCTCGTCCACCCCTCCGTTTCGCTCGCCGACCGCCGGAGCACCGTCGTCCCCGTCGACCCGAGCTGCGCCGCCGCCTTCCTCCGCTTCGGTCGCCATTTCCTTCGCCGCCGTCGACCCGGGGTGAGCCGTGGACCGCCGCCTCTTTTTCCCCTTCCCTCCCTCTCTCTCGGCCGCCGCTCCGCCGTGCCTATGGCCGCCGCCGGCGACCATAGGGGCGCGGGCGCGCCGCCTCCCGCCGGCCGAGCCGACGAGGCCGCCTTCGGGCGCGCCCAAACGGCTGCCGCGTGGGGCCCGCCCGTCAGCCGCCCGCGTCTTTGGGAGCGGCTGACGCGTGGGGCCCACGGCGCCGGCCGGTGTGAGCCGGGTGCACCCGGTCCACCGTGGACCGTGAGGCTGCCGCGTGGGCCCCACTCCCGTGGACCCGGTCCGCGCGCCCTCTCCCTCGGCTGACGCAATAAATCTTATTTTTTATTAAAATTTAAATGAAGAAATTCGCAAATATTCACATTAAGAGCATATAAACTTCAAATGGCTATAACCTGGCCATTTGAACTCGGAATTGGACCGTTCAAGTCTCTAATTTTTCCTTAAGAAGTCAAGAACCCATTTTTGTGCTTTGTTACTGCTTGTTATATGGAGTTTATTAGAGTAAAAGCCATTTTTTCTTTTTCGTTGGTCGTGTAGACGCTGCGGCTTCGGAAGATCCGCTCTACGTGGAAGTTGAAGCCGACGCTTGGGAAAGCGAGCAAGGCAAGTCACATCATTCTTCGAACATATTGGATCCCACTTTGTGAAATTACTTTGATTTAAATTATTGCATTATCGCTTTATTTAAATTCCCGCGTTATCACTGTTTTATTTAGCCATGCCTATTTACCTTTGTTATGACCTTATTATTATTGTTATTGTTATTATTACCTTGTTCACCCTAGAATAAACAAAACCCCAACTAGTGGGCACTCTATTCATGGTTCCACTAGTAAGAATTTAGGTAGATGCTTCGCTGATTAATTAGGCAATATTAGGTGGTTTTATAACTCTAGACTTGGGAATATTCATATCACTTGGACATATTGGAATGGTTGGACAATTGTGGAATTGGACACACACCTCCCCCTCTATTCAAAACCCCCAAAATGGTTTTAGGCTGGGCTCGGGGTGCATGGTTTTGATAGTAGCACCTCGGCCATATAAGGACCGGTCTTCGGGCCTCTGTTGCAAAGCACTACCGTACTTCCACATGTCTAATGGGTAAGGCTTAGTTTGTGGCTCAGTCTGGTTATAAACAAAAGTACACGGATGGAGATGGACGAAGTCGGGGATCGATGGACATCTCTATGGCAAATGAAGGCTACACGAGCTGCGGCTCGGTAGTCGAGATGTCATGGCACAGGGCCGGTGTCCTGCTGCTAGGAGCTCAATCTCGCCTGCCTGTCCCGGGGGTTCCGGCCGTAGGTGGGTTGGGTCGGTACTCTTGTCTATGGCTAGGATGGGTTGGAAACTTTGTCACGTCTTCCGTCTGTATGCCGTGGTGGTATGTGGCACGTGGTTACGCGTGAGGAAGATGTGTCTTGTGGGTAAAGATGTACACCTCTGATCAGAGTAAATCTATTCGAATAGCCGCGCCCTCGGTTATGGGCAAGCCTAGCAATGTACCCAAGTTAGTGTTTTAATTCTTAAAACCTGCTTAACAACTAAAATATGGAATGGGTGGCCTGGGTTGGCTTGGGACGAGCTGGGACCCAGGGTCGGGTTGCCAGTTCGGTCTGAATCATCGTAGGCCTTGGGTTAAGGCAGGTTCGTGTGGGTTCACGGCCTTGTTTAATAATATTAAATAGTTCTAGGATCGTGTTTGAAATTTAGCTTTGAGCAACTAAGGGTCTTTTAAAATGCGGTTTATTGCAAAGCCTAACCCCTATACTATAACTCCGTTGTACTCCTTTGCATTTATGTTGCACTTGTGGGTGTGTCTTGTTGAGTACGGTGGTTGTACTCAGTCTTGCTCAATTTTTCCCAACCCCAGAAGAGGAGCCCCTGGATGATGAAGGCTTTGGTGTCTAGCTCGTGCCTGCCGTCAAGCGCCTGTGGTCGTCGCCTTAGTCTTCCGCTGTTTTTCGTTGTCTTTGAGTGTGCTGGGCCGTCGTTGCCCATGTAATAATTAACTATTTACGCTTCCGCTTGTTAAACTCTGAATTGTATCAACATTTGGTGTACCTTGCCTCCTGGGACAAGGAGTAATGCACGCACGTAAGGAATGCCTGTTGGGTTAATTCCGGTCGTGACAAGTTGGTATCAGAGCCTCCTTGACCCTAGGACGAGCCTTAGATCCCAAGCCTTAGCCATATTTTCGGAATATAAATCCTCTCTTATTTGTGAAAATCCTTTAGTCTCTCTCTGTCTTGCTGCTTCATTTATCATCTAAAAGCTGATCTCTAAAATATTTTCTCTCTTTTGTTCTTTCTTGTAGATGGCCGGCAGCATCAACCGTCGTGGCCTGGATCTGACCGGCTTTGTTTTGGAGCTGCGGGGCATGTGCGTTGTCCTGGGATATCCGCATGGAGTGGATTACCAGGGCAAGCAGCTCCCGGAGCAGGAGGGTGACGATGCAGAGCCCCACGCTGCTTGGGAGGTCACTGCAGTGATCCTCACTGGCTCTCCCGAGAGGACATCACTGGCAGTCACCGCGGGAGGAGATTCTTTCCCCGCCGCCTGCCAGAACGCCGCACTCCTCGCCATCGGCACTCTTCACCAGCGCTACCCGGACGAGTTGCAGCACTCGCCCTACCGCTACCACCCTCGTCGCGGAGGAGCCCGCAACTACGCCACCTTCCGGGATGCTAGCTCGGAGGATGACGCCACCATCACGCACTTGGCGCGCATGGTGGAGGCGTACGACACGGCCCGCATCGACTTCCATCATATGGTGCGCCGTGGGATGGTCGAGAGCAATATGAAGATCCTGGAGCTGCGTCAGGAGAATCTGCAGCTGAAGAAGGACCTCGACGCACTGGAGGCGCAGCTTCGTCAGCTCAAGGTCGCCCAGGGAGAGATCTGCCGTCCCACGCTCCGCCGCGTCTGCCGCAGCCAGAAGATCACCGCCCGCAAGAGCACCTCCAGGCCTGCGCTGGTTCGTCAGTCCCTGGCGTGGACCTGCTTTGTGGAGACCCCTCGTGCCGAGCCCGCGCCCGTGGTTCCTCAGGAGGGGGAAACCTCCGGCGTTGGTAGCACGGAGGATGCGCTGCTGCTCACCTTCCGCCCTGGCCCGTCGCAAAAGTAGACGAGCAGTTAGTAGGCTTGCGCGTGTGTTCTTTCTTGTTTGTCTTCTTGTTGGAGTCGTGTGGGGCATGGTTATACCGGTGTGTGGTATAACTGTGTTGGAGCCTGACTTTATTTTATTTGCCTAAGCAACCTGAACCTTAATGAACTCATTTTATATCAGTAATAAGTTCAATAATTTTGGTAGTCGTGGGTGGTTAGTTTTAATAGCCTGTTCTCTCTGTTGGCTGGTTTGTTTTGGGGTATTTCAGATGGTGACAACCAGGAGAACTGCTACTACCGGTGATGGCCACCAACCCGAAGGTAGCCACCCCAACATCCAAGGCGGCCCACCTCCACCTCCTCCTCCGCCACCACCACCGCCACCTGACACCAACCCCATCCTCACCCAAATCCTCGCTCAGCAGGCCAACATGATGGCTGCTTTCCTCCACCACATCCAGAATCCACCACAGCATAACGCTCCACCTCCACCACCACCCCCGCAGCATTCTAAGCTCGCCGAGTTCCTCCGCATCCGCCCGCCTACCTTTTCTAGCTCCAATAACCCCGTGGATGCCTTGGATTGGTTGCATGCAGTGGGGAAGAAGTTAGATACTGTGCAGTGCAGCGACGAGGAAAAAGTCATCTTCGCCGCCCATCAACTGCAGGGTCCCGCATCTCTTTGGTGGGACCATTTCCAGGCTACGCAGCCCGAAGGGCAGCCTATTACCTGGGCCCGCTTCACCGCCGCTTTCCGGAGGACCCATGTGCCTGCCGGAGTCATGGCCCTTAAGAAAAGGGAATTCCGGGAGTTGAAGCAAGGCAATCGCTCCGTGATGGAGTATTTGCATGAGTTTAACAACCTGGCCCGGTACGCCCCGGAGGATGTTCGGGAAGATGAGGAAAAACAGGAGAAGTTCTTGGCAGGAATGGACCCTGAGCTATCTGTGCGACTGGTCTCCGGGGATTATCCGGATTTCCAGCGTTTGGTGGACAAGAGCATCCGTTTGGAAGCCAAGCACAAGGAATTGGAGTCGCACAAGCGTCGCTTGGCGAATTTCCGCAACCAACAGGGGGCTAACCAAAGGATCCGCTACACCAATCCCTATCCAGGGGGATCCTCCTCGCAGCAGCAGCAGCAGCAATCTCGCCCCGCGCCCCGACCTCAATTCGTGGTGCGCGTCCCACAGCCGCAACAGCAGCAGAGCCAGCAAGGGACCCGTGCACCCCGTCCTCCTGCGCCAGCTGTGCAGCCTGGCCAAGGTCGCAGAGACGCTCAAGGACAGCAGCGTCTGTGCTTCAACTGCTTCGAGCCCGGCCACTATGCGGACAAATGCCCGAAGCCGCGGCGCCAGCAAGGCCAAGCGCCTCCCCGCCCCAACAACGGTGGTAAGGACGTCGCTCGGGGTCGTGTGAACCACGTGACTGCCGAGGATGTGCTGGCGACTCCGGACGTCATCGTTGGTACGTTCCTCATTCATTCCACCCCTGCTACTATTTTGTTCGACTCTGGAGCTTCCCACTCGTTTATATCTGTGTCTTTCGTGGGAAGAAATCAACTGGGGGTAGAACGGCTTAGGAACCCTCTGATCATCACCACCCCTGGAGGGGATATGACAGCAAAGTATTATAGCCCGGCCGTCCCTATAGAAATCCAGGGAATTCCTTTCCCCTCAGATCTGATTCTGCTAGACACCAAGAACTTGGACGTGATCCTTGGGATGAATTGGTTGGCCCAATTCCAAGGCGTAGTGGATTGCGCAAGGCGCACTGTCACTCTGTACCGAGGGCCGGAACAACCAGTTGTGTTCTTCGCACCCCCAACCTCTGTTGGCAGTTCGGAACTTCATCAGATAGGACTGTCAGAAATCCCCATCGCCAGTGAATTCGGTGACGTATTTCCTGAAGAATTACCCGGTATGCCGCCCAAGCGGGAGATCGAGTTCCGGATAGATCTAGCTCCAGGAACAACTCCTCTGTACAAACGGCCCTACCGTATGGCAGCGAATGAACTTGCCGAAGTCAAGAAGCAATTGGAAGAGCTGAAGGAAAAGGGGTATATACGGCCGAGCACTTCCCCCTGGGGTGCACCTGTGATTTTTGTGGAGAAGAAGGACAAGACAAAGAGGATGTGTGTTGACTACAGAGCTCTCAATGAAGTCACCATCAAAAATAAATACCCTCTTCCCCGGATAGATGATCTGTTCGATCAGCTTAAAGGTGCCACTATATTCTCCAAGATTGATCTTCGTTCTGGATATCACCAGTTGCGTATCCGTGAAGAAGACATCCCGAAGACCGCGTTCACCACGCGTTATGGACTGTATGAATTCACGGTGATGTCGTTCGGTCTGACCAATGCTCCTGCCTTCTTCATGAACTTAATGAACAAAGTGTTCATGGAATACTTGGATAAGTTCGTTGTGGTCTTCATTGACGACATCCTAGTGTACTCGCAATCAGAGGAAGACCATCAGCAGCATCTCCGTTTAGTGTTGGGAAAGCTTCGGGAGCACCAATTGTATGTCAAGCTTAGCAAGTGTGAGTTCTGGTTGTCCGAAGTCAAGTTCTTAGGGCACGTGATATCTGCAAAAGGAGTTGCTGTGGATCCCGAAACGGTGACCGCCGTCACCGATTGGAAGCAACCCAAGACGGTCACTCAAGTCCGTAGTTTTTTGGGTTTGGCAGGATATTACCGGAGATTCATCGAGAACTTCTCCAAAATCGCTCGACCCATGACACAGTTGTTGAAGAAAGAAGAAAAATTTGTGTGGAGTCCGCAGTGTGAGAAAGCATTCCAAACTCTCAAAGAAAAACTGGTTTCCTCGCCAGTGTTAATCTTACCGGATACTCGCAAGGATTTCCTAGTGTATTGTGACGCTTCGCGCCAAGGATTGGGGTGCGTATTAATGCAGGAAGGTCATGTGGTAGCCTATGCCTCACGTCAGCTACGGCCCCATGAAGGCAATTACCCTACCCATGATTTGGAACTGGCCGCGGTGGTCCATGCTCTAAAGATCTGGCGGCACTATCTCATTAGGAATCGTTGTGAAATATATACTGATCATAAGAGTTTGAAATACATCTTTACTCAATCGGATCTGAATCTTCGGCAAAGGAGATGGTTAGAACTCATCAAGGATTATGATGTGGGAATACACTATCATCCTGGCAAAGCCAACGTAGTCGCCGACGCTCTAAGTCGAAAAAGCCATTGCAACACCCTTGGTGTCCATGGCATTCCACCGGAACTTACTCAACAGTTGGAAGCCCTGAACCTAAGCATAGTTGGTCGTGGATTCTTGGCTACGCTGGAAGCCAAGCCTACCTTGCTCGACCAAATCCGCGAGGCTCAGAAGAATGATCCGGATATGTATGGGCTCCTCAAGAATATGAAACAGGGTAAAGCCGCTGGTTTCACAGAGGATGAACACGGAACCCTATGGAACGGGAATCGGGTATGCGTTCCAGACGTCAGGGAACTTAAACAGTTGATACTTCAGGAAGCCCATGAAAGCCCCTATTCCATCCATCCTGGCAGCACGAAGATGTACTTGGACTTGAAAGAGAAATATTGGTGGGTTAGTATGAAACGGGAAATTGCAGAGTTCGTGGCCCTTTGTGATGTGTGCCAGCGCGTCAAAGCAGAGCACCAACGACCGGCCGGACTCCTCCAACCACTACAAGTACCAGAATGGAAATGGGATGAAATTGGGATGGATTTCATCACCGGACTTCCAAAAACCCAAGGCGGATATGATTCTATATGGGTAGTCGTGGATCGACTAACCAAGGTAGCCCGGTTCATTCCAGTAAAGACCACCTATGGAGGGAACAAACTAGCTGAACTCTACTTCGCTAGGATCGTAAGTTTGCATGGCGTCCCCAAGAAAATTGTATCAGATCGGGGAAGCCAGTTCACCTCTCACTTCTGGAAGAAACTCCAAGAAGAGTTGGGAACCCGATTAAATTTCAGCACCGCGTATCACCCGCAGACAGACGGGCAGACCGAGCGTCTGAACCAGATCCTCGAAGATATGCTTCGCGCATGTGTCCTAGATTTTGGGAAGACATGGGATAAGAGTCTCCCTTACGCCGAGTTCTCCTACAATAACAGCTACCAAGCCAGTATACAGATGGCACCATACGAAGCGTTGTATGGCCGCAAATGCAGGACACCACTATTGTGGGACCAAGTTGGGGAAAGCCAAGTATTCGGGACCGATATCTTGAGAGAAGCGGAAGCGAAGGTCAGGACCATTCGGGAAAACCTAAAGGTGGCACAGTCTCGGCAGAAGAGTTATGCAGACAACCGACGCCGTGACCTGGAATTCGCAGTGGATGACTTTGTGTATCTCCGGGTAACGCCGTTGCGGGGTGTACACAGGTTCCAGACAAAAGGGAAGCTCGCACCACGGTTCGTGGGTCCTTTCCGCATCACTGCTCGGCGCGGAGAAGTTGCTTACCAGCTGGAGCTGCCCGCCTCATTGGGCAACGTGCATGATGTGTTTCATGTATCGCAACTCAAGAAATGTCTTCGAGTGCCGTCCGAGCAGGCAGATTCAGAGCAAATTGAAGTTCGCGAAGACTTGACCTACGTAGAGAAGCCAGTGAAGATTCTGGACACTATGGAGCGCAGGACCAGGAACCGGGTGATCCGTTTTTGCAAGGTCCAATGGAGCAACCACACCGAGGAAGAAGCTACTTGGGAACGTGAAGACGAGCTGAAGGCCGCCCATCCCGATCTCTTCGCCAGTTCTTCCGAATCTCGGGGTCGAGATTCCGTTTAAGGGGGGTAGGTTTGTCACGTCCCAAAATGACCCTAAAATACATCCTTTAAATTACGCCTAGAATAATTAAAAATCTTTGTGAAAGCCTCCAAAAATTAAAATGTGCAAAGTAAAAGTCTGTCACGTCCCAAAATGACCCTAAAATACACTCTGTAAATTGTGCCTAGAATAATTAAAAATCTCTGTGAAGCCTTCAACAATTTAAAATGTGCAAAGTAAAAGTCAATTGAGGCTTGGAGGATTTTTGTATATTTCCTAAAAGCCTAAAATGTGTAAATAAATTTTAGTGGAATTTTCAGAGCACAAATAATAATTAATAAGAAATGAACAAATTTGAAAAGGTTTTATAAAAAGAAAAATCTTAAAATCCTCCCTCCCTCTCTAATGGGCCGGCCCGGCCCATCCTTCTCTCTCTCTCTCCTCTTCCCCGCGGCCCACTCGGCCCCCTCCCCGCGCGCGCGCCGCTGACGGGCGGGCCCGCCCGCCACCCTCGCTGACGGGTGGGACCCACCCGTCATCCCCTTCCTCCCGCTGCCCCGCCGCCTCGCCCGCGTCAGCGCCGCCGCCGCCGCGAACCCCGCCGTTTCCCGTCGTCCCCGCGCGCAATCAAGAGGGGGAAATCACTCCCCGTGATTCCCTCCTCCGAATCCCCCACTTTCCCCTCTCCCTCGCGCATTCAATCGGCCGGGAGCCGTTGCCCTAATTCCGCCGGCGCCATCAATGGCGGCCGCGCCTTCCGCGGCCGTTTCCGCCTCCTCCGGCCGCCTTCCATCCTTCCCGACCGCATATAAACCCTCCCCGACCCTCTCTCCGCCGTTCCCGCCGCTCCTCGCCCTCTCTCGCCGTCGGATTCGAGCCCGCGCCGTCGAACCCTCTCTCCGCCGTCGCCGCCGAGCTCCGGTCCGTCGCCGTCGTCGTCCCGGACCATCTCCCACCTCGGCGCCGCCTCCTTCGGCTTCGCCGCGACCTCGCCGACCCCGTCCGCCCCTCCGTTTCGGTCGCCGACCGCCGTAGCCCCGTCGTCTCCGTCGACCCGAGCCGCGCCGCCGCTTCACCCCGCTTCGTCCGCCGTTTTCCGTCGTCGCCGTCGACCGGGGTGAGCCGAGGACCGTCGCCTCCTTTCCCCCGTCCCTCTCTCTCTCTCGGCCGCCGCTCCGCCGCGCTTTTGGTCGCCGCCGGCGACCATAGGGACGCGGGCGCGCCGCCTCCCGCCGGCCGCGCCGGTGTGGCCGCCTTCGGGCGCGCCGCAGCGGCTGCCGTGTGGGGCCCGGCCGTCAGCCGCCCGCGCCTTTGGGAGCGGCTGACGCGTGGGACCCACGGCGCCGGCCGGGGTGACTCGCGTGCACCCGGTCCACCGTGGACCGTGGGGCTGCCGCGTGGGCCCCACCCCCGTGGACTCGGTCCGCGCGCCCCTCCCCTCGGCTGACGCAATAATTCGTTTTTTTTAATTAAAATTTAAATGAAGAAATTCGCAAATATTCATATTAAGAACATATAAACTTCAAATGGCTATAACTTGGCCATTTGAACTCGGAATTGGACCGTTCAAGTCTCTAATTTCTCCTTAAGAAGTCAAGAACCCATTTTTGTGCTTTGTTACTGCTTGTTATATGGAGTTTATTAGAGTAAAAGCCATTTTCTTTTCCGTTGGTCGTGTAGACGCTGCAGCTTCGGAAGATCCGCTCTTCGTGGAAGTTGAAGAAGCTTGGGAAAGCGAGCAAGGCAAGTCACATCATTCTTTGAACATATTGTATCCCACTTTGTGAAATTAATTTGATTTAAATTATTGCATTATCGCTTTATTTAAATTCCCGCGTTATTACTGTTTTATTTAGCCATGCCTATTTACCTTTGTTATGACCCTATTATTATTGTTATTGTTATTATTACCTTGTTCACCCTAGAATAAACAAAACCCCAACTAGTGGGCACCCTATTTGTAGCTCCACTAGTAAGAATTTAGGTAGATGCTTCGCTGGTTAATTAGGCAACCCTAGGTGGTTTTATAACTCTAGACTTGGGAATATTCATATCACTTGGACGCATTGGAATGATTGGAATATTGTGGACTTGGATGCACACCTCCCCCTCTATTCAAAACCCCCAAAATGGTTTTAGGCTGGGCTCGGGGTGCATGGTTTTGCGAGTGGCACCTCGGCCATATAAGGACCGGTCTTCGGGCCTCTGTTGCAAAGCACTACCGTACTTCCACATGTCTAATGGGTAAGGCTTAGTTTGTGGCTCAGTCTGGTTATAAACAAAAGTACACGGATAGAGATGGACGAAGTCGGGGATCGATGGACATCTCCAGGGCAAATGAAGGCTACACGAGCTGCGGCTCGGTAGTCGAGATGTCATGGCACAGGGCCGGTGTCCTGCTGCTAGGGGCTCAGTCTTGCCTGCCTGTCCCGGTTGTTCCGGCCGTAGGTGAGTTGGGTCGGTACTCTTGTCTATGGCTAGGATGGGTTGGGAACTATGTCATGTCTTCCGCCTGTATACCGTGGTGGTATGTGGCACGTGGTGACGCGTGAGGAAGATGTGTCTTGTGGGTAAAGATGTACACCTCTGATCAGAGTATAATCTATTCGAATAGCCGCGCCCTCGGTTATGGGCAAGCCTAGCAATGTACCCAAGTTAGTGTTTTAATTCTTAAAACCTGTTTAACAACTAAAATATGGAATGGTTGGCCTGGGTTGGCTTGGGACGAGCTGGGACCCAGGGTCGGGTTGCCAGTTCGGTCTGAATCATCGTAGGCCTTGGGTTAAGGCAGGTTCGTGTGGGTTCACGGCCTTGTTTAATAATACTGTGTAGCTCTAGGATCGTGTTTACAAAATAGCTTTGAGCAACTAAAGGTCTTTTAAATGCGGTTTACTGCAAAACCTAACCCCTATACTATAATTCCATTGTACTCCTTCGCATTTATGCTGCACTTGTGGATGTGTCTTGTTGAGTACGGTGGTTGTACTCAGTCTTGCTCAATTTTTCCCAACCCCAGAAGAGGAGCCCCTGGATGATGAAGGCTTCGGTGTCTAGCTCGTGCCTGCCGTCAAGCGCCTGTGGTCGTCGCCCTAGTCTTCCGCTGTTTCTCGTTTTCTTTGAGTGTGCTGGGCCGTCGTTGCCCATGTAATAATTAACTATTTACGCTTCCGCTTGTTAAACTCTGAATTGTATCGACTTTTGGTGTACCTTGCCTCCTGGGACAAGGATTAATGCACGCACGTAAGGAATACCTGTTGGGTTAATTCCGGTCGTGACAAGTTGGTATCAGAGCCTCCTTGACCCTAGGACGAGCCTTAGATCCCAAGCCTTAGCAATATTTTCGGAGTATAAATCCTTTCTTATTTGCGAAAATCCTTTAGTCTCTCTCTGTCTTGCTGCTTCATTTATCATCTAAAAGCTGATCTCTAAAATATTTTCTCTCTTTTTGTTCTTGCTTGTAGATGGCCGGCAGCGTCACTCGTCGTGGACTGGACATGACTGGCTTTGTTCTAGAGCTGCGGGGCATGTGCGTTGCCCTGGGATATCCGCATGGGGTGGATTACCAGGGTAGGCCGCTCCCGGAGCAGGAGGGTGACGATGCAGAGCCCAACGCTGGTTGGGAGGTCACTGCAGTGATCCTCACTGGCTCTCCAGAGAGGACTTCACTGTCCGTCACCGCGGGAGGAGATTCTTTCCCCGCCGCCTGCCAGAACGCCGCACTCCTCGCCATCGGCACTCTGCACCAGCGCTACCCGGACGAGTTGCAGCACTCGCCCTACCGCTACCACCCTCGTCGCGGGGGAGCCCGCCACTACGCCACCTTCCGAGATGCTAGCTCGGAGGATGACGCCACCATCACGCACCTGGCGCGCATGGTGGAGGCGTACGACACGGCCCGCATCGACTGTCATCACATGGTGCGCCGTGGGATGGTCGAGAGCAACTTGAAGATTCTGGAGCTGCGTCAGGAGAACCTGCAGCTGAAGAAGGACCTCGACGCACTGGAGGAGCAGCTTCGTCAGCTCAAGGTCGCCCAGGGGGAGATCAGCCGTCCCACGCTCCGCCGCGTCTACCGCAGCCAGAAGATCACCGCCCGCAAGAGCACCTCCAGGCCTGCGCTGGTTCGTCAGTCCCTGGCGTGGACCAGCTTTGTGGAGACCCCTCGTGCCGCGCCCGTGGTTCCTCAGGAGGGGGAGACCTCCGGCGTTGGTAGCACGGAGGATGCGCTGCTGCTCACCTTCCGCCCTGGCCCGTCGCAGAAGTAGACGAGCAGTTAGTAGGTTTGCGCGGGTGTTCTTTTTCGTTTGTTTTCTTGGTGTCGTGTGGGACATGGTTGTACCGGTGTGTGGTATGACTGTGTTGGAGCCTGACTTTATTTTATTTGCTTAAGCAATTTGAACCTTAATGAACCCAATTTATATCAGTAATAAGTTCAATAATTCTGGTAGTCGTGGGTGGTTAGTTTTAATAGTCAGCTCTCTCTGTTTGCTGGTTCTGTGTGGGGTTTACAGATGGTGACCACCAGGAGAACTGCAGCCACCGGTGAAGGCAGCCAACCCGAAGGTAGCCACCCCAACATCCAAGGCGGACCACCTCCACCTCCACCTCCCCCTCCTCCACCGCCACCTGACACCAACACCATCCTCACCCAAATCCTCGCTCAGCAGGCTAACATGATGGCCGCCTTCCTCCACCACGTCCAGAATCCACCACAGCATCACGCTCCACCTCCACCACCACCCCCGCAGCATTCCAAGCTCGCTGAGTTCCTCCGCATCCGCCCGCCTACCTTCTCCAGCTCTAATAACCCCGTGGATGCTTTGGATTGGTTGCATGCCGTGGGAAAAAAGTTAGATACTGTGCAATGCAGCGACGAGGAGAAAGTCATCTTCGCCGCCCATCAACTGCAGGGTCCCGCATCTCTCTGGTGGGACCATTTCCAGGCTACGCAGCCCGAGGGGCAGCCTATTACCTGGGCCCGCTTCACCGCCGCTTTCCGGAGGACCCATGTGCCTGCCGGAGTCATGGCCCTAAAGAAAAGGGAATTCCGGGAGTTGAAGCAAGGCAATCGCTCCGTAATGGAGTATTTGCATGAGTTTAACAACCTGGCCCGGTACGCCCCGGAGGATGTTCGGGAAGATGAGGAGAAACAGGAGAAGTTCTTGGCAGGAATGGATCCTGAGCTATCGGTGCGACTGGTCTCCGGGGACTACCCGGATTTCCAGCGCTTGGTGGACAAGAGCATCCGCTTGGAAGCCAAGCACAAGGAATTGGAGTCGCACAAGCGTCGCTTGGCGAACTTCCGCAACCAACAAGGGGCTAACCAAAGGATCCGCTACACCAATCCCTATCCAGGGGGATCCTCCTCGCAGCAGCAGCAGCAGCAGCAACCTCGTCCCGCGCCCCGACCTCAATTCGTGGTGCGCGTCCCGCAGCCGCAACAGCAGCAGAGCCAGCAAGGGACCCGTGCACCCCGTCCTCCTGCGCCAGCTGTGCAGCCTGGCCAAGGTCGCAGAGACGCTCAAGGACAGCAGCGTCTGTGCTTCAACTGCTTCGAGCCCGGCCACTATGCGGACAAATGCCCGAAGCCTCGGCGCCAACAAGGCCAAGCGCCTCCCCGCCCCAACAGCGGTGGTAAGGACGTCGCTCGGGGCCGTGTGAACCACGTGACCGCCGAGGATGTGCTGGCGACTCCGGACGTCATCGTTGGTACGTTCCTCATTCATTCCATCCCTGCTACTACTTTGTTCGATTCTGGAGCTTCCCACTCGTTCATATCTGTGGCTTTCGTGGGAAGAAATCAACTGGGGGTAGAACGGCTTAGGAACCCCCTGATCATCACCACCCCTGGAGGGGATATGACAGCAAAGTATTATAGCCCGGCCGTTCCTATAGAAATCCAGGGAATTCCTTTTCCCTCGGATCTGATTCTGCTAGACACCAAGAACTTGGACGTGATCCTTGGAATGAATTGGTTGGCCCAATTCCAAGGCGTAGTGGATTGCGCAAGGCGCACCGTCACTCTGTACCGGGGGCCGGAACAACCCGTTGTGTTCTTCGCACCCCCAACCTCTGTTGGCAGCTCAGAACTTCATCAGATAGGACTGTCAGAAATCCCTATCGCCTGTGAATTCGGTGACGTATTTCCTGAAGAATTACCCGGTATGCCGCCCAAGCGGGAGATCGAGTTCCGGATAGATCTTGCTCCAGGAACAACTCCTCTGTTCAAACGACCCTATCGTATGGCAGCAAATGAACTTGCCGAGGTTAAGAAGCAATTAGAAGAGCTGAAGGAAAAGGGGTATATACGACCGAGCACTTCCCCCTGGGGTGCACCTGTGATTTTTGTGGAGAAGAAGGACAAGACAAAGAGGATGTGCGTTGACTACAGAGCCCTCAATGAAGTCACTATCAAAAACAAGTACCCTCTTCCCCGGATCGATGATCTGTTCGATCAGCTTAAAGGTGCCACTATATTCTCCAAGATTGATCTTCGTTCTGGATATCACCAATTGCGTATTCGTGAAGAAGATATTCCGAAGACCGCGTTCACCACGCGATACGGATTGTACGAATTCACGGTGATGTCGTTTGGTCTGACCAATGCTCCTGCCTTCTTCATGAACTTAATGAATAAAGTGTTCATGGAATACTTGGACAAGTTCGTGGTGGTTTTCATTGACGACATCCTAGTGTACTCGCAATCAGAGGAAGACCATCAGCAGCATCTCCGTCTAGTGTTGGGAAAGCTTCGAGAACACCAATTGTATGCCAAGCTTAGCAAGTGTGAGTTCTGGTTGTCCGAAGTCAAGTTCTTAGGGCACGTGATATCTGCAAAAGGAGTTGCTGTGGATCCTGAAACTGTGACCGCCGTCACCGATTGGAAGCAACCCAAGACGGTCACTCAAGTCCGTAGTTTTTTGGGTTTGGCAGGATACTACCGAAGATTCATCGAGAACTTCTCCAAAATCGCTCAACCCATGACACAGCTGTTGAAGAAAGAAGAAAAATTTGTGTGGAGTCCGCAGTGTGAGAAGGCCTTCCAAACTCTCAAAGAAAAACTGGTTTCCTCGCCAGTGTTAATCCTACCGGATACTCGCAAGGATTTCCTGGTGTACTGTGACGCTTCGCGCCAAGGATTGGGTTGCGTATTAATGCAGGAAGGTCATGTGGTAGCCTATGCCTCACGTCAGCTACGGCCTCATGAGGGCAACTACCCTACCCATGATTTGGAACTGGCCGCTGTGGTTCATGCTCTAAAGATCTGGCGGCACTATCTCATTGGGAATCGGTGTGAAATATATACTGATCATAAGAGTTTGAAATACATCTTCACTCAGTCGGATCTGAATCTTCGGCAAAGGAGATGGTTAGAACTCATCAAGGACTATGATGTGGGAATTCACTATCATCCTGGCAAGGCCAACGTAGTCGCCGACGCTCTAAGTCGAAAAAGCCATTGCAACACTCTTAGTGTCCGTGGCATTCCACCGGAACTTACTCAACAGTTGGAAGCTCTGAACCTAAGCATAGTTAGTCGTGGATTCTTGGCTACGCTGGAAGCCAAACCTACCTTGCTCGATCAAATCCGCGAGGCTCAGAAGAATGATCCTGATATGCATGGGCTCCTCAAGAATATGAAACAGGGTAAAGCCGCTGGTTTCACCGAGGATGAACACGGAACTCTTTGGAATGGGAATCGGGTATGCGTTCCCGACGTCAGGGAACTCAAACAGTTGATACTTCAGGAAGCCCATGAAAGCCCCTATTCCATCCACCCTGGCAGCACGAAGATGTACTTGGACTTGAAAGAAAAATACTGGTGGGTTAGTATGAAGCGGGAAATTGCAGAGTTCGTGGCCCTTTGTGATGTGTGCCAGCGTGTCAAAGCCGAGCACCAACGACCGGCCGGACTTCTCCAACCACTGCAAGTACCAGAATGGAAATGGGATGAAATTGGGATGGATTTTATCACCGGACTTCCAAAAACCCAAGGCGGATATGATTCTATATGGGTGGTTGTGGATCGGCTAACCAAGGTAGCACGATTCATTCCAGTCAAGACCACCTATGGAGGGAACAAACTAGCTGAACTCTACTTCGCTAGAATCGTAAGTTTGCATGGCGTCCCCAAGAAGATTGTATCAGATCGGGGAAGCCAGTTCACCTCTCACTTCTGGAAGAAACTCCAAGAAGAGTTGGGAACCCGATTAAATTTCAGCACCGCGTATCACCCGCAGACAGATGGGCAGACCGAGCGTCTGAACCAGATCCTCGAAGATATGCTTCGCGCATGTGTCCTAGATTTTGGGAAGACATGGGATAAGAGTCTCCCTTACGCCGAGTTCTCTTACAATAACAGCTATCAAGCCAGCATACAGATGGCCCCATACGAAGCGTTGTATGGCCGCAAATGCAGGACACCACTATTGTGGGACCAAGTTGGGGAAAGCCAAGTATTTGGGACCGATATCCTGAGAGAAGCGGAAGCTAAAGTCAGGACCATTCGGGAAAACCTAAAGGTGGCACAGTCTCGGCAGAAGAGTTATGCAGACAACCGACGTCGTGATCTGGAATTCGCAGTGGATGACTTTGTGTATCTCCGGGTAACGCCGTTGCGGGGTGTACACAGGTTCCAGACAAAAGGGAAGCTCGCACCACGGTTCGTGGGTCCTTTCCGCATCATTGCTCGGCGCGGAGAAGTTGCTTACCAGCTGGAGTTGCCCGCCTCATTGGGCAACGTGCATGATGTGTTCCATGTGTCGCAACTCAAGAAATGTCTTCGAGTGCCGTCCGAGCAGGCCGACGCAGAGCAAATTGAAGTTCGCGAAGACTTGACCTACGTTGAGAAGCCAGTGAAGATTCTGGACACTATGGAGCGCAGGACCAGGAACCGGGTGATCCGTTTTTGCAAGGTCCAATGGAGCAACCACGCCGAGGAAGAAGCTACTTGGGAACGTGAAGACGAGCTGAAGGCCGCCCATCCCGATCTCTTCGCCAGTTCTTCCGAATCTCGGGGTCGAGATTCCGTTTAAGGGGGGTAGGTTTGTCACGTCCCAAAATGACCCTAAAATACACTCTGTAAATTGTGCCTAGAATAATTAAAAATCTCTGTGAAGCCTTCAACAATTTAAAATGTGCAAAGTAAAAGTCAATTGAGGCTTGGAGGATTTTTGTATATTTCCTAAAAGCCTAAAATGTGTAAATAAATTTTAGTGGAATTTTCAGAGCACAAATAATAATTAATAAGAAATGAACAAATTTGAAAAGGTTTTATAAAAAGAAAAATCTTAAAATCCTCCCTCCCTCTCTAATGGGCCGGCCCGGCCCATCCTTCTCTCTCTCTCTCCTCTTCCCCGCGGCCCACTCGGCCCCCTCCCCGCGCGCGCGCCGCTGACGGGCGGGCCCGCCCGCCACCCTCGCTGACGGGTGGGACCCACCCGTCATCCCCTTCCTCCCGCTGCCCCGCCGCCTCGCCCGCGTCAGCGCCGCCGCCGCCGCGAATCCCGCCGTTTCCCGTCGTCCCCGCGCGCAATCAAGAGGGGGAAATCACTCCCCGTGATTCCCTCCTCCGAATCCCCCACTTTCCCCTCTCCCTCGCGCATTCAATCGGCCGGGAGCCGTTGCCCTAATTCCGCCGGCGCCATCAATGGCGGCCGCGCCTTCCGCGGCCGTTTCCGCCTCCTCCGGCCGCCTTCCATCCTTCCCGACCGCATATAAACCCTCCCCGACCCTCTCTCCGCCGTTCCCGCCGCTCCTCGCCCTCTCTCGCCGTCGGATTCGAGCCCGCGCCGTCGAACCCTCTCTCCGCCGTCGCCGCCGAGCTCCGGTCCGTCGCCGTCGTCGTCCCGGACCATCTCCCACCTCGGCGCCGCCTCCTTCGGCTTCGCCGCGACCTCGCCGACCCCGTCCGCCCCTCCGTTTCGGTCGCCGACCGCCGTAGCCCCGTCGTCTCCGTCGACCCGAGCCGCGCCGCCGCTTCACCCCGCTTCGTCCGCCGTTTTCCGTCGTCGCCGTCGACCGGGGTGAGCCGAGGACCGTCGCCTCCTTTCCCCCGTCCCTCTCTCTCTCTCGGCCGCCGCTCCGCCGCGCTTTTGGTCGCCGCCGGCGACCATAGGGACGCGGGCGCGCCGCCTCCCGCCGGCCGCGCCGGTGTGGCCGCCTTCGGGCGCGCCGCAGCGGCTGCCGTGTGGGGCCCGGCCGTCAGCCGCCCGCGCCTTTGGGAGCGGCTGACGCGTGGGACCCACGGCGCCGGCCGGGGTGACTCGCGTGCACCCGGTCCACCGTGGACCGTGGGGCTGCCGCGTGGGCCCCACCCCCGTGGACTCGGTCCGCGCGCCCCTCCCCTCGGCTGACGCAATAATTCGTTTTTTTTAATTAAAATTTAAATGAAGAAATTCGCAAATATTCATATTAAGAACATATAAACTTCAAATGGCTATAACTTGGCCATTTGAACTCGGAATTGGACCGTTCAAGTCTCTAATTTCTCCTTAAGAAGTCAAGAACCCATTTTTGTGCTTTGTTACTGCTTGTTATATGGAGTTTATTAGAGTAAAAGCCATTTTCTTTTCCGTTGGTCGTGTAGACGCTGCAGCTTCGGAAGATCCGCTCTTCGTGGAAGTTGAAGAAGCTTGGGAAAGCGAGCAAGGCAAGTCACATCATTCTTTGAACATATTGTATCCCACTTTGTGAAATTAATTTGATTTAAATTATTGCATTATCGCTTTATTTAAATTCCCGCGTTATTACTGTTTTATTTAGCCATGCCTATTTACCTTTGTTATGACCCTATTATTATTGTTATTGTTATTATTACCTTGTTCACCCTAGAATAAACAAAACCCTAACTAGTGGGCACCCTATTTGTAGCTCCACTAGTAAGAATTTAGGTAGATGCTTCGCTGGTTAATTAGGCAACCCTAGGTGGTTTTATAACTCTAGACTTGGGAATATTCATATCACTTGGACGCATTGGAATGATTGGAATATTGTGGACTTGGATGCACACCTCCCCCTCTATTCAAAACCCCCAAAATGGTTTTAGGCTGGGCTCGGGGTGCATGGTTTTGCGAGTGGCACCTCGGCCATATAAGGACCGGTCTTCGGGCCTCTGTTGCAAAGCACTACCGTACTTCCACATGTCTAATGGGTAAGGCTTAGTTTGTGGCTCAGTCTGGTTATAAACAAAAGTACACGGATGGAGATGGACGAAGTCGGGGATCGATGGACATCTCCAGGGCAAATGAAGGCTACACGAGCTGCGGCTCGGTAGTCGAGATGTCATGGCACAGGGCCGGTGTCCTGCTGCTAGGGGCTCAGTCTTGCCTGCCTGTCCCGGTTGTTCCGGCCGTAGGTGAGTTGGGTCGGTACTCTTGTCTATGGCTAGGATGGGTTGGGAACTATGTCATGTCTTCCGCCTGTATACCGTGGTGGTATGTGGCACGTGGTGACGCGTGAGGAAGATGTGTCTTGTGGGTAAAGATGTACACCTCTGATCAGAGTATAATCTATTCGAATAGCCGCGCCCTCGGTTATGGGCAAGCCTAGCAATGTACCCAAGTTAGTGTTTTAATTCTTAAAACCTGTTTAACAACTAAAATATGGAATGGTTGGCCTGGGTTGGCTTGGGACGAGCTGGGACCCAGGGTCGGGTTGCCAGTTCGGTCTGAATCATCGTAGGCCTTGGGTTAAGGCAGGTTCGTGTGGGTTCACGGCCTTGTTTAATAATACTGTGTAGCTCTAGGATCGTGTTTACAAAATAGCTTTGAGCAACTAAAGGTCTTTTAAATGCGGTTTACTGCAAAACCTAACCCCTATACTATAATTCCATTGTACTCCTTCGCATTTATGCTGCACTTGTGGATGTGTCTTGTTGAGTACGGTGGTTGTACTCAGTCTTGCTCAATTTTTCCCAACCCCAGAAGAGGAGCCCCTGGATGATGAAGGCTTCGGTGTCTAGCTCGTGCCTGCCGTCAAGCGCCTGTGGTCGTCGCCCTAGTCTTCCGCTGTTTCTCGTTTTCTTTGAGTGTGCTGGGCCGTCGTTGCCCATGTAATAATTAACTATTTACGCTTCCGCTTGTTAAACTCTGAATTGTATCGACTTTTGGTGTACCTTGCCTCCTGGGACAAGGATTAATGCACGCACGTAAGGAATACCTGTTGGGTTAATTCCGGTCGTGACAAAGTCAAATAAGGCTTGGAGGATTTTTGTATATTTCCTTAAAGCCTAAAATGTGTAAATAAATTTTAGTGGAATTTTCAGAGCACAAATAATAATTATTAAGAAATAAACAAAGTTAAAATGGTTTTATAAAAAGAAAACCCTAAAAATCACCCTCTCCTCTCTGATGGGCCGAATTCGGCCCATCTCTCTCTTTCTCTCTTCCCCTAGTGGGCCGGCCCGGTCCATCTCCCTCTCTCCTCTCCCCCGCGGCCCACTCGGCCTCCTCCCCGCGCGCGCGCCGCTGACGGGCGGGCCTGCCCGCCACCCTCGCTGACGGGTGGGGCCCACCCGTCATCCCCTTCCTCCCGCCGCCCCCGCCGCCTCGCCCGCGCCTGGCGCCGCCGCCGCCGCGAATCCCGCCGCCTCCCGCCGTCCCCGCGCGCAATAAAGAGGGGGAAATTACTCCCCGTGATTCCCTCCCCCGTTTCCCCCACTTTCCCCTCTCTCTCCCGCATTCAATCGGCCGAAATCCGCTCCCGTTAACCTCGCCGGCGCTATCAATGGCGGCCGGATCTCCCGCGCCCGTTTCCTCCTCCTCCGGCCGCCTTCTCTCCCTCCCAACCTTATATGAATCCTCCCCGAGCTCCCCACCGCCGTTTCCGCCACCCGCTGCTCTCTCTCTCCAACGAAATCGAGCTCGCGCCGTCGTTCTCTCTCTCCACCGTCGCCGCCGAGCTCCGGTCTGCCGCCGTCGTCGCCCCGGACCACCTCCCACCTCGGCGCCGCCTCCTTCGGCTTCGCCGCACCCTCGTCGACCTCGTCCACCCCTCCGTTTCGCTCGCCGACCGCCGGAGCACCGTCGTCCCCGTCGTCCCGAGCCGCGCCGCCGCCTTCCTCCGCTTCGGTCGCCATTTCCTTCGCCGCCGTAGACCCGGGGTGAGCCGTGGACCGCCGCCTCTTTTTCCCCTTCCCTCCCTCTCTCTCGGCCGCCGCTCCGCCGTGCCTATGGCCGCCGCCGGCGACCATAGGGGCGCGGGCACGCCGCCTCCCGCCGGCCGAGCCGACGAGGCCGCCTTCGGGCGCGCCCAAACGGCTGCCGCGTGGGGCCCGGCCGTCAGCCGCCCGCGTCTTTGGGAACGGCTGATGCGTGGGGCCCACGGCGCCGGCCGGTGTGAGCCGGGTGCACCCGGTCCACCGTGGACCGTGAGGCTGCCGCGTGGGCCCCACTCCCGTGGACCCGGTCCGCGCGCCCTCTCTCTCGGCTGACGCAATAAATCTTATTTTTAATTAAAATTTAAATGAAGAAATTCGCAAATATTCACATTAAGAGCATATAAACTTCAAATGGCTATAACCTGGCCATTTGAACTCGGAATTGGACCGTTCAAGTCTCTAATTTTTCCTTAAGAAGTCAAGAACCCATTTTTGTGCTTTGTTACTGCTTGTTATATGGAGTTTATTAGAGTAAAAGCCATTTTTTCTTTTTCGTTGGTCGTGTAGACGCTGCGGCTTCGGAAGATCCGCTCTACGTGGAAGTTGAAGCCGACGCTTGGGAAAGCGAGCAAGGCAAGTCACATCATTCTTCGAACATATTGGATCCCACTTTGTGAAATTACTTTGATTTAAATTATTGCATTATCGCTTTATTTAAATTCCCGCGTTATCACTGTTTTATTTAGCCATGCCTATTTACCTTTGTTATGACCTTATTATTATTGTTATTGTTATTATTACCTTGTTCACCCTAGAATAAACAAAACCCCAACTAGTGGGCACTCTATTCATGGTTCCACTAGTAAGAATTTAGGTAGATGCTTCGCTGATTAATTAGGCAATATTAGGTGGTTTTATAACTCTAGACTTGGGAATATTCATATCACTTGGACATATTGGAATGGTTGGACAATTGTGGAATTGGACGCACACCTCCCCCTCTATTCAAAACCCCCAAAATGGTTTTAGGCTGGGCTCGGGGTGCATGGTTTTGATAGTAGCACCTCGGCCATATAAGGACCGGTCTTCGGGCCTCTGTTGCAAAGCACTACCGTACTTCCACATGTCTAATGGGTAAGGCTTAGTTTGTGGCTTAGTCTGGTTATAAACAAAAGTACACGGATGGAGATGGACGAAGTCGGGGATCGATGGACATCTCTAGGGCAAATGAAGGCTACACGAGCTGCGGCTCGGTAGTCGAGATGTCATGGCACAGGGCCGGTGTCCTGCTGCTAGGGGCTCAATCTCGCCTGCCTGTCCCGGGGGTTCCGGCCGTAGGTGGGTTGGGTCGGTACTCTTGTCTATGGCTAGGATGGGTTGGAAACTTTGTCACGTCTTCCGTCTGTATGCCGTGGTGGTATGTGGCACGTGGTTACGCGTGAGGAAGATGTGTCTTGTGGGTAAAGATGTACACCTCTGATCAGAGTAAATCTATTCGAATAGCCGCGCCCTCGGTTATGGGCAAGCCTAGCAATGTACCCAAGTTAGTGTTTTAATTCTTAAAACCTGCTTAACAACTAAAATATGGAATGGGTGGCCTGGGTTGGCTTGGGACGAGCTGGGACCCAGGGTCGGGTTGCCAGTTCGGTCTGAATCATCGTAGGCCTTGGGTTAAGGCAGGTTCGTGTGGGTTCACGGCCTTGTTTAATAATATTAAATAGTTCTAGGATCGTGTTTGAAATTTAGCTTTGAGCAACTAAGGGTCTTTTAAAATGCGGTTTATTGCAAAGCCTAACCCCTATACTATAACTCCGTTGTACTCCTTTGCATTTATGTTGCACTTGTGGGTGTGTCTTGTTGAGTACGGTGGTTGTACTCAGTCTTGCTCAATTTTTCCCAACCCCAGAAGAGGAGCCCCTGGATGATGAAGGCTTTGGTGTCTAGCTCGTGCCTGCCGTCAAGCGCCTGTGGTCGTCGCCTTAGTCTTCCGCTGTTTTTCGTTGTCTTTGAGTGTGCTGGGCCGTCGTTGCCCATGTAATAATTAACTATTTACGCTTCCGCTTGTTAAACTCTGAATTGTATCAACATTTGGTGTACCTTGCCTCCTGGGACAAGGAGTAATGCACGCACGTAAGGAATGCCTGTTGGGTTAATTCCGGTCGTGACACCAGGGGTGTCGACGCGGTCTTCGATCGCCTCATTCGCGGCCTTTTCGCCACGGCCTCCACCTCCTCTTCTTCCTCCCCTTCCTCCTCGCCGTCATGCTCTTCGGCATCGTCCTCGTCGTCGGCGTCGGAATCCGACGAAGCAGGAACCCTTCGCTTCCTAGGGACAAGCTTCACTTGTCCGCGCGTTCGCATTCGCGAAGGTCCTGCATCGTCGTCGGCTTTGTGGGCGTTCGCCCTGGGAGGCAATTCGCCGTTGTAAACCCGGTTCACCCAGCCAGCTGCTTGTCGTGTCAGCAGCTGGCTATACTTGACGACCGATACATCGCCGATCATCCTGCGGGCTTCGGCTTCAGCCTGGTCGAGAGTCAACACTGCAAAAGTAAAGGGTGTAGCTACATTAAAGGTCGAACAAGGCAAAATAACAAAGCACAGGAGTGCATAGCGAAAGAACAGTCTTACTGTTCATTCCTTCAAGGAGAACCAACTTCGGCAAACCGTCAATCTCTTCGCCTTGATCAACCGTGACTTGCCATGACTGGGAGAGGGGAAAGATGCGAAGCATACAAAATTCCTCCACCAAGTCACGGCAACTAAGGCGGGAGCAAACCTTACGCAGCAGAACGAACCGCGCCTCCATAGCACCATCCACGGCGATCTTGCGTTTCCGGTTCGGCGCAATCGCCCTGCGACGGCACCGAAGGGCTTTCGCCGAGTCAGAACCAGCCTCGAAGGGGATGGTGTGATAGAACCACCTCGCCATCCAATGGCGGTCCCACTTTGACATGGCGGCGTTCACCGGCCAGAGATCGGACCGCTCAGGGCGAACGTTAAAGTTCACGCTCCAGAACACTGTCTTCTTTGTTCCAGCTGGGGTAATCACCATTTTCGAGTTCACGGTGGCGAAAAATATGGCGCCGAAGAGTTCGGCGCTAGGCTCGAGCCCGGAAGTCCGGCACGCCCAGTCGAAGATGGAGATCCGAACTAGCGCCGATGGGCTCAACTGTGGGAGCTCCACCTGGAAAAGGCGAAGGATCTCCGGCAACAACACGTTGCACGGAAACCGTAGCCCTGCCTCAAAAAAGACGGCGAACACCACCGTCCGATTGTCGACAGGCTTCGGCACCACGGCTTTCCCTAGGGCGAAAGCCTGCCCCTCAACCAACGCCCCAGAGCTGACCAAATTCGCCAGCTCGACGTCGTCCACGTGAGAAACCCACAAAAAGGCGGTGCTATCGTCATCAACCCGGCCGAGATCCGGCCCTTTCGCCGAAGCAGTGTTTGGCTTGCGAGGGGCCATGGCGAACGGTGTGTATGCGTTGGCGAAGGAAGAGAATGGGCGAAGCACCTGAGGGGTCAGGAAACGCTGTGGAAGGAAAGAACGGAGGAAGAGAGCGCACGCGGTAAAAATGGCAAGTGTGGTGATGAAAAGGAAAGAGGGGTGGGAATATATAGCTCACCCGGGCGATGGTTCGCCTACCCACAAGTAATAAAGCGCCACGTGTCACAAGTATAGGCGAAACGGTAAATTCCCATCGACCGAGCAACACAGTAAAAAAGCCCACGAAGGGAAAGCCCAATACTGTTCCTTTCGGCCCGGTATATACCACCGACCGCAGGAGGCGAAGAGCGGCAAAATAATACCAGCCGCACAAATAACAAACTTTATTTGCAGGAACAATGTAGGTTTCGGCAGGAGCATTGGTCGAAAGGGGGCGCCGCGTACCATACCACATGGTGTGCACGGTCTCGGCCGAAGCTCCATTCTCACCCTTGCCCGTGAGGGGCTTGTTGGCGGATGGCATGAGGCCCTTCGACCAAATCTGCCGAAACCCGTGGCGAAGACTATGGAGCAAGAATGGCGAGAGGCGAGGGGTCGTGCGAGTAAGCTAGAGGCGTCCCAGGAGAAGGGTGCAAGGCGAAGAGTATCTGCCGAAGGATGACGACTTCGCCATGGCAAGTTCGCCCCTGCGAGGGCCGAAGAAGCCTTTCCGGCCCATCAAGCCTAGGGGCTATAGGGCCGGCGATCACCCGACGGCCCATCAGGGGCCCATGAGCCTCCATAACATTATGTACCCCTGTAAATGTCCCTTTCGTAAGGGCAACCATGTAAATTCCCCTGTATAACCTAAACCCTAGTAGTAAGAACCTGTAATGGGGCTATAAATAGTCCCCGGGGGCCATGTAATGGGGGGATCCGGAGTAAAAAATTCTAAAATTAACACACTTCGTTTCTTTCCAACCACTGTTGAGTAACCACGTCTTTCGACGTATGCGGTTGTCGTTTCAACAACACCTATTACCACGCTATTTATTACCACGGCTAGCAACGATTTTAAGATTGTAGCAACATTAATCTATTGCCACAATTTTAGCATTGATGCTACGATTTTTTTCGTGGCGATAAATTATTTTTCTAGTAGTACCAAGGAGTAAAATGGTCTTTTCTTATCACTTAGTAGATGGCGGTAGAAAACTGACGGTGATGGCATTTCTTAGACTAAATCACTTGTACGATGAAATTTCTTGCAATTAGCACTCGTTGATGGCAAAATATGGAGCCAGCCATGTAATTTCTTACAATTTCTAAATTTGATGGTTGGCGGCGCACAAGGTGTTGGACGGTTGATATACTTACCCTTGGTTTGCCTCACCCAAATCACTGCCCTTGATTTGACCAGGAGCAGGAGACAACCCCATACAATTTTGCAAACATTGTCTTCTCTAGCTAGGTATGTTTGGTTGTCCCTCTTCTATTGCTTTTCTGTTGCCAGACTTCTCACCAAGGGTGGAGGATATTGTGTTGTGTAGCTGGTGGCTGATGATTAACTTGGTGATCCCGACCAGCTAGAAGCGTGGCATAAATACGCTGATCATGTATTGGCGCATGAATGTTCTGGAAGTATGAGAATGATTATACATTTAATGGTATTGTACCCAAAATATCCATACAGCTTTAGTGCAGATTGCTGAAGAAGGAAACTTTTGGACCAGAGGTTTGGTGTAGCTTGTGGCTGCTGCCAGCTAGAGGTCATGTTGCTATTGTTCTTCGATTTGTTGTTTTGATATTTTGTTTTTGGTGGTTTGCTGAACCGTTGTGAGGAAGTGAGGGTTTGCGTGTATGCCATGATATGCAGTTCTCCTGCATATTCGAGAAAAATTCACTTACAAACAGAACCAGCAGGAATATAGCAATAGCTTCTTTGGTTCACGTTCAAAAAACAAAAAATCCGGGATCCCGCACTGTGCAGGGTGCAGAGATGTAGCAGTTCATTGCAACCAAAAAGTGTCCCAGTCCATTCATCAAAAGGAATCAAAACCCCCCAAAAAGTAACCCATATTAAGACCAAAATCACTTTGATGTACCAAAAAGTAACTCAGACCAACACCAAAATACATCAGAGCAATTGTGCTCCACAAACCAATGCCCCCTTATCGATATCACTGCTTACAAAAAAATAAGTGCTTTTCATAGGCATCTGGCAAGTAAAGGCCGCCAATCCACACAATGATATTTTCATGTCACCATGCAAAATGTTATACCTCTAACAAAAATTGGCCTCGTCTCCTTCAAAGCTCCCATTTCATCTCCACATGACCACATGTCAAACATATAAATCAGAATTTCAAGCTATTGGAGCCAAAAACAAATCAACATGGCGAACCACAAAATCAAGATCCCCTGTACTGTAGAAGTTCAAAAAAAAAAAAGAAGATCCCCTGTACTGTAAAGTCAGCAAATCCATGTGGCTGCTCAAACCAGCATTCCAGCCCACATGCTCTCCCAGTAGAAAGCCCAAGTGTGTATACCACCAGTGAGAAAGGAAAAAAAGAAGTGGGCAAAAGCATATATACCAACATAGCTTAACGTTCCAGGGCAATGTAGCCCGTCACCTAATCGCATAAGGCCCATGCTGGTTTTGTACACGGATAGTGAAGTAATAAAACATGGACTTACCCAAGGATCGACCACGGGAATTTGACGGAACACAACACACGTGAACTGTAGCTAAACCTGCAAATCGCTGAGACAGAGGAGACAGAGGAAACAGAGGAAATCATTTTGGTGCAGCGCAACCATTGATGCTTTTTTGTTTACTTCCTTAAAAAGAGCAACTCAAAAACCGGAAATACAACCACTAGGACCGATTCTACTGCCGTGATCTAGCTGCGTCTATCCCCACAGCCACACAATGTGTCCTCAAATTCCGGCACACGACGCGAACAGCGAGCTAGCCTCAGATGCCCTCGCGATGGCTATTCACACAGATCATAGGCTCACGCGTACAGACTCAAAATGAAACCCATGCAGATAAACTAAGTTAGCACACAAGTTTATTGTTAACAAAACTCCCCCTAAGCCTTATGTGCTGAGTCTACCGAAATCATACCAATTTGTTCCCGCAGTTCCTGGAATTTTGCTCGTCAGGATGTCTACAAGTTCCCCTCCAGTGTTGACAGGATCTCCCCGGCCACAACAACACGAACCCCCCTCCACCAACACATGGCTTGCAACGGATCTCTCATGTGTTGCTGGGTCCACAACTACCAGTAACTGAGTCAATCCAGCAACGCATTGACCATATGAGCACCCCAATTGCCCAGCCCACTAAGCTCACCCAAACTGGCCAACCCTAAGTCCCTGCTGCATGCGGATCCCGAAAGGTATCCCCGAATCCCCCATCCCCTCCAATCTCTCGCGGCGCGGTGGCTGCAAGCCGACCGTCAGCCTCCGGGAATGGCATGGTCTCCAGGCATGGTGTGGTGGGATGCGCAGTTAGGACGCTAGGCACGGCGTCATGGGAGGAGTTGGTAGGGTGCAGCGACGGGCGAGCGGCGACGCACAGATCATGGGGGACATCCAGTCTGGCTAGAAACGACGGCAGCTGTGCGACAAGGACCGTGTAGAACTGTAGATCAAGGTTTGCTCTCTGCTCCTGAATTCTTTCTTGCTCTGAGCTGCTCTGTTCCTCTGCAGATCTACTTCATTTGTTTCTTTTTTTTGTCTTGTGTCGATGGTGCATATGATTTACGAATCCTTGCTGCAGCAATCAACCAGTAGTAGTTAAGTTGCTAATTTTTGTTCCACGGAGAAGGCTACAACTTCCTCTAATCATCTTAGATATATGGGTATGAGCATGCCACAACGAAAGATACATATGCATGTAAAAAAGGAAGCAGTATTTTCATCTTGCTGATTAATACATACAGGCAGATGTGGATTGCAGGAATTGTTCATCTTCTTTTTTCCATAAGACTGATATTCTAAATAACAAGGCCTATAAGATTGATATTGTAAACCTATGCCCTAGTCTTCTGAGCTCTAATAATAATTTCTCCTATGTTACTTATACAAACAAAGCCATGTTCTGACTGAAACGAGAGCATATGGAGTTCATAAACAATGGGGTTGTGTCCTATGATAATAATTCCTGAAAGTGAAACTGCGTTATAGTAATATTAATTCAAGAACCAAGATCATATATACATACTTCACAGATTTTATAAATCTATTATATTAATTCTCAAATACATGTATTAACTTCTGGATCAACTAATTGTTTTGATCTGCCAACCCTTTTTGCAGGGGACAACAACATAGAAAATTACAAAGATGCCTCCAGCCTGCTGTCTTAAACTCTTTCATGTTTGGTGTCCTAGACTTGTAGCATTTAAAAGTGTTGTCGTATATATACATACTCATAATATATCACAATACTGCATCAGTGATAAATTTGAGCACATCAATTTTGTGGCAATTTCATTTGATTAGATCAGCTATAACTTGGTATTGCTACAAAAGAGCATGTAGAGTCGGAAATCATATAAGACCATAGCGGCACACTTGGATATAATTTATCTTCAGTACCAGAAAGAAAGAAATCATGCAACTTTTCCTACTATCCTCATATGTAAACCTTATTCCAAAAACTATTTAATGAAACGATGAAGGTGTTCCTGCTTCTTGTTAGTTCCCAAATAAAGTACATAAGTGCTGAGATTTTCAATGTGCCATTTTTCTTCAGCAAAAGACATACAATACATAATCCTGAAGATGCTTCAAACTAAAAGGTAATCAACTAGCTTTCATTTTGTTTACTACTATCAGTGGTTTTTGTTATCTCCTCCAGTCTTTGATACTTACAAGTAAATGTTGATCTTTCAGGCCTAAATAGTCCCAGGAAGATTTTATATTTTGGACATTTGCCTATAACACAGGAATATTGAAGCAAAGTTTGTGGAAAATGATATAGAATATTTTTAGTGTAAGGCTAGACTAGTCAGTATTATGTTGTGGTGTATTGACAAATTGTATCTCTGTGAGATCTTTGTAAAGAATATTGAGATTTATGCTTATAATATATGAATTATTTTTTTAAAATGAAATCAGTTGTACATCATATTGCGGTGAATTATTAATTGAAATATTGTCATGTGAGTAATGATCACTGGCAATTGAAAATAGCAGTGCATATAAATCTTCTGGTATTGTTTTGCACTCTGTTGCTAACTTGCAACGGATATTTACAACACTTATCTATATATTACTACCGAGCAGCAACGTATATAACCTAGCAATGCCAGCATAGGCAACACATACTAAATGCGTTGCTGTAGACCTTTGCAGCACTTATATGGACTTGTAGCAATACATAAATCCATTGCTAGAGGGGGTTCCTGTTGCAATGTATTCAGACTCATATGATGAGAGTGTTAACCCGTTGTTTCTGTGACTGCCAGCTGATCAAATTTTCACCAAGAAAGAATAGCACGCCGGTACGGTAATGCTCTTGCGAGTGTCAATGTCGCTAGCCATGTCACTGTCACTATAGCCTTGCAGCTTCTTCTCCCCTCCTTTTGTGTAGCGACATCCCAGATGGATCGTTCCCGCCAGATACCGGACGATTCTCTTCACAGCTGCCAGGTGTTCGTCCGTTGGTCTCTCCATGAACCAGCTTACATATCCAACGGCGAACGCGAGATCGGGTCTAGTGTTCACTAGATAGCATAGACTCCCAACCAAACTTCTATATTCAGTGGCATCCACCAATGGCGTTGTACTTTCCTTGCTAAGCCGCAGCCGTGGCTCCATGGGTGTAGCACAAGGATTGCATCCCACAAGGCCAGCCTTCTCCACGATCTTCGTCGCATAGGCTGCCTGGTTCAGACTGATGGCACCCCCTTCTGAATCACCTGAATCCCCAGATAAAAACTTAAAGGGCCAAGATCACTCATCTTGAATTCAACCATCATCTGCTTGTTAAAATCACCAATCATGGCATCATCTGCTCCAAAGATCACCAAGTCATCAACGTAAACACTGACCAGCAGTCTCGAACCGCCAGCACCGCGTGCATATAAACCATGCTCCAGCGGGCTTTGCACAAAGCCTAGCTTCTTCAGAGTACAGTCCAGCTTGGTATTCCAAGCTCGGGGAACTTGTCGTAGCCCGTACAGTGCCTTGACCAGCCAGTACACTTTGGTTTCTTCCCCCTCAACTTCGAATCCCGGTGGTTGGGCAACATATACCTCCTCAGCTAGCTCCCCATTCAAGAAAGCCGATTTCACGTCCATGTGATGAACATTCCACCTTCCTGCGCGGCAAGGGCAAGCAACAGGCGTAAAGAATCGAGACGAGCAACTAGAGCGAATACCTCATCAAAATCAATTCCGGCTCACTGCACATAGCCTTTGGCCACCAGTCGCGCCTTGTGCTTGATGACGACCCCTCGAGCGTCTTTCTTCAATTTGTACACCCACTTCAACCCGATCGGCCGATGTCCAGGCGGTAGATCAACCAGTCTCCAGGTCTTGTTTTCTTCAATTGAAGCAATTTCGTCGAGCATGGCACGACGCGAAGCCTCCTCTTGCTCAGCCTGCCTGAAGGACACATGCTCTTCTCTGCTCACCAACATCAGTTCTTCCAGAACTTCCCGTCATGCGAGCCCCAGCGGCGCGGCTGGTCCCAACACATTCTCGACGGTGCGGTAACGGAGCAGCACGTCATCATGATCAGCGTCGAGGTTCTCTTTAGCTCTAGGTGGTGGCGACACAAATTCCACCTCAGATGCATCTCCGTGCACCGAAGGTGTTCAACCGCGTGCTGGTGAGCTTGATGTCGTCCGTGACGAGGTCGCGGCCGGCGTGGGTGATCCACTGTGGCCTTGATGTTGTCCAGCCTTAGTGCTTGGGTGGTACACCGTGTTGTACTCGATGACAAAGTCGGTGTAGTGGTCAGACGCCGCCTCGCCATCCCACCTCCACTGTGAAGCCTCATCGAACATGACGTCGCGGGAGATGTGCATGCGCCGTGTTCCCAGGTCATAGGCACGGTATGCCTTCGACTTAGGTTCTTACCCCACGAAAATCATAGGGTGGTTCCGGTCGTCGATATATACCAACATAGCTTAACGGGCCAGGGTAATGTAGGCCGTCACCTAATCGCATAAGGCCCACGCTGGTTTTGTACACGGTAGTGAAGTAATAAAACATGGATCCATTACTCGATAACATGAATTGTCAGGATTTACCCAACGATCAAGCCCGGGAATTTGGCCAAACACAACACACGCGAACTGTAGCTAAACCTGCAAATAGCTGAGACAGAGGAAACAGAGGAAATCATTTTGGTGCAGCGCAACCATTGCTGCTTTTCTGTTTACTTCCTTAAAAAGAGCAACTCAAAAACTGGAAATACAACCACCAGGACCGATTCTGCCGCCGTGATCTAGCTGCGTCCATCCCCACAGCCACACGACGTGTCTTCGAATTCGGCGCACGACGCGGACAGCGAGCTAGCCTCGGATGCCCTCACAACTGACTCCTCGCGATGGCTATCCACATAGATCGTGGGCTCACGCGTACAGACTCAAAATGAAACACATGCAGATTAAGTAGCTTAGCACACAAGTTTATTGTTAACATGAATAACAGAAGCCAAAAGCATATTCAATACAAGTATACATGCAGATGGATTGCCACATTGGCTAGAAAGTTAACCATTAAGGTCTAGATGGGAGCAGGCCTCACGAAGAGAGACTCTATAATCTCCCTAAGAAGTGCGGCAAATGTGTAGGCATCATTCCTGTCATCGTAGAAGAGTACCATAGAAACGGTGAAGTTCACAACTCGCTGCACCATGGGCAGCAGTGTACCATGCTCAAGGCGGGTCTGGTTCGTGGTTCTCCATTCGTCTTCGACCAGTGAATCAATCTTTGCAAAGGCGACCTCGCTTGTGACCCTATTCTCATTCATGTAACACTCTACGGAGCTCGCAACATCTCCCTTGTTCTTTCCACGCTGCATGTGTATAATGCATATGAAAATGTGAAAAAGAATTATATTTAACTACTTGGTGAAAAGAGTTTTTTTTACTTATTCCGTTCTTAAATAGATGATGTTTTAATATACGTAGACGAGCCACAAAATCATGAAAAATTAATACATTTACAGTTATTAAGACTTGTCAAGTGAAAATGACATTAGTAGGCTTATTGTAAAAAATAATTTCATATTGTTACTTTTTACAATTTTGATGGACATATTGATTAGAAAAGGCAATGACAAAAATGTCTATTAATCACAGACTACTCCGTCTGTCCCGTATTATGAGGTTATATTTTGGCTATGCATATTATGGGATAAAGCTAGTATTGATTTCACAATCCAGAAGCCGAATAGAACAGTGAGAGTAATACTACTATATATGTAACTTAAATGCAGCAATATCATTCATAAAACGTCCAATCTTTGCGCATGCTATGACTGCATCATTACCACTAGCTGCCCACTCGAATGCTTCTGTCGTCACTACATTACCCCAGCCAATCATAGCAGCCACACACACTAATTGCACGGCCGAGGATTTGGTGGACAAAACCACCTGATCTTTAAAGCTTGGCTTGTGTTTCTGGTAGGACCAGCTTCTTGTAGGTAATAAGTAGACTGCCTTTGAAACTATAAGCAAATAAAACAAAATTAATAACTACAACATAATAATACCCGAACATATATGTGCAAAAATTAGTTTTATGTTGACACTTGAAAAGTATGTAATTTCGCTTTTCTCACCCAAAATCAAGTTTCCTTTTTTTTTTGCCACGCGCTACCTCAAAATTTAGTTGGCTGTCGCTAAATAAGAATATAACTTATAGTGGTAATAACAAAAAATTTCCCATAGAGATATTTGGATGCTTCTACCTCTTGTTTGGTGTAAGTAACCTTGTATTTTTCGTTGTCGGACACTTGGTGCTCAAACTCCTCAAAGTTGATTAGCAATTTAATATAGAACTTTTTCAGGTACTCCGGCAAAATAGAAATAGCGCTTTTGTCCCATCTGCAATTAGTTTTGCATGAGAATTAGCCATGCTAGGATACATTATTTGTCACTATGTTCCATCCAATATTTCTTTCTTATGAATTAAAATATTGACACGAACTTCAGAACATAGTTTTAATCATTAATTTTTCTAATCATATGCCATCCATACATAAATGTATTTAAAATATAACTGCATGAAAGTATTTTTCAAGACAAATATAATATTCCTCCTGATCCATAAATATAAGTCATTTGAACATTCCCTACTCGATCCCTAAATATATATTAGAGAGTAATGTCAATTTGATATGCTCCATATCAAATTTGGATATCTTATTTTGTATATTTGTAGGCTAAGATGTTACTGTTTGTCTTCACTTATCATATATGTGTTATCAATAAAACAAACTGAAGTTATCCAACCTTTGTATGGCTGTGTTTAGCTGCCGGCATTCCTCAATGGTGGCATGAGCATCATACGTATCATCCATCACAGTATCCAGTGCAATTATTTTGGCAACAAACATTCTGGTGAATGCAAAGTCTTCTTCGTAGAACATCATGTAGGACCAAGCGTATGCCTCTATCGTACGATCCCTAATGTAACGTAGCTCCATATATCCATAAAGATCTTTCCACCATCTGAAATTAATTATTTCAAAAGTGTGACAAGACCATTAATTATATTCACAATTAAGGTGCTAAGTTTTATTTTAACGGCTAGCTTGTGGGTATTGGATATGTGATAAGACCAAAATAATGGATGTGGATTTACTTCAAATAAAATTCAACGCTAAAATGACAGGTATTATAAAAAAAAACAGAGATTATATAATAACCTGCATTACTACTGACAATATATTCATGCTATCATAATAATTTATTTGCAAAAACACATCGATACTGTTAATTCAGTTGCACATAATAATTAAGTTATTTAGTTCATTCCATTATTATTAAAAAACATATTAATTATATTTTTAGATAATGGATGCACAGAGCCGTTATATCTACGATGCACAGAGCCGCATATTATTTATCCAGTGGAGAATTCTCAAAGAGATTGATAGATAGGCATACTCAGAAATTGCTTTGAGTTCCTCCAAGTGGATATGTTGCAGGAGGTTAAAATCTAGCTTCGCGAGTTCAAGAAGAATTGGGATATTTCCTGCCTCTCGTTCGTACTCCGACATGTAGCAAATAGTCTCAACTCTCTTGAAAGTCCTTGGCAGTGGTAGGCTAAGTGCACGCTTGACTTGCTCAGCTAAAGGAGGGTTGAGAACACTGTCTTGACTCATCAATTCAAGGTGTTTTCGTGCAAATGAGATTGCTTCTTCAAGTTCTGGCTCGCCATGAATGAGGAGGTGTGCAGCGTTGTATAAACTTAGTAGCCCCTTTGGGTCATTCGCTATATCATTTCGAAACTTGCCATCATCTCCCTTAAATTTATTGAATGCATCTGCGTCACAAAAAATATTTGTCATTGAACACAGTAAGGCTAGATTATTCTATCCGTAACGTAACATGATTAGTTTCCCCCATAATTTTTCAGTCGCTTTTTTGCTGTACCTGACATCCAATTAGTACATTTCCCGTGTTTTGAACATTTTCTGTGTTTTGTTATTTTGCATGTGTCGTATGGTTTTAGACTAAAAAATTTCTATAATGTCGCAAACGAACAAAAGTAAGCTTCAGCAAATCTCGAAGACAAAAATTCCTAATCTCGGAATAATAAACTATTTATCTATATATTAGGTGGATGGATGCATTTGGATACCTGGAGACACCCAAAACCCATGTTCCCTAAGCAAGCGAAACCGAAGAGCAACCTCATAGAGACTAGAGCTTCTGAATTCACTGCCATGGATGCTTGTTAGAGCATCTTCTATCTCCTCTTGGAAGAGGTGATCGATTCCGAGATGTTGGACGGAATCCACTAAGTTCATCCTCGCCGACATGTCGTGGCAGGTCCCAAACAGTGTCCGGATTTGCCCTCTCAGCTTCTCAGCCCTCTCCTGCATCCACCTCTCTGATCTCTGCATGAAATTATAGCATGGATCCATCGAATTAGCTAGCTATTAGCTAGTTAGCATGGCATTAATTAAAATTAGAAGGGCAGATGTACACATAGGAATGAGTAGTGGTGATGCCTGCAATGGTTGTGGTTCGTAGTTGATAAAGAAGTCGCCCCATATCGAGGGCTCAAAACTGAGTGCCTCCTCATGGGTAGGAGTATCACTCGAGGCCATAATATGGTATGTGTTTATGTATTTATGCAGGTACAGTACGTACTAGTAAATCTCAGCGATTGCCGATTGGCTTGATATTTATGAATGCGAATGCATAGCACCATGCCTCTAATATATAGATGAACCAGAACACGGTACTCCTTCTAGATTGGAGTACTTACCGTTTTGGATAAGGATACGCATGATGTTCAAAAAATAACTATGACAACTATTTTATATTATGATATATATAGTAATATCAACGAATATATGAATTTATTGAAGTGCTTTTTAAGACAAATCTATACATATGGTCTCAGTACTTATAAGTGAAATATTTTAGAAATTATTCTTAGTTAAAGATTTTAAAGTTTGATATCAGTTTTGTCCAAAATGGTAAGTATTATCTACCTAGAGGGAGAAATTGCGTACCCACTCCCTCCGTTTTGAAAGTTATGTACTCCCTCCATATGTACAAAGTTGTTGAGCTTTGCAATAATAGTTGGCCATTTGTTTTACTAAATGGTTTAGTGCAGTTTTTTTTTTAAAAAAAAAAACACGGTACTCCCTCCATGTTGGTAGTACTTAGGCCTCCTCCAACAAGGGTGAGTCAGCTAGCTCATAAATCTCCACATCAGTTTTTGTATGATGTAGAAGAGAGAGAAGATAAGGAGAGAGAATGCACTATCTCTTCTTCAAGAGCTAAGCTCTAAAAAAATGTGAGAGGGATTGTGGAACCCAAAGCATTTTGAACAATGTGCTATGAGACAATCTATTAAAAAGGTAGACTTTTTGCTCTCTCTTGTATGAGGTGGACAAGCATGAGCTAGTGCACTAGCTCAACCATTAAAGGAGGCCTTAGTGTTTTGAACAAGGACACGCAGTCTATATATATATATTATGATTTTATTGAGTGTTTTTAAGATTAATCTATGCATATGTAGCTGTGTATCCCCTTTATTTGCAACATAATTATGTAGTACTCCTTCCATATGTGAAAAGTTGTTGAGTTTTGAAATAATAGTTGACCATCCATCTCAATAAAAGCTTTAGTGCAGTTTATTTTTTTAAAGAAAACTGTAAAATTTTAACTATAGAATGATGAATAGTAAAGCATTGATAAAACCCAGTGGTTTGAGAAGGCTGTTCCTCTTGTCCCAGTTATCCTTGATTACATCAACTGAATTTCCATCAACTATTCGCCAAATAAGTCCCTTATGTAAGAGCTCTCTACCATGTTAAAAACAAGAACTCGTCAAAACTAATAATAGGGTTGGCGATTGTGGACCCCCGTTTTTATAACAGGAATCAGTCGTGTAATCAGTACCATTTCCCTGGATCAAGTAGTCTGGTACACACGAATTCATAGCTGAAGTACCGAGTACTCATACACGAATGTCTTAGGACGAGTTATTACATCAAAGCCCGCAGGCATTGTCTTAAATCATCGGACCGAAAGGTCCGGAATACATTCAAAAACAGAGTAGGTAAGGCAGCGGAAAATGGAGGCAGCGGCACGCCATTGCCACAGGCAACGACCGTATCTAAGACCTATTGGACCCCATCGTCTTCATCTCCCTCCTGATAATAGGCATAGGGATCTTCCGACGCTTCATCTCCAGTCTCTGATTGAGTTTGTATATAGCAAGGGTGAGTACCAACCGTACTCAACAAGTCACCACAACAACAATGCAAATGACAGGGATATTTGAAGGATTGTTATGGTTCTTTTGCGTAAAGCAAGTTTTGTAATTCTTTTCACAACCCTAAGACCTAGCACAGACTGATCAAGTTTTAATACCAGTGTTCACTTTAAACAATGACGGTTCTGTCCACCATCCATTGTGATCCCAAGGATGGCTTCCCGCCATTGAGTCGTCATGGTTTTCTGAGGATGTCCACATTCCCTACTCTCAGGAAGTGGCTCCAGCAGCATATAAATCATGCAATTATCCCAACCCACACAAGTTAAGAATTCAGAGTCTAGCCAAGTGTAATACACGTCCCGGTGCTCAATAACCGCGAGCACGGCTATTCGAATAGATTTGGTTTACTCACACTGCAATGGATGTACACTTTACCCGCACTCCGCGACTGCCCAACACATGAGCCTCGTCCCAACACATGAGACGCGTCACGGCAAAGCTTTTCGATAACCTCGCATTGGCAGTACCCGCTCCATGAACTTGACATCCTCATCCACTCTAGGCGTACGTAGTTTCTAGCAGTGTGAGGAGTTCTGGCGCACCCGGGGAAGAAGAACTCACACATGCATTAAGTTAATTAAGTTTAAATTCTCACGTGGCAGTCCTACCGATGGCGACACCACTGTAGACACCCGCCTCGCGGTCCTACCAATGGCTGCCCCACCGTAGAGCCCCTGCCTCACACATCAAGAAACCACTATGCATGGATACTGCCTCTGCTCAGCTATCTATTCCGCTAGGTCTATACCCATACGAGAAGTGCGGTTGTACGGGAGTCGTTTCATGCTTAACTTCATGGCTCGGTCCTTAATTGACCGGGGACGGTACTAGCCTTTTCCGGATACCACCCAAATCCTCCGTCCGCCCCAGTCGAAAACATTTGTTTAATTTTATTTCTCTTTTCACAAATCATGTCATCAACATCATGGCACTGTGGCGCTCATGCCTCCACATGCCGTTTCTCAATTACCTTCCCAAAGGTAATTGCCCAAGCATATAGCATTTGATAAATATGAGTATGCACAATTCTAGAATAGCATTGCTAAGCACTTGTCATAATTGACTAGGGACTCGTACGTAAACATGGTTACAAAGGAAATAATAGGCAAACAATCATCAAGGTATGGCATAATCACAAGTGGGATGTATATTATTGCATGCAATTTTATTTGTAAACAAAACAATTTCGCAATTGGGATCAATATGTTCAAGGGATAGTGATGACTTGCCTTGCTCAAGGTCTTGCGGGTCTTGGCCTTCACCTGGATCTGCTACTCCCTCGGGCTCTATAATTACGTGCGAAATTGTTTTGAATTCGGTTAGAATTCAAATAAAGATCCAAATAAATCCAAATAGAAGTCGAATGCGAAAATCGATTCTCTTATTAACTTTACTATTCGCGAACTAGGGCTAATCCAATTTTGATTTATATATATCCTAGATCATTTATACGGTGCAAATATTTTGTTATTATAAGTTCTTAATTTAATCTACCCCGTGCATCGTATTCAAATAAGAGATTAGAAATTTATATTGCGAGCTAAACATCGGATGGAATCCAAATATTTAACGATTTATTTACTCTATGACTAAATGATTAATATATTATTACGCGTCTAAATAAATCCCGATAATTAAATCCGAACTTCCACCGTGATCGATTATTTATAAAATTCTCCCTAAATACCTCTAAATATCTATAAGGAATTCATCTAATTGTTTTAGAGGCATTTAATTTATATCTAAATTATCACCGCGAATCGATGTCTTTTAAAATTACCAAATATCTTAGTTAATTTTGCATTCTAACGATTAATAATTAATCTATAATTAGATTCTAATTTAATTTAGATTTTCTAACCCCCAAATTCCATTCTAAGACTATTTAGGGAGGGGGGCTGGGGCGGGATTTTGGGCGGTGCAGGGGAGGGGGGAGTCCGCTAGATCTTCATGGGTTTTTTTTTTGAGGGTCTGCTGAGGACCTTTTTTTATCTCTCTCTCTCTCTCCCTTTTTCCTTTCTCTCTCTCTCTCTCTCTCTTCCTTTTCCTCTCTCTCTCTCTCTCTCTCTCCCTCCCGGCTCTTTCCTCCCCCTTTCTTTCTTCTCTCCTCTTCTTCTCTCTCGGCTCGGCCCCGTGCTCTCTCTCTCTCACTCGGCTCTCCCTCTCTCCCTGGCGGCGACGGCGATGGACGCAAGGGGAAGGCGGCGGCTTACCGACGGCAGCGGCGGCGACGGCGGCGCAAGGCGGTGGTGCACGGCGGGGCGGCCTCGAGGCGACGGCGCGGCGGCTTCGAGGCTACGGCGCGGCGGCTTCGATGGTGGCAGTGCGGCGACACGACGACGGCGCGGTGGAGAAGGAGGAGAGGGGAAGGAGATGGATGGGGATGTGTGGGGAGTGGAGGAGAAGGGGAGGCCGGCTTTATAGGCACGGGGGAGGGAGGAGAGGAGAGGGACGGCGGCGGATTAAATGGCGACGGCTGCGCGGGCGCGAGGCGACGAAGGGGATGGGCGGCCGGCACGGTGGTATGGAGAGCAAAGCGACGTGTGGGCGGCGCGGGCGATGCGGCGGCAAAGGGAAGGGGCAGCACGACGTGTGGGATGGGCGCGCGGCGCGCGGGGTTCGAGATGGCAGGGCGACGTGCGGGGCGACGACGGGACGGGGAGGCGGTGCGGCACGAGGGGAGGCAAAGCAGCGCAGCGCGCGGGACGGGCGGCGATGTGATGGGCGTCGGCGCGGCGGAAAGAAAGGGGAAAGGGCAGGGCGACGTGCGGGGCGGCGACGCAACGATGTGGCGATGTGACGACGGGACGGGGAGAAAAAGCGGCGGCATGACGGCCGTGTGGCGCGGGACGGCGACGCGGGGCGCGAGGGTTGATGATGGTGATGGCGACGGGTTGGGGAGACGAAGAGGCATGGCGCTCGGGCGGCGCGGCGACGATGGCGCGGCGATGGGATGGGAACGGCGACGGAACGGGGAGGCGAAGAGGGCGCGGGGCGCGGGACGACGGGACGGCGACGCGCATGCGGCGGCGACGATGGTGGGGATGGCGACAGCGGCGATGGCGCGCGGGATTCGGCGCGCGGCGCGCGGTGCGGGCTGTGGCGGCGTGAGGCAGAGGAGGGGGCTGGGTCGGGGACCCTGTCGAGCACCTTGTGCCCAATGAACAGTGACTCTTCATTATTTTCCCGATTTTAGCCCAATTTTCATTTAAACTTAATTTTGAAATTTCTAAATGTTGTAAAATTGATTTTTATTCATTATGTGTGTTGTTCCAATTATTGTATTCACCCTAAATTAATTTTACTCATTTTTCACTTGTATTATTTGTTTGAATCATTAATTAGGGTTAATCTTTATTCCATTTGCGTTTAAATTAAATTGATACAAATGTAATTGCGAAAGTATTTTATTTATCTCAATCCACACTTAATCTTTATTTTAAATTATGTTTGTTTCATCAATTTATTTCTAGGATTATAAGCGATTGATTATCCACCGCACTCGATTAGTGAACTTCAAAATCGAATCAAATAAAATATGCGAATAAAATCGGCATGATGCAATTTATTTGAAAAGTTTTTGAAAATCCGTATTTTTAGAGTTTCGTCTTCTATTGGTCGAATTCTCAGGATGTTACAAACCTACCCCCCTTAAATAAATCTCGTCCCGAGATTTCTTACCGGTTCTCGAACAGATACGGGTATTCCGTCCTCAGGAACTCTTCGCTTTCCCAGGTGGCTTCATCCTCAGTGTGATTACTCCATTGTACCTTGTACATACGCCACGTTTTGGTTCTGGTTCCCTTCTCTGCTTCATCTAATATCTGGATCGGGTGTTCCGGATACGTGAGATCGTTGCTAATGTGAATCTCCCCCAGCGGAGCTTGTTCTTCCGGCACTCGTAAGCATTTCTTCAATTGTGACACATGGAAGACTGGGTGTACATCTGCGATAATTTCGGGTAGCTGTAGCTGGTAGGCAACTTCGCCTCGTCTAGCGAGGATTTGAAAAGGTCCCACGTATCTTGGCGCTAGTTTTCCTTTAACCTTAAACCTTTTCGTTCCCCTCATTGGTGAAACCTTTAAATAGACGTAATCTCCTTCCTTAAACTCTAGGTTCCTTCTTCGGGTGTCCGCATAACTCTTCTGCCGTGACTGAGCCACTTTTAACCGGTCTCGAATCAGACGAACCTTTTCTTCGGCTTCTTTGATAATGTCAGGTCCAAATACTGCACGTTCTCCTGTCTCGGACCACATCAGCGGGGTTCGACACCGTCGACCAAACAATGCTTCGTTGGGTGACATTTTCAGGCTTGCTTGAAAGCTGTTGTTGTAGGAGAATTCGGCATAGGGCAAACATCTCTCCCAGTCTTTGCTAAAGTCCAATGCACAAGCTCTCAACATGTCCTCCAGGACCTGGTTGGTTCTCTCTGTCTGGCCATCTGTCTGTGGGTGATAAGCTGTGCTGAACGCGAGGTAACTCCCTAGGGCCTCATGCACTTTCTCCCAGAAATGAGAGGTAAACTGGGTGCCTCGATCAGATATGATCCTCTTAGGTACACCGTGAAGACATACTATCCTGGCCATATATAATTCGGCTAGCTTGGCACTACTATAATTTGTCTTAACGGGAATGAATCTTGCCGTCTTGGTGAGTCGATCCACAATCACCCAGATGGAATCATACCCTGTTGCAGTCTTGGGCAATCCCACAATAAAATCCATACCTATCTCATCCCATTTCCATTCGGGGATCCTAAGGGGTTGCAGCAAACCTGCTGGTCTCTGGTGCTCAGCCTTCACCTTCTGACAAACGTCACAGAGCGCTACGTACTCTGCCACATCTCTCTTCATGTTGGGCCACCAGTATCCTTCCTTCAGATCCTGGTACATCTTAGTACTTCCGGGGTGCAATGAATACGCCGATTCATGAGCTTCCTTTAGGATCAATCCTCTCAGTCCACCCTGCTCGGGTACATAAATCCTCTTTTTGTACCATAGGACATCCTTCTCGTCGGTTGAAAATTCCTTTGCGAAGCCTGCGGCTAGACGCTCCTTCACCTCTCGGATCTCCTGGTTGTCCTTATGAGCCTCTTCAATTTGGGTTCTCAAAAGGGGTTGAATGTCCAAGGTGTTTATCTGTCCTCGAGGTACTATATATAAGTTTAGCTGGGCAATTTCCTCCTTAAGCTCAGGAGCCATTCCTTCCGCCTCAAGATGATTGCAATGGCTCTTCCGACTCAACGCGTCAGCCACAACGTTTGCCTTGCCAGGGTGATAGTGAACCTCCAAGTCATAGTCCTTGATTAACTCCAACCACCGTCTTTGCCTCAAGTTGAGGTCTGACTGGGTAAAGATATACTTCAAACTCTTGTGGTCGGTGTAGATGTCGCAATGGTTTCCTATCAGATAATGCCTCCAAATCTTCAGCGCATGAACCACAGCTGCAAGTTCTAGGTCATGGGTAGGGTAGTTTTCTTCATGTGGTCGCAATTGTCGCGACGCATAGGCCACAACCTTTCCGTCCTGCATTAGTACTCCTCCTAGTCCTTGCCTCGATGCATCACAATAGATGACAAAGTCTTTCCTGATGTCAGGAAGAACTAAAATAGGTGCCGAGGTTAGCTTTTCCTTGAGCTGCTCAAAGCTTTTCTGACACTGTTCTGACCACGCAAACTTCTTTTCTTTCTTGAGTAGCTGTGTCATTGGCCGGGCTATCTTAGAGAATCCTTCAATGAACCTCCGGTAGTATCCGGCCAAGCCTAGAAAACTCCGAATTTCCGTCACAGATTTGGGTTCCTTCCATTCCGTAACGGCCTCCACTTTAGCAGGGTCCACTGCTACTCCGCCGGCTGAGATCACGTGGCCTAGAAAAGCGACCTCCTTCAACCAGAATTCACACTTGCTAAACTTTGCATATAATTTATGCTTCCGAAGTTTCTCGAGTACCAAACGCAAGTGCTCAGCATGTTCTTCTTCGTCTTTGGAGTAGATCAATATATCGTCGATGAATACTACCACGAATTTGTCCAGGTAATCCATGAACACTTTGTTCATGAGGTTCATAAAGTATGCTGGGGCGTTGGTTAAACCAAACGACATCACTGTAAATTCATACAACCCATAGCGTGTTGAGAACGCTGTTTTGGGTATATCCCCAGTCCTAATTTTCAATTGATGGTATCCTGATCGAAGATCAATCTTGGAGAACACCTTTGCTCCTTTGAGCTGATCGAAAAGATCATCGATCCGTGGTAGTGGATACTTGTTCTTAATAGTGACTTCGTTCAGTGAACGATAGTCTACACACATCCTCATGGTACCATCTTTCTTCTTGACGAACAGCACTGGGGCTCCCCAAGGTGACGAACTGGGGCGTACAAATCCCTTTTCTTGTAACTCTCTGATTTGCTTTTTAAGCTCCTCTAACTCATTGACTGGCATCCGATACGGTCTCTTGGATATGGGAGCAGTTCCGGGTATCAGATCGATAATGAACTCTATATCACGATCTGGTGGCATCCCAGGTAGATCTTCTGGAAACACATCGGCAAATCGTTGCACGATAGGCATTCCTTTCAGAGGTAGCATGGTAAATATGCCTCCGGCACGTTCGGCTAGTCTAGGGTCTTGATCCATGGTTGCTCGCATGTCCGATCCCCAAGGTGTGGTCAGGGTAACTTCCCTACGACGGCAGTCGATTACCCCTCTGTTCTTTGCTAACCAATCCATTCCCAATATGACATCCAGGGTTTGGGGTATCAGCACCATAAGGTTGGAGGGAAACACCACATCCCTAAGACGGACAGGTACATCTATGCAAGCATGACTCACCGTTATCTCGCCTCCAGGTGAATGGACTATCATAGGTTTTCTAAGTCGTACTGGAGTTAAGTTGTGTTTTTGACTGGCCTTCAAAGATATGAATGAATGCGATGCGCCAGAATCGAAAAGGACTTTAACGGGGGTGGAATTGATAGAGAACATACCCATAAGTACGCCCTGATCCTCCTGGGCCTCCTCAGCTCGGACATGGTTCACTTGTCCGCGCCCGAATCCTGTAGCGGTCCTGTTTGTCTGTGGAGTCCTGAACAGGCCCCGTCCGACAGCAGGGGCAGGGGTCCCACGAACAGTGATCGCATTGGCGCCAGTACGGACAGGAGTCTTGCTTGGATGAGGGCAGTTGTTGGCGTAGTGCCCATACTCCCCGCAATTGAAGCAGTTCACATGCCTCCTGGTTCCAGGGGCGGCCAGAGTTGGTGCAGGGGTGCGGTTCTGAGTCGCAAGTGGCCTGTTGAAGTTGCTAGGTGCAGCAGGGCGGTTGGTGGCCACAACAGGGGGCTTCCACCCAGACGAAGTGGCTCCCTTGAATCGCTGAGGCACTCCCTGAGGTGTGCGATTCATAGCAAGTCTCCTCTTGCGATTGTTTTCTACAGTCCTCTGATCATTTTCCAGCCTAACAACTTTGTTGATCAGGCTCTGGAAGCTTTGATGGTCTTGCCCAATCATGGGTCCACGCAGCTCATCATTCAGCCCTTCTATGAACTTGTCGATCTTTTCTTCTTCATCGACAAGGTCTCCGACTGCATAGCGGGCCAACTGAGTAAATCGGTTCAGATATTCCTGTACCGTCGTGTTTCCTTGCCGCAGCCTTCTGAACTCGTTCTTCTTCATACGCATCACCGCAGCAGGTACGAAGTTCTCGCGGAATGCTGCAGTGAACTCCTCCCAGGTGGGTTCTCCAGCATCCTCTTCCCGAGCTTCTTTATAGGTATCCCACCAGTCTCCGGCGGGTCCCTCCAGTTGGTTGACTGCGAAGATCACCTTGTCGGCTTCGCGCACCCGGACAAGGGTCAGTTTCTTCTCGATGATACGCAGCCCAAATAAAGTTCATCCAGCAAATACATCAAACTAGCTATCAAACTACTCGTCAATCTAGGTAAGGGGTAGGGGTGTGTCTCGCATACAATCCAAAAAGAAACCAACTGAAGCGAGATCGAAGCTGCAGTCATCCTCCGGTCTAGTCGTCCAACCATCCGCAGGATCCTGGGGCAGGTAGAGGGTGGTCGCTGGCACGGGCGAATCTGAGTCCCCACGGCTCGGAAGTAGTGGCCTCCGCGTCAGGCTTGGGCTTCTTGCCCGGAGGTCGTGTGCTCTTGCGAGCAGTGCTGAGGGTGCGAGGGCCTCCGAGGAAGGTGATGCGGGGGACAGGGATCTCATCCTCTGAAGAATCAGTGGTGTCTGACTCGACGTCGGTCCCCTCTGACTCGGAACTGACCTGGATCGGGGTCTCCAAACTGGAACCCAGCTGCGGAGAAGGTACAGGGATCTGTGGTGTGTGCACAATCTCCGGGGCAGGTGGCGGTGGCACTGTCGGGTCCTCCAGGTAAGGTGCTGACTCCGTAGCCAGCATGCCAGCCTCTCCTAAAAGAGCGTGGAAGGCTGGTGGGTATGGCGGAGTGAGGAAGAAGTAGCGGTCACGCCCCACTGCTGTGGAAGTAGAAGCTCCGGTGGTGCTGGCCGTGGCTGCTCGAAGCTGCGCCTCCAACTGACTGACGTGCTCCTGACTCTCCCTCAGCTGCTCCTCAAGTGTATCCACCATCCCGCGGCGCTCGTTGTACTGATCGGACAACTGCTGGAACTGGTCGCCGTGGGTCTGGAGCTGTGCCTTCAGTGAGTCTATCTCACTGCCCCAAGTCTGGTGCTCCTCCTCCAGCTGAAGCTGCTGCGCTGTGAGGTCCGTCACCTCAGTCTCTAACTCTCCCACACGCCTCTGCTGGTCATCGATCTCCAACAGAGCCTCCTCGTAAAAGTCGTCTGCTGCCTCAGCCCATCGTGACAGTCGGGTCACAATCGGGTTGTAGCAGCAAGGCGTGTCCTGAACTGTGCAGAGGGAGTTGCTCTCCTCTCGAAACGGGTGGTGAGCAAACTCAGTACTAGTCAACTCAGCTCGGTGGATAGAGCTAAGTCTGAGGAAGGCCTCCCGTGCTGCATCCTGCATCGCGTTCTCTGGTAGGTCGCGATAGTATCGTGTCGGGAAGCTGTAGTCTAACTCCGGAGGAACTCGTGTGTGAACCTCGACCCGAGCCTCCCAAACAGATCCATACGGTCTCACTCGGTAAATCGGAGAGCTGGGGTATCGCAGACGCCTCATCAGCCGGTGTAGCTCGATGACGTAACCCTCCGAGCGGGGTACGCCCATCTCCCAGGCGGCGGGTGAATCCTGATCTGCCATCTAAATTTTAGGAAAAACCCAAAGTCAGCTAAGAGTAAAAACTTGTTTTGTAAAGAGGATAGTTAAGAGTAAGATGAAAATCGTGCTGAGTTTTGTAAATATAGCGTTTTTATTTTTGAAAGTATTACTAAGTGGGAATTTCTCCCTTGGCCAACTTAGGAAAGGGGTGGGGCACCTTTTGGTCTTTTCCTACAGTCGTATGGCTCTGATACCAGCTCTGTGGACCCCCGTTTTTATAACAGGAATCAGTCGTGTAATCAGTACCATTTCCCTGGATCAAGTAGTCTGGTACACACGAATTCATAGCTGAAGTACCGAGTACTCATACACGAATGTCTTAGGACGAGTTATTACATCAAAGCCCGCAGGCATTGTCTTAAATCATCGGACCGAAAGGTCCGGAATACATTCAAAAACAGAGTAGGTAAGGCAGCGGAAAATGGAGGCAGCGGCACGCCATTGCCACAGGCAACGACCGTATCTAAGACCTATTGGACCCCATCGTCTTCATCTCCCTCCTGATAATAGGCATAGGGATCTTCCGACGCTTCATCTCCAGTCTCTGATTGAGTTTGTATATAGCAAGGGTGAGTACCAACCGTACTCAACAAGTCACCACAACAACAATGCAAATGACAGGGATATTTGAAGGATTGTTATGGTTCTTTTGCGTAAAGCAAGTTTTGTAATTCTTTTCACAACCCTAAGACCTAGCACAGACTGATCAAGTTTTAATACCAGTGTTCACTTTAAACAATGACGGTTCTGTCCACCATCCATTGTGATCCCAAGGATGGCTTCCCGCCATTGAGTCGTCATGGTTTTCTGAGGATGTCCACATTCCCTACTCTCAGGAAGTGGCTCCAGCAGCATATAAATCATGCAATTATCCCAACCCACACAAGTTAAGAATTCAGAGTCTAGCCAAGTGTAATACACGTCCCGGTGCTCAATAACCGCGAGCACGGCTATTCGAATAGATTTGGTTTACTCACACTGCAATGGATGTACACTTTACCCGCACTCCGCGACTGCCCAACACATGAGCCTCGTCCCAACACATGAGACGCGTCACGGCAAAGCTTTTCGATAACCTCGCATTGGCAGTACCCGCTCCATGAACTTGACATCCTCATCCACTCTAGGCGTACGCAGTTTCTAGCAGTGTGAGGAGTTCTGGCGCACCCGGGGAAGAAGAACTCACACATGCATTAAGTTAATTAAGTTTAAATTCTCACGTGGCAGTCCTACCGATGGCGACACCACTGTAGACACCCGCCTCGCGGTCCTACCAATGGCTGCCCCACCGTAGAGCCCCTGCCTCACACATCAAGAAACCACTATGCATGGATACTGCCTCTGCTCAGCTATCTATTCCGCTAGGTCTATACCCATACGAGAAGTGCGGTTGTACGGGAGTCGTTTCATGCTTAACTTCATGGCTCGGTCCTTAATTGACCGGGGACGGTACTAGCCTTTTCCGGATACCACCCAAATCCTCCGTCCGCCCCAGTCGAAAACATTTGTTTAATTTTATTTCTCTTTTCACAAATCATGTCATCAACATCATGGCACTGTGGCGCTCATGCCTCCACATGCCGTTTCTCAATTACCTTCCCAAAGGTAATTGCCCAAGCATATAGCATTTGATAAATATGAGTATGCACAATTCTAGAATAGCATTGCTAAGCACTTGTCATAATTGACTAGGGACTCGTACGTAAACATGGTTACAAAGGAAATAATAGGCAAACAATCATCAAGGTATGGCATAATCACAAGTGGGATGTATATTATTGCATGCAATTTTATTTGTAAACAAAACAATTTCGCAATTGGGATCAATATGTTCAAGGGATAGTGATGACTTGCCTTGCTCAAGGTCTTGCGGGTCTTGGCCTTCACCTGGATCTGCTACTCCCTCGGGCTCTATAATTACGTGCGAAATTGTTTTGAATTCGGTTAGAATTCAAATAAAGATCCAAATAAATCCAAATAGAAGTCGAATGCGAAAATCGATTCTCTTATTAACTTTACTATTCGCGAACTAGGGCTAATCCAATTTTGATTTATATATATCCTAGATCATTTATACGGTGCAAATATTTTGTTATTATAAGTTCTTAATTTAATCTACCCCGTGCATCGTATTCAAATAATAGATTAGAAATTTATATTGCGAGCTAAACATCGGATGGAATCCAAATATTTAACGATTTAATTTACTCTATGACTAAATGATTAAATATATTACGCGTCTAAAATCCCGATTAATTAAATCCGAACTTCCACCGTGAATCGATTATTTATAGAAATTATCCCTAAATAACCTATAAAAATCTATAAGAATTCATCTAATTGTTTTAGGCATTTAATTTATATCTAAATTATCACCGCGAATCGATTTCTTATTAAAATTACCAAGAATAATCTATATTTAAATTTTGCAATTCTACGATTAATATTAATCTATAATTAGATTCTAATTTATTTTAGATTTTCTAAACCTCCCAAATTCCTCTCTAATACTTATTTATTTATTTTTTTCTTTTTCTTTCCTTTTTCTTTTCTTTCATTTTCTTTTCTCTCCCTCTCTCTCTCTTCTCTGTTTTTCTTTTTCTTTTCTCTCTCTCTCTCTCTCTTTTTTCCTCTCTCTCTCTCCCTTTTTCCTTTCTCTCTCTCTCTCTCTCTCTCTTCCTTTTCCTCTCTCTCTCTCTCTCTCTCTCTCCCTCCCGGCTCTTTCCTCCCCCTTTCTTTCTTCTCTCCTCTTCTTCTCTCTCGGCTCGGCCCCGTGCTCTCTCTCTCTCACTCGGCTCTCCCTCTCTCCCTGGCGGCGACGGCGATGGACGCAAGGGGAAGGCGGCGGCTTACCGACGGCAGCGGCGGCGACGGCGGCGCAAGGCGGTGGTGCACGGCGGGGCGGCCTCGAGGCGACGGCGCGGCGGCTTCGAGGCTACGGCGCGGCGGCTTCGATGGTGGCAGTGCGGCGACACGACGACGGCGCGGTGGAGAAGGAGGAGAGGGGAAGGAGATGGATGGGGATGTGTGGGGAGTGGAGGAGAAGGGGAGGCCGGCTTTATAGGCACGGGGGAGGGAGGAGAGGAGAGGGACGGCGGCGGATTAAATGGCGACGGCTGCGCGGGCGCGAGGCGACGAAGGGGATGGGCGGCCGGCACGGTGGTATGGAGAGCAAAGCGACGTGTGGGCGGCGCGGGCGATGCGGCGGCAAAGGGAAGGGGCAGCACGACGTGTGGGATGGGCGCGCGGCGCGCGGGGTTCGAGATGGCAGGGCGACGTGCGGGGCGACGACGGGACGGGGAGGCGGTGCGGCACGAGGGGAGGCAAAGCAGCGCAGCGCGCGGGACGGGCGGCGATGTGATGGGCGTCGGCGCGGCGGAAAGAAAGGGGAAAGGGCAGGGCGACGTGCGGGGCGGCGACGCAACGATGTGGCGATGTGACGACGGGACGGGGAGAAAAAGCGGCGGCATGACGGCCGTGTGGCGCGGGACGGCGACGCGGGGCGCGAGGGTTGATGATGGTGATGGCGACGGGTTGGGGAGACGAAGAGGCATGGCGCTCGGGCGGCGCGGCGACGATGGCGCGGCGATGGGATGGGAACGGCGACGGAACGGGGAGGCGAAGAGGGCGCGGGGCGCGGGACGACGGGACGGCGACGCGCATGCGGCGGCGACGATGGTGGGGATGGCGACAGCGGCGATGGCGCGCGGGATTCGGCGCGCGGCGCGCGGTGCGGGCTGTGGCGGCGTGAGGCAGAGGAGGGGGCTGGGTCGGGGACCCTGTCGAGCACCTTGTGCCCAATGAACAGTGACTCTTCATTATTTTCCCGATTTTAGCCCAATTTTCATTTAAACTTAATTTTGAAATTTCTAAATGTTGTAAAATTGATTTTTATTCATTATGTGTGTTGTTCCAATTATTGTATTCACCCTAAATTAATTTTACTCATTTTTCACTTGTATTATTTGTTTGAATCATTAATTAGGGTTAATCTTTATTCCATTTGCGTTTAAATTAAATTGATACAAATGTAATTGCGAAAGTATTTTATTTATCTCAATCCACACTTAATCTTTATTTTAAATTATGTTTGTTTCATCAATTTATTTCTAGGATTATAAGCGATTGATTATCCACCGCACTCGATTAGTGAACTTCAAAATCGAATCAAATAAAATATGCGAATAAAATCGGCATGATGCAATTTATTTGAAAAGTTTTTGAAAATCCGTATTTTTAGAGTTTCGTCTTCTATTGGTCGAATTCTCAGGATGTTACAGCGATGCACCGAAAAATATGTTTTGAACTGTTGTTATCTTACAAAAACCCTATGTGTGTACATATTATACCTATAGGCAAAACTAAGTCTGGTTATACTAAGATCGGATCGACTTAGCACTCTATCCTAAACAAGAAACTACTTATACAACTCCAACTCAAACTCTAATCAGCTAATATGTAGCAAAAAGAAACTAACTGAGTCCAATTCTAACATGACTTCCTCAGCTCAGAACTCTACCTTTGATTTGGCCTTGACTAATGGAAATTGCCAAATTTTGCCATTGACAAGCACTGTTTAGGAGATAGTATATTGCATTCAGACGAGGGTGTAGTAAGCGACAAACATTGTGGAGGTACTAAGCAACATATATCAGGCAATAGCACTACAACCTCCTAACAAGGAACAAAAAAACATTTACTTTTTTAGCAAGGAATAATTGCATTGGGATTTGAAAAAGTAAGAGTATTATGGTTGGTTTTGGTTTTGTTCTAGTACGTGGAATATGTAAAAAATAAACACTTTTATAACGAGGGTGCAATAAGTGTTAAATACATTTCTTATACCAAATAATAAACATTATGAACGAATATCATGAAATAGCACTACAACCTACTGGCAAGAAATAACAAAGAATGAATTCTCTTAGCTATGTGTGTTGATTCTTTCTTAATATGTTATTACACACTGTTAGATTGTAACACACTTTTCGGTGTGACCTTATTTTCCCCTACACATTGTGAGATTTTAAAAAACAATTTCCTATTTTTTGTTAGAACCCACCTTATTTTCATATTATAAGTCGCCTTGACTTTTTTTTTAATTTTTTTTAATTTTGACTAAGTTTATGGAAAAATTTAGCAACATCTACAATACCAAATTAGTTTAATTGAAAGCAATATTAAATATATTTTGATAATATATTTATTTTGTGCTTAAAATATTGTTACATTTTTCTAAAGCTTATCAAGTTTAAAAGAAATTATACTAAAAAAGTCAAAATGAGTTATAATATGAAACTGAGATAGTATACTACAACACAAAACATCAAAGGTGCTGGTTGGTAAACCCACATAGGTGCCGACCGGCACCATGGAGGCGGCAGTGATGAGTGCACTGGCACCAATCGCATTTAAAAACCGGCACCAAAGTGGAATCCACGAGCTACAAAAAAGGAACCCGGCTCGAGTCGATACTTCGACACCATGGACAAGGTGAACAAATGAACACAGATTAATATATGAACAAATGAACACGGATTGACACCATGCACAAGATGAACACAAATGAAAAAATTAACTACTGATAACGTCGGATCCGCAGTGGGAGACCCCGCCGCCGATGCTCCGTCGCTGCGGATGCTGCCGACGTTGTCCCGCAGAGCCCCGCCGCCAGGAGGGGAGGGCGCCAATGCCAGGCCACCGCCGAACCGTCGCCACCACCTCACCTCCCGCCGGATCTAGCGGAAGAGACAGCAACACCGCCGGGCTACAGTTGAGAGGGACCGAGAGAGAGAGGGAGAGAGAGAGAGAGAGAGAGAGAGAGAGCTGAGAGAGGGAGACAGAGCACCGATAGAACGAGTCGGAGGCGTACGGGGAGACTGCTCGGTGAATGCGCCTCTCTTCCTCCCTTCTCGGCAACCATCGCCTCCCTTCCCGTCGGGCTGCCGGTGCCTCCCCTCTCACCGGATCTAGCGGAGGGGAGGGGGCCACCACCATTGCTGGGCCATCGCCTACTGGCTCTCGTGTCCTCTCCCGCGAGACAGAGAGAGAGAGGGGGGAGGGGGAGAGAGAGAGCGAGATTGAGGAGGAGGAGGAAGAGAGAGAGAGGGTGAGAGAGGTTGAGGATAAGGCCGGCTCGGAGATAAGGAGGAGAGGGTGCGCGCAATGTGTGGGGTTTGGCTCGCCTCGATTTTATGGGGGTGCCGGTTTTCTTAATAAAACATAGCACATGTAGTATAGTGTCGGTTTTTAAACAAAACCGGCACCTATAATCATTTAAAGGTGTCGTTTTCTGTTTTTTCAGGCCGCGGAAGTGGGAGAAGACCTATAAGTGCAGGTTTAACACTTCTAGCAACTTTAGCGCTGACCTCTGTATGCAGTTTTGTAGTAGTGGTAGTTGGTAAACGATACATTGCTGATGCCCTTAGTTCGATAGAGCAGTAGGATTTGATAAGTCGGTGATAAATGAAACGAGGCAAACTAACTAAGTATTAACTAGTAAAATTTTTAAAAAATAGTTCATTTGGTATTTGAAAAGAACTTCTTCATAATTGTTATTTTCGAAAAACATACAGGAGACGTGCTCGTGATAAGCAAGGAAGTTGCCGTTGGCTACTGCTCTACCGAACCAGCTGGCAAGTCCATGATAAACCTAAAGCACGTGTCTTCCAGAACAAGAACGTACAGTATGCCTGTACCTGTGCTAATTAATACGATGATTGTGAGAGTATGAGAGACAAGAGCTACACGCCAACTCAATCTCTACTGGTCCGGGTCCTTTCCGGAGAAATTGTATGCTCTTGTGTGGAGGAGAATGACCGGGCAGAAATTCCGGTGCCTAGTGATGTGGATCAACAATACTACCGTACTAAACTCGTGGATACATCTCTGCCGAACTCCCTGATCCTTATCCCTATTGTCCCGTTCTACCGTTCATGCCAGTACCGTTCGATCAGGAATTGAGTTCCATATGTTCAGTGAGGAGACTCCATGTACTTCCCTACGTAAAAAATATTCAAATCCATAGATGAATCTGAACTTACATCCATCTTCTGTATTAGACTTTTTCCGTCATAGAGGGAGTAGAAGTATTACAAGCACTAATCAATACACACTACTACAAAAACCCTCATAGGGACCGGCCTTATAGGTGCCGGGCACCTATGAGCCTTTTCCCACCTCCACATGATGAAAAAAATATAGAACCGACACCTTTAAGTAATATAGGTGTCGTTTTTAGAGAAAAACCGGCACCAATACTATAGGTAGCGGTTTTTTAATAGAACCGACACCTATGCTTATATTATAGGTGTCGGTTCTAGAGAAAAAACTGGCATCTCGGCTCTGTTAAAAAACCAGCACCTATTAAAAATATCCGGAGCATATAATGCATCCTCGCAGCTCCTTCTTATCCACAGCGATCTTATTGTTTCCCTTATCCACAGCTTCCGCCTCTTCTTTCTCCTCCTTCGCCCTCCTCTCTCTTTGCCTGTCGAACGGCGCGGCAGCTGATGGAGGAGCGGCGGCGGCCGACGGAGGAGCGGCAGCTGGCCCGGGTGCTGGCGGCCGACGCGGAGGCCGGTGCAAGCGTGGTGAGGTAGCTGCGGTGGCCGACGGAGGACACGGCGGCAGGCCCGGGTGGTGGCGGCTGACGCGGAGGCCGGCGCACGCGTGGCGAGGTGGCGGCGGCGGCCGACGGAGGACGCGGAGGCAGGCCCGGGTGGTGGCGGCCAGTGCACGCGCGGCGAGGTGGCAAGGCAGCGAGGTGGCGGCGGCGGTGGTGATGGTGTAGATTGGCCTGGGCGAGGTGGCAGCCGGCGGCAACCGCCGAATCCCGCAACGGCGGTGGCGGCGGCAGTGGTGGAGGCTGGCACGAGCGATGTGGCGTTCAGTGGGGTGGTGAGTTCTTGAGTTCTCTACTGTTTTCTCCTCCTCCATGTCCATCTTGTTGAGTAGTTTGCTGTTGATTTTTGGATGGGGATGATGTGATATGGGATGGGATGGTGGTGGTGGAGAAGGTGGTGAAGTGGCCGCACACGATGGCCTACTGTGGCGGTGGCGGAAGGCGAGACGCATGGCGGGCGGCGGGGTGGCGGAAGGCGAGGTGGAGACCGGCGGCCTTTGTTTCTTTTTTTTTTAGTTTTCCATATGCCTCATAGGTGTCGGTTCTACAACCTACACCAATAATTTCGAGAATAGGTTCAGACTAATCGGTGCCGGTTGGGAAACTGGCACCTATAGCCCATTCCCAACCGGCACCTATGAGGTTTTCTGTAGTAGTGACATGCATCTTTTCCGTCATTATTTTTTCTCAAATCAACATTAAAAAAGACTACTAAAAAGAGATAGGAGGTGATCTGGATCCATGTATTACGTAATTTCTTTAAGACATGAGAATTATGTTCCCTTTTTTCCCACGGCATGGAAACCAATCTCGTGTTCGGGTAAGCTTTTCTCTTTGTAACCCTCCCCCCGATCCTATATAAGGTGGGCAGCGAGCCCTCAAAGAGCATATTCACAACGTACTCGATCGTCAGATTAATACACACTTGACGGATACAATCCACAAACAGGAGTAGAGTATTACTTCTTGTCAACAAGGTTTAAGCATGTCTAAATCATTATTCCATTTACTTATCCACTTTTAGATTTCGTACGCCACCCCTTTTTCTTATTGCCGATTTCTAGAATTGACACAAATATATAAATATCAATTTTACATATCTATGTCTCAAACCTTAATATTGTCCTGTACAATATTTATTAAACATTTCAATTTCTGGCTACACATATCCTAGAGTAACATCTATTCAAGAATATTGTGAGTGTACTATCAAAGTAAAAGCATCAGAAACCCATGTATTTACACGGGCTATTTGTATAGATACATTATTTATATTAGTAGACAGACTAAATATTACATGGATTATTATTGTGAATGTTATAATATATTAAAATTTTAACCATTTAGTAAAAATATTAGTTGTTTTTCTTAATTGTATCGGCATATATAAAAAATCTGAATTGTTTGAAATTTTCAGTGGTATATTTAGTTAGCACAAATGAATTCGGTCAAGTCATTCTAAATAAAAAGCATATAGATTAATCTTTCATACCTATCACTATGATTAATTAGGAATAGTTGATATTGTTGATATTGATTCAGACAAAGATCTAGTTCTATAGTAATTAATTGGCTTATGACTCTACGTATACCTAGTTTGGCCAACCTTGACAAAGTTATACATGATTTTTCGATCTGGACAGGTTTTCAATTCAAATTAAACCGTATGTATAGGATTTCAATTGGTGTTATCTTTGAAGGTATATATTTTTATTTTATACGAATTTGACTATCTAAGGCCATGATCATTCGATCAAACTAATTGATCGTAAGATATTTATGATTAACTTAGGAGCTTATTCAGAGTCAAATTAGTAAACTTATAGATAGATGGAAAACATTTAAGGACATATGAACAATACTATTTAAAGACAAAGTTAAGTCATGGTAAATTTAGATTTCCTTGGTCACGTAATCCTTAATTTCATAATTAGTAGGGGTAATTGCACCATTGCCCCTATTTTAAAACCTAACTATGAGTTTAGCCCAACTTTTTAAACTTTGCTTATTTAACCCCGGTTTAAAATACCAAACCTGCCGACTGACCCTTTTCTAACCAAGCATTAGGGGTGTATGTCATTTTCAGGATGAAAGACTGAAATGCTCCTAGGAAATAACATATAGGAGTGGGTGGATTCTAATTCCTCCCCCTTCGGTCATCCCATATTGGCCTTGCACGAAGCTAGGCTTTAGGCAGCAGGCGAGCAGAAGGTGAGCGCAGTGTTGGTGGCTCAGCGTGTGGCCGGGAGGGAGGTCGCGTCGTGGCGTGGAGCAAGATGCAATGTGCGGTCGCCGGCATGGAGCTATGCTAGGTGCACGGTCACGAAGGCGGACGGAGCTCTGCCAGGTGTGGGCACAGGGCATGGAAGGAGCTCAGTGCGCACGAGCTCAGAGGGAAGTTGGCTGCTGCGGGCGTGAGCGCATACGGAGCTCGTCCGATCGCAGGAACAGAGGAAGGAAGTGGTGGGGTTGGACGGAGGGAGGCCTATGTGCGACTTGGCCTCTAGTGAAGGGCGGCCCGCAGCTGGGGTGCAACGGGAGGCCGACTGGCTGCAGATCTCCACCCATTGCTGTTTGTAGCTGCCCACTGCTCTGTCTTGTCGACCCCCATCTCCTTGCTATTCGACTATGTTTATAATATACGATGGAGAGGTAATTTCATATCTTCTCTTCTAATGTAATGTATGGTGTAATATAGGACCGATTTAGCCAACCCTTTTGTTATTAGGGGTACTTTGGTACAATTTGTATGTCTAATCAAAGCAATGTGACAATCGATGTTAGAGTGAGGGCATATTCAGCTTGCTGTATGGGGGCCAAAGACCTATTGCAGCAGTAAACATTTGATAAAAAATGTGTAAAACACACACTGGCCTGGGAGATCTGCTTAGCTCCAGTGCAGGACTAAAGGTTGGTGAGATGTGGGCGTACCAGTCAGTTTGACCCTACAACTGACAAGATATACAAATAGCAGATCATTGTGCCGATCGGCTGACAAGCCGATGTATTAATTCCAACCAATGCTGATACCAGCCGATAGCGATAGGGTTTTGAGCAATCGGTTATATGTCCAATGTAGATAATGACATAAAGGCAATCGGCTGATGATAATGCAAGAAAGCAACAATTTAATCCAGTATAAACCAATCGGCTGACAATGACATGATAGAATAAGCACTGATCCGATGATTAAAGCATACATCGGCTGGAGGTCCGATGTCGTAAAATCCACAAGATTAGATTAAACAGTGGAACCTTTGTTGCGATCGGCTAAACCCAACTTATATGTAATCCTTATAAGCCGATGCAACATCCAGATAACTTATCGGCTAGCACCCAGATAAAACACTAGCATGAACCTATCGGCTCAACAAGATTTATATTATCAACAACAATTTAGTAGGTCAAACCTAACCGATACAGCACGAGATTATATATGACAATCTAATACTTGATGAGCCGATAGATCTGTCTAATGTGATGGATAAAACAAATCTATTTAGAACAACATTGTGATTGTAGAGATATATCGGCTAAGACAGAAGATCGGACCTAACCGAGACAGTCCCAACTAAACTGATGCGTCTCTAAACACAATGCAATTAGAGATAGAATTGAGATATCAGGTAGGCAAATATATCAACCAAACCAGAGCGATCCAGGAGATCGAAGCGATGCAGCCTTGAACAACACCAATGTAGCCGATAGATTCGCCAGGGCCGGCGGAACGTAGGACTTACCCCTTCGCCGACGATCGAACCGAACCGATATAGCCCCACATCAGGTGCCAAATTCCGCCGGTTGAATAAGAAAAAACCTCAGAAAAGAGGATGGCGATGCGCCGAGAGTAGTTGTATTGATCGAGAGATATTTTACAATGACCCCGGGTGTACATATTTATACCCATGGGGAGATACTAGTCCTTGTAGGACAAGAAAAAAACTTTTCTAAAGATAAAACGAAAACATAAAGTCCTTATAGGACACTAAACACACTTTCCTAAGGATAAAAGGAAACTAACAAACTATTCCTAATTAATAGATAACTTGCCATGCCGCATCCTCCTTGAACTCGATCACTTTTGGATAAGCTTCCTTTAGTAGATTAATTTCTTTAACCGAATATAGTAAGAATCTGACAACGGGCGACTTGATAACTCTCATCGGCCGATCCCAGGACTATGAAGCCGACACTGACTCTAGGCCGATGGTGACTTCGGGCTTACCAAATTTTGGCGTTAACACATGCCCCCCAATTTTGGAGTATGAGGACTCATGCTTCAAAATTATCTTCTGTCTGATCTTGGTACCTCCAAAATTGATCTTCCTTTGCTTCTTCCAATCGGCTTTCATGAGCCGATACTGTCTGCATTAGATGAGCTAAGCTGTCAAACTCATGGCAAAAGAATCTATCTCTGATAGGTGTTGATAGCCCTTGGAACGCAAGATCTGCTAGCTGCTCATCGCTTAGACTCAAACTATAACATCGGTTGCGGACATTACGAAATCTGTGAATATATTCCATAACCGATTCTCCTTCCTGCTGCTGAACTGATATCAAATCTGAAAGTTTCATCTCATCGATGCGAGCGAAGAAGTATGTATGAGCTTTTCTAGATCGGCCCAACCTTTGATAAAATTTGATGGTAAAGAAGAAAACCATGTGAAGGCTGATCTAGTCAAGGATAATCAGAAAAATCTAACTTTCAGAGCTTCTTCAGCCGATGCCTCCTCACATTGTGCTAAGAATCGGCTGACGTGTTCCATTGTAGATATATCGTCTTGCCTTGAAAACTTGGAGAAGTCTGGAACCTTGTATCGGTGTGGAAATGGAACCCTATCAAACCACTCAGGATATGGTAGCTGATACACTGAAGTATGTTCCTTAGGCATGAATCCAAACTACTCCTCTATTATCTTTGCAATTTTATCGGCCAAATGTCCTCCACACTGATGTCTTTGAATTCCTTCTGGCCGATATTGTTGATATGCCTCATCATGCTGATACTGATATGTTTGCCCCTCAAGCCGATATTGTTGTTGTTCTTCAATCTGCCACCCGAGCTGGCGTCTTTGGACAATCAACTCATCAACTGTCCTTTTGATCGAATTTTGCAATATACCTGTCAAAACTCCAGATTGTTCGAACAAGGTACGATGAACTATTTCATCGACTGTAGCTTGAAGTGTTTCAACCATCGACACAAAGTTGACATAGCTTTTCCTTTTGTCAAAATAGTCATAGCTTAGTTGGCAGCAGTTGTTGCAATTAATTGTCATAATTGGTTATTCCTAATGGCATATGTAGTCGTTGAGACTGACTCTGATGAGGAAATAGGTCCTGATCTTCTAATAGGTACTGATAACTCTCGATTTGATGAAAACTTGACGCACACGATCCGGTTTCCGATCAACACAATCCAAACCCTACAATCGCAGCACCACATCTCTTATGGTAATCAAACATGCTAAAATCAAATTTACCTCGTTGAGAAAGCTTATCCCTGCAAGTAAACCAAATAACACAAGCAAAACCAAGAGAGATTGCAACTCAGTTGCAGATGAATGATTATGCACTCGAAGTTGGGTTCTACAAACCTAACTAGCGATGAAAATGTAATGTTAGAAATAATCTAAGAAAAATCTGACTCTAAACAATGATGGCTACGGAATAAATATGATTAACGACAACCTAGGGTTAGCCTTAGGGCGTCCACCCCTTGAGCTTAGGGCATGACATAATTACAAGGTCCTTGTGTGAAATCTTCTTGATCCAGTCTGTAAGCCTATCTGCACACTAACCTTGGGTTGCCATCTTCCCTTGATGCAACTTTATAGAGGAACAACTGTGCTCCAAGGGGAGAACCATGAGCTGCCAAATCAGTAATGCCACACATGACTAAACAAAATCAAAATTAAAAGAACAACGAAATTCAGTTAGTCAACAAGCAATGACCTTTCCTGTCTACTTGTCCACAAACAATGATGCATGTATGCGCCAAGAGTAACCTTCAGCTACACATTTTGCAATAAATCTTGTTGGATCTGTCTTCAAACCCTTAGCAAATTCAAACCCTTTCTTAATGGCATTATACCTTATAGCTTTCCTCAGAGATACCGTGTCATAGAACAATGCATTTTTCACAATGTTTAGATTCTCAGGATCATGAAAAATGTAATAAATTTGAGGATCAACATCACTATTTGAGCCTTAGGAGCCGGCACCCCACTAGCAATGGCCTCCCCACTCCGACCAGTGACAGCAGCTGTTATATCAGGGATTTCAGCACTCTGAGTTATGAAAGAACCATATGACTAGAGACTGGTTCACGCCCCCATGTGAACTCAACACAAACTCCATAGAAAAGCTTTCTGTATCCACATCCCATTGGTGTAATTTTTCCTACCAGCAGCATCTATGGTGGCATATGCTTCGACCCTAACCTCTATTGAATAACATTGCCCACCAAATAAATCACAAATCAATGAACAAGAGTGCAAGCTAAAGATGGATTTTACACACAAAACATGATTTACCATTTTTTTTTGAACAAAAGACTATCGGGTCTTACCCAGTAGTTTGGATTATATTAAAATACAACAAAACAATAAAGTCCAGTCCGGATTTACAAAGCTTCTAACAAAATAGAAACTGAAGAGAGAAGTGGTAACATGCTTATCCATTGCTTACTAAGCAAATCACAAAAGAGTGAACAAAGGCGCAAGCTAAAGCATATAGGTTAGAGATACTCATGACCAATAGCATATGGGCAGAATCGATTCGCCCAACTCCATCTCCTCGCCAACTCAGGAAGAGGTGGTTATGTTGGTTGTCACCATCACATTGCCGCCATAATCACCCTCATTGTTGCCATCGCCTCCACCGGCTGTTGCCGCTTCCGCAAATGTCGCCGCCGTCCGTATCTGCAGCTCGAGTGGGGAATGGAGAAGAATTGTCCGACCCCCCCCTCCCCCGCGTCGCCATCACCGCCACCGTCACCACCGCAGATGTTGACGCCAACATACATTGCCACGTTCCAGGAGTCGATTTGACGCACGCACGCGGTGCCTTGCCCTTCGACCATCGATGCTCTTTGGTCATTGAGACGCGGTTGGTAGCAGCCTAGGCGATAGGCGCACAAGCAAGCAGCCCTAGAATATGGCCCACTAAGGGCTAGACAAAAAACTCGTGGCTCATTAACTTACTCATCTCGTGACTGGCTCACTTCGCTCGGGTCGGCTCATTGGGAATTACTAACAAGTCAAGCCAAGTATTTAGCTCGTTAGGCATAACGAGCTAGCTTGACTTAGCTTGCAACGTAAATGAGCTGGAACCCAACAGCAGGCAACCATGAAAGCATGGCCTAGTAACAGCCCAATCGGCCACAAGGCCCATCACAACCCATGTAACAGTGTCAAAACCCTATGCAGGCAAAACAATAGACACAAATAAAAAATGCGGCCGGTGCTGGAAAGTACAATCGCAAAGAGCATCAACTGCCACATACCCTTTTGAATTACTATAGCATCGATTTGTAAAAATACAAGTCTCGTGATCATCACTTTTCCTATCTGAATGATGCGAAAATTAACTATTTTAAAATTCTAAAAATCATCCCAACTCGGTTTGATATTGCATCCTATTTTGTTTGGCATATAGCAAAACTTGGTCTGACGGTAATTAAACATCTTTTGTACTCCCTGTTCATAACCGCCGATAGTCCCGGATTTCCAACCGGGTCTAGGAATGCGGGACTAAAGATGCCCATCTTTAGTTCTGGTTAAAATAACCGGGACTAAAGATGCCAACCATATTTAGTCCCGGTTGATGTTACCAACCGTGAGGACTAATTTTTTTTCTTTTTTTTTCTCCTTCGGTTTTTTCTTTTATTTTCCTCCTTTCATATCTTCTCATTCACAGCACGATTCACAGATTCATCACAAATACATCACAAATTCTTTTACAATATCCATTCACAGATTCATTCACAACATCACAAATACATTCACAATATTGATTTACATATTCATTCACAACATCGAGTCACATACTCATTCACAAATATCACAGATTCATTCACAATATCGATTCACATATTCATTCAAAACATCCACAAATCATAAGCAAAATAAAAAAACTAAAAAAAAAATCAAATCACCACTCGACCACCGGCCGGCCTCCCATCCTACCACCCATCCTACCACCGGCTGGCCACCCATCCCGCCACTTCCCCTCCAGCCAGATCTGGAGGGGCCTCCATCCTGCCGACGACAGGCCCCCATCCCGCCGGGCCACCGCCGGCTGGCCTCCATCCCGTTGGCCCGCGCCCGGCCGCCACCACCCCCCGCCCGGCCTCCATCCCGCCGCCGGCCGCCTCTACTTCCGCCGCCGCCTGCCGGAGGGGAGGAGGGGAGGGGAGGAGGAGAGGGGGTGAGAGGAGCAAGGGTAGGATGGAAGGAGAAGGATGGAGATAAGGGAGGAGAAGAAAAAGAGATAAAGATAGGAGATGGAGGCTGCGCATGCATAGGATGGAGAGAGAGAAGCACCGGAGATGGTGCGCGCGTGCGGGTGGACATTTTTCTTCCTGGTTGGTGTTACGAACCGGGTATAAAGATCAACTTGATCTTCAATCCCAGTTGGTGTTACCAACCGGGACTAAAGTTCCCATCTTTAGTAATGGTTGGTAACATCAACCGGGACTAAAGATCCCCTGGGCCCTGACAAACTCTAACACAATCCCAACCAGGACTAAAAATCATCTTTAGTCCTGGTTGGTATTACCAACCGATACTAAAGATCACATAGTCCCGTTGCACTTATAAACTGGTACTATTTAGTCCCGGTTTATAAGGGAACAGGGACTATTGTGAAATTTGGTCGACCGACCAAAGATCGTTTCTCCAGTAGTGTCTCCAAAAGAAGTGTCATGACTATACTTCTATAAGTATTTAATTTTGGTAAAAACTATATTCATAACTCACAATTTATGAGAACATATTGATTCGGGTAAGCATCTTTGAACTGGGGTGGTTTTACATCACAACTAAGTAGTAGGGTGGACATTTGTAAGAAAAAGACTTGTGAGGTAGAATGTCAGAACTTTAAGTTATTTTTAGAGTGGTTTTTATAATTTTATCGTTTTCACTTGTTTCATTCCTACTATGTTTTTTTCCCTGAGGGTTTAGTCGTTATCATAGTGTTGTCTCTCTGCCGCTTCAAGAATAAAAAACGAAATTATAATTTATTTTCCATTTCTTTAAATTAATCATTTTCACCATTTAATAGATTGATTGTGGGCCTCCTCCGAAGAGGATAAATTATAAAAACAACCGATATTTTAGGTCCATTGTACATGAGAACAGTGTAATGCACATTTTCGTGGCGGAATATTATATACGAGTACCCATTATTAAAGGAAATCGTCGGTATCTTCTTAAACAATGTACATATATAGACCGATAAATTAAATCATACAAAATTTTACTTATATTAATTCACGGCTTTCATATCAATATTAGAAAGTTATTAGTAAAGCTACAAATATTCATGCTTATTTTGCAATTAGAAATCTTTGTTTTAATCGGGTAAAAAATTTGAAATCCCATGTTAAACAGGAAAACAAACATGTTATTGACCACGCCTATGCCATTTTTTATAGACATGAAAATTTGATTGTTGGATCCACAGAAAAAATTATAGCATCGATTCCTAGTTTTGTAGCACTACTACGAAAACATTTTTTTACTAGATGATACCCCACGTGTTGCTGCGGGACATGCTCAAAATTCAGCTATTGGTTAAGTAAAAAAAAAAAGAATCTGCTATCCATTGGGTAGGACATGCATCCTCAAGCTGGAAAATTTAAAAGATAATAATAAATAGAATTTTTTAATCAATATTTTTTTAATAGAGGAACAGAAGTTCTTAAAAACAATATATGTTAACACATTTTAACTAAAACTTCAAAAGATGCGATATTGTTTGGGATCATGAGTTAACATACAATGTTGTGTGTTTACTCATAAAACGTTGTCACAATGTAGTTTACATTATAGAGGGATAGTTTACATTGTACAGTGACAATTTATATTGTTCTGTGAACGGTAGCCAACTAAAACTCATTTCAACGTCTTCCTGTTAAATGGTCTACATATATAATTTTGTTGAGGCTTTCAAATTTATTGTGTGGATCTACATATTACCATGAATCCAATAAATATTATTTATTAATCCATAAGAGAAAAAAAAATCAGGAAATACAGGAATTTCAGTAATACACGCTAATGGTGATGACACCACAACGCTTAATCAAAATTTCAATTTTTTATTGTTGGGATCTAGGGAACACATAAAAAAGGTTGTGGTAATCTGCTTGCTTTGTTGCACTGCTCCAACTCTAGTATTTGTTTAACCGTTCAAGAAAAAAAAAACTCTGTTTAATGAAGAGCTGAAAGGTTGAAACAGAGGATCGCATAACGAAAAGAGACAGTGGTACGAACAAACTGAAAAGCACAGTGCCTGCAATTTCAGAATAACATCAGAAATTAACAACAATATATAGAATGTGCAAGCAATTTAACATGTAAAAAAGATAAAATTGAAGCAAGAAATAGGTGAATGCAAAGCAAATATGTGGCCAACTAAACATCTAATAGAAACTTCCAAGTGATCAATCTAACGAAAACATGCTTCACAAAAGATAAAACTGATTGGCCAAGCATGATCACAAGTAGCGATCCATGCACAATAGGAGATCGAGGACCGACGAACGAACCCGTGCCACCGATCGAGCAAAGAATAGCGCGTGAATATATCCCATCGGTTCGACGGTTCCTTACATTGGCGTGTGGGTGTGGATGACTCATCTGGTCGCACTTTTTATAGGTTATGGGTGTTGCCGTCGAGTCGAATCCTATTGCAGTTACGGAAGTCCAATCAATCTCTAGTGGCTAACGGTTCCAAGAAGAGGAAGCGCAAGGGATGAAATGTGGGAGGCAGAAAGGCGGTAGCCGAATGGCGCGGTTGGCGGCGACGCTCGCACGCAGGCGGAAGGATGCTTTGTTGCTGAGAATTGGGAACGACAGAAGGGTGGTGGGCTGGACCGATGAGCAAGATGGGCTAGCAGAGAAGGGGAAAGGGAAATGGGCTTGGAGAAATACACTGGATGGAGCGATCTAGGCCATCCAAGCTTCATCCTATGGCTAAATCTAATTTGGGTGACGTGGCTTCACTATAGGGCTGGAAAATAGGTATTAATTGCAGTCAGTGGGGATCAATTATAATTGTATAGATATATAGGATGTACGGGCAAAAACAGTTTTTACGTGTGGAGGTGGCGCCGGTTTGCCCGGAAGTGTCATCAAAAATCAGGGTTTCTCTGTGCAGGTGGCGCACCCAAATGCGGAAATTGGATTTTCGCGTGCGGGTGCTTATGTCGACCATAAGTGAAAATAAAAATACGAAAAAAATTAAAATCACGAAAAAAATCAAAACCCTAGTTGCTGCCGCAGCTTGTCGCCGCCGTCGTCGTCGTCGTCGTCGTCGGTGGCGCCGTCGTCACCGTCGTCGTTGCCGCCGTCATCGTCGTCGTTGCCGTCACCATCACCGCCGCTTGTTGATGTGAAAAAACACACATGGCCTGGAAGATCTACATAACTTCAGTGCAGGTCCAAAATCTTGCCTTTAGGTTCGTGAGCGTACCAGTTGATTTGATCCTGCAATCAACAAGAAATAAAGACAAAAGAAACCGCGGTTAAATCCATAAATGATAGCCGATCGGCTAGTCACCGATGACATATCATTTATCTTCAAGCCGATGTCATATGTGAATCGATCGACAGTTGTGAATAAGCAGGATAAGACTAAATCTACTTGATCGATTGTAGATATTAACGCTATATAATCGTTCTGTCGATGTATATTTAAACCAAGTGATTGGGATAGATCGGTCGCCATGCCGAGACAATATAAATCACTTAGATCGAAGTATACATTAACATAAAGGTTATAAACGCTTATAGCATAGCCGATCAGATAGATCTAGCATGTATCGGCTAGTACTCTGATACTACTCTATGTTAAGATGTTAAAACAGATAGAATATATCAACGTAAAATCTATTTCGAGAGGCATCTCGATTTAGACTTAACGAGCGACGCGGACAATTACGTGAGAAGTAATAGTAGCATTACAGACATGCATGCAAGTAGTTTTTGCTATTAGGTTGTGCATATTTTTTTTTCTTCTTATGAAATTTTCTCTTAAATTACTTATCCGATCTATAATCCGATTATACCATTGTGTTCGTAACAATTAAATCTTTATAACAATTAAATCTTTACAACAAGATCTCACATGATTATATTTTGCTGAAAAATCACAAATTACTTTTATGATATGTCTAAATTACTTTTAGATTTCACTAAGTTACTTCTCAGACATACAAAAGTAAATTCAGTAAAGCCTAAAAGTAATTTACATATATTATAGAAGTAACTTAGAACAAAACGAATGTAACTTTGGCATATCATATGAAGTAAATCCGTTGTAGAGATAAAAACATGACTCTATGTAGAAATTAAATTAATCAGCACAAATTATGAAATTAACTAAAAACAATAATAAAAGTAATCACCTCAGAGCATTATGAATGTATAGGAAGTATAACTTATATATATGATAATTTGTTCAATGAAAAAAGGTATTAATTAAAGTTACTTTCTTTTTGTTATAAGTTACTTCTATAATATATGTAAATAACTTTTAAGCTTTACTGAATTTACTTTTGTATGTCTAAGAAGTAACTTAGTGAAATCTAAAAGTAATTTAGACATATCATAAAAGTAATTTGTGATTTTTCATCAAAATATAATCATGTGAGATCTTATTGTAAAGATTTAATTGTTACGAACACAACAGTGTAATCGGATCGTAGATTGGATGAGTAGTTTAAAAGAAAATTGTATTTGAAGTATAGGTGGATGGTGTCTCTTATAAATGGAGTGGTAGCTGGTTTAGACAAACCAACTACTACTAGCTGTGTAGTCACGTCCGTATATCAAACAGAAGCCTAACATACTTTATTGCAATAAGGTCTTAATATAAAGGGCAGACTTAGCATATCAATTAAGCATGTAAAACATAAGGCAAAGTCAGGTAAGATCGGCTGAAACCCCGATACTATCTCTCTCGATGATCATAAAACAAGCTAGATATCATAATTATAAATACTACTTAATAGATCGAACTCAACCGATGCAGCATCAAGCATAAAGACAAGTATGAGATCTAAACATGATGATGAAAATCTACAAGAGATGGTAGATACACGATACAATCTAGATTAATTACAAAATGTAACTCTACTGATTATTCCCTAATGATAAGAACCAGCCTATAACAAGCTATATAGCGCAACTAGCATAGATTGCAACATGTATATGATAACTCGACGGATTACATAGACAGGGTTAAAGTATCATAAAGACGGAAGCATTAACCCCGATAACGCAAGCCGCCATAACAAGCTTTACCTCTAGTTGAATATCGAAACCGATGCAGCTCAACCCGAAAGCAAGAACTCGTCGAAATAAACGAAGGTAAAAAGGGTGGCGATGCGCCGAGATTGTATTGAACGATTGTTAATTGATTACATGGGTTCGGGTCATATTTATACCGAGATATAAAATATATCCTTGCCGGACACGACACTTATCTCTAACAAACTCTAAGATACCATAAGTTTTTGCGGCAGACTTTTGCCCAAACATATCTCTAAGGAAATTATACAAAATAACCTAATTAATAGATATAATTGCCTTTTCAGGACTCAATCCGCACGTGGCAATCCACATGAAGCACTTCGACTCAACCTGATGACGTGTATCAAATTGTGTTGTAAGAATCGGCTCAATTGACTAACCTTGTCCGACCCAAATTCTGCCGATCCTGTCCGTAGCCGATTTGGACTCTAGCCGATTCCCACTATGTTTTCGATACGATTTATCCTGCGGATTCTGCTTCAATCCCATCTTCGTCTCCGATACTGCAATTACCAAATTTGGTCGTTAACACATGCCCCCCAAGTCCAGAATATTTGGTAATGTTTTGGATTTGCCATATCTCATCTCCAAGAAAATCGCATATTGCCGTTTTCCGACCGTTACCGCACTACTTTAAATAATAACCGTCACCCCCGAGAAACTTCACACCGTCACTTCCGTTTTCACTGCCTAGACCATAGCTGTCTTCCACCTCTCCGGCGATTCCCTCGGCGAAGAAAGCAATCTCGAAAGCAACTCCTGTTCCAGCAAACTTCAGCCTGCAACAATGTCGTCCCCCGTTGGTTCATCCACCGCTCCATCGGCTGAGTACGCAGAGGTAAGCCCTTACCGGCCAAATCCCTTGTGTCGCAGATCGGTTTTCCTCCTTTCAGTTTGTTTTCTTCTTTGCATCTGTAGCACCTTTCAAATTTGGTTGCGATTCCCTGCTTAACCCACGAACATCAGTTTTTCCTCTGTCCGATTGGTGATCTAGATCCAACAGAGCTCATCATCGCCGAAAGCAGTAGGATCTCATACAGAATAGCCAACCCTAACCTAAACCACTGGAAAAACACTTTCAAATCTTGGCCCTCATTGAAGAAAAGCTGGCCCGCATGGTATAAGCGCGTATCGGCTAGCAAGCAGGTTCACTGGGACGAACTAGGAATCAGCCAAGCACTAGCCCTTACCCTGGCAAATTCGGCTAAGGACGAACCTTTGATGGCTTCTGCCACGTACTTCTGGTCCAACACCCTCAACGCCTTCATGTTCAACCAAGGGCCGATGTCACGCCCTGAAAATTGCCTAATTTAATAATTCATTCTTTAATGCATTTTTAGAAATTATTTTAAAAGCCTACAAGTTAAACTCTAATAATCTAGGAAAAATCGCAACATAAAACTGAGTTAGATAAAATTTATTTAAATACTTTGCCTGTTTATCTATTTTCTAGATTTTTCTGGGAATTATTTGAGCAAGGAAAGTATTTTTAATAAATGAAACATCATTTCACTAATTATTTTAATTGAAAAAGTTTTTAAATCTTTCCCTAAGCCGTTGGGCTGATTCCAGCCCATCTCCCTCCTTTAGGTGCGCAGCTGTGCAGCCCAAGACAGCCCAGCCGAGCTCCCCCTTCTCTTTCTTTCTTTGTTTTATTTTCAGCCGGCCCAAGACTGAAAGTCTACTATGTCTCCCTTTGCACTTTTATTCTTCAACCTCTGGCAGCCGATATGAGACCGAGTTGGTTCGGTTTTTCTCCTCCAAATCCGGCCTTTTCTCTGGTGTTTTCATAAAATTAATTGAGGGGAAATATTTCCCTTATCTCCCTATTTCGTTTCTCTCAAAAACCGAAGTTTAATTCCTTCTATTTTACCCGAATCAAATTCGTTTTCGAGTTTATCTCTCCAAACTAACCATCGGATATTCCGGCTCAAATCCTCTCGTTTGGAGTTCGATCTCCCTCACCCATGCCTATATAAAGCATCTCCTAGTCTTTCTCTTCCATTTGCCTCAAGTCTTAGCCACAACCGTCGCCTGTAGCGCCGCCGCCACGTGAGCCCTATCGCATCCCGTCCGCATCTTCGCCGCTGCTGCATCTCGCTGGAGTGCCGCCGCCGACGTCAAGCCGAGCCGTGCCGCTGTCGGAGCTCGTCGCCGGTCGTCGTTCGTCGTCGTCCGCCGTAGTTCTTTGCACCGGTGAGTTCGCGTCGTTGTCCTCTTCGTGTAGGTGCCTTCGGTTTAGCCGCCCGAGCTCTCTATCATCGGCGGAGTCGTGGTCCAGTGCCATGGCTGCGATGATGTCATCGATGACATCATAATTCCCTTTTAAATCTCTAAAAGCTTTTCTGTATTAGATGAAATCTGATTAAACTTCGGAAATTCATAACTAATTCGTCGTAACTCGGATTCAGGTGGTTCAAGTTGCTAAATTCATCTAAAATCGAGATCTACATGTTAAAAATATCTACATGTACTGTTTATGCTTGTTTTTATACTGTTTTGTTGATTTTGTTCATTTGCTTTAGTTTCCGACGTTCCGGAGGAGAGCGTTTACGTTGAGGAAGGTTCAGAAGCGTTTGAAGAAGCTCAAGGCAAGTCACATAGATCCCAAACGACCCTTTGAGCATGTTGAACCTGTTTAAAGCTAATGCTTTATTTCAACTTATGCATTATTTTTCGAATGTCATCGGGTGGTGAGCTTTTCCCAGTTAATTATGGCCGAAGATGACTTTATTTTTCTATGGCTAATAAATTGATTAGCTTGAATCTTATATATTGGTTTGGTTCAGCTAAATGCTATATATAATTGCTTAGCCATGCTTAGAAACATTAGCTCATTAATGGGATGGATTACACTACATTATTACGTATGGATATATTTAATGGTAGCTCACGATGGTTAATCGTGTTATGATAATTAATTGATAATTAAAATTTGATTAATGGTGGGTTGTGAGCACATGGTTTTGATGGTCATGCTCATAATAATTAAGGACCGGTTCGCGAGCTACTGTTGTGAAACATTAACCGTGCCAACCTCAAGCCAGCGTGGGCAACGGCTTTACCTTTTGTGTAGCATGGTTCATTACGGGGTGCCAGACTGAGAAGCAGCGAGAAGTCCGTGGGGGTCGCTGGGGAGTCCATGCCTCTGGTTGTAGAGGGGGTGATTATGATCCAGGTATGGTGCACTGTGGTGAGTTGTGTTGTGTGAGGGGTACTGTCACAGTTCCTTTCCGAGGTACTGTGGTGGTATTGAGGTGCATGGTGACATGTTATGGAGCTGTGTCTTGTGTGTACAGTGGTACATCTCTGGCCAGAGTAAAACTATTCGAATAGCCGTGCCTGCGGTTATGGGCGGGTCTAACAATGTTTTTCGTGATTTGTCTCACACTACTCATCATTGGTGATAATAATGTAATAATTAATTTGACTCCTGGTTTGGAATGGTATATTCCTGGTATGGAGGTTTTGATTTGTACAACCGGGGTTGGTTGTTCAGATGAGGTTGGGCCTATGCAACACGGGTGTGTTGTATAGTGTTTATTTAATACTGCTTAATTACTCAACTGTTTTACTATTGTCTCAAATGTTTATAAAATGATGTTTATGCAAACAAGCTATATTATGCGATCCTTTGTTATTCTGTGCATTTGCATATTTGCTGTGTGGCTTGTTGAGTATGTTATATGCTCATTCTTGCAATATTCATTCATCAGAGGAGGAGTACTTCAGTGAAGGTGATGATCAGGAGGATTAGGCTTTGTTCGGGTCAAGTTGCTTGTGGAGTAGAGTCGCCATAGCTGTTTAGTCTTTTGTTTATTTTCCGCTGCGTAGATTTTTATTCTTTTGAGAGGAACTATCCACCTCTGTAATAATTTATTATTTTGCGAATATTAATTAGCTGTTTGATAGTACTCTATTATCAATTTGTTATTGTGTGCCTCGGCTGATTCCTGGACGAGGATTTAACACACATGTAAGCGTTCAGAATTTTGGATAGAAATTCCGGGCGTGACAAGTTGGTATCAGAGCCACCTTGAACTTAGGATAAGCCAAATGGTAAACCTTAAGTAGCCTTCAAAATATTTTGAAAAATAGGACTGCTCTTCTCTATTCTCTTACAAATTAATTAAGTTGGCAGCACATGCAAGTTAAGTACAAAATTTTCTAAATCCTACTTTACCAAAACAGAACCCTGTTCTTTTCTAAAAAAAAGACTTTACTGTTCAGGGTATTAAATAGTTTAATTTTATGAATTTCTTTGGTTAGTCGGCACTATACATCTATTTGGTATCGATTGCACTAGTACTACTCATCCCTGTTAATGGTGACACTGTACCGTGCTTATGTGTAACACCATGAAAATTTGACCAATAAAAGCAAAAATCTAAAAATACGGACCTTCGAAAACTTTTATATTAATTGCATCATGCCGATCTTATTCGCCTATTTTATTTGGATTTGATTTCGAAGTTCATTAATCATGAGTAAAGAATAGTTAATTAGGAATAAACCCTAGAAGTAAATTGGTAAAATAAATATAATTCAAAATAAAGATTTGGTGTGGATAGAAATAAATAAAATATTATCACGATCATATTCGTATTAATTAAATTTAAATGCGATGGAATAAGAATTAACCCTAATTAAAAATTCAAATAGATTATACAAATAGAATATGAGTAATATTAATCTAAGGGTGAATTCATTAGTTGAGATAACACAAATATTGAGTAAACTTCATTTATGCAAGATTTAGAAATTATAGAATCAAATTTATATGGGAAATAAACTAAAATCGGGATAAATAGGAAAATATACTGTTCATTATGGCGTAGGTGTTCGATGCGGTCCCTAGCCTTCCCCCTCCTCTCCCACCTCTGCCCCTAGCCGCCCCGAGCCTGCGCCGCGCGCCACCGCCGTCGCCGTCGCGCCGTCGCCGTCGCGCCGTCGCCGTCTGCCGCCGCACGCCATCACCATCGCCACTGTCGCTGTCACCGTCGTGTCGCCTCGCCTCGCGCCCCACGCGCCGCGCGCCGTCGCTTCGCCACTGCCGCGCCGCGCCGCCATCCCGTCACCTCGCGCCGCGCGCCCGCCGCCCGTCCCATCGCCGTGCGCGTGTCGCCATCGCCGCCTGCCGCCGTGCGCCGTCGCCCCGCGCCTCGAGACCGCGCCGCGCGCCCGTCCCGTCGCCGCGCCGTCGTCCCGTCACCGTCGCGTCGCCGTCCCGTCGCCGCGCGCCGCCCTCTCGCCGCCTCGCGCCCCGCGCCCGCGCGTCGCTTGCCCGTCGCGTCGCCGCCTCGCGCCCCGCGCCCGCGCGTCGCTCGCCTGTCGCGTTGTCGCCTCCCGCCCCGTGCCCTGCCGCGCCGCTCGCCCGTCGCGTCGCCGCCTCGCGCCCCGCGCCACGCCGCCTGCCCGTCGCCATCGCCGCCTGCCGTGCCGCGCGCCGCCCGTCGCGTCGCCTTAAGCCGCCGCCCCTCCCCCTCTCTTTCTTCCCCTCTCCCTTATAAATCCTCCACACCCCCTCTCCATTTTCCCCCACTCCATCTCCCTCTTTATCCCCTTTTCCCTCTCCACTGTGCCACCGCCTTTGTGCCGCTGCGGCGGCGCCTTCGTGCCGCCGCGCCGTGCGCCGTCGTCGCGCCGCCCTCGCGCCGCTGCACCGCCGCCTTCGTGCCGCCGCGCCGTGCGCCGTCGTCGCGCCGCCCACGCGCCGCCGCACCGCTGCCTTCGTGTCGTGCGCCGTCGTCGCGCCGCCCACGCGCCGCCGCACCGCCGCCTTCGTGCCGCCGCGCCGTGCACCGTCGTCGCGCCGACGTCGCCGCCGACGCCGTCGGTAAGCCGCCGCCCCTCCCCTTGTTCCGCCGCCATCGCCGCCGGGTAGGGAGAAACTGAGGGAGATAAAGATGAAAGAAAGAAGGAGAGAAACCGGGAGGGAGAGAAAGAGAAGGAAAAAGAAAAGAAAAGAGAGAAAAAGAAGGAAAAAGAAAAGAAAAAGGAGAAAGAGAAGGAAAAAGAACAGAAAAGAGAGAAAAAGAAAAAAAATAGAAATTAGAGGGAGATTAGGGAAGTTTAGAAAATTTAAAATAATTAGAATTTAATTATAGATTAATTATAGTCGTAGAATTGTAAAATTTAATATAAATTATGGATTATTCTTGGTAATTTCTATAAGAAATCAATTTGCGGTAGTAATTTAGATGTAATTAATAACTAAACAAATAGATGAATTCTTATAGATTATTATAGATTATTTTTGGGTAATCTCTATAAGTAATCGATTCATGGTAGAAATTCGGATTTAATTACTGTGGACCCCCGTTTTTTTATAACAGGAATCAATCGTGTAAACAGTACCATTTCCCTGGATCAAGTAGTCTGGTACACACGAATTCATAGCTGAAATACCGAGTACTCATACACGAATGTCTTAGGTCTAATTATTACATCAAAGCCCGCAGGCACTGTCTTAAATCATCGGACCGAAAGGTCCGGAATACATTCAAAAACAGAATAGGTAAGGCAGCGGAAACGGAGGCAGCGGCACGCCATTGCCACAGGCAACGACCGTATCTAAGACCTATTGGACCCCATCGTCTTCATCTCCCTCCTGATAATAGGCATAGGGATCTTCCGACGCTTCATCTCCAGCCTCTGATTAAGTTTGTATATAGCAAGGGTGAGTACCAACCGTACTCAACAAGTCACCACAGCAACAATGCACATGACAGGAATATTTGAAGGATTGTTATGGTTCTTTTGCGTAAAGCAAGTTTTATAATTCTTTTCGCAACCCTAAGACCTAGCATAGACTGATCAAGTTTTAATGTCAGTGTTCATATTAGACAATGACGGTTCTGTCCACCATCCATTGTGATCCCAAGGATGGCTTCCCGCCATTGAGTCGTCATGGTTTTCTGAGGACGTCCACATCCCTACTCTCAGGAAGTGACTCCAGCATCATATAAATCATCATGCAATATCCCATCCCACACAAGTTAAGAATTTAGAGTCTAGCCAAGTGTAATACACGTCCCGGTGCTCAATAACCGCGAGCACGGCTATTCGAATAGATTTGGTTTACTCACACTGCAGTGGATGTACACTTTACCCGCACTCCGCGACTGCCCAACACATGAGCCTCGTCCCAACACATGAGACGCGTCACGGCAAAGCTTTTCGATAACCTCGCATTGGCAGTACCCGCTCCATGAACTTTACATCCTCATACACTCTAGGCGTACGCGGTTTCTAGCAGTGTGAGGAGTTCTGGCGCACCCGGGAAAGAAGAACTCACACATGCATTAAGTTAATTAGGTTTAAATTCTCACATGGCAGTCCTACCGATGGCGACACCACTGTAGACACCCGCCTCGCGGTCCTACCAATGGCTGCCCCACCGTAGAGCCCCTGCCTCACACATCAAGAAACCACTATGCATGGATACTGCCTCTGCTCAGCTATCTATTCCGCTAGGTCTATACCCATACGAGAAGTGCGGTTGTACGGGAGTCGTTTCATGCTTAACTTCATGGCTCGGTCCTTAATTGACCGGGGACGGTACTAGCCTTTTCCGGATACCACCCAAATCCTCCGTCCGCCCCAGTCGAAAACATTTGTTTGATTTTATTTCTCTTTTCACAAATCATGTCATCAACATCACGGCACTGTGGCGCTCATGCCTCCACATGCCGTGTCTCAATTACCTTCCCAAAGGTAATTGCCCAAGCATTTAGCATTTTGATAAATATGAGTATGCACAATAGCATTGCTAAGCAACTGTCATAATTGACTAGGGACTCATACGTAAACATGGCTACAAAGGAATTAATAGGCAAACAATCATCAAGGCATGGCATAATCACAAGTGGGATGTATATCATTGCATGCAATTTTATTTGTAAACAAAATAATTTCGCAATTGGGATCAACATGGTCAAGGGATAGTGATGACTTGCCTTGCTCAAGGTCTTGCGGGTCTTGGCCTTCACCTGGATCTGCAACTCCCTCGGGCTCTATAGTTACGTGCGAAAAAATTGATTTGAATTCGGTTAGAATTCAAATAAAAATCCAAATAAATCCAAATAGAAGTCGAATGCGAAAATCGATTCTTTTTATTAGCTTACTATTTGCGAACTAGGGTTAACCCAATTTCGATTTATATATCCTAAATTATTTTTACGGTATAAATATTTTGTTATTATAAGTTTTTAATTTAATTAACCCGAGCATCGTATTCAAATAATAGATTAGAAATTTATATCGCGATCTTAAATATCGGATGGAACCCAAAATTATCTTATAATATTATACGATTTAATTTAGTCTATGCTTGAACGATTAAATATAATACGCGTCTAAAATTCCTATTCATTAAATCCGAACTCCCACCGTGAATCGATTACTTATAGAAATTACCCCCAAATAACCCATAAAAATTTATAAGAATTCCTCTAACTTGTTTTTAGTCATTGAATTTATATCTAAATTACCACCGCGAATTAATTTCTTATTGAGATTACCAAGAATAATCTATATTAAATTTTGCAGTTCTACGGTTATAATTATCCTAGAATGAAAGGAATGTAGGGAAATGGGCGAAACCGCCGAAGGGCCCGGGAAGGGGAGGGAGGGAGGGGGCGGGAGGGGAGTGGGGGGAGGGGAGGGAAGGGGGGTGCGGGGAGAGAGAGGGGGAGAGCGAGCGGGGGAAGGAGCGCGAGAGAGGAGGAGCGGAGAGAGCGAAGATTGGATGGGGCAAGAGATGAGCGAGGCGAGGTTGAGAGTAGAGTAGAGAGGGGCGAAGCAAGAAAAGCTATCTGATTGTTTTTTGATTTTTCGCTCCTATCTCTCTTCTCTTTTTCTACTCATCTCCCTCTCTCTCTCTTTTTTTTTTCTTTTTCTCTCTCTCTCTTCTCTCCCGGCTCCTTCCTCCCCCTTTCCTTCTTCTTTTCTCTCCCTCTCTCTGCGGCTCGGCCCCGTTCTCATCTCTCATCCACTCGGCTTCTCTCCCTCCCCGGCGGCGACGGCGATGGACGCAAGGGGATGGCGGCGGCTTACCGACGGCAGCGGCGGCGACGGCGGCGCAAGGCGGTGATGCACGGCGGGGCGGCCTTGAGGCAACGGCGCGGCGGCTCCGAGGCTACGGCGCGGCGGCTTCGATGGTGGCGACGCGGCGACACGACGACAGCGCGGTGGAGAAGGAGGAGAGGGCGGGGAAGGATGGGGAATGGGTGTGGAGTGGAGGAGAGGGGGCCGGAATTTATAGGGGAAGAGGGGAAGCAAGGAGAGGGGTGGCGGCGGCTGTTAATGGCGACGTGCGGCGTGCGGGCGCGCGGCGCGGCGGCATGGGGGACAGGGCGACGTGCGGGACGCGCGGGCGATGCGGCGGCAAAGGGGAGGGGCAGCACGACGTGTAGGATGGGCGCGTGGCGCGCGGGGTTCGAGATGGGCAGGGCGACGTGCGGGGCGACGACGGGACGGGGAGGCGGTGCGGCACGAGGGGAGGCAAAGCAGCGCAGCGCGCGGGACGGGCGGCGGTGCGGAGCTCGGGACGACGAGACGACGAGACGACAAGACAGGGCGGCGCGGCGCGGCAATGGGACGGGAAGGCAAAGCGGCGGCATGACGGCCGTGTGGCGCGGGACGGCGACGCGGGGCGCGAGGGGTGATAATGGCGATGGCGACGGGTCGGAGCGGCGCGGGGTTAGGGGACCATGACGCGCGCGCGGCGGGGGCGATGCGATGGGGAGGCGAAGCGGCACGGGCGACGACGATGCGCGCGCGGCGGGGACGATGGCGCGGCGATGGGATGGGGAGGCGGAGCGGCGCACGGCACGCGAGGCGAGGCGGCCGCGGGGGTGACGACGATGCGGGCGCGGCGGCGACGATGGCGCGCGGTGCGGTGATGGCGACGGGACGGGACGGGACTCCGGGCGGCGCGGGGAGGCGCGCGGCGCGCGGGGCGCGAGGTAGAGGAGAGGGCCGGGTTACGGAACCCCGTCGAACACCTGGCGACCAATGAACAGTGCCCTTTTCTATTTTTCCCGATTTCAGCCCCTTTTCCATTTAAATTTAATTTTGAAATTTCTAAATGTTGTAATATTGATTTTTATTCATTATGTGTGTTATTCTAATTATTGAATTCACCCTAGATTAATTTTACCCATATTTCATTTATTTATTCGAACTTTTAATTAGTGTTAATTCTTATTCCAATTGCGTTTAAATTAAATTGATACAAATGTAATCGTGAAAGTATTTTATTTATCTCAATCCACACTTAATCTTTATTTTAAATTATGCTTGTTTTACCCATTTATAAGCGATTGATTATCCTCCACACTCGATTAGCGAATTTCAAAATCGAATCAAATAAAATACGCGAATAAAATCGGCATGATGCAATTCTTTTTGAAAAGTTTTCGAGAATCCGCATTTTTAGGGTTTTGTTTGTATTGGTCGAATTTTCAGGATGTTACAAACCTACCCCCCTTAAATAAATCTCGTCCCGAGATTTCTTACCGGTTTTCGAACAGATACGGGTATTCCGTCTTCAAAAACTCTTCGCTTTCCCAAGTGGCTTCATCCTCAGTGTGATTACTCCATTGTACCTTGTACATACGCCACGTCTTGGTTCTAGTTCCCTTTTCTGCTTCATCCAATATTCGGATCGGGTGTTCTGGATACGTGAGATCGTTGCTAATGTGGATCTCCTCCAGCGGAGCTTGTTCTTCCGGCACTCGTAAGCATTTCTTCAATTGTGACACATGGAAGACTGGGTGTACATCGGCGATAATTTCGGGTAGCTGTAGCTGGTAGGCAACTTCTCCTCGTCTAGCGAGGATTTGAAAAGGTCCCACATACCTTGGCGCTAGTTTTCCTTTAACCTTAAACCTTTTCGTTCCCCTCATTGGTGAAACCTTTAGATAAACGTAATCTCCTTCCTTAAACTCTAGGTTTCTTCTTCGGGTGTCCGCGTAGCTCTTTTGCCGTGACTGTGCCACTTTTAAACGGTCCCGAATCAGACGAACCTTTTCTTCGGCTTCTTTGATAATGTCAGGTCCAAATACTGCTTGTTCTCCTGTCTCGGACCACATCAGCGGGGTTCGACATCGTCGACCAAACAATGCCTCATTAGGTGACATTTTTAGGCTTGCCTGAAAGCTGTTGTTGTAGGAGAATTCGGCGTAGGGCAAACATCTCTCCCAGTCTTTGCTAAAATCCAATGCGCAAGCTCTCAACATATCCTCCAGGACCTGGTTGGTTCTCTCTGTCTGGCCATCTGTCTGCGGGTGATAAGCTGTGCTGAACGCAAGGTAACTCCCTAGGGCTTCATGCACTTTCTCCCAGAAATGAGAGGTAAACTGGGTGCCTCGATCAGATATGATTCTCTTAGGTACACCATGGAGACATACTATTCTGGCCATATATAACTCGGCCAGCTTGGCACTACTATAATTTGTCTTAACGGGAATGAATCTTGCCGTCTTGGTGAGTCGATCCACAACCACCCAGATGGAATCATATCCTGTTGCAGTCTTAGGCAATCCAACAATAAAATCCATACCTATCTCATCCCATTTCCATTCGGGGATCTTAAGGGGTTGCAGCAAACCTGCCGGTCTCTGGTGCTCAGCCTTCACCTTCTGACAAACGTCACAGAGCGCTACGTGCTCTGCCACATCTCTCTTCATGTTGGGCCACCAGTATCCCTCCTTCAGATCCTGGTACATCTTGGTACTTCCAGGGTGCAATGAGTATGCTGATTCGTGAGCTTCCTTTAGTATTAATCCTCTCAGTCCACCCTGTTCAGGTACGTAAATCCTCTTTTTGTACCATAGAACATCCTTCTCGTCGGTTGAAAATTCCTTTGCAAAGCCTGCAGCTAGACGTTCCTTCACCTCTCGGATTTCCTGGTTGTCCTTCTGGGCCTCTTCAATTTGGGCCCTCAAAAGAGGTTGAATGTCTAAGGTGTTTATCTGCCCATGAGGTACTATACGTAGGTTTAGCTGGGCCATTTCCTCCTTAAGCTCAGGAGCCATTTCTTCCGCCTCAAGATGATTGCAATGGCTCTTCCGACTCAACGCGTCAGCCACAACGTTTGCCTTGCCGGGGTGATAGTGAACCTCCAAGTCATAGTCCTTGATTAACTCCAACCACCGTCTTTGCCTCAAGTTGAGGTCTGACTGGGTAAAGATATACTTCAGACTCTTGTGGTCGGTGTAGATATCACAGTGGTTTCCTATCAGATAATGTCTCCAAATCTTCAGCGCATGAACCACAGCCGCAAGTTCTAGGTCATGGGTAGGGTAGTTTTCTTCATGTGGTCGCAATTGTCGCGACGCATAGGCCACAACGTTTCCGTCCTGCATTAGTACTCCCCCTAGTCCTTGCCTCGATGCATCACAATATATGACAAAGTCTTTCCTGATGTCAGGAAGAACTAAAATAGGTGCCGTGGTCAGCTTTTCCTTGAGTTGCTCAAAGCTTTTCTGACACTGTTCTGACCACGCAAACTTCTTTTCCTTCTTGAGTAGTTGTGTCATTGGCCGGGCTATCTTAGAGAATCCTTCAATGAACCTCCTGTAGTATCCGGCCAAGCCTAGAAAACTCCGAATTTCCGTCACAGATTTGGGTTCCTTCCATTCCGTAACGGCCTCTACTTTAGCAGGGTCCACTGCTACTCCGCCGGCTGAGATCACGTGGCCTAGAAAAGCGACTTCCTTCAGCCAGAACTCACACTTGCTAAATTTTGCATATAATTTATGCTTCCGAAGTTTCTCGAGTACCAAACGCAAGTGCTCAGCATGTTCTTCTTCGTCTTTGGAGTAGATCAATATATCATCGATGAATACTACCACGAATTTGTCCAGGTAATCCATGAACACCTTGTTCATGAGATTCATAAAGTATGCTGGGGCGTTGGTTAAACCAAACGACATTACGGTGAACTCATACAACCCATAGCGTGTTGAGAACGCGGTTTTGGGTATATCCCCGGTCCTAATTTTCAATTGATGGTATCCTGATCGAAGATCAATCTTAGAGAATACCTTCGCTCCTTTGAGTTGATCAAAAAGATCATCGATCCGTGGTAGTGGATACTTGTTCTTAATAGTTACTTCGTTCAGTGAACGATAGTCTACACACATCCTCATGGTACCATCTTTCTTTTTGACGAACAGCACTGGGGCTCCCCAAGGTGACGAGCTGGGGCGTACAAATCCCTTTTCTTGTAACTCTCTGATTTGCTTTTTAAGCTCCTCTAACTCATTGATTGGCATCCGATAAGGTCTCTTGGATATGGGAGCTGTTCCGGGTATCAGATCAATAATGAACTCTATATCGCGATCTGGTGGCATCCCCGGTAGATCTTCTGGAAACACATCGGCAAATCGTTGCACGATAGGCATTCCTTTCAAAGGTAGCATGGTAAATATGCCTCTGGCACGTTCGGTTAGTCTAGGATCTTGATCCATAGTTGCTCGCATGTCCGATCCCCAAGGTGTGGTCAGGGTAACTTCCCTACGTCTGCAGTCGATTACCCCTCTGTTCTTTGTTAACCAATCCATTCCCAATATAACATCCAGGGTCTGAGGTATCAAAACCATAAGGTTGGAGGGAAACACCACATCCCTAAGACGGACGGGTACATCTATGCAAGCATGACTCACAGTTATTTCGCCCCCAGGTGAGTGGACTATCATAGGTTTTCTAAGTCTCACTAGAGTCAAGTTGTGCTTTTGACTAGCCTTCAAAGATATAAATGAATGCGATGCGCCAGAATCGAAAAGGACTTTAACTGGGGTAGAATTGATAGAGAACATACCCATTAGTACGCCCTGATCTTCCTGGGCTTCTTCAGCTCGGACATGGTTCACTTGTCCGCGCCCAAATCCTGTAGCGGTCCTGTTCGTTTGTGGAGTCCTGAACAGGCCTCGTCCGACAGCAGGGGCAGGGGTCCCACGAACAGTGATCGCATTGGCGCCCGTACGGACAGGAGTCTTGCGTGGATGAGGGCAATTGTTGGCGTAGTGCCCATACTCTCCGCAATTGAAGCAGTCCACATGCCTTCTGGTTCCAGGGGCAGCCAGAGTTGGTGCAGGGGTGCGGTTCTGAGTCGCGACTGGCCTGTTGAAGTTGCTAGGTGCAGCAGGGCGGTTGGTGGCCATAATAGGGGGCTTCCATCCGGACGAAGTGGCTCCCTTGAGTCGCTGAGGCACTCCCTGAGGTGTGCGATTCATAGCAAGCCTCCTCTTGCGATTATGTTCTACAGTCCTCTGATCATTTTCCAATCTCACCACTTTGTTGATCAGGCTCTGGAAGCTCTGATGGTCTTGCCCAATCATAGGTCCACGTAGCTCATCATTCAGCCCTTCTATGAACTTGTCGATCTTTTCTTCTTCATCGACAAGATCTCCGACTGCATAGCGGGCCAACTGAGTAAATCGGTTCAGATATTCCTGTACCGTCGTGTTTCCTTGCCGCAGCCTTCTGAACTCGTTCTTCTTCATACGCATCACCGCTGCAGGTACGAAGTTCTCGCGGAATGCTGCAGTGAACTCCTCCCAGGTGGGTTCTCCAGCATCCTCTTCCCGAGCTTCTTTATAGGTATCCCACCAGTCTCCGGCGGGTCCTTCCAGTTGGTTGACTGCGAAGATCACCTTGTCGGCTTCGCGCACCCGGACAAGGGTCAGTTTCTTCTCGATGATACGCAGCCAGTCTTCCGCCTCCATAGGCTCGTCTGCTGATGCGAACGTGGGTGGCTTGGTCCTCATGAATTCTCCAAAGCTTGATCCTCCGCGGTTGCCTTGGTTGTTCGCGATGGCTTGTAGCAGCTGGGTTTGAGTGGCCATGACTCCGGCCAGGGTGGTTAGGTCAGGTGTCGAAGGTTCTTCATTGCTGGTGGATGTCCTACGTCGGCTTGCCATCTGTGTAGGCCGAATAAGTAAGTATCCTAATTTTCTAACTAATTTTTATGGTTTTATCCCATTAAGGGAGTTGTTTTGGTGTGAACTTTGTTTTGCAAGCTTGGTGGAATAAACTCATTTTCAACACAACAGTAATAATATCATAAATAACATCATAGAGTTCCACAAATAGTACATAAATCATGATGCAAGCGACTGTATACATACACAGTCCAAACAAGGTTCATCCAAAAGATATATCAAACTAACTATTAAACTACTCGTCGATCTAGGTAAGGGGGTGGGAGTGCGTCTCGCATACAATCCAAAAACCATCCGAAGCGAGATCGAGGCTGCAGTCATCCTCCAGTCTAATCGTCCAACCATCCGCAGGATCCTGGGGCAGGTAGAGGGTGGTCGCTGGCACGGGCAAACCTGAGTCCCCACGGCTCGGAAGTAGTGGCCTCAGCATCAGGCTTGGGCTTCTTGCCCGGAGGTCGTGTGCTCTTGCGAGCAGTGCTGAGGGTGCGAGGGCCTCCGAGGAAGGTGATGCGGGGAACAGGGATCTCATCCTCTGAAGAATCAGTGGTGTCTGACTCGACGTCGGTTCCCTCTGTCTCGGAACTGACCTGGATCGGGGTCTCCAAGCTGGAACCCAGCTGCGGAGAAGGTACAGGGATCTGCGGTGTGTGCACAATCTCCGGGGCAGGTGGCGGTGGCACTGTCGGGTCCTCCAGGTAAGGTGCTGACTCAGTAGCCAGCATGCCAGCCTCTCCCAAAAGAGCGTGGAAGGCTGGTGGGTATGGCGGAGTGAGGAAGAAGTAGCGGTCACGCCCTACTGCTGTGGAAGTAGAAGCTCCTGTGGTGCTGGCCGTGGCTGCTCGAAGCTGCGCCTCCAGCTGGCTGACGTGCTCCTGACTCTCCCTCAGCTGCTCCTCAAGTGTGTCCACCATCCCGCGGCGCTCGTTGTACTGATCGGACAACTGCTGGAACTGGTCGCCGTGGGTCTGGAGCTGTGCCTTCAGTGAGTCTATCTCACTGCCCCAAGTCTGGTGCTCCTCCTCCAGCTGAAGCTGCTGTGCTGTGAGGTCAGTCACCTCGGTCTCTAACTCTCCCACACGCCTCTGCTGGTCGTCGATCTCCAACAGAGCCTCCTCGTAAAAGTCGTCTGCTGCCTCAGCCCATCGTGACAGTCGGGTCACTATCGGGTTGTAGCAGCAAGGCGTGTCCTGAACTGTGCAGAGGGAGTTGCTCTCCTCTCGAAATGGGTGGTGAGCAAACTCAGTACTCGCCAACTCAGCTCGGTGGATAGAGCTAAGTCGGAGGAAGGCCTCCCGTGCTGCGTCCTGCATCGCGTTCTCTGGTAGGTCGCGATAGTATCGAGTCGAGAAGCTGTAGTCTAACTCCGGAGGAACTCGTGTGTGAACCTCGACCCGAGCCTCCCAAACAGATCCACATGGCCTCACTCGGTAGATCGGAGAGCTGGGGTATCGCAGACGCCTCATCAGCCGGTGTAGCTCGATGACGTAACCCTCCGAGCGGGGTACGCTCATCTCCCAAGCGGCGGGTGAATCCTGATCTGTCATCTAAATTTTAGGAAAAACCCAAAGTCAGTTGAGAGTAAAGACTTGTTTTGTAAAGAGGATAGTTAAGAGTAAGATGAAAATCGTACCGAGTTTTGTAAACATAGCGTTTTTATTTTTGAAAGTATTACTAAGTGGGAATTTCTCCCTTGGCCAACTTAGAAAAGGGGTGGGGCACCTTTTGGTCTTTTCCTACAGTCGTATGGCTCTGATACCAGCTCTGTGGACCCCCGTTTTTTTTATAACAGGAATCAATCGTGTAAACAGTACCATTTCCCTGGATCAAGTAGTCTGGTACACACGAATTCATAGCTGAAATACCGAGTACTCATACACGAATGTCTTAGGTCTAATTATTACATCAAAGCCCGCAGGCACTGTCTTAAATCATCGGATCGAAAGGTCCGGAATACATTCAAAAACAGAATAGGTAAGGCAGCGGAAACGGAGGCAGCGGCACGCCATTGCCACAGGCAACGACCGTATCTAAGACCTATTGGACCCCATCGTCTTCATCTCCCTCCTGATAATAGGCATAGGGATCTTCCGACGCTTCATCTCCAGCCTCTGATTAAGTTTGTATATAGCAAGGGTGAGTACCAACCGTACTCAACAAGTCACCACAGCAACAATGCACATGACAGGAATATTTGAAGGATTGTTATGGTTCTTTTGCGTAAAGCAAGTTTTATAATTCTTTTCGCAACCCTAAGACCTAGCATAGACTGATCAAGTTTTAATGTCAGTGTTCATATTAGACAATGACGGTTCTGTCCACCATCCATTGTGATCCCAAGGATGGCTTCCCGCCATTGAGTCGTCATGGTTTTCTGAGGACGTCCACATCCCTACTCTCAGGAAGTGACTCCAGCAGCATATAAATCATCATGCAATATCCCATCCCACACAAGTTAAGAATTTAGAGTCTAGCCAAGTGTAATACACGTCCCGGTGCTCAATAACCGCGAGCACGGCTATTCGAATAGATTTGGTTTACTCACACTGCAGTGGATGTACACTTTACCCGCACTCCGCGACTGCCCAACACATGAGCCTCGTCCCAACACATGAGACGCGTCACGGCAAAGCTTTTCGATAACCTCGCATTGGCAGTACCCGCTCCATGAACTTTACATCCTCATACACTCTAGGCGTACGCGGTTTCTAGCAGTGTGAGGAGTTCTGGCGCACCCGGGAAAGAAGAACTCACACATGCATTAAGTTAATTAGGTTTAAATTCTCACATGGCAGTCCTACCGATGGCGACACCACTGTAGACACCCGCCTCGCGGTCCTACCAATGGCTGCCCCACCGTAGAGCCCCTGCCTCACACATCAAGAAACCACTATGCATGGATACTGCCTCTGCTCAGCTATCTATTCCGCTAGGTCTATACCCATACGAGAAGTGCGGTTGTACGGGAGTCGTTTCATGCTTAACTTCATGGCTCGGTCCTTAATTGACCGGGGACGGTACTAGCCTTTTCCGGATACCACCCAAATCCTCCGTCCGCCCCAGTCGAAAACATTTGTTTGATTTTATTTCTCTTTTCACAAATCATGTCATCAACATCACGGCACTGTGGCGCTCATGCCTCCACATGCCGTGTCTCAATTACCTTCCCAAAGGTAATTGCCCAAGCATTTAGCATTTTGATAAATATGAGTATGCACAATAGCATTGCTAAGCAACTGTCATAATTGACTAGGGACTCATACGTAAACATGGCTACAAAGGAATTAATAGGCAAACAATCATCAAGGCATGGCATAATCACAAGTGGGATGTATATCATTGCATGCAATTTTATTTGTAAACAAAATAATTTCGCAATTGGGATCAACATGGTCAAGGGATAGTGATGACTTGCCTTGCTCAAGGTCTTGCGGGTCTTGGCCTTCACCTGGATCTGCAACTCCCTCGGGCTCTATAGTTACGTGCGAAAAAATTGATTTGAATTCGGTTAGAATTCAAATAAAAATCCAAATAAATCCAAATAGAAGTCGAATGCGAAAATCGATTCTTTTTATTAGCTTACTATTTGCGAACTAGGGTTAACCCAATTTCGATTTATATATCCTAAATTATTTTTACGGTATAAATATTTTGTTATTATAAGTTTTTAATTTAATTAACCCGAGCATCGTATTCAAATAATAGATTAGAAATTTATATCGCGATCTTAAATATCGGATGGAACCCAAAATTATCTTATAATATTATACGATTTAATTTAGTCTATGCTTGAACGATTAAATATAATACGCGTCTAAAATTCCTATTCATTAAATCCGAACTCCCACCGTGAATCGATTACTTATAGAAATTACCCCCAAATAACCCATAAAAATTTATAAGAATTCCTCTAACTTGTTTTTAGTCATTGAATTTATATCTAAATTACCACCGCGAATTAATTTCTTATTGAGATTACCAAGAATAATCTATATTAAATTTTGCAGTTCTACGGTTATAATTATCCTATAATTAAATTCTAATTTATTTTAAATTTCTAAACCTCCTAATTTCCCTTTAATTTTGGAGAGGGAGGGGAGGGAGGGATGGTGCTTGGAGGGGGAGGGGGGGGGGCGCGGGAGGGCGGGGAGGGGAGGGGCAGGGAGAGGGGGTAAGCGAGGGGAGAGGGGAGGGAGAGAGGAGAGGAGGGGGGAAGGGGACGAGAGATAGAGGAGAGTCGAGATAGATAGGCGGGGAGCGAGGCATCTACAATCGTCTAGCTATTTGTTGGGTTAGTTGTATCTCTCTCTCTTTTCTTTTTTCTCCTACGCTCCACTCTCTCTCTCTTTTTCTTTTTTTTTCTCTATCTCTCTCTCTTTCTCTCCGGCTCCTTCCCCCCTTTCCTTCTTCTTTTCTCTCCCTCTCTCTCGGCTCGGCCCCGTTCTCTCTCTCTCACTCGGCTCTCTCCCTCCCCGGCGGCGATGGCGATGGACTCAAGGGGATGGCGGCGGCTTACCGACGGCAGCGGCGGCGACGGCGGCGCAAGGCGGTGATGCAACGGCGGGGCGGGCATTGAGGCAACGGCCGCGGCGGCTCCGAGGCTACGGCGCGGCGGCTTCGATGGTGGCGACGCGGCGACACGACGACAGCGCGGTGGAGAAGGAGGAGAGGGCGGGGAAGGATGGGGAATGGGTGTGGAGTGGAGGAGAGGGGGCCGGAATTTATAGGGGAAGAGGGGAAGCAAGGAGAGGGGTGGCGGCGGCTGTTAATGGCGACGTGCGGCGTGCGGGCGCGCGGCGCGGCGGCATGGGGGACAGGGCGACGTGCGGGACGCGCGGGCGATGCGGCGGCAAAGGGGAGGGGCAGCACGACGTGTAGGATGGGCGCGCGGCGCGCGGGGTTCGAGATGGGCAGGGCGACGTGCGGGGCGACGACGGGACGGGGAGGCGGTGCGGCACGAGGGGAGGCAAAGCAGCGCAGCGCGCGGGACGGGCGGCGGTGCGGAGCTCGGGACGACGAGACGACGAGACGACAAGACAGGGCGGCGCGGCGCGGCAATGGGACGGGAAGGCAAAGCGGCGGCATGACGGCCGTGTGGCGCGGGACGGCGACGCGGGGCGCGAGGGGTGATAATGGCGATGGCGACGGGTCGGAGCGGCGCGGGGTTAGGGGACCATGACGCGCGCGCGGCGGGGGCGATGCGATGGGGAGGCGAAGCGGCACGGGCGACGACGATGCGCGCGCGGCGGGGACGATGGCGCGGCGATGGGATGGGGAGGCGGAGCGGCGCACGGCACGCGAGGCGAGGCGGCCGCGGGGTGACGACGATGCGGGCGCGGCGGCGACGATGGCGCGCGGTGCGGTGATGGCGACGGGACGGGACGGGACTCCGGGCGGCGCGGGGAGGCGCGCGGCGCGCGGGGCGCGAGGTAGAGGAGAGGGCCGGGTTAGGGAACCCCGTCGAACACCTGGCGACCAATGAACAGTGCCCTTTTCTATTTTTCCCGATTTCAGCCCCTTTTCCATTTAAATTTAATTTTGAAATTTCTAAATGTTGTAATATTGATTTTTATTCATTATGTGTGTTATTCTAATTATTGAATTCACCCTAGATTAATTTTACCCATATTTCATTTATTTATTCGAACTTTTAATTAGTGTTAATTCTTATTCCAATTGCGTTTAAATTAAATTGATACAAATGTAATCGTGAAAGTATTTTATTTATCTCAATCCACACTTAATCTTTATTTTAAATTATGCTTGTTTTACCCATTTATAAGCGATTGATTATCCTCCACACTCGATTAGCGAATTTCAAAATCGAATCAAATAAAATACGCGAATAAAATCGGCATGATGCAATTCTTTTTGAAAAGTTTTCGAGAATCCGCATTTTTAGGGTTTTGTTTGTATTGGTCGAATTTTCAGGATGTTACAATTACTAGGGATTTTAGCCGTGTATTATATTTAATCATTTAGTCATAGACTAAATTAAATCGTACAATATTATAAGATAATTTTAGGATTTTGTCCGATATTTAGCCCGCGATGGAAATTTCTAACCTATTAAATGGATGTAATACTCGGGCTAATTAAATTAAAAACTTGTGCTAATAAAATACTTATACCACGAAATAGTTTAGGATGGATAAATTAAGATCGGATTAGCTCTATTTCACGAACAAAAATAGATAATGTAAGAAACCGACTTCCGCGCTCGATATCTTCTTGGATTTACTTGGATCTTTATTTGAATTCTAACCGAATTCAAATCGTTTCTTCACACGTAATTTTAGAGCCCGAGGGAGTTGCGGATCCAAGTGAAGGCCAAGACCCGCAAGACTTTGAGCAAGGCAAGTCATCACTATCCCTTGAACATGTTGATCCCAATTGCGAAATTATTTTTATTTACAAATAAGAATGCATGCAATGATGAACATCCTATTTGTGAATATGCCATACATTGATTATTGTTTACCCTTATTCCCTTGTAACCATGATTACGTATGAGTCCCTAGTCAACTATGACAAATGCTTAGAGATGCTACTCTAGAATCATGCATACTCATATTTATCAAATGCCATATGCTTGGGCAATTACCTTTGGGAAGGTAATTGAGATGCGGCATGTGGAGACATGAGCGCCACATTGCCATGATGTTGATGACATGATTTGTGAAAGGAGAAATAAAATTAAACAACTGTTTTCGACTGGGGCAGACGGAGGATTTGGGTGGTATCCGGAAAAGGCTAGTACCGTCCCCGGTCAATTAAGGACCGAGCCATGAAGTTAAGCATGAAACGACCCCCATACAACCGCACTTCTCGTATGGGTATAGACCTAGCGGAATAGATAGCTGAGCGGATGCAGTATCCATGCATAGTGGTTTCTTGATGTGTGAGGCAGGGGCTCTACGGTGGGGCAGTCATTGGTAGAACCGCAAGGCGGGTGTCTACAGTGGTGTCGCCATCGGTAGGACTGCCATGAGAGAATTTAAACACAATTATAACTTAATGCATGTGTGAGTCTTTCCTTCCCGGGTGCGCCAGAACTCCTCTCACTGCTAGAAACCGTGTACGCCTAGAGTGCATGAGGATGTAAAGTTCATGGAGCGGGTACTGCCAATGCGAGGTTATCGAAAAGCTTTGCCGTGACGCGTCTCATGTGTTGGGACGAGGCTCATGTGTTGGGCAGTCGCGGAGTGCGGGTAAAGTGTACATCCACTGCAGTGTGAGTAAACCAAAACTATTCGAATAGCCGTGCTCGCGGTTATTGAGCACCGGGACATGTATTACACTTGGCTAGACTCTAAATTCTTAACTTGTGTGGGATGGGATATTGCATGATGATTTCTATGCTGATGGAGCCACTTCCTGAGAGGCGGGAAGATGGACGTCCTCATAAAACCATGATGACACAACGGCGGGAAGCTATCCTTGGGATCACAATGGATGGTGGACAGAACCGTCATTGTTTAATATGAACACTGGTACTAAAATTTGATCAGTCTGTGCTAGGTCTTAGGGTTGTGAAAAGAATTATAAAACTTGCTTTGTGCAAAAGAACCATAGCCATCCTTTGAATACCCCTGTCATGTGCATTGTTGCTGTGGTGGCTTGTTGAGTACGGTTGGTACTCACCCTTGCAAATATAAACTTAATCAGAGGCTGGAGATGAAGCTTCGGAGGATCCATATTCCTATTACCAGGAGGGTGATGAAGACGATGGCGCTCAGTAGGCCTTAGTTACGGTCATTGCCTGCGGCAATGGCGTGCCGCTGCCTTAACTCCGCTGCCTTACCTACTTCTGTTTTTGGAATGTATTCCAGACCGCTCGGTCCGATGATTATAGACTATGCCTGCGGGCTTATGATGTAATAATTCGTACTAGACACTCGTGTATGTGTACTTGGTATTTCAGCTATGAATTCGTGTGTACCAGACTACTTGATCCAGGGAAATGGTACTGTTCACACGATTAATTCCTGTTATAAAAACAGGGGTCCACATTATGGTAGATCCTAAGTATTTAGTTTTATTTTATTCATTTATCTAAAGCAATTTATCTCTGTCCATTGTTGATTTTTTTTTCTTCCAAAACAAAAACTTTGTTTCGTTATGTTCTCGCGAGTACTGTACAAAAAAAATATATTTGCTTATTTTTGTCTACTTCCAAAGTCTATACTATTGTTTAAATAAAATTTTCGGAAAAATAAGTTCTGAAAAAGAAAAAAGAAAAAAACGAATTGGTTTTTGGGAATTTATGTTTCAGTCAGAAAAGAAAAATTCGAAATTTAATTAAAAAAACTTAAAAAATAGTTCTGTTTGCTCCTTTTCTTTTATTTTTCTTTTTGGTTCAAATTAATTGAGTCTAGATTGTGCAGCTAACTTAAGTATATGCATTAATTCTTCCTTTCTATGTTCCTTTAGATGCCGCCCCATCCGCCAGAAAGCTTGATCGATACGGTAGGATTCGTCAGGGAGCTGAGAATGATGGCATTTGAAGTAGGCTAGACGTTGCCCCCGAGTATCGCCAAATTTCCCGTGACCCCAACGAGGAGAAGTGTCGTGTTCGCGTGACGTTGACTAGTGATCGTGAAGACCTTCTGTCAATGATGTTTGAAGTTGGGGGAAGAAAGTATAGTCATGCTTGTCAGGAGGCAGCCTTGGTGGCCATTAGAGAGCTACGTCATCGCTTTGATGAGGAGTTAGAGACATCAGCTTTCCAGTATCATCCACACAAGCATCATGATCAAGACTATGGAGAATACAACTGCTCTGAAGATGAAGATAGCACCACTCTGAAGCATGCCGTGTATATGCTTTGCGCCATGGATGCAGTTGGCGTGGAGCGGGAGAAAGCAGCTCATGAGAGGGAAAACTGGAACCGTGGCAAGATTTGCAAGCTAGAGAGCAAGGTGTATCGCCTGCAGAAGGAACTGGCCGAGCTCAAGGGAGAAGCACCACCGTCAAATACCCCAAAGGAGGAAGATCCAGAAGAAAGAGAGCTAGCTACCCCAAAGGAAGAAGATCGATCTCTTCTCTCCGACGCAAGGTGGGATTAGTGCCTCGTTAGACCGTTGCCGTAGTTCGCTGTGTTAGTTTGCTTGCTTAAGTTTGCTTGTGCGTGTGTGGGTTTAGCATGCTGCTTACATCATTGGTGGGATGTAACTATATGAGCTTAGTTCTTTTGCTTGTCAGAGAGTAAGTTAGCTGGTGAGATAGTGTTAATTCAATTTAAATGTAATCATACACAGTTAAGAACAATAGAAATTAAATTAATTAAGTTCTCTGTTCTAAGGGTATCTCTCTGTCGTTCTCCCCTCTTGCCCGTGTTTTCTTCAGATGGTGAACACTCGCACCGGAGGAAGTGGAAGTGGAAGTGGTAACAATGAAGGAATTCCTTTCCCATCCAAACTTATCTTGCTAGAATCCAAAGATCTTGATGTTATCTTAGGGATGGATTGGCTAACCCGTCACAGAGGAGTTACAGATTATGCTAACCGTAAGGTGACTTTATCCAGTAGCAATGGCCAAACAGTGTCTTTCTTTGTGTCCTCCCCTAGATGTCATGGTTTGACATTAAATCAAGTTGCTTTGCAAGAGATCCCAATAGTTCAAGACTATCCAGATGTATTCCCTGAGGATTTGCCAGGTATGCCACCTAAGAGAGACATAGAGTTCTGGATAGACTTAGTACCTGGAACCAACCCTATCCATAAGAGACCTTACAGAATGGCAGGTGGATGATTTGCTTCAGAAAGGATATATCAGACCCAATATTTCACCGTGGGGAGCACCAGTTATCTTCGTGGAGAAGAAAGATCATACCTAGAGAATGTGTGTGCATTATCGAGCGTTGAATGAGGTCACTATCAAGAATAAGTATCCTCTACCTAGGATTGATGACTTGCTTGATCAACTAGAAGGTGCTACAGTTTTCTCCAAGATAGATCTTCGTTCCGGATATCACCAACTCCGAATCCGTGAGGAGGATATACCAAAGACTGCCTTTACAACACGGTATGGTTTGTTCGAGTGTACCGTTATGTCGTTTGGACTCACTAACGCCCTAGCCTTTTTCATGAACTTGATGAACAAAGTGTTTATGGAATATCTCGATAAGTTTGTTGTGGTGTTTATTGATGATATCCTTATCTACTCCAAGACAAAAGAAGAGCATGAAGAGCATCTTCGTCTTGCTTCAGAGAAACTACGTGAGCATCAGCTCTATGCCAAGTTTAGTAAATGTAAATTTTGGTTGCCCGAAGTGAAGTTCCTTGGTCATGTCATCTCAGCTGGAGGAGTTGCCGTGGATCCAAGCAATGTGGAGTCAGTGCTAAATTGGAAGCAACCCAAGACGGTTTCGGAGATTCGTAGTTTCCTTGGTCTTGCGGGTACTACCGTAGGTTTATTGAGAACTTCTCAAAGATTGCTAGACCAATGACTCGACTGCAATTTGTATTTATCCCTATTTATATTAATATAGCACAGTAGGAGCCTCTCCTACTATTTCCCGTCAAAAAAATGACTCGACTGCTTCAGAAGGATGTGAAGTATAAGTGGACGGATGAGTGTGAGCAGAGTTTTCAAGAATTGAATAAAAGGCTAGTGACTGCGCCAGTGTTAGTCTTGCCTGATCCAAGAAAAGGTTTGTAGGTGTATTGTGATGCATCTAGACTTGGTTTGGGTTGTGTGTTGATGCAAGATGGGAAGGTGGTTGCCTATGCATCTAGGCAGTTACACCCTCATGAGAATAACTATCCAACACATGATCTAGAGTTGGCAGCTGTGGTTCATGCATTAAAGATTTGGCGTCATTACCTTTTTGGTAACCGTACGGAGATGTATACAGATCATAAAAGTTTGAAGTACATTTTCACTCAACCTGATCTGAACATGCGTCAACGAAGATGGCTAGAGTTGATTAAGGATTATGATATGAAAATTCATTATCATCCAGGTAAAGCAAATGCTGTAGCAGATGTTCTCAGTAGGAAAAGCTACTGTAATATGTCAGAAGGACGACATCTACCATGGGAGTTATGCCAGGAATTGTAAAAGTTGAGCTTGGGAATAGTCAACAAAGGTTTTGTGGCCGCTTTAGAAGCTCAACCTACTCTTTTTGATCAAGTTAGACAGGCAAGTGAATGATCCTGATATCCAAGAAATCAAAAAGAACATGAGAAGAGGAAAAGCCATCGGTTATATAGAGGATGAGCAAGGAACTGTGTGGCTAGGAGAAAGAATTTGCGTGCCCGACAATATGGAGTTGAAGGATACTATCATGAAAGAAGCTCATGAAACCCTGTATTCCATTCATCCTGGAAGCACTAAGATGTATTAAGACCTGAAGCAACAATTCTGGTGGGCCAGCATGCGACGAGAGATAGCGGAATATGTGGCTCTATGTGATGTGTGTCAGCGAGTTAAGGCGGAGCATCAGAAGCCAGCCGGTCTACTGCAACCGTTGAAGATACCAGAGTGAAAATGGGAGGAAATAGGGATGGATTTCATCACCGGTCTACCCAGAACATCGGCAGGACATGATTCTATTTTGGTAGTGGTTTACAGGCTTACTAAAGTTGCTCATTTCATACCTGTCAAAACAACCTACTCAGGAAATAAGCTCGCAGAGTTATATATGGCAAGGGTTGTATGTTTACATGGTGTTCCCAAGAAAATAGTGTCAGACAGAGGTAGTCAGTTTACTTCGAAGTTTTGGCAGAAGCTACAAGAAGAGATGGGTACTCGTTTGAATTTCAGTACTGCCTATCACCCTCAAAATGATGGCCAGACAAAAAGAGTGAATCAAATTTTAGAAGACATGTTAAGAGCATGTGTTCTAGATTTCGGTGGAAGTTGGGATAAGAATCTGCCGTACGCTGAATTCTTTTATAACAACAGTTGTGAAGCTAGTCTTCAAATGGCTCCGTATGAAGCGTTATATGGTCGGAGGTGTCGTACACCGTTTCTTTGGGATCAAATCGGTGAGCGTCAAGTTTTTGGGATAGACATATTGCGAGAGGCGGAAGAAATAGTGAAGATTATCCAAGAAAGGTTGCACGTTGCCCAGTCGCGTCAGAAGAGCTATGCAGACAATCGTCGTAGGGATTTGACTTTCGAAGAAGGGGATTATGTATACCTACGGGTTACGCCGCTGCGGGGAGTTCATCGTTTTCAGACCAAAGGGATATTGGCACCGCGATTTGTGGGACCTTATAAGATTGTGAGTCGGAGAGGTGAAGTAGCTTATCAACTAGAGTTGCCTTCGTCAATGGCGGGAATACATGACGTGTTCCATGCTTCGCAGTTGAAGAAATGTTTGCGTGTACCTACGGAGGAAGCAGATCCTGAGAGTATAGAGCTTCAAGAAGATTTAGCTTATGTTGAGAAGCCAGTCCGAATTTCGGAGGTAAATGAGAGAAACACCAGGAATCGCATCATATGGTTCTATAAAGTTCCGTGGAGTAATCATTCATAAGAAGAAGCCACTTGGGAGCGAGAAGATGAATTAAAGTCAGCTCATCCTCATCTTTCTGCCAATTCTTCTGAATCTCGAAGATCTGCTTAACTTCAGTGCAGGTCCAAAATCTTGTCTTTAGGTTCGTAAGCGTACCAATTTATTTGATCCTGCAATCGACAAGAAATAAAGACAAAAGAAACCGCGGTTAAATCCATAAACGATAGCCGATGACATATCATTTATCTTCAAGCCGATGTCATATGTGAATCGATCGGCAGTTGTGAATAAGCAGGATAAGACTAAATCTACTCGATCGGCTGTAGATATTAACGCTATATAATCATTCTGTCGATGTATATTTAAACCAAGTGATTGGGATAGATCGGTCGTCATGACGAGACAGTATAAATCACTTAGACCGAAGTATACATTAACATAAAGGTTATAAACGCTTATAGCATAGCCGATCAGATAGATCTAGCATGTATCGGCTAGTACTCCGATACTAATCTATGTTAAGATGTTAAAACAGATAGAATATATCAAACAGAAGGCTAATATACTTTATTGCAATAAGATCTTAATATAAAGGGTAGACTTAGCATATCAATTAAGCATGTAAAACATAAGGGTAAGTCAGGTAAGATCGGCTGAAACCCCGATAATATCTCTCTCGATGATCATAAAACAAGCCAGATATCATAATTATAAATACTACTTAATAGATCGAACTCAACCGATGCAACATCAAGCATAAAGACAAGTATGAGATCTAAACATGATGATGAAAATCTACAAGAGATGGTAGATACACGATACAATCTAGATTAATAACAAAATGTAACTCTACTGATTATTCCCTAATGATACGAACCAGCCGATAACAAGCTATATAGTGCAACTAGCATAGATTGCAACATGTATATGATAACTTGACGGATTACATAGACAGGGTTAAAGTATCATAAAGATGGAAGCATTACCCTGATAACGCAAGCCACCATAACAAGCTTTACCTCTAGTTGAAGATCGAAACCGATGCAGCTCAACCCGAAAGCAAGAACTCGTTGAAATAAATGAAAGTAAAAAGGATGGCGATGCGCCGACATTGTATTGAACGATTGTTAATTGATTACATGGGTTCGGGTCATATTTATACCCGAGATACAAAATATGTCCTTGCCGGACACGACACTTATCTCTAACAAACTCTAAGATACCATAAGTCTTTGAAGTAGACTTTTGCCCTAAGGAAATTATACAAAATACCCTAATTAATAGATACAATTACCTTTCCAGGACTCAATCCGCACGTGGGAATCCACATGAACCACTTTGACTCAACCTGATGACATGTACCAAATTGTGTTGTAAGAATCGGCTCAATCGACTAACCTTGTCCGACCCAAATTCTGCCGATCATGTCCGTAGCCGATTCCCACTCAGTTTTCGATACGATTTATCATGTGGATTCCGCTTCGATCCCATCTTCGTCTCCGATACTGCAATTACCAAATTTGGTCGTTAACACCGCTGCAGCTCGTTGTCGTCGCCGCCGTTGCCGTAGCCGTAGCTCGTCGTCACCGGATCCAGGCGGCGGAGTGCGGGAGAGGGGCACCACCACCGGATCCGCATGGGAGAGGACCGGAGAGGGGCGCCGCCGCTGGATCCGAGCGGTAGAGAGGCGCGGGGACGTCCGTTTTCTGCCTCCGCTCCGGCCACCTCCTCGTCATCGTAGCCATCGTCGCCGTCGCCGTCGCTGTCGTCGTGGGCGGCGGCAGGGGCGGTCAGGGCCCCACTCCTCTCGCCGTCGCCCGTGCCGAGCCACCCGCCTACTACCACGTGAGTGCGTGAGAGGAGAGGAGAGAGAGTTGGATGTGAGGATAAGATAAGGAGGTGAGAGAGTTGGAGGGAGTATATAAGGATGAAATTTTTGAAGTGTTGGAAGGGAAAACTGAGGGAGGGTATTTTTGTGTGCCGTGGTCTTAAAATGCCCGCACCGCGTGCACCCTCTTAAGAGGTCCGCCTGCAAAAATAGGCTTATTTTTGCGTGCAGTTCCTTAAAAGGCCTGCTTGCGAAAATCGATTTTCACGTGCGGTCCTCTTAAGGATCCGCACGCAAAAATGGGAGGACGATTTTTCCAGACGGGACTAGCTACGGTCCGTCTGCAATCTAAAGAGGTCCATGTACATGAAAATCGTTTTTGTAGTTGTGTAGTAAGCGCTCCTCTTCCTCCTTCCACAAACATTCATCCTCTTCTTCACTTGCGATCTGAGCTTGCTCGTCCTCGGGGGCTACTGCCACAAAGACTTCCCTGAGGAGGGTGTAGTCATCGGAGTACTGTTTCCGTGCTGTATCCGGCATAGTCTTCCGAGTTGTAGACGATTTTCGTGATGCTGCAGGAGTCATCAAGTGGATGAATCATGACACCCACCTCCTTGGGTCCCATGTTCGGACATGGTTGACCTAGGACCAAATCAGACTCGTAGGGATGGAGTAGGCGAAAAGCGTGGGGGAGTTGCATCAGAATCATGGGCTACATGGCCACATTGTTGGGGATGCCGGCTGGATAAGCCGGTGAAGCCATGTTTAGGAGTCTAAACGGGACTGAGTCGATCTTGACCCTGCTGTCTAGTTTAAATCCGAGTCGGAGAGGGAAAGCTTGCCAAACTTGTCTGCGAGAAAGTTGAGCACGCTGAAATGAAACATTTGCCCTGGCAAGAAGATGGATCCGATGACTCCTGAAGAAGATTCCATCGCGCTTGGCAATGAAAAACTCGATGTCTCCCCTACCCAGCGCACCAATTGTCGATGTTCTATATCAGTAATAATTAAAGGAGGTAGCCGATGAGCTCGAAAAGTGGATGGATTGATGGGGATAAGGGTTTAGAAAGATTCAGACCTTCTTAACAATAGGTAATATCGTACTCCTATTTGGGAGTTATATCCGCCGATTGTATTAAGTTGATTTGAAGATCTTCTTGTGGTATATGCTCTTGGAGGGCTCTCTACCCTGTTATGTAAGTTAGGGGGTAGGGGTGTAAAAGTAAGAAACTCTGACATCCCAGCCAAGGGCTTAATAGGATTAATAGAATACTCATATCAACAAGTTACAACTTCTTTTCCGAAAGCCGATCTCGAAAGAACTCTGAGGCAACTTTGGGATGGGTGACCGATTGAGAAATTCTTCCCGTGTGCGCACGAGTGAGGACAAAGTGTGCAGAAAAGACATGTATTGGCTTGTGAGGGCAGTCTATGAACTATGAAAGCTATCAGATGTAAGCGGGTCCGGCCTAGGAGAGGCGGGACGTTACATAAACCTAACACAAAATATAAATTAGCCGATATCTAAAGTTCTATCTTAATCAACAAGGAAACACAAATAACTGAGGTACTTACAAATCCAAATACCATTGTCACGACCCATCTCCTATAACAATCGGTTATACCATAATCTCCACAACCTCCTTAGCTAAATGTTTAATGTTGCTTAGTTCAATTTTGAGCAACCTAAAAGAAATGGAGGGACGACATCGCAAATACCACCATTCCAAAATTATATCCGGTTTTGAATGAAGTTTGTTCCACCTGACGTTTTGAATGAGGGAGACATGAATGCTTGCATCATGTTCTGCGAGCCCACAAACCTCAATTCTCTCGCTGATTCCTATTTTGTTCTATTTATTTAAAACGCACGCCATACTCAGGGCAAATTGGTGGCTGAAATATTCCTTTTAGTCAAACCTCGAAATGAGACCATCAAAATATATAGTCAAACATATATATCTGAACCATCTAGTTGCGATCAATCATTTCAATCATCCTTGCTTGACTATTGAAAATCAAGGCAACACTAAGGTTCTTTCACTACTACACGATTGATTTTCCTAGACATCTCCTTTTTGTTTCCATGCGGTCCGTAAGTGGAACCACACGAAAAAATAAGGAACCGGTGCTGGGGTGTTGCCCGCACGGAAAAATCGATTTTCCCAACCGCACGGGATATTCCTGCCTCCTTTCCTTCCCTCCCACTTCAAAATTTTCCTATCTCTCTCCTCCTTTTTCCCTTTTTCCCGTGCAACCTCAACCACTCCCACCGCCACCTCTCTCTCTCTACCTTATCTCTTCTCCCTCAACCACTCCCACCTCCACCTCTCTTCTCTCCAACTTCCCACCCTCCTCCCCGGCTAGCTTCCCCTCCTCCTTCCCCCTCCCCTGGGCGAGGTGGCGGCTGGGCGAGGCGGTGGCCGGGTGCGGCGGCGGCCTGGGCGACGGCGGCGGCGGGGTGCGATGGCGGCGGTTGGGTGAGGCGGCCGGGCCGATGCCTCCTCTCCTCCAGGCGGCTCTCGGCGGCAGGGTCGACGGCGGCTAGCGGGCGCGGCGGGCAGACGTGGGGAGTGCTCCCGGCCGCCGACGACGACGAGGCGGCAGCTGGATGTGGCGTGTGCGTGACAACGATGATGATGGCAAGGCGGCGGCCCGGAGCGGGCCGGCGACGACGAACAGGCTAGGCAGCGAGCCGGCCGTGGCAGCGAGCGGGCAAGGCGGTGGCTGGGAGCGGCCACGACCAGGCCAGGCGGCGAGCTGGGCATGCGGCGGCTGGGCGAGCCGGGCGCGGCGGCGGCCCAGTTGACGACGTCGACGAGGAGGACCCAGATGACAACGTCGATGAGGAGGACCCAGATGACAATGTCGACGAGGCAGCGGCTCGGCAGCGAGCCGGGTGCGGCGGCGACAACGAGCGACTGAATTCCTTTTTTTTTATTTTTGGATTTTTTGATTCCGTGCTGTCGGTATAACATAACCGCACGGGATAATCGATTATCCCGTGCGGTTGGACCGCCCGCACGCGAAAATGCTGATTTTCCCAGATGATTGGCTGCAGGCAGGCCGGACAACCGCACGGAAAAATCAAAATGCCCGTTTGGAAAAATCTTGATTGCAGTAGTGTTTTACAACTAGACACAAAGACTTCTTCATTTTACATTAACACAGTTATCAAGTTTTCTATATAACCGACAGTTCGAGATTAATGATGAGCCCAGTAGATTTAAACTAGCCGATTGAAGCTTTTTCAGAGTGATTGATATATTAACCCTAACTAAAATAGTAAAAAGATCAAAGACAGAGCCGATATATCTTATAGCAGGCAACACGAGTAAAAGTTTAACTAGTTTATCGGACTTAACCGAGAAAGTACTAATTCCGCTGATACAAGCGAAATTTGTGAAACTTACTTTCTCGTGGGAGAACAAAATCGATGCAGCCCAAACTCGGAAAAAAGAACTTGTCGAAACTAAAAAATAGGGTTAGCGATGCACCAAAATTTATGTATTGAACTGTTGTTATCTAACAAGCACCCTAGGTGTACATATTTATTCCCATAAGTAAATCTAAGTCTGATTCTACTATGATCGGATCGACTTAGGACTCTATCCTAAACAAGGAAACTATTGATACAACTCCGACTCAAACTCCAATCGGCTAATACATAGCAAAGAAAAATTAACTAAGTCCAATTATAACATGACTTTATCGGCTCATAACTCTATCTATATAAATAGAACCTAAAAACCATTCTTATCACAGAAGTAAATTGAAATCCCGAATTAACTTGCCAACCAAATCAACTAAAATCATGGCATGAATTCTACCTCTGATTCGGCCTTGACTAGCGAAAATTGCCAAATTTTGTGGTTAACGGGCACTCTTCAGGAGACAGTATTTATTGTATTCAGCCGCCTGGTTTTGTTGACTCCACACGCCCGGACATAATCTGCCGCCCGAACAAGTCGATCCCTATATGGCGTCAAACAAGCTCCCCACGCCTAGCACACTCGTTTTGCCACTTAGCTTCTTTCACTCGGTTTTCTGGAAGCTCGGTCCAATACTTCTCTTTTCATCTTTCAGCCAGGCTCTAACTTGGTACCTGCTACTGTATGTGGCTGATATTGTACTTACGGCCTTGTCGACATGTCTTTTGGAGTGTACCATATATATCTTCCCTACGGTCTGAGTTCTCCATGAAATATCTTGATGCTCTCCATCATTTTCTTAGTGTCGGTGCTACTCAATATGCTTCAGGTCTTCTACTTAGTCAGCGTCTATACTGCATTGGGATACTTGAGTGGGTCAGTATGTCTGATTGCAAACCTTACAACACTCATGTTAATACTACAGCTAAATTGTGATCCAGAATTGGTGCTTCTGTTACCGATCCTTCTGATTTCCACAGCCTAGCAGGATCTCTGTAGTACCTTATCTTTACTCGTCCAGATATCTTCTATGTTGTTCAACAAGTTTGCCTACACATGCATGCTTGGACACTATCAGTATGTCCAGATATCTCACTGCACTTAAGCGGATTCTTCGCTATATTAGCGGCACATTGGACTATGGTCTTCATATTCAACGCTCTTCTTCTGCTGACCTGGTAGTTACTCTGATGCAGCCTGGGCCGGTTGTCCAGATACTAGGATATCCACCTATAGTTCTGCTGTTTTTCTCAGTGACAATCTTCTCTCCTGGTCTTCTAGGCGCCAGAACACGGTCTTGGTAGTTGCTAATACAGTTGCTGAAACCAGTTGGTTACGACAAGTTCTTTGCGAGCTCCATCTTCCCCCTCCTAAAGATACTCTTGTCTATTGTGATAATGCCAGTCTGGTTTACTTCTCGACAAATCTAGTTCAGCATCAACGCACCAAACATGTCAAGATGATCTTCACTTCGTTTGAAAACGTGTTGCTGTTGGAGTAGTTCCTGTACTTCATGTTTCATCCTCTTCCCAATACGCCGACATCTTCACCAACGGTCTACCTTCTTCAGTACTGAATTTCGTTCTAGTCTACACGTCTACCCTACCGATGTTAAGACTGCAGGGGGTGTTAGAGTTTGTTATTGTTTCCATATGTATTGGGCTCAGTTTCCTTCTAGTCTCCCAATTCTAATTCTTTAAGGCAGGCCTATCCTATACACATGTACTTGCTCTGTCTATCAATGGAATTTTGCGTTCAGACTATCCGATCTAACACTCTCATCTATCTGTGGATCTGGTTCCTGATGCACATGCGGTGAAGAGCTCTAGCGGCGCGACAACATGCGTGGAAGAGGAGGCGGATGCCCAGACAGGCCTGGTGCACACGGAGCTGGTGGTGGAGATGGTGCACACGGTGAGATAAGCCTGTGTGCAGGCATGCTCGTGCACGGTGCTAAGGTCCTGAGCTCCGGCATTCACATGCACCTTTGCATGGCCTGCGAGATGGCCAGGCAGAGCCAGTTTGAGTGCGAGAGGAGATACCCAGTGTTGGAGCTTGCAGTCCAGAGCCCGGATGACGGCAAACGATATGGTGCGGCCATGGCGAGAGACCTCTTCCAATGACAAAGGTGGGGTCATGTGGAGGGGCCGCATGTTGGTGGGGCAGCTCGGCGGCCGCACGCTAGGTCTAGAAACCAAGAGTGGGGCTACCACACCGGCTCGGGCGGTGGTGCGTTGTGCCGAGGTGGTGCATGGAGACCGAGCAATGGCAGTCCGTTGCCGCCAGATTTCGTAGGTGCTGCCACCACCACTGATGGGGTTGACGGCGGAACTAAGGGAGGAGAATATCGGTTTAAACAGCTGATGATGGTCTATGCTACCACTGGATCAAAATCCTGTGAGACAGCAATGGTCACTGCTGGGTTGTGTTACTCAAGTAGTGCGCTGTGTGCAGGTGGTGTGAGGAGGAGAACCAAGCATGCTAACTACCGATCACTACGCCAGATCCTCACACCTCTGACGGGATACCTGTGACGGGCAAACGATTTGGTCACTGGTGACCATCACCTTTGACGGGTCATACGGGATGCCGTCATCGGTGAGGCATCCGGCCGCGGCCCATCACAGGTATCCCCTCACCTGTGACGGGCCGAAAGGAAAACCCGTCACAGGTGAGTCAGTGACGAGTTTTGCTTCCAACCCGTCACTGGTATCCCCTCACCTGTGACGAGCCAAGGCATTATAAGCCGTCACAGGTGATGGGCCGCCACCTGTGACGGCTTTCTTTTCTGGCCCGTCACAGGTGAGGGGATACCAGTGACGGGCAACTCAATTGAAGCCCGTCAAAGGTATGACCAATACCTTTGACGGGCTTTCTTTATCTAACCCGTTTGAGGTGTGTTGGGTCTATAAATAACCCCCAAACCACCAACTGCTTTCCATCCCGACCATTTTACTGTTCACAAATCGGTTGGGAGGGCAAGGGGACGGATTTTTGCTAAAATTCAAGGTAAAAAACACATTATTCTCCATTCATTCTCAATATATCGATCATCATATATTTTTCTTCGTATGTTGTTGATTTCAGATGGATCATAGATGGATGTACTATGCGCATCGTTCGTCTACCGAGTATAGAGAGGGGGTCACTGAATTTGTCACATTTGCGAATAATGACAGAAAAAGTAGGATGAGCATGCACATGTTGTGTCCATGTAGGGACTGTAAGAATGAACAGATGATCGTTGATAGCGATGAAGTGCATGCTCATTTGATAATGAATGGATTCATGAAGAAATATACCTGCTGGACCAAGCATGGAGAGCAAGAGGCGCCTGATGTCACAGCTGAAGAAGTGTTGGATCAGGATGTAGAGAACACCGCCGCAGCTCGAGAAGGCATGTTCGTACCTTCTCCTTTAGGTGGAGAGACCATAGATTTGGACACTCAATGTCTATCTACAATGTTGCATGACATTGAAGACGCAGAGGACAACGATAGAGATTTTGAAAAGTTTAGTAAGTTGGTGGAAGATTGTCAGATGCCCTTGTATGATGGATGCATGTCGAAGCACAGCAAGTTGTCATGCGTGTTGGAACTTATGAAGCTTAAGGCTAGTAATGGCTGGTCGAACAAGAGTTTTACAGAACTTCTTGAGCTGTTAAAGGACCTGCTGCCAGAGGGGAACAATTTACCGCAGACGACATATGAAGCGAAGCAAGTATTATGTCCGTTGGGCTTGGAGGTTAGAAGAATTCATGCATGTCCGAACGACTGCATTTTGTATTACAAGGAATACGCTGACTTGGATGTCTACCCTGTCTGTGGGGCATCAAGATACAAACGAGCAAAGAGTGAAGGTGAAGGAAGTAAGTCAAAGAGGGGAGGCCCTGCAAAGGTGGTGTGGTATCTCCCAATTGCGGAGCGCATGAAGAGAATGTTTGCGAATAAGGAACAAGCTAAGCTAGTGCGCTGGCATGTCGAAGAACGGAAAGTTGATAGTATGCTGAGGCACCCAGCAGATTCAGTACAGTGGAGGACAATCGATAGGATTTGCCAGGAATTCTCAAATGACCCAAGAAACATGCGTTTCGCAATGTGTACGGACGGCATTAATCCATTTGGTGATTTGAGCAGTCGTCACAGTACATGGCCAGTTCTGCTTGTTAACTATAACCTTCCTCCCTGGTTGTGCTTCAAAAGAAAGTATATTATGCTTGCCATGCTCATTCAAGGACCGAGACAACCTGGCAACGATATCGATGTGTTCCTTGAACCGATAATCGATGACTTTGAAAGGCTATGGAATGAGGGCACACGAACATGGGACGCATATGCACAAGAGTATTTCAACCTCCATGCGATGCTGTTTTGTACCATCAACGATTATCCGGCCCTTGGCAACCTTTCTGGCCAAACTGTGAAAGGGAAATGGGCGTGTTCGGAGTGTATGGAGGAAACAAGAAGCAAATGGTTGAAGCATTCACACAAGACGGTCTACATGGGTCACAGGAAATTTCTCCCAAGGTATCACCCGTATAGGAATATGAGAAAGAATTTCAATGGACACAGAGATACAGCCGGACCCCCAGCAGAGCTAACAGGGATAGAGGTGCACAACTTAGTGATGGGAATAACCAGCGAGTTTGGAAAAAAGAGGAAAGTTGGAAAGACAAAAGAGAAGAGCATGTCGAAGGAAAAAACAGAGGAGCATGTGGAAAAACAAAAGACAAAAGAGAGGAGCATGTGGAAAAAGAAGTCAATATTTTTGAGACTACCATACTGGAAGGATCTTGAAGTTCGCCACTTCATAGATTTGATGCATGTCGAGAAGAATGTATGCGAGAGTTTAATGGGATTACTACTTAACCCAGGTACTACAAAGGATGGTCTCAACGCCCGACGAGATCTGGAAGAAATGGGTGTTCGCTCGGAACTACATCCCATAACCACGGAATCCGGCAGGGTTTACCTTCCTCCAGCATGCTACACTCTCTCGAAAGAAGAGAAGATTGATTTGCTAACATGTTTGAGTGGTATAAAGGTTCCATTTGGTTACTCATCAAGAATCAGTAGGCTCGTTTCACTGCAAGATCTTAAGTTGGTAGGAATGAAGTCGCATGATTGCCACGTTCTTATCACATAGCTGTTGCCCGTTGCAATAAGGAATATCATCGAGAGTTAGACCACCGAAGAGGTCATCGATTTTTGTGTGGACTACATGTCAGAAACATCTTCAATTGGATTACCACGATCTCATCACGAAGGGAGGCTTGATGGTGTTGGTACTGTTGGAAGAAAGACTGTTAGGTTGGATCAGAAGGTGTACGATAAAGCTCATTTCATGGTACTGCAGCATATGACTGAGGTGGTGCCATACGTTGACGAACACCTTGCAGTTCTCCGACAGGAGAACCCAGGCCGATCAGAGAGTTGGGTCAGAAATAAGCACATGTCTTCTTTCCATGAGTGGCTGAAGAACCGAATTGCTAGGTTGCAGAACTTGTCTAGTGAAACACTTCAGTGGTTGTCACAGGGACTTGAATGGAGTGCCACCACCTGGCAAGGATATGACATAAATGGATACACCTTTCACACGGTAAAGCAAGACAGCAAATGCACAGTGCAGAACAGTGGGTTACGCATCGAGGCTGCTAGTGATGGTGGTCAGCGTGATCAATACTATGGTAGAGTTGAGCAAATATTGGAGCTAGATTACTTGAAGTTCAAAGTCCCGTTGTTTCGTTGTCGATGGGTCGATCTTCACAATGTAAAAGTTGATAATGAAGGTTTCACCACTGTCAACTTGGCAAACAACGCGTACAAGGATGAACCGTTCGTTCTCGCCAAACAAGTTGTTCAAGTGTTCTACATAGTTGACCCGTGTAACAAGAAACTACATGTTGTTCATGAAGGGAAAAGGAGAATTGTTGGATTGGACAATATTGCAGACGAGGATGATTACAACCAGCACGTCCACGGCATAGGTCAACAAAATACCTCTAGAAGAAGAGGAAGAAGAAGATGACGTTCAATATGCACGTGTCGACCATGAGGAAGGATTATTTTTGTAATTTATGTACGTAGTTTATGTCTACATATCTGTTATCTATATGACTCTAATATGTTCGCAATGATCAATAATATATTGCTTATGAAATAGTCAAATAAAATAATTAAGTGAAGCACCCACTAGAAGTGAAATAAAATATTTAAGCAAGTATAACCATTGGAACTAAAATAAATTAATTAGTAAAATAATGAAGTACAATAACTACTGTTAGTGAAATAAAATAATTAAGTAAAATAAAATATGTAGTCTATGTGGAAATATGTTAAGGAAAATAAAAGAACTAAGTGAAATAAAATAAAATAAAATTGATTTAGGCAAATTCACCTGTGACGGGCTCTAACTGTGGGGCCATCACAGGTGACCTCACCTGTGACGGCCCAGAGTGTTGCGCCCGTCACAGGTGGCCTCACCTGTGACGGCCCCACAGTTGGCGCCCGTCACAGGTGAGTTTGACTAGGGTTGACCTAGGGTTGGACCTCTTCTAGATCGATCAAGATCCGGCACCCACTCTCACTCACTCTCTCGATTGCCGCCATCTCCGCCGCCCTCTCCACCGCCGCCTTGACCTCTCCGCCGCCCTCTCCGCCGCATCTCTGCCGCCCTCTCTGCCGCCATCTCCGCCCTCTCCGCCGCCCTCTCCACCGCCGCCTCAACCTCTCCACCGCCCTCCCCGCCGCCGCCCTCTCCACCGCCGCTGCCTCACTCACTCTCTCGACCACCGCCGACCGCTCCGCCGCCCTCTCCACCACCGCCTCGACCTCTCTACCACCGCCCTCGCCACCGCCCTCTCCACCGCCGCCTCGACCTCTCCGCCGCCCTCTCCGCCACATCTTCGCCGCCCTCTCTGCCGCCATCTTCGTCCTCTCCGCCGCCCTCTCCACCGCCGCCGCCTCACTCACTCTCTCGACCACCGCCGACCTCTCCGCCGCCCTCTCCACCGCCGCCGCCTCACTCACTCTCTCTACCGCCACCCTCGCCGCCGCCCTCTCCACCGCCGCCTCGACCTCTCCACCGCCGCCCAGGCCGCCGCCCTCTACGCCCTCGTGTGTACGCCGCTCGCCCTCTCCGCCGACCCTGACCCCTGGATCCACGTCGCCGGCTAGCACCGCCGACCATCAGGGCCATCGTCCTCGCCGCGTCCCCAACCTCCCAAGACGACGCTGGGATCCACGACGCCGGCAACTGCACCGCCGACCACCGCCTCCCCGACCTCCCCGACGCCGGCCTCCAAGACGCCGCCTCCCTGACCTGTTCTCCTCGACCGCCGACCAGGTATGACGCCCCCTTCCTCCTGATGAGATGATGAATGGATGAATTGCAGTTTGGATGGATGACTTGATAGAATCGAATGGATGAATTGCATGATTGATGAAATATATGCATATTTGAGATGTGAAATATATGAGGTGATGAATTTGCACTGTTTGTGGATGAAATATATGCAGTTTTAGAGGAATTAGTCTTTTTGTATTAGATGATTTTAGGATTAATTTTGATGCGTTGGCTGAATGTAGCATGATTTTGAATTTTTGCTGCACTAGTATAGATTAATTTTGGCCAGTGATGTTTTATGTGGCCCTGCTACTACTGTTATATGGCCCTGCTACTGCTTTTATTGTGCCTACTTGTTCATTTTTTATCTACAATTGTTTATATACATGATTTATATACCCCTGTGGCATATATACCCCTAATGCTGCTGTTTTATGTCAATAACATTCTATCTGTACCCCTGCTACTGCTCTTATTGTGGCTACATGATTATCTATACTAGTGGCTAGGATTTTGCCGTCCATTAGTATACCACTGCTGCTGCCCCCTGTACTTCTTGTTAAATGGCCAAGGATGAATTGCTCAATAACATTCAGTCTATACTTCTTTTCTTTATGGATAAGAACAGATTATCTACACTTGTTGATTTATATACCCCTGCTGCTGCTGTGAATTTCCCCCTGCTGTTGCTGTTTATGAGAATTTCCCCCTGTGGCATATATACCCCTGCTGCTGCTGTTTTATGTCAATAACATTCTATATGTACCCTTGCTGCTGGTGTTTTTTAATTTTGCATGATTGATTCAGTGGTTATATACCTCTACACTTGTTCTTTATGGATAAGAATAGATTATCTACACTTGTTCCGTTTTTATGCATAAGAACAGATTTTCTGCACTTGCTGCTGGTGTTTTTTAATTTTGCATGATTGATTCAGTGGTTATATACCTCTACACTTGTTCTTTATGGATAAGAACAGATTATCTACACTTGTTCCTTTTTTATGCATAAGAACAGATTTTCTGCACTTGCTCTTTTTTTATCTACACTTGCTTTTCCCTCTTAGTAGCTGATTTCCTCTTTTTTTCCCTTCATGCAAATGATGGTAATTGATGCATAATTTCTGAGCAAAACTGATGCCATATCTTTCATTGTATACCCCGTATTACATGGATCTAATGCTAATTAGTATAATGGTAGGCAATTTATAAGCTTTTTCGGGAATATTAGACCATGACAACGCCCGGTGCAAACCCGTCATCCCCAACACCTGCGAGAATACAGGAAGAAGCAAACATAGCCACGGAGACAGTTGCCGAAGGTCATCCCTCGACAACGGCAGTCGAACAACCTGAAACTCATGGTAATTTATAGGATAAATTTTCACTACATGACCACATAAATTTTAGCTAGCACCCTTAGCATATGCTGCCTTCTGTGTGTGCTGCAGAAATGCCCCAGGAACAACATACGTCGATGTCGGGCGGAACAAGTGCAAGTAGGTCGAGTAGAAATCCCCGGACACAAAATATCTGGCCGACCACAGTGCAAGTTATAAGAGCGGTTGACGCTAGTGGTAGGCCCACGGCGCCGAGGATTGTCATTGGAAGATGGTCTAACTGCTGCGGGCTGGCGGCACGTGAGAATTTCGGGATCCTCCATAAAGATATCGGCAAGGTCACAGAAGCCGAGTATGAGCGAGCTTGGACGGCAATGGAGAAATGTCAGGTCCTAAGACGACCCTAAAATATATCCTTTAAAATTATGCCTAGAATAATTAAAATCCTTGTGAAAGCCTCCAAAAATTAAAATGTGCAAAGTAAAAGTCAAATAAGGCTTAGAGGATTTTTGTATATTTCCTAAAAGCCTAAAATGTGTAAATGAATTTTAGTGGAATTTTCAGAGCACAAATAATAATTGTTAAGAAATAAACAAAGTTGAAAAGGTTTTATAAAAAGAAAAATCCTAAAAACCTCCCTCCCTCTCTCTGGGCCGAATCCGGCCCATCTCCCTCCCCCTCTCTCTCCTCTCCCCCGCGGCCCACTCGGCCTCTCCCCGCGCGCGCGCCGCAGACGGGCGGGCCCGCCCGCCACCCTCGCTGACGGGTGGGGCCCACCCGTCATCCCCGTCCTCCCGCCGCCCCGCCCGCGCCAAGCACCGCCGCCGCCGCCGAATCCGCCGCATCCCGCCGTCCCCGCGTGCAATTAAGTGGGGGGAATTATTCCCCGTGATCCCCTCCCCCTTTTCCCCCACTTTTCCCTCTCTCTCGCATTCAAATGGCCGGATTTGCTCCCGCAAATCTCGCCGACGCCATTGATGGCGGCCGGACCTCCCGGCCGGTTTCCTTCCTCTCCCGGCCGCCCTCTCCCCCTTCGAACCCTATTTAAACCCTCCCCGCACCTCCTTCGCCCGTTTCCACCCTTTGCCGCGCCTTCTCCCCGCCGGAAACGAGCTCGCGCCGTCGCCCTCTCTCTCCTCCGTCGCCGACGACCTCCGGCCAGCCCTCTCCGCTCGCCGGGACCGTCTCCCGCCTCGGCGTCGCCTCCTCCGGCTTCGCCGCACCGCCGTCGACCCCGTCCACCCCCTCGCCGAGCTCGCCGACCACCGGAACGTCGCCGACCCCATCGACCCGAGCCGCGCCGCCGCCTTCCTCCGCTCCGGCCGCCTTTTTCATCATCGCCGTCGACCTAGGGTGAGCCGTGGACCGCCGCCTCTTTTCCCCCTTCCCTTCCCCTCTCTCGGCCGCCGCTCCGTCGTGCCTATGGCCGCCGCCGGCGACCATAGGGGCGCGGGCGCCGCCTCCCGCCGGCTGCGCCGTCGTGGCCGCCTCCGGGCGCGCCGAGTGGCCGCCGCGTGGGGCCCGGCCATCAGCCGCCCGCGCCCTCGGGTGCGGCTGACGCGTGGGGCCCACGGCGCCGGTCGGTGCGAGCCGAGGTGTGCCCGGTCCACCGTGGACCGTGAGGCTGCCGCGTGGGCCCCACCCCCGTGGACCGGGTCCGCGCGCCCCCTCCCCTCGGCTAACGCAATAAATCCTTTTTAAATTAAAATTTAAATGAAGAAATTCGCAAATATTCACTTAAAGAGCATATAAACTTCAAATGGCCATAACTTGGCCATTTGAACTCGGAATTGGACCGTTCAAGTCTCTAATTTTTCCTTAAGAAGTCAAGAACCCATTTTTTTACGTTGTTCCTGCTTGTTATATGGAGTTTATTAGAGTAAAAGCCTTTTTCCTTTCCGTTGGTCGTGTAGACGCTGTAGCTTCGGAAGATCCGCTCTACGTGGAGGTTGAAGCCGACGTTTGGGAAAGCGAGCAAGGCAAGTCACATCATCCTTGAGCATATTGAATCCCAGTTTATAAAATTATTTTGATTTAAGTTAATGCATTATTGCTTTATTTAAATTCCCGCGTTATCACTGTTTTATTTAGCCATGCCTATTTACCTTTGTTATGACCTTATTATTATTGTTATTGTTATTATTACCTTGTTCACCCTAGAATAAACAAAACCCCAACTAGTGGATACTCTATTCATGGTACCGCTAGTATGAATTTAGGTAGATGCTTCGCTGTTTAATTAGGCAACATTAGGTGGTTTTATAACTCTAGACTCTGGGAATGCTCATATCACTTGGACATTATGGAATGGTTGGATAATTGTGGAATTGGATTCACACCTTCCCCCCCTATTCAAAACCCTTAAAATGGTTTTAGGCTGGGCTCGGGGTGCATGGTTTTGATAGTAGCACCTCGGCCATATAAGGACCGGTCTTCGGGCCTCTGTTGCAAAGCACTACCGTACTTCCACATGTCTAGTGGGTAAGGCTTAGTTTGTGGCTCAGTCTGGTTATAAACAAAAGTACACGGATGGAGATGGACGAAGTCGGGGGTCGATGGACATCTCTAGGACAAATGAAGGCTACACGAACTGCGGCCCGATAGTCGAGATGTCGTGGCACAGGGCGGGTGTCCTGCTGCTAGGGGCTCAATCCTGCCTGCCTGTCCCGGAGGTTCCGGCCGTAGGTGGGGTTGGGTCGGTACTCTTGTCTATGGCTAGGATGGGTTGGGAACTATGTCACGTCTTTCGTCCGTATACCGTGGTGGTATGTGGCACGTGGTTACACGTGAGGAAGATGTGTCTTGTGGGTAAAGATGTACATCTCTGATTAGAGTATAATCTATTCGAATAGCCGCGCCCTCGGTTATGGGCAAGCCTAGCAATGTACCCAAGTTAGTGTTTTGAATTCTTAAAACCTGCTTAACAACTAAAATATGGAATGGTTGGCCTGGGTTGGCTTGGGACGAGCTGGGATCTGGGTCTGGTTGCCAGTTCGGTCTGAATCATCGTAGGCCTTGGGTTAAGGCAGGTTCGTGTGGGTTCACGGCCTTGAGTAATAATATTGTGTAGCTCTAGGATCGTGTTTGCAAAGTAACTTTGAGCATCTAAGTGTCTTTTAATGCTGTTTACTGCAAACCCTAACCCCCCTATATTATAACTCCCTTGTACTCCTTTGCATTTATTCTGCACTCGTGGGTGTGTCTTGTTGAGTACGGTGGTTGTACTCAATCTTGCTCAATTTTTTTCCCAAACCCAGAAGAGGAGTTCCTGGATGATGAAGGCTTTGGTGTCTAGCTCGTGCCTGCCGTCAAGTGCCTGTGGTCGTCGCCCTAGTCTTCCGCTGTTTTTCGTTTGTCTTCATGTGTGCTGGGCCTTCGCCGCCCATGTAATAAATTAACTATTTACGCTTCCGCTTGTTAAACTCTGAATTGTATCAACTTTTGGTGTACCTTGCCTCCTGGGACAAGGAATAATGCACGCACATAAGGAATGCCCGTTGGGTTAATTCCGGTCATGACAAGAAATGGTTCACATTTTCGGCTGAAGCAAAGGATAGGCTCAAGCGGAAGGCATTCCATAAGATGGGCAAAGCTTGGAAGAATTGGAAGTCAAAGCTCTTCACCAAGTTTGTCAACCCGCCCGGCAATCATACGCCGTTCGATGAGTACCCTCAAATAACCGAAGCGGTGTGGGAGGAATTCTGCTCTCTCAAGAACACCCAAGAGTTTAGGGAATCAAGTGAGGCACATCGCCTACTGCAACAGCGGAATGAGCACCCGCATCGGCTGGGCACCGCAGGGTACATCGGCAAGGAGGCAATATGGGCCCAAGAAGATGCAGCCGCTGCAGCAACGAATGTTCCTGCCCCGTTTTCAGACATCCTTGAACAAAGAGCTCGCAACTGGGCGCGGGCAAGGGGTAAGGTCAACCCGGACGGCTCTGTCACATTTGAGAACAAAAGTGATGCCGTTGTCTATCAGGAACTGGTGAGTTCACTACTTAACCTAACTAATTTCCATTCGTATAAAGTAGAAGTTCGTATAAACGACTCTTTTTTTTTCTAGTTGGGCTTGGTTGCTAAACAAGCTTCACAAAGCGAGGTTGTGTCCGCGCCGAAGAGGCGCGAAGATGACATCCTCACAAAGGCGCTGGGAACCAAAGAACATCCTGGCCGGACTCGGGGAATTGGTAGCGATGTGCCCTGGAAGCATGGACTCCCGCAGTACAACTCCCAATACAGGAAACGAAAAGTCTCAAAGGAAGAGAGGGACGCTCGTTTGAAGGCTGAACTTAAGGTTGAGGTCATTCAAGAACTAGAAGCTAGCATGAACGCTAGGGTAGAAGAAAGGGTTAACAAGGTCCTCGCCGACATGAATATATCCGGAGGCACAACACCTGCTGTGCATCCAACTCCTCGTGCACAATACGACGCGAGTCCGTCACAGCATAGGAGTAGTTGTGCATCCACAGAGGTGCCGGCCCCTGGTCTCCCGGTCGCACCACTAGCTGCAGTGGACCACATAGAGGTAATTGATGTTATCCGATCCATATCTAATAAAAAACCTTTACACGTTCCAATATTAAATTCAAACTTTCACCCATATAGGGCGCAGCACAGTGTGTCCTACTGGCGAGGGTCCACCCAACTTTCGCTCCTGAAGTCGCTGAGGACATGGCCTTCAAGCCCTCGGTTACAGACAATGTCCACGGCGCAGACCTGTTAGCTGGGTATACCAAGGTGTCCATCGATACAGTAAAGGACACCTGGTCAGGCTATCCGCTGCCCGTGCCCCCCAATGATGAAATCATGACTTTGGGCAATGCGCGCAAGACGTTCATACAATGGCCCAAAGAAGACATAGTTGTGAAGATGACTCCTCGTCTAAGTCGACCGACGGAGCTTACACCTCCCAAGTCTAAGCTATCAATTGAGGCTCCCCGTGGATCGGCATTGTCAGTACCTCATTCTCCTGATGGAGCTAATATGAACTTGGCAGATATAGCTCAAAGCTTGACTCCAATAAAGACCACAAGAAAGGCCGATAGCTCCCCACCACTTGTCAAGGGCCAGAAGCGTGAACGCGGCAAGGGGAAGGTCGGGGAGTTGGCACCGGAGCCAAAAAGGGGCAAGGCTGCGACGTCGATGCCGGTGAGCAAAGCGGGGAAGGTCGTGAGGGCGCCGGCCCAATTTGAGCTAGGCATGCCATTGGTGGAGGACAATGTGTTAGCCGTGATGGGTATTGCTTGCCGAGAGCTACATAAGCAATACATGGAGCTAAGCAATGCCAAGCAGAAAATGAGGGAGTCATCCATAGTTGGACATCACAACCACCAACCATTCCTATCGTCGCCTGCCTATATAACTATAGGCTTTGATGACCTCTTCGACCTTTTCAGGATTCGGAAGTTGGATACAGGACTTCTAAAATGCTACTTCTTGTAAGTACATATCTTCCATAGTTGTGATATGATTGGACTACATCTCCTAATTAATTTAGTTCTAATACGCAAATGTTTTTAGGTTGTGTTGGATCGAGAGTCGTCGCAATGGTAAATAGGTTGGGTTCCTTGATCCATCCATGGTGAACGAGGTCAATTTACGCCAGAACTTCACTGATGTGGTTGACTATGTCAACTGGTGTTTATGGGCCCACCAAGACAAGGAGTACATCATGTGCGCACACAACCAGTTGTAAGAGGACAATACCATTCGTGCATATTGTTTTTGAAGTTAAGGTTCTTATTACTAACGCTACATAACCACCGCGCAGGTGACATTGGATTCTCCTAGTCATCGTACCTAAGTAGAGTAGGGTTTACTACCTTAACTCCAATAAGACGAAAGATTATGATTTCACTGAAATCATCAAGGCCTTAAATATGGCTTGGGGCCCATATGTGGAAAAGGGTGGTAGGCACAAGGAGGGCAAGGACGAACTCTATCATGACACCAAGTTCGCATGCGCACAACAGATCGGAGACCAATGTGGTTTCCACGTGTGCCACAACATGTCAACACTTCTAAGAGAGGTGAAAGATTTCGACCCTGAGGTTGTTGCTAATGGCGAATAAGCTCATTTCAATACCAACATTGCTATTCAAAACATGCTAACCTCTTATTTATTAAACAAAAAGGTAGAGCTGGCTTCAAGATCTCACCCATCAACCCCCCCCCCCCCGCGCTATCAGAGGCGAAGTGTGCGCCTTCATTCTTGCAGAAATAATGAACAACAAAGGACGTTTTCACGTCAAATAGACTCATGAACTTGGCTAGATAATTGATTGTGATGTAAAAAAGATGTTTTTATAATTTCTTGTCATGTAAAAAAAAGATGTTTTTATGGAGTGCAATGTAATTTACTTTCATATGTGCAATATTTATGGTAGTTTACTAAATTGTCATCAAATTTGATCAACTACGATTTACGTTGTACTATTCATTGGTTTTCTCCTTTTTTTTTCTAATTGACAGGTCGCGGAGGTCGTGGAGGTTCACAACGAACAGGATACAAGAAATTTTGATAATCATTTGAGGACTTTCATGGGGTATGAATTGTGTGCTATAATGTTGTAAATTGCTGCATATGTGATGTTGTAAATTGCTGCTTATGTGATGGATCTGTGATATGTGATGCATCTGTGATGTTGGGCAGTTGGGGAATATGTGATATTGGGGGGGGGGGGTGACTGGCACCTGTGATGTTTCTGTTTTTCAGAGGGCATGGCTAGCAATTCCTGAGGCTAGCCAATATTTAGCATTTATTTTTTTTCTGGAATTAACTCATCAGTGACGGTTCGAAATAAAAACCCGTCACAGGTAACCTCACCTCTGACGAACTCGCAAACGTCGGACCGTCACAGGTGACCTACCTGTGACGGGCCTTTACTTTCGGGCCCGTCACAGGTGGGTCACCTGTGACGGCTACTATATACCGGAGATAATCACCTCTAACGGGTCTTTATTTAGAGGCCCGTCAGAGATAAGACACCTGTGACGGGTCCTAACTGGCCCTAGGCTAGCTGAGACCAACACCACTGACGGGCTTCTATTAACTTGCCCGTCAGAGGTGGATGTTACCACTGACGGCTGGCTACCCGTCAAAGGTGACTGGACTCACCAGTGACCACTAATCACTGACCAAGCCCAAAGCCGTTAAAGGTGAGGGTTTGGGCCCGTCACAGATGACCTTGGCCAGTGTAGTGGATCCACTGATATGCCTAAGCTGCCAGAAAAGCTGAGCAGGAAGAGAGGAGGGGATGATAGAGGGAAGGGCGCGATTCGGTCCAAGATTGATGAAGACTGTCTAATTTTGGTCGTTAGAATTGATTTCAGCCGATTTCTGGGTATCCAACGACGATAAATTTTGGTGGTCGCTAATGCGTGTAGGCTGCCATCCTTTTTTTTCCAGTTGGATGGGATGCTGCTATCGTTGTTATTGCTATCACTCTCCGGCCTAGGGTTTTCCGTTTCGGAAAAAAGCAAGAAAAATTCGGTGGGCACCGAAATTATGAAATTTTGAAAAATTCGGATTTTCCGAACAAACTTTTTTGAAATTTAAACACATTATTACTAAATTTGAATAAATTATGACCAAATTCACAAATATTTGAAAAAAAATCCGAAATTTCGCTTGAAAAAAATCCGAAATGCAAAATTTCAAACCGAAATTTCCATCTCTGCTCCAGCCCACCACGTCCTCATCCTCATCCTCTACGCCTCCTGCTCCAGTCACCGGCAACAAGCGTCCTCACTGAGCTCCTCAGCGATTTGGCTGCATGTGCCACGCTGCCCGCCACCAGCCGTGAGCTCCTATTTCTGCCTCCGTCGGCTTCACCTGCAGATGCACACTCGCTGCTGCCAATGATATTGGAATGTAGGATGCCACCACCACTCGCCCAGGCTCTTTCTGCCACCACCCTCGATCGACTCCGGCCATCGTCGCCACACTTAGTCAGTTATAACATTAATATTAGCAACTAAATTCTAACTTTTAACGACCAAAATTTCATGTCATTATTACCGGCACCTGACAAATAGCATCTGTGAAATTTGAATTTAAACCTGGATCCATTACTGAAATAACATGATTAACAGAAATCGAAAGAATATTTTATATAAGTATACATGCAGATGGATTGCCATGTTGGCGAGAAAATTAACAATCAAGGTCTAGATGGGAACAGGATTGACAAAGAGAGACTCAACGATCTCCCTAAGAAGTGTGCCAAATGTGTATGCATCCTTCCTGTCATCGTAGAAGAGTACCATAGAAACGGTAAAGTTTACTATTCGCTGCACCATTGGTAGTAGTGTACGATGCTCAAGTCGGGTCTGGTTGATGGATCTCCATTCGTCTTCGACTAGTGCATTAATCTTCGCAAAGGCAACCTCACTTGTGACCCCACTCTCATTCATGTAGCACTCTACGGAGCTCGCGACATCTCCCTTATTCTTTCCACGCTTCACGTGTATAATACATATAAAAATGTGAAAATAATAGAAGTTTAAATAGAAAATAACTATTGGAAGGCAATATTTATTTTACTTGTTTTGTTCGTAAGCAGATCATGTTTTTAATTAATATATGTAGTCAAGGCTCAAAATATAACTCACTAATATATGCAAATATATTAAGATTTGTTATGTGAAAATGGCATTAACTTGTATGCTTATTGTAACAAATACCTTCATATTGTTATGTTTTCATAATTTTCATGCACATATATTGATTAGAAATGGCAATGTTAAAAATGTGTATTAATTAGAGGTAATTGATTTCATAACACACAACTAAAATAGAAATGCGAAAGTAGTGACATGTATGTACCTTAAATGCAGCAATATCATTCATGAAACGCCCAATCTTAGCACATGCTATGACTGCAGCGTTGCCACTAGCTACCCACTCGAATGCTTCTGTCGTCATTGTCCCACCCCAGCCAACCATAGCAGCCACACACAATAATTGCACAGCTGAGGATTTGGTAGACAAAACCACCTGGTCTTTGAAGCCAGGCTTGTATTTCTGGTTTGACCATTCAGCTTCTTGCAGATAATAAGTGGACTGCTTTTGAAACTATAAGCAAAAAATTAAAACAAAATCAATAACTACAGGATAATACCACCAGAACATATATGTGCAAAAAATAGTCTTATCTCCACACTTGAAAAGTATGTAATATCTATATTTTCGTGTGTGCGCGCACGCGTGTGTGTGAGGGATATATAGAGAGAGAGAGAGTGTGTGTGTTTCTACCTCTTTTTTTGTGCAAGCAACCATGTATTTTTGATTGTCTGTCACTTGATCCTCAAACTCCTTAAAGTTGATCAGCAATTTACTATAATACTTTTTGAGGTAGTCCGGCAGAATAGAAATAGCACTCTTGTCCCATCTGCACTAGTTTTGCACGAGAGTTAGTCATGCTAGATACATTATTTATCATTTTAATGATCCCTCAATTCTTTCTTTCTTGTCAATTAAGACATTTACATCAACTGATCCAGAGCATACATTTAATCATTATCTTTTCTAATGATATGTCCATACCTCAAAGTATTTGAAATATAACTGCATGAAAGTATTTTTCACGACAATCTAATACTCCTTCCGATCCCAAATATAAGTCGTTTTAATATTCCCAAATATTTGCCAAAATACAATTCGTTTCAGGAATTGTATGAACTTCTTTTATATTTTCTTACCTCAACAATTCTCTCACAAATAATTGACTATTTCTTTCCAATGCAGAATAAATGAAGGACAACAGTCATTTGAACTATTTATTAGTTCTTGTATCCAAGTCTAAAACAACTATATTTAGAATCAGAGGGAGTAATGTCATGCCATAGAAATTTGATATCTTCTTCGATATATTTATTAGTAGGCTAAGATATTACAATTTGTCTTCACTTGTCAAAGGATGTTATCTATTTTGGAATGGATAAAGTACCAATAAACAATGAAACATACTGAACTAATCCAACCTTTGTATCGCTGTGTTAAGCTGGTGGCATTCCTCGATGGTGGCATGAGCATCATATGTATCATCCATCACAGTAACCAGTGCAATTAATTTGGCCACAAATATTCTCGTGAATGCAAAGCCTTCCTCATAGAACATCATGTAGGACCAAGTGTACCCCTCTATTATACGATCCCTAATGTAACTTAGCCCCATGTATCCATAAAGATCTTTCCACCATCTGAAAAATAATCATTCCAAGAGTGTGCTTAGACCTTTAGTTATATGAACAGATAAGGAGCTAATCGTTGTTTGACCAAGCTAGCTTGTGGGTATTGGGTATCCCATGGTTAATTTTTCAAAATATATACAATGTCAGTGTAGTTTGCACACAACAAGAGCATTATTCTGCTCCAAGATAATACAAGTGTATTTACTCCGAATAAAATTGACAGCTGAGGTGACATATATTCTTAAAAACCAGATAGTATATGATAACATGCATTCCTACGAAAACCTCTTGCTATCAACTACATATGTGAAAGGCATGGACTGTTAATTTATTTGCACTTAACAATTTTACTTATTTAGTGCATTCCAATATTATCTAAAATGACCTGTTAATTATCCTTTTAGATAATGGATAAACCGGCTGTTGTATCTAAGATGCACAAAACCGGCCAACTATCATTTATCCAGTCAACAATTATCAAAGAGATCGATCGACAGGCATACTCAGAAATTGCTTTGAGTTCTTTCAAGTGTATATGTTGCAGGAGGTTAAAATCCAGCCTTGCGAGATCAAGAAGAATTGGGATATTTCCTTCCTCTAGTTGGTACTCCAACATGTAGCAAATAGTCTCAACTCTCTTGAAAGTCCTTGGCAGTGGTAAGGTAAGTGCACGCCTGACTTGGCAAGCTAAAGGAGGGTTGAGAACATTGTCTTGACTCATCAATTTAAGGTGCTCCCGTGCGAAAGAGATTGCTTCTTCAAGCTCTGGCTCGCCATGAATGAGGAGGTGAGCCGCGTTGTATAAACTTAGCAGCCCCCTTGGGTCATTCGCTATCTCATTTCGAAACCTCCCATCATCTCCCTTAAATTTGTTGAATGCATCTGCATGACAAAAATATTTCTCATTGATAACAAGAAGGTTAGATTATTTTTTATCCATAATGCGACTCGTTTTTCCCGCAATCTATAAACCGCATTTTGCTGCACCCAACATCAAATTAGAACATTTCCCCTGTTTTCTTACATTGTGTATGCTGTTTGTTTTAGACTGACGAAAATAAATTGTTGTGTCAAACAAATTAACAAATGTAAGTTTTAGCAATTATCAACAAATGCAAAGATAAAAATATCTAATAAGAGAATAATAAATTGTTGGTATATATAACTGTAGATACAAATAGAAAGAGCTGCAAACATCTCCTAAAAAAAGTTTTAGGTTGGCTACTAATAACTGTATGTTTGATCTTATTGAACTTCAGAAGAAGCAAAAATCAGCAAGACCTGTCCCACAAAGTTTGGATCGTCTATGGAGAATCAGAATCAATAACGATTTTTGTTCGGCACAAATTTATCTGTTCCATATTCGTAGATGGATGTATGCAGTTGGATACCTGGAGGCACCCAAAACCCATGCTCCCTAAGCAGGCGAAACCGAAGAGCAACCTCATGGAGACTAGAGCTTCTGAATTCACTCTCATGGATGCTCATTAGAGCATCTTGTATCTGCTCTTGGAAGAGGTGAACGACTCCAAGATGTTGAATGGAATCCACTAAGTTCATCCTCGCCGACATGTCATTGCAGGTCCCAAACAATGTCCGGATGTCCCCTTTCAACTTCTCGGCCCTCTCTTGCATACATGTCTCTGATCTCTGCTTGAAATTAAGTATAGATTCATCAGAACAGTTAGTTAACATCGCATTAATCAGAATGCAAGGGCTATGCATATATGGGAAATAACAGTGTGGTAATGCCTGTAATGGTTGTGGTTCATAGTTGATAAAGAAGTCGCCCCACACCGAGGGCTCAAAGCCGAGTACCTCCTCATGGACAGCACTGTCTCTCGACACCATAATATGTAATACTTACGAGCAAATATAAGAGATTAGCTTGATCTTTATGAATGCAAATGCGTGGCACCTCACCTTATATAAAGACACACCAGAACACTGTAGTTATGTGCTCTGTCCGTTTTTGTTGTATGACGTGCTTTTGAACATGACATTCAACCGTTTATCTTACTCAAATAAATATTGCAAATATGCAAGAATATAAATCATGTTGTTTGTCAAAGAACAACACTGCTCTTAAGGATATTTGTAAGGAAACAACTATAGCATATTATATTTTCAAAAACCTGCTTATTATGGAACCATGGGATCTGGTAATCCTAGATTTTCCTTTACAAGTTGTTCTACATTAATATCAATTGATTGGGAAGGTTAAATGGATACTCACTTTCTAGCCTTCACGGATCTAATGGGCCGTAGCTGAGCTGCTTCTTTTTGATGGGCAAAGCTGAAAGCTACTTTCCTGTGGCCAACTCATCCTTAGCGATCTTGCCCGCTTATGGTGGTTTTCATCATCTTCGGTGATGCTTCACCATCTTTGGTAACCTTTGGCATCCTCAATGTCCTTGGTAGCCTTCGCCACCTTTGGCTGCCTTCATTACCTCTGGTGGGCTTTGCCACTCTTGATGGTCTTCGTGATCTTTAGTGGTTTCGACCATCGTTAGCGGTCTTTGTTACCTTCGGCCTCTACATTCCCTTCAGTAGCTGCCAGCTGAAGTAGTTCGTGACCTCCCAAAACAATGCTAAAGGACACTGAATGATAAAAGAAGTAAAAGTAATAATAATATGGGTGGTCAGATATCATGTCCAAAGGTGAAAAATGTTATACATTTGTAAATCAGAGGTATCACATAATTACTTTAAAGGATCGGCGGCTTACGCGGATGGGTAGCCAATTATTGCTTGCTTGTACCATTACCCATACATGAGTGTTGCAATTCGAGTCAAATGTGACGTCTCTTGTACTCCCTCCATTTCAATCTAAGTTCGATTCGAGCAACCAAAAGACAAATTAGGAGTGTGATTGAAAATGACTTTAGATATCTGTCATGACATTACATATGGGATTGTCAGGAGTGGGAGCATGGGCGAATTTACTGTTGGGGCTAAAGCCCCAGCTCCAACAGGATAGGGAATAGCGTGCTAGAGCACAAAGCAGGAGAAGCAGGTTGCAGGGAGGAGCACTAAGAAGAAGCTGGCCAACTAGTTTGCTAGTAGGAAGAAGCTGGCCAGGCTCCATAGCTTGGCTTTATCCATTTAGGCCTGCTAGGCTTATAGGGTGTAGGTCATGATAAAAATATGAAATCATTTTTTTGGACTTTAGGCATAAACAAACAACTAATTTATTCTTTATTGTCAACCACTACTACAAAAATCGTTTTTCTGTACGAGGGGGTCGGTAGGTTCCATGCGGGCCGCTTGTGGCGGCGCCTGCAAAAACCGCCCCCCCGGGGGCGGGTTGATTAGCCGCATGCGAAGATCCATTATCGCATGCGGCTGCTTAAGACAGCCGCATGCGATAATAGGCCTATTTTCGTATGCGGCCGTCTTAAGGGGCCGCATGTATTAGGGCATGCGGCTCCTTAAGACGGCCGCATGCGAAAATAGGCCCATTATCGCATGCGGCTGTCCTAAGCAGCCGCATGCGATAATGGATCTTCGCATGCGGCTGGCTTAAGGGACCGCATGCGATGATCGGCCATATATGCTCCACCAGGCCCGAGCTTGACCGTTTGAAAACGAAGCTTTCTCTGTCCTAAAGCAAGCACCAATTAGGGGGGAGGTTTTCAACTCGAAATTTTTGCTTGAACTCTATACGAAAGGTGAAGAACTCTCTATCCTCCTTCATTTGGCTCCATTTTTGTTATATTTCGTTGGTGGAAAGTGGAGTTTTTATAATATTTTGACAAGGTTTGTTCTAACTATTTTTTGCAAAATCTAGCTTCAAAATATATGTTTTGATGGGCAAATTTTGCATGTAATCAATTGTACATACTAGTTACATGTATTGTTGTACTTTTTTTGGGAGACAACTGCATTTAAACTTTTGTATGAAATACCTGCGGTCTATTTTTTTATCTGTAACTTTTTTGCCTTTATATAATTAGATGGATCGGTCGTCATGGATGTATGAGATGTGGAGAACGCAGCCGATATTTATTAAGGAAGCATCTAAATTTATTGATCAGGCTAAGGCGCATGCTTTGAGGGAGAATATGACAAAGATCCTTTGTCCGTGCCGTCATTGCAAGAATCAGAAATTGTTGGTAGATCCTGGTGAAATATTGGGTCACATAATGGAGTACGGATTCACCGCCAACTACAAGGTTTGGACCTATCACGGGGAATTCGCCAATCCGGAAGATGACGATGAAGAGTTAAGTTTCGAGATGAATGAGGCAGAGAATTTTATAATCGAAGACATGTCGCGTGAAAGAATGGATGTCGATGTTTCCACCGATAGTGATGATTTCGATGGTGGTTTTGATTTAGATGATATGCTACGCCATGTTGAACCAGAGGTGCTAGCGGGCAGGTCACGAGGATTGGAGAATTGGCAGGCATTAGAGAAGGCATCGAAGGATCTTCTTTACGATGAAACGAAGGGATGTGATAAGGATTTCACAGTCTTGCGTTCAGTGCTTGAACTTCTGAGATTGAAGGCTAAACATGGATGGTCGGACACAAGTTTTAATGATCTGATGAATTTGTTGCGTGTGTTGCTTCCTAAGCCTAACTTTGTACCATCGAACACGTATCAAGCGAAGAAACTCATATGTCCTTTATCTCTTGGTGTAGAAAAGATTCATGCTTGTAAGAATCACTGCATATTATACCGTAAAGAATATGCGGAATTGGAATGTTGCCCAACGTGTGGCACAAGTCGGTATAAAACGGGGAATGGGCCCGTAGATTCAGAGTGTACCGATCCAGATTCTGATAAGGGTAAGCGCGGGAAGATTCCTTCAATGGTGATGTGGTACCTACCAATTAAGGACCGCCTGAAGCGTCTGTACTCAAACCCGACTGATGCTGAGTTGATGAGATGGCATCAAGAGAGCCGGAAAATAGATGGTATGATTCGACATCCCGCCGACGCTCGCCAGTGGAAGACATTTGATGCAAAACACCCAGAATTTGCTAAGGATCCTAGGAATGTAAGGTTTGCGTTGAGCACTGATGGAATGAACCCGTTTGGTGACTTAAGCAGCTCGCACAGCACATGGCCAGTCCTTCTCACAATGTATAATCTTCCAACATGGATATGTCAGAAACGAAAGTACATACTACTCACTATCCTCATACAAGGTCCAAACCAACCTGGAATCGACATAGATGTTTTCCTTGAGCCTTTGATGGAGGACATGGAGGAGCTTTGGAAAGAGGGGTTACGACTATGGGATGAGTTTAAGCGGGAGCACTTCAATCTACGTGCGATCATATTCGTTACCATCAATGACCTACCTGCAAACTTTTCATTATCTGGGCAGATTAAAGGGAAGACTGGATGTCTGATATGTCTGGAGAAAACTTCATACAAATACCTGAGGTCGTCTTTGAAGACAGTGTACATGCGACATCGACGGTTCCTACCACAAAGACATAGGTACCGTAAGATGGCTAGATTGTTCGATAATACAGTGGAGAATGACACTGCCCCAGTAGCAAGAGGTGGTACATACGTGTATGAGATAACAAAGAAGATTAAGGTTGTATATGGAAAGGGAAAGAAGAAGACAGTAAAGAGGAAGAAAGCTGATGGTGACAACGGTACTGCGTCGCCTTTCAAGAAGCACTCAATTTTCTTCAAATACTTAGATTACTGGAAGGACCTAGAGATTCGACATGCAATTGATGTTATGCACCTCGAGAAGAACGTGTTTGATAGCACCGTTGGCACATTGCTGGACATCCCAAGTAAAACGAAGGATGGATTGAAGTCACGTAACGACCTTGTAGATTTGTCCATACGGCATGACCTTCACCCAGTAGTGCTGCCAAATGGGAAGACCGAGATTCCTCCTGCTTGTTACTCGTTGACACTTGAAGAGAAAAAAGCCTTCTGTAAATGTTTACAAGGGGTTAGAGTGCCTACTGGTTTCGCATCGAACATCAGGAAGCTAGTATCATTGAAGGATTTGACCATTTCGGGATACAATGCGCATGACTGTCATAGGTTGCTAACGGTGTTCCTACCAATTGCTATAAGGGCAGTCAAACCAGTCCATACAAAGGTGGTTATAACAAAGTTGTGCTACTTTTTCAATCGAATTTCGCAGAAGGTATTTGATCCTTTGGAATTAGGTCCGCTTCAGACATTTGCCGTCGAGACTGTATGCCAGCTTGAGATGTATTTCCCACCATCATTTTTAGATATGATGGAGCATTTGATCGTTCACATCGTCCCTCAGATTATTGAACTTGGTCCATTATACTTACATCAGATGTGGGCCTATGAGCGTTACATGTCGATCCTCAAAGGCTATGTACGCAATCGCGCTCACCCGGAAGGATCAATGATAGAGGGATACACAACTGAAGAGGCAGTCGAGTGTTGTACGGACTATATAAAGGATGCTAATGCCATTGGCATTCCTGTTCATCGACATGAAGGTAGATTGTCTGGAAGGGGTACTGTTGGTAGGAAGCAGTTCTTCGATAATGATTACAAAAAGGTGTCCGTGGCACACAACAGCGTTCTTCAACAGCTCGCTATCGTTGAGCCATTCATTGAGCGACACCTAGAAGAAATCAAAGCCTGCTTCCCAGGGCGGTCCAATGATTGGATATCAAGAGAGCACAAGCGTCGCTTTCCTCTGTGGTTGAAAGATCTAAACCTGCCAGTTGGTGATTCTGTGGAGGAACTTACTTTACAAAGACTGGCATGTGGGCCTTCAAGTATTGTCAATTCATGGCAAGGTTACGAAATCAATGGATTTACCTTGAGTACGACTACGAAGGACATGAAAAGCATCGCACAAAACAGTGGGATCCGTGTCGAAGCGATTGACACGAGTGGAGAAAAGAGGTCGTATTATGGGACCATTCAAGAAATATGGGAACTGGACTATGGCCTAAACATCCAGATCCCTGTGCTTCGTTGTGAATGGGTTAAAGACACAATAGGGGTTTCCGTTGATGACTACGGGCTAACGATAGTCGATCACAGTAAAACAGGCCACAAGGATGATCCATGGGTTTTAGCAGAGCGTGTGGCTCAAGTGTTTTATGTGAAGGACCCTTCAGATGAAAGAAAAACTATTGTCATATCCGGAAAGCAACAGATCGTCGGCATCGACAACATCGAAGACCCCAATGATTACAACCAGTTCGACGATGTACCATTGTTTACTGATCTTCCTATGCGAATTAAGAAGGTTGAGAGAACAATCGATGAAGCAAATATGTCGTACGTTCGAGCAGATGGTGTTGCCAAGGTTATTAAGTCATAGTTATTTCATAACCTCTAGTTCTCATCGTGTTCCAAATGTACGTGCATGAATTTAGGCCCCCTTATGTTGTAATCATTAGCATGTAACATTTGATTACGAGTTTTGAGCAATTTTCATGACTTTTGTTAGTGCCAAAAACATTTGGAATGTACAATTGTGCCGAAATATTGGGGAAAAAATATATATGGACAGTTTACTTACAGAAAAAAATATGAGTTTTTTTGGTAAAAAGATCTTTCCATGCGGACGACTTAAGCCAGCCGTATGGAAAGATAATTTTTGCATGCGGCCGGCTTAACAGCCCGCATGGAAAGATAATTTTTGCATGCGGCCGGCTTAACAGCCCGCATGGAAAGATAATTTTTGCATGCGGCCGGCTTAACAGCCCGCATGGAAAGATAATTTTTCCATGCGGCCGGCTTAACAGCCCGCATGGAAAGATATTTTTTCCATGCGGCCGGCTTAACAGCCCGCATGGAAAGATATTTTTTCCATGCGGTCCCTTAAGCCGCCCGCATGCGATGATCTGCGCCTATATATAGGGAGCGCGGGGATCCAAAATTTTCTAAGTCCCGGCTCCCGCGAAACCCTAGCCGCCAGGCTGCAAAAATTTCCCCAAAGTCGCCCCGCCCCACGCCGTCGCCGCTGCCGCCGGCAGGACCTCTCCCCCCTCGCCGTCGCCGTCGCAGCCGCCAGGTCGCCGTCGCCGCCGCACGGACCTCTCCCCCCTCGCCGTCGCCGTCGCCGCCGCCAGGTCGCCGTCGCCACCAGGTCGCCGTCGCCGCCAGGTCACCGTCGCCAGGTCGCCGTCGCCGCCAGGTCGCCGTCGCCACCAGGTCGCCGTCGCCGCCGCACGGACCCGCCACCGCCGGCTCCGTCGTCCCCGCCACCGCCGGCTCCTCCCCGAAGTCGCCCCGCCCCTCGCCGTCGCCGACGCCGCTCGGTAACGTAAACTTTTAAAAAAAGAAATGTGAAATGTGCAATTGTGGATTGTGGATTGTTAAATTATTTGGTGAAAATGGGCGACCTTGCTGTAGTGGTTCCCAGAATTGTGATGTAGAAGAACAGTAGAAGAGCTCGAAGCAGTAGCTATTTTTAGGCTTTTAGAAAGTCATGCAATGCAATTCAATTCATTTAAATTGTGCTGCCGCAATTGAATCTAGTCTCGGCTATGTGGCTATGCCCCATTCGATGTTAGCTTTATTATAGGATTGGTTATGTTAATGTTGATTTGAGTGCAGTCGTGAGTTCTTCGACTTTGTTCTGTGAGATAGTATTGTCTCTGCGGTTCCACCTCTTGTGGAGGTAGTTCTACCTTCCTCTTTTAACCTCCGTGAACATAAGATTAGTCCAGCGCCAAAATACGCTGCTTCTTGTTCTATGATTATCTTAGTAGGCAATGCATATGCGATTGGTTAATGCAACGGTGCGTTTTATTAGGATGTCTTGTTATGTCAAGGAAGATGCAATAGTTAAGTAGAGAGTGGTAGCTTAGCTTACTTTGGTGAATTCTTATGTTAAATTGGGATTTATGTATAATTGGGACTTTTGTTAAATTGGCACCTATGTTAAATTGTGACTTATGTTTAATTTGAGACTTATGTTAAATTGGGATTTATGTATAATTGGGACTTTTGTTAAATTGGCACCTATGTTAAATTGTGACTTATGTTTAATTTGAGACTTATGTTATATTGGGATTTATGTATAATTGGGACTTTTGTTAAATTGGCACCTATGTTAAATTGTGACTTATGTATAATTTGAGACTTATGTTAAATTGGGATTTATGTATAATTGGGACTTTTGTTAAATTGGCACCTATGTTAAATTGTGACTTATGTTTAATTTGAGACTTATGTTAAATTGTGACTTATGTGAAATTAAGTTATTGGGACTTATGTGAAAATAAGTTAAATTGTGACCTATGTTAATTTGATATTTATGTATAATTGGGACTTATGCTAAATTGAGATTTATGTATAATTAGGACTTATGTTAAATTGGGACTTAGGTCAAAACGGTACTTATGTGAAATTGCGTTAAATTGGGACTTATGTTAAATTTTTTTACGTCAAGTTGGAAGATGTCGAACGAAAAGGTTCCATCGAACGCACCAATAGCGCATCAAAATTCCGGTAGCAATAAGCAGCCAGGCGCTTGTAGTGAAGAAACGTGGCGCACACCAAGTGACCCGTTTCCAATGGAAGTAACACAAGTCGCCCCCCGCGATAATGATCCGGACTACATACCTATCGAACAGGCCGTAAGTGCTAAAAATCGTTAGCCATGTATTATTCCCTAACTATGATGTGACATGAACCTAATGGTGTATAGAGTTACCTATTCTGTGCAGATGGTAGTCCGACGCCGCTCGAAACGTAAAGCCGGGAGGAACAGGACAGAGCAAGAAGCTGAGATGGACACCGCTACGTCTGCACCTGAACGTACGGAGACATCTACAAGTGCAGGCGGGAGTGGGAAAAAAAGACGTGGTGAGAGAAGCAAGAATAAATTACCCAAGGAAACTTACAACGTGATTGCTCTCGATCAGGATGGGAAGCCCGTCGAGCCACCGATAGTGCGGTCCAAGTTCAGCAACGCCTGTGGCACTCTAGTCAGGACGCGTTGTCCCATTAATGTCAAGTTGTGGGAAACAGTGGACGACAACATCAAGACACTTCTCTGGAATGAGTTGCAGAAGTATTTTGTGTTCCCTCCTGGTTCAGAGGTCAGGGGGAGAGATTACGCACTTAAAAAGATGGGAGATCGATGGCGACAGTGGAAGTCCGATCTAAATCGGGATTATGTTCAGAAGAATCTCCCACCGTTTACAGATTATGGACATATATCGCAGGCTGACTGGGACACGTTTGTTGCGGATCATACAACAGCTGAAGCATTGGCTTTGAGGAAAAAAATGTCCGAGCTCGCGAAGAAGAATAGATATCCCCATAGATTGGGGTCGAGCGGATACGCTGGTCACGTCGATCAATGGCGGGAGATCGAGCAAAGATTTGCCGCGGCCGGTAAGCCCCTGCTGGTAGACCCCATGGTTGAACGTAGCAAGAACTGGGTTTGGGCGCGCAGCACAGGTCAAGTCTCGGATGAGGGAGACATACTATTCGAGACTCCAGACATCGAAGAAGTGGCTACTAATTTGCAGCAGATAGTCGAGAAAGAAAGATCAGGACAGTTCGTCCCACGGAGGGAGCGAGATCAGCTTACTGCGGCGTTGGGGACGGCTGAACACTCTGGACGTGTAAGGGGTTTGTCCTCAAAGACAAGTTGGAAGGTCGGGTTTCCACAAGACGCACCAAGTTATAAGAAGAGAGACAAATACAAAGAACAACTATCGGACAAGATCTATGCGCAAGTGAAGGAACACTTCTACTCGTTGGCAGCTGAAAACCCGACAGCCTTTCCAAGGTTATTCCTTGATAGCCAGCAACCCACACAATCCGCGCAGCAAACAACTAATGTACCCAGCAGTGTAGACTCAGCGCAGACAACTACCTTCCCTGTGGATAGTATAACTGGACCAACTCCGTGCAGTCTCGTCGTACCAATCGGCCGAGCTGGAAAGACTAAGGAGGTTGCAACGGGTTTAGCGATACCCGGACGTCAATTCCACAACACGGCAATCCCTGAGGATTACGCAAGGGTACAGGTCGCCAAGGTCCATAGCCACCACGTTTCCTTGGAACTAGACATACCAGCACCTGAAGGGATTGAACTTCTCGGTGATGCAGTGAATCAGTTTATCTTGTGGCACCGCAGAGACATAATCTTGAGCGCGGCCGTTCCTGCAGCAGGAACTTCAACCCCATCCTCATCGCAGGCAATGACTGCTGCCGCTCCTGCACCACCGTCGCCTCCTGAACCACCGTCAGCTCAACATCCGCCGTCACCACCACCGCTTAGGTCACCGCCTCGCCAACCTACACCACCACCCTCCCCTTCTCAACAACCGCCTCTCCAGGGCCCGCAACCAGTTCAAGCCTCTCCCACCTCCCCAGCTAAACAGCATGCTCCCCCGGCTCCGCCCTCAGTTCAAACCTCTCCACCTACACCCCAATCTGCTCTGGTAGAACAAGTGCACATACCAGATGGAACTACATCCGAACCGAAGTCTAATACTTTGGAACCTCGTCGTAAAATTCCAAAGTTGATATCGATATACGACCCAAAGGAGATTGACAAGGATAAGGAGAAGTTCATGTTTTCAGCTTTCAGGAATTCAGAGAAGAGAAAAGAACTTGCTCACGTCTTGTCAGACTCCCAGAAGTCAGTACTAGCGGCCCAAGATGAAGTGCAATCCTGGTTATCTGCCGATGTGCCTGAAACTTATGAGTATGGCAAGCCATTCTTGCCAACTTATCTTATGAACAAGCTACCATGGGAAATGAGGGTAATGCACGAATGGTATATGAAGGCATCTAGGAAAGGTCTCGGTTTCATAAGCGTCGCCGTCCCGGAAGGCGCTTTCATGAGTGGTCCTAATGGGATATTTTTTATCTCTTTCCAAGACCTTTACGCCCTCTACAAGCTAGATAAAATGGACGTTAATCTCGTTGCGGCTTTCTGTCTGTAAGTCTGAACTCTTTATTACATGTTGCACGTTTCATTCCAAACAATTAAACCAAATCTCATTTCTTCTTTATTCATTGTACAGTATGCAATTCCACGAAGCTGATAGAACTGGAGCAAAGGTTGGATACGTCGATCCAACAAGAATATGCAAAACACAACACACAGTAGAGCTGAGAGAGGACTGCCCGCAATTGGTTGGCAAGACCCCGAAAGAAAAGGACGAATATGTGAAGACATTGCACAAGAGGAAGAAGCTAGAAGTAGCAATATACTTGGCAATAGCAATGTTGGCGCACGCCGACAAAGATGTCTTAATGGTCCCCTATCAGTTCACGTAAGCTCTCTCTTATTTTTGTTTAATTAATTTATCTTCTTCGGAATTTTCTGTCTCCAATAAGCCTATCTTATATGTAGAGACCACTACATATTATTCCTTGTATATCCGAAAGACCAATTGATCATATCATTGGACCCCGCACACTATAATAAGGAGACATTTATGGAATTCCTCACTATTTTGAATTTGTAAGTGATAAACATTTCATTACTATAAATTGTTTAGGTCGATCACCAGTCTTCTAACTACTAATAAAACAATTGTTTCCTTCAAACAGAGCACACAAGTACTACCGCAAAAGAGGTGGACCAGTACATATTCCATCCCAGAAGAAGTTATCCGTCAGGACTGGCTGGCCGGTACTATCAAATTTATACCAATACAACTAATTATCGAACAGTACATATATACTAAATATATCTACTGAGATCGGTCCCCATAATTATGTCGCAGTGCTACAAACAACCACCGGGAACCAACTTGTGTGGTTATTACGTGTGCGAGATGCTCAGAGTAAATGGGAGGTACAGAACAACCAGTAACCGAGTAGGTCATCGAACTCTTCTCTACAAAGAAACCCATCTCGCACACACTTCTCACTGAGTACCATTTTATTTTCCTTTCTGTGTGCAGATCCCCGAAATCCCATATGTTGCACAACGATTCAACGACACTACTATCTTGAACGTGGCCGCTGACCTCTGCCGATTCATCCGTCGCGATGTCTGCAACGCAAGAGGTCTCTTCTACGACAACCAGAATGAACTCGCAATGGACGACAAATTTAAACCTCTCAGAGAGTGGGAGAAAGAACATATGCAATAACATGTACACTACTTATACATATGCAATAACATGATGAAAAAACTGTGCCACTTGCTATTATATATTCGTATGTAAATTACGATTGAATTAATGGTTATGTATTACATGTTTGTTACTGCGGCACTTGTCTTATCTTATATGCTTACTACTCCGAAATACGATAATAAATCCCTCAATAATTTAATATTAATTATGAGACACATCTCACCAAAATGCTAGAATAAATATTATTATAGCTATTCAGAAATTGAATTTCGCATGCAGTCTACTTAAGACGCCCGCATGCGAAAATAGATCTTCGCATGCGGTCTTCTTAGGTCGACCGCATGGGAAAATATATCTTCGCATGCGGCTTCTTAGATGGACCGCATGCGAAGATCTATTTTTACATGCGGCCGTCTTAAGTGACCGCATGCGAAGATCGATCTTCGCATGCGGCTGTGACGGCCGCATGCGCAAATGGTGATCTTTGCAGACCATTTCGCGCATGCGGGCCGGCCAACCGCATGTGAAGATCGATTCCGCCCGTATGCAAAAACACTTTCTGTAGTAGTGAACACCACAAACCATTTTTATCTTTTTTGGTGTTTTGATACTGATTTGAAAATTTGAGTATTACATTGCTAGCGTAAAAATTATCTTATGTTATGTATTAAACTCAAGAGCCCTAGCTTAATTGTCATTCTAGATTCGCCACTGATTGGGAGAGTGATTGAGAATAAGATGGAGAAAATTTTGAATATGGAGAAGTTACGTTGCAAGGGAAAATTACTACTGTAAAAATATGCTTATTGTAGAAGAAAGTTCTGATCTAAAAAAATACACTTAATTAGAAATGGGTGTAGCACAAGAAACATCTTCACCGACAGCTGTGGATTTTTATATGCTTTTTGGTTGTCGAGAATGGCCGGTATCAAACAATTTTGGCGAGTAGCTACAGGAGACAGGCGACTAAGTAACAAGATACAGCCTGCACACCTGATATGATTGGCTGAATGTTCACACGTGATATGAGTGATCTATTGTTTATAGCTACTGACGCGGACGGCGTCTGCTGGCGTTTCTCGGTGCTGATCGACAGGCCGCCTACCGATTTCTCAATCCAGCATTACTTAATAAAAAACTAATAGAAGACACCCATATATATTTCGGTTCATCTAATACCAGCAAAAATGAGGCTTTTCCTTGTTCTCCTGACCCCTTAAATGGATGTAAAACTAAAAACCAGCACCTATATATAACACTTTCAAGTTAATTTATAAAAAAAAACAAACTATAATAATAAATGTGCTATGTTTTAATAAACCAGCATCCATATGTATATAAGCGTTGGTTTAAAAGAAACTAACACTTAAATGGAGCCTAGATGGGCCGAGTGCGTGGAGTGTGGAAGAAAATAATAATTCTTTGTTGGTCTCATCCTTATCCTCCCAGAGTATTCTCATTCTTATCCTCTCCATCTCACTTGATCCCCCTGGCACGGCGAGGCCTCCTTGATCTCCCAGGAGCAGCGGTGTCCGTGTCTTCTTCCGCTGCTTCTTCCTCTCCCCTGCATGGCGGCCATCGAATCAGGCTAATGGGAGCTCGTCCTTACTCTCCCAGTCAATCTTCCCTCTGTCAATCTTCCCTCTCTTCTCTAGTGAGGTAGAAGAGGAGGCACGGGTGCCTCTGGTGGTAATGACAGCTTGTGCTGAAGGATTGGGCGGCGACGGCGGCTTGAACAGGCAGGATCTAGCGGTGGCGGGGGTTCTCACGTGTGGATATGGCGGCAACGACAACTCTATTAGATTAAATGGGCCAAGCATAATTTAATTCTGATAAATTCCATGCCCCTTAATTAATGTTAAGGGAATAATACCACCTTAGTAATCAACATGGAGGGATCTCAACTAAAATAGGCTGCTATCCGAGGGTAACGGTTGAGCGCTTGATCTGGTGGTGGGACTGCCACATGTGCACGCATGCGCCGAGCCGAGCCGAGCCGTGGGCGAGGGTGAGGTGTAAGGGACGGGACGAGACAGGACGGGATGGATTCCTCTGTCGATGTTATGATAAGGGAGTTAGGTCCTGATCTTCCGATAGGTATTGATAAATAGTCGATTTGGGCGGAGTCACGACACAACTTGATCCGGCTTCTGAACGAACACGCTACTGAGCCCTACAATCGCAGCACCACGTCTCCTCTGGTTATCAACCGTGCCAAAACCTGGTTGACCTCGCCAAGAAGGCTAATCGCTGCATGCAAATCGAAGAACACAAGCAAGAACAAGATAGATTGCAACCAAATTGCATATGAATGATTAAGCACTCGAATTTGGGGTTCCACAAACCGATCTAGCGGCGAAACTGTTCTTTGACAGAATAATCTAAGCAAAACCCAACTCTAAATGATGACGGCTACTGATTAAGTATGATTAGGGACGTCCTAGGGTTGCCCTAGGGCACACAGCCCCATGGGCTAAGCCCACGACACAATTAAAAAGCCCAAAACCGAAATCAGATTCGGACTAGATGAGATACGTGGCTTGTTTTACAGATTTCCGGCAGCTCGGTAGGAATTTTGACATGGGACCAAAACCATTTGAAAGTAGACTCCATAAGCTTTCCATCAAGTACTCATGGGCCCCAAAATTCCTTCTAGATTAGCGGCTAGGTCCGTTTGAAGTTGATGCTGTCAGGAGGCCCGAATCCAAATCCAAAACGTGTAGAACTTTATCTCTTATCTTCTATGTACCAAAAGTGACATGGTGAGATGGAAGTGGACTTGGAGAAGGTCTTGGTTTGGTCCCCAATCAACTTCTTCAATCATCCATGCATTCCTTACGCTTGGTCTCTTTTCTTTCGCCCAAGCAAGTACCTCTGCGAACGAAAACACACAAAACTCATTGTGTAGCAACGTTTGTTCAAATATATAACAAGTAAATCTAATATAGAACATATGCACCTTTGGTTGATTAATACATAAGATAGTCATGTTTATATCCGAGCTAGTTGTGTCCTCATCATCCTCCCCTTCTTGATTTGAAACCGTCCTCAGTTTTACCTTGTCATAGAGCGTATTGAACTTATCTTTATCTATCTCAACATCTGATGAGGAACATTTCTTGATGGCCATATGGTTGGATCCTGAAATCTTGGTAGTCGAAAAACCACCACACTCCCCTTCTTGCAAACTAACATGTAACTCATTTAAATAGCTAGAGGAACTAGATAGAGAATTACTTATACGCATGTGGTCCTCTAGACAACACATTTCATCATCAAAAGGAGGTATAGTCAAATTCGAACAAATATATACTCGATGCACATTATATTCTTCTTTACTATCATAATTGCCAATAATATGAAAAATCACATCAGAAGGGCATGGCAGTTGAGTGGACAAAGATAATCAAATTGAATATAACCCCAAGTATTTAAAGAAGATAGCAATTTAAGCTCTTCATTCTCGCTAGCAATGTGAATAACATGTTTAAACTCAACACATGGTGGCTCTACTATAGAACTAACATATTCATTCACTAGTTGTGGTATGGATATAAGTGAAGCATCGCACAACTCTTCTTTATCACAAGAAACATCAAACAAATTGTATTGTGACAAAGGTATTTCAACAATTGTTTCCACTATGGGTTGCTCTAATGTAGCATAAGTAGTGGACATAGTTGGCACATTATAACTATGCATACCTTGAGCAGTTGTAGCACCATTATCTTTACCATTTTTCTCATCTTCAGAAATTGTAGGCGCTTGGTCAATTAAACATTCCTCAAGCATGCATGGAGCTATGGATAGGTTTTTTTCCTCTTCATCTTTCTTCTCTTCCTCATTACCTTGGTTTTTCTCAGATGCCTGCATCTCAGATGCCTGCAAAATATTAGTATACAAAGCAATAGGCACAACAATACGTTGGTTTGGTAATAACTCATACTTAGTTAAAGGCATCGCAATATTAGTATCATTCCAAATATCTCTGAAAGTCTCATTGATTCTATTCTTCAACCTTTCAAGATCATCTTTGAAAAGTTCAGAAACACTCATTGGTATTAATTTTATTTTTCGACCATTATGCCTAAATGTGTATGTATTGGCAATATCATTATGCAAAACATTATTATATCCATGGTTGACGAAACAACAAAGAACATCCTTGCATAGGCACAAGATCAAAATTTGCATTATCATGGTATCTTCCAATCGAAAATTTTATTCTCACAGTTCTATTTACCTTGAACTTACCACACGAGTTGAACCATTTGATGTAATATGGATGAGGATGCAATTGTGTAGACAACTCAAGTTCCTCAACCAAATCTGAACTCACAAAATTATTGCAACTCTCACTATCGATTATAACACGACATGCTCTATCCTTAACCACAAACATTGTTTCAAATAATTCGTGATACTGCCTTTGCTCCGCTTTCTCGATTTGAGAACTTAGCATTTGTTGCACCAAAGTACTTTCATCACGTGCATTTGCGGAAGGTGATGTAGCAACTATGGTTTGTTTCCCATCCAACTTTATCTCATGTCCATAAGAGATGTAACCTGCCATTGTCAGTAGAAAAAAGAGAACAACAGAACAGTATTGTTCCTATTAACTACAGAACATGGATTGTAGTGGAGGCTAGCAAATGGAAGCGTCTTACCGAGCTCTTACAAGTGTCTTACTAGCAATGCTAAGGACAGTACAACCGGTGGCAGGTTCGTGACACCTTGAAGGACGTGATGTGGCGATTGCAAGGATCAAAGCGGTGCTGACAAGAAGAATATATGTGGAGCTTGGGAGGCACAATATATAGTAGAAAAGGAACGCAATTGTGCTAATAAGAAAATGCAAAGTTGAATAATAGTTCAAAGTACTAGTCAATGTGCTGGCCTAGCCTAGACTCAACTCTAGCTCAAGCAAGCACCCGACAATACTAAGGACTAGATATGAATCAATGCACAACTCTGCACTCTGAAAACATACTCAGAGGATGAATGATTTTTTTTCTTTCTTGATGCAACTTTTTTTAAGCACCTTTCTGCCTTTTTTTCTTTTTTTTAGGTGCGGCTTTTTCTTTCTTTTTCTTTACACCTTTCTGCCTTTTCTTTCTTTTTTTTATTTTTTACTATTTTTTTTCAACAAGCACTGACCACTGACCTCAAACAGGGACTCAAATGTAAATATGAATATTACAGGGACTCAAATGCAAAGTGCAAAACTAAAATTGGATCACCTCAAAAATGGAATGCTCGTGTCACGTAGGTTCCGTTTTTATAAAAATATCTCTATTCTACAACCACCAAAATACCCAACAATGTGGTGATCGAGGAGAAGGCAGGGAAGAAACCGTGAGGAGGAGGTGGGGTGGTTGGCCGTGAAGTGGAGGTGTTCGGCCAAAGAGGAATTCGGCAGAAGCACTGGCAAACCCTAGCCGCAACTCCAAACTCGACCAACAAAAACTTCTGAAAATTACAAAAACGGAATCTCGACGACGAAACGATTCAATTTTTCAAGGTCCCGGCATCAACTGACGACATACAAAACTGGACCCAAACTGATGGACAACTCACACGGACTTGAGTGATGAACCCTAGACCTAAGTGATGAACATATGCAATACTCAAAACTAAAAATTAAATTTAAAAACTAAACCAGCACACGACACGACGATGCAATCTAGAATTCAACAAAGAAAAATCTAATAGAACAATGCAACTGCTCAAATTGTCTAGGTAAAAAATAAATATTTTTGTGTAGCAATTTTCTGGTTATGGGAAGATAAATTACCTAACGGGCAACTGCGCTCTGATACCAACTGATGAGGGTGTTAGGCCCCGATCTTCCGATAGGTATTGATAAACAAACGATTTGGGCGGAGTTGCGACACAACTCGATCCGGCTTCTGAACGAACACGCTACTGAGCCCTGCAATCGCAGCACCACGTCTCCTCTGGTTATCAACCATGCCAAAAACCGGTTGACCTCGTTGAGAAGGCTAATCCCTGCATGTGAATTGAAGAACACATGCAAAGAACAAGATAGATTGCAATCAAATTACATATGAATGATTAAGCACTCGAATTTGGGGTTCCACAAACCGATCTAGCGGCGAAACTGTTCTTGACAGAATAATCTAAGCAAAACTCAACTCTAAACGATGATGGCTACTGATTAAGTATGATTAGGGACGTCCTTGGGTTGCCCTAGGGCGCACACCCCCATGGGCTAAGCCCACGACACAATTAAAAGGCCCAAAACCGAAATCAGATTCGGACTGGATGAGATACGTGGCTTGTTTTACAGATTTCCGGCAGCTCGGTAGGAATGTTGACGTGGGACCAAAACCATCTGAAAGTAGACTCCATAAGCTTTCCATCAAGTACTCATGGGCCCCAAAATTCCTTCTAGATCAGCGGCTAGGTCCGTTTGAAGTTGATGCTGTCAGGAGGCCCGAATCCGAATCCAAACGTATAGAACTTTATCTCTTATCTTCTATGGACCAAAAGTGACATGGTGAGATGGAAGTGGACTTGGAGAAGGTCTTGGTTTAGTCCCCAATCAACTTCTTCAATCATCCATGCATTCCTTACGCTTGGTCTCTTTTCTTTCGCGCAAGCAAGTACCTCTGCGAACGAAAACACACGAAAGTCATTGTGTAGCAACGTTTGTTCAAATATATAATAAGTAAATCTAATATAGAATATATGCACCTTTGGTTAATTAATACATAAGATAGTCATGGTTATATCCGAGCTAGTTGTGTCCTCATCACGTTATGATTTGCTTTCATGAACAACAACATAACCTGGTTTCTCGGGAAAGGTCTCTGTTCTTCTGTTCCTGAGTTGCGCATTTGTTTCCCCGGTGTTCTTGAGTTGTGCATTTGTTTCCTCAGCTCCGAGCATTTACGCATACATGTACACAGGACGAGCAGGCCTCTAGAACTCCGTCTGCTTGAGTACATGTATAGGTAGGCAGTCGATCAAGTTTTTGGGAGCGCGTTCTCCGCACGACTGCTCGCGGTACTGCATCTTGTTCACCAAGGTATTCTCCTCTACATCACGATGTCTACCACCGGCGCTGGCGCTACTGGAGGAGGAGGGAACATTAGTACTGGAGGAGGCGAAACTGAGAACATCAACATCAACGGAGGCAATACCAATGCCTCATCATCCTCTGTAGCTTCACTGGTACTAGAGGAGGCGAAACCGAGAATGTCAACATCAACGGAGGCAATACCAATGCCTCATCATCCTCTAGAGCTTCACTGCGTATTTCACTACCCTCATCTTAGTGCGAAACATATTGTCAGATGCTTTGTTCTAGCTAGCATATTCATGTTTATCACCATACTAGGATCTAGTGCTTATGTCATATTTATTATACTAATTTCTAGATTGAAATATATTGAATTATGACTAGATTTCCGAAAGACTCATGTGGCCAAATTAGTTGGCGCCTGGTGAGCTATTGCGGCGGCAGAGTTCCCCACAGCTGTGGAGGCATGAAGTTTTGATTGTTGTATTATGTGAGCGACTTCGTGATTTGTTTCCTTACACTGGTTGATTCACAGATATGATATTGATTGTAGGATATTCAGTTCTGTGATTGATTATATGCTTTTGTTCTTGTTCTTGTGCTTTCACTACTTCAAAAAATGTTCACTGGTGGCCAAAATAGCTTGTCACTGGCAGCCGACTGTACCGCCAGTAACCAAAGGCCAGTGAAAATAAATTCATTTGTGCTGACGGTACAGCCGGCCGCTAGCAGCCACGCAAAGACAGCCGCTAGCGAAAATCGACTTTCGCTGGCAGCCAAGCTAAGACGACCACCAGCGAAAATAGGATTTTGTTGGCGACAATGTTAAGATACCCGCTAGTGAAAATATTTTTTTGGAGAAAAAATAATTCCAATCACAAATCCCCAATCCCCAATCCCCAATCACAAATCACAAATCACAAATCACAAATCCCCAATCCCCAATCGCCGGTTGCTGTCGTCGAGCTGCGACGGCAAAGGAGGGAGCTCGCTGCAGATGTCGCTGTGGCTGCCGCGGTGGCAATTGTCACCGTCCGCGGAGCCGCAGTTGCCTCCCGCCGAGCCACGGTCGTCAGGTGGCCTCGAACTGCTGCATCGTCGGGAGAGGGGAGGGGGTTGGAGGATCAATCGCCGCGGCTGAATCCGCTGCCCGCGCCGTCGCCGCGGCCGAATCCGCCATCCGCATGCTTCCCTCCGCCGCCCGCGCTTGTCCCGTGACTAAATCCGCCGACCGGATCCGCTGCCCGCGCAAGCCGCATCGGCTCCACGGGGATGGCTCGACGAGGAAAGGGGCCATCCACCGTCGCCATCATCGTCCCTGCCTTGGCCGCCGAGAGGAGGAGAGGTGCGGCCGTGGGGGTCAAGGACAGGAGGAGGGCACAGGGGGAGAGGGATCGGGGTGAAGAGGTGAGGCACAGGGAGAGAGGGGTTGAGGAGGAGGAGTCGAGGAGATGGGGAGATGGGGGAACGGGAAAAGGTGGGGTGAAGTTTTAATGTAGCGAAATAAATTTTTGAAGGCGGTGGCCATTAGCAGCCGCGAGCGAAAATCATATTTTCGTTGGCTGTAAGTTAAGAGGTCCGCTTGTAAAAATACCTCTATTTTTGCAAGCGGATCTCTTAAGTGACCGCCAGCGAAAATTGATTTTGCTGGCGGTTGGTAACCGGAATCCCTCTCATTTATTTTCATAAGCGCATTTTCATAAAACCCGCCAGTAAAAATGAAACGGTGATGCTATGAAAAATGATTTTTTTTAAGTATGTTTCGTTCTAGATGTGGAAGATGAATGTTTGATTATAGAGATAATCCAAAAAATGCCATTGGCAAATGTCCAAGTCCCAGAAATGCCATCGACAAGTGTAAGTTCCAAGAAATGCCATCGTACAATCGATTTTGTCCCAAAAATACCATCGCCATTAGGGTTCCGTCCATTTTGCGCCGTTAAATACACTGTTCATCCTATAGAACTTAATGGCGCGAAATAGACGGAACCCTAATGGCGATGACATTTTTTTGGACATAGTCGTTTGTATGATGGTATTTATGGGATTTGGACGCTTGTCAATGGCATTTCTTGGATTATCTCTTGGATTTTTCAATTTATTTTTAGTGGATTTGATGCATCGAGTCTGTTTTTTTTTCAAATAGTACGAACCAGATGCCTTGGTTCTTAAACCGGCACCGTTAGACCTCTTATCAGTCGCCTGACAGGTGCTAGTTAGTGAATCCGACACCAAACATCGATTTCTATCCGGTATCTAAGTGGGTTTGTGTACAGTAGTGCAGGCTGACCAAAAGCTCCCCAGTTGATCGCAACCAGTGGGTTTCACTAGAGTATTTTTCCATGTTTCCAGGGTACACTTAATCGTTCAGTGGGAACAGTATGTTTCCCGCATATCAGAGGCTTTTAGTCCTACAAGTCTAGATAGCGTATGTATCCATGGTTGTAAAAAAAAAAAAAAAAGGAAGAAGAAGAAGCTTCAGAATCGATCCCACTATTGAGGAAAAATACAATAATATTATTTTCTATATCAAGTAAACCCGTGCAAATTACCACTACATGCAACACAGACAAAATGCATTCACAAATACGTCTCATTGCAAAGAAAACTATAGAATGTTAACATCCAAATTTAACATCTAAGAACGAAATAGGAAATCATTCAAATTTGAAAAGGACTGAGTTTTCTTCTTGGTGATAGTCAGACCGAAGCCTATGGGCTAGTTTGACTGGTGGTGTGCAGTGGGGCTGGTCGGACAGACTGCGTGTGGCTGGTCAGACTAGCTAAGTTCGGTTCCAAGTCGAATTTCATCGGGTCTCGAGTTTCCTTGCTTGCACTGAGGTTTTTCGAGTTCTACTTGATCTCTACTAAAAGTAAAACATGGAGAAGACCATGCAGAACAGCAGAAGGCAAAACTAACCCCTTTGTAAGAGCTATGACCGGTATAATCGAGCACACATTCTACTTCCAACTTAGCCAATTGAATCATTTTTTCAATATTGTATATTTTTCTTTTGCTAGTTCTAGTCTAGATTTTGTGGCCATAAAAGTTGCCAACACTTAATTACTTAACTAGTGGCCATATTACAACACGAAAGGATAAACCATCATGATCCATCACACAATATTGATCCAAACATGATGGATGTCATAAAACCTGTCTGGAAATATAGGATCAATAATGTGTCAATAATGTAGGCATTAATAATGTGTCAATAATGATGGATGTCAGAAAACCTGTCTGGAAATAATTATTGATCTATCACACATTATTTCCAAACAGGTCCATTGATGCCATCAATGAAATCGACCTTGCTGTTGCGGTGTCTGTTGCCCTATCAGAACTTCCTTTTTTGCTGCTCTAGCCCTTAACACGTCACCGTTGCCAAATCATGTGTGGATCATTACTTTATTACATATTCCCTCCTTCCTAAATGTTTAACGCCGTTGACTTTTTTAAACATATTTGACCATTTGTCTTATTTAAAATGTATAAAACTATATGTATACATAAAAGTATATTTAGCAATAAATCAAATGATAGGAAAAGAATTAATAATTGCTTAAATTTTTTTGAATAAGACGAACGGTCAAACATTTTTAAAAAAGTCAACGGCGTCAAACATTTTGGGATGGAGGGATTAGCATATATAATGTTGCCATACCATAGCACAAACAAAGCTGAACGTACGTACATGCATAGCCATACTTTAGTACAAACCTAATTGTCCAAATAAGTGCATGCGTTACTGTCTTAGACCAATTAAGTTCCTATATGATCGGTAATATGATCGGTAATGTCCATGCTCCGTCTCCACGTGCACCTTGGCGTACGTAACTCTCAGTATCCAGAGGCCACTGAAAAAAAACGTTGAAGCCACTGCAAGCGCATCGCGGTCTTCACCCCGAGTCACATAGATCACATGCACGGCACCATCTTGGCTGAACCTCGTTAATAAATATTGTTTCTCGGTGTCATCATCACGTACGGATCTTTTATGTACTCTTCATATTCTGTTTTCAAGGTGTATATCGGGGTGGTTTTATAGTTTATATAAATGTTAGAACCAATTGTACTAAAACATCTACATTTAATTGAAGCCTAAGAAATACACCTAATAAGAGTATTAACAAGGGGCACGATAATCATTTTTCCTTGCTACTGATTTGTCTAAAGTTTATTAGAAACTACATGAAATATTTGTGGGATAGAGAATTAAGCAGCAACTAAAACAATAAGGCAATATAATAATAAGAACGAAAAAGTATACAGTCATGCCGGGCACTGACTTTATACATTAGAATTCCTATAGAAGTGTGAAATGGAAACAAAGATGTATAAACAAATTAGAGGAAAATATTGTTGCAGTGGTTGTTACCAAACAGCTAGTGAGATTAAAAAGCGTAGCTACAGAAGAGCAAAGCAACCACCAACAGGGACGTACAAATGCCTGTCACTATAGATGGACATTTCGTAAGGTCCCTTTGAGAGGATCAACACGAACAAGATATAAAACCTACCATAACATAGGGATTTCATAGACTTGAGTGATAACTAGAAAAAAAGTACCCGTGCATTGCAACGGGTGAAGTTTATTTTAATCTTATTATTGTTATATGGTTTAGTTAAGATAAAATTCACTATGGAAGTTCGCTTGGATATATATATATATTTTTAGAAAATCATGAGCAGAAGTTAGGAGTTCGATCTTCTCAAGTTAGCATGCGAGTTTTTTAAACAGATTTCTTGTATAATTCCTTTTGTAGTACTAAAAGTGAACAATCTTAAAAACCGACTCAAACACAGATGATGTACCAAAATACCAAGAAAAACATCCTCAATTTTTATAATAGTAGAGAAGAGATATAGATTAAAACCAAAACATAAAATTAAAAACAACTCAAACACGAAGGACGAACCGCGGAAACGTCTTCAATTTCTATAACCAACTCAAACACGGATGACGGACCGCAGAAACATCTTCAATTTTTATAAAATTGGAGATTAAGCAGTTATATATATTGTATACATAATTGATGTCATAAAAAAACATAAAAATCCCAAAAAAAAAACCACTCGAAACACTAGCTCCTCGATTCTCACGAAACCTTAGTCGCCATCGGAGCCATCGTCATCGCAGTAGTTACCGCTGTCGTCATCGATGCCATAGCCGCCACTGCCGTCATTGTCAACGCATCGTTGCCGTCATTCCTGAGGGCGGCGACGATGGATCTGCCCCTCCCCGCCACCTAAGCCTACTTGCGCCACTCCCGAGTGTTGCAGTGGTTGTTACCAAATAGCTAGTGAGATTAAAAAGCGTAGCTACAGAAGAGCAGAGCAACCACCAACAGGGGCATGGAAATCCCTGTCACTACAGATGGACATTTCGTAAGGTCCCTTCCAAAGGATTAACACGAACAAGATGTAAAACCTACCATAACATAGGGATTTCATAGACTTGAGTTATAGCTAGAAAAAATGCCCGTGCGTTACAACGGGTGAAGTCTATTTTAATCTTATTATTGTTATATGGTTTAGTTATGATAAAATTCACTGTGGGAGTTCGCTTGGATGTATATATTTTTAGAAAATCATGAGCTGCGGTTAGGAGTCCGATCGTATCAAGTTAGCATGCAAGTTTTTTTAAACAGATTTCTTTTATGATTCCTTCTGTATTACCAAAAGTGAACGATCTTAAAAACTGACTCAAATACGGATATGTATTTCCAAAAGCAAACGAACTTAAAAACCGACTCATACACGGATGACGTACCAAAATACTGACAAAAACATTTTCAATTTTGATAATAGTAGAGAAGAGATATAGATTAAAACTAAAACATGAAATTAAAACCAACTCAAACACGGATTACAAACCGCAGAAACATCTTCAAGTTTTATAACCAACTCAAACACGGATGACGGACCGCAGAAACATCTTCAATTTTTATAATAGTAAGTTATATATATTGTATACATAATTGATGTCATAAAAAAACCTAAAAATCCCAAAAAATTAAAACCACTCGAAACACTAGCTCCCTGATTCTCACGAAACCTTAGCCGCCATCGCAGCCATCGTCATTGCAGTAGTCACCGCTGTCGTCGTCGACGCCATAGCCGCCACCGCCGTCATTGTCATCGCATCGTTGCCATCATTCCTGAGGGCGGGGACGACAGATCTGCCCATTCCCGCCACCTAAGCCTACTTGGGCCACTCCCGAGTGTTGCAGTAGTTGTTGCCAAATAGCTAGTGAGATTAAAAAGAGTAGCTACAGAAGAGCAGAGCAACCACCAATAGGGGCATAGAAATCCCTATCACTACATATGGACATTTTGTAAGGTCCCTTCCAGAGGATCAACATGAACAAGATGTCATAATTGTTGCAGTGGTTGTTACCAAATAGCTAGTGAGATTAAAAAGCGTAGCTACAGAAGAGCAGAGCAACCACCAGCAGGGGCATAGAAATCCCTGTCACTACATACGGACATTTCGTAAGGGCCCTTCCAGAGGATCAACACGAACAAGATGTAAAACCTACCATAACATAGGGATTTCATAGACTTGAGTGATAATTAAGCAGTTATATATATTGCATACATAATTGATGTCGTAAAAAAAATCAAATTGTACCTTTTTTTTGCCATGACCTCTCTCAGCAGTTCATCAGTGAAATCACACAGGACACTGTGTCAATTGAATCTGATTGCTAAAGAACGGATAGGATGAGCTGCTAAGCATACACAAAACGGATTTTTTTTCAACGACCAAAGAAGATATTTTTCATGCAGTTGGCCAACCCATCTACACCCAGGTGTCTGCGATAATCAGCATTTTACCACACAGGTAACACAACCACATGCGAAAATGGAATTTTTCCACACAGGTCACCTATGCCGAGTTGCCGACCGCACATGAAAATAGTTTCGGCAAAAAAAAACCTAAAAATCAAAAAAAAAACTACTCGAAACACTACCTCCCCGATTCTCATGAAACCTTAGCCACCATCGCAGCCATCGTCATCGCAGTATTCACCGCTGTCGTCGTCGTCACCATAGCCGCCACCGCTGTTATTGTCATCGCATCGTTGCCGTCATTCCTGAGGGCGGGGATGACGGATCTGCCCGTCCCCGCCACCTAAGCCTGCTTGCGCCACTCCCGAGTGTGGGGGCGGTGGATCCGCCGCTCGCCTGCGACCGCGACTGCCACCTGAGCCTATCGCTCGCCCGCGACCGCCACGTGACCCTGTCGCCTGACCCCGGTGCCGCCACTCTGGACAGTGAGGGTGGCGGATGGCAGATCCGCCGGCCAGCCTCCCTCCCGCCGTTGCCGCTTCGAGGGAGGTTAGAGAGACGGAGGGGTGGAGAGTAGAGGTGACGGGGAGGGTGGTGGAGAAGGTACGTATACAAAGTTTATCACTACAGGAATTCTGGGCTTCTATGACGATTACATTATGACGATAACAGCCTGTTTCCTGTCACTGTCTGCCTGCAGTGACGAAATGGCTGTCATCACAGAAGGTGGGTCACTAATCAGTTTCTGTGACCACCAGAGGACATCGTCATTGATACAATGACGATAGTTCTCCTGTCATTGATGAATGACGAGATAAATTCGTCATAACAAATTGAACCGAAGAGCGTCACGTGTACAATGACATGGCAATTCACCTTCGGCCCATATAGCATGGGCTTGTAATCAGCCCAATTGGCCCAAATATTTTTTTTGACCCAGCTACAAATTTGCTTTTATGTTGTTTTCATTATAGCCCAATAGTACAATTCTAGCCCATATTATGGGCCAGCCCAATTAAAAAGCAATCATAAAATATAAACCACAACCATTTGCATAATTATATTATAATCACATTTCAGCTATAATTAATTTTCCAGCCCATACAAAAGCAAGTTACAGAATACAGTTTCCATACAAAAGCACAAAACATGAATACAAAATGATTCATCCACCATCCAACTGCACAAGTCCCAGCCGACTACGAAGTTACTACATGTAGTGCCAAGTTCCTGCACCAAAAAATTCCACCTAGCAGCCACTACTAAGTTTCGGCGTGCATCTTGCCAGCAGCCAGCAAAAAAATTCCACCAAGCAGTAATGCAACCTTTAGTTTTGCTGCAATGCAACTCCTTAAAGAGATCAATTGCAGTGGGCTCACTGTCTTTGTATTTTTCTTGCTTCTGCAATGTTGAGAGAAACATGATGGCATGAGTAATGGTTATGTTAAAGTACACAGATAACACAAACATGTCCTCCAGAACAAGCATTCTGGTTGACATTGATTCTTTTTTGTTAAACATTGACAGTGGTTGCCATGTATAAACTTAATTGATGTCACCCTAAATAAGCATAAGCATGACATGAGCTTTCAAACCAAACTGATAGAAATTTATGGATAAAACATGAACATATTTTTACATGGTCAAAGTGTGAGATAACCTGCTACTCTCCCTCCATGTTTTGCTGTAGCAGGAGTTAGAGCTTTGCCACCTCTTGTTGTCCTTGTTTTGCACTGTAGAGGTATAGCAATATGCCATTCTTGTAGTGGCATACCTCTACAGTGCAAAACAAGGACAAGGACATATCATGTAAAACAAGGGCAACAAAAGCTGAATAGAGGGCCAACCCACGCTGCTGCAGAAAAACATGTAGGGAGGGCTGCAGGTAATCTCACATGAAGAGAGAGCCTACTAAAGCTTTAAATCATATAGCATTATGCAGAGCCACTATCAATATGCAGATATATATCTCCACTGGATCTGAACACCTCCATCAGGAAACACAAAAACTACATCCTACTAGATGACATTATCATTTTTTCCTTACCACGACATAGGCATGTGCAATGTAAGACCGAGATCCGGTACGCTGCTGAAACTGAACTTTTTCACGGTTCAGTTGGTTTTTGGCACATTTGTCCTGCACGACAGAATTACATAGCATAAGTAATAGAACCACTATGCATCTGTCATTTTCATGTAAGTAATAGTGAATTTACCAAACTGTCCCTGGTGTGTTCATGGTAGTTACAAATAATCTACCCTATTGTGATGTGAGGGCCTAGTAGATGTTTATACACTTACTACTAACAGTCCAACACTAGAATCTTGGTGAGAGAAGTAAAGCTATAATCCACGGTAAATAGCATATACTTTCAAGTTATAACTAGGAGAAATACTTACTATGGCAAGTAATCGAGCTGAAAGCCACCGTAGAGCTCTAGTCTTCCCGTCTCCAGTGCTCCTTGATTCCTTACTCTGCATACATCACAGTGTGCAAGTCTTCAGTTCAGAAGAGTCTACAATGCATATTCAATCCTACAAACGTGATCCTATGTATCCTTAATTTAACAAACATTGATATTGAGTCTTAATGCTCCCGAAGATATGCATCAGTTTACTATCCTCACCTCAACGAGCACATAAAGATGAGCCTCTGGTACCAACCTCGGTTGCATATCTTGCAAGCAACCAAAAAAAATTATCATTAGAAAGTAGAAACACCTCAAATCGCACTGATGCGGAAGCTAAATCCAACCTGGCTGGGGCTATTGCGCTGCTCCTCGACCAAGAACGGCTCGACGAGCGACGCGGAGGTAAGCGCGACTCCCACTGAGTGGCCGTGAGCCAAGCAGATGCGATCGAGAAGCAGCGGCGGCTCCGCCAGTGATCCTGGCGGCAGGAGTACGTAGCGCCGACGCAGAAAGCGTGGTTAACCCCGACCTGCAGGAGAAACCAACCAAGCACACGATTCGTCAATCCGATTCAAATTCTCGCAAGAAAAGCCGAGGAATTAGGAGGAGGGGAGGGCAGGCGGCGACGCACTGGTGGAGATGGAAGGCGTGCCGCCGCATCTTGATGGCCTTGGGGTCCTGGAGGAAGAGCGAAGAGCAGAGTGGCGTTCAGTGAGAGAACTCGGGGAATAGCTTACGTGGCCCACCTTCTCATCCTCCATCCAGTGCTTCCCCTTGCCCTCCCCTTCCACCTCCGCACCCTCCATCGCCTTTCTCCTGGCGGCGGTGGCGCTGGCCTTCCATCGCCACCTGATCTGCTAGCCGCTCGGCTGTTGGCGCCGGCGGTGGAACGTGTAACGCACCGCCCAGCTGGCCCGCCGTATGGAGGCCGCCGACACCGCCATCGCGCGGTGGCTGTCCCGCCACGACCCCACCATGTGCTCAACAGCGTGCGCCGCCTCCACGACAAGGCCGACACGCGCATCGGCCGCCTCGAGCGCCACGTCGAGGAGGTCGCTGCCGTGCAGCAGGCGTCGGCTGCCCATCCGCTCCCCGCCATGTCCCTCCCCTTCACGCTCCCGCCTCAGCCGCCGCCGCCCAAGGCCATGGCCATGGGGATCGAAGCGCCACCGAGGAGGAGGACGACGGCGTGGTGGGCGGCGGCGTGAGGGTGGGGAAAGAGAAGGTGAAGGAGATGGTGATGAGCAGCGGCGCCCGCGGCGGCGGGTGGGAGGAGGAGGAGGAAGGGGACGGTGGCGACGGCGGAGTGGATGCTGGTGGCGGCGGCACAGTGGATGGAGTGGATTAAGTTTGGCTAGGGGTTTGGAGAACAAGGTATATGGATAAGAAGCACTCCTATGCGAATTTACCAAACTGTCCCTGCTATGTTCACAATAGTTATGAAATTGTATGGATAAAATGGACATTTGACCTTAAATTTTTTTTGCATGACCGGCGAGTTTGGCGCTAAAACTTTTGGTTCACACCGAAAATTTGTGGCACCTCTGCAGCCCTTTCTTTGTTTTTGGCAAAAAAAAATACAAATAATATGCTGTACTTTTTAATTTCAATTTATGAGAACTTTAAATTTAATTTTAGACTGACTTTTGTGTATCAAATGTAAAAATCATAAACAACAAAATTGTAGAGCTCATCGAGATCTACAACTATTGTATTGGTCCATTTTACAAATAAGTTCATTTGAACATTTCAAATTTTGAATTTTCAAAATTTGATAACTTCGAACAAAAATTGGGGTTAATAAATGATTTCAAAGGGAAAAGTCACCAAAATAAAAGTTGTAGAACTCATCGAGATGCAAAAATTTTATTTTGGTCATTTCTCTATCTGACTCTATTTAAATAATTTGAAATTTGAAATTCAAAGTTTGAGAACTTCAAATAGAATTTTTTATTAGTGAACGACTTCAACTGAAAAAATCATTAACAACAAAATTGTATAATTCATCTAGATCTATAATTTTTATTTTGGTTATTTATTCATCCGACAAAGTGATTTTAACATTGTTCACAATTTTTACATATCTCTGTATGGTTTTATAAACTATAAGAGAGATATGTAAATTTTGTGAACAATGTTAGTATCACTTTGTCGGATGAATAATGACCAAAATAAAAGTTATAGATATTGATGAGTTATACAACTTTGTTGTTATTGATTTTTTCAGTTCAAATCATTTAGTATTTGAAAATGTTGTTTGAAGTTGTCATAATTTGAAATTCAAATTCAAATTATTGAAACAAAGTCATATAGAAAAATGACCAAAGTAAAAGTTATAGATATTGATAAGTTATACAACTTTGTTGTTGATGACTTTTTTATTTCAAATCATTTAGTATTTGAAAATGTTGTTTGAAGTTGTCATAATTTGAAATTCAAATTCAAATTATTGAAACAAAGTCATATTGAAAAATGACCAAAATAAAAGTTGTAGATATTGATAAGATATACAACTTTGTTGTTGACAATATTTTCATTTGAAATCATTTACTACCCGGAAAGTTATTTGATTTGAGAGGAGGGAGCTAAAATGGACTTGTCATCGAGGGAGGAGTAAAAGGGCTGGGCCGGCGGCCCAAAGAGGGAGGAGGAGGGGGAGAGAGAGGCCGCGGGCTGATGGAGGGAGAGAGTAATACTTGGGCCGAAAAAGGCCCAAGGACGGAGAGGAATTTTAATTTGTTTTTTATTAATTTTAATAGGTTAAATGAATTTTGTGGTATTAAAATTAGTTATTGAGCTCCGAAAATTCACGGAAAATTTCAAAGAATAATTTAGACCAACTTATAGCCATTTTAGTTTGTTTTTTTAAGTTTTTTCATTCAATCATAAAATGAAACGCCATAATTCTGATTTTTTTTATTCATAAAATGAGACTAGAGATGACTTCAATCCTTAAAATGAGAGAGTATAATTGATGTAGACAACAAGAGTCCACCTAGGAAAAATGATTTATGGTCTAGTGGCAATGTAGTATAACAAGATTTTTTTTTGTTTTTTAAAAAATATAATAGTTATATGTTTTATGACGATCCATTATTGTCATCGTGCTATCGTCACAGAGCCCATGCAGAGTATACTGTGACGATGATTATGACAGATACACGGTTTGGTCATAAACAACTGTCATCCTGTGAACAGTCGTCATAAACAATCTCTATTTATGACATATATGTGTTCTGTCATCAGGTAATCGTCATAGAAGCCCAGATTTGTTGTAGTGTATACATATATATATGCATACAAAGTTTATATATGTACAATTACGATCTTTTGTAATCGCTCTCTTTTGATCCATCATAGATGTTAGAGATGTAAGGATATGTGGTAGTGATACTTGCACCAATAATCTAGGTGGAAGCACACATTCTTCGTGCGTCTGTCATAAACATCGCACTCGCACAGAATAAATCCAATCTAACCAAGGCTACTTGCGTCTTGCGTCATGTGTATCCAACCTAGGCTACTTGTATCATGTCAGAAACATCACACTCGTACCTCCAGTTCGATATATACGTAAAGATTTTTTTCTGAAGACTGTGACACAAGATTGTGGCGTACGTGGTTCTTCGTGCAAGGGTGAGACGAGGATCTAAATCTCGGCTCTTGCCGATCAACCGGTTAGTGTTCAGGTGCCTTCACATCGTCAACCTGTGTATTGATTTATCTGCTAGAAACTTTTAAGTCTAAAATTATTAACTGAAATTATATGAACCTGATGTTTTGGTAAGAAAATCATTAAAAATAATTCATGTTTATGACTATATATATATATATCATATATTTCCTTTGATTGTTTGTATAGGATACTAACTAATAAAAATAATACAAGCTGGTATTTTCAGAGCGAACATGTCGCCTAACTTGGTTGTCCATTACTTGTTCAAATATGAGTGGCAGTATCGATCGTATTACTGATCCTTGTAACTCATTAACGGTAACTCAGGTTGCTACTTAATGAGGAAAAGGCCATGTATTACATCGTTATAGAATGTCTGTACTAGGCCCATATTGATCTAAGTACGTTGTAACGGGAAGAAAAAACAAGAATGTGGAGAGACCCTTATTCGAACAAAAAAGAAGAATGTGGATATATACAAGAGAGTGGTCATATACAGCCGAGTGAGACGGCGACAGCACGCTAGATATCGATCCTAGCCAAGGAGAGCGAGAAGGGGAGAGTAATGCGACGAAGGAAACATGCGGAATAATAGTCCTAAATTATATCACTAAATTATATCACGGTTAGTCAGGAAATGATCATAGAGGAAACATAACATTGAATTTGTCTTGAACTTTTCATTGATCAGCAAATAATTTCAAGTCATAATAAAATTTTCTAACTGAACTTTCCATTGGTTTCATTTAGTAAAAATTAAATTTAAATCTGGAAGAAACATTTTATCATTTTCCCTGCAATTATAAATCGTCAGGACAGATGGAAGTAGCTCATTCTGTAAATAGAAAAAACATTCAATCGGATCCACAAAACTAATCTATCTATTTATCTATCTATGTATACCTATACTAATTGAACACTTTCTAGAAATTCCCACATTAGCCAAAAAAGATCTAGCCATTGACTAATAAATGATATTATCGTCACCATAGATTGTAAAATCCATTCCTGTTTTACTTTGTGAGCCACGTGTAAACCAATCTTACTAACACCACCTCACAAAGGGACTTTTTTTTTTTAGAACTTTTACGGTACATTATACTGCCAGTATATACTAGCAGTATATGTAAGGGCATGCTAGGAATTTGGCCAAAAATTAGGAAGGGTTTTTTTAGTAATTTTATGGTTCAGAGTTAATCCAATCCTATTAATTAGTACTCGTGCGCCTGCGCGATTCCATGGCAACGGCGCCAGCGTGATTCGACAGAGAACAAGCGCGCAACGGCGATTCCCGTTCAGCACTTCAGCTGCTACCGCGTCCCTTGTATCTTGCCTGTGTTCACGAGAGACTAGGCGCGTGTGGCGGTATCAAATACTACATAGTACAGTAGATAGTTAGCTTTGTCAGTGTTAATGTTTGATCTCCACCTGATGGTCATGTACTGGCACTGACTTGTGTCATCAAGCTGTGTGACGACTGACGTCTAGTCCATGCTTAAGCATGCGCTGATTATGTACTAATCTATTGCTGCATGTACCTTTGCCATCTTCAGATTAAATTGTTCAGAATAAAATGGCAGAGAACGATAGTACTTTGGTTTGGCCATGTAGCCTAATTAGGCCGCGGAGTGCTGGAGAACGACTGGCTAGTTGCCTTTGCGTAAGTGCGAGCGATTGCGGCGGCACGGCGCTAGCTGGGCATGTGATTGCGCGGGCGTAGCAGTAGCCTGACGAGCGGGACGACTACGACGGCGATGCGGATAATCCGGGGTGCGAGCACGAGCCGCGAGAGGCAGATCGATCCATAGATCGTCGGGCGCTAGGCAGGAGACTGCTAATCTAGTATTTGTCTATTGCAATATCTCTAGTGTTCATGGTGGCTGGCGGCAACGGCGCGGCGTGGCATGCGCCGACGACGGCGGTCGCCCATCGTGAAGACGAAGGAATCTTGGAAGGGGAACGAACAGGGACATTTTTTTGGCTGAGCTAGAGCAGAGGAAACGTTAGAACAAATAAAGACAAATTTACCCTTTCAAATTTTATAATGCAATTTAATTAAGTGAAAGATCAAATCAATCTATACCATTAGATTAATTATACTAGCAGTATATACTACCAATATATTATACCGTAAAAATGCTCTTTTTTTAAGAACTACAAAGGAACTGATGATAAAAGAGTGGATACGCGAGGCGCAAGATTATTTCTATTGCCATCGAGCGTTAGGAATGTGATTAGATATGTTTAATTCACAATACAAGAAGATAAGAAAATTAGCGAAGCATGCAACACCTTGGGCATCGATAGGCCGGGAGGCATGGAAAAGGAATCAGAGCCATGGAAAAGCAGCGATCAGCAATGGTGTTCAGAATGGCGTCATCGCGACGCAGCATATATGCGCCGATGCATGCTCACATCAAGTCGCGCTCGACGCCGATGTCGCCGAGTTGGCTCGGCTTCCGCCGCTGCCATGTCCGCACCTGCCGAAGCTGTGGCGTCTCGGTGCAAGCCTCGGGCACCTCTGCTTCATACGCCAGCGCCGACTGCACGACATATGTCCATGTAGGCTGCCGCTGCAGGCAGATGCATTCTCCATCGTGAGTAATTTCTCTGTATCACCGTTGAGGCAGATGGTATTAATAATATCAATCATTAGTTGTAAGATTGATGTTAACTGATATTATTAGATTTTGATCCTTGATGTCAATTTTCACAAAAAACAATAGGTTTTGTCTCATCATATATCACAAATTAATTAATTTGTGCATGCTTCATCGATCTAAATTGAGTTGATCAATTTTATGTTTAGAAAGTACTTAATTCCTCTAACAAATATAATTTAGCAATCTAATTTGAACACTTTTCGTTTATCAAAGTTGATGTTTAAACATGGCGAAAAGTTATTATTTATAATCCAAAAATAATATGAGAGTTTATGTCAAATAAACCATGTCATCGAAAAAAATATCATACTCAATTTTTCTAAAATTCACTAATTACTAAATACATAATTAATACAAATTGATAAAAAAAGTTATAACCAACTTGGACTCTCCATTAAGTATTTTATTAATTAGGAAATAGTAGCTTCGGAGAAAAACTAGAATTAGTAATTAATTCATAAGTTATTAGTCATACAAACTCTTTTTTTAATTCGAGCCATTGTAATTTTACTCTTTATAATGTATCGGTAAGTAGCCCGTGTAACGCACGGGTTGATAGTCAGTAAATACAATTCAGCGCACAAAGTAGCGAGCGGTGTATGCATGGCCCACTTACGCACTTGGGCCCATTCGAGTGGCCCAGTTAGATGCCCCCAGCTTCTGTCCTTTTCTGCCACTACGACAAAACCATTCTTATACTCTCCCTTTATTTTTCACAAATGCACTAAAAGAAAAACTATATGTAAAAGGTTTTCGGTTATTGGTAAAGACAAAGGATTTAAATCTTTGGCTAAGAAATTCCGTTTTTGCCGCTATATAATCTACGACGCTAATAGCTAGGCTTAGCGGGAGATAGCTGCTAATTCGGCCTTCTGTTAGAGGTAGCAAAGCTTTGGTTCTGGGCTGTAATTAGCTACGGGCCAAGGCCCATCTACTTCTCCGGTAAGGCTTCCCCGTACGGACTCCCGCCCGCGCCCACGCTTTTCCCCCACGCGTTTGAGCGCAAGCCGTCCCGGGGGGACCCACCGGCCAGGCGGAGCGAGAGACCGATGCCCGTGCTCCCAATCGACCCACGCCCTTTGCTCGCGCATGCACTATTTTCTGCCCTCGAGAGCAATACACTTTGTTTGTTGCCTGTGATCAAAGTAGTCTTTTTTTTCCTCAAAAAAGGAAGGTGAAAAATCCAGGCGCTGCTATGGGAAAGTTAAATTGGAAGAAATGAGCGGTAAGTTCGATTTTTTTTTTAAGTTAGATTTGTAGTTTCACTCCATTTGCATGCTTTGTTAAATTCGCACCTATCGTCAATTTCAAATGTTTAAAATAATTGAGAAGGTGTAGCTTCATGGGAGACAAGAGACACATTGAATCGCATATCAATCATATAAATGCTAAAATAATTTTGATGATATAGCTTCATCAGAGGAAAACATACAATTTGCCTCATTGATCAATCATCAATAGCTAGAAGTAATTAGTGTGATATGGATTCACAGGAGTGGAAAGAAATATTATTACTTAGTGGGAGGCAACTTAACTATATAATGTTTTGAAATAATCAGACAATATACATTTTTAACCATATATCCCTCCAAAAGTTAAAAAAATAGAATATTTAACCATACAGTCTACATAGGAACTACATGGGAATGGGATTGATAAAGAGACTCCTAACAATCTCTTGTAGATGTGTGGAGAATGTGTACGCATCATTTCTCTTGTCATAAAAGAACATTATGGAAATAGCCATGTTCAGAACTCTTTGCACTACCGGGAGCAGCTGGTGGTGTTCATAGCGGGCGTGGTTCATGGTTCTCCATTCATCTTCTATCAGTGAATCGAGCTTGGCAAAGGCAACCTCACTTATTACCTTGTGCTCATTCATGTAGCACTCAACAGTGCTCACCATATCGCCTTTGTTCTTCCCACACTGTATGAATGTCAAAGATAAATTGCAATATCTCATCCTCCACTCTAGTTTAGCAGTTGTAAAAGATATAAAGAGTTGTATCATCTCTTTTTGAAGGAATCATGTACAATTGTGTATAGTTAAATGTTGATAACAATGTTTTTCTTGTACTAGTGTGATTTTTTTATGATTTCTCTATATGATGAGTTGGACAAATATTGTGATCACTCAGGAACAATATCATTGTGGGCATTGAAAATGTTACATTTAATAAGAAAAAGATTAGTTAATTAGATTGTACCTTAAAAGAGGCAATGTCATTCATGAAACGCAATATCTTTTGATGTCACGGTACTACTGCTTGCTGCCCACTGGAATGCTTCATTTGATATTGCGTCACCCCGGCCAACCGTCGTAGACACACATAACAATTGCACCGTCGAAGTCTTTGTAGACAAAGCCACCTGCTCTTCAAAGCTTGGCTTGTAATTATTATGTGACCATTCAGCTTCCTGGAGAAAATAATGGGACAGCTTTTGGAACTGCGCCCAAGCAAAGGGAAATTAATTACCACAAAATTAGCAATACATGGCAATATTGTTGTTCTGATGGGCCACTCACAAACGCTTGCACATCCTAACACACTCTCGAAGATGCTAAGACCAGCGGCAACTCTCTAGCCTCACAAAATCATATTGAAAGTGCCACTACTAGAAATCCCAACATTAACGACCAGCAGAAAATTGTAATCCTCGTTATCCTCTGAATACGAGTTGTGAGGAGCTGATTTTCTAATCCGACGACCACTAAATAGCTCGTCGTTAAAATTTGCTGCTACACGGTCTTTAAAATTGACGTGAAGGAGGCCCATGACTCCACAAAACCACCACCATCCATCCCAAGCACCAGCAGCCCAACCCACTACACAAGCCGCCGAGTGTTTAGGGAGACCTCCTCCAATCCGTGACAGTAGCCGCCGCCTGCCCCAATTGCGTCACTGGCTGCCTACCTCCTGCCGCACCTGCACTGCCGGCCGTCGCCTCTAGTTCCACTTGCGCCATCTAGCCGCCACCACCGCGCAAGTAAGCACAAGTGAGGCTGGGCGCTGCAGGGGTGCACCTCGCCGTCGAGGGGATCAGAGGCCGGCTGGATCTTTTGATCTGCCCATGTCGACCCGATGACCCCAACATCATCTCCACGTCACCACCTATTCTCGTCGCTAGTCGCCGCCCTAATTGGTATGCTTGAAAATCCCTACTGATCTGCCCTGATTGATGATTGATCAACATCCCGAACCCTGTATCCAAAATTAGTAACTTAATTTGTGCTCAAGCGTGGCGAATTGTGATGGCAGGGAGGTGTTGCACGGCAAAAACTGACGCACAGGGCTTGTCAGCAGGTGGGAGCATGGTCTTGAGTTAGTTCTTTTATACTGCAAATTATTGTTTTTTGGAGGATAGTGTAGATATATACTGATTGCTTTATTTTATCTACAGTTACTAGATTATTGTCTGGTAGCATCGTAATTTTTTCGGAGACATCTTGCTGTACTAAAGGATTTCAAGAGAATGTTTTTTTATGAGAACTCGAGATAATTGAATAGCAATGGAGAGGCAGCTTGATCTGGCATGAACTGACGGGTGCAGTACTGCACAAGACAGTAACCTCTTTTTTATGTCTTTCTCCATTCAGCAAAATTCATGTTACATAACCGATTGAATGATCTTGGACACAAATAATGGGAGCATCATTTTGTTCTCAGATTATTCTATTGGTTATATATTTTGACATTTTCAGTTCAAATCTATTTTAGTAGGAACCAAGATGAATACACTCCATTGGCCTGACTAAATTATAGTCAGGTAGTATTCCAAGTTTTCATTAGTTCCTACAAGATCGGTCATTGATCGGCTTGATTTTTTGCCCGCAAGGCCACAACAAGTTGGATGCAACACAAGAGCTATTTCCATATCTGTAAAGCTATTGCTGACACACTATCTAAATTGGTACGAGCTACTGTACATTGTGGGTTAATTACTCCTTTTATTTATTTGTTAATTTTCTTCTGGTTAATTACTCCTTTTATATCATTGCAAAATATAAATGTAGTAAAGCTCTCTAAATTTACAGGAATCATATGAAACTAGATGGTGACAAAGCATTCCTCATTCCTTAAACAAAATTTCTGGTAAGTTCAGTTTCTTTTCAGAATAAGATATTCATTTATATTGCTACTACAAAACATAAGCAATTATTTGAACATCACCTTTTAGGTTTAAATTTTACCAGTCTTCGTTTATGCAAATTATTCTATTGCACTTTATTTTCTCCATGGTCATGAAATTATTCTATGAATAATATCAAATGTGCACACAACATGTCTGCAAATATTGGCTCTTCTCAACATTATATCAATTTTTTTACACTGAATGGAAGTGATGTGTCATTAGAAAGACATCATAAGAGATAAACTCATGTGCCTCAATGAATTTTATGTATGAAGTGCCATAGCTTGTTAAATAGCTAATATCATTTTTGTAAGTTGTATAGGATCAATGGTGAGACAGATGAGACTGGTGCATCTGAAGACAATACCTGCGAATGTTGATGGGATCATCATCGTATAACAAAGGAATTTGTCCACTGCACCTCCAAGCACATACTTATAGATCGAGTGTTTAATTTTGATAGACATCAAGATGTTGGTTCTGTTTGAATGACTTAATTATTTAGCTGGATGCGGTGAACAAATTTTTATTATGTATTGCAATGAATAAATGTGGTTGATTGTCTACGATTGGTCAGAACATAATGTAAATGTTATATCCATCTGGTGATAAACATGGATGTTAATTCCAAGAGCCGGTGCAGATTGCAATTATGTTTCTCTACTATCAACAATAGTGTACCGTGTTGTGTACCATGTGGTGATTAAAAATTGGATGTTAACGGAGGTGGTTAAAAATTAACAATGGCGCAATACTACCGTCGTTAAATAACTAACAATGACACAATATCATGGTCGTTAATTAGAATTAACGATGGCAAAAAAACACGGTCATTAATAAGATAACGATGGCAAAAAAGCACCATCGTTAATGAAATAACGACGGGTAAAAATCGTTTGGTCGTTAAAACTATTAACGACGGAGCCTTTAACGACCACTGACGACCACAAACTTGGTGGTCGTTAGTGACCTTTAACGACCACATTTGGACTTTTAACGACCAAATCTCCCATCGTTAAAAGTCGTTTCCCTAGTAGTGTGCACTCGCTTATCCATAATATTTGTTTGCATAAGGACCTCTAGTTGGTGAAGTCATACACACACAACTTCACCATCACACCACCAATAGATCCCACCTAGAATTCGGGATGTCAACTAATGTTGATCATTATTTAAAAAAAAGGCTAATATGAAAAATATACCATTATATTGTTTGCTATGAAACTCATAGTGTGATGTTTATCATCATATACTTATTAAGTTATGAAAAATAATAGTCAAATTTGAAGATCAAAGTTGGCTGAAAGTCAAAGAAACAAATAAGAAAGCAATCCCAATATAGACAGATCAAAAATATATATCACTGTTGTACCTCTTTCTTAGCATAAGCAACCCGGTACTTGTCGTTGATTGTCACCTGATCCTCAAACTCTTTGAAGTTATTCAACAATTCATTGTAGAACTTTTTTAGGTACTCAGGCAGGAGAAATACTGCACTCTCATCCCATCTGCAAGGCACGCAAATTGTTAATTTCAATCAAAATTAGTCGGGCAAGCATATATAAATTAGTTTAACAAATACTAAGACAAAGACAAAACCTTTGTATGGCTTCATTTAGCTTCCGACATTCTTGGATGGTGGCATGGGAATCATATGTGTCATCCATATAACCATCCATACAATTATCTTGGTAAAAATTATCCGTGTGAGTGCTAATCCTTCCTTGTAGAACAACATTTGGGACCATGTGTAGCTCTCCACCAAACGATCCCTAAGATAACTTAGCCCCACATATCCATTAAGGTCTTTCCACCACCTAAAATAAAAGCACTTATTAGGTACAAGACTAGATAGTATGTTTAAGATTATTACTAGCATTGCACATACCAATTCTGGTAGGATCAATATGGACAATACACCTTTGTCAGACATGTATGTTCAAAACATCGTTTACATATAAATTATATGTATAGTGTATTAAGCTTTAATAAGATTGAGATGAATACATACTACTCCAATACTTATTTAGTACTTGGTGGGTATATATCAAAGAGATTCCATACTCAGAAATAGCTTTGAGCTCCTTCAAGTGGACCCCTTGCAAAATATTAAAATCCACCTTTGCAAGATCCAAAAGAAATGAAATATGCCCTTCCTCTTGTCCATACTCCGAAAGATAATGCAATGTCTCCACTCTTTTGTATGTCCTCGGTAGTGGTAAGTGAAGGGCACGCTTGACTTGGTCAGCTAAAGGGTGTTTGAGGTTACCACACTGCATCATTGATTTTAGATGGTGCCTAGAAAAAGAGATGGCCTCTTCGAGTTCTGGTTCATCATGAACGAGGAGGTAAGCTGCATTATATAAACTTAATAAACCGCTTGGTTCATCAGCTATTTCATTGATGAACCTCCCATCATCACCCTTGAATATGTTGAATGTAGCTGCAAAACAAAATATGTAATTTGAGACTAATTGATTCATTTTAGACTTGTCTGTGCATCTAGGTGACTAGCATTCTCTTATAACGGACCAGAAATTTCTTTTGATAACCACTTATGATTCTTTAATTTGTTGACAATAGAAAATCCAAACGTATATAGATTTTCCATGTGTCGTCAGTGATGTAGAATAAAAAAAGGGAAAATTGCAAAAACCAACCCGTAAATCACTTGAAGTTTGACATTCCACCTCATAAGTAATTTTGTTGCAAATGCCCACCCACCTACTAAGTTTTGTTGCAAAAACCACCCCAGTAAACACAAGCTTAATCAAATCAATATGTTTTCATAAAGTGTGAGCGATTAATGTGGTTTTTACCAAAATTAAATACTTCCTTCTTGATATTTTTTTGTGAGATTCCACAAATAAAATTGCAGACGATAGCTTAAACATTGTCGCACTGAGTTTCTCTATATAAAAAAAAGTTCAATTAAATATGAAAAATAAGTCTAATGCAAACACTTGGACAATATTGACTTGGCTAGCTTAGCCTGTGATAACCATACATCAGCAATAATAAACTGGTTTGATTAAGTATGTGTGCATTAGGGTAGTTTTTGCAACGAAACTAAGTAGAGGGTGGATATTTGCAACAAAATGAATTATGGGGTGGAATGTCAAACTTCAAGTGATTTATAGGGTGGTTTTTACAATTTTCCCTAAAAAATAAAGTTGTTTCTGAAGCTGTATAGAATTTCCCCGACCTACAATTATTAAATCCAATTCATATTTTGTTACCAAATGGCTAGCTAGTGAGTATGTGAGTTATGTCAATATTACTTCAGTCCACTCTATAGACCAATAGATACCTGGAGATACCCATAGGCCATGCTCCCTGAGCAAGCGAAATCGAAGAGCAACCTCGTAAAGGCTAGAGCTAGTAAATTCACTTGCATGGATGTCACTTAGTGTGGTGCTTATCTCTTCATTAAACAGGTGACCAACTCCTAGACGTTGGATTGAATCCACTAACTTCATCCTTGCAACAACATCACCCGAAGTCCGAAACAGTGTGCAAACCTTCTCTCTAAGATTATCAACCCTCTGCCTCATCCATTCCTCCGATCTCTGCAAGCTTGAATGCAGGCTTTCGATTGTTAGCACCAACCAAATGAAGCAATATTGGATAATCTATCTATCTATCTATCTATCTATCTATACCTCTATACCTATACTAATCGGGCACTTTTTTGGAGCTCTCACGTTAACCAGAAAGATCTGAGCGTCAATTAGATAAGTCGTTTAATCTACACCGTAGATCCTGCAATACTTTAACATCGTGGGCCAATCAATCTTAAACTCAGTGGGCTCCTTGCAACTCTCACGTTAACCAGAAAGATCTGAGCGTCAATTAGATAAGTCGTTTAATCTACACCGTAGATCCTGCAATACTTTAACATCGTGGGCCAATCAATCTTAAACTCAGTGGGCTCCTTGCAAATCCTATCTATCCAGTTATCGATGGAAGGACAGAACCCATCTAATTTATCTCCAAGTTCCATCGTGAGAAATCAGATTGGAATCGAGAAGAACGTGAGCGTGGGCGACGAGATATGCATAGGCTGCAGTCGACCTTGATCCCAGACTGTGGTCCCGATCAGCGACAATTTGCCTCAATCACGAGGAGAAGTTAAAAGTTTCCAGTGAATCAGTGATCGCTCCAGAGGTATCGTTCATCCCTGTTAAGTCTCTGGTTTGACGTACTGTTTTTACTCCATAAAGATTGAATAAATTTTAACCTGAAACGAAATTTAACCAAATGAATTTTGGGGGAAAAAAGTTTGCTACAAAATAAAAAAATTACTTGCACATCCGTCACTGCATCTGCTACAGATCTATTGCTGCATCTACAATATACATATATATGTATTCCTTTGAATTTGAATGTGTTTTTTTTATTCCATTAAACTTGCAAGTTCTAAGTTGTCAATTCTGATTTTGACAAGTTGTTTAATGACAATAGAAGCAGATAAAAATATATTGATCTATAATTCTCTGAATGCAATCAACTATATTTAATTTTCCATATGCCCGGTATATCCCGTATGCAATGCATATGTACATTGCAGCTTACTGTTCAGTGTTCATGTTCATTCGTTTGGGTTAGTCCTTATATCAATTTTTCCTAACAAGTATTTCAGTTAATATATAGAGCTTCATTTACAAGTATAATTTAGCAGCCTAATTTGGAGATACATTTTCTTTTATGAAAACCGAAGGGTAACTACAATATATTGCATACACTTGCATTGTAGTTAATTACACGCTAAATTTCAAAACATAAACTATAATTACATTATAAGTTTCAATATTTACCTTTTGTTTTTTAGTACACAGTTTATAAGAATTAGCAGTAAAATTACTTTAATTATTATCTACTTGGAAGAGGAAATGAGAGAGAGAGAGAAGCATACTTACTAGAGTATCATATAGGATACATGACGTGACTGAAACTAAGTGAAAATTTTGACCCCCATAATTTTAGCAATCCTGACTCTTTGGGATAAATATTCTTCTCGATAATAAATCATGCGACGTAAAGAGAACGAAATTCAGAATTAATCATACACACGGTTTATCCATTTGAACTAGCTAGAAACCTACTAAGCGAATAATCATGCACGTAAACAAATATTTATCATGTACTACGTAGGTTCATATGAGAATTACTTGCAGCAAGAGTAAACAATCTAGGCTTGATCTGATAGACGTGACCAAATTCACGTTAAATAGCATGTTTCGTGGCAAAATCGCAAAATCACAACATTAGGTTTTATTTAGGGTTTGTGAAAAAATAAAACATGCAATTGCCAATATCGTGGACTCCTTAATTTGTACTTAACCGGTACAAATAGACAAGAGACCATAGATCACTAATTATTATTATGAGTTTTGGGAATGATAAAACAAAAAAGCTAATTACATATATCTTATATCTTCTAGGGTCTATACTGAGTATAACTATTTTTTAAAAAATTTCAAAATTATTAAATTACAGGGTGTACTTAAATTTAAACTCGACCACAGACACAACTAAATACTTAATTAATTCCAGAATTCCACAATATCAAATAAAAAAGTTGGATGTATCACAAATTTAGCATTTGTTTGATTCGAAATTAATAATTAACAAGTAGTATTCATTCCGTACCAAAATATAACAACTTCTAGCCTTTAGAATTTGTCCCAAAATATAACAATTTACCACCAACATTCTCTTCTTAACGAATCACAATCCTCCACCATTCAATTTTTCCAGTTATCTCCACTTCTCCTTCAGCCACACCACTCCCCTATTTAATTGTACCAACTTTCTTAATAACCGTTGTCTAACTCTAAAAATGCTTATATTCTGGGACGAAGTGAGTAGGTAACTATTATTTCAATCTAACATGCTACAATTCAAATATGGCCAACGTAGTGAACGTATGGTTAAAATTTTGATCTTTATACTACCAATACCAATAACCCGTGCGAGGCACGGGTTGACGGCTAGTAATGATAATTTGTCAAAACGCAAAGCAAAGCATATTTCGGGTGGTCCTACATCCAAACCAATCCATTTTAAACTAAAATCTCAACTCACACATTTGGATGGGTCATGATTTCAACCTGTCCAAACAAGGCCTTACCAAGGTTTCTAACCGATCGACTTCCTTAATAATAATAGCAATATAACAATTATGCGTATACATGCCTGAAGTGGTTGTGGTGTGTAGTTGATGAAGAAATCCCCCCAGACTGAGGGCTTATGATTAGAAACACCAGATTGAGGGCTCAAGCATGGTGCAAGGCTAGTGGTAGATCTGCTGCCCGTGCTGGAAAACATTTGCACGTGTACTGTGTACTTGGGCTCGATAGAATGTTTCAAGCTCAGACCTCAGATGCTAATGAGCACCGTACCCAGCCCTTTATATAGGAGTAGCACTCCCCTACCAAATACTACTTGTCAAGTGGGGGTTAGTCATATTTAAATTCTGATATGACCATTAGTTTGACTATGAATTTATAAATATCTAAAGAAGTAAGCATTTTTTAAAAAATACTTAAATATTTAAAAGTTTTTAATGTGAATTAAGAAAGCAGGTAGAATTGAATGGTAAATTTATGATCGGTTAAGAAAAAAAATTAGGGAGAACAATTAAACGAGAGATGGTTATGGTTGGTTAAGATAAAAGGTTGGACGAAAAAATAGCTAGATTTTAATATAAATTTGAACTCTACAAATAGCTATATTTTAGGACAGATGAAGTATATTACTATATAATTAAACATTATCGTACAATTTCTGTTCAGCCAAGTAAATAAGACATCAAAATTAAGTTAACACTAATAAATGATGACCCAGAAATACTGCTTTAGTTATATTTGTTGACTTTTGAACATTACATTGGGACATTATATCTTCGTATTATAAAACTATATGTACCTTCATTTATTTTATTATGCTTTGTTTATCATTAGCCTATATTTTTAGATATTACACTAAATGAACGATCAAATCTTACATCCAAAAGTCAACTGTGTCATACACTATCTCTACAACTTTAGAAATCCAGTCATCCTCCTTCCTTCCCTACCACGCGCAGCGCCCGTAAAAATCAAACCGGCCCGCACCTCCCACTCCATATTTCTTCTGATCCCGTCGCCATTGCACGGTACAGTAATATAAAAAAAAAGATAACGGATAAAGAAAAAGAGGAAGTAGAAACGGAAGGAGTACTACTATATATATCTTTCAAAAACGCTGTATATATATTGCATTTGGTTCAAATCCCTGAAGTCAAATGGTCAGTCACGTGCATCCAGTGGGGAGACTATCGCCAGTGAGGCGGCTGCTATGCCTTCCTCTGTTTAGTTCCAGACATCGACGGGAATGACGAAAAGGGTGAAAAGTCATCTGCCTCGGAGCGGATCTCAGCCGTTGGATCTAAAACGGATGCGTCCGATTTACCGCTTTGCCTTTTGGAATGGTTCCAGGAAGATGGAACAGAATCTATCTCACAACAGTAATAATAATCTGCATGGGCTCCAAGGTCAAACAAATAATGGCATGTAAAATAGTTGTCAATGGTGGTCTCTTAGCGTTGCTAATTAGGAATACTTATTGACATGGAAGAAAGAGAAAAAAGAGAGACAAAACATCGTTGTTATGCATGACAACGGCTTAACAACGACTTTTAATCACTATAATATGGAAATATGGTTGCATGAGGGTAAAAGAATGGAAAGAGTATTAACAAAAGAAATATTTTTGAGTTAATGATTAGAGCCAATATCGTCTCAACTATTGTACAGACACGATCTCTAAATAATCTTATATTATTTAAGAGAACATACTCGTTTTTACCATTAAACATGCCCTAATAATCTGAATAAGCTCAGTTGATCAAATCAGTACACAGAAAGTCAAATTAGTTCGATATGCATGAAAGGTTTCGGATGATGGCCGCCGTCAGTGCAGTTTCTAGGCCCCGTTCTAAAGTTTGCTTGGATTTTTGGAAAAGGACGAACGTTGAATGAGAAATATAATTAGCATATATAATTAATCAAGTACTAATTATTAAAAACGTAAAAAATATATTTATTTAACTTTTAAAGCAACTTATGCATATAAAATTTTTCACATTAAACATATTGTTTAGCGAATTGGAAAGCGTGCTAACAAATTAAAAACGATAAAGTGGGTAAACCAAAACAAAGTTTAGAATAGGGCCTTAAGTTTAAATTTGAAATACATGAACGACTGTATATTGTATATTTTCTTGTTCAACATTCGTTCATGTAATGGGTGTATAAATTTATGTTGTATTTTTTTATGCAACAGACACAAGTAAATTTCACAAAAAAGAATCCCAGACACTGTGGCATGTGCGACACAAAATCTCGTTTTGTGAATTTATTATTTATTGAACTCCATATTTTTGGGCAAAAGGTTTCATAAAATCCAGGTCATTAACTATGCCATCTATATTTTGTTTGATATAATTGTGCAGGATGCTATTTCATAAATTTAATCTATGTTATTTTAAGAGCCTATAAATCGCTGGCTCCTGCCGGACACCAACTTGTTTGAACAGCTCATGACACTAACATATATGGAAAAATATGTAGTGCATACCACATATAATACCACATATATGGTGAAAACATAACATAATAGCCGCCGTTGGATATAAAACTGAAAGTCTAATATTTGTTCACGTCACGTCGAGTAAAAAATTTTACTCCAGATTCAACCATGAGTAACGTGTATAAATCTCAAGCGTGTAGTTTTAATCAACGGTATACCCAGATGATTTTAGAATGAGGAAAAAGAGCATGTGGAGAGTTAGAATACTTATATATATAGCATATCAGTTGGTATAACTATATGACTATAGGAAACATAACGGTTCACTAAAACGATAGTAACCTATGTTTTCTCCAGTTGCACGGAAGATACTAATGGATGTACACACAGTACACACTACAAACACAGCGACGAATAAATCCCTTTAACCCGTACTCCCTCCATAGTCCAAACAAAGGAACAACTTCTTATAACTACTATTAAGAGATAGCGCACCGTGTCTCTAGTATTCCGAGCACCAAATATGTATTTTCAAAGTTTATATTTTCAAAAAAAAATTGTTATGGTTGTTTGCTTGAAATTTAAATTTTGGTGTTTAAATTGGTCTTAAGTGCTTTCAACCTACATAAACAGCGAGAAAGAAAATAAAAAGAAATGTTGAGACATATGTTGTAAATACATGCAAATGACTTATACAGAGAAATAAAAAAATAGCAATAGTGATAGGGGAGTAAAGCGAACCGTTTTGATAGTTTAGAAGGTTAAGTGTTCTGGTGAAATACTTTAGATAGTAAAATACACTTATTTCTCTTAAAATTGATGAAATTACCAGGTACAACTCATGGTCAACATATGTCACCTACCACTAATTAGCCGTCGATGCGAAAACCTATACAAAGTCTATAACTTAAACCCAACTTAGCACTGTTATGTTATGTCATCAGAAGAAATGATGAACATTGTGGCTCCCAACAAAACAAAAATCTGAAACACTTTATTTTTAAAAAAAAATAGCAACACCAATTTTATCATGAGTTAATAACTTAATTGTAATTTTAGAAAAACAAAGGAAGAACTAATAGCATGGATGGAAAAAGGGAGAAAATTTGATGATTTTCTCAACAATATGATATGTTATGTTAAACTGGAACTCAAAAAATTTCATTCAACTATAATTTTTGCATGAGTTTCAAGGAAATTAAATTGATTTATATAATTTTTTATGAACAATGTGATAATTTATTACATAAAAATAATATATACGAGCTATAAATCATGTGTGCCAACCGGCACACTGATTTTCTAGTTTACATCTGGTGTTGGCCTAGTTCAGTTAACTAAAATTTACACGGTCACCTAATTCAGTTAAAATATGTTATCAGCATGCCATGCTAATTTCTTCTTCAGTTTATAAAGGTAGTGCAATGTATTCAGACATTCGGTTAATAATTAAAAGAGTAAAGTACACGGCCGGTCCTTAAAGTAGGATCGAGGTGTCACTTAGGTACATGATCTAGGAAAATCGTCATTCGGGTCCACGATCTTGTTTAAGTGAATCATTTAGGTCCAAAGCGCCTCTGACCGGGTTGACTTGGCTCCCCCATTTCCGATCCAACCATTCTCCCCCAAATCCTTATCCTTTGTGATTTCTAGGGTTAGCGATTGCAGCGGCGACTGGGGTGGCGGTGGAGACGTGGCAGCGGCCGCGAGGACGACAACAACGACGAGGAGGGAGGCATGTACGGCGGCAACGACACGGGAGAACAAGCGCTCGTCGTCCTCGTGGTGTCATCCGTGGCCGCGTAGGCCTCCACCTCCACGGCGGTGTCCGGCTCGGTCCTCGTGGGGCTGGCGGTTAAGAACCTGAAGCTGATGCACGAGGGCGCGCAGGACCTCAACCTGGCGTTCCCGCATCACCACGGCCGCGCCCTGCAGTCGCCAGAGTTCATGGTGTTCCCGAGCTTGGAGAGCCGCAGCATGTGCAACCCCGGAGGCAACTGTCGACCCCCGATTTTGTAAATCGGAAATCTTATGTGTTTATCAGTACCAATCCCTGGATTAGTAGTTGGTACACACATACATAGCCGAATCATAACATATCACGAATGAATTCAGGCTAAGAGAGTTAAATGCTTACATTAGGGCCAGGCCGATAACTATCAGAGAACAACAGCGGAAGACAAAATAATACAAGGGCCCGGTTGACATGCCACAAGCAGTCGACTGGGAACGAGACCTAGAATGGAACCACACTCCGATCATCTTGTTAGGTACGCAAGCGTACTAACAAGGGCTTCTCTTCAACACTCTGCTAAAAGATATATATAAAGCAACAATGAGTACAAAAGTACTCAGCAAGCCACCACAAAAAATGCAGTAATGTACAGGATAATACAAGGAGTGGCTATGGTTACTTTGCGTAAAGCTGAGTTTTCAAATATCATTTCACAAACCTAAGACCTAGCATAAACTGTTCAAGTTTTAGTTCCATTGTTCATTAAACAGCGACGGTTCTGTCCACCATCCATTGTGTTCCCAAGGATAGCTTCCCGCCACTGGTCGTCATGGTTTTATGGGGTCTACCCCTTCTCGCCTCTCGAGAAGTTGTTCCACCAGTACAAAATCATCATGCAGCATCCCACCCAATCAGTTTAAGAAATTAGAGTCTAGCCAAGTGTAATACATGTCCCAGTGCTAAATAACCGCGAGCACGACTATTCGAATAGATTTGGTTTACTCACACTGCAGTGGATGTACACTTTACCCGTACTCCGCGACTTGCCCAACACATGAGCCTACGTCCCAACGAATGAGACTTGCCACGGCAAAGCCTTTCAACAACCTCACTTTGGCAGTACCCGCTCCATGAACTTGAGTCCTCATGCACTCTAGGCGTACACGGTTTCTAGCAGTGAGAGGAGTTCTGGCGCTCCCGAGAAGGGAAGACTCACAAATGCATTAAGTTATAGTTAAGTTTAGGTTTACACTTGGCAGTCCTACCGATGGCGACACCACTGTAGGCACCCGCCCCTCGCGGTCCTACCAATGGCTGCCCCACCATAGGCCCTGCCTCACACACATCAAGAAAACCACTATGCAGGGATACTGCCTTCGCTCGGCTATTTACTCCGCTAGGTCTATACCCATACGAGAAGTACGGTTGTATGGGGGTCGTTTCATGCTTAGCTTCATGGCTCGGTCCTTAACTGACCAGGGACGGCACTAGCCTTTTCCAGACACCACCCAAGTCCTCCAGCCGCCCCAGTCGAAAACATTTGTTTAGTTTTAACTTTCTTTCACAAATCATCTCATCAATGTCATGGCAATATGGCGCTCATGTCTCCACATGCCGTATCTCAACTACCTTCCCCAAGGTAGTTGCCCAAGCATAAAGCATTTGATAAATATGAGAATGCATGAATCTAAATTAGCATTACTAAGCATTCGTCATAAGTGACTAGGGACTCATACGTAATTATGGGTACAAGGGAATAATGAGATAAGCAATAATCAAAGGCATGGCATAATAACAAGTAGGATATTCATCACTGCATGCGATTTTATTTGTAAACAAAACAGTTTCACAATTGGGATCAACATGCTCAAGGAATGGGGTGATAACTTGCCTGCTCAGGATAGTTCTTATTCTTGATATAATCTTGATCAACCTTCACCTCCTGGAAGCTGCATACGTTGCCTCACGACTAACCGATATACAAATTCTATAATACGCGATAAAAACCAATATTCAAACAACAATCAAATGTGCACAAGCAAAATATAATTATGGTGTCGAACCTAGGGTTGCTCGTACTATTCCGGCTTGCTAATGGATTCTAATCATGCTAAGGGCCAAGATTTTTAGTCTTTCTATTGTCATGGCGGCTTATTAGGGGCTAATCATCATAGTATAAATGGGATACACATTTCGTTAATCTACTATACATGTTTATCATATACTCCTTAGTTTAATATATGCAATAAGCAAATTAATACTATACCGTGAAGCTATAATGGGATGTACAGTATATGTGATGTAGGTGGATGTGGCGAGTTGGTACTGTTTATTAACTTAAGATTGATTACCAACTTAAAAGATACTACTCCATGGGACATGACATTAAGTAATTAATTTCGTATAGGTGATTTAATCGCACTAGCTCTGTTATTATTTCTCATAAACAAGTTAAAGATTCATCTATGAGTGTTTATATTTTAGTTACCAAATATGAGGCTAAAATTTATGTAAATAATTCTTAAGTCATGGGTTTAATTATACAACCATTAAATAGTGCTAGTGTCTTCCTATACATTCGTTCATTTGAGACATCACTGTACTTATTTTACATGGTTGCTACTGTGACAAAACATGCTAGAAACAAATATTATTACATCTACTCTACTGTATAATACCAATTTTATTTATTAGTATATTTTTAAGTTGACCATAATCTAATCATTTGATATTAATTATTTAATAATTATAAATATATTTTATTGAACAATGAATTATATACCATTGGAAAGATTATGAATTTAGATGAATTTAGGTTCAAGTTTCACTCAAATCGGAGTTAAAATGAGCAAGTTATGCTAGTCTAAAGATTCAAGTTTGAATTAATTCGAGAAATTGTGAAAAGGTACTGTTCTTATCCGATTTATTTTGATCCGAAACCTATCCACAGCTCAGAGTCACTGACGGGTGGGGTTAGGGGTCTTATTATCTTTTCTACCGAATTATTTTTGTTAGAGAAAAATGGGGAGTGGGCCCGGCTTCTCAGTGGCTCGGCTGCTCTCTTTCTCTCTCTCGTTCTTTTCTATCGTCTTCAACCTCCAGCCATCGGGAGGCAGCACCAGGGCACGGCTGGGCGCGACGGGCACGGGGCCGGGGCGGCACGGCGGCGGCCAGGGAAGGCGCGGAGGAACTCCGGAGACCCTCCGGTACCGAATGCGGCGTGCGGCGGCGCCTAGGCAAGTGGCACGACACGGCTGCCATGACCGAGCTCGAGGAGGTTTGGGGCTTGGGTGATTGGGATGGTCTCCGGCCAAATTGATGGGCGCGGGAGCATCTACGGTGTATGGGCGTTCGATTTCTCTAGAAAGATGGGAGGGAGAGCACCCGGGATGGCCTGTCCACGGTGAGCTCGTCGATGGCAAAGCAGCGGCCGGGACGGCACACCGAAGGGCGCTAATCGCCAAAATTGGTGGGGGATTTAGCTTCTACGTGACTAGGAGGAGCTAAAGCAGCGAGGTTTTACCGAGAGACAGCAGGATGACGAAATTCGGTGGCGCGCGGCTCGGTGCGGACGAAACAGGGGCGGCTAGCGGTCGGCGATGCTTGCAGGTGTTCGATCCGTGGTTCCCAACGTCCAGCGGTCCTCGACTCCCTCAATGACGACGGTGGCAGCACAACTCTCCCTCCACTCCCTCCAACCTCCAGCTCTGGCCGGGGAGCCTCGCAATGGTGATCTCTAGCGGTGGTGAGAGAGTGATCGCAAGGTGTTCGATGAAATGCATTCGAGGGAAAAAAAGGCAGAGAGGGATGGGGTTTGTATGGGGGCTTGGCTTGGGGATAAGCCAGGATGGCGTGGAGGATAGGATCGGCAGCTGGTGCACTCAATGGCTGTCTATACGGCCTAGATTAGGGAGGTTGACGCGGCTAAGGTTTCCATACTCTTCTCCATTAAGGTTTCTCAGTGAACCATTGCCTCTATGACGCCTATACTGTGTGTTCTAGCCCTAGCTGGAGAGGAAGGCTCCGTTTTACCCGCTGGTTACAATGGAGGAGGCACCGTGCATCCTTGCATTCGGATAAGGTGGCGGACGTGGCCGTGTCATCGATGCTTTCCACCCGGCTTCGTTCGTCGGTGCTCGAAGGAGCAAATCCGTGAAATTGTCGGCTTGACCGGGGCTGACCACGGGCCCATCTGGCGTGGCGCGGCGTCACAGATGCGACGGCACCATGCGCGCACATGGGGGCGGCGGATTAGTGAGGGCGGGGTTTCGGGTGGAGGCGGGTAGCTAGGGTTTAGGGGTGACGTGGTGAGGTTTCGCGGCCGTTATCCCTCAATCCCAATGCAACTCGCGATAGGACGAGGTGACGCCATCGCTCGTGGCGGCGCAGCCTTCGCGGGAATCCGGCGGCTCGGTCGGGCGGTGGGACCACGCGGGCGTGGCGCGATGCAGTGCGACGCACGGGTTGGGAAGGCGCGTGCGCGGCTCAGTAGCGACCGGGGGGAAGCGACGCTGGGTCAGGAAGAGTTCGGTCTGGGCTAGACCCATATCGAACGGTTGGTGGCCCATGAACAGTAACCGGGTGGAAGAGAGAGAAGGAAAAATAGGAAAAACGATAATAGGGAGGGGCTAAACTGCAAAAGTGAATGGGATTGGAATTTGAATGAAATATAATTCTATACACTTTGGATTCAAAGATTCAAATACTTTATTTGAATATTTATTTATTTATTTCCTATTTATCCTTTTCTCTACCAAATGAATTTGCTTCCTATTAGATCATCAGAAATTATCCAATATACTTGGAGGCTTTGATAGTTCTAAAATTAATTAAAATATTCAATGTGACAATTTATGGTTTGGCAAGCAAGAACAACCATAACATCCAGCATGATGCGAAAGTTTTAAAAACTTCGAAATTTTAGTGATTTTTTATTGTCAGGAATTTTCAGGATGTTACAAACCTTGCAGCGGTGAAACAGCGCCGGTGGCAGGGGCACTGTGGGCACGTGTTCTCGGTGATGGAGTTGCTGAGGAGCATCGGCTGCTGCGTTCCTCTACCTCAGATGGGCCGCTAGGGATGCCGGCGGAGTATGCAGCTGCGGGGTTCCATCTCGACGAGTTCTGCATGCCGCCACCGCCACATCAGCAGCAGTAGCAACAAGCTCAGACCGTGCTTGGTTTCTCCTAGGAAACGCACGGCGCGGGTGCAGGCGGCGGCTCCGGGGTGTTCGGCAGGTGCAGCGATGGGTTGCAAGAGAGCGCGGCGGGCAGGTTGTTGTTCCCCTTCGAGGACCTGAAGCGCCGCATGCTCGGCAACGGCAGCATCAATGGTGGCGGCGGTTCTTGGTAAGGTGGTGCGAGCTGCTTGCCCGCCGCCCCCATGCATGGCTCATGCATGCACGCATGGTGGTCAGCACCTAGCAGCATGTGGAGATAGAGACAAGGGGGAGCCAAGATTGTGTGTGTGTGTGTTGGGGGGGGGGGGGGGGGGGGTGGGGGGGGGGGGGAAGGGGACTAAAATGCAAATATGCTGTCACCGTGGACAGCCACGTAAGCTAGTCAACCCGGTCAGAGGCGCTTTAGATCTAAATGATTCAATTAAACAAGATCGTGGATCCGAATGATGATTTTCCTAGATCATGGACCTAAGTGACACCTCGCTTCTACTTTAAGGACCGGCCGTGTACTTTACTCTAATTAAAAGTACAAACGGACATTCTTCTTGAATCAATCTTCGTTATTTCCCTCAGCATCTGACAGCAAACAACTTCCACTTGTTTATCAGCAGGAGGTACTTAACTAATCTCAACAATTTCAAATGTACGGTGGCTTCACCTGGAGAGTTTGCTCCTGCTTTAAGTTATATTTTTTATGTAAGTTGCTTCTAAAATTGTTCATCTATGTCTTTTGCCGAGAGAAACAGTTCTGCTGTTTAAAGCATTTAGGACATGATTCTTCGATTCCTTGCAGTTGGTGTGGCCTGCAATTCAATGACAAAGAAGTCAAGGAGGCTGCTGATTACAAGTGGTATTTTCTACACCTGATAAAATTGCAGTTTGGAACATATGTCCTTTGTTATTAAACTCTAACTAGTACAAGCATATTCACAATTAAATTTGTTACTATTTGTAGAAGTTGAATTTAAACTTACATTTTTGTGGAGTGATATATTACATCTTAATTTATCTTGTTATTTTTTTTGAATTTTTTCAGAACTATTTAGTTTGCAAGCAATAAACTAAATATAGTGCAATTAAAAGAGTGATATTAAAAGAGTTTTCCGCAATATAGTGCATATATGGAAGTCAGCAGTTGTGCATAACTTCCTTGAATTGACTTGTGGCTACCTCTTGATGATGCAATATATAAAGAAGAGCTCACTTCAATCATGTATTTATGTTCCCTTCTATGTTCATTTTGTCAGGACTGTTCTAATACTACAACAAGTGCTCTCTCCGTGTCTCGGAAGAAAAACGAAGGGCCCCAAGAAGTTCAGAGTCAGTCCATCGGAGCACTTATGCTGTGCGTGCACCAACGAGTATTCACCACGCAGATGAACACTATGTTATGTACGACTCCACAAGATCCAAGGGATTGAATTGAAGTCAGTTTGAAGCTAGTGCTGTCCATGCAGAAGGAGTTATCCTGATTAAAGAGAGGAGAAAATAGGTCTCTAGGTGAATACATTTACTTGTCAGCACGTCATGCTGGTTTTTCTTCTTTAGTTCATAGAATCATATGAAATGCGATCTTTATTATTTCCCTCAGCCTCTGAGTCAACAGGAGGTACTTGACTAATCTCAACAATTTCAGAAGAACTATGGTGTCCTCTGTTGAGAGTTTTCTCCTGCTTTAACCTTCTCTCTTTTTTTTTTATGCAAGTTGCTTTCTAAAGATGTCTGCTTTTTCTCTTTTGCTAAGGAAAGACTGTAAAACCCACCTAAATTCCGTTTTCCCTGCAGTTGGTGTAGCCTGCAAGTCCCTAACAAAGGAGCCAATGTGGCTGTTGGCTACAAGGGACATTTTGTGCACCTTACCTGGGCTGTGTTTAGTTGGATCCAAAGTTTGGATTTTGGTTGAAATTGGAGATGATGTGACTGAAAAGTTGTGTGTGTATAATAGGTTGATGTGATGGAAAAGGACTGAAGTTTGGATCCAAATTTTGGATCTAAACACAGCCCTGGTAAGTTTTACAATTTATAGGCTGTTGGCTCACAAGCTGCATATGAACATTACCTGAATATCAAGCTATGATTACGAACATTTCAACTACTTCCTCCGTTCCACAATGTAAGACTTTCTAGCATTGCCCACATTCATTTAGATGTTATGTGTTTAGATTCATTAACATCTATATGTATGTGAGCAATGTTAGAAAGTCTTACATTGTGAAACGGAGGGAGTACTTATGAACATTTACCAGCATGGACATATATATCAAGCAGACTATGATCTTCTTGAAGGCACAAGCAAAGGTTCCTCAATGCTGAATCCTGGAACTAGAGTCCTCAGGTGGTAGTAGCTAGTAGATGGGCAGGTAACTATGGCATGTTGCTCCAAGGCGAAATGGGCAGGTAACCACTGATAACATTGGACTGATGATAGGAACAAGAGTGACTAGTAGTAAGCTGATCAGGATCAGGGAGATCGTTACTCACTAGTGATTAGTACTGCTATTTTTTTTGGGGGGGGGGGGGGGGAGGGGGGTTTAAAAGTAGTGCCTCTTAGAAAATTATACAAAGGCAAACAAAGTTATGTCAAGGGCCTGCCTAAAGGGACAAGCCCGAAAAAAGGCCCCTAGGCTATATCTCCCAAAATATCGAACTCCTGGAGCCTAATGGCTCCTGCTTTCACTCATGCTGCCACTTCCTCCTTCATCTTGGCTAGTTTCAAGATCGGCGCTTCTGCTTTGTGGTGGAATATTCTTGTATTTCGCTCGCACCAGATTTCCTAGGAAACCAGGATCACGTGCTGATCCATACGAAGTGATTCATGATTTTGTTTTTAGACTCAATTGAATTGGACGTGATGATTGTAGAATGCTCATGATTAGCAATATCAACATGGGGAGCTTCTGAGTACCACATTGGAGATACAAGTGAATACAGATTCAATAATTTAAATGAGGCAGTGAGCCATATATGATAGTGTGTCAACAACCTGACATAGTTTCAGAATTTGAATTCAATATGCATACACGAAATGTATCCCCCATTAAACAATGTATTTGACAGCCAGCATCATAACACTGAAATTCTACAGCATATAGTTTCAGAATTTGAATGTAATAAATGCAGGAAAAAAAGGACACGGCTAGATCATGCGCTAGCGGCATATCGCTAACCAGCGACGCCCTTCTCTTTCAAAAAACAGTTACTAGTACACTCAACAGTACACGCCTTTTTTTTTCTTCCTAGAGAGTTTTCTCCTAAATTACTTATCCAATCTATAATCCGATTACACCATTATGATCGTTACAATTAAATCTTTACAACAAGATCTTACACGATTATATTCTGATAAAAAAATATCTATGTTGTAAATTACTTTTATTATCCTATAATACTATACAAGTGATCCCCACTTAGTGTAGTTATTAGGGATTTTCCTGAGCTGTGGTTAAGCCACATCACTCTATTTTTCAGCCGTTGGATCAAATGTTCACCAACCATTCGATCGCAATCCATCACGCACATCCTTTTGCCTCCCTCCGCCACCGATTTGCTGCCGCCGCCATGTCTCCCCCATCGCGTGCTGCTTCCTCCCACCACTCCCAGCGCGAGCCAGGCGTGGGCCCCCCACCGGACGCTCTCGCTTCCTCTCCCTCATCACGCGCGTGCCAGGCGCGGGCCCTCCGCCGACGCCCTCGCTTCCTCTCCCGGTCTCCCCCATCGCGTGCGCCAGCGCGGGCCCGCTAGCCGGCCACGATCGCGTCTCCTCTCATCCCTAGCGCGATGCAGCCGCGGGCCCAACATCGTCGCCGCGTCGCGCTTCCCCCATCCCGGGCGCACTCTGCCAGCGCCGCTTCTCCTCCCCCCTCCCTCCCCCTGACCGTCAGGGCTGTTTCCCTCGCTTCAACCCAATCTTTTGCTAAATTCGTTTCACCTTCCCCCTTCCATCTCCCTCGCGTGAAACTGATGGCGCATGCCCTGCCTCCTCCACTTCTACAAATGGAAGGAGCATTTAACTCAACGCTCCTCCACTTTATCTTCTTTTAACCCCCCCTCACTGGATGCCACTATCATCAGATTTATTGCCAAGACATGATAATGGAGTACTTCAAGGACCTTGAGTCCTTACCTATCTCTCTCCAATGTTCGTCTGCGGCATCGCCATGCACCATGGATCCCAATCTTGCCTTTTTCTTCTTGCTCATCGATGGCCAATGCAAGATCAATGATATTATTTTGTAAAGTACTGCACCATGTAGTCACCAGGCCTGGCCTATGGCATATCTGATCTTAGATATGGACCAAATGTTTCAGTTATCCGGTAAGAAAGTGGTAAGAAGAATAGTATTTTTGGTTGATGATATGATGCGATTTGCTGGTACGTTCTTATGGGTGGTAATTGCTGCTTTTAGCATAATTTTATACTTCTGCATACACAATTGTTTTTCTCCTAATATCTGAAGGTATTTATTTAATTTAAGGGGCAAATGTCTTTATAGTATGCAGATTTCTGACCAGATTGTACCCAAGGTATGATAGAGATCTAACATTCTTATATTCATGTCCTTGAGACAAATTGTTGCAACGAGTGAATCATTTTCTGCTCTATGGAAATTTGCTCAAATCCTTCTTAATTGTCTCTCTGCTGTGCATATAAAGCTCATGTTACTGCCTTGCTTCCAAGATATTGGGCTCATGTCTCTCTGCTATCGTCTGCTACATAAAATCCAAGATAACTGATATGTGAGAGTCCTGCTCCTTCAGGTGTGTCACGTTCTGAATTCAGATCAGTAAAGTTTTAGCGTCTCTGTCCATATATACAGCTAAATATGCCAGACACGAAAAGAGATATGTTATATCAAATAAAGATTCGGCATAATTTCTCTTTGCTTTTACTGCTAACAGTTAATTACTTCTGTACATACATCCTTTTGGATTGCACAATTGAGGCCGAATTTCTCCTGAAAAAAGCTTCTTTGTAGGAACACAATTTCTCCTGGAAAAAACTTCTTTGTAGGAACACATATGGCACTAGCTGTTGATGCATCAAATCCAAGAGATCCTGCATAGCTATGGGCCTATGGCTCAGTGAAGCTTTAAGCTCCATTGCCTTTTTGGTATTTATTATATTTTTAATCAATTTTGTTTTTTCATTTTACTACAAATATAATTACATATATTTTCAGTATGGTTTATTCAATTCGCGAGTTAAAAATTTACTACATTGGAGTTGTATGTTCAAAATTTTTAAGTCGTTAGTCATAAATTTTTTTAACATGCCAATTGCTCTAAACTTATATTTTTATCTAGCAATTTCCGCAGCAACGCGCGGGGTATCATCTAGTATATGTAAGTTACTTTTGTCCTATACATAAATTACTTTTAGATTTAAGCTCTTTAATAACTTATATCTTTTAAATCACATATTATTTTCATGATCTATTTACATCATTGTACTCTACATAAAATATGAGACAAAACAAGATCCATGTTAAATATATTCAAATATTTCATTAATTTAAAAGTAATTTATTTAAATTGTAGTAGTAACTTAGCTATGCAATAGATGTAACTTAGCTATGCAATAGAAGTAAGTTAGCACAAAATAGAAGTAAGTTGTTACAACATTAGAAGTAAATTCGAGAGAAAAATATTTTGTATCTAAAAATTAAATTTAAAGTCCATAAATTATACAATTGACTAAAAACTATAATAAACATAATCGACTTAAAGCATTATGAATATATAAAAAGTAATTTAGTCAAATCTAAAAGTAATTTATATATATGATAAAAGTAACTTAAGTATATAACAAAAGTAATTTACAAGTATAAATATTTTTTCATCGTAGTATAATCATGTAAGATCTAGTTTTGAAGATTTAATTGCAACGAACACAATGGTGTAATCGGATTATAGATCGGATAAGTAATTTGAAAGAAAACTTTGTAAGAAGGGGAAAAAATACATGCATGTGTAAGAAAAAAAGGCATGCATATGCGCTGGCTTCTCCACGGCTTCTATGGTTGGCGTCGCGCGATAAGACAATATCGAGAGGCCTCGCCGATTAGTTTTTGCGAAAAAAAAAGTATACCCTTTATACATGAACAATTTAAACTTGGCAGCTAGCGTCATAACACTAAAAATATTTAGCTTATGGGTCTAGATTCCATATATACTTCTTTATAGCAGGAAAAGTATCACAATATATCATACTTTCTCCCCATTACATTACAGGATAGCATATCTAAAAAATATTGAGAATCACAAGCAGAAAATCTTAGTCATAACCAATTATTCCTCTCAACTTCACTTATTGTACCTAGATATATCTGCAACGGTGGCTGCACGCGCATTTTCTTGGCTGTGCAAGAATTGGTGATAATGGACATGATATGGTGCTGCAATCGACAATTAGTATTTTTATAGCAATCTGATGTAGATGAACTGAATCACTGTATGTATTAAAAACAAAAATAAACTTTTATGCTCATTAGTATGGAATTATATATGCTCACTAAGATGTTACTCTCTCCGTTTTACGTTATAAGACGTTTTGATTTTGGTCAAAGTCAAACTACTCTAAGTTTGACTAACTCTATAGAAAAAAGTAGTGATATTTACAACACCAGTATAGTTTCATTAAATCTATAATTGAATAAATGTTCATAATATATTAATCTTAGGTTAAAAATATTACTAAAGTCAAAATGTCTTATAACCTGAAACAGAGGGAGTAGCAAATTACTACCTTGTCAGTGATGTGCCCTTCCACAGCCATCCCTCTCCTCGGAGGGTAGGAACGGTACCGTCGAGATCCCAGTCATCCACGGCAAAGGACCACTAGCCTATCTGCTATTTCAGGGATTGGCTGATCTGAGTAGTTCACCAGAGCGCGAATAGCAAAAGGGGACATGAGAGGATCAGGATAAGATAGAGGATGAGGGAATTGCGGGTCAAAGATTGTAATCGCCTTCCATCTTTGCGAATTAGTGCCACAAGCACCCTAATCGTGCCTGGGGCAACGTTTCAGCAAGACACGGCTTGAAGGACCAGAGGCTAGAGGCAAACCGGCACAGTCGAGCAGCGTGACCGTTGGGCCGCGTCAATGGCGAAAGGGCGGACCACCTCGGCACCGGTGTTGTGGCTATCAATAACCATCCAGCATGTGCCTTATGGAATTGGAAGCAATGAGTCATTGAGATCAAATCAGTGCTGGAACAAAATTAGTTGATCCTAAAAGGTTATAGGAAGAAAACTATATGCAAAGAGATTTGCTCCGGTCCAACAAAAAGTACCTCGAGGTACCGGTACCTCACAGTACCAAATCGTTTTCGATCGTTAGATCTAACAATACCCATCTTGCTCAGCTAGATCTAATGATCGGAAAAGATTTGGTATCGTGAGGTACCGATACCTCGAGGTACCTTTTGCTCGACCGGAGGAAATCTCATATGCAAAATGTATTACTTCTAGAAGCAACCAAATATATTCTTTGAAACAGAGTCTTGCCATTTCACCAAAGAAAGAGCGTTTTAGTAGCCCCAGGGAGCAAAAGGTCCGTACGTTGTTTGTAGCTTTCGTTGACCTTGCAACGATAAGCACATAAACTACACAAATGGCATGATTAGTAGTTGCTTGATCTACAATATAAAAAAAACAGTCGGAACGAATAGTTTGGAAATGGTAATCAACAGATCATTCATGTATCAAAGTATATCAGGGCATCCATTATTGCATAGAGAAACTAAGAAATTACAGGAGCAGGAGCTTTTGTTACCATTTTAGTATTTCATTGGCACTCTGACCTTGCCATGCATCATTAATCTGCAATTCTACACACCAGAGAAATTAGTGAGGGAGCAAGATGCATGGACACAGTACTAATCAAGCCACAAAACAAACGGCAGCATTTGACTCCAGTTCTGCACAAAAGTAGAGGAATACAGAACAAAGCATATCGTTACTTCTCATGATCGTCATATACCAAATCAAAAATTTTCTCACAGTTACAGAGATAGATCAGTGATTTACCTGAAACGCGGAGGAATTGAACTATGTGGTTTGGAGTAGACCTAGGCAACATGCCTTTGTGAGTAGGAGAACAATTCTAACACCACCTCTACACCATGATGAAGCGAGAAAGGGGGGGGGGGGGGGGCGCGCGACGACGATGACTCCCCGCTGGGATGGGGCCGCCGAGATGGGGGAGTCCGGTATGAGGGATGATTGGATCTGGGACGGCGCGGTGGAGGAGCCGGCCGGGACCGCGTGACGACAACGACATGGAGCCATCAGCGACACGGTGGAGGAGGCGGCAGAATGGGGGGATTCGGGAGGGGCTGGTACCGCACGATGACGACAGCGGCCTGGAGCGAGGAGGCGTCGGGAGGTACAGTGCACATCTGGAGCAGTGCGAGGAGGCGCGGCGGCGGAGTCATGACGCTGGGAAAGCGCGGCGGCGGGCGTAGGGGCGTAGATAGCACGGTGGCAGTAGTGCGGGTGTGGATTTGCACGGTGGTGGGACGATGGAATCGGATCAGCAGATCGAATGGGAGGATAGAGATGATTAGGGGATGATTTGGCTGGTAGGATTGGAAGGTACAACTCCTGTTTTTTATATCAGAAAATCTATAGAACGGCATACCGTCCTAACGGGATAGACTAATAATCACCTAACGTCCCACACCTCATCTTGTCTCATCGTCTACGCAGCGTCGTCCACCACCCACTATGTACACGTTGATCCCTCCGTGTCCCCCTCTGTGCACCCACGAGCCACTAACCACCTGGAGCTGTTCGCCTGCCGCCCTATTTGAGCTGGCCATCAACGTCATCCTCGAGAAGCCGATATGAGTGCAGCAGCAGCATAGGCTGCATGGGGGTAGATGTCCAAGGGAAGAGTATGGCTTTTCTACTAGTTTGCTGCTTGCATCTATTCACAATCTTTCTTTTTTGGTTGTTGCTTTCATTTCATGCCCAGGGATCAATGGATGGATGGGGATACAACGTGTTAGGGAGAGGAAGAAGATGACTTGTTTGGTACAAGATGATACCTCTAGGTACCACGCTTTGATACTTATTATTTAGTATCAGGCCTAATTTATAGTTAGTGGTCTTGATACGTCATGGGTATCAAACCAGGTACCACCAACCTGTGGACCCCCGTTTTTATAACAGGAATCAATCGTGTAAACAGTACCATTTCCCTGGATCAAGTAGTCTGGTACACACGAACTCATAGCTGAAATATCGAGTACACATACACGAATGTCTAGAACGAGTTATTACATCATAAGCCCGCAGGCATAGTCTTAAATCATCGAACCGAATGGTCCGGAATACATTCAAAAACAGAATAGGTAAGGCAGCGGAAATGGAGGCAGCGGCACGCCATTGCCACAGGCAACGACCGTATCTAAGACCTATTGGACCCCATCGTCTTCATCACCCTCCTGATAATAGGCATAGGGATCTTCCGACGCTTCATCTCCAGCCTCTGATTAAGTTTGTGTATAGCAAGGGTGAGTACCAACCGTACTCAACAAGTCACCACAGCAACAATGCACATGACAGGGATATTTGAAGGATGGTTATGGTTCTTTTGCGTAAAGCAAGTTTTATAATTCTTTTCACAACCCTAAGACCTAGCATAGACTGATCAAGTTTTAATACCAGTGTTCATATTAGACAATGACGGTTCTGTCCACCATCCATTGTGATCCCAAGGATGGCTTCCCGCCATTGTGTCGTCATGGTTTTCTGAGGACGTCCACATTCCCTACTCTCAGGAAGTGGCTCCAGCAGCATATAAATCATCATGCAATATCCCATCCCACACAAGTTAAGAATTTAGAGTCTAGCCAAGTGTAATCCATGTCCCGGTGCTCAATAACCGCGAGCACGGCTATTCGAATAGTTTTGGTTTACTCACACTGCAGTGGATGTACACTTTACCCGCACTCCGCGACTGCCCAACACATGAGCCTCGTCCCAACACATGAGACGCGTCACGGCAAAGCTTTTCGATAACCTCGCATTGGCAGTACCCGCTCCATGAACTTTACATCCTCATACACTCTAGGCGTACGCGGTTTCTAGCAGTGTGAGGAGTTCTGGCGCACCCGGGAAAGAAAGACTCACACATGCATTAAGTTAATTAGGTTTAAATTCTCACATGGCAGTCCTACCGATGGCGACACCACTGTAGACACCCGCCTCGCGGTTCTACCAATGGCTGCCCCACCGTAGAGCCCCTGCCTCACACATCAAGAAACCACTATGCATGGATACTGCCTCTGCTCAGCTATCTATTCCGCTAGGTCTATGTCACACCCTAAAAATCGCGATTATATAAATTGTTGTTTAATTGGAATTATTAGAAATAATTTTAAAAACCTAGAAGAAAAGATCTAATTTTAAATAATAAATTCCAATATAAAAGTGGGGCAAGATAAAATTCTATTAAATACTTTACTTGATTCTATAATTCCTAGATTTTTCTGGGATTTATTTGAGCCAAGGAAGTATTTTTAATAAATGGAATTGCATTTCATGAATAATTTAAATTGAAAAAAGTTTTAAAAAGTCTTCTTTTGGTCTTGGGCCGAAAGTCGGCCCAAGTCTCTCTCTCTTTCTTTCCTCGGCCCAGGTCGGCCCAGTCCGGCGCGCCCTTCCTCTCTCTCTCTCCCGGTGCCGCTGACAGGTGGGGCCGCCTGTCGGAGTCGTCGTCCTCCTCGGGCCGGAACCCTAGCCGGAGCCGCGCCGCCGCCGCCTTCCAATCCGGTCGCGTCTTTCCGTTTCCGATGAAATTGATAGAGGGGAAACGTTCTCCGTGATCTCCTCTACCTCTTTCCTTTTGGAATCGATCGCTAAAACGGTTTGGAAATTCGTGGATTCGAGTTCGAATCGGATCGGCCGAACCCTAACTTTCCTTCGCCGTCGCCGGTCGCCGTGGGCCTTCGCCGTCGCCTCCGAGCCGCTATAAAAGGACCCCCGTGCTCTCCTCTACCCGCCGCAGCCCTCGCCTTCGCCTCTCGTCGTCGGAATCGCCCTAGCGCCGTGCAAGCTTTGCGCCGCCGTCGCCGCCGTCGCCGCCGCCGCTCCAGCCGTGCGCCGCCGTCGTTCCAGTTGTCGCCGTCGCTCGGGAAGACCGTCAACGTGATCGCCAAGTCGTCGCCGTCCTCGTCCCGTCCTCCGTCGTCGCCGTAGACCGCCGGAGTATCGCCGCCGTCGTCGACCCGATCTTCGCCGCCGCTTCGTCCTCGTCGCCGCCGCCGTCCGGTCCTCTTCCGCCGTTCCTTTGGTCACCGGTGAGTTCGCCGCGTCGCCCGCAACCCGTTGGTGCCCTCCGCGTTCGCCGTCGTGCCGTCGTTCGCCGGCGAGCCCGCGAGCCCGAGCCGCCGCCGGCGATGACGTCATCGCTGACGTCATCGGCGCCGTCCGCTGTGAGCCAGCGGTGGATCCAATCGATCTCGGCCGTTCGTTTTCGGTTAGATCGATCTCGGCCGTTCATTCCCGTGAACCGTCGCCGTGCACCCGGTCCACCGCAAACCCTAGCCGCTGACGCAATAATTCCCTTTTTCTTTTCAAAAATAATTCATTATTGCGTCATAATTCAATTAAAATTTATATAAGTGTTTTAATCCGATTTAATCTTTGAAAATTCATAACTAATTCATCTTAGCTCGGATTTAGTTGGTTCAAGTCTCTAAATTTTTCTAAAATTGAGATCTACATGTTAAAAATATCCACATGTACTGTTCATGCTTGTTTATGTGCTGTTTTGGTGTTTTTGTTCTTTTCTGAGTAGATTCCGACGTTCCCGGAGAGTCGGTTCTCGCTGAAGAAGAGTGTGAAGAGTTCCAGGGCCAGCAAGGCAAGTCACACAGATCCCAAACAACCCTTTGAGCATGTTGATCCTATTTAAAGCTATTATTTCTATTCAACTATTGCATTTATTTTCGAATGTCATTGGGTGGAATTAACCTATTGTTTGTTATAGCCCTTTTGTTCTTGATTAACTTTATTCCTTGATACCTTGGGATATAATTTGACTAGTTGGATTTATATATTGGTTCAACTAGATGTATTAGATGTAATTGCTTAGCCATGCTTAGAAACATTAGCACACAATTGGGTTAACTAATGTTTCACTATTAATTAATGATGGTTATTTAATTGTAGTTCACGATGGCTAATCGTGATTGGTTAACTAATTAATTTGCCAATTAAAACTTGATAATGGTGGGTTGTGAGCACATGGTTTTGATGGTCGTGCTCATGACAATTAAGGACCGGTTCACGAGTTTCGGTTGTGAAACATTAACCGTGCCAACCACAAGCCAGCGTGGGCAACGGCTTTACCTTTTGTATAGCATAGTTCATTGTGGGGCACCAGACTGTGAAGTGGCGGAGATAAGCCCACGTGGGTCGCTGGGGAGTCCATGCCTTGTTTATAAGGGGGTGATTATGATCCAGGAACGGTGCGCTGTGGTGGATTGTGTTGTGCAAGGGGTACTGTCACAGCTCCTTTCCGAGGTACCGTGGTGGTATTAAGGCACATGGTGACATGATGTGGGGCTGTGTCTTGTGGGTACAGTGGTACATCTCTGATCAGAGTAAAACTATTCGAATAGCCGTGCCCGCGGTTATGGGCGGGTCGAACAATGTCTTTCGTGATTAGTCTCATACTTCTCACCATAATAAAAGATGCTTTAATTTGATTAGCTCCTGGTTTGGAATGGTATATTCCTGGTTTGGAGATAATCTGATTAGCTCCTGGTTTGGAATGGTATATTCCTGGTTTGGAGATAGATCTGTACAGCCGGGTATGGTTGTTCAGGATGGTTGGGCCTGTACAGCATGGTTATGTTGTACAGTGTTGTTTAATATTGATGATTAATTACTCTCCTGTTTTATAATTCTCAAATGTTAGCTAAATGCTGCTTTTGCAAATGAACCTATATTATGCCTTCCTTTGTTGTCCCGTGCACTTGCATATTTGCTGCGTGGCTTGCTGAGTATGTCATATACTCACCTTGCAATCATTCATCAGAGGAGGAGTTCTACAGTGAAGCTGATGGAGTGGAGGATTAGGTGTAATCTGGTCAAGTTGCCTGTGGAGTGGAGTCGCCTGCGCCGTTTATCTTATTTTCCGCTGCTTAGATATTTATTGTTTGAGAGGAACTATCTACCTCTGTAATGACATTTTATTCGCTTATCAATTAGAATAATAATTGTACTCTATTGTCAATTTGTTATTGTGTGCCTCGGCTGATTCCTGGACGAGGGTTTACACACATGTAAGCGTTCGGAATTTTGGATAGAAATTCCGGGCGTGACAAGTTGGTATCAGAGCTTCCTTGACCTTAGGTTATGCCAAATGGTTACCCATAGAAGCCCTCTAAAAATATTGGAAAAGTAGAACTGTCCTTCTCCCTTTCTCTTTTAATTAAACCAAACTAATGGCACATGCAGTTTATAATTTCTTTAATTGTTTTCATTCAAAATTTATTTATTATTCCTGTGTTATTGGTACCGTACATCTATTACTGTACTAATGGCCCATTTATCAGCAAAGGTTTTACAACATTGTTTTATTTAATCTTGCTGCAATAAAATAAATTTAGCATGTTGATTTTATAGCTCTCTTTTATTTTATTTCTTTTAAAACCATTTGTTCAAAAGTGCAAAATTAACCCAAAAACTTGTGCTATTAATTGGATAAATGTCTTAACTCTCTTCTTTCACTTGTCATTAGATGCCGTGCTACAAGCCTGAGTATTTGTTTGGTGCTGAAGGATTTGTACGGGAGTTGCGTACGATGTCCTTTGCCATAGGATTTGGGACTGCCCCTCTGTATGTCCAGATTCCTCATGATCGTCATGAAGAGAAGTGCCGTGTCAAAGTCACCTTGAACAGTAATTGTGAAGATATCCCATCAGTAATGTTCGAGGCTGGAGGGGGAAATTATATGCATGCATGTCAAGAGGTCGCAAGGATCGCCATAGGAGAGCTTCGCGATCGCTACAGTGATCAGTTGGTGGACACTGAGTATCGCTATCATCCTCGCCAACCCCAGGGAAGTGACCGTGGCAGTTACCTTGAACCTGAGGGGATTGAGAATGATGCTACCACAAAGCATTTGGTTGAGATGCTGTGGGCTATGGATGAGACTCGCGCGGAGATTGTGTTAGCAGCTCAAGATCGTGAAGACTGGAACCGTGGCAAGATTTGCAAGTTAGAGGACAAGGTGGATCGTTTAGAGAAGGAGCTAGCCGCATGGAAGGGAGAAGCACCACCGCAGAAGGCCAGGGTTCGTCTTACCGCAAGGAAGAGAGCTCTATTTGTTCCTCGTTATCAGTTGGCGCCAAAGGTTCGTGTGGTGGAGAAAGAAGTGGAGAAAGAAGCTACCCCAGTCCCAGAGGATCCTCCGGTCATCATTATAAGTGATGATGATGAAGAAGAATCCAAGCGCACTCATTCCAAGATCGAGTGGGGGCCAACTCAAGATGATGGAGACGTGCCGAATGAGCCTTCAGTCAACTCCGATGCCCGCAAGACCTAGAACGCCTTGTCAAGCCGTGGCCTTAGATCGTTGTGTTAGTTGGTTTGTTTAAGTTTGGTTGTGTGTGTGGGTCTAGCATGTGTTTTACATCATGGGTGGGATGTAAAGGCATGCGTTTGTTTGCTTTCGAGTGTTAGGAAGTTGGTGAGTTTAGTGGTGAGAGAGTCTTCAGTTTTGTAATAATGAAACTCAGTTAAGATCAATAAAAGTTAAGTTAATTAAGTTCCTGTTCTAAGTAGTTCCTCTCTGGTTTCTCTTCTTGTGCTCCTGTTCATGCCAGATGGTGCTTACTCGCAGCGTTGGGAATGGTTCCAACAACAACAACAATAACAACAATGCAGAGAATCCCACGCTTGCTCAAGTTTTGGCTCAACAGACACAGCTTATGAACATGATGATGCAACAACTTCAGAATCAGCAGAATCAGGGAAATAACCATGCACCTCCTCAGAACAAGTTAGCAGAATTTCTTCGTGTGAGGCCGCCTATTTTCTCTAGCACCACTAATCCTGTTGAAGCTGGTGATTGGTTGCACACCATAGAGAAAAAGTTGGATTTGCTTCAGTGCACGGATCAGGAGAAGGTTTCATTTGCATCACACCAGTTGCAAGGTCCTGCGTCTGAGTGGTGGGATCATTTCCGTCTCAACAGGACTACGGCTGAACCTATCACTTGGTTTGAATTCACCGCTGCATTTCGGAAAACGCATATACCATCGGGAGTGGTGTCTCTCAAGAAGAAGGAATTCAGGTCGCTTACTCAGGGATCTCGCACTGTCACTGAGTATTTGCATGAATTTAATCGTCTGGCTCGCTATGCTCCAGAAGATGTGCGCACTGATGAAGAGCGTCAAGAGAAGTTCCTGGAAGGACTTAATGATGAGCTTTCCTATACACTAATGAGTGGGGATTATCAGGATTTTCAGAAGTTAGTGGATAAGGCTATTCGTCAAGAGGACAAGTATAATCGCATGGAGCAGAAGAAACGCCGGATTGCTCATTTCAAGGCACAGCAGGGGAATAGTCAGAAGCCGCGTCTTACTTTGGGACCCCAGTCAATGTCACAGGGAGGTTCTTCATCTGTTGTTCGTCCGCAGCGTCAGTTCTTCAACAACAATGCTGGCAACAACAATCGCAATCAAATTCCACGCCATGTTACAGCTCCGACACAGCAACAGCCTGTAAAGAGGGAGCAAGGCAGCAAGCCAGGGGTATGTTTCAACTGTGGAGACCCAGGTCATTACTCTGACAAGTGTCCGAAGCCTCGTCGTGTGAGGGTTGTCCCTGCTCAGAACAACTCCTCCGTACCAGCAGCCAAGGCTCGTGTCAATCATGTTGCTGCTGCAGAAGCCCAAGGTGCTCCAGATGTGATTGTGGGTACGTTCCCTGTTAACTCAGTTCCTGCAACAGTACTTTTTGATTCTGGTGCTACGCATTCATTTTTATCTATGAGTTTTGCGGGAAATCATGGGATGGAAGTAGAAGATCTTAGACGTCCTTTGATGGTTAGTACTCCGAGTAATCAAGCACTCTCATCACAGCGTAGTCCCTCTGTCAGAATAGAGATCCAAGGTGTACCTTTTCTGGCCAACCTTATTCTGTTAGAATCCAAAGATCTTGATGTCATCCTAGGGATGGACTGGTTAGCCAGATATAACGGTGTGATAGATTGTGCCAATAGAAAAGTAACTCTCACTAGCACTGACGGTCAAGTCGTGACTGTTCATGCATTACCCTCTGAGACTTTAGAGTCAAGTCTGAACCAAATAACTTTGGAAGAGATTCCTATAGTACAAGAGTACGCTGATGTGTTCCCTGATGATTTACCTGGTATGCCGCCTAAAAGGGATATAGAATTCAGAATAGATCTGGTACCAGGAACAACTCCGATCCATAAACGACCCTATAGAATGGCAGCCAATGAATTAGCAGAAGTCAAAAGGCAAGTAGATGATTTGCTTCAGAAAGGATACATCAGACCAAGTTCGTCTCCATGGGGAGCTCCAGTTATTTTTGTGGAAAAGAAAGATCATACCCAGAGGATGTGTGTGGATTATCGTGCACTAAATGATGTGACTATCAAGAATAAGTACCCGTTGCCTAGAATTGATGATTTGTTTGATCAGCTTAAAGGTGCCACCGTTTTCTCCAAGATAGATCTTCGATCAGGGTATCACCAGTTGAGGATTAAAGAAGAAGATATACCCAAGACAGCTTTTACCACTAGGTATGGGTTGTTTGAATGTACTGTTATGTCTTTTGGACTTACCAATGCCCCCGCTTTCTTCATGAACTTGATGAATAAGGTGTTTATGGAATACCTAGACAAGTTCGTGGTTGTCTTTATCGATGACATTCTCATCTACTCCCGAACTAAAGAAGAGCATGAAGAACATCTTCGTCTTGCATTAGAGAAGCTGCGAGAACATCGGTTATATGCCAAGTTCAGCAAATGTGAATTTTGGTTGTCTGAAGTGAAGTTCCTTGGTCATGTCATCTCAGCAGGAGGAGTTGCCGTTGATCCTAGTAATGTGGAATCCGTAATCAATTGGAAACAACCGAAGACCGTTTCGGAGATTCGCAGTTTCCTAGGTCTCGCAGGTTATTATCGGAGGTTTATAGAGAATTTCTCCAAGATTGCTAAGCCCATGACACGATTGCTTCAGAAGGATGTGAAGTACAAGTGGTCAGAAGAATGTGAGCAGAGTTTTCAAGAGTTGAAAAGACGCTTAATATCAGCTCCCATTTTGATTTTGCCTGATCCAAAGAAGGGTTTTCAAGTGTATTGCGATGCATCTAAGTTTGGGTTAGGTTGCGTTCTGATGCAAGATGGGAAGGTGGTTGCCTATGCATCTCGTCAGTTACGTCCGCATGAGAAGAACTACCCTACTCATGATCTCGAGTTAGCTGCAGTGGTTCATGCATTGAAAATTTGGCGTCACTATCTTTTTGGTACTCGTACAGAGGTGTATACAGATCACAAAAGTTTGAAGTATATCTTTACCCAGCCGGATTTGAATATGAGACAAAGGAGATGGTTGGAGTTAATTAAGGATTATGACATGGGAATTCATTATCACCCGGGAAAAGCTAATGTTGTAGCAGATGCTCTTAGCAGAAAAGGTTATTGCAATGCTACGGGAGGACGACATTTGCCCTTGGAGCTATGCAAGGAATTTGAGAGATTAAATTTGGGAATTGTCAGTAGAGGTTTCGTTGCAGCTTTAGAAGCAAAGCCCACTCTAATTGATCAAGTTAGAGAAGCTCAAATTAAAGATCCTGATATTCATGAGATCAAGAAGAATATGAGAAGAGGAAAAGCTATCGGTTTCTTGGAAGATGAGCAAGGAACTGTATGGTTAGGTGAAAGGATCTGTGTCCCAGACAACAAAGACTTGAAAGATGCAATTCTGAAAGAAGCACATGATACTTTATACTCCATTCATCCTGGTAGTACTAAGATGTACCAAGATCTCAAGGAAAGGTTTTGGTGGGCAAGTATGAAGCGCGAGATAGCAGAATATGTAGCAGTATGTGATATATGTCAGCGAGTCAAGGCAGAACATCAGAAACCCGCCGGTTTGCTACAGCCTTTGAAGATACCAGAATGGAAGTGGGAGGAAATCGGTATGGATTTTATCACTGGTTTACCAAGAACGTCATCAGGTCATGACTCTATTTGGGTGATAGTCGATAGACTTACCAAAGTGGCTCATTTCATTCCAGTAAGGACCACCTATTCCGGAAGCCGTTTGGCGGAATTATATATGGCACGGATTGTGTGTTTGCATGGTGTTCCTAAGAAGATAGTGTCTGATCGAGGTAGTCAGTTCACCTCAAATTTTTGGAAGAAACTTCAGGAAGAGATGGGTTCCAAACTAAATTTCAGTACTGCTTATCATCCACAGACAGACGGACAAACCGAAAGGGTAAATCAAATTTTGGAAGACATGTTGAGAGCTTGTGCTTTAGATTTCGGTGGAAGTTGGGATAAGAATCTGCCTTACGCGGAATTCTCGTACAACAACAGTTATCAAGCTAGTCTTCAAATGGCTCCTTACGAAGCACTGTATGGTCGGAAGTGCCGTACTCCGCTTTTGTGGGATCAAACGGGAGAACGTCAGGTTTTTGGGACTGATATCCTAAGGGAAGCAGAAGAGAAGGTAAAAATTATTCAAGAAAGATTGCGTGTGGCCCAGTCTCGTCATAAGAGTTATGCAGACAATCGCCGCAGAGATTTGAGTTTTGAAGAGGGAGATCATGTGTATCTTCGTGTCACGCCTCTTCGAGGGGTTCATCGTTTTCACACCAAAGGAAAATTGGCACCGCGTTTTGTGGGACCTTATAAAATTGTTAGTCGAAGAGGTGAGGTTGCTTATCAGTTGGAGTTACCTCAATCGTTGGCAGGAGTTCATAATGTGTTCCATGTATCACAGTTGAAAAAGTGTTTAAGGGTACCTACCGAAGAAGCTAATCTTGAGCAGATAGAAGTTCAAGAGGATCTAACATATGTTGAGAAGCCAATTCGTATCTTGGAAACAGACGAGAGAAGAACCAGGAATAGGGTTATCCGTTTTTGCAAAGTTCAATGGAGTAATCACTCGGAAGAAGAATCAACTTGGGAACGAGAAGATGAATTAAAGTCAGCTCATCCACATTTGTTCGCCAGTTCTTCCGAATCTCGAGGACGAGATTCTGTTTAAGGGGGGTAGGTTTGTCACACCCTAAAAATCGCGATTATATAAATTGTTGTTTAATTGGAATTATTAGAAATAATTTTAAAAACCTAGAAGAAAAGATCTAATTTTAAATAATAAATTCCAATATAAAAGTGGGGCAAGATAAAATTCTATTAAATACTTTACTTGATTCTATAATTCCTAGATTTTTCTGGGATTTATTTGAGCCAAGGAAGTATTTTTAATAAATGGAATTGCATTTCATGAATAATTTAAATTGAAAAAAGTTTTAAAAAGTCTTCTTTTGGTCTTGGGCCGAAAGTCGGCCCAAGTCTCTCTCTCTTTCTTTCCTCGGCCCAGGTTGGCCCAGTCCGCCGCGCCCTTCCTCTCTCTCTCTCCCGGTGCCGCTGACAGGTGGGGCCGCCTGTCGGAGTCGTCGTCCTCCTCGGGCCGGAACCCTAGCCGGAGCCGCGCCGCCGCCGCCTTCCAATCCGGTCGCGTCTTTCCGTTTCCGATGAAATTGATAGAGGGGAAACGTTCTCCGTGATCTCCTCTACCTCTTTCCTTTTGGAATCGATCGCTAAAACGGTTTGGAAATTCGTGGATTCGAGTTCGAATCGGATCGGCCGAACCCTAACTTTCCTTCGCCGTCGCCGGTCGCCGTGGGCCTTCGCCGTCGCCTCCGAGCCGCTATAAAAGGACCCCCGTGCTCTCCTCTACCCGCCGCAGCCCTCGCCTTCGCCTCTCGTCGTCGGAATCGCCCTAGCGCCGTGCAAGCTTTGCGCCGCCGTCGCCGCCGTCGCCGCCGCCGCTCCAGCCGTGCGCCGCCGTCGTTCCAGTTGTCGCCGTCGCTCGGGAAGACCGTCAACGTGATCGCCAAGTCGTCGCCGTCCTCGTCCCGTCCTCCGTCGTCGCCGTAGACCGCCGGAGTATCGCCGCCGTCGTCGACCCGATCTTCGCCGCCGCTTCGTCCTCGTCGCCGCCGCCGTCCGGTCCTCTTCCGCCGTTCCTTTGGTCACCGGTGAGTTCGCCGCGTCGCCCGCAACCCGTTGGTGCCCTCCGCGTTCGCCGTCGTGCCGTCGTTCGCCGGCAAGCCCGCGAGCCCGAGCCGCCGCCGGCGATGACGTCATCGCTGACGTCATCGGCGCCGTCCGCTGTGAGCCGGCGGTGGATCCAATCGATCTCGGCCGTTCGTTTTCGGTTAGATCGATCTCGGCCGTTCATTCCCGTGAACCGTCGCCGTGCACCCGGTCCACCGCAAACCCTAGCCGCTGACGCAATAATTCCCTTTTTCTTTTCAAAAATAATTCATTATTGCGTCATAATTCAATTAAAATTTATATAAGTGTTTTAATCCGATTTAATCTTTGAAAATTCATAACTAATTCATCTTAGCTCGGATTTAGTTGGTTCAAGTCTCTAAATTTTTCTAAAATTGAGATCTACATGTTAAAAATATCCACATGTACTGTTCATGCTTGTTTATGTGTTGTTTTGGTGTTTTTGTTCTTTTCTGAGTAGATTCCGACGTTCCCGGAGAGTCGGTTCTCGCTGAAGAAGAGTGTGAAGAGTTCCAGGGCCAGCAAGGCAAGTCACACAGATCCCAAACAACCCTTTGAGCATGTTGATCCTATTTAAAGCTATTATTTCTATTCAACTATTGCATTTATTTTCGAATGTCATTGGGTGGAATTAACCTATTGTTTGTTATAGCCCTTTTGTTCTTGATTAACTTTATTCCTTGATACCTTGGGATATAATTTGACTAGTTGGATTTATATATTGGTTCAACTAGATGTATTAGATGTAATTGCTTAGCCATGCTTAGAAACATTAGCACACAATTGGGTTAACTAATGTTTCACTATTAATTAATGATGGTTATTTAATTGTAGTTCACGATGGCTAATCGTGATTGGTTAACTAATTAATTTGCCAATTAAAACTTGATAATGGTGGGTTGTGAGCACATGGTTTTGATGGTCGTGCTCATGACAATTAAGGACCGGTTCACGAGTTTCGGTTGTGAAACATTAACCGTGCCAACCACAAGCCAGCGTGGGCAACGGCTTTACCTTTTGTATAGCATAGTTCATTGTGGGGCACCAGACTGTGAAGTGGCGGAGATAAGCCCACGTGGGTCGCTGGGGAGTCCATGCCTTGTTTATAAGGGGGTGATTATGATCCAGGAACGGTGCGCTGTGGTGGATTGTGTTGTGCAAGGGGTACTGTCACAGCTCCTTTCCGAGGTACCGTGGTGGTATTAAGGCACATGGTGACATGATGTGGGGCTGTGTCTTGTGGGTACAGTGGTACATCTCTGATCAGAGTAAAACTATTCGAATAGCCGTGCCCGCGGTTATGGGCGGGTCGAACAATGTCTTTCGTGATTAGTCTCATACTTCTCACCATAATAAAAGATGCTTTAATTTGATTAGCTCCTGGTTTGGAATGGTATATTCCTGGTTTGGAGATAATCTGATTAGCTCCTGGTTTGGAATGGTATATTCCTGGTTTGGAGATAGATCTGTACAGCCGGGTATGGTTGTTCAGGATGGTTGGGCCTGTACAGCATGATTATGTTGTACAGTGTTGTTTAATATTGATGATTAATTACTCTCCTGTTTTATAATTCTCAAATGTTAGCTAAATGCTGCTTTTGCAAATGAACCTATATTATGCCTTCCTTTGTTGTCCCGTGCACTTGCATATTTGCTGCGTGGCTTGCTGAGTATGTCATATACTCACCTTGCAATCATTCATCAGAGGAGGAGTTCTACAGTGAAGCTGATGGAGTGGAGGATTAGGTGTAATCTGGTCAAGTTGCCTGTGGAGTGGAGTCGCCTGCGCCGTTTATCTTATTTTCCGCTGCTTAGATATTTATTGTTTGAGAGGAACTATCTACCTCTGTAATGACATTTTATTCGCTTATCAATTAGAATAATAATTGTACTCTATTGTCAATTTGTTATTGTGTGCCTCGGCTGATTCCTGGACGAGGGTTTACACACATGTAAGCGTTTGGAATTTTGGATAGAAATTCCGGGCGTGACAGTCTATACCCATACGAGAAGTGCGGTTGTACGGGGGTCGTTTCATGCTTAACTTCATGGCTCGGTCCTTAATTGACCGGGGACGGTACTAGCCTTTTCCGGATACCACCCAAATCCTCCGTCCGCCCCAGTCGAAAAACATTTGTTTGATTTTATTTCTCCTTTCACAAATCATGTCATCAACATCATGGCACTGTGGCGCTCATGCCTCCACATGCCGTATCTCAATTACCTTCCCAAAGGTAATTGCCCAAGCATATAGCATTTGATAAATATGAGTATGCACAATTCTAGAATAGCAATGCTAAGCAATTGTCATAATTGACTAGGGACTTATACGTAAACATGGTTACGAAGGAAATAAGGGTAAACAATAATCAAGGCATGGCATAATCGCAAGTGGGATTTTCTTCATTGCATGCAATTTTATTTGTAAACAAAATAATTTCGCAATTGGGATCAATATGTTCAAGGGATAGTGATGACTTGCCTTGCTCAAGGTCTTGCGGGTCTTGGCCTTCACTTGGATCTGCAACTCCCTCGGGCTCTATAGTTACGTGCGAAAATTGATTTGAATTCGGTTAGAATTCAAATAAAAATCCAAATACATCCAAATAGAAGTCGAATGCGAAAATCGATTCTTTTTATTAACTTTACTATTTGCGAACTAGGGCCAACCCAATTTCGATTTGTATATCCTAAATTATTTTTACGGTATAAATATTTCGTTATCGTAAGTTTTTAATTTAATTAGCCCGAGCATTGTATTCAAATAATAGATTAGAAATTTATATCGCGAGCTAAATATCGGATGGAATCCAAAATTTATCTTATAATATTATACGATTTAATTTTAGTCTATGACTAAATGATTAAATATAATACGCGTCTAAAATCCCTATTAATTACATCCGAATTCCCATCGTGAATCAATTACTTATAGAGATTACCTCCAAATAATCTATAAAAATCTATAAGAATTCATCTAATTGTTTTTAGTCATTAATTTATATCTAAATTACCACCGCGAATTAATTTCTTATAGAAATCACCAAGAACAATCTATATTCTATATTAAATTTTGCAATTCTACGGTTATAATCAATCTATAATTAAATTCTAATTTATTTTAAATTTTCTAAACCTCCTAATTTCCCTCTAATTCCTATTTATTTATTTTTTTCTTTTCTTTTCTTTTTCTCTCCCCTTTTCTCTCTTTTCTTTTCCCTTTTTCTCTTATTTTTCTTTCCTCTCTCTCTCTGTTTCTTTCTCTCTCTCTTCCTCTTTTCTTTTCTTTTTCCTTTTTCTTTTTCCCTCCCCTCTCTCTCTCTCTCTCTCTCTCTCTCTCTCTCTCCCTCCCTCTCCCGGCTCCTTCCTCCCTCTTTCTCTCTTCTTTTCTCTTCTTCTCCTTCTCGGCTCGGCCCCGTTCTCCCTTCCTCTCTCTCACTCGGCTCTCTTTCTCGCTCTACCCGAGGCGACGGTGATGGGCGCGAGGGGAAGGGCAGCGGCTCACCGACGGCGGCGACGGCGACGACGGCGGCGGCGACGACGGCGCAGGGCGTGGCACACGGAGGCGGCGGCGCGGCGGCACGAATGCGGCGACGCGGCGGCACGACGATGGCGCGGCGACACGACAGCACGAGGGCGGCGGCGTGTGGAGAAGGAGGAGAGGGGAAGGAGATGGATGGGGATGGGTGTGGAGTGGCGGAGGGGAGGGCCGGGATTTATAGGGGAAGAGGGGGGAGAAAGGAGAGGGGAGGGCGGCGGCTTCAGTGGCGGAGCGGCACGGCGCGCGGGGCGACGTGACGGGGCGCGGGGCTCGAGGGCAGGGGAACCACGACGCGCGCGCGGCGGCGGCGATGGCGCGCGGGACGGGAAGGCGGAGCGGCGCGGCGCGCGGGACGACGGGACGGCGACGCGCGCGCGGCGGCGACGATGGCGCGACGGCATAGCAGCGGCGACGAGGCGGGGATGGCGACAGCGGCGATGGCGCGCGGTGTGGGCTCGGGGCGGCGCGGGACTCGGCGCGCGGCGCGCGGGATGGGCGTGCGGGGCGACGGCAGAGGAGGGGGTCGGGTTAGGGAACCCCGTCGAACACCTTGCGGGCAATGAACAGTGCCATTTTCCTATTTTCCCGATTTTAGCCTATTTTCCATTTAAATTTAATTTCGCAATTTCTAAATGTTGTAAAATTGATTTTTATTCATTATGTGTGTTATTCCAACTATTGAATCCACTCTAGATAAATTTTTACTCATAATTTATTTGTATTATTTATTTGAATCTTTCATTAGTGTTAATTCTTATTCCCACACATTTAAATTTAATCGATACAAATATGTTTGCAATAATATTTTATTTATTTCTATCCACACTTAATCTTTATTTTAAGTTATATATAGCCTACCAATTTACTCCTAGGGTTTATTCCTAATTAACTGTTATTTACTCACAATTAATTAACTTCGACATCAAATCCAAATAAAATTGGTGAATAAGATCGGCATGATGCAATTTATTTGAAAAGTTTTTGAAAGTCCGTATTTTTAGAGTTTTGTTTTTATTGGTCAAATTTTCAGGGTGTTACAAACCTACCCCCCTTAAATAAATCTCGTCCCGAGATTTCTTACCGGTTTTCGAACAGATACGGGTATTCCGTCTTCAAGAACTCTTCGCTTTCCCAAGTTGCTTCATCCTCCGTGTGATTACTCCATTGTACCTTGTACATACGCCACGTTTTGGTTCTAGTTCCCTTTTCTGCTTCATCCAATATCCGGACCGGGTGTTCTGGATACGTGAGATCGTTGCTAATGTGAATCTCCTCCAGCGGAGCTTGTTCTTCCGGCACTCGTAAGCATTTCTTTAATTGTGACACATGGAAGACTTGGTGTACATCGGCGATAATTTCGGGTAGCTGTAGCTGGTAGGCAACTTCTCCTCGTCTAGCGAGGATTTGAAAAGGTCCCACATATCTTGGTGCTAGTTTCCCTTTAACCTTAAACCTTTTCGTTCCCCTCATTGGTGAAACCTTTAGATAAACGTAATCTCCTTCCTTAAACTCTAGGTTTCTTCTTCGGGTGTCCGCGTAACTCTTCTGCCGTGACTGTGCCACTTTTAAACGGTCTCGAATCAGACGAACCTTTTCTTCGGCCTCTTTGATGATGTCAGGTCCAAATACCGCCCGTTCTCCTGTCTCGGACCACATTAGAGGGGTTCGACATCGTCGACCAAACAATGCCTCATTGGGTGACATTTTTAGGCTTGCTTGAAAGCTGTTGTTATAGGAGAATTCGGCGTAGGGCAAACATCTCTCCCAATCTTTGCTAAAATCCAATGCACAAGCTCTCAACATGTCCTCCAGGACCTGGTTGGTTCTCTCTGTCTGGCCATCTGTCTGTGGGTGATAAGCTGTGCTGAACGCAAGGTAACTCCCTAGGGCTTCATGTACTTTTTCCCAGAAATGCGAGGTAAACTGTGTGCCTCGATCAGATATGATTCTCTTAGGTACACCATGAAGACATACTATCCTGGCCATATATAACTCGGCTAGCTTGGCACTACTATAATTTGTCTTAACGGGAATGAATCTTGCCGTCTTGGTGAGTCGATCCACAATCACCCAGATGGAATCATACCCTGTTGCAGTCTTGGGCAATCCAACAATAAAATCCATACCTATCTCATCCCACTTCCATTCGGGAATCCTAAGGGGTTGCAGCAAACCTGCCGGTCTCTGGTGCTCAGCCTTCACCTTCTGACAAACGTCACAGAGCGCTACATACTCTGCCACATCTCTCTTCATGTTGGGCCACCAGTATCCTTCCTTCAGATCCTGGTACATCTTGGTACTTCCGGGGTGCAATGAATATGCTGATTCGTGAGCTTCTTTTAGGATTAATCCTCTCAGTCCACCCTGCTCGGGTACATAAACCCTCTTTTTGTACCATAGGACATCCTTCTCGTCGGTTGAAAATTCCTTTGCAAAGCCTGCAGCTAGACGTTCCTTCACCTCTCGGATTTCCTGGTTGTCCTTCTGGGCTTCTTCAATTTGGGTCCTCAAAAGAGGTTGAATGTCCAAGGTGTTTATCTGTCCATGAGGTACTATACGTAGGTTTAGCCGGGCCATTTCCTCCTTAAGCTCAGGAGCCATTCCTTCCGCCTCAAGATGATTGCAATGGCTCTTCCGACTCAACGCGTCAGCCACAACGTTTGCCTTGCCAGGGTGATAGTGAACCTCCAAGTCATAATCCTTGATTAATTCCAACCACCGTCTTTGCCTCAAGTTGAGGTCTGACTGGGTAAAGATATACTTCAGACTCTTGTGGTCGGTGTAGATATCGCAGTGGTTTCCTATCAGATAATGTCTCCAAATCTTCAGCGCATGAACCACAGCTGCAAGTTCTAGGTCATGGGTAGGGTAGTTTTCTTCATGTGGTCGCAATTGTCGCGACGCATAGGCCACAACCTTTCCGTCCTGCATTAGTACTCCTCCTAGTCCTTGCCTCGATGCATCACAATATATGACAAAGTCTTTTCTGATGTCAGGAAGAACTAAAATAGGTGCCGAGGTCAGCTTTTCCTTGAGCTGCTCAAAGCTTTTCTGACATTGTTCTGACCACGCAAACTTCTTTTCCTTCTTGAGTAGTTGTGTCATTGGCCGGGCTATCTTAGAGAATCCTTCAATGAACCTCCTGTAGTATCCGGCCAAGCCTAGAAAACTCCGAATTTCAGTCACAGACTTGGGTACCTTCCATTCCGTAACGGCCTCCACTTTAGCAGGGTCCACTGCAACTCCGCCGGCTGAGATCACGTGGCCTAGAAAAGCGACTTCCTTCAACCAGAACTCACACTTGCTAAATTTTGCATATAATTTATGCTTCCGAAGTTTCTCGAGTACCAAACGCAAGTGCTCAGCATGTTCTTCTTCGTCTTTGGAGTAAATTAATATGTCGTCGATGAATACTACCACAAATTTGTCCAGGTAATCCATGAACACCTTGTTCATGAGATTCATAAAGTATGCTGGGGCGTTGGTTAAACCAAACGACATTACGGTGAACTCATACAACCCATAGCGTGTTGAGAACGCTGTTTTGGGTATATCCCCAGTCCTAATTTTCAATTGATGGTATCCTGATCGAAGATCAATCTTAGAGAACACCTTCGCTCCTTTGAGTTGATCAAAAAGATCATCGATCCGTGGTAGTGGATACTTGTTCTTGATAGTCACTTCGTTCAGTGAACGGTAGTCTACACACATCCTCATGGTACCATCCTTCTTCTTGACGAATAGCACTGGGGCTCCCCAAGGTGACGAACTGGGGCGTACAAATCCCTTTTCTTGCAACTCTCTGATTTGCTTTTTAAGCTCCTCTAACTCATTGACTGGCATCCGATAAGGTCTCTTGGATATGGGAGCAGTTCCGGGTATCAGATCAATAATGAACTCTATATCACGATCTGGTGGCATCCCAGGTAGCTCTTCTGGAAATACATCGGCAAATCGTTGCACTATAGGCATTCCTTTCAAAGGTAGCATGGTAAATATGCCTCCGGCACGTTCGGTTAGTCTAGGATCTTGATCCATAGTTGCTCGCATGTCCGACCCCCAAGGTGTGGTCAGGGTAACTTCCCTACGTCTGCAGTCGATTACCCCTCTGTTCTTTGTTAACCAATCCATCCCCAATATGACATCCAGGGTCTGGGGTATCAAAACCATAAGATTGGAGGGAAACACCACATCCCTAAGACGGACAGGTACATCTATGCAAGCATGACTCACAGTTATCTCGCCCCCAGGTGAGTGGACTATCATAGGTTTTCTAAGTCTTACTAGAGTTAAGTTGTGCTTTTGACTAGCCTTCAAAGATATGAATGAATGCGATGCGCCAGAATCGAAAAGGACTTTAACCGGGGTAGAATTGATAGAGAACATACCCATTAGTACGCCCTGATCTTCCTGGGCCTCTTCAGCTCGGACATGGTTCACTTGTCCGCGCCCGAATCCTGTAGCGGTCCTGTTCGTTTGTGGAGTCTTGAACAGGCCTCGTCCGACAGCAGGGGCAGTGGTCCCACGAACAGTGATCGCATTGGCGCCAGTACGGACAGGAGTCTTGCGTGGATGAGGGCAATTGTTGGCGTAGTGCCCATATTCCCCGCAATTGAAGCAGTCCACATGCCTCCTGGCCCCAGGGGCAGCCAGAGTTGGTGTAGGGGTGCGGTTCTGAATCGCAACTGGCCTGTTGAAGTTGCTAGGTGCAGCAGGGCGGTTGGTGGCTACAATAGGGGGCTTCCACCCGGACGAAGTGGCTCCCTTGAGTCGCTGAGGCACTCCCTGAGGTGTGCGATTCATAGCAAGCCTCCTCTTGCGATTATGTTCTACAGTCCTCTGATCATTTTCCAACCTAACAACTTTGTTGATCAGGCTCTGGAAGCTCTGATGGTCTTGCCCAATCATAGGTCCCCGCAACTCATCATTCAGACCTTCTATGAACTTATCGATCTTTTCTTCTTCGTCTACAAGATCTCCGACTGCATAGCGGGCCAACTGAGTGAATCGGTTCAGATATTCCTGCACTGTTGCGTTTCCTTGACGCAGCCTTCTGAACTCGTTCTTCTTCATACGCATTACCGCAGCAGGTACGAAGTTCTCGCGGAATGCTGCAGTGAACTCTTCCCAGATGGGTTCTCCAGCATCCTCTTCCCGAGCTTCCTTATAGGTATCCCACCAATCACCAGCGGGTCCCTCCAGTTGGTTTACCGCGAAGATCACCTTGTCAGCTTCGCGTACCCGGACAAGGGTCAGTTTCTTCTCGATGATACGCAGCCAGTCTTCCGCCTCCATAGGCTCGTCTGCTGTTGCGAACGTGGGTGGCTTGGTCCTCATGAATTCTCCAAAGCTTGATCCTCCGCGGTTGCCTTGGTTGTTTGCAATGGCTTGTAGAAGCTGGGTTTGAGTGGCCATGACTCCGGCCAGGGTGGTTAGGTCAGGTGTCGAAGGTTCTTCATTGCTGGTTGACGCCCTACGTCGGCTAGCCATCTGTGTAGGCCGATTAAGTAAGTATCCAAATTTTCTAACTAGTTCTTATGGTTTTTATCCCATTAAGGGAGCTGTTTTTGGTGTGAACTTTGTTTTGCAAGCTTGGTGGAATAAACTCATTTTCAATACCACAGCAATAATATCATAATTACCATCATAGAGTTCCACAAACAGTACATAAATCATGATGCAAGTGACTGCATACATACGCAGTCCAAATAAGGTTCATCCAACAAATACATCAAACTAACTATCAAGCTATCCGTCAATCTAGGTAAGGGGGTAGGGGTGTGTCTCGCATACAATCCAAAAAGAAACCATCTGAAGCGAGATCGAAGCTGCAGTCATCCTCCGGTCTAGTCGTCCAACCATCCGCAGGATCCTGGGGCAGGTAGAGGGTGGTCGCTGGCACGGGCAAACCTGAGTCCCCACGGCTCGGAAGTAGTGGCCTCTGCATCAGGCTTGGGCTTCTTGCCCGGAGGTCGTGTGCTCTTGCGAGCAGTGCTGAGGGTGCGAGGGCCTCCGAGGAAGGTGATGCGGGGAACAGGGATCTCATCCTCTGAAGAATCAGTGGTGTCTGGCTCGACGTCGGTTCCCTCTGTCTCGGAATCGACCTGGATCGGGGTCTCCAAACTGGAACCCAGCTGCGGAGAAGGTACAGGGATCTGTGGAGTGTGCACAATCTCCGGAGCAGGTGGCGGTGTCACTGTCGGGTCCTCCAGGTAAGGTGCTGACTCAGTAGCCAACATGCCAGCCTCTCCCAAAAGAGCGTGGAATGCTGGTGGGTATGGCGGAGTGAGGAAAAAGTAGCGGTCACGCCCTACTGCTGTGGAAGTAGAAGCTCCTGTGGTGCTGGCCGTGGCTGCTCGAAGCTGCGCCTCCAGCTGACTGACGTGCTCCTGACTCTCCCTCAGCTGCTCCTCAAGTGTATCCATCATCCCGCGGCGCTCGTTGTACTGATCGGATAACTGCTGGAACTGGTCGCCGTGGGCCTGGAGCTGTGCCTTCAGTGAGTCTATCTCACTGCCCCAAGTCTGGTGCTCCTCCTCTAGCTGAAGCTGCTGCGCTGTGAGGTCAGTCACCTCGGTCTCTAACTCCCCCACACGCCTCTGCTGGTCGTCGATCTCCAACAGGGCCTCCTCGTAAAAGTCGTCTGCTGCCTCAGCCCATCGTGACAGTCGGGTCACTATCGGGTTGTAGCAGCAAGGCGTGTCCTGAACCGTGCAGACGGAGTTGCTCTCCTCTCGAAATGGGTGGTGAGCGAACTCAGTACTCGCCAACTCAGCTCGGTGGATAGAGCTAAGTCTGAGGAAGGCCTCCCGTGCTGCATCCTGCATCGCGGTCTCCGGTAGGTCGTGACGGTGTCGTGTCGGGAAGCTGTAGTCTAACTCCGGAGGAACTCGTGTGTGAACCTCGACCCGAGCCTCCCAAACAGATCCACACGGCCTCACTCGGTAGATCGGAGAGCTGGGGTATCGCAGACGCCTCATCAGCCGGTGTAGCTCGATGACGTAACCCTCCGAGCGGGGTACGCTCATCTCCCAAGCAGCGGGTGAATCCTGATCTGCCATCTAATTTTTGAGAAAAACCCAAAGTCAGCTAAGAGTAAAACTTATTTTGTAAAGAAAAATAGTTAAGAGTAAGATGAAAATCGTACCGAGTTTTGTAAACATAGCGTTTTTTTTTTTATTTTTGAAAGTATTACTAAGTGGGAATTTCTCCCTTGGCCAACTTAGAGAGGGGGTGGGGCGCCTTTTGGTCTTTTCCTACAGTCGTATGGCTCTGATACCAGCTCTGTGGACCCCCGTTTTTATAACAGGAATCAATCGTGTAAACAGTACCATTTCCCTGGATCAAGTAGTCTGGTACACACGAACTCATAGCTGAAATATCGAGTACACATACACGAATGTCTAGAACGAGTTATTACATCATAAGCCCGCAGGCATAGTCTTAAATCATCGAACCGAATGGTCCGGAATACATTCAAAAACAGAATAGGTAAGGCAGCGGAAATGGAGGCAGCGGCACGCCATTGCCACAGGCAACGACCGTATCTAAGACCTATTGGACCCCATCGTCTTCATCACCCTCCTGATAATAGGCATAGGGATCTTCTGACGCTTCATCTCCAGCCTCTGATTAAGTTTGTGTATAGCAAGGGTGAGTACCAACCGTACTCAACAAGTCACCACAGCAACAATGCACATGACAGGGATATTTGAAGGATGGTTATGGTTCTTTTGCGTAAAGCAAGTTTTATAATTCTTTTCACAACCCTAAGACCTAGCATAGACTGATCAAGTTTTAATACCAGTGTTCATATTAGACAATGACGGTTCTGTCCACCATCCATTGTGATCCCAAGGATGGCTTCCCGCCATTGTGTCGTCATGGTTTTCTGAGGACGTCCACATTCCCTACTCTCAGGAAGTGGCTCCAGCAGCATATAAATCATCATGCAATATCCCATCCCACACAAGTTAAGAATTTAGAGTCTAGCCAAGTGTAATCCATGTCCCGGTGCTCAATAACCGCGAGCACGGCTATTCGAATAGTTTTGGTTTACTCACACTGCAGTGGATGTACACTTTACCCGCACTCCGCGACTGCCCAACACATGAGCCTCGTCCCAACACATGAGACGCGTCACGGCAAAGCTTTTCGATAACCTCGCATTGGCAGTACCCGCTCCATGAACTTTACATCCTCATACACTCTAGGCGTACGCGGTTTCTAGCAGTGTGAGGAGTTCTGGCGCACCCGGGAAAGAAAGACTCACACATGCATTAAGTTAATTAGGTTTAAATTCTCACATGGCAGTCCTACCGATGGCGACACCACTGTAGACACCCGCCTCGCGGTTCTACCAATGGCTGCCCCACCGTAGAGCCCCTGCCTCACACATCAAGAAACCACTATGCATGGATACTGCCTCTGCTCAGCTATCTATTCCGCTAGGTCTATACCCATACGAGAAGTGCGGTTGTACGGGGGTCGTTTCATGCTTAACTTCATGGCTCGGTCCTTAATTGACCGGGGACGGTACTAGCCTTTTCCGGATACCACCCAAATCCTCCGTCCGCCCCAGTCGAAAAACATTTGTTTGATTTTATTTCTCCTTTCACAAATCATGTCATCAACATCATGGCACTGTGGCGCTCATGCCTCCACATGCCGTATCTCAATTACCTTCCCAAAGGTAATTGCCCAAGCATATAGCATTTGATAAATATGAGTATGCACAATTCTAGAATAGCAATGCTAAGCAATTGTCATAATTGACTAGGGACTTATACGTAAACATGGTTACGAAGGAAATAAGGGTAAACAATAATCAAGGCATGGCATAATCGCAAGTGGGATTTTCTTCATTGCATGCAATTTTATTTGTAAACAAAATAATTTCGCAATTGGGATCAATATGTTCAAGGGATAGTGATGACTTGCCTTGCTCAAGGTCTTGCGGGTCTTGGCCTTCACTTGGATCTGCAACTCCCTCGGGCTCTATAGTTACGTGCGAAAATTGATTTGAATTCGGTTAGAATTCAAATAAAAATCCAAATACATCCAAATAGAAGTCGAATGCGAAAATCGATTCTTTTTATTAACTTTACTATTTGCGAACTAGGGCCAACCCAATTTCGATTTGTATATCCTAAATTATTTTTACGGTATAAATATTTCGTTATCGTAAGTTTTTAATTTAATTAGCCCGAGCATTGTATTCAAATAATAGATTAGAAATTTATATCGCGAGCTAAATATCGGATGGAATCCAAAATTTATCTTATAATATTATACGATTTAATTTTAGTCTATGACTAAATGATTAAATATAATACGCGTCTAAAATCCCTATTAATTACATCCGAATTCCCATCGTGAATCAATTACTTATAGAGATTACCTCCAAATAATCTATAAAAATCTATAAGAATTCATCTAATTGTTTTTAGTCATTAATTTATATCTAAATTACCACCGCGAATTAATTTCTTATAGAAATCACCAAGAACAATCTATATTCTATATTAAATTTTGCAATTCTACGGTTATAATCAATCTATAATTAAATTCTAATTTATTTTAAATTTTCTAAACCTCCTAATTTCCCTCTAATTCCTATTTATTTATTTTTTTCTTTTCTTTTCTTTTTCTCTCCCCTTTTCTCTCTTTTCTTTTCCCTTTTTCTCTTATTTTTCTTTCCTCTCTCTCTCTGTTTCTTTCTCTCTCTCTTCCTCTTTTCTTTTCTTTTTCCTTTTTCTTTTTCCCTCCTCTCTCTCTCTCTCTCTCTCCCTCCCTCTCCCGGCTCCTTCCTCCCTCTTTCTCTCTTCTTTTCTCTTCTTCTCCTTCTCGGCTCGGCCCCGTTCTCCCTTCCTCTCTCTCACTCGGCTCTCTTTCTCGCTCTACCCGAGGCGACGGTGATGGGCGCGAGGGGAAGGGCAGCGGCTCACCGACGGCGGCGACGGCGACGACGGCGGCGGCGACGACGGCGCAGGGCGTGGCACACGGAGGCGGCGGCGCGGCGGCACGAATGCGGCGACGCGGCGGCACGACGATGGCGCGGCGACACGACAGCACGAGGGCGGCGGCGTGTGGAGAAGGAGGAGAGGGGAAGGAGATGGATGGGGATGGGTGTGGAGTGGCGGAGGGGAGGGCCGGGATTTATAGGGGAAGAGGGGGGAGAAAGGAGAGGGGAGGGCGGCGGCTTCAATGGCGACGTGACGGCGGCGTGGCTGCGCGGGGCGCGAGGCGACGAGGGGACGGGCGTGCTGCGCGGCGGCATGGGGGACAGAGCGACGTGCGGCGATGAGGAACGGGCGCGCGAGGCGGCGGCAAAAAGGAGGGGGCAGCACGACGTGCGTCGATGGGGCAGGCGGCGGCGCGGGGTTCGAGATGGGGACGACGTGCGCTGCGCGGCGACGGGACGGGGAGGCCGAGCAGGCTCGAGGCGACGACAACGCGTGCGGCGCGGCGACGGGACGGGCGCGCGGCGCGGCTTGAGATGACGGCGACGCGTGCGGCGCGGGCTCGAGGCGACAGCGGCCCGCGCGGCGCGGCAGCGGTGGTGCGCGGCGTGATGACGGCGACGGCGATGGGACGGGGAGGCGGAGCGGCACGGCGCGCGGGGCGACGTGACGGGGCGCGGGGCTCGAGGGCAGGGGAACCACGACGCGCGCGCGGCGGCGGCGATGGCGCGCGGGACGGGAAGGCGGAGCGGCGCGGCGCGCGGGACGACGGGACGGCGACGCGCGCGCGGCGGCGACGATGGCGCGACGGCATAGCAGCGGCGACGAGGCGGGGATGGCGACAGCGGCGATGGCGCGCGGTGTGGGCTCGGGGCGGCGCGGGACTCGGCGCGCGGCGCGCGGGATGGGCGTGCGGGGCGACGGCAGAGGAGGGGGTCGGGTTAGGGAACCCCGTCGAACACCTTGCGGGCAATGAACAGTGCCATTTTCCTATTTTCCCGATTTTAGCCTATTTTCCATTTAAATTTAATTTCGCAATTTCTAAATGTTGTAAAATTGATTTTTATTCATTATGTGTGTTATTCCAACTATTGAATCCACTCTAGATAAATTTTTACTCATAATTTATTTGTATTATTTATTTGAATCTTTCATTAGTGTTAATTCTTATTCCCACACATTTAAATTTAATCGATACAAATATGTTTGCAATAATATTTTATTTATTTCTATCCACACTTAATCTTTATTTTAAGTTATATATAGCCTACCAATTTACTCCTAGGGTTTATTCCTAATTAACTGTTATTTACTCACAATTAATTAACTTCGACATCAAATCCAAATAAAATTGGCGAATAAGATCGGCATGATGCAATTTATTTGAAAAGTTTTTGAAAGTCCGTATTTTTAGAGTTTTGTTTTTATTGGTCAAATTTTCAGGGTGTTACACCAGGTACCACCAACCTTAGTACCATGTGTACTAGGTTTGGTACCTCAAGCATCTGATTTGATACCTATGGTACTAGATCTGGTCCTCAGGTACCAACTAGATATGATATCTTAGGTATCAAGTATCAGATCTAATACTGATACCAGATTTGGTACCTGACAGTGTACCATATGTACCAGGTTTGGTACCCCAAGTACCGAATCCTATACCTCAAGTATCGGATCTGATACCTATAGTACTAGATGTGGTACCTTAGGTACAACTAAATCTGGTACCTCAGGTATCAAGTATCGGATCAGATATTGGTACCAGATTGGTACTGGACAGTCGCATGGGGACCTGATGCGAGCGCATGGACACGTGAAGGGTATAGGAGAACAATGCAGACGCGTGGAGGGAAGCAATGCAGACGCGTAGGGACACATGGACGCAGTTGGTGGGGGCAACGACTCGATATTAACCTATCATAATCTATCCCGTTTAGCGGGATGTCGTGGTCTAGCAGTTCTCGTTTTATACTAGTATAGATATAGATGCTTGGTTAATTAATCAGTTGATCAAATACAGAAAAAAATTGAAGCCTTCACCTTAAATATAACTCATATGGATTTATTAACCTCTACGATTATCCTTAATCAAGCGATTTGTGTTAAGATTAACATGAGGTCGTTTCTTTTCCTGGACGTGCACATACGGACGAGAAGTCCTACATATATATTTACGGAACATTGAGATTGAAAATATATCTATGTAAATTTACATGTAGGCTCTGTTCGGCTGCCCAACAATGCAGCCCTTGCTACTGCAGCCACAGACATATAGTACTGTCGAATTGGCTGCACTACAGTCGAAATAAGTGCAGCCAAACAGGGCCGTAGTTTCTAATGTTCTCGAATTACCCTATGTAGGATACTAAGTGTTTGAAATTTATCCAAAGATTTATAAAGTACTATTTGATGTCCCCCATCAATCTCATCTCTCACTCAAATTTATTTTCATCTTACTTCCAAGTTCCAATTACCATCCCAACTCCAACCAACCCTGACTAAATGAGTAATATAAGTCTTTTTTTTCTGTCTTAATGTTTGTTAAACAACTTAAAAATCCTTATACTTGAGGTTGAGGACAAATGGAGTATTCTCCTCACAAAACCGCCCTATAATTGTCAACTTGAATCATCCAGTCATATAAGCAGAACTGAGTCACTAATTTTTTTTCTGGAAATGTAAAATAATACTCCATTCGTCCCCTAACATAAGAAATTTTAGAGTTGGACACGGTTATTAATAAAGTAGGTAGAAGTGAATGGTGGAGGATTGCGATTGGATGAGTAGTGGAGGTAGGTAGGAAAAATGAATGGTGGAGGGTTGTGATTGGTTAGAAAAAGAATGTTGGTGAAGAAGTTGTTATATTTTGAAACAAATCCTGAGAGCTAAGACTATTTTGGGACGGAGAGAGTACTATTCTCACAAGGTCCAGCCGACCTTTCGTAAATGAACGGCCCAGATTTGCGCTAATTCACAGATGGCTCCTCTGCAGCAGCAGTAGCAGCAGCAAGAGCTAATGCAGAGTTTCCGTTTCCACTACCTTCAAGTCATTAACAAATCCACAACTGGCCAACTTAAGCTGTAAACTAAACCCAATTTGCATGCACTCCCCTACACATATAGCGCCCTCATCCCGACATATGATTGATTTCCCACCGGCCAAAACCACTGCACGCGCCGATGCAATCAGAATCAATTCCTATCAACATTGACCTCGCAGCTCGCGCATGCTCATCTCGTCAACTAATGATTAATGAAATCGTGAATTATCTCTCTATAAATGGCTACTAATTCGATCATCCCAAGGCAATAATCCACAGACAGCAAAGGATGATGCAAGCCAAGAAGCCAAGATCACCATTGATGATGCTCATCGCCAAGAAGCCGCCGCTGCTGCTGCTGCTTCTGCTTCTGCTCGTTCTCCTCGTCGGCGTCAATGGCGGCGAGACGGATGAGAGGCGCCTTGAGAGCTTGGTTGACGACGAGCTGCCCTTCTCCCAGCTCGGCTTGGGCTTCCGTACCACCGTCGTCGCCGGTAGCGCGGAGGTACGTACGTTACGTACTTAATTATAGCGCAAATTCAATTGCTGTAAGAAAGAAAAATCACTCAAATGAGAGGTTAAATTAGGTTCCAATTGACTGGAAATGCAGCAAAGTTTTTTTTAATTGTTCGAGCAAAGGGATTTCTTCTGATTTTTGTGCTCTTAGATGACATTGGTGAGCCCGCCCGTGCACGACACAATGGCATGTTCAGGGAGTTTCCCCGCACGCACTACGGTTTCTTTAAGAATCTTTGGCATCTCAAACAATCTAGATTTTTACCCGATTTCAGAAGATTGAAAGCCCAATATTTTGATATTCTCATTGGATAGCTATTCGATAGGATAATAGTTGCTTCGCAGAACCTCGAGCAATCCAAATAGGACCTATATATATACATACTCTCTCCGTACCAGAATATACGGTTATTAAGAAAGTAAGTATAATTAAATAAAAGAGGGTTGTGATTGGATGCGAAGTGAAGGTATGTGGGAAATTTGAATGGTGGAGGGTTGTAATTGGTTGAAAAGAGAATGTTGGTGCAAAAGTTGTTATATTTTGGGACAAATCCTAGATGCTAGAAGTTGTTATATTTTAGCACAAATCTTAGATTAGAAGTTGTTATATTTTGGGACGGAGGAAGTACATATAACGGCTCAATTTTCCGTTATACAAATATGTTTGGGATTAAAAAAATTAGTTTAAACCAAAATGGGCTCGCAAGTTGTCTTTTGAGAAATTTCAAACCCTGTTTGTCGCTACCAAAATCTAAGGGCTCTGGTGATCTGTTGCGCGAATATCATCCTAAAATTTTGCCGAATATTTGACACAGAATGATGTGGAGGAAGTTGTGCAAGCATGGTACATGGACGACGACGACAACGGGGAGGAGGACCAGAGGCTTCCTCATCGCCGCCAGCCTGATGATCTTCTTCCTCTCGCCAAATTGCTTGGTATATATATTTATCTACATATTTATCGAGCTTTTTTTAAAAAAAGTTAATTTTGTTTAGCCTCGTAAGCTTGTTGATTAATTTCTTTCCAGTGGCGCCGATATCCATGCGATGTTTACCACTAGTGTGTATGTATGTGTGTACACACAAAGATGACTAGTTTTTAATTAGTTTTTTTGCAATTTGCAGACCTCGGACTCGTTGCAATGCGATTAGATGCAGATAACCATGAGCACGATGAGAACCTTAAGATAATGCGTGAACAGAGAGGCTACTTGCACATGGTTAGTCTTCTTGCTATTAGGTCAATCTTTACTTTAAAAAAAAGATGCATATGCATGCTTAAATTAGTTTTTGTTTCTGCTTTCAAAATATACTTGCTATTAAGTCAATCTTTACTTCAAAAAAAGATGCATGCATGACAAAATTAGTTTTTTGTTTGCTTTCAAAATATACTCCCCATATAGACATAAATATTCGATGTTCACGATAGGAACTGGTCAAACTATTGAAATTGTTCATCTATTTTATTTTAAATAAGTTTACGAAATCTACTTCCGCTCTAGAATATAAAAAGTTTTAAAGTTTGATACGGTTATTAAGAAAATAGGTAGAACTAAATGGGGAAATATTATGATTGATTAAGAAGTGGAGGTATGTGAAAAAAAATGAATGGTGGAGGGTTGTGATTGGTTGGGAAGAGAATGTTGGTGAAGAAATTGTTATATTTTAGGACAAATTCTAAGTGCTACAAATTATTATATTTTAGGACGGATGGAGTATTAAGTTTATGGTGGTATTGTGATAGCCCTTTTCAAGATAAATATATACATGTCATTTCTTTTTTACTAATCATCAGAGAAGTTGGTGGTGTAACTTTTAAAAGTTTGATCAAATCTTGTTGTAAATGTCAAATATTTATGAGAGGGAGTAGAAGCTTTGAAACAATTACCTTGCTGTTACATATCTATATAGTTGATACCTACTAACTTCTAAAGCTCAACATGCAAGTGTGCCACATCATCATCCACTAGCAATTACTCCCTCCATTTTTTAACATATGACGCCGTTGAATTTTTTAAATATGTTTGATCATTCATCTTATTCAAAAAAATTGTAATTATCATTTATTCTATTGTGACTTGATTTATCATCGAATGTTCTTTAAGAATGACTTAAATATTTTTATATTTGTAAAAAATTTTGAATAAGATAAATGGTCAAACGTTAATAAAAAAGTCAACGGCGTCGCATATTAAAAAAATGGAGATTGTATTATCTAGAGTATTTTAAATATCACACAAACATCGCATATCATTTACAATTTTTTTATATTTTTACAACTTAATATACAAGCAATGTCAAATCATTATTTTCATATTATTTAAACATATACATCTATCATTATATTATAACATGTCGTAGCAAATCACGGGGTATCAACTAGTATATACTAATAAGTAAATCCACGTCCTATCACTTAATTTTTTTTTGGCATATCCATATGCCATTCATTATTGTTTATATGAAAGAATAATAATAATAATATGGTTTACCTCTTTCGGAAAACATCATCAGTCTCTCTTTGCAGCAAAGCTGTGGTTAATTTGGGCCAGCACTAGTTAGATCTCAATGGCCATGGATTGTAACCTTACTTACGGCTAATAATGATCATTTGATTATTCAACCTAAAAAATCGAACTTAAGTGTATGCATTTTTTGCAATTGCTTAGGACATCGTTGAATTGACCCCAGAGAAAATGCCAAATTATGAGGTGATGATCAAGAGATTCTTCGAAGAACATCTCCACACAGATGAAGAAGTCCGCTATTGTCTTGATGGCAGTGGTATGTACGAGCAATTTACTTCACCTTGATTTTCAGTAGCTACCATATATTTTCTCCATTTTGTTGTGGTTTTGACTTTTGACAACGTAACCTGTCATCTCAAAAAACAAAGAAATTTGTCGATATTCACTGTGTTGGGTTTGAATTTTGAAATGAAGGTTACTTCGACGTGAGAGATGAGAATGACAAGTGGGTCCGGGTGTCAGTGAGGAAAGGGGCACTCATCGTTGTGCCAGCCGGCATCTATCACCGCTTCACACTTGATACCAACAACTACATAAAGGTAAGTAAAGTGCATAGAATTTTCAATTAATAGAACCAAGTAAAATGTAATCTGATTGATCTCTGGTTTATTTCTACGAGATTTTATCAGATTTTAACTTTTGAAGGTAGCTAGTTGTGCTAACCGCATCACATTAGCTCCGAAAATAGCCAAGCAATGACAAATGTCTCTATTATTGGATTCATAAAGAGCGAATATATAGTTGGTCAGCAAATTCCCCTTGGTCCTTAACAACAATTTTATCCTAACCATGATCATGACATGGTACCCTTTCAAATATTTTTAGTCATTTTCTTTTGTTTCTGAGTGGGTATCAAAAGAATTCCTTGCAGTTCAGTAATCATTTCGTGATTAATTAACTGACAGATGGGGGCCGGGGGCCTCTTTTTTGGGTTTTACAGGCCATGCGTCTATTTTCAGGTGGGCCAGATTGGACGGCTTACAATCGTCCTCATGATCATCTGCCTGAAAGGTACTCTATTTCACTATGCAGGGATAAATTTCGGGGTTAATCTAAGCTAATTAACCTGTTCCCTCCCTCTGTTTTTTTTTTCTTCAGGAAGAAGTATCTAGAAGCGCTGCGTAACAGGACCCCAAGATTTGGACAACTGCATCGAATTCGCTCAAAAATGGAGTAATTTTTATTTTGAAAATAGCATTAATATATACCCATCTTTCCTCATCATTAATAAATTTTAGATTTTCTGCATCCGTCAACTGATGTTGCGAAGTGATTAAGATGGTGGTGTTAGATAGGGTGCAATGGGCCAATGTTTGATCTCTTGATCAAGCAACGACAAGATATATATGGATCATGTATGTAATTTTTTTAAAAAAAAATGTATCATGTATGTAGAACAATTGCTCCAATGCAAGTGTTTGCACTACTGTAGACCTCCTCATGTATAACATTTCAAAACAATCTATCTATAATGGGTATGTCAACTGATACACATTCCATTGATCAAAGGAACCCTTATCTATATATAGCGGCTCAGAATTACGAACCCTTAGATTTCAAGATTTGTCAATCGACGTTATACACAGATATACTCTTGTTAGTAACGGCTATACAATGGCCTATTCATACCTGCCGTTATAGATGAGAGGTAATAGGTGACGTCGAAACCTCATCTATAACGGCTAGGTATTAGCAACCGTTACAGATTATTATAACTGATATCCTTAAAAAAATACAAGTACTTGAGCATACCTGCCACGATTGTAATGGCCATCACGGCACCATCACCCTTGTTCCACTACCACTTGTCACTAGATTTGTACCCTCTAATTAAGCATAGAGCGGCGGACTCACATACTCCCTCCGTTTAACAATGTAAGTCATTCTACCATTTTCTATATGAATGTGGAAAATACTAGAATGAATATATATATATATATATATATATATATATATATATATATCTAGATTTATTAACATCAATATAAATATAGAAAATGCTAGAATGACTTACATTGTGAAACGGAGGAAGTAGTTCTTAAGCTTGGATCAACCGGATCCAACAGCCTTAAGCCTAAGCAATCGGGTCCAACGGTAGAAGGAGAGGGGGTCACTAAACAGGTTGAATCATATGGCCCATGGTTATCATCGATTGTAATATTTTGCATACCTAAAAGGCATTTCTTATTAATCTTGCATTCCTAAATATAACTGTAAAATGTACAACCATTTAAAATTTGTCGATGATCAAAACTTAAAATTATAGTACTAGTTGAGGCAATAATATGTTATTGATGTCAGAACAGGATATAATGTCACATGAACTGTCTACTGGTTCATTTTACGAATCACTCTTGGTTTCGAAGAAATCGGATTGTGAGGAGGATTAATTACTTACTAATTTTCTGTACCACATTACTTATAAAGTCAACAAGTCAATAAGTCAATGATATGCACATGCATAGCTTGAACCGTTTGCAGCATCATCATCATCATCATCCTTATTCGCCGTAGTACTGCTCCACGAAGAAACGCATGTACATCATGATCGCGTATGCCACCACCTCACATACCCTAGATACGCTCCTACTCCGTACGCCCGCCGGCTTGGCATGACCACCAGGATTCACAATTCCGAGATGCCCTTCCAAAATTTCGAGGTTTTGATGAGGCTCGAAAGTAGAAGCCGTATGAGATTTCAATGAGTTTCTAAATTTAAATTTGAATTGATAAAAAAAGAAAAAATCAAATAAAATCATATAAATAGTATGATATTCATAGAACCTATTGGGATATAAATTTCTGAAAATTGATGTATTCTGTATATTTACTGAAATTTATAGTAGGACAGAAAAGAATAACGAATTAAAAAAGAAAAAAAATCAGTTTACCTCTTTTTATAGTTACCGATTGAAATTCCGATGATTTCGCTCGGAATTTTGCCAAAGCCGACCGGTTTTCACGAGGTTATTAGTAAACTCAAGGAATTTATATACAAATTTTGGTTTATGAAATTTGTTCGGAATCTATCGGCTTTCCACTGGATTTCACGAAAACTGTCATTCCGCCAGAGCCCGAAACGAAAGGCCATCTTAGAATATCATCGCCGCCACCCATGTTGTGTACTTGTCCACGCCATCACTACCATCAGCCATCGCCACTGCGCAACACAACGTACTTTGTGCTACGTGGCGATTGGAGAGTTTGGAGAGTGAGCCGCTTATAAAAAGCATGGGGTTGTGTCAGGTTGGGTGGAGGACTTGGACTCGCACTTGAACTCATGCTGATGGTAGCTGATGGCCTCATCCTTGATGGCTTGGCTTGGCGATACGGAGAGGAAGACATAGGAGGGAGAGAAGAGAGATGTTGAATTGGACCACTGGGGGTAGAATAGGCCCGAGAGAAACAATTCGTAAAGATAAATGGTCCAAAGTGAAAAGGTATGTTGTTGCTAGTCTAACTTTACAACCATGGTAAAAATATGTGGTACAATGTACAAGTTACTATGGATAGATATACAGATACACATACTCCCTTCGTCTTTAAATACTATTCATCTTCAAACTTAATTAGGTCACCCATATTTTTGAAGAATATATTTTAAAAGTTAAAGGTATGCCATATTAATCTTTGCATCCTGAATGAAATTCTAAAATATGCAAACAATCAAAACCTAACCATTTAAAATTTTTTGATGATCAAAATTTAAAATTACGATACTAGTCGAGGGGCAATAACATGTTAGTAATGTGTAGTTATGTAAGAATTGAACGTAATATCACATGAAATGTCTACTGATTCGTGTAACAAATCTCTATTGGTTTTAAAGAAATCGGGTAGTAATAAAGAGGATTAATTACCTACTAATTTTCTGTACCAAATTTAATTATAAAGTCAATGAGTCTATAAGTCAATGATACACATGTGCACGGCTTGACCCGTTTGCATCATTATCATCCTTTTTCGCTGTAATACTGCTCCAAGAAGAAACGTGAGTACATCTTAACCATACGCCGCCACCTCACGTACCCCAGGTACGCCCCTACTCCGTGCTCCCGCATGCTCGGCACGACGACCTCAACGACCGAACCCATCGCTTTCCGCGGCCACACCTACCCCTCATCACCAAGCGCACCAACATCGTCACAGTCATCCAGCTGATGCAGCACGCACAACGAGTCCCGATCCTCGCCGCCGCCACGAGGGCAGGTGCACCGCAGCGTCCTCGTTGGCAGCGACGGCCCGTCGGGGTTCTCTGGCGCGTAGTCGCTGTTGTTCCGGCAGAATATCGTCGCCGCCACCCACGCCGCGTAGTCTTCCACGCCCCCACCCTCGCCGTCAGCCATCACCGCTGTCGCCGCTGCCTTGCAGGTACAACGTATAATAGTGCCGTACTTTAGGCTACGCCTACGTGGCGAGTGAGCCGCTGCTTATAAAGAGCGGGGTCGCGTGGTCGCTTGGAGTGGAGTTACTACTCGACTCGGACTCGTGCTGACGTGGTGGAGTCGCGTGCGGGGGGAAGAGACCGCGAGAGACACGGGAAGGGGGAAAAAAACATTAAAAAAAAGAGGAAAAAAAAGGCCGAGGCGACCGGGCCGCGGCCCGACTCCGGCGAGGTCGTCGACCAAGGCCGCCGAGATTCGTCGGGATTTCTCGCCAAAAATAGCAAAGGCGGCGGCGGCGTGGATGGGGATGGCGCGGGCGCGGGCGCGGCGGTTGCTGCCGCTGCTCACCTTCGTCACGCTCGGCATGATCCTAGGTGAGTCGCGCCGTCGGCTAGCTAGCTCTGAGGAGGAGGAGCAGCACGCGCCCGTCTCGATTTGGGGATCAGGGCGAGCTCTGCCTCGCCGCCGTGGGGTGCTCCGCTTGGTTGGTTTGGTTGATGCATTTTGGGGGAGCTGTGTTCCTCACTGTGGCCATGATTTGGTCGGCGACTGATGGTTTGGGGTGCTGGGCTGGGGGCTGAATCTGACACGCTTGGGTTTGCTGGGTTGGTGGGAAATGGCCTGAAAATTTTGCTAGTTCGTGGCTTCCTGCGGCTGCAGTGGAAGCATGGCAGCCCAGTGCCTGTTGACTTGTTGCCATCCGCATGGATTTCATGATGGGCGCAGGGATGCCAGCCATTGTCACTTGTGTGTGAGCCAGTGAGTAAGAGCTTAGAGCTAGTAGGTGTGCTACTGCTAATGAGCTTGATTGGTATGGTTTCTGGTCTCGCATCACTAGCTGGAAGCTACTTAAGTTTGAGCTTACATGGTGGTGCATGCCGTAGCTCAACATATGAGCGGTCGAAATAATTAAGCTGTACTTATTCAGGTGTTCACGGTCTTATGGTACTGGAGCATCCGATTCAGCACAGTGTGTCCTAGCAAATTCAAGTAAACACTATATTTGCCTTTAGTTTTATCTGATCTGGACGAAAGATTAGGCCTACTGGGTCATTGAGTATAGTTTATTTCCATTTTGCTCCCTTTTCTGCAAACCTTGGCACTTTATTTCAATTAGCATTGCCATTGGTTGCGTACAAATTTATATGTGCTGCTTCAATGAAATAATTGTCTCATCTTGCTTTGTTCTACACAATTTCAGGCTCTTTACTTCAGTTAGCGTTTTTCCGCCGGATAGATGATCACTCACGTATGTCTATCCTCCCTTTTATTTATTGCATTCTAATAATACATGCGTGCACCTTCTCCTCCCTCTACTTCCAATATAACTGGAACAACCTTGTACTTGTCTTTTGTGGCATTATGCATATGCTTGTTATTGCTCAATCCATGTCAAACGAAAAACTTTTTTAGTGCCAGCAATTCAGTTGAGCATAGGGCTGCATACCTGCATCTGAGTAAATCAAAATCCAGAGAACCATCAATTACATGCTATACACTTTACTAGTCTTTCCTCGGTGATTGTGTGTAACCAAGCGTGAGGCGTTCTGCATGGCAGATGTAACACATTTGGAGAATGATCAAGAAGCAGCTTTTCTTCGTCTAGGATTGGTATGTAATGCTACTTTCTGAAATGCTTGAGGCCTAATCTGTATATATGCCAATAATTTTTTTTTGTAAATTTACAACACAAACATCAGATAAATTTGGGGATTTGAAGTCTATTAGGCAAGTTTGAGGAATAAACTGACAGTGGAAAGCTAGTCTTAGCTTTGTTTACTTCTTTATATATTTTGTCTATTTTCTACAAGTGGCCAGATAAAATTGACTTGATTCGTTTCCAATTTCGATATTTATTAAAAAAAATGAGCTTCTTATATGCGCAAAAGTGTGTCTGTTCATTTTCAATATCATCTTGTGTTGTGTGTTCTGGAATTTAACTGGGTTTTGATCATGTTACATGATAAAAAGAAAATTATATCTATCAACTGCTTAATTTGCAAAAAGGCTAGCAAGTTGATTTGGTTCATATGCAATTGGTTGGAAAATAACAGAGATGAAATGTCAAGTATGATGGTTCCTCCATTGATTATGCATGCAGTTATGAAGTGAACTGTGATATGGAATAGGTTCTTAGAACTTTCTTTTATCAATATAATAGATGTAAATTTTTAATGATTGATCAAATAGGATATAGCTCTATATGTAGATGTAGAACCATGTAAAGCTTTGTTGTGAGGTTTAGCTTGAGATGTAGGAACTTTTCTAAACCTTTATTCTGACAGGGTTTAGAATCTACTGAAATTGTTTTCTTTTTTTAAAAAAAATGGAAGAACATTCTCTCAGCCTCTATAAGCTGAAATAAAAATTTTGTTCTTCTTTGTTGCAAGATTGTATATCTTTTGTTGACCAATGAGCATCCATTCATGATATGGTGTGTTTTATCAGTTTCACTTTGTATGGGCAATTGAGCACGTTATTTTTAACCTTTTTTAGTCTTCTTTGGCAACTTAATTTGTAGCAGGCTCAAAACACAAAAAATCTAATGACTTCAATTTGTTCATAATCTGTAGGTGAAGCCTGAAGTCATCAGCTGGTCACCTCGGATAATTGTCTTCCATAACTTTCTTAGTTCTGAGGTTGGGCCCTGTCTCTTGTAGTTTGGTGTTGCTAAATATTTTTCATCAGCTCTTGTATTTGGTGACTCAGGCATGTACTTCCCTTGCTATTTGCATGTATCCAAAGAAAAACTGTAAGCCCAGGCAACAACATTATATGCATAAACCACCAATCTGGTGGACAATGGCCAAAATAGTTGTTGCTGAGTATACTTGTGCTAATCTTTGCAGGAGTGTGATTATCTAAGAGCAATTGCTAGACCAAGACTACAGATTTCCACTGTAGTGGATGTCGCAACAGGAAAGGTACATTTCTTGCCTTATACTTAGAATGTGGAATGTCTCTTTGTATCTCAATGTTAGATAGCTATTATTTTCTATAATAGTTGCTTTCTACTTCATAGCAAGTGGAAGGTACATTCTCTTTGTATCTAAATATTAGATAGCTATTATTTTCTATAAAGTTAGTAGATTTATAAAGTTCAGATGATAGTTGATAATGTATTTCTTTCTTTTTCTATTTCTAAATCTTTGTAAAACCTTTGTGTCAACATTCCTCTCTTCATCAAGGTTGAGGAAAAAAAAGTTTGAGCATTAATACGATCTATTTTTTTGGAGAGAAAACTGAGGTTTTTCTTTTTATTGTGTGATCTGCTTTATGGAACCATTCGTAATGTTTATTAAACGATTATTTATAGCTCATATTTCTCAAATGGTTCTGAGGATTTTGCTGTTGGCAATCATAGAACCCTCATCTATTGGGTTTTTTTGTAGTTCTCTATTTCTGAAACCCCGGAAATATTTTTCATGTCCTTTTAATATTTCGGTTATTGCTAACTTGGCATGTTTTGTGGAACAGGGTGTTAAAAGTAATGTCCGTACAAGTTCTGGTATGTTTGTGAATTCTGAAGAAAGAAAGTTACCAGTCATTCAGGTCCGTTCATCATACCCCAACTCTAGGTGCCTTACTCCTTGCCGCTTATTGCTTCATGTGAAAAATTCCCTTTATACTGTTGAGAGAAATAACTTGGTCTTCTCAGGATATGTCTGTACTGCAACAAATTACTTTGTGAGGGGGGGGGGGGTGTTAATTGGTTGTTAAGTTGCCATTACTTGACACCACAAATACAAGAGTATCTTTATTGGGTGGCTAGAAACGGGTCATCTTCTCTTCATATTTCATAAGTTTGACATAAAAATGATATTATCATTCGTTTCCTAAATTGACTGCATTGTTTAGTTTAAAATCAACATACAAAATGGGCCACACCTAGACTGCCATTTAACTACTTTGTCCTTTTCTTTTATCTGTTAGGTCAAAAGAAGAAGAATGTATGAGATTTTCCTCGCTCCTAATTTTAGATTCAAACTAAGGTACTAGTACATCCTATTTAGAAATTGAACCAAAATTTGGTACTGATATAATTTTGCGATTATTTATTATTTGTCTATTACAACGTCAAAATAAAACCAAAACCATGGACCTAAAAGGTTATGTAGAACTAACATACCTTTTGTATCAATGCAAAAGTTATGCTAATAGAATTTGTAGCTTCTGTTCGTGTTGCCAAAAGTACCAGCAACAGCACATGACATATACTTAGAAATATTTTTGGCGGCAATGAAACTCTGATTCCTGACATGGTACTTATGGATCAAACTGTTTCCTTTTATGGCATGGTCCCTCTAACAAAAAATGTAGCTTGTGTTTATTCCTACTCCACCAATGTCAACTACTCACTTAATGTATAAAATCTGACAAATTCCCTGAACTACTGCAATACAGAAGTAGCTGACATATATTTATGTTATATTTCTGTGGTAATCCTGAAAAATTTTAACGGTGCATTTTAATGCACTGTTAATGGATAATTTCACAGGAAATTTTGGCTTTTGCTGACACTATTACCTAATTATGCTATCAAATTATCCAACAATGCATCATCCATTGCTTTAAATTGCCCTTGTCACATGTTCGACTGAAATCTGTGTCAGTGGGTTTAAACCTTAGTAGTTGAATACTTCATTCTTCTATCATTAATGTTTGCTTTGCTTTCTCCAGTCTATAGAGAAGAGGATTTCTGTGTACTCTCAGATACCTGAAGAAAATGGAGAACTCATCCAAGTATTACGGTACTAGAATAACTGACAGTATTTTTTCCCCTAAGTTCTTTGCCTTGATTATGAATCAATCATTTTCAAGCTAACTTCAAGTACTACAGGTATGAACCAAGCCAATATTACAGGCCACATCATGATTACTTTTCTGACACTGTAAGTTGAACTCCCTTTATATGCTATGGAGAGCAGAGAGCTATAGTTTCCTTTGCCGTCACTAGGCTAGTCATTACCTCCGTTTTTAAATAGACGGCGCTGTTGACTTTTGGATATGATGTTTGACCATTCGTCTGTTCAAAAAGGCTATGTAAATATCATTTATTTCATTATTCCTTGTTTTATCATTAAAGGTATTTTAAGCATGACTTATATTTTTGCATATTTGCACTAAAATTTTAAATAAGATGAATGGTTAAACGTCATGTCCAAAAGTCAACGACGCCATTTATTTAAAAACAGTGGGAGTAGTAGTAGTAGTAGTAGTAGTAGTAGTACATTTAACCAAGGAAAAAGCCCACTTTTGGCCCTTCAGCTCTTTCTGTCGACAATGAAGGGGAAAAGAGGAAAAGGTGGCAAACATGTTAAACGTCTTATGAATTTTCTTATCCAAATCATCATCTATAGCCAGCTCAAGTGCCAGCTAAGATGACACGTCAAGCAAAAATGCCCACAAGATCTACTTTGGGGTTTGATTTGACGAGTTTTGATGTTAGAAAATGTAATAAAGTTGGGTTTGAATTTAGGGTGGATTAGTGGGAACTATAGTCTGAAAAGCTTAGAGACCAAGAGTGCATTTTTCATTTAACTAGCAATGCAAATCAATAAAACCATGAATATTTAATCTGCAGTTCAACATCAAACGTGGGGGCCAGCGAGTTGCAACAATGTTGATGTATTTGACTGATGGTGTTGAAGGGGGTGAAACCCATTTTCCTCAGGTTAGCTGAATTATACTGACATAGCTTCTTACAATATCAAAAGCTCTGTACATTTTTCTTCTGGTTCAGCTTTACTTATGTTTGCTCATTTATGCCATAGTTCTTTCCTTGGATCTTATCAGCACAAAATGTGGTCAAGTGCCACTCTTTGTTGTGCAGCACATTCACGCTATCTTTTTTATTTCCATGTTTCTCTTGAATATGTAAAAATTATTGAAACAATTTATGAACATGTATCTGTTGTCTATACAAACCATGTGATACTAGTATACTATTGGTTATCACTGAGCACTGTAGCTGTCTGGAAAAATTTTTCCTGGCTAACAAAAGCGCCATTCTTTTTTGGCATACTCCTAAGTCATAGCTGTACCAGCAGATAACTTTTTCGTGCTTCAAGGGAAACTACTGAATCCACTGGAGGAATTGGTTGTGTTGATTATGGTAACATCAGCTTACAACTCGACCTCTGTGCTCTCATATGGCCACAATAACTGCATTGGCAATGTGGAATGCAATCCTAAGAACAACGCAATATGTAATTGGCCTCATAGTTGATCTGTCAGATGTTTAAGGCCCTTGAGTTCAAATTATCTTTGAATCTCATTTTTAGGTGAATAACCCTTTGCATGAGCAATTTGCTGCCATGCTTTCCCAGCCTTAGGTTCTTCTTTCCACGTTTACACATCTTCTGATACATGGCATGATGTAACATGTCATGGGGCTGCTTCATCCGTCTTTGTTTAGCTTTTATGTTATATGATTTGTGGTGTGCTTGCCTGATATTCTGAATTTATCACCTCTGTTCCAGGCAGGAGATGGTGAATGTAGCTGTGGCGGGAAGATGGTCAAAGGATTATGTGTCAAGCCAAACAAAGGAGATGCTGTGCTATTTTGGAGCATGGTGTGTTATAATTTGTTCTAGATAAAGCATGAACCAAAACACATTCCATTGTCATTAGATCCAGATATTTTCTTAAATTGTCAGTGCTCCGTTAGTCAACTAATTTCTTCGGCTTCCATGCTAATTTGATTGTTTCAGGGACTCGATGGTGAAACAGACTCAAACAGCATTCATAGTGGGTGCCCTGTTCTGGAAGGGGAGAAATGGTCAGCTACGAAATGGATGAGGCAAAAAGAATTTGTTTGAGCGAAAGATGAGGCGAAGAATGATGCCTTCTAATTTCTGGCTATGCAGATATGGAGCTATATTCTTTCTATTATATGTAATGAAACGTTTCAGGAATCTTGCAAGCATATGAAAGTTCAATAACCCCACGTTCATATTTCGTTTTACTTAGGCAATTTTAGCACCGCACACCACTGTTATTATCCTTCCGGCTTCAGCAAGGTGGTAACTGGGACAGGCGCTGGATGGGGAAAAAACGAATTAATTTATTTTTTCCATATAATGTACAATTATATAACAATGAAAACTAGCACGGTTTTTGGAAATGGATTTTCAAATCATAATCAAGGTTCAGTGAACCGTCCGCTGGAAACTGCTCCCGAGTGTTGTTATCATTTTTTTGTGAAAGTCAGTTGAATCGTCGAGTAAAAAGTTCAAGCCGGCAATTTGTGATGCCATGAGAACGGCAATATGAGATCCTGTTGGGACATTGGAAGAGGAAAGGTGATACTTCATACTTGGTTGAAATTCTGTTCAATTTCAACTGAAATCCATAAAAGTTATAAGGTTCCAGAGAATTAAAGAAGGCCTAAGGGCAAGTTATGGTTGAGCTTTGGTTCGAACTCCAAGCTTCTTTGCGTCATAATAGGTCAACCATTAATATTATGGCTCTTTTGGTTTGATGCAAATTGTCCTACCTAGTTGGTAACTTAAATAGTACTTTGCCTTGTAGTTATGATGCCAATATTTGCCAACGCCAAAAACATACCAAAAAATTTGGTATGTTTAAGACTTGCCCAAGATTTGATACTACGGGCATATTTAGAGAGTTTAAAATACTGAGAAGTAGCCGATTGGTAGTCAGTTTCTTATAATCTAGATAAAAAGTTGGACTATTTGGAGGAGTTTATAATTCTACGAGAAATTGCAGCAGTCAGAAGCTTTACCAAACAGATCCTACAAATGATTTGGTAGGGTACCAAACCAAACGTTATTACAAAGCGACAACATTGACCTTAAAAATTGGCACTAATAATATTTTTGTTTTGTTTTTGTCTTTTCTATAACCTTATGCCAAGGTTTCCGTAAAATTGTCATCGCATATGATGCAAGTCGATGTTACTCTTTGCTCCACATCAGGATATTGGCAAAATATGATGGTACATTTAGGCTGTGTTCGGGAGTGAGGGTTGGGAACCCTCACTTCCTAGCACGCAAAACGAAGCAGCGTTTAGCGCATGATTAATTAAGTATTAGCTAAAATAAATTTGAAAAATATATTAATATTATTTTTTAAAGTAACTTTCATATATATATATTTTTTAAAAAATGCACCATTTAGCAGTTTGAAAAGCGTGCGCGCGAAAAACGAGAGAGGTGAGTTGGGAAAGTAGAGATAAGAACTCAGCCTTAGAGTAACTTCGAAAATTAGGTTTGCCAATATTTGCTGGCTAATGTACCATCATACCCTAAATTTTACAAAGCTTAATTAAGTTTCATCAAATCGTATAAAGTCACATCTGGTTTTTGATTGCCTTTGAAGTTCTACGGGGCAAATTCTTGGAATCTGATGGGATTCCATCCCCGAGTGACAATGCAATCAGTTACAAGTTACAACTTCAATCCAATTCTAATTTTTGAGTAACAAAAATACTCTCCGTTTATTGAACGGTAATTTTCATCATAGCAATATTACAGAAATATTTACCAAGAATTAGTTCAATTGCTCAAAAAGAAAAATCTTCCAAAAAAAATCCTCCATTTTAAAGAAGACAACGAGTAAGGTAAGCGCAGGTGGTATGGTGGTGGAGTCGTGAGTACATCAGCGATAATTTTGGTCTTACTAAAATTATGTTACAAACTAGCCTACATTGACTCCACCCACCAGGATTCAAAATACCAGTGTCTATAAATATCACGCATATGCAGGGCTAGTTTGTAACATAATTTTAGTAAGACCAAAATTATCGCTGATTTCCGTCTCTTTAAACGCAATCCTAAACAAGGTGTAAGCGTGTGGTGTTGCGCGTGCGGTGACGCAAAAGGAAGACATCAAACACACTGAGTAGCAAACCGACCTCCGCAGCTTCACGGAAGGCCAGGATGCAACGATCATCCAATGGACGGTCCAGATCCACCGCATCCACGTATAAAATCCATCGCCTCCTATCTCGCGCGACCCCCTCTTCTTCCAGCCCTAGCCCCCCTTCCCCCCGCGCCGCCACCACCTCGCTCTGCGCCGCCGCCGCCGCCGCCGTCTCCAACTTCAAGATGGTACGTACGCCGCCGCCGCCGCTTCGATCTCGATCCCTCGAATCGGCCGCCTCGCATGGCTGCGCGCGCCGTTCGTTTGATCCGTGAATGATAACCGCGATTGATTTTTGGGTTTTTGTTTGTTTGTTTGTTTGTGTTTGGGGGAACGAGCAGGTGCTCTCGAACGACATCGACCTGCTGAACCCGCCGGCGGAGCTGGAAAAGCTCAAGCACAAGAAGAAGCGCCTCGTCCAGTCCCCCAACTCCTTCTTCATGGTACTACGCGCCGCCCTATGTGTGGATGAATTCTCTTTGCACGGCAAGAATCTTCTAACTGCTGAGTTTTGCCCTTGTGTGCAGGATGTCAAGTGCCAGGGCTGCTTCAACATGTACGAGCTTCTTCTTGATCCGCTCACTCTCTCTCCATTGTTAATTTTTCTGTTGTTATGTTACTTGTTACCGCCCTTTGATGCTTGATGTGTGAAGATTGAGATAAACTGTTTTTAATTTTAGTTATGATTAAGGATGGTTTGTAGAGTAGATTTAGATATGAATTAGAACTGGTTTGCAGAGTAGTCTTAGATATGAAATTGATTCTAGCAAGTGAAACCATCGCTCTTTTATTGTTGGTATGCATTGTTAATGCGTTGTGTTGTAAGTAAGTCGGATAGCCTAGATAAGAAATGGAAATTAGCGTGGTGATGATACTGCTTTTGTTATCGCTTCAACAGTCAAGTGCTTTTGGCATGTTTTGGCCCCAAAACGACCAGTCCCCGTGAACCCCTGATAATCTGGACTTAAATCAGATGTACATGAAAAAAAAAATCACACCATAGGTCGCCCAATCGTTGAGGTGATCATGAATTCATCATTCGCACTTGTAATATTGTACATAATTTTGTAGAATGGCAAATCTGAAATGTCCAATTCTGCTTTGTGATGTATCCGGCTTGTTTGTATAATTGTATTGATGATCAACCAATTCAAAGAAACCAGAAATTGGCGCCATCTCTAAGCAATATAATTTGCCTAACTTTGCTTTAGACATCTTGATCTAATGTTGGCATCTTCTAACCTGTATGTCTTGCGGTGATTGCAGAACGACTGTATTCAGCCACTCCCAGACCGTGGTTGTGTGCCCGGGCTGCCAGACCGTGCTCTGCCAGCCTACTGGTGGGAAGGCCAGGCTCACGGAGGGCTGCTCCTTCCGCCGGAAGGGCGACTAGGTTAGGCTGTGTGGCTTGTTGTTACTGGGACAGAAATGCCCTGCTGAACAATACTATCCCGTTACCCTTCCTGATGTGTACTCCATAAATTTTGTTAATTATACCTACCTGTTTACTGCCCTGCATGATGTAGCAATGCGTTATGTATCTTGCATTTTGTGCTGGAGAAAGCTACTTCGTATAATGCGTGCCCCTCCACCTTGTTCAATTCTCTCTGTATCCAAGATTTTGGTTTTTGGTTTTAGCCTTGCGTTGCTCATGAGACTAATTTGCTTAGCTGCAAAATATTTTGTTACAGTGCCAAGTACCTGGATATATTGTCATGCATTTCCTTCTTAGAATGACATCAAGGGCACAAAAGTTTCATGTTACACTTGTATGATATACAGGTGACATGTTGTACAGATAGGTTTGTTTATCTTATACCATGTAGTTAGTGATTGGGTTCTGTGTACAGGTAACAGTCTGTAACTTATCACCTTTAATTTCGTCAATACAAATGCTACGTGGTGGGGCTGTTTGGTGTTGCAATATTTGTGTTTTACCCCAATTTGAATAAATAAAATTTGATGTCAGGTTTCTTGGATGATTTTATTTTGCTCTAGGTCTCGAAAAGTTTAGGGTAGATTGTAGCCAAAATAAACCTTACTAAATTTTGGCAAGTTGGTAATATTGTTAAAATTTTGACAGAATTTTTTATGTATTTACTAAATTTGGTAATAAACTAAACGTAGATATTTTTTTCGATAACTTTGCTAAAAAAAATGGTATGGGTGAAAATAACATCAATGTGAACAGTCCCTTAGAACCGGCCCTGGGTCTCCCTCCTATCTCTTTCACTGGTATGTGGAATTACTCCGGCTCTTCTCTTTCTGTTTGTCTTTTCCGTCATTTTCCTGAGCTCGGTATTACTATCAGGGTTTACGATTCCGACGAAATCCGGTCGGATTTCGTGAAATTTTGATGTTTCGATGAGGTTCGAAAGTAAAAACCGTTTGACATTTCGAGGAGTTTTATCCAAATTCAAATTTGAATTGATAAAAAAAGAAAAAAAATCAAACAAAATCTTATAAATACTATGATATTCATAGAACCAATTGTGATATAAATTTTCGAAAAAAAATGATGTATTGTGTGTATTTATTGAAACTTACATCAAGAAAGAAAATAATAATAAAGAATTAAAAAAGAGACAAATTACCGATCGGAATTTCGCCAAAACCGACTGGTTTTCGAGAACTTGTCGGCAAATTAAGGGATTTGTATTCAAATTTTTGTTTATGAAATTTGTTCGGAATTTACCGGTTTTTTACCAGATTTCACGAAATTCCGAATTCCGCCGGCGACCGAAACGGAAGGGCCTGTCGGAATCGTAAACCCTGATTACTAACTACACAAAAAATCATATCGAAGTATATCCAGTCCAAGACTCCAAGAGATCAGAACTTATGCCGAAAAAAAAAACTAACCAAAGCAAGCAAAATCTTGCAGCAATTAAGGGCCCCTTTGAATCACAGGATTGAGAAAACGTAGGAATAGGAAAAACGTAGGATTTTGATACGAATGTAAGTGTAAAACAGAGGATTGCAAAACGCAGGAAAAACACATGAATGACCGTTTGATTGAACGCAGGAAAAATAAAGGAATGACCGTTTGATTGAACCACAGGAAAACAACAAGAATTGGATGAGAGAGATAGACTCAAAGGAAAGTTAGCAAGAGGTTGAAGCTCTTGCTAAATTTTCTCCAAAATCTCTATAGAATTGTCCATTCCATAGGAATTTTAAAGGATTAGATAGGATCCAATCCTTTGTTTCAAAGGGCTTCATAAAAATTTTACTATAGGATTGAAATCCTCTAAAATTGTGGGATGAATGCAGTCATTCATCGCCCTGGAGTCGTTGAAAGGAGGCACGCTGCATCTCACCATGGGGGCAAGTCTAGGCCTGGTAGGTTGGTATTGCCGTCCATCGCCATAGCTCGAGCTTTCGTTCGTCCATGCTGATGGTGAATTTTATTTTTGAACCTTTTTTTTAATTTTAAAAATTAACTCTTTCAAAACTTATTTTTAAAATTTGACACGCCACACCGGTTTTGCTAATTAGCTTGTACACGCAACTTCTCTAAGTCGTGCCGCGTGGTGGACCCTCGTCACCTGCACATGGGTCTGGTGGGCACGAACGTCAAGAAAACGACAATATAAAATCGTGATTAGCGCTGGTTATTGATTCCATCTAGTCTAATTTGCATTAGTGTTGGTAATTGCACCCGTACTTTCAATTCTGCAATCTCCAACTCAAATTTCAAAACTTTCATCCCAAAGTTTCAAAACTTTCAACTTGCATTCAGAAATTTCAATCAAATTTCAAAACTTTAATATCAGATTTCAAAAACTTTCAACTCAAAATTCAAAATTGTCAACTTAAATTCAAAAACATTCATCTCAAAATTCAAAAACATTCATCTCAAAATTCAAAAACTTTCAACTCGAAATTCACAAACTTTCAATTCAAATTCAAAACTTCCATTTGAAAATTCAAAAATTTTAACTCAATATTTTTTTTTCATTTTTTATTGTTGAAGGCTAAATGATGAGATTAGAGAAGGGATTAGACCTAAGCATTACAGGTGTAACGCTAAGTGCTAGAATTAGTAGGGGAAGCCAATAAGTGCGCCACTTACCGTTCTAGCGTGTGTGTGCGCGCACTAGGAACCCTCGACCACATAGCGGGTGACAGTTTTATCCTTCTACACCAGTGAGGGTGGCGTGACCAATAACGTTATCACGCTAGCTAGACTAGTGTGGCAGTGTTGTTTTGCCACGCCAATCAGCCTGACATGACAATCTCGCGCTTGTACCATGCCGCCATTCTACACCTCGCCATGAGCCAACCTCAAGCATGGCATGCAGCCACGACCCACGAGCGTCGTCGTCCACGGTTAGCCGATGAACTTGACAAGGCGTACAGGTGGCCAAGAACGCAGCAAGTGACGGCATACTCCAACTCGACAGCATCGACCAGTTGCGCGAAGGGAGATATTTAACTATTTACCACTCTTACAAGTGGCAATTAAGGATTAATCATTGGACACACATATCATAGACACATGAGGGCCCACATATTGTAGACTGCGAGTGATAAATCCTTAGTTAGCATATCTTAAAAGTGACAAATAGTTAAATGCCCCGTGTGAAGGAGGACCACGATGGGTAAATCGTCAGTTCGTGGATCACGATGCTACATCGACTAGCTAATCACGCGACTCGTGCACGTAGTGGACCAACATTTTCATGGAGCTCGGCGACTAATTAGAGCAAGGATAATACTAAGCCATAAGCAAAGCTATATGATTGTATAGCAGAGATGGGTAAAGAAAAATAAGAAGTGTTGACTCTCATACAAGGAGTTGCTCCACACATGCTCCAATAAATATGTAATCAATTCGTAGTGAAAGAAAAAGGGATGAGGAAAAAAATAGAGAAACTTTATAGCTAACCTATTATATATACATATTAGCTCTACAATATTCTTTTAGCTAGAAGTGAGCACTGCTTTTAAAGGTGCTCTTAGTCACTCGTTACCCCTCTCTCTCTCTTCCCCTCTCTCAGCGCATCATCCGAGTCTATGTGGCAATGTTGCCGTCGACAATCAGGCCACTACTGTACCTGCTTTTATCATCATGCCAATTATCATCTCCTGCACTACCCGTTTTGATGAGGATTAGGGTACCAATCTTCCGTTAGGGACTGATAAGTCGGAGACTCAACGTTGATGATCCATATATGAAGTGACAATTTTTATATGAGTACTATATAAAGTGACAATTTTTATATGGCAAATATTGTATCCGAGTAATAGCCTTTTTTTGGCATGAGGGAGTAATATTAATGCAGATTACAAAACGTGACTAATTTAAGTACAATAAACTGCCATTGATCAAGCTCATGAATTACCACGAGGTGCCAGATGACGTGATCATGGAGTTCTATGTTCAGGCTAACATACTTAGAAGCCAAGGAGGCATAAGACAAACCATCAAGACCGCCTACATGACTATTTGGTTAGATGACTTCGATTCAATTGTCAATTCTATTTGGATGAAACAAGGAATAATTGTACAATTCTGGAGTTTGCTTTTTGATATGGATTAGTTATTCAGATTAATTTGTGCCCAAACTCAGCCTCTGTCTTATACCTATAAACAAAACATCGGAGTATGGTACTGCCATCGCAAAATCAATTGTAACCGGTTAATACATGACAAGGATCAAGTATAAGAAGTCAGTACGACACCTCACCAGTGGCACATACATATGTGATGTTTGTGTGCAGCATTGCCACCCAGCCGACACCGACGACGATGAAGCTGCAACTGTGGCCTGAGGAGATCAACAGTGGCGGCACGGCGTTCACATTCTTTCTGGGCAAGCCTCGATGGACGCGGCAGCACATGCTGCTAACATAAACCGTGTCACCGATGGCCATTGACGACCACCTTCCACGGGATGATGTGCGGGAGGTGTCATGAATTTCTATATTCAGGCTACTATACTTAGAAGCAAAGGAGGCATACACCAAACCATCAAGATTGCATACATGAATCTGTGTTTCGATGAGTTTAATTCAAGTACAAATTCTATTAGGAAAGAACATGAAATACAAGTATAATTTTGGTGTTTGCTTTCCGAAATGGATCAGTTATTTGAAATAATTTGTGCCCAAACTCTGCCTTTGTCTTGTACCTACCAACAAAATATCGGAGGTCAGTACTGTCATCGCAAAAACAATCTTAGCAAGTTAGTACGTGACAATGATCAAGTCTTAAAAGTCAGTGTTGTTCGTACCGGGCCGATGGTTCGGCCGGGAAAAACCGGAAGCAAAGGTCTCCACGGTTCGGTTGCACTCCAACACCCGACATGCATTCAACCCGGATTAAACCGGCTGAACCGGCCGGGTTCAGACTCAACTGGAGGTTAAACCGCCTCGGTTGGACCGGGCAAATGAGATAATTGGGCCATGGTAAGGCCCAATCCATTGCATTCAGGCCTAGGTGCCTGTTCTTTTGACAAAAATCGCTGAAAAGGGTTGTGGCTTGGGGACTCGAACGTGGGTCTGGGCACTGAGAGTGCTTGGTTCTAACCATCCCTCCTTTGTTCACTTATGTTTTAGAGTAATATACATTGTATATATTGCTATCGAACTGCGATTCAACCGCCGGTCCACTGGTTAGACCGTCGGACCAGTGAAACAAAGGGTTACCCGGGTCACTCGTCGGTCCGGTTTTTCGCACTTTGGTACGTACGTGATGTTTGTTTGTAGCAAGCACCACCACCCAGGTGGCACCGATGACGATGGTGCTGCAATCGTGGCCCGGGGACAACAACGGTAGCGGCGCGACGTTCACATTCTTTCGGGATAAGCCTCGGTGGACACGACAGGGCATGCTGCTGACATACACCGTGTCACCGACGGCCACTGATGACCACCTAGCGTGGGATGCCATGCGGGAGGCGTCATGGAGTTCTACATTTAGGCTATTATATTTAAAAGCAAAGAAGGAATACGTGGAACCATCAAGATTGTATACATGAATATTTGGTTTGATGAGTTCGATTCAAGTGCCAATTCTATTAGGATGGAACATGGAATTAAGGTACAATTTTGGTGTTTGTTTCCCGATACAGATCAGTTATTTGATATAACTTGTGCCCAAACTCAGCCTTTGTCTTGTACCTATAGACAAAACATTGGAGTTCGGTACTGTCATCACAAATACAATCGTAGCCAATTAGTACGTGACAACGATCAAGTATACGAAGTCAGTACTGCACCTAACACAGTGTGATGTTGTGTGAAGCACCACCACCCAGTCAGCACCGACCATGATGATGTTGCAACCGTGGCCTGAGGACAACAACGGCAACAGCCCGACGTTCACGTTCTCTTAGGGCAAGCGTCGGTGGATGTGGCATGGCATGCTACTAACATACGCCATGTCACTGACGGCCATCAACGACCAACTAACACGGGATGTCGTGCGGGTGGCGTCATGTAGTTCTATGTTCAGGCAACTATACTTAGAAGCAAATGAGGCATACGCCAAACCATCAAGATTGCATACATGAATCTTTGGTTCGATGAGTTCGATTCAAGTGCCAATTCTATTAGGATGGAACATGGAATACAGGTACAATTTGATGTTTGCTTTCCGATACGTACTAGTTATTTGAAATAATTTGTGCTCAAACTCATCCGCTGTCTTGTACCTATAGTATAGACACAACATCGGAGTTCGGTATTGTAATCACAAAAACAATCGTAGCCAATTAGTACGTGACAACGATCAAGTCTAAGAAGTCAGTACTGCACCTCGCCGGTGGCACATATGTACGTGATGTTTGTGTGCAGCACCCCCACCCAGCCGGCATTGATGACGACGATGTTGCTACTGTGGCGTAAGGACAACAACAACGACGACGCGACGTTCATCTTTTGGGGCAAGCCTCGATGGACGCGACAGGGCATGCTGCTGACATACGCCATGTAACCGACAGGCACCGATGACCACCTAACATGGGATGTCGTGCGGGGGGCGTCATGGAGTTCCATGTAAAGGGAACTATACTTAGAAGCAAAGGAGGCATATGCCAAACCATCAAGATTGCACAGATAAATGTTTGGTTCAATGAGTTTGATTCAAGTGACAATTCTATTAGGATGGAACATGGAATACATGTACAATTTTGATGTTTGCTTGCCGATACAGATTAGTTATTTGAAATAACTTGTGCCCAAACTCAGCCTCTGTCTTGTACCTCTACAGACAAAACATCAGAGTTTGGTACTGTAATGACAAAAACAATCATAGCCAATTAGTACGTGACAACGATCAAGTCTAAGAAGTCAGTACTGCACCTCACTGGTGGCACTTAAGTATGTGATGTTTGTGTGCAGCTGTTGACGAAAAAATCGAACACACCAGCCTGGGAGATCTGCTTAGCTCCTGTGCAGGTCCAAATCTTGGTGAGGTGCGGGCATGCCAGTCAGTTTGATCCTACAACTGACAAGATATGCAAATAGTAGATCAAAAAAGCCGATCGGCTGACAAGCCGATGGAGTAGTTCTAGCCGATAGCCGATAATAGTTGATGCCGATACCAGCCGATAGCGATAGGGTTTAAGCAATCGGCTATATGTCCAATGTAGATAATGATATAAAGGCAATCGGCTGATGACGATGTAATGAAATAACAATATAATCCAGTATAATCCAATTGGCAAATAATGATATGATTAATAAGCATCGATCCGAAGGTTAAAGCACACATCGGCTGGAGGTCCGATGTCATGAAATCCACAAGATTAGATTAAACAGTGAAACCTTTGTTGTCACCGACTAAATCCAACTTATATGTATATGCAATCCTTATGAGCCGATGCAACGTCCAGATAACTCACCGACTGAAACCCTGATGAAACCCTTATTGGCAATCAAGAAGCAGGCTAGATTATGGTTCTAAGCACGATTTAGTAGATCAAACTTAACTGATGCAGCACTAAGTATGAAAAGAAACATAATATCTAGACAATCAAGCCGTTGACTGAGTTTTCAGGGTGGTAGATGTCTAAGCTAATCTAATCTAGCAACACGATTTAGCTGATACCGGCAGAAACACTAAAACGAGAAGCAGCCGATAGAGCTAAATTGATATGCTAAGACTAGATTAAGAGAGACATATGATAAATAGGTAGGCAAATATATCATTCAAACCAGAGCAATCCAAGAGGTTGAATGTCCTGATGCAGCCTTAAACGACGTCGACGTAGACGATACAATTGCCTGGGCCGGCGGAACATTGGACTTACCCCTTAGCCGGAGATCGAACACTGATGCAACCCCGCGTTAGGTGCCAAGTCCCGCCAGATGATAAAATAAAGTAGAAAAGGTAAAAGGTGGTGATGCGTCGAATTGTATTGATCGTAGCGATAGATTACATAGACCCTGGGTGTACATATTTATACCCATGGGTTGATATAAGTCCTTGTCGGATAAGAAAGAAACAATTTCCTAAAGATAAAAGGAAAAGATAAAGTCCTTATAGGACACTAAACACACTTTCCTAAAGATAAAAGGAAACTAACAAACCATTCCTAATTAATAGATAACTTTCCATGCCGCATTCTCTTTAAACTCGGTCTCTTCTGGATAAGCTTCCTTTAGTAGATCAATTTCCTTAACCGAATATAGCAAGAATCCGACAACTGACGACTTGTCAACTCTCATCGGCTAATCTCAGGACTTTGAAGCCGATGCTGACTCTAAGCCGATGACTACTCCGGGCTTACCAAATTTTACTGTTAACACATGCCCCCCAGTTTTGGAGTATGAGAATTCATGCTTCAAAATTTCTTGTCTTGATAACTCCAAACCGATCTTCCTTTGCTTCTTGCAATCGGCTTTCATGAGCCGATACTGATGTGCTCCACCATGCTGAAACTAATGCGCTTGCCCCCCGAGCCAATATTGTGGTTCCTCCATTAAATTCTCCACCGCAACCATGATCTTGGCATTGACTTCTTCTTCAGATATGTGGATATAAAATTCGTGGTCCCACTGGGCATGCCAATTTGTGTTGACGAAAAAATCGAACACACCGGCCTTAGGGATCTGCTTAGCTCCTATGCAGGTCCAAATCTTGGTGAGGTGCGGGCGTGCCAGTCAGTTTGATCCTACAACTGACAAGATGTGCAAATAGTAGATCAAAAAAGCCGATCGGCTGACAAGCCGATGGAGTAGTTCCAGCCGATAGCCAATAATAGCCAATGTCGATACCAGCCGATAGCGATAGGGTTTAAGCAATCGGCTATATGTCCAATGTAGATAATGATATAAAGGCAATCGGCTGATTACGATGTAATGAAATAACAATATAATCCAGTATAATCCAATCGACAAAAATGATATGATAAATAAGCATTGATCTAAAGGTTAAAGCACACATCGGCTGGAGGTCCGATGTCATGAAATCCACAAGATTAGATTAAACAGTGAAACCTTTGTTGTCACTGGCTAAATCCAACTTATATGTATATGCAATCCTTATGAGCCGATGCAACGTCCAGATAACTCACCGGCTGAAACCCCGATGAAACCCTTATTGGCAATCAAGAAGCAGGCTAGATTATGGTTCTAAGCACGATTTAGTAGATCAAACTTAACTGATGCAGCACTAAGTATGAAAAGAAACATAATATCTAGACAATCAAGTCGTTGACTGAGTTTTCAGGGTGGTAGATGTCTAAGCTAATCTAATCTAGCAACACGATTTAGCCGATACCGGCAGAAGCCCTAAAACGAGAAGCAGCCGATAGAGCTAAATTGATATGCTAAGACTAGATTAAGAGAGACATATGATAAATAGCTAGGCAAATATATCATCTAAACCAGAGCAATCCAAGAGGTCGAATGTCCTGATGCTGCCTTGAACGACGTCGATGTAGATGATACAATTGCCTGGGCCGGCGAAACATTGGACTTATCCCTTAGCCGGAGATCGAACACCGATGCAGCCCCGCGTCAGGTGCCAAGTCCGGCCGGACGATAAAATAAAGTAGAAAAGGTAAAAGGTGGCGATGCGCCAAATTGTATTGATCGTAGCGATAGATAACATAGACCCTGGGTGTACATATTTATACCCATGGGTTGATACAAGTCCTTGTCGGACAAGAAAGAAACAATTTCCTAAAGATAAAAGGAAAAGATAAAGTCCTTATAGGACACTAAACACACTTTCCTAAAGATGAAAGGAAACTAACAAACCATTCCTAATTAATAGATAACTTTCCATGCCGCATTCTCTTTGAACTCGGTCTCTTCTGGATAAGCTTCCTTTAGTAGATCAATTTCCTTAACCGAATATAGCAAGAATCTGACAACTGACAACTTGACAACTCTCATCGGTTAATCTCAGGACTTCGAAGCCGATGACTACTCCGGGCTTACCAAATTTCACTGTTAACAACAGCACCCCCACCCAGCTGGCACCGACGACAACGATGTTGCTACCGTGGCCTGAGGACAACAACAATGGCGACACGATGTTCATCTTTCAGGGCAATCCTTGGTGGACGCGGCAGGGTATGCTGCTAACATATGCCGTGTCACTGACAGCCACTGACCACCACCTAACACGGGATGTCGTGCGGGAGGCGTCATTGAGTTCGATGTTGTCACGCCCCGAACTAGCCCCGAGCGGAACTAGCCCGTGACGCTCCAAATTAACCTGTTAATCGATACCAGTCCCAGGAAACAGTGCTGGTATCACAGGAAGACAGCATATCACAGCAACAGAGGTCTCTTTATTATAGAGTAGGATTACAGTCACGTTGGGCTGCGGACAGACCCCGAGCTCACAACTGCATTACAAAAGAGGAAAGCGGAAGCCAAGACTTGGACCAAACATCACAGGCGCGACTTGGGAACTAGGCCGAAACCCTAAAACTCTTCGAAACCAGCTTGCTCCTGGAAGAACTCCTCGTCCGCGGGATCCACATCACCTTCTTCAGCAACTGGGGGGGGGATTATTTATATAGAGCAAGGGTGAGTACAGGAGTACTCAGCAAGCCATGGGAATTTAAGTGTTTAGTGCAGGCTTCAAAGAAAGGCTGTTGTTTTCGCAATTGATTTTATTTAAAACTTCTTTTTGGAAACATCTAGGTGAGTGCTTCTCAAACGACACGGATGAGACAGTGCGTCTCGTCCGGTCGGAGTATGTGCAATGTATCAGTCTTTAAAACAGGGTTGGCATCCGGCCAACAGATTTCAAACGGCCAACAGGCCAACACCTTTTGAAACGGCCAACAGGCCAACGGCTTTTGAAACGGCCAACAGGCCAACAGCTTTTGAAACGGCCAACAGGCCAACAGCTTTTGAAACGGCCAACAGGCCAACGGCTTTTGAAACGGCCAACAGGCCAACAGCTTTTCAACGGCCATCCGGGCCCGGCTGATCCCATCAGCCACAGGTTTCCAAACCTCGAAACCAAACCACATCAGCTTTTCACAAGCAGTTGTCAAACAAAACTACGCCAGGAATCACCTCACATCCGCCCATGACCGTGGGCACGGCTGTTCGAACAGTTAGTTAAACCTCTGCAGAGGGGGTACACTTTACCCACACGACATTACTAACCCGAATCATCCAGCCCGTGTACAACGGCCACGTCTGGTTGACCTAAAGGCTTTCATGACAAGGCATTTCGAAAGCCGACACAGGTTCGCCATATGCCGACGAGGGGGGTCCCAGACCGACAACAGGTTAGGTCCCAGACCATGCTGTGCCAGGAAGCTCGGGGGTCTTCCCCGCCACCACCCCGAAGAATCCACATGCCTCTCGGACATCAAAGCTCCCCCGATTAGCAATTTACTCAGCCAGGGGTGTCCCATACCACCCATGTGGTTGCACATGTCTTATGTTTGGATGAAATTCCAAGGAATCGGTCCTTAATTGCAAGAACAGGGAACCGTACTCCCAGTACGTTCCCCGGTCCGCGATTTTCGAAACTCATTTAGTTCGCAAACACCGACCCAGGTGTCGGGTTTTCCAAATCTTTCGTAAAACCTCAAGTTTTACCCATCATTGAATATTTTAAGTTTTGGGGGAGAAGTGTTCCGAAGTGCGTGCCCGAGGGTCCGCACATCGAAGCACAACAGTCGACAAAGGAGATTCAGGTATTCAATAAGTCATGGAGGGTAATTGCAGCAAAGCGGGATTGGGGCCGACGGGATAACCCGTAATTTACGGCCTAAATACTTGTGTGAGTCCTAACCATGCAGTATTTGCGGAAAAGAAATACTTAGATTTAAATTATAGGTGCAAGATGATCAAAGGTGACTTGCCTTGCTCGAGATCTTGAGCTTGATCTTCGAAATCCTCGCACTGCGGGTCTTCGGGCTCCGGAACTACACGCGGAATGGGACAACTCAACAAACAGCGAAAATAAAGCCCTATTATTGACCTCTAAGCGTGCCATTAAATAGATCTCGAGATTTGGGGAATTTTGGAAGTTGAACGGAGTCAATCGGATGCACGGTTGAGAAGATATGGAATTTCTAAGATTATTGGATTTTTGGATCAAAGGAAAAAGGAAAAAGGATTTAATTAAATCCTTTTTAAAAAGAAAAAGGAATTAAATTGGAGGAGGGACGGGAATTAGACTTCTTTCGGGCGGCTAGGGCGCGGCCCAAAGGAAAGTCGGCTCGGCCGGGGCCTAAATGGGCCGGCCGGCCCAAGAGGCGGCCCAACACGCGCGGGCGCGGGCGGAGGAGAGAGAGGACCGGTGGTCCGGGTGCACCACGCGGGATCCCGGGTGGGACCCGCTTGTCGGCGATACGGTCCACCGTGAACTCGGCGCATGCGGCGCGGCGCTAGGGTTAGGGTTTGGGCTCGGTGCACGCGCGCGGCGCGCGGGGGACGCGGGTGCGGCGGGCCCACGCGCAGCCTCTCGGCTCGCGGTGGACCGCGCGCACGGGGAGCGACGGAGGGAGGGGAGCGGCTGACCCTCGCGGCCGACGTGGCGCCGACGTGGCGGCCACGTGGGCGGGCGCGAGGAGGAAGAAGGCCGGCCGGGATTTGGACGGCGGTCAGCGGCGGCGGGCGACGGGATGATTTCGCGGTGACACGTGCGACGGGAAGAACACCGGGAGGTCGACCGAGAGAAGAGGAGACGGTCCGTCGGCTCGGATTCGCCGGGAAGGGCCCGACGGCGACGAATCGCGGCGGCGAACACCGGCGGCGAAGGAAGAGGGGAACGACGACGGCGGCTCGAGGGGCTAATCCCCGGCGGCTAGGAGCATCTACGCGATCACGGGAGTTCGATTCTAGTGTCGGATTGGACGGAGGTTCACCGAGGAAGGCTGGCGACGAGCGCCTCCTTCCGAGCTCGGGCGGCGGCGGCGGCGGACATGCGGCGAGCCGAGGCACGGCTCGGGGCCGCGCCGGCTAACCAAGGACGGCCTACTCGAGCTCCTACCAAAACCCTAGGGGAGGAGAAGGAGGGAGGACGGGGAACGGAGGGAATCAATACCGAGCGGTGGAGGGCGGCGCCGAGACGAAGGCTGGCGGCGCGGGAGGATCTTTCCGGCTTCGGGCCGGGGAAGAGGAAGAAGAGGAGGCGGCCGGAGTCCCTTCCGCGTCCACGGACGCGGCGGCTTCGACGGCGCACGCGACGGCAGCGAAGGCGAGGAGGGAGGCGGCAATGGCGCGGGGTGATTCGGGAGGAAAAGGAGGAGGGGAGGAGAGGGTTAAGAAGGGGGCTGCGAGGTCGGTTCGCGAACCGACCTAAGGGCGGTCCAAGGGCGTTCGGCGGTCGCGGCGAGGACGGCTGACGGGAGGGGATGACGCCGGCGGGGAAAAAGGAGAAGGGAAAAGAAAAAGGGAGAAGGGAAAGGGGAGGCCGCCCCTTTCCTCTTCGGGAAAAGGAGGGAGAAGGAGGGAGCGTCGCGCGGAGGGGGAGGCGGTGCGCGGGCTCCGAGCCTTGGACGCGAGCGCGAGTGGCGGGGTCGAGCGAGGGTGACGACGGCGATGACGGCGGCGCGGGCTTGGAGCGGAGCGGCGACAGGCGGCAGGCGCGGGCCGAGGGGATGACGGCGGCGCGGCCGGCCGGTCGGCCACGACGCGCGCGCGCGGGTTGATTCGAACGGGGGCGCGGGAGAGGCGAAGGCGGTGCGCGGGCGCGGGGGCGCGCGAAGGAGAGAGGGAGAGGAAGAGAAAAGGCTCGGGGGGAAAGGGAGCCGAGAGAGAGAGAGAGAGAGAGAGAGAGAGAAAGGAGGAGGGGCGGGGCCCACTGGCAGAGAGAGAGAGGGAGAGGAAATGGGCCGGGAGGGGGAGGCCCACAAGCTGAGGGAGGCAAACTAGACTTTTGCCGAGGGATTTGAATTTGGAGGAATTGGATATCGACGGAGGATCGGAGACTCGAGATCGGGAATTGGCACTGGGACTGACACTCAAACAGGAAAACGAATTTTCGCATATAGGGTTTTTAAGATTTAATTTTCCCACTAGCGCCACGACGGAACGGGCGCTACAGACCAACCCCCCTAACAAGAATCTCGACCCCGAGATTCAGCACCTAAGGGAGCAGCTCCGGAAACTTGGCGCGGAGATGATCTTCTCGTTCCCAGGTTGCCTCATCTTCAGAATGGTTGCTCCACTGAACTTTGTAGAACTTGATGGTCTTTCTTCGAGTCTGACGTTCTGCCTCTTCCAGAACTCTGATCGGTCTTTCCTTGTAGGTCAGATTCTTTTCCAGCTCGATATTCCCCAGGGGAACTTGTTCTTCCGGAATGCGCAGACATTTCTTTAACTGAGACACGTGAAACACATTGTGCACATCTGCGAGACCTTCAGGTAACTCAAGCTGATAAGCCACCTCGCCACGTCTGGCGGTTATGAGGTAGGGGCCGATGTAGCGGGGTGCTAACTTGCCGGACATCCCAAACCTCTTCATTCCACGGAGGGGTGATACCCGTAGGTACACGTGATCCCCTACTTCGAACTCAAGGTCACGTCTTCGATTGTCAGCGTAATTCTTCTGACGGTTCTGAGCTGTCTTTAATCGTTCTCGGATTAGCTTAACCTGTTCTTCTGCTGCCTTGAGTATATCTGGTCCGAATACCAGTGCTTCGCCAACCTCATTCCAGCACAAGGGTGTGCGGCATTTTCTTCCGAACATTGCCTCATTTGGCGACATCTGAATGCTGGCCTGATAACTGTTGTTGTATGAGAACTCAGCATACGGCAAACAACGGTCCCAAGTTCCTTCAAAGTCCAGAGCACATGCACGAAGCATGTCTTCTAGGATTTGATTTACTCTTTCAGTCTGTCCATCGGTCTGCGGATGGTAAGCTGTACTAAAATTTAGATCGGTTCCGAGAGCCTCATGCAACTGCTTCCAGAACCTTGATGTGAACTGAGTGCCTCGATCTGACACAATCTTCTTGGGACAGCCAAATCTACATACGACATGGGTCATGTAGAGTTCTGCCAGTTTCTTTCCATCAAAGGTGGTTTTCACTGGCACGAAATGAGCTGACTTCGTGAGTCGATCCACGATTACCCAGATGGAGTCATACCCGCTAGGGGTTCTCGGCAAACCGGTGATGAAATCCATTCCGATTTCTTCCCATTTCCATTCAGGAATTGGTAACGGTTGCAGCAGTCCGGCTGGCCTTTGATGCTCTGCCTTGACTCTTTGACAAATGTCACAAAGGGCTACATATTCTGCGACATCTCGTTTCATTCCTGCCCACCAGAAGTACGCTTTGATATCCTGGTACATCTTCGTACTTCCTGGATGAATGGAGTAGGCGGATTCATGAGCTTCTTTTAAAATGAGGTCTCTTAACTCCTTCTTGGCCGGCACACAGATGCGTGATCCGCACCAAACTGTGCCTTGATCGTCTATGGAGAAATCGGTGTCCTTCTTCTCCTGTATTCTTTTTATCAATTCTTTTATCCCTTCATCATCCTTCTGAGCTTCTCGGATTTGTGATTCTAGGGTAGGTTGCACTGTCAAGCTGGCAGGGACACCTGACTGTACCATGGTCAGCCTTAACTTCTCCAACTCTTTGCACAGGCGATCTTGGTCAGGCCATATTCGAGCTGCGTTGCAATAGGTCTTTCGACTTAGCGCATCAGCGACCACATTAGCTTTACCGGGATGGTAATGAATTCCTAGATCGTAATCCTTGATTAGTTCCAGCCATCTTCTCTGTCTCATATTTAACTCGGTCTGAGTGAAGATGTACTTAAGGCTTTTGTGATCGGTGTATACTTCACATCTGTTCCCGATTAAATAGTGCCTCCAGATCTTGAGAGCATGAATTACGGCTGCTAGCTCGAGATCATGGGTGGGATAGTTGACCTCATGGGGCCTAAGCTGCCTGGATGCATAGGCCACAACCTTTCGTTCTTGCATTAGGACACATCCTAAGCCTTGTCTTGATGCATCACAGAAGATTTCGAAATCCCTTCGGATGTCTGGCAGGGTGAGGACTGGAGCGGTGGTCAACCTTTTCTTCATTTCTTGAAAACTGTTTTCACACGCTGCTGACCATTCAAACTTCTTTTCCTTTTTCAATAGCTCGGTCATAGGTCTTGCTAGCTTGGAGAATCCTTCGATGAATCTTCGATAATAACCAGCTAGGCCAAGGAAACTGCGGATCTCTGACACATTCTTCGGCGGATTCCAAGCAAGTACGGCTTCAACCTTGCTAGGATCTACTTCAACACCGTTAGAGGAGATCACATGTCCAAGAAATGCTACTCGGTCCAACCAGAATTCGCATTTCGAGAACTTTGCGAATAGTCGATGATCCCTGAGCTTTTCCATTATCAATCTCAGGTGTTCAGCATGTTCTTCCTCACTCTTGGAGTATATCAAGATGTCGTCGATGAATACTACGACAAACTGGTCCAGGTATTCCATGAAGATCTTGTTCATCAGGTTCATGAAGAATGCTGGAGCATTGGTGAGTCCGAAGGACATCACTGTGAACTCATACAGACCGTAACGCGTTGAGAAAGCGGTCTTCGGAATGTCTTCAGGTCTGATTTTCAACTGGTGGTAACCTGATCTTAAGTCGATTTTGGAGAAAACTTTTGCTCCTTTGAGCTGATCGAACAGATCGTCAATCCGTGGCAACGGGTACTTGTTCTTTATAGTTACTTCATTTAGGGCTCTATAGTCAATTACCATTCTCTCAGAGCCATCCTTTTTCTTAACCAGAAGTACTGGGGCTCCCCAAGGGGATGAACTGGGTCGCACATAACCTTTACTTTCCAGTTCTTCGATTTGCCTTTTGACTTCTGCTAGTTCGTTGGCTGCCATTCGGTAGGGTCTTTTCGCAATTGGAGCGGTGCCTGGTGCTAGTTCTATGACGAACTCAATTTCTCGGTCTGGTGGCATACCCGTTAATTCTTCTGGAAATACGTCGGGGTATTCACAGACTATGGGCACTGATTCCAAGGGAATGGCTTGCAAACTGGCTAGAATAGACCGACTTGCGGTAGGGGTGTTAGGGGTAAAGCGAACTTGCTTTCCTTCAGGTCCTTGCAAGGTGATGGACTTCTCAGCACAATCTATCTGTCCTTTGTGCTTAGCCAACCAATCCATCCCTAGGATGATGTCCAAGCTTTGCGAGTCTAGGACTATCGGTTTGGCTAGGAAGTCAACTTCCTCAATTCTAAGGTTAACTTCCGGGCATATTTTAGTTGCCCTTATATCCCTTCCAGGGGAATGTACTATCATTGGTATTCTCAAATTTTGGGTTTTCCAACCATTTCTTTTCACAAAAGCTTGCGATATGAAGGAATGGGAAGCTCCTGAATCAAACAGAACTATTGCGGGTACGGAGTTGACAGGGAACATACCCATCACGACGTCTGGAGCATCCTGAGCGGTTTCAGCTTGAATGTGGTTCACTCGGCCTCGACCAAAGTGGTTGGAAGCACGAGAACCTTGTCCACTTGCCTGAGAGCTAGGACGAGTTTGAGCTACCGCTGGAGTAGGAGTTCTGGCTGTGCTGCCATTAGCATGTCCTGAGTTGGTACTGGGGGGATTCTGAGGGCACTGTCTGACATAGTGACCCATCTGTTTGCACCGGAAACACTGAACTGCTGCCTGTCCTGATGGCGACTTGAAGGAGGTAGCACTGTTTGGCGCAGTATTGCCACTTGGGGCATGCTGCTGCGGCTGAGGTGCTGGACGATTCACCTGTTGTCGAGGAGCATAGCCTGGCTGGCGGTTAACTTGAGTGACTGACTGGTGGTATTGCATGGGTTGTCCAAAGCGAGGGCGAGGTGCGCCTCGGGAAGAATTGCCCTGATGGTTAGACTTGCGTTTCTTATATTCTTCGGCGGCTTCTTTTCTGGCATCCTCAAGCAGTAGTGCCTTGTTGATCATATGCTGAAAGGTGGGGAAGTCATGAGCGAGCAACTGAAGTCTCATTCCAACTGCGACACCTTTCAGGAACTTCCTAATCTTCTTCTTGTCTGTGTCCACTTCCTCAGGTGCATACCGAGCCAACTTGTTGAACTGACTCAGGTATTCATTGACGCTACTATTGCCTTGCTTAAGCTTGCTAAATTCTTCTTTCTTCATATCAATGGCGCTTTCGGGCACATGAGCTGCACGGAAGGCCGTAGCAAACTCATCCCAAGCGATGTTAGTGGGGTCTGGGTGTGCATTGCAATAATTTTCCCACCAATCTGCAGCAGGTCCTCTTAGCTGGTGAGAGGCGTAGAGCGTCTTCTCAACAGAAGTGCACTGCACTAAGTTGAGTTTTCGTTCAACATCTTTCAGCCAATCGTCAGCCTCAACGGGCTCGACGGTCTGAGTGAATTCTGGCGGACGAGACCTCAGAAAGTCTGTTAGTTTGGGCCTATTGTTACCCATGTGGGGATGGCCATTTCCATGCGCATTATGCTGAAATCCGGCTATGGCTGTGGCTAATCCTTGCAAGATCTGCGTCTGAACTGCCATCAAGTGTTGCATGTTATTCTCAATATGTGGTGGGGATGGGATGCGTTCTTCTCCAGAATTGTGACTGGCGGTGTGGTGAGAGCGGTGAGACTGTTCCACTTCTGTAGCACGGGAAACTGAGCGGTGCAAGCGGTTGCTGCGATGGGGTTGCTCGACTTCTGCATTGCGGGAAGCTGTATGGTGTGAACGGCTGCTGTGGTGAGACTGCTCATTATCTGACTCACGATTTGCTTCAGTCTCTGCTCTTCTTTCCTCAAAACCGAGGCGGGCTGGTGCACGAGTAGCGCGACGGGGGCGACTAGCCATCTAAACTCCCAGAAAAGGGCGGGATAAGAATCAGATAAGCACTTAGAGAAGGCAAGAAACAAAGAAAATAACAACTAGATAGCACACACTAGGCATAAACTGGTTTTCTCAAATCATAAAGACACCTGATACAACGGGTGTGGACAAGTCACAGAGCTACGCCGAGCTTGACTGTACGCACACCTCCTAGGAGAACCAGACTACCAGACAACACCCACATCAAAACACACGCACGCACTACCTCGCCACGACTCCAAAAGAGTTGGCGGCGGAACAAAAGGGCCTATCTCACGGACGACTGCTGAAGACTGACTCCTCTACTCCTCGTCTGCCTGGCTGCCTCCTGTAGTCGCCTCCTCTGTCGAAGAGACGTCGATCGGCTGAAGCGAAGAGACCGGCGGTACCTGTCGAGGGCCGGCAGCAGCACGGGCAGCTGGCGGTGGGGGAGCTGGGTGGTCAAAGCGAAACACCGTGGAGGAACCAACGACACGCTTCCGCGCGGTGCGGATAAAGCGTGGGCCACGGCGGGAGGAAGCAACGGGAGTGTGACCTGGAGTGTAGGAGGGGCTAACTGGGTGTGGGTAGGGGGAGTACACTGGTGAGTACGGCGCACGCGAGCTGGGGGAGCGCGGGCCACTGGGAGTGCGGGCAGAGCCACGAGAGCTGTGGGAAGACAGGTGGCTGGCGTGGCAGAGGCGGCCTGAGTCCCAAGAGATAGTGTCAACTGAGGTGACACCCTCCTCGGCTAGACGGGCCTCCAGTGCTGCGTAGCGGCGGGCAAGGGAGCGGTAAGCCTCAAGGAGTAGGTCGTGCTGAGTGGCCTGAGCCTCTGAAAGCTCGACCATGCGAGTCAGCACTGGCTGAGACTCGCTGTACGGACAGGGGTACCTGGCGTCCGTACGGCCGGAAGGAAGGCGTGGGAGCTGCCGGAAGGCAGAACCTCCGAGACGGTGACCGTAGTCGTGGGCCAGACGACGAAGCGCAGTCCAGGAGAGGTCCTGGTACGCGATCTGGAGAGTGGGCCTGGCCACAGTGAAGTGGTGGGGGCGAAGGCCGGCTCCGTGTATACCTCCACGAGGGTAAAGGTACACAGAGAGCTCACAGCGAGGGGGAGTGCGGTCCACAGAGTACCCCGTGTACTCGGGACACGAGAAGCCAAGGAAACGGGCGAGGTCACGAAGCTGAGCGACGTGGTGACCCTCACCAAAACCGTGGGAACTGAAGCTGGCGTTCACTGCCATCTACAATTTTGAAAGAGGGAGAAAAGATCAGTAACCATTTTTAGAAACAAACTACTGAAAATAAAGGAAAGCAAAAGAAGCCTTATCTTTTCGCAAATAATTTTGAACTTAGTATCCTTAGGGTCGTCCTAAGCGTCGGGTTTCGTTCCTAGGGCCAAGCCTGTGCTCTGATACCATCTCTTGTCACGCCCCGAACTAGCCCCGAGCGGAACTAGCCCGTGACGCTCCAAATTAACCTGTTAATCGATACCAGTCCCAGGAAACAGTGCTGGTATCACAGGAAGACAGCATATCACAGCAACAGAGGTCTCTTTATTATAGAGTAGGATTACAGTCACGTTGGGCTGCGGACAGACCCCGAGCTCACAACTGCATTACAAAAGAGGAAAGCGGAAGCCAAGACTTGGACCAAACATCACAGGCGCGACTTGGGAACTAGGCCGAAACCCTAAAACTCTTCGAAACCAGCTTGCTCCTGGAAGAACTCCTCGTCCGCGGGATCCACATCACCTTCTTCAGCAACTGGGGGGGGGGATTATTTATATAGAGCAAGGGTGAGTACAGGAGTACTCAGCAAGCCATGGGAATTTAAGTGTTTAGTGCAGGCTTCAAAGAAAGGCTGTTGTTTTCGCAATTGATTTTATTTAAAACTTCTTTTTGGAAACATCTAGGTGAGTGCTTCTCAAACGACACGGATGAGACAGTGCGTCTCGTCCGGTCGGAGTATGTGCAATGTATCAGTCTTTAAAACAGGGTTGGCATCCGGCCAACAGATTTCAAACGGCCAACAGGCCAACACCTTTTGAAACGGCCAACAGGCCAACGGCTTTTGAAACGGCCAACAGGCCAACAGCTTTTGAAACGGCCAACAGGCCAACAGCTTTTGAAACGGCCAACAGGCCAACGGCTTTTGAAACGGCCAACAGGCCAACAGCTTTTCAACGGCCATCCGGGCCCGGCTGATCCCATCAGCCACAGGTTTCCAAACCTCGAAACCAAACCACATCAGCTTTTCACAAGCAGTTGTCAAACAAAACTACGCCAGGAATCACCTCACATCCGCCCATGACCGTGGGCACGGCTGTTCGAACAGTTAGTTAAACCTCTGCAGAGGGGGTACACTTTACCCACACGACATTACTAACCCGAATCATCCAGCCCGTGTACAACGGCCACGTCTGGTTGACCTAAAGGCTTTCATGACAAGGCATTTCGAAAGCCGACACAGGTTCGCCATATGCCGACGAGGGGGGTCCCAGACCGACAACAGGTTAGGTCCCAGACCATGCTGTGCCAGGAAGCTCGGGGGTCTTCCCCGCCACCACCCCGAAGAATCCACATGCCTCTCGGACATCAAAGCTCCCCCGATTAGCAATTTACTCAGCCAGGGGTGTCCCATACCACCCATGTGGTTGCACATGTCTTATGTTTGGATGAAATTCCAAGGAATCGGTCCTTAATTGCAAGAACAGGGAACCGTACTCCCAGTACGTTCCCCGGTCCGCGATTTTCGAAACTCATTTAGTTCGCAAACACCGACCCAGGTGTCGGGTTTTCCAAATCTTTCGTAAAACCTCAAGTTTTACCCATCATTGAATATTTTAAGTTTTGGGGGAGAAGTGTTCCGAAGTGCGTGCCCGAGGGTCCGCACATCGAAGCACAACAGTCGACAAAGGAGATTCAGGTATTCAATAAGTCATGGAGGGTAATTGCAGCAAAGCGGGATTGGGGCCGACGGGATAACCCGTAATTTACGGCCTAAATACTTGTGTGAGTCCTAACCATGCAGTATTTGCGGAAAAGAAATACTTAGATTTAAATTATAGGTGCAAGATGATCAAAGGTGACTTGCCTTGCTCGAGATCTTGAGCTTGATCTTCGAAATCCTCGCACTGCGGGTCTTCGGGCTCCGGAACTACACGCGGAACGGGACAACTCAACAAACAGCGAAAATAAAGCCCTATTATTGACCTCTAAGCGTGCCATTAAATAGATCTCGAGATTTGGGGAATTTTGGAAGTTGAACGGAGTCAATCGGATGCACGGTTGAGAAGATATGGAATTTCTAAGATTATTGGATTTTTGGATCAAAGGAAAAAGGAAAAAGGATTTAATTAAATCCTTTTTAAAAAGAAAAAGGAATTAAATTGGAGGAGGGACGGGAATTAGACTTCTTTCGGGCGGCTAGGGCGCGGCCCAAAGGAAAGTCGGCTCGGCCGGGGCCTAAATGGGCCGGCCGGCCCAAGAGGCGGCCCAACACGCGCGGGCGCGGGCGGAGGAGAGAGAGGACCGGTGGTCCGGGTGCACCACGCGGGATCCCGGGTGGGACCCGCTTGTCGGCGATACGGTCCACCGTGAACTCGGCGCATGCGGCGCGGCGCTAGGGTTAGGGTTTGGGCTCGGTGCACGCGCGCGGCGCGCGGGGGACGCGGGTGCGGCGGGCCCACGCGCAGCCTCTCGGCTCGCGGTGGACCGCGCGCACGGGGAGCGACGGAGGGAGGGGAGCGGCTGACCCTCGCGGCCGACGTGGCGCCGACGTGGCGGCCACGTGGGCGGGCGCGAGGAGGAAGAAGGCCGGCCGGGATTTGGACGGCGGTCAGCGGCGGCGGGCGACGGGATGATTTCGCGGTGACACGTGCGACGGGAAGAACACCGGGAGGTCGACCGAGAGAAGAGGAGACGGTCCGTCGGCTCGGATTCGCCGGGAAGGGCCCGACGGCGACGAATCGCGGCGGCGAACACCGGCGGCGAAGGAAGAGGGGAACGACGACGGCGGCTCGAGGGGCTAATCCCCGGCGGCTAGGAGCATCTACGCGATCACGGGAGTTCGATTCTAGTGTCGGATTGGACGGAGGTTCACCGAGGAAGGCTGGCGACGAGCGCCTCCTTCCGAGCTCGGGCGGCGGCGGCGGCGGACATGCGGCGAGCCGAGGCACGGCTCGGGGCCGCGCCGGCTAACCAAGGACGGCCTACTCGAGCTCCTACCAAAACCCTAGGGGAGGAGAAGGAGGGAGGACGGGGAACGGAGGGAATCAATACCGAGCGGTGGAGGGCGGCGCCGAGACGAAGGCTGGCGACGCGGGAGGATCTTTCCGGCTTCGGGCCGGGGAAGAGGAAGAAGAGGAGGCGGCCGGAGTCCCTTCCGCGTCCACGGACGCGGCGGCTTCGACGGCGCACGCGACGGCAGCGAAGGCGAGGAGGGAGGCGGCAATGGCGCGGGGTGATTCGGGAGGAAAAGGAGGAGGGGAGGAGAGGGTTAAGAAGGGGGCTGCGAGGTCGGTTCGCGAACCGACCTAAGGGCGGTCCAAGGGCGTTCGGCGGTCGCGGCGAGGACGGCTGACGGGAGGGGATGACGCCGGCGGGGAAAAAGGAGAAGGGAAAAGAAAAAGGGAGAAGGGAAAGGGGAGGCCGCCCCTTTCCTCTTCGGGAAAAGGAGGGAGAAGGAGGGAGCGTCGCGCGGAGGGGGAGGCGGTGCGCGGGCTCCGAGCCTTGGACGCGAGCGCGAGTGGCGGGGTCGAGCGAGGGTGACGACGGCGATGACGGCGGCGCGGGCTTGGAGCGGAGCGGCGACAGGCGGCAGGCGCGGGCCGAGGGGATGACGGCGGCGCGGCCGGCCGGTCGGCCACGACGCGCGCGCGCGGGTTGATTCGAACGGGGGCGCGGGAGAGGCGAAGGCGGTGCGCGGGCGCGGGGGCGCGCGAAGGAGAGAGGGAGAGGAAGAGAAAAGGCTCGGGGGGAAAGGGAGCCGAGAGAGAGAGAGAGAGAGAGAGAGAAAGGAGGAGGGGCGGGGCCCACTGGCAGAGAGAGAGAGGGAGAGGAAATGGGCCGGGAGGGGGAGGCCCACAAGCTGAGGGAGGCAAACTAGACTTTTGCCGAGGGATTTGAATTTGGAGGAATTGGATATCGACGGAGGATCGGAGTCTCGAGATCGGGAATTGGCACTGGGACTGACACTCAAACAGGAAAACGAATTTTCGCATATAGGGTTTTTAAGATTTAATTTTCCCACTAGCGCCACGACGGAACGGGCGCTACAGATGTTCAGGCAACTATACTTAGAAGCAAAGGAGGCATACGCCAAACCATCAAGATTGCATACATGAATATGAATTTTTGGTTCGATGAGTTCGATTTTAGTGCCAATTCTATTAGGATGGAACATGGGATACATGTACAATTTTGGTGTTTGCTCTCCGATACAGATCAGTTGTTCGAAATAATTTGTGCACAAACTCAGTTTCTGTTTTGTACCTATAAACAAAACATCGGAGTTCGGTACTATCATCACAAAAACAATTGTAGCCAATTAGTACGTGACAAACAATCAAGTGTAAGAAGTCCAATGACCTCTTAAGATTTTACAACTCTTTTTTCAGTATGAAATGAAGTTGGGCCTTCATCTTTCGAGGAAGAAACAATGAGCAGTCATCGAGTTCTCTTTGTCACCCATCCTACTTGAAAGACCCTAGGTCGAATTTATCATTCACAACTGCAACAGTAACATTCAGCTGCACCGTAGAGACATTTGCCCGCCCATTATCGTTCCTATCATTTGTAGTGCCATTAACGATTGAGAACTACCAGACTCTACCAAGAGACCTACACCCTCGTTACCATGTCCATCTATCTCCACTAATAGGGGCTCCTATGTCAAAGTCTCCTTGGGTTCTACTATTGGTTCATGATTTGTTTCCAAAGAATGACCACAATCTAAGGACACCGGATCTAATGTACATCGATTTGTACCACATGTTGTAACCACCACATAACGGACTTGTGAACTCGAAACACATGCAACATACGTCAACCACTCCAATTCACATGATATGGGCATCATCACAAAATGTTCCCTTGATCTAACCCCTGCATCGTATCGCCCTTCCATGCTACGTCTGTAGGTACGATATGTTGCATTTTAGAATGGACCCGATCACATAATTCTACCAATGTAGGAATGGCTGCAAACACTAACCCATCTACTTTCATCTTGTCGACATTTGATGTCGCGATTCTGGAGTTTGCATGGTATGGGGATCGTTGGTACTAGTGTATACGCGAGACTGAGGTAAAAGAGACGGAGACAGGGATTTTTATACAGGTTCGGGCCCCTGAATTGTCAGGTAATAACCCTACATCCTGTTGGCCGAAGCCGGTATTGCTCTTATTCACCATAATCACACCAGTACAATATTTGGGGTAGCCTATCTAACTGTTGTCGACATGGCGGTCTGAAGGTCTGACTCGTAGTCGACAACAGGGTAGTCTTTCTCCTCGAGTTCGTGCCCGGCGAGATCAGAGATAGCGCTTTCGTCTCTCCTGACAGTATCCGGAGACACTGTAGGGGACTAGCCGTGCTTATCCCTGAAGTCGATATCCGGCGTCTTGTCTTGGCGTATGTTGGCTTCTATGTTGATCTTGTGTCTTGATCTATTGTCCCGTGTCTTCTTTGGTGGGTGTGTGGATTGTCTGTCTCCCCTCTCCTCCTAGTGGGCCTTGTATTTATACCCATAGGTGTCCCCTTGTCCAAGTAGAACTAGGGAAACCAATATGGATACAATCCAAGTAGTCCTTGTCGTTTCCATGTAGAACTCTGGTTGTCTTTCCTTATCCGTAACTCCTCATATATCCGCAGGTTGTTTCCGTATAGGACATGGTAGGTGGTGGGTCCTGCCGAGATTTAGTCAACTACTATTAGGTATGTGGTATCCATAACCCTGACAGTAGCCCCCAATTTCGATGCAAATGAATGAGTTCATATTCTCAACTGCAGACCTTGGAGGAACTGTTATCGAGCTCACGTGACCGTTCTCGATGAGTTCAGAGATAACGTTAGACTTCCTTTATCAGCCTCATGCGGGCACCTAAAGGGTTTGTCTGAGTCAATCTTTGATGTCAACCGAGAAAGTACAGAGCATACGACTAAGTCTCCCGTCTTGCTGTAATCGAAAATTTGGATTGAAGTCAAAAAATTTATCTCGGCGGGTACACCATCTCTTCATTCCGTATTCCTTATCGACATCCACCAACCGTTCTCAAGTAATCGAGTAGGCGTAAAGTCTGCGACGAAGCCTTGTCAACATTTGTCGTACTCGCCTTAGTCGATCTTGGTGTAGAACCATAGAGACATGGAGTCTTCGATAATGTCGAATAGAATTTTCCTGAAATCAATACTCAGAAAAGAATATTAGATAGAAATAGCCCCCGAGCGAATGCTCAAAGGGTGACATGTTATAATATGTATGGAAAACCGAAAATGAATTAAACTTACAGACCAATGTTTTTTATATGAGCGTCTACTCTTTTACCGACTTCGATCAGTCAGTTTGTTGAGTTATACACTCTCCCTAGCCCCTAGCCTTGTCGTCAGAGAATCGTTCTCGGAGGATAAGGCTCTTGGACCTTTGACCTGCCTCGGTTGAACAAGCACTGATCCTAGCCTCCAGTCGTGAAGTTGGAAAACCCAATTTCTGATTACACGGCTTGGTTAATACGCACGGCGAGAACTCTTACACGACCAGATCTTACATGGTCTTTTGTCTCTACAGGATCCGACAAGGCCTTATCCGCTCTGGGCGTCCCCAGCCGAAGTTCCCTTAGGTTCCTCGGAGGCCTTGTCAAGATGGCGTAAAGGGACATTAGGATAGGTTTCAACGCTAGGTGTCTTTTGTGGTAACGGATCTCTGGGTAAAACACTTGGCGATATTGTGTACCTGTTATCAACTTTGTTGAAGTAGAGGTAATGGGAGAATCGCTACACCTCTGGTCAAGAACTAGGTAGTAGTCATAACTCAACCACTAGAAGTAAATGTACGAGAGATCGCTACGATTGACTGGTTGAGAACCAGTGAGTAGGTGTCTCTCGATCATTTGAAGTCATGGTGCGAGGACCGCTGCGTTGCTACTGTAGTCGTACCTCGACCATCTGAGGTTGCGGTGCGAGAGATTGCTACGTACTGGTTCGAGGACCAGCGAACGTGTAGAATCATCTCTCGAACACCAATGGAGGTTGCGGTGCGAGAGATTGCTACGTACTGGTTCGAGGACCAGCGAACGAGTAGAATTATCTCTCGAACATCAATGGAGGTTGCGGTGCGAGAGATTGCTACGTACTGGTTCGAGGACCAGCGAACGTGTAGAGTTATCTCTCGAACACCAATGGAGGTTGCGGTGCGAGAGATTGCTACGTACTGGTTCGAGAACCAGCGAGCGAGTAGAATCATCTCTCGAACACCTATGGAAGTTTGCGGTGCGGGAGATTGCTACGTACTGGTTCGAGAACCAGCGAGCGAGTAGAATCATCTCTCGAACACCAATGGAAGTTTGCGGTGCAGGAGATTGCTATGTACTGGTTCAATGACCAGCGAACGAGTAGAATTATCTCTCGAACACCAATGGAGGTTGCGGTGCGAGAGATCGCTATGTACTGGTTCGAGGACCAGCAAACGTGTAGAATCATTTTTCGAACACCAATGGAGGTTGCGGTGCGAGAGATTGCAACGTACTGGTTCGAGGACCAGCGAACGTGTAAAGTTATCTCTCGAACACCAATGGAGGTGCTAGAGTTGGTTTATTATATGTGTGTCTCATGTGGCCAGCATGACTCACACACCCAACTTGTAGCATATCTGGATGTCCGTTCGCAATCATGTCGGGTGATCAAGCCGACGGTGTTCGCGAGGAATTATCCGTTAACAACCTTTTCTCGAGTAGTCCAGCCATGGCCGGTGCTATGAGATAGGTCGTTGGTCTTCATTGCTAGGTTGGGCACGACAACTCTGCATTTGTCGAGATCGTTCTCGATAATGCGGTGTACTTGACCACAACCTACTCGAGTGCTCAATTGTTCCTGAAAAATGTTTTCTAGAAGGCAAAACATATAGCAGATAATATCGAGTATGTACTAAAAAAAACTGCATGGATCTTCTAGCATTATCAGGATATAATGAGCAGATGTAAATATCAGGCATTATGTAAACCGTAAACAAGCATGATTTATACATAAGGAAAATAGAGCGAGCCCCCAGCGTTAAACCGTTGTCGGCCTAACACCGGAAACACTCGCATAATAGATATTGTATAGAAAACATGCTCTAGGTAAACATAATAAATTATAGATCTGACAATGCTGTATGATCTGAATAGGTATAATAAATTGTACATAAAATATTGCGTACCTTTGTAGATACATGCCGGATGTATCTACAAAATTAGTAGATTAATTTAAAAAACCAATCTACCAATTACCTTGTTGGGTACTCATTCGACATCATACGATCTGACATCTTTTGGTACACCGCAAAGCTTGAGGCTTGGATGATCTCGATAGACCAAGTTGTCGATCACGATGATAGTTCCGATCTGGTTAGGTTGGATCTCCCTCTCAGCTGAAGTCGTCGAGTAGCTCGTTATCGGAGAATCCATCTCTTAAACCCATCTCGTCGAAACCTTGAAGCACCAAAAGATCCCCTACCTGGCGCGCCACTGTCGACGTTTGATGTCGCGATTCCGGTATTTGCATGGTATGGGGATCGTTGGTACTAGGGTATACGCGAGACTGAGGTAAAAGAGACGGAGACGGGGATTTTTATACAGGTTCGGGCCCCTGAATTGTCAGGTAATAACCCTACATCCTGTTGGCCGAAGCCGGTATTTCTTTATTCACCATAATCATACCAGTACAATATTTGGGGTAGCCTATCTAACTGTTGTCGACATGGCGGTCTGAAGGTCTGACTCATAGTCGACAACAGGGTAGTCTTCCTCCTCGAGTTCGTGCCCGGCGAGATCAGAGATAGCGCTTTCGTCTCTCCTGACAGTATCCGGAGACACTGTAGGGGACTAGCCGTGCTTATCCCTGAAGTCGATATCCGGCGTCTTGTCTTGGCGTATGTTGGCTTCTATATTGATCTTGTGTCTTGATCTATTGTTCCGTGTCTTCTATGGTGGGTGTGTGGATTGTCTGTCTCCCCTCTCCTCCTAGGGGGCCTTATATTTATACCTATAGGTGTCCTCTTGTCCAACTAGAACTAGGGAAACCAATATGGATACAATCCAAGTAGTCCTTGTCGTTTTCATTTAGAACTCTAGTTGTCTTTCCTTATCTGGAACTCCTCCTATATCCGCAGGTTGTTTCCGTATAGGAAATGGTAGGTGGTGGGTCCTGCCGAGATTTAGTCGACTACTATTAGGTATTAGGTATGTGGTATCCATAAATCTGACACATCTCATCAAACTTTCCATTTGCACTAACGGTTCCACCAGAATCACCACACGATCCATCTACATGCATAATATTCACATGCAAAGCAAATACTCATTATAGAACAATGCAACGGCGCAAGACAACAACTTGGACACGAAAATATGCACTGCATGCACGACCTTATCGTCTCTTCATGTTCACAGTAACCTAAAAGGCTAAAAATATCATGTTCGTGCTCTCCCATGTCTAAGCCCTGTTTTAACCATATCATTCAAACAAAAGAAGGTATTTTCCATGTAAATGTCACTAACAGAAACGAAAACTACTTAATAATATACCCCGATCTACCCTGATCCATCCCCATGCACCTCATTACCACATATTCCAACAATATTATATTCAACCCTAGACATTAAAAATAGATGAAAAATTTAGAGAAAAAACCTCAAAAAAACATATACCTTTCGGGATGGACTCCCAGTCAGAAGGGCTTCAAATCGGACCAAAACACCCGTGATTTGAATGGATTTGAGAAGGGGGGCACAGGTTGCTTTGAGTTCTCGCACAGAGAGAGGGTAGAACAAAGGGAAGAAGAGAGAAAGGAGGATGAAAGAGGCGGCGGCGGTGGATAGGGGATATTTCCTCCCACCACTGCAGGCAGCATGGCGTGGTTGTACTGAGCCTTGCGTGGCAAGCCACTGCCGTGCCATGCTACGTCGGCTCCCTCTTGACTGAGTCTACCCGACGTCCGTGTCACGGGGCACTCGGTGCCACGCAATGACCGGTGGCATGGACGTGTAGTTTAGCCACGCCAGTGCCAACCGCGTGGTCAAATGGTCTATTTTGAAAATAAGTAGATGGGTGGTCTATTATTAAAATTATTTAATAAAAAGATCTAAAATAAAAAAAATTGATGGATGATGAGCAGTACGTAGCTCTTTCGGCAATTTTTGGTTTGTGTTTCGGCTTCTCTAACATTTTTTCTTTTGCAACTTGTTGGCATCAACGCTTATTCAACACTAGATGAAACCCCGCGTGTTGTTACGGGAGTTTAGTAAGATAACTATAAGTAAAAGTAACGTGTATATATAAAATGATGATTCAAATGTAAAAGTAAGGTGATGTGGTTTTATAAGAGAAGAAAAGAAGGGAGATAGTTTGGACCATAGATTAATCATCTAATAGCTAAAAACAATTGAGGTGATATGACTTAATAAGAGAAGAAAAGGAGGGAGATAATTTGGACCATAGATTAATAATCATATAAGGACTAAAAACAATTGCTATGATATGGTTTAATGAGAAAAGAGGGAAATGACATAAACTAAGTGAGGATATTATAAAAAAATGATGAAGAGATCTATTGAAATATAACGTGAATTATGTGGGATGATGATTTAACATGCTTGCATTCTAAAAACTATAAATTTAGTAAATTATAAAATTATAGATAATATAGCATGCTTGCATGATGTTTAAATGTAATAATTGTTAGTGGATGATGATGTGACATCTTTATATGTTAAGCTTTAGCATTTAGTGTGTCGTAATTTTATAGTAAGATAGAATTAGCATGTGGATTACCCATGATATTAGCAGGTGGATTAATTAGCCATGGTTGCCAATTGCACATGCTTGTGAACTTGTTACCAATCCGTGCATTCCCTTAACCGATGGAACAATGGATCATTGCCTACTGCGTAGTCGTCCTTCCATTTCCTTCTCACGTGTATGAGGTTAGCTCCTTCCTGTACATGGGCATGTTTAGATCCCACACAAAATTTTACACCATGTCACATCGAACGTTTGAACACATGCATAAATATTAAATATATGCTAAAAATAACTAATTGCACAAATTATAACTACTTTGCAAGATGAATCTTTTAAGCCTAATTGCACCATAAATTGACAATGTGGTGCTACAATAAACATGTGCTAATGACGGATTAATTAGGCTTAACAAATTCATCTCGCGGTTTAGTTACAAATACTGTAATTAGTTTTTTTATTAGTGCCCGAACACCTCATGCAACACCCTATATAATACCCGATGTGACACGCCAAAACTTTACACCCCTGAATCTAAACACCCCCATGTAATCCTCGATTCAGTAATTTATCCTCAAATCACCCACCTAGTCAATCCCCAATAATATGAGCATGACACATTGTAGGACTGGAAAGTCAAAACAACTGATTTTGTTTCTCATTAGAGTATCTCCAACAGTCTCTCCATCCCACTCTCCAAGCCAAATTTTTGCCATTCTAGTAAAAAAAACATACTCCAACAGCCTCTCCAACCGGATGGCTAAGCCATCCGCGGCTGGCCAAAACCCCCCTCCACTAGCCAAATTTGGCCAGCCAAAAATCACTGGCCAACCATGGGCTCCACACAGATTCCCCCTCCCCCCATCTCCTTCGGCTCTTCTCTACGATGGCGCAGGCGGCCACGACCTCGACGCTGCCACCGACGCAGGCGCTGTGCATCTTGAACCCACGCCGAAGCGCCACCATCATCGTCGAGGTCGCCAGCCGCTGTCGCCGTCGTCTGCACCCTCGCCATCCACTGCCGTCGTCCCCGAGGTTGCCGTTGTTGTCATCGGCCTTCTTCGGCGTCAGCCATTGGCGGCATGACGAGGACGACGGGGTGGCTCGACGGCGAGGGAGGAACGAGGAAGGCTGGCAAGGCGGTGGAAGGCCCGGGCCACTGCTTGCCTTGCCGCGCCGGAAGCCTCGCTGCCGCTTGACTCGCTGCGCCGGGAGCCCCGCCGCCGCCACCTAACTTCACCGTGTCAGAACCCTGCGGCCGCCGCCTGCCTTCGCCGCGTCAGGACCCCCACGACCGCCGCCTGTCTTCGTCGTGCCGGAAACCCACGGCCGCCACCTGTCTCGCCGCACAAGGGAGCGGGAAGGCCCGCGGCCGCCGCCCCGCCGGCCATCGACTCGCGCTAGAGCGCCGTTACCGCGCACGCCGGAGACCTGCTACCGCCTCATCGATCCGCCGGGTGGATTGGAGATGGGAGGGAGTGGCGGTGGCGGCGTTGCTCGACGGAGAGGTTGAGGGAGACGAGGCGGCCGGTGAGAGCTCGGCAGAAGGGCACCGGCAGACGGAGCCCAAGCATCGACGGTGGGCGAATAGGGATGGGGCGGCGGTAACAGAGGGGAGAGGGAAGGGGATTTGGATAGAACGGGAGGAAGAAGAAAGTTGTAGAGACTGGCATGTGGGCCCTATTGTCATATACTCAGAATAGAGAGGATGAATAGGAAGCTGTTGGAGTAAAAGACAGTTTGACTAGCCAAATTAGATGAAGAGTTAACCAAATAGATATTTGGAGAGTGGGATTTAGAGAGATTGTTAGAGTTGCTCTTACACGGTAGACATGTACATACACACACAGCACTCAGTCACATATCCGTGAGGACATCCTCCAAGAGAATGTGTTCTCCCAATCACAGGCTCGAAGAGAGTTGCAGTTTGTTTCATACCAGTAATGCTAAACGGGAAAACTTTTTTTTGTAGAAACGATATTTATTTCTACAGAAGCGAATCTCGGTCGCTCATGAATTTTTCAGATTTACCAATTTAACCAATTTATGCTGATTGCAATACGATATTCAAGGAAATTAGAGGGAAAAAATCACATTTATATATGTCTAGGATAAAAACAGTTAAAAATGGTACCACTCAAACAGAAGCAGACACTTCATCGGGCAACAATTTCCATCACCATTTGCATTCCATATGCACTAGTTAAAACAAATCCAGCAAGCCTATCATTATCGTGCTTTCGTTTGAACTACATTGAGAAAAGAACATCCTCACTTTTCACACACACATTTCTCAAACTACTTTAAATAGTGTGTATGTTGCAAAAAAATTTTTAGCAAAGTTGCTTTAGAAAATAATATTAATCTATTTTTTGAGTTTAGAATAATTAATACCCCTCCATTTTTAGCATTGGTCAGTGCAAATTAATCATTGAGGAATGCATATATACTTAATGAATCATATATTAATGACTCAACTCGTTTCATGTATATTATAACTTATGCTTTCATCTTCTCTCCTATCAGCATATGTTACAGTAACATAAGTAGCGCATACATTATCTAATTTTATTTCCCTTCTCTCATTGAAAACTTTGAACTCAGATTTAAAAATTTTAAGTCAAAATTTTAAAACTTTTAAAATATAGCTGAAAACTTTTAACTCATGTTTGAAATTTTTCAAAAATTTTAAGTCAAGATTTGAAAACTTTCGAATCGAATTTGAAAACTTTAAACTGGAGATTTGAAACTTTCAACTAATATTTGAAAATTTTCATCTAAAAATTCAAAACATTCACTTAAATTTAAAAACTTTATAACATATAGTTGAAAAATTTTAACTCGGGTTTGAAATTTTTAAAAAATTTTAAGTCAAGATTTCAAAACTTTCAAATCGAATTTGAAAACTTTAAACTGATGATTTGAAACTTCCAACTAATATTTGAAAACTTTCATCTCAAAAATTCAAAACATTCACTTGAATTTAAAAAACTTTAAACTCAAAATTGAAAAATTTTAACTGTACTCAATTGGAATGAGTCTGAAGAACACTTGCCCCCCTCACCGTCTCTGTGTCGACTCTGGCATTCCCATCCACTGTTGGGTCCCTGCTTCATTGCGGGTGTCAAATGACTCGAACAAATACAACCAAAATATGAAACAAGTGCTTCTCTTGATCCCAGGATAATCCTGTGCACGCTATTTGGCACCGGGATGCTCACTTCGTGCGTAATCGCACTAGGAGCACTAGCCTCCATGGCCCAAACGAAAGTCAAAAGACCTCTAGCTCTTAGTTTGATTGGACATCTAGGTTATATTTGTATCGGTTTCTCATGTGGACCTGGTTTCTTGCATTTGCATATGGAACAAATCCTCTTTTCGGAATTTTTTTTCTAGTCATATCGATCCGAATAAATCAGTCTTTCTACATAGGTCAATCTTTTCGTATTAGGCAAGAGGATAGCAAGTTCGAAATTCTGTCTCAGTAGGAGAAATAAGAATAATAATAATAATGCAATAGGAAAGAGCGTAAACTCTATGTCAATTTCTAGAAGTGCGAGTTTATGACTTCGAGTCTGGTTGTGGTACATCATTTCTGACGAAAGCATCAAGGCTGAAGAATGAACGTGTTCAAGGGCTATCGGAGAAACATAGATAGGGTCAACCACGGAACGAACAATGAAACTTTAAGACATGTTTTTCGTACACATTCACTTGCATCACATACACAAATGCTCTCTAAACCCTGCAATAAGGTCACCCATGGCACGGGGAGTTACCTCAACCCCCGGGCCATTATATTGGAGGACCAACGGGTCACACGACAAGTGGACGATCGATTTTTGTATGATCCATATCCTTCGGCTCTTCGCCTGTAGGTGGCTTGGCGTGCAGGTCGTCGATCTTTTAGCTCTTTATCGGCGTGAAGAAAAAATCAGAATATTCGGGAAAAGATTTATGCTAATATGGAAAAGGGATCATCAGCTAAGGTTGTGATTGGAGCTAGCGCTATCCATTTACATAATGAGTATACAAATTATCTAGTTGTATAATCTGTGCAGAAGGTAACGAGAAAAGCCATTTCTCGATCCCCAATAATCAAACTTTCATCCTTTTGACGATATCCGCTATCATCAAGAGAAACCTTAAATCTAAAACTTTTAACTTAAAATTTACACGTGATTAAAAAAATCATGAAAAATCCGCACAAAGAAAATCACGAAAAGATTATCGCGCGTGATTAGGAAAAGGAAAAAGTACACCGAAGGTCCCTCAACTTGTCATCAAGTTATAAAATCGTCCCTCAACTATAAAACCAGATATATCACATCCCTCAACTTCACAAAACCGTTCACTTTAGATCCTTCGGTGTTTTTCACCCCGGTTTTATCCGACGTGGTGGCTGAGTCAGCATGGGACCATGTGGGCCCCACATGTCAGGGTTCCAACTCATCACCTCTCTCTTATTTCCCCTCCTCTCTCTTTCTCTCTTTCTCTCTCACTTTTCTCAGGGCGGCCGGTGGGTACGGAATGCCGAGGAGGTTGCCGGGGCAGTCGCCGACGGGCGGCGCTGTGGCGACTGATCTGGCCGGGGGCGCAAAGGAGGGAGGCGGTGCCTAGTTTTGGAGGGTCCTCCCCTCTTCTCTCCCTTCTTCCTCTCTCTCTTCCTCGCTTTGGCGGGCCGATCAGTAGGAGGAGAAGAGGTCTGGTGGCCGGTGACGAGCAACACGATGGCGGTGGCGACTTTGTGCGGCGATGACAAGGATGGGGTCGACCTGTAGCTAGAGCGCTGCCTTTCCCCACAACGTAACTCCCGCAGCAAGTGCACGCGAAGAGGGAGGAGGCGGGGAGGCCAGCAACGGCCCGTTCCTCGTCGTCGTCGTTCTACGGCTACGCCGGCCGCCGGACCTCTTCTTCTCCCCTCCCCTCGGCGACGCGCGGTGGAGGAAGCCGACGCCGCCAACTGCGCCCTCTTCTCATCACGCGCCGGCGCCGGTGCTCCAGTCCGGGAACCAGCGGGGGATGCGTCCACGGCATGAAGCGCCCCCAAATAACGCTCCCCGAGGGCGTCATGGTATGGGCTCCTGTCGATCTCATCCTCCATGCCGAGATGGGCGGCGGCGCGAAGCTGAGTAGGGGGCGGGCGCCGCCGGAGTTGGGCTGCGACGGCGCGCCAACAGCAGCCACTGACACCGTGCTCGCCTGCCACCACCGAGCTCAGTTGAGGGCTGGGAGCTTGGCCTCCGTGCCCACCACCGGCCGCCGTCACGACGCCGTCCTCCTCCTCTCCCACCTCGCTCCGTCGAAGCCCGCGACGCCCGCGCCGTGGAGCTCCGCTAGGCTGCTGCCGTGCTTCCCCACCGCCGGCCGTCGCGGCGCCATCCTCCTCCTCTCCCGCCTCGCCCCGTCGACGCCCACGCCGCCCGTCGACACCCGCGCACGCCCGCACCTCCCCATTGACGATGGGGGTGACGGAGGCGCTGCTCTCCCCGTCACGCCACTCTCCTTGAAGGCGGCCGCGGCGCCGCCGGAGTACGAGATGCCGTCGATGAAGGAGTGGCTCGTCTCCCGCGTGCTCGCGCTCGTCTCCATGGTGGCGCTTCACCACCACCACAGCCACCAGATCAAGGCGACGACGTTGACTTGGCTCATCGTGAAGGCTACCCCGCCGCCGAGGGACGGGGCCAAGAAGCTGGCCGCGGCGGCGTACTCGCCGCTCCTGCTGTCGCCGTCAGTGTGGCAGGCGAGCACGGCGGTGGCAGGCGAGCGCGGTGGCGGCAGCTGTTGTTGGCGCCCTGTCGCCGCCCAACTCCGGCGGCGCCTGCCCCCTGCTCAGCTTTGCGCCGCCGCCCGTCTTGGCCCCGAGCCTACCCGCTGAAGAAGAAAAAAGAGAAGAAAAGGGAGGAAATAGGAGATGACGTGGATAGTATGACATATGGGGCCCACGTGGGTCCCACGCTGACTTAGCTGCCGTGTCAGACAAAACCGGAATCATAACCACCGAAGGATCTCAGGCGAACGGTTTTGTCAGCTGTGGGACGCTTAGTATCTGGTTTTAGGGTTGGGGGACGATTTTATAACTCGATGACAAGTTGAGGGACGTTCGGTGTACTTTTTCCTTAGGAAAAATCACGCGAAAACCAATCTGCGACGCAGGTCGTGTGCAGCAGACAAATGGGCCTATCGTGGGCCCGCGCGGCCCAATTAGCTGCCTCCTCGCCTCCCCCCTTCTTCCTCCCAACTCCCAAAGTCCCAAGCGAAGAGAAGAGACTCACTCAAGAGAGCATTGAACACGAGCCACACCAACATCAATCCAAACCCACGCACACACTCTTTTCTCTCCTCTCCTTCCTGCCTCTTCCTCTTCCCATTCACCTCCCTCTCCCTATAAATCCTCTCCTCTCCTCTCCTCCGCTACTACCAGTCTACCACCACCACCTAGACTGCTCCTAACCTCTCTCCCTTCCCTTGCATCCCCGAAGAGTCTAGAAGAGAGAGAGATGAATGGTGCTGTGGTTGGGTTGGGGGAGACGGCCAAGGGCAGCGGCGGCGGCGGCGGCGGAGGAGAGGTGACGCTGGAGACGCTGAGGAGGAAGATGTCGGAGTTCGCCAGGGAGAGGGATTGGGAGCAGTTCCACAGCCCCAGGAACCTCCTCCTCGCTCTGGTTCGTTCTCCCCCCCTTCAACCAATCTTGGATGGGTTCTAGTTCTAGTTCTAGTTCACCTTCTTCTCTTCTTGGTTTCTTTCATCTTCCTGTTTGGGAGAGGATTTTCTTTTTATTTATTTATTTATTTATTTATTTTTGATGTAGTGATTATCTACTATCTCTTTTATTGGTAGTATTAATGTTCATGATCTTTTGCTTGGTATCCATCTTCCTCTTCTTTCTTGGTGGGTTCTTGGTTCATTTGGTTCTTTGTCTCTCTTTTTATTCTTATTCTTTTTTTGGTTGCTGCATGAGTTTTGAGGGGTCAGAATGGGCCTGGACTTCATTCCCTTCTTGTCTCCATCAGAGGAGATAGGGAATAAAAAAGAACAAGAAAAAAAATCATTGTGTGCAGTAGAGATTTGTACTATTTTGTCAGTTTTTCACCCTGTTTTCGCCTGTTCTTGTTTTTGCACTGCTACTGATTCTGCAGGCACGATGGGATTGGGATCTTCAAAATATTTCCACCCTTTTCGACAGCAGAAAGTGATGAGGTTTTTGTTGTTTATTTTTGTTGATGAAAGCCTGAAATGGTGTGAAATAAATGGGAAATATAATAAGTTGCCATGGATAATCTTTTTGATTCGATAATCATCCTTTCTGTGAACCAGTAGTATTACCTACCAAAATTGTCCTTCTCTGGATCATGAGAAAAATAATAATAAATAAAAGATACCAATCTCATCTGTTGTTTTTATGTGATAAGAGTCTGGTGTATGCTTTGACTCTAGAGTGGATTTGGAATTTCAGTATGACCTTAATTGTACAATTAGTCAATGCTTAAAGAGTGGAAGGAACTTGCTAATTAGGAATTTTATTGTGTGGCCATGCATTTCAAAGACATATATAAATGATGATCACCAAGTAGTACTACTGGTTCTGACATGGTCCCATGGTGAGTGAGTACTTCACAGTTTGTAACAGAGACAAAAATTCAGCCCCAAAGAAACAAAAATAAAAGAGATGTACCACTTTACAATATGCTTTTGCAATTGTCCTCACCTTATTTCATTTGTTATCCATCCATGAATATGTCCTTTTTTGTTTCTATTCTTGTCATATTCATGAGAAATTCATTCTCCAGTTATTAAGAATCTCTAGATAGCCTGATCCATCACTATAACTGATGTAGAATACTATGGGCTGGTTTGGTACGTGGCCTAAATTGGCCTTGCCAATATTTGTCAATTTCAATAGTGTTTAGTGTCTATTTTGTTAGAAGCCAAATTTTGGCATGCCTAAAGAAATAGTCCATTTCAATAGTGAAATTATGCTGTTTTGGCTTCAATCCAAACACAACTTTACCTTATCAAGATTAGCCATGCTAAAACTTATCAAAATCTGACATTGACAAAAATTGGTAAGGTCAATTTAGGTCACAAAGCAAACCAGCCCTATACTACTATAGTGATGTGCTGGAGAAAGCAGCCCACAGACAGCAACAGTAACTGGAACCCAACATCCTTGTTTCTTTTTTTTTACCACCATGTGTTTTTGCAATGCTAGGCTGAGATCAGATAATGATGGCCACAACAAAAGGCAAATGCAGTCACCCTGACCAAGCTGGTCCCTGCACCTAGCATAAATGGCAACCTGCAGCTCATCCATGCTTACTGCATCTGCCTTCTGTGCACCATGTTCTGTGATACTGCAATTGACTGTTGTTGCAATGTGCAACCGTGATAATGTAAAACTGTAATTTTGACTGTTGGTGATCTTGGCAATGTGATGCAGGTGGGTGAGGTGGGGGAGCTCTCGGAGGTCTTCCAGTGGAAGGGGGAGGTGCCCAAGGGGCTCCCTGGGTGGGGGGAGAGGGAGGTGGAGCACCTAGGCGAGGAGCTCGCCGACGTGCTCCTCTACCTCATCCGCCTCTCTGACATGTGCGATGTCGACCTTGGCAAGGCGGCGCTGCGTAAGATGGAGCTCAATGCGCGCAAATACCCCATCGGGCAGTGCAGGGGGTCCTCCAAGAAGCACACCCACTACTCCACCACCACCACCACCACCGACAACGGTGCTTCCGGTGATGACAACAACCGCAATGCTGGTGCCGGTGCCGATCCCGATGCCGGCAAGGAACAGTGCTAGCAATGGCTCCTCAGACAGTTTTAGCAGCCTGGCTCTGGTCTTCGGTCTTGTTCATCACACCATAGGATGTGTGTTGAAACAGTATTCTAGTAGAGTGAAATGAAACCGTCCTGTTCTCTCTACTGAGTTTGATTTCTTGAAGAAACTTAGCTCAAATCCTTTGTATTGGGCTACAAACATGCTCTGATAGCTATGGCAATATGATCATTAATATCTCATTGAATCGGTATGCTGAGCTCCTGATCCTCATGTTCTTCTGATTTTTTTTCTGTAGCTGCATCTGATGCAGAACACCTGCATCAGCATTCAGCAGGTTATGACAAACAGTATTCGCATTTCAATTCATTCATCCATCAATCCATTTTCTTATACTCCTATCAATCCATTTTCTTATACTCCTAACCTTCAGTTCTTCTCAAAATATAACAACTTCTAACCTTCATTTTTTCTACCAATATTCTTTTATTAATCAATCATGATCTTTCACCTCAAATATTTTACCTACCCTCCTTTCTCAACTAATCATAATTTTTTTTCCATTTAATTTTACCAACTTTAATAATATCCTATTGAATCTAAAACTTATATTTTGGAACGAATGTGATATATATTTTTTTCTGATATGTTCAATAATACTTCCCCGTCCTAAAATAAGTCAATTTTTCATTCATCTCACACATACCAATACAAACACCAAAAAGAATAAAATGTCCCTACTTTATCAAATCCTAATTCGACTATTTGTCATTTTGTCTACTTTCAATATAATTATTTTCTACTTTCACTAATTTCAATATAATTATTACTTAAAAATAAATTTATTTTGAGAGAAATAGAAAAAGTAAAACCTTAACATGGGACAGAGATACTAGTACAGTAGTACTTGTGTTCTTGCACAGTTGGACACTGTATTTGGAGTGTCCATTGATGCTGTGTGCAGTTTGTCATTTGTGAGAAAGAGAGAGAGAGGTGAATGTCAGTGTGAAGGGGAGGGGGGGACCGGAGTGCTGTCGGCTTGTCTGCCGCCGGCTGTCGTCTTGGGGCGATGGTGGTGAAAGGAGGCTTTTTAAGCAGGTCAGGCTGGCCCATCATCGCTATCCGGGCACTGTGCTTGGAAGGTCAGCAAGTGGGTGTGGGCACGGCAACCTCGGCAAAATTCTAAAAGCGGGCGAGTGTAGCTCAGTGAGAGAATTAGGCTTACGCCTTGTCGATTCACTTGTTATAAGCTAGTAAAATTTAAAATTTTAATTTAGGGCTTATTGAGATTGATGATATTTTTAACCATACCATTATTTAGTAAAATTAATAATTATGTGGTTACGTTTAGTTTGTTACCAAATATTGGCAATATATATAGAATTTTGGCAACGTTATTAAGCAAATCTTATCAAAATTTTGGCAATGTTGTTAATTTGCTAAAATTTTGGCATTACCAAATTTTGGTAAAATTTATTTTGGCACCAATCTGAACAGACTTTTAAAGTTGATTTTGTGGTTTTCATTGTAGTTTATTTTATGATATTTGTTTTCAGTTGTTAAGGATATGTAAGTTTTACTCACAAATTTTCTTTCTAATAAGCCGTACGGATAAGCATACAAATAAGCATAGTGGGGCTTAGTTTCATTATGTTTCCCGTTACACTTACCGATCACACTCATGATGAGCACTGACTGATCCTAGTGGGAATTACCTGCAGTACTACACCTGCAGTAGCAGCCACTGACTTATGGGATCAGGTTCACATGTTAGTCACTGCTGCTGTAAATGCTACTGAGGATCATGCATGTCCGACTGATCCACGCTAAATGACGAACACCAGTCGTAAATCTTTAATCTCAATTAAATTTTGTTAGCATTGCTTATGTAATTGTGGGCAATATGGTTTAAGACCATAGTGGTAGAGTTTACGCACGCGTTACCCCCCATATCGTGCTTTCCTAGTCTTAATTTCGGTTTTTGGTTATTCTGATATCCTTACTTTTTAGTAATCATAGAAAGGGGTAAAAAAATGCGTTTTATTTAGAAATCAAATTAAGCTTAGATAATTTATGTTATGGGACTGCCATATCTCTTAAAATTTCTCCGTTTCAGTAATTCAAGAATAATCTACACCGAAGATTAAAAGAAAAGCCAAAAAAGATAAAAAAAATTCTCTGAAAAACAACTGTATCAAACAAGATTATCATAACCCACTCAATACCAAACAGATGTTCATGTTGCCATGTTGGTTTCAGGAGAATCAGATTGATTGAGAGCTGTGATGCAAATAGGCCACACGTGTATGTGGTCACCAATAAGCAACACAATGACAATAGAATTAATAGAAACCCCTATACAGGGTAATTAATGATTACTGTCTCCAGTTAATGACAGTCGACACAAATTAAGCTTTTACAGACAAAATTGTTGTTGCACCTGACAAACCTAAACCTAGCCGGCCATGACCTAATTACAGAGATTAGTTTAGCAATTAGCAGAGAGCACGCGGCGCTGTCATCAGGTCACCCTAGCGGCAGACACATCATCTGCATATGCAAATGTGTACAGTTGCTTAATTATTTTTTTTCTTTGCGTCGTGATGGATGTCACGATCAGTGTAAAGCTACCTAAAACAATTTCAGTAGAGGCTAGATTTTGTGACATTTGTACATAGGGTGATGTGACATTTTGGTCAAATTAATCGGACAAGGCATGGGCCTGAACACCCCGTGCGAATCTTAGAGTTATTAACTATATTAATTAATACTGTAGTCTATACCGGCCAGCAGTAGTACGTGCGTGCTCCTACGAAGAGTCTCCTACTAATCAATGAGCATGGGCATGGCCGGTGGCCGTAATCATGTTGATCATATACCACATCGTCTCAAAATAAGTGCAGCCGTAAAAATCCACGTGCAATGTTGGACCGTCTGTCTTATTTAAAAAATTTATGAAATTTACTATACTATTTATGTTTTATCATCTAATAACAATAAAAATAAAAATAGTAATCATAAAAAAAATTTCAAATAAAACGAACGGTTAAACGTTGAAGATGAATAATGTAAAACTGCACTTATTTTGGGACGGAGGTTGTCGGAGATATGGGCCCGGGGGTATGCAAAGTGAGGGGAAGTTACTTTCCCATCCAGCCATGTGGCTCTACAGCCTGGCCCTCCCCTCACGCCTCGCGAGTCGCAGAAGCAGCCGAGGGGCCTCAGGGTGCCACGTCATGCCCCTCGGGCCCTCGCGCTGCCTCGCCCCGAGGCCCTCGCCCAACTGCCATGTGGTGGGGGGAGCGAGCGGGGAGGAGACCCAGGCTGAACCGCCATCAATGCGTGCGGCGCCCCAACTGTCCCTCACCGCGTTTAATGCGGTAAGGGCAGACGTGCGGTGCCGTCTGACTGACCCACGTCAATCGGATGTGACCAGACTGTGACCGGCCTGTCGCCGGTCACGTCCGATTGGATGGACGGCCGTGCCCCCACGTTCGCCTCTGTCTCCGGCGGAGTGGAGGCAGGTATGTCCCGTCCCATCGGAGCATTATCCGGAGTTCCCTCCACGTGAGGAGGACCGCCACAAGTCTTCACTCATTTAAGAGGGAATGACAGGGTTGTCCCCCGTGTTAGGCGGGGGGCGGCGGTGGGTCCCACTCAAGGACGGACTGCTGCTTAGCTTCCGGGCGAAGGCACGGATCGTGGTCCGGTCAAGGTAAAGTGGGTCCCCCTCCCGTGAAAGAGTAGGTAGAAGCGGCGCTTGTGGTATCCCTTTGAACTATAAAAGGGGGACCTTGCCCACCGAGAAAAGGGACGACACTGAGTAGGCCTGAGCTCTAGAAGGAGAAGACCAAGAGCGCTCTCCGGAGTTCAGGAACCTTTGTAATACTCAACCATAAATCCCACACACAGGAGTAGGGTATTACGCTCCATAGCGGCCCGAACCTGTATAATCTTGTCGCCCATACGCGGTCTAGAAACCCTCAGGGCGGATACACGATCTCGAGAGGTGAACCCTTTCCCCCGACCGAACTCACAAATGGGGGATCTCACAATCTCCCGCTAGAGAGGATCACTCCTCGACAGAGGTAGTATGTTTCTAGCATTTCCTAAATGTACAAAATAGTATATATATAGTACGAAAGATCGGCGATATATGCAAAGCGCCGGGTTCCACATGGAAATTCTAAGTTCTAACCCTTCCGTAAACTTTACAAATACAATTAAGAAAAACTTTTCGCGAAAATAGACCCAAAACTCGGCACAAAATTCCTAGCTTTGTTATCCAGGTTAAATGTCTCAGGCGAAAGGACCTGTAGTCTAGTTGTTACAAGAACCTCAGTAGCACCTGAGGTCCTAGGTTCGACTCTCCATGGGAGCGAATTTTTCAGGATTTAACGGATTTGTGCTTTCGGTGGTAGGTGATGTACCCGTCGACAGCGAGGCGCCTGTGGTGACTTCGTCAATCTCTCCAGGATTTGCCGGGCCAGTCTTCGAAGATGCTCATAGGGGTAGGGTTTGCATGCGTGTGTTCATAGGGATGAGTGCGCGTGCGTTATGAGAGTTTGCGTTGTACTGTGTAATTCTGAAAAAAAAAGTACCAATTATATTGACGCTGAGACTACACGATAGGTGTCCATTATGGCTGATAACATGGATGAGCGTCAATATCTTCGGTGTCGAGGGTTGGCAAATAATCCTCTTGGGGTGACCTCCCACGTCCTCCAGATTTTAGGTCTTAACACTAAAAATAGAAACAAATTAAGGGAAGATAAAACATGTTACCCTGTTTTATCAATTCCTCATAAAATCCAATATGAGATGAACATGATTTAAAGCGGGAGTGAATAAGCACGGAGAGGACCACATACTTGTCCCATATGAGGTCTTAATCTTAAATTTAAAATACAAATCAGGGGAAATGGATCAAAATATTTTTGCTTTCTTAATTTTTCCACGAAATTTACACCAAAGCAATAGGAATTGAAGAGAGGGGCGAGGGAACAAGGAGAGAGAGCATACTGCATACATAGGTGGTAGCGGGTTGATATCATAGAAACTTACGAGTGAATATTCAACGTGGCCTCGCTACCATGTCGGACGGGTTTTGGCACCAAGACATTTAACTTGGGTGCTAAAGTTATTTGCAATTAGCTACGGATTTATGTCCACAATAATTAAGTTTCAAAGAGAATCTAGTATAAAATAATTTTAAGAAAACGATTGTAAAGAAAATCTAGGCAGCTACAAAACAATTGGTACTTATGGAGAAAAATTAGTAGTCTTGAATCTATTATATTATTAAAGGAATAGAAAAATGAGCCTCCACGTTCGCTCTCATGGCCTAGAAATTCTTATATTAATCGGAGAAAAAGAAAAAGCAGAGTCCATATAGAAATAGCTAAAATTCGGAATTAATAAGTAAGGGATATTACAAGAGGAGATTAGAGTACATATAGAAATACAATTTAAAAATAGTTAAAATTCGGAATTAAAAAATAAGGAATAGTAGAAGAGTTGACTAGAGTCCATATAGAAATACAATTAGGAAATAACTGAAATTTGGAATTAAAAATAAGAAATATTAGAAGTAGAGTATAGAGTCCATATAGAAATACAATTAGGAAATAATAGAAATTCGGAATTAAAAATAAGGAATATTAGAAGTAGAGTATAGAAAGTCCATATAGAAATACAATTAAGAAAAAAAATAGAAATTCAGAATTGAAAAATAAGGAATATTAGAAGTAGAGTATAGAATCCATATAGGAATTTAAAACTAACTAAAATTCGGAATAAACATAATAAAATTAAAAGTAGAGTTTAGAGTCCGTATAAAAATACAATTTACAAATAACCAAAATTCGAAATTAAGAAAAAACATGGGAAGAAGAGTTTAAAGTCAATATAGGAATACAATTTAGAAGTAACTGAAATTTGAAATTAAAAATTAAAGAATATTGAAAGATGAGTTTATATAGAAATACAATTTAGAAATAGCAGAAATTCGAAATTAAAAAAATAAGAAATATTAGAAGAGGAGACTAGAGTCCATATAGAAATACAATTTAGAAATATTTGAAATTCGGAATTAAAAAATAAGGAATATTAGAAGAGGTGACTAGAGTCCATATAGAAATACAATTAGGAAATAACTGAAATTTGAAATTAAAAATAAGGAATATTAGATGTAGAGTATAGAGTCCATATAGAAATACAATCAGGAAATAATAGATATTCGGAATTAAAAATAAGGAATATTAGAAGTAGAGTATAGAGTCTATATAGAAATACAATTAAGAAAAAAAAAGAAATTCGGAATTGAAAAATAAGGAATATTAAAAATAGAGTATAGAGTCCATATAGGAATTTAAAAATAACTAAAATTCAGAATAAACATAATAAAATGAAAAGTAGTGTTTAGAGTCCGTATAAAAATATAATTTACAAATAACTAAAATTCGAAATTAAGAAATACATGGGAAGAAGAGTTTAAATTTAATATAGGAATATAATTTAGAAGTAACTGAAATTTAAAATTAAAAATTAAAGAATATTGAAAGATGAGTTTAGAGTCCACATAGAAATACAATTAGTAATAATAAAACTTCAGAATTGAAAAAAAGAAATATTAAAAGACAAGTCTAGAGTCCATATAGGAATATATATAATTTACAAATAACTAAAATTTGATATTAAAAATAATTAATAACTAACACGTATATAAAATACAATATGAATATTACACATTAGTAGTTTCGTAAAGTTATTGCAAAATTTAAATTATGTTTTCATTGTAATATATTTTAATAATATAATGAGAAAATATATATGCTATTATATGAGAGAAAATATAATGATATTAACCGCGCAATCTGCGCGGGCTACCATGCTAGAAAAAGGAATAGAAAAAGGAGCCCCCACGTTCGTTTTCCTGGCCTAGAAATTCTCGTAGGAGAAAAAGAAAAAGCAAAGTCCATATAGAAATATAATTTAGAAATAGCTGAAATTCGGAATTAAAAAATAAGAAATATTAGAAGAGGAGACTAGAGTCCATATAGAAATACAATTTAGAAATAGTTAAAATTCGGAATTAAAAAATAAGGAATAGTAGAAGAGGAGACTAGAGTCCATATAGAAATATAATTAGGAAATAACTGAAATTCGGAATTAAAAATAAGGAATATTAGAAGTAGTGTATAGAGTCCATATAGAAATACAATTAAGAAGAAAAAAAATATAAATTCGGAATTAAAAAATAAGAAATATTAGAAGTAGAATATAGAGTCCATATAGGAATTTAAAACTAACTAAAATTTGGAATAAACATAATACAATTAAAAGTAGAGTTTAGAGTCCGTATAAAGATACAATTTACAAGTAACTAAAATTTGAAATTAAGAAAAACATGGGAATAAGAGTTTAAAGTTATAATATAGGAATACAATTTAGAAGTAACTGAAATTCGAAATTAAAAATTAAAGAATATTGAAAGATGAGTTTAGAGTCCACATGGAAATACAATTAGAAATAATAAAAAATCAGAAATAAAAATAAATAATATTTGAAGAAGAGCATAGAGTCTATATAGAAATACAATTTATAGAAATTCGAAATTAAAAAAAAGAAATATTAAAAGACGAGTCTAGAGTCCATATAGGAATATATATAATTTACAAATAACTAAAATTTGATATTAAAAATAATTAATAACTAACACGTATATAAAATACAATATGAATATTACCCATTAGTAGTTTTGTAAAGTTATTGCAAAATTTAAAATTATGCTGTCATTTTAATATATTTGAATAATATATTAAGAAAACATATATACTATTATATGAGAGAAAATATAATGATGCTAGTCGCGCAATCTGCGCGGGCCACCATGCTAGTTACTCATGAAAGCATATGTCACTACTGGAAACTCGCAACCCCTGGCCCAACCTTATCAATTGGCAAACATTGATTGCAGGGTGCCATAAAAAACAAAGAAAAATATTTGTAAATCCCTTTCGAATCCCCGATATTGGGCCAAAGAGAAGCGAAATCCAATCTAAATTTGAGGAGTGGTACTAGGTGTTATATGAGTCAGGGTGGCGATCGACAAAAAGAGCTATGGTGGGTTTAAAATGTGTTTCACATTTTTTTTTTGAGAAAAAAGTTCCGGTCATGCATACCAAAAGTGACATGTAAAAAGATAAACCCAAATACATGGTCCCTTCACGAGAGAACTAATAATTGAATTATACATGCTAGGATTAGAGACACGCCAATCAACCCGTGGGTGACCCCGCAAGACCCTGGAATGTGAATTGCCTTTGTAAAAATAGTCCATTTTGACAATATAGGTCTAGTTGGTCCTGTTAAACTAGACCTTAGTCATTTCCAATCTCTCACTAAGGCGCCACAGCCCACAAGCACCCTCGCGTTCGTCGCGCCCTCTCGCCTCCGTGCTGTAGCACCACGCATCTTACCGCGCCGGAGCGCCGGTCGTCACCGAGCATCCTCATCTCTTGTATCGTTGGGGTCTTCGCCGCACCACCTCATCATTCATCGCCTCGTCACCGAGCCGGCTCGTCTCTCGTAGCTGTCGGTCATCTGTTCTTAACAAGCGACCTGTTTGATGCTATCCGCATACGTGTTGTTCCAAAAAAAATCTAACTTAAGTAGTGTATTATTCTAGTTCATCAAGCAACTAAAAAATATATTATGTCGCCTAAGCTTCAAATAAAATGTTCTCTCGAATTACTCATATGATATACGATCCGATTACAACGGCGTACGTAACAATTAAAATCTTTATAAAATGACCTCACATGATTATATTTTGACTAAAGATTACAAATTATTTTTATAAATATAACCAAACAACTTTCATTCCCCACAATCTGATCATTTGAAAATAGCACACAGTTAAGGTGAGATGGCAATAATAGAACAGACATCTTATTAGCAAAAAGAAAAAAGAATTTACCAATGTTCCTAGTCATTTAAAAAGCTAATACTGCAAAAATAAAACCATAATAAAAAAAATCAAAATTAAGTTCTAAAATTCAAAATCTGGTATCTGCTCGTAAGCTGAAAGACAAACCACGGAAAAGTTTATTAGATATCGCAGAAAGGAAGAAGTATAAATATAGCAGTGGTATGAGATCAGCAACGCTCGATGTCGACGCGCCACAGGCTGGTGTCGAGGACGGTGAAGACGCAGACGTCGCCGGACCTGACGCCGTTGTCCTCGCAGAACCTCCTCCAGCCGGCTCCCAGCAGGTAGCAGGCGTCCTTGTACCGACGCCCGGTCACCTCCCATGATCTGCTGCTGCTGCTTCCTCCTTGATCTCCTTGCGTTGATGTCGTGTCGATCATCATCAGCGTGATGCTGCTCTCCTCTGCGAGAGCGATCGACTCGCAGAAGGTCCTTGCCAGAGACTGCATGAATGCAGGCATTGCAGAGATGATTCATATAACTGATAGTTTCAGATGAATTTATGATTGGGGCCAGTTCTAATTTAAGGAGTTGGTCATGTCATCTGGATTATTGACGCGGATTATTTGTTTACACTTTGCTTCAAAAAGATTCAAGTTTTGTAAGAACTTTTTACTCGGTGCTGTTTGGACCACTTGTTCTTCTGAATATCATTTGTTATTAAATTAAATCTAAAAAATAGTTATGAAAAGTTAAAAAATATTTGATATTGATACAATTATATTTTTAACTTTTCATAACTATTTTTTAGATTCAATTTCCATCTAGGGATGAAGACTTTTTCCTTGTAACAACAACATGATAATATCAGGAGAGGAATAGTTGTGCTTACGAGAATGCATCTTTCAAGAACATATTCATTGATCTCCTTCTTTATCCAAGAACGCGGTCCAATCTCGTAGACAGATCTGGTTTTTCTCATCCTTTTTGTTTCTCTGTCACTTGTTCTCCCTTTGTTGCCGCTGCCCTTTCTACTGCAAGGCATTTCCTGTTGGTTTCCATCATCTTCACCAAATCTACTCTTCTTCTTGTTATTACATTTCCTTCTAGAAAAAGAAGGTGCTTCCTGTTGCTCTCCAGTACCTGTAAATGTTGCGAAGACAGAAAAAATGAATCAAATGACAACATATTTCCAAGACATAATTCAAAACACAAACTATAACTGATGGGGATTCGAATACGAAAACCAAAATTGCTTGCTCACCTTGATGAATGCTGATGCCCTTTGCCTTGAAATCTTTCTGGCGTCCATTGGGCCCAAAAACACTGATTTTGAACACCAGGTTTCCCTCATACCTGAAGATCACGACGTCGCCCCGAGAGATGCCATGGAATGACAAAAATTGTAGCCATCCACCCCCGAAAAACACGCCCGATCGATCCTTGTCGAGCTCGACGCGCCAAGATTTGCCGAGGGGACTTAAGATGATAGCCATGTTGCTGTTCAGGTTCTCTCCAGTGATGTAATCTCGTACGAACTTATCAGGGATCCTCTGTAGGAAAGGCAGTGAAATGTGCATTGTTCATGATACATCTCAACTCTAAAATTTCCTTTCCTTTCAAAAAAAAAAATCTCAACTCTAAAATATTCAGAAAGGCATTTTGTTCATGCCACTAATTAGCTAGATAGCTGATATTATCGCTTTTTATAGAATAAATAATCTTTTTTTGTCACTAAAGATATGGATTATTTCCCTCTGTTTTGGCCAGTGAAGTGTATCATTGACGATGTGGGCCATTGTGAATTGCACCATGATGAAATAGAAAGAGGAACGTTAAGGAGGCTAAAAGCTGGATGACAAAATTGACAGGGTTGGCAATTATAAACTAGTGGAATAAGTGATAATTTTAGGCTTTTTTTAATGTCACAAACAAAATACTTTCTCCGTTTCACAATGTAAGTCATTCTAGCATTTCCCACATTCATATTGATATATTATATCAATATGAATGTGGGAAATGCTAGAATGACTTACATTGTGAAACGGAGGGAGTAATACTCATGTGTTGAATAGTCTTACATTGGTTGTGTAAGGGCAATCGATCTAATATATAAGTGGGGAAACCCCTCACCTCAATAGCTAATTTTTAGGGTGGGAAATGCCCTTTACGATTCTACAATATGTTGGTTTCTAAACATGTTTCCAGTCATCTTAAAAAACCTTTAAATACCAATATCGTTTTCAATTTTTGATTCGATAATTACAAATTAGGCATATAGATTTGGGCAACATATCCTATGCACACAGGTCCTCACGTGTACACACGTGCACACCAACAAAAAAAATGTCACCAAAAAATCTAGAAAAAATCACACACATACTTTCAATTGTATTACACCTAGGGTTAAAATCTTAACGTCAAATTCATTATATTTTAGCCGTAACAAAAAAAACAAAAAATCTGACAGTTTTAAGGTTACAATTTTGTCAGAATTTTATCTTTTTTGTTATTCTCTATGTAGAATGAATTTGAAGATGCGATTTTGCACGTAGATGTAATACTATTGAAAGTACATGTATGAATTTTTCTATAATTTTTTGTGATAATTTTTAGTTGGTGTACACGGTGTGTACACGCGAGGGCCTGTGTGCATAGGATACGCTCCCATAGATTTGTCCCTAAAAAAAAACTTTCACAACAGTATCATTGTATGTTCTTAAAACGCTTTGCATAAGAAATTAGCAGTAAATATTTGCATATTGAAAAATGTACCGATGTCCAAAACAATTTGTTATTGTTACAGGAAAGAGTAGCACAATAAATACTAATAGAAGCAAAAGAAAGTGACTGGGATCGATGAGTTTGTGTACCATCTTGTCCATTATACCCGGCAGAAGTACCGTCAAGAACTGCGGCTTACGTGAAGTGTCTGTGCTGCCCGCTTCTGAATGTGTCATAGCTAAAAGAAGGCGTCATTTACAACTCTCAATTAAAACTGAAACTAGAAGATTCTGGCAGATCAATGGTAGTAAAAGAGCAATTAATAAGAGAAATTATAGGCCCAATTTAAAAATATATATTGTTCGAATTGTTGTAGTGAATTATCTAAATCGATATAAATTAAATATCTTAACAAATACTACTTCATATATGTCACTGTTGACTTTTTCATAACGCTTAACCATTCATCATATTTAAAAAATTAGTTTAAATATGTAAAAATATATAAGCTCATGTTAGAGGTTTATTCGATGAAAAAATAAATCACAGCAATGCAAATGAATTTACATAAATTTTTAGTAAGACGAATAGTCAAATGTTATGTCAAAAGTCAGTGGAGCACATTTGAGAAAAATATAGTACATTTTTTTGAGAAAAAATATTTTTAGAGGCATGGAGCACATAATCCGCATCATCAATAATATATAATATAGTGTATTGAGTTGCATGCACCGACCAATTTAATAAAAAACTTAAGATGATGAGAAAAGTCGAGCAATTCACTTCATATCCTAACACTCTCCATCATGCGAGAACGCCTCAAGCGCGAAATAGAAGTGGGCTACAATTTATAGGATTTGAACCAATCTAAAACTTAAATTGATGAGAAAAGACGAACAGTTGATTTTATATTCCAATAGGTGAAGTAGCTAAAAAGAATATGGTCTAAACAATTAATGCAATCTAATCATCTTGCTATATACTTTCTTTCGGAAAAAAAGAACATCTTGCAAGTAAACTACCAAAGTTCAATTTGATTAACTATCATTTTTTTGGGGGGAAAAACCATCTCTGAAGTAGCCATTCAAATTAAGTTCAAAGTGTATACAGCCATTCAAATTTTAACTTTGGCACCATGAAGAAAGCATCATCCAAGACAAATAAATTTTTTGCAAGCAAAATCTCTTGGATTACCTGCAGGGGGAGCGCCGAACTCCCTGAGGCAGCAGGTGGTGTCGAACGCCTCGACGGCGAGCACGCCGCCGCCGCCGCCGCCGTGGCGGAGCACGACGAACCACCCCACGCCGAGGCCGTGCGCGGCGGCGAACTCCGCCCACCCGCGCCCCAGGAACGCGCCGCCGTCGCCGTCCCGGACGACCCCGACGTCCCAGGCCTTGCCGAGCGGGCTCGCCACGCGCGCCGTCGCCGCCCGTGGCGCGCCGCCGCCGACGCCCAGCTGCGCCGCGAGCTCGTCGCAGATGCGCTGCATTCACAGAGACATGAGCAACCCACGAGAGTAGTAGGGCGCCGCGGGCCGGGGCGTGCCGCGGGCGCGCGCCGCGCGCCATAGAAGCAAGAAGGAAAGAATGTGGCACTGGCGTGGCGTGGCGTGGTGTGGCGGCTTCTGCTTACCATCTTGCGGAAGGAAGAAGGCACGAGCACCTTGAGCTGCGTCGCCCTCGCCGCGCCGCCGCCGCCGCCATGGTCACCGCGCGATCCCATGGCGGCCGCCGGCGAGACGACGACGCGAGGAGCCTTTTCTGCGGGGCGGTGGTGCTGCGAAGAATCAGGTGTGATCATCGCTTCGAGATTCTGCGGCGCATCGCATGTCGTCGTCTATTCAAACTTGAGCACGGATTTATCGGGGCTAATTCAATTGCTGCGTAACAAAAAGATATGCACTCGAATTCAAATCAAGTTAGAAATATAGGAAATTAACATGCGCATATTCATACGAACAATGGAATTAAAGTAGTAATTAGGTGAAAGTATTTAATTTTTTTTATGAGGAAGTTTTCGGTGCTGTTCAGATTATAGCCAAAATAAATATTACCAAATTATTGCTAAAACTTTAGTAAGTTGGCAATATTACCAAAATTTTGGCAGGATTTTTTTTATATATTTATTAAAGTTTAGCAAGAACCAGATGGCATCAATTTGAATAGCCTCTTCATAAAGAAAGTTCTTTTCACAGTGAAGGATCTAATAAGACTTTCACATGACAATGCTATCATGTCAGTTTCATATTTTTTTATAATACTAGAAAAAAAATATCTGTGCGTTGCAACGGGTGAAGACTATTTTAGTCTTATTATTATTGTACGGTTTAGCTAAGTTGAAATTCACTGTGGGAATTCGCTTGGATATTCTTTTTACAAAATCATAAGCTACAATTAGAGGTCCGATCGTATCAAGTTAACATGCATTTTTTTAAAGAGATTCCTTATACGACTCCTTTTGTATTTCTAAAAACGAACAAAATTAAAAACCGACTCAAACACGGATCTGCATTTCCAAAAAGATTGAAATTAAAAACCGACTCAAACACGGATGACGTACCAAAGTACTGGCAAAAACATCTTCAATTTTTATAATAGTATTAAAAAACTTAGCCCGGCAAATAACCCAATTTGAAATTTGCTCCTATGGAGATTAGAACTCAGGACTTTAGAGTGCTACTCAGGTCACTACAACCTCTAAGGTACATGTCCTTTCTTGTTAGCTATGGATCGATTAAGATCCTTTAACGTATAGCCACTGCAACCACTAAGCTACATGTCCTTTCTTTTTGCTATGGATCGATCAAGATCCTTTAACGTATAGCCATTGACATGTAAGACATATTTCCTATTGTTCTACGTATTACATCAGATGATTTGCTTCCGATTCTATTTTCTAAAGAGGTTTTAGTACTAGTTGGTTGAGTTTTAAGATACTTTTTGTAGCTTTATTTGAGTTGAACTCGGGGATGTAACCAAAGTACCAAACTGAGTTGTTTGTTGTACACTATTGTCAAGCAAGCTGCCCTACGGGATATTGGTTGCTTCCAATGAAAAGCTGGGTCAATCCCCGATCTTTATTCTAAAAATAAAAAAATGAAAAGAAAAGACGGGTAAGTGCTTAAGAATGGTGTTAACGTGGCGACAAGTTTGTATTTTTTTTTTGAGGGAAAATTTGATTTCCATTAACCAGACGGTGCGGTCAAATCGCCCGCGACCAGGTTCTCAAACCCCGGTGGGGTGTTGCCCCAGCTGAGAACAGTATTTACGGGACTATTACACCCATAGGATGCTAGAGCATCAGCAAACTTATTAGAATCACGTGAGCAGTAACTCACTCGAAAAGACAGGAAAGACGTCGAAATGATCATCCTCACTTCATTCATTAAGCCACCCACTATCACCAGCTCGTATCCTCCGCTCTTCAGGGCTTGAACGAACATCAGTGAGTCCGTCTCGAGATGAACATGAGCTATTCCCCGATCAACCGCCGCCTGCAAGCCCTTCAGGCCCGCTAATATTTCAGCATAAAAAGCATCCTGGTATCTTGAAGACCTCCCACCTCCTGCTTGTACCACTTGGCCTTCGTCATCACGAATGACAAAGCCCCAACCTCCCTGTCGATCCTCCGGTCTGAAAGCCCCGTCAACATTTAGCTTAAGGATACCAGCTTCTGGTCTCTCCCAGGTCTGTTTTGATTTCTCCTGTCTTCCACCACCTGATCGCTCCCAGATTTCAAAGAATTCATCAGCTTGCTTCATTACCAGATACGCCAGCATGCCTACTGTTCTCTTCCCTTCTCCTTCTCTTTTTCTATTCCTCTCATTCCACCAGGTATAAAGCAACACAGCCACCCGGATTCTTTGTTTTTCTTCCAGCTACATTAAGAACTGTACAGTCCCCATCGCTGACTGTAGTCCTGCCATCGTGCACCTCTCTCCCTCCAAGTTCAGCTCTCTCTAGAGGTGCTTCACCTCTTTGCATTTAAAAAAGAGATGACCCCCATCTTCATCCAATCGATTGCATACCACGCACTAGTGTCAATATCCATACCCCTTCTCCTTAGATTCATGCGCAAGGCAATACTGTTATGGCTTAACCACCACAGAAAGTGTTTAATCTTGTTTGGGCATTTAATCTTCCAAATTCTTCTCCACACTTCACCCTGTTCACAGCCTCCCGAAGAACAAGCCGGAGCCCCACTACTATTCCTCCCCTCCACCATCTTCTGAACTTTATATGCAGATTTAACAGAGAATACTCCCCTCCTGTCATAATGCCATCCAACAGCATCATCGCTATCCTTATGCACTGGAATAGACAGGATCGCCTCAACATCCTCAGATCGAAAGGTTTGCCTGAGCAACAATTCATCCCACTCCCCTGAGTAAGGATCAAACAACTCATTTACTCTGGTTAGCAAATTTGCACCCCTGTTAGAAATGATTTTCCTCATACTATCTCTAGGAATCCAGGGATCATCCCAAATCTTGATATTTTCTCCATTGCCAACCCGCCATACCATCCCTTCTTTCAGCGTCTGCATGCCCTTCAGAATGCTTCTCCAGGTGTAAGACATCCCAGCCTTCGGTTTTGCTTGCGGTACCGAACTACTCGGATAGTATTTCGCCTTCAGTATCTGTGCACACAGAGAGTGAGGATCCTGTACCAGTCTCCAACATTGCTTCGCCAACATCGCCAGATTAAATGCATAAATATCCCTGAACCCAAGACCTCCTTCTCCCTTTGGTTTTGTTAACTTCTCCCAGCTCAGCCAATGCATCTTGTTATCTTTATCCTGGCAACCCCACCAGAACTTTGCGATCATGGAACTCAACTGGTCAGCCATGCTTTTTGTGATATCAAAGCATGTCATGGCATAAGTTGGTATCGCTTAGGCAACAGCTTTGATCAGGATTTCCTTACCAGCATGTGACAGCATTTTCTCCTTCCAGCCTTGAATTCTCTTCCAGACCCGATCTTTCAAGTATGCAAAAACTTTCTGCTTGTCTCTCCCCACATGCACCGGGAGACCTAGATATCTGTCATTCATGGTTTGCTTTGGTATACTCAGGACCTGCATGATTTCTGACCTTCTGTCTCTTCCTGTGTTCGGACTGAACATAATGGCTGACTTATCCTTGTTTATCATTTGTCCTGAGAACTCCTCATAAAGGTTAAGGATATCTTGTAGAGTACGTGCATCACCGCTGTTAGCCCGAAACAAAATGAGGGAGTCGTCGGCAAACAACAGGTGGGATACACTAGGAGCACCTTGACAGATTTTGATTCCCTTCAGCCTACCTTCGTCTTCAGCTTTCTTTAACAGGGCCGAAAATCCTTCCGCACAGAGCAGAAACAAATAGGGCGATAAAGGATCGCCCTGACGCAGTCCTCTGCCTGGTGAAAAGGAATCAGAACTTAATCAGAAGACAAAACAAACCCACACCAAAAGTTTCTTTTTGCACATATTCTCTCCTCAAATCTTCCCTATCTGTCTCTATATATCTACCTATCTCTCGACGTATTGTATGTTAACAATATCTAGTATATCCCCGAAAAAAAAATCTCCAGTATCATTTCTCAGATTTTTGAAGTGTGCCAACCAGGAGTGACAAAATCCCTGTCGGGGGTGGAGACCTATCCCTATGGGGCCAGGGCCAAGTTAGATTTTCAACCCGCGGGACGATTAGGGTGGGCCCCCGCCAAATGCGAAGCCAAGGCCAGGAGATTGCTTTCACCCTTGGATTTATCTTCGGGGGCCCGTGATAGAAGGTCGATCAATCAGCCTTTTTTTCATACAACTAATAAAGAAAGCACATTTTCATTGGCCCAATTACTGTTGTAGATATCATTTCTTCCTATATAATTGGTACCCACTACAAGTTATTTATGCTATAAAACTCAAATACTGTGAGGCCACTGTTTGCGCCATAATTTGGCTAATAATTACTTTCATTTGATTAGGCCAAATTATCAAGAATAGCTAGTGTGGTTTTTTAATGGTTTTCTTTGAAAGGGCAAAATTTGTGTGTGTGCAGGGACTAATGATCGATGCACTGAGAGTTCGTGTGTGCAAACTGCTGGGCTGCTGCTTGACCTGTTGATTGGTTATGATGGACCGTGCACAAAGTACGTTGTTATTCACGCAGGAGCTGAGATGGATCTCGGCAAGATAGGCTGGAGCCTGGATGATGATGATCGAGCCCAGCGAAGAGATCACGCACGCAATGGGTTCCACGATACAAGACGATAGCGCGTGTGTTGCTCAGGAAAGTTGAGATATATTTTGGCAGTTAATTGATTTGTTAGGATAGAGTCATAATCGGTGACAGATTTAGTGGAGTTACCATGTACGTTCTTACGGCTAGAGTTTAGGTCCTATATATATTAGTCTGTTAGATTAGTTTAAAAGGACCCCGAACAAATTATCAATCTACTATTTTCCTGTTCTTTACTTTCCTGTTATTTTCTATTTTGTTTTCATGGCTGAGTTCTAACAACCCTAGAATATAGTTAATCTTTGCCGTTTTGCGCTGAAAAACGGTCGTGCTTCTTCACGAAAGCGAGAAGATTATCCTTTGCTAATTTGCTCGGAAACTAGTCGTTCGTCGTCACGTAAGTACGATATTTATCCTCTTTGCTAATTTGCTTGTAAATTAGTCGTGTGATTCCGCGAAAATGAATTAATCTCGAAATCGGTTTCACTAGCCGATTTTGACCTATCGATTTTGACGATTCTATTGTTTACACCGCAAATCGTTGACCTATCGATTTTGACGATTCTATTGTTTACACCGCAAATTGTTAGATGATCTTGTGTTGGCCGTGAAAAAGTGTCAACATAATATTTGAATAAAAAAGCAAACGAGCTGCAAACATCCGGTTTTCATGGAGAGGTGATCTAGTGGCGATCGGGAGGCGAGTCTGAGTGTTAATCCCTCTTCTGCAGAGATTTGATCTGCCTATGGCGGATCTATCTTTCCCCGATAATTGGGATTTCTCTCCCGGCGAAGGTCTTGCAAGAGAAGTCAAGAATCGCTTTTCTTCCACGGTGCATTTCTGTAACATCCTGAAAATTCGACCAATAAAACAAAACCCTAAAAATATGGATTTTCAAAAAACTTTTTTTAAATTAAATTGCATCATGCCGATTTTATTCGCATATTCTATTTGATTCGGTTTTGAAGTTCAATAATCGAGTGCGGTGAATAATTAATCGCTTATGATCCTAAAAGTAAATTGGTAGACTATATATAATTTAAAACAAAAATTAAAGGTGGATTGAAGTGAATAAAATATTATTACAAATATATTTGAGTTGATTAAATCTAAGTGCCGTAGAATAAAAACTAACACTAATTAAAAATTCGAGTAAACAAATGAAATTATGATTTAAATTAATTTAGGGTGAATACAATAATTGGAACAACACACAAACGAATAAAAATCAATTTTACAACAATTAGAAATTGCAAAATTAAATTAAATGGAAAATGGGCTGAAAATCGGGAAAATTGGGAAATCGCACTGTTCATCGCCCGCCAACTGTTCGACCGGGTCCCCAGACCCAGCGCCCCTGCCCTCGCGCGCGCGCGTCGCCGTCGCCATGCCGTTTCGCCTCCCCATCTCGTCGCCGTCGTCCTGAGGCCGCGCCACACGGTCATCACGTCGTCGCCCCGCGCGCCGCCCCCGAGCCCGCGTCGCCGTCCCGCGCCGCACGGGCCGCTGCCGGCCGGAGCCCTAGCCGCCGCGCCCTCGTCGCCATGCCGCGCAGCCTCCCCGACCCGCGCGCCGTGCCGCCCCGCCTCCCCGTTCCATCCCATCGCCATCACCGCTGCCGTCGCATCGTCATCACCATCATCACATCGTCGCCCCGCGCGCCGCCCTCGAGCCCCGCGCATCGTTCCCCATCGCCGCGCCGCACACGTCGTCGTCACCGAGCCCGAGCCAGCCGCTGCCGTCGCATCGTCGTCACTTCACGCCGCGCCGCACGCGTTGTCGTCATCCTCGACCCGCCGCCCGTCCCGCACGCTGCACGGCCTTGCCCTCCTCGAGCCGCTCGACCTCCCCGTCCCCGCACGTCGCCCTGTCGTCGTCCTGTGCCGCCGCACGCCGCCCATACCTTTTTCCCCTTTTTCTTTCCCGCGCCGCCGCCACACCACCCGCACGTCGCCTTGTTCCCCACTTGCAGCCGCGCCGCACGCATCGACCGCCCGCACGTCGCCCTCCCCCTTGCCGCCGCGCCGCACGCCCGCTGCCCCCTCACCTCGCGCCCCGCGCACCGTCGCACGTCGTCATTGACGCTGCCGCCGCCCTCCCCTTCCTTTTTCCCCCCTTCCTCCCCTATAAAATCCCGGCTTCCCTTCCCTTCTCCTCCATCCCACACCCATCCCCATCCATTTCCCAATCTTCCCCGCCCTCTTCCCCTTCTCCACCGAGCCATCACCGTGCCGCCGCGTCGCCGGATTCGAGCCGCCGCACCGAAGCCTTGAGCCGCCGTGCGCCGTCGCCTCAAGGCAAGCCCGCCGCGCATCGCCACCAACGCCGCCGCCGCCGTGGTAAGTCGCCGCATACCCCTTGCGCCGTCGCCGTCGCCGTTGTCGTCGGGTAGGTAGGGAGCGCGGGGGAGAAAGGGAGAGCCGAGGGAGAAGAGAGAAGAAAAAAGAAGAGAGGAAGGGAGGAAGAAGCCGGGGGAGGAAAGGAAAAAGGAGAGAGAGAGAGAGAGGGAAAAAGAAGAGAAAACAGAGAGAGAGAGAGGGAGAGAAAACAGAGAGAGAGAGAGAAAGAGAGAAAAAGAAGAAAAAGAAAAAGAAAAAGAAAAGAAAAAGGAAAGAAAAAAGAAAATAAGTAAATAGGAATTAGGGATAAAATAGGAGGTTTAGAAAATTTAAAATAAATTAGAATCCAATTAGAGACTAATATTGATCATAGAATTGCAAGGTTTAAATATAATTTGTTCTCGATGAATTCTTTAAGAAATCAATTCGCGGAGATAATTTAGATATAAATTAAATGCCTAAAACAATTAGATAAAATCTTATAGATTTTTATAGGGGATAACTTCTATAATTAATCGATTCACAATGGAAGTTCGGATTTAATTAAATAAGGATTTTAGACACGTAATATATTTAATCATAAGAGTAAATTAAATCATTTAATATTTGGATTCCGTACAATATTTAACTCGCAGTATAAATTTCTAATCCGTTATTTGAATACGATGCTCGGGGTAGGTTAAATTAAGAACTTATAATAACAAATTATTTGCACCGTAAAAATAATTTAGGAGGTAAATATAAATCAAAATTGGGTTGGCCCTAATTCGCGAACGATAAAGTTAATAAAAAGAATCGATTTCCGCATTCGAGTTTTATTTGAATTTATTTGGATCTTTATTTGAATTCTGACCGAATTCAAATCAATTTCGCACGTAACTATAGAGTCCGAGGGAGTTGCTGACCCAGGTGAAGGACAAGACCCGCAAGACCCTGAGCAAGGCAAGTCATCACTATCCCTTGAGCATATTGATCCCAATTGCGAAATTATTTTGTTTACAAATAAAATTGCATGCAATAATATACATCCCACTTGTGAATAAGCCATGCCTTGATGATTGTTTGCCTATTAATTCCTTTGTAACCATGTTTACGTATGAGTCCATAGTCAATTATGACAAGTGCTTAGCAATGCTACTCTAGAACTGTGCATACTCATATTTATCAAAATGCTGAATGCTTGGGCAATTACCTTTGGGAAGGTAATTGAGAAACGGCATGTGGAGGCATGAGCGCCACAGTGCCATGATGTTGATGACATGATTTGTGAAAAGAAAAATAAAATCAAACAAATGTTTTTCGACTGGGGCGGACGGAGGATTTGGGTGGTATCCGGGAAAGGCAAGTACCGTCCCCAGTCAATTAAGGACCGAGCCATGAAGTTAAGCATGAAACGACTCCCGTACAACCGCACTTCTCGTATGGGTATAGACCTAGCGGAATAGATAGCTGAGCAGAGGCAGTATCCTTGCATAGTGGTTTCTTGATGTGTGAGGCAGGGGCTCTACGGTGGGGCAGCCATTGGTAGAACCGAGGGGCGGTGTCTACAGTGGTGTCGCCATCGGTAGGACTGCCATGTGAGAATTTAAACCTAATTAACTTAATGCATGTGTGAGTTCTTCTCCCCCGGGTGCGCCAGAACTCCTCACACTGCTAGAAAAGGACGCATAGAGTGCATGAGGATGACAAGTTCATGGAGCGGGTACTGCCAATGCGAGGTTATCGAAAAGCTTTGCCGTGACGCGTCTCATGTGTTGGGACGAGGCTCATGTGTTGGGCAGTCGCGGAGTGCGGGTAAAGTGTACATCCACTGCAGTGTGAGTAAACCCAATCTATTCGAATAGCCGTGCTCGCGGTTATTGAGCACCGGGACGTGTATTACACTTGGCTAGACTCTGAATTCTTAACTTGTGTGGGTTGGGATATTGCATGATGATTTATATGCTGTTGGAACCACCTCCCGAGAGTAGGGATGTGGATGTCCTCAGAAAACCATGACGACTCAATGGCGGGAAGCCATCCTTGGGATCACAATGGATGGTGGACAGAACCGTCGTTGTTTAATGTGAATACTGGTATTAAAACTTGATCAGTCTATGCTAGGTCTTAGGTTTGTGAAAAGAATTATAAAACTTGCTTTACGCAAAAGAGCCATAACAATCCTTCAAAATTTCCCTGTCATGTGCATTGTTGCTGTGATGACTTGTTGAGTACGGTTGGTACTCACCCTTGCTATATATATAAACTTAACCAGAAGCTGGAGATGAAGCGTCCGAAGATCCCTATGCCTATTATCAGGAGGGAGACGAAGACGATGGGGTCCAATAGGTCTTAGATACGGTCGTTGCCTGTGGCAATGGCGTGCCGCTGCCTCCATTTTTCCGCTGCCTTACCTCATTCTGATTTTGGTTGTATTCCGGACCATTCGGTCCGATGATTTAAGACAATGCCTGCGGGCTTTGATGTAATAATTCGTCTTAAGACATTCGTGTATGAGTACTCGATGCTTCAGCTATGGATTCGTGTGTACCAGACTACTTGATCCAGGGAAATGGTACTGAATACACGACTGATTCCTGTTATAAAAACGGGGGTCCACAGAGCTGGTATCAGAGCCATACGACTGTAGGAAAAGACCAAAAGGTGCCCCACCCCCTTTTCTAAGTTGGCCAAGGGAGAAATTCCCACTTAGTGATATTTTCAAAAATAAAAACGCTATATTTGCAAAACCCCGCACGATTTTCATCTTACTCTCAACTATCCTCTTTACAAAAATTTTTACTCTTAGCTGACTTTGGGTTTTTCCTAAAATCTAGATGGCAGATCAGGACTCACCCGCCGTTTGGGAGTTGAGCGTACCCCGCTCAGAGGGTTACGTCATCGAGCTACACCGGCTGCTGAGGCGTCTGCGATACCCCAGTTTTCCGATCTACCGAGTGAGACCGTGTGGATCTGTTTGGGAGGCTCGGGTCGAGATTCGCACACGAGTTCCTCCGGAGTTGGACTACAGCTTCCCGACTCGGTACTATCGCGACCTACCAGAGAACGCGATGCAGGATGCAGCACGGGAGGCCTTCCTCAGACTCAGCTCTATCCACCGAGCTGAGTTGACTAGCACTGAGTTTGCTCACCACCCATTCCGAGAGGAGGGCAACTCCCTCTGCACAGTTCAGGACACGCCTTGCTGCTACAACCCGATAGTGACCCGACTGTCACGATGGGCTGAGGCAGCAGACGACTTCTACGAGGAGGCTTTGTTGGAGATCGACGACCAGCAGAGGCGTGTGGGAGAGTTAGAGACTGAGGTGACGGACCTCACAGCACAGCAGCTTCAGCTAGAGGAGGAGCACCAGACTTGGGGCAGTGAGATAGACTCACTGAAGGCACAGCTCCAGACCCACGGCGACCAGTTCCAGCAGTTGTCCGAGCAGTACAACGAGCGCCGCGGAATGGTGGATACACTTGAGGAGCAGCTGAGAGAGAGCCAGGAGCACGTCAGTCAGCTGGAGGCGCAGCTTCGAGCAGCCACGACCAGCACCACCGGAGCTTCTACTTCCACAGCGGTAGGGCGTGACCGCTACTTCTTCCTCACCCCGCCATACCCACCAGCCTTCCACACTCTGTTGGGAGAGGCTAGCATGCTGGCTACTGAGTCAGCACCCTACCTGGAGGACCCGACAGTGACACCACCACCTGCCCCGGAGATTGTGCACACACCGCAGATCCCTGTACCCTCTCCGCAGCTGGGTTCCAGTTTGGAGACCCCAATCCAGATCAGTTCCGAGTCAGAGGGGACCGACGCCGAGTCAGACACCACTGATTCTTCAGAGGATGAGATCCCCGTTCCCCGCATCACCTTCCTCGGAGGCCCTCGCACCCTCAGCACTGCTCGCAAGAGCACACGACCTCCGGGCAAGAAGCCCAAGCCTGACACGGAGGCCACTACTTCAGAGCCGTGGGGACTCAGGTTCGCCCGTGCCATCGACCACCCACTACCTGCCCCAGGATCCTGCGGATGGTTGGACGACTAGACCGGAGGATGACTGCAGCTTCGATCTCGCGTCAGCTAGTTTCTTTTTGGATTGTATGCGAGACACACCCCTACCACTTACCTAGATTGACGAGTAGTTGATAGTTAGTTCGATGTATTTGTTGGATGAACTTTGTTTGGACTGCGTATGTATGCAGTCACTTGCATCATGAGTTATGTACTGATTGTGGAAATTTATGATATTGTTGTTGTTGTGTTTAAAATGAGTTTATTCCACCAAGCTTACAAAACAACAAAACAACTCCCTTAATGGGATCAAGCTATAAGAACTAGTTAGAAAATTAGGATACTTACTTAATCGGCCTACACAGATGGCAAGCCGACGTAGGACATCAACCAGCAATGAAGAACCTTCGACACCTGACTTAACCACTCTGGCCGGAGTCATGGCCACCCAAACCCAGCTGCTACAAGCCATCGCGAACAACCAAGGCAATCGCGGAGGATCCAGCTTTGGAGAATTCATGAGGACCAAGCCGCCCACGTTCGCATCAGCAGACGAGCCTATGGAGGCAGAAGACTGGCTGCGTATCATCGAGAAGAAACTGACCCTTGTCCGGGTGCGCGAAGCCGACAAGGTGATCTTCGCAGTCAACCAACTAGAGGGACCCGCCGGAGACTGGTGGGATACCTATAAAGAAGCTCGGGAAGAGGACGCTGGAGAACCCACCTGGGAGGAGTTCACTGCAGCATTCCGCGAGAACTTCGTACCTGCTGCAGTGATGCGTATGAAGAAGAACGAGTTCAGAAGATTGCGCCAAGGAAACACGACGGTGCAAGAATATCTGAACCGATTCACTCAGTTGGCCCGCTATGCAGTCGGAGACCTTGTCGATGAAGAAGAGAAGATCGACAAGTTCATAGAAGGGCTGAATGATGAGCTGCGTGGACCCATGATTGGGCAAGACCATCAGAGCTTCCAGAGCCTGATCAACAAGGTTGTTAGGCTGGAAAATGATCAGAGGACTGTAGAGAACAATCGCAAGAGGAGACTTGCGATGAATCGCACACCTCAGGGAGTGCCTCAGCGATTCAAGGGAGCCACTTCGTCTGGGTGGAAGCCCCCTGTTGTGGCCACCAATCGCCCTGCTGCACCTAGCAACTTCAACCGGCCAGCTGCGACTCAGAACCGCACCCCTGCACCCACTCTGGCTGCCCCTGGAATCAGGAGGCATGTAAACTGCTTCAATTGCGGGGAGTATGGGCACTACGCCAACAACTGCCCTCATCCAAGCAAGACTCCTGTCCGCACTGGCGCCAACGCGATCACTGTTCGTGGGACCCCTGCCCCTGCTGTTGGACGAGGCCTGTTCAGGACTCCACAAACGAACAGGACCGCCACAGGATTCGGGCGCGGACAAGTGAACCATGTCCGAGCCGAAGAGGCCCAGGAAGATCAGGGCGTGCTAATGGGTATGTTTTCTATCAATTCTACCCCAGTTAAAGTCCTTTTCGATTCTGGCGCATCGCATTCATTCATATCTTTGAAGGCTAGTCAAAAACATGACTTAAATCCAGTACGACTTAGAAAGCCGATGATAGTCCATTCACCTGGGGGTGAGATAACTGTGAGTCAGGCTTGCATAGATGTACCTGTCCGTCTTAGGGATGTGGTGTTTCCCTCCAACCTTATGGTTCTGATACCCCAGACCCTGGATGTCATATTGGGAATGGATTGGTTAACAAAGAACAGAGGGGTAATCGACTGCAGACGTAGGGAAGTTACCCTGACCACCCCTTGGGGATCGGACATGCGAGCAACCATGGATCAAGATCCTAGATTAACCGAACGTGCCGGAGGCATATTTACCATGCTGCCCCTGAAGGGAATGCCTATCGTGCAACGATTTGCCGATGTGTTTCCGGAAGATTTACCTGGAATGCCACCAGATCGTGATATAGAGTTCATTATCGATCTGATACCCGGAACTACTCCCATATCTAAGAGACCCTATCGGATGCCAGTCAATGAATTAGAGGAGCTTAAAAAGCAAATCAGAGAATTGCAAGAAAAGGGATTCGTACGCCCCAGTTCATCACCTTGGGGAGCACCAGTACTGTTCGTCAAAAAGAAGGACGGTACCATGAGGATGTGTGTAGACTATCGTTCACTGAACGAAGTAACTATTAAGAACAAGTATCCACTACCACGGATCGATGATCTCTTTGATCAACTCAAAGGAGCGAAGGTATTCTCCAAGATTGATCTTCGATCGGGATACCATCAACTGAAGATTAGGACCGGGGATATACCTAAAACCGCGTTCTCAACACGCTATGGGTTGTATGAGTTCACGGTGATGTCGTTTGGTTTAACCAACGCCCCGGCTTACTTTATGAATCTCATGAACAAGGTGTTCATGGATTACCTGGACAAATTCGTGGTAGTATTCATCGATGATATCTTGATTTACTCCAAAGACGAAGAAGAACATGCTGAGCATTTGCGTTTGGTACTCGAGAAACTTCGGAGGCATAAATTATATGCAAAATTTAGCAAGTGCGAATTCTGGTTGAAAGAGGTCGCTTTTCTTGGCCACGTAATCTCAGCTGGCGGAGTAGCAGTGGACCCTGCTAAGGTGGAGGCCGTTACGGAATGGAAGGAACCCAATTCTGTGACCGAAATTCGGAGTTTTCTAGGCTTGGCCGGATACTACCGAAGGTTCATAGAAGGATTCTCTAAGATAGCCCGGCCAATGACACAACTACTCAAAAAGGAAAAGAAGTTTGCGTGGTCAGAACAGTGTCAGAAAAGCTTCGAGCAGCTCAAGGAAAAGCTGACCTCGGCACCTGTTCTAGTCCTTCCTGACATCAGGAAAGACTTTGTCATCTACTGTGATGCATCAAGGCAAGGGTTAGGAGGAGTACTAATGCAGGACGGAAAGGTTGTGGCCTATGCGTCGCGACAATTACGACCGCATGAAGAAAACTATCCTACCCATGACCTAGAACTTGCAGCCGTGGTTCACGCGCTGAAAATTTGGAGACATTATCTGATAGGGAACCACTGTGATATCTACACCGACCACAAGAGTCTAAAGTATATCTTTACTCAGTCAGACCTCAACTTGAGGCAAAGACGGTGGTTGGAATTAATCAAGGATTATGACTTGGAGGTTCACTATCACCCTGGCAAGGCCAACGTCGTGGCTGACGCGTTGAGTCGGAAGAGCCATTGCAATCATCTCGAGGTGAAAGAGATGGCTCCTGAGCTCAAAGAGGAAATGGCCCGGCTAAACCTATGCATAGTACCTCATGGACCGATAAACACCTTGGACATTCAACCTCTTTTGAGGGCCCAAATTGAAGAAGCCCAGAAGGACAACCAGGAAGTCCAAGAGGTGAAGGAACGTTTAGCGGTAGGCTCTGCAAAGGAATTTTCTACCGACGAGAAGGATGTCCTGTGGTACAAAAAGAGGATCTACGTACCTGAACAGGGTGGGCTGAGAGGTTTAATCCTAAAGGAAGCTCACGAATCGGCATACTCATTGCACCCCGGAAGTACCAAGATGTACCAGGATTTGAAGGAAGGATACTGGTGGCCCAATATGAAGAGAGATGTGGCAGAGTACGTAGCGCTCTGCGACGTTTGTCAGAAGGTGAAGGCTGAGCACCAGAGACCAGCAGGTTTGCTGCAACCCCTTAAGATTCCCGAATGGAAATGGGATGAGATAGGTATGGATTTTATTGTGGGGTTGCCCAAGACTGCAACCGGATATGATTCCATCTGGGTGATCGTAGATCGACTCACCAAGACGGCAAGATTCATTCCCGTTAAGACAAACTATAGTAGTGCCAAGCTGGCCGAATTATATATGGCCAGGATAGTATGTCTTCACGGTGTACCTAAGAAAATCATATCTGATCGAGGCACCCAGTTTACCTCTCATTTCTGGGAGAAAGTGCATGAAGCCCTAGGGAGTTACCTTGCGTTCAGCACAGCCTATCACCCACAGACCGATGGCCAGACAGAGAGAACCAATCAGGTCCTAGAGGACATGTTGAGAGCTTGCGCATTGGATTTTAGCAAAGACTGGGAGAGGTGTTTGCCCTACGCCGAATTCTCCTACAACAACAGCTTTCAAGCAAGCCTGAAGATGTCGCCCAACGAAGCGTTGTTTGGTCGACGATGTCGAACCCCGCTGATGTGGTCCGAGACAGGAGAACGTGCAGTATTTGGACCGGACATTATCAGAGAAGCCGAAGAAAAGGTTCGTCTGATTCGGGACCGTTTAAAAGTAGCACAGTCTCGGCAAAAGAGCTACGCGGACACCCGAAGGAGAAACCTAGAGTTTAAGGAGGGAGATTACGTTTATCTAAAGGTTTCGCCAATGAGGGGAACGAAAAGGTTTAAGGTTAAAGGAAAACTAGCGCCAAGATATGTGGGACCTTTTCAAATCCTCGCTAGACGAGGAGAAGTTGCCTACCAGCTACAGCTACCTGAAACCATCGCCGATGTGCACCCCGTCTTCCATGTGTCCCAATTGAAGAAATGTCTACGGGTACCGGAAGAACAAGCTCCGCTGGAGGAGATTCACATTAGCAACGATCTCACATATCCAGAACACCCGATTCGGATTTTGGACGAAGCGGAAAAGGGAACTAGGACCAAAACGTGGCGCATGTACAAGGTACAATGGAGTAATCACACTGAGGATGAAGCCACTTGGGAGAGCGAAGAGTTCCTGAAGACGGAATACCCTTATCTGTTCGAGAACCGGTAAGAAATCTCGGGACGAGATTTATTTAAGGGGGGTAGGTTTGTAACATCCTGAAAATTCGACCAATAAAACAAAACCCTAAAAATATGGATTTTCAAAAAACTTTTTTTAAATTAAATTGCATCATGCCGATTTTATTCGCATATTCTATTTGATTCGGTTTTGAAGTTCAATAATCGAGTGCGGTGAATAATTAATCGCTTATGATCCTAAAAGTAAATTGGTAGACTATATATAATTTAAAACAAAAATTAAAGGTGGATTGAAGTGAATAAAATATTATTACAAATATATTTGAGTTGATTAAATCTAAGTGCCGTAGAATAAAAACTAACACTAATTAAAAATTCGAGTAAACAAATGAAATTATGATTTAAATTAATTTAGGGTGAATACAATAATTGGAACAACACACAAACGAATAAAAATCAATTTTACAACAATTAGAAATTGCAAAATTAAATTAAATGGAAAATGGGCTGAAAATCGGGAAAATTGGGAAATCGCACTGTTCATCGCCCGCCAACTGTTCGACCGGGTCCCCAGACCCAGCGCCCCTGCCCTCGCGCGCGCGCGTCGCCGTCGCCATGCCGTTTCGCCTCCCCATCTCGTCGCCGTCGTCCTGAGGCCGCGCCACACGGTCATCACGTCGTCGCCCCGCGCGCCGCCCCCGAGCCCGCGTCGCCGTCCCGCGCCGCACGGGCCGCTGCCGGCCGGAGCCCTAGCCGCCGCGCCCTCGTCGCCATGCCGCGCAGCCTCCCCGACCCGCGCGCCGTGCCGCCCCGCCTCCCCGTTCCATCCCATCGCCATCACCGCTGCCGTCGCATCGTCATCACCATCATCACATCGTCGCCCCGCGCGCCGCCCTCGAGCCCCGCGCATCGTTCCCCATCGCCGCGCCGCACACGTCGTCGTCACCGAGCCCGAGCCAGCCGCTGCCGTCGCATCGTCGTCACTTCACGCCGCGCCGCACGCGTTGTCGTCATCCTCGACCCGCCGCCCGTCCCGCACGCTGCACGGCCTTGCCCTCCTCGAGCCGCTCGACCTCCCCGTCCCCGCACGTCGCCCTGTCGTCGTCCTGTGCCGCCGCACGCCGCCCATACCTTTTTCCCCTTTTTCTTTCCCGCGCCGCCGCCACACCACCCGCACGTCGCCTTGTTCCCCACTTGCAGCCGCGCCGCACGCATCGACCGCCCGCACGTCGCCCTCCCCCTTGCCGCCGCGCCGCACGCCCGCTGCCCCCTCACCTCGCGCCCCGCGCACCGTCGCACGTCGTCATTGACGCTGCCGCCGCCCTCCCCTTCCTTTTTCCCCCCTTCCTCCCCTATAAAATCCCGGCTTCCCTTCCCTTCTCCTCCATCCCACACCCATCCCCATCCATTTCCCAATCTTCCCCGCCCTCTTCCCCTTCTCCACCGAGCCATCACCGTGCCGCCGCGTCGCCGGATTCGAGCCGCCGCACCGAAGCCTTGAGCCGCCGTGCGCCGTCGCCTCAAGGCAAGCCCGCCGCGCATCGCCACCAACGCCGCCGCCGCCGTGGTAAGTCGCCGCATACCCCTTGCGCCGTCGCCGTCGCCGTTGTCGTCGGGTAGGTAGGGAGCGCGGGGGAGAAAGGGAGAGCCGAGGGAGAAGAGAGAAGAAAAAAGAAGAGAGGAAGGGAGGAAGAAGCCGGGGGAGGAAAGGAAAAAGGAGAGAGAGAGAGAGAGGGAAAAAGAAGAGAAAACAGAGAGAGAGAGAGGGAGAGAAAACAGAGAGAGAGAGAGAAAGAGAGAAAAAGAAGAAAAAGAAAAAGAAAAAGAAAAGAAAAAGGAAAGAAAAAAGAAAATAAGTAAATAGGAATTAGGGATAAAATAGGAGGTTTAGAAAATTTAAAATAAATTAGAATCCAATTAGAGACTAATATTGATCATAGAATTGCAAGGTTTAAATATAATTTGTTCTCGATGAATTCTTTAAGAAATCAATTCGCGGAGATAATTTAGATATAAATTAAATGCCTAAAACAATTAGATAAAATCTTATAGATTTTTATAGGGGATAACTTCTATAATTAATCGATTCACAATGGAAGTTCGGATTTAATTAAATAAGGATTTTAGACACGTAATATATTTAATCATAAGAGTAAATTAAATCATTTAATATTTGGATTCCGTACAATATTTAACTCGCAGTATAAATTTCTAATCCGTTATTTGAATACGATGCTCGGGGTAGGTTAAATTAAGAACTTATAATAACAAATTATTTGCACCGTAAAAATAATTTAGGAGGTAAATATAAATCAAAATTGGGTTGGCCCTAATTCGCGAACGATAAAGTTAATAAAAAGAATCGATTTCCGCATTCGAGTTTTATTTGAATTTATTTGGATCTTTATTTGAATTCTGACCGAATTCAAATCAATTTCGCACGTAACTATAGAGTCCGAGGGAGTTGCTGACCCAGGTGAAGGACAAGACCCGCAAGACCCTGAGCAAGGCAAGTCATCACTATCCCTTGAGCATATTGATCCCAATTGCGAAATTATTTTGTTTACAAATAAAATTGCATGCAATAATATACATCCCACTTGTGAATAAGCCATGCCTTGATGATTGTTTGCCTATTAATTCCTTTGTAACCATGTTTACGTATGAGTCCATAGTCAATTATGACAAGTGCTTAGCAATGCTACTCTAGAACTGTGCATACTCATATTTATCAAAATGCTGAATGCTTGGGCAATTACCTTTGGGAAGGTAATTGAGAAACGGCATGTGGAGGCATGAGCGCCACAGTGCCATGATGTTGATGACATGATTTGTGAAAAGAAAAATAAAATCAAACAAATGTTTTTCGACTGGGGCGGACGGAGGATTTGGGTGGTATCCGGGAAAGGCAAGTACCGTCCCCAGTCAATTAAGGACCGAGCCATGAAGTTAAGCATGAAACGACTCCCGTACAACCGCACTTCTCGTATGGGTATAGACCTAGCGGAATAGATAGCTGAGCAGAGGCAGTATCCTTGCATAGTGGTTTCTTGATGTGTGAGGCAGGGGCTCTACGGTGGGGCAGCCATTGGTAGAACCGAGGGGCGGTGTCTACAGTGGTGTCGCCATCGGTAGGACTGCCATGTGAGAATTTAAACCTAATTAACTTAATGCATGTGTGAGTTCTTCTCCCCCGGGTGCGCCAGAACTCCTCACACTGCTAGAAAAGGACGCATAGAGTGCATGAGGATGACAAGTTCATGGAGCGGGTACTGCCAATGCGAGGTTATCGAAAAGCTTTGCCGTGACGCGTCTCATGTGTTGGGACGAGGCTCATGTGTTGGGCAGTCGCGGAGTGCGGGTAAAGTGTACATCCACTGCAGTGTGAGTAAACCCAATCTATTCGAATAGCCGTGCTCGCGGTTATTGAGCACCGGGACGTGTATTACACTTGGCTAGACTCTGAATTCTTAACTTGTGTGGGTTGGGATATTGCATGATGATTTATATGCTGTTGGAACCACCTCCCGAGAGTAGGGATGTGGATGTCCTCAGAAAACCATGACGACTCAATGGCGGGAAGCCATCCTTGGGATCACAATGGATGGTGGACAGAACCGTCGTTGTTTAATGTGAATACTGGTATTAAAACTTGATCAGTCTATGCTAGGTCTTAGGTTTGTGAAAAGAATTATAAAACTTGCTTTACGCAAAAGAGCCATAACAATCCTTCAAAATTTCCCTGTCATGTGCATTGTTGCTGTGATGACTTGTTGAGTACGGTTGGTACTCACCCTTGCTATATATATAAACTTAACCAGAAGCTGGAGATGAAGCGTCCGAAGATCCCTATGCCTATTATCAGGAGGGAGACGAAGACGATGGGGTCCAATAGGTCTTAGATACGGTCGTTGCCTGTGGCAATGGCGTGCCGCTGCCTCCATTTTTCCGCTGCCTTACCTCATTCTGATTTTGGTTGTATTCCGGACCATTCGGTCCGATGATTTAAGACAATGCCTGCGGGCTTTGATGTAATAATTCGTCTTAAGACATTCGTGTATGAGTACTCGATGCTTCAGCTATGGATTCGTGTGTACCAGACTACTTGATCCAGGGAAATGGTACTGAATACACGACTGATTCCTGTTATAAAAACGGGGGTCCACAATTTCTCCCCAGGTTTCTCAGATGTTCGTCCTTTCAAGTTAGTGGTTTGTTTCTCTCGTTTCAAGTTTCGCTTGTCTGAGGAATCAGTGGCGTTGGCCCTTTGTTGTTGCCCCGGGGGGTAATCCAAATGGTTTCCATGTTCGTTTGCTCCAAAATAATTGTTTTAGCTTTCTAGTTGCAAATAAATCTGTTGGCCTTCTTATCTATTCCCTTAAGTCTTATTCTTGCCAACAATTTCATTTGTTCTTCCATCTTTGGCGGAATGGAGGTCCAGATTGGTATAAGGAGTATTCTCAATGGATCATTGAACAAGATAAGGAATGGACTACTATAAAACCAAAAACTAGATCTAAATCTGCTTTGGTTAAGCCTGGTGTTTCTTTTGTAAAAGTAGTTCGTTCTAAACAGGCTGAAACTCCTTTTGTGATCCCTGTGAAAAAAGCTTTTGACTCCTTGAAAAAGAGCTTTTCAGTTCATAGACCTTCTGATAAAAAAGGTTTGGATCATCTGAACAGTACATTTTTGGGTCAAAAATCTATCCCAATTAAAGATCGACTCAATTTTGATGTGCCAAATCGCACTTCAGTTTTTGATAGATTGCAATTTCCGGAGAAATCCCCAAATCGCTCTAACTCAGATCTTTGTTCCCGTTGTTTGAGGCGGGGACATGGGGTTTCAAAGTGTTCCAATCCTGTTCGGTGCAATTTTTGCTTTCGCTATGGGCATTTGGCCCAGCATTGTTTGGCCCAGAAGAAGAAGTCTAAATTTCAGTGGGTAGTTAAAGAGCCTTTACAGCGAATAGAGGTAAATAAATCAATTATTCCGATTTCTTCGGCCACTACCTCTCGGCAGGTTTCTGTTCATCTTGAAAAACACAATCCCCAATCCAATCTGCTAGAGAAAAACTCTGCCATGGCAAACATTGTCCTCAACCCAGGACGTTTCCTTGAAGCTGGACAGCATGTCCAAGATAGGAGCCCTAATCGTCTGCCTAGGGCAAACATCACAGTGCCTGCTTCACAAAAACAACATGAAGCTTACATGCTAGCGGAGATTGAGCCCCAAGTTCATGAAGATGAATGGGATGTCCATAGATTGCAGATTCGAAATCATAGGTATAATGGTCACTCACTGTTCTCCGCATCCTCATGGTGTTGGCCTCTTTGCTGTTAGAACCACATTGATTAGAGATACTCTGGTTGCTGCTTTTGGTTTCCATTACAATGGAGGGCATGTCGTCAGGTTTGTCAATCATGACAGGGGTATTAATTGGAGGGATGCTCATGCTGATAGAGTTGGTTGGATCATGTTTCTTGGGTACCCTCTAGATTTTTGCTCCACAAGTTATATCTCTAGGGCAGTGGGTCTTTTTGGCAAGCTAGATTTCTGGCAGGAGGTTGATGCTATTCCAGGAAGAGTCCTTTTGAGGGCTTATTTTCATGATGTTGATTTGGTTCCAAGGAGGATAGTTATTAAACAGTTCCCTAATTAGGGTGGACAGGGTGAATCTTGGACCTTTGGTGTCTTTGTTCTTAACAATGAGTTTGCTGACCCACAACCTTAAGATGAAGATTTGCCACATGTTGGTACTCCACCTCCCCCACCTGACCCACCTCACCATCAGGGCCCTGCCTGGGATGAGATTAATCATCATCATGAAGATGAAGGTGCTTGGGGAAATTGGGAGCAGCAGGCTGAGAATCAACCTGGTTCTGATCATTCAGGGCTAAGTTCACTGGGTGCTAGTGCAAACTTACAGATTGTTATTGCTGCTAGCACTGATAGTTCTCCTCTATTTACTATTTCTCCTGAGATGCAAGGAAAGATTGATGAATTTGTTCTTAGGATGAAGCTGTTGAAATCTCCGCAGAACAGAACCCACATACCTTTGCCTATTCAAAATGTGGCCCCTTTCACTCAACTTCTGTACCCTAAGAGAAAAGCTTTGTCTGTTTACTCTCAGTCAGTGGAGCCAGTGGTCAAAAGGGCCAACTTGAATGAATCCTCTTCCTGGGCCGTGGAGAAAAGCCTATCTATAGATGTGATACCAAGCATAGAAGGCCATGTCTTGTCTCCAACTCCTCTGGCTATTTTTCCTCCTTCAGGAGTTCACTTGGATTCAGATAAGTTTCTCTTGGCAGGCCCTGAGGTTTCTGTTGACAGGAATGAGCCAGTATCTTCGGTTGCTTCAAGCTTTGATGCTTTGATTCTCCCTAAAGCCCCTGTTAAGAAAAGAGATGGTAAAACTATCCTTTTTGATCCAGTCAGGAGACAGAGCTCCAGGTTGAGGGCTTTATCTACAGATGTGGCTGCAGATCCTAGGATGGGGATAGGAAAACCTAGGGGCAAATCTGCAAAGAAATTGAAAGAATTGGCAGGTATTACAAATCTTTTATCCTCTGGCAGTATTCTTAAGGAATCTGATTTTGCTTCTGATGTTCATTCTGAAACTGATTCCACTCCATGTGATTGTTCTGTCTCGCTGTTGCAAAAGATGGGAGTCGAGATGTGCGGCCTATTTCTTGAGGAGGTGCCTGAAAGCAAGCTGGGTGGACAGAAGTTGGACATGGTGCCCAGGCCTACTGAAGATGAGGAGTAGTTTAAGTTTCTTTATGGCAATCTTCTTTGGAACTAAGTCTATGTTAAGTGTGTGGTTTTTGTATGGACCTTGTGTAATGACAGCTAGTGTTCTCAGCTGGTTTACTATCATCTGTCTCTATATCAGACTAGCTTTGCTTGTTCTGTCCCCTTCCTGCTTTTATTGTTGGATCATGAATCAGCTTCGTAGTTGGTATATTCTTTGTTGGAACATAAAGGGTATGAACTCTGTTGAGAAGTGGGATGCACTTAAGTAGAATATTGACGATAGTAACTGTCAAATAGTTTGTCTGCAAGAGACTAAAAAGGAAACTATTGACTCCTCTTTTCTCAGGAAAGTTATGCCCAAAAAATTTGACAGTTTTCTTTTTGTCCCATCTCGCGGTGCTTCTGGGGGAATTCTGGTTTGTTGGTGTGGTTCCATTTTCAGGGGAACTTTGCTATCCTCTAATAATTTTGCCCTCTGCATAAGCTTTACCTCCAGACATAATAATGAGAGTTGGTTTCTAGCAGCTATTTATGGTCCTTGCAGAGGTCAGGAAAGAGATGTTTTTGTTAGCTGGCTATAGTCTTTCCAGTTGCAACCTTCTGAGGCCTGGATTTTTCTTGGGGATTTTAATTTTTACAGATCTGTTGAGAATAGAAATAAACCTGGGGCTGATATGAATGACATTTTCATTTTCAATAACATTATCAGTTCTTTGGGTTTAGTTGAAATCCCTTTTAAAGGAAGATCATTTACTTGGAGCAACATGCAAAACAACCCCCTTCTTGAGCAGCTGGATTGGGTTTTCACCTCTAATGACTGGACTCTAAAATATCCCAATACAATGGTTCTTACTTTGCCTAGAGCTATTTCTGATCATGTGCCTTTTGTAATTAAAATAGAATCATCCATCCCAAAATCAAATGTGTTTCGTTTTGAGAATTATTGGGTTCAGATGGAGGGGTTCTTTGATCTAGTGGCACAGGCTTGGAGACTGGACCCTGGTTTTTTTGACCTAGCTAAATGCATTTCTTTTAAGTTAAAGGTCCTCAGAAAGAAGCTGATTTGTTGGAGTAAAGGTTTCTCTAAGCTCTTGACTTTGATAAGGTCATGTAACAAAGTGTTAGATTTTTTAGATCTTATTGAGGAACTGAGGGCCCTCTCTCTTTTTGAATGGAATTTCAGAGAAATTATGAAGAAGCATCTCCTGAAACTTTTTCAGTTTAGAAGATCTTACTAGAAAAAAAGATGTACTAGCAGATAGATGCAACTGGGAGAGGAAAACACTAAAATTTTCCATGCAATGGCAACTGAGAGATTCAGACATAACTTAATAGCCCAGATTAATAGTAATGGATCTGTTTTCTCTGCTCATCATGAGCAAGCCTCTCTCTTTTATGATGCCTTTCAATCCAGAATGGGTGTTTCAACTTTTCCAGGAATGAGTTTTGATCTTTCAGTGCTCATTCCTACAAATGCTGACCTGGAAAGCCTAGTTGATCCTTTCTTCACTGCTGAGATGGATGATCTGGTCAAAAGAATTCCAATAGATAAAGCTCCTGGGCCGGATGGTTTCAATGGTTTTTTTTATCAGAAGTTATTGGCCTATTATTTCCCAGGATTTCTACAGACTTGCTACACACTTCCATGCTGAGTTGGCTGACCTTCTGTATCAATGTCCCAAAGAAGGCTAATCCTGAATGTGTAAATGATTTTAGGCCGATCTCCTTGATGAATATTTGTTTAAAGTTTTTGACAAAACTTATGGCTGACAGGCTCCAAGGAGTTATTAAGAAGGTTGTGCATGAAAACCATTATGGTTTTATCAAGGGGAGAAATTCATCAGTGTCAGCAATCAAAGCGAGAAATTCTGATCCTAAAGCTAGACTTTGAAAAGGCTTTTGATACGATAGAACACATTACTATTCTAAGAATAATGGAGCAAATGGGTTTTCCTACCAAATGGTTGAATCGGGTCAGAATGGTTTTTGACTCAGCTAGCTCCTCTATTCTTTTAAATGGTGTTCCTGGGAATTCCTTTAAGTGCAGAAGGGGGGTTAGGTAGGGTGACCTTCTCTCTCCTCTGCTTTTTGTTCTTGGTGTTGAGCTTTTGCAAGCTATTCTGAATAGAGCAATGAATATTGGTTTGTTAACCAAACCAATAAATGATCAGGGTGGAGGAGATTTCCCTGTTGTTCAATATGCTGATGATACACTTATCTTTCTAAAGGCTTCTCAGAGAGAACTTTTTTGTCTCAAGGCTTTACTTAATACTTTTGCTCAGGACACTGGCTTGAAAATTAACTATCATAAGTCAAATATTTATCCTCTGAATGTTCCTGAAGAAAACATAGAGAATTTTTCTCTCCTACTTGGCTGCAAAGTTTGAACCATGCCTTTCACATACTTGGGCCTGCCAATGGGTTCTACACGACCAAGGGTTGTTGATATGGCGCCCCTAGTTGACAGGGTTGAAAGAAGACTTACTGCTAGTGCCTCTTTTCTTCCTTATGGTGAGAGACTAACGTTGATCAATTCTGTCTTGTCGGCAATTGCAACTTATTACATGTGCTCTGTTAAGCTCCCAAAGACAGTTATAGAAGCCATTGACACTGCTATAAGGAATTGCCTTTGGAGAGGTTCGAACACCTCAAAAGAAGACCATTGGCAGCTTGGGACAAAGTGTGTAGACCAAAGGACAAGGGTGGTTTGGGGGTTATAAATCTGTACATCCAAAATGTGGCACTTCTCTTGAAGCACTTACATAAGTTTTACACTGCTGAAGATCTTCCTTGGGTCAGATTAATTTGGTCATCTTATTATGGAACAAAGGTCTCTCATATGGTTTTCAATAAAGGCTCCTTTTGGTGGAGAGATATTATTCAGTTGTCTGATATTTATAGGGCTATTGCTCAGTGCTCCATTCAATCTGGTTCTTCAGTTCTCTTTTGGGATGATTTGTAGAATGGGGATGTAAGAAAGTTGAAATTCCCTGAACTTTTCTCCCAAACCACGGTGAGGTGGGAATCAGTAAGTTCTTTTGCTAATTTAGCTTTGGAAGATTCTTTCAACCTCCCCCTTAGTGCCGAGTCATATATTCAGTTCTTGCAATTGCAATCAGAGTTAGACTCTCAAACTTTCTCATCTCTTGGAAAAGGTGATCACTGGTCTTTCATTTGGAACTCTAGCAATTATTCCTCGAGAAAGTTTTACAAAGCTAATTTGCTAGGTTCTCTGTTCCAAGACCTGTGGTTTGGATTTGGAAAACCAAATGTGTGAAGAAAATAAAGGTTTTCATGTGGCTGCTTATTTGGGACAGACTGAACACTAGAGACATGATTGATAGAAGGCACTGTGCACATGTTGATGCAATTTTAACCTGTGGTCTTTGTGCTGGTTCTAGAAACTTTATACCACCTTTTCTGTGATTGCCCTTTTAGTAAGCAATGCTGGCAGCATCTTGGCATAGGATGGAATACAAACCTGAATATTTGCCAAATGATAGTCCTTGCAAGAGTCCTCTTTAGGCCAAAGGGCTTTATGGAGATATTTTCTTTTGCCTGCTGGCACATATGGAAGCAAAGAAATGCACATGTTTTTCAAGATGTTCTGTCATGCCCGGAAATTCACTAGTAATTTCCGAACTTATTTGTGCATAAAACCCTCGTCTAGGAATCTGCCGAGGTACACAAATTGACAATTTAATATACAAATCCATCATAATAACATTACATACTTACAAACCAAAAGAAAAACAGCAGCGGAATAACGGTCTAGCGATGGCTTCAGCTCCACTCCCACAGGCAGCTCAACTGGGGTATAAGCCAAACGTCTTCTCCTTCTGGATCCTTTTTCTTCAACTGAGGTTGATTGATTATTGCAAGGTGAGCATATGACATACTCCGCAAGCCACACAGCAAATATGCAAGTGCACATGGATACCAAAGAATGGCATAATATAGGCTCATTTGCAAAAGCAGTAGAGTAATTAATCAATTTTAATCAACACTGAACAGCACACCCATACTGCTCAGGCCTAACCATTCTGAACAACCAAACCCGGCTGCACAGATCTAACTCCAGACCAAGAGCTAAGCAAATTATTACCAATTATAGCATCAATAATTATTTGTGAGAGGCGTGAGACTAATCACGAAAAACATTGCTCAACTCGCCCATGACCGCGGGCACGGCTATTCGAATAGTTTTACTCTGGCCAGAGGTGTACCACTGTACCCACAAGACACAGCTCCACGACATGTCACCATGCGCCTCAATACCACCACGGTACCTCGGAAAGGAACTGTGACAGTACCCCTTGCACAACACAATCCACCACAGCGCACCGTTCCTGGATCATAATCACCCCCTCAATAACCAGAGGCATGGACTCCCCAGCGACCCCCATGGACTTCTCGCCGCTTCACAGTCTGGTGCCCCACAATGAACCATGCTATACAAAAGGTAAAGCCGTTGCCCACGCTGGCTTGTGGTTGGCACGGTTAATGTCTCACAACAGTAGCTCGCGAACCGGTCCTTAATTATCATGAGCACGACCTTCAAAACCATGTGCTCACAACCCACCATTATTAAGTTTTAATTATCATAACACGATTAACCATCGTGAGCTACCATTAAATATAATCATAAGTAATAATGTAGTATGATTCATCCCATTAATGAGCTAATATTTCTAAGCATGGCTAAGCAATTATATATATAGCATTTAGCTGAACCAAACCAATATATAAGGTTCTAGCTAATCAATTTATTACCCAAGGTATCAAGGAATAGGGCATTCAATGCAAATTGGCCATAACAAAGGAATAGGTTCACACCACCCGGTGACATTCAAAAATAAATACACAGTTGAAATAAATAGAGAATTTAAATATAGAATCAACATGCTCAAAGGATTTGTGTTTGGGATCTGTGTGACTTGCCTTGCAATAATCGGTCTTCAATTAGTCTTCTTTAACACTTCCGACGCACTCACGAACCTTCGCAACGACGGAAACGACAATCTAACACGCAAAACGAAGAAAAAGACTAATAAAAACCAAATAAACAGTACATATAAAGTAAACCAACATGTAGATCATGATTTTAGATGAATTTAGAGATTTGAACGGCCTCATTCCGAGTTCATATGAATTAGTTATGAATTTTACAAGATTAAACTGATTTTAAGATTTATTTTTAGAAGGGAAAAGGGCTTTATGACATCATCGATGACGTCATCACCGGCGGGAGGCTCGGGACATCACGGTCACCGGCGATCTAGGTCACGGCGGCGAGAACAGAGGGCACCAACGCGACGAGCACGACGCGGGGAACTCACTGAGGGGCGGCACGACGACGAACGACGACGGGAGACGGCCGGCGACGAGCTCCGAACGGCGGCGAAGTCGGGACGACGACGGCGGTGGCTTTCCGGCGACGAGCAGCGGCAACGGAGGGGTGGACGGGCTTCTTCTCGGTGCTGCGATGCCGAGGGAGGTAGCGGCACAGGTCGGGGACGACCGAGGCGACGGCACGGCGCGGATGGAAACTCGGCGACGACGGCGGCGCTAGGGTGGAGGCGGCTAGGGCGCTACGGGCGACGGCGAGCTCGGGCGAGGGTGGAAAACGAAAGAGGAGAGGGAGGGGACTCTATTTATAGGCATGGGAGAGAGACATCGGGCTTGGAACGCAAGGAATCGCGCCGGGAAAACCTAGGGTTTGGTGGAGAGATAAACTCGAATCGAGCTCGATTCCGCGTTGATTTCTTCGGGATAAAGACGGATTCTTGGAGGACAAGATAGAGGAGATATAGAGGAATATTTCCCCTCAACTAATTTTGAAATAACACGAGAGATAAGGCCGGATTTGGAAGGAGAGGCGGCACGGCTGCACAGGCTCGGGACGGCTCGGGCTCTGTCCAGAGGTAGAAGAAGGTACTGTAGCGATAGGGAGGAAAAACAGACTTTTTTGCGGGCTGAGAGGAAGGGAGTGAATGGGCTGAATTCGGCCCAAGGCTAGGAAGGAAGATTTTATTGCTTTTCCAAATAAATTAACCAATGAGATGATCTTTCAATTGTTAAAAATACTTCCAATGCTTAAATAATTCCAAGAAAAATCTTGAACATACTTGACACTCAAAGTATTTAACAATATTAAAACCAGACCATTTAATGATTAATTTAATATGTGGGTAATTACTGAAATGTTCTTAGTATGATTAAAATTAGGAATTGAGCTCCGAAAAATCCGAGAAAATTCCGGAGAGTATCATTAACCATGGAGAATTTAATAAAAATTAAATCCAGCCATGCTTTATATTTAGGAAATTTTATTTCCCACATTTAGCTTCACTTGTAAATTAATGAACATTCAATATAAATTCTAATAATAATTTATTAAATAATTTATAAATCCTGAAACGAAAATCAGGATGTGACATGTTCAGCCAGATTTTAATAGGTGGTTGGTTTCCTTTAAGTCTGAAATTCTTCTACATGTTTGTAGAATGAATGAATCTCTTTCTTCTTCCATCCTTAGCTAGTTACAAAGTTTGTAATTATTAAGGTTTTCTATCTATTTGTAAATAAATTTTGTTTTCTTTTATAAAAATTAACTACTGGGCAAAGCCCTGGTAGTAATTCCTATAAAAAAAGTGTCAACAGCCACATCATCAAATTATATAGTTGGCAACTTTTTTGGCAAGAAGACAATCACGATTACAACACCTAAACACCTTGCAGTGATATGGAGTCGCCAACCACCCAAAACTAACAAAAAGCTAGACCAAGATAGATTTTGATAGATTAAACCGGCAAGCGGAGCCGATTTAGATTGAACGATGGATAACTACCCGTCTCGTGGGCAAATGGAAGGTTTACGGGACAAACCTACAAAGGATTTCACACTTTCACATTGAAGGCAGACGATTTACGGCGCAAATTGATAAAGATGGACGAATTAAAGTAGAGCTATGTAAAAAGTAGAAGCAATATTGAAAAAGCGATTCGATTGATTGTGTAGTTTGTGCGCGAGGAGGTTGGCGAACTACGGCGACAATTTGGCAGGTCCATCAGTGTGTGAGGATGCTAGCAGCGGTGTTGCCTCTGCAGGGCGTCTCTGCCGCCTCGGGAGCGGCTGGCTGCCCTCGCGGAACCGGTTGGTGCCGGCCTTCTCACTCGCAGATCCAGTGGTGCCGGCTTCCTCTCTCGTGGATCCATAGGCCCTAGCCCGAGGAGGGGCGGATCCATTGCCACTGTCTCAGGTGTGGTGGGCCTTTGCGGCAGCGATGACGACGGCAGTGGATCTTGTGGCCCCGGCCCCGGGAGGGACGGATTTGCGCCTCTGGCCTCTTGTGCAGTAGGGTCTCGACAATGACGATGGTGGCTAGAATGGATTTGAGCTAGGGTCTCGACTTTTTAAATTTTAGTTTTTTTTTATGATTTTTGTTCTTGTAGGCAAGTCATATCCCTTTTCGCAATACTGTTGTGTTGCCTATATGGAAGAGACAACTGGGGACAATTGGTTGCCCTGCCCATCTGAAAAACCTTGTTTAGGCGCTTGCAAAAATACTTTTCTAGTTGGCTATACACCTATGCCGCAATCACACGCTTGTAAATGTGCTCTCCACCCACCCCAACATCCCCCCCTCCCAAAAAAAAAGGGCAACATATCCTATGCACACAAGATCTCACATTTACACACGTACACACCAACTAACAAATGTCACAAAAAAAATCTAGAAAAATTCATACATGTACTTACAATAGTATTACACCTAGAGATAATATCGTAACCTCAAATTCATTATATTTTAGCTGTAAAAAAACAAAATTTGACAATTTTAAGGTTATAATTTTGTCAGAATTTTGTCTTTTGTTTTTACTCTCTATATAGAATGAATTTGAAGATGCGACTTTGCATGTAGATGTAATACTATTGAAAGTATATGTATGAATTTATCTAGAATTTTGAATGATAATTTTTAGTTCGTGTACACTGTGTGTACATACAAGAGCATGTGTGCATATGATACGCTCCCTTATAAATTAGATTCTCTATTTATACTGGACAACCATGGCACATAAATATAATTGTTTATTGTAGCCAATCTATATCACAGAAATATAATGCGTTCTATTTTGTTGGGAATTTAATTTGTTATTTGATTAATTCTAGAAAAATGGTATTACACCTATGTAAAATTTTTTTGAGGGAATTCAAATTTGAATATGGGACTTTGTACATTATTGGTGTAATACCATTGGAAGTAGATGTATAATTTTTTATAGAATTTTTTATATTTGTAATTTGGTGTGTGCAGTATATTCGTGGAAGACTGTGTGCAAAGAATAAATTCTCTCGTTGAGGACCTTGTGAATGCAATAACCACAAACGAAAAAATAGGAAAAAAAAACTCTATAAAATCTTAAGTTCTGTGAAGAATATGGATAACGGATACCCACACGCCCTGCATATCCGACTAGAGATAGGAGGTGAGTTGGATCCATGTATTATGTAATAAAGTAGGATTAGGTCACATTGTTGCCTTTTGTTCTATGGTAGGGCCTAGAGTCCTAGTTAAATTCTACTCCCTCCGTCCCATAATATAAGGGATTTTGAGTTTTTGTTTGCACTCTTTGATCACTCGTCTTATTCAAAAAATTTTGGAATTATTATTTTTTTTTTGTTGTGACTTGCTTTATTATCCAAACTACTTTAAGCACAACTTTTCTTTTTTTATATTTGCACAAATTTTTTGAATAAAACGAGTGGTCAAACAGTGCAAGCAAAAAAAATCAAAATCCCTTATATTATGGGACGGAGAGAGTACCATATAATAGATTAAGAAACTGATACCGTATTCGGTTAGGTTTTCCTCTTTGTAACCTTGCCTCTAACCTATATAAGGTGAGCAGGGAGCCCTCCAAGAGCATAACCACAATTCAATAGTCAGATCGATAATACACCCGAGGTGGATACAATCCCCAAATAGAAGTAGAGTATTACCTCTCATCGAGAGGACCTGAACTTGTCTAAATCCTTGTTTCTGCATTCATACATTTTTAGATCTCGTGCGCTACCCACTTTTATTATTGCCGATTTCTAGAATCGACAGGTTCTTAAGTCTTAGAATGGACAACACATGGAATGCCCAATATATATAAATATCTATAGAATTTGTTCAAATAAATCTAAAAACATACTAGAATAGGACATGAGATGGCCACCTTCACAACCCACGTGGGCATTGCAGATGAAGGGGTGGAACCACGAAGGGCCATGGCAGAGAAGCCCCTTTGGTAGGCATAAGTCAAGAAATGCGAGTTATAAACACAGACACATTAAAGAAGAGGATTGTGCAATTGTAGAAATTATTTTTATTGACATTTGTTGCCAACCTAATGATTTTATTGGAAGATTCCTATTGTACAAAGTGTTTTGGTAACACTTTTGGATCCCCTTTCTCGAACTATATGGATATGTTTGGTAAAGTTCCAACTCTTAAATTTAACTTTATGAGTTAGGTCTGGTGTGGAGTTGTGGAGCAGCCTAAACCCAGCTCCACCTCTCTAGTTTATTTTATGAGAGCGCTCCACCCAACTTCGCTCTCATTTTAGATGGAGCTGAAACTGTTTGGTTGGGCTCCAGTTCTAAGAGAGGTAGAGCTGGATGTATACCAAACAGGTCCTATGTTTCCACTCTTGGATTCTTTTTCACTATTTCTCATGTGTTACTCGTTACTTATGGCGTTGTGCTCCATTTTCCACCTTAACTTTATCTTTTTTTCCCCATTTTTCTGTTATCCATGTATAAAAATTTATATATTATTTTTTTCATGTTTTTTTTGTTTACTTCAACTAAAACTAGAAGCTTCATGAGACCACCTTTTAACTTCAATTCCAAATTCGATCAAGTCCCGTTGCAACCGTTGCAACGCACGGATATCTTGCTAGCTAGTTAGGTGGAAACTAATTAAAAGATAAATTAACTTGTGTTGATCAATCTTTACTAGCAGTAGATCATAGAAATGGTCTAGGCCGTTTGATCTTCTTCCTGACAAGGACGACTTGCCTTTTTATTTTATTACACAATATTATTATTGGACATACACATACACAATATACTGGGAAGAGCTAGCATGCATGCTCTTCTTCCCCCAGACACACACACTAATTATACAGTCACATAAGGTGTCTGATCGCAGGGCCATTTTGTCAGCAGTAAGAACTACTGCAAGACCACCCTTATTCCAACATTAAGTACACATTCATAGTACTGAGTAATTAACACCGAACGGTGAAAATAAAATTATACCATCACACGGCATGCTTGATCTTCTTGCTGTAGCCGGTGCGCCTGTCCCAGTACCTGCTCCACAGCATCACGCCGCCGTAGTTCGTCGACCGCTGCACGATCGGCAGCGCCTCCCCCGCCAGCGCCGCCGGCGGGACGTACCCGCTGTTCGCCGCGCCGGGCGCCGCGGGGAGCCCGAGGTAGACGGAGCTCCTCGGCAGGCTGGACGCCCACCTCCTCCACGCCGCGGCGAACGCGGCGGCGTTGCCGCCGGCGCGGTAGCTGCAGGCCGGGTTGTTGTAGAACTGGACGTGGACACGGTCGAACACCCCCGTGCGCAGCGCCTCGCCCAGCATCCTGTCCGGGAACGGGCACTGCGGCGCCGCCGTCAGCCACACCTTCTTACCCCCTGGCTTCCTCCCGCTGTAAGCTTTGAGGTACCTGCAGTTTTTTAAATAGCGGGCTAAAACATCTAACGGTAGACAGTCTCAAAACAGGTAACAACGGGTTAAATGAGATGCTATAGCAGTTAAATTTTATACTTCCTCGATCCATTTTATATTATAAGTCGATTTGATTTTTTTTTCTAATCAAATTATTTTAAGTTTGATCCAGTTATAGAAGAATATAGCAGCATTTTTAACACAAAACAAACATATCTTTAAAATATATTCAATGTTACATTTAATTAAATTAATTTAGTCTATATAAATTAGGTTAAACGTAAAGAAGTTTGAAAAAAATCAAAACAACTTATAATATAAAACGGAAAGAGTACGTAAGAGCAAATAGCTAGACTTTTCTCAAATCTCAAACAGCTACAGAAGAAGATTTAAAACCGTAGCCCTAGGTACCTGGCGAGGTCGTCGTAGTGGGCGGGGCGGCCGAGCTCGATGTCGAAGTCAACGCCGTCGAGCACGGCGTCGCCGAAGGGGCGGGACTTGGAGCGGCCGCCGAGGTAGAAGTCCCAGAGGTGGTCGGCGACGGCCTTGGCGTCGGCCTTGGAGGCGAGGGAGTACCTGCCGATGCCGCCGCCGATGGAGAGGAGGACGAGCACCCCCCTGGACTGGCAGTACTTCACGTCGGGCCCCACGGCGCCCCAGTCGTGGCCGGCGAGGTCCAGCTTGTACCGGCCGCCGCCGAAACCGGTGAGGAAGGAGACGATCACCGTCGTGTACAGCCCGCTGCCGCACGCCTCCCGGAGCCGCCCCTCCGCCGCCGTCTGCCCCCAGTACACCGTGATCCGCCCGGTCTTCTTCCCCGCCGCCGACGACGACAGGAGCACGCCGCACATCGCCGCCGCCAGCGCCAGCCGCCACAGCGACGCCATGCTAATCACCAATGCTAGATAGATAGCTGATCTCGAGCTGAAGTGGTGGAGTGTGTGAGCTTTGCATGGTGTGGTGTTCTTCCGAGCTGGTGAATTTATAGGGAGAAGAGTAGGGTTCTCTCGCCTCGTGCGATTCGTGCAGGTGAAGCAATTCATGCTACGACTTTCTCCCTGATTTTAGGATGAGATTGGTCGTAGGATGAGCAAGTCAGAGCATCGATCATGAGATAATATAGATTATAAGGAGGAGGAATTAATTTAGGGTATCCAATAAGCTAAGCCAATGCATGGTAGATTAGTAGGTAATTTATATATATACAACGTGATCCTTGTAAACTACATGTATGAGCAATGCTCATCCTGTCTGCAGATATCTGCATCTTTTGGAGGGGTTTTACACTCACACGATATGTTCCGTGTGTTCTCAAATAGAGAAGCTTTAATTAAGCCTTTAACTTTCGTAATGCATTTGGGCAGGCCAATACTTTCAAGGCCCTTTTTTTTAGACTTTGGCTTATTGGCTAAGAGTTTTAAGTCAGCTTTTTAGTTTATATAAAGTTTAATGGTGGAGTCATACATCTACCTCATATAAACCGAAAAACTTCTCCAACCTAGCTTTTGGCTTAATAGTGTTAGAGTGGCTTATGGCTTCAAAAAAGCCAAACGAAAGGCCGCTTGTTTATTTAGGCTTAGATTTTTCGGCTTATAAATTGGCTTATAAGCTTAAACAAGAGGGCCTAAATATTCACATGAATAATTGAATATGAAACATATATACTACTTTGAGTTTCATGGATTTCAAAGCATATATGAAAGCTGGCAGGAAGAATACTACGAAGCTTGGGCTCCTTTAAATTAAACACATGATAAAAAAATGGAGAAACACGAAAACACAAAAATTTGGTAGAAATATAAGTGTGAAACAGGAGATTGCAAGACACATAAAATAATTAATATCAAGACACATAAAATAATTAATATCAGAATGATCGTTTCAATAGATAACGGGAAAAACGTAGCGAGATAAACTCAAAACAAATTTTCCAAGAGGTTTGAACTTTTGATAATTTCTCTTCAAAATCTCCATAGGATTGTTTATTCTATATAAATTTATAAGAAAAAGATTAGATTCAATCATTTGTTTCAAAGAGCTTCCTACGAGTTCTTTTCAATGGGATTGAAATTCTATAAATTTCTTATATTTCTTTTTTAGAAATCAAAGGGATCCTATTTGATTTATGATGTTTGAATATTCAAAACCCTCCAATGCCATAGTAATTTTGATTTTTGGAGCTTAAAGTGGGGGCTGCAATGTTTAATTTGCTTTTTTTTTTTGGTTTGAGATTAGTGCCAAGTTCAAATTTCAGGATTTTCATGATGAATTATTTTTTTGAAGTTGGTGCTAAATTTGATTGAGTAACTTGGGCCGGGCTACGAAATTAACAGAAGAGTAAAGTGCATAGGCGGTTTTTAAATTTGTAGAGTTGTGCCATCTAGGTCCCCAAACTCTCAAAATGCAGATACTTCAGAATTCGTCAAAGTATATCATTTAGGTCCCAAATCGACATAGCCCCTCTAGAATCCTATGTGGCGCTGATGTAGTATGCCACCCGGACATGACATGTCCATTTCTTTTTTTTTGTTTTCTTTTCATTCTTCTTTTTTTCCTTTCTTCTGCTCGTGTCACAGAGAAAGGAGAAGAAAGGAAAAAAAGAGAAGGAGAAGAAAAAGAGAAGATAAGAAGAAAAAAAGAAAAAGAAAAATTTTTAACTGGGTCCCATTCGTCAGTCAAAATGATGTCACGTCTTATCCGTGTAGCATGCCACATTAACGCCACGTAGAATCCTGAAGGGACTATGGCGATTTGTGACCTAAATGACACACTAGCTATGATAAATTTTTGAGAGTTTAGAAACTTAGATGATATACCCTTATAAATTTAAAAGCTGCTCGTGCACTTTACTCTTAAAAAAAATATATAGATGCCAATGCCACGCGATATGCATGCATGCATGTGTGCGTTTCAAGCTTTTAACTCTTGTCGTGTAGAGGCACGTAGCCACGAATTTGAAGACTTCATTTCGAAGTGTTGAATTGCATGGGTACATTTCAAGATCGACTTTGAAATTATGAGAAAATTATATACTGTACACATGTCCTACTGCACGTACGCTTGAGTAAACATGCAACTAAAGACACTACAAATCGTACAAGTCTACGCTACTTGAACAGTTGGACATGATATGGACTCCCTCCGTCCAAAAAAATCAACTTAAAATCGAATGTGATATATCCTAGTATTATGAATCTGAACATGGGTATATCCAGATTCGTAGTACTATGATACGTCACATCTATTATTAGATTAGTTTTTTATAAGATGGAGGGAGTATATACAAATTGTTATTTTTCCTATTCCTATGTTAGGTTTTCTTTATATGTTTTTTATGTTCATAAAAAGACACTGATTAATTGGACAGTTTTTGTTACGATCTCAACTAATCGATATGGCTCTAAGATTATTAGTGCTGACCCAACCAGATAAAAATTAAGATCAGGGGCCAGCTAATTACTGTAGATACAAGCAAGCAAACCATGAGTTACACATGGTGCTGTTCTCACACACACTATAGCTTCTTTTTCTTGTCGTAAGAACATGCTCACATGAAACTTTTGATGTAAGAAGAATTTTCTAAAGAAAAAATTTTATATAAACATTTTGAAACTTTATATTAAAGTAAAAATAAATTTGAAAGCACTTTCTTCCTGGAAACAAAAAACTTTCTACTCTAGATCTATATATAGAAAAAAAAACTTTATATGAAATACTTCTACTCAAAACATAAAATACTTCGTTTGCATATGAAAAAAATATTTATGAGAGAAGTAATACGTATAAAAAGTTGGCTCAACCTTGACCCGGTTAGGCTGGGCTGACCATGATCAGCAGGCCTAGAGCTATGCCATGCAATATGTCAACCGAATTGCTATAAAAGGTTTGGTAGCTTAGTTGATTTCCAAATAATTGCATTTCATAAATATCTTATCTACACTTAAGTTAATTTTATTTTAAAGAGAGTAAGTAGTGATTTGAGTAGTAAATTTGCTATTGTACGTCATCAACCCTTTACCTTTTTTTATTAAGGCCTTGTTTAGTTCTAAACTTTTTCTTCAAACTTTCAACTTTTCTATCACATCAAAACTTTCCTATACACATAAACTTCTAACTTTTCCATCACATCGTTTCAATTTCAACCAAATTTCTAATTTTGGCGTGAACTAAACACACCTTAAGTGGAAGAGAAGAGTGTGTTGGCCAAATTTCAAGGCCCATGTGCCAGATGAAAGTTACATGCAGAATCTAAGATGAGTGGATAACTCTTTTTCTTTTCTAAAACTCCATTTTTAACACACAGACAACATAGTATAGTATATAGTGTGTAATTTATTTGAATCTGTATTACTACCATGTAATTTATTAATCAATAGTTTAGTACGGGTACGCTCGGTTGTTTGCTAACCCGGGCTATAGCTTGGCTGGGTAAGCCAAATCTTGCTCAATTGGTAGGCTTGACTCATCTCACTGTTTGATTAATTTGTTTATTTAGAATAGGTGCCGAATATACTAGTCCCTACGAGAAGTTGTATTTAGAGTTGAACTCTGTCATAGGCTCTTTCTTAAATAAAGAGGTGTCATAATGTAACCATGATAACTACAAATGTAGTGTGTAGACACATAGAAAAAATGATGCCGGTGAGGCCATGGACTCATAGCAGTTGGTTGGAGAGGAGCATCCATAATCAGAGCTACGGAGATGTAGCCTTCGGCTAAACTTCATTAACAAATATAATATACTCTTATGTCGTTATCTGGTATGTATTGAGTGATTAATGACTAAAGCGAAAAAGAAGGTTAATCATCGTTCCGCTATATTGACTAGCTTTTATAATACTTTTGATGGCAAGATTTAGCAGCTACTCCCTCCGTCCCAAAAAAAGACAAACCCTAGATTCCGTGTCCAACGTTTGACCATCCGTCTTATTTGAAAAAATTATGAAAAAAATTAAAAAGACAAGTCACGCATAAAATATTAATCATGTTTTATCATCTAACAACAATGAAAATATGAATTATAAAAAAATTTCATATAAGACGGACAGTCAAAGTTGGACACGGAAACCCAGGGTTTGCCTTTTTTTTTTGGGACGGAGGGAGTAAATGTTTGGTTTGTGTAACAAATCTAGCTACAGGTCAACCCATATTATTTATCCTTAATCATGTGAAATCAAAGGTTAATCAATTTAACAGATCGAATTTAGGATGCAGAGAAGGATCCGTGCGTGATGAAGATGTATCGATTAAAGAAAAGAGAAGATTTGGAGGAGAAGCAAGGCCAATGGCTGTACAAATTCAGAAGCCGCTGCACTCGAATTTACCGCCGATGTTTTCATCCAGCAGTGGCAGTGTCTCCACCATCGACGGCACAGACCTCTGCGCCGGCAAGGAGTGTTGGCACATTGTTAGCAACCCAATACCCCCAAATCTCAATAAACCAATAGCTAGTACAAGCAATGGAAGACAAGTTCCAAGACAGGGAACAGGTTGCCGCCTCCGCTGCGTTGCTGGTTCAAAATGTTCGAAGTGCAGCACTAGCTGCTTTTCATGTTGCTCTCCCTTGGACTTGTTTTGGCCAGGACATGAGTGAGCTGCTAAACTGGGCCATTGTAAAGCCGACCCAAGTCCCTAACAATTCCTCTCACTTAAAATTCAGCTTGTGCGCAAGTCGACAACGAATCTCTACTATTATAAAAATTAAAATTGAAGAAGTTTTTATTGGTATTTTGGTAAGTTATCCGTGTTTGTATCGGTTTTTAAGTTCATTTGCTTTTAAAAATATATATCCGTATTTGAGTCGATTTTTAAGATCGTTCACTTTTGGTAATACAGAAGGAATCATATAAGAAATATGTTTAAAAAAACTCGTATGCTAACTTGAGACGATCGAACTCTTAACTGCAGCTCATGATTTTCTAAAAATACTAGAAAAAATACCCGTGCGTTGCAACGGGTGAAGTCTATTTTAATCTTATTATTGTTATATGGTTTAGTTAAGATGAAATTCACTATGGGAGTTCGCTTGGATATATATTTTTTTAGAAAATCAGGAGCTGCAGTTAGGAGTCTGATCGTCTCAAGTTAGCTTGCGAATTTTTTTAAACATATTTCTTATATGATTTCTTATGTATTACCAAAAGTGAACGATCATAAAAACCGACTCAAATACGGATATGTATTTCTAAAGCAAACGAACTTAAGAACCGACTCATATACGGATGACGTACTAAAAATACCGGCAAAAACATCTTCAATTTTTATAATAGTAGAGATATATATCAAGTAAATTCCCACGGTGAATTTCATCTTAACTAAACCATATAACAATAATAAGATTAAAATATACTTCACGCGTTACAACGCACAGGTATTTTTTTCTAGTATGTATGAAAGGGTAAATTTTGCTACAGGACATCGTGACTTTGCGGTTTTAGCTGTAGAACACCGTGCGAAGTGACTTTTAAGGAAACACACTCTTAAAATATGGTTATTTGCTGGTGGACACCGCACCCATCTATATCTATATCTATATCCATACTAATATAAAAAGAAAGAGTTGTCCCCTTACAATCTATTGGTGAAATCAACCAATCAAATCCTTACCGTCCATCTGTGTCTCTCCTAATTCGTTTCGTCCTGCTGCTTATCCTCGCGAGATGAGTGCTCCTCTTCGTGCGATGACCGCGTGCGCTAACCACGCGCAATGAGCGCTCCTCCTCGCGTTTGATGCCGCCGCCACTACGCGCCGCTCCTCCTCGCTCCGCCTCACTCCACCGCTGCCCCCGCCGGCGCGACTTGCTCCTCCGCCCTCCTCCTCCTCCCTCCTCCTCCTCGCGTGTACTGCTGCCGCCGCCGGAGCCGTGGTATTCCCCATTCGCCGCGGCCAGAGCCGAGGTCGTCCCCTTCCGCTGTCACTCCCGGAGCCGAGTTCTTCCCCATCCGCCACCGCCGCCACAGTCCACCGCTGCCCCCGACGGAGCGGAGGTCTTCCCCATCCGCCGCCGCCGCTGCAGTCCACCGCTGCCCCCGACGGAGCCGAGGTCATCCCCAGCCGCCGCCGCCGCCGCACTCCACAAATGGTGATTTTTTTTTGGAAAACAACATCAATATGAGTATACAGACAGGAGAGATATGTTGCAGATATTTTGGAAAAGAGTAAAATAACATCAATATCCCTGGCTTTGTTTTGGCATACATTATGTGATTATGACATATGTTGAAGAGTTGATATGCTGAATAATGTAATGCACTAGGTTAAGCCATAAATAATGAAATAAATCAGTGGACCTTAAAAAAATGATTGAATATGGGAAGTGAGCACTATCGCTCCTGATATGGCATAATGAAGTGATCATTGGCCTGTTGCAGCTCTTGGGTTGTTTGGTTGATGGCCATAAGTTGCCACACTTTGCCACACTTGAGGTTAGGCAAGTTTGACCATGTTAGGTGAGTGTTTGGTTGGCTCCCACAAGTGTGCTAAGATTCCTCTTTTGTAATCTAGGTCCCACATGTAAGTGACTCTAAAAAGTATGGCATGGTTTCATTTTGTTGGCTAAAGTGTGGCTTGGATTTTGATGGCCTCACCTTTGGCAAGTTTAGCTAAGAAAGTATGGTAAGTCTAGGCAATGTTAGTATTTGAACCAAACAGCTTCATTTCAATTTCAGTACTTTTAATCTTGAAATGTGCTGTTGTTTATGCTATTATAATGTGTTTATGCAGCTCTGGAGGTGTTGGAAAGATTGTGTGTGAGAACACACTTGATGCCAGGCTGGAAGTTGTCTTCTGCAAGAAATTACCGGAGGTGCCTTCATTTATCTCGATTTTTAATATTTATCTACAACAACATGGTCGATTTGTAGGAGCAAGAGATAAGAGATATTGATCAATAAGGCACACTTTTATTCCATAATAAGTCAGTGTTGCAGGATAAAATGCATGAAGCTCAATTGGCAAACTGCATCAATTGAGACATGTGAATGTTCTTGCTGATGATTTATGACAAATTGTTTGATAGCTGGAGTTTTTGGTTGTGAACTCTGGTTTTCTGCACAAGAGTTTGGAACTGTGTTGGTTCAGATACTTGGTGCTTATATTTTGGATAGATATGGTTTGTCCTTTTGTTGATCCTAAGGTGAAAAAGTGGTGCTGGATGGAAACTTGGAACCTTTTAGTTTTTCTTGTCTAGATTTACGTTTCAGTTTGTTCTTCATTTGTGTAAGACTCTGTTTCATCTTTTTTTTAATTGAAAGTCTCTGATTCAGTTTGGGCTTTCTTTAAAAGCCATGTAATGCAATTGCCTGTTCTCTAAAACAAATGTCAGTGTTGCACTGTTGGATGTTGAGGACTTAGGTATGCTATCGAATTATTGATCCCATTAGCTACTGCTTTTATGTATATATAGACGAATGATCTCTTATAATTAAATACACTCTGTAAAAGTTCTAATTTATGGACACGCACGAGGATGGTGGAGGCCTTTTGATTTGGAGTTAAATCCTGCTCTATGCATCTTCTTTCTAAACATGAACATTTGTGTTTCTTTGATATAGCTGGCAGGAGGGTAGCTTCCATGAATAAATCCATTAACCCTTCTGTAAGAATGTGAGTATATTCAATACGAGCATTTGGATTGGGTCTTGTTGTTTCCAAACCATATGGATGGACAAGCAGGTTGTTGAATTCCCAACAGTGTTCAATAGAATTCCAGAGCGTCGGTGTAGGGAGGCCTTGAGATGGTGCGCAGGCACATGGAGGTGGCATGAGGCCATGGTCGTTGGGTGACATCCTGTCTCTCTCCTCTGGATACGAGGTCGATGGGGATGCCATGATGGATTTCAGTGACTGAATATCTCAGCAGGAAGCATAACAATTGGCGTAAGGAGAAGAATAAGAAGAGGTAGGAGGTGCAAGGAGAGTGCATGGGCAGATCATTCCTTGATGACGAGTAATGCCAGCAAATTGCAATGGTATGCAAAATTGCAAAGTAAATCGAATGAATATATCTCTGAATTTTATGTTATTGCAATGTGACATACAGTTTTAATTTATATTAAACTTAAATTAGATTCTTGGGAGTGGACCAGTTTAAAAAGACTATGGCCTTTTTTATATAACCTATGTTTCCTGAAAACAAAAATAATATTATAGCATGATTATAGATAGCATTATTCTATTGGATGTCTTGTTCTTATACTAATGTTCATTTCCTCTTTTTATAGCTTGTCTACTCTACCTACCAGTCTCTTTTGGGTCATTTATGGACTAACATTTGAAGCATCACCAGTCACTAGAAAAAGAGGGTTTTGCTGTTGCTGCCCTTAACTGTACCTAGACTTTCTTGGAGAAGATTGATAAAGGATTTGAAGGTATGTTTTCAGAACATTATTTACTTATGTGATTTTCCATGTAGAGATCAGTGATCCACTGCTGTAGAAACAAACTGTGTTGATTACCAGTCGGTTAACTCTGGTAACATATGTTATTGAATATCAAGCCATCCTTCAACATGTGTTTATTCCAGCGTTCCTTGCTGCATTTTGCGTTGTCCTTGACAAGTTGGACAACGTGCTAATTGGGTGATGTAAGCTGTTGAAAATCCTGCTATATGTTTCCTTCCAAATATTTAAAGATTTAAACCATCAATTTTTTTTCTATGCCTGTCATGGGTTTGCATCGTACATTTAACCACCATGCATTAATGTTTTGTCATGTTTACAATCATCCGTTGTCATAAACACCTTTTATTTGTAATTATTGATTGGACTATTAATTGTGAAGTAATTCTTGTGATCTAATTTTGCTTTTGTGCTTTGTGATCTCTGTGATAATGAAGAATTTCAGTTTTCAGGTAATCTGTGGGACAATAAGAATTTCATTTTTCAGGTTAAATATTTGCTTTTTAAGCAAAAACCATTTGTCACAGATGTATGAAGCTCATATAGTAATCAAGATAAATGATTTAAGCGAGATGAGGTATCATTTCCATGAGGCTCTTTAGGTAGTATGAAGATTTTCTAAACTGGAATTATGGTTATCAAATTGTTCCAAAATAAAACTAGCCACTTAGTCGTGCTTCGCTCGACTCTAATATGCGCTGGCATTACATGTCTGTTTGAGTAGGCAATTGATCATGACATAGAAAGGGTAGTTTCGTAAGCACATTACTTTCTCCATTCTCAGATATACTCCATTCATTCCTATATATAAGCATTTATAGTTTATTTAGTAAAGGTAAGATTAAGGAGAAATGATCACTTTTAGTCACTCTGTTGAATTTTGAATTTCTTCGATTGGCTCTTTCTAAATACCTGATTGGCTAAAAATACTTGGAATTCCGTGCATTGAAATTTCTTCCTCCATCCCATTATAGTTTCATTTTTAGCTCATTTCATTTGTCCCAAAATAAGTTCATTTTTAGAGTAATCATTCCGTGATGTCCTGATTGGTCTAATGGGTGTACTTTCTTTTACCAGGTCTATCCAATGGTCCTTATTATTGCAGCTAAGGTGGCTCATTCTTCCTTCACAAAGCTTGCCGCCTTCACATATTAAGATTGTAAATATGATCTTACTCAATTGTTATAGAAAACACACAACCTTAACTTTTTTATATTTTACATCTGGAATGTAATTGCACGTAATGCATATTGTAAATAACGTGCATTGCACATGCACGATTACTAGTTAAATTAATAATTTCCAGTTGAATAGGGGAGAGAAATTGTGTGAAAGTTCTAAAATGTCCTTGGGCCCACATGCTAAGTCTTCCTAGTTCCTTCTCTCTTCTCTCTGTCCCCTCCTTCCACACTGCCATGGCTGGCGCTTCTCCGTCCTCCATGTCGACACAGAGGAGATGGCTCGTGCTGGGCTAGTGTTGCACCCAGAAATTTAGCCCAAATTTCCAGATTATTTTGTGTATTAAATCCCTGTCCAGGACCAGCTAGGGTACACAAGACGACAAGTAATAAACAGTTCCACACGTAAATAAAGCGTAAATACTTACAGAAGAGGCACTTAGTCCTCACACCGAAAGGAAACGACAGCAGCGGAAAAAGGCGATCCTAGCGGGGCTTCAGCTCCACTCCACAGGCAAAACTCAACTGGGGTCTGAGCCTTAGTCTTCTAACTCCGTCTTCAGCTCAGAAGCACTACACTTCTGAAAAGGGGGAATAATAGCAAGGCTGAGTAAAACCACCGTCCTCAGCAAGCCACACCAACGATGCATTCGTGCAAGGGGAGACAAAGGGAGGTTTGTGGCTATTTGCATAAAGGCGGTTGTAAAACATTTTATTAAGCAAAATGGTTAAATAGTTGATTAATTAAAGTAATATTAAATCTACACTGAACAACGCTACACCACGTTGAACAGGCCCAACCATCCCATCTGAACTACAGTGCATTGAGTCGATTCATTAAGGGTGAGACTAATCACGGTGATTCTGGTCGATCGCCCATAACCGTGGGCACGGCTATTCGAATAGTTTTACTCTGGCCAAAGGTACACAACTGTACCCACAAGACACAATCCACCGGCATGTCACCGTGCCATGCATGACACGTTACCATGTCAAGTGATTGTGGCAAGACCCTTCATACAACCCCCTTTGACCAAGCACACCACACCTCGGATTTCACCCCCACTCCTCAATAGGCAACGGGCAAATCCGGAAGCGACAAAGACAAAGGCCGTCGCAGGGCCCATCCTGCTCCATCACGCCCACCCTTGCCTGGATGCGTCAGCCAGAGGAAAGCTATACTTCAAGTCAGACAGTTACCCATTCCTGCTTGTGGCAAGCGCTGTAAGTCTTCCAGTGCATCCCGCGAACCGGTCCTTAATTGCCATGCGTGCGACCAGCAAAACCATGCGACCAGGAACCTGCGGTTGACGTGCGCGGTGAGGGAGGCAAGCTGATTGGAGCCATATGCCGGTGAGGGAGAGAGCGTCATGATGCCGTCGGGTGGCACATGGGGTCGGGGAGCAGGGCAGAGAAGAGCTGGGCATGGGGGCACATGGTTCGGAAGACGTACGAGGAGGCGGCGACGACGGTCATCTATGGCGGCAGCGGCTGTCTTCTGCTACAGCCGCATTCCGCGCAGCTGCGCCGTCCGCTGCTCCGCCATCGCAGCAGTCACCGCTCCTACACGGGCGCGCCACCACGTCGCTGGTTGCTGCTCCACCTTCGCGCCGACCACCACTCCACCTTCATGCTGGCCGCCACTCCTGCACGAGTGTGCCACCGCGTCGCCCACCACCTTGCGCAGCATCGCGCGCTGCCCTGCGCCGTGCAGCCGCTGCAAGCCGTGCCGTTGAGGGAGAAAGAGAGGAAGAAGATAGGAATAGAAAGAGAAGGAAGGGGCAATTTGGTCAAGGCGTGTAAAAACATGGGGCCCTCTCATCTAGTCAACACGGAAATTATTAATTTAATGGGTGCGATGTCCCCTGGCAAATAACCACATTTTGAGTATGTTTTCCCCCAAAAGACAATTCATGCGGTGTCCTACAAGCTAAAACCGCAAAGTTACGATGTCTTGTGGCAAAATTTGCCGTGTGAAAAACTCAGCTCTACCTGGATCCAATGGCATGTGCAAAATTTTGACACGGTGTGTATTTGAATTGCTTTTCAGCAGTTTGAAATATTGCCCAAACTATCCTCTATGCTGCAAAAACTCAGCTATAGACTCATGTCCACCATATCTAGGGATCTCAATCTGATATAATTAATGATCAAGAAACACCCACCATCTAAAGTAATCTCCCACATCTGATTTCTGTGTAAAAGCAAGAAATTGTTACCTCCTGTCATAAAAGTTGATTCATGGAATTAGAAGACCGAATACTCCCACCGTCTCATTTTAAGTGCAACCATAATTTTTCGTCCCCAACTTTAATCGTCCGTCTTATTTGAAGTTTTTATAATTAGTATTTTTGTTGTTATGAGATGATAAAACATGAATAGTACTTTATGCGTGACTAATATTTTTAAACTATTTTAAAAAAATTAAATAAGACGGATGATTAAAGTTGGACACGGAAAATCATGGCTGCACTTAAAATGGGATAGAATACGTAATACTAGCCGATGTGAAAACAACAATCTGGAAGACTCGAAGAAATTAAATTTGAAAATATACTGTTCATTCAATTTTTTTCAGGAAACTCGAGATGCAAATTGTTTTGTAGAAATATACCGTCGATCTTGCACAATCGTTGCGCAAAAATAACATTGATATGACATCACAGACGGTATCGCGCGGTGAAAATGCGAGACCGCACGATCTTGCACTGAACGGCGAGAGACCATGCGGTCTCACGGACCGTAAGATCGAGACTGTTCGCTGTCTCGCTGATTGAAACAGCGACACCGGCATGGCAGTCCCGGCGATCTCACTTCAATTAGTGGTGTCGAAACATGAATTCGGCAATAATAAAAGGAGGTAGCGCACGAGACCTAAAAGTGGATGGATGCGGAGACAAAGGATTTAGACAGGTTCAGGCCCTCTCAATAAGAGGTAATACCCTACTCCTGTTTGGGGATTTGAATCCGCCGGGGTAGTATAGATCTAACGATCATATGTGCTCATGCCCCCTAGAGGGCCTCCTGCCCACCTTATATAGGATGGGGAGCAGGATTACAAGATAGAAACCTTAACCAATACGGTATCGGTTTCCTAAATCAACTTTACAATATTATCAAACCAGGACTTTAGGCCGTTCCATAATATACAAGGAAACGTAATACCCAAGTCATGATCTGTTACATATTTCATAGATATAAGTTATCCCCTATAACCAGTCGGATAACCATGCCGTGTGGGTATAGGGTACCCATAATCTCCACAGTAGCCCCTAAGACCTTCACAGTCGAAAAGATAATCTTCCCTCGAACTAGATCACTCCAAAGCCAAGTACTTCAATCATCTTTATCATGGACTCCTGAGTACTTTTACCAAATCTGAAGATTGTGGAGGGCTGAAAAATAAAGTTAGGTGCATCTAGATGCACCTAATAGGTGTAGCCCCCGACTATGTGGTTAGCTGAACAAACTAAGTATATAGTCAAGGAATAAATAATCCAACCAATCGAGTGGTTTTGATAATTGTAATCAACCAAGTGACTTGATATCAATATATAGCATATGCGGTGTGAATCCGCAAATAACATGATCCAAGTGATATACCGACTGCTTTGTAAAAATTGATGCGAGCAACCTAAGGTTGACTACATCATTGAAAATTCACATAGCAAAACAGCTATAAAAAAGCTTGAATGTTGTGAATAAAGAAATTTCCAAAGTATTGGGCATACGCCATGCGCACACTGTTTTAACAGATGTGCTTAAGTCCCTAAAAGACACATGGTTTCACCACACCCGGAAATATACGGCATATGTGGTGTAAAATCCGAGTAAATAAACTCATAAAGGATTTACCAACCGCCTGGAAAATGACCAAGATATATAATCAGCCTAAGCCATAATATTGGTCAATAAAAATGCACACTTACGTGGCAAAAAGCAACGATATTGTATCCAATCAATTGCTTAAAAACCCAAACAACACCTTAACTTATATAAAAAAGTCAGCGGGGCAGCTATATAAAGCTTTACTATTTGAGACCTTTTAAGATGCATTGTACCAACTCCTAAAAAGTTGAGTAACTGTGGTATAAAAGGATTTTAAGGTATTGGGCACTTGATCACGTGCACTTTGGCCTAAGCAAAAAGTGCCTAAGTCCCTAAAATAACGTGACAGGCCACACCTGAAAATATGGGCTGCAGACATATTAGGCCTAGGCCAAAAAATATGCCTTCGACACCCTTTAATGGATGACGCATGTAACATGCTCCCGAGTAATAAATCTTCCGGGTGATATAGACCAAGTGTAGCTCATATGAATAGCTTCTGATCTGAGTGATTATCCCTTATGGGATACTCCAAAATAGATAAAATAATTGAATCCCGACTGGCGCATGTATTCGGTTGATAACCCTTACGAGGAATAATTAATAGTCCAATCTTTGAGCATAGAAAATAGACCCATGATCATGAATTCATGTTGCATGTATCCGGAGCAAGTCCAAATTGAAGGTATGATACTTGTGTATGAGCTAGTAAGCCCCTGAGCATATAGCTTGTCCTTCTGTTGTAGTCACAATTATTCATTGATGGTACCTGACGCAGTTGGCATAGAGACAATACGACCAATATAGAGATAATATTGCCCACCAGAGGTGGCAAAAATATTGGTGGTAGTGAAGATAGTGATACCAATCAAAAGTGATGAAGTTGCACAGCCGTGGAGGAGTAGAAACCAGTCGGCAGCAGCCAGGTCAGCCATCAATGAAGATGAAGGCGCCCAGTGATAAAGTTGTGTAGCCATGGCAGCGAAATAATCAGTCGGTGACAGACGAGGCAGATCAAAGGCGATGACGAAATCCACCAATCATGAAGATGAAGAAAATAGTCGGCGACGACAAACGCAACCGACAGTAATGATGATATGCAGCAACAGAGATGATCGACTATGGTGACGAAGTTGCCCATCAAACAGCAGTAGAATAGACTATGTTGAAGAGGCTTGACAGGATATTGATGAAGATGACGATGTGGGTGATCTAGTCGATAGCAGTGTAGCAACCAATGATAATGACGAAGACGCTCATCAGCATTTGCATAATAGGTCAACCGTGAAGGCGAAATAACAAGCTGGCAATGACGGAAGCAACCGAAGGCGAAAACGTAGTCACCCATTAGCAACGGCGAAGACGTCAGGACCGATGAAGTAGAGGTGCTGATGATGATGTCAGTGACAATAATCCATCAAACTTGATTTATAAAGATGTCAGTAGAACTTGGTGTTATAGCTGTTGCAGATGCTCCACTTGGAGGAAAGTAGAGGCGGCTGAAGTACTAATTAGAGTTGTTGAAGTAAAATGTCGGCTCTGAAGCGAAGACGAAGACGAAAATAATAACTTCCATAGTTGACTCGTTGATTGATTGATTGCTTTATCTTAACATAAAACTTGTCGAATTTTGAGTCTTATATTTGTGTAGCCCCCGACTCTTTGGTTAGTTGGAAAGCAACTAAACATAGAGTCAAGAATTGTAGCTCGTCGTCGAGTAGCCGTTGCTTGAGTGAAGATACGTGTTGAAGATGATGACGCCTATTAGTCATGGCGGCGACGTGGCCAGCCGTGAAGACGATAGCACGAGTTGGCGTCATATGAGGCGGCCGGTCGGTGAAGATGTAGGCGCCCAACAACAGTGGCTTAATAGGCCAGCCGTGCAGGCGGAGACACCAGTCGGCGGCGACGAAGGCAGCCGGCGGTGAAGACGTAGACACCCAACAACGGCGGCATAATAGGCCAGTCGTGCAGGCGGAGATACCTATCGGCGGTGGCGAAGGCAGCCGGCGGTGAAGACGTAGACGCCCAACAACAGTGGCTTAATAGGCCAGCCGTGCAGGCGGAGATACCAGTCGGTGGTGGCGAAGGCAGCCGGCGGTGAAGACGTAGACGCCCAACAACGGCGGCATAATAGGCCAGCCGTGCAGGCGGAGACACCAGTCGGCGGCAGCGAAGGCAAGCCGGCGGTGAAAGCGTAGACGCCCAACAACGGTGGTGTTACCATCCATCCGTATAGGCGAGAGCACCAGTCGGCGGCGACGAAGGCAAGCCGGCTGTGAAGACATAGACGCCCAACAACGGCGGCATAATAGGCCAGCTGTATAGGCGGAAACACTAATCGGCGGCGGCGAAGGCAAGCCGGCGGTGAAAGCGTAGACGCCCAACAACGGTGGTGTTACCATCCATCCGTATAGGCGAGAGCACCAGTCGGCAGCGACAAAGGCAAGCCGGCTGTGAAGACATAGACGCCCAACAATGGTGATATGACCATCCAACCGTATAGGCAAAGACACCAGTCGGCGGTGACGACGGCGAGCCGGTGATGATGTTCTGACTGATCCATTCCTGAAGTGTAAGAGATAAGCTTAAAGCCATGAATCCCTATTATGCATATCCGGATCTGGATCCTGCAGAACAAACATATAGGATGAGCAGTATCTGATGTAAATATAATACTCGAGGAAAATTCAAGTATTTTAAAATGTTTATAAATATGTATTTCTCTTGTCAATTTTGATTTCCCCGAGCAGATGACTCCTTACGTTTAAACACTCTGCCCGACTAGTCATAGCCCCCGCGCACCGGGAGTCGGCCTAGGCACTTCCCAAACATGCATACGAGTGACATGAGTTCGTCATTAATGGAACAAAGTTTCACAGATCGGAGCTTACTACTCGGGTACTTTTGCAATTATTTGAGAGCAGAAAATAAATTATCTTATCTCTATGCTTTTGATTTATTCCGAATAATACTTAGCACCTTACGTTATTTGGTCCATCCAACGAGCCCCCGGGTGCTAGGAATCGGCCCAAAGGCAACTATCCATTGGCAAACCAAAAGGAAAGCATAGGAAGATGGAACTCCATAACTCGATAGGCACTTTTGTACTCAGATTATGTCGCAAGCAATCAAGATAAATATTATGAAAATTGTTGAAAATATGATATAACATCTGTAGCCCCCGACTCACTAGTCAACGGCGAACCAGTTGATGTAGTGAGGCAGAGGAAAAGGAAAACATCATATAAGGAATAAAACAATGATGACTTAGCTTTGTAATATTCCCCTTGGTGATGGCAGAGGTGGCCAATGTGGGAACAAAGTCGTCCATCAATAACAATGAAGGCACCAGTCGGCGGTGACGAAAGCGGTCGATGGTGAAAGCGAAGATGCCCACCAACGGTGGCATAATAGGCCAGCCGTGTAGGCGGAGACACCAGTCGGCGGCGGCGAAGGAAAGCCGGTCGGTGAAGACGTGGTCGCCCATGAACGGTGGTGTGACCAACCAACCGTATAGGCGAGGACACCAGTCGGCGGCGACGGAGACAGGCCGGCGGTGAAGTTATAGATGCCCAACAACGGCGGCATAATAGGCCAGTCATGTAGGCGGAGACACCAGTCGGCGGTGGCGAAGGCAGGCCGGTCGGTGAAGACGTGGACGCCCATGAACGGTGGTGTGACCAACCAACCGTATAGGCGAGGACACCAGTCGGCGGCGATGGAGGCAGGCCGGCGGTGAAGTTGTAGATGCCCAACAACGGTGGCATAATAGGCCAGCTGTGTAGGTAGAGACACCAGTCGGCGGCGGCGAAGGCAAGCCGGTCGGTGAAGACGTGGACGCCCATGAACGGTGGTGTGACCAACCAACCGTATAGGCGAGGACACCAGTCGGCGGCGACAGAGGCAGGCTGGTCGGTGAAGACGTGGACGTCCATAAACGGTGGTGTGACCAACCAACAGTATAGGCGAGGACACCAGTCGGCGGCGACGGAGGCAGGCCGGCGGTGAAGTCGTAGACACCCAGCAACAGCGGCATAATAGGCCAGCCATGTAGGTGGAGACACCAGTCGACGGCGACAAAGGCGAGCCGGTCGGTGAACACGTGAACGCCCATGAACGGTGGTGTGACCAACCAACTGTATAGGCAAGGACACCAGTCGGCGGTGACGAGTGTAGGCCGGTGGTGAAGACGTAGACGCCCAATAACGGTGGTGTAACCATCCAACCGTTTAGGCGAGGACACCAGTCGGCGGTGACGAATGCAGGCCGGCGGTGTAGACGTAGACACCCAATAACGGTGGTGTAACCATCCAACCGTGTAGGCGAGGACACCAGTTAACAACAGCAGTGCCGCGGCATTACATGTGAACGCCAGAAAATACCAAGAGATTAATCTGATATTTAGAGATCAACTCAATAAATAACAATAAGTTGGAAGGGAAAAAACCCGGTGAAGTTAGAGATTAAATTGTTGAACTCGCCGAGATTGATCTCCTCGACCGGACTAACTCCGAGACAGAGAAGATTGGTGGTTGATCTTGCACTGTGTCGCTAGGACTAATCGAGCTATCCATAGCTTGGCATGCTTACAGAACAAGACATCAAATCAATTTGGTTAACGATAAAAATATATACATGCTTTACGGCATGATTAGGTAAATCATGCGTGTTGATTGATTTTTGAATCAATCTCATACGGGCATGGATGTCAGAAGCATCCATGCTGTCGGGCGTCATGTCCCAGGAGGCCTCTAGCTTGAGCTCAATTGCCACCGGTATATGAACGCAACATATAAAAAAGACAACAGAGATCAATCTGGGTGATTAAAAACCAATCAAATAAATATAATTGGAACAACAAACCCGATTATTCTCTCTGTTAGATTGTTTTGATCGGAAGATGGTGCCGGTCAGTTCGGCTTAGGCGATTCAAAAAATTAAACACCACTGCATATGTGCAACTGCCCCTGTAGCCGACGGTTAGCTAGCTTGATGGTCCTTTGGCATGACGCCATCGCAGGAGGTAGCCGGCGGATCTTGTCGACAGCCAATACGTGCATGTAAACAAAAATTTGGGCGGCACATCAATGCGTGTAATTAGAAGTCAATATGGTAAATAATAATAGATTGGAAGGAAAACTCCCGTGACTCGGAGAATGTGTCCGTCGAATTCGACGAGATTGATCTTCCCGGTTGAGTTGGATCTTGGACAAAAACCACGCCGGTGATTTCTAAGATTAGTTCCATCACACTTCTCGACGAGGAACTCGAAGCACCCCTACCTGGCGCGTCAACTGTCGAAACATGAATTCGGCAATAATTAAAGGGGGTAGCGCATGAGACCTAAAAGTGGATGGAATGAGAGGTAATACCCTACTCCTGTTTTGGGGATTTGAATCCGCTGGGTAGTATAGATCTGACGATCATATGTGCTCATGCCCCCTAGAGGGCCTCCTGCCCACCTTATATAGGATCATATGTGTCACGCCCAGAAATTCCCGAACGGAATCCCAAGCAGAATGTGTATTAAAATCCCCGTCCAGGACCAGCCGGGGTACACAAACGACAATGTTGACATACAGATCCACGTCTTACAAACATCATAAAAGCCTTACAAAAATGCAGCGGAAAACGAAAGACAACTGGAGCTAAGCCTTGACTTGAACCGCAGCGGGAACACCACTCCACAGGCATCCTCGACAGCACGGACGAAGCCTACTCCTCAGAGAACCCGCCATCGGACGCATACTCCAACTCTGGGGTTGGGGAGAAATAGAGCAAGACTGAGTACTACCCACTGTACTCAGCAAATCATACCGGAATAGGAGTATGATGCAGGGATTCATCAAGGGGTAGCTATAAAGTTTCATTTGCATAATACGAGCATTTATAAACAGGAGTTGAAAGAAGAAAAACAGTTGTAATAATTAAGAAATATTGATCCTCCACTGTCCAACGCTATCCCACGTTGCGACAGGCCCAACCATCCACTGTCCAAATTCATTAGACTAAACTAGGGTGGAACTAATCACGGTGAATCTGGTTGACCGCCCATAACCGCGGGCACGGCTATTCGAATAGTTTTACTCTGATCAGAGGTGTACAACTGTACCCACAAGACACAGCCCCACGACACGTTTCCGTGCGCCGACATGCCACCACGACATACCGGAAAGAGGCCGTGACAGGACCCTTCGCATAACCCCCTCTAACCAAGCACACCACACCTCAGGTTTCACCCCCACTCCTCGCAAGGCAGCGGGCAGTCCCCTCTCGTGCCTAGGTGAATCCGGAAGCCGCATAGGCCGTCGCAGGGCCCATCCAAACTCCATCACGCCCACCCTTGCCTGGATGCGTCAGCTAGAGGAAAATTACACTACAAGCCCAGCCGTTGCCCACGCTGGCTTGTGGTAAGCACGATAAATTCTTCCAGGGTTTCCCGCGAACCGGTCCTTAACTGCCATGGGTGCGACTAGCAAAACCATGCACCCACAGCCCACCATGTGATTCATTTTATTTAACCAACGCCAGAGCGGTGGTACTAATCCAACACTATCATAAAAACCTATAGTCTAGGTTTTAAATGAGATTTCCCCATTGTGAGCTAGTTGAACTAAGCATGGCTAAGCAATTCCTAGTCCAAAGTCTAATCATGTTATAACCCAAGCTAACAAAGGAGCATGGTGTCCAAAAAGCATGGCTGTAACAATAGGTGACTATCCCATAGTATAATTGCAAAACAAATGCGGTATTTGAAAGAAAACATTAGGACATTTGCAATATAGGATCAATATGGTCAAGTGACAGGCATGACTTGCCTTGCTCTGCTGCTGGAGGAACCTCGGCGACTATTTCGAAGTACACCGGAGCGTCGGAAGAGCCGGAATCTAGCGACACACAAAGCAAACAATGCAAACAGGCTACAAGACTACTGAAACAGAGAACAAAACCATTTTTAATGGATTCTACACATTTTTCTTGATTTACTGAGACTTGAATGGGCTTAAACGGAGCACGGATGAATTAGTTATGAATTTTAGAAGATTAACTGTGTTTATTACTAAACAAAAATCCTTAAATTATTTATTGCGCAATTTATCCCAGGGCTGACGTCATCAGGGCTGACGTCACAAGGGGGCGGCGGCGGCGGCTGACAGGCGGGGCCCGCTTGTCAGTGGCGCGCGGTGCGGGCGGTCTACCGTGGACCGGGACCACGCGGGTGGTCCACCGCCGGTCCACGGGACCGACGGCCCGGATCGACCCGAGGCCGATCGGACGGCGCGCGGCGGATGGACTCGGCTCGGCTCGGCATAAGGCCGACCGGCCGAGGCGGGGCGGCGGCGCGCGAGCGCGCGCGCGTTTCCGGCGACGGCAACCGGCGGCGCAAAGCGGCGCAAGGCGGCGGCTCGAGGACGACGGCACCAAGGCGACGGCGCACGGCCGAGACGGCGACTCGACCTGGCACGGCTAGAAGGGAGAGGGAAGGAAAAGAGGAGGAGGAGCCTCACCGAGAGCGGCCGGTGTGAAAGAAGACGACGGCGAACGGCGACGGCGAGCCACGGGAGGAGAGCGGCGACGGACGGACGGGCTCCGGAATGCCCTAAGGAAGGAAAAGAGAGGGATTAGAGGGAGAGATGTGAACCGCGGCGACCGGAAAACATGGCCGAAGGCGGCGGTTGCGGAGATGCTCACCGTCGCGCGGCGCGGGCGGGGTTCCGGCGGTGGATTTCGACGGAGGAGGGGTGGACGGCGTCGCCCTTGGGCTTGCGAACCCGACGGCGGTGACGGCGCGGCTCGGCACGGCGGCTAGCGACGGCTAGCGGCGACCGGAGCGACGACGGAGGCGGCGGAGAGGAGGGCGCACGGCGCTAGGGCGTTAGAAGGCACGGGAGAGCTCGATGGAATGGGGAAAAAGAGAGAGGAGGTGCCGGCGGTGCTTAAATAGGGGAGGAGGGGCTCGGACGTGGCCGGGGGCGCTCCAATTTCGCCGGCGACGTGGGGGAGTGGAGAGAGAGAGAGAGGCGGGATTCGAAAATCGAATCCCGGCCATCTCGGGCGCGGGCGCGAGCGGGAAAGTGGGGGGAATGGGAGCGGGCGATGCGGCGCACGCGCGGGCGTGGCCGACGTGGCCCGGGGGAGGCGGAGACGTGGGCGCGGCGGCGGATTCGGCGGCGGTTGCGGCGTGGGGCGACGCCGGAGGAAGGAGACGGGCCTGACAGGTGGGACCCACCTGTCAGCGTCCCGGAGAGAGAGAGGGGCGGCTTGGGCCGGCCCAGCAAGAGACGGCGCGCGCGGCGGCTGCGGCTGAGCTGGGCCTCGGCCTTCGGCCGGCCCAGCGGGAGGAGGGAGAGAGAAAAAGGAAGATGGGCCGGCGGCCCATCTAAAGAAAAAGAAAAAGAAAAAGAAAGAAAAGGAAAAAGGATTTTCCTGGGATTTAAAAATTGCATGTGCTCAATTTTAATTGGTTAAAATTATTTCTAGGGCTCTGAAAATTCCACTAAAAATCTCGTTAGCGTATTTCGACATGTAGAACTCCAGAAAAAAAATTCCACATGTCAATTCCGATTATTATTTGCATTATTTTATTAAGGTTTACTCTTGTTTTTCACAGGCATTTTCTTGAGTCCACTTATAAATTCAATTTAGGCTTGGGAAAGAACTTCAGGGTGTGACAATATGTGCTCATGCCCCCTAGAGGGCCTCCTGCCCACCTTATATAGGATCATATGTGCTCATGCCCCCTAGAGGGCCTCCTGCCCACCTTATATAGGATGGGGGGCAGGATTACAAGATAGAAACCTTAACCAATACGGTATCGGTTTCCTAAATCAACTTTACAATATTATTAAATCAGGACTTTAGGCCGTTCCATAATATACAAGGAAACGTAATACCCAAGTTATGATCTGTTACATATTTCATAGATATAAATTATCCCCTATAACCAGTCGGATAACCATGCCGTGTGGGTATGGTACCCATAATCTCCACAAGTGGTTAATTACCTAATTAAGTATTAACTAATAATAATTAGTAATTAATTATCCTAACTATCGATTAAGGATAATTAATCACTAATTAACTGGCGTGGCAGTGTGGTATCACTGTTTCAATCAACGAGAGCTCTTTGGTTCCGCGAGATGGTCTCGCATTTTCTCCGTGCGATACTGTCCGCGATTCACGGTGGTTGTGTAATATCGACGGTATATTTCTACAAATAAATTTATATCTCGAATATTTCTAAAAAAATAAATTAATAGTATATTTTAAAATTTAATAGTTCCTCTATTTTTATTTTAATTGACGTTTTAGACAATGACACGGTCTACAAAATATACCTTTGACCTTATTTTTCTATTATAATATATACAATAAATAAATGCATGTTAACGTTTTGAAAGACAAATCTATGGGCCTGTTCACTTTAATGCCATTTTTAACCTTACCAAATTTTGGTAAAGTTGCTAAAAAAGTGGCTATATTTAGTTTGCTGCCAAATTTTGGTACCTATATAAGAAATTCCACTATGCCAAAATTTTGGCAATACCAAAACTTGGTAGGTTTTTTTGGCATCAAAGTGAATAGGCCCTATATATCTTATTCTAGTTTCTTTAAACTAAATACTTTTAAAATTATTAATGGTCAAAGTTATAAAAATTTTATCTCAACCTTATTTAAAATACCGGAGGAAGTACGATTCGAAGCATCACATAATACGATTTCTTTTTTCTTTTGTACCGCAACTGCAAGAGCCTGTTACGATTCTCAAGGCAACGCGCGCGCACGGCTCATTTCCCCTCCTCCGGTAGAAGACGAGGAGGCGGCAGCCAGCTCAGCAGTCTCCTCCGCCCTGCCGCCGCCGGCGACCATGCCCGGCGACCATGCCGGCGCCGGCGCCGCCGTCGGCGCCGCAGCGAAGGCCATGCAGCTCAAGGTGCTGATGCCTTCTTCCTTCCACAAGATGGTAAGAAGGAGAAGCTAGCCACCATTAATTTTCGGCGCCATTTGCTCTTTCTTTCTTTTGCTTTCTCTGTCTCTCCCCGTACCGCATGTGCTCGATCCGTACGTCGCCTTCGATGTCTGCGCGCAGCACATCTCCGACGAGCTCGCCGCGCACCTTCTGGGCGAGCGCGGCGACGGCGGCGGCGGCGGCGCGGCGCGGCGGGCGGCGCGCGTGGTGAGCCCGGTCGGCAAGGTAGATCTGGGACGTGGAGGTCGGCCGGGATGGCGACGGCGACGGCGGCGCGTTCCTGGGGCGCGGGTGGGCGGAGTTCGCGGCGGCGCACGGCCTGGGCGTGGGGTGGTTCGTGGTGGTCCGGCACGAGGGCGGCGGCGTGCTCACCGTCAAGCTGTTCGACACCACCTGCTGCCTCAAGGACTTCGCCGCTCCCCCTGCAGGTAATCGATCCAAGGATTATTTGCACGCAAAATTTAAGTAAATCATTTTGTTTTTTTAGAAATACGGGTAATCAGATTGAAATTGGAAATCCACTTGCAAAATGGTTTTTGAAAAATAAAATATACAAGATGATCAATCACTATGACATAAATGGCCATCCGGCAGAAATGAATAGCGATAGAGTATCACTCTCGGTTCATTTTGTTTTCCGCCAAAATCAAAATTAATTAACCGGCAGTTATATCGTTTTTAACTGGCACTCTGGCAGTGATGTTGTTTCTATGGTAGTGTGACTAGATCATTTTGATAAAAAAAATAATATAACTAAAACCGGCACCTATATATTACTACCTAAAGATGTTAGTTGTTGTAAATAATCGGCACTTATACTGCCAGCCACATGGTATAAAGGTTTAGAACCGGCACCTATATTTATTGTAGGTGCTGGTTTTGAAACCGGCACTGTGACCAATTTTATCAATGCCGTTTACTAGGTGTCGATTGGGGAAACGGGTTTTCCAAACGGCACCTATCAATCTTTCTGTGATAGTGTTGTTACCATTGGTTTGTCGGTTAAACGTTTTCTTTTACTAGTTGTGACAACCAGAAGCGGTAGAGCAAGAGACGCGTCACATAAGCCGCAATTCTTGAGGGTACTTCTACCGGGTTTCATGGAAAAGATGGTGCGCAAACTCATATCCTATTCCTGCCGCCTTTGTTTTCCGCCTACTGGTTTACCTTTTGCATTACTATAATTTTCAAAATACATTTTTTTACTGCTGATTTCTATTGCCAAGCATTTGAATAACTTGATGGTAATAATACAATAAAAATATTTTTGAAGTGAAATCTACAAATATGATTTCTAAATATTTAGAAAGTTACCGATATTTAAAATTTTTAAAGTTTTAGTTTAAAAATGTCCAAAAAAATATGTGTAATTCGTGATAGTAGGGTAGCACTATATGGGTATTATTTTTCTTGTGTGCAAAAAAAAATTCAAAATTATCGCTTCTGCCACTAGTTTAATTATCAAGCATCTGTTAGCTAACAAACTTTATAGTTTTACCATTCCTCTTTGCATTCTATCATGGTGCAATTCGCAATAGCACACAGGTCAAATTGTCAATGATACCTCACTTGAACTAGACAGAGCTCTCTCCTTGAACAAGATTGATCCATGTTTATGAGAGAGGTAGTTGTGACTTTTCACGTCAATCTAACGGCTCAAACATACGGAATGTTGTCCATTTCTGTAGCGAGAAACCTGATAATTTGATCTACCTAATTAGTGACATGAACAAAATAATCCCTCGATATGCCTTTCTGAAATTTGCCTTTTTCTTGTAAATAGACCCTTCTTTATCAATATATAAGGCAATCTTCTTGTCTCTTTCTTTCAAAAAACAAAAAGAATTTGCCTTTCTGAATATTCAGAGTTGAGATGTCAGATGTATATATCATGAAACTATGCATATTGCACTGACATTGCCGAAGAGCATCTGAACATCCACATGGCTAACATTTTAAGCCCCCTCGGCAAATTCTGGCGCATTGAGCTCGAGAGGGATGAATTGGGCATGTTCTTCAAAGGAGGCTGGTTACAGTTTCTGTCATTCCATGGCATTTGCCCGGGTGATGTTGTCCTCTTGAGGCATGAAGGCAACTTAGTGTTCAAAATCAAAGTGTTTGGGATCAATGGATGCAAGAAAGATTTGAAGACCAAGGACAACACCAGAATTCAGCAAAGTGAGCCATCAAATTGAGTTGCTGACATTTGAATTAATCTGTCCTAAGAACATGTCACCATTTGATTCATTTCTGTCTTGTCTACATTCTACAGGTGCTAGAAACCAACATGAAACACCTTCTTTTTCTACAAGGAAATGTAACAAGAACAGTAGATTTGGTGATGATGATAAAAACCAATTACAGGAAATACCTTGCAGTATAAAGGGTAGCACAAAGAAAGGCAGAGAAACAAAAAGGCTGAAAAAATCCAAATCTATCTACGAGATCGGACCGCCTTCTTGGATAAAGAAAGAGATCAGCAACTATATGCTTGAAAATGGCAATATTGTAAGTACTAGTATTAGTTCCTCCCACGCATGATATATATGATGAGCATATTATGAATAAGATAAAAAGCCTGTTTGAAGGAAGCTTTAGATTAAGCAACTGGTGAGAATCTGAAAACGCTGAGAAAACTAGCTTATGTCTTTTTCTCAAAATTAGCCTTTGATTCCAGGAGAAGCTGTAGCATACAAGCTTCCCCAAACAGGCCCAAAGTAGCTCCACTAAGAATAAGATAAATGCATTTACACTTGCTATGGAGTATTCCTATTGTTCAAGTAGCTATACTCCCCATAGATATCACTCAAGCTCAGCCACCACAATACTAAAATTTTACACTTGCACAAGAATTATTTTCATTCATTACACTGCAAGAACATGCCATGCATCCTAGCTAGATCATGCATGTATAGAATCAGTATTGCATTCGCGCCACTAAAGTGAAAAAAAAAAAGTTCAGCTGATCAGACTAAACCTATATATCCAGTACATCTGCAGTCTTTGCCAGGGATCTTCTGCAAGTCGATCGGGCTCGTAGAAGAAACCACCATCACACTCTAATGATCAACAGCTCGAGAGGAAGAAGCAGCAGCAGCAGCAGGTCATGGGAGGTGGCTTGCAGTGTAAACAAGAATGGATACGGCTGCTGCAACCTGCTGCCATCCGGCTGGAAGAGGTTCTGCCAGGCGAACGGTCTCCTCGTAGGCGACGTCTGCACCTTCAGCGTCGTCGAGGCCACCCTGTGGCATGTTGCCATCGATCGAGCAGTCGAGCGTAGCTGATGCTAGAGCTTAATTAATTAGCCGGATAGTGTTATTCGTCAGGCTGATTGTGTGTCTCTGATATATATGCCCTGGTTATTCAGGACATGCGGTTTTTGTTTTTGCAATTTTGGATGATGACGATGAAGATGATGGATTGATGGTGGTGGTGATGGCTTTGGGTTTTACAGTTAGTTAAGTGCTCTAGTAGTGCCAACTGCCAAATGATTTGTCTTTTTGATGCTGCTTCAAAAAATGGGGATAAAGGGTGTGTTTAGTTGGAGGCTTGGAGGTAGATGATTGTCTTTCAGTCACCTCGTTGGTCGAATTTTGAATTTTGAATTGTTTGAATTTCCCTCGTAAGCACGTACTACCGCTGTCCCAAATGTAGCTATTTCCAGCACAGTGACTTGTTTCAAAATAAAGCTATTTTTCCACCTACCCTCTCATCTCAACCAAACACAACCATTATTTTCACCTACTTTCTCTTTTTCACAAATCACAACCGTCCTCTAATCATCTCTACCTACTTTCTTAATATCCGCGTCTACCTAAAAAATGTTTGCATTATGGGATGGATGAGGTAATTGGCTAAAAACGCTTGGAGTGCTATGTATTGGAACCAATGTCTTAGAAATGCTTATATTATGTAAAAATTTACTCCCCGTGAGGGTTGGCAATTATAATCATGGCCGTCGCGATCCAATGGTGGTCTTATATAGGCGAGTCTGGACATAGTCTTAGATAGTATTAGACTATGTCTTATATAGGCGACATGAGGCATGGCGTGGCGTGGCTGGTTGGCTGTTGTTGCTTGAGATTACCCGTGTAACAAGTGAGAGAATCAAACCAGGCATGAAAGAGAAGACTGAAGTCTGTCATCCAGGCATGTAAAGAAAAGACTGAAGTCTGTTAGAAAGTTGAAAAACTCCGGAGTGTTATCATTGTCACGTATGCTGCATGATGTCATGGAGGAGAGAGGGTGTGGGCCCTTTCCCTTCACAGAGGTTTTTATCCCTCAACAAAGAGCGAGTTCCTCGCCTGAAAAGGCTGAAAAGACTAGGAGACAGAGAAGCTCGTGACTCGCGTCCCTGCCTCGCCTTGCCCATGCCCCGCCAAACAGGTGCACCCATGCCCCATCTGTCGCGCTGCGCATATCCCGCTGTCGTCAACTAGGCAGTGGGTTGGAAGCAGCACAGGAGAGGGCGAGGGGGATGACAAGAAAGAAGAAGGGCCTACCCGGCTTCACCGTCGCTAGGAAGAAGCAGTCACCACCGTCGTCAAAGCCGTGCTCCATTGCCACATGTGTCGTTGGCAACACCGGATCTAAAGCGGTGAGGGAGGAGCGTCGGTGTCAGTTGGCTCAGATCTGGAGCAGGGAGAGAGGCGGCGACCGAGGGAGGAGGATGCCATACAGATTGGGAGCTCAGATTCTTCCGCCGGAGCTCGATCCCATCGATGCCGAGGTTGACCCGCACCGCCGAGCTTGGAGTCCGCCGCCTGAGCTCGATTTTTTGCCACCAGAGCTTGTCGCCATGAGTGGAGAGGCTGCCGACGGAACTGGGGAGGGAGAGGAGCAAACGGTGTGGATGTGACCAATGGCGGTGAGTAGAGATGAGGTGAGGTACGGAGGCGGCGGAAAATGAATCAACGACACAACTACTTCTTGACTCCTCCGCCGATGGGGAACAGGTAAAGCAAAGAGGAGAGAAAGGGGTAGATGAAAAGTGATTTACCGATGGGAGTGGGACCCATCAATAAATAAAAATAGTCTACATTGTGAGATGAGTTGCTTCATCCTACCTGACAACAGGGATTGAAATTTCGCTTCGAAATTTCTTAAATTTCGGACCGCTGGCAAATCTGTATCTTGGCCAAAATTTTCGGTTTTTCTCAAATTTTTTTTTCAATATTTCGAATTTTTCGGATTTTCTCAAAAATTGGTTTTCAATATTTCGAAATTTACGAAATTTTCGGTTTTTCTCAACATACCTCCGACTTACGTGCTCCCACCGGACCAGTTCAGACTAGACTAGAGTAGTACCACTTTCCCCTATCCGGGGTCCTCGACGCGACGCGACCGGCAAACAGAAGAAGCGCGTGGAAACCGGCGGCGCCCATGGCGGCCATGTCGTCGGCGGCGGACGGCCTCCTCGCGATGGCGGAGGAGGCGGAGCGGCGGCGGGACCTCGGCGCCGCCGCGCGGTGCCTGGAGGCGGCGCTGGCCCCGCCGCCGCCCGCCTCCGCCGCGTCGGCGGCGGCCGCGCCGCTCCTCCCGCTCGCCGAGGCCCGGGCGCGGCTGCGCCTCGCGGCCCTGCTGCTGCGCTCCCGCTCCGGGGGGCTCGCCGCCGCCAAGTCCCACCTCGAGCGCGCCCTCCTCCTCCTCTCCCCGCTCCCCTCGGCTCCCCCGCGGCTCAAGCTCCTCGCCCACTCCCTCCTCGCCACCGCCTACGGCGTCCTCGGCGCCGTCCCCTCGCAGAAGAACGTGCTCCGCCGCGGCCTGGGGCTCCTCGCCTCCGCCTCCGCGTCGGGCCTCCTCGCCCGTGGCCCCGCCCTCCTCTGGACCTGCAACTTCCAGACGCAGCTCGCCTCCGCGCTCGCCGTAGATGGGGACGCCGCCTCCGCGCTCTCCACGCTGTCCGCCGGCGCCTCCGCCGCCGCCGAGCTCGGGAGCCCCCAGCTCGAGCTCTTCTTCGCCGCCACCGGCCTCCACGTCCACCTCCTCTGCTGGGAGGACAACGCCGCCGTTGAGGCCGCCGTCACGCGCGCCTCCGGCCTCTGGGAAGCACTCCCCGCCGACCAGGTAGCCTCATATTAGGGTTTCCTTTCTTTCTTTCTTTTTTTTGAATCCTAGAAATAATACTTCCTTCGTTCCATGTTATAAGTTGCTTAAGTCAAACTTCTTTAAATGTGGCCAAGTTTTTAGAAAAACATAGCAACATTTAGAACACCAAATTAGTTCTATTAAATCTAATATTGATAGTATGAGTGTTTTATGTAGAAAATGTTGATAATGTTTTTCTATAAATTTGGTCAAACTTAAATAAGTTTAACTTAGAAAAAAAGTCACTGTGACTTACAATATGTAGCGGAGGGAGATGCTAAGATTGTACTCCCTCTGTCCCTAAATATAAGGGATTTTGGTTGAATGTGACACATCCTAATACGACGTATCTGGATTGTATTAGGATGTATCACGTCAAACCAAAATCCCTTATATTTAGGGACGAAGGGAGTAGTAATCTGTGTGGGGACTCTAATTGTAATGTATCTTTCTAAAAAAAATTGAATCTAGCCTTTTGTTGAATTGGGTGCAGAAGGAGCAGTGGACTGGGTTGTTCTTCTACACAGAGCTGCTTCAGACCTTCTACCTGTTGAGGACATGTGACTACAAGGCTGCCTCGCAGCATGTGGAGCGGCTGGACACTGCCGCGAAGGATGAGATGCAGAAAGGCCAGCGGGTTAAGGAGCTTGCTGCTGAGCTCGGCACGGTGGAGAGAACGCTAGCGCAACCAGGGTTGAAGGAGAGGGAGAGGTCGGCGCTAACGCACAAGCAGAGGCAGCTCAAGTATCAGCTGCAAACGTTGTGTGGCTATGACAAACTGAATGATGTGTTGGATTACGGGGATAAGTTGCTGTTGGCACCGCCGCCGATGCATGGGGAGTGGCTCCCACGGGCTGCGGTGTTTGTGCTGGTGGATCTCATGGTTGTCATGGTGAGCCGGCCAAAAGGAATATTTAAGGAGTGCGGAAAGAGAATTCATTCAGGACTGGAGCTCATTCGTGGTATGTGCTGCTGAATATCAACTAATTTGAATTATTGCTATAAAAATGGGGGGCATCTTGCTAACTAGGCATCTCTAGACATTTCTAGTTTACAACCACGGCCACAAGATAGTAGCTGTTTCTTTCTTGTGCAGTTTAGGCAGGTCTGAACTTGATTCAACCATTTCATTGTCTATTCTCATGTATCCACGACATCCGAATGACTTGATGCTACAGTTTTTGTTCAACTATAGGAGATTGTGTGTAGAAAGCTAGGGAAAATTCAACCAACACAAATAGTACGATTTATTGCTCCAATGAACTTTTTTTTTACGTATAAAAGGCTTATCTGTCTCAGAGTACACATGTCAACATTTTCTCATATGTGTCTACAATATAATTGTGATATGAGATAAGTGTTGACTTTGGCATATGCTCAGAGACCCTTGCAAGTTGTGTGTATTGTTGACCAAGTTGTTGATTGAGCATTTTGAACTTAGAGTCAAATTATCATGATATGGTAAGACCTACAACCAATCCATGAAGGATAATGTGCCTATGGCAAGCTCATGTAGCCGAACACTCCACTATCAGTTATCATTTTTCAGCAAATCCCATCAATGTGTCCATGTCACTGCCCTTACCATGTTGCTTGGTCGATTTGATATAAATGATGTAGCATTAGTTGAAAGAGATGAGGAGGGTGACAATGGGGCATTTAGTCTTTAATTAAATTTATCGTTTAGGTTTGTTTGATTCCTTTTGGGGCACCAAGCGAGGATGTGCTGACCAATTCTACATCATTGAGTTTCATTAAATAGGTCTCCCACTCAAAAGTGAAATTTGGATTTATTACATTCCAATCATATCCATGGCACAACACCTTGAGAAAATATAGCCGGCGTGGTCTTATCTTCTGCAAGTGGTCAGCTGAATAGTTATCATCATAACCTTTGCATACCAGATTAACTCATCGCATACCTATCACTAGGAAATTTGGAAGGAAAGTTCTTCTAACATGATGCAGGTTGATGCCTTCATATAGGTTAATGACTAACTAAACACGCTCTTGCACCACGCATTGTTTTGGACCTTCAAAGCCTAGCTTTAGTTTTGTCCTTTAAATTCTCTAGGAACTTGTATATATATGGAACTTAGTGGTATTCACATTGTTTTCGACAGGGGAACTCTCGAAGCTTGGGATTGTGGATGGTGTGACAGGTGAGAAAATGGATTTCTTTTATTATTATATGGGGACTATTTACCATTTGTATGGTTACATATGTATTTCTATATTCAAAGCTCACTCATGTTTTCTCTGATTGGTTATGTACTCATGGTTCATTCATGATTCACCCACTGTACAGAACAATTGGTTGATCTATGTCTTGAGGTCACAAGTCATGCTTCCATATGGCTTGTCTGATTATAGAATTTTATCAACTAGATTATGGATTTATGGTACCAATTGTGTTGAGTAAAAACGTGTGTATGATGTATAGTTATTGCCTAGTACTTCCGACTGGTTTCACTTTTTAATCTGGCAATAGCATCCTATGGATGCCTTTAAATAGCCTTCATTTGTGACACTTGGTGACCTAGGGTCAATGAGGCATAATTGCTAAAACTACACAAGGCAGCACCAATTTCTGCAAGTTAAAGAATGTGCCTACTATATGCATCATAATATTCTTCAAATATACCTATACTTGAAAGAGAATTCATGTAAAAGATTCTATTTGCCACTGTATTGAACATCTAGAAACAACTTTAGCTTCGGTTTAAATCGTTGCTTGTGATCATGCGTGATATACCTTGTAGATTGTCTCAGTTGGTTGTAGTGAAATTAATTTTGTGTTGAATCTCAAAGCATTTTGTGGTCACTACATATGATCGAATCTCATGTTCATTAAATGCCTTTAGTCATTTTCTTGTTCACTTTCCTTAACATGTTTCAGTGAGCTACTATAGGGTCATTTGGTTGAATCTTGTGGTTTGGCCTATTTATTTTAAATCGACCTGAAAAAGGTGGGATGCGGGAATCGAACCCTGGTTGGCAGGGTGGGTTTTCGCCTCGGACTGTTGGCCACCACCCAGCTATCTGGGTTTTGTGCTTAGGAAGGAATACTCAATATATTTAAACTGTGTTTGAACAACAGTTTAACCAGCGGTTCACTGATCACACCATTGGACCGGTGAACCAAGAGTCTGACCGGCTCGATAGATCCTAATATAGACCAATAAGGATAAAATTGCTATGGTACTTCCTCCTGTGGCCTTCGTCCTTTCTGATTGGTGTGTAAACACTGATGCAGAGGCAAATTTGGAACACTCTACAATATGGACAGCTGGCCTGTATTTGATGCTTTTACTCCAATTTTTGGAAAATAAAGTTGCTGTGGAACTCACGAGATCAGAATTCGTTGAAGCCCAAGAGGTAATTGCACAAACATGTTCATTTTTGACAAGTATATGTTTTCATCTAGTACTATGTACTGTGGACAATATATATCTCACATTACATTGGCCAGATATAATATATATGCTCTGTGCATATTACTGAGTTTGGTGTAGGCAAATGTGTCTAATTTTATAGATACAGTAATTATAATGGTACTACTCCCCAATAAAGAAACAGATGTATATGGATCTTCCTTAATTCCTTGTACACTTTATTCACTCAATTTACCCCTTTTTTTGTAGGCTTTAGCTCAGATGATAAACTGGTTTACTCGTTTCCCAACAATTCTCCGAGGTTGTGAAAGCACAATCGAAATGCTAAGGGGACAATATGCACATTCTGTCGGCTGCTTTGATGAGGCCTCTTTCCATTTCCTTGAAGCAGCAAGGGTATTTATCCCCCTCTGAGTATCACTTAACAGTTCTTGACCCCTATCATGTGCTTGTTAGTCATATGCTATTAAACCAAAGTATTACTCTGTACTTTGCATCATGTTCTCTCCATCTTTCATGTGACCTAGGGACTTAGGTCAGTTTGCAATTGCTGCATCATGTTGTGAAATCTTGTCAGTTAGGAGAATCTTTATTCTTCGATCCAAAAATAGAATTGAATAAGTGCTTTTGAAAAGCCAATGCAATGTCAAATGGAACCTTAACATGAGGCATGGTGTCATTCATTATCTCTTGTCTGTAATGACAAGATCTATATTTCAATTGGTTACCATTTCTGTCATATGGCCTGCTCCTGTTCTGTTGCAAGCTAAGCTGTCGTACTCATATCTTAACTAAAATGCATGGAATGATTTCAGCTGACGGATAGCAGATCAATGCAATCTATGTGCCAAGTATATGCATCAGTATCCTACATTTGCATGGGTGATGCAGAATCAACTTCACAGGTGACGTAGGATTTTATGTCAATCTTTCCTACCTGTCTTCTGCTGGCTAAAAAGACTAATTATTTCTTCACCTTTTCCATTCTTCAGGCACTAGAATTGGTTGGTCCTGCTTATAGAACTATGGACTCATTTGTTGGCGTGAGAGAGAAGACCTGTATAATTTTTGTTTATGGACTTTTACTTATGAGACAGCAGAATCCACAAGAAGCAAGGTAAAGAGTTATTATGATATAATAACTAGTGCACATGAGTATTGTTGTGTATTGCAGAATAGGTTTAAGGGACTCCACACTGTTACATTGTGTTCACATTGCATCTAATTATGTTCTGAGCACTACTAGCAAGTTTGCTAATAATCCATTGATATTTTGTGGATTCAGGCTTCGCCTTGCTGGTGGTTTGAGAATAGCACACCAACAGTTGGGTAATATCCAATTGGTTTCTCAGTATTTAACAATATTGGGTACATTAGCACTTCAATTACATGACTGTGGACAGGCCAGAGAGATCTTGAAGTCATCACTGACATTAGCTAAAACACTTTATGACATCCCAACCCAAATTTGGATCTTGTCAGTATTTACAGGTATGCCATAGTTACATGAAGTTCTATCAAATTAAATTGAAAATTCTTGTGGTAAAAATTGCATGTATATAGCTCCATTTGCTTCATTTAGCCTGTTCCGTTTCTGTTAACAGTGAAATTCGATTTTTTTCGTCAACAGTTTCCTTACATAGGCTGTTTATATCACTTCATATGCATGCCATGTTCTGACTGCAAATCGATGTTGGTTGATCCTCATGTCAGAGTTATATCGAGAATTGAAAGAAAGGGAAAATGAAATGGAAAACTCTGAGTATGAAAGGAAGAAAGAAGATGATCTGCAAAGAAGGCTTTCGGAAGCCCATTCTAGTCCATTTCACCAGGAGCTGGTATGATACAACCAGAGCTTTTTTTAAGTTAATTAGGATATCTACCTGCTTCTTCTTGGCATGTTCGCTTTACATGGCTCCATTTCTTTCGTGCTGGTTTTATAGCATGTTAGGATAGAGTCAGTTTGGGATGGTTTCATACTTTCGTAAGAGTGCCCAAACTAGATGTTTCAATCTTTTCCGGATCATATTATGGAATAATAATTATTTCTTGTGAAATGTCTAGGGAGAAAGTATCTTTTTGTAGGGCTAAACCAGGAGTATACTTTATCTAGTCTGCTATATCCTGACGTAAGGCACCTAGCGAAGAAATCATCGATCATAGCTAACTGCTACTATTCTAGAGAGTTTTGTTGCCCTACTTGTGACCATTTATGGACATTCATTATTTACACGAGTGGTTTCCGTTCGGATGTTTGTGTGGTTCTCCATAATGCATACGCAGCCTAGATTGACGCACGAAGCTCCCTTTCAGGTGGAGAAGACCAGAATCCAAGTTCAGCAGCTGCAGAACTTCTCAAGGGAGCAGCAGGGGATGCCAGGCCTGACAACGGCGAAGGCTGACCTCGACATCCCCGAGTCGGTAGGGCTGTACGCTGCCCAGCCTTCTTCTGTCAAGAGGCTGATCGAACCGAGCTCGGTGCGACGCAGTAGCAGGAGGCGGCTATCCTGACAAAAATCCTGACCTGAAGTCTGGGGTGCCTGCCCATCAAATTGGGGCAATGGAGCAGCAGCATGCTCACATACCAACTCTTGGGATATAGCAGCAATGGAAGAAGAGCTGTGACAATGTTTGAGGTTGTAGGTGCTGATTTATTCCATTGGTTGTTTATTTGTAGTTAATTATGCATTATAGATTGCTCTGTAAACAGATTAAGAGGTAGCAAAAGAACCGAGTTGGTGTCGTATTGGTAGAAAGTAGGATCCCAGCTTAGGAAAACAAAAGGTAGCTGCGGATTGAATTCTGTTGGTGATCATTTGTAGTTAAACAATCTAAAGATTGTGAAGTAAACATAGGAAGTGAGAGAAAAAGGATGAGTCGGTTTCATTGTATGGCAGGTTCAAGGAATCAAAAGATAGCTGCGGTCTGAATGGTAAAGTGATGTTAGCGAAAAATGAGATGCAACGCTTGTTGCATGCTTTTTTTTTTATTTTATTATAATATTTTAAAAATAGACCCTTTTAAAAATATTTTTAATCTAAACTTTTTCACCACGTTTAAGGAGCAGCTGCCAATGTCTGCCGTCATGCCAGTTACATTGGCGGTAGGAGATTTAGTATTATCAAATTTTAGCAAGATAGCAATCTAAACATACATAAAATACAATGCCACATCATACCATACCAAAATTTGGTATTTTGTAAATCTACTTCACATACCTCAACACAAAACAATTGGTAAAGCACCAAACCAAAACACCCACATACCTATACCTAACCATTTCTTGACATTTACCAAACCGAATCAGAAAATTTGTGTGGCACTTGTTCAAGACCTCAACAGCCAACCTGCCCTGTGAACATAGATAGCCATAACGCCCGACGGCCTGGCCCAAGGCACGGCCATTTGGCTCGGTCCAGCCACGGCATGGCACTGCTCGACAGTTGGACTGTGCCGGGGAGGGCGGCCCATTTGCCATCCTCTTCTATGACGTATTTCCAAATACCATCTTCTTTAGCAACTTGGCTAAGTTTGAGGAGAAGGGGATAGAGAAGTTTAGGAAGATACGCAAAACGAGGTGAGTTACTACTGCATGATTAATTGAGTATTAATTATTTTTAATTTTAAAAATAGATTAATATAATTTTTTAAAGCAACTTTCCTATATATATATATATATGCAAAAAACACACAATTTAGTAGTTCGGGAAGCGTGCACGCGGAAAACGAAACAAACTTTCTCACAATATGGTGCTGCCGAACGCCACTTTGATAACATGGTTAATTCCCCTATTCCATTATCAAAATGGATTCCTATAAACCCAATAAACAAAGTACAAAGCAGTAATATAAGAAGAGGAAATAGGATAGTATTTCCTGGTTCATGAGGATAGACAAAAGTGTTTTTAGTCCCCAATGAATGAAGTACTAAAGGACCCTATCCTATTTCCTGCATTAACATGAATTTTGGATAGATTTTGTGAAAAAAAAATCCTTGTTTCGGACGATTCATGAATCCTTGTTCCGTCCATCTACCGCGTTGGACGAGGTTTGGGGCGATGTGGAAGGGTCCGACAGTGTGGTCACCGTGGGGATTCCGAGAGGTGAGGCACGGAGATAGGGGAAGGGTTCGACGGCGCGGCACCAGCAGTTCCGAGAGGCGAGACTCCGGCGACTGCTGTAGCTAGCAGCGGCCAAGGAGGAAGACGAGGCCACCAGCTCCAGCAAGCTCTATGAACAGCAACAAGCAAGTAACACGTAGCTTCTGCGGCGAGCACGTTGATGCTTGCTCACACACACGGCCGCCGGCAAGCTCGTCGAGCAGCAGACCTATCAATGCTGCCTCTTACTCACGGATGGAAAAGCTCGATTAGCTCTGTTGTTAGTGTCAGCTAGAACATGAATGATAGGGTTTTTGATGAATCATCATCTGTTTTCTATATGCGGGTAATTTTTAGGGCAACATATTAGCTCCGCAGTGGGCATAATTATAGATGTGTGATGAAGATGGAGAATTCCTGATTGTTGTATGTCGTAGGCTTGAAACGACGGTTATGCAACTTTTTTTCTAATTATGGATGGAGATACCCCAATAGACTGGAATAGTGTTCTCTTTATCCTGTTCGGTTTTCTTCTATTTTGGTTTGGTGTGTTTCGTTTTATTTTGGACTACACTCTTTTAGAGTGCTAGATTATAATAATTGGCTGTAGCTCTTTTGAGCAAAGGCCGGGATGTTTCATTACATTATTGAAAAAAGAACACGCTCGCCGGCAGTAGCGGATCCAAAAAAATTTTTAAGCCTGAACAAGTTTAACAACAAATATAGTATACACAATTCTATATAAATCCATATATAGATCATTTTAGAGTGAACATTTGCTTTGCTATTTTACGCTAAGCCGTTAGTTAAGTATGTATGAACATTTGCTTTGCTATTTTACGCTAAGCCGTTAGTTAAGTATGTATACTGCCTTAATTCATAAGGTGATTAGAAAGATAATTAGCAAAGTATTTATTTTTAATCTAATGGGGTATGGTTGCATGCAGCCGGCGGAGCCCGGACAGCTGCCCAGGGTCGCTGGGCCCTGGCTTAGCGGCGGAGCGAGCAACTCCAGACGACAGAGAGGAAGAGGAGGAGGAAGAAGTGGAAGAGAATAATAAATGAGGAGTAGCAAGGTCATCTGTTACTCAAGTTGCTGAGTTGGCAATCAAAAGTGGCACAATAGAAACAAATCGATAGAGCCGGATGGTAAATAATCGATGTTATCGAAGAAGATGTAATACGCCATTCAATAGGATGGCGAATAGTCTAAAATCCCCTTGTTAATCACTAATAACACGGGCTTATGTCATTGATAAAGAAAAGATAATACACCGACAAGAAATGGTTCACATGGAAAACCATGACTTGCAAGCACCTCAAGAATACCCAAGGCCTTATTTGGGTCAGGATTGGGTCTTATTTGGGCCTTGTTCACTCACGGAGGCTGGGTCAGGATCTTGGGTTGCCAAAATACCTGTAAAAAAGTTTGAGGACATTACCATGTAATTTTCGCAGCAAGTAGACTCTCGCCTCTACATTAGATTTATGTGTCACATTAGAGCAAGTATAATAGAGGATTGTAATAAGAAGGCTGAATGCTGAGGTGGATGAGAGAAAAGAAGCGGGTTATAAGCTTACAACCGACCATATATTTATGATGAAGAGATAACCACTATATGAGTGAATTGAGAGGTGTGCTATAAAGATATATGTAGCCAGCAGCTGACTATATTATTAGCCTTGCTCTTAACTGAGAGGGTGGTTTTGCACTCTACGAGTGTCCTAATTAAGGCACAGAATCCTTATCTATAAAAATAGATTGGCACTAGCAACTACCCCTCCATCCCAAAATATCAGAAGGTAGTACTAGATGAGACGTATGCTAGTATTACGAATCAATTGTACGATGAGTCTTATATAGTATTAGATTCTTATATTTGAGACCGATGTATTATACTAAGAGTTATGTAATGCAGGCACTACCCTCATCAAAGTAGCCCGAGGAACAAAACCACTATTTACAGAGTCTCATTTGTGTGAGTGGTGATTTTGTTGGGTTGTTTTTTTTTTGTTATTTATGCTATCATGTATTAAGATGGTGGATGGATAGCGTCATCAGGATCTTATACAGGATACATTATTCAATCTAACCAACTTATATCATCTATACTAATATAAAATGTACGTATCAGCATCCATATCAACATGGCCGTTTCTCGGTCAGAAGTGCGTATCATTTGGCTCTGAATCTAGCAAAGTTAGATAGTCCAAGTAGAGAGAGAGAGAGAGAGAGGCGCAAAGATCCATCGGATCTCATTTGGAAGTGTAATGTTCCCCATAAGGTAAATATTTTTTCCTGGAAGGTAGCTAACAATTGTCTTGTAACAATGGATAACAAAGTGAAACGAACACTTGAACGAAGTGCTACATGTTTGATATGTGGGACAAAAGAAGATATTTCACATGCTCTGTGTCGCTGCCCCCAGTCAAGATTTCTGATGTTAGCTATGCACGATGCCAGGAACATCTCAGTGATTACTGATGGTGGTAGGGGAAATCCATCATGGATCTTTGATCAGTTAGAAGTGTTACCTGAGCCAGAGTGCGTCACCTTCCCAATGTTGTTGGGGCGCTATTGGTTTATACGCAATGAGATCTTCCATGGTAAAGTTCCCCCTCTAATTGAGGCATCCAAACGGTTTCTGGAAAGCTATATCCAGACACTGTTCAATATCTGACAAAACACTGCTGTTGTTTCAGAGAAAGGGAAGAACATCGTGATCGACAGTGCTTGGAATTACAGTCCCCAAAATAACTGCCTGGACTGTTAAGCAAAGGTGGGAGAAACCACAGCTGGATTGGATGAAGGTGAATGTTAGATGGTTCCTTTGATATGCATCATGCATGAAGGTAGTGGAGGTGTCGGAGAGGGAGAGATATTTTTGCGTGCGGTCCACTTAATATGCCGGCACGTGAAAATCGAATTTTCCGTGCAGTCCTTTTAAGGAGCCACACGGGATAATGGGGATTATCCCATGCGGTCGGATTAAGATGCTCGCACGGGATAATGCATTTTTCCTGTGCAGGAGACGGCCCGGCACCAGTCACCCGGTTTTTCCAGACGGCGCCACTTACATCTAAACCCTAAAACCCTCCTAGAATCTATTGGTGCGGGCGTTCAGAAAAATATTTTGTGTACTAGTGACTTAGTGACTGTTGGCGTGCAAAGAGGGTCTCCCACTGGTATATCAATGGACATCTCGTGTCCGATCCTCGTGGAAACAAATTGCCTGGTTGCGTTGCAGTTGATCCAGCACTGCCTACCCCTGCCTCCGCTGCGCCTCAAGTTGGTCGGGCACGGTACCAGCAAGGCCGGCCCCAACTTCCCTCGGCTGGAGCATCCTCCCCGCAGTCCGCTGCTCCAGGTAGAGTTATTTGTTCACCTCTTCGGCTCTCCTCCGTCTCGCCTGTGTGTCCAGTCATTCGTTCACTTCAGTGGTCTTAATTAGATTATCTCCAATTAATTCTTTTGATTCAGATAATTAGAATGGGTGACAGAACCACGAGTTGTTGCAAAGTGTCCGTTTGTCTTTCTCATGTGTGAACAACTTGGACTCGGTGCCATATGGTTGCCACGTGATCATCAGCAAACCGCAGTCGACAGGCTCCGTGCACACGAGACTCCACTCAGACAAGTTTAATAGTATAGCCCACTACTAGCTTCAATTTATCTATAGCCAATTCATATAATAGTTGTTTATTATACTATTAATATATGGTCACACCTGTCGTACATATATTATGTCTTAGAGTCCGCGCTGCAGCTGGCTACAGATCTGTAGCCCGCTGCTCTTCTCTCTTATCTTTTATCTCATTAAAATATGTTTATAGCTAGCTAATAGTCTGCTATTGTACCTGCTCTCATGTGTCCGACTGTCTGGGCACCAGCGTTCGCGGCGGCGCTCCCGCTCGAGATTCATTAACAATAATATGAATATGAGAAATGGTAGAATGACTTCCATTGTGAAACGGAGGAAGTCTGTGACAACACCCGCCCGGTATTCTCGGGGAGTTTAGGATAGAGATGAATCATGGCAGCATCATGCATACATATGCGCTGCGGGAGAGCTAGCTCGGTCGTCGCCACGTGATTCGGCAGCAGCCTTCTTGTCTTTGTCATGTCATCATGTGAATACTCCCTCAATCCCAGAATATAACAACCTAGGATGGGATGAGACAAGAAAGTTGCTATATTTTAGGACGGAGAGAGTAGCACATTGCAATGGGGTGCATTGGGATTGGGATCGGAGCCGCCCTGGCTGTGGCGTACGTGGCGTGGGTCGCACCCACCGTTGCTGTAGCTGATATCCGCGGCGTGGTCGCGCACATCGCGCCACGCGGGCATCGCATGGCTAGCTGCTGCCCTGCCCCCGAAAGGCAGAGGATTTACTAATCCCTCCTCAAACAGAGGTCCATTCGTTTCAAGTTATGAGATGTTTTAATTTTTATCAAAGTCAAACTGTTTTAAGTTTGATGAAGTTTATAGAAAAAAAAAGTAATATTTTCGATCCAAGATAAATTTATTATAAAATATATTTAATTATTAATTTAATAAAACTAATTTGGTAATATAAATATTATTATATTTGTCTATAAATTAACTTAGTTAAACTTGAAGCAGTTTGGTTTTGACCGAAGTCAAAACATCTTATAACCTGAAACGGAGGGAGTATTTGCCATCCTTTTAAAATACATATGCTCAAATATCACTATAGAGATTATGGGTACCATATACCCACATGACTGGGCTATCCAACTAGTTATAGGGGATAAATCATATATATAGACTAGGACTCGGGTATTACATCTACTTGTGTATCAAGGAATGACTTGTAGTCTTAGACTGTTATGTTTGTAGATTAGATATATGAAACTTAAACCCTATGGGGATAAGTTTCTATCTTGTAAGACTACTCCTTCACCTATATAAGGAAAGCAGGGCCCCACCCCTTTGGGGACATATTCACAATCAGATCGTCAGATCAATACATAACTTGGCGGATACAAATCCTCAAAACAGGAGTAGGGTATTATCTCTCATTGAGAGGGACTGAACCTGTCTAAATCCTTGTTTCTGCTTCCATCCACTTTTAGGTCTCATACGCTACCCCGTTTATATTATCGAATTCTAGTTTCAACAATCGCTCTTCTAAATTTTCATTTCCATTTGCTACCCGCTCCTACATGTCAGCTCATCCATTTGTCACTTGATCCCACATGTCAACCTCTTTCATCATCTGGTCCCACATCAAATTTGTTTGAATGGGAAAAAAGGTTGATACGTGAGACCTGGTGGTAAATAGGAATGAAAATTTGGGAGAGTGATATTTTGGCATGTGCATTTTGAGAGAATGTTAAATAGTAAATTCTCCAAGAGGAAAATGGGGCAGAAGTTGTTAGAGAACTTTTGGATTTGATTCATAAAGACCTTGCCCAAATATATTTATTGTTTCCATCATCGAAACCTTTTATAAATGGATCACCACTATATAAGGAGAAGAGGGCAGCTCATTTGTACACTTAATGAAAGTATTGGAATGAGAAAGAGAGTCTCACCCTGAAACTTTGTGTCTTCACTTTCACTTTTAGATTATACAACCCTGTTGAACTACTCTATAGCAGGGGTTGTATAATACGTAATGGTACGAAGGCTCTCACTACTAGAAATTTTTTTTTAGGCAGACTAGACAAGTTTTTTAGACGGACAGCTCGTCCTCTTGCAAATGAACGCCTGCGAAAATAGTTGATTTTCGCAGCGGACAATTGGTCCGCCCGCGAAAAGAGCTCCCAGCATTAAAAAAAAGGCCAGCCACCGCCCACCGCCTTTTCGGCCAGTAGCAGCAGCTTCCCGTTCTCCGTTCTCCTCCCATTCCCCCGTCCAATCCAGTTTCTATTCCCCATCAAACCAAATCAAATTCACAAGAGCATCACAAATTAACATAGAAGCATCATAGTTCACAGTCAAAACAAACGCATCACAAATTAACATTCAAAATCAAAACAAACCCCACCGCCTCCACCTTCATCGCTGTCACCGCCAGTAGCTACTGCCGTGGCCGCCCTCCGCGCCGCCGCCGGATCCGGGAGGACGGATGGGAGACGTCGCCGCCTCCACCCTCCTCGTCGTTGCTGCGCACGGACGCACCCCTCTGCCGTCCACCCCGCACCGCCGGCCACCGGCCTCCCCCCTCTGGTCAGATCTGGGAGGGAGGGAGGGAGGGGAGCCGCCGCCGGTCCGCCCTGCGCCGCCGGCCACCGGCCACCGGCTTGCCCTCTCTGGCCAGATCTGGGATGGAGGGTGGGAGGGAAGCCGCTGCCATCCGCCCCGCGTCTGCCCCTTCCGCCGTCTGCGCCGGGGTGAGCCGCCACCGCCCGGTAGCCGCCTCCGGCCGGCAGCCGGGGAGAGGAGGAGAGGTGAGGGGAGGGGAGAGGAGAGGAGAAAGGTGGAGGGGAGGGGGAGGGGGGAACGGGAGATGAGAGGACAAATCGGACTTAGAAAAAATCGCCCCGATGTCGCCTCTATTTATATTCCACGCCAACCAAAAAAACCCATACTGCACAGTATAAGAGACCATCATCCGTGCGTGCAACTAGTACGCAATAATTTTTTTGCCTCGTCATCATAAATGATAACTTATTTTTTGGTGCCATTATCTTTAAGATACATATAGGCAGGCTTACTCCGATACGTGGAGTAAATTACAAAGTGCATATATAGCCTCATTTTTACCAATCCATTTCCAGTCCCTTGGATGCAAAAAGATCGTCGATGTAGTTAATGACAACTTCAGATGCATCCACGTACTTCTTTATCTCAATGAGCACATCGCCCTCTGAAGTTCAAAAGGTGTATGAAGGAGGGAGTGAATTAACTTCAAATAACACTGATAATTACAAATCCACGCCCATAATTTTATAATCGATGACAACAAAATCTACTCACCTTCCTCATTGATCTTGCTCAAGAGCCACGCCCTAGTGGGCAGGGATTGTATAGCCTCTATGACGATATTCTGAATAAGCTTCTCATGGTGTGCGGCAAATACGACCATATAAGCTGTTGTTGCCGCACTTTGGAATTCAACTCCCCTACACTCACATATATGTATATGCTTCAATGGAAATTGTACAGTACACATAAATGTAGAAAACATTTGCTCAGAGTAGATAACTAAATATGGTACCCAATTACCCATATAAAAACGTTTTAGCGTACATATTCTCTAGTATATAGACAACAGAGATTTTACGTACAAAACTAATTTATACTTGATAATTCAAGGCCAGATTTTTTGTTTTTATGTCCAACTAAATAATATGTATACATAATATGCATGCTATATGATGGGTTATTTGTAAAAACAATTTGGGGGCAAATGATGTGTCCGTCCATGGTTCAGTCTTCTTTCTTTGTGCAGTGATTAATCTATTTATATTATATTGCACAATAAACGGTTCAGTTTTCCAAAAAATTGCTCACCTTCCTTTCAACAGCTGCTCGAACAATACTTTTACAACTTCAAGGGCACGCCTTAGCCTGAGAAGGATGGTGGTGCTGCTGTCGGCAGCTTTGACAGAGTTGTTGGCCATGTCCTGCTCGACCAGCTCTTCCAAAGTAGCCGCATCCCTCGACTTACTTTGCATTTGCTCAACCTGAAATAAGTTGCACCGGAACCGATCAAATCAAATGAAACCTTTTGCGTTATTACATACTTTTGGTTTTACCTCAATCGAACTAAAATAAATTTTCTCAGACCATCATCGTACCCGTTTTAGAAACTGATTTCTCAAACCCATTTTAGAAAATGATTTTCTAAACGAGCACGATAGGATTTATAACTTTACTTATATTTTTATTTAAAATTATTTATACTATCAAATAGGCATTATAACTTTCATATAAGTGAAGTCAAAAGAATAACATAATAACTACTAAAATTGAACGAAAAGCTCATAGCTCATAAGGTCCTCATCTTGTAGCTAACCCAGCTTGATTTGGTTCGTTACATTATCTCACCTCACCGAGCCAAGCTACCGTTTTAGCTCGTTTAGCCCAGCTAGGTCGATAGCTTAATGGGCCGGGCTATCAATCCAATTTCTCTATTAGGCCGAACAGGAAGTCTATGCTGTCTACTGGACGTCTAGGCCCAAATAGAGGTCTGTTCTTCCCTTGGCCCAAGAGAACTCCATAGTCTCAAACTACTCCAAACCTTAGTTAACATCGCGATTCGCGAGTCGCTTCACTGGCGCTGCCTCGGCTCTTTCGTCAGCAGATGGCCGATAGTACTTCGTCGCCACCAGCTTGTTCTAAGCTCCCACTGCGGCGGGCGCGGCGCCTTAATGCCCTGTTTCTTTCAGCTTGAGATTATTATAATCTAAATTATTGAGTCAGATTACTATAAGCTAGATTGTTATAATTTGTAGTAGAATAAACGGTTAGTTGTTTCTTTCCTAGATTATTAGAGCCTAGATTATTGGGTTTGCAAGTCTAAAGAGAGAGTGGGGTGGCATGGTGGGTAATTTTTCACCCAATAATCTGGAAAAAGCTCACCTAAATGAGCTTATCAGATTATAATAAGCCGGGCTCCAGATTATAATAAGCTATTTCAATAAGTTGTTTGTTTCTTCCAGCTTACTCCCAATAATTTAGATTATAATAATCCCAAGCTGAAACAAACAGGGCCTTAATTAGGCTCGGCTCATTCGTCCACCTCGTCGCTCGATCGCTGAAGACCCCTGCTCATCAGGGGTGCCTTTGTAGAATTGTACCTGCAGTGGTTCTCAACCTCTTCTGATTTAGTTCGCCGCTGGTGTCTGTGAATGATGAATGATGCAGCTGTCGGCCATCCGTCGTCTCGCGGTCGCGCTCGCCATGGAGGAGGAAGGCTATCTTCACTGGCAAGTGCTAGCTTGCGAACTAAACGAGCTGGCTCAAGCTAGCTAGCAACTGACACCAGACACCAGCTCAATATCTACCTCTAATCCCTGCTTTAGTCAAGAAATGCTTCGCACATACTCAGTTTTTTAAATGTATGACATCGTTGAATTTTTATCAAGATTTGACCATTCGTCTTATTCAAAATTATTGTGCAATTATAAAAATATTTAAATCATGCTTAAATAACATTTGATGATAAATCAAGTCACAATAAAATAAATAATAATTACATTTTAAATAAGACGAAATAGTCAAACGTATTTCAAAAAGTAAACAACGTCATACAATATAAAATGAAGGAATTATGATGGTAAGTAGGCTATGCGTTCAGTGATAGCTCCCAACTAAATTATATATATTGCACGATCGCCTATACATGCCCATAAAAATGAAATATATATTTTTTTCTTTTTTCCCCTAAAAATATCAAAAAATGAAGATGGCCTTGTGTCGGAACCGTCCAACAAATTTCTTAGGAACTCGCTCGTAAATAAATAAATAAATAAATAAATAAATAAATATATATATATATATATATATATATATATATATATATATATATATATATATATATATATATATATATATATATATATATATATATATATATATATATCCATAAGCAGATTTTTTATAGAGCCACTGATAGGCTCTAATAAAAACAAGGCTTTCATGGGTGGTCTGTGACTCTCAACCATTTTTACATGCGTTATAATTTCTTTAGGCTACCTAAAAAAAAAAGCCTAGCGTCCTGAAATTTTTATTTCATAGTCACTACTAAGAAACCATAATAAGGGATGCCCTTATATATACCGGTTTATCTAAAATCGGCATATATAAAGCTTTTTTGGTTTTTCCGACCCCTCATGCAGGTGTAAAATTAGAACTTGATATCTATAACATCTTATAAGTGTCTGTTTATTAAAAAAACGATACCTATAAGGATATATCTGAGCCGAACACAGATTGATAGGTTTTTTAAAGTTTCCTCTAAGTCCCAACCTTATCTCCGTAGTTCTTCTGTCCCTTCCTCCAAGCCTGAATTTCTATCGAATATGTATGGCATGCCTTTTACTCAATGCATAATTTTTAGGGAGTAAATACTGGCCTATATATGTCACTCCAAGCATTTGCAGATTAATGAATTATGTATGCGTATAATTTTTGTTGGGGGGTAAGTGACATACCTTGGGGACGTACTCATCATACCAAAACTCAGCCTCATCACCCATGAGATGAAACAAGAATTGCAATTCGGAGCATGCTTTTGTGAAGTCCTTGGTCGTCATTGGTGGGGACCCGGGCCCTACCTTCTGGGCGAGGGCTTGAAAGGCCCCGGTGAACTTCCTGAGTGGCTTCCCTCCGGTGGCCATTTGTTTCTTCTCTCCTAGATCTTCCTAGCTAAGCTGGTGGGATCGATACCCAAGCTTTGTCCTGAGCTTTTATATATAGGCAAGGCTGCTGGCCCTGCTGCTAGCTAGCTCACAAAATGGTTGATGTCATATTGCCTATAAAAACAATTGGTACAAGGAAATTTCCCGGAACCCACTAGTGTCCTATTCTATTCTAATTAATTATTAATTATTTGTTCCACTGTTTCAGGAATAATTAATTATTTGTCGTGTAGGGGCAGGTCATCACATGTTAACACGTTCCCTTGTGATTTTTTTTTTTAAAAAAAAATCATGGATTTGTGCAAACATAGAATAAGACTATTTTTCGAACTGCAGATGGTCAACGCCGCGAGCAAATAGTTGGTGCTGCCTCGTATCCCGTGCACAGCTTAGAGCAAGTTTTATAGTCAGCTACTAGCTCTAATTCATCTATAGCCAATTTAATAGCTCGTCCATACAATAGTTATATACTACACCATCAATATATGGTCCTACATCTCATACACACACAATGCATTGGAGTTTATATATGCTGCAGCTGGCTACAAATCTGTAGCCCATTTTTCTTATCTCTATTTCCTTCTCTTCTCCACATATGCTTAAAGCTGACTTGTAGCCTTTTATTGTACTCGCTCTTAGCAGCAGTGCCGCGATTATACTGCATGATCGATTGTGTGCGGTGCTAGATTACCATGTTTCACACACTGCATGCGCTAAGGCCATTCCCAGAGGGAGGTGTCATTTTTATATTTTTATGGGTGTCATGCCACATAAGTAATAATTTATTTAATTGATGATTGAAATAACCTCTATAATGTATTGTTTCATTTTTCTATTTCACAGACAAGAGATAATATATATTGGAAAGAGTGTAGATATGGTTCCGTCTAGATAAAACTCATTCACTAGCACAGTTCTTCACATATGTAACATGTCATATGTGACGGACCTAAACAAGCCGTTACAGACCATGTATCTGTAACAGACAATATTCTAGCCGTTAAGAATTAGCGCTCATGTAATGGCTCCTATACAAATGTTAGTCACCTCATCTGTAACGGCTCTTATTATTATAGATGTGCCTCTTATCTGCAGTGCCTCCCCATTAAGAGTTGCTAGCCCCTCATCTATAACGTCTCCATTTCAGGAGCTGTTACATATGTACCTCTTATCTGTAATTCATGGCTCCATATTATAAGTGTTATAGATGATTTTAACTCTAGTAACCAATCGGTCAATCCCGTCTCAAATTAAAAAAAATCTCGATTGGTCTTGCCTTTCTTCTCTCCTTTTCCACTCACCATCCCTCACTTCTCCCTCATTCTGCTCTCTCCTCATAGCGATGCTCTATCCTCCCTCCACATCTCCGGCGCCAGCCGTCTACTCTCTTTTCCATCCACATCCCCGGCGCCTTATGTCTGGCGGCCACGAGCAGTGCCTCCACGTGTGTCTCCCGCCACTGGCTTGTGAGCACGCCACCTCCTATTTTTTTTATTTCAAAGATTATACGTGTTGGTTCAAAAGTTAAAACTGGCACCTATAAATATTATAGGTGCCAATCAGTAACTACATGATTGGATAATAGTGCCGCCAAATTGGTTCTGGCTAGAAAACCGACACCTATTCTCAGTTCCCAACCGGTACCATCAGGTATCTCTGTCTAGTGTCACAATCAGAACGACCATGGCTAGATGATAGAATTTAATACAAAGACCGATGCTTTCATCATGCATGATTATTTTTAAGATAGTGGAAGCTTGATTTAACTTTGTCAATTACATCTAGGTGATATAACTGTACCAAGAATACTCCCGACCTCTGCATAGCAAATATGTACACATCCAAAACACCTATGCACATACTAGTTTGAAATGAAGGAAAAAATAAATTTAGACACAAATAAGAGCTATCAATTTGTAGATTAGATCAACGCCCATACTTCTGGTTAAAAGTAAACTCACTCGTCACCTGCTTCGAATGTCGACATGCTGCTGCAACAAAGTCCCGTAATCATGCATGAATCGTATTTTCATTGAATATTGGTAGTGAAGTAGAAACACGACGTGTTGTCTTCTGTATTTGCGACGAATTGTAACTAGGAAAAAGGAAGGATAGTGGTACAACAAGGTTCCGAACAAATTCACTGGTTATTAGGATGATACAAACAATTGTAACTATCAAACCATGAATGTAATGCAGCATGATTGTTCGAATTGACAGCAATCAGGAACAGAGAACCCAGCCTCAGGAAACTTCAAAATGCTTTCTTCCTGCACAAACTAATTTCAAGCTAGTATATATTCCTTCAGTAATGGGTCGTACGAACCGAATGCAAATTAAATCAAGTGGACGTACGTGTAGAAACCATTAAAAACGAACGCCCTGCGAAAAGAGTGGTCGGTCATCCTACTCTGCTTTTGCATTAAAAACGAACCTTTCCTGCATAGCATGCCTGATGGCCATTGCAATTTCTTTTATTTTTGGGTAAATTTTACAAAACTACATATACTTTGTCCAAATTATCCCAAGATTACAGATTTAAGGTTATTTTTCACAAAACTATATATACTATAAATTTTGTAGAGAACTACGTATTTAAGGTGGAGTATCACAAAACTACAGTTTTAGTAACAATTCTATCATAGAACTACAGGTTTAGTGTCAATTTAATCACAAAATTTAGATGTTTATAAATCAAATATATAATACTGGTGCTAAGGATTTAAACTCCAAAACCTATAGTTTCCTGAAAACTTTATTACTACATTAATTTGTAGTTCTGTGATACTCCACCTTAAATCTGTAATTTTATGATAAATTTATTGTTAAATCTTTATTTTGTAATATATCAACTTAAATATGTAGTTTATTGTTAAATCTTTATTTTATGTAGTTTCGTGATAATTTGACCACCAGAGTATCTCTGTAGTTTTGTGAAATTTACTCTTGATTTTTAGTAGAGTAGAAACGTTACGCTTAAGTTATTTTGGAATGAATTGTACTACTCCACCGGGAAGGATATAGGGGTAAAAACAAGGTGTAAAAAAATCAGCAATCTTTGTGATTACTATCATATACAAAGCGGTTGTATCTATAGGTTCAGACAGAGGCTCACCCTAATTAACTAGTATGTCAGGTGTCACGCCCCGAACTAGCCCCAGGCGGAACTAGCTCGTGACGCTCCAAATTAACCTGTTAATCGATACCAGTCCCAGGAAACAGTGCTGGTATCACAGGAAGACAGCATATCACAGCAACAGAGGTCTCTTTATTATAGAGTAGGATTACAGTCATGTTGGGCTGCGGACAGACCCCGAGCTCACAACTGCATTACAAAAGAGGAAAGCGGAAGCCAAGACTTGGACCAAACATCACAGGCGCGACTTGGGAACTAGGCCGAAACCCTAAAACTCTTCGAAACCAGCTTGCTCCTGGAAGAACTCCTCGTCAGCGGGATCCACATCACCTTCTTCAGCAACTGGGGGGGGGGATTATTTATATAGAGCAAGGGTGAGTACAGGAGTACTCAGCAAGCCATGGGAATTTGAGTGTTTAATGCAGGCTTCAAAGGAAAGGCTGGTGTTTTCGCAATTGATTTTATTTAATCTTCCTTTTGGAATCAACTAGGTGAGTGCTTCTCAAACGACACGGATGAGACAGTGCGTCTCGTCCGGCCGGAGTATGTGCAATGTATCAGTCTTTAGATCAAGGTTGGCATCCGGCCAACAGCTTTTCAAACGGCCAACAGGCCAACACTTTCTTTAAACGGCCAACAGGCCAACAGCTTTTGAAACGGCCAACAGGCCAACAGCTTTATAAACGGCCAGCAAGCCAACATTTTTATAAACGGCCATCCGGGCCCGGCTGATCTCATCAGCCACAGGTTTCCAACATCGAAACCAAACCACATCAGCTTTTCACAAAGCAGTTGTCAAACAAAACTACGCTAGGAATCACCTCACATCCGCCCATGACCGTGGGCACGGCTGTTCGAACAGTTGGTTAAACCTCTGCAGAGGGGGTACACTTTACCCACACGACATTACTAACCCGAATCAACCAGCCCGTGTATAACGGCCACGTCTGGTTGACCTAAAGGCTTTCATGACAAGGCATTTCGAAAGCCGACACAGGTTCGCCATATGCCGATGAGGGGGGTCCCAGACCGACAATAGGTTAGGTCCCAGACCATGCTGTGCCAGGAAGCTCGGGGGTCTTCCCCGCCACCACCCCGAAGAATCCACATGCCTCTCGACATCAAGGCTCCCCCGATTAGCAATTTACTCAGCCAGGGGCGTCCCATTCCACCCATGTGGTTGCACAAGTCTTATGTTTGGATGAAATTCCAAGGAATCGGTCCTTAATTGCAAGAGCAGGGAACCGTACTCCCAGTACGTTCCCCGGTCCGCGATTTTCGAAACTCATTTAGTTCACAAACACCGACCCAGGTGTCGGGTTTTCCAAATCTTTCGTAAAACCTCAAGTTTTACCCATCATTGAATATTTTAAGTTTTGGGGGAAAGTGTTCCGAAGTGCGTACCCGAGGGTCCGCACATCGAAGCACAACAGTCGACAAGGGAGATTCAGGTATTCAACAAGTCATGGAGGGTAATTGCAGCAATGTGGGATTGGGGCCGACGGGATAACCCGTAAAACACAGCCAATTACTTGTGTGGGTCCTAACCATGCAATACTTGCGGAATAGAAATACTTAGATTTAAATTATATGTGCAAGATGATCAAAGGTGACTTGCCTTGCTCGAGATCTTGAGCTTGATCTTCGAAATCCTCGCACTGCGGGTCTTCGGGCTCCGGAACTACACGCGAAACGGGACAACTCAACAAACAGCGAAAATAAAGCCCTATTATTGACCTCTAAGCGTGCCATTAAATAGATCTCGAGATTTGGAGAATTTTGGAAGTTGAACGGAGTCAATCGGATGCACGGTTGAGAAGATATGGAATTTCTAAGATTATTGGATTTTTGGACTAAAGGAAAAGGGAAAAAGGATTTAATTAAATCCTTTTTAAAAGAAAAGGAATTTAAATGGGAGGAGGGACGGAAAATAGACTTTTCGGGCGGCTAGGGTGCGGCCCAAAAAGAAAGTCGGCTCGGCCGGGCTAAATGGGCCGGCCGGCCCAAGACGGCGGCCCATTCACGCGCGGGCGCGGGCGGAGGAGAGAGAGGACCGGTGGGCCGGGTGCACCACGCGGGGTCCCGGGTGGGACCCGCTTGTCGGTGACGCGGTCCACCATGGACTCGGCGCACGCGGGCGCGGCTAGGGTTAGGGTTTGGGCTTGGTGCACGCGCGCGGCGCGCGGGGGACGCGGGTGCGGCGGGCCCACGCGCAGCCTCTCGGCTCGCGGTGGACCGCGCGCACGGGAAGCGGCGGACGGGGTCGGCTCGACCCCGGTCTCGTCCGACGTGGCGCCGACGTGGCGCTGACGTGGGCGAACGGGAGGAGGAAGACGATGACGCCGAGATGGACGGCGGTCGGCGGCGACGAGCGACGGGACGTTTTGCGGCGACGCGGGCGACGGAATTTACACCGGGAGATTGACCGCGACGAGAGGAAGCGAGCCAACGGCTCGGATGCGCCGGAGGGGATGCGACGGCGACGAATCGCGGCGACGACCGACGGCGGCGAGAGGAGAGGGGAACGGCGACGGCGGCACGAGAGACAAATTCCCGGCCGTGGGAGCATCTAGGCGACCGCGGGAGGCTATACCTAGCGTCGGATCGGGCGGAGGTGCACCGAGGAAGGCTGGCGACGAGCGCCGCTTCCCGAGCTCGGGCGGCGACGGCGGCGGCACACGGCGAGCGAAGGCGAGGCTCGGGGCTTCGCCGGCGGGCTACGGGAGGCCTACTCGTGCTCCTACCGGAATCTAGGGGAAGGAGGTTGATCGAGGAGGGAGAACGGAGGGAAACAATACCGTGACGGGGAGGGCGGCGCCGAGACGAAGGCTGGTGGCGCGGGAGGATCCTCCCGGCTTCGGGCCGGGGAAGAGGAAGGGGAGGAGGCGGCCGGAGTCCCTTCCGCGTCCACGGACGCGGCGGCTTCTTCGGCGCACGCGACGGCGACGGAGACGGAGGAGTGGCGGCAATGGCGCGGGTGAAAATGGGGAAAAACGGAGGGGGAGGAGAGGGGTTAAGAAGGGGCGGCAATGTCGGTTCTCCGAACCGACATTGGGCGGTCAAAAGGTGCTCGGCGGTCGGCGGTCGCGGCGAGGACGGCTGACGCCGGAAGGGGTGACGCCGGCGGGGAAAAAGGAGAAGGGAAAAGAAAAAGGGAGAAGGGAAAGGGGGGGCTGCCCCTTTCCTCTTCGGGAAAAGGAGGGAGAAGGAGGGAGCGACGCGCGGAGGGGGAGGCGGTGCGCGGGCTCCGAGCCTTGGACGCGAGCGCGAGTGGCGGGGTCGGGCGAGGAAGAGAGGGAGAGGAAGAGAAAGGCTCGGGGGGGAAAGGAGCCGGCAGAGAGAGAGAGAGAGAGAGAGAGAGAGAGAGAGAGAGAGAGGGAGAGACTGGGCCCACGGGCAGAGAGAGAAAGGAGGAGGGGGCCCACGAGCAGAGGGAGGCAAAATAGACTTTTGCGGGGAATTCGAATTTGGAGGAATTGGATTGGAATTTGGATTTCGACGGAGGATCGGAGACTCGAGATCGGGAATTGGCACGGCGACTGACAAACAATCAAAGAACGGATTTTCGCATATAGGATTTTTAAGATTTAATTTTCCCGCTAGCGCCACGACGGAACGGGCGCTACAGACCAACCCCCCTAACAAGAATCTCGACCCCGAGATTCAGCACCTAAGGGAGCAGCTCCGGAAACTCGGCGCGGAGATGATCTTCTCGTTCCCAGGTTGCCTCATCTTCGGAATGGTTGCTCCACTGGACCTTGTAGAACTTGATGGTCTTTCTTCGAGTCTGACGTTCTGCCTCTTCAAGAACTCTGATCGGTCTTTCCTTGTAGGTCAGATTCTTTTCCAGCTCGATATTGCCCAGGGGAACTTGTTCTTCCGGAATGCGCAGACATTTCTTTAACTGAGACACGTGAAACACGTTGTGCACATCTGCGAGACCTTCAGGTAACTCAAGCTGATAAGCCACCTCGCCACGTCTGGCGGTTATGAGGTAGGGGCCGATGTAGCGGGGTGCTAACTTGCCGGACATCCCAAACCTCTTCATACCACGGAGGGGTGATACCCGTAGGTACACATGATCCCCTACTTCGAACTCAAGGTCACGCCTTCGATTGTCAGCGTAATTCTTTTGACGGTTCTGAGCTGTCTTTAATCGTTCTCGGATCAGCTTAACTTGTTCTTCTGCTGCCTTTAGTATATCAGGTCCGAATACCAGTGCTTCGCCAACCTCATTCCAGCACAAGGGAGTGCGGCATTTTCTTCCGAACATTGCCTCATTTGGCGACATCTGAATGCTGGCCTGATAACTGTTGTTGTACGAGAACTCAGCATACGGCAAACAACGGTCCCAAGTACCTTCAAAATCCAGAGCACACGCACGAAGCATGTCTTCTAGGATTTGATTCACTCTTTCAGTCTGACCATCGGTTTGCGGATGGTAAGCTGTACTAAAATTTAGATCGGTTCCGAGAGCTTCATGCAACTGCTTCCAGAACCTTGATGTGAACTGAGTGCTTCGATCTGACACAATTTTCTTGGGACAGCCAAATCTACATACGACATGCGTCATGTAGAGTTCTGCCAGTTTCTTTCCATCAAAGGTGGTTTTCACTGGCACGAAATGAGCTGACTTCGTGAGTCGATCCACGATTACCCAGATGGAGTCATATCCGCTAGGGGTTCTTGGCAAACCGGTGATGAAATCCATTCCGATTTCTTCCCATTTCCACTCAGGAATCGGTAACGGTTGCAGTAGTCCGGCTGGCCTTTGATGCTCTGCCTTGACTCTTTGGCAAATGTCACAAAGGGCTACATATTCTGCGACATCTCGCTTCATTCCTGCCCACCAGAAGTACGCCTTGATATCCTGATACATTTTCGTACTTCCTGGATGAATGGAGTAGGCGGATTCATGAGCTTCTTTTAAAATGAGGTCTCTCAACTCCTTCCTGGCCGGTACACAGATGCGCGATCCGCACCAAACCGTGCCTTGATCGTCTATGGAGAAACTGGTGTCCTTCTTCTCCTGTATTCTTTTTATCAATTCTTTTATCCCTTCATCATCCTTCTGAGCTTCTCGGATTTGTGATTCTAGGGTAGGCTGCACTGTCAAGCTGGCGGGGACACCTGACTGTACCATGGTCAGCCTTAACTTCTCCAATTCTTTGCACAGGCGATCTTGGTCAGGCCATATTTGAGCTGCATTGCAATAGGTCTTGCGACTTAACGCATCAGCGACCACATTAGCTTTACCGGGATGGTAATGAATTCCTAGATCGTAATCCTTGATTAGTTCCAGCCATCTTCTTTGTCTCATATTTAACTCGGTCTGAGTGAAGATGTACTTAAGGCTTTTGTGATCGGTGTATACTTCACATCTGTTCCCGATTAGATAGTGCCTCCAGATCTTGAGAGCATGAATTACGGCTGCTAACTCGAGATCATGGGTGGGATAGTTGACTTCATGAGGCCTAAGCTGCCTGGATGCATAGGCCACAACCTTTCGTTCCTGCATTAGGACACATCCTAAGCCTTGTCTTGAGGCATCACAGAAGATTTCGAAATCCCTTCGGATGTCTGGCAGGGTGAGGACTGGGGCGGTGGTCAACCTTTTCTTCATTTCTTGAAAACTGTTTTCACATGCTGCTGACCATTCAAACTTCTTTTCCTTCTTCAATAGTTCGGTCATAGGTCTTGCTAACTTGGAAAATCCTTCGATGAATCTTCGATAATAACCGGCTAGGCCAAGGAAACTGCGGATTTCTGACACATTCTTAGGCGGATTCCAAGCAAGTACGGCTTCAACCTTGCTAGGGTCCACTTCAACACCGTTAGAGGAGATCACATGACCAAGAAATGCTACTCGGTCCAACCAGAATTCGCATTTCGAGAACTTGGCGAATAGTCGATGATCCCTGAGCTTTTCCATTATCAATCTTAGGTGTTTAGCATGTTCTTCCTCACTCTTGGAGTATATCAAGATGTCATCGATAAATACCACAACAAACTGGTCCAGGTATTCCATGAAGATCTTGTTCATCAGGTTCATGAAAAATGCCGGAGCATTGGTGAGTCCGAAGGACATCACTGTGAACTCATACAGACCATAACGCGTTGAGAAAGCGGTCTTCGGAATGTCTTCAGGTCTGATTTTCAACTGGTGGTAACCTGATCTTAAGTCGATCTTAGAGAAAACTTTTGCTCCTTTGAGTTGATCGAATAGATCGTCAATCCGTGGCAACGGGTACTTGTTCTTTATAGTTACTTCATTTAGGGCTCTATAGTCAATTACCATTCTCTCAGAGCCATCCTTTTTCTTAACCAGAAGTACTGGGGCTCCCCAAGGGGATGAACTAGGTCGCACATAACCTTTACTTTCCAGTTCTTCGATTTGCCTTTTGACTTCTGCTAGTTCATTAGCTGCCATTCGGTAGGGTCTTTTTGCAATTGGTGCGGTGCCTGGTGCTAGTTCTATGGCAAACTCAATTTCTCGGTCTGGTGGCATACTCGTTAATTCTTCTGGAAATACGTCGGGATATTCACTGACTATGGGCACTGATTCCAAGGGAATGGCTTGCGAACTGGCTAGAATAGACCGACTTGCGGTAGGGGTGTTAGGGGTAAAGCGAACTTGCTTTCCTTCAGGTCCTTGCAAGGTGATGGACTTCTCAGCACAATCTATCTGTCCTTTGTGCTAAGCCAACCAATCCATCCCTAGGATGATGTCCAAGCTTTGCGAGTCTAGGACTATCGGTTTGGCTAGGAAGTCAACTTCCTCAATTCTAAGGTTAACTTCCGGGCATATTTTAGTTGCCCTTATATCCCTTCCAGGGGAATGTACTATCATTGGTATTCTCAAATTTTGGGTTTTCCAACCATTTCTTTTCACAAAAGCTTGCGATATGAAGGAGTGGGAAGCTCCTGAATCAAACAGAACTATTGCGGGTACGGAGTTGACAGGGAACATACCCATTACGACGTCTGGAGCATCCTGGGCGGTCTCAGCTTGAATATGGTTCACTCGGCCTCGACCAAAGTGGTTGGAAGCACGAGAACCTTGTCCACTCGCCTGAGGGCTAGGATGAGTTTGAGCTACCGCTGGAGTAGGAGTTCTGGCTGTGCTGCCATTAGCATGTCCTGAGTTGGTGCTGGGAGGATTCTGAGGGCACTGCCTGGCGAAGTGACCCATCTGTTTGCACCGGAAGCACTGGACTGCTGACGGTCCTGACGGTGATTTGAAGGAGGTAGCACTGTTCGGCGCAGTATTGCCACTTGGGGCATGCTGCTGCGGCTGAGGTGCTGGACGGTTCACCTGCTGTCGAGGGGCATAGCCTGGCTGGCGGTTAACTTGAGTGATCGACTGGTGATATTGCATGGGTTGTCCAAAGCGAGGGCGAGGTGCGCCTCGGGAAGAATTGCCCTGATGGTTAGACTTGCGTTTCTTATATTCTTCGGCGGCCTCTTTTCTGCCTTGTTGATCATATGCTGAAAGGTGGGGAAATCATGGGCAAGCAACTGGAGTCTCATTCCAACTGCGACACCTTTCAGGAACTTCCTGATCTTCTTCTTGTCTGTATCCACTTCCTCAGGAGCATACCGAGCCAACTTGTTGAACTGACTCAGGTATTCATTGATGCTGCTATTGCCTTGCTTAAGCTTGCTAAATTCCTCTTTCTTCATGTCAACGGCGCTTTCGGGCACATGAGCTGCACGGAAGGCCGTAGCAAACTCATCCCAAGCGATATTGGTGGGGTCTGGGTGTGCATTGCAATAATTCTCCCACCAATCTGCAGCAGGTCCTCTTAGCTGGTGAGAGGCGTAGAGCGTCTTCTCAACAGAAGTGCACTGCACTAAGTTGAGTTTTCGTTCAACATCTTTCAACCAATCGTCAGCCTCAACGGGCTCGACGGTCTGAGTGAATTCTGGCGGACGAGACCTCAGAAAGTCTGTTAGCTTGGGCCTATTGTTACCCATGTGAGGATGGCCATTTCCATGCGCATTATGCTGAAATCCGGCTATGGCGGTGGCTAATCCTTGCAAGATCTGCGTCTGAACTGCCATCAAGTGTTGCATGTTATTTTCAACATGTGGTGGGGAAGGGATGCGTTCTTCTCCAGAATTGTGACTGGCGGTGTGGTGAGAGCGGTGAGACTGTTCCACTTCTGTAGCACGGGAGACTGAGCGATGCGAGCGGTTGCTGCGTTGGGGTTGCTCGACTTCTGCATTGCGGGAAGCTGTATGGTGTGAACGGCTGCTGTGGTGAGACTGCTCATTATCTGACTCATGATTCGCTTCTATCTCTGCTCTTCTTTCCTCAAAACCGAGGCGGGCTGGCGCACGGGTAGCACGGCGGGGGCGACTAGCCATCTAAACTCCCAGAAAAGGGCGGGATAAGAATCAGATAAGCACTTAGAGAAGGCAAGAAACAAAGTAAATAACAACTAGATAGCACACACTAGGCATAAACTGGTTTTCTCAAATCATAAAGACACCTGATACAACGGGTGTGGACAAGTCACAGAGCTACGCCGAGCTTGACTGTACGCACACCTCCTAGGAGAACCAGACTACCAGACAACACCCACATCAAACACACGCACGCACTACCTCGCCACGACTCCAAGAGAGTTGGCGGCGGAACAAAAGGGCCTATCTCACGGACGGCTGCTGAAGACCGACTCCTCTACTCCTCGTCTGCCTGGCTGCCTCCTGTAGTCGCCTCCTCTGTCGAAGAGACGTCGATCGGCTGAAGCGAAGAGACCGGCGGTACCTGTCGAGGGCCGGCAGCAGCACGGGCTGCTGGCGGTGGGGGAGCTGGGTGGTCAAAGCGGAACACAGTGGAAGAACCGACAACACGCTTCCGCGCAGTGCGGATAAAGCGTGGGCCACGGCGGGAGGAAGCAACGGGAGTGTGACCTGGAGTGTAGGAGGGGCTGACTGGGTGTGGGTAGGGGGAGTACACTGGTGAGTACGGCGCACGCGAGCTGGGGGAACGCGGGCCACTGGGAGTGCGGGCAGAGCCGCGAGAGCTGTGGGAAGACAGGTGGCTGGCGTGGCAGAGGCGGCCTGAGTCCCAAGAGACAGTGTCAACTGAGGTGACACCCTCCTCGGCTAGACGGGCCTCCAGAGCTGCGTAGCGGCGGGCAAGGGAGCGGTAAGCCTCAAGGAGCAGGTCGTGCTGAGTGGCGTGAGCCTCTGAAAGCTCGACCATGCGAGTCAGCACTGGCTGAGACTCGCTGTACGGACAGGGGTACCTGGCGTCCGTACGGCCGGAAGGAAGGCGTGGAAGCTGCCGGAAGGCGGAACCTCCGAGGCGGTGACCGTAGTCGTGGGCCAGACGACGGAGCGCAGTCCAGGAGAGGTCCTGGTACGCGATCTGGAGAGTGGGCCTGGCCACAGTGAAGTGGTGGGGGCGAAGGCCGGCTCCGTGTATACCTCCACGAGGGTAAAGGTACACAGAGAGCTCACAGCGAGGGGGAGTGCGGTCCACAGAGTACCCCGTGTACTCGGGACACGAGAAGCCAAGGAAACGGGCGAGGTCACGAAGCTGGGCGACGTGGTGACCCTCACCAAAACCGTGGGAACTGAAGCTGGCGTTCACTGCCATCTACAATTTTGAAAGAGGGAGAAAAGATCAGTAACCATTTTAGAAACAAACTACTGAAAATAAAGAGAAAGCAGGAAACCTTATCTTTTCGCAAATAATTTTGAACTTAGTATCCTTAGGGTCGTCCTAAGCGTCGGGTTTTCGTCCTAGGGCCAAGCCTGTGCTCTGATACCATCTCTTGTCACGCCCCGAACTAGCCCCAGGCGGAACTAGCTCGTGACGCTCCAAATTAACCTGTTAATCGATACCAGTCCCAGGAAACAGTGCTGGTATCACAGGAAGACAGCATATCACAGCAACAGAGGTCTCTTTATTATAGAGTAGGATTACAGTCATGTTGGGCTGCGGACAGACCCCGAGCTCACAACTGCATTACAAAAGAGGAAAGCGGAAGCCAAGACTTGGACCAAACATCACAGGCGCGACTTGGGAACTAGGCCGAAACCCTAAAACTCTTCGAAACCAGCTTGCTCCTGGAAGAACTCCTCGTCAGCGGGATCCACATCACCTTCTTCAGCAACTGGGGGGGGATTATTTATATAGAGCAAGGGTGAGTACAGGAGTACTCAGCAAGCCATGGGAATTTGAGTGTTTAATGCAGGCTTCAAAGGAAAGGCTGGTGTTTTCGCAATTGATTTTATTTAATCTTCCTTTTGGAATCAACTAGGTGAGTGCTTCTCAAACGACACGGATGAGACAGTGCGTCTCGTCCGGCCGGAGTATGTGCAATGTATCAGTCTTTAGATCAAGGTTGGCATCCGGCCAACAGCTTTTCAAACGGCCAACAGGCCAACACTTTCTTTAAACGGCCAACAGGCCAACAGCTTTTGAAACGGCCAACAGGCCAACAGCTTTATAAACGGCCAGCAAGCCAACATTTTTATAAACGGCCATCCGGGCCCGGCTGATCTCATCAGCCACAGGTTTCCAACATCGAAACCAAACCACATCAGCTTTTCACAAAGCAGTTGTCAAACAAAACTACGCTAGGAATCACCTCACATCCGCCCATGACCGTGGGCACGGCTGTTCGAACAGTTGGTTAAACCTCTGCAGAGGGGGTACACTTTACCCACACGACATTACTAACCCGAATCAACCAGCCCGTGTATAACGGCCACGTCTGGTTGACCTAAAGGCTTTCATGACAAGGCATTTCGAAAGCCGACACAGGTTCGCCATATGCCGACGAGGGGGGTCCCAGACCGACAACAGGTTAGGTCCCAGACCATGCTGTGCCAGGAAGCTCGGGGGTCTTCCCCGCCACCACCCCGAAGAATCCACATGCCTCTCGACATCAAGGCTCCCCCGATTAGCAATTTACTCAGCCAGGGGCGTCCCATTCCACCCATGTGGTTGCACAAGTCTTATGTTTGGATGAAATTCCAAGGAATCGGTCCTTAATTGCAAGAGCAGGGAACCGTACTCCCAGTACGTTCCCCGGTCCGCGATTTTCGAAACTCATTTAGTTCACAAACACCGACCCAGGTGTCGGGTTTTCCAAATCTTTCGTAAAACCTCAAGTTTTACCCATCATTGAATATTTTAAGTTTTGGGGGAAAGTGTTCCGAAGTGCGTACCCGAGGGTCCGCACATCGAAGCACAACAGTCGACAAGGGAGATTCAGGTATTCAACAAGTCATGGAGGGTAATTGCAGCAATGTGGGATTGGGGCCGACGGGATAACCCGTAAAACACAGCCAATTACTTGTGTGGGTCCTAACCATGCAATACTTGCGGAATAGAAATACTTAGATTTAAATTATAGGTGCAAGATGATCAAAGGTGACTTGCCTTGCTCGAGATCTTGAGCTTGATCTTCGAAATCCTCGCACTGCGGGTCTTCGGGCTCCGGAACTACACGCGAAACGGGACAACTCAACAAACAGCGAAAATAAAGCCCTATTATTGACCTCTAAGCGTGCCATTAAATAGATCTCGAGATTTGGAGAATTTTGGAAGTTGAACGGAGTCAATCGGATGCACGGTTGAGAAGATATGGAATTTCTAAGATTATTGGATTTTTGGACTAAAGGAAAAGGGAAAAAGGATTTAATTAAATCCTTTTTAAAAGAAAAGGAATTTAAATGGGAGGAGGGACGGAAAATAGACTTTTCGGGCGGCTAGGGTGCGGCCCAAAAAGAAAGTCGGCTCGGCCGGGCTAAATGGGCCGGCCGGCCCAAGACGGCGGCCCATTCACGCGCGGGCGCGGGCGGAGGAGAGAGAGGACCGGTGGGCCGGGTGCACCACGCGGGGTCCCGGGTGGGACCCGCTTGTCGGTGACGCGGTCCACCGTGGACTCGGCGCACGCGGGCGCGGCTAGGGTTAGGGTTTGGGCTTGGTGCACGCGCGCGGCGCGCGGGGGACGCGGGTGCGGCGGGCCCACGCGCAGCCTCTCGGCTCGCGGTGGACCGCGCGCACGGGAAGCGGCGGACGGGGTCGGCTCGACCCCGGTCTCGTCCGACGTGGCGCCGACGTGGCGCTGACGTGGGCGAGCGGGAGGAGGAAGACGATGACGCCGAGATGGACGGCGGTCGGCGGCGACGAGCGACGGGACGTTTTGCGGCGACGCGGGCGACGGAATTTACACCGGGAGATTGACCGCGACGAGAGGAAGCGAGCCAACGGCTCGGATGCGCCGGAGGGGATGCGACGGCGACGAATCGCGGCGACGACCGACGGCGGCGAGAGGAGAGCGGAACGGCGACGGCGGCACGAGAGACAAATTCCCGGCCGTGGGAGCATCTAGGCGACCGCGGGAGGCTATACCTAGCGTCGGATCGGGCGGAGGTGCACCGAGGAAGGCTGGCGACGAGCGCCGCTTCCCGAGCTCGGGCGGCGACGGCGGCGGCACACGGCGAGCGAAGGCGAGGCTCGGGGCTTCGCCGGCGGGCTACGGGAGGCCTACTCGTGCTCCTACCGGAATCTAGGGGAAGGAGGTTGATCGAGGAGGGAGAACGGAGGGAAACAATACCGTGACGGGGAGGGCGGCGCCGAGACGAAGGCTGGTGGCGCGGGAGGATCCTCCCGGCTTCGGGCCGGGGAAGAGGAAGGGGAGGAGGCGGCCGGAGTCCCTTCCGCGTCCACGGACGCGGCGGCTTCTTCGGCGCACGCGACGGCGACGGAGACGGAGGAGTGGCGGCAATGGCGCGGGTGAAAATGGGGAAAAACGGAGGGGGAGGAGAGGGGTTAAGAAGGGGCGGCAATGTCGGTTCTCCGAACCGACATTGGGCGGTCAAAAGGTGCTCGGCGGTCGGCGGTCGCGGCGAGGACGGCTGACGCCGGAAGGGGTGACGCCGGCGGGGAAAAAGGAGAAGGGAAAAGAAAAAGGGATAAGGGAAAGGGGGGGCTGCCCCTTTCCTCTTCGGGAAAAGGAGGGAGAAGGAGGGAGCGACGCGCGGAGGGGGAGGCGGTGCGCGGGCTCCGAGCCTTGGACGCGAGCGCGAGTGGCGGGGTCGGGCGAGGAAGAGAGGGAGAGGAAGAGAAAGGCTCGGGGGGGAAAGGAGCCGGCAGAGAGAGAGAGAGAGAGAGAGAGAGAGAGAGAGAGAGAGGGAGAGATTGGGCCCACGGGCAGAGAGAGAAAGGAGGAGGGGGCCCACGAGCAGAGGGAGGCAAAATAGACTTTTGCGGGGAATTCGAATTTGGAGGAATTGGATTGGAATTTGGATTTCGACGGAGGATCGGAGACTCGAGATCGGGAATTGGCACGGCGACTGACAAACAATCAAAGAACGGATTTTCGCATATAGGATTTTTAAGATTTAATTTTCCCGCTAGCGCCACGACGGAACGGGCGCTACATCAGGTCTATCATGCCATGAATCTAATATACTCCCTCCATCCCACAAAATCTCGATTCCTGGAGGGAGGGCTTTGTCAAAAAAAAAAAGATTCCAGCACAGAAAACCGCGTAACCTCAACTCTATCGTATCATGTGTGGGGATAGGTCGATGGCGAGTTGGCGACTCCTCCAGCACCTTATCTCCTCCTAGCCGCATAACGCGTCTCTCTTTTCCTCTCGCTGAGGGTATTTCAATCTTTTGCCACTTGTCTTAAAATTGTCTTGGGATTCTAGGGTTGGAGATATCGTGGGACGGGGGAGTATGCAGCAATGCAGCATGAATTTTTGTGGGATGTCGGCTTGAGCGGAGGAGAGAGGAGGGAATGCAGCTTTTGAATAGGAATTGACAGGAATCAGGAACACAGACCCAGCCTAAGGTTAAAGCTAAACCACCCAATAAAGTTGATGATGCTACACGAATGTACGTAATGTTTCTAGTAATGGATGGTACAAACCGAATGCGAATTAAACCTTAAAAAGAAACACTCCCTGCCAAAGGAAATTAAAGGAGTGGTTGCTATTGCTAGTAGTGCTCACATGGCCACCTTTTTCCAGTGCTGAATGCATGAATTATGATTGCCCTTTTTTTTATGGGTAGCGGAGGAGAGACGCTATGCATTGTCTCTTTGTTTGTCCCTTTTGGCATATATAAATATATTACTCTACTATGTCCTGTTTGGAGAATTAGCCAAGAGTTATTTTAAGAGATTTTTTAGCACAAAGAAATAGTACTTTAATAAAATAGTCTTAAGTCGTTTGAATCCAAGGGTTATTTTAAGAGCTATGTGGCCTTTAATGCACTTTCCCATGGAGAGAGAGGGAGAGAAGATACTTTTTCAGTCTGCCCCACCCGAAATAGCCCCAACTAGCACCCCTTGAGGGAAATAGTTTTTTTGTGTGATTTTTTACGCAAAACGATGTGGTATTAATATATGATTGATTAAGTTGTAATTATCACAAACTTGAAAAATATATTGATAAGATATTTTAGAGCAACTTTCATATAGAAAGTTTTTGCACGAAACGCACGGTTTAACAGTTTGAAAAGCGTGCCACGAAAATCTTAATCTTCATCCAACTCTTGTGGAAGAAAAGAACAGACCAGAATGGTTCCAAAGACACTGATTTCTACTACTACTAGCCACGGATCAGAGTGATGTTCTACTGCTATTGGTTATGTCTCATGAGTCATAACTGTGACACACAACCAATTAATTAAGTTTGGTCAGGAAATTTTTCGAGAAGCTTAAGGAAAAGGTCAGCAGCACACCATCGAACTCTTTTACTCCTCCAGCACCTTATCTCCTCCCAGCCGCATAACGCGTCTCTCTCTTCCTCTCGCTGAGGGTATTTTAGTCTTTTGCCACTTGTCTTAAAATTGTCTTGGGATTCTAGGGTTGGAGATATCGTGGAACGGGGGAGTATGCAGCAATGCAGCATGAATTTTTGTGGGATGTCGGCTTGAGCGGAGGAGAGAGAGGAGGGAATGCAGCTTTTGAATGGGAATTGACAGGAATCAGGAACACAGACCCAGCCTAAGGTTAAAGCTAAACCACCCAATAAAGTTGATGATGCTACACGAATGTACGTAATGTTTCTCTAGTAATGGATGGTACAAACCGAATGCGAATTAAACCTTAAAAAGAAACACTCCCTGCCAAAGGAAATTAAAGGAGTGGTTGCTATTGCTAGTAGTGCTCACATGGCCACCTTTTTCCAGTGCTGAATGCATGAATTATGATTGCCCTTTTTTTTATGGGTAGCGGAGGAGAGACGCTATGCATTATTTTTTTGTTTGTACCTTTTGGCATATATAAATATATTACTCTACTATGTCCTGTTTGGAGAATTAGCCAAGAGTTATTTTAAGAGATTTTTTAGCACAAAGAAATAGTACTTTAATAAAATAGTCTTAAGTCGTTTGAATCCAAGGGTTATTATAAGAGCTATGTGGCCTTTAATGCACTTTCCTATGGAGAGAGAGAGGGAGAGAAGATACTTTTTCAGTCCGCCCCACTCGAAATAGCCCCAACTAGCACCCCTTGAGGGAAATAGTTTTTTTGTGTGATTTTTTACGCAAAACGATGTGGTATTAATATATGATTGATTAAGTTGTAATTATCACAAAATTAAAAAATATATTGATATGATATTTTAGAGCAACTTTCATATAGAAAGTTTTTGCACGAAACGCACGGTTTAACAGTTTGAAAAGCGTGCCACGAAAATCTTAATCTTCATCCAACTCTTGTGGAAGAAAAGAACGGACCAGAATGGTTCCAAAGACACTAATTTCTACTATTACTAGCCACGGATTAGAGTGGTGTTCTACTACTATTGGTTATGTCTCATGAGTCATGACTGTGACACACAACCAACTAATTAAGTTTGGTCAGGAAATTTTTCGAGAAGCTTAAGGAAAAGGTCAGCAGCACACCATCGAACTCTTTTACTCCCACACAGAACATTTCAGACCGAGCATGGCATGAATCCAACGCAGCATGTAGAATTTTACCGGCAGTCCTATCACAAGCTAAGGGTTCTTCATCCTTATTAGCAAGACAAAAATAAAAACAAAAGTACTCACGCACGCAAATGGCATGGGAGGATAGGAGGATCTCTGGAGATCTGGTCGAAAGCTTAGCCCGTTCCAGTGCCGACAACGGCGGCACTTTCAGGAGCTGCAATCCCCTCGGTAGCGATGTCGTGGAGTGTTCCTTCCCTTCCTGAGAAATTCCTTCAGATAAAAACCATGTCCTGGCTTACGCTGTTGTAGAAATAATTATTCTGTACGAAAACTCCTATAGATTATGGATGGACCGTAACAGGTCACGTCTGCAAAAATCGAGGCTTATTTTCGCATGCGGTTCCTTAAGAGACCCTCATGACAAAATCTATTTTTGCAGACGGACCACTAAGGACCGTATGCAAAAATCAGCTTATTTTCTTATGTTGTCCTCTTAAAAGGGTGCATGTAAAAATAGATTTTCGTATACGGTCCTCTTAAATGATCCGTATGCAAAAATATTTTCCTTTCTTCACAGATATTTTCTCCCCTCCTCTCTCTTTTCCCTCCCACCGCTTTAAATTTTTTTTCTAACTCCTCTCCGTGCTCTCTCTCTCTCTTTCTCTCCTTATCTCTAATTCTCTCCTCTACTCTCCTATCTTCCTCTCCACACCGAGCGGGCGGTGCCGATGAGGCGGCCAGGAGCGGCGCTGCCCCAAACGTGGATCCAGCGACGGCGGCGGGCGACCGGGAGCGGGGAAGCAGCACCAACGAGGTGGCCGGTAGCGGCGCCGCCCCGCGTGGATACAGTGGTGGCGGTACCGCCCTGCGTGGATTCGGCAATGATGACAGGCGACCGTGAGTGGGGCGGCCGGGAACGGGCGGCGGCGGCTCGTCCCCTTGCAGATCTGCTGCTGGGGGCCTCCCACGCGTGCATCTGGTACCGGTGACGATGGCGGGGACTGGGAGTGGCCGGCGGCGGCCCGTCCCCACGTGGATCTAGTGCCGGGGGTCTCCTTCGCGTGGATCTAGCACCGGTGATGACGGAGGGAGGTGGGGAGGGGGCATCGGATCTGACGGCGCTGCCGCCGACGACAACGGCGGGCAACCGATCTAACAGCACCGACGACAATGACGGCAGGTGGCGGATCCGAATGACGGCGGTAGCAGGCCCGGGTTCACCCATGTTTTTTTATTTTTATTTTTTTCATCGAATTTATTTTTACATGCGGCCGGTATATGAGACCACATGAGAAAAATGTAATTTTTGCATGCGGTTGCCCTGGTCGCATGCAAAAAATTCTATTTTTGCAAACCTTTGGGTGCATGCGGTTGGGATGGCCGCATGCAAAGATCATTTTTGACCGTTTGTAAAAACGGTTTCTATAGTAGTGGCTTGTTGAAGGCATCGCTTGAAGGTCCTCTTCACAACAATCTCTTCTTCAGATGATTTATCCTCTTGCAAGCAGCGCTTTTATTCACCACAAGATAACCATGTTGGCGGGTCTACGAGAGAGAGTATCCATTATTCTCTCTCGCTCTCCTACCCAAATGCAGGAATTGAGTGCTAGGATGGCAGTGTTCTCGTCAGCAGGTTTTGTGTCATAGGCACGTGACGTGGATGTTGTATCTTTTCTTTTATGATAGCCTCCTAGGGTTATGGTAATTTTTCTTTTGCTATATATCAATACGAAACCTTGTAGTGATTTGTTTAAAAAACAAACCTCAATCTAGGTTCATCACGAATATCTGCACATGCAGTTCTAGTACCACCACGAATTCAAACCTCAAAAAAGCTATCATGAGAAGAAAAACCGTAGGATTTTTACCGACCAAGTATGCATTAGCTCCACCACGTGGTCTGCATAAAACAAATCCTCAATCTAAGGAAAGATTCCAAAAAAGAAAAAATCCAAGGAAATCCAATGAATTTTATAACCGATAATTGCGAAGTTTCTGGCAGTAACGTACATAAGCGGGTTGAGCGCGCACAACTTGTCTTGATCGGGGGACATGGGAACGTATTATTTGCACACAAGCTTTCCATGTATACACATGTAGCGTAGTATTGCAGTGACGACCTGAGTAGCACCTCAAGGTCCTGAGTTCAAATCTTCATATGAGTGAATTTCAGATTAGGTTATTTTGAGGGCTAAGTTCCCAGTTCGCAACCCATCTGTTGGAGGCATGTCACGATGACCTTCGCCCGATCCTGCCGAAACCACCAGATTAGCAAAGCGCCAAGCGCCGACCAAAGTCACAAGGGGTTGCTTGGCGGCGAAGCTTTAGGGCAAAGCCGTAAGGTGAAATCGAAGAATGGAAGCTGTAAGATTCGTCATCAACTCTTTCCGTTGGGCGAAGCAGAAGGGGTTCGCCCAACGGGGGTTTCGACTTTCGACTTCATCAAAAGGGCTGGGAGGCGCTGCGGCCCAAGAAGGCTATTCGCCATTAGCGGGCCGGCCCAAGAAGCCCATTTAGGGCATATAACCAGAGTAGACATTGTATGCTCTTGATAATATCCCTATCATAAGGGTATCTCTGTAAATCCCCCTGTACACACTAAACCCTAGACGGTATGTGCCTGTACTAAGACTATAAATAGCCCCTAGGGCCATATAATGGGGGATCCAAAAAATTTCATAAATTAATACATTTGTCGACAAGTGATACTCGTGGACCGGATGAGTAGAGTATTGGGATACGTTGGAACGAGGGTCTACGTAATACGACATCAAGCAAACAAAAGACAAAGATTATACTGGTTCAAGCCCCTTGTCAGGTAATAGCCCTAGTCCAGTTTATATGGAATTGATGATGATAATAATAGATTACAAAAGGAGTAGTCGAAACAGATGGTACCGATAAGATTGTAGTCGATGGATTCGACGAGATCTCCTGGCGAGTTGGCTCCGCGTACTCCGGCTTCGTAAACTATGGTGGGTGTGTTGGCGATGGAATTGGGTCCCTTTTATACCGTGGATCACCTTGATCCCCAAGAAAGATTCGAAGATATTGGATCTGGTACGGTATAACAGAAACTTTATCCCTTCCGAGTAATACTTTAGAAACTGCTTGACTCGTAGAGATATTTTTCATAATTTGAGACGGATTCCTTATGGTATTCATGGGGATGATCCGTGTACATGAAGGTATACCTTGTCGGTATATTCCATAAGTCGTAGGATAGAAGGTATGCCTTATCCGTAACACTGACAACATTGATTTACTGTTCATTCACTCCACTAAGAAAATCACGTCCATCGATGTGAAGCTATTGTCGTTTCGACAACACCTTCCTGCTCTAAAAACTCAGCAACTTAAATATATCCGGTTGGATGTAGTGCCTGGGTAAAAAATGTCCTTTTCTAAGAACTCAGCAACCTAAACTCAGTAACTCGGGATACTACTCAAGTCACTTCAACCATTAGACTACATACCCTTTTGGTGATGGCTTAGTTGTGCCAGTGTTGTACGGTAACATCGACATCGCCATCTGCGGCAGCGCCACGATGCCCCATCAACAAAATGGGTTTGTTAGTGTAACAACCAGTGTACCGCGTGAGATCGAAGCCTGATAGAAAGGGGTTCCTTTACGCACTAATCCACAGGAGATTTGAGGAGAATTTAAAAAGGATTTTTCACATCGATTATGGTATGAAATTATTATCCTATAGTCCCTATAATCCCCTTTAATCCTTTCCTCCTATGGATTAATTAAATGAACAAGACCGATGTGTTCTTTCCTTAATCGTCCCAACTTCTACTCTATAGCTTCTCAAACTAGTTAACGGTGTATTTTTTTAAAAAAATATCTACTGTAAATCATATTGTTCCTTTTAAAATTTTTTACCAATACAATTAATTATGTGTAAATCTGTGTTTCGTTTTACATGCTGAAAAAGATGGTTTTCACCCCCTTCTTCCGAACTCAACCTAAGCTCCTTTTCTACCGTCCAGTTGATCTAATGGACAAGTTTTCCTCTCATTATTTGTCTGATCCAGCCAGGCCCAGCTACCTGGTCCGCGATGTGTATTTTATTGGAGAAATAATATTGAGAGAGAACCCGGTCCATTGAATCCGTTGGACGGTAGAGATGGAAGTCATGGTGTGACTTTATGTACGCGTCCGTGTAAAATATCTTCATCACTGATCCATACCAAATAAATATACGACGAGGCCTTTAAATCCAAACATGTTGAGTCTCAATTTATATTATTTTGCCACCTCATACATCATCAATCTCGAAGCTAGCATTGCATGCGATTCCTAGAAAGTGTTCCTTTTCTCCTTTCTTTTCCGTATCTCTCCGTATTTCTGTCATTGCTATCGTATCTCCGTGGGTAGCTAGCGATCGTTTCGTCACGTACTCCCTCCGTCCTAAAGTATGTTTAGACTCAAACATGGTCTCCGAGATACTATTTTTACCAACAATACCTATAAAATTAAGGTGTTTTAAATAAAAAGAGTTACATGTTTAGTGATAAATCGAGTAACATCAATTTTACATGAACGGACTTTTTTTTATTTTTTCTATTAATAATTAAATTAAAAATGTTTGATTTGTCTATATGCTAAAAATGCTTATATTCTGAGAAGAAAGGGAGTAGATGGGTAGAAAATACTTTCTCGCACACAGGTCCATTATTCCATCACGGGCCGGCCGGCCGGCCGCCGCCCACCGCCGCATGTGAAATTGAAAGCCGGGAGTCCGAGGACATGTAGCCGGGGCCCGGGAAAGGGCACGAGCAGGTCGCGGCCACGCGGGCGAGTACACGTACGCAGATGCCACAACGGCTTGTGGAGAAGGCAGGCCGAGCTAGAAAGAAACCGACCAAACTAAGCCGTCGCCTGACCAAAAACCTATCGCGCGATCCATCGTTCCAGACGATTACTTTCTCTCTCTACACAGTTTCTTAGCACAATTTTACTTTAGTAAGTTTATACTTCTAAAATTTATAATCTAAAGTTTATACACCTAAAGTTTATACGCCTAAAGTTTATACATCTAAAGTTTATACACCTAATGTTTATATGGTGAAAGTTTATATATTTTATAGAAAATATTTCTATACACATAGTTCATACGTACAAAGTTAGCCATGTATATATTTTTTATATAAAGTCTATGTATATGAATAGTTTTTAGTGCAATATATTTTTATTCTCTTTTTTTTAACTTATTTTTCAAATATATCTATCTATCTATTATATTATTAAAACAGCCTCGAAAGGAGGCATCCCGTTCGCTGCGGGGCTAGAAATTCCCATATTAATCAGAGAAAAAGAAAAAAAAAAGGAGAGTCCAAGTAGAAATACAAATTTAAAAATAACTGAAATTCGGAATTAAAAATAAGTAATATTGAAAGAAGTTTTCATATAAGAACCCAATACGAGATTAATCGAAATTCGAAATAAAAATCCAAAATTAGAAAAAAGAAAGGAGAGTCCAAGTAGAAATACGATTTAAAAATAGCTGAAATTCGGAATTAAAAATAAGCAATATTAAGATAAGTTTCCATATAAGAACCCAATACGAGATTAATCAAAATTTAAAATAAAAATAAAATAAAATCCAAAATTAGAAAAGGAAAGGAGAGTCTGAGTATGTAACGCTCCGCTTTTCGTGAGGCGTTAAAAACTAATTCGGCAAAACCCTAATTGCGAAAACTTTCGTTCTTTGTGTGAGAGTCTAAGTCGTGCCATGGATCTCAATCCAAATCCCATTGTTCCCTCTCATTGATATCAAAATCCTCCACCTCAAATTCCTCTTCCGATTCAAATCTCCAAATCAAATTCCGAAAGTCAATCCCTTCCTTTGACTCCTCTCCAAATAATTGTTCCCACCCCCGAAAGTATCAAATTCCCATCTCAAATCCTTTCCTTGAGTCTCCCTTGATTCCTCCCTAAACCCCCGAGATCGAATCTCAAATTTGAAATTTAAATCCAAGTCCCAAATCCCCCCAATTCTCTCCAATTCAATATCTCTGCGGAAGTCTGTTTTGCGTCCTTCTAATTTTGGATGGGCCGGATCCCCTCCCTCGGCCCATCTCCCTCATCCCAGCCGAGCCGAGAGAGAGGCTCTCTCTCTCTCTCTCTCTCTCTCTCTCTTCCCTCTCTCGAACGTTCTCTCGTTCTCTCGTTATCTCTCGCTCTCTCTCCCTCTCCGTTCGTCTCTCTCTCTCCCCGGCGCCGATTCCCGCCGACGCCGCCCAAAAATCGGCCACCGCCTTCGATTCCCGCGCGCGCTCGAGGTGGCCGACCGGCCGGTCGTTGCCGCCGTCAGCCTTGCCGCCCCTCTGCCGCCCGTGACCACGCCCTGCCGCGCCAGCGCCGCCTGCGCCGCTCGGCCCCGCACCCCCCCCTGCGACGCGTGCCCGGCCGCTCCAAGCCGCGTGCGTCCAAGACGCGGAGGCAGCGCCTCTCTCTCCCACGCGTCCTCTCTCCTCCCTTTTGCTCGCCTAAATCGGCAAGGAGCCGAGCTCCTTTCTCCCTCCCACTCTTTTGCTTTTTCCCCGACCGGCGCCACCGTCACCTCCTTTGCCACCCGTGACCGCCTCTGTCACCGCCCGACCGCCAGCGCCAGCTCGCCGCCCCCACCTTGACCGTGCCGAGCTGCCCCTCCCGCGCTCGCGAATCAATTTCCACCACCCGATCCACCGCCTTCGCCGCTCCTTGCATCCTCGGCGTCCGCCGCTCTTGCATCGCCCGTGACCACCAAGGTCGGTTCTCCCCTCCCGAACCGACATCGCCTCCGCCTATAAAACCCAAGCCGAGCTCCTCCTCCTCTCTATCCCCCCCCCTCGTTTTCGCCCACCGCGCCATTGCCGCCGGACCATCTCTGCCGCTCGTCATCGTCACCTTCCCCGCCGTTGCGCGTGCCGGGAAGCCGGCGTGCGCGCGGAGCCGAAGAGGACTCCGGGCGCCCTCTCCTTTCCTCTTCCCCGGCCCGAGGTCGAGGCAATCCTGCTCGTGCCGTCGGATCGTCTTCCCGGCGATCTCCCGACGCGGTAGCCCCCGTTCACCCTCCCCGCTCTTCCTCTCCCTCTTAGCTTGCGCAATCACTAGCCTGGACCTTCCCGAACGTGCCTAGACACCGCCCAAGCATCGGCGCTGCTCGCTGTGAGCTTGCCGCCATCGGCGCCCGCTCCCGAAGGCCGCCTCTCGTCGCCGGACTTCCACGGCGCTGTTCTGCCCCATCCAACCCCGGGAACGAGTTCCCCGAGTCCTAGAGATGCTCCAGCTCCGACGAATTGAATCCTTGTCGCCCCTCCGCCGTTCTCCCTTTTTCTCGCCGCCGGCGCACGCCGCCGCAATCCGCCGCTGTCAGCCCTTCTCTCGCCGATTCCTTGCGCCGCCACCATCCCCGAGCCCCCTCGAACCTCCCCGGCGCGCCGCCGCGGCCGCCCGCCTCGTCGGCCGCGCCCGCGCCATGCCGCCCCTTCCGCCGCAGCATAGCGCCGCCGCGAGTTCATACGCGGCGACCATTGGGTCCCGCGCCACCGCGTGCGCGTCGCAAAGGCGAATTGGTTCGGCTATGCCCGACCCCGCGCCCCCTCGTCCCTTCTCTCGCGCATCCGCATACAGCATCCGGCGAGCTTCGCCGTCGCCGCCAGCAGCCGTCGTTCCTCCTCTCTTCGATCTGAGCCGTGGAATGAGTTCCTCTTCCTCTCCTCCTGTCGCCGGTGCCCGCCGCCCACTCCGGTTCGCCGCCGTTCGCCGGCGCCTCTCGGCCGCCGTGAGCCGTCCGATCCGGGCGAGCTCGGCCTCCCCCTCTCGCGCTTGCGTGGCAGCCACCTCAGCCAGTCGGCCGCTCGCCCTCGCCCCTCCATCCCCGTGTGCGCGGACCACGGTGCGCCATGCGGCTGCACGTGGGCCCGACGCGCCTCCGTCCATCCGGTGCACGCGCGTGAACCGCGCTCACCCGAACCCTAGCGCCCGCCCCCGCGTGCGCCGTTTCCACCGTGCACCGCCCCACCGACAAGCGGGCCCGCTCGGGACCCCGCGAGGTGAGCCCGGTCCACCCGGCTCCCCTTCCCCCTCTCTCCCCCGTGCCCTAATGGGCCGCCTCCCTCGCGCGCGCGCCAGCCCATTGGGTCGGCCGCGCCGCGCAAATCGATTGGGCCACGCCAAGTCGCCCGATTGGAAGTCTGAATGACATCCCTCCTTCCTTTTCTTTTCCAAAGAAATTAATAAATCATTTTTTTCCTTTGTTCCATAAGTCGATTCCTTATTCCAAAATTCTATGAATCATTTCCTTTGGTCCCGCACGTCAGTGACCATCAATAATATTCTTGAGAATATTATTCCATAAACCATTTCTCGTGTTCTAGAAAAATCCAATAAATCATTTCCTTGTCCAGAAATTCCAGTTAAGATTCCAAAATTCATATCTCTCGATCCGTAGCTCCGATTGACCCCGTTCCACTTCCAATAATCCCGTAAATTTGAGATCTATTTAATGGCACTATTAATACTATTAATTAGTCTAAATAGGATCTTTCTTCTGGTCTTTTGTTTAGGTTTTCGATTGTTTGCGTATAGTCGCGGTTACCGGATTTTCGTCGATCGCGGGTTTTCTCGAAGATTCGTGAAGCTTCGTGAAGACCTTGAGCAAGGCAAGTCACCTTTGATCATCTTGCACCTATAATTTAAATTTAAGTATTTCTTTTCCGCAAAATATTGCATGGTTAGGACTCACACAAGTGATTGGCCGTGATTTACGGGATAGCCCGTCGGCCCCCAATCCCACATTGCTGCAATTACCCTCCGTGAATTATTGACTACCTAAAACTCCTTTGTCGACTGTTGTGCTTCGATGTGTGGGCCCTCGGGCACGCGCATCGGAACACTTTCCCCCAAATTTAAAATATCCAATGATGGGTAAAACTTGTGTTTTACGAAAGACTTGGAAAACCCGACACCTGGGTCGGTGTTTGCGAACTAAATGAATTTCTAAAATCGCGGACCAGGGAACGTACCGGGAGTACGGTTTCCTGCTCTTGCAATTAAGGACCGATTCCTTGGAATTTCATCCAAACATAAGACATGTGCAACCACATGGGTGGAATGGGACACCCCTAGCTGAGTAAATTGCTAATCGGGGGAGCCTTGATGCCGAGAGGCATGTGGATTCTTCGGGGTGGTGTCGGGGAGGACCCCCGGGTTTCCTGGCACAGCATGGTCTGGGACCTAACCTGTTGTCGGTCTGGGACCCCCCTCGTCGGCATATGGCGAACCTGTGTCTGCTCTCGAAATGCCTTGTCATGAAAGCCTTTAGGTCACCAGACGTGGCCGTTATACACGGGCTGGATGATTCGGGTTAGTAATGTCGTGTGGGTAAAGTGTACCCCCTCTGCAGAGGATTAACAAACTGTTCGAACAGTCGTGCCCACGGTCATGGGCGAATGTGAGGTGATTCCTAGCGTAGTTTTGTTTGACAACTGCTTGTGAAATTGCTGGTGTGGTTTGGTTTCGATGTTTGGAAACCTGTGGCTGATGGGATTAGCCGGGCCCGGTTGGCCGTTTAAAAAGCTGTTGGCCGGTTGGCCGTTTAAAAAGCTGTTGGCCGGTTGGCCGTTTAAAAAGCTGTTGGCCGGATGGCCGTTTAAAAAGCTGTTGGCCGGTTGGCCGTTTGAAAAGCTGTTGGCCGGATGGCCGTTTAAAAAGCTGTTGGCCGGTTGGCCGTTTAAAAAGGTGTTGGCCGGTTGGCCGTTTGAAAACTGTTGGCCGGATGCCAACCCTGTTTGTTTTAAAGACTGATACATTGCACATACTCCGACCGGACGAGACGCACTGTCTCATCCGTGTCGTTTGAGAAGCACTCACCTAGATGATTCCAAAAAGAAGTTTAAATAAAATCGATTGCAAAAGCAATAGCCTTTCCTTTGAAGCCTGCATTAAACACCTAAATTCCCGTGACTTGCTGAGTACGAAAGTACTCACCCTTGCTATATATAAATATATATAGTTCCTCTGCCTTGAAGAGAAGACGAAGTGAAGTGAAGATTAGGGTTTCGTCCTAGTTCCCAGCCGTCGCCTGTGGTGTTGGGTGTTAGTCCGTTGGTTCCGCTACTGCTGCTGTGGTTGGTGTTTCCTCGTCCGTGTTGTCGGTTGCATTCTCGGGCTGTTCTGAGCTGCAACCTAAGTCAAGGTAAATAAGTCCTCTATTTATTTTAAGGATCTGCAATGATTCATATTTGTCACCGTGGGTACCAGCACTACGTCCTGGGACTGGTACCGAGATCGCGGTTTCGTAGGAAGCGATTCACGCCGTTATTCCTACGACACGCTCCTATCAGGTACCGTTGTACGGCGGTGCCGGATTGGGGTGTGACAGAGTAGGAATAAAATTTAAAAATAGCTGAAATTCGGAATTAAAAATAAGGAATATTAAAAGAAGAGTCCATGTAAGAACCCAATATGAGATTAATTAAAATTCGGAATAAAAATAAAAATAAATCCAAAATTAGCGAAAGAAAATAAAAGAAGACTTCAAGTAGGAATACAATTTAAAATTATGTGAAATTCGGAACTAAAAAAAGGAATATTAAAAGAAGAGTCCAAGTAAAAACCCAATACGAGATTAATTAAAATTCAGAATGAAAATAAAAATAAATCCAAAATTAGCAAAATAAAATAAAAGAAGAGTTTAAGTAGGAATACAATTTAAAATTAGCTAAAATTCGGAATTAAAAATAAGCAATATTGAAAGAAGAATCCATATAAAAACCCAATACAAGATTAATTAAAATTTAGAATAAAAATAAAATAATATCCAAAATTAGAAAAACTAAAAGAGAGTTCAAGTAGGAATACAATTTTGAAACAACTGAAATTGAAAATAAAAAATAAAAACATTAAAAGAACATAAAATTCTAAAATTAGAAAAATAAAATAAGATTTCAATTTTTAATACAATTTATAAATAACTAAAATTTGTGATAAAAATAAATACTATTGAAAGAAAAGACCATCTAAAACACATGACGAGATAAATTAAGTAACAGGCCTATAAAGGAGTAGAGTGGGGGCGGTTGATATGACATATAAAAATTGTTAATAGAACACCAAATAGAATCCTAATGACGATTAAAAGGAGGGACGTCAGGCAAGCCATGAAGCAAACGAGTAAGGCGGTTGCCAGAACTTCTAGAAATTAAAAAAACTAAACCCCATTGATAATCATATTCGTTTTTAAAATCTTAATGACAATAAAAAGGAGAAGCAGCGGTCCGGGTGTATAAGAGTATAGTTGCGGAGCCGCCGACAGTTGACGGGACTTCTAGAAAATAAAAATTGAATTCCAACGATAGTTATGTTCGATTTTTAGAATCACAATGACAATAAAGAGTAGGTGGCGGACGGGCTGTAGAGGGGCATAGTGGCATCGTTTGATGGGACTTCTAAAAATTATAAAAAATGAAACTACAACTCCAATTTTTAAATGTTCGGAACTTCTGAAAAGTAAAAAAAAAAACCAATGATAATCATGTTCAATTTTAAAATCTCAATCACAATAAAGAAGGGAGGCAGCGGGCGAGCCATAGAGGAGTACAATGGCAAAGCCGCTGATGGTTTGGCGGGACTTCTAGAAAGTAAAAATGAACCCAAACGATAATTATGTTCGATTTTTAAAATCTCAATGACAATAAAGAGAAGAGACAGTGGATGGGCCGTAGAGGAGTATAATGACAACGTTTGACGGGACATCTAGAAATTATAAAAACGAAACCCAACGTGACAATAAACTCTAAAAACTATAAAATCCAATTTTTAAAAGTTCCAAGAAGAATGAATGGAAATAGTGGTAGATCGAGCAAGCAAATAAAGAAGGAGATGACATAAGGGGTAGCAACTGGTGTGACTTTTAAGAACTATATAATTAGAAACACGAGGCCAGATGATAAGATTTGATCTTTCAAAGTCTTAACACAATAAGATAGCTATTTAATAAATTTTAAGTAAAATCATACTAAAAAATATATGATTTTGTTTGGGTGCTAGCCGCGCAATTGTGCGGGCCACCCAGCTAGTTAACTTATTAAAGGAATAGAAAAAGGAGCCTCCACGTTCGCTCTCATGGTCTATAAATTCTCATATTAATCGGAGAAAAAGAAAAACAGTATCCATATGGAAATACAATTTAGAAATAGTTGAAATTCGGAATTAAAAAATAAGAAATATTGGAAGAGGAGACTAGAGTCCATATAGAAATACAATTCAGAAATAATAGAAATTCGGAATTTAAAATAAGGAATATTAGAAGTAGAGTATAGAGTACATATAGGAATACAACTAAGAAATAATAGAAATTCGGAATTAAAAATAAGGAATATTAGAAGTAGAGTATAGAGTCCATATAGGAATACAATTAAGAAATAATATAAATTTAGAATTAAAAATAAGGAATATTAGAAGTAGAATATAGAGTCTACATAGGGATTTAAAACTAATTAAAATTCGGAATAAACATAATAAAATTAAACGTAGAGCTTAGAGTTCATATAAAAATAGTACAATTTACAAATAACTAAAATTTGAAATTAAGAAAAACATAGAAAGAAAAGTCTAAAGTCGATATAGGAATATAATTTAGAAGTAACTGAAATTCGAAATTAAAAATTAAAGAATATTGAAAGATGAGTTTAGAGTCCACATATAAATAAAATTAAAAATAATAAAAATTCAGAATTAAAAATAAATAATATTGGAAGAAGAGTCTAGAGTCTATATAGAAATACAATTTACACATAACAAAAATTCGAAATTAAAGAAATAAATATTGAAAGACGAGTCTACAGTCCATATAGAAATATAATTTAAAAATAACTAAAATTTGATATTAAAAATAATTAATAACTAACACGTATATAAAATACAATATGAATATTACACATTAGTAGTTTTATAAAGTTAGTACAAAATTTAAAATTATGTTGTTATTTTAATATATTTAAATAATACATTGAGAAAACATATAAGTTATTATATAAGAGAAAATATAATAAAACTAGCCGCGCAATCTACACGGGTCATAATGCTAGTTGATTTTAAATTCAGAGTACCCACGTCTACAGGAGAGCCACGAACGAGGAGGTTTAGGAAAACACGTAAGTGTCGCTGATCTAATCGTGTGCCGTGGCCCCGAGCGGGCAATCGCGTATTAGCCGGGCCCCCTGACAGGGACGGACACCGCGCGGGGATAGGAGAGCAGTTCGGGGAATGAAGGGGAGAATATAAACACACAAGATTAATTAGAAGATTATTATTACTTTGTCAGGAATCTTACGTTTTGAGATTGATGATGTCGTGTAATAATCTAACATACAAACCCCCAATAGGTTGGGGTTACAGGCTCAGGCTCCCCATTCAATTTCTCGTTTTTCCGCCCAGCCCAAGCTAGCCCAGTCAGTCGCATCTTTCTCCTCGCACCACTCTTTTCCGAAGCCCTTTATTGTCTGCTCCTTCCCTTCTTTCTCGCCTCCACCACCCTAGATAGCTACCTCCTGATCGCCTTCCTGCGTTTGTACGCCGTCACGCTCACGCACTGGCTGAGCATCAGCTTCCCCTAGCTAGCTAGCCTGTGCCTACTGCCTAGCTACTGCGCATTGGAGCCGTTGAAAGCAAAGCACGTACAAGGTGAGCTGGATCTCCCCGGCCGCTACTCTTGTACATGTACCCTGTATATGATAATATAGACGAGCTGTGATTTAATCTACACTCTAGAAAGTGTGTTACAGTCACGAATCTCTCCGATCAAAGTGTGCTCGGTTCTGCTCCGACCATGGCGGCCACTGGAGCCGAAGTGGCTGCCGTCGGCGCTGCGCTTTCCTGCTGCTTCAAGTGTTGCTGCAGCCAGTTCGAGCAGTACGTGGTGGAGGCAGACAAGTATGTGAGCGACCTTCAGTCGGAGGTGAGCAAGCTAAGCGCCATGGCGAGGGATGTCCAGAGCAGGGTCGCCGCCAGGGCCAGGCCGCCGGTGAGCGGCATGGGCTCGGTGGACAACTGGCTCAAACGCTCCGCCGCGATCGACAAGGAGGCGAAGAGAGTCTCCGACGACTACGCCGCCATGTGCCTGCCCCGCCTCAACGTCTGGAGCCGCTACAGCATCGGCAGGCGAGCCTCCCGGAAGCTGCACAAGGCAAGGCAGCTGGTGCAGCAGAGGGAGAGCCTCGAGGACGCCCTGGCACTGGCAGCATCCAGCTCGATGACGAGGAGTAGGGGCAGGTACGAGGCCGTCCAGGAGAGGCAGATCGAGACGATGGTGGTCGGGATGGATCCTTACCTGAATCAGGCGCTGCGGCACATCGACGGCGACGAGGTGGGTGTCATCGGCATATGCGGCATGGGAGGCGTGGGGAAGACCACCCTCCTGCGCAAGATCCTCGGCGAGTTCCTCCCGGGCAAGGAGCGGAACAAGGATTTCCACAAGGTTATCTGGGCCGTCGTCTACAAGAGGTCCACTGCTACCGTCGACGCCATGGACAATGACATCGCCAGGCTGCAGAACGACATCGCCAGAGAGCTTGGGTTGCCGCCGCTGGGCAAGATGCCGGCAGACGATAACGACGACGACGACTGCTCCAGGCAAGTGCTCGAACAGCGAGCGCAGCCCATCCACGAGTACCTGAGTACCAGGAACTTCCTGCTGCTGCTGGATGACCTGTGGAGTCCATTGGAGCTCAAGTCCATTGGGATCCCCGACCTGAACAGCATCGGCGGCGGCGGCGTTTCCCGGCTCAAGCATAAGGTGGTGCTGACGTCTCGATCGGAGGCAGTCTGCGGCCAGATGAAGGCTGCTCCTGGCCTCATCGACGTCCAATGCTTGAATGACGATGACGCATGGAGCCTCTTTGAGTTCAATGCCACCAAGCAGACGATTGAGTCGCACACTGCCATCGGCCGCCTCGCCCGGCAGGTCATGAGCGAGTGCCAAGGCCTACCTCTGGCACTCAACACCATCGGCAAGGCATTGTCTACCAAGTCTGGAGACCCTAAGCCGTGGAAAGAAGCTTACGAGAAGCTCAGGAACGCGCGCCACAGTGAGATCACTGGCATGGAGAAGGACAGTGCAGCTATGCTGCACAGGATCAAGATCAGCTATGATTATCTTCCGTCTCAAATGGTCAAGGATTGCTTCCTCTCTTGCTCTCTCTGGCCAGAGGACTGCTACATCGAGAAAGCCAAGCTCATCGAGTGCTGGCTGGGTCTAGGATTCATCGCAGGTTCCTTCGGCATTGACGATGACATGGATATTGGAATGAATATTATAACCAGCCTGAATGAAGCCCATTTGCTTGACCCAGCCGATGACGACTCCGCAAAGGTCAGGATGCACGACATGATCCGGGCCATGTCGTTGTGGATCTCCTCCGATTGCGGCGAGACAAGGAACAAGTGGTTGGTGAAGGCTGGCATTGGGATCAAGACGGAGCAGAGGGTGGCCGAGCAATGGCACGAGTCATCTCCTGATACCGAGCGGGTGTCGCTCATGGAGAATCTCATGGAAGGGCTGCCAGCTGAGCTACCCAGGAGGGAGAGGCTCAAGGTTCTCATGCTTCAGAGGAACAGCTCCCTTCAGGTTGTCCCTGGAAGTTTCCTCCTCTGTGCACCTCTCCTCACCTACCTGGATCTCTCCAACACTATCATCAAAGAGGTCCCTGCTGAGATCGGCGAGCTTCATGATCTCCAATACCTGAACTTGTCCGAGTCCTACATTGAGAAGCTGCCGACTGAGTTGTCCTCTCTCACGCAGCTGAGGCACCTGCTCATGAGCGCTACTAGAGTTCTTGAAAGTATACCGTTCGGCATACTTTCCAAGCTTGGGAGGCTGGAGATCCTCGATATGTTCGAGAGCAAGTATAGCAGCTGGGGTGGTGATGGCAATGATACGCTCGCTCGCATCGACGAATTCGATGTCAGAGAAACTTTTCTCAAATGTCTCGGTATTACTCTCAGCTCGGTTGAAGCCTTACAGCAGCTGGCGAGGAGGAGGATTTTCTCAACAAGGCGGCTCTGCTTGAAAAGAATCTCGTCTCCTCCGTCACTCCATCTCTTGCCGTCCGGGCTATCCGAGCTTCTGGGAGACCTCGACATGCTTGAGTCATTGCAAGAATTCTTGGTCATGAACTGTACATCGCTTCAGCAGGTCATCATAGATGGTGGCAGCGACGGCGACAGGTCCAGTTGTAGTGGGTATTGCCTCCCGGCGCTCGAGAGTCTTCAGTTGCTGAGCCTGAATAAGCTCGAGCAGATCCAGTTCCAACGGATGGCTGCAGGCGACTTCTTCCCACGCCTGCGTTCGCTCAAGATCATCAACTGCCAGAAGCTCAGAAACGTGAACTGGGCACTGTACCTCCCGCACCTCTTGCAGCTGGAACTCCAGTTCTGTGGCGCGATGGAGACGCTCATCGACGACACTGCCAACGAGATAGTGCAGGACGACCATACATTTCCTCTGCTCAAGATGCTGACAATTCACTCGTTGAAACGCCTGACCAGCTTGTGCAGCAGCAGATCGATCAACTTTCCAGCGCTAGAGGTCGTCTCGATCACTCAGTGCAGCAAACTGACGCGACTGGGCATCCGGCCTCAGGGGAAGTTGAGGGAGATCAGGGGCGGGGAAGAGTGGTGGCGGGGTCTCCAGTGGGAGGAGGCCAGAATTCAGGAGCAGCTACAGCCATTCTTCAGGTTTCTCGGAAGATGATGATTTCCAGTGCAGCTGCACACCGGGAAACAGGGTAAAATTTTCTGAAAACTCAATAAATGTTTCATCTTACAAGGTTGCATTGCAGAAGGGCGAAGACAAAAGAATGCTATGTTATGTTAACCAAGAAGGAAGCCCGCTCGCATGCATTCGCGCATCTTAGTAAACTTTGCTTGCAATTTTATTACTTTTTCTCTTGAAGTATAATTTGGTTCTATTCCAAACTTGTATGTTCTTATTCTCAATAATTCAGTTCGGATTGTTTCGAACATTTGTTGCGATTTTGTTAACCGCACACCCGGGATGCATACATCTTGACTATTTTCGCTTTGGAGTTTATAGAATTTATAGGTTTTCCTATTCTCGAAAAACAAATTATCGGTTTTCTTGTATACTATATGATTCTTGTATACATGAGGCCAGATTAAGAAGACATCACCTACGAGCGATGCTCAACCATACTCTATAGTCATGTTTAGAACGCTAGAATTTATTTTGTACCGATATATAGAAAATTTAGATTTGTTAAGTCCATAAACATTATCTAGGATAGGTGCCTCCAACTTATGCTCTGATATATAGTTACTCCCTTGTTATATTATTATAAGTTGTTTTGAGTTTTTTTCTTAGTTATTTAGGGTTAATTAAATTTATAGAAAAAATATATTAGTATTTTTATCCCAAAACAAATATATTATCAAAATGTATTCGATTCTAGAATTAATTAATGAAACTAATTTGTTGTTTTAGATGTTACTAATGTTTCATAAATTTGGTTAAAATTTAAAACATTAAAAAAAGTCAATGCGATTTATAATATGAAAGCAAAAGTAGGATTTAGTTTTACATTCTTTGTTTAAGAACTTGTATACTGCTTGACTTTTGTTTTGTTTTTGTTTTTTTTTCTGCTGCATGGGCTCATAATTGCATGGAATAAGCAGATTTGTAAGCAACTAAAATATCATGCATGTGGTGAAAATATTCATGAATAAATATATAGATAACAAAAGTTAGCAAGTGGGTGCATATCAAATTTTAATTAATAAATTAAATAGCGCTTACGTGCTATCTCTACCATTGTATAATTTGTTATATACTAGATTTTACCGGCCGGATATCTCTTGTAATTAAAATGCATTATTATATTTTGATTGCATAATTAACATATAATTTCAATGGTGAGACTTCCCTTTTTTTTCTCATGAATTGTTAATCTCATTTTGTTAGTTGCCATCAGAGGTCATTATATAGGGTATGTTAATATCATATGGAATATTTGTTGGGATACGTGTAGGCTACAATAACATAAATCAAAATTTTCTATCGCGTAAACCAGGAACCATGCAAGTATTAGATCATAGATCGTTACCACTCAACGCGTTGCGCAGCGGAAGAAGGTGCTAAGAAGTCGAAGGAATTCTCGCGAAGTAGCGCGCGTCGATGTAGAGGAAGTAGTCGATCGCACCGGCTCGACCTTCTCCTCCTCGTGCATCCTCCTCGCCGTATTCCCACGCCGATCAGCACCGCAAACCAGTGGCGCCTCTATCGGTATCCACACGTGCAGGGACGGAACGCCACGCGCAGATGTGCTAGCACCCGCGCGCGGCAGGGTTTTGCTCGGTGAGGGAAGTGACGGCTAGGGTTTCTCACGTGATGCGATGCCTCGGCCAGTCACACCCCTCACGAATATATAGAATCCATCACTCGGACCTCCAAGGCCCGTAGGATTCCTATTCGGATCCCTATCCGAATTAAGCTTATATTGGATCTCCATCCAATCCCCTTATTCCGGTCCATTAAGCGTGCGACCCTGTAGGTTCATGTATACTCGGCTATAACCCGAAAACTCATTTTCGATCCATGCGTCAACAGCGGCCCCTAGCAGAACGTATTGACCCACCGGGCATACATAAAGATTATATCGGCTGAACCTCTAGTGTATACTTATATGAACCCCTTTGCCTCACGATATTGATTAAGCTCAAGGCTAGATATGTGTCATCCTCTAATAGCTCAATCATTCATTCGAACCTGTTGATAGATTATATAACTTGTGATTGACTCCTCAATCACCTTTGGCATAGCCATGCACTTCCATAATCTACAACATCGAGGGGCCCAGAGAGATCTCTCCATAGGAGGGGCAAATCCCATCTAGATTATTTATATCCCACTACATGTTTCATAGCATACACGAAAACTACTTTTATAACTACCCAATTACGGAGTAGCGTTTAGCAGTCCCTAAGTAAGCTACTACATATATTGAGAACCATGATAATCTCAGATCTAAGGATTCAACACCAACACTAAATGAGATCACTGATGACACAACACATATGGCTCTTGCAGTGTCTCATGTTGGGTCTATCCAACAACACGTTCACCAACATGTGTCCACATTATTAATTTGGTATCTCTATACCATCATTCATGAGACATGATCATCAATTAATACATGTGCTGATCATATAAACATATTTGTTCCACATATGATATTTGATCAGGGATCCTTTAGCAATAGTAACAAACAACATAAAGAGTCTCATGAAAGAATCACATATTCATTAACCAATAATGAGTTATCTATTTCAAGGAACAATGTCGGATATATATGTAAACATAGTATGTGATACAATCATCTCTATGATTGCCTCTAGGACATATCACTAACAATATTGAGATCAACTAATTAAGTTTGGTTCTTTACGTACAGATATAATAATTACAATAATGAATAAATAGTACCATATAACATGCTCTCATATGTATGGTACGTGACCTACCAATATAAAAGTTTTAAGCTCCATGATAGGTTTTCGTTAGTGCGTGTACTTAGCAATAATCACTACTATAGAAACATGCAAAGCTGTCAGAAGTATAAGTGCCGGAAGTATTAAAACCGATACCTATGGATCTTTTCCCACTTTTAAGGGCTGAAAACACATGGAACCAGCACATGTGTGCTGGTTCTAAAGAAAAACCGATACCAATATAGGTGCCAATTTAAAAAACAAATAGTACCTACAATATATTATAGATGCGTTTTTTTACCCACAAAATCGAGCCGAGCCAAACTGGTGGGTGTTTTACCTCACGTCCTATCCTCTCCTCCTCCTCCTCCTCCTTTCTCCTGACCTTATCCTCTCTCTCTCTCACAACAGTTGTGGTGGGGCCCGGTGGCAGCAGCGGTGCCCTCCCCTCCACCATATCCGGTAGGAGGGGAGACGGTAGTTATATAGTCTTCTCGGAGTTTCGCGTATGTATTTAGTTCTTTACTCTTCTTATCAGACTATAGCCAAATTAATATAATTATCTACTTTATTTATTTATGCTCATGGCGTATATATTACTTCATTGAGTATATGTTCTATAAGTACTATATACTTCGTATATCTGCTTCATCCTAGGCTAGTCGATCCATGCTACGGTAATGGTCAAATGACCATTATAGGTAGTTCTAGCTTCAACTTGTTCATCCGTAAGGTGAGAGTCCCGGGGAATTAGTGATATTATTCATTGGAATAAGCATGGTGCTTAGGCTAGATAAATGTCGTTGGATGCGGGTGTGCCCCACGGAAAGTGAGGTGGGTGGCAGATGGTGATAGCCTTGTTCGTCCCTTCTATTTCTCCACGTTCGGATATGACGTAAGAGTGCGTAAATGTCATAATCATGCTGGCAAACTAGCAGGGAGTGGTTTCTCGGTAGTACTTGGGTGCCTAGAACTAAGTCCTATGTTGTGAGCATGTATATGTTAATTGTATATTAGACATGATTAATATAGAAGTACAGATGAATCGTAGTTTCTTAATGCTAATTTCCTACTACACATTCTTATAGAGGTGAATCTCCTGTGTGTCCACTACCTATCAATTATTATCCTAAGGAAAAAGTACGAATTACCCCCCTGAACTATCGCGGTCGTCCGAATTACCCTCTTCAACCACAAAACCGGACATTCTTCACCCCCCAACTATGCAAACCGGACGAATTACCCCCCTCGACCCAATACGCGGTGGTTTTGATCTACGTGGCGTACGCGTGGCAGCCCAGTCAGCATTCTGTTTATTAAAAAAATGTGGGACCCACCTGTCATATCCTCTTCCACTATTCCTCTCTCTTCTCATGCGCACCTCACTCTTCCCCTCTCTCTCTCACGCGCACGGCAGCAGGCGGGGGCGGGGGCGGGGGCGCGCACGCACGCGGACGGGGTTGGAGGCGGCGGCGTGGCCGAGACACGCACTGCGGCGAGGACAGCGACACTCACAGCGCGGCGGGCCGGGGCGCGAGGAGGCGACGCGACGGCGGCAGCACGCAGGCACGCGGAGTGACGGCGCGCGGACGGGGCTCGAGGCGCCGCCGCCGCCAACCTGCTTGTGCTTGTACACCCGCTTGAGCAGGTAGAGCCTGCCGCGCGGTGCTCCGGCGTGGTAGCAGCACTCGAACTTCCAGCGCGCGACGCTGCCGGAGAGATGCACCGTGTAGAGCTTGCCGTCCCCGTGCCTTGCCATGTCGACGATTCCGTCCAGCTTGTTGTTGACGAGACGCCACGAGCGCTCGCCCGTGCGGGCCATGGCGAACTCCCTCTCCCTCCTATACAGGATGGCGACGGTCGCTGATGACACGCTCCTTGCTGTCTGCCGCGCCATCCAGCAGCCGTGGTAGAGGACGAACGTCGTCCACCATCCTTCCCTCGTCGGAAGCGACGCGAGGATGTCGTATCCCTCGTCTCCGGTGGCGGTAGGGACGACGCTCTAGGCGTCGAGTTGGCCTTGAGCCATGGCTGCTTAAGCTTTGCTCGGCTGACACGAGTGAGCTTAGTGGTTTGGAGCAACAACACAATCAAAATAGTTTCCCAGCATATATCCTATGTCTTTTACCAATCAACACAAGCATCCAGCCTAAACACGTATCGATGAAGGTATAAAATTAAGAATCATATTCTGGTGTGGCTATATACATATGGAAGAATCATATTCTGGCGATGGTGTTCGTCCTGGTACAGGAAGCAGCCGACGCACCCGTCGTAGCCGTGGGCAGCGCGCGGACGGGGCTCGAGGCGACGACGATGGGCGACGGAAGACGACGACGGGCGACGGCGATGGGCGATGGACGACGGCGCGCGGCGCGGGCGGGGCTTGAGGGGAGATGGCGATGGCGCGCAGCGCGAGCAACGACGACAGGCGACACGACGGCACGGGGCGTGAAGAGGTGCAGCAGCGGCGATGGCGACCGCCCCTCCTCGAGTTCCTCGGCAGGATCGACGAGCCGCTCAGCAAGCTCGAGCTCCTGCACGCGGGATCGACGAGCCACCACCTCGAGTTGGGCCTGCGGGAGACGCCGACGACGACGCGGAACTCGGCGTGGATGGGGCGGCGCGTCGAGGAGGACGAACGCGCGGGGCAGAGGGAGGTCCTTGCCGCCGTGCGCGTCTCGGCCACGCCGCCGTCCTTGCCGCCGCCTCCGGCCCCGTCCGCGTGCGAGAGCGCCGCCGCCGCCGCCCCCGCTTGCTTCCGTGCGCGTGAGAGAGAGAAGAGAGAGAGATGAATAGTGGAAGAGGATATGACAGGTGGGTCCCACGTTTTTTAATAAAATAGAATGTTGACTGGACTGCCACGTGTACGCCACGTAGACCAAAACCACCGCGGATTGGATTGAGGGGGGGTAATTCGTCCGATTTACATAGTTGGGGGTAAAGAATGTCCGGTTTTGTGGTTCAGGGGGGTAATTCGGACGACCACAATAGTTCGGGGTAAAGAATGTCCGGTTTTGTGGTTCAGGGGGGTAATTCAGACGACCACAATAGTTCGGGGGGGGGGGGTAATTCGTACTTTTTCCTTATTCTAATGCTTGTTTAGACTATGGTGAATTAATTATAGATTGATTAAGGAGATAAAAAAACATATCTTTATGCCGCCGCCTTACCTACGGAAATATAAATACGATACCCTTGGAAATAGTGAAATGTTACAGCGGTATCTATGTGTTTGCAGATTTATATTAACACCAATGATATATTATAGTTGCCGGTTTTTTTGAAAAACCTGTACCATAAAAACATAGTCGAGCCAAGCTGGCGTGGTGAAAGCAATATATTTTTAGCGAGGAGGGGAGCGTGCCTTATCCTCTCCTCCTCTCTCTCGCTCGCACATCTCGCTCCCCCCCTCCTCTCTCTCTCTCTCTCTCTCTCTCTCTCTCGCATAACTCCACCCGCGCTAGGCCTCTTCATCCCTCTCTGTCTGCCGCCCCCGGCCCCTCCTCGATCCCTCTCCGTCCACCAACCCTCCCTCTCCTCCCTCTTCGTCCATCGCCCCTCCTCATCCTCTCCCCGATGGTGCCCTCTCCTCCTCACCACCTCTCTCCCCAGCCACACCAGATCCGACCACCTGGAGGTCGGGGGCATCGAACCACCTCCGCCCTCACCGCGCACGCGCTCGGCAGCTCAAAGGAGATGAGCAGCGGTGGATCAGGGAATCAATGATGGCGACGGGAGATCCACCGGGATAGTAAGTCTGATATGTTGAACACGTAATGGTCGGCCATGGTGGAATATGTAATGATAAATTGTTCTGATCTGTGATGTACTTGTTCTTGTCTTCTGGTACGTGATGGGCTTCTTTGTTGTTGATGTGTGCATATGCTTTTGTTTTATTGTTGATTGCGGTATGGATGAAGAAATTGCAGATGGGGCTAGGAATCGGATCCGGCCTACAATACAATCCTTTTTTTTATTCTTTTCAAAGATTAGAACCGGCACTTATAATCTCTGTAGATGTCGGTTATTGATCTGGCACCTCTGCGGATGGACGAAGGTACCCTCAAATTGATATTGGTTGGAACCGGCCCATTTAAAAGTTCCCAGTTGATATCTATGGGATGCTCTGTAGTAGGTGTACATACGCATCCCCTCGGTCACAGAAAACTGAAACATCAAACATACGAGTAGTACGTATACTCGATAAATTATTTTTTTCTCGTCATCATAAATGATAGCTTATTTTTGGTGCCATTATTTCTAAGAAACATCAAACATACAAGCGGGCTTACTCCAATGCGTGGAGTAAATTACAAATACATATCCTCATTTTTACCAATTCATTTCCAGTCCATTCGATGTAAAAAGCTCTTCGATGTAGTTAATGACAGCTGCAGATGCATCCACGTACTTCCTCATCTCAATAAATATGTCGCCCTCTAAAGTACAAAAGGTTTATGAAAGAGGAAGTGAATTAACTTTAAATAACACTAACAATTAACTTAAAAGATGACAACAAATTAGTAATACCCACCTTCCTCATTGATCTTGTTCATGAGCCACGCCCTAGTTGGCAGGGATGATATAGCCCGTTTGACCATGTTCTGAATAGGCTCCTTATGGTATGCGCCAAATACGACCATATAAGCTGTTGTCGCAGCACTTTGGAATTCAACTCCCCTACACTCACATATTTTTTGGATTATGGAATTCAATGTAAGTGGGCTCACATAAATGTAGAAACAGTTGCTCAGACACTTCTTTCTTTGCACATTGATCGATGAATGTAATTATATTACTACTATAAACAAATAAACGGGTCAGTTTTCCAAAATTTGCTCACCTTCCTTTCAGTAGCTGCTCGAACAACACTTTGACAACTTGTAGGGCACGCATTAGCCTGAGAAGGATGGTGGTATTGCTGTCGGCAGCTTTGACAGTGTTGTTGGCCATGTCCTGCTCGACCAGCTCTTTCAAAGTAGCTGCACCCCTCGACCTGCTTTGTATTTGCTCAACCTGAAATAAATTGCACCCGAACTGATCAAATGAAACCTTTTGATTTAGCATCAATTTGCTAAGAACCTGAAACCTGGTCAGTTATCCCATCACATTACTACACAAACCATTTTCATAGGCTCCACAATTTCCTTTAATATGGTCATTAAATTTAATGTCAAGTTATATAACACGTGAAACTTTGGTTTCATCTCAATCAGATTTAAAATGAGTTTTCTATAAATTCTAATGTTTGGACATCTTCAAAGAATGAAAAAAAATGTCTCTACGGGTGGACTTCCTATGCAACTGCTTCCACAAAATCGATGAGGGTGATTGTGCTAATGAACCGCCTCTAAAAATGGAAATATCCCTAATAAAAAATCATAACCAAGTGGCGGAGCTAGAAATTTTCTTGAGCCTAGACAAGCCTAACAAGAGATAAAAACTATATATAGAAAAATTATACCATTTATCGTAGACAAAAGTAAAGTTGATTGTTGCCAAGTTACAATTTATCAATGAAATGTTGGTTATTTATTATCAATAAGTTAGAGCACGGGGCTACTATACATCAGGAAAGCAAGATTAGAGATATGGTACAACTCTTTTCTTGGGCTTTATGTTTAGAGATAGGATGATTTTTCCATTGCTTTGCTTAATTGTTTGTTGGCTAGTCAACTAATTAACCTTCATTGGAACCAGAAAGCAAGGTAATTAGGTAAACAATTAATGAGTAAATGCAATTAATGAGTAAATGCTGTTTATGCCGTGGAGGAATGTGTTGTTGCAATGGCATGGAGCCCGGCCGTGCTGGCCGGGCCCAGCCTCCGCCACTGTCATAACCTTTTCGCATGAAGTTATAGCCCTCGACAAGATCATAACTTTGTAATTGGATTTTTTTTTTCTGATTTCAGATATTTCAGTGCCCCATTGCAAGATCTCGAATATAGTTTAGAATATGTTTTTAAATCACAATATATGGAGACACGATCTATATCAAAGTTGTGGATTTTAACAAGATCTACAACTTTATGGTTGAATAATTTTTTATTTGAGATATTTTATGGGTTCAAATATTCCTTACGAGTTCTCAAATCAAGTTTAGAAAACATTTTTTTCCAAACGACCACAAATGGAGACACTCCTATGTTAAAGTTGTAGAGCTCTCTCAGATCTAGAGTTTTGTTATTGATGTTATTTTTATTTGAAACTATTTGAAGTATCAGATAGGCATTATATATAAGTATTAAGACGTGAAATCAAAAGAATAGCACCCCTACTTCAATTTTTTTTTAAAAAAAATGATTCAAACATTATAAGATAAGTGGGCAATCCGTAGTGTGCAACCCGGGACTAAAGGGGTTGCAAACCGGAATTAAAGAGGGTATCCCAAACAGTGGTTCGTCCCGATTCAAATTTTATATACCACACGCTGCGCGAAATATCATGTGACTTGTGTCTTGCGACGCACAATCGCACATAGATTCCTATAAAATATGAAAGATTTTATTTTATTTTTGGTTATTCATGCGTGATTAGAAAATAAAAACTGGTCCTCTAAAAAAATGAAAATAAAAACTGGAAATGGCCTTATGTCACATATGGGTAGCCAAACACATGTAAATTAAGATGGCTGGCCACATGCATGCATGATTATATAATGTGGTCTTCTCTCCCGTTTCATATCATAGAACGTTTTGACTTTTTCTAACTAAAACTTCTTTAAGTTTGATAAAATTTATTACAAAAAACATAGTAACATTTTCAACACCAAACAAATACACTATCAAAATATATTTAATATTAGGTTTAATGGAACCAAATTGTTATGGTAGCTACATTTCTCAACGAAATAATTTGGTTGAATTTATAAGTTTGTTTTTAAAAAAAATCAAAACTTTTAATAATGTAAAGCGGAGGGATTACATATACGTGTTATGTACGGCCTGCCTTTGACTCCATATGCATGATTTTTAGGGAGTAATTAAATTAATGGCCTTAATTAGGTCGCTCCTAACATTAGCAGATCATATGTGTGCGTAGCTTTGTTGGGGGTATAATTGACATGACATACCTTGCGGCCGTAGTCAGCAAACCAAGTGGAAGTCTCCTCACCCATGAGATTGATCAAGGATTGCAATTCGGAGCATGCTTTTGTGAAGTCCTTCACCGTCATCGGTGGGGACCTGGGGCCCACCTTCTGGGCGAGGGCTTGAAAGGCCCCGCTGAACTTCCTGAGTGCCTTCCCTCCAGTGGCCATTTGTGTCTTCTCTTCTAGATCGGTCTTTCCACCACCGCTGCATAGCTGGTGATCCTGAGCTGAGCTTTTATAGGCAGGGGGCTGCCTCCAGCTGCTCACTAAAATGGTTGATGTCCTATAGCCTAAACAATTAGGACAAGGAAATTACCACGAAACCCACTCTGGATTTTTTTTTTCACATTTTGGCCATTATTGGAAATTACTTTTAAAAAAACCTGGCTTTGAACAAATTTTTTTTTTGAAACCTGAACAAATTTATTTGAGTAAATTTCACAAAACTACACATTTTGTGGTTTAAGTTGCAGAAAACCACACACACTTTGACACTTGGCACTTAAGTACATATATTTTGGTAGTGTAGTTTCACAAAACCACACTATCAATGAATGGATTCATCCACGAGATGACGTGGCTGTTTCACATAGGATGAGGACATAGCATCCTATTACTTAATAGGATATGCCACATCATCATCCTAGATGGAACAACCGCATCATCTCACGGGTGAATCCATTAATCGATAGTGTAGTTTTGTGAAACTAAACTACCAAAATATATGTACTTAAGTGCCAAGTATCAAAATGTGTGTGATTTTCTACAACTTGAACCATAAAACATGTAGTTTTGTCAAATTTACTCAATTTATTTTAAAAATGGACCTTTTATTTGGCTCTAGTTACCGTGGTGTTGAGGTCTAACATCTCGGCGCCAACACCCTCACCCCTAGCAGCCGAGATGTAGAGGTGTCGGTGCCAAACAAACTAGCACCAAAGACCTATTTATAAAATAAATTTTATAATAATGTTCTAAATGTTTATATTTTTTCTCATAAGTCCTTTACGCAAGGGCCTATTTGTAAGAAAAATATTTGTATTTTGACCAAATTAAAGAAAATAGTATACAAATAGGTTTTTGGCATTAATCTCTTTAACAACGACACATTCACATCAGCGACTTAGCTACCACACGGAAGCAAAGTTATTAACAGCGTGCCATTAGCAGCAAAGTTATTAACAGCGTGCCATTAGCAGCCTGTTCCTATCCCCTTAGAGCAGTATAATAGTGAGCTATAAGCCTATTATAAACTTATATGGAAGAGAGAGGTAAACAAAAAAGAAGGGTGTTGGCTCTTATGCAAGAGCTAGCTTAACACAAGCTCCAAGACAAATATATTAAATGTATAAGTGAGAGATAGAGATAGGAGAAGAAAATTATAGCTAATCTATTATATGTGTTGACTTTAGAATGGGCTAATAGTAGGAAGTGGGCTATATTATTATCCTTGCTCTTACGGTCGGTCTTGTTTGTTTTTCACATCATAATTCCTTTCATTTAGTTTACACTGGCAAAAATATCCGCGCGATGTAACGGGTGAAAAAATTTCAATGATAATATATGCTTTCCATACATAATCATATCAATGATAATAATTGTATCGATCGTTATAGCTAAGACATATTATAAGGAAAATTAAAAGATCTTCAATACAATGACTCAATCTTGATAACCAATGCATGTTTTACCTAAACGAATTGGATTATTTATGTGGCTGTAAACATATAATGTAAATTTAGTTTACACTAGCAATTAATAATAGGATCAATCAAATTCTACATTGTCTCATATGGTCAAGTCTACACAAATAGAGCCTTAGTGCACTCTTCTCTTAATAAAAATTAAAAATATATATAATTATTATTATTATTATTTGATAAGCTATCAAGAATATTAGCTATACTTACAATTGGTACAAGAAAATTACCCGGAACCCACTAGTGTCCTATTCTATTCTAATTAATTATTAATTATTTGTTCCACTGTTTCAGGAATAATTAATTATTTGTCGTGTAGGGGCAGGTCATCACATGTTAACACGTTCCCTTGTGATTTTTTTTTTAAAAAAAAATCATGGATTTGTGCAAACATAGAATAAAACTATTTTTCGAACTGCAGATGGTCAACGCCGCGAGCAAATAGTTGGTGCTGCCTCGTATCCCGTGCACAGCTTAGAGCAAGTTTTATAGTCAGCTATTGACTCTAATTCATCTATAGCCAATTTAATAGCTCGTCCATACAATAGTTATATACTACACCATCAATATATGGTCCTACATCTCATACACACACAATGCATTGGAGTCTATATATGCTGCAGCTGGCTACAAATCTGTAGCCCGTTTTCCTTATCTCTATTTTCTTCTCTTCTCTACATGTGCTTAAAGCTGACTTGTAGCTTGTAGCCTGTTATTGTACTCGCTCTTAGCAGCAGTGCCGCGATTATACTGCATGATCGATTGTGTGCGGTGCTAGACTACCATGTTTCACACACTGCATGTGCTAAGGCCATTCCCAGAGGGAGGTGTCATTTTTATATTTTTATGGGTGTCATGCCACATAAGTAATAATTTATTTAATTGATGATTGAAATAACCTCTATAATGTACTGTTTCATTTTTGCTATTTCACAGGCAAGAGATAATATATATTGGAAAGAGTGTAGATATGGTTCCGTCTAGATAAAACTCATTCACTAGCACAGTTCTTCACATATGTAACATGTCATATGTGACGGACCTAAACAAGCCGTTACAGACCATGTGTCTGTAACAGACGATATTCTAGCCGTTAAGAATTAGCACTCATATGTAATGGCTCCTATACAAATGTTAGTCACCTCATCTGTAACGGCTCTTATTATTATAGATGTGCCTCTTATCTGCAGTGCCTCCCCATTAAGAGTTGCTAGCCCCTCATCTATAACGTCTCCATTTCAGGAGCTGTTACATATGTACCTCTTATCTGTAATGCATGGCTCCATATTATAAGTATTATAGATGATTTTAACTCTAGTAGCCAATCGGTCAATCCCGTCTCAAATTAAAAAAAATCTCGATTGGTCTTGCCTTTCTTCTCTCCTTTTCCACTCACCATCCCTCACTTCTCCCTCATTCTGCTCTCTCCTCATAGCGATGCTCTATCCTCCCTCCACATCTCCGGCGCCAGCCATCTACTCTCTTTTCCCTCCACATCCCCGGTGCCTTATGTCTGGTGGCCACGAGCAGTGCCTCCACGTGTGTCTCCCGCCGCTAGCTTGTGAGCACGCCACCTCCTATTTTTTTTATTTCAAAGATTATACGTGTTGGTTCAAAAGTTAAAACTGGCGCTATAAATATTATAGGTGCCAATCAGTAACTACATGATTGGATAATAGTGCCGCCAAATTGGTTCTGGCTAGAAAACCGACACCTATTCTCAGTTCCCAACCGGTATCATCAGGTATCTCTGTACTAGTGTCACAATCAGAACGACCATGGCTAGATGATAGGATTTAATACAAAGACCGATGCTTTCATCATGCATGATTATTTTTAAGATAGTGGAAGCTTGATTTAACTTTGCCAATTACATCTAGGTGATATAACTGTACCAAGAATACTCCCGACCTCTACATAGCAAATATGTACACATCCAAAACACCTATGCACATACTAGTTTGAAATGAAGGAAAAATTAAATTTAGACACAAATAAGAGCTATCAATTTGTAGATTAGATCACCGCCCGTACTTCTGGTTAAAAGTAAACTCACTCGTCACCTGCTTCGAATGTCGACATGCTGCTGCAACAAAGTCCCGTAATCATGCATGAATCGTATTTTCATTGAATATTGGTAGTGAAGTAGAAACACGACGTGTTGTCTTCTGTATTTGCGACGAATTGTAACTAGGAAAAAGGAAGGATAGTGGTACAACAAGGTTCCGAACAAATTCACTGGTTATTAGGATGATACAAACAATTGTAACTATCAAACCATGAATGTAATGCAGCATGATTGTTCGAATTGACAGCAATCAGGAACAGAGAACCCAGCCTCAGGAAACTTCAAAATGCTTTCTTCCTGCACAAACTAATTTCAAGCTAGTATATATTCCTTCAGTAATGGGTCGTACGAACCGAATGCAAATTAAATCAAGTGGACGTACGTGTAGAAACCATTAAAAACGAACGCCCTGCGAAAAGAGTGGTCGGTCATCCTACTCTGCTTTTGCATTAAAAACGAACCTTTCCTGCATAGCATGCCTGATGGCCATTGCAATTTCTTTTATTTTTGGGTAAATTTTATAAAACTACATATACTTTGTCCAAATTATCCCAAGATTACAGATTTAAGGTTATTTTTCACAAAACTATATATACTATAAATTTTGTAGAGAACTACGTATTTAAGGTGGAGTATCACAAAACTACAGTTTTAGTAACAATTCTATCATAGAACTACAGGTTTAGTGTCAATTTAATCACAAAATTTAGATGTTTATAAATCAAATATATAATACTGGTGCTAAGGATTTAAACTCCAAAACCTATAGTTTCCTGAAAACTTTATTACTACATTAATTTGTAGTTCTGTGATACTCCACCTTAAATCTGTAATTTTATGATAAATTTATTGTTAAATCTTTATTTTGTAATATATCAACTTAAATATGTAGTTTATTGTTAAATCTTTATTTTATGTAGTTTCGTGATAATTTGACCACCAGAGTATCTCTGTAGTTTTGTGAAATTTACTCTTGATTTTTAGTAGAGTAGAAACGTTACGCTTAAGTTATTTTGGAATGAATTGTACTACTCCACCGGGAAGGATATAGGGGTAAAAACAAGGTGTAAAAAAATCAGCAATCTTTGTGATTACTATCATATACAAAGCGGTTGTATCTATAGGTTCAGACAGAGGCTCACCCTAATTAACTAGTATGTCAGGTCTATCATGCCATGAATCTAATATACTCCCTCCGTCCCACAAAATCTCGATTCCTGGAGGGAGGGCTTTGTCAAAAAAAAAAGATTCCAGCACAGAAAACCGCGTAACCTTAACTCTATCGTATCATGTGTGGGGACAGGTCGATGGCGAGTTGGCGACTCCTCCAGCACCTTATCTCCTCCCAGCCGCATAACGCGTCTCTCTTTTCCTCTCGCTGAGGGTATTTCAATCTTTTGCCACTTGTCTTAAAATTGTCTTGGGATTCTAGGGTTGGAGATATCGTGGGACGGGGGAGTATGCAGCAATGCAGCATGAATTTTTGTGGGATGTCGGCTTGAGCGGAGGAGAGAGGAGGGAATGCAGCTTTTGAATAGGAATTAACAGGAATCAGGAACACAGACCCAGCCTAAGGTTAAAGCTAAACCACCCAATAAAGTTGATGATGCTACACGAATGTACGTAATGTTTCTAGTAATGGATGGTACAAACCGAATGCGAATTAAACCTTAAAAAGAAACACTCCCTGCCAAAGGAAATTAAAGGAGTGGTTGCTATTGCTAGTAGTGCTCACATGGCCACCTTTTTCCAGTGCTGAATGCATGAATTATGATTGCCCTTTTTTTTATGGGTAGCGGAGGAGAGACGCTATGCATTGTCTCTTTGTTTGTCCCTTTTGGCATATATAAATATATTACTCTACTATGTCCTGTTTGGAGAATTAGCCAAGAGTTATTTTAAGAGATTTTTTAGCACAAAGAAATAGTACTTTAATAAAATAGTCTTAAGTCGTTTGAATCCAAGGGTTATTTTAAGAGCTATGTGGCCTTTAATGCACTTTCCCATGGAGAGAGAGAGGGAGAGAAGATACTTTTTCAGTCTGCCCCACCCGAAATAGCCCCAACTAGCACCCCTTGAGGGAAATAGTTTTTTTGTGTGATTTTTTACGCAAAACGATGTGGTATTAATATATGATTGATTAAGTTGTAATTATCACAAACTTGAAAAATATATTGATAAGATATTTTAGAGCAACTTTCATATAGAAAGTTTTTGCACGAAACGTACGGTTTAACAGTTTGAAAAGCGTGCCACGAAAATCTTAATCTTCATCCAACTCTTGTGGAAGAAAAGAACAGACCAGAATGGTTCCAAAGACACTGATTTCTACTACTACTAGCCACGGATCAGAGTGATGTTCTACTGCTATTGGTTATGTCTCATGAGTCATGACTGTGACACACAACCAATTAATTAAGTTTGGTCAGGAAATTTTTCGAGAAGCTTAAGGAAAAGGTCAGCAGCACACCATCGAACTCTTTTACTCCTCCAGCACCTTATCTCCTCCCAGCCGCATAACGCGTCTCTCTCTTCCTCTTGCTGAGGGTATTTTAGTCTTTTGCCACTTGTCTTAAAATTGTCTTGGGATTCTAGGGTTGGAGATATCGTGGGACGGGGGAGTATGCAGCAATGCAGCATGAATTTTTGTGGGATGTCGGCTTGAGCGGAGGAGAGAGGAGGGAATGCAGCTTTTGAATGGGAATTGACAGGAATCAGGAACACAGACCCAGCCTAAGGTTAAAGCTAAACCACCCAATAAAGTTGATGATGCTACACGAATGTACGTAATGTTTCTCTAGTAATGGATGGTACAAACCGAATGCGAATTAAACCTTAAAAAGAAACACTCCCTGCCAAAGGAAATTAAAGGAGTGGTTGCTATTGCTAGTAGTGCTCACATGGCCACCTTTTTCCAGTGCTGAATGCATGAATTATGATTGCCCTTTTTTTTATGGGTAGCGGAGGAGAGACGCTATGCATTATTTCTTTGTTTGTACCTTTTGGCATATATAAATATATTACTCTACTATGTCCTGTTTGGAGAATTAGCCAAGAGTTATTTTAAGAGATTTTTTAGCACAAAGAAATAGTACTTTAATAAAATAGTCTTAAGTCGTTTGAATCCAAGGGTTATTATAAGAGCTATGTGGCCTTTAATGCACTTTCCTATGGAGAGAGAGAGGGAGAGAAGATACTTTTTCAGTCCGCCCCACTCGAAATAGCCCCAACTAGCACCCCTTGAGGGAAATAGTTTTTTTGTGTGATTTTTTACGCAAAACGATGTGGTATTAATATATGATTGATTAAGTTGTAATTATCACAAAATTGAAAAATATATTGATATGATATTTTAGAGCAACTTTCATATAGAAAGTTTTTGCACGAAACGCACGGTTTAACAGTTTGAAAAGCGTGCCACGAAAATCTTAATCTTCATCCAACTCTTGTGGAAGAAAAGAACGGACCAGAATGGTTCCAAAGACACTAATTTCTACTATTACTAGCCACGGATCAGAGTGGTGTTCTACTACTATTGGTTATGTCTCATGAGTCATGACTGTGACACACAACCAACTAATTAAGTTTGGTCAGGAAATTTTTCGAGAAGCTTAAGGAAAAGGTCAGCAGCACACCATCGAACTCTTTTACTCCCACACAGAACATTTCAGACCGAGCATGGCATGAATCCAACGCAGCATGTAGAATTTAACCGGCAGTCCTATCACAAGCTAAGGGTTCTTCATCCTTATTAGCAAGACAAAAATAAAAACAAAAGTACTCGCGCACGCAAATGGCATGGGAGGATAGGAGGATCTCTGGAGATCTGGTCGAAAGCTTAGCCCGTTCCAGTGCCGACAACGGCGGCACTTTCAGGAGCTGCAATCCCCTCGGTAGCGATGTCGTGGAGTGTTCCTTCCCTTCCTGAGAAATTCCTTCAGATAAAAACCATGTCCTGGCTTACGCTGTTGTAGAAATAATTATTCTGTACGAAAACTCCTATAGATTACGGATGGACCGTAACAGGTCACGTCTGCAAAAATCGAGGCTTATTTTTGCATGCGGTTCCTTAAGAGACCCTCATGACAAAATCTATTTTTGCAGACAGACCACTAAGGACCGCATGCAAAAATCAGCTTATTTTCTTATGTTGTTCTCTTAAAAGGGTGCATGTAAAAATAGATTTTCGTATACGGTCCTCTTAAATGATCCGTATGCAAAAATATTTTCCCTTCTTCACAGATATTTTCTCCCCTCCTCTCTCTTTTCCCTCCCACCGCTTTAAATTTTTTTTCTAACTCCTCTCCGTGCTCTCTCTCTCTCTCTCTTTCTCTCCTTATCTCTAATTCTCTCCTCTACTCTCCTATCTTCCTCTCCACACCGAGCGGGCGGTGCCGATGAGGCGGCCAGGAGCGGCGCTGCCCCAAACGTGGATCCGGCGACGGCGGCGGGCAACCGGAGATGCCACACTATCAATGAATGGATTCATCCACGAGATGACGTGGCTGTTTCACATAGGATGAGGACATAGCATCCTATTACTTAATAGGATATGCCACATCATCATCCTAGATGGAACAACCGCATCATCTCACGGGTGAATCCATTAATCGATAGTGTAGTTTTGTGAAACTAAACTACCAAAATATATGTACTTAAGTGCCAAGTATCAAAATGTGTGTGATTTTCTACAACTTGAACCATAAAACATGTAGTTTTGTCAAATTTACTCAATTTATTTTAAAAAACCTTTTATTTGGCTCTAGTTACCGTGGTGTTGAGGTCTAACATCTCGGCGCCAACACCCTCACCCCTAGCAGCCGAGATGTAGAGGTGTCGGTGCCAAACAAACTAGCACCAAAGACCTATTTATAAAATAAATTTTATAATAATGTTCTAAATGTTTATATTTTTTCTCATAAGTCCTTTACGCAAGGGCCTATTTGTAAGAAAAATATTTGTATTTTGACCAAATTAAAGAAAATAGTATACAAATAGGTTTTTGGCATTAATCTCTTTAACAACGACACATTCACATCAGCGACTTAGCTACCACACGGAAGCAAAGTTATTAACAGCGTGCCATTAGCAGCGAGATCTTGAGAAAAAAGGTCCATCAAATAAGTTTTTCGAAGATCGATTTATAAAATAAGCTAATGAAAAGGTTAAAATATAAAAAATCCAGGAACTCCGCTAGTGTCCTATTATAAAGACCTAACGTATATAATTGGCACTCCATTGTTACAGGAATCATTATTTGTCGTTTAGGGGCAGGTCATCACATGATAACGTACGTCCCCTTGTGATTTTTTTTTCATTATGTATTTGTGCAAACATTACTGTACCTACAGAATAAGACTATGTTTCGAGCTGCAGCTCGTCAACGCCGCCGCGAGCCAATCGTTACCTGCCGTGATCGATGCAGCCTCGCATCTCGTGCAGCAGCAGTGCCGCGCGTGGTCCTGCGTTCATATGCTAATGCTAGGTTTGCGAGCCTGCCTGCATGCCTGTTCCTATCGCCTTAGAGCATGTATAATAGTGAGCCTACTATAAGTTTATATGGAGGAGAGAGGTAAACAAAAGAGAAGGGTGTTGGCTCTCATGCAAGAGCTAGCTTAACACAAGCTCTAAGACAAATATATTAAATGTATAAGTGAGAGATAGAGATAGGAGAAGAAAATTATAGCTAATCTATTATATGTGTTGACTTTAGAATGGGCTAATAGTAGGAAGTGGGCTATATTATTATCCTAGGAGAAGAAAATTATAGCTAATCTATTATATGTGTTGACTTTAGAATGGGCTAATAGTAGGAAGTGGGCTATATTATTATCCTTGCTCTTACGGTCGGTCTTGTTTGTTTTTCACATCATAATTCCTTTCATTTAGTTTACACTGGCAAAAATATCCGCGCGATGTAACGGGTGAAAAAATTTCAATGATAATATATGCTTTCCATACATAATCATATCAATGATAATAATTGTATCGATCGTTATAGCTAAGACATATTATAAGGAAAATTAAAAGATCTTCAATACAATGACTCAATCTTGATAACCAATGCATGTTTTACCTAAACGAATTGGATTATTTATGTGGCTGTAAACATATAATGTAAATTTAGTTTACACTAGCAATTAATAATAGGATCAATCAAATTCTACATTGTCTCATATGGTCAAGTCTACACAAATAGAGCCTTAGTGCACTCTTCTCTTAATAAAAATTAAAAATAAATATAATAATAATTATTATTATTTGATAAGCTATCAAGAATATTAGCTATACTTACCAGTAGTCTGATAATTGCATACAAAGACGTGCAAGGTCTCCAATACAGGAGAATATAATCGTGGAACACAAGCCATGTAGGCGATGGAACAATCGAGCTCTAGTGGATGGAATCCCATAGAATCTCCGGATGCTGCGGTTTCCGCCTTCGAGATGGGATGAAGGCGGAGTACATCCCCTTCGACTGCCACTCATCTCGGAGCTCGTGGAGATCAAAATAGTTTTATCTCCACGTGGAAGACCTCGCCTCCGTCCTTGTTGTTCCGGAAGAAAAGCCAGAGCGCTCCTCGTCCTGGACCTCCAAGCCCTCTTTGACCCCCCTCTCTTCAAGTCTTCATGGAGAAGATCCACGATCTCCGAGAATGGGGGTTGTCAGGATATGAAGTCACAAATGACTTCATACGTCGCCACATTCAGCCGCTCTAGGCTCACGCTCACCCCATGTTGATGACGTGACGTGGTTCTTTGCACAGGGTATTCGTTCTCGCAACCTCTTGACCTCGAATGCGTAACGTCTTATCTTCAATTTCTAATACATTATGTTCCTTTGCAAATCTTGATGTGACGTGGATCACATCGTCGTGAGTCCTCCCTCGGGCTACAACCGGCTGCCAACTCCCATCTGCGACCTCCTATCCGCAGACAAGGACGCCGCCATCAACATAAGTAACTTTGTCTCGCTTCATCTTCTTTCATGCAAATTCAAACCGAAGACGTAGTAATCTAAAGCCATACAGGATCTTCCTTTGACGGATGTCGGTCCCCTTGTCGATCAGTAGGGTCGGGGTGATGGGGAGCGCGGCGAGGAGGCGCGTGATTGGGTTGGCGAGCAGTAGCGTCTTGTGCCCTGACGCATCGGACAGGAAGGCGGGCAGGCCGGCAGACGTGGTCACGGGCGAGAACGCGGCGGGGCCGCCGGCGACAAGCGGGAGCGGGAGCGAGAGGCAGGACCAGCTGGAGGGGTTGAACCTGGCCAGCGGCGGCTACCTCCAGGGGCCTGCTGCTGGGGCGGTCGGCGAGGCCAACACGGAGCTCGCGGCCGTGCGGGAGGTGGCCGTGGAGGTTGCAGCAGGCGCTGCAGGTCGTCCCGTCGTCCCGGCGGCTGGTGAGGGAGGGAGATGCGGCAGCAGAGGAGGAGGAGGAGGAGGCTGGCCACCACGCCACGACGGGATCTGGCGGTGGAGGAGTCGAGGAGGACGCCGACGACCACCATGGTGACGCCAACGACCACCGGGAGAAGCGGGGCACATCGATGCCGACGACCACCATGCTCGCCGCTAGGGGGCGGCCACCTCCGCCTCTGCCTCCGTCACCGCCGCCTACTGGCCGCCGCTCCCCATCTGCCAGCCGCCACGCGCTCGCCCGCCTGTCGCCACCGCCGCTCCGCACCTCCGCTCCACTTTGCTTCGCCGGCCGCCGCACGCTCGCACGCCGCCTCCGCCGGCTGCCGCTCAACCCCACTCGCCGCCACCCGTTCCTTCCCCGTGGCAAAGAGAAGTGAAAAAAAAAAGAAGAGAAAAAAGAATGGGAAAGAGAGAGTTGACGTGGCACATTGACAGGTGGGGCCCACGTGGGTCCCGCGTTGACTCAGCCGCCACGTAGACCAAAACCGGGGTCAAAACCACCGAAGGACTTCGGGTGACCGGTTTTATATAGTTAAGGGACCCCATATATCTGGTTTTACGGTTTGAGGACGTTTTCGTATCTCGGTGACAAGTTCAGGGACCTCCGGTGCACTTTTTCCCCTTACATATGGTTGAAAATAAGTCTGTTATGCATCCCTGAACTTCGTACCGGACCTGGCCATGCCGGCCGATCATGTCGTGCCAGCCCAGAGTGCTGGTGCGGAAGCCCAGGCACGGCCCAGGCACGACCTCAGTCAGGCCGTGCCGTGCTTGGGCCGGGCCAAAATGTCGTGCCTTGGGCTGGGCCGTCGGGCCTCGGCCTTATGCCCATCTATACACATACTGCATGCACGCATGTGTTATGATTACAATGACAACCAAATCAAGGTAATAGAAGCACTTCGCAAGATTACAGTGATGTACTATGATATGTAGATTACAAACACACTCCAAGGGGGACATATGCCGATATCTATTCAACACTTTTATTGATGAAATACGGGTGGAGAGATGCCTGAACGGTGTCATCGTCCCATTCCAGACCATGCCACCACTCCATAGTTCCCCGGATCTCCCGCAGCCTGCCTTGTGGCATAACATGTAGTCGCCTGAGATTGACGCAGCAGCCAACTTCGATTACTTCCAACCATGGCAAGCTGACCTGTGGGCGGCTGCAGAAACTGCGCAGCTCTGTCAGGTTCACAAGAATCAACGTCACGAGGTTGGGAAATGTATGCAGCAGCTGCCCTTCGCCGCCATCTTGAGGAGGCTCGAGATCTTCGTCACCGATGACGCTCCTCATCGAGGTGCAGCCGCGCAGCTCCAGGAGCTGGAGGCAAGGCAGGCGCATGGCCCAGCCCACGCTCCTGAGGCCGCCGCAGTTTTCGATCTTGACGCGTTGAAGCGCCGGGAGGAAGAAGGAGATGCTCATGCTCCTCCAGATTACAGCCTCCAGCTTGGCGAGACCGCGGAGCTCAAGAGCCTCTAGCTTCGGGAGGCACCAGCTCTGGTTTCGCGGTCCCCGGTTGCTCTCGTCCTCCTCGCCGTCGAGCACCAGCTGCTCCAGCGTGGGGCATTCGGCGATGCCCAATTCCATGAGCGTCTCCAGCATGCTGAAGCAGCTCATCGCCGCCTTGAACTGAGACGGGCAGAGCGTGACATGCTGCGGACTGTCGAAGCGTGTCAGGAGGAGGCGACGGGTGCAGACGTTGATCAGACGGCCAAGCCTCTGCACGGTGCCAATCGCGTTGACGGTGATCCCGAGGAATTGCACGAACACCGTGCTCATCAGCGAGCCCATCTGCTCAAAGCTCGCAATTCCCTCGTTTCCTTCACCCTCGGTACTAGCTGCATCCCCATCGTCTGTCCAGTCCATGTATCGGCTCGGGTACATGTCGATGGCCTGCAGGCTCGTCAAGCACCGGATGACACCCTTGGGGATAGCAGAAAGATGGTTGGTGTGCCTCAGGAACAGGTGCCTCAGCCGCCCAAGGTTCCGAAGCCCGACGGGTAGCATCTTGAGCGGCGTGAAGGATGCGTTGAGATACTGCATGTTGACCAGCGTTCCGATGTCCTCCGGCAGCTGCTCTATCGCCGTGTGCGACAGATCCAGGTAGGCTAGAGCAGGCGCCGACCTGAGGAAGGCAGCAGGTATGTGTGTAAATGCAGTGTTGTGCTGGAGCATCAGGACGGTGAGAACGGGGCAGGTTGAGCTCAAGAAACGAGGCCGTGGCAACTCCCGTATCGCGTTGCACATGAGTGAAACTCGCTCGGCCGCTCCTGCCCTCTGGCACAGCTCTATCAGCTTAGTTTGGGCACCAAGGTTCACACCAGCCTGCACCAGCCATTTGTTGTCCCTGCTGCCACAGTCACACGCGATCCACAGTGCCATGTCCCTTACAATCTCTTGCAGCTTAACTTCATCCCTTGCATTGCAACCAGGCATCAGCAGGTTTTCTTCCAGCATACAGCTGATCATTGAGAACCCTTTCTGGACAGCATCGTCCAGCGAAGGCTCCCTGATTAATCCAAGCCCAATCCAGCAGTCGATGAGGTCTGCCTTGTTGATGGATCGGCCTCTGGGCCACAGGGCGCAGCAGAGGAAGCACTCCCTGTCGGTAGGAGTGGACAGGCCATGATCGTAGCTCTTCTTCAGATCATGTAGCAGAACAGTGTTGTCCCTCTCCATCCCAGGGATCCGGTGGATTTGAGAGCTCTCAAGGAACGCAGCCATCCTCCTCCAATCATCGGGATGCCTCTTCGTCGCCATCGCGCCGCCGATTCTCGACAGCGCGATCGGCAGCCCACCACACTCCCTGACTATCTGCTGCGCAAACCCCTCGATCTCCTTGTCCTTGATGACCGGTTGCTCGCCGCCAGCAGCAGCAGCTGCCAAGAACAGATTCCACGAGTCTTGTCGATCTAGGCACCCGACATCAATCCGGCTGCAGGATTGCATGCGGCCGCACACGCCTTTGAATCGAGTTGTCAGAACCACCTTCTGTCTCAACGAGCTCGGACGGCGGAACTTCGGGTTGGGGATCCCAATGTCTGCGAGGCTCACAGGACGTTCTAGGTTGTCCAGCAGCACCAAGAAGCTCTTGTCCTTGAGGAAGCTGAGGATGGGCGTCGCGCGCCGCTCCGGCGCCTCCGCGTCGATTTCCCAGCCGCCGAGATCATCCAGCTTGAGCCTTCGCGCTATCTCGTCTTGAACGCTCTTCACGTCCGAGCTGCTGGCGTTGTCCACCCATATGACAAGCTTAAAAGCTTGCCCCATCTCAGCTCCGGGGAGGAACCGGTTGTTGATGTCGCGCAGTAGCTCGCTCTTCCCCACCCCGGCCATGCCACATATGCTAATTATCCGCGTATCCTCATCGCGGATCCAAGCAAGAACTTGCGTCATGTAGGATGCCTTCCCGATGATGGGCGTCGGTACACTCTTGGGTATGCACGAAGCGGGAGGGCACTCGCTCGTCAGGTTCTTTACGGTGTTGTACTCTTGGAGTAGCTCATTCACCTTCTGATGCCTCTGAACTGCCCTCCGGCTGATGGCGTAGCTGGAGAAGATGTTGGGGGAGAAGGAGCCCATGCATCGGCAGCGGTCGCTGTAATCCTTCTGGATTTTCTCCGCTTTATCCTCGACTTCCTGCACCCGTTCGAACCAGTTACTGACCTGCTCCGGGGGCGTCTGCTGATGAGAGTTGCTCATAGCATTCTGGAGATCATCCCTTGAAGCTTGGAGCTGGCTCAGAGCATCTGCCATGTCCTCAACGTTGTGGCCTGCATTGACGAGGAGATCTAGTTCCTTAGCAAAGCACCCTATGATGGTAGGGGCTGTTTCAGTGACTGCTGCTTTCCCAAAATCGGCCATCTTGTTTGTGGCACTTTGGTTCTATCCTGAGCACAAGAACACACCAGGTTCAGTCACTGATTCCAATAACAGTTGTGCTTTGGACAACCAAAAAAAAAATGCAAATACAGAACGCACGTTTTCTGATTATAACTTGATTACAGATCGTTTATGTAGGGATGTCACACAGGTTATTCAATTTTTTCTTGATTTTCACTCCAAAAGGTATGAAAGAAAAAAAAACAAAACCCATGTTCCTAAGATTTCTGATCGTCAGGCAAACAGAAACAAAAACAACTCTTCCGATTATCCGACCTGAAGCTCTTAATTTGTATTATGTGCACCAAACAGTTCGGTGAATTGAACCGGTTTGACAATGTGATGAAAGTAACGGCTAAATATACACATGCTCTGTACACACTCTTCTTTGCTAACCTAGAAGAATTAACTGTTATTCTCTCCGTTTTGTTTTATATTATAAGTCGTTTTTACTTAGTCAAACTTTTTAAAGTTTAATTAAGTTTATAGAAAAATATAGCAATATTTCTAACACAGAATAAATATATTATCAAAATATATTCAATGTTATATTTAATGAAACTAATTTGATATTGTAGATATTAGTAATTTTTTCTATAAACTTGAACAAAACTAAAGTAGATTGACTAGGAAAAAAAATTAAAACGGCTTATAATATGAAACGGTAGGAGTAGAAACTTAGCCAATTCTGCCAATCTCCCACCAAGGTGCAACCATTGATCTATTCTATCAAAGACACCCCATACAAGATCATAGATAATACCAGAGATAATACAAGATCATAGACAATTAACCCTTCTTTTTCACATCTTAGTGACCTCCTAAGCTCATCGCCCTTCTCTAGCTAGTCCCTCGGCTCCACCAGTCATGAAGCTCCCATGCCCCGCCACCGCGGCTTTCCTCTAAATCTAGCTCCACAACCCACTTCCCACAATCCCACACATACAAATTAACAAGAAACAACATACCTCCAAAACCTTATACCGTCCCTTTGCCGCCGGAGATCGTTTGGATTTGACAGAGGGGGAAGGAATTGGAGCAAATAGCGAGGCTTAGCTATAGAAATTCAACTGATTGTATATACGTGTCCCAGAAAATGATCATGCGAATCATTTGTAGCAGTTCCGAGAAAAAGCAATACACAGGTGTGGTAACAAATTGGCGATGAAAATACTCTCTTGCCGTACGTACTTCCGCCACACAACAAATCAGAAGGGGAAAAACAAATTAAACACCCTGCATGCGGTAGTAGTAACTCACCTACTCCTTCACCGGCGACACAGTTCCAAGCCGATTGATCTTACCACCTGCGATTTCTCCGTTGTGCAGATGGATCCCCTTTCTGCCTTCCTACTTAGTATCAGGTCTCTGATTCATAGTAGTCATTATATATATGGTTGTGCGGAGACAGGGAGGATCATTTTGTAATATATGCCGCCAAGAGGCGCTGGCTTTGGCTTTTGATGCCTAACACAGCCCACTAAACAAGGCAAAGCGTCAAGGTCAAGATTCCTTTTCACAAGATGCCGCGGACTGCTTAAATTAATTAAAAAAAAGCATCAGCTCCAATTTTTTTTTCAGATAATGGTGGCACTTCCTTGATTAGTGACAAAGTATCCCCCGGATCAGTGGCGGAGCTAAGATATATTTCAAACCCGGACAAACCCAAATATATCTAATATTTCTAAAAATATTTCTTTCAAAACAATAAAAATTCAATGGTGTATTTGACGGCGAGCCCGGACGGCTGCCCGTGCAAGCCGGACGGTGGCTCCGCCCCTGCCCCGGATGCACTCGATTTAGTAAAACGAAAGCCGTTTTATACAATTTGAAAGCTACTAGGAATTGTCTGGGCCCATAAAGGCCCATCCTAGGACCATTTTTGTTGGGCCCTCACCTAGCCCATGGAGCTAGCATACAGTATTCTTTTCCATAACTCCAAATTACAACTTGTTAAACGTTTCCCGAACGGTAGAACAGTGTATTTTGTAGAAAAAATATATATGTTTATTTACAAAACAAATAAATTTATTGTCAACTTTTAATGATTAATATTCAATTAATTATAGACTAATGAGCCGTTCTATTCTGTGTGTTGCAAATATGCTCCTCCAATGTGTCGAGGTTCAAACGGGCCATTAAAAACGAAATCTGCTTAAGGATGTTGGTTCGTCCATCGTTTCCTGGTGTTAGGCGCGTGTCCCCGAGCCCATGTCCATCGAGAAAACTTGTTTCCATCATCCGTCGTTGCGAAGTCCAGATCAATCCCATGGTTGTCACCGGACAGAGTCCAAATAGATCTCATAGTCATCCATCCTCCGTAATATCTAGAGCTTTTTTTTAGATAATGGATTATAAAAAAACCCGGCCTCTACACCTCGTGAGGGTGTACACAGCCTCAGTAATATCTAGAGCTGACCATGCCTTTCCTGATTATCCCAAAACCCGAGCAAACCACCTAGCCGACGAGCCCTAGACCCCTTCACCATGCCAAGTGCAGCCACCAGGCTCCCCATCTCCATTGTAGATTTTGTAATCTACTAATTGTCTAATTTATAATGTGCTAGGTCTATAGATCACACTAATACAGAATTCCGGGTCAATGGTCGCTGTTGTTTAGAGCCACTGCACTTGTTTTCTTGAACCGGAGTGGAAGTAGGGGATGAAGTCCCTCGAATCACTCTTGTGATTGTCGAATAGAAAGTAGTCAACTAGTCATAGTAGAGGTGTGAGCGACGTCAAAGGTGAGCACGCTAGCGATCAAGTGCAAGATTCACATCATCCTTTGGGGCACCACCTTCACTGGTCTGGAATTGCCCTTCAAATACCCTCCAGTCCTTAGGTTAGGGTTGGGATTGATTAGGGTTTTCGACAAGGCGGTTGTAAAGTAATCGTCTCCAACATAACACCGGCATCCCCTATAAATATGGCGTCGTGGGTATCGGAAATTTATGCTTTTGCCAAAATGACTATATTACCCCCTTCCTCGGGAATTTACATACTAGCTTAACAAAAGAAATTATCAAGTTAAAGAGATTTCATTGGTAAAAAGGATGGCATAATTATTTGACACAAAAAAATCAAAATCAAAATTTATTTTTTAAAATAAAATTCAAATCAAATTTGACCAAAAAATCATAAAATATTTTCACTGATATTTAAAGATTTAGGCTCAAATTATTCTGACCCATTTTGGTTTTCTATATAATTGCTTTTAAAAATCACATTGATATTTATTTAGTTATTTGTCCAGCACATGACTATGGGAAAGGGGCAGCATGGTCATTTTGTAAAAATGCAACTGTCAACTGATGGTCAACTAATGTAATAAGGATTGAGTAATGAAAACTTAGAATCTGTTCTTGGATACAAAATAGAAGCATGTCTAAAATTCGTCCACTCTTCCCTTCCAGTCTCACTCTTCTCTTCTTCGGTGTTGATTGGGTTATTATTTTGTCCCCTGTTCACTCTGACAGGAGTGTGAGATGGCGGGCGGCGCAGTTGACTACCGCACCATCCGCTTGGGCCTACCATTTTTACCGGCCTTAAGCCCTTAACCAAACACTGACAAGTGGGCTATATGGCCTCAATAGTGTGGTAATACTATTCCAGCAAGCCTGTGTGGACCAGGCAAGGGTACTTGGCGAGTGCTCGGCGTGCCCTAACTTGAGCAAGCCCTGCAGGGGCCACCGAGCTCAGTAGAGAAAACAAAATGGGGAGTTGCTAGCAAGACTTTTCGTACGTAACCCTTGTACACTTGACATCTCTCTTATAGTTCAGTTATAATGGTGGCACCGTGAACTAAAGGGGAGAACCACGAGTCTACGACCATGCGGGAGGGGAGGGGAACCCGGAGAGATAGAATCCATAGCTACCTGATGTGAACTTCTTAGGAAATCCGGAAGAGAGGAAGAGGAGCTATTCTGAGTCTGAGAATCCATAGCTTTCCGATGTGAAGTTCTTAGGAAATATACGTTGCAGCGGGAATATGTGGTGATGAATTGGTTGACTAAATTAAAGTAGTGTAAGAATAGAAAAAAAATGCCAAAAACACAAAAGCACAGTCATGAGTTTGAACAATTTGCTTGGAATTAATTGGATAAGAATTGAAAGTAATAGTTGAACTGTATATTGTTCTTAGATATATTATACTTAAAAATAAACAATAAAGTACTAACTTCAGTTGGTCTTTGATGTGGAACCTTGGGCGAACTCGTGAATGAACTTTATGGAACTAGATAGACATTGCCGTTAGCAGTTGTGGCATTCTGAAAATTGAGCAAACACAAAGAGACTCTTTTAAATCTGATCATGTATCTCAGCTAGGCCATATCCAGTGAAGCCTAACAATTATGCCTTCATCTAAAAACACTGTGTTAAACATCACCGAGCACCGAAAAAATCATTGGTATTTAGTAGCTGCTCCCTCCGTTTCAAAATATTTGACTATGTTGACTTTTTAGCACATGTTTGACCGTTCGTCTTATTCAAAAAATTTGTAAAATATGTAAAACTATATGTGTACATGAAAGTATATTTAACAATGAATCAAATGATATGAAAAGAATAAATAATTACTTGAATTTTTTGAATAAGACGAATGGTCAAACACGTACTAAAAAGTCAACGGTGTCAAACATTTTGAAACGGAGGGAGTATATCCTTTGCACCCAAGTGTCAGTGAGGAACTAAATCACTCAAAAATTTGAAGCTTTAGTAAGAAAAAGATATAGAACAAGTGGGGTAAATAAACGAGACGACTGACCACTGCGTGTCGGGCACCCGATCGGGGTAGGAAAAATCGGACGCCCACGTCAGTACGATGTCATCAAGCAAGCATGCATGTAAAACTACTTTAAACTATTTTTTCTTAAATTATTTATCTAAATCTTGACCCGATTACACCATTAAATCTGTTGCAATTAAATCTTTAAAACAAGATCACACATGGATATATTCTGATAAAAAAAATTAGTTTATTATTGAATTTTTTTTAAAATATTGCACAATGTTCCACCAAGTATATCGGAATTGTTTCACTAAGTAGATCGAAAATGTTTCAATCGTTTAAATTGGACGTTGTTTCACCTTATATAAAAAAAAGTTTCAGCAAATAGTGAAACAATGCTTCAAGTCACTGCAACATTTGATCAGTACATAGTGAAACATTATAAATACACTAAGTAAAAATTTTTTGGTGGAATAAAAAATAAAACGGATTCCCTTAATGGAGGGTTTCCATAATATACGGGTGATTTGTTACAACGGAGTATGTGGTGGGGACACATGGCAGGTGTTTACAGGGACACGTGGTGGGCTGGGGCGGTGTGCGCGCGTCGGGGGGGGGGGGGACATATCTAAAGGATTTTCGGTAAATAAAAGCAAAGATCCAATTTAGCACTGTACAAAATAAATTTCCATACACACAGATTCCATGCTTAGCAGGGCCAAATAGCTCTCATAACTTACTTTTTTTCAGGGTTCTGCATACGAAGTATTACATTTGTGTCCCAAAAACACAGATGATCAGATATGCTTATTTTACTCAATAGGACTTAATATCTTGAAATAATCTGAAAACACTTTAAACATATCTTTTTTCGAGAATACGCAAAAGAATTGCGCATCATTGTACTTTGAAAGGGACAAAGTATTACAAGATTGTAGCCCTGGGAGGCTATACTCAAGGAAAAAGAAAAACACACCACGTCACATGCCCACACGTCATCACACCATGAGGAAACTCAGCCACGATCAAGACCCTCCAAAACGATGCCTCCAAGAAGGTTACAACATTAAAAACGCCGCCATCGCCCATCTAATGAGGATAAGATTTTCACCTAAAGGATCTCGTTAAAGAGAGAAGGGAGGCCCCTCGACAACGCCCTCAAGAGGGTTGCGGCGCCCAAAAGCGTCGCCGCTGCTGGCCCAAAAATGGGCTAGCTTTCGCCTAGAACCTGCCAACACCCCTCTAGCTGCTACCTCACAGACCACTAACCTTGTCAGCACGTGACCATCACAGCAACGACGCCCCTCTATCGGCTGGTATCTGAACGACCACCCTGCTAACGGCAGGACAATGACCACCCAATGCTACACGTTGGTCCGACCACGACCACGACCAAGCCCGCGACCAAACAGCGGTGCACTACCAGCAAGCATTCCTTCCATGCCATCACCTCCAACGGGAAAGGCGACCGCCGCCGCCCACCGCTATGCATTGGCAACCAAGGCCATCCTCTTTTGCCGCCACCTTCACCTGTCCCATGGAGCTCCCCACGACCAGGATGGCCAAGAAAGGGAGGAGCTCCAAGGACATGAGAATGCACCGGAGACAGAGGGCGACCCACCGTCGCCGCTGCTCACGATGGCGGTGCTAAGCAGCCAAATCCAGGCTCAGCCCCAGATTCGGCGGCTGCTCCACCAGCCAACGGCTGTGGCACCGCCACACGGGCCGGTGCACATCCGCCGCCGCTGCCATGCACGCCGGCGCTCAAGTCGGGTCGCTCTTCAACGTAGCACTCCATGCGCCTAGGATGGCCCCGCCGCCGCCGCCACCACCACCGGCCGACCGGGCGGCCGTCTGAAGGGGAGGCGCTACAGGCACTGTCTGCGCCGGCCTCCACATGGCACAGCGTGCGCCGTCCTCCCACAACCGACCGTGCCGCACATGGTGACCTCCCAAGCCTCTTCAATCCGTCGCCGATGCCGCCGACTGGGTCAGCTGCCCGACCTCGGCCAGATCCAGGGGGAGACGCCGGATCTGGCCGTGGGGACACTGGATCCGGGCGAGGCGCCGCCGGAGCCGCCGCCATGTCGAAAAACCCGTTGCCCCGTTCCCCGTCTTCGTGGCTGCCTCCACGGCCGCCGGCCGCCGCCTCCGAGCCGACGAGAACGCCAGCTGCCTCACGACGGTGACGCCTCTCCAACCCGCGACGCCACTCCTCGCCGGATCCGGCCGGGGAAGGCCTGGATCTGAGCGGAGGCACCTCCACCTCCCTAGGTCGTCGCGGCTCCCCAAGCCAGCGTGACGCCATAGTGAGAGAAGAAAGCCCTGCCGCCGCCGTCCTCATGGCTGGCCGGCTTTGCTGACGAGCTGCTTGAGCGGCGGCAAGGCGGGAGGAGAAAGGAGGAGCGGCGGCGGTGGTCTTCAGTCACCACCCATGTCGCCCAGGGGAGGGAACCACACGAGAGGAGTAAATGAACATTTTTATGACCTTACACTTTAAACATATCATGTTGCATACTTTTTCATTGGCTGGATAATACAAAACAATGACATGGCAGTGACATGAATCAGACATTTTTTTATAATGGATTTTTCATTAATTCGGCACATGAATCGGACATAAATGTTATTGAAATAAGTATGCAAATGGACAATATGAAATACCTCTACCATATTGTTGGTATTTCTTAACGATATTACTAGAAATATAATTCCCAGCAATTGCGTAGAAATACTCCTGGTATATTATGGTTACAGAGTTCATCCGCAAGCGCATGGATATACCATTGTAGCATTTCACCCGAGAGTATATCAAGGGTATCATATTTACTTAATCCCTTGGAAAGATCATGGTAGAGAGAACTTGACTAATAATTTATATGTTACTTGTAATAATAATATACTAAGCAGGGGTTAAGATAATCCGAGGGTAGAGTGAGACACAAGCAGTAAGCTACTCATTCTCATACTAAATTATCTAAACTAAGTGGAAAGAAAAGAGAAAGAGAATCTATTTCTATACTTCTAGTATACATAGTATACATATATTCTAGCTGTCTGATATACTAGCTAATACCCTCTATCCGATGCCCTCCTGGTACTTCGAGAAGCCACCCCTAACTGTCGAGTTCCTTACGACAGCTAAATTAAATACGGAGGAATACACTCCCCAGGAAATTAACTTAGGACTATATACACGCGCGGAGGAATACCTGTACTGAGCTGTCACCATCAGCGGCCCACCTCTCATCCGCAGCATATAACCCCAAATAATGATATCCTGTAATCTAAACACCACCCCTAAACTACCAGATACTATTCTAATATCATCGTCATAACATAGAATAATTGCATAAGCAAACATTATACTCTCACCAAAGCATCTCCCAGATAAGCTAGCAGTATATTCAGTATAACATAAACATAATATAAAGTTGGTATCCATATACTCGAAAAGTATTTTAATACCATAAATATATAAAGAAGAGTATTCTAAAGAAAGTACAAAGCTTACAAAAGAGAAGATAAGAGCTACTAGAGCCATACCCGAACTCTTCCGAAGGCTTCCGGACTCCGATTTCTACTCTATCCCTATTCCACTAGCTTAAGAATACTAAACTAAATTGAGAGAATATGAGAGAGCTCTTACTTGAGGTGTGTGTTGAAATGGAGAGAGTGAGGGGTTTATATAGCCTCCCAATGATGGTTGTGATGGTTGGAATGGTCGGAAATACCCTCCAACCGTCATTGGGAGCTAATCCACACTGTCCAGCCGCAACCCTGCATCCAATGACGTCAGGATGGGTTCGGCCAAACCATGGGTTGAGCCATCCCGGCCCATCTTCGGCTGGCGGCCTCCTCTGTTGCTCCTCTCCGCAGACCTGTGAATTTTGGCCCAATTCATCGTGTCAACTTTGAGTTCTTGGCCATTCACATATAAGTCTGATTCTCGACATCGTCCGATTGATTTATCGTCTGGTTTGATGTCGCTTCTCCTCCACTTTATGGTTATTCTCTGCAAAAGGTTAGTGAACCAAATACTAGTGGAATATGTCGACGTTTGATGTCACGACTACGGTATTTGGATAGTATGGGGATCGTTGGTGCTAGGATATACGCGAGACTGAGGTAAAGAGATGGAGACAGGGATTTTTATACAGGTTCGGGCCCCTGAATTGTCAGGTAATAACCCTACATCCTGTTGGCCGAAGTCGGTATTGCTCTTATTCATGATAATCACACCAGTACAATGTTTGGGGTAGCCTATCTAACTGTTGTCGACATGTCGGTCTGAAGGTCTGACTCGTAGTCGACAACAGGGTAGCCTTCCTCCTCGAGCTCGCGCCCAACGGAATCAGAGACAGTGCTAGATCCCTACGGCCGGCCTCTGAAGGTACCGGATAGGGTCGATCCAGGCGTATCTCTGATGTCGATATCCGGCGGCTTGTCTTGGCGTATGTAGCCTTCTATGTTGTGGCTTCTATGTCGATTGTGTTGGGTGTTGATCCCTTCATGGTGGGTGTTCCCTTCATGGTGGGTGTTGATCCCTTCATGGTGGGTGTTGATTGTCTTGTCCCCCATGGTGGTTGTTGATCGTGTTGATTGTCTCATATCATGGGTGTCCCCCTGTCCTCCTAGGGGGGCTTGTATTTATACCCATAGGTGTCCCCTCGTCCAAGTAGAACTAGGGAAACCAATATGGATACAATCCGAGTAGTCCTTGTCGTTTCCATGTAGAACTCTGGTTGTCTTTCCTTATCCAGAACTCCCTCCATATCTGAAGTCAGTTTCTGTATAAGACATGGTATGTGGTGGATCCTGCTGAGATTTAGTCAACTACTATTAGGTATGTGGTATCCATAACCCTGACAGTAGCCCCCGACTTCGATGCAAATGAACGAATTCATATTCTCAACCGCGCGCAGACATTGGAGTAACTGTTATCGAGCTCATGTGACCATTCTCGGTGAGTTTAAAGATAACGTTGGACTTCCTTTGTCAGCCTCGTGCGGGCACCGAAAGGATTTGTCTAAGTCAATCTCTTATGTCGACCGAGAAAGTATAGAGCGTACTACTAAGTTTCACGTCTTGCTGTAATCGAGAATTTGGATTGAAGTCAAGAAATTTTATCTTAGCGGGTACACTATCTCTTCATTCCGTATTCCTTGTCGAGATCTAACAACCGTTCTCGAGCGATCGAGAAGGCGTAGAGTCTGCGACGGAACTTTGTCGACATTGGTCGTACTCGCCTTAGTCGATCTTGGTGTAGAACCATAGAGACATGGAATCTTCGTCAATGTCGAATAGAATTTTCCTGAAATCAATACTCAGAAAAGAATATTAAATAGAAATAGCCCCCGAGCGAACGCTCAAAGGGTGACACGTTATAATATGACAGACTAGTGAATTGAATGTATAGACCAGTGCTTTGTATATGAGTGTCTTCTCTCTTACCGACTCCGATCAGTCAGTTTGTAGAGTCATACACTCTCCCTAGCCCCCAGCCTTATCGTCGGAGAATCGTTCTCAGAAGATAAGGCTCTTGGACCTTTGACCTGCTTCGGTTGAACAAGCACTGATCCTAGCCCCTCTTATACAATATCCGATTACATGGCTTGGTTAATACGCATGGCGAGAACTCTTACACAACCAGATCTTACATGGTCTTTCGTCTCTGAAGGATCCGACAAGGCCTTATCGGCTCTGGGCGTCCCCAGCCGAAGTTCCCTTAGGTTCCTCGGAGGCCTTGTCAAGACGGCGTAAAGGGACAGTAGGATAGGTTTCAACGCTAGGTGTCATCTGGGTAAGGGATCTCTGGGTAAAACACTTGGCGATCTTGTGTACCTGACATCAACTTTGTTGAAGCAGGGGTAATGGGAGAATCGCTACATCGCTGGTCGAGGACCAGGCAGTAGTTGTAACTCGACCACTTGAAGTGGAAATAGTGAGAGAAACGCTACATCGCTGGTCGAAGACCAGGTAGTAGTCGTAACTCGACCACTTGAAATGGAGATAGTGGGAGAAACGCTACATTGCTGGTCGAGGACCAGGCAGTAGTCGTAACTCGACCACTTAAAGTGGAAGTAGTAGGAGAAACGCTACATCGCTGGTCGAGGACCAGGCAGTAGTCGTAACTTGACCACTTAAAGTGGAAGTGGTGGGAGAAACGCTACATCGCTGGTCGAGGACCAGGCAGTAGTCGTAACTCGACCACTTAAAGTGAGGCAAGAGAGATCACTACGTTTTACTGGTTCGAGAACCAGGAGTAGGAGTCTCATAATCACCTATAGGGGCGCTAAAGTTGGTTTATTACATGTGCATATCATGTGGCCAGCATGACTCACATACCCAACTTATAGCATATCCGGATATCCGTTCGCAATCATGTCGGGTGATCAAGCTGACGGCGTTCGCGAGGAATTATCCGTTAACAACCTTTTCTCGAGTAGTCCAGCGATGGCCGGTGCTATGAGATAGGTCGTCGGTCTTCGTTGGCAGGTTGGGTGCGATAACTCCGCATTTGTCGAGAATGTTCTCGATAATGGAGTGTACTCGACCATAACCTACTCGAGTGCTCAATTGTTCCTGAAAAATATTTTCTAGAAGACAAGATATATAGCAGATAATATCGAGTATGTACTAAAAAACTGCATGGATCTTCTAGTATTATCAGGACATAACGAGCAGATGTAATTATCAGACATTATGTAAACCGTAAGCAAGCATGATTTATACATAAGAGAACGGAGTGAGCCCCTGGCGTTAGACCATAGTTGGCCTATCGTCGGAAGTACTCGCAAACGGATATTGTATAAGAGGCATGCTCTAGGTAAACATAATAAATTATTGATCTGACGATACTGTATGATCTGAAAAGTAGGTACGGTAAATTGTGTATAAAATATTACGTAACTTTGTAGATACATGCCGGATGTATCTACGGAATTAGTAGATTAATTAAAAATCAATCCTACTAATTACCTTATTTGACTTGCATATGCTGAACAGCCATCACACGTGGTTCCCGAGATGATACACGTGTACTGTACGGAGAGTCCACCAATCCGATCAGTGCATGGTCTTATGTGCTGATGTCATGCATGCTCCAAATCGGTTAGATGAGCTCCTGGCAAAACTCGGTCACGTCGACGCTCCCGTGCTCGGCTTGGACTCGGCCACCGACGCCTCACACCAATTTGCCTCACACCAATTTGATGCCGTATAGATCTTGGGTTGACTCTCCGCGGCGACGATTTCTTGAAGCTTGGTCGATCTCGCCGGATCAATTAGTTGATGACGATGATTCTAATCTCGTCGGGAGACGTACTCTGGCTAGGTTGGATCTTCCTATAGCTGAAGTCGTCGAGTAGCTTGTTGTTGGAGAATCCATCTTTTGAACCCATCTCGTCGAAATCCGGAAGCACCAAAATCCCCCTACCTGGCACGCCACTGTCGGCGTTTGATGTCTCGACTACGGTATTTGGACAGTATGGGGATCGTCGGTGCTAGGATATACGCGAGACTGAGGTAAAAGAGATGGGGACGAGAATTTTTATACAGGTTCGGGCCCCTGAATTGTCAGGTAATAACCCTACATCTTGTTGGCCGAAGCCAGTATTGCTCTTTATTCACCATAATCACACCAGTACAATATGTGGGGTAGCCTATCTAACTGTTGTCGATATGGCGGTCTGAAGGTCTGACTCGTAGTCGACAACAGGGTAGCCTTCCTCCTCGAGCTCGCGCCCTGATGGAATCAGAGACAGTGCTAGATCCCTACGGCCGGCCTCTGAAGGTACCGGATAGGGTCGATCCAGGCGTATCTCTGATGTCGATATCCGGCGGCTTGTCTTGGCGTATGTAGCCTTCTATGTTGTGGCTTCTATGTCGATTGTGTTGGGTGTTGATCCCTTCATAGTGGGTGTTCCCTTCATGGTGGGTATTGATCCCTTCATGGTGGGTGTTGATTGTCTTGTCCCCCATGGTGGTTGTTGATCGTGTTGATCGTCTCATATCATGGGTTTCCCCCTGTCCTCCTAGGGGGGCTTGTATTTATACCCATAGGTGTCCCCTCGTCCAAGTAGAACTAGGGAAACCAATATGGATACAATCCGAGTAGTACTTGTCGTTTCCATGTAGAACTCTGGTTGTCTTTCCTTATCCAGAACTCCCTCCATATCTGAAGTCAGTTTCCGTATAAGACATGGTATGTGGTGGATCCTGCCGAGATTTAGTCAACTACTATTAGGTATGTGGTATCCATAACCCTGACAGAATATTATTGTTATAACATGTATATGCATTGTAAGCATAACTAGTTATCCTCTATTTTGGTAATATTGACGGTCGAAACTGATCGCTAACGATCGTCAACACATATCTCTCAATCCCTGACTCCCTATACATATTTGCACATGATCTTCTTTTGTGCTCTGATAAAAAAAGATCTACTTACCGCTGGATTGAAATCAATAATATTATCAACAGACAAAAAAAAATAAAAAAGCTGGGTGCAAACCTTAAATTTTAAGAAATAACCTAGTCATTAGAGAAAGAAATCTGAATTTCTCATCAAATGAGTGTGCCCTGACAAAAGCACAGGAACATCAGCTTCAAATGTATTCTCTTCGTCTCAAAAAAAACTTAACCTAAGAGAAAATATGATATATCCAGATTCGTTATACGGATATTGAAGTTTTTTTTAATGAAGGGAGTAGGTTAAGTTTTTTTTAGACGGATGGAATAGATTGAGTTTTTTCACTGGGACGGTGGGAGTATATTTGTGTGACGACTGAGGAGGCACAGTACAAGTCTACAAGAGGTCCTGTTGTCCCTACTGTTGTGCGTGCAGTGCCCTCGTCAGAGTAATCTCAAACAGCTAGGAAACACTATTAATCCGTAAGGGATGTCCTCTCACTTTTGCATGCCACTTAAAAAAGTTATCAATTTTTTTAAAAAAATATTTATAATGTATATCAATATGTGATAATGTGATATGTTACTCCACAAATATACACGTTCAAATTCAACTTATATAATTAGAAAAAAAATAACACATTTAACTACAAATGGAACACGTAATTCGCTATCAAATTTGTTATTTTTGTTTTGACTTGTATAATTCAAATTTCAATTTGCATGTTTGTGGAAAGATATATCATATATTGATTTATCTTGGTAATTATTTTTTTCATTTTTATGACTTTTTAAGTACCATATACAAAAACGAAAGGATGTCTTACTGAAATCCACTTCCCAAACAGCCACATTGTGCGAGAAGTGCCTCTCGTCGTGGTTGTTTTTTTAGCCTATTTGAGCTACCATTACGAAGAGAGGTTGGTTGACGGTGTACTCGGCTTTAGTTTGCGTAGTACACTCTCTCTTCCGAGATCACACCGTGAGGTCATTTTTGCTAGACCATAAATGCTCTGTTACGAGCAGTTTAGGCCATCCCAAACCTTTCATGTCATCTAGTATCCATAACATTTAATACATTACCACATAAGCAAAAATATGATGTGGCAAGAGAGTTAATGAGGAGAGAGGTAAAAAGATGAAGAAACCATTTCTTATACAAGAAACCATCTCTACACAAGAACCAGAATGAAAACAAATTGATATATGGATAAAATGAGAGAGAATATAGATGATTGAATAAGAATTTAATTTGAAGACATCATCCATTGGATAGATAGTTTCTATGCATAGTGTCTATATAACATGACAAGTATGAAAACTACTATATGGTTTCTGGGTTGGGATGGCCTGTAGGCTTATTGGTTTTTTTTACCGGCTGCAGCTTCTCTCAAAATAATTTAGTTTTCATTCAAATTCTGATAAGCATTAGTTGTATCATAAAAAATAATATAGAAACCGGAAATTCGGTTTTCTAGCTTCTCCAAATCTCACTCGAATCTATGCTTGGTTGCAGCCGTTGCTTCTCGAAATTTAACCTTTCGTTCATAATGAATGTCATTGAGTCAAATAAAAAAATAAAATAGAAGCCAAAAGGTAATTTTCTCACGGGGGATTTGTAATTATAACACTGCAAACATTAACATTTGCTATAATGACACTGGACTCACATTTTACAGACATAGATGGGCCCATTTGTCACCCAGTGTCAAAACAGCGAAGCTCCAATATTTGCAGTCCCAATATTGCAATTTTCTTTTTTCTCACTCGCTAAAATCGTACCAGGTGCTTCTCATCAGTCATCACAATACAAAGATCCCAAACAGGCCATGAGTTCTGTTTGATTTTTATTTTGAAGTCCAGTTAACTTTATTCGTTTCGAATCCGAGACTTGAAATCACAAATTTGAGCGACATTCGTCCATCCCTTTTCAAACAGACAACGGCGTACGGCCTCGAGATTGCCCCGCGAACCCCGCCTCCCCTTCCGCCGCATGGAATCCGACGGCGAGGACACGCCGGCGGCGGCGGCGGCGGCGCGGGCGTGCGGCGCGGGCCACCGCGCGTCGCACTCGCTGCCGACCTCGGCGGGTGGCCGCGTCTGCCTCTCCTGCGCCGCGGCGCTGCTCTCCTCGGCCGCCTCCGCGCCGTCGCACCACGTCTCCCACGCGCTCGCCGCCCTCTCCCTGGCGCTCGCCGACCCGGCCTTCCTCGGCCCGCTCCGCGCCGCGCACCCGCGCCTCCTCGCCGCGCCCCTCGTCGAGGCGCTCGCCGGCGCCGCCACCCGCCGCGACGCCGCGCTCGCCGCCCAGGCGTCCGACCTCGCCGCCGACCTCGCCGCCGCCGTGGGCGCCGCCGCCGCCTCCGACCTCGTCGCCCGCGTCGCCCGCGCCCTCTCCTCCGGCTCCCTCGTCAAGCACCTCCACACGGTACGTGCGCCCGCTGCCTCAACCACACTCGCTGTTGTCTCCGAGAAATCCGTGCGCTACCGCGTGTGAGGACATGGATGCCGGTGAGGTCATGTGCAGTGGAGGATGGACTATGGAGTATTCGAGTGTTTGAACAGTATTTCACTAGCATATGGTGTTGCAAACGACATTAATCTGACATGTATCTTCTGCAGAAGGGAACGGAGGAACATTGTGTTTGTTTTGCTCCACAACTCTGTTATGGAAATACTGCTTATAATGTCATTTCGAGGTAGCTTTTTGTAGATGATATTTGCTGATTGTTCGGCTAATCTGAATATTTTATCGGTTATTGCTTCATTTGGGTGGACATTTCGTTGCTTCCATTGATGATTTCTTTCTTAATGCCTTAGACATAGCTTGAGGGTTTTACAACTCCCAAGCTGGATCATATAATTTATGCAGCGTCTCTGAGTCATGCCCTTTGTATTTCCATGATCTCATAACAAGGCAGGAAATTTTTGTATATAAATATATTAGAAACATTTATAGGGATGCTTAGCTTGACCTGTTATATGAGTGAAAACAATGAACTCTGATGTTAAGCATAATCAATTACCTAATCATTTTTTAGCAATATTACAGAATCATTTAATCTATTAATTTCAGTCTCAGGAATATATTTGAAAGCTGCCAGCATTTGCTGTTAGGTTTTAGGCCGCAGTTGGATGACGGCTTGATTTCCCTTTTACCATAGTTACGAATTTACGATTCCTGACTATTGTATCTGATCAATTGGGCTGCAGTACTTTTATATCATCGTTTGACTGGGCAGACTGGACCCTTTAAGGTGTGAGGCTTGGTACTCTCTTGCAGCTGTGCTGAATTAGTGGCAACAACACTATTGTAGTTTTACTGAATATATTTGCTGCCGTAATTTCTGACCCGTACATTTATGTCAGTACAGCTACACTGTTTGGGGATCCTGCTAAATTCTACCAAAGATGCTGCAGCTTACATTGGAGATAAACAATCTCTTTACTTAAACCTTATCAACAATCTCCGGCTACCAAGGTTAATACCATTGCATATCGGCACTTTCCTCACCTTGCGAATAACCTTATCTGACAGCATCCTTAACTTGTTCTGGTACAGTGATGAAATTCGTGGAGAGATACTCTTTGTACTATACAAACTCTCACTGTTAAACGCCACCCCATGGGATGACATATGTGATAATGACAATGTGGATCTTTCAGCGATTGGAAGAAGCTTGCTTCAATTTTCTCTTGAAGTCCTACTCAAAACCCAAAATGATGATGTTCGCCTGAACTGTGTTGGTTGGTATATTCTTATTTTTCTTCAATATAGATATTGATTTCTTACAAAATAAATACATTACATTCGCATGCATGTTATGGACAAAGAAAAGGTAGCACTATGATGCATTTCCATATGATGATGGTTTACTTACTGTACTGGCACATGCAATTTATAGCACCTCCAGATATGCAGTCAAAATTCTTGATGTTCTTTGCCTTATTATGGTTCTTGAGAGGCTGGATATAACTTCAATTATTAGTTGTTCTTATCATACGATTCATATCACTATTCATTCATTAAAGTTATAGAAAATTCAGCACTACGAATTTTTTCTGTACCATATCCACACATGGTGTTCATGTGAGCATTTAAATATTAAATATATGATTAGTTAACGATTGAAAAGAAGTTTAATTGAATGTCTCTCACGGTTTGAGGAACTTGTGTTCTGAGAGAGTACGAAAAGATAACCTGCTGAAGTGAAGTTATATAAATCCACCAATTTCTGCAGTTGCATGTGTATGAAATTTTTTTGAGAGTTTTAAAATTGAAATGGATGCTTATGATAGTTCTGGGCTTCCAAAAATCTTAAGTATTCATCGAGGAAGTGAACCATTTTAGATGGTTGATTAAGTACCTTAAAATTTCTTCACTGACAATTTTTCATCCCTCTCTTATAGTGGTAATTCATATACATTTAATATATTCATTTAATTTGTAGTAATGAGTTTACATTTTATTTTTATATAGTTACGGAATAGCTCATCAATGTTCAAAATTGAAATGTCACTAACTTGTTCTATACTCACTAGAATGCATAATGATTCTTTTGTTGTTCTTCCGCAGCATTGCTCCTTACTTTAGCAAAGAAGGGGGCCTTTGACATTTTACTGCTTAGTGATCCGAGTTTAATCAATTCTGCTGAAGCAGAAGATAATGTGCCACTAAATGATTCTCTCATAATTCTGTTTGCTGATGCTGTCAAAGGATCTCTGCTATCTACTAATATAGAAGTGCAAACAGGGACATTGGAATTGATCTTCCATTTCCTGTCATCTGATGCAAATATATTTGTTCTGAAAACATTGATAGATCAGAATGTTGCTGATTATGTATTTGAGGTTCTCAGGTTATCAGGTATGAGGAACCATCTTCTGCAGTCATCAAATGTCTCACAGTTTCTAACCAAGCTTCTGTTATATGTTTTAGGAAATAATGATCCACTGGTCATTTCCTCTATTCAAGTACTATCCATTTTAACCAATTCAGAGGAGAGATTCAAGGAAAAGCTTGCCATTGCAGTTTCTACTTTACTTCCTGTTCTTCACTATGTTTCAGAGATACCATTTCACCCAGTCCAATCTCAAGTTTTACGACTTGTTTGTATTAGCATAGTTAATTGTTCTGGCATTTTGTCGCTGTCCCAAGAAGAACAGATAGCCTGTACTTTGTCAGCAATTTTGAGAAGACATGGAAATGGTGAACTTGGCATGAGTTCTGAAACCTTTGCTCTGGTTTGCTCAATGCTTGTAGAGATTCTGAAGTTACCATCTGCTGATGACATCCAAAAACTGCCATCATTCATTGTAGAAGCATCAAATCATGCAATCTCTTTGACATTCTCTCACGAATATGATTGTTTGTTCCTCATACCACATTCCCTTCTTCTTCTAAAAGAAGCACTTATCTTCTGCCTTGAAGGGAATAAAGATCAGATTCTTCGCAAGAAGGCTCTTGAGGATAGCATCATTGAAACCTGTGAAACATATTTACTTCCTTGGCTTGAAAGTGCTATTGTTGATGGTAATGATGAAGAAACATTGTCCGGCATCCTTCAGATTTTCCAAATTATTTTATCAAGGGCATCTGATAACAAATCATTTAAGTTTGCTGAGATGCTTGCCTCATCATCGTGGTTTAGCTTGTCATTTGGATTCATGGGCTTATTTCCTACTGACCATGTAAAATCAGCAGTATATTTGGTCATCAGTTCAATTGTTGACAAAGTTTTGGGCATCAGTTATGGGGAAACAATTAGAGATGCATGCATTTATCTTCCACCTGACCCTGCAGAGCTGTTGTATTTACTTGGGCAATGTAGCTCAGAAGACTTTAACTTGGCATCATGCCAATGTGCAATTCTTGTTATATTATATGTTTGTTCATTCTACAATGAAAGGTACTGATCTGGTGCATACCTGGTAGTGGTACATTCCTTTTGCTTACCTTGTAAAGAACTGTATATACATTCTCTAATATGATAATTGTTTACTAATCAGGCTGGCTGCTGACAATCAAATTCTGGCTTCAGTCGAGCAATACATTCTTCTCAATGGTGCGAAGTTCCCCCATGAAATCCCAGGCTCTCTGATGCTTACTCTTCTGGTTCATCTTTATGCCTTTGTCAGAGGCATTTCATTTAGATTTGACATTCCACATAGTCCAGAAGCTGAGAAAACACTGTTCCATGCAATGGCACACAAGGAGTGGGACTTGCTTCTGATCCGAGTCCATCTGATAGCGCTAAAATGGCTCTTCCAGAATGAAGAACTTATGGAACCACTCTCCTTTCATTTGCTGAATTTCTGTAAATTTTTTTGTGAGGACAGAACTGTCACGCTTTCAAGTACTCAATTGGTGGACATACAAATGATTGCAGAACTGGTATATTCTGGGGAAACCTGCATCTCGTCTTTGCTGGTATCCTTATTGAGTCAGATGATAAAGGAGAGCGCAGAAGATGAGGTCCTCTCAGTAGTTAATGTTATTACTGAAATTCTAGTGACCTTTCCTTGTACTTCTGATCAGTTCGTGTCATGTGGTATTGTTGATGCACTTGGTAGCATATATCTCTCCCTGTGCTCATCAAGGATCAAATCAGTTTGTTCCTTATTGATATTCAACATTTTACATTCAGCAAGTGCAATGACATTCACCTGTGATGATGATGCATGGCTTGCTCTTACCATGAAGGTACTCATGTTCATGTATGATATGAGTTCAATGATACACTGCCTGTTGGAGCTTATTTCATCCGTAGATATGCTTGTCTCTCCTGGTTACCAACAACTTATATAGAGAGTGACTATCCTGTAAAATCATTTCAGATTACAATCTTCCATTCTTCTTCCCATTGCTCTGAAAGGAGATTTCTTGTCTTTTGTTTTACAAGCATAAGTTAGGAGTTAGTACTACCAACTCATAGGGGTTCCACAAAATAAAACCTTAGGCAAATGCTGATATCAAAAAAATTGAAATGCAGAAGAGTAATTAGAGTAGCCATTTTCCTTTGCCCCTATTGGATCAAGCCTAGTGGCTTGCAGTTGCTTCCTTTGTCCTTCCAGTTCATTTTCATGAACATTACAAAAAAAAATGGGTGCAATTTCCCTAATTAGAATTTAGAATTTGTCTAATTTACTAGCCACTTTCTGTGCAGCTATTGGATTGTTTCAATTCTAGTCTTGCTTATACATCAAATGAGCAAGAATGGAAGATATTAATTGGGATATTGTGCCTTATTTTAAACCATTCAGCAAACAAGGTGCTTATTGAGCCTGCAAAAGCCATAATCTTGAATAATTGTTTGGCTTTGTTGATGGATGGTATAGTTCAAGAAGCTTGTGCAAAGGGCCCATCTTTATTTCAACACAATCAGGAGACAACCTTTGGGGAATTATTGATTCTTATGCTTTTATTGATATTTTTCTCTCTACGAAGGTATGCAGCTGTATTGCTTGCTTCATTTAATTGCTTGTGTATGAACTGATGATAGTCTCTTTTCTTTTCCAGCCTGCAAGCGATCTTAGAGGCAAGCATTGACTGGCAGGAATTCCTGCAATATTCAGATGACACTGAGTCTTCCTCTGTTCTTGGCATTCCGTGCCATGATTTGTGTCGTCTCATGCACTTTGGCCCTTCTCCCGTAAAGCTTATTGCTTCACAATGCCTGTTGGAATTGCTTAACAGAATTTCAGATCAGAGGAGCTGTCTTAATGCTGAGTTAAGATGCTCTGCAAAGTATCTGAAGTCCATGATTGCAGTGACAGAGGGAATGGTCTTCGATCAAGATAGTAGAGTTGCTGAAAATTGTGGTGCCTGTCTCACGGTGATTTTAGGTTGGGAGAGATTTGGAAGCAGAGAGAAGGCGGTGATCAGAGAATCTAAATGGTCTAGGTTAATATTGGAGGAATTTGCAGTTGCCTTGACTGCTCCTGGTTTGACATCCAAATCCTTCAGTAATCAGCAGAAGATTGCAGCAAATATAGCTCTTTCATTGCTCCAACTGAGCCAAGTACCAGATTGGTTGACATCGTTGTATAGTGATTCTTTGATATCTGGTATAGTTGCTAATCTTTCTGCTAGGAATGTTACTGCGGAAATTGTCACTCTCTTCAGTCAACTTATGGCCAAAAACTATCTCAAACAAGAACATATTGCTGGCCTACACAACTTGTTCCAGGTTCGTACTTCTGTCCTTTATATAAACAAATCAGAGTAATGCGTACATGAAGTTTTGCAAGACGCCATATATAAACAAGAGTAAATTGCATTAGTGGTACATAAACTTGTTATGTGCGTGCAATCTAGTACATGAACTTATTAAATACTCGTTTTGATGCATGAACTTGTCTGGTACGTGTAAACTAAGACTAAAATTGCAATTTATCCCATTAGTTGTTCTGGGGTCTACACCCTCCAGTTTCAGGGGTTTCTCCTTAGTCCATATGGTATGGGGTTGGGGTGGTTCCCTCGTTCCTCGTACCGTACTTAAACATAATAGCGAGGAAATGCTTCCTGTTGTGTTTAAAAAAGAACCAAAAATAGCTGCATTCCTTGCTAAGTACTAGAGGACCTAGTAACATCCGCATCTCTCTTCTTAAAAATATGGAAATGACCCTCTGTCATCACGCAGAGCCAATCATCATCACATCACATGCTCCCTGAAGTGACGATTTCCGCGTATCCTGATGCAGGTCTGCAGGAGACAGGCCTATGAGGGAGGCGGCGGCTCGAAGGCGCAGCCGTCGGAGCAGAAGGCTGAGGCAGCGAGAAGCGCCGACGACGTTCGTGCTTTGCTCTTCGGCATGATGCTGGACCAGCGGGCGGGCTCTCGCGCCACCGTCGAGATGGAGCAGCAGAGACTTCTCCGTGAGATCGACTCTTTCTTCTTCCAGGAGTCGAGCATGCGAGAACAGAACAGCGTGAAGTAACTCAAGTCTCAAGGGCTTAAAAGGCCAGTCCCCGGCCAACAAACCAGGCACCTCGTACAGCTCCCCCCTAATCCGTATAATCTGTATAGATGCTTATAAGTTTTCGGGAATACGCTAGAAACGTATTTTTGCATTAAGAGGAGTAAAACAGACATTTACAACCAAAGGCAAAAGCAGCAGGGGACAGGGGAACCGGACAAGAGAAAACACACCCCGCCACGTGCCTACACACCACCACACCGAGAGGAACACACGGCCACCTCCAAAATGATGCCTTCAAGAAGGTCACGACATTCAAAACGCTGCCATCGACCATCCCGAAAGGATGAGGTTTTCACCTAGAGGATCCTTGAAGAGGGGGAGGGAGGTACCTCAACAACGCCCTCAAGAGGGTTACAACGCCCAAAGACGTCGACGTTGCCGCCCAAGAATTGGGCCGGCTTTCGCCTAGCACCTGCCAATGCCCCTCTTGCCGCTACCTCACCGACTCCCAGGCAATGTCAACACGTGGCCTCTACAGCAACGACGCCCCTCCGTCGGCTGGACTCCAAGCGACCTAACCTGCTGCCAGCACGACCCCCACAGCTACACGTTGGAACGAGCACGACCAAACCACCGCTGCACTTCGGCGACCAGCTAGCCTTCCTCCCATGCCGTCACCTCCAAAGAGAGTGCCCGCCACCGCCCATCACTATCGATAACAACCTGGGGCAACCTTGTCGCCACCTTCACCGTCTCGCAAAGGAGCTCCCCACGACCAAGCGGTCAAGAAGGGGAGGAGCTCCAAGGAGATGAGAAGGCACCCACATGGCGTCCCCTCGTCATCGCCGGTCGTGATGGCAGTGTTGTGCGGCTGAATCCGAGCTCGACCCTAGATCCGGCGGCATCTCCACCGGCCAACATCTGCAGCGCCGCCACACGGGCGACGCGTAACGACCCCGCCGCCGCCATGCAAGCTGGCGTCCCAGTCGGGTCCCCCACAACGTAGCCATCCATTTGGTAGCAGCCCCCACCGGCGGTCATCCACGAGGTCCGGCGGCAAGCATCGCCGGCGCCAGCCACTGCCGTGTCGGCCCACTGCACGACGCCGCACGCATCGACCTCGACGCCGGCGTCCTCCCGTCGCGCATGCGCCGTCCTTCCGCACGCGCCGTCCTCCCGTCGCCGGCGACGCCGGCCATAACGACCCTAGCCATCCGGGAGTCGAATCCGGCCGCGGGGACGCTGGATCCGGGCGGGGCGCCGCCGGAGCCGCCGCCGCCTTGCCAGGTGTCGCTCCCAGCCACCGGGCCGCCGCCGCCGCCCCCAGCCGCATCGCGCCGCCGGGCCACCGTCGCTGCCCCCAGCCGCGCACCACCGCCGGGCCGCACTGTCACGCCAAATCAGGCCATGGGGGTGTCGGATCCGCCGCCACCCTACACCGCCCCGCCGCCTCCACTTCTCCCGGCGGTGGGGTACCTCATCGGCGTCGCCCCGTCCACGTCGCGCCAGGAGAGAGCTGCCAAGAGGAAGAAGGACCTCGCCGCCGCCTTCCCTACTCGCTGCCGGCTTTGCCGCCGGCGAGCTCCGGCGGCGGCGAGGCGGGGGAGAGGGGGAGGAGGCGCGGGCGGCTAGGGTTTTCGCCCCCCGAGCCGCCCGCGCGAGAGCGACGCGGGGTCAGACTAGATGCTTATAAGTAATTAGGGATACTCACATCTTCCTTGTTGATAGTGTTTAAAGGGCGCAAAAATTAATTTGCCCCTTAGTCATGAGAAATGTTGAAGCTCCATGCTAAAATTGGTGTGCAAAACCAACACATAAACGAAATGGAATACACCAATCTTTCGAGAAAAAAAATGTAGTTGATCCTTGAAAAATAGTTCGAGCTCATTACATTTTGTTCCTCTGTCGACTGCTTTTTGTTGTTGTTGTTTGTTTGAAAACTCATGCCTTTATTCAGGACGACTTTTTAAATTCAGAGCTATTAATGTTGGCCTTGACCAAATCTTTAAATTCAATAACATATCGTGAAAAACAGCTTCCAATCTAGGAAATGTTATGAATGGACAAAAATTCCAGACAACGGGCTGGCCTACCGACCAATTTGGTTTGGTGCTTTACCACTTATTTTAGCGCCAAAGTTTGTGGACAGGCTTTGACATTATCAAAATTTATTACTCTTTTCCATGTTAAGGGCCTCTTTGAATAGTAGTAATGAAAAAACGGAGAAATGGGAAAAACGTAGGATTTTAATAGGAATGCAAATGCAAAACAGATGATTGCAAAACGCAGAAAAAACACAGAAATGACCGTTTGATTGAACCGTAGAAAAAACGCAAGAATTAGATGAGAGAGATAGACTCAAAGAAAGTTTCCAAGAGGTTAGAGCTCTTGTTAAATTTCCTCCAAAATCTCTATAGGATTATCCATTCCATAGAAATTTTAAAAGATAGTGATTCAATCCTTTGTTTAAAAGGGCTTCATAGGAAATTTTTCTATAGGATTGGAATCCATAATAAAATTCATATGTTTTTCCTCCAAATCAAAAGGGCCCTAATCATTATATAACTTTTTCATTAGACCAAGAAAAACTTAACTAACATGCATTTTATTTAATGCGGGTGGGAGAGAATCAAGATGCATGCAGGCTTTAACTTCCCATATACACCCTCCGTCCAACAAAAAAAAAGACAACTTAGTACTACAATGGAGTACTACAACGAATCCGGATATAGAGTATGTCCAGATTCATTGTATTAGGATGTGTCATATCCTAGTACTACTAGGTTGCATTTTTTTGGACGGAGAGAGTAAGCATATACACCAAAAACAAGGGTTTAACTACCTCTAAATGCCTTCATGCATGCATGTACTCAATTTACATGCATCGATGCAACAATGCTACACGTCAAACGAATAGACAAGGATTATATGATGATCAATTTGGAATTTTTGATTTGATTATACGATGATCAATATGGAATAGAGAGAGTATATTTAGATTGAGTGTATCCTTTCGAACACAAGATTTCACCAACATAGGAATAGGAAAAAAAACACGTGATTAGGATGTTGCAGCTTGCAAATTCTTACAGGACTAGCATAATGCCCGTGTGTTACAGTGGATATCTTTTTAAAAAATAGTTCATTGTTACAAAACGTACATAAGTCAAACTCTATAAATAAACTTACCAAAAAGTAAAATTTTGTACATATATATAAACTTTGTGTGTATTTAAATCTGAAATAAATTCGAAACAATTAAAAAAACAAAACATACATAAGCCATAAGTCCCATATGCCTGGATAGCCTCGCCCACAAGGATCGAGAAATTTGACATTGTGCCACTTTCACAATCGGGTTTCGCTAGAATACCACTCTACGTTTTGTCTCCGTTAAAATGCCACTACTAACCATTGCCAACACGCCGGTTCACCCTTTTTCCATTTTCATTGGATTAAGCCAAGATTTTTGCATGTATTCTAACCAAAATGCCCCTAGCTTTGCCATGGCGTCCCCCACCATCTTCGTCGGCTCCGACTTCCACCTAGGTAGCACTAGCAGTCGCGCCGATGAGCACCTTATGTCCTCCTCATTGTCGTCTTCTTCTTTTTCTCTCACCTCCTCTTGCTCCTCCATGGGTGCCATCTCTTCGTGCCTCTCCTCGTGTTGCGCCACCGCCTGCATCGCCTTCTGCGCCTTGCGGGGAGAAGGGGATGCCTGAGAGGGTACGGTGATTTCCGCTGCTGCGGCATCCATGGTCAGCGATGGCGCAAAAACGAGGGGCCTGGAGGTGAACGGAGACGAGCGATTCTACAGCGCGAAGTGGTAGCGCATGAGGAAGAGCGCATTCTTGGGTGGGGTGGTGGTCACTGACGAGACGAGCTCATCTTCCTCCTCTTCCTCTTCGTCCTCCTTGTCGCTGCTGCCGCCATTGATCCCAAGCTCCTCCACTTTCTTCTCCCCCAACGATATGAAGACCCCCGTGGAGGCCACCATCTCCTCATCCGCCTCGGTGTGCTCTTCCCTCGGATCTGGCTGCTTCAGCACAGCAGCGACAGCCACGTCCCTGCTCTTGGTAATGCCCAAAAGAAGTAAACATGAGTGTTTTGGTAAGAACACATGCCAAATATTGGCTTAAACCAACGAAAATGAAAAAAAGGGCAAACCGGCATGTTGGCAACAGTTGGTAGTGGCATTTTGACGGAGCCAAAACACGGAATGGCATTCCGGTGAAACCTAGTTGTGAAAGTGGCACAATGTCAAATTTTTCACTAGGATATGGCCTAGTCCGTAAAAAGCAAAAAAAGAATAGACCCAACCCAAAATAGAAAAGGAAAAAGCCTATTTGACTCCCTCAAATATATAGTCAGATCTGATTTGTATCCCTTGACCCTAAAACCATATACGACTCCTTCAATTATTGAAACCGGTGCAAAAAGACTCACAGGGTAGTATTAAATGTGGTTTCCGCTGACCTGGTGCCTACATGACATGTTGACCTGGTCTTTCGTCCTATGTGATGATTCTTGGAATCACAATTAGTAAAGAAAAAACTGAGATCCATGTGTCATTCCCAATTTCAAAAAAAAAAAAATCAAATCAATATGCCATCCTCTTTCTCCCTCCCTTCTTCTTCCTTCCTCTCTCCCCCTTATCTCAATCTACTCCCTCTTCCCCCTTCCTTCCCTGGGCGGCATGCTCTCTTGTCCCTCTTCCCCATAGCGACAACGCGTGGAGGTGGGACAACGATAGGGAGTGGCGGTGCCAAGCACTCCCCTTCTCTCCAACCTAGGAGATGCTCATCCAAATGGCTCCTCTTTGACCTAGGCGCGTCGGCCACGAGCTCCATACTAGGGTGCTGACGAGATGTTAGTTGGAGGAAGAGGCATGGAAGGAGTCGTCATCACCTCCCAACCTTCACCGACTTGCGGCTTAATTGAAGCCGTTGTCTATGTTGGCATCTCCCCGCTGATGTCACCATCATTGATTTTGTGCTGCAATCGCTGCCCTTCTTGCCGGCTTTGCCTCCCACATGCCTACCATACTGCTAGATCCGGTGGAGGCAGTCCGGGGCCAGTGGTGTGGTGTGGTGGTGAAGATGGAGCTCGGGGCAGTGGTGACATGCAGAGAGGCCAATTCCAGCAACGAGCTCAGGAAGGCAGATCTCAGCGGAGCAAGGGACTCAATGAGCTTCTCCTACCCCTTGCTGCCCTCTGCTTTGGGCTCCCTCGCTGCTCTCAAGTGCCTCACCGCCTTCCTCAATCTTGTCCGAGCTCAGAGGTGGCGGTAGGTCTTGGAGAAGGTGCAAGTTAGAGGAGCTCGAGGGACCTGGCAGTGGCGACTTCTTCTTAGCTACAGAACCGACAGAGCCGATCACCATCGATTATGATGTTGTCCTCGAGGAGAGCTTCGTGGTGATGATGGACGTCCTCCGCCTATGCTGCCTAGCTCCCTCAAGCTTCTTCGTTGTCGTCACCCTATTGTTGCCAGCCGCCACTTTGTCGCGTCGAGAAGAAGATAGTGGGAGAGAGTGGGGGTTGAGTGGCAAGAAGAGAGAGGAGATGACATATGGGCATCACTTTATTTTTTTTTTAATTTTTTTGATGACTAGGCTGTCACATGGACGCCACATCAGCAAAATTCATCCTCAAAATGGCCAAGGGAGTCATTTTGCACAGTTTAGATAATTAAAGGAGGCTGAAAGGACCTTGATATCGCCTATAGGGGGTGAATAGGCAATTTAAAAATAAATACATAAGCCAAAACAAAACAAGGCCGGATTGTCTGATACCAGGTTGATAGTCCGAACTGAGATAAGACTATTTGACCTACACAGCAACAATCAAACAAGCAACAACCTAAAAGCAACAAGAAGATAAAGAGAGTGAGGATATCACCGAGGTTTACGCGACGATGTATTTCCCGGAGTTCAAATCCTTGAGGGGATTCTAGTCTTTTTCAACCCTATCCTCGTGAGGTTGCACAAATGCACTCCTCCTTCCACTAAGGGTATCTCTTTCCTTGCAGAGGTGAGATCCAGCCTTCACAAACTTCTCTTGGCCAACCATAAGTAGATCGGTGGCCCAAGAACGACACCTAGCCATCTAGGAGTCCTCAACCTCCAAGAGTAATAAACATCACACTACTCTTGGACAAATCCTAGTGCTCAAAATAAAAAGAAACACACAGTAGGCTCCCAAACTCCAAATCCACACTCACAAGGATCCAAGTCACATAAAACAAGGGGGATTTGAGATAGAGAGGGAGAGCTCAAAAAACCAAAGCACTTAGCATAAAGCTCAACCCAAAACAAGATTTTAATGAAATGAATTTGGGCAACCCTAGAAAAGGGTTGGTGGGGGGTTTATATAGGTCCCCCAAAATATGACCGTTGGAGAGGAATCTTTCAGCCCACGTCAGATAGTCCGAAAATTTAAACCACCAAGTCAACGAGAGACCGAGAACGAAGTTCCATGAAATTTTGGACTTTCTGAGACATTGGACTATCTTATGTGAAATCGGATAGTCCGATATTTTGCAAGCAAAAACTTCATCCTCAAAGAGAGACTCAAGTTCCATGAAATTTCGGAGTCTCCGTGTGATTGGACTATCTGATCCAACATCGGATGCTCCGACACTTGGAAAAAACTTACTCGAGAGGAGTTTTCAAACCAAGATAGAAAATGAAGTTCTGTGAAAAATCGGATAGTCCGATACATCAAATAATCTGATTTCAAATCGGATAGTCTGATGTTGTTGAGGAAAAAATGCAATAACTTTTTACTCCGAAGTCTGATTTCGATGATCTTGGACTATATGGAAAGCTAGTTTTATGGGCTATCAAACCCAACATAAAACATGGTCCAAAACTTTCAAGAGATAATGAAAAACTTGCAAAGAAACCCGATGTAAGTGTTGTGACATGTGAAACAACCCGGAGTTGGAATTTTGACTTAGGTTTCTCAACTCACACAGATATGAATCATTTTGAGCACTAGTATTCAACCAATTTTATGCATGTGGTATCCCTCTTAATAGTTCGGCATCCTAAACTCAAATGTAAAAAAGCAAAGTTATACCAATAGGAATACCTTCACACCATATTGTTTCTTCACTTGGAGGGTTACCAACATCAAGGTCATTTGATTATCGGGAAAATCTCATCTTCATGATCTTTGACATTTCATCTTTCATTTCTCAAATGATTGATGCGGATAATCCATGGCTTCAAATGGCCTCGCACGGTCCATCACGAAAAAGTCTTTACTCGCCCTTCACCACTGGTTTCGGTTCGTCGGCGTCTAGCCCCTTGCTTGCTCTTCACCACCCGGTTTTTTTTTTGATGGATATGTATTAAATCTAGCCACTAGTTCAGGGAATCTGCTGGCGTTACGGATAAGGTATACCTCCTATACTTGGATTCATAACATACAAAAATACTGGATACCTATATCATACGGAAATATATATTTAAATATGAGAATAAATTGAGTCAAATGAAACTCCTTCCGTGAGAATAGAAGAAGGAAATGTTTCCTCTTCTTGTGTTCCATCCGTAAGGGTTCTCCGAGTAATCCGTGTAGTGAACCACATAGATATTACATATAAATTGGAGTAGGTTTATTACTTACCCCGATAGTCCGAACTAGTATAAAATTCGTTAGCGAGCACGATTGGATGACAAAATTATCGAACGGTGTTTCAGCTTTTTGATGTTTTCTCGCTCAGACTGTTTCATCATTTGATAAAAAAAATATTTCGTCGCTTGATAAAATTTTTTTTGATCAAATGCAACATTGAAGAAAAGGTAATAGCAAAAAAAAAATCATATTTCGATACCCGAGCCCGGTCACTGATCTCCTTCAACACTCCACCGTTCTCCTCCCTACCCCACCCCCACCCCCCCCCCCCCCCCCCCCCCTTTCTCTCTCTCTCTTTCTCCCGCCTCTTCGATTTTTATCTCCCAAAAAAGAGCGGTAAAAAAAAGGAAAAGAGAAAAAAAAAAAGGGAAATATGGGCACCGAACCCTCCCAAACCCCTACCCCGCCGCCGCCGGCGAGCCCTCGCCGGCGCGCGCCGCAGCCGGCCACCATCCTCAGCCCTTCCTTCTCGCGGAACCCTCTACGCCCCTCCGCCGCCTCCGCCTCCGCCTCCGCTGGCCCCTTCCCCTTCCCCTCCTCCGACTGCGAGGAGCACCCCTGCGTACGCTCCCTCTCCCGCTCTCTTGCTTTCTCGCTCGTTGGTGGTGATGGCATATTGGATTGAATGTATGAGATGCACTGACGCTGTTTCAGGTGGAGCTGTTCGATTGGTGGCTGAAGAGGGTGGAGGGGGACGACCGGAAGGTCCGCATCGCCGGCCACACGGAAAGGTGAGGCGTTTCTTCTTCCAACAACTCATCAAAATATGATGCATGTGTTTCTTTTCTGGGTTGATGCCTCCCCCATCGATCCGCTTGGAGTTAGCATTGTGTGCATGTGTGTGTTTTTGTCCCTGTGGGAATCTTTTTTTGGTTTTCTTTAGAGAGAAAAAAAGAGATTCGAATCATTTGGTAGAAATCCAATGGGGCTAAGCGATTGGGAGCATTTTGGTTCATTTTAGTTTTTTTTTGTTTTTGGACATGTTTCTACTTTCAAGTCTGTTTGTGTAGATGATGTGGCATGAAGAATTGGTCCTATGAGCTGAGTTTTTTTGTGTGTTTGTTGAAGAAGAGATCATGAGCGCAGACTAGATGTACAAATCTGTAATCTTTGTATAACATGAGTTGTAGAACTGAGAGTCTGGAGAAATGTAATATAAAGTTGATCTGCTGCCCATAATTACAGTACTCAAGCCATGATAAGCATGCGTAGAAACATTCCCTCCCTGACCACAACCTCCTTGCTAGGGGTGTGCCCAGATGATTCTTTGATAATCCAACCTAAAATGTTCTTCAACTCATGCCTTACGGTGTTATTCTTGCATTTAGCTGTATCATCTTGGAGACCATGAAACTGTAGTTGGGCTAGGTAGGTACCTCATTGTCTTGAAACAGATTGAGCATCATTGTTTAGGCATGATCCTCATATTTTGGAAGCATCAATAATGTTTCTCAATTTATTTTCTTGTTTTAGGTGCAAATTTCTGGTATTTTAGTGAAGTTATTTGTTGCTCATGTTTAACAGGAACCACAAACCCCATCTATTCACTTCTGCACCCATTGTAAAACGGCATAAGGCTTGTATGCTTGAAGCTGAAGACAGCATCATAGTGTTAATTGATGGCCCATTGGACCTTTCGCAAATGGAAAATAATGGATATTCGCTTGAGGTATGCTCATTTTTTTTGTGCCTTTTGTCTTATGGACCACTGGAACGGACAATGTCAGGAACTTCTCAACCAAAGGCCTGTTTCTCATTTGTTCGTGTAGCTATCCTACTGTGTTACTATTTGATGATAGACAACACCAATACCGTTCGAAATTCAAGCATTACCTACATTAACTTTGGCATTTTTTGCCTATTTGATAACTTCTGTTCAAATTCAGGTCCAAAAAGCTTCTACTTCTGTAACTGCACTTATACATGACATGGTCTTTAATATTGAAATAATGCATGCAGGTCTGCGAAAAATTCATGACTGGATTTCCATGCTTGTGGGAGAGTTACAACTTAGGATCTCAACCGAGCGGTTCTAACACTAGCAATTCACGAGATGGCCAAACTAAATTTTATTTGGAGCGATTTCAGATAGGAAACTTTATTGATAAAGTTGGATCTTCTTTCCTAGCAAACCTTCTTAACAACTCAAGAAGTTCCTCAGGCGATGATGCTGATTCCTTTGAAAAAGGTTCCTATTTGTCAAACAAAAAACCAAGATTTGAGGAATACACCTGCGACCCTGACATTTCAGCGAAGGAAAAGACTACTGCTTTTAACGAAGGCAGTACAGGATCTCCAGCTGTATGTAACAAGGTGGGTAATCAGCAGATAGACTTGGTCGTGAAGAGCTTTTCTAAAGAAAGGGGTCATGGCAATATAGATCTTAGTGCATCTTTGACTTCTATAGAAGAAACTACTAGGGACAAAACTTCTGAAGATGCAGGGAATCAGAATGAATTTATCCATTCAGATGCAGAATATCAGGAGGCTGGCAGCCATCTTGTCAACTCTGATTCAATTTACGGTATGTCCACTGAGTCAGGGAATCAGAATGAATTTATCCATGCAGATGCAGAACATCAGGAGGTTGGCAGCCATGTTGTCAACTCCGATTCAAATTTCGATATGTCCACTGATAATATGATCTGTCAGATGGGAGATGGAAGTGCCAATGCTGGCAGTGCAGTGAGTCAGGGATCTAAAGAGGTTTTAGCCACCGTGCTAACTGAAAGGGCTAATCTCTCCCCAGACAGTTGTTTGGACAATATTCTACCCACAAGTACATGTAATAGCAATAATTGCTTGGAAAACCAAGGTTTCCCGGAAATAGCTCAGCACATGACATTGAACGAGGAGGTAGTACCAAATGAAGACATTTCAACTTCAGTTCATTCAGATGTGGAGTCCCTGGGAAATGTGAGTTTTAACAAACCATTAGTTAGTTTAATCAATGTTCAAACCTCATTTAGCTACTCGAAGTTTTTTCTTCAGGAATTCTTGCTTATGTAGTTCATGTGCTGATAATGCCCCTATTAGTTTTCCATTCTTTGGTCATTTGGTGACGTTGGAATAGTTTAAACAAACTTCTTGTACCTATGCACTAAGGTTATGTCACAGATATTTTAACAAGCATAACAATGCTATTGACTCGATGCTACATATAACCTGAAACACTTGATATATAAATAAATAATGAACATAATGTAGCATCTGTGTGCAAGTAGAGAAGCATCATACATTCCTTCTTATATTCATAATGCTGAATTCATATTTAGCATGTTTCTACCATTGATTTTAGTTGTGCTCCTCATGATGCACATTTATAATAGGCTTGATAACTTTTACCTGGAAAAGCAGCCTGTAGGCCCAGCAGAGGTGCAGAGATCAGAGTGTGACATATTGCAGGGTTCTCCTATATCGCCTAAGCAGCATGTAGGCTCAGCACAGGAGCAGAGACCTGAGCAGTCCATGTCACAAGGTGCTGCTAGATCGCCAATGATCAGAACTCCAATTCCAGATGTAAGTATTACTTCACATCCTTTTTACTGTTTAAAATTTTAAAAATTTAGTGCTTGTAATCAGTTAAAGTATTATTGAAGGCAAAAATAAAACGAAAAATGGTAATGGCAAATCTCAGTCGTTAGGACTAAATTAAGCACGAGCCTACCAAGATTGACACATTATAACAGTTTTCGAACTTAGTAGCAGCCTAGGTGGGCACCTCCTCTGGCAGCAGGATCTCCACATATTCTCCAGCAGTGACGTCATCAATGATAGCACATTGCTGGTTGACATTTTTTTTCTATTGTGGAAGTAAATCTTATTCACTACTAGATTAAGGCTACTTTAGTAGCTCAAAAACTATACTTTCTTATAAATACCATGCTGTCCTTTTGGAAGATAGTTATGTTAAACAAACTTCTTGTACTTATGCAAAAAGTTTATGTCACAGATATTTTAACAAGCATAACAACCGCTATTGAGTATTGACTCAATGTTACATATAACCTGAAACACTATGATATATTCCTCAAACACTCAAATGCTACATATAACCTGAAACACTATTATATATAAATTAATAATCAACATAATGTAGCATCTTTGTGCAAGCAAAGAGGCATTATATATTCCTTTGATATTCATGATGCCAAATTCATATTTAGCATGTTTCTGCTAGTGATATTAATTGTGCTCATTATACACATATATAATAGACAACTTTTACCTAATGTGTTGCAGGGTGCTCCTAGCTTGCGTAATCAGCATTTAGGCTCAGCACAGGAGCAGAGATCTGAGCATTTCATGTTAAAGGGCGCTACTAGATCGCCAATGATCAGAACTCCAATTTCATATGTAAGTATGAAAGTTACTACTTACTTCACATCCTTTTTATTGTCTAAAAGTTGAAAGTTTAGTACCTGTAGTCAGTTAAAGTGTTACTGAAGGCAAAAAAAAGAAACTGGTGATGGCAAATCTCAGTCATTAGGACTAAGTTAAGCATGAACCAATCAAGATTGACACACAATAACAAGCTTCGAACGTAGTAGCAGCCTTGGTGGGCACCTCTTCTAGCAATAGCCTCCAGACCCTCCGAACATCCTTAACAGTGATGTCATCAGTGATAACAAATTGCTGTTTGACATGTTTTTTCTATTGTGGAAGTAAATCTTATTCACTATTAGATAGAGACTACTTTAGTAGCTCAACAACTATACTTTCACCATGCTGTCCTTCTGGGAGATAGTTATGTTGAACTGTTGGGTTCGAACATTTGTGCTCTATATTCAATTAGGGTTGCCATTTCTTTCTGCCCATCTTCTGCACCTACATGGTACTTATCTGGCTACATGTACTATGTGAATCAGTGTTCACATCAGTATGATATATATTTTTTATATATAGTTTTCCTTATTGCAATTCTTTTGGAACATCTCAGGGACATTATTCTCCTCTTACCCGTGGCAAGGCCAAGTCATCATCAGTTTCAACACCTGAATCTCTCAAACTGAGAAGAACTAGATCAGGTACAATATATTTTGCTGCTGGACTCTGTTGCTTGAATTATTTATTGACTGCAACTAAATCTACGGCAATTTGTTTTGCAGGTCGCGTGGTAGTTCCCACATTGGATCCTGGATGCCAAAGGATCGTCTATGACAGAGTTAGTCAAGAAACCTGAAACCTCTTTGCCGTGTGATGAGATCTTGTCCATAATTAGCTTACATGTGATTGCTAAAATTATTTAGCGTAGGTTCAAGGAATATGAGCAAAGCAGCATCCAACCTACTATTTTTGATGCAGTGCATTATTCAAGCCCTTTGCTCAGTCTCACTAAATGCATTCCTTTTGTAGGACGGTTTGGTTTCAGGTGTGGCTGGTTTAGAGTTTGAATCACCACCTCTCAAAGGTCTGTATATTACTGTTGTTTCCAGTGTATCTTTTTTCTGCTCAAGAGAGACTATCAGAAACAGCATGCCTCTGGGTAAAAGCATATAATGCTGTATGAACTTTGCTGGCAGGGAGCAAGTCAAGGACTCCTGAGAGCAAGAGAAGGGCCCGTTGAGCAACTTCCATAGCCTGCGCATCGCTTATATCCTCTTTGAAAATGTGGGCTCCATTCTTCATTTTTGATTATCTATCTGGAATCCGCTCGGTATAGGATGAGGATGGTGGATTTTGTATATACGCCTGGTAGTTTAGCTTGCAGATAATTGTTGTTTGGTAGCTGATTGTAGGCCTTGGTATGGACCAATGTTGCTAGTTTCGAAATGACCAATGTTGCTGGTTTCATGTCAGCACTTGCAGCACCTCTTCACCTCTATGGTGGCCATCAACATTAACTAGCTAGCTAGTTTGTTCTGCATCACCAGTCGCAGGTGTCTGATACAGCTAATGTATTTTGATTCCTGGAACTGTGCTATCCACACCAATATAAGACCCATTGAGTCTCTAGTCTTCTTGCTGTTGGTTGCGAAAATCATTCAAGCCTGTCTGGAGGAATTTGTGTTGGAAGGGCCTATTCGGTTTGGAGGAATTGAGTTGTTTCCTGTGAAAATCCTGTAAAATTCCTGCGTTCCGAAGCTGTTGGAATTTTTATTGTGCCGTAATAGTTTCATGGAACCGAGTGGATCTCTTCTCCATGGCATGAATCGTGTAGTGTTAACGTTTGCTGTATGGAGAAGAGATGCACATCCATGTATATATGTTTTGTCCATTGCTTATTCGAACAGAGGTTCCGTGATTTGATATGGACAAGCGTTAGATTGGTGTACCATATCCCATTGGCAAATTACAAGCGATTTTCTTCGCTTTTCTAATCACAAAGAAAAAAAAATTTGAAAATATAACTATATGAAATCTCTACAACTTATAGGAAAAAATTTTCCTTTGGTTTTTCTAAATCTACATTCAACCGAATAACATTCATAGGAATTAATTATTAGGAATCCAAATATTTGGAAATCCTTCCAAAAGGAATAGGCAAACATTCCTCGGAATTATCATGTGTCCACTCACAATAATAAAATAGAGGAAAGAGAAATACATACTTTTTTAAAAAAACGAATCTAGTACCTAATGTAACATATCCTAGTACATGTCCAAAATTAATATTAGGATGTGTCACATCTAGCTCTAGATTGGTTTTTTTTTAGAATTACACATTGCAACGTAGACACTTACAACACACGCACACTCACCCCTACGAACACACGCAAACTCTACCCCTATGAATATCTTCGAAGACTAGGCTGGCAAATCCTAAAGATTCGAAGACTATGCATGAGGCTGAAGGGGGCCATATCCCCAAAAAATGGATGGCCATATCCCATCCTTCCTTGATCATGAACCAAACATACCCTTATTGAAGCTAACCATAATGTATATTGACAAATTCTCGTAAATAGGGACATATTATCATCCAGATTCTCAAAATTGGTAGCTATATAATATAAAATGAACTAGGACCAAAAGTTATAGGTTTCTAGCTTCTTCAAATTCTAAAAAACTAACTACCAACCAACTACTCCCTCCGTCCCAAAAAAACGAATCTAGTACTGTATGTGATATATTTTAGTACGATGAATCTGGACAGAGGTATGTCTAGATTCGTACTATTAAGATGTGTCGCATCCAGTACTAGGTTGGTTTTTTATGGGACCGAGGGAGTACTTCTCACCATAGTGCCTGTTTGGTGAGCTTCCTGTAGATGCAACTCTCCTAAAATCCAGCTTGCGGAAGCTCCCCCAAACAATCTAGATTTTCACATATTCTGAGAATATGCAGTTGTACAACTCAAAAAATAAATTAGAAGCCGGAAGCTAGGTAAGCTAGGTTTCTCAGCTTTTCCAGATTCTCACCAGCTGCTTCTCAGAGTCTTAAAACCAAGGTTTACCATTTTGATTTCGAAGTAAAAACTACTCACCGGTTTACCAAAATCTGACGGAAAATCGGTAAAAACCGACGAATTTCAGTCAACACCGTATGAAAACTGGTTAATACCGACCGGTTTTCATCAAACTTTTCACAAAACGAGACCTAGCGGTTTCATGAAAACTGATCGGTTTTCATGAAATTCAATCGGTTTTGTGAACCCTGTTAAAACTCCTCAAACAGAGTACTTTATGTTCACTTTTCCAACCCATTTCTCTCGTTTTCCACATGCATGCTCTTCAAACTACAGAACGGTGTTTTTTTTTTAAAAAAAAGTTATACAAAAGTTACTTTAAAAATCATATTAATCTATTTTTCAAAGAAAACTTAATACCTAACTAATTTTGCTCCGTTTTGCGTGCGTGGAGTATTTGTTGAGCCTTGCTACCATCTTCAAATCCAACAGTGCCCGGAACGCAGATGCTGAACCGGACGAGAGCCCAACCAGAAGAAGCTCATAAACTCAGCCCCCCGCAGCTACCACCAAAAACGGCACGCATCTTCACCCTCGCGCCCATCTCCTCCCTCGCCTCGCTCACCCATCACCTCGCTCGCAGCCGAGCTGATCCGGCCGCGGGACGGGGGAGGTGGAGGCCCAGCGTGGCTACGCCGCAGCCCCCCTTCCCTCGCTCCCTCGCTGGGAGCTAAACCCTAGCCACTGCCGCCGACGCCGCGAGCGCGTTTGCTGGGGGTACGTAGGCTCCTCCTATTTCCATGGTTAGAATTTCTATAAAATGTTAGATCTCCGTTGTAGACTTTCTTTTTTTTTTAAGTACTGTACTAGTAGTACCAATCTAGGTCTGGACCTCTACCTACATATCAAAGTCATTTTTCTTTTTTTTATCAGTATTATTTAAGATATTCAATGCAATGAAAAATTAAAGAACGATTTTGGTTACTACTTCCTAGTGTTCCCCTTCTTTGCTGCAAGTTATTTTTTTTGCTGGTCAGTAATTAAGTAAAACCCCCGACAGTGTTGGAATGAGAGAAGGCTTTGATTCCCTTTGAGGAAGGACGGGTTATTTTGACTGACACCCCCCCCCCCTCCCTTTTTCTTTGATTCGATTTGGATGGTGCGGTTTTGCATCGCATGTATGGCCGAGGTAAATCACATGCGTGTCATGTGTGCTTTGAGCTGCGGTTCGCTATCAGATTATTAGGGAGACAACTAATTGAACCCGATGATTTCTATACTCTCCTTTTATACATCTAATTGCAGCCATATATCTGATTTTTTTTTCCTTTGAAAGCACACACACGGCATCGAAGATTTTGAGCTTTGGATAAATATATCAACCTCTTCTTTTTTTGTTTGATAACATGTGCACGTTTTATGTTTAAAGAATTCATGCAAGCATGCTTTTACTCTAGTAGAATAGTAACACTGTTGCGATGAATATAAGTAACCTCTTTTTGCTGTATGACTTGCATGCAGGTCTACTTGATCGCGATTCCAGCCAAGAGTAACTAGGATAGTTTTCATGGGCTGAGAAAACAAATCTCTAGATGTAATCTCAACCTGGCTTTGCTTTCGCGATTGGTCTGGAGAGTGTGCACGACTCGAGTGTCCTCAGAATAGTTTGTGGAAGGCAACTACTTGGAGCTGCTTTCATGGGAAACATTGTTAACACTGTAAACAAGTTCTCGGGCAACAATGCTGATGGTGTTCCCTTCCGGAGGTGCTCTTACTTGCCAAATAGTACTTGTGACGAGAATGGTAGTTCAGTGACCAGAAAATCTGCTTCTGCTATAAATGGCAGTATTAATGGACATGGTACCTTGTATAAGGATGTGGGTAATGAGGAAATGCACTTGGCTACAGACAGTACTTCTAAACCAGGGTGTCGTGGTGATACTAATCACTGTACTAACAAAGAAAGAGAAACTCGGAATGTAATTGTCCACACCGACTCAAGACAAAATGGGGATGCTACTAATTCTGACAATGCTGTTTTAATTTGCAATCAGACGGCTGGTCATATGTCCTATGGTTTGGATGGGGAAAGTAATAGAAGTTCTGGAAGCTTAGCGTCTGTGGTTTCTGAAGTTCTTGTTAGTAAAACACCACTTGAAAAGAGATGTCATACTAACCTTCAGGAAACTGGAGATTTGGAAAATACTCCAAATGCACATGTGAGCAAAAGGTCGAGACTGCACAGGGTTTCTCCTGCAAACAGTCTGTTTGATCGTGAGGCTTGTGATGACTTAATTGATAGTGCTCATAATTTAGATTGTAGTCGCACTCCTAATGCTTCAGTGCATGATGAAACGGTACCAAATGAAGATAAAACACCTTGTACTTCTTTAGATGTGAGAGGTTGTGAAGGTACCCCTAGAGCTTCCTTGAAGAGACGAGTGAACAAGAAAAGAACTAAACGGGAAGCATCATATCCAACGACACCACTAAATGGAAATACCGGAGCTTTAGTTGTAAGTGTAATTTTATTTTCAGGGTACCTTACTTATTATGTTAAGGACTTAAAAGTGTTAACATGTCTACTGTTGTTGTTTACAAGTGATTTTTTTCTTCTACCATTGCTGAAACCTTTAATGGCTTTTTACCACTAAAACAAGGACCTTATCTCATTTTCTTTTCTTCTTTCCATATAAATACCAAGAAAATCACGGTTTTATTAATTGCTTCTCTAGAAATTTACGTAAAAGCAGGTTGCACATGTGTTTAAAGAGGCACACTCGTAGGTGTGTGCATGTTGTGTGTGTGTGTGTATCTTCCTTGTAATCACATAAGGTGGGTATATAGTTCTCAAGGGTGGCAAAAGAAATTTTTTTTTTTTTAGAAAATATCATAACACAAACTAAGATATTTTAAAGCTTGAAACTGCATAGTGTGACCACATGTTACATGTTTAAACCAGTACTCTATGTATATTGTGGAAATAGCCTCCAATTCATATAGGTATTGCCCGCTCATATTGAATTTGTACAAAAGTTCTTTTGAAATTCATGTGTTCCAAACTGCCAGCTATGGTAACTTATATGGTTTGGCATTCGCAGAGTATGTTTGAAGTTATTTAAGGCAAACTTTCTTACATTCGAAACTAACGTTTCACAAGGTTCAGTAAGAAGTTGTATTGGCTATGCAACTAATAGATAAAGCCCTAACCAAATGTTTTGATCATATTATTTGCATTATTAAACACATCCTTTGGTTTTCCGAAAGGCAAATGGTATTACTCTGGTTCCTAATTATAATGCCAAAGGCGTTATCAAGGGAGTAGGTAAGTACAAGTTGACACGACATGTTTGTTCTTTTAAGGAAATAGAGGTTGGGGGGGGGGGGGGGAGTAGGTGGAATGCTCACTCAAGCCATTTAAGGAAGGGGTTCACTCTGTGGTTCTGCAGAAACTTTGTTGCGATCATGCTGTTGTCATTGTAATAAATAGTCACCTGAATAAAAATCAGACATTCAAGCAATCAGCAAGTTGTGCAAATTCTGGTTTTATGTTTTTTTTGTTTTGACACTTTAGGCCTACGTATTGCCTGCAATGAAGTTGCGTATACATTATGAATCCATTTGTCTTTCAATGTATAGTCTCATTTGCATGTGAAATATGTATGCTTCTATTGAGAACTTATTTAATAGTTTGTTGAAATTTGAAGGTGATTGAACCTCCCCTGACTCGTACTAAGGCTAAGGGTAAGGCTTTATCTCTTGCTACACCTGAATCTCTCAAGAGAAGCACTAGATCAGGTGAAGTGTTTGGTCTTTGAATTTTGAATACCGCTTAACCATTTATTCATTTATTCATTTATTCATTTACCAAGAAATGTGTTTATTTTTTTCAGGTCGACTGATAGTTCCACGGTTGGATCCAGGAAGCCAGAAGATTATATATGACATGGTTAGTAATAATATAATTGTTCATTTTTCTTGAAAAGAAAACATAAGCATTCATTTCTGCTGTTACCATAATCAGAAGTTTATGTAGACTCGTGCTATGTAATGTTAAAGTTATCAACTAGCACAAGTATCATAATGTATGTGATCAGCTCTCAAAATTGAAAAATTGTGCTAGCACAAAAGCTGAAGGTTCACCAGGGATGCTGCATAACCTGATGGTTTGAATTGTTTTCACTTGGAACATTATTTCTGTGTACTTCATTGGAGCTGTTTTCACTTGAATTAAATTTACATACCCATCAAATAGTTCAGCTGAAAATATAGGACTATGATATTTAAACTGCGGCTCATTATGTCTTCAAGAACTGTCATTAGCAGTGCTCACTATTTTCTTTCATTTCAGTGTTGAAACAGGTCTAGTGTATAACTAAAATTATGGGTGTGATAATGATATGCCTAGCAAGTGTATATATCTTACTGAATACACAGCTTTATTCACAGGACGGTTCTATCCTTGCCATAACCAACTTAGAGTCACCCCGGCTTCAAGGTTCGTTCAGAACTTCAGACATTTCACATCCAATTGTCATGCCCATACTTTTCCAGTTTCTTGTGCCTGATGATTTAAGCAAAACCTATTGTCAAGCTATGCCTTCTCGTCTTGCAACAGGGCCTTATTCGGAGCCGCCTCCTAAGAGGAGGAAAACGCCTCGGTGTTCGTCCCCAGGACACAGAAGATTGCTGCCATTCTAATGGTGAACATATGGTGAAAAAAGAAATTCTGACGCTATCCACTGGCATGATGATATGGTGTCCAACCCGTTGTGCATTTGTGTGAAAGCTTTTTGTCCTTTTAACCAGCTAAGTAGAGCTAGCTTCTGTAAAATGTATCGTGGGTACACCATGATGTATGTTTCTTTGCTAGGCTTCGAAATGGATGCTTGCTAAAATATGGGCGTAGCTATTTTGCATACAATAGATTGTGTTGACACCCTGTGAACTTTGTAAGGTCACTTCCAGTTGAGAAACTATCCTTGGTGTACCCATATTTCGTGCAATGTCATGCTGGGTTTACCTTAAGTGAAAACCGCTACTGTCGGTTCATCGAAAAGCAGGTGAAAACAGCTCCTGTTGGTTTATCGAAATTGATGACTTCCCAACCAGAATAAAAACCAGCTAAAACAGCTTGGTTTTTATAAACTGACCTATAGTGGTTTCATGAAAAACCAAGCGGTTTTTGCGAAAATCAGTATTGGAGAATGCTACCAGACGATAAGTGCAGGATGAATGGTGGATAATGTTCCCTATAACCCAGGAGTTCTATTTTGCGCACCAACCTTTTATATCTGGAAATCAAGCTATTGTTGTACTGGATGCCTGAAACGTGTACATAATCAGCAGCTGATGTCTCACTCTGAAACTTCTGTAGTACTTCTGTAGTAGGTTCACTAAAATGTACTAGCAGTTATATTTTGTAGAACAGTTTTATGTAATGGGTTGTTGACAGTTGGCACCTTAAGCTACTCCCTCAGTCGTAAAAAAATACATTCCTAGCATCTCAATATGGAATTAGTGGAGATGGAGAAGGACTAAAATACCCTTAATTACTGTAAAAAGTAGTAAGAGGTATCGAGGGGATAAAACTTAGCATCCCAATGTGGAATTACTGGAGATAGATAAGGACTAAAATACCCTTAATTACTGTAAAAAGTAGTAAGAGGTATCGAAGAGAAGTTGATTTTTTGTGGGATAAAATTCAAACTCTAAAAGTTGAATTTTTTTTGGGACGAACGAACTAATTAGGAATGCCATCATGGGACGAACGAACTAATTAGGAATGCCATCATGAATCATGAGGTGTGGACTCTTGTGATGCCAGCATGGTCGGGTGAACAAAGGTTGTTTCATTAATCTGGAACAAAGGTTGTTTCATTAATCTTCCTCATTTTTCATGTGTAATTTTCAAGGGAAATATTAACACAAAGATCTTGTGGGAATCATTTTACTCCATTCAAATTTAGCTTGTTTTACATTAGTAGCTCCATCATTTCGCTTATGCTTATACTTATAAGCCAACTTTTTAATTTTAAAATTTAATTTTGGAGTTGATTTTGTAGTTTTCTTTATCATAGTTTATTTACAATATTTGTTTTTAATCGCTAAGGACACATATGTAATGCATGATTAACTGAGTTTTAAATATTACAAAATTAAAAAATAGATTTACACTTTAAAAAAATTCCATTTTTCAAGTTCATAATAGTTATACTTAATTAATTTTCGCATCAACCATAATCTCAGCCAAACGGCTGAATCGAACTCAGCCTGAGTTTGCGAAGACAAAACCCAAAAATTGGTAGGATTGACAAAAATGCACTCAAAATTCCAAAATTTTCTTGCCCAGCCTGCTTCTACAAACTTCTAGTATGTCAAAAATACATATCTAGTACATTGACTACAATGTGCACATGACACAAATTCATCGTATCAGCCATTTTTACTCCGCAGATGGAAGGACTTTTTTCACATCTTTCTCAGAGACAGCACCATAAAAACATAATCTTGTATCTCCTCCTCGAACTTTCTGATCGAGATAGCCCTTGTATAAGTCCCAGAACTCGTTGCTGCATGGTGATGCCAAAAAAAATTAGAACAATGCCAATGGTTGTGCATTTTTTTTTCTTTTTGTGGTTAAAATATTGTTGTCAATATACTACCTGACTTGTGGCAACGTGAATAAGGTAAATGACTTTGCATCTCTCTGCATGTCAAGTACAACTAGTTTCACCCGTGACAGAGATAATGCTTCCATGTCAATTAGCTTCTTGATCCTGAACAGGAAAAAAATTGTGAGATAAAGTTAATAACAGAATAAGCATGCAGTACCACTGCAGGAAGCACGTCATTTTTGCTGATATTTAACAAACAAGGAAGAAACCAGATCACTTTTTGCACTGTCTTGAACATATATTTTTCTCCATTAGGCTCTTCACACTAAAATTAGCTCACTTTCCTAACATCACTAGCAGAAGCATTTACTTTATGCTTACCATAAGACATGAAAACCAAATGTTTCTAGATACAATCTAATCATAAAAAATTTCGACTTCAAACAATGATCTAATGTTTCATGTTTTCTCAAGTAAAATGCTGAAAAAGTTAGCATATAATGATGGCATAGTTGACATTTTGATGTGGTTCCAACGACATGCAGAAAGCTCCAAACAAAATGAAGGGTATAAATGACCAAGTTAGAACTGTCATCTAATCTTTCTAGGGTTTTCTTTTGTTGCAGTCATAGTAAAGCTGTAAAGCCCCTTCAGTGGTACTGTCTCTGAGAAGACATGAATGACCTAGCCTGGCTATGGAGTTGAAAGTAACTGAAAATTTCTCTTCTGTTGAACAAAACATGACAAAGATAAAGATTAAATTTCCAAGAGCCACCCTTATTTCACAATAGAAATTTACTCATAAAAGCGAGATATCACATTTCCTCACAACCATAATATGCCAATATGCCTATGGTATCGTGTTGTCACACGAAAGAGATTAGCGAAACACTCCTGTGCAAAGGAGAATGCAGGCAGGGAGATAGATGGATAATAGTATTCAAATTTCGGCTTGATGATCTGAATATGTAACTTTATCAATCCGCTTTTTATTATTTCTGTTGGATGGCAGAGAAAAGCTAAACAAATTTGCTTGAACTGTTATCTGCTTGACATGACTGTTAACAAAGCTTCATCATTCATTCTTCTCTAATTAGTGATTTAGCGTACACTGATATGCTAAAAAAAATCCATGGAATATAGCTATAAGTAATAAGAGCTAATCATTTATTTTCAACATATCGTGATTTTTCTTGAACATATTAGCTTATTCAGAAGCTGCTTTCAGAAGAATAAAAATATTACAGGTGCAACATAGGAAAATTTGGTTAGTTTATATCCTTTATGTTGTGAATAGGATACATAAAAAAACACTTACTAATACTTCAGACTATAATTTAATGCAAAATTGGTCTTGAATCAGCGATTTATTAAGGCCCCATTGTATGCTCATCAAACATAATAGGAATATGAGACGGGTGGATGCATGAACAGGCAATATCACATACCTGCTTGGTGTACCGCAAGCAATATTAACTCGAGTTTTAAGCAACGCAACCTGCAAAGAAAAATTGGAATTAAGGTAGAAACAAAAACACTAGGAAGCGGTTCCCTTGAAAAAAACACTAGGAAGCTGGAGGCTAAAAGCAAAGAACAACTGAATTTACACAATACAACATTGTCGTCTGCAATTCAGCAGAACTATTACATGACCAAAGCACACAATTATACTAAAAAGTAACAAATATCAAATCAAGAAAAAAATAATGAAGTGCAAAATCAATACAAGAAACCTTATCATTTCAACACAACATGGGCTATGACTTAATTTTCTTCTCTTCCTAACATAGTGATGCATGATCAGTACTCAACTAGAAAAAAGAGGTGACAAAATGTTGTATGGAGTATATCCTTATATCAACATAGAGTTCCCAAAATTAGTCACTATGTTACACTGCAGAAGCATGATCACTTTTATACTTCCATTAAAACTGCAGAAGCTACACTGTAAGTGAGCATTCCAAACAACAGTGTTGTAGGGCTAGGTCATAAGGCAGCAGCATTATCATTTCAGTCATGGTAGAGAGTGGATGAACTGCAACCTTTGGTTTTGGTATGACTAAACAAAATGCAGTAACCTAATGCCACCCAAAATTTCCAACTGAGACAATACAAACCTGCTCCTCCACTTTCATGTGCTTAGCAAAGAGCTTAACAGGGCGGCACTCTTTAGTAAACATCTTTAAACCCCTGCAAAGTACACACCAACTATCGTGTCAACAGAACATGATCAATTCTTTAGAACAAATCAGAATAATTTGGCGATATCGAGATAGACGCAACATCATATCCTGTCAATTCTCTACGGACTCGACATAAGGACACAACGCAAAACGATGTGAACCATTCGCAACAAGTTTCTACTACCTAAGAAGCTCCAACGATCTCAGAGCAGCCGAGCAGATAACCAGGAGCGCCGGGCTGCCCGCGTCGATGGCGCCGCCCTCGAGCTCCCCCTCACAAAGCTCCTCCTTCCAAGAGGAGCCAAAGGCCCCTTTCACATGGTCACCGAATCCCTCCACGTCCTGGCTCGCCCCCTCCGCGAGCGGCACCATGCATCCCTCTGCAAATCAACAAAGCTGGTAATCATTCATGGCGCCAAGAAGCATCTCTGGACTCTGGTGTGGGTAGGGTTTACCGGAGTAGGCGTCGAGCTCGAGCGGGGAGAGGCGCATCTTGGCGGCGCGCTCGAAGCTGCGGAGGAGGAACTCGAGCTGCCGCGCAGGGGGCATCTCGGCCGACAGGAGGACGCCACCGGCGGCGGCGGCGGAGGCGGATTGGTCCGCCTTGGAGGGCGGCGGCTTCTTCTTCTTCTTCGCCTTCGTGGAGACGGGATTGGTGGGGTTCTTGGCGAGGGTTTTGGTGGGTTTGTGCGGCTTCTTCCGCTTGCGGGTGGCGGCGGCGGGCGGCCGGGGCTCCGCCGGCGACATTCCGGCGTGGGTGGGTTCCGTGGCGGCGGCGGTTCTGTTGTTAGGGTTTTAGGCCCAGCCCCTGCTCGCTGCTCTCGTTAAGGAAAATTCCCCATCGTAATTTGGCGGTTGGACGCTCAAAAATGAATAATTTTAGACTTTCAAAAATAAAAATAATTTTGGGTTTCTTTATTGGAAAAGGAATAAGATTATAGTTCAGCGGTCGACTGAATTACCTCCAAACTAAATATTAGATGTTTTACGCTCTCAATTATTTATATCGGACGAATTACCGCTGGCACTGTTATGAGGTGTTTTAACCTAGAGCTTGCACATGGGGCAATTCAGTCAACAAAAATAATAACAATAAATTTTTAGGGCCCACCTGTCATCTATTTTCATCTCTCCCTCAATCTCTCCTCTCCACCATCTCTTTCCTGCTCTCTCAAGCTCATAATGAGGGACGGATAGAGGAAACAAGAGAGGTGTGCCTCGGGATGGGGACGAAGGCCGGTGGTGGAGGCGAGGCGAGGCCTCCTCTCTTTTCATCTCTCGAGCAGTTGGTAATAGGGACGACGGATGGCTAGAGAAAGCAGGGCTTAGGATGAGATTGGCAACCGAGGCTAAGAATTGGGCGGCGGAGGTACCTAGAGGTGAGACGAGGCCCCTCTCTTCGGTCGCTGGGAATGGGGTTGACAGACAACTGTGGAGGTGAGGCTTGGTATTAGGGCAATGGCTGGGGTGAGGCGGCCATTGGAGGAGGCGGCTGGAGGCGAGGTTCGGCATGGTTCTAGCGAGTGTGGTGGGTGTGGCAGCGTGGATCTGGGGCGGCACATGATCCTAGATTGTTACCTCCTTCTATAGCCCCATCAACACCATCCTCATTGACGAGGTTGACAGCGCCACTAACAGCTCTACACCAACCACGTTGACGTCCCCGGCAACGACCACCCCCGCATGAAGCGTGCCTCCGTCCTGGCTGCTCCCACCTCCACTCGCGACAACAACGGCATCAGAGCTCTGGCGCCTCCAGCGTCGGGCGGAGCTACGCTTCCACTGCCTCGTCGCCGAGGCTGACAAGGCCTACCGTGAGTCTGTGACTTCCACTACACTGCTTGCGTCATCAGCAAGGATCATGTGGTCCTCACCTCCCACCGCTCGTACCCACACTTCACCACCACTACCTCTAGAAATTGTGTGCCTTGTCCTACCCCTCCACGTTCAACATTCTCGTCGTCGTCCCGGACCTTCGTGCGGACCTTCCCGGCTTTGCGTCACGGCGGGAGCACAACGCGTGTGGATCTAGGGTGGCAACACCGGATAACGCACGCTGAGGAGGGGTATTAGCTTGAGGGAGATAAATGACAGGTGAGTCCATACACTTTATTTTAATCTTCTTTGCTGATTGGATTGCCACGTTGATGTCACGTGTGCAAGCTATTGGTCAAAACCACTAAAAACAATGCTGGGGTAATTTGTCTGGTATGAATAATTGAGGATGTAAAATGTCTGGTATTTGAGTTTATGGGGTAATTTGGTCGATCGTGATAGTTCCATGTGGGTAATTCACTTTTTCTTTCTCTGTTTAATACTTCAACCATCCCAAAATATAAGAACTTAGAACCGGATGAGATATTTTCTAGTACAATAAATCTACAGCTAGGAAATGTCCCATCCAGTTTTAATTTTTTTTATATTTTGGCCCATTCGGTCCTAAGTTTTTATTTATTTATATCTGTCAAAAAGGTATGATGTAACATAAATTCTTCCTCAGCATAGTATAAAAAAGTGATTTTTTTTCTCATAACAATACCACAGTCATCACTGTTCGGCATTTGAGTTGAATTGTCAGCTAAAAATCGCTTCATCTCTTCCAGCAATATCAGATAGCCTTTGCACAATAAGGCTATGTTCGGCAGCCATTTGTTGCCACCTCACCTTCCTTAGTAAATGGCTTTCTAAACTTGTACGCGTGTGTTTTGAAAAAATATTCTATAAGAAAGTTGCTTTAAAAATCATCTTAATACATTTTTTTAAAAAAATAGCTAATATTTAATTAATATTATACTAATGAGTTGCTCCGTTTTACACGCGTGAGGTATCCTATATACTTATATAGTTTATCCCCACTAAGTGTAATTCATCTAATTTTCTCAACATCAACCACCAAACACAACCTAAGTACCAATACCAACTTTACATGACCCTTCATATTTATCGATGGGAGGAGGAGGGATTGAGCGTGGCTGTAGCCGAGAGAGCATAAGGAGGTTAACCCGGAGTAAGTTGTAACACACAACTTCGCATCTTATAAGAGGAGAGCACTCGCATAAACCAAATGGTTGGGGAGACATGACTTAAACCTCCTCTGTAATGCATATGAGGTCTTGATCTTGTTTTCTATGTGATTGCTTAGGGTTCTCATAGTGGTGGAAGTGTATTGACCGTGAATACACGGGAGAGTATATCCACATCCATGATGAGGAAGTGGTGTTTAGGGTTAATTCCGTAGCTGCAGGAGAGGATGACAACTGGGATCTCATCGGTAGGTTACATGTATTTTTATAATCTTTAATCACTATCTATAGTTTGATGGACTATATAAAGTTGGACAACTTGAAATGGTAATGTAGAAACTACCATTATGAAATTACACAAGTATCAACTTCTCTCCTTGACTAGATTTAGAACAACTATAAGCATATTTTTTTTATCATAATTAACACGTAGAGCTACGTAAGATGATGTGTTGAGCACTTGAGCTAGATGCGGAAGAAAAACCTTTTCCAATATTTCGTGGTACTAGCCCTTTACATTTCAGGCATAGACAAATTATTTTCTGTTTTATTAAGAGCAAGTCTAATAGAGCAGCCCACTCCTTACTCCAATTTCTTATACATCATCTTTACACAATTGTAGAGACACCTCATACAATCAATGGGGCTATAGTACTATACATTACATAGGGATTATTTTATTCTAAATAGGCTACATATCTATCCTAGCTATCTTCTCCTTCATCAGCTTGTGCAAGAAACCGGTCGTGGCACCAAAGATTGCCCTATGTCTTTCCAACCAAAGATATCGAAGACTTGCTGCAAAAAGTTAGATCAAAATATCATGATGAATGCTTTGCCGAGGAAGATTGTATGGAAGCAACGATACAAAGGACAAGCAACTGCTTTAAAGTGAAGCTCCATCATCATGGCTCATAGAGCCCCACTAGATCTAAACATCTTTTTTTATGCAATGGCTAGCTATGATTGATGTTGCTGCCCGCGATAAACATAAACGACGGAACTACGAGCATCATCACCGCTCGAGACAAACCTGACTTAAAGGAGATGGCTACGAGCCAAGCGCCGTTGCCTCCCGTGGCAAACATGAATGAGGCGACCACTAACGCTGCCGCCGACGAACCGGAGATCAGCGGTGTCAAAGACATCGAGCACTCCTTTTCGCTGCCTTTTTTCTCTACTATTATCCACTCATGGTGCCATTTTGCCCATCTTCTTGTAGTTCATGTGCAGTTCCGGTAATAAGTTAATCACCAGTTTGCGTTCTCTCACCTCCTCTCTTCCCTTCAGTGCATCGTTCGAGTCGATCTACGTAGAACCATTGTCGTCAATCCTTACCGTTCTATTATACATGCTCTAGAAGAGAGATGCCATTTTCAATAATAATTTTCTTGAGGGAATAAGACTCCGAGATAAAAGAAAAAAAATCAGATTATCAATTAGGTACTACTTCCGTCCTAAATTACTTGTCGCTTTGAGTTTTTTTTAACTTTTAATTATTTGTCTTATTAAAAAAATTATGAAATTATTATTTATTTTGTTTATGACTTGCTTTACTATCAAAATTATTTTAAGTATAATTTATCTTTTTTATATTAGTACTAATTTTTTAAATAATAAAATGAATTGTTAAACGTTGTAAACAATAAGTCAAAGCGAACACTAATTTGTCACATAAGTGGTAGCCCCTGAAGCAACGGGCGGCAAGGCAAAGTGCCCTAGCTTGTTGGACCGACCGACCGAGTGACCTGAACCTGTTCGCGGTCGCACCCGAGAATCACCGACCGACCCACCTTATCACTCGTCCTCCTCCTCGACCCAAAAAAAGCCCAAAACCCAAATCCCCACGGCCTCCACTCCCCCTCTCCTCCTCCGCCGCCGCCGCTGCAGAAGATGATGAACTCAAGTAAAATGGGGACGATTAGAATCATTAGTTACCATGCATTCATACTAGATTGTTTGCCAAATTAATTATTCAGTGTTCTCCATAACACAATCAATCCATGTGTGCTGTATTCTGGTATTTCTCTAATTGGTTTCTGAATGAATTTTATCACTTGCATTAATGAACACATACATCCATCAATCCATGCATGCTTGTTTTCCCCCAAAAATCGTTCAGGATTTGTATTTGGATTTGAAATTTGTGCGGAATCTTGCATGGAAAATGCAGGTAGTACATCAGCTGTTGAATCTGTCACAAACCTTCAGGCAAGAACACCACCCTCTCCCAAATCCGGTGGCGCCTGAGACCGGGGGCGCTGGCACTAAAGCTGGCAAGCGCGGCGGCGGCGGCGGCGCGAAGCCGCCGGCGACGAAGAAGAGGAGAAGCAAGCACGGGTTCCTGGGTGTCCACCAGCGCACGTACGGGCGTGCGGTGGTCGGCCGAGATCCGGGACAATGTGATCAAGGGGTCCCGCTTGTGGATCGGCACGTTCGACATGGCGCTGGAGGGTGTCAGGCGACACCGACGACTTTCAGCAAAATCTATAGCAAAACTACTTATCTATATGTTATAACATCATGATCTAAGTATAATTAGCATACTATGACATTAATAGACACGTTACGACACCAACGAATCGATTTTCTTGATCCGCCACTGGTTGGAGGCCGCGCTCGCCTACGACGCCGTCTCGCGCAGGCTCTACGGCCTCAACGCCAAGGCCAACTTCGCCGCCGGCGAAGACCTCCCTCCGCTGCCGCTGGCGCCGGCGCCCGTGGCGATGCCCTATGCAGCTCCACCAAAGCGGCCAAAGAAATGCAACACCGCCATGGCGCCGCCGCAAGCCGTGGATACTCCGGCGGCGGCAGCAGGTAGCGTGGAGTTGACAAGCCTACTATATATGCAGCGTGGCGGCGCAGGCGCAGGAGGTAAGCGACGTACGGGTGGGAGTTCATCCAGGAGCTCCTCCTCCTCCTCGGCGGCAGCGTTCCGCCGTTGGACTACCCCAACGGCCAGGAGCTCGTCGGCGCCGATCTCTGGAGCTTCTCAAGTTCTGATCGACCAATTATAAGGTACGTACGTGTAAGCATGAGTTCATCAGTGACTCACTGATCGATGCTAAATTATCTAAGCATGCAGATTAGTGAGTAAATTGCACCCACGGTACAACAACTTAGCATGTGGGTGTAATATAGTGCAAGAACTTGAGAATTGAACGTTCGAGTGCAACAACTTGATAAGTGGGTGTGTTTTAGTACAAGAACTTGACTATTTAGTATTTTGGTGCATCAACTTAGTGAAGCATATGCTAGGTGAGTTTTTCTCGCGATGTCAATATACCATTACATAGCAATCCTACAGATGTTACCTTATAATATTGAATTTAATCTTTTAGAATTATACTGCACATCAATTACCTTTATGAATTATTGTTTTCTTCACCTTTCCAAATCTCAACTGAAATATAATAATTTCTACATTCAGTTTAATTGACTTTTAGTTATTAGGTATTAGGATAAAAATATAAATATGCTTGTATACATATCCACACTAGTATAATGTTAAAATAAGTACTTAAAAATTGAATATGTATAAAAAAATGCTCCAAATAATTAAGTTGTCGCATAACTTCTGAACTTATTGTATCAAAATCATACATATCTAGCAACTTGTTGCATTTATGCGATCACTTATAAAGTTGTTGTACTAAATTACACATATCTTCCAAGTGTTGCACTAGAGCACTCATTCTTAAGTTCTTACACTAAATTGCACCCACCTGCCAAGTTAATACACCGTGGGTGCAATTTACTCCAGATTAGTAATTAGCCTACTAGTATGAGATATTAGTTACTTAATTAATTAGTGGCATATGTATGCAGATTATATTAAGTGTGTACGTGTGCCTCTGCTAGTTGGTAGTAGTATCTTGCTTTCGTAATATATGATTCGTGGTTGGATCGATCGTACTATCACCGGTGCATGCTAGCGCCAAATATATGGATTATGAACCTCTCTTCTTTTATATTATATAAATGCTTGTAGTATTATTAACTCATGTGATGTCTTGTGAAGAATTTGATTGCTGGAGGCCTTTTTGTTCCTTACCCCAGGCAATGGCCGTCTGGCCGTTTACGTTGTGTATGGAAAAAAATGCTTTATTCTAATATACTGATCTGCAATCGTTTTGCACGCTCGCGAAAAAAAAAAGATTATTGGAGGCCTATTTCAAGTCATCACGTTAGATATATAATTTTATCATGCTTGAAAATAAAAGGGTGAATAGTCAACACGGTCCCTAAAGTTTCGCTTTGGGCTCAATTTAGTCCTCGATGTTTCAAATCGTCCAAACGAGTCCTCCAAATTAATCATTTGGGTTAATATAGTCCTTGGACCCAAAAAAGTGCCACGTGAGCACGCCAAGTCATCCTTGCATGCAACGGTATGAATAAAATGACCATTCTACCCTTATATACCATATAGAAAAGAAAGAAAAGACAAAAAAAAAAATAATAGGCCAGCCCAAGCCTAGCATTGTTATGGATGGGTGGCCGACAAAGGAATTACACGATCAATGCTTGGCTACAGCAATCATAAGTGACAGTTCTAAAACGATCATACACATGTGAAACATTTATCTTCTTTTTTTTTATTTTGTATATGGTATATAAAGGTAGAATGGTCCATTTCATTCATACCTCAGCATGCAAGGATGATTTGGCGTACTCACGTGGCACTTTTTGTGGGTCCAAAGACTATATTAACTCAAATGATTAATTTGAAGGACTTGTTTGGACTATTTGAAATCTCAAGGACTAAACTGAGCCTGAAGCGAAACTTCAGGGACCGTATTAGCTATTCACCGAAAATAAAACTTAGGTATCAAATAGTTTCCCTAATCCGTATTAGCTATTCACCGAAAATAAAACTTAGGCATTAATATAGTTTATTTGGTTTTACTACTGGAGAAGTGATCTTTGCTGGGTAGGGGCACCGAGCTCCGTTGCCAGCGGCGCTGCCTCCGTCCAGATCTGACAAGGAGGACCGCGGGCAGCGTCTATGGCGACGGCGGCGGTGGAAGAGATCCATGTCATCGCACCGTGTCACCCCTCCACCCAACCGAGTGCCGCCACTGGCCTTCCCTTCCGTAGCTCGAGCTCAGCCGATGGAGGAGCAACTCGTCTTGCTGATGAAGGAGGCGTCGGGTCTTGAGCTCCGCCGCTGTCGGCCCCGAGCTTCATCGCTGTCGCGCATCTTGTCTCTCTACCGGGAGAGAGAGGAAGAAAAGAGATAAAAGGGGAAGAAGTAAAAGTGACATTTCACAGGTGGAATTAGACGTAGGTTGACAGAAAAATGGACGTGAGTGATATTGTTTTAATTTTTCCAAATTCCAATAGCATGTAACCAATATCGTAAATAGTAATAATATTTTTCTAATATACCAAATTTACAGTGGCACGATCAAATTAACCAAAGAATCATTGGGTACTAGCGACTAGCATCGGGCGGCAAGGCAAACTGCCCTAGCTGGTTTGACCGACCGAGGTACCCACCTTATCACTCGTCCTCCTCCTCGACCAAAAAAAGCCCAAAACCCAAATCCCCACGGCCTCCACGGCCTCCACTCCCCCTCCCCCTCCGCCGCCGCCGCCGCCGCCGCCGCCGCCCATCCCCGCCCGCATCCGCATCCACATCCGCATCCTTCCCCCACCTCGATCCCCGCCCTCCACATAGCCCTAGAACCCACTCTGCCCGCCGCCCCGGCGAAACCCTAGCAGCCTCGTCCGGGCGGGGCGGGGGGTGGGGGTGGGGGAGGGGAGAAGCATCGGGGGCCCTCCGGCGAGGAGGAGAAAACCAGCTTCGGGGAGGTGAGCGAAGGAGAGGGAAGGCAAGATGAGGATCATGATAAAGGGCGGGGTGTGGAAGAACACGGAGGACGAGATCCTCAAGGCCGCCGTGATGAAGTACGGCAAGAACCAGTGGGCGCGCATCTCGTCCCTCCTCGTCCGCAAGTCCGCCAAGCAGTGCAAGGCCCGCTGGTACGAGTGGCTCGACCCCTCCATCAAGAAGGTATGTGCATATCCCACTCCCCCTCGTGATCTGTCTGCTCTGTTAGAGCTGCATTTCTTGCTCACTGATTTAGATTTAGCGCATGAATGAGTTTTTCACATGAGATGTTACAGCGTGATTAGGGGAAAAAATGTTGTTTAATGTGGTATACTGTTTGCATTCTTCGTTGTATTTTAGACCTTAAGATGGATGTTATAGTAAATTGTCCGTGAGATCAGCAATGTCGAGACAAAATTAGATTTAGATTTAGCGCATGAATGACTTCTTGACATGAGATGTTACAGCCTCAATAGGGGAAAAAGTGTTGTTTAATGTGGTATATACTGTTTGCATTCTTCGTTGTATTTAGACCTTATAAGATGGATGTTATAGTGAATTGTCCATGAGATCTTATTCAATAAAACATGGTTTCCTGCATTTCAAAATCTAGTTGGATGTTTCTGTAACGACATGCCGTCACCATGTTCCCTGATCTGTCAGCCTGTTTGGTCCTGAGCCGCGTGGTTCGAGCTGCATTTTTTGCTCACTGATTTAGCGCATGAGTTAGTTCTTGACATGGGATGTTACCTTAGGGGAAAAAATGTTGTTTGATATAGTATACTGTTTGCATTCTTTGCTGTATTTAAAAAAAATGTTGCCACTCGCTACAAGTTATTTCTGGAGCATGGAAGTTAAGACTTTAGAGTAGAAAATTCTATTGTGTTTAAGAAATCTTATTCAAGTAGAAATTTATCAGGTCCTAGAACCTTTCCATGTTTGGTGAACTTAGGAATTTCATCACCCGCCACCTCATGATTTGTGGTTCTGTAAAAATACTATTCTATATCTCACTTCCATCTGAGCACAGGGCCCATACTAGCAGTGGGTCACATTCCACTGCACCAGAACTTTTGAGTGAATTAGAACTGAACACTTCGCAGTAAATGATCTTTCGTCAAATTAGTTCAAACTCACATATACAGATTTCATGATTACATTTGGAATCACAAATTCAGGACCCACTTTAGACATATGGGACTATGACTCTGAGGACGTAGGCTTTGTATATTAACAATTCCTACATGATTAAAAAGAAAAGTAACAATAGTATTAGTATCTTTCTGTTAAACAATAATCTGGGTCATATTAGTAGTGTGGTTTAGAACTGTTCTTTACATGTATATTAATTTTCTCAGTTTGCAACACATGCTAATATGCTGCTTAAAAAGTAAAAGAAGGGTTGCTTACTAGACATGGGTTTTATTTTATCTGGCTATATATCTTGTTTAGATATTTCCCAGTATTTTTGTCTACTTTACTGAAATGTACTCAATAGTTTTGGACCAATATATAAAATATTATCAACATATTCCTTCCATTCCTCTAGTTATGTTCTCCTCATGCCATATTGCTGCAAGCATACACTGCTTTTGAAGGGCTGATGGTGTGTCTATTGGTGGTAAATTTACCATATGGAACTAATGCTTAATACAACTATCTCTTTGTGAATGCCAGAACGATGGCACATTTAAACCATGCTGCTACATCATTATGTTGCCAATTGACACTGCAATTATGAAAATTCTCTGATGTTAAACCCTCAACACTCTGTGATTTGATTGAAATAAGTGCTTTTGTACGTGTTGTATCTTGTTTGCCATTCTATGAACCTAAATTGTTCAAATTATTGTATAGCATTTGGTATGCCCTTTTTGCTCAGTCTGGATAATTTCGTCTCATGATATGTCATTAACAATATATCGCATTTATTTCAATTATTGGTTCTATTTGAGCATAACCAATGGCACTTGCAGATTTGTCACACCAACTATTATTCTCTCATTTTATTTTCTGTGCTAACTCTTTTTTGTTGATGGCAGACTGAATGGACAAGGGAAGAGGATGAGAAGTTACTGCATCTTGCTAAACTCATGCCTACGCAGTGGAGGACAATTGCACCTATTGTTGGTCGAACACCATCTCAGTGCCTTGAGCGTTATGAGAAACTTCTTGATGCTGCCTGTGCAAAGGATGAGAATTATGAGCCTAATGATGATCCAAGGAAGTTACGGCCTGGTGAGATTGACCCGAACCCCGAGTCAAAACCTGCACGTCCTGATCCTGTTGATATGGATGAAGATGAAAAGGAGATGCTTTCTGAGGCAAGGGCTCGCTTAGCTAACACCAGGGGTAAAAAGGCAAAGCGGAAGGCAAGAGAGAAACAACTTGAAGAGGCAAGGCGACTTGCCTCACTGCAGAAAAGGAGAGAATTAAAGGCGGCTGGTATTGATACACGGCAGAGGAAGAGAAAGAGAAAGGGTATCGATTATAATGCTGAGATTCCTTTTGAAAAGAGGCCGCCTCCAGGTTTTTATGATACTGTTGGTGAGGACAGGCCACTTGAGCATGTACAGTTCCCAACCACTATTGAGGAGCTTGAAGGTAAGAGAAGAGTAGACATAGAGGCACAATTAAGAAAACAAGACATTGCCAGGAACAAGATTCTCCAGAGGCAGGATGCTCCTGCTGCAATTATGCAGGCAAATAGACTCAACGATCCAGAAGCTGTCACAAAGAGGTCCAAATTAATGCTTCCACCACCCCAAATCTCTGATCATGAGCTAGAAGAGATAGCAAAGATGGGTAATGCTGGTGATCCTTCTTTAGTTGAGGAACTTGGCGAAGGTAGTACTGCCACAAGAGCATTGCTTTCTAGTTATTCCCAAACTCCAAGACTTGGAATGACACCATTGCGGACACCACAACGAACTCCAGCTGGGAAGGGTGATGCTATTATGATGGAGGCAGAAAATCTAGCGCGTCTAAGGGAGTCTCAGACCCCTCTTTTAGGAGGGGATAACCCGGAGCTTCACCCATCAGATTTCTCTGGTGTTACACCACGTAAGAAGGAAATGCAGACTCCAAATCCAATGGCAACACCTTTGGCAAGCCCTGGCCCTGGTGCTACTCCAAGAATTGGAATGACACCCTCCAGAGATGGAAGTTCTTTTGGTTTAACTCCAAAAAGTACTCCTTTCCGAGATGAGCTTCGCATAAATGAAGAGGTGGATATGCAAGATACTGCTAAACTTGAGCTTCGTAGGCAAGCTGAATTGAGAAAAAGCCTACGATCTGGGTTTGCTTCTATTCCACAGCCTAAGAATGAGTACCAGATAGTTATGCCACCTATCACGGAGGAGGAGAAGGAAGAAGCTGAAGAGAAAATTGAGGAGGATATGTCAGACAGGCTTGCACGAGAGAGGGCTGAGGAACAAGCAAAGCAGGAAGCCTTGCTCAGAAAGAGATCCAAAGTTTTGCAGAGGAGCTTGCCAAGGCCACCGGCAGCTTCTATAGAAATTCTCCGACAAACTCTAATTAAGGGTGGTGAAAGCAGAAGCAGGAGCACCTTCGTGCCTCCTACATCACTTGAACAAGCTGACGAACTAATAAATGAGGAGCTTCTTCGGCTCCTTGAGCATGATAATGCTAAATATCCTCTAGATGAGAAAACTCAAAAGGATAAAAAGAAAGGAAGCAAGCGCCAGGCGAATGGGACTCCTTCTGTACCTGAGATTGAAGATTTTGATGAAGACGAATTAAAAGAGGTAGGTTTTCTTCCCCTCTTATTATATTAGTATTTTAGCAATGAGACATGCCTATTTTAATCTGTTAACATCTATTTGAAGTGACTGATAGACTCTACTCATGAATGCAAATTTTGTTGGATTAGTAATAACTTGAAATCCTGTAGTAATAACTTGAAATCCTGTGTGTGCAAGATTGATCAATGTTTATCTCTCACTGAACACATATAACATGTGCCTTAAAGCATCAATCCTAAATAATTTATGACTTCATGTAGCAACTTTTGTATTCTTACTCTTTGATTCTCAAGCAGCCAAAGTTTGAATTATCCTAATGGCATCAAATGTTCTCTGGAGGATAACTTGAATTAATGCTAACTTTATATGTTATACTGGAAAGATACCATGTAGCTGTGGGATCCATAGGATCATGTGCTTAGTTTTAAGAACGTAATGTTTGATCTGATTAGCACTATAAAGATATAACCATGTGCTTGGCATTGCAGGATCATGAATCTGTTTACATGTAGTACCCTTTTGGATACTTTGTATTTTGGTCTTTGGATAGTCAGAACAAAAAACTTCATTCCATAAAAAATTGCAATGCCTTATTTACGGTGCATCCTTTGGTTATTGAATGGCTCAGCCATTGTCTCCTTGGTATCATTGTTTGATGCAGTAGATGGCTAGAACATATGAGCTCATTTCACGTACTCAGCTTTGATGGGAACATGTTTCACAATGAATTGCCCATGTCGTTAATGATTCCCATAGTGACCCCAACAAAAGATCATGTCTTGTGTGGTGAGATGTGAAATTGCATCACATCATTGTGAAAATTTAATTGACAGTATGAAATCCGTGTTATGCCATTGTGAGAATTTCATCTGCATCAACTAGCAATCACATTGATAGCAAAGGTGATCTAGCTTACATGGGGCCTTCATTGTCAGTAGAGTAATGGGGTGGCATCATTTTATATTGGAAGACAATGCACATATAAATTTCCTTAGCATATAATCTCTGGACAGGGCACAGAGAGCTGAAGGTAACGCTTTCAAGTTTCAAGCCAATCTCCCAGACAATTTAAACGGAGATATTTTGTAGAGATGGACCTAGAAGCTATATTCTCTCATCTAGTCATTTCCATACATTGTCTGTGAAGTTATTTCTGTACATAACCTTTAGATTTTCATCAAGAACCTTCCATTTCGCATCTATTTTTTGTTTCTAGTCAGTTTGGCATATGGTCTATTTCCTGGGTTTCTTGGATTCTTTTGAACAGTACTTATATTAATGCTATACACAATCCGCATGCTGTAGCCAGTATTCAATTTTCTCAGGAGTTACTCAGGTTTTAGTGTACTACATCATACGCGATATATGGTCGGTTTTTAGTTGTCTCCATGGTTAGTTTATTGTATTGATAGTAAATGTGATATTGCTTGATGCTTACCGTGAAAAAAGCTACGATACTACCATAGTAATTGGGATCATCTGCAAGATATGACTTCATATTATTTCCAGTCTTGTGCCCCTAATTTATTTATGTAATGGTGCAAGTTAATCCATATTGCGTCATTTATTTGTTCACAGGCCAATTCTATGCTTGAGGAGGAGGTTCAATACCTTCGTGTCGCCATGGGACATGAAAGTGAATCTTTGGAAGATTTTGTGAAAGCACATGATGCATGCCAAGAGGACCTTATGTTTTTTCCAAATAACAACAGCTATGGTCTTGCCAGCGTTGCTGGAAATTCTGATAAGATAGCTGCTTTGCAATATGAGTTTGAAATTGTGAAGAAGAGAATGGATGATGAAGCTAAGAAGGCTTCGCGGCTTGAGCAGAAAATCAAGCTTCTGACACAAGGATACCAGGTAGGCTTGGGATGATGCACCATAAGCATTGCAACATGTCTGTATTAGCATTACCGATAACATGGCTTCATTACTCTTTTATCTATCTCCCATTTTGTTGTATTGAGAATGCAGTGTTTGAAATTTCATCCCAAGGCTAAAAGACAAATGTTGTGTTTGCTTTTACCTGCCATTTAACATTTCCTACTAAACAGTGTCTTTTTCACTTGATACTGATTTTGTTCTCTGATTGCATGTTAATTCTTACTTTTTATGACCTTTTGTTATGCTGATGTCGAACATACCATTTGATTTTTTAGGTACGAGCTGGTAAACTCTGGTCACAGGTTCAAGATACATTCAAGCAGATGGACACTTCAGCAACAGAGCTTGAATGCTTTCAAGAGCTGCAGAAGCAGGAACAGATGGCTGCATCTTATCGTATAAGAAATTTGACTGAAGAAGTAAACAAACAGAAAGCATTAGAACGGACTCTCCAAAGCCGCTATGGTGATCTGTTAACTAGTTACAAGAGGATCCAAGAGCAGCTTGAGGAGCATAAGAGGCGACTGATGATACAGGAGGAAATGGAAGCACAGAAGCGTGCTCAGGAGGAGGAAATGGAAGCACAGAAGCGTACGCAGGCAGAGGAAGAAAAAGAAGCGGCGAAAGCTGAAGAGGAAGCAAGAAAGATGGATAGGGCTGCTGATGAAGAAGCGGCAGGAAGCAAACAAGTCAATGAGGATCAGATGGATGTTGACAACTCTAATGCTGATGGTGATGAATTCGTAGGTCCGATTCCCCCAGGACCAGGTACTCAAGGTGACGACAATGTGGTGGCGGTCGAAGAGAACTCTAGCTCGCAGGGCGGTGATACTGCTACCACGGAAGATGGATCTTGTGGCATGATCGACGCATCAAAATCAGGAGGTCAGGATCACATCGACAGCAAGGATGAACTTCCCACTGTTGGTGCCAGTCTAGATGATGGAAGTGCTGCTGCATCTTCTGATCAAGATGTCTCAACTGAGGTGAATGCCACTGTCCCTGAATAGAATGTCATTTCTTGTACTTCATCTTCGAGGGCGGCACAAAGAAAGCTAAGAGGGACGGATACCTTGAGAGAAAAAAAAGAAGAGGCAAATTGAATGTCCAAAGCTGTGCACTGAATTTTTATTCGCTGCTTGATTGTTAGTGAACGACAAAATGCGGGACTAAGCTTGTTGTACAATGTTAATTTTGTCAATTCCCATTGAGGACTCTCAGCTCTTAGAATTGCTACGAAAGCATGTTAGTTCGATGTACTATCTGAGAAATTGAACTTGAAAAAAGAAAAAAGAAACAATGCCGATAGATGTGAGATCTCTAATTATTTCTGCAAAGATCATTAGGTCTAGACGTCTGTCCTATCCTATATAGTTTATGCCCTTAATGTCCCACTTAATGTAGTTAATGTGATTTTGCTACCCTAGTATTCATCCTCCTTCCAACTGCTGTGTGAGACGAAGTGAGACCGGCTTTCCCGTTTAGTTTATGTAGGGGGTGAACTAACAAGTATATGATATGAGACAAATGGATTTCAGATTTCTTGAAGAGGAGTTGGTGCCTCCAAAATAGGGGCTTTGGGAGTCGAGGAACAAAGTCCTCCTTGCATCCGAGTTGAGTGGGACAGAAGATAGTGGCATAGGTGACGACTGTGCAACACTGCTACAAAGGTGCCGACTGCCGTCAGTAGCAGCTTGGGGATCCACCAATCCTTTGTGTTTGGCATGCAATGAGTATCTTCCTGGAATTACCACACCCATAGTGTAGTGCCCGAAGCAATGGCGATTCGCACTGGCATCAAGAATATGGCGACTGCTTTTCTGGCTTGTTCCTTTAAACATGTTAATCGTTTTGTCCAATGTTGCGGCATACAACCTACTATCTCGTTCTTCTGAGCTCTTGGCATGTAGTAGTATTGTCTTTCGAGATGAAATTGCATTGCGGAGTGTATCTGGGATGTGCTGCTCTGTATTGATGCTGCTTAATCAATTAAGTGCCGTGATTATCTTTTAAAAAAATATAATTGTCCAGGCCTTCCAAGTCATTATTTCCTCTCCATATATATACATACATAAATTTGGGCCGGCCCAACATACTCCACCTACCTAACCAACAGATTTGGCCCATTATATTGTTTTCTTTGGTTACCTCATCCTCCAAGTTTCAGTGCAGACGAGCTTCGCCGTTTCATTGTCTGCGGATCTACAAATTGCTGCATAAGAAGATCCAAAATTGGTGCACGTGTACGTATCACATCATCAGATTAACAATCTTTTTTTTGGATATTTTCTTTTCTCAATTTTATAATCGATCAATTCATAACTCATACTATTTACTGTTGGTATTAGAATTCTCAGGTTCATGATTACCACGTAGTGTTTGATCAAGCAATTTTTTTTGAGGCCAATTACTTCTGTTAGCAAATCTAACTTCCAACTGTCTAACGCCGAGTTCGGTTGAACAAATAGCTAGTACAACAACTTTCTCAATCGCTATGAGCACGCTTATTAAACTGCTATGTTTCGTGCAAAAGTTAAAATTCAATAAATTCATTTTTTTATATTTATAGTAACTAACACTCAATTAATACTACGCTAATGATTTGTTTTATTTTAAGTGCCACAGAAAATCCTAGCCCAAGACTCATGGTGATGTAGATCGATACCAAAACCAGAGATTTACATATATATACTGATATACAGTATACTGGCTCACAATAGACTCATCTAATTTGGTATATGATTATCTTTGATTAGGCGCAACCTCTATTTTCTACATAACAGGGTTTTCTATTGTTACGCAGCAACGTGCAGGGTTTTATTTGATTCGGCTGTGTTCGGTTGGTAATGTTGGAAACTAATCCCCCACACACGTAAAACAGAGTGACTCATTAGTATATGATTAATTAAGTATTGATTTATTTTTTAAAATAAACCAATACTCTCTCTGTCCCAAAATGTAAGCATTTTCAACTATGAATCTGGACAAGCCAAAAGTTGCTACATTTTGGGATGGAGGTAGTATAATTTTTTAAAGCAACTTTCGTATAGAATTTTTTCTTAAAAATATACTGTTTAGTAGTTTGAAAAGTATGCACGTAGAAAATGAGAGGTTTGCTAAAGCACCCTGTTGTCTCATTCCTGTAGACTTGGAGAGTGCTACTTGAATTGAGACAGATAGGCAGTTTTGGCAATTTCGAGTACCGTTTTTTCCGAGAATCCAAGGAAAAAGACCGAACCACCGGAAAATCGGTTTTTACATGACTGCGACCATCTCTCGGTCAATTCGGTCTCGGTCCTGTTCTTTTTGGTCTTTGGTTTTATTTCACCCACTGTAGTTTACGTCAGTGTAATAACCGATAAAGTCCAGTCCAAACAGCAGGATTTTCTGCAAGGATCCTGTGGTGATATGGTGGCAGCGAAGATGCCGGCAATGACAGGAATCCAACATGTGAGAGCACGTGATTTCCTGGTACCTTACTAGCGACTTGCGGAACAGCACCGGGGTTACTCTTAAAGTTTGGTAGGGTTAGCCTTAGAATTCATTGGTAGTAATCCACTTCGGATCCGGCAATAAAACTAGATGTGTACAGTAAAATGTGTCTGGCGCTACAGTGGAAGACAGTAATTTGTAGTAATTTACTGTAGCACGGTGCAAAATCAGCGAAAGATATTGCGCATAGTTACCATTCACCGATGTACTGTAGCAATCGCTCTCGCTCGTACACTGTGAATTGGATGGCTAAAAATACTCCAAAGTCACAGCCCTGTAGCTCTCTGACTTTACACATGTGAAGTCAGAGAGGATCCAAATCCATATACTTCCTCTATCCTAGTATAGTTTTAGAATTGAAAGATCAAATTAGTAGAAAAAACGGACTAACTAAATGCTCTTCGTTAAATAGACGGGGTTAGTGCGAAGGTAGACTGAGAGTAAGATGGGAAAAAAGTTTGAATAAAAAGTAGTTGGAGGAAAAAAATTGTAAATAGGACAATACTTATTATGGGACAGATGTAGTACTAGGGTGATTTCAGCAACAAACTAAACATGTCCATATATGCAAAAACTTTATCCTTGGTAGTTTTTACCTCTTTATAGGAGTATAGGAAAACAAGAGAAAACTAACATAGACTTTTTAGAAGGGAAGTATATACTAATATTTTTCGAGGTGCTGATGATGTGTCAAATCTGCAGTTCTGAAATACATAATGTCGACTTAATGTTGATTTGCATGGTTGCTGAACATCTTAGTTTGAGCCCTGGAATATCAGGACACTAGGAAACGTCTAGAAGATTTCAGCTTAAACTACCTTTTTATGGTGAGTACTCCAAATATGAAACTCAAGTTAATCTGACGTGATGTCAGAAGGCTTCTTTCTTCTTACTTCCTCCTCATAGAACACTAAGGGCCTGTTCACTTTGATGCCATTTTCAACCTTACCAAATTTTGATAAAGTTGTCAAAAAAGTGGCTACATTTAGTTTGCTGTCAAATTTTAGTAACTATATAACAAATCCTGCCAACTATGCTAAAATTTTGGTAATACCAAATTTTGGTAAGGTTTTTTTTGACATCAAAGTGAACAGGCCATAAGATTTAAAATTCAAAATTTTGTGAAAAGCCTAATATTGCGGTCTCTGCAATGATATTATCTCCAGACTGAGTCTTAGTAAGCAAAACTCATAGTGTTCAGCATATGCTGAAGGATTGCTAATCTGAAGAAAAATTCATTCGGCTGCCTGTTTCAAATGACCAAGATTCCAAAAACAGGCAGGACCAACGAGTAAAAACTCTTTACTATTATCTATGCATATGCGGGTCTCCTATATACTGAAAAAGGAAAATAGCTATATATGTATCTCAACATATACATCAAATGAGCATCCTCATGCATTGTTCATCGTTCCTCCAGCTTCATCTTCGTTGCTGGAGCTAACATGAACAATGCCTATTGTGCATCGTCCTCTTCATCTTCTCAAGGATCCCAGAAGCTTTCCTCCTTGCCCTTTGAGTGCCAGTTTGTGCGAGAAAAGTGAGGGAGCCGTTTATGCTCTCATCTGCCTCGACCTCCTTCAGCTTTGTCCTGTTGTATGTACATATAGCGAAGAGAACTACCATCGCGTTCTCTTTGCTGCGCTTGCACTCACTCTCCCTTATCGAACGGAGCATGGAAGCGGTACCGTTGAACTCGGTGATGATCTCCACCATCTCTTGATTTCTTGATAGCAAAGCAAGTATAGCTAAGGACTCCTCAACAAGGGACTGATCATCGATGGCTCTCATCGCCACATCGACAATTCCGCTCCTTGCGGCTATTGACCTGTTCTCATGGAGCAGACAAAGACTGAAAATCGCAGATGCCGCATCTTTCTTCGCTATGATGCTTCCATGTTCAAGGAGATCAATCAAAGGATCCATTGCCCCTAACTTGCCAATCTTCTCCTTGTTTGAGTCGAGAGCTGACAGAGTAAAGATGGCAGCTGCAGAGTTGCTACGGCTCCCCATATCTCCCGATTTCAGTGCCCATATGAGAAATTGGATGGCTTCTGAATCATCTCCAATGATCTTCTTATTGCTATCATGGATTGAAAAGTTGAGAATTATAGTTACCATGTCCTCCAATACTTGTGGATCATTTTGTAATCCTGGGGTGGACCGTGCCATGATCATCTGTGCGATGGAATCTGGTCTCTGTCCTAAAACAGCTCTGAATTCGCTGTTACGTTTTGTAACAAGCCGAAGATCCTTGATTGCTTGCTTCCGTCCACCACTGCTTGATGAGGAAGTTATTTTGACAAATATTTCATCAAATGTTTTCTCCTCACTGTTGGTAACATGATCTTCTTCTTGGTTCTCAATTTCTGGCAGAGTGAGCCCATTTTCTGTGCACCACTGTGAGATCATGGTACGAACAAGGTGGTTAGGAATGAGAATTGTGTGTGAGAGCACTTGTTGAGTCTGCGGGCATATCTGGTTTCCAGCACTAAACCACTCCTGAATGGAACGACGATCATAGGTCTGCATGGAACAAGAAATAAAGATCAGTTGGATAACGTCTCTAGGTTCTTGTCCTAGTTGTTAATGTGGCGATGTCAAATTTAAACCTAACACTTCGAAACCATCCACTTGTTTATTAACTCTGGCGATTTCCCCCCAATGTTGTCAAGTTATACGTAGCTATTTCCTTACCATATTTGTTGACTTACTATTTTGCTCCATATTCTTAGAAAACTTCATCATATCAGCATATTTAAACAGTAAAAATTCGCCTCGGTACTCATAAAGGAAAGTAGTGACAGAAAACACACAAATAGCATGGAACTGACTAGCCAAAATAATATACAAGATCCAGACTTCACACTACACGATCCAAATGTATGTCATAATGTTATTAATTCCAGTACAATCAGTATGCCGTACTGTAACTTCATATAAGTACCAATGCCATAGTATATAATTTCATAAAATTTTCATACTAACAAATATTGGTCAATACAATGGCCAAATTTGGTTTTTGGAACGCATGCAAAGTGCTACATTCACTTATGAAAATTTCAGCGTTTAAAACATACATATCTCCTTCATTTATGCATGAAGCAACGGAAACCATGCTAAACCTTTAGGTAATTCTGCGTGTTGTGGAGTGAATGTATAAGATAATACCGTAACTAATACTTACCAAACAAGTACTAGACATAAATTTTTTTTCCTCAATAACCATTCAATTCACACATTTCGCATGTAAAGAAAGCAAACCAACTCCATTATATGATAATTACAGGGCTTAAATGGAACCAAATCCATCTTTAAAACATCCGAATCTTTTACGGGAATCACATGCACAACAGCAATTAAATGTGAAAATTGAAACTCTTCGATTCGCATACTCCAAAGAACGAATTAAAACTATTCTAAAATTGGAAATGTGGATTACAGGTAATAATCCCTCCATATCCACGCAGATCTACCATCAATCATGAATTAAACATTCGCCGAGAGAGTACCGCTTTCAATTTCCTGTACTAGCAACAAACTGTACTAAACAAATATAATTAAGATCCTAATATTAGGGACCTCTAAATGTACCAAATGTGACAATTGCAGTTGCTCTGCAGCTTTACCTACTCAAGGCATTGTCAAGTACAGCTACAAACAGCTCTTCTGTTGACCACCACATATTCAATAGCTTCCAACTAACAAATTTGCTGTAACCACAAACAGTGGTAAACAGACAAAAGAACCTAACAATTTGGAAGCCCCAAACACGCCACATCTTCGCACTGATTGGAGCAAGAATCGGCAGCAATCATGTTTTGATGTACTCCCGGCGGGAAAAAAAGGTACTAAGTACCATCGATTTCACACAGGACGAACCACGTATACGGATTCCGAGGGACGAACAGTGCGTTAATCGTTCACCAAATGCGGCGCGGTTGGTTGAATCGAACTAACGCAAGAACAGACCACGACGTTTGTGCTGCTGCCCAAGAACTGAATGAAAGAATGCTTGGTGGGTGGTAGCCGATCGAGAGCAGAAATTGACCGCGTTTACGAGGTGAGCCGCAGGATTGTTGGCGCCGACGGCGCATTCAATCGAACGAAGGGACCAAGAACAATTGAAATGAAGCAAAGAATTAATGGAGGTGAGGTGAGGTGCTCGTCGGCGGACTCACCTGTCCGGACTCGATGACGACGGGGTCCCTCATGATCCCGGACGAGATCGGGCACAGGAACAGCGCCGGGACGGCGGCGGCGGCCGCCTCCTCTCCTCCTCCGACGCCCTTCCTCCCGACGCCGACCTCCGCATCCCGCAGCGCCGCGAGCGCCGCGGCGGCCTCGTCGAACACGGATTCCGAGGCGGCGCCGGCGGTGGCCGCCGCCACGAGCCTGCGCAGGCGCCTCCGCAGCGCCGGCGCGTCCTCGTCCTCCCGCGCCCCGGCCGCCGCCGCCGGCGCCGGCTTCGCCATGTCGGTGATGGGGACGCGTCGCGTCGCGGCGGCGGCGAGGGGGGAGAGAGAGAGAGAGAGTGTGGGGGGGGAGGAGACGGGTGGGAGAGTGGGAGGGAGAGGTTTTTATTTTTTTATTTTCAATTTAATTTAATTTAATGTAATTTAATTGGAGAGGCTTTCTCCTTCAGTCGCTCGCTTGTCGCCACGAGGGCTCCAGATGCTGTAAGGAAAAATAAAAACGCCCCCGGGGTTCATGCCCTCTTACAGCATGCACAGTAGCAGGCTATAAGCCCAGCTATAACCATATTTTAAAGAAATAAAGAAAGAGAGAGAAAAGCGGCGGGTTACAGATCTACAGTCAGCTACAGCACAGACTCTAAGACATAATGTGTGTATGATAAGTAGGACCATATATTAATAATATAGTAAGCAACTATTGTACGAATTGGTTATTACATTGGCTATAAATGATTTGAAGCTAGTAGTGGGCTACACTATTAAACTTGCTTCTAATGCCATGTTTACTTTATTTCAGCTACATTATTGAGCCAGATTACTGTAAACTGAATTGTAATAAACAGATAAAGAATAAAATATTAACTGTTTGTTTCTCGATTATTAGTTGTTTGTTAGCTATTAGCCACCCAATAATCTAAAAAAGTATATTTAGAGTGGATTATCAGATTATAGTAATCTAGCTTATAGATTGTAATAATATATCATAATAAGCTATTTGTTTATTTCAGCTTAGTCTTAGTAATTCAGATTATAAAATCCTAAGCTGTATCAAATAGGGCCTAAGCCTAAACAAACAAGTTGCCTTTTCATTTAGCGTGTTTTGGAGTCATAAGCTACTCTAGCACTATTATTAAGCCAAATTTAGGTTAGAGAAGTTTTTTTTTCTTATGTGAGATAGATGTATGACTCCACCATTAAACTTAGGACATTAAATCTACCGGTTTATAAATCATATAAGCCAATAAGCTGACTTAAAAGCCTAAGCCAATAAATCTAAGCCTAAACAAAGAAGGCCTAATTAAGATACAGATTAACGATGCAGTCATACAAAAATTCCAGTTATTAAAGTAATAGTGTTATTACGTTGCTGTATTATAGTTACAGATTTTTAAAAATTACATAAAAGTTGTATTATAATTACATACAAGCTACGATATAATTACACTTCAATTACATTATATTTACATCTGTCAAATTTTTAAAATAAAATTTATCGACGAATGTGCAGCGAAACTACAAGTTTAATGCAATTTACCAAGTAGTATCACTAAGGTTGCGTTCCCAAGTACTGCCTTATAGCAAGAGCCGCTTCCTTATTTATCGTTACTAGCATACTTCATTCTCAAACTGCTAACAGTTAATTAATATTCAATTACTCATATGCTAATCACTCATCTCATTTAAAGTGCTTCCGATAACCCGAGCCTTTCCTCTTGATCGAACCGTCGATTTAAAAGGATGCAATCGTATTTTTTCTAACCCTTTATTTAGGCATTTTTATATTAAAAGGGTGTAATTGTATTTTCCTAACCCTTCATTTAGGTATTTTTGTATTTTACATAATAAGGTTTGACTAGATCGATGGAGCCTAGCTCGGCATAAAGTCACAAACCCCAGGTGAAATTGTAAGAGTTATCAGGGTTACATTTTATCATTCCATTATTTACTCCATCCATTCACAAATGACGCATACAAGTTTTTTTGTGATGATCAACATATAAGATTTTTGAGGTTATTGAAAATTGATCAGCATATAACCAGTTGGAGTGGTGCCTGTTCATTTATCTATGTGTGGGAGTTAATGTGCATCGGTCTTCACCTTCCCTCTGCGGAAACGAAACAACCACGCATCTCGTTCAATGGGAGATAAAGGTACTCCCTCCGTCCCAATATATAAGCATTTTCAGTATAGTGTCAAGTTAAATATTTATAACGTTGACTGTTAATAGCAAATAAATAAAAAAGATCAATCATGTAAAATTGATGTTACTAGATTTATCATTAAACAAACTATCACAATATACTACTCTTTTTATTTAAAACATATTACTTTTATAAATATCGTTGGTTAAAGTAGCATCTCAAAGACCGTGTCAAAGTTTAAAAGTACTTATATTTTTTGGATGGAGGAAGTAGTTGATGTCCAGAGCATAGGCCTTGTTTGGATCCTCCGAACTATTAAATAGCCCTCCGGAATCTTGCTATTTAGAAGTATTAAACATAGATTACCGACAAAACCGATTCCATAACCCCTAGGCTATTTTGCGAGACGAATCTAATGATGTATATTAATCCATGATTAGCGACTGATTACTGTAGCATCACTGTAGCAAATCATGGATTATTATACCTCGTTAGATTCGTCTCACAAAATAGCCTAAGGGTTATGGAATGGATTTGGTCAGTAATCTACGTTTAATACTTCTAAATAGTAAGATTCCGGAGGGCTATTTAATAGCCCTCCAATCCAATCAGGACCATATACGACGATCAAATGTGAAAGGATAAAGTATTTTATTGGACTAAATTAATTGCATTGGTAGTACTACTAGTATAAATTAATCTGGTCCCTTAGATAAGAAAATATTAACTGTATTAATTTCTACCACAGTAGGGAGCACATTAGAAATCTCAAGTTACGGAAAATGTCGGCTGAAGATGGATGGACCACGAGTATTTTCAAGGGGATCTCAGAACATTTTTTTTTTTAAGGAATCAGAGAGGGGCACTGGTGGTTTGGACACATGGGTAACGAAAAAAAGGTTTTGGCTCTAGAATGTGAACCCGTTCATGTCAGTTTTCATGTAAAAAATAACAGTTTGTCAGTTTGACTTGCGTGCACACGATCTGCTCAGCAGTTTTGTCACGTTTTCTTCAAAGAAACATGTTGCTGTGAAAAACTATCTGCAAATTGCACTAACATATTTATCTTTCTAGACCCTCCCAACCATTTTTTTATGATATTCTGGTGCTCTCTGCTAGTAGTATTATGCTATCAGTATTATTAGGGGTAAATTAGTAATTTACTAATACAATGTTTAGGAGTTACATTATCATTTATGTTTTTCCCAGCTAAATCGATATATGATCATCCATTACACTGACATCGCTCATATTTCATTAAAAAAAGCCAAAAAAGATAAAAAGTTTAGTCATAGCTAAATGACGATTATACCCTCCGCATCTATTTTTTCTGTGACAATAATATCCCTCCACATTTCTACTACCACTAACCGACAAGAATCTGAATACTTCGATGAAATGAGATCAACAGTTAAGATTGATTTTTACTGCTAGTAGTGAGCACCGTAGTGGGACTGTAGGGAAAGCCATTCTGCTAGATTTTATTGATCTGAAAATATAGTTACATTGTTAACCAATTTGCTCATAATAAAACCAAGGGTTCATCGATCCAGATACATGACTTTTTATTATTAAAATCTATACCGGTCAATTCATGAGCTACTTGGTTTTCTTCCCTATTACAATACTATATAGAAACCATACCAAAATCATTCAAAATTAATTTGCATTCTTGATATATTGGAGCTGACACCGTTGCGAAAAACATCCTCTCTCCCTTCGCGTCCTCGAGTTGCTTTGAGAAAAAACAAAATAGATCAAAACAATCGTGAAAGACAAAAAAACCCTCTGGCGAGCCACCAGAGGAAAGAAAGGGAACCTAGAAAACCCTAGGGGACCCTCCCAACCATTTTTATCTTAAGCATATATGGCCTTGCCTATTTTTAATCACTTAAAGGTAAATTCTCATATTATACCCTTAAAAAAACTCACCTTATCCCTTATTGGGATGGGGACATGTTCAACCGTAGATGTTTTTTTCATGGGCCTCAAGTTCGACTCATGCTTATGCTTATTTTGACTGCACCTTTCAAGTTCGACTCAGCCCTAGTGAATTCCACATGGAATTCTGATAGCTCAGCTGTTTATGGTGTTTCACCAAGATCAAGAAAAAGTTTTCAAGTACAATTCTATCAGAAAGGTGCCCTCCATACTGAGAAACTAGAGTGCATGCATGCTTGAACAAAAAAGTGGATATATACTTGACTAAGCACATTCAGGTTGGGTTCGGATTCAACGGATGTGAACTAATTCCTTCCTCACGGAAAACGGAGTGGTCCATTAGCGTGTGATTAATTAAGTATTAGCTAATTTTTTTAAAAAAATGGATTAATTTGATTTTTTAAGCAACTTTGGTATATAAACTTTTTGCAAAAAACACACCGTTTAGTAGTTTGAAAAGCGTGTGCGCGGAAAACGAGGGAGATGGGTTGGAAACATGGGGTTGCAAACACAGCCTCAATCTTTTCTAAACTCGATCTATATGAGATTTGGATGCATTCTCTGTTTGCCTCCATTCTTAATTTGAACGATGTCATTGATTAGTTAATTTATTTCGAACACATAGAAGATCGACGTAACATTTCATTAATAATAATAATAATAGTAGTAAATAAATAAAACATACCCATGAGGGGAATTCAGAAACTCCCCAGCCTAAACACTAACACACGTTACAAAAACTAAAAGACACTAAACAAGACAGGGGCGGACACATTCTGGGGCATGGGGTACAATTGTACCCCTAATTTTTTTTTTTGCCAACAATCAACTACATATATGTCTATTTGCCATGCATATCAATCCAAGTATCAGTAAGAACTTGAAAAATATCAATCTATGTAACAATCCACAAACCCATCTACCTTTCAAATCCCTAGCTTCTCTCAGTGAATGAAGCACCACTGCAAGCTTCGTCGCAGCAGCGTGAGGTACCCCTCCATAAAAAAAAAAAAGACCAATTCTAACCACAAACCAAGAATTCGTTTTTGTTTTTACAGAAGAGAGAACACCACCTTCTTGGCTGCTCTGCTACCTCGGACCGATGGGCCCTCCAGTGCCCCAACACAGGCACTGTCACACCATCCATTCCACCCCTCCCCAACAGTTCCGCTGTCCACGGCCACACTGTTCACTCCCACTCTCCCCAAGGCTTCAGTTGATTGTTGATTGCTTTTTTCTTTTTATTTTTTTGAAGAATAATGAATTGAGCAGGTCATTGATTTATGGCACCCATATGAATTTGTGATTTTAGGTTATAGAGCCTTCAAAGAAGAAGTTTTTTTTGGGTTTGAATACATGTGGAGCAGAAATGAATAGAAACAGAAATATATATATAGTTGACAACAACAATCTTCTCTCTTCTGAATGGGGAGAATTTACTTTTTGCCATCCTCTCAAAGTGCCCAGTTCTCAAATACCACTCTCCCAAAATTTTATTCCCAAATACCACCCGGACCCATATGTCAGACTCTTTTCCCATTCAAACAAAAGTGATGTAAGTATCTCCTGAACAAGATTTTTTTTCCTGCAAGTATGCATCTAGATTCGAGAACCTGGAATTATTGATTCTTTGATTCAAATTCATTTTCTTTATGTAGTAATATAGTACATGTTGCCCATAGATATAAAACACAAGTGACAAGAATATGCTGTACCGGCCGTCTCCTCAGCTCGATCACAAAAAGGGCAAGAAGCTGCAGGGTGTGGCAAGCATCGCCTTGGATAGGCAATCGGCCGTCCAACATCGATTGTTTACCGTGAGCGGTGGTGAGCCACACAGAAAATTTACACTTCAGGGGTGCCAACTTTTCCAAATCCTCTTCCATGGAGCAAATATGATAGTCCCAACAAAAAGAGCCACAAATGCTGATTTGCGACAGCATAAACCGGATCCTGATAAGCTCCAACGGTGCTGATCCGCTGTATCATGTTGCAAATTTACTCCAAGCGCACTAAATCCCAGATCAGATGATACTCTCTAATCACCTGCACAGCGAGAGCTCCTTTTATATCTGTGGTCCATGTTTGATCCATTAGTTAATTGACAGTAATATATGTGTATAACTTGTGTTATCTATGTAACTTAAGTATGTGGAGTTTATATATATAGGTTCGGGCCCTCCTCAGGGTACATCCTGTATGTTGTATGTTTGTATATAATTGTATGGCATCCTGTATGTTTGTATATACGGAGGGTACAACATTTTTTTTCTAGATAATGGAATATAAATTCCGACCTTTACTTCAAATAAGCTACAACTACTTATTAAAAAAAACTCTCAAAGAGAGCCAATAGTCAGGCAACAATAAGAATAGAATAATAAAACCAACACATGAGGAGAAAACAATTATTGAAGTCTATTTGTGAATCTCCATCCGTAGTTGGTGAAAATCTGCATAACCGTAACTTCTAAGCTTCGACATGCAGTATGTATGAGCTCATTGTTCTCTTCACACTTTTGAAGCTGTGCCTAGAAGCAGAGCCAATGCATATAAGATTTATTTGGAGATTTGTCAAAAACTATCTCATTCCTATTCAACCAAAGAGCCCAACAAAAAGTAGATGCTCCAACAAATATGATATTTTTAATTTTTGAGTCAACACAACCAAGCCAATTTTCAACTACATTAGAAATACTATTAGGAGGTTTCAGTCCAAAGGAAAAATAAGCTATTCTCCAAAGAAATTTTGCAATATGGCAATCAAAGAACAACATATATAAGTTGGACTAATCTAGAGCTACTCAACAATCTCAGGGTGACTTGTGGGGTTTCAACGGGTCTAGGTATGGTCTTCAGATCCATGGCACTAGTCCATCTAGAAAGTCTTACCCCCTAGAGGTCCTGGGCCCCATGTATTTATTCAAATGGATTTTTAATAGTTGCCTAAATAGGAATGCCCAAATAGGATTGACCTGTATTAACCCTGGTCTTCTGGATTTGATGCCCATCTCATACTTGGGCTGATATCTTGAGACTAAGATATATGTATCTAGATATGAACCAAACATAAAAAAGAAATTTCTCATATGATAATCTATTTCTATGCTTGATATTAGGCATGTTCAAAGTACAAACTCAACCCAATACAGGCTGATTTGGTTGTCCACTGGGCTAGGCTTGCACCCACATTTTGCAGCTTGGAAGCTTGAAATTTTTTTGAAAAAGCCTAGGGTTTGGGCCAAAATTGGGCTTGCTTTTTAGGGCGGCATCATGCTTAGGCCTGCATTTTTGGCTTCCATTTTTTTAGGCCAGGCCCGAGGTTTGAACAGACTTATTAGAGACATATCCCCTATTTATTACACCAACAAATAGATATGGAGAAATTAATGCATAGATCATCAAGATATGGATGTATGTTGAAAATTCATAAATGAAGTTATGTGAGATGTGGTGCATTAAATCCATCATATCTTCTTGGAACATTAATGTCTGTGTTACACTTGAAAGATATAAATGTTTTATATCTTGGCCATCTCATTTAATTCATATGGTATAATCTCATAAAAGACCTTGGATTGGTATATATTTATTTTTCAAGACCCTTGTTTGGAGGTAGCACTAAAAGCCTTTCTCAGGACACAGAAGCAATATTTCTTTTTTTTTTAAGTTAAAGTGTGGAAATAATATTGAAACTCCAGGACAGTTGTTCATGGTTCAATCAGGAAAAGTCATCACTAATTTTTGTTTGGAGCAATAATTCGATCATTGTGGTAAGTCGCAACTTGGTGGCTTATATGGAGTAAAGAGATAGCATTACAGAATTTCATTTCAAATTTGGAGTAATAATTCGAGCATTGTGGTAAATCATAACTTGATGGCTTACATGGTGTAAGCTAAGAATTAGAGATAGCGTTACAAACTTTCATTTCAAATTTAACATTTTCAAAACAGCACAAAATGCCTTTGGGTAACATAAGATGAAAAAAAAATGTGCTTACATTACATATATAGCGTGAGAGGATCACTATTTTAGAAATATGCCTTCCAACCATCATGGTTCACTTGAACAACACTCAAAGTAAAAATATACTTTAGATTTCTTACTGTGTAAATTTACAACAAAGATTGTAATAGTCTCAATGGCAACATTGCCAACTCATTTGTTTCCATTAGGAACATGTCATAGATTGGAAGTTTACCCATTAGGAACTATACTCTGGTTTGAATACATTTTAATGTCACATTTTTTGTCCGTGATAATGAAATAGTACTCCTAAAATAGTAAGGATGTCGTACTCCTACAACCAAAGCATGTATAATGCTTTATTTTCCTTAATAAATCACTGATTTCATTTTAGGTTTCTCTTTACATACGACACTCCATATACACTGTAGTGACCATATAAGTTAAAGAATAACTATATTGGAATCATATTAACAAACAATATTTTTATATATGGAAAATATCGTGTGGTACTTTCCCAATTGTTCTGCTATCCCTGTTTTATGGCATTTTTTTAACACAAAACATGCGTCACACAGAATATTAACATTTATATATTTAGTCCCGTAAGTTCTTTTGAAATTATACGTATAATTGCTAGCAGGGGTGGTTGTATAAATATTTATATGTTATGGCGTTTATGAATATAAACAGTGTGAAGTTTGCTTTGCTTTTATTGAATGCAATATAATAATGATATTACGACAAAAACTTTATAGCGGAAACCGTGTGCAGGAACCCCATTTTGTGCTATAAATAGATTCCACCGCTTCCAAGGGCTTCACACCAAAAAATAGAACCAGAGCAAGTAGAATCCATAGCTTTGAGAAACTCATGGCTCAAAGGGTAGGACACTCTGCTGATGGGGTTTTTGTCATGATCGTTGATGAAGATAAGTCACATGCCAACTTCGCAAGAGGCATGCTCTCCAGCCTCAATTTTCATGGTAAGTTAGTTCAATTCCTGTATATAATCCATGTAAGGGAGACATTACAGTGGCGGATTTACCGCCCGCTCGGTGTTGTCACCAAAATCTCCAATGATTTTTTATGTTTTCCAATAATTTAATACAACTTTTCTTTAATCGGTTGATACTAGTGTAGTTAGATTTGCTTGGGCTCTGAAAGTTATTTGGATATGTCTCAGGGAAACATACATATGAAAACATTTCTTCAGCTAAATTATTGGTACATGATTTGTCACTTCCAGATCATAAAGTGTCAACATCTGGAGTGACAAATCCTTGGTTTTTCATTTGGGGTACCAACAGTACTACTTTTGTGATATATTGATTTTGGCCTATATGTTACCGATCTCAGCTTTGAAGTATATGACATCAGAAAATGTTTCTATAAAGTCCTGAAAAGATACTGCATTCCAAATGGTTCTTAAAAGGTATTGTTGCTTTTCAGTGATAGTGTACTCAAGTCCTGTGAATGCACTCATTTTTCTGGAGAATAACGCACAAGACGTCGCTGTAGTCTTGGCAGCAGTGGACATGAAACAATTGAGTGGTTTTCAGTTCCTCGAAGCTGCAAGAGTGAAACGCCAGGACCTTCAAGTTATCAGTAAGTAGGCTGATTCTGTTCTAATTCAACCCCATTATTTTTCTCTGATGCATCTGGAGAGACAAAATGATTTATTGGGAATTGGTTTTCGATAATCCTTGCTTTATTTGTATCAGTGATGTCAGCTGAGACAACAATGTCCACAATGATGAGGTGTGTTAAACTCGGTGCATGTTTTCTAGTGAAGAAGCCTCTTAACGAAGAAACTGTAGGTAATTTGTGGCAGCATGTTGACCTGAAAGTTTTGAAGATGGAGAAGATCAGGGAATTACTGCAAGGTTGGAAATAGTTTTTGCAATAATTAATATTATTTTTAGTAGTTGGTATAATTAACCCCAATAATAATCCAGCCATCTATCTCACATTGTTTATTGAAGCTCGTGCTGCAGCTGGCTACAAATCAATATCCTGCTTTTCTTCTGTCTCCTTCACATAAGCACAAATCTAACTTGACAACTTGTACAATACACTTATGTCACCTTATTGTACTCGCTCTTAGATATAAAATGACTTCATTAATTAGTATCCTGGTAGCAGATGACTGTTATGAGCAAGTATATTGAATGTCTTTCATTAGGATGATGCGTGCATTAGTTGGGGTATTCCTAATGCTATGCCTCACCTAGTATGCATGTGTAATATATAAAGTGACATTGCTTGTGAATTAATGAAGCAATTGATGACATGTGCAAAGTAAAGAAAACAATAGAGTAGAGAGATGAGTAATGGTCTTGAAAATTTTGCTATGAGTTAGACAAATAAAACCTATCCATTGAGATGCACATTTTGTTGACACAAATTTCTTGTTCTTTCCTGCTAGACTAGTTATAGACCCGTGTGTCGCAATGGTTCGGTTTCTTTAGTTTGGTGAAAGGATTTGATTGGTTTTTATACCATGGTTGATTTTTTTGAGACATCGGATTTTACGGGAGGGTAACAGTTTTTAGGAGAAAGTGGTGGAGGGCAACAAAAGGAGGACGACTCTCTCTTTTAATCAGTAGAGAAACAACTGAAACTTTACATTGGAAGTGTCCACATGGATCTATAATAGGGCAAGTAATATAATAGAGTTACCGCTACTCAAGATAGATGTGCAAACAGAGAATGTGTAGCTATACTCATAAGCAAAACACTAGGAAGATACCTTTTCCACTAAAAGATATACTGACCAAAGCTTCAAGAAAGTGCCACTGTTGTTTCCATCTTCTATTTACAATGTGTCTCACAGCTAGTATCTTAGCTTGAATTTATCAAAACTATTTGATTGCTATATTTATGTGAAAGTTAGCTTGATTCAGCTTCATATGTTGTACAATGCAGATCCTGGACAAGAGACGGTGATAACTATTAGTTATGAAGAGCAATTCTCTAGAGAAACTGAAGCAGATGAAAATAATGAAGAGGAGGAAGTGAATTCCTTTGAAGCTAAGAAGGCTGATTCAGTTAAAGTTCAATCAGATGAGAAGGGACATGACAATGCTAAAATCTCTAACACTGCTGCTGCTGAAGGGTCTGATGAAAAAGTCTCTAGTGGTGATGGTCATGTAGTGCCTAAAGCGTATAATAATGTGAATGTTGAAGAGAGCACAGGTAGTAACAATACTTCAGGTGAACAAGTCTCCGACAAGATCAAGAGTGATGCAAGAGTTGGGGTGAGCCTTGTGGACTACCCAGATTCTGAGGATGATGAGACCAAGAAACCCACAAGCACTTAGATATAATCCGGTCTCGACTCGACTCTGTGTAGAGATCGAGTGAGCTGAGAATGTGGGGGGAACAAGTGACTGCAAGAATGCAATACCATATATGTTTATGGTAGTGTTTGTATCTTACTTTCTGCAAAATAAGAAATGCACCATGTGTTGAATATCTGGAACTGTTAGCATTCTGAACCGCGATATTGTGCAAAATTTGTAGAACTATTGAGCATACAAGAAACTGCAGGTAAAAAGGAAAAACACAATGTTGCATAAGTATTCTAAAACATGACATCACAATGCTTTACCAATTAAAATATACAAAAGAAAGTGTACGGTATGTAATAAGCTTACTTCTAAAGTTAGAAATTATAAGATTTTGAAACAATATGTGAAGTTCCCATCAATCTTTGTGATGGTGATATCTAGGAGCTCCTACCTTAACTCTCTCTAGTGACTTCAATATTCTAGTGGTGCTCTTGATACAACAACACTAGTACACTACCAGTCCAAGCAGAAGCTCCACCTTTGCTCAAAAAAAAAAACCTAGACTCCAGTGGAGGTATACATGCAACCGAGGATAAATGTCGTGTTGCCCTTACATCATTTTGGCCCTGCCAAGTATGCTAGCCATTAGCCCTGGTTTCAAGCTTGTAAAACCCTATTGAGCTCTGTATTCATTGTCAATTAATAGTATACGATTTTCAAGAAAAAGTATACAAACAATCATGGAAAATTATGAAATAACGTAATGATGCATATACCAATACCAAGGATATTGTAATACACTACGCTAGTAGTATAGGCTCATGTGGCACGTAAACACATATGGTAGTGCTGAATAACTAGAACTATTAGCATTCTGAATTGTGATATTATGAGAAACTTATAGAACTATTGAGCATACAAGAACCTACTAGTAGAAGGAAAAACACAAAGTTGCATACAAACATTCTAAAACATGACATCATAATGTTTTACAAATTAAAATATCCAAAGCAAAGTATTCATCATGTAATAGGTTTTCTTATGACCTTTCATCTATCTTTGTATGTTCGAAATAGATTTGGCATAGACAAGAGTCAGAGCAGGAGCTCCTCTAGTGGGGAGGAGTGGCACATGCCCTTTGGGATTCAGCAGGGGAGTGGGTGTGCGGAAACGAGGCGATTGGCGTCGCATGTATGAACGAGGGATACAAGAGATGATGGTTTAGATAGGTTTGGGCCGCTCAGAAGCGTAACATCATACTCCTGTGTTCTTAGCTAGATGATAATGATTAAGTTTACAATGTGGGTGTTGAGTTGGGTGGATGTTGTTCTAGGTGGGAGAGGATGAACCCTTCTTCATAGTATTGTGGCTAGATCCTAACTTCCTTTCTCCTTTTTCCTGTTCACTTTTTCACCCTATGGCCTTGGTCCTCCTTTTGTAGTTGCAATGGGATACCACAGTGGCCCATTTCTTACAAATGGGCCCTAGTACAGGGGTTATGTGTGTTTAGTCTTGTTGCTTCTTGATGAGTGGGTCCGGCCATCAGACCACGTGCCTACTGTCAGTAGAAAGTGCAAGATAGCTATGGACCGGACGCGTGGCATGGCAGTCAACCGTGCTACCTGACAGCCCATGCCTTTCCACGTAGGGGTGATGAAGGCTTGTTGCAGGGTTGGAGTGTGCTGTCTTGTCGCGTGTTGTCGCAGTCACATGCCGGGTCGATATACTTCGCCCCGTATTGAATGTGAGGCCTAGTGGGCTTCATGCATTGCTGCTCCCCGAGCACTCGGGGCCCGAGCGTGGGGGTAGATGTGCCTCGAGCACAGCGCATAGAGTGTTGTGCTTCGGGGGCAGCGTATAGATGTACCTCGAGCACCACGTGCTCTGGGGATGTGATGTAGATGTACACCAAGCACAACCGATGTGGGGCCATGCTCTGGGAATAGGATGTAAATGTACCCGAGCACAGCCCACGAGGGCCGTGCTTCGGGGGTTGACGGTAAATGTGTCTCGAGCACTACCCAAAGCAAAGCCCGTGGGGGCTGTGCTTCGGGGGCAGCCTGTAGATGTGCCTTGAGCATCCACGAGGGGCTGTGCTTCGAGGGTTGGTGACTGATGCCCCCGGAGCACAGTGCATGGGGGACCACGCCCGAGGCTCTTGGAGCCACTACTAGAAAAATAATTTATTGCCACAAAAAAATTCGTAGCATTAATGCTAAAATTGTGGCAATAGATACATGTTGCCACAATCTTAAAATCGTTGCTAGCCGTGGTAATAAATAGCGTGGTAATAGGTTATTGCAACGATTTTTATTTAGTTGTAATAAAATTTGATATTGCCATAAATGGATGTGGCAAAAAATATATAATGCAACACTTCACATCGTTGCAATAAATAACTATTGCCACCACTCCATGTGTGGCATTAGTTCTATGTACCAAATTAAATGTTTCAATATTAATTTATCATCCTAACTATTTTCTTTTGATATCTTGTCATGCCAGGATTCGAACCCAAGATCTCTTCCTCACGCGCGCTCTCCATGACCAACTCACCTACGCATCAATTTTGTTTAAAAATGCATACAATTCCATTTGAGACTGCCTAACTGAGATTTGAATCATGAATTTGAGTATTTAAAAGGTTTCAAATGAAATATTTAAGTTGTAGATCCCATCGAGAGCTATAAATTTCATATAAAATTTGTCCTAATCTGTGTATGCCCCCATACTCAGGGTTTCACGAGTGCATTGTCACGATGTCACCCTGTCATCAACTTGACAACACAAAACCATGGACCCTCTGCTGTCTCAGACAGAGTTTCCTAAGCAAAGACAAAGTGTCACACTTTGCATCATGAGTCTTTCACAATCGTATCTATCTTGCAAATTTTGCCGACACCAAGTGTCGGTTCTCCCTAAGAGATCTAAAACTTGCTTTGTCCTTTTATCAACAAACAATAGAGGTTATGGGAGAAGAGCCTTTTGAACTCATGCTTGAGGAGCATGGTTGCGGAGGTACCATAAAAGGTGGAGCGATAAAGGTATATGAGATTTCAAAATCACATGGGTATTATGCAACTAATAGGTAGGACCATCAGTTCGTCACATGAACCGAAGCTGGTCAAATTTAATGTGCATACTAAAATACAGTTTTGCAAACAGAACATATATAAATTAGGGGCAATATGATCAAAGGGTGACTTCCGTCAGGTATTTGTCTTCAAAGTCTTCGAAAATCCTCATCCGAAATAATTTTCGTCATTGTCGACTACGCCAAAAGAGAAGAGAGAAGTACACAACACCCCAAAAATAAATTACTATTATTAATGACTAATAGTGCCATAGTGTAGATCTTAATTTTAGAAAAGTTTGGAGACTTGAACGGGATCAATTGGAGTAACGACTGAGGATATATGGATTTTTGAAGCTTTCATGGATTTTCGGAAAAAAAGTTTTATTTGATGAAGAAAAATAATATTCTCAGCATTATTTCTTTTCTGACAGGTTCGGTATGGTGTCAGTGGGTCAACGGTCTATTGTGGAATCAACCCACTGAGGAATGAGGACCACAGCCTACTAGGCCGTGAACCACAAACCAGCAATCAACGGTGGATAGTGCGCAGCACCTTGTGATGATTGCTGGCGGCTCATCATCACTGGCAGCCTCCGGCACAATGAGTGAGGGATGAAGAATGTGGTGAATGGCTTTGATTGGGTAATGGGAAAGCGGCGGCGAGGAACCAAGTGCGATTGCCAGGCTATGCGTCGTATGGTCCCCGGCGGTGATGGAGCACGGCCGTGGCTTTGCTCATAGCTAGCAATCATTTCTAGGGAAATTCGGGGACAGTTAGAGAGGGGCTAGGGCTCACCAGAACTGAGAAATTTTGGAGGCAAATTTGAAGAGCTTAGGCTTAGCCAACACAACAAGAGTGGCAAGACGACCCAGATGTAGTGGGGAAACAAGAAGGGAAAGGCAATGGATTTATAGGAGCAGGGCATCGCAAAGCAACAATAGAGAGAGCCGTTGGCTACAGGAAAGTGGTGGCGAGATTTTTTTTTTTTGCCTATCCGCGACGAGATTTTTCTTGCTAAACATGGAAGCAAAACAGACCCGCGCGGAATGAAGGTATGTCGGCGATGGCTTGGTCGGTGGGTCAGATGGTGAGGAGGAGAGGAAGGCTAGGACTCGGCTAGCGATGGGACAACATGGTGGCAGAGCGACGTTATTCACTTGCACATTCGATTGAGCATGTGGTTGACGTGGAGAGGGAAGATCGGAAGTAGGGGGATGAGAGGACGCAGGCGGGCGTTTGAGCGAGTGCTGCGAAGCTGGTGGCTAGAGAGCGGGCCTGTAGTGAGGGAGAGATGGGCGGCCGGTCACGCATGCGTCGTTTGGCCAAACACAGCGTGTGGGCTAGCCCACTTGGGCCATGGGCTTTTGTGGCTGCAAGCGGAGAAGAGGAAAAGATGACGTTGAATATTTCTCAGGATTTAAAACAGAGGGAGTTTGGCTGGGACGTTGAATATTTCTGAATATGATTTGAATTTTAAAATTCATGACTCAGGATTTGGGATGGAATTTTCGGATTGCGGTTTTGGGGTTTCAGGGATGGATCTAATTTAGATATTTGGCACTTAAGTCCTTCATTCACACATAAAGAACCAAAATTTTGAAAACAGTGTTTTTATTAAACATTTTTTAATGTCTCAAAAATCGGGGCGTTACAATTGGCCCTTATTGTCCATGATGTGGTGCTAGTAAGATTTAGGGCCAAAGGATATGGAGACTATACCCGGATGCCCCTTAGCATTTCTCATTAGCAAGTAATAATGTATATTAGTTTGGCCCATGTATGTATTCTGGTGTAGGACCATGTGGCCTATGTGTTGTTGTGTGATTGGATTAGTCCCATGTAGAGAGTTTAAATAGGTTAGGGCTAGCTTATAAATCCTTGTGCTCTAACCATAGTAATTTTGGTTCATCTTTTTATATGTGTCAGCGTTGCGGATTAGGTACACTTCTTATACTTAGATTCATAACCACCAGGAATACCTATTATATTGAAAGATATATGCAAATATGAGAATATAGTAGATAGGGACGAAAATTCCTTCCACGTGAATAGGAGATGTCGAAGTACGACCTAGGGAAGGCAAGGTCTTATATTCCTGTATCCTACAAGGGCTCTCCGAGTTCTACTTAGAGAGGAAGTTGCCTACCTGTATAAATACAAAGCCCCCGGGAGGGGAGGGCATCGAATCACAAGCCATAGTCACGAGTCACATTGAGAGACAGCTAGGAGGAAGTCGATCGCTACCCGCTAACCCCAAGTCATTGGATTAGATCTCGATGGATACTAGTCGACGGGTTAGATTAGCTAACTTGCTCCCCCATTGTAGTCAGTGTGATACATCCTAGAGCTATACATATAAACTGGAGTAGGGTTATAACTCAACTTGAGGGTTCGAATCAGTATAAAAATCCATGTCTCCTGTCTACTTTTCCGCAATCTCGCATATACCTTAGTATCAATGTCCCCGTACTATACAAATACCATTGTCGGGTATAGCCTATCAACAGTGTGAAGATGATAGTATAAATTTAGTGCTATACATTCATGGGCCTGTTCCTTGGAAGAGCTAGACTACTATGGATTTTTGGGCCAGGATGTTATAGATACCAGTGAGAGGTCAAAGTTCAACATAACAGAAGGATAGTATCATTTATGGCAACAACCAGGGAAGTTTGGTTGGTCAATGTGCATGGTGGTGGTTGGTTGATATGCATGGTGGTGGTTGGCCGGTGATATTACATACATGTAGCGTATATATGTGCACTTTTTTAGAGGGTGCAATCCAAACTTTCTATTTCACTTTTGTCTTTGTGTAATAGATGCAAGATATAGCTTATTTATGGGTAGGTGGGATAACTCCAAAGTACACTGACCCCAAAGAGATGCACTGCGGAATTGATGGCCCATTTCTTTTATTCTTTATTGTTACATACCACCATACCTTTTTTTTTGACTGAAAATGTCATCATATCTTGCATATGTATGTAGCTGAAGTCAAAGGTCTTCTCCATTAGCCTAGGCTCAACCGGTAGAATTTCAAAAAACACCCTTACAATTATTGTATTTTGTTTAAAAACCTTTCTTCCCATGTACAGTCATATTATTTTATACTGTACCATTAATGGGTTATTGATTTTTAACCCCTTCTTATGTTCAGGCTTTCCACCAAGAATGATTACAGAGTTGAGTAAAGAAGAAAAGGGGAGATTGAGGTGAGCTGGTTTTTTTTAATCCTTTTGATTATATCTTTTCGTCATGCAAAATAATTATCTATGTTGATATTGGTTAAGTAACTAGACCTTTCCAGCATACCAAATCATATGTAATTAGTAAAACTTTCTTTTCCCCACTTGTTGCGACCATATTCTCTTTTTCGCCGTCAACAATTTGCACTTCTCTCTTTTACCTTTACTGTGTTTTTATTTTTGTTTTGCCATCCCCTCTAGTCAGCGAAAATTGCCTGGTAAGTTTATCCCTAAAAGACCATTATGCCCTTGTAGCCAAAACAAAATGACACTAAAAAATTTAGCAAATATCATATTTTCCATTTGAATAGTTCATTAAGCACAAGTAGAACTCTTTCGATTTTTTGTAATAATTTTGTAGTTACATAAGGGAATAATTGTCATTAGCTTTCACGCTCAAGCTGCTTAATAGGAATGTATATTTTGCATGATGATAAACTAATTGCAGCACATTACAACGCATATATTACCTCTATCCCATAATATAAAGAATTTTATCCATGTAATAACTATATCCAGGGATGGTGCCAATGTCCAAAATAACATGTAGGGCCACAAGCGGCATAGTGCTGCACTTAACCAGGTGTGTTACAATTTTGGATCTGAATTTCCAAAATTTCAAGTTACAGGTGGATCCAGTACAAGGTTCTCCCAGCCAAAATTTTCATTTTTTTTAGATTTAGCAAATAATTATTTAAATTTATAAAAAATTCACCAAATTCTTCAAGTTATTCATTAGAAATTTGTGGAATTTTGGCCACCCTGAAATAGTTATGCATTCCAAAATACTGAACCCTGCACGCAAGCAGTTGGCTTTTATAGTCACTAGCTTGTAGCCGCAATTAAATCAGATGATCGGTGCTGCAGCCATCATTGAAGCCTGTGCAACGTTGAACTTCGTATGCAGTTTTAATTGTGACTCGAACAAAGAATTGTTTTTGCTGCTATGTTTTCGTCATGCTAATGAGTGAGAGTTGCGACAATGATCTGAAAAAATGTAGATAAACATTATTTGGTAGTCCACACTATGGTAATGACACAGATCAAAGCCGGTAATGGCAATGATAGTGAAGGTCAGGAATGGAGGCAGTTATGGCCAGTCATGCTTTCTGCACCAATTATTCCATTTTCGTACTGGTCCTCATCCTACTCAAGCTAATTGTAATCCACAAACTAGTCCATCCAAGTAACCCGCAGTCGTAGACAAATTTTGAAATTTTAAGCTAGAGTGGATTTTAGGTTGTTGTTACAGTTTATTTTCCAGCCTTAACTTTTTAATCCTTCTGTTCCCTCAATTTATTTGAAAGTTTGTGACCAATTTATGCTTGGCAATTATTAGGAAATGGAATTAAGAAAATAAATTGAAGGGGGGAGGGGGTGAAGTGATGAGCCAAAATAGAAGTATCTAGAGTAGGGCAATGTTGGAATTTTACTAATGGAAGTGTATTGGTGGCAGGCATTTTGAAACAAATGATTTGGTCAAATTTAATAGTTATTTAGGACTGTGTGAGTAAACTACTAATAACACACATATAAAAGTTCTATTCATAGATTAGTTTTGATTATTTCGTTTATTTTTGTATGACTTATTAGCCGTAGCTAAACCAATCAGACAATTAAACTAGGCCTCCATCATGCCTTAGTATCTTTGACGATGCACAAGTCTCCAACCAGTGGAAATAACAAGGATTTACCTGCGTTTGCATGCACAATATAATGGCTGCTGTGGCTGCCTTGACATAGTTTATTTAAGATATCTCCAAGAGCACACATCAGTTTGACAAAGATGCTATGGATGGATATCAAAGTTTCTAATACTTTATATCTCTACGCATATTTCCTTAAAAAAATAATATATATTGCTGAGCACATCGCAATATCCTACTGCATGCATCACTCGAGATACATATCTAGAGTCAAAACTATTTGGCTAGGTCCAATTGGTAGAATTTCAGAAAGGACCTTGGTTGCCCCTCTATCTTGCGCAGAAACCTTTCTTTGGCAAGCTATTCTTGACACTAAAATATATACACTAGTTAGTGCTGCACCTTGCGTTGACATTCTACTCTATATGTTATCAATGTTAAGGACATGATTTTTTTATGAAAAGAATGGGATTATTGGTACAGCAAGCATAGAGAAAATTTGTGTGATTATGGTGTCATCATAACTGTGTGAATACATTACGTCACTATAGTGTGACGTTCTGATTGTGTGATCTATATGTGTCAAAGGAATAAGATAACACACATTGGAAGTTCCATCAATGGTGGCCATCTAACTAATCGGAATTGTTACGTCACTATAGTGTGTCACTCCCACGATCCAACTTTTGCCTTATTCGTACAATGTGGGTTCCTCCACTGTGTCTTGTTGGTCATAATACAACTAGAGAGCATCCTGCTTATGATACACATGCATATTCTTCGTGTATATTGATAATATCATCTAGTAGTTGGTACATATTATGTTCTCTAACTATATATGTTCATATGGAAAATATTATTGGATTTTATCACATTACATGTATCACCATGATAAATTTAAGCAAAACTAATATAAATTAGTTATTTATATCCTTTCAAAATTTATATTTATACAATATGGACCTATTTAGAAATTATCATATGCAATGGCCCTTGATGAATAGCAGTAACAAAACATATACCAAAAACAACATACATCAAACCTTGTTGCACTATAAATAGCCTCTAGTGCTTTCATGCTTCACAAAGAACATAACTAGCGGAATGCTATTCTTGAGGAACTTATGGCCCAAAAGGAAGGACTCCCTGCTGGTAGGCTTAGTGCCATGGTAATTGATGAAGATAAATGCCATGCTGATTCTACAAGCTACATGCTTTCTGCAGAACTCAACTTTTCTGGTAAGTCCCTTCAATTCTGATCCTCCAGCTATGTTGAAATAAAGGTTGTGTTTTTTGTCAAGCACTAGCTATCTGCATGTGTTGTAACCTTTGGCTTGATTGTTAAGTCGCATGTTAAAAGGTTGCAAACAAGTTATATATATCAGCTATAGTACTTATGAAGCAATGACAAAAGCTGTAGTGGATGTTATTCATGAACTTGTCTATATTACGTGCAAAAAAAGGCTCAATGAAAACTTTGGGCGGAATGTGTTCCAAGTATGCATACTGACATTAATTCTATGTGTATATTCTTCAAACACTGATTTTAACTTTTCATTTGGTTGGCATCCAAACATTGTAAACCTTATTTTTTAAGTTGGAATAGGCACTGAGATTCTTTTTTGGTTTTTCAGTCACTGTATTTACAAGCCCCATAAAAGCACTAGACTTTCTTCAGAATCATGCAGAAGGTGTTGATTTGGTGCTGGCAGATGTCCACATGGAAGAGATGAATGGTTTTGATTTCCTTAAAGTTGCAAGAGAGCTTCATAAATCCATTCAAGTGATTAGTAAGTAGGCATGCTAATTATTCTTTCTGGAGACTTTAAAGCTCATCTGTAGACCTCCGATTCTTGAATGTCCAGGCATCATGTTTATTAGTTTGATTGATCTACTAAAATATTTATCTGAGTTATTATGCTAATAAATATATCTTTTCAATTAGTGATATCAGCTGAAACGATAAAAATATCTCTTTTCAATTAGTGATGTCAACTGAAACGACAATGTACACAATGAAGAGGTGCGTCAAACATGGAGCTCAATTTTTGGTCAATAAGCCCCTTGATGCTGGAACCATTAAGAATTTGTGGCAATATGTTGACTTGAAAGTTCTAAGAATGGAGAAGATCAAGGACTTGCTTCAAGGTGGTGTTGTTATAATTTATCAGTTTATTTTACAACTGAAAAAAATATAGCAGTCTTATATCAGCTTGGGTATAGTTTATCACATTTGTGTTTAGATAATTTTATAATTGTCTTATTTTGACTGCAAATATGTTTATTATCTTTTGATAATTTCTCCAGCAATATTTTATAATTAAGAGCATATTTTAGGAAATATTGTTTTATAATTATATAGTCTTTTTTACTACTGCATTGTTTTAGTTTATTTCGGATAGTCAAAGTTGCATTACTGCTATGCTGTGAAGTGTGAAGTATACAAGTTAAAAATAAATAGTATCAACTAAAAATAAACTCTATATATGTAGAGTTGGCATAGAGACATATGCACACTTATTCAAGAACCTTTGTAGTGAGAAATAGTGATGGAAGAAAGGCTTTCTAATTTCATTTCAAAAAGTAAAAACAAAAACTTATTAATTTGAAATTTTTTATGTATAGTACCATAATAAAAGCAATATACTTTTTCATACCTTTTTCACAAAAGAACAGACAAGTGATGACAGGAATGGGCAGCTACTGCTCTATGCATATGTAGGTATTGGAGATGAAAGCACTTGTGCCAATGAAACGAATTCTCTTGCTGAAAACCCGAAGAATGATACTAAGAAGAAATATTATCTCATGTGGACTCCACATCTACAGAAAAAGTTTTTACATGCTCTTCAAATACTTGGAAAAGGTTAACAACTTCTGTGTAACTAAGTTCATCGCTATATATAGAAGATATTTTCGAGTCCATATATATAGAGAGTAAATTATATACATGCATGTTGATTGATTTATCTCAGATGCTTCACCAAAAAATATAAAGAAGATCATGGGTGTGGACAACATTGATTGTAGGCAAATTGCTGCTCATCTGCAGGTATGTGTAACATATACATATAAATGACATAGAAGTATATGGTAATTATAATTGCTTTGAAATCAAAAAATAAAGGTAAACATTGACCAAGTAGAAAAGCATTTTTCCTTTGAAGAATTAAATGATTGTCTTTTAGATAGAATAACGAATGCACTTATCCATTGTAAGTAAGCTCGATTGAGAACCTACACCCCTGCAAAAAAAAAACACTAAAGTTATGGATTTGAAAACATTGCAATAACTGCATCTTAACTGTGTCTCTCCTAAAGTGAACCTGATCATCCCAGTCAATTGCAAATGAGGGTGCCTTATAGCATCACCAAAAGATACCTTAAAATACATGATTCAGAATCCTAATAACAGAATTTGGGGATGCATTTTTAGACTTCTCTTGGGCATGCTCTTATGGTGCGTTGCAAAAACAAAAGGATTATTTTGCTATAATGGTTGTTGGTAACTTTAGTGTTGATGATGTTCTCTTTGGCACATTTCTTGTCATTCCTTTTGTTTTCTTGTAATTATTTTTCTTCTTTTGAATAAAATATACACAACACTCTTGGGTATTAGGGAATGTGTGTGAGAGAGAAGGTCCAGGTGATATGTCATACGAAGAATATCATGACAATTGTGCCTTCTTGATTATACAAATATTTCATTAATTGTTCCGTTAATTTATCATAGAAACATCGACTACGGCTAACAAAGGATTTGAAGAAAGCATCATTTACAACGGATACCAGCAAGGATGAATCAAATTCTAGAATAGGGCCTGCAGAGAGTCATCACGTGTGCCGCAACGCAAGTATACTGCAGCCTCATTCCAACACTCAACCTACAGAAACAACCGTGAGTTAAATGACACAAAACTGGACATTATTAATTACCACGCTCAAATATATTGCCTGCACACTTCATGAAACAAACTGTCAATTTTCTCTTTTCCTTTTTTACCTTTTAGATGCAAATCCTCTCTGAAGACGCTGAATATGACGATGTTTACGCCGCGATGCGAAGAGCCTTACAGTATGGGATTGTCTTTGATGAGTCCAAGCATTCCAGTGATCCTTCTGGTGATGAGGATGAACAAGTTGTGGTAGGAGGAGATCAAGATGGATGTACCAATGAAGCCAATGACATAGACTCATCTGGTGATCATCATCAGGTTGCTGCTGTTGTCACTAAACCATGCAACGCAAATGCTTCACAAGAGATAATCAACAAGATGACTAATTCTGATGGTATGCAAGCCACCAAAGGAAGCAAGGCAGCAGTTTTCCGCCTTGTGGATTATTCAGAATCTGATAGCGATTAGACAGAGGCATCGGTCTGCTGCAATCTACTACTAACTGGTCGTAGTTGAAGCAGTAATTAGTAGCCTTCTAATAATAATAATGATGGCCAATTGCATATGGCAGTTCATTATATACCTGTCCTTCATGGAATGTTAAAACTGTTGAAGTTTCTGGACATTATAGTAAAATTGTGATATTGACATATTGTCTGTTAGGAATATGGTTCCAATCAGTGCTTACTTGTTGGGTATACCTTCTGAAATAACATGGTTGGTAAAGCTTAGATATTACAACCCAAACATAATGGAGCTGTTTTTTATTTATGCAAAGTTCACGTGCTGCCCATGGAAGATTAAAAATAAAATTAACAACGAACCATCTATATGTGCCTAGTAATTAGGAGCAAAGAATTATCTAAACACTCGATTGACGATTGGCCCAATTGTAATAGTTGGACTGCAGTGACAAGCTCATTGGTTCAAGCTATGCTAGGTGGCTAGCTTCATCCGGCTACCCAAGATTGAGAAATGTTGGTCGACCACCGGTGTGCACATGTGCAGCCAAGACACAAGATGACATTGAAGATTCAAGTACTCTTAACTTCTAATTGACTTTCTAACCCTTACTTCCAAGAAGAATATGTGATCAACTTTAAGTCCTCAGGTTGGAATTTTCTGTAGCATGTACCTTGGACCCTACGTGTTGTTCGTTGTAGTTCTAATCTAAACAACTTATATATGCTTGTGGTTCTACTGAAAATTGTAATTATCCAATCGATCTTCAAGTTAGTGATGGAACTGCTCTAATCCTAATACCTATCGATGCGGATGCGCAAACCCATGCTATGATATTTCTCGAGTTGGCCGCCCTCTTTGTTATATCTTGTCCCTGCTGCTGGTCTCACTCTCACATGCCAGGGCTTACATTTGGAAGTGGTGTGGGTGAAAATGGTATGGAAGTTTCCGACTGTACATGCCGGCTTTTGTTTCTGTTTTGCACCAACTGTTTTTCTTAAATTCAGTAGTGTCCAAAAATAGAACATAAATGGTGGAGGGTTTTTTTGGGACCATTTTAGCATGGTGTATCATGTTTTCATCTTAAATTTTACCCAAAAAAAATTAAAACCATGGTATAGAGAGAACTTTTTCTTCCCTAGTGTCTTATAAACCCAGCTAACTAAAACCAACATCCACGCTTCAACAACGTTAGACTGACCACATGATACTCTGAGGTTTGGGAACATTTAACTATTTGCTACTTTTAAGATGTGGTAATTAAGGATTTGCCACTCGCTGCCTATGACATGTAGACCCTCATGTGTCTATGACATGTGGGTCCAGTGGCAAATCCTTTATCACCACTCGTAAGAGTGGCAAATAGTTAATTATTCCACTTTGGGGAGTTCACTGTCACTTGAAGTATAGCACATGCTTTTCCTAGCTAACATGCGTGTGTAGTGTGAGTGTGGTGTGCGTCTGTGTGTCCTTGTTGTAATCTCTCAAAAAAAGTTATAGCACATGTTTTTCCTCTTCAGTAACACGGATTTTCATATATACTCATTATGCCATCACGTAAGTCTCACATATATCCTATACCGCTAAACATTTCTGTTAACACCATCAAAATTAAATCAATTATTTTTATCATATTATCAACATTAAATCAATTTAATTAACCCGTTGTCGTCTCGGTTTCAATTATTCTGTCCCCGTTCATATAACTGATATGAACGGTACTCAGCCTAGAAAACCACCGGCCCAAGAACAGAAATCCTTTCTTTTCCAGCTGATTGACCAGCCAGAGGCCTTGCTCACCGAATTGTTCAGTCTTTCCTTGCTCACATGCTTTGCTAACTTTAGAGAAAAAACTGACTTTGGTTTCTACCGCTGTAGTTGAGCACCGCACACATGCTCCCTATCAGTTTCCACGGTGACTCCTATATCGTCTCCCAAAGACCCCTACTAAGGTTCTTGGCATAGGCATCAATGTTTCAATCTTTGCATTTTGGAAATTGCAACACATCCAATTCTCATGTTTGGGGACTATCACCTATTAGGTTGTTTGTTATGAATCACCAAAATCATTCACGCCATATATTTTTGAATAAACACATTCAATCTAAAATTGATCTATGTGATTCTTGCATGGATGCCTCCTTTATTAATTTGAAATGATATGGAAGAAAGTGCTTTGATCAGTAAGATATGGATGTATGTTCTAAACCATAAATGAACACCTGTGAGATGTGGTGCATCAAGTCCTTTATATTTCACCTACATAGCATACATGAATGCGTTAACTCTTCATAGCATCTGGATCATTTATGTTTGCATTACCCTGGAAAAGTCATAAATGTTTTATATCTTAGGCCATCCTCATTTAATCTAGGTGATGCAATCACACAAAATACCTTGGTAGACTATTTTTTTAAGACCCTTGTTTGGAGGTAGTACTAAAAAATTTTCTTTGCAAATGCTAATTATTTAGCATGGAAGCAATATTTCTTTTTTTTCCTGAAATAAAGCCTTAGCCATCACTGAAATTTTGGTCTGGGGTTATAATCGAGCAATATAGTAAATCATAATCTAGTGGCTTTCATGGAGTAAGCTAAGAATTATAGATAAGAGTTTCTAATTTTTTTTCAACATATGCAATGCCAGCCTTTGGGTAATATAGAATAAGAATGTGATTTTGTAGAGCGAGAATACCACTATTTTCATGGTTCGCTTTAACAACATGCTAATTTCTTTCCTTTGAGACCTTTGTCGTTTCACTTAAATAAAAAAATATTTTTCTATTTCTAACTCGATAAATTTCACTAGAAAGATTGTAATTGTTCCTATGCTAACATTGCCAACTCATTCTTTTTCTCTTATGGCAATTATAGCACAACTTCTGCCGAGGACTACGGCATAGATTGGCAGTTTGTCCCAATAGGAATTACACGCTAATGCTTTCCTTTTTGTTAATTAATGGCTGATTTCATTTTGGGTTTTGTTTACATTTGAAATTCCATATACAGTATACTAACCATGTAGTTTAAAGAACATCTGTCCTCAATCATATTATCAAACAATATTTTTTTAAGTGGAAAATGTCACGTGCCATCTTCACCATTGTTGAGCTATCCATGTTTTATGGCATTTTATTTAACACAACGCTTGTGTTACCCACAATATAAATATTTATATATTTACTCACGTAAGTTCCTTTTAAGAAATTACATGTATACTTGCTAATATGGGGGGTCTGTATAAATGCTAATATGTTATGGTCTTATATATATGGTGCGGAGATTTCCTGCTTTTATTGAACACATTAGAAACATTATATGACGACAAAGGCTTTATACAGATATCATGAGCAGGAACCCTGTTTTGTGCTATAAATAGACTCCAACGCTTCCAAGGGCTTCACACACCAAATAGAGGACCAGAGCTAGCAGAATCCAATCAGAATTTTATGGCTCAAAGGGTATGACACTTCGCTGATGGGGCTTTTGTCATTATCGTTGATGGAGATAAGTGTCATGCCAACTCTACAAGAGCTATGCTCTCTAGCCTCAACTTTCATGGTAAGTCTGTTCGATTCCTGTATACATCCATGCAAGGGAAATATTACGGTGCTAGATTTACCACCATGAGTCCGGCCGATCGGGCTCTTCGCCAAAAACTCCAATTAAGTTTTACGTTTTCCAATGATTGAAGACGTCTTTTCTTCAATTAGTAAATACTAAGTTTTGTTGGATTTGCTCAGTCTCTCTAAAATTTTTCTGGATCTGTAACCAGGAAACATACATATGAAAATGTTTCTTCCACTAATTGTCACTTCCAGATCATAAAGTGTCAACATCCAGAGTGAAAAAAATCCCTGATTTTTCATTTGGGGTACCTACAGTAATACTTTTGTGGGATATTGATTTTTGATCTATATGTTACCAATCTCAGCTTTGCAATATATTACATCTGAAAATATTTCTGTCAAGTTCAGAGCAGATACTGCATCCCAAATGGGTCTTAAAAGTAATTGTTGCTTTTCAGTGATAGTGTACTCAAGTCTTGTGAATGCACTCATTATTCTGGAGAATAATGCACAAGACATTGTTGTAGTCTTGGCAACAGTGGACGTGAAACAATTGAGTGGTTTAAAGTTCCTTGAAGCTGCAAGAATGAAACATCAAGACCTTCAAGTGATCAGTAAGTAGGCTGATTCTGTTCTAATTCAACTCTATTAATTTTATCTTATGCATCTGCATGGACAAAAAAAATTATTGGGAAATGGCTTTATTGATAATGCTTGTTTAATTTGTACTAGTGATGTCAGCTGAAACCACAAGGTCGTACACAATGATGAGGTGTGTTAAACTCGCTGCACGTTTTCTAGTGAAGAAGCCTCTTAACGAAGACATTGTACATGATCTATGGCAGCATGTTGCCCTGAAAGTTCTGATGATGGAGAAGATCAGGGAATTACTGCAAGGATGCACCATATATGTTAATGGTAGCGTTTGTGCCTTACTTTCTGCAAAATAAGGCATGGACCATGTGCTGAATATTAGGAAATATTAGCATTCTGAATGGTGATATTGTGCAAAATTTGTAGAAGTATTGAGCATAGAAGAGCCTGCAGGTAAAAAGGAAAAACACAACATATATGTTTTCTAAAATATGCCATCACAATGTTTTACAAATTAAAATATCCAAAAGAAATTGTACGGTATGTAATAAGTTTACTTCTGAAGTTAGAAATTATAAGATTCTGAAACAATATGTGAAGTTCCCATCAATCTTTGTGATGGTGATATCTAGGAGCTCCTACCTCAACTTTCTCTAGTGACTTCAATATTCTAGTGGTGCTCTTGATACAACAATACAACCAGTCCAAGTAGAAGCTCCACCTTTGCTCAGAAAAAACTTTGATTTCATTGGAGGTATACACGCAACCGAGGATAAATGTTGTGCTGCCTTATATCATTTTGGCCTTGCCAAGTATGCTAATCATTAGCCCTGGTTTCGTTTTCTTTAAACCGATTAACCCTGGTTTCAAGCTTGGAAAGCCCTATTGAGCTACTCCCTCCAGTTCTCTTAGCTGACGTTATAGCCTAATAGCTTTTGGATTGAAAAAATTGACGGTTTAGTTTTCAGGACTCATAGTTTCCCAGCTTTACCCTTGCATGCATGCAAACACAATACACTCCCGATGCAAACATTTGTTGCTTCGTTTCCATCTGTGAAGCAATGGCCAATACTCCCGGAGTAAAGATGCATGCATCCGTTACTTCGTCTCCATCCCCGAATGTATTTAATATGAGTATAACTGAAAATATGGATCCTAATTAATTACTCATTGCTATTTGCAATGCTGTCTAAAAACGTCAATTAAACTAGAACTAGAGGGAGTATGTATTCATTGTCAATAGTATACAATATTCGGGAAAAAAGTATATAAACAATTATGAAAAATTATGAAATAATATAATGATGCATATACCAATGCCAAGGACATCGCAATACACTACACTAGAAGTATAGGCTCTTGTGGTTCATGATTTGGGGATAGTGAGATTCAGGGATATATGCTAGTGGAGATTATACTTGGTCATGGCCCCCCTATCATCTCTGACTATAGGTGTTCTTTTGTATGCTAGTTCGGCTCATGTGTGTTTTGGTTTGGGCCCATGTGCCCTAAGTGTTCTTATGTGATATTATTAGTCTCGTGTAGAGTGTTTAAATAGGTTTAGACAAGTTTTTAAATGCTCATGTTTCAACCGTTGTAATTCTGGGTTAATCCTTTTACACTAATCAAGGATGATAGTGTAAGTTTAGTTCCATGCATACATGGGCCTGCTCCTTGAAATAGGTAAGCTATTGTAGATTTTGGTCCACCGTGTTATAGTTAATATCAGTTAGAGGTCAAAGTTTAATGAAACAATAGTACCATATAAGGCAATCACCATGCATGATTGTTTGGTTGGTGGATGTGCATGGGGTGGTTGGCTGGTGACATTACTGACATGAAGTGTATATATGTCCACTTGTTCAGAGGGTGTAGCCCAAACTTTCTATCTTACTTTTGTCTTTGTGTATTAGATGCAAGATATATATATATTATTTAGGGGTAGGTGGAATAACTCCAAAGTACATTGACCCATAGAGATATGCATTGCGGAATGGATGTCCATTTCTTTTTGTTCTTTATTGTTGCATGTCATCATATCTTGCATACGTATGTAGCTAGAGTCAAAGGTCTTCCCCAATTTCCTAGGTTCAATGGTGGAATTTAAAAAACACCCTGGTACTTGCTCCATTTTATTTGCCTTTCTTCCCATGTACACAGTATTATGTCCCATGTACACAATCACTCTTAATGGTTTAGAATAAAATGCCTCTCTATGAGAAATTAGTGATAATAATGAATGTGTCATGCACGAAGAAGCTTGTACGATTTGTGTGTTATCACTACTTTCTATAGTGTGTCGCATCAATATAATGTGACTTCTTCTTGCAATGTGACATGTAAGATAAATCAATACATAAATGTTTAGACGTGTTATGCCAATGGTGGCCATCTTTTTAGCGAGCTATGTGATGTCCTTATAGTGTGTTGTCTTCCTACAATTTTATGTTTATTTATGATAAGATAAAACATGAAAATAATATACAAATCAAGTATGTCCCTGCAATATTATCAAATTAAACAAAAATTTTGCTTGTAAAGTACCTATAATATGATCATCAAGCGATACTCATATGGGAAAAATAAGTGGATTTTATCAAATCATATGTTTTATTATGATAGACTAACAATGGTTGCATATTGTAGTGTTTTTAGATATCCTTTTATATTTTATATTCATACATTATGGACATATGTATAAATTGTTTTTAGGCAATGGACTTCAATGAATAGTAATAAAAAGTATACCAAAACAACATATATTGTGCAACTATAAATAAGCTCTAGTGCTTTTGAGTGTACTTCACTCACATACACAACACCAAAAATAATACAATCCATCCTAAAGAAACATATGGAACAAAAGAAAGAAGGAAGGCTTACCGACATGCTCAATGTCATGGTAATCGATGAAGATAGACGTCATGCCTACTCTACAAGTTCCATGCTCACTCAATTCAACTTTTGTGGTAAGTCTTCAATTCTAGTCCTCGATCTATGTTCGAAAAAATGATTTATTCTCTTTCAAGTATATACCACAGTATAACTCTTGGAACATGTGGCTTAATTAGAGGTGGCCATGTGAGTAGTAGTGTGGGTTAATCACTCAATAAAATTTTACAGTAAGTTGCAGCATACTACCTTTGGTTTACCTTGGCTCCAATCAAATTTTGGGCCCAAAGTAATACAATTTCATTTTTTTCCAATTTTCGGTGCATTTATATTCTTAAAATAGTATTGCCATCTATATATTGTTTGGCATGCAAACTTATGTAAAGAGAAATTTTGAGTTGTAAACATGCACTAATTTTTTTTGTTGTTCACAGTCACAGTGTACACAAGCCCCATAAAAGCGCTGGATTTTCTTGAGAATCATGCACAAGATTTTGATTTGGTACTGGCAGAGGTGCACATGGAAGAGCTGAATGGTTTTGCATTTCTTACGGCTTCTAGGAAGATTCATAAATCCATTCAAGTGATTAGTAAGTAGGCATATTATATATGGCATCTTTTGGGATTTTACACCTTCAATTATTAAATGTCATTCTGTCACTACTAAATTATTTTTCACATTTATTTGTTCTAATGAATCTCACTTTTAAAAAGTGATGTCAACTGAAACAACGATGTGCACAATGAAGAGGTGTGTGCAACTTGGCGCTCGATTTTTGGTAAAGAAGCCTCTTGATTTTGAAACTACACAAAATATATGGCAACATCTAGATCTAAAAGTTCTACGAATGGAGAAGATAAAGGGTTTGCTTCAAGGTAGTATTATCAGTTATTGATTTGTTTCTGTAGTTGGTAAAAAAAGTTTGATATATTTCAATCTTGTGTCTCTGCAAAAGTTAAACATATGTTTGTGTTTAGACAGTTTTGTAATCTTTCCAACCTTGACTACTTATATGTGGATTATTATTTTTTTTGCTAGATTCACCAAAATAGGGGAGCAGTATGATTCCATAATGCTTTTACTTTTAACACATTTTACTAATTTTAGACGGTCAAAGTTCCATAAAATTCTTTTTTTAAGGGTAAGTTCCATAAAATTTTAGTAATGATGTGTGGAGTGAAAAATAATACTGAGGAAAGAAATATTTTAAAAAATAAATTAAAATGTATCCACAATAAAAATCCATGTATTTTTATACATATTTTGCAAAAGGGGTGTGTGCAGACATAGGTTTCTGTAAATAACTTTTCCTTATTACATAATATTCCCTCTGTTTTTTAATAGATAACACTGTTGACTTTTGAACATATATTTGACCATTAGTCTTATTAAAAAAAATTTATGCAAATGTATAAGATATAAATCAAGTACTTTGAGTGATAAACGACTCACAACAAAATAAATTATAATTATGAGAAATGTTTGAATAAGACAAATGGTCAAACGTGTGAAAAAAGTCAACAGCGTCATCTATTAAAAAATGGAGGTAGTATATAATAGGGGATTCCCCTACTGTTTCTTAATAAAAAGATTAACTTGTACATTTTAGATATTGATACTAAATTATGCATGTTGATTTATTTTAGATGACTCATCTAAAAATACGAAGGTGATCAAGAACAAGAGCACCACTGATTGCCATCAAATTGCTACTCATGTTCATCAGGTATGTATTTTTTCCCCTAAAATATGATATAGCATTTGGTGCATGCAATTCATTTCACTAATAAATGTCAAATAATCACTGCCAGAATCCATAATCACTGTCAAAATACATGTCCCCCTATAAATTCTGAAAAAATAAACCAATCTCAAAGTTTGCACTAGTCCATCTAGGCAATTATCTTCCTCGCTACATATATATAATTATTTCAATAATTATACAGTTCATTTATCCCAGGGCCGCCAACTGCACTTGGAAAAGGAAGTAAGCAATGTGTTATTTACAAACAAAAGTAGAAAGGGTGTGTCAAGTTCTAGACGTAAGAGACACTAGTTTCATCCCTCAACTCAACTTGCAAAAACCACTGTGAGTTAACCATACAAAAATTGTATATTATTACTACTGAAAAAGGTAATGTTGTACACCTAAGGTGAAGGTACCTACTGATTTCTTTTGCCATTCAGATGCAAGTCCTCAATGGAGACGATGTTTACACCGCAATGAGAAGATCCTTGCATCTTGGGACTATCTTTGATGAGTCCAACTATTCCAATCATCCTTGCAGCAATGAAGATAAAGTTGGAGAAGATGAGATTGGAGGTTATGGCTGTGCCAATGAGGCAAATGCCACACACTCATCTGATGATCACAATGTTGTTGTTCCTGATCTATCCTGCAATATAGCAGATGATGTTTCACAGGAGATTATGAGCAAGGCTATTACTTGTGTTGATCATCGGAAGCAAGACACCACACCAACTGATGGGCCAGCAGCTATGAGTGCTGATGAAGCTAATGCTACATTCTCAACTGGTAACCTGCAGCAGGTTAATGTCATTGTGACCTGCAATGGAGATGGTTCACAAGAGAGCATACAGAAGAATACTTGTGATGACCAGCATGCCCCCACAGGAAGTAAGCCAGAAACTTTCAGACTTGTGAACTATTCAGACTCCGAGAGCGATTAAATAGAGGCATGTCTGAGATAATTATGATGGAAATTGTAGCGAGCTGAAGAATGGCAAATAAAAATAAAGGTTCCAAAAAACGATATTGATGGCCATACATCTCGCCCATGGCAGTATTTGTATCTTTTCATCATGCAAAATAAGTATTTATGGTGACACTTGCTTGTATGCACATCGGGGAATGTAGAGGAACTGGAATAATTTATCATTTTCCTAAAATGTATGGTTTTGTTTTGTTCTTTTTAGAAACAGTGCACTAAGTTCGTATGAATAGTAGCTAATTGTGACTCCAACAATCTATTTTCTACAGTTTGTGCTAATGTGTGTGATTTGTGATGAGCCGAAAAAACTATTTATTTGGTACTCTCACACTATCAGTAATGACAACTATAGTATGTGCAGGTTAAGAATGGAGGCCGCTACGGTCAAGGCTTCCACACCAATTTATATTTTCCTTTCATCAATTACTGGTTCTTGGACTACTCAAGTGAATTTTAATCTGCAAACTACTCCACTCAAGTAGCATGTTTATATATGCTCTCATCGGTCTGCTTGTTGGCTTATCTGCCATAGCTAAAATTTGAATTTTGAAACTTAATATCGGAGTCGATTTTTGAGGTTTTGTTTTCATCGTGGTTTGTTTTCCAGCTTTTCAGTTTTACACTACTAATAACACTAACATAAAAGGTTTACCTATATATATTTTTGGTTGTTTCATTCATTTTCCGATGAATTATCGGCATAGCTCAACCAATCCGAGCGGTACATCTTTGCTCATAATTTACATCATGCAGGGCCAAAAACGAGGCTTCCATCATGCCTTGGTGTCTTTTTGATGAATGCACAAGTTTCCAGATAGTTGAAATGATAAGGATTAATACTTCCCTTGCATGCACGCCAGTATAATGGCTGCTATGGCTGCCATGTCATAAGTTCCATAGTGCCACTTGTCCATAATATGGCCAGATGATTGATATGCACACTTGCAGTGTTGGACTGGCTAGCAATGTCATGCTAGCTACATGCATGCACTGTGGGGCAGACCCAGAATTTTGCTAGGCCTCAGGCCAACCCATGGTGATTTCGTCCCAAATGCTGAATAAAATGGTAAACTATGACAAGGTTCTATGAGCTTTAGCACTTAGGCCCGACCATGGCCCAGGTGGCCCAAGGCCTAGGTCCGCTCTTGTGTGCATGTATATAGTGTATGTACACTTTTGTCCGGATATCATAGTTCTGACTAGCCATGTATCAACACTCTATCTCTAAGATATCTCTGAGGTATAGCTCTTATCATTATGTATTAGCTACAAGATATAATTTATTTATGTGCATGTGAGATATTTTCAAGAGTACACATCAGTTCGAGATAGAGATGCTATGTATGGATATATATGCAAGTTTCTATTATTTTATATTGCTACTCACATTTTGTTTGAAAATATATTGCCTTGCACATCACAATATCCCCACTGCTTGCATCACTAGAGATACATATATATGGAGTCAAAACTATCTGGCTAGGTCAAATTGGTAGATTTTCATAAAGGACCTTGATTGCCCCTCTATGTTATGCAAAAATCTTTTTTTTGGCAAGTTATTATTTACACTAAAATATATACATTGTTTAGTGTTCCTCACCTTACATTGACATTCTACTCTATATATTGTCAATGTTAAGGACATGGGTCTTTCTATGAAAAGTATGCGATGATGGATAACACCATGCCTTGAGAAAGAAACAGTGATTGTGGTTTCATCACAACTGTGTAAATACATTACGTCACTATAATGTGACATCTCTCGGTTATGTGATCTACGTGACAAAAGAAAAGATAACACACGTCGAAAGTTCCACCAATGTTGCCCAACTAACTAGCGAGCATCGTTTCTTCACTTCACATTCACAGGATCCAACTTTTGCCTTTTTCATACAAAATGAGTTACGTTCCTCCATTGTGTCTTGTTTGTGATCATCTAACAAGCGAGTGTTATGCTTATGATGAACATGCATATGCTTCGGGTATATGGAAATATCATTTAATAGTTGATCCCAGCTAATGTTACCCAACTATATATGATTATATGGAAAATATTGTTGGATTTTATCACATTACATGTGCCAGCATGATAGTTCTAAGAAAAACTTATAAATTTAGTTAATTATACAATATGGACCTTTTTAGAAATTATCATACGCAATGGTCCTTGATGAATAGTAGTAACAAAACATATACCAAAAACACCATACATCAAACCTTGTTGCACTATAAATAGCCTCTAGTGCTTTCATACTTCACAAAGAACATAACGAGTTGAATACTATTCTTGAGGAACTTATGGCCCAAAATGAAGGAATCCCTAATGGTAGGCTTAGTGCCATGGTAATCGATGAAGATAAATGCCATGCTGATTCTACACGCTCAATGATCTGTACACAACTCAACTTTTGTGGTAAGTCCTTTCTGATCCTCTCCATCATAATATGTCAAGGACTAGATATTGAACTGCATGTGTTGTAACCCATGGTTTTATTGTTATACCACACGTTAAAAGTTGCAAACAAGTTTTATATATTATATATATAGCAGTGTACTACATTGGGGTTAATATCTTGTATGGTTATGAAGCAAGACAAAAGTTGTATTTGGATTTTATTAATTCATGGATTTGTTTATCTTACGTGCAACGGCTCTAAGCAAGCTTTGGGCGGAATATGTTACAAGTATGCTTATTGACATTCTCTGTGTATATATATTATTTAAACACTAATTTCAACTTTCCATTGGTTGGCATGCAGACTACTATAAAGCTATTTTTTGATATGGAACAGGCATTGATTTTCCTTTTTTGTTTTTTCAGTCACAGTATTTACAAGTCCCATAAAGGCGCTAGATTTTCTTCAGAATCAAGCAGAAGGTGTTCATTTGGTTCTGGCAGATGTCCAAATGGAAGAAATGAATGGCTTTGAGTTCCTTAAAGTTGCAAGAGAACTTCATAAATCCATTCAAGTGATTAGTAAGTATCTAGACATATTTTCTATTCTTTATGGGGACTCCAAAGTTTACACATACAATTGTTGAATGTCCATATGGTTTATTACTTTGATTTGTCTACCAAAATATTTACTAGATTTATTATGCTAATAGATCTCTCTTTTGAATTAGTGATGTCAACTGAAACGACAATTTACACAATGAAGAGATGTGTTCAACTTGGCGCTCAAATTTTGGTCAAGAAGCCCCTTGATGTTGTAACCATACAGAATTTGTGGCAACATCTTGACATCAAAGTTCTAAAAATGGAGAAGATTAAGGATATGCTTCAAGGTGGCTTTATAATTTATCGATTTATTTTACAACTAATAATGTATATATAGCTTTCTTACATCAGCTCTAGCATAATATATATGCCACATATGTTCAGATAAATTTTTAGTTGTCTTAGTTTCATTGCAAATATGTTTATTGACTTTTGATAAATATTCCAACAATATATTATAATTAATAACATATTTTTGGGAAATATTGTTTTTACAATTATATAGTTTTGTTAGTACTAACAGTTTGTAGTAATTTTGGATAATTAAAGTTGCACTAATGTCTACAGTGTTGTGAAGTATACAAGTCAAAATAAATATTGTCAAGTAAAATAAAATCTATATAGAGTTGGCATATTAGACACATAAACATAACAAGAGCCTTTTGTAGTGAAACATGGTGATGAATAAAGTTTTTTAATTTCATTTAAAAAAATTAAATATAAAAACTTCTTTATTTGAAATGTATTATGTATAGTATTCATTAAAAAAATATCTATTTATTTATATTTTTACAAGACATACAAGTAAAAAAACAATGAACATACCTGCTCAATGCTTATGTAGGTGTTGGAGATAAAAGCACTTGTGCCAATGAAATGAACTCTTTTCCTGAAAACCATAAGGATGGTACTAAGAGGAAATATTACCTCATGTGGACTCCACATCTGCAGAAAAAGTTTCTACATGCTCTTGAAATACTTGGAGAAGGTCAAATATCTTTGGTGTAATTAGTTCAATTCATCACTACAGAAGATATTCTGGATTTCAGATATATAAATAGTGAATTATATGTATACATGTTGATCGATTTATATCATATGCTTCACCTAAACAAATAAAGATGATCATGGATGTGGACAACATTGATCGCAAACAAATTTCTACTCATCTGCAGGTATGTATACGATGTACATTTCTAAATTACATATATGCTAATTAAATTTCTTTGAAAATCTAAATAAAAAGTAAACATCAACCAAGTAAAAATGCATTTTCCATGTTGCAATAAAATACCTTGTCTCTGGGATAGAATAATGAATGCTCTGGTCCATCATAATTAAGCTCGATTGAGAATTTGCAGCTAAAAAAAACTACTAAACTCTAAGTAAAAGTAGGGATTTGAAACATCACAATAAATTTCATCTTTTCAATGGTGTATGTAATGTCAATGGATCAGCAGTCAATTGCAAATGAGGGTACCATGTGGTGTGTTGCAGGAGAAAAGAATCTCGGTAGAATGGTTGTTGGTAGCTTAGGTATTGATGATGTTTTGTCTATTAGCACTTGCATTTACTGTTTTTCATTTTGTTTTCTTGTAATTATTTTTCTTCCTCTAAATAAAGCGATGCATAGTCCACCTAAGAGTTCAAGGGGAACAATGTAGAGATTAGAGAATGTAAGAGAGAGAGAGAGAGAGAGAGAGAGAGAAGGTCCAGTTGATATTTCATATGTGTATAATATGCAGGGAGAAAATATGACAGTTGACTTATTGTTTATACTAATATTTTCATTAATTATTTCATCAATCTATCCTAGAAACATCGACTGCAACTGAAAAAGAAGTTAAGCAAGGCATCATTTACAAAGGGAAGCAACGAGGATACATCAAATCCTAGTGCAAAGAATCATCTCACATGTCGTACCATGACCCTGCAGCCTCATCCCTACACTAATCAGCCTGCAGAAACAACTGTGAGTTAAACCATACAAAACTGATAGTGTTGCACACTTAATGAAAGCAAAATTGGTGGTCTTAATATAGTGCAGTATGAGTCTCTCTTGTTGTTTCTTGTAAAAACAAATTGACGGTTTGCTTTTCCCTTACAAATGCAAATCCACTCTGAAGACGTTGAACATGATGATGTTTATGATGCAATGCGAAGAGCCTTGCAGGATGGGACTACCTTTGATGAGTCCAAGTATTCCAGTGATCCTTTTAGTAATGAAGATGAAGATGTGGTAGGAGATGGATATGCAGATAAAGCTAATGCCATAGACTCATCTGGTGATCATTACCAGGTTGCTGTTGTCCTCACTACACCACACAACGTGGACTATACACAAGAGATCATGAACAAGGTTACTACTTCTGATGATGTGCAAGTCACTAGGGGAGGCAAGGCAACGGTTTCCCGCCTTGTGGATTATTCAGACTCTGACAGCGATTAGACAGAAGAATCAATCTACTTCAAGCTACTACTAGCAGTAACTGATTGGTGGTAGTTACAACAATAATTAGTCTCCTACATAATAATATTATGATGCTGGCCATATACAGTTGATGTAATTTTAATTCATGCAAAATAAGACTCCATATTGAAACAGTCAGTTTTGGACATTATAAAATTGTGATATTAGTATATCGTTTGTTAGGTGATACTCCACCCATAAATATAAGAGACTTTAAAGTGGAAGGATGTAGAGAAAAGACTTTATACCCCTTATTAAATGAGGAGTTGTTGGAGGTATGAGGTGGTTAGGAGGAAGGAATTTAAGTGGAAGGTAACTGACGAAATGTAACACCCTAGTTTTCCACGGGTCCTAGGATACCATCTCTACTACTACGTTGTATACCAACATCTTTATAAACTAAAGGCAACAAGTATTAGTATGATAATACACAAGTTTAAGCATATAAATAACCTTGTACATATTTATAAATATGTCAACTATTTGTAGAATTATATATCCCATCTGAATGCTTCATCTACTCTCTCCCACTATGCATGCCTCGTAGCATCAAAACCTAAAGTAAAATATACATGTCCTAATCGGACTCTAAACAATCTTTCCTAAAAATAAAAGGAAACTAACTTACTATGCCTAATTAATAAATAAACTGTCATGTTGCATCCTTTTTTAATTTGACCCCCTCTAGATAAACTTCTTTAATTGATTAATTTCTTAACCGAATACATCAAGAATCCAACAGCTAGCGGCTGATAATTTCCATTGGCTCACTCCAAGACTCTAAAGCCGATATTGACTCTAGGCCGATGACAGTTTCAGGGTTTACCAAATTTTGACGTTAATTGGTTCCCACTTTGCCGTCGTCGCCCTCCCAACCTCCTGTCGCCACCGCCAGCCTCCCGGCCTCATGTAGCCGCCTTCATTGGAGAAGGCGAAGATGAATCGAGACAAAGAAGCAAAACGGCAACGGAGAGGCAACAGTATAGAAAGGCATTTTGGAAGAGTGGCGGCTACCGCTTTCATCCTTCTGTACCTTCCGTTCCTCACCGCCACCTTCTGCTCCCTCACTGCCTCTGATGACCCATCGCCCTGACCACAAGAGAGAGGGGGGAGGCCACTCCTCGCCACCACCTTCCAGGCTCTAGTGCACCCACCTCGAGCCTGCCCTGGATTCAGCAGGCGAGGGCCACGCAGACCTCATCCATCGCCATGAGCCTCTCGTTAAGCCTGCCAACAAGGGGAAGCTAGACCCATAGCTCTAGTGATAAGAGAGAGAAAGGAGGGAGCTAGGGAGAGAAGACGGGAGAAGGCGTCGGTGCCCTTCCCATCTCCGGTTCGCCGCTACTACTATCACCCTACCGAGTCCTGGCCTCTCTGCTGTGGAAGAGGGAAGAGAAGGAGAGGGAGGGGAGAGAAGGGAAGAAGATGGGATGGAGACTTACATGTGGGTCCCATTGTCCTTTTTTATCTTCTTTTTTTATTATAGTGCCATGTGGACGCCACGTATGAAGAGACTAAGTCAACGCATGCCACGTAGTACAAAACGTTGTCCAAACCATCCGAGGAGGCAAATTGAACCGGTATTGATATTTGGAGAAGTCATTATATCCGGTTTTGCGGTTGAGGGATATGAATTAAATCTGAGCTATATTTGAGAGAGTCAAGTTGGACTTATTCCAAGGGAGGAATAAGAGGGAGAGAAGTGGACTTTGGCCGCGGGCCGAGGGAGAGGAGAGAGACTTTGGGCCAGTATAATTTTTAGTTTTTCTTTTTAATAAACTATGATAATTGTTTTTGTTGCTTAATAAATATTTTCGGTGCTCTAAAAATTCTAGTAAAATTTGAGGGCTCCTTTTAGACCAAGGAGAATTTAAGAAAAATACTTTAGGCCACATTCGATTTTTTTTATTGTACACATTTTAATAAATTCTATTGTTCCTTTTAGAGTGATTTTTAATTTGGGATGAATTTACAGGACGTGACAAGTAGGTACAATTTAGTACATAAAATTATAAATCGTTCGTTTCGATGCACAAACTTGTCTAGTGCGTGCAAAGTAAGGCTAAAAAACACTTTATAACTAATTTCTCTAAAAGTTGCACTCTGAGTAGGATATTATGCATGTGCTCAATCAGTAAAATGACTCTTTAGATCAGTAAAACAAACATGGGTTCATGTTTTTGGCTGTTGGCTCCGATTTTTCTTAGGAGATTAGCCCTTCATTTCATTCATGTCTGCCTTGGCGTATGGTAATGATATTTACTTCTGAATTTTTCTCTCATTCTATCAAATGAAATAGCATAGCTACTGCTTGTTTTAAAAAATATATACTCAATTAAACATAGGATATATGTTGAGTGTACAGACAAAAGGTATATAAAATATAAAAGGAAGATCCAATGAATACAAAATAATGGATAAAAACAAAGTAAACAAAAAAAGTATATGTAAAGGTTATTTAGACATAAGACATCTCTCGTAACCTTAATTATGCACGTGACATCCTAATCAAACTCTATATTAGCATGATTAGTCACAATATATTGTTTTTGACTTGATTTGCATGAACTAGACAAATTCATGCACCATAATAAGTATTTTACAAGTTTGTATACTAAATTACACCTACGTAACATGTTTATGTATCACCAATGTAATTTACTTTTCAATAAAATGCAGCGTTACTTGCCTTCAGTGAGAAGTAGCACTTAGCATATGACGACCAGCTGTGATCTCAAAAGCACTATACCATGATAAACATCATGAGACAATACCTCAATGCACATTCGATTACAAAATAGAAACAAATCACACATCAATATAATACGCCTCACCTAGCTAGGATATTTAACTAAACAAACCATATTGCCTTAGTTCGGAGTCTTTCTAGTATTTGATTCGTAATAACTCATATACACAACCATGCTTTTCATGTGATCTACTCCCTCCGTCCCATTTTAAGTGCAACGATGAGCTTTCCGTGCCTAATTTTAATCGTCCGTCTTATTTAAAAATAATAATAATTAGTATTTTTGTTGTTATGAGATGATAAAACATAAATAGTATTCTACTCGTGACTTATGTTTTTAAATTTTTTCAAACTTTTTTAAAAAAACGGACGATCAAAGTTGGACGCGGAAAACCATGGCTACACTTAAAATGTGACGGAGAGAGTACATATAATTATCTACCATTGTTATTTTATCAATAGGGTTTAATTTTTATACCCATCAAGGTTGTTGCTATAACTTCTTGACGTATACAGATAAGCTGAAAAAAAAATAAAATAAAATAAAACAGAGTGCACAAGCTAACCAAAACTAACTGATTTAGCCCTCAATTCAAGGATTGTGAAGTCATATACCATTGTTCATTTAATTCCTATACCAAAATTAATCGTCTCCAAAGACCACCTCGGCCCCGTTTTCATCTATGCTAAATAGTAAATACACAAGCTGCCCACAAAAGGTAAAACTATTATCAATTGTTTATGCGGCAATTGCAAATATGCCACCATTTTGAATCGTTATTACTAAACCACCATTACAATATTGCAAAACTGCCATTAGAACTATCATTCAAATGATATTCTCACAAGATATTATAAAAAACCAATAGGAAAATTTGAAAATGTCCTGTTGTTTATAACATTTTCCAATTTTCTCAACGATGCAAATTCTATGAAGATTTAAAGTTGCATCGTCTAGCTACAAAACAAATCCATTTAGACATCCTATTTACCTATTCGCCATTATGATACAATATTCCTGCAGTAACGTACGTTGTTCCTTAGTTATTTAATACAGATAGGACCCGACAAAGAATTTTATACATCGATGAGCTTTTCACACGTTTGCTATGGGACCCTTAGGGCTTGTTTGGTAGAGCTCCAACTCTTAAATTTAGCTTTAAGAGTTGAGTCTGAAGTAGAGTAGTAGTGTAGTTTAAACCTAGCTCCGCTCCCATTTTTAGATGGAGCTAAAACTGTTTGACTGAACTCTAGCCTCCAGAGAGGTAGAGTTAAAGTTGTACCAAACAATCCCTTATTAAGGCCTATTTAGGGAGCGTAAGATTCTAAGCAACTAATTGATATCCAACTTATAAGAATCTAGAGATGTTGAGTTTCTCAGCTTCTGGTTTCTAGTTCATCTTGTAGATTTTACAACTACAATTTCTCGTAATCTAAATGAAAAGTTGGACTCTCAAAAGTTCCTCCAGACATCCCTTAGCAACCCCTCACAAAGCATACGCTGCGCATGCTATCCAAACGGATTGTACAGATCTCATGGCCATACGTGGAGTGGTAAATAATTTACTAAGGTTTACAAATTTAGATGGTATTTAAGTGCACCGGAAACTTTTGGTGGTACCTTTCTACAACAGGCATCTTGCGACGTGCAGTAATGAGGTCAAAGTCAAACTGAGGCTTCAGGAGATGAGCAGTAATGATTACGAATGTCATGTGATGACCAAACAGTCCAACCTGTGCTCCTGCTTACATAACATCAACTCCACGCGCATACATTCGAATGACAATACAAATCACACTAATCCAGCTAAACTATTTCTAAGAGTTTGCAACTTTACTGCCCAGCACTGTTGCCTGCACAAAGAGAGAACATGTTAAGAATGCCAATAGATCAGATAACAGTTTTGTCATTAAATGATGTATTTGAAGTAAGAAGGAAAAACTGGATGCATATTGAAAAAGCAAGTGACCAATAACTAGCAGGAACCCATCATAGACAGCAAGCAATTCTGGTCATTCTACAACCTTTTAATACTCTGAAAACACAAAGTAAAAAGAAACTACATTTGTTTCCTTAAATAATCAATATTTATAAAACGATCATGTATTTTGCAATTTGAATGAAACACAAGTGTCAACTGCTCATTCTTAGTTCTAGAGAAATAGCAGATAAAAGCTCCATAAAGACAGTTCCAACCAAAATGCAAAAGTCACACTGAATGTTAGACCAATAGGCGATGCCAATCTAGCACGGCATTGTTTTTCTCATAAATGAAGGCAAATAAAGTTATAGTGCCATAAGTTTTGATTGTAAATATGATGAAGTTCAAGAAACCCAGGACTGCTAGTGTATTTTACCCTATATTTGTACTGTGATATATAACAGATTAGAATGGATGGTAAGTAGTTCGAGAATTCAAAATTCATGCAAAGATAACTCTCAAAGATTAATTTTGATCATTTTTAATAATTCATGCAGAGAACACATGGAAATTAAATCAGTAATAGCCAGGTGGAAGCTGTTGCAAATCAAAACCATCAATTTGATTATTTCTACGCTGATTATTTTTTTCTCGAAAATGCAGGACGACTGCATTTCATTTCATTAAGAAGAAAGCGAATAAATGTCCAAAGAAAGGGTCAAGGAAACAACCCCGATACAACCCAAGAATGCATCCTACACAAGCGATGCTCGACCAATACGCTGATTAATTGACAGCTGTCACGAGCTTCATCTTCACAGATACAAAAATAAAAGAAAAGTATCAGTTCTTATGTTCAGGTACCCGATTGGTGCAAGATCCCCATTTCAAAAAACCTATACAGTATATGCATCATTAAAAATGTCAAGCAACAAAAAGTAAATTTGCCTCTAGTGGCACAAAGACATACCAAATCTTGAACTCCATTAGGATTAGGAAGCCCATTATCATGAAGTAACTAAGCGTCCACAAATTAGAATGAACGGGAGAATTATTCATGCAATTATCAATTAGTATCTAGAAATATTTTAACCAGATGAACATAAATTTGGACAGCTCAGAAATATATGCATTTCTTCAATTCTTGCAACACAGAAGTACACAGCTAAGATTCCTTTGTCGGCTCATAAATAAACTGAGCAGAATTCTAGAAAGAATGTTACATTGAATGAAAGTTGAGAAAACTTTGTTACCCTACATAAAGTTCAGATATGTACAACTAAGATAGTTCAGCTCAATACTACTAAAAAAATATATGAATAGCAAATTTGAATATTATTTGTCGGAATGCATTAATATAACATATGCATAGGAAGAAAAGAAACAGCTGCAGAAATAGAACAGCATTTTCTGCATAAGGATACAGAAAAGGATACAGGTGAAGGCTATACCAAGATGCTTGTATTAGTATACTGCAAGATAATGTCAAATAGCAGTGTAAAAATAAGAACAAAACATCAAAAAGAACTCAAAATGTAAGATAGCAAGTATACCTGACCAAAAAAAGGGCAATTGTTTTCTTCAGTAATGGCGATCATGTTTTCTTCTATGATGTGCCCCATCATGGTATATCTCACGCTGCCCTGTAGACGCCTCATCAATCATGCTTGTTGCAGGATCAACATCAGAATATGCGCTTTGGGGATCATATCTATCACTGAACTTATCTTGAGTCACAGACACTGATCTATGCCGGGTATGACTAGTTGTACTTACATCATTGCTTCTGACTCTTGACATGCGGTCATATTCTCTCTCTGAGGACCATCTTGTACAACCGCTTGATTCAGAATAATAGTCTGACCCATTTTTGTTGTACTTATAACCATATTTCCTATGATCATCAGAATTTCTTTGGTGTCTGCTGTTCTCATGATGGTGAGAATACCTTTGATCTAGTGTGCTTTCTGAATCTTTAATACTTCTATTCTCATGATCAGATACTTTCTGGTACTGGCGTTGATGACTTCCATTTCTGAAGTCCTTATATGAATCCCTCGTGCCATGGTTCCTTGATGAAACTATTCCAAAAGAATTAGCACATGGTAATTTTTCACAACTGACTGATGGAATACCAAAAATGACCTTACCATAAGAACTGCTTGTAGGATTAAAACTTCCTTGGTATGTGCCATCATGAGGACTATTCTTAAGCACACTCTGTGCAATATCACCAGGCACATCCAAATGGCAACCAATCCCTCCTGCCTGTTTGATCTCTTCCATATGCTCATCAATTATGTCTCTTAAAATCTTCAACAGAGAAGGAAAAAAATTAAATCCATATATCGATCACATATTGTAGAATCAACTGAGTATAAGTAACATAACATGCACTGAAGGGTCATCTGAGTATATGACACATCGAACAATCTAGATGGTATAAGAATTATTAAATATGAAATCTAAGCGTAACTAACTTGAGATTGAAAATGAATAAATAAATCAATTGAGATGATGTTCCCTGACTTCGAACCCTAATAGAAAGTGAGCTGTCATCAACAAAAGAGAGTGTTGAGTAATGTTCCACCTGAAAAGTTACATAGACCCTCCATGTAAATCTGAATTATCATGGTCACAACACAACATTTGGACTGGCTTTTTGATAGTAACACACAGATAAAAATAATAATATGCTAGAAAATATTTTCAAAGACATCTGATGGATTTGTTTTTCTTGTGATCAGTCACACAATCTTTTACTTATAATAGTACCCAAGATTCCAAACGTTTGCAAGCAGGATCCCATAGAGAACCATATTTAGGGGCCATTGGACATGCATAAATGATTCATATATCAGAAAACTTGAGGATGATAAAGACAAATGATATTTTTGAGAAACAAATCCAAACGAACCTCTTTTGGATTTCTCTTCGCTTTCTTGCCACGGTACGACGTTCTTCTTCGCTTGTAATCTCGCTCTTCAGCTAAAAGCTCCTCTCTAGTCTTGACTCTACCAGATTCCTTTTCAAGATGGCAATAAAGAGAGCTAAGATACACTAAAGTGATATTATGAGCACCATCTTGTATAGAAAACAAAGTCAAGAGGATCAACACTATGTTCTTAATTCTTTTTTTAAGAAAATGTGCATTTAGATAGTAAATAACAAAACAAAGAGATCAAAGCATGTTAGTCAAATGTTCAAATACAAAGTATCTACAGATCATTAAGGATCATAAAAACCATAAATGCAACTGTTTCATGAGTCAATATTTTTTTCTTAAGAGCTGTTCAATAATAGGTACATACAACTCCTGGAACAACTAGAAAATATAAAAACATTGGGCATGAGCATGGTATCTACTATCTAGATATTAAAACCTACTACTGACAGAGTGGTTGCATGCCTTTACCTGGCTATCTACTCGGCGTGATATAATACCATCATACTCCAGAACAGCTCTGTAGTTTGGTCGTTTTGATCGCTCCTCGCGGCCTCGTTCCAGTGCTTTTGAATATTCCAGTAAACTACCAACAAATGAATATATGGGGTCATGGAAGGAAAAGCTTTGTGAAACCAAGCAGAAGTGCAAAACTAATCATATGCTGGGAATGCAAATTACTGTGAGGGATCAGGTTGTTAAATATTATTAATAACTATTTTAATTATGTGCATTCATGACAGGCAGCCTACATGTAGCATAAAACCAATGTACTTGAATTCATATATATCAGAGCAACATATTTGAAACACAGATAACTTGTGGTTACTAACCCAGATTCTTTCCCTCAAATTTCCATATAGCTTATTACATCATGTCCATTGGACCATCAAATAATAGATTGTTAGATGTCGAATTTAATATGCAGCTTTTTCCGACAGTCTGCTGGACTGAAACTAGTGATGTCAAGATCTCCACAGCATTCTTCAATCTTGGTAGCATAGAACTATATAATTCAATAAGCAATGCTTGATTAAATAGGACAGTAGGTTTTGAGAAAGCGTACAGCTGAAATTTGGCCGGACGTGGCGCTCGAAGTGCCTTGATCTTCTCCTCCAAGGAGAACCTCTCATGCAACGCCACAATGGCAGCAGCAACTTGAGCAACAGACACAGAGGATGTCCCAACATTTCCAAAATCACTTCCTTCTACACCTGAACTTCCACCGCCGTCAACACCGACGGCCAAACAAGACCCCGCACGCAGAATAGCCTCCCTCACCGCGGCGATCGCGAAGGATCTCCCGCTACTCTCTCCATACAGGATCCTCAGCTGCGTCCCTAGCCACGAGACGGCGTCGACAAGCCTCGGGCACTCAAACCGTATGGCCCTTGGGTCAACAAACCCAGACCCTCCACCCTCGGCGCCGCGCGCATCCTCCAGGGAGCAGCGCGCCTCCGACGCCGCCGCCTTGAGGCACAGCCGCAGCAGCACCCAGACATGGTCCCTCGTCGCCGCGTCGATCACGACCCCGTACCTCGGCGAGGCCGCGAGCACCCAACGGCGCATCTCGGCCTCCCACCGCGGGAGGCCAGAGCGCAGCGCCGCCGCCACAGCACGTGCCGCGGCGTGGGTGTAGGACCCCGGCAGCACGCCGTGGGCGGCGGCGCCCCAGGAGTCCAACTCCCGGCGAAGGAGGCAGAGCTCCGACGGGAGGAGGAGGAGGAGGCCGCGCGGGGGAGAGGACGGGGCGGAGGGGGAGTAATCGGCGCAGTGGGCGGCGAGGAAGGCGGGGAGGGAGGAGGAAGCGGGGGGGGACGGGGTGGTGGTGGAGCGGACGACGGCGGGGCAGTCGGAGTAGGGGCGAGGCGGGGGAGGGAGAGGGATGGGGATGGTGGTGGCGGCAGAGGCGGGCGAAGAGGGGAGGGGCGGGAGCGGAGGGGAGGGGAGGGAGGAGGCGGCGGCGGCGGCGGTGAGGGGGGTGGTGGTGGGGTGGGGATGGAGTGAGGAGGGGAGGGAGGAGAGGGCGGAGGAGGCGGCGGAGAGGAGGGAGCGGAGGTGGGCGAGGGCGGAGGCGGAGGGTGGCGGAGGTGGTGGTGGATCCATGGGAGGGGAGGGGTTTCGCGGCGGCGGCGGAGGGGGATGCCCGGCCTGCCGACGGGGTCGTGGGGTCGACGGGCACAAAAAATTTCACTCTTTGGTGCCTTTGCAGTTTGGCACCTTAATCTTTGAATCGAAGGATTTATATAGAAATTTCATATGATTCAAATCGAATTTTTTTCTATTTGGTCTTTTGATTCAAGGAATTGAAACTTTCCAAATACTATGAAATTCCTATAGAATGACACATTGCATGTAGATTTTGGAGGAAACTTAGCAAGAGCTCCATCTGATTCCTGTGTTTTTTCTTTTAAGTCTATCTCTCTCATCCGATTCCTATGTTCTTTCCTACAGTCTAATCAAACGATCATTCCTATATTTTTTTCTATGTTTTGCCATCATCTGTTAATCCTGTGTTTTCCTATTCCACCATTTTTTTCAACCCTGTGATATAAAGGAGGCCCTTGGGCTTTGTTTTCTTTGTTCTAATTGGATCCATGTCACTGTGAATTTGCTAGTTTTACAAAAATACCATTGCAATTCGTCTAACAGAATAATGTCATTATAGATTTGTTAAAATCGAAAATATGCCACTACTTATTCTTTGGATGCACTAAGATTTCTTTTTGACCAACTTGCCTTTATCTTATACCTTAATCCCATCCTCTCTCTCTCCCCATCCAAGTCATCAATGAGCAACAGCAGCAGCCAAGTGTCCTCATGTTCATCGACTCCCCGGCAGCAGGTGAGGCGAGAGCAACAACAGTAACTTGGCGTCCTTATCCTCATCCGACTCACCCGTCGAGATCCCAGCAGCACTAGCGGCAACGACGAGGGAAGCATCAGGCTGCTTCCGCTTCAGATTAGCAGACAAGGTCAGCATCAATTGGATCTATTTGTGCCAGTGAGATCAAGGAGGGACCTACGGCTGCGAAGGACATCGACCATTAGGAGTTCACCGTAGCTTGAGCAACACCGTCCTGCATCGTGTGAAGTGCAACCTTAGCCGTCAACTCCTGCATAAAAATATATCAAATATAATATCAAAACTTAGTGGTAGGAGTTTACTACTAATCACTTCTACTAGTTTTAGTAAATCATTGTATGCATGTTATTTAAGGAGAAAATATACTATACATTATATCAGTGCTCTAGTACTAAGACTTTGGATAAGAAAGAAAATTCCTACGCAAAAATAATTTTGTCTAGAGTGATTTCTTTCGCGTTCAATAATTCAACTAATTTGTTTGGATAAAGATCTCACAGTACACGTTGAATTCATATGATGGGTTCCCGCGCGCATCGAGCCTGTCGCAGCTACACTCGTAGGGCCATGAAGTTAAGAGTGCATGCACGCATAGCCCACGTTATCAGCTATAATATCGTTACCTGTCGGGTTTAACACGCACCATCGCTACAGGAAATACCTCACGCCTTTCGTTGGCATAGGCATTGCTAGCCACCCATCACCAAGACTCAAAGTTGTGCGACACTTTCTTGTCCATGAGCCTGAATAGGTACACATATCGTTGTGGGCACGTAGGAAAACGCCCTGCGGTAAGCTCACAACTCGAAAAATATTTATGGTAAATTGCAAAACCTCTCTTCGGCTCGAATAATACGAAAATCAATGGAATACAAGAAAAGGCCTGTTGCATTTTTCTATCTTCCTGTTACGTTTAACCGTAATTTTGATCCATATCGATATTTTAGACTAGAGAACTATTGTTTTATATGGGATGAAACTACCATCAAAGAACATGTTTTTTTTCAATTTTAATACCTATTTACGCTATTTTGGAGATGGACAGAAACTGAAACAACCAACGAGTTGCTTGACTGGAGGATGCTCAGCCTGCTCTCATCCTGAAGGATTGTCACTGCGGGGCATCAGTCGTGGCAGCAAAATGTACTTCCATCACCGTCTTAGACCGAAAAACTAAAACTTTGGAAGAGCATAAAACATAACAGAATGCTGTAGCTGAGTACACATGGAACCTAAATACCACGAGAATACAACCATAGCATGTGAAAATTCTCACAATCAGTTCTTCCAAGCTAAGAGTTGATTCATCATTCTTTCAGAAAATTGGTGTTCAGTAGGGTCTGTAGGCACGACATAGACGCAAACATGACTTAACAAAATCCACTGAATAAAATAGGCGGGCCTTCCAGCGTAAAACACACTCGAGAGAACGCTCTAAGCTGCAGCACCCTTGCCCTTCTTCCTCTGGAGCTTCTTCATGTAGAACTCAAGCTCTTTGCCCTCCAGGATGTACCTGTCATTCAAAACATTCAATGTGATTAAACAGTCCTTGTTAAGTGGGAAATTTCAAAGTTTGTTAAAAGCTTAAAACGGAAATTATCAACATGACTAGTTTAAACCCAAGAAACCAAATGTAAATAAAATTACTAACTCATCAAAGAAAGGAAAGCAGGAACCTATTGTAGTCCTTACCCATCAGCTCTGCCACATTGCCCAGGCCGGGAGGAGATGCAGGCCAAGAGCCTTCCGCTGCCAAATTGCTCTTCAATGTGCGCGTCCAGAGTGCGAGTTTGCTGACGCTTTTCAAGCTTCCTCACAACATGGTTGCTCTTTTTTGCTTCCTCCGTGGCAGCCTCACCCTCTTGTCCCTATATACACAAAGCATGGACATTTTGTTTCAAACAAGGGAGCCATTACAACTACAATTTTACATAGGAATGGACAAAAGGCAGCATGAGAATAAAAACACATAATTTTACATATGAATGAAATAAAGCAAGCATAAAAACATAAAACTGCACTATATAGCTATCAATGAAATGATCAGACGATACTTTCAAATCTGAGTGTGCAACTTGCATCAAGAAATAATAGCCCAATGTTTAATATTGCATACATATCAACAAAATAATAAGGTACCAGGTTAAATGATTCAACAAATCATTACCCAAAAAAAGTAGCCAACAAAAAGAAAATGGGACAACAGACAAAGGAAAATTTTACACTAATTTGAACATAGATAAAATAATACAGCAGAACCGCATAGAGCATCTCAAACAAAACAACAAAATGACGGTTTTGATGCTTATGTAAAACAACCAAGACAAACAGATAATCATAAGTGTGTAGTGAAGGGTACAGAACATTTGGCCACAATAAATAATACCTCAGCAACATCCTTCTTGGCAGCAGGAGCTTTCTTCTTCCTACCGATATCGACACCATAGTGAGTGAGATACCACTGCTTGAATGGGGCAGCATCAACTTGCACAATGGCACTCTTCACAAGGGTCTGGGTCCTCACAAGCTCATTGTTTGACGCATTGTAGACCACATCAAGGATACGGGTCTTGCGAGTGACAGCCTCACTTCCCCAAGAATAGTTACCAGTATCCAGGCGAAGAGCCCTCCACTTCAGATTTCCTCCACGAACACGGACCCTCCTCACTGTCTTGTTGCTCGACAACTTGGTGTTTGCCGGCTGGCGACCAAGCTCATACCTTAACAACAAACCAGAAAGACAATATTACACTCTGGAACAAGAAGCACAAGCAACCAAGTCATCACAATTATCACAGCTACAGCCTACATTTAGCATTTAACACTGTCATGCCTCAATCAAATTCTTCCTAGTGGTGGCACATTGTTTTCGACAGAAACAACAAAGTCATCAGAATGGAAGCTTGTGCATACAACAATCACAAAGCAATCTTAGAATCGCACACAGCTGCAACACATATTTAACCATATAATTGTATTGGGTAAATGAGGTGAGGACAATCATCAACGCTATGTGACTTCTGCATTCTAAACAGTGACCGGCTCATTCATCAATAATTCAATAATCACATCTTCAGTGGGGAGTAATTTCTTTCAAGTTCATAATTTAACTATCTACAACAAATTTGTGGGGAAACAGGGACAAGCATGTCAAGTTATAGGAATTTCAGTCACATCCACTTGCAAGAACATCGTTCTCACATATAACTAGAACCAACTAAAATTGTGGAAAAATGACAAATACTAGCATCATCTTTCCCAACCATTTATCGAGAGAACACAATTGTCTTTCTAATCTAAGTTTCACTGCGCCATGTAAGAGATCTAGGTATATACCAACATAAATGCAAAACATACCAAACCATTCAAAGAAACCATCTAATCGTGCACTCATCCAACACACCTAATCCCGAAAACAACAACGCCCGTTCGAATCGAATGGAAACGCACGCAAGAAAATAAAAAAAAGAGTGGGAGATCGGCATTACTTTCGCTTCTTCCTCCACGCTTTCTGCTTCCCACCGGTGGCCCGGCGCTTGTGCATGGAGTCACGCGAGATACCTGCACAGCCATCATCGCACCCCCATCAATCCATCAGCGCACACACGCAAAAAACCCAAACAACGAACTCCACAACCCCCCACGCGGATGGGGGTAAGCGGAGGAGGAAGGTTGAGCACCCGGGTTGCGGGCGAGCCTTACCCATGGTGGCGGCGGCGGCGGAGGTGGCTCCGGCTGCTCCGCCTCCTCTTCCTGTGCTCGCGCCGCCGCAGCTGCTGGTTGGGAACTAGCGGGGGGGAGGAGAGGCGGGCGAAACCCTAGTGGGTGGGCTTATATAGGGAGGCGGCCGTGGCTTAGGGTTTACTTCGCAGGCGGTGATCGGGTCGATCCGACGGCTGGGAATGAGCCTGCCATCTGATCCACCCCATTCTTCAGGCGAGGGGGGTGGTGGGCAGTCCGTTGGGCCTAGATTGCAACGTACGAAGGAAATGATGCATTGGGCCCGGCCCACACCAACGTTGGCCTTCTTGATTCCATCAGAATTTTTTTTGTTTTGGCTGTGTTCTTCCTCAAGGTTTCAACCACATATTTCTTGTTTTCCACATGCACGTATCCCAAACGAGTTTGGTTAAACGGTACACATTTTTTTAAAAAAATTACACAAAAGTTACTGTAAAAATCAAATTAATTCATTTTTCAAACTTTTTAAGCTAATACTTAATTAATCGTGCATTAATTCGTCACTTCGTTTGCGTGCGAGAGGTATATGCTCCAATCCCTTCAAAAGAACACTGCCATCGGAATTACTGTCAAGCCACCTGTTTTACTCATAAAAAATAAACTTCTAGCTTATTATCTAGGTTTGTAAGCTACAAGTTGGTTTTTTTTATATGGGATAGGGGTCTTAGGTTTTTTTTTCCAACTGCCTTTGCGCGAAAAAAAAAACTTTACCTTAACACATTGTTGAACTCATTATATATTGGCAGTTTTGTATTAAAGTTGGGGACATCACGCTCGCAATGCAAATCCATCCTATAGATTTGTAATTCTGCGTAGTGGTGTAAAGTGGCTACGAGAGCAGGGCGAATCTGGTTGGTAATCTTGTAAATGGGTGGTAGAAAAATGGCAGCCTACAACCTAATAATAAGAAGGTGGATGGATCATGTCTAGGGATGCAAGCGGGTTTCTTTAGCCCGCTAATCTCACTTCTACTTCATTTTTTCTTCTAAATTTTGTACTACCATGTAAGAAATGAACTAGCAAGCGGGTTTTTTTCGAGTAGAGGAACTATCCACTTGCATCCCTAATCATGTCCACTCTAATGGTCCAACATACTCTTCTTGGCACCTAACATAATGGAATAACGTGAAGAGACCGGTAATGACAAAAATAACATCAAACATAAGGATCTATATAATTTTGAGATTGAAAGGAGCAAAACGGATTGAGCAAGCTAGTAAACTAGGGAATGCCTCCATGCAGGGAAACAAGGTGGGTGTTAGATATAATGCCTCCATGCCTCCAATGCAGCGCGTGTTACATATACTCTCTTGCTTAAAAGTAGGATTAGATTAGATTGAGTTGCAGGTGTCGGCTCTATATATAGGGTATTCAGCTAGTCTTTGGAATTTAGCAATAAATAATCACAATTAGTCCCCTTCAAGTTCTCTTCCCAGCCTATATTCTCCCCTTAGTATAAGCCGATGTCGCCTGACTGTCTTTCTACAATGTTTACCCAATAAAACCACGCACATAACATAGTAAAAAACATGTCTCACTCTCAGGATGAATGGAAGGAGCATATCGATGCCAGAGGAAATATTGAGTGTATGTAGAAGAAAACAGTCAAATGCTAATTGATGATTCTTAAAAAAAATGGAATAAGAAAATGTTATGCCTGCATAAAAGTGATCAACAAGAATTAAAGAACATGTAAAATTGTAGTAGTAATGATGAAGATTGTATAGTTACATCTGCATTATAAGGTTACTGCAAGCATAAATTAAGATGAATACCTGATTTGCATTCTTGTTACCTTATGTCGTAGTCAAAGTAGTCTGGAAGGATAATTACGTCATATTTTAGTTTTTTTACTGCACATAATATAAATATAGGAACCAAAACAAAACCAAAAGAAAAAAAAAGAATCACACAGAATATCAATTGGCACATTAGTCTATATTCTAGTATTAAGCAGTTAGATTGTTTCGTACAACAACAAAAAAGCAATAGCACCAAAGGTGCTCCTAATGGTCTACTACTTAATTGGTGCACAACAATACTACAAATCTACTAGAACAAATCTATTGGAACAAAAATTCCAAGCAAGATTAGTATTTAGAGTATTATGTTGTTGATTGAAGAGATCATGCCATTACCGAAAACATTTCTCACTGGGGAGATGGTAACCATCACTTTTAACTAATAAAGAAACTATACAAAACTTTATATTATCGATAAGTCATCGCATCATCTCATCGCATATATCAAACAGATAAACATGATATCATCCTCATTTCACAACATATCACGACAAATAAAAATATCACATAAGAATATACATCACAATCCAATCACATAAGTATTTACATCACCATACTTAACAGTTCATGTTTCCTCGTCCTCCTCAAACTAAAAGCATTGGAGTATATCCCAATGAAGAAATTATCTTACTTGTTGCATCAGTTGTTTGTTTGTCCTCATCACTTTGAATAAGAACAAAGAAGCATCAATCCATTTTTTAGAAATACATCAATATATAACAAAACTACCCAATATTTTGATTTCAAAGCCAATCAAGGTAGAATTAAACATTATACAACCATGTAAAACAGAGCAAACAAGGCTTTGCTGAAATCAAGCTTCATTTTTTTATGCTTCGTTGTTTATTCATTTGTTTTTGAATTTTGTATCTTCCTAATGAAATCAAGATACTTTTTCAAAAATAGTTTTATTTGTTGTAGAACAAGGCATCTCCTAATTACGTTAATATTTATAGAACTTCCTAGAACATATAACAATAGCATGTGATGTGATTTCCACCAGTATTGTCTCAACAAACCATCTGTCTTCCACTATATAGTTCTCATAGATTTATTGTCTCACTAACTACTCTTATATTTTCCATTATTCGTACTCAACTATGTGTCTTTTCATAGCACAAAGACAAAACAAAGAAAACAATTGTAAAAAAAATGTAGCAACTCATTCTTCCTTCAAATCAAGGAAACTCATATCCCAACCAAGTAATTTAATTGGATACAAATTATCAAAAGGAATAATTCCTTATCAATGTCTATCATCTCAATATGGATGATATAATGTAGACAAAATCCATACAACTGACATAAAGCACCAGATGCTCACTTTAAGATATTACCCATCATGATCTTTTTAGTAAAGGTTGGAGGCCAAGCCATCATGAAGGGGTGTACACGGAAGACCTTGCCATTGTCAAACACCTTCTCCACCATTCTCTTTTTTATATGCACCAAGTAGACATCATCATCCACATGCAAGTATATAAAATCACCACTATTCCCACCTCTAGCAATTTTAATATCAACCTCTGAATCCCAACTAGGGTTTGCAATATGACCAAACACTTCCAGCAAACTAATGGTATCAATCAATACCCAATTGCTAGTGTTGCCAGTGTTGTTAATGTCATGAAACCAAATATGAAGTTGCAAACCATTCAAATGGATTATATACAACTTGGAATCTTCCTCTCGAGAAAGCTGGAGCATCTCTGGATTACTGTGTTCCAATCCATTTGGGAGGTCAATGATGAACAAGCTCATAGACACTAGGTCCAATCCAAGAATGTATTTACTTGGACCTAACATATAGAACTTAGTGTCAATAAGCAAGCCAGAATTTTTGCGTTGCAACCACCGTGATGGTAGATCTATCATGGTTGAGATGTGATTGTAACTCCAAGCTCCATCTTTAAAACCAAATATCATTGCACATATGGATTTTCGTGTAGGGTACATCCCAATCTCACCCTATAGATGGACATCTGACCATCATTACCTTTCTCATAAAAGAAATCATATATGTCCATCTTGATATAGCCTTGGGGGACATCTAGTTGGCGATGTGGGATAAAGGTGAAATCTTTGGTTGGATTTAAAGGGGTGCATATGGCAAGCCTCTGTTGGAAGTCCGTGATTGAGTTCTCAACACTAATGAGCACTTGACCATTACACCAATCCAAAACATCAAAGTCATCACCACACCAATTTTTCTCCAAATCAGAGAAGTAGTCTTTTGCACGAGATAAGATGGAGACAAACTCAGTGGGCAGCCCTTGGGATGGCACAAGCATATGGCATCCTGACATAGTGGAAACATAGGAGGCAAGCAGGTGAGGCGGATGGAGCTTACCAAATCGACCAAGGAATTCAGGATTGGCGATGATGTGAAGCCAGCGTTTGCAAACGAGAGTAGCATGAACAAGCGGGATATGAAGGCCAAGAGAAAGCAAGATCTCCTTTAGTAGATCATTGTTACCAAGAATTCTTGACGCCTCATCCATAACTCCCGGTGATAGGGGCAAATCCCCTTTATCTTGGGAAGCTCCTTCGGCTTCTACCACGGCGACCATGGCCGCACCCTTTCTTGGTTTCTTCTGGTTTCTTTGGATCTCCATTTTCGCTCCCGATTGGATCTGGTGGAATTTGGGGGAAGGACAAAGGGATTTATCGGGACTTATATATAGATACAAGAGTGAAAATTTGGAATAAAATGGAAAGCTTTGGCCAAACGGTGTGAACTTGTACGATGAGTCGAACCATGGCCCACTTTGATGCTTCTATATATGAAAATATTCTTCTCAAGTAAACAAGGAAAGAAGGTTATGGCAAATTAGTTATTTTCCATTATTTCCACGTCATTATTGTCTTCCATGTTTCGTCTACTAGAGGTTTAGTGTTATTCAATTACATAGTAGAAATTATCCCCAATACCTGGTTTAGGTGCGATCAAGAAAATTTACTAGGTTTTGTTCCGCCTTTGTACTCTTTGATTTTGGTGAATAACATTTCATTGTTACAAAGGATAGCATTACTCTCTCTAGTAAAAAGAAGGTACTTCATCTGTTTCATATTATAAGATATTTTAACTTTTTTTTAAGTTGAACTTCTTTAACTTTGATGAAGTTTGTAGAAAACTGTAGCAACATTTTCAGCACAAAACAAATATAGTATCAAATTATATTCAATGTTAAATTCAATAAAACAAATTTGGAGTTGTAGATGTTGCTACATTTTTCAATAAACATGGTCAAACTCATGAAAGTTCGACTTAAACAATTCAAAGTTTTTTATAATATGAAACCGAGTGAGTATTTGACATCTCCCCAACATCAAATAAATTTGACTGGAGGGAGTATTATGCTGCGAAATGATGCATCAATTTTGTAAGACCTTGGCAGTTGCATAGTTTATTTCAGATTACATCATTTGATTTCATAATCAAACTACTAATGATTATAGATTTACAGGTTCACAGCTTAAAAAATATGGATAAGTCCATATTGCACCCCTCAGCTATCAGGTTTATATATAAAAACACCCCACAATTATGAAACCAAGCAAAATACCCTCATTAGGGCAAATACAACCTGGTTTTGATGGTGGTTTTCATGATTTTGGTATCTAAATACTATATTTTTAACTTACATTTAACTATTTTATATCTTTCGCTAACTAGGTGTCATCCAAGTAAAAAAATCAATATCCTACTAGTTTGGAGGGTGAGAGAGGAGTTGACGAAGAAGGAGATAGCATCACTGGCATGTGGGGTTTATAATTTTTTATTTTGCTGGCTAAATAAAAAAATTATCACAACTCTAAAGGAGGGTAAATAGGAGTTTCTAAAAATTATCACAACTTTGAAGCGGATTAATAAGCAATCTAAACTTCAGGTTTGAATAAAAGTTTCTGATATTAAATTGGAGTTTTTATATGAACCCGAATTTTCAATAGCTAAGAGAAGAAAACACCAATTATGAACTTTTAGCTCAAAGAAACAATATGTCTATGAATCAAAAGGTGACAGACAAGACATCTAAGATATATGGTCACCAAATAGATCAACTAAGCATGCAAACATATGGGGCAAGAATAGACTCAAGCACAATATGAATAAGGCAAGAACCGACAAACCAAGAGAGGAAACATGCTATTTCTTTATGGAAGAGAGGAAACATGCTATTTCTTTATGGAAGTTCGGATCACCGATACTCCGTTGAGGGGCCACAAAGACCAGGTATCTTTCAACCCTTTTTCTCACGAGGTTACATAAATACACTCCTCGATTTCACTCTTGATTTCTTCCCTTGCAGAGGCGAATCGAAACCTTCACAAACTTCCAGTGGCACACCACGGGTGCTCACCGACGATGCCTAGCCATCTAGGAGACCTTGATCTACAAGAGTAACAAATGCAAACAAAGCTTGTTCAGGCCATAAGGGTCAAACGACCATGTAAGATTGGTCATGTTAGAGTACCCGCTAGAATGTATTAACTAAGCTATGTAATCGGAAATTGGTTTTCCCAACTTCATGGCTGGGGGCTAAGAACAGACTGCTTCAGCATAGTTTGTTATAAGATTTAAGCTGCCTTTGTAAAAATACAATTTTCCATAAAGACAGCTAGGGGCTAGGAAGAGTACAACAAACTCCGTTTAGCTAAGGGCAGCTTTGGCGAGAGTACTATTTTTATTGTCACACACAGATTTAATTTATTTTCAATATGTTTGATTCATATTTTCAATTCAGATTATTTAACTCCCAAGCGTTCGCTCAGGGTCTTTTCTATCTGGTGGTTTGTTCTAACTAATTGATTTCAAGAAAGTCAAATATCGGAGATTTGTCGCGTACTCTTTACCTGCTCGGCTATCCGATAATGGTTGGATGAGTTTGACAAGGGTTACTGGGTAAAGCGTTGATGTGCCTGCCGAGTTGGTATCTTTTTTACTTCAATCTAAATTTGAATTGGTATCGTTCTTAGGCAAGATCGAATAGGTAACTTGGTCTCATACTCTATATCGTCTCGACAGATAGAGAACGATTAGATGAGTATGACACCAGTTTTTCAAAGGGTCTTTGGTCGAGGATGTAGTGGGCTCATTTGCATTGAAGTCGGGGCTACTGTAAGTGTCATAGATAAGGCATACCCAATAATATTGGGCTGGCTCGGCGTGGCCCACCATACATCATGTCTTATACGGAATCATGCCTCATATACGGAAGGTATTCTGGGTAAGGAAGGAAAAAACAGAGTTCTATTCAGACACTACAAGGACTACTCGGATCATATTCATATTTGTCTTCCTAGTTCTACTTGGACACGGAGACATCCGAGGGTATAAAAACAAAACCCCCTAAGAGGAGGAGGACATGCCAAGAGAAGCCAACAGACAACAACATAAGTCTAGACATACCCAATCTGGCACCATAAGGGCCGATATGAGGGATGAAGACTATACTAGCCGTTGACTATGTGTTGGAGATCCATGCCGGCAAGTCGACGCCGACTAGATTAGGTCATCGCAGCTATTGTGCTCGTGTGATACTGATATATAAAGGCAACACCGACTGTGGAGATTATGGGTACCACATACCCACATGGCATGGATATCTGACTGGTTATAGGGATACCTTATGCAGATAGAATATGTTTAGTAAAGGACTCGGTTGTTATGTTAACTTGTGTATCAAGGAAACATCCGATAGTCCTAGTCGGTTATGATTGTAATTTTTCTTCAGATGCCTAGTCCGTAAGGAACATGGGTTGTATGTTGTAATCTCGGCTCCTCCCCCAATATATGGAGGGGTCTAGGAGCTCTTAGGGGCATAACTTTTCTCCCAGATCATACGATCAATAATACACTCGACGGATCAATCCCCGGACAGGAGTAGGGTATTACTTCTCATCGAGAAGGCCTGAACCTGTATAAACTTTGTGTCTCCTAACCCATCCACTTTTTCAGCTTGATTGCCACCCCCTTTTAGTATTGCCAAAATCTTGTTTCGACACCGACTTCGGCCAACAGGAGTAGGGCTATTACCTGCTAGTTAAGGGGCCTGAACCTGTATAAAAATCCTTGTCTCTTGTCTCTTTTACCACAATCTCGCGTATGCCCTAAGCACCAACGATCCCCGATAATTCCAAATATCATAGTCGCGATATAACCCATGGACAATAGCATACTAATCAGAATTTAAATTAGCAAAATTAACCGTGTAGTGTCTTCTTGAGAGTTTTACAAGTTCATGTATCAAAGTTGGCGTTTTACAAGTTCATGTACTAAATTGCACTCATCTAATAAGTCAGTGTACTGTCAATGCAATTTACTTTTTCAATTATGAGAAAAGGATGGGACTAAGAATTTAAGAACTTGAATGAGGGCCAAAAGCTAGAAAATGACTCTACCCAAGACAAAGAAAAATATCTTAGACTCTCCATCCTTTACATGGTATGTCTTCTTCTTTCAACAGCCATCATCAATTATTCCGGGCACGAACTACATTTGACCATTTGAATATATGCAATGCAAGATCCAAAAGTCTCTATTAAGTAAACTCCATGGAAATGAACTTTCATCTGAGAAACCATTTGGCACATCCTAATCTGAAATCAAATGTTGCAACTACTCTGAGGCAAGTAAAATCATTAGGCTTCTCTGATGAAGGATGATGATATAAAGCCTCCAGTGTGTTTCTAGTCATACATGTGTTAGGGTTATGGATACCACATACCCAATAGTAATCGACTAAGCTCCGCAGGGCCCACCACATACCATGTCTTATACGAAAACAAACCTCATATATAGAATGAGTTCCGAATAAGGAAGGACGAGTAGAGTTCTATATGGAAACGACAAGGCCTACTCGGATTGTATCCATATTTATCTTCCTAGTTTTACTTGGACAAGGGGGCATCTATGGGTATAAATACAAGCCCCCCTAGGAGGAGAGGGGACACGCCACAAAGCCACAAGCCAACACATGCCGCCATATATCAACACCAGATATTAGCCTAGTCATACCCCATCCGGTGCTTACGGAAGCCGGCAAGAGGGATCTAGCGCTATCTCTGATCTCGACGAGTTCATACTCAAGGAGGAAGACTACCCTGTTATCGATTACGAGTTGGTGTTCATGCCGCCAAATCGACGACGGCTAGATAGGTTATCCCAATTATTGTACTATGTGGTTTCCTATATCAATCCTATATAAACAGGATGTAGGGTTATTACATGTCAGATAAGGGGTCCGAACCTGTATAAAATCCCTGTCTCTATCTCTTTTACCTCAATCTCGCATATACGTTGATACCAACGATCCCCATACCATCCAAATACCGTAGTCGCGATCTCAAACGTTGACAACATGCAAGTAAAAGGTTTAGCACATTTGCTGTGTTTGCATAATCTTTTGTTATATACTCCATCCATCCCATATTCCCATATAGGGGTGGGCGTTCGGTTTCTTCGGTCTAACAAAAGTTCGGTTTTTTAGTTGTGCCTACCAAAACATATGTAATTAAAAAAAAAAGCAAAGCGGAAACCGAGTTTCCTTGGTTTGGTTTGTATCAACGACATAACAAGAGAGATGAAATTAATCTTGGGAACTTGGAGAACTAAGGGCAACCTCAATGTTTAACATCAAATGAGTCATAAGATGAGACCCACATTCTTATGTTGTTTTATCTATAGTACATGCTATAATGTAAATATGATAGCTTCTTGACTTTAAGGTGGAAGCATGTTACAATGCCATGATATATATATTTTTTAATTCTTATGGCCTAGCCTTAAGCTTAACACAACTCTATATCTAAAATTTTTCAAAACTGGCTCTATAAATCTATAGATATGGATATGTGAATGGTTTTGTTAATAATATTTAAATGAATCATTTTGTTCCTATTTCTAAAATAAACTATGAAAATTTAAGCATTGCAATTTAACTTACAAACTTTGAATCCAAGGTGAATCGAACTTGTGCAAATATAGCAAAAATAAGAGTTTACATTTGGCACAAAATATTTTACTATAAGAGATATAGTGTGTGTTTGGATAATGGGAAATGAGAAGTGGGATTAGAATTGAAAAATGAATGAATGGTTAGGATTAAATGGATGAGGGAGAATGAATGGTTGAGATTTAAAGAGGGGTGGGAAATCATTTCCCTTAGATATTTGCTTGCCAAACACTGCCATAGGTAATGATACATTTTTTAATAGCGCAGAATTTAAATTTCTAATTTTTTTTATAAATAAATGTGACTGGCACAAAGTCCCCAACCCGAACGGCGCGCGCTCCCGTGCCACACGCCCACAACGCACGCCCTCCTCGAGACCTCGTCGGCGGTCGGCCTCCGGCGACAGGAGTGGGAGCCGAGCGGCAGCCGCGCCACCCGCCGCCGCCGGCTGAGCAGCAGCCTCGCGGTGGTGGAGAAGGGAGGGAGACTGGCGAAGGAGGAACCGTCAAGGCGGTCGACGGCGGCGCCGGCGCAGAACCACGTCGGCGAGGTCGCCCTCCTCTCGGCTTCGAGAAACCGAGCGCCGATGTGCTCGGCCTCGCGGTCGCACCATTCCCCTCGCCGTCGGCCCACACCAGTGTCGTCATCATCGCCTTCTTCCGGACGAGACCACCGCAGCCATGTCCTCCCGCCCCCGCCTCTCCTCCATCTTCGCCTCCTCCACCACGGCGTCGACCACCACCACCACCGTCGCGGCATCGCCAGCGCGCCCGCTCCCTCCTGCGTACGCCGCGTTCCAGGAGCGCCTGAGGTCGGGGACGCTCGGGCCCGACGACGCGCGCCAACTGTTCGACGAATTGCTACTGCGCCGCGACGACCCCGCCCCAGCTCCCTCGCGCGCCATCAGCGACATCCTCGCCTCGCTCGCCCGCGCGCCGCCTTCCGCCGCCTGCAGTGATGGCCCCGCCCTGGCCGTCGAGCTGTTCAAACGGATGGACCGATGGGCATGCCCCCATGCGGCTGCTGATGCTCCCACCATCTACACCTACAACATCCTCATCGACTGCTACCGCCGAATGCACCGTCCAGAGCTAGCGCTTGCTGTCTTCGGCCGCTTGCTCAGGACGGGCCTGGGTCCGGATGTGTGTTCGTACAACACGCTCATCGACGGTTTCTCTAAGGAGGGCGAGGTGGACAAAGCTTACGAGTTGTTCTATAAGATGATAGAACAGTCCGTTTCGCCTGATGTGGTCACTTATAACTCGCTGATCGATGGGCTCTGCAAGACAAAGGAAATGGTGAAGTCTGAGCGTGTTCTGGAGCAGATGGTTGATGCCGGTATTCGACCTAATAACAAGACATACAATAGCCTGATATATGGATATTCCACTGCGGGAATGTGGAAGGAGTCGGTTAGAGTGTTCAAAGAAATGTCAAGCTCCGGTCTCATACCATGTGTTGTTAATTGCAACTCCTTCATTCATGCTCTCTGCAGGCACAATAGAATCAAAGAAGCAAAAGATATTTTTGATTCAATGGTTCTGAAGGGCCCCAAACCTAACATTATCTCCTACTCTACCCTGCTTCATGGGTATGCTGCTGAAGGTTGCTTTGCCAACATGAATAGCCTCGTTAATTTGATGGTATCTAAAGGTATTGTACCTAACCACCGTTTTTTCAACATACTGATTAATGCATATGCTCGTTGTGGGATGATGGATAAGGCTATGCTTATATTTGAAGACATGCAGAACAAAGGAATGATCCCTGACACTGTCACATTTGCAACCGTGATATCTTCTCTTTGCAGAATTGGCAGGTTGGATGATGCTCTGCACAAATTCAACCACATGGTTGATATTGGTGTACCACCGAGTGAGGCTGTTTACCGCTGTCTGATCCAGGGTTGTTGTAATCATGGTGAGTTGGTAAAAGCCAAGGAATTGATTTCTGAAATGATGAACAAGGATATTCCTCCTCCTGGTGTCAAGTATTTCAGTTCAATAATAAACAACCTGTGCAAAGAGGGAAGGGTAGCAGAAGGGAAAGATATCATGGACTTGATGGTACAAACGGGGCAAAGGCCTAATGTTGTTACTTTTAATTCATTGATGGAGGGATATTGCTTAGTTGGTAATATGGAGGAGGCATTTGCATTACTTGATGCTATGGCATCAATTGGCATTGAACCGAATTGTTACATATATGGTACGCTTGTTGATGGCTATTGTAAAAATGGAAGGATTGATGATGCATTGACTGTATTCAGAGACATGTTGCACAAGGGAGTCAAGCCTACAAGTGTTTTATATAACATCATTCTCCATGGGTTATTTCAGGCCAGGAGGACAACTGCTGCAAAGAAAATGTTCCATGAGATGATTGAAAGTGGAACGACCGTGAGCATTCAGACATACGGTGTTGTGCTTGGTGGACTTTGTAGAAACAATTGCACCGATGAAGCAAATATGCTGTTGGAGAAATTATTTGCTATGAATGTAAAATTTGATATCATTACTTTCAATATTGTGATTAGTGCAATGCTCAAAGTTGGCAGAAGGCAAGAGGCTAAGGAATTGTTTGCTGCTATCTCAACTTATGGGTTGGTGCCTACTGTACATACCTACAACTTGATGATATCAAATCTTATAAAAGAAGAGTCATACGAAGAGGCTGACAATCTCTTTATATCAGTGGAGAAGAGTGGCCGTGCTCCTGACTCTCGTCTTCTTAATCATATCGTCAGGATGTTACTCAAGAAAGCTGAGGTTGCCAAAGCTAGTAATTATCTGTCTATAATTGACGAGAATAACCTCACTCTTGAAGCTTCAACTATTTCTTTACTGGCTTCTCTCTTCTCAAGGGAAGGTAAATGTCGGGAGCATATAAAATTGCTCCCTGCAAAGTATCAGTTTCTTTAGTTAGCTTGGCACTGCTAATACATTGTTGTATCTGAAATTACATTAAACATATGGCACTCTTGAGTTTATTGTGCTCCTACAGAAAGAACAAAACATGCCTCAGAAAAGTCAGGTATTGATTCTTTTGTTATTATTGTTTTTCTAAGAGACGTTGTTGTCTATGATGCTATATTTGTGTTTTGAAATTGTGACCATGTGTATTCTATGTTTTTTTTTTTAAGAAATAAGAAAGCTAGACAATGGAGTGCAAAACAAATGGTTGTATTTCTAAACATGATAACGTGTAATGGACAAGGTAATCAGGTATGTATAGTAGAACCTATCTGTAGATAATAATTTTGAGTTCCTTTTGGTAAAAATCTTGACCCCGGTAATTTTGCATACTCTTTAACAGCAGTATTTTGACCAACTATGGTATTTAGCATATATTCTTCCTGCTGCAAGGGAAGAAATGGTCGATCCCTTGTAGGAGTTCAGAGTTGAACCGTGTATTACAGTTCTCTTTCAAAGCCCACAGGATGAAAATACACTTAGCAGCTCACGTTATTCATTCTTTAACAATAATGCAATTGGCCCCACATAAAGTTCTGTGCATTCTTAATGAGCCTGATGAACTGCTGAGAGAGCCATGTTGCTGAAATGGCACGATTTGATTCTTATGACATCTGTGATATATGCTTGGAACTCCATACCAGTTTTTGAGATCTGTAATTTTTTTAGCAGGCCACAAAGCATCATACTGGAGCTTTGCTCACTTCTGCTATCCTCATACTGGAGCTTTTTTAGAATGTGTTGTTTGTTGACATGACATGCCTTTTGTTTCTATCGGAATGACAGTAATGATGGCGTAGGATTAAATAGGTCAATTGTTTAACTTGCATGCACCACAGATGCTCCAGCTTGTGCGTTTCATTACTGAACTGGAAAATGCTCCTGGTGGGGTCCAGCAATTGTAGAAGCACCAAAACAATGCAGAAAATAGTAAAACCATATAATCATTTATGCCTTTTAGATACTCAGGGGGAACCTTCTGAAACATGCCTCTCCAGTCCTAAGGAGTTGTCAGGCTCATCCAATAAGAATTTGCAACAGGTCAGATTTTCTCTAGGATTACTAATCCAATTCATGTCCCCATTGGTGGTTACTCTGTTCTTCTGGAACTACTACATGTTGTAATCTAGCGATGGCCGTTTCGGTGCTTGGCTTCCCTCTCTGTAGCGTGTGTTTGGGCGGATGGCACATGGTTCGGGGCGTGTGCTCTAGTGCACATCCTTCCTCGACAGCTAGCTATCGATGTAAAACTTTTCTTGTAACTTTTTCTTCCTATCTTAATTACATTGAATGACCTTCTTCGGTCATTCCGGCAAAATACATGTTGTAATCTCACCAGTTGTTTCTAGATACTGGACTAATCTTTTCCTTTGTAAAATTTTGTTTCCATTTCACTCTTCGATATGAATTCCAGCACATACAGTACCCGTAACTATTGATGTTGTTTTAATTGATTCATACACCATATCTGTATTCCTTTTTGTTCTTCAGATTTATGAGAGTTCATGCCAAACTTTGCTTTATTCTTTCTTTCTAATAGGACAGATGATGTTATGGACTGATTTGGAGAAATAGCAATATATTTGTTTGGGCGGCAGGTAGAGAGAAAAAGATAGAAGAAGGAAGAACCCTGCAGAAGGGAGAAGATACTCGGTAAAGCTTATCTCTTGATTTCCTAGTATGCCATTTGCAATTTGTCTGTTGCTTCTCATGCACCTGATTTTCTGCCCTTCCAATGATAGGTGATGCATGGTTCATAGAGGTGAGATGAGCACCCAACTAGGCAACTATTGCAGTATGATTTCCTCTGCACCTTTATTGACGATAGCATACACTGAAGCTTCAACTACTTTCTTTCTTCTGGACTCGATTTTGTCAGTATGAGCAGTAGAACTTGGTGCATACAGATCAGATGGCTATTCTTCTGTTGACGAGAACTCACTGCACTGAAGCTTCAACTACACTTTTGACAGTGTGCAGAAAATACGAGCAACAGAGTGAGCTTTCAAGCTCAGACAAAGTGGACGAAGGGATCAAACTAGTCACATGATGAGAAGAATACTTTGCATTTTTCCTTTCAAATTATATAAAGGTTTGCAGCGAGCTAGTCACAATTATTGTTTCTTCTGCTCCTACAGAAAGAAAATTAACTTGCCTATAAAAAGTCAGGTATCGATTCTTTCGTTGTTATTGCTTTTATAAGAAACATGCTGTTGTTGTTGGTGATGTTATGCTTTGTGTTTTGAAATTGCGAGCATGTGAATTATTCAGTGAACTTGTTTTTTAGAATTAAGAAAGCTAGACAACGAAGTGCAAAACAAATGGTTGTATTTCTGCAAATGATAGCTTGTGATGTTAGAGGTAGTCACAAAGGGAGAAACTGTCCAAATTATCTCAGGCCCTTAAAGCTGAACAAATTTATCAAACATGTTCGACAAAAGAGAGAGACCCTGAGATATATTTACAATTCTTTTACTATGAATGGACATAAACTTTGTCATCTTTGACAAGCTGTTCTTCAACCTGTCACAGATGATCATCTGTGATAGGTTTTGATCACAGATGTGAGTCATCTGTGATGGGTTGAACTTACAACCCGGCAGTGATGTGGTTTTACTCAAAAAAAATTAATTTGTTTTATTGGCTAGCCTCAAGTAATTGCTAGCCATGCCCACTGCAAAAACAAATAGAATGGATATATCCCTAGAAAATAAGAATGGATACATCCCACACATCCACATATATAGCTTCTCATACATTCCAAATTCACATGCTTAATCGACTTTGTCTAGAAAACCATTGGATGGTAAGGTTCTCAAGCTGTTGTTCCCCATTCTGGCAAATCACAATTCAGAGACAACATAAGGTGCTCTAGTTCAGGTAGAGAGATACAAAGTCGAGCATATATAGCCCCTATTTGAAATGAATGCACACCCCTAGATAAAGAAAAGCTGTAATGTAGAGTGAACTCTGAGATAACAATGTGGACAAACCTTAGATCCTTGAGTGATGGGAAGGTGAGCCTAGCTCCTCTTGAAAAAGAAGAGATTCAACCTAGCAGAAGCTCGGTGTTTCTTTATTAAGAAGAAGAAATAGGCACACAAATTTGAGTTGAAGAGGACTCAAAATTAAGTTGTTTGGATGCACGAGGACACCTATCTGAGCTAGCTAGGCTAGGGACACTTCCTGCGTGTCCCCTCTTAAGATACTGTAATTGGTTAGGTGAAGTAGCTGGACGAGTAGAAGACAGAGCATTGCCCTGGTAGCTCATTGCGACAGTCTGTAAAGCTAAGGACAAGCTCCTTGAGGTTCCCCATGTTAAGAGAATTGCAATTGCGAATCCAACACCAAATCCGAGTCCGGCAAAAAGGAACAACACAATGTCTATTGACACCTTCTCTGATTGATGTAGAACCGTATCTGATGATATGTTGTTGCATGCTTTGGACAGCTGAAGTCCACAGAGACCCATGTTTCCTAGAAATGAGAGATTAGAGAATGTCAAGAAGTGGGGAGACTCGGGTATTCTTCCCTCCAACTTATTGTAGGATATATTAAATGTCGAAAGGAAGTCCAGTGATGCCAACTCTTGCGGAATCTCTCCTGAAAGATAATTTGAAGAAAGGTCGAGCGACTCAAGTTGATGTAGCATGCCAAGCTGAGATGGGATCAGTCCAGTGAGGGCATTATGTGACATGTTTACCCCACTAAGTAGAACTAGGTCCCCAATAGACTGGGGAATGGCACCATAGAACGCATTATCCGAAACATCAATGACTACAATTGTCCTCAATATCTTCGAAAAAGTAATATCAGACCCTTTGTATGTGATGGCAGTGGTAATTTGGTATGTTTGGCCAAGTAGATCATATTGATTTTCCATGACCAGCGTCTCATTGACAGTTTTAGTCATCATGGATTTCATTGTTCTAAACCATTCATTTTGTAATAGTCCAGAGAAATTGTTTGAAGCCAAGTCAAAAATTCGAAGTTTTATAAACTCACAGCTATTTTTATCTCCAGAAACAGAAGGCCCCACATTCCCAACATACTTGTTGGATTTCAGAACAAGGACTTGAAGTTTAGGAAGCATACTCATCCAACATGGAAATGTATCATCAATACGATTATTTCTGATATCAAAAGCCTCCAAGTCTTTGCAAGCAACTAGAGATCTGGGTAACTGCCCTTCAATCCGATTGTCACTAAAATCTAATGCCCCAAATGCACAATCTTGCTTTAGGCTATTTGGCAATCTTCCACCAAGTTGATTTCCTTTCAAGTTTAATACATTCAGGTGGTCACTCATATCCTCCATTAAACAAGAAGGGATGGAGCCAAGAAAATCATTATTGGAGAGATCAAGGAGCAAAAGGCTTGTTGCTTCACAAATCGATGGTGGAATTTCTCCGGACAGCTTGTTGCTGGAAGCCATGAGAAGGGAAATACTGCTTAATTGGATGGCATGGATGAAAATCGATTGTTCGAGCAATCAAACAGTTGGGTCTGTGGTCCTGGTACAGGTATGTGACCTTCAAATAGGTTATAACTGATATCAATAACAAACATACCATCTGAAATGACAGAGCCATATCCTATACTACCACTGAATTGGTTGTGTGACAAGTTCATCAGGATGAGCGAGTTGATCCAATTATCCCATGCCCACTGAGGTATAGTGTCATGGATGTGGTTGCTTGAAAGGTCAAGAACTTGAACCGATTGCATGTGCCTCAAGGTATCAGGGAGCTTGGATATATTACAAGATGCTAGACATAGAGTGTCAAAATTATTGATGGGTTCCCATGAAGAATTATGTTCCCCGACTAGCACGGAAAGTTTGTTGTTTGAAAGATTCAGTATTGACAGATTGGGCAATTTGAAGAACGAGCTGAGTTCGATTGTACCAATGAAACCATTGGAATGAAGGTTTATGACTTCCAAATTAGTTAGATTAAATAGATGTGGAGGTACCTGACCAGAAAAATTGCATGCATACAATTTTAAGGTAATTAGATTCTTGAGATTACCTATGAAGGAAGGCAGTTGACCAGACAAGCCACAGTTGGAGAATTGCAGAGTTTCCAAAGAAGTCAAATTCGCAACCCAAGAAGGCATTTCTCCTACTATGCCAGATCCAGAAAGCTGTAACGATGTTAAGGACCTGAGCTCACCAATTGAAGAGGGAAGCTCTTCTCGGTGACCGTCACCAGCTGCTGCAACACCCAAACTCTTCAAGGATTTGAGAATGCTTACAGAACTCGGGATGGGACCAGACAGGTTAGTGTTGCTACAGAGCAGCTCAGTCAGAGCACTACCCGATGAGAAATCGGGCAGCACACCGGACAGTCTGAAATTATAGCTGATATCAACGACCCTCAACTTCTTGTTTCCAAATATCCTCATCGGGAATGGCCCTTGGAGGAGATTGTAGGCGAGCCTAAGAACACCGAGGGAAGGCAGATCAGCCAAGGAATCCGGAATTCCGCCGTGCAATTTGTTGAACTCCAGGTTGATCTCGACCAAGGAGCGAATGGCGGACAGCGATCCGCAGATCGGAGCATCGAGGTGGGTGTTTCTGAGCCGGAGAACCTCGAGCCGAGGAGTGGAGTTGGCCAATCCATCGCACCATGCCGCGCCATTGCCGGACAGGTCAACATTGCCCAGATCGAGCGCTCTCAGGTTGCTGAGGTTGGCGAGCAGCGATCCGATGTCTGGCTCGACGACGGGCCACCGCCCTGCGCCGAGCGGGAGGAAGTAATCGTTGTCTGCTTCAACGAGATAGATCCAGTTTGACAGGTCGAGAGACGCCAATCTGCTGAGCCGCCGTATCCCGCGTGGTATGTTTCCTGTGAAGTCGGAGTAGGAGAGGTTGAGGTGGGTGAGCTCGGTGAGCCGCTCGAACCCAGTGGCCGGGAGCTCGGAGTCGTTAGCGTTGAGGCTGTTCTCCGAGAGGTCCAGGTACCTGAGGGGAAAAAGAATTTAAGAGTATATTTTCGTAATTTTCCCACAAACATGTATATAAATATAGCATGTGTTTGGTTGGGAGGATATCCCGGGATAGGATAGGATCATTCCATTTTTGCATCTGTTTGGTTGAGAGACTAGGAGGGATAGGATGGCTTTAAAAGAGAATATCCCTTCAATATTTGGGACAGGCTCATCCGGAAAAAAAGTGGCGGACGAAACGATCCCACCTCCGCACAAGTGACTCATGCCTCACGCGCAGTAAGACAAAAGCGCCTCACCTCTTTTTTTTCCCCTTTGTTCTTATCTCCTCTCAGTCTGTTCTAGGGTTAGCAACAGGAGACACGGGGTGGCGGCGGCGCGAGCGTGGGCGGGCGAGCTGGCGCGCGGGGATGAGGCGGCGGCGGTAGAAGGGTTGAGCCAGCACGCAAGCAGGGCACGAGCAGGGGTGATGGTGCCTCCTCTCTTGCCGGTAGCTGCTCACCCTCATCTCCTCCATTCGTAACCACCGACTGCAGATCGGGGTTCCCATTCTCCACGGTAAAAATACCCTAAACATTGCATGAGGATTTCGTTTTTAGATTTGTGCATATCTGTTTTTCTCGAGAATGTGTGAAAGCTGCCAGATGGTTTATTTGACACCTTGAAAAGCCTGCCTTCCTGGGTTTGAGGAGATCCACATATCTGTTTACTATGCTCATTTGGTTGCCAACCCTCACATTGCTAGAGCTTTTGATGGACTTCCATTTGAAAACAAGATACATTGGGTTGCTATATTCATTAATGATAAGTTTTCTGGATCAATGTAGCTTTGTTGGATGAGTTGGATAGTTCTTTTGGTATTATGTGTTGCCGGTTGGCCTATGTTAATGTAGTTCTTTTGGCATTATGTGTTGCCGGTTGGCCTATGTTAATGTATGACTTATACTGCCAATATTTTTAAGGCAGTGATCTCTCTAGTAGGTGCAAGACTTAAATTTGCTATTACGTGTAAGACCTTAATTTACTATTATGTGTATGACTTGAACTTCTTATTATGTTTGGCTTGGACACTATATGTATGGGTTGAAATTTTGACTGTGCACTAATTATGCATGATTGTAACTGCCGGTACTGTTTATCATTTGGTGGCTTGTCCAATATGTTGAAATCCCAAAGCCTCCACTGATCTTGGCTGCAGTGAACGAGTGCTCAGGCCTAGGGCTGTAGAAATGAAGCTGCTAGAGCATATTATGCGTGTGATTTGTATTTTATTTTCAAATATAGTATATGAATTGTATTTTATTTTTAAATAGTATGATTATCATGTAGAAATATCATTTTGTAGTTTGTAGACTATAAGAAGTAACCTCATCAACTAAGGTGCGAGGTGATTGTATCCAGACAACCCATCTTGATTGCTCCATCCAAATAAAATATAGGATCATTTCAACCCATTATATTCCTTAAAAAAACAGAATCATTCCATTCCAAAAAAATAAGGATGGATCCAACCCATCACATCATATCCCCAAACCAAACACATGTATATATATTTTTAATATTAATATATATATATATTCTCATATTACTTTCTTACCCGAAGGAATTAAGAATATATTTTCGTAATTTCCCCGCAAACATGTATATAAATACAAATTCTAAAAAAAATATACATATATATTGTCAAATTCTTTTCATACCTGAGGGAGGTGAGTTCGAAGAGAGCGGGGTGGAGGCCGGCGGCGCTGATCTCCAGCCAGCATCCGCCGAGGTCGAGGGTGGTGACACGGCCGCCGCCGCCGGCGGTGCCGGTGCTGCAGGCGACGCCCTCCCAGTCGCAGCAGTCGGTGCCGGGGCGCCACGACGCGAGGGTGCACGCGGAATCGTTGGTGGGGGAGAAGGAGCGCCTCCTCAGCCGGAGCAGCGCCGAGGCCTGGTCGGGCTGGCAGTACGGGACCTTCGCCGTTTGGTTGCTGCTGCTGCTGCTGTAGGTGCCGAGGGAGCAGGAGTGTTGGATTATCGCAAGCAGGAGGAGCAGGTGAACAGCGAGCGTGGACAGCAGGAGCCGGCTGCAGGTACGGGAGATCATCGTTGTTGAGACGTCAATTCTCTTGGGTCTTGGCGTTCCCCACGCAAAGGACCTCGATCGTACGTATATATTCACACGCAAAAGGCTATGTTGCTGGCTATTACTCGTTCTTTGAAAAAGAACAACGAGTAATTTTACAAACGTTTGACCGTTTGTTTTATTTGAAAAATTTTTATGATTAGTATTTTTATTGCTATTAGATGATAAAACATGAATATTACTTTACGTGTGACTAATTTTTTAAAATTTTTCATCAATTTTCTAAATAAGACGGACGGTCAAACGTTGTACACGGATACCCACAAATGCATTTATTTTTTAGACGGAGGTAATATGTGCTCTCGTCCTAAAATTTAATTACTACTTTCGTCCCAGAATATAATAATTAACTAGAAAGATATTATAATTGGTTGAAAAATAAAGGTATATTGAGATATTGAATAGTGAAGGGTTGTAATTGGTTGATAAAACAAAGTTGGTAGATGAGTTGTTATATTTTAGGATGTAGGAAATTTTTTTTAAGGTGGATATGGATATGGGAGTACCTATACATCTTTCGAAAGATTTTTATAATTATATCACACAGATTTTTAATCTTTAGATTAAAATTTAATAGACACATTAAAAGACAAAAAGTAACTAAGAAATACCATAATGGACACTACATTACCATATCTTCAAGAAAAAGACCAAATCCAATATAAATTTCAAAACTTACATGCAAAGATTTAAAAATTAGACTGTAATTTACAAAAGTTACATGGTATGTTTCATAAATTATACTGTAACTTATAAGAAAATATACTGTAAATTTGAGTGAGAAAATCGAGTGAGAAATAAGAAAAAATATTTCAAGTGAGATATAGCAAAATCGTATGGATATTATGGAAATAGGTAAAAATGATTAAAGTAAGGTTGTGATTGGTTAATAAGAGAATATAGATATCAAATAGAGAATGATTGTGATCGGTTGAATGAAATAGGTAAAGAAATAACTTTATTTAAGAACCAGAAAATATTCGAAGTGAAGATCTTTACCATAATATTATTATACGTGGGTCCTATATTGTTTTATACGTCAATGTCGGGTGCGTAGAGGCTATGATCCCATATCGGTCGTCACGGACGCACTTGTCCGATGAAGCTTTCAAAAACGAAAAAGACGTGCACGTACACCCTGCATACACGTTCATGAATCTTTTGCTACTGGCTTTGTGCGGCGTGCAACTGGCGGTAAATTAATTTAGTGCACATTAATGGTGACCAACAGAGTCCTGATGCAGCCGGCCGGCAGGTCCCCATCGCGGTTGGTTTGGTATCACGACTCTGGTACTGGGTCATGCTTGACTATAGATTTTTTTATAAAGGCTTGACTATAGATGGTGTAGTAATTTCTCTGTTTTAAACAGATATATGAAATACAGTTATATTTAAGCGGTTCATATAACACGTCACACTCACCCTATAAGAATTACACATATACCTTGTATAAATACCTCTGAAGACTATACTCGATATATATATTGAGATTCACAAGATCATCACAACACAGCCTATGACTTGAATTCGGTTGGACGGATTGCTGGATTCTATCACCAGGAAAAAAAAATCTAACCGATTAAGCTATATTTACTTTGCAAACGATTACTTTGATCGTGTTTGAATCTGTTTAAGATGGAAGATTAAGTGTAAGCATGCAAAACGAGAAATCATTACCGCATGATTAGTTAAGTTTTCATTCCTTCAAACTTGAAAAAAATGGTTTATTTGATGTTTTAAAGCAACTTTTATATAGAAAGTTTTTACACAAAATACACCATTTAGCACTTATAATCTATATTAATTTTAAGTGCTTGTCCAGATGAATTTTTATGATTAGATTTTTTTCTTTTAACGGAGGAAAATTGTAGAAAGCTAGCTTGTGATTCACTCATGGCCGCGTCACTACGCATTGCAGGCACAATTAATTTTGGTCAGGCTTATCTGCGCGTGCCTGGAAAATATGGTGACGGCGACACTACGTGTTCGCTCTCACCCCCGCTCAATAATTCCACAGTAAGGCCTGGAACCAGTTCCTAAATTTTTTTAAAAAACTTTCAAACTTTTCTATTACATTAAAACTTTCATACACATAAACTTCTTAACATTTTCATTACATCGTTCCAATTTCAATTAAACTTCTAATTTTAACGTGAACTAGACACACAAGTAAACCACAAGAGTAGCAGCAGCTAGCTGTACGTCTTGATCGTGAACATTTCTGCTCAGCTTTTGGGCTGAGTTCTTATCTCTACTTTGCTAACTCACCTCCCTCATTTTTCACACGTACGATTTTCAAACTGCTAAACAGTCCGGTTTTACAAAAATTTTCTATATGAAAGTTACTTTAAAAAATTTTATTAATCTATTTTTAAAATATATTTTAGCTAATACTTAATTAATCATGCACTAAATGCTAAACGCTGCTTCGTTTTATGTGGTGTGTTCGGAACACACCCTTGATGTGTTCGGCGCCTCCTTTTCCCAATTTCTCTCCCTTGTTTTTCACGCGCACGTTTTTTAAATTGCTAAACAGTGTGTTTTTTTATAAAAAGTTTCTATACGAAAGTTGCTTAAAAATCAAATTAATCTATTTTTTGAAAGAAAAATTAGCTAATACTTAATTAATCACGCGCTAATGGACCGCTCCGTTTTCTGCGTGTCTAGGAACATGTAATGGCGAACACACCCAGCTCACCTTAGCACGCAGATGTTCACACAATTCCTGATTTGCCTCCAATGATATAATAGTGGCAGCAAAAGCCACATGCTACTGGCCCTGACGTGTCCTGGCCCCTCGCCACGCGTCTCCTTGCGGGCAATTCTTTTTTTTAAACAACTCACACAAGATAGTGCGAAATTTCGTATTAATATAGCAAGAAAAATACAAGATTACAACCCTGTAGATTGTAACTAGGAAAAGAAAAAACAACCATACCACCACCGTACAAGTTAGCAGCTCCTCGCACAACCAAGAGAAGTTGTTATACCACTTCTGTGTATAAAAAAATACACGAGGTGCTGAACCGATGCCGCTAAGCGTGACCAAACACTGCTAAACCTACAAAAGGGTTGCAAACGCCCCGCCAAACACCAACTCCACACAGAAGAATATCGGCGAGTTTCTGATTGTCTTCACGTAGAGGGGTTGAGTTGAAGGAGATGGCGAGAGAGAAGGAGATCCACTTGTCCCTCGCTCCAACCTGATGACGACCACCAAGAAACTCCGATGATCAAACCGAGAGAAGATGGTAATGGTGAGGAACAAAATATCTCCTAGACGATGCCTCCAAGAAGGTCATGACGCTAGAGGCGTCAACATGGCCCGTCCACTAGACTTGGTTTTCACCTGGAGAATCTTGTCAAGAGAGGAAAAGGTGGCTGCTCGACAACGCCCCAAAGGGAGGTTATGGCGCCCGAAGGTGTCATCGATGCCGGCTTGGGAGATCTCAGGCTAGGCTTTCACCTACAGCACCCTTGCCCAAACCTATCAACCCAACCCCAAAGCTCCACTGCCAAGTCAACCCCTGCCAACCCATGGCCCCGTCGCACCAACGCCCCACCGCCGGCCAGCCCACGTCCGCCTTCGTTGGGCCCCCCATGCGGCCAAAGATCTCTGCACCGGCCACCGGCTCACTCACCGTCAGTGCTGCTGGCCACCGCCAGCAGCTCTCCTGCCATCGACACCTTAGCCAACAACCTTCACAAGCCTGCCTACTGTAGCCAAGCGCGCCGGCCTCCATGCTATCGCCAACCACCACCCGTGCTGTCCTCCTGCCATCGCCGACTGCGTCAGCCTACTTGACATCACCCGCGCTGATCTCCTGTCATTGCCAGTCGCATCCCCGTGCTATCGTGGCCTCTTCGCCCCAACCTCTCCGACAGGATGCGCGACGCTTGCCTTGCCGCCGGCCATGCTGCCTCGCCCCCGGCCATCCGCCGCCACCTTCTCTCCGAGCTGCAATCCCACGCCTAGAGTTTGGCCAGATCCGAGCATGGGAGGGTTGGAACCATGTGTAAAGGTGCCAGATCCGCTGCCCCCTTGCCAGAGTTCGTCCCCGTCACCTCTAGCCGCCATGGTTACCGTCGTTGTGCATTGCGGTGCTCTTCCCGTGCCAAGAGAGGGTTTCGCCGGAGAAGTGGCCCCGCTGCCACCTTCCCAGCTCGCCGTCGGCTTTTTTGCTAGTGAGCTTTGGCGGTGCCGAGGTAGAGGAGGGGTGAGGGGGACAGCTAGGGTTTCGCCCCCGAGCCGCCCACGTGCAGACGACGCGGAGGAAGGTGTCGTTTTCCTTCAGAGGAATTGTCTTCCACCAGGTTTACTTTTTCGGTTTTAATTGGAAACCACTGCTCACATGTTTAAAAAACCGACGACTTTATATCAATGCCGTATAAAAAAACCGGTTAATACTGATTAGTTTTTACAAAGGGATAAGTCCATTTTACACCCCCGAGTTCTTATGTTTATCTAAAATACACCCTCGAACTACAAAACTGGGTATAATACACCCCCCTAACTATTAATACCGGGTATTTTATCCCCTCAAGCTGTTTTACTGCGGTTTTGCTACACGCGGACGTATCTTAGGATGCCACCTGTCAAATAAATCCATATCATCTTCTTCTTCCTCCTCTCTTCCTCTCCTCCTTCTCTCTTGTCCCCACACTCTTGCCCCCACACAGTGTGGCCGGCGATGAGCTCTTTCTTTCCTTTCTCTCCTCCCCGAGTGACCGGTGATGAGTTTGAGGTCCCCCTCTATTGCCGCACCCCCGAGCGCCGGTGAGCATGATCTCCCCCTCCATGTCGCCCTTCCAAGAACTGGTGAGTTCTAGATCCCCTCCTTCCCCTTTCCCCCAGCTCCTCCTCTGTAGCCACACCCCCGAGCACCGGTGAATTCGTTGCCGGCGAGCACGAGTTCAAGATCCAACATCCTCCCTCCCTTCCTCGAGCTGCTTGGGGACTCTGAGTTCAGCAAAGGTGACGGGGCTTAGGGATGAGGAGGTGGATGCGGAGCTTCGGCTGGACCTTGCCCTTGACTAGGCGGTGATGCCCTGTCAGATGCCACGCCGCTGCTCATCACAGCTTCTCCCGTGCTGCCTGTCATGTTATAAAAGTTAGTCGATATAGCGGAACAACGACTAACCTTCCCGATCGCTTCAGTCGTTGATCACCCAAGACATGCCAGATGACGACACAAGAACACACGATATTTGTTAACGAGGTTCGGCCGAAGCCTACATCCCCGGGGCTCTGATTATGGGCACTTCTCCCCAACCAACATATCACCTAGCCGCTATGAGTCTATGGCCACGCCGCCATCGTCTTCCTGCGTGTCTACGTTACATTGTAGTCGATGTAGTTACATTGTGGTGCCCCCTCTCTATTTGAGAGAGATGCCGGGTTACAGAGTTCGACTCTAACTCCACCCCCTAACACCTATTACAACTCCAAGTCCAACTGTAACTAAATAGGACTAGTATATTTGACACATATTCTAACAAACTCCACCTTGGCGAATATACGCCACCCAGAAGTAGTAGAATCACCATACCGATCCACCTGTCCTCCAGACTTGGGCTGTCTTCTCTGCAGCTTCACCGCAAGCCGCCCAACGAGTCTACGCCAGACCCACCGTCTTCAAGAGACTCTGCTATCCACGTAATTTCTTCCTTTTGATTCCACCTGCAACAGTGCTCCACCTTCTCACCTATCATCTCAGTCATCTTGCCAAGCGAAATTGGATTTCTTCCTAGCTGTCACATCATAGACTCCCCGAAGACCATGTTCACCTCCATCTTCCATCTTAAATTTGACTTGATCTAATCCATGGCCAGATAACCTGCGTCATCACCAAATAGATAAATCAAACTCACCAGACTTGAAGAGAACCCTTTCTTCCTTGTTGTCTTATGAACCGAGCTAATAAATCCAACATCCTCGCTTTCCCGCATCCGTAGACTGAACCTATGATACTTTCAGAAAATTCACCGTTGCCTTGAATCACTTGAAGAAATTAACACCATAGCGCTTGCTCTTCCTCTTCAGTGACGCAGATTTCATATATCCCCATCATGCCAACCTGCATATTTTGGATATATCATGTACTACCAAACAGTATCGTCGACCCCATCAACGATATTTGACCCGCTGTTGCCCGGAATCTTTTCTTCAGTTCTGGACTAACTCCATATATCTCAACTCCTCATCAAGTCCCAGATATATCATGTTTCCACCGAATAATTCCATATGCAACCTGACTAGCCTGTTGCCGCCAGTCTACTCGCCCTTCGCACTTGCAAACTATCCATCTGTAGAACCTTCTTGTCCTTCTTTTGGATCCGTTAACAAGTTCTTGCAACGAACCACACGTCCGTTGAACCCGGTCTAACCGTCCAAACTCCGTAGTCTAACCAGTCCGTCGGTCTGACCACCCTGCCGGTCCAGTTTAACCGTCATACATGCACACCTCGCGCACCTTCTCCCGAGCCGTATACTCACCGCATCACCTTGATCACCACAAAGCTGCACCATGCCTCCCGTCTGGTGCCCGTGAGCCACGCCGCCAAACCAACGCTTTGCACCAATCATCAAGTTCTGGACTCCAGGTAAATATGATCTCCTATCCATGCCAACGCAACCGAGTTAGCTCATGCCATCTCGTCCATTGTATGGATATATCAATTCTCCCCTGATGAAGTCCGTTGCTTGCTTTGATCTCCATGCATTGCTCAATGGCCTGTGACACCACTGCACAAATACTGCATCTTGCTTGCTTTCCACGTGACCATCCCTTAATTAGTAGTGCCACACCTTGTGCTGTGCATCCAATCCTGGGCCTGTTGACCATCATGCATACACATACACATACACATGTATGCAATTAATCTACCACGTGTCCATATTGTCCATGCATTAGCTTAATTATTGCACTTCCAATTCCTTACTGCTTGCAGCTAAGTAAATTGCTCGTCTTCTAGTATCAACCGGAGTCAAACCCCTCGACCAGATCGTCACACGTCGGACCTGCTTGCAAGTCGCTGCCTCCCTCGTGAAAACTGAAAACCACTGCTCTCTCCAGATCACAAAACCGCGCCACTGATCACAACTGTGGGCCGGGCTGGACGGTCATGGAGATGCTGTCCTCGCCGGCCGGAGACCGCCACCACCTCAAGTGCCGCGGCGGCCGGTGGCCTCTTCACCTGGAAGCCTAAGACTTCAGCATGTCACCACTGTCGAACCCGGGCCTTTGTACATCTCTTTGTGCTGAGATTATATGCGATCTCTTGCTTGAGTCCTTGCCAGTATTGCTTTGTTGAATTTCTTCGGTCTTGATCCTCACGTACGACAAGGTGCCTCGTGGTTGCATCGGACTCGGTCAGTGCTTGTAGAGTTAGACAGTACAGGTCCAGACCGTCACCGACTCACCAACTCCTCCTTGCCCCCACATTATTGAATCCATCTCCGAATCAACCTCAACAGCCAAGGCGTCGCCTCCCTGCTTCATCGCTCAATCTCTACACCTGTACACCGCCCGCATCGGTTCCGCTCTCCAAATTGACACCGTGTGCCTATGTGCGTGTATAGCACGTACTCCATACGCGCTGTCCGTGCCTTTGCACGCACCACAGTCGCAGCCCTCATGTTCACCGTCCACGACCCCGTCGTCACGGCCCTGCACATCCGCCGCGCCGCGCCGCGCCACGCTCGCCGGTTTCGCCCTTCCGTCAGTGGCCTCCCTGCCGCCGCGTTCGCCACGTGCGTCGGGCGCGCCGTCCATGGCGCTACCTCTCCGATCTCTCCGAACGCCTTCGCCACGCCCGGCCTCGTCTTCCGGTCACGCTCTGCCATCGTCGGTCTGATCGCGAGTGAGGTCGTCGCCTCTGCAACGTCCTCGTTGTCGCCATCGATCTCATCACTATGACTGACGATCTCCTGTCGATGCGCGATCCCACCTCGTGTTTCCTTCTCCACATGTTTTTTTATCCAATGCTGAAACCTTCTGCTCTAATACCACTTGTTATAAAAGTTAGTCGATATAGCGGAACAACGACTAACCTTCCCGATCACTTCAGTCATTGATCACCCAAGACATGCCAGATGACGACACAAGAACACACGATATTTGTTAACGAGGTTCGGCCGAAGCCTACATCCCCGGGGCTCTGATTATGGGCGCTCCTCCCCAACCAACATAGCACCTAGCCGCTACGAGTCACGCCGCCATCGTCTCCCTGCGTGTCTACGCTACATTGTAGTCGCTGTAGTTACATTGTGGTGCCCCCCTCTCTATTTAAGAGAGATGCCGGGTTACAGAGTTCGACTCTAACTCCACCCCCTAACACCTATTACAACTCCAAGTCCAACTGTAACTAAATAAGACTAGTATATTCGACACTTATTCATGTCAGATGCCACGCCGCCGCTTGTCGTAGCTTCTCCCGCGCTGCTGCATGCACCTCTCCATGGATGGGCTCGCGGGGAGTGGAGGGAAGGAAGGAGGATGCCGGGAGCAGAGGGAGGGAGCACGCCGGCTACCTCCGGCCTTCCGCTCCTCGTTTTCCTCGTTGCCAGTTCACCACTCCCTCCTTGCTCGGTTGCCCATCTCCACACGGGACTGGTGAGGTGCATGCTGACGTTGCTTTGACTTGGTGAGACCATGCTGACGTGGCGTCCATATAAATCAAAACCAGTCTTTAAAACCGCTCCAGGGGATAAAATATTCGGTATTAATAGTTAGGGGGTGTATTATACCCGGTTTTATAGTTCGAGGGTGTATTTTAAATAAACATATATAAAAGTTTGGGGGTGTACAATAGACTTATCCCTTTTTACAGCAAATAACGATCTAGCCATTTCACGAGAACTGCTGATCAATTTTGCGAATCCTGTTTTTCACAGCCCGGAGGTATCAAAGGGGTGCCACTAATTTATAGCACTAACTTGTAAAGTGTCAAGCTTTGTTTGGGTGTGTAGCTGATTGGATAAGCAACTCGTTGACACAGAAAACACTGTGGATAATTAGTACATTATAAACCTGAAAAATTAATTTATTTGATTTTCAAAACAACTTCGGTATTAAATTTTTTTTAAAAGAAATACATCATTAATAGTTCGGAAAAACATGTTCACGATAAATGAGGAAATTGCTCATTCCAATTGAAGAAACGAACACAACCTTAGTAATAGTATCAATCGTTATATCACTATGCACCAAGCTGCATTTGTTTCTCCATACTCTTCATCGTTTTTCGTTAGCACATTTCCTAAACTACTAAGCAGCGTGTTTGATATAAAAATTTCTATATAAGTTGTTTTAAAGAATAAAGTAAATCATTTTTTTAAGTTTGTAAAATTAGTACTCAATTAATCATATGCTAATAATTTGCCTCGTTTTATGGGCCACTAAATTTCACCCAAAACCTTCTCCCGAACGCACCTTGGGCCTTTGAGCAACTCAAACTCATGGTAGATGAACGCAATATGACCTTTGCTTGACAAACGACAGACCTCCTTGGTCTGGACGGCAAGCTTTGATGACAGGAGGCAGTAACGTCGATCGATCGAAATGTCGCTGTACAGCGAAATAAGACTGATAATTTGGGAAAGACTGAAAAAATGGGCATTGTTGCACCGCTCATAGAAAATGTTTCATCGCAACATAAAAAAAATATATTTCAATTAACATAATAAAACATAGTGGAGTCAAAAATTGAAACATTTTGCTTCACACGCATGAAACATTGGGGTTACATTGTTGAAACATCAAACACCATAAAAAATACGCCGTCCAACATTTCAATCTAACACAAATAAACATTACAAATAAACATTAAGATAAATAGACTGAAATATGAAAAAAAATCACAACATTAACCGGACTAAACTTGGGTCCTTCCTCTACTCCGATGGACACATTTTCGATTTCCAGCCGACCACCCACCAACGATAACAAGTCGGCCATGGATATGTTCCCGCCAAGCATTAGAAGAAATCAAGCTAGAGGCTAGCTCCTATGGAGGGATGGACTTGATCCCATTGGGCATGGACCGTGGACTAACATGTACATGTGCTAAGAGGCTTCGCCGGGGCAGACTGAGCTCGAGTCCCGCCATGTTCAGATTCTTGCGAAGCAGACAACGACAGCTCAAGGAGAGGATAAGAGAAATCGAGGGTGACGAGGTGGGGTGGGGGGGGGGGGGGGAGGGAGGAGGCTCGTAACCCTATACCCATGCTTACACCTCAGGCCCTGGCTAAGAAGTGAAGCTTGAATCCCACATTTCCACGCTCCTCTTGGGCTTGGCTTGGCAATGCTTTTGCACCCACGCGTACAGGCTCTCGATCACGCCCAGGCAATAAACACGCCTATCTCTACACGTCGAATGCGAGCCAACCCAGATGTAGGCAACCAAACTTGTTCTAATTGATTGAACTGGTTTGAGAAACATGTTGTGCGACGAAATGGAGCGGGTGGGTTCGGCCTAGTTTCCAATCCATTGGCACTCCTATTAACGTGACACAATCTGGGCCATTAATCTTGGCAGAGTAGTAATGGCACCAAGCTAGTTTGACAATATTTTTTTTCTCCTAAACTTATGGGGTATATCGACTTTTTTCCTAAAAGTATTATACCCGTGTTTAAATCTATAACTTTGGACGGAGATAGTAATATATTTCGAGTCAACACTAGATTAAGAAAATAAATTGAGATTTAAAAGGAAAATGCACCAACACATATGGGCCGCTATTGTCCATGTGGCCCATGAGGTCCTCTCGAACCCAGCCGACGAACGAGCTTGTGCGCCTTGGCTCCTAACGCCGGCGGCGGCGGCGGCGGCGGCGGCGGCGGAGGAGAAGCCCAGGCTGTTGACGACGGCGCGACGACGGCGCCGGCGCAGATCCACGTCGGTCATGTCGCAGACAACCGCACCCATGTCCCGCCGCCGTCTCTCCTCCATCCTCGCCAGCACCGCCACCGCCTCCTCCACGGCGGCGTCGACCACCACCGCGGCGACGGCATCGCCGGCACGCCCATCCCCTCCCGCCCACGCCGCGTTCCGGGAGCGCCTGCGGTCGGGAACGCTCGGTCCCGACGACGCACGCCACCTGTTCGACGAATTGCTGCTGCGCCGCGACGCCCCCGCCCCCGCCCCCGACCCCGCGCGAGGCCTCAACGAGCTCCTCTCCGCGCTCACCCGCGCGCCGCCCTCCGCCGCCTGCAGGGATGTCCCAGCCCTCGCCATCGAGCTGTTCAAACGGATGGACCGGTGCGCCTGCCCCGAGGCCGCTCCCACCATCTACACCTACAACATCCTCATCAACTGCTACCGCCGCGCGCGCCGCCCCGACCTCGGGCTCCCCGTCTTCGGCCGCTTGCTCAGGACGGGCCTGGGGCCGGATGTGTTCTCGTACAACGCGCTCATCGACGGATTCTCTAAGGAGGGCGAGGTGGACAAAGCTCACGACCTGTTCTACAAGATGGAAGAACAGGGCATCATGCCAAATGTGGTGACTTAAAGCTCGCTGATCAATGGGCTGTGCAAGACGAAAGAAATGGACAAGGCCGAGAGGGTTCTACGACAGATGGTCGGCGCTGGTGTTCGGCCTAATAATATGACTTACAACTGCTTGATCCATGGATACTCCACTTCAGGAATGTGGAAGGAGTCGGTCAGAGTGTTCAAAGAGATGTCGAGCTCCCGTCTCGTACCGGATGTCGGCAATTGTAACTCCTTCATGACTGCTCTTTGCAAGCATGGCAGAATCAAAGAAGCAAGGGATATTTTCGATTCGATGGTTCTGAAGGGCCCCAAACCTGATGTTATCTCCTATGGTGCTCTGCTTCATGGTTATGCTACTGCGGGATGCATTGCTGGAATGGATAATCTCTTTAATGTGATGGCATGTGAAGGCATCATACCTGACCGTCATGTTTTCAACACGCTGATTAATGCATATGCTAGATTGGGGATGATGGATAAGTCCCTGCTTATGTTTGAAGATATGAAGAAGCAAGGCGTGAACCCTGATATAATCACATTTTCAACTGTGATATCCGCCTTTTGCAGACTGGATAGGTTGGATGATGCTATGGAAAAATTCAAACACATGATTGATATTGGTGTACCACCGGACACAGCTGTTTACGGTTGTCTGATTCAGGGTCAATGTAATCATGGTGATTTGGTGAAAGCCAAGGAATTGATTTCTGATATGTTGAGCAAGGGCATTCCTCCTCCTTGCATCAAGTTCTTCACCTCGATTATAAACAACCTATGTAAGGAAGGAAGGGTAGCGGAAGGGAAAGATATCGTGGACTTGATTATACATACCGGTCAGAGGCCTAATCTTATTACGTTCAATTCACTGGTAGATGGATATTGCTTAGTTGGCAATATGAAGGAAGCTGTTGGATTACTTGATTCTATGGAGTCGGTTGGTGTTGAACCTGACATTTATACATATAACACACTTGTTGATGGTTATTGTAAACATGGAAGGATTGACGACGCGTTGACTCTATTCAGAGATATGTTGCACAAGAGAGTGACACTTACAAGTGTTTCATACAACATCATTCTCCATGGGTTATTTCAAGCTAGGAGGACAATTGTTGCAAAGGAAATGTTCCATGAGATGATTGAAAGTGGAATGGCCGTGAGCATTCACACATATGCTACTGTTCTTGGAGGACTTTGTAGAAATAACTGCACCGATGAAGCTAACATGCTGTTGGAGAAATTGTTTTCTATGAATGTTAAGTTTGATATCCTTACTTTCAATATTGTGATTAGAGCAATGTTCAAAGTTGGCAGAATGCAAGAAGCTAAGGAATTGTTTGCTGCTATCTCTACCTATGGGTTGGTGCCTACTATACTTACCTATAGGGTGATGATAACAAATCTTATAAAAGAGGAATCATTCGAAGATGCTGACAATCTCTCTTCATCAGTGGAGAAGAGTGGCTGTACTCCTGACTCTCGCATATTAAATGAGATCATTAGAATGTTACTCAATAAAGGTGAGATTGCCAAGGCTGGAAATTATTTGTCTAAAATTGATAAGAAGGGTATCTTGCCTGAAGCTACAACCACTTCCTTGTTAATTTATCTATTTTCAGTGAATGGGAAATATCGAGAATACATAAAATTGCTCCCTGAAAAGTATCGTTTTCTAAGGGAGCAAGCTGCAGTTGATAATTGTATCTGAATTTAAATCTTCAGAAGGTAAACTTGGATTGTCTTTTCCATTTTTAGAGCTCTTCTTTTAGTACAGTAAATTAATGTTACCTGCATAAATATTCAATCTTTCATTGCGTAAATAATTTTGCGTTCCTTTTGGTAACAACTTGGCTCCAGTAATTTTGCGCACTCTTTGACAGCAGTATCTTGTCCTACTATTATATTTAGTATTTGTTTGTCCTGCTGCAAGGGAAAAAATGGCCATTCCCTTGCAGAGAGCTGAACTATGAATTAAATTTCTTTCAATGGCCTTGCAGGATGTGTGCTTAGTAGCTCAGCCCATTTGCCCTGTCGCGATTATTTCACTGTCACATAGAATCCTGTACAATCTTTCTGAGCCTGATGAACTGCTGACAGAGCCAAGAGCCATGGTCCCAAAGTGGTAAAGTTCTTTTTGTGACATCAGTTGTATATATTTGGAACTGTGTATCACTCTTCAAGATCTCTATTTTTTTTTTTTTTGCAGTCTAGAAAAAACAAGTCTATGAAATCAGTATATTGATATAGAATTGGGCAACACTGTGGGACTTCAATTGCTTCTGCTATTCTGTAGTAATAATAATAGGATAAGTTCTGTAGAATATTTTGTGACGTGCCATGCCTTTCATTAGTATAGTAATGATAATAAAGATATCATAAGATTAGATGGGTCAACTGTTAAACTTGGCATGCCCCACAGGTGCTCCAGCACGTGCACTTCAATGTTGCATTGGAATTTGCTCCTGGTAGAATGCAACAATTGTAGAAGCACCAAAGGATTGCAGAAAGGAATAAAACTATATCATTTATACCTTGTGGATCCTCTGGAGAGGACCTTCCAAAATGTGCCTCTTGAGTTCCAAGAAGTCATCAGTCTCATCCAGTTAGAAGTTTGACCGGATCGTTTCTAGGATTGACCTATCTGATTCGTGCCCCTGTTTGTGGTTACTCTGTTTTTCAGTAACGGCATGTTGCAATCTCACTAGTTGTGCGCTTTACAATATTCTCACTTGTTGTTTCTAGCCACTGGAACAATCTTTTCCTTTGTAAAATCCTGTTTCCATTTCACATTTCTATAGGAATTCCAATGCCTTTGTCGCATATGGTGGCAGTAACTGTTGATGCTGTTTTAGATGATCCATACACTATATCTGTAATATTTTCGTGCCAACTTTGTTATGGGCTAATTTGGTGAAATAGCAATAGATTGGTTTAGGCTGCAGGGAGAAGATATTTCTTAACCCTATCTTCCCCAAGTGACTCCCTTAAGCTTTTTATAAACAAACTCCACAGATAACTTGGTAATAAGGATACCATTTTGCATTTTGTTAGTTGCTTCCAACGTACCTGATTTGCTGCCCTTCCCATGACAGGTGAAGCATGGTGCATAGATGTGAGATGAGTACTCACTGTCACAGTATGATTTCTTCTGCACCTTTATTGATGAAAGCTTACATGGAAACTTCAACTATTTTCTGTTTGGTGCACTCCATTTCATCAGTATGGCTTGTGGAACAGGTCAGATGGTGTTCAGATTTCAGTATGGTTTCTTCTGCCGATGAGAATGCAGAAGGTTCAACTACATTCCAGTGTAAGGAAAATTCGAGAAGGGGCACTGCTTGGTGACCTGGTGCTCGGTTTGCTCGAAACGGCTGTCTCGCGAACGTGCGCCAACTTTTGATCCGGCGAATGTGTCGGTCCGCATGCTTTCCCTTTTTGATTTGTTTCCCTTTCCTTTTTTGTTGCGTGGGTCGTTTGCTCTCGGAGGCTTTTCTGTCCACTTTGCTAGGCCTGTTGCCTTTTTCTTTTCATGGGCCGTATGGGAGACATGGAGACGGAGAGACCAACGTAGAGCTCGGATATTTCGCGTTGCGTTTTTGAAACAGTGCGCCCAAATAGTTCTTTCACCACGAAACATTTTTTCTCTCCCTCTCTCTTATTCCCCATGCGCTGGTGAGGAACCCTAGCTCTGGAATCTGAAGTTCATTCTTGCACTGGTGAGGTTTTGCCCCTAATCCCCGTGTTCCTAGCCGTTTTTTGTGCTCGTGAGGGTTGCCCCTAATTTCTGTGAGGTTTTCAATTGATGGGGGTTAGGATTTGGGCAGCGAATTTTGTTTTAGTCGAGATTGATTTGGTTTTTGATTTGTGATTCATGGAGCTGCGATTTTTGATTCGATTCTATTTTTGTATTTTCGACTGGTCATGGATTTGTTTTCCCCCTCTCCTCTCCTCCGCGTCTTCATCGATTAGTTCAAGGATTTGCATGCCACAGATTTGTTTTGCCCTTCCCCTTTCCTCCGCCTCTTCATCGATTAGTTCAAGTATTTACATGCCACAGATTTGTTTTCCCCTTCCTCTCACTTGTTTGTTTTCTCAAATTTTAGATCATATCCTGTTTTGGCTGCGATTTTAATCGGTTTTTTTGCTGTTTATCTGGCTGCAATTTGTTTTCTGCGAGTTTCTATAGTTTTGCACTTTTCCCCCTTCGATCTCTTTCTGTTTTTCCCCTCTTCCCGTTTGATTTCTTCAGTGTTCTCCTTTCGAGCTCCAAGGATCTGTGCAGTCCATCATGTGTTGATTATTGCGTCCCTCCCTTTGGAGTTAGTTTTTTCCTATGAAACGATTGTGCGCAGATTTGCTTTGTTATAGACAAATTTTTGGGAGAACCCAATAGGGGCTGGTACAGAATTTTGTTTTCTGAGTCAATTTTTCAGTTGATTTTAGGTGTCCTCATCAACTAATTTTGTTCTTGTATTTGTAGGATTAGATATTCAGTAAAGTTTTAGTGTTTCGCTCTGTTTTTTACAGTACAATGGGTGCATTTTTTATCTAAACTGTGTGCTGGTAAATATAAAGGATTAAAGTATATGTGATGGGTGGTAAGTACATAGCAGGGGGTGCTTGACATGGTGACTAACAGGACTAGTCCATACATAGAAACAATTTTTGATCCAGTGTTTGCTACTATGTCCTGATAATGTACAACATATAAAAAATTCTCAATATTAAGTGTATGGAGTCGTTTTGGTTGAGCCGTGTGTTGGCGTATTGTGTGGTTGCTGCTAGATGCATGGATATATACAAGCATATCATCGATGGGTTGGCATTTTTATCTCTGGCTGGAATGTTTGTTCTTCTGCCTTTAAAATGCTGGCGGTTGGATTGTAGATGCGTGTTGTTGATGGCGACTGGAACTGAACTTTCACGTGTCTGTAGAGTGTCTATGTCTGGTGGTCTCAGTTTTGAAGATATGAGTAATCACCACATGCACTCGAGTGAAAAAGAAATCGATGAATGGTGGCCATGTCCCTGTCACCGACAACCATTCCTTTCTATAGTTGAGCTTAAGCATGGCGAACTAAGATATCTGGGCATCAAGATGCATGGACATATGCATAATTTTCTCATCTCGTCGGCATTTTCTTTTTTCTTTCTGAAAGTAGAAATTGTTTGCAATTTTTGGTCCAGAGAAGGGATTTTTTAAGATGATGGAATAAATTCAGAGATTATGTCTATATGGTTCTAATCCAGCTCTGTAAATTCCCAGTTTAAATGGGTGCTTGATTTGTCATGGCCAAATTATTCTTTCTTTCGGCCTACAAAATTGCATGACCGAATCCTTGAGCATTTATTTGTATTAGTAGCATTTCACTGAATGCTACAAAATGGCATTGTGGTATTATGACTTTATTTGACCGAATCCCATTATCATGTACTAGTAGCATTTATTTGTAAATGTTAATTTTGGTCGAACTACTGCAACAACTTATATCTCTAATGAAGCGTAAACATGTTTTTTTTTATATAAGGATTCCTAATGGCTTTCTGTATATATTTTTCTAACAAAAAAAACTTTTATCCTCCATGTAGAAAAATGTCACCAAAGTGTTCAGAGGGAGAAACAAATGATTTTATGCAAGAATCTGAAAGTACCAGCCAAAAATATGTGTCTTCACATTACGTACGTTGCAAGTACAGGAGAATCTGTTGAAGGATCTCAAAGTAGCACACAGTCTGCTGTACATCAGACGGACTGTGCTGTTCACAAAGTGAAGGTATACATACAATATATTTCTTCCCAATATCCCAATTTTTCAACATGTTCAAGATTATGACTCGCCATAGCAAATTGAACTAAGTGTATATCGCTTACCCACCTGCTACACAGATGTATATCATTTTTTTTATTGTGTTAAGTTCTGAATTTTAGCTATATATTTGCATGATTCATTTACTGGTTTCATTCTTCCTTGCGGATATATTAGTGGAAACAACATGTTTGATGGTCATTTTTTTTAATGGAAAGTTTGTATTTATGAATTTTATAAGTATAAAGTTTATAGGCATAAAGTTTACAAGCAGTAGTGTACATACTTACAAAAGTTTGTAAGTATAAAGTTTATAGATACAAAGTTTGGCAAGTAGAAAGTTAAATACTTATAAAGTTTGTAACTGTAAAGTTTATATGCTGAAATTTTATAGCTATAAAGTTTACAATCAGAAAGTTTATCTATCTAACACATATACCAAGTACAAGCATCAAGTTTATAGGTAGAAACTTTATAGGTGCAAAGTTTGTAAACACAAAGTTTTCTCTTCATATTTTCTCACATAGTATGTCGTGATTTTTCTCTGAAGAAGATGATTTATACAGAAAGAGCATATGTATCAGCAGCAGCCCTAGCTAGTATGTCATGTGTTTTTTCTCTAAAGAAGATGTTTATTAAACACGTCTCGTTTACGACTATAAAGTTTATTTTTCGTAGAAAGTTTATACCTGTAAAGTTTATAAGTATAAAGTTTATAGGCAAAAAGTTTATAGCTATAAAGTTTATCTTTATAAAAAGTTTGTGCTTATAAAGTTTATAGGCAGAAAAGTATATAACTATAGAGTTTACAAATAGAGAGTTTATACTTTTAAAGTTCACAAGTATAAAGTTTACAGGCACAAAGTTTATAGATATAAAGTTCTACAAAAGTTTATACTTAATAAAGTTTGTAGGCAGAAATTTTATAGCTATAAAATTTACAACAAGAAAGTTTGTCTATCTAATACATATCCAAACAACATATATTCCAAGTACAAGTATAAAAATTATAAGTAGAATGTTTTATAAGTAAAAACTTTTTAGTCATAAAGTTTATAGGCAGAAACTTTATACGTACGAAGTTTTCTCTTCATATTTTTTCCACACAGTATTTAGTCATGTGTTTTTTCTTTGAACAAGATGTTTTATGCAGAGAGAGCATATGTATCAGTAGACCTAGCTAGTACTAGCATGAGTGTTTATTATTTTTCCCTATCCAACATTCTGTACATATAAATTTTCACTTTTTTTTGTAGTCCAAGGATTATTCAGATGGACAATAGATGGGTCGACCACAAAACATTTGGGTGTGCAATGCAAGTGTATGGTAGAGTAAATAGATATGTTATTGATATACTCAGTAAAGCTGTCATGGTTGAACAATTTGAGCTAGATAAACTTGGTGTTGTACAATTAAAGTATTTTTCCAGGCACATTGTTAAATGCGACATAGCTGTAACTATTATTTTTCCGCGCGTCACTGGAGATGGACACTGCTGTTTCGCATAAAAAAAGTCGCTTATATTGGCGCGCTCCTTTCTGTTCGCGTTCGCGGCCAGCGAACGCCCGCGTATTAGACGCACCCCGGTTTGCTCGCCTATCGAGAATGGGGAGCTGCACATCAAGGACTAAAACCTCTTTGAGCAAGCTTTGCGGCTCAGGTAGTTGGCGCAAAGAAGTGAGCAGACTGAATGACCATGGGCGTTTCCTGCGCTAAAACAGCCAATAGAACTGCAAGACCTCTTCTTTTCAGCAACAGGAAAGTGTGGTAGGTGATGGAAGGAACACAGATTTCTGGAGGGCCAATTGGCTAGCAGGGGATTCATTAAATCTGCACGGCCAACTTATTTCAGTTATCAGCAAAACTGATCCGACGGTTGCATAAGGGTTGCAGAGTCACAGATGGGTGAGGGACATTCAGGGGGCTCTGTCAAAAAGGGCGATAGGTGATCAGTTTGATCTCTGGGATGCCATTCAGGATGTTGAGTTACGTCCAGAGGAATGGGACAGGACAATCTGGAAGATGGCAGTGGATGGTCAATTCTTTGTTTCGTCGGCCTACAGTATTCATTACCAAAATGAGAGTGTGTTGTGGCAAACTGATCTGGCAAACAAAGGCTCCGGTGAGGGTGAAATTATTTATGTGGTTGGCAGAAAAATGGCGATGTCTCCCAGCTGACAATCTACTGAAGAGAGGATGGCCTCAACAGCAGGCATGAGGATTATCGCCATCTGTTTGTGAATTGTACTACGTGAACATAATCTGGATGCTTAGAGGATGGATGAGCATCTCTTTTCAACTGCAGGGCGAGATGGACATGGAGATAGGACAGTGATACCTGAAAGCACGGTTCCATTTCCGGAACAGCTACAGGAAGTCATTCGACATGGCTGATTTGAAAAGGAATGCAAAGTGTGTTCAACCAGCGATCGCGCACAGCTGGTGACATTGTTTCGGTGAAATTTCCATTTGGAAAGAGGCGGGAGTGTTCAAACCATCAAAGAGTAATCTGCCGTAGTGTTTCCATGTTTATGTTGAGGTTGATCTAGTTACCAACCTCACCCCGATTTTGACAGCTTTCTGTTAATGTCTTTGTAAAATGTAGTAACATGTAACCCCTTTCAATCTTACTAATGTTATTGTATATGGTAATTCTGCTGACACCAAGTTTATGAAGCTACAAACCCATGCCAAATAATAGTAGCTCTTGAGGCCTGGTGTGGATCCACATACAAGTGGTATGCATCTCATAGCTAGGAAACCAAGGCAATTTGAAATATTTTGTGATTTTGGAGCATTTAGCACATATATTGAGTATTAGAATTGTGAGTGTCAGACAGAGGTTAGTATTCTCAGTAATTTTTGTTCTAGATTCAACCTGTGGTACATGTAGTTTTTTTTTCATTATAGCATACAATAGAACTTTCATGTCTTGCCTTCCGTTCAACTATTTGCATATCGTTTGCACTGTACTTCCCTTAAAATTGTATAAAGTTTCATTTTTATGGTTTTAGAGCGTGGCCACTATCCATCGATTTTTTTTTTATTAGAACAAGTTGTCCCATAAGTTTATCAGATTTTGAAAGTACCATTCAAGACAAACCTATATACACTCAGGGGCGGATCCAACGTGGGTGCGGGGGACTCGAGTACTCCCCCCTACACCCACAAAACCCATGGATACCCCCCAGAGCACCCCCTTCAATTTTTTCACTATGAATAATAAATTAAAGGTCCCTAAATGGCTGGAGGTTGAAGAAACGGTGTAATTGAGCCTCTCCAATTTTTTTTTCCTGGATCCGCCCCTGCATACACTCTTCTTATATTTTAAAAGGCGTCAACTGTCGAAGTTTAAAAAGTTTGGCCGGATGATAGTTCAAAAACATATCACACTCAAATCAAATGAACACATTACTTAAGTAACCAATCTGAGTTTATTTATATATTTTTTTCACATAAGAGTTTATTTATATATGATTATCGATATGTAAAACTCCAAACGCACCAAACAAAACCGCACATGCATATGCCATATACTCCAAAAAAGAGGAGTATAACCTTGTGCACGCACCTGGTTTGTAATTACTCCCTCCATCCTATAAAAAACTAATATGGTACCGGATATCTGATTCGTAGTAATGTGTTACATTCGTACTCGGTTTGATTTTTTATTAGACGAAGGAAGTAAAGTCCAACTAGTAATAATTAATTAATTAGAGTGAAACTAATACATATAATTGAGCTGATTATTTGGTAGAAGCAGCAGGCGTGAAGGAGACGAGCTCCTTGGACTTGAGCCAGGCCTTCACCACCACCACGGCGTCGAACACCCGGTCGCCGGCGGCGGCGCCGCCGCGCGGGTCCCTCGCGGCGACCTTGAGGTAGTAGGCCACGCCGGAGACGACCTGCTTCTGCGCCTCCACGACGCGTGCGAACGCGAGCTTCACCGGGACGGGGTCGGCGGGGCCGCCGGAGGAGCCGCCGGAGCCATGGCGGAGGCGGCGGTTGTGCTCGGCGACGGCGAAGCGGCCCAGCGACTGCACCGCCTTGTTGCCGCCCACGTCCCTGATCTCCGTCCTCCCGCCGACCAGCACGGGCGCCGCCGGCGCCGCCGCGTTCGACGGCGACAGCGATGCCTCGTCGCCGGCAGCAGCGGCGGCGGCGACTAGTAGGAGGAGGAGGAGGAGGAGCAGGGGAGAGGTGGCCATTGTTGCAGCCGTGTGCTGTGCTGCTGGGCTGGGCAAGCGCGGCACCGTTATATATAGACCGCGGAGTTGTACTTCCAAAATACTCTTCCTTCCAAGTTCGTTCCAAACGTTTGACTATTCATTTCATTCAAAAAAGATTATAAAATTACTCTTTATTTATATATGACTTGCTTTATTATAAAAGAAGTAATTTAAATATAACTTATTTTTTATATATTTACACTATTTTTTTAAGATAAAACGAATGATCACAAGTTAAAAAAAGAAGTTAAAACGATATTTAATTTGAAACGGATAAAGAGGAATTAGATCGTACATACTCCTCGCGAGCGGGGGTTTTTAACTATTTGCCACTCTTACGGAGTGCCACTATTGAGATGCCACTCTTCCAAATTTTTTTACACAATAACCACATGAGAGAGATATTTTTTCTACCTAGAGTGCCATGTCAGTAAGGGGGATTTAAAATGACCTTTTTACCTCTAGTTTAAGAAATACGAGAGAATATATACAAACATATATAAGAAAATATTGTTTATTATATCTTAAAAAAGAGTTATCACGAGCAAATATACATTGAACAAGTTCACCACAATTTAATAATAGATTCAACATAGTACGTACTATATTATATCTAAAAAAAAGTTATCACGGATAAATATATGTATGGTAATAACCTAACCAAGTTTTCGGAAGTTGAATAAAAAGTTAATATGTTGGTCTGTTTTGTTATTTTTTTTTTTAAGTTTACCTCAGGCTATCCCTCCTCAATCGATAAGGGAACTCTTGAGTTTGGTTCACTTCTGACGCACAAAGTGCTGAAGCCGGTTTTAACTAAACTCGTGAGCCTGAGGCTCTATTTTTTTTTGACCCATTGCTACATAGATTATCGTGGACGTGTTTTCCAAATTGATAAATGGTGTATTTTTTAAAAAAAGTATATAAATATATTTTTAAATACATAATAATTATAATGCTTAGTTAATTATATGCTAATTGAGTTTATTCCCTGAGAAGCGAACCGGCTAATTGCCCCGAGCTTACTTTCCGATCTGAGCATAATTCTCACAGGAAGTTTCCCAATATAAAACTATTGTGATTTGAATGATGCATAATGAAGGATGCGTGGGATGGTTCTTAGGGGTTCCTTGCAAGCCACCCCTAAGCTAGGTCAAAACAGTCCACAACACCACCTCCACCCAATGACAACAAGGCTAAAGCTATAGCTAAATCAGATCAACACGTAGCAATTGAGGCCAAGAGCGATGCATGCATGAGCTAGCCCACCAGCTGCATGTGGCCAATCCCTGCTTACTACCACTGCACTAGCTACAAGTATCTACAGGTGGGCTCTCTCTTCTCTGGAGCCTTGTGTCACGGGCAAACACATACATCCAACACAATCTTTGCATGCGTGCTTAAGGGCCATCAAACACAACAATAGTATCTACATTTTCTATATCATGACGAAACTGTACTTGATGAGGACTAGTATCCCGATCTTCCATTAGATACTGGATGAAACGCTCTAATCAGGATAATCAACCCCTCGCAATCACTATACCACCCCTTCGTTGGTTATCACCCGAGCCAGAACACGATTGACCTCGCCGATAAGACTATCTTCTGCAAGCGAATCGAGAACATAAGTAAGAGAGTATAAGATACAATCTGAATATATTACGAATATAAGATGAATCGCAACGAAACTGTAATGACAGAATAATCTAAACAAAACTTAACTCTAAACGATGGCAGCTACTAAATAAATACTCCCTCCTTTTCTAAATGTTTGACACTGTTGACTTTTTTAAATATGTTTGACCATTCGTCTTATTAAAAACTTTTGTGAAATATGTAAAACTATATATATACATAAAAGTATATCTAACAATGAATCAAATGATAGAAAAATAATTAATAATTACTTAAATTTTTTGAATAAGACGAATGGTCAAACATGTTTAAAAAAGTCAACGGCGTCAAACATTTAGGGATGGAGGGAGTATGATTGGAGACATCCTAGAGTTAGCTGTCCACCCCTTGGAGTTAGTGCACAATACAATTACAAGGCACAAGACTCAAATCATACTCAAAGTGGATGAGGTATATGGCTTGTTTTGCAGATTCCTGGCAAACAAGGAGAAATTTTGACGTGGGACCATAACCATATGAAAGTAGACTCCATAAGCTTTTCAATAAGTAATTATGGGTTCTAAGAGTCCTTCTTGATCAGTAGCTAGGTTCGTGGACCAAAATGATGTGGTGATGTACGAATAAACTTGGGAAATATCTTGGTTTGGCCTCAATCAACTTCTTTGATCATCCAAACACTTAATGAGCCCGCTCTCTTTTTTTTCACCCATATAAGTATTTCTCTAAACGCGAAGATACAAAACTCATTGTACAATAGCATTTGTTCAAACATATAATAAGTAAACCTAATATAGAACCTACGCACCTTTAGCTTATTGATGAGACGTAAGCTTGATCATATCCGAGCCAGTAATGTTTTCAACAGTACTACACAGTACTTTTCCAATACAAACAATACTAATTCATATTCGAATTTAATGCTACTTCTCTCGCATTTCTGAATATTGCATAAAAACCACGTCTCATGCAGATCAGATCACTCACTTGTCAAATTATATTTTATCGTATGTGACAACTTATTTAATTTTATGGACACTATCCTCGTCGTTGCATTGTGAATGCCCTAAATAGTTGGTGTGCGTTCTCATGTGTCCAAATGCAAGGAGAAATAAACTAAATTTTAAGCTTACTTATCCTTGTTTACTTCTTCAAATTACAGATAGTATAATGATGCCATATCGGCACCAATGTGGCCTATGTTACGTCAGCGTCACGTAGGATCTTGGTGAGGCCATGGTAATTTAAGACTGAAATGACATACTTCAACAAATTCTGTGATCTGAATTCACATGCTAGGATATTGTGAACCTAGGTAACACATCACACCCACAAGTTTATAAATAAATCATACGATTCATACACTTAACTTTTCTTTTTCAGACGGTGACAATGTATCTTCTTGGAACGGGGGCCCTAATGCAGAAGCAGGAGCTATCAGCTATGTATAGCTCTTTCGAGTCATGGGATATGAGTATACGCCTCCTGTGTAGACACGTAACGTGGGATCTGAACCGTCAACTCTTAAGCAGACAAAGCTCCGTAGGTTATGGGGGCCGTAGATGCTATAAATAAACCTCCAAATGATCCAATCAGGAGTTGATCGCCCCAATCCAAGTCGCTTCCCACATACCGATGATAAGTAGAGTGCCTCGTCTTGTTTTACGACACGACGACTTTTTTCAATCACCGCTACCAGTGTGTGCCGCCGTTGGTTTTCGGTGACGGTTTATGGCTAAACCACCGGTGACAATAATAATCCCTCCGGGTTGATAATACATGTCGTTTTGGACAAGGATACGGTCTCCAAAAAACAACTTTGACCATTATTTTTTATTATAATATGTATGAAATTGTTAACAAATATATGATCATATTAAAGTACTTTTTAAAACTAATATATACATGTAGTCATCATATTTGAAAGACAAATATTTTAAAAATGATTCATAATCAAATATTGTAAAGTTTGACTTCACCCTTGTCCAAAACGACAAGTATTATCAGCCCGGAGGGAGTAATATAGAAGCATAAAACTACCAGCGACAATATTATACCCTCTCACTGATTTTGTTTTTTCATGATTTCGAACTAACCAACATCATACAAGGATGGAGGTAGTATCAATCACGCCGCCAATTGTGTGCCGCCCCCCTACCGATGTCGGAGAAGGAGAAGGCAGCGACGTAGCAAAGAGAAAATCATGAACTAAATAATAGTCTGAACCCGCGGTCCGACCGCTCGACCAATGAACTAGACATCCAGACGGTTCGGTGGCCGGTCCGACCTTTTCTACTAGGAATTCAAATAAGTCGAGTTTGAATTACGTCTTTGAACTACAAATACCAGATATAATACGTCTGTCAACTTGCAAAATCAGTGTACTCGAGATCCCAGGGCAGTATAGTGCTTGGTTTGGGTTGACGTGACGGGTGGGTCTCAGATGTTAGCGACCCACTCTTCTTTCTTCTCTCTCTCTTTCCCCTCTCTTACCCATCCCTCTTTAGGCCGGGAGGAGGGCGACGAACGATGGGAAGAAGGGCAACCGCTAGCAGGAGGGGACGCAGTGGTGCTCCTCGAGTTGAAATGTTGCAACATGGAAGAGGATGAGTTGGCAGGAGTGCGTCGGTTACTAGAGGCGGCGATGAGCACAGCGCTGAGGAGGGCATGGTCGTCGTTGAATGGCAACGACAACGTGCTGCCCTACTTCCTTTGTATAACACTGAATGAGGTGACGCGGGAACCGCAAATCACTGGTGACGGGTTCTCCTCCAAGGCAAAGACGATTAGGTAGTGGTTGCACAGCGGGCGCGGAACGTCACCGATGAACAACCTGAAGCTCCCCCTCCCTCCCGGAGCTCGCCCAACCATCCCCTCCATGAAAAACAAGTGGCTTGTTGGCAACCGCCCTTCTCCCCGCCGCTTGTCGCCATCCTGTCAGCTGTTGTCCTTTTGCCCACCACTAATCGCCCTCCCATCATTGCTCAAAGGCCTGGTGACGGACGGTGAAGACAGGGGAGAGAGGGCAAAGAATGTCACCTATCGCCCTTCTAGTTCGCGGCCACTGTCTCTCTCTAAGTGCAAAGGCTATCCTTCACCCCACCGCTTGCCGTCCTCCCACCGGTCGCCGCCCCTGCTGTAGGCCGCCTATCTCCTAGTCAACGGTTGTCCTTCTATCCGTCGCTCGCCGACCTCTCATTAGCCACCACCCCCCATTGGTTGCCTCTCTCTATTGGCTGCCCCCCTTCTCCCGTTGCTTGCTGCCCTCATGTCAGCCATCGCTTGAAGGCTTGATGATAATCTAAGAGATGAGGGAAGAGAGGTCATATGGGGAGAGAGAGGAGGAAGAGTTCATCGCCGACATGTGGGGCCTACTCGCTAGCAAAAAGAACTATCACTGTACTATCCTGGATCCTTGGGTACACCGGTTTTGTAAGTTAAGTAATCCGTCATATCTAGTACAGTATTACAATTGAATGACGTAATTCATACTCGACGTTAAACAGGAGGGGCCCGCAGTGAACTTATTCCTTTCTACTATGCCTCGAACGGTCAAACCACAACCAAGTTGGGCCGCGCGGGCCTCATACTGTAGACGAGTACAAACCTGTAGAGCCCACAGCCCATGTAACGTGGGACCCACACGTGTCCCTCCGGGCCCACCAGCTGGGTGACTACCCCCAGTTGACCACCCATCCGGCTCCACCCAACAGCGACACAGACGCACCGCCCAATGCCAGATCCCATCCATCCCGATTCCAAAAATTGAAAATTCCCCACCCCTTCCCTTCTCACATTCGAAAAATTTCAAATTCTCCCTCTCTCTCTGCAACGTCTCTCTCTCTCTCTCTCTCTCTCTCGCTGGGCCATGAGGTCTCTCTTCTCCAAGCACGGCCGCCACCCGGCCACGCCGCCGCCGCCCTCGCTCTCCGCCGGCGGCGGAGGCGGGGACACGCCCCCGTCGCGGCGCCGCGTCCCCAAGGAGAACGTCGACCCGGGGTCGTCTCCCGCGGGGCACTCCCCCTTCCGCTCCCCGACCTCCTCCGCCAAGCCGCTCGGGAACCGCAACCGGGGCCTCCTCCCCCCGCGGCCCCCCTCCTCGAACCCGCTCAAGCGGAAGCTCGACGTCTCCCCCGCCGCCGCCGCTGACTCCAGCGGCGGTGCCGCCGCTGCTGCTGCTGGCGGAGGCGGAGGCCCCGCGCCCGACTCCGGAGTCCAGGTGTGTGTGGCTAGGGTTTTTTGTTTCCGGGTTTCGTGCGGTGGTCGGGGCGCTGGATCTGGCTTGATCGGTGTGGGGGGTTGGTGTCGCAGGTGGTGGTGAGGATACGGCCGCCGTGCCGGGTGGAGGAGGAGGACGACGCGCGGGCGCCGGACTTGTGCGTTCGCAAGACGGCGACCAACTCGGTCGCGATCCAGGGGCAGGACTTCACGTTTGACGCGGTCGCCGACGAGGTGTCCACTCAGGTGAGTGAGATTGGTGTAAATTTGGGGGTAATTTCTGTTTTGATGTGCTTGTAAAGGTTGTGGATTAGCTAAAATTTAGGGGACTTTCAGTGTATTCAGCGCATTAGCGGTTAAACGTTAACTTAGATTCCCCACACCCTAAGTGCTTATGTGTGAGTTGATACCAGAGTGGTGGTTTTATGTAACATGTATGCTGGAATTCCATCCATTTTGTGATTTTAGCATCCTTAAGATCTGGTACATTTATGTTCAGTGCTAAGGTTCCTGCGTTAGAACTGTAATCTTTTGGGGGGTTGTGATTCAGATTTATTGAATTCAATGTTATGTGTACTATTGTTTTATTTTCTGCACCCTTATGATATAGTACATTTATGTTCGGGGCTAAGGTTACTGCGTTAGAATTGTAACTGTTCTGGGGGTGGGTGTTTAAGTTTGTTGAGTTCAACATTATGTCTATGTTTGCTGTTGGTTGATCATACCATGATAGTTATCTGCGTACTCTATATAATTTGACTAACTTTTGTTAGTTCTACTGTGTAATTCTGGTGGCTAATGGCTTGATTGAATATTTGTTGGCACTTTTATAGGAGGATATCTTCAAGCTTGTCGGGCTGCCACTTGTTGAAAATTGCTTATCTGGGTTCAACAGCTCAATATTTGCCTATGGCCAGGTGATTATTACCTTAAACCAAACATTTAACCCTTATAGCTGGTCATCAGAAACATATTGACTTATGCTCACCCTCTTTTCATCTGATCATCTTGAAAAGACTGGCAGTGGGAAAACCTACACAATGTGGGGCCCTTTGTCAGCACTGTCAGAAGACTCAACGTGCAGCGAGAGGGGGCTGACGCCCCGTGTCTTTGAGCAGTTGTTCTCTCGTATCAAAGAAGTAATCTCATGAACTTTTTCTAAGCTGCCTATTCTGTTGTGAGTTTTTTATGAGTTGAAGTTGACTCTTGCTGTTCTATTTGCAGGAACAAGGAAAGCATGAAGACAAAGAGCTAACTTACCATTGCGTTTGTTCTTTTCTCGAGGCAATTGCTACTCTTAGAACCTAAGGCATATTTTCATTGTTCTTGTTTTCTATAGAAAATGTAATTCTTCCTGGTTGTAATTTGCAGATTTACAATGAGCAGATTACTGATTTGCTAGACCCATCACCTAAAAGTCTTCAGGTGAAATTAAATTACAAAATTTAGTAGCATAGCTTTTCAGGTGATTTACCAATATGACCTGTTGAATTGCAGATTAGAGAGGATGTTAGAACTGCTTGTGTCTATGTTGAATCATTGACAAAGGAGTTAGTTTTCACTACAAAGGATGTAACGCAACTGTTGGTGAAGGTACATGCACGTCAATGTTGTCGTCTAAAGATTTGCTGATATGTTTCTCATATGTTTGTGCTGTTGAATATTGATCCTAATTTCTAATAGAGTTAAATTTGTCACTTGTCGCTGTCAGACGTGCCTATTCTGAGCTAAAATAATTCACTGTTATGATTATTCTGAGCTAAAATACTTTGCCTTTTATTTATGTGTAAGATTTCATCTTGTTTAATGTCTTATCTGGCATATAACGTGTCCTTGTTAATTCTGCGGGCAGTGGAGAATGTTTACTTTACCTGAGTTCTTGTTTTCTTCCAAGACAGTGTAGCATCTAGAAATAACAATGATGCAGCATTTGCAACAAGACGATTTTTATGAGACAAAGATTAGCAGATGCTGCATAGTTGTTCTAAAAAATTAATGACGAGCTGCATGCTTATTTCTTCCTAGTTGTTATTTCCAGTACCTGCCCATACACATAGAGCATATTCTTTCCTCTTCTATTTAGGAACTTTGATTAATTCATATGTTGCAGGGCCTCTCAAATCGGAGGACCGGGGCAACAAGCGCAAATGCAGACAGCTCACGCTCGCATTGCGTTTTTACATGTGTCATCAAGTCTGAATCAAAGGTAGTTCTATTAATCATACTATCATGTACTTTCAACTTTTATTTGGTCATGTCCTTTTCCTAGCGATCGTGATGCTGTATCTTATCCTGTTTATGTGAGCTGATAATTGTTCCGATTGGGTTTTCCACTTCACCTGTCTGCATCTTATTTATAGTTTATTTCATTCTGCTGAAGCATACGCCAAATGCCAAATGTAGATGCTTGTGTGATCCCTGATAGCTTGAAGCCTTGAAGGCACATTTGGATAGTTTAGGCATATAACTCTTCTTCTCCCAGCATCACATCCTGTTTCTTTGAGTATGATAAAATTGTCATGGAACACAATATTCTGTTCATGGCACTTGTTTGACTGTGTTTGCACTATGCAATATGCAAATTTCAATATTGTAGCTGCACATGTTCAACTTTGATACGGACTGTCAACTTCTAGAAGAAGAGCTTCCGTTGCTTATATAAATAGGATGTTTCTCTTTTGCATTCTTTTCTTCGCCGTTGTCTTCTGTAGTCATCCATATTTTGTTGTGATCGTATTATCCCATGATTTTCGTTGCATGGATAAAATGATAATGGGCCAACCGGTTGCATTATTCAATCCAAATAATAGTAAACATGTTCTCTTAAACTGTTGCTAGTTCTACTTTTGAATTTCTTTGTTCTTTAATGCCTTGTTATTGTTCTATAGAATCTGGAGGATGGCTCAAACAGCACAAGAACAAGCCGGATCAACTTAGTAGATCTAGCTGGATCAGAACGACAAAAGTTAACCCATGCATTTGGTGATCGCCTAAAAGAAGCAGGAAATATAAATCGCTCACTTTCACAACTTGGGTATGGTTCTGTTTATACATAACACTAAAGATAAAGGTTTATTTAACACATAATCTGACCATCTTTGTCCTGATATAGTCTTTATTGATTATCTCATAGACTGTTATGCTTAAGGTCAGTATTTAAGTAAATGGGTTGTAGTTTGTCATGCATGCATGGAAGTTATGTTTTGTGAAGTCTACTTTCATTATCATCTTTTTGTTACTGATATAAAGCTACAGTTCTGTTCTTGCTCACAACATATCAGATTTGTTTTTCATCTGATTGCTAGTTTATTATATACATGTCTATTGTTTTGGGCACAAACCGATAACCGATATTAGTTATATAAATGATATATCTATTGTGCAGAGAGTTTTTTTATTTGATTGCTAGTTTATAAAGCATTAACTGAGTGGGTAATGGGGTTAATCATGGAAAGAAACACCGTGTTATCAAGACGAAATGTTTAGCACAGAATGAATTAAAATATACATTTATTTCAAAATGTAGTGTGCTTTAGTTTGATTAGTCAAAATGTGGTGAGATGGAGAATCTTATTTTTATGCTTTTGGCCACTGCAGAAATTTGATCAACATATTGGCAGAAATATCAGTGTCTGGAAAACAAAGGCATGTTCCATATCGAGATTCAAAGCTGACATTTCTATTGCAAGAATCACTGGGTGGCAATGCCAAACTTGCAATGATTTGTGCTGTTTCGCCTTCTCAAAGGTACTACCAAGTAGAACCAAAAGCCACTTTTCTCTTCTTTTTAAATATTTGTCCTGACTCCTGACTGTATTTTCAATATTGTAATGCAGCTGTAAGAGTGAAACATTAAGCACTCTTAGATTTGCTCAACGTGCAAAATCTATAAAAAACAATGCTGTTGTCAATGAACAAAAGGAAGAAGATGTCAACATGCTGCGTGAGCAGATCAGGCAGTTAAAGGTATAATCGCGTTCTTGTTGTTGACTTTGTTGTCTCCGTAATGTTTTGTTGTTCTGACTCAAGTTGTCCACTAGTGTCTTATTTTCTGTATGCTATGACTACATTGCAGGATGAACTTCATCGAATGAAGTCTGGAGGTTCAGATGGAAGCAACGGCAGTTTTTCCACTGGATGGAATGCTAGGCGTAGTCTGCATCTACTCAAAATGAGTTTGAGTCGTCCTACAACATTCCAAACTATCCATGAAGATAGTGGTGATGTGGAAATGGAAATCGATGAGAATGATGTTGAGAAGCCCTATAATCAAGACAATATGGTAATATCTCCTCCTGGAGATAAAGAATGTAAAGAATTACAGGCTTCATTGAAAATTAATGGTGGCACTTCCCTTGATGTTTTTGATGGGGAGAATCTCATGCCAACAAAAAGGTCATGCTCTGATGACAGATATAAGTTAAATCTTGCTGCCAGTATACAGAGAGGGCTTCAAGTCATAGAAAATCATCAAAACAATGGAGCTTGGAGGAGAGCATCAGTTGGGTTCAATGCTAGAATTGTGGATGTTCAGCCTTGCAAGGTTGATGTAGCGATCCAAACTGAGCCAGAAGAATCTGAAGCAAGAGACAACCCTTTGGCTCTAATTTCTTCTCATGTACTTGGGACTTCTGCTACCGTGAGCAATGATCCCAATGCATGCAGGGATCTGCAATTAGTACAATATGATGCAGGAATAACACGTGATGAACCAAAACAGCAACAAATTCTGAAAGTAAGTTTAAACAAAAGATATTTATATGCATTTTTTATGCCAGCTTATTAAAGTTACAATATCAGCATTTACAAATAATATTTGTCTGTATAGGCTGTGGAGAAGGTCTTGGCTGGAGCAATCAGGCGAGAGATGGCACGTGATGAACAGTGTGTAAAGCAAGCTGCTGAAATCCAACAGCTAAATCGTTTGGTAGGTGCCTTAACTCTATTCTTTAACAATTAACTATGTGTTTTCTCTGTTCTGCTGTCTTAGTCATCCTGCTTGCAGGTACAACAATACAAGCATGAACGCGAGTGCAATGCAGTTATCGCCCAAACACGAGAAGGCAAAATTGCTAGGCTCGAAAGTCTGATGGATGGAACTTTACCAACAGAAGAATTTATCAATGAGGAGTATCTATCTCTTATGAATGAGCACAAGGTTGCCTTTCACTGAACTTCCCATCCATTTCATTTCCTACAATGTGTTCCACAGCTTATATTTTTTAAGTCATAACTTTCTTATTGGCTAATTTCCTTAAACTGATGCAAACAGATACTCCAACAGAAATATGAAAACCATCCTGAACTTCTACGTGCTGAAATCGAGCTAAAGAGACTTCAGGAGGAACTGGAGCTATGCCGGAATTACATTGACGAGAAGGAAGTTCTACAAGAAGAGATACAGGATCTAAAAAGTCATTTGCATTTTATGCTTTCGTCATCAGCATCGATTCGCAGGCTCTGGCCTCCAGTGCAATTGTCCCAGGGCGTTGGTCCTTCACCTGTAACAAATGATGCTGATGGTGATACTAATGCTGTGGACACATCAGATTGGGCTGAAGCAGAGAGTAAATGGGTAACTCTCACAGAAGAACTTAGAGTTGAACTTGAAGCAAATAAATCTCTTGTAGGAAGGTTGCGGTCAGAATTGGAGTCTGAAAAGAAGTGCTCGGAGGAAGTAAAGGAGGCATTACAAACAGCAATGCAAGGACATGCTAGAATCTTGGAACAGTATGCTGAACTTGAGGAGAGACACATTGGTTTGCTCGCAATGCATAGGAAGATCCGTGAGGGTGTTGAAGATGTGAAGGCGAGAGCTGCAAAAGCTGGTGTCAAGGGTGCTGAATTGCGGTTCATCAATTCCCTTGCTGCCGAAATGGCAGTTCTGAGAGCGGAAAACAAAGGCCTTCAGGACCAGCTAGGGGATACTGCTGAAGCTGTTCAAGCAGCTGGTGAATTACTTGTACGATTGAAAGAGGCTGAGGAAGCAGAAGCACTTGCCCAGGTATGAATTTCCAATGCTCAAATGCATCTATATTCCAACATATTTGTCAGTATGCTGCTTGCAATGCACTTGATATAGATAATTGACATATTATGACATAATTATAAATTTTAGATGACACCTAACATTAGGAAGAAAATGCAGATTGAGAGTGCCGTATCGCAGTTCAAGCGTGCTTTTGCCAGCTTACCTTGTTGATTGTTACATATTTTCCCTGTATTTCCATATGTGCTATGTTACCATTTCTTCCAAGTTATGCTTACAGTTGTCTTTATTTGTTGCAGAGGCGAGCATTGTTGGCAGAGCAGGAGACGGAGAAAGCGTACCAGGAGATTGATAACTTGAAAAAGAACTATGACCAGGAAATCGTTGCCCTAAACCAGCGCCTCTCGGAATCCTCTCATCATCATGAAACTACTCTGGCCATTGAAGCTTGCGACATGGAGACTGCAAAGTATGACAAGGTTGGTAGCCCCGGTGACCAGCAATGGCGGGAGGAGTTCAACCAGAAGGGCGGGTCGTTTGAGGTCTCCAAGAGCACCGATCTCAACTCGTGGTTCTCCGGGTATGACAAATGTAACATCTGATGATGATCTGCACACTGTTTTGTTCAGTTCTTTGTACCTTTGTATTGCTAGCATTGCATGTTGTACCACCAGCTGGTGAGCACAAGAGAGGAAGAAGAGAGTTAATCCTGAAGATGTGTGTACTACCTCTTCACTGTCTTGTGAGGAGGGCGCGGCAAGATTCTTCGGATTCTCCCCCCCCAAAAAAAAGAGGTTGTATTGATCTGTCTTGTAAATTCAGATGGACACTTTACATATGACAAGAGCAACAACGATGTTCATGTTCCTGTGATTTATCATGACTCTACAATTTGTCAGTAAGTTGCAAAGATGTTCATGTCAACAGGTACTTCATCTCACAATGTTTGGTCCTTACATAATCTGTTTCTGTTGCCACTGCTGAACCCCTGAACTCTTGTTCCTTTTCACTGCGGTGCAATTTTGAGGTTTTTCTTTGGTCCAATATTTTTTTTTCTTCAGCTAGTTTCCGCACGAGATTATATGCTTATGAAATGCTACAAAATTCATTATATGAATGCTTTCAATTTAATTTGAACCTGCCTACAGCTAAGTTTGTCGCTGCTGGAGCGTCCTATTCTGTGCAGTGGAGTGTACAGGACTATCTCCCAATGCTAGTACTGACAATTTTTCTTCACTACGGTTTCCTCTAGTTACATAAAAAAATATGAGGTTTGAAAGGACACTTCTTATTGTTCTTTGTATCATTCTCTCTAGTCTCTATGCACAGAAATACAAGTGTGAAGTCTGAGTTCAGTATATTCCTATAATAACTAGTTTGCACTGTTTTAATCTGAGCTAGAAACACAAAACCATTTGATCCTCTACCTTCTCTTTCTCCATAAACTATGCTCTTTCCATCACGAATTAAAATCGGAAAAACCTCAAGTTTGCATGGACTGATGGGCCACATCGATCATTTAAACCATCTGAGGACTTGTGCTTGGTCGTGTGTTCGTTGAGCCATGGCAATCACCTTTGAACCCTTGCCGGCCGGCCGATTAATGCCCAGCAAACTCTCCCCAACGCCGATCTCGATCAGCCGGCCAGGACCATCATAATTCATTTACGCTTATGCATGCATGCACGCACGTAGGTAGGTACAACTACGTACTTGCACGAGCCACGGCACGATGGAACGTAACAACGACATCCGTTGGATTTAAGATGTTAATTAACCGTTGTCATACGTAACAAAAATATTTCTCTTCTTTTGTCCTCTCTATTCCATAATCAACAAACTCTAAGGTCCCTGCTAATAATTGTTGTTGTACATGCCCTAGGGGCTATTTGGAGAGTTCTTAACTGATATAGTTTCTTCCGGAATCTCCAACTCTCGCAGATTCTTACTCACATTATAAGAGAATCAATAGCTACCATATACTCCTTACATCCCAAAATAAATTCACTTTTGTACGTGAAGTCATGTACGAAAGTGAAATTATTTTTGGACAGAGAGAGTGAACTTATTCAGTTGGGTTAAACCTAATTGAATGTTTCTAAAGAACTTATAGCTTCGCAAAAGGTCCCAAGTAAACTATGCTATTTTTTTGTACCTTATTTTTTAGGGTTAACTAGCTAATACTATTTTGATTCTCAGAAGCTGACTACCAATTAGCTGCTTTTTTTAAGCTACCCCAAACAAACCCCTAGTCTATGGCACACGCAATATGCATGCGAGAATATAATGTTGGTGTTGAAGTACTGTAAATTGACCTTTTTCTCTGTCGGCTTGAGATTTTGGGTGAAATAAAAAAATTTCTACAAAATTACAAATATTATGGGTTTATTTGGAACATATCAATCTGTTCTGTTTTCAACGGGAGTTGAATTGTTTCACGTGAAATTGCTTTGACCGTTGGTGAAAAATTAAATTGTGAAAAGTTTTGAAGTAATTGCTGTGCATACGCATGTAGTACTACCATTCTCCTAGCTAATTTCGGTTGGGGGTTCCTGTGGCGCTACAGGAGGCGGTGGCTAGCACCACACGTTGCTTATTTGCAGGATAATCCTCTCGTCGTCGTCACTGCAGTTATTGTGGGCGCGGGTGGTCGACGACCCATCCATACTATTCCAACCTATCACAATTCACAAGTTCACAACTCAAAAGCTCGAGCTTAGGGTTACTTCTATCTTAAAATATAAAAAATTATACATATAAGTTTTTATAGAGATTAAAGAGCAATAAAATTAAATAAAAAGTAATTATGATTGATTAAGATGAAAATGTACGTGAAAAAAAAATATAAGAGATGATTGTGATTGGTTAAGATTGAAATAGTAAAGCCCCATCGTTTTGTATATTCGGGGAATAAGCGAAACGGCATATTTGTAAACGAAAAATAATTTATGAATAATTAAAACTTTTATATACATGCTCTTAGCGATCTAAAAAGCAAAGGTTGAAAAATAAACTTCGATGAAAAAAAACCCTAAAATCAACTCCAAATTTAAAGTTGAAAATTCAAATTTTAGTTGATAAGCATAAGCATAAGCGAAAAAAATCTTAACCTAAGTGTAGAAGTTGTTAAAATATGAAGTGAGTTGCTCATCTTTCCTTGGTATCTCAAGTTTTTTTGTTGAACTGGGTTGGTATGTGTGAGAAGTAGCTATATTTTGAAGCAAAATTTTAAACATTGGAAGTAGCTATGTTTTGGAGAAAAAAATATAGGTTGAAAAGTATACTTGCAATTTTAAACATATACTTGCAATTTTTTTCTCGGTTTTTCTGTTGGATACGTTTCAGTTTTTTTCCCGTTTCCCCCTATTTTTATCTAGGTTTTCTTGACTGGTTTCTTTTAATGATTTTTTTGTTTGTTTTTTTGAATGGTTTTCTCTTGTTCCTCTAGAGAAAGGGAATAAGTACGGAGTTGTGTTTATAAGATAGTAGGGATTAATGAATTCTAGGAACATTTCGACAACTGAAGTCACATTAAGAGGTCAAAAGAAATTTCTGTACTACATTTAACATATTTCTATTCAAAATAAATTGCATTAGGAAACGATCGATCAAAAGGGTGTCACAAAATGTGATCTTCCATAAAAGCGCGATCAGGACGTACGATCGAGATTATTTTTTCTTAAAAAAAACACAAGGAGGATATATATATAAACAAAATAAAATACTATTGCTCCAGTGGAAAACAAGCACACGTGTAAACCAATCGATCGAACTGTGAGATCGATCGATCAATCCAGAGAAAAAATAATTGAGGATCGATCGATCGATCGATATTCTTTTCATCCCAGCTGTCGTCTGTGCATTGCTAGCTATAGGGCTATAGCAAAGCTCGTTGTTGGGTTTTGTTTGTTTGGAGGTACGTCGCTGGGGTGGTATCTCCGCTAGGGGACAGCCATCCCAGCAGTTGGAAGGACCGTCACTGTGTTTGCAGGCAGAGGCACCTCAGTTTTAATGAGACCCTCCACCTAACGCCAATCAACCCCGCCCGGCCCCCAAAAGAAACCCCTCTCTCCCTCACACGCGCCTTACAGCCTGCTCCCTCCACCCCAAAAAAATAAATCCTAGAATTAGGTGTGACATATTTTAGTATAATAAATCTGGACAAATGGATGTCCAGATTCATAGTATTAGTATGTCACATCCAGTATTAGGTTGGTTTTTATGGGACGGATAGAGTATAGGATGAAATGATTAATTTTTCTTCTTTTTTTAAAAAACTTTGTAATTTTAGAAAACAAACTCTACCATAGCTTGTTTTTTAAAATCTGAATATTTTAGACACGGCACTTCATCTAGAGTGACGAAGCAATATTAGATCGCCACCTGTAGTGGACGTGGTAAAGTAGAGTGACGGAGTAAATGCTGAGACGCTACCCATAATGGTTTGCTTTGCCACACCATCTAGGCTGACATGAGGAAACTACACTATCACGCTAGTCAGAATGACACCCGCATCAGCTTGGTTGACATGACATATTGTTTTGTCATGCTAGTCTAACTGACTTGGTTAAAATGTTTAAATCGTAATAAGTTTTGGGAGAGTTTATTTTTGAAATTAAAAATGTTTAAATAATAAGAAAATCATAAAATGAATTGCCCTAATTATGTGCATGTGGGCTGGTAATTGTAAGGTTACTTGGGGTGTTATAGGCTCACACGTGAAAAACTAGTTCACGGAGTTTTAAAAATATATATGAAGCAGAGCAGATATTCAATTTTAATTAACTGTACATATGATTGATATATTAACCCGTCTCGTGATTTAGGCTTGTGATATGCGACAAACAATGGATGGTTTATCTTTACAGATTTTCTCTCGAGATCTCATATATTCACACATGCCACGTACCATTAACTGGTTCTATACAATGGCCCTATTTGGATCCGGAGGGTTATTTAATAGCCCTCCAAAATCTTGCTATTTAAGAGTATTAAATGTAGATTACTGACAAAACTCATTCTATAATTTCTAGGCTATTTTGCGAGACAAATCTAACAAGGTATATTAATCCATGATTTGCTACAGTGATGCTACAGTGATCAGCCGCTAATTATGGATTAATATACATCATTAGATTTGTCTTGCAAAATAGCCTAGGGGTTATGAAATCGGTTTTGTCGATAATCTACGTTTAATAATCCTAAATAGCAAGATTCCAGAGAGCTATTTAATAGCCCGGAGGATCCAAACAAGGCCAATGTCGAGTTCTTCTCGATTAACAAATCTGTCCATCCAAAGTTATGACCAATCAGTTATTTTTCTTTGTTTTTTTAATACAGTTAACCTAGACCCTTCTCTTTAAGAGGCCGTTCCCTACATATTTATCTCCATGATACTCCCTCCGTTTCAAGATATTTGATACCGTTGACTTTTTAGTACGTGTTTGACCATTCGTCTTATTTAAAAAAATTAATTAATTATTTATTCTTTTCATATCATTTGATTCATTGTTAAATATACTTTTATGTACACATATAATTTTACATATTTCATAAATTTTTTAATAAGACGAACGATCAAACATATGCTAAAAAGTCAACGGTGTCAAATATTTTGAAACGGAGGGAGTATATAGCACCTGACTAATTTATAATGATGTGTTTCTCTTACCCCTTCATATTTTTCTCCATTAATCATTAATTCAACCCAAATGGCCATGAATTGTTTTCCGATCTATCTACCCTTATTCCTTGCACCCCTTCTACAAAAAAAGTCGAATTATATAAATATATAAATCTAGATATAGACGTACTTTCTCCACCCTGAAAAGACGAATCTAAAACTGAATATGACACATTCTATTATAACGAATCTAGATAGAGTTATATCTAGATTCGTAATATTAGAATGTATCATATCCAGTATTAGGTTAGTTTTTTATGGGTTCACTGTAAAAGTATGTGACATGGCATGTCTGTAGATTTGTCACGGAGAGCTAGCTAGCATGAAAGAGGAGACAGGTTTCTGGGAGCCCTGTAGATTCTGGTCTAACCAAAATAGACCATACAGCTTGGCCATGCCTAGCTTCTTCTTTCATCTCTTGTCCACTCTTTCCTAGCTTTTTTGTTTTTCTTTCTCGTGCTAATTAACAGTATTAATTGAATGTAGCCTCTGAATATATCTGTCCATTTTGCACGTGCATTTCTAGCCGATGATACATCGAGTTCTTGATCCAAGTTAATTTGATGAACAATACAAACAAAGGAAGATATATTTTTTTTGGGGGGAACACAAGGAAGAAAAATTATACACAAATATAGAGGAGATAGTCAATGTTTGCGATGAATATCGGAGCAATGCAAATTAGTAACCGTGCATGTTTGTACCTTATTATAGTCCATTTGCCCTCGTTGCTATACAATGAAGCACGATGGATATATTGATCGATCAACTTGCCTTGCATATTAATTTTAGCAACTAGTAGAACAGATTTGAGCACAACAGTGTACGGTTAGATCTGAATTATAAGTCGTTGGAGGTAGTGTTCAGGGTGGGAAGAGGAATATTTTGTAAGATCGAATAAAATAGGATTAATTAGATACATGGAATTAAAAATATGCCGGTTTCGAAATATGCCATCAGTATTTGTGTATTCGGATCATACCATTATAATTTTACACATATTCGAGATATGCCACTGAGATGCATTTACAATAATTGTTTTTATCAAATTGCCCTTCTTTCCTTCTTCTTCCTCTTTCTCCCCTCTCCTCTCTTCCACCAGACCGGCGATGGCAGTGGCAAGCACAGCCAGTGATGGACACCGCAGTCGTTGTCCCCTCCCTCTCCGGCGAGCAGAACCGGTGGGTATGTCCTCTTCTGCTCGGCGTCCGAGCCGTTCCTCAACTCCTGCACGGCCCTCGCGGCCACCATCCCCGCAGTCGTCGCCTCCGTCGACACCGACGAACCTGCAGATGCTGCATGTGTGTACTACTAGCTCAGCTCCTCCATGCCGCTAGACATGGCCTCCCATCTCGGCGGCGACCTGCGTGCCGTGCATCGACTTGAGCATGAACCCGCCGATGCCAAGGTCTGGCTTGCCGCTCGCGTCGTCGTCGTGGTAACCCGCCGTGGCGCGTCTGGTCCATGCCGGCCATCTTGTCCTCGGCCGAGATGCGCAGCAAGCCCAGCTTGTTGAGCACCAGGAACAGCAGTGCCATGGTGAAGCTCACCCACGCCATGATGACCAGGATGACCACTATGTGTGCCCCGAGCAGCCGGCCGCGCTGCCACCCATGAACAGCCCGCAAACAGCGCCGTGAAGATGACGCCCCATGCACCGCACCCGCCGTGCAGCTGCGTGGCCTCGAGCGGGCCGTTGAATTTGAGCCTCGCCGCTAGCGCGTTGAGTCCGATGAACACCCACGCCGAGACAAACCCGCAGATGACCGCCTACCCGCCACGTTCGAGGACGATGCTGGCGCGGTCCGGTGGGTGTGCTCGTACGCCGCGGGCTCGCCCGGTTGCAGGCCCCTGTTCCTGATGGGCAGCCACGCCGGCGCGAGCATCGCATTCCGCGCGGCGCTGGCGGCGGTGGACAGGCCGTGGTGCCGGAGGTGTGCAGGAACAGCGCCATGTCGAACGGATCGTTGGCGAAGTCCCGGGCCGCAGCGGCGGAGGCGGGGAAGCCGGCAATGGTCCGGAGGAGGGGAATCGGCGATGAGGATGGGGACGCAGAGGATGGCGCCAGTGGTGACCTATGTGGGCAGCGATGGCGAGGTGACGATGACGATGAACAACGAGAGGTTAAAGAGGGGGGCATTTTTGTCTAATATAGGTAAAATACGTGTATACTAGTGGGATGTTGCAAACTATATAAAAATTGTAATGGCATTGGTACAAATACAAGAATTGTAATGGCATATTTCAAATCCGTTAAATTTATAATGGCATGTATCTAATTAACCCAATAAAATAACTAAAGTTGTGTTCGGGAGTTTTTCATGTGTATGTTTCTCAAACTGCTAAATGTTTTTTTAAAAAATATAGAAAAGTTACTTAAAAATCATATTAATTTATTTTTCAATTTTAAGATAATATTTAATTAATCATATATCAACAAACAACTCCGTTTTCCATGCACGAGAAAGATGTTGCCAACCTCTCCTTCCGAACACAGTTTAAGTCTACAAAAGAAGGGTTGAATGATAGGATCATAAAAATTGTGTGTTTGTAAAGTGCCTCCAAAGTACCCATGTTTCAACTCACGAATACAAGTCATAACTCATGGCTAAACTCTAACTTTCTCTCCTTCAAAAGTTTTACTCTTGAGTCTAAACTTCTCATCTATTTATACCCAAAAGAACTGCTCAAAAATTATGAATCCAATTCAAATTAGTAGTCCTATTCCCCAGTAAACCCTCTTCAACGAAGATATAATTTATCTCTTTACAATTGAACTCAAGCTTTCCGAACTTTGATCCCTATCCAAATTTAATTCATTTCCACACATACATCTCATATATGCCATATGAAAACTCCACTTCAATGTATATTTTTCTTTAGCCTGAGCATCTCGTATGATTTTCTTCATCATCTAGAAATCAACTTCTCTTAAGTTGACTCCCGATCCATCATCGATAATACTCACATGGCCTCAAGACATGTTCACACATGAAAAAAAAAATACTTGAATACAAATTCTTTCTCAACATGACTCATAGCACCCAAATAGTATATGATAAGCATATGAAACAATTAAAGGTTATAAACATTAAAGAATCATCAGGAAGCACAAATTTACCCCAAAACCAACTCCACATTGGAAACCAACTCCACATTGGAGTCTGTTGGTCCCGCTATTGCGCAACCTGATCCAACAACCACACATACATCTCTTGTCATATGGCCATACCTGATCAGTTGGGCCGATCACTTATAGAATGAGAGTTAGTCAAAGAAAACACTTCACCATATTCAATTCAAACACTTGGAAAACCAATAGTTCATCACAAAACTTTTAGAGTAAAGTGCATAGGCGGTCCTTAAACTTGTAGGATTATGTCATCTAGGTCCCCAAACTCTCAAAATGCAGATTTAGGTCCCAGAACTTGTCAAAGTGTATCTAGGTCCCAAATCGACACAGGCCCTCTAGGATCCTACGTGGCGATAATGTGGCATGCCACATGGACATGACGTGTCCTTTTCTTTACCGTTTTCTTCTTTTCTTTTTCTTTTTCCTTTTTGTTTTCTTCTCATTCTTCTTTTTTTTTCCTTTCTTCTGCTCGGGTCATATAGAGAAAGGAGAAGAAAGGAAAAAAAAAGAGAAGGAGAAAAGAAAGAGAAGAAAAAAATAAAAATGAAAAATGAAAAATTTTAAATGGATTTCATTTGTCACGTCATGTCCGTGTGGTATTCCACATCAGCGCCACGTAGAATCTTGAAGGGGCTGTGGCGATTTGAGATTTAGATGACACACTATGATAAGTTATGGGACTTGGGTATTCATTTTGAGTGTTTAGGGACCTAAATGACACATCATTACAAGTTTAAGGACCGCCCATGCGCTTTATTCAAACTTTTAAGTAAAAATATTGATTTCACAATCTTCCCCTTAAGAACACGTCGGCAACTTCAAAATATATGAGAATTTATAACACTACTCACTCCATCTACTTTTGATAAGCATATTTCCAAATCTGGAAAATTTACTTTTAATAGGCATATTTTAATCCAACCACATATTCTCTTAATGACTTTCTCGGATTTAATACGTGACTCTCTATTCTTCCACATAAGATTGGCTACATGGGCATCGAGAAATGTAAATATTAATGAATCGCTTGTTTACGAGGAATAGCTAGTAGCATGTTTAAATGGATGATAAGTATAATTAATTATCCTTGGTCATTGTGCCAAGATGAAATATGACTATCAAAAGTAGATGGAGGGCGTAATTTTCGGATCCATCCGACTACTGTATTTATTGCTCAATGGTAGTTGTGTTGCTAGGCGTGATTTTTATATCACGTACATGCAAATAATTTAACGTCAACCTTAATACTCCCTCCTTTCCAAATTAATCATCATATATATTTATACACCAACACTAAGGATAATTTCAATCACATCAATCAAGACACCATGCACACATTCTCCCACAATGCATGCATCAATTAAAACACCATGCCAATTACATCTTAGCATGCACATATTCTCTCATGCTGCATTAATTGTATTTTGATGAAATCCGTGTCCATATGGTTATATGATGATCAATTTGAGAAATTTTGAATTTCATTATATGATGATTAATTTGGGAAGGAAGGACTATTTGCTTAACCAGCTAAAATCTCTTCCTGAAACATGTTTGTAAAAACATATAGTGATAACACATAAGAAGGATAAAAATGCATGGTAAAAACCAGAGATTGAAAAACAAATGAAACTTCATTAGATAGGAATGTAAAACACATATTCGGACAGGAGAAAGGAAAAAATATAGGAAATAAAACAAAATACGTTGGAGTGGGTGGAATTTTTTTCTTTGTTTTTCTTAAGGAGAATACAATGGGAAGGAAATTTTCCTCTGCTTTCCCTGAGATCGTTTCTTGTGAAGCAGAGATTTTAGCTGCGAACCTTTTATATCTTCACCTTATACTATCTCTGTTCTAAAATACTTTTACTTTTTTATATGAATCTACACGTATATAGCTATATTTATGTTCAATACCATAAATTAATTTATAAATAAAAATAAATATACTTTTGTATATAAGTATTTTAAAATAGAGAGAGTATTTCGGAGTACGATCCTAGGTATATTCCCATCGTCCAAATAAAAATCTAATTCTAAGCATGAATTTAGACACATGTTTTAGGAATGAATCTGAACACATGGATCTCTAGAATTGAATTTATTTTTAGTAAATTTCACAAAACTACATATACTTTAACCAAATTATCAGAAAACTATATATTTAAGGTGATGTATCACAAAACTACAAATTTAACAATAAAATTATCACAACACTACAGGTTTAATACTAAGTATCAAAAAAACTACAAATTTAATAATAAAATTATCATAAAGCTATATGTTTTGGGGTTTAAATTCTTAACACTAATATTATGATTGAGTTATAAACATCCAAGTTTTATAATTAAATTGGTGCTACACATGTAGTTCCGTGATAACTTTGTTACTAAATCTGTAGTTTTGTGATATTATACCTTAGATATAGTTTTGTGATAAATTTAGTGTAAAATCTGTAGTTTTGTGATACATCATCTTAAATCTGTAGTTTTATAATAATTTAATTCATATATCTGTATTTTGTGAAATTTACTTTTTATTTTTTTTGTAGACAGAGCGAGCAGGCAGTGCGCACAGTAGAAAAGCACGGAGAGTATGCAGGATACAAGGTGACGCCATGGATGGATGGATGACGGTGAGGCGGTGAGCGAGCGAGCAAGATGACACAGTCGTCAATGAGAGGACTGTGCTGTCAGTCTGCCCTCGATCCCTGCGCCCTTCCCCCCTTGGCGACCGAGAAAGCCGCGCCCCTGCACTGCACTGCTCCGCGTACTCCTCCTAACGTAGGAGTAGAGAGCGGGCAGCTTAGCTTAGCTAGCTGCAGATTGGTGATCATCGTCATCTTCAGTAGTAGCAGTAGTCAGGGTCTCCGAAACCGTCGGAACCAGGGTTATCACGCCCCGGCAGTAAATATGGTTATCGTGCGGTAACGGTAAAAAACCGTACAAAACCATGTAAAATTTAATAAAAAAAATTAAATTATTTTTTAAATTTATTTGAATTTAAGAAGGTTATCGCTGTTTTTCTATTACCGTACCCATGGTAAGACTGGTAACCACGGTAATCGTACGGTTATCGACTGTAATATAAATCTGGTGGTGGTAGTAGTAGTAGCGTGGGCCATCATATCGCACATCGCTCATCGCTGTATACTGCATATGCTATGCGAGGTGTGCACTGTGGTGAGAGCAGCTTGACTTGGCTGAACTCTCCGGCCGTAGTAGCAGGAATAGGGGTAAATTAATTGCAGCGCGCGGCAGCCAGCTGATGATATGCCTCGCAAAAGTTGCCCCCCTGCGGTGGTGAAAATTGGAAAGGTACTGCGTAGAAGTCGGGGGTTGAGGTTCTGTTCTGTTTCATATACGCTTCGATTAGTTGGAGAAAATTTGTAGGTTTGATTGTCACATCGGGTATACGGATATATATTTAAAGTATTAAAAGTAATCTAATAACAAAATAAATTATAGATTCCACCAGAAAACTACGAGATGAATTTATTAAGCCTAATTAATCTATCATTAGCAAATGTTTATTGTAGCACCACATCATCAAATTATGGCGCAATTAGGCTTAAAAGATTCGTCTTGCAATTTCCCGGCGAATTGTGTAATTGTTTTTTTACATTTAATACTCCATGCATGTATCCAAATATTCTATGTGATAGGTGAAAAATTTTTCTTTTGGGAATTAAACAAGGCCATAGGAAGGTAGCCCACGCGATGTGCGGACATGTATTAGATATTATGTTTGAAAAAAATCTTAAAATGATAAAATATCAACCAGATGTCACTTGCCATTTCAAAAGTACTGTTTATCCATAATTTATCCTATCAGTGTTGCTTTGATAATTTTTCAAATATATTTGTTAGACAATATTTATAGGAATATTTAATACATTCGATAAACAATTATTTAACATTACGTAGAAAGGATTTAGATTTGATTTGTTTAGAACCATGCGGTGTTTTGTCTTTTAATAAAATGATTAGGGGCTTTCTTTTTTTAGCAAATCCTAAATAATATTATTGTTAATGAATATGTTTTATTTGTACCACCAAGCTAGTCATCCTAGTTGATTCAATTGACGCAGTTTGTTACATATTTACATATAAATTTCTATAGGTATATCGTAGACCACCCTTCCCTGATATATGGTGATCTATAGTATCTTTTTTTTTAAAAAAAAAGAAAAATACCTAATCAATATGAGTCCGAACATTTTAGTTTAATAATTACAAAAATAACTTCTCAACCAACTATAAACCGCTAACCTTTTTGTGCCTTATATATGCAATAATATGTGGAGGAACCCATAATGTCATGAAAGCCAGTAATATCTAAGCACTTAAAAAAATGTTATATCTAATCACTTAAAAAAATGTTATGGCCATGGAACATGCAGTAGTTGTTCTAATTTTAGTGAAAAGTAGGAACTAATATTCCTTTTATATTTCTTGTTTTATTTTATACCACTCTTATTTTAAGTTCAAAATATAGGCGTTATGGATCTTTTAATTGTTGGTTTAATTATGAATAGAGCAATTTAGATTAGAAATCGGATGTGTGTCTTAAAAATAATATATATTTTATTATTATTGATTATTTCTCCTTTTAGTTTGAGAACTATAAAAATATCAAAGACGGGTAGAAGGGAAAGCGCGAGCCGAGGGGGTGAGGGGACTGGTAGTATTGTGTTTGTGCGCATGTGAGGAGGAGGGCGAAGTTTGGGGGAGGGGTGGGTGGTTTCTTTCCTATTTTTTTATAAATGATTTAAGTGAAAACCGATGATCTATTGTTTTGTTCCTAAAATTTCAAATATTTTTTTCTAACTATTAAGATGTAGTAACTCTTAGCGGCTTAAGATTTCTTTAAAAGTAGATCTAATGGTTGAAAATAATGGATCTACATATTTAAGTCGAAACCGGTGGTCAAATGTTTTTCTTATAATTTCTAATATTTTATTTTTAAATTTAAGACGTAATATGTGACACTGTTAGTGCTCTATAGAGCATGTACAATGATTTAAGATGATATAGTAGTTATTATCATTTTTTATTTTTCTATATTTTTATTAGGTTGACACGCATAGTTGTCTACAGATGACGTATTATTTACAGTGAAATATGGGTAATATGGATCTTGAATTATTTATTTTTATAAATAAAACAATATTTTAAACTATTGCTTTAGAGGAAGAAAGAATTGAATGAGAGGGGAGAGGAGGAGAGAGAGTACGTATGTATATAAATAAGAATATTTATTTTACAAGTTTAATGCGTTTTAATTACTATTGCTTCATTGTATAAAAATAGAATAAATCCTTTATTGATTGATTAAGATGTATCTTTTTTTTTGTCTTTTCATAAATATATTTATAAGTATACAGTAGATTTTCAAAATATGTACACTACAAATATAACAATATTATTTTGACTTATTATAATGTCGGCATGAGAGGGTAGGTCCATTCAGTTTTTTCATCGTATATCTAATTCAATTATTGTTAAGTTATATACGGTGATCAAATCTATATCATTATTTTTTTCCATAATTTTATAATTTTTTGAATTGGACACAAAGGTCGGAAAATATAACCAAAAGTTACATATTTTTTTTCATAGTTGAATTATAGTGAATGTGGGCCCTTAAATGTAAAATAGTACAAAAAAAAAGTGGTGTGTGCGTAGGCATGGACGTCTTGTGATTTAAATAACATTATTGATATGATTTAGAGATCACAGTTGCTTAATTTTTCAGCACAAATTTGATTTCTAACTAATATATTTTGGGAGCATTACTTCTGTGTTCTTTGCTTTAAGTTTCTAAGTCATCCCTTTTTTCTTCCGAGTGCACACTTTTCAAATTGTTAAATGGTATGATTTTTGAAAAAAAAAATATACGAAAGTTTCTTTATAAAATCATATTAATCCATTTTTTAGAAAATATCTAATATTAAATTAATCATGCGTTAATGAGTTTCTTCATTTTGCGTGCTAGGGAGATTAGGTCCCAACCCCATGGAAGGAACATAGGCAATTCATTTTACTTTTAGAACTGTAGATCTAATTTAATTATTGTGAAGTTATGTAGGATGATAAAATCTATATTATTATTATTATTATTATTATTATTAGTAGGAAAAAGTACGAATTACCCCCCGAACTATTGCGGTCGTCCGAATTACCCCCTGAACCATAAAACCGAATATTCTTCACCCTTAACTATGCAAACCGGACGAATTACCCCCCTCTACCCAATCCGTGGTGGTTTTGGTCTACGTGGCGTACGCGTGGCAGTCTAGTCAGCATTTTATTTATTAAAAAATGTGGGACCCACTTGTCATAGTCTCTCATCTCTCTCTCCTCTCTCTCTCTCACTCTCTGTCTCTCTCACTCATCCTCTCTCTCGCGCGCAGGACAAGCGGCAGCGGCGGCGCACACGGCGGGCGGCGGCGCGGGACGGCGCGGGATAGGTGGTGGGCAGGGGCGCGTGGGTCAAGCGGCAGCGGCGGCGCGCACAGTGGGCGGCGGCACGAGACGGGCGGCGGGCAGGGGCGGGCAGGCGGACGGTCGGCGCGAACGGCACGGACGACGGCGCTCATGGCTGCTCGGGGACGGGCAGGCGGGCTGTCGGCGCGGATGATTGCGCTCATGGCGGCGCGGGGACGGGCGGGGACGGGTGGGCGGGCCGTCGACACGCACGGCGGCGCGCATGGCGGCACGCACGGCGCGGCGGAGACGCGGACGGGACAGTGGCTAGAGGCGGCGGCGAGGCGGGGGAGGGGGTGGGGCGGCGCCGGCGCAGGGGCGCGGGAACGGGTGGCGGGCCGCCCGCTCTGCCTCCGCTACCGGTCGTGTCGCGCCGCTCGCTCTGCTTCCGCTGCCGGCCGCCCGCTCCGCCTCCGCCTCAGTCGCCCGCCGCCGCCACCAGCGCCCACCTCTGTATCAGCCGCCCGTCGCCGCCGCCAGCGCCCTCTTCGCCTCCGCCTCCACATGCGCCGCCCACCCCCTCCCCCGCCTCGCCGCCGCCTCTGGCCACCGTCCCGTCCGCGTCTCCGCCGTGCCGTGCGTGCCGCCATGCGCGCCGACGGCCCGCCCACCTGCCCCCGCCCGTCCCCGCACCGCCATGAGCGCCGCCGTTCGCGCCGACCGCCCGCCTGCCCGCCCCTGCCCACCGGCCGTCCCGCGCCGCCCCCCGCCGTGCGCGCCGCCGCTCCCGCTTGACCCGCGCGCCCCTGCCGACCGCCCGTCCCGCGTCGTCCTGCGCCGCCGCTCGCCGTGTGCACCGCCGCTGCCGCTTGACCCGCGCAGCCGCCCGCCGTGTGCGCTGCCGCTGCCGCTTGTCCTGCGCGCGAGAGAGAGGATGAGTGAGAGAGACAGAGAGTGAGAGGAGAGAGAGACGAGAGACTATGAGACTATGACAGGTGGGTCCCATATTTTTTAAAAAAAAATAAAATGCTGACTGGGCTGCCACGCGTATGCCACGTAGACCAAAACCACCGCGGATTGGGTCGAGGGGGATAATTCGTCCGGTTTGCATAGTTGGGGGTGAAGAATGTCCGGTTTTGTGGTTTAGGGGGGTAATTCGGACGACCACGATAGTTCGGGGGGTAATTCATACTTTTTCCTTATATTATTATTATTATTATTATTATTATTATTATTATTATTATTATTATTATTATTATTATTATTATTATTATTATTATTATTATTATTATTATTATTTATTCTAATTTTTTGAAATGCATGCAAAAGTCAAAAAATATAGCTCAAATGTAACATATTTCTTTTCAACTTTTAATTATAGTGAAATTTAGTCTTTAACCGTGAATTTGGTTGTAAACAATCAAAAGATATCGATGGATAAAAAAACAATTATATGATTTACATATCGTAGTTACTTAATTTTTTTATCAAATAAAGCATAAAAATAGGAGAAATAATTAATGGAAAATAGAAACAGGGAATCGAAGGAAGGGGGAGTACGTACGTAACTTACAACGCACGTATGTAATGCCTGTTAGGGCCGAGTTTAGGATATGATTTTTTTTTAAAAAAAAATCTAATGGTTGTAAATAATGGGTCAACCAAATTTAATGAAAATCAACTGTTATTTTTTAGAGTGCCATGTGGCGGCTTAGTGGCGGCTTAGGAGCGTTTATAGGATTCCACATGGCGACTTAGGAGCGTTTGTAGGAAGTTTAATGGATTTTTAGTATATAATAGAAGATAATAGATAGATAGATAACGTTTATAGAGAAAAAGAGTAAATTTCACATTATCAATGTTTCATCTTGAATTATCTCTTTAACGAGGTTTTAATTTGGGCTAGCTAAAGTTACTTTATCTTTTGCAATTTGGGCTACCCCTACTTCTTCATCCTTCTCTTTTTCACTCTAGTTTTTCTCATCCCTAACATTCCCCAACACCAATTTGATTCTACATTGAAACCATGGGTGGAGCACAGGGGTTGGCTAGTTACATCTAGAAGCCTGAAGAACCTCCATAGAGGTCGCTGGCGGAAGACTTCCACTGTGGATTCTATATACTCCCACTGATGAGCAAATCCTGTTACCTCACCCTCATCTTCATTGAGATGGGATGCACATACCTCCAACACCAAGTTAGGATCAGTCAAGATATTGTCCGTCAACCAGAGATTTGCATGGGAAAAAGAAAGAGTGGGAGATGAAGGGCACATGTGATCCAAAGTGCAACAAAAGGTAATTATATCTAGCCCAAGCGAAAACTTTGTTGAGGGGGTTCTCCAAGGTGAAACCTTGGTAACCATAGGTAGACCAATGTGCAACTTACAAAAAAACATACCAACATCTGTAACACAAAATTAATCTCATCAACTTCATCATTAAATATAGTATATTTTAGGGAATGACTATATGGTATTTTGATAGAAAAGCTGAATCTTGTAAATTTTGGACCATTTTATCGCTTTGAGATTCGTGCACTACACTTCTAGCTGTGACCCATCTCCTCTCCTCTCTCGTCGTTCCTAGCGTGCGATGCCTGCGCCGCCGCATAGCCTCGCCAGCTGGCCTAAAGTTGTCAATGGCGTCAGCGATGCACCCATGGTTAGCCTCCTTCCCTCGCACTTCTCTTTCCTAAGCAGGTGATGACAGCAAGTGCTCATGGCCCGCCATCTTATCTCCTTTTGGGCTCCCCACTACCGATCCGCCATCACCGACTGTCGCCTCCTAACTACAAACTTCGGTTTACTGCAGCACCAAACCCGCCTGCTCGTGTCCCCCGCTACAACGGGTTGCCGCCTCCCACGGCCATCCCTCTAAGCTTCTTGACCCCCCCTCCCCTTTCCCTTTCCCCCAACCCAACCCTAAACCAAGATCTAAAACCCTAACTCGTTGTGCCATTGCTGATTGCTGGAACTTCGCCAGGGACACAGAAGGGGTCGCTGGAGTATGAATCATGACACATGTCCTAAGGTTAAAAATTTGAAAGATTTTGATCCCAATTTTGTTGTCAATGGCCATTTAGAAATTCTGTATATTTTACAAGTCCAGAATGTAAACAGTTCTAGAGTTGGGTATGAATAATATAAGAAAGTAGATGTAAATGATTTGGGAAAGACTGTGATTGGTTGATAAGAGAAAATATGTAACAAAATTAAATAAAAAATGATTCTGATTAGTTGATATGAGAGGATAGGTGAAAAATAGCTCTATTTTAGCATAATACTCCAGTGGTAGAAATAACTTCATTTTAGAACTAATGGAGTACTTTTTTATTAATAATATTACTATATTTTTTTATAAATTTAATTAAACTTAAAAATAATTGACTTATGATAACTCAAAACATCTGTATAGAACCGAGGGAGTAATGTCTCCTTTGAATGGAGAATTTTTGTGGAAGGTGAACTAATTCCTGCAAAAGTCTTATACTCAGTTGTTACAGAGGAACATTACTGATGGACACGTTATACGTATCTCCTTCGTTTAAGCTAAACGACCTCAATATTTATTTCCCGCAACCGAATTGTCCTACAATATAATTCACCTAAAAGTATTTCCTTCTCAAATGGCCCATGGATTCTTACCATAGATGCCTATTGTACTACAATCCTTTAGTTGAGAGTCAATGTTTGTCCCTTCCTCTCATATTTTGAATTACCTCCGTATTTTAATGTATGACGCCGTTGACTTTTTATCAACATTTGACCATTCGTTTTATTCAAAATTTTTGTGTAAATATGAAAATATTTATGTCGTGCTTAAAAAAACATTTGATGATGAATCAAATCACAATAAAATAAATGATAATTACATAATTTTTTAATAAGACGAATGGTTAAACGTTAGACAAAAAGTCAACGGTGTCATTACATTAAAATATGGAGTACAAAATGAAGAATCAGTACATGTCCCTTCCGCTCATATTCACTCGATCTGTACCTCTATTGGACAATTAATCACTACTTAGAAAAAGCCAATCACGAATGAGCAAAACATGATTTTACAAGTGGCCAGCAATGCCTGTGACTTCAAGTCGGTGAAAATAATGTATTTTCACATGCGGACAGCGAAAATAATGTATTTTCACATGCGGGCAGCGAACCGTTAGCGAAAATCTATTTTAGCAGTGGGCAAGCTAAGATATACACGTGTAAAAATCGATTTTTGTTGGTGACGGTGTAAAAGACCACCCTCTTTTTTTATGCGTTCGACCGAAAACTACCAGGTGGGCCTTGATCAGGGACCTCTCCATACATTTTCACAAGCGAGACTTTTTAGACCGCCTCTAAAAATAAAAAGGGGCACCTACAAAGATGATTTTTTATAGTGAAATTCCTTTCCAGTTTTCATTTCCGATTAAAGAAAAATGAAAACAAATGTGTTAGAGCCGTGTCTGAGCCATTTTCACTATTATGAGCTGTTTATGCGCATTTGCTTCACTCTCTCCTCCATATTAGACACTGTTATGTTTAAATGATGCCCATTATTTTCACTTTTAGTTTCACTATGCATGCAACCATGCATGCTTTAAAATGTGTGACCTTAGAGAGTACTCCAAATAAACAATATGTATGCCAATCTTCATATGTCCGGTAAATATCCATGGACTCCTATCGTTTATTCTTCAACTTATAAGCCGCAACTAAAATTTAAAATTTAAAATTTAATTTTAAACTTGATTTTTGGGTTCATTCATCATAGTTTACTTCCCAATATTTGTTTTTAAATTGCTAAGAAGAAAACATATATATATATATATATTATATATATATAATTTATAAATTATTTTTTATTGTTGATAATCAGTTAATCCCTCCGTCCCATAATATAAGGGATTTTTAGTTTTTGTTTAAACTATTTGACCACTCGTCTTGTTCAAAATTTTTGGAATTATTATTTATTTTTTTTGACTTACTTTATTATTTAAAGTACTTTAAGCACAACTTTTTGTTTTTTATATTTGCACAAATTTTTTGAATCAGACGAGTGGTGAAACAGTTCAAACAAAAAAAAACTCAAAATCTCTTACATTAGGGACGGAGGGAGTACAACTTATAATCAAAATAAGCGAAGCGATGACGGTGTGTTTTTCAAACTTGTAGTCTAGGGAAATAATACATAATTTATACTTTTATTTCTAACTCAACATCTTTCACTTTCACGTATCCATCTATTGATACTCGATCTGTTGTCGAAATCCGAGGTTAACAATGTCGCAAAGAAACCACCGCACAAAGACGCGTTTGAATTTGGATCACGTGATTTAAAATTGAGGTCCCGCACATCACAACTACTGCAGTGTCAATTGTCATCAGTACGTACACACATATGCAATCGATGGCTTTGAGCATGGGTCGACGTCAGAAAAGAAGAGAGCAGACGATGCATAAGCCAGTTGGCAGGGTATGATGGAAAGCACACGCTACACAGAAACAAACAACAGCAACAACATATGTAGGCCGGTGAGAGAGGACATCCAACCTTCTATTCACCTTTCTTCCTTTCTTTCTTTCTTTTGTTCTTCTTTTTCACTAATATACTTTTGTAGAGAGGAAAAACATGCCTTTACACCGAGTTTAGTTCTAAACTTTTTTTTTTCAAACTTCCAACTTTTCCATCACATCAAAACTTTCCTACACACATAAGCTTCCAACTTTTCCGTCACATCGTTCTAATTTCAACCAAACTTCCAATTTTCATGTGAACTAAACACACCGTTAATTTTGTAGTACAAATAAAGCACTTCGATCTTGGTGAGTGATTTGAGCAGTGACAATATGCAAGGGAACCGAGGAAGCATTGGCTGTGCGGTGGTGGAATCGTGGGTGCATGGCTTCACTCACTAGAGTTTAAATCGTAGTGACTACGAATATTATGCATATATAGGTGAACTTTTAACAGGATTGTAATACGGGTTCAGATATATGTCTCGCTGGAGCATGTGTTAGGGGGGCACATTCACGCTTCACGGGTGTGTGAGCATACTGTAATGTGTGTGCTTATCGTGTAATCGAAAAAGAAATGCAAGGGAACATTGCCACTGGCTGCATGGCTAGTACCCACTTTGGTACATTGATTTTAGCTTAGATTACTGGTTGATTTCCTAGGATTAAGCAGAAAGAATGTGCTACGAGTTGAGGAATCTTTTTGCCACGCCGGATCACCACACACAAATCCAGTTGTATAATTGAAAGTGCGATGTTGTGGTGTCAGCTATAGTTGTATAATTCAAAATGCGACGATCGACAGCCGCTTGATTGTTGTGGTTATCAGTCTCCCTTATCGAACCAGTTGTATTTAGAAATCGATCTGTAAATCAGCTAAATAAAAAAAAATAAAAATTCAGATTTTTACAGAATTCGTCCTAATCTACTCGGGTTTTATTAGTAACCGCTCGGTTATCGCGGTTATCTAGGAAATCACTGATTAGTGATTTTTTATGATGGAACGATTGTGCAAACCCTGGTCACCACCCACCAGCTAGTCATCAAGGTTTCCATTGAATATGTTTCGCCGGCTAACAATGTTCCATTTTGATTTACTATTTGATATGCATCTTGAAATCTGATCTGCATTTTGTTCTGACCTGCATTTGGGATCAGGTAAGATCACTTCACACGGTTAATTAAGCTTCTAGGAAGTTCATTCTGTATCAACGTCTGAACATGCATGACATTTGGACATGGATCACTGATCTGTCTAAGTGGAAATTGTGCATCAGTAGACTATTAACTACTAACAGGCTGGGTGAAAATTTTTGTTATGTATTACCTTGTAATTAAGTATATAACGACATCTTAATTATTCCCTGCATCTTTTGACCGAACCTTCCAAATCTCTCAACCTGGCTTGCTTGGGCCAAATCCTTGTTTCAATTTTGACCAGCCTCTGACCAACTTTTGCCAGCCTTGCCTTAATCCCCAGATTAACACCTCCCTAATCAGTAGTTAGCATCTCACACAACTGTGCTTTAATTTAATCATCACTTAACTGTGCTGATGCTAATGACAATTTGCATGCACTAACCATCAACTTAATGACAGAATTACAGTTGAGCTGCTTGGTACTCACCGACTTGATGTCTGCATAAAGGAAGGCCGGTCAGGGAGGCAGGTAAAAAAGGGTCCAGCATCCATTGTCACATCACTTGACTTAATGAAGGGCAGAGACATGAAGAAGAAAATGCATCACAAGACAACAAGAAATTTAATTACTTCTTCTTCTACTACTACTACTACAGCTGAATTAAAGGCCCCCAAAAGTGCACTTGTTTAAGGACTTGTCAAGTACTCCAATGTCAGCCGGTAGCTGCCTGCAATGTGAAAGAGGGATGTAGTAGGAGTAGAGAATGGAAGAAGAAGATCCAAAAGGGTTGGTGTGGGTGGGGCCCACATGCCAGCTGGGATCAAGCCCCCTCCCCCTACTGGCTAGATTCCACAGGGAGAAAGCACTGTGGGGCCCTGCTGTGATTAGGATATGGCAACAGATGAAACAATGATTGAGAGTGTGGAGGTGATTAGAGGGGATCCCATGATTAACACTGATCATGTTGTGTGCATCTAGGGGGATCTTGGTTGGAAATGCCAATGCTGGTAAAAGGAAGAAGTTATCTTTTCATTTCATTAGGTTGATGCATTATTGATGTAGTACTACCATTTTGTTGGTTCAAACACTTCAATTGTGTGTTGGTTGTAGGGGGGATTAGCTATGGTTATAGGAAGTGCACAATCGCCGACATGCCTATGAACTATATGGTATTAGTGACACAGGAAACACATGTTTTCCTTTTGCCGATCGATTATTTGGGAGAAGATAAAAATTATTGCATACTCCTCATAGTACATATGCAGACTCTCTGCAGATATCAATGATGGATCAATTTCTCAAGAAGTCATAACAAAATGCAGATGATGATGGATCCATTTATTAAGACGTCATAACAAAATGCATATGGAGGCCATGGCATCGTTGCGGCTCAATTGGGTATATATCTTTAGTTTATTGATAACAAAAAATTTGCTCCAGTGACAAGGATCAACACAAAAATCTATGGCAAAAACTGGTGAAAGATGAAGTGAATGGGATATATATAACCATAGTAATATTGTCCCTCATCCTCTGATTGTCCCCAAGATTCTAAATCCATCCAGATTATAATGCGGATAACTTTTGACAACCAAAGGATTCTAAACTAACATAAACAACCACATCAAGAATACTAACGACATCGTCGATTATTGTTCAAAGAACATTTCTTGCATGCATGATGATTCCAGTACTCTTGATACAAAACAATGTCCACAAAAAAGGAAGGTGTTTTTCAAAATCCTTTCCAATCTCTACATACATAGTACATACATCCCCATGCATGCCAAATCCTACAAAGCCACTACCACTACTAACATCACTAGCACAATCCTCCTCTTTTTTTTTTTCTACAGTTAGGGCATGCAACCAGCACACACAAAGGTCACACAGCTCCCCTGCCTTGCCATTTCCAGACATACTACACATATACTCCTCTGTCCTACAAACATCACAACATCAAAACAAGTTCTTTGCCTAAACAATATGACACTGCATCTGGAAAAAGTTAAGCCTTGGAAAACCTTCTCCTTCCCTGTGCAGCTGGGCCCCACCTGCAGTGACAGAGGGCAGAGGGGGTAGAAAAGCGGAAAAAAAAGATAGTGGCTTTGTAGGATCAAGCCAAAGCCATGATCAAAGCCACACACACAGTCACACACAACATCCTCTTCTTTCTTCTTTGATGGCAATGATTGTGAACTTGGGTTTGCTGCTGCTGGTGATGCTGATGCTGCAGGATGGGAGCAGAAAAGCGGAGTACACGTACGGCGGCTGGGCGTATGTACAGAAGGAGAGGTCGCCGCATTTATTATGGCTCGGCCTTCATGTGGTTTACTGTCGTCCCCTGCTGCTGCTGCCCCCCTGCGCCCAATTACCACCAACAGCGAAACTCAACAAACTTGGACAAACAAACCTACCGTACTGGAGTAGTATGACCACCACCACTCCACTACTGTAGTCCAGTAAAAAAAATAATCTTATTTTTGAACTTTTTTTTAAAAAAAAAATTGAGTATTTTTAAAAATTCATGTATAATTTGTTAGGGATGTAAGGAGATGTGGTGGTTCGATTTCACTTACCGTAGAAGCCGTGAAGAGGAGGATGGTGCGGCAATGGCGAGGGAGAGGGTGCCATCGTTGCGATTGGACCGTCTTGGCTGAGTCCGGTGGTAGTGGCTCCCATTTGCATAGCGGTGTGGAGGTCGAGCTCCCAGCAGTTGTAGACAGTGAATGGATCAGCGGTGGCGGGTGAGCCGGTGTAGGAGAACGCGGTGGTGGTGGTCGGATCGCTTGACGGGTATGCAGGTACTGGCATATGGCTCATCTGAAAATGATACCCCGAGTGCGGCGAATATAACATTTGCAAATTGAGGGACAATATCGTAATAGTACTCTGTGTCAACTGTCTCTCTAGATCAGATAAAAGTGTTTTCAGATGCTATACTTACATCTTTGGAAGGCATGTAATGGCTGTCAAAGTCCAGCTGAGGATTCATGGTCGCCAACTTCATGGACAAAAACTGTGAGACACACCAATGTCAAAATTTAGCTTTTGGGCTTAATTTCATACATAACTTCAAATAAGAGCTAGCTAGGACGACAGAAGGAGAACACAACAACATTTTTCTCCAACATATTTATTGTCATTAAAACAAGTTCATTTAGCACACTATTAAAGCAACATTGGTACCTCGACCTGACGCTGCAGCGACTGCACATAGTTGATGATCTCGTCCAGCATGAGAGCCTTGCCGGTGATCTGCACACCGCAACATTCACATTTATTTGCTAACTAATTAACAAAACAAAAACAATAAACAATCATCTAGAAAAAAACTCAGCAATAATTTTTAAAAAGGTAAGAAAAGTTATCAACCAAATTTAAAATTCAACCCAAATTTGACCACCGGCGGTGGCATCACTACCGTGGCAATAATTGGGGCAACTAAAATAATCGTGCGCACCACCTAAACCACCAGGACCTTGCAATTGATTAGCCGGTTTGATTAGTTTAAGTACAGAGCAAGAGCCTCTCAGATTATTAACTAATCAATTATTATTATATCCTCTTGGACCACTGGGAGCTTAACTTAGGAGTACTACTAGTAGCTTACATGCATTACGGTCAAAATTACTACTGGCTGCATAGACTAACCACCGCAGTTAGTGCTCACACTTTCGGTACAAAAAAGATTATTATTTTTTTACTTAATTTTATCTATCCTAGTAGCAAAAAGTCCAACTCCTAGCTCTAGGCAATACTGAAACTAAAGTAATTGTATATATATTAAACTTAATTATTGCCACACAGGCAAGTCCGTTTTGTACGTTAGGTTAGTATTCCCCCTTAATGCGCGTCCTCGAAAATACATTTTTGACCACTAATTTTCAGTACTGCCCCGTATAACGGAATTCTAATATTACAAATTAGTACAACTGCTTTTGATATTAATTAAACTCTAAAACTAGAATTTTAAATTTTGAGTGTAATTTGGAGCGGGAAAAAAAAGAAGCCACTTGTTTGGATACATGAATTTGGAGGAAATTTAAGAATGAGATTAGCCGCTGGAGTGTGTTTGTGTTCATACTACCTTGTTGCAGCCTGGCACGAGCGACTGCAGAAGCTTCATCCTCTCGCTTATCCTCTCCCTCCTCACCTACCAATATTAAACAAAACACAAAGCTAATTAAAATTTTAATAATAATTAAGCGTCCTTGCAACTCAATTAAGTAGAGCAATTAGTAACACGGTGCGCAATTAGGGGGTGCCCTCGCATTGTGATTAATTTTGGGATTAGTGTAGTACTTGCAAAAAAGCTAATTAGGATTTAATTAATTAGGTGATTAATTACCCTCTCGGCGAGGCTATGGCTATCGGTGGCTTGCCCCCGCCTCGCCCTCACATGGATGTAGTCTTTGGCTGGCTCCGGCTTCTCCTCCGCCGCGTCGGCGTCGGCGTCGCCGTCGTCTCCGGCGCCGGCGGCGACCTTGGACCGCTTCGGGCTCGCGTTCGTCGCCGCCGTGGCCTGCATTGTGCATGGGGTTGGTGATCAGTGGAGATCGGAGAAGTGATGGAGAGCGGTGGTCGGAGTATGGTGTCGTACCGTGGGTAAGGATGAGGACGAGGCCTTGGGCTTCGCCGACGACTTGCGCTTCCGGGCGGCGGCGGCGGCGGCGGCGGCGGAGGGCTTGGATGGTTGGTCGGCGGCGGCGGCGGTGGTGGGGTTCATGTCGGCCTCGGAGCTGTCCAATGCCGCGGCGGCGCCGCCGAGGGACTTGCTGCTGGAGACACGGGACAGCCTGCCGCCGGCGGCGGCGTAGCCACGGAACGGCGGCGGCGGGGCGGCGCGCGGCGGGGAGCTGAGCGGCGTGCTGTAGCAGGAGTTGTTGGCGCTGGCGCCGCCGTGGCTGCAGATGCTCCCGAGCCGGCCGATGAGGTCGCCGATGGCCGCCATCTCGTCGCCGCCGCCGCCGCCCTGCGGAGACGACACGAGGGAGCTGAGCGCGGAGTCGAACTCCGCCGCGGCCGCCGCCGGCGCCATCATCATCATCTGCTCGGCGGCCGCCACTGCCCACGGCGGCATCATCGTCATCGTCCCGTACGCCGCGGCGGGCAGCAACGCGCCCGCACCGCCCGTGCCGGCGCCGGACGAGGAGGTGGAGAAGTAGTCGCCGGCGGGGAAGAAGTGCTCGTCGGCCATCGTCGTCGTCGGCGGCGTGGGAGAGTGGAGGAGGAGAGAAGAGAGAGAGAGAGGAGAGGGGAGGGGAGGGGAGGAGGCGGTGGTTGACCGTTATATAAGAAATGGTTTGGGAAAGGGGGAGGGAAGTAACCGTATTGGTGGGTGGGAAGAGATGCCGGCACGAGCACGGTAAATAACGCGCAAGAAAATATATCTAGGAGTCAGTGGATGGACAGCGCGGTGGAATACGCTTTCTAGTGGGTAAAACGTAAAATGGAAACCACAGATACCCCCCAAGTTTTTTTTTGTAAGTGTGTGATTGACGCAAGGAGAAACGAGTAGATAAAAGGAAAATGAGATGAGCCACTGGCGTACAATTAATTAGATATAATTATTTTAGATATAAAAATAAATTAATATGATTTTTCAAAATAATTTTCTATATAACTTCTTGTTTTAAAAAAATACAGTTTATCAGTTTAAGAAGCGTGCACGTGGAGAGCGATGAACTTTCTTTTAAAAAGAGAGGGGAAGGATCGCACCCAACCTTCCCCTCTCTCTTTTTCCTTTGATATCACGACGGACATTCTTCTTTATTTCTTTTCGTTTCTTTGAAGGGTATCCTGGTTTACTCTTATATACATGTTGATTTGATAATAATTATGTATAATTTCTCTATCTATATACTCTTCATCGAGTGCAATGAAAATAAAGTCTTTCCTTTCAGAATGGTCTTGTTGTTACAAAGCATATTCATCTAGATGCATGGTCTCTAATTTGAGTATCTCTTATTCACTGTGCAAGTTAAAATGTTGATCGAGTTAAGTTGGTTGTGGTTTTGCTACAATAGTGTTGATGTCGCACCATAGTCGAAAATCAACCAGAGAAAAGGATATGAAATGTTAAAAATTGCATGCGGCGGTTATATTTATCTTTTACATGTCCAGTCTATTAACATGGTCTAAAGTTTGGCCTCCAATTATGAAACCGGATAACTTTGTACATTGTTTTGCTAATACAACGACATCTATGTATGTGGAGTAGTATTTATATTGACATTAATATCAGCGTTATGTCCTTAGTTACTTCTCTCTCACCCTTGCTCAAGATCTATGTATGAGGAGTAGTATTTATATATGCCTTTGATCATCTATCATCTTCCATTAGACCTTGTTCCGTTAATCTCTAAGAAAGATAGGTATGAAATTAATTCCCTTTTGATGGGATTAACTAAACAAAGTCTTCACAAACACACCTCGATCCTATTCTCACTCTTATCTAAATTATCTTTGATGGTCTGTAATGTCCTTCTAGCACTACTAGAAAACACGTTTTTACAGACGGCTAAAACACATTTTTGCAGGCGTCCATAGCCTCCGCCTGCAACCAAACGCCTGCGAAAATCAATGACTTTTACAGGCGGCTAAATCCACCCACCTGCGAAAATATTTTTAAGCGTAAAAAAAAATTCGGTGCCCTAGCCCTACCCACCGCCGCCCTCCACTCTCGGTTAGTATTTTTGGAGAGAGAGGGAGGAGAGGGGAGCTGCCGGATGTGGGAGGTGGGGACGCCGCCACTGCCGCTGACCTCCCGCCTCCACGCCGCCTCCGCATGCGGCCGCCACCACCGCCCTGCTGCCGGAGGCCGCCGCCGCCATGTCGTGAGGGAGGGGAGCACTGCCAGCCACCGCCCTCCCCCTGCCCCCTCCAGCTAGATCTGGGAGGGAGGGAGGGAGGGGCCGGGAGTCGCCGCCACCGCCGCCCGCTGCCGGGAGCACGCCGGGGAGGGCAGGGGAGGGGGAAGGGCCGAAGGTGAGGGACGCAGGAGAGGAGTGAGGGAGAAAGAGAGAGGACTTAGAAAAAATCTCCCCTATGTCGCCTCTATTTATATTCCAAGTTTATTTTTGTAGACGGGCCACATAAGAGATTTGCCTGCAAAAATAAAGGGTACTTTTGCAGGCGGACCGCTTAAGTGGTCCGCCTGTGAAAATGGATTTTTACAAGTGGACAGCGAGCTTCACCCCGGTTTGCATTGTTTAGGTTGCTATTTAGCTCCAAAGATCATGTCTGCCTGCAAAAATAAATACCCAATGTCACAAAAATGCTTTTTCTAGTAGTGCAGGTCACTGTCACATTTCTTCGCATCTTTATATGCTTCTCACTCGTACATGCACATCATATCTACTCATTTTTAATACCTCGTTCGTTCAGTTTAACGTATAGATCTTACATCGGTTTCCGTTAGCATGTTTTTTAAACTGTTAAATAGTGTATTTTATGCGAAAACTTTATATATAAATAGAAGATGCTTTAAAATATCAGATAAAACATTTTTCAAGTTTGAAATTATTAAAACTTAATTAGTAGTTTTTTTATTTTACATATCCATATTTGATATTTATTTTCAGTGAAGTTGCATGTCCCGATGTTCTCTTTTCCACTCTTTCCTGACGCAGAGGCAGAGCCACCAGCAGCAACCCTGCGCAACTATTGGGAGATCGCTGACAATTGAACCATATGCATGGGATCTAATTAAGCTAAATACAAAGAGGAACACAACAAACGCGTAAGCAAAAAGGCCAATCTTTAGCCTAGTTGGGCCTCGCCCTTTCACAAGTTTGGCCTAGACTTAGTAACTTTGTTGCTACGCTACAGTCCACGCCGCAACCCTCCGTTGCCAAAGCCCCTTTTGTTTATGGTCCCTCTCTACATCAATGTGCTTATATAAATTAACATGTACTTACTATGTATTAGTGGCCAACACTGTTAAAAAAAATCAATTTTAGTGACACCCTTTGTATTTTTAGAGGCGGATTAAAACATACACGTCTATATATGTAAATACGTCGGGATAGTCTGGTTAAGAATGTGAAAATACATCAGCAAAATAGGTTAAGGGAAATTGATTTTTAAACAGACGGCCCTTTCAAAGTACCCCCGGTGAAAAATAGATTTCTATCAGCGGCCCTTCTAAACGACCGCACTTGAAAAATCGCCATCCTCTGCAAAATTCGAAGCATTGCGTTTGTGGATGTGGCTTATCTGATTGTCATTTTGTATAGTTTGCAATTGTGCCACTGATACGTGAACCATAGTACAGGATCTCTGATTGCCTTGCACACCCATATCCAAGCCGCCTTTGATGATCAATCGATCATGTTCCATAAAACACATCGGATCTACTCCTCCATTGTTTCCAGAGGCAGAGGCAGATCAAGCCCACCACTAGCGACCCTATGCAACTATGAGACTGTGGGGGATCTGATTAATAAGCTGTCTGCAAAGGGGAAGCAGAAACTAGCCAAAGTCAGAACACACATCGATCTTCAGCCTGATTGGGCCTCAGCATTCGATCACAAGTTCTCCTAGACTTTAACTTTCTTAACTGCTCTGCCACTGTCAAAGCACTTTTGCCCATGCCCCTACATATGGCCTCCTCTGCATCATCAATCTGCTTATGAATTATTAGGACTAGTCTGTATCAGTGTATTTTAGTGACCAGTTTACCAAAAATAAAAACCCTTAACCCAATAAGATGAAGGATCTTAATTAGAACAGATATATCACTCACTACTACTCCTATATAAGAGTACTCCAATAATGCTCTAAGCTACCCCCGTGCCATTTGTTTTATTGACACACAGTACGTTCTTGCATGATCAAATCAAAGTTATGGGTATAACGAAAGAATTATATAGAAATCACGAATTAATTTGCATATGTTGCACGAGGATGAATGCTGTTTTTAGAGGGGGAAGAGGCATTCTTAATAATTTGGATTTGGTGGGTGGGTTGTTTTATTTGAACTAAAATGTTAAATATTGGCGGGGGGACAAAGCTAGTTTGGCCTCTGATCACGTTACATAGAAAATCACTCTGACCAGGCTGAAGGTAAAAAGAAGCAGGAGTGTTCTAGATGGAAGTACATATGGCAAATGATTTTTTTTAAGGTAATGGAAGGTTGCATTGAACAATAAATTATCTTTCCTTGTACTCCCATTATTTATAAATGTACTCCCATTATTTATAAATGTAGCAGTGGGATTGATCATGGCTGTTGCTGAGGCTAATCGCTGCTGCGACCGCGGCGAAACTGGCCGGCCGGCACAGCATTAAAGAGTTAGCTTAGCTTCCTCCGATGGGTGTAGCTACCGGCCGGCCGCCGGGAGGTCCCCCATCTGCCTGCCGCCAAAGCCTTTTAATTATGCTCACTGTTTGAGTGTGTTGGTTTCGTATGCTTGCACAATTAAGGCTAAACATGAACCCATCGATCGGTCGTTGCCCCCAGCTTCTCTCTCATTTTTTTCATGGCAGTCGGCTGTGTTTTTTTTTACGGGTTTGGAAACATTTCTCCTCGGCGAATAAAACGGAGGATGGATTAACGCATAATTGATTAAGTATTTAGTTTTAAAAACTTTTAAAACTGCAATGTTTAGGCTGTGTTCGAGAGGTAAGGTTAGGAACCTTTCCTCCTAACACGGAAAACGAAGCATGCGATTATAGTGAGATTAATTAAGTATTAGCTTAAAAAAACTTTAGAAATAGATTAATATGATTTTTAAAACAACTTTCACATAAAAAAACTTTTGTAAAAAATGCACCGTTTAGTAGTTTGAAAAGCATGCGCATGGAAAACGAGAGAAGTGAGTTGGGAAAGAGGAAAAAAGAACACAGCGTTAGCAGTTCGGAAAACATACGCGCAAAAAAGAGAGTAAAAGTTTAAAATAAGAAGAAAAAGAACACATCCTTAAGAGCATAAAATGTTTTATAGGTGAGGGTTACCTCTACCTTTGTCTACATCATCTATTTATAAATTTAAAACTAGCCTACATCAATACACCTCTAATACACTAGTCCCAATACCTTTTTCACCAGTCTACTTCTCTATTCTCTTTCAATCTTTGAAGTTTGTGTAGATGTTACCCTTACATACATGAGGGGTGATTTCTTCTCTCTTATCTTCTCTCCTACACATCACCATTTAAACCTACATAACACCTTGTGTCTACTATTAAGAAGCTTATAGTACTTTCTCTACCAACAAGATACTCCATTCGTCTTAAAATATAAACATTTCTAAAAGTTTTTTTAAAAAAATTAAGCATGTATATGAAATTATAGGTTAAAAGTTATGATTGATTTGAGAAGAGAAGATAGATGAAGAAACTAAATAAGAAAATGTTGTGATTGGTTAAGATGGGGTAAGTGGAGAAAATGGGACGGAGGACTAAGACATTATTGGTTTTAGATATTACGTTTGACAATTCATTTCCATTAAAAAATTTATATTATCATTTTTATTGTAACTTGTTTTACAACTAATCGTGCTCTAGATGTGACTTATCTTTTCGTATTTGTGCTAAATTTTTAATAAAATAAATAGTCAAAATGTTATGTCTACAAATCAGCAGCATCCCAAAACCGAGAGATGTTGGTCTAACCGGAAAAAATAATCTTGTTGCATCCTAAAAGCTAGCTTAATAGAGAAAGATTAAGTGTTTGAATTTCTGGTGGTGTTTAAATTTCCTGAAGACAAAGATGAAGATAAAGATTAAGTGTTTCACGTAAAATAAGGTGGTAATAACATGTGATTAATTGAGTTTTAATTGTTACAAACTGGAAAATAGATTAATCTTATATTTTATAGCAACTTTCATATTGAAAGTTTTCATACGAAACACACTGTTTAGCAGTTTAAAAAGCGTGCCACTTTTATCTAAAAGTTTATCCAGTTTTTATTGAAGAAAAAAAAAGCTTAAAATCCACTCCCCTCACTTTCAACTTCTCCTAAATAATCAATGTGGGGACTATTTCCAACACAGCGATCAGCGGCGTGGGAGGAGCGGAACGTCGTACGTACGTACACGCGGTGGCCGGCGAGGATGACGACGAGCAATGCGGGAGGCGGCCGGCCGGAGACGCCGTCCATTTTGCATGGCGCTGAGGGCTGAGGCTGACACGGGCGGCGCCGGCGGCGGCTTGAGCGCGAGGATGCACATGCTGCTGCTACTGCTGCTGGTTCCCACGGTTGGTAGTGGGGAAGTTTGAGCCAAACCATTACATGCGTCATGCTGTGTTTTTTCTTTTTGTTTTCCCCACCGACCGAACAGGGAATGTGATACTTACTCGGTAAAGAGTAAAAAAGTTATGTGAATTTTTACCGTGTTTGCGATGTACGTTGCAAGTATTGAAATGTGTAGTAATATAGACTATTGATCACTAGAGAGACAAGATACAAAATAACCAAAATAATTGTAAATGATGGAGGCAGGGTAATTAATGGGAGTAGTTCTTATGAATAATCTACCTGGATATAGGTATTGTTTGGTAGAAAACAGAGTAAATCTTTCTAAGAGATAGTGAATCGAATCGATCTGCATGAGAAAAAAATTGGTGTCTTCTTTCTTCTTCCCCTTCGCTTCGTTCTTTTTTTTTAAAAGGAGGACAAAAGCTTTTGTCTCGTATATTAATAGAAGAGCAGGAAAACAAGAGAAAATATGTACAGGGTCAGCCAAAAGCCAACCCGCAAACGGAAAAAAAAACACTAGGTGATATCTCCCAAAATTCCAAACTCCTGTAGCTTTGTCGCTCCGGCTTTAACCCAGGCACTCCCTTCCTCTTTGATTTTTGCTATAACTGAGGCAGGGGTGGAGGCTGTGCTCCGAAAGATTCTTGCATTACGCTCCCCCCAAATCTTGCCGGACACAAGCATCAGCAGAGTTCGCAGAGGGGCTCGTGGAGTATTAGGGGGTTCAGCAACAAGGTTCCACCAAAGTTCGACGGAGGGGCAGTCATTCTATTTACTCAATTGGAGGTCAGTTTGTGTCCATTGTTGGATTTCGGCCCAGATTCTCTTAGTGACTCTACATTTGGCCAGTAGGTGCAGGGTTGACTCATCCGTTACGCAGCACAGGGGGCCTTCGCTTCGTTCTTGTCCATGGCCATGCCTCTACTCAACATCAAACTCCACCACCACCAACCACTCAAGCAGCACTTCCATCAACAAGTTCATGAAAAACAGGTTCCTCATCACCGGAGACGCACGGTGAAACTCATGGCCGACGTACCAACCACACTACCCGTCCTTCTCTTTTTCTAATCTAATCTGTGGAAAAAAATATTAATGGTCGAAGCTAAAACAGTAACAAGCTCAAATATAAAGCAACGGTTGGAGTAAAGACATATAATTAAATCACTGTACAAACGTACAAATATCAATTCAATGTTTGATTTTGTCGCTACTAAAAACAAAGAAATTCCATAACCCAATTTCAAATATATGTCAGAGGAGCTAACCTTCGAACTAGCTAGTAGTAGGTTTCTAGTTCTGGCTGCTCCGCGCGCGCATTGGGCACCGGCCGGCTGCGCCCCGAATCCCCGGCCCGATAGACGGATCTCAGAGAAGACAAAGGCCTCTGGTTTGGTTTGGACCATCGCGAGCTACCGCCACAGCCCTTGTCCTGCCTACCGCTTGCTCCGCGCACGTTCCCTCTCTTTCGATATTAGCAAGGCCATGTTATTTCTTTTTATCGAGGGTGTGTTTAGTTCACGCTAAAATTAGAAGTTTGATTGAAATTGGAACGATGTGATGAAGAAGTTGGAAGTTTGCGTGTGTAGAAAAGTTTTGATGTGATGGAAAAGTTGAAAGTTTGAAAAAAAGTTGGGAAGTAAACCAGGCCTAAGTTACTGCAGATTTCACCTCAGATTATTATTAGCATGTTTTTCAAACGGTTAAAGCAGTACATTTCGTAAAAAAAAACCTTTCCGTATTAAAGTTTGTAATAATTAAGGCTTAATTAATCATACGCTCCATTTTTACTAGAAATTAACATAATCTAAGTTAATTTGAACACACAACATCAAAGTGTTGAGTCCATCCCTCTTGGAAACCCACAAACTTTGTAAATCAATTATGGAAAACCGTGATGAGACAAGAGAGCTAGACGTACTGATTTTTTTGACGCAACTCTGACTTGATTTACCTAGTAAATTTTGGCAAAATGATACTACTACTACTACGTATATTGATATGTAGATAATTTTTTTAAGAAACAAAATACAAACGCGCATACACTTTATACACGGGTGACTCACCGTCGACCTCACCCGTATTAAGTCTAGAACTTATACCCTTATACCACGGACGCCTCGCCGTTGAATACGAGCACATATATTAAGTCTAGAACTTGAACTTGGATGAGCCGGTTCCGTCACACGGAAACTAATTACTAGTTGTGTTACGCTCACTTTATAATATACTCCCTCCGTTTCTAAATATTTGACACCGTTGACTTTTTTAAATATGTTTGATCGTTCGTCTTATTCAAATTTTAATTATTAATTATTTTCCTATCATTTTATTCATTGTTAAGTATACTTATACGTATACATATAGTTTTACATATTTCACAAAAGTTTTTGAATAAGACGAACGGTTAAATATGTGTTAAAAAGTTAACGATGTCAAATATTTAGAAACGGATGGAGTATAATTTAACCGGACAAGCTGTACCTCTGTCGCTATTCGTTGGTCACCCGACCAACCAGCTAAATTAAATTAACACCCAAACAAGCAGCGCTAAAGTACAAGTGCGTATTACTATATACTAATTCCATACCATATACTTATATATATACCAATGTGCTGTTCTACAATAATCTGAGGAATCCAGAATTAATTATTATTAAGTTTAATAATCTTGATCGGGTGCATGAGGGGCTAACAATGTACTCTACGTTGGTTACATACGTGTTAATTACTTGGTGAGCTTCTGTACGTCAGACCTTGCTGGTAAACATATCGCTTCAGTTTGGCTTAATATATGTGGATCTTCATTTTTAATTTTGGCAATTAGGCTATATTTGTTTGACTCTCTCTTAATACTTGCAGACAATGGGTTTGTTCAGTTCGTTTTTGAAATAACCTAATGCCAAATTTTAATACGATTTGGTGGCATTGAATGTGTTTGGGTTGTAGCCTTATCAAATTTTGGTAATATTTTCATCTAAAGAAATTTCCGTAAATGTCAAATTTTGGTAGAGAGACAATGACATGAGTATATTCAGTTTGTTACCTGCTAAAATTTGGTAACTCTTACATATATGCCTTGGCCTTGCTAGTTAATTAGCACTCTGGCCATTATTACCACGAATAAAAAAACACTAATATTTTAATGTCATCTAATCCATGCAAGCATAGATCAAGTGCATTGACAATTTGATATGCTCATCTCTAATGCTTCTTCATCAAGCATATAAAATCTATATATGCATGCATTGCTCCAAAGTCAGTTTACACGGGGGCATCCGGTCAAGATCTACCAACCACATCTCGTTGGCTCTATTATCCTTTCGATCGAACTAGTTCCCCTATATAATATATTTCTAAGATGAGACTAACAACTAAGGAGGTGAGAAAAATATGATATGATAAATTAGTATGCATTTAGAGAGCATGAAGATGCTTCTTGCTTGCTTGGAAACTACTGTGTGCTCCATGATTGAACTGTGTATAGAACTATATATAGATCCATGTGGTATGCCTGCATAGGATGGGGTTAGCTTGACAAATAATTTATGAGTAATCTCAAGAGGGCAGAAATTAATAAGGAGTAATTGCAGGCGGAAATTCAGTGGTAGATAAAGTATTTATCGACAGGAAGACATCTATAATAACTTCGTTAGCTTTAACATATTTCAGCAAGGTCTCTCAAATGTTGTTATCAGGATATGGTGTGCGTTTGTGTATCTATATCTTCTATAGAGTTATAACCCACTATATCCTAAAACTTAACATGCAAACATACTTCATCATCATCCGCCAGTAATTATTACATCTTAACATGCATATTAGAGATATTACATGATTGTGTAGTTTCTGAATAGGATTATGCTCTCCCTGTCATGCTCATCTTGTAATGTCTCTAACAATGTAAACATCCAAATCTACAATTTAAGAGCTCAACATACAAGCATATCAATAATCCTTACATTATTTTCATAATATTTCAACATATATCCATCAAATCCTATATTTCTTCCTCTCCCATTCAATTTGATTTGCATTTGTGTTTTTCTAAATAGAGAAACTTGAATTGAATAGTCCTTGATTCATTAGTTTTTCCATTGCATTATATGCTCTAATATTTATCAATTTATTTTTCTCGTATTATAATGTTGTCCTATATTAGTTCCCCTATTAGACTATGTGATTGATATCCCTTGTATTACATCTACGTCTTAGAATGTTGTAAAAAACATTTTTCTACCACTAGTGTTTTATCATATAAATATATGTTAATTTATGATACACTAAAATAAAACCAACATTTCTAACGCATCATATGTTTTAGTTGTCTAATTCAATCTATGGAATCTCTGCCCATAGCAACCAATGTTCTCTGATTGGGCGATCAGCCCTGATCGCCTAGGCACCGATCAGGGCGATTAATCGAGGCTGATCGGTTAGTATATAGCAGGAGTGTCCAGCAGGCCATATATGCTACTCCCTCCGTTTTGAAATGTTTGACGCCGTTTACTTTTTATCACATGTTTGACCATTCGTTTTATTTAAAAAATTTAATTAATTATTAATTCTTTTCCTATCATTTGATTCGTTGTTAAATATATTTTTATGTAGGCATATAATTTTACATATCTCACAAAAGTTTTTGAATAAGACGAACGGTCAAACATGTGCTAAAAAATCAACGGTGTCAAATATTTCGAAACGGAGGGAGTATATATTATGTACTAAATACTCTAGTCTGTAGGATATGGTAAAAAGTAAGCATATCATTTGATCAAAGAAGAAGAAGCATCGTTTGCTGCCCATCATCTGCCCAAAATGGAACATGGGCTGAGCTGGCAAGCCCAAAATTATATTTTCTCAGGGAGGCAGCCCATGAACGAAAACTGATCGTTTTCCACCTTGATCAGATGATTAATCGCGACTAATCGTCGATTAATCAAACGATCAGCTTTCTGATTGGCTAATCGACTTACTTGTGCCTGATGGGAGGTAGGGGTGCGATCAAGACGATTAATTGCGATTAATCGGACGATCAGATAATATTGGTAGTAACACACGGGCTATCAACTAGTTCATAGAATGAGTATGCACATGTGTAATAAGCGCATGTATGAGTTTATATTGCGTTAGGAAAAAATACATGAATTGTATTTTGGTCCATGTTTTCTTTTCACTTTGTTTTACCATTATAGCAATTTTTTAGACCACCCTACCACAATTTTTAAAAAAACCTTATGAAAGTGTTTGATGACAAATATATTAATCAATGTCATTTCCACAAATTAAACTCTAATATTTCTTGTCTAGTAATGATGTAAAGTATCGGGATTGACTGTATGTATTCTACGACGCAGGGCCGGCTCTATATTTTCGAGGGCCCTAGACAAAATCGACGCTCTAGGCCCTTAAGGCTAAAAGTTTTTTAATTGTAATATATACTTTATAAATAACCATGTATACTTAAGTTGACTTGATTATTATTTGTAACAACATTACTTAAGAAAAACTTACATATATATAGCACCCTTTTACGATTCAATAAACTGGTCTTCATGTTTCCTGTTCTTGTTTTTGTGGTGTACTACCGGAAAAGTGCTTCATAGGCAACATTTTTTAAGCTCTAGCTAAAGATCAATCCAAGAAAAGAACACTGAACACCAATATCTAAACAATGAGTCAAAAACATGTAACGACCTAAAACTGGTGAGGGAAAAATTCTTTTTTTGTTTGATAACGGAAGTGAGGGAAAAAAATCTATATATTGAAAACTAAATATACATGATTTCATCACATACCTTTAGCTTATGAGGGATGATCGAATGAGAAGAAGATTAGAAGAAAATAGAGTTCAGCCATGAACTCTAAACCCTAAGGCAATAGGATGGGAAAAAGAAATAAGATTCGCTGAACTGAAGGAATATAATCATTTTCAAATTTTTAATCAGTGAGGAGAAGGATCAATAGATCGATGGATCATCATCACCTGATGTTAGCTTCCGTTTTGTCGTCCATCTCTAGTTCTCTGTTCCACACGGCGGCGACTCGGTGAGTAGCAATCATAGCAAGCAATCATGGGCCCGTATTTGTGGGCCGTAAGGCCTGACAACGAAGTGCCTGGAGGCCCAATCTAGCTGGACTGAAAAAAGGCCGTGTGCGTGTGCGGTCGAAAGAAAAAGGAATAAGTTCACCAGGTCTCTCAAACTTAACAGCTAGATTTTTTCTGAGTTCCTTAAACCACAAAACTAAAAATATGTACAGCAAGATTTTTTTAGGTCGTTTAACCATAAAATTAGAAATGTATACCTCTAAACTCATTCAAACCGTTCACAGAAGATCCCATGACAGTATTTTTGCCCCAGATTTGCTAACGTGGCATCCTAGTCAACAAAAAAAATTTAAAAATTACGTGAGACCCACATGTTAGCTACACATTTTTTCTCCTATTTTCTTCTTCTTCGCCTCTCTTTTTTCTCTTCTCTCTTCCCCAGCGGCAGGCGGCAATGGGCGAGTGCGGGATGCGGGCGGTAGGCGGAGAGCCAGCGGGCCTAGGAGGCTAGCGGCAAGCGAGCTCGACAGCGATCGGCGCGTGGTGAGCGGAGCGGCGGCGGGCTGCGAGTGGAGCGGCCAACCCCCGCCGCCACCGCCATCGCTCTCACCCGCCGCCAGCTGTCGACCCTTACATGAGCGGCTTCACGGCGACGGCTGTACTCCTCGTCACCGTTGCGCTACACGACGCTCGCAGGTGACCACCCTTATTCCCGCGCCCCGCCGGAGAGGGGAAGGGAGGCCGGGTGAAGTGGGGGAAGATGAGGCCAACGGGAGAGGGGGAAAGAGACGGCGCCTCGCCGCCGCTTGCTGCGCCGTCCTCGCTCGCCGCTTGCTGCCGCTGCAGCCACGCTCGCCTGCTGACGCCGCCGCTCTGCTTGCTCCGGTCACGCGCAGATGCCGCCCCTCCGCCTGCTCCAGCCACACGCCGCCGCCCGCTGCCGCTCACCCTCTGCGGCCGCACTCGCCCATCGCCTGCCGTCGCCGACGCTTTGCAGCCACGCGCCGGTGCCGCTCAGTAAAACCGGCAAAAATACTGCTATGGGATCTTCTGTAAATGGTTTGAGTGAATTTAGGGGTACCTATTTCTGATTTTGTGGTTAAGGGTCAAAAAAATCACACTGTAAAGTTGAGAGACCTCCGGTGAACTTATTCCAAAGAAAAAAGGTCCAGCCCTCACCGCCGTCCGCAGCGATACACCACCGCGATCTCCTCGCCGCCGCCGCCGCCGCCGCCTCCCCTCCTCCTGGCGCCACGCAAGCGAGCTCCCTCCTGCCCCGACGTACCTACGCCGCAAATCGCATTGGCCCCGCCGCCTGCGCTCCGGGACGCAGCGATGCCACGCCCCCGTCTCTCCACCATCTTCGCCGGCGCGGTCACCTCCACGGCGCCGGCCCCGGCCCCCGCGGCCTCGCCGTCGGCGCGCGCACCCCTGCCTCCTGCCTACGCCGTCTTCAAGCAGCGCCTGCTATCGGGGGAGCTGTGCCCGGGCGACGCGCGCGACCTGTTCGACGAATTGCTCCGCCGCGGCGGCGACGGCGACGGCTCGGCCCCGGTCCCGGCGCGCGCCCTCAACGGGCTCCTCGCCGCGCTCGCCCGCGCCCCGCCTTCCGCCGCCTGCGGTGACGCCCCCGCCCTCGCCATTGAGCTCTTCAAGCGGATGGACCGACGGGCCTGCCCCCGCCACTCTGCTCCCACCATCCACATCTACAACATCCTCATCGACTGCTACCGCCGCGTGCACCGCCCCGACCTAGGGCTCGCCATCGTCGGCCGCTTGCTCAAGAATGGCCTGGGGCCGGATGATTTCTCGTACTCGCTCATCTACGGTTTCGTTAAGGATGGGGAGGTGGACAAAGCTCACTGCTTGTTCCTTGAGATGATGGAGCAGGGCGTATTGCCGAATATACTGATTTGTAACTCAATTATCAAAGAGCTTTGCAAGATGAAGGAAATGGACAAGGCCGAGAGCGTTGTGCAGAAGATGGTCGATTCGGGTATTTCACCGGACTTGTTTACTTACAACTTGATTATCGATGGGCTGTGCAAGTCAAAGGCAATGGACAAGGCTGAGAGGGTTCTGGAGCAGATGGTTGAGGCTGGTACTCGACCTAACAGTATAACATACAATAGCTTAATCCATGTATATTCCATTTCGGGGATGTGGAACGAATCGGTTAGAGTGTTCAAACAAATGTCAAGTTGTGGTGTCATCCCGACTGTTGCTAATTGCAACTCATTCATTCACGCTCTCTTCAAACATGGTAGAACCAACGAAGCAAAATGTATTTTTGACTCAATGGTTCTGAAGGGCCCCAAACCTGATATTATCTCCTACTCTACGATGCTTCATGGGTATGCTACTGCTACTGACAGTTGTTTGGCTGATGTGCATAATATCTTCAATTTGATGCTAACTAAAGGTATTGTACCCAACAACCATGTTTTCAACATACTGATTAATGCATATGGTAGTCGTGGGATGATTGATAAGGCTATGCTTATATTAGAAGACATGCAGAACAAAGGAGTGACCCCTGGCATTGTCACATTTGTAACCGTGATATCTACTCTTTGCAGAGTTGGCAGGTTGGATGATGCTCTGCACAAATTCAACCACATGGTTGATATTGGCGTACAACCGAGTAAGGCTGTTTACCACTGTCTGATTCAGGGTTGTTGTAACCATGGTGAGTTGGTGAAAGCCAAGGAATTGATTTCTGAAATGGTGAACAAGGATATTCCTCCTCCTGATATCAAGTATTTCAGTTCAATAATAAACAACCTGTGCAAAGAGGGAAGGGTAGCAGAAGGGAAAGATATCATGGACTTGATGGTACAAACGGGGCAAAGGCCTGATGTTGTTACTTTTAATTCATTGATGGAGGGATATTGCTTAGTTGGTAATATGGAGGAGGCATTTGCATTACTTGATGCTATGGCATCAATTGGCATTGAACCGAATTGTTACATATATGCTACACTTGTTGATGGCTATTGTAAAAATGGAAGGATTGATGATGCGTTGACTGTATTCAGAGATATGTTGCACAAGAGAGTCAAGCCGACAAGTGTTTTATATAGCATCATTCTCCATGGGTTATTTCAGGCCAGGAGGACAACTGCTGCAAAGAAAATGTTCCGTGAGATGATTGAAAGTGGAACAACCGTGAGCATTCACACATACGGTGTTGTGCTTGGGGGACTTTGTAGAAACAATTGCACCGATGAAGCAAATATGCTGTTGGAGAAATTATTTGCTATGAATGTAAAATTTGATATTATTACTTTCAATATTGTGATTAGTGCAATGTTCAAAGTTGGCAGAAGGCAAGAGGCTAAGGAATTGTTTGATGCAATCTCTACTTATGGGTTGGTGCCAAATATACAAACCTACAGCATGATGATAACAAATCTTATAAAAGAAGAGTCATACGAAGAGGCTGACAATCTCTTTATATCAGTGGAGAAGAGTGGCCATGCTTCTGACTCTCGTCTTCTTAATCATATCGTCAGGATGTTACTCAAGAAAGCTGAGGTTGCCAAGGCTAGTAATTATCTGTCTATAATTGGCGAGAATAACCTCACTCTTGAAGCTTCAACTATTTCTTTACTGGCTTCTCTCTTCTCAAGGGAAGGTAAATATCGGGAGCATATAAAATTGCTCCCTGCAAAGTATCAGTTTTTTGAGGGAGCCTGGCAAGATTAATACATTGTTGTATCTGAAATTGTTTCAACATGTTGCACTCTAGAGTTTCTTCTGCTCCCACGGGAAGGAAAATAACCTGTCCCCCAAAATTCTGGCATTGATTATTTTATTGTTGTTGTCAGTAATGTGTTGTTTGTGTTGAAATCGTGAGCTTGTCAATTGCTCTGCATACCTTTTATCTGTTGTTATTGAATGAGAAGCTAGACAGCGGAGTTCAAAATAAACTGTTGCATTTTTTATACGACAACTTCTGATGAAAAAGGTAGCACAGGCAGGTGTATGCATTGTGAAGATATTTGTGAAGATAGGAACTAACTTACCTTTATATTCTTATGTTTTAGTTGATGTTATTCTTGGTGATCTTCTGCTTATAAGCGACTACTTGATTACTTTTGCTTGAAGGATATTATCTTCATTTCAGCACAAAAGGTCCTTTGAAGACTGAATATTGTTTATTCTTCGACAAATTTCCAACGACACTTTATCAGTAGGAGGTTGTTGCATAATGGTCAGATCAGCTATAGTTTCGTTTGGACAATACTCGATCCTCAAATGTTCAACTGGCTGATCTGGTGATCGCCTTTATTTCAGACAGTTCAGAGCAGAGAAAGCCATTTCCTATGTTTCGTGGCTATCTTTCTGGACCCTGATTCAAAACAATTACTTTCTTCATAAGCATATCTTTGGCAGATACAATCCTAGCTAGCTAGTGAACTTCGTGATATGGATGGGCTTATTACTTTTGATACATTGAAGTCGTGTGGAAGCAGGATTTTTGAACACGCTGATAAAATTTTTCACTATCAGCAGACAAGATGAATGCCCATCAAGTTATACTTGCATAAAGGTGAGATGAGTAATGCTATCTTTTCATTCTTCTGATGAAAACTTGCTATGTTAAAATTTCAACTGCTTGGTTTCTATATTTATTTAACGAAGTATTAAACATACAAAATATATTGGCAATGTAGGGACTGCCATTTAAAGGAGGGGTAATCACTCGGTAAAAATTTAAAAACATTCTGCTAACAAGTTTTTATCATTGTTTGCATCTTGGTTGCCTCCTGCTCCGTGGTAAATGACCTAGTCTTCTCCTGTAACAGAAATGGAAAATTGAGTTGCTGCATGCGATGAGGTTCAGCGTTGTGTTTACGATTCACTCAGGGAAAGGCTGGAGGTAGCGAAGAGGGAGATTCGCCATTGAGTTGAAGATGGAAGTGCTTTCCCATGATTGTGGTAGGTAGAAGAAATTATTTTGCAGGTAGTGTTGGTGCTTTTGATGTCTTATTTTTACATATCGTTCACATTTTTCTCCTTCTTAAATTCTCCTGAAACTTGTTAGAGCTGTGACATTCATCATCTACGTTTTCAGTTCAGGCAATGTTGCTTACTGCTTAGTTAAGGTATAAGAAATTATCGAAGCCAACTTCTATGGAGTGTGGACAGTTTCATCGTTATTTTAGAAAAACCAACTAATAGTTTCATCATGGTTTGGATATTGTGCATGTAGGTTTAGATGCAAGAAACATAAGTACTGCAGACCTGAAAATCGAAGCGCTGACAACATAGCTGCAATAATAATTTCTCTAACTGGCTTGGGTTTGAGGTCTGAATTAATCAGCTGGTTTTGGTCACAAAATGTGACATGAATATTTCTGAACGTTGGTCAACTTACAATTACATCTGTCCAAGGCTTACATTCTGTTCTCTCTTTCAGAATTGCACTTGTGACCATATAAATCTGCATGGATAGGGATCACTACCTGTTTATGATTCTCTTTCCCTTTTTGTACTGAAATTTTCCAGGGATGATTAACTGATGTTGCTGTAACTGAAGCAAGACCTCAATAGTTCTTCCATGGACTATTTCCAGGCCACTCCTCCAAGCAGCCACCATGCAGCTGACAGCAAAATCTGGCCTATTCTTCGATTCTTCAATGAATCATCCATCTTGTTCACATATATTCTTGTTGAACAAACCTGAACAGGTATCACTCTTTTCCTACCTTTGACCTGAACACAAAGGCACGTAGGTTCGAGGACTCTTTTTGCTAGTAAAATTAACAAAGGCCTGGTTTAGTTTCCAACTTTTTCTTCAAACTTTCAATTTTTCCATCACATCAAAACTTTTCTACACACATAAACTTCCAACTTTTCCATCACATCGTTCCAATTTTAATCAAACTTCCAAATTTAACGTGAACTAAACACACCCAAAGTGGAGTACTACTCAGACAGCTGCCGCTCTGTTAGTACTCTAGCTACTAATTTTTAGTTATTTTTAACTTGACGTTTTTAATAAACTTTGGCAATAAATCAAAACAATATTTTGAAATCATTTTTGGTTATAAATTTAATGATATATATTTAGAAAATAAACTTTAGTGAAGTTGGCTGCACAAATTTCAGGGTGTAAACTAAAAACAGACAGAGATATAGTTCTTTCATCCTAAACTGTTGCTATTTTATTGGGGATTGAAAATTCATCGGTCCAAATTCCAAATTAGAACCCGTGTCCATGTTGGGGACCAAAAGCATGCTGCATGCAGTCAATCACAAACATGCGAATTCTTGGTCCGTACAAAGGTAGTAGAACATAGTACGTAATTAACTGCGGTCTTAGCTTAAACTTAAACACGCACGAGCAGACTTTAAAATCAACACACTGCTGAGACGAATTCAAAGTTCAAACAGTAGCCAGCCTGCTATCTACCTATATATATGCGGCTACCTCCTCGCCATGAAGCTGACACCTCTCTTGCTGCTCTCTTTAGCTAAAGTGTTCTCCATTTTCTGTCTCCCGTTTACTCGACAGCATGACGATGGCGGTAGTGGCGGCGACGGCGAAGCTTGTGCTGCTTCTGGCGGTGTTGTTGCAGTTCTCCGGCGTGCTCACGGCGGCGAGGACGCTGCCGGGGGAGGAGTGGCTGCTGCCGGAGGGCGGCGGCGTCGTACGGGCGGTGGTGGAGATGCTCGTCGGCTCCAAGTCCGGCGGAGGCGGCGGTGGCACCCACTGCTGCTAGCTTAGCTCTAGCTCCTCTCAGTTTCCAAGAGCTATAAAAATTTATTTATTTATTTGGATGCACGAAATGTGCAGCAAAGCTCATCTGACGAATTAGGGCGGATGATGGCATGCATCACTGTAAATATACACTCCCTCTGTCCCAAAATATAATAGTTTTTAAAAATGCTTACATTTTAGGACGGAGGTAGTATTCAATTAGTTTAATATAATTCCTTAATCGATCAGGATATATGTGTATACTGGAGTCATTTGGTAATTCTTTTTGGGTAAAAATTATTAAGCTCGATCTATGTGTGCATCTGTACGTAGTATGTATTCTCTGGAAAAAGTCCTGCTCAGATTACTTTTGCTTTTTCTTTGTAAAAGGAAAAATGTACAGCTCAGATAAGAAGGAAACATTTTGTTTTTTCTTTGTAAACGGAAAAATCTCAGGAGAAACTTATTATCGGCGTTAATAAGAAGAAAACAGAGCCCAGAACAAACCATAGTGCTTGGACAACAGCGCTGTGTATTTTGACCGCTTTAATTATTTTTTTATAGATAATTATTTCCACTAAAAATCAATTCTACTCTAATATCACGTAAAAATCAAACTCCCTCCGTCCCTCTATAAGTTTACTTTTAGGAGAGAGGGAAAAAAGTAAGAGGAAGACAAAATTACCTAAACACCCTTATTAAGCGAGAGATGGTATGTAGCGAGCGAGAAAGTTAATCCGCGACCAGTTGCGCGTGCCCCCTCCCCCACGCGACTGGATGCGTGTTGCGCGTGGAGGGGGGGGGGGGGGGGCGGCGGACGACGCGTGATTTTTTTTGGGAGCGGTTTCATTTTCTTTTCTGTTTTTCTTTCCGTATGTAGTTTGCGATTTTCTTTTTTTTTTCTGTTTTTTCATTCCGTAGTTTACGGTTTCCTTTTTTTTTTCTTTTCTGTTTTTTCTTTCCGTATCATTATTAGTTTTTTTTCCGTTTTTAATACGTTATACATGTATAAATACAAATTTTGTATAAACGTATACAAATTTTGCATACGTGTATCCAAACTCTGTATAAGTGTATTTTTTGAGTTTTATACCTATGTACACAAACTTGGTATACATGTATACAAAGTTTATATACATATATTTTTTTTGTTTTTTATACATACGCATACAAACTTTATATACGTGTGTATATATTTTTATATTTTGTATACAATACAATGTATATATATATAATTATATATTATATACTATATATATATACGTATAAACTTTATATACATAAATATAAAGTTTATACGTATGTGCATATAGTATACACATAATATGTATAACTCCTATATAGGAGCAGAGACTTAGAGGGGGGCTGCTGATCACGGGCGTGCGCGGCCGCGCGACCAGTCGCGGATCAGCGCCCCTGTAGCGAGAGCATAGTTAAGAATAAGATGGAGATAAATTTAAATGATATTGATTGATATGATAATTAGTATGTTAGGATTGCACTTATTTTAGAAAAAAATTTAGAATTACACTTATAGTGAGACTTAGCGGGCAGTATACTCTTAAGATGAAATAAAAGCTGCAATTAGTACGCTAACAGCATCACGCGCGTTCATCATCCTAGTCATCAAACTCATCAGAATATTGCAACATTTCAGGAGTTTCTATTTATTTTTTTTCCAAAGACCCAACATGTCTTTGAATTTATTTCAGGATTCCTTTTTGCATTGTCGTTGCCTTGGTTGTATCGTCCTATCTACGGTACATTCAACACGCGCCGGTGCGCCTTTTAGTTTCGGAATTCCACCATGTTTCGCAGGCATGATTCAAGTGCGTGATAGCTGAATAATTTAAGACGAATCGTTAGCCTCGTCAAATTTCTTTCAGCGAGATTTTCGGGTCCGCCTTTTCAGTTCTCACACGTTCTGGTCTAATTTGGTCTGAAGTCTGAACCCCTGAGAGTCAGAGACGCTCCTGCTCTTTTTCCCAAAGCTCAGCCTCGTCAGGCCATAGCTGATAGCTGCCATGAGGTGGGTGAATAATCTGATTTTATCTTCAAAGGTTTAGTTGTTCCTCTCCTTCAGGTCATCCATCTAATTATTGTTGTTAATTTTTAAAAATCTAATTATAGTTAGTAGATGCAAATTTTACACTTTTACAGCATTTCAGTGTCCTCTCTCCTCTTCTTGATGTAGCAGAGACATCCTTGTTGCTAGGGGTGAAAACGGTACGGAAATTTCCGAGAATTCCGGCTACCGTTTCCGGTTTGCACCGACCGTTTCAGTCGGTATTGGTAATTGTCGGTATCGGAAATGGAAACGGTAATCTCTTCCGGAAATGGTAGCGGAAATGATATGGGGTTTTTTCCGACCGTTTTGTCGGTAACCGTTTTTTATCGGTAATTTCCGTCAAATTTCCGACAAAATTCCGAAGAAGGAAGCCGGCTAGGCCTTGCTAGCAGGAGCAGCCCATTAGGTATTTAGGCCGGAAAGAAAAACCCTAGGGCGTCAGCCGGCGTGTCGCTTCTCCTTCTCATCCTCTCCCTGTCTCGCGACTCTCGCGCTATCGCACAGCTCTTCGCCACACCGCCGCCGCCGCAACCACATGTCCACGCCGCCACACCGCCGCTTGCTAGTCCTAGCCGTCGCATCCTCACGCCTCGCCGCGTCCCTCGCCGGAGAAGCAAGATGGCACCTGTCGGAGGAAAACGCCGCATCCTAGCTTCTGGATCCATCCGACGGCAACAACAGAGACATAAACATTGAGTTCGCCACCGTTGCGTTTGCCAGGTCCACCAGGTATAGGCGTATAGCTTGAATGCTTGAGCATGATTTTTTTACATGTACAGATGAATGCCTGAGCCTTAATGTTTTTGAGCACGATTTTCTGTTGATGTGCGAGCGCGATTTCTGCAGATGTACAGCTTAATCCTTGAGCATGTTTTTTTAAGATGTATAGCTTGAGCCTTGTGTTAATCGTTAATCACTTCCTCTTTTTTTTAGAATCTCAATCTGCTGCATCTGGAAGTGCAAGTGGAAGTCATCATGTGGGTGTGACTGCATCATCATCCTATTGTATGCTGTAGCCACATTGATGTTGAAGTATCGTTGAACTTTGTTTATATTGTTTGTCGACCTTATTGTCAACTTATTAATCATCATATAACGGTGTTGTGTGGCAGCGTGATCATGCAAGGGTGAAATTATAAGATCATCTTCATACATAGTTAAATGTGGGATGATACCACGGTTCGCTATTTCTGACATGAATTTTCGACTTCCGACCGATAACGGTAGATTCTCGTTCCGATGGTTCCGTTTCCGATATACCGACATACTGATATCGTTACCGTTTCCGAGTATACCGTTCCGATTCCATTTTCGAAAAAATAAAATGAAAATGGAAATGGTAGAGGGTTTTTCCGACCGTTTCCGACCGTTTTCATCCCTACTTGTTGCGCACCGGTAAGCGCCAATCCCGCTACCCATGTAAATATCATCTTTATAGTTAATTTCCTACCTAGTATAAAACTTGAAAGAAAAAACTTTTCTTTAAGGAATAAAGAAAGAGAGAAACTAAAATTTCGATAAGCGAAAAAAAAAAACTCCACTTGTCCATTTCACTTGCATCCCTAATTAACCGGTGTCACCAATCATCAAACCAGGGACTAACAGCTTATTTATAAGATTTTCCTTTGCGGGGAAGCTTAGTTATAAGTTTAGTTTAGGGGACTAATAATTGCCTACAAATTTGGTGCCAGTTACCGATACAAAATTAAAGTCGCGTTCAGAGAAGGCAAAGTTTGATTTGATGCCACACTAGTCGATCAGGCAGTAGGATCTTTTGACTAGTGAAGGGCCTGGAATGGGTGCTAGTTTGCTCACTTGGGCCAAAATATAAGAGTTTTCCTGGGCCGAAACGGACTACTACCCTTCAACTATGTCAATCAAATTTCAAAATATGAAATCCTTAACAAGTAAAAAACTTCTATTTAATATGTGAAAATGGTATTAGTTAATCTCTATGAAAATAAATTAAATATTTATTTTTGGAAATATTTTTCATGAATGAATATATATAATTAGAAAATAGTAGATACAGATCGATGCCAGAAATTTTCAAGTATTGAAATAACCAATATACGGTACATAATAATATAATATTTAATTTGCAAAATATTATGCTACTTATTTTTTTCTCTTCCGAAAGCACAGGATTATGACCTCCAAAATTTTTGGTTTCATTAATTAATTTGTGCGACACAGTGCTTAATGTTGATCCCTGATAATGACACATCATATGCCAGGGTGACAGCAATGGATGACTACTTCGATTAATTCTTCCTTTCCATGGACCATGACATGCTGAACATGACAGTGCCCTTTTCCTTTGACCTGAACACCGAGGCACGTAAGTTCGACTACTCTTCGACCGTAAAATTAACAAAATAAAAAATAAAAAATAAAAACCGTCGCCCAAAATATTACGCCGTCAAGTAAAACCGAGTCAATATCACTACTCAACTATTATATTGAAGACCGGGCATAATTCATCGGTCCAAATCCAAATTTAAACCCGTGTGGGAGGACAAATTTTTTTTAGCATGCAGTCAATCTCAACGTACGAATTCTTGGTCAACATCAAGAGAAACGAATTGAACAGAATCCTGGAATGAACTTCTTAATCAAAACCTAGCACGTAATTAATTAAGAGTAAAGTATATGTACGGTCCTTAAACTTGTAGAGGTGTGTCATCTAGGTCTCTAAACTTTTAAAATGTATATCCAAGTCTCAGAACTTGTCATAGTGTGTCATCTAGGTCTCAAATCGCCACAACCATCCTACGTGGTGTTGATGTAGCATGCCACACGGGCATGACGTGGCATTATTTTGACTGACAAATAGGACCCATTTAAATTTTTTCCTTTTTCTTTTTTCTTCTCCTTTTCCCCCTTTATTCTCCTTTCTTTGTGACCTGAGCAGAAGAAAGGAAAAAAAAGAAGAATAAGAAGAAAACGGAAAAGAAAAAGAAAAAGAAGAAAAAAAGAAAATGACATGTCACGTCCATGTGGCATGCCATATCAGCGTCATGTAGGATTCTAGAGGGGATGTGTCGATTTGGGACCTAATGATATACTTTGACAAGTTCTGGGATCTGGATATGCATTTTGAGAGTTTAGGGACTTATATGACACAACCCTACAAGATTAAGAACCGCCAATACACTTTACTCATTAATTAAACTGAGTTTATTTGCTGCATAATACTACCTCCATATTTTAATGTATGACGCCGTTGACTTTTTGTCCAACGTTTGACCATTCGTCTTATTTAAAAAATTAATGTAATTATTATTTATTTTATTGTGATTTAATTCGTTATCAAATGTTCTTTAAGCATGACATAAATATTTTCATATTTGCACAAAAAATTTGAATAAAACGAATGGTTAAACGTTGGTTAAAAAGTCAATGGCGTCATACATTAAAATACGGAGGGATTAATAATATACTCCCTCATTCCCTAAATGTTTGACGCCGTTGACTTTTTAAAGCATGTTTGACTATTCGTCTTATTCAAAAACTTTTGTAAAATGTGTAAAACTATATGTATACATAAAAGTATATTTAACAATAAATTAAATGATAGGAAAAGAATTAATAATTACTTAAATTTTTTGAATAAGACGAACGGTCAAATATTTCTAAAAAATGTCAACGGCGTCAAATATTTTGGGATGGGGGGAGTAATAATTAAAGACGTACGCATTTGCTGACTTCAAAACATTGCCTCCATGGCAGAAGAGACTCTGACAGCTTCAAACTAAGCTCAAACCGCGGCCGGCCGGCTATAAATACGTAGCTAGCTACTTCGTCTCGCCATGCAATCGATTAATTAAGCTAATAAAATCTCACTTAGCTTAATTTTAGCTTAGCTAGAGAAAGCCTTTCACCTCGATCGACCTGTCTCCCCGTTTGCGCGACACAGCAATTAACGGCGATGGCGGCGGCTGCGGCGACGGCGGCGACGGTGACGAAGCTTGTGCTGGTGGTGGTGCTGCTGCTGCATGTCTCCGGCGTGCTGGCGACGGCGGCGAGGACGCTGCCGGGGGAGGAGTGGCTGACGCCGGAGGCCGGCGGCGTCGTACGGACGGTGGTGGAGATGCTCATCGGCTCCAAGTCCAACGGAAATGATAACGGCCATTGCTGCTAGCTCCGTTCCAAGATGGACCATGGTTTTGCACGAACTGTGTGCTAACTATGGTCGAACTGACGAATTAGCAGATGATGCATGCTACTAGCAGCTTGATACTTCTGTATATAGATAGTTGAGAACTTGTGATGTCTATATATGGATTTGTTACTTAATTCTCAATTCCATTTTGTTACAAGGGATGAAATGACTTTCCCATGATATGTTATGGGAGATATGCATGGGGTCTTACAGCTAGCACTACAAGATATGGACTAACCGATCTAGGTTAATTAGGGTCTCACTCCCCTCCTAACAAATTTTGATATAAAAGTTCGCATATCCGGTGTTTTCTTTATATATTATTGTACCATTATTTATTAAGGATTTGCTGATTTCTTTTTTGCGGTACTACAAATTAAGCTCTCTATGTGCATGTGTATATATGCGAAATTCGCAGAAAATGTTGTTTTCAGCCATATTAATTAGGAACGCACAATTTTGGGATCATACAATTTAATTATCAAATGCTTTATAAAAAGGAAGTGTGTCCTGCATGGTGTGCGTTCCAAACAAACCTCAATACATCAGTCTGAGTTTGATCGGTTGCATAGCACCAGATAGTTTTGCAATTAATGAGCGTGTTATGGTATAATTAAGATCCCAGTTTCAGCTGTACAATTTTAGTAGAATGTACAAGCCCAAGCAGCTGTAGAAATCATCATCAACCTTTAAAAAAAAAAAATCCACGAACCGTATAGAATCATATTTCTTCTCCACAAAATGGGCTTAAAACCAAATTTGTTATAGTATAGCTCACGCATATCATTGACTCAAAATTTAAGCTTTTATCTTAACTTTTTTTTTAAAAAAAAAAACTCAACCTGTTTACAGAGTGTGGTTCCTATCTGTACTGGCTCGGTTGATAACTTAATGATTTTTTTTTAAAAAGTAAATTTTAAAAATAAATCCTCTGAAAAATTATTCAGTTCTAAACCTTTTTAGCCACGGCATTTTAATTGGTATGACCGATAAAAAAAATCATAGCATGGCAAGAACGGTGCACTAAGAAAGATCCAAAGGTCCCTTCTGGCTATGGTAGGTAGTCGGCCAAGATCGAGCCTCACTCCTCTTAATAAACCCCCTTCATGTTTAGCTTTTTTCTGTATAGTACGCATTGAACGCTTTGTTTCACTGATTCACTCTCCGTTAATTGGACATGATTCATGCACGATTCTTTAAGAGTAACATCAAATTAAGAAGAATTATATTCATCGATCCTGCGGGACTTTTCAATTAGTTCATCCTGATCTGCCTACATATACATATCTTCGTTTAAACTTCTCAAAGCGAGAGATTAATTTACTAATTAATTCAGTCAGTTTTTCCACGCACGCGTTTGTTGGCGTGTGTCTGAAACTCCAAATCATCTCTGCCTGCCGAGTTAGGTTTAGCTAACTACTCAGTCTTCAGAGTTTGAATGGTTCATGGCATGCACTTCCTGCATAATCCTGCTTGTGCATCAAGTAGGCTAATTAGCTAAGTAAAGCGTCAGTGCGTCACTGTAGGAAAGGTCACAGAACTTGTAATTAAGGTCCAGTATTACGAAATAAATGGATGCAAGCTTTTGAATTCTACGGCGTCTAGCTAGCTCTGATGAATTGATTCTGGTCAAGCCAAAGAATATGAATATTTGTTCAACAAGAAATAGTGCAAGTCAAGTACACATATTTATTTGTTGTGTATGCACTCACATCGATAGCCAGCAAGAAATTGGTAGAACCAATTAACCTCTGTAAATCAACAAGATTAATGAGAAATTAGTATATATAACCAACGGCTAGTTTGATTTTTTTAGGAGGTTTCTTGATCAAAATTAAGGGTTTGTTTTTTTATGGGTCTCTTAATATATATTTTTCTTATTATGGTCAAAATAGAGGGTTGTCATTGGTCTACATGGACACTGTCTGACTCCACTGCGTCACTGTGTGCGGTCAGAATCTGAAATCATCAATGTATTTTTTTTAAAAAAAATATATTCTACAGATACATATTTTATAAATATATAATTTCAAAAAAGTAGTGGCACATGTAAATCAGGGAACGATGTCCAGACTATTCATGTCATCCGTCCTTTTTAAATATACGATGCTATTAATTTTTAGACATGACGACTCAATGAATTCTAAAATGTAATATACATTTTATTTTTTTACTAAATCAAAATTCTAATTTGATGAATATATAATTCGTCGGTCCAAATCCAAATTTAAACCCGTGTGGGAGAAAAAAAAATAGCATGCAGTCAATCTCAACGTACGAATTCTTGGTCAGCATCAAGAGAGAAACGAATTGAACAGAATCCAGGAATGAACTGCTTACTCAAAACCTAGCACGTAATTAATTAAACTGAGTTTATTTGCTGCATAATATAATAATTAAATTTAAACACGTACGCATTTGCTGACTTCAAAACATTGTCTCCATTGCAGAAGACTCTGACAGCTTCAAACTAAGCTCAAACCGCGGCCGGCCGGCTATATAATACGTAGCTAGCTCTGCTTCGTCTCGCCATGCAATTGATTAAGCTAATTAACATATCTCTTAGCGCTTAATCTTAGCTTAGCTAGCCGCTCTCATCTCGATCTGTCTCCCCGTTTGCGCGACACAGCAATTAACGGCGATGGCGGCGACGACGACGGTGACGAAGCTTGTGCTGGTGGTGGTGGTGCTGATGCATGTCTCCGGCGTGCTGGCGGCGGCGGCGAGGACGCTGCCGGGGGAGGAGTGGCTGCCGGAGGCCGGCGGCGTCGTACGGACGGTGGTGGAGATGCTCGTCGGCTCCAAGTCCGGCGGAAATGGCAGCGGCACCTGCTGCTAGCTATATCTAGTTTAATTAGGGGCAGATTCACGAAGAAATAGTAGTAGTCTGAATATATATAGCCTCCGTACGCATATATGTTATCAAAAAAAAAATTTAGCAAGGCTTCGTAAGAGCTTCCATGATTCTATTACCAGTAGTGAAGGCTCGAGCATCCGCCATCTTCTTGCTAGATAAGGTTACTAGCTAGTTAGCTCCATTCCGAGATATGGATGATCATGGATGCACGAACTGTGCAACTATATATGTTGAGACTTTGTGATATATGGATTTGTTAATTCTTTTCCAGTAAAAAAGCTCGAGCGATATATGTATCACTGCAATTAATTATTATGCATTTGTTATTTCTTTTTCAGTATAAAACGCTCTGCGTTCAAGCATGTGTAATGCGAAATTCGCAGAAAATGTGTCCTTGTTGGCCTTATTAATTAGGAACATACAATTTTCACAATGATATATATATACAATTTAATTATCAAATGTTTTAGAAATAAAGTATCCTGGCATGCGTTTCCAAACAGACATCAGTTTGAGTTGCATAGCACCAGATAGTTTTGCAATTTACGAGTGTCATGTTGTACAAGAGACCAAGCAGTTGTACAAATCAATATTGTCAACCTTTCATAAAAAAAAAAATCCAAGAACCATATATAATCGAATCATAGTGCCTCCCCACAAAATGGGTTTAAAACAAAATTTGTTATCGTAGCTCACGTATATACAGTCCATTGACTCAAAATTTAAACTTTATTTTATCTTTTCTTACAAAAACTCAACCTATTTACCACTCTGGTTCCTTGATCTTGGCTCAATAAAGCTGATAACTTAACGGTTACCTTTGATTTTTTATATTTCTTAAAAATTTTAAAATTTTAAAATAAATCCTAGAAAACATTATTTAGTTTTAAACCTTTCTAGCCATGCCAACCGATAAAAGATCATAGTGCAGCAAGAATGGCCAATCGGTTTATATATTTTAATAATAAGATTTTTAGATGGTTTATTTTTAATATTTCAAATTAAAAATGCTAAAAAACAATATGCACTAAGATCGAAAAGGAGCAACTTGCAACATCGCCTTCACCGTCTTCGTCATTGAACACGTCGCCGTCGTACGTTGAAGTGCAGTGTGCAGATATGCAAAGCAGGATTCTCTCTAGCCACCTGTGTATATATGCTATTTTTGCCATAGAGAGTTTTTTAAGTTTGGGTATGTGTTTCTTGGTTGCCTGAGATAGCTAATTTCGAGTTAGCTATACCTCTGGTCCAAATTAAAATAGATAAGAGATCGAAATGCTTATATTTTGAACAAAAGTACTCATTCTGTATCAAATTATTTATTGTAAGTTTGTCCAAGTCAAATATGTATGTATATATGTGAACATAGTTATATTTTCTAAAAAAAATCTTTAAGTTTAATTTGTTTGTGGAGTCTTTGGAATTGTTGTTGGTATCGTGCTAGCCAGCTACGTACTCAATTGTACGCATTGAATGCTTAATTTGATTCAGTCTCTGTTGGGCATGATTCATGGTTCTTCGAGTGTGGCAGAACAATTGAGAAGAATTAGTCGATCCTGCGGGAATTTTCAAGTTCATCCTGATGACCTATAGCTTTTGTTAAATTTCTCAAAGCGAGAGATGAGATTAATTTATTAATTAATTTGGTCAGTTTTCCATGCACGCGCGCGTTTGTTGGTGTGTGACTGAAACTCCAAATCATCTCTTACAGACAGTCTTCAGAGTTTGAATAGTTCGTGGCACACTTCCTGCAAATCCTGCTTGTGCATCAAGTAAGCGCGTCTCTGTGTGTGTTAGCACTTACTAATATCCCATTTAACGTAACGAGAGCACGCTTTTCAAACTACTAATTATAAATAAAATACTACCTCCGTCCTAAATAATTAGGATTTGATTCATTCTTGGAAAAAAAAATTGGACACTACCATATAATTGATTTTTTTTCATGTGGTTAAAATCGATTTTCGCAGACGGGTGGGTGGCCCGTCTACACCCAGGTGTTTGCGAAAATTATATTTTTGTATGCGGGTAGAGCAACCATCATGAAGGCGCTTAAGCCTCCGATTGCAAAAAGAAAAAAATGCTAAAATTATTTTTTCTAAAGCCCCAAAACTCTAGCTAGATTCACCCAGCCGGATTCACTGCCTACTATTACTGCTGGATCCACCCGGCCGAGCCCGCGGTCGATTCGCCACCTCCCATCGCCGTGGTCGCCCACCGCCCCACCCGCCCCACGCCACCAGTAGATCCCACGCTCGACGGTTGCTCAAGAGAGGGGGAGAGGTAGAGACTGGATAGAGGCCAGGAGTGGGAGGGAAGTGAGGAGAGTGGGGAGTGGGAGGGTTGCATAGGGAGTGGGCCGGAGAAGAGAGGAATGGACTTATGGGAAGAAAGGGAGGAGGGAAGAAAGAAGAGTGGGATATTTTTCGCATGCGGACCTCTTAAAATATCCACATGCGAAAATATGTTTATTTTTTTATGCAGGCTTGTTAACACACCCGTATATAAAATTTGATTTTTGCAAGCGGTCATCGGATCGTCCTTGAGGGAGCGATTTTTATATATAGGATAGTTATGATCCGTCTATAATATAAAGGGGTCTCGTTGGTAAAATCAATTTTATAATAGTGACAGAGGTCAAATCACATTCTAGAGAGCAACACACATTTTGTAACAAAGAAAGTATAAAAGTTTGTTTTTTTTATAAAATAGTTTTAAGTTTGTTTTTTTTAAAAAATAGTTTTTAAGTTTGCAACGGTTAATACTTAATTAATCATATACTACTAATAATTCATCTCGTTTCACGTGACACGATCAGCTCACCAGCCGCAGCTGAATCGAACGCAGCTACTACTAGTATCGTCAGTGCGTCCTTGTAGATACTGTCACAGAACTCGCATGGCCACCAGTGCAACGAAATATATGGATGCTAGCTTTTGAATTCTACTGCGGCTAGCCTAGCTAGCTCAGACGAATTTATCCTGGTCAACTCAAAGAATATGAATATGAATATTTGTTCAACAAAAAATGTAAGTCAAGTGCACACATATCTCTGGTGTACGCACTGACATTTATGACCAACAAGAAATTAGTATAACTAACTTCAGTAAAACCAATCATATAAAAACAACTTCTGTAAATCAATGAAATAACCAATGGGCAATGGCTAGTTTGTTTTTTTTTTTTGGCGGGGGTGCGCGTGTTGGGGGGGAGGTCTCTGGTCAAAATTGAGGGCAGTTGTAGGTCAAAGTGCATTGTGCCACGGCGTGTGGTTAAACCTGAAAATCTGGAGTCAGTAATATATATACAATTTTTTTGATTTAATAAGTTAAAATGCTATTAGTTAATCTATAAAAATAATTAAATATTTGTACTTTAAATATATTTTATTTAATATATAACTATTTTAAAAAAAGTAGTGGTACATGTACATATCAGAAATGGATATCCAGAATTTTCCAGCACTAGGTTTTTAAGTATAATATTATCATGTAATTTATTTTAGTTCTATCATAATTAAGCCAAAGCACTCTAAATTTATGAACTCTATAGAAAAAATAATTAGCATATAGAATAGGAAATAAATACACGATGTTGAGAAACTAATTTAATTTAATGTTTTGGATGTTTTGCATTTTTATAAACTTGATTAAAGTTAGAGAAGTTTTATTTAAGAAAAAACTAAAACACTTACATTTTAGAATGGAGTATGTGATAATTTTTAAGAATTTTGTGAATTTTTTTTAAAGAAAATCGAAAGTCTCTTTAGCCTTGAAGAGAGGTGCCATGCATGTCATCCAAAATCAATTTGACCCTGGTTAAAGGACAAAAGGTAAACGGTTTGGATAGGTATTGACTGAGCAATATCCGGTTTTCATGTTTAGGATGGATTTTACACATTTAGTAAAGTTTAGTATTCTAAAATGAAACCCTAAAAAGATTGCAAAATGATTTTTCATTCTAAAATTAACGGCACGTATGAGTCAGACAACACCGGCCAGCTAATTCCCGATAGCTACTGCTTTTCTTCATTTTTTTTTTATTTTCGTGGTGACCAAGTATAACTTTGACCAATATATATTTTTATTTTTGCGGTGATTGAGATACAATAATAACATTATGATATTACAATAGCATTATTTCTAATAAAAATCTAATGATACAAAATGCATAAATCTAAATATATTGGTGATCAAACTTCAGGGCCCCAAGAATTTTACGGCGTCAAGTGAAAAACAACCGAGTCAATACTATCACTAGTTCATTGAAGACCGGAAATTCATCGGTCCAAAAACCGAAACTAAAACTCGTCTGGGGAGAATTTCTTTTCAGCAGTCAATCTTCTTGGTCAGCATCATATGAAATCGAATTGAACTGATTGAATCGATCAGGAACTGCTTAATATAAACACCATATATACTATATATATACCCATAGCACGTAATTAATTAATTAACTGCGTTTAATTTAATTTGCTTAGCAAAGTTATAGCATATAAACACACGCACTTGCTGACTTCAAATTAACACACTGACACTGACTCTCCCGCCGTTGCACAAGACGCGACGGCTTCAAACTTCAAAACGCGGCTTCCCGGGCTATATATATACTACCCCTCCCCATGCAATTAGCACAGACATCTTTTCCCTGTCTCTCCATCTGTCCGACAAGAACACGGCGGCGACGATGGCGGTGACGGCGGCGACGGGGAGGAGGACGGCGAAGATTGTGCTGGTGGTGGTGGTGCTGATGCATGTCTCCGGCGTGCTGGCGGCGGCGGCGAGGAGTCTGAGCGGGGAGGAGTGGCTGCTGACGGATGGCGGTGGCGTTGTCGTCCGGGAGGTTGTGGAGATGCTCGTCGGCTCCAAGTCCGGCGGAAATGGAAGAGGCACCTGCTGCTAGCTAGCTCCTCTAGCTAGAGCTAAGCTTAGCTTCCGTTCCGAAACATAACAATTTAGAGCATTCAAGATTTGTTCCAAAATATATATAACTTCTCTACCAATGTTTTCTTCTCAACCAAACACAACTCTCCACCATTCAATTTTATTACCTAATTTCTCAACCAATCATAATCCTCTTCCATTTAATTTTACCTATTTTCTTCATACCCATATTTCAACCGTATGTATATATTTTAGAATGAAGGTAGTAGTTATCCTTTTTCCGGCTACCGATTGAGTGGCCGAGATTGATTGATTGATTCTAGTTGATTGTGACCCGAAAAGTTATGGGGCTAAGCATGTTACATCATATGTAACCCGAAAAATTATGGGACAGATGGTGTAACATGCTTGGCAGGAATGTGTTGTATACTAGTTTGATTGTGATATGTCAATGTGAAAATGTACTCCTCCTATTTGATTAGTTCCGTCTTGTATATATAATCAATATATTAACATGCTAGTATGCATTACTGGGGCATATTAATTCGCTATTTTCTTTTGAGTGCAAGCATGTTTACTTCTTAATTAATCGAAGAAAAAGTCCTAAGCACTGTTAATTCTTTTCAAAAGCAAAAAATGTAATACCTCTATCTTAAATTATAAGAGATCCTATCTACAGCATCACTTAGGCTGTGTTCGCAAGTTTTGGTTCTCAACCTTCCCTCTATAGTTTCTTGCGTATATGCTTCACAAACTATTAAACTATCTGGTTTTGCGTATATATATATATCGATCCAAGCGAACTCCCACAATAAATTTTATCTTAACTAAATCATATAATAATAATAAATTAAAATAGACTTTACCCATTGCAATACACGGGTATTTTTTCTAGGCTCTTTAAAGTTAATAAACTAGAGTCAGGGTGGATCATATCCAAGGCCAGGCCACCTCGGGCAAGCTGGGGCTCGCTAGCAGATCACCATACTAATATTCAATAATGTTTAAAATCATTTGTCCATGCGTTTGTCTAGGCTCGAAGAAATTTCTAGATCCGCAAAGCTGATAATACGCAACAGTGTTTTATTTCATTTGAACAAACAACAATTTTTTTAAAAAAACATTCTCGATCTGTTTTTATGCAGTCCACAATGAGAGTTTCAAAAGAAAATCTCTTAAACGTGAGACATCTCCTTAACGCCTTATTTGTTTAATTCCTCCCACAAAGGGGATTGAGTAGGATTTAGAGAAGATTTATTACACACTTATTATAGTGTGGAATTATATCTTCTCAATCCCCTCCATTTTGGCCCTCTCTCTCGGGGATTAAACGAACAAGCTAGGCGTCCGAAGTTGTTACACACAAGAAAATGGTTTACAGATTTTCACTAACTCGATCACAGCCTCTAACTAATAAGACCCCGTTCAAAACAGATTATTCACTAGATTATATATTGACGATGATTATTTACTTAATTAGAGATGAATTAAAAATGTTTAAAAAACTTAAAAAAATAGATCCAAATAAGTAGTATAGCAAGCACTTCATTCAACGCCAGGTTTCAGCTTCTGTTGGGCATGATTCAAGTGTAATGAACACATTAAGACGAATTCATCAATGCTGGCTGGACATTTCAAGTTCGTACTGATGTCCTAGTTTGTTAATTTTCTTGCAGCCAGAGAATTAAGGTCTTGTTTTTCTTTTTCAGATTATTCGTCTGATTATTGAAACATATTATTTACTCCATGCTTAGGAAAATAAGTTTTTTAAATATTGTATTACATTGCTTAAACCAGATGTTTGTTCAGTTTATTTTCTGAAATATTTAATCTACCACTTAAATCGAGTACATAATCCACGATTCCACATCAATAATTCCTTCAATTAATAATCTGGGATTGGTCTTTCCCATGTACGTGGGTTATTTTGGTTTGAAACTCTGAATCATCAAGCTAGACTTGTACGTGCACTTGGAGATTGAAAGGTTATTCCTGCTGCTTGTGCATCAAGTAGCTAGGCTTATTTAGTGTCAGTGTGTCACTGTATGAAATGTCACGGAAGTTGCTCGAGCGTAACGAAACATATGGATGCAAGCTTTTTGAATTCTACTGCAGCTACGTTCTGGTCAAGCCAAAGAATATGAATATTTGTTCAAAAGAAATATAAAGTCAAGTGCACACATATGACGTATCTCTGTTCTACGCACTGACATTTTAATCTATGAACAGCAAGAAATGAACTGGATTAATCGATAAACAATTTAGTTGACATTATTTGTCATTGTCTCCTTACAACCTTCATTTGGAAGTAGCTGATCGCACTTGCAAGAAAAAAGTACTCTTGTGAAGCACGAAAATTTAGTTAATTCATGTTGCACACTGAAAGTTCAAGAGAGACCAGAGTTCATAAAGTAGAATGGAGAATGGATCAAGAGCTTATCCGGGTCAATCATAACAAATTTGATCTTAATTAATTAGCTAGTCTGGTCCAACTAATGGACGAATAGCATGAAGAGCAAATCAGGAGCAACGGCGTCAGGTATGCATAAAGGTAAAATATGACTCGTAATTAATCGACTGCACGCGTACGCTAATCACCAAGAACATGCACAAAGTGACCTCAAAACAAAAATGCAGAGGACGACTATTAAGTAGGCCTTTTGCACCGTTCAAATCAGAAACGAAATTTAACTCCAAGAAAAAGAAAATGGTTTAATCTACATTGGATCAATTAAACCATAGACTATTTTATTTCTCATTTTAACTCCAAACTATTGATAACGGTTTAATCTACATCTTAATAACATTTTACTTTTTCCGTCTTTGTATTTTAAGCTAAAACTTTTAGAACCATAGATGACACCATTATCAAGTTCAAAATTATTCTCAATTTTTTTTATGACCGTTCGCTTGAACTTGAAAACCTTGATGTTTAAATTAGTCTTAGGTGCTTCCAACCATGTAAACTATGATAAAAAGTCCAAAATAATTATTGAGAAGTAAGCTGTAATGCATTTAACATTCTGCCAAAATTAGAGTGTAAACTAGAGCTTATATAGAGAGAGAGGAAAAAAAAAGAAAATAACGTCAGGGAGTCAAGTGAATCGTTTTGAATAGTTCACGATGGAGAATAAGTATAAAAATAGTTTGAGGTTTTGGGGGGGGGGGGGGGGGGGGAGGGGTTGGTTAAAATGGACCTTTTTCAAAAGAAAAATTCAGGTGAATTTCCAACTTTTAAATTATGAGTGCCAACTTAACTTGAGATTGAATACATTTCCAGTTGGAATTTGAGAACTTTTGTTCAGAAAATAACGTGATGAATCAAATTTTCAACGTGATCTTGAACAGTTACTCAGTAGAAAAGTTTCGATCGTATAGAAAATGAGATTCGCCAAACAGAGTAAAATGGCCTCTGGTGTTCCAACAAAACAGAGGATGCAAGGCATCAGCCACGTATTTGTTCTCATAATGCACAAGAAATCTATGTGTCATAAAGTGAGGAAAAGAAATTTGGTTGAATTTTATTCTGATCCCCTTTCCTGTTACCCTTATTGTACAGTGGAACATCGTTTTACCTTGCATATTCGTACATAGCACTCCAAATTACCCCCAAAAGGTTTTTGGTTGGATCAGTGTATATATTCCACGGTGGCTTATTAATTTGGCACATCGTATACATATCCTGGGAAAATGCCCAGCTTTTTTTGGTGTGGTAACATTACTTATCAATTTGTATATTTGGGCTGGTGGTTGGTATATAGTCATGAGGCCGTGTAGGAAGTTGCTACTCCCTCCGTCCCATAATATAAGGGATTTTAAGTTTTTGTTTGTAGTGTTTGACCACTCGTCTTATTTAAAAAAATTTAGAATTATTATTTACTTTTTTGTGACTTACTTTATTATCCAAAGTACTTTACGCACAACTTTTCGTTTTTTATATTTACATAAATTTTTTAAATAAGACGAGTGGTTAAACACTACAAGCAAAAATTCAAAATCTCTTATATTATAGGACGGAGGGAGTACAAAACGAGTAGTCAAAATCTTTGACCCTAGTCATAACAGCATGCGTACGCGTGGATAGTGTATTTTTTTAAAAAAAAATAATTTTCTCAGTGGTACAACGTTTGTGTAGGACTTTCTACTTTTGTTTGAACTCCGGACCTTTGAATCGTTAAACGTTTAACACAACCCCAAAAGCATATACATAAATTAATCACCCAAGCTATTATGTAGTTTACAGGATCCAGACAAGCTTCGTTCTTTAATAGTAGCCGTGATGTTGACTGAGCTACGTGAATTTTTGACTGCATATGACGAATTAACGCGCGTACTTGGAGCTCTACTTAGTGAAAGTATGATCCAAAATGAATTTATCGCTTATTTTTTTTATAATGGAATAACATTCCAGCCTTTACATTTATCGCTTATTTGAGTATGTGTTAATTGGATCATACATTTGCATCTGTATGAGATCCACATGCATTCGCGGCTTTTATGTAATGGAGAAAAAAAATGATCTTCCACATATGAAAAACAATAATATTATCTCTCCATCCAACAAAGAACTTCAACTACTGAATATTCATATTTTATAGAATGGAGGGAGTATAGAAAATACTACTTTCTCCGTTTTATAATATAAGTCATTCTAGCCATATAGATGTAAACAGGGGGAGTATTAGTAAAAGAGAACATTGTAAGTTACTTTTAAAAGGACGAATTATGTAGCATATTGTCATGTATAATTACATCTTGATCTCTGGGAAAAAAAATAAAGGAAACAAAGTGAATTCTGTAGATATATATCTTCCCAGCTGCTAAAAGTTCTAAAGAAAAAAATGTATTTTCCTCATTTCCTGGTGTACAAAGTAAACTAATCCAAGAGCAAATTATGCTCCTCCGGTAATTAATCAAGTGGCTCGAGCCATCGCTGCCAATGCTTGGAGGCTAGCTAGCTGCTCGATTGTCCAAAAAAAACTGAATCAATATTCAGGAACAGTATAGTTCACCTTGTTTTTCTTGTAGCTATCTAGCATTCGCGCCGCCGAGCATTTCCGTCACCATGCCAATCACGGCGCCGCCGATGGAGTTCATGACCTGCACCAAGAACAGCAGCAGCAACGCCACCTTCGTGCCATGGCCGTCGTCGTCGTCAAGCTCTGTTCTAGTTTTAGGGCCCTTTTAATAGTAAGAACTAAAAAAAATAAGAAATAGAAAAATATAGAATTATAACAGGATTGTAAGTGTAAAACAATGGATTAAAAAAATTACAAGAAAGATATATAAATGACCGTTTAATTAGACTACAGAAGAAATATAGGAATCGAACGAGAGATTCGAGTGTAATGAACTCATTAAGACTAATTCATCAATGCTAACTGTAGTTTTCATGTCCGTCCTGATATCCTACTAGTTTGTTAAATTTCTTTCCGAGAAACTTAAGGCACTGTTTTTTAATTATTTATTATTTACTTCACGCTTCGAAAAATATTGTTTTTTAAAAAAATGTTCTACTGGACCGCTTATTTTAAGCTATTTTTCAAATTATTTTTTAAAATATTTAATACACAATCCGTGGCAATAACCAGCTCAATAATATCGGCATTTCCCATATGGGGGCTATTTTAATTGTTTTGATACTCTGAATCATCAAGCAAGACTTGTACTCCCTCCGTCCTAAAATATAAGCATTTTTAGCTATGAATCTAGATAACTGTATGTTCAGATTTATAGACAAAAGTTGTTATATTTTGGAACGGAGGTAGGACATGCATTTTGGAGATTGAACGGTACCTGCTGCTTGTGCATCAAGTTGGCTTATTTAGCGTCAGTGTACGAGTCACTGTATGAAATGTTACAGAACTTGCTCGAGACTAACAAAATATATGGATGCAAAGCTTTTGAATTCTGCTGTGGCTAGCTTTTGTTCTGGTCAAGCCAAAGAATATGAATATTTGTTCAACAAGAAAATATAAGTCAAGTGCACGCATATGACATTTCTCTGTTCTACACACTGACATTTAACCTATGACCAGCAAGAAAATCAACTGGATTAATCGATAAACAATTCAGTTGACATTATTTGTCATTGTCTCCTTACAACCTTCATTTGGAAGTATAGCTGTCTGCACTTGCAAGGAAGTACGGTTGTGAAGAACGAAAATCTAGTTTATTTTAGACTGAAGATTCAAGAGAGACCAGAGTTCATAGAGTCGAATGGAGAATGGATCAAGAGCTTGGCCGAGTCAATCATAACGAGTTTGATCTTGATTAATTAGTCTGGTCCAAAAAATGGACGAATTGCGTTGAGAGCAAATCAGGAACAACGCCAGCTATGCATAAAGGTAAAACATGACACGTACCAAAGAACATGAACAAGCTGACCTCGAACAAAGGTACAGAAGGACGACTATTAAGTGGGGATTTTTGCATCATTCAAAATCAGAAACTCAAATTCAACTTTAGGGCAACAAATTTCAGCCGAATTTACCAATTAATTAAAAAAATATCCAACTTTTAAATTAGGAGTGGCAGTGTGGCACCTCGCAATTGAATACATTTTCAACTTGATTCTTTCGTAGGGATATTTGTGTATGACTGCACCTGCCAGAATTCAAACTCTAGTATCCTGGTTAGGCCGTGTTTAGTTCCTTTATAATTTTTTTAAGTATACGGATACACATTTGAAGTATTAAATATACACTAATAACAAAACAAATTACAGATTCCGCCTATAAACTGTGAAATAAATCTATTAAGCCTAATTAATCCGTTATTAGCAAATATTTACTGTAGCACCACATTGTCAAATCATGGCGTAATTATGCTCAAAAGATTCGTCTCACAATTTACATGCAAACTGTGCAATTGATTTTTTTCATCCATATTTAATGTTTCATGCATGTGTCCAAACATTTGATGTGACGAAAAAGTTGGAAGTTTGAAGGGAACTAAACACAACCTTAGTGTAAAGGCTGAAAGTTATACTATTTTCTCTGTCCAAGAAGTTAATAGAAAATTTTCAGAACTATAGAATATGATATTTGCCAAGCAAAGAAAAATGACCTCTGGTGTTCCAATAAAACAGAGGTTGCAAGGCATCAGTCACATATTTGCTTTCTAATAGTGCATAACAAATCTATGTGTCATAAAGGAGGAAAAATATTTCTTAGTATATTCAATGAAATTGTCACATTCTAAGGCCCGGTTCGTTAAAAAAAGGAGGAAAAAGAAATTTTACTGATATTTATTTGAGCACTTTTTACTACCCTTATTGCACAATAGAACATTGTTTACCTTGCATATTCTCACGTAGCACTCCAAATTGACCCCAAAAGGTTTTTGGTTTTGGACCAACGTATATTAATTCCTCGGTGGCGTATGCCCATCGTATCCATGGGGAAAATGCTGAGTTATTTTTGGTGTGCTAACATCAGTTGTTTGACTTTTATTTACATTTTACTGTTTTGCTTGTTTAATTTTTTTTCTATTTCATCTTGTTCCAGTTAATTAATTTATATTGTATATTTGGGCTAAGGGGGTTGGTACAGAGTCATGTGGGGTAGTTGCTACAAAACGAGTGGTCAAAATCCTTGACCCTAGTCAGAACAGCTAGCATGGATAGTGTTTTTTTAAAAAAAAAAGAAAAAGAAAACATCATTTTTGGCAGGGTACGTTTGTGTACTTTCTACTTTTGTTTGAACCCCGGACCTTTGAAGCGTTAAACGTGTAAAACAACCCCAAAAGCATATACATAAAAAAGACTTTGCCCACTACTTATTATTATATTATATATAGAAATATAAAAATATATGATTTTATTGAGTATCTTTTAAAATTAATCTATACATATAGTCTCCACATTTTTTAAGATAAATATTTTAAAAATCACTTATAGTAAAATATTTTTAAAGTTCGACATCAATTTTATCCAAGACGATAAGTATTATCAATTTTAAAGTTTAACATTAATCTTATCCGAAAACGATGAGCGAGTATCGTCAACCAAGAGGGAGCAGCTGCAATGTTGACTTATAGTTATGTAAATTTTTTACTGCATATATATGTATATATTATTTTTCAATGACAAATTAACACGCATACTTGCATTGGAGCTCTACTTTGTGAAAGTATGGCCCAAAATGAATATATCGTGTATTTGAGTATGTGTTAAGTTGCATTAATATTTGAGTACAGTGGATGCATCTGTGTTGTGTGCGACGCACAATGATGCACACTCATTTGCGTCTTTTATGTAATGGATCCAGGAAAAAAATGATCTTCAACATATAAAACACAATAATATTATCTTCATCCAACTAAAACTATTAAACTACAACTACTTATCCAGTTGTATAGCTCGAAATAAAGTCTTTATGAAAGGGGATTAAAAAAAATTCTATTAGGCAAAGTTAACTTTATTAGTTATAAAGAAGAACGAGTTATATATTATATATTGATCTATGTAATAAATGAAGGAATCAAAATGAATTCTGTACATATATATATATCTTCCCAGCTAGAAGTTCTAAAGAAAACTATGTATTTTCCTGAAGTACAAAGTCAACTAATCCAAGCAAATTATGCTCCGTTAATCAACTAATCAAGTGGCTCGAGCCATCGCTGCCAATGCTTAGGCTAGCTAGCTGCTCCAAAAAAAAAAAAGAAAGAAAAAAAGGACTGAATCAATATTCAGGAACAGTTCGTCGTCGTCTTCAAGCTATCTAGCAGCAGTGCGTGCGCGGGTTGCCCCTCGATTTCGCGCCGCCGAGCATCTCCGTCACCATGCCGATCACCGCGCCGCCGTCTGCCTGCTGCAGCGGCCTCGCCGCCGCCGCGCCGCCGCCGATGACGCTCATGACCTGCACCAAGAACAGCAGCAGCAGCGCCACCTTCGCCATCGTCGCCGCCGCCATTATCGTCGTCAGGCTATGATCGTAATTAGCTTCAATTTGGAGTGCTGAGCTGAGCATCGGAGCAATGGATCGAGCTTGGAGAGAACTCTGCCATGGCGTGCTCGTTTATATATAGACGATGCATACTTGGAATTTGGATGGATATGGTCGGTGTGTGCGCACTGTCTGCATGCATGTTTTGAACTTTGAAGTCTTCTTCTGTGGCGTCCATTCAATTCTTGGCTGCGTACTGCTTTTTGTTATGGTTGAGATTAGGCCTAGTTTCTGATCTCGTTTGTTTGTGGCTGCACGCACACGGTTCAAACTTCAAACGCAGAGAAAAGAAAGGGTGGATTAATATTCAGTTTTGCAAGACTCGTTCAAATCTGAATTAATCTCGCTCCACTGATCGATCAGAGTCATTTATATGCGTTTTTGTCTCCCCCGAGGAACGATTTTTTTTTTGGGGCGCGTTTCATACATTTCAACTTTTTGAACAGTTAGTGCTTGTAGGCTTGTAACTTGTAGGACTGGTAAGCAGAGTATTGAAAGTGTATAAAATTGATTGAGCGAGAGGGATTGAGCGAGAGAGAGAATTGCACACAAGAATGTAGGGAATGAATGAGCGGAATCTTTATTGATCAATGCGGTACAATATATAGATGGGGAAGGGGTGGCAACCGGAGACGCGATGGTTGGTCTGTTGCCAAGAAGCGCCTAGGGAAGGCGCGGTTGCCTTCGGTTGCGATACATCCTTTTATATGGATGAGATCACCCTGTTGTTTCATAACACTCTCCCTTGATCGAATCCAGCTTTAATCATTGCTCTTTCACTGTTCCAGATATCTGTAAAGATAATCTTAGAAATAATTATAGTTAAATACATCACGTAAAAACTCCTCGAAAACCCAGTGGAAAAAATAAGGAGAGAACCGTGATATATATTATTGACTATTTTAGATCTATGAGTAAAGCTCATAGTATGATCCAAAATAGTATAATGTCTACAGTTATCATTTAGTAAAAACCCCCAGCGGGGAAAAGCCAAATGATAAGACATATAACTTATGTTGATATTACCTCGTTAAAAACTTTGGATGAGAAAACCTAAAGGGTAAAACTCATACAAAGGAAAAAGAGTATAATATAACGAAAATAGGTCATTTTCCAGAGGAAGATACTTCCCCTGAATCCTGCAAATTTTTAAGTCGTCTCATACCAATTCCTTCGACACATTTAAAGAATGTGGAGTATGATAGAGATTTTGTAAATAAATAAGCAAGATTATCACATGACTTAGTTTGCAAGATGTTTATCTCTCCATATTGTTGAAGCTCATGAGGATTGTCACAGCCTGATTTCCGTTTCAGGATTTATAAATTATTTAATAAATTATTATTAGAATTTATATTAAATGTTCATTAATTTACAAGTGAAGTTAAATGTGGGAAATAAAATTTCCTAAATATAAAGCATGGATGGATTTAATTTGTATTAAGTTCTCCATGATTAATTATACTCTCTGGAATTTTCTTGGATTATTCAGAGCTCAATTATTAATTTTAATAATACAAAGAACAGTTTAGCAATTATTTAAATAATAAATTAATCATTAAATGATCTGGATATTATTATATTAAATACTTTGAGTGTCCAAGTATGTTCAAGATTTTTCTTGGAATTATTTGAGCATTGGAATTATTTTTAACAATTGAAAGATCATCTCATTGGTTAATTTATTTGGAAAAGTAAATAAAAGTCCTCCTCATCAGCTTGAGCCGAATCCAGACCATTGCCTCCCCTTCTCTCTCCCTTCCTCTCAGCCCAGCCAAAGTCTAGTTTTCCTCCCTCTCGCTACAGTGCATCTTCAACCTCTGGACAGAGACAGAGCCGAGCCGTGCCGTGCACAGTGCCGCCGCCTCCTCCCACCAATCCGACCTCTCCATTGCTCCTCTTTCCAAAGTAGTTGCGGGAATGGAATCCTCTCAATCTCCTCTTCCTTTTCCCCAAGAAATCCCCAAAAGCTTCTATGGAAATCCTTTCCAATTTCGCGGTTTAATCTTTCCTTACTCCGGCGAGAACCCTACACTTTCCTGAGTTTTTGCCGTCGATTTGGGCCCGGACCCGAGCTCCCGTGCCTATATAAAGGACCCCCTAGTCGTCCTCTACCTATCCCCTCAAGTCCCGTCCTCCGCCGTTGCCGGAAACGCTCTCCCCGCGCTCTCCTTCTCTCTCCAAGCGCCTGCGCCGCTCCAGCCGCCCCTAGCCGCCGCCTCATCTGCCTCCTTCCTGTGCCACCACCTCCATTTGCTCCGCAAGGTCGAGCTCTATCCCGGCCGCTGGTTGTTTTGCGCCGAATACCACCGGAGATTGGCCGTCATCATGAACCGGAGCGCCGCCGTCGCCGCCGTGTCTCCAGCAGCCCCGCGCCGTCGCTGTGGTCGTCGCCTTCGGTCGCCGCTGCCGCCGTTGGGTTCGCAAGGAGGAGGAGAAGCCCGGCAGCCGGTTCCCTTGCGCCGAAATCTCGCCGGAAGCCGTCCTCGCCGTGAACCAGTGGGTTGCCGCCGTCTTTTGATCTACAGCCGCCGTTCGCCGTCGTCCCGGCTGTCCCTGGTCTGAGCTGCTCCCTCCTTCGGCATCCCAGCACCAAGACGAAGGCCATCCACCCCTCTGTTGCCACCGCTCGTCGCCGGAAAGCCGTCGCCATTTTGACCCATACCTCGCCGCCCTTCAAAGCTCGTCGCCGGCCATCTCCTTCGCGGTTCATCGCTGCGTAAGTGTTGGTAAGCATCGCCGTTGCCTCCTCTTTCTCCCGGTGCCCTCCGTTTGCATATTTGTGTCGTGGTTCGCCGGCAACCGCCGCTCCTATGCCATTCCCTGTGTAGTTTATCCCTAGGGTCTTAATCCCATCTAATCTAATCTAATCTTGTTTCGCCCTAGTGTCGTCGTCGTCTCCATGTGTTGCCGCCGGTTCACCGTCGTCATCTATCTCTCCCCGATCGCTTTGGTTTGGTGGGACGTCTATCCGTGTCTCCTTGGTTTAGATTTCAACCCATCGGCCGCGCTTGCTAAGCCGCTTTGTCGCAGCCGCAGCCGTGCCTGTTGCGTTGTTGTTCGCCGCGCTGCTGCCCTAGCCCGTGCACCGTCGCTACCGGTTGTGCCGCTGTTGCTTGCCGTTACCGCTGCGCTAGTCATCTAGCTGCCGTTGTGCCGCTCCCTGCCACAGTCGTGTTGCTGCTGCTGTGCGTTACCGCTTGCCGCTAGCTGCTGTCTGGCCGCTGTGCTGTGCCGTGCCGTTGCTGCTGTACCGTGTCGCAGCCGTGCGTCGCTTAAACCTAGCCGCCGCTTTAGCCCGTTGCTCGGTAGTTAAGTTGTCTAGCCGTCGGTGCATCCCTAAATTCCTACCGGCCTATCGTTTGCCGTACCGGGGCTTTACCGTGAATCGTGTCTAGCTCACCGGTTTAGTTGCAGCCGTTGTTGAGTCGTTCGCTTGTTCGTTCGAACGAGGTGTTCCCCGTGCTTCGTTCGTTCGTCCGTGTTGAGTCGTCCTTTAGTTCAGAGCTGCCGGTTCCGTTCGCTGGTTTCGGTTGATCATTTGGGTGATCTCGTGTCACGTAGAATTGACTCGTTGAGTCGGTATCTCGTGAGGCTCGCTTGCCAGATCAATGTAAGTCATCCGATCTTGGTCGACTCGGTCAAGATTAATCTTAGCTGCCCAAAATCAATATAAATCCTTTCCACTCTTTCCAATGGCATATTAGTTCTTTTTATCATATGTCATCTACCAAATATAATCTAATCTTTTTCCGAAGGTTGTTTTAATCTTTTATCTCAGTTATAAATCATTTGTAAATGGTTTAATTAATGTGGAATAGTCTTTTTCTTTAATAGGTTTAATTGGAATTAAATCTTGTAAAAATCATAATTAATTCATACGAAATCGGAATGAGACCGTTCAAGTCTCTAAATTCATCTAAAATGATCTACATGTTTGTTTACTTTTATGTACTGTTTATTTGGTTTTTATTAGTCTTTTTCCTCGTTTTGCATGTTAGCTTGTCGTTTCCGTCGTTTCGAAGGATTCGTGAGGCGTCGGAAGTATTCAAGAAGACTAATTGAAGACCGAATATTGCAAGGCAAGTCACACAGATCCCAAACAACCCTTTGAGCATGTTGATCCCATTTAAAGCTATTGTTTCTATTCAACTATTGCATTTATTTTCGAATGTCATTGGGTGGATATAACCTATTGCCTTTGTTATAGCCTTTTTGATGTTGATTTCCTATACTTTGTCGTTGGGTTAATAATTGGACTAGCTAGAACATTATATGGTTTTAGCTAAAGTGTTTAGAATGCTCAGCCATGCTTAGAGACACTAGCTCATATAAATGGGATAACTTATGATTCACTATTATTTAATGATAGCTCACAATGGTTGATTGTGATTGGTGAATTAATTAATGTGCCAACTAAAACTTGATAATGGTGGGTTGTGAGCACATGGTTTTGATGGTCGTGCTCAGGACAATTAAGGACCGGTTCACGAGTTTCGGTTGTGAAACATTAATCGTGCCAACCACAAGCCAGAATGGGCAACGGCTGGACACTTTGTATAACAAGGCTCATTGCGGAGCACCAGACTGAGAAGTGGCGGAGATAAGCCCACGGGGGTCGCTGGGGAGTCCATGCCTCTGGTTTTTGAGGGGGTGACTACGATTCAGGAACGGTGCACTGCTTTGGGTTGAGTTATGCGAGGGGTCTTGTCACAATCACTCGCCATGGTGACGTGTCTGCGCATACATGGTGACATGACGGTGGGTTGTGTCTTGTGGGTACAGTAGTACACCTCTGGCCAGAGTAAAACTATTCGAATAGCCGTGCCCGCGGTTATGGGCGGGTCGAACAATGTCTTTCGTAATTAGTCTCACACTTCTCACCATAATAAATGATGCTATAATTGGTAATAATTTGATTAGCTCCTGGTTTGGAATGGTACATTCCTGGTTTGGAGATAGATCTGTACAGCCGGGTATGGTTGTTCAGGATGGTTGGGCCTGTGCAACATGGGTGTGTTGTTCAGTGTTGATTAATATTGATGATTAATTACTCTATTGTTTTACAATTCTCAAATGTTTGCTAAATGCTGCTTTTGCAAATGAGCCCTATATTATGCCATTCTTTGTATCCTTATGCACTTGCATACTTGTTGTGTGGCTTGCTGAGTATGTCATATGCTCACCTTGCAATAATCAATCAAACCTCAGTTGAAGACAAGTTGCGAAGGAGAAGACATTTGGCTTATACCCCAGTTGAGCTGCCTGTGGGAGTGGAGCCGGAGCTTCGCTAGACCGTAATTCTGCTGCTATTTTCTCTTTTCTTTTGTAAGTATGTAACGTTATTATTATGATGAATCTGTATATTAAATTGTTAGTTTGTGTACCTCAGCTGAATCCTGGACGAGGATTTGATGCACAAATAAGTTCGGAAATTACTAGTGAATTTCCGGGCGTGACAAGGATAAAATAATTTAAGAGCAATATGCTTAGTGATGTTGCTCTTAATATAACCAGTTTCCATCTGAACAACACAAGTAGCATTATCTTCATAGATAATGGTAGGTGATTCCAATGAACCAATACCACAAGATGTTAATATGTGGTTAACCATTATGCGAAGCCATACACATTCACGTGATGCCTCATATAATGCAATAATTTCAGAATGATTTGTGGAAGTGGCTACCAGAGTCTGTTTAGAAGACTTCCATGAAATAGCAGTTCCACCTTGTAAAAATTCATGTTTGTGATCTAGCATTGTGGGGATCAGATAGATAGCCAGCATCAGTATACCCAATTAAAGTTGAATCCTGGTTCTTTTTAAAGAAAAGTCTAAGATTTCTTGTGCCATTAAGATATCGAAAGACATTCTTAACTCCAGTCCAATGGCGTTTGGTAGGAGCAGCGCTGTATCTTGCTAATAGATTTACCGAGAAAGCAATATCTGGCCTCGTACTATTTGCAAGGTACATAAGTGCGCCAATAGCACTAAGATATGGAAAATCAGGACCAAGTACATCCTCTCCATCTTCCTTTGGTCTAAATGGATCTTTCTCCACGTCTAGAGATCGAACCACCATAGGGGTTTTGGAAGGATATGACTTGTCTATATTAAATTTCTCCAAAATTTTCTGGGTATATGTACTTTGGTGCACAAGGATTCCAGAAGGTAAATGCTCAAGTTGTAGACCTAAGCAAAATTTGGTTTGACCCAAATCCTTCATCTCAAATTCCGTCTTTAAATGATGACGTGCTTCATTAATATCTTGTGTATTGCCAATGATGTTGAGATCATCGACATATACCGAGATAATACAAAATCCTGTGGGGGACTTTTTGATAAAGACGCATTGGCAATCATCATTTTTAGTGTATCCCTTTAGTGATAGGAATTCATTTAATCGGTTGTACCACATCCTGCCCGATTGTTTTAAGCCATAAAGTGACTTCTGCAACTTAACACAATACATGTTACGATTTACCTTCTGATTCGGGATGTCGATTCCGTCAGGAACCTTCATGTAAATATCAGAATCAAGAGACCCATAAAGATATGCTGTCACTACGTCCATCAACTGCATAAATAGACGATTTTGTACTGCCAATGATATTAAATATCGGAAAGTTATACCACTCATAACTGGAGAGTAAGTTTCGATGAAATCAACGCCAGGATTTTGCGTAAAACCTTGTGCTACAAGCCTTGCTTTATATCTCACCACCTCGTTGTTTTCATTCCGTTTCCGGACGAAAACCCATTTGTATCCCACAGGAAAGATACCACGAGGAGTAGGCATTACAGCCGAGAATACATCTCTTTTGTAAAGCGAAGCTAATTCTGTGTCGACTGCGTCCTTCCATTTGTTCCAGTCAGCGCGCTTTTGGCACTCTTTTATAGATCTAGGTTCTGGATCAACTTGGAGGCACTCAGCAATTTGTTCAGAAAAATTAGTGTCGACAATTGTAGCTCTTCTATCAAAAGATTCTCCAGTTTCAGAGTAGTTGATGGCAATTTCACCAACCCTTATAGACTCATCGTGATCTCCCAAAACAATGTGTCTATGGTCTTCCGAATTCCTAGTCTCAGCATTGTGCACCACCGAGCTAGGTTGCAGACTATCACGATCTCCTTGATATATAGTATCAATTTGGTGTGTACCAACTAAAGGTTGGTTTGCATTTACCGTCTTTCTTTGCTTATTAGCAATTGTTTCTTGCTGAGTGACCATACTTCTTCCTCTCTTTTTAGTGAGTGGAAGTTGAGTGGTTTTATTTGGTACCTCCACTCTTTCTGGCGCATTCTGAGCGGGAATGAAAGATTTAGTCACACCTTTATAATTGGTAAATGCATCTGGCAGGTTATTTGCAAGTCTTTGCAAATGTATAATTTTCTGAACTTGAAGTTTAGTTTTAGTAGTACGTGGGTCTGAGGCTGGAATACCCTGGGCATCCCAATCAATTTCCTGGCATTCTTTCTGATACTTGAAGTCTCCCCCTAATGCCGGGAAATGTTCCTCATCAAAGATAGAGTCAGCGAACCGGGCAGTAAATAGATCACCTATTAAGGGTTCTAAATACTTTATGATCGACGGAGATTTGAATCCCACATAGATCCCCACTTTCCTGTGTGGGCCCATAGCGGTACGCTGTGGTGGTGAGATCATGTATACAGCACAACCGAACTTACGCAAATGGGAAATACTTGGAGGATTTCCACGTACTAACTGCATTGGGTAAGTTTCATGATATGCAGTTGGTCGTAGTTGTACAAGGTCAGCAGCGTGCAGAACTGCATTACCCCAACACGACGAAGGTAATTTGCAATTCATCAATAATGGTCGAGCAATAAGCTTAATTCTTTTGATCAATGATTTAGCCAAACCATTTTGTGTGTGGACATATGGAACAGAGTGCTGAACCTAAATTCCCAATGCCATACAATAATCATTGAAAGCATGGGATGTAAATTCGGCAGCATTGTCCATACGGATTGATTGAATCCTATGTTCAGGGTAATTTGCCTTCAGCCTTATAATTTGAGGCATTAATTTGGCAAAGGCATGGTTTCGTGTCGATAGAAGACACACATGAGACCATCTAGTAGATGCGTCAATCAAAACCATAAAGTACCTAAACGGTCCAGATCTTGGCACAATAGGGACACAGATATCTCCTTGAATGCGTTCAAGGAGTTTAAGTGGTTCGGCTCTAATTTTGAGATAAGATGGTCTATAAATCAGTATCCCAGTAGCACATGCAGTGCATACGAAATCAGAGGATTTGGGAAATTTGTCAGTGATCAAATGATGACCAATAGAGTTGCCAATAATTTTTCTCATCATCCCGATACCGGGGTGCCCAAGTCGATCATGCCAAGTGTGGAATGCATCAACATTTTGAAAAATTACTTTATACGCAACATGTGCAATGGGCTTAATGTATGTATAGTACAATCCCGATGTGAGAGATGGAATTTTCTCGCAAATGCGTTTGCCATATACGTTTTGTTTGGTTAAGAGAAGAAATTCTTCTCGATTATCCATATGGGTTTCAATGTGAAACCCATTTTGACAGATATCTCTATAACTTTGTAGGGTACGGGTTGAATCAAGATACAATAAAGCATCCTCGATTGTAATTTGTGTACCCATTGGGAGTGTAATAATTGCTCGTCCTGAGCCAACTATCACAGTATCGCGCCCAGCGATAGTCAAAACTTTGCCTTCTCTCTTTTTGAGAGTTTGAAAGTATTTGATCTCCCTAAGTATAGAGTTTGTGGTACCACTGTCCACAAGACATAATTCCTCTCCAATCGGAGTGATATCCTTAGACATCTATAATGAAAGAAGAATTGCTTGATTAAGAATTCTTTATCCAATATATATACATACATACAATAATTAAAGCATCAAATACATAGTATGACGTTTACATATGTTAATAGTACATACTCTAGTGACTAGCAAGCCATACAACCTTACAATATAAGGGAGTTCGTACTTATCTACTTATTACAACCAATATTGTTTGGCAAACTTATAGGATATCAATATACTATTTCAAGCACACAGAGATAAGAGCAGCTTCATCTCCAAGTGGGACGCACCGAGATCATTGCAAATCTCCAAGTGGGTCCGTTGAGCAGTATTCGATGAACATATCGTCCATCGCAGAGTGGAGCGACATCTTCTGGGAGAACATTGAGGTTGCTCTCTGGTTCAACAGGAGCCTGGTGAGAACTTGCAACCTCAGGGCGCTCTTCATGTGTAAGATTGAAGTGGGCTTCAAATCTTGGGTTCTCAGAAGACTTTTCGTCCTTGAGGGATTTTTGGTATAAGAGAACAAGATGTTTCGGAATGCGGCAGTCTTTAGCGACATGAGTGTCAGATCCACACCTGTTGCAATGCTTGTTGCCATTGCTATGAGGTTGTGGTGCCTTACCCTTCCCTTTTCCTTTCTTTCGACCCTTGAATTTGCGCCTGTTGTTGTTGCGTTTGCGCTTTCCAGTCAGATTCTTAGGATTATTCGAAGAATTTCCCTTGAATCCTTTCTTATTCTCAGCATTATTCTGTATATTGAAGTGTACCTCAGGCAGTGGAGCAGAGCCCGGTGGGCGCTGTTGAGCATTCTTTAAAGAAAGCTCATGGTGTCTTTCTGCCCGAGTCAATGTATGTATAAGCAGAGAATGTTTCTGGAAATTGTTAGCACGATACTGTTGAGTCAGTATCCTGTCCTCCGGAAGCATAGTTGATAGAGTTTTCTCTATCTTCTCTGCCTCCATTGGCTCTTGTTCGCAAAACTTCAACCTGGAACAAATGTTATGAACAGCATGGTTGTATTCTGCCACAGTTTTAAAGTCCTGTAGGCGTAAATGAACCCACTCATAACTAGCCCCAGGCCAAATGAGTTCCTTTTGCTGATCATAACGCTCTTTTAGAGCTTTCCAAAGGTTGAGAGGGCTTGTCCCTAACATGTATTCATGTTTGAGATCCTTGTGAATGTAGAGTCTCAAAAGAAAAAGGGTTGTATTGAGCTTCCTGGGCCCAATTTCTGGGTCCCCATCATTGGGTTCCTCAATTGTATTTAAAATCCCCCGAGAGGCAAAATTGATTTTGATATCAGAAGCCCAGATGGGATAGTTAGTCCGATCGAGGGCAAGTTCGTCGAACTCTTTTGTTGCCATGTCCCTACAATCATGGTTAACATTATCAATTTACAGAGGTAAATCAATAAAAACATGATATTAAGGTTGTAATCTCAATGCGAAATGTAAAACTTCATATTTTGTAATGTTTCGAAAAAAATGCAGGTAATAGACCTGGCAATTTTGAGTTAGAATTCGAAATTAGGTGGCACAATGTGGAAAATCTCCAAGTAATTAAACAGTGGAGTAGATCTCTTAATAGTGGGCAAGTTATACTTGCTGCCTAAAACACGGTCTCCAGGCAAATATATTCTGGTGAATATACCGCAGCCAATGTTTAGAACTCCACTACCTTGTGTTCAACCAAATTTCAAATAATCTCATTTTTCAAAACATATTCTCGGAAAATAACACATGTGGGTAATCATCGTGAGATGTAGACCTCTGTGAGATGGGCGAGTTGTTCGCTGCCTAGGTTATGACCAATGCGGCCAATTTGTAGGACTCCATCGGGTAATCATCTCAAAATGTAGACCACTTGATCATGGGCGAGATACTCGCTGCCTAAGTTATGGTCGATATGACCAAAGTATAGGACTCCATCGACATGTGATTAATTTCCAAGTCAAAGTGTGAAGTGGAACATGCATTAAATTCTCCATTAATTATGTTGTACATAATTAAGAGAATTTGCTAAATCAAAGTACAAAATATAGAATTTTGTAAATTAATAAAGCGAGAAAGTAGAGCGTGTCTTGAAATAATATGCAAAAGGCATGTTATTAAGACAACAAATAAATTTAGTGAAATAGGGTATTTAAATAAACACCTATGTTAATTAACACATAACATCAGTGGTCTATAGGACCATTACATAATAATGTGAAGAACTGATGAACTGTTTCCACTAAATTATAGAAAACATAGGGACTAAAATGTAATTGCTGCTGAAAATAAAATTAAAAACTAAATTTAAATGGTAAATTGGATGGTGGGCCGAAATCTAAAGGATTCGGCCCACCACCGTGTGGCACTAGGTCGGCAGGCAGGGGGGAGCAGGACGCTGGGCCGGCCCATCTGGCCCGGCACCAAAAAGTAGGGGGGGCGTCGGGGGGGGGGGGGGGGGTTAGGGTTAACCCTAACCGCCCCCACAATTTCGCCGCCGCCGCCGCCCTTTTCGCCGCCGACGTCGCCGTGGGGAACGCCGCTGACGGCACCCTGGGGTGCCAACGACGCCGCCGACGCCGCCCTGGAGCGCCTACCGACGCCGTCGAGGTGCGCCGCCGACGCCGAGTTCGTCGCCGCTGCCTCCATTTCCACCGCCGCCACACGCTGCCACCACTCTTCAGCCGCCGATACCACCTGCATCCACCCTTCGCAGCCCACCGCCGTCGCCATCCACCATCTGCCGCCCACCGCCGTCACCATCCACCACCACTGCCGCCATGGCCGCCCCTCCGTCCGCCGGCGGTTGGCCGGCCGGGTTAGGCCGACGGCTCCCGATCCTCGTCGGAGTCGGAAGTCGGCCGAGCCCGGACGCCATTCCCCGGCACCCCGTTAGGGAGTGTACGGCTAGGAGAGCCATGGGGAATGGCGAAGAAGATGTGGCGGAGGCCGGGACGGCGAGCGGCGGCTTCACCGGCGTGACGACGAGACGAGGACAGATTGAAGAAGGATGGCTCCCCCGTGCGCGCAGCCAAGGTACCAGTCCGGCTAGATCCTGGTGGCGCGGGAGTAGGGGAATGGCGTCGGCGTCGGCTTGGTGTCGGTGGAGGTGGTGAAGGAGCGGTTGATGGTGGCGGCAGCAACTCCATCTCCGGGGGAAGATCACATGGCTCGCCGGGCAGTGTCACCACTGCCGTCCATCCATGGTGGGCGCAGTACTGCACCCCCTACACAATGATCCGGCGAGGTGCTTCGGCAACCGGAGGCGGAGGAGGAGGCGCGACAAGGACGGGCAGGGGAACCGCAACCGGAGTTGCAGTCACACGGCGGCGAGGGTAGTGGCGGCGGCCACCAACCCTAGCCCTGCCTCCGCGGGATCCCCGGCGCGTCCTCCACATTGATCGACGAAGAAGATGGCGAAGCCGGCGTGCGCGCTGATGGCGAGGGAGGCCGAGAACGGCATCCATGATCCAATGAAAGGTAGGCATCGTACCTTCTGTGATGATTCTTCTGTTCGCTTTTCTGTTAGATCAAAAGCGATGTTTCTTTCTTCTTTCACTTCGTGATCTCCTTTGCGAGAGCGAAAGTGCTGATAACGTATTGAAAGTGTATAAAATTGATTGAGCGAGAGGGATTGAGCGAGAGAGAGAATTGCACACAAGAATATAGGGAATGAATGAGCGGAATCTTTATTTATCAATGCGGTACAATATATAGATAGGGAAGGGGTGGCAACCGGAGACGCGATGGTTGGGAACCATCGCGTCCATTGCCAAGGAGCGCCTAGGGAAGGCGCGGTTGCCTTCGGTTGCGATCCATCCTTTTATATGGATGAGATCACCCTGTTGTTTCATAACACAGAGCATGCAGCAATCTGGACAGGGTTAACTGGATTATTCCCTCTAGTTAAGGTTTTAAAAATATTAATAATATTTTTTCTAAAAAATATATATATCACATCTTTAATTATAAAATAGATTATAAAAAATAAATATGACCTCCGATTTTTAATATATGAGACCATTGACTTTTTTAGATACGTTTGACTATTCGTCTTACTCAAAAAAAATTTATATAATTCCTTGTAATGCTTTTATGTAAATAGTTTTCCTTTAATAGAATTCACACTGCGAGGCAAAGATCTGACCGTAATTTACATTAAAAAAATTATATAACTATCATTTATTTTATTGTGACTTCATTTTATATTTTAATGTTTCTTAAGTATGAATTAATATTTTATAATTGTATAGAAATTTTTAATAAAATGAATGGTCAACGGCGCCATATATTAAAAACGAAGGTAGTAATAATCACGTAATATTTTAATAATTAAATATATATTTAAAAGTTAACGGTTTTATATATTAAAAAACTGAGGAGTGTACTACACAATGGGGCTTTGTACCATTCAAATAAGAAGTAAAATTCAACTTGAGGACAAAAGAATTTCAGGCGAATTTACCATCATTTATTTTTTAAAAGATAAATCCAACCTTTGAATTAGGAGTGGCAACTTATCTTTTATGTCGTATACATTTCCAATGGGTTTCTTTGATGGGGACATTTCCAATTGGAATTTGAGAGCTGTTGTTCAGAAAATTACTTAATGAATCAAATTTTCAATGTGATTTTAACACCTACACAATAGAATATTTTGAATTCTATATACAGGACATGAGATTTGCCAAACAAATAAAAAGCAAATGATCTCGAACCAAAACAAATAGAGGAGGTAAGGCATCAGTCACGTACTTGTTTTTTTTTTAATAATGCGCGAGAAATATATGCATCATTGAGAAGAAAAAAAATATTGAATTTTGTTTTGAGACCCTTTTGTTACCCTTATTGTACAATGGAATCTTTTACTATATTCTCACATGTATAACACCCCATATTCATCCAAATTAAAAGGTTCTACGCAAGGTAAAAAAAAAACTTAAAAGGTTGTACGGTACGACCAACTATTCCATGGTAGCTTATTTGGCCAATCCATGTGAAATTTTCTAGATTATTTTAGAGATATTAAGTATGAATGAGAAAACGCTATATATGACACCCATCTCAAATGAGGGTTGATTGCGAGTAGAGGATGGTTGAGGGCCTGGGGGTACGTTGGATGACAGCTAAATCAAGGATGGTTAGTTGGGGAAAAGAGTATTAACTACTTTTATGCGTACGTTTGATCATTTGTTATATTAAAAAATATGTATTATTTATTTTGTTGTGATTTATGTGGCATTAAAGATTTTATATTTATTATAGATAATAATTTTTTAAATAATATGAATGGTTAAATATACTTTAAAAATTCAGCATCGATAAATATTAAAACAATGGAGAGTAGTACATGCAAGTACTACTATTCTCTCTATGTCTGCGTACTCCTTCTATTGTAAAATATTAGCATTTTTAGAATAGTACCAAATCAAACATATGTAACTTTGACAATTAATAGGAAAAAGAACATCAATCACGCATGTAAAATTGATATTGTTAGATTTACCATTAAACAAACTATCATAATATCTAACTAATTTTATTTAAAACATTTTACTTTTATAGATATAGTTGGTTAAAGTGACATCTTGAAGATTGTGTTGAATTCTAAAATTACTGTTATTTTTGAGACGGAGAGAGTACATGCAAGTAGTTGTACACTCGGACACGTCTCTCTGTCACTCTTTAATTACATGCACGTGGCAATGTTCATAGCAACTAGCAAGCTTCATATGATTTTTGTTTTCTTTAAATTACTTATCGGACCTTTCATCTGATTAAATATTTATATTCATGGTAATTAAATTTTTATAGCATAATTTCACATGATTAATGTATAATAAAAAATTTATATATATTTGAACCGCTAAAATTCAATGTTCTATACATGAATAGTGAATATTTTAACTATATTCGAGTATGTTGCATATTTTAAATGTTTTATATTTCAATCATTAGGAGTACTTAAGTTTTCATGTTTCATGTAGCAGGCTATCAGTGCTACAATCAATCTTTATTAAATATTATATTTCTTTAAAACATGTAAGGCCCTTTGAACGGCATGAATGAAAAAACGGAGGAATATAAAAAACTTAGGATTTTGATAGGAATTCTAGTGTAAAACAGAGGATTGAAAAATACAGGAAAAAAACATAGGAATGATTGTTTGATTGAACCATAGAAAAACACGGGAATCGGATAAAAGAGATAGATTCAAAGAAATTTTTCCAAAAGGTTAGATCTCGTGCTAACTTTCCTTCAAAATCTCTATAGAATTACTCATTTTATAAGAATTTTAAGGCTTTGTTTGACTAATGGGATAGGGAAATGATTTCCCACCCATTAAAAGTCATCTTTAAATCCTAACCATCCATTCTCACTCTTCCATTTAATCCTAACCCTTCATTAACTTCCCAATCCCAATCCCACTCCTCATTTCCCATTATCCGAACACTCCCTAAAAGATATGATAGGATTCAATCATTTGTTTCTAATTTTCGTAGGAATTTTTTTCATAGGATTGAAACCCTCCAAATTTCCTACACTTTTCCTGCAAATAAAGGCGGACTTAACGAAGTGATAAAATATTTTTTTCCCGACCAATGAAACAACACCTGTTTTTTGGAGTATGTATATTAGGAAGAATTGTCAATTATTGAAAACGGACCAACTATGTACCATACTGAAATATAAGATGTCTGGAATAAATGAAACAAAGTGAATTATGTACATTTTTTTTCTTCCAAAAGTTGTAAAGAACTAGGCTTTCTTTCCCCTAAAGTACAAAGTAAACTACTAATTAATCCAAGAGCGAATTATGCTCCGGACTAGGTGGCGATCGAGTCATCGATCTCTGCCAATGCTTCAAGGAATCAAGGCTGCTCGATCCCAAATCTGAACCAACAATATTCAGGAAATTACAGTTCGTCGGAATTATTGATTTCGATCTCTGCTCCCTCCCTCTAGGGGAAGTGCGTGCCTGGGTTGCCGTTCGATTTCACGCCGCCGAGCATCATCTCCGTCACCATGCCGACGGCGCCGCCGTCTGCTGCTCCCTCCTGCAGCGGCCTCGCCGCCGCGCCGCCGCCGACAAGGACGCTCATCATGATCTGCACCAAGAACAGCAGCAGCAACGCCAGCTTCGCCATTGTCCGTCGTCGTCAAGCTTAATTTGCTCTACACTGACGGCAGAGACGACAGTCAGGTGATGCAGGTTCAGACCAGACAGACAATTTGTGCGAGAGAAATTGAGAGCTGATCTGAGCTTAATTTGGAGATTGTATTACCCCTGCAATGGCGAGCTTATATATAGATGATGAGTTGATTTTGCACACATATATTGGTTGGTGTGTGCATTTTTTCTGAAAACATGGTTTTGAACTTTGAAGTCTTTCGTCCCGTTCAATTCTTGGCACGCAGTGCTTACCATTGTCATCATTGAAATTTAGACCTAAGGGTCTGTTTAGATTGTAGCCAAAATAAACCTGGCCAATATTAGCAAATTGACAATATTGCCAAATTTTAGCAGGATTTTTTATGTATTACCAAATTTAGCAACAAACTAAACGTAGACAATTTTTTTATAACTTTGTTAAAAAAATGATATGGTTAAAAATAACATCAATCTGAACAGCCCCTAAGTTTCTGGTCTCCTTTGTGGCTACACACTGCACACATACACACGGTTCAGACTTCTGATCTCCGTCCAAGACTCGTTCAGTCTGAATTTTCTTTTTTTTTTTTCCTCCCACGAGTTCTTGAACCGTTTGTGCAGTCGTAGCAGGCAGCTAAATTGGATTACTGCATACTAATGGAAATGCACGACCTTTTGAATTACATTGTGGGTGATGATGGCTTACTATAAGTTTCATGGTCAAACAAAAGAAAATGAATATTATGTACGTACGTTAATTTGATTTTCAACGGGATGTTGCTAGGGTTCAAAAAATGTGTTCAACGAGGGCGTGAAATCCGATGGATGGATGGATGGATGCATGGGGTTGTTTGGTCTTGGTCATGAAAGGGAGGGAACCGGGAAAGTTGCAGTATGCCAGTATGTATGCATGCAGTATGCTGCCTGCTGCTGCGTACAGAAACGGTCTTTCTCTGCAGCTCTGCTATGATAAATATAATAAGTCAATAGATCGTTAATATCATTGAAAAATATCTCATGCACTGTAGTTCTTGATGTGTCAAAAAAAAACTTGCATTAGTATTGGTCAAGAGTTTAATTCCTATATATATTTATGTTTATGAAGTTTTTTTTTGTAATTAAGAGTTAAATTCCTATATTTGTCTAAGTATTAATTAGTTCTTGGATAAGAGTTTAAGAAATGCTTCATGATCTTTAGTTCCTGATTGGCCGAAGAAAGTTTTTTTTTTTTTCATTTCTACTAGTATTAATTACAGTCTGATTCGTACGATTTTGTCCATGCATGAATATTAATAATTATTTTTTGAGGGAATATTCATAGGATTTGACATATAGACGCATGCATGAGAAAGGTCGACGTCGTAACTCAAATGTCACCTGCCGGTCTGCTGGTTTTGGCGAAAATCAAAGCTGCTATACCCAATAATATTTTAGCCGTCAAAAAATCAAAAGAGGTCAAAGATTTGGAACATGTCGTACGACTCGGAAACAGCGACTGTTTCCACACGACCAAACCCAAAACACGTAATATCTCAACTCTAGCTACTTCACCTAAGCTAACCCATCACCTATATATATATCTCACCAATTCATCCAGAATTCTTCAGCTCATCAAGCAGCAAAACCAATCAAGAACAACGAAAGCTATTCTGAACTTCTGAAGAACCCAACTCAAGCTCGACAGCAGCCAATCAAGATCCCTGTTGATCTCTCTCTTCTCATCGATCGTTAATTTCTGTCCGATATATATCAATGGCGATGACAGCAGCGACGGCGATGGCGATGTTGAGGGCGGTGGTGGCGGTGCTGCTGCTGGTGCAGATCTTGGGCGCCATGGCCGTCTCGGCGAGGACGATGAAGGGGGAAGGGTGGCTGGAGGACGGGATCGGCATGGTGGTCGACATGCTCGGCGAGCTCAAGTCTGGGGGCAACTCTCCCACACACTGCTGCTAACCTAGCAGGGTGTAGTCAGCTACCAGCATGTGTGGTAGAACAAGAGAGATGATGCACATACGGTGGTGTACAGAAATTAATTTCTGGATGATTTGTTTCTTGATCAATTTGGAGGTATAGGGTAGGAAAGATGCAGAGATTTGAGGCAAATTTCTCGAGTCTGTGCTTCGATTTTTATCTGTACATTTTCTTTTTTGACATCTTGAGAAGAAAATCAAAGGTGTATTGTGATGGTTTTGATGATAGGGACATGATTACATGAATTGACATGTCCTGTAATTGAATTGATTCATTCATTTTGTTCGAAAATGTTCGTTTATGTTGTTTCTCATTCCGATGTCAGAGAACAAACTGCTCTTGACAGCTAAATGTCACTCTGTTTCCGTACATGTCATTTCGTCTTTAACCGATCGAGTTTGTTTAAAATATCGCTCTGCAATTTCATAATTAAATTGGATCACAATTCACTACAGTTAACTTCTCTTCTACCTGCAAAAAGAAAAATAATAATAACGACTTCTCTTCTGAAAAGATAGAAGCAGCTTTCCTGTAATCTTTTTCTCCGATTATGTTGCTCTTCAAGTTTGGAAATGCGACGACGAAAAAAAAATGAAAATGACCGCAAAGATGTTCTTTAGGAAAGAAACAAATTGACCTGAAAGTCTGAACCCCTGTGGTTGTTGGTCATTTGCCAACAACCAAAACTGCTGACCTTTTGAGGTGTCCTTGTAAAGTCAAAAAGTTTGACACTTGAATTCGTCGAAAAAATGATATTACAAACAATACATGTCAAGGACCATGATGCTGAACGGTTCTACACGGCTTGTAGTGCAGCGTCTCTGACTGTTTTGCCGGGACAGAATAAGCAGCGTGTGACACGTACTGTTGAATTGTCGGTTCTAATTAATTCTAATTCCCTCCCATGATTTACTATTTATAATTTGTGGATTTGGTTTGTATAAAATAAAATATAGCTATATTCTTCACATGGTTTGTATCAAATAAATTACTGATATATTTATGTTTTTATTCAAACCATGTCGAACCAAATTGGTATAAAATAAAATTTAGATATGTTCATCTAAATAGGTTACAGATAAATATTTGCATACATCTCTTCAAAAATAAACTACAACCAAACATCAATTCGTGGTGCACAAATCTGATATATGTTTAAGACATAAAAGACCCAAAAAAGTTTTTTTGTTTGAAGGCCCATTGGTTTTGGATCCAAAGTGACAACGCTATGTAGGCCTTCCGAAGTTAATGGGCCCAAAGTGGCAAAACGTACAGGCCTGTTCAGAATTGGAATAAGTTCACATACCGTTCTTTAACTTTACATCGAGTCTGTCTAAGTTCCCTAATCTCCAATACCAGAAATCTTCACCCCTAAACTATATAAAATTGTACAATTTTGGTCCGCTGACGTGGCATCCTAGTCAGCAAAATAAAAAATAAAAAAGTTACAGGGCCCACTTGTAAGTAAGAAGAGAAAAAATATGGGGTCCGCCTATCTTCTTTTTCTCTTTTCTTTTCCTCTCTTCTCTTTACTTTCCTCTCTTCTCTTCTCTTCACCGGCGGCTGAGAGGGGAGAGGCGGCCGGCAAGCCCGGCCGAGCTCCAACTCGAGAGGCTCCGCCGCCGCACCCCACGACGACGACAACGCACACGCGAGCGGCAGGCGAGCATGGCAGCCGCCGCACCCGACGACGACGACAACGCACACGCGAGCGGCAGGCGAGCATGGCAGCCGCCGCACCCGACGACGACGACAACGCACACGCGAGCGGCAGGCGAGCATGGCAGCCGCCACACCCGACGACGACGACGTACAAGCGAGCGGCAGCCGCCGGCCGACCAACCGCATGGTGAAATTGGCGAAGCGGAGTGGCCTCTTGAGCGAAAGGATCTTTGTCTCGCCGTTGGCGTACGAGAGCTGGTGGTGCTCGTCATCGATGGCTGTGGTAGAGTGCGGCGACGAGTCGCCGGAGTCGGCCATGGTGGCGACATACGGCGGCGGTGGTCCAACCGTTGGGCGCAGAGGCGTGGAGCATGCACAAGAGCGGCTCATACAGGTTCAACAGCAGCCAGCCGGCATCCTCTCCTCCCCCTCCAGTGGGATGGTCTAGGCTGGCGGCGGTGAGCGGAGAAGCTCGTTGGCGATGGCCTCCTCGAGCCAATCCTCGGCAGCGCCAAGCAAGCTCGTCGGGCAGAAATGGTGCTCCCCCTCCTCCTCCGCCCGCCACACCCCCGCCGCTTCCTCCTCTCCCATCGGCGCGACGCGTGGAGAGGGTGGGAGAGGGAGAGGCGGTCGGCAGGAGATGGGGGAGGGGAAAGGCAGCCGACGAGCCGGTGGCCGGCTGCTGCTGCTGTCGCGCTCGCACATAACCGGCGCCGAGGACGACACCCTCGACCTCCTCCTCGATGCATGCCGTGGAATAAAACTAGAAAAGAGAAGAAAGAAAGGCTGCCATATGGGTCCCACATTTTTTAAAAAAAATAAATTTACTGACTAGGATGCCACGTCAGCGAAACCAGGTATATATAGTGCTATGTGATCTAAATTGCACGGTTTTGTATAGTTTAGGGGTGAAGATTTCTAGTATTGGGATTTAGGGATGTCAAATAAACTCATCGTAAAGTTGAGGGACGGCAGGTGAACTTATTCCTTCATAATATAGGTCCCCACGATGGACTGGTCCTAAGGACATCCACAATGTAGTATAAAACTAGTTCATAAGCAATACAATATATTATTGGAATAAGTTCATCTAAAGTCCTTTAACTTATCAACGAATCCGATTTTCGTCCTTCAACCAGAAAACAAGATACAATGGGTTCTCAACCATCAAAACCGGTGCAAAATAAGTCCCAAGGCGGTTTGGACGGCGGTTTCAGCTGACATGGCGTCTACGTGGCTAATTTGACTCTTCATCTGGCGTGGCATTGACATGGCACATGAAGCAAAATTTAACAATTGACATTGACATGGCATCATCCTCCGCGCAGATCCACCGGTGACGGCGGCAACGGATCCGCACCTATCTAGGGTCTTATTTTTGGGGATTTTTATTTTTATTTTTATTTTTATTTTTGCATACGGACAACATAAGAACCCACACATGAAAATCGGATTTTTACGTACAGGTGCACCACCCGCATAAAAAAATAGCGATTGTCGTATATACTTTTGGGCAGACAGGCGGGTCAACCGCACGCAAAAATAGGTTTAATGCTTTTTGTAGTAGTGATATTTTCATCTTCGATCAGGTGCATAAGTATTTTCAATCTTTGTGCATATTACAAAACAAACATCACGTGTAGTACATTATTTTAACGTAATTGGTAATCTTCAATTGACAAAAAGTTTGGGATAGATTTTTAGCGAATCCGTGCCACAATTCAAACTGCCCTCATTTTCTTCCAACTCCAGCGAGATGGTGGGATAGCTCAACCAATTATAGTTTGGGGTTGGAAGTAGGACGTTCCCTAAGTTTAGAGGAATGGTTACGGGAGGCGGTAGCTCAGTGGTGCGCATTGGAACGGGTGGGTGGTGAGGCGATAGTGGCAGCAGGTGATGGGCCGGTGTTAAGAGCAAGGGCATAGTATAGTGAGTGGTTTGAAGGCTGGGACGCCGATGACGTTTCTCCAATGGTGGGAGAAAGGAAAGCTAGTGTGGCAGGAGGCACCTTGCTGATGCACGCTGGCTTGAGGAGGAGGAAAGGAGGGAGGTCTGGCGGGCCTTGTTGGCATCGTTGAGGGAATCGAAGGATTGATGGGAGTTGAGGCTATGAGGGTTGCATGAATCTCAAAGTAGATTCCATAGTCTAGAAAATGTAAGAGGGTATGGTTTTAAAAAGATAAAGAAAACATAAGAGGGTGAGATGAAACTTTTTCAGCATGTTTGGTAAGAGAAGGAAAGGGTTTTTTGGGAGTTGGGGGAGGGATTCGCTTTTGGAGTGAGTTTCATGTTTACTCTTCTTGCTTTGTTTGGTCATAGAGATGAGAATCATGGGAAATATCCCATAAATTGAATTTTATGTGATGATTTATGGGTTGGTATAGTTGGCCAAAAGGCCCGAGGCCCGATAGCCCAACCCGATTGGTGTCGGGCACATGCCGGCATGGCCCGACCGTTGGGCCATGTCTGGGCCTCTGCCTCGGCGCGGTGGGCCAGCCCGGCACAACACAGTCCAAAGATCAGGGAGCTCAATAGACGAGGGAGCCAAAATAGAATAATTCCAGCCATATATGGTGGCCGAAGGAGATGAGGGATTCAAAATAGACTTACTCCAGCCATATAAGAGACGGCCGAAAGATATGAGGGAGGTAAAATAGACTTTTTCCAAGAAGGAGCACAATAGGCTTTCATGCCTTTGGGCTAGCCCGTCATGCCCCACAAGTCTTATTGGGCTGTGCCTGGCCGTTGATCTAGCAAGTGGGTGGCCCGGCCCGGCTCGGCCCGGGTGGCCCGTTTGGCCATTTATAGTTAGGGATGATAATGGGTTGAGGCCCATGGTCCCTTTCATAGCCCATCTCAACCCTTTAATATTTCGAGCATTAGAACTACTAAATTTCAGTTAAATCCTTTTTTTACGTAGCTGTCACACCCCGATCCGGCACCGCCGTACAACGGTACCTGATAGGAGCGTGCCGTAGGAATAACGGTGTGAACCGCTTCCTACGAAACCGCGATCTCGGTACCAGTCCCAGGACATAGTGCTGGTACCCACGGTGACAATTATGAATCATTGCAGATCCTTAAAATAAATAGAGGACTTATTTACCTTGACTTAGGTTGCAGCTCAGAACAGCCCGAGAATGCAACCGACGACACGGACGAGGAACACCAACAACAGCAGCAGCAGCGGAACCAACGGACTAACACCCAAAACCACAGGCGACGGCTGGGAACTAGGACGAAACTCTAATCTTCACTTCACTTCGTCTTCTCTTCAAGGCGGAGGAACTATATATATATTTATATAGAGCAAGGGTGAGTACTTTCGTACTCAGCAAGTCACGGGAATTTAAGTGTTTAATGCAGGCTTCAAAGGAAAGGCTATTGTTTTTGCAATTAAATTTTATTTAAACTTCTTTTTGAAATCATCTAGGTGAGTGCTTCTCAAACGACACGGATGAGACAGTGCGTCTCGTCCGGTCGGAGTATGTGCAATGTATCAGTCTTTATAAAGATCAAGGTTGGCACCCGGCCAACAATTTTTCAAACGGCCATCCGGCCAACAGTTTTCAAACGGCCATCCGGCCAACGGCCATCCGGCCAACAACTTAATTGATAATGCTCTGACCTCCCGGGTCAGATCAGCATTTCTCGGCTCCCAGAGCCATTTTCATTTTCTCGGACTCCCAGAGTCCCGCTGCCTTGCAGCAAAGCAATCCGCTTCCTCTCGGGAAGCCTAGTCTATGATGCCCGCAGACATCCCGAATCACACAGATTCGTTTCTGACCACTCAGGTCATCCATCTGCCACAAAGGCTGATCTGGTTACGATTCCCATCCCACAACAACTTTTCACAAAGCACAGGCAAACAAATCTACGCAACGGGAACCACCTCACATCCGCCCATGACCGTGGGCACGGCTGTTCGAACAGTTAGTTAACCTCTGCAGAGGGGTACACTTTACCCACAAGATACGAACTTATTCCGAACACCCGTCGGTATCGGAGGTTCGCAACAAGGCATTTCGAGAGCAGACACAGGTTTGCCATATGCCGACGAGGGGGGTCCCAGACCGACAACAGGTTAGGTCCCAGACCATGCTGTGCCAGGAAGCTCGGGGGTCTTCCCCGCCACCACCCCGAAGAATCCACATGCCTCTCGGCATCAAGGCTCCCCTGATTAGCACTTTACTCAGCCAGGGTGTCCCATTCCACCTTGTGGTTGCACTTTGTTATGCTTGATGAGTTTCCCATAGGAATCGGTCCTTACATGCGAATACGAGACAGTGCCACAAAGGCACGGCACCCGCATCGCGAATTTTCACAATTTATTTTATTTTCAAACACACCGACACCACATGTCGGGTTTTCAAGGCTTCTCAAACCCATTTCCCAATTTTTCGACAATCAACGGTGTATGTGGGATATTTGGTATGCGTGCTCAGAGAGCACGGACACCGAAGTACCACAAGGGTGGAGCGACAAGGAATCAGGGTAGTACAGCCTACAGGAATTTGTGCGACTACTAGGTAGGTCCGTCGGTTTGACACGCAAACCGAGGCCAAGCAAATTAAGTGTGATTCTAATAATGCCAGTTGAAAACAAAATAATAATGATTTTCCAATTATAGGAGCAATTGGTCAAAGGGTGACTTGCCTTGCTCAAGGTCTTCACGAAGCTTCACGAATCTTCGAGAAAACCCGCGATCGACGAAAATCCGGTAACCGCGACTATACGCAAACAATCAAAACCTAAAAAGACCAAGAAAAGGATCCTATTTAGACTAAATAATAGTGCCTTTAAATAGATCTCAATTTTATGGAATTACTGGAAGTGGAACGGAGTCAATCGGACGAGCGGTTGAGAAGATATGGATTTTGGAGGTTTAATTGGAATTTATGGACGAGGGAAAGATTTATCGGGATTTTCTGGAATACGAGAAATTGTTTGTGGAATAATATTCTCAAGAATATTTTTGGCAGCCACTGATGTGCGGGGCCAAGGGAATGAATTATTGGAATTTTGGAACAAAGAAATGATTTATGGAACAAAGGAAAAAGGATTTAATAATTTATTAAACCCTTTTTGGAAAGAAATTGAAGAAGGGATGTGATTTAGACTTCCTCGGGTGGCTTGGGTGCGGCCCAAGGGGAAAGGCACGGCTCGGCCGAGCTAATGGGCCGGCCGGCCCGGAGAGGCGGCCCAAGGGAGCGCGGGAAGAGTGAGGGAGAGAGAGGGCCGGTGGGCCGAGGAGGCGGCCCAATAGGGCGCGGGAGGGGGAGGAGACCGACGCGGTGGACGCGGTCCACCGCGCGGGACCCACAAGGCGGCGGTTGGGTTCACGGTGGGGAGAGTGCACGCGGGGCGCGGCACTAGGGTTGCGGTTCACGCGCGGCGTGCGGGCGGACGCGGTGCGCGGCGGGCCCACGCGCAGCCGGTTGGCGTACCGTGGTCCGCGCGCACGAAGGGGGAAAAGCGGGGCGGCTGACCGTCCGACTGGGCAGGGGCGGGCCCGGTCAACGCCACGCGGGCAGCCACGTTGGACGGGGAGGAAAGGGAGGCCGGTCATTGCATCGGGCGGCCGGCGGCGAGCGAGGCGTTCCGGCGATTGGCAGCGAGCCGGAGCGAGGGGCGGACACCGGTGGCGAGAGGAGGAGATGGGGAATCGGTTCACCGGCACCGATTAGGGAGAGGAGGCACGATGGCGGCCGGCGGCGGCGGCGAAGCTCGCCGGATGCCGGACACGGATGCGCGAGAGAAGGGGTGAGAGGGCGCGGGGTCGGGCTTAGCCGAACCAACTCGCAGTTGCGACGCGCACGTGGTGACGCGGGACCCGATGGTCACCGGCGACGCATGCGCGGCGGCGGGCGCGGCGCGGCGTGCGACAGGGGAAAAAAAGGTTCGGTGGGGAGCTCACCGGCGACAGAAAAGGTGTCGGCAGCGCGGATGGAGTCGCGGCGAGGCGGACGCGACGGCGGGGCGGCGCGGCACCGAGAGGGCGCGGCCGGGGAAGAAGAGATGGAGAGGCGCGAGGATGGGGCGGCCCGGAGCTCCTCTTTGGCTCCTCGCGCTCGCCGACTCCCACGGCACGCGCGACGACGACAACGACGGTCAAGGCGGCAATGGTGTGGTGGGGGGAGGAGGCGAGACAACGAGGGAGATGGGAGGGACTCGGGTTTTTATAGGCGGAGGCGATGTCGGTCCGGGAGGGAAGAACCGACCTTGGTGGTTCGGGCGATGCAAGAGCGGCGGACGCCGAGGATGCAAGGAGCGACGAAGGCGGTGGATCGGGCGGTGGAAATTGATTCGCGAGCGCGGGAGGGGCAGCTCGGCGCGGTCAAGGTGGGGGCGGCGAGCTGGCGCTGGCGGTCGGGCGGTGTCAGAGGCGGTCATGGGTGGCAAGGGAGGTGACGGTGGCGCCGGTCGGGAAAAAGCAAAAAGGGGGAAGGGAAAAGGAGCTCGGCTCCTTGCCGAAACGAGAGAAGGAGGAGGGAGAGAGGGCTCAGCCTCCGGGAGTTGGACGCACGCGGCTTGGAGCGTCCGGGGGCCATGGATGGCGTCGACGATGACGGCGGCGGTTGTTTTGGAAGGGCGCGGGGACAAGGCGGCAGCGCGTGGCGTCGGCGGCGCGAGGGCTGACGCGGCGGCGACCAGGCGGTCGGCCACGCGCGGGCGAGCGCGCGCGCGGGAAGGGCGAAGGCGGTGGAGGTTTTGGGCGGCGACGGCGGGAAGCGGCGTCGGCGCGAGGGAGAGAGACGAATCGGAGAGGGAGAGAGAGAGAGATACCGAGAGAGAGAGAGAGAGAAAATTCGGGAGAGAACGAGAGAGAGAGAGAGAGAGAGAGAGAGCGCTCCCTCTCTCGGCTTGACGCGTGCGACGCACGTGCGAAGAGGAGGAGGCTGAGGGGAGATGGGCCGGCGGCAGGAAGAATCGGCCCAATTGACCAAGAGGGAGGCAAAATAGACTTTTGCCGAGGAGATCGATTCCGAAGGGATTGAGATTTGGATTTCGAATTTCGAACTTGATAATTGGACTCATAGGAATATGGTGGAGTCAAGGAAGGGAGATCAAGGTGGGGGCTCAGTATTCGCGAATTGGTTTTGTGCTTGGAGACTCGAAGGATGGTTTGAGAGGGATTCAAAAAGGAAAAAAAATCATTATTCCAATAATGGAACAAGGGGGGGGACAGCGATAAAATGCCATAGATAGATAGATAGAGTGATGGAGACGAGGAGAGGGGAAGCATGGATGTTAGAGCTAGCTCAAGGAGGGGATTTGGAGTTTGGATTTGGATGAGAGGGAGGAGTCGACGAAGGGATTCCAAAAAGGGAATTTGGCACTTTCGGAAATGGGAACAATTATTTGGCGAGGATTCAAACGAAGAATTTGAATCTCGGGAATTCAATCGGAAAAGAAATTTTGATGAGGAGGATTTTTGATGGCGACGAGAGGGAACAACGAGGAGAGAGAGTTTAGGAGGTGAGATATTGGACTGAGTTAGGATTCGAAGGTCGGACAACAATTGCGGATAGGGTTTCACGAGAGAAATCCGAATACGGAAATTCGAACTCTCGGATTTATTTGGAACAAAATTTTGAGGAGGCAATTTCTAATGGGACGAAGATGAATCCAAGGAGGGATTTAAACTGAGATCTTCGGCACAACTTAGACTTGCACACAAAGAACGAAAGTTTTCGCAATTAGGGTTTCGCCGAATTAGTTTTTAACGCCTCACGAAAAGCGGAGCGTTACAGACCCACCCCCCTTACAAGAATCTCGACCCCGAGATTCGAAGGTGGATCACACACACGAAACCAAAAGGGGATCTTCAGACTTCTTCACAGCTTCAAACTCTGCTGGTCTTTCTTTATCTCGAGACCACATACTTGCCACAAAACGGTCTGGTACTCTGACTCACTTAGCAGTCTTCATCTTACTGTGGCTCTGATCTTGCATGTGGAATCTGTTCTTCACCTGCTCTTTCAACTTGCTCGAGATTCATAACTTTTCCATTTGTTTCTACTTGCACATGGTTCAGGCGACCTTGTCCAACAGGCGGTGAGGTTTGCGAGACAGATCCACTGTTTGGTTGCTTTGAATCTTTTGGCCCTGATACGTTGGGAAGGCTTGTCGTTGGTTGAACGGACCTTGTCTTGTCTTTCTGAGTGCGCTTTGTCTTGACTTTCTGAGGGCAATCCCACGAATAGTGTCCCATCTCATGACAGATGAAACATTCGATTCCTGCCTTATGACCACGTCTTTTCGGAGGTGGAGAGCATGACACGGAATTACTTCCTTCAAGGCTTTTACTGTTGTTCACTGTGGTTTGCTGACTAGATTCTGACACTGTCGAACGAGACGTAGAACTGGAACCATTGGAATACTGAGATACTCTCTGATAGTACTGTGGTGGCGAGTTTGTTTTTCGACACCAACCTTCTTTTGTTTGAACCTCTAAGGACATTATTTTGCGTTTCTTGTGTTCTTGCATCTCTTTTTCTGCATCTTCTAGTAACAGGGCCTTATCGACCATATGTTGAAATGTCGGAAAGTCGTGAGTCAAAAGTTTCACTCGCAACTTCGCATCCAATCCTTTTTGAAACCTCATGATCTTCTTATTATCAGTGTCTACATCCTCTGGGGCATATCGGGCCAATCTGTTGAAGCGACTCAAATACTCGTTGATGCAAGAGGATCCTTGTTTGATATTTGCAAATTCTTCCTTCTTCAAATCAATTACGCTTTCTGGAATATGTGCTGAGCGAAAGGCTTCTGCAAACTCTGTCCAGACGACGGTACTAGCATCTGTATGGGTAGTACAGTAGTTATCCCACCAATCTGCGGCAGGTCCTCTCAACTGATGTGCTGCGTAAAGGGTCTTCTCATACGGAGTACACTGTACCAGATTTAATTTCCTTTCCACATCTTTGATCCAATCGTCAGCTTCAATAGGCTCAGTTGTTTGAGAGAACTCCGGTGGACGAGATCTCAAGAAATCATTCAGTTTTGATCGGCCATTATCTTGAACCATATGGGGTTGACGCTCTTGTGCATGTTGTTGTTGCATAGCAATTACATTCTGAAACATTCCTTGTAATATCTGAGTTTGCTTGGCTAGGATTTGGTGGAGGTCCATGGGTGGGGGTTGATTACTTCTTGAGACATCATTAACTGATCCGGAAGCGACCGTATGATCACTCTCAACTTCCTGTTCATCTGCTTGGTTAACTGGTTGATCAGGAGTTTCTGACGGAACTGGCTCTTCTTCAAAACCAAAGCGATTAGGAGCACGGGTCTGACGGGTAGAACGACGAACCATCTGCTTTAGAGCGACTGAGATCTGACCGAACCAGAAATGGGATAAGAAAAGGAGGGAAAACAAAAACACTAGATCAAAACGGTTTTTTCGAAATCGCAGAAGACATAGGTGGTGTGTTTCCAGCCGGTAACCCAACTGGTCTAACACCGGAACACGGACTACCAAACAAAACTCACACACGCACTAGTTCACCACAACTCCTACCGAGCGGGTGACGGTACTAGGGCCTTCTTATCAACGAGGGCTTAACTAAGACTCCTAGAGGCTTGAGCACACCTTTCTTCAGCAGGACGTGAAGACAGGCTTACTCTAGGTCAAAAGTCAAAACGAACGACTAGCTTCTACTTTTGGACACGAAAACATTTTTCGCAAAACTAGAGCTAAAGGGGGACAATGACACCTTAACTTTCGCAAATAGTTTTGGTACTCAAATAATGCCATCCTATTCAAGGGTTTCGATCCTAGGGCCAACTAATGCTCTGATACCATCTCTTGTCACACCCCGATCCGGCACCGCCGTACAACGGTACCTGATAGGAGCGTGCCGTAGGAATAACGGTGTGAACCGCTTCCTACGAAACCGCGATCTCGGTACCAGTCCCAGGACATAGTGCTGGTACCCACGGTGACAATTATGAATCATTGCAGATCCTTAAAATAAATAGAGGACTTATTTACCTTGACTTAGGTTGCAGCTCAGAACAGCCCGAGAATGCAACCGACGACACGGACGAGGAACACCAACAACAGCAGCAGCAGCGGAACCAACGGACTAACACCCAAAACCACAGGCGACGGCTGGGAACTAGGACGAAACTCTAATCTTCACTTCACTTCGTCTTCTCTTCAAGGCGGAGGAACTATATATATATTTATATAGAGCAAGGGTGAGTACTTTCGTACTCAGCAAGTCACGGGAATTTAAGTGTTTAATGCAGGCTTCAAAGGAAAGGCTATTGTTTTTGCAATTAAATTTTATTTAAACTTCTTTTTGAAATCATCTAGGTGAGTGCTTCTCAAACGACACGGATGAGACAGTGCGTCTCGTCCGGTCGGAGTATGTGCAATGTATCAGTCTTTATAAAGATCAAGGTTGGCACCCGGCCAACAATTTTTCAAACGGCCATCCGGCCAACAGTTTTCAAACGGCCATCCGGCCAACGGCCATCCGGCCAACAACTTAATTGATAATGCTCTGACCTCCCGGGTCAGATCAGCATTTCTCGGCTCCCAGAGCCATTTTCATTTTCTCGGACTCCCAGAGTCCCGCTGCCTTGCAGCAAAGCAATCCGCTTCCTCTCGGGAAGCCTAGTCTATGATGCCCGCAGACATCCCGAATCACACAGATTCGTTTCTGACCACTCAGGTCATCCATCTGCCACAAAGGCTGATCTGGTTACGATTCCCATCCCACAACAACTTTTCACAAAGCACAGGCAAACAAATCTACGCAACGGGAACCACCTCACATCCGCCCATGACCGTGGGCACGGCTGTTCGAACAGTTAGTTAACCTCTGCAGAGGGGTACACTTTACCCACAAGATACGAACTTATTCCGAACACCCGTCGGTATCGGAGGTTCGCAACAAGGCATTTCGAGAGCAGACACAGGTTTGCCATATGCCGACGAGGGGGGGTCCCAGACCGACAACAGGTTAGGTCCCAGACCATGCTGTGCCAGGAAGCTCGGGGGTCTTCCCCGCCACCACCCCGAAGAATCCACATGCCTCTCGGCATCAAGGCTCCCCTGATTAGCACTTTACTCAGCCAGGGTGTCCCATTCCACCTTGTGGTTGCACTTTGTTATGCTTGATGAGTTTCCCATAGGAATCGGTCCTTACATGCGAATACGAGACAGTGCCACAAAGGCACGGCACCCGCATCGCGAATTTTCACAATTTATTTTATTTTCAAACACACCGACACCACATGTCGGGTTTTCAAGGCTTCTCAAACCCATTTCCCAATTTTTCGACAATCAACGGTGTATGTGGGATATTTGGTATGCGTGCTCAGAGAGCACGGACACCGAAGTACCACAAGGGTGGAGCGACAAGGAATCAGGGTAGTACAGCCTACAGGAATTTGTGCGACTACTAGGTAGGTCCGTCGGTTTGACACGCAAACCGAGGCCAAGCAAATTAAGTGTGATTCTAATAATGCCAGTTGAAAACAAAATAATAATGATTTTCCAATTATAGGAGCAATTGGTCAAAGGGTGACTTGCCTTGCTCAAGGTCTTCACGAAGCTTCACGAATCTTCGAGAAAACCCGCGATCGACGAAAATCCGGTAACCGCGACTATACGCAAACAATCAAAACCTAAAAAGACCAAGAAAAGGATCCTATTTAGACTAAATAATAGTGCCTTTAAATAGATCTCAATTTTATGGAATTACTGGAAGTGGAACGGAGTCAATCGGACGAGCGGTTGAGAAGATATGGATTTTGGAGGTTTAATTGGAATTTATGGACGAGGGAAAGATTTATCGGGATTTTCTGGAATACGAGAAATTGTTTGTGGAATAATATTCTCAAGAATATTTTTGGCAGCCACTGATGTGCGGGGCCAAGGGAATGAATTATTGGAATTTTGGAACAAAGAAATGATTTATGGAACAAAGGAAAAAGGATTTAATAATTTATTAAACCCTTTTTGGAAAGAACTTGAAGAAGGGATGTGATTTAGACTTCCTCGGGTGGCTTGGGTGCGGCCCAAGGGGAAAGGCACGGCTCGGCCGAGCTAATGGGCCGGCCGGCCCGGAGAGGCGGCCCAAGGGAGCGCGGGAAGAGTGAGGGAGAGAGAGGGCCGGTGGGCCGAGGAGGCGGCCCAATAGGGCGCGGGAGGGGGAGGAGACCGACGCGGTGGACGCGGTCCACCGCGCGGGACCCACAAGGCGGCGGTTGGGTTCACGGTGGGGAGAGTGCACGCGGGGCGCGGCACTAGGGTTGCGGTTCACGCGCGGCGTGCGGGCGGACGCGGTGCGCGGCGGGCCCACGCGCAGCCGGTTGGCGTACCGTGGTCCGCGCGCACGAAGGGGGAAAAGCGGGGCGGCTGACCGTCCGACTGGGCAGGGGCGGGCCCGGTCAACGCCACGCGGGCAGCCACGTTGGACGGGGAGGAAAGGGAGGCCGGTCATTGCATCGGGCGGCCGGCGGCGAGCGAGGCGTTCCGGCGATTGGCAGCGAGCCGGAGCGAGGGGCGGACACCGGTGGCGAGAGGAGGAGATGGGGAATCGGTTCACCGGCACCGATTAGGGAGAGGAGGCACGATGGCGGCCGGCGGCGGCGGCGAAGCTCGCCGGATGCCGAACACGGATGCGCGAGAGAAGGGGTGAGAGGGCGCGGGGTCGGGCTTAGCCGAACCAACTCGCAGTTGCGACGCGCACGTGGTGACGCGGGACCCGATGGTCACCGGCGACGCATGCGCGGCGGCGGGCGCGGCGCGGCGTGCGACAGGGGAAAAAAAGGTTCGGTGGGGAGCTCACCGGCGACAGAAAAGGTGTCGGCAGCGCGGATGGAGTCGCGGCGAGGCGGACGCGACGGCGGGGCGGCGCGGCACCGAGAGGGCGCGGCCGGGGAAGAAGAGATGGAGAGGCGCGAGGATGGGGCGGCCCGGAGCTCCTCTTTGGCTCCTCGCGCTCGCCGACTCCCACGGCACGCGCGACGACGACAACGACGGTCAAGGCGGCAATGGTGTGGTGGGGGGAGGAGGCGAGACAACGAGGGAGATGGGAGGGACTCGGGTTTTTATAGGCGGAGGCGATGTCGGTCCGGGAGGGGAGAACCGACCTTGGTGGTTCGGGCGATGCAAGAGCGGCGGACGCCGAGGATGCAAGGAGCGACGAAGGCGGTGGATCGGGCGGTGGAAATTGATTCGCGAGCGCGGGAGGGGCAGCTCGGCGCGGTCAAGGTGGGGGCGGCGAGCTGGCGCTGGCGGTCGGGCGGTGTCAGAGGCGGTCATGGGTGGCAAGGGAGGTGACGGTGGCGCCGGTCGGGAAAAAGCAAAAAGGGGGAAGGGAAAAGGAGCTCGGCTCCTTGCCGAAACGAGAGAAGGAGGAGGGAGAGAGGGCTCAGCCTCCGGGAGTTGGACGCACGCGGCTTGGAGCGTCCGGGGGCCATGGATGGCGTCGACGATGACGGCGGCGGTTGTTTTGGAAGGGCGCGGGGACAAGGCGGCAGCGCGTGGCGTCGGCGGCGCGAGGGCTGACGCGGCGGTGACCAGGCGGTCGGCCACGCGCGGGCGAGCGCGCGCGCGGGAAGGGCGAAGGCGGTGGAGGTTTTGGGCGGCGACGGCGGGAAGCGGCGTCGGCGCGAGGGAGAGAGACGAATCGGAGAGGGAGAGAGAGAGAGATACCGAGAGAGAGAGAGAGAGAAAATTCGGGAGAGAACGAGAGAGAGAGAGAGAGAGAGAGAGAGCGCTCCCTCTCTCGGCTTGACGCGTGCGACGCACGTGCGAAGAGGAGGAGGCTGAGGGGAGATGGGCCGGCGGCAGGAAGAATCGGCCCAATTGACCAAGAGGGAGGCAAAATAGACTTTTGCCGAGGAGATCGATTCCGAAGGGATTGAGATTTGGATTTCGAATTTCGAACTTGATAATTGGACTCATAGGAATATGGTGGAGTCAAGGAAGGGAGATCAAGGTGGGGGCTCAGTATTCGCGAATTGGTTTTGTGCTTGGAGACTCGAAGGATGGTTTGAGAGGGATTCAAAAAGGAAAAAAAAATCATTATTCCAATAATGGAACAAGGGGGGGGGACAGCGATAAAATGCCATAGATAGATAGATAGAGTGATGGAGACGAGGAGAGGGGAAGCATGGATGTTAGAGCTAGCTCAAGGAGGGGATTTGGAGTTTGGATTTGGATGAGAGGGAGGAGTCGACGAAGGGATTCCAAAAAGGGAATTTGGCACTTTCGGAAATGGGAACAATTATTTGGCGAGGATTCAAACGAAGAATTTGAATCTCGGGAATTCAATCGGAAAAGAAATTTTGATGAGGAGGATTTTTGATGGCGACGAGAGGGAACAACGAGGAGAGAGAGTTTAGGAGGTGAGATATTGGACTGAGTTAGGATTCGAAGGTCGGACAACAATTGCGGATAGGGTTTCACGAGAGAAATCCGAATACGGAAATTCGAACTCTCGGATTTATTTGGAACAAAATTTTGAGGAGGCAATTTCTAATGGGACGAAGATGAATCCAAGGAGGGATTTAAACTGAGATCTTCGGCACAACTTAGACTTGCACACAAAGAACGAAAGTTTTCGCAATTAGGGTTTCGCCGAATTAGTTTTTAACGCCTCACGAAAAGCGGAGCGTTACAGTAGCCCTCATAGTTTTTTAGATCAAAAATTTGGATCAATTATCACCTATATGTATAGTTCAAATTTATCTCGTCATACTTATAAGAGAAATTCCCTTCCAAATACGTGGTCATATCCCGGTATTGAAAAAGTGAGAGTTTACACTTGAACTCTTTGTCCTAGTCTCTCATAAAACTCTCACGTCCACCAACGAAATACTAGACTTAATGGTCTCAAACTCTTATTTCTCCATAACAATTCCCCCAACCAAATGCATGCACCGGTTCTATATAGGTAGCCGATCCTCCTGCTTTAGAGCAGGTACAAAAGTAGACTATTAGTCAGCTACAAACATATTTTAATGAGATAAAAGATGAGAGAGAAGAGCAGCGGGCTACAGATCTGTAGTCAGCTACAGCACGGACTTCAAGACGCAATGTGTGTATGACAGGTGGAACTATATACTAATAGTATAGTACGTAACTATTATATAAATTGACTATTAGATTGGTTATAAATGAATTGGAGCTAGTAGTTGGCTATACTATTAACCTTGCTCTTACCGAGGTGAGTGATAAAACCTGGCCAGTGTCCAGTGGCCTCGTCCACCGGACTGCGCGGACGCATGGGGTGCGTGCACGTGCGGTGCTCGCACGCACGCACGCACGCATGTGCCCACCCTGTCTGTCCCGATGTCCGTGGACATCAACCAAAGCATACGCATATGCACGCGCCTCCCATAAAACACAAGCTGGCAACGATCCATTTCCACTCCTCCTCGAGATCCCCAACTCCTCTCCCTCCTCTTTTATACTCGATCGATCGCCACTCTACCTCCATCAGCTACTAGTACAGTACACGCGTACGTACACCTACACCTTAGCTAGCTAGCTTAGCTTGTCGTAGAGACTAGAGAGGCAGGATAGAAGCTCTCAAGCTCAAGCTCTCATGGAGACGAGCTCGCGGAGCAGCAGCGGGTGCCAGTCGGGGTGGACTCTCTACCTCGACCACTCCAATGGCGGCCACCGGCAGTATTACGCGCGCAAGAACCACGAGCTCGACGACGACGACGACGACATGGTCTCCGACGCCTCCTCCGGCCCGCCGCCGCGCATGCGCGACGAGGACGACGACGAGGTGTGGCATCAGCATCGGCATCAGCAGCAACGCCGGCAACGGAATCACCTCGTCGGCTGCCACGCCGGCCACGACGACGACGGCGACGACGACTCCGGTAGCAGCGGCGTCGGCGGCGGCTACAGCACTTGTACGGCCCGGTCGATGTCGTCGAAGAGGAGGGCCATCGCCGGCGAACACAGCGTCGTCGACGCGGCGGTTGTAGTCGTGCTGCGCCACCGCGAGCACAACTGCGGCGGCGGCGACGACGATCTCGACGACACGGCGAGCTCGTCGTCCGCCGTGTCCTCCAGCCTGCAGCCAAGCTGTGCTTTCTCGGCGAGGCACTTGCAGCAATGGTCGTCGACGGCGGCGGTTCGAGGCACGAGCATATACTGCAGGCCGCCGGCGCCGGCTACGCAATGCTACATCGCAACTGACTAGAAGAAGCATAGACTAGCCTAGATGACAAGACTTTTTTTGTGTGTGTGTTTGTGTTTTTCTGTCTATAGAATTTTCAGTTGTTAGCTCTCTAGCTGAATGCAAGATGGAGGCCCTGTTTAGAATCTAACTTTTTTTTTCTCTAGACTTCTAACTTTTTCATCGCATCGAATTTTTCTGCACACATAAACTTTCAACTTTTTCGTCATATCATTTCAATTTTTTTAAACTTTCAATTTTAGCGTGGAACTAAACATAATGCAGCATGGTAACTTTGATTGATGCGAATTTTGACTAGATCGATGCATATATTCATGTGTTGCCCATTGTGTGTGCCAATATATGGTCATCTAACTCTGAATATCTCACTCAGCGGCGAATATATTATCCTGTTCAAGTGTTCATCTCTGAACATTCTGAAGAGAAGAAGGAAAATGGATATCTGAAGAAGTTCGTTAGTTTAAGCCAGTCTCTATTCTCTTCTCTGTTTTTGCTCAGCGTATCCTAGCTACAAGACAATGACGGCGCCTAAATGTACTGTAGAGCATATGTTCTGTAGTCAGGTAGGATTCAGCAGTGCTTGCGCGGGAGTTGATTTTAATGAAGTGATTTTATACAATCACTTCATTATTTACATGTTATTTAAATAGTTATGGAAAATAATTAAAAAAATGAGAAGATGGATTTATATGTGATATATCACTCCACAAACATGTTAAAATTTAACTTCTACAAGTAAAAAGGAAATTCAACAATAGCTTGTTAACATATATTGGAAAGGAATTTTTTCATTGCAACATGCAGATGCTAAATTTTATTGTATGTTTGTTGAGTGATCTATCACATACTCACTCCGTCCAAAAATTATAAGTATTTTTGAACTCTGACATGTCTTCGAGATGCTACTTTAACCAATAATATCTATTAGAAGAAAATATTTTAAATAAAGCATATTACGATAGTTTGTTTAATGATAAATCTATTAACATCAAATTTGCATTATTTACATTAGTTTGTTTATAATCAGCTGAAACCAAAATTTAAATTTCAAATATTAATTTTAGAGTTGATTTTGATGTCTTTCGTCGTAGTTTATTTTTTATCATTGGCTTTTAAACACTAAGAATACATATCCAAAAGTTATCCGCTTTTTTCTAGCAAGAGTTACGGTTTATAATCAGCTCTAAGCGAGAAGATGGGATATTTGTAAGCTTGCAATTTAGAAGATAATATATATATCTATGTTCCGTCGCTTCTTCGAATCGTGTCACTGATGGTGCGTTTTATTTTTGCTCACATTTTTTTCTTAATAGATACCCTATTCGTTTCAAAATATAATTATTTGTAGGGGTTTCAACAAAGATGATTAAGATTAATGAAAAAAACTATTATGCCCCTTATCAAATAAGATATGATTGTTGGGAATATTTTGCTCGCATTTGTTTAAGAGGGGTTATTTTTACAAGCGGACTTCTTAAGCATCCACCCGTGAAATGGGTTTTCGCTGGTGGTCCTAAACCCGCCACCTCCATGGTATAATTTTGCAAGTGGAGATTTCATATACTCCCTTCATCCCATAATATAAGGCACAGTCAAACTTGACACAGTTTTCAAAACTAATTTTTGACTTATAATTTTTCATATACTATAAGGTTTATTGCAACAAAATTATAACCATCTTAAAGTAAATTTAAATGTCAATCCAATGATATTAATTTTAGCAAATAAAATTTAATTTATATTATAATAATTGTTGGTCAAATGTCTTTAAAATTAAATTTTAGAATATGTGCACCTCTTATATTATAGGATAGAGCGAGTAATGGCCAGTAGAAAAAATAGGATACCGCCATGAAAAATATTTTTTTAAGTAGTGATATGTATTTGTTGGGTATGTGTTTATCGAAATTAATTGTGGCATACACGTAGAAGCATGCATGTGCTATAACGTAAGTACGTGGCAGTTAGCTATGTTAACTAGGTGCATCTACTAGTGAGTCACAATTAATAAGTACTTTCTCCGCTCCTATAAAAATCAATCAGTACTAAATGTGACACATTCTGGTAATACGAATTTAGATATATCTCTATATATTTATTGTAGATAGAATTTATTACATTCAGTTATAGATTACTTTTTTTAGTCCACGAGCGCGCAGGTGCAAGGATGCTTCCTCCTTTTCCTCTCCTCGTGCAGGGCCAGCAACAGCCATGCTTGACCAGGTCGTCCATCGCACGGCGCATGCACGCGCGCGCCGTGGGCGTGTGCATGGCGCCATGTGCGCGGACATCGGCAACAGCGACGCCCGCCCGCCCGCGCGCGGCCGCCGGGCTGCGACCCACGCCCATATGCCACGCGGCTCCCTCCCAGTCCCATGCAGATGCACATGACAACGCCACGCATACCTCACGTGGCAAATTGGGCCGGCATCACGTGGCGAGACCGACCGCTCGCGCGCCCGCGCATGCACGACCCAACCCGCGGGCGGGCGGGCGGCCGCGCTACTATTGCTAGCTAGCTGCATCGATCTCTGTAATAAGAGAAGGTACAATAGCAAGCTATAAACTAGCTACATATCGAGAAGAAAAGAGAAAAGAGAGAAGAAAGTGGGCTATAGATTTGTAGCCGGGTGCAACACGGACTCCAATACGTTATGAGTGTATGAGAGGTAGGACCGGGTATAAATGATATAGTATATTTTTATAGGTAACTATTGTATGAATGGGCTATTAGATTAGCTATAGATGATTTAAAGCTAATAGTTGGCTATACTATTGAACTTGCTCTAATATCTGGCTTGTGCAGCGCACGCCGTATCGTACGTAACGTGATCGAGCGAGCACCGAACGGCGTGCGGGCAAAGACATGCGCGCACGCGGCCCGCTCCCCGCGCCGCGCGTTGCGTGCTACGTACTCCATCCATTCTAAAATAACTCGATTCTCAAGCTTCTGTCTCCAACATTTGACTATCCGTCTTATTTAAAAAATTTATAAAAAAAATTAAAAAGATAAATTACACATAAAATATTATTTATGTTTTATCATCTAACAACAATGAAAATAGTAATCATAAAAAAAATTCATATAAGATGGACAGTCAAACGTCAAACGTAGTACACGGAAACTTAGGAATTGAGTTTTTTATGGAGTTTAATGGCCTTTATCCCCCCGCGTCTGCAGCCACGCGCGCATGTACGGCACTACCTGATCGGGCTCTGGTTACAAGCGCGGATGAGATGAGGTCGAATCCAAGGAAATTTAGAGGATGAAGACGGCAGAGCCGCAGAGGGATCGAGGAGGAGAATGGAACTGTGCAAGTGTCCTCGTCGTCGTCGCGGGTCATATGCACTGCACGGACACGGGCACAGGCACGCGGGGACGGACGGAGTTCACATTCTCTATCATAACAATATACTATCATTATAACTATAGTTACTGATGATGTGTTTGAGTAATGAGATGATGAGATCATGTATTAATTTTTAGCTATACTAATAGCAATAAGAGGATGATACCCAACTTTTGTATATACTAATGATGTCTCATGCTTTGCTGCGGGATTATGTTAGATATTGGAGAAATGATGAAATAATTTACATCAAAATATTATAAAAATTATTTGAGAATGATGATTTAGCAAGCGTATATTTAGTTTTAAAATGAAATAAATTGTAGATATATTACTATATGCTTGAATGTTAAGCTTTGTGTAATTAATAAGTTGATGTGGCATGTGCTTGCATGTAGATTTTAGAAGTGCTAATAAATACTATTCTTACACGTTAAGCTTTAGGTATCTCGTGGACATCAACTTTATGATTTGGTTGAGAAACTAGCAGAATGGTTCTGAAAAAATACTTTCTCTGTTTCAAAATGTTTGACACCATTGACGTTTTAGTACGTGTTTGACCATTCGTCTTATTCAAAAAATTTAAGTAATTATTTATTTTTTTCATATCATTTGATTTATTGTTAAATATACTTTCATGTACACATATAGTTTTACATATTTCACAAAATTATTTTTAATAAGACGAACGGTCAAACATGTGCTAAAAAGTCAATAGTGTCAAATATTTTGAAATGGAGGGAGTATATACCTTCAATATTCGAGATAGTCTCATCCGGGAAAAAAAGTGGCGGATGAATCCATCCCCACCTCGGCAGCTCGCGCACGGGCGGCCCACGTGCGTGCCGTGCGGTAGCCCTAGCCGCGCTTCTCCAGTCGGTTTTCCTGATGTCAGTCAGTTTCGTCTCCATCCGTTCGATTTCTTTTGCATGCACACTGCGACAAGTTCTATCCATCTGATCTTTTTTTTTTCTTCCGCTGTAAGATGTGGATTTACAATGTAATTTTTAGATTAATACACTGTATATACATTAAATTTACAATGTAATTTTTAGGCTTATAGTGTGATAAGTATATGAAATTTACAATATAATTATTGAAACTTATGATGAATACATATTAATTGTTCTTTTCTTAAAAATATGCCGTTATAAATATAGCTACTGCTTTTATATTATTCTTTCATGTAAATCATATGGCTTTTTTTTTAGAAAAAAAGATATCAAAATTCTCTTTGTTTTAACATGTATGTATTCATGTATCGTTCATAAGACCTCACCAATTCAATATGAGGAGGCATCCCTATCCGGTATCCCACCTTCATTCCTCTATCCAATAAAAATATGGTCATTACAACGCATTATATTGTATCTCTCTCAAAAAAAAAAACAAATTTCGTTCCTTCCCCTCAACAAAATAAAAAATATAACCATTTCATCCTTAAAAAGCATGGATGGACCTTAACACATCCCACCTCATATTGAAACCAAACATAGGCATAAGTTCAATTCACTCTTCTCCACTTTGTCCATGTGCTGTCTTCCGTAATTTTTAGGCACATCTTATCCCTACTTGGATTGGACCGAAATCCAGGTTCCCGACCCATCCACTTGTGTGGGCTGTCCTAGTTTTAAATACCAGCCCATACATTTTAATGGACTGGAATTGAGGCCCACCTGAACGAGGAGCAGCCCATTACTTGTATAATCTGTGCCATTCGGCCTCCTCGGCCTATTACCCCTAATGGCCCTGATAATCAATACTCATGGCTATAATTAAGCCCATGTAGAAACAGTTGTTCGACCGAGCCATAAGTCGGCCACAAATCCCTTGATACGTCCGGGACTAAAGATCACATATGCCTGTTGTAGCCACCAATCGAAACTAAAGATCATCTTTAGTCCCGATTTTTAATGGATTATTGTGGATTTCGACCGACCGATTTACGGCTACGATCACCTTTCTTCCCGGCGAGAGGTCAGGACGTTTGGTGTTTTCTGTTGTGGGATTACGTTTCAATTCTCTGTATTAGTCCCTACTCGAATCGGTAACCAAACTGCGGCTCGTGCGTTCCGGTACTCTGCTAAAATAAGTTCATAAAACTGTTTTTTGTTTCTAAGCTCAAATAAGCCGAACTGTAAATCTTCATATGATGTCTGAATTACAAGTCCAAACCTCCTTAATTCTTGTATTTGTGCGTAAACCTATCTTCATCTTCAAGCCCATAAATTATGTCTGTAAATCATTCTACGTGTCACCTGTGGCCTACTGCCTCGAGAACAAAACATAGTTCAGTCTCACAATCTTCTCATAAACAAACAAACAATGTCGGGACATACGTCCTGCATACAAGGCACAGATGTTATACCATATTGCAATAGAAACAAGAAAGAACAACATTAGTAGCGCAGTCCAAAGTGTCGTTATGGCATTTTTGCTCTTCTAACACCACAATACAATCACAGCATCACATCTTCAAATGACGGCAACCACTTCTCGTACAAAGCTGAGCACATATGGGTGCAGAGTTGCAAACACTGCAACTATCAAGCAAAGGGCAAATTAACTACCATTTTCCATTCATATTTCATACTCATACAACCAGTAGAGACAGTAGTACTAGCAGTAACCAGGTTCAGAAAAAAGAAAGCAGAGCTAATCCTCAAGCGGCGCTGTCAATGGCCATAGGCTGTGCCTCCTGCTTCCCAGGCACCTTCTGCAGCAGTTCAACAAGCAACAATGGTGAGAAACAAGCGCATCTGAGCTGAGGTAAGTGTGGCCGGAAGACGCTCAATAGTGGCAGATTAACCTACCTTGTTCTCCATGTGTTCCAGCTTCCTCCATTTCGCGAACATGTTGCCGTAGAACTTGGCGTCTCTCTTGTTGTACTCCTTGATCTTCTCCTTCAATGTCTTATACACCATCTTCACATCCCTGAGAAGAGAACAGCAACAGTGAGTCACAAATTATGGAGATATGGTGGTATTTAACATGTTCTGATGAACTTGAGCTTCACCTGTTGTCAGGATCAATCTCCAGTGCTTTCTTGACATCCAACTCTGCTAGTTCCAGATCAGCAAGCTCAATGTATGCCTGCGTCCTTCTGTACAAGGCCTTTACATTTGTGCTCTCCAGTTCCAAAACCTGCACAGCATTGTTTTTACATTGTCAGTTAATAACCTCTACATTAACAAGACAAACACCAAGAACTCGTACAGTACCTTGGTGCAGAGCTTCTCTGCTTCCCTGTATTCCTTCAGCTTCAGTTTGCAAGCAGCATTGTTGAGCTTGCAACTAACCTTGAGTGCTTTCGATTGCTTCTTCTCATCATCAGTGAAGGAGCTGTCATATTCGATGTACTTCGCAGCCTAATCAAGAGCAAAAAATATGAAGTATTAAGCAAATAAATTTAGAATTTATTTTAGGTTCAGATTTTAATTTTTTACCTTTTCGTATCTCTTGGAGGCCTTAGCATACTTGCCCATCTTGAACCACACATTCCCTTCATCTTTCTTCTTGGCAGCTGCTTCAATCTTCTCAGCATTGTCCTTCAAATCCCATGATTCTTTCTCCTGAGCGAAATCCAGAATTTTTAATCACTTTCAGCTCAACCAAAATCAAGAGACAGGTAAACAAACAACGAGGAGTTGATGGATTACCTTCTCGAATGAGACAAGCTCAACTTCATACCAGACTGTGGAGTTTGCAGGAACAACAGCAAGATCCTGCTTAGTCTCAGTGGATCCGAAAGCATGTTGAGGTGGTAATCTCACCAATGCAACCTCTCCTTTCTTCATGGTGACCACAGTTCTGTCCAGCCCTTCGATGACTTGCTCCTCATCTGTCCTGAACTCAAATGGCTCATCACCATCATGCCCTTTCTTGGAAAACACAGTGCCGTCCTCCAACTTGCCGATAAATCTCACTGCAAAAGCACAACAAACCATGGTTTATGCTTTTGTTCTTGAACACATTGCAAGTGTGCAGGTACAATAGAACCATAACAAATGCAAGAATTAGCAGCAGCAGCACACACCTCTAACTACTGCTCCATCGTTAGGGCGCTCATAGCCCTCCCCTTCCTTGAGGACTTTCTTCAGGATGCGCTTATCGTCGCCGATCAGAGTGACCGTCTTCCAGGAGAGCAACTCAAGATCGACGTACAGGGTAGCATTTGGCGGCACAGCAGCTTCAGCTCCAGAAGCTGGTTTGCCTTGCTCACCAAAGCCATCTACAGATCAGAAAAGTGCATGTCAGCACTCAACAATGCCATTTCCAAGATCATCAGAACATTACCACCAAAGACATAGATTAGTTGCAAAATCTCTTGAAAGGAGGACTCCGATTGACTCACATTGTGGCTTGACAGTGAGGAGGACCTTCTCGCCCTTCTTCATCGTCTTGACAGCCTTTGAAAGCGCCGGGCAGAAATAGCCTGAAGATAAACAGAATTATGTTCATCGGAGAGTGACATGGCATTTTTCAGGGTTAAATTCTGAATTGCAGAGGCTCAATGATGCAGGGGATACAAACCATCTTTGACAGCAAACTCAACACCGTCAGATTTCGATACCACAGTTCCGTCTTCGAGCCTCGCTTCGTACTTGACTGCAAATAGAGAACAAGTTTTGCAACCATTCTTTCAAAAAAAAAGTTTAGCAACCATTTCAGTATAAGAGAATTTTCACTGATGGATACCAATTTACCAAACCACCAATCAGTGTATGCAATTTCGAAATTCGCCTATATTTTTCTTTAATTTTGTAGAAATTCCTTCTGCCCCTTATCTTACTGTCTCACTTTGTTTCACGGACTTTAAAATGAGAAGAACAAAAATCTAAAATAGTCTTCCAATTTGAAATTTTCAGAAACTTGCCATCTTCCTGAATTTCATAGAAATTCATCATACCCCATATCTTACTATTTGCTGTGTTGAACTGAATTTAAAATGATCACAATAATGCTAAAATGGTCTTCTCATTTGAAAATTTTCTCCTGATTCTCGTTTCGACTTGAGAAACGTACCGAGCACCTCGTCGAGGTCCTTGGGATTCTCCCACTTGTGTCCCTCGGCGAGCACCTTCTTGAAGATTCCGCCGTCCTTGCAGATGTCCTTGACGCTGGCCCAGGAGAGCAGCTCGACGTCGAACCGCAGCGTGGCGTTGGGCGGGATCGCCGGCGGCGAGCCGGCCTCGCCGTAGGCGAGCTCCGGCGGGACGGTGAACACCGCCTGCTCCCCCTTCTTCATCGTCTTGATACCCTCATCCCACCCCTTGATCACCTCCCCTGCAGATTTTTCAAAAAAATTCAGTACGATTCGGCAATTCAATTCAACTATGGTGAATATTGCGACGAAATGTGGGGGGGAAATTGGGAATCCGATCCGCACCTTGGCCGAGGTTGAATTTGAAGGGGGTTCCACGATCGCGGCTGGAATCGAACTTGGTTCCGTCGAGGAGAGTGCCGGTGTAGTGAACTGAAATAAACAAAAACAAACAAAAAAATTCGAATTATTCAACGCTCTGCGTGCTTGAATGGATTCGTGTGATTCGAATCAACGGGAGGATGAAGAATCACAGGCATGGCGGGCGCCTACTAACCTTGGACCTCGTCGCCGGATTCGGGGCGATCCCATCCTTCCCCTTCCTTGAGGAGCCTCTTCCTGAGCCCCTGCTTCCCGATCTCCTTCTCCTCCCCGACCTTCATTGCCACGGGGGAGGAGGAGTAATCCACCTCCTCCCCCTCCTCGTCGAGCTCGTCCTTCATCACGTCGTCCACCTCCTCCTCCGCGCCGGCCATTGGGAGGTCGTCGTACGCGTCGTCCGCCATTGGGTGGTGCGCGTGCTGGTTCGTGGTGCGCGTGCGTGCGTGCGTAGCTGTGACTTGGGAAGAGCGAGGGAAGGGAGGCGAGGTTGTTATAATAGTGTGGTGGAGGTGGGTATTTATGGAGGTTCTAGAGTGTTCGACGAAGCTCGAGGAAGAGGGTGGAGAGTGGAGAAGGCGGATTTTGGGGACGGATGGTTCGAGAGAGAAGACGGGGGTTGGCGGGAGGGGTTTGGAAGGCCGTGGATGGTTCCAGAAGGGAAGGTCCAACTGGCCGTAATCTCTGCTTACTTAAAAAAAAAGCAAGAGGTGCGATCCAAAAAAAAGAAAAAAAACCGGGAGAAAAAAAAAAACGTCCGATCAAAAAAAAAAGGAGCGAAAATAAAACTGGCTAAAAAAAACCTTTGGAAAAAAACCGGGCGAAAAAAAAAAGAGTCCGATCCAAAAATAAAAAAAAAGTCCGACTCTACCGATTCCCTGTCCGTAAAAAAAAAAGCGAAATTTTTTTTAAAAAAAGTCCGACTGCTACCGATTTGCTATATGAAAGGGAAAAAAAAAGTCCGACTCTGATCCAAATCACCCTTAAAAATGAAAAATAAAATTAATGTGCCGGATTAAAGATCTGTTTATAAAAACGAAACCTACCGGTCGAGAGCATTCCATTTTTATATGATTTTAATTTTTGGATCTGTACTTTTGCATTTGAGTCCCTGTAATTTTTATATTTACATTTGAGTCCCTATAAGTTTGAAATAAGACATTAAGGTCGTTTTTATTAAAAAATAATAAAAGGGGAAGAATAAAGGCAGAAAGGTGCATAAAAAGAAAAAGAAAAACCGCACAATAAAAAAAAATAAAGAAAAAGAAAGAAAAACAACAACAACAAAAGTCCGTTTCTCCTAAGTGGCAAAAAAAACCGTAGATCCGATTCCTATAAAAGGCAAAAAAAAATGGTGAAAAAAATGCTATATCTGATTCCTTTAAAAAGGAAAAAAAAGGTCTGATTGCTATAAAGATGAAAAAAAATCCCAAAAAACATCTAAAAAAGTTCATCCGATTCTCTAAGAAGAAAAAATGGTTCGTAAAAAATAAAAAGCTGGTTCGTATACAATAAATAATACGCGCGAGAAAAAAATGAAAAGGGCGAACCAAATTCCGATTTCTAATCAGTATATATTTCTTCGCTATGTCTAATCTAATCTAACTATTTAAAAAGAGAAAATGCACATCAATAAATAAAAAGGTTCAAAGAAACGTGTGAGAAAAGTTAGAAAAAAGCGCAAAAAACACGCTAAAAAGGTTTTCCATCTTCCATAAAAAAAATAAAAAAACGCGCAACAATAATTATTTCCATCGTCGGTAAAAAAATTATTTAAAAAAAAGCGAGGAAAAAACTGTCAGAAAAAACACGCCATTTCTAAAAAATGGTTTGAAAAAACCGTGCAAGAAAAAAACATCGTCTATTGAAAAACAAATCGCTCTGAAAAATCTGTAAGAAAAAAAACGCTAAATTGATGGACGCTTGAGCTGGATAGGATCCATCCATTTTTTGTCATCTACTACACGGTTTTATTTCATCGGAAATTTTTTTTAAAAACATGCGAGGAAAAAACTGTCAGAAAAAACGCACCATTTCTAAAAAAATGGTTTGAAAAAACCGTGCAAGAAAAAAACATCATCTATTAAAAAACAAATCGCTCTGAAAAATCTGTCGAAAAAACGCTAAATTGATGGACGCTTGAGCCGGATAGGATCCATCGATTTTTTTGTCATCTATTACACGGTTTTTATTTCGTCATATATTCTCCTGTATTGGAAAAAACAAAAAAGAACATTCGAAAAAAAACAAGCAAAAAACGCACGAGAAAATAATTGTCAGAAAAAACATGCAAAAAACACACGAGAAAAGAAAAGCAAAAAAGGAGAAAAATATGGTTTACGTCGTCAGTAAAAAAACAAAAAGAACATGCTAGGAAAAAACTGTTAGAAAGAAATGTGCCATTTTTTAAAAATGGTTTGAGAAAATCGCATAAGAAAAAAAATCGTTTATAGAAAGACAAGTCGCTCGTTAAAATACAAACATTGTCATTGACATGATTATGCATGAAAAATGTATATTATCATTAGAATTTTTCATCCGTTGCAACGCACGGGTATTTTTGCTAGTTATTTATAAAAATAGAAAAATAAAAAGAGAAATGCCACGGACCTGCTTGAGGTTTCCATGGGCTTTAGGAAGTAAGGCCCATCTCAAAGCCCAATTTTCTCAGGGTCCTGGGTCAGCTGGACTTTTATTCATTTTAGTACTTCTTATAAAAACTTAGTTTATAAATACATATCTGGAAAAACTTATTCTAAAAATAAACCTTTTTTTACTCATGGTGATGTTGGCGTGGAGGTCCAATATCTCTGCACTAATAATGCGGGCGCTGACACCCTCACCTCTTATAGAAGCTAATTCAGTGAAGGGGTCGGTGCCAATGACACTGGTGCCGAGGATCTTTTCGTATTTTTTTTTCAAAAAGGTTAAAATGTAAACATTATTTCTTATGAGTAGGTTCTCGGTGACAGTGTCAGTGTCATTGGCACTAACCTCCTTCATATCACATCAGTGAGCTTCCCGTGGCAAGGATATCAACACTAATCATCTCAATTTCTCTTGGGGGTTCCTACCTCGCGTGTGCGCGACATGAATCGAGGCGGCGCGCGTTTCGCAGGACTAATAGCGCTTAATTTTGGATAAGAAAACCCACACTTATTTTTTTTGATAAAAAACTGCCATGCATAAGTTTCATTCTTCTTTTTTTTTTTGTCTAAAACGAACTTTTAACTCATATTTATTTACGATTTGAAAATTTTTCAACTAATATTTGAAAACTTTCAAGTTTAGATTTAAAATTAAATTTAAAAATTTTAAAGTCAATATTTGAATATTTTCAACTTAATTTTTTTTAAAAAATTCAACTCTGATGTTAAAACTTTCAAATCTTGATTTAAAAACTATCAAGTTAGATTTGAAAACTTTCAACTCGAGATTTGAAAACTTTCAACTCAACTTTGAAAACTTTTAACCCAGATTTGAAAAGTTTCAACTCAAGATTTAAAAACTTTCTACTCATATTTGAAAACTTTCTACTTAGATTTGAAAACTTTTATCTCGAGATTTAAAACTTTCAACTCGAGATTTGAAACTTTCATCTCAAAATTCAAAACATTCAAGTCAAATTTGAAAACTTTCATCTCAAAATTCAAAAATTCAACTCAAATCTTAAAAACTTTCAATGGACATTGAAGATGAAAAAAATCAATTTATAAAATATCACGAAAAAAAGATGCATGCGGCGACAAAATCTAAATAATCGTGGAAGAAAAAAATGAGCGTTTTCCTAAAGAAAAGTAACGACAGAAAAAAAGACTAAACCTAACACGTGTCACGTGTGCGTTGGTCGTTAGCGTTTACGCGCTAATCAGCGTTTCCTCTCACTTCCTCGCTGGTGGGCCAGAATAGAACACAACGAAGTGGGCCAGAAATGCGCGCTAGATCGATAAGTAGGGCGTTTGCGCTGATTAGCTAGTGGGCCTACTGATGGCTAGTGCTCGCGTTGGTTTGGTTAGCAAGGGGATGAGATTTTTCCACTCCATCTATACTAATATAAAAAGTACAAGTTCATCCACAATCATGCAATCTTGCAATCCTACAATCCTGGATCCAACCCACCCAGCCACCTGGACCAACTCCTTATCACGTCTCCACAAACCGAACCCACGTCATCCGGGAGAAAGAAAAAGAAAAAAAAAACGAGAAAACCCACAAACCACCGCTCTCTCGGACGCTTCCCTCCGCCTGCGCCGCCCTCCTCACGCCGCGCGCCTCTTCCCTCCGCCTCCCCATGCCACTCGTCGGCGCTATCCTCCCCGTTCCCGCTCGCTCCGCCGCTTCCCTCCACCTGCGCCGCCGCCACTGCTGCCTCTGACGCTAACTCCGACTTCGACGCTGCCTTGGTTGCTGCGCAAGGGGGAAGCTGTGGAGGCGGCTTAACGAGCGAGACCTCCTCCTACCCCGCCTCCACCGCACCGCCGTTGCGCCGCTCCTGCTCGCCCGCATCACCTCCTCCTTCAATCCGTGCCGCCCCTAACCCTAGCCAAACCGAGCTGCATCCCTCGAAACCGATCCAATCCGCTCGCGCGTGGCTGCACGCCTGCCGCGGGCATTGCTAGTTGGTGTGTGCGCGTGCCAGCTGCTTCCGGGCCTCCCGGCCCATCAGCCCATTTTTCTTTTTTTTTTCACGATTTGTTTTTTCCTTTTTATTTTGCGATTTTTTTCTGGTTTTTTTTTCGTTTTTTTATGATTACTTTTTTTTAATCTTTAGCGCACTTATTTTTTTCAAAATGTTTTGAGTTGAAAGTTTTTAAATCTTAACTTGAAAATTTTTAAATCCGATTTAAAAGTATTCAAATCTCGAGTTGAAAGTTTTCGAAGTTGGGTTGAAAGTTTTCAAATCTCGAGTCGAAAGTTTTCAAATCAGAGTCGAAAGTTTTTGAATTGGAGTCGAAAGTTTTCGAATCTGAGTCGAAAGTTTTCAAATCTCAAGTTGAAAGTTTTCGAATCTAAGTCGAAAGTTTTTATATTTTTTCAAATCTTAACTTAAAAATTTTCAAATCTGTACTTGAAAGTTTTCAAATCTCGAGTTGAAAGTTTTCAAATATGAGTTGAAAGTTTTTAAATATGAGTTGAAAGTTTTCAAAATTTGTATTACACATTTAAATTTCGAGTTGAAAATTTTCAAATTGAGTTTTGAAAGTTTTTAAAATTTGACTTTAAAAGTTTTCAAATCTAACTTGAAAGTTTTCAATCGGTTAGTAGGAAAAATCTTCTGGAAAAAAGAAAATCATATCTTAATTACTGTCATTATCTACTAATCACTTAGTTAATTAGGCTAAACAATCGGAAACGCTCGCCGCTAACGCGAACGCGCGCGTTAGCTTTTCCGGCCTGCCGCCGCCGCCTCCCGCTGGAGCTGCCCTGCTTCCCTGCTCGCGCCGCGACAGAGAGGAAAGAGAGCTGGGGTCTGCTCACACCGCAGCATATACCATCGACCCCGCCACATTAACGGCCAGCCAGCAGAGGATCGCAGCCGGGCGACGAGGCGACGACGACCAACTGTACTCCGACGGCCGCCATCTCCGCAGTCTCAAGCGAGATCTCTTATCACAGCCACAGATAATGTGGCTGTTCTTGAAGCAGCGGTACTGCTCTTTTTTTTGGGGGACCGATTTGGGTCATTTTACATCTAACGTGTCTACTGTTTGGTCAAAAAATATATATATATGGACTGGGTTCAGTAAAAGTGTTATCAAAGAAGAATTTTGTCTGAGTGAAAAATTCTTGTAACAGAAAAAGAAGGTGCTCAACTCTTCCATAATTCCCCTATCTTGCTTAATATCTGAGTCATGCAAACATCAATTATATTTGTTCATTGCTCATGTAGACTTCAACTTACCCAAGGAATCACTTCTATATACATGATGTTCTGTTGGCTTGGACTTGCTTTTAATTCACCGCCGCCTCATTAATACATTTTCAACTTGGTGTTACTGGGACTGACTGACATAAGTAGAAGTAGAGATTACAATTTCAGAAACCTGGCAATCGAACTAATATTGAATTCTATAGATTTTGGCTTTTACGAGTTGGGACTTTCAAGTTGATGGTTGTGAGTGGCGATTTCTATTTGATAATTCAAACCTCTTTTAGATCTATGTGTGAATATTTTAGATGTATGAAACCTCCTCAGTACTACCTATGCCTTTTACTATATTGAAACTATTTTTATGATACATAATCTGAAATGTGTATTTGAGAAAAAATAATCTGAAAAGTATTTTACTACATTGTGGATTGATTTGAACATGGTGTGTGCAATTGTTGGTTGTCACACTGTTCACTTATTCACTGCCCTGTCTTTTGCTCAGATTGTACATGGATGGATGGCAATATGATTATTGTAGCTCGAGGCTTTGAGGTTTGATGAAGGGTAGGGTGCCTCTTCCTGACCTTTTTTTTTTCGAAATATCTTTCACAGTGCCTATTTGTTTGCTTGTGAATTTACAGCATCTGTGTAGAGTTATATGATTTTATAGGTCATTATGAACCAGTTCTTTCATGAACCAGATAAAAATTCTTGCCCCCTTCTTTTTTGTAGTTTTGGCTCAGGTAGTTACATAGGAGACCTGTATGAATCATTAAACAGTATTGCTTTGCAATGTTGCCTTACGTTGTTGACCTCTTAGTTATGAATAGTGCAATGCCACCTGTCAGGTTCATATAAAAAAGGAAAAAGTACGAATTACCTCCCCGAACTATCGCGGTCGTCCAAATTACCCCCCTGAACCACAAAACCGGACATTCTTCACCCCCAACTATGCAAACCGGACGAATTACCCCCCTCGACCCAATCCGTGGTGGTTTTGGACAACGTGGCGTACACGTGGCAGTCCAGTCAGTATTCTATTTATTTAAAAAATGTGGGACCCACATGTCATACTCTCTCTCTTCTATCTCTTCTATCTCTCTCACACTTTCTCTCTCTCATCTCGGCAATGGCGGAGGCAGCGAGTGCGGGGAGCCGAGGCGTGGCGGCGGCGGAAGCAGCGAGCGCGAAGGTGGGGCGAGCGGCGGCGGTGAGGCGACGGCGGAGGCAACGAGCGCGGAGGCGAGGCGAGCGGTGGCGGTGAGGCGAGGCGGCGGCGGAGGCAGCGAGCGCGGCGGCGGAAGCAGCGAGTGCGGAGGCGAGGTGAGCGGCGGCGGAGGCAGCGAGCGTGGCGATGAGGCGAGCAGCGGGGCAGGGCGGCGGGGTAGGGCAGTGGAGGAGGCGAGCGGTGGCGGGAGCGCGCGCTGCTCGAGGAGAGGCGAGGCGGCGGTGGAGGAGGCGTGGCGGCGCGGGATGACGGCGCGCGGACGGGGCTCGAGGCGCCGCCGCTGGGGAGGAGGGCGGGCGCGCGCGTCCAGCCGGGGAGTGCGAGGAAGGCGAGGAGCGTGGCAGAGACGTTGAGCGTGGGGATGATCCCCGTGGTGAGCAGCGCCGCCACCTGTGGACCCCCGTTTTTATAACAGGAATCAATCGTGTAAACCGTACCATTTCCCTGGATCAAGTAGTCTGGTACACACGAATTCATAGCTGAAATACCGAGTTCACATACACGAATGTCTAGGACGAGTTATTACATCAGAAGCCCGCAGGCATAGTCTTAAATCATCGAACCGAATGGTCCGGAATACATTCAAAAACAGAATAGGTAAGGCAGCGGAAATGGAGGCAGCGGCACGCCATTGCCACAGGCAACGACCGTATCTAAGACCTATTGGACCCCATCGTCTTCATCTCCCTCCTGATAATAGGCATAGGGATCTTCCGACGCTTCATCTCCAGCCTCTGATTAAGTTTGTGTATAGCAAGGGTGAGTACCAACCGTACTCAACAAGTCACCACAGTAACAATGCACATGACAGGGATATTTGAAGGATGGTTATGGTTCTTTTGCGTAAAGCAAGTTTTATAATTCTTTTCACAACCCTAAGACCTAGCATAGACTGATCAAGTTTTAATACCAGTGTTCATATTAAACAATGACGGTTCTGTCCACCATCCATTGTGATCCCAAGGATGGCTTCCCGCCATTGAGTCGTCATGGTTTTCTGAGGACGTCCACATTCCCTACTCTCAGGAAGTGGCTCCAGCAGCATATAAATCATCATGCAATATCCCAACCCACACAAGTTAAGAATTCAGAGTCTAGCCAAGTGTAATACACGTCCCGGTGCTCAATAACCGCGAGCACGGCTATTCGAATAGATTTGGTTTACTCACACTGCAGTGGATGTACACTTTACCCGCACTCCGCGACTGCCCAACACATGAGCCTCGTCCCAACACATGAGACGCGTCACGGCAAAGCTTTTCAATAACCTCGCATTGGCAGTACCCGCTCCATGAACTTTACATCCTCATACACTCTAGGCGTACGCGGTTTCTAGCAGTGTGAGGAGTTCTGGCGCACCCGGGAAAGAAAGACTCACACATGCATTAAGTTAATTAGATTTAAATTCTCACATGGCAGTCCTACCGATGGCGACACCACTGTAGACACCCGCCTCGCGGTTCTACCAATGGCTGCCCCACCGTAGAGCCCCTGCCTCACACGTCAAGAAACCACTATGCATGGATACTGCCTCTGCTCAGCTATCTATTCCGCTAGGTCTATACCCATACGAGAAGTGCGGTTGTACGGGGGTCGTTTCATGCTTAACTTCATGGCTCGGTCCTTAATTGACCGGGGACGGTACTAGCCTTTTCCGGATACCACCCAAATCCTCCGTCCGCCCCAGTCGAAAACATTTGTTTGATTTTATTTCTCTTTTCACAAATCATGTCATCAACATCATGGCACTGTGGCGCTCATGCCTCCACATGCCGTCTCTCAATTACCTTCCCAAAGGTAATTGCCCAAGCATATAGCATTTGATAAATATGAGTATGCACAATTTTAGAATAGCAATGCTAAGCAATTGTCATAATTGACTAGGGACTTATACGTAAACATGGTTACGAAGGAAATAAGGGTAACAATAATCAAGGCATGGCATAATCGCAAATGGGATCTTCTTCATTGCATGCAATTTTATTTGTAAACAAAATAATTTCGCAATTGGGATCAATATGTTCAAGGGATAGTGATGACTTGCCTTGCTCAAGGTCTTGCGGGTCTTGGCCTTCACTTGGATCTGCAACTCCCTCGGGCTCTATAGTTACGTGCGAAAATTGATTTGAATTCGGTTAGAATTCAAATAAAAATCCAAATAAATCCAAATAGAAGTCGAATGCGAAAATCGATTCTTTTTATAAGCTTTACTATTCGCGAACTAGGGCCAACCTAATTTCGATTTATGTATATCCTAAATTATTTTTACGGTATAAATATTTTGTTATTATAAGTTTTTAATTTAATCAACCCGAGCATTGCATACAAATAATAGGTTAGAAATTTATATCGCGAGCTAAATATCGGATGGAATCCAAAAATTATTTTATAATATTACACGATTTAATTTAGTCTATGCCTAAACGATTAAATATAATACACGGCTAAATTCTCTATTAATTAAATCCGAACTTCTACCGTGAATCAATTACTTATAGAAATTATCCCCAAATAATCTGTAAAAATCTATAAGAATTTATCTAATTGTTTTTAGCCATTAACTTATATCTAAATTACCACCGCGAATTGATTCTTCAAGAATATTTTATATTAAATTTTGCAATTCTACGGTTATAATTAATCTATAATTAAATTCTAATTTATTTTAAATTTTCTAAACCTCTCTAATTTCTCCCTAAATTTTCTCTCTATTTTCCCCTTTTCCTATTTTCCTTTTCCCTTTTTCTCTTATTTTCTTTTCTTCCTCTCTCTCTCTGTTTCCTTTTTCTTCTCTCTCTCTCTCTTTCTCTCTCTTTTTCTTTTTCCTCTCTCTCTCTCTCTCTCTCTCCCGGCTCCTTCCTCTCTCTTTCTCTTCTTCTTTTCTTCTTTTCTCTCCTCCCTCTCGGCTTCACTCTCCCTTTCTCCCTCTCTCTCGGCTTTCTCTATCTACCCGGCGGCGACGACGACCTAAGGGGGGGGGGGCAGCGGCTCACCACGGTGGCGGCGGCGACGACGGCGGCGGTGATGAGGGCGGCAGCGACGACGACGCGAGGCGTGGCACGCGGAGGCGGCGGCACGGCGACACGAATGCGGCGACGCGGCGGCACGACGATTGCGCGGCGGCACGACAGCACAAGGGTGGCGGCGTGTGGAGGAGGAGGAGAGGGGAAAGGTGGGGATGGATGTGGGGTGGAGAAGAGGGGAAAGCCGGGGTTTTATAGGGGAAGAGGGGGGGAAGAAGGGAGGGGGATGGCGGCGGCTTCAATGGCGACTTGACGGCGGCGTGGCTGCGCGGGGCGCGAGGCGACGAGGGGACGAGCGTGCGGCGCGGCGGCATGGGGGGCAAGGCGACGTGCGGGCGGGCGAGACGGGCGCGCGAGGCGGCGGCAAAAAGAAGGGGGCAGCACGACGTGCGGGATGGGCGCGCGGCGGCGCGGGGTTCGAGATTGGGGGCGCGACGGGACGGACGCGCGGCACGGCGACGGGTCGGGGGGGGGGCAGCGTGACGACGTGACGACGAGGCGACGAGACGACGAGACGACGAGACAGGGCGGCGCGGCGGTGCGGAGCTCAAGACGACGGCAACGCGCGCGGCGCGGCGACGGGACGGGCGCGCGGCGCGGGCTCGAGGCTCGGGGCGACGGCTATGCGTGCGGCGCGGGCTCGGGGCGACAGCGGCCCGTGCGGCGCGGCAGCGGCGGTGTGTGACGTGATGATGGCGACGGGATGGGACGGGGAGGCGGAGCGACGCGGGGTGACGACGACGCGTGCGCGGCGGCGATGATGGCGCGACGGCACGGTGGCGGCGATGCGATGGCGACGGCGACAGTGGTGATGGCGACGTCGGCGCGGCGGCCTAGGGAAGGCAGAGCGGCATGGGGCGACGACGCGTGCGCGGCGGCGACGATGGCGCGCGGGGCAGAGGAGGGGACCGGGTTAGGGAACTGCGTCGAACACCTCGCGGGCAATGAACAGTGCCATTTTCCTATTTTCCCGATTTTAGCCCATTTTCCATTTAATTTTAATTTCACAATTTCTAGATGTTGTAAAATTGATTTTTATTCATTATGTGTGTTATTCCAACTATTGAATCCACTCTAGATAAATTTTACTCATATTTTATTTGTATTATTTATTTGAATTTTCAATTAGTGTTAATTCTTATTCCCACACAATTAAATTTAATCGATACAAATATGTTTGCAATAATATTTTATTTATTTAAATCCTCATCTAATCTTTATTTTAAATCATATATATTTTACCAATTTACTTCTAGGGTTTATCCCTAATTAATTATTCTTTAATCACGATTAAGGAACTTCGAAATCAATCCAGATAAAATAGGCGAATAAAATCGGCATGATGCAATTTATTTGAAAAGTTTTTGAAAATCCGCATTTTTAGAGTTTCAATTTTTTTTATTGGTCGAATTTTCAGGGTGTTACACCACCATGCCCCACGCCGTCACCTGCTCGCGCCACGGCGGCGGCGGCGGCACATGCGCCTGCACGCGCTCGGCACCGACGGAGGAGGCAAGCGCGGCGGCAGAGAAGGCGAGAGCGGCAGCGGAGGAGGCGAGGCGGCGCGGGGTGACGGCGCGCGGACGGGGCTCGAGGCGACGACGGCGACGGGCGACGGACGATGGCACGCGGCGCGGGCGGGGGGGAGATGGCGACGGCGTCGGGCTGGGGCTGGTTGTCGCTCATGGTGTCGGCCGCCGCGCTCGCCTCCTCCGCCGCACCCCGCCGCCGCTCGCCTCCTCCACTGCCTTGCCGCCGCCGGCTCGCCTCGCCTCCCAGCGCTCGCTGACTCCGCCATTGCCGAGAGGAGAGAGAGAGTGTGTGTGAGAGAGAGATAGGAGAGAGAGAGTGACATGTGGGTCCCACTTTTTTTTTATAAATAAAATGCTGATTGGACTGCCACGTGTACGCCATGTAGTCCAAAACCACCGTGGATTGGGTCGAGGGGGGTAATTCATCCGGTTTGCATAGTTTGAGGTGAAGAATGTCTGTTTTTGTGGTTCAGGGAGGTAATTCGGATGAACATGATAGTTCGGGGGGGGGGGGTGATTCGTACTTTTTCCTATAAAAAACTGTAGCCAGAGCGACGATGAGTAACGTGCAATTTCAGGCATGGTGTTGTTTCTATAGGTGATGCTTTCTCAGTTCTCCTGTATGAGCTGTGTGTTGTCATTCATCCTTACTGTCAAGCTGTCAGCAGCTTGCTTGATGGACAATATATCTAAATATGTGAAAGCAACAAGCTTTCTCAAATAATATTAAGCCACGTCATATGTTTTATATGAGCCGTTGGATGCAACCAAAATTCAGCCCCTGCCGTTGGATGCAGTGTGTAAAAGAGGCTCAGTAAAAGAGAGCAAACGGTCAAGAATATTCTGGATAGGTTGGGAAGAAGGGAACGAGAGGGAAAGAAATCCGCTCCTGTGCCACCAGCCGTCGCCTGCGCCTGTGCCTTGCCCCGCCGCCACCTGCGTCGCCGCCGGCAGCCCTGTGCCCCTCCGCCACCTGCGCCCGTGCTGTGCGCTGCTGCCACATGCGCCCGGCCGTGCCGTGCCGCCACCAGCCGTCGCCTGCTCCAACCGTGGCACTACGCCACTGCCCCTCTAGGTCCCATGCCGGTACGGTGGCAAGGCACTGGCGAGGCTGCAGACTGAATTTAGGTCTTTTTTCTGCTGCCGTTTGAGCACACTAAGTAGGGAAAAAGCATATTATTAATATACTGCAAGGCAGTCTACATACACCATGCAGACTTTGATTTACTCTTTACCAGCCAATAAGCAAATAAATAAGTCTTAGTCCGTATCAGGTTAAATTTAGCTGATGACTTAAGAATTTCCTTCCATATGCTCAATTCCTGCATACAACTTCCAAAAGGTGAACAAAGAGGATGATGATATCCTCTCTACCAGAAATTTCAGCTGGAAGTCCTCATCTGATGTTTGGGTTGGAGGGGGAGTAGTACAGTATCATGGTCATTGATCTTCTTGGTTCAATTCTAGATGACTTAATCAACCTCTGCAACAGAAAGTTCTCTCTTAAAACAGTAGTTATGCTTACTGATGAAATGGTGGCTTTTTCTAACTCAATATTTTATTTTGGCTGTTAATTTCAATTTGTAACATTTTCGACTTGCTTGAAGGAACATAAAGCACTGGTGATTCCCTCCACTGTGCCCTTTTTGAATCCTACTGCTACGAAGGCAACATCTTTTCTTCAATTCTATTATTGCCCTAGAATGAGCATTTTGTTTTTATTGAAACCAACGGCAAGAGGTCAATCTTTTTCTCAGGTCATACAATTTTGCATAGATTCAAATTTGAAGTATACAATCTCATGATCATTATAATTACGACGCATATCTAAATATATACACATGGATTTTATAAGGGAATTCAAAGTCGTGCAACGCACGACTAAATGGCTAGTATATATGGAAATAACAATACCATGCTCATATAACAGGAAGTTGAGATGAGTTAATAGATATTTATCCATATCGTGCCTAGAGTTTCACAAGAGGTAAAATAATGAAAAAACAAGGTTGACCGATCTGATTGAAGTTGGTGCTTGATCATGGTGGGATATGTTTATTGTGCTCTCTATTCCTAGCCATTTTTAACCAGCAATATGCTAGCATGCTATCATTTCAACTTATCTGAAGACTTTTATTAGTGTTTCAGACTATTTGCTTTCTATCATTAATATGCATGGTCATATCTACAGTATATATTATGTATTAGTTTGACAACTCAATTATATTATGGACTATGGAACATGGTATAACTGACGATTATTAAAATTACTGTAAATGACCCTTGTGGAGGTGGGATACTTCACAATCTGTAATATGTATGTATCTATATATATACTTACTGCAAAACTACCATGAAAGCATTGGTATTTATCATCTTCTTAATATATCTTTATCTCTGCATGTTACCGTATATTTTTTCGGCTATGTCATGAACTTTGGGTCTTCAACTAGCGCCTGGTACATCCTAGAGATTTATTGTCTAGTTAAATTTTATTTGACTGTATAAGAGAGATGTCCCTAAATTTTATCTACTGCATTGCATCTTGATACAGTATAACATTACATGTTTTCTCAATTTCAGGTGCACTTGAGGAGCTGAGGTTTGGCAAAAAGTAAAGCACCATAGACAAGGAGATGATGGCAACCCCAGGAAAAAAAAAAAGGAAATGCCTACAATTTACTGTTCATATAATCTCTTGTTGTCTAAGGAAATGCCGACAGGGAGCTGAGGTTTCTGCAGCAATATGTCTGCATCAGTTCATATAATCTCTTGTTGTCCTATAATTTACAGTACCTTTCTGGGATATATTGTGATGTAACTATAGCAGTTGGTCACTGATTAATACACCTTCTAGGTCTACACTTTGAATCTTTATATGTGGACTTCCACAAACTGAACTTGGCCACTAACTGACTAGCTATGATTTTGAATGGTATTGATTGGATGTGTGATGGAATCGGTTCACATTTTTGTCCTGTACATTTTTTCCATTCCGTTGCTATGTAATAAAATAAAAAATTAGGTTTATTTCATGAATGACCAATGCAATAATTTTATTTTTACCAGTGTCTATGACGATTCTTTAATAATGTATCAGTATATATATGATCAACAATAATATATATTACGAAAACGTGCCTTGCACGTGCACGTTCACTAGTGGAAAGCTATGGAGTAGTTCAAACTGTGGAGCATTATATGTGTGCGGTTGATCTTGTTGGTCGAGCTAGACGTATAAGGGAAGCGGAGAAGTAACAACAATACAGTGTACTTGTCAGGTTATGGAAATCTGTAGCTAGTCTGAACGAAAATTAGTGCAATCTAATCTTGTCTCTTGATGTATGCAATATGGAGCAGCCGCACGCCAGCACCAGCTATCCCTAACTAGCCTTTATATGAACGATATGAATGAGAAGAAACTAAAAATACCGTAGCATCAGGTTCAAAGTAGTGGAATGATTCGTCTCTTGATGGTGTAGAATGATTCGAAGTAGTCACCAGGTTCGGATGAACAGAAGACATCTGAGAGCAAAACAACGATCCCCTTCGCCTCGATGAAATATTTTGCCGGCGGCGCGCCGCGCATGGAACCACAAGAGGAGCTGAAGAGGCGTAGCATATCAGCGCCGTGATTAACGAGATCAGCTGAAGAGGCGGTACCAGATGGGCTGTTCTGCAAAACAGAAGTGGAGGAGGCGGGCGTGTATTCGTAAAATTGCCACGCTAGGAGACTTGGCTGTAGGATGTCGATCGAACGGATCCGGACGCACGTGTACACGAGTGCAGCTGTACTCCCGTGTGCACAGGATACGTTGCCTAATATCATAAAAATCAGGATACGGCCTTTGGTACTCCCTAGCACGATTCCTTAGCTTTGCGAAATTCTCCCTGATAGTATTTCTAAACCAATCCTCCGCAGTCTTAGGCTTTGGTGGATCTGGTGGTGGACTTGGTGGCCTAAAAGGTGGTTGTTGCGGCACAATATTGTTATATTGGCCATACCTAGTATCGGGAGGATATCCCCTATTAATATCATTGTAGGCATTAGGGATACGTGGAATAGTATGACTAACAGTATTAACAGGTGATGAATAATAATTAAAATCAGTACTGCTAGTCGTGGTATGAAAACCTGGAGAAACTCCCAGGGAACCGGTCTGACCGGCCCATGGCCCTGTCTGACCGGTGGTCAGTGGTGCGGTCAGACCGGCCACAGGAGGTCCGATCTGGCCAGAATAGGGCACGGTCTGACCGGCTATGGTAGGAACGGTCTGACCGGCATAGGATGCGGTTAGACCAGTGTCATGACCGGTCATACCGTTAGCTAGGTTTTGCATATAGCCGATTCCTGTGTAATCGGCTGTATAATCACCCATTGACGCCCCCCCATAGCATTATAAGCATATTGTATAGGAGCAAAACTAGAAGTAGCATATGCATCTACACAATGATCATTAACCTTTTGAATAGCAAAGTATGGGTTGGATGAATCGGAGGTTACCTTTGGTGAAACTACAACTTGAGGTAGCGGGACGTTTCCTTTCACGACGCCTTGATCGGTCCTAATGTATTGTATAGTAACATTGTTAAGCCCGTTCCCGCTCGTCATAGTTGATGAAGAAATTTCTTGATTAAATCTGGCAATACAGATTATAGCCGAAATCGCTGACCGAATAGATTAATATACGGTCTTGATATGTTACTGTGTTTAGCCAATTTTATTAAAACTAGCCTTTGTTGATTTTTCTGGACGTAACAGTAACTTCGGTACTGTAGCAAACTATACAAAATTAACCGATCTGAAATAAGATCGGCTGCTCTGTTTCCTATTTCTTCTCGGTAACAGTGTGTAGCAATAAAAGGAAACAATGTTCTTGCTGCTGTTGCTCGGTAGATCGGCTCTAGTAGCCTGATCTTTTCTCTGTTGCCGTATGAAACACAAAGAAACGAGGCCGTCGAGCCGGCTTCTGCCTCCTGACGATGATCCTCGGTATACGCGGCGTGCTGGACGGCAAGTATTCAGATGGATTCAATGACGACCAGATAATTAACTTCGCCGCCGAACGGATTAATTCGGCGAAAAAAACCAGTGCGTAGCGATAGCAATTACAGTGTAGATTGATTTCAGCTATTTAGCCGAAACTCCTGATTTGATGAACAGTAATTACTAGATTAAACGAAATTCGGCCCTGATATGGCCGATTAGATCGTTCCCTAGCGGAGTCGCCAAAAATTGTGTTGGAAACTTTTTTGACAAGTCGACAAGTACGATCGTAACACCTAAACGCCTTGCGGTGATATGGAGTCGCCAACCACCTCGAGCCAAAGGGCCAAATCAAGATGGGTTTTGCAAAAAGAAAAGATAAACCGGCTAGCGGAGCCGATTTAGAGATCAAAATCAGCCTCTATGCCGATTTAGATCGATATGAGGATAACTACCCGTCTCGTGGGCAAAACGGAAGGTTTTTAGGACAAACCTACAAAGAGGTGTCGCACTCTCGCAGCGGCGGCGGACAGTTTACGGCGCAAACCGATAAAGATGGACTAAAACTAGGGTAAAATAGAAAATATAGTAAAAGAACGATTCAAGTAGATTGTATTCGGGGGTTTTACAATAAACCTGCCTTGTCTCTTAAATAGGGGTTGGTCTTACCCTCTACAGGCCCTTCTCCACGTCCAACTCGGGATAGAAACCAAAGGAAACACGAAACATGTCTTCCCGAGCAAGGAAATCCGAGACCCGACGAAAACAGACTCGGACTCAGACCCTGACGGTCTGACCGCCCACATACCTGCGATCAGACTGGCCCTACTAGCCGTTCAAACCGCCCACACACCTGTGGTCTGACCGGCCCTATGAAGGAAACCCGTCACTTTTCAAACTTTGACAATTTTCCCCTATTTCGTCCATAGGTGCCAAATTTAGGTGTAAACAAGAACAAGATTGAGTATCAATGCAAAAAAGGAGCCAGGGTGTAGTTGGATTGAGGTGAAGGATATTGTTCATGTATTCCTTGTGGAAGATAGGAATCATCCAGAGAGAGAAGAGATGTACCTAATGCTAGAAGATTTAGTTTCTAATATATCTTTGTATTCTGAACCTGATGAAGAAACACATGGTTATTGTCTCGAGCCTGCATCATTAGACTTCCTTACTTCCCAATAAAGGCTAATTAACCACTACTAAACGATTGATTTTCCTGGACGCCCCCCTTTTTGTTTCCATGTGGTTCATAAGTGGAACCGCATGGAAAAATAGAGAACCGGCGCTGGGGTGTCGCCCGCACGGGAAAATTGATTTTCCCGTGCGGGCGTCCTAAGCCAACCGCACACCCCACACGGGACCACCATTTAACCCACCTCCCACCGCCCGCTCCACCAACCACTCTCCCACTCTACTCCTCTCCTCTCCTCTCCTCTCTCTCTCCCTGCCTCTCTCTCCCCTCCACAGCGATAGCACGGCGCGCGGCGGCGGGAGGAGAGCAGGCGGCGGTGGCCGCCACGGGCGACAGCGACGGCGGCGCACGCCCCCTCCCCTCCTTCCCCTAGCAGATCTGGCGGAGGGGGGCTTGGAGGCGGCGGATCCGGCGGTGCCTGCCCCCTCCCCTCCTTCCCCTTGCAGATCCAGGGGAGGGGGCGGCGGATCCGGCGGCGGCGGCCGCGGGCGACAGCGGCGGCGGCACGTGCCCCCTCCCCTTCCTCCCCGTGCAGATCCGGCGGAGGGGGGGGCTTGGGGGTGGCGGATCTGGCGGAGCCCGCCCCCTCCCCTCATTCCCCTTGCAGATCCGGGGGAGGGGCGGCTGATCCGGCGGCGCGCGGCGGCGGCGGCGGCCGCGGGCGACAGCGGCGGCGGCGCGCGCCCCCTCCCCTTCCTCCCCGAGAAGATCCGGCGGCTCTCCTCCCCTCCTTTGCAGATTCGGCGGCATGCGTCGACGACAGGCGACCGGATCTATCTCTCCCCCTCCTCTCTTTGTTACTTGTGTTTTTTGTGTGTGATTTGTTCATGTGAGATGTGTTCATGTGATGTGTTCTTGTTGATGTGTGATGCTTCTTGTGATGTGAGATGTGTTCGGCGGCGGGCGACCGCGAGGGCGATGGCGGCGGCGGGCGACCGCGTGGGTGACGGCGGTGGGCCTTGGCTAGGCGGCGGCGGATTAGGGTTAGGGTTAGGGTTTCTTTTTTCTTTTTTTTTGTTTATTTTTTTTATTTCTCCGTGCGGGCGGCTTAAGTGCCCGCATGGAAATCGGTTTTCGCGTGCGGGCGCGCCACCCGCACGCGAAAATCGCGATTTTCCTAGACGACTGGGTGCATGCAGGCCGCCTACCTGCACGCGAAAATTGGCTAGCCCGCTGTTGACGACCAAATTTGGTAAGATGTGAACCAGGTTCAACATTGGGATCGAGGTGGATTCAATAAAGAGATCGATTCGAAGAACAGAGTATGCATCGGCTGCGAAGGTATCGGCTGGAGTATGCATCAGCTGAGATGAATCGGACAAAAGACAGCCGATGGAGGTGATGCAGCCGATTCTGATAAAGATGGTTTCAAAGTTGTTTCCAGAATCGTTCAAAGTGCTTCATGTGGATTGCCACGATGGAGATAAAGCTTTCGGATAAGGCAATTGTATCTATTAATTAGGATATTTCATGTAATTTCCTTAGAGATATGTTTGGGCAAAAATCTGCCGCAAAGACTTATGGTATCTTAGAGTTTGTTAGAGTTAAGTGTCGTGTCCGGCAAGGACTTATTTTGTATCTTGGGTATAAATATGACCAGAACCCAAGCAATCAATTAATAATCGTTCAATACAATCTTGGCGCATAGCCACCCTTTTTACTTTCGTTTATTTCGACGAGTTCTTGCTTTCGGGTTGAGCTGCATCGATTCGATCTTCAACTAGAGGTAAAACTTGTTATGGCGGCTTGCGTTCTCGGGGTTAATGCTTCCATCTTTATGGTACTTTAACCTGGTTTATGTAGTCCATCGAGTTATCATATACATGTTGCAATCTATGCTAGTTACGCTATATAACTTGTTATCGACTGGTTCTTATCGTTAGGAAACAATCGGTAGAGTTATGTTTTGTTATTAATCTAGATTGTATCATGTATCTACCATCTCTTATAGATTTTCATCATCCTGCTTAGATCTCATACTTGTCTTTATGCTTAATGCTACATCGGTTGAGTTCGATCTATTAAGTGGTATTTATAATTATGATATCTGGCTTGTTTTATGATCATCGAGAGAGTTAGTATCGGGGTTTCAGCCGATCTTACCTGATTTAGCTTCGTGTCTTATATGTTTGATTGATATGCTAAATCTGCCCTTTATATTAAGATCTTATCGTAATAAAGTATATTAGGCTTCTGTTTGATATATTATCTGTTTTAATATCTTAACGCAGAGTGGTATCAGAGTACTAGCCGATACATGTTAGATCTATCTGATCGGCTATGCTATAAGTGTTTATAATCTTTATGTTAATATATATTTCCATCTAAGTGATTTATACTGTCTCGGCATGGCGTCTGATCTATCCCAATCACTTGGTTTAAATATACATCGACAGAAGGATTATATAGCGTTAATATCTACAGCCGATCGAGTAGATTTAGTCTTATCTTGCTTATTTATAGCTGCCGATCGATTCACATATGACATCGGCTTGAAGATAAATGATATGTCATCGACGACTGGCCGATCAGCTATCGTTTATGGATTTACCCGAGGTTTCTTTTGTCTTTATTTCTTGTTGATTGCAGGATCAAATCAACTGGCACGCTCACGAACCTAAAGGAAAGATTTTGGACCTGCACTGAAGTTAAGCAGATCTTCTAGGCCAGTGTGTGTTTTTCACATCAACACGCTTTTGGCACGCCCCGGGGGAAACGGCAAGTGACAACAATGTCAACAGAAAAGCCATCTCCGTCGTCGGCAAGCAAGCTGCCAATTCCTCCGAAAACGGAGCTGGCCTTCGGCGAGGTTGGCCCGCCGCCGGCGATCCCGCCCAACGCCATGCTGCGGTTCGACGTCGAGCTGCTTTCCTAGGCTAGTGTCAAGGACATCTGCAAGTACGGAACATTTTCAAGAAGGTGCTCGCCGAGGGACACAAGTGGGAGAATCCCAAGGAACTCGACAAGGTGCTTGTTACGTTTCAAAATTTTGTTCGAACGAAGTCTCAAATCCAAACGAGAATCAGGAGAAAATTTTCAAATGAAAAGACCATTTTAGCCTTATTATTATCATTCTAAATTCAGTGGAACACAACAAATAGTAAGATGTGGGATACGAGGAATGTCTATCAATTTCAGGAAGATGTCAAAATTTTTTGAAAAATTCTCTTACGCTGAAATGGTTGGTTAAAATAATGGGTTATGAAATTGCTGTAAGTTTGATTAAGCCTGAAATTGCTTATCTTCAGTACTTAGATTACAACGGGTATATTTGCAGACTAAATTTTATCCTTTGTTTGCAGACCCATCCCTAGTAAATGAGCTCCTTAATAATGCCTACATGTGCAGCCTTCCCTCTTTTAAGGGTATGTATATTGGATTAGTGATTCTATTGGCGGTCACTTTGCAAAGGTTGCTGTTTCAGTGGATAAGAGGGCTTACTATCAAAAACTGAGATGACAGACATGTTGTGTGATTCTAGAGCTATTCATAGTGCAGCTGCTGGTGGAAATTTGCCATTGTTGAAATATCTTCTAGAGGACATGCGATTGAATTGAAAGCACTTGATAAGCTAGGTATTTCACCAACCTTATCTTTTTATTAATTACATTTATGATTATATGTGTTGTGTCAAATGTCAGTCATTTTTATTAGCTCTAAAGATCATGGTTCAAGAAGGCCGGTGGTAGAGCAGTGCTAGGACAGACAACTAGTACTACCTCCCTCATGTTACACATATTTGGCACTATTGACTTTTACTATTTTTCTTGGACCGTCAATATTTTTTGAATGGTTACTTTATGATGAATGATAGTTTAAATATTTTTTGAATGGTTACTTTATGATGAATGATAGTTTGATTCTTATATCTAGGATGCAACATACTTTGATAATGTGGCAACTTTTTAAGTATTTATAATTTATTATGCGAAACTGATAGGTGTCCAAAATTGAAAGATGAATAGTTTCCGTGCCAACTATTTGCAAATTGAGATAGTAAATCCAATAAATTAGAAATCATATTTATACTACTTATTAAAAGATAGTAGTGCTGTTGGTGAGTCTGCCAGCGCCACCATCATTGACATGTGGGCAATGATATTAGGATTTGGGTGAATTTGTACTCTGTAGACTACAGCTCTTTAATTTTCTAGGCATGGCATATTGTTTGTTTTTAGGATGAAAGGTCTTGTTTCAACCAATTAAAAATATATTTGTTCAACAAGGACTTAATTTTACTATCTTCAGTAATCCGTTGCAATGCATGGGTATTTGGGTACTCCCCCAGAGCTTCCCCTCACCCTCCACCTATTTCTAATGTACAAAAGATACATTAGAGCCTCTTGTAATTCAGCTCAAAGTTGTGTGTCTTGAAGTGAGGGAGAGGAGCTCCATTTATAGCCTCCATATAACGGTTATAGCTATGGGAAATGTTCAAAATGCCCTCAACCATCATTGGGACTTCATCAGGAACGTACACGTGGAAGGCCAGGATGAGGGGTGTTTGTGGTGGTTCGGCCGAACTGTGGGCCCTACCTCCTGGCCTCTCCTTTGGCAGGGTCACTGATTGGTGGGCCCTGATGGCGGTTATGGCAGTTATGTCTTGTTCCATGGAAGTTTCACCTGACTTGTGGGCCCTCCAATCCGTGTGCTTGTGTCTGATTGGCCAGAGGTGTGTTTTCTTGTATGCCGGGTGTGTTTTCTCCTTAAAATACCTGCATACACATATTTCACCAACACTAGTGGAATTGATTAGTAATAATCCCTACCACTAGTTGGATACCACATTTTATTTCATTATCTGCAGGTATTGACGGTCAAATATTATCATTTAAGGATCGCCAACATCCCCTTCATTCCCTCTCTCTTGCGCATTCAAGAAAAACGGAACCTCCTCGTTCGGAAACACGTTTTGACATACTCACTCAGTCGTGTTCACCACAAGAGATCACCGTTGTTGTTTCTCTCTATCGGGACCATGTTGTTGACTACCTCATGCCCATTGTTCTGGTTTTCTTCGTTGCCAACCACCACCATCTTTGGATGAGTCATATTGCGGAACACACTCGACCACCATACTCACCGCCGCCCTTCTTCTCTTCTCTTTTGTTTATTGTGTTGGTTAGGGAAGACGATAAATAATATTACTTGGTTTCTCCTGCGTGTTCAACGAAAACAGAATCCTCTCGTCCGGGAACGAGTTTTGACACACTCATCTAGTCGTGTTCACCACTAGAGCTCGTCGTTGTCGTTTCTCCCTCTTTGCCCCCCTGCATCCCTCTTGTTCTGGTTTCTTCATTGCCAACCTCCACCGTTTATGAACGAGTCACATTGTGGGATACGTCCTACCACTTTCCTTACCATCGTTTGGTCGCCGGAGCACCGACACCCATCTTCCCTCCTCTTTTGTTTCTCGCCTTGAGCTAGAGAAAACAATGAACAGCGTATGTTGGGCATTATTCCTTCTTAGTCTATCCAACCATGATCCTGGACTACTCACATAATATTAAGACAAATGGAGTATGAATAGAACATGAAAAATTCTAATTTATATCAATGAAACAAGCACCCGTTCAGAATTAATGAATCAGATTTTCATACGTGGGCTAAAAGAAGTTTTTTTCAATTTCTAACTAATTTAAGTTGTTTTTTCATTTACATTATTAGATTTAGCACTATTTGATCCACTAAAAATTATTGTAACTTATAGTTTTCTCTATATTAAATTATTTATAGCTAAATTTGAAAATAGGATTAAGTCATATAATTTTCCTAATATTGAATTATCATTCTCGACAAAGTTATTTGTAGTTTCATGTTGTTATTTATACGTTTATATTTCCTTCATCATTTATGCCCAACTATAATATATGGTTTTGGATTTTAATTTATGTCAATGAATATTATTTAGAATCCGTTGCAACGCACGTGTATTATGCTAGTATAATTAAATATGTACACATTCACCAGAAAAAAGGAAGAAAAACTTATGTACGTACATATCCCAGGAGAAGAAAATGCAAAAAAGAAAAAAGCAAACACACAGTAGATAAAAAAAAAAGAGGGCACGTACGTACATAGGCACCTATCATCGAGAAAAACAAACGATCAATATGGTTATTTAAAACATAGCACATCTATCTTATCTATAATAAAAGAAAAAAAATTATTACATCACATATTAACAATATTTTAATTAACAGTTTATCACACGAAACCGTATTATGCCTTTTCTCACCAAATAGTATTAACAATTATTGAACACCACATTCATTTGCAAACAATTCCATCTACTTTCGCCTCCACCTATGAACCCAATACATATATCTCAAAGAAAACAAGGATTCTTCATCTCCCCCTCCCCGTCCCCTCACATGCGTATCACTGTCCGCTCCTCCCACTAGCTTGAACTGGCGCTCTTCATTCCTCTCCCCATTCATATTATTTAGCTATCCAGCGAAAAGAGAAATAATTAATAATTATAATTTTGAAATGATTAAGCTACATGCTACACATTTGATTTCTAATATAACTATTGCTCTATTTATAACTAAACAAACAAATTAAGATTCGTATGCCTATACTTTTCTATATAAGAAATATATCACAGTCAACCCATAAAATTTTATGTACATACATGGAATTTCATGGGAGCTAGAAGGCATTGCTTATGGAGAGGCTCTCATATAAACTCTACTAAAAATTCTTTGGTACTTTGAGAGACGGTTTGTCAGCCAAAGAAAAGAGGAGGTTAGGGGTAATTGATCGCAGGCTTCAGAACAATGCTTTGTTAATGAAAAATATGCATAAATTCTATAATAAGCACCCTGTTCCATGGGTTAAGCTGGTTTGGTTTTCTTACTATATTGATAAAGTACCTCATGACGTTTCCCAGAGAGGCTCTTTTTGGTGGAGGGATGTGATGTAGTTTGCAGACATTTTTAGAGGGATTTCTTCATGTAAAGTGGGTGATGGAAAATCCTGCTTATTCTGGGATGATCTGTGGAACAACAAGATTAGATCAGTCATTTATCCAAGAGCTTACTCTTTCGCTAAAAATACAAAGGAATCTGTTTTTATGAGTTCTACTAAGGGGCTGTCACAACTCTTCATGCTTCCAACGTCAGAACAGGCTTTTCAGGAATATTTGGTAATGTCAGCTAATGATCCTTTGTGTCAACTTTCAGATGATAGAGACTTACGGAGTTATGTTTGGGAAAACTCTTCTTTCTCTTCTCGAAAAGTATATGCAATCCATTTTATGTATATTCAAGCTCCTGGTTATCTGAATTGGATCTGGAAAAGTAAATGCACTAAGGTTTTTCGATGGCTGCTTCTAATTGACAGATTAAATACCCGAGATATGCTAGATAGAAAGCATTGTGCACCTGTGAACAGTGATTTAACTTGTGTTTTGTGTTCTTATGGAATTAGAGAAACCTTCATGCATCGTTTCTTCCAATGTCCTTTCAGCTCTCAGTGTTAGGCTCAATTTAGAATAGTCTGGGATGTATCTCTTGCTTTTGAGCAAATGTTGCTTTAAGCAAAACAAACTTATCGGTCTTGGCACTTTGTTGAAAAAATTCTCTATGTGGTTTGAAATATTTGGAATCAGAGAAATGGGCTTATCTTTGATGGTGTGATTCCATCTATTTCTTCTTGGAGGGGTTTCTTTAAGAAGGACCTTTATATCCTTATTTATAGATTACCTGTAGGAGATAGGAATTTTCTTTCGGATTGGTTAAGCCTATTGTAAATTTATTCTTTTGATCTTTATATAAATTCATTTACTGTGGGGGATTCCCCTACAATGTTTTCTTTCAAAAAAAAATCTATGTGTCATCCCGTTGATGCGAAAAACATACACTGGCCTGGGAGATCTGCTTAGCTACAGTGCAGGTCCAAAGGTTGATGAGATACGGGTGTGCCAGTCAGTTTGACCCTGCAACTGACAAGATATACAAATCTAAGATCAATGAGCCGATCGGCTGATAAGCCGATAGAGTAATTCCAGCCGATGCCGATACCAGCCGATAGCGATAGGGATTCGAGCAATCGGCTATATGTCCAATGTAGATAATGATATAAAGGTGATCGGCTGATGATGATAAATAACAATAATATAGTCCGGTAGAAACCAATCGGCTAATAATGATATGATAAATAAGCATCGATCCAAAGGTTAAAGCATACATCGGCTGGGGGTCCGATGTCAGAAAATCCACAAGATTAGATTCAATAGTGAAACCATTGTTGTCATCGGCTAAATCCAACTTATATGTATATGCAATCCTTATGAGCCGATGCAACGTCCAGATAACTTATCGGCTAGCACCCTGATAAAACATTAGCATGAACCTATCGGCTTAACAAGATTTATATTATCAACAACAATCTAGTAGGTCGAACCTAACCGATGTAGCACGAGATTGTATATGATAATCTAATACTCGATGAGCCGATAGATCTGTCTAATGTGATGGATATAACAAATCTATTTACAACAGCATTGTGATTGTAGAGATATATCGGCTAAAACAGAAGATCAGACCTAACCGAGACAGTTCCGACTAAACCGATGCATCTCTAAACACAATGCAACTAGAGATAGAATTGAGATATCAGGTAGGCAAATATATCAACCAAACCAGAGCGATCCAAGAGATCGAAGCGATACAGCCTTGAACAACACCAACGTAGCCGATAGATTCACCAGGCCCGGCGGAATGTAGGACTTACCCCTTCGTCCGAGATCGAAAGCCGATGCAGCCCCGCGTCAGGTGCCAAGTTGCATTGGATGACAAGTAAAAACCTCGGTAAAGAGGGTGGCGATGCGCCGAGAATAGTTGTATTGATCTATGTGATATTTTACATAGACTCCGGATGTACATATTTATACCCGTGGGTAGATACTAGTCTTTGTCGGACAAGAAACAAACCTTTCTAAAGATAAAACAGAAATATAAAGTCCTTATTGTACTCTAAACACACTTTCCTAAAGATAAAAGGAAACTAACAAACTATTCCTAATTAATAGATACAATTGCCTTCTTCGAACTCAATTCGCACGTGGCAATCCTCATGAAGTACATCAACTCAATCCGACAATGATTCCGATCTCAACTTGCCGGAATCGGCTACATCGGCTTACCTTGTCCGATTCGGTATCTGCCAATGCACACCGTAGCCGATGCAGTCCCGAAGCCGATTTTTGCTCTGTTTCTATTATTGATTTCCTTCCAAATCTGCTTCAGCCTTAACCCCAAATCCGATGCATGATTTACCAAATTTGGTCGTTAACACATCTAAATAGCAAAGAAGTATGATAAAAAAATATCAACATATATTAGATCATTCTATAAATATGCATAGCTAAACTATATCGGTAGAATCCGAAAACAAATATAAATTCAAGTCTGGACAACACTTGTCTTTTTGCATATCGTCCGAATTGAAGAAAAAAGCTACAAAATAATTCAACGACACATGTTTGCACCATCATATACCATATATGGATATTCTTCTACACCTATTAGGTGTGAAAACAATTTCATTTTGTTCTTTGTGCACAAACCACTAAAAAGATGAATCATTTCTATCCCAAGACATTAAAAACGATTGAGATGACTGTGGATTCTGGCACATAAACGTTTCAAGTGAACCGTTTAGGGTGAAATATGTCTAAATATGAAAAAAAAAACAACGAAAATACGATTGCACAGTTCTTTCTTCCAAGATTGCCCCATTCAATGAGCTAACAATTGTTGTGCCAAAAGAGATGTTACAATCTGTACAGAATACCTTGCAAAATGAAATATGTACATAAATGTTAATTCCATTCAACTTGCCTATTGACTATTGGTTAGCTAGCCTTTTCTGGGAAGTAAGGAGGTCTAATGATGCAGGCTCGAGATAATAACCATGTGTTTCATCATCAGTTTCAGAGTAAGATATATTAGAAACTAAATCTTCTAGCATTAGATAGATCTCTTCTCTCTCTGGATGATTCCTATCTTCCACAAGGAATACATGAACCATATCCTTCACCTCAATCCAACTACACCCTGGCTCCTTTTTTGCATTGATACTCCTCAACCTTGTTCTTACCTTCACAACATCTTCCCATTTCCCCAGCTTAGCATAGATGTTTGACATAGCGACATAGGCAGATATGTGCTTCGTGCCCATGTAGAACAGCTTTTCAGCAACTTTCTCACCCATCTCCAAGTCCATTGTGTACCAACAGGCAGTAAGAAGGGCTCCCCACACCACACCATCTGCTGGTATAGGCATTTTGGAGATGAACTTCTCCACTTCCCTTACACGTCTAGCTCGACCAAGAAGATCAACCGCACACGTATAATGCTCCACAGTTGGAACTACTCCATAGCTTTCCATAGAGTGGAAAAATCTCATCCCCTTGTTAACCAAACCAGCGCGAGCACTAGCCATCAGGAGGCCCAAAAAGGTGATCTCATTGGGTTTAACATTGTTCTTCAGCATCCTTGCAAATTGTACTATAGCTTCCATCCAATGGCCGTTTTGTGCAAGCCCATTGATGAGTGATGTCCAAGAAGCAACATTGGGTGACATAATGCAACTAAATGCAGCCCGTGCATCGCTCACACAGCCGCATTTTGAATACATATCAACTAGAGCTGTCCCAACATAGCCATTGGACTCAAATGGAGTCTTGCATAGGAGAGCATGAACCATTTTGCCTTGCTCGATGGTACCAATTGTGGCACATGCATGCAGTAGAGCAGGAAACGTTGAAGCACTGCATTCAATAGACAATCGGCACATGACCGCAAACAGTTTTAGAGCTTCTGAAGACTGATCATTTTGAACATAACCTGAAATCATAGAGTTCCATGTTACCGTGTTCCTTTCATCCTTTATCTGTTCGAACAACTTCCGCCCCTCCTCCAATTTCCCATTCTGGAGAAGCACTGACATCATGGAGTTCAAGGTAACCATATTTCTCCGAGGCATCATCTCAAACATCCGCCGACAGTCTTCAAGCCTTCCCTCATCAGCGTACGCTTTTATCATCAGATTATAGGAACCTGAATCATGCTCTGTCATCTGCGAAAAAACCAACTTAGCATCCTCTGTCCTGCCCATTGATATAAACCCTGCAATGAGTGTATTGGATGTTATCAGGGATGGCATTTGCAAGCCATTGTAAACCATCACAGCATCATCCACAGCACCAGACCTACAGTAAAGATCGACAAGAGCGCTCGTGATTAACTGCTCCGACTCAAACCCACTTTGGATCAAGCATCCGTGAATCGATCGCCCAAATTCCAATGCTCCCATCTTCACACAAGCCCTCAAAACACTGTCATAAGTGAACTCATTGGGCATGACACCATCCTCAGCCAGCAGCTGCACAAACAGCTCCAGTGACTTGCAACAGTACTCGTTAGCGCCCCGCGCGTAGCCCGAGATGATGCCGGTCCACGCAAACACATCACGAGGTGGTGGCATCCGCTGAAGCAAATCCAGGGCGTCACTCAGCAAGTTGAACCTGACAAGCGCGACGACCATGGGGCTCCACAGCAGCTCGTTGTTGGCATGAAGGGTGTCGAAGAGCGTCCGTGCCGCATCGAGATCAAGGCACGAGGAGTAGAAGTCGAGAAGAGATGCCCCGACGACCGGGAAGTCGTCGGACCCGGACTTCACCACCTGGCAGTGCACCTGCCACCCCATGCGGAGGCAGCGCCCGCGGGCGCAGGCGCCGAGCGCCGACGCGTAGGTGGCCTCGTCGAGCCCCGCCGCGGAGCGGTGCATCCGCGCGGCCGTCCCGAGCGCGTCGCGGACGCGCCCGCGCCTCGCGTGGGCCGCTACCGTGGCGTTCCAGGACAGCGCGGCCCGGCGCCGCATTCCGTCGAACACCCCGCGTGCGGCCGAGCCGATCTGCTCGGCCGAAGCGGCGGCGGCGGCGGTGGCGCCTGCATCCTGGTCGGCCTCGGCCTCGGGCTCAGTCGCGGCCGACGAGGGCCGGCGCGGTGGCCGCGGCGATAGCCTTCTTGCGTGGGTGGGCGGCGGCGGTATTGGTTTCCACCGGGTGAAATGCCTCGCCTTGGAGAGCATATGCAGCGAAGACGCCTCGGATTGGATCGTTTGGCTGGCTTTTAGTTCCTTTTTTTTTTACAATTCTGATGTTGTATTAATAGAGTACGCTTAAAAAACAACTGGGACAATTTGGAACACATGAATTTGGACAATTTGGATAACAGATGATGTTGGTTTCTCTCTGTTTTTTTTTTTTTTTTGACAATGTGGTATGCAATGCAAGGAATAAGGTTAGTAGCACCAAATTTTGGACATGCTTCGACACAGTAGCTGTTTTCTTGGGTTGATTTGCCCCAACTCTGTAGAATTGGCGAACTTAGATCCGATCTAGTAACCATTTGGTGTATAGTTTTGGTGTAAGAAGTTTAAACTTGAACACGGGTATTAAGAAAGTAGATGGAATTAAATAGGATAATGTTATAATTGGTTGAGGAAGAAACTAGGTGAAGTTAAATGGTGCGAGATTGTTATTGGTTAATAAGAGAATGTAAATGGAGAAGTTGTTATATTTTAAGATAAATTCTGAATACTAGAAGCTTTATATTTTGGGACGAACGAAGTACCAAATAATTGGTAGGGCAATAATTGCCATCAAACCAAAACAGTCATATATACTTCTGTTTTGACAGCAAAACTATACATCTGGGATAATTTGGAACACATGTATTTTTTTTCCTGAATTCCAGGCATTGCAGCATTTTTGCAATGAACCTGCGAAACTTTCTTCTGTGCTTTGACTGTCAGAATTTCGTGTGATCAGTAAATCCTATTGCTGTTAGAGACTATGGGTGTGCATGCTAGCATATTGCACTGGTAAGAGATACAGTTAGCGCAAGCTGCCAAGGTCTGATGCTGATAGGTGCAGCAGATCATCCGTCAGATGCTACAGAATCTGAAAGAAGAGGCTGATAGGTAGCGCCCCTGTTGCGACGCGAATCGGCTAGTAAATGGGTGAGATAACTGCCAGCAGATATGATCCGTGACTCCATATTTCTGGTGGTATGGGTATGTCCATTGGATTGCTCGATTTGCTGAAGTATGTTGATGGCATTAGGTCGAAACATGTTCCTGAAGTATCTCAAAGCCAGCACCGGGCCCATTCCTACCGCAACAATCAGCTGCAAAAAGATGGTTTCACCAGATGGTTTGAGGAAGCGTAAGGTTAGGCTGCAGTAATAAATCATGATTTACGACGATTGTATCGTAAAAGAAGAGTAGACTTACACCCATGGTTATCCAGTACGAAGGTTGGCTACACAGGCGGAACATTATAGTATACATTTGGAGTGTTGGTACCGCACTGACTATTAAGTTGATCATGTAGAAGGCGATAAAGTTTCCCCATATGAGAATGATTTGCGGATAAGTGAATGAGCTGAAGAAGCAAAAGATGATTTCAGTGATTCGCAATCCAATCCTCATGAAGTGCACGAGTGAGAACTTACTTTGTGTCCAGTGTCACAACAAAAGCCTGCAACCAAATGCATCCAGATAGCGCAACCATGGAGAGTTCCTCAATCTCACTTTTTTCATCAGAATATGCACAGATTGTAGTTAAGAATACAACAAGTGCCTGAAATTGCAAGAAATTAGAATCCTATGTAAGATTAAATTTCAAATGCACCTCGAGGGTTTAGAAATTAGAAATTAGAAGCAAACTGAACAGTAGACTAAAAGTACTTTTATTACTTGGTTCGGTTTGATTTTGCCATTTTGCCAGTATTGATTAATTAGGAACATCATACATGGCAGATTCCATCACCACGTTGGCACCAGTTAAAATGCTTAATCTGAAACACTTGTAAGTTGTAACACATTTGCTATTTGTTTATATCGCATACAAATTTTCTCAGCATAATAAGGTACATGTATATGTCAATCAGTGCAAGTTCGTGCCTACTGATTTGCATGCACTAACCAATTCACCTAGAAGCTTAACCTGACGAGGAAATGTAAGCTAATTGTTGACAAGATGTCTGTATCGTCCACAAAAAATTGCAGTAATAGAACACGAGTCTATAAGACACTTCAATGTAAATAAAACATGAAAGAATAATACAATCTTACATGGTAAACCGATCGTCCAAACCATCCAGCAAATGTAGTTGGATTCAAAAGCCTGTCAAAGACATGGAAACAAATTATATCAGATACTAATGCAAACCAACTATATAGCATGTTTTGAGAAGTCATCCATTAATCAAAAGCAAGGAAAGGGAATAATCAATTTAACCTTCCAGACTGAGAATAGAGTAAAATCTGGGGATATTGCAGTACTGTTTCCTCAGAGATATCCTTGTCAAAAATTATAGTCGTCACAGGAAGACTTGTATAGAAAACATTATAGGCCATCAGACTAATTGAGTTGAACAAGCTAGTTCCAGAGAGTCCTGATATAAAGGAGAAACTAAAAGAGTGCCAGGTCAGCATTGACAGGTGGCGGTGGGAAAAGCAAAGCAGTAGCAGAAGCTCAGTACAGCAAAAGATATTCCTAACTAAAGAGGATTAGAATCAAGAGACTCACAGAATCTGTATAAAGCATATCAAGAGTGACTTGTAGAAGGAGTACTGTGAAATAAATGCCGTACGATTGTATGAATATCGACCATGGACAAGTATCAACCTTTTGAGAAACTTGAATTCTGAAAAACAATGAGAAAGCACATCCATAGTGCAACGTTTTGAGTTATTGAAAATATAAAAAATCTGGATATCACGTGAAACATGATAATAAGATCAGAGGGAAAATACAAAAAAAGAAAGAACATAAGCAAAGACATTTATGAACACAAAACTATTGCCAATGAAAAAAGTGATATCTGGTAGTTCATATGGATGAAGCAAAGATTATTTTTTTAGAGAATATAAAGAATGAGCAGAACTGTCTAGCTGCACTTCTTTGAAATCTAGTGAATACGATGGATCCAACATTGAAAAGATTGGATTATTACTGTATATTTCAAGAAATGTCAGCCCCCCATCCCAACACCATATTTTCCAAACCAACACAGATCTAATGTTTTAACATTTATTCATTTATAATTTAAATTCATTTTTTTTATTTCTGAATGATTCCTGCAAACAACTGGTGAAAACTAGGGCCTATATAAAATGCGCCACACTTAGGCCCTGTCTGGAACACAGAAAATTTTTATGCTCCTGCAGGAATTGAACTATTTCCAATTAAATTCCTGCACTACAAACAGCTCCAAGTCCTTGTTTGGGAGCAAAAATCCTGGGTAGGTTATGGGCTATCAAACAAGGCCTAAAACAGCTTTATAATCTCTGGCTACACATGAATCAGTTATCAAAAGTACAAACCATTACAATGAACTGCAGTTATTCTAAAAATAAATAAATTATTTGTTGCATCTATTTTAAAAAAATAAGCTCATGCAAGATTTATGAAATATGCATTTCAGATCAATAAGGCTAACACAGCACAATATGCAAATTAAACATTGGCTACAAAATAGGAACTTGCAAAATTAACGAAAAAAAATCTTACTTCCAATGCTATAATCAGCAGCCCTTGCAGCTTGTAGCCCTTCCCTACCACTAATCCCAACTCCAATGTTTGCCTCTTGAATCATTCTTACATCATTACCACCATCACCAATTGCTAGAGTTAGGTAACCGACAGATTTCAGGAGCCCAACAAGCTGCACAAATGCGAAGGATGTTATTTATTTTAATTCACTAAAAGATACTCCTATATATCAAAAGCATGAGTTGTGAATTCATGATTTGGTACAATCGTAATAATTACTCCCTCAGATTTTTAATGTATGATACCGTTGACTTGTGGACATACGTTTTACCATTCATCTTATTAAAAAAATACGTAATTATCATTTATTTTTCTGTGATTTGTTTTATCATTAAAGGTACTTTGAGCATAACTTATACTTTTGCACATTTGCACAAAACTTTTCAACAAGAAGAATGGTCAAAAGTATGTATAAATGTCAACTGCGTCATACATCATAAACCGGGTGGAGTACATCAAAAGCAACAGCACAAATCCTACCTCCAATAAAACATCTCAAGTTGCATATACAACTGAACCTAGTAATATCTGTGACATTTTTTTTTCAGTCGAGGCCTTTCAATAGTATAGTATGTAACCTCTTGCAGATTCAAAGTAAACATATGATGTGCTTCCACTCATTCCTTCGTTCTACTAAAAATAATGAGAAATGAGGAATACAGAATAATGTTGGGCCAGCACAAGTAGGACTTAATTGTTCACTGATTGACATTCAATTATCTAGGGTACTTCCTCTGTCCCAAATTAGTTATCTTCCTACATTCAAATTTTGTCCAACAATACTTGTCACTCCCAAGTACTACTTGTCCCATCAATCACATCACACTCAAATTTCTCCTTATTCTACCCCTCAACCACCCTTCTATCCTCAACCATAAATTATTTTATAAGGGTATTGTAGTCATTTATTCCAAACCTTAGAATATGCCAAACAACTTAGAAAGACAAGTAATTTGGGACGGAAGTAGTAACATTTACGTGACAAGAAAGCAGATAACAGTACAGAAAGAACAAAACCTGTGCTTTCTGCAAGGGTGTCATTCGACAGCATATCGCTGTTCTTGACAACATGGCCAGCTTAGTGAAGGACTCCTTGGAATGCTTTAGAATTATTTCAAGTGCCCATCCATCCAAAACAAATGCACAATCCTGCATAAACAAATTTAACAATAGATAATCCTACTCAGCCTAAACAAGGAGTGAATCATGTAAAAATTATTTTTCATGAAAGATCTACTAATGGCATTTCCATATATCAAATCTTAATATCTTTTGTACATATAGTGAGTTAAGATTTCAAGGTCTGACTATTCGAAAACATCTTAAAAAAAACAGAGGGAGTATTAAATAATTTGAAAAGAAAAATAAGTACATGAATACATGAAAGAAGAAAGGAAAAATATACAAATATAAAAAAAATGAAAAATAAGGAGAGAGAGAAATATGATCAGATAGTTCAAACAGAAGGCATAAATATGAAAGAAAGACATTCCAGGACAAGCAATTTTATTATTTCAACATCTGATAGGCTAAAGTTATATAATAAAACTAGTCAATGGAAGCCCATTGCTACGCATCAAAACTTGATAAATACTTGATTAAGGTGCAATACCTTTGTTACCGACATAGACTTCATTGTTGACAATGCCCTCTCTAAGCTTCTTAATACATCGTGTTCAGTTTTTCCATTGATAGACAACAATTGACCATTCGGCTCTGAAAGTGATACAAGAATTGAGTCCTGCTTATAGCAAAATATATAATATCTTTGTCACGGGCAAGGATTATGTGGACAAGATTTGGGATGAATGGGGATAGATTGGATTATAGTAGATGAAATAACAAGGAATGGTCCTGAATCTAAACGGCGCGACGCTCTCTGTCGCACTGAGCGATGGGCACTAAGATAAATCTTGATCTAATGCCTAACTGACAATCTTTTTAGTTTTAAAAAAATGCTTATTAGATAAGTCCTGCTTATAACAAAATACTGAATACAGTAGCACTTTCTGACTTGTCAATTTTACAATACAAATAAGATGAACATTTTTCTTAATCATTTTGACATATCCAAGAGAACAGGTACCCTGGTCTCTTCTAGCTGTAACCCAAGAGACCAGCACTTGAGCACCATACAGTAGAAATGAAATCATTTTATACTAAAAAAAAAGAAGATAATGGACTAAGGGATTAAATATCCACCTAGATGAAGCTCTAATTCTTGAACAGGTGAGTACAAGAACTAATAAATAACAACCCAAACAAAAAAAGTGCCATTAAAAACAAATGATGCAAGCAAAGTCGGGAAACAGTTGTCGTTTTACAGGATAATGCATTTTAATGGAGTAGTAGCCTATACAGCATGCTCAATTTTAATGCATATCAAATTTCTAGTGACAATGCAGTACCAGGTGCTATGAGATTACAAAGAAGTCCAATCTGAATTGCTGTGTGTTGCTTATCACCAGTTAGCATCCACACATTGATTCCGGCACTCTTTAGCAATTTAATGGTTTCCGGCACACCATCCTGCTAGCCACAAGACTCTATTAGAGGTGCAAGAATGCAATGATAACAATTGCAACAAGTAATTCTACTTATTCTAAGAAAAATGGAAGGTCATGAATACCTGGAGACGGTCTTCTATGGCACTAACACCAAGAATTTGAAGATCTTGCTCTAAACGGTGACATACTTCGGCAATTTTACGCTACATATGATGAAGCATTACAATATTTAGCTAAGAATACAGTAGTTAAAGTTGGTGAGATAACAGTGTGAACAACAAAAGATACAGAAAATAGTTAAACAATAAATAATAGCCAAGGTCAGGCTCAACAACTTACCTCCCTGTTCTCCAAGGAGCAGCTAGCATCTTGAAATGTTTTGGACCAATCTTTGTATTCATCTTCTTCTAATTCACGCCATCCCAAACATAATGTTCGCAAGCCCAACTGAGAATACATTTCTACTGTCTCAAGAAAGGTTCTAATTTGCTGTCCTGTGACATATGGAGAAAAACGCTAACTAAATTAGCAGCACATCTTACCTTTAGTGTCCATTAGTACTGATCATGTTTAGACTTGAAATCTGATGGTACATTACATAAATGACTGCCTCCAAAAAGTTTGGGAATTTTCCAATTTAGTTTGATGCCCAAATTTAAAAGGTTGGTAATATTTTCCCTAGTCAAGGTATGCAATAGGTATATCCCATGTTTGTAATAGATAAGTTGATCCACATAAAGATGCATTACTGCCTTACATCACAGGATTATATGGACTATAATTTTTTATAGTATGAATAGAACTAAGACATTACTCATATATATATATATATATATATTTCCTAAGAGCGATATTCTGTTTAATTAATTAGTTCCATCAGTATCAGAACAAGGAAGCTGTTCCATTTAAAATTATGGAGGGATCTTTATCTACCAGAAGACAGGTTTCGAGTTAGAACAAGCATAATTACTCTTGCCTCGAGATAATTAAATTCAGAAAATGACACCTAAGAATGTATTTATATTCAAGCGAAATGGATTAATTACTCTGGAGGGGTGTACATGCATGATATCACATAAACACGATGCAGTTTTCCCTGTTATACCATGTACCTTGATGGCAACGAGGAAGAATAGCTTCATCAGCTCCTTTAGAAAGAAGAAGGATCTTCCCACTCTGGACATCCTTTACCACAGCAGACATTCTTTTGCGATCGGAAGTAAACTCCAAAATATCCAACAAATCATAATAGAACTTAGAACCGTTGAAAGAAATCTCTGTAGAAATAGAAAATAGTGAAATGAAAGCAAAAATCAGTCTGAGATAAGAAAAAGCAACCTAGTTAGAGCAATTCATTGTCATATCATCTTAATCTAACAAAAATATACCAACCAGCAGTGTTGCTGTCTTTACTCACAAGCACCATATTTAGTTTTGATGCAGCAGTGACCAAAGCTTCCTCGTCTTGTGATTGTGCTTGGTATGTTATAGTACCATCATTGCTGAAATTAGGAAAGTTATAAGGAACAACTAAACAGCAGGTATTTTCAAAGTTCAGTACTGTAACATGAAGAAGATGCCACTTACCTTTTGATAGGAACAACTGTATTGCAAAGAGCCATCACCATGAGAAATTTGACAATATCAGGATCGTTACGCGAAACAGCATCTAGAAGTCTGGCATCTAATTAGAGAGGAAAAACCATTAGTCAGAGAGCAAAACAAAATATTGACCAATAAATGATATATCAATATTGATAATATAATTGAACAAATCCATGAAAAAATTCTGTGTAGTTCCTACAACCTAGAAAAAGGTATCATGCAGTATAATCTGAAAGGCTGAAACAAAGATTAGTGTGTTAGATGTAATGCATGAACAATTCACCTACTTAAAAAGCACGAGTTAATACCCAGGCACATTTATAGAAGGTAAAATCTCCAAAAAATGAGTGTTAACCCAGGCACCTAAGCGGATGTTTGGATGATGCCTAAGGATGCCACAAGCTTAGGAAAATTGTGGCATGAAGCAAAAGTGTGGCTAGAAAATAGTTGGCCACAAGTGTGGTACAGTTAGCTCTAAACTGAGTATGACAAGTGGGACCTAAGGCTAAGTGTGGCATGACACAACTGTGGGAACAGAACAAATACACACCTAAGAAGCTGTGGCATGACTAAAGTGTGTGTGGCAAAGTGAGGGAATGAACCAAACACCCCCTTTATTATCCCTGACACCTTCACATATGCTGAGCCAGAAACAGAAGGTTGATTGAGTTTACAATGTATTGTAAGGACTTACAAATGGGGAGCATCTATTGTTGCTGTTTGCAAATTCCTATTTAACCCAACACTTGTGAATCAACATTTGACATGCCACTGAAGAAAGTCAGACAGTTCATGAACAAATAACATTGTATCACACTAAAGCCCTGTTTGTTTCAGCTTAAGATTATTGTAATCTAGATTATAGAACTAGATTACTATAAGCTGAATTATAATAAGCCAATACAGAATAAGCTGCTAGCTGTTTGTTTCTCTGGATTATTATCTGTTTGTTAGTTGTTAGCCACCCAATAATCTAAAGAAAGCACTTTTAGAGTGGCTTACCAAATTATAGTAATCTGGCTTATAGATTATAATAATCTATCATAATAAGCTATCTGTTTGTTTCAGCTTACTCCTAATAATCCAGACTATAATAATCCTAAGCTGAATCAAACAGGGCCTAAGCCTAGAGAAAAGAGAATTTCTGCTGCTAGCTAGAACACAAGTGGATAACCTTTTAAAGCATCTTCATTGTTTTCTCCATACAGAATATCACTTATGCAACATCTTCTGAAAATCATTCTGTTTTCTGTCAGCGTTCCAGTTTTGTCACTCAAAACGTACTCAACCTGTCCAAGGTCTTCACTAATAGCTGTGCTGAAAGAGACACTTATGTAAGCTGTACTAAAAAATAAATAGCTAGGTTGGATGAAAAATCTAAATTCACACATATGGAAATAACATGCCACATACTTAGCTGAATGAGCAGGCGTACATGTTTCCCGATCAAACATTTGTTCATCCCAGTCAATGAACTTTGCATATAAACCTTTAGACAGATCAAGAGTTACCTACAACCAGTGCATAAAAAAAACATTTTGAAAATTACAAGGATTGCAGGAAATACTGTCAAGAACATAACCGAACACTAAAAATAGCTTGTTTTCACTGCCTGGTCTAACTTCTTGTACATGGATAAATGGATTGTCTAGAATCAAACCAAGTATCCAACAACGGGAAAAAAAAATTGGATTGTATGTGTTTGTTCAGTGTAGACGTTCTGGCACGCTTCATCCATATGATGCATGGCAGGGGGGGGGGTGAAGAAAACCCTTGTCAAGTCCCTTTAACAAATAATCGACAACAATCACTTCCCAGTGACCATTGTATAGCGAACATCTACATCAGTGTATAATTAGCACGATATCATGCTATCTCAATAGTTTACTGATTTCTCCAGGCTGTGAGCATCTGAGGTTTTTCAAACAAGGCTTGCAGGCAAGTACAGGGCTCAACAGGTGGCTATCTAGAGGAGGTCCCCGCTGCCAAAGAAGTCAACAAGGTACTGGAGTTGAATTGGCCATCAATTATATATGTTCAATCACATGTTACAAACAGGAACTTGTAAAAAAAATATCTAGGGAAATATTATTTTCTTTACACTATCATGCACATGGCGAAACATTATTAATAAACTCTTCTTATATTTCCTTTAATGTATGTGGGGGGGGGGGGGACTGGGGGAGAAATCACTTCTGCAACATCATATTGTACGCGGCATGGCATACTTCAAAACAAGTACCACATGTGAAACTAATAACTCAAATTAGGCATACCTTCACTGAAATAGGAATCATTATTGAACACAATAGCTCAAAGCGCAATGGTATAATCAAGAAATCATACCATGGTCCTTCCACAGGATACAGCAGATACCATTGCTATGCAAAGGAAGAAAATAACCAGATCAAGAACAGGAATAACATAACATTACATGCAATCCATAACAGTTCAAAATTATAAAATATAACAGAAGAGCCTTCAAGAAGCTACAAGCCTACAACACAACAACATAATATGAATGAAAGTAACAGTGATTTTTCTAATCCAGGACAATGGTTATCAGAATTCAGGAAGAAATATCACCTTAAGACCCTGGTTCTTCTTCCAGATATTGCCAGCAAAACCCAGAACAAGAACAACAACAATTTGGAACATAAATATTGCAACAGTGAGTTTGTCTATCATTGCATCAGCAGCAGTGAGCTTGGGCTCTGCGGTTCCCCTGCTCATTCCAGATTTTGTTTGATTGCCTAGAAAATGATTTAGGAGGTAAACCATGCGTTACATGGTGTCTTCTGTACACAAATACTAAAAGATACATTTTAGAGCAAGCAAATCATCAATGATCTAGACAAAAGCATAGTATCTTCAAGTTCTAGGTATACCTGTGTAAACTGCAACTCCACACGCCCATTCTGTGTACCTTAAGTAACATGATTGAAGAAGAGTATTATTGATAGTTAAAGGACATTTTTCACTATCAATGATAGGAGGAAACAAGCGCATGTTAGCGTCAAATCTTCTTATGTCATTATCTGGGTTGGAGCACTCAACTACACCCTGCCAATTCAGAGGGGTACAATCAGAAAGGTGCAAGAGAACAAAACGAATTGAAAGTAGAAGAAAGATTCACCTTGACTCTGCCTAATTGATCTGGAGAAAGGTTAGCACAGATAGAAGGAACAATTCTTGTTTTCAAGTCAGTTTCACCATCTAAAGCAGCTGTCTGGAGTAAAATATTGGAACAATAATTTGGAATTAGCTTGATTTACGGCAGCCAGAGAAAATTATATATTTCTGATAGCATTAGGTAAAACTAAGGATCTGAAAAAACACACTGTTCACGTAAACCAACATAAATCCACCACCTAAGCCAAAGAGATATGATCAAGGATAAAAATAAATGCAAGGAAGTTCATCATGTCAAGTTTCTCATCTACTAAGGAGTGACACCGCAAGAGATTTTGCATATATCATATGCTCTGGGTTTGATAAACTGAGAACAATTTGGTATTGATTGCTGCGAAAATATAGTTAGATACTAATAAAATATAAGGAATGCCATCGGTTAATTAACGCATTCATATATAGAAGAATAGAAGTGCTTCTAAGAAACCACTATAAAGCCACGCGGTATAAGAAATACGCCAATCCATTGAAATCTGGTAAATGTGCACTGATCACTACAGCCAAATCAACTACTGCAAGAATTGTGAAGGTTAATTTCTCCTGAGATAAGGCACAGTATTAAGTCCCTAAATTTGCACAACTGCACCATCTAACCCACTGAACAGCGAGCATGTAGAAATAAAATCTCAGGTCTGTGATCTAGCTGCTTTTAGCACAAAGATCATTTTGCCTGTTATTATTGTACAGGATATGCCCCGGTGTATGGTCAATATATGTAAAGTACACATTCCACAATATTCTGATGTGTTGCCATGTACAAGCATTTCAAGCGAATACACTAACAACATGGTTATGGACATCCCACATGCTACTATTATTAATCCCTATAGGTCCAGGAAATAAACATAGGAAGAATGCAAGTTATTAACTGCTAGTTGTGAATAACTTCATTTACCTCAACATAACAGATGCCCTGAGGATCAGAAGTTCCTATAAGAACAAGATCACATGGTATCTCATCATTCTGATAAAGCCACACTATATTTCCAACATGGATATCTTGTGCTTTGATCTAAAAGCATGTAAATATCTGATTATTAGACAATTACATGTTCAGTGTGTAAATTCAAGTGCTCCTAAATGTAATACTTCTGGCAAATGAAGAATATCATGCACATTAAAACTCCGTATTGCATACATGTTTAGCGTTTCTCAGTATCAACAACTCCTAGGTTTAATTACAGTTTACATTTGCAGATACTGATTGGTACTTAAAATGTATCAATGGGTATACAAGTGTCAATAAAGATGAATTTGCAAATTTAAAATGGTTACAAGAATTAAGGCTTTATTTACCTAAATACGATCAATACAGTTTAGCCACTGAATGGTTATTATGGCAGCAGATCATGCAAAAAGGCTGAGTAAACTGAGCTCTCAGATAAGTTTTGCTACTACAACCTCCAAATAGAACGAGACTAAATAATGCCATTCACGAGTTCCATTATCTTTCATGTTATTTTTAATGCGAACTGAACAGCAAGTAACATGTAGGGTTTCCATCTTATCAGTTTTTGGAGTACGGTGTTGAAAACATAAGCAAATAAGGAATTATAGAATTTCCTTTTTCATATAACACCAACTAATATCAAATACAATGCCTTCAGGCAGCAGATCTCACCTAGACAAGTGAAAACACATGGCTGACAAATGACTTTCCAGCAATAACATAATGAATTCAAATATTGATGTAAACTTACAATAGATTTAGACAAAGTTTCACTACGGTTTTAAAAAACAGAAAATATAACAGAGAAAACAAAAACCTGTCTATGGTTGCCATCCTTTACCACCAAAACTTCCCTTTCGTTTGCTTTCTTGTCTGAAAGATACCTATTGTAATCATCCCAAGCCTCTTTTGAAGCTGAAACTATGAAGATGATGGCAAGTGGACCCCATGTAGTTGCAGGACTAACAGGTGTGATACTTGACCATAACTGAAGGCAGGCGATTAGAAGAAAATACTGATTCATGAAACGCCTGAATATTCAAAGAAATGGGTTATAATTGAAATCGATATCTCTATGACACACATAAAGAAGAAAAGTGGTTTAGCATAGATATACCAATGGATTCACGGTTAATAAACAAAACATAAGCACTAAGGCCCTGCAGATATTTTGACAAAATCCTAAAGAAGTGCTAGTCAGCTGGGTCTCATGGTGCAGAACAGAGATCTATAGTACAAACTACAAAGGGGATGAACTCCAGTAAATGAATTGCCCAGGAGGTTTGATCTATTATGGTTAGTACGATTCTTGCAAATCTAATGGAATTAAACCTAGTGACATACTGTTTATTTGAAGACACATAAGCTGTTATGGCCATTTCCAGATAAACAAATAGCATGCAGTATAACACAGAAGAGCCTGGTTTGACTCCATCTTGAATAACACAGGCATACAATTTAGCAATTGCAGTATGCAGGCTGAACAGTCATAACTAGCAGCATAGGCTTCACAAAAGCACATCTTAAACTCCATTGGATTTCACTTTATCTACTAACAATAAGCACGTGGCACCAACCAACGGATGTTACAACAGGTTAACCCGAAAAGGATACAGCTGTAACTTGCAATAAATTGAGACAAAATGTGACAGCCTCACAGGTAGGCATACAGTTTGTGAAATAAAATGGCTACAGCCTACAGCAGGGTAGCAAAACTATAGTGTGTCCATTTTGCCAAGAGCAGAAAGTGTATTTATAGGTCAGCACAGGAAACAAGTCCAAACCTGAATTGCTCCCATAAGTTCTTAGGGAGAAAATTCCAGAGATTATATTTGGTATTTGATATTCGATTGTCACAATAGGAATCCTGGCATGAATCATCATTGATATAGACGAATCTTTTCATTTTGACAACGATATCAATTCCGTGCCATTTGATCACTTCGATGGCAAGAGACAGTCAAAGATCTGAACATAAAAAGACATGATTACTCACAAGTACCAAAGTTGAAGGACAAATAATTCTAGCACACATTTTGAATTTTGTAGCCTCCGGCTTTTTGTGTTCTTTTAATGCTTGCCCGTATTCTTACAAAATCTGAAATGCGATCTGTTAATGTGTTATCAACGTAGTACTAATAATATCTAAGGAAACAAAACGCATAAATGCTACTCCAAGTCTCCAACTAGGACATGAAAAACAGGTAGGTTGATAGCTGCTAAACAAAAAAATCCACAAGATTTATTCCTATAAAGGAAACTATACATAACCGCGGCGCATAGCTCGAGATTTATTCCAATAAAAAATGCACAATGCCTGCAAGAATTCTTAGGAAATGGAAGAACCCCTCTACACCCGAAGCTTCCCACACTGACAAACGAACGGAAATCAAGTCGGCAAGAGAATCGCACCATACATCGCATCCCTCTTCCATTGCGTGGTGTCCCCGCGGCTGGACGGGAAGCGTATTCCGGAGGGAAGTGAGTAGGCGGAGCCAGGGAGGATCCGGGAGGTTCGCCCCCCTCTCTCTCTCTCTCCCGCGCGCGCGCCCGCGCGAGTAGGTTGAACCGAGCGCTGCGGCGAGGTGGTGGTGGTGAGCGCGCGCGGCGAGTAGCGTACCCGCGGGGGGGGGGGGGGGGGGGGGGGGGGGGGCGGGGCGGGGAGGGGGGACGTCGGCTCCGGCAGCGGCGCGCCCGCGAGGGAGTGGGCGCAGCGGCGGCGGAGGCGGCGGAGCGTACGGAAGCCGGCGGCGTCGGGTCCACGCAAACGACACCTTGTAGCGTTGTTCTAGCGTGCAGCGCGACGCTTCGGTAGAGGAGAGCGTTGGGGAATGGGGAAATGGGGATTGATCGGATGGCTAGAATTTCTCGAATTTTAATTTAGGGATTGATAGAAAAACACCTCCCAAAATCTTACAAATTATGAATCATTTGATCACTTTGGGATTCGTGCAACGTAACTAAAACCTACTATTCATCCACTTCTTAACTTCTTAACTTCTTAGTCCACCCGCCGCCGCCGCTGCCGCTTTCACACGAATGCTCCTTCGCCTCTCGCGCTGCTACCCGTCACCCGGCCTCGTTGGGTGGCCGGAAGGAGTCAACGGCGCCGGCGAGGACCTTCCAGCCGGCCTTCTACCCATCCCTCTTCTCTTCCCCAAGGTCGTGGCCCGTTTTCCCCTACCGCCAACGCCGGTGCCGCCTGCCCGTATCGACCACCCACCTCCCACGGATATCCCTCTAAGCTCCAGAAAAGTCTCATCTTCCTCCTCCCCTAACCTTAAACCCTAACCCGCGTGCTCCCTGCCGAAGTTAGGGGTGTCACCGGTGTCAGAGAAAAAGGGGAGTCCGCTAGAGATGGAGGAGAAGAAGTCGATGCACGAATCTTGGCACAGATTTAATGGTCTAAAATATGTAAGATTCCATTCCCAAATTTATGTCAAATGATATATGGCAATTCTGTTTAATTTAACAAATCATCATGTTTGTATATTTTTCCGCAACCGTGGTGTATATACTCCCACCGTCACAATGAAAAACGAATGTGAGACTTTATAATACTGTAAATTTAGATAAATTTATGTCCAGATTTATAGTTTTGGGATATGTCACATCTGATACTAGGTTAGTTTTTTATGGAACGGAGCAAGTATGATTCTAACGTATGACTCCATTCTTACTAACACATCCAAGAAACCCCGTACTACCATCAGGGCATGAGGTATAGGCAAATGATTAACCTATATATTGGAGATGCAATTCATTCTTCCGTTCGTCCGTATGTTGCGAGACGACTCAACGAGCAACACCAAACCGATCCAGTTTCCACACGATGCGAGAAGGCATGGGACACCGGAACATCATGCCAGATTTCAACATATCTTATGTTATGCCCATTAACTCTTAAAGCTTAATATGTAAGTGTGCCACATTATCATCTACTATTATCTAAAGTTTTTTACATATCATGTAAACATGATATATCGTTTAAAATTTAGTTGTATTTTTAGAATTGAATATGTAAGCAATATTAAATCATTATCTTCACATCATTTTCACATTATTTAAATATGCACATCTACCATTTGTATAATGTATAACATGTATTTTTCCACATATCCCGCAGTAAAGCACAAGGTATCAACTAGTATAACAACACAACACCAAATCACGCAACAAATTTAAATCCCAAAGGTCACAACTACCGATTAGCTATCGAAGTCAAACACCACCTATATAAGGGCATGTACAATGGAGGCCACTGGTATCAGTGGTCTCAACATGCCAAATAGGATAAGACCACATGAAAGCAACACAATCTACCATGGAGATCACTATTGAGTATGTTTTTTTCCCTAGTTATTCAATCAATTAGAAATTTTACATTTTAGACCTTATAACAGCAAAAAGAAATAGATAGATACCCTAAACTATACATGCACCCAGTGTCATCCTCTCAATTTTTCCTACCCTACTCTCTCTCCTTATCCCAAACACCATCGTCGCTACTTCTCTTCCGTGACACCGCGAGTCCACGACCGCAGCGCCGCCTCTCCTCCTCCCCCCATCCACCACTGCGCCTCCCTCTTCCACCGCCGGCCTCCACATCTGGCGCCGCCTCTCCCCCTCCTCCCTATTCACCGTCCCACCGCTCTCTTCCCCAGCTGGCCTCCACATCCAACGCCGCCTCTCCCACTCCTCCCCATCCACCGTTGCATGCTCTCCCCCTTTCCTTCTCTTTGGGCGACGGCAACGGATTTGGACGACGGCGACGGATCTGACCTCGCTGAATCTGCGATGGCGGTGAACGATGGCGACTTGGGAGTGGTGACACGACCTCAGCGGTGACGTGGAGCGGCAACGTGCCCTCGGTGGCGGTGGAGACCACCACGGCAAGTTCTCCCTGACCTCTTCTTTTCCCCAAGCACTTCACGAGGCTACGGTTCTCTCCCAGCGTGTGGCCCCAAGCTGTGGCTTCGCGGCTCCCGAGCCGAAGAACGGAGACGAAATTGTTTCCTCTACAAGCACAGCTACGCCCTGCAGAACCACACCACCAACTGCCAGCTCAGCTCGGCTCCGACATGGAGGCTTGAGACCACAGGACAGGGTGGAGCATTGTAGATGGCCTAAGGCAGCGTTATATGTTAGAGTATATACATGTTTCTGTTATGTAATTCGTATACATTGGAGATTAAGGTGGCCGGTAGTTAGTCCAGGATGTCATTATCTCGTGTAATTAGGATCCGGCTACTAGAACTCCATCGCATATATATGTACTCTCCCTATCGCCGTTTTGCGCGATCTAATCAATACGAATCCGTCGCTCCATCGATGTTAATCTAGATTAGTTTTCTTTCATGGTATCAGAGCCTTCGACATAGATTGTCATGGCTTCCTCCTCATCTACCACCTCCACCGGCAATCCTCTCTTCGGTGTGCACGTCACTGAAAAACTCACCAAGCAGAATCATGCGGCATGGACAGCACAGATCCTGGCGGCTGTTCGTGGCGCACGACTGGAGGGCTACCTCACCGGGAAGAAGGAGGCGCTAGCTGCTCAGATCGAGCGGAAAGAGGGAGAGAAAGGGGAGAAGACAACAATGGTGGAAAATCCAGCTTTTGAGGAGTGGTTCGCGGCCGATCAATAGGTGCTCGGCTTCCTCCTCTCCTCTGTCACATGATATATTGAATCAAGTGGCCGGAGCAAGATCTTCGGCGCAGGCATGGAGAGCAATCAGCGACATGGTTGGATCCCAAACACGCGCGCGCACGTTGAACGTGCGTCTCGCCCTCCAAACAACAAGCAAAGGTACAATGTCAATTTCTGAGTACTTTGGCAAGATGAAAGCCTATAGCGATGAGATTGCATCTACTGGAAAACCTCTAGATGAGGAAGATACGATTGCATATATTGTAAACGGCCTAGATGGTGACTATGACTCGTTTGTATCTGCTCTTGGGATGAGGGTTGAACCCATCACTATGACAGAATTGTATGCACAATTGCTCAACTTTGAGAACAGGCTACATCTGCGACAACAAGGCTCGGCAAATGCAGCACATCGCGGCAATGGCGGCCGTGGAAACTTCATCCCTCGTGGCGGTGCCATTGGCGCTGCTGGCGGAAGGAATCCTGGACGTGGCCGTGGTGACAGTGGTCGCGGCCGTGGAAGCACAGGAGGAAACCGTGGCGGATGGGGTGGCAACCAGCAGCGTGTTGACACGCGCCCTGTGTGCCAGGTCTACTACAAGAGAGGCCACGTCGCTGCTGAGTGTTGGCATCGCTTTGATGCCAACTACGTGCCTGGCGAAAGACATGTAGCTGCTGCCGCATACGCCTATGGTGTTGATACCAACTGGTATATCGATACTGGGGCTACAGATCATCTCACAAGCGAGCTGGACAAGCTGATGACCCGGGAGAAATACAAGGGGACCGATCAAATTCACACTGCAAATGGCGCAGGTATGAAAATTGAGCATATAGGTCATTCCTTGATTCATACCCCTGATCGTACACTTCATTTAAAAAATGTCCTTCATGTTCCACAAGCCTCGAAAAATCTTATTTCTGCATCTCGCCTTGCTGAAGATAATTATGCATTCCTTGAGATTCACTCTAAATATTTTTTGGTTAAGGATCTGGCCACAAAGAAAATAATTCTTAGGGGAAGGCGTCACAGGGGTCTATCCACTCCCTTCCAGCACATCCAAGCAAGCCTACAGTGTCACACCATCTTTCACAAGATGTCATAGTCGCCTCGGCCATCCTTCCACTTCTATTGTCGCAAGAATAATTAGTAAAAATAAGTTACCATGTCTTTCTGAGTCTAGAGATGAGTCAGTCTGTGATGCATGTCAGAAGGCTAAAAGCCATCAGCTACCTTATTCCAAGTCATCTAGTTTTTCAAGTAATCCTTTGGATCTTATTTATTCTGATGTATGGGGTCCTGCTCCTGATTCTGTTGGGGGCAAGAAATATTATATGAGTTTTATTGATGATTATAGCAAGTTTACTTGGGTTTATCCTATTAAGTATAAATCTGATGTTTTTCAAAGGTTCCATGAGTTTCAAGTTCTTGTAGAACGATTGCTTGGTCACAAAATTATTGCCATGCAGACTGACTGGGGAGGAGAATATGAAAAACTCCACTCTTTCTTTGAGAAAATTGGGATAACCCATCATGTATCTTGCCCTCATGCTCACAAACAAAATGGTTCAGCAGAGCGCAAGCATCGCCATATTGTTGAGGTTGGGCTTGCTCTACTTGCTCAAGCATCTATGCCTTTAAAATTTTGGGATGAAGCTTTCCTTACTGCATCCTATCTCATAAACATAACCCCTAGCAAAGTGATCCAATTTGAGACACCTCTAGAAAAATTGTTTCATCGAAAACCCAATTACCAATTTTTACGAGTTTTTGGGTGTGCTTGCTGGCCTAACCTTCGACCATACAACAATTATAAACTGCAATTTTGCTCTAAGCAATGTGCCTTCCTTAGATATAGTCACCTACACAAGGGTTTCAAATGTCTAGATATATCTACCGGGAGAGTATATATATCCCGTGATGTTATCTTTGATGAAAATGTTTTTCCTTTCTCCCAACTTCACTCTAATGCTGGAGCTCGTCTCCGTGCTGAGATATCTTTGTTGCCTAGCTCCCTTGTTCCACACTGTACTGATCAAGGGGGAGAACATGGTATTGATCATATGCTTAATACTGCGCCTAATGAGCCATCTGATGATTTTTCTAGAGAAAATGTAGCAGAAGATGATGCAGATAGTAGTGCTGGGACGCAGGAGGATGTACACGGAGAAAATTCTGATGAAGAATCCACTCCAAGGTCGTGGACCGTGCAGACACAGCAGGCAATCTCGGGAATAGGTTCTCCAGCTCAAGTACAGGCGACGGTGGACACAACAGAGGCTGCAGATCATGTGCAGCTGTCTGTCAGTGGAGCCAACGAAGAAATTGAGGCAGGCATGCATGATTTACACGGCACCAATGCTGACAACACGCAGTCTGACGCCATTGATGCTCCTGAACAGTACCAGCTGACAGCTCCAGGATCATCTGTGCAGCAAGATGCTCCGGTCAGACCAAAAACAAGGCTTCAAAGTGGTATAAGAAAAGAGAAAATTTACACAGATGGCACAGTGAAGTGGGGGTGTTTCTCTATGTTAGGTGAGCCTTCTTTTCTTCTGAAGATGAAGATGAAGATGAAGATGAAGATTAAGTTTTTTTACGCAAAACAAGGTGGTATTAACATATAATTGATTGAGTTTTAATTATGACAAACTTGAAAAATAGGTTAATATGATATTTTAGAGTAACTTTTATATAGAAAGTTTTCGCACGAAACACATCATTTTCCAGTTTGAAAAGCGTGACACGAAAATCTTAATCTTCATCCAACTCTTGTTAGAGAAAAGAACAGGACCTCAGTCTTTAGATGAAGCTTTTACTGATAAAAATTGGAAAGATGCTATGGATGCAGAGTATCATGTCTTGATAAAAATAACACATGGCACCTAGTCCCTTCTTAGAAAGGAACAAATATAATTGACTGCAAATGGGTGTATAAGGTGAAGAGAAAAGCTGATGGTATCCTTGATAGGTACAAGGCCAGGTTGGTTGCTAAAGGCTTCAAACAAAGGTATGGCATTGATTATGAGGATACTTTTAGTCCTGTTGTTAAAGCAGCTACTATTAGAACCATTTTATCTATTACTGTATCTAGAGGTTGAAGTTTACGACAGTTAGATGTGCAGAATGCTTTTCTTCATGAAATTCTTGAAGAAGAAGTGTACATGAGGCAACCACAGGATATGAAGATCCTAAATATCCAGATCATATATGTAAACTTGATAAAGCTCTATATGGGCTTAAACAGACGCCCAGGGCCTGGTATTCAATGTTAAGTACTAAACTGCAGGGACTTGGTTTTAAACCATTAAAGGCGGATACCTCTCTGTTCTTTTATAGTAAAGGAAATGTCTCTATCTTCCTGTTGATTTATGTTGATGATATAATTGTTGCAAGTTCCGTACCCAGTGCAACTGCAACCCTGCTAAAGGATCTTACTAAAGTTTGAAAGACTTGGGAGAACTGCACTTCTTCCTAGGAATTGAGGTAAATAAGACAGATCATGGAGTAATTCTGACATAAGAAAAGTATGCAAATGACATGCTCAAACGAGTAGGGATGCAAGATTGTAAACCTGTAAGTACCCCATTACTTGTTTCAGAAAAACTTTCAACCCATGAAGGTACACTTCTTGGCCCAAATGATGCAACACAATATAGAAGTGTAGTAGGAGCTTTGCAATATTTAACTTTGACTAGGCCTCATATTGCTTATTCAGTAAATAAAGTCCATCAATTTTTGCATGCTCCTACTCTAACACATTGGACAGTGGTCAAGAGAATTCTGAGATATGTTAAGTATACAGTTGGTCATGGTTTAGAGATTCATAAATCTCCTTCTATGCTGGTAAATGAGTTTACTAATGTTAACTGGGCAGGCTGTGTAGATGACAGGAGATCTATAGGTGGTTTTGCTATATATCTTGGGTCAAACTTAGTGTCATGGAGTGCAAGAAAACAGACTACAAGTCTCCAGATCTAGCACTGAAGCAGAATATAAGGCTTTAGCTAATATTACAGCTGAAATTATGTGGATACAAATATTGGTACAGGAAATAGGTGTTGAGACGCCTAGAACTGCTAAGATTTGGTGTGATAATATTGGAGCTAAACATTTATCTGCTAACCCAGTTTTTTATGCACGCACTAATCATATAGAAGTAGACTACCATTTTGTTAGAGAAAAGAGTAACTAGAAGATTACTTGAGATAGAATATATTTCTTCCAAGGATCAAGTTGTAGATGGGTTCACCAAGCCTTTGGCTGTGAGACAGTTTGAGGATTTCAGAAACAATCTCGACTTAAGAAGTTTCAATTGAGGGAAGTGTTAGAGTATATACATGTTTCTGTTATGTAATCCGTATGCATAGGAGATTAAAGGTAGCCGGTAGTTAGTACAGGATGTCATTATCTCGTGTAATTAGGATCCAGCTACCAGAACTCCAACGCATATATATGTACTCTCCCTATCGCCGTTTTGCGCGATCTAATCAACACGATACGTCTGCACTGTTGATCTAGATTAGTTTTCTTTCATTATAATGTGCCGATACGAGCAGCGCTGAACAGCTGCTGCACTGTTGTTTGTTCTCAGTAAATTGGAAAGTTGATTACCATTTATCGAGGTGAGTAACGTCAGTGCAGGCACCAGCTCCAGCTCCGCGTGAAGACCTATTGAAAGGAGGGAGTGCAGATAATACATGATATTATCACTGCTGGAGAAACCCTTTATTTGTTTGACTAAAAAGCACAATAGTTCTGGTTGATAAAAAACCGAGACTAAGAATTATTTTTAGTCCCGGTTCAAAAGCTCAGGGGTACTTTTTACCAACCGAAACTAACACTACAACAAAAATGTTTTGTAGAGACATTTTTCTAGTTCTGTAGAGGCACTTATCAAATGATTTTACAACAATGTAGAGGCATTTTAAAAAATGTCTAATAAGTGTCTTATGGTGAATTGTCTCTACAAACGAAGAGACATTTTATAAAATGTCTATAAGATGGTAGAGGCATTTTCTAGAGACATTAAATTGTACCGCAAACATATAAAACCAATCCAAAAAAGATAATAAAATAGTTTCCTTGGTTTTGACAAGTCTTGAACTCATGATCTTCTGATTAAATCATTTTAATCTTCAATACACTAACCAACTCAACTCCATGTCATTACTTGTATGCTTGTTCCTCTAGTTACTTATATTTAGTCCTTTAGTACATATTATCATTCTAAAAAGTGTCTCTACATAGTTTAAAATGTCTCAACGAAATGCCTTTACATATTAGACGCATTTTATAGTGCCGAAAGAATGCCTCTACGAGATAAAATCTAACAAACTGATCTAAAAATGTCTCTAGAGTAAAAGTTTTCTAGGCAATTTTTAAAGTGCCTCTATAAAGTGTCTCTACACTATAAAACTTCTGATTTTAGAAGCAATTTGCAAAACGTCTCTACAAAAGTGCCTCTATACGAGGTTTTTGTTGTAGTGTAAAGATCATTATTAGTCCCGGTTCAATAAATGGCAGCCGGTGTTAGACCCCTCTACTATCTTTAGGGACTCTTTGTTGGTAACAACAACTGGGACTAAAGATCTATTTTTAAGTCCCCTGGGTGTTTATATAAACCGGGATCAAAACTAAGGAAAAAAAAGGCAGCTTCCTCGGCAACCGCGCGTCTCAAGTCTACTCCCCTAGCGAGCCTAATCCTGTTCTCAACCGGCCTTCTCCCCTCAGTTTTCTCAATCCTAAGTCCTCCCCACTCCTCCTCATCACTACTACAATAGCTATTTTTGCGTGTGGTTTTTTCGCCCGTATGGAACGAGGTGTCTCGGAAAATAGTGATTTTCTCATGCGGGTGCCGCATCCGCACACGAAAATCGGATTTTCGCATGTGGGTGGTTATGCCGCCGCATGGGAAAATAAAAATCCGGGAAATTTTTTTCAAAAAATAGAAACCCTAACCCTAGATCCGGGCACCCTGTCACCACCACCGCGCCGGCCGCCATCGTCGCCGGATCTGGGCGGGGGGCCGCCGCCGCCACTGGACCCGGGTGTGGGGAGGGTGGCGCCGCTCCCAGCTGCCTCGCGCGAGCGTCGGGAGGAGGGGGAGAATGTCGAGCCGCCGCTGCTCCCAGCCACTACCTCCTTGTCGTCGTCGTAGGCAGCGGCCCCCATCTGTCCGCCGCCCGCGAGCATCGGGAGGAGGGGGAGAAGGTCGAGCGGGGGCGGCGGCGCGCGCACACCGCTCCCGTCCAGTCTCCAAGCCCCGCCGCCGTCGCGAGCCCACCGCCGAGAGCCGACTGGAGGAGGAGAAGGAGAAGGTCAGAGAGAGAGGAAAGTGAGAGGAGAGGAAATTGAGGAGAAGATAAGGGGGAGAGAGAGGAGAGAAGGTAAGCGTGCTCCGGTCCCTCTATTTTTCTGTGCGGTCCAACTTACGGACTGCATAGAAACAAAATGGGGTGGCATCTAGAAAAATCAATCATGTAGTAGTGATCCCCCTCCGATGATGGCGGCGTTGGCCCGCGCAGGGGGGGGGGGGCGGGCGGCGGGAGGTGGTGCACGACGGTGCGGCGGCCGGCGATGGTTGTGGATTTTTTTTTATTTTGTGAATTTTTTGTAGTGAATGATTTGTATATTTTGTTGGAGATTCTTTTTTTTTGATTTGGGGATGATTTTATGATTGATTTGTGGATTGTGGATGTGTATGTATTGGATGATTTTGTTGTGCATGATTTGTGGGAATTTGGGTGGGGGAATAGATACAAGCAACAAAAAAGAAAACAATAAAAAAGAAAAAAAATACCAACCCGGACGTGGCCCTATCCATCTTTAGTCCCGGTACCAATCGGGACTAAAGATGGATGTTTAGTCCCAATTATTTCACCCGGGACTAAAGATACCCATCTTTAGTCACGGATTCGTACTCCCGGTTGCATAATCGGGACTATAGGGGGTTACGAACCAGGGTTAAAGACCCTTTCTCCACCAGTGTATATGTGACAAACATAATTTAATTAATACGTGCATTAATTATGCAAACAAGGGAATAGATTTTCTCAACATCACACACAAATATATACATTGAGGATACATACCCATGACACTTATGAATTTTGACACAACTATATTGAAGAGGCACACAGCAGTACTACTCGATGGAAACAAACATCCCTACCCATTATACACCTGATTTGAAATAGATTCACGCACCACATTCATTGCTTCCGCGTTGTTCGGTGAATCGTACCACTGAGATAAGGGTGGAGCCTGTGGTATGTTCTGGAACCCGTTGTATAACGAATTCTGCATCTAGAAGTGTGGGTTATCACTATCAAGTCTGAAGTTGTGCGGAGTAAACGCGACAAGTATAATCTTCGTCTGATCCTCCCACTCAGGAAATAATGGGAGTCCCCTTAGGATTTTCCATTGATTTTTCATAACTCCAAAAGCACTTTCAACAATATTATTACGCATAGCAGAATGCATGTAGTTGAAAGTCTTTTTCTTCCCAACCGTCTGTGGAGCTTCGTCACCATCGAAATCATCCATGTGGTAGTAGACATGTGTGTACGAACGTAGGAATCCATACCTACACAGATAACCCGAGTTCACTAGGAAATACTTGCCTGTAGGGGAAAAAGTTCAAAAATTATAGCACTTGAGATGGTTAATTATTGCGATATCAGTTTAAATGTGAAATACTGCATTGCAATACTTACCAAATGGTAGTGTAGAAAATATTAAAGGATAGCTCGTGATAAACCCTGAGCTCCACTTGATATACTCATGACTTTGATTGGCCTGATCTTTCAGTGAGTTGAAAGATAACAACGATTTGTGAAAAACGTTAACGATCCTGCTACAACCGTACAAGATGTTATTGTGTTGCGCCTTAGAGATTGATACACTTCTCTATGGTTGTTGATCTTGCCGGTGCAGATCGAAGAAAAAAGCAAGAATAAGAAAAAAAAAACAATCTGAATTGCAAATAGGAATTAAAGCTCACGATAAGGTAGGGTTCCAAAGACGTGTACTTAGGTGGTCTAGCTAACACATGTAACTACAAGGTAAAGTAGCAATGGCTAAAATTTTAATCTAACAAAATCCGAGAAACCCTGAAGGGGTACTTAGCTATTTAAGGCGGTGGGATGACGACCAAGAGGGTCCTAGGGTCGTGCTCCACCAGATTGGGGCGCACCCCACATGGGCCCTACTTGGGCCTAGGTCACATATGAAGTTACAAGCCCATAGGCCGAAAATGAAGCTCGTATGCACATTTGACGGCCGTTTTGATGAGGACATCCCAGCTACACTTTATGTAAACAAGGGTGATGGTTTGCGTCATACATCACATGAAGAAAATGAAGATGACGTAAACCAAGTTGATGGATTACGTCTCAGCAAGAACGATCAAGCTTATCATGGTCCAATTACGCGCAGCCGTGCTAGGAAAATACAACAAGAGGTGAACTCGCTCTTTGCTCAACTTAACCCAAATTTTAGTGAGAATTTTATACTACCTAAATGCTCTACCTTTGTATTGCTAAGGTTTACACCCGAGGAAATCATCACTACGCTAATGAAGATGGGTTACGTTAAGGATGACAGGGGTTACGCTGAGGAGGAATCAGCCCATGCCTAACCAGCAGCTGTTTACGCCAACAAGAAGATGGTTCATGCTGCAAAGGCTCAACTTCCTAGGCTTGTGCGATCCAGCCAGTCAAGAGACGGGGGCATGGCATACATGGTTGGAAAGAGGGACAAGTCTAGTTTCCAACGCATCAAACCCCACCTCAATATCATTTTCCAATAATAAGTTATGGTATTTTTACTGAAGGCTGCGCATGAGCTGAAGGGCTGTGCGTGAACCCGAGAAAACTCTTTGCATTCTGATTTATGTTAGCCTTGAGCACCAAAACGTGGCTTCTTATGTTCACACCTCAGCTAGGAGGGATGTTCCTAGTATAAATACCCCTCTACTCCATCCATTAGGAAACTTTTGTTCAATTGAAAACCTCATGTATGAGAGATTGCTGAAGACTACATAAGTGTCTTACCCCTTTGTTCTTGTGAGTTCTTTTGGACTCGTGAGAAGGCTCCTCTGGTGCCCCCTAGTTCGTGCTCTACGGCTTCCAGTTCGGCTGCACCGTTATATGGATTAGTCCCGGATTGTGGTTCTGTGATTGCTCGGTTTGACGGGTCGGAGTCCAGGAGGCTTCGGATCATTCTCACCCTCACTACTTGGTCGCATCCAACCTTGGCAGGTATAAAGCTAGTTATTCCAGATCGTGGTTCTGTGGTTGCTCGGTGTGATGAGTCAGAGTCCAGGAGGCTTCGGATCGTTCTCACCCTCAGCACTTGGTCGCATCCGACCTTGGCAGGTATAAAGCTAGTTATCCTCTTGCTGCTCGCAGCTAGTTACCCTCTTGTGTTCGGTTTACACCGGCGCTCTTTTGTCTTGAACCTACTGCCGTGAAGATCGGGCCACCCCTCGTGAGTGTATTCGCATCACGTTTGAAGTCAGCCATTGTTTCCAATACCTATCTTCTTGCTAGCCGTTCTGAATCTCGGGGGCGAGATTCCTGTAATAGGGTGGATTTGTCACGTCCTAATATATCCATTCCAAGTTAAAAATCACTTTCTAGAAGGAGTAATAGAAATAATTAAAAATCTAAAAGAAATCTCAAACACTAAGAAAAATTTGAAAGTGACTTGGAGTATTTTTTTTTTCCTAAATTCTCCATGCTCTAAATTGGTCCCTCAAATTTTATTGAATTTTCAGAGCACCAGAATATTTATTAAGCAATAAGAACAATTAACATAGTTTATTGAAAAGAAAAACCTAAAATAAATCTTCCTTTCCATTTGAATGAAAAAATCGGTTCCTCTCCTCCTGCTCATCAATTCCCCCTTGTTTTATCCTTTTGATTCAGTCTTTCATCGTCGAATTTAATCTCCGGTGAACCGCCACCTTTTATGGCAGGCCGGCGAGCTCCAGGGTCGTTCCCCTCCTCTCCCCGGCTGTTTCCCTCCCACTCCGGCCTATAATTGGCGCTGCTCCTCCTCGTCGCCCCCTTTTGCCACCACCCAGCAAGCCAAGCCTATCCCCACTGTCTTACCGCTCGGCCTCCTCTCTCCACTGCGCCAGTGAGCTCTGGCCTCCCCTTCCCGTCAACCGGAGCAGCTCAGCATCACGCCACCGCCACCCTTGGCCTCGCAACCACCTCCTCCCTGGCCTCCCCTCCTTTTCGCTCGAAGTCCTTGGGAAGCTCGTCCTCGCCAGTGAACAGTGAGCACGCCATCGTCGTCCTCCTCCGGCTGCCCCTCCCTCCTCGCCGGAGCGTTGTCCCCCTGCGCCGTTATAACAAACCTGTTTCAGCAACTTAAAGATGTAGATATTTATAGCTCTCGATACTCTTTTTAATACCTTGAAGATGTAGATCTTTTAAGTATTGATATTCTTCTTGACACTTTGAAAATGTATATCTATAGGTGTTGGTAGGACCTCAAGTAGGCCTTGAACATCCGAGGGAATGGGAATCCCTGTTCGCACTTCTCCGACACTCAGATACGTAGTAGTGACTACTGCTATATTCACCACACAATATTAATCTATCATCGATCACATATATAATTAAGCAAGACATAGATAACAAGTAAATTAACCATGCCTTCCTATACGTGAGAAATATAGGCTCAATCTAAAAATATTGGCATACCACACCAATAAGTTGGTAGTACATCTAAATCTTTAGTTTTATGGATTGATTATACAACTCAAATTATATTTTGTCATGCGAAATACGTTTGAATATATTTTTTGTTAGCATACTGAGAAAAAGTTATAGTCCAAGTCATAACTTGAAGAATGAAAAAAAGATTCCATCAATTAAATAAATATTTTATGTCTGTTGTTTTAAACGATATCCGTTCAGAACACATCTGTATTCAAATAAATATTGAAAAGGAACGTAATACAGAAATATACGCAAAAAATATCACGATTCATTGTTGAACATATACCTTTCTCATAATGTAGTGAAGTTCACGTCTATAGTATGGACGATAATTAAGCTCTCTACCTATATAGGATGTATTGGCGATGCTGGCTGCTGCATCCGTGCGAATGTGACAGTTCACAACCGTTGGCACCCATAGCATTATCTAATCCATAAAGTTATAGATATTTCCTTCTATCCCAAAGTATTGCAACTTAAGATAGGATTAGATATAAATCCCTGTGGAAATTTTCTAGCCAAATCCTTCAAACCAAAGGGCTCCATAGAAATTAAGGATTTCTATTGGATTTAAATTTTACAAATTTTCTACGAAAATACTTTAATTTGTTCCCTAGAAGACCTTTACAGTACGTCGCCTATCACCATAACGCATCCGACGCGAGTGCTGCCTGTCCCAGCTACTTGTGTCCTAGCTGCCTGTGTCCCAGGGTCCCGGTTACCTGTGTCGTACCCACCCACGCTGCCAGCAACCACATGTAGGTGTAGAACCAACTAACCAAAATGTGTTTAATTAGCTATATTCTATTGAAAAACTAGGGTAGTGGCCGGGGCAAAAAATTTTTAGTCACTCCAGTGATCAAGATTTAAAATTTAAATTCCTTAGGTTCTGTTGCCAATTTTTTTTTCGGGAATGTTGCCAAAAATATTTCTTCAAACGGAGAGAGTAATATTATATATATTGACGCTGGATGATGCACTGCTTGTGTTGCTGGTGTGCAAGCCTCCCTGCCAAGTGCCAAACGGAAGCAAATCCTCTTATGTGAACTTCCGCTTGACGTGGTCACTGACAGGTGGGCCCGTGAGCGGTGGAGCCCGCATGTCAGTCACCACGTTCCTCTGACTTCACGTCAGAGGATCCTAATCCGTGCCAAACTGCCAACTTGCGGTCGGTGCCTGCAAGCATCCCGCGTGAGTGCTGCCTACCCTCGCCAAAGCCCGCGTCTTCAACACAGCCGCGTGGATTTTTTTTATTTTTTAGACTTTTTTATGCTTTATTATTAGACCATTCAAAAAAATATTTCCGAAAACTGAACGTGATAAGAGGCTAGCGTGGCAGGGTAACCCTACCACACCAGCTACCCGTGGTGTGATAGAGTTATTTGGTCACCAGGCTGGCTAAAAGGTTCATATTTAAATATATTTTTGGAAATCGTCAATTAATAAAATTAAAACATAAAAAAGTTACTACCATTCTGCGGTAAAAAAGTTACTGCACTTCCCTGACAAAAATATCAAATTTCTACAATTCGTTTTTTGACCGGTGGAGTGGAGCAAATGTAGATCACTCCTACAAATTAAATAATCTGAACGGATAAGATAAGAAATTTTAATTTTAACTCGTGATGACAGTTTACTCTTTAAATGAGAGTAATTAACTTTCTACTCTAAATTTCTGAATGGGATGCGGAGAACGGGAAGGAAAACCGGAGAATAACTTTTTCTTTCTTTTTTGGAGAAGAACGGCAGTACGGTATAGGAAAGGGAATAATAATAACAATATATGTTTTCGTGTAGTTATATTTAACGTCATTTATAAACATATACTAGATACTAGTAATAACGGAATATATGTCAATAATACAAGACGTGAAAACCAAAAATGACGAATGGAGTGATCGAGTAGCATGCTTATGGTTGGTTGCGCGTCACCCCCCCGTGCAGCATGGAGTTTGTTCGGATCCATTTATGTCTGTGTTTTGTAGTGCACCTAAATTATCAACTTGTGCTCTCCTCTTTTTTTTTTCTGCATGCTTTTCGAATTATGAATGACTACATTTTGTTCAAAAACAAATTCAATAGAAAAATTACTTTAAAAAATTATATTAATTTATTTTCAGAATTATTTAAGTAATACTTGACTAATCGTGCGCTAATAAGTCGTTTCATTTTGCGTGCGTGGGAGTTTTCAAGAACCTCCTGTCGAACCAACCCAAAATTGGGTTGGCCACGTATAGTCCAAGGATGTGTGTGTGAGATGCATTCATTTATGTGCGTTGGGAACTCATTCCCTCCGCACGGAAAACGGAGCGGTCCATTAGCGCGTGATTAATTAAGTATTAGATATTTTTTAAAAAAATTATAAAGCAACTTTAATATAGAAACTTTTTGCAAAAAAACGTACCATTTAGCAGTTTAAAAAAGCGTGCACGTGGAACATGAGGGGGAGAGGTTGGGAACAATGAGCAAGAACACAGACTAATTGGTGGCCTATAAATACGGGCGCTAGTACACAAACCTGAGGACAGAGAGGTTGTGAGCTTGGACAGAAAGGTTGCGAGCTCTAGGAAGATCGAGACGCGCCATGAAGACAGGAGGCATAGCGGAGCGTTTCAGAGACAAGACTATACTCATCACCGGCGCTACTGGCTTCCTGGGAAAATGTACTCTCTCTAGCTAAAATATGTCTTCATATTATGTGTGTTCATCTCTAGTTTTGGTGAAAATGTACTCTCTCTAGCTAAAATATGTCTTCATATTATGTGTGTTCATCTCTAGTTTTGGTGATTTTCATTTCGCATATATAATGTCATATGGCTTCATTGATTGGTATTTATACATTATCTCACCGTGGGCAGTATATAAACTTTTCGACTGATCATCATCGATCCAGAGTATATAGAAAGCTATCATTTTCTGCAAATTCGATTGCACGTTCTGGCGTGGAGTTGGAGTTGTAAAAAATAATCCACTCAATAGTGTAAATAAAATGTTATTGGGCCTTAGTGTAAAAAAAGATGAAGCTGTTTATACTTTGCAGTTATTGGATAAAGATGAATGCACTGGACCCCATATTAATTGGTACCGATTAGAAGCCCACCATAGATGTTGGTTATCCTCTATTAATTGACACCATTGGAAATTTACCATAGGTGTCGGTTTCATAGCTGGTATCAATGTAAGGGTGTGTGGTGACTGAACTATAGGTGACAGTTCAGTTTTAGGTTAACAACCGACACCTATACTATACATTAGAAAAGATGTCGGTTTCGGTTGAACTGGCACCAATGGGCCATCCCATAAGAGGGATTCTGCAGTAGTGCTTGACGACATGTTTGTAAAATGTTTTACATTACAAATTAGCTAGAAACATTCTGCTTTGAGGAAAAAGTAAAGACGAGCTACCTTGATGTTAATATGTATAGTGAGATAAAAATGACTTGTAGACTACTATAAAAAAATGTTTTCGTAGATGCCCTCCATTTTGCTGCATAGACGGTTTTCTAGGCTACAATTCTACATGCGGATGGGTTAGGCTATTTAATTTTTTGAGATGATTGTTTTAACATATTCTCTATAAAAGTATAATATTTTCATAGACGGTCGGTCAAAGCCTGTTGATCTAAAAGCACATAATGTAAATTCCCTTTTAGCCTGCTATAAAAAAGCTTTAATTTTATTGGTGGAAAATAATTAATGATGTGGGTTTTTCTTATTTTCCAAAGAACTTGTATTTACTGTTTGTACATATGTGAATGCTACACAAGCTTATTACTGTCTACGACGTATGCAGTGCTGGTGGAGAAGATACTACGAGTTCAGCCGGAGGTGAGGAAGCTATACCTGCTAGTTCGTGCTCCGGACGCCATAGCTGCCGAGGAACGTGTTCTCACTGAGGTACAAGTACAAACGAGCCCACAGATTTTTCTCAGTTTTTGAACTGGTTCTGGACGTTGAAATGTGTTACTATCCTAACATATATACAGCTTGGCTAATCTTAATTAATTAATTCGTAGTAACAGAAGCTGGATGCTTACGGGTCCATGGAATAAGCCAAACGGCATATTTGCAAGCGAAAAATAATTTGTGAATAAAACTTTTATATTCGTGCTTTTAGCGATCTAAAAGTAAAGGCTGAAAAATAAACTTAAAATCAACTCCAAATTTAAAGTTAAAAATTTAAATTTTGGCTGATAAGTATAAATATAAGCGAAAAAATGAGGCTGTTAATTTCATTGCCTTAATGAAATCTCTACTGTCAGCTTACCGGCAAAAGGCATCCAATATAGTATTGCACAGTATATTACAAACTTTGAAAACTGAATTTAAGAAACTTCCATATAGAATGTTTTCTAAAAGTGGCACCTTTTATCGGTTAAGAAGCATGCCCACGATAATCCAATAGGCAGTAGCTAAAAACAAGTGCACCTTATGTATAATATAGCCAGAGCTTCGGTGAAATAAATAAGAGGATTAATCAAACTGGTTTACTTGTTGCCGTATAGGTTGTAGGAAATGGTCTATTTGATGTTCTGCGAGAACAATACGGTGCTGGGTTCCACTCCTTCATCAAGGAAAAAATATACGCTCTACCTGGAGATGTGACGCATGAAAACTTTGGGCTTGAGAGTTATGACATCCTGCAGTTATCCCAGAAGGTAGATATCATCGTCAATGGAGCTGCAACGACAAACTTTATGGAGAGGTATATATATATATCTCTTGAAGATTGATATATAACATCGTTCTCGTGGGGATTTCAATTTGTTATTTCCTTGAGTACTGCCTCATAATCTAAAGATGTTTGGGTTGCTGAATGAAACAATTGTGTCTTCAATGCATAATTTTATTTCGTGATCTCATATGCTTTTCATAGCATTTAATTATTGAATGATGTTATGAAACTATTTAATTACAATGAGGTTTAATTTATTTCCATTTCCAATGCATAGGATGTGAAATAATTCAGTCCCAAAGTGGTTTCATTAATTCTGTTTATAAGGCATAGTTAAATGTGTAAACCAAGTTTCATCTAGATGAAACTCATTTATTCTATCTCGACATGTCATAAGTTTACCCTGTATGACATTTCATTTAGTGAGATTAAAACCCTACAACATGACGTATCTTCACATTTGTCAGAATATAATAATTGATAGAATACGATCCGATGACCATGAATGGATCTCTTTCTACGGCAAAGCAATCTTGTCAATTTGTGGAGTCTAACGCCTTATCTCTGAATTGAACCCTCCCCTTTTTCTTTGCTGCAATGAGAGGGTAATGCAAGGATCCGAATTAAGAAAGATATTTGGACATGTGATGGAGATCTATGAGCTGATCGACGTCTCCGCAACGTAATCGATCAGACCAAGTAGTTGAACGCATGAGAAGGCCGGGCTATACGTATGTACCTAGATATATGCGTTATTCTATATTATGAGTCGAAGGATATGAATTCTAGGGTTGAGTGTCGGTGAAGCTGTGCTTGTACAGTCGCAGCTAATCCTCAGGTGGTGAAGAGCGATGGAGGTCAACGTGGACGCTATCCCGATGGCAGGAGCACACCACGCCGGCCAACATGTGCAGCACTCCCATGATCCAATCTGCTAAATTACATCCATGTGCCTACGCGAACGATGGGCATTGTGTACCTAGACGATGAGATGAGATACGTATGTGGGCCTTATATTAGATGGTTTTAGAAGAACAAAGTAATAGGCTTGTAATGACAAAGGTTATAAAAAATCAACAGATGTGATTAAACAATTTTCTTAATTAATGGTTAGATCTTTCTGATTAACGTGAAACCTCATTGAAAGTACCCAATTAGTATAGGTATAGATATGCCATAATCTCATTGGGTCACTGTGTGCAGGTATGATGTCGCTTTAGCAACAAATACAACAGGAGTCGTGCATTTATGTCAGTTTGCAAAGCAGTGTGATAACCTCAAGATGATGCTTCATGTTTCCACCGGTAAGCTTATATAAATACTTCATCTACCCCAAAATAGACCAAATAATAGCATATCACCTAACAGTACCATATATCTGAATAGGACCTATCTCATCTTATCCTAGGATCTATTTTAAGACAGAGGAGTAGTATTCAACGTTAGAACGTGTAAAACCTCTAGTTCTGTAAATGGGAGTTCATCACAGATTTTCTTAATCAGTTAATTACTACCGATAGAAATCAATTAATTTTCCACCCTAAGTTCTATAAACCGTCACTTCCTACATGTTATACACTTTATTCCTGACATCTTTGCCAACACATCCCAACCTACAGGTTCCGTATAGAATAGTTCGGAACAAAATTTCGAAAACTTTAGTATCCCTCTATAGGGTACTCCTTTGGTTAGTTTGTCATGCAAAATTTATTCTAATTTCAGTTTTACCGCTCAAATTTTGAGCAACTTTCAGAATTTTGATTCTCAGTCATCATAATGTTTTATTTCCTCAATACAAAACCCTCGTCCCACCACTATATAACCATCTCCTACCCCTTGCCTCTGTAACAACCTATTTCCCAAAATCCACAATAGCTTAGCTCAGCTCTTATAGTGGCCAGCTGATGCATAGCATCACATTTAAACTCATAGCTTCACTTCATACAAAAGGTGCTCACTTCACCTATCCGTGCATGCATGACGAGTCCAGCCAATATCACACCACGACCCATGTCCTCCATACAACCACAGCTCACTTCCTTACCACCAAAAGTACACACCTCTGATTGACTTACCATGTGATCCCTCAAATCTTATCGACCCACTTATGTTTTAATATGCCCTCTCTGTGTGGCACCACCACTCATACAACATCTTTGGCTCTTCCAACCTTTCCAGTATCATAGTTTACCCTAAGCAACAAAATCCTAATATTAGTGATTTGCTTGCAAATCCACCACCGCACCACAAACTGGCCAATGTAAAACGAAAGTTTCTATGAGCAACACTTTTATAGTAATATATATATATATATATATATGTATATATATATATATATATATATATATATAGTCAAAGAGGCGATGTTCTGAATTTGCTATCAACAGCTTATGTAGCCGGTGAGCAAGCAGGCCAGATATTCGAGAAACCATTCCAGATGGGTACAGCATTACGACTGGATTACCAGTTGGACATTGAAGCTGAGCTGCAACTAGTGGACAAGATCAAGTCAGAACTCGGAATAAACAGTGACAGCAAGTTAGAAAAAATAACCATGAGGAAACTTGGGCTTGAAAGGTTTTAAATAAAGAATCTTTTTAATTTCTTGTAGCTTTCAAATAATGCCATGGGTATGAATAATATGATATAATGATGATTTTTGTGAAGGGCCATGCACTTTGGTTGGCCAAATACATACACACTGACGAAAGCTATGGGGGAGATGTTACTTCAACAATTGGGACAAGACCTTCCCGTTGTCATCGTCCGGCCAAGCATGATAACAAGCACTTTTCAGGAACCAATGCCTGGGTGGATAGAACAAACTAGGTGGATATATTCTATTGTGTTATACGTCGTTGTTAGTTGCTACACTTGGTTATCAAAAATAATTGTCTATTTTATTAACTCCAACCCCCTGCACCTTACATGTTAGCAGTATAATTAGTTTCTATTTGAGAAATAATTACCATTTGAGAAATTTAGGGTCCTTAAGGAGTTACTTGATTGTACAATTCTATTTTTAAATGTAATATTTTTTTGATGCCTTTGGTACTAGGAGTTATTTTTTTAAAAAAAATCACTCTTGCAATTTTATTTGCAGAATTATTTATCTTTTGTAAAAGAAAACATATATTGTGCTGAGTGCCAATTATTTGTTTTTTTGTCTTACTAGTCCAATTAATGGAATATTTTGATGCTACAAACTTTTATTGCAGGACAATTGATGTCATATTTGTTGCATACAATGACCAAACCCTTCCATGTTTTATATTTGATGGTAGTGTTATATTTGACCTGGTGAGTATTTCCCAACCACAATATACACTATATATACATATACATATATATATATATATATATATATATATATATATATATATATATATATATATATATATATATATATATGGTTATTTATGGAAATTTGTAAATTACACAGATACCTGGAGATATGGTGATCAACGCAATGATGGCAGCCATAAACAGTCAGTGGAATAAACAAGCTCAAGTGATATACCATGTGACTTCCTCTCACCAAAATCCCCTACCGTTATCTCTTATTGAAGAATCATTGTACAAATACTTTCACAAAAATCCACGTACAAGTAAAGATGGGAAGACAATACAAAATGAGAAAATTTTAACGTTCAATAGATTAGTATACTTCCAGGCATACATGATTCTACGGTACAAGGTACCATTGGAGGTATAGACACAATACCTTTCTTGATTAGTTCCAGAAATCCCCTCACTCGTTCCCCAGTCCAGTTTGGGTACAAATTGATTTGACTTGCTGACTTTGGCATGTTGATCGTGTGATAATAAGCAGATGATGCGTGCAGCAAATGTACTGTTGGGAGGGATATACACGAAGAACTACTATGAGCTTAACCGAGGCTACAACATTTTAATGACTGTGGCAAAGCTGTATGCCCCATATGTATTCTTCAAAGGATGGTGAGCTTATTTCTTATGTGCATTTAGTAGACCAAAAGATGGAAACTGTGTATTAATTTCTGGTACGTTTTAATTTGAGGTTCCCCTGCCACTCTCATTTACAGAAGAAAATAGCACATTCTTTTTAGCAAGACAATCTTCCTATCCTTTTCTAGAACTAATGATGTTCCTATATAATTGAGAATGCCCCATTTAGAATTATAATAAATTACACATGCTTTTTAACATATTTTTACTAAAAAATCTACCATTCATTGAAGTAGGTAATAAATCAATAACTGCACTCATTCTTGGTTTAATTACCTATACGCTGATTTTCCCTCTGTATATACATTTTGATGAAGCTTTGATGACACCAACTTGAGGAAACTGTGGAAGGCGACGGCTATGGACCAAAATGATGATACATCCATATTTAATTTTGATCCTAAGTGCATTAACTGGAGCTCATACCTCGTGAACACCCACATTCCAGCTGCTATAAAGTATGCCAACAACCAGAAGGCGAAAGCACGCATAGCATAAAAACATATTTAGATGATGATGTACAAGCAAGGTGTTAGTTTGCATGCTGAATATATTGCTATTATTATATGAAAAATAGTGCGGAATAAGTGATCTATGTCGGGTGGAAACCCTCATTTATGGCAGTGAGAGCGCTGTTGCCATTGCTATTATAAAACATTCATGTTATAAATATTGGTGCTCCACTAGAGTTGTCATTGCTATTCTTCCAGAATGTATTGCACAGTTGCCAACATTTACTCTAAATTAAGCACTGTTTCATGTGCTACCGTGTTCTCGGGGGAGACATTATATTCATTACTATTCGTGAATATAAAGTGCACATGTATTTAAGAAAATAAGACACATCAGTTTTTTTGAGTAACAATCCATCCCATAACATTAATATCCTTTGATGTCGAATTTGGGCCATATAAGTGGCACTTAGACTCGTGTAAAAAAAAATTCCGTTTGATGTCAAATTCGTATGATATTGATGATATGCAGCATATGCTCTATGAAAGGAATTAATAATGATTATGAAAGTTTAGACGACGTGGACCATGTGAAAAACTAATGCACGTTATATGCTTCATACAAGACGGTATAATTAATGAGCAGTATTTCATCAGGTTCTGGTTGTTGCTTTTTATCCGATAACTACGATGATTGCTAAACTTGCACGGTGATTACTACAACTACCTTAGAGCAGGTACAATAGCAGGCTATAAGCCAGCTATAAACATATTTTAAAGAGATAAAGAAAGAGAGAGAAGAGCAGCGGGCTACAGATTTGTAGCCAGCTGCAGCACGGACTCCAAGACGTAATATGTGTATGACAGGTGGGACCAGGTATTAATAGTATAGTAAGCAACTATTGTATGAATTGGCTATTACATTAGCTATAGATGATTTGGAGCTAGTAGTGGGCTGCACTATTGACCTTGCTCTTAGAGCGAGTACAATAGCATGCTACAAGTCAGCTGCAAGTATATGTGAAGGAGCGAAGAGAAGAGAGAGAAGGAAATCAGGCTACAGATTTGTAGCTAGCTGCAGCACGGACACCAATACATTATGTGTGTATGAGAGGTGGGACCATATATTAATGGTGTAGTATATGTTTATAGGTAACTATTATATGAATGAGCTATTAGATTGGCTATAGATAAATTGGAGCTAGTAGTTGGCTATACTATTAAATTTGCTCTTAGCACTAGCTCAAGGAGGATCATTAGTGTTGTTTCTAGAACCGGCACCTATGAGGCTCTCAGAGATACGCTGGCGGCCCCGTGGTTGCCAGCGCTAAGCTAGAACCAGTACCTACAATCTCACATAGGTGGCGATTTTTAGATGGCAGCCAGCATCTATAAGGCTGCTAGCACATCCCTAATAGCCTTGTAGACATCGGTTCTCTGGACCGACACCTATAACACTGGAGCAGAAGAAAGTAAAATTGATTGCTCTATATGTAGCATAATTAGCTGCCGGAAACCAAAACTCAATAGTTTGTTTCCCAGAGATATACTTTTACGGTATAGCTAAGACCGCAAAGTTAAGGTATTCGGTAGATAATTTTGCCTTGATATATACATCCCATATGGATTGTTCCACTCCCCATTTATAATAGCAATTTTGCCACCACTTCAACCAACTTAGTCTGCTGTGTTCTGATCCTTTAAGGGATGGTTAATAGTGATCCTCAATATCTAGTTAGGTCAAGACATCAACTGTTGAATGCCCAAGATGGGGATGATAAGGCTACCTGATAAGGCTAGGAGGACCAACATACACTCCACCTCCATAATCATAGCTAGGAAACTGTGATAATTAATCATAGCTTGCAACTGCACATAGGGCATGGGCACGGTTCCGTACACTCAATCGTGGGGGTTTGGGATGAAAAACTGGAAGTGAGGATGAATTTTCCGGTTTGTACATGCTCCGAAATTATATTCAATCATTTGTTCTAAAATAGGAATATATATTAAATTTCTTGTTTCTCCTTTAGTGTCCTAAACAGGAGCATGGGACGAACTTATGTGGCTACTATGTCTACACTCATATGCACAACTATAACCATGCAATCGACAGTGACAAGGATCTGGATGCCACTACAAGAAATATGACCTTCCGTGACAAATTCCTCGTGACATCGGAGCTATTCGTCATTAGCACATTCCATTTTATGACGATTAGTGTGAGATGTGGTGGCTTAGTGACGAAAAAAGGTGTTCATCGTTAATAACAACTAGGAATCGTCATAAAGTATTTCAATGGGACATTGTGACGAATATTAATTTGTCATAAGGGGCAAAAATCAAACGTCACAGATTTATATAATGCATTTCTATAAAAATATATTAAAAGTTAAAGCAATTTAATCAAGTGAATTAATGAGGAAACTAAATTTTCCTTTAAAAATCATGGCCGAAAATATTTTTTGTAATATTGTACGTGGTCTAATTATTATCTGAAATTTTCCGTGAATTTTCGGAGCCCACTAACTAATTTTAATACCACAAAGCTAATTTAACCTATTAAAATAAATGGAAAACAAATTAAAATCTCTCGTTTTGTACTTGGGCCTTTTTCGACCCAAGTGTTACTCTCTCCCTCCCTTAGCCCACAACCTCTCTCTCCCTCCTCGGGCTGGCTTCCCCTTCCCCTCCTCCTTCTTCGGGCCGCTGGCCCAGCCCTTTTGCTCCTCCCTCACCGAGAAGTCCATTTTGCCTCCCTCCTCTCAATTCAACTGATTTTTCGGGTAGTAAATGATTTCAAATGAAAACATTGTCAACAACAAAGTTATATAACTCATCAAGATCTACAACTTTTGTTTTGGTCATTTTGTTATATGACTGTTTCAATAATTTGAATTTGAATTTCAAATTATGACAATTAAAACAACATTTTCAAATTGTAAATGATTTAAACTGAAAAAGTCATTAACAACAAAGTTGTATAACTCACCAATATCTATAACTTTTATTTTGATCATTTCTTCATCCGACAAAGTGATAGTTACATTGTTCACAAAATTTATATATCTCTCTTATAAAACCATATAAGAGATGTAAATTTTGTGAACAATGTTACTATCTCTTTATCGGATGAAGAAATGGCCAAAATAAAAGTTATAGATATTAGTGAGTTATAAAACTTTGTTGTTGATTACTTTTTCAGTTTAAATTATTTAGTATTTGAAAATGTTGTTTGAAGTTGTCATAATTTAAAACTCAAATTCATATTATTGAAACAAAATCATATAGCAAAATGACCAAAACAAAATTTGTAGTTCTTGATGAGTTATACAACTTTGTTATTGATGACTTTTTCAGTTAAAATCATTTAGTATTTGAAAATGTTGTTTGAATTTATCACAATTTGAAATTCAAATAATTTTTCGGGTTTTTTAGCCTATACATCATGTGACAGATTTTTTAGCCTCCTATCATGCAGATTTCTTATCCTTTGGATCAACATCTAACGGATGACATTAATATACACAAACAAAATATAAAAACAAACAAACGGGCCACGTAGACAATTTGAAGCTCACTGGGCTCAAATGGGCTCAAGTGGGCTAAAGTAGATTTCAGACTTACATCGTAAATATACTAAAAATACATATGTAATTTTTAGACTTACATCGTAAATACACTAAAATTACATATGTAATTATAGTGTAAGTACAACTAGTACGCGTGGGATCATACGATATTCTGTAGCGAACTTCACGTTAAATAAGGGTAAAAAGAGTAATAAAATGGTCTTATGGTGTGAACGCGTTAATGATCAGACATTTGAGTCCAATTCCATGCAGCCACAGGACATACAAAACCGAATCTTAGCGTCAAATCGAACGGACAGAAAAGTGACAGATTTTTGGGAAAAAACTGTCGACAAAGATATAGCAACTGTGGACAAAAAAAATCTCAAACACTCTCTCTCTTGGTGGCTAGTAGTATCACAAAATTGAACAGTAAAGGTGAGACCACATAAAGCCCAAAGGAGCCCAGTAACCCACGGACGGAACAAACTAGCTAGATGATACTAATCTAGGATTGCACCAATCTCAAAGAAAGATCAACGGCCTAAAAATTGAATGATTCTGCTATAAAAAATCTGTCAACAGACATATAGCCATTCCGTTAACATAAACATAATATAAGAATTATGAGATCGCAAACCACAAGTTCCCTATCTAAGTGTTCCACGTATAATCCAATCGCACATAAAAGGAGAAATCAAAGGGCATGCACTGTAACACCCTGAAAATTCGACCAACGAAACCGAAACCCTAAAAATACGGAACTTCAAAAACTTTTTAAATAAATTGCATCATATCAGATTTGTTCGCCTATTTTAGTTGGATTTTGATTGTGGAGTTTAATTAATCGTTTACTATAAAGAATTAGTTCGGAATAAATCCTAAAAAGGCTTAATTAAATGTGTGATAGAATTATAATCTAAAATGGAGCTTAGGTGAGGTTAGAAATAAATAAAATATTATCATGACCGTATTAGTAATAATTGAATTTAATTACAATAGAATAAGAATTAGTCCTAATTAAAATTCAAATATAAAGTATACAAATAATATATGGGTGATAGTAATTGCAGACATTTGCCATGTGAATTTAATGCTTAAATGTAGTTAAACATTTATCTAAGAAGGATTAGGATTTATAGGATCAAAATTGTACAAGAAATAGGCCAAATAGGGTTAAATAGGATCTAGCACTATTCATTCATTGTGTCTAAGGTGCTCGATGGGGTCCTAGCCTAGCCCTCTCCCTTCCCATTGCCGTGCCGCCCTAGCCGGCCTTGAGCCCTGAGCCGCCGTCGCTGTCCATCGCCGTCGACGTCCCATCGCCGCGCGCCTGTCGCCGTCACCCGTCACCGTCTCCCGTCACCGTCGCCGCTCGCCACTGCCACCACTGCGCCGAGCCCCGTGCCGAGCCACACCGAGCCCCGCGCCACGCCGCTCGCCCGTCGATGTCCCATCGCCGCGCCGCGCCATCGACATCGCCCGTCGTGTCGCCGCTTCGAGCCCCACGCCGCCGCACCATTCCATCGCCGCGCGTCGCCGTCGCCTCGAGTAGGGGTGGGCACAGAAAACCCAGACCGAAAACCATACCTGAAAAAACCGAACCCGAAAAGACCGAATCGTCGGTCATCGGTCCACTCATCGGTCGTCAAACTGTGAAGACCGATTTTTATTTCGGTGTTTCGGTCTTGCACGTCGGGTACCCGAACAGACCGAACTATGCAAACTCAACGACGGCCCATCTAGGATGTCCAGTCCACCACCAGCCCAGTCCACCAAATATACCTACCACCAAGTCTCTACCAGGCTTCCCACTGCGTGGTCCACAAAACTCCTAACCCTAGCCGCCAGTTCACACCGCAGCCGCGCGCCGCCAGGCTCGTCAGCCATCGTCGCCGCTGCCCGGCGTCCAGCCGCCGGCGGCTGCTGCGTGCCACCTCAGCACGTCCTCCACGTATTCAAGCACTACGGTCCACCTCGACAGCGTCGACGTCCTTGTCCGCAAACATATCAGCGGTGAGCGGTGGCAGCTTCCTCATCGAGCAGTAGCAGCTCATCCTCGAGCAGAAGGGCCCAGAGCTTCTAATCCTACACGGCAACAACACTTTATACTGGTGTATAATTTCTCTTTGTTTTTGAGTTCATGGCTGGCTCTGTCTCTGTTATCTTCACCCTTTTGCTATCTCTATATTTGTGATTGCCATGGAAATACAGAAGACAAGGGCCGATGATGTATTGATTTGTGAGTTCTAGTTTGGGGGCTTTCGTTTGCAAGGATTTTCATTTGATTGGTCTTCTTGATCTGTTATTTTGGATCGAAGCTGGCTGCCTTCATGCCGTGTTGCATACCATACTTCGGTCTGGTCGGCCTGACCGATGACCGAGACCGAAGTTTCGGTTAACCGAACTATCGGTTTGTATATTTGTGAGAACAAGTTCAGTCATCAATTCTAAAAGACCGAACATTTTTTAGACCGAAATAACTATGACCGAAGTCTCGGTCTGGACCGAACGCCCACCCTTAGCCTCGAGCCCCTTGCGCCACGCCGTCCCATCGCCATTAAACCGGCCACCTCCTCCCCCTTCCCCTATAAATACCCCCTTCCCCTCCCCATTTCTTCCAACACCATCCTCCTCTCCCTCCACTTTCTTCCTCACTGTGCCGCCGCCTTTGTGCCGTGCCGTGCACCGCACCCCTTCGCCGCCGCGTCGTCGTCGTCAGTAAGCCGCCGCCCACCCCTGTGTTGATCTCGGTAGGCAGAGAGAAGAGAGGAAGGAGAAGAAGCCGAGAGGGAGAGAGAGAAAAGAAAGAAGAGAGAGAATAGAGAGGAAAAATTAAAAGAGAAATTAGGGGATAGATGAAGAAGGTTTAGAAATTAAAATAATTAGGATTTAATTGTAGATTACTTTTAGTCGTAGAATTGCAAAATTTGATATAATCGTAGATTATTTTTGAGATTCGCTATAGAAATTCGGATTTATTTGTTAAGAGTCATATTTTGCGTTGAATTCTTAGAAGGTACTTTTAAATCGCAAAATATCTTGGGAAATGCTATGCGTCGAGCGCCCGAGCGGCCGAAAAAAAATCGGACGCCTCGAACCACGTGCTGAGTATTTTAAACAGCTTTAAAACAATTTTTCTCCTAAACTAATTATCCAATCTACGATCCGATCACGCCGTTGTATTCGTTGCAATTAATTCTTTATAACAAGACCACACATGATTATATTTCGACAAAAACATATTTTAGCTTTTTTATTGATATTTTTTTAAAATGCTGCATATGCTTCTTTAGATGTTTCAACCAGTAGTTTTACGATGTTTCAGCTAGTGTACTCGTGATGTTTCACTATATAAGGATCAAATATTGCAATGGATTTTGGTATTATAGAACGCGTCGTTGCAACAAATCACTCACATATTTTGGAAATCCTCTATTAAGGAAATTTATTTCTTTTTTTGTTCCACCAAAAATGTTTCACCTAGTGTATTCACAATGTTTCACTATATATAGATCTAATGTTGCAGTGAACTAAAACATTCCATTGCAACAAAAAACCCACATATTTTGAAAACCCCCTATTAAGGGAATTCGTTTCATTTTTTGTTCCACCGAAAAATGTTTCACCTAGTATACTTATAATGTTTCACTATGTATGGATCAAATGTTGCAGTGAACTGAAACATTCTTTCGCTATTTGCTGAAACATTGTTTTTATATAAGGTGAAACAACACCCTATTTAAACAAGTGAAACATTTTCGATCTACTTAGTGCAACAATTCCGATGTACCTGGTGGAACATCGTGTAACACTTAAAAATAATTCAATAATTAGGTAAAAAAAATTTCGTCGGAATATATCCATGTGTGGTTTTATTTTGAAGATTTAATTGCAACGAATTTAATGGTGCAATCGGATCATGATTTGGATAAGTAATTTAAGAGAAATCAGTTTAAAGTAAGTTTGCACGTAAATCGGGCGCTGACGTCAGCGCCCGATTTTACCCCCTCATGATCGGGCGCCTGACCGGGAGTCGTGTCCAAATTTCTTAGGTTGAATAAATCTAAAATCGGAATAACATTGTTTCGCAAATGATATAATCGTTATGGAACGATCGATTCGCGTTCGATTTTTATTTGGATTTTATTTGAATTCTATTCGAATTCAAAATCAATTTTTCCGCACGTACTTTTAGATCCCGAGGGAGTTGCAGATCCGAGCGAGGATCAAGACCCGCAGGACTACGAGCAAGGCAAGTCATCATTATTCCTTGAACATATTGATCGCAATTGCGAAATTATTTTGTTTACAAATAAAATTGCATGCAATGATGAACATCCTACTTGTGATTATGCCATACCTTGATTATTGTTTACCCCTTAAATCCTTGTAACCATGATTACGTATGAGTCCCTAGTCAACTATGACAAATGCTTAGAATTGCTACTCTAGATTCATGCATACTCATATTTATCAAATGCTATATGCTTGGGCAATTACCTTTGAAAAGGTAATTGAGATGCGGCATGTGGAGACATGGGCGCCACATTGCCATGATATTGATGACATGATTTGTGAAAGGAAAAATAAACTAACCAACTGTTTTCGACTGGGGCGGACGGAGGATTTGGGTGGTATCTGGAAAAGGCTAGTACCGTCCCCGGTCAATTAAGGACCGAGCCATGAAGTTAAGCATGAAACGACCCTCGTACAACCGTACTTCTCGAATGGGTATAGACCTAGTGGATTAGATAGCCGAGCGGAGGCAGTATCCCTGCATAGATGGTTCACCCCTTGAGTGAGGCAGGTGCGCTACAGTGGGGCAGCTGTTGAGGTAGGGCCGCGAGGCGTGCTCCTACATCGGTGTCGCCATTGGTAGGACTGCCACGAGTGAGTGAGAGAGAGAACTTAACTTTAAACCATAACTTAATATGTGTGTGAGACTTCTCTTCCTAGGAGCACCAGAACTCCTCTCACTGCTAGAAATATGGACGCCTAGAGTGCATGAGGATGTAAGTTCATAGAGCGGGTATTGCCAATGAGAGGTTATTGAAAGGCTTTACCGTGACGCGTCTCATGTGTTGGAACGAGGCTCATGTGTTGGGCAGTCGCGGAGTACGGGTAAAGTGTACATCCACTACAGTGTGAGTAAACCAAATCTATTCGAATAGCCGTGCTCGCGGTTATTGAGCATCGGGACAAGTATTACACTTGGCTAGACTCTAAATTCTTAACTCGTGTGGGATAGGATATTGCATAATGATTTTTATGCTGATGGAGCCACTTCCTGAGAGGAGGGAAGGTGGACGTCCTCAGAAAACCATGATGACCCAATGACGGGAAGCTATTCTTGGGATCACAATAGATGGTGGATAGAACCGCCGTTGTTTAATATGAACACTGGTACTAAAATTTGATTAGTCTATGCTAGGTCTTAGGCTTGTGAAAAAAATTGCAAAACTTGCTTTGTGCAAAAGAACCGTGGCCATTCCTTGAATACCCTCTATCATAAGCATTGTTGTTGTGGTGGTTTGCTGAGTACGGTTGGTACTCACCTTTGCAATTTTACAAACTCAACCAGAAGTCGGAGATGACGCTTCAGAGGATCCATACGCCTACTACCAGGAGGGTGATGAAGATGGTGGCGCTCATTAGGTCTTAGTTACGGTCGTTGCCTCCGGCAATGGCGTGTCGCTGCCTTAACTCCGCTGCCTTATCTACTTTTGCTTTTGGAATGTATTCCGAACTGTTTGGTCCTATGTTCTAAGACTATGCCAGCGGGCCTATAATGTAATAATTTGCGCTAGACTCTCGTGTATGCGCACTGGTATTTCAGCTATGAACTCGTGTGTACCAAACTACTTGAACCAGGGAAATGGTACTGTTTACACGATTGATTCCTGTTATAAAAACGGGGGTCCAGATGCACTTACCCTAACCAAATGTGCAGGGAGGCCAAAATTGGCAGCGATATGGGGCTCCGCCTTGTCGAGGTCGTAGAGGAAAAATAGGAAGCAGATGGCGAAGAGTAATGGCAGAACGGCGATGGAGGCCGGCGAAGATCATCTTCACTCGGCGGAGAAGCTCCAACGGCGAGTGGGGGCTGTCACGATGGATTCTCGGTGGGGAGGGGATCTTGATCGAGGCGGTGAGAACCCACTCCCGTTGTGGAGGATGTAGAGGAATACGAGCGGCTGCGCTCACCAGAGAACGGAGGCAGCAGTTGGGATCCACCGGGCACGACGCTAGGGTTTCTTGGTCGCCGGATGCGTCGCACAATGGCAACGGTGTGAAAATTTCTCTCAATGTTGGGGTAAGTAGATGATTTCGCAGCCGAGCCGAGCTAAGCTAAACTAAATGGGCCGGGCAACAGCCTGCAGCACATTGCGAGCTCGAGCCAGCCGGTTTCAGTCTAGTAGAAATTCTGGACGATTTGTATCATATAGAAAAATTTTCTATCAAGTTTAAAAATATATATATATATAAATTCCACCATGTTCTGTTTATTCGATCTACATCCTCCATGCCATTTTTTGTGCAGTTGTGGAATTCCGTGTTCAATGTTTAATCGTCCATCTTATTGAAATTCTTTTTATGATTAGTATATTTTTATTATTATTGGATGATAAAACATGAATAGTAATGCATGCCTTTTTTTTTTCTTTTTTTTGAATTTTTTTATAATTCTTTTAAATAAGACGGACAGTCAAACATTGGATATAGAAACTCACTATTAGTACACTTAAAATGGGACGGAGGGAATATTTATGTGCAGTTGTCCTGTATATATGTATAGATCATACATAGATCATATGATTTGATTCTGCTAGTTTACAAGTTTAATGTCATGAATCTCTATGTACTTATAATTTTTATCATCATGAGCGGTTGGATATATGACGAGCATGGCTTAAAAGAGTTGCGTGTGAGATTTTTGGTGATTAAGTAGATCTGGTTTTAAGCACATGATTTTGAATCCTTTTTTTAATCAAAATGGCAACTTAAAAAACAGAAAAGAACAGGAAGGTGCATGGCTGTTGGTTCAGTGGAAGAAGCAAAACAGAGCTTTGTTTTCAAATGTCATGGCAACTTAAAGAACAGAAAGCAACTTAAACAACAGAAAGGTGCTTGGCTGTTGGCTCAGTGGAAGAAGAAAAAAAGAGTTTTGGTTGCAAATTTCCCCCATAGCTTATCACTTCTCATATGATCCGCAGTACTATGCTCCTGCTTATGCTATTTGGAGTGTCTAACTGTCTATACATGCAGGAGAAAAAAAATGAACAGATGAAAATTTTGTTGAAAGTAGAACAGTGGAATTCATGTTGCTTAATGATCCTGACTTTGGTTTTTTCAAAAGGTCTTACGTACTTATCAGTTGGTTCCTATTGAAACTCGTTATGAATACGCTTTCCAAGCTAGCACTTAAATGAACATTTATAAGCATATAAGTATATATAAATACTAATAATGAAATATATGTGTATCAGACATTTCATCGATATACAGAACTAATAGTGAAATATATGTATATCCTAAAATGTATTAAATATTCCTATAAACATTGTCTAATAAATAGATTTGAAAAATTATCAAAGCAACAATGACGAGGATAAATTATGGATAAATAGTACTTTTGAAATGGCAAGTGTCGTCTAGTTGATATTTTGTCATTTTAAGTTTTTTTTTCAAACATAATCTCTAATACATGTCAGCACATCGCGTGGGCTACCTTCATAGCTATTAAAATAAAAGATATATTCTCAATTTTTTTCGGTAGCACGGGAGTATTTTGTGGAGCGGAAACCATCATTTTGTGAAATCGATACCGATGATGGTAATATTTATGTGTTATTATGTAGTAGTGGGATTCTTTTTTTGCCAGCTCATGGCAATTCTAGTTATTCTTTTCTTTTAAATTTTACACTATCATGTCAATAGCTAACGCATTTATATTTTCTTTGAAATTTTAAATTCTATCGCATTTTATGCTGAAGAGAGATTGACCACTTAAATCTCTCTGGTTGTCAGCGTCACGTGCGCCCATGAAGAGTTACGTCTTTGCTTACATCTCCGATTAATTGGTTCGCGTCTATTAAGTCTTCGCTTGGTTACGTGTGCGAGCGGAATTAATTAATTTTAGCCGTGTGTGTGAGAGCTATGGCATGTTTGAATCACATCGGATGTTGAGGCACTAATTAGAAGTATTAATGATAAAACATATTCCATAACCTGGACTAATTCGCGAGACGAATCTATTGAGGTTAATTAATTCATGACTAGTCTATGTGATGCTAAAGTAAACATGTGCTGATTAGACTTAAAAAATTTATCTCGCGAATTAGCTCTTATTTATACAATTAGTTTTGTAAGTAGTCTATGTTTAATACTCTAAATTAGTGTCTAAACATCTGATGTTATATGGAATAAAGTTTAGTTCTTGAATCCAAACGCCACCATGCCATGTGCGGCCATAAATATGCAGCTATACCTCGCCCTCCCCTATACAAAAATAACCTGAGAGAGGATATTGCAAGCTCTAGCGCTTGAACACGTATGGGAAGAGACGCCATGGAGACGGGAAGCATAGCTGAGCGTTTCAGAGATAGGAGCATACTCATCACCGGCTCTACTGGCTTCCTCGGAAAAAGTACTCCAGATTATATCTAATCATAGTTACACAAGTGAATTGTATTTCAGGTCACCTTTTTATTAATTTAGTTTTACTTTGGATCACCCTAATCTAATATTCTTTTCATTTCAGATTAGCTAACTTTATGTTTTATACGTTTTTTTATATTTTAGATCGCTCCGACTCTCTTCTTTAGCCTTGTTCATCCTATATTCTCTCGTGAAGGTATGACTTGTTCAGATGTGAAGGATTTCATCGGCGTGCCAGAGCTGATATCCTCAATATCATTCATATGCTTGGTTTTCTATGGTTAATGTGAAACAAATGTAAATTTGGCTAGTCCAAAGTGGAAATATTGAACTAGAGTGGTCCAAAGTGAAACTACGTAATACAAGATGACCTAAAGTTAAACTCACTCTAGTTATAGACTGCATATTTATATATACTCCAATTCTTAAATGCTAATCTCTAGTTTTGATTGATTTTACTTTTGCATCATGTCAACTTTAACCGCTTAAATGAGGGTTTGTTTGGTTTGCTGCAATACCAAAATATTGGTAATTTATACCAAAATCTAGGCAATATTTGGTAGCACCAATTTTTTGACAATTTATGTACGTTATTGGTATAATTTGGTATCAATACAAAATAACCCTATATATGTTTTTACGCTGATCGTCATCCTATAGCAAGCCATCCCTTCCACAAACTCATATCTTGGGAAAGCCCCATTCGTATCGCGATAGAGTCATACAAATTATATGCATGACTTCACTATCTAAGGTTTAAATTTTATTTGCAAATATTATGCACACATATGAGTGCTTTGGCTAAATGCATTAAAAGTTATTTTAGTCACCAGTAAAAATGTTTATGGTGGCAGGTAGTAATTAAAATTAGTTACTAAGTAGGTATATGTGGACACACTTCGAGATCCTATATCGATATTATTTGTCGTGGGTTTTTCTTTTTATCATAAGAAATTGTATCTACATGCATGTTTATATATTTATGTGTGTGTCGTCGACAATGCAGTGCTGGTGGAGAAGATACTGCGAGTTCAGCCGGAGGTGAGGAAGCTCTACCTGCTGGTGCGTGCTCCAGACGCCGCAGCTGCCGAGGAGCGTGTTCTCACAGAGGTAAAAAAACACACACACACACGGATCTCACTATTTTTTTTTTTGAAATGATTTTGCAAGCAAGAATGTGCATGTCTATTCGATTCCCTGTGTTTTAATTATGTTACAAATCATTTTGGGTGTGTTAAGTTCATAGAAAAATGTAGTGAACCATTTCGACAGCCATACGAGGCTTTCGTGCTCTGGTTTCAAAGGTTAGAAATACACAAATTGGCTAAAATTTTATAAAATCTTTAACACGTAGATGTATACATCAGCGTAAGAATGTATATGAGTCATACCCATACCAAGCAATAAAGCGACTCACTAGCTATCACATTATCACATACCTTATATGTTCAAATTTAGTATAAACTTTTTTGAAGTAGCTAGTAAACAAGTTAATATTTATACTCATTTTATTTGGGGATGTACTCAATTTGAATATTGAGGCCTGGGCACCATTCTGCACAAATTATTTCATCCATGCATCTTTCTAATATGAAACATATATACCATAAAAAATATTTACTGGTGGGTTTAATCAAACTAATTTGATGATGTAAATACTTCTATATTTTTCTATATACTAGGTCAAATTTAAGTTTTGAAGTAGTTTGACTTAGCACGAACTCCAAATTATATATAATGCGGAATGTGGGAGTAGAATATATAGCATATGAATACTAATTCTTAGCGCAAAAAGCTGGGTATGCTTTCGATTGCTTAATGAAATCCCCATTATTGAAAAGGTTATGAATCTTAAGAGTTTCATTTCATCATCGCAGGAAAGATGCTAGTTACCGGTCTATTATAAACAAACAGTGTTATCTAGGATTGTCGGTTTACTTCGCATTCCCAACCTAAAACAATTTGAACAGGTTTAACACATGTATCAGCCTATCAGGGAGATTTAACTTCGGTGAAATAATTAAGAGGAATTAATCAAAATGAGTTTATTTGTTGCTATAGGTTGATGGAAAAGGTCTATTTGATGTTCTGCGAAAACAACACGGTGCTGCTTTCTACTCCTTCATCAAGAAAAAAATATGCCCTCTAGCTGGAGATGTGTCATGCATGAAAACTTTGGGCTTGGGAGCTCTGAGATCCTGCGGTTATCACAGGAGGTCGACATCATCGTCAATGGAGCTGCAACGACCAACTTTATGGAGAGGTGCATATATATATGTTGGCCATGAGAGTTGTTTGCTGTCACGCCCAGAAATTCCCGAACGGAATCCCAAGCAGAATGTGTATTAAAATCCCCGTCCAGGACCAGCCGGGGTACACAGACGACAATGTTGACATACAGATCCACGTCTTACAAACATTATAAAAGTCTTACATAAATGCAGCGGAAAAAACAAAAGAAAAACTGAAGCTAGGCCTTGACTTGAACAGCGGCGGGAACACCACTCCACAGGCATCCTCGACAGCACGGACGAAGCCTACTCCTCAGAGAACCCGCCATCGGACGCATACTCCAACTCTGGGGTTGGGGAGAAAATGGAGCAAGGCTGAGTACTACCCACTGTACTCAGCAAATCATACCGGAATAGGAGTATGATGCAGGGATTCAACAAGGGATAGCTAAACAGGTTCATTTGCATAAATACCGGCATTTATAAACAAGAATTGAATGCGAAAACAGTTGTAATAATTGAGCAATATTAATCATCCACTGTCCAACGTTACCCCACGTTGCAACAGGCCCAACCAACCACTGTCCAAATTCATTAGACTAAACTAGGGTGAAACTAATCACGGTGAATCTGGTTGACCGCCCATAACCGCGGGCACGGCTATTCGAATAGTTTTACTCTGATCAGAGGTGTACAACTGTACCCACAAGACACAGCCCCACGACACGTTACCGTGCGCCGACATGCCACCACGACATATCGGAAAGAGGCCGTGACAGGACCCTTCGCATAACCCCCTCTAACCAAGCACACCACACCTCAGGTTTCACCCCCACTCCTCGCAAGGCAGCGGGCAGTCCCCTCTCGTGCCTAGGTGAATCCGGAAGCCGCATAGACCGTCGCAGGGCCCATCCAAACTCCATCACGCCCACCCTTGCCTGGATGCGTCGGCTAGAGGAAAATTACACTACAAGCCCAGCCGTTGCCCACGCTGGCTTGTGGTAAGCACGATAAATTCTTCCAGGGTTTCCCGCGAACCGGTCCTTAATTGCCATGGGTGCGACCAGCAGAACCATGCACCCACAGCCCACCATGTGATTCATTTTAATTAACCAACACCGAAACAGTGGTACTAAACCAACTATGCCATATAAACCTATAGTCTAGGTTTTAAATGAGATTTCCCCACTGTGAGCTAGTTGAACTAAGCATGGCTAAGCAATTCCTAGTCCAAACTCTAGTCATGTTATAACCCAAGCTAATCAAAGGAGCATGGTATCCAAAAAGCATGGCTGTAACAATAGGTAACCATCCCATAGTGTAATTGTAAAACGAATGCAGTATTTGAAAGAAAACATTAGATTATTTGCAATATGGGATCAATATGATCAAGTGACAAGCATGACTTGCCTTGCTCTGCTGCTGGAGGAACCTCGGCGACTATTTCGAAATACTCCGGAACGTCGGAAGAGCCGGAATCTAGCGACATACAAAGCAAACATTGCAAACAGGCTATAAGACTACTGAAACAGGGAACAAAACCATTTTTAATGGATTCTACACATTTTTCTTGATTTTCTGAGACTTGAACGGGCTCAAACGGAGCTCGGATGAATTAGTTATGAATTTTAGAAGATTAACTGTGTTTATTACTAAACAAAAATCCTTAAATTAATTATTGCGCAATAAATCCCAGGGCTGACGTCATCAGGGCTGACGTCAGGCTGACGTCATCAGGGCTGACGTCATCAGAGAGAGGGGCGGCGGCGCTGACAGGCGGGCCCCACTGGTCAGCGACTCGGGAGAGGGAGAGAAGGGGCGCCGGCGCGCGGGCCCACCCGGCAGCGACTCACGGGGGGGGGGCGGTTCACCGTGGACCGGGACCACGCGGGTGGTCCACCGCCGGTCCACGGGACCGACGGCCCAGATCGGCCGCGAGGCCGATCGGACGGCGCACGGCGGATGGAGCTCGGCTCGGCCTGGCACAAAGCCAGCCGGCCGAGTCGGGGCGGCGGCGCGCGAGCGCGTGCGCACACGCGCTACCGACGACGACGACCGGCGGCACGAGGACGGCGGCAACCGGCGGCGCACAACCGAAACGACGGTAGCGGCGGCTACGCGGCTACGCGGCTACGCGGCGCGGAAGGAAAAAGAGAGAGAAAGAGGAGGGGAGGCCTCACCGAGCGCGACCGACGCGGAGGAAGACGACGGCGAACGGCGACGACGAGTCACGGGAGGGCGACGGCGAACGGCGGACGGGATTCGGGATGCCCTAACGATCAAAAGGAGAGAGGTTAGAGGGAGAGATAAGGACCACGGCGACCGGAAAACGCGGCCGAGGGCGGCGGTTGCGGAGCCGCTTACCGGCGCACGGTGCGGGCGGGGTTCCGGCGGTGGATCCCGGAGGAGGAAGGGCGGACGAGGTGGGGCTGAGCCTTGTGAACGCGACTGCGGCGACGGCGCAGGGCGGCGGCGACCCTAGCGGCGGCTATCGGCGGCCGGAGCGGCGGCGGCGACAGAGAAAAGGAGGGCGACGGCGCTAGGGCACTAGGGGGCACGGGAGAGCTCGATGGAATGGGGAAAAAGGGAGAGGAGGTGCCGGCGATGCTTAAATAGGAGCGGAGAGTCCCGGACGTGGCCGGGAGGAGCGAGATTTTGCCGGCGACGTGGGGGAGTGGAGGTGGAGAGAGAGGCGGGATTCGGTTTTCGAATCCCGGCCATCTCGGGCGCGGGCGCGAGGGGGAGAGTGGGGGGAATGGGAGCGGCCGTTGCGGCGCACGCGCGGGCGTGACCGACGTGGCCCGGGAGAGGCGGAAACGTGCGCACGGCGGCGGATTCGGCGGCGGTTGCGCGGGCGGCCGCGGCCGGAGGAAGGGGACGGGCCTGACAGGTGGGACCCACCTGTCAGCGTCCCGGAGAGAGGAGGCGGCGGCTTGGGCCGGCCCAGCGGGAGGGGGCGCGCGCGGCGGCTGCGGCTAAGCTGGGCCTCGGCCTTCGGCCGGCCCAGGGGGAGGGGAGGGAGAGAAAAAGGAATGGGCCGACGGCCCATTTAGGGAAAAAGGGAGAAAAGAAAAAGAAAGAAAAGGAAAAGATTTTCCTGGGATTAAAATATTGCATGTGCTCAATTTTAATTTGATTAAAATTATTTCTAGGGCTCTGAAAATTCCACTAAAAATCTTGTTAGTGTATTTTGACATGTAGAACCCAAGAAAAATCCCACATGTCAATTCCGATTATTATTTGCATTGATTTAATTAAGATTAACTCTTGCTTTTCACAGGCATTTTCTTGAGACCACTTTAAAAATTCCATTTTGACTTGGGGAGAGAAACACAGGGTGTGACAAACCTACCCCCCTTAAACGGAATCTCGGCCCCGAGATTCGGAGGAGCTGGCGAAGAGGTGCGGATGGGCGGCCTTCAGCTCGTCTTCCCTTTCCCAGGTTGCTTCCTCTTCTGAATGGTGACTCCACTGAACTCGGCAAAACCTGGTGACCTTGTTTCTAGTCCTTCGTTCGCTGGTATCGAGTATACGGACCGGCTTCTCCACATATGTCAGGTCCTCTTGGATATCAATGTGTTCCGAATCAGCCTGTTCTTCAGGTACTCTTAGGCACTTCTTTAGTTGAGACACGTGGAATACGTCATGGATGCCGATCATGTTGGATGGAAGTTCTAACTGATAAGCAACTTCTCCCCTTTGTTCCAAGATTTTGTAGGGTCCCACAAAACGTGGTGCCAACTTGCCTTTGGTTTGAAAACGGTGCACTCCCCGGAGCGGAGTGACACGAAGATACACATAATCCCCTGCTTCAAAAGTGAGCTCCCTTCGGCGGTTATCCGCGTAGCTCTTCTGTCGAGACTGTGCAATTCTCAGCCTTTCCCTGATGGTTCTGACTTTCTCTTCCGCTTCCGTTAATACCTCTGTCCCGAACAATTGACGCTCGCCCGTCTGATCCCAGAAGAGAGGTGTGCGGCACTTCCGGCCGTATAAGGCTTCGAACGGTGCCATCTGTAAACTAGCTTGGTAGCTATTGTTGTAAGAAAACTCCGCATATGGCAAACACCTGTCCCAAGCTCCACCGAAATCAAGAGCGCAAGCTCTCAACATGTCTTCCAAGATTTGATTGACTCGCTCGGTCTGACCATCTGTCTGCGGATGGTAGGCGGTACTGAAATTTAAACGGGTCCCCAATTCTTCCTGTAATTTCTGCCAGAACTTTGAAGTGAATTGGCTCCCTCGATCAGATACTATCTTTTTGGGTACCCCATGCAAACACATGATCCTTGCGAGGTACAATTCTGCCAATTTCTTTCCCGTGTAGGTGGTATGTACTGGTATAAAGTGAGCCACCTTGGTGAGTCGATCCACGACTACCCAGATTGAATCGTGACCCGATGATGTCCGGGGCAGTCCTGTTATAAAGTCCATTCCAATTTCTTCCCATTTCCATTCTGGAATTTGAAGAGGTTGGAGTAAACCTGCTGGTCTTTGATGCTCTGCCTTCACTCGTTGGCAAACATCGCAGAGTGCGACGAACTCGGCTATTTCCCTTCTCATGCTGACCCACCAAAATTTTTCTTTAAGGTCTTGGTACATTTTGGTGCTGCCTGGATGAATTGAATACTGGGTCTGATGAGCCTCGGTGAGTATCAGATCCTTCAGTTCCTTGTCGTCAGGTACACACAATCTTTCTCCCATCCAGATTGTGCCATGTTCATCCTCAAGAAAATCCCGAGCCTTTCCGACTCTCATGTTCTTTTTCAGCTCTGCTATTTCCGGATCATTTACTTGAGCGGCTCTAACTTGATCGACGAGCGTAGGCCGTGCTTCCAGGGCGGCTACGAACCCGTGTTCAACAATTCTCACGTTGAGATGCTCTAACTCCTGCCGCAATTCCTCACACATGTCCTCAATGCATAGGGCAGTGCAGTAACTCTTCCTGCTTAATGCGTCTGCCACCACATTGGCTTTACCCGGGTGGTAGTGAATGCTCATGTCATAGTCCTTGATTAATTCCAACCATCTTCGTTGTCGGAGATTTAGGTCCGGTTGGGTGAAGATGTATTTCAGACTCTTATGATCCGTATATACTTCACAACGGTTGCCAATCAAATAGTGCCTCCAGATCTTCAAGGCATGAACCACTGCGGCCAGTTCCAGATCATGAGTTGGATAGTTCCCTTCGTGTGGACGCAGCTGTCGTGAGGCATACGCCACCACTCTGCCTTCCTGCATTAGAACACACCCAAGCCCGTGACGAGATGCGTCGCAGTAGACTTGGAAGTCTTTCGTCTGGTCGGGCAGAATTAAAACTGGTGCGGATACCAATTTCTTTTTGAGTTCCTCAAAACTCTTGTCGCACTCGGCTGTCCATTTAAACCTTTCATCTTTCTTAAGCAACTGAGTCATGGGTCGGGCGATCCTGGAGAAGTTCTCGATGAAACGGCGGTAATAACCCGCCAGTCCAAGAAAACTTCGAATCTGCGACACCGTCTTCGGTGGGGTCCATTTGGTAACTGACTCCACGTTCGATGGGTCAACTGCCACGCCCTGAGCTGTGATAACATGGCCCAGAAATTTGACTTCCGTCAACCAGAAGTCGCACTTGCTGAACTTGGCGTATAACTGGTGCTCCTTCAACTTCTCGAGTACCAGCCGGAGATGTTGCTCGTGTTCTTTTTCGGACTTTGAGTAGATAAGTATGTCGTCGATGAAGACCACAACAAACTTGTCCAGAAACTCCATGAACACTTTGTTCATTAGATTCATGAAGAAGGCGGGTGCGTTGGTAAGTCCAAAAGACATAACCGTGCACTCATACAGTCCGTACCGAGTGGTGAACGCCGTCTTTGGGATATCCTCTTCCCGGATCCTTAACTGGTGATAGCCTGATCGCAAGTCTATCTTAGAGAACACCTTAGCTCCCTTCAGTTGATCAAACAAATCATCGATCCGCGGTAAAGGATATTTATTCTTGATGGTGACCTCGTTGAGTGCGCGATAATCGACGCACATCCTTTTCGTCTTATCCTTCTTCTCCACAAAAATGACCGGAGCACCCCAAGGCGAAGTACTCGGTCGAATGTACCCTTTCTGCAATTGCTCATCAACCTGCTTCTTGACCTCTGCTAGTTCGTTGGCCGCCATCCTGTACGGTCTCTTGTAAATCGGAGCGGTTCCCGGTGCCAAATCAATCCGGAATTCGATCTCTCTCTTGGGTGGCATGGTAGTGAGGTCTTCGGGGAACACTTCTGGGTACTCACAGACTATGGGGATCTCTTCCAATTTCCTCGAATTCTTCTCCTCGGTGACCACTGGGATTTCCACCTCAATCTGATTCAAGGAGACCCCTTGCTTCGGTGGGACTAGTGATTTGTGCACTACTGTCTCTCCCCTTTCGTTGGTCAACGTGACTGTGCGATTCGCACAATCGATAACTCCCTTGAACTTGGCCAGCCAATCCATCCCAAGAATGACATCTAGGTCTTTAGATTCAAGGAGGATGAGGTTGGCTAGAAACGGTAATCTTTGAATTTCTATAATCACTGAAGGGCTAAAACTGGCTGAGGTTGAACTATTTCCCGGGGTATGAACCCTCATTGGTGTGCTAAGCTCTTCTTTCCTTAACCCATGCATCCCCACAAATTTCTTTGAAATGAAAGAATGCGTTGCACCAGAATCAAAGAGTACTGTTGCAGGGATTGAGTTAACAGGGAACGTACCCAGTACGACCTCTGGTGCTGCCTGCGCCTCCTCTGCAGACGCGTGGTTGACACGGGCCTGGATAAACCTTGGCCCAGCACGCCTGGGCTTCGGGCATTTATCCGCGAAGTGGCCAAGCTCGCCACAGTTGAAGCAGGACCCTGGTTTGGTGCCAGTCTCCTTCTTGGCTTGCGCGGGCGGGGCTGACTGTGCCGGTGCCATTGGTGGGCGTGGAGCTGCACCGCGGTTGTGCTGACCGCCCTGGTGGTTCTGGCTACCACTGGCGCCCTGGTGGAAGTTGCTCGGGTTGAAAGGGCGGTGCTGGCGGACGATCAGGGTGGTAGGTCCACCCTGCTGTCCGGGAGTGAAGCGCGGCCTCTGGTGGCTCCCTTGGTTGGACCGGAACTGCGCTGCCTTCCTCTTCCTGTCCATCTTGTTGCGCTGGTCCTCCTGGCGGATAGCCTTATCAACCAACCTCTCAAAATCAGCGTAGTCCCCAGATATCAGTTGGTTGGTCAGCTCGTCATCCAGTCCTGCCATGAACTTCTCCTGTTTCTCGGCGTCAGTGCGGACGTCCTCCGGTGCATACCGCGCGAGGCGGTTGAACTCATGGAGATACTCCGTCACGGTCCTGTTGCCCTGGTGGAGTGCTCGGAATTCCCTCTTCTTCTGTGCCACCACCCCGTCGGGTACTTGCGCCTTCCGGAAGCTGCGGCAGAACTCCGCCCAAGTGACTTCAGTGCCTGGCGGGCGGGTGGCCATGTGATTGTCCCACCAAGCTGACGCGGGACCTTGAAGCTGATGTGTGGCGAAGGCGACCTTCTCCTGATCATTGCACTGCAGGAGATTCAGCTTCTTCTCAATGGCGTGGAGCCAGTCGTTCGCCTCCATGGGGTTGGTGGTGCTGGAGAAGGTGGGCGGCCTGACGCGTAGAAATTCTGGCAACTTGGATTGAGGGGGAGGGGGACCAAACTGCTGGTGCTGTTGTTGCTCGGCTTGTTGCTGCATCCGCTGATACATCTGCTGGTGCTGGTGCTGCATCTGCTGCATCATGGCGGTCATCACCTGCGTCTGATGTGCCATGACTTGTGCCAGGGTCGGATTCTCGGGAAGTGGTGGCGGACCATGGCCGGAATCGCTGTTGGGATGCACACCATCAGCGCGTTCTTCGCCGTTGCTGCCCTCGCCAGTTGTGCGGCTACCGTTCCTGGTGTAGACCATCTGGAGGAAAAGCAGGTGGGGAAAAAGAAGAAAAACAGATGCTCAAGAACTAGGCTTTATTATATAGGAATTTAAACTGCAATTGTTCTGATCTGAATTAAAACACTTAAAACAGCAAACAAAAATCCTTAATGGGACGGCCATATCATAGGCACATGATATCGACAGTCAACTAACCCCAAGCGAGCAACCTAAACACACAAACTAGCAAGCAGAAACTAGACAGTCGATAAGCTAATGGAAAAAACGAGCCTAATGCTCGGAACGGCTCCTGCGGTCGGTGGAGTCGAAGGCGTCCTCCTGCTCATCACCAGGTCCCTCTGCACGGCTCCCAGAGTCTGGCAGGTACGCCTCGCTGCTGCCCGGCTCTGAGCCACTGGAGCTGCTGCTGCTGCTGGGGTCGCGGCTGCCACTAGGGGTAGCAGACAGCCATCCTCCGTTGCCACCGGCTGGACCCCTGGCGGCTGTCGCTGGAGCGAAGGAGAGAGCGGACGCGGGAGCTGGAGCTGGAGCTGGAGCTGCGGGTGGAACTGGAGGAGCTGCTGGCGGAGGTGGGTTCCTGGGCGCAAGCTGAATACGCACAGGTGCAGTCGTCCTCTTGCGTGGCGTGGTGCGGATCCGGACTCCTCCTGGCGCTGGGAGACCCTTCAGCTGAGCATTCTCCCTCTTCAGGCGCGCTATCTCGTCCTTCAGAGCGACGATCCTCGTGAGCTTCCCATCGTTCAAGGCCTTGCACGCCTTGTGCAGATCGGAGTGCATCCTGTCCATCCCCCTCATCACAGCGCACATGTGACCGAAGGTGGTGTCGTTCTCTCCGGCTGTCGGACGGAAGGTGCTGACTTCATCGTTGCCGGCTCGACGAGGGTGGAAGCGGTACGCCGTGTTGTGGAAGACGTAGTTGTGGCGCTCTCGTAGACTGGCCATCATCAGGTAGGCTGCCTCCTGACATGCGTGATCCGCTGTGCCTCCTGACGCCTCAACCGTCATGTTGGCGAGACAAGTGCCCACGTAGCCATGGATCTCCAAGCGGACACGGTGTGGAAGCTCGCCACTGAGTGGTGGAATGGTCGTGTACTCTGGCGCGTTGGGGTAGCCCACCACCAGTGTCATGCGTGCCAGCTCTGCCACGAAGTCATCCATGCCTTCTCCGCGGTGGTTAGGTGGGTGGCCGGCCATCTAGAGAAGACAAAGGGGTAGGATCAATGCATGCTCAAATCCAAATTTAAATAAAGCAATAAAAGACTCAATTAAAGAAAGCGAGCAAGAACGAAATTTTATGCATAGATCATTTTGCATGAGAGCGAATAAATAAGACAAACTTACATAACGATAAAATAATGGGGAAATTAGATACATAATAATAACAATAAGATCATAAACACCTTGCAACCCATATTTCCGAGCTAGGACCTAATGCATTCCTCCCATCAAATCCCGACTGACTGACGAATAAATCCCAAATGATTTTACGAAAACCCTAGACTGACCTGTTTTGTCAAACCTCACTTGAACGAGCGACAAAGTTTTTTCCCTTGAACCACAAGAACAGACCCCAATTTTCCCGGAGCAAATTCCAATTGCAAAGAACTTATGCAATGAAAAGGATTCAGAGGGCTCTTAGGTTTCCATTTGGCTTGTCCTACGGTCAAGGTCGGCTCTGATACCAACTTGTCACGCCCAGAAATTCCCGAACGGAATCCCAAGCAGAATGTGTATTAAAATCCCCGTCCAGGACCAGCCGGGGTACACAGACGACAATGTTGACATACAGATCCACGTCTTACAAACATTATAAAAGTCTTACATAAATGCAGCGGAAAAAACAAAAGAAAAACTGAAGCTAGGCCTTGACTTGAACAGCGGCGGGAACACCACTCCACAGGCATCCTCGACAGCACGGACGAAGCCTACTCCTCAGAGAACCCGCCATCGGACGCATACTCCAACTCTGGGGTTGGGGAGAAAATGGAGCAAGGCTGAGTACTACCCACTGTACTCAGCAAATCATACCGGAATAGGAGTATGATGCAGGGATTCAACAAGGGATAGCTAAACAGGTTCATTTGCATAAATACCGGCATTTATAAACAAGAATTGAATGCGAAAACAGTTGTAATAATTGAGCAATATTAATCATCCACTGTCCAACGTTACCCCACGTTGCAACAGGCCCAACCAACCACTGTCCAAATTCATTAGACTAAACTAGGGTGAAACTAATCACGGTGAATCTGGTTGACCGCCCATAACCGCGGGCACGGCTATTCGAATAGTTTTACTCTGATCAGAGGTGTACAACTGTACCCACAAGACACAGCCCCACGACACGTTACCGTGCGCCGACATGCCACCACGACATATCGGAAAGAGGCCGTGACAGGACCCTTCGCATAACCCCCTCTAACCAAGCACACCACACCTCAGGTTTCACCCCCACTCCTCGCAAGGCAGCGGGCAGTCCCCTCTCGTGCCTAGGTGAATCCGGAAGCCGCATAGACCGTCGCAGGGCCCATCCAAACTCCATCACGCCCACCCTTGCCTGGATGCGTCGGCTAGAGGAAAATTACACTACAAGCCCAGCCGTTGCCCACGCTGGCTTGTGGTAAGCACGATAAATTCTTCCAGGGTTTCCCGCGAACCGGTCCTTAATTGCCATGGGTGCGACCAGCAGAACCATGCACCCACAGCCCACCATGTGATTCATTTTAATTAACCAACACCGAAACAGTGGTACTAAACCAACTATGCCATATAAACCTATAGTCTAGGTTTTAAATGAGATTTCCCCACTGTGAGCTAGTTGAACTAAGCATGGCTAAGCAATTCCTAGTCCAAACTCTAGTCATGTTATAACCCAAGCTAATCAAAGGAGCATGGTATCCAAAAAGCATGGCTGTAACAATAGGTAACCATCCCATAGTGTAATTGTAAAACGAATGCAGTATTTGAAAGAAAACATTAGATTATTTGCAATATGGGATCAATATGATCAAGTGACAAGCATGACTTGCCTTGCTCTGCTGCTGGAGGAACCTCGGCGACTATTTCGAAATACTCCGGAACGTCGGAAGAGCCGGAATCTAGCGACATACAAAGCAAACATTGCAAACAGGCTATAAGACTACTGAAACAGGGAACAAAACCATTTTTATTGGATTCTACACATTTTTCTTGATTTTCTGAGACTTGAACGGGCTCAAACGGAGCTCGGATGAATTAGTTATGAATTTTAGAAGATTAACTGTGTTTATTACTAAACAAAAATCCTTAAATTAATTATTGCGCAATAAATCCCAGGGCTGACGTCATCAGGGCTGACGTCAGGCTGACGTCATCAGGGCTGACGTCATCAGAGAGAGGGGCGGCGGCGCTGACAGGCGGGCCCCACTGGTCAGCGACTCGGGAGAGGGAGAGAAGGGGCGCCGGCGCGCGGGCCCACCCGGCAGCGACTCACGGGGGGGGGGGCGGTTCACCGTGGACCGGGACCACGCGGGTGGTCCACCGCCGGTCCACGGGACCGACGGCCCAGATCGGCCGCGAGGCCGATCGGACGGCGCACGGCGGATGGAGCTCGGCTCGGCCTGGCACAAAGCCAGCCGGCCGAGTCGGGGCGGCGGCGCGCGAGCGCGTGCGCACACGCGCTACCGACGACGACGACCGGCGGCACGAGGACGGCGGCAACCGGCGGCGCACAACCGAAACGACGGTAGCGGCGGCTACGCGGCTACGCGGCTACGCGGCGCGGAAGGAAAAAGAGAGAGAAAGAGGAGGGGAGGCCTCACCGAGCGCGACCGACGCGGAGGAAGACGACGGCGAACGGCGACGACGAGTCACGGGAGGGCGACGGCGAACGGCGGACGGGATTCGGGATGCCCTAACGATCAAAAGGAGAGAGGTTAGAGGGAGAGATAAGGACCACGGCGACCGGAAAACGCGGCCGAGGGCGGCGGTTGCGGAGCCGCTTACCGGCGCACGGTGCGGGCGGGGTTCCGGCGGTGGATCCCGGAGGAGGAAGGGCGGACGAGGTGGGGCTGAGCCTTGTGAACGCGACTGCGGCGACGGCGCAGGGCGGCGGCGACCCTAGCGGCGGCTATCGGCGGCCGGAGCGGCGGCGGCGACAGAGAAAAGGAGGGCGACGGCGCTAGGGCACTAGGGGGCACGGGAGAGCTCGATGGAATGGGGAAAAAGGGAGAGGAGGTGCCGGCGATGCTTAAATAGGAGCGGAGAGTCCCGGACGTGGCCGGGAGGAGCGAGATTTTGCCGGCGACGTGGGGGAGTGGAGGTGGAGAGAGAGGCGGGATTCGGTTTTCGAATCCCGGCCATCTCGGGCGCGGGCGCGAGGGGGAGAGTGGGGGGAATGGGAGCGGCCGTTGCGGCGCACGCGCGGGCGTGACCGACGTGGCCCGGGAGAGGCGGAAACGTGCGCACGGCGGCGGATTCGGCGGCGGTTGCGCGGGCGGCCGCGGCCGGAGGAAGGGGACGGGCCTGACAGGTGGGACCCACCTGTCAGCGTCCCGGAGAGAGGAGGCGGCGGCTTGGGCCGGCCCAGCGGGAGGGGGCGCGCGCGGCGGCTGCGGCTAAGCTGGGCCTCGGCCTTCGGCCGGCCCAGGGGGAGGGGAGGGAGAGAAAAAGGAATGGGCCGACGGCCCATTTAGGGAAAAAGGGAGAAAAGAAAAAGAAAGAAAAGGAAAAGATTTTCCTGGGATTAAAATATTGCATGTGCTCAATTTTAATTTGATTAAAATTATTTCTAGGGCTCTGAAAATTCCACTAAAAATCTTGTTAGTGTATTTTGACATGTAGAACCCAAGAAAAATCCCACATGTCAATTCCGATTATTATTTGCATTGATTTAATTAAGATTAACTCTTGCTTTTCACAGGCATTTTCTTGAGACCACTTTAAAAATTCCATTTTGACTTGGGGAGAGAAACACAGGGTGTGACATTTGCCCCCCTTTAAATGGAGGAATTTGTAAGATTTAAATCACATGTAGTTATTTTATATTTGGTTCTTTGATTTAAAAAAGATTGGAGCTATAAAAAGTTAATTTCTAACGGATGGCCTAGTGCATGTAGATTTGGTAGTGAGAAAAAATTCCTTGAGACTATCTCTCTTTATCTTATCCGATTGATGCATGTTTTTTTTTCTACGGTTAATTCAAACCATCATTCCTATATTTGTTTTGTAATCCTACGTTGCGTTTGCATTCCTGTCAAAATTGTTTTTTTTCCATCGTTTTTCAATCATGTGTTTTAAAGGATCAGCCATAACTGTGGTATAATTAATTTTGATTTTAGTATGTATATGATGATAAAATCCTTTTAAAAAAGTTTATATATATGATATGTTTCGCTTGGCAAGATGGGAACTCTGAGAAGAATATAATAATAGGCGTCAACCGATTTTGTATTATAAAAAAATTCTGCAGTATTAAATCATTAAACTGATACTTAATTAGTGATAATGTTTCGCTCCGCAGAAGAAACCAGTTGAAGGCACCAACAAATTTATACGTTAAAAGCCATCCATATATTTATGTATATCTCTATCTTTATAAGTGGCTAACGAAACCACAAACTGTTGATAATGCTAATTATAATTATCTCTCACTAGTGAAGCAACTTCGCTTTCAACTATTACGAAGAAGTGGAAAATAACAACCCTATTATATATTGGGTCAAATTAAGTATATGTCATTCTCATTGGGTCACCTGTGTGCAGGTATGATGTTGCTTTGGCAACCAACACTGAAGGAGTCGTGCATTTGTGTCACTTTGCCAAGCAGTGTGATAACCTCAAGATGCTCCTTCATGTTTCCACCGGTAAGGTTAAGTAATATTCAACACTAGCTAGAACAATATATGTAAAACATCTAGTCCTGTAAATGGGAGTACAGCCAAGATATTCCTTGTCAACTTCTACAGGTAGAAGTCAGTTAATTTCCACCTTAAGTTAATGTTCAACCTTCAGTTGATTCTTCCAATCCGGTGAAGTACATCATAAGTAAAGTTGTACAAACATGCCAAACACATCACATTCCACCAAATAAAATTCCATATAGTTCGGAAGAAAACTTTAGTTCCCCTCCATAGGGTACTCTTTCGACTCATATTTCTTCAGAAAAAATATTTAAATCTGCATGTTTTTTACGTTGAAATATTTAAGCGATTTATGGAGTATAAAATCCTCGTCCCACCACTATACAATCCGTTCCCCTATCACTCACCTCTGTAACCCTTATTTTGGAAAATCCACATTAGATACCTCAGCTCTTCTTAGTAGTTGCGCACAGATGCATATAGCAGCCTTTAAATTCATGTTTCACTTTGTGCAAAAGGATTATTACATAGGTACCAATTGGTCTCCGGTCCTCATCACCAAAAGTACACCCCTCGATCGACCATTCTCGTGTGATTCTTCAAATTTGATCCTTCCATACAAGTGATCTCTTTGGCTCTTCCAATCTTCGTTCAGTGTCATAGTTTATCTCCTAAGCAAACATAAAATCCTAACAGTAGTTATTCCGCTTCACCCACCACTGGGCAGCAAACTAGCGAATTTAAAATTAAGATTTCTAAACATGAGAGACGCTTATACCATAAATCGTACCATATTTTGGAGGTTCTAGTGAAAGAGGTGATATTATCAATTTGTTATGAACAGCTTATGTTGCTGGTGAGCAATCAGGCTTGTTACTTGAGAAACCATTCTAAATTGGTGAAGCACTACGACAAGGTTACACACTAGATGTTGAAGTTGAGGTGCAATTAGTAGACAGGATCAAGTCAAAACTCAGAATAAAATCTTCCATTGACAACAAGTTAGAAAAAACAACCATGAAGAAACTTGGGCTTAAAAGGTTTTATAGAAGAATCATATTTTTTATATATTTTGAAGCCTTGAAAAAATGTCATGTGCATGAATATTATAACATGATCTACTTATGATGAATTTTTTTAAGGGCTATGCACTTTGGTTGGCTAAATACATATGTGCTGACAAAAGCTATGGGGGAGATGTTACTTTGACAATTGGGAGGAGACCTTCCAGTTGTCATCGTCCGGCCAAGCATAATAACAAGCACTTTTCAGGATCCAATGCCTGGATGGATAGAAGAAACTAGGTGGATATATTCTAGTGTATTATACACCACAACCTTGTTGCTACACTGAATTAATTATTAATTGAGAAATTTAAGAACCTTATGGAGGTGTTTAGCTGTACCATATTTTCTAGTTTATTTTTTTTTGCCTTGGGTACTAGGAGGTATCTTCTTTTTAGGTAATAGGTAGTACCTTTCATTGGACCTAAAAATCTTTCTTGTCAGTTCATTGCCTTAACTATTTGTCTTTTGTAAAAAAGAAACATATGTTGTGGTAAGTGTTAATATTTGCACTAGGAGTGTGTTGTCTTACTAGTCCAATTAATGAAATATTTAGATGCTACAATCTTTTATTGCAGGACAATTGATGCCATATTTGTTGCCTACAATGACCAAACCCTTCCTTGTTTTATATTTGATGGTAGTGCTATATTTGACCTGGTGAGTATTTCCCAACCAAAGTATAGCAAATTCATATATTTTTATGTATGAAAAATTTTAAATTTCCAGATACCAGGAGATATGGTGATTAGTGCAATGATGGCAGCCATAAATAGTCACTGGAATAAACAAGCTCAAGTGATATACCATGTGACTTCGGCTCAGCAAAATCCCCTACAATTGTCTCTTATTGAAGAATCGATGTACAAATACTTTCACACAAATCCACGTACAAGTAAAGATGGGGAGAGCATAAAAAACAAAAGAGTTTTAATGTTCAAGAGATTCGCATACTTCCAGGCATACATGGTTCTACAGTATAAGTTGCCATTAGAGGTACGAGTACTTCATACTTCTCTTGATTAATTAGTTCCACAAGCTAAGTCTTTACTATATGTATCTACACATGTCATTTTTTTCCCGTATTTGCTTACAAATTTATAAAATTTTCTGACTTCGGCATGTTGATCTTGTGATAATAAGCAGATAATGCGTGCGGCAAATGCACTGTTCGGAGGGATATATATACACCAAGAACTACAATAAGCTTAACTGAGGCTATAACATTTTAATGACTTTTGCAAAGCTGTATGCTCCATATGTCTTTTTCAAAGGATGGTGAGCTTCTTTCTGATGTGCATTTGGTCAAGCTAATACAACCATTTAATTTATATATATTGCGATTTTAATTTGAGGCTCCCGTGCGCTCAGATTTTACCAGAGAAAATATCACATTCTAATCAAGAGAATCTTGCTATGCTTTGTTTAGAACTAATTAATAATCTTCATATGCTAGACAATATCCCTTTTAGAGTTAAAAGAAACCACTCGTATACTTTTCTAGACTGCATTTTTTTACTAAACTACGTGTACTAAATAGAAGGGGAAAAAAACTACCATTCATTCAGTAGATATATTTTCCAGATCAACTACCAATAATTTTTGCACAGGCAATCTAAATCGATGCCATGTAAAATTCATAAACATAAACATACATGCATGCATGCATTAGAACTTCTCAAAACAGATATGTTGACACAACACACAGGTAACAAAGCAATAACTGCATACTCTGTTCTTTTCGTTTACCTATAAGCTGATTTTTCCCTTTGCATATTCGTTTCAATGAAGCTTTGATGACACCAACTTGAGGAAGCTGTGGAAGGCAACGGCTATGGACCAAATGATGCATCCAAATTTAATTTTGATCCTAACTGCATCAACTGGAGCTCATACCTGCTGAAAACACATATTCCGGCTGCAATAATGTACGCCAACAACAGCAAGATGAAAACAGGCCATGCATAATATGGATATACTCCCTCCGTTTCGAAATGTTTGACGCCGTTGACTTTTTTAAACATGTTTGACTGTTCGTCTTATTCAAAAAAATTAAGTAATTATTAATTCTTTTTCCTATCATTTTATTTATTGTTAAATATATTTTTATGTAGGCATATAATTTTACATATTTCACAAAAGTTTTTGAATAAGACGAACGGTCAAACATATGCTAAAAAGTCAACGGTGTCAAATATTTCGAAACGGAGGGAGTATATAGATAATCGTGTGAAAGTTGTTATTTTGCATGTTGAATAAAATGCCATGAATATGAAAATAATGTAACGCTAAGATTGTGATATATAGTATCACAATTCTATGCCAATTGAGGACTTTACAATAAATAAATATATTGGTGCTACTGTGTCATTCGAGATAATTCCAGAGCACATATATACATACAGCTTTGCTATTACTAAATTTATATAAATATTAGTGCTCCATAACTTTTCCATTGCTATTCCTTCAGCAATGATATAATGCTACTATGCAGGAGATAGTGTACATAATTAATGGTACAGTTATTTGTGGTTGATGCAGTAGATGTACTATGCAATTATTGTTTATTGTGTAGCATATAGCAAATTGAACATGTCTATTAATTTTGAATCCACGAGACCACGAGGCCAGGATTGTTAATTTTCGGTAGTGTACATGTATCACGTTATCCTTATACATACTCTTTTTCAAACAAACCATAGAACGGAGCAAGTAGTTACTACCTCCGTTTCAGGTTATAAAACTTTTTAGCATTATCCACGTTTATATAGATGTTAATGAATCTGCGCACATATATATGTCTAGATTTATTTATATATATATGAATGTGGGCAATGCTAGAAAGTCTTATAATATGAAACGGAGGAAGTATTAATAATAAAATATGTGTATCAAAGACTATGTTGATATATATCCAAAACATTAAAAAGAAAGAGAAATGAATTGAGGGGTAGGATTGGTAGCATCACGCCCACAGTAGTGGTGTTCGCATGCTAGCTAGAAATTCTATACTGCAATCTTTGTTTGGCTACGTGTGTACGTGTGTGAGCGGAATTAGCCAAGGGAGGCCACCGCTATCAAAAGAATTTTATTATAAAGATGTAGCGCCCGTTCCGTCGTGGCGCTAGCGGGAAAATTATTTCTTAAAAACCCTATATGCGAAATCCGCTTTCCCTGCTTGTTGGTCAGTCTCCGTGCCAATTCCCGATCTCGTTTCCCCGATCCTCCGTCGAATTCTAATCCCGAATCCAATTCCCCAAATTCAAATCCCTCGGCAAAAGTCTATTTTGCCTCCCTCTGTTCGTGGGCCGATTTCCCTCCCGGCCCACTCCTCTCTCTCTCTCTCCCTCTCTCTCTCGGCGCCCGATTCCTTTTTCTCTCCCTTCTCTCTCGCGCCGCGCCGCGCTGCGCGTGCACGCGAGCGGCCGCCCGCGCACCGCCTCTCCTCCCCGCGCCGCGCACCGCCTTTCCTCCCGCGCGCGCGCGTCGTGGCCGACCGGCCAGTCGCCGCCATCGTCATCGCCCGGCCCCGCGACTGCCGCCGTGTCGCCGCGCCGGTCCAAGCCCGCGCCGCCGTCATCGCCGTCGTCAGCCGCGACCCCGCCACTCCGCGCGCAAGCGTCCAAGACGCGGAGGCCGAGCCCTCCGCGCGCGCCTCTCCCTCTGCCGCGTCGTCTCTCCTTCTCCCCCTTCTTTTCCCAAAAGCGGCAAAGGGCGAGCTCTTTCCCCCCCCTTTTTCTCTTTTCCTCCCCCCCGCCGGCGTCATCCTCTCTGCCGCCGCTTTGGCCGCGAGCGCCAAGCGCCGTCCCACCTCCTTGACCGCCCCCAATGTCGGTTCTCCAAACCGACATTGCCGCCCCCTTAAAACCAAGCCCCTCCCCCTCCGTTTCCTCCCATTCCCGCCCGCGCCATTGCCGCCTCCCTCCTTCGCCTCCATCGCCGTCGCGTACCGTCAGAGCCGAGCGCGACCGAGGACGCGGAAGGGACTCCGGGCACCTCCTCTCCTTCCTCTTCCCCGGCCCGAGGCCGGAGAAAATCCTCCCGCGCCGTCGGCCATCGTCCAGCGCCCCCTCCACCGCACGGTAGTGTTTCCCCCCGTTCTCCCTCCTCCCTTCGTCTCCTCCGTTCCGCTTTCGGTAGTAGCTCGGGTAGTCTCCCCGTAGTTCGCCGGCGAAGCCCCGAGCCTTGCCGTCGCTCGCCGCATGTCCGCCGCCGCCGCCGCCCGAGCTCGGAAGCGGCGCTCGTCGCCAGCTTCCCTCGGCGCGTCTCCGCCCGATCCGACGCAAGAGAAAGCTCCCCGAGGACGCGTAGATGCTCCCACCGCCGGGGATTAGCCCCTCGAGCCGCCGTCGCCTTTCCCCTCTCCTCTCGCCGCCGTCGGTCGTCGCCGCAATCCATCGCCGTCGCATCCCCTCCGGCGAATCCGAGCCGTTGGCTCGCTTCCTCTCGTCTCGGTCGACCTCCCGGAGTACTCGCCCTCGCGTGTATCGCCGCGGATCGTCCGTCCGATCGTCGCCGCCGCCAGCCGTCCGTTCGGCCGGCGTCGTCGTCTTCCACCTCGCGCCCGCCCGCGTGGCCGCCACGTCGGCGCCACGTCAGCCGCGAGGGTCAGCCGCCCCTTCCTCCGTCACAACCTCCGTGCGCGCGGTCCACGGCAAACCGTGCGGCTGCCCGTGGGCCCGCCGCATCCGCGCCCTCCGCGCGCCGCGCGCGTAAGCCGCGCCCAAACCCTAACCCTAGCCGCGCCCGCGTGCGCCGAGCTCACGGTGAGCCGAGTCGCCGACAAGCGGGTCCCACCCGGGACCGCGCGTGGTGGACCCGGCCCACCGCGCTCTCTCTCTCCTCTCCGCCCGCGCCCGCGCAATGGGCCGCCGTCTTGGGCCGGCCGGCCCATTTAGCCTCGGCCGAGCCGACTTTCCTCTTGGGCCGCGCCCTAGCCGCCCGAGAAGTCTATTTCCCGTCCCTCCTTCATTCATTTCCTTTTTCTTTTTAAAAGGATTTAATTAAATCCTTTTTCCTTTTTCCTTTAGTCCAAAAATCCAATAATCTTAGAAATTCCATATCTTCTCAACCGTGCATCCGTTTGACTCCGTTCAACTTCCAAAATTCCCCAAATCTCGAGATCTATTTAATGGCACGCTTAGAGGTCAATAATAGGGCTTTATTTTCGCTGTTTGTTGAGTTGTCCCGTTCCGCGTGTAGTTCCGGAGCCCGAAGACCCGCAGTGCGAGGATTTCGAAGATCAAGCTCAAGATCTCGAGCAAGGCAAGTCACCTTTGATCATCTTACACCTATAATTTAAATCTAAGTATTTCTTTTTCGCAAATATTGCATGGTTAGGACTCACACAAGTAATTGGCCGTGATTTACGGGATATCCCGTCGGCTCCAATCCCACCTTGCTGCAATTACCCTCCGTGAACTGTTGAATACTTAAAACTCCTTTGTCGACTGTTGGGCTTCGATGTGTAGGGCCCTCGGGCATGCGCATCGGAACCCCCTTTCCCTCAAACTTAAAATATTCAATGATGGGTAAAACTTGAGGTTTTACGAAAGACTTGGAAAACCCGACACCTGGGTCGGTGTTTGCGAACTAAAAGAATTTCGAAAATCGCGGACCAGGGAACGTACTGGGAGTACGGTTCCCTGCTCTTGCAATTAAGGACCGATTCCTTGGAATTTCATCCAAACATAAGACTTGTGCAACCACATGGGTGGAATGGGACGCCCCTGGCTGAGTAAATTGCTAATCGGGGGAGCCTTGATGTCGAGAGGCATGTGGATTCTTCGGGGTGGTGGCGGGGAAGACCCCCGAGCTTCCTGGCACAGCATGGTCTGGGACCTAACCTGTTGTCGGTCTGGGACCCCCCTCGTCGGCATATGGCGAACCTGTGTCGGCTTTCGAAATGCCTTGTCATGAAAGCCTTTAGGTCAACCAGACGTGGCCGTTATACACGGGCTGGATGATTCGGGTTAGTAATGTCGTGTGGGTAAAGTGTACCCCCTCTGCAGAGGACTAACAAACTGTTCGAACAGCCGTGCCCACGGTCATGGGCGGATGTGAGGTGATTCCTAGCGTAGTTTTGTTTGACAACCGCTTTGTGAACAAGTTGATGTGGTTTGGTTTCGATGTTGGAAACCTGTGGCTGATGAGATCAGCCGGGCCCGGATGGCCGTTTGCAAAGCTGTTGGCCTGTTGGCCGTTTGAAAAGCTGTTGGCCTGTTGGCCGTTTCAAAAGCTGTTGGCCTGTTGGCCGTTTAAAGAGCTGTTGGCCGGATGCCAACCCTGTTTTAAAGACTGATACATTGCACATACTCCGACTGGACGAGACGCACTGTCTCATCCGTGTCGTTTGAGAAGCACTCACCTAGATGTTTCCAAAAGGAAGTTTTAAATAAAACCAATTGCGAAAACAACAGCCTTTCCTTTGAAGCCTGCATTAAACACTTAAATTCCCATGGCTTGCTGAGTACTCCTGTACTCACCCTTGCTCTATATAAATAATCCCCCTCCCAGTTGCTGAAGAAGGTGATGTGGATCCCGCTGACGAGGAGTTCTTCCAGGAGCAAGTTGGCTTCGAAGAGTTTTAGGGTTTCGGCCTAGTTCCCAAGTCGCGCCTGTGATGTTTGGTCCAAGTCTTGGCTTCCGCTTTCCTCTTTTGTAATGCAGTTGTGAGCTCGGGGTCTGTCCGCAGCCCAACATGACTGTAATCCTACTCTATAATAAAGAGACCTCTGTTGCTGTGATATGCTGTCTTCCTGTGATACCAGCACTGTTTCCTGGGACTGGTATCGAATAACAGGTTAATTTGGAGCGTCACGAGCTAGTTCCGCTCAGGGCTAGTTCGGGGCGTGACAAGAGATGGTATCAGAGCACAGGCTTGGCCCTAGGACGAAAACCCGACGCTTAGGACGACCCTAAGGATACTAAGTTTAAAATTATTTGCGAAAAGATAAGGTTTCCTGCTTTCTCTTTATTTTCAGTAGTTTGTTTCTAAAATGGTTACTGATCTTTTCTCCCTCTTTCAAAATTGTAGATGGCAGTGAACGCCAGCTTCAGTTCCCACGGTTTTGGTGAGGGTCACCACGTCGCTCAGCTTTGTGACCTCGCCCGCTTCCTTGGCTTCTCGTGTCCCGAGTACACGGGGTACTCCGTGGACCGCACTCCCCCTCGCTGTGAGCTCTCTGTGTACCTTTACCCTCGTGGAGGTATACACGGAGCCGGTCTTCGCCCCCACCACTTCACTGTGGCCAGGCCCACTCTCCAGATCGCGTACCAGGATCTCTCCTGGACTGCGCTTCGTCGTCTGGCCCACGACTACGGTCACCGCCTCGGGGGTTCTGCCTTCCGGCAGCTCCCACGCCTTCCTTCCGGCCGTACGGACGCCAGGTACCCTTGTCCGTACAGCGAGTCTCAGCCAGTGCTGACTCGCATGGTCGAGCTCTCAGAGGCTCAGGCCACTCAGCACGACCTACTCCTTGAGGCTTACCGCTCCCTTGCCCGCCGCTACGCAGCTCTGGAGGCCCGTCTAGCCGAGGAGGGTGTCACCTCAGTTGACACTGTCTCTTGGGACTCAGGCCGCCTCTGCCACGCCAGCCACCTGTCTTCCCACAGCTCTCGTGGCTCTGCCCGCACTCCCAGTGGCCCGCGCTCCCCCAGCTCGCGTGCGCCGTACTCACCAGTGTACTCCCCCTACCCACACCCAGTTAGCCCCTCCTACACTCCAGGACACACTCCAGTTGCTTCCTCCCGCCGTGGCCCACGCTTTATCCGCACCGCGCGGAAGCGTGTTGTTGGTTCTTCCACTGTGTTCCGCTTTGACCACCCAGCTCCCCCACCGCCAGCAGCCCGTGCTGCTGCCGGCCCTCGACAGGTACCGCCGGTCCCTTCGCTTCAGCCGATCGACGTCTCTTCGACAGAGGAGGCGACTACAGGAGGCAGTCAGGCAGACGAGGAGTAGAGGAGTCAGTCGTCAGCAGCCGTCCGTGAGATAGGCCCTTTTGTTCCGCCGCCAACTCTTTTGGAGTCGTGGCGAGGTAGTGCGTGCGTGTGTTTGATGTGGGTGTTGTTTGGTAGTCTGGTTCTCCTAGGAGGTGTGCGTACAGTCAAGCTCGGCGTAGCTCTGTGACTTGTCCACACCCGTTGTATCAGGTGTCCTTATGATTTGAGAAAACCAGTTTATGCCTAGTGTGTGCTATCTAGTTGTTATTTACTTTGTTTCTTGCCTTCTCTAAGTGCTTATCTGATTCTTACCCCGCCCTCTTCTGGGAGTTTAGATGGCTAGTCGCCCCCGCCGTGCTACCCGTGCACCAGCCCGCCTCGGTTTTGAGGAAAGAAGAGCAGAGACAGAAGCAAATCGTGAGTCAGATAATGAGCAGCCTCATCACAGCAGCCGTTCACACCATACCGCTTCCCGCAATGCAGAAGTCGAGCAACCCCATCGCAGCAACCGCTCGCATCGCTCAGTCTCCCGTGCTGCAGAAATGGAACAGTCTCACCGCTCTCACCACACCGCCAGTCACAATTCTGGAGAAGAACGCATCCCTTCCCCACCACATGTTGAGAATAACATGCAACACTTGATGGCAGTTCAGACGCAGATCTTGCAAGGATTAGCCACAGCCATAGCCGGTTTTCAGCATAACGTGCATGGAAATGGCCATCCCCACATGGGTAACAATAGGCCCAAGCTAACAGACTTTCTGAGGTCTCGTCCGCCAGAATTCACTCAGACCGTCGAGCCCGTTGAGGCTGACGATTGGTTGAAAGATGTTGAACGAAAACTCAACTTAGTGCAGTGCACTTCTGTTGAGAAGACGCTCTACGCCTCTCACCAGCTAAGAGGACCTGCTGCAGATTGGTGGGAGAACTATTGCAATGCACACCCTGGACCCACTAACATCGCTTGGGATGAGTTTGCTACGGCCTTCCGTGCAGCTCATGTGCCCGAAAGCGCCATTGATATGAAGAAAGAGGAATTTAGCAAGCTTAAGCAAGGCAATAGTAGCGTCAATGAATACCTAAGTCAGTTCAACAAGTTGGCTCGGTATGCTCCTGAGGAAGTGGACACAGACAAGAAGAAGATCAGGAAGTTCCTAAAAGGTGTCGCAGTTGGAATGAGACTCCAGTTGCTTGCCCATGATTTCCCCACCTTCCAGCATATGATCAACAAGGCACTACTACTTGAGGATGCCAGAAAGGAGGCCGCCGAAGAATATAAGAAACGCAAGTCTAACCATCAGGGCAATTCTTCCCGAGGCGCACCTCGCCCTCGCTTTGGACAACCCATGCAATATCACCAGTCGGTCACTCAAGTTAACCGCCAGCCAGGCTATGCCCCTCGACAACAAGTGAACCGTCTAGCACCTCAGCCGCAGCAGCATGCCCCAAGTGGGAATACTGCGCCAAACAGTGCTACCTCCTTCAAATCACCGTCAGGACCGTCAGCAGTCCAGTGTTTCCGGTGCAAACAGATGGGTCACTTTGCCAGGCAGTGCCCTCAGAATCCCCCCAGCACCAACTCAGGACATGCTAATGGCAGCACAGCCAGAACTCCTACTCCAGCGGTAGCTCAAACTCGTCCTAGCTCTCAGGCGAGCGGACAAGGTTCTCGTGCTTCCAACCACTTTGGTCGAGGCCGAGTGAACCACATTCAAGCTGAGACCGCTCAGGATGCTCCAGACGTCGTGATGGGTATGTTCCCTGTCAACTCCGTACCCGCAATAGTTCTGTTTGATTCAGGAGCTTCCCATTCTTTCATATCGCAAGCTTTTGTGAAAAGAAATGGTTGGAAAACCCAAAATTTGAGAATCCCAATGATAGTACATTCCCCTGGAAGGGATATAAGGGCAACTAAAATATGCCCGGAAGTTAACCTTAGAATTGAGGAAGTTGACTTCCTAGCCAAACCGATAGTCCTAGACTCGCAAAGCTTGGACATCATCCTAGGGATGGATTGGTTGGCTAAGCACAAAGGACAGATAGATTGTGCCGAGAGGTCCATCACCTTGCAAGGACCAGGAGGAAAGCAAATACGCTTTACCCCTAACACCCCTGCCGCAAGTCGGTCTATTCTAACCAGTTTGCAAGCCATTCCCCTGGAATCAGTGCCCATAGTCTGTGGATACCCCGACGTATTTCCAGAAGAATTGACGGGAATGCCACCAGACCGAGAAATTGAGTTCGCCATAGAACTAGCACCAGGCACCGCACCAATTGCAAAAAGACCCTACCGAATGGCAGCTAATGAACTAGCAGAAGTCAAAAGGCAAATCGAAGAACTGGAAGGTAAAGGTTATGTGCGACCTAGTTCATCCCCTTGGGGAGCCCCAGTACTTCTGGTAAAGAAAAAGGATGGCTCTGAGAGAATGGTAATTGACTATAGAGCCCTAAATGAAGTAACTATAAAGAACAAGTACCCGTTGCCACGGATTGACGATCTATTCGATCAACTCAAAGGAGCAAAAGTTTTCTCTAAGATCGACTTAAGATCAGGTTACCACCAGTTGAAAATCAGACCTGAGGACATTCCAAAGACCGCCTTCTCAACGCGTTACGGTCTGTATGAGTTCACAGTGATGTCCTTCGGACTCACCAACGCTCCAGCATTCTTCATGAACCTGATGAACAAGATCTTCATGGAATACCTGGACCAGTTTGTTGTGGTATTTATTGATGACATCTTGATATACTCCAAAAGTGAGGAAGAACATGCTGAACACCTAAGATTGATAATGGAAAAGCTCAGGGATCATCGACTATTCGCCAAGTTCTCGAAATGCGAATTCTGGTTGGACCGGGTAGCATTTCTTGGACACGTGATCTCCTCTAACGGTGTTGAAGTGGACCCTAGCAAGGTTGAAGCCGTACTTGCTTGGAATCCGCCTAAGAATGTGTCAGAGATCCGCAGTTTCCTTGGCCTAGCTGGTTATTATCGAAGGTTCATCGAAGGGTTCTCTAAACTAGCAAGACCTATGACCGAACTATTGAAGAAGGAAAAGAAGTTTGAATGGTCAGCAGCATGTGAAAACAGTTTTCAAGAAATGAAGAAAAGGTTGACCACCGCCCCAGTCCTCACCCTGCCAGACATCCGAAGAGATTTCGAAATCTTCTGTGATGCATCAAGACAAGGCTTAGGATGTGTCCTAATGCAAGAACGAAAGGTCGTGGCCGTAATTCATGCTAGCAGCCGTAATTCATGCTCTCAAGATCTGGAGCTAGCAGCCGTAATTCATGCTCTCAAGATCTGGAGGCACTATTTAATCGGGAACAGATGTGAAGTATACACCGATCACAAGAGCCTTAAGTACATCTTCACTCAGACCGAGTTAAATATGAGACAGAGAAGATGGCTGGAACTAATCAAGGATTACGACCTAGGAATTCATTACCATCCCGGTAAAGCTAACGTGGTCGCTGATGCGCTAAGTCGAAAGACCTATTGCAACGCAGCCCAAATATGGCCTGACCAAGACCGCCTGTGCAAAGAATTGGAGAAGTTAAGACTGACCATGGTACAGTCAGGTGTCCCTGCCAGCTTGACAGTGCAACCTACCCTAGAATCACAAATCCGAGAAGCTCAGAAGGATGATGAAGGGATAAAAGAATTAATAAAAAGGATAAAGGGGAAGAAGGACACCGATTTCTCCATAGACGATCAAGGCACAGTTTGGTGCGGATCACGCATCTGTGTACCGGCCAAGAAGGAGTTGAGAGACCTCATTTTAAAAGAAGCTCACGAATCCGCCTACTCCATTCATCCAGGAAGTACGAAGATGTACCAGGATATCAAAGCGTACTTCTGGTGGGCAGGAATGAAGCGAGATGTCGCAGAATATGTAGCCCTTTGTGACATTTGCCAAAGAGTCAAGGCAGAACATCAAAGGCCAGCCGGACTGCTACAACCGTTACCGATTCCTGAGTGGAAATGGGAAGAAATCGGAATGGATTTCATCACCGGTTTGCCGAGAACCCCTAGCGGATACGACTCCATCTGGGTAATCGTGGATCGACTCACAAAATCAGCACATTTCGTGCCAGTGAAAACCACCTTTGATGGAAAGAAACTGGCAGAACTCTACATGACTCATGTCGTATGTAGATTTGGCTGTCCCAAGAAGATTGTGTCAGATCGAGGCACTCAGTTCACATCAAGGTTCTGGAAGCAGTTGCATGAGGCTCTCGGAACCGATCTAAATTTTAGTACAGCTTACCATCCGCAGACCGATGGTCAGACTGAAAGAGTGAATCAAATCCTAGAAGACATGCTTCGTGCATGTGCTCTGGACTTTGAAGGTACTTGGGACCGTTGTTTGCCGTATGCTGAGTTCTCATACAACAACAGTTATCAGGCCAGCATTCAGATGTCGCCAAATGAGGCAATGTTCGGAAGAAAATGCCGCACACCCTTGTGCTGGAATGAGGTTGGCGAAGCACTGGTATTCGGACCTGATATACTCAAGGCCGCAGAAGAACAAGTTAAGCTGATCCGAGAACGATTAAAGACAGCTCAGAACCGTCAGAAGAATTACGCTGACAATCGAAGGCGTGACCTTGAGTTCAAAGTAGGGGATCATGTGTACCTACGGGTATCACCCCTTCGTGGAATGAAGAGGTTTGGGATGTCCGGCAAGTTAGCTCCCCGCTACATCGGCCCCTACCTCATAACCGCCAGACGTGGCGAGGTGGCTTATCAGCTTGAGTTACCTGAAGGTCTCGCAGATGTGCACAACGTGTTTCACGTGTCTCAGTTAAAGAAGTGTCTGCGTATTCCGGAAGAACAAGTTCCCTTGGGGAATATCGAGCTGGAAAAGAATCTGACCTACAAGGAAAGACCGATCAGGGTTCTTGAAGAGGCAGAACGTCAGACTCGAAGGAAGACCATCAAGTTCTACAAAGTTCAGTGGAGCAACCATTCAGAAGATGAGGCAACCTGGGAACGAGAAGATCATCTCCGCGCCGAGTTTCCGGAGCTGCTCCCTTAGGTGCTGAATCTCGGGGTCGAGATTCTTGTTAGGGGGGTTGGTCTGTAGCGCCCGTTCCGTCGTGGCGCTAGCGGGAAAATTATTTCTTAAAAACCCTATATGCGAAATCCGCTTTCCCTGCTTGTTGGTCAGTCTCCGTGCCAATTCCCGATCTCGTTTCCCCGATCCTCCGTCGAATTCTAATCCCGAATCCAATTCCCCAAATTCAAATCCCTCGGCAAAAGTCTATTTTGCCTCCCTCTGTTCGTGGGCCGATTTCCCTCCCGGCCCACTCCTCTCTCTCTCTCTCCCTCTCTCTCTCGGCGCCCGATTCCTTTTTCTCTCCCTTCTCTCTCGCGCCGCGCCGCGCTGCGCGTGCACGCGAGCGGCCGCCCGCGCACCGCCTCTCCTCCCCGCGCCGCGCACCGCCTTTCCTCCCGCGCGCGCGCGTCGTGGCCGACCGGCCAGTCGCCGCCATCGTCATCGCCCGGCCCCGCGACTGCCGCCGTGTCGCCGCGCCGGTCCAAGCCCGCGCCGCCGTCATCGCCGTCGTCAGCCGCGACCCCGCCACTCCGCGCGCAAGCGTCCAAGACGCGGAGGCCGAGCCCTCTGCGCGCGCCTCTCCCTCTGCCGTGTCGTCTCTCCTTCTCCCCCTTCTTTTCCCAAAAGCGGCAAAGGGCGAGCTCTTTCCCCCCCCCCCCCTTTTTCTCTTTTCCTCCCCCCCCGCCGGCGTCATCCTCTCTGCCGCCGCTTTGGCCGCGAGCGCCAAGCGCCGTCCCACCTCCTTGACCGCCCCCAATGTCGGTTCTCCAAACCGACATTGCCGCCCCCTTAAAACCAAGCCCCTCCCCCTCCGTTTCCTCCCATTCCCGCCCGCGCCATTGCCGCCTCCCTCCTTCGCCTCCATCGCCGTCGCGTACCGTCAGAGCCGAGCGCGACCGAGGACGCGGAAGGGACTCCGGGCACCTCCTCTCCTTCCTCTTCCCCGGCCCGAGGCCGGAGAAAATCCTCCCGCGCCGTCGGCCATCGTCCAGCGCCCCCTCCACCGCACGGTAGTGTTTCCCCCCGTTCTCCCTCCTCCCTTCGTCTCCTCCGTTCCGCTTTCGGTAGTAGCTCGGGTAGTCTCCCCGTAGTTCGCCGGCGAAGCCCCGAGCCTTGCCGTCGCTCGCCGCATGTCCGCCGCCGCCGCCGCCCGAGCTCGGAAGCGGCGCTCGTCGCCAGCTTCCCTCGGCGCGTCTCCGCCCGATCCGACGCAAGAGAAAGCTCCCCGAGGACGCGTAGATGCTCCCACCGCCGGGGATTAGCCCCTCGAGCCGCCGTCGCCTTTCCCCTCTCCTCTCGCCGCCGTCGGTCGTCGCCGCAATCCATCGCCGTCGCATCCCCTCCGGCGAATCCGAGCCGTTGGCTCGCTTCCTCTCGTCTCGGTCGACCTCCCGGAGTACTCGCCCTCGCGTGTATCGCCGCGGATCGTCCGTCCGATCGTCGCCGCCGCCAGCCGTCCGTTCGGCCGGCGTCGTCGTCTTCCACCTCGCGCCCGCCCGCGTGGCCGCCACGTCGGCGCCACGTCAGCCGCGAGGGTCAGCCGCCCCTTCCTCCGTCGCAACCTCCGTGCGCGCGGTCCACGGCAAACCGTGCGGCTGCCCGTGGGCCCGCCGCATCCGCGCCCTCCGCGCGCCGCGCGCGTAAGCCGCGCCCAAACCCTAACCCTAGCCGCGCCCGCGTGCGCCGAGCTCACGGTGAGCCGAGTCGCCGACAAGCGGGTCCCACCCGGGACCGCGCGTGGTGGACCCGGCCCACCGCGCTCTCTCTCTCCTCTCCGCCCGCGCCCGCGCAATGGGCCGCCGTCTTGGGCCGGCCGGCCCATTTAGCCTCGGCCGAGCCGACTTTCCTCTTGGGCCGCGCCCTAGCCGCCCGAGAAGTCTATTTCCCGTCCCTCCTTCATTCATTTCCTTTTTCTTTTTAAAAGGATTTAATTAAATCCTTTTTCCTTTTTCCTTTAGTCCAAAAATCCAATAATCTTAGAAATTCCATATCTTCTCAACCGTGCATCCGTTTGACTCCGTTCAACTTCCAAAATTCCCCAAATCTCGAGATCTATTTAATGGCACGCTTAGAGGTCAATAATAGGGCTTTATTTTCGCTGTTTGTTGAGTTGTCCCGTTCCGCGTGTAGTTCCGGAGCCCGAAGACCCGCAGTGCGAGGATTTCGAAGATCAAGCTCAAGATCTCGAGCAAGGCAAGTCACCTTTGATCATCTTACACCTATAATTTAAATCTAAGTATTTCTTTTTCGCAAATATTGCATGGTTAGGACTCACACAAGTAATTGGCCGTGATTTACGGGATATCCCGTCGGCTCCAATCCCACCTTGCTGCAATTACCCTCCGTGAACTGTTGAATACTTAAAACTCCTTTGTCGACTGTTGGGCTTCGATGTGTAGGGCCCTCGGGCATGCGCATCGGAACCCCCTTTCCCTCAAACTTAAAATATTCAATGATGGGTAAAACTTGAGGTTTTACGAAAGACTTGGAAAACCCGACACCTGGGTCGGTGTTTGCGAACTAAAAGAATTTCGAAAATCGCGGACCAGGGAACGTACTGGGAGTACGGTTCCCTGCTCTTGCAATTAAGGACCGATTCCTTGGAATTTCATCCAAACATAAGACTTGTGCAACCACATGGGTGGAATGGGACGCCCCTGGCTGAGTAAATTGCTAATCGGGGGAGCCTTGATGTCGAGAGGCATGTGGATTCTTCGGGGTGGTGGCGGGGAAGACCCCCGAGCTTCCTGGCACAGCATGGTCTGGGACCTAACCTGTTGTCGGTCTGGGACCCCCCTCGTCGGCATATGGCGAACCTGTGTCGGCTTTCGAAATGCCTTGTCATGAAAGCCTTTAGGTCAACCAGACGTGGCCGTTATACACGGGCTGGATGATTCGGGTTAGTAATGTCGTGTGGGTAAAGTGTACCCCCTCTGCAGAGGACTAACAAACTGTTCGAACAGCCGTGCCCACGGTCATGGGCGGATGTGAGGTGATTCCTAGCGTAGTTTTGTTTGACAACCGCTTTGTGAACAAGTTGATGTGGTTTGGTTTCGATGTTGGAAACCTGTGGCTGATGAGATCAGCCGGGCCCGGATGGCCGTTTGCAAAGCTGTTGGCCTGTTGGCCGTTTGAAAAGCTGTTGGCCTGTTGGCCGTTTCAAAAGCTGTTGGCCTGTTGGCCGTTTAAAGAGCTGTTGGCCGGATGCCAACCCTGTTTTAAAGACTGATACATTGCACATACTCCGACTGGACGAGACGCACTGTCTCATCCGTGTCGTTTGAGAAGCACTCACCTAGATGTTTCCAAAAGGAAGTTTTAAATAAAACCAATTGCGAAAACAACAGCCTTTCCTTTGAAGCCTGCATTAAACACTTAAATTCCCATGGCTTGCTGAGTACTCCTGTACTCACCCTTGCTCTATATAAATAATCCCCCTCCCAGTTGCTGAAGAAGGTGATGTGGATCCCGCTGACGAGGAGTTCTTCCAGGAGCAAGTTGGCTTCGAAGAGTTTTAGGGTTTCGGCCTAGTTCCCAAGTCGCGCCTGTGATGTTTGGTCCAAGTCTTGGCTTCCGCTTTCCTCTTTTGTAATGCAGTTGTGAGCTCGGGGTCTGTCCGCAGCCCAACATGACTGTAATCCTACTCTATAATAAAGAGACCTCTGTTGCTGTGATATGCTGTCTTCCTGTGATACCAGCACTGTTTCCTGGGACTGGTATCGAATAACAGGTTAATTTGGAGCGTCACGAGCTAGTTCCGCTCAGGGCTAGTTCGGGGCGTGACAAAAGAGAACGTTACAAAACCAAATACAACAAAAGAATTCAATCTTTAACTACATCCGACCACTCTCATTTAATCTACACTAATATAAAAAGATGTTATATCCACATAATAAAACGTACACAGCCTATTCGTTTTTCTGCCATCTGACCATCAAATCCAATGGCTCCCAATGAAACCGCAGTGTTCTGTCCTGCAATGCTAATATGAAATAATGCACGATCCATCCGCTCTCACATCATGTAGATCAGCCAAGTCTCCCCTAATCACGTCGCAATCTTCGCCCAGACTACCCCAATCCGTCGAAATTCCCCGAAATCACACATTGCTGCAGGCTGCGGCCACATCCTGTGAACTCCAAGGCCATCATCCCTGCCCCAATGGGGCACTTACTCTTCCCAGCCACTGCCGTTGATTCTTGCATTGCTACCTTTGGCGCCCCAACGCTGAATCCAATCCACCACATCCATGCTCGCCCTTCCGCCACCACCTACCGAAGGCGAGGTCGCGAGTGTCTTCCCACGTTTAAAGCGAGCGAGAAGGGTCGTCCAGTCCGTTTGGAGAGATATACTGAGAGTGGGCTGGCGTTGGGATGCTGCAGTTTCATCGATGCTAGGACAGAACCTAAGTTTCATGGCCTTTGTGGATGCTATATATGATGGACGGGGGCATTCGTTGTTTGGTGTGTATCCTTACATCTCCCTCTCACACCTCTCCGTTTGATCATATTCTAAACCGAGTATGTATTCGTGGATAATTCCACAATGCTAAGACCCGTTGAATATGTGATCCCTGTTGGTGTCAAATATGTGATCCGAATTTTGGGCCCACCATATATTCGGATTAGTTTCCTAGTAGGACTCTATGTCTTTTCCTATTAGGTGTGTCTTCCTATTATCTCCTATATATACTCTTGTAAGTCGTACGTAAAGGATTGGCGTTGCTATTGTTATTCCCCTACGTTTGTAATCAACTCCTCTATAGTGATTATTGCCGGTCGACATCCGTGGTTTTATCCTGCAAGGGTTTTTCACGTAAAATTCGTGTTTCCGTTGTGCATCTATTTTCTAACTAGTGGTAGCAGAGTATTGGAGATCCGATCTATTACCACGCTGCTATCGTCGCCGGTTTCCTGTTCATACTTCATCGTCGTCATCGATCTGTTCGGCACAGTATCGGCGTCCTCTCTGCCGCCCGCGCGGGCAGCAGCAAGCCATCACAAGCGCACGCCCCGGCAGGAAAAGCAAGCAGCAGTGCCGCGCGGAGCAGCAGCACAGAAGCCGCGCGGGAGAAGGAAAAAGCAGAGGCAAATCATCTAATCGTGCACGGTTCCCGAGGTGGAAAAAGAAATCAACCGTGCTTGCCTAGGCTGATTTTTTTTTCCGGAAGAAATTGCTACTTTTCTCCACCCAAGATTGTGTAGATCTACGCTAAGTGCACATGAGAAGTGTACCGGATTTCACGTTTTTGCTAGGTGTACCCTAATTTCTTACTAGCAAATTCAGGATTAATTCCCATGGCGAGTTTGAAGTATGATCTATCGCTCCTGAACCGAGACACAAGATTCTCACTTTCGCAAGTGAAGATGCGAGCAATTCTTACACAACAAGACCTTGATGATATGCTATGTGGATTTGATAAGAGGACACAGGATTGGTCCGACGATGAGAAGAAAAGGGATAGGGATCGTAAGCCTACGCCATATATTATCTTTATCTATCTAACAATATTTTGCAAGAGGTGCTTAAGGAGAAGACAACCGCTAGGTTGTGCTTGAAGCTGGAACAGATATGCATGACCAGTAAGATGCACCTAAAGTAAAAGTTATTTTTGCACAAGTTGCAAGATGATGAGTCTGTGAAGGACCATCTCTCCGCTTTCAAGAAAATTGTTGCTAACCTTGAGCTTACAGAGGTAAAGTACTATGATGAAGAGGATTTAGGCCTTATTCTATTGTGTTCGTTGCCTAGCTCATATACAAATTTCAGAGAAACTATTCTTTATAGTCGTGATAATCTAACTTTGAAAAAAGTTTATGACGCGTTGCATGCCAAAGAATAGATGAAGAAGATGGTACCTTCTAAAGGTTCAAATTCACAAGTAGAAGGCTTGAATGTTCGGGGCAAGCAACAGGAGAACACAAACAACAAATCAGAGACAAAAAGTTCAAGTAGCTACTGTGGGAGATCAAAGTCCAGAGGCAGGTATAACTCATGCAAATAATGCAAGAGAGATGGACATGATATCTCTGAGTGTTGGAAGCTACAGAACAAAGACAAGAGAACCGGAAAATATAGACCAAAAAGGTAATATAGAAGACGAAGGTAAAGCCGCAGTTGTAATGTTATATCCACAAAATAAAAAGTACACATAAAATCCAATGGCTCCCGATGGAACTACAGTGTTCTGTCTTATAATATTAATGTGAAATAATGCACGATCCATCCGCTCTCACATCACGTAGGTCAGCCAAGTCTCCACCAATCACATCGCAATCGTCGCCCAGACTGCCACAATCCATCGAAATTCCCCAAAATCACACACTGCTGCAGGCTGCGGCCGCGTCCTGTGAACTCCCAAGCCATCATCCATGCCCCACTGTACCACTCGCTCTTCCCAGCTACCGCCGCTGGTTCTTGCATTGCTGCCTTTGGCACCTCCTCCGCGCCCCAACACTGAATCCAATCCACCACATCCATGTTCGCCCTTCTACCGCCACCTACCGAATTAGGCTTGGTCGCGAGTGTCCTCCCACATTTAAAGCGAGCGAGAGGGGTCATCCACTCCGTTTAGAGAGATATATATACTGAGAGTGGGCTGGCGTTGGGATGGTGGAGTTGCATCGATGGTGGGATAGAACCTAAGTTTCATGGCCTTTGTGGATGCTAGGATGAGGGGGCATTCGCTCTCTAGTGTGTATCCATGGCCTTTGTGGATGCTAGGATGAGGGGACATTCGCTCTCTAGTGCGTATCCTTACGTCTCCCTCTTACACCTCTCCGTCCGACCATATCCTAAACCCAGTATGCATTCGTGGATGATTCCACAATGCTGAAACCCGTTGAATCCTCTGAGCCTCAGAGCTGCTCCCCGTTGGCGAGCTGGAGGAGGTTTCATCCGCCGAGGAGGGTGCTTTCCCCGACAAGATGCGCTAGGTTCAACACTACCTCCTCCCCATTTCTTCTCCACACGTGCTTATGGCACTCTCTATCCCTACCAGTAGAGAAATCGTCTTTAATACCGATTGAAAATCCACATTAATCCTGGTTATAGCAACCGTGATCAACAAATCGAGAATAAAGATCTCGATTTTTAGTACCGGTTGAAAGAATTAAAGATGCATACCAAGTAAAAAAAAATGTAGAACTCAAAATCTCCCGCCTCAGCTCTCACGCGTGTTATCATCGCACCTACTCTACACATCTATCTTGAATAGAGATGTTTTTTTTAACTAACCATGAATGCATCTTTAGCACCGTTTGGTAAAACCAACCAATCCTAAAAATATCTTTAGTATGGATTTGTTCGTCATCGTGATTTGCCATCTATTCGTGCAAATAAGAAAAATGTAAGCAAAGGATACCACGAAACAAATATACTCAAAGGAATTAAATAATGTAAAATCTTGCCTCTTCTTTTGCGTGGAGGTCTTGGAACAACTTATGTTTTAGCGAAGGTGGCGGACAACAAATGGAACAAATAATTCTGAGAATGACAAAAAAAAAAGACAGCGAAGTCATGTACATAGAAAGTCTAATACAATTGTAATAATGGTGCTATGTCTAAATTCGACAAATACAGATATATGTACTAAGTGGATCAACCCGCTAAGACCTGAAACTCGCTAAGTCGCTAAGTCGTTCGTTCGGGAAAGTCGCTAAGTCGTTAAACTCGGGAAAGTCACTAAGTTGTTAAACTAGTGAAACTCGCTAAGTCGCTAAGTCGTTCGTTCGGGAAAGTCGCGAAGTCGCTAAGTTCGTTCGGGAAAGTCGCTAAGTCGTTAAACTAGTGAAACTCGCTAAGTCACTAAGTCATGAAACTCGCTAAGTCGCTAAGTCGTTCATTCATTCGTTCGGGAAACTCACTAAGTCGTCGTTCGTTCAGTCGTGAAAGTCGCTAAGTTGTTCGTTAGTTCAGGAAAGTCGCTAAGTCGTCTGTTCATCGTTCGTTCAGGAAAGTCGCTAAATCATTCGTTCGTTCATTCGGGAAACTCACTAAATCGTCGTTCGTTCGGTCGTGAAAGTCGCTAGCTATGGGGACGTTCGTTCGTTCGTGCTAGTCGCCGCTAAGTCGTTAAAACGTTCGTTCATTCGTTCGACCATTTAGGGTTTAGTCCGCTAAGTCGTTCCCGAGTGCTCGTGGCGTGACAGTGCACGCAGCGGCAGCGGCAGAGGCAGCGGCGGTGGCGGCGGCTGTGGCTCAGGCGCGCAGAGTCAAGGTGGCGTCGGCGGCTGCGATGTCGGCCCGGTGGTGGCGATGGTTGAGCGGCAGCGGCGGCGGCTGTAGTGGTGGCCTGTCTTGGTGGTGGCGATGGCGATGGGGGCGATATGTTGGTGGCGGCGGTGGCGGTCGTGTGACACGCGCGCGGCGGCGTCAGTGGCGGCGACGATGCATGGGGGCGATGGTGGAGCGGCGGCATCGGTGCCGGAGTCGGACAAGAAAGAGATCGTGAGAGAGAGAGAGAGAGAGAGAGAGAGATCGGAGGCGCAAGATTTGTGCCCCTCACCTTGAGGGAGGCGACGATGGCGGAGGCGTCAGCGACGATGGCTGAGCACGACGACGAGGACGGTGGTGGTGGCGGCGGCGTCCCGGGCGAGATGGCGCGCGCAAGAAGAAGGAGATCGATCTCGCTAAGTGTGGTTCGGGGGAGCCGATGCACTAGGTATTTATTGTAGTGTATCTTTAGTCCCGGTTCGTGGCTCCAACCGGGAGTAAAGATATCTCTAGGATGTATGTATAATATGTATACTAGAAGTATAGGAATAGATTCTTTTCTATTTTCTTTCCACTTAGCTGAGATATTTTAATATGAGAATAAGTAGTCCTATGCTTGTGTGTCATTCTACCCTATGAGTTACATTAACCCCTGCTTAGACTATGATTATTACAAATAATATATAAATTATTAGTACGGTTCTCTCTACTATAATCTTCCCACGTGATTAAACAAATACAATACACTTGGAATACTCTCGGGTGAAATACTACAATGGTATATCCATGCGCTTGCAGATTACTTCTGTAACCATAAATATACCAGGACTATTTCTACGCCATTGCTGGAAATGAATATTTCTAGTAATATTGCTAAGAAATACCAACAATCATTTTAAAGAGCCGCACGCGAAAATGGAGCATGATTTTTGCAGACGCAACCACTCACAATCCGTCTGCAATTTAAAGTGGGACTTGTATAGAAAAATTATTTCTGTAGTAGTGAAATGGTCATATTTTTGAATGGAGCAAGTAATCTTTGTTGATGCTTGATGCACTATTGTGTTGCCTGGTGCATGCCTCTCAACAACTTCCTTTGGAACGCAGAAATTGAGAAACACGAGAATAGAGAGAATAGAGAAAACATAGGAATCGGAGGTCATGACATATACAATTCACATGAACTAAAAACGCACAAATTTGTTGTTTGGATACTTCATAGGAAATTCATTGAAATTTAGAGGGAAAATATCATTATGATAGAGTTAAGAGGAAATATGAAGAGACATGGAGCATTGGACCTATCGAAGGACATCTGTCGAAACAATATTTTAGCAATATAAAGGGGGTAGTGCACAAAACCTAAAAGTGGATGGATGCGGAGACAAAGGATTTAGACAGGTTCAGGCCCTCTCAATGAGAGGTAATACTCTATTCCTGTTTGGGGATTTAAATCCACCGGGTGTGTATTGATCTGACGATCTGGTTGTGAATATCGTATCCCCTAGAGGGCCTCCTGCCCGGGGGCAGCTAATGGGCGGGTGATCGCCCCTTAGCATTTCCGCTCCTGCCCACCTTATATAGGATGGGGGCTGGATTACAAGATAGAAATCTTAACTAATCCGGTATCGGTTTCTTAAATCTACTTTACAATATTATCAAACTAGGACTTTGCCATTCCAAATATGCAAGGAAACGTAATAACCAAGTCATGATCCGTTATATATTTCATAGATATAAGTTATCCCCTATAACCAGTCGGATAACCATGTCGTGTGGGTATGAGGTACCAATAATCTCAACAACATCAAAACAATGAGAGCCCCTGTTTGAAATCCTAAGGAAAGTAAAGGATTCCTGTGAAAATTTTCTAGCCAAATCCTTCGAACCAAAGGCTCCATAGAAAAGATCTGTATTGGATTTAAATTTTACAAATTTTCTACGAAAATACTTTGTTCCCAAGCAGACCTCAAAATATGTCGCCTATCACCATAACGCATCAAACGCGAGTGCTGCCAGTGTCCCACCAACTTGTGTCCGAGCTGCCTGTGTCCCAGCTACTTGTGTCCTACCTACCCAGTAACCACCCTGCCAGCCACCACATGAGTCAATCATGCATTGACTCCAAAGCTTTTCTCTGCATTAACATGGCCTTAATTTGCCTCAATTCGAAAGTAGTTATAAAGAACCAACTACTTATGGAATGCATGATTCCAGTTTGTGTTTAATTAGGCCCTGTTTAGTTCCTACGCAAACACTTTTCACTTTGTCACATCAAATGTTTGGACATATGCATGGAGTATTACATATAGAAAAAAATAATTATATAGATTGCGTGTAAATTATGAGACGAATCTTTTAAGTCTAATTGTGCCATGATTTAACAATGTGGAGCTACAGTAAATATTTGCTAATGACGGATTAATTAGGATTAATAAATTAGTCTCACAGTTTATAGGCGGAATCTGTAATTTGTTTCATTATTAGACTACGTTTAATATCTCAAATTGTATCCGTATATTCGATGTGACACGTCAAAACTTTTCACCCCTGAAATTAAACAGGCCCTTAGCTATGTTCCTTAGAATGGCAGGGGGAAATATTTTTAGTCACTCCAGTGATCAAAATATAAATTTTAAATTCCTTAGATTCTGTTGCCAGAGTATATCTTTAAACGGAGAGAGAGTAAAATGTACTGACGCTTGATGATGCATACTGTTTGTGTTGCATGCATGGTGTGCAAGTCTGCCAGGTGCCAAACTTCCAACTTGCGGTGGGTGCCAAGCGTCCCGCGCGAGTGCTGCCTACCCTCGCCAAAACCTGCGTCTTCACTTCAACACTGGTCAATCCAGATCCTCCGTATTGCTCACTGACATATGGACCCCACAGACCCTTAGACCCACATGTTAGTAAGCAGTACAGCAGAGGACCCTTACTAAACACTGGTGTATTGAAAAAATTCACCAGTTTTGGCTGCTACTCCATCCATTTCATATTATAAGAAACCGTAACTCTTTTCCTCTCCTTCTAATCCTATTTTTGGTTCAAGTAAGTTTATAGAAAAAATAAGAAACATCTATCCCACAAAATTAGTTTCATTAAATATATATAGCATTCAAATTTTTATATAGGTTTGTTTCACGTTGAAAGAGTTATTATATATTTCTATAAACGATTAGAAGAAAAGTCAGAATAACTTATAATATAAATATGAGGGAGTTGTTCTCAATTTTTCTTAGCAATTTATCTGGGCAAGTTTTCCTAATCTGTAATTTGCTTTTCTTAGACGTGTGTGTTGGTGGAAACTACCATTCTGCGTTAAAAAAAGTTACTGCACTTCCCTGACAAAAATATCAAATTTTTAGTACTTGATTTTTTGACCGCTGGAGTGGAGCAAATGCAAATCACTCCTACAAATAATCTGGACTGAGATAAAGCTTTTACTTTTAACTCCCGGTAATTAACTTTTCTACTCTAAAATTCTGAATGAGATGTGGAGAACGGGAAGGGAGAGTAGTTTTTGTTTTTACTCGTGAACAGGAACGGGAAGGGAAACCGCAGATTAACTTTATCTTTCTTTTTTGAGAAGAACGGCATAATAATTTTTTGGCGGGTTGTCTAGTTTTCAAAATTAGGTATATCTTACAAATCTTTGATAAGATTTGTCCACTATTAGAGAACTGATATTTACTCGAATAGCAAAAATCAAGTTTGTCCCGGTTAAATAGGATCGTAGACTAAAGAATATCTTTAGCCCCATTAAAAAGCCTAACGACGCTCATTTTTAGCCATGGTTCAATAGTTGTCAGACGTGTCAGGCTCCCAATGATATTTAGTCTCGGTTGGTGTTACGAACCCGGACTAAAAATGCCTCTAGGGTTAGTTTAAAAAGAAAACATCTCTATCTAAGTCAAATGTTTGTATGGGAGGTCACGCGCATAAGGACTGAGATGAGAGATCAAGTACGAATCGCACAACCCACATATTGTTTTACTTGGTATGTACCTTAATTTGATCTCAAATTGAACATCCCGATTACATAACTAAAACTATATAAAGGTTGCCTAACTAAAACTATATAAAGGTTGCCAACCGGGAGTAATGCTCCCTTCCCCACCAGTGGCCGTTGAGTTCGTGATCTCATCTGATGGCGCCCCCAACATCGCTTCCACTACAAGCAACCAGCTATGTAGAGAATTAATATCAAACTGCAGTAATGCACGTACGTACGTGCATTAAACGTTGCATTGTCGTGTTTTAATATGTGAAAGCGATATTAAAAGGATGATGATGAAATATGTGTTTTCGTGTAGATATATTTAACGTCATTCGAATTCATAAACGTATAAGTGCATATAAATGGTACTTCCCTCCATTTCATTTCATAATGTACGTAAGTCTTCTATGCCTAGATTCATTAACATATATATAAATATGGACAATGCTAAAAAGACTTATATTGTAAAATGGAGGGAGTAGTAATAACGGAATACTATACGTCAATAAGGGTGTATTTAGTTCATACTAAAATTAGAAGTTTGGTTGAAATTAGAACGATGTGATGAAAAAATTGTAAGTTTACGTGTGTAGGAAAGTTTTAATGTGATCGAAAAGTTAAAAGTTTAAATAAAAAGTTTGGAACTAAACGAGGCCTAATACAAAACGTCAAAAGCAGAAATGAATGGAGTGATCGAGTAGCATATGCATGGTTGGCCGCGCGTCACCCCCCGCGCAACTTGGAGTGTGTTGGCCGTTCAGATCCATTTATGTCTGAGTATGTTTTGTAGTACTTCCTCCATTTAATGTATGACGCCGTTGATTTTTCAACCAACGTTTGACTATTCGTTTTATTTAAAATTTTTGTGCAAATATGAAAATATTTATGTTATGCTTAAAGAATATGTGATGACGAATCAAGTCATAATAAAATAAATGATAATTACATAAACTTATTAAATAAGACGAATAGTTAAACGTTTGGCAAAAAGTCAACGGCGCCATATATTTTAATATAGAGGTAGTACTACTTTTGTAGTGTAGGTTAATTGCCAAAATTTTGCTCCCTCATTTTTTTTCAGGCGTTTCGAATTATTAATCGCTACATTTTCTTTTCAAAAACTAATACAATAGGAATAGGAAAGTTACTTTAAAAAATATATTAGTTTATTTTCTGAATTTTTAAAGTAATACTTGATTAATCATGTATTAATAGGTCACTGCATTTTGTATGCGTGGGAGTTGCTGAGACCTTCCTGTCGAACCCATCCTAAGGCTGTGTTTAGGGTGTGTTTAGTTCACACCAAAATTGGAAGTTTGGTTAAAATTGGAATGATGTGATGGAAAAGTTGAAAGTTTATGTGTGTAGGAAAGTTTTGATGTGATGGAAAAGTTGAAAGTTTGAAGAAGAAAGTTTAGAACTAAACAAGGCCTTAGTTCCACACTAGAATTGAAAGTTTGAAAAAATTGGAACGATGTGATGGAAAAGTCGGAAGTTTGTGTGTGTAGGAAAGTTCGATGCGACGGAAAAGTTGGAAGTTTGAAGAAAAAAGTTTGCTTGGCCACCCTAAAATGAGTATAGTCGACTAGATGTGTGTGTGAGCAGAGTTAGTTAGCGGCCTATAAATATGGACTCTACTACATCGCCTCTACAGTGGACAAACAACCTGACGACACAGAGAGGTTGCGAGCTCTAGGAAGATATATCGATACGCCATGGAGACAGGAGGCATAGCGGAGCGTTTCAGAGACAAGACTATACTCATCACCGGCGCTACTGGCTTCCTGGGAAAATGTACTCTCTCTAGCTAAAATATTTATATATATATAATTACCTTAACCGCATGCATGCAACTGTATGTGTATGTTCATCATCTCTAGTTTTGGTGATTTCATTTTCATTTCGCATATATAATGTCATGGCTTCATTGATTAGTATTTACACGTTATCACACCGTGCGATAACGTGCTGACAGCAGGCAGCTAGTACTAGCCACTTGGTCGCACGTTGTGCAATTTTGGATACCTGTTTATAGCCGTATATAATATTTAATAAAATTTAATTATCTTTTTTATAAAAACAATAGGACTCGATAAACAGCTAGTTAGAACCATATATCCAAACGGCCGTATGTTTCTAACTAAATGTTCAAATAATCGTAGGACCTCTAGCAGAACTAAGCCATGCATTTGCATGAACATGAGTGTCCATGGTCCACCGATAAGCATCTTACTTTTGTGTAACGTGTGTGGATAGAATAATTTGGATTATAAAGGCACTGAAATAACAACAATATTTGTTCAATGGAGCGGAAAAGGAGTTAACAAAGGAAACTAAGTGAAATATGCTCTCTCTCCCTTTGAGTATTGATCCATGATAATACAAAATATAAAGAAAATTTTGATGACCTTCTCAGCTCCATTTCAAGTTCAGTTACTGAAAGGTGGCCTGAAGAAGCTACAACCAGCTGGATTACTTCTTAATTAGTTCCTGTTCAATTCAATTCATCACAACGACTGAGGGAGAAAACGTTTACTGCAGAGCAAAACATGGATGGAATTTTAGGGGAATGAGCAGAGTAGGGCTGGACAATATGGCTAAATTTGATATAGCATCCAAAGCTATATGAAATTTCCTCATAAAAATAATGGTGCAGAGAGCATATATGAAGTGGATAGTGAATAAATATATATGTACGTTGAAACCAATACATTCTGATTTGAACTGATCAAGTATAAGCTGTTTTAATCACATATCAGATTCTAAGAATTTCTATTTTTTTACTTTGCTAGCAATAGCCAGCCATGATCAGAGCTCTGAAGAGAATTATAGAAATATGTGAGCAGGCGAGCAGCAGTTCCTGCTAGAATATATAGCCAAGAGTGCACAAAATCTGTTGGCGAGAAATTAGGTCTACATCAAAAGTTTATGAGTTGACGTTTTTTTTTTTTTTAGGAAAGCGTTTGCCAGATTGCTGAAGTTAATATTAGCATCTCTTGCTACAGAAAATTCTTTTACTTCTCTGAGTCCATCTTTTGACGGGATGACCAAAGAAAGGTCTCATCCAATGGTATTATAAGAGACTCTGAGTCCATCTGGTTTCATAATATCTTTCTTTAAGCCCCATATGCATAGTTCACCTGTTTTATAATCATCGAAAATAAATTGCTCACAAAGAAAAATGCAAAAAAAAAAAAAATTGAGGAGCTACCATTTGTGCTAATTGAACGGTAAGTTACGAAACGGTAATTCTTTCCTACTATTGCAGGAAACACTATCACCAGAGCTTTCAGGAATGAAAATGGTGTGCAGAAAAATTAACTCAACAGCATTAGCAGCTATGCTAGCCGACATAGCGTCAGATTGGCTAAGAAACACCCTCTCTTCTGGCTAATGGAAACTTATTTTAACCAGCAGATAAAATTCAAAGATGGGCATACTATCATAAACTTTAAGTAAATTGTCGACTAATCCTGGATTTTTCATTACTTAAATTTGGTCGAAAGCAACTGACAGTAGTAAAATACAACACTACAGCAGCATTTGGTCACCTTTCAGTACTATGCTATTTGCTGTAGCAGCGCAATACTTTTGCCAAACCACTGAATCCTTCACTTCAAACTCCATTTTGTTCAATATCTTCATCATCCTATTATAAGACCCTGTGATATACTATAGCTAGTGAGAACAAGTAGAAGCAATTAACATGCCACAACTTGAATTCAGCATGATTAATTATTTCTTAATAGAATCTAGATCACATTATGAACTACACCTTTCTATGTTCAGAAGAATCCTATCTAAAGATATGACTACTACTTAACAGAGTTCAGAGGAAGAAATTTCTATATAATGCAACTGGCTCTACACATTCAGTATATCTGTATAACATCAATTACTATGGTACTACGTACAACAAACTTATAAATGTTGGATGAAAAAAATATAAGTTCGATCTATTGAAACTGCTATTAACAATCCATTATTTTTTTGTTAATACTGATGTATAACATTTTCAGTTTTATTGCTTAAGAGTAAAATTAGGTACTTCTGGAATGTTCTAAACCGGTTGGAAATCATAGTAGCCTGGATAAAATGGACACGATTATGCAGTCTGAAAGTTTGTACCAATCAATCATTCTAGATAATTAGAGGAACAGTAAAACTAAGTTGCTTAATCAAGAGAGCAGTAGCAGGGGATGGTGATAAGTGCCTACTATGTAGATTAGAGATGATGAGACGATGGAAGCAGTTCGTCTATTGGCCAGTGAATCCCAGATTTAAGACTGGAAATCACAAAAAGATTCTATATCAAACTCCCATCAGAGACCCATGCATAATTTTTACTTCCAGCATTCCAATGGTCAGGACTAAAACTTAAAATGATATACTCTGTATCGGGAGAGAGGGTTGGGAATCCTCACTCCTCGGCACGCAAAACGAAGCAACATTTAGCGCGTGATTAATTAAGTTTTAGCTAATTTTTTTCAAAAATATATTAATATGATTTTTTAAGCAATTTTTGTATAGAAACTTTTTGCAAAAAATACACCGTTTAGTAGTTTGAAAAGCGTGCACGCGAAAAACGAGCAGGGAGAGTTGGGAACGGCTGGGAACAAACGCAACCTAAAAGATCACCAAACATCATTTGTCAAGGAGTGGATCAACACAGCTATAATTATTCTCACACCCTGTCTAATTATTGGATTAATCATCCCACGTCGGTAACTCTTGGGGTATTCCGGCTGCAAGACCCTAACTCTCGGGGCCTTCCTCTCCTTCATCCACTACATCGACGCCCCACTTCTTACCTCTCCTTAGCCACCACGACTAATGCGGTGGAGATTGAAAGGAGATGCGGCGGCTTTGGAGATGGGGACGAGGGGAGATGCTCGACTGCAGTGGGAGGGGAGGGGAGGAAGCGGTGGTGGGATTGGGAGGTGGAGACGAGAGGCAGTGGACGGAGAAGGAGGAGGCGTCTTGACCTCTCAGGAGTGTCGGCGGTGCAGTGACAGGTGAGAAGGAAGTGTCATCGTGGATTCGTTGGGCACTGTGCTAGTCTAGTAGGGGTGAAAATGGAAAATAGTAACAGTAGGGACGTGGAAGGGTCTGTTTGTGAAAGAACTTTTACGAAGGATCTAGGAGATGTTTTGCCAATCAACGAATCCAATGTTTATATACTCCCTCCGTTTCTAAATATTTGACGCCGTTGACTTTTTTTAAATATGTTTGACCGTTCGTCTTATTCAAAAATTTTAAGTAATTATTAATTCTTTTCCTATCATTTGATTCATTGTTAAGTATACTTATATGTATACATATAGTTTTACATATTTCACAAAAGTTTTTGAATAAGACGAACGGTCAAATATGTACTAAAAAGTCAACGGTGTCAAATATTTAGAAACGGAGGGAGTATATAATTACCTTAACCGCATAGTGTAAATGAAATGTTATTGGTCCTTAGTGTGAAAAAAATGATGTAGCTAATCTGCTTTGCAGTTATTGGATAAGGAAGAAACATACACTTGACCCACCATAGATGTCGGTTATCCCCTATTAATTGGTACCATTGAAAAGTCACCATAGGTGTCGATTTTCCAGCTGGTACCAGTGTAAGGGTATGCGGTGACCAAACTATAGGTACCAGTTATAGGTTAACAACCGACACCTATACCATATGTACCGGTTTCTTTTTACTAATCGGTACCTATACTATACATTTGATAAGGTGCTGGTTTCGGTTGAACTAGCACCAATGGGCCGTCCCCTACGAGGGATTCTGCAATAGTGCTAGACTTGTTTTTAAAGTGTTTTATATTACAAATTAGCTAGAAATATTCCGCTTTGACGAAAAAGTAAAGACGAGCTTCCTAGATATGTTGAAATGTATATAGTGAAAAAAAACAACATGTAGATAACTATAAAATAATGTTTTCGAAGATGCCCTCCTTTTTACTGCATAGACGGTTTTCTAGGCCACAATTCTACAGGCGGATGTGTTAGGCAATTTGATTTTTAAAGATAGTTGTCTTAACATATCATCTCTAAAAGTAGAATATTTTTATGGACGGTCGATCAAAGATTGTTGATCTAAAAGCACATATGCAAATTCCATTTTAGCCAACTATAAAAAATCTTTTATTGGTAGAAAATAATTAATGATGTGGGTTTTTCTTTTTTTTTTCAAAGAACTTGTATTTACTATTTGTACATATGTGAATGCTACACATGCTTATTACTGTCTACGACGTATGCAGTGCTGGTGGAGAAGATACTACGAGTTCAGCCGGAGGTGAGGAAGCTATACCTGCTAGTTCGTGCTCCGGACGCCATAGCCGCCGAGGAGCGTGTTCTCACTGAGGTACAAGTACAAACGAGCGGACAGATTTTTCTTAGTTTTTGAACTCGTTCTGCACGCTGAAATGCATTACAAAAGGCTTTCACAGAATAGTATACTATTCTAACATATATACAGCTTGGCAAATCTTAATTAATTAATTAATTCGCAGTGACAGAAGATGGATGCTTACGCCCCATCGTTTGGCTTATTCAGGACGCAATGTTTGGCTCATTCACGAAATAATTAAGCCAAACGGTATATTTGCAATGTTTGGCTCATTTAGGAAATAAGCTAAACAACATATTAGTAAATGAAAAATAATTTGTGAATAAAACTTTATACGCATATTCTTTGCGATCTAAAAACAAAGGCTGAAAAATAAACTTACATGAAAAAAAATCTTAAAATCAACTCTAAATTTATGGTTGAAAATTTAAATTTTGGCTCATAAGCATAAGCAGATGCAAAAAAAAAATGAGGATATTAATTTCATTTCCTTAATGAAATCTCTACTGTAGCTACCAGCAAAAGGCATCCAATATAGTATTGCATGATTAATTAAGTATTAACTATATATTACAATCTTTGAAAACTGAATTTTGGAAACTTCTATATAGAATGTTTTCCAGAAGTGGCACCTTTTATTGGTTGAAAAGCATGCCGACGATAATCCAATAGGCAATAGCCAAAAATTACACCTTATGTATAATATTGCTAGAGCTTCGGTGAAATGAATAAGAGGATTAATCAACCTGGTTTACTTGTTGCTGTATAGGTTGTAGGAAAAGGTCTATTTGATGTTCTACGAGAACAATACGGTGCTGGATTCAACTCCTTCATCAAGGAAAAGATATATGCTCTACCTGGAGATGTGATGCATGAAAACTTTGGGCTTGAGAGTTATGAGGTCCTGCAGTTATCCAAGAAGGTAGATATCATCGTCAATGGAGCTGCAACGACAAACTTTATGGAGAGGTATATATATACATATATCATATAACGTCATTCTCGGGGGGATTTCAATTTGTTATTTCCAAGAGTGCCTCATGATATAAAGATGTTTGGGTTGCCGAATGAAACAAATGTCTCCAATGCGCATAATCTCATTTCATGATTTCATATGCTATTCACAGCATTTAATTATTGAATGAAGTTATGAAACTATTTAATTACAACGAGGTTTAATTCATTTCCGTTTCTAATGCATCGGATGAAATTATTTAGTCCCAACGAGGTTTCATTAATTATGTTTATAAGGCATAGTTAAATGTGTGAACCAAGTTTCATCCAGATGAAACTCACTTCTTCTCTCTCTTAATAATTTTTATGACATGCCATAAGTTTTCCTTGTATGACGTTTCATTTAGTGAGAATGAAACCCTTACGAAACTTGCACTGGGAATGGCATAGGAACCAAGTTTTACTTTGGATTTTAGAGAAACCGTATAAGGACCGTATGTCTCACTTTGTAGAAGATGAGATCTCAAGAAAATTAATTAATTGTACCCTTGAAGGCGGGGTGCCAGAAAATTTATATATAAAAAATTAATCTGTAAAAATCTAGCTTTATACTGAAGAATGCTGATAATATTTCATTTGATAGAAGAAAACTATGTATATACTATATATATTGATGGCATCAACATATTTATATGTGAAAATTCATCCTAATACATCATTAAACTCAAAGCCGCCGCCATTATGCATGTCTCATGAAACACATATATAACATGGAATACCTAGACACACTGACCCTAAAAAGAATGACACACACAATTGTGAGCAAGCTTCAGTTTCAACTGTTCGCTTTCAACCACCAACGACATGCATGGCATTAAGAATATATGTCATAATCTCATTGGGTCGCTGTGTGCAGGTATGACGTAGCTTTGGCAACAAACGCTGCAGGAGTCATGTATTTATGTCAGTTTGCAAAGCAGTGTGATAACCTCAAGATGGTACTTCATGTTTCCACTGGTAAGCTTATATGAATACTTCATCTATCCCAAAATAATTCAAATAATAGCATATCACCTAATAGCAGCACATATCAGAATAGGACCTATCTCATCGTATCCTGGGATTTATTTTTTTGCCATGCGATATTTATTCTAATTTCAGTTTTACCGCCCAAAATTTTAAGTAACTTTCTAAATTTTGATTCTATCGGTCATCATAATGTTTCATTTCCTCAATATAAAACCCTCCTTCCCCCTTGCCTCTGTAAGACCTTATTTTTCAAAATCCACAATAGCATAGCTCAGGTCTTCATTTTAGTGGCCAGCTGATGCACAGTATCACATTTAAATTTATGGCTCACTTCATACAAAATGTGCTGACTTCACCTATCCATGCATGCGTACGACTCCAGCCAATCTTACAGTACGACCCATCTCCTCCATACAACCACAACTCACTTCCTCACCACTGAAAGTACACACCTCTGATTGACCCACCATGTGATCCCTCAAATCTAATTGACCCACTTATGTTTTAATATGCCCCCACTTATACAGTTTCTTTGGCTTTTCCAACATTTCGAGTATCACAGTTTATCCTAAGCAAACTCAAAATCCTAATATTAGTCAACGTAAAACGAAGGTTTTTATGTGCAACACTTTTATAGTAAATTGTATCGTAAACATATATATTGTCGAAGAGGTGATGTCCTAAATTTGCTACGAACAGCTTATGTAGCTGGTGAGCAAGCAGGCCAGTTACTCGAGAAACCATTCCAGATCGGTAGAGCACTACGACTGGATTACCAATTGGACATTGAAGCTGAGCTGCAATTAGTGGACAGTATCAAGTCAGAACTCAGAATAAAATGTTCCAGTGATGACAAGTTAGAGAAAACAACCATGAGGAAACTTGGGCTTAAAAGGTTTTAAAGAAAGAATATTTTTTATATCTTGTAGCTTTGCAATAATTCCATGGGTATGAATAATATGATATAATGATGATTTTTTATGAAGGGCCACGCACTTTGGTTGGCCAAATACATATGTGCTGACGAAAGCTATGGGGGAGATGTTACTTCAACAATTGGGACAAGACCTTCCGGTTGTCATCGTCCGGCCAAGCATGATAACAAGCACTTTTCAAGAACCAATGCCTGGATGGATAGAAGAAACTAGGTGGACATATTATTCTAGTGTATTATACATCGTTGTTAGTTGCTACACTTGGTTATAAAAAGTAATTTTCTAATTTATTAACTCCAACCCTTTGACCTTACTTGTCTTCAGTATAATTAGATGCTATTTGAGAAATAATTACCATTTGAGAAATTTAGAGTCCTTAAGGAGGTACTTTGTGGTACAATATTTTATATTTTTAAATGTAATATTTTTTGGTGCCCTAGTTAATAGGAGATATTTTTTAAAATCACTTTTGCAATTTTATTTGCTTAATTATTTGTATTTTTTAAAAGAAAACATATATGTGCTGAGTGCCAATTATTTGTCTTTTGTCTTACTAGTCCAATTAGTGGAATATTTAGTTGCTACAAACTTTTATTGCAGGACAATTGATGTCATATTTGTTGCCTACAATGACCAAACCCTTCCATGTTTTATATTTGATGGTAGCGTTATATTTGACTTGGTGAGTATTTCCCAACCAATATACATATATATATAAATTCATATCTGGTTATTTATGGAAGTTTGTAAATTACACAGATACCTGGGGATATGGTGATCAACGCAATGATGGCTGCCATAAACAGTCAATGGAATAAACGAGCTCAAGTGATATACCATGTGACTTCGGCTCACCAAAATCCCCTACCATCATCTCTTATTGAAGAATCAATGTTCAGATACTTTGACATAAATCCACGTACAAGTAAAGATGGGAAGGCAATAAAAAATAAAAGACCACTAGCATTCAAGAGATTAGCGAACTTCCAGGCATACATGATTCTACGGTACAAGCTGCCATTGGAGGTACAGACAATACATTTCTTGATTAGTTCCAGAAATCCCCCCCCCCCTCCCGGCCCAGTTTAGGTACAAATTGATTTGATTTGCTGACTTTGGCGTGTTGATCTTCTGATAATAACCAGATGATGCGTGCAGCAAATGTACTGTTGGGAGGGATATACACCAAGAACTACTATGAGTTTAACCGAGACTACAACATTTTAATGACTGTGGCAAAGCTGTTTGCCCCATATGTCTTCTTCAAAGGATGGTAAGCTTACTTCTGATGTCCCTTTAGTAGACTGTAAAATGGAAACTGTGTATTAATTTCTGGTACGTTTTAATTTGAGCTTCCCCTGCCACTCTCATTGTTCAGAAGAAAATAGCACATTCTTCTTAGCAAGACAATCTTCCTATACTTTTCTAGAACTAATGATCTTCCTATAATTGACAATTTCCCTTTCTGAATTAAAATAAAGTACACATATGCTTTCTAAGATTTTTTTTTTACTAAACTACATACTGTAAATAGAAAAAAAAATCTACCATTCATTGAAGTAGGTAATAAATCTATAACTGCATTGTTTCTTGATTTACCTACACGCTGATTTTCCATCTGCATATACATTTTGATGAAGGTTTGATGACACCAACCTGAGGAAACTGTGGAAGGCGACGGCTATGGACCAAAATGATGATGCGTCCATATTTAATTTTGATCCTAAGTGCATTAACTGGAGCTCATACCTCGTGAACACCCACATTCCAGCTGCTATAAAGTATGCCAACGACCAGAAGGCAAAAGCACGCAGTGCATAAAAATATATTTAGATGATGGTGTACATGCAAGGTGTTAGTTTGCATGCTGAATATATTGCTATTATTATATGAAAAATATTATAATGCTAATATTGTGATAGCTCAATTGTGCGGAATAAGTCATCCGTGTCGGAGTTGTGTGGAGTGGTGTGTGTTGTAGGGCTCTAGCCCCTTTTCTCTCTTCTTAATATAATGAGGTGCAGTTTTCATGCGTTTTTCGAGAAAAAAAAAGTCATCTGTGTCGGGCGGGAACCTTCATCTATGGCAGTGAGACCGCTTACTATGCACTGCTGCCATTGCTATTATTAAATATTCATATTATAAATATTGTTGCTCCTAGAGTTGCCATTTGTATTCATCCTAGAATGTATTGCACAGTTTCCAACATTTACTCTAAATGAAGCACTGTTTCATGAGCTACAGCGTTCTTCGTACAGTCATTCATAATAGTTGAAAAAAAACTGTTGATGCTAAAAACACACTGGCCTAGAAGATCTGCTTAGCCCCAGTGCAGGTCCAAAGAGTTGCTTTCGGGTTCTGAGCGTGCCAGTTGGTTTGATTTGCAACCAACAAGAAACCAAGAAAAGAAGCAAAGTTAAATCCATAAACGACAGCTGATCGGCTAGATTGCTGTGGGTACACCCGATAAAGTCATGGTGCCCCCACGAATACGTAAATGATATAAAAGTATAAACTTTGATTATACATTACTTAAGTTACATAGTTCACAACACAATATAAATACAAACCATTACATATATGGCCTATAAAGCAAATTTTCTATAAACAGATAAACTGCTAGACTCCACCACAGGAACTGCCTGAGCGTAGGATGACCTAGAAACCGTAATCGTCCCACTCTAACGGGTCAAAAGGATCTCCACAAGCTTCTTCCTCCTCATGATCTGAACCTATTTACGGGTACAAATGGTACACAATAAGACATGCTTATGATAGCAAAATACAATAATTGCAGTATAAAACATGCAGTATTAAGAACTGGAAGGTTTAAACCCTAACCTTAGCAGTTATTTCATAGAGCCTATGTTAATAAACATTTGATATAAACAACACTATTGAACATTTCATTTAAACAACATTAATGAGCAATAAAAATATAAATGTTACTTATAAATAACTTGAATAGAACATGAAGTAATAAATAAGTTAACCATATTAATTAATAGCCATTTAGTTTAACTTGTGCCCATAATATGGAATCACCCATAGACACATCTCCATTAACTAGGAGCACGGCGCATTTGAATACTCTATATGACTCTTCAGCGTATGCCCAACTTTAGCCACACGATACCCACAGCTAGCCGGGCTGAAAAGTAACAAGGTGTAATATTGCTCCATATATCTCTCTCTTATGCCTAGTAAGTTAAAGGATGCTCGGGTCGTTGCTCGGAGTGATCCGGTCCGAGGTGTGTACCAACCTACCTTCGCATCCACTTGCCATTGTTCGTTACTCGATGGGTAGCCCAGAACTTCATGGGCCCATAGGGCAGTTCTGAACTCTCGGGCCCATCGAGCCCACATATATAAATCATATAAACATGAACCATGTCACTTTGCTTCACACACTTGAAAGCTAATGGCCAGTACACTAAAAGGCCTGCAGGAGTTCAATCAATTGGAGCAATATACGGCCAGGTTCGACAAATCGACCGTGTGGATGGGCGAAGCTATGTCATTCTTATTGACACAGGGGGTTGATCATTATATCAATTTTAAATAAGGAATAACCATAAATATATCCATCACGACCATAAACAGGTCCATAAAACCAAACACATGAACTCTATCATGTGTACCACCCGCTCACATGCGGTGTCAACAATTCTCAGCATATAGCCATAAATAGTTCCTTGAGCATGCATGTTTTTATATGCAATGATAATAACCATATTAAATCGATAGCATGCTAAATATATATTTTATTTTCTATTGCTTTGCCTCTGTAACTCCTTATTTTCCAAAATACACATTGGTTTAGCTCAGCTTTCCTATTCATGGCCAGCCGATGCACAGTAGCCCATTTAAATTCATGCATGGTTTCATTTCGTGCGAAAGAATTAAAGCATAAGTACTAATTGAACGCATATGTGTAACCGTGTGTATGCTGACTCCGCATCTGTACAAGACCACTCCAAAATTGGAAGTTTGGTTAAAATTAAAACAATGTGACGGAAAAGTTGGAAGTTTGTGTGTGTAGGAAAGTTTTGATGTTATGAAAAAATTGAAAGTTTGAAGAAAAAGTTTGGGACTAAACAAGCAAGGGCTAATATAATACCACAACGTGGCCACATGGTGCTCTACTATTGAGCTTGGATATTGTAGCCTCCTCCATGAAACCACAACCTCATTTTCTCGTCACCGAAAGTACACGCCTCAGATCGATCTTACATGTGATCCCTCAATTTTGACCGACCATATGAAATCCAGATCGATCTTACATGTGATCCCTCAATTTTGACCGACCATATGGATTTCAGTGTCCAGTTCTGTTCTAATATGTCCCCTACTTGTGGCACCACCACTCACAAAACCTCTTTGCCCCCTTCCAACCTTTCCAATATCGAAGTTCATCCTATGAAACCACAAAAACCTAACATAAGTGTTTCTTTACTTACGAACCTACCACTGCATCCAAAACTAGCCATTAATCTACCGTAAATCTGTATCATAAACATATAGAGGTTCTGTTGAAAAAGGTGAGATATTGTGATTTTTTATTGACAACTTATATAGCCGTTTGGGCAGAAGAGATCGTCCAGTCAGCCGTGTAAAAACCCTCCGATTCGTCACAAAGTGGAGGATGTCTGTCGTACACTCCCGGACTGTCCACAAGGTGTCTGATCGTTCCACAGAAGGATGGCCAGTCATGAACCTACAGAGATGGTCTGTTTTGTACTGGTGTAATCCTTAATGGAGAGCCAATAAGAGATCTAGGATTTATAAAGGTGATTAAATCCAAATTTTTTTAGCACAGTAAATCTAACAATGCTAATATAACAAAATAAAATTTTAAGCACAGTAAATCTAACAATGCTAATATAACATGAATAGCGTTGCCGTACATAGGCCGCAACAAGAGTGGCTTTTAAATTTTAAATTAAATTATGAAAATGATAAACCGGTACTCCATAGATGTGTGCAAATCAATAGTTAGTAATTCTTATTTTTGATATTATTAAATATAGAAAATAAAAAATAATTAGCAGAGAAAATATTAAGATGGACTCAATATTTGTGTGTATTTTTTCATTTTTCAACAATCAATCATTGTGCTGTGTTTAGAACTTTAATACAAAGTCTACATGTAAATTTAATAACTACCGTATTGGACATATTATAAAATTTCAATATAGAAATAATATCCCGTGCAACGCACGGGTAGACGGCTAGAAGTGAAAATGTCTACTGTCGACGCGTTAATGCTTGCCATCTACCAAATAATGTAGTTATGCCGTTCTACCAATTTTGGACGTACAACTGCGGAAAAGAATACTTACGACAACAGATTTCCGAAAAAAATAGTAGTACGTGCGTATTGAAAAACAAAGAAAAAGAAAGAGCGTACTTATGTGGGAGACAGTCAGACAGATGTTTCCTAGGTTCTGTATACGTAGGTGGGAGAAAGTCGGACAGATTGAATGGGCCTTGCCAGGCCCATCACGTTAAAGCGATTAAAAGGAGATTGATATGATTAATATAGGTATAGATATAGATAGATAGATAGATAGACTAGCCACCATAGTCAACCAGTACGTTGTATGAGCTATTGCAATTGATATAGAAATTATTAAATTTTAATCGTATGATAATATAATGGATATTATAAAACAGTCCAAACACATAAGGTTTCCGATCTTTTGCGTGCTGGTTTTCTTTTACGCGTTTTTTTCGCACCCAGAAGGGACCCTTTTTTTCACATGCGGAAGGTTTCAAGTGCAAACAGAGTCAGATACAATTACATGCCTCAGAAATTACATATATAGTGCAAAGATTGCGCACCATCACATCAATCCAGCCTGGCCAAACATCAGGAATTAGATGCCCCAGGAATTACAGTCCGAATTAGATGCTCCAGGAATACATAATGCCATCAAGTGAATCAAGCCCAGAAAATAAGTAAAGTAGGATACAAACATAAGGAATAACATATATAGCCCAGGAATTACGTACTAAGTCCAAAGATAGGAAATACATGGACGAGTAGGAAATAAAAAACTGAAAGCACAAACATATGCACCCAAAATTTGGTTGAGTCTGATCAGGACTTGTATCCTTTAGAAAAGTATGTGTTGTGTCTAATTAGGACTAGTATCTATCCATAGTTATAAATATATACGCCCAAGATCGTTGTATGCTATCTCTCGATTAATACATCTCTCGGTACATCGCTACCCTCTTTTCCGAGGTTTTAACACTGGCGGAACTTGCCACCTGACACGGGGCTACCTCGCTTTGATCTCCGGTGAAGGTGTAAGTCCAAAGTTTCACTGGTCCTATTAATTGTATTGGCTATATTAGTGTTGTTCAAAGCTGCATCGTTTTGATCTCTTGGATTGCTTTGTTTTGGTTTTCCTACCTGATATTTCAATTCTATCGTTAATTGCATTGTTTTTAGATATGCATCGGTTTAGTTGGAACTGTCTCGGTTAGATCCGACCTCTTGTCTTAGTCGATATATCTTTATAACCATAGTGTTGTTTTAAATATATTTGTTATATCCATCACATTAGTATAGATCTATCGGCTTATCTAGCCTATTTGATCAGATGTAATCTAGAACTGTCTCGGTTAGGTCCGATCTTTAATATTACTGCTAATAATCTAAGTCTTGCAAACTTTACATATTTGTGCAGCATTTTATCATAATGCTAGCCAATAAGTCATCTTTACATCGGACTTCTGGCCGATGTATGCTTTAACCATCGATGTATATTTAATATTATGTATCAATATTGGCTGATTGGTTCATTGGACTTCTAATTCAGCATATTGTCATCAGCTGATTGGATTGTTTGTTCAAATTCTTCCATTGTCTTTATCTAAGTATCAGCATCTATATCGGATATATAGTATACATCGGCTTCTTGGGCGATTGTCTCTTTGATCATCAATTTATTTATCTTGTCAGTTGCAGGATCAAACTAACTGTCACACCCAAAATATCATGACATGTACTACAGCTAAGAAAATCAATCAGGCATTCGTGTGTAACGGTGAAATTTCACCTAAACAATAATGGATTTCGCATGCGGCTTGGCGGCCTGCATGCATCCTCCGCGAAAATCAACATTTTTTCATGCAAGCAGCACAACAGTATGTGAAGAAAGGATTTTTACATGCGATCACCTAAGCTAACTGCACGCGAAAAAAATTTGGCAAAAGAAAATAAAAATATAAACTACATGTTTCGCCGAAACCTGATTGTCCCGAAACCCTAGCTCATCATCGTTGTTGTAGTAGCCGCCACCACCACCATGGCCACTCGCACCCGTCTGCTGACCCAACGGCCATGGCCGCTCGCTCCCACTGCCTCAATTCCCAATGGTGGGGGGTGGCGCTGGGGGGGGGGGGGGGTTGTTGATCCATCCCAAGCCTGCTGGATCCGCTCGCCGGCGTCATTCCCGAAGATGGGACACCGGCGATCCTCCTAAGGGTGGGGGTGCCAGATCCGCACGTCGGCATCGCTCTTGACAGTGGGGCTGCCGAATCTGCTGTGTAGTAGAGGAAGGAGGAGGAGGGATTAGTGAAGGACACGTGCCGGGGCCGCCCGCTGCCGAGCCACCATCTCCGTGCACCAGTGCCTAAGGCTGCCATCTCAATTGGGAGTGGAGGAATGAGGAGGAAGGGAAAGGGGAGGTGGTGAAGAAAATGTCTACATGGAAAAATTGATTTTTGCTTGTCGAATGCTGACCAGTTAACAGGCTCATGAGCAAAAATTCATTTTTGCATACGGTTCTTGAACCGTTCTCGGGGAAACGATTTTTGCATTCAGGAGCAGTGTCTGTCTGCAATCTAAAGGGGTTCTTTTTACCGAAAAATAGATTATGTCATAGTGGAAAGAAAAAAAGGTATTGGCTGTTATCATACTACAAAATAGGCATGTTATAAATATATAGGTGAGGGAAAAGATATGAGGAAAAAAATAAAAAAGATTATAGGTAGGAGTTGGCTCTTCTATTAAACTTTTTTTAACATACGTAGGATAGGTGAAAAAGGATTCACTGGTGGAGAAACCGACGTGTAGGGCCGGTCTGACCAGTGGCATGTGGCCAATGAGACTAGTAGAGTCTGAATCCGAGACGATTTTCATCGGGTCTCACTTTTCCTTGCTTGAGATGGTATTTTTCGAGTTTCCATTGGTTTATACCCCAAGTAAAACGTGGAGGAGGATATGTAGAAAGCAAAATCAAGCCCTTTATAAGGCCAAGGCCAGTTTGATTCTAAAATCCACCGGTCCCTATAATTTATTGAATCGTTCTTTTATCTCTACTTCTAAGCCATGTTTTCTACTTTACCCTAATTTAGTCCATCTTTATCGATTGGCATCGTAAATAGTCCACCATCGCTATGAGAATGTGATATCTATTTGTAGGTTTATCCAGTAAACCTTCCATTTGCCCACGATACGGGTAGTTATCCTCGTATCGACCTAGATCGGCCTAGATGCTGATTTTGATCTATAATTTGGCTCCATAGCTGGTTTAGCTTTTTTCTATAAAATTCATCTTGATTAAGCTTTTGCAAGATCTGGGTGGTTGGCGTTTACATATCATTGAAAAGTTAAAAGAGTTGCCAACACGATTTTTGACGACTCCACTAGGGAATGTCCAAATTTCGGCTACTCCGGCCGAAATCGATCTATGATCATCAAACCGCCGGTACCGGGTATACTTTCACCCTAAATCAATTGGTTTGTCGGTGGCGTTACTGAGACATCAGGAAATTAATTTATTACGCCGGGCACTATTGTTGTTCGATTTTTGTCTACACCACAGTCGGCGCCGCCATTATCAGTGTTGAGGCCGATCGGTTTAGGGTATGTTTAGTTCACGCAAAAATTGGAAGTTTGGTTGAAATTAGAACGATGTGACGCAAAAGTTGAAAGTTTATATGTGTAGAAAAGTTTTGATGTGATAGAAAATTAGAAGTTTGAAGAAAAAGTTGGTAACTAAACCACGAGAATGCTACCTAGCGATCGATCGCTAGGGATCGCTAGGGGCGATCAGATTTATGATTCTCTCTCTTCACCTGATTTCCTTTTTTGGCACCGCATTACTTTCTTATTTTAGTAAATTTATGTACCTAAAGTTTATACACCTCAAGTTTACACATCTCCACAATTTTTTTTAAAAAAACAAAAAGTTAGAAAAATTATGTATAGAAATAGTGAAATACTATATATAAAAAATTTGAATTCAAATTCAAATTTGAATCGGGTATGTAAACTTTTGACTTATAAACTTTGGGTATATAAACTTTAGGTGTATAAATTTTAGATATATAGAAATACTATATATAGAAAATATTTGAATTCAAATTCAAATTTGAATCGGATATAATTCAAATTCAAATTTGAAACGGGTATGTAAACTTTTGACTTATAAACTTTGGGTCTATAAACTTTAGGTGTATAAACTTTAGATGTATAGAAATACTATATAAAAAATATTTGAATTCAAATTTAAATTTAAATCGAATATATAAACTTTTGACTTATAATACCCCGTCCCTACGGCGATCGATCGCCCATTAGGCGTACCCGCTAAACCAGGCCTTGATTAATTTTAGAAAGACAGGCAGCACACGCTTTCGTCTTCTCCTGTTGCTGCGTACGGCCAGAGCAAGAAACGCAATCGGATTTGATCGATCAAACCTAGTACTGCACACACGCAATCCGATTTCATATTGTGTCGGCTGTTACTGTGAAACATCAATTCTCCAAATTTTGCTACGGCACACAGGAGATCGGCCACCAAGGCTACTGATCTCTTGAATTTTGAAGAATTTTGCTAAATACACACGTCAAATAAACCAAGATTACGGCTATGAGCTATATGGCCGAAATTAATCAACTAAATTCTTTATCAACCATGACAAGCAAGAACATGATCGACTGCGTGTTGGTGCTGCCATCTCTGCGCGCTGGCGCCCAAGGCTTCATCTTCACTAGGAAGTGGATGAATGAGGAGGAAGGGAAAGTGGTGGTGGAGAAGAAAATGTCCGGATGAAAAAATGGATTTTCACATATCGCATGTGGACCTGTTAACATGCCCGCCTGTGAAAATTTATTTTCGTATGCAGTTCTTGAACTGTCCTCGGGGAAACGATTTTCGCATGCGGGGTTCTTGTTCAGCAAAATTGATTCTCTTGTAGTGCAAGGGAAAAAGATATTGGCTATTTCATACCACAAAATGGACACATCAATATATAGGTGAGGGAGCTCTTCTATTATAAACTTTCTTTGACATACCTAGGATAGGTGAAAAAGGATTGAATGCACTTTCAAATAGGCCCACAACATGAAACATAGATACTAGATTATACAACCTACCTTGAATATAATTATCTTCTTCTGATCAACTGTCAAATATTTCTGATTAATGTGAAATCTCATGTAGGAAGTTTTCACACCATTGGTAGAAATAATTCGTACCATTTTGTTGTCACGTTTGAGTCTCAATTCAAAACGTCTGACTTAACATTTATGTAACTTATAATTATTTTGTATTTTGAATCATAGAATTTCCATGATTTAATTATTGTAAGACAAATAAATGTTGTTGATCCACTCTATTTGCATAGTAGATGATATCTGATTACTTTGTACTAGGTGTTGGAGATCACTCTCCTCCAATGGGAAAGAGAGAACCTCCCCTCGGAAGATTCGCCGGGGGTGAGTAGAGATCAAGTTCCTATTGTGTGAAAATACAAATAAAAAGAAACACAAGAACGTATACAGGTTCAGGCCGCTCGGATGTGATTTTGACTATCTGGATGCAAGAGGTTTATAATGCGGGTTAGAGTTCTTTGGTTGTTCCCAGAATACCAATGTCCAAATCCTTTACTAAGTGGCATGACCCCTCCTTTTATAGTTCAAGGGGGTTTTTACAATACTGTAATCACATTGGAAACATTTATGCTACGCCTTGTCATTGTGTACTATTTACACTCAAATTTGACACCAAGAGTCAAAATAGATAAATATTGCCAAAATTTGGAAGGCGCAGGATTTTCTTCACAGGTCCAGTCTGACCGCTGCCTATGGGCCGGTCATACCGGAGGGCCGGTCTGACTGGTGGCATGTAGCCGGTTAGACTGGCAGAGTCCGAATCGAAGCTGATTTTTATCAGGTTTCCTTGGTTAGGAAGGTATTTTTCGAGTTTCTATTGGTTTCTACCCCAAGTTGGACGTGGAGGACTTGTTGAAGGCAGGACCAACCCCTTTATAAGGGCCAAAAAGACCACAGTCCCTATAATTTATCGAATCGTTCTTCTATCTTTACTTCTCAGCATATTTTCTTTTACCTAGTTTAGTCCATCTTTGTCGAGTTGCACCATATATCGTCTGCCATCGCTGCAACAGTGCGATATCCCTTTGTAGGTTTGTCCACGAGACGGGTAGTTATCTTTATATCGACCTAAAATGCCCTAGATGCTGATTTTGATCTTTAAATCAGCTCCGTAGCCTGTTTAGCTTTTTTCTACAAAACTCATCTTAATTTAGCTTTGGCTAGATTAGAGTGGTTGGCGACTCCATTTCACCGTAAAATTTCTGATCGTGATTGTCTTCTTACCAGAATAATTCTTAACACGATTATGGACGTTTCCATTGGGGATCATCAACTACTACACAAATACTCATTGGTGCCGGTTCCAAAGGTCTCATAGGCCGTCGGCCGCCACCTCGCGTTCTGCCACCCCACTGGCTGCCACCTCGCCTTCTGTCACCCCACCAATCACCAGAATCTGAGAAAACAAAATCCAAATCAAACCAAAACGGAATAAAGAGGTAGAGGAGGAGAAGGAGAAGGGGGAGAGGAGACGTATCGCCATCCGCTGTCCACCGCGCCCCGCAGTGGGGAGGCCACCCGCCGCCCGCTTGCTGCTGCTGCACCACCACGGCGGTGTCCACCCCGCCATGGGAGGCTGCTCGCCGCACTAGAGGACGCCCCTGTAGAACCGAGATGTCGACTAGAGGGGGGGGGTGAATATGCGATTTAAAAAACTAAATGACACCTAATCAAAACTAACCTAAGTTGCTAGGCTCGGTGAGGGTTAAGTCTAGCTAAGCAACTAAGTTATGTTTTGCAAACCTAGGATGATAGTGGCTCAATTAATTCTCTAGGAAAGTAAATCACACTCCTATGTCAATGTTTTGCAATCCTAGGGTGATATGATGTCAAGAATGTCTCTAGGAATGTAAATTGCACAAATGTAAATGCGACAATAAAATGAGACAAGGAGACAAGAGATTTTTCACCGAGGTTTGGAAACTTGCCGGTTTCCTACTCCCCGTTAAGGCGAGCCCAACTCCACCGCTCAACCACGAAGCCACTACACGCCCCCTTCGTCAAGAGGTGGGCAAGGCGGGAGCCGGCCCATGGAGAGGACTACCCAAGCCTCGATCACTCGGGGTAGTTCTTTCTTCACTCCGAAGATGGTGAACTCCAAACCACTCACAAACCGGCGCCGGGCCTCCACAATCTTCTTGGAGAGGTCACCGGGCAACTTCTAGGAGGCAGCATCCTTTAAGAGTAACAAGCGATGACCTGGCTCGGAGATGATCAAGTGCCATACTAGCTCTACAATGAAGCAATGCACTTGACTCTTGGCTAATCAACCCTCAAACGCACTAGATGGATGAACACAAAGCTCAAGTGGGTGTGAGAGAGGTGCAAGGGGTGTATGCAAATGAATTGGGTGCCAAGAGAGTCCCCTTGCTGCTGGTGGGGGAGTATTTATACTCCCACCCACCAAAACTAGCCGTTGGGGGCGAAATCTCCCAACTCAGTGCTATGCCGGTCTGACCGGAGGTATGTGGCCGATCTGACCGTGCTACTCTACAACGGCTAGTTTTCTAGCCGTTGTAGGGCTGTCATTGGGCCCCACAGCCCTGGCCGGTCAGACCGACATGGGGTGGCCGGTCAGGCCAGCCTAGGCTCGGTCAGACCGCCCTCAGCTCGGTCTGACCAAATACGGCTCCAGCGGCTCGGGATCGCCACACCGAGAGCATGCCATCCCGGCCATATGGCCGGCTGGTCAGACCGGCCAACACCTGCCGGTCAGACCAGCATTGATACGGCGGTCAGACCGGCCGTGACATGGCGGTTAGACCGGCGACACCGGCCGGTCAGACCGGAACTTGTCCAGCGGTCAGACCTGCCCTGGCAATCCAGACCAGTGACAAATATATAGCAAGTGTGTGTTGTGAAATGTGAGCACAAGTCTAAATGCAAATGACCTAATGTTGCAATTAAAAACATCTCTTTGCTAGGTTATTACCCCTCTTAATAGTACAGCAAAGCTATAAATAAACTAGCACAATTTTGATCGCCCAACGCCTCGATCAATTTAAAATGAAAAAACTAGTTTACCGTCTTCTCTTCCTTTAGCTTTGTGACGTCAATTTTAATCCATCGGTAGACATCCATGCGCACACATAATGTGAACCTAACTTAAAAAATATAGCTCAAAAGAACGGTTAGTCCACAATTAGCGCTTGTCATTAATTACCAAAATTAACACCGGGGGCCTAGATGCTTCAGCCCCGATCAACTCGCTGGAATTTGATTGCTTGTTGTTGGTAGGGGAGCCATGGGGGAGCCAGCTTCCTCGCCGCCGGTGGCCGTGCTGCCCATTGTCTTCGTTGACGGCAACCAGACCATCAACCTAGGCATTGTCACTGTCCAACCCTCCCTTGGAGTCCGCAAGCTGCAGGCCGTCGTCACCAACTAGGTGGGCTTCATGCCGCAACGGATCTTGTCCTCGCTCGCGCGCACCCGCCGAGCGCGCCGCTCCCCCCTCGAGGAGGGACCCAACCTCGCCGCTGCCGTCGCACGTGAGGGCTCCCGGCTGCTAGGTCCTCGCCATCGTCCACCACTCCCACCGCGAGAAGAATGCGGTGGCTACGGTTGCGCTAGCGGGGACCGCGCCCGCCACGCCGATGCAGGAGAGGACCAACCTGAAGCGTCACCCCCGACAGATCTGGCCTCCCTAGCCTCAAACCCCTCGCCGGAGGCCGTGATGTTCAGGGTCTCATACTAAGAGGCACAGCTCCAGGAGATGCAGCGGCAACGCGAGGTGGTACCTCATGCACACGGCAGCGGCATATCCCGTACTTCTCGCTGATGCCAAGATCAATTATCAAATATGCGAGGGGCGGCCTCAGGGCAGTCCCAACCCTCCACCTAGGATGGTGTCTATGGCATTAACTACATTACCATGTAGGACTTTTAGCTTATGTGGCACTATATTAATTAAGAGAGAGAGTGAAGAGAGGAAGAAACTGGGTCTCATGCAAGACACAGCTTCAACACGAGAACCTATGCACTGGACACTATCAAGTTTTGCATTGGGAGAGGATAGTGTCTTCATAATAGATGAAGAATAAATATGATTGGTAGAGAAGAAAGATGAGGTATTTATTAATGGCCCACTTTAAGAAACCATGGGTTATAGGGTGTAGTTTCTATTGTGATGTCTTATTGACATGGCACCGTAGACACTGCTTATGGACACTATGGGTTGGGACTACCCTTAGAGCAGGTACAATAGCAAACTAGTAGCCAGCTGTAAACATATTTTAATGAGATAAAAGATGAGAGAGAACAGCACCAGGCTACAGATCTGTAGCCAGCTGCAGCACGGACTCCAAGACGTAATGTGTGTATGACAAGTGGGACCATATATTAATAGTATAGTAAGCAACTATTATATGAATTGGCTATTAGATCGGCTATAGATGAATTGGAGCCAGTAGTGGGCTATACTATTAAACTTGCTCTTATATGCGAGGGATGGATAAGGTTGAGGAGGCATGAGGAGGAGATCATAAGGCTGAGAACACGGAGATATTTAACCATTTGCCACATTTAGATATGGCAATTAACTTTTTTCCACTGGATCCACATGTCATAGACACATGTGGACCCACATGTCATTGAGATATGAGTGGCAAATAGTTATTTGCTAAATCTAAAAGTGGCAAATAGTTAAAAGCCCCGAGAACATGAGGAGGCCACATGAACGTACTGTGCGTCTCTGCTCCGGTTTTTTTTATAGGAACAATTTTTTTTTAATAGATGCCGGTTTTTTAAATGAATCGGCACTTATATTTATATTATATATAATACTATCATTTTTCTTATAAAATCAACACTTATTATAATGTAAATATAGGTGTTGGTTCTTTTAAAAAACTGGTAACTATAGTAACTTAAAGGTGCCGATTCATTATTTTTATTTCATCGTGTAGATGTGACAAAAGGTCCATAGGTGTCGGTTTTAAATGAACCGGCACCCCCTTATAAGGATTTTTTTAGCAACGATTAAAATTTCAGCTACTCTGGCTAAAATCAATCTATTCATGAAACCGCCGGTGCCGGGTATACTTTCTCCCCAAATCAATCGGTTTGGCGGCGGCGTTATTCAGACATCAGGAAATTAATTTATTACGTCGTACGTCTACTTCTATTTTCGTCTACGCCACAGTCGCCGCCGCCATTATCTGTGTTGAGGCGCCGATCGTTTTGATTAATTTTAGAAAGACAGGCAGCACACGCTTTCCTCTTCTCCTGTCTTGCTGCGTTACGTCCAGAGCAAGGAAAGCAATCGGATTTGTTCGATCAAAGCTAGTACTGCACACACGCAATCGGATTTCATATTGTATCGATCGGCTGTTACTGTGAAACATCACTTTTCCAAATTTTGCTACCTGTACACAGGAGATCGACCACCAAGGCTATTGATCTCTTGAATTTTGAAGAATTTTGCTAAATACACACGTCAAATAAACTAAGATTTCAGACAATAGTTTAAGTGCTAGCTGATAACTGTGAACTCATTAATTAATTGTTTCACTTATCCACATACTAATAAGTTACAAGTTAAAATTTTAATTTTAAAGCTGATTTTATCCTTTTCTATCTTGGTTTATATTATAATATTTACTTTTGAACAGTTAAGAACATGTTCAACCTATAAATTGTTTTCTACAGTATTTGTTAATATCAAGTAGCACGCATCTTTGCTTGGTTATGTGTGTGTGAGCAGAGTGAGCAATGGCGCCTATAAATATGCGTACTGCACGCTAGGTCGACTCCACTGTACTGTAGACAAATAACCACTGCGCGGTGGCGCCATGGAGACGGGAAGCATAGCCGAGCGTTTCAGAGAGAGGAGCATACTCATCACCGGCTCTACTGGCTTTCCGGCAAAAAGTACATCACTTAATTAGTTTGAGCGCATGAAAGAATATTATTTATTTTAACTTCATCCTTAGTTTTGATTTTGATTTTGATTTATTGATTTTTTTTTCTCTTTGAGCATGTTCAGAGAGTACATTAAAATTCCGTGTGTGTGTTTAATGTTTGTACGCGTGTGTCTTACATGAATTGAAAAAAATGAAACTCGTGAGTTCAAACATAATTACAAATACAAGCAATTTTGGGGCCCTTCTCTTTTTAGCTTATCTGCCGGTATTGAAACGGATTATTTGCTGTCTTCACTTTTAAACATTTGTTTTCTTAAAATAACGATCTGACAACTTATTTTTAACTATTTTTAAATGTTCTTAAAATATATTTAAGTTATCATTATAAAAGTCTAATTAAATTAATTAAGTAGATAATTCACAACAATAATCCACCTAGTAAGTCTAATTAAATAAAATGAGGCCTTAGTGTACAACTTGCTACACCTCATCTTTTATTTTTTTTAAGACTACAATGAATGCTGCAGCGCTTTGTTTTGCTTTGCAATTATTTAACGTAAATACTTGGCGTGTTTTTATTCATGTTTTCGAAATGTTCGATAAACTAATTACAAATTACAAACTTTCCACAAGCTTTTAGGAAGGGGAAAAAGTCCATATCATCCCATGAACTGTTGCAACGGTTAAAATTATCATCTCATCTACAATATCGTATATTTTACACCTTAAACTATTTAAACCAGATAAATTACGGCAAAAAAAAATTTCAAGGCTGTAAGCTGTATTGATCGTAACCTGCAGTGGTTTGGCCATGTGGCAATCCAGTCATCACATTAAGAAAATAAAATTCTACTACATATGGCAGGTCCCACGGAAAGAAATTGACCGTGACAAACATGTGGACCGCCAGAATTTTTTTTATATTTTTTTGTCTAGTTGGTGAATGGACTACCACATTAATTAGCTAAATTATATCCACACGCATAGGGGAAAATAACTGCTCTAGATTGAATTAGGGGAAAGGGTAATTTGTCCGGGTTAAAAATTAATGTTTGGTTCTGTAGGTCTATGGGGTTTTTTTTTGGACTGTCCTAGAGATCAGTTGGTAATTGGGACTTTTTCATTCTTGAAAAAGTAGACCTGCTATCTGTACGTTAATGAGTATAAATAGGAAAAACTTAGTAATAGATAACCATAAAAGGCTATTTTTGAAGATGCCCTTTTTTTTACTGCACGGACTGACGGACGTCCATAAGTCTCTAAGCAATTGGCTCTAAAAATTAACTTTTATACACGAATACACGATTGTACTAATTAAGAAATTGTATCTGAAAATGCAATATTTTTTAAGGATCGTCGTCCAAAGATTATTAGTAACTGTAAACATGTTTTTATATTATAGGTGGATAATAGTTTAAAATATATACTTGATGAATGATGAACAACGGTACTGTAACCGGACACCTATATGACAAGTAGGAACAAGAGTCTGACATCCGTCGGTACATGCTTTCATCTCGATCGATGTTTTTTGACGTGGTTTTTTCTTACTATTTTCATAAGAAATTGTATTTACCATATATATATACATATTATTTTTTATATTTATATTTATATGTGTATGTGTATTGCCGTCGTCGACAATGCAGTGCTGGTGGAGAAGATACTTCGAATTCAGCCGGACGTGAGGAAGCTTTACCTGCTGGTGCGTGCTCCGGACGCCGCAGCCGCGGAGGAGCGTCTTCTCACTGAAGTACAAACACACGCACAGATCATGTTATATTACATTTTTGAACTGGTTTTTCATGCAGAATATGGATTACTATTCTAGTCTCGGAATTTTATATTATAATTTATTTTTGGTGTGCTAAGTTTTTAGAAAAAATGTAGTAACAAATTCTAACATAAAACGTATACACTATTAAAAATATATTCAATGACGAGTTTAATGAAACTGATTTCTTGTCGTAAATAATGCTACATTTTTCTATATATACTATATATATTACATGTAACATTTGTCCAGCCATGCCATAAATGATTTACAGTGCTGTTTTATTGACCCGTATATAGCAAAGAGCCTATGAAAAATCGACAATTTACAAATTAAGGTAAAAAAAAGTCTCCCGTGAAACAATCTAAATTGAAACAACGTTCAACTACAAAGTTTCTATATCACATCATATCGAGGGCTACAATTCTCGTTTAGAGTTTATCATGATCTGACCTCACATGAAAGGGTTATGCATTTCTTTTCATATTTGAGTGGTGCATCCAGTTTTAACCCTAGTTTTCTTAAAGAAAACTGCATGCGAAATCGATTTTTACGGGATTTGCATTTTCAAGGATGGTTTTATCAAGCAAGTCCACCTGTGAAAATTATGTTAAGGGTGGTTTATTCAATAAATCCGTCTGCAGAAAAAATCCCCTTATTTTGTCAAAATGACTCAACTATACAAATTTAGATAAAATTCACTTTGAGTCATATTACGGGACATACTATAAGAATATCATATAACTTTGGTTTACCTCAATCAGGCTTAATATGAATTTTCAAGAACTTTTGAAAGTTTGGACTTTATATAGAACCCAACCCTTGTAAAAATATATAGCGAAGCTTGTAATGAATAAACAGGAACCTAAATGATCTCATTGAGCTCTATAATTTTAGTATTTTAGTATAAAATATGTCTCCATCCGATGAGCGACGACGGTCAGAAAACTAAAAGAAAAAAAAATCAGAGAGCAAGAACTGCATACTTGAACCACTACAAAGTTGTATATCTCACCGAGGGCTATAATTTTCTTATATAGGGTTACCATTTTTCATTCTTTAGTGGTCTTTTAATTTTAAGTTTGGCTTTTCTGAAGCAAACCACCATGAAAATTGATATTTTTACAGGTTGACTTCTTAGGGATCCACCCACAAAAATTGTTTTCCGGAGATGGACTATGACCTGAGGCGGTGTCAACCATTTTCACTGGGACGTTTCTTTTAGGGACGCCTAAAAAAATGATGCCCGAAAAAATAATTTTTCTACTGTTGATACTTAGTCAATTTGAAATTTGAAGTAATTTGAAGTATGACAAAATAAAATTATGTATAATGTGGAACGCGGGGAGGGCAATATATAGCTTACTAACCATAATTTTTAGTTCATCAAGCAGGTTGCTTTTTTGATTAATGATGAATCCTCTTTATATGGAAAATCTTACGAATCTTACGAATAATATTGCCTTTCTACCAGAGAAAAGTATCACTGTGGGTCTATTTTGAACTAATAGTGATACTCTGTGACTATCTGTTTGCTTTGTATTTCAAACCTAAATCAGTTTGAAACGGTTCAAGAATTATGTGTATCAGGTGATTTTAACTTCAGTGAAATAATTCAGAGGAATTAATCAAACGGTTTTATTTTTTGCTATAGGTTGTAGGAAAAGGACTATTTGATGTTCTGCGAGAACAACACGGTGCATCTTTCCACTCTTTCATCAAGGAAAAAGTATGCCCTTTACCTGGAGACATCACGCATCAAAACTTTGGGCTTGGAAACTCTGAGATCCTACAGTTATCCCAGGATGTCGACATCATCGTTGATGGTGCTGCAACGACCAACTTTATGGAGAGGTACATAAAGTGTGTGTTGGCCATCAGGGTTTTTTTTGACCCTTTAAGGTTTATTTATGGAGGTATTTTGTATGACTTAATCCTATATGATTTTTTTTCTAATCGGTCATTTGAAATAAGTGATTGGATACTTTCAAATCCTAAAATGAATGCCTCAATGTATGTATAATTTTGTAGGAAGGTTAATAAGACCTTAAACCTCTTGGAAAATTTTCTTTAAAACTCTTTCTCTTGATCGATTCATGTATCGTTCCTGCGGTTTATTCAAACAGTCACTCTTTTATTTTTCTAATATTTTGTAATCTTATGTCTTGCGCTTGTATTCCTATCAAAATCACATATTTTTCCTATTCCAATGTTTTTTAAGGATTCGTTCCAGAGGAGTCTTTCCATTACCTGAAATGTAACAAGAGGGTATTAAATTTTAGTCTTAGAAAACTCTTATGTATCTGATGATAAAATCTCAAAAATATGTATATTATGATATGTTTCGCTTGGCATAAGATGAGAACATTGAAGAGAATATATTAATGCTCTTGAAGGCATCAGCAGATTTAATTATAAAAAATTAATCCGTAATAAATTAAAAAAACCTTAAACTGAAGCCTACTGATAAAGTTTCGTTCCGTGGAAGAAAACTATTGAAGGCACCGACAAATTTATTTATCTATCCATTATTATATTATTATATAGTAAAAGTCAATAAGCATCCAAAACATTTCTAAGCCGACGTGTAACACTGCTACAAACAACGATCAAACTATGTCGCAGTCCAGTAAATTAGAGAAATTCTTACAACTATGCGAAAGAACAAAACATCATGCCATCGATTTTTTACTTAAAACCGATGAATCCATATTTTTAAACCATTGGATTAAATGGATTTAAAACAAACAAACCAGGGCTGCGAAGTCCCACTAGTGCGTGCCTGCAGGGTGCAAAGATCGTTGGCCCTCCCCTCACCTCTTCTCTCTCTTTTAGTCCTTTTTTTAATTACTATTTATCATATAAATTTTAAATTTATCCATCACAATTAAAAATCATTGGGTCAAATTATTAACTTAAATAATTTTATTATAGGTCATGTCTTGACCTTTTGCATCATCTCTAACAGGAAAAAAAAGGACAACTTAGATTATAATATCATATATACAAATATGTATAACTAAATTAGTTCTACACTGTCAGATTATTTTCCTTTAAATTAGTTCTACAATGTTCAATAACAAAGTTTAGACTGTTATAATATTTAACATTAAATTAAAATTTTATGATCTGTACTGACAATTTTATCTTGTAAAAGAAATATATATTTTAGGTTATATATATTTTTTAGAATGTAATTCGAAAGTACATGCAAATTATAAGAAGGATGAAAATATAGAGTGTATCACTGCATATCTGTCATCCTTTCGAAAAAACAGGTCATGTCTTGGGCTTTCCATTGTATTCAATTATTATGACAAATCCTTAAAAGAAATTATTGATATGAACTATATCATCTTACAAATATGCTTTTATATGCTTAAAATGTAGGTTACAGTCTATTCGGTACATACGGGGATAACATAATATGTACAAGAATAGATGGAATGCACGTCATTTTTTCCCTCTTTGAATTATATTAAGTAGGTACGCACAGTACGTGGGTATTTCATACAAGTTTAATTAATTAGGAAATAAAGATCAAGCAAAACTTATATATACGAGAATTCATGCAAATATGGAACAAAAATATATTATATAATAAGAATTGAGTTCACAACTTGTACATTAGTCTATGGATCTTGCACACATTCATAAGCACTCTACACACACTAACTATATTTATATAATTGTGCTCTTATACCAAATTAAATTCATTTTCAAAGAAAATAATATAGTTTACGAGAAAAAAGAGAGTAGACGTAAATAGAAGTCCGTCTTTAAGTAGATGAAACTGTCTATTACCTGTATTTTTAATAGAAAATATCTTCAATTAATATATTTTAAAATCCATAAAGACATCTATAACATACAGGAAAAAATGTTAATTAAAGTTTAGAAACTCCAAAATTTAAATATGCTAAATATTCTATAAAAGAAACTAACATAGTAAAAATGATAGTTTCATTGGAACTAATTCCATTTTGTGAGATTATTTTCTAGTAAATTCAATACTGCATAATCTCCAGTTTAGAATTTATATGTTACATGGCTAATTAGAAGGAAATCATGACCAATATTCAAAGTTATCTCAAATAAATTACGAACAAAAAACATGTTTATAATGAAAGTTAGAATATTTAGAGTCGAAGAATATTAAGAGAAAAAATCATCATAGATAAACATTTATAAAAACTTTAAAATTGGGATATATGGAGTATTAAATAAGGTGCCCGCGTATTTCCTCGTTTACATGCAAAAGACCATCCGTATAAATCATTGTAAGTGTCTAATGAAACAACCAACTGTCGAGATCCTTACTAATTATCTCCCACTGGTGAAGCAATTTCGCATTCAACTATTAGGAGGATGGAAAAAACAACACTATGGGCCATATTAAGGGTGTTTGTTTGATTGAGTTGGAACCTTTTCCTCTCACACGAAAAACAAGGTAGCTCACGAGCTCATGATTAATTAAGTATTAATTAAATAAACTGGATTAATATGGTTTTCTTACAACAACTTTTTAATAGCAGTAGGAGCCTCTCCTGCTGGTTTCCGTAAAAAAAAACTTTTCAATAGAAACTTTTTAAAAAGACAAATCGTTTACGGTTTAAAAACGTGCACATGGAAAATAAAGTAGTCCTAGTACATAATTAGGTGTGGAATAGAGGAAGGCTAAGGCTGAGTTCGGATGGGGGAGTTGGGAACCCAACTCTTGTGCTTGGAAAACGGAGCAGTCCATTAACACATGATTATTAAGTATTAGCTAATTTTTTTTTCAAAAATGGATTAATTTGATTTTTTTAAGCAACTTTCGTATAGAAACTTTTTACAAAAAACGCACCGTTTAGCAGTTTGAAAAACGTGCGTGCGGAAAACAAGAGAGAGGGGATGGGAAAATGTGCATGCGAACACAGCCATATGTCATTCTCACTGGGTCATTGTACATGTGCAGGTATGACGTTGCTTTGGCAACAAACACAGCAGTAGTCATCCATTTATGTCAGTTTGCAAAGCAGTGCGATAACCTCAAGATGCTTCTTCATGTTTCCACTGGTAAACTACATATACAAAATTGAGTACTACAAAAAGTATATGTAAAACCTATAGTCTTGTAAATGGGAGTGCATCAAATAATCCGGTAAAGTAGCTAATTTCCACCTTTTCGGTTCATTCTTCCAATCAGGTGAAGCATATCATAAGCATAAAGTTCTAGAAACCGCCCTTTCTACGTGATAAACCCTTCACTCCCCACCCGTTTGCCCATACATCACACCAAAATCCCATAGTACACACAAAATTTTCAAAACTTCAGTTCTCTCCATAGGTACTCTTTTGGCTAATCATTCTTAGTTTAGCAAAATTATTCAAATTCAATTTGTTTCTGCCTAAAATTTTAATCAATTTCGATTTGACTGGCTGCCCCAGATTTTTCTACTTTCCACAATGTAAAACCCTCGTCCCACCACCATACAACCATTTCACCTTATTTTTCAAATTCCAGATTAGCTAGCTCAGCTCTTCCTAGCTAGTAGTGGCCCACCACATACCGATGCATATATATCAGCTCCTTTAAATTTCAGTTTAAACCCTAATGTAAAATGATTTTTTTAGATAATGGAACAAATATCGGCATTTGCTTCAGGGAAGCTGCAACCACTTATTACAATATTCTCTTAAAGAGAGCAAACATTCAGGGAACATCATATAAATTGAATAATAAAAACCAACACATAAGGAGAAAACAATTATTAAAGTCTATTTGTAAATTTTCCTCTGAAGTTAGCGAAAATCTACATGACAATAACTTTTAAGCTTCGACATGTAGAATGTATGATCTCCTTGTTCTGTTCACACTTTTGAAGTTGTGTCCAAAACCAGAGCTAGTATGTTACCTTGAAAAGTACCTGCATATAAGATTTATTTGGAGATTTATCGAAAACTACATCATTCCTACTCAACCATAAAGCACAACACAAAGCAGAAGCTTCTACAATAATGAGTTTCTTAGTTTTTGAATCAACATGACCTAGCCAATTCCCAACCACATTAGAAATACTATTAGAAGGTATTAGTCCAACGGAACTATAAACTATTCTCCAAAGAAATTCTTCAATGTGATAATCAAAGAAACGATGTTGAATAGTTTCATTATTCATATGCAAACAAGATCTTTTACTTCCGTTCCAACTCCTTTTTGCTAAATTATCCTCGGTTAAAATCACTCCTTTAAACAAAAACCACGTAAAAAATCTTAAACTTAACCGACATCTTTAGTTTCTATATGTCTCCATTATTAACTAAAGATAAATACATTGATTGAACAAAAAAATGACCAGTCTAATGAAGATTCCATTTAAAAGAATCATTATTTTCATTGAAATTAGTATGCAAAATCAACGTACCTAAATTATGCCAATCAACTAAGTTTTGACCAACCAACACTCTTCTAAAATAAACATTAAGCGGAACAGTTGCAATTAAGACATTTCTCCAATAAACAGTATTATAGACAAATCGAATTTACCTTGTAAAGAAGAATTTCCAACCCATCTATCCTCCCAAACTCTTACTTGTTTACCACTATTTACTACCTAAGATACCAGATTTAACAATTTGTCTTTAACTTTCATAAGACCTGACAAAAATGGGAATCTCCTTGTCTCGACCTAACTTGAGTAATTGAGTGATTTTTCAAATATCTCCTCAACGTACAGTTCTTGCCGAACTCCTTATTCATTAATCAGATTAAACAACCATTTGCTTAGTAAACACTGATTTTGAATCTCTATATTATGAACCCTAGTCCCCTTTTCTTTCGGTTGACAAATGATATCAAATCTTACTAGTCTGAATTTCTTTTTATGATTATCTCCTTGATAGAAAAAAAAGGTGATCTATAATAATCATTTCTTTCGAAGAAATCCTTTCGGTATCTAAATAAACACATCATAAACATTGAAATACCAAAATGGAATCAATTAAATCCAATCTACCTCCGACCGACATATGTTTTCCTTTCCAGCTACTCAACTTCTTTTCAATTATCTCCTCAATCACTTCCAAATTGTGCTTATTTAACTTTCTAAAATGCATAGGAATACCAAGATATTCCACAGGGTATTTCCCAATGTGGCATCCAAAAATTTGAGAATATTGTTCTTGGCATTCCTTTGCTTCACCAAAGAAGAATAGTTCACTCTTGTGAAAATTTATTTTAATACCAGAAAGCTTTTTGAGCACGGAAAGGAGTAACTTCATGTCCTTAGCATTCTCTAGGTTATGGTCCATAAAAATCAATGTGTCATCCGCATATTGCAAAATAGATAAACCTTCATCAACAAGATGAGGAACTAAACCAGCTCTCTGGCCATCTTCCTTGTCTCTCTTAATAAGTATAGCTAACATATCAATCACTATATTCAACAGGATTGGAGGAAGAGGATCCACTTGCCTTAAACCCTTGCATGTTAAAATTTGGATCTATCTAATCATTAACTTTTATACCGACATGCCCAAATCTATTGACACCATTTAGTAGAAAAGCCTTTCATCCTTAGAGTCTATTGTACAAAAGAACAATTAACTTTATCATATGCTTTCTCAAAATCAATCTTAAAAGTAATCCCACTTTGTTTTCTCTTACGCAACTCATGAATCGTCTCATGTAAAATGATAACCCCTTCTATAATATTCCTACCAGGTATGGAAGTCGTCTGAGTTGGACTTATGACTTTTTGTGCCACTCCTATAGTTCTATTCGTAGCCACCTTAGTAAATATCTTAAAACTGACATTTAATAACCATATTGGCTCATACTATTGTACTTTTACAGCATCTTCGGTCTGAGGCAATAGAATAATTGTACCAAAGTTAAGCGAATACAAAGGCAATGAACCATTATGAAATTCCGTCAAAAATTATAGAATATGCACCTTTATAACATCCAAGAAAAACTAGATAAAAGTCAACTAGAAATCGATCAGGACCCAACGCTTTATTGTGTTACGTTTGGATAATTGCTTCTCTAACTTTTTTTGTTAGAAAATTGTGTTATTAAAGCCTCATTCTCCCTTCTATTATCATCAAGAGAAAAATGTGATTCTTCACGAAAAGACCTTTATAATAAGTTGGAATATGCTTTTTTAAAAAAAATTAGCATCACCGCTAATATATGATCACCATCCTGCAACTAGTAAATTCTTGTTTTGTATGCTTACTGTTAGCAACCAATTGAAAGTATTTCATATTGGAATCACCTTCCGACAAGTCCTTAACTTTAGCACGTTGTACAACTTAACCTCCCCCTCTCCTAAAAGTATAGCTAATCTATTATTCATAAACTGATTTATATCTAATTCCTATTGTGACAATAATGTTACCTCTTCCTTTTTGTCCAGGATATCAAATTTATCTAGCAACTCTTTTTTTCTATCTTTTATAAGATCCACTAATATTTTTGGCCATCCTCTCAAATGTTGTCTTAACCTATGAAATTTCACTTGCCACCTCTCCATTGGACTATTCCCAACATGAACACTTGACCATACCTCCTTAATCATGTCAAAAAACCCCTCTCGTAATAAGCTACCAAGCTAAAATTTCAAATTTGGATTGAAATTCGAGGAATAATTTAATTAGAAAGAAGTATGATCAGAAATATCTCTAATAAAGATAGAGGGTATTTTTCCTCCCATTTAGTAGAGACCAATATTTTATTTAGCTTCTGAAAAGTAGGAACATCTAGATTATTTGCCCAAGTATAAATCCTGTGAGCCATGTGCAACAATTAATGCATTAAAAAGGAATGGCCATCTATCATCAAAATTAGAATTATTATTCTCTCTAGATCTTCTCAAAATATTAAAATCGCCACCTATTAGAATTGCTAAATTCTCATGACTACACATATGGACTAGCTCAGCAAAGAACTGCTGCTCAAACTCATTCTATGCAAAACCATAAACAGAAACTAGTACCCATTTAAACTTAGCACTTTTATTACATAAATGAAAAATATAATAATCACCTTCATCAATCAAGCCAATGTCAACACACTGAAAATCAACACCCAACTGCATACCCCAAGATCTACCCTTAGGAGGTTTACGGTGCCAAAAAAAAAATTACCAGCACTAAGAATTTTAAGGACAATCATTGTAAATTCACTCCTAACTGTCTCCCAGATAGCAATAAACTCTAAATGTTGCTCTTTTGTTAAATCAACAATATATTTATGTTTCTTTGGGTCTTAAAATCCATTACTAATATACCTTTCATGATAAATTATTCTTATTTTTCTTACTCCCCTTTGAACCCTTCTTCGGTTTTTTAACAAGAGATTTTTTAGATTGTGCAAGTGAGATTTATACCATCATCATGATTAGCACCCACATCCATCATCTCTTACATAATATCACTACACAAATTTCCTAACGCGAGATTATGTATGTTTTGCTCACCCAACAACTCTATATCTTTGTGATGTAAATCTCCTTGTTTGCTATTACCAGCATGAAACTCCATTAATCTAGTATGCTCTAGAAATCTTATGTCATCTATGACCTCATTCACACAAACATTCGTATCATTGAAGACAATTCCCAATTTATCAATATTACTACTTATTTCATTATTGCAAAAACTCAAGAATGAAGCGGTATTATTAAAATTACCTTTTACTGGTTGATCATCCAAATTCCGTCGCGCCTATAACTTTTGCCCTGTGGAGAATGAGTTGATCCCCATCACTTGCTCTTCTCTTACTCCGATGAATAGGAGTATTAACTATCACTACTTGTGGCACCGCAGCTAGCTCCATAACTAATCTTCCCAGGGCCTGAATCGCCCATGTGATCGATCTATCAAATTTGATCACCCAGTTCTATCTCCATATGCGCCCTTCTTGTGGCACCACCACTCATACAACCTCTTAATTTAGGCTACCAGTAGTGATTTTGCTACCAGACCCAACACTGCACCCCAAAGTAGCCAATTAATATAAAATGGAAATATCTGTACATGAGTGATGATATGTTATATCTAAATCATTTCATAAACCTGATGACTCTGATGAAAGAGGTTTTGTCATTTTCTATGAACAGCATATGTAGCTGGTGAGAAAGCAGGCCTGTTACTTGAGAAGCCATTCCAGATTGGTGCGAGGCACTACGACAAGGTTACCACATGGACATTGAAGCTGAGCTGCAACTAGTAGACAGGATCAAGTCAAAACTCCACATAAAATCTTCCAGTGACAACAAGTTAGAAAAAACAACTATGAAGAAACTTGGGCTTAAAAGGTTCTGAAGAAAAGATCTTTTTCTATATCTTGACGTACACCTTGATGAAATAATGCCATGTACATTATTAACATGATCTACTGATGATGAATTATTTGAAGGGCCATACACTTTGGTTGGCCAAATACATATGTGCTGACGAAAGCTATGGGAGAGATGTTACTTCAACAATTGGGACAAGACCTTCCGTTTGTCATCATCCGACCAAGCATGATAACAAGCACTTTTTAGGATCCAATGCCTGGATGGATAGAAGGAACTAGGTTAATATATTTTAGTGGATTATACATCACTTTTAGTAGCTACGTATAGTTACCCTAAAGAATTACTCCCTCCATCCCATAATATAAGGCGTGCACGCATTTTAAGATTCAACATTTAAAACATTTGACCAACACTTAGTATAATATGAAATGAATTTTATTTATTAAAAAATATATCATTAGATTGAGATTTACATTTACTTTCATATGGTTATAATTTTGTTGCTACAGACCTTATATTATATGAGAAATTATAAGCTAAAGATTAGTTTTAAAGACCGTACCAACTTTGACCGCGCCATATATTATGGGATAGAGGGAGTATCATTTATTAGCTCCAACACTTGCAGTTACGAAGTAGCAATACAATTAATTACTATTTGATATATTTTAAGTTCCTTGAAGAGGTACTTATTTTTATAAAATTTAATATTTTTTGGTGCCTTAGGTACTATTCCCTCAATCCCATAAAAAACAAGCCTAGACGAGATACGACACATTCTAATACTATGAATCTAGACATAGACAAGCTTTTGCTAACTAACATAGACATTTATAGTACTATAATGCGTCCCATCCCGTAATAGGTTTGTTATTTCTAGGACGAAGGGAGTAGGAGGTAACTTTTTTAAAGTAATAAATAGTATCTCTCGAGGGACCGTAAAATCACTCTTACCATTTTATTTGCTGAACTATTTGTCTTTTGGTAAACAGTCATATATTGTCATGAGTGTCAATGTGTGCACCGGAGTGAGTTGTTTTAGTTGTCCAATTAATGGAATATTTGCATGCTACAAACTTTTGTTGCAGGACTGTTGATGCCATCTTTGTTGCCTACAATAACCAAACCCTTCCATGTTTTATTTTTAATGGTCGTGTTATATTCGACCTGGTGAGTATTGCCTAACCAGAAAATATAGCAAATCCAGATATGGTTATTTATGAAGAAAATATAAATTTAGCAGATACCAGGAGATATGGTGATTAACGCAATGATGGCAGCCATAAACAGTCACTGGAAGAAACAAGCTCAAGTGATATACCATGTGACTTCGGCTCACCAAAATCCCCTGCCATTGTCTCTTATTGTAGAATCGATGTACAAATACTTTCACATAAATCCACGAACAAATAAAGATGGGAAGATCATAAAAAATAAAAGAGTTTTAATGTTCAAGCGATTCGCATATTTCCAAGCATACATGACTCTACGGTATAAGGTTCCATTGGAGGTAAAAAGCAATACATTTCGTGATTGATTCCTCAAATATGCACTATATCTATCTACTTAATTATGTCATTTTTTTCCCCACGTTTGTGTACAAATTTATATGATTTGCTGACTTTGGGATATTGATCTTGTGATAATAAGCAGATGATGCATGCTGCAAATGTTCTGTTCGGAGGGATATACTCCAAGAACTACAAAAAGCTTAACCGAGGCTACAACATTTTAATGACTGGCAAAGGTGTACGCCCCATATGTCTTCTTCAAAGGATGGTGAGAGCTTCTTTCTGATGTGCACTTGAGTAGACTGAAAGATGGAAACTGTGTATTGGTTTCTTATGCATTTTTAGGGGTGCTTCAGATTGATGTCATTTCAAACCATACTATTTTTTTTTAAAGTTGTCAAAGATATATGCATACATTTAGTTTTTTTTTTTTGCCAAGCTTTGCTAAATATATAATAATCCTGCCAAAATTTGGTAAGATTTATTTTCGTTACAATCTGAACAACCCGTTAATTTGAGATTCCCCTGCCACTGATATTGTACAGGAGGAAATAACACATAGTCAAGACAATCTTCCTAAACTTTTCTAGAGCTAATAGTCCTCGTATACTTGACAATATCCCTTTTAGACTTAAAAGAAATCACACATATACTTTTCTAGAGTGCTTTTATACTAAAGAACATATCGCAAGTAGAAAAAAAAATCATTAATCTACCATTCATTCTGGTACGTAGATATATTTTCCAGAAGTACCAATGATTTTTTTCACAGACAAAACAAATTAATGACATGTAAAAGTCATAAACATACATTCATTCATTACAACTTCTCAAAATAACTGTTCTTTGGGTTTACATAAATAGTAATGCTGGTTTTTCCTCTGCATATTCATTTGGATGAAGCTTTGATGACACCAACTTGAGGAAGCTGTTGAAGGCTATGGCTGTGGACCAAAATGATGTATCCATATTTAATTTTGATACTAGGTGCATTAACTGGAGCTCATACCTCGTGAACACCAATATTCCGGCTGCTATAAAGTATGCCAACAACCAGAAGGCGAAAGCAGATAGTGCATAAAATAGATTTAGTGTAAAATCAAGGAGTTGATTTAGATTTTGTGTGATGAAAACATTGGTGGTTTGTGATATTTCATGTGTGCAAAATTGGTTTCTTGTGATGAGATTTCGGAGTTTAATACATGATTGATTTTGTGAAGTGATGTTGCTGTTGACCCCGGGCGGTCAAACTGGCAGGGTGCCGCTGGTCAGACCGCAGGTATTGCGCCGGTCAGACTGGCAAAACCCAACGGTCTAACTGGCAGATCCTGTTCGTGTCGGTTTCGGGTTGTCTTGTCGATTTTAGATGTTTCCTTCGGGGATTTGAGTTCAAGATGGTTTCTATGCATATAGATATTGTTGTTATATTAATATGAGTCAAGTTGGGATGAACTTGTGCTCAGAATATGGTTTCTTGGTTGTTGCATGTGCAGGTGTTGCTTAAGGCCTCGGGAGAGTGTTGCCGGTGATAGACCGGAGTCGACTTGGGAGAAGTAGACGTTTAGGCATCAAGAGATCATGCGTGATACTAAAAGTCTAGAGAACAATGCACGTGGTGAAGAATCCATAAGATATACAAGAGGGATTGTGTACGTATGGAAAGAGGAATTGAATTTGGAAGGGAGTCCAAATTCGGAAAGATTGATAGAGATAAGGGATAACTTGTCGACTTGCAAGAGAGGGCTTCCCACGTGGTTGGGAGTCCATAGTTGTGTTAGATTCGTGGGCTTTGCACTGCCAACTTCATGTATAAATAGAGAGGGAGGGTGTGGCCTCCCAGTATCGGTTTTAGAGAGACTTGAGTTGAGAAAAATTTAGGGTTTCAAGTTTAGTTCGAGATTTTGGTGAGGAGCGCTATTGGAGCACTTGGTAAACACTAGTTGATGCAATAAAATCGAGATTCAATCTACATCTTCGAGTTTGTCATCTATCGGTGTTTTTTGGGTCCCGACGGTCATCTATCGGTGTTTTCTGACCAGCGGGAGTGCGGCGGTCTAACCGCAGGTGTGCGCGTGGTCTGACCGGTCTGATAACAGCGGTCTAACCGATGGAAACCGGGCGGGCGGGCGGTGTGACCGCGGTGATAGGATTTCGTCATCTACTCTATCCGAGGTAAATCTTTTATTCCACAAAAGATTTTTGGTTTTTTGGTTTTCCCTACCATTCGCCCACATCTGGTAGGTTTCTTTGGTCTTGTTCGACACAATTATATGAAAAATATTGTACTTTTAAGATTAGGCAAAATTGGTTATCTAGCATCAAAAGTTCATGTTTTTGGTTTTATAGCACCTAAAGATACCGGTTCTCTTTAATAGCACCTAAAGTTCATCCCGTTCCCATTTTTAACACTTCCGTCAATTCTTGATTATTTTTCACTTTGCATGTTTCAGTCCTCTTTCCCATTATTTAGAAAAAGTGAGCCACCTGTTCTGGTACGAACAGGTACATGATACTACCATTACCGCCTAGACAATTAGATAGCTAACCCGTAATCGCAACGACCCAATTGCAAGAGCGGAGCTCTACCAACTGAGCTATATCCCCCGAGCCAAGTGGAGTCTAATTCCTTCCGGCATCTATGCACAGGCCTATATATAGGAATTGGCCAAAATTTACTCTAAAGTGTTTGTAATTGTAGAGACATTCATTACTGCTCATTGTGTCGGAGAATATAAAGGGCAGACGTATTTAAGTAAATCATAAAAAAAAACTCTCCTAGCCCTTTCTCCTCGTACCATCTATTATCATCTTGAATTGCAAAAATTGATACCTTTTGGGGACTGACACGATGGAAAAAATTTTAAAAAAATAATTTTTTTAAAAAAATTGACATTTGAAAAATGTTTGGCTAAATTTAAATAACTTTTTTATCAACTTAAAAAAAAATACTCCCTCCGTCCCTAAATATAAGGGATTTTGGTGGGACCTTTATATTTAGAGATGGAAGGGGTATTTCTTTAGTGAAGAGATCAGTTCGGCTTCCGTTAAAGTTGCCCGAGGCTAAGTTTCAAGTGAAGAGATCAGTTCCTGTCAGCAAGGTCGCCCGAGGCTAAGTTTCAGAAAAGGGCCAAAGCTATTTTTTTAGCTCCCCAATGAAAGAAGATACATATATTAAAATAATTTAATAATTGTCGGAATGTCATTTAACAAATTAAACTACCAGAAACTATAGTGTCCTAGGCAAATCCATGTTTTCATCTTGTCCTATCACAATGCCACAAAACTAGCATTTTCTTTGCCTTAATACATAGTTTAGTCTACACAACCACAAAGTAGTACCCATAGTTGGTAAGCAGAAAGCAGAAGTAGTGACACATGAAGCTGTTGAGCACATACTCGCTCCCTACCAAGATATAAAAGATTTTAAACAGGTAGGACACTTCCTAATACAATGAAATCGATTTGGACAGGCCGGAGGGAGTATATAGTTGTCTTATGGTTTCCTAGTGCAACAACCACAAAAAGTAATTATTTTTAGGTAAAATTCGCTACAAGACATTAAAAAAATATGTAATTAGCTACGGGACACAATAAGAATGAGTATTTGCTATAAAGCATTGCAAAAAACTGGTAATTAGCTGATGGACACTTACAGGATTATTTTATTATATCCAGAAGAATTGGAGAGAGAAACGGCTATGTAAGTACGGTTCTACCCTTAGACGCCCCGTTTTCTTTCCCCTTCCTTCTTTCTTTCTTCCTTTTCTTCCTTAATCTTCCCGTTGACCACACGAAGGATGGCTAACGTGCTCTGGGAGGCCAGTACGGCGTTTGTGGGGGGGGCATCAATGGCGCGCGGTCGCATAGAGGGGCAGCGACGAGCGCTGGCGACGCGGCGGCTAGTGGCGGGTGGGAAGACGAGGTGGCGCCGGCCCTCACCCCGCCGGTCCAACCTCCACCACTATTCGTTGGACCACATGGCCCAACCGACCGAGCAGTCCCACGGCAGCGCAGAGGATCACGTAGTGCGCGTGCCCGTCTACGAACAGCTTGGCTCCGCCTGCATCAAGGAGCACGCGGTAGTCACCATCGCCAACACCATTGAGATCCCTCATCTCCGCCGTCTCTTAGTCATTTTGCTGGACTCTAGATCCACTTCGTTGGGCGGCGAGGGGTGGTAGGGAGCTGGATCCAAGGATCCCCTCTTTCTTGCCTTGCTTGATTCGGCGTCGACGAGGCACAAACACGGTGGCGAGGACATGCAGGGGAGAAGATGAGGAGCAGCACCAGCAGGAGCGTGGAGGCCACCACGGTAGCTGGTCTCGCCATAGCGGCTCATCACCAAGCACACTATCCCGGCCACGCCCTCTGTCGCGCTCACCACCGATGGCTATGCCACCACCATCGCCCACCTCCCGCCGGCCGAAGGAGCCTGGTCTCGCTGCTCCGCCCTCCCATCTGGAAAGAAAGAGAGAGAGGGGCTTACATGTGGGGCCCACGTTGGATTCATTTGAGCCAAGGGCAAACTTGTCCTTAACAGTTGTTTCTCTGTCCTATTCTTTCAAAAATAATAAAATAATGGTGCAAGTGTCCAGCTGCTAATTACAAGTTTTTTCAATGCCCTACAGCAAATACGTATTCTTACGGTGTCCCCTGGCTAATTACATATTTTTTTTTATGTCTTGTAGCAAATTTTGCCTTATTTTTATAGGTTGAACGTGATCTTTTCAACTAGGTGCGGCGAGGCAAATGAAATTAATTAATTTGTAGCGTTGTTTTACATGTTCTCAACTATTAGTATCCTTGAGTATTGCACAAAACCACAATCAGATCCATGATATATATCCTCTAACACATAACCGGCCGTCACTGTTGGTTAAAAACGATATTCTTGACAGTTTTCCTCGGGCGGTGGCGGCTTCCCGTGGCAGCGGCGTTGGTGGTGGTGGTGGAGAAGGCGGTGGCGCACGTATAACATATACGTATAAAAAACATATATAATACAATATAGGTGTCGGTTTTTTACCTAAAATTTGAGCCAAACCCGTGAGAGAATGAGCGTGAGATGGTTGGTAGGACCCACAAGGCCACAACTGTCACAGCCTGAATTTTCGTTTTAGGATTTATAAATTATTTAATAAATTATTAATCAAATTTATATTAACTGTTCATTAATTTACAAGTGAAGTTAAATGTGGGAAATAAAATTTCCTTAATTTAAAGAATGGATGGATTTAATTTTTATTAAATTCTCCATGATTAATTATACTCTCTTAAATTTTCTCGGAATTTTCGGAGCTCAATTCCTAATGTTAATAATACAAAGAACAGTTTACCAATTATTTAATTAATAAATTAATCATTAAATGGTCTGGTTTTAATATTGTTAAATACTTTGAGTGTCCCAGTATGTTCAAGATTTTTCTTGGAATTATTTGAGCATTGAAAGTATTTTTAACAATTGAAAGATCATCTCATTGGTTAATTTATTTGGAAAAGTAATAAAAATCCTCCTCCTCAGCCTGGGCCGAATTCAGCCCATTCTCTCCCTTCCTCTCAGCCGGCAGAAAAGTCTAGTTTACCTCCCTTGCGCTACAGTGCTCCTTCTTCCAGCTCTGGACAGAGCCAGAGCCGAGCCGTGCCGTGCCTGTTGCCGCCGATCCCCTTCCAAAATCCAACCTCTCCGTTGCTCTTCTTTCCAAATTGGTTGCGGGAATGAAATCCTCTCAATCTCCTCTTCCTTTTCCCCAAGAAATCCCCAAAAGTTTATATGGAAATCCTTTCCAATTTCGCGGTTCAACCTTTCCTTTTTCCGGCGAAGATCTAAACTTTCCCGAGTTTTTCCCGTCGTTGTGGGCTCAATCCCGGCCTCCCATGGCTATATAAAGGACCCCCTAGTCGTCCTCTACTCATCCCCTCAAGTCCCGTCTTCCGCCGTCGCCGGAAACGCTCTCCCCGCGCTCTCCCTCTCTCTCCACCTCCGGCCGCCGCTCCAGCCGTCTTTCGCCGTCGCCCCGGCCCTCGCCGGTCAGCACCGCCACCTCCCTCGGCTTCGCAGTGAAGAGCTCTACCCCGGCCACCCGTTCTTTTGCGCCGAACCCCGCCGGAAGTCGCCGTCACCGTGAAGGCCGAACCGTTGCCATGTTTTGATCTCCGGCGAAGCTTTGCCGTCGACTCCGCGGTCGCCGGACCTCGCCGTATCCACTGTCGGCATCGCAGCAGTGAGGAGAAGCCCGGCAGCCACCTCCGCGAAGACGCAAGCCATCGGAGCACCGTCGTCACTGTGAAGCCTATCTGTTCCATCTTCAGCCGCGCCGTTCGTCGCCGTCCATCGCCACCTTCGTTCACCGTCGCCACCCTCGGGATCGCAGGAGCGAGGTGAAGACCGTCCGCCCCTCGGTTGCTGCCTCTTGTCACCGGAAAGCCGTCGCCATCGTCAACCCAAGGTCGCCGCCTTTGGAGCTCGTCGCCTGCCATCTCCCTCGCCGTCTGTCGTCGCGTAAGTGGTGGTACGGATCGCCTTGATCTCCTCTCTCTCTCCCGGTGCCCTCCGTTTGCATCATTGTACCGTGGTTCGCTGGTAACTGCCATTCCCGTGCTTGCGGTCGTCGATCCTACGTGGCAGCCATGTCATCGCTGACATCAGCGCCATCTTGGCCATCCAAAATTAATATAAATTTGTCATCTCTTTTCAATGACATATTATTCCTTTTTAATATATGTCATCTACCAAATATGATCTAATCTTTTTCCGGAGGATGTTTTAATCTTCTGTCTCAGCTATAAATCATTTGTAAATTGTTTAATCAATTTGGAATAGTCTTTTCTTTAATAGGTTTAATTGGAATTAAATCTTGTAAAAATCATAATTAATTCATACGAAATCGGATTGAGACCGTTCAAGTCTCTAAATTTATCTAAAATCATGATCTACATGTTTGTTTACTTTTATGTACTGTTTATTTGGTTTTTATTAGTCTTTTTCCTCGTTTTGCGTGTTAGCTTGTCGTTTCCGTCGTTTCGAAGGTTCGTGAGGCGTTGGAAGTATTCAAGAAGAGTAATTGAAGACCGAATATTGCAAGGCAAGTCACACAGATCCCAAACACAATTCCTTTGAGCATGTTGATCCTATATTTAAATTCCTTATTTATTTCAACTGTGCATTTACTTTCGAATGTCACCGGGTGGTGTGAACCTATTCCTTTGTTATGGCCAATTTGCATTGATTACCTTATTTCTTGATTACCTTGGGTTACAATTTGACTGGTTGAGCTTTATATATTGGTTCAGCTAGATATATTATATATAATTGCTTAGTCATGCTTAGAAACATTAGCACACGATTGGGATAACTAATGTTTCACTATTACTTAATGATGGATATTTAATGATAGCTCACGATGGTCAATCGTGATTGGTTAATTAATTAATTTGCCAACTAAAACTTGATAATGGTGGGTTGTGAGCACATGGTTTTGATGGTCGTGCTCATGACAATTAAGGACCGGTTCACGAGTTTCGGTTGTGAAACATTAACCGTGCCAACCACAAGCCAGCGTGGGCAACGGCTTTACCTTTTGTATAGCATGGTTCATTGCGGAGCACCAGACTGAGAAGTGGCGGAGATAAGCCCACGGGGGTCGCTGGGGAGTCCATGCCTTGTTTATAAGGGGGTGATTATGATCCAGGAACGGTGCACTGTGGTGGATTGTGTTGTGCAAGGGGTACTGTCACAGCTCCTTTCCGAGGTACCGTGGTGGTATTAAGGCACATGGTGACATGTTGTGGGGCTGTGTCTTGTGGGTACAGTGGTACACCTCTGATCAGAGTGAAACTATTCGAATAGCCGTGCCCGCGGTTATGGGCGGGTCTAACAATGTCTTTCGTGATTAGTCCCACACTACTCATCAATAATAATGTGGCAATTGTTGGTAATTAATTCAGCTCCTGGTTTGGAATGGTATATTCCTGGTTTGGAGATAGATCTGTGCAACCGGGTATGGTTGTTCAGAATGGTTGGGCCTGTACAGCATGGGTATGTTGTACAGTGTTGATTAATATTGATGATTAATTACTCTACTGTTTTATAATTCTCAAATATTTGCTAAATGCTGCTTCTGCAAATGAGCCCTATATTATGCCTTCCTTTGTTATCCCGTGCACTTGCATATTTGCTGCGTGGCTTGCTGAGTATGTCATATACTCACCTTGCAATCATTCATCAGAGGAGGAGTTCTACAGTGATGCTGATGGAGCGGAGGATTAGGTGTAGCCTTGGTCAAGCTGCCTGTGGAGTGAAGCCGTCTGCGCCGTTTTTTTTTTTCCGCTGCTTAGATCTTTATTGATTGAGAGGAACTATCTACCTCTGTAATGACATTTTATACGCTTAATAATTAGAATAATAATTGTACTCTATGGTCAATTTGTTATTGTGTGCCTCGGCTGATTCCTGGACGAGGGTTTACACACATGTAAGCGTTTGGAATTTTGGATAGAAATTCCGGGCGTGACAAGAGGGAGTTCGACGAGGGAGAGAGTGAGAGATATAGAGAGAGAGAGAGCGAGCACCCTCGCTCAGAGTGGCGCACGCGCAAGGCACGCGAGGGAGGAAGGAGCGGCTGAGGGAGAGAGATGGGCCGAGGGAAAAAAAAAACGGCCCACAACAACCGAGGGAGGTAAACTAGACTTTTTCCGAGGAAATCGATTCGGAGGGAAACGAGATTTGGAAATTGAATTTGGATTTCGAACTTGAGGCTTGGTCTGACAAAGCAGGGAGGAGTCAAGGGGAAGCACCCAAGCGAGAATTCGATATTTCTTTGGAGCAGAGTTATACTCGGCGGTCCGAGGGATTAGATGAGAGGGATTCAAGTGAGACCTATCTTTGGAGTTGGGACAATGGTATGGGATAGGTTCCAAAGGTAGATAGGTAGAGGGATGGATAGATTGATAGATAGATAGGTAGATCGATACATAGACAGATAGATTGGCTGATGGGTAGATAAACGAATAGGAAGATCGATAGACAGATCGATGGATAGATAGTAGGTAGGCAGATTGATTAGAGAGAGGGAGAGAGAGATAGGGACGAAAGAATCGACGATTGATTTCAGGATGTTGATTTCAGAGACTTGAATCGGAATTGGAATCTTGAGGTGGAGGATTTTGATGGCGAAAGGGAACAACGATGGAGATTGAATTGAGATCCATAGCACGACTTAGACTCGCACACAAAGAACAAAATTTTCGCAATTAGGATTTTGCCAAATTAGTTTTTAACGTCACGCAAAAAGCGGAGCGTTACATTATTTTTAATAATAAGTTATTTATTTAATAATATGTAACTTCGCAAATTATTTTTAATAATAAGTTATTTATTTAATAATATGTAAGAAAGGAAAATATTTTTGTAATGTTTTATGTATATGGTTTAGGGTTTTATTTGTAGTATTTATTTGTTGGTTAAAATACTTGGATTACTTAGTTTCATTGATTGTATAATTTTTTGGTTTAATGGCTTTGTCGCAATTTAGTAAGTAAGGATGGATAAAGAAGAGGAGGGGATTGAATACATTGCAGCGGATGCAAAAATGAGTTTAATAGATGAAAAAGAGAATGAAACATTAGCTAACAAATAGCCATTCATGACCCATACAACAACATAACATATTTGTATAGGAGCATCGCCATAATACAGACGAATGGGCATATCACCTGACATCCTGGTAAAACATGACAAATTGTCATGACAAATTGTCTGACGTTTAATCATTTAATCCTTCGATAATTACCCTATTACAACTTCTACTACATTGCCGTGTACTAACTTACAACTATTAGTAACAAACGACTAGTTCAATAATCGAAATAAAATATAATATCTTTGTACATATTTTAACACACAAGATATTAATAACATGTACTAACTAAGAACTAATTTAACCGTACAAATACTTACATACCTCTACTAACATTTAGCAATGACAAATACGTGCAAACCATACATACTAGCATTGAACAATGCGAAACAATTAACAAATCACAATCCAATTTTTTATTAAACTTTCATATGCCTCATACTTAGGGATTACTAATGTATACCTTAACTTCACTGGTGGAGGGGCTGCCAACCCTCTCCTCCCGGCCGGCGTCTCCTTGGCCTCCACTCCGGCCTGCTAGCTCCTCCCCTCGCTCCCTCCGGCGGCCACGGCGACGAAGTGGCGACTCGGTGGCGGCTGGCGATGTGGTCCTCAGAAAGATCGAAGCAGCATTGCGGGCTGGGCGCACGGGGTTATAAACCGGCCTGTCGAACGCCCATTGTTCGACAGGGTCGGTGGCGGGGCCTATCGATCGCCCACTGTTCGACAGGCCGCGCGGCGCCGGGTGGTGGGCCCTGTCGAACTCCCTCAGGTCGCCTTGTCGAACGCCAGCCGTTCGACAGGACCCAGTCGACTCCCCAACGTTCGATATCTACCCTATCGAACTACAGCCGTTCAACATGGACCCAAATTCACGATTTTCCCCTGTTGGCCACTACTTTTGCGATTTTCCATAAAAATAATATTAATTCTCAAAAAAATTCTCTGTAGTTCGCTGTTTGCAGTGTTTGCAGCTGTTGCAGTAGTTGTTCCTTGGGTGCTCCAAGCCTCCAACGTTGTTCAAGTGCTGTGCTGCGGTGCTCCCTAACAACCCCGTTGGTGTAAAACTGCTTGGTTGCCCTCTTTTATGCTCAACAAAAATTGACCAGCGTCCATCCACCAGTCCAGCGAAAAAGAAGTGTTCACATGGTGGCCTTGAATGCTTTGGAGTTAACTGACGCCGTTGATTTTTTAAAACATGTTTGACCGTTGATTTTTTAAAAAGTTTAAGTAATTATTAATTCTTTTCCTTTCATTTGATTTATTGTTAAATATACTTTTATGTATACATATAGTTTTACATGTTTCACAAAAGTTTTTGAATAAGACGAATGGTCAAACATATTTAAAAAAGTCAACGGCGTCAAATATTTAGGCACGGAGGAAGTATATCATATGGTCCGGAGTATACATATTTTTATAGTGAAGTGATATCTGCAATATATGTCAAATAAGTAGTATTCCATCCATCTATTTTTTATAGGCAAATTTTAAATCTGAAAAATTTATTTTTAATAGGCATATTTCAATCCAACAACCTATCCTCTTAATAACTTTCTCGGATTTAATACGTGACCCTCTATTCTTCCACACAAGATTGAATACGTGGGCATCGAAAAATGTAAATATTAACGAATCGCTTATTTACGAGGAATGACTAGTAGCATGTTTAAATAGATGATAAGTAAAATTACTTATCCTTAATCTGTGTGCCAAGATAAAATATGACTATCAAAGTAGATGGAGGAAGTACAACTGTTTATGAAATAAAACTAACATTTCAGAATTAGTGCAATCGCGCATCGTGTGCGCATGTGTTTTTACTGTGTTTCTAAAAAAAATTAACAGTGCTGCAGGAATGGAAAACCACGGACAATTTTTAACCATCATTCAGGGTTGTCCAAAAAATAGTCAGTAAAATAATTAAGTGTTGATTATATCTTCACAATCTATGATAACAACTACAAGAAAAAAAAAACTACGGACCTACTATGAACAGCAGCTGCCACCTTGGCTCAAATTAAGCCGATGTTCATGCCACAGTGGACTAATCATCAGCTACATATCATAATTGCCCCTAAAAGTTATTTGAAAAAACAGTTTTTTTCCTGGTTCACCTAATTAAGTTTCCTGTTTGTAAAATTAGCCATGTTGCCTCGTGAAGACATGAACTCATGACCTCACGAGACACGGAAAAACCACACTGGACTGGGCTGTCCATTACTGCCCTGACTCGTACATTCAGCGGCACTCATCCATGCCATGCGGGCTGCGCGAAAGGTAGCTGGTGTGTGCGCGCCGCCAGCACGAGCTTTCCGCGGGTGTTACTGTAACTAACCCATTTAGTTAAGATAATGACAGTAATTAAGAAAAAGATTATCTTTTTTTTCGAGATTTTTTTACTAACAGATCGGAAACTTTTAAATTATATTTGATAACTTTCAACTTAAGATTTAAACTTTAAAATCAATTTTTGAAAACTTTCAACTCAAACTTTCAAAATTTAATTTTCAACTCAAAATATAAATTTGCAAGACAAATTTTGAAAACTTTCATGACTCAGATTTGCAAATTTTCAACTCGAGCTCTAAAAACTTTTAACTCAGATCTAAAAACTTTCAACTCGAGATTTGAAACTTTCAACTCGAGATCTAAAAATTTTTAAGTTAAGATTTAAAAACTTTCAACACAAAATATTTGAAAACACGTGTATTGAAGATTTAAAAAAATATTCAGAAATTCAGAAAAAATCGTAAAAAGTAACGAAAAAAATCGTGAAAAAGATAAGGAGAAAGCGAAAAATATCACGAGGCGGGGAGGGGCTGCAATCCTGCCACCTGGCACGCGCGCCAGCAATGTTGCTGGCGCGTGCATGCGAATTAGCCACGCCACTCTAGACGCCATGATTACACATCCTGCCGAGCAGCGGGCTGGGCCGAGTAGTGTGCGGATGGATGAGGCTTGCAGGTTTGTCAACATGGTGTCCAATATTTGGAACTTCATTTTATCGGTCGATAGAGTTTCTGTTTTGTATGTATATAAAGTCAGTTACATTTTAGGACCTATAATTGTATAATAGGTGTAGGATAGAGTTAGAGTTGAACTATGTTCTAGACTCTCGCTTAAATAAAGAGACACATTGCTTGTAACTCCAGGGCCACAGTAGCATAGGTATGGGTACAACTAGCCGGCGACCTAATTGGTGAAGGGTTGTGGATACCTAGATACACTGTAATATACTGGATAAGGGAGTAGGCACCTGTAATCAGTGCCCCGGGGATGTAGGCTTCGGCTGAACCTCGTTAACACATATCGTGTCTTGGTGTCATATTCAGTATTGGACCTTTTGTGACGTTTCTTCTGTGTTCAGTTATTGATATGTTATTAGTGCTCTGTGTTAATAATGTTATCGATGTGGTTAGGTCGGTTTGATTCAAGCCGAGCCGGCATGCTCGTTCATCCATATAGGTGCCAGTTCTAAACCGATACCTATTTTATTTCCATATTAGTGTCGCGCTCGTGGCCGGTTGGGAAATCCGGGTACCTAACCGGCACGAACAGCCTTTTTTTGGTAGTGTAGCCGAAATATTTGGAACTTAATTACTAAAAAGAACTGCTGAAGAAAACTAATCCAAAAGAAAAATAAATCCATTTTACTCCCTAGAACCAGACTCTAAACTATATTTTTTTATTTTACACACACAACTATTGAGGCAGTAAAATAGGCTCTCTTTTTTCAACCAGAAAAGCAACTGTCACCGCCCGAAAATCGGTTGACATAAACGGCGCTCCATTATTTGCCGTGCCAGTTAGTTAGTAGAGACTGTTTTGCTTTGCAATAATTCAGCACCCGAAAGTGATCGAAAAGCAATACTTGTACAGTTTATATAATTAGCTGGCGTTATAGCTCACGTTATTAGCACGATTCGGCCACACACCGAGAACGCGTATGGACAGGCGGCGTGTGCACGCCGCCCTTCTCGCCGTGGTCGCGCTCGCCGCCGCCGCCGCCGGTGACAACGCGACGTCCAGCATCGGCGGCGCGACGGCGGCGGCGGCGGAGGCGGTGGTGGTGCACCGGCGCGTGCTGGCGACCACCAGCATCCAGGACTCGGTGCTGGATGGCGACAGGCCGGCGTGCCTCCGGACGCCGTGCTCGGGGCGCGGGCAGTCGTACACCGGCCGGGGATGCGCCAAGGCGTACGGGTGCCAAGGCTGAGCAAGCATTGTAGATGACCGTGATGTGATGTTGTCGTTCCGTTACTTCATTGGTTAGTGCGTACGTTAAGCCGAGCCGTTGATCTTGAATTATATAGTGCATGATGGCTCTTGTGCTAATTCATCTTGATTTATATATATATACCAGCTTTGATCCCCTTTAAGTGTTTGGTGTTATGTGGTTGATTTATAGCTGAGTGATTGTATAAAACGGATGATTTATAGCTGAGTGATTGTATAAAACGGAGGCAAACTTGTTTGTATGTGTACAAAGAGTGACTCCGAGCAAACACAAGATTAAATGGGTGGCCTATATAAGTACCGGATTATCAACCGGCACCACATTGGTGGGACCGATGAGGAAAAACGAAAGTGACGATTTGGTTCCAAGAAGAAAAAAACATCGAAGCATCCGCTTGAATCGAGCCAAGAATGACATACACAACCTGAATCACAAAATCATCACCAACATCCAATGACAATGAATCAGAATCAACTGACAAAATTACTCATATAGCATTCATCACAAAAACAAATAACACATCAATACATGGCTCCATCGCCTCTTCCCATCATTGATCAAGGCCACCACCACCCATCGAAGGCCGAGGCAACTGCCGCTGCCGCTCATTGGAGGCATAGGATGCCACTGACGCTCACCACCATTGCTTAGATCTGAAGACCGTAATCAGATCTAGGGGTAGTAGGCGAGATCCGAGAGGGGGATTTTTTTTGTTGGGTGTGGGGAAGGGGAGGAGGGGTACATGTTAGCTGCCATGTGGACCGTCACTGCCATTGCTCGTGGTGGTGGAATCTGGTCGCCCCACCCTTGAGCTCATGGGGAGGAGGAACCGATAAGAGGTTGTCGCAGCTGTTATGTGAAGGGGACGTCACTACCGTGGAGGGACGGGTGTCGCTGTGTGACCATGCCACCTGCCGAGGGGAGGTTGCGCCGCCGAGCGTTGCTTCACTTGGGAGTTGGGAGAAGGAGAGGAATGAGAAGGAGTAGGGAAGGCGATGTTGGAGGATAGGTTGCGGCTTAGCTAAGAAAAAGATAAGTGAGAGATGTTAGAATTAATAATCTATGAATCTCTGTAAGAACTAGAACACCATCATAAATCCATATTATAACTTAAAATGTGGAGCGTACCAAAACCTATAGCCATGGTTGTGAGTTGAATCGGCGGCAAGGGTTTTGATCTTTCAAAATAACAGGTAAACCTAATTACTCCAACTATTGATGGGATACAGTGAATTGGTTCATGCCTTATATTTGAATTGAATGTATATAATAATAATATTTGAATTGAATGTATATAATAATATTATTTTTTATAATGTTTAGTTAATCGTGAAATGACATTAGTAATCGATAAGAAGCAAATCACAGATAAATGTCATTATCCGTAAGTCTGAATAAGAAAGAGAAAAAAGAACAAGATTCTGATGATCATGTAAAAAAATGAAATAACATATGGAAAAAAAAAACTCATGGAAACATCGAAGCAAAGAACATTCGAGTTTATAATGTGTTATCTTGAGGACTCATCTAAAAAAAAAAGAGGACCATCACAGATTGAAAACTAGTGCAAAGTTTTAAGAAAAAAACTGAATAAACTCGAGGACATATATATAGTGTACACAACTCGCAGGAACCTTTGTTAGGAGCCTAATAGGCTGCACATGGGCTGGCTCTGTTGCACAATCAAGCCACAACCCAATCAAGTCAAGGAACTCAATATAAAAGGTAGTAGCAGCAAGACATCCAGGTATCGAACAGATCAATTGACTAAGACGGCGATCAGCGACGGCGGTAACCTGGAGACCGGTTGGCTCCTCGTCTATCTACTCCTCTATCCATTCTTTACATTTACTTGTTCTAGAAGCTTCTAGCCCTCCTTTGTACCTTTCTATTCCACATAAAAAAAACCTTCATTATTGTACTAGAAAACTGCTACTCCTTGAAACCTTCATTATTATAAATTCTTGGGCTTCCAATTTCCAAGACTAATCGATCTACTGCATATACACGTACGTGATCTGGGGGCCCTTGAAACTCGTGGGGCCAGGTCGGTCGCCCTGACTAACCTGCCTCAGGCCGGCCCTCTCTATACGTAGACTTATGTATGTAAACTTTATATATATATACTTTATAAATGTAAACTTTATATATAGAATTTATATCTACAATTAACAAGTTTGATGTATTAATTTTAATAGAAATAAAAAATTTGTTGAACATCTGATTTTTTTAAAAAAAAAATTAGAGTCTAATCCAAACAATCCTCGTAACAGAAAAACCATCAGACATGGTTTTTTAACCCAACAAACAAATGAACTAGTGTAGGACTCGATCAGGGGTGGCTGTCAGCGGTGTAGCCTGGCAACAGCGACCAGAGGTGGCTGTTAGCTGTGGCGGTCGACTTTGGCGCCGGGAGGAGGGGGGAGGGGAGGAGTGCTAGAGCTAGAGGGCAAGGTAGGACTCGGGCAAGCGAGGAATGAGGACGAGAGGCAACCGTGAAAAATGTTTATAGCCTTGATGAGGCGGTTAGAGCAAAACAACCAGCGAGGTGGTTTGAGAGAGAGAGAGAACAGTTAAGGAGGAGGAAGGAGATCGATGACTTTGTCCTTGCGGTTAAAATAGGAAATACGCGAGGGCGTGACCGGGGATGGGCTACAATAGCGGTTTGATCCCATTCGGCTCCGGCCATAGCTTATGATGAGGACATTACTAACTCAGATATAACTATAGTAACCTTATGTATTCATCAACCAAAGGTATATATTTTATGTAAGATTTACGTGTTATATATTTAAACAAATGCTACTGAACCATGAGTTTTGTGTGTTCTTATTTCTGCATAAATAAGTCACATACCTCATCTAGTCCACGTCTGATTTAGACCACTTGTGCCTTGTTGGTATGTCGTGGGTTAAGCCCAAAGCGGTGTGCACCCTAGGACAACCCTAGAACGTCCCTAATCTTATTTATTTGGTAGCCATCATAGTTTAGAGTTAGGTTTTACTTAGATTATTTCTATCATTGCAGTTTCACCGATAATTTGGTTTGTGAAATCCCAATTTCAAGTGCTTAATCATTCATATGCAATTGAGTTGCATTCTATCATGTTCTTGATTGTGTTCTTTAATTCACATACAGGGATTAGACTTCTCGGTGAAATCAACCGAGCAGCACACAATTGATAACCAGAGCAAACGTGGTTCTGCGATTGCAGGATTCAGATCGTGTTGATCAGTTTTGCTACATAGTGAGTTATCAATACCTATCAGATGATCGGGGCCTAATTTTTCATCAGATTGAGGACGACGTTGAAAGGTCGGCTCGACATGTTGAAGTCCATGAGCAAAGGAGGTCATGGGCCAGGTGAGCTTGTCGGGGCTGTGCGGTGTGGATGGAGAATTTGGCCGAGGCAGGCTGGCTCAAGAGAGCGAGGGTGGATGAGCAGGCCAGCAGACCAGCTGACGCGTCTGCAGGCAGGAAGGGCCAGCTTTCAGCCCAACCGTCTAAGAAGGAAAAGAAATAATTTTCCAGTTTTAAATATTCTGATAATCATTTTTAATTATTAAAACTTAGTTCATTTGCTCTAAATGTCACGTAAAATTCATGTTAGTGCATTTTGACATGGGGAATTCAAGAAAATTCACAGCGGGCCTTGACCTCTTATTATTAATCAATTTCTTTCAGCAATTTATTAAATATTTAAAGTCTCTAAGGGGAAAAACTCAAGGTGTGATGTAAACGAATTCGGTATTTTTTTTTCTCGGAAACGGAGATGAATAGTATGGCCCTATCAGTTAGAAAGCAGAATCGGTTTGAAACTTTCTGCATAATTTTTTGGAAACTAAAAAAGAACTAGGGTCCTAATCTTTTGGTAGGTATTGATAACTCTTGATTTGGCAAAAATTTGACTCACACGATCTGGCTTCCGATCAACATGATCCGAACTCTGCGATTGTAACATCATGACTCTTCTGGTTATGAACCATACGCTGTCCACTTGACATCACCGAGATGGCTAACCCTTGCATGTGAATCGAAAAAACACAAGCAATACCAAGATAGATCGTAACTCAATATGCAAATGAATGATTAAGCACTCAAAGTTGGGGTTCCACAAACCGGACTTATGGCAAAACATCAATGACATAAATAATATAAGCAAAACATGATGCTAAATTATGACAGCTACAGATAAATATGATTAGGGATGTCCTAATGTTACCCTAGGGCACACACTCTCTTAGGTTTAGCCGACGACACAATTACAAGACTTAAGGCCCAAATCAGACTCAGACTGAATAAGGTACGTGGCTTGTTTTATAGTTCCCGATAGCTCGATAGAAATTTTGATGTGGAACCAAAATCATTTGAATGTAGACTATATAAGCTTTCCGATAAGTACTCATGGGCCTTAGATTCATTCTAAATCAGCAGTTAGGTCTGTATATATGAGTGTATATATGAGGTTGATACTATAAAGAAGCCCGAATCCGAATCCAAATTAAACATGTAGAACTTTATCCCAAGCCTTTGATGGACCAAAAGTGATGTGGTAATGTTATTATTAATAATAAACTCCTTATATTATTATTAATATACTAGCACAGTAGAAGCCTCTCCTACTGTTTTCCTGTCAAAAGAAAAAGTGATGTGGTAATGTTGAATTAGACTTGGGGAATGTCTTGGTTTGGTCCCCAATTAACATCATTGTTCATCCATGTATTCCTTGCGCTCAGACTCTTTTCGTTTACCCAAGCAAGTATCTCTGCAAACGAGAACACACACAACTTATAGTGCAATAATGTTTGTTCAATTATATAACACGTAAATCTCACATAGAAAGTACACATTTAGTTGATAAATACCCTTGGTCCTATATAGAGAGCTAGTGATGTTCCCATCACAAGTATATAGTCTTTTTTAAGATAATGGAAAGAGGGTGCATTTATTCATGCTTTCATACAATCTCATTCAAAAATGTGAAAAAAAAAAAGAACCAACTTAATCCGGTTGAATCAACTCCCTCCATGGAGATTATGGCTGTTCGGAGCCGTAGTGGTTTCAATTCATGGATGTGCAGGCGTAGTGGTTTACTGGTTTGGCTTCCATGGACAAGAATGGAAAAAACTAGTGCAGTCTATCTAAAACCAAGCATGCTAACACGAACAAATCGAAATGGGGCCGTGGAAATCGACCAATACCAAACCTACAGCCTATAAGTTGCTGTTTAATCCTAGCTGCATTCGATCGCAGCACAACCAGAAAAAGGCACTCCCACCCTTTCATGTTATATGTCGTTTTGGTTATTTTCATAATCAAATTAATAAAAAAATATTGCAGCATTTTTTAAAAGTCAAATATATTCAATGCTAAATTTAATGAAACTAATTTTGTGTTACTAAGGCTTTTATAAGTTTGGTGAGACTTAACAAAGTTTGCATAGAAAACAAAGGCAGAGTGACTTATAATATGAAACAGAGGGAGTAACACATCTAGAGTAGAAGCAATGGAGAATAGGAAAGACTAGTTGTGGCATTGACCTAAGGTAAATGCCAATGGAAGCTTCACTGAATGTCTGGGTGGGTGAGCCATCGCTGGCAGAGTAGTTGGAGATATTGCTCGTTAATTCTTTCCATTTGCACACAGGCCAACTCAGTTCAAGTGGCCAAGTAGATGCCCAGTGCTGTCCAAAATCAACCTATTATAGTATACTTAATCTGACCCACGGCATCATCGTCGTCTCTTCCACGTCAACCGTGTTATACAATCGAAATCGCTATGGACCTCTTCCTCATCAGCTCAATGATCGGCATATATATATATGGTAACCGACACGTGTATTTCTATGCTCTTTAACCTTAGTCGCAGGTATGCTTTCCCTCCATGTATTCATCGGGCTGCTTCTCTCCCTGCACGCTTCTCCATATTCCGCTGCCGCCGACGATACTCTCGCAGCGGGTCAAGTGCTCGCCGTCGGTGAGAAGCTCGTCTCGAGGAACGGCAAGTTCGCGCTCGGCTTCTTCCAGCCAAGTGCAATAGCCATCAGTAAGTCATCCAACTACACTAACGCCCTCGGTTGGTACCTTGCCATTTGGTTCAACGAGATCCCAGTTTTCACCACTGTATGGGTCGCCAATAGGGAGAGGCCAATCACCGTTCCTCGGCTCAATTCAACACGGCTAAAAATGTCAGGAGATGGCAACCTCTACATCCTAGACCATGCCACTAATTCCATCATCTGGTCCACTGATCACGTCGTTAATACGACAACGGAAACCGGCATGAACACGAGTGCCACTCTCCTGAATAGCGGAAACCTCGTAATACGAAACCCGTCAGGTGTAGTCTCGTGGCAGAGCTTCGATAACCCAACTGACGTTGTTCTTCCCGGTGCCAAGTTTGGCTGGAACAAGGCGACCGGGTTGAATCGCCTTGGGATATCAAAGAAGAGCCTGATCGATCCGGGCTTTGGCTCATACAGTGTTGAACTAGACACGACTGGTGCCAAAGGGCTGATCCTCAAGCATCGCAACCCTTCCATGGAGTACTGGTCATCTGATAGAGCACTGATTATACCGGTACTTAAGTCTTTGTTTGAGATGGATCCACGGACCAGAGGCTTGATTACCCCGGCATACGTCGATAATAGTGAAGAGGAGTACTATATCTACACTATGCCGGATGAATCGTCCTCTGTGTTTGTGTCGTTAGATGTTAATGGGCAGATCAAGATGTATGTATGGTCACGAGCAAACCAGTCTTGGCAAAGCATATATGCACAGCCTGTTGATCCTTGCACCCCCTCTGCTACCTGTGGACCTTTCACCATCTGCAATGGTAATTCCACTCAAACATGTGACTGTATGGAGAGTTTTTCTGTGAAGTCACCGTGGGATTGGGAGCTTGATGATAGAACAGGAGGGTGCATCAGAGATACCCCATTGCATTGTGCAAGTGACAAAAACATGACAAGTTCAACTGACATGTTCCAACCTATAGATCTTGTTACATTGCCCTATGACCCCCAAATTATGCAAGATGCTACAACTCAGGGTGAATGTGCACAAGCTTGTCTCAGTGATTGCTCTTGCACAGCTTATTCTTATCAAAATAGTAGATGCTCTGTCTGGCATGGGAAATTACTTAACGTAAATAAAAATGATGGCATTTACATTAATGCGGACAACGTTCTGCACCTTCGTCTTGCTGCCACAGATTTCCAAGATTTGAGTAAAAACAAAAGAAAAACAAATGTTGCACTTGTTGTGGGCGCAAGCATTGTTAGTTTTGTGTTAGCATTGATCATGATACTGCTAATGATTAGAGGGAACAAATTCAAGTGTTGTGGTGTACCATTCCATGACAATGAAGGCAGTGGAGGACCAATAGCCTTTCGATACACTGATTTAGCTCATGCTACTAAAAACTTCTCGGACAAATTAGGAGCAGGTGGGTTTGGCTCAGTATTCAAAGGAGTGTTAACTGACATGACTACCATAGCAGTGAAAAAGCTTGATGGTGCCCGTCAAGGTGAGAAGCAATTTAGAGCTGAGGTGAGCTCCATTGGAATTATCCAACATATCAACTTAGTCAAATTGATCGGCTATTGTTGTGAGGGTGATAAGAGATTGCTGGTATATGAACACATGTTAAATGGTTCTCTTGATGTTCATCTATTTCAGAGCCATGCAGCTGTCCTAAATTGGATTACCAGGCACCAAATAGCCATAGGAGTTGCTAGAGGATTGTCTTACTTGCATGAGAGTTGTCGTGAATGCATCATACATTGTGACATTAAACCAGAAAACATACTTCTCGATATATCATATTTTCCAAAACTTGCAGACTTTGGGATGGCAACATTTGTAGGAAGAGATTTTAGCCGAGTTCTAACTACTTTTAGAGGAACTGTAGGGTATCTTGCACCAGAGTGGATTAGCGGAGTTGCTATTACTCCAAAAGTTGATGTTTACAGCTTTGGTATGGTGCTATTTGAAATCATATCGGGAAGGAGGAATTCTCCTGAAGTACACACTAGTGGTAATTATGATGCTACTTATTTCCCTGTGCGAGCGATTAATAAGCTGCATGAGGGAGACATGAGCAGTTTGGTGGACCCAAGATTACATGGTGACTACAATTTGGATGAGGTTGTCAGGGTCTGCAAAGTTGCTTGTTGGTGTATCCAAGATGATGAGTTCGATCGGCCCACAATGCGTGAAGTGGTCCGGGTTCTTGAGGGTCTACAAGAGCTTGATATGCCCCCAATGCCAAGGCTACTTGCGACTTTAACAAACTTCTCTGCTGTGGCTTCAATGTAATTGTGTTTTCTTCTACTTTCTGCAAATTATAATTCTACATGGAAAACATTGATAAAGAAAACATGGTTGTACTTGCTAAATTATATCTTTTTATTTAATTGATGGCTGCTTATGGTAAGCAAGTATTGTATCAAATCAAAGAAGAACAATAAACATGTCTTTGTTTTGATGCGATATGTACCCATTACGTGGTAATTGATTTTGGATATATCCCGACATGAATCCATTACATAGTGCTTGATTTCTGGGATATACAGCTTTTAAATTGTTTTATTGTAATCTGCCACCACTTCTGATTGTCTAATAACTAAAAATGTCAAGGCATGTAGTACATGCAAGATGCCTTCTGAATGTGTCTGATATAGTTCCTAGAGAAGAGCCCATTGGGTGCTAGGATAATGCATTGTCTTCATCTTGTATTTGCATCCTCAACTGCAAGAGATCGAACCTTGACATCATAATCAGCAAAAGGATGACACTGAATCAAATTAAGGTCTATTTTAGTTTCCACTCTTCCTCTATTACTACTAGCATAGCATGATGCATTGAAGCGCATCTGGTGAGGTTCCTTGTTGTAAAATCATGGTGATGATTAGTTTGTATTGAAGAATTGGCAAAGATGTTGATACAAGTTGATTTTAATGCTTATTATTTTATAACGGTTCATGTACATTACATATACCGTTGTTGCGCTAATTTGAATCAAGCTAGGTAGGACTTGTGCTCGGAACATAGCTTTATTGATGTTCATGTGGTGTTTTGCTTGAGACTGGAGCAGCACAGTCGGTGGATGGATCAGGACGAAACTAAGGGGGTTTTGAGGTACATACTGTTAAGGATGTCATGCGGGACTGTCTCGGATAGGTCTGATCTTATTCCTTAGCTGATATATCTCTACAATCAAAATGATGCTTTAGATAGAGTTGTCATATCCATCACATTAGACAGATCTATCGCCTCACTGAGTATTAGATTATTATACACAATCTTGTGCTGCATTGGTTAGGTTCGATCTACTATATTGTTGTTGATAATCTAAGTCTTCATAAACCGATAGGTTCATGCTAATGTTTCGTCGGAGTGTTAGCCGATCTTATCTGATGTGCTAAATTTCTCTTCTATTGTTTTACTGTCTTGGTTAAATTTAACACATGACTACCCTGAAAATCAATCAAAACCTTGATTATTTAGACCTTATACTTCCTTTCATACTTAGTGTTGCATCAATTGGGTTTGGCCTACTATGTCATGCTTGGAATTGTAAGAACTAACTTTCTCTTTCATTGCCGATAAGGGTATCATCGGGGTTTCAATCGATGAGTTATCTAAATGTTACACCAGCTTATATGGTTTATATACAAGTTTCATTCATACATGGGATTTGAGATGAAACATGGTTAACCTTTGGACAATTAACGAAACAACCCTTAAAAATACAAAAAAGACTAAAATATATTTACTTTACTTTATTTTCTAAATATATAACTTTTGAGTTTGTAATTTATTTATAATTAATGTCCTTTCCAATATTTATTTTTTTAGTTGAATGACTGCTAGTCTTCTCCAAACAGTATATATTCTATAAATCAAAAAAAGTTATTTACAAAAGAGTTATCTTAGGAAATATTACAGGGGTTTAAAACAATCAAACACAAATTGTTTTAAAGAGTCTTTCATTCTATACAAATTGAACTCTCCAAGCTTCAAAGCTTAGATGCACATTCTGGAAGATTAGTCCATTCCTTTGTTTCCATATATGCCATCATGAGATGAAGAAAAATTCCAAGAAGCATTTTTGTGAAAAATGTAACCGAGCCAACACTATCATTTGGAAGAAGCCAATATCTATGTTCCAAGTAATTCCTAGATGCTGTCAACATCTCTGGCTGAAAGTACAAGTGAAGAAAAGGTGCAATTTTGTTTCTCTGTGCCCCCTTGAACATAGCACACAAGTGAGATCACATATTCATTCGCAAAATGATAACAATCAAGCATATCCCTTAAATTAAGCCTATCACTGAGCAAAAGCCACGCAAACACCTTGGTCTTCATCACACAGCATATCTTCCAAAGCCAAACAAGTGGCCTTGGGGATTACAAAGGCAGGAAGTCGAACTTATAGAACTTTTGAGCAGTTTACCTCTCTGAGTTCCAAATGTAACTCCGTCTGTCACCATTGGACATTTGTAAGTGAAGTTGAATCATCTCATTCTCCAAAGCAAGAAACTCCTCATATGCTTGAACAGACAGGGGCAAGAAGAAAGAATACTCCAATGGCTTTAAGCTCATCTGCTTGATAGTTTCTGACTTGTCCATGGCTAGATTATACAAATTAGGATACTTAGTACTTCTTATTTCACCATTCCAAAGGTCTTCCTAGAAAAGGACTGATGTCCCTGAGATTACTGAGCACTTTGCTGTGCCTTAGTAAATATCAGATAAAGCAATGATACCTTTCCACCAAAAGGTTCCAGTATTTCTTTTCATTTCTATTTTAAGAAAGTGCATCCAAGATTAAAATATTTGAATTCCCAAATTCCTTGCATCCATGTTTTAAGCTTTTCACCTTCCAACCCACACTCTCACCTTTGTTCTTACTGTCATTTGCTCCTCCACCAAATCGTAGATCCTCCTCAGTATGTTTCCGACTTCCATGAGTACAATCCTATATGTCTCACTTATACACTCTTTATCCATTTTATCTCAAATACTAAACTGACAAACTCTTCTAAAATCAGCATCTAGTTAATATAGTTTTTAGCCCTGCCACCTCAGATACCATGCCACTAAAACCAAACAAGACACCATAGTGTTTATACCCATTAACTTCGCCCCACTACCAAAACCAAATTAATGTTAACACTAAAAAACCCCACAGTTACTCTAGCCTACACCCTAATTCTTTCTGCACACAATTCTACCATCCATGCATACCACCCCCAAACAACTACTGAATTTCTCAACCTAACAGTCTAATGAGCCCCATAACGGCCTGAACAAAGCTACGCCACATCAACCTCCACTCGGTGTACCAATCCACTGTTGTCAAAACCTACAATGATCCGGCCGTGTGCAACGAACTACTTTTTATCATGTGCTTTAATTTCCCATACACACCCCTCAAACACCTCAGGCCCAATCCAATCCACTCGGTTTGACATGTATCCAAATAATCTGGCCACAAAAGCTTCCACGACTATTGTATTTTTCCCCTCACAAATCCGCATTACATCTTCTAAATTCCATGTTAATAAAATTAAAGTTCAACTCTTTGGCTGCCCATTTCCTTTTCCGCAGCCCACACTTCCCTCAAAAAATTCTATTGACCCAATTTAATTATCAAATAGGCTGTCGGCTCATTTCTTTTGCATTGTCTAACGACACTAATTTTCTACTTTTAGAGGGAGTGTAGGCGGGAATCATTGTTGTAGTAGTGTAGGTATGATACCGTGTTGACCTCGCATATGTAAAATATTATGTTGAACCGATGGTATAACATATTATCTAGTACTCCTTTATAATATAGATTCATATAATTAAATAGATAATTAAGCAAAGTAATAGTGTATTAGGCATTCTCTAAAACTTTTGGGTTATATCTAAAAATCCAATACCCTGCTTGAAAAAGTTGCATGCAGAAGACTTGAACTCGGTGCTGGACAACAACGGGCTGGCGAGCTGCCACCTGATGTGGCCTGGTTCTGGTAGCTGTACACTGGCCGGACGGCCGGGGCTGAGGAAGCATCTTCCGCTGTAAGCTGTAATGGCTGATCTGAGCTGCATTCACTCGTCGTCGATGAGTTGCCAGGCCCTTCCGATGATTAATTAGCCATAATAAAACTCCCTACTAAATTAAAAATGGAGTCATGGAGTTGTTCTCCTTTTGTGCTCTCCTTGTTTGCTCCTTTGTGTTAACAACTCTCTTCTTCCAAACTCAGTGATCTCAAAAAACAACCAAATTCAAAGCAATCTCAGGAAAAATAGAAGAGACATTGAATGAAAAGAAGTAGAGGAAGCTACTAGAAGTAGCAATGAAGAGAAACACAAGAGAGTAAAAGAGGGATAGAAATCAACGAAGTTCAAGTGTAAGAGGGCTTGGCCTCGGAGAGTGTGGGCGAGCTGACCCTTGCAGCTATAAGAATATATGAGCATGTACGCGGGCATACGGTGCATACGGGATGATCCACGATGTGGTCGTATGGCATGACGTATGTCCGCCGAAAATTGTACGTATATATGTGGTGCTAATAGGGGATGTTCCTAGCCTGGGTTGACCAACGAGGATGTCGGTATCTTAAGGGGGTGAGAATGTGACATCCCGGCTCAGGGCTTAATAGGATTAACAGAATACTCATATCAACAGGTTGCAACTTCTTTTCCGGAAGCCGATCTCGAAAAAACTCTGAGGTTAAGCGTGCTTGGCCTAGAGAAATTTCGGGATGGGTGACCGACCCGACCAGGAAATTAGCCTCGGAATGGCATTTATGCATTCTTACGGGTAGAGGAAGGGTAGGGTTGTCACCATCTGCCGCCTATGTCACTTTCCATAGGGCACACCCGAATCCAACGGCATTTATCTCACCCTACAGATGAATAAGTTGGAGCTAGAGCAAGCTATATTAAAGGCCATTGGATCGTTACCGTAGCATGGATCGACTAGCCTAGGATGAAGCAGATATACGAAGAATATATTACTCATAAAACATATACTCAATAAAGAAATACATGGACTATGAGCATAATTAAATAAGAAAGATAATTCTATTAATTTAATTATAGTCTTACAAGAAGAGTAAAGGACTAACAACATACCCGAAACTATGAGTAGACTATAGGACCGAAGCTTCTACGCTTTTTTTGACGGTCCTTAAATCATAATATCCGACTGTCAACGCCTGCATATGAGATAAAATATGGTATCCTACTTAGTGGTAGGGATTATTACTAATCATTTCCACTAGTGTTGGTGAAATATGTGTATGCAGGTGTTTTGAGAAAAAAAAATAAACCCTTCATGCGACAAAATACACCTTCAGACAATCAGAACACATTTACATGGATTGTGTAAGATCAAAGGGTGTTTTGATTCTTATTCTGTGATGAACAATTGGCATCTGTGATTATTAGTTTTAATATTTCGAGATTATCGTCAAAGTGGTTATGTGTGCGGTTAGACCGGCCAGGCCCGCGGTCTGACCGGCCGATGCTAAGTCGGTTTCGGTTTCAGGTTGTTTCTTTGGATATCCGTGATTGTTTCATGGTTATGTCTTCTAGATGGATTCTATACATATGTAATACTGTTGTTTGCTAACAATGAGTCAATTTGGTGATAGCTTGGTCTCGGAATATGGTTTCTTTGTTTGTTTCATGTGTAGGTGACTCGATGCCTTGGGAGAGTATTTGCGGTGATGGACCGGGAGTCAGCTTGGAGGTAAGACGATGTCCGTGGCGGTCAGATATCATGCGGGATACTAAGGCTAGAGTTGATGCACGTGGTTGATGGAGATTCCATATGGCATACGATGGAGGTATTGTGTGCGTATGGGATGAGGAGTCGAATTTGGAAGGAGTCCAAATTTGGTACGATTGGCTATGTAAAGTTTCTTTCTTGTACTAGAGGGTTTCCTAAGGTGTTTAGGACTCTTAGTATGAGTTTGGTTCGTGGCTTTAGGCTTCCTACCTCATGTATAAATAGAGGGGGAACGTGAGGCTTTCCGGTATCACTTTTGTATCGCTTTTCAGAGCGTAGAGTTGCTAGTTTAGTTAGGGTTTCGAGTTTAGTCGAGATTTTTGTAAGGAGTGCTGTTGGTGCACTTTGTAAACATAGAGAGAAGAAATAAAGTTTTCATCTACTTTGAGAGTTCTTCGATTTGTGTTTCACCGGGTTTCGACGGTCTAACCAGCGACTCACCGGCGGTCAGACCGGCGGCAAGGCGGCGGTCAGACCGGTGGCACTAGGGCGGTCAGACAGGCGGCGCAAGCAGGCAGCAGCAAGCGATTTCGACGGTTCGACCGATCGATCTACATCGGTCAGACCGACGTTCATCAGGCGGTCAGACCAGCGCGTCTACTTCGGTCAGACCGGGATCCATCGATTTCGAGGGTAAATTTTATTTCCACTAAAAGTTTTCGGTTTTTGGGTATACCAACCATTCACCCCCCCCCCCCTCTTGTTTGCTTAGTTCTTGTGATTCGATCCTACAAGTGGTATCAGAGCCTTGTTTGCTTCTTTGGATTTCAATCGATCTAGAGTTTTTGCCATGGCTGCTTCTAATAAGTTTTCAACTAAGCCTCATGTTTTTGATGTAACGGATTTTTCTTATTGGTGTAGTAGGATGCAATCTTACATTATGGCTGAGAACTATGATATTTGGAGAAAAGTTTCTCATCCTTATGTGATTCCTGAAGTTATTAATATTGATGCTGCAAAAACTGAGTTTGAACAAAATTGTAAAGCTCGCAATATTCTTTCGAGTGGTATTTCTCGTTCGGATTATGATCGTGTTGCTCATCTTCAAACTGCTCATGAGATTTGGACTGCTTTGAGTAATTTTCATCAAGGAACAAATAATATTAAAGAACTTCGTCGTGATCTTTTCAAAAAGGAGTATATTAAATTTGAGATGAAACCTGGAGAAGCTTTGGATGACTATCTTTCTCGGTTTAATAAAATTTTGAGTGATCTTATATCTGTTGATTCTTCTTTTGATGCTAATTATCCATAATCTGAGATTTCTCGCCACTTTTTGAATGGTCTTGACATGTCTATTTGGGAGATAAAAGTTACATCTATTCAGGAGTCTGTTAACATGTCTACTTTGACTTTGGATTCGCTTTACACAAAATTGAAAACTCATGAGATGAATATTCTTGCTCGTAAAGTTGATTCTAAGTCTAGTGCTTTGGTGTCTTCTTCGTCTTCTTTGGATGTTGGTGCTTCTTCAACGAAGTCTTCTGTTCTTGCTTTATTTAATGCCATGTCCGATGATCAACTCGAACAGTTCGAGGAGGAGGACTTGGTTTTGTTATCTAACAAATTTTCTCGAGCTATGAAAAATGTTAGAAACAGGAAAAGAGGATAACCGAATCGTTGTTTTGAGTGTGGAGCACTTGATCATCTTCACTCGCATTGTTCTAAGCTTGGGCGAGGAAAGAAGGAAGATGATGGAAAAGTCAAAGACGATGACGTGAACAAGAAGAAGAACATGAAGGAGAAGGAGAAGAAGAAGCATTGTATGCAGTGGTTAATCCAAGAACTCATAAAAGTTTTTGATGAACCAGAAGATGAAGATGAGAGCAAAGGTAAGCAAGTTGTTGATCTAGCTTTTATTGCTCGTAATGCAAGTTCTAATGTTGATGAATCTGATGATGATAATGAAGAAAAGCTTAGTTATGATCAATTAGAATATGCTGCTTACAAATTTGCTAAGAAACTTCAAACATGTTCTATTGCGCTTGATGAGAAGGATCATACTATTGAGATTCTAAATGCTGAAATTGCTAGATTGAAATCTTTGATTCCTAATGATGATAATTGTCAATCTTGTGAAGTTTTATTTTCTGAAATTAATGCTTTGCGAGATGTCAATTCTATTAATTGCAAGAAATTGGAATTTGAGATTGAAAAATCTAAAAAGTTGGAGTCTTCTTTTGCTCTTGGATTTGCTTTACATGCTCATGTTGTTGATGAGTTGATTTTGACAAAGAACATTTTGAAAAAATACAAAGTTGCTTTTTGTACAAGTTTTTTGGTCAATGCTTCATGTGCAAATAAGGCAAAACAAAACAATGGTGTTTTGATTTCTCAAGATTGTTCAAAGTGTGTTTTGAATGAGTTGAAGTTGAAAGATGCTTTAGGGCGTGTTAAACATATGGAAGAAATTGTTAAACAAGATGAGGTGTTTTCTTGCTCGACTTGTAGAAAACAAAAAGGTCTTTTGGATGCTTGCAAAAATTTTGCTATTCTTACTCAGGAGGTTTCTTATTTGAAAAGTTCTTTGCAAAGATTTTCTGATGGTAAAAAGAACCTCAACATGATTCTTGATCAATCTAAAGTTAGCACACACAATCGTGGTTTAGGTTTTGTTTCTTATGCTCATCATACTAGACATCCTCCTACTGTTTTGGGTGTTGCTAGGAGAGGTGAAATTTTGATTGAAACTGAGCCTAAGAACACTGTGTTTAAATCTGCTGGGATCATGTCTTCTTTGAATGCATCTTCTTCGAAATCAAATGTTGTGAATGCAAAACCTTCTGTTGTTGCAAAACCATCAATTTCAAAACCATCTACTTCACAAACTTGTCGTGAGAAGTACACTTGTTCTTTTTGTGGAAAAGATGGACATTTGGTTGGTTTTTGTTTTAGACATGCCCATAAACAGAAAAAGGAAAGAGAAATTGCTTTTGCAAAACGACGTTGGCAAAAATCGGGTTTTAATTCGAGGACCACGGTTAGACCGACACTGACCAGTCGGTCAGACCGGCCAGCGGTCAGACCGGTTGCTAGGCCCGGTCAGACCACAGGCACAGCGGCGGTCAGACCGGCCTTGGACTTTTGTGAAGCAAAAAGGTAAGTTTTCTGGTAAGTCTGATTCTGATTTTGTCAGTGCATTTGTACCTACTGGTTCTACTGGTTGTGTGACTCAGTGTTGGATTCCAAAATTTCTTATTTCTAACCCCAACACGGAGGCCTCGACATCTTCTCATTCGTAGGTATTTTGGCAGCATACTCCCCATGAGTGTTCAATTTTGAGATGACGATTGCTTCTCAAGGTAACATCAATTTATTTTTGGATTGACATAATTTTGATCCACTCTCTCGTTTATTAGCTTTTGAAATGCTAGTGTTTGAGGTAGTCGTTTTTGTTAATACAAGTGGATACATGTCAATTCATCAGAATTTTGGTGATATCATTGGCAATTGGATATTTTTTAAAAAAAATCTTTGATTTCTTCTTGACTTTTGTTCGGGGAGAATTGGAGGTTACTTTGAGGGGGATTTAGTGCTTTTTCATAAATCCTTTTGGTGTTTTATTTTTCCAAACACCAAAACATTTTTGATGAGGTTTGCCAATGTGTTCATCAAGGGGGATATTGTAAGATCAAAGGGTGTTTTGATTCTTATTCTGTGATGAACAATTGGCATCTGTGATTATTGGTTTTAATATTTGGAGATTATTGTCGAAGTGGTCATGTGTGCGGTCAGACCGGCCAGGCCCGCGGTCTGACCGGCCGACGCTGAGTCGGTTTCGGTTTCGGGTTGTTTCTTTGGATACCCATGATTGTTTCATGGTTATGGCTTCTAGATGGATTCTATACGTATGTAATACTGTTGTTTGCTAACAATGAGTCAAGTTAGGGATAGCTTGGTCTTGGAATATGGTTTCTTTGTTGTTTAATGTGTACGTGACTCGATGCCTCAGGAGAGTATTTGCGGTGATGGACCGGGAGTCGGCTTGGAGGTAAGACGATGTCCGTGGTGGTCAGATATCATGCGGGATACTAGGGCTAGAGTTGATGCACGTGGTTGATGGAGATTCCATATGGCATACAATGGAGGTATTGTGTGCGTATGGGATGCGGAGTCGAATTTGGAAGGAGTCCAAATTTGGTACGATTGGTTATGTAAAGTTTCTTTCTTGTACTAGAGGGTTTTCTAAGGTGTTTAGGACTCTTAGTATAAGTTTGGTTCATGGCTTTAGGCTGCCTACCTCATGTATAAATAGAGGGGGAGCGTGAGGCTTCCCGGTATCGCTTCTGTATCGCTTTTCAGAGCGTAGAGTTGCTAGTTTAGTTAGGGTTTCGAGTTTAGTCGAGATTTTTGTAAGGAATACTGTTGGTGCATTTTGTAAACACAGAGAGAAGCAATAAAGTTGTCATCTACTTTGAGAGTTCTTCGATTTGTGTTTCACCGGCTTTCGACGGTCTAACCGGCGACTCACCGGCGGTCAGACCGGCGGCAAGGCGGCGGTCAGACCGGTGGCACTAGGGCGGTCAGACCGGCAGCGCAAGCAGGCAGCAGCAGGCGATTTCGACGGTTCGACCGATCGATCTACATCGGTCAGACCGACGTTCATCAGGCGGTCAGACCGGCGCGTCTACTTCGGTCAGACCGCGATCCATCGATTTCGAGAGTAACTTTTATTTCCGCTAAAAGTTTTCGCTTTTTGGGTATACCAACCATTCACCCCCCTCTGGTTGGCTTAGTTCTTGTGATTCGATCCTACAGATTGGAGGGCCCATATGTCAATCAAAACCACTAAGAATTGGGCTAAATCATAGTACATGTTGTTGGGGGCCCATTAAGCTACCTTCCAGCCAAAGAAGAGGCCAGGAGGAGGGTTTTTGGGCTCGGCCGAACCCATCCTAAAGCCGTTGATCGCCATCTTTCACATGTACGCTCCCGATTTCATCCCAATGATGGTTAAGGGCATTTAAGATATTTCCCATAATTGTAACTATCATTTGGAGCCTATAAAAGGATGAGCTCACTTCATTCCAATACACACAACTTTGAGCTGAATTACAAGAGGCTCTATTGTATCTGTTGTACATTAGAAAATAGGTAGAGAGTGGGGGGAAGCTCTGGAGGAGTGCCCGGAAGTTTGGCGCTCTCTCCGACTTCTACCTCGACGAGTGTAGCTTTCTAGGAGAAATTCTGGAGGAGCACCGGAGCTGTCGGTACACTATGCTCCGGGTTCAGAGAAACTTCTTCTATAAAGTAAGCATTCAGGATCATTTCTTATATTATTTAATTATTAGTCTAAGCAAAATAGATTTTCATCTTTACAGGTTCATTGTTTAGTATTCACACTAAGTGTTGTAGTGCTAGGACTCCGGATAAAGAAGGAAGTTCGTGCTCAATTATTAGAGTAATAAATAATAACTTAGGCGTGATGTCTAGGTTAGAGATTACCTTTGTTTGTTGTTATCCCACGGATTTGGCAGAGGTAGACGACAGGTGGTGACAGCTCTGTATTCCGTCCCATTAATCCTCTACGTTCGGATACATCATAGAGCTATAGCCGAAAGCACGCTAGCAGATTAGCAGGGGTCGGTGCCCGAAGCAATAGATAGAAAATTATCTTTACTTACCTTAGATAATTGAAACATATAGTAAGTCATCTCTAGCCTAACTAGCCGACCAATAGTTATTGTCCTTGGAAAGTCTTAGCCTTAACTAGATTACACACGTTCCATGAGTTCGATATCCTTTTGTGGTCACTCGAAGGTGAAGTGCTATAGTGGTATTCCGTGCGCTTGCGGATTTATCTGTGGTCGTAAGAAATACCTACAGCTTTATTGTAGGTCGGATTTATTCCTACTAAACTATAGAGAATACGATATGGAAGAGAGAATTGCTACTAAAGGTGTGTGTTGCGAGTAAAGAGAGTTCATCCTTTTATAGTTGCTTACGACAGTTACCAATGTTGGTTAAACCACCACAACCGCCATCAAGAGTGCACAAGGAGTCTCCACATGGAAGGTCGGCCCGGGTGGCGCTGTTCCTAGTTTGGCCAAACCAGAGTAACCGCCTTACTCCACCGACTTTGGTTGGTGGATGACAGGGGGGCCCCTATGATGGTTCCTGGGTGGTTGGCCCCACTTTGAGTTGGTTTGAGCTAACTTGTGGAGCCCTTAATCCATGTGCTTGCACGTGATTCGCCGAAAGTGTGTTTCCTTGAATGCCGGCTTAATTTCTCCTTCACTTTGGTGCATAATCCTAATCCAACTACATTATTTATTATTGGTATATGTGTAAGAAATGATAATTTTCTCTTTATTCATGGTGCTAGTTGGTGGTTAAAATTGGAACTTAACGACCGTCAACATCCTCTAACTCCAGAATGCAGTATTCGAACTATATGTATTTCTAGCCATCTAACATAAGAGTTAGCTCAATTTCTCCATTATCACCCAAGGCTACACATCATGTAGTCTAAAACAATTCCACGAACCATCAGGAAGAAATAAAGCACATCTCACACATTGTCTTGTAGCTAGAACAAATAGTGGAGACATCCCAACAACACCCACTTTCGCTTGCATGGCAGTAGCATGATTTCTCATAACATATGAACTTTCTTGAGGCGGTCCACAACTTCAACTCAATAAACTCTAGCCGTGATATTTCATTAAACAATGACACTAGGAACACAAGACCTGCATTTGTTTGAGACAACAATGGTAAAGACTGCATACATTCCTTTCTACCTTCATTGCCCCAAAAGGATGGTCATGGTTCGAGCTGTTTGTTTGGCACGTATACCTTTGTGACTGGATTGAGGAGGAGGTGCTATGGATTAGCATCAAGAGGTTTTGTAGTCATCAATACCTTGTCATGTCCCACACATTCTGTCAAAAACTTAGTATCCCTTCTGTTTGATGTCAGCAATAACTGTTGATAAGAGGAAGTCCAACGATGCAAACGGTGCTGATAGGACGTTTTATGCACCTATATGTTCTAGTTTGGAACGCAACCACGGCTCAATTGGTACCACCATTGACATCGTGGCCAACCATTGAACACTTGATGTGCGTCACCTTGAACTAGTCAGGGGTGTCAAAGTAGGTGGCATTGATTCATGGAGGTTGTGGCAATGGTGGTACATGTAAGCACCATATGCGTAGCCACGGAATGATTGGGCTCAACATGGCTGAAGCATTTCATCAAGCATTCGGGGTGTGTGACCTTAGAAAGATCCTTGGTGATGATGAAGTGCCCGTGATCCTCTTCCTCATTATCCCTAAGCTTTATTATGACCGTTGGAGCAGTTCACTCGATGATGTGGTTTGAGCTCGCCGTCATATCGTTGTGAGGGCACTTCATCGAACACCTAGTGGATACTGAAGAAGGAGATTCTTAGGGTGGTGGAGATGCAGCGGCCTCGGTGGTGGGGGTGAGATCCTTGATGGAGGCACCGATGAATTCCACATATTCATTGCTCCTTTTTTTCTCCTATCAAGCCGAACACCCTCAAGAAAGCGATGTAGCTTCTCATCAATTCAACATTGGGCATCCTTTAGTTCCTCTCTTGTAACTGATGGAGTGCTTCATTCCATGTGATCTTCTCCTCGTGCGTGACAACAAGAACATCCTCAAACAACTCCAATGGGTTTGACATGTTGTCGAACAGTTGGTTAGCGCACCTTAATTGAACACCTAAAGTATCAGCTTAAAATATTTAATATCTATATGAATTAGAAATACAAGTAAATATATGTTCCCAAATTCGATTCGGAGGAAAAAAATATAAGATAAGATACGAGATGAGTGATATATTATCCAACACTACCCGTACCTAGTTCCGAATTTAAAGAAAAGTATAGATCATAACAGTAAGTGCAATTTACTCTTTCAAAACAAAAAAAAAAAACAGCTGTCGCCGCCGCAAATAGGTTGAGAGTAACGGCGCTCCATGATTTGCCGTGCCAGTTAGTTAGTAGGTACTGGATATACATTCCAGAAAGGCTTCACGAGATCGTTTATCTTTGCAATAATAACCCGACCCCCCGAAAGAGAAAAAGCAACGCACCGCACAGTTTATAATAAAGCTCGCGCGCGCCTCACGTACGTACGTATAGCGTCGTAGCCCGATCGATTCCAGCAAAAACCGATCGAGAGAACGTACGCTTTGAGTATGGACAGGCGACGGCGTGTGCACGTCGCCTTTCTCGCCGTGCTCGTCGCCGTCGTCGCGCTCGCCGGAGCTATCGCTGCCGCCGCCTCCGACGCGCGGTCCAGAAACGGCGCAACGGCGGCGGTGGGTGGGGAGGCCATGGTGCACCGGCGCATGCTGGCGAGCAGCATCCAGGACTCGGTGCTGAACGCCAACAAGCCGGCGTGCCTCCAGTCGTGCACGGCGGCTGGGCGGCCGTACACCGGCCGTGGCTGCACGAACGCCTACCAGTGTAAAGGCTGAGCAGCAGCAGCATTACAACCGGCCGTACGTACGTGATCGATAATGTCGATTAATCACGTACTCCGCAGCGGCGGCGTCGTTCCTTAATTTTCTTCTTCGTTGATTAGCTAAGCCGCTGATCAACTAATTAGCTCTTGCATGCTCAAATCTTTGGAATGTTCCCAGCTTTGATCTCCCTGATCGAATTTGTGGGTGTTATACTGTTAATGTGATTGATTTCGAGCGGATCAGTGCGTGTTCGTGTAATATGTTTGTTGCTGCTGCTGCTCTGCAGTTTGTTGTGTTTCTGGGTCGAACTTGTATTTTCATGTTACAGATCATAATTAAGCACGTAGGGCCGGAGGCAGAATCATAGGGCGCGCGCGTCAGAGGCCCCCCCGCGTTCGCATTTTGTTTTTCCCGATTTTGACGCGCGCGTTCTTTTTTTTTTCCCGTTTCTTTCCTTTTTTTAATCACCTCTTTACAAATACATAATTGAAAGTTTTTAATTTTGGTTTGAAAGATTTCAAATCTTGACTGAAAGTTTTCAAATCTGGGTTCAAAGTTTTCAAATATGAGATGAATGTTTTAAATTTGAGTTGAAAGTTTTCAAATCTGGGTTGAAAGTTTTCAAATGTGGGTTGAAAGTTTTAATTATGAGTTGAAAATTTTCAAATCTAGGTTGAATGTTTTCAAATCTAGGTTGAAAAGTTTTTCAAATTTAAAATGAAAATTGAAAGTTTTAAATTTAGAATATAGTCTTAAATTTGGAAAGTCAAATAAAACAACCAAACGCTAATACAGAAAATAAATCTAAACTAATCACAACGCTAATCACATTTCCTAATACAACCTAATTACCTATAGACGTTAATCATGTTTTTCTAATATGATTTTAACCCACTGCATTAACGACACGTGGTCTTTCTGGGCGCAAAAAAAGAAATAAAGAAGAAACGATGACGCGACAGCGTGATGATTTGGGCCGCGTGAGATGGATGGGCCAGAAACACGCGCGACATAAGTTTATAGCGCGTACGCGATAATTAGCGAAACCGCAATCATAGGTCTCTCGTCAGCTCAGCGATGGTCCTAACAGGGCCCAACCACGAAAGGCCGAAAAATCAAGTGCTCAACCCGGTGGGCCATTAATGGGCACATCGACGAGCAGCATGAATTGTACAAAGGAAAAAGTCCAGTTTGGGTCCCTCCAATATAGGTTAGATTTAGAGTATATCCCTCAACCACAAAATTGGATATAATGGCTTATTCAAATATTAAAACCGGGCAAAATGACTCCTATGACAATATTAGAAGCGGTTTTCACTGACGTGGTATCCGAGCTGGGTCGCTGACCACGTCACCGGTGGCGAGGCGGCTTTTTCCTCGACCATGGTACGACAAGGGTGCTGCGGTCCAAGGGAAAGGCATTGTGGCTCTCCTTCCACGACAAGAAAGGAGAAATAGTGGTTTAGTCACTAGCATGTGGGCTTCACCTGAGCCCTACTTATTTTTTTCTTTATTTGTAATGCTATTACATTGTTAATGATAAAATTTGGTCTCTTTTTTTTTCATCAACAGCTATGTAAGTGCCACCTAAGATGAAGATAAGGTAAACAAACATCACATCAGTGAAAACCACCTTCAACAATATTGTCCTAGGAATCATTTTACTCTAATTTTAATAGTTCGAGGAGCCCGTATCTCTGGTTTACAGCCGAGGGATATACTCTAGATTTGACCTGTATTTTATACTAGGAAGTCAAATTGGACATTTCCTTTGCACATTTATATATAGTGAAATCACTCGAATAACGGAGCAATTCTTCCCTCTTTACCTTACTATATGTTTTTTTTTTTCATTTCACTTCACTTAGGCTGCTACATATAACTCTACTTCAGACTCAAACCCACCTACCGGTGTGAGCAGTAAATGGATGATTTGCCAAGCCAGGCATTGCCGTCGGTTAATTAGTTGTAATGAGCTACTGTCATCTTTGAAATTTACTGCTACCAGCTTTGATCTCTCTTTGTTGGTGTGATGTGAATGTGATTGGTCTCTAACTGAGTGCTTGTAGTATCAAACTACTGCGAGAGCTCGATGGCAGTGGTCGAGTCCGAGTACTGCATTAAGGGGGTGAGGGGTCGTGCTCAGAGATGGCTTCGAACATCGGCGGCAGCGGAAGAGCTCGACAGCCGCAACTGAACGTGAGCTCAGGGAAGGCAGGGGAGACCAGATGTGAGCTCGAGCACAGCGGCGATGACAGCGGACGAGCTTAGGGACAGCGACGGACCTAGCTCGGAGAATGCTTCGGGAGGACGGGCGGACGGAAGGGCACAAAATAAAAAATTTCACTCCCTGTTGACATACTCCCTTTGTCCTATGTTAAGTGCAGCCATGATTTTTAGCACCCAACTTTGATCATTCGTTTTATTTAAAATTTTTTTGAAAAAAAATTAAAAACATAAGTCAGGAGTAAATTACTGTTCATGTTTTATCATCTCATAACAACGAAAAAAACTAATTATAAAATTATATTGGATGGAAAATACTGAAATTCCTGGGCGGTTTCTGTTTTTGTCCACACTCCAGGGATAAGACAGAGATTTCACCATCGAGGTGCCACGTAAGCTGCTGATGTGCGTCAAAATGGTAACCAAATTAGCGGTGTCTATAGTGGCGTTTGGAAATAAGGGTAGTGGCGTTTGGAAATAAGGGCATTAGCAGTGCGTCTTCAGGTTTTGCCGGACCTCACATGCCAACTAGAGGAAGAAATATATAAGCTACATGCTTCACGGTGCAATTTACCTATACGGCTTGTTTGGCAACTTGAGAGAAGGGATTGAGAGTTTACACGAGGGAATTGATGGTGAGATTAAGATGGGAATTTGATTTTTCATCCCAGTCTCTTGTTTGTTAGAGGTGGTGGAAATTGATAGGGAGTTTAGTTGGAGATTAGGTCATTAATGAAAACGGATGACTAAGATTTGTTTTAGCGAAGTAAAAGAGGAATTCCCTCCCAATTACCACCCCCTACCCAGGTATTGAAAAGGAGGGAGTTCATTCCTCAATTCCCCATCTCCATCCCACCAAAATTCTCATGTCTCCCAACTAAACAAAACATTTAATAGTCTCATCCCTCTAAACTCCCAATCCCTCTTAAAAACTCCCCCAACCAAACGGACCAAGGGTCCCACTAGTACTATCTTTTCACTTTTTAACTCCCACTCTCTCTCCTTTAATCGATTCCCCACTAGCAGCCTACGACGGAGCCACACCACGAAGGAAGGTGTCGGGGCGGGGGCGGCAACAGCGACGGGGTGGCAAGGCTCGCTAGATCCACCCCTCCTCTCCTCCGCCGAAGTAGCGGCGGGTCAGTGGAGCGGGAGCGGGGGACGGGCGAGGCTGGCGAGGTCTTCAGTCGACGCCGCCCTAGCTTCCACCTCTCCTCGTCGGGACGGAAGCCGTGGACGATGGCGGCATAGTGGAGTCAAGCGGCGGCGAAACAGTGGCAGCGCACCAGCGTGGCTCCGGATCGACCTTGGCGGCCGGCCTCGACATCAAGCTCATCTCACTCTCTGCCGTCTCCCTCTCCTCCCCCATGTCTTCCTCTCCCTCTCTGTCGCCCCTTTCCTGTCGCCGCACTAGCTTCTCCCTTCTCTGGTCCCCATCGCCGCCTTTCCCGTCGAGCTCGGACGACGTGAAAAGGAAGCATGTGGACATTGAGCTTAGTGGCGGCGGCACTTCCCACCTCGAGCTCCCGGCGGAGTGGATCAAGGAGGGTCTCAGCGGCGAGCATGGATCGAGGCTTAGCGAGGTCCCCACGGTGGCTCAGGCCTACGCCGCCGCGGAGCTTCGCCCCCCTCCTTGTCTCCAATCCGGTGGATCCGGCGGTGGCTTGCTCGTGCTGACAAGGAATGAAGTGCCGGAGGTCAAGGCAAGCTCTGTCGACGAGCTCCCTGGCGGTGGCACAGAGCGGGGGGCTGCCGCCGCCGTTGAGCTCCTCGGTGGCGGTCAATGCGGCCCCCACCCATCGGATGCTTCTTCCCATTCTCCTCCTCGCCGCCTCTCCTCTGGTTCTCTCTCTCCCTTCCCTGTGGTGTAGGGCACGAAAGTGGTGGGTCAAAACCTGCAAATTCTGGCAAGGTACCTGTGGCAAGAATTAGTTCCGCGTTCGTCGTGGAGCGATGGAAAATGCGGACGTGGAGTAGAATCTCCGAGCTGGCCTCTTCAGGCTGAATGACCCATGAGCACATTGTGAATGGCCTAAGGGTGCGCTTGTTTCAGCTCATAGGATAGGCTGATTAGCCGCACGTAAAACGAGGAATGTGATTAACATATGATTAATTAAGTATTAATATATAAATTTTTGATGAATAAATTTGCTGGATTTTTTTAAACAACTTCTTTATAGAGAGTTTTCACACTAAATACACTGTTTAGCAGTTTGAAAAACGTGTTAACGGAAAATAAGGATAATCTAATCCTAGCTAAAACGAGCGCACCCTAAGTCATTGGGGGGGGGGGGGGGGGGGGGGGGGGGGGGAGGGAGGGGGAAGATCGTTCCATCTTCCAATTTCCAGCATCCTTTTTGAACAGTATTTTCTCGGTTTCCCCGCTTCTGCTTCTTTTTTTTAAAAAATAATTATTTCTCTCTCTTTAATTTGTTCGTGCAAGTGCGACGCATAGCAGCCAACCTCGCCGAGGCGGAGACGACGGCGATATTGTCTCGTTCTCTCGCCTTCCCTCGTCGCCGGATTTCGTCTCGCAGGATTCGTCGCGCGCGTCCCCGTCGCCTGATTCCTTTCGCCGTCCTCCTCGCTTGATTCATCTCGCAGGCGGCCGGTTCGTCCAATGGCGAGGTATTTTGTCTATTTTATTAATCTGTTCATTTTGATTTGTTCAGGTTTGAATCCCCTCGTTGTGTACTGCGTTGTCTCAGTTTTACATTTTTCTTTTGTTGCAACTATCGTGGATCTGCGTGTGCACTGTATGTATACTAGCAAAGATTAATCTGTGTAGATTTCAATTTTTCATAGGTGTACCCTTTTTTTTTGTGATTTGATTTCTTATAAGGATTTGAATCCGCTGACTTGGTATGCTAGCATTGCAGGAACCGGATCTATAGAGTTCTCTTTTTTTACATGTTTATTTGTGGCGATTAATGGGGCATCCAGTGTCGTGGATCTGTATAGTGGCAATGATGAATCTGTGTAGTTTTCATAGGCATGGACCTTTTTTTCTCTTTGGTGATTTGATTTATTATACAGATTTTTTGAGGCATTCTGGACTTGTGGTATGCTACCATGGCAGGATCTTGAATCTATAGAGTATGGATCAGGCAACGATACATATGCAGAGTATCATGTGCTTGGTTTTTGGACTCGAGATCTGATGTAGTTCATTTTATTTTTTCCCTATTTTTTTGTGCTGATCTAGAGTTTTGTGTAGTTATTCTTTTGACATCTGCACTATAAATCACCTATGTTGTAGTATGCATGTAGATCAATCAAGCTGATGGGTTTTGGTATCTGATGACCATGTAGTAAAAATTATGCTTTTTTTGTAAAAGCAGCATTCATTTCATATGTAATGCATTATTATCCTTTCAGCTTTTCTTTTTGTAGGAATAGATTTATGACTAATGTTAATAGGTGGTTAACTTTTTTTTGCAAGTCATGTTGGATTGTTTACTTATAGGGAGCCAACTGATGTAGTGTATATAACAGCCAACTGATGTACTTCTTCCCCCCAAAACATAAGGGAATGTGATGTTTGTTTATATACTCATAGTGGAACTGTGGTAATGTATATGAAGTTGAGACTAACTACTTACTGGCCACTCACAGTGCCCATTAGTTAAATTTACACATGTAACTTAGGGAGGGAATCCTACACATTAGGAATTCAGGTCACTGCTTTCTCTGAATCTAGTCGAGGATACACACTTCGTTGGTACCTATTACGATTTCACTGATCAATATTCTTTTTTGAATTTATATCGGGCAAACTGATCGATGTAGTAATACATATTTATCTTCACTGATTAGGGAGGGAATATCCTACATATTATGGAAGAAAATGGAGGAGATAACTGGTTCACATGGCGAGCTGCTGTTGTCGTTGGGTGGAAGCAGGTAGCGGGCACATGCTCTGGCATTGATGGTGAAGTTGGTGTGCTTGGTGACGTAATTTGATTATCTTTTGAAGTGATGAGGATGGTAAGCTGTAAACTGCCCCGTTCTTGCTTCTTCTGGTTTCTTTTTCTCAATATTGATTGATCTTGTTCTACTTTTTGTTTACTGGAGTAGCTCAGTTTGGCTGCAAGGTTACGGTAGTGGACATGTACTGCAGTATTCTACAGGGGTGAAAATCTGCAAAAATCTAAGAGTTAGTAGGGTAGCAAAAACAATGGTATCAACGGGAAAAGAGAAGCTAACTTACCAGTTTGCATTTTGAGACATTGTAGTCAATCCTAGGCTAGCTAGAAACTGAATCTTCTGCATGTTCCTTTTCTCCGTTTCTTCCTAGCAGTCTTATTCACTCCCATGTCCCTCAACATCAACTGTTATAATTATAAACAGGACAAACGAAAATTGAACTGTTAAAATTTGTTATTAACGGGACAAACGAAAATTGAATTGTCGTGCTGTTGCAATTCCATTTTTGTCAGTACCTTTCCAATCTGTTAATGTTAATATGACCTCGATATTCATGGTTTCTATCTAGGAAAAATGAAAGAGGAGGTAAATTTATCATGAAGTGCTTATGTATCAAAAGTTTTGAAGTTATGTGACACATCGATATTTATGCATGAGAGTATGAACTCCTCATAATAATCTCATATAATATAAATACACCAGCTATCTCTAGAACAGTGACAATTCTTATTTCCAAAAATACACCAGCTATGTTGTGAGGACCTCTGTATACACAATATTTCTTGTATATGTCCCACTCTTAATGTTGTCAGAATGCTTCTTCGAATTGTTCTCATTCAAATTCTGCTCAGAATGTCTATTCCTTTTCTTTGGATTGTCGTCATGTACAACGAGGATCTTTATATTCTTTCTTGCGGTGGCTCTCGAAAGTGCGACATATAGCTGACCGTGAGAGAATACTGGTTCAGGTAAGTACACGCCGACATTTGGTATGCTCTGCCCTTGTGCCTTGTTTATCGTCATGGCAAAGCTGAGCCTGACCGGAAATTGTTTCCTTTTAAATCGGAACGGGAACATCTCATGATCAGAGGGGCATAGTGGGATTCGAGGCAAGAGAACTCGTGTCCTAGAATGTTGTCCTAGCACAATTTCTACATCAATGGCATTTTTCTGAAATCCTCGCACCACCAACCTTGTGCCATTACAAAGTCCATTAGCTGGGTCGATATTCCTGAGCAATATGATAGGACAATTAATTTTGAGCTTTAGCATGTGTGGAGGCAGTCCATATGGGGTAAGCGTGTTAAGGAATTTTGGGGGATAGTAGTTATGAGGATCATCTTCCGCACTATCAAAGCTGTGATACACCATCTCCTCCCCTTGAAAGCGGTCAATCATTTTCAGATTTATGTTGTCCACACAGTCGTTCCGTGTGGATAAAATAGCTCTTGATGTGATGTAATTTGGATCAGCTAGGCAATCATTGAGCGTTGGATAAACACTCTCCATCAATTTATCTAGGTCACTGTCATCCCCTGTGTATGGCACACATATATTGTCAGGAAGATGTATATCACCATTATCGTTGATCTCTTCAGTGCCATTACCGATCCGTAGTAGATATTCTACAAACCAAGGATCGTTTTGTGCCCTCATGTTGCGTACCAATTGCAAGTGACGCATGCAACCCCATAAGTTGGACCTCCGCAATGATGCATCTAATATCTGACCCCTTGACCCATGTCGTACAATGGGGAGAACTTGTCTAAAATCACCTCCAAACACAACTGTTTTCCCACCGAACGGAAGGTTTGGCTTGTCCATTATGTCTCGCATACTATTATCCAGTGCCTCCACCGCTTGCCTCTTAGTCATAGAGGCTTCGTCCCAAATGATCAACGATGCCATTTGTAGCAACTTGGCTGTTCCACTTTGTTTTGTGAAAGTACAAATAGCCCCATCATCTATCCTTAGTGGTATCTTGAATCGAGAGTGTGCAGTCCTTCCTCCGGGCATTATGGAAGCGGCAACACCAGAGGTAGCTGTCGCGATAGCAATCTTTCCTTGTTCACGAACTGTTGCGAGCAATGCCCTGTATAGAAAAGTTTTTCCTGTGCCTCCTGGGCCATCTATGAAGAATAGGCCTCCTTCGTTGTGATCAACTGTAGCTAGAATCTCATCGTAGGCGGCCCTTTGCTCGGTGTTGAGGGAGTTGCACAAAGCTGTGTCCTCAGGGTCCACCTTGATCATGGATTCCTCAATGATCTCCTTAGGGACACCATTTGTCGTGTCGTGTAGCATATCGACCCCAGGAAGAGGAAACGACCGTATATCTTTGCCCATGGACCGCAACATATCCTTGATATTTATTAAAACCATTTGTTGAACCACGTGTGGACACTGACAATTGCGACGATAGTCTTCGGACATAGCCTCGAGGTGATTGTTCCAGAGAACACGGACGTCGCTAGGCTCACAAAACACCAGAATTGTTGCAAAGAGTCTTCGTAGTGAAGATGACATTTGTAATAACTCAGCTTCCGTCAAGCATTCTTCTAGTGTATTGTCTGCTTCGATTAAACCTCTTCTCTCTGCGGCTTCACGGAAGGATGGTAGTATTTTTCCATCCACTGTTCGTAGGTCTTCATAACAGGTGGCACCTGTCACATGGTTCAAGAGAACCCTGAGATAGTATCGTTCCCCTTCGGTTGGATGGGCTAGGACCATTCTTCCAACTTGAAGGATGGCAGATCTTTTCCTTTTTTGCCAAAATTTCTTCTTTTTGCCTGTCTGCCAAGTATGATGTTCTGGAAAATCTTGGTACAACATGCCATCTGCTTCTTTATTTAACCTATTTGCTTCAAAGTATGCTGTTAGCATTGTCTTTTCAGCACCATCTTGATTGAGCACCTCCTGGATGTCCTGTTTGCCTCGATACTTAACCATGTGCATATTTGGGAGATGAAGCTGTAGTTGCATCACAGATGGATGTACCTTGCTCAAATCGAATCCATATATTCTCCATAGTGCTTCTAGAGGTGTCACCCACCGTGCATCCCTATACTGCCTGATCTCATCAATGTCATCTTCTTTACCTACCCCATTTACAGGCCAGATTCTCTCTCATGCCCCTTGTAATTGTGTTTGAATAGGTACTTCACGGCCTTTATACTTGAGCATACCTCCACATTTATGTGGCAGTTGAACATCTGTAGGAGGTAAGGGTTATAAGGAACTACCCACCTATTGTCTAGTGGACATTTTTGGACTATCACTGTGCAGCCGTCGTCGCGTCTCCTATACACTGGGTAAGAGTCCTTTTCTTGAATGGTAGTAGCGTTGAAAGGCTTAGGATAACTGTTCTTGCATGATGAGCGATTCTTCATGCATGGGCAATAGTGATTCAACTCACCGCAAGGACCATGCATCATATGTTTGATGACCATTGTATATAACTCTGGGTACTTACTTTGGTTCGGAAGCTCTGCGGAGATTACTCTGTCGTATTGCTTTGAATGTGTGTACTTGTACTTTTTAGTCATGATCAACAAGAAGTGAGCATGCGGTAGACCCCTCTTTTGGAATTCTACAACATAGGTATAGGCCTGAACTATACCAAGAATTCCCTTTTCGAACAGTTGTTTCTTCATCTCCTCTAATTTTGCCTTAAAAACACGAACGATGAGATCTGGGCGATCTTGAGGCGTTTGTCCAAACTTGAGCTCATGAATGATCTCTTCCCAGTTGGGGTTGCAGGTCATTGTGAGGAAGATATCTGGCTTTCCATATTTTCGTACTAAAGTCATTGCATCCATGTATCGATGTAATTTATCTCGAGGCCCTCCAATAAATGACGAAGCAAGGACTGTTCGTTTGCCAATTGCACTCCCTTTGTTTTCTCCAGTATTAATGCTATCCAATAGGCTTTGGTACAAATCTGCCCTTATCTCCTTTTGATGATTCCATATATAGTCCAACCGTGAGCTCTCAATCTTATTGTATGTGTCAACTGCAAACTGTTGGAGAAGACGTCCGCCATGCAATATTGGGTTAAATATGCCAGGTCTCATTTGGAACTTGTAGCAGTAGTAGTCTCTGACGGAAACACACAGTCTACTACCTGAATCTGCATTATATTAGAAGTGAATGACATGTATGATAATAAATCATCATCTTGATGGGAAATATATGAAATGCTAACCTGGGTCCTCATCACTGTTGTTGCGATTCTGGCGAGCCTTCATTATATCTTCCACCTTAACACCAAACTTTGGTATATCGGCATGCCACCCTAATTCAGCTTTGGGAAAGAACAGAGGATATGACAACGGATCATAGCATCCATAGTATGACCGGATGCCTTGTATATCATTGTTATTCCCATGTAGGATTACACTCTTTTCAAATGTCTTTCGTCGTTCGTTTCCCTCGACCCACACCGCAGCCACCTCTGAACTTATTGGCACATTGTACGTCCTCTGATCCAACCTTTGGTCAAGGTTCAGCATCACACGGCAGTCTTCAAGATTCTCGATTTGCCCCAAACTCCTAAATTGCTCAGCGTATGGATTACCACGCAGAACGTTGGTTAGGATGTTGACTACTTCTTGATCTTGTTCATATAACTCCTGTCGGCAACGGCGGTACCGATGTTCTAGGCTTGGATCATCATCATAGAAGTATAACTCGAGATGCTTAGGGTCTGAACCATTCGTACCAAATGAACTTATATTATGGTACATTTGGCCATGAGCTCGAAATGTGTAGAAACCAGTTTTCCTCATGTCACTTGTTTCTCTGTCAAGATGACAGTAAAGAGAAGTGAATGAGAAATGCCCATTGAAAAACCTTATGTTGTTGCGAAAATGTTGGGCGTAGGAATCATTGCTCGTCCAGAGCCTCATGAGTTCAGGAGGTGTGTCTTGATGAGCTAGTCTGGTTTGTCCATTTCTGCAGCAGAAGCCCTTTGTCTCATGCTCAAACTTCTTTGCGTTGCAGAATTGACAATTTTCCACTGGTTTTAGCATATGAGTGCACTGTGGTATGTTGCTATACACGAGCTCACAGGGATCAGGGACGCTAGAGCACTCGGGTATGGCTTCTACAACCTCTTTGATTTCTACGTCCTTGTGTGTCTCCCAATCTGAAATGTTTTGGCGGTAGACATAAGTTTACGATTAACATGATAATAACAAATGGTGACAAGATTACCTTGACCATCAAACATGTCACTCTCCTCATTGGTGTCATCGTCAAATATGTCTTCATCACCTACATGGAAATCGCTAAGTGTATATATATGCTCTACCTGACCATATTCAAAGTAAACCTAAATATAGGTGAGCAGTACCATCATCATCGATGAATAATTTTGATGGATGCTCTACATTGTCGGCACCTTGATTTGTTAAACAAATATTTTCTGTTGAAAGAACATGGTTAGTAGTATACCAAAATATATGTTTCTCAAAACATGAAACAGATGCATATAGCTAGCACACTCACCGGTATTTGTTATGCTTTGCTGCTTAGGAGGGTCTATGCTGTTGGCTGTTTGAGTGCATATCGAAGGATCTTCTCCTACTGACTCAGAAGTCCTTGTGTCCCATCTAATTGTGAAGCTTTCATTTTGACGAGATACCAATGCTTGTCTTTCGTCATGTGCTATATGTTTCCTATGTAATCTAGTCGGAACTTGAGGTGACGTATCTAGCGCAATATACGTAGGACTCTCCATTGCAATGGAATACTTGCTTGGAGTGTTGCGTCGCAATGCACGGTTAGCAATGACCTGTTCTATCTTAGCTTTCTTTTGGTCTGGTCCCATATTTCTGTATTTCATCCTTGCAAGTGCCTTTTTTTCTTGTTTTGGAATTGAACCCTTATCCTGGCTTGCAATTTCTTGTTCTGCTTGCCCGGAATGTGTAGCATGCAATGGCTCCTCCACATTGGCAAGGGCATTTAAATCTTTGTTGCGCTTATAGGCTTCACGACGCTTTTTTAGTTTCTCCTCTTTCTCTTGGAGAGTCATTTGCGCATATCGCTCCCGATCTCTCTGTCTTCTTCGTATATTTGGATCCAAAAGTGGAGATGGCGATCCAAATGATGTGGTACCAGCATCAAGCATGGAAGATGGAGCTGTTGACAAACACATATATAGGCAATATAGAAAGTGTTATCAAGGTAATTGAAAGAATAGCTTGCAGAATATAATTGATTCTTTGTGGTTACTATCTTTTGTTTCCTTATTCCAGATTTACCTTGACCATCAAACATATCACTCTCATTGGTGTCATCGTCAAATATATCTTCATCACCTACATGGAAATCGTTATGTGTATATATATGCTCAACCTGACAATATTCAAAGTAAACCTAAATATCCGTGAGTAGTACCATTACCATCGATGAATACTTGTGATGGATGCTCTACATTGTCGGCACCTTGATTTGTTAAACACATATTTTCTGTTGAAAGAACATGATTAGTACTATACCAGAATATATGTTCCTCAAAACATGAAATAGATGTATATAGTTGGCACACTAACCGGTATTTGTTATGCTTGGCTCCTTAGGAGGGTCTATGCTGTTGGATGTTTGTGTGCATATCGAAGGATCTTCTCCTAGTGACACAGAAGTTCTCGTGTCCCATCTAATTGTGAAGCTTTCATTTTGACGATATACCAGTGCTTGTCTTTCTTCATGTGCTACATTTTTCCTATGTAATCTAGTCAGGACTTGAGGTGATGTATCTAGTGCAATATACGTAGGACTCTCCATTTCAATGGAATATTTGCTTGGAGTGTTGCGTCGTAATGCACGATTAGCATTGACCTGTTCTCTCTTAGCTTTCTTTTGGTCTGGTCCCATATTTCTGTATTTCATCCTTGTAGGGGCGTTTTTTTCTTGGTTTGGAATTGAATCCTTGTCCTGGCTTGCAATTTCTTGTTCTGCTTGCCCGGAATGTGTAGCATGCAATGGCTCCTCCACATTGGCAAGGGCATTTAAATCTTTTTTGCGCTTATAGGCTTGACGGCGCTTTTTTAATTTCTCCTCTTTCTCTTGGGGAGTCATTTGCGCATATCGCTCCCGATCTCTCTGTCTTTTTCGTATATTGGGATCCAAGTGTGAAGATGGCGATCCAGATGGTGTGGTAGCATCAAGCATGGAAGATGGAGCTGTTGATAAACACATATATAGGCAATATAGAAAGTGTTATTCAAGGTAATTGTAAGAACAGCTTGAAGAATATAATTGATTCTTTGCGGTTACTATCTTTTGTTTCCTTATGCCAGATTTACTCAAATATAGCTGTTATGGCAGGTAATCGGAATTTCTCCTTTGCTTTACCTTTCTATACAGGAGTACAGGTAGACCATTGCATAAGCACTTGGCAAGCGAAAGGATCAACTACGATATTACACCAAGTCATGAACAGTGCATCGGTGAGTTATTGTGTTGCCATGTTATTTGATATCAAGGCCAGCAACGATTAATTTTTTATCCTACAAGATTTATGGCCTTCTTTATCACTCAATGTATGTATGAAATTTAAACGATATACATGTGTACCTGAAATCTAAACTTTCTTCTACTGCAGAGGCTTCCTGATGACATTCTTACGATATACATGTGTGTGCCTGAAATTTAAACTTTCTTCTACTTCAGAGGCTACATGATGACATTCTTGCTGGTTGCTGCTGCTAGCTGCTGTGCTACCTGGTGTATTCTTTTCTTGCAATTTTGCTCCTAGCTTATATGCCAAGCTAATATGTGATGTGGTGTATATATGTAACTAGCCTATAATCCTACTCGGTACGCTTACGCTCGGAGAGAAAATCGGAGATGTTGCGATAGCACAACCGTGATGTAAGCGGTGGACGGACGGACGGACGGACGAACGAAAATGGCTGTTGAAGCATATTTCAGCTGCATATTGTTTTTCCTACTACAGTTGACTAATGCAGATGATGTGAGCTACAGTAATATGTATGTGACCAGCATATTTATATCACAGATTATGTTGACATGGGGGAAGCATATTATGTGCTAACAATTTCTGAAGAACAATATTCATGGTAAAGAGGAACCAAAACAGATGTGGACATGCTACATTTCTACTTTTTGACAGGTATATATATGTAAGTTTCTTGCCTGGTAAAGAAGACCGATTTCCTCTGCTATCTCCCAGCTCCATCCTACGCACGTACGATCTGCTTGTGTGATGATATATCTTTGGTTTTTGAGCTCTCAGAAATTTCCATGGAGTTTTTATTCCCCTGAGCTGATCTCCATGGGAACGAGAACGAGCTCGATCGATCTGTTCGTATTTTCACGCGTATTGGTTCGATCTTTATAAGCTTTTCCTGTGGATTCTTTCACACTCTGCTTCCACACCGCTATTGCATGCGTATCACCGTTTTGTGCAGCTGGAGGCCGATAGGGACGACATGTATCGAGCGTGGCACCACAAGGACTTGACAACAGGGGGGATCGTGTACACGAAACAGGCCAAATCAAGATGATAGGTGCGTCCACCGGGACTTGTGTTTGAGCTGGACTCGTGGAAAGGCAAGAGAAACATGACTACGTGATGATGTCCTTTGCAAAAGGACCTGCACAAGTTTACTGGTACACACGACAAGTGCACCCACGACCCACGTGCACATGCAGCCGACAAGTGCATCTCCTTTAGAGATCACCAACAGTCCATGTTGGCCCATCTATTTCATTACCAAAACTAACTACAGTCAATCTATTTTATTATCAAATCTGATTTTGAGAGATTTTAGTCCAAAAACCAGCTTCAACAATTCCCCTATTCTCCTCCTAAAGTTTATGAGTTCCCATCTTCCGATTTCCCGCTCCGCCGATACGAGGGAGCGCGTTCCACTCTCAATCTCGCGCTCATGCCTCTCTCCTCCCGTTCCCGCGTGAGAGAAATCGGCGCTAGGCAGGAGGATAGCGGATCCTTTTCCACGCGGTGATGGTGGAAAACAAGAGAGATTAACTGAAGGGTCCACTTTTAGTTTTTTCAAATAAAATTTAGGGTTTCTTTTAAAGATATGAGTTTTTTCACTTCATATTTTTTAATTAGGAAACCTAAAAACAAATTTTTGGGGAGAGATTATACACAATCTCTTGGTGATGCTCTGGCACTCAAAATGAGGAACCTCAGGCTAAGGCTAGACCTCCTCTCCCACAGTGCAAAGTTGCTTTAAGGGTGTTCTTAGTTTTTCATCTGAGCCCTTGTCATATTCTATTTTAGCCCTCACATGTTTTCAAACTATATAATGTATAAAATTTAGCACTAAACACCCTAAAATCCAGAAACAAGTATAAAATTTCTCCCTTTCCCTCAATCTCTCTGTTTCCCAATCCATCACGACTCGATAGCGCCAATGGAGGCTCGGAGGGTGACGGCGGCAGCGCGAGAGCTCACCGAGGCCTCTCCACTTCCGGCCGGCAATGAGGGAGCGGAGGGCAGCGCTTACCAGGCCCTTCTACTCTCAGTGGTGTCTCGATGATGAGCTCGGCAGCGCTCGAGCGGCTGAGAGGGGGGGAGGGAGGGGCAACGACAGATCCACGGTGCCCCTCCTCTCACCTCGCGGTGGCGGCGGCCAATGAGGCATCACCTAGATCTAGCCGAAGGCTGACAACAGCTCCATCGACAGTGGCCGACAACTCGAGCTCCACCATGGCCAACTCTCACCTCTCCCATGCCGCCCTCTCACCCTTGTTGGCCAGTGAGCTCGATGGCTACGCGAGAGCTCGCCGGTGTCCCTCCTGTCCCGGCTGGCGACGAGAACATGGCTTGAGGACTCAGATGGTGACGACGGCGGTGGTAATGGAGCTCGGCGGCGGATTGGCGTCCTCCTCGTCGTCCCTTGCTGGCCCTCCTCTCTTCTCTCCAAGGATGGGGAGATGGGAATGGTGGGGATTGTAGCGGGAAAATTCCTTGCTTTTCTCTGCTTTTTTAGTTGAGCCTCTCGTCTCTCAAGTTGGTCTCGTGTTACCCATGAAGTAACGGCCCCCCACCGCTACGATAGCAGCCATCCTATGTGGTGAGCTATGGCCACGCTCCACGTAGGGGCACTGTGAAAGGACCTTATAAGTTCTAACCTTCGCAAACACTACTACTACAGAAATAGTCCGTGTAATCGGTTCGCCTAGACTGAGATATGTGTGAAATTAGTTTTTTTTTTAAATGGGTGACGTGAATGCATGCGAAGATCAATTTTTGTGCACGGTCAAGTTAAACCCCCACCTAAAAGAACCACGAATAAAAATAAAAATTCTAAAAATGGCTGTCAATTTTTGGTTAGTTTATATAAAAGGATATGAGGGTAATAATTAAGTCATTAGTGGTAGCAAAATCTAGTTCTTGTTTATATAGCAGGAGAGAGAGACACTGTGAAAACCAGCCGGTGAAAAATCTAAATAAATCTTAGAGAGGAGCTAAGTTTACATTTACCTAGACTACACCATGTTTGGGAGGGAGGGACTAAAGACTAAAGTTTAGTCCCTCCCTAGGGACTCCCTCTCTCCCAAACACCCCCTAAGATTAGTTTTCTAGACCTTTTTAACCCTTGTACAGTTTTTTCATCTTTTATATAAATGAAAAATGCAGTGGGGGCTTCCCCACTGTTTCCAGGTAAAAATAAAAATCTAAATAAACCTATTTACTGGCAATGCAGTATCGATCGAGCACTATGTACTGTACGTGTTACATGCATGCACACGGGGCACATGTTTGACACCGTTTAGTTTTATTTGACACCGTTAACTTTTTAGCATATGTTTGACCGCTCAAAATAATTAAGACGAGCGGTCAAACATGTGCTAAAAAGTCAACGGTGTCAAATAAAACTAAACGGAGGGAGTATAGCACAACGTGTGATCAATCCGCGGGACTGCACTGGTCCCGCGCGATTGCTCTGTGGCATTGCCCCTTCCGTCGGTCTCGCGCCTTCTAGCTACGCCGACGGCGCGGTGCCGCATGTTCTTAGACCGCCGGAAACGTATATCTCTGTAAAATTTTCAAACGCGTATACATATATGCAAAATCGAGGAAAATAATGTGTATGGACGAAGGAAACAGAGAAGCCTCGTCCCTTCAAGTATTCAAGTATAGATGGCCAAAGGGCCTGCCCGGCACGGTCCGGCCCAGGCACGGCTGGGCACAGCCCAGCAGCCATCGGGCCGGTATGACCCGATAGGCACTTCGTGCCGGGCCATGCCGGCCCATAGGCTACACCTCCCTCCCAGGCACGGCCCACCAGCTGTCGGGCCGTGCCGTGCCGGCCCGAAGGCATGGGTGGCCCATCGGGCCTTTTTTAAAATAAGTCTTTTTTTCGTCCCTCCTCTTTGGGCTGACATATGTATAGCTAAAATAAGTCTATTTTCCATCCCTCCTCTTCGGCTGATATATTTATAGATAAAAAAAGTCTATTTTAGATCCCTATTCTTTCATCCATGGCGTATAATATGTCTATTTTTACTCCCATATTTTTTTTTGTATCGGGCCTAGTTGCCGGCCCATCGTGCCGGGCCGGTCCAACGTGCCGGTGGAGGGGCCCAGGCACAGCCCGGTGATTGGGCCGGGCCGTCATGGCCCGACCTCCGTCGGGCCGTGCCGTGCTTGGGCCAGGCCAAAATGCCGTGTCATGGGTCGGGTCGTCAGGCCTCGGGCCTTTTGGCCATCTCCTTCAAGTCACTCTGCTTCTTCATCACTCTGCTTCTTCATCGCGCAGCCCTCGCATATACTACTAGTTACGCCACAACCCACCATGCAAAATATCAATGAAAAACTGTCATGAACCCACCGTGAACGTGAAGCACCTTTTCCAGCTGTCTGTAACCATTGCAAATTGACGTAGGAGTATATGTTCCAGTTGCAGCCTTGCAGAGGGTGAATTTATGCACGGATTATAATTCCATCCACTGTCTCGCTGTTTTCTGCAGCTATAGGTAGGATAGGAGGTCGAGGATGTGCAGGGTGCAAACCATGATCATCATTCGATCGACGACATATATAATCCACTACTAGACACTAGTGGGTTTCCATGGACCAGAAAAGGCAGAATACAACACAAAGTGGATCATCGTCTTTAATTGAAACCAAGCATGCTAACACGCACGAACCGGCCTGAAATGGGGGCCATCGAAGAAACTGACCATTACCAAACCTACGGTTTATAAAATTGCCCCTTGATCATGGAGAGGCAGAGGAGGGAGTGAAGGAAAGAGCATGGACAGGAACTGCATGGCGCTCGCATGCCTCCTCGCCGTCGCGCTCCCGCTCGCCGGCTCGGCCGCCGGCGACATGAGGGCGGCGGTGAAGACCACCGCGGGCGGCAAGGTGGTGGTCCGCCACGGGGTCGACGCGGCGGCGGCGGCGCGGCAGCTGATGGTGGCGATGAAGAAGTCGACGAGGCTGGAGGACGTCGTCGCGCCGGAGCTGATCGGGGCGGACATGCTGGAGCTGCACCACCGCCGGCTCCGCATCCTCGGCGAAGACGCAAACATCATCAACAGCGTGCTCATCAGCGACAGGCAGGGATGCCTCGGGCCGTGCCCGGCGCGCGGCTTCCCGTTCAACACGCCCTCGCGGGGCTGCAACCCGAAGTACGGATGCAACACCGGTCACAACCCGCCCGACCGGCAAAAGTAGCTCATCTTGCGTGTCGGCGTATGGATGTCATCAGTGAGTCCTAGCTGTCAATTAAGGAGGTATCAAACGGTGGGTAACAATACCTTTAAGTTCATATCAGTGATGGATGTCATAAGAGCAACCACAAAATAGAAATAGAGGGGGTGTTAAGCCTCCTCGGTAGTCTATATACATTGTGGGAGTGATATTTCTAGAGGTCTTTTGGTTGAGCTACCAATATGGCTAATGCCTGATCGTAAGGAATAAAAAAATAACTGTTCATCTCCCGTCTCTAGCACACTCTTCTCTCTCCGTTGCTTGCCGCAATGGGAAAGAGGAGGTGGGCGCACCTGTGAATCGTTACGCACGGGCCGCTGCCGCCGCATGGACTGTCGCTGATGCACCGCCACCTCTAGCAGGCCTCTGCCGTCGATACGTTATTGCGGGATGCGCCGCCTCCTCCTGGAGGCCTCCAACGACCTGGACACTGCCGCCGCTGTCGACCAAGAAGAAGTGCGCTGGGTGGAAGGATGCGTGGGTGGCCGGCGACGCCCTCCCCTCTACCGGTAGGCGGCATCGCTAGATTTTTTTTCATTCTTTTTTAAGAATCTGCGATGTATTTTATGTGTGATGTGTGATGTTATTATCTGTGATGTATTTTTTTTTTAGAGTTTGTGATGTATTTGTGATTTTTTTTTTAGAATTTGTGATGTTATTATTTTGATTTGTGGATGTAGGGAGCAATAATCAATATGCAAGCAGCAAAAAAAACAATAAAAAAGGAAAAAAATCACTACGGTAGCGCCAGCCATGTGGCGCTATTATCTTTAGTCTTGGTTGATGTTACGAACCGGAACTAAAGATGCTCATCTTTAGTCCCAGGTTCGGAGTCCTGTTTTGCAATACAGGACTAAAGAAGTTGCAAACCGGGAGTAAAGATGGATTCTCCATCCGTGTTTCTACTACTGCGAGCTGAGGTGGTAGTAGAAATAATTCTAAACCCCTCGCTAAAATTAGATCAACAGTTTAAATTTTTTTTACTATTAGTAAAGACCATCGTGCTTGTGATTTTAGGGGAGTACTCATATGTATTTCGGGTCTGTACATCCACTTCAAGATTCATGTTTTATGACCTTTGCTAACTCTGGGCCTACCGGGATACATAGGGCTTCAACTATGATATTTTTGTCCCATGAAGCTGAAGCTATACCATGTATTTCCGAAATCCTCGACAATATAGAGTGAAGTTGTCTCCCAATCTCTAAAAATTACACGATGAGGGGTGAACGGCATTCCCGCCACTGCTCTACTCCACGCTCGAAAAGTCGTAGGAGCTGTATCAAATGGTAATATTGAACAATCCATGACACAATGATCGAACAAGTGCTTCAACACTGTGTAGCCCAAGTCCAAGACCTGATCCAGCCGATTACAGTGAGAGCCATTCCTGAAAATCGAAATGCAGGCGCAGTGGTTAGTAGTGGCTACCATGGACCAGAATGGCTAGGTTGGATAATGGGTTATGGGTGTGTTTGCAAGAACAACTTTTCAACCCTCCCCTCTCGTTTTTTCCGTGTGCACGCTTTTCAAACTGTTAAATGGTGCGTTTTTTGCAAAAAGTTTCTATACAAAAGTTGTTAAAAAAATTCATATTGATCTATTTTTGAAAAAAAAAATAACTAATACTTAATTAATTATGAGTTAATGGACCGCTTCGCTTGCAGTACATATTCAATTAAAACCACTATGCATGTTGTCTCCAAACAGCATCCGCCTGTATGTCGGTGACCATTCGCGTACAACTTATTTTCCGTTCGGACAGGTACAACCATAAAGCAACCCAAGGGTAAAAACAAAACACCATTTTAATCTGGTTCAATCCATTCAATCCAATAACCCATGCAGGTATATAGAGTATGTCTAGCTCGGTGCTGTTCGGAGCCGTGGGTGGCTTAATTTTAACTTTTATTAATCGATCGATGTGCATGCAGGCCCGACCATGATCTCATTCGTCCCGGAGTCGCAACACTGCCAAAACACACACCAAGATAGTGGCAGAGAGATCGAGAAGCATGGGCCGGGGCAGCAATGCGGTCGTCATCCTCCTCCTCCTCGGTGTCGCCGCCGTCCCGGCCGCCGGCGACATGAGAGCCGTGCTCGCCGGCGGCGGCGGCAAGGTGGGTCACCACCACGGCATCGACGAGGCGGTGCGGCGGCTGAGGGTGTCGACGAGGCTGGAGGACGTCGTGGCGGCGGAGCTCGGGATGGACGACCTGCACCAGCGCGTACTCGGTGGCGGCGCCAAAAATTACAAAGGTCTCGTAGCGGGCCAGCCGGTATGCACGAAACCAGGGGAGTCGCACATATACGGATGCCAAGGCGGCAAGGCACCGCCCTAGCTCAAACCTCTGAAAAGTGAAAACCAGCCCGCCAGCCCCCTCCCCCCTCCCCCCCCCACCCGCGGCACGTCGCCGCATTGGACTCAGTAAAAACTCGTTAGATCACTGCTTTATCACTTTTGCAGTTAGATAATACCAAGTTATATCCAATAACATGTGAGGAAGACTACCGAACGTTATACCATTCCAATGGAATAGTTAATGTGCGCTAACATCAGCACGGTATCGAGGGTATCAGATAGGTATCGGATCTGATACCTCATAGGTACCAGATCCAGTATCTAGGTACAATATTGACATTAGCATGGTAACGCATGTATTAGATATATATATATGGTACCAGATATGATACTCCTAGGTACCAGATTTGGTATCTATGTATCATGCTGATGTCATCGTGACATCATCTATTCAGTTTCAACAGTATACTGTAGTGTACTATTTATGATAATGTAATGTATGTCTAGGTCTTGATATATTTAGGCTTTCGTGTAATGACTCTTGCTATTATTGGCATGCGGATCTAATGCCTTTTGTCCCCTCCTTAGGGCCTGTATATTCGTATATGTTAGTCTCTCATATTTCTCACATACAAAATAAAATGATATTTTTTTGACGTTTTGGACCATGTTAAGGTCAAACTTTTATAACTTTAACTATTCATAAGTTAAACATATTTATTTTTAATTTAAACGTACTATAAACAACATAAAGATTTGGCTTACAAAATACTAAAAATAAAAATATATTTATTTATGGTATATATTATAATAAAAAATATAATTGATTATATATTTTGGAGAAATAGTTATTGTCTAAAATATTAAGAGTTTAAAATTGAGGGAGTATAAGATAAGATACTTTACTTTCAAGCCATTGAGAGCAGCGCAAGCGAGTATGCTCTTTTTTTTTTATAATTGAAAAAGAAAAAAAAGAAGAAATTCTCTCTCTTGAGCTTGGCAATAATCCCAATCACTTGAACCTATAAATGGCCAAATGGATCGTCCCGTGCTTGGGCCAAGGTTGTGCCGGCCCAATCTACACGTCGGGCCGTGCCGTGCTAGCCCACGGGCTGCACACACGGCCCAATATGACTTGGGTCGTGCCGGGCTCCTCCCTACGCCACGCCTTTCTTTTTCCTTTTTTTGGCGATTTTTTTCGCTTTTTTTTCCAGTTTTTTCTGATTACGTTTTTTAATCTTTAGCGCACATATTTTTTTTCAAAATGTTTTGAGTTGAAAGTTTTTAAATCTTGACTTGAAAATTTTCAAAAAAATTTCAAATCTTAACTTAAAAATTTTCAAATCTGATTTGAATGTTTTCAAATCTGGGTTGAAAGTTTTCAAATCTCGAGTAGAAAGTTTGAAATCTCGAGTTGAAAGTTTTCAAAAGTGGGTTGAAAGTTTTTAAATCTTGAGTTGAAAAGTTTTAAAATTTGAGTTGAATGTTTTCAAATCTGGGTTGAAAGTTTTTCAAATATGAGACGAAAAGTTGAAAGTTTTCAAAATTTAACTTGAAAAATTCAAATTTTGAGTTGAAAGTTTTCAAATCTAGATTTAAAATTTTGAAAATTTGACTTCAGATATAGATTTCTTTTCAATTTGTTAGTTAAAAAGATCTCGTGAAAAAAAAATCCTAACTACTACCATCATTATATTAAATTGTAATTATCTAAGAGACTCAGACTAATAGATTAATCTAACTACCCGAAAAAACTAGCGCCAAGGGCGCGCACGCGCTGGGTAGTGACCCCCGGAACATGCAGCACAAGTCTCGGATTGAATCATAACTCGAGAAATGCAGCAATTCCCCTTGCCCATACTCTGCTTCTTCCTGTGTTGTTTAATTTTACACTGTGGCTTATTGTTATGCCACTCATAATTGGAAGCACCACTCGCAATCGTGCAACAATGATGAGTGACAAAGAGTTGATGAATATAGTGGCTTTCCATATCCCAGAAAGAGGCAGAAACTATCCTAATTAAGAAAGGCTATATATCTATTACATTATTAAAAGAATAGAAAAAGGAGCCTCCACGTTCGCTCTCATGATCTAGAAATTCTCACATTAATCGGAGAAAAAGAAAAATCACAGTCCATATAGAAATACAATTTAGAAATAGTTGAAATTCGGAATTAAAAAAATAAGGAATATGGGAAGAGGAGACTGGAGTCCATATAGAAATACAATTAGGAAATAACTGAAATTCGGAATTAAAAATAATGAATATTAGAACTAGAGTATAGAGTCCATATAGAAATATAATTAGAAAATAACTAAAATTCGGAATTAAAAATAAGGAATATTAGAAGTAGAGTATAGAGTCCATATAGAAATATAATTAGGAAATAACTGAAATTCGGAATTAAAAATAAGGAATATTAGAAGTAGAGTATAAAGTCTATATAGAAATACAATTAAGAAAAAAAAATAGAAATTCAGAATTAAAAAATAAGGAATATTAGAAGTAGAGTATAGAGTCCATATAGGAATTTAAAACTAACTAAAATTTAGAATAAACATAGTAAAATTGAAAGTAGAGTTTAGTGTCCGTATAAAAATATTGTCGATGGGGAATACCCGTAGACCAGATATAGAGGATATTAGGGTCCGTTGGAACGAGGATCTACGTAGTACGACATCAAACAAACAAAAGGCGAGGATTATACTGGTTTAGGCCCCTTGATAGGTAATAGCCCTAATCTAGTTAGTACGGGATTATATGATGGAAACCACATATTATAAAGGGAATAACATAAATCGATGATACCAACGAGACCGTAGTCGAGTTGGTATGACTAGATCTCCTGGCGACTTAGCTCCTGTAGGCTCCGGCTCCGTAGGCTGTGGTGGGTATGTTGGTGATGATATTCAATGCCTTAGGTCCTACCCAGGGGGTCCCTTTTATACCGCGGGTCAGTTGATCTCCAAGTAGGACTCGGATATATCGGACCCCTCACGATATGGTAAAGACCCAGTATTGTCCGAGTAGAACTCTTTCTATCTGTAGATACCATATCTATCACATGATAGATTTTCTTAATGTATATGGAAACTATACGTATACGCGCGGGTATACCGTATCTGTATACAGCGTACATCCAAGAATAGAGGTTATATCTTATCCGTAACCCTGATAAATACAATTTACAAATAACTAAAATTCGAAATTAAAAAAAACATGGAAAGAAAAGTTTAAAGTCAATATAGTAATACAATTTAGAAGTAACTGAAATTCGAAATTAAAAATTAGTTTAGAGTCCACATAGAAATACAATTAGAAATAATAAAAATTCAGAAATAAAAATAAATAATATTGGAAGAAGAGCATAGAGTCTATATAGAAATAGAATTTACAGAAAATTCGAATTAAAAAAAAGAAATATTAAAAAACAAGTCAATATATATAATTTACAAATAACTAAAATTTGATATTAAAAATAATTAATAACTAACACGTATATAAAATACAATATGAATATTACACATTAGTAGTTTTGTAAAGTTATTGCAAAATTTAAAATTATGTTATCGTTTTAATATATTTGAATAATATAATGAGAAAACATACTATATGCTATTATATGAGAGAAAATATAATGATGCAGGCCGCCATGCTAGTTTTTTTAACACTGAGAAGGGCTAATTAAACCCCTTTTAATCAAGCATGCTAACAAGTAACACTTAGCAGTAACCGCGTAATATATCAAAATGAGGCCTTGCGAATTGGATGGCCACTACCAAATTACCTCCAGTTACATGTAAGTAGGTAGCTGCTTTCGTTCTAGTTGCACAACTGCATTCGCAGCACACGGCCAAGACACACAACGAGGCAACTCTGAGCTGCACCATAGCATGGACGCCACGGGGACAGCGAGGCGTTCGCCTGTCTCTGCTCATCCTCCTCCTCGGCGTGCGTCCCCTCGCTCGCCGTCCCGGCCACCGGTGATCGCCGGCCGGCCGCGGCGCGGGGCGGGGCGGGTGCATGCGGCAGCTGATGAGATATAAAATCGGCGATCAGGCCGGAGCGTGGGGCGTCGTCGTCAGCAGCGGCGTCGGGAAGGCGCCGCGCACAATACCATCTGCCCCCGGGCCGTGCGCGGGGCGCGGCCACCCGTACGTACAACCCACCCGGGCGTCGCTGCAATCCAGTGTATGGATACTAGTCTACACGGGAGGATCATATACATGTAGCCTATTTTTCAGCTTACAAAGTAACATGAGTTTGATTTTAATTGCAGAGGATCCTGATCTCGTCTAGAACAGGTTGTTTGGTGCTCTGTTTCTTACCGTTTCCAACTGCTCACCCTCCGTGTGTATGTCTTTCAAACTACTAAGTGGTCTGTATTTAAAAAGAATTATAGTAAGTTATTTTAAAAAATCATATTAATCTATTTTTTAAGTTTTTTTTACTATTAATTAATTAATCACGTACTAATAAACTGTTTCGTTTTTCGTGCTGAAGAGGGAGCGTTACCAACTGTCGTATGAACACAGCCTTACTCCATCACTAGTGGAGTCCTGAGTGTGAAGTTGCTCGAACCCTACTCCATCACTTTGGTTTATTTTTCAGATCACTTCAGTTTGCTCCTCTCCATTTTCAGATGGAGTTGAATTGTTGAGCTCTAGGAGATGTAGGGCTGAAGCTGTAACCTGGGCCCTACTTTATTACTAAACCATCTTTATTAGTGATCAAATAATCTTCTATTATATACACCATTTTAATCTGGTTGAATCCATTCAATCCAATAACCCATGCAGGTATATAGAGTATGTCTCGGTACTGTTCGGAGCCGTGGTGGCTTAATTTGAACTTTTATTAATCGAGGATGTGCATGCAGGCCCGACCATGATCTCATTTGATCAATTATAAATTTCATTAGTGGTTTTCATGGAACAAAACTAGTGCGGCATCTTTAAAAACTTAACCAAGCATTCATGCTAAGGACCTGTTTGTTTCAGTTTGGGATTATTATAATCCAGATTGTTGGAAGTAAGCTGAAAGAAACAGACAATTTATTGAAGTAGCTTATTATAATCTGGTACCCAACTTATTATAATCTGATAAGCTTATTTAGGTGAGCCTTTTCCAGATTATTAGGTGAAAAATTACCCACCATGCCACCCACTCCATTTTTAGACTTGCAAATCCAATAATATAGACTCTAATAATTTAGGAAAGAAATAAGTAGCCGCTTATTTTACTGCAGATTATAACAATCTAACTTATAATAATCTGACACAATAATCTAGATTATAATAATCTTAAGCTGAAAGAAACAGGGCCTAACACGCACAATTCGAGATATGGGGCCGTGGAAATCGACCAATACCAAACCTCCATACAGTTTATAAGTTGCTGCTTGATCCTAATGGCATTCGTCTCGTCGCAATCACTGCCAAAACACACACCCCAAGATAGTGGCAGAGGCAGAGAGAGAGAGAGCGAGAGAACATGGGCCGGGGCAGCAATGCGGTCGTCGTCCTCCTCGGCGTCGCGCTCCTCTCGCTCGCCGCCGGTCCGGCCGCCGACGACATGAGGGCCGTGCTCGCCGGTGGCGGCGGCAAGGTGGGTCACCACCACCACGGCATCGACGAGGCGGTGCGGCAGCTGATGGTGGCGACGAGGCTGGAGGACGTCGTGGCGGCGGAGCTCTGGATGGACGACCTGCACCAGCGCGTGCTCGGTGGCGGCGGCAAGAACTCCAAGGGTCTCATACGAGACCAGCCGACGTGCGCGCCGACGTGCTCGAAACTAGGGGAGGCGTACATCCAGGGCCGGCCCTAGGGGGGGTCAGGCCGTGCGGCCGCCCGAGGCCCCCAAAATCTAGGGGCCCCCTATGCACATACAGTATATATACTATGTATTGTATAATTCTAATCCACGTGCCATGGATCTATATTAAGTTAGATAGCTGAATAGCCTAATACAGAAAATAAATTTTAGGCCATCGTTAGGCCTGTTTTAGCGAAGCCGAAGCAATCTTCATTTGACTCCCGTCGCTTTGCCTTGATCACATCACGCCACTCACGTCATGCCGCCTCGATCACGTCACGCCGCTCGTTGCTCCTGCGCTCTCGGTGACTTCTCGGCGTCTCGCAAACGAAAACAGCAAGTTGGCAAATCGCGACTCGCCAGTAACCACACTCGTGTCAATCGTCCGCCGGTCGACTTCTCTGCTCGCTACTGCTATTTATTTCTCATTGAAGTTTTAAAATGTTATATATAGATAATTTTATCACATCGAATATTAAATGGTATGTGTTTATCAGACTATATAAATATATAAATTAGTTTATATATATATATATATATATGTAGGGGCCTCCATATAAGTTTTTGCCCTGGAGCCCCAAAACCCCATGACCGGCCCTGCGTACATCGGCAGGGGCTGCGGAAACGTGTACGGATGCCAAGGCGGCAAGGCACCGCCGTCGTCTAACCGCTGAAAACTAGCCCTCCTGCGCGCCGGCGCATTGGTTTTGGTCCGAGTAAAAACTCGTTATTAATCACTGCTCTATTATCACTTGCACTGTTAGATAATACCCCAGATATTCCAGTACATGTACGGCAATAAACTAATATGCAAGTGCTGGCTTGCTGCTGATGCTGTTAAAGTGCCTCATCTTTTCGTTTATCCCTATACTTATCAACTAAAATTTAAATTTTTAACTTTAAATTTAGAGGTGATTTTGGGGTTTTTTTCATCGAAGTTTATTTTTCAGCTTTTGCTTTTATATTACTAAGAGCACGTATATAAAAGGTTTAGTCATAAATTACTTTTCGTTTGCAAATATGCCGTTTGATTTAATTTGAAATGATAGGAAAGTTGACAGATGTTTTTTTTTAGAATTACACAGTACAACACAGACACTCAACGCACGCACACTCACCTATGAGCATCTTCAATTTGAACCGGCAAATCCTGGAGATTGACGAAGTCACCACAGATGCTTTGCTGTCGACGGGTACGTCGTCTATCACTAAAAGCACAATATTCGCTCCAGTCGGACTCAGGACTTAAGGTGCTACTGAGGCTCTTGTAACCACTAGGCTACACGCCTTTTCGCAGAAAAGTTAACAGATTTAATTTGCCAACTGGCTGCGCTACCACTCTAGCTATACTTGTCATCAATTATTCCCTCCTGACGACTTTAACTTTTTCAATGTATAAATGTTCGTAGGAAAACGAGTAATCAAACGTATTTGAATAATGAATAAGTCAATGATGTTGTATATTACAACATAAGGGAGTAATATATATATTAAAATAACATAATAATAATAATAATAATGTATACTGTACCTTGCTACGTTTAGGCTTTCGTGTAATGCCTCTTGCTATTGTTGGCATGCGGATCTAATACCTTCGTTCCCTCCTTAGGACCTGTATATTCATATCCGTTAGTATCTCGTATTCTTATGGACTCAAAGAGATAATACTAGTATTTTGTGACGTTTTGCTCCATGTTAATATCAAACTTTTATAACTTTAACTATTGATAACTTAAAAATATTTATCTTTTAATTTGCAGTACTAGAAATAACCTATAGATTTGGCTTACAAAATACTATAATTATAATAAAAATATATTTATCTATTATATATATTATAATAAAAATATAGTTAATGGTATATTTTGAAGAAATTGTTATTGTCCAAAATATTATGAAATAAATGGAGTATAAGATAAGATACTTTACTTTCAAGCTAATGAGAGCACAGCGCAACCGCTTATGCTCTTTTTTTAATTGAAAAGCAAAAAGGAAACCCATACGCTCCCCCATTGTTCTCTCTTGAGCTTGGCAATGATCCCAATCCCTTGAACCAAACCCAAGGCCGTTTGGCAGAGAGGAGGAACAGACAGCACAAATCTTGTAGTGAATCATAAAGAGAGAAATGCAGCAATTCCCCTTGCCCATAGTATGCTTCTTCCTGTGTTGTTTAACTCTAAACTGTGCCCGGCCTATAGTTTATGCCACTCATAATTGCAAGCACCACTCGCAATCGTGCAACAATGATGAGTGACAAAGAGTTCATGAGTAGTGGGTTTCCATGTACCAGAAAGAGGCAGAAACTATCCTCAGAAAGACTATTATTTTTAGCACTAATAAAGGCTAATTAAACCCCATTTAATCAAGCAAGCTAACATTTACTAGTAGTAGTAGTTTAATATATTACAAATATAATCAAGCTACAAATTTATGTAAATCACAAATCCATAATGGGTCCATAGTTAAATTCAAAATTCGAATCATTCAAATATGCAACCTCTGTTTAAATCCCCACCAAATGGAAAAGCTTATTCCTCTACTCGGCCTCCAATACCAGCAGGCCCAACTCTCTCCCTCCCAAGCTCCCTCTTCTGTTGGGCTGCATCGAGGAGAGAAGTCTATTTTGCGTTCCCCCAGTCACCCGAACCAGCCCAGCTAGCCAGCCAGCCCACTCTCCCTCCAAGGCCAGCCAAGTCCATTTCGATTCCGAGCCGCGGCCTGCCTGCAAGGTGCTCGACAAAATGCCACATCGCTGCACCCAATGGTCCGAGTGCCTCTCCGCCTCTCTCGCCGCCACCGGATCATGCTGACCGTCTTGTCGCCGTCGCCAACCACCCTGCTGATGACGGCGACAATCTTGGTTTAACTTATCATGGGAGGTCCAAATCTCCTTCAACTGCATACGGCTTTCAAAGTGGCACTCAATGCGACTAATTGGTCAATATTCTCAAGCCCTAATTGGTCGAGGAAAGCCGCAACCATGATTGGCGGTAAAGCTCAGTAGTGGGATCATCTGTTCGAACTCAACCATGATAATTGGTAGGACAAATGTGTACTCCCTCCATATTTTAATATATGACGCCATTGATTTTTTGAGCAATGTTTGACCATTCGTTTTATTCAAAATTTTTGTGAAAATATGAAAATGTTTATGTTATGCTTAAAGAACATTTGATGATGAATCAAGTCACAATAAAATAAATGATAATTACATAAATTTTTTGGATAAGACGAACGGTCAAACGTTGAACAAAAAGTCAACGGTGTCATATATTATGGAGGTAGTATCAAAGTGGGTCCATCCAAATTGCCGGCCAATACCGAACCTCCCCTTTATAAGTTTGCTAGTGTGATCCCCCAACACTGCCAAACACAAAGCATCAACAAAACATAGATCACCATGCACACAAAGGTGCCAACCTCTCCCCTCCTCCTCCTCCTCGCCGTCGTCGTGCTCTCGCTTGCCGTCCCGTCCACCGGCGACATGAGGGCCGTGCTCTCAGGCGGCGAGGGCGCGGCCCGCCACGCCATCGACGTGGGGGTGCGGCGGCTGGCGATGGTGGCGCCGACATCGTCGTCGGGGAGGCTGGAGGACGCAGTCGCGCCGGAGCTCGGGGTGGACATGGAGCTCCACCGGCGCATCCTCGCCGGCAACGTCGGGTCGGGGGCGCTCAGGCCCGACCGGCCGGCGTGCGTCCAGTCGTGCCCGGCACGCGGGGGTTCATACACCGGCAGAGGCTGTGAAACGGTGTACCGGTGCAACAACAATTAATGGCGGCTAGCTAGCTAGACATGGCCACAAATTTTAACTTGCAATATGGATCGAATTCTATTGGTGTTTATCATTTGGCCTTAATTCGAATGGATAATTTCAATCCACTAGAACCGTTTCCGCTTTGTAATCATTGATGAATTGAGTATTGCAGTATATCTTTTAACAACTATTGCGAAAGTACTTCCACATTTAAAATTATTTAAATATAAGACTATCTTTTTGCATATGCCTCAATTGTTGTTGAGATATGCAAGGGGTTGTTGTGTCTTGTCTCCGATATGCTCCGACCCATATCATTTATATGTCTATATAAATTTATTTCAGTTTAATAGAAAAAATGTACGCCCTACATTTTTGTTCAGCGCAAATTAAATACACAATGCCATGCCGTGCCAATAATAACTACAATGATAGTTATAATTTAGTCTCTCAAAATATACTATGAACTAGTATGAAGGAGACGCTAAACTATATGACAGGGTTGAGTGGCATCTGACCAGGCAGCATATGCATGCTTTGTTTGTCGGCGGCGTTCACTAGTTCACACAACTTTCCAAACACGCTGCAATCAATCAAAGGGACTAATTGACGTGCTTCCATTTGTGGGATCGAGTAGTTGTGACTGGCAACCACGTATGCAATACGTCATGCGTGAATATAAAGCCTTTGTTGGAAGCTCTTTAGAGCCCGGATAAATTTAATAAACATATAAAGTATTTGCTACAAAAATTATATTATCAGTCCGTTCAACAATATTAAATTTTATAGAGTTTTTGCCGATGGATGACCACCTAAGGTAGCCCGGCGGTGGCTCTGCACCGTGGTTGGTATGTTCCTAGCTCGTATTATTAGATATTCTAGAAATTAAAACATAGTTTTTATACAATAAACAGGGTGAGGCTAACGAGCAGGTGATCGCTGCAACCCGCTCCCTCCCCCTGTACTCCTCTTCTTTCTTTTCATAATAAAATTAAAAAAACACAAAAATAAGTAAAAAAATAGAAAAAAAATAATACTCTCATTCATGTGCATAAACTTTATACAGTAAACTTTGCATGTATAAACTTTATGTATATAAATATTTTATATATAAAATATTTGAATCCAAATTTGAATTTGAATCGGGTATATAAACTTTTGACTTATAAACATTCGCTCAACAAACTTTAGATGGATATACTTTAGATGTGTAAATTTTAGGTGTATAAACTTACTAAAAGAGGAAAAATATAAAATATTTGAATTTAAATCGGGCATATAAACTTTTGACTTACAACATTCGCTTTACAAATTTTAGGTGGATAAACTTTAGATGTGTAAACTTTAGGTGTATAAACTTAGTAAAAGAGAAAAAAAGAAAAATAACGATCGCTGGCAGCGATTGATCACTCATTAGGAATTTCACAATGAACACTGGTTTGATCCTCTACTATTTTCATAAAAATATAATGTCTGGCATGTCTCACACGGTAATAATCTTTGGTTTCTCTTATTAATGAGAACTTTTACACAAGTATACACCAGTATATATATACCATCAGTACATAGATTGTACTGGGCGGTATATAGGTGGAGAAATTAAGAATTTTATAGGAGATTGGAAAGGGCTTTCTATATTTCGTGGTTGAAAGTTAATCCATTTTAATTGAGACTCGTTTATGCAAGCCGACACTGCCGCTGGATCTCGTTTGTGCGCCTGCAATAGACGATGCCACATGTCGTCACGGCACGATTATCAAAACAACAGCATCCCCACATAAATCAAGGCGTGAAGAATAGACACAATGAAAGGACAACGAACCTCCGAGCTGCCCCACGGCGCCGCCCTCCAAGCTGCACTCCGGCGTGGTCCTCCCAACAACGCTCTCCGGTGCGCCGCATCACGAATCGCCCCCAAATCGCCTTCGCCGTCGCCTTGCTTAGCCTAGGGTTCTTCTCACACTACGAAATAAGGATATATATATATATATATATATATATATATATATATATATATATATATATATATATATATATATATAGAGAGAGAGAGAGAGAGAGAGAGAGAGAGAGAGAGAGCCACGCCCGCGATATTATTTTCACCGTCCAGACTGACTTGGCACGCATGGAAATCGTTTCTACATCAAACTGACATATGGGGCCCACGTGCGGACTCAGCCGTTTAACGGGTTCAACGATACCACGTCGGACGAAACCACCCCAGGAGTCATTTTGCAACGGTTTTCAGAGTTGGGTGATCGGTTGAGGGATGCTATTCATACACGACCTTGAGTTGAGGGAGGGGAAGTGGACTTATTCCTAGATAGATAAATATCTTTAGCAGCAAAAGTAAAAATAAAAAAGAAAAGAAAAAAAGAAAAATAGAAATACGTACGGTAAACGGTTTAGTTATCTTCATTGGCTCCAAACCTCTCCAATATTATCTCGGAGACGCTCGCGTTGCGTGGTAGATGGACTTCACGATGAATGGCGGCGTCTCGTCGTGTCCTCCGGCGGCTGTCTCCTCTACCCACAACGATGACGCCGGTGCCGCCGGTGGCGCCACCACGACGACGAGGAGGTCGACGTGGAGGCGACGCCGTTCGCAGAGAGGCAAGCCAAGGTTCACGCTGGCCAAGCACCCCACGCGGCGGGCGATGCTCGCCATGCGGCGCGCCGCGCAGCGGGCGATCGCCGCGGCGGAGAAGGCCGCGCGGAGGAAGACGCAACGAGCGGTGGCCGCGGCGGCGAGGGCCGCGCGGAGGAAGCAGAAGGCCGCCGAGAGCGTCGCCCGGAGAGAGCAGAAGGCCGCCATGAGAGAGCAGAAAGCCGCCGCCGCCGCCGCCAACCAGAAGAAGCGGAAAGCCGCCGCCGCCGTGCGCGCGGCGGCGCGGCGTAAGCTCGACTTCGACGGTGAGCAGCAGCAGATCATGCCGCCGGAACGCATCTACCGGCAGACCTCCTCCAGCAGCAGAGCCGATCTGATGGACAACATGAGGCTCCTCCTCGTCGCGTTCGACTTGCAGGCCGGCGAAATCGACGCGGAACCACCGGTGTCGCCGCCGGAACAGCCCTGCACGCCACCGGCGAGATCAGATTGGCAAATCTTGCGGCTGCCGCCGCCGGCCACCGTGACCACCGCCATCGTCGCCCTCAAGAACAAGCCGAAGAAAGCGACAACGGTGAACAAGCTCGCGCTGGTGCCGTACAAACCCAAGCGCGCGGCCGCCTCCGCCGCCGACGAGGTGCTCCCGGGGGCGCTGGTGCTCTACGGCGACGGCGAGCCGACCACGCAGCCGGCGCGGGTGTTCGTGCCACGGTGGACCTCCGTGCGGCTCGTGCTCGACAAGCTCCTGCCTCGCTTCGGCCTCGTCGTCGGCCTCGACGCGGCCACGAGGGCCGTGTACAACGAGCTGGTGCGGAGGGAGGAGACGTCGTACGGCGACGACGAGTTCCACGACGTGCCCGGCGGCCCGGAGTGGGACGAGCGGCGCCGCGAGTTCGAGCGCAAGGTCGACCACTTCATGTACAACATGCGGAGCATAATAGGTAACCATCTGGAACCAGTAGCACATCCTTGATCTTATTAAAATCCTATATTCAAAGCCAACCTACGCATTCCTAATATTTTTTGTGGGTATCTAGATTTGAACCCTAATCGATGAATTCATGTACCTACGACTCTACCATCGGACCTCTAGTGATTTGATTACTTTCCATATAAGTTTTGTTTTGACACACTTTTGGTAAGATAATTTTGCATCGTTTTTAAAATTTGTTTACAATAATTTGCAGGGGATAGAAACTTTTCTCCATGGGGAGGATCAGTGGTCACCTCTGTAGTTGGCACATTTCTCACGCAAAATGTCTCGGACAACTTGTCGAGGTAAAAAATCAAAGCTTACACCTATTTTGCTCGATTCATTTTGAACACACCCTAATTGTCTCGCTGAATTTGCAGCAACGCTTTCATGACAATCGCCGCGAGGTTCCCTCTGAAGAACCGTAGGAATGCAGCACACGCTTCAGACAATGTACCTTTGTTGTTAACTGATGGTCACGATGAACAAGAACAATGCCATTGCCAGCTTCAGAGCATAGCACCCTGCAGCAGCGGTTCATATTCAGGTGATGTTAGCCAACAAGCTGAGCAAACAGAGTGCCCTGACAAGGATCTAGAGGCGATCATGTCGGCGATACGAAGCGGCGATATATCAAATTTTGACGATGATCACATACAGAAGGTTCTGAAAGTCAGGTTCAAAGATTCGACACCTCCTCCTTCCGAATCTTCTTCTTCGAAAAAAAAGACGATATCCACAGCTGAAACAATCTTCAAGGACATTAAGTCTATTAAGAAAAATGATACCTCCCATTGGCATTCTCTCTATGATGAAGCTCGCAGCAGAGGGTACATAAGAGATGATGACATTCCTGACATGGTCGATTGGGAGGCTTTGATGAATGCACCATTTGCTGATGTTGTGGACTGCATCAAGGACCGAGGACAGCATTCTCAGATGGCATTTAGAATCCTGGTATTTCTGTCACAACTGCATGATTTCCAGATGTTTCTTTCACTTCATTTTTATTTGAAGCAAATGAAAGAGTGGTCGGTCTGATTTAATAACTTTTTTTGTGCAGGCTTTTCTAATTCGCATGAAAAGAGACCATGGAAACATTGACCTTGAATGGCTTAGATTCATCCCTCGTGCAAAGGCAAAGTATGGATAGCTATCTCTCTACTTTGCTATCCTATAAATAAATAATATATACTTTGTAATGTGGGAACAAATGTTATATATTTATATCTTGTCTGGAGCAATTGATTTATGGTAGAGTTTTACAAACTGAGTGAAAAAAAAAACCTAATGGACAAATAAATTATTTTGTTTGTGAAGTTATGTGACAATTATACATACTCTCTTGTTGGTCATTCAGGCAGTACTTACATAGTGTAATTGGGCTTGGACACAAAAGTGTTGACTGCATTCGCCTCTTATCTCTGAGACACAGAGCATTCCCGGCAAGCTACCTCTTCTGAAATCAGATAATTCTTCCTGTGAATATGCATTTACAACTGAAAATTTTAACAGCATCCTCTCATTTCAGGTTGACACAAATATCGCTCACATAGTTACAAGGCTAGGATGGGTGCCACTCCGTCCTTTACCATCATCTCAGGAGTTTCATCGGGTAGACAAGTAAGTTAGTATGCCTTCTATTTTTGTTAAGGCATATATTTACATGGTCCAAATCCTCTATCCTAACTTCATTCTGAAGGCATATTTACATGTTCCAAATCCTCTATCCTAACTTCATTCTCCTTTTTTAAGCTACCCTGTCATGGCCGATATCCAAATGTATCTTGATCCCTTGATGTGTAATATTTCTTCAGCAAAACAGTAAGTTCTCTACTTTAATTCAAAAGATGCTAGGGTATTTGTCATTTGATCGAATTTGTCTAACAAACCAGCGCACAAACAGGTACGAGCTGCATTGTCAGATGATAACTTTTGGAAAGGTATGCACAAAAAAGTTCATTATTTATTTTCTTTCTCAATATTGATGGTGGCGGTTTATTTGCCATGCTAGGCAATTTGTAGGAAATCAAAACCAAACTGTGGTGCGTGCCCATTTACTTCTGAGTGCAAATATTACAAAAGTCAGTTTGGAAGGTATGTAAATATAGAGGATCTATGAATTTCTTGAGAAATTTACCACAGGAATGTTTCAACAATAGCTACTAAATTAATTTCAGTTCGTTGTTTTTCCAGTATTCAGAAATTCATTATTATCAAAATGTTTGTCATTCTCACATTCCAAAGCATATTCAAATATGACATTCTTTTCTTACCCTTCATCAATTCAACTGCAATAATACCAATACTACACACAGGGAATTTTAATGCTTGTTTTGGGAAAATTAACTAGGAAGTAATTAATGAGGGTAACAATGTAATTTGTCAGATCTCATGTGGTGTGAGATTTACTAGAAGCATACTTACTCCCCTATAGTTTTAAAATTCTTGACGTTTTGAACAATTATACAGTTTTATTTATTATATGGTTCAATGTAAGACGAATCTATACTGTTGTTCTAGTGTGTTTAAAATAAATATTTTTAAAGTTATTAATAGTTAAAGTTATAAGAGTTTGATGTTAAAATTTTCTGAAACGTCAATTATAAAATCGGAGGGAGTAAGTAGACTGAAACAGGGGAGCAATTAACTTCATTTTGAAAAAGGTAGTAAATTTCAAAACATATCACGTTCCAAGACACGTCTAACAATAATCATCAAATTTAGAGACCATGGTTAGGAATTTAATGTAACCACGTCATATTAGTCCCTAACCATGGTGTTATAAGTGAAAAGCAAACTAAACCGGTTGCTTATTGTTATGTGTCCCAAAACATGGTGCTATCTGAAATTTATATCTGAAACAGTGTAGCACAGTGTTTGGTTCTTTCTGTATTACTTATCAGTAGTTACAATTTTGGAGTTTTTGTTCATCAATGATTTTTGTTCTTGTATTGATTGCATGTGGTGTTATGTTTTTGTTCCAGGGCCGCGCTTGCTCTCCCAGAGTACAGCCAGCAAGATGCAACAAAGGATGCAAACATGGACGACCCAGCAAAGATATATGATCTAATTTTCAAAGCACATCAATACCAAATCGAATATGGGAAAAACACAGAAAGGAATTATTGCGAGCCGGTTATCGAGATACCACCAACTCCACTACATGAAAACCGAGGAGAAACAAGTGATGAAGACGATGAGAATGAGTATTATTTCGATGATGATATGGAAGACATAGGTCGACACGATTATGATATGGAAGACATAGAACACGATTATGATATGGAGGTAGATCTTCGCTCTGCGAAACCCACCACAAACACAAGCCAGGCAGGAGCTACACCTGGGAAAGAGATGATTCCAATCAATCCACGAGCCAAATCAACTCCAATGGTGAAGAAATTTTCTCTGCGAACAGAGTACACTGCGTATGCTGAAAATTTCCTTTTGTGAAATAAATTAAACTTCATGTTGATTATTTTAGAATATTTTACAGCTGGGCTCTAATTATTCTGGTTTTTTTCACTATTGCTGTTTTTACAGATGTATCATTCCTGATGGCCATATCATCTTGAAAAAGGTTAGGAATTGATTACATCATCTTATATTGACTAGTGAACTAATTATGTTTTATTCTCTTACCAAACTATTAAACTAAACTTCCTTCAATGTTGATGATATATTTTCTAGTTTGATCCAAGGGTCCCTGGTGACCGAAATCCATATCTCCTGGTATTTCGTAGTTTTGACGAACATACTGTGAAGGCTACAATTTTGGTGAGTATTATGTTATCTTATTTTCTTTGTAACCCAATAATAGTAGATTCTTCATAAAAACTCGTTTCAATCACACCAATTGATTCTCGAGAAATTCCTAGGGTTTATATAGCTTTCAATTTTTTTTAAACAAATTCTTTTTTACTTTCATTGATGAACAGATACCTAGCCGAACTGCAAACCGAGGAATGTTCCCATTGAACGGAACTTATTTTCAAGAGAACGAGGTGCGCTATTTTATTCTTGCTACAACTTTCTCATGTATATAAGCCTTTTCTTGGATGCACACTCGCAATAAAACTACTTTCATACTGACGAATGAAATACATCATTTGTCGACTTTTTGTAGGTTTTTGCTGATCATTCGTCTTGTCGTTCACCCATACAAATAAATAGGGATTTAGTATGGGAGCTTCAGCGTCAGACATGCATTGTGCACTTTGGTACTAGAGTACATAGTGTCACGAAAGGTATCGTACCATTTAATTTGAAAAAATATAATGAACAATTACTAAAGACAGTCACTAACTGTATCACTTGATCAGGTCAAACAAGAGAAGGACTTTATCACTTCTATAATGAAGGTACATGGTTACAGTAGTCCCTTTTTTTTTGTCTCAAATTTCTTTTTGGTGCTGTCGTAACTTTTATATAACTTTTCATATAACTTTTCTTACTCACATTTAATTATGTTATGATTTATCTTCAGGATACATCTGTACCAGAGAATTTGACCGTAGAACAAAGTTTCCGAAACAATTATGTGTCGAAATACATGCCACCAACGTAAACAAAGATATTGGCAAGAAAAGGGCTACAACAAGATTTTATTCAGAGGAAGATAGCGGAGACGAGTTGTCTGACTGGTGACCTTATTGACACGTCAACAAAGTTTGTAATGTTGCAAAATTTCTGTAAATTGGCTTCACACCGACAAAAGGGAAATGTGGACTGCATTCGTGAAAACATAATAGCTTAAGTTGACTGTAAAATTAAAGGTATTTTTGATTATTATTCTGTGATAAACAATTGGCATTGGAGATTATTGGTTTTGAGATATTTGGAATTTATTTGCGAAGTGGTTTTGGAGATGATTGGATTTTACAGGTGATTGATAGGGACTGCTGTCTGTTGGGTTCGGTTAGACCGGGCATGGGTTGCCAGTCAGACCGGCGGTTATCTAGCGGTCACACCGGCTCAGCCCGCAGTCTGGCCGGCTGACTCTGTATCGGTTTCGGTTTCGGGTTGTTTATTTGGATATCCGTGATTGTTTCATATTAACGGCTTCTGGATGGATACTATGCGTATGTAATACTTTTGTTTGTTACTAATGAGTCAAGTTGGGGATAGCTTGGTCTCGGAATATGGTTTCTTTGTTTGTTTCATGTGTAGGTGACTTGATGCCTCGGGAGAGTATTTGCGGTGATGGATCGGGAGTCGACTTGGTGGTAAGGCGATGTCCGTGACGGTCAGATATCATGCGGGATACTTAGGCTAGAGTTCAATGCACGTGGTTGGTGAAGATTCCATATGGCATACGATGGAGGTATTGTGTACGTATGGGCTGTGGAGTCGAATTTGGAAGGAGTCCAAATTTGGTATGATTGGTTATGTAAAGTTTGTTTCTTGTACGAGAAGGTTTCTTATGGGGATTAGGACTTCTAGTATGAGTTTGGTTCGTGGTTTTAGGCTGCCTATATGTATAAATAGAGAGGGAGCGTGAGGCTTCCCGATATCGCTTTTGAGAGCAACTGAGTTGCTAGATTAGTTAGGCTTTCGAGTTTAGTCGAGATTTTTGTAAGGAGTGTTATTGGTGCATTTTGTAAACACAAGAGAGAAGCAATAAAGTTGTCCTTATTTGTCTTTCATCGGGTTCGACGGTCTAACCGGCAATTCACCGGCGGTCAGACCGGCGGCATCGCGGTGGTCAGACCAGCGGGCACACGGCGGTCAGATCGGCAGCGGTGACAGGAGTTGGCAGGCAATCTTGGCGGTTCGACCGATCGGTCTACATCGGTCAGACCGACGTGTTCCAGGCGGTCAGACTGGCCCTACTTCTTCGGTCGGACCGCGATCCGTCGAATTTGAGGGTAACTTTTTATTCCACAAAAAGATAGGGTTTTTGGGCACACCAACCATCCACCCCCTTGGTTGGCTTAGTTTTTGTGTTTCGATCCTATATTGACAACAATGATTCCAGTGTACTAAGCTTGTTAACACGTGTTGTCGTCTCTTCGTTTTGCGAGTCAAATTTGATAGAGGAAATTCTTTTACGAGCTGATTTGCTTATAGCATAACGGGGTGTGTCACTTGAAAAAAAGAATGAAAATCAGGCAAGATTTATTTTCTGGTTTCAATACTTTGGTTGGGTGATGAATGCTTTTAGTTTAGTTGGAGATGAAAGCATATCTGTACGCCTACAAGTGTGGCCCTTGTATGACGAAAGATGCTCTGATTGTGTAGTTTACTCCCATCATCAAATGTAAGATAAAATTAATCCTGGCCAAGTCCATTGTGCACAAGCCACCAATGCCAAGTTGTGCAGATACATTATATACACAGCTCAACTGCCAAAACGAGTTGTTCTTCAAACTCCAGCTCACCATCTCCATCTCCATCGAACGAGAGGGCACCAATCAATTAGGTGATCAAGAACATGGCCGCCGGCGGGAGGCCGGCCACCATGCGTGCCGTCCAGTACGGCGGCTACGGCGGCGGCGCCACCGCCCTTAAGGTCAGCTCTGGTTGATTTTACTTGATTCAGAGTAATTATTTACCGTTCATGTCCAGGGGATTCCCAATTTTGTCTGGATCTCTGGATTTCAGACAGGAACTGTCATTCACATGCTCATTAGTCTGGTTGAACTGCTTTATATTGCAAGGGTCAATTTGTGCAAAACCAGGATTGATGTTAGTAGCAGTATGATAAGCAGAAATAAGCAAGTTATGCAAAGCTCAGAAATGAACAGGTTGAGGAAAGGGAATTAGGGAGGGATTACATGTTTCAATCTAACGGCAATGGAGTTGACTTGGCATGTTTATGTCATCATGTGCCATTTGGCAATTTGCTTGGAAGTAAACTACAGAAACCAATTTATTTCTGCCACTAGCGTAAGAGTTTGCCTAATGTCATTTTTTTACTCTGTCCGTCTACGTATGGGTGGACCCAGCCTGGGCTAAGGCCCACACCAGCCCATCCTATTTCGGCCCACATAAAACTAAGCATGGTGAAATTTGATAGTAATAAGTCTATATTACATCCGTCATCTCTTCCTCTATATTGAATCGCTTTCCCCAACCATAAAACCAGGTATACCGTCAATCTTATTTTCAAAAACCAGTGCAAATCGACTTATTTACTTATTCCCATGTGGGCAATCCCACTACCTATAAAAAATCCGTTTGCTAGTTCATTTCTGATGTGGTAGAATAAAATTTGGAAGAAAAAAATGACGTAGAAGTGGAATAGACGGGAAAAAAAAATCCGCTTACCCACCCAACTTATACCCCTAGATGCATTTCTAGACCCAGGTCGAAATAGATCATCGTTTTAAGGTAAATTTTGAAGTCAAATGTTCTACAAACTATGTTATAAATTTCTGTTTCAGTTTGTGGAAATCCCTGTTCCTTCACTCAAGAAGGATGAAATTCTCATAAAAATAAAAGCAGCAAGCCTCAACCAAGCTGATTGGAGGATTCAGAAAGGGTTGATGCGCCCGTTTCACCCAAAATTCCCATTTATCCCAGGTACGTACAATTTCTGGTCAAATTATTTCAGATCATCTTTTTTGTTTTTCACCATGAAACCTCTGATGTAATCACTCTTCTCTCAAATTTGGGAAGCAGTAACGGATGTTTCTGGGGAGGTCATTGAGGTTGGCTCTGCAGTTCGCGAGTTCAAAGTTGGTGACAAAGTCGTCTCCAAACTTAACCTCTGGGTAATTTCGAATTCCAAACACCTTGTCTCAAATTCAAAATTCCAGGGAGACAATCTGTTGATTTCACAATCCACTAAATTTTAACCTCTGGGTAATTTCGAATTCCAAACACCTTGCCTCAAATTCAAAATTCCATCGAGACAATCTGTTCATTTCAAAATTCACTAAATTTGAGCTGTTTGGACGTTATATGACCTGACCAAATTTACTGCAAATCTCCAATGACAGAAAGCGGGAGGCCTGGCAGAGTACGTGGCGGCATCGGAGAGCGACACCGTGTCCCACCCCGCCGGAATCTCCGCCGCCGACGCGGCAGGGCTTCCCGTCGCCGGCCTGACGGCTCTCCAGGCGCTGAGCTCCATCGGCACCAAGTTCGACGGCTCGGGCACCGGCGCCGACGTGCTGATCACCGCGGCCTCCAGCGGCGTCGGCACGTACGCCGTCCAGCTGGCCAAGCTCGGCAACCACCGCGTCACCGCCACGTGCGGTGCACGCAATCTGGACCTCGTCGGCACCCTCGGCGCCGACGAGGTCCTGGACTACGCCACCCCGGAGGGGGCCGCGCTCGCGAGCCCCTCCGGTAAGAAGTACGACTACATCGTCAACCTCACCGACCGCGGCAAGTGGTCGGTGTTCAGGCCGCAGCTGAGCAGCAACGGTGGCAGGGTCGTCGACGTGTCCCCCAACCTCGGCAACTTCTTGGCATCGGTGATGACGCTCTTCTCGCGGAGGAAGAGGCTGTCGCTGGTGATCCTGACGCTGGGGAAGAAGGAGCTGGGGTTTCTCCTCGAGCTGATGAGGGAAGGGAAGCTCAAGACGGTGGTCGACTCGCGGCATCCGTTCGAGAAGGCCGCGGAGGCGTGGGAGAGGAGCATGAGCGGCCACGCCACCGGGAAGGTCATCGTGGAGATGTAAGATTGTGATCTGTACATGCTCGTGTTTTTTTATTATCTTTTGATGTTGTCACACAAACTCTTTCTCTAGTTCTTCTGATTGCCTCGTGGTTGTATATTGCTTATGATTTTCTGAAACGTGTTGTGCATTTGTCAAAATCCGACCGAGATACATAGCTGGAACATGCCAATATCGCGCTAGCTCAGAACCTCCCAAGATTTTTACAAATTTGGTTAAAATTAATGATCCACTAAAAGTTGTTCAAATTTGGTTGAATTTCATTCAATCTGGTTTGAGTTAATCTAAAAAATGGGTTTAAATTCAAGATTCTTTCAGCGATATTTGATTCAAAGTTGTTAAACGAAAAACTGGGCTCCTACTTGCGAAAATGCAAGGTATTATGGCGTCGAGTTATTGCAATTCAGGTTCGAAATTTTGGATCCCCAACGAGTAATTGTCTCACCCAAAATTTTCAGAAATTTTCTTAATTTTTTATGAATTTGGTCCAAGTTTATTCAAATTCAATCAAAATTTATTAAAATTCAAATAATTTTGTGCCAAAAAGTGCCAAAAATCCAGAAAGTACCGAAATTTTGATCAAAATCGAAAATGCAGACCCAGGGATAACCTTTGATTTGGAAAAAGGACAAAAAAAAATAGTACACGCATTGATTTTTATCGAAAGAGCAACGTGACTATTTGTCTATTTCATCCATATCAAATACTAGCTGGCAGGTTGTTGAGGTGTTTATTAATGAGGGAAACTTATATCTGCTTGCCCTTGCCCTGGACAGACAGACGGTATCAATACGGAGAAGAAAATCACTGTGCATGGACAGACTTACTACAATGCTCTTGGAATCAGACTCAACGAGAAGCTAGCTAGAGAGCACACCATATGTTTTCCGGATAATAAAATCTTGGAGTGATAATAGGAGGGGACACATCAAGGAGAGCTTATGTGTACTGTGCGCAGATGATCACGGTGGCTTGTTGAATGGAAGGCACTAGGAATTTCAGTAGCAGCAGAATAGACTTGTAGCGTCGAGACAACTACCAAATGCGGTCGAAATGGTTTTTCGTAGACAAATGTAGCACTCGCCTGCACCTAGAGATATGTGAAAATCAGGACATGTGGCTCGTACAATCATCCTCCAAAATTGCTTTTCTCAAACGATCCACCGAGTGTGGGCCGTCTATGAAAATCACTTATTGCAGTTAGCTATGTTTTAAGACACCCGATTGTAATTATGATTTTTTTCTAAAGAATCAAAACAAAAAAGAAAAAAGTACTGCCACTTCAAAACAACCCTAGCTCCTCCCCAGGAAATATTCACATTCAGAGATTTAGATCCACAAATGCAACCAGAATGAGAACATGAACTTCATCATAAACTGAAAAATAACATGAAAAAGAAAAAACCAGAAAGCATGCTAATGTGTTGCAACACATTCCACACACCTATTACAATAAAAAGAATTAAGTACCATTAGCCTGATTTACTTATAAAAATGTGCCTTTTGTATATCTATAATTTTGTTATAAAATACTACCACTCTGTCATATTACAAGGAGATTGCTATACTGATTGTTTCTTATTAGTCAATGCATTGTTGTGGACAACAAGAAAGGATTAATCTATGCGCTTCTCGGTTTAATTTTATAGAATTCCTGGTTTCCTTCTTAGGAGTGGTGATAAATTTTGATACATTATATTTCATTTGCTTTTAGACAAGATATGGTGGAAATTGTTCTATATGAAATCTGCTAACACATACACATATTTGGTATGTACTTCCATCCTGATTATGGCTTTTGTCTGTTCTTTTCAATGCACTCTACGAAATGTCGCCTTTTAAAATCAGTAATTTACATACCACATGGCTGAATCTTTTGGCGCATCATAGTGTCCGGCTCGAGTGGAACAAAAAACAGTAACTGAGCTGAAGAATATTAATCCATGGGAAACTGAGGTGATGTTGCAACAAAATTCATTGAACAAAACAATGCTTTTGGCTTGTACATGTCACCTTTTTTTTCTACAAAATTTGCTTTATAGTCTACCAGCTCAGTTGTTGCAAAATTAAGCCCATCTCAGCTGTGTTGGTTTTTATCATGCCCCTGCTATCATAGGACAACAAGTCCATATTGATCTAGCTACAAATGTTCTGGTGGTTGCATTTCCTGATTTATTTTATTTTGCATTGATGCAATGCTTTCCTAGCTCTGTTTATGTATGAGGTACAAGTACATATTAGTATTATCACTTTTTTTCCATTGTATGTGTGTTTCGAACAATAGTTATAATTTCAGTTCATATTACTTTAACTATAGTTTGACACTCAAAATCTATTAATCTTAGATGGTGCTGAAATTTGGTGGAGCTTTTGGTGAAGACAAAGCAATTGGTGGAGGACGAGAAGCAGGGAGTGATTCCATTGAATGTTTGAAAGATTTGTTTTGGTTTTCTGTTTTCAGATTTCCTGTTATTAGGTTGAATCTGAGATGAACTATTGTTTGAATTCTGTTGTATTCTGATTGTATCTGTTATTAGTTGAAACTGAGATGGTATCTATTATTAGGTTTGAATTTGAGATGGTATGAGAAATTGGATTGAATTTGGTGGGCTCAAATTTAATGGGCCTGTTTAGTGGGCTTTGACTTGATAGTTGGTTGACAAAATGGGCCAGTTTTGAAATGGGCCTAGTTTTGAAATAGGCCTATTTTAAAATGGGCCAGTTCTAAAAAAATAATTGGCCGCTGTTAAATAATTAATGGGTCGTCAAAAAAATAATGGCCGTATAAAAAAAATGTTGACGTCAGCTGCCACGTCATCAGTGACATGTCATCACACACGTGTCAATGACCACGTCACCTGCCATGTTGGCCGCCACGTGGCAACCATCTGTGATGTTTAATTTCGTCACAAAGGTTGGGCCTGGGCTGGACTACACGAGCCCATAAGCGTTTTATGACGGTTAAAAAACGTCATAGATTGTGCTGATCCGTGACGATTTCGGAGAAAACGTCGACAAATTTAATCTGTGACGCTCAATAGATGACGATAAGTATAATCGTGACAGACAAATTCCTGTGACGAATTTTCAGTGATCCATGACGAATTGTTTTCGTCATAGATTAAATAGATTCTTGTAGTGGCATCAGTAGGAGCTAATGTTGTCATCACAGACATCGCCACAGCCGACCACCAGCAGCCTCCACCGAAATGCAGCCGCGGAGCCAACGGCGCCCGGCAAGCATGGGTAGCTGCTCGGGCTCGGCCGCATAAATCATGCGAGCAGAGTCGAACAACAAGTCGAACCCAATGAACAATTCCATTCAAAGGAATGTTCTAGAGGGGGCCCTTTTCCACTTGTTACCATCACTTTACCATATTCAGTGCACTAGACTGGTACTTAATTACTAATTACCGTACTTAATCACAGGGTTTGGGCATTCACCTACATGAAGTTGAGTAGAAGCTAATTACATTCTTAATTAATTTACTAGTTCGAACAGAGGTTAGATAAGTGGATCAGCCATGTAAACTAGCAAAGTGTAGAATTCATCATCTATTTTTTAAAATTTTAAGATAATACAAGACAATAATCTCTAATCTATCAATATTTCATGACGATCATTTCATCAATATAATTTTGTATATCGGTTTTCTTCATATTAAATAACTCAACATTGACAATTTTATAGTGTGTATGTTAAATGGTCGACGTAGTTATATGGATTTAAGTACACCTTTTACTCCTCGCTAGGCTTGCCCAGGCTTAGAAAAATTTGTAGATCCGCCACTGTCGAAATGGCATCATGCATGGCTGTCTCAGTCTTATCCTCGGCAACAACAACACAGTGGTGCCATGCCAGATTCGCCTCCACCTAGCACCGCAGAGCCAGATCTGCCTTTACAGCGGCTGCCAGTAGTGGATCCTTGAGGGTGGGGGAAATGTTATCGACTGATCCACCCCCCTGGCGTCGTCGGACCAACCTCCTTAGCCACTACCACCTACTGCCTTGCGAGGACGTGAGAGAGAAGATAAATAGTGTGGACAGGGTGAGGGAATAGATAGAGTCACGGGCAGATCTACGGTCGGGCATCTTTATTTAGGCTCTAGGTTTTTTCAGGCAGCAGGTCCTCCTGGAAAAATAAGTATAGGCCGTTATTGTAAGGTTTCGTGTATTAAAATTACAATTTTCATAGTCTGCCATTTTAAGAGGCCGGTCTGTAATAATAATAATATTTTCGAAGGCAGCCCTCCTAGTACGCCCACTTATAAAAATCAAAATTTATAGTTAAAAATTATAACTTTATAGTCGCGATCAGCTTAATACTTGATAATCAAAAGATGAACTTGATACTTGATAGCTAGCCCTGAGATGCTGTGATGCTACCAGGGCACCAGGCATTGCAATTAAGGGACCTCGATTCAGCTGACCCATTGGGCGTCAGTCTACTTTGTACTGTCTGTTAATATAACCAGCGGTACTATTTCAGATCAACATTTCAAAAAGGAATATGCTGGGGAGGTAGTCGTCGGCCGTCCACGCGGGGGGAGGAGGTCGCCGGCCGTCCGTGCAGGGGGAGGAGCAGCACGCGCGGAGGCCGCCGCCACTCGTTCTCGCCACCCGCTGCCGACCAAGGGGAAGAAGGGGAGAGAAAGAGAGAGAAGGGAGAGAGGGAGGAGGAAGAAAGAAGAGGACTGACATGTGGGCCCACATTTCTTTTTGAGTGAATGTCTAATGGGTCTCACACATACTTTTTAATTCTGCTGCCACGTATGTGCCACGTCAACGCCAGGTGGAACGAAGAATCGGTCAATATCGCCACGTAGGCGCCACGTCAGCAAAACCGCCTTCCAAAACCACCGAGGGAGTCAAATTGCACCGGTTTTAGGAGTTTTGGGGTCGAGATATCTGGTTTTGTAGTTTAGGGTCATGGATTAGATTTCGATCACAATTAAGGGTCATGAAATCCTTGGCTTACCGGTGGGTTACAATAGGATTCTTTTTGACCATTCCTATTTTTTTTCCTGAATGGAGAGAAAACATGTTTTGAGTTCAGCAATAGTTTATCAAACTTTTAGTTCAGCCAAAAATTTTTTTTGAGTTTCTCTCAGCGATGTACATGATCATTCAGACCTGTAGGAGAAGTGTTTACAATTTCGGTGGCCATTGAAATTTTGGTTGTTGCCGAAAATTTGAAAAATCATGAACTTCGGTGTTTTCTGATAAAAAATTTCTGAAATTTTAATATATTTTGATTGATTTTGAATAATTTTTGACAAAATTCTCAAATATTTGAAAAATCCCAAAAATTTTAGAGGAGATTTGTGCTTGCTGGTGTGGTCTGAAATTTCAAATCATGTGAAGGAGTGCAGGGCTGACCAATTATTTGAAAAGAAGAGAAAAATGGTAAACACACGTTTTGTTTTATTGAAAGCAACATGACTATTTGTACCAACCTAGGACATCCATACCAAATACTCTCTCCATCTAAGAAAATCGACTTCTAAGTAAAGTTCTGATGATGTATCTGGGCACCCTATATTTACATGTATAATCTAAAGTTGATTTTTTTAGACGATGGGTAGCTAGCTGGTGGTTGAGCTGTTTAATATTGACAGTGTTACTTCTCTGCTTTGCCCCTGGCTGGGACAGCTATATATATATATACTAGTAGTATATGTACTAACCTAGGACATCCATACCAAATACTCTCTCCATCTCAGAAAAAATCGACTTCTAACTATAGTTCTGATGATGTATCTGGACACCCTATATTTACATGCATAATCTAAAGTTGATTTTTTTAGACGATGGGTAGCTAGCTGGTGGTTGAGCTATTTAATATTGACAGTGTTACTTCTTTGCTTTGCCCTTGGCTGGGACAGCTATATATATACTAGTAGTATTTGTACCAACCTAGGACATCCATACCAAATACTCTCTCCATCTTAGAAAAAATCAACTTCTAACTATTGTTCTGATGATGTATCTGGACACCCTATATTTACATGCATAATCTAAAGTTGATTTTTTTAGACGATGGGTAGCTAGCTAGTGGTTGAGCTATTTAATATTGACAGTGTTACTTCTCTGCTTTGCCCTTGGCTGGAACAGCTATATATATACTAGTAGTATATGTACCAACCTAGGAAATCCATAACAAATACTCTCTCCATCTCAGAAAAAATCGACTTCTAACTATAGTTCTGATGATGTATCTGGACACCCTATATTTACATGGATAATCTAAAGTTGATTTTCTTAGACGATGGGTAGCTAGCTGGTGGTTGAGCTGTTTAATATTGACAGTCTTACTTCTCTGCTTTGCCATTGGCTGGGACAACTAGCTGGTGGTTGAGCTGTTTAATATTGACAGTCTTACTTCTCTGCTTTGCCATTGGCTGGGACAACTATATATATACTAGTAGTATACTGCTTTGCCATTGGCTGGGACAACAATATATATACTAGTATTATATGTACCAACCTAGGACATCCATACCAAATACTCTCTCTATCTCAGAAAAAATCGACTTCTAACTATAGTTCTGATGATGTATCTGGACACCCTATATTTACATGCATAATCTAAAGTTGATTTGTTTAGATGGTGGGTAGCTAGCTGGTGGTTGAGTTGTTTAATATTAACCGTGTTACTTCTGTACTTTGTCCTTGGCTGGTACAAATATATATATACTAGTAGTATATGTACCAACCTAGGACATCCATACCAAATACTCTCTTCATCTCAGGAAAAAATCGACTTCTAACTATAGTTCTGATGATGTATCTGGACACCCTATATTTACATGCATAATCTAAAGTTGATTTTTTTAGACGATGGATAACTAGCGGGTGGTTGAGCTGTTTAATATTGACAGTGTTACTTCTCTGCTTTGCCCCTGGCTGGGACAGCTATATATATTACTAGTAGTATATATACCAACCTAGGACATCCATACCAAATACTCTCTTCATCTCAGAAAATATCGACTTCTAATTCTGATGAAGTATCTGGACACCCTATATTTACATGCATAATCTAAAGTTGATTTTTTTAGACGATGGGTAGCTAGCTGGTGGTTGAGCTGTTTAATATTGACAGCGTTACTTCTCTACTTTGCCCTTGGCTGGGACAGCTATATATATACTAGTAGTATATGTATGAAGGAAACAATTTCTACACGGGCAGACACATTATACAACAATGATCTGAGCCAGATCCATTCCATGAGCATTCTCGTAGAAATCTTGGAGAGCTAATGCATCATGGTGAGATTGGTATAACTGCATGATAGTTGTGGCTTGCATTGTACGTTGGAATGGAGGGCGCTAGGAATATCAATCCCATGATTACTACGGACACAAGAACCAGCTTAGATGTATTGGCAACGATAATCAAAAGAAGAACATGATAATTAGCCCTGAGATTTGCCAGCATGGCAACGACCACACTGAGGGTAAAGTGATTCAGAAATTCCGAGCAAAGCTGCATCGTATGTCTGTTTCGATAATCTAACCAATCTTTAGTATTTCAGCTCGACTTTTCTAAAATCCTTGGTTTATCTCTAGGCCACAGTAGGATTCTTTTGGCCATTGTTTTTTTCCTTTTTCTCTGAATGAATAAAAAAAAGTTAATTATTACCATTCAGCGAGAATTTATTCAACTTCTAATTTTTTTTCATTGTAATTTCCAAAATGTTGGCATTTTGTCACCGAAATGCTTTGACGATCCACATGTCACAGAGTAGTTGAAATTTGCACACCGCCGACCACCAAAACAGCGTATGCTGTAAGCATCCAGTTTGTTGCTCTCTTCCCCCTTCAACACCAAAAGGCCTATTAAAACGCTATTTTTATTCGTGTTCCCTTTCCTATTGTGTTACTACTTCCAATGTCGCACAAATATCTCAAAAAGAAAAAAGAACATTCTATTTGGAAAGAAGTGGAAAGATATATAATATTACATCTAGATTAATTTTAAATGGTGCACCCATTCATTGTCTTATTCTATCTTATTATAAAGTTGATGCCCACTATTGAATGAATAATATACTCCATCACAAAAATAATTGTTGTCTTCGGAAGACTAATTAATAGGGAAGGAAAATGCTTGGCTTAAATGTTCCTGATTATTTCCTCCGTCCAAAAATATAAGCATTTTAGAATAGTGCTAAGTCAAATATAGTTAATTTAATAGCAAAAAATACAAAAGATCGATTATGTAAAAATGACTTTACCATATTTATCAATAAACAAACTAGCATAATGTGCTACTCCATTTATTTAAAATAATTTATTTTTATAAATATTATTGGTCGAAGTAGCATATCGAAGACCGTGTCAAAATCTATAATTTTTTATATTTTGGAACGGTGGAAGTAGTAAATAAGGAGCGGTTGGGGATAGGATTGGGAAAAAATGAATAAGGATAATTGGAGGGAAAGTAGCAGTGCAATACAATTATATTGTTTTTTGGACAACATTTTTTCGATAACACACAGACAACATTTAAATGCTATAATTGTAACTTTCTTGGAATGAAGAGAGCAATTCTTAATTCCAAGCTAGGTCATTCATATAAAATACGGAGTAGTACATAGCTGGTGGTTGATGAGCTGTTTAATATCCGCAGATACTTAAGTGTCTACTTTTGCTATATTTCATACGTTTCAGATATAGCACGTTCCTTCTTATTTTGATTATCAGGCTTTGGCTGGGACTAATAGTGGTACATATGGAGAAAGGAAAACATCTTCCATGGACAGATCGACAGTACAAAGAAGTATTCTTTGAGTGAGGTTCAACAAAGCAGCTAGAGCACAGCATATATTTTTCCAGTAGAAATCTTGGAGTGACATCGAGATGTGACACATATACATGAGGAGATATATATTGTTAATTTTCGCTTTGCAGATCGATTATGGTTGCTTGTTGGAATGAGGGGCACTAGGAATTTGTGTAGCAGCAGCGCAAGCACAGGTGGATAACGATTCCCTTTCTGTGTGTTGCCAAGGTTAATCAGAGTTAGAACTTGATAGCTAGACCAGAGCTTTGCCATCGGGCATGCAAAGGGTCGCTTCTTGCACAGGTCTAGATCAACTTCACCAGCTTCACGATCAGTTGTTTGGACGGAAATTGTGTAAATCACTTCTTTGTACGTGAGACTTGGAATAAGATTTGTTTTGGCCAATATTTTCGAGTTCTTTGAATTAAGAAGAAAAATATTAATTCAGCAAGGATATCTGTTGAAGTTCCAATCAAATTTTACCTTTTTCATTCGAATTACCAAAATGCTGGAATAATCTCAGCCACAAAATGCGGAGAGAGGAAAGATTCTTCACTCTCCGCACATATGTTTCCCGAACTGCTGAATGGTACAATTATTTTTTTTAAAAAAACTTTTCAATCTTCTCGTTATCGAGCCACGTTTGAAGACGAGCAATTTTACTATCCACATTTGGTACTTTTTACTATAAAGTTTGCTACCTAGCACCTCAAAATACCAAAATTTTCTATCTAAAATATGGTACATCATGAGGTATCAAATGTTGCACGGTCAAATTGCTCTCTGATAATTGGCGCTCGTGCACGTATCTCCCAGTCAAGCACATGGTGGGCTTTCAACATGCCGAGCTGGGGCCGGTCCTCAGCAACTCTCACATGGGCTGGCCTGGGCTATTCCACTCTCATGGGCTGCGTTGATGCCACGCCAATCAATGGGCTGGGCTGGCCGATGGAAAAAGAGAGAGAAATCACCTCTTTTACACTTCTCTTCTTTTCTTAATATCAAGGAAAAAGTACACCGAAGGTCCCTCAACTTGACATCGAGTTAAAAAACGTCCTCAAACCGCAAAACCAGATATCCGGCGCCCCTTAACTAATCAAAACCGGTCACTTTAAGTCCTCCGGTGGTTTTGGCTCTGGTTTTGTCCTACGTGGCAGCTGAGTCAGTGTGGGACCCACACGGGTCCCACATGTCAGGTGTCCACGTCAGCACCTCTCTCTTCCCCCTCTTCTCTTTCTCTGTTTCTCCTCTCGTGCCAGATCCTCACCGAGAACGTGGTCGGCACCCTGGGCGCGGCGCGTTCTCACCGCCGGTGAGGGCACTGGTGTCGCTGCTCTACACGGTGCGTCGCGTGTTCGTTGTCGTGGACTGGGTGTACATTTGATGGCACGAACATCACTGAGAGGATCACGAACAACGCCAAGGAAATCCACCCGCCATGACGCACCTGCGCGAGGACGGCGACGAAGGACATCCCGAGAGGAAGCGCGAGATCACCCGGCAGCTGGCGCCGGCGGAGTGGGAGGCGACGCCCAACCAAACGCTGCGGCGGCTCATCCAGGCGTGGTGCGCCGCGCACGCCGTTGAGCGATTCCCCACCCCGCGCCTGCCCGTCGACTCCTGCCGCATCGCCGCGCTCATTGACGGGGGACGACGATGCTCGGCGGCGGCGGCGGCGGTGGCAGGCAGCGGCATCTTGCCGCGCTCAGGGAGATCAAGGCCATTGCCGTCGAGAGCGACCGCAACAAGCACTGCATCGAGGCCACGCCCGGCGCCGTCGAGTTCCTCGTCTCCGTCGTCGTCCAGAGCCACGCCGCCGCCTCCACCTCCACGTCGGCCAGGTTGGACGATGACCTGCTCGACTCGGTGATCGATTCCCCCATGTCGACGAGCTCACTGAAGAAGGAGGCACTGGGCGTGCTCTACTCCCTCAAGCCGTCCGAGCCCACCCTGCGCCGTATCCTCGGCAAGGACAATGGCGGCTTCCTCGACACCCTCGCCTCCGTGCTCCGACGCCCGAACTACCGTTCGCGCGTGTACGCCGTCCTCCTCCTAAAGGCGATGACATCGGCAATGCCGCCGGAGCGGCTAGGCTGCCGCCCCCGCCGTCGCAGCATCCGGGGCCGGACCCCCTTACGCGAGCGTTCCTCGAAGAAGCATGCGAGCCGGATGACGAGGTGTTCGCGGCTGCAGCCGCCGCTGGCGAGGAGCAGAAGGATGATGCTGCCGCGTCCATCTCGCGGCAGCGACCGGCGCGTGAGATTTGGGGTAGAAGACCCCGTGATCCGGCATGCTAGTTGCGGCCACGCCGTTCGGGCGGTCCGGCGTCCTGCCGCCGGAGACGCTCGGCCACCGGCACGCCGTCATCGTCGCCGCCGAACCCGCGGACGCTCCGGGAAGCCAGCTACTTCTCGGGCTCCGTCTCGGCAGCTCGTCGAGACAGCTCGTCTCGTCCCTCCAGCGAACCGGCAGCAATAGTAGCAGCATAGCCACGACGCCAAGAACCACCAAATCCCCAGCCGCTACGACGCAGACGACCACCATGACACCGCGTCCAACGTCTGCTTCGTGGATGCTAGCCCCATGGCCGCCATGGCCGCCGCCTCCTCATCTAACTCTTTTTGCTCGAGGCGGTGCGAGCTCAAGACGTGGGTCTCCGACCGCCTCGCGGCCGATGACGCGGTCGAGCTCGTCGGTCGCCTGGGGGAAGCTCGCGAGAGCAGAGAGCGAGAACGAGGAAGGAAGGAGAGAAACAGAGAAAGAGGAGGGGAAATAGAGAGGTGCTGACGTGGACACCTGACATGTGGGGCCTCCGTGGGTCCCACGCTGACTTAGCTGCCACGTAGGATAAAACCGGGGTCAAAACCACCGGAGGACCTAAAGTGACCGGTTTAGATTAGTTAAGGGACGCCTGATATCTGGTTTTGCGGTTTGAGGACGTTTTTGTAACTCGGTGTCAAGTTGAGGGACCTTCGGTGTACTTTTTCCTAATATCAACATAGAGCATATACAGGGTCGGCCTAGCTAGTTCGCGATTGATCGCGAGACCTTGTGACCCACGATCACGTCCATACCACTTCACACGCGTTTTTCTTTTTCATAGCACTGTCCTGTTCGATATTTTTTTTTCTGTGACGTTGCGAGAATCCTACTGCACGATCACCCCCTCCTCCACGTGGTTTTGTTTTTTTGCACTGTATTACTTTACTATTTTAGTAAATTTATGCACCTAAAGTTTATACATCTCAAATTTACACATATAAAGTTTATACACCTAAACACAAAGTTTATAAGTCAAAAGTTGATATACCCGATTTAAATTTGAATTTGTATTCAAATATTTTTTATATGTAGTATTTCTATACATCTAAAGTTTATTCACCTAAAGTTTATAGATCCAAAGTTTATAAGTCAAAAGTTTATATACCCGGTTCAAATTGAATTTGAATTCAAATATTTTTTATATGTAGTATTTCTATACATCTAAAGTTTATAGACCTAAAGTTTATAAGTCAAAAGTTTATATAACCGATTCAAATTTGAATTTAAATTCAAATATTTTTTATATATAGTATTTCTATACATAAATAAAGGTCTAAACAATCGCTAACATCAGCTGTGTAGAAATCTTGAGCAATAAAGCAACTAAGCATTCTCAGCACTCAAGTGGGCCGAAAAATGGATTTGCACTGATCGCGTGATGCTCCCGCACGCGAGCGATCGCTGATTAGCCATTGCTTCCACCATTGCGCAATCAACTCGAGAACATCAGCCAATTATGTACACTGGAAAGTCTCTCTTGCATCCTCATCATCACCAGCGATGACATGTGTTACAATAACAAAATAGATCGGCCAATGCGAACAGCTGGCTAGTGGTTGAGATGATTTATTCAAAAACTAGGACAGAATTACTTAAGGGTCTTCTTGCCTTGGTACTGTGTAGAAAAAGAAACCATTGTGCAGAGACAGTATACCCAGCAATGCTTGTGGAGTCACATGTTTCCTTGTAGAAATTCCAGAGAGTGAAGATCGAAGAGGACAACAACGAGAAATTTCTTGTGTTGCCCAGATAATGCTTTAAAAACTTGTTGGAATAGGTGGCATTAGGGAATAAGTAGCTTTGCATTTTTGGTGGTATCAATAGATGAGCGCACACCATTGTACGAGTAGCCCGATGATGTCCTCTCTTAGAACACCCTATAAAGCAGAAAGCTGATGAGCCCCTTCCCGAGTGGTCATGGTGGTTGGGTCATCGCCGTCTCAACCAACCTTGGTACTCCCTCCTTCCCTAAATGTTTGACGCCGTTGACTTTTTTAAACATGTTTGACCGTTCGTCTTATTTAAAAACTTTTGTGAAATGTGTAAAACTATATGTATACATAAAAGTATATTTAACAATAAATCAAATGATAGGAAAAGAATTAATAATTACTTAAATTTTTTGAATAAGACGAACGGTCAAACATTTTTAAAAAAGTCAATGGTGTCAAATATTTTGGGATGGAGGGAGTATTTCGGTGCTGACACTGTTCTCTTGTGGCTGGTGATCTTAGAGCAGGGGAAAGAGGACATGGTGTTGCTGATTGAGGTAACAAATGGTGGTCGACTCAGGCCATCAGTTCAAGGATGCCCATATGGAGGCGATGCTGAGGGGGACAATTCATATTTGAGGTCGTTTAGGTATCCAAATATGTGCTACAATACGTGTTGGTCTCTATTTGGATATATCTTTAGTATATGATTGTTTTTTTTTCAAATGCCTTCGGATGGAAAGAAATTTTCATATCAGAGTTGTAGATTCAGTTGTAGATTCCGATGTACATCATTGTAATGGACAATTTTCATATTTAAGATAATCGATAGTGTACACATTATATGTTTTGGATAGGGAGATTAAAAAAAATAGAATTTATTATAGTCAAGAAGTGCTTTACATGTGAGATTGTAACAAGGCTACTTAAGGAGTCCTTTGGCAAGTCAAAGGATGATATCAACGCCTCCAAGAGCGTGTATTAGCCAAATCAAATCTAGGTCAAAGTATAGTCACAGGAAACAGGGTTGAAGGGCCGAAGGCAGCATTCCTTGACCCAGAAACGATATATCCCCATCCCAGGAACGAGAGGACATTATCGTTACCACATCATAAACCTCTTGCAATTAGCGTATCACACTACTTCAGAAAACACATACAGATCAATACTATATGTGCCGAAACAGTTAAAACCGACAACTACATATCTCTTCCCACCTCTACATGGTGAAAAAAATAAAATAAAATCGACACTTTTTAGGTGTTAGTTCTAAAGAAAAACCAGCACCAACACTTTTAAGTCCCATTTTTTTAACAAAACGGTACCTATATATGTAGGGGTTAAAAGTGTCGGTTTATAAAATAACCAACACTTTAATGCAGCCGAGCCGAGCGGAAAGAGAGCGAGTGAGGAATCTTTTTCTCCTCCCCATCTTCTTTTCTGCGTCTCCCCCACCCCTCATTCTCTTCCGCATCATCCGGTTGTACGTATAACAAGGCTTGTCTAAAAGAAGCAAATGATTAATAAAATTATATGTGGGTAATTCTATTTGATGATTTTGCTTGAATTAATATAAATGTGTGCTTTATTCTCTATGAAATTTAAAGTTAGTACTATAAATAGGTAGGTAGGTTGGTCCACTGTTTATGGCGGAGCTCACCTAGCTAGCTATTCCACAAATAACTGGCACCTCTTAAAGGAAAAATTCAGAGAGAAAGATTAGCAAGAAGGGATGAATGTTTTCTTGTATCCACGATCTACAGTGCTTATCTGTACAGCCACGGGCAATATTACGGTTCATGGGAATGGGAGGCATTGGACTTCTTCTGATATGTTGTATGTGTACAAAGAGGGTTGTTCATGCAGTTTGTTTGTATGTTTGGGACTAATATATCTAACTTATTGTGCATTTTTCTGAATAAGTGATCTCAAATGAGAAGAGAACACCCGGAGGTGAATTGTTGGTCTTGCTTGAAAGTGTTTATGGATTAATTGATCTCGAAATGCGTGTGCATTGTTTCCTACTAGCACATTTGAAGATAGCACTGTACAGTGTTTATGAAATTGCTGTGTGGTTGGTCACGTATGGTGTGCAGTGTTTATGACAGAGTTCCACGGCTATTTCATAAAAGCAGGCATTAATATTTTATTAACAAGAGAGGTTTTACATTGTTTGCATTTTAAAAATAAAAGTCTAACGCTCTACAGTAAAAGGTACCATTAAGAGGTATTTAAAACCTAGCACATGTACTTAGGTAGTAAGGGTAAAATAATAATTGTTCTAGGAGATTGAGAAGGGTTTAATTGTTTTTAGTATTAGTTCTAGCTACATAGGTACCTATCGGTAATTGTACTTGTGTTGTCTTATCTAGTACGTTATTTACGTGTTCGTTTTTGAGATTTATATTTCTTCGTAAGAACATGTTCACTGGTAATCCTCCGTTACATTATTTAAATGTTTTGTAGAATTAATTATTTATCAGGATTTACTTCTCCCTCTATTTTTTTCTAGTAAACTAATTCAAACTCTAGAATAAGAATGAAATGATGTGGGAGAAAAGAAAGAAGATACAATCTGATTTTTTTCGTGTGTAGATCCAATCGGTGCTTAGGAATATTTACATTTTCTCTAATGTACATGCAGTACCGATCAATGGAGCCAGCTATCCAATTCGACAATAATGCCAATATTTCATTAGTTAATTACTCCGCTATCAATATATACTATAATTTCTATTTCATATCCCCTTTACAGATGAACGGTTCATATTACTCCACCTCTCAATATCCCTAAATATCTCGTCAACACCATAGAATCTGTCGACTGTATATATAGGTCAGGGCATCAAACAAAAATTGCTTCAACTGCAGAGGTAGCTCTGGTTGAGAGAGCGGGAAACGTAAAATTGGCAAGAAAATTAAAGGTTGTGCTCTTATTCAAGCCTGCATTCACAGGAAACTAGTGATTTTTCATTTTTTATTGCCCGAAAGTAGTCTAGAACAACTTTGGTGAACAATAATTTATACACGCTCCCTTGTGCTTTAAATTACAATAAGAGGCTCGACATCTCGGCATCTGCTAGGTTCCTCTTTTGTAACCCTGCCTCCAACCTATATAAGATGGGCAGGGAGCCCTCGAAGAACATGAGCACAGAGATTCACAACCAGATCATCAGATCTATACTATACCTGTCGAAACAATATTTCAGCAATATAAAGGGGTAACGCACGAGACCTAAAAGTGGATGGATGCGGAGACAAGGATTTAGACAGGTTCAGGCCCTTTCGATGAGAAGTAATACCCTACTCTTGTTTGAGGATTTGAATCCGCCGGGTGTATTATAGATCTGATGATCTAGTTGTGAATCATCTGCCCCTAGAGGCCTCCTTCCCACCTTATATAAGATGGGGGGCAGTATTACAAAATAGAAACCTTAACCAATACGGTATCGGTTTCCTAAATCTACTTTACAATATTATCAAACCAGGACTTTAGGCCGTTCCATAATATACAAGGAAACGTAATACCCAAGTCATGATCCGTTACATATTTTATAGAAATAAGTTATCCCCTATAACCAGTCGGATAACCATGCCGTGTGGGTATTGTTAGGGTTACGGGTTAGGTATACCCTTTACCCTTCGATATACGTCACATATCGATATGGCATGTCCACGTGTTTATGGACGATCCTCTACCTACATGGAGGAAATCCTTCATGGAGTTTACAGATGGAAAGAATCCTACTCGGACAAGACTGGGTCGTCAATGTATCGTGTAGGGTCCGATGTCTCTGAGTTCTACTTGGAAACCGCCTGACCTGCGATATAAAAGGGACCCCCTGAGAGGACCTAAGGCATTGAATCTCATAGCCAACACAACCACCACAGCCTACGAAGTCGGAGCCTGCAGGAGCCAAATCGCTGGGAGATCTAGTCGAACTAACTCGATTACGATCTCGTCGGTTTCATCGAGTTCCATCGTTCCCTTTGTAACCTGTGATTTCCATCATATAATCCCATATCAACTGGATTAGAGCTATTACCTGTCAAGGGGCCTGAACCAGTATAATCTTCGTCTTTTGTTTGCTTGATGTCGTATTACGTAGATCCTTGTACCAATGTACCCCAATACCCTCTATATCCAGTCTACGGGTATCACCCGTCGACAGTGGCGCACCAAGTATGGGCATTTGGTGCTCAAGGTTCTACTACTACGTCATCCAGCTTTGTCGACAACAGCGTCAACACCAACCTCAACCAGGGAGTTCCTGCTTCAACAATGCTGGTGTGGACTCAAGTCGGCGAAATCGTCTTCCCGGTTTACACCATGATGCTGATCTCAGCCGGTCCATCAATGACCGGAAACGAGAACGCAGTGGCTACAGCCCAGGAAGACTCCATGTCGAAGGATCCTCCTGCCGAAGCGGAGAACGGAACATCGACGACATCTGAGCTCGAGAAAGATTCTAATGCGGCCAAACCTTGTCGTTCCGACAAGAACCACGAGCCGACGAGAATAACTTCTGAAGCGACAATGTCCTGGTGTCCTATCCACAAAACCAGGAAACACACTTTGCAAGCCTGCTGGGTTTTTCTCAACGTTCGCGCCGAAATTCACGCCTGCAAAGAGCGTGGAATTCAGCGTATTTCTCCAACTCGTGATGTCTATTGTCCTATTCACAAGACAAAGAATCACGACCTCTCAAGCTGCAAGGTCTTTCTCAGCGCCACGAAGACGTCGTCTCTTAAGGTCCAGCAGCCAGGCATATCCCTTAGAGATGAAGACAAGGAACAAGAAACGCTGGTCTCAGATCGATTCGTTGGCATAATCGACATCGATTCCCACGAACCATCAGTTCTGCATCTACTCGAGGACTATGGCTCATCGCCAACGAGTACGCCACGCGAGGTATTAGCTATCAACGGGACCAGCACGTCAGCACACGCTAATGCGGAAGCGCAAAATCAAGTGACTACACCGGCCCAGCACATCAGGACCATCAACGCAATACTGAGGGAGACCCCCTACGATCCCGTTCTAAACGATGATCTCGCACAGTAGACAGAGCGGCTACGGGAGTCAGTAACCAACCTCAACAACGCTTTCGAAGAGACCGCCGCTGCAGCGCACCCGGAACAGCCACCAACTGGCGGTATCAATGGTGAAAATCTCGAACAGCGGGAATCACCCCATCGAGCTACCCCTCCACCTCGCGGCGCCGGCGATCTACGCGACCACCTCAATGGCTGCTGAGAGGCACGACACACACGAGACAACGGGAATCGCTCCCAGCATCGCGTCTCTTCACGACATCGCGATAATGAAGAACGAGAGGGCCGCTCGAATGAAGACCGAGACCGTGCTAATCACCACAATCGCCGCGATCATGATGATCACGAAAGGCGGACGCAGGGCGATACTGGTCGAGGACACCGCCATAACGACGAAGACGACAGAGATCGGTGCTGGGACAATAACGGAGGCCGACGACAGGATTCTCGAGAACCCAGCCGACGACCTCGTAATCCTACACCGGAACCAAGCGATCCATCGTCATCATCGTCTTCTTCTTCATCCTCATCATCAGACAGACATCCACGAAGGACACACGATCGCCGACAATCCACCGCCCCCACCGCTGGGTGTAGAGCTTTCAGTCGTTCCCTGCGTGATGTCCGATGGCCTGAGAGATTCCGACCCGGAGCAATAGAGAAGTACGATGGGAGTACCGACCCAGAAGAATTCCTTCGAGTCTACTTGTCACGCCCAGAAATTCCCGAATGGAATTCCAAGCAGAATGTGCATTAAAATCCCCGTCCAGGACCAGCCGGGGTACACAAACGACAATGTTGACATTCAGATCCACGTCTTACAAACATCATAAGAGTCTTACAAAAAATGCAGCGGAAAAACGAACGGTAACTGGAGCTAAGCCTTGACTTGATCTGCAGCGGGAACACCACCCCACAGGCATCCTCGACGGCACGGACGAAGCCTACTCCTCGGAGAAACCACCATCGGACGCATACTCGTACTCTGGGGTTGGGGAGAAATAGAGCAAGACTGAGTACTACCCACTGTACTCAGCAAGTTATACCGGAATAGGGGTATGATGCAGGGATTTATCAAGGGATAGCTATAAAGGTTCATTTGCATAATACTGGCATTTATAAACAGGAGTTGAAAGAAGAAAACAGTTGTAATAATTAAGCAATATTAACCATCCACTGTCCAACGCTATCCCACGTTGCAACAGGCCCAACCATCCACCTAAACTATCCAAATTCATTAGAATAAACTAGTGTGAAACTAATCACGGTGAATCTGGTTGACCGCCCATAACCGCGGGCACGGCTATTCGAATAGTTTTACTCTGACCAGAGGTGTACAACTGTACCCACAAGACACAGCCCCACGACACGTTACCGTGCGCCGACATGTCACCACGACATACCGGAAAGAGGCCGTGACAGGACCCTTCGCATAACCCCCTCTAACCAAGCACACCACACCTCAGGTTTCACCCCCACTCCTCGCAAGGCAGCGGGCAGTCCCCTCTCGTGCCTAGGTGAATCCGGAAGCGACAGAGGCCGTCGCAGGGCCCGCCCCGCTCCATCACGCCCACCCTTGCCTGGATGCGTCAGCTAGAGGAAAGCTACACTACAAGCCCAGCCGTTGCCCACGCTGGCTTGTGGTAAGCACGATAAATTCTTCCAGGGTTTCCCGCGAACCGGTCCTTAATTGCCATGGGTGCGACTAGCAAAACCATGCACCCACAGCCCACCATGTGATTCATTTTAATTAAACAACCCTAAAGCGGTGGTACTAATCCAACATTACCATTAGAACCTGCAGTCTATACTTTAACAGGATTTTTCCCCAACGTGTGCTAGTTGAGCTAAGCATGGCTAAGCAATCCCTAGTCCAATCTCTAGTCATGTTATAACCCAAGCTAACAAAGGAACATGGTACAAAAATAACAGGGCTATGACAATTGGTAAACATCCCATAGTAACGTTATAAAACAATGCAGTATTTGAAGAAAACAATAGAGCATTTGCAATATAGGATCAACATGTTCAAATGACAGGCATGACATGCCTTGCTCTGCGGCTGGAGGAACCTCAGCGACTATCTCGAAGTACTCCGGAGCGTCGGAAGAGCCGGAATCTAAGCGACATACAAGGCAAACAATGCAAACAGGCTATAAGACTACTGAAACAGAGAACAAAACCATTTTTAATGGATTCTACACATTTTTCTTGATTTACTGAGACTTGAACGGGCTTAAACGGAGCTCGGATGAATTAGTTATGATTTTTAGAAGATTCTCTGTGTTTATTACTATAACAAAAACCCTTAAATCATTTATTGCGCAATAACACCCAGGGCTGACGTCATCAAGGGAGGGGGCGGCGGCGTGGCGCCGACATGCGGGGCCCGCATGTCAGCGGCGCACGGGTGGCCGGTCCACCGTGGACCGGGACCATGCGGGTAGTCCACCGCCGGTCCACGGGATCGACGGCCCGGATCGGCCCGGGGCCGATCGGACGGCGCGGCGGCGGCCTGGCTCGGCTCGGCCCGGCACAAAGCGGCCCGGCCGGAAAGGCGGGAGCGGCGGCGGCGGATGGATGCACGGCGCGGGAGCGATGTGAAGCACGAGAGAGCTCGACGAGATGGGGAAAAATAGAGAGGGGGTGACGGTGGAGCTTAAATAGGGGAGGGGAAACTCGGACGTGGCCGGGAGGCCCTCCGATTTCGCTGGCGACGTGGGGAGGAGAGAGAGGAGAGAGGCGGGATTCGAAATTCGAATCCCGGCCATCTCGAGCGCGGATGCAGGCGGGGGAGAGGGGGAAGTGGGCGCGGGGAACGCGGGCGCATGCGCGGGCGTGGCCGACGTGGCCTGGAGGAGGCGGAGGCGTGGGCGCGGCGGCGGTTTCGGCGGCGGTTGCGGGGAGCGGCGGTGGCTGGAGGAGGGAGACGGGCCCGACAGGTGGGCCCCACCTGTCGGCGACCCAACGGGAGGAGGGAGACGGCCGGCTCAGCTGGGCCGTGGCCTTTGGCCGGCCCAGCGGGGAGGAGGGAGAGAAAAGAGAGATGGGCCGGCGGCCCATCCAAAGGAAAAAGAAAAAGGAAAAAGAAAGAAAAGGAAAAAGGATTTTCCTGGGATTTAAAATTGCATGTGCTCATTTTTAATTGGTTAAAAATTATTTCGAGGGCTCTGAAAATTCCACTAAAAATCTTGTTAGCGAATTTCGACATGTAGAACTCCAGAAAAATTCCACATGTCAATTCCGATTATTATTTGCATTAATTTATTAAGGTTTACTCTTGCTTTTCACAGGCATTTTCTTCAGACCATTTGCAACTTCAATTTAGGCTTGGGAAAGAACTTCAGGGTGTGACAAACCTACCCCCCTTAAACGGAATCTCGGCCCCGAGATTCGGAGGAGCTGGCGAAGAGGTGCGGATGGGCGGCCTTCAACTCATCTTCCCTTTCCCAGGTTGCTTCCTCCTCTGAATGATGACTCCACTGAATCCGGCAAAACCTGGTGACCTTGTTTCTAGTCCTCCTTTCGCTGGTCTCAAGGATGCGAACTGGCTTCTCCTCATAGGTCAGATCTTCCTGGAGATCGATGTGCTCCGAATCGGCCCGTTCTTCGGGTACCCTCAAGCACTTCTTTAATTGAGATACGTGGAACACGTCATGGATACCGATCATGTTGGAAGGGAGCTCTAGCTGATAAGCAACTTCTCCCCTTCGTTCCAAGATTTTGTATGGTCCCACGAAGCGTGGTGCCAACTTGCCTTTTGTCTGAAAACGGTGCACTCCCCGGAGCGGAGTAACACGAAGGTACACGTAGTCCCCTGCTTCAAACGTGAGCTCTCGTCGGCGGTTGTCCGCGTAGCTTTTCTGTCGAGATTGGGCAATCCTCAGCCTCTCTCTGACAGTCCTGACTTTCTCTTCTGCTTCCGTTAACACTTCTGTTCCGAACAGTTGACGTTCGCCTGTCTGATCCCAGAAGAGAGGTGTGCGGCACTTCCGACCGTATAAAGCCTCGAATGGTGCCATTTGAAGACTAGCCTGGTAACTGTTGTTGTAAGAGAACTCCGCATACGGCAAGCTTTTGTCCCAAGCTCCACCAAAATCAAGTGCACAAGCCCTTAACATGTCCTCCAATATTTGATTGACTCGCTCGGTCTGACCATCAGTCTGCGGATGGTAGGCTGTGCTGAAATTCAACCGGGTTCCCAATTCCTCTTGCAATTTCTGCCAGAACTTTGAAGTGAATTGGCTCCCTCGATCTGATACTATCTTTTTGGGTACCCCATGTAGACACATGATTCTCGAGAGGTAGAGCTCTGCCAATTTCTTCCCCGTATACGTGGTATGCACTGGAATGAAATGAGCAACCTTAGTGAGTCGATCCACGACTACCCAGATTGAATCGTGACCCGATGATGTCCGGGGCAGTCCTGTTATGAAGTCCATTCCAATCTCCTCCCATTTCCATTCCGGGATTTGAAGAGGTTGGAGTAAACCTGCTGGTCTTTGATGCTCTGCCTTCACTCGCTGGCAAACGTCGCAAAGTGCAACGAATTCAGCTATTTCCCTTCTCATGCTGACCCACCAAAATTTTTCTTTGAGGTCTTGATACATTTTGGTGCTGCCTGGATGAATTGAATACTGAGTCTGATGAGCCTCGGTGAGTATCAGATCCTTCAGTTCCTTGTCGTCAGGTACACACAATCTTTCTCCCATCCAGATTGTGCCATGTTCATCCTCAAGAAAGTCCCGGGCTTTTCCCACCCTCATATTCTTTTTCAGTTCGGCTATTTCGAGGTCATTTACTTGAGCTGCTCTGATTCGATCCACGAGCGTAGGCCGTGCTTCCAGGGCGGCTACGAAACCGTGTTCAACAATTCCCACGTTGAGATGTTCAAGCTCCTGCTGCAACTCTCTACACATGCCTTCGATGCATAGGGCATTGCAGTAGCTTTTCCGGCTTAGCGCATCTGCCACCACATTGGCTTTACCTGGGTGGTAGTGAATGCTCATGTCATAGTCTTTGATTAGTTCCAACCACCTTCGTTGTCGGAGATTTAGGTCCGGTTGGGTGAAGATGTATTTCAGACTCTTGTGGTCCGTATATACTTCGCAGCGATTGCCAATCAGATAGTGCCTCCAGATCTTCAAAGCATGAACCACTGCTGCCAATTCCAGGTCATGAGTTGGATAATTCCCTTCATGCGGACACAACTGCCGCGATGCATACGCGACCACTCTACCTTCCTGCATTAGAACACATCCAAGCCCGTGGCGGGATGCGTCGCAATAGACTTGGAAGTCTTTCATCTGGTCGGGCAGAATCAAAACTGGTGCGGATACTAATTTCTTCTTGAGCTCCTCAAAACTCTTGTCACACTCGGCTGTCCATTTAAACTTTTCATCTTTCTTAAGCAACTGAGTCATGGGTCGGGCGATCCTAGAAAAGTTTTCGATGAATCGGCGGTAATAACCCGCAAGTCCAAGAAAACTCCGAACTTGCGACACGGTCTTAGGTGGGGTCCATCTGGTAACTGACTCCACATTCGATGGATCAACTGCCACGCCCTGAGCTGTAATAACGTGACCCAGAAATTTAACTTCCGACAACCAGAAGTCACACTTGCTGAACTTGGCATATAACTGGTGCTCCTTCAACTTCTCGAGTACCAGACGGAGATGTTGCTCATGTTCTTCTTCGGACTTTGAATAGATAAGTATGTCGTCGATGAATACCACAACAAACTTGTCTAGAAATTCCATGAACACTTTGTTCATCAGATTCATGAAGAATGCGGGTGCGTTGGTAAGTCCAAAAGACATAACCGTGCACTCATACAACCCATACCGGGTGGTGAAGGCTGTCTTTGGAATATCCTCTTCCCGAATTCTCAACTGGTGGTAGCCTGATCGCAGGTCTATCTTAGAAAACACTTTAGCTCCTTTCAGCTGATCAAACAAATCATCGATCGCGGTAAAGGATATTTGTTCTTGATTGTGACCTCATTGAGCGCGCGATAATCAACACACATCCTCTTCGTCTTGTCCTTCTTCTCCACAAAAATGACCGGAGCACCCCAAGGTGAAGTACTCGGTCGAATATACCCTTTCTGCAGCTGCTCATCAACCTGCTTCTTGACCTCTGCTAGCTCGTTGGCTGCCATCCTGTACGGTCTCTTGTAAATTGGAGCGGTTCCCGGTGCCAAATCAATCCGGAATTCAATCTCTCTCTTGGGTGGCATGGTAGTGAGGTCTTCGGGGAACACCTCTGGGTACTCACAGACTATGGGGATCTCTTCCAATTTCCTCGAATTCTTCTCCTCGGTGACCACTGGGATTTCCACCTCAACCTGATTCAAAGAGACCCCTCGCTTTGGTGGGACTAGTGATTTGTGCACCACCGTTTCTCCCTTCTCGTTGGTCAAGGTGACTGTGCGATTCGCACAATCGATGACTCCCTTGAACTTGGCCAGCCAATCCATTCCAAGAATGACATCTAGGTCTTTAGATTCAAGAAGGATGAGGTTGGCTAGAAATGGTGATCTTTGAATTTCTATTAACACTGAAGGGCTAAATTGGATCGAAGTGGAGCTATTCCCTGGGGTATGAACCCGCATTGGTGTGCTAAGTTCTTCTCTTATTAACCCATGCATCCCGACAAACTTCTTTGAAATGAACGAATGCGTTGCACCAGAATCAAAAAGTACTGTTGCAGGGATTGAGTTAACAGGAAACGTACCCAGTACGACCTCTGGTGTTGCTTGTGCTTCTTCCGCAGACGCGTGGTTGACACGGGCCTGGACAAACCTTGGCCCGGCACGCCTAGGCTTCGGGCATTTGTCGGCGAAGTGGCCAAGCTCGCCACAGTTGAAGCAGGACCCTGGTTTTGTCCCGGTCTCCTTCTTGGCTTGCGCGGACGGAGCTGACTGTGTTGGTGCCATTGGTGGGCGTGGAGCTGCACTGCGGTTGGGCTGACCGCCATGGTGGTTCTGGCTGTCACTGCTGCCTGGGTGGAAGTTGCTTGGGTTGTAAGGGCGGTGCTGGCGGACAATCATGGTGGTAGGCCCACCTTGCTGTCCGGGAGTGAAGCGCGGCCTCTGGTGACTTCCCTGATGTGCCCTGAACTGAGCGGCCTTCCTCTTCCTATCCATCTTGTTGCGTTGATCCTCCTGACGAATCGCCTTGTCAACCAATCTCTCAAAGTCGGCGTAATCTCCAGATATCAACTGGTTGGTTAGCTCATCATCCAGACCTGCCAGGAATTTCTCCTGCTTCTCGGCGTCAGTACGGACATCCTCCGGTGCATATCGCGCGAGGCGGTTGAACTCATGGAGATACTCTGTCACTGTCCTGTTGCCCTGGTGGAGTGCTCGGAATTCCCTCTTCTTTTGTGCCATAACCCCGTCAGGTACCTGCGCCTTCCTGAAGCTGCGACAGAACTCCGCCCAAGTGACTTCCGTGCCTTGCGGGCGGGTAGCCATGTGATTGTCCCACCAAGCTGACGCGGGACCTTGGAGCTGGTGTGTGGCGAAGGTGACCTTCTCCTGATCATTGCACTGCAGGAGATTTAGCTTCTTCTCTATGGCATGGAGCCAGTCATTTGCCTCCATAGGGTTGGTGGTGCTAGAAAAGGTGGGTGGTCTGACGCGTAGAAACTCCGGCAGTTTGGACTGAGGGGGAGGGGGGCCAAACTGCTGCTGGTGCTGCTCGGCTTGCTGCTGCATCCTCTGGTACATCTGCTGGTGCTGCTGCTGCATCTGCTGCATCATGGCGGTCATCATCTGCGTCTGATGAGCCATTACTTGGGCAAGGGTCGGATTCTCGGGGAGTGGTGGCGGACCATTGCCGGAATCGCTGTTGGGATGCATCCCGTTAGTGCGTTCTTCGCCGTTGCTGCCCTCGCCTGTTGTGCGGCTACCATTCCTGGTGTAGACCATCTGGAGGAAAAGCAGATAGGGGGGGGACGAAGAAAAATAGATGCTCAAGAACTAGGCTTTATTATAGAGGAATTTAAACTGCAATTGTTCTGATCTGAATTAAAACACTTAAAACAGCAAGCAAAAATCCTTATTAAGACGGCCACATCATAGGCACATGATATCGACCGTCAACTGACCCACAAGCGAGCAGACCTAAACACACAAACTAACAGGCAAAAGCTAAACAGTCGATAAACTAAGGGAAAGCGAGCCTAATGCTCGGAACGGCTCCTGCGGTCGGTGGAGTCGAAGGCGTCCTCCTGCTCGTCACCAGGTCCCTCTGAACGGCTCCTGGAGTCTGGCAGATACGCCTCGCCGCTGCCCGGCTCTGAGCCACTGGAACTGCTGCTGCTATGGTCACGGCTGCCACTGGGAGTAGCAGGCAACCAACCCCCGTTGCCACTAGCTGGACCCCTGGCGGCTGACGCTGGAGCGAAGGAGAGAGCGGACGCGGGAGCTGGCACTGGAACTGGAGCTGGGACTGGAGCTGGGGCTGCGGGAACTGCAGGCGGAGGTGGGTTCCTGGGCGCAAGCTGAACGCGCACGGGTGCAGTCGTCGTCTTGCGTGGCGTGGTGCGGATCCGGACTCCTCCTGGCGCTGGGAGACCCTTCAACTGAGCATTCTCCCTCTTCAGGCGTGCTATCTGATCCTTCAAGGCCACGATCCTCACGAGCTTCCCATCGTTCAAGGCCTTGCACGCCTTGTGCAGATCCGAGTGCATCCTGTCCATCCCCCTCATCACGGCGCACATGTGACCAAAGGTGGTGTCGTTCTCGCCGGCTGTCGGACGGAAAGTACTGACATCATCATTGCTGGCTCGACGAGGGTGGAATCGGTACACCGTGTCGTGGAAGATGTAGTTGTGGCGCTCCCGTAGTCTGGCCATCATCAGGTATGCTGCCTCCTGACAGGCGTGATCTGCTGTGCCCCCAGACGCCTCAACCACCATGTTAGCGAGGCAAGTGCCCACATAGCCATGGACCTCCAGGCGGACACGGTGAGGAAGCTCGCCACTGAGCGGTGGAACAGTCGTGTACTCTGGCGCGTTGGGGTAGCCCACCACCAGCGTCATACGTGCCAACTTTGCCACAAAGTCGTCCATACCTTCCCCGCGGTGGTTGGGTGGGTGGTCGGCCATCTAGAGAAGACAAAGGAGTAGGATCAATGCATGCTCAAATCCAAGTTTAAATAAAACAATAAAGGACTCAAATAAGAGACGCGAGCAAGAACGAAATTTTATGCATAGATCATTTTGCATGAGAGCGAATAAATAAGACAGACTTACATAACGATAAAATAATGGGGAAATTAGATACATACTAGTGATAACAATAAGAGCATAAACACCTTGCAACCCATATTCCCGAGCTAGGACCTAATGCATTCCTCCCATCAAATCCCAACTGGCTGACGAATAAATCTCAAATAATTTTACTAAAACCCTGGACTGACTTATTTTGACAAATCTCGCTTAAACGAGCGACAAAGATTTTTCCCTTGAACCACAAGAACATATCCCAATTTTCCCAGAAACAAATCCAATTACGAAGAACATATGCAATGAAAAGGATTCAGAGGGCTCTTAGGTTTTTCCATTTGGCTTGTCCTACGGTCAAGGTAGGCTCTGATACCAACTTGTCACGCCCAGAAATTCCCGAATGGAATTCCAAGCAGAATGTGCATTAAAATCCCCGTCCAGGACCAGCCGGGGTACACAAACGACAATGTTGACATTCAGATCCACGTCTTACAAACATCATAAGAGTCTTACAAAAAATGCAGCGGAAAAACGAACGGTAACTGGAGCTAAGCCTTGACTTGATCTGCAGCGGGAACACCACCCCACAGGCATCCTCGACGGCACGGACGAAGCCTACTCCTCGGAGAAACCACCATCGGACGCATACTCGTACTTTGGGGTTGGGGAGAAATAGAGCAAGACTGAGTACTACCCACTGTACTCAGCAAGTTATACCGGAATAGGGGTATGATGCAGGGATTTATCAAGGGATAGCTATAAAGGTTCATTTGCATAATACTGGCATTTATAAACAGGAGTTGAAAGAAGAAAACAGTTGTAATAATTAAGCAATATTAACCATCCACTGTCCAACGCTATCCCACGTTGCAACAGGCCCAACCATCCACCTAAACTATCCAAATTCATTAGAATAAACTAGTGTGAAACTAATCACGGTGAATCTGGTTGACCGCCCATAACCGCGGGCACGGCTATTCGAATAGTTTTACTCTGACCAGAGGTGTACAACTGTACCCACAAGACACAGCCCCACGACACGTTACCGTGCGCCGACATGTCACCACGACATACCGGAAAGAGGCCGTGACAGGACCCTTCGCATAACCCCCTCTAACCAAGCACACCACACCTCAGGTTTCACCCCCACTCCTCGCAAGGCAGCGGGCAGTCCCCTCTCGTGCCTAGGTGAATCCGGAAGCGACAGAGGCCGTCGCAGGGCCCGCCCCGCTCCATCACGCCCACCCTTGCCTGGATGCGTCAGCTAGAGGAAAGCTACACTACAAGCCCAGCCGTTGCCCACGCTGGCTTGTGGTAAGCACGATAAATTCTTCCAGGGTTTCCCGCGAACCGGTCCTTAATTGCCATGGGTGCGACTAGCAAAACCATGCACCCACAGCCCACCATGTGATTCATTTTAATTAAACAACCCTAAAGCGGTGGTACTAATCCAACATTACCATTAGAACCTGCAGTCTATACTTTAACAGGATTTTTCCCCAACGTGTGCTAGTTGAGCTAAGCATGGCTAAGCAATCCCTAGTCCAATCTCTAGTCATGTTATAACCCAAGCTAACAAAAGAACATGGTACAAAAATAACAGGGCTATGACACTAGGTAAACATCCCATAGTAACGTTATAAAACAATGCAGTATTTGAAGAAAACAATAGAGCATTTGCAATATAGGATCAACATGTTCAAATGACAGGCATGACTTGCCTTGCTCTGCTGCTGGAGGAACCTCAGCGACTATCTCGAAGTACTCCGGAGCGTCGGAAGAGCTGGAATCTAAGCGACATACAAGGCAAACAATGCAAACAGGCTATAAGACTACTGAAACAGAGAACAAAACCATTTTTAATGGATTCTACACATTTTTCTTGATTTACTGAGACTTGAACGGGCTTAAACGGAGCTCGGATGAATTAGTTATGATTTTTAGAAGATTCTCTGTGTTTATTACTATAACAAAAACCCTTAAATCATTTATTGCGCAATAACACCTAGGGCTGACGTCATCAAGAGAGGGGGCGGCGGCGTGGCGCCGACATGCGGGGCCCGCATGTCAGCGGCGCACGGGTGGCCGGTCCACCGTGGACCGGGACCATGCGGGTAGTCCACCGCCGGTCCACGGGATCGACGGCCCGGATCGGCCCGGGGCCGATCGGACGGCGCGGCGGCGGCCTGGCTCGGCTCGGCCCGGCACAAAGCCGGCCGACCGGCCAGCCGAGGCAAAGGCGGCAGCACGCGCGCGCGCGCGTTGCCGGCGACGGCAACCGGCGGCGCAAGGCGGCGGTGCAAAGGCGGCGGCGCACGACCGGGGCGGCGGCTCGACCCGGCGCGACTAGGAGGGAGAGGGAGGGGAATAGAGGAGGAGGGATGCCTCACCGAGAGTGGCCGGCGCGGAGGAGGACGACGGCAAATGGCGACGGCGAACCACGGGAGAACAACGGCGGCGAGCGGACGAGCTCCGGGATGCCCTAAGGGAGGAAGAGAGAGAGATTTGGGGGAGAGAGGTGAACCACGGCGACCGGAAACCATGGCCGAAGGCGGCAGTGGAGGGGGTGCTCACCGGGGCGCGAGGGGATGCGGGCTCCGGCGACGGACTTCGATGGAGGAGGAGCGGACGGGGTGGCCCTTGACCTTGCGAACCTGACGACGGCGATGGCGCGGCGCGGCGGCGAGTCTAGCGTCGGCTAGCGGCGGCCGGAAAGGCGGGAGCGGCGGCGGCGGATGGATGCACGGCGCGGGAGCGATGTGAAGCACGAGAGAGCTCGACGAGATGGGGAAAAAGAGAGAGGGGGTGACGGTGGAGCTTAAATAGGGGAGGGGAAACTCGGACGTGGTCGGGACGCCCTCCGATTTCGCCGGCGACGTGGGGAGGAGAGAGAGGAGAGAGGCGGGATTCGAATTTTCGAAATTCGAATCCCGGCCATCTCGAGCGCGGATGCAGGCGGGGGAGAGGGGGAAGTGGGCGTGGGGAACGCGGGCGCATGCGCGGGCGTGGCCGACGTGGCCCGGAGGAGGCGGAGGCGTGGGCGCGGCGGCGGTTTCGGCGGCGGTTGCGGGGAGCGGCGGTGGCTGGAGGAGGGAGACGGGCCCGACAGGTGGGCCCCACCTGTCGGCGACCCAACGGGAGGAGGGAGACGGCCGGCTCAGCTGGGCCGTGGCCTTTGGCCGGCCCAGCGGGGAGGAGGGAGAGAAAAGAGAGATGGGCCGGCGGCCCATCCAAAGGAAAAAGAAAAAGGAAAAAGAAAGAAAAGGAAAAAGGATTTTCCTGGGATTTAAAATTGCATGTGCTCATTTTTAATTGGTTAAAAATTATTTCGAGGGCTCTGAAAATTCCACTAAAAATCTTGTTAGCGAATTTCGACATGTAGAACTCCAGAAAAATTCCACATGTCAATTCCGATTATTATTTGCATTAATTTATTAAGGTTTACTCTTGCTTTTCACAGGCATTTTCTTCAGACCATTTGCAACTTCAATTTAGGCTTGGGAAAGAACTTCAGGGTGTGACACTACTCCACAGTACTCTACGCTGCTGGAGCAGACGACAACACGTTGGCGAATTATTTGCCAACTGCGTTAAAAGGCTCTGCACATTCATGGCTGATGCATCTCCCGCCCTACTCGATTTCTTCGTGGGCAGACCTGTGGCAGCAATTCGTCGCCAACTTCCAAGGAACTTACAAGCGCCACACGATCGAGGACGACCTACACAGAACTCGGGTGAATCCTTGAGGGAATATGTTCGGCGCTTTAACGAGTGCAGAAATACAATCCCCGAAATCACCGACGCTTCTGTAATTCGTGCCTTCAAGTCCGGTGTCAGAGATCGTTATACCACCCAGGAGTTGGCGAGTTGGCGACAAGACACATCACAACTACTCGGAGATTATTCGAGATTGTTGAGCGATGCGCTGAGATGCAAGAACGATAAGCCAAAAACCGAGGGAGAGAAGAAACTAGCCACGGACGCACCTGAGTCAAGCAAGAAGAAAAATCGCAAAAGTGGGAAAAGGAAAGCTCAAGCGGAAGTTCTCGCAGTAGAATACGTGAACCCACCCAAGCGCCCAGACCCACAAGGTAGCGACGCAAAGAAAGCATGGTGCCCCATACACAAGACGGACATACATTCTTTGGAAGATTGCCTTGTTTTCAAAAAGTCGCTCGAGAAGCACATGGCATCGGAAAAAGGCAAGCGAGTACGCGTGGTCGAGAAGGATGCGGAGGCGGCTGCTCAGGAATCGGACTCAGCATATCCAGACTCTGACCTCCACGTTTCACACATTTTCGGAGGCTCCACAGCGTACTCCTCAAAGCGAGAATACAAGAAAGTGGAACGTGAAGTCTGTTCGACATGGCAGGGGGCTGCACCCAAGATGAAGTGGTCCGAACAGAAGATAGAATTTTCGGAAGAAAACCATCCCAAGACTGCCGTCATCCCAGGACGCTATCCGATAGTGGTCGAACCCACTATTCGGAACATCAAGGTCGCGCGGGTTCTCATCGACGGTGGCAGCTCAATCAACCTTCTCTTCGACAGCACCTTGGATGCGATGGTGAAGCATCTAGGCCCCCGGTGTTAATTTTGGTAATTAATGACAAGCGCCAATTGTGGACTAACCATTATCTTTGAGCTATACATTTTAAGTTAGGTCCACGTCATATGTGCGCATGGATGATTATCGATGGATTAAAATTGACGGCGCAAAGCAAAGGGAAAGAAGACGGTAAAACTAGCGCTTTAATTTAGAATTGATCGAGGTGTAGGGCGATCAAATTTGCTAGTTTATTTTTAGTTTCGCCATACTATTAAGAGGGGTAATGACCTAGAAAAGAGATGATTTTAATTGCCACATTAGGTCATTATGCATTTAGACTTGTGCTCACATTTCACACACACTTTTCACTGGGTTCGGCCTGACCTAGGGCGGTCAGACCGGCCACATAGTGGCTGTCTGACCGGAGTGCCGTGGCCGGTCTGACCGGCTCCACAACGGCGGTCTGACCAGCGCATAAGGCCGGTCTGACCGCGCCGCGGTGTCACGACCGGAATTAACCCGACAGGGATTCCTTACGTGTGTGCATTAATCCTTGTCCCAGGAGGCAAGGTACACCAAAAGTTGATACATTTCAGAGTTTAACAAGCGGAAGCGTAAATAGTTAATTATTACAAGGGCAACGACGGCCCAGCACACTCAAAGAAAAACGAGAAAACAGCGGAAGACTAGGGCGACGACCACAGGCGCTTGACGGCAGGCACGAGCTAGACACCGAAGCCTTCATCCTCCAGGGACTCCTCTTCTGGGGTTGGGAAACAATTGAGCAAGGCTGAGTACGACCACCGTACTCAACAAGACACACCCACAAGTGCAGCATAAATGCAAAGGAGTACAATGGAATTATAGTATAGGGGTTAGGATTTGCAATAAATGGCATTTAAAAGACCGTAGTTGCTCAAAGCTATTTTGTAAACACGGTCCTAGAGCTACACAGAATTATAAATCAAGGCCGTGAACCCACACGAACCTGCCTTAACCCAAGGCCTACGATGATTCAGACCGAACTGGCAACCCGACCCTGGGTCCCAGCTCGTCCCAAGCCAACCCAGGCCAACCATTCCATATTTTAGTTGTTTAAGCAAGTTTTAAGAATTAAAACACTAACTTGGGTACATTGCTAGGCTTGCCCATAACCGAGGGCGCGGCTATTCGAATAGATTATACTCTGATCAGAGGTGTACATCTTTACCCACAAGACACATCTTCCTCACGCGTCACCACGTGCCACATACCACCACGGTATACAGACGGAAGACATGACATAGTTCCCAACCCATCCTAGCCATAGACAAGAGTACCGACCCAACTCACCTGTGGCCGGAACACCCGGGACAGACAGGCAAGACTGAGCCCCTAGCAGCAGGACACCGGCCCTGTGCCATGACATCTCGACTACCGAGCCGCAGCTCGTGTAGCCTTCATTTGCCCTGGAAAATGTCCATCGATCCCCGACTTCGTCCATCTCCATCCGTGTACTTTTGTTTATAACTAGACTGAGCCACAAACTAAGCCTTACCCATTAGACATGTGGAAGTACGGTAGTGCTTTGCAACAGAGGCCCGAAGACCGGTCCTTATATGGCCGAGGTGCGACTAGCAAAACCATGCACCCCGAGCCCAGCCTAAAACCATTTTGGGGGTTTTGAATAGAGGGGGAGGTGTGCACCCAATTCCACAATAGTTCAACCATTCCAGAGTGTCCAAATGATATTAATATTCCCCAGTCTAGAGTTATAAAACCACCTAGGGTTACCTAATTAATTAGCGAAGCATCTACCTAAAATCTTACTAGTGGAACCACGAATAGAGTGCCCACTAGTTGGGGTTTTGTTTGATCTAGGGTGAACAAGGTAATAATAACAATAACAATAATATTAGGGTCATAACAAAGGTAAATAGGCATGGCTAAATAAAACAGTGATAACGCGGGAATTTAAATAAAGCGATAATGCAATAATTTAAATCAAATTAATTTCACAAAGTGGGATACAATATGTTCAAAGAATGATGTGACTTGCCTTGCTCGCTTTCCCAAACTTCTTCAACCTCCACGAAAAGCGGGTCTTCCGAAGCTGCGGCGTCTACACGACCAACGGGAAAGAAAAAGGGCTTTAACTCTAATAAACTCCATATAACAAGCAGTAACAAAGCACAAAAATGGGTTCTTGACTTCTTAAGGAAAAATTAGAGACTTGAACGGTCCAATTCCGAGTTCAAATGGCCAAGTTATAGCCATTTGAAGTTTATATGTTCTTAATGTGAATATTTGAGAATTTCTTCATTTAATTTTTAATAAAAAACGAATTATTGCGCCAGCCTTGCGTCAGCCGAGGGGAGGGGTGCGCGGACCGGGTCCACGGGGGTGTGGGGCCCGCGCGGCAGCCCCTCGGTCCACGGTGGACCGGGCGCACGCGAGGCACCCCCGGCCGGCACCGTGGGTCCCACGCGTCAGCCGCTCCCCAAAGGCGCGGGCGGCTGACGGCCTGGCCCCACACGGCAGCCGCTGCGGCGCGCCCAAAGGCGGCCACACCGGCGCGGCCGACGGGAGGCGGCGCGCCCGCACCCCTATGGTTGCCGGCGGCGACCATAGGCGCGGCGGAACGGCGGCCGAGAGAGAGGGAGGGAAGGGGGAAGAGATGCGGCGGTCCTCGGCTCACCCAAATGCGACGGCGACGACGGGAAAGGCAGCCGGAGCGGAGGAAGGCGGCGGCGCGGTTCGGATCGACGAGGACGACGAGGCTACGGAGGTCGGCGACCGAAACGGAGGGGTGGACGGGGCTGGCGACGGCGCGGCGATGCCGAAGGAGGCGGTGCCGAGGAGGGAGATGGTCCGAGACGACGACGGCGACGGACCGGAGCTCGGCGGCGACAGTGGAGTTAGGGTTTGACGGTGCGAGCTCGATTCCGACGGCGAGAGAGGGCGGAAAGCGGCGGAAACGACGGAGGAGAGCACGGGGAGCGTTTATATGCGATCGGGAGGGATGGAATGCGGCCGGGGGAGACGGAAACGGCCGCGAGGAGCTCGGCCGCCATTGATGGCGCCGACGGGATTTAGGGCGACGAATCCCGCCCGATTGAATGCGCGAGGGAGAGGGGAAAGAGGGGGATTCGGGAGAGGGAATCACGGGGAGTGATTTCCCCCTCTTCAATGCGCGCGGGGACGACGGGAGGCGGCGGGATTCGCGGCGGCGGCGGCGCGGGCGCGGGCGAGGCGACGAGGGCGGCGGGAGGAAGGGGATGACGGGTGGGACCCACCCGTCAGCGAGGGCGGCGGGCGGGCCCGCCCGTCAGCGGCGCGCGCGCGGGAGGAGGCCGAGTGGGCCGCGGGGGAGAGGAGAGAGAGAGAGAGAGAGAGAGATGGGCCGGGCCGGCCCATTAGAGAGGGAGGGAGGACTTTTAAGACTTTTCTTTTTATAAAACCTTTTTAACTTTGTTTATTTCTTATTAATTATTATTTGTGCTCTGAAAATTCCACTAAAATTTGTTTACACATTTTAGGCTTTTAGGAAATATACAAAAATCCTCCAAGCCTCAATTGATTTTTACTTTGCACATTTTAAATTGTTGGAGGCTTTCACAGAGATTTTTAATTATTCTAGGCACAATTTACAGAGTATATTTTAGGGTCGCTTTGGGACGTGACAAACCTACCCCCCTTAAACGGAATCTCGACCCCGAGATTCGGAAGAACTGGCGAAGAGATCGGGATGGGCGGCCTTCAGCTCGTCTTCACGTTCCCAAGTAGCTTCTTCCTCGGCGTGGTTGCTCCATTGGACCTTGCAAAAACGGATCACCCGGTTCCTGGTCCTGCGCTCCATAGTGTCCAGAATCTTCACTGGCTTCTCAACGTAGGTCAAGTCTTCGCGAACTTCAATTTGCTCTGCATCGGCCTGCTCGGACGGCACTCGAAGACATTTCTTGAGTTGCGACACATGGAACACATCATGCACGTTACCCAATGAGGCGGGCAACTCCAGCTGATAAGCAACTTCTCCGCGCCGAGCAATGATGCGGAAAGGACCCACGAACCGTGGTGCGAGCTTCCCTTTTGTCTGGAACCTGTGTACACCCCGCAACGGCGTTACTCGGAGATACACAAAGTCATCCACTGCGAACTCCAGATCCCGACGTCGGTTGTCTGCATAACTCTTCTGCCGAGACTGTGCCACCTTTAGTTTTTCCCGAATGATCCTGACCTTAGCTTCCGCTTCTCTCAGGATATCGGTCCCAAATACTTGGCTTTCCCCAACTTGGTCCCACAATAATGGTGTCCTGCATTTGCGGCCATACAACGCTTCGTATGGGGCCATCTGTATGCTGGCTTGGTAGCTGTTATTGTAGGAGAACTCGGCGTAAGGGAGACTCTTATCCCATGTTTTCCCAAAATCTAGGACACATGCGCGAAGCATATCTTCAAGGATCTGGTTCAGACGCTCGGTCTGCCCATCGGTCTGCGGGTGATACGCGGTGCTGAAATTTAATCGGGTTCCCAATTCTTCTTGGAGTTTCTTCCAGAAGTGAGAGGTGAACTGACTTCCCCGATCTGATACAATCTTCTTGGGGACGCCATGCAAACTTACGATCCTAGCGAAGTAGAGTTCAGCTAATTTGTTCCCTCCATAGGTGGTCTTGACTGGAATGAATCGTGCCACCTTGGTTAGCCGATCCACAACCACCCATATAGAATCATATCCGCCTTGGGTTTTTGGAAGTCCGGTGATGAAATCCATCCCAATTTCATCCCATTTCCATTCTGGTACTTGTAGGGGTTGGAGGAGTCCAGCCGGTCGTTGGTGCTCTGCTTTGACACGCTGACACACATCACAAAGGGCCACGAACTCTGCAATTTCCCGTTTCATGCTAACCCACCAGTATTTCTCTTTTAAGTCCAAGTACATCTTCGTGCTGCCAGGATGGATGGAATAGGGGCTTTCATGGGCTTCCTGAAGTATCAACTGTTTGAGTTCCCTGACGTCGGGAACGCATACCCGATTCCCATTCCAAAGAGTTCCGTGTTCATCCTCGGTGAAACCAGCGGCTTTACCCTGTTTCATATTCTTGAGGAGCCCATTCATATCCGGATCATTCTTTTGAGCCTCGCGGATTTGATCGAGCAAGGTAGGTTTAGCTTCCAGCGTAGCCAAGAATCCACGACTAACTATGCTTAGGTTCAGGGCTTCCAACTGTTGAGTAAGTTCCGGTGGAATGCCACGGACACAGAGAGTGTTGCAATGGCTTTTTCGACTTAGAGCGTCGGCGACTACATTAGCCTTGCCAGGATGATAGTGAATTCCCACATCATAATCCTTGATGAGTTCCAACCATCTCCTTTGCCGAAGATTCAGATCCGACTGAGTGAAGATGTATTTCAAACTCTTATGATCAGTATATATTTCACAACGATTCCCAATGAGATAGTGCCGCCAGATCTTTAGAGCATGGACCACTGCGGCCAATTCCAAATCATGGGTAGGGTAGTTGCCCTCATGAGGCCGTAGCTGACGTGAGGCATAGGCTACCACATGACCTTCCTGCATTAATACGCAACCCAATCCTTGGCGCGAAGCATCACAGTACACCAGGAAATCCTTGCGAGTATCCGGTAGGATTAACACTGGCGAGGAAACCAATTTTTCTTTGAGAGTTTGGAAGGCCTTCTCACACTGCGGACTCCACACAAATTTTTCTTCTTTCTTCAACAACTGTGTCATGGGTCGAGCGATTTTGGAGAAGTTCTCAATAAATCTCCGGTAATATCCTGCCAATCCCAAAAAACTACGGACTTGAGTGACCGTCTTGGGTTGCTTCCAATCGGTGACGGCGGTTACCGTTTCAGGATCCACAGCAACTCCTTTTGCAGATATCACGTGCCCTAAGAACTTGACTTCGGACAACCAGAACTCACACTTGCTAAGCTTGGCGTACAATTGGTGTTCTCGAAGCTTTCCCAACACTAGGCGGAGATGCTGCTGATGGTCTTCCTCTGATTTCGAGTACACTAGGATGTCGTCAATGAAAACCACCACGAACTTGTCCAAGTATTCCATGAACACTTTATTCATTAAGTTCATGAAGAAAGCAGGAGCGTTGGTCAGACCAAACGACATCACCGTGAATTCATACAATCCGTATCGCGTGGTGAACGCGGTCTTCGGGATATCTTCTTCACGAATACGCAATTGGTGATATCCAGAACGAAGATCAACCTTGGAGAATATAGTGGCACCTTTAAGCTGATCGAACAGATCATCGATCCGGGGAAGAGGGTACTTGTTTTTGATAGTGACTTCGTTGAGAGCTCTGTAGTCAACACACATCCTCTTCGTCTTGTCCTTCTTCTCCACGAAAATCACAGGTGCACCCCAGGGGGAAGTGCTCGGTCGTATATACCCCTTTTCCTTCAGCTCTTCTAATTGTTTCTTGACTTCGGCAAGTTCATTTGCTGCCATACGATAGGGTCGTTTGAACAGAGGAGTTGTTCCTGGAGCAAGATCTATCCGGAACTCGATCTCCCGCTTGGGCGGCATACCGGGTAATTCTTCAGGAAATACATCACCGAATTCACTGGCGATGGGGATTTCTGACAGTCCTATCTGATGAAGTTCTGAACTGCCAACAGAGGTTGGGGGTGCGAAGAACACAACGGGTTGTTCCGGCCCTCGATACAGAGTGACAGTGCGCCTTGCGCAATCCACTACGCCTTGGAATTGGGCCAACCAATTCATTCCAAGGATCACGTCCAAGTTCTTGGTGTCTAGCAGAATCAGATCCGAGGGAAAAGGAATTCCCTGGATTTCTATAGGAACGGCCGGACTATAATACTTTGCTGACATATCCCCTCCAGGGGTGGTGATGATCAGAGGGTTCCTAAGCCGTTCTACCCCCAGTTGATTTCTTCCCACGAAAGCCACAGATATGAACGAGTGGGAAGCTCCAGAATCGAACAAAATAGTAGCAGGGATGGAATGAATGAGGAACGTACCAACGATGACGTCCGGAGTCGCCAGCACATCCTCGGCGGTCACGTGGTTCACACGACCCCGAGTGACGTCCTTACCACCGTTGTTGGGGCGGGGAGGCGCTTGGCCTTGCTGACGCCGAGGCTTCGGGCATTTGTCCGCAAAGTGGCCGGGCTCGAAGCAGTTGAAGCACAGACGCTGCTGTCCTTGAGCGTCTCTGCGACCTTGGCCAGACTGCACAGCTGGCGCAGGAGGACGGGGTGCACGGGTCCCTTGCTGACTCTGCTGCTGTTGCGGCTGTGGGACACGCACCACGAATTGAGGTCGGGGCGCGGGACGAGGTTGTTGTTGCTGCTGCTGCTGCGAGGAGGATCCCCCTGGATAGGGATTGGTGTAGCGGATCCGTTGGTTAGCCCCTTGCTGGTTGCGGAAGTTCGCCAAGCGACGCTTGTGCGACTCCAACTCCTTGTGCTTGGCTTCCAAGCGGATGCTCTTGTCCACCAAACGCTGGAAGTCCGGATAATCTCCGGAGACTAGTCGCACGGATAGCTCAGGGTCCATTCCGGCCAAGAACTTCTCCTGTTTCTCCTCATCTTCCCGAACATCCTCCGGGGCGTACCGGGCCAGGTTGTTAAACTCGTGCAAATACTCCATTACGGAGCGATTGCCTTGCTTCAACTCCCGGAATTCCCTTTTCTTAAGGGCCATGACTCCGGCAGGCACATGGGTTCTCCGGAAAGCGGCGGTGAAGCGGGCCCAGGTAATAGGCTGCCCCTCGGGCTGCGTAGCCTGAAAATGGTCCCACCAGAGAGATGCGGGACCCTGCAGTTGATGAGCGGCGAAGATGACCTTCTCCTCGTCGCTGCATTGCACCGTATCCAACTTCTTCCCCACGGCATGCAACCAATCCAAGGCATCCACGGGGTTGTTAGAGCTGGAGAAGGTAGGCGGGCGGATGCGGAGGAACTCGGCGAGCTTAGAATGCTGCGGGGGTGGTGGTGGAGGTGGAGCGTGATGCTGGGGTGGATTTTGGACGTGGTGGAGGAAGGCGGCCATCATGTTGGCCTGCTGGGCGAGGATTTGGGTGAGGATGGCGTTGGTGTCAGGTGGCGGTGGTGGTGGAGGTGGAGGAGGTGGAGGTGGTGCGCCTTGGATGTTGGGGTGGCTACCTTCGGGTTGATTTCCTTCACCGGTGGCTGCAGTTCTCCTGGTGGTCACCATCTGTAAACCCCACACAGACCCAGCAAACAGAGAGAGCTGACTATTAAACTAACCACCCACGACTACCAGAATTATTGAACTTGTTACTGATATAAATTGGGTTCATTAAGGTTTAAATTGCTTAAGCAAATAAAATAAAGTCAGGCTCCAACACAGTTATACCACACACCGGTATAACCATGTCCCACACGACTCCAAGAAGACAAACGGAAAAGAACACACGCGCACGCCTACTAACTGCTCGTCTACTTCTGCGACGGGCCAGGACGGAAGGTGAGCAGCAGCGCATCCTCCGTGCCACCAACGCCGGAGGTCTCCCCCTCCTCCAGAGGAACCACGGGCGCGGCACGAGGGGTCTCCACAAAGCTAGTCCACGCCAAGGACTGACGAACCAGCGCAGGCCTGGAGGTGCTCTTGCGGGCGGTGATCTTCTGGCTGCGGCAGACGCGGCGGAGCGTGGGACGGCTGATCTCCCCCTGGGCAACCTTGAGCTGGCGAAGCTGCTCCTCCAGGGCGTCGAGGTCCTTCTTCAGCTGCAGGTTCTCCTGACGCAGCTCCAGAATCTTCAGGTTGTTCTCGACCATCCCACGGCGCACCATGTGATGACAGTCGATGCGAGCCGTGTCGTACGCCTCCACCATGCGCGCCAGGTGCGTGATGGTGGCGTCGTCCTCCGAGCTAGCATCCCGGAAGGTGGCGTAGTTACGGGCTCCTCCGCGACGAGGGTGGTAGCGGTAGGGCGAGTGCTGCAACTCGTCCGGGTAGCGCTGGTGCAGGGTGCCGATGGCGAGGAGTGCGGCGTTCTGGCAGGCGGCGGGGAAAGAATCTCCTCCCGCGGTGACGGACAGTGAAGTCCTCGCAGGAGAGCCAGCGAGGATCACTGCAGTGACCTCCCAACCAGCGTTGGGCTCTGCATCGTCACCCTCCAGCTCCGGGAGCGGCCTACCCTGATAATCCACTCCATGTGGATACCCCAGGGCAACGCACATGCCCCGCAGCTCAAGAACAAAGCCGGTCATGTCCAGACCACGACGAGTGACGCTGCCGGCCATCTACAAGCAAGAACAAAAAGAGAGGAAAACATTTTAGAGATCAGCTTTTAGATGATAAATGAAGCAGCAAGACAGAGAGAGACTAAAGGATTTTCGCAAATAAGAAAGGATTTATACTCCGAAATATTGCTAAGGCTTGGGATCTAAGGCTCGTCCTGGGGTCAAGGAGGCTCTGATACCAACTTGTCACGACCGGAATTAACCCGACAGGGATTCCTTACGTGTGTGCATTAATCCTTGTCCCAGGAGGCAAGGTACACCAAAAGTTGATACATTTCAGAGTTTAACAAGCGGAAGCGTAAATAGTTAATTATTACAAGGGCAACGACGGCCCAGCACACTCAAAGAAAAACGAGAAAACAGCGGAAGACTAGGGCGACGACCACAGGCGCTTGACGGCAGGCACGAGCTAGACACCGAAGCCTTCATCCTCCAGGGACTCCTCTTCTGGGGTTGGGAAACAATTGAGCAAGGCTGAGTATGACCACCGTACTCAACAAGACACACCCACAAGTGCAGCATAAATGCAAAGGAGTACAATGGAATTATAGTATAGGGGTTAGGATTTGCAATAAATGGCATTTAAAAGACCGTAGTTGCTCAAAGCTATTTTGTAAACACGGTCCTAGAGCTACACAGAATTATAAATCAAGGCCGTGAACCCACACGAACCTGCCTTAACCCAAGGCCTACGATGATTCAGACCGAACTGGCAACCCGACCCTGGGTCCCAGCTCGTCCCAAGCCAACCCAGGCCAACCATTCCATATTTTAGTTGTTTAAGCAAGTTTTAAGAATTAAAACACTAACTTGGGTACATTGCTAGGCTTGCCCATAACCGAGGGCGCGGCTATTCGAATAGATTATACTCTGATCAGAGGTGTACATCTTTACCCACAAGACACATCTTCCTCACGCGTCACCACGTGCCACATACCACCACGGTATACAGACGGAAGACATGACATAGTTCCCAACCCATCCTAGCCATAGACAAGAGTACCGACCCAACTCACCTGTGGCCGGAACACCCGGGACAGACAGGCAAGACTGAGCCCCTAGCAGCAGGACACCGGCCCTGTGCCATGACATCTCGACTACCGAGCCGCAGCTCGTGTAGCCTTCATTTGCCCTGGAAAATGTCCATCGATCCCCGACTTCGTCCATCTCCATCCGTGTACTTTTGTTTATAACTAGACTGAGCCACAAACTAAGCCTTACCCATTAGACATGTGGAAGTACGGTAGTGCTTTGCAACAGAGGCCCGAAGACCGGTCCTTATATGGCCGAGGTGCGACTAGCAAAACCATGCACCCCGAGCCCAGCCTAAAACCATTTTGGGGGTTTTGAATAGAGGGGGAGGTGTGCACCCAATTCCACAATAGTTCAACCATTCCAGAGTGTCCAAATGATATTAATATTCCCCAGTCTAGAGTTATAAAACCACCTAGGGTTACCTAATTAATTAGCGAAGCATCTACCTAAAATCTTACTAGTGGAACCACGAATAGAGTGCCCACTAGTTGGGGTTTTGTTTGATCTAGGGTGAACAAGGTAATAATAACAATAACAATAATATTAGGGTCATAACAAAGGTAAATAGGCATGGCTAAATAAAACAGTGATAACGCGGGAATTTAAATAAAGCGATAATGCAATAATTTAAATCAAATTAATTTCACAAAGTGGGATACAATATGTTCAAAGAATGATGTGACTTGCCTTGCTCGCTTTCCCAAACTTCTTCAACCTCCACGAAAAGCGGGTCTTCCGAAGCTGCGGCGTCTACACGACCAACGGGAAAGAAAAAGGGCTTTAACTCTAATAAACTCCATATAACAAGCAGTAACAAAGCACAAAAATGGGTTCTTGACTTCTTAAGGAAAAATTAGAGACTTGAACGGTCCAATTCCGAGTTCAAATGGCCAAGTTATAGCCATTTGAAGTTTATATGTTCTTAATGTGAATATTTGAGAATTTCTTCATTTAATTTTTAATAAAAAACGAATTATTGCGCCAGCCTTGCGTCAGCCGAGGGGAGGGGTGCGCGGACCGGGTCCACGGGGGTGTGGGGCCCGCGCGGCAGCCCCTCGGTCCACGGTGGACCGGGCGCACGCGAGGCACCCCCGGCCGGCACCGTGGGTCCCACGCGTCAGCCGCTCCCCAAAGGCGCGGGCGGCTGACGGCCTGGCCCCACACGGCAGCCGCTGCGGCGCGCCCGAAGGCGGCCACACCGGCGCGGCCGACGGGAGGCGGCGCGCCCGCACCCCTATGGTTGCCGGCGGCGACCATAGGCGCGGCGGAACGGCGGCCGAGAGAGAGGGAGGGAAGGGGGAAGAGATGCGGCGGTCCTCGGCTCACCCAAATGCGACGGCGACGACGGGAAAGGCAGCCGGAGCGGAGGAAGGCGGCGGCGCGGTTCGGATCGACGAGGACGACGAGGCTACGGAGGTCGGCGACCGAAACGGAGGGGTGGACGGGGCTGGCGACGGCGCGGCGATGCCGAAGGAGGCGGTGCCGAGGAGGGAGATGGTCCGAGACGACGACGGCGACGGACCGGAGCTCGGCGGCGACAGTGGAGTTAGGGTTTGACGGTGCGAGCTCGATTCCGACGGCGAGAGAGGGCGGAAAGCGGCGGAAACGACGGAGGAGAGCACGGGGAGCGTTTATATGCGATCGGGAGGGATGGAATGCGGCCGGGGGAGACGGAAACGGCCGCGAGGAGCTCGGCCGCCATTGATGGCGCCGGCGGGATTTAGGGCGACGAATCCCGCCCGATTGAATGCGCGAGGGAGAGGGGAAAGAGGGGGATTCGGGAGAGGGAATCACGGGGAGTGATTTCCCCCTCTTCAATGCGCGCGGGGACGACGGGAGGCGGCGGGATTCGCGGCGGCGGCGGCGCGGGCGCGGGCGAGGCGACGAGGGCGGCGGGAGGAAGGGGATGACGGGTGGGACCCACCCGTCAGCGAGGGCGGCGGGCGGGCCCGCCCGTCAGCGGCGCGCGCGCGGGAGGAGGCCGAGTGGGCCGCGGGGGAGAGGAGAGAGAGAGAGAGAGAGAGAGATGGGCCGGGCCGGCCCATTAGAGAGGGAGGGAGGACTTTTAAGACTTTTCTTTTTATAAAACCTTTTTAACTTTGTTTATTTCTTATTAATTATTATTTGTGCTCTGAAAATTCCACTAAAATTTGTTTACACATTTTAGGCTTTTAGGAAATATACAAAAATCCTCCAAGCCTCAATTGATTTTTACTTTGCACATTTTAAATTGTTGGAGGCTTTCACAGAGATTTTTAATTATTCTAGGCACAATTTACAGAGTATATTTTAGGGTCGCTTTGGGACGTGACACGCGGTCAGACCGGCCCCCTGGAGGCCGAGATGGTGCTGCTCGGGATGGCCGATACAGAGCCAACGGAGCCGTATTCGGTCAGACCGAGCCGATGGCGGTCTGACCGAGCAGAGGCCGGTCTGACCGGCCACCCCATGTCGGTCTGACCGGCCAGGCCGATGGGGCCTTCTGACAGGGCTACAACGGCTAGTTTTCTTGCCGTTGCAGAGTAGCACGGTCTGACCGGCCACATACCTCCGGTCAGACCGGCAGAGCACAAAGTTGGGGGATTTCGCCCCCAACGGCTAGTTTTGGTGGGTGGGAGTATAAATACTCCCCCACCAGCAGCAAGGGGGCCTTCTTGGCACCCAATTCAATTGCATACACCCCTTGCACCTCTCTCACACTCACTTGAGCTTTGTGTTCATCCATCTAGTGTGTTAGAGGGTTGTTTAGCCAAGAGTCAAGTGCATTTGCTTCCATTGTAGAGCTAGTGTGGCACTTGATCATCTCCACACCGGGTCATTGCTTGTTACTCTTGGAGGTTGCCGCCTCCTAGACGGCTTGTGGAGGAGTTGCCCGGTGACCTCTCCGAGAAGATTGTGGAGGAGGCCCGGCGCCGGTTTGTAAGTGGTTTGGAGTTCACTACCTTCGGAGTGAAGGAAGAACTACCCCGAGTGATCGAGGCTTGGGTAGTCCTCTCCGTGGGCCGGCTCCCGCCTTGCGCACCCCGTGACGAAGGGGGCGTGCGGTGGCTTCGTGGTTGAGCGGTGGAGTTGGGCTCGCCTCAACGGGGAGTAGGAAACCGGCGAGTTTCCGAACCTCGGTGAAAAATCTCTTGTCTCATTGTCTCATTTGATTGTCGCATTTACATTTGTGCAATTTACATTTCTAGAGACATACTTGAGATCATATCACCCTAGGATTGCAAAACATTGACATAGGAGCGTGATTTACTTTCCTAGAGATATAATTGAGCCACTATCACCCTAGGTTTGCAAAACATAACTTAGTTGCTTAGTTAGAGTTCACCCTCACCAAGCCTAGCAACTTAGGTTAGATTTGATTAGGTGTTATTTAGTTTTAAATCGCCTATTCACCCCCCCTCTAGTCGACATCTCGATCCTACAAGTGGTATCAGAGCTTGGTCTCTCTTGATTGGGCTTCACCGCCTAGAGAGAAGATGTCGAACGAGGTGAACCATGTAGGGAAGGCTCCCATGTTTAATGGCACAAACTACTCTACTTGGAAAATTAAAATGTCTACTCACCTCAAAGCTATGAGCTTCCATAGTTGGAGTATTGTGGATGTAGGCTTTGCCATCACCGGCACACCCTTGACGGAGATTGATCACCGCAACCTCCAACTCAATGCCCAAGCCATGAATGCTTTGTTCAACTCTTTGAGCCAAGAGGAGTTCGATAGAGTGAGCAACCTTGAAACCGCATATGAGATTTGGAACAAGTTGGCGGAGATACATGAGGGTACAAGTGAGTACAAGGATGCCAAGCTTCATTTCCTCAAGATCCAATATGAGACATTCTCCATGTTGCTTCATGAGAGTGTGAATGACATGTATGGGAGGCTCAATGTCATTGTGAATGATCTCAAGGGGCTTGGGGCAAACTACATCGATCTTGAGATTGCCCAAAAGATGCTTAGAGCCCTACCGGAGAAGTATGAGACCCTTGTCACCATGCTCATCAACTCCGATAAGTCAAGAATGACACCCGCAAGTCTCTTGGGGAAGATCAACACCAATGACATGTACAAGTTGAAGAAGAAGGAGATGGAGGAAGCCTCACCCTCCAAGAAGTGCATTGCTCTCCAAGCCGAAGTTGAAGACAAGAGCAAGAGCAAGGTGAATGAAGTCAATGAGGACTTGGAGGAAGAGATGGTCCTTCTTGCTAGAAGGTTCAATGATCTCTTGGGAAGGAGAAAGGAGAGAGGAAGGGGCTCCAACTCCAATAGGAGAAGAAATAGAAGACCCAACAAGACTCTCTCCAACTTGAGGTGTTTTGAGTGTGGTGAGAAGGGACACTTTGCTTCCAAGTGCCCTTCCAAGGATGATGATGGAGACAAGTCATCCAAGAAGAAGAGTGGAGGCTACAAGCTCATGAAGAAGCTTAAGAAGGAAGGGAAGAAGATTGAGGCCTTCATCGGGGAATGGGACTCAAATGAGGAGAGCTCCGCCTCATCCGGGTCCGAGGAAGAAGGTGGTGATGATGCAAGCTCCAAGAAGAAGAAGATGGCCGTTGTTGCCATCAAGGAGGCTCCTGTCACGCCCGGAATTTCTATCCAAAATTCCAAACGCTTACATGTGTGTAAACCCTCGTCCAGGAATCAGCCGAGGCACACAATAACAAATTGACAATAGAGTACAATTATTATTCTAATTAATAAGCGAATAAAATGTCATTACAGAGGTAGATAGTTCCTCTCAATCAATAAAGATCTAAGCAGCGGAAAAATAAGATAAACGGCGCAGGCGACTTCACTCCACAGGCAGCTTGACCAGGGTTACACCTAATCCTCCACACCATTAGCATCATTGTAGTACTCCTCCTCTGATGAATGATTGCAAGGTGAGTATGTGACATACTCAGCAAGCCACGCAGCAAATATGCAAGTGCACAAGGATACCAAAGGATGGCATAATATAGGCTCATTTGCAAAAGCAGCATTTAGCAAACATTTGAGAATTGTAAAACAGTAGAGTAATTAATCATCAATATTAAACAACACTGTACAACATACCCATGCTGAACAGGCCCAACCATCCTGAACAACCATACCCGGCTGTACAGATCTATCTCCAAACCAGGAATATACCATTCCAAACCAGGAGCTAAACAAATTATCTCCAAACCAGGAATATACCATTCCAAACCAGGAGCTAAATTAATTACCATCAATTGTCACATTATTATTAATGAGTAGTGTGGGACTAATCACGAAAGACATTGTTAGACCCGCCCATAACCGCGGGCACGGCTATTCGAATAGTTTTACTCTGATCAGAGATGTACCACTGTACCCACAAGACACAGCCCCACACCATGTCACCATGTGCCTTAATACCACCACGGTACCTCGGAAAGGAGCTGTGACAATACCCCTCGTACAACACAATCCACCACAGCGCACCGTTCCTGGATCATAATCACCCCCTTATAAACAAGGCATGGACTCCCCAGCGACCCACGTGGGCTTATCTCCGCCACTTCACAGTCTGGTGCCCCATAATGAACTATGCTATACAAAAGGTAAAGCCGTTGCCCATGCTGGCTTGTGGTTGGCACGGTTAATGTTTCACAACCGAAACTCGTGAACCGGTCCTTAATTGTCATAAGCACGACCATCAAAACCATGTGCTCACAACCCACCATTAACAAGTTTTAATTGGCACATTAATTAATTAACCAATCACGATTAGCCATCGTGAGCTACAATTAAATATCCATCATTAAGTAATAATGAAACATTAGTTATCCCAATTGTGTGCTAATGTTTCTAAGCATGGCTAAGCAATTATATCTAATACATCTAGTTGAACCAATATATAAATCCAACTAGTCAAATTATAACCCAAGGTATCAAAGAATACAGTAATCAAGAACAAAAGGGCTATAACAAACAATAGGTTAATTCCACCCAATGACATTCGAAAATAAATGCAGTAGTTGAATAGAAACAATAGCTTTAAATAGGATCAACATGCTCAAAGGGTTGTTTGGGATCTGTGTGACTTGCCTTGCTGGCCTTGGAACTCTTCAAATTCTTCTTCGACGAAAACGGACTCTCCGAGAACGTCGGAATCTAAACAGAAAAGAGCAAAAACACCAAAACAGCACATAAACAAGCATGAACAGTACATGTGGATATTTTTAACATGTAGATCTCAATTTTAGAAAAATTTAGAGACTTGAACCAACTAAATCCGAGCTAAGATGAATTAGTTATGAATTTTCAAAGATTAAATCGGATTAAAACACTTATATGAATTTTAATTGAATTATGACGCAATAATGAATTATTTTTGAAAAAGAAAAAGGAATTATTGCGTCAGCGACTAGGGTTCACGGTGAACCGGGTGCACGGCGGCGGTTCACGAGATTGGACGGCCGAGATTAATCCCATCCAAAACGGACGGCCGAGATCCATCGGTCCACGACCGGTCCACGGCGGACGGCCTCGGTGGCGTCAGCGATGACGTCATCACCGGCGGCGACCAAACCGCGCGAGCTCGCCGGCGAACCACGGCACGACGGCGCGAACGGAGAGCACCTACGGGTTGCGGGCGACACGGCGAACTCACCGACGACCAAAACAACGGCGGAAACCCAACGGACGGCGGCGGCGACGAGGACGAAGCGGCGGCAAAGATCGGGTCGACGACGGCGGCGATACTCCGGCGATCTACGGCGACGACGGAGGGTCGGACGAGGACGGCGACGACTTGGTGACCACGCTGGCGACCTTCCCGAGCAGCGACGACGACCGGAGCGACGGCGGCGCACGGCTGGAACGGCGGCGGCGACGGCGGCGCTAGGTTGCACGGTGCTAGGACACTTCCGACGACGAGAGGCGAAGGCGAGGGCTGCGGCGGGTAGAGAAGAGCTCGGGGGTCCTTTTAAAGGGGCTAAGAGGCGGCGGCGAAGGCCCACGGCGTCCGGCGACGGCGAAGGAAAGTTAGGGTTCAACCGATCCGATTCGAACTCGAATCCCGACGCTTTCCAAATGATTTAGCGAAGATTCCAAAAGGGAAAAGGTAGAGGAGATCACGGGGAACGTTTTCCCTCTATCAATTTCACCGGAGATGGAAAGACGCGACCGAATTGGAAGGCGGCGGCGGCGCGGCTTCGGCTAGGGTTTCGGCCCAAGGAAGACGACGACTCCGACAAGCGGGCCCCACCTGTCAGCGACACCAAGAGAGAGAGGAGGGAAGGCGCGGCGGACTGGGCCGACTGGGCCGACTGGGCCGAGAAGAGGGAGAGAGAGAAAGAGAGACTTGGGCCGACTTTCGGCCCAAGGCCAAAAAGAAGACTTTTTAAAACTTTTCAATTTAAATTATTCATGAAATGCAATTCCATTTATTAAAAATACTTCCTTGGCTCAAATAAATCCCAGAAAAATCTAGGAACTATAGAATCAAGTAAAGTATTTAATAAAATTTTATCTGGCCCCATTTTATATTGGAATTTATTATTTAAAATTAAATCTTTTCTTCTAGGCTTTTAAAATCATTTCTAAAAATTCCAATTAAACAACAATTTATAACTTTAGGATTTTTAGGGTGTGACAGCTCCATCACTCTTCGCTCCACTTTGTCTCACGGCAAAGGGCTCCTCTAAGGTAACATCTCTTAGTGATAGTGAGAGTGATGATGATTGTGGTGATGTTTCCTATGATGAGCTTGTGAGTATGTTTGAGGAGCTCCATGCTTATAGTGAGAAGGAGATTGTCAAGTTAAAGGCTCTAAAGAAGGATCATGCTTCTTTGGAGGTCTTGTATGAGGAGCTAAAGACCTCTCATGAGAGACTCACCATTTCTCATGAGAAGCTTAAGGAAGCTCATGACAACCTCCTTTCCACTACTCAACATGGAGCTCACATTGATGTTGGCATATCTTGTGATTTGCTTGATGATAGTGCTACTTGCCATATTGCTCATGTTGCATCATCTAGCATTTCTACCTCTTGTGATGATCTTATGGATATGCCTAGCCCTAGCTCTAGTTCTAGCTCTTGTGTTTCTATTTGTGATGCCTCACTTGTTCTTGAGAACAATGAGCTTAAGGAGCAAGTGGCTATGTTAAGATGCCATTTGGACTGATAACCACAGGGAATACTTTCCAGCGCACGGTCCAGGGCGCCCTTAGCGACCAGCTCGGCAACAATGTCGAGGCATACGTCGACGACATTGTTGTTAAGACCAAGACAAGCGACTCATTGATTGACGATCTGCGGGAAACGTTCGACAACCTCCGACGATATCGCCTCATGCTCAATCCAGAGAAGTGCACGTTCGGGGTACCGTCGGGCAAGCTGCTCGGTTTCCTCGTCTCTGGCAAAGGAATTGAAGCAAATCCCGAGAAGATCAAGGCAATCGAGAACATGAAGTTGCCCACAAGACTCAAGGAAGTACAAAAGCTAACCGGATGCATGGCAGCATTAAGCAGGTTCGTCGCTAGGATGGGAGAACGAGGACAACCTTTCTTCGCCCTGTTGAAGAAGTAAGATAAATTTGTATGGACACAGGAAGCCGAAGAGGCATTCATTGCACTCAAGCGCTACCTATCGAACCCCCCTGTACTTGTTGCTCCCCAACCTAATGAAGAATTATTTCTCTATATTGCTGCCACGCCATATTCAGTTAGCACCGTCATTGTCGTCGAGAGAGAGAAAGTGCAACGACCAGTCTACTACGTCAGCGAAACACTCCATGACGCAAAGACAAGATATCCACAGATCCAAAAGCTGCTTTATGCGGTAATCATGACATCAAGAAAGCTGCGCCACTACTTTCAAGCCCACAGAGTCACAGTTGTCTCCTCCTTCCCTCTCGGTGAAGTCGTGAGAAACAAAGACGTTGTTGGCCGCATTGCGAAATGGGTAGTCGAGCTAAGCCAGTTTGATGTCCACTTTGTGCCACGAACAGCCATCAAGTCCCAGGTACTCGCCGACTTCGTAGCTGATTGGACTATGCCTGATAACAAATCAGACAACCAAATCAACAACAAAACGTAGACAATGGCGTTCCATGGTGCACTCAATAGCCAAGGAGCAGGGGCAGGATTCATCTTGACATCTCCTTCCGGAGATCAATTCAAGCACACAATCCACCTCAACTTCAGGGCGACCAATGACACAGCCGAGTACGAAGGACTACTCGCCGGGATAAGAGCTGCAACCGCACTTGGGGTCAAGCGACTGATCGTGAAAGGTGACTCCGAGCTAGTCGCGAACCAGGTGCACAAAGATTATAAATGCTCTAACCCAGAGTTATCCAAGTACCTCGCAGAAGTCAGGAAGCTGGAGAAAAGGTTCGATGGGATCAAAGGCCGACACGTATACCGCAAGGACAACATCAAGCCAGATGACCTAGCACAACGTGCGTCCAGACGAGAACCACTCGAGCCCAGCACTTTTCTGGACATCCTGACAAAGCCATCAGTGAAAGAGGTTAGCGGCGAAATTAACCCAGCCGCCCCCGATATCAGCTCGGAGGCCACAGAGGCAGAACGCGCCGTTGCCGATATCGAGACCACAGACGACTGGCGCACACCACTGATCTGTAACACCCTGAAAAATTTGACCAATAAAAACAAAACTCTAAAAATACGGATTTTCAAAAACTTTTTAAATTAATTGCATCATGCCGATCTTATTCACCTATTTTATTTGGATTTGATTTCGAAGTTTATTAATCGTGAGTAAAGAATAGTTAATTAGGAATAAACCCTAAAAACAAATTGGTAAAATAAATATAATTTAAAATAAAGATTAGGTGTGGATAGAAATAAATAAAATATTATCGCGACCATATTTGGATCAATTGAATTTAAATGCGATGGAATAAGAATTAACCCTAATTAAAAATTCAAATAAATTATATAAATAAAATATGAGTAATATTAATCTAGAGTGAGTCCATTGGTTGGAATGACACAAATATTGAGTAAACTTCATTTATACAAAATTTAGGACTTATAGAATCAAATGTACACAAGAAATAGGCTAAAATGGGGATTAAATAGGAAAAGACACTATTCACCGGTCGCCAGGTGTTCGATTGTGGTCTCTAGCCCTAACCCTCCTCTGCCGCGCACGCCCGGCCACCCCGAGCCCCGCGCCGCGTGCCGCCGCTGCCACGCCGTCCCGCGCCCGCGCGTCGCGTCCGTCGCGTCGCCGCCTCGCGCCCCACGCCGCGCCGCCTGCCGTCGCGTCGCCGCTACCGCGCCGCGCGTCGTCGCCGTCGCGTCTTGTCGCCACTGCCGCGCCGCGCCGCCGTCGCGTCGCCTCGTGCCGCGCGCCCACCGCCTCGCGCCCCGCGCCCCGTGCCCTTCGCGCCGTCGCGTCGCCGCGCGCCGTCGCCATCGCCGCTGCTGCGCTGTCGCCGTCGCCGTCGCGTCCCGCCTCGCGCCGCCGCGCCGCCGTCGTGTCACCCGATGCCGCCGGGTAGGTAGAGAGCCGAGAGAGAGAGAAAGGGAGAAGCCGAGGGAGAGAAGGAAGAAAGAAAGAAGGAGAGAAATCGGGAGGGAGAGAAAGAGAAGGAAAAAGAAAAGAAAAGAGAAAAAGAGAAAGAAAAAAAAAAGAAAAGAGAGAAAGAGACAGAGAGGAAAATAGAAAAGAAGAAAAGGTGAAAATAGAGAGAAAATTAGGGGAGAGATTAAGAGGATTTAGGAAATAAAAATGGTCGGGGTTAATCATAGATTATTTTATGAAATTCCTAGAGTGTAATAGTATTTTGATCGAAATTCCGGACTAATTATAGAAATATGTTTCTTGATCGGATTAGATTAAAATTGGTAGTAATTTAGATGTAATTAATAACTAAACAATTAGATGAATTCTTATAGACTATTATAGATTATTTTTGGGTAATCTCTATAAGTAATCGATTCACGGTAGGAATTCGGATTTAATTACTAGGAATTTTAGCCGTGTATTATATTTAATCGTTTAGTCATAGACTAAATTAAATCGTACAATATTATAAGATAATTTTAGGATTTTGTCCGATATTTAGCTCGCGATAGAAATTTCTAACCTATTATATGGATATAATGCTCAGGTAGATTAAATTAAAAACTTATGGTAACAAAATATTTATACCCGCAAAAATAGCTTAGGATGTATAAATCGAATTTGGGTTTGCCCTAGTTCGCGAATAGTAAAGTTAATAAAAAAAGAATTGACTTTCGCATTCGACTTCCATTTGGATTTATTTGGATTTTTATTTGAATTCTAACCGAATTCAAATCAATTTTCGTACGTAACTATAGAGCCCGAGGGAGTTGCGGTTCCAAGTGAAGGCCAAGACCCGCAAGACTTTGAGCAAGGCAAGTCATCACTATTCCTTGAACATGTTGATCCCAATTGCGAAATTATTTTGTTTACAAATAAAATTGCATGCAATGATGAACATCCTACTTGTGATTATGCCATGCCTTGATTATTGTTTACCCCTTATTCCTTCGTAACCATGTTTACGTATGAGTCCCTAGTCAATTATGACAATTGCTTAGAAATGCTATTCTAGAATCATGCATACTCATATTTATTAAATGCTATATGCTTGGGCAATTACCTTTGGGAAGGTAATTGAGATGCGGCATGTGGAGACATGAGCGCCACATTGCCATGATGTTGATGACATGATTTGTGAAAGGAGAAATAAAATTAAACAATTGTTTTCGACTGGGCCGGACGGAGGATTTGGGTGGTATCCGGAAAAGGCTAGTACCGTCCCCGGTCAATTAAGGACCGAGCCATGAAGTTAAGCATGAAACGACCCCCGTACAACCGCACTTCTCGTATGGGTATAGACCTGGCGGAATAGATAGCTGAGCGGAGGCAGTATCCATGCATAGTGGTTTCTTGATGTGTGAGGCAGGGGCTCTACGGTGGGGCAGCCATTGGTAGAACCGCGAGGCGGGTGTCTATAGTGGTGTCGCCATCGGTAGGACTGCCATGAGAGAATTTAAACATAATTATAACTTAATGCATGTGTGAGTCTTTCCTTCCCGGGTGCGCCAGAACTCCTCTCACTGCTAGAAACCGTGTACGCCTAGAGTGCATGAGGATGTAAAGTTCATGGAGCGGGTACTGCCAATGCGAGGTTATCGAAAAGCTTTGCCGTGACGCGTCTCATGTGTTGGGACGAGGCTCATATGTTGGGCAGTCGCGGAGTGCGGGTAAAGTGTACATCCACTGCAGTGTGAGTAAACCAAAACTATTCGAATAGCCGTGCTCGCGGTTATTGAGCACCGGGACATGTATTACACTTGGTTAGACTCTAAATTCTTAACTTGTGTGCGATGGGATATTGCATGATGATTTCTATGTTGATGGAGCCACTTCCTGAGAGGCGGGAAGATGGACGTCCTCAGAAAACCATGACGACACAACGGCGGGAAGCTATCCTTGGGATCACAATGGATGGTGGACAGAACCGTCATTGTTTAATATGAACACTGGTACTAAAATTTGATCAGTCTGTGCTAGGTCTTAGGGTTGTGAAAAGAATTATAAAACTTGCTTTGCGCAAAAGAACCATAGCCATCCTTTGAATACCCCTGTCATGTGCATTGTTGCTGTGGTGGCTTGTTGAGTACGGTTGGTACTCACCCTTGCAAATATAAACTTAAACAGAGGCCGGAGATGAAGCTTCGGAGGATCCCTATGCCTATTACCAGGAGGGTGATGAAGACGATGGTGCTCAGTAGGTCTTAGTTACGGTCGTTGCCTGTGGCAATGGCGTGCTGCTGCCTTAACTCCGCTGCCTTACCTACTTCTGTTTTTGGAATGTATTCCGGACCGCTCGGTCCGATGATTTAAGACTATGCCTGCGGGCTTATGATGTAATAATTCGTACTAGACACTCGTGTATGTGTACTTGGTATTTCAGCTATGAATTCGTGTGTACCAGACTACTTGATCCAGGGAAATGGTACTGTTTACACGATTGATTCCTGTTATAAAAACGGGGGTCCACATGATCAAATTCATCAACAGCGAAGAGTTGCCCGAGGACGACGCAGAGGCTGAGAAAATAACCCGTAAAGCAAAAATCTACTGCATGATCGGCAACGATCTATACAAGAAAGCGCCAAACGGGGTACTTCTCAAATGCGTCTCGTCCGACGACGGCAGACACCTCCTCCTTGATATACATGAAGGCACCTGTGGGTCACACGCCAACCGCCCTCAAAGATGCATGTGACATGGTCCAATAGTGTGAAGCCTGTCAATTCCACAGCAAACACACAAAGCTACCCGCACAAGCGCTCCAGACCATCCCTCTCACTTGGCCGTTCTCGTGCTGGGGGCTAGATATACTCGGGCCATTCCCACGAGGACAGGGCGGCTATAGGTTCCTATTCGTGGCGATCGACAAATTCACTAAATGGATCGAAGCGGTGCCCACGGGGGAAATCAAGGCCAACAACGCCATCAAATTCATCAAAGGGATATTTTGCAGATACGGACTACCGCATCGCATCATCACCGACAACGGCTCCCAGTTCATCAGCGCCGATTTCCAGGATTACTGCATCGGGCTGGGAGTCAAGATATGCTTCGCCTCGGTTTCTCATCCTCAAAGCAACGGACAAGTCGAGAGGGCAAACGGCATAGTACTACAAGGGATCAAGACCCGTGTCTACGACAGGCTCATGTCACATGACAAGAAATGGGTCGAAGAACTCCCATCAGTACTATGGGCCGTACGCACCACACCGACAACGTCTAACAAGGAAACACCCTTCTTCCTCGTGTACGGCTCCAAGGCCATGCTCCCCAGCGAGCTACGACATCAAAGTACATGAGTACAGAGGTATTCCGACGAGGATCAGGAGGAACAGCGAAACGACGATGTGAATCTGCTCGAGGAACATCGCGAACGAGTTGCCGTCCGAGTAGCCAGTTACCAACAGGCCCTCCGCCCCACGAGAAGCGCATCCGAGCACGCATACTTTCGATCGGCGACTACGTCCTCTGACGGGTTCAAAGCCAAGCAGGGCGAAACAAGCTCTCACCCAAATGGAAAGGACCCTACACGATCACACAAGTCCTGCGGCCAGGCGCATTCAAAATTGCAGACGGCGATGGCCGCGAGTTGGCAAATTCTTGGAACATTGACCAACTACGTAAATTCTATGTATGAGTCAATATCATCCATACCTGTAAGACACCTTACAGCATCAATAAAGCCTATTTTCAGGTGCATATTACAATCATAGTGTTTCTACCCGATGATCCCTTACCCAGATGACACCTAGCGTTGAAACCTATCCTCATGTCCCTTTACGCCGCCCTGACAAGGCCTCCGAGGAACCTAAGGGATCTTCGGCTGGGGATGCCCAGAGCTGATAAGGCCTTGTCAGATCCTGTAGAGACGAAAGACCATGTAAGACCTGGTCGTGTAAGAGTTCTCGCCGTGCGTATTAACCAAGCCGTATAATCGGAAATTAACTTTCCAACTTTACGGCTGGGGGCTAGGATCAGTGCTTTTTCAACCGAGGCAGGTCAAAGGTCCAAGAGCCTTGTCCTCCGAGAAGAATTCTCCGACGACAAGGCTGGGGGCTAGGGAGAGTGTACCACTCAAACGACTAGCCAAAGTCGGGAACTGAGGAGGCGCTCTTACACACTACATCCAGAGTAAGAAGGATTCATCAAGATAGATTTCTTTTCTATTTCACAAGATACTTCTTACAATTTTATACATGTCCAAAACTATATTACACTTTTTCCCTAAAATATCTATCACAGGGTACAAAGACTACCAGGAAGGCCAATGCCAGTCCATAGACTGGAAAACTTTCTCCGCCAGCGGCGCCATCGACTTCGCTAGGTGGTCTATCTCCGCTGGAGTCCTCCAAGAACGAGCGAACCCTTCATGGAGAAACTCGAGGTGCAGTTGCGGACGATGATTTCGTATGCAAGCCAACACGTGCCCTCCGACATATCGGCTCGATCGACGGCATTCCTGTTTCAGGGATCCGACAATGCGCTTGCCGACGCCTTCGAGCTGAGTACAGGCCCCATTCAGCCACGAGATATATCCGGCCGCCGACTCCTCAGGATTTCCACGCGGTACTCGGAGCTCCCTACAAACTTCGGCCATGGACGTGCAGCAACTCTTCAAGTACGAGTTGAACCACACCTCACGACCTCGGAGTGTTTCCACAGCCTGCTCCTTCTTCACTTCCAGCATAGTTCTCTCAAGTTCCGCTACTTCAAATTTCGTCTTCAATATTGGATACGACGATCTTGGTCAGTAAGCGCACTCTTGAGATCTGTTTAGCATGAAAGCGATTAAGTCAAGCTGCTCTTCTCTTTCGGGAACACAGCTAATCAAGTCGGAAGGAGCAAAAGGGATAAAGAGACCACCAACCTAAGGAAGTCGTCGCCACCCCCGTTCTCGAGGGTAAAATCTCATCTACATTGTCCGGCGACGCGTGTGCCTCAAACGCGAGAGCCGGAATGATCGCTGGCGCCACAGGCTGCCCACGCTGCTGGACATCCTCGACATCGATATCTCTACAAAGGACAACAAATACTCGGGATCAAAAATGCTGGGGAAAACTGAAGTGACGACCGCACACGCGAAAAGGTTGAGAACAACAATGTTTTTACAAAGCGTGACTGGATAAAAGGTACAGGGGAACTAAGATCCTATTCTTCAAAGAGCAGGAGAACAGACTCTCCCAGATCGCCGACTTCCTCCATCACGCCTCTACACGCGTCGTTCATCACCCCCTGCTCCAAGATCCGCTAGAGATCAAGTTCCAGATGCGCCAACCTGACACACGCGAGGACGTGACACGCCCCGGTGTAGATCCCGTTGGACGCCTCCTCCCCGATCCTGGCCGCGTGCTTGGAGGGTATCGCCTCCATCGCCGTAGCCAGTTCCGCGAGCAAAGACGTCAGCGAGAACTTGTCGGGGTTCACCGGGATCGTGGTCTTGACACCACATTCCCCGGCGAGCTGGTGTAGGCCAGTGTAGGTGACTCGCAACGAGCCACGGAGCTCCGACAGGTTGCTCTCGAGTTCTGCCATGCGGCCCTCGAGACCCCGCCGCTGTCGCTCGTTGCCAGCCACCAGCTCCCTCATCTTCTAGAGGTCCTCGCGAACCTCCACCAGTTCACGCTCCAGCTTGTCGGCGCGCTCGTTGGCCGACGACGCTGCCGCTGTCCTCGCCTCGGCAATCTCGCGACTTATGCCATGAGTACCAGCTTCGAGGAGGCGCCCCATCTCGACTTGGAGCTCCCCCCAGCTGAGGACGTCGGCAGGCGGGCCGCGAACAGGCCCGAGATCACCGGCCAGGCAGTGGGGCGTCGCCTCCTGACTTCGTGGGGCGACCACGACGTCAGTGGAGGCCGCCGCAGGAGATGCACTGGAGGTCTCACTAGACCCATCTTGTGCCGCCTTTGCCCGCGCCCACCTATAGAAGATTATTGCATCCGAATATCAAGACTAGTCGCCAGATCTTCAAAACAAGGAAATACCTCAATCCTCGTCTACTTACTTCTCGCCTAGCGTCACCAGCTTTTGCCGTCGAGGAGGTGGCGGAGACGCGTCCGAGGCCTGAGTAAACCAAGGGCGATTTGAGGGGGACATTTTCCGACTACAAGGTTAACGGCGCAGGAAACCTACCAGTGGGGAGGACGCCTTCTGCCGACTACCGAGTACGAAGGTGAACTTTCTTCCCCTCCTCGGGGGGCGGCTTCCGCTACTCGCGGCAACAGCAGCGGCCGCATCGGACGTCTCTTGGACGACACGCTCCTTCAACGAGGCCGCCGCCTGATGGTCCACGAGCGGTCCAATGACGTCAGTTAGAGGGAGAGCCTGCACCGCATGAAATCATTATCCGATCCAGGAGCAAAAGTAAAGGGATTGCTGAATACACTCACGTTGATCGCGGCTTCGTGCTCGGTTGCCTCCTTCTCACAAAGGGGAACGGGGATGTCGCCTGCCGTTATCGGGCCGCTGATCATCAGTTGGCCAACACGGCGCTCCACCGTTTCGCTGTTCAAGCCTGCAAGTCAAGAACTGGAATTCGGTAAGCCAGGAGGAGCATGCACATAAGGAGGTCAAAATAAATACAAGAAAAATACCCCGAGGAGAAACCCGGGTCGTCTCCTCCGGCCTAGAATAGTCAAAGGCTGGATGGGCTTGAGCCTGGAGCGGCTGGATTCGCCTACCAACGAAGTCGGCAGCGACTTCATACCCCAACAAACCTCGCACTCGGAGGTCGTCGATGGCCTTGACGAAGGACCAAAGGGCAGGGGTCAAGGTAGGCTTTGCGGTCCAAGACGAAATCTTGTTTGGTTGTTTCTCGGGAACAACAAAGACAGGATCCGAATTCTCTATCTGAAGATAGAACCACCTCGCCCGCCATTTGCTACGAGAAGAAGGGCACTGGAAGGGGATATAACGCGACTTCAGGCCATCCCGAAGTCGGAATCCGACGCATCCTGACACCCTGTTGGATTCCATCCAACGCAACTCATAGTAAAAGCGGAAAAGATCAAGAAAGGGCTCTACCCCAATGTAGGCCTCACAAAGGTGTGCAAAGATACTAAGGAAGGCAATGGAATTGGGGTTCAAATGGAGCAAAGAAAGGCCGTAGAAGTTCAAGACCAAGAGAAGAAATTCAGAAAGTGGAGGGAGAAAACCGCAAAGAATGTAGTCCTCGATCGCAACCATGCGACCAAGGACAGGCTGGAGTTTAGTACCTCCTACTTCTCTCTCCATGGCTCCACGACCGGGAAGGGCGCTGTCCTCCTGGAGCTTCTTTAGTGACGCGTTGGTGGAGGTAGACTTGCCGAGATCCATCGCCGACTGGAGATCGCTGGAGGAAGGATGGAGATTAACAAGCTAGGGTTTTTTGCGGGAGCGGAGAAGACGAGAGGCGCTTGGAGGCTAGAAAGTTTTTTCACAACAGGCGGACTTCAAAATGAATCCCCAAAACTCCCTTAAATAGACGCACTTCCAATGGTGCGAATTCCAAGGAAAGGAGAGAGATAGCCGCCGAAAATTTCTAGGTCCGTTACGCGCGGCAGTCTTTCGGACTTCAGTTTAAATTCACTCAAGACCATTGAGCTTCACATGGTATTCTCGACTACGTCCCGTCTCTGTGGTTCTCACACCGAGAACGACGACAGCCTCGACACCAGAAGTCGCGAATTGGTTACACGAGTTCATTTAAGCAGAAGTCGGGGGCTACTGTCAGGGTTACGGGTTAGGTATACCCTTTACCCTTCGATATACATCACATATCGATATGGCATGCCCACGCGTTTATGGACGATCCTCTGCCTACATGGAGCAAATCCTTCATGGAGTTTACAGATGGAAAGAATCCTACTCGGACAAGACTGGGTCGTCAATGTATCGTGTAGGGTCCGATGTCTCCGTGTTCTACATGGAAACCGCCTGACTTGCGATATAAAAGGGACCCCCTGAGAGGACCTAAGGCATCGAATCTTATAGCCAACACAACCACCATAGCCTACGAAGTCGGAGCCTGCAGGAGCCAAATCGCCGGGAGATCTAGTCGAACCAACTCGATTACGATCTCGTCGGTTTCATCGAGTTCCTTCGTTCCCTTTGTAACCTGTGATTTCCATCATATAATCCCATATCAACTGGATTAGGGCTATTAGCTGTCAAGGGGCCTGAACCAGTATAATCTTCGTCTTCTGTTTCCTTGATGTAGTATTACGTTGATCCTTATACCAACGTACCCCAATACCCTCTATATCCGGTCTACGGGTATCACCCGTCGATAGGTATGGGGTACCCATAATCTGCACAGTAGCCCCTGAGACCTTCACAGTCGAAAAGATAATCTTCTCTCGAACCTGATTACTACAAAGCCGAGTGCTTCAATCATCTTTGCCATTGTCTCCCGAGTACTTTCACCAAATCTGAAGACTGCGGAGGTCTGAAAAATAAAGTTAGATGCATCGACTAGATGCACCTAATAGGTGTAGCCCCCGACTATGTGGTTAGTTGAACAAACTAAGCATATAGTCAAGGAATAAATAATCCAACCAACCAAGTGGTTTTGATAATCGTAGTCAACCAAGTGACTTAATATTAATATATAGCATATGCGGTATGAATCCCGAATAACATGATCCGAGTGATATACCGACTGCTTTGTAAAATATGATGCGAGCAACCTAAAGCTGTGTACATTATGGAAAATTCACATAGCAAAACAGCTATAAAAAAGCTTGTATGCTGTGAATAAAGAAATTTCCAAAGTATTGGGCATACAGCATGCGCACACTACTTTAACAATTGTGCTTAAGTCCCTAAAAGACACACCGCCTGAAAAATCCGAGTAAATAAACTCATAAAGGATTTACCAACCGCCTGAAAAATGACCAAACATATAATCAGCCTAAGCTATAATATTGGTCAATAAATATGCACAATTACATGGCAAAAAAGCAACGATATTGTATCCAATCAAGTGCTTGATAAACCCAAACAGCGCCTTGACTATATAAAAAAGTCAGCGGGGCAGCTATGAAAAACTTCACTGTTGGGCACCTTTTAAAATGCATTGTACCAACTCCTAAAAAGTTGAGTAACTGCGGTATAAAATGATTTTAAGGTATTGGGCACATAATCACGCGCACTTTTGCCTAAGCAAAAAATGCTTAAGTCCCTAAAAGAACGTGACAGACCACACCTGAAAATATGGGCTGCAGACACATTAGGCCTAGACCTAAAATATGTCTACCGATACCCTTAAAATATGACGTATAGAACACGTCAATTAATATGATCCCAAGTGATAAATATCCTGGGTTATGTAGATCAATCTTAATTATCCCTCATGGAGAATACCAAAGTAGATATGATAATTGAATCCCGACTAGCGCAAGCACTCAGCTGATGGCCCTCGTGGGGAATAATGAATAGTTTAATCTTTGAGCATAGGAAATCGACTCATGACTATAAATTCATGATGCATGTATTCAGAAGAAGTCCAAACTGAAAATATGATCCTTGTGCTTGAGCTAGTAAGCCTCTAAGCGTATAGCTTGTCCTTCTGTTGTAGTCAAAATTGTCCATCGAAGGTAACTGAGACAATCAGCATGGAATCGAGATGACCAACATGAAGATGATATCACCCATCAAAGCTGACGAAGATGTTGGTAGTGGTAAAAAAATGTCACCAATCAAAGGTGATGAAGTCGCATAGCCATGGAGGTGAAGAAACCAGTCGGCAGCAGACAATTCAGCCAGCAGTGCAGACATGGCAGCGAAATAATCAGTCGATAACAAACGAGGCGCTCGGTGAAGAAGACGAAGACGCACATCAGCAGAGGCATAATAAGCCAGCCGTGAAAGCCAAGACACCATGGGCGGCGGCGGAGGCAAGCCAGTGTGAAGACATAGATACTCATCAATGGCAATGGCGAAATCCATCAATCATGCAAAAGAAGAAGACAATCGGCGATGGCAAACGCAATCGGCGATAATGACCATTGGCGGCAACAGAAATAGCTGGTTATGATTATGAAGTTGCCCATCGATAGCAGTAGAGTTGGCTATGTTGAAGAGGCTTGACAGGGTGTTGATGAAGATGACGATGTCGATGATCCAGTCAATAGCGGTGTAGCAGCCGATGATAATGACGAAGTCGCTCATCAGCGTTTGCGTAGTAGGTCAACCGTGAAGGCGAAATAACAAGTCGGCAATGACGGAAGCAACCGGAGCCGAAAATGTAGTCACCAATTAGCAACGGCGGAGACGTCAGGGCCGATGAAGTAGAGGTGCTACTGATGATGTCAGTGACAATAATCCATCAAACTATTGAGAAGATATCGAAGCTTGAGTAATTTCCTTGATGCAAGCATGTGCATAATGAAGACTGATGCAATGCCCCTTGATTTATAAAGATGGCAGTAGAACTTGGTGTTGTAGCTATAGAAGATGCTTCACTTGAAGGAAAATAGATGCTGTTATTCAACTCATTCAATCTGAGTTGATTGGTTGATGACTCCAAACTCCCAGATATGTAGAAAAAATTGGAGTAAATTGTGGCAGCGTCCAGAAATCAAAACTGTCGGTGTAATAATTAGAGTCGCCGAAGTAAAATGTCGGCTATGAAGCGAAGATGAAGATAATAACTCCCAGAGTTGACTCGCTGATTGATTGATTGCTCCATCTTGACAAAAAACATGTCGAATTTTGAGTCTTGTATTTGTGTAGCCCCCGACTGTTTGGTTAGTTGGAAAGCAACTGAACATAGAGTCGAGAACTGTAGCTTCTCGTCGTCGAGTAGCCATCACTTGAGTCAAGATATGTAATGTGTCCGGGTAGAAATCTTGAATATTGGAACACCACTTGTTGTAGTAAAATAACACGGCATCATATTTGGTGACACAAGCCTGAGATGTCGAGGCTCTTGTAGACGTCGTGGTCGGAGAAGTAGAAAAGCTTGCGAAGTAGAGGCAATAGAATTTGCGGGTGCCGAAGATAATAAAGATGAAGTCGCTCCACCATGGTGACAAAATTGCATAGCCGTGATGAAGTGAACACGAGTCGGCGATAACAGAAGCAAACCGGTAGCCAAGATAAAAACACCAATCGGCGGCGGCATAACAAGTCGGCAACAGAAGAAGTAGAATGATGACGAAAATGAAGACGTCCTTGAACGGCGGCAAAATAGGCCAGCCGTGAAAGTAAAGACACCATGGGCGGCAGCGAAGGCAAACCGGCCGGTGAAGACGTGGACGCCCATGAACGGTAGTGTGACCAACCAACCGTATAGGTGATGACACCAGTCAGCGGCGACAAAGGCAGGCTGGCGGTGAAGTCGTAGACGTTCAACAACGGCGGCATAATAGGCCAGCCGTGTAGGCGAAGACACCAGTCGGTGGCGGTGAAGGCAAGCCGGCCGGTGAAGACGTGGACGCCCATGAACGGTGGTGTGACCAACCAACCGTATAGGCGAGGACACCAGTCGGCGGCGACGAGGCGGCCAGTCGGTGAAGACAATGTCGCCATTAGCAACGGTGATGGAGTACACCAACCACGGAGGCAAAGGAATTAGTCGGCAACAGCAACGATGGCCGACACGGGTACATGCAAAATAAATCAATCAACATATCATCTGCTTAGTACCACATAAAATAGATATAGGTATAAAGAAGCTTGTGTAGGTATGTTTGCATATATCAACGCATATATGTGGCTCGCATATATTATTTAATTAGCCAATTAATCTCCTGTGGTATGAATGCTTAGATGCATTCACACATGCACATCGTTAGACAAACCACAGATCGAATAGAGATTAGTAGCAGAAACAAATAAAAAAGTATAGATGATTATGCATATTAATCGATGCATGTATGTTTGCATGTAGATCGATTTGTAGAAGAAGTCGACGTCAGCCAGCTTGCCAGGGGTGATTAAAAAATTAACCACCACCACATATGTGCATCTGGCCCTGTAGCCGATGGCTAGCTTGATGGTCCTTCGGCACGACGTCGTCATTGAAGGTAGCCGACGGATCTCATCAACAGCCAGGACATGCATGCAAAACAAAAATTTAGGCCACACATCAATCTGTGTATTAGAAATTGATAAATAATAATAGATTGGAAATTAAGGAAAATCCCGCGACATGGGGAATGTATCCATCGGATTCGATGAGATTGATCTTCCCGGTTGAGTTGGATCTTGGACCGAAGACCACGCCAGTGATTTCTAAGATTAGTTCCATCACACTTTTTGATGACGAACTCGACGCTCCCCTACCTGGCGCGCCAACTGTCGAAACAATATTTCAGCAATATAAAGGGGGTAGCGCACGAGACCTAAAAGTGGATGGATGCGAAGACAAGGATTTAGACAGGTTCAGACCCTCTCGATGAGAGGTAATACCCTACTCCTGTTTGAGGATTTGAATCCGCCGGGTGTATTATAAATATGAGAAAATCCCCTTATACCCCTGAAAATTTAGTTAATCCCTTCTATACCCACCCGTGAATTTTACTTACTTCCTTGTATACACCCAATATTTGATTTTGACACCTTCGATACCTCTCCCGTCAGTTGACCGTCTAATTTCTATAAAAATATCCATTTTACCCTTTGGTTAAACATATAAATTTATGAATTACAATATTAAAAATGTAAAAGCTTCTCGCATGAGACTATTATAGTTATGAGTTTGTTGTCCGATGCATTATTTATCCCAAAATTTATTTTTATATAATGAAATAAAAAATATGTATTTAGTTTTAAAAAAATCATAAAAAATGAGGAGCATTCATACAAAGATAGGACCAATGTTCACAATAATGTTTTTATGAATGCTCCCGATAAAAAAATCCATTGTCCTATTAAAATTTCAAATAAAAAATTTAATTTATTACATTTGTTTTATTTCTAAAATTTATGTCAAAATTTTCTGCACTAATTATTTAGTCTCATTAGTTTCATAAAATACATATATTGCGCACTTAAACAAAAGTTTTAATTTTTTTGAAGCTTATATTCAAACCTAAAGCATCAAGGACAAAAATAACAGTGAAACGATGGAAAATGTAACGGTAGGGGCATGGAAGGGATCAAGTTGAAATTTCAGGAGTATATAGAAGCGATCGGGTTAATTTCAGGGGTAGAAAAGGGATTGAGTGAGTTTTCAGGGGTACACAGTGAATTTACTCTTACACTAGAAAAAATGTCCATGCGTTGCAATGGGTAAAAATGTTTTTTTGTCCTATATATTATTCTCCCTTGGTTTTGGACCGGATGCTTTCTTGGTTTTAGACCAAACACATATTCCTTCCTTCCTTTTCAGCTCCAGGACTATGCAGCTCCACTCTTAGCACAGTCCGCTACCTCCCTCTGCTCGGTCTATCTCTCTTCGGCTCTGTACCATTACAGAGCCGATCCTGCCATCAAATCCGGTAATCCGCTCGAGCTCCTCCCATCTCCGGTAATCCGCTCGAGGTCGCATAGTTCCATGCCCGTAAGATGATGGAGCCGATCCTCTCCATCAAATCTGATCGAATCTTTCTCCATCTCCAAAATTGTTCTTGCTTTCTCCATCTCCAAAATTGTTCTTGCGTAGTGTAGTGCCCGTATGATAGCGGAGCCGATCCTCTCCATAAAATTTGGTTGAATGTTTCTCCATCTCCAAAAATTGTTGAGGGATTTTGATCCAGTCAATCTCCTTTTTCTATTTTTTTAATCAAAATCGAAGCAATCCGCAAAACTCGGGATAAAAAAATGACGATGATAATTCGCAAAACTCGGGATAAAAAATGCCGAGGAATAAATGGAAATTCTATCCGGTGAATTAAGGCCGAATTGAAAGGGGAATTCAAGGGGAAAATGATGCGAGAGTAGTGGAGAGTTGGTATTTGCAATAAATTGGAGGAGGAAACATATAGGGATGCAAATCAACATGGCGGCGGCGCTAGGGTTTGGCCCGACGAAAAAACTGCAAAAAAAAAAGCGATAAAAGAAATAAACCGGAAAAAGGGTGACAGAAAAAAAGTAAGGGAAAAAAGGGAAAAAAAAGTAAAACAAAAAAAGGGAAAATAAAAAGAAAATGGATGAAGAAAACGGAAAAAAACGCTGAAAAAAAGAAGAAATGCGAAAAGAAAATAAAACGGAAAAAAGGAAAAAATTATAGGGGAATCGGACTTTTTTATTTTGGGTTGTTTTTTGAGGGCTGCTACAAAACGGGATCCCGTTGCAACGGGATAGACATATTAACTATTGTCTTGCATGAGTATTACAGGTATCAGGTCCTAGGTATCACAGGTACCGGGTAACAGGTATCATAGGTATCGGGTACCATGCAGCTGGTAACACAACAGGTATCAGGTATCAGGTACTGTCTCATATAAGGGTATCCCGTTCCAACGGGATACCGTTGTCTAGGTTTTCTGTTGTTTTTTCGCTACTTTTTTAATTTTAACGGACGAAGGAAACATCTTTAATTTTTTAATACTCTTACATATACAAGTCTGTATGTTTCTCCGTTTAATAACAGATTAATCTACTAATTGCTTTCTTTTGCATGTTCGTATATGCCGACCAAGATCAACCGGCTGTTCATGACAGCCTTTGACTGTGCCGTCACACCCACACGCGCGTCAACTATCGGTTGTTCTGGCTGGGATCCATGTCGGCATGCATCAACCAGTCATGGCGCCGTCAATATGATCCTCCATGCCATCAGGAGTATGCAAAAGCATGCGTTTACATGTACATCTATACTTTTTATTACTACTAATCTCAATTTGATCTGTGGTTTATTATTTTGCACGTACCATAGTTGCCCGAGCCCGATTCCCTCGGACTAGGATTTGATCTGGACTCGGATCTGCGACTTGTACGCGCGCATGGCAAGAGCATGGATCGGTTTAATGATCTGCTTGTGTGGATGCATCTAATTACTGTTGGAGCTACATCCAAATTCGCCATGGTCTCTACAGGCCAAGACGGCCGCCGCCGCGACCGCCGACAAGTTTCTTCACCACCGGCTAGCCTTCACCGTCGTCGATTGGTGTCCTCACCTACACAGTTGGTTGGTTACACCACCATTGTTGGACATCCACGTCTTTATCACCGGCCTATCTTCATCGCCGTCGATGGCATTTTATCTTCACCACCGGCCGCTATCTCAGCTACTTCCACGGTTGGTATCTTCGTCACCATTGATGGATGATATTGTTCCCACATCGGCCACTTCTGTCGTCACCAAGGGGAATACCAAAAAGCTACGTCATCATTTATTTTATTATTTATATGATATTTTCCTTTTCCTTTGCCTCACTAGATCAATTGGTTCTCCATTAAGTAGTGAGTCAGGGGCTACATTATATCATTTTTTTTCAACAATTTTCATAATATTTATCTTGATTGCTTGTGAAATAATCAAATTAAAAAATACCTATCGAGTTATGCAGCTCTATATCCCTATGTTTTCCGTTTGGTTTATCAATGGATAGTTGCTTTTGGGCCGATTCCTTGCACTCAGGGGCTCATTGGATGGAGTGTATAACACAAGGTGCTAAGTATTACTCGGAAGAAATCAAAAGCATAGAGATAAGATAATTTGTTTTCTACTCTTACAAATTGCAAAAATACCCGAGTAGTAAATTCTGATCCGTGAAACTTTGTTCCATTAATGACGAATTCATGTCACTCATATGCATGTCTGGGAAGTGCCTTGGCCGACTCCCGGTGCTAGGGAGCTATGACTAGTCAGGCAGAGTGTTTAAATGCAAGGAGTCATCTCCTCGGGGAAATTAAAATTGATACGAGGATAAATACATATTTCTAAATATTCTAAAATACTTGAAATTTCCTCAAGTACGGTATTTACATCAGATACTACTCATCCTACATGTTTATTCTCCTGGATCCAAATCCAGATGTGCATAGTACGGATTCATGGCTATAAGCTTATCTCCTACGCTTCGGGAATGTATCAGTTAGAACATTACCACCGGCTTGCCTTCATCATCGCCGACTGGTGTCCTCTCATTGATGGTTGGATGATCACACCACCGTTGATGGGCATCTATGTCTTCACCGACCGGCTCGCCTTTGTCTCTGACGACTGATGTCCTCGCCTTCTCGGTTGGTTGATCACACCAACGTTGTTGGGCGCCTACGTCTTCACCGACCGGCTTGCCTTCATCATCGCCGACTGGTGTCCTCGCCTTCACGGTTGCATGGTCACACCATCGTTGTTGGGCGTCTAAGTGTTCACTGACCAGCCGCCTCCTCGCCGTCGACTGGTGTCTTCACCTTCACGACCGGCCTGCTATGCCTCTACTGATGGGCACCTTCGTCTTCACCACCGGCTAGCCTTCATCGCCGCTGACTAGTGTCTTCGCCTTCATGACTGGCCTGATACACCGCTGTTGATGCGCATCATCGTCTTCACTTCCGGCTGCTTCTTCTGTTGCCGACTGATTATCTCGCCGCCATGGGTGCACAACTCCGTCGTCATTGCTCGACACTTTCGACTTCATGGCTTACCGCCTTGTCTAACACCGATTTGTTTCTTCACCTCCACGGCTGCGTTGATGGGTGTTATCTTCTTCCCCACCAGTTGTCTCGTCCGCTGCCGACTCATCTCCTCGCTTCCACTACGCGTCTTCGTCACCGGTTTACCTCTCTTGCTGCCGGCTCATGTTCACCTTACCACGGCTGTGCAACTCTGTTATAATTTTGGGACGACTTCATCTTCATTGTCTTCGGCATCCGAAAACTCTATTGCCTCTACATTGCGAGCTTTACTACTTCACCAACCAGGATGTCTTCAACAAGATCGACATCTTGGCATGTGCTACCAGATTCGACACCGCATTAAACTACTACTACATGTGGTGCTGAATTCTTCAAGATTTCTACTCGGACATCATCAACGCATATCTTCACTCAAGCAATGGTTTTTGACTCTATGATCTGTTGTTTTTCAACTAAGCATAGTCGGGAGCTACACAAATACAAGGCTCAAAATTCGACAAGCTTTATTTCAAAATGAAGCAATCAATTAATCAGCTAACGAGTCAACTCCAGGAGTCATTATCTTCATCCTCGCTCTAGAGCAGGCAACTCCAACATTTTGAGCGACAACTCTAGCCCTCAGCTGATTCCACGGTCTACTCCAGGTTTCTCAAGTATCAAGTCCAAGATTTAATCAACATGTCTGAGAGTTCGGAGTTATCAACCAATCAATTCAGATTTGATGAATTGGACAATAGCGTCTACTTTCCTCCAAGGCCAAAATCGTTGTCACGAGCTCGCCACTGTCGTGCCGTCGTTGTCGTCGTCGAGGTCAGCAGTCATCGTCGTCGAGGGGGCGCGGGCGCGGCTGCATTGCTCGCCGTGCCGCAGCCGCACCGTCGCCGCGCCGCCTCCCGCATCGTTGCCGAGCCATGATAAATAAAATAAAGTAGAAAAGGTAAAAGGTGGCGATGCGCCGAATTGTATTGATCGTGGAGATATTACAATGACCCTGGGTGTGCATATTTATACCCATAGGTAGATACTAGTCCTTGTAGGACAAGAAAGAAACTTTTCTAAAGATAAAAGGAAAACATAAAGTCCTTATAGGACACCAAACACACTTTTCTAAAGATAAAAGGAAACTAATAAACTATTCCTAATTAATAGATAACTTGCCATGCCGCATCCTCCTCGAACTCAGACACTTTTGGATAAGCTTCCTTTAATCGATTAATTTCCTTAACCGAATATAGCAGGAATCCGACTATTGGCGACGTGATTATTCTCTTAGGGGCTTACCAAATTTCACTGTTAACACATATGTGTTTTGATAGTAATACAATAGATTGTTGTATAAGAGAAATATATTTATATGAAACATAAACAACTTGCAATAAAAAATAATTAAGTATTTTTTTATGTCATATCTAAATGTATATTTATCGCAAATATTATGGTGCATAACTAACTCATAAATATAATAATCCCATCTAACAATTTTTTATGCTCCAATAATACACCCTATTAATTTATATGCTTCTTCATAGCAAAGGGCAAAATGTGTTTTTTCATAAGAATTTAACAGTCAACTAGCGGAAAGGACATGGAAGAGATCCAAACTAAAATTCATAGCCTAAACTCTCAAGTGGGCAAAAGGTGGGGAAGACCCATTCTCATCCTCTCCACACTACCACCTCTTGTTTCCTCAAGCTCCCACCTCCTCCCTACAGGTCTTCAAGGTTGAGCTCTCTCCTTGTCTCCCATGGAGGGAGCACTTGCCATGTTCGCTGAGATGATATTTTGTCCAACAAACTGTATGTTCTTTCATAAAAAACACAAAATATATCGGCAATATGAAGCACTCGTACCACATAAATGCTTTAATCAGGTCCGTTGTGCATGGTTGCATTCCAAATATAGTGCCAGGGGCGGAACCACCCATTGGGCAGGGTAGGTCGGCCAGCCCAGCTACAGCCCGCGCCGCCCCACCCCACCCCACCCCACCCCTTTTGGGCCGCCTACCACCACTTCTTATCCACAATTAGCCCATAAGTAAAGCCCAAGTGACACAAGCTGCACACGACTCCTCTTCTGCCAGGCCTCGATCGGCTCTGCGCTGTTGTCTCTGCTACTCCGCACGCGCACAGTTCAACTTCCGCCTATTCGCTACCACTTCGCCGACGCCGCTCAATCATGCTCTGCGAGACGGCGTCGCATGCGCCAATGCGACGCCGTCCTCCGGTCGTCCGCCCGTCCCCGCGACCCTCCGACCATCCCCGCGGTGGCGCCACACGCACGGCCAGGCCAGCAGGCAGCAGCTTGCCATCGCACAAGCCGCCTAGGCGCCTGCACTACCCCAGTGGCCCAGCCTGTCGGTGGCTAGCCGGCTAGGCAGCCAACCTCATCTTCATCAGTTAGGCCATGAACGAATAGAATTGTCTATGCCTCCTAGATTCCTTAGAAAGGCTCAGTGATTTATCAGCGGTATGTCTTCTCATATATTTATTATTATTTAAAGATTTTATCCACCATGCTTTATGAATTGACTCATATTTACAAATTGACATGTTTATTGTTATCTTTTGGTGTATAATGAATTATGTATGGCGCAATTTTTTTTGTCTGCCTGAATTTATTGATTATACTTTTTTTTATACAATTACAATATAAATATGGTATTTGTTGTGTTTAGTTGTCCTTATGAAGCGAGCATTTCCGTCCCATCTCTTTTTTAATCCTGCGTCCGCCACTGAATAGCGCACATGTGGTTTGTCACCTGAAACCAGCACGATGCAAAGAAAGATAGGAAAAACGTGTCTGCCTCGTTAGGACAACAAATATCGTGGGAAAAGATTCATCTTCTGGCATGAGATCCTGTGGGAAAATTAAAGTTTTACTATGTTTCATGCTTCAACTATTTCATATGGTACTGTAGGCTGAATCGACAAAAAACCCATTTTCCTTGCACTTAAGATTTTTCTTGTGTTGAACATAGATCTTTTTTCAATTGATCCACTCAGAACTTGTTTTTCTAGTAGCTCATTTTCTAGATAGGAATTTCATTGTTTATAAGCATTAAGCTGGTAATTCAGATGCAATAAATACATGAACCAAGACTAGTTTGTAGGTATCTAAAAAAGGGAAAAGGGATATTATGATTAAAAAAGGAAATGGGATGATGGGATACAAAATAGAAAGGAATGATATATTGGGATGTAAATAAAGGAGTGATTGACACCCTCCAAAATCGATAGTTGACCATGGTTTCTCTGGCAAAATATCATCTCAGAAAAAGTCCACCTTTGCCATGTTGGCCAGGCAGGCAAATGATAATGAATCTTGCATTACTTGGGTGGGACTGAAAATTCCTGATTGGCTTGTGAGAATCCTGCAACACTGCTGAAAGGCTAAGCCATGTCACCATTGTATCCAGCAGTGCCGCTTCCGCTACTACCTCTGAACCGATTGTACCCCATTGAGCCAATGCCCCTTGCAACATCCATCAGCCATCCCTCCCTCTGGGTTGGTACCTCCGTGCCCGACAATGACACGGATGCTGGTATGAGGCCTTCCTCATGGAGCTTCTTGAGGCGGTCGTTGACAATCTTGAGGTGTGCATTTGCCATCCATCCGAGGCTGGTAATCTGCTCGATGGTGAGACCCTCGAGGCTCGGGCGGCGGCCATTGATGGCTTCAATGAGGAGTAGCTTGGTCTCGCTTTCATTAGCATCGTGTCCCACCTTGTGCAACTGCTCTTTGAGCTTGTCGACCTGCTCGTTGAGGATGCGCTCTAGGTCTGTCATCTTCTTGTATCTGTCCAGATGCGGCATGGCGTTGAAGTGCTCGAGAACTCTGGTTGCCTCCCACACCGATGGCCAAACCATCGTTGCTTGCACCTCAACCTCACCGTACACCATGAGGAATAGCGTTGCGAACTCACTAACCTTCTTCGTCAAGCCCTTGAGACGCTTCATGAATGTCACCCGCCGCTTCACATCAATGATGATCCGCTGAAGCTTCACCTTCTTGTGAGCCATGGCCTTCGCAGTTCACCACTTTCTAGCAAGAATGCACCTATAGATTGACGAGAGATGGTTAGATTGATGTGAAATCAAGGAAAGGGGAATATGGTGGATTTATAGTGGGAGATCAGATTGCAACAATCGCCTTGTTGTGGAAAGAAATTATTTCGCAAATCCAAAAAGATCAAATGAATCAATGCAAGTTAATGCTTTCCTAACAAAAATGCTCGGTTAATGTGTAGCTGGCGAGCATATCTGTTAACCTTTAATTGTGTCAGTCAATAGCCAATAGACGGTGGCGGACAGGGAGTCAGGGACTCACGCTAGGGTGAGGTGAACTAGGGTTTTTTTGATGGGTCTATTGGGCCAATGGGCCATATGTATATGTGCTATTGGCTGTGGACCTGACTTGACCTGGTAACCCCTTTGGTCGTTAAGGCTCGCGAGCAGCTCGCGAGCCAGCTCGAGCTGGCTCGTTAACTCTAATAAGCTGAAATGCCAGCTCGGCTTGTTAGGAAAATCAAACGAGCAGAGCCGAGCCGAGCCCAGCCTGTTACGAGCCGAGCGAGCTAACGAGCCATGAGCTTCCTGTCCACCCCTACCCTCAAGGCATATCCTTCCTCTCTATTGTGGAGATTACGGGTATCCCATACCCACCTGGCATGGTTATCCGACTGGTTATAGCGGATAACTTATATCTATGAAATATGTAACGGATCATGACTTGGGTATTACGTTTCCTTGTATATTATGGAACGGCCTAAAGTCCTGGTTTGATAATATTGTAAAGTAGATTTAGGAAACCGATACCGTATTGGTTAAAGTTTCTATCTTATAATCCTGCCCCCCCTCCCCTCGCCCCCAATCTTATATAAGGTGGGCAGGAGGCCCTCTAGGGGGCATGACACACAATCAGATCGTCAGACCTATAATACACCCGGTGGATTCAAATCCCCAAACATGAGTAAAGTATTACCTCTCATTGAGAGGGCCTGAACCTGTCTGAATCCTTTGTCCCCGCATCCATCCACTTTTAGGTCTCATGCGCTATCCCCTTTATATTGCTGAAATCTTGTTTCGACAGTTGGCGCGCCAGGTAAGGGGCATGTCGAGTTCCTCATCGACGAGTGTGATGGAACCAATCTCTGATGCCGTTGGATTCTCCAAACTCATTCTTCCCTTCTCGGATTCAATCCAGTCGCGAAGATCAATCTCGGCGAGATTCAATGATTTAATCTCCAATATCACCGGCTCATGGATTGGTGGCATCGCTGTGCAACCAATTGGCTGTGAGCCTACTCCGCAATGCTTTGGCCAAGTGGTTAAGGCGTGTGCCTGCTAAGTACATGGAAGATTAATCTCGGCGATGGATCTAATCACTGTGCCGCCGAGTTCTTTATTTGAACAGCAAGATCAGAAGCCGTCATGGTCGCCAGCTACAAAACAAAATATTGGTTCCTGACGTAAAGCATGCAAGAGCACGTTACGTGGAGTCACATATACAAATACAGTACGAGCTAGCTACATGAAAATCATGTGTATATAACTTCCTTATACACATATACTCTTCGGCTCTACCATCCAGGTTTTATCTTTCTGATCTATTACGTAATATATTAATTATTTCTTCCCGATAACTAATCACAAGTTAATGCTATGTGATCTATCTCCTGTTTTTGCATGTATCACCGATGGCCGAGCCCGATCAAAATGCACGTCAAGCCACAATACAAACTATCTGTTTGGCAAATTTCCTTCTCGGCTACGAGTTTCCGCCTACACGGTTGGTTGATTACACCACCGTTGTTGGGCGTCTACGTCTTCACTGACCGGCCACCCCATCCGCCGCCGACTAGTGTTTCTCGCCTCTACGGTTGGATGGTCACACCACCGTTGTTGGGCGTCCTCGTCTTCACCGACTGGCTGCCTCATCTACCGCCTTCTGGTGTCCTCGCCTACTTGGTTGGTTAGTCACACCACCGTTATTGGGCGTCCTCGTCATCACCGACTGGCCGCCTCGTCTGCCGTCGACTGGTGTCCTCGCCTACCCGGTTGGTTGGTCACATCACCGTTGATGGGCGTAATCGTCTTCACCGACCGACCGCCTTGTCAGCCACCGACAGGTATCCTCGCCTACCGGATTGGTTGGTCACACCACCATTGTTGGGCGTCCTCGTCTTCACCGACCGGCCGCATCGTCAACCACCGACTGGTGTCCTCGCCTATCCGGTTGGTTAGTCACACCACCGTTGTTGGGAGTCCTCGTCTTCACCGACCAACCGCCTCGTCTGCCGCCGACTGGTGTCCTCGCCTACCCGGTTGGTTGGTCACACCACCGTTGTTGGGCGTCCTCGTCTTCACCGACCAATCACCTCGTCTGACACTGACATGTGCCCTCGCGTACCCGGTTGGTTGGTCATACCACCATTGTTGGGCGTCCTCGTCTTCGCTGACCGACCGCCTCGTCTGTCACCGACTGGTGTCCTCGCCTACCCGGTTGGTCGGTCACACTACCGTTGTTGGGCGTACTCGTCTTCACCGACCGGCCGCCTCGTCTGTCACCGACTGGTGTCCTCGCCTACCCGGTTGGTCGGTCACACCACCGTTGTTGGGCGTACTCGTCTTCACCGACCGGCCGCCTCGTCTGCCGCCGACTGGTGTCCTCGCCTACCCGGTTGGTTGGTCACAACACCGTTGTTGGGCATCCTCGTCTTCACCGATCGGCCGCCTCGTCTGCCGCCGACTGGTGTCCTCGCCTACCCGGTTGGGTTGTCACACCACAGTTGTTGGGCGTCCTCGTCTTCACCGACCAGCCGCCTCGTCTGACACCAACTGGTGTCCTCGCCTACCCGGTTGGTTGGTCACACCACCGTTGTTGGGCATCCTCATCTTCACCGACCGGCATCTGCCATGAACTGGTGGCCTCGCCTACCCGGTTGGTTGGTCACAACCGTTGTTGGGCGTCCTCGTCTTCACCGACCGGCCGCCTCGTCTGCCATCAACTGGTTTCCTCGCCTCCACGGTTGGATGGTCACACCATCATTGATGGGCGTCCACGTCTTCCCCGCTAGCTTGCCTTCGTCGCTGCCGACTGTTGTTTCTGCCTATGAGGTTGATGGATTCTGCCACCGTTAATGGGCCTCGTCATCTATACCACAGGCTTGCTTCCACTACCGCTGACTGGAGTTTTCGTCACCATTGATGGACTACTTCGTTCCCACATCGGCTACTTCTACTGTCACCAAGGGAATACGAAAAAGCTAACTCATCATTAATTTTATTCTCTATGTGATATTTTCCTTTTCCTCTACCTCACTACATCAACTGGTTCACTGTTGACTAGTGAGTCGGGGGCTACAGATGTTATATCATATTTTTTCAACAAATTTCATAATATTTATCTTGATTGCTTGCGACATAATCTAAGTACAATAGTGCCTATCGAGTTATGGAATTCTATCTTCCTATGCTTTCCGTTTGGTTTGTCGATGGATAGTTGCCTTTGGGCCGATTCCTAGCACCCGGGGGCTCGTTGGATGGACCGAGTAACACAAGGTGCTAAGTATTACTCGGAAAAAAAAAATCAAAAGCATAGAGGTCAGGTAATTTATTTTCTGCTCTTAACAATTGCAAAAGTACCTGAGTAGTAAATTCTGATCCGTGAAACTTTGTTCCATTAATGACGAACTCATGTCACTCATTTGCATGTCTGGGAAGTGCCTTGGCCGACTCCCAGTGCGTGGGGGCAATGACTAGTCGGGCAGAGTGTTTAAACGTAAGGAGCCATCTGTTCGAGGAAATCAAAATTGACAAGAGAAGAAATACATATTTATAAACATTTTAAAATACTTGATTTTTTCTCAAGTACTGTATTTGCATCAGATACTACTTAGCCTATATGTTTGTTCTGCAAGATCCAGATCCAGATATGCATAATAGGGATTCATGGCTTTAAGCTTATCTCCTACGCGTCGGGAATGGATCAGTCAGAACATCACTGCCGGCCTACTTTCGTCACCGCCGACTGGTGTCTCGCCTACACGGTTGGATGGTCACATGACTGTTGATGGGCGTCTAAGTCTTCACCACCGGCTTGCCTTTGCCGCTGCCGACTAGTGTCCTCGCCTATACGGTTTGGTTGTCATATCACCGTTGTTGGGCATCAACATCTTCACCGTCGGCCTGCCTACTTCCGCTGCCGACTGGTATCCTTGATTACACGGTTGGATGGTTACACCACCGTTGTTGGGCGTCTACATCTTCACCGACCGGTTGCCTTCGCTGTCGCCATCTGCTGTCTCCGCCTATACAGGTTGTTGGTCACACAACTGTTGTTTGGCATCTACATATTCACCGACCGGCTGCCTTCGCCGCCGCTGATTGGTGTCTCCACCTATACGGTTGGCTGGTCACACCGTCATTGATGGGCATCTACGTCTTCACCACCGGCTTGCCTCCGCTGCCGTCGACTGGTGTTTTCGCCTACATGGCTGGTTGATCACACCGCCGTCGATGGGCGTCATTGTATTCACCGCAAGCTTGCCTTCGCCGCCGCTCCGCCGATAGCAGCTGCGTCGCCTCCCGCGCCATCGGCGGCGGCGCCCGTGGAGCCCCGTGCGCTCGGTGAGGAGAGGAGGGGAGGAGAGTAAAGAGGCCGCTCAGTGAGGAGAGGAAAGAGGAAGAGAGAGAAAGGAGAGAGAGGGGAGGGGAGGAGAGAGGGTGTGAAAAATTTGAAGTGCGTGAGAGAGAAAATAGGAAGGGATATTTTATATGGCTGTGCGGTTCACTTAAAAAGCCCACACGCGAAAATCGATTTTTCCGTGCGATCCACTTAAGTCAACCGCACGGGATAATGAGGATTATCCTGTGCGGTTGGATTAAGATGCCCGCACTGGATAATCTATTTTCCCGTGCGGGCATCCGCCTGGCGCCGGTTGCCCCATTATCCCATGCGGTTCCAATCATGGTCCGCCTAGAAACAACAGGGCCCAGCGTACAAGAATATCATTCATGTAGTAGTGTGATGGATTCTACGGTGGTGCACTGGAGTGGAGACCAAACTTGAGGAGGAGAGGAAAGAGATATGTTAGGGAAGAGACCAGGACAGCAGGATTATAGGGGTGGGCATAAAAAGATTGACAACCGAAAGCCAAACCGGACCGCACCGTAACAGAACCAAACTGTCGGTTTTTCGCTGATCGGTCTTTTCTTTCGGTTTCTGTTTTTTTTACTAGAAAAAATGCCCGTGCATTGCAACGGAAAAAAACATGAGAAATTTAAGAAAAGGTTGAGAAATATTTACATTATGTAATTAATTAAAATATAAAATCGCAACTATACATGTATCCGATGTTTTTTTACTAGAATACATTTATACGATGTTGAAGAAAAGAAAGGCTCATAAAAGTCAAGGTAAATGTGGAAATAGAATTTTCCAAATAAACTATGGCTGGATTTAATTTTTATTAAATTCTCCATGATTAATTACACTATGTGAAAAATTTTCAGTATTTTCAGAGCTCCATTGCTAATTTTAATAATACAAACATTATTTTAGCATTTATTTAAATGAAAATCTAAATGAAAACCCTCTTTTCTCCTGGGCCATTTTGAGCCCATTTTTTCTTTAGCCCATACTCCTCCTTTCCACCTCGGCCTGAAAGCACGCATCTGGCCCATCAAACAACCAGAAAGTCTAATCAGCATCCCTTCTCCTCTCCCTGTCATGTGGGTCCCAATGTCACGTGGGTCCCAATGCCATAGTGTCGTCTCCTACCTCTGTCCGACTCCACAGCTTCCCGACGCCGCCAGAAACCACCGCCTCCTTCGATGAAATCCATCCGCATTCACGGAGATAATCCGAAATTGATTGAGGGGTTTTTGATCCTTATCTCCTTCTATTTCCCTTTTCCAAGAATTAGAGCAAAATCGCATCGTATCGATCTCGGAATCAAGCCATATAGCAAACGCTAGAGTTGTCCGTTTCGCATACTGGAGGGAATCGGACTGCGCGACGTACGAAAGTCTTCGGCAAAAACATGTTAAAACTTTTATAATAGGTGAAGATTCGGTGTTCGGATTCATGTATTTTAATACGTGGAGACCGAAGAAATCGGAAAACCGATCAATGTAAGTCTCATAATTAAATTCATTATATTTTAGCTATAGAAAAAAATTCTTACAATTTTAAGAGTAATGATATGTCAGAATTTTATCCATTTTGTTACGGCTATTAGAAAAATGTGCACGAAGTGTGTAGGGTAAACTTATGTGTATAAGATATTTTCCTCACTTATTAGTAGACTGACATGATTATTTGTGCTAAGATACCAGAAAGCAAGCTGGTCGTTGAGCTATTCGATGGCCTCTTTGGAAACTTGTTATTTAGAGGATTAAACGTAGATCTTCGGGCTATTAAATATTCTTCCGGAATCTTGCTATTTAGTAGTGTTAAACATAGATTACTTATGGAATGAGTTTTGTCAGTAATCTATGTTTAATACTACTAAATAGCAAGATTCCGGAAGAATATTTAATAGCCCGAAGAATCCAAACAACTTTGCTTGGCAGCTACTAGTACTATATATAAAAGAAATGTTAATCATGGTAAGCGTGCAATTTTTTTTTTAGCTAGGGATGGAGACGGATTGTGAATTTTTAATCCTCTGGCTCTGTTGTTGAATTGATTATTAGTGGCTGATGAGTGATATTTGGTAGGAGGGGTGAACAGGTAGCTCAACAAAGTTATTAATTGTTAAATTATCTTTTATAACTTTGCAATCGATAATACTGACTTAGATGCTCTAAACTTGTCAAACAAGTATTCTCTCTCCGCTTTGCATTATATAAGGAAATTAGCGAAAGAACAAAAAGTGTTGCGGTGAGATACATATAGATATTTCCACTGCCGAATCCATATCGATGGTACATATACTACCAATATTTAAATCTGGTGCCCACAATTATGCACACCCTGGTGTATTTTCATTTGTAAGTACTCCCCCCGTAAAAATGAAAAATCTATTTCTAAAGATGTATTTATACATACTTTCTCTGTCCCATAAAAAACCCAATCCTAATTTTGAATCTGGACATATATTGTCCAGATACAAATCTAATATTAAGTTTTTTATGGGACGGATGAAGAACACGTTATCCAGCATAATTGTTTTTTTTTGGACGGGAGAAATATACCCTCGCAGAGTTGTGACTGACTGTCGTACGCATGCATAGCATCGTAGCTTGTGCTGTCGTATGTCTTCCATAGCAATGATTTTGCAGTATGATCCTTCCCTTCACATTTGCAGTCCTTTAAACAGAGCCCCAATTGCAGGTTTGCACCTGAAGATCACTAGACTGTGACATGGTGTTGCCCGTTTGCAGGGATGTGGTATATGGTCGAACAGGTTCAGGTGTTAGTGTCCATGGCTGGACATAGTAGTACAGAGGATGAAACTTATATTCTATTATTGAAAAATAACCGAGGGACAAAATGCATAACTTAAACACTTACTACAGTCCAAAACTGGCAGATGTTAACAACAGCCGGGTTGATTTCTCCTGATCAGAGTGTCACTAGAAAAAAAAAACTACGGCCAGTTCGGATAGGCTATTAATTTTTTTTTTAACGACTCGCACGAGATGGTGCAAAGTTCTATTGATAGAGCAGGAAAAAAAATACAAGATTACAACCCTGGAGGGTCGTAACCAGCAAAAAGGAAAAAAATATACCACCACCCGTACACCGACAGCGTCAACACACAACCGGGAGAAGGCTAGCACCAGACCGGCCGCCGCTAAGCGTGACTGACCACCGCTAGACCAACAAAGGAACATAGACAAGATCACCCTTGTGAATCCTTGGCTGATGCACCGATGCTCCACCACCTCTCCAGCTCTGCCGATATGCGGGACCCTTGCACCGGCGTCCCCCGCCGGCCAGTCTTCGTGCGTCGAAGACCGCGCCACACCCACCGGCAGCTCCTCCTCGCACCGAGGTCGCCTCCTCCACCGCCGGACGCGCTTCTCGTGCCAAGCCGGCCTCCTCCACCGGACGCGCCTCTCGCGCCAATCCGGCCTCCCTCCATCGGCCGCGCCTCTCGCGCCAAGCCGGCCTCCATCTCCACCACTCGCGCCGCTCGCGCCGAGCCGGCTCCACTGTCATCGGCTGCGCCACTCTGCGCCAAGCCGGTCTCCGACCCCTCCTCCAAACAATGCCATGCCGGCCCGATGTAGCCGTCTACCACGCCCTTAGCTAGCCGTCCGAGGCCCCCATGCCTCCGGCGACCGTGGTCACCGCCACCGCAGCCGCTGCTGCCGAACGCACCATCGTGCCTCCTCCCACCGTGCCACAGCAGCCACTGACGCTGCCGCTGCGACAAGCTCCGAGGCCTCTGCCTCCACACCGACGGCATTGCCGCTGTTACCTCAGGTCGCAGCCGCGGCTGCCACTGGCACCGCCGCCGTTGCCCATCACCAGCCGCGCCGTCGGTAGCCGCCGTCCGCGAGCCTCGCGCCGCCGTCGCCGCTATTGCTCGGCCCGCTGCCACCAGGGCCGGCGGCACCGCAGCCGTCGCTCACCCCCGGCAGCGCGAGCACCGCCGCCCGCGCGCATCTCGCCATCGCGGCGGCCGCCGCCAGCTGCCACGCCGTCACCGCCGCCCTTGTCGCGTCGCCGCGCCGCGGCCTCCTCCGCCACCAGCACCCACTCCGGCCGGATCCGGCCAGGGGATGGCCAGATCCGGCGAAGGTGACGCCGGATCCGCCGTCTCCTCGCCGGGATCGGCCGCCGCTGTTGCTCCCCAACCGCCGCCGTTCGCTGCCTCTCGCGCGCTGAGAAGGGTCACCGCCATGAAGGAGGCCCCGCCGCCGCCTTCATGGCTCGCCCGCTGGCTTTCCGGCGGCGAGGTGGGGGGAGGGGGGAGAGGAAAGGCGGCGCGTGGGCGATGCGGGGGGGGGGGGGGGAATCCGGGCGATAGGCTATTAATTGGCGGTAGCTCATTGATGGCACGAAAAATGAAAAAAAAAATCAATGGCGCATGATTATTTATGGTTAAAGGACTTCCATATAAAATATTTCAAGTTGCTGAAAAGAAATTAAAGCACGCAAGGTCTAAGCATCAGTGGTTATGGTGATGTTTAATAATCTAGTCGGTACATCAAAAGCTGATTGCCTACAATGATTGCCCGCCCACTAAGCAGGAGATGCTTTGAGACTGTGTAATTTACTATCACTATAAAATTTATATAATTATTCCGAAATTCTTTGTGCACCAACGCAAGCTTTACAGACGCAGATAGCTCAACTGCCAAATGGAGCTGTTGTATGAAGTAGTGGGGAGCTTTCTTCTCCCTCCAGTCTCACAAATAGCTCACCAGTTCTGACAACGGCGTGAGCAGACATCACCTGATCTCACCAAGAACATGGCCGCCGGCGAGAGGCCGGCGACCATGCGCGCCGTCCAGTACAGTGGCTACGGCGGCGGCGCCGCTGCCCTTAAGGTGAGTTCTATCTGCTTCAAAAGTTCTTACTTTTTCATATTCGCAATGGGGAACTTCTGCCTGGATTTCTGCGTGAGTTGTGCTGTTTAATTTATATGTGAAGAGCCCTGTTTGTCTAAGAGAGGAATTGGTCAACAAATTACCGTGGTGATTTATTTGAATTCCATATACGTTTCGGGGTAATTTGATTTCAGTTTGTGGAAATCCATGTTCCTTCTGTGAAGAAGGACGAAGTTCTCGTAAAAGTAGAAGCTGCAAGCATCAATCAATCCGATTTGATGACTCAGAAAGGGATGATGCGCCCCTTTCACCCGAAATTTCCATTTATTCCAGGTAGCATTCGTTTCAGATCATTTTTTTTTCTTACCATGAAACGATGATGAAATTGATATACTCACTCTTGTATAATTCTTTTGAGCAGTAAATAATGTGTCCGGAGAGATCGTTGAGGTTGGCTCTGCAGTACGCGAGTTCAAAGTTGGTGATAAAGTTGTCTCCAAACTAGACTTCTGGGTACGTACTTCCAATGATCTGGCTCCAAATTCGTCTCAGCAAATCATTTTTCGATTCAAAATGCACCGAATTTTTCACCAGCTTGGACGCCAATATAACTTGACCAAAACTTTCTCTCTCACGTCGCCCTCCCCTGGGTGGCATGAGAGGCGACACCTTGCCGCCACCTTCCTCCCACCGTTTCCTACTCCTCCTGCCTCGCCGCCGCCTGAGCGGGCGCTGGCAAAGCCGCGCGGCCGCAAGGACGGCGGCGGCGGGGCCTCGTCTCGCCCACCCCACGCTCGGCGGCTGGGGGAGGCTGTCCAGGGCGGAGGAGGCCAGATCAGGGCCGAGTCCGGCCGGATCTAGCCAGGGGGTGGTTGGCGGCGGGGGCTGATGGTGGCGGCGGCGACAGCGGCGGAGCCCCGTCCAGATCCACGCCACCCTGGCCATATCTGGCCGGGTGGTGGCTGGCGGCGGGGATGAGTGGTGGCGGCGGTGGCGGGCGACGGTGGCGGCCAGGGCAGCGAGGTTTTGGCGGCAGGCCGTCACGGATAAGGTGGGACGGCACATCTTCGTCGGAGGCAGCAAGTGGCGGCGGGGTAGGAGGCGTGGGCACCGGAGTGGTGGACGGCAGCTTCTCGTGGTAGGGGCGGTCGTCCAGATGGTGGAGGAGGCCGACGGGAGCGTGCAAGCGGCGATGGAGACCGGCGAGGCGTGGCCGGCGTGTCCAGGCGGCGACGGAGGTCGAGGAGGCGCGGCCGGCGCATGCAAGGGGAGGTGGAGGCCGGCGAGGCACGACCGGCGTGTGCAGGCGGCGGTGGAGGCCAACAAGGCAGCAGTGGAGGCTGCAGGCCGTGGCACAGCGGCCCTGCGGATCTTCACGACACAAGGAGGTGCGGTTGGCGACGGCAGAAGCCAGTACGACGCAAGGAGGCACGGCGGGTGGTGGCAGCGGCTTGTCGGCTGTCCGATGGCGGCGAGTGGGAGGCTGATGTGGAGGCATGTGAAGGCTGGCCAACGAGGGGCGTTGGTTCAGTGATGTCCACACGCTGATGGTGAAGGGTTGGTAGTTGGAGCAATGGAGGACAGCTTTTGAGCAACAGGGGGTCTACGGCGGGTGAAAACCCAGCCCGGCCTTGGCCGGGCTGGCAACGGTGGCGTTCGAGCGCCACTCCCCTCCTGAGGGTGTTGTCGTGCCGTCTCACTCCCTCTAGTGTGGTTGCCTAGTAAAAGCCCAGTCTCGGTTCTCTTTGGGACCTTGACAGACGTCGGCGGCAGTTCTTCCGTTGCTACTCTCCTTGGAGACGTCGTCTAGGCACCCCTCTATCAAAACCTCCCAAGCAATTGGTGCAATCTCGCTCTAGATTCTTATCCTCTTGTGTCGGCGTCCTATCTTCCGCAAGTTGGCCACGTCGAAGTGTCTAGGGGGAGAGCGGTTCGATTCTTCTCTCTCACCCTCTCTCCCTCAATTCCAAAAATTTGGATAGAGCGTGGTTTTGTGTTAGTTGTAAGGGTTGGGTTTTGGGCGATCTCGGATGTTTTCCGTTGCTGGCTTAGCGGCGGTCGGTACCACTTAGCGGCAGCTGGTCCGGTGCTAACTTTCTAGCAGGTCTGTGTTTGGCATTGTCAGTGTGTGGATGATGGTATACTTTTTTCTTCTTCCTAGTTATAACCTTCCAGGGTTGTAATCTTATATTTTTCTCTTTTTATATATCACTAGAACTTCGCCCTGTGTAGTGCGAGTCGTTAAAAAAAATATAACTTGACCAATTTACTTTCTGCAAATCTGCAATGTAGACAGCAGGGGGCCTTGCTGAGTACGTGGCCACATCGGACAAGCTCACCGTCGCTCGCCCTGCCGGAATCTCCGCCGCTGACGCGGCGGGTGTGCCCGTCGCCGGCCTGACAGCGCTCCAGGCGCTCAAGGCCATCGGCACCAAGTTCGACGGCTCGGGCACCAGCGGCGGCGCCGACGTTCTGATCACCGCGGCCTCCAGCGGCGTGGGCACGTACGCCGTCCAGCTCGCCAAGCTCGGCAACCACCGCGTCACCGCCACATGCGGCGCGCGCAACCTCGGCCTCGTCGCTGGCCTCGGCGCCGACGAGGTCCTCGACTACAAGACCCCGGAGGGGGCCGCGCTGTCGAGCCCCTCCGGCAAGAAGTACGACTACATCGTCAACATCAGTAACAAGAACAAGTGGTCGGTGTTCAAGCCGCGCCTGAGCAGCCATGGCAGGGTCGTCGACGTCGCCCCCAACTTCGGCAACTTCGTGGCGTCGGTGGTGACGCTGTTCTCCCGGAGGAAGAAGCTGTCGCTGGTGAGCCTGAAGATGAGCAAGGAGGACCTGGGGTTGCTGCTCGAGCTGATGCGGGAAGGGAAGCTCAGGACGGTGGTCGACTCGCGGCATCCGTTCGAGAAGGCGGCGGACGCATGGGCGAGGAGCCTCAGCGGCCATGCCACTGGAAAGGTCATCGTGGAGATGTGAGATTAAGATTCAGCGATGGCTCCAAGCTTTGCTGTCATTTAAATGTATGTGCTATTACCATATTTGATCATGCCATCGGTACACAACAATCAATCCGTACCCCTCATCAGCGCTGGTTAAAAAAATACTATATATGATTACTATTATATTAATAAAATTTATAAAATGTACGAGGCAAACTAGCCAACTATAGTTCGATCCACGCAAGCGAAGACCAGTAGATATATACCCTTAGGGTGTGTTCGGAATAGCATGTTCCCAGAGCATGCAAGTAAACACGGAAAATGGAACGGTCCATTAGCGCGTGATCAATTAAGTTAACTAATTTTTTTTCAAAAATAGACCAATACGATTTTTTAAACAACTTTCGTATAGAAATTTTTTGTAAAAAGACGGTTTGAAAAGCATGCGTACAGAATACGATGGAGAGGGATTGGAAACTCAGGATTCCAAACACAGCTTTAGTATCCGGCCTAGCTCCTTCCAATTCATCCTCCTCTCTTCTCTCTGTCAGGCTAGCAGCCTAGCACACTGACTCCTCATGCCAAACCCTCTGTAATTCAGTTGGCATGCCACCTCTGATGTCTTCCCTTCTACCACTCCCTATGTCTTCTGCCTTGCTTCCTTAAGGTTCATCCAGATACCAAGAACCACTAGATCCAACTGCATTAGTACTTCAAGTGCGCGTGCCGCGCCGCTCTGCTCTCGGTCGTCAAGGTGAGGAATGAGAGAAAGGTAAGGTTGGGAGTGAAAAATTTTAAACTGGTAGAGAGGGAAGGAGGAATCCTTAAGCATCCGTATGCAAATATCGTTTTTTTTCATGCCGCTCTTTAAACTTCAAATCAAATTTTATGGCACTAGATCAACTCATATGAAAAAGTTGTCAAAAACAAAGTTGTAGAACTCATTGAATATACCCTTTTTTTTGTCATTTCTCCATCGGAGTATGATTAAACTATATAAAATTTGAATTTTAAAATACAAAAAATTGAAATAATTTTTCGGGTAGTAGTTGTATAATGCATCAATATCTACAACTTTTGTTTTGGTCATTTTTCTATATGACTTTGTTTGAACAATTTGAATTTGAATTTCAAAATATAACAACTTTAGACAATATTTTCAAATACTAAATGATTTTAACTAAAAAATACATCAACAACAAAGTTGTATAACTCTTCAAAATCTACAAACTGATAGTAACATTGTAAATTTGGTTTTATAAAGTATAAGAGAGATATGTTAATTTTGTGTACTGTTACTATCACTTTGTCGGATGAAGAAATGACCAAAATAAATGAGTTCTACAACTTATATTTTCATGACTTTTTCAGCGGAAATTGTTTATTGCTTCAAAATATTATTTGAAGTTTTGAAATTCAAATTTTCAATTTATAAAACAAAGTCAGAAGAAAAAATGCCAAAATAACAGCAGTAAGAACATAATAACATGATAGAGCATGGTTTTATAAACATTTAGGAAAAAGAATCATCCAATTTGAAGTGTATATGAGTGAGATAAACTAGTTTTAAATTTTCAAATTTTATTTTCAAATTTTGAAAATTTTATTTTTAAATTTTATTTTCAAATTTTATTTTCGCATACGCCCATATGGAAAAATCGATTTTTCCATACGGGCTCTTAAGGAGCTGTACGCGAAAATACTACTCGATTTTTTCAGACACGGCAAGTTATGGTCCGTTTGCAAAATTTATGGAGTAAAAATCGTTTGTGTAGTAGTGTATATTTTTCAGGATATATTTGCTTCAAGAAAATTACTATCAATTATTTACACATCGAACGACTGCGAATTGCAAAATCACATCCGATTAAAACGAATGCGATCTTCGGAATCTGCTGAGTGGCGGGCCCATCTGAAAGGACATACTAGCTTGCTCGAAGAATATACAACCATCGAAAAACTATAAAAGGAGAGCTATATATAGACATACTGCACCAGTAGCGTGTTGGTTAATTACACATAAATTTAGTTCTAATAGTGTTGTTCACATATCATAAATCGACTTTCCCATAAATTTACAATCGTACAGAAAGCTGTGCCTGATCAATAATATTTATTACTGCATACGTACTGACAAATATCGCAAGCACTCCTTATTATATATTTATTATTGCGTACGTCCTGACAAGCATCGCAAGCACTCCCTACTATACTTCGTCCACGGGAAAAACTCAATCCTTATCCAGGTTTAAATCTAGAATTGAGTTTTTATTTTTGGGACGGAGGCTGGGAGTAGTGATTATAATGCATAATGATCAACACTCGATATATGATATATAATTACATAAAAAGATTGATCAGGTAGAGGCTCGTTTAATCTCAAGACCTGAACCTTGGAACTTGCCTTGAACAATTGAATCAATACGGTCGGCCATCTCCCGGGTCATGTGACCCACCCAGTCTCCAGCGACTCCTTTCCTGAAGTAGGAGGAGCTTGGGAGCTTGATGAGATGCCCATTGCTCCCGGACATGTTGGTGTCCAGGTTCTTGAGCTCCTCGAAGCTGCAAAGCTTGACGATGGCATCGACAACCCCGGCTCTCTCCTCTTCTGCCGAGAATGGGCATCCCACGAAGTCGGCAATGGAGACGACGGCGCTGGCAGTATCCTCCAGCATGTCCTCGTACCTCAAGAAGAGCACTCTGGTGGGCATCTCCACACTGGCCCTGAAGTAGCCAAGAACATTGTCCCACCAAGGGCCAAACACGGTGTCCCCCTGGCAGAACGACTCGTAGAGGTCGTGGAACTCGGACACATGGGCTTCCTCGGGGCGTAGCTTGCGGTAGTAGTGCCACAGGGAGACGAGCACGTCCTTGGGGTCGCGCCACACGTAGACGATCTTGCAACCGGAGTTGGCGTCGGCGACGACGGAGGCCGGCAGGGTGGAGAATGGCATGTGGGCGGCCATTATCCGCGGAGAAGGGGAGCACCTCCACCAACGCCTCCTTGCCCGTCGTGTAGGCGCCAGACAGGTGCACCACGCAGTCGTGCGGGTTGAGGCGGAGCAGCGGGTGATCCCGCAGGGGGTAAACCTTGCGCGAGATGATCGCGAACATAATGGCTTTCATCCATGTCGTCCCCGACTTGGGGTAGGACCGTAGAAGGCCAGGAGCACATCCGATGGCCGCGGCCGGAACCGGCGTTGGATGGCGAACACGTCTTGGAAGGCAGACTCAGGCCACCACGTTGCTTGGTACTGGAGGTAACGGCGCTCGCCGTAGTCCTTCACCGGTAGGGATGACATGAGGCGGCGGTCGCGGTCGCCTTGTGACTCCTCGTCCTCCTCCTCTGGAGCCTCAGGCTTGGGGAACGGGGTGATGGCATCTTGCTCGATCGCGTCTTTGAACGGAACAGGAGCGCGCCAGAGCGAGGGTGAGCTCACCGTGTCTTCAGCCATGATCAAGAACGAAATGTATCAGGTAAACAAAGCTATGGCGAAATGCAGTATTCAGACGATAGGCTAAGTGTGTGGAACCATCTAGCGTGATGACACACCTCTTTAAATAAAATCAAGTAAGCTCATGCTAACATAAAAAATATATCTAGATTTTTTTAAAACAATTTAATTGTTGATTCTTGATGATCGATTTGTTTGATTAAAGAAATTGAATTGGTTTGTCCATCACCACATCATTCCTCAAACCCATACCAATCAAGCTATTGGATTAAGAACAATATCACTTTAGAATTGACCAAAGGACAGGTAGATGGCCTACCATTTCTTTCCACTTAGAGCCAAGGACAGATAAAGAAGATGAAGTCCTTGGCACAGCTAGCACACAATGTGCTATATACTAACTAGCCACATGGTCACGCTTTGCGCGACTCTATATGTGCTCGGTTAAGAAGCCTATATGTGTGGGACCATTAAATATACGGATGAGGCAAAGCAATTGTTCATGCTCTGAATAATTTTGATCATAAAGTCAATATATTAAACAATAAATAAGGGTAGCAGGTTTATGCTGTTCCACCAAATTCATGATGTCACATTGGTTGTGTAAAGGCAAAAGACCTGATATATAACTGGTGGAGTGTTGACGGAAAACACGGCAGCCTGGAAGATCTGCTTAACTCCAGTGCAGGTCCAAGACTAGCCTCGAATGTGCCAGCTAATTTGATCCTGCAATCAGCAAGAAAGACAAAAGCAGAGTTAGTCAGCCGATAGCCGATTGGCCGACAGGCCGATAGCATATCATTAGCGGTCTCAACCGATGTAGTTAGACCAAATCGGCTATGGACTGGACATATCAAGGAATAAAGACCCTAAACATGTCTCATCGGCTATAATACTGCCTATTAGGTTTAATAAAGAAGCTTAAGACAGTATTATGAAAATAGCCAATGGAACAATACTTAGAGCAGGGTATATAGATAAGGGAAAAGTTCGAATTACCCCCCCCCCCCCGAACTATTGCGGTCGTCCGAATTTTCCCCCTAAACCACAAAACCGGACATTCTTCACCCTCAACTATATAAACCGGACGAATTACCCCGCTCGACCCAATCCGTGGTGGTTTTGGTCTACGTGGCATACGAGTGGCAGTCCAGTCAGCATTTTATCTATTAAAAAAAATGTGAGACCCACATGTTATACACTTCTTCCCCTCTTCCTCTCTTCTCTCTCTCGCTGTTCCACTCTCTCTCTCGGCATGACGGGGGCGGTCGGCACGGACGGCGCGGACAGACGGGCGGTGGCGGAGAGGCGGACGAGGCGGAGAGGCAGGCGGCGGCGGAGAGGCAGGCGAGGCAGGTCCGTGGTGGAGAGGCGAGGTGCAACCGCCTCTGTGTCCCACGCTGCCGCTGCTCCCTCCCGGAGGAGGAGTTCGCCGGCTTGCTCGCCGCCGCCAACTTCTTACTGGCTCGATCCGCGTTGCCGGCGTCGTCTTTGTAGCCCCGATTCGCATCAAGGACGAGGATGCCTCTCCGCGTTGCGCAGGACCATCGCCGCCTCTGCGTCCCGCGCGATCGCCGCCTCCGTGTCCCTCGTCGCCGCTGCTCCCTCTCGGACCTCTCCCGCACCTGCCTCCACCGCGAGGTCCGCTCGGCGTGCTACGATGTCGGCCGCGCGTGGTGGCTCGTCGACGCTGTCAACCTCACCACACGACGCGCGGAGCGGTACACGGCGAGGCTCATCCGTTCCACGCGCGCTGCCGCCGCCCGCACGCCAACCGTGGTGCGCGCTTTGTGCCTAAGAGAGAGAGAGGGGGGGAGAGGAGGAGGAGGTATGACCGCCTCTCCGCCATGGCCGCCGCCGCCAGCACCTGAGCGTCGTCCTCGTCGTCATCCACTACTCCTCCGTCAACATCCTCGTCGTCATCCTCCTCATCCGCCGCCGCCTCCTCGTCTCCCTGCTCTGCTCCACCGACCCCCACATCCGCGCGCTCATGCTGGAGTTCGCCCTCCACGTTGGCTACTACGGCCACAAGGAGATCGTCGACGCGCTCCTCGCTGAAGTCATCGCGGGGGAGGTAGTCGGGTGCACCGACAAGCACGCCACCGCGGCCAGCCGCCGCCGCCGCCTCCGCTCCGTGTCCCCCACCGCCGCCGACCCATGAGAGAGAGAGAGGGAAGAGTGAGACAAAGAGTGAGAGAGAGAAGAGAGAGAGGAAGAGTGAGAGAGTGGAAGATAGGTGGGTCCCACATTTTTTTATAAATAGAATGCTGACTGGACTGTCACGTGTACGCCACGTAGACCAAAACCACCACGGATTGGGTCGAGGGGGGTAATTCGTCCGGTTTGCATTGTTGGGGGTGAAGAATGTCCGGTTTTGTGGTTTAGGGGGTTAATTCGGACGACCGCGATAGTTCGGGGAGGGGGGGTAATGCGTACTTTTTCCTATAGATAAAGATAAAGTACTAACAAATACTCTAGTAAAAACTTAAAGAAACAAACCAATCTATATAAACATATCAAATTGTGATCAGCTAGTAATTTATATAGCCCAGCCGAACTGCTCTAATTTGATATGGTTATATTGGGTGGTTTGTCTATATAAGTGGCAAATATACATAAAACCAGTAAAGAAATATGTATGTTAGGTAAGATTAGGGTTCTAGACAAGACTAGGGATGATTCATCTCAAAGTAAGTAAAGAAACCTAATGTAACAGACTCAAAATTTCAGGAAAAATATTTGCGAAATATTTTAAGTCATGTTCTTCTCGATTCTTCCTTTGAGTAATCTCACTTTTGATCTTCTCTTTGACTTGAGTCTAAACTTTATTTGCAAAGTTAAATGCTCTCTTTTAAATTTTACAAAACCTCTCTATTTATTTTCTTTAATCTCTGACTTTGGCTCTAGATTATATTTCCTTTGACTCCTTTACCGAACATCTCTAACATCCACAAATACCCATTCAATTCCCACTCAACCATCTCTAGAGCACATAAAATATCAATCTCTCTAGAGTTAATTCCTTCTTATTTAGAGCTTACTATACTACCACCAAATCCAGATTTACTTCCCACCAAATACTCCCCCTTTGATCTCTAACCAAACACATGAAATACCAATTTTTATTTTCCCCAGAACCAATACCTTTCCTTTGGATCTCCACCTAAATATTCCTATAGTCCATAAAATATCCTTTTTAAACTCCTTGAGTCAATATATCTATCCTTTAGAAGTATATCAATCTACCACCAATTCTGTTCCAGTAGAAATTCCCATCCACATATACTTCTGAATCCAGTTTTATACTCCCACAAATATTACCCCTTTGAAATCTCATTCATCTAAATTATCCATTCAAGATTTCAAAGTCTACTATTTAGCTTGGGACAATATTTCCCCAATTAACCCAACTCTCTGTTATATCCCATTAACTATTTTTATCTTTGGGGCTAAACTAGTATAACTCCCTTTCCGTTGGAATTTATTTTGGATCAACCCCTATCTAAACCTATCCCCGTAATCCTTTGTCTCCTTTTAATCGATCCAAAATATTCCGTGGTCAAGTTCCTATTTTGATCCATCCACCAATTTGATTCTTATGACTTGATCACATTCTTGGCACAAGAATAATATTATCATAAATATTTAAATGATTGATTTTGTGCTAAGAAACTTATTTCCAATCCCTTCTATTTAAAATCCAACTTCCTTTAGCCACAAATAATTCACCGAGAATCCATACCACATATTTTGGAGGCTAAAATCTTAGTTATTCAACTCCATCTATTTTTGCCGTCATCCCAAAATTTATCCAAAGTTAGAAGATCAATTATTTGTGTTTCCTTTCTTCCCATTTGATTATTTCAATCTTACATTTTAAAGAAAATCTTTTGTGATAAGTTTTATATTTGGTTCTTATTGAATTCTTTACATTGGAGCATCTTTATCCTTTTCAAATTTTATATCTCAAAATAAATATCTTTGATTTTATTTTAAAAATATTTCAAAACCCTTTTGCATTAAAAACCTTATATTTTAAATTCTTTTTATAAAGTTCAAAAGACCCCAAACTTTTCTCTTTTAAAATTTTATCTCCTTTAAAACCTATTTAAAACTCTCCATTCAGAATTCCCTTAGGGTTCCTATCCTAGAAATTATATTTCTTTTCCAAACTTCAAAAAGTCTGTTAACATCTTCCTTTAGCTCCATTACTTAGAAATCCTATTTGAATTCCTTATCCGAGTTCAAAAAGTCCACAAATATTCATCCCTTAGATTTTCATAACCTTTGAATTCTATTCATTTTGGGCCAATTTCCCTTTCATTTGGCCCATTACCCTTTCCTTTTCCTTCCTCCTTCCACTCCCTCCATCTTGGGCTGCCAGCCCAACTGAGCCGAAGCCCAGCCGAGCCGGCCCACAGCCGAGCCGCCCTTTCCTTCTCTCTCTCTCTCTCTCTGTGTGTGTGGGCGCCGCCGCCGCCGCTTGCAACACCACGGCGCCGCCGCCGCTTCGCCATTCCCCACGCACCGCCGCCCTTTGCCTCCGATACCGCACTGCTCCGCGGCGCCACCGCCGCAAACCGGGGGCCACTCGTGGCACCTCCGCTGCTCAGCCGCCGTCGCCCGTTGTATCGCCGCCACAGTACGACGTCGCGACACCTGCTCAGCCGCGCGTCGCCACGAGCCGTCGCCGACCATCAGGGGCGGAACCAGCAGAAATTAGTAGTGGGGGCTGAACAAACCTCGCCGGCTCGCGGCTCGCCACCTCCCCGCCGCCACGCTGGTTCGCCGCCTGGCTGCCTCCCGTCGGCGCAAGACCGCCGGTCGGCGCCACGGCCCAGCTCGCGTCTCGCCACCTCCCCGGCGGCGCGCCGGGGCTGGACCACCGTTTGACCTCCGGGCCCCTCGCCCGCTCGCGGCTCGCCGGTCGCCGCCGCCTCCCGCCTGCTTGCCGCTCGCCACACGCCCACAGGGCCACGGGCCACGCCGCCTCCTGGCCTCGTCAGCCAGTGTCGCCACCGTGCGCCGGCCGCCTCGCCTCCTTGTGTCCTCAGCCGCCTCCCGTCGCCCGTCGGCCACCGCCCGCCCAGCTCCCACCCCGCGTCCACGGCCGGTCAACTGCCTAGGGTTAGTGGCGAAATTGGGGAAGTGGCGACAGGGAGAGAGTGGTTGGGAATTGGGGAAGTGGCGGAGTGGGCTGTGGGCCGGCCTGAGCTGCAGGTTGGGGGAGTGGGCCAAGCTAAAATTGGAAGATTGAGCTCGTGGGCTGCTCTTCATAGCCGGCCCAAATAGCGAAAACTTCGTCTTCAACCTCCAGCCTCCCCTCTAGCCGATCTCCAGCACCTACATCCCATGTCTGTATGCAAGAAAATTTGTAGTGGGGGCTTTGGGGGGTCTCCATGGTCCCAAGGGCGGTAGTGGGGTCTCAAGACCCCCCCGCCCCCATAGTAAATCCGCCCCTGGCGACCATCGAATCGCCATCGCCGGCCAATCCGATGGAGACACCCGGCGCCGCCATTTCTTTTCGAGTTGACGCCTAGCCGTGTCGTCGTCGACCTTCTCCTGCCTCCGCCGCCTTCGCCGCCTATAAAAGGCCGGCGAGAGCTCCTCTCTTTCCCCATCCCCAATGGGAAACAATCTCTCTCTCCCTCTCTCTAATACACCACCACCGGCCACCGTCATTTGCTTCTCCACCGCCGGCCGCCACCAAACCTTAGTGCCACCTAGCCGCCGTCGCTACCGAGCTACGGCCGCCCTCACCGTGTCCTCCCCACCTTCGCCTCACCCCCTCCCTCTCCTCTCTGTGCCCGTGAAGAAGAAGGGAGGAGAGAAGAAGAAGAAATAGAGGAGGAAGAAGACCGTGACAAGTGCGCCCCACTGAATAGTAACTCCCTTTTTCTTTTCTTTGATTTTCAATCTTTAGGAGCCCATATCTTCCAAACAACAAATCAAATTCCAGAAATTCTTTGATCAAAATTCATCTAATTTCAAACTCTTCGTTTTGATACCAAATTTCCTATTTTTAAATTTTATTTAAAATTCTTTATTTAAAAAGAACATTTTCCTTATTTATTTATTTACTTTCTAATTTTAAATTATTTAATTAACCTTTAAAAATTATTTTAAATTTATCTGAATTATTTTACATCCCTTTAATTTTAAATTTCTTTTTTTATTTAAAAACCTTTTTAAATTTCTTTAAATGCCCTTTTCTTTACCATTTTAAATTTTATTTCTTTAATCTATTTCAAAACCCCTTTTGGAATTTAAATTCCTTTGATTTATTTACCCTTTTTATTTCTAAACCATTCCCATAGTATCCCTTAGCCACTAAACAGCCGCCGTGGAAACTTTACGCCTTCCATGGAGACGCTCGCGTGGTTTCAAACCCCGATGTCAAACCGTTGGCCGTAAAACCCGGCATAATTTAATCCTAAGGTCGAAGTGTCGCTCTTCGCACCCCACACCTCAACGCGTGTAGTGGTTGGAGCCTCACTGCTCCCTCGACCTCCACAGCACGCCACACACTAGTCCTTGAGCTATGTGCGACCCTAGCCGCTCTGCTGTCACTCACGACTGCAGAGTAACACTGTTCCGCTCCACACAAATCTCCTAACTCACTAGTCGTTGTGCTACTTGACTGTAGCATTGACTATATGAGCCGATATTTAGCCGTTATACTGCCCATCCTTAGCATCGGCTAACCAATCCAATTATCTAGCCGTCGTGCTACTCCATTCTAGCACCGGCTAGAAAACCAAATCCACCAAATAAACCCCACCTATCCAAAGTTATCCTTCCTTTGATTTTATTCGATTTCCATCCTTTAGAAACCAAAATCTCTCTTTTGTTTTCCAAACTAAAATTTTATTTTAAACCCATTCCTTTTTCCTTCGCCACGCTCCAATTTTATTTATTCCTTGGCTTTATCGTTTCTTGTAGCAATTTGCTTATAGGCTTTATTTGCTATCTTTTCGTATTCGTAAGTTAGACCGTACAACAAGTTCTATCGGCATCCAAGGAGCTAACGTGGACCCAGATGGCTACGCTGAAGCTGCGGGAAATCTTAAGACGCAAGGCAAGACATAACTAAAATTTGATCATATAGAAAACTTAATCCTCATATTTAAATTTGATGCATGATATTTGCTCTTTTAACATCTCATGGGTAGATGTTATACTTCAGAATAACATCGTAGTAATTATTAATGCTTTCTAGCATTATTACAAGAGATTATTGAAAGATGCATTTGAGATCATTTTATATGGTTTATTATTCAAACATCTTTACAAACTTTGGAATCCGGTTAAAATGGGCATTTATGAATTGTGATTGTGAATATTGTGATTATGAATGTTAATAAATGATGAAGATGGTGTAGGGAGTTTGGAAAGTTTTGGGTGGTTTAACCGGATTATAATTACCCCCTTATACCATGGGAAATGACATAGTTGCGTCCATCCACACGACTAAGTAATTGGACTTAGCCTAGTACATTGTCCCACTATATGAAAGACTGTTGGGTGGCTCTATGAGCAGTTGGGGTGAACTTGCGTAAGGAGTTTGGGCGGCAGTGTTTCACAACAGTGGGATTCATGAAAGTGTGACGATATAGATACCTTGCCCTAGGCCTGGCAAGAGTTCGACCACTATGATGAACCAAGACCCCACTGTGTAGTTATTAGTAGTAAGTGGGACCTTCGAATGGCTCTGTTGTTCTCAGCCTAGCTAGCTGTGGACATCGTGCGGGTAAAGCTGGACAGTCTCTGCAGAGGTGAATTAAATCATTCGAATGTGCCGTACTCCCGGTTCTGGAGTTGTGTCATCAGGGTGATTCCTACTCCTGAAGTATAAGTAGTTTTCAAATTAAAATGTTGAGGATAAAGATGAATTCTGGTTTTTATTACTCCTTTACTTTATTTATTCATATCTATTTACACTTAATTATTTATAATATGTCTTGCAGAGTACATAAATACTCACCCTTGCATAATTTGACATATATTTGTGCTAACAAGAAGACCAGAAGATAGCGAGGTTTACAGCAACGACGAGTTTTTCTAGGCTAGTCTATACTCGAGCTTTTGCCTGTGGAGTTCTTTAGAGTTTATTAGTTGTAGTTTTAGTAGTTGAAGAGTTCAGGAGTTTAGTAGTTTGAATTTTCTTATATTTCAAATAAGGAAGATAGCGAGGTTTACAGCAACGACGAGTTTTTCTAGGCTAGTCTATACTCGAGCTTTTGCCTGTGGAATTCTTTAGAGTTTATTAGTTGTAGTTTTAGTAGTTGAAGAGTTCAGGAGTTTAGTAGTTTGAATTTTCTTATATTTCAAATAAGGATGTATTAGTTTGGATCTTTTCACCCTTTAACAGTTGTATAATTAGGTTGTATGAACAAATTTGTATAATTAATCGAAAGTTGTTCTGTGTATCAATCTGTGCGTGATCGAAATCCTGGACGATCATGAGTGGATATTAGGGGCACCAGGCCTAAATTGGGTGTCCCCACACCTAAAATCTAAACAATAAAAGAATTAATGACTTTTCAAGATGGTAGATGCCTTGGTAAACCAAATCTAGTAAGGCAATTTGGCCAATACCGGCAGGAACCCTAAAGTGAGAACCAGCCGATAAGGCTAAACTGAAATACTAAAACTAGATTAACTAACCCATATGACAAGATATGGTTACGATAAAATGACTAAAACATCTAAAATGACATAATAGCCCCGATAGCACAAGCCATCGAGACGGGTTACCTCTTGCCGAGAGAACTCACCCAAAAAAAAACAAAAACGGTAGCGATGCGCCAAAGTTGTATTGGATTGTCTCCCCGGTTACAATGATCTAGGGTTTATATTTATACCCCAAGTAGAAACTTTGTCCATTATGGCCACGACTCAAACTTTCCTAAAGATAAAATACAAACAAGACCATATACGGTGATCTCTTACCAAATCTAACCAAACGGACTTAGATATCCTTATTAATAGATACAATTTCCTTATACGAGCTCTATTTCCAATTGGCAACGATAGCTATCTCAATCCAGGCCCAAACTGTACAAAAGTCATACCGTATCGGCTACATCAAGCCTTCTGTCCTTTTTCCAGCCGATATGATACCAGCCGATGCGCAGTCCGACTTTGAAACCAACTTGATTCTACACCAAATCCGCTTCGATCTTGATTCTTCTTTTCTGAGTCTGATGCAAAACTTCGTTGTTAACAGGGAACCCCTCACCTAATTGGCTAGCGTTTTGGGTGGGAAAGACCCTTTACGATCCTACAACCTGCAGGCACAAAATGGATATGGAAAACTGGACCCAAAAACAGGAGTGAGTTGATGATGTTATAAGGAAAACTGGACAAAAACCTTACATAAACACGGTTGATTTATGGAAAATCGACGAAAACCCTAGCATTGAAATACTAAACCTAAGAACAACAGTCCAACAAGAGAAAAACTCCTAAAACGAAGCCTTCATTAAGGATACACAGACGGAACGACAACATCACCCGATCCAAACAAATCTCTAAAGTTTTCACTAAGAGAAATTCCTTGATGTAGAGTTGAACAAGGGCTCCAATATCAACGCCTTCAAGAAGGTGAACGGCGTCCAAGTGCATCGCCATTGCTAGCTCCAGTAGAAGCCACCAAAAGCTAGCTGCACACCGAAGGTACCTGCACCATTCATACCACAATATCATAATAAATATAAAAATGGAATAACAAAACGAGATCGTCCCAAAAATAATTTCTCTCTTTTTTGGGTTATGTACACCCTCCGTTACAAAATATAAATGATTTGGGTTGAATGTGATATATCCTAGATTCATAGTATTAGAATGTGTCACATCCAACTAAAATCAATTATATTTTGAGACGGAGGGAGTACTTTGTTAGATGTGAAGTTTATAGGACGGTGGTCGACTCGCGGTATCCGTTCGAAAAGGCGGCGGAGGCGTGGGAGAAGAGCATGGGTGGCCATGCCACGGGGAAGGTCATCGTGGAGATGTGAAAGTTGAATCTTATTTCATCGTGGAAAAAAATATGACGCGTAAGATTGAGAAAATAAATATGTTGGTAATTAATTGTTTCTTTATTTTTGGTGGAACAAAATTTTTATGTTTTTAATTCTGTTTGAAAGATGTGGTTTGAATTATAGTTTGTTAGGTGTGAAATTGAAAGATTATACTATCTCTGTCCAAGAATAATTGCATTTCTCGGATATTACATACAGATTAGCACCACATATAAATGACCACACTGCACGCACACATTACATACTTGCAAACTTGATTAATAACAAGGGTGAGGGAATTAGTATATCAATCTAATTAATTTATTAGGTTCTATTTCAATAGAAATAACATTTTTTGACAAAATTTGAATAGTCAAATGCAAATATTCAGGGACGGAAGTAGTACTAAACTATGCATGAGAAGTTTTATGGGTTCTTGGTGCGCAGTTTATGGCCAGTGTATATTAGCATAAATAGTAGGCACCGGTTTCTGTGTAAGAAATATTCAAGGCAAAAAGGCCACATGATATTTTTTTTCTTGTGAAGTTCTTTGGAATTACAAGTGCTGCATCCGTATCTGTACTGCCGGTCTCAAACAGTTGTGCATCGTTAGAATGGGAAGCACTAGGAATTTCCTCTTTTCCCTAATGTCACTGCATTGTGGGAGTGTATCTTCAGCCAGAGCGTTTTGTTTTCCACAGCTATAGGATTGATGGAGTCGTGGTAAAAACTGCAGTCCTTTCAGAACTATGCGAACAGAGAAAGCTTTAGTGAAACTTAGATGGAAGCCAGCCTGTCTGTTCATATCGTTATCTTGTTAGGGTTGGTTCAGGGTATCAGACTTTTCTCTTTGTAGCTGCTAATGGGTAAAGCTTAAACAGCCATAGATTCGTATGATCTGTTCGAGAAGATTGCTGTTGTAAGTAAGTTGTGAAGATGACAACTGCACAATCCATTTGTTTGCTGGCCATGCGGCACATCGGCCCATAAAACATGCATGATGCCCGTGCCAAACATAACTGTAGAACTTGTTGCATTTGTATTGAAGTTATTTGTTATTTGCTTGATTGTTGGGTCTATGTCTATGTGTAAGAATCTAGGATGGCTTCGTATCTTTAATTAAGTTGGATCAGAAGATTTTGGCTCTTTCGTACAAATTTTTTTTTTGTTGAGATGCACTATGTCTTCCAACATTTTGCAAAATAAGTACGTTCCTTATTATCAGAAGGAAATATTCTAGAAGTGATTTCTTGGCCCTGACATGAAAGGACTATCTTTAAATATGCGTGCATTGTACTGAAAAGTAAACCCTTGAAGCTGCTCGGTGGATGGTACTATTTATAACCGAGTTACGCAAATATTGCATAAATAAATAACGCGAATTGAACAGGAGGAGCACAACATATCAGCATGTTTGCACGTAAAATATTTGTAGTGAGAAAGACATGGTTGAGGATAGGGAAGACAACTTACTCCCTCCATCAAACAAAAAACAAACTTAGAACTATATATAATATACTGTAGTACAACGAATCTGGATAGACTCCTTTTTCATATTCATAGTACTAGAATGTGTCTCATCACATAAAATCTCTTATATTTTGGGACGGATGTAGTAGTACTCTACTACAAGTTCATGCCTCCGCTAGTTTGGATATGTTGTCTTATTACATTGTGGCTATGAGAAGTTCTTCTGGTTTGAGACCCTTTCCCTTTCCCCTCCGCCTGCTATAGTAACCTTCAATTTTCTTCCCTTCCGGCCCCTCTTCCCCTTCGATTCCGGCGGTTTGCCGCCGGCGAAGGTTGAAGGAGGGGTCCGGCCATCTTCCCCCAATAGTATAGATTGTCGGGTAGTCCTGTTAATCGAGCTAGTCTCGTGTTCTAGAGTCCACCGGCGTTGCTTCCTATGGCAGTGTCCGGTTTAGAAATCCTTAGGGTTAGTGAAGGATGGAGGTGGTGGCAATTTGATTTCTCAAGATCGAATCGTATCTCCATCGATGGAGACTCCTTTTTGCAAAGGTCCCTTCGGTTGATGGGGGAGACAAAATTTCCAGATCTGGCGTGGCTAGGTGGAGGCGGTCCTGGCGGCGATGGAGACGGGGCTGCTGGTTTTCCCGGCGGCGTTGGCCTCTGTCCCGCTTGTGCACACTCCTGCGTAGGCGATGGACACGGAGCCAAAGCGGAGGGACTGCTTGCTTCTTCCACCATGACGCGCCAAATCCCTGTTCTTCCTCAAGCTAAAGAATCTTCCTTGGATGATGGCTCACCGGAAGCTCTTCACCATCTCGCCGATGATGAATCGAGTGCTGGCCCCTGCGTTGTTGCTGTCAGCGCTGCCTTTCCGATATTGCTCATGATGATCGAGGGCCTGACAACGACAGTTCAGGATTTTACAGCCAGTCCAAGCAGGTTCAGCATCAACAACCCCATCTTGTTAGAATCCTTTGAGACCTTTGTGGATGCAAGCATGCACTGTCCAAGATCTTGTAATTTTAACTTACAGGCTACCTCTTCCTTAACCATCTTGGTCGTCTCAGCAAGACAGAAGATATCATACAGCCTTTCAAATCCTCCTTTACTGAAGGTTGGCTGTTCTTCGAATTTGCCCTCTTGTTTGTTTCCTAACAGAAGAAACCACGCAGGGTTTATCATTCGGGTTGAGCTCGAACCACCTATGCAACCTTGGTTGATAGGTTTGTTGTTAGAGCTCCTCAGATTCAACGATGAACTCCGTGGAAACCCTTTGCTGAGTCCGGTGATGCTCACACTAAAATCTACGGCCCAGCAACAAACCTCTTTGTGCCGTTTCCATGGAGGTAGCCGATGGGGATTAACGGCTTGTCAAGTGGAGTGCACGTCAAATGAGGCCCAAGGTAGCAGTCGTCGCAGCAGTGCCGCATCTCCCTGTCGATCTGCTTCTCTTTCTACTATTTGGTTTCATCAAGATGGCTGCTTCTATGGTTCAGTTAACCCTCCTTTTCATAAGGATGGCTTGTTGTTATCAGTTTTTATCTTTGAATATGTAATGGGGTTTATCCCCTAAAATCTGCTCTTGCTTAATAAAGTTTATAGTTTTCAAAAAAAAAAGAAGTTATTCTCATGTTTCATATTAATTACTACACCTGTTTTTGATATTGAGATGGTAAGAGAATCTCCGGTGCCATGACACATTGTGGTGCTCCTGTGCTAATTGCTATACCAACGACAAAATGAATATATAGAGCAACTTGTATATATGTACACTAGTAGGTCCTCCATAGAAAACAGCTGGCTGCAGGTCGTTGAGAAGTGTTCAATAACAATGAGAGATGTTAGGTATGTCTGCTTGGTACTATGCATATGTAGAATACAAACAATATGCATGGACAGTGCGTGCAGCAGCACATGTTTTCCTTGTAAGAGTAGCTAGGAATGAAGATTGGAGGGGATATCAATGAGAAATTGCATGCTTGTTCTGTGCAGATGACATATGCTGGCGATTTCTTGGAATGTGGGGCGTTAGGAATTCTAATTGCAGCGTCTACAGCTTTAGCTGGGTTACTCAAGGACAGAACTTCATAGATTGCGCTGAGACTTGGCACCATGAATGCAAGGGGTCTAAAGACGTGAAAGCTTTGAGCCGTTGAACCTGAGACAGAATTAGTCAGACTCTGTGAAGCCGATCAGTTGATATGAAGGAGATTACGGCAAGACTATTCAACAGAACACCAAGAGATTATTGGGCTGCACTTTTGCAGAGTATTGGGCTTCATTTTTGCATTCTTATTGGGTAGTATTGTACAGCGCTTATTTGTAGGCCGATAGTGAGGTTCTGTAATTGTATGGCTGATCCATTAAAAATGGCATGTTTAGGTTTGAATAAGGAAAAAGTCCACTTAGACTCCCTAAATTGTTCACCGAATCTAATTCGTGACCCTTAACTGCAAAACCGAGAAGGACGACTCCCAGAATTATTGAAACCAGTGTAATTTAACTCCTCTAGCGGTTTTGTAGGGTGGTTTTGCTGACGTGGCGCTGACATGACAGTGCTAACCCGATTTTCATTTCACGTGGCGCTTACGTGTTATTAGAATTAAAAAACATATATGTGGGACCCATCTGTCATTTAAAAAAATTTTGTGGGACCCACCGACATGTGGGGCCCACATGTCATCCTTTCTCCTTCCCTTCCTCCATCCTCTCTCTCTCCCTTCTCTCTCTTCTCTTCCTCCTTCGGAGTTCGGACGCATCGGTGGCGGCGGCGACCGAGGGCTGGAGCGGCGACGGCGGCGTGCAGGCGAAGGCCGCGCCACCGCCTGCCCCGTCATCGGAGGGCTCGAGAAGGACGCCGGCGCGACGCCGGCTTGCTGCTGCAAATCCTGGGGAGGCTGCAGGGAGACCCGCGGGACTAGGCGAGGGCGTCATGCGCGTCGCCGCGGCTCGCCACGCTGCTCAGGGCGGCGTGCCTCCCGCCGCGCGCCCGCGCTTGACGCGCGCGCTCCCCGCCGAGCTGCTCCCGCCCCCGTCACGACTCACGACCGCGTCGTCGTCGTCGTCGCCAACTCCGGCGACTCCCGTGTCGTCCTCTGCCGCGCGGGCGTCCCCGTCCGGCCGTCCCCCTCTCCGTCGACCACAAGGTAAGCAGCAAAGCACTAATCCACGTCGTCTTCCTTGCTTGCTTCTATGTATTCACATCGTCTTCCTTGCTTGCTTGTCTTCCGGTGGTAGCTGGTGCGCGCAGGGGACGGCTACCCAACGGCGCGCCCAGGGCGTGAGCCGCGCTTCACAAGCTCTCCGTCTGCTGCCCGGGGCTTCTCCACACCGGCGTCCTCCTTGAGCCCTCCGATGACGGGGCAGACGGTGGCGGCCGTCGTTTGCACGCTGCCGTCGCCGCTCCAGCCCTCGCCCGCATGCCGCCGCCGCCACTCCGGCCCCCAGCCGCCGCCGCCACCGATCGGTCCGAAGGGGGAAGAGAAAAGGGGAAGAGAAAAGAGAGAGGAGAGAGGGAAGGATAAAGGAAAGGAGAAAGGATGACATGTGGGCCCTATATGGCGGTGGGTCCCATAATATATTTTGTGTTTGAATGACATATGGGTCCCACAGATATTTTTTTAATTCTAACGCCACGTAAGCGCCACGTGAAATGAAAACCGGGTTAGCACCACCACGTCAGCACCACGTCAGCAAAACCGCCCTCCAAAACCGCTAGAGGAGTCAAATTGCACCGGTTTCAATAATTCAGGGAGTCGTCCTACCCGGTTTTTCAGTTAAGGGTCACGAATTAGATTCGATGAACAATTAAGGGAGTCAGAGTGGACTTTTTCCTTTGAATAAACATATTGACTGCCCAATTCGGTTGCTTCTTTGATTCAACCTGTTGGTACTCAACCTGCGGTTTCAAATATAAAATCTCCCACCATATGTCATCAGCTTGGCAAGTCGGCAGCGAAATGGCTGTCTCGCAAACGTGCGCCAACTTTTGATCCGGCGAATGTGTCGGTCTGCATTCTTTCCCTTTTTGATTCGTTTCCCTTTCCTTTTTTGTTGCGTGGGTCGTTTGCTCTCGGAGGCTTCTGTCCACTTTACTAGGCCCGTTGCCTTTTAATTTTCATGGGCCGTACGGAAGACATAGAGCTCGGATATTTCCCGTTGCTTTTTTGAAACAGTGCGCCCAAATAGTTCTTTCACCACGAAACATTTTTTTCTCTCCCTCTCTCTTATTCCCCATGCGCTGGTGAGGAACCCTAGCTCTGGAATCTGAAGTTCATCCTTGCACTGGTGAGGTTTTGCCCCTAATCCCCGTGTTCCTAGCCGTTTTTTGTGCTCGTGAGGGTTGCCCCTAATTCCTGTGAGGTTTTCAATTGATGGCGGTTAGGATTTGGGCAGCGAATTTTGTTTTAGTCGAGATTGATTTGGTTTTTGATTTGTGATTCATGGAGCTGCGATTTTCGATTCGATTCTATTTTTGTATTTTTGACTGGTCATTGATTTGTTTTCCCCCTCTCCTCTCCTCCGCGTCTTCATCGATTAGTTCAAGGATTTGCATGCCACAGATTTGTTTTGCCCTTCCCCTTTCCTCCGCCTCTTCATCGATTAGTTCAAGTATTTGCATGCCACATATTTGTTTTCCCCTTCCTCTCACTTGTTTGTTTTCTCAAATTTTAGATCATATCCTGTTTTGGCTGCGATTTTAATCGGTTTTTTTGCTGTTTATCTGGCTGTAATTTGTTTTCTGCGAGTTTCTATAGTTTTGCACTTTTTCCCCCTTCGATCTCTTTCTGTTTTTCCCCTCTTCCCTTTTGATTTCTTCGGTGCTTTCCTTTCGAGCTCCAAGGATCTGTGCAGTCCATCCTGTGTTGATTATTGCGTCCCTCCCTTTGCAGTTAGTTTTTTCCCATGAAACGATTGTGCGCAGATTTGCTTTGTTATAGACCAATTTTTGGAAGAACCCAATAGGGGCTGGTACTGAATTTTGTTTTCTGATTCAATTTTTCAGTTGATTTTAGGTGTCCTCATCAACTAATTTTGTTCTTGTATTTGTAGGATTAGATATTCTGTAAAGTTTTAGTGTTTCGCTCTGTTTTTTACAGTACAGTGGGTGCATTTTTTATCTAAATTGTGTGCTGGTAAATATAAAGGATTAAAGTATATGTGATGGGTGGTAAGTACATAGCAGGGGGTGCTTGACAAGGTGACTAACAGGACTAGTCCATACATATAAACAATTTTTGATCCAGTGTTTGCTACTATGTCCTGATAATGTACAACATATAAAAAATTCTCAATACTAAGTGTATGGAGTCGTTTTGGTTGAGCCGTGTGTTGGCGTATTGTGCGGTTGCTGCTAGATGCATGGATATATACAAGCATATCATCGATGGGTTGGCATTTTTATCTCTGGCTGGAACGTTTTGTTCTTCTGCCTTTAAAATGCTGGCGGTTGGATTGTGGATGCGTGTTGTTGATGGTGACTGGAACTGAACTTTCACGTGTCTGTAGAGTGTCTATGTCTGGTGGTCTCAGTTTTGAAGATATGAGTAATCACCACATGCACTCGAGTGAAAAAGAAATCGATGAGTGGTGGCCATGTTCCTGTCACCGACAACCATTCCTTGCTATAGTTGAGCTTAAGCATGGCGAACTAAGATATCTGGGCATCAAGATGCATGGACATATATGCATAATTTTCTCATCTCGTCGGCATTTTCTTTTTTCTTTCTGAAAGTAGAAATTGTTTGCAATTTTTGGTCCAGAGAAGGGATTTTTTAAGATGATGGAATAAATTCAGAGATTATGTCTATATGGTTCTAATCCAGCTCTGTAAATTCCCAGTTTAAATTGGTGCTTGATTTGTCATGGCCAAATGATTTTTTCTTTCGGCCTACAAAATTGCATGACCGAATCCTTGAGCATTTATTTGTATTAGTAGCGTTTCACTGAATGCTACAAAATGGCATTGTGGTATTATGACTTTATTTGACCGAATCCCATTATCATGTACTAGTAGCATTTATTTGTAAATGTTAATTTTGGTCGAACTACTGCAACAACTTATATCTCTAATGAAGCGTAAACATGTTTTTTTTATATATAAGGATTCCTAATGGCTTTCTGTATATTTTTTCTAACAAAAAAAACTTTTATCCTCCATGTAGAAAAATGTCATCAGAGTGTTCAAGCGGCAAGGATGATTCAGAGGGGGAAACAAATGATTTTATGCAAGAATCTGAAAGTAGCAGCCAAAAATATGTGTCTTCACATTACGTTGCAAGTACAGGAGAATCTGTTGAAGGATCTCAAAGTAGCACACAGTCTGCTGTACATCAGACGGACTGTGCTGTTCACAAAGTGAAGGTATACATACAATATATTTCTTCCCAATATCCCAATTTTTCAACATGTTCAAGATTATGACTCGCCATAGCAAATTGAACTAAGTGTAAATCGCTTACCCACCTGCTACACAGATGTATATCATTCTTTTTTATTGTGTTAAGTTCTGAATTTTAGCTATATATTTGCATGATTCATTTACTGATTTCATTCTTCCTTGCGGATATATTAGTGGAAACAACATGTTTGATGGTCATGTTTTTTAATGGAAAGTTTGTATTTATGAATTTTATAAGTATAAAGTTTATAGGCATAAAGTTTACAAGCAGTAGTGTACATACTTATAAAGCTTGTAAGTATAAAGTTTATAGATACAAAGTTTGGCAAGTAGAAAGTTTAATACTTATAAAGTTTGTAACTGTAAAGTTTATAGGCTGAAATTTTATAGGTATAAAGTTTACAATCAGAAAGTTTATCTATCTAACACATATACAAAGTACAAGCATCAAGTTTATAGGTAGAAACTTTATAGGTGCAAAGTTTGTAAACACAAAGTTTTCTCTTCATATTTTCTCACACAGTATGTCGTGATTTTTCTCTGAAGAAGATGATTTATACAGAGAGAGCATATGTATCAGCAGCAGCCCTAGCTAGTAGTATGTCATGTGTTTTTTCTCTAAAGAAGATGTTTATTAAACACGTCTCGTTTACGACTATAAAGTTTATTTTTGGTAGGAAGTTTATACCTGTAAAGTTTATAAGTATAAAGTTTATAGGCAAAAAGTTTATAGCTATAAAGTTTATCTTTATAAAAAGTTTGTGCTTATAAAGTTTATAACTATAGAGTTTACTAATAGAGAGTTTATACTTTTAAAGTTCACAAGTATAAAGTTTTCAGGCACAAAGTTTATAGATATAAAGTTCTGCAAGTAGAAAGTTTATACTTAATAAAGTTTGTAGGCAGAAATTTTATAGCTATAAAGTTTACAACCAGAAAGTTTGTCTATCTAATACATATCCAAGCAACATATATTCCAAGTACAAGTATAAAAATTATAAGTAGAATATTTTATAAGTAAAAACTTTTTAATCATAAAGTTTATAGGCAGAAACTTTATACGTACGAAGTTTTCTCTTCATATTTTTTCCACACAGTATTTAGTCATGTGTTTTTTCTTTGAACAAGATGTTTTATGCACAGAGAGCATATGTATCAGTAGACCTAGCTAGTACTAGCATGAGTGTTTATTATTTTTCCCTATCCAACATTCTGTACATATAAATTTTCACTTTTTTTTTTTTAGTCCAAGGATGATTCAGATGGACAATAGATGGGTCGACCACAAAACATTTGGGTGTGCAATGCAAGTGTATGGTAGAGTAAATAGATATGTTATTGATATACTCAGTAAAGCTGTCATGGTTGAACAATTTGAGCTAGATAAACTTGGTGTTGTACGATTAAACTATTTTTCCAGGCACATTGTCAAATGCGACATAGCTGTAACTATTTTTCCGCGCGTCACTGAGGATGGACACCGCTGTTTCACGTAAAAAAAGTCGCTTCCTGTAACACATATCGTTACTGTTATATTGATATGTGCTTGTTACCAGAGAAAACCTGAATGATGTGAAAGTTGTAGGCATTTTTGATTGAAAGTTATTTTCATTAGCTCCCCACCCTTTTCTTATCCCTATCTTACCCATCCCAGAAAATTAAAAAGAAAAAAAAAACCTTCATGGACGTAGAAAAAAGGCCGTTGGACTGTTTCGAGAAAGGGAAACTGAAAAAAGCCCACGTCGGCCCACGTCGATCTTTTCTCATCGCGGGAAAGGGAAGGGAAACGGGAAGCCGGAAAACGCGTTTTTCCTGTCGCGCGCGGAGGCGCGCTCCTTTTTTGTCGTTTCTGTTTGCGTTCGCCGCCCGCGAACGCCCGCATATTAGACGCACCCGTAATATTAGGAAAAACAATATTTCTGTTTTCTATCCACTTGTAAGGACATGCGATTAGTGGCCAGAAATATTATGTTTACAAAAGAGCTTCCTAGAAGTTCCACGAAGCTCTGACTTCTTGCTCTCGTTGTTCTACGCTGGAACACGAGAGCAAGCTGTCAAACAAAAAACCTTCAAAGATTGTACTACTAAAATGTTACATCCTAATTTTCGTTTTAGGATTTATAAATTATTTAATAAATTATTATTAGAATTTATATTAAATGTTCATTAATTTACTAGTGAAACTAAATGTGAGAAATAAAATTTTCTAAATATAAAGCATGGCTGGATTTAATTTTTATTAAATTCTCCATGGTTAATTATACTCTCTGAAATTTTCTCGGATTTTTCGGAGCTCAATTCCTAATTTTAATCATACAAAGAATATTTCAGTAATTACCCACATATTAAATTAATCATTAAATGGTCTGATTATAATCTTGTTAAGTACTTTCAGTGTCCAAGTATTTTCAGAATTTTCCTTGAAATTATTTGAGCGTTGAAAGTATTTTTAACAATTCAAAGATCATCTCATTGATTAATTGGAAGTCCTTTGTTGCTCCCTTCTGGCCCAGCCCAAAAGTCTAGTTTGCTTCCCTGCCGCTACAGTGTCGTCTTCCAGCTCAGGCAGAGCCGAGCCAGCCGTGCCGTGTCCTACTACCGCCGCCTCCTCCTTCCAAATCCGGCCATTTCTCTTATGTTTCCTCAAAATTAGTTGAGGGGAAATATTTCCCTTCTCTCCATCTTTCGTTTCCCCCAAGAATCGGAACCTAATTCCTTGTATTTTATCCGAATCAAACTCGTTTTGATTTTATCTCTCCAAACTAACCCGAAGATTTTCCGGCTTCGATTCCTCTCGTTTGGAGTCCGATCTCTCTCATCCATGCATATATAAAGCATCTCCTAGTCGTCCTCTTCCGTTTGCCTCAAGTCCCAAGCCGAGCCGTCGCTGTCCGTCGCCGCCACCGGGTTCACACGGTGGAGGAGCACCCCGTCCGCCCCTTCGCAGCCGCTGAAGATCGCCGGAGCGCCGTCGCCGTCGGGGACCTGAGCCAAGCCGCCGTCGGACCTCGTCGCCGGCTGTTGTTTGTCATCGTTCGTCGTTGTTCTTTGCACCGGTGAGTTCGCATCGTTGTCCTCTTCGCGTAGGTGTCCTCGGTTAGCTCGGCCGAGCACTCTATCGCCGGTGGTCACGTCGACCAGTGCCATGGCCGGCGATGACGTCATCGTGATGTCATAAATCCTTTTATTAGTTTTTCTGTATTAGATGAAAATCGATTAAACTTCGGAAATTCATAACTAAATCATCGTAACTCGGATTCGAGTGGTTCAAGTTGCTAAATTCATCTAAAATCGAGATCTACATGTTTGTTTACTTTTTATGTACTGTTTATTTGGTTTTTATTAGTCTTTTTCTCCGTTTTGCGTGTTAGCTTGTCGTTTCCGTCGTTGCGAAGGTTCGTGAGTGCATCGGAAATGTTCAAGAAGATTAATTGAAGACCGATTATTGGAAGGCAAGTCATACAGATCCTATAAACACAATTCCTTTGAGCATGTTGGTCCTATATTTAAATTCTCTATTTATTTCAACTGTGCATTTATTTTCGAATGTCACCGGGTGGTGTGAACCTATTCCTTTGTTATGACCAATTTGCATTGAATACCCTTCTCCTTGATACCTTGGGTAATAAATTGATTAGCTTGAACCTTATATATTGGTTTGGTTCAGCTAAAAGCTATATATATATAATTGATTAGCCATGCTTAGAAACATTAGCTCATTAATGGGATGAATCATACTACATTATTACTTATGGTTATATTCAATGGTAGCTCACGATGGTTAATTGTGTTATGATAATTAAAACTTGTCAATGGTGGGTTGTGAGCACATGGTTTTTAAGGTCGTGCTCATGACAATTAAGGACCGGTTCGCGAGCTACTGTTGTGAGACATTAACCGTTCCAACCACAAGCCAGCGTGGGCAACGGCTTTATCTTCTGTATAGCATGGTTCATTGAGGGGCGCCAGACTGTGAAGCGGCGACAAGTCCGTGGGGGTCGCTGGGGAGTCCATGCCTCTGGTTATTGAGGGGGTGATTATGATCCAGGAACGGTGCACTGTGGTGAGTTGTGTTGTGCAGAGGGTATTGTCACAGCCTCTATTCGGGTTCTTTCCAGTATCGTGACGCATGGTAGACATGATGTTGAGGCTGTGTCTTGTGGGTACAGTGGTACACCTCTGGCCAGAGTAAAACTATTCGAATAGCCGTGCCCGCGGTCATGGGCGGGTTGAGCAATGTTTTTCGTGATTAGTCTCACACCTCTCACAATAATTATTGATGCTATAACTAGTGATAATTTGCTTAGCTCCTGGTTTGGAGTTAGATCGGTACAGCCGGGTATGGTTGTTCAGGATGGTTGGGCCTGAGCAGCATGGGTGTGCTATTTAGTGTTGATTAAAATTGATTAATTACTCTACTGTTTTACATTCTCAAATATTTGCTAAATGTTGCTTTTGCAAATGAGCCTATATTATGTCTTCCTTTGGTATCCTTGTACACTTGCATATTTGCTGTGTGGCTTGCGGAGTATGTCATATGCTCACCTTGCAATAATCAATCAACCTCAGTTGAAGAAAAAGGATCCAGAAGGAGAAGACGTTTGGCTTATAACCTAGTTGAGTTGCCTGTGGGAGTGGAGCCGGAGAATCGCTAGACCGTTAATTCCACTGCTGTTTTTTTTCTTTTGTAAGTATGTAACGTTATTATTATGATGGATTTGTATATTACATTGTCAGTTTGTGTACCTCGGTTGATTCCTAGACGAGGGTTTTATGCACAAATAAGTTCGGAAATTACTAGTGAATTTCTGGGCGTGACAAGTTGGTATCAGAGCCATCTCGACTGTAGGATAAGCCAAATGGTCAAACCTTAAGGACAAATTTTCTGAAAACATGATTTGCGGAAATACTCCTTTCTTTCTTCTCTAGAATTCTTTGCAAACTGTTTTGTCATTTCTCTCCCCTCCCCCTTTCAACTTGAGTAGTTGTGAAGCTTGTTGAAACTCGAAGACGTTGATGTTGTCAACTTCTGCAAGTCAAGTGAATCGAGGAATGAGAAGATGATGGTCAAACCAAAGTGTCCAGCTTGTAAGATGGAATGAAGCTTGGATTCTATCTTAGAACCTATGCCACCAAAGTGACTTTGAAGAATAGTTAGTAGGGTAGAACGCTGTTGTTTGCTTTGTGTGTAGGTATGGTTGCATTCCCGTCATTGATGTAGTTCAGTGATGAGCGTGTAACTATACTAGGTTGCTTGCTTAATCAACTTAAACAATATAATGAACTACACACACCAGATCAGCGGTAACCTGGTTAAGGTCTTGTCTTTAGTTTAACCCCTCTCCTTCTAACTTTTCCAACTCTGCAACGGATAAAAAAAAAGGTGCAAGCTATAGTGGAAACAACAACAATGCTAGTGGATCAGGAAGTTGGACCAATGGATCAACTCAGGATAATCGCTTGAGTCAAGTTCACTGAAGCATTCAAGAAGACACACATACCTGCAGGTGTTGTTGCTTTGAAGAAGCATGAGTTCAGGACACTTAAGCAAAAGGATCGTACCGTGACAGAATATCTTCATGAGTTCAACCGTCTAGCTCGCTATGCTCCAGAAGATGTGCGTACTGACGAAGAAAGGCAAGAGAAATTGTTGGAAGGCCTGAAGGATGAGCTGTCAGTAATGTTAATCTCTCATGACTATGCTAATTTTCAGGAGTTGGTTGACAAAGCAATTTGACTGGAAGATAAGAAGAACAATATGGATAATCGTAAGAGAGGAAGGATTGTTTTCCAGGAGGCACAGGGTAGTAGCCAGAGGCAACGTATCAAGCCACTCCAAAACGGTGAATCTTTTTCTGCAGGTCAAGAACAGTCATAACAGTTGGACATTAGTGGTGAGATCAACTCAGAGACTAATACAAGAAATGAAGTTAACATCGAGCAAGCTACTCAATTAGTGCCAGTTCAGCAGAACCAGTCTCAAGAAGGTAACAGTAATGAAAGGGAGCAGCGGGTTTGTTTCAACTGTTATGAGCTAGGTCACTTCGCAAGAGAGTGTTTGAAGCCGAAGTATCAACAGCCACAAGGCCAAGTCAACAACATCGTCCTCACAGGAGCAAATGCAGTGCCGGTTGCGTCTTCAAGGGATACAGCTCAGTCACTAGTTTCAAAGCAGCAATAGTTTTCTTGAAAGCCTTAGAATAATTATCGGAGTTATGGAATAATAAGAAAGACTGTAGTTTACCTATTTCCTTTTTCTTTCTAGCCATTCCGAATCTCGGGACGAGATTCTTTGTAAGGGGGTAGATTTGTCACATCCTGATTTTCGTTTTAGGATTTATAAATTATTTAATAAATTATTATTAGAATTTATATTAAATGTTCATTAATTTACTAGTGAAGCTAAATGTGGGAAATAAAATTTCCTAAATATAAAGCATTGCTGGATTTAATTTTTATTAAATTCTCCATGGTTAATTATACTCTCTGGAATTTTCTCGGATTTTTCGGAGCTCAATTCCTAATTTTAATCATACAAAGAACATTTCAGTAATTACCCACATATTAAATTAATCATTAAATGGTCTGATTATAATCTTGTTAAGTACTTTGAGTGTCCAAGTATTTTCAGGATTTTTCTTGAAATTATTTGAGCATTGGAAGTATTTTTAACAATTCAAAGATCATCTCATTGATTAATTGGAAGTCCTTTGTTGCTCCCTTCTGGCCCAGCCCAAAAGTCTAGTTTGCTTCCCTGCCGCTCCAGTGTCGTCTTCCAGCTCAGGCAGAGCCGAGCCAGCCGTGCCGTGTCCTACTACCGCCGCCTCCTCCTTCCAAATCCGGCTTTTTCTCTCATGTTTCCTCAAAATTAGTTGAGGGGAAATATTTCCCTTATCTCCATCTTTCGTTTCCCCTAAGAATCGGAACCTAATTCCTTGTATTTTATCCGAATCAAACTCGTTTTGATTTTATCTCTCCAAACTAACCCGAAGATTTTCCGGCTTCGATTCCTGTCGTTTGGAGTCCGATCTCTCTCACCCATGCATATATAAAGCATCCCCTAGTTGTCCTCTTCCGTTTGCCTCAAGTCCCAAGCCGAGCCGTCGCTGTCCGTCGCCGCCACCGGGTTCGCACGGTGGAGGAGCACCCATCCGCCCCTTCGCAGCCGCCGAAGATCGCCGGAGCGCCGTCGCCGTCGGGAACCCGAGCCGAGCCGCCGTCGGACCTTGTTGCCGGCCGTCGTTTGTCGTCGTTCGTCGTTGTTCTTTGCACCGGTGAGTTCGCGTCGTCGTCCTCTTCGCGTAGGTGTCCTCGGTTAGCCCGGCCGAGCCCTCTATCGCCGGTGGTCACGTTGTCCAGTGCCATGGCCGGCGATGACGTCATCGTGATGTCATAAATCCTTTTATTAGTTTTTCTGTATTAGATGAAAATAAGCTTCGGAAATTCATAACTAAATCATCGTAACTCGGATTCGAGTGGTTCAAGTTGCTAAATTCATCTAAAATCGAGATCTACATGTTTGTTTACTTTTTATGTACTGTTTATTTGGTTTTTATTAGTCTTTTTCTCCGTTTTGCGTGTTAGCTTGTCGTTTCCGTCGTTGCGAAGGTTCGTGAGTGCATCGGAAGTGTTCAAGAAGATTAATTGAAGACCGATTATTGGAAGGCAAGTCACACAAATCCTATAAACACAATTCCTTTGAGCATGTTGATCCTATATTTAAATTCACTATTTATTTCAACTGTGCATTTATTTTCGAATGTCACCGGGTGGTGTGAACCTATTCCTTTGTTATGACCAATTTGCATTGAATACCCTTTTCCTTGATACCTTGGGTAATAAATTGATTAACTTGAACCTTATATATTGGTTTGGTTCAGCTAAAAGCTATATATATATAATTGCTTAGCCATGCTTAGAAACATTAGCTTATTAATGGGATGAATCATACTACATTATTACTTATGGTTATATTCAATGGTAGCTCACGATGGTTAATTGTGTTATGATAATTAAAACTTGTCAATGGTGGGTTGTGAGCACATGGTTTTGAAGGTCGTGCTCATGATAATTAAGGACCGGTTCGCGAGCTACTATTGTGAGACATTAACCGTACCAACCACAAGCCAGCGTGGGCAACGGCTTTATCTTCTGTATAGCATGGTTCATTGCGGGGCGCCAGACTGTGAAGTGGCGACAAGTCCGTGGGAGTCGCTGGGGAGTCCATGCCTCTGGTTATTGAGGGGGTGATTATGATCCAGGAACGGTGCATTGTGGTGAGTTGTGTTGTGCAGAGGGTATTGTCACAGCCTCTATTCGGGTACTTTCCAGTATCGCGACGCATGGTAGACATGATGTTGAGGCTGTGTCTTGTGGGTACAGTGGTACACCTCTGGCCAGAGTAAAACTATTCGAATAGCCGTGCCCGCGGTTATGGTCGGGTTGAGCAATGTTTTTCGTGATTAGTCTCACACCTCTCACAATAATTATTGATGCTATAACTAGTGATAATTTGCTTAGCTCCTGGTTTGGAGTTAGATCGGTACAGCCGGGTATGGTTGTTCAGGATGGTTGGGCCTGAGCAGCATGGGTGTGCTATTCAGTGTTGATTAAAATTGATTAATTACTCTACTGTTTTTCATTCTCAAATATTTGCTAAATGTTGCTTTTGCAAATGAGCCTATATTATGCCTTCCTTTGGTATCCTTGTACAGTTGCATATTTGCTGTGTGGCTTGCGGAGTATGTCATATGCTCACCTTGCAATAATCAATCAACCTCAGTTGAGCCAGAAGGAGAAGACGTTTGCCGTATACCCCAGTTGAGCTGCCTGTGGGAGTGGAGCCGGAGAATCGCTAGACCGTTAATTCCGCTGCTGTTTTCTTTTCTTTTGTAAGTATGTAACGTTATTATTATGATGGATTTTTATATTAAATTGTCAGTTTGTGTATCTCGGTTGATTTCTGGACGAGGGTTTTATGCACAAATAAGTTCGGAAATTACTAGTGAATTTCTGGGCGTGACATAAAATATGCCTGAGAAATTGATGGGTGGTTGCCTCATTGGTGCGCGGTTTATGGCTGATATGGCTGGGTTACTAAGCGTTTTTGCATAAATGTCATGCCCTGGTTTCTACTTGCGAAATATTGATCAATGAAAGACCACACATGATTTTTTTTCTTGTGAAATTGTTGGAATTACAATTATGCTTTTTCTCTACTGCCCGTCTCAAACAGTCGTGGATCCTTGGAATGGAAAGCACTAGGAATTTCTGCTGTTCCATGGAATCTACACAATGCGGGAATGTAATATCAGCCAGAACGTATTTTTTTCCCACACCTATAGGACTGATGGAGTCGTGGTAAAAACTACAGTCCTTTTGCAACCACGCAGACAGAAATCTTGAGAGAAATTTAATTTCTTTTTGGATAGAAGCTGCCTGCCGATTAGTTTATATCATCTATTATACAATAAAATTTTATTAAACATCTTGCAAACGCTCTTAAGCTACCATATGACGCCTTACAAACGCTCCTATATTATCACATGATGCTCTCATAAATTAGAACAAAATTAAAAATTCTAATAATTAACCATTGGTTTACCTTTACTGATTCATATGAATATATTAAAGAGAGGGCTACCAAGAATAAAAGTTTCTCCATAATTCTTACGGAAAAAAGAGAGACAATAAACACTCAATCGACAACAGAAAATACCTTATTTAATTTTCATTTCAAAACAACTAATACGCATGCTCACGCCAATGCATTGGCTACCTTCCTTGCTCCGTATGTTGTATTGGCTGGTGCATGGTACCTGGCTTCTCTTCTGAAGCATAGAATTTGTGTATCGGTTCGATTAGACAGCCATTCTAATCATTGTGGAGATGACAGATGCATCATCCATGTTTTGCTGGCCGTTTGGCTCAGCGCCACTGACTGGGCCATAAAACATGCACGATGGCGGTTCGTCCATCCTTGTTGAATTCCTAGCTTAACATCCTAAAATACTGAAATTGTTGATTTAATTAGTCTTATATGTGCTATATGGATGTTGTTTGATTGATTGTCTGATTATGTTCACTAATCAAGTTTTGGTTTTTCTCAATACTACATAAATAATTTCTCCCTACGTCAAAATAGGGATTTTTGTAATCGGCTGGCCAGCTCGTAAGTGAAAATAAATTGTCACAAGCAGGCGGCACACCTGCCCGTGAAAATGAATATTCTCATTTTAACTTTTTTTACGTGCCAAAACAAAATGGAATAAAAAAATTCAAATTTTAGTATGTATGTATTATACATTTGTGCACAAAGTCACGAGCCGCCGGCACATTTTTTCATTAAATTATGACATACACATATAGTGTATATGATTTGAACTCAATACCTCAAGTAGTTGTTGTTTTGACTAACGATGCTATTTTTTTTCAAATTCATCACATCTCTTAAACATAACATACTTATTTGGTCCTCTAAATAATCTTAAATGAAAACATCATCAATTATAAAGTTCTAGATCTAACTAAGATGTACAACTTTAACATAAAGTATGTTTTCATCATACATAGTTTGAAACATATATGAGATTTTACTAAAATATATCACAAATCTCTCAAATCTAATGAAAACATGTTTGGGCCTCTAAACAACCTTAGATGAAAAGGTTGTTAACTACAAAGTTACAAAGTTGTAGCCTCGCCGCTGTCCTCCCACCGGAATTTTCTACCGTTGATGCTGCCATGTTTTGTGTGGATGGCCTTAACAGCTCTCAAGGCAGTCATGGCCATCGGAACCAATTTCGTCGGCACGGGCAGGACGCCAACGTGCTGGTCATCCTGGCCTCTAGTGGCATTGGCAACCACCACGACCTGCGGTGCCCGCAACATGGAGCTCGTACCAGCCTTGGTAGGTCCTCAACTATAATATCTCTGTCTCTGAAGGCACCGCCTTGAAGAGCTCTGCCTCCAGCGAGAAGTATGACTAGGTAATCAACTCTGCCATAACCATTAGCTGGTCGGTGAAATTTGTTGGAATTATAAATGCTCTGTTCGTAACTGTAGCTAGTCTCAAACAGTTGCAGACCGTTGGAATGGGAAGCACTAGGAATTTCCTCTGTTTGTTTAGACAGCTGTTACAGCAATTCATAGAGATGGCAGCTGTGTCATCCATGTGCCATAAAACTTACATGAGGCCTGTGCCTGCCATCTTTGTAGAATTATTTCATAAAAGTTCCACTGTACTGAAATTATTGATACTGTTAATGTTTGTTTTTGCTATTCTTGTTGTTTGCTTGATTGTTGCGACTGTGTGCAAGAATCCAGTTTGTGTTCTTCTGTTTAAGTTGGATCAAAGCTCTTTTGTCTCCTTGGTATCAAAAATGGTTGTGACTATGTCTCTGAACATTTAGCAAAATGTGTTCTTTATTATCAGAAGGACAGATAAATGGAATGATTTCTTGGTCCTGACATCAAAGTACTATCTTCAAATATGTGCGCACTGTTTGGTATGAATTGGAAGATATGGTACTATCCTACAATAGTAAAGCCTTGGAGAAACACTCCTGGGTTGATGGTATTGTTTATAAGAGAGTTCAGATATAAATAACGCATATCTCTGCACACCAAATTGAACAGAAGCTGCACAGCAGATCAGCATGTTTGAATGTAAAATTTTAGTACTGATGACAATAGGACAGGAAAGGGAACTTGCATAGGTTGCTGAGGAGATTGTTGTTGATCGGAATGAGAGACAGTGGGAATATCAAATGTACTCTGAACCTGGTGCCGAGTTAGCCTTTAATTACAGTTGAAGTTTAGCTCAAACAGATATGATCGGCTAGGTGCCAATTATGTTCACATCACTAGGACAGTTTTCTTTCATTCTCTTTTCTGGCTAATGTCTTCACATTAAAGAGAGATAAAGAACATTATTGGTCTTACCAATCTTGAATCGCAGGGGTTTCTCTTTTTTTTTAATGCATGTATAGAAACATTATGCAATGTGATCATTGTAATCTTAACACTACCCATTCACAAGTGACATGAGCCCTATTTGTAGCAATAATAATCATGGAGAAAGATTTAGCTAGGTGTATTTTGCTAACCATGCAATGGAATCTTTTTATGAAAAAAAAATCGCACAACCAGGTGTTTTCTTGTAGAACTTTAGTATTGACAATGGTGAGCATTTTGCAGAGCAGATGCAAGATAATCACGGCTCATCAGAATGGGAAACCGTATGAACTTCTGAACTGTTGCCATTCGTTCAACACATTTGATGCTACTTGCATGCCTCTTAAGAAAAAACAAGGTTTTCTTGTTTCTACTGATTGTACAGAAGCCCATCTCTTGTTTCAACTGACAAAAAGGTGTCATCACGTTAATCAAAGTACTGGCAAACCAAGGCCTTGGACATGAGTCCCATTACACCATCCATTTTGATGGGGTTGTTATCTTGGCGCCATCAACTTCTTATGGAACAATTGATAAAATAGTCTTGAAACCGGTTCTTAGTCTGTAAGAAGAATTGCTTGGGTGGTTTCATACACTTCTTCAAGGATTGTACTTAGGTGTTCCCTATCCCTAGTTTGCACATTCACTACTACAAGATCTATTTTTTCGTGCGGAGGTTTTCCCCGTCTGGAGCCAGACGTCTGCGAAAATGAATATTTTCGCATGCGGGCGGGCTGACCGTATGGGATAATCGATTATCCCGTGCGGTTGAGTTATACCACCCGGAAAAAAAACGAACAAAAAAGTAAAATCGAAAAAATCCGTCGTCGCCGCCGTGGTTGTGCAGCCGCCGCTCCGTCTCCGCCAGCAGTCGCCGTCGACGCCCCTCAGCCGGGCTGCTGCGCTCGTGGATGACGGTGGAGAAGCGGACGATGACGGGGGTCTGGGCGCCCGAGGAGCGGAGGAAGTCGGCGTAGGTGATGTCGGTGACGGAGTCGTAGAGGTCTTGCGTGGCGTGGCTGTGATTCTTCCGGCCGACGAGCGTCGCCTGCTTGGTGGTGGCGGTTTGGTGTTGGGCTCCGCTCGCCTCCTCGTCGGCGCGCGGCAGCGGCGCAGCTCCCGGCAACCGCCTCCTCCTCATCGTCGTCGGCGGCGGCCGCCAGGATGCCTCCAGCAGCAGCTGCTCCGCCTCCCGCGCCTCAGCCGCCAGCAGCCTGCCCGCTACCTGCTGCCGCCTCGTCGGCGCGCGGCGACGACGCTGCCCTGCCACCGCCTCCTCGTCTTCGTCGTCAGTGGCGGCCACCCTCCGAGGCCGAGACACCGCGCACGCCCAGCCTCGCCGCACGCTTCCTGGGCATCGACGGAGGACGGGAGGAGGAGGAGGAGGGGAAGCCGGGAAGGGGAGGAGAGGAGGGGAAGGTGGGAGCAGGGGAGGAGTAGAAGGCTGACAAAGGGGAAGATAGAGATAAGGTAGAGAGAGAGAGAGAGAGGAGGGGCGGAGTGGTTGAGGGAGAATAAAAGGGAAAAAGGAAGATAGAGGTTGTGAAAAATTTGAAGCGGGTGGGAGGGAGATATTTTCCCGTGCGGTCCACTTAAAAAGCCAAATCGATTTTTTCGTGCGGTCCTCTTAAGTCAACCGCACGGGATAATGAGAATTATCCTGTGCTGTCCTCTTAAGACGCTCACACGGGAAAATGCATTTTCCCGTGCAGGCGATAGCCTGGCGCTGGTCCTCTCATTTTTTCGTGCAGTTCCAGTTATGGCCCGCCTGGAAACAAAAGGGCCCGGCGTCTAGGAAAATCTTTTACGTAGTAGTGATTATTTTCAAAAGGATGAAAAATTTTCATTAGTCACCAGCCAATAAATGCATGCTCATTGAAAGGAAATATAAAAATATTGCACAATCTAATTATGTTTATTTCTTTTCGTCGATGAAAATATTAGAAAAGTACACTATGTAGATATTTATTAATTTTTGCATGAGACCATCACTGAAGAATTGATAAATTCATATAAAATCGCCCTCATTGACACAACCATCATGGACAAGTGGCCGGTGTTGAAAGCTGCTTCAAGTTCATGCCTCAGCTTGTTTGGGCCTGTTCTCTGATTTCACTGTGGCTGTGAGAAGTTGTGCTCATGTTTTACATTAGTTAGTTACACTTGTTTTTGATATTGAGATATCTAACACAATCTCCACGCAATATGGTGCTACTGTGCTATTTGTTATACCATGGTAGGCCCTCCGTAGCAAAAACAGCTGTCTGGTGGTTGAGATGTGTGTTCAAGAACAATGAGAGAGTTATTAATTAAGTGTCTGCTTGCTTGGTACTATGTATAAGTAAAAAAAACAAACCCCATTGTGCATCGGCCATCGCGTGTGTGCAGCAGCTAGCTAGTGCTTTTGGAGTCAGTCACATCTTTTTTCTTGTAACAGTAGCTAGGAATAAAGATTGAAGGGGATACCAGTGAGCAATTGGGTGTGCTGCGCAGATGATGATGCTGGCAGCTTGTTGGAATGAGGGGCATTAGAAATTCTAATTGCAGGTTTTGAATCCTTTTTGGCGCTATGAATGCAAGCGGTCTAAAGACGCGAAAGCTTTGAGCCGCTGGACCTTAAGATCCAAGTTGTCCGACTATATTAAGAGGATTATTTGCAGGCTGATAGTAAGATTTTTTTTTTTTTGGCTCGTCCATGAAGAAATGCATGTTCCGATTTGAATAATAAACATATTGACAGCCAAGTTCCGTTGCTTATTTGATTCATCATGTTGGTAATTAGCATGTGCTTTCAAATATAAAATCTCCCTCTGTCAAGCTTGGCAAGTTGGCAGGGGGGAACTGTTACACTATTCATGTTTATTTTTTCTCATTGCTTATTGATTCAAAGAGGACTAAAATTTTAGAATTAGTGCTATCAAAACTAACGTTGTGACAGAAAAAGAAACCTACATACCATTCTTAACCATCGTACAGGATTGTTCCCGAAACAGTCAATAATTAAACATTGATTAAGCAATTAACCCGAAACTAGAAAATCATATCTTTAAAAGTACCCTTTAGTATCTTTTCAATTTTATACTCGTGGAATATGTGTCAGTAATATATGCCAAGGAATTGGTGAAGGTGGTATTTTAGAGGATAGAAAAGCGTATTTTTTAAAGATACTGCCTCACTGTTGAAAATTTAACAGTTTTGCATATCTATTAGAATTGCATAATTAGAAAAAATGCTTTAATTATGTTTATACTTGGAATTAATTGTTTTGCATTTTTTTTCCAGAAATACAGGATATCAACATTGTTTTCCAATTTTAACTTGAAACACATTGTACTCACCAACTTCTCTAAAATAATATTTTCTATAATTAGCAAAAATATGCCTTTTATATTTGTATTTTTTATACTGCATATTTGTCACGCCCCGAACTAGCCCCGAGCGGAACTAGCCCGTGACGCTCCAAATTAACCTGTTAATCGATACCAGTCCCAGGAAACAGTGCTGGTATCACAGGAAGACAGCATATCACAGCAACAGAGGTCTCTTTATTACAGAGTAGGATTACAGTCATGTTGGGCTGCGGACAGACCCCGAGCTCACAACTGCATTACAAAAGAGGAAAGCGGAAGCCAAGACTTGGACCAAACATCACAGGCGCGACTTGGGAACTAGGCTGAAACTCTAGAACTCTTCGAAGCCAACTTGCTCCTGGAAGAACTCCTCGTCAGCGGGATCCACGTCACCTTCTTCAGCAACTGGGGGAGGGATTATTTATATAGAGCAAGGGTGAGTACAGGAGTACTCAGCAAGCCATGGGAATTTTAAGTGTTTAATGCAGGCTTCAAAGGAAAGGCTGTTGTTTTCGCAATTGGTTTTATTTAAACTTCCTTTTGGAATCATCTAGGAGAGTGCTTCTCAAACGACACGGATGAGACAGTGCGTCTCGTCCGGTCGGAGTATGTGCAATGTATCAGTCTTTAAAACAGGGTTGGCATCCGGCCAACAGTTTTCAAACGGCCAACCGGCCAACATCCTTTTTAAACGGCCAACAGGCCATCAGCTTTTGAAACGGCCAACAGGCCAACAGCTTTTGAAACGGCCAACAGGCCAACAGCTCTTTAAACGGCCATCAGGGCCCGGCTGATCCCATCAGCCACAGGTTTCCAAACATTGAAACCAAACCACATCAGCTTTTTCACAAAGCAGTTGTCAATCAAAACTACGCTAGGAATCACCTCACATCTGCCCATGACCGTGGGCACGGCTGTTCGAACAGTTTGTAAAAACCTCTGCAGAGGGGGGGTACACTTTACCCACACGACATTACTAACCCGAATCATCCAGCCCGTGTATAACGGCCACGTCTGGTGACCTAAAGGCTTTCATGACAAGGCATTTCGAGAGCAGACACAGGTTCGCCATATGCCGACGAGGGGGGTCCCAGACCGACAACAGGTTAGGTCCCAGACCATGCTGTGCCAGGAAGCTCGGGGGTCTTCCCCGCCACCACCCCGAAGAATCCACATGCCTCTCGACATCAAGGCTCCCCTGATTAGCAATTTACTCAGCCAGGGGTGTCCCATTCCACCCATGTGGTTGCACTTGTCTTATGTTTGGATGAAATTCCAAGGAATCGGTCCTTAATTGCAAGAGCAGGGAACCGTACCCCCGGTACGTTCCCTGGTCCGCGATTTTGAAATTCATTTAGTTCGCAAACACCGACCCAGGTGTCGGGTTTTCCAAGTCTTTCGTAAAACTCACGTTTTACCCATCATTGAATATTTTAAGTTTTGGGGAAAAGTGTTCCGATGCGCGTGCCCGAGGGCCCACACATCGAAGCACAACAGTCGACAAAGGAGTTTTAGGTATTCAATAATTCACGGAGGGTAATTGCAGCAATGTGGGATTGGGGGCCGACGGGTTATCCCGTAAATCACGGCCAAATACTTGTGTGAGTCCTAACCATGCAATATTTGCGGAAAAGAAATACTTAGATTTAATTTATAGGTGCAAGATGATCAAAGGTGACTTGCCTTGCTCGAGATCCTGAGCTTGATCTTCGAAATCCTCGCACTGCGGGTCTTCGGGCTCCGAAACTACACGCGGAACGGGACAACTCAACAAACAGCGAAAATAAAGCCCTATTATTGACCTCTAAGCGTGCCATTAAATAGATCTCGAGATTTGGGGAATTTTGGAAGTTGAACGGAGTCAATCGGATACACGGTTGAGAAGATATGGAATTTCTAAGATTATTGGATTTTTGGACTAAAGGAAAAAGGAAAAAGGATTTAATTAAATCCTTTTTAAAAAGAAAAAGGAAATTAAAGGAAGGAGGGACGGGATTTAGACTTCCCGGGCGGCTAGGGCGCGGCCCAAGAAGAAAGTCGGCTCGGCCGGGCTAAATGGGCCGGCCGGCCCAGGAGGCGGCCCATTATGCGCGGGCGCGGGCGGAGAGAGGGAGGCCGACGCGGGTGGACGCGGTCCACCGCGCGGGACCCACATGGCGGCGGTCTGGTCCACCGTGGAGAGGGCGCACGCGGGCGCGGCTAGGGCTAGGGTTTCGGGCGCGGCTCACGCGCGCGGCGCGCGGAGGGCGCGGGAGCGGCGGGCCCACGTGCAGCCGCACGGCTTGCCGTGGACCGCGCGCACGGGAGGGAAGACGGAGGGGAGGGCGGCTGACCCGGCCGCGGCCGACGTGGCGCCGACGTGGCGGCCACGTGGGCGGGCGCGAGGAGGAAGACGACGACGCCGAAATGGACGGCGGTCGGCGGCGACGAGTGACGGGGTGAATCGCGGCGACGCTAGCGACGGGATGTGCACCGGGAGGTCGACCGAGACGAGAGGAAGCGAGCCAACGGCTCGGATTCGCCGGAGGGGATGCGACGGCGATGGATTGCGGCGACGACCGACGGCGGCGAGAGGAGAGGGGAAAGGCGACGGCGGCTCGAGGGGCTAATCCCCGGCGGTGGGAGCATCTACGCGTCCTCGGGGAGCTTCTCCTAGCGCCGGATCGGACGGAGATAAGCCGAGGAAGGCCGGCGACGAGCGCCACTTCCGAGCTCGGGCGGCGGCGGCGGCGGACATGCGGCGAGCGACGGCAAGGCTCGGGGCTTCGCCGGCGAACTACGGGGAGACTACCCGAGCTACTACCGAAAGCGGAACGGAGGAGACGAAGGGAGGGGGGAGAACGGGGGGAAACACTACCGTGCGGTGGAGGGGGCGCTGGACGATGGCCGACGGCGCAGGAGGAAGCTCTCCGGCCTCGGGCCGGGGAAGGGGAAGGAGAGGAGGCGGCCGGAGTCCCTTCCGCGTCCTCGGACGCGGCGGCTTCTTCGGCGCACGCGACGGCGACGGAGACGAAGGAGGGAGTGGCGGCAATGGCACGGGCGGGAGCGAGGAAAAGAAAGGAAGGGAGGGCGCTTGGATATAAGGGAGGCCGAGGTCGGTTCGGGAACCGACTTGGGCGGTCAAAGAGGGACGGGCCGGCGCTCGCGGTCGCGACCAGGACAGTGGCAGGGAGGGATGACGCCGGCGAGGGGAGGAAAAAGAGAAAAAAGGGAGAGAAAGGGGACTCACCCTTTGCCGAATCGGGAAAAGAGGGGAAAGGGAGGGGGCGACGCGAGAGGCTCGGCCTCCGCGTCTTGGAGGCACGCGCGGAGTGGCGGGGCCGCGGGAGTGACGACGGCGATGACGGCGGCGCGGCCCTTGGAGCGGAGCGGCGACACGGCGCAGGCGCTGACGGAGGCGGCGACCGGCCGGTCGGCCACTGCGGGCGCGCGCGCGCGCGGGAGGGATTCGAATCGGGGGCGCGGGAGGAGCGGCGAAGGCGGTGCGCGGAGAGGCGGTGCGCGGGCGGCTGCTCGCGCACGCGCACGCGCGGGCGCGGCGCGAGGGCGCGCGAGAGAGAGGAGGAAGGAAAGGAGTCGGGCGCCCGAGAGAGAGGGAGAGAGAGAGAGAAAGAGAGAAAGAGAGAAATGGGCCGAGAGGGAGCCGGCCCACAAACTGAGGGAGGCAAAATAGACTTTTGCCGAGGATTCGAATTTGGAGGAATTGGATTCGGAATTTGAATTCGACGGAGGATCGGGGGATTCGAGATCGGGAATTGGCACGGAGACTGACAAACAAACAAGAAACGGATTTTCGCATACAGGGTTTTTAGGAAATAATTTTCCCACTAGCGCCACGACGGAACGGGCGCTACAATATTCCTTTTATACATAAATTTTTATTACATATTGTTTTGTTTTAAAATAATATGTAGGATGTTGATAACATTACTTATGTACTTCCATTGATTTTCATTCTGATATGTAGCAATCATACTTTCTGTAATTGAGGAAATAATATAAAATAATACATAAAAATGAAATTAGTATTAAAATTTGATTATTAATTGTTTTTAATGTATCAACAAAAAACTGATAAATTATATGGAACTAACGCTACAACCTTCATATGACTAAATGTGCTTAAATAGATCTGTGGCTGATTCTTTTTCTTCCTCCAAGTATCCAATGCATGGCTGTAACAGTATGGATCACAGGAAGTACTGTAGCAAGTATGTAGCCAGAACAGCCATGGGCCTGCATGTGCATGTGACCGTGCGGTCGGCTCGGCCATTGCGCACGCAGTGTCATGGGCCAAGGTGGTTAATTAGTCCAATAAGCTGCTCTGGTGGAAGGGTGTTTCGCTCTGGCAAAATATTTCGCGAGAAATCCAGAAGAAGGACGCGATAACGCACGAGGCAGCGCGATTGGAAATTTACCGTTGCGCTAGGACCTTATGTGTGGTATAGGGTACTTGATTTTTTTTACTATTATTTTTCTTACCGTGCTAATCCATCTATTTATCTCCAAATCTGCTGTGCCACGTGGACCAATCAGCTGGCTGGAGGACCAGCCAGCTCTAGTAATATAGATTAAACATTGATTAATTATATCTTCGCCATACATATATACGATACCCATCAGAAAAAAAACCGAGGCCCTACCTATGAACAACCGCTGCCACCTACTCGAAGTCGATGTTAAAGTTACAATAGATTCCTGATCAGACACATATCATAATATTTTTTCTGGTTCTCCTAGATTCCCGTGTTTTTATGAACTTGCAACCAGTTTGCCAAGTCGCCACGTGAGCTCATGATCCACCCGGGGTGTGGGGGCAAGCACACCGGGCTGGCGGGGCAAGCCGGCTGCACCCAGACTCTCACATCTTGCTCTGAGATGTTGTTGCAAACTCGCTCGGATGACTCATCTCTAATGGCTCAATAAGTTTCCCTTTTAAGATATAACTACCGGGAATGACCCGTCACCGATATAAGTTTATCTTTATCGGGTCGTAATTCTAACATGTCACAGATAACCTATAAAGAATCATAACAGTACCCCGTCAAAGCTAACACATCACCTGTGACGGATGTAATGAGATGACCCGTCAAAGCTGATAGCACTAATCCGTGACGGGTCTTAATTACCACCCTTCACGGATAACGTTATCCGTGAAGGGTGGTAGTTACGAACCGTCACGGATGAGGAAAAAAAATCAAAAATTTGAAATTTTAAAATAACCTTAGATAGAGACATACCCTATATGAAAGTTTTGGATGTCGATAGATCTATAACTTAAAAATGAAAATATTTTAATTTGAGAAAGTTTACATACCCGAATATGCATTATAAGTGGTAATATCTATTTTCAAAAACTTAATTCTGAATTTTTCAAATGATCTCGTAAGGAAACATGTCATATACCAAAGTCGAAGGGTTTGATAAGATCTACAGCTTTCTAATTGACAAGATATTCATTTCGCTTTGTTTTCATCCCCGAATATGTATTATATGTGATGTGGTCTAATTCTAAAATAGTTTTGAATTTTTCAAACGACCTTGCATAGAGATATACCCTACAATAAATTTGTAAAGCTCGATGAGATCTGCAACTTTGTAGGTTGTGTTCTCATTTGAAAAATCTAGAGTTTCAAATTTGTGTTTTATATTTGGAGAGGAAAAGTTAAAAGAATAATATCTGATGACCGATTGTCTTGTGATCTATAGGTGAGATAGGAAGATTAATTTGCATGTGTTCAGAGGTCTTAGGTTTGAATCGCACGTATGACATGCATACATATATCACTTGAAAGTTCATAAATTTCTAGCTAGGGATGTGTGAGCATGGTTGGAAACTTGGAATATCATAATAATATTTTGAATATTTTAAAGGTTTTTTGATGCAATATAAAATTCAAAAAAAGTAAATTCTCATCCATGAAGGTTTGTAATTACGAACCGTCACGGATGACTCTTATCCGTGATGGATCATAACTGCCACCCGTCACAGATGAGAGTCATCAGCGATGGTCTTTTATTTGGGTCTGACAAAGATGACCGCAATCGGTGGTGGCTCCCGGCCCGACACATATGAGTTTTCATATCATCGACCAATAATCCATGACCAAACCGTTCGCCGACACAAATGAAGGTTCACCTGACACAGATGACCAGATCTGCACTAGTGGGCCATGCCACAGGGAATGTCATGTTGAAGATGTGTGGCTGCTGGCTTTCCTGATTGTTTCAGTGTTTGAACTAATCCGGCGTTGGTCAATATTAAAAAGTACAACACTTGTTGTCACCGTAGTAAGATAACCTGATCAGGTGCTATTACGCAGTACAGTGCTACCGTGTTACCAACATTAAAATGAATGTTAAAAAAACATTAAAATGAATATATAAATTAACTGGTATATGTATACCATGGTAGGTCATCAACAGCAAAACACACGCTGGTGGTTGAGATGTGTTCAATAACAATGATAAACTTACTAGATAGCTTATAATGTCTGCTTGGCTTGGTACCCTTCAGAAAAGTAAGCATTGTGTATGATCAACAGTGTGTGCAGCGGTGCGGTTGAAATCAGTCACATGTTGTCTTGTAAGGCTAGCTTGGAGTGAAAAATCTGAGGAGCTCCCAATGACAAATTGCTTCTGATGTGCAGATGACACTGGGAACTTGTTGGAATGGGGGCATTAGGAATTTCAGAACATGATAGCTTGAATTGAGATTTGCCACTGTGAACTTGTTGTGCCCCGCGGATGACGTCCGGCGGCCGGCACGCGGCGCGTGACGCCGTCGGCATTAGGTGGTCGATACCCGCTGCGGGAGTTGGGAGTGATGGCTACAGGACGACGGTGCTAGCAGCATCGACGGAAGTAGGACGGTGCTGGCAGTCACAGCGGCGGGGCGGTAGAAGTGGACGGGAGGGTGGTGGTAGCTGAGGCAACGACTGCAGTGAGCAGTCGGCTATGACGAAGGTGAATGGATCGAGTAGGGAGTCGACGTGTCCATGCTACGGGATGGCCAACGAGAGGCCGACAGATGTGGTAGACGATGGAAGGAAGTCGTGGTCGGCAGAGGCCAGTGTGATGCAGAGCTTGGTAAGCCTGGCGGCGATAGGAGGACGGCAGGGAGAGCGGTGAGGCGCCGGTATGGTGGCTGCGAATCGAAGGAATGCAGCTGATGGTGGCTTCTATATCAAGTAGGAGACCTCGACACAGGAGTACAGAAAGATTACGGGCATAAGCCAAAAACGTTGATTCCTATGTGCGCCGATTTCCCCTTAGGCATTGTTGAGTGGTCTCTCATGTGCCCTGATGGATTCCACTAGGTGAAAACCACGTCCTGAATTCCAGGACCGGCAGCGGTGGCACCCTCGGTGTTCTTCCTGAAGGCGTTGTTAGAAGATTATTTTTCTTCGAGATGTCATGTTCCTGGCGTGCCTCTGGTTGTAAACACGTGGTGTAGTCTTTTTTCCTAGCTATTGTCTTTCAGGGCTATAATCTTGTATTTTTTTCTGCTCTACTAATACGAAACGTCGCACTATCCTGCGCGTATTGTTTTAAAAACTATAATAAATATATAGATAAAACAATCAAACGTGATCCTCCCAAATTTTTGTGTGTTTAATCTCTTTGAAATATTCAGCAAGGTCTACGTTTATTGGCTGGTTGGTGCGTGGTTTATGACCGAGCTATTTGCATAAATAGCAGGCATCGGTTCCTTTTCGAGAAATATTCATCCAGGAGAAAGACCAGATGGTAGTTTTATTGTGAAATTCTTTGAATTACAAATGCCCCGTCTGTAACTGCACAGCTGGTCTCAAATTGTTGTGGATCTTGGAATGGGAAGCACTAGGAATTACCTCTGTTCTGTTCTATCGCTGTACTGTGGGAACGTTTTGTTTTCCTCAGCAATAGGATTTTTGGAGTCGGGGTAAAAACTACAGTTCTTTTTTAACCATGCTGACAGACAGCTTTAGCGAAATTTAAAATATTTTAGATGAAAGCTGCCGGGCTGTCAGTTAATATTGTTATTTTGTAAGGACTACCCTGCATGGAGCTGGTAATGGTACAGCTCAAGCAGATAGACTCGTATGATCTATTCGGAGAGAACACAGCCATTGTAACGTTGTATAGATGACTGCTGCGTCTTCCATGTTTTGATTGATATGCGGCACACCGGCCCGTAAAACAATGCGTGATGGACCTGTCTAACATATTTGGTGAATTCTTTGCGTTTGTAGTGAAATTATTGTTTTGTTTAGATTTTATTTGTGCTATTCCTGTTGTTGGATTGATTGTTGAGTCTACGTCTATGTGTAAGAATGCAGTTTGGGTTAATCTCTTTAAGTTGTATCAAAAGATTTTGGCTCTTTCATAAAAAAAAATGTTGAGATGTACTATGTCTTTGAACATATTGCAAGAAGTTATGGGAGTCGAAAAATGTCATTATTATCAGGACAGATTATGGGAGTGATTTCTTAATCCTGACATGACAGAGCTATCTCCAGAAAGGTGTGCATTGCTTGATATGAATTCCCTTGGAGAATCACTCCATGGGTGGATGGTACTGTATATAACTGAGTTCCGTACATATTGCGTATTCCCTCCGTTTCAAAATGTTTGACACCGTTGACTTTTCAGTACGTGTTTAATCGTTCGTCTTATTCAAAAAATTTAAGTAATTATTTATTCTTTTCATATCGTTTGATTCGTTGTTAAATATACTTTCATGTACACATATAGTTTTACATATTTTACAAATTATTTTAAATAAGACGAACGGTCAAACATTTACTAAAAAGTTAACGGTGTAAAACATTTTGAAACGGAGAGAGTATATAAGTAACGCGCGTCTCAGCACGCCAAATTGAACTTGAGCTGCACAGCAAATCAGCCTGTTTGAATGTAAATGGGTGAGGACAGGGAAGAGAACTTGCTTCGGTTGCAGAGGACATTATTGTTGTCCATCGGAGTGAGATAGCAGGAATATCAATTGTTCCATGACGCTAACAGCAAGTTAGCCACTGTTTACAATTGAAGGTTAACTGACTTGATTTGTTAGGTCTTAGTGACGTTGACCTGTCTTCCATTCTCTGCTCTGGCTAATGTCTTCACTTCAAAGCGAGATGAGGACGCAGTCCTTCAAGGGGAGAGACCAGAAACGTCGCCCATCCAAGTATGTGCTCCCGATCGAGGCAATGCCTCGAACATAAAACAAACCAAATCATGCCGTTCAAATATTCTTGTCGAGATTCGCTCCGGTCCAGGATGGTACCGTGAGATACCGGATCTACTTAATTTTGGTACCGTGAGATACCGGATGTACTTATTTTTTAAAGACCGGAGCAAACCCCATTCTTGTCGATAATTACTTCAATCTGACCATGTAGAAGTGTTGTAGTTTATTATAAAAAAGACTTCAAATCGATGTAAATTGGCTTGATAATAAAACTATGATAGCGCAGATGAATCATGGGCTGTTGTTACCACTCTGCCCGTGCTCGACTCTAGATCATGGTCATATTAATTTCTTCTTAATATAATTTGTACCAGGCTCATCCATGGTATCCAGCAATTTTTTTAGGTAAACTGACTGAGGCTTATTAACCCCTTTCAGGGTAAACCACAAAAAATAATTCACTTATGTTAATTAATTGGTTGAAGATGTTTACAATACAGAAAGGAACAATGGGATGGTTGGTGATATAAGATCAGCATTAATAAGATACTTTATATAACTCAATAGTATGGACCGTTTAAAACACTATAAAACGACTGTCAGTACTTAAAAAATGATTTTCGCTGAAGGACAAAATATATTTTCGCTGGTAGCCGACAGGACTGCCAGCGACCTAAGGCCAATGAAAATAATATATTTGTACTGGTGGGCAGGGATGAAAACGGATTGGAAACAGATAGAAACTAGCTTTATCATATTTGTTTTCATTTATTTTGGGATCAAAATCAGAATCGAAAACTCGGATACGAAAATTAAATCGAATATTATCGAATATAGATACATAACGACTACGGCAACGGATATTTATCAGAATATTTATCGAATATTGTAGGTGGTCCCACAACCGTATGTGCAAATCGATTTTTATGGCCGTTCCCTTAAGAGACCGACATGTAAATATGATTATTCATTTTCTAATCCCAAGACCTTTTACTACATGTATAGCTTACTTATCATATCACTTATCAATTTCTTGTTGTATAAATTGGATATATTATTTATTTTATTTCACATATTCGAAACTTGTAGAGTTTGTTTTATACTTTAAATATTTTCAAATACATATGTTATAAACTACAAAGTGGATGATCCCATTTAGCTCTACAACTTTGATATGGAACACATCTGCATCAAATGTCATTTGAATTGTATATCTGAGATTTTGTAAAAACATATATGGTATTTAGACCCTTAAATGATCTCAAATAATTACATAGTCAACAAGAATATTGTAGATCTCATCGAGCACTACAATTTTGATATAAAGTTTGTCCTCATATGACTTTGTATGAAAAAGTAATGTGTATATACGTGTTGTTTCTAAAAGTTGATCCATGTATGCGAATATCCGAAAAAAATTTCCGGATAGTTTCCGACCATTTTTTGATTCAGACGGATATTACCCTTACTATATTCGTTTTTGTTTCCAAGAAAAATCCAAATTCATTTCCGAATCCAAGAATTTCTGGATAGTTCCAACCGAACCTATCCGAATCAGAAAAATAGTCTGGACAGACTGAAACTATATCTATCAGTTTCAACCCTATAGTGGTGGGCAGTCGGCTGCCGGCAAAAATCAATTTTCACTTGTGGCCAAGCTAAGATGTCCACCAACGAAAATCGATTTTTGTTGGCGACAATGTTGAGAGACCCGCCACAGAAAATACTTTTTGGAGAAAAAAAAATAAAAATCCAGGTCCAAAACAGCTGACAGAAGATCACAAATTCCCAAATCGCAAATCATTGTTCCAAATCCCCAATTACAGTCCTCGCAGGCGTCGTCGGTGGCCTATGCTATCACTAAGTTGCTGTCGGTGAGGAAGGGAGCCAATTTGCCGTCATCGAGGGGGGGATGAGGAAGGACAGATTCGGCGAGGGAGGCCGTGGCTGGCCAGCGGTGGACCTGAACCGCCTCCAGGACGCCCCACCATGCCCGCAACCCTGTTTTGGCCTCTTGGCCATTATCCGTGCTCCACTGGGCTGCCGAATCCACGCCTTCGAGCCTCCCCGCCACCCACAAGCCTCTTCATCGCAAGATCCGCTGCCCATGCGCCTCCTGCCGCCAGATCTGCTGCCCACCAACCTCGCCACCGCCCGCACCACCCTCCTCCCAAGCCGGATCCGCTGTTCATCGGCCTCAGCACTTCCCGCCGCCAGATCCGCCGCCCGCAATCCTCTTTATCGGTGGACTCACTGCCCATGTGCCTCTCACCACGGGTTCTGCCACCGACCAGCCTCGGCATTGCCTGTGCACCACCCACCAACCTTGCTGCTGCCCGCACACTGCGTGGTCGTCGCCGTCTTGGCCATCGCTGAGAGCACTTGGCGGCTGCCGTGGTCGTGGCCCACTGGAGGGAGTAGAAAGAGAGAGGGAGGAATAAGAGGTAAAAGTGGGAGTGGTGACAAGACAAAAAATATAGAGACGTGCCTCGGAGTCTCTCTTTTAATATCATAATATTTTTTCCAAGCGGTGCTCTTAATCAGTCGTCAGCGCAAATAAGATTTTTCTGGCTGTCATTTAAGCAACCCACTTGTAAAAGTAACCCTATCTTTACAAGCAGGCCTCTTAAGTGATGTCGATTTTCACTAGTGATTCGTGACCAAAATACCCCCAATATATTTTTACAAGCATGTGTTTAATAAAACCGCTAATGAAAATAAAAGAGCGGTGTCACAAAGAATGGCTTTTTAAGTAGTGTGAGAATGGGAGAGGAGAGGAGAGGACATCATATCACTTAACCATGAGAAATTCTTGTCAGGAATGTGAGGCACTTGGAATTTCTGCTGTGGCTTTACACACTGCCTTTTCTTCAGGAGTTGATAACCAAGATGTATCTGTAGTTGAATTTTTTTGAGAATTAATATTATTTTTATGGAAAATCGCAAAAGTAGTGGCCAACCGGGAAAATCGCGAATTTGGGTCCATGTCGAACGGCTGTAGTTCGATAGGGCAAATATCGAAGGGCCAGAGCACGACTGGAAAGGAGATCGAAAGGCTGCAGTTCGACAGGGCCTGTCGAATAGCCCCTGTTCGACAGGCCGGCATGTCGAACTCCCGTAGTTCGACTGAGGGCCTGTCGAACTGCGCCAGTTCGACAGGACACCTGTCGAATACCAGCAGTTCGATTGGCCATTCCTCCAGTCCTTTCCCCAATTATTTTTAATAATAAGTTATTTATTTAACAATATGTAATTTCGCAAATTATTTGTCACACCCCAATCCGGCACCGCCGTACAACGACACCTGATAGGAGCGTGTCGCAGGAAAAACGGCGTGAACCGCTTCCTACGAAACCGCGATCTCAGTACCAGTCCCAGGACATAGTGCTGGTACCCACGGTGACAAATATGAATCATTGCAATCCTTAAAATAAATAGAGGACTTATTACCTTAACATAGGTTCCAGCTCAGAACAGCCTGAGAATGCAACCGACGACACGGACGAAGAAACACCAACAACAGCAGCAGCAGCGGAACCAACGAACTAACACCCAACACCACAAGCGACGGCTGGGAACCAGGACGAAACCCTAATCTTCACTTCACTTCATCTTCAGCTTCAGGGCGGAGCAACTATATATATATTTATATAGAGCAAGGGTGAGTACTTTCGTACTCAGCAAGTCACGGGAACTTAGGTGTTTAATGCAAGCTTGGAAGAGAGGCAAGGTTGTTTTGCAAATCCTTTGTTTGAAAACATTTTGGAATCACTAAGTGATTTATTTCTTTTTAAGTTTGGGTCGAGAGGAGACTTGCGTCTCGATTCGACTTAACAGATGCTTTTCAACAACTCAAATGGTAATGTACCGACCTCCCGGGTCAGATCATTACTTCTCGGCTCCCAGAGCCATTTCACTTGATTAATCGGCTCCTAGAACCTTTTTCATTTTTGCGGACTCCCAGAGTCCAGCTGCCCAGCAGCACAACAATCTGCTTCCACTCGGGAAGCCTAGTCTATGATGCCCGTAGACATCCCGAATCACACAGATTCGTTTCTTGACCGCTCAGGTCATCCATCTGCCACATAGGCTGATTTTGGTAACGATTCCCACACCACAACAACTTTTCACAAGGCAGTAGCAATCAAATCTACGCAACGGGAACCACCTCACATCCGCCCATGACCGTGGTCATGGCTGTTCGAACAGTTAGTTAACCTCTGCAGAGGGGTACACTTTACCCACAAGACACGAACTTACTCCAGACACTGGCCGGTGTCAGAGGTTCGCGACAAAGCCTTTCCCAAGCTGACTCAGGGTTACCTCATGCCACATAGAAGGATCAAATCCTCACATAAATATAGGCCATTTTAGGCATTCACAAATCAAACTCCAACACCTCGATCGGTAATTCAGCAAGCTTCTCATTCTTGCATTACCCGGAACCCGGTTTGTCCGACCCCGCCCCGGCGTTCCCAACTATTGGCATGCGAGGTTTCCCTGAACCGACTAGTTACTTAGCCAGGGTGTCCCATTCCACCTTGTGGTTGCACTTTGTTATGCTTGATGAGTTTCCCACAGGAATCGGTCCTTATATGCGAATAGGGGACAACGCCACGTAGGCACGGCACCCGCATCGCGAGTTTTCACAATTCATTTTATTTTCAAACACACCGACACCACATGTCGGGTTTTCAAAGCTTCACAAACCCATTTCCTAAATTTTCGACAATCAACGGTATGTGTGGGATACTTGATATACGTGCTCAGAGAGCACGGATACCGAGGTACAACAAGGGTGGAGCGACAAGGAATCAGGGTAGTACAGCCTACAGGAATTAGTGCGACTACTAGGTAGGTCCGTCGGTTTGACATGCAAACCGAGGCCAGGCATGTTAAGTGTGTGATTCTAATAATGCAAGTTGCAAACAAAATAATAATGATTTTTCAATTATAGGAGCAATTGGTCAAAGGGTGACTTGCCTTGATCAAGGTCTTCAAGGAGCTTCACGAATCTTCGAGAAAACCCGCGATTGACGAAAATCCGGTAACCGCAACTATGCGCAAACAATTAAAAACCTACACAAGACCCAAAATAAAGACCCTATTTAGACTAAATAATAGTGCCATTAAATAGATCTCAATTTTACGGAATTATTGGAAGTGTAACGGGGTCAATCGGTGTTACGGATCGGGAGATATGAATTTTGGAAGTTCAAATTGGATTTTCTGGTCAAGGAAATGATTTATCGGAATTTTCTGGAATACGAGAAATGGTTTATGGGATTTATAGAAATAATATTCCCAAGAATATTGTTGACAGCCACTGATGTGCGGGACCAAGGGAATGAATTATTGGAATTTTGGAATAAAGAATTGATTTATGGAACAAGGGAAAAATGATTTATTAATTCCTTTGGAAAAGAAAAGGAAGGAGGGATGTCATTCAGACTTCCAATCGGGCGACTTGGTGTGGCCCATCGATTTGCGCGGCGCGGCCGAGCCAATGGGCTGGCGCGCGCGCGAGGGAGGCGGCCCATTAGGGCATGGGAGGGGGAGGAGACCGGCTGGTGGACCGCGGTCCGCCACGCGGGGTCCCGGGACGGGCCCACCTGGCAGCGGCCGGGTGTATGGTGGGGAGGGCACACGCGGGGACGGGCGAGATGGATCGGTGGAGTGGGTGCGGGTGCGGTGCGCCGGTGGACAAGGAGGCGGCAGGCCCACGTGCAGCCTCATGGCTCACCAGGGTCTGCGCGCACGGGGATGGAGGGACGAGGGTGAGCGGCTGACCGGCTTGACCGGGTCAAGCCGACGTGGCACCTATGCCAGGCCACGTGGGCGGCGAGAGGAGGACGAAGGCCGTGGCCGGGGATGAACGGCGGACGGCGGCGCGCATCGTCGGAATGGCACGAGGCATGGGGGGAGGAGGAATGACCACCGGGGGAGAGAGGACGAGGTGAGGGGAGGCGAGCCAACAGCTCGGATTCGCCGGAGGGAGTTCGACGTCGACGAATTGCGGCGGCGGCCGCCGGCGGTGGCAAAAGAGGGAATTTGTCGACCGGCGACGGGAGTCCGATTCAAAGCGGTGGGAGTATCTATGGGGGGTCGGGAAGCCCATTTCCGGCGTCGGATGGGGAAGAGCGACGCCGTGGAGGTCCGGCGACGAGCGGCGGCCTCCGAGAGTGGGCGGCGATGGCGGCAAGCCTACGGCGAGCAGCGGCGGCAGTCGGGGCGGCGCCAGCTAGCTACTGGAAGGCTACTCACACTACTGCCCGAAGCTAAGGGGAGGAGATGGAGCGAGGAAGGGGAACGGAAGGCTACCGCGTCGGGACGGGCGCTGGGAGATGGCCGACGGCGCGGGGCGAGCTCTCCGGCCTCAGGCCGGGGAAGGGGAGGAAGGAGGGTGCCCGGAGTCCTGCGTCACACGCCCACGCACGCACCGGTTCCCTCGGTGTTCGGCGACGGACGACGACGGCAAGAACAGTGGGACGGCGGCAATGGCGCAGTCGAGGCGAGGGGCAAAACGCGATTGATTGGGATGGGGAGGGATCTCGGCTTGGGTTTTATAGGGCGGGGAAGGCGGTTTGGGGGAGGAACCGACATAGGGCGGTTGAGGGTGCAAGGACGGCGAGCTGGCGTGGTCAAGAGCGCGGCTGGCACTCACGGGCGGCAGAGGAGGTCTGGCTCGGGAGGGAAAAAGGAAAAGGGCAGGGTGGAAAGGAGGGGTTCGACCATGCCATTTTGGGGAGGGAGGGAAGGATGGGAGCGCGAGCTCTGGCTCCGCGTTTTGGACGTGAGCGCACAGAGGTGGGGGCAAGCGGCAGGGTGGCATGGGCGGCTGCGTGGCGCAGGCTGCCAGGGCTGACACGGCGGCGACCGGGCAGTCGGCCACGCGCGGGCGAGCGCGCGCGCGACGCGGGGGTGCGGCCGGATTTCGAACGGCGGCGGCGGGAAATCGGCGCCGGGGAGAGGGAGTTCGACGAGGGAGAGAGTGAGAGATACAGAGAGAGAGAGAGAGAGAGCAAGCACCCTCGCTCAGAGCAGCGCACGCGCGAGGCACGCGAGGGAGGAAGGAGTGGCTGAGGGAGAGAGATGGGCCGAGGGAAAAAAACGGCCCACAACAACCGAGGGAGGTAAACTAGACTTTTTCCGAGGAAATCGATTCGGAGGGAAACGAGATTTGGAAATTGAATTTGGATTTCGAACTTGAGGCTTGGTCTGACAAAGCAGGGAGGAGTCAAGGGGAAGCACCCAAGCGAGAATTCGGTATTTCTTTGGAGCAGAGTTATACTCGGCGGTCCGAGGGATTAGATGAGAGGGATTCAAGTGAGACCTATCTTTGGAGTTGGGACAATGGTATGGGATAGGTTCCAAAGGTAGATAGGTAGAGCGACGGATAGATTGATAGATAGATAGACAGCTGGTTAGATAGATAGATAGGTAGATCGATACATAGACAGATAGATCGGCTGATGGGTAGATAAACGAATAGGAAGATCGATAGACAGATCGATGGATAGATAGTAGGTAGGCAGATTGATTAGAGAGAGGGAGAGAGAGATAGGGACGAAAGAATCGACGATTGATTTCAGGATGTTGATTTCAGAGACTTGAATCGGAATTGGAATCTTCAGGTGGAGGATTTTAATGGCGAAAGGGAACAACGATGGAGATTGAATTGAGATCCATAGCACGACTTAGACTCACACACAAAGAACGAAATTTTCGCAATTAGGATTTTGCCAAATTAGTTTTTAACGTCACGCAAAAAGCGGAGCGTTACATTATTTTTAATAATAAGTTATTTATTTAATAATATGTAACTTCGCAAATTATTTTTAATAATAAGTTATTTATTTAATAATATGTAAGAAAGGAAAATATTTTTGTAATGTTTTATGTATATGGTTTAGGGTTTTATTTGTACTATTTATTTGTTGGTTAAAATACTTGGATTACTTAGTTTCATTGATTGTATAATTTTTTGGTTTAATGGCTTTGTCGCAATTTAGTAAGTAAGGACGGATAAAGAAGAGGAGGGGATTGAATACATTGCAGCGGATGCGAAAATGAGTTTAATAGATGAAAAAGAGAATGAAACATTAGCTAGCAAATAGCCATTCATGACCCATACAACAACATAACATATTTGTATAGGAGCATCGCCATAATACAGACGAATGGGCATATCACCTGACATCCTGGTAAAACATGACAAATTGTCTGACGTTTAATCATTTAATCCTTCGATAATTACCCTATTACAACTTCTACTACATTGCCGTGTACTAACTTACAACTATTAGTAACAAACGACTAGTTCAATAATCGAAATAAAATATAATATCTTTGTACATATTTTAACACACAACATATTAATAACATGTACTAACTAAGAACTAATTTAACCGTACAAATACTTACATACCTCTACTAACATTTAGCAATGACAAATACGTGCAAACCATACATACTAGCATTGAACAATGCGAAACAATTAACAAATCACAAACCAATTTTTTATTAAACTTTCATATGCCTCATACTTAGGGATTACTAATGTATACCATAACTTCACTGGTGGAGGGGCTGCCAACCCTCTCCTCCCGGCCGGCGCCTCCTTGGCCTCCACTCCGGCCTGCTAGCTCCTCCCCTCGCTCCCTCCGGCGCCCACGGCGACGAAGTGGCGACTCGGTGGCGGCTGGCGATGTGGTCCTCAGAAAGATCGAAGCAGCATCGCGGGCTGGGCGCACGGGGTTATAAACCGGCCTGTCGAACGCCCATTGTTCGACAGGGTCGGTGGCGGGGCCTATCGATCGCCCGCTGTTCGACAGGCCGCGCGGCACCGGGTGGCCCTGTCGAACGCCAGCCAGCCGTTCGAGAGGACCCAGTCGACTCCCCAACGTTCGATATCTACCCTATCAAACTACAGCCGTTCGACATGGACCCAAATTCACGATTTTCCCTGTTAGCCACTACTTTTGCGATTTTCCATAAAAATAATATTAATTCTCAAAAAAATTCTCTGTAGTTCGCTGTTTGCAGTGTTTGCAGCTGTTGCAGTAGTTGTTCCTTGGGTGCTCCAAGCCTCCAACGTTGTTCAAGTGCTGTGCTGCGGTGCTCCCTAACAACCCCGTTGGTGTAAAACTGCTTGGTTGCCCTCTTTTATGCTCAACAAAAATTGACAAGCGTCCATCCACCAGTCCAGCGAAAAAGAAGTGTTCACATGGTGGCCTTGAATGCTTTGGAGTTAACTGACGCCGTTGAATTTTTAAAACATGTTTAACCGTTGATTTTTTAAAAAGTTTAAGTAATTATTAATTCTTTTCCTTTTATTTGATTCATTGTTAAATATACTTTATGTATACATATAGTTTTATATATTTCACAAAAGTTTTTGAATAAGACGAATGGTCAAACATATTTAAAAAAGTCAACGGCGTCAAATATTTAGGCACGGAGGAAGTATATCATATGGTCCGGAGTATACATATTTTTATAGTGAAGTGATATCTGCAATATATGTCAAATAAGCAGTATTCCATCCATCTATTTTTGATAGGCAAATTTCAAATTTGAAAATTTTATTTTTAATAGGCATATTTCAATCCAACAACCTATCCTCTTAATAACTTTCTCGGATTTAATGCGTGACCCTCTATTCTTCCACACAAGATTGAATACGTGGGCATCGAAAAATGTAAATATTAACGAATCGCTTATTTACGAGGAATGACTAGTAGCATGTTTAAATGGATAATAAGTAAAATTACTTATCATTAATCTGTGTGCCAAGATGAAATATGACTATCAAAGTAGATGGAGGGAGTACAACTGTTTATGAAATAAAACTAACATTTCAGAATTAGTGCAATCGCGCATCGTGTGCGCATGTGTTTTTACTGTGTTTCTAAAAAAAAATTAACAGCGCTGCAGGAATGGAAATCCACGGACAATTTTTAACCATCATTCAGGGTTGTCCAAAAAATAGTCAGTAAAATAATCAAGTGTTGATTATATCTTCACAATCTATGATAACAACTACAAGAAAAACAAAACTACGGACCTACTATGAACAACAGCTGCCACCTTGGCTCAAATTAAGCCGATGTTCATGCCACAGTGGACTAATCATCAGCTACATATCATAATTGCCCCTAAAAGTTATTTGAAAAAACAGTTTTTTTCCTGGTTCACCTAATTAAGTTTCCCTGTTTGTAAAATTAGCCATGTTGCCTCGTGAAGACATGAACTCATGACCTCACGAGACACACGGAAAAACCACACTGGACTGGGCTGTCCATTACTGCCCTGACTCGTACATTCAGCGGCACTCATCCATGCCATGCGGGCTGCGCGAAAGCTAGCTGGTGTGTGCGCGCCGCCAGCACGAGCTTTCCGCGGGTGTTACTGTAACTAACCCATTTAGTTAAGATAATGACAGTAATTAAGAAAAAGATTATCTTTTTTTTCGAGATTTTTTTACTAACAGATCGGAAACTTTTAAATTATATTTGATAACTTTCGACTTAAGATTTAAACTTTGAAATCAATTTTTGAAAACTTTCAACTCAAACTTTCAAAATTTAATTTTCAACTCAAAATATAAATTTGCGAGACAAATTTTGAAAACTTTCATGACTCAGATTTGCAAATTTTTAACTCGAGATCTAAAAACTTTTAACTCAGATCTAAAAACTTTCAACTCGAGATTTAAAACTTTCAACTCGAGATCTAAAAATTTTAAGTTAAGATTTAAAAACTTTCAACACAAAATATTTGAAAACACGTGTACTAAAGATTTAAAAAAATATTCAGAAATTCAGAAAAAATCGTGAAAAAGATAAGGAGAAAGCGAAAAATATCACGAGGCGGGGAGGGGCTGCAATCCTGCCACCTGGCACGCGCGCCAGCAATGTTGCTGGCACGTGCATGCGAATTAGCCACGCCACTCTAGACGCCATGCTTACACATCCTGCCGAGCAGCGGGCTGGGCCGAGTAGTGTGCGGATGGATGAGGCTTGCAGGTTTGTCAACTTGGTGTCCAATATTTGGAACTTCATTTTATCGGTCGATAGAGTTTCTGGTTTTGTATGTATATAAAGTCGGTTACATTTTAGGACCTATAATTGTATAATAGGTGTAGGATAGAGTTAGAGTTGAACTATGTTGTAGGCTCTCGCTTAAATAAAGAGACACATTGCTTGTAACTCCAGGGCCACAGTAGCATAGGTATGGGTATAACTAGCCGGCGACCTAATCGGTGAAGGGTTGTGGATACCCAGATACACCGTAATATACTGGATAAGGGAGTAGGCGCCTGTAATCAGTGCCCCGGGAATGTAGGCTTCGGCTGAACCTCGTTAACACATATCGTGCCTTGGTGTCATATTCAGTATTGGACCTTTTATGACGTTTCTTCGGTGTTCAGTTATTGATATGTTATTGGGGCCGGTTCTATGAGATCGGTCATGATGTTCTTCAAGAAAAAGCAATCGCCAATGAGTGGTGACCCTGACCATGAGGAGGGACATGTGGGGTTCCTGCTCGAGCTAATGGCTTCAAGACAGACGGCGTCATTGAGGACCTGTTTGGTTACATTCTGCTCATTTCAGTGTTGCGGGGCAGTCATGTTTGGCTGAACCTGTTATCTTATGGAAATAAACAGTCCTCGGTGTCGTGACCTTAGGTCACGGACATATGAGGGATTGGCATGAAAGTACTATTTTTCCCACCTATACTAAAAGTGAGATGAGCTTAGAGAGTAAAGTCTCATGTGTCGTATGGTATTATGTAATCTCTCATCTCGTGTCTGATTATAAGATTGAGACTGGCTTATATAGCCTTCCGGTTTCGGGGAACATGTAATATTACAATCCTACCCCAAGGATACACAAGAAGGTACTATAATACCTATGTAAAGTTAGAAATCCAAAGGGTATGGTTGCACATTTGTGTGGACCCTCGAAACACCTGGTGCTAGCTTTGGAGGGGAGGTTGGAATGCTCCCCACTGTATATTCTTGGGTAATATTACTCTTTCAACGACCTAAACTTCAGGCTTCATCTACCTGGTTGAATGGTATTTTTCTCTTGTGGTAGGCTAAAATACTCCTTTCCAGACTGGTCTTCTTACCGCGTGTGTCAGTCTTTTAGTATTTCCCTGTCACATTAGGCCGAGAAGTATTTGCTGTGAGTAAAAGCCTCTTTGGCAAGTGAGTGAGAGTATTTCGATTGAATGGGAGAATGGTGTATGCCTCCTGCTACAACACTCGACCAATATGAAAACAGTACAACACTTGTACTTGATGTCGTAAGAGAGAATCTCTCGAGCATCTACTTGGTGAAGGGAAAATCGATTTTGTACCAGAAGAATCGAACCATGCTGCTGTTACAAAAGTTAGTCGTTATAGCGGAACAATGACTAACCTTCTAAATGACTTCAGCCATTGACCACCCAAGACACACCAGATGAAGACATAGTAAGACACGATATTTATTAACGAAGTTCATCCGAAGCCTACATCTCCAAAGCTCCTCCCCAACCAATATATCTCTAAGCCGCTACGAGTCCATAGTCTCACAGACTATATACTCCCTACATATCTATACTACATTGTAGTCGCTATGATTATATTGTGTTGCCCTCCTCTCTATTAAAGAGAGTTGTCCGATTACAGAGTCCGACTCTAACTCTAACTACCAGATATTACGACTCCAATAATCTAAATGTAATCAAATAGGACTTGTATATTCGCCACCTATTCTACCAGCTGCAGCTATCGAACTCTAAATTGTAATCCAACGAATGAATAGGAAATTATTTGTCATGCATGCATGCATGGAGGACGGACTGGTGATTGGGTGATTCCTTTGTGTGGATCCCACAAATAGATTTTAATTCAGCAGCTACCGAACTGAAATTTTGTTTGGCTTGTTGATCGGACTGGTCAAACCAAACACTATAGATGTCCTTAGGTACGTGCCAACACGCGTTGTGCAGTGCTACCATACTAACAACATCAAAATGAATATATAAATAAAGTGGTATATGTATGCAGTGTTAATTAGGTCGACCACACCAAAACGTTGGCTGGTGGTTGAGATGCATTCGATATCAATGACAAATTTACGAGCTTAAAGGCCTACTTCGGTTGGCACCCTATAGTATCTTGGAGCAGAAACAAGATGATGCTTGTTCTACGTACATCACGCTGCATGAGCTTGTTGTAATGGGGGGCATTAGGAATTTCATTTGCAGTAGGAAAAGTGGCCGATGAACTTTTACTTATGGCAGTAGGGTTACACAAAGTTAGAACATGATAGCTTGCGTTGAAATTTGCCACTGTGAACACATGGGGTCGAAAAACTCGAGAGATCCAAGACGTTCGTGTTGAGCATGCTAGTCTATCATTGTTTGTGAGGACAATGCGCGGATACAATTAACGAAAGCTAACACGATGTGTGTTATCATCGGAAGGCGGAAGCTTCAATATTGTGATTGGGCTCATCCGGCATGTTTGTGATGCATCTCACAAGAGTTGGAGTTTGAGTTGTTGAACCATTGTCCTGGCGATTTTGAACAGTGTATTGCAACTTTGTGCTGGCGTCGTCCCTGTACAAAACCATTCTACACTTGTACGGCTGATCCATCAGAAATATAATTAAGTTCCGGTGTCGGTAAATGTTTTGACTGCTCAGTTCCGTTGCTTGTTTAATTCATCATATTCTGACTAATATTAATATATAATGGACATTGCAAATTGGAAGCTGTGTCCTGGGCACCATAAAGCAACAACGCGCGCGGCTTCACCCCTGGAAGGCGGCAGAGGCATGTGAACAGTACCGGCATCCATTCCATCGGAAAGGTCGTTATTATGGAGATGCGAAAGTGATATCTTAATTTCTCGTGAAAAAATAAGAGAAAAATTCAGAAAATTATATGCTGTCTAAAGGAAAAGATACGAATTACCCTCCTAAACAATCGCGGCAGAACGAATTACCCCCCCCCCCCAACCTCAAAACCGGACATTTGATACCCTAAACTATTAAAACCGGACAAATTACCCCCTTGGCTCAACCCGGAGTGGTTTTGCTCCTACGTGGCGCACACGTGTTGCCAGGGTGGCAACCCAATCACAAAAAATATTAAAAAACTATGGGCCCACTTGTCATGTACTCCTACCTCACTCCTATCTCTCTCTTCTCTCTCAACCGCTGGGGGGCACAGCAAGCCCGCCGGGGAGGGCGGGCGGCGACGGCGAACGCGAAGCACATTGTCGACGATTGCGTCCGCGACGCACGAGATGGAGCTTTGCAGGAGGCAGACCGCTGCAATGTGGTGGTTGTGGTGGTCCAGGCAGAGAAGGCGGCGGCGGTCCAGGCGGAGAAGCGGAAAGAGAAGGTCACAGCAAGGAAGGGCAGGCGGTGGGCGCAGCGAGGAGGGCCGCCACCTTCACAGGAGCGCGAGCACTGCACCATGTCTCTCTCTCTCCCCCCCTCTCTCGGGCCGTTGGGCGCAGGTCGAGCGGCGACGGGAGGTCGGCGCGCAGGGGCGGCGGGTCGATATGGCCGTGTCTCTCTTCGTCCTCGGCTTCTCCCTCCACGTGTCGTTGCCTGGCTCCGAGTGCTGGGCGGCGTTCATGGCGACATTCTCGCTGGGGTTCGGGTCATCCAACGCAGGTCGAGCGGCGGCGGACGGTCGGTGCGCACGGCGTTGCACGAGGCCGGGTGGTGGGCCGCGGCGCGGGGTGCCGACCATAGGTCACGGGCGCCGGCAAGAAGAGAGCGAGCGAGAGAGAGAGAGCCACCCGCTTGGCTCTCCAATGTCCTCGGTGCCGCCCGCCGCCCATCTCGCCCTCCCCACCGCGCCCGCCGCGTCCTCACCGGGGGAGTACTTGTTGCTTGTTGCTTGCCTGAGCAGAGAGAGAGAGGGAGGGATGACGATGGCGACATAGCCCGCCTCCTTCAAAGCCGTCCATGGCGCCGCCGGTCGCCCGCCGTGCCATTCCTTTGCTCTGCCGCCGCCCCCCGCACGACGACCGCTCGTCCGCGCGCGTGCCGCTGCCGCTGCCGCCCACTGCCCATCCACGCGTGCCAGAGAGAGAGAGGGGGAAGAGGGCTAATGACAGGTGGGCCCTATATTTTCTTTTTGAGTAAATTGCACCCATGGTACAACAACTTGGTAGGTGGGTGCGATATTGTGCAAGAACTTGAGAATTGAACGTCCGAGTACAACAACTTAACAAGTGGGTGCGTTCTAGTACAAGAACTTTACAATTAGTATTTTGGTGCATCAACATGGCTAAGCATATGCTACATGAGTTTTTTTTTCACGATGTCAATATACCATTACAAAGTAATCATATGGATATCACCTTATAATATTGAATTTAATCTTTAACAATTATACTGCACATATAGCAGTACAATTTACATCCAATTACCTTTAAGAATTTTTTTGGTTTTCTTCACCTTCTCAAATATCAACCAAAATATAATAATTTCTAAATCCAGTTTAATGACTTTCAGTTAAGGATAAAAGTATAAATATACTTAAACTAAGTACTTAAAAGATGAATTTATATAAAAAATCTCCGAATAATTAAGTTGCAACGTAATTTTTTAATTTATTGTATCAAAATCGTACCTACCATGCAAGGTGTTGCATTTATATGATCATTTATTGTCACACCCGGAATTTCTATCCAAAATTCCAAACGCTTACATGTGTGTAAACCCTCGTCCAGGAATCAGCCGAGGCACAATAACAAATTGATAATAGAGTACAGTTATTAATCTAATTAATAAGCGAATAAAATGTCATTACAGAGGTAGATAGTTCCTCTCAAACAATAAAGTTCTAAGTAGCGGAAAAATAAGGTAAACGGTGCAGACGACTCCATTCCACAGGCAGCTTGACCAGGGCTACGCCTAATCTTCCACACCATCAGCATCACTGCAGAACTCCTCCTCTGATGAATGATTGCAAGGTGAGTATATGACATACTCAGCAAGCCACGCAGCAAATATGCAAGTGCACGGGATAGCAAAGGATGGCATAGTATAGTCTCATTTGCATAAATAGCATTTAATAAATATTTCAAAATTTAATAAAACAGTAGAGTATTAATTAAACAGTATTAATCCAACGCTATACAACATACCCTGTTGCATAGGCCCAACCATTCTGAACAACCAATCCCGGCTGCACAGTTCTATCTCCAAACCAGGAATATACCATTCCAAACCAAGAGCTAAACAAGTTATTACCAATTACAACATCATTTATTATGGTGAGAGATGTGAAACTAATCATGAAAGACATTGTTAGACCCACCCATAACCGCGGGCACGGCTATTCGAATAGTTTTACTCTAGCCAGAGGTGTACCACTGTACCCAAAAGACACAGCCCCACAACATGTCACTATGCGCCTCGATACCACCACGGTACCTCGGAAAGGAGCTGTGACAGTACCCCTCGCACAACACAATCCACCACAGTGCACCGTTCCTGGTTCATAATCACCCCCTCAAAAACCAGAGGCATGGACTCCCCAGCGACCCCCGTGGGCATATCTCCGCCACTTCTCAGTCTGGTGCTCCGCAATGAACCATGCTATACAAAAGGTAAAGCCGTTGCCCACGCTGGCTTGTGGTTGGCACGGTTAATATTTCACAACCGAAAATCGTGAACCGGTCCTTAATTGTCATGAGCACGACCATCAAAACCATGTGCTCACAACCCACCATTATCAGGTTTTAGTTGGCAAATTAATTAATTAACCAATTACGATTAACCATCGTGAGCTATCATTAAGCCATCATTAAATAATAGTGAATCATAAGTTATCCCATTTATATGAGCTAGTGTCTCTAAGCATGGCTAAGCATCCTATTCACTTTAGCTAAAACCATATAATGTTCTAGCTAATTAAATTATCAACCAAGTGACAAAGAATAGGGAATCAATAGCAAAAGGGCTATAACAAGGCAATAGGTTATTTCCACCCAATGACATTCAAAAATAAATGCAATAGTTGAATAGAAACAATAGCTTTAAATGGGATCAACATGCTCAAAGGGTTGTTTTGGGATCTGTGTGACTTGCCTTGCTGGCCTTTGAACTCTTCAAAATCTTCTCTTGCAAAATCGGACTCCCCGGGAACGTCGGAATCTAAGGAGACAAGAGCAAAATCACCAAAACAGCATATAAACAAGCATGAAAAGTACATGTGGATATTTTTAACATGTAGATCTCAATTTTAGAAAAAATTAGAGACTTGAACCAACTAAATCCGAGCTAAGATGAATTAGTTATGAATTTTCAAAGATTAAATCGGATTAAATCATTTATATATATTTTAATTGAATTATGACGCAATAATGAATTATTTTTGAAAAGGAAAAGGGGATTATTGCGTCAGCGGCTCGGGTTCACGGTGGACCGGGTGCACGGCGGCGGTCTACGGATCAAGCGGCCGAGATCTAACCCTATCCAAACGAACAGCCGAGATCTATCTAACCCATCGCGGGTCTACGGCGGACGGCGTCGATGACGTCAGCGGGGACGTCATCACCGGCGGTGGCTCGGCAACGTGTGCTCGTCGGTGAACGACGGCGCGGCGGCGCAAACGGAGGGCATCTACACGTAGCGGGCGAAGCGGCGAACTCACCGATGACCCAAACGACGGCGGACGGCAACTGGACGGCGACGGCGACGAGGATGAAGCGGCGATGGCGTTCGGCTTGACGATGACGGCGGTGCTCCGGCGATCTTCGGCGACGACGGAGGGCGGGACGAGGTTGGCGACGGCTAGGCGATCCCGACGGTGGCCTTCCCGAGCGACGACGACGACCGAAGAAGCGGCGACGCACGGCTGGACTTGCGGCGACAACGGCGGCGCAAGGGCTCACGGGGCTAGGGCGCTACGAGCGGCGGCGAGCTAAGGCGAGGGTGGCGACGGAGAGAGGAGGTCTCGGGGGTCATTATATAGGGGCTAGGGGTGGCGGTGGAGGCCCACGGCGACCAGCGACGGCGATGGAAAGTTTAGGGTTTGGGGGAAGAAAACGAATCCGATTCAAACTCGAATCCGATGATTTCCAAACGAAATTAGGCGAAGTTTCTATAAGGGAAAAGACAGAGGAGATCAAGGGGATCATTTCCCTTAAACCAATTCGACCAGATCGGGAAAGGTGCGGCCGAATTTTGGAAGGGGCTGCGACGGCGGGAGGTAGACGACGGCCCTGACAGGTGGGCCCCACCTGTTAGCGGGCGAGAGCGCGCGCGCGGCAGCGGCTGATGGGCCGACTGGGCCGGGGAGAGAGAGAGGGGCTTTGGGCCGACAAGCCAAAAGGAAGAATTTTAAAACTTTTTCAATTTGAATTATTCATGAAATGCAATTTCATTTATTAAAAATACTTCCTTGGCTCAAATAAATCCCAGAAAAATCAAGTAAAGTATTTAATCTAGCCTACTTTTATATTGGAATTTATTATTTTAGAATTAGATCTTCTCTTCTAGGCTTTTAAAATTATTTCTAATAATTCCAATTAAACAACAATTTATATATTTAGTGATTTTTAGGGTGTGACATTTATAAAGTTCTTATACTGAATTGCACCTATCTACCAAGTTGTTGTACTAGAACAATCATTTCTCAAATTATTGCACCAAATGGCACCAACCTGCCAAGTTAATGCACCATGGATGCAATTTACTCTTTCTTTTTTCTTGCTGATTGGATTTCCACGTCAGCGCCACGTGTATGCCACGTAGTAGAAAAACCGCTCAGGATTGAGTCAGGGGGTAATTCGTCTGGTATCAATTGTTCGAGGTTTAATATTTCTGGTTTTATGGTTCAGGGGGTAATTCGTACAGTCGCAATAGTTCAGGGGGTAATTCGTACTTTTTCCTTGTCTAAATTTTTTATAGAATATCAACGGAACCAAGATAGTCTGCTTATGTATATTATAGAATATCAGCGGAACCAAGATAGTTTGCTTATGTAAATTTTGTTACAGGACATTATGACTTCGTGGTTTTAGATGAGGGACATCGCACAAAGTCACTTATAGGGGAAGATGCTCTAAAATCTTGATTATTAGTGTACATCGCACCCATTATTTAGTGTTTTAGTGCTAACTAGGCGAGAGCAGGCCCACTTTTCAACACATCGTTAACAAATTGCCCCTTCGAATCTCTCTTTTTCAATCTAATCCCCTCAGCCGGCTCCTTCCTCTTCTCACCCGTCGGCTGGTGCCACACTCCCTCCTCCTACGCCGGACCGGCGCCGCTCTCCCTACCTCTAGCACCGGCGTCGCTCTCCCTACCCCTAGCAGCAGCACCGTAACCCCTTTACCTTCTTCACTTGAATGCAGCTTAGGGTTGACGCCGCTCGATGCCATGGCCCTGCGCCGTGGAGCGGGGCTGCCACGCCACCCGCGCGCGCCGTGGGCAGCCAGGCCACACTGCCACCCGCACGCGCCAAGGGAAGTCGGGCCATGCCGCTGAAGAGAAGCTAGGAGGGAGGGCTGGGCCAGGCCGCCACGGAGGAGGCTATGAGGGAGGGCCAGGTTTGTCGGCGGCGGCGAGCAGAGGTGGTGCTGTGGCCGGAGTGTGAGAGGGGGTGTGTTGTGTGGGGGAAGAAGGGACCGGGGGCATTTTCTCCATTCACGCTGTTCATTTCTCTCATTCAACCAGGAAATAATATTTTAATGTTTGCGGTATTCATCGGTAAATAACCACCTTTTGGGAGTGCCTTTGCCTAAAAATCGACTTCTGACGTGTTCTAGAGCTAAAACTACAAAGCCGCAGTGTTCTACAACAAAATTTGCCTAAATGTTATGAATAAAAAAACAAAGTAGCCATCCCAAATTGTCGGGTCGGTAGTTTTTGTTTGGAAGATTTGGTTTAAATTTGTGTACTCTGTCAGACAAGGAATTGAAATACTGTACTAAACTCTGGCCTTGGAAAGTGGGGGAGTGGTGGTGCTCTATTTATGGGTGGAGTTGCCTAGCTTCTAGCTATCTACATAAATTGCAGACACATGTTTCTGTTCGAAGTAGATAAAGACAGAAAAGAGGCACAAGATATGTTTTATCGGGAAATTCTAGCACTATTTAATATTTCTTCGTCTTTTCACAGCCTCAGCCAAATGTGTGGCTCGTAGGAATAGGAGACAGTAGGAATTTCTGCTGTTCCAGTTTGGACACTTGGTTTGGGGATGTAACTTCAGCGGGAACCTCAAGTCTTCATCACATATCCAATTCATGGATTTATTTCCGAAGGAAGAATCATTTTGGAATGATGCAGATATGAAACTTTAGCTAAATTCAAAATGGTATAGATTCAGCCGTCGCCCGGTCAGTCCATGTCCTCTCAGACTCTGCTTGAGGGCTCAGGTTGTCAACAACTCACCGTGCCGTAGTGTACATCAAGATAGTACTGTAATGTGACAGTAATATCTCATGAAACTGCTAGGTGAAAGGTGAGGTGAAGTACGTGTGACCGAGTGGAAGACATTGAAGTTCTAGTACTGATAATGAGTAAGGACTTTTTAGAAAATTGCTTCACCTGAGCAGGAGATTTGTGCTTCGCTGAACTGTGATACAAAGGGGATACCGATTGCATGTACTCAGCCTTGTTTACCCATTTAAGCTTGGCTTACACTCGTAAGATTACCGAATTGACGAGGGTCGCCATGATGTTAGAATTGTGCGTTCCGTAGCTTAATCCATATCAAGATTTATGTTTCTATAGTACACATTTATGCTTTCAGTAAAAGCTGGGCACTGGCTTTTGTGCAGCAACAAGATAGTCTATGCTCCCTGCAATCTAAACACTACAGATTGAAATTTTCTGACTGTTGGAAATGTTCAGTTGCACATCATGCGAGCAACTGATTTGTTTGTAATGTACATGTGTCGCTATTTATGAACAGACTAAATTCTGACGCGGTTGTTCTCTTTTAGTATAAAATCTGTTCTGTCAACAAGAAAAAGGAATTGGTTGATGACTTATTAAATCTCTCACTGGTGGAGAAACCATCTTTCGTCAGTCGGCCGAATTCCACAATAATCCTAGATACAATAAAAACAGAGGCTTTATGAGAGAGAAAATTTGTGTGGGGAAGAAAGAATATATAGAAATTTAGTTGATTTGCTAAAGAAGGTTTTATAAAATAGTTGAGAAGGAAAATATAGTGAAAGTTAATCTTAAATGATAGAAAACAAACTAAAATGAAAATTAAAAAAAGTAAAACACATTAAAATTAGTTTAAAACTTTAGAAATAGTAAATAAGAATTATTTGGTGTAATATTTTATGATTTTTGTATGAATAAAGATATGTCATTATTGTATGACTGTTGAAAGAGTTTGTAATTATCTTATAATTACTGTATGACTGTCATTATTGTAAGAATAATTAATTGTGTACGATTTTTTTCGACTCATGTAGATGGATCGGCAATGGATGTACGCTGACCGGCGGTCCAAAGAGTTTATTGACGGCGTACATTATTTTTGAGAGTGGCCGAAGCTAACAGGTAAAGGGGTTTTATTTGTTGTCCATGCAATAAGTGTAAGAATCAAAAGGAGTATTCTGCATCTAGGACTATTCATTTCCACTTGTTTGAGTCGGGGTTCATACCAAGCTATAATTGTTGGACATCCCACGGAGAGCAAGGTGTTGAAATAGAAGAAGATGAAGTGGAAGACGACAATATTCTGGACTTTGCTCAGTACGTTGGATTTGAAGGAAATCAAACGGGCGAGGAGGAAAAGGATGCTGATGGTAACGACGTTGCGGATGATCTTGGTCAGATGTTGCAGGACGCCAAGGAGGACTGCGAAAGTGAAAAGGGGGCCCATAAATTGGACAAGATGTTAGAGGACCACATAACGTCGTTGTACCCAGGTTGTGAGCAGGGGCACAAAAAGTTGGATACCACTCTAGAGTTTTTGCAATGAAAGGCAAAAAATGAGGTTAGTGACAAGGCATTTGGCGATTTATTGAAACTCGTCAAGAACATTCTTCCGGAGAGAAACAAATTGCCCGAGACAACGTACGGGGCTAAGAAGATAGTCTGCCCTCTAGGACTGGAAGTTCAGAAGATTCACGCATGTCCGAATGATTGTATCCTATATCGCGGTGAGGAGTACGAGAACCTAGAAGCATGTCCTGTTTGCAAAGCACTACGATACAAGATTAGACGAGACGATCCAGGAAAAGTTGACGGGCAGCTAACAAAGAAGAGAATTCCTGCTAAGGTGATGTGGTATTTCCCTATAATACCACGGCTAAGGCGTTTGTTCAGGAACAAGGGGAATGCTAGAATGATGCAATGGCACGCTAAAGACGAGACGATCTGGAGATTCCAGCTCAGGAGGACCCATCGTCTGTGGTTCAGAAGTGGGCTCGACCTGCTTCGGATTGGAAAGAAAACAAGGCGGATTATGGGAGTGTGCAACTTGAATTATTGATTTGGGCATGCAGATAGAGAGTTGGATCTGCTTTGCTTTGATCTTCCAGTCTAATAGGCAACCCTCGCCTCATTGAGGAACTTTGGTCGGAGCATTCTTGATCTACAATTAATCTAAGTGATGAAACTTGAAGTACTGTACTCTGAGCAAGAGTAATAGTAGACAGTGAATAAATGAGATGGGCACATCAGGTTGCACGCCTGCCTTGACTAAGAGGTTTTTTGGTTATGAAAGAAAGGTAACAAAACAAACAATAAGTCTAACTATTCGCACATGTTCCACTATGATTATTGAAAATCAAATATTATTTCTTTTTTTAAGGGATCGCTTTTCGAAAAGGAGAGAAAGCGCTTAGTGTTTTAGAGCGAAGGACTACCTTGGGTAAGGTAGGACTTCTCGGAGTAAGGGAAAGCAAGTTTGATATGTGTTGTTAGGAAAAGTTAGGGTTATTTTGTCAGAGCTCACATGTATGGGGATATGCCATCGAGAATAAAGGCCGAGAAGACCATTTTTCGAAAGCTCTACGGCACCTTTGGGTAGGTTTAGCTGCTTTGATACCTAAACTGAAAATAAATGCGTGTAAACGCATTTCTGTGAGCTTAACTATGGTGAATATTATGAAAATGTTCTTCTCCCATTTTGATTACTTGGTAGCAGCAAAATGCTGACAACCATGCCGAAAATAAACTTGTAGTGTGACTATTTTCCCAATGTATCAGTTTCAGGACTTGCGGCCTCAGCATCAAGAGATACAGTCCATACCATAGCCTAGCAAATAATTCTGATGGATTTTTCCTAGTTAAGCCTCTGCTCAACTGAACCCATAAACAATATTTTACACTGCTTTTTGCAATCCTTCATTTTCCGAAGTAGGCGATACATTGAAGAATGCATTCATTTCCCAATCGACATCTCCGTTCGAGCTTGCACGCAGTTTTGGACGCACCAAGCAGCTCTCATCAAACAATACGGCATAACATTTGGAGATGTGATGGAAGGGGAATTATCCTCATTGGTATATGTGCAATGTGTAAAATTCGACTAGTTCGTGTTAAATTAAGAAAAATTCTTTCGCTCAAAGAAAACTATCAAAAATTTGTTGTGCAAATCTTCTACCACAGGTGACATTATGTTAATATTACCTCCATTTTTTAATAGATGACGCCGTTGACTTTTTCTCACATGTTTGACCATTCGTCTTATTCAAAAATTTTATGCAAATGTATAAAATATAAATCACACCTAAAGTACTATGAGTGATAAAACAACTCATAACAAAATAAATTATAATTACGCAAATTTTTTGAATAAGACGAATGGTCAAACATGTGAGAAAAAGTCAACGGCGTCATTTATTAAAAAACGGAGGGAGTATTAATTAATAAGGGTATTTTTCCTCTCATCCTTTTTTACACGTCATATGCCACATGAATATACCCTACCACAAACATACATTTTGTTTGCACGAAAAAATAACCTTATTCCTTCTGTATTGCTAAAAAAACAAAATGTGCTTGTGGTTGGTGCAGTATTTATGGGCTGCAGCCATAGCATAAATAGAATATACTTCTCTAAATGAAATTCATACCAACGAGAGTACAACGAGCCATGTTCTGTTTGTAACATCCCAGGATTGACAATGGGTGAGGAGATCGATCAAGGAGGAATTGCTTCAGTTGGGGAGAGACGATCACGTAAAATTGGAATGAGAGACTTTCGGGAGTTTTAGTTATTCTGTTTGAACACCCAAATGGGCGGATGGTTGTACTACAGGTGAAAACAATGTCAACGAGGGGTGGTCGTGCAGTTTCACGTGGGGAGCCACCACTTTGATCAGACTCGACCTGCAGAGATTCACCGGTGGCTGGTGTCTAAGCCAATTTTGAGCGGCCATGGTGTTGTGGCGTGGCGTCGATCCTGATCATATTTCTCAGGAATAAGATAATTAACCATTAATTTTGGCTCTGCTTTATTTGAGCTGTGGCAACTGCTGGAGAAGGTTGCAAACTCATCGTGAGTAATACTCTTCATTCCAGGCTGCTGCTTTGATTACGTTGTGCTGTGATGCAGTGCTCATAATACTCCCGCTATTTCATATTCTAAGACACTTTGGATTTGTCCAAGTTAAACTGTTTTAAGGTCAACTAAGTTTATAGAAAACTTATCAATTAATATCTACCAAACAAAATTAGTTCTATGAATATATTTTGGTTTTGTATCGAAAGGATGCTGAATGTTTTTATAAACACGGTCAAACAAAGATAAGTTTGACTTGCAACAAATCTAGAACAACCTATAATATGAACGAATGAACTAAACCTGACAATGTGTTACAGCCTTTTCATTCTGCTATAGCTCTATATTATGATTAGGAATGGGAAAGATTATGGAAAATGAGTTGTTTCATTGGTTCCTATGATTTTGCAGAGATGGCTTTGATATTTTAAGGGACAATTTCATTTTTACCCTTATTTTGATGTTTAATACTGATTTTACCCTTAGTTTTTGGGTTTTCATTTTTGCCACCACTTTTTTTAACCGAAAGAGGCGTCTACCCTTGATTTAGATGGAAGTGAGTGGGACCGGGTTGATGCCAATAAAAAAATAGAGAAAAATAGGAGATAAAGATTTTTTTGAATTTGTGATTGACCTTTTTACCCTTGGAAAATATCCCTTTCTCTTCAGCCTATCGCGCATCAGGTTCACTCCTGAGTCCCGAAAGACTCTCGCGGCAGGCACCGGCGAGCGGGAGTCGGCCAGGCGGCGACGCTGCGACGCAGGCGAGGAGGCCCTTTGCGGCGGGGAGAGGGCTAGGCGGTGGCGGTGGCGGCGGGGAGGGGACTTGGCGGCGACAGGCAGGGAGGTTGGAGATGGCGGCGAGCAGGGAGCTTGGAGGCGACGACATGACCAAGCGACGGAAACGGCGGCTCCGCTACGGAAACCCAAGTGTTGGCGTTGGCGACGGCTCTACGTGAGTGAGGAGGTGATGACAGCAGTCCGGCCAAGCGGCAACGGCTTAGCGCGGATAGGTGGCGATCACGGCGGTGGCAGCGGTTCAACATCGGTAGGAGGTAGCGGTGGAGACTCGGCGTAGGGAGGAGGCGGTGACGGCGGCTCGGCCAGGGGGCGACGGCGGCCCGGCCGGCCAGGGGGTGGAGAGGCGCGGCGGCTATTTTGTGAGTTGGAGGCGGTGAAGGCGGCGGCGGTTCTGCGCAAGGAGGAGGCGACGATGATGGAGACTCGATCCGGCTTTGCTGTGAGCTCGGCAAGGTTGTGATTTGCATTTGTTTGATTTTGAGATGCTTGTAGATTGCTATACGACTTTTAGTTCTGTAAAAAAAATGCTTGTGCACAAATCTTGTCATTTTTTTGGTTCAACATTTGTCCAAAATTATCAAATTTGTATGTTAAATTTCAAGATATAGCTATAAAACTAATGAAAAAAAATAGGGGGGAAATGTGCAACAACATAGTAAGGGTATAAATATCTTTTCGTCAAAGATTTAACGCCGTTAACATGTCGATCAAAAGTAGGGGCAGAACTTAGTTTCGTTTAAAAAAATAGGGACAAAAACAAAAACCCTAAAAGATAGGGGTAAAATCAATATTGAGCATAAAAGTAGGGGTAAGAACGAAATTGCCCCATATTTCAAATATGGCACTGTGACTGCAAAGTAGTTTAATTTATGGGCGGCTGGGCATTCTCTATGAGATACATAGCCAGAGCATCTATAAATAGCATACACCTATTCTAGGGGGAACTCCTGAGAAGAGACCGCATATATAAGATATGTTTTCTTGTAAGATTTCAGGATTGACAAATGAAAATGGGTGAGATTGAGCATATAAATTGGGCATGTTTGTTTCTATGCCAAATAATTTGGTTCCAAACCAAACAGGTGTCATTTTTTTGAATGTGCTAATTTATTTGGCATGGTTGAGTTTCGCTATAAACCAAAAACAAGCCCAATATATCGCAGCTCGTTGGGTTGGGAGACACTAGGAATTTCAGTGGTACTTTTTCCATGTTTGACACCGACAGTTATCATTTTGTATTGATTTTAGAGCGAGACAGATGCAGAGTAATTCGACGGTGTCCTCGTTGTCTATATCACAAGCCCATACAGTGCTACAGTTGGGTCTAGTGACCTTTAGGTTGGCAGATATACCATGCCAGTCCAACCAGAAATATCAAATACTAACTCCAATCCGTTTTATTTTATTAGTTGTTTTTTAGTTTGACCAAAATTATAGAAAAATCTAGCAACATCTATAACACCAAATTAGCTTCATATTAATTGTATTTTGATAATATGTTTGTTTTGTGTTTAAAGTATTGCTATTTTTTCTATAAATTTAATCAAACATGAAAATATCTTACTAGAAAAAAGTTAAAGCGACATATAACAAGAAACGGAGAGGGTATAGTGAGAAGTCCAGCCGCTTGCATGTCCTCTTATTAACGGCTTTGGTTAAAGGATGATCAACATGGAGTACCGAAGTTCCTTCAGATTCTTCAACATCTTGTTGGTTTTGTTTTCATATGGCAATTTTGGTTCGTACAGTTGGTTTCATGCTGGTGTCCTCGAGATAGAGAATGTAAAAGGAAACCATTAATAGCATTTGTAGCATGAAAGTTTCTAGTAATTAATTAACCTGAGTGTAGCAACAACCACTTACATAAAAAAGAAGTAAGCTGCATATGGAATTTGCACTTCTCACTTAAAAAAAAATAAATATGTAAACATACACATATAAGCATGTGACAATATACTTAATGAGGCTTTATAATTATGATCATCGTGTACTAGCAATTAAGGGTAAGGTACTTTTTGGCACTCAAAAATACCTTTTCTAGTCCAGATTTTACCATAAATCAATTGTTTCTCATTCTTAATTCTGAAACGACAAATAACATCCAAAACCCGATCAGATGGTTGTTTTGATTGACATGGTATTTAATCTGATCGCGGATTAATATACCAATTCACACGATCCTTTAGTTAACCCCTCGTATTTCATCGACATATTGATATATGTCAATGAGAGAAAGTGGGTCAACTTTTACTGACAAACAAGTATTTATTCTTTTGGATGCAGGTAAGTTTCGCAGTCCTAAACCTAGGTTGCATCTACATCTGGAACATACATATATAACATGAGATTGTACTAGCGAAAGCCATCACCGATTATAAGAACACGGTATATCGTACGTGCCTTTGATTTTTTTTTAATCTGGTTTAATTGTTCAGAATCATTTTTTTTGGTAGGTGTGCATAATTTAGCGTTGTATAAATATGTCAATATTTTGTTCAAAAACATTACATGACTAAAATAATAGGAGTAGTATTGAGTTGTACCTGATGAGGAGTCTGAATTATTTTTTTATGATACAATAAGTTGAATTTCGAAATTAATAAACACAGTGCTGTCCTCGGTTCAGTGTCCCAAGCATACTATTTTCATTATTTAATAATTGCAAAATCTCATTTGTGACATTTTCATGATTGATTATGTAATGCGAGGGTTAACGTCTAATAGTGTAAATTGTGCGACAATGTGAAAAGAAAGCCATCAAGAGTTTCTGCAAATTATATTCTTGGTCGTTTTATTGAGAGAACTGGCTTCAATATAATGTGTACTTTTTAGCTACTATCTATGATTACAATATAAGACGTTTTGGCTTTTTAGTAGATTAATGCATGGATCTCGACAAGATGTGTGTGAAATCTATGTATGTGAATTACATGGGTGAATCTCGACGAGAGGTGACATGAAAAAATATTATACAATGTGCAATAGAGAGAGATAGTACACCTGCGATAATCGATCTTCGCAAGCGGACGGCCAACTCCTCCCCGGTTATCGTCTTTGCCGGCGGAGTTTTCGCTTTGATGGCCGTATCCACCTGCGAAAATAAAAGCCCTACGTCGCCGAAAATGCTTTTTTTTTAGTAGTGGCACTAACTGAAACTACCACATCTGTGATTTAATAGGAAGGTTGCTGGGCTGTTGGTGCACAACCATTATGGTTGAGGTTACCTTTCCATTGCATAAATAGCGCAGAGGCTCCTCTTACGACGGAAAAATCACCGTCGTTGACGACTCGATCCCACTCCTGCAAATTTGATTGGCCGGCAAACCTGGAAATATAACCAGTCCTGCATGGATCAGTGATGATTCAAGTGACGGAGACAAGTGGGGAATTAGGTAATTAACCAAAGTAAATAGTGTATTCCCATCCCTGAATTCTGGCTGCGATTTAGTGCATAGCCAGAAAATTGGAACCTCTGTTGTGTATTAAAAGATTGAATTCATTCAAAGGCTTTGAAGACAAAAACAAAGAATCGAACATACTGTTGCAATCGTCACATAAACAGAACACAGAACAAAAATCCTGTTGGAATTACTGGCAGAAAAATAATATTCCAGTTTTGGATAAGACTGAATTGGCACTCTGCAGTCCCAGCACTCCATGGCTGCGCTACCAGAGCTGGGAAAGCTCCCGTATGCTCCCAAATCATACCGAGAGTTCAACAAAACACTCGGTAACTTACCGGATGTACAAGCAGGAACACCTCCCCAAAACACCATGCGCCACTACCAAACACCCGGTATGGCCATGGATTTAGAACAGTCGTGATTTATGATGCCATTTTCGATTTCACCTGCCGCACGAGGCTGTCGGTTATACGTACGTGTTCAACGCTCACTGTCCCAAAAAATGCTATACGCTCCTGCCAAGAAAATGTCAAAGATTAACAAACTCAACTGTTACCTTTCTTCTCAAAAGTTGTGCGAGTTTCGATTGAAAAAACACATATATTCACTACTGCAGCACTACAAGTTTACTGGTCATTAGAGATGGGTTGAAGAGGCTCATTACAGTCACTATATTCACTACTGCAGTACTACTAAATGAGTAGCCTTTAGCCATGACAGATTGCTCTTTCAGACATATATAAGTATCCCTTTGTAGGAATGAATGCTCGCTCACCCCTAGCCACTCTACTATAGCAAGTACTGCTAGGAGGGTGGAGGGGACGATTTTTGCTCTAGTGATAGTTTATATCCCTCTTGTTTTGGGATATTTCATAAAAATACAAATTGTGAAACTTAAATTGGTTTAAGTGTTCTAATGTATACTTTTATTTAGTTTTACAGATGGAACGAGTTTGGATATATGGGCATCCGTTAGCCAAGATTATGTGAATGGATTATTTGAGTTTATCAGCCAGAGAACGGAAAAGGCGATCAATAAGGGGCCATATCAAATATATGCCTTGTGCATGCGTTGGCTGTAGTCATGAGAGGTTGTTTGATAATGGAGACCAAATACAAGCTCATTTGATAAGAAGAGGTTTTATGAAGAACTGTACTAATTGCACAAAACATATGATCGACAATATTTCCAAGGATGAAGCTGATAATAAATCCAATGCGAGTTTTTATATTGTTCTTTGGCTCTAGGTGTTGATAGATTTAATGTGGATAATTGTCTTGATAAAATGTTACGCACTGCTAAAATTCGAGATACAAAGAGAGATTACGTGAAGTTCAAAAGGTTGATTAATGATTTTCAGACAACTTTGTAGCTAGGTTACAAACCAACATGGTTGTTTCGGAACTAACCAAGTTCGAAATAAACAACGGATGGTGAGAGAAAAGTCAACTATACTTGAGTAACTCAAGGCCATGATTCTGAACGGAAACCCGATGCTAAAGACGCCCTATAAAGCAAACAAAGTGTTATGTCCAATAGAGTTGGAGACCCAAGTAATATACGCATGTGTAATGAAATAACATATTGTGTACTACTCGTTTTGTCCCAATATATAGTATGTTTTAACCTTTGGTGCTGCTGTTAAGAAGGGGTAAAAATACTATTGATTTATTGAGGTGGGTGAGATGTGGGCCATACTAGTTGGGCTATAATAAACCCAGGGGTACTAGGTGTAGTATGGGTAGTTGGAATAAAACTCACCCATAAAAGTACTAGTTAAGTGATAGAAGTTGCTATATTTTGGAACAGAAAGAGTACAAGAGAAATTCACTTGAAACCATACCATATAAGCACAGCTTAACGGTAGATGGCAAGAAATCAACAAAAGGTGATGCAACAAAGGCTGCATACTATATGCCTGTCTGTGGATCTACCTACCGATGTATACTCATCTGTAGCAACTCGGGATTACTAGCTATTATAGATAAGAGTACACATCATTGACAAAAATATTTAATGGTTAGCTCGCTTATTAAAAAGGCAAATATTGTAATATGACACCGCGACTGTGTAATTTTAGCTATTGAGGCTTGTGAGGGAGGGGAAGAAGGGAGCAAGAAGAAGAATATGATAAGTGGGCCTAGGGGGACTTTTTGCCTTTTCATGCTTTTGCTCTCTTTTATTCAACTGGAAATATATAGGATCCGGTTGCAAATAACCTTTCACAGTGTTTTCCCCCAAATATCGATTCTTGTCATGTGCAGGAGGTAAAACCACAAAATCTCAATGGCCTACAGTAAAATTTGCCTATTACAAATGGCAACTTTTAACCGTTGGTGATGAGGAGGTCTGTGGCAGTGATAGTAAATATGCCTAATCTTAACCCCGTTCTCATTCATGCCAGAGTTTTATATTTCAAAATTGCAAACATTTCAGGAGAATGGATGGGCCCAAAATTTGAGACGGAACACTTAATAGTTGAACACATATTGGGTAATTTTAAACAAAATTGCTCTTCTAAAGAAACAAAATTGCTAATTCAAAACAGTAAATTATTTACCAAAAATTGCTAATTCAAAACAGTAAATTATTTACCAAAAATTGCAGGTGGACCAAAAATTTGGAAATTGCCTTGTGGAATATGGACCGTTATAAATACAGATGTTACTAGTTCTTTTTCAAATTTGGTCTAGCATGAAGAACTTTCACTTAGAACAAACCGAAGACGTCCTGTAATATGCAAACGGAGGGAGTATATCCACTGATGACGTGGATTATCATCACCGTAAACATGTTGGGAGTTTGCATTAAAGAAAACAAGCGATTGAAAAATATCATGGACTCTTTTTAGTGTTTTAAAATTTTCAAAATTCGGAATCAAGTATTAGCAAGTTGAGTCACTCTTCTTTTTAGTCCAAGCAGGTATAATTCGAAAACTAACCAACATGTTTAGCGTATTATTATATTTTTTGCTTTTATAACAACAAAAACAATAGCCCTTTATTTGGCGACCCATACCACCAGTGTAAATATTTACCTTAAACCACAAGGTTTGGTAAGTTGTGTTAACATAAACCTTAATTAACTTTGTCATAAATATTTGGTCCTCCATGAATAGCAAAAATGGACATGACACACGTTTTCTTGGTGTAAAAGTTGAGAATTGTCAGTAGGTTGAGAGCATCAAAGGGAAACTGAGCTGGCAGAATATTGTGGTACGGTCGATATCTCTACATTAATATCAATCTATTTCATTTCAAGTATTATAACTGCTGATACGGTTGAGAATAAAGCAGTTGATAATGTTGTATGGCTCAGTGTCATTGTAGCGGTTTTTACACATGTTATACAAATCTTGTCCATTTATGATGAAATAGATGGCAAGGATCACATCAGCCTGCATATTATCCAAATGACTTTAGTATTGTTTTTTTTTCTCCGAACAGCTGCATAGCTGAATGAATTACTGATCACTATTTGAGGTTACCAAATCAAGGGTATAAACAAATGAATTGAATTTTAATCTGTATGAAAAATAGATTTAGGTGCAGGGTAGTATTTGGCTTAAATAGAGAGGTTAACTGGCGTATCTACTCCTTCAATATCTTAGCGATGATGCTGCCTGTAGCAAGTGTCCGGATGTGTAGGATTCATCTTTTTTTCAATAATGAAATATAAATCCAAGCCTTTGCTTCAAAGAAGCTATAACCACTTGTTATAAAATTCTCTCAAAGAGTCAATAGTTAGGCAACAATAATAACTAGAACAATAAAACCAAAACATTAGGAGAAAATAATTATTAAAATTTATTTATGAATTTTTATCCTTAGTTAGCGAAAATTTATATAACTGCAAATTCTAAGCTTCTAGATACAGAATGTATTTCATACTTTTGAAGTTGTGCCTCGTTAACAAATAATATGGCTCAGTGTTAAGTAATTGTGATCTTAAGATGTTCAATCTTACACGTTGTTGTCATAAAATATTTTGCTACTAAGGGTGTGTTTAGTTTACGGCAAAACTGAAAGTTTGGTTAAAATTGGAATGATGTGATGGAAAAGTTAAAAATTTATGTATGTAGAAAAGTTTTGATTTAACGAAAAAGTTATAAGTTTGAAGAAAAAGTTTGGAACTAAACAAGGCCTAAGAAAAAATGTTGCTGTTATTTCAACTTTCTCTTTACTTGTCGCACTTATATGTTTGACTGTCTTTTTCGATGTTGTACCGATTAATTTGCTTCGGTAGCCAAATAAAAACAAGACCGTACATCGACCATAAGACGCTTGTTAGGAAACGATAGGCGAACAAACGATAAAAAACAATAGATCAATCACAAAAAGACACGAGATTTAACGTAGAAAACCCTCCCAAAACAGGAGAGAAAAAACCACGGGCGCCAGCCAGCAAAATATCTTCACTATATCTGAGGTGAGGTTACATCACCGCACGGCGGCTTACAAGAGGTATATATATAGTGGAACCCTAAAAGGGATGATGATCCGTACGGCAGCTCCGCTACGGCAGAAGCTGGCCTTTATTAAGTGCAAATGAATTTGGATCACAATTCAACAAGACGCATATATAAATGCTCCATAAATAAGCCAACTCAGCGCACGACAATTCCATGCCTGTCAAAGTCAGCGGTCGCACATCGCGAGTCTTAAAGATTACAATCACAGGTTAAAAACGATTTTTCTATGCGGGCAAAAGTGACTTTCACGTACGGATCTCCGGTTCGTCTATCCAGAAGGATTTGTGAAAATTGCTATTTTTTTATGCGGGTGCTTTACATCGTCTGTACACGAATATAAAAATCCGAGAAAAAAAAATCACAAAATGCCTGCAAGTCGCCGGCCGCTGCAGCTGGCTGCTGCCGCCGGATCAGGGCGAGGGAGGGCCACCGCCGCTACCGCTGGGCTCCACCCACTACCACCGCTACCAGATTCGTGGGGATCCGAGCGTGTGAGGACCGCCGTTGCGGCCGTCACCCCTCGCCGCTTTTGACGCGTAGGGAGCTTGACGCCGCGCGCTCGGGAGAGAGAGAGGAGAGAGTTCTCTCTTGGGAGAGTGAGTTTGAGAGAGAGCGGAGTATGAGAAAGAGAGGAGGACATAAAGGAGAAGAGAGTAGATAAGGATGACTTGAAAAATAAAATTGAAGTGCTAAGAGGACAAGAGGAGGTAACTCATATATTTGAACAAACTTTTAAGAGATCCGTTTGCGAAAATATATATCCGTGCGCGGCCGCTTAAGAGGCTCGTATAGAAAAATAGTCGATTTTCGCATACAGATCGATTTCATTTGTGCAGTAGTGAACACTTCCCTGTACTAGTTGCATTAACCCTGACATTGCCATGACGATCGCGATGGTAGCCGTCGGCAGCGTCTCGCAACAACGAGCAGACCCTTGCCTCGGTGAACACCATCCCCGGCCGGCAGAAGTAGCCGACCTCCGGCGCACAGTGCGAGTCGTCGGAGCACACGCAGAGCCCCTCCATCGCGCAGCCGTCGCCGACGATGGCCGGGCTCGCCCCGCCGACGCCGAGCACCTGGTCGCTCCACTCGCTGGAGAAGACGCCCTCGGGGTCGAACCTGTCCTTCACCCTCAAGAACTCGCCGGCGTTCGGGTACCTGGCGATGGCGCCGTCGAACGCGGCGTTCCGGTTCTTCCCCCAGTGCGGGACGCCGCCGTGCCCGCGCAGCGCCATCTGCTCCACCTCGTCGAACACGTCGGCGTGCGCGCGCGGCGCGCCGCGGGCGCGGCTCCGGTAGTAGGTGATGTCGAAGTCCACCGAGTCCTCCGCCTTGCCGAGGTACGCCGACGACGCCGCGACGTAGCGCACGAGCACGCCCATCTTGGCGTCGATCTGGCAGAACGCCGACGGGTTCGTGTCGCGGAGCCTGGCCACGTCGGCGACGAACGCCGGCGCGCGGGAGAGCGGGACGGTGAAGGCGACGTTGTAGGCGAAGACGCCCCGCGTGCGCGGGTCCCATGGGCAGGTGGCGGTGAGGAGGAGGCTGTCGTCCATCTCCTCCAGGCTGCCCATGCACGAGCCGGACGACTGGATGCGGTGCTGGTAGCCCACCACCGGGTACCCGGTGAAGGTGGCGCCATCGTTGGTGAAGCCGTACGCCAGGAGGTCGAACATCGTGGTAACAGCACGGGATGCTAGGCATCGGGCAGTGTCAGTGTACATTGGATTCTCTTCTAGCCACTCATCTGCACCAATATAATATCCAAATAGTTACTTGATCGAATTTTAGATGGAATTATTTGATGGCTAAATTTCCTATTTTATAGGCTAAGTTTCTAATTTCAAAAAGGCTGCATATATCCGGTTGGATGTAGAGGCCGTATAAAAAATACCCTTCTCTAACAAATAAAGAAATAAAAAAAAATAGTTACTCCATCCGTTCTATATTATAACTTGTTTTTATTTTTTTATCAAACCTTTTTACATTTGACTAAATTTATGGGAAAATGGACCAATATTTTCTACCCAAAACAAATATATTATGGAAATATTTTTAACATGTAATGAAATGAATTTGGTGTGTTATAAATGTTAGTAAATTTCTCTACCGATATGGTAAAAAAATTGACTACAAAGCAACTTATAATTTGAAACGGAAGGGGTATGAAAAATTTTCACAAAAAAAAAGTTCTCTAGCTTGGCTACTCATGTCTCAGAGAAAAATTTGAGATATATATGAATAAGAATTCGATCACCTATGACCCTGGCGGCGACCATGCTTAGCGTCGGTTGCGCCCGGAAGCCGAAGTAGTCGTTGAGGCCATCTCCAGGCGTCGAGATGTTGACACGGTTGTCCTCACGGTAGATCACCTGCCGCTGCCCCGGAAACCATACCATATCACCGAATTCATGGAGGCCACCCCACACCGCTACCTTCTCGGCGATGTCTGTGTCGTCGCGCTTCACGAACTTCACCGACCGCTTGAACTGTGGCTCCAAGGCCAGGGTTACCTGCAGGAATGCATGACATGTGTACACCACAGAAACTATTATTGGCCGGCTCTCAACTAATTAATAATATGAATTAAATAAATATACTTACTGTTATTATCAACTTTATGTTTGAAAATATTTTTATGCCATTTAAAATACGAAGTTGTTGATGGTATATATAGTGCGAAACAAATTAATAGTCAGTGTTCTATATTGAAGACCATGTGCGAAAAACTTTTACGCCTTTTTTTTTCATGGAGATAGTGTCTTATTCTTTACGTAACTACACGGCAACCTGCTGTAGATTTGCCATATCGAAATCCGGACACTATTGGCGAATATCGCTAGAGTGCTCCCCAAATTAATTGACACATCTTTGCCATAAGTGTGCTCCCATGCATGGCCATGATATAATGATGGTTACTATTAGCGCCCACCTAAAATATAGCTTCCTCTCGGGAAGCACGAGCGGTGCGATGGTGTTAGGCCATTCCCAACCCAATGACTAGGATGGTGTCTATAGCATTAAATAAGCTGACATCTAGAATGAAAAATGATGTGGCAAGTGAATAAAATGACGAAAGAGAAGGAAACCATGTCTTGCATGAGACATAGTTTCTACACAACATCGAAGACATTATGTGAGATAAGTAGCATTAAAGTTACGTATGGAATAGAGATGTTTGCATTGGAAGAGTAGTGTCTAATACTAGTTTCTTGATGATGTGGAGTTTATGGAAACTATGTCTAGTTTCTTGGGTTGGGAATGGCCTTATCGACCGTATCCACCCACCAGGATTTAATCCTTGTACACATATATAGTTATATATAGGATATACCATTGGTTTTCTTAAAGCATGTGTTGGGCGTCACGTTCATGGGAATGAGTGGTGGTATATGCGCGCGTTTGCCGTGTAATAAAAAAATATATTCTTCTAATATGTTATGACATTTAAAAAAAATCATAAAACACAATTATTCCCAGCACCTAGCTTGGAAAAAAAATATCGAAAGCATAATGTTTCTTCTCTCTGAAAACAAAAGAACACCACAGTAGGGGCCATGCATGGGAAAGTGAATTCGTCCCTTGAGGATTTCGTGCATATCATCTAAATAGTCATCAAGAAATATAAAAAAAAATTGGCAACGTAGATTAATATGAAATATATCACTCCACAAACACGCAAGTTTAAATTTAACTTTTACAAGTTGTAACAAAAATAACAAATATAGTTACCAATGTGCCATAACTATTTTCAGTTTAATTTGTTATTTTTGTTGCAACTTATAGAAGTTAAATTTGGTCTTCCATATTTGTGCAGTGATATATTTTGTATTAATCTATATTATCAACTTTTTTAATAACTATTTAGATAACATGAAAACAACAATAGATGTTTTCTCGACGGATGAAAATCCACGTCCACCATGCATGCATGCACACAGTTTTGGCCTGAGCATGTTGACGTGGACATTTCTAAAGCACGTACATACGTACATCACAACACGTGTACCTGAGAGATAACGCCGAGCACGCCGAGAGACACCTTGGCCGCGTCGAGGTCGGGGTCGCCGGCGGCGAGCTCCCTCACCACCGCGAACCCCTCGCTCGCCGGCGCCGGCGTCACGATCCTCATCCCCACCACGTACTCGTGCACGGCGCTCCCCTTCCCCCACAGCGAGCTCCCGTGCGCGCCCGTCGCCAGCGCGCCGCCGACCGTGACGCCCGACCAGTACGGCGAGTGCGGCAGCGCGAGCCCCGCCGCGGCGGCCTCCCTAATCAAGTCACGCAGCACCATGCCGCCCTCCACCGTCATCAGCCGCCTCGCCGCGTCGACGCGCACCGTGCGGTTCAGCCACCGCGTGCTGATGGCGACGCCGCCCTCGCCCTCGCCGCCGGGGCACGCCAGCCGCGGGAAGCTGTTGGAGTACCTGGTGGCGGCCTTCGCCTTCCGCCCCGCCGCCGCCGCCGCCGCCACGGCCGCCACGAGCTCCTCCTCGGTGCGCGGGTACGCGACGCCGGCCGCGCGGCAGGCGGCGCGGTCGGGGAAGGAGCCGTAGATGTTCGTGACCGTGCAGCCGCCGGATGTTCCGCCGCGCGCGCAGGCGATCGGCCCCGGCGGCGGGTGGCGGTCGCCGCCGGCGAGGGGGAGGACGAGGCCCAGGAGGAGGATCACGAGGAGGCCTCGCAGAATTTCCACGACAATGGCGACGATATATCTCGGGATTATTCTGATTGCTTCGTGTAAAATCGCGAGGTTGGAGGAATGCCAAGCCAGTAGAAATGAATGTCTACTACTATTGTGTAACTTATTACTCATTTTTCTCTTCTTTCTTTCTTTTGTTTTTAGAGGGCAGGACGAGGAATGCTAGAGTAAGAAGATTGACATGCGGTATGAATATTTATATACTACAGTAGTTGTGAAACCATCGGGGATAATGCTTTTGTCGTTTTAATTAGCCTTTAATTGAGTCTCCATCCTGAGATATGAAAAGGATGTACGTGTCTGATATTATCTTGCCATTAACTCAGACTCATCCTTTTTCCGTTGTTAGCAGGTCTGATCAGTGTGTTGTCACTGGTGGGGAACATGTAATTGTCATTCTGTGACACCAAAAATTTATTATTTGTTGGTAGTTTGGTATAAGCAGCTGTCAGTTAGGATAACAGATTACTGTGGAGCATTTATATATTGCACATGCCTAAATTCCTACTGGCTTATGTGTGCACGGTGGTGCTAGGTGATTCTTTTTTACATAGTTTTGTTCTTGGAGACATAACTGTCCATAGAGGAATATCATTGACAACTTGCATAAGTGCAGGTGAAAATTAGAGCCTACAAAAAGATTGTTATGGCAGAATTTATCGTCATTGTATATATGGGGATATATCATAAATTAAAGATAGAGAGACAAATAAAGCAGGAGTAGGTTATAACAAATGAAGTTTCATATTCATAGAAAGCCGATTTGAGGAAAGTAAATAAGGTTTGGATGATAGAGTTGGTTACTCCATACACTTTCGAGAAAGAGAAAATTCCCTGTGTACGCCTAAAACTTTGTCTAATCCCTATGCTCTTCAGTATACTCATTATATCGCTAGACGCCAGAGCTAATAATATATCCACCTCGAGCCCCCAGATAATCGTCTCCCGTCGAGATCCCATTGTCGCCAGATTAGCCTACTAAGTTTCCACCGTATTCTCCGACATCTCAAATCAATCCATATAAACAGGAGTTAAACTTTTACCTGTATAAACCTCGTGTCTTCATTTAATTGTATGTATTGTATTGTTTCATACGTACAAAACCAGGTTGCCCTACACATCAACGATAAATATAGTCAGGAATCAACCCATCATGGTTGCTGTTTTGTAGTTTTGGTCTACGTACCTTTTCCATTATCAGATAATATATCTGATTTTTTTTCTCTTCCTGCCATTTGTTTTAGTATGATACTATTTGATATTACTATCCCCCTCTAATCACTTCAGTTTTCCTTGGCTTGTTGCAAATTTCAATCTCTTTTCTACTAGCAATCTTCCTTCCAGACATCTAACTGAAGCTAAAGGTACTCAATTTCCAAGTCATTGTTTGAGTAAATTCCCTGTGTACCTCTGAAAACTCACTCAATCCCGCCCTATGGTATGCAAACATATAAATTTATAGTGTACAAAAATTTGTTGTATGAGAAAGAGAAACTTGAGACATTTTATAAGAGAAAATCTCTTATATATCCAGAAATTTTAGCTAATCCCTTCTATGCTCCTAAATTTTGCTTAGTTCCTTGTATACCCCTAAAATTTGATTTTGATCCCTTTCATACTCCTCCCTTCAGTTGACCGTAGTTGACCGTCTAATTTCTATGAAAATAACCATTTTACCCTTTGGATGAAAATAGAATTTATGAATTACATTATTAAAAATGTAAAAGTTTGTCGCATGAGACTATTATAATTATGAGTTTGTTGTGGGATGCATTATTTATCACAAAATTTATTTTTAGATAATGAAATAAAAAATATTTATTTATTATTTAAAAGAAGTCATAAAAAATGAGGAGCATTTATACAAAGATAGGACTACCAATGCTCACAATAATTTTTTTTATGAATGCTCCCGATAAAAAAATCCATTGTCTTATTAAAATTTCAAATAAATATTTTAATTTAGTACATTTGTTTTATTTAGTCTCATTAGTTTCATAAAAATGTACATACTATGCACTCATACAAAATTTTCAATCTTTTTCAAGCTTATATTCAAGGGAAAATTGGAACTATGCCATTATAATTTTGCAAAATTTGAGATATGCCATCCTGACCCACATGTCATTGACTCATGTGGGTCCTACATGTCATTGAGATACCGATGGCATATCTCAAACTTTGCAAAAGTACAATGGCATGGTTCCAATTTACCTATTATTGAAACTTAAAACATCAAGGGCAAAAAAGACATTTGCAACCAAATGCAGTAGCTAGTGAAATGAAGTAAAATTTTCATTTCGTTCTTCTCGGCCCCCCACCGCTGTAGTAGCTAGTGAAATGAAGTAAAATTTTCATTTCGTTCTTCTCGGCCCCCCACCGCTGTATGTACCGCTTCATGGCACCATTTTGGTTGTGTCCCAATCTTATAAATTAATTATTATCTCAATTCTTTATAAATGTAATGGTGTGGGAGTATTTTTCACATGATAAAACTAATGTAGTATGCTCATGTATGTTTGCATTAAAAGAGTTTATAACTTTGACCGGATAAGTTTATGAAATGGCATGCATATACTTCAAAATGAAGAGAACATTATTCAATAGTATTAATATTGTGCAAAAAAAAATTCAGCAGCACAAACATCTTAGTTCAAAATGTTGCCATATTTTATTAATATTTTCCTCTTTGTAAGCATGATGCAATGCAATCTGAAATTTAAAAAGGTATATTATCAAGAAGGAAGTGCCACAGGTGCTGTTCGAAGAGAAGAAAATAGCTACCAATATGTTATATAAAAAAGGCAATGTACCAATAGAGGATGTTGATGAGGATGCATGGTAACCATTGGCCTACTGTGCAAGCTTTGATTTCTGCTAAACCAAAGGATTTTTGAATTACTCAAGAGGGTTGGCGTCTACTTTGTGAGCACTGGAGTAAACCTGAATTTAGGAAGAAATCTTTAAATGGGGGGAGAAACAGGTTAGCTGGAGGTGATACAGTATACCAATGCGGCCGGTCGCGAGGCTTGGTTGCTACGAAACTGTACCTAGTGCTTGTTAATTTGTAGCAATTCATAGGGCTTGTTCCTATATAAAATCGTTGCATATACTAATTTATTTGTAATGTAGCAACATAAAAAAGGTAGGCAACAAGGACTTGCTGCTGCTTGGCAGCACATACACAGGATGAAACAAGGAAAAAATGAACAGCTATGCAACCAGAGAGCAGAAGAAGCTTGCGTAAGCTCTGTCAATTCACTTTTTAAAGACTGCTGCTTAATTATGAGAACCAAGTCCTCTGTAATGTTGAACCTCTAATCATAATTTGATAGCTTAAGTTTGGACTTAGACATAGCTGCTATTTGCCCTTGATTTTGTAACTTTGTGGGCATTGGCTGCAAAAAGTGGACTGGGCTATGATACCCTTATGAAACAATATGCTCCTGAGTTGGTTAGTTCGCTCTCTCCATAATATGTAATAGTCTTCCGTTCCTGTTTTAGTAACTAACTATATTTGAATAATGACAAGATATCGATAGTATACATGAGAGCAACTAAAAGTGGTTTGTTCATCTTGGCTTCTGTTTCATTTTTATGATGTCATTGTCTTGTGTTTCTAAATACTTGTAGCATAATATATAGATGTTGCTTCAAAATTGTAGGGTCCCTCAACTTCAAATGTTGGGTCTGCTCCAGATCATCAAGAGGCTGAATATCAACATGACCAGGTTGGAAATAAGTTTATTTCAAAATATCCTTATGATAGCGAACTTTGCTTTAGGCTGTATTCGCTCCTTTGGGTTGGGAACCCAACTCCTCCACACAGAAAACGGAGCGGTCCATTAGCGCGTGATTAATTAAGTATTAGTATTTTTTTTAAAAATGGATTAATTTGATTTTTTAAAGCAACTTTCGTATAGAATTTGTTTTTTAAAAAAGCGCCGTTTATTAGTTTGAAAAACGTGCGCGTGGAAAACGAGATATGTGAGTTGGGAAAGTGGGGGAAAGAACTCAGCCCTAGTGCAGTACATAACATTATCTACATAAAGTGCAGTACCTAATGTTTAAGATACAATCCTTATCCACAGAGTGCTTTTGATCAAGAGGGAGGAAATGAGATTGGTGAAGATGAGGGCAATGATTTTTATCAAGAGGGAGGAAATGAGATTCCTAAAGAAGAGGGCAATAGTGATGACGCTGATGGGGAGTATGGAATGTCTGAAAGCGACTATGAAGATATTGATTTATGGCTTATCTAAAAGCGAACATGGAGACCATGAACTTCATGAAGCTTACTTTTTCTTATGTAGAAGATGGACCACCCTTGCAGTTTAGAGAATTAATCTCAATCTATCTTATTTTAAATGTTACAGACTTGTTTCAAACTTTCAAATAAAGTCTTTCATGCAAGACATGTCATGAATTACTTAGTTTTGCTATGGTGATGGATGATAAATATTTTTGAACAATTTGATTATATATCTGTGGTTGAACTTCCTGTGGATCTGTTTATGGATTTTGTGTTGATGTGACTATGGAGTATGTTACATTTACAAGATTAATTCAAAATGGGTAAAATTTAAATTTGCATGTTTTTTTTTTGAAAAAACTCCAATTACTGAGGGTTGGATTTACTTTTCCAAGTAACCTAAATAACCTCTCAACAATACTATTTGTGAGGGTGACGATTGGATGGTGGTCTATAAAAACCTATGGCAAATACCATTGCCGAAGGCTTGCAGACAATCGGTCACTAAATAGCCGAGGGTTCTCACAATTTGACGAGAAAACAAACCTCTCGGTGAGAATAAGACCGATGGTATATTATACTGTCACTCAATGAATAACCGACGGTATATGCTCGGGAAATGTCGTCGGCGAGAAAGAACTATACGTGGTCTCTGATAAAAAAAGCCGTACATAAACCCGCGGCTACATTGTTGCTGAGGGTACTGTCGGCAATCTGATCAATTACCGACCACATGTGGCTGAGGGGAGGTGACTGACCGTATACACTCAGGAATGTATATGGCCGACAGTTTTTACAGGTGGCCGACAGTTTAAACCCCCTTGGTAAAAGTAAGAAATCTTGTAACAAATAATAAACATTTTATGTCACGTAGAGACAACTATAATTCACTCGCACAAGCGACGAAAACACCGATCAGAGCACATTAACAACAGAAAAGGTTTTTTTTAGTCATTTCACTCATGATGCTAACTCTCTTCTTCTCTTATACCTCCATAACGACAATAAACATAGGCAACAACATAGCAACGTGAAAAAAGGCCAGATCTGAAATCTGTCACTAGTACAGATTGGACATCCTTGACGAGCCAACCGTGTCGGGCTAATGCGACTCGTATGGGATAACTCATCTTTAATGGTTCAAAAAAATCCCTTTTAAGATATGACTACAAGGGATAACCCATCATCGATACAAGGTTATCTTTCTCGGGTCGTAGTTGTAATACGTCACGGATGACCTATAACGGGTCACAATCATATCCCATCACGGATGATATATTGACCGTGATGGTGTAATAAGATGTCCCGTGCATGAGTGCATATCCTCAAGGACATGAGAAGAAACTGTCACAATAGAAATTGTAACCGCATTTCCTTAAGGGCAAGTGCCTCGTGCCTGAGTGCATCGCTAGGGTTTCATGACAAAATGTACCGCATAAGTGTTTCTTGCCATGAACAAAAATACTGCAAACTGAAATTTTGACGAAACTGAGATTATGAACAAAATTTTAAAAACTAACAAAGATAAAGACAAATAAGACAAACACTGAGAAAATACAAAATTTAAAATTCCTAAACAATGTTTGTTGAAAACCAAACCAAAACGTACCAAACTAAATCATGTTTAGTAGCTAATGAAACTATGAAATTAACAACAAAACTAATAAAACATGTTTAGTAGCTAACTAAACTACAAAATTTACAAAACCAAAACGTACAAAACTAAGAAAATCTACAAAACTAATTTTTATCTAACAAAAAAAGGTTGCAAAATAGTTATACTCACATTGCCAATCGACTGCCGGTTATTGATGTATTGTGATGTGAAATTTAGCTTCTCCATCTTCTACTGAGTCTTAGCCCTTGCCACAAATTATAGCTCTTGTATTCTAAATAAAACATAGATATAATTAATTGAAAATGTAAGGACTTATACCCAAAACTTTTCTCAGAAAATATAGTATTCTTCACATAGCAGATAGAATGAAAAACAAGTAGTCAACTTCAGTGTAAACAAAACTAAGATCTACTGAATTTGGAGAAAAAAACTATATGCTTAAATACTATTAGTTTCTAACAAAGCATAGGAAATCGCATGACCATGTAGATCTAACTGAGCCTAAGTCAAGAAATTAGCATGTGGAAAAGATAAAAACAATCCTTGATGAATTCATTTACATACAGATTTAGATCACATACATTCCTCAAGAATGTATATAGCTTGATAGATTGCATCTCCATTCCACGCAGCAAATAGGACAAATTAGAAAAAATAAACTTTGATCTAGCCGAATGCAATAGAAAACAACACCAGATCTACTAACATAGGTGCCATAGTCACATAAAAAGCAACGGCCAAGGAGACCCCTCCATGCCTTGCCTCTACTGTACCACGTCAATCACGCCAGAAGACATTGCACCCTCTTCAGCTGCTGCCGTGGTTTTTTTGTGCGGTGCGAGTCTCCGTTCGCCGCCGTCGACCACATCATGGCCACGTCGACGCCGACGAGACTGCTCTCGATCTTGATGATATCCGACGACCTCAAATTCGGATGATACAACCATAAAATTTAGCAGGCTGCTACATAGCAATTCACAACGTTTTATATTTTTCTTTTTACTAGAAAAATATCCGTGCGTTGCAACGGGTGAAGGCTATTTTAATTTTTATTATTATTATATGGTTTAGTTAAGGTGAAATTTACTATGGGAATTCGCTTGGATATATTTATTTTTAGAAAATCATGAGCTGCAGTTAGAAGTCTGATCATCTCAAGTTAGCATCCGAGTTTTTTTAAAGAAATTTCTTATATGACTCCTTCTGTATTTTTCAAAAGGGAATGAACTTAAAAACCGACTCATAAACGGATAACGTACCAAAGTACCGGTAAAAACATCTTTAATTTTTATAATAGTAGAGAAATGGGCTTCAAAATAACCTAGATATTGTTGTGAATTTGGCTCACTCGTATTTTTAGCCATTACATGAGTAATTCATTGATAGTATATTACAGTTATTATGTTTTTAATCTCAACCAATCAAAGGAGAGCACACGGATTGTGCACTTTTATAGATGTAGGAGATTGTTTGCACGTGAATTAAAGCCGTTGGATCTAATAGCATTGACTGGGTGGGGGTACATACAGAAACCAAAGATGTATGTATAGAATGAGGGTGTTGGACAGTATAGGTAGAGAGCAATACTACAAATATTGACACATTGTATTAAGCCGGGGCCGGTATATACAGAAATACATAGATTGGATCTTAAGTAAACTCAGAGAGATAGAGATGGAAACTAATCATATCCTACCATAACAAACCGGATACGATATGATCTTATCCGTATACTCTAACATTCCCCCGCAGTCCAACCGTGAGCAGCACAGACACTTGGACTGGAGAAGAAACCAGCAAAAATACTCAATACGGATGATAGCCCTTTGTGCTATAGTTGACGTAGCCAAAGCGAAGGATGCAAGGGAGCCACGGTCGATGTAGCCAAAATCGAGGAGCTAATGATGTTGAGGCAGTCGAGCTGCAGGGCGCGCATGGGGCGCCGTAGAGTGGTCGTGGACGCACCGGAGGGCGTCGTGAACCAAGGTGCGCGAGGACGGACTGGAGATGATGATGGTGACGCGATTGTGGCAGTTGTAGAGGAAGATGACGCCGAAAAGCCGATGTAGTCGAACCGTGAAGGACAAGACGTCACACAGGGTTTGCCAGACCCCGGGACAACTCGGGACGAATGCGCGCGCTGGTGTTGCCAATACCGCACGGGCGAGGCAGGGGACCACCTTGAATCATACGCCAATGTCAGAGGAGACTAGCAGAGAAGGCCTCCGAGATGGTCGCGGCGCAAGAACGGTAAAGAGGGAGAATTGCCGGAGCAGTATGTAGTTGCCGGAGAAGAGCAAAGCGTAGTCGAGGAAGATAAGGCAATGTTGGCGATGAAAAATGCTGGACGAAGTAGAAGGCGATGTAGCGGGACCAACGGCCTAGACGGCGACGTCGGTAGCCATGTAGAGGTAGCTGGACCACCGGTCTAGAGCAGTGAGCAACAATGGCAGGCTTGGAGACGCGGTGGTGATGCTCGAAGTAGACGAAGAAGACTCGCGTAGCTGACTATGACTAGTGCGGATGACGAGGGTGTCGATGCGCGAACAGTGATAGAGACGACGAAGCGGCAAAGTTGCGGTCCGAGATAACAACATTGTTACAGCTCCATGTCGTTGCAGTGGCGAAGAGTCCACCTGTGACGAAGCTATGCTAAGGAGGGCACCTGTCAGCACTACAACAGCTAGTAGAGGGCGCCTCTCAGCCTCTCGCTAGTCAACAGCAGCCCTTTGACCAGTCCTTCCACTACCATCCCAAATCCTATCCATCCACGCACATGTAGACAGATAAGAGAGAGATGGGCAGCAGGAGATTGATGGCAAGGCTGGCGGAGCAATAGTCGATGATCTCGGCGTTCGCTCCGAGCGTGCCATGGCGTCACTACTATGAAAACCATCTTCCGTGGCGGCCATTCTGGGTTTTCGCTGGCGGAATTTAGAGCCGCCACAAAGCAAAGGCCAGTGAAGATCAAAATTTTCGCTAGCGGTTATCGACCAACCGCCAGCGATAATTTATTTTTACTGGCGGTCGTCTTAAGTTAGCCTCCAACAAAAATCCATTTTTCGCTGGCAGTTAGCTTAAGAGAGCCGCTAGCAAAAAATATTTTCGCTGGCGGGTTACACTGTTGCCAGCCGCCAGTGAAAATCCTGGCCATGTTTAAACAAAAGTGGCGGACGCTCCACCATTCAAAAATTTCACAGCTCCAACATTAAAAAATTTCACAGAAATTTACCATGCATCCAAAATTCCACAGAAATTTACATCAACAATTTACAGTCAAAAGTTCTTATTCACCCAAGCATTCAAACATCAAAAAATCAACACATTAACAAAAATTTGAAGTCCCCTCCACCATCACCGCTGCCACTGCCGAGCCCCATCGGCCTCCACCGCCTCCGCCTCGACGACGCCGCTCTTCATGGTTCCCTTCCATGAGAATCTAGCTTCTTCTGCTCAGCTCTCTCCTCCTCATCCTCCTCGGTGCAAGCCCTGTACAATTCACCCATAAGATCCAAAAAAGCTTCATCACTAACATTGTCCCGCAGCTTTGAAGCATCACAGAGCATCCAACCCAAATAGCCCGCAAAGGTAAAGCTAATAGCCCGCAAAGGTAAAGCTCAAAACCAACAATTTGAAAAAACAAAGCAGCGGAATCCAACGCAAGCAGCGGAATCCAACGCGAGCAACGAAACCAGATCTATAGGGCGGTGATCGTACAGCTCCACCCCAGATCTAGCATCCGCTGACCGCCTCGTATCCCCGGCGAGATCTGGCCAAGCCATTCCTGTCACGCCCAGAAATTTAGCCCAAATTTCCAGACTATTTTGTGTATTAAATCCCTGTCCAGGACCAGCCAGGGTACACAAAACGACAAGTATTACACAGTTCCAAACGTAAATAAAGCGTAAATTACTTACGGAAGAGGCACTTAGTCCTCACACCGAAACAAAAGCAACAGCAGCGGAAAAAGGCGATCCTAGCGGGGCTTCAGCTCCACTCCACAGGCAAAACTCAACTGGGGTCTGAGCCTTGGTCTTCTAACCTCGTCTTCAGCTCAGAAGCACTACACTTCTGAAAAGGGGGAATAATAGCAAGACTGAGTACAACCACCGTACTCAGCAAGCCACACCAACGATGCAGACGTGCAAGGGGATACAAGGAGGGGTTTGTGGCTATTTGCATAAAGGCAGTTGTAAAACATTTTATTGAGCAAAACAGTAAAACAGTTGAGTAATTAAAGTAATATTGAATCTCCACTGATCAACGCTACACCACGTTGAACAGGCCCAACCAACCCACCTGAACAACAGTGTATTGGGTCGATTTATTAAGGTGGGACTAATCACGGTGAATCTGGTCGACCGCCCATAACCGCGGGCACGGCTATTTGAATAGCTTTACTCTGATCAGAGGTGTACAACTGTACCCACAAGACACAGCCCCACGACACGTTTCCGTGCGCCGACATGCCACCACGACATATCGGAAAGAGGCCGTGACAGGACCCTTCGCATAACCCCCTCTAGCCAAGCACACCACACCTCAGGTTTCACCCCCGTCCCCAGCGGGCAACGGGCAGTCCCCTCTCATGCCTAGGTGAATCCGGAAGCGACAGAGGCCGTCGCAGGGCCCGCCCCGCTCCATCACGCCCACCCTTGCCTGGATGCGTCGGCTAGAGGAAAGCTACACTACAAGCCCAGCCGTTGCCCACGCTGGCTTGTGGTAAGTACGATAAATTCTTCCAGGGTTTCCCGTGAACCGGTCCTTAATTGCCATGGGTGCGACTAGCAAAACCATGCACCCACAGCCCACCCTTCAGTCACATTTTAGTTGGATAATTACGACCATGAAGCATGGCCAGATGTCTCGAGCACGCAGCTCATTCTGATACTAAAAGGTCTAATACTGTAATTATCCCATCAACTAAGCTAGTGGTAATTAAGCATGGCTAAGCATATAGTTCTAGCTAGGTCACATATGTAACATGAGCTAGTCGATTTATTACCCAAGGTTGACAAAGAACAGATATCAAGTAAACATGGCACAAGCGAGCAGATAGGTAATACCCGGATCCCATGTAATTAGCAAAACATGCATATTTATTTGCAAACGGTAAAACATTTATAAATTGGGATCAACATGCTCAAGGGAAATGTGTGACTTGCCTTGCTTCTTCAAAACAATCTTCCGAACTCTTATCCTTGCGAACGCGATCTTCCGAAACGACGGGAACTACACGCTGGCACGCAAAACGAGGAAAAACTCTAATAAAAACCAAGAAAACAGTACATAAAAACTAAACAAACATGTAGAGCTCAATTTTAGATGAATTTTGCAAGTTGAATGGCTCAATTCGGAGTTCGAATGAATTAGATATGAATTTTAGAAGTTTTGAGCCATTTAAATGAATTTCTATAATTATTAACGAATTATGACGCAATTATCATTTATTTTTCCAAAGGAAAAGAGGGTTGCTGACGTCATCAAAGGGGGAAGGGCGGCGCCGGCAAGCGGGCCCCACCGGTCAGCGGCACAAGGGCGCCGGTCCACCGTGGACCGGGACCACCGAGGCGGTCCACCGCCGGTCCACACGGACCGACGGCCCAGATCAGCCCGAGCTGATCGGGCGGCCACGGGGTGGCGCGGCTGGGCACGGGCACGGCTCAGGCCTGCCCGGCCGAGCGACGGCGCGCGGCGGCGCGGTCACCGGCGGCGACAATCGGCGATGGCGCACGCGGGCGATGGCAGCGCACGCAAAGAGAGCGGAGGCGCGGCGCGACGCGGCAGGGGAGCGGCGGCGCACGCGGGCGGCGGCGGTGCGCACGGCCGGCGAAGAGGAGGGGGAGGAAGGAGGGCTTCTCACCCGGGTGGCGGCCGAAGCGGAGGGAGGCGACGACGACGGCGAATGGTGACGGCGAGCGACCGGAGAACGACAACGAGGGGCGGACAGCTCCGGGAAGGCCGGCGCGTCGAGGAGGACCCAGTTCCGGCGACGATTGGAGAAGGAGGAGGGGTGGCCGGGCTGCGGGCGACGGCTGCGGTGCCGAGGAGGACAACGACGCAGCACGGGGTGGACCGGAGAGGCGGCGCGACGCGGCCGGAGGCAGCAAAAGCGGTGCCGGCCTCGGGCTTGCGGTGGAGGTGGTGATTCGGCAGTGGAATGGGCAAACAAAGTGCAAGCCGGCCTTGCCCTTGCGACGGCGAAGCCAATGGCGCCAGCGGCGAGCCGCGGCGACGATTGGAGCGGCGGTGACAGGCGGCTGGAGGCGGCGAATGGCGATGGAAGCTCGGCCTCGCGGTGGGAAAGGCGCTGCGGGGTGGAAGAGGTAAGGGAAACAGATGTCGGGGTGAAACGTGGGGCGGCGATGCCGATGGTGGCGACGATGCAGCGCGGCGATGGCGAGAGCGGCGGCTAGAGGCGGCTGGAGCACGCCGGAGAGCGGCGGCGCGCGGGAGCAGCGTGGGGGAAGCAATGGAGGGCGCGGAGGGCTCGGGTAAATGAGGGAAACGAGCGAGGGGAGCATGAGGGTCCCTTTTATAGGCTCGGGAAGGTGGGAGAGAGCCAGGGAGAGGTGGAATCGTAGCGGCAACCGGCCGGCGTCGTGGGAGGGAGAGAGAGACGGCATACGGCGCCGATTTTTGCGGGGATAGAGGGGTGGGAGAGTGGGGCGGTTGCGGCGCGAGGTGGAGGGGATGGGTGGCGACGTGGCCCACGCGAGGGAGGTGCGACGTGGCCGGAGAAAGCGGCGACGTGGGCGGCAATGGCGGCATGGGCGGTTTCAGCTGGGGAGGCTGAAGGTTGGAGATGACAGGCGGGGCCCACGGGTCCCACTTGTCGGGGAGAGAGGGAGGGGAAAACGGGCTAGGGAGGCAAAGCAGACTTCGCAAGCGGGCCAAAGGAGAGAAAGGAGGGAGGAGGGAGCGGGCCAAGGAGAGGAGAGGGAGATTGGGCCGCGGGGAGGGAACGGAGGATTGGGCCGGGAGCGGCCCAAAGGCAAAGAGGGGAGATTTTATTTGTTTTCTTTTTATTTTAATTGGTTAAATGAACTTTGTGACTTTAAAATTATTTCTTGAGCTCCGAAAATTCACGGGAAAAATTTCAGAGAATATTTAGGGCACAAAGAATATTACAAAATATTCTCGGCCAATGATTTTTAAAGGAAATTTTTAATTCCCTCAATATTTCACTTGATTAAATTGCTTTAACTTTTATTTAATTTCTAGAAAATGCATTATTTAATGATTTTTAATCCCGAACGAAAATCGGGGCGTTACAAATCTACCCCCCTTACAGGAATCTCGTCCCGAGATTCTGGGATGGCTAGAAAGAAAGCTGGTGCTAGCGGGCGGTCTGACTTATCTGCTTACACATGCTGTCTCTTTCTGATTCAACTGACTGATTGCTCGATGAACCAAACCTGCATAAGCTTGCTGTCTTGTCGCTTCCCATAAATTGACGGACCGACTCTGATTAGTCTGATCTTGACCAGAACTACTGGTGCTCATAGAACTTCTTTTTTTTTTGGGCTGAATTGCTAATGCTGGCAATTAGATAAACTGAGGATTCACTTTGTTGACCGAGGATCGGTGTAGTTTTTCCGAAACCTTGACACTGACTTCCGTAACCCACAGACAATGACTTTGCTCGACTTGCTCTTGATTCAAACCACAAGTATTTTCAAGAAACTTGCTTGGTCTGTCCTTGTCTGGATTGTGGCTGTTCTTGATGCTACTTCTTTAAGCCGAACGGTTGACCTGGCCTCACCGGCGTACCTTCGAATTCAATTAGACTACTTGGGATCAGTGTTACTCTGCTGGCGCCTTGCAGCTGGCTGTTTCAAGTACTAACCCACTTGCTGCACTGGGTTGAATCTTTAAGGGAAACGGCAACGAGGTGAACCAAAACTCATCTCTGCGACCTACCCCCCTTACAGGGAGTAGTCTTACTTTCGCCCGACTGGGAACAATTGGACTATTGTCCTTGAAAAAAATAACCAACACTTCTCTGACTTACAAAGACCCTCACTTTGAAAACTGAAACTTCGTCGATTCATCAAAATAGAGCAATGATGACGCACTTTCATCCCAGCAAGATTTGGAACTTAACCTTCAGTTGCTGATAGGAAATTCCACATAAAGAAATTCTCATTTAGGTCCTGATCTTACTAACTCTTGACTACTTCCCCATCAATTCTACTGCTGGCATAACCGTCCTGCTTCTAGACTGACCTCGGTGCCGTGTGCCTGGACAGATTTGTATAGTCAACATTCTTTGAAGCACAGAATAACCCCTTAACGGATCAAACTCAGGAGTCATTCTTATGACATAACATCACGCGTCGTTTTTTTTTCCGCTGACTCTTCCTAGATTAACGAACTGTAAACCCTGCAACTGCTTTCCCAAAAATATTGTAATCTGCGCGACTACCAAAAGCTGATTTTGATGCTGCCGGGAGTTCTGGTGCTTTGAGCATAACAACTTCGCTTTCATATCTTCGGTAAAGATGATCCGTTGACAAGGGATTCTCTACCATATACCCTGCTGACTACACATTTCTGGACTCGACTCTGTATACTTCTGACCCATGTATTGGAACAATTTCTCTTTCAACTTCTGGGAAACCTCATGAGAATTTTTCTGGAATTTATAGCGGCTGCCTTGAACTATGGAAACCATTCTTGTTTCGTAATCACACCACTAGGGTGTAATTGCCGCTTACCATTCTCTAACGGTTTCCAAGGGTAGAGATTCCTTGTATGATGTTACTTCCGAATATTCTCCGTTACTCCTTACACTTGAATACCCTTGATACTGCCTTTAGAGAGATTTCATAGTGTCGAGCGCCATGGATCCAACCATTGTCACTTCATTGGTTAATCCTTTCTTTATTGGCTCGCAAACAGGTTTTGGAGCACAACAAAAGTGCGATGAGTTAGAAGGGAAACACTTGGTTTCTTGTAGCTTGCAGATACACATGTTAACTTGCTTTTGCATACTCAAAGGTGAAAAGGAAAGAACCGCTTGACTCCTACTCTATTCAATATTCCCTTTCCAACTATATTACTGGATTGGAACTTCTATGCACAAGGACGGTATTTGAACACCAAAGGCCTGTGCACAATTGTTGACTCTTGCTTACAGAACTGCTAATCGGTAGCACATTTACCCATTGTGATTCTGACATGGTTGACTTGTCCTTTTGTTGGTTATGAGCTGAAGCTCCCATAAGAACAAAACTTTGACTGATGACATTCCTAAGACAACCATCAATCCTCTTGGTAGCTGAAAGGAACGAGACCTTCTCACTGTTGGTGCAACTCTTCTATTAATTTCTTGCCAGATCACTGAGTTGGAGCAGCATGAGGTGCATGGCTGACGTTGATAACCACATTGAAGTCTGATGCTTGAGACATTGACTGCAGTCGCTGCTGAAGAATTGAGCTGTCTCTCTATAGTTAAAGTAGATCACTGATTCCCTGACATTGATTGCCCTACTAATGCTGATTCTGTAGCCTTGAAGCAGTTGCAAGCGAAACAATAGAATCTTTACCGGTGCCCTTGACGATGATCCGTTGAGGTGGAGGTTGCACATTCAGGTGTCGATTGGTGTCGTGGGCAGTGCTGGTAACTTGCGAATAACGACGAACTGCCTTTGCTGCTCTTGGAAGAGGACAATCACTGAAACAATGTCCTGGCTTACGATAGTTGCGACATAACTGACTTGCTTGGTCCTGGGGTGCAGGCTTCTGATTATGCACTTTGGCAGCTGAAACTGGAAAAAGCAGTGATTTATGAACATCCCTAGCGACGTTGCTTCTTCCATGGTTGGCTTACACTAGGGCTGGAATTGGAGGAAGAGCAGAAGGATTGTGACTGCTGTCGTCGATTGCCATTGGTTGACGAATGGGTTGCACGGTTGTCCCTTGTTCTTTCTTGGTCAAAGCTAGGACCGAGTTCCGCTGACAATCCTTAGGCACATGATCTGTTCCCTCACACAGGAAACATGTGACCTTCCTCAAAGGGCATTCATCTGAGTATGGGTGTATTCACCACAACGGCATGTGGGGAGGCATAAACTAGCAGTGTGTCCGACTACCCCACATCTAGTACATGCTTTGAACTTCAACTCTCTTTCCCTGAAACTATCAAGGATCGCACCATCATCGTCATCATTATCATCATCATCGTCATCGGTAGAAAACCGCTCTCCTGATTCATCATCTTCGGGTCTGGGTGGACCGTACTTTATGAGATGTCGGGTTAGCTGACGTGCTCCACGGAAGGTATTTCTTCCTCTCTGACGCTTGGGTATCCTTGCTGCGCCTTCAGGTGTAAATTCTGAACCGGTGATGTTCATGGTCCTGCCATTATCCCTCTTCCATATCACTGTCCTGTTCGCTCCAGAGTTGGGCTGTAAAGTACCATCCTTCTTGTCGGTAGACTGACTTGGAGCTTGGTTACTTCCTGGGCACTACTTCTCGTCTTTTTCAGGTGACCTGGCGAACACCTTCCATGGACAGTTCCTTACATAATGACCTTGCTCACCACAGTCATAACAGGTAGCATTTACTTTCCTTTGGTCTGACGATGACTTGGCTGTCATTATCTTCGGGGATCTGGACAGCATTTTGACAGGGGTCTTCGATGCCGATATTGGGAACTCCTGACTCTGACTCTGATTCAGGTTCCGGGCTGGCACCTGGACTTGCATTTGTGGCTGGTGACATTGACGCGACTCCTGACATTGCCGTTGCATCTGTTGCATCGGACTTTGTGGTTGCTGCATCAACATCTGACACACCCATCATCTGACCTTGGCTAACCATAATCTGACCAGAGCGAGGTGCTCTGACTCAGCTGGTAGCTTGTTGTCTCGGACTGATCCACTGACTCTGACCTCAACACACTGCGGCTGGAGTTACTTCCACTACATCTGACCTTGCATCAAGCTTTGCATCTCCTGTATCAATACACCCATCATCTGGTCTTGGACACCAAAAGTTAATCATGAGCAGGGGTTCTTTTGGCATTGGGGTACCTCACAGCTTTCAACTGAACCATTGATCTGTGACTTTAATACACCGTCATTGCTCTTCTCTCTAACACTGACCATCTTCTGCCAGGGCGGAAGAGAGGGGTTGCTAAAGATAAGACCTTAAACCACTTGACTAATGATCTGTTGTGAATAGATTTTTATTGATTCAAGTTGCTTAAGCAAACAGCCTAGTATGGCCGCATCCCCACCAATGATGCAAACCATACCCCTACACACAAGCAAACAACACACGATCTAAAAGCTAACGAAACTACTCTTCTGGGACAGATTAGGTTTAGGTCATCTCCGGGGAAACTTCACTTGATCTTCGCGGAACGACGATTTTGAACTGATCTTCTCGCTCCTTGCACGAAGCTTGAGGCTCGACTTGACTTGACTTCCGCACAGGCACGAAGTTGACGGTTTGTCCTCCAAGTTTGACAACTAAAAGAATTGGAGGGGCAGAAAGGAGAAATTTAAAAACTGTTTCGCAAAGAAATGCCGAAGGGCAAGAGGAGACATTTTGCAAATAGGGTTTTCAGAAAACTTGTCCTTAGGGTTTGACCATTTGGCTCAACCTACAGTCAAGTTGGCTCTGATACCACTTTGTCACGCCCAGAAATTTAGCCCAAATTTCCAGACTATTTTGTGTATTAAATCCCTGTCCAGGACCAGCCAGGGTACACAAAACGACAAGTATTACACAGTTCCAAACGTAAATAAAGCGTAAATTACTTACGGAAGAGGCACTTAGTCCTCACACCGAAACAAAAGCAACAGCAGCGGAAAAAGGCGATCCTAGTGGGGCTTCAGCTCCACTCCACAGGCAAAACTCAACTGGGGTCTGAGCCTTGGTCTTCTAACCTCGTCTTCAGCTCAGAAGCACTACACTTCTGAAAAGGGGGAATAATAGCAAGACTGAGTACAACCACCGTACTCAGCAAGCCACACCAACGATGCAGACGTGCAAGGGGATATAAGGAGGGGTTTGTGGCTATTTGCATAAAGGCAGTTGTAAAACATTTTATTGAGCAAAACAGTAAAACAGTTGAGTAATTAAAGTAATATTGAATCTCCACTGATCAACGCTACACCATGTTGAACAGGCCCAACCAACCCACCTGAACAACAGTGTATTGGGTCGATTTATTAAGGTGGGACTAATCACGGTCAATCTGGTCGACCGCCCATAACCGCGGGCACGGCTATTCGAATAGCTTTACTCTGATCAGAGGTGTACAACTGTACCCACAAGACACAGCCCCACGACACGTTTCCGTGCGCCGACATGCCACCACGACATATCGGAAAGAGGCCGTGACAGGACCCTTCGCATAACCCCCTCTAGCCAAGCACACCACACCTCAGGTTTCACCCCCGTCCCCAGCGGGCAACGGGCAGTCCCCTCTCATGCCTAGGTGAATCCGGAAGCGACAGAGGCCGTCGCAGGGCCCGCCCCGCTCCATCACGCCCACCCTTGCCTGGATGCGTCGGCTGGAGGAAAGCTACACTACAAGCCCAGCCGTTGCCCACGCTGGCTTGTGGTAAGTACGATAAATTCTTCCAGGGTTTCCCGTGAACCGGTCCTTAATTGCCATGGGTGCGACTAGCAAAACCATGCACCCACAGCCCACCCTTCAGTCACATTTTAGTTGGATAATTACGACCATGAAGCATGGCCAGATGTCTCGAGCACGCAGCTCATTCTGATACTAAAAGGTCTAATACTGTAATTATCCCATCAACTAAGCTAGTGGTAATTAAGCATGGCTAAGCATATAGTTCTAGCTAGGTCACATATGTAACATGAGCTAGTCGATTTATTACCCAAGGTTGACAAAGAACAGATATCAAGTAAACATGGCACAAGCGAGCAGATAGGTAATACCCGGATCCCATGTAATTAGCAAAACATGCATATTTATTTGCAAACGGTAAAACATTTATAAATTGGGATCAACATGCTCAAGGGAAATGTGTGACTTGCCTTGCTTCTTCAAAACAATCTTCCGAACTCTTATCCTTGCGAACGCGATCTTCCGAAACGACGGGAACTACACGCTGGCACGCAAAACGAGGAAAAACTCTAATAAAAACCAAGAAAAAAGTACATAAAAACTAAACAAACATGTAGAGCTCAATTTTAGATGAATTTTGCAAGTTGAATGGCTCAATTCGGAGTTCGAATGAATTAGATATGAATTTTAGAAGTTTTGAGCCATTTAAATGAATTTCTATAATTATTAACGAATTATGACGCAATTATCATTTATTTTTCCAAAGGAAAAGAGGGTTGCTGACGTCATCAAAGGGGGAAGGGCGGCGGCGGCAAGCGGGCCCCACCGGTCAGCGGCACAAGGGCGCCGGTCCACCGTGGACCGGGACCACCGAGGCGGTCCACCGCCGGTCCACACGGACCGACGGCCCAGATCAGCCCGAGCTGATCGGGCGGCCACGGGGTGGCGCGGCTGGGCACGGGCACGGCTCAGGCCTGCCCGGCCGAGCGACGGCGCGCGGCGGCGCGGTCACCGGCGGCGACAATCGGCGATGGCGCACGCGGGCGATGGCAGCGCACGCAAAGAGAGCGGAGGCGCGGCGCGACGCGGCAGGGGAGCGGCGGCGCACGCGGGCGGCGGCGGTGCGCACGGCCGGCGAAGAGGAGGGGGAGGAAGGAGGGCTTCTCACCCGGGTGGCGGCCGAAGCGGAGGGAGGCGACGACGACGGCGAATGGTGACGGCGAGCGACCGGAGAACGACAACGAGGGGCGGACAGCTCCGGGAAGGCCGGCGCGTCGAGGAGGACCCAGTTCCGGCGACGATTGGAGAAGGAGGAGGGGTGGCCGGGCTGCGGGCGACGGCTGCGGTGCCGAGGAGGACAACGACGCAGCACGGGGTGGACCGGAGAGGCGGCGCGACGCGGCCGGAGGCAGCAAAAGCGGTGCCGGCCTCGGGCTTGCGGTGGAGGTGGTGATTCGGCAGTGGAATGGGCAAACAAAGTGCAAGCCGGCCTTGCCCTTGCGACGGCGAAGCCAATGGCGCCAGCGGCGAGCCGCGGCGACGATTGGAGCGGCGGTGACAGGCGGCTGGAGGCGGCGAATGGCGATGGAAGCTCGGCCTCGCGGTGGGAAAGGCGCTGCGGGGTGGAAGAGGTAAGGGAAACAGATGTCGGGGTGAAGCGTGGGGCGGCGATGCCGATGGTGGCGACGATGCAGCGCGGCGATGGCGAGAGCGGCGGCTAGAGGCGGCTGGAGCACGCCAGAGAGCGGCGGCGCGCGGGAGCAGCGTGGGGGAAGCAATGGAGGGCGCGGAGGGCTCGGGTAAATGAGGGAAACGAGCGAGGGGAGCATGAGGGTCCCTTTTATAGGCTCGGGAAGGTGGGAGAGAGCCAGGGCGAGGTGGAATCGTAGCGGCAACCGGCTGGCGTCGTGGGAGGGAGAGAGAGACGGCATACGGCGCCGATTTTTGCGGGGATAGAGGGGTGGGAGAGTGGGGCGGTTGCGGCGCGAGGTGGAGGGGATGGGTGGCGACGTGGCCCACGCGAGGGAGGTGCGACGTGGCCGGAGAAAGCGGCGACGTGGGCGGCAATGGCGGCATGGGTGGTTTCAGCTGGGGAGGCTGAAGGTTGGGGATGACAGGCGGGGCCCACGGGTCCCACTTGTCGGGGAGAGAGGGAGGGGAAAACGGGCTAGGGAGGCAAAGCAGACTTCGCAAGCGGGCCAAAGGAGAGAAAGGAGGGAGGAGGGAGCGGGCCAAGGAGAGGAGAGGGAGATTGGGCCGCGGGGAGGGAACGGAGGATTGGGCCGGGAGCGGCCCAAAGGCAAAGAGGGGAGATTTTATTTGTTTTCTTTTTATTTTAATTGGTTAAATGAACTTTGTGACTTTAAAATTATTTCTTGAGCCGCTCGCCATGCCCGACTCGCGCTACCGCCCGTCGCCCGGGCTCCGCCGCAGCCGAGGCCAGACGCTCCCCGTGCGTGCCACGGACGGGACCGCTTGCTGCTCCCCGCCACGAATCGAGAGAGGGAGACACCAGATCTGAGAGGGTTGGAGGGAGACGACGGTGGGGATGGTGGCGGTGGCAGAAGGGAGGAGGGAGGAGAGGACGCCGCCACCCGTGGCCTGCCGGCGACTGAGGGAGAGGGAGGAAGGAGGAGGAGACAGGCGTGCCGGGGAATGAGAGGGAGGAAGGAGGTCAGAGGAGGAGACGCAAAAAAAAGAAGACTGAGGGAGAGGGAGAAAGAAAAGCTGGGGTTGCCGGGTTATTTAATATCGCGAATTTATTTTTCCTGGCGGTCCTCTCTATCGGCCACCTGTGAAAATATCCGCCATCGATAATCCTATTTTCACTGGCTGCCAGTAAATAGGACCGCTAGCAAAAATCATATTTCCGCAAGCGGTTGTTTAAGTGAGCCGCTAGCGAAAATATAGCCGCTAGCGAAAATAGCTATATTTTTGCTAGCGGCCCTCTTAATCCGGCCGCCAACGAAGATTCATTTTCGCTGGTGGTTCGTAGCCTCCCACCCTTCGTAATATTTTTGCTAGCGGTTTTCACGTATAACCGCTAGAGAAAAAAATAGGGTGATGTCACGAAAAATCGATTTTGTAGTAGTGCGTGCTGGAATCGGAGCAAGCTTTGACGACGACCTCGGCGCGTACGGTGGACGGGCGGAAGCAGTTCCAATTGTGTGGAAAACAGAGGGAGCAGGAGTCCAGCTGGCGGCCTAGGACGACGATGAACACCCCGAGAGGCAACGGCGCGGTGGGGAGGCCTGGTGGGTGCCAGATCCGTGACGATTGGCGATGACAGCCGGACCGGCGTGCCGGATTTAGAGGGGCTCTCCCGGCGGCGGTGGGTGGATCAACGGGTCCCCCAGAGTGGCGGTGGCGGCCTCGTCCACGGAGGTCGCGGAAAGCCGGCGTGGCGGTGGCTGCCCTGCAGCGCCAGTGGGCAGGAGCGCTAGTGTGGGCGCCGATGGCAGAACCCCCAGTTGGCGGCTGGAGCGGAGGAGCAGGTCAGATCGACGACGACCGTGGGAGATGGAACCAGCAAGGAGACCACCCCTAGTGACCGAGGTGGACTTGTGGAGGTAGCTGGTGCTGTTGCTGTTTTTGCGACAACGCGAAGACGACCACGTGATGAAGAACGCGAACACGATGACTAAGATAAGAAAAGCAACAGGTGGCCGCCTCAGGAGATCGGAAGCCTCCCGGGGCAGCGGCGGCGGCTCTAGGTCGCCCGCTCTGATACCATGTTGGATAGTATAGGGAGAGAGGAATGCTGCAAATATTGATACATTGTATTAAGCCTCGGGGACCGGTATATATTGGAATACATGGATTGGATCTTAAGTAAACTCAAAGAGATAGATTTGGAAACTAATCCTACTCTACCATAACAAACCGGATACAATACTATCTTATCCAGGTGGTTGATCCGTGCCTGCCCATACGGGGGCATGCGACCAGAGCCAAATTCACAACAATATCCTGGTTGTTTTGAAGACCAGGTGTTTTGAACCACCTGCTAACTCCTCCCACCACCCACCTCTTCTCAGCTCTGTCTCGCGGAACGGTGCAGTAACGCGACGGTCAACGTGCAGTAACACTACGCCTTATGTGTAGTAACAGCGCTCAAATATTGTTAAAATATAGTCATGATAGATCTACTTTTGATAAGCGTTTTTTTTTCTAGCATTATGGTGCAAACGATTTTAAAAAATAGTACATCATGTGAGAGATATTGTTCTTCAAATCTTGGCTTTTTTAGAATTTGACTCTCCACAAGTAGTAATGCTATAGCATTACTTGTTACTACTGTTAGTTGCACGTTACTACAATCCCATCGCATCGTTACTGTAAGAGTGCAGTAAAAATTATAAGTTTTTGCAGTAACTGCGTTTTACTGTATTTTTTGGATAGTGTTACTGCATAAACATGTGGTAACGTGTACCTGCCTTTGCAGTAACACTCCACTTTTGTGTAGTAACAAATATATTTAGCATGTGAGACATTAACCCATATATCCTCCACATGTAGTAACACTATAGTATCATTGTGAAAACAGTTTTAAAAATAATACATATCTTGTGAGATATTGTTTTTCAAATATTGGCATTTTGAACTTTAGCACTCCATATGCAGTAACAGAATATGTAATTTGCAGTAACATGGGTATATACATGCAGTAACATGGTTTTACCAAATGTATAAAATTATTCAAAACACTCATACATCAATCAAACGTCACTCAAAGCCACCTACAGACTTTACCTATAGCCCACCTATTCGATCTTCATCTAGTAAAACTGACATAGTAAAACTACGATTATCGTGTAGTAACATAACTACTTGGAAATGGTAACATGCACCTATTATGTAGTAACACTTCTACTTTTGTGCAGTAACAAGTATATGGTTAGCATGTGAGGCTTTAACTCATATATTTTTGTTTCGATTCCTGGTCTACTACAATTTTACTACGACGTTACTGCCAAAAGTGCAGTAACGTCCTATGTGTTCTATAGTAACATCACATGTTACTGTACTTTTACAACAATGTTACTACTGGAGCATAGTAACATGTTATGAGTTTCGGTAGTGAAAGATATTAGAATTGATAATCATATTACTTTCTCACAAAATTCTTGAAACAAATAGCATCATTAGATGAATTGGTTAGAAGAATGTGCTTTGAACTATGAGGTCATGGGTTCAAGTCTTGAATTTGACAATTTATTTTTTATTTTTCTAGAAAAGAGAAAAAAAGTTTCAGGGAGAAAAGAAACAGAAAAAAGAAAGAGAGAGAGATCGGGAGAAGGGAGGGGGAGCGACGGGAGAGAGATCGGGAGGAGGGAGGGGAAGAGAGAGGGATCGGGAGAAGGGAGGGGGAGTGACAGGAGAGAGATCGGGAGGAGGGAGGGGAAGAGAGAGGGATCGGGAGAAGGGAGGGGGAGCGACGGAGGGGAGAGAGATCGGGAGAAGGGAGGGGGAGTGACGGGAGAGAGATCGGGAGGAGGGAGGGGAAGAGAGAGGGATCGGGAGAAGGGAGGGGGAGCGACGGAGGGGAGAGAGATCGGGAGAAGGGAGGGGGAGTGACGGGAGAGAGATCGGGAGGAGGGAGGGGAAGAGAGAGGGATCGGGAGAAGGGAGGGGGAGCGATGGGAGAGAGATTAGGAGGAAGGAGGGGGAGCGATGGGAGGGAGAGAGATCGGGAGAAGGGAGGGGAAGAGAGAGAGATCGGGAGAAGGAAGGGGGAGAGAGATCGGGAGAAGGGAGGGGGAGTGACGGGAGGGGGAGGGAGGGATACGGATGAGAAAGTGGAGGGGGGTATATAATAGTTATTCTATACCTTGGGTGTAGAATAGTCTTACCCTATATATATATTATATATAGTAGCTCTATTATACACCCCTCCCTTAGAATAACTATTCTACACCCCCTCTCGTGTGAATACGCTGTTCCAGTGAGACGATGACTAAAAAAGGAGGGAAATCTCAATCTTTAGAGAGCAATATCTCTCACATCATATCTTCACATCATATCTTGTATTTCCAATCCGTTTGCACCATGAAGTTCATAAAAAAAACGCTTAACGAAATTAGATCCATCATGGCTGCTTTTTGACGTTGTTACTACGATAATGTTGTCTTGTTACTGCACGATGACTGTCCTGTTACTACACGATTCCTGCAAGACGAGGGCAGCAAAGTGGTGGGCGGGGGAGGGAGTGGTGGGCGGGTTTGACCGGCGGGAGGACGCTTTGACCGAGGTGGGATAGGGGTTTTGGGCCCTAGGAAGGGTGGGGGAGGTGGGATTGGCCCATGGGAGGGGGTGTAGAATAGTTATTGTAGGAGAGGGGTGTAGAATAGATTCACTATATATATAGATATACAAATGATAAAATATAATATGTGTGTAAACTTTGTATATATACATAGATCAATTTTTTACATGTATGCGTATACACTTTTGCTGTATAAAGCATATATACACGTATAAAAAGATATACAAACTTTATATATGTACATATACATGTATATAAAGTTTGTATACGTGTATAAAAGTTTATTTAAAAATTGAAAAAAAACAGAAAAAGAAATAAAAAAAGGAAAATAAACTGGAAAAGAAAAAAAAAGGAAAACTGTGCCATCCTCCGTCTGCCCCTCTCCTCTTTCTGTGCGTGCCACGTGTACAGTCGCCCGAATTAGCAATTTTCGTGGAACGAGGTGATATTGTTACAACAGATGCGGCCTTCTATCCCATGACAATCTATTGAGCCTTTTGACGAGGAACAGCACATCAGTAGGCAACAGGGGACAAGCCCAACAACAGCCCAACAGCCCAACAACGTCTCCCAGCCCAGTCCCATCTCGCTGTCTCTTCTTGGGGTGCGTCTAATACGCGGGCGTTCGTGGGCGGCGAACGCGAACAAAAACGACAGAAAAGGAGCTCGCGTCCGTGCGCGACGGAAAAAACGCGTTTTCCGGCTTCTCGATTCCCTTTCCCGCGATGAGAAATGATCGACGTGGGCCGACGTGGGCTTTTTCAGTTTCCCTTTCTCGATACAGTCGAACGGCCTTTTTTCTAAGTCCATGAAGGTTTTTTTCTTTTTAATTTTCTGGGATGGGTAATATAGGGATAAGAAAAGGATGGGGAGCTAATGAAAAGAACTTTCAATCAAAAATGCCTACAACTTTCTTTTTAATTTTTTGGGATGGGTAAGATAGGGATGAGAAAAGGGTGGGGAGCTAATGAAAATAACTTTCAATCAAAAATGCCTACAACTTTCACATCATTTAGGTTTTCTCTGGTAACAAGCACATATCAATATAACAGTAACGACATGTGTTACAGGAAGCGAATTTTTTTATGCGAAACAGCAGTGTCCATCTTCAGTGACGCGCGGAAAAATAGTTACAGCTATTCCGCATTTGACAATGTGCCTGGAAAAATAGTTTAATTGTACAACACCAAGTTTATCTAGCTCAAATTGTTCAACCATGACAGCTTTACTGAGTATATCAATAACATATCTATTTACTCTACCATACACTTGCATTGCACACCCAAATGTTCTGTGGTCGACCCATCTATTGTCCATCTGAATAATCCTTGGACTACAAAAAAAAGTGAAAATTTATATGTACAGAATGTTGGATAGGGAAAAATAATAAACACTCATGCTAGTACTAGCTAGGTCTACTGATACATATGCTCTCACTGCATAAAACATCTTGTTCAAAGAAAAAACACATGACTAAATACTGTGTGGAAAAAATATGAAGAGAAAACTTCGTACGTATAAAGTTTCTGCCTATAAACTTTATGACTAAAAAGTTTTGACTTATAAAATATTCTACTTATAATTTTTATACTTGTACTTGGAATATATGTTGCTTGGATATGTATTAGATAGACAAACTTTCTTGTTGTAAACTTTATAGCTATAAAATTTCTGCCTACAAACTTTATTAAGTATAAACGTTCTACTTGCAGAACTTTATATCTATAAACTTTGTGCCTGTAAACTTTATACTTGTGAACATTAAAAGTATAAACTTTTCTGCCTATAAACTTTATAAGCACAAACTTTTTATAAAGATAAACTTTATAGCTATAAACTTTTTGCCTATAAACTTTATACTTATAAACTTTACAGGTATAAACTTTCTATGAAAAATAAACTTTATAGTCGTAAACGAGACGTGTTTAATAAACATCTTCTTTAGAGAAAAAACACATGACATACTAGCTAGGGCTGCTGCTGATACATATGCTCTCCCTGTATAAATCATCTTCTTCAGAGAAAAATCACGACATATTGTGTGAGAAAATATGAAGAGAAAACTTTATGTTTACAAACTTTGCACCTATAAAGTTTCTACCTATAAACTTGATGCTTGTACTTGGTATATGTGTTAGATAGATAAACTTTCTGATTGTAAACTTTATAGCTATAAAATTTCATCCTATAAACTTTACAGTTACAAACTTTATAAGTATTAAACTTTCTACTTGCCAAACTTTGTATCTATAAACTTTATACTTATAAACTTTATAAGTATGTACACTACTGCTTGTAAACTTTATGCCTATAAACTTTATACTTATAAAATTCATAAATACAAACGTTCCATTAAAAAAAAATGACCATCAAACATGTTGTTTCCACTAATATATCCGCAAGGAAGAATGAACCCAGTAAATGAATCATGCAAATATATAGCTAAAATTCAGAACTTAACACAATAAAAAAATGATATACATCTGTGTAGCAGGTGGGTAAGCGATATACACTTAGTTCAATTTGCTATGGCGAGTCATAATCTTGAACATGTTGAAAAATTGGGATATTGGGAAGAAATATATTGTATGTATACCTTCACTTTGTGAACAGCACAGTCCGTCTGATGTACAGCAGACTGTGTGCTACTTTGAGATCCTTCAACAGATTCTCATGTACTTGCAACGTAATGTGAAGACACATATTTTTGGCTGGTACTTTCAGATTCTTGCATAAAATCATTTGTTTCTCCCTCTGAATCATCCTTGCCGCTTGAACACTCTGGTGACATTTTTCTACATGGAGGATTTTTTTTTGTTAGAAAAATATATACAGAAAGCCATTAGGAATCCTTATTATAAAAAAAACATGTTTACGCTTCATTAGAGATATAAGTTCTTGCAGTAGTTCGACCAAAATTAACATTTACGAATAAATGCTACTAGTACATGATAATGGGATTCGGTCAAATAAAGTCATAATACCACAATGCCATTTTGTAGCATTCAGTGAAATGCTACTAATACAAATAAATGCTCAAGGATTCGGTCATGCAATTTTGTAGGCCATGACAAATCAAGCACCAATTTAAACTGGGAATTTAATTACAGAGCTGGATTAGAACCATATAGACATAATCTCTGAATTTATTCCATCATCTTAAAAAATCCCTTCTCTGGACCAAAAATTGCAAACAATTTCTACTTTCAGAAAGAAAAAAGAAAATGCCGATGAGATGAGAAAATTATGCATATATGTCCATGCATCTTGATGACCAGATATCTTAGTTCGCCATGCTTAAGCTCAACTATAGCAAGGAATGGTTGTCGGTGACAGGGACATGGCCACCATTCATCGATTTCTTTTTCACTCGAGTGCATGTGGTGATTACTCGTATCTTCAAAACTGAGACCACCAGACATAGACACTCTACGGACACGTGAAAGTTCAGTTCCAATCGCCATCAACAACACGCATCCACAATCCAACCGCCAGCATTTTAAAGGCAGAAGAACAAAACGTTCCAGCCAGAGATAAAAATGCCAACCCATCAATGATATGCTTGTATATATCCATGCATCTAGCAGCAACCACACAATACGCCAACACACGGCTCAACCAAAATGACTCCATACACTTAATATTGAGATTTTTTTATATGTTGTACATTATCAGGACATAGTAGCAAACACTGGATCAAAAATTGTTTATATGTATGGACTAGTCCTGTTAGTCACCATGTCAAGCACCCCCTGCTATGTACTTACCACCCATCACATATACTTTAATCCTTTATATTTACCAGCACACAGTTTAGATAAAAAATGCACCCATTGTACTGTAAAAAACAGAGCGAAACACTAAAACTTTACTGAATATCTAATCCTACAAATACAAGAACAAAATTAGTTGATGAGGACACCTAAAATCAACTGAAAAATTGAACCAGAAAACAAAATTCAGTACCAGCCCCTATTGGGTTCTCCCAAAAATTTGTCTATAACAAAGCAAATCTGCGCACAATCGTTTCATGGGAAAAAACTAACTGCAAAGGGAGGGACGCAATAATCAACACATGATGGACTGCACAGATCCTTGGAGCTCGAAAGGAAAGCACTGAAGAAATCAAAAGGGAAGAGGGGAAAAACAGAAAGAGATCGAAGGGGGGAAAAAGTGCAAAACTATAGAAACTCGCAGAAAACAAATTGCAGCCAGATAAACAGCAAAAAAAAACCGATTAAAATCGCAGCCAAAACAGGATATGATCTAAAATTTGAGAAAACAAACAAGTGAGAGGACGGGGAAAACAAATCTGTGGCATGCAAATACTTGAACTAATCGATGAAGAGGCGGAGGAAAGGGGAAGGGCAAAACAAATCTGTGGCATGCAAATCCTTGAACTAATCGATGAAGACGCGGAGGAGAGGAGAGGGGGAAAACAAATCCATGACCAGTCGAAAATACAAAAATAGAATCGAATCGAAAATCGCATCTCCATGAATCACAAATCAAAAACCAAATCAATCTCGACTAAAACAAAATTCGCTGCCCAAATCCTAACCCCCATCAATTGAAAACCTCACAGGAATTAGGGGCAACCCTCACGAGCACAAAAAACGGCTAGGAACACGGGGATTAGGGGCAAAACCTCACCAGTGCAAGGATGAACTTCAGATTCCAGAGCTAGGGTTCCTCATCAACGCATGGGGAATAAGAGAGTGGGAGAGAAAAAATGTTTCGTGGTGAAAGAACTATTTGGGCGCACTGTTTCAAAAAAGCAACGGGAAATATCCGAGCTCTACGTTGGTCTCTCCGTCTCCATGTCTTCCATACGGCCCATGAAAAGAAAAAGGCAACGGGCCTAGAAAAGTGGACAGAAAAGCCTCTGAGAGCAAATGACCCACGCAACAAAAAAGGAAAGAGAAACAAATCAAAAAAAGAAAGAATGCGGACCAACACATTCGATGGATCAAAAGTTGGCGCACGTTCGCGAGACAGCCGTTTCGCTCTTCTTGTGCCTTTGCACGTCCTTTCCTCCTCCCCAAAATCGATCACCGGTGCAAGACCTCCACCGTTGCCTGGTCGCTGGGGGATGGGAGGCCGAATCTGCGCGGGGCGGGGAGATGTGCCGCTGAGGAGGCGTGATGATGGATGGGGCTGCCTGCTGGTGTGTGTCGTCTTCGCCTCTCCTCTCCAGCCCCCGCATTCGAGTCTCATCCTCCCCCACGGAGCCTTCGGCAATGGCGTCAGGAAGGATGGTAGGTTGCGTCTGTGGCGATGAGGAGGAGGAGGAGGGGTCGTCGACTAGTCGCCGGCGGCAATGGCGGAAAGTGCACGAGAGAAGTGATTTTTTTCTTTTTCCCTGACTCGTCTAGTTGCATCTTTTCAGTTTATTCATTTTAACCATTCATCTGATCCGACGTGTATGACCATCTCTCTCTAGCTAGTTTGTCGTTTTCTGAAGCCGATGGCCAATATTCGTTGCATGATGTGGCACATTCGAACTTTCACTTAGAGAGATACTCCCTCCGTCTACTTTTGATCTACTTTTGATAGTAATATTTTATCCTTTTTTAAGGAAAACGAGAGCTTTATTGATTATGTAATAACATTACAATCTTGCTACAGAAACTGCATCACACAAGACGGAGCATGATCATGCCAAACCACGCAATGTGCCGTCCGTTTAGCAAGTTGAGCAAGTTTACGAGCTACCCTATTTTATCTTGACACAATGATCAAGTTACTTATCACCCATTTAAACAAGCTAATAGTAATTCCTGGTAAACAAGTGATGCATTAATATTAATATTTCTCGATGCTCATGTAGCCAATCTTGTGTGGAAGAATGGATAGTCACGTATTAAATCCGAAAAAATCATTAAGAGGATAGGTGGTTGGATTAAAATATACCTATTAAAAGAAAATTTTAAGATTTGTAAATATGTCTATCAAAAATAGATAGAGGAAGTATGTCTCATGTACGCTTCTACAGGAATTTTTTTGCTCCAAAATAAGATTCAGTGAGTTTTGCAGAGACATTTTTGTTCGCATAAGGCCAGTACCCAGTAACGTCGGTTTCTCTTCTACAGTTGTTATAACTTCTACTCTTTACCCCCATTTTAAGCAAAGACATGAGTTTCTATGTCAAACTTTTATTGTCTATCTTATTTGAAAAATTTAAAAAACTTAAGTCACGCATAAAGTACTAATCATATTTTATCATCTAATAGCAATAAAAATACTAATAAAAAATCAAATAAGACAGATGATCAAAGTTGGACACGGAAACTCATAGATGTGCTTAAAATGGGACGAAGGAAGTAACTATAAAAAATCAATCTAGAATATGACACATCCTAGTGTTATGAATTTGGTACATATCATATCTGATTCTATATTCGTTTTTTATGGAACGGATGGAGTACTTCTTTCATCCCAAATTATGTTAATATAGTATGGTCAGATATTACATATCCTATGTACTATAAAATCTGGATATACATAGAACTAGAATATGTCACATCTCATACTACATTAATTTAATATGGGATGAAGGAAGTAGCCAGAACACACGACATATTAATTTAAACACCGCACATGGATGTTGCTCATCTTATATTTTATATATATATCACGTGGCAAATACTATACTGAAGGTACGCCTTGGGAACTCCATTAATTATTTAATTGTTGAGTATTTCACTAACGCATCTATCTATAAGTGAAATAATAATTTTAGAAAATGATTATAATTTGTCTTCTATAGTATAGAATAATCAAATAAATTAATCTACTCAACCCTGCGATTGTGATTGATCTAATTGACTTAATAGAAAGCTCCCAGTCGATTATATATATTCCGCCCTCAATGTATGGAGCTTGGTTCAGATAAACATGCGACTGGTTTTCTACGCCATCTGTCCTAAAATATAGCAACCCTGTACTAGATGGGACACTCTCTAGCACAACAAATCTGGACAGGGTCTGTGGCCAGATTTATTATACTAAGATGTATCACATCCAATACAAGGTTCCTATATTTTAGGACGGGGAGAGTAAATGGTTGTACACTTCATAAAGTGTTTTCTCGGCGGTCAAAACTGATTTTTAGTGATAGCGGCTTTTAGTGACGGCATTGTTAGCCGCCAATTACCTAAAGGCTATTGAAAATAAATGATTTTGACTAGCAGTGTTGCGATCCGCTTACGAAAATAGATTTTTTGTTTGCAAACACTTAAGATGATCACCTGAGAAAATCAATTTTTAAAGGCAACATCACTAAGGAAAAAAATCAATCAACATTTAGAGATCTAGATTCAAATTGACATCCAAGATTAACACATGCAAATGAAATATCTTGCAAATAAACATCAAAACTGGTCGTCGTCATCATCGGTGACCTTGGAGGTTGCTGAAGCTGCCGTGGACGAGCTATTGCCGAAACCAACCCCTTCGGCTGCTATCGCCGCCGCCACACCCTGGTCGCCCCCTACAGCCAGATTTGGGAGAGGGAGGCAAGCGGAAGGGAGTGGGGAAGCCGCTACGGTGCCCCATCTACTCCTTCCACTACCGGTGGTCTCCAACCATACCGCCACTGGATCCGCCCCCCGTCGCCATCGTCGATGCCATCACGGCTGCCGTTGCCAAGAGCACCTCAAGGCGGGAAGGAGCCGCCGTCGACGAGACGATGCACCCGAAGCTTGGTTCTAGGAGGGGAGAGGAGTGAAGGGTCGTTGCTGTCATTCCCTCTGCTGATGCTACCGTTGTCGGTCCGCCACCGGATATGAGAGAGGGAGGGTAGGGTCACCGCTGCCACTGGCCTCCTCCCATCCGTCATCGCTGCCGTGGGCGCCATCGCCATCACCATCGCTTCAGTTAGTTCGGTGGAAACCGAAGGCCGGACAGACTATCCGGTTAACCGAACTATCACTCCCAACCATATTTTTTGTTGCCTACCTCAATTTTCTGTTTCGAAAGACCAAAGTTCTAAATGACCGAATAACCGGGAATGAAGAATTCTGGTCCAGACTGAACGCCCACCCATACTGAGTGGGTAAACATATATATTACATTGAGACAAGCCTAGTTGTATATATTTTTGAAACCAGGTCAACTTAAGCTGGTCTTTTAGTATTAATTTTCATGTTTTTCAACAGATAGTGAAAGGTACAGGACCACTGCACTATGCGCCATTGAGGCTTTAAGCAATATAATATTCTTGCGAAACATAGACCTAGTCATATAACTCGTATATGGTGTAGCACATAGACCTTAAAAAAACGAATGGATATTCCCTCAAGTGATGAATAGACACTTCCGTAGTGTTTCCAAACATAGATAAAAGATTTTCCTTATCTCATTGATAGAGAAATAAATAAAACATCAACTCAAAACACCAATCGCACATGCAAACACGAGAAATGACAAAGTGCACATATAGGAATAGGAGAGATAGCTAGGAGCCTAGGGGGACGGACTAAGGGCCTGTTTGGTTTGGGACTAAAATTGCCACGCCTAAGGTAAGCTAGTTGCCGCACTTGTGGCGGAGAAAAAGAACGCCACAGATTTGGCAAAAAAAGACACAGCGAGCAAGCAGAAACATGCCTATCAAGTTAAGGCAAGCCTATGGTTAGTAGAAAAGCAAACACCAACCTAAGCACTTGTTGCATGCCTAAGCTTAGGTTTGGCAAAACGTGGCCAAGAACCAAACAAACTCTAAATGCAGAGGGATACATCAGCGAGTATTTGGACTCCAGCAATATAATAAGTGAGCGAGTGTAATTAAGTGTCTAGCATTGAGAGGACCGCTATACATTTTTTAGATAATGGAATAAACATCCTGGCCTTTGCTCATCAGAGCTACAGCCAATTATTACAAAGTATCACTCTAACAAAAGGTGTAGTTCAAACGAAATTAAACACATCCAATAAAATAAAAAGACCAAACCAAGATAAGGAGAACACATTTATTGAAGTCTGTTTGTAAATCTCCATCCATAGTTTGCAAAGAGTTGCATAACCGTCGTCTCAAGCCTACGACATGCAACTTTCATAAGCTCTCCATCATCTTCACACTTTTGCAGCTGTGCCTAAACCGGAGCCAATAAGTTGCCCTGAAAATTACCTGCATATATGAGATAGATGGTGATTTGTCGAAAACCATATCATTCCTAATCAACCACAGAGCCCAACATATGGCAGATGCTCCTACAAGTATGAATTTAGTCATCTTCTTATCTACCCCAAAAGCTAACTATCAAACATATTAGATATGATAGTAGGAATGTATAAACCAAAAGAGAACTGTACAGCTCTCCAAACAAATTTTGCATAATGGCAGTCTATTAAAAGATGTTTAATGGTCTCTTTTTCATATAAAAACAACATCTTAAACTGCCATTCCAATTTCGTCTTGCCAAATTGTCCTTAGTTAGCACAACTCCTTTAAGCAAGTACCACATAAAGATCTTAATCTTAAGCGTCATCTTAAGCTTTCAAATAATCTTATTTCTCTCAATATAACCATTATTAATCAGAGCTAGATACATTGATCTAACAGAAAATCTACCATTATGATAATAATTCCATCTAAAACAAACGGAGGATTGATTCAACTGAATATGTACAATAGACGCACACAATTTATGCCAATATGCAAGATTCTGACCAACTAAAACTCTCCTAAAGGAAATATTCAGTGGAATAGATCTCATAACATTGACAATAGTAGAACTTTTCTTTCTGACAATAGCGTATAAAGATGGATATTTGTCTTTAAAAGCCACGTTTCCGAGCCATTTATCTTCCCAGAACCTTGTTTCCCATTATTCACAAATTTTTTTTTGAGAGTGGAAAGCAAAGAAAAACTCAAATTACAGCATCCAGATTACAGTCCTTTGATAACAGAGAAAATAAAAACTCCGGTGCTGACACTATCCAGCTAGAAGAAGCACGCGTGTTAAGGCTTTCCTTAGCTAAACGGTGCGCCACTTTATTTGCCGATCTCCTCGTCCATATGAGCTTGAAATCCTGGAATGACTGAATTCTCCTCTTCAGTTCTTGGATTACAGGCCCGATTTCAGACCGATCAAAACTTTTATTCATGACCAAACTCACAACTTCAGCTGAGTCTGTTTCGAAGACTACTCTGGTTGCTGCAAGTCTTGCACCCACTCGCGTCGCTTCGAGGCAAGCCAACGCTTCAGCATGCGTTGTGCTTAACACTTCCCCGAAGAAAATCCTGCTCGCACCCATAAACTCACCCCGATCATTTCTCGCTATCACTACCCCACTTCCCATCTGTTTGTCTGCAGCAGATCCCCCATCCGAATTCAGCTTAATCCATCCTGATTCCGGCAACCTCCATTGCATTGTCGGACTAGGAACAGTATAATCAGATTTTTCAAACAAACTTGCCCACTCTTCCAGGAGGAACAAAATTCTCTCCACTGTCCTGTCTGGGTTATCTGGGATCTGTTGATTCCGTGCATCATTCCGTGCTGACCACATAATGTAGATTGTAACTAACAGCACTGAAGAGACTTCTTGTGTCTGTATTGATAGTTGATCCAGTAGCCAAACAGATAATATTTTATTGTTTCTGCATTCAGCTGGCGGTTGTGGAATGTCCTCACCTCGATGCTCTTCCAATTTCTGCCAAATCCACCTAGCAAATGGGCAGTCCTAGAACCCGTGAAAAAGGGATTCCTCCCGATTATTCACAATTTTGTGTGTACGATTTTCGTACGATTTTGTGTGTACGATTTGCGTACAAAGTAACGCTTCTCCGTTTATTAAATGTTTCAAGCAGAAGGTTCTGGCCTCAAGACGGAAATAAGTTCCTCTCCATCTGGTGAACTTCTGAATATTAATAGTACTCCATCTGGTGAACTTCTGAATTCTGATGCTTCCACCGACAGAAATGAAGTGGGCAAGCTGAAGCTTGCTGATTTAAGCTGCAGCTACCCGGCAAACTTTCCAGGTCAAACTCAGAGCTTCCACCAAGTTAAGCAACAATGGTGAGACGTCTCCTTGTCATTCTCCTCCAAGCTCTGACCGGCCTCCTCGTGATTCTCGCCCTGTGGATCGTCTCCCACCTCGCCGGCGACCGTCCGCCACCGGGGCCGGTGGTCTGCGCCGCCAACGGGACGTCCGGCTGCACGCTGACGAACATCTACGGCTCCTTCTCCGACCGCGCCATCTGCCGCGCCGCCAACATCACGTACCCGCGCACCGAGGAGGAGCTCGTCGCGGCCGTGGCGGCGGCGGTGGCGGCGGGGCGGAAGGTGAAGGTCGCCACCAGGTACTCCAACAGCTTCCCGCGGCTGGCGTGCCCCGGCGGCGAGGACGGCACCGTCATCAGCACGCGGTGGCTGGACCGCGCGGTGTGCGTCGACGCGGCGCGGCGGCTGATGACGGTGGAGAGCGGCATGGTGATGCGTGACCTGATCAGGGAGGCCGCCGCGGCGGGGCTCGCGCTGCCGCACTCGCCGTACTGGTCTGGCCTCACGATCGGCGGCGTGCTCGCCACGGGCGCGCACGGGAGCTCGCTGTGGGGGAAGGGGAGCGCCGTGCACGAGTACGTGGTGGGGATGAGGATCGTGACGCCGGCACCGGCGAGCGAGGGGTTCGCGGCGGTGAGGGAGCTCGCCGCCGGCGACCCGGACCTCGACGCGGCCAAGGTCTCCCTCGGCGTCCTCGGCGCCATCTCCCAGGTCACCCTCGAGCTGCAGCCGCTGTTCAAGCGGTCGGTGGCGTTCGTGACCCGCAACGACTCGGACGTCGCCGACACGGTCGCCGCGTGGGGCCGCCTCCACGAGTTCGGCGACGTGGCGTGGCTGCCGCGGCGGCGCGTGGCCGTGTACCGCGAGGACGACCGCGTCGACGTCGCGACGCCCGGCGACGGCCGCAGCGACTACCCGGCGTTCCGGCCGACGCCGACGCTACCCCTCGTCGCCAGCAGGCTCGCGGAGGAGTGGCTGGAGGAGAGATCAGGCAGCGACGCCGCCCGGTGCGCGGCGTCGCGCGTGATGCCGGCGACGCTCGAGCACCTCAACTACGGGCTCACCAACGACGGCGAGGCCTTCACGGGGTACCCGGTGGTGGGCTACCAGCACCGCATCCAGGCGTCGAGCTCGTGCACGGGCGCCATGGAGGACGACGGGCTCATCCCCACCTCCACCTGCCTCTGGAACGGCCGCCTCCGGGGACACCTCTTCTACAACTCCGGCTTCAGCATCGCGCTGTCGCGCGCGCCGGCGTTCGTCGCCGACGTCGCGCGGCTCCGCGACCTCAACCCGGCGGCGTTCTGCCAGATCGACTCCAAGATGGGCCTGCTGATGCGCTACGTCGCGGCGTCGTCGGCGTACCTCGGCAAGGCGGAGGACTCGGTGGACTTCGACGTCACCTACTACCGGAGCTACGCCCGCGGCGCGCCGCGCGCGCACGCCGACGTGTTCGACGAGGTCGAGCAGATGGCGCTGCGCAAGCACGGCGGCGTGCCGCACTGGGGCAAGAACCGCAACTACGCCTTCGACGGCGCCATCGCCAGGTACCCCAACGCCGGCGAGTTCATGAGGGTGAAGGACAGGTTCGACCCCGACGGCGTCTTCTCCAGCGAGTGGAGCGACCAGGTGCTCGGCGTCGGCGGGGCGAGCCCGGTCATCGTTGGCGACGGCTGCGCCATGGAGGGGCTCTGCGTGTGCTCCGACGACTCGCACTGCGCGCCGGAGAAGGGCTACTTCTGCCGGCCGGGGAAGGTGTTCACGGCGGCGAGGGTGTGCTCGCCGTCGCCGCGAGACGCTGCGAATGGCGGCGACGACGACGACGAAATATCGGACGTTGGCGATGAGTAGTGGCATGCGTCATGTGCGTGGCAACGTCGATGTGTGTCAGTCAGTGTAAGCAGTGTGGACGTAAAGCATTCTGGTGTTGCATGCTGATCATAAGATCGTTGCGCTGAGGTTTGACTGTTGCGACAAATGGATGTGGGGTCCACTTTTTTATGGCATCTTATAACTAAGTGGTTATTAAAAATCTAAAAAAAATATATTACTTGAAATATATCACTACGAGATTTAATTTCAATTAAAAAATAAATTAAACTATAACTTGTATATATAAATATTTATATATAGTACAATATGTTGTTTTTATTAGAAGCTCAAGTTAAAAAAACTTGCATATTTATTAAGTGGAATATTACGAAGTAAAAATAATATATCTTTTCAATTCTTTTATATTCATTTTAGCATGTATAATAAATAAGTGGATGTTGTCCCCCGAGTAACTTAAAAGTTTTGATTTGATGGGGTATGTGGCGTGATTTATATGGTTTTTGTTGTGGGCCATTAAAGATGCTCTGACACAGTTGTTATGTGATGACATTTATTCGGGTTATGGAAGCAAGTTAATTAGTACTCCCTCTATTTATTTTTCATAGTCATATTTCATCTTAATACAATAATCATTTATTTTTCATAGTCATATTTCATCTTAATACAATGATCAAGGATAAGTAATTCTACTTATTATCTATTTAAACATGCTACTAGTTATTCCTCGTAAATAAGTGATTCATTGATATTTACATTTCTTGATGTCCATGTAGCCAATCTTATGTGAAAGAATGAAGAGTCACGCATTAAATCCGAGAAAGTCACTGAGAGGATAGGTGGTTGGATTAAAATATTCCTATCAATTTTTTTTTGCAGATTTAAAAATATACCTATCAAAAATAGATGAAGAGAGTAATAAGCACTTGATAGATATTGATAGATATTGTGATGTTGAAACTTGATTCTTACATACAGAGGCAATCCCGGAATAGAAATATTAGGATGAGCTCCAAGTAAAGCATATACGTATATGCAAATCAAATTGAACATACGCATGATTAATTAAAAAAGAAAAGAATGTACCTTGCCAATACAAGGCAGCATTCTGTTAGACGTTACCATCAACCAATGCTTGTGAATATCTCTCTCGCTCCTTATAGCATATACTATTATTGAGATAATTATATATATCCAAAATCTTGTACTGTGCAAATCAATCTTGATAAGGTCCATATATAGCTGAAACTATCACGCCATCCATTAAATTCATTACTTTACTAACACTGAGAATAACGTTTGGAGCATCAATTTCTCTGGATCCAATCAATATCATCTCCCAGTTAACTTAATACTTCCTCCGTTTCTAAATATTTAACGCTGTTGACTTTTTTAAACATGTCTGACGGTTCGTCTTATTAAAAAAATTAAATAATTATTGTTTTTAATAAGACGAACGATCAAATATGTGCTTAAAAAGTCAATGGTGTTAAATATTTAGAAACGAGAAAGTATTTTAATAGATAAATAGATTCGAGAGAATAGTAATAATGTAGCATTACTCACTCAGGCCTGGTTTAGTTCCCAACTTTTTCTTCAAACTTCCAAATTTTTCATCACATCAAAACTTTTCTACACACATAAACTTCCAACTTTTCCGTCACATCGTTTTAATTTTAATCAAACTTCCATTTTGACGTGAACTAAGGCCTTGTTTAGTTTCTAACTTTTTCTTCAAACTTCTAACTTTTCTATCACATCAAAATTTTTCTACACACATAAACTTTCAACTTTTTTCTTTAAACTTTTAATTTTAGTTGAACTTCTAATTTTAGCGTGGGACTAAACACAGCCTAGACACCTTCAGTAAGAATGTAGCACCAGTAGTACTAGTAGAGTAGCAGATCGGCTCGCTTGGCGGCCGAAATAAAGAATCTCACGCGTATAAGAAACGTCAAAGATATACTGTTTATTTGACAGTCGAGTTGACAAATTTCGGTCAGGTATCGCCTCCTATCCACCATGCAGTATACTCCCTTTTCTTCTGTGTTTACTTCGTATGTCAATATATCTACACATATTTAAAGTATTAAATATAGACTAATAACAAAACAAATTACAGATTTCACCTATAAACTGTTAGATGAATTTATTTAAGCCTAATTAGTAAATGTTTACTGTAGCATCATATTGTCCAATCATGGCGTAATTAGGCTCAAAAGATTCGTCTCGCAATTTACAGTCATACTGTGCAATTGGTTTATTTCGTCCATATTTGATGCTCCATACATGCGTCCAAACATTTGATGTGATGGAAAAGTTAGAAGTTTGTAGAAAAAAGTTAGAATCTAATTAACATGGCCTAAATCCTATGCAGTGAATGGTGTCATGTGTTCATTGTTCTTCTCCTCCTGCAACACAAAGGCAAGCTTGTTGTGTTAGGAAACGACAGGCAAATAAACGATAAATAATAATAGATCAATCATAGAAGACACGAGATTTAACGTGGAAAACCCTCCAAAGCAGAAGAAAAAACATCACGGACACCAGCCATCAAAATATCTTCACTATATTAGGATGAGGTTACAGCTGAACAGCGGCTTACAAAAGGTATATATGAAGGTGAAACCCTAAAGGATAACGATGGGCCCGGGCATCCCCAAGTGCACAAACCCTACGCTTCGCTCCGGCATAAGCTAGCCTTTATTATGTACAAATGAATTTGAATCACAACTTAACATGCTGGTGTACTTGGAGTGCTAGGGTTGGTTTGCGGTGTAGATTCCAAGGCTTGCTTCTTGCAGGATATGCTAGATTGATGCTTGAGGCCAGGCATGCAGAGATATGAGTCGTCGGGGACACTTGCAGGTCATCTCCTCAAATTCCTCTATTATGCTTCTCTTAAAAAAAAATTCCTCTATTATGTTCCGGCTGGATGTAACAATGCAGAAGTTTGTTGCCATCCAAATATGACCATGTTTGAAATTGGCTGGATTGTGGGACTTCTTCTAAATTTACTTGTAGCAGTAACAATGTTGAGCACTCCGTTCGGGTTGAACGCAGATCGCCTGTTTAACTCTTGGCAACAGGATTGCAATTTGTGCTCCTCAGATTTGATGGAGTGCTCCATGTCAAATGTTTTTGAGTCCAGTGATGCCTAAGCAGAATCTACGACTCATATAAAAACCTCGAATTGTGTCGTTCCCGAGAAGATAAAGTCAGTCTGTCAAGCGATGTGCACATCGTTAATAGAGGCTTTTGGATGCTTTCGTCGTGGCAATGCTGTAGCCCCCCGTCGACATCATCCTTTACTGCTGTTTAGTTTCATTTGGAAGTTCTATAACCGGTATTGATGACAAAGTCATCAGCACCGTATACCGGGTGCCAGTTGAGAAATCTGACGCCTATGACGGCCTGTTCCCAACCGGAACCAATGGTCTTTTCTATAGTAGTGGATGGGTGTCACGCGTAGATATTGTTATTCTCCTCCTCTACAACACCACAGATCTTGGCATATTATGCAAATGCTAAAGCTGTAATACAGTGCTCTTTGGCACGCCCAATTCGTTGGGAATGAGCAGAAAACTATCAGAACATTATTATGGTTCAGGATAAGCAATGACACGATCGAACCATGGAGAGTAAGGCTGAGGCTGGGGCTGGAAAAATAACTGGCTCGTTAGCTCATTCGGCTAAGCTTGTTTAGAATCGCTCGCAAGCTGTGCCATGGGATTGGCTTGTTAGACAGAACGAGGCAGCTCGAGCTAGCTCATGAGTTGCTCGCTAGGCCCATCTCTGGACACATGTTAATTGTGCGAGACGAAAGCCGCGGTGGTTAAGGTAGCCATACAGGAATGCCAGCCTTTCTTGCAAGTTTTCAAAGGAAGGGAAAAATAGTCTTTGCGTTTGCGGAGAGCTCCACGTAGTTGATAACAAGAGCTGCCGATGATGCAAGGGTTTTCTTTAGTCGACTGGGCTTTCAGGTAAAACATTCCACGGAAGAGGATGAAATGAGGATGGATTCCAAGAAATACTTCGCAGAGACGAACAAAGATGGCAAAGTGATTGATAAAATTAGGGTTCAGATGATATATCTTACTCCCATAAAAGTAAACAAGACCACGGAAGAATTTAGATGTCGGAAGACAGAAGCTACTAGAGAACAAAGGGGTAAATACCACAATCTCGATGGTATTTGGAGTCGGGAACTCCTCACCATGGGCTGGACACCATCCGATGATCTCTTTTGCCGGGATCACGCCTTCTTTCACCACTTCCTTCAAGGTAATCTCATTGACATATGAAACCACCCTATGATCGAAAGTGATTTCTCTCTCCTCTGTCAAAGGTGAAATGAGTGGGAACTTGGATTAGGTTTCTTTTCTTGCTCTGGATTTGAGGATGGCGGCGGCGGCGGTTAATATGAGTGCGAAAGGGGAAATTTTAGAAGATGAACTGGCGAGGACGACGATGGGCGGCGCTACGATTATTTTAAGGCTATCGTTAAATGGCTATCTTTGGGTTGAGGCCCATTGGCAATTTAAAACCCATTTTCCAGGTGTGGCCTACTACGTGTCCTTTAGGGTTTAAGCATATTAGTTTTTGCACTATGTGAGTGGATACGTGTCCAATACCTTTCAAATCCTCTTTTTAGTAATTACACAATTTTTTTTATAAAGGTTGGTATAATGCACTTCAAAGAGGAGGCAAACAGTGAACTTTACAGCTTATACTATAACTTTTCTATATTGAAGTTAACTAGAAAAAAGTGCCCGTGTGTTACAACGGGTGAATGCTATTTAATCTTATTATTACTCACTGTGAAATTCACTGTGAGAATTCGCTTGAATATATATTTTTCTAGAAAATCATGTCAAGTTAGCATGCGAGTTTTTTTAAAAAGATTTCTTAAAAAGTATTTTCAAAAGCGAACAAACTTATAATCCAACTCAAATATAGATATGTATTTTCAAAAGTGAACAAACTTAAAAGCTGACTCATACACGGATGATGTACCAAACTACCGGCAAAAACATCTTCAAATTTTATAATAGTAGAGATTAAGAACTGTTTAGCATATATTTTATAATGCAGTTGGCTGCCATTGTTTTTATAATAGCCACATATGTGTGCTCTTTTCTTATGAGCAATACCTTTGGCTTCATGCTGTTTATGGTTTTTTTTTTTGTCGTTTTCAAGCGTTTTAAATTTGTTTTGTGTATTATCAACTAGGATTATGCACCACATATGCCATTATTTTTCATTAAATCCACTTGGTTGGTTGAATTATTTACTCTTTGATTATAGAGATAATCCAAGAAATATCATTGACAAGCGTTCAAATCCCAGAAATGCCATCGACAAGTGTGAGTTCCAAGAAATGCCATCGTACAAACGACTTTATATGATGAACAGTGTGTTTTAATGACGCAAAATGGACGAAACCCTAACGGCGATGGTATTTTTGGGACAAAATCGTTTGTACGATGGCATTTCTTGGAACTCACACTTGTCTGGCATTTGTTGGAACTCACACTTGTCTGGCATTTCTTGGAACTCACATTTGTCGATGGTATTTCTGGGACTTGGACGATTGTCAATGGTATTTTTTTTATTATCTCTTGATTATATGTCATTAAATCCACTCGGTTGGTTGAATTATTTACTCTTTGATTATATGTTTAGTTTTTTTAACTAACCACATAGTTAGGGGCTACACCCAATTAGGTACATCTAGTCGATTAAAGCACTCGGGAGACTATGTCATATATATTGAGGGTGTGTTTAGTTCACGTCAAAATTGGAAGTATGATTGGAATTGGAATGATGTGACGGAAAAGTTGGAAGTTTGTATGCGTAGGAAAGTTTCGATGTGATGGAAAAGTTGGAAGTTTGAAGAAAAAGTTTGGAACTAAACTCGGCCTGAAGCACTCGGCTTTTTGTGAAGCGTTCGGAAGAAGATTATCTTTTCGACTATAATGGTCTCAGGGGCTGATGTAAAGATTACGTGTACTATATACCGACACGAATAGCTTATCCTACTGAAAATAGGAGGTAGGCTGGATTATCATATTATGTAAATAAATTATGTTTTGAACATTGTGTTTTCTTATGTTATAGTCTGTAGTCTTACTCATAGACAATTGTATAAATAGTGCGTTGACTTTAAGGTGCTTAGTTTGGAATTAAGGAGCAAAATCTACGCCGAACTAAATGTAGAGCAACTAGCAAAAACTGTTTTGATTAGAATCTCAGTAAAATGTGGAGTTACCTTTTTTACCACATGCGTACTTCGTTCGAATCATATTATAAGACTTTAGCATTGCCCACATTCATATAGATGTTAATGAATCTAAACACATGTCGCTAGAAAGTCTAGATTCATTAACATCTGTATGAATATGAGGAATGCTCTTATAATATCACTACACTGGTCAAGGTCACCTGTGACGGGCCCAAACCCTCACCTTTGACGGCTTTGGGCTTGGTCAGTGATCAGTGGTCACTGGTGAGTCCAGTCACCTTTGACGGGTGGCCGGCCATCAGTGGTGACATCCACCTCTAACGGGCAAGTTAATAGAAGGCCGTCAGAGGTGTTGGTCTCAGCTAGCCTAGGGCCAGTTAGGACCCGTCACAGGTGTCTCATCTCCGACAGGCCTCTAAATAAAGGTCCGTCAGAGGTGATGATCTCCGGTATATAGTAGCCGTCACAGGGTGACCCACCTGTGACGGGCCCAAAAGTAAAGGCCCGTCACAGGTGGGTCATCTGTGATGGTCCGACGTTTGCGAGTCCGTCACAGGTGAGGTTACCTGTGACGGATTTTTCTTCCAAACCATCACTGATGAGTTAATTCTAGAAAAAAAAAATAAATGCTAAATATTGGCTAGCCTCAGGAATTGCTAGCCATGCCCTCTGAAAAACAGAAACATCACAGGTGCCAGTCACCCCCCCCTCCATATCACATATTCCCCAACTGCCCAACATCACAGATGCATCACATATCACAGATCCATCACAAAGCAACAATTTACAACATCACATATGCAACAATTTAATTTATTATAGCACACAATTCATACCCCATAAAACAATTCATACCCCATGAAAGTTCTCAAATGATTACCAAAATTTCTTGTATTCTGTTCGTTGTGAACCTCCACAACCTGTCAAGAAGGAAAAAAAAGGAGAAAACAGATGAATAGTACAACGTAAATAGTAGTTGATCAAATTTGATGACACTTTAGTAAACTACCATAAATATTGCACATATGAAAGTAAATTACATTGCACTCTATAAAAACATATTTTTTTACATCACAAGAAATTATGAAAACATCTTTTTTACATCACAATAAATTATCTAGCCAAGTTCATGAGTCTATTTGACGTGAAAACGTCCTTTCTTGTTCATTATTTCTGCCAGAATGAAGGCGCACACTTCGCCTCTGATAGCGGGGGGGTTGATGGGTGAGATCTTGAGGCCAGCTCTACCTTTCTGTTTAATAAACAAGATGTTAGCATGTTTTGAATAGCAATGTTGGTATTGAAATGAGCTTATTCGCCATTAGCAACAACCTCAGGGTCAAAATCTTTCACCTCTCTTAGAAGTGTTGACATGTTGCGGCACACGTGGAAACCACATTGGTCTCCGATTTGTTATGCGCATGCGAACTTGGTGTCATGGTAAAGTTCGTCCTTGCCCTCCTTGTGCCTACCACCCTTTTCCACATATGGGCCTCAAGCCATATTTAAGGCCTTGGTGATTTCAGTGAAATCATAATCTTTGGACTTATTGGAGTTAAGGTAGGTAACCCTACTCCACTTAGGTACGATGACTAGGAGAATCCAATGTCGCCTGCGCAGTGGTTATGTAGCGTTAGTACTAAGAACCTTAACTTCAAAAATAGTATACACGAAGGGTATTGGCCTCTTACTCTTGGTTGTGTGCGCACATGATGTACTCCTTGTCTTGATGGGCCCATAAACACCGGTTGACATAGTCAACCACCTCAGTGAAGCTCTGTTGTAAATTAACCTCGTTCACCATGGATGGATCAAGGAACCCAACCTGATTACCAAGGCGACGACTCTCGATCCAACACAACCTTAAAACATTTACGTATTAGAACTAATTTAATAAGGAGATATAGTCCAATCATATCACAAGTATAGAAGGTATGCACTTACAAGGTGTAGCATTTTAGAAGACCAGTGTCCAACTTTCGGATCCTGAAAAGGTCGAAGAGGTCATCAAAGCCTATAGTTATATAGGCAGGCGATGATAGGAACGGCTGGTGGTCGTGATGTCCAACTGTGGACCCCCGTTTTTATAACAGTAATCAATCGTGTAGACAGTACCATTTCCCTGGATCAAGTAGTCTGGTACACACGAATTCATAGCTGAAATACCGAGTATACATACCCGAATGTCTTAGGTCGAATTATTACATCATAGCCCGCAGGCATTGTCTTAAATCATCGGACCGAATGGTCCGGAATACATTCAAAAGCAGAATAGATAAGGCAGCGGAAAATGAAGGCAGCGGCACGCCATTGCCACAGGCAACGACCGTATCTAAGACCTATTGGACCCCATCGTCTTCATCTCCCTCCTGATAATAGGCATAGGGATCTTCCGACGCTTCATCTCCAGTCTCTGATTGAGTTTATATATAGCAAGGGTGAGTACCAACCGTACTCAACAAGTCATCACAGCAACAATGCACATGACAGGGAAATTTGAAGGATTGTTATGGCTCTTTTGCGTAAAGCAAGTTTTATAATTCTTTTCACAAACCTAAGACCTAGCACAGACTGATCAAGTTTTAATACCAGTGTTCTCATTAAACAATGACGGTTCTGTCCACCATCCATTGTGATCCCAAGGATGGCTTCCCGCCATTATGTCGTCATGGTTTTCTGAGGATGTCCACATTCCCTACTCTCAGGAAGTGGCTCCAACAGCATATAAATCATCATGCAATTATCCCAACCCACACAAGTTTAAGAATTCAGAGTCTAGCCAAGTGTAATACACGTCCCGGTGCTCAATAACCGCGAGCACGGCTATTCGAATAGATTTGGTTTACTCACACTGCAGTGGATGTACACTTTACCCGCACTCCGCGACTGCCCAACACATGAGCCTCGTCCCAACACATGAGACGCGTCACGGCAAAGCTTTTCGATAACCTCGCATTGGCAGTACCCGCTCCATGAACTTGACATCCTCATACACTCTAGGCGTACACGGTTTCTAGCAGTGTGAGGAGTTCTGGCGCACCCGGGGAAGAAGAACTCACTCATGCATTAAGTTAATTAGGTTTTAAATTCTCACGTGGCAGTCCTACCGATGGCGACACCACTGTAGACACCCGCCTCGCGGTTCTACCAATGGCTGCCCCACCGTAGAGCCCCTGCCTCACACATCAAGAAACCACTATGCATGGATACTGCCTCTGCTCAGCTATCTATTCCGCTAGGTCTATACCCATACGAGAAGTGCGGTTGTACGGGAGTCGTTTCATGCTTAACTTCATGGCTCGGTCCTTAATTGACCGGGGACGGTACTAGCCTTTTCCGGATACCACCCAAATCCTCCGTCCGCCCCAGTCGAAAACATTTGTTTGATTTTATTTCTCTTTTCACAAATCATTTCATCAATAGCATGGCACTGTGGCGCTCATGCCTCCACATGCCGTATCTCAATTACCTTCCCAAAGGTAATTGCCCAAGCATTCAGCATTTTGATAAATATGAGTATGCACAATTCTAGAATAGCATTGCTAAGCACTTGTCATAATTGACTAGGGACTCATACGTAAACATGGTTACAAAGGAAATAATAGGCAAACAATCATCAAGGTATGGCATAATCACAAGTGGAATGTATATTATTGCATGCAAGTTTATTTGTAAACAAAACAATTTCGCAATTGGGATCAACATGTTCAAGGGATAGTGATGACTTGCCTTGCTCAAGGTCTTGCGGGTCTTGGTCTGCACTCGGATCCGCAACTCCCTCGGACTCTATAGTTACGTGCGAAAGTTGATTTGAATTCGGTTAGAATTCAAATAAAAACTCCAAATAAATCCAAATGGGAGTCGAATGCGAAAATCGATTCTTTTTATTGACTTTACTATTCGCGAATTAGAGTCAACCCAATTTCGATTTATATATCCTAAATTATTTTTGTAGTATAAGTATTTTGTTATTATAAGCTTTTAATTTAATCTACCCTGGGCATCGTATTTAAATACTAGATTAGAAATTTATATGACGAGCTAAATATCGGATGGAAGTCCAAAATTCATCTTATACTATTATACTATTTAATTTGGTCTAAGCCTAAACGATTAATTATAATACACGGCTAAAATCACTATTAATTAAATCCGAACTCCCACCGTGAATCGATTATTTATAGAAATTATCCCTTATAAGAATCTATAAGATTTCATCTAATTGTATCTAGTTATTAATTTATATTTAAATTACCATCGCGAATCGATTCTTATTGAAATTACCAAGAATAATCTATATTTAAATTTTGCGATTCTACGATTAATATTAATCCATAATTAGATCCTAATTATTTTAAATTTCACTAACTTCCCGAATCTCTCCTAATTTTCTATCGAGGGGGAACCAGGGGGGGAGGGCGGGGAGGGGCGGGGAGGGGGAGGAGCGAGGGAGGAGAGAGAAAGAGAGAGAGGGGAGGAGAGAGAGCGGGAGGGGGGGACAGAGAGCGAGAGAGAGGGGAGCAAGAGGGAGAGGAGAGGGGAGGGGAGAGAGAGAGAGAGAAAAGATCTAGCTCTTTCTTCTCTCTCTCTTTCTCTTTCTTTTCCCTCTCTCTCTCTCTCTCTGTTCTCTCCTCTCTCTCTCTCTCTCTTTTTCTTTTCTCTCCTCTCTCTCTCTCTCTCTTTTTCTTTTCTCTCCTCTCTCTCTCTCTCTTTCCCGGCTCCTTCCCCTCTTCTTTTCTTTCTTCTTCCTCTCTCTCGCTTCCTTCTTCTTCTCCCTCGGCTCTCCCTCTCACTCTCGCGGCCCTCTATCTACCCGGCGGCGACGACGACCTAAAGGGGGGGGGGCAGCGGCTCACCACGGCGGCGACGGCGGTGACGACGGCGCAAGGCACGGCACACGGAGGCGGCGGCGCGGCGGCTCAATTGCGACGACGCGGCGGCACGACGATGGCGCGGCGGCACGGCAACACGAGGGCGGCTTCGATGGTGGCGGTGCGGCGGCACGGCGACGGCGCGGTGAAGAAGGAGGAGAGGGGAAGGAGATGGATGGGGATGTGCGGGGAGCGGAGGAGAAGGGGGAAAATTTATAGGGGAAGAGGGGGAAAAAGGAAGGGGAGGGGGAGGCGGCGGCTGTTAATGGCGACGGCTGCGCGGGCGCGGGGCGCGAGGCGATGAGGGAGCGGGCGTGCGGCGCGGCGGCGGGTCGGGGAGACAAGGCGACGTGCGGGTGGTTGTGCGGCGCGGCGGTATGGAGAGCAAAGCGGCGTGCGGGCGGCGCGGGCGATGCGGCGGCAAAAGGAGAGGGGCAGCACGACGTGGGGGACGACGACGGGACGGGGAGGCGGTGCGGGGCACGAGGGAAGGCAGGGCAGCGCGGCGCGCGGGTCGGTGACGGGTCGGGGCAGAGCGACGTGACGACGAGACGACGAGACGACGGGACGAGGCGGCGCGGCGCGGAGCTCGGGATGACGACGACGTGTGCGGCGCGGCTCGAGGCGACAGCAGCCCGTGCGGCGCGGCGACGGTGGTGCGCGATGTGATGGCGACGGCGATGGGATGGGGAGGCGAAGTGGCACGGTGCTCGGTCGGCGCGGCGACGATGGCGCGGCGATGGGGTGGGGAAACGGAGCGGCGCACGGCACGCGAGGCGAGGCGGCCGCGGGGTGACGACGATGCGGGCGCGGCGGCGACGATGGCGCGCGGTGTGGTGATGGCGACGGGGCGGGACGGGGCTCCGGGCGGCGCGGGGAGGCGCGCGGCGCGCGGGGCGCGAGGTGGAGGAGGGGGGCCGGGTTAGGGAACCCCGTCGAACACCTGGCGGCTAATGAACAGTGCCTTTTCCTATTTTCCCCGATTTTCAGCCCATTTTCCATTTAATTTAATTTTGCCATTTCTAAATGTTGTAAAATTGATTTTTATTCACTATGTGTGTTGTTCCAATTATTGTATTCATCCTAAACTAATTTTACTCATATTTCATTTATTTATTCGAATTTTTAATTAGTGTCAAATCTTATTCCACGGCATTTAGATTTAATCGATTCAAATATGTTTGTATTAATATTTATTTCTATCCACACTTAATCTTCATTTTAATTTATATTTATTTTACCAATTTACTTCTAGGGTTTATTCATAATTAATTATTCTCTACTCACGATTAACGACTTCAAAATCAAATCCAAAATAAAAGGCGAATAAAATCGGCATGATGCAATTTATTTAAAAGTTTTTGAAAATCCGCATTTTTAGAGTTTTGTTTTTATTAGTCGGATTTTCAGGGTGTTACAAACCTACCCCCCTTAAATAAATCTCGTCCCGAGATTTCTTACCGGTTCTCGAACAGATACGGGTATTCCGTCTTCAGGAACTCTTCGCTTTCCCAAGTGGCTTCATCCTCAGTGTGATTACTCCATTGTACCTTATACATGCGCCACGTTTTGGTTCTAGTTCCCTTTTCTGCTTCATCCAATATCCGGATCGGGTGTTCTGGATACGTGAGATCGTTGCTAATGTGAATCTCCTCCAGCGGAGCTTGTTCTTCCGGCACTCGTAAGCATTTCTTCAATTGTGACACATGGAAGACTGGGTGTACATCGGCGATAATTTCGGGTAGCTGTAGCTGATAGGCAACTTCTCCTCGTCTAGCGAGGATTTGAAAAGGTCCCACATATCTTGGCGCTAGTTTTCCTTTAACCTTAAACCTTTTCGTTTCCCCTCATTGGTGAAACCTTAAGATAAACGTAATCGCCTTCCTTAAACTCTAGGTTTCTTCTTCGGGTGTCCGCATAACTCTTCTGCCGTGACTGTGCCACTTTTAAGCGGTCTCGAATCAGACGAACCTTTTCTTCGGCCTCTTTGATAATGTCAGGTCCAAATACTGCTCGTTCTCCTGTCTCGGACCACATCAGCGGGGTTCGACATCGTCGACCAAACAATGCCTCGTTGGGCGACATTTTCAGGCTTGCTTGAAAGCTGTTGTTGTAGGAGAATTCGGCGTAGGGCAAACACCTCTCCCAGTCTTTGCTAAAATCCAATGCACAAGCTCTCAACATGTCCTCCAGAACCTGGTTGGTTCTCTCTGTCTGGCCATCTGTCTGTGGGTGATAAGCTGTGCTGAACGCAAGGTAACTCCCTAGGGCTTCATGTACCTTTTCCCAGAAATGGGAGGTAAACTGGGTGCCTCGATCAGATATGATTTTCTTAGGTACACCGTGAAGACATACTATCCGGGCCATATATAACTCAGCTAGTTTGGCACTACTATAATTCGTTTTAACGGGAATGAATCTTGCCGTCTTGGTGAGTCGATCCACGATCACCCAGATGGAATCATACCCGGTTGCAGTCTTGGGCAGTCCAACAATAAAATCCATACCTATTTCATCCCATTTCCATTCGGGAACCCTAAGGGGTTGCAGCAAACCTGCTGGTCTCTGGTGCTCAGCCTTCACCTTCTGACAAACGTCACAGAGTGCTACGTACTCTGCCACATCTCTCTTCATGTTGGGCCACCAGTATCCTTCCTTCAGATCCTGGTACATCTTGGTACTTCCGGGGTGCAATGAGTATGCTGATTCGTGAGCTTCCTTTAGGATCAATCCTCTCAGTCCACCCTGCTCGGGTACATAAATCCTCTTTTTGTACCATAGGACATCCCTCTCGTCGGTTGAAAATTCCTTTGCGAAGCCTGCGGCTAGACGCTCCTTCACCTCTCGGATCTCCTGGTTGTCCTTCTGGGCCTCTTCAATTTGGGTCCTTAAAAGAGGTTGAATGTCCAAGGTGTTTATCTGTCCATGGGGTACTATACGTAGGTTTAGCTGGGCCATCTCCTCCTTAAGCTCAGGAGCCATCTCTTCCGCCTCGAGATGATTGCAATGGCTCTTCCGACTCAACGCGTCAGCCACAACGTTTGCCTTGCCAGGGTGATAGTGAACCTCCAAGTCATAATCCTTGATTAATTCCAACCACCGTCTTTGCCTCAAGTTGAGGTCTGACTGGGTGAAGATATACTTCAGACTCTTGTGGTCGGTGTAGATGTCGCAGTGGTTTCCTATCAGATAATGTCTCCAAATCTTCAGCGCATGAACCACAGCTGCAAGCTCTAGGTCATGGGTAGGGTAGTTTTCTTCATGTGGTCGCAATTGTCGCGACGCATAGGCCACAACCTTTCCGTCCTGCATTAGTACTCCTCCTAGTCCTTGCCTCGATGCATCACAATATATGACAAAGTCTTTTCTGATGTCAGGAAGGACTAAAATAGGTGCAGAGGTCAGCTTTTCCTTGAGCTGCTCAAAGCTCTTCTGACACTGTTCTGACCACGCAAACTTCTTTTCCTTCTTGAGTAGTTGTGTCATTGGCCGGGCTATCTTAGAGAATCCTTCAATGAACCTTCGGTAGTATCCGGCCAAGCCTAGAAAACTCCGAATTTCGGTCACAGACTTGGGTTCCTTCCATTCCGTAACGGCCTCCACTTTAGCAGGGTCCACTGCTACTCCGCCGGCTGAGATCACGTGGCCTAGAAAAGCGACCTCCTTCAACCAGAATTCACACTTGCTAAACTTTGCATATAATTTATGCTTCCGAAGTTTCTCGAGTACCAAACGCAAGTGCTCAGCATGTTCTTCTTCGTCTTTGGAGTAGATCAATATATCGTCGATGAATACTACCACGAATTTGTCCAGGTAATCCATGAACACCTTGTTCATGAGGTTCATAAAGTATGCTGGGGCGTTGGTTAAACCAAACGACATCACTGTAAATTCATACAACCCATAGCGTGTTGAGAACGCTGTTTTGGGTATATCCCCAGTCCTAATTTTCAATTGATGGTATCCTGATCGAAGATCAATCTTGGAGAACACCTTTGCTCCTTTGAGCTGATCAAAAAGATCATCGATCCGTGGTAGTGGATACTTGTTCTTAATAGTGACTTCGTTCAGTGAACGATAGTCTACACACATCCTCATGGTACCATCTTTCTTCTTGACGAACAGCACTGGGGCTCCCCAAGGTGACGAACTGGGGCGTACAAATCCCTTTTTTTGTAACTCTCTGATTTGCTTTTTAAGCTCCTCTAACTCATTGACTGGCATCCGATAAGGTCTTTTGGATATGGGAGCAGTTCCGGGTATCAGATCGATAATGAATTCTATATCACGATCTGGTGGCATCCCAGGTAGATCTTCTGGAAACACATCGGCAAATCGTTGCACGATAGGCATTCCCTTCAGAGGTAGCATGGTAAATATGCCTCCGGCACGTTCGGTTAGTCTAGGATCTTGATCCATCGTTGCTCGCATGTCCGACCCCCAAGGTGTGGTCAGGGTAACTTCCCTACGTCTGCAGTCGATTACCCCTCTGTTCTTGGTTAACCAATCCATTCCCAATATGACATCCAGGGTTTGGGGTATCAGAACCATAAGGTTGGAGGGAAACACCACATCCCTAAGACGGACGGGTACATCTATGCAAGCATGACTCACAGTTATCTCGCCCCCAGGTGAATGGACTATCATAGGTTTTCTAAGTCGTACTGGAGTTAAGTTGTGTTTTTGACTAGCCTTCAAAGATATGAATGAATGCGATGCGCCAGAATCGAAAAGGACTTTAACTGGGGTGGAATTGATAGAGAACATACCCATAAGTACGCCCTGATCTTCCTGGGCCTCCTCAGCTCGGACATGGTTCACTTGTCCGCGCCCGAATCCTGTCGCGGTCCTGTTTGTTTGTGGAGTCCTGAACAGGCCTCGTCCGACAGCAGGGGCAGGGGTCCCACGAACAGTGATCGCATTGGCGCCAGTACGGACAGGAGTCTTGCTTGGGTGAGGGCAGTTGTTGGCGTAGTGCCCATACTCCCCGCAATTGAAGCAGTTCACATGCCTCCTGGTTCCGGGGGCAGCCAGAGTTGGTGCAGGGGTGCGGTTCTGAGTCGCAAGTGGCCTGTTGAAGTTGCTAGGTGCAGCAGGGCGGTTGGTGGCCACAACAGGGGGCTTCCACCCAGACGAAGTGGCTCCCTTGAATCGCTGAGGCACTCCCTGAGGTGTGCGATTCATAGCAAGTCTCCTCTTGCGATTGTTTTCTACGGTCCTCTGATCATTTTCCAGCCTAACCACTTTGTTGATCAGGCTCTGGAAGCTTTGATGGTCTTGCCCAATCATGGGTCCACGCAGCTCATCATTCAGCCCTTCTATGAACTTGTCGATCTTTTCTTCTTCATCGACAAGGTCTCCGACTGCATAGCGGGCCAACTGAGTGAACCGGTTCAGATATTCCTGAACCGTCGTGTTTCCTTGCCGCAGCCTTCTGAACTCGTTCTTCTTCATACGCATCACCGCAGCAGGTACGAAGTTCTCGCGGAATGCTGCAGTGAACTCCTCCCAGGTGGGTTCTCCAGCATCCTCTTCCCGAGCCTCCTTGTAGGTATCCCACCAATCACCAGCGGGTCCCTCTAGTTGGTTTACTGCAAAGATCACCTTGTCGGCTTCGCGCACCCGGACAAGGGTCAGTTTCTTCTCGACGATACGCAGCCAGTCTTCCGCCTCCATAGGCTCGTCTGCTGATGCGAACGTGGGTGGCTTGGTTCTCATGAATTCTCCAAAGCTTGACCCTCCGCGGTTGCCTTGGTTGTTTGCGATGGCTTGTAGCAGCTGGGTTTGAGTGGCCATGACTCCGGCCAGGGTGGTTAGGTCAGGTGTCGAAGGTTCTTCATTGCTGGTTGATGTCCTACGTCGGCTTGCCATCTGTGTAGGCCGATTAAGTAAGTATCCTAATTTTCTAACTAGTTCTTATGGTTTTATCCCATTAAGGGGGGGGGGGTTGTTTTGGTGTGAACTTTGTTTTGCAAGCTTGGTGGAATAAACTCATTTTCAACACAACAACAACAATAACATCATAGCTTTCCACAAACAGTACATAACTCATGATGCAAGTGACTGCATACATACGCAATCCAAATAAAGTTCATCCAACAATACATCAAACTAACTATCGAGCTATCCGTCAATCTAGGTAAGGGGTAGGGGTGTGTCCCGCATACAATCCAAAAGAAACCAACTGAAGCGAGATCGAAGCTGCAGTCATCCTCCGGTCTAGTCGTCCAACCATCCGCAGGATCCTGGGGCAGGTAGAGGGTGGTCGCTGGCACGGGCGAACCTGAGTCCCCACGGCTCGGAAGTAGTGGCCTCCGCGTCAGGCTTGGGCTTCTTGCCCGGAGGTCGTGTGCTCTTGCGAGCAGTGCTGAGGGTGCGAGGGCCTCCGAGGAAGGTGATGCGGGGAACAGGGATCTCATCCTCTGAAGAATCAGTGGTGTCTGACTCGACGTCAGTCCCCTCTGACTCGGAACTGACCTGGATCGGGGTCTCCAAACTGGAACCCAGCTGCGGAGAAGGTACAGGGATCTGTGGTGTGTGCACAATCTCCGGGGCAGGTGGCGGCGTCACTGTCGGGTCCTCCAGGTAAGGTGCTGACTCAGTAGCCAACATGCCAGCCTCTCCCAAAAGAGCGTGGAAGGCAGGTGGGTATGGCGGAGTGAGGAAGAAGTAGCGGTCACGTCCAACCGCTGTGGAAGTAGAAGCTCCTGTGGTGCTGGTCGTGGCTGCTCGAAGCTGCGCCTCCAGCTGACTGACGTGCTCCTGACTCTCCCTCAGCTGCTCCTCAAGTGTATCCACCATTCCGCGGCGCTCGTTGTACTGATCGGACAACTGCTGGAACTGGTCGCCGTGGGTCTGGAGCTGTGCCTTCAGTGAGTCTATCTCACTGCCCCAAGTCTGGTGCTCCTCCTCCAGCTGAAGCTGCTGCGCTGTGAGGTCAGTCACCTCGGTCTCTAACTCTCCCACACGCCTCTGCTGGTCGTCGATCTCCAACAGGGCCTCCTCGTAAAAGTCGTCTGCTGCCTCAGCCCATCGTGACAGTCGGGTCACAATCGGGTTGTAGCAGCAAGGCGTGTCCTGAACTGTGCAGAGGGAGTTGCTCTCCTCTCGAAATGGGTGGTGAGCGAACTCAGTACTCGCCAACTCAGCTCGGTGGATAGAGCTAAGTCTGAGGAATGCCTCCCGTGCTGCATCCTGTATCGCGTTCTCTGGTAGGTCGCGACGGTATCGTGCCGGGAAGCTGTAGTCCAACTCCGGGGGAACTCGTGTGTGAACCTCGACCCGAGCCTCCCAAACAGATCCACACGACCTCACTCGGTAGATCGGAGAGCTGGGGTATCGCAGACGCCTCATCAGCCGGTGTAGCTCGATGACGTAACCCTCCGAGCGGGGTACGCTCATCTCCCAAGCGGCGGGTGAATCCTGATCTGCCATCTAAATTTTAGGAAAAACCCAAAGTCAGCTAAGAGTAAAACTTATTTTGTAAAGAGAATGGTTAAGAGTAAGATGAAAATCGTGCTGAGTTTTGTAAATATAGCGTTTTTATTTTTGAAAGTATTACTAAGTGGGAATTTCTCCCTTGGCCAACTTAGAAAAGGGGTGGGGCACCTTTTGGTCTTTTCCTACAGTCGTATGGCTCTGATACCAGCTCTGTGGACCCCCGTTTTTATAACAGGAATCAATCGTGTAGACAGTACCATTTCCCTGGATCAAGTAGTCTGGTACACACGAATTCATAGCTGAAATACCGAGTATACATACCCGAATGTCTTAGGTCGAATTATTACATCATAGCCCGCAGGCATTGTCTTAAATCATCGGACCGAATGGTCCGGAATACATTCAAAAGCAGAATAGATAAGGCAGCGGAAAATGAAGGCAGCGGCACGCCATTGCCACAGGCAACGACCGTATCTAAGACCTATTGGACCCCATCGTCTTCATCTCCCTCCTGATAATAGGCATAGGGATCTTCCGACGCTTCATCTCCAGTCTCTGATTGAGTTTATATATAGCAAGGGTGAGTACCAACCGTACTCAACAAGTCATCACAGCAACAATGCACATGACAGGGAAATTTGAAGGATTGTTATGGCTCTTTTGCGTAAAGCAAGTTTTATAATTCTTTTCACAAACCTAAGACCTAGCACAGACTGATCAAGTTTTAATACCAGTGTTCTCATTAAACAATGACGGTTCTGTCCACCATCCATTGTGATCCCAAGGATGGCTTCCCGCCATTATGTCGTCATGGTTTTCTGAGGATGTCCACATTCCCTACTCTCAGGAAGTGGCTCCAACAGCATATAAATCATCATGCAATTATCCCAACCCACACAAGTTTAAGAATTCAGAGTCTAGCCAAGTGTAATACACGTCCCGGTGCTCAATAACCGCGAGCACGGCTATTCGAATAGATTTGGTTTACTCACACTGCAGTGGATGTACACTTTACCCGCACTCCGCGACTGCCCAACACATGAGCCTCGTCCCAACACATGAGACGCGTCACGGCAAAGCTTTTCGATAACCTCGCATTGGCAGTACCCGCTCCATGAACTTGACATCCTCATACACTCTAGGCGTACACGGTTTCTAGCAGTGTGAGGAGTTCTGGCGCACCCGGGGAAGAAGAACTCACTCATGCATTAAGTTAATTAGGTTTTAAATTCTCACGTGGCAGTCCTACCGATGGCGACACCACTGTAGACACCCGCCTCGCGGTTCTACCAATGGCTGCCCCACCGTAGAGCCCCTGCCTCACACATCAAGAAACCACTATGCATGGATACTGCCTCTGCTCAGCTATCTATTCCGCTAGGTCTATACCCATACGAGAAGTGCGGTTGTACGGGAGTCGTTTCATGCTTAACTTCATGGCTCGGTCCTTAATTGACCGGGGACGGTACTAGCCTTTTCCGGATACCACCCAAATCCTCCGTCCGCCCCAGTCGAAAACATTTGTTTGATTTTATTTCTCTTTTCACAAATCATTTCATCAATAGCATGGCACTGTGGCGCTCATGCCTCCACATGCCGTATCTCAATTACCTTCCCAAAGGTAATTGCCCAAGCATTCAGCATTTTGATAAATATGAGTATGCACAATTCTAGAATAGCATTGCTAAGCACTTGTCATAATTGACTAGGGACTCATACGTAAACATGGTTACAAAGGAAATAATAGGCAAACAATCATCAAGGTATGGCATAATCACAAGTGGAATGTATATTATTGCATGCAAGTTTATTTGTAAACAAAACAATTTCGCAATTGGGATCAACATGTTCAAGGGATAGTGATGACTTGCCTTGCTCAAGGTCTTGCGGGTCTTGGTCTGCACTCGGATCCGCAACTCCCTCGGACTCTATAGTTACGTGCGAAAGTTGATTTGAATTCGGTTAGAATTCAAATAAAAACTCCAAATAAATCCAAATGGGAGTCGAATGCGAAAATCGATTCTTTTTATTGACTTTACTATTCGCGAATTAGAGTCAACCCAATTTCGATTTATATATCCTAAATTATTTTTGTAGTATAAGTATTTTGTTATTATAAGCTTTTAATTTAATCTACCCTGGGCATCGTATTTAAATACTAGATTAGAAATTTATATGACGAGCTAAATATCGGATGGAAGTCCAAAATTCATCTTATACTATTATACTATTTAATTTGGTCTAAGCCTAAACGATTAATTATAATACACGGCTAAAATCACTATTAATTAAATCCGAACTCCCACCGTGAATCGATTATTTATAGAAATTATCCCTTATAAGAATCTATAAGATTTCATCTAATTGTATCTAGTTATTAATTTATATTTAAATTACCATCGCGAATCGATTCTTATTGAAATTACCAAGAATAATCTATATTTAAATTTTGCGATTCTACGATTAATATTAATCCATAATTAGATCCTAATTATTTTAAATTTCACTAACTTCCCGAATCTCTCCCTAATTTTCTCTCTATTTTCCCCCCGTTTTTTCTTTCTTTTCTTTTTCTTTTCTTTTTCTTCTCTCTTTCTCTCTCTCTCCTCTCTCTCTTTTCTTCTCTCTCTCTTTCTCTTTCTTTTCCCTCTCTCTCTCTCTCTGTTCTCTCCTCTCTCTCTCTCTCTTTTCTTTTCTCTCCTCTCTCTCTCTCCCTCTCTCTCTTTTCTTCTCTCTCTCTTTCTCTTTCTTTCCCTCTCTCTCTTCTCTCTCTCTCTCTGTTCTCTCCTCTCTCTCTCTCTCTCTTTTTCTTTTCTCTCCTCTCTCTCTCTCTCTCTTTTTCTTTCTCTCCTCTCTCTCTCTCTCTTTCCCGGCTCCTTCCCCTCTTCTTTTCTTTCTTCTTCCTCTCTCTCGCTTCCTTCTTCTTCTCCCTCGGCTCTCCCTCTCACTCTCGCGGCCCTCTATCTACCCGGCGGCGACGACGACCTAAAGGGGGGGGGGGCAGCGGCTCACCACGGCGGCGACGGCGGTGACGACGGCGCAAGGCACGGCACACGGAGGCGGCGGCGCGGCGGCTCAATTGCGACGACGCGGCGGCACGACGATGGCGTGGCGGCACGGCAACACGAGGGCGGCTTCGATGGTGGCGGTGCGGCGGCACGGCGACGGCGCGGTGAAGAAGGAGGAGAGGGGAAGGAGATGGATGGGGATGTGCGGGGAGCGGAGGAGAAGGGGGAAAATTTATAGGGGAAGAGGGGGAAAAAGGAAGGGAAGGGGGAGGCGGCGGCTGTTAATGGCGACGGCTGCGCGGGCGCGGGGCGCGAGGCGATGAGGGAGCGGGCGTGCGGCGCGGCGGCGGGTCGGGGAGACAAGGCGACGTGCGGGTGGTTGTGCGGCGCGGCGGTATGGAGAGCAAAGCGGCGTGCGGGCGGCGCGGGCGATGCGGCGGCAAAAGGAGAGGGGCAGCACGACGTGGGGGACGACGACGGGACGGGGAGGCGGTGCGGGGCACGAGGGAAGGCAGGGCAGCGCGGCGCGCGGGTCGGTGACGGGTCGGGGCAGAGCGACGTGACGACGAGACGACGAGACGACGGGACGAGGCGGCGCGGCGCGGAGCTCGGGATGACGACGACGTGTGCGGCGCGGCTCGAGGCGACAGCAGCCCGTGCGGCGCGGCGACGGTGGTGCGCGATGTGATGGCGACGGCGATGGGATGGGGAGGCGAAGTGGCACGGTGCTCGGTCGGCGCGGCGACGATGGCGCGGCGATGGGGTGGGGAAACGGAGCGGCGCACGGCACGCGAGGCGAGGCGGCCGCGGGGTGACGACGATGCGGGCGCGGCGGCGACGATGGCGCGCGGTGTGGTGATGGCGACGGGGCGGGACGGGGCTCCGGGCGGCGCGGGGAGGCGCGCGGCGCGCGGGGCGCGAGGTGGAGGAGGGGGGCCGGGTTAGGGAACCCCGTCGAACACCTGGCGGCTAATGAACAGTGCCTTTTCCTATTTTCCCCGATTTTCAGCCCATTTTCCATTTAATTTAATTTTGCCATTTCTAAATGTTGTAAAATTGATTTTTATTCACTATGTGTGTTGTTCCAATTATTGTATTCATCCTAAACTAATTTTACTCATATTTCATTTATTTATTCGAATTTTTAATTAGTGTCAAATCTTATTCCACGGCATTTAGATTTAATCGATTCAAATATGTTTGTATTAATATTTATTTCTATCCACACTTAATCTTCATTTTAATTTATATTTATTTTACCAATTTACTTCTAGGGTTTATTCATAATTAATTATTCTCTACTCACGATTAACGACTTCAAAATCAAATCCAAAATAAAAGGCGAATAAAATCGGCATGATGCAATTTATTTAAAAGTTTTTGAAAATCCGCATTTTTAGAGTTTTGTTTTTATTAGTCGGATTTTCAGGGTGTTACACCAACTATGGATGACTCCCTCATTTTCCGCTTGGCATTGCTTAGCTCCATGTATCGCTTATGTAGCTCTCGGCAAGCAATACCCATCATGGCTAACACATTGTCCTCCACCAATGGCATGTCTAGCTCAAATTGGGCTGGCGCCCTCACGACCTTCCCCGCTTTGCTCAGCGGCATCGACGTCGCAGCCTTGCCCCTTTTTGGCTCCGGCGCCAACTCCCAGACCTTCCCCTTGCCGTGTTCACGCTTCTTGCCTTTGACAAGTGGTGGGGAGCTATCGGCCTTTCTTGTGGTCTTTATTGGAGCCAAGCTTTGAGCTATATCTGCTAAGTCCATATTAGCTCCACCAGGAGAATGAGGTACTGACAATGCCGGTCCACGGGGAGCCTCAATTGATAGCTTAGACTTGGGAGGTGTAAGCTCCATCAGTCGACTTGGACGAGGAGTCATCTTCACAACTATGTCTTCTTTGGGCCATTGTATGAACGTCTTGCGCGCATTGCCCAAAGTCATGATTTCCTCATTGGGGAGCATGGGCAGCGGATAGCCTGACCAGGTGTCCTTTACTGTATCGATGGACACCTTTGGCATACCCAGCTAGCAGGTCTGCGCCGTGGACCTTGTCTGTAACCGAGGGCTTGAAAGCCATGCCCTCAGCGACTTCGGGAGCGAAAGTTGGGTGGACCCTCGCCAGTAGGACACACTGTGCTACACCCTGCATATGTGAAAGTCTGAATTTAATATTGTAACGTGTAAAGGTTTTTTTATTAGATATGGATTGGAGAACATCAATTACCTCTATGTGGTCCACTGCAGCTAGTGGTGCGACCGGGAGACCAGGGGCCAGCACCTCTGTGGATGCACAACTACTCCTATGCTGTGACGGACTCGCGTCGTGTTGTGCACGAGGAGTTGGATGCACAGCAGGTGTTGTGTCTCGGGGTATATTCATGTCGGCGAAGACCTTGTTAACCCTTTCTTCTACCCTAGCGTTCATGCTAGCTTCTAGTTCTTGGATGACCTCAACCTTAAGTTCGGCCTTCAAACGAGCGCCCCTCTCTTCCTTGGAGACTTTCCGTTTCCTGTATTGGGAGCTGTACTGCGGGAGTCCATACTTCCAGGGCACATCGCTACCAATTCCCCTAGTCTGGCCAGGATGTTCTTTGGTTCCGAGCGCCTTTGTGAGGATGTCATCTTCGCGCCTCTTCGGCGCGGACTCAACCTCGCTTTGTGAAGCTTGTTCAGCAACCAAGCCCAACTAGAAAAAAAGGAGTCGTTTATATAAACTTCTACTTTATACGAATGGAAATTAGTTAGGTTAAGTAGTGAACTCACCAGTTCCTGATAGACGACGGCATCACTTTTGTTCTCAAATGTGACAGAGCCGTCCGAGTTGACCTTACCCCTTGCCCGCGCCCAGTTGCGAGCTCCTTGTTCAGGGATGTCTGAAAACGGGGCAGGGACATTCGCTGCTGCAGTGGCTGCATCTTCTTAGGCCCGCATTACCTCCTTGCCGATGTACCCTGCGGTGCCCAGCCGATGTGGGTGCTCATTCCATTGTTGCAGTTAGCGATGTGCCTCGCTTGATTCCCTAAACTCTTGGGTGTTCTTGAGAGAGCAGAATTCCTCCCACACTGCCTCGGTTATTTGAGGGTATTCATCGAACGGCGTATAATTGCCGGGCGGGTTGACAAACTCGGTGAAGAGCTTCGACTTCCAATTCTTCCAAGCTTTACCCATCTTATGGAATGCCTTCCGCTTGAGCCTATCCTTTGCTTCAGCCGGAAATGTGAACCATTTCTCCATTGCCGTCCAAGCTCGCTCTTTCTCGGCTTCTGTGACCTTGCCGATATCTTTATGGAGGATCCCGAAGTTCTCAGGTGCCGCCAGCCCGCAGTAGTTAGACCATCTTCCAATGACAGTCCTGGGCGCCGTGGGCCTACCACTAGCGTCAACCTCTCTTATAACTTGCACTGTGGTCGGCCATATGTTTTGTGAGCGGGGATTTCTACTCGACCTACTTGCACTTGTCCCGCCCGACATCGATGTATGTTGTTCCTGCGGCAATTCTGCAGCACAAACAAAAGGCAACATTTGCTAAGGGGTGCTAGCTAAAATTTATGTGGTCATGTGGTGAAAATTTGTCCTATAAATTACCATGAATTTCGGGTTGTTCGACCGCCGTTGTCGAGGGATGACCTTTGGCAACTGTCTCCGTGGCTGGGTTTGCTTCTTCCTGGATCCTCGCAGGTGTTGGGGAGGGCGGGTTTGCGCCGAGCGTTGTCATGGTCTAATTTTTGCGAAAAAGCTTATAAATTTCCTACCATTATACTAAATAGCATTAGATCCAATGTAATACGGGGTATACTATGAAAGATATGGCCTCAGTTTTGCTCAGAAATATGCATCAATTACAATCATTTGCATGAAGGGATAAAAAGAGGAACATAAATCAACAAAGGAACTACAAAATGCATTTTGTATATGAGGGTATTCATCTACAAAATGCATTCAACAAAAGGGTATATAAATCAACAAGTTTAGATAATCTGCAAAGTTCCTTAATCATCAAAGAATGACAGAAAACAAAATGCATGGAGAATTTTGGTGTCTAGGTCGGTTCCTTCCATGGACTACACTGACCAATCCACCAAAATTCCCCATGCATTTTGTATTTTGTGATGGTTTGATAACCTCGGAACTACATTAGCCCTAACTAGCTAGCTAGACAAACTATTTCTAGCTAGCTACCCTAACTAGCTAGCTAGACAAACTATTTCTAGCTAGCTACCCTACCTAGCTAGAAACAATGTTGCCAATCTATCAATCCATCCTTTTTCAGCTAAATGTAAACATGATCCACAAAATTCAATAGGTCTAGCAAAAGGGAACAAAACAACATATATAGCAGTACACACTCCATGAATGGTTACATGTCAAAATGGCACTTAAATCCACATTCAAGTTGCAAACTAGCTACACATTCAAGTTATAACTAACAGTTGCAACAATCTATTCATCCAAAAGTCATCGTTCATCGTTCATCCAAAGTTCATCATTCATCCAAAGTTCATCATTCATTCATCCATTCCATTGCATCATTTATTCATTCATCGGCATCAGAGAGAGGGTTGCCTGGAGAGGAGACGACAATCAGTGGAGGAGCACGGCGCACGGCTTCTCGGCACGGCGGCGCGGCGGCGGCTTCTTGGCATGGCGGTGCTGAGGAGGAGGCGGAGAGGAGATCCCAGTGGCGGCGACGACGGTCCTGGCATGGCGACTAAGAGGAGGTCCCGGCGGCCGTCGAGAGAGGGCGGCGGCGGTGGAGAGGGCGGAGATGGCGGCAGAGAGGGCGGCGGAGATGGACGGCGGCGGTGGAGAGGTCGAGGCGGCGGTGGAGAGGGCGGAGATGGCGGCGAGGAGGGCGGTGGAGAGTTCGAGGCGGCGGTGGGGAGGGCAGCGGAGATGGCGGAGAGGGCGGCGGTCGAGAGAGTGAGTGAGAGTGGGTGCCGGATCTGGATCGATATCTAGAAGATGTCCAATCCTAGGTCAACCCTAGTCAAACTCACCTGTGATGGGCGCCAACTATGAGCCCGTTACAGGTAAGGCCACCTGTGATGGGCCCAACACTCTGGGCCGTCACAGGTGAGTTCACCTGTGATGGCCCCACAGTTAGAGCCCGTCATAGGTGAGTTTGCCTACAGCAATTTTATTTTATTTTATTTCACTTAGTTCTTTTATTTTCCTTAACATATTTCCACATACACTATATATTTTTGTTATACTTAATTATTTTATTTCACTAACAGTAGTAATTGAACTTCATTATTTTACTAATTTTATTATTTTATTTCCAATGGTTATACTAATTTAATTATTTTATTTCACTTCTAGTGGGTGCTTCACTTAATTTTTTTATTTGACTATTTCATCAGCAATATACTATTGATCATTGCGAACATATTAGAGAACGTGGCAATCATGCGACTTCATTCCTACCAACTTAAGATCTTGCAATGAAACCAGCCTACTGATTCTCGATGAGTAACCAGATGGAACCTTTATACCACTCAAACATGTTAGCAAATCAATCTTCTCTTCTTTCGAGAGAGTGTAGCAGGCTGGAGGAAGGTAAACCCTGCCGGATTCCGTGGTTATGGGATGTAGTTCCGAGCGAACACCCATTTCTTCCAAATCTCGTCGGGTGTTGAGACCATCCTTTGTAGTACCTGAGTTAAGCAGTAATCCCATTAAACTCTTGCATACATTCTTCTCGACATGCATCAAATCTATGCAGTGGCGAACTTCAAGATCCATCCAGTATGGTAGTCTCCAAAATATTGACTTCTTTTTCCACATGCTCTTCTCTTTTGTCTTTTGTTTTTCCACATGCTTCTCTGTTTTTTCCTTCGATGTGCTCTTCTCTTTTGTCTTTCCAACTTTCCTCTTTTCTCCAAACTCGTTGGTTATTCCCATCACTAAGTTGTGCACCTCTGTCCCTGTTAGCTCTGCCGGGGGTCCGGCTGTATCTCTGTGTCCATTGAAATTCTTTCTCATATTCCTATACGGGTGATAACTTGGGAGAAATCTCCTGTGACCCATGTAGACCGTCTTGTGTGAATGCTTCAACCATTTGCTTCTTGTTTCCTCCATACACTCCGAACACGCCTATTTCCCTTTCACAGTTTGGCCAGAAAGGTTGCCAAGGGCCGGATAATCGTTGATGGTACAAAACAGCATCGCATGGAGGTTGAAATACTCTTGTGCATATGCGTCCCATGTTCGTGTGCCCTCATTCCATAGCCTTTCGAAGTCATCGATTATCGATTCAAGGAACACATCGATATCATTGCCAGGTTATCTCGGTCCTTGAATGAGCATGGCAAGCATAATATACTTTCTTTTGAAACACAACCAGGGAGGAAGGTTATAGTTAACGAGCAGAACTGGCCATGTACTGTGATGACTGCTAAAATCACCAAATGGATTAATACCGTCCGTACACATTGCGAAACGCATGTTTCTTGGGCCATTTGAGAATTCCTGGTAAATCCTATCGATTGTCCTCCACTGTACTGAATCTGCTGGGTGCCTCAGCATACTATCGACTTTCCGTTCTTCGGCATGCCAGCGCACTAGCTTAGCTTATTCCTTATTCGCAAACATTCTCTTCATGCGCTCCGCAATTGGGAGATACCACACCACCTTTGCTGGGCCTCCCCTCTTTGACTTACTTCCTTCACCTTCACTCTTTGCTCGTTTGTATCTTGATGCCCCACAGACAGGGCAGACATCCAAGTCAGCGTATTCCTTGTAATACAATATGCAGTCGTTCGGACATGCATGAATTGTTCTGACCTCCAGGCCCAACGGACATAATACTTGCTTCGCTTCATATGTCGTCTGCGGTAAATTGTTCCCCTCTGGCAACAGGTCCTTTAACAGCTCAAGAAGTTCTGTAAAACTCTTGTCCGACCAGCCATTACTAGCCTTAAGCTTCATGAGTTCCAACACGCATGACAACTTGCTGTGCTTCGACTTGCATCCATCATACAAGGGCATCTGACAATCTTCTACCAACTTACTAAACTTCTCAAAATCTCTGTCGTTGTCCTCTGCGTCTTCAATGTCATGCAACATTGTAGATAGACATTGAGTGTCTAAATCTATGGTCTCTCCACCTAAAGGAGAAGGTACGAACATGCCTTCTCGAGCTATGGCGCCGGCGGTGTTCTCTACATCCTGATCCAACACTTCTTCCGCTGCGACATCAGGCGCCTCTTGCTCTCCATGCTTGGTCCAACAGGTATATTTCTTCATGAATCCATTCATTATCAAATGAGCATGCACTTCATCGCTATCTTCGATCATCTGTTCATTCTTGCAGTCCCTACATGGACACAACATGTGCATGCTCATCATACTTTTTCTGTCATTATCCGCAAATGTGACAAATTCAGTGACCCCCTCTCTATACTCGGTAGACGAACGATGCGCATAGTACATCCATCTATGATCCATCTGAAATCAACAACATACGAAGAAAAATATATGATGATCGATATATTGAGAAGGAATGGAGAATAATGTGTTTTTTACCTTGAATTTTAGCAAAAAATCGCCCCCCTTGCCCTCCCAACCGATTTGTGAACAGTGAACTGGTCGGGATGGAAAGCAGTTGGCCGTTTGGGGGTATTTATAGACCCAACACACCTCAAACGGGTTAGATTAAAAAAACCCGTCAAACGTGTTGGTCATACCTTTGACGGGCTTCAATTGAGTTGCCCGTCACTAGTATCCCCTCACCTGTGACGGGCCAGAAAAGAAAGCCGTCACAGGTGGCGGCCCATCACCTGTGATGGCTTATAGTGCCTCGGCCCGTCACAGGTGAGGGGATACCAGTGACGGGTTGGAAGAAAAACTCGTCACTGACTCACCTATGACGGGTTTTCCTTTCGGCCCATCACAGGTGAGGGGATACCTGTGACGGGCCGCGGCCGGATGCCTCACCGATGACGGTATCCCGTATGACCCGTCAAAGGTGATGGTCACCAGTGACCAAATCGTTTGCCCGTCACAGGTATCCCGTCAGAGGTGTGAGGATCTGGCGTAGTGTATGAAACGGAGGGAGTACATGTTTACTGAATATATACGTACATGCTTAAAATACACTCTATTTTTTATAACTCTATGATCTTCAATCTACCAGTTAGATCTTAACACTAGTTCACACTATCAGAGCCACTTTTAATCGTAGGGTTGAAAAAAGAAGGAAAAGGAAAAAAATAAAACTGATAGAAATGCAAGTGTAAAACAAAGTATTGCGAAACATAGGGAAAACACATAAATAATCGTTTGATTGCACCACAGAAAAAACACAGAATCGGATTAGTGAGATAGACTCAAAGGAAATTTTTCAAGAGGTTGGAGCTCTTGCTAAGTTTCCTTCAAAATTTACATACAATGAGTATAGAAATTTCATCGGATTTGGAAAGTTTCAATCCCATGAATCAAAGAGAAAGTAGGAAAATTTCCTATATGATTTAAATCATATGAAATTTCTACAGAAATCCTTTGATTCGAAGGGGTCCTTAATATTATTTAAACTTTTAAATATGTTGATAAATTACACTATATTTTATATAAATTATATATGATGATATTTGTTTCAATCACAAGTTTAGGTGGTTTTCGTGTTTGGTATTAGAAGAATTTGTTTCCTTATACGTGTTCGGTCATATTCGATACTAGTACTTATTCATATACGAAATAAGCGTACTTGTTTCAGTATTCGTTTTCGTATCGAAATATATCTATATATATATATATATACCTAATTAAGAAATACGTAGGGTTTCGCTCCCTCCTTCATCCGTCACTCACCCCCACTCCACTCCGCCTCCCCATCTGTTTCCACCCCTCTCTCACTCTCCCCTCCTCTCCCGGTGTCCCGATCTCCACAGGCTTCCCCTACCCGTGGCTCTATTCTCCTGAGGTCCATCCTCTCCTGCCTCCCTCCCTCCCTCACTCTCCCCTGGCGCCCCTCCTCTCCCACCCCCCTCACGCACCCCACATCTCTCCGTCGCCACACATTCTCCCTCTATCCCGCGATATCTTTTCTCCTAGGCATCCCTCCTCTCCCCTGCGTCCCCTCCCTCTCGCGCGTTCAAGAAAAACGGAACCTCCTCATTCGGGAACACGTTTTGACGTACTCACATGGCCATGTTCACCACCAGAACTCCCCGTTGTAGTTTCTCTCTCTATCGGGACCATGTTGTTGTCAGCCGCGTTCCCATTATTATGGTTTTTTTCGTTGCTAACCACCACCATCTATGATGAGTCACATCGTGGGACACGTCCGACCACCTTACTCACCCCCGTTTGGTCGCTGGAGCACCGTTGGCCATCTTCCCTCCTTCTGTTTGTTGTGTTGGCTAGGGAAGACGAGGAACAATATTATTCGTTTTTCTTCATCTTTTGTTATTCATGTGCGTTCAAGAAAACGGAATCCTCTCGTCCGGGATTGTGTTTTGATACACTCATCTGGTCCTTTTCACCACCAGAGCTCGTTGTTGTCGTTTCTCTCTATCGGGACTACGTCGTTGCCCAGCCTATTCCTGATGTTCTGGTTTTCTTTATTGCCAACCTTTACCATTTAACGTCGTTGTTTTTTATCCCTAATTGCTTCGATTTTGATTAGAAAACGGAAAGAGGAGATCGAGTGGATCAAAAGCTCGCAACAAATTTGAGCTTGATTTTGATTAGAAAACATTTTGATTAGAAAACGGAAAGAGAAGATCGAGTGGATCAAAAGCTCTCAACAAATTTGAGCTCGATTTTGATTATCGAATTTGAGCTCGATTTTGATTAGAAAACGGAAAGAGGAGATAGAAAACGGAAAGAGGAGATCGAGTGGATCAAAAGCTCTCAACAAATTTGAGCTCGATTTTGATTGACAAATTTGAGCTCGATTTTGATTAGAAAACGGAAAGGGGAGATAGAAAACGGAAAGAGGAGATCGAACTGTGAGAATTGGGCAGCGAGCTGAGCCGAAGAGAGGCAAGCCAAGCAGATGGATGTAGTGGACTGGGTTAAGACTGGATCTGAAAAGGAAGGAAGGAATGGGTATATAATAATGTATAGGATAAAAACATATTTTTACCCGTTGCAACGCACGGGCATTTTTTGTAGTATATATAACAAGAAATATGGTATGAGTATTATCGGTACTAAAAGCATCTCGGTTGGGGTTAGCAACCGGTACTAACGATGCATTATTAGTACTAGTTGGTAATACCAACCTGGATCAAAGATATTTTAAGTGGTAACCTACCGATCCTAAAGAGGTCTCCAATATCAAAAATAAAACATTTCCATTCAAATCAGATGTGTGCAGTAGGTGGATGATAACATGCGTGAGGGCTGAGATGAGAGATCTTAAGTTCGAATCCCACATCTCACACATCATTTTTTTATTAAGTATGTATCTTTAGTACCGGTACTAAAGATCGAGATCTTTTTTCTCGCTTTACTAATCTTGACTGCTACAACAAGAAATAAAGGGGGTTTTAAACCTGTGTTGATTGAGATATATATTCATGTATGACAGTTATAACCAAGGGTGTATTTGGTTGTGTTTGCATGGATTAAAGAAGCTTGGAACATAAATAGCAGATGTCGCTTCGAGCTAGCCAGATTCACCAACAATGGCGCACACGCACACACACGCATGCATTCGATCGATTTTTTTTTTCTCTTTGCAAGAAGCCGATGATAGGAGAGAGGCTGTCAACCACAGAAAGTGTCAATCGCTTCGGATGACAGGTTTCATTTGGAATGGCAGACACTAGGAACATCAATTGTGTGAGAATGTGTCACTGGACTAAGCTGTAATACAATAAAGCAATGGAAATCTCGTAGGAGCTACATCAGACGAAGTCAAAACGAAGAACCAATTTGTCAAGCTTGCAGCTGTCAAGTACGTCGGTCTCTACGGCTTGACCAGTACCTGAGGCAAATGCTCACAGTTCAGCTCCGCTTGGCATACATTTAATTGCAGTGAGTTTTCTGGATGTTCAGGTTGGAGCTCGAGGTCAATAAGCTTGGTTCTTGGCTCACCCATATTCAAAATTGAAACTCGGGTAGAAAGAAAAGAAAACAAAATTGCAATGCCTTCTTTTTCATTTTTTTTTCTACTCTATAACTATGGTTAACCAAACACATCGGTGATGTGTGACTGTACCTGCCTACCCTTCACTATGTTTATCCATATTATATATTTATAGAGATTTTCTACTATGCTTGGGATTTATCTGGACCCTTGATCGCTTATAATCTAAGGCACTACGATAGAAGGTACTGATAAGAAGGTACTTAAAACATGGGCCAGGTATTAACTTAGTATTAGGTGGAAGGTTAGAATAGTAATTACCAATTCATTTGATTAAGGCACGGCCACCGTCCCCACTTCTTCTTCCTCCCCTCTTTATCTTCGCGACGTTCTTTTTTCTCCATCTTTGATTAAAAATTTGATTTCTGTTCGTCGTCTTACTCGCGATAATTCTGTCTCTGTTGAATTTGACCCTCTCGGTTTCTCCATCAAGGATCTTCGCAGCAAGACGGTTCTCCTCCGCAGTGACAGCCCTGGCGATCTCCATCCGCTGCGTTCCGCTGCCTCGCCACTTGTTTCTGGCTTCCATGCCTCCGTCGACCTCTGGCACGATCGCTTGGGGCATCCTGGCCGGCCGGCGCTCTCTCGCATTTTGAATAATTTTAATTTCAGTTGTAAACCGAGTTCTCCTCACACTTGCAACTCCTGTCGTCTTGGAAAACATGTTCGCCTCCCGTTCACTTCATCCTCGACTGTTTCTCCTTTTCCCTTCTCCCTTTTGCACTGTGATATATGGACTTCGCCTGTGTTGAGCTGTTCTGGTTTTCAGTACTATCTCGTTATACTTGATGACTACTCTCACTACGTATGGACGTTCCCACTGCGTCGCAAGTCCGACGTCGTGCCCACGCTCCTCACCTTCCATGCATTCGTTCAGGCGCAGTTCGGACGGCCGATCTTGGCGTTTCAGACGGACAACGGACGCGAGTTCGACAGCACCATTTTTCGCTCGTTCCTCGCCGCACATGGCATCGTCTTCTGCCTCACCTGCCCCTACACCTCACAGCAAAATGGCCGAGCCGAACGCATCCTCCGCACTCTCAACGACAGCGTACGCACCATGCTTCTGCACGCCGCCCTGCCACTCTCGTTTTGGCCTGACGCCCTGCACACCGCTACTTACCTGCTCAACCGCCGACCATGCACACCGCGTAGCCATGCCACACCTTTCTTTCTCCTTATCCGCTCCAAGCCTGACTACTCTCACCTTCGTGTCTTTGGGTGCTTGTGTTTTCCAAATACCGCTTCCACCGCGCCACATAAGCTCGCACCACGCTCTGCTCCATGTGTCTTTCTTGGCTATCCGGACAACATCAAGGGCTACCGGTGCTATGATCCTGTCACCCGACGGATACTAACATCACGGCATGTTATTTTCGACGAGCTCGTGTTTCCTTTTCGTCAGGTACCCTCCTCGTCGCCGCCGGCATCACCAGCGTCACCACCTCACGTCGAGCAAATCCCTGTCGTGGCACGGCCACGATCACCTCCGACACGGGTGCCCCCTGCGGCGCGACCGCGACCAACGGGCTCTTCCTCACCGACGACTCCATGTGGTGCTCCCACCGATGCGGCGCCTTCTGCGTCGTCTGCTCCGTCGGGTGCTGTGCCACCCGCGGCCACGACTTCATCTGCCCACGGCGCGACACCGCCGGCATCACCATCGACTCCGCCCGGATCTTCCGCACGTGAGCTTCCCCAACACGCTCCCACTCCTCCCGTGGGCCACCCCATGGTGACACGATGGAAGGCCGGCATTGTCCAGCCCAACCCTCGGTACGCGCACCTCGCCACGGCCGACGACGTGCCCACTACGGTGCGCGCCGCGCTTCGTGATCCGGCGTGGTTTGCGGCCATGCGAGACGAGTACCGTGCGCTGCAGGATAACGGCACCTGGGCACTTGTTCCTCGACCACGCGGCGCCCATGTCATCACCGGCAAATGGATTTTCAAAAACAAGTTTCATGCAGATGGCACACTGGAGAGACGCAAGGCGCGCTGGGTCGCTCGCGGGTTTACGCAGCGACCCGGACTGGATTTCGATCAAACCTTCTCCCCGGTTGTCAAACCGGCTACCATCCGCACGGTGCTCCATCTGGCTGCCATGCGCGACTGGCCGGTGCATCAGCTCGACGTCAAGAACGCCTTCCTTCATGGAGACCTGACGGAGCACGTCTACTGTCACCAGCCGGCTGGGTTCGTCGACCCGTCGCAGCAGGACGCTGTATGTCTTCTGCGCAAGTCCCTGTATGGCTTAAAACAGGCTCCACGGGCATGGTTCCAGCGTTTCGGCACGCATCTTCATCATCTTGGGTTCGTCTCCTCCAAGTCCGACAACTCCCTGTTCGTGCTACGCCGCGGCACGGACGAGGCGCATCTTCTGTTATACGTCGACGACATCGTTCTCGCCGCCTCGTCACAACGTCTTCTCCAGCACATCATCAACCAGCTCCGAGTTGAGTTCGCGATGAAGGACTTAGGCCCGGTACACTTCTTTCTCGGCATCCAAGTGCGCCGCACGGCCGACGGCTTCTTCCTTTCACAGGAGCAGTACGCCGGCGACGTACTTGATCGTGCTGGCCTGGCAGACTGTAAGCCGGCGCCGACACCTATCGACACGAAGGCCAAGGTCTCCAGTACGACAGGGCAGCCCTACAGTGATCCGACGTTCTATCGTAGCATCGTCGGGGCACTCCAGTACCTCACGCTCACACGGCCGGATTTGTCTTATGCTGTGCAACAGGTTTGCCTTCACATGCACTCGCCGCGGGACGTGCACTGGACACTTGTAAAGCGGATCCTCCGTTATGTTCGTGGCACGACGCACAAAGGTCTGCAACTCCGGCGTTCTTCTACACCGTCGCTCACCGCGTACTCCGATGCGGACTGGGCCGGCTGCCCCGACTTCTTCGGCGACTCTTTGGTGTCGTGGTCCTCCAAACGACAGTCCGTCGTGTCTCGCTCCAGTGCCGAGGCTGAGTACCGTGGTGTGGCGAACGCGGCTGCTGAATGTTGTTGGCTCCGTCACCTTCTCGGCGAACTTCACGTCAAGCTCGACAAAGCCACGCTTGTGTACTGCGACAACATCTCCGCCGTTTACCTGTCCAAGAATCCAGTTCATCATGGTCGTGCTAAACATGTGGAGCTGGATGTCCACTTCGTCCGGGAAAAGGTGGCCGTTGGGGACATACGCGTCGCGCACATTCCGACTCGACAACAACTCGCCGATATCATGACGAAGGGATTGCCCACAGCGCTGTTTGAAGATTTCCGATCCAGTTTGTGCATCGTCGACGACGCACCAACTGCGGGGGGGTGTCAAGATGGCTGATCATGTAGATAAGGATAGGCTAGATTACAGTTTCTTTCTGACCTATTCTTCCGCCGTGCTCAGTCTACGATCCATTTTATCAGGATTCCGTTGGCACTCTTGAGCTGTACCGGCATGTATATATGTATACTGGATGAGATCAATACACCTGTGCGTTGTATCCAAACTCTTTCTGTGAAACCATTTGTGGTTATAGTTCTTTTGTGATGGGAAATTGACAAGTACCGGAAGTGCAAGAAGTGTGTGCGTGGACTAACTTTGGTCAGGTTGCGATATCTGTGCCAAGACAACAGTTGTTTGGTTCATGTGTGTGCAGGTGATCGGGGTCGATCTTGGTCAACGGCGGATCGGGACTAGACTCAGGGAGGAGTTGAGGTCCAGAGCGATCGAGGATGCCGGGTGACAAGATTGGACACAAGGTTGCACACGGTGGACGGACACCGTGTGAGGAGGTCTTCGCAACAGACTTTGCAAGGTCAAGTGCAAGTGCCGGGTGCGCAAAGAAAATGGTGAATGGAAGAAAAGCTTGCATATATGCACTAGTGTGTGCATATGCAAGCATGGGCAGCTAGTTGATTAGCTAGCTAGCTTGTGATGCTTCGGCAGTGCATACGGTCCAATACCATGCATGACTGCATGTGGGCTGGCTGGAAGAGGGGCCAACCGGCCTGTCCGGCTCGGGTGTTCGGTCAGCAGGAGGCCACATGGCCGGTCCTGACTGGCCCAAGATGGAGACAGCCCACGGCGACGGGCCCATGAAGACAAGGCAAGCAAGTCCAAGGCATGCGGGGGGCGGGAGCCGTACGAGCGACGTGGCGTCCTCCCGTTCGACGGACCACGGCATCGGCAGGAAGACGTGACACGCGGCAGGCAGCAACTCGGAGGCGAGCGCGGGAGATCTCGGCGATGGCGCGCGCGCGTGAGGGACACGCGGCAGGCGCGGACTTGACTGCGCGCTCTCTCGCGGGAGCTATACCGCGTGGGTCCTACGCAGATTTTGGACGGGATGCGCGGGAAACTTCGCTCGCTGACCAGAGCGCGAGCGCGCGCGGAGCACGTGGACACATGGCGCATGTGGATAGGCTCGGATGGGCACGACGCGGATCGGGGGTGCGAGGAGTCTTCGGATCGACGACGTGGCAAGCATCTAAGAGGTTTCCTTCGCATGTAAGGAAGAATGAACAGCCGGGATTGCATCTGAGATAGGGTTTCGTCCTAGGGGTATTTGAGACAATGTCTTAGGGGTTTTAGGCTATAAATAGAGAGATGGATGCAAGGGTGGGGGTTGCTCCTTTTGTAATCATTTTAAGATGCTCGGTGAGAGAGTTTCCGTGTGAGTTTGGAGTGTGTTTGCCCGAGAGGTTTTTGTATTAGGATTAGTTTGGAATGTGTTTGTCCGAGAGATTTTAAGTTTGTGTTAATGTTCCTCTGAAGGTGTATGTTTGCTCCTAGTTGAGCGGTTATTTTGCATCACCTATGAATGAAATGATTTGAAGGATTTTGTTTTTGCCTTGCCCATTTAAATTCCGCAATTTAAATTCTGGTTGAAATTTGAACCTTGCGATGATGAGTTTTGCTCACTCCTCCTCACCTCTCTTCTAGTTTCGGGAATTCCTTCTCTCTTCTTTTTCTCTCTTCTTTTCTAGATCCGGCTTCTCTAATAGCCGCGGTTCTAGTAAGGATTTTGAGAAATCCAGCTTGATGAGTATTTTCGGGGGCAAGATTTGAATTGCTATATTCACCCCCCCCCCTCTATAGCCGTTCTTGGTCTTTCACTTTCAGATACTTTCTCGATCTACTCGCGTCTCGTTTCTACGTTCGCATCTGCTCGTGGTTCCTGGCGCTCGCCGTCGTGCTCGTGGTCTTGGTTGCCGTCACTTACCTCATGTTCAAGCCTAGGCGTGCAGCAGAGTAGCAGACTACACATGCACGCGCGCTCCAGTTCGACGACATGTCTGGCCTCGGCGTCATCGTTGGAAAGCGTTTGCTCAAGGAGATCGCCGCAGCGGCGTGGCCCCGGTCGATGCCGTTAGATGTGGACATCAAGGTGCCGGCCGGTGCGCCTGCATTTCGGCCGTTAACGCCAGGGTTGTCGTCGTCTTCAAGTTGTGCGATGTGAAGGTGCAGTTCCTCTCCTGGAAGGAGAAGGACTGCAGTCTGCGGAAGCAAGAAGTCGAGTAAATTAGTTGATTAGGCATGCAGTTCTTAGCACCAATGGGTTATGGCTGTGCTTCTAATCATCTATTCATTGGTTTGATCGAGTTATGTTGAACACATCCTTCTGCAAAATGTTGTTGCAGTTGAGGTGCCCATGATTTGCATGTTACATCCTTTGCAACTGAAAAGGAAAAAAAAGTTTCTGACACTAGTGTTCTGCATGAACAGTTCTACCGGCTAGAGCAGATTACACTCTTATAATGTTACATTTCTTTCCTTACTTTTTTTTAATGAGTTGATGGAAATAGAATGACGTCGCGCGCATTGCCAGGGCGCCCGGCAAGGAAGAAGATGGGGGTACAGAACATTAGTACTAAACCACCCTTGTTAATATTATTTCCTATTCCTAATTTACCCTCTAAAAATTAACGGTGGATACTAATTTATTTAGAAGGTACCTGAGGTTCCTTTCAAGCACTGTAAAAGATCCCTTATTTATATATACAACACTACTGTAAAACTAACAAAGAGGGGACGCGCGAAAACTTAAATCGTTCAAAAGATTGAGAGCATACATGCGTAGACGTGAACATGCATGCTCAGATCCGGTCTCCACATGCAATTTTCATGTTGCAGATCTCGTCCATGATCGAACTGTTGGGGGCAGCAAGCTATATGATGGATAGCATTCCGGCGGCAGGCCGGTGGTCTCAGAACACATGGACCATGATCAATCACCTGGAGAAGAACTGCTTGAGAGTGGCGATTTTTGTCGTGATCATGCAACTACAGGGCAAGGCAGACCTTATGGATTATCATTGGACTCATTAGTGTGAAATCATTGTTATGATTAATATTTTGTGATGAACAAATTGGTTTTGCAAATGATTTAATCAATGAATTGGTTTGAGAATATGTGTGGATGTTGGTGTCAGTGCGTGTGACTAATGTGGGTCAGGTTGTGATATATGTGTCCATAAACGGATGTTTTGTCTTATTGTGTGCAGGTGACTTGAGGTTAGCCTTGGTCAATGCTGAGGACTGGGACTATACTCAGAGAGGAGCAGATGTCTAGTGCAGTCAGGGTACCATGTGAGAAGGTGACTAGAGTTAGGATTCTTGGAGATCAACTTCATACTCAGGGATCAGGAGCAGAGATGCGGTCTAGTGCACTCAAGATACCATGTGAGAAGGTGACTAGAGTCAGGATTCTTGGAGGTTAACTTCGGTCTAGTGCACTCAAAATACCATGTGAGAAGGTGACTAGAGTCAGGATTCTTGGAGGTTAACTTCGGTCAACGATGAGATCGGGACTAGACTAAGGGACGAGTTGAGGTCTAGATGATCAATGATGCCAGGTGACGAAGTTGGATATTAGATGGCATATGGTGGATGGACATCGTGTGGGATAGATGGCATCTTGATTTGTATTATTGATACTGCCCAGAGCCATTTAAAGGCCGCATAGAGAATGCCATGTGTTTAATGGCTGAAATATAGTAAGGGGGCCGGCCAAGGGCCATGCTACTCGAGCTTTCTTTTTTACTTTGTGGTAACTGCTTGGAATAAATCAAAGGTGGCGGGAATTTTTGTTGTATATGCATCTTGTGTTGGTCAGTTCACTGGTTCTCATATGAGTATGTGTCAACATTGTTTGGATCCCCAAATTAATTAAAAGAGAGAGTTACTATGAGCAACCACTAAGCCAAGCACTTGACAAGTGTGTGGACCGAAGCGGTGTGAATTGCACTATGTAAATTTGCATGTCAAAGCCAGACCAGAAGACAGGCATCCAAACCCTTCAAACAACACTTACACGGGTATGTTTTCCTATCCATGTTTCAAATTCATACTAAAAAAAGAAATAAAACAGACAAACATGTATGCCTCTTTTCTCCAACATTCTCTGTCTGACGATGAAACGAAGAAAAATCAATCAAACATATATAATGGAGGCATTTGCATGTACGATGTACTCCCACTATCAATAAATATAAACATTTCTACGTTGTTTAGCAGAGATAATGGTTAGGAAGAGATGAGAATTTGCTCTCATTCATTAAATAAGAGTGATTAGAGGTAATATGAAAAGAAACTTGTACAGTATGTAGCACTCTAAGAATTCTTAGACTTGTGCATAAATTTTAAACTCTTAGGATGCTTACACTTGTGGACAGAGATAATCTGCTTAGTTTCTAGCCTTGTACATGGCTTTTACTACCCATGTAAATACAAGAGAACTACAACCGACAATCGAAAGAAAAAAAAAATCCCTCGGATTTCAATCTTCAGATGATTGAGGGGCCACAATATCCCTTTCCGGGGAGCTATGGCTTCAGGTCCTTGCCAATTGCCATCGATGCTTTTGACAGCACCACTCATCATGCTTGCCATGCTTTGAATTGGACCATGCTTCTGCTATTGAACAGCAATGTGTATGTTACAGATGCTCAAATCCTTACCATGAATCATGCACACAAAACAACACTCTCTGTTGTTACGAGTAGCTAGTTAATTATAGCCAAGTCCTAAGCTTATATAGGGTGCGTCCACTGGCGACTTATTCACTAGTGGATATATTCGACCACAAACAATTCACTGAATTAAGGAAGTGAAAAAGGTGTACCGTCCATTCGATATGCGGTTATTAATATGTACTAGAAACAATATCGAATGGGAAGCTCACAGGTGAATTATTTATGGTTGAATGGAACCACCCGTGTATAAGTCCCACACACCTAGCCAAATGACAGGCATAGCAGCCAAAGTTTGAACACACAATAGCTGCTCTGGAGATACTTTTGCATTGGAGATAGCTTCGAAGATAGCAAGAATTTGGAATGGAAAGCATCAGGGATTAGACTAGCACTATGGATTGCATTCGCTCTGTGCCTTCATCTGAGGCAGCCCCTTGCGAATGATTACAGCCACGAAATACTGTAGCAAAATAGATCCGATGAGTCTATCGCTGCTCTCATTGAACATAAGGAATCACTCCGAGAAGAATTTATGTTTGTTATCAGCGACCGGCTTTTGCAGCTTTCCAATGCCAGGCTTTAATCATGGGCTGGCTAGCCAAGGTGATACAGACTTTTTTTTTTTCGACTAGAGTTTGGGATCAATCTGCATAAATTAAGGCATATACAATAATTGAGATGGATACTGTTCTCAGTTGGTCTCTACATTAACTAGATATAAATAATATAAAAATTATATGCACAAATAATGACATACACAAAAGACCAAAATTTTAACAATTTGACACTTTTGGAAAATGTATTTCAAGAATGGACCATGCTAAAAACAATTTAGAGAAATTGACCATCGGCCCTGCACGAACCTCAATGGGTCTCTCTTCCTCCTCTCTTCTCAACGTCAGTGAAAATAAATATTGTTGAACCACATTGAGCAAAGCTCGATTGATTAATGTTGTACTAGTTATACATGCCCTGAAAGGTCCTTGAAACAATGGCATTTACGCTCAGACCCAATCGAACAATGGCAGTTTACTAGTATCTATTAAGCTTACACACTACTAAAACCTGTTTGGTGCTGGTTAGGAAACACCCTTAAGTCTCACAGAAGGTACTGATGTGGAAAATCACTTGTACCTTTGAGATTCCAGTAATGAAAAAGAAGGTTGGCTCGACTGCATCAGCTCGAATCATTAGATCCGATGTTTGGAGCCAAGAACTGAATCTCAGAATCAACAATTCCATAGGTGAAGAACGTCGTAGAAACAACGTCATCGGCCGCTCTCCTGAATTAAGAATATCCACAACTCAAAAAGAAGCCAAGAACACACACAACCGAACCATCATAGGCCGCACTCCGCCCACACCGCCTTTCTCGCTGCGGCCCTCGAGGTGAGGGGAGCCCTCTGCCGAGGGAGGTGATAAGGCCGTCGCTGCCTTCACCACCGGGGAGGATGAGGGGAGAAGGTGTAGTGGTGGAGGCAGGGACAGCCGCTAGGGAGGGTGGAGCAAACGTTGCCGCTGCCGCCATGCCGGGGAGGAGGGGAGTAGACGTCGCCGCGGGGGGAGCAGCAGACGACACATCAGGATGGAGGGAGCAGATGTCGATTCCATCACGTCAGTAGGATGGAGTATCCGCCGCCATATGCACGCGCACTCGACACCGTCGATGCCGACATATATAGGGGATGAAAGAAGAAGAAAGCAAGAGAAAGAGAGAGGGGTGCGTGTCGACCCCCGTTTTTATAACAGGAATCACTCGTGTTAATAGTACAATTTCCCTGGATCAAGTAGTCTGGTACTCACGATTACATTGCTGAAGATTACATTGCTGAAATATCAAGTGCGCATACAATGATTGTCTAGCGCGAATTATTACATCATAGGCCCGCAGGCATAGACTTAGAATATAGGACCGAACGGTCCGGAATACATTCAAAAGCAGAAATAGATAAGGCAGCGGAATTTAGGTAGCGGCCACGCCATTGACACAGGCAACAACCGTAATTAAGATCTACGGAGCGCCGTCATCATCAGCATCCTCCTGAAGATAAGCATAGGGATCTTCCTCGGCTCCATTGCCAACCTCTGATTACATTTTGTAATAGCAAGAGTGAGTACTAACCGTACTCAGCAAGCCACCACGACAACAATGCATATGGTAGGGGTATTCAAAGAATGGTTATGGGTTTATTTGCGTAAAACAAGTTTTACAATTCTTTTCACAAGCCTAAGATCTAGCATAGACTAATCAAGTTTTAATTCCAGTGTTTATTACACAGCGATGGTTCTGTTCACCATCCATTGTTTTCCCAAGGATGGCTTCCTGCCACTGGCCGTCATGGTTTTTTGGGGTCTACCCCTTCTCGCCTCTCGAGAAGTTGATCCACCAGCACAAAATCATCATGCATACCCCATCCTAATCAGATTAAGAAATTAGAGTCTAGCAAAGTGTAATACATGCCCGGTGCTCAATAACCACGAGCACGGCTGTTCGAATAGATTTGGTTTACTCACACTGCAGTGGATGTACACTTTACCCGTACTCCGCAACTGCCCAACACATGAGCCTCGTCCCAACACATGAGACGCGTCACTACAAAGCCTTTCAATAACCTCACATTGGCAGTACCCGCTCCATGAACTTACATCCTCATGCACTCTAGGCGTCATAAGTTTCTAGCAGTGAGAGGAGTTTCTGGCGCTCCCGGGAAGGGAAGAGTCACACGTGCATTAAGTTATAGTTAAGTTTAGGTTTACACATGGAAGTCCTACCGATGGCGACACCACTGTAGGCAGCCGCCGCTCGGAGTCCTACCAATGGCTGCCCCATCGTAGGCCCTCAGCCTCACACACATCAAGAAAACCACTATGCGGGGATACCGCCTCCGCTCGGCTATTTACTCCGCTAGGTCTATACCCACTCGAGAAGTACGGTTGTACGGGGGTCGTTTCATGCTTAACTTTATGGGTCGGTCCTTAATTGACCAGGGACGGCACTAGCCTTTTCCGGACTCCACCCAAGTCACACAGCCGCCCCAGTTGTTTAGTTTTATTTTTTTTCCTTTCACAAATCCTGTCACCAATGTCATGGCAATATGGCGCTCATATCTCCACAAAGTAAATTGAGAAAGTGGTCTCATAAGATAGATCTTGATTCGCATATGATTTATTCTTAATCTAACCTTATCCCTAACCATCAGAGCTCGACAGGTGGGCCCATCCTCCTATTTCTTTTCTCAGTTTTATTTTCCTAAAGGTAATGCGATTTGCCACTGGCAGGTGGGTCCGACCCCTTGTTGACTGAGGTCAAGCTGGCCATTTAATCACCGGTGTGGTCCACATGTCATTAAGACATTTACTTAAAACCTCATTTAATTAGATTTCTAAGCATCTGGGCCCACATGTCATATGTTCATAATAATGTCATTAAGTTGGGGATTACTGTGCACTAAAGAAGTGGGGTCCACATGTTATAATCTCTCTCTCTCTCTCGTTCCTTTCTTTTTCCCCATCATCTTCTACCTCTCGCTCATGGACGAACAGAGGAACGGCGTGCAGCGGTCCGTCGGCGGTGGCGGCGAGGCACGGCGGCCACCCGACGCGCGGCATGACGGCGTGCGGCGGCACCGAGATCACGAGAACAGCGGCGGCGCAATGGGTGTCGATTCAAGCGCAGACGACCTCGAGTTAACCATCTAGGGTTCTCACGGAGTATAGGAAAGCAAAAATCTAGCCGATGCTACATTGGAACAAGATCTCTCCACGGCGAGCTCGGCCGTGGCGCAGTGGCGACCGGAGTCGGCACGGCTACGGCGGCGCACACCCCAAATCGAGGGGGCCGCTGGCTTCTGGGTGACTAGGCACTGCTCTAGGTGCGAGGGCTTACTACGAGATGGCGAGACGGCGGAGTTCGGTGGTGCGCGGCGCGGTGCGGCCGAAACAGGGGCGACTAGCGATTGGCGACGCTCGCAGGTGTTCGACGTCCGGCACTCCTCGTCCAGCGGCTCCCGGCTCTCCCCAACAGCAGCAACAACAACGCGAGCACCTCCTCTCCACACCCCGCCACCCACACCGGCCGAGAAGCCCTGCGGCGGTGGCACAACCCCCGCTCACCAGGTGTTCGACACCCGGCGGGCGACGTGATTTTGTTCCTCTTCTGTGGAGCAAGAGTTTTAGTGAGAGGAAGAGCAAATGGGAGGTTGGATTGGGATGAGAACGAGCTAGGAATGAGTTTATATAAGCGAGATGGAGAGCGATTCCTTAATGGATAAGGGCAACCGATGACATGGCTAATGTTTCGATCTCTCCCAGGTTTCGGTTCAATGTACTGGCTCGGCATGATTGCCTATGCTGTAGGGTTTTAGAAGAGGGAGTATTAACTGGGGAAGGAATGCCCCATTATCCAGCGGTCTCGGCTATGGGCGACGGGATGGCGACACGATGACGACATGATTGGCGGCGACGGGCAGTGGTAATGGCCGCCAATAGGGGGTGCAGTGCAATGCCCTAGGGTGATGCGGGGCAACGTGGCGGCTGTGAACCCTCATCCTCGATGGCGACTCGCGATGGGATGGAATGACGCGGGCGCTCATGACGGCGCAGCCTTTGCGCGGGATTTCGGTGGCTCGGTCGGTGGCGGGCCCACGCGGCATGCCGCGACGCGGTGCGGCGCATGAGTCGGGAACGTAGGCGCGCGGCACAAAAGCGACCGGAGGGGACGGTGTCAGGTGTTCGATCGGTTTAGACCCGGATCGAGCACCTGGCGCACAATGAACAGTAGTGACCCGAGAAATTCACAATTATTGCTTCCCATAGGTATTTTGTGTATAATTTTTAAATGGCTCATCTCCTATATTTCTCTAGTATATTTACCTACATCACAACGCTACCATCCATAATTAATAATTAATATTATAACCCTCAATCTATGTTTCTTATATTTCCAATATTCAAGATTTTAGTCCTTATTTTTCCATAACCACACATTTGATTTTGCCCCATATTTAGTTTGAAACAATATATGGGCAGCAAAGAAACAAATGACACCGGCATGATGCAATTTATTCAAAAGTTTTTAAAACTACACAATTTTGGGTTTCGAGTTTTTTTCGGTGAAATTTCAGTGTTACAGTGCGGGATGGAGGTAGAAAGCGAGAGGGAGAGGGGGGAGGGGGTATGAGTCGAATAAGGTCGAGGGACGGATGGAGTGGATAAGGACAGGGTTGAGTGGCTTGACTCAGTCGGCTCGATACTTAATTATGAGCGAGTTTTAATTTTTTAAAAAGCCGGCACCTATAATATATTATATGTGTCGGGTTTTTTATTACCGGTACATATAGCGTGGTAACCTTATATAAACCGGTTTTTATTAAGAACCGTTAAATAGGTCCGCGTTTTTGGACCAGAAAATTACTATGGTGCCAGTTGTAGATTTTTCGGCACTAGTGCCGTTCCTATTTTACGTTTTTTTAGTATTGACACATGTAAAACAATTCAGTACGAAGACAAAGACCACACGTTGCTGCAGTCTGCACTAGCACTTATATTTCATGCACCCATGCAAATACTCCCATCAGTTGTTGACGCTGCCCTCTAGGTGAGCTGTTTATGGCCAACCAAACCACGAATAATTGATAAGGGCATCCAGGATGTGATCCAAAGTAGTCCTCATATGGGATTGGGATCACCTGCAGTAGGAATAGCGACTGCAAGTTAAACTACTGCATGCGATTACAACCGTTCATTTTGGTGATGAATGGACCAGATCATCAGCTGCAGTACTAACGTAAAAAATACTGAATATTTCTTGCTACAGTGTTCTACAGTATCCAGGTGCATGTGAACCGTTAGATTCGGATCTAACATGTGGCAGTGGACTGCATAAGTTGCAGTGATAGTACCAACTGCACCTGATACAAATCCTGCAGCCACTATAGTGACTGCAACTTTGGCAGTAGCCACTGATCCACCATCCAGTTGGCAATAAACGTCTAGGATTAATTGTCTCTCCTCCCTCCTTTTTAGCTGTTTGAACATGAAATGTTCTCTCTTTTTTTTATCTCAAAACTTCCTAAAGTTTAAGAGAAATAAAAAATGTAGTTTATAAAGAAAATGCACCCATACTTCTATTGATAACATGTAAAGGAAATCAATACGTTTAGAGTTTCTTAATTGAATAGAGCATGAGTTAAAAGCCCTTCTTTTAAACATCAAAATATGAGCTCTACTTTTAAACATCAAATAGATCACAAACTTCTTTTAAACATCTAAATAAATAGTATTAAGCTTCTTCTCAAATGAAAAATAAGCATGCAAGTATTTCATGTTCAAATTTCTAAAGGAGGAAGAATACACAATTGAATCCTAAACGTTCGTTATGAAATGGATGGTTGGATCAGTGGCTACTGCTAAAGTTGCAGTCACTATACTGACTGCACCTGATTAAATTACATTGTGAGAGAGGGGGCGGTCAATATATCTTTGCCATTGTGAGAGAGGGGGCATTAGAAAGAGATATCAGATGAGCTACCCATAACTATAAAGACTACCATATAGATTAAAGTACACTATCTGTTTCCTTTTCCTTCTCTCTCCCTAAGAGAACCACAACAATTGTATTGTGATTTTTTAGAATGTGGGCCCCAGCAGCCTACCTTAAAATTAATTCCTATTTTATACACGTGAATATTAGAATATCAAGAGGACGTGACTCCCGCTCGGGTGTCCGATGGGAGGATGTTAAAATCGGGCGCTGATGTCAACATGACGTCAGCGTCCGATTTACGTGCAAAACTATTTTAAACTGATTATTCTCTTAAATTACTTATCCAAATCATGATCCGATTGCACCATTAAATTCATTGCAATTAAATCTTCAAAACAAGACCACACATGGATATATTCCGACGAAAAAAATAGCTTATTATTGAATTATTTTTAAATGTTGCACGATGTTCCACCAAATATATTGGAATTGTCGCATTAAGTAGATCAAAAATGTTTCACTCGTTTAAATCGGGTGTTGTTTCACCTCATAAAAACAATGTTTCAGCAAATAGCGAAAGAATGTTTCAGTTTACTGCAGCATTAGATCTATACATAGTGAAACATTTTTGGTGGAACAAAAAATAAACCAAATTCCCTTAATAGAGAGTTTCCAAAATATGTGGGTTTGAGAGGAAAAATCGGCATTTGCTAGAAGTGGCAAGATCTCTAATATTGCAGATGAATGTGCCAAAATATTTATGGAGTGAGGCTGTGATGACAGGTGCATATCTTATCAATTGGATGCCGTCTAGGATACTTGGTATGAAGTCACCTGTTGAACTTTTATTGGGAAAGCGAGAGTACAAGGTTCCTCCAAAAGTGTTTGGTTGTGTATGCTTTGTGCGAGATCATCGACCCTCTGTTGGCAAGTTGGATCCTCATGCAGTAAAATGTGTGTTTGTTGGCTATGCTTCGAGTCAGAAGGGGTATAAATGTTGGGATCCCATTGGGAGGAGACTGTTTGTGAGTATAGATGTGACATTCCGTGAGTTTGGGCCCTATTATAAGAGTAAAGGAGATCTTGACCAATTTCTTGACGAATTCTCGACTGTCATGGAGGATAATAGCTGAGAGGGGGACATAGACGGAGGTGACACACATAAAAAAAATGTTGGTGACAAAAATGGAGGGGCAGTGGTAGTTGGATCAATACCATGCTCGATTGATGGTGTGAGTAAAGAGGAGAAAAGAATTGTTGGAACTACACAAGACAAAGATAGAGAATTGGTTCTTCATGAGGGGGATGGAGAAGTGGTTGTTGGGACAATTCCATGTCCTATGGAGCAAACCGAAAAGGTGAAACAAAAGGATATGCTAGTTTACCAAAAGAGGAGGTTTTATAATCAGGGGGAGAAAAGAAAGAAATCAGTACAAGATCAAGTTGAAGAGTTGCCACACCCAGAATGCCCAGTCCCAGAGTTCTCTCAGAGCCTCTCTCCTCCAGCCTCCTTAGCTCCTCTTGAGATAATTGGTAACACTTCTCCAACTCTTGAACAAGTAGAATTACCTCTTGCACATTATAGAGGGACTAGATCCAATGCTGGTAGACCTCCTATACGTCTTGGTTTTGAGCATCTTAGTTGTATGCATGACATTGCAAACTATGTCTCATATTCCCATGTTTCACCAGCATACAAAACATTCATTGCATCATTACAGACAGTGCCCATACCAAAGGATTGGAAGTGTGCAAAGCAAGATCCAAGGTGGAAAGATGCAATGAAAGAAGAGCTGAATGCCCTTATGAAGAACCAAACTTGGGAACTTGTGAGACTTCCACCAGGTAAAAAGGCAGTGGAATGTAAGTGGGTTTTTACAGTGAAACAAACTCCTGAGAGAAAGGTGGATAGGTATAAGGCATGATTAGTCGCAAAACGCTATAGTCAAACATATGGAATCGACTATGATGAGACATTTGCACCGGTGGCAAAAATGGGCACAGTGAGGACTTTGGTATGTTGTGCAGTAAAGTTTGGGTGGGCTCTTCATCAACTTGATGTGAAAAATGCATTTCTTCATGGTGATTTACATGAGGAGGTCTACATGAAGATCCCTCCAGGATTTGGGAATAGCCAGACAGTTGGAAAGATATGCAAACTCAAGAAATCTTTGTATGGGTTGAAGTAGTCTCCACGTGCATGGTTTGATAGGTTCAGGCGAGTGGTGTGTGATATGGGGTATTCTCAGTGTAATGGAGAACACACTATCTTCTATAAACATAGGGGAGCACACATCACCATCTTGGCTGTGTATGTTGATGATATAGTGATAACCGGTGATGATGTAGAAGAAATCAGGTGCCTGAAGGAAAAGCTAGGAAAAGCGTTTGAGGTGGAGGACCTTGGTCCCCTTCGCTACCTCCTTGGGATTGAGATTGCTCGCTCATCAAAGGGGATTGTTCTCTCTCAGATGAAGTATGTGTTGGACCTATTGCCAGATACAGGAATGCTGGGGTGTCGTCCAAGTACTACACCTATTGATAGGAATCACCAATTATGTGCTCAATCAGGTGATCCTGTTGATAAGGGACTCCTGGAAAGGGGTTGTGGTTCAGGAAGAGTGGACATCTAAACATGGAAGGATATTGTGATGCTGATTGGGCGAGTAGTATGGACGATAGAAGGTCGACATCGGAGTATTGTGTGTTTGTTGGTAGTAACCTTGTCTCTTGGCGAAGCAAGAAGCAAGTGGTGGTGGCTCAGTCTACTGCAGAAGCAGAATACAGAGCTATGGCTTTAGGCTTGAGTGAGATGTTGTGGATGAGGAGTTTGTTGGCTGAACTTCAAGTGTTGAGAAGTGATACCGTGATGCTTCATTGTGACAATAAATCAGCCATCAATATTGCAAACAACCCCGTTCAACATGATCGCATTAAGCATATGGAGATTGATAGGTTCTTGTCACGCCCCGAACTAGCCCCGAGCGGAACTAGCCCGTGACGCTCCAAATTAACCTGTTAATCGATACCAGTCCCAGGAAACAGTGCTGGTATCACAGGAAGACAGAATATCACAGCAACAGAGGTCTCTTTATTATAGAGTAGGATTACAGTCATGTTGGGCTGCGGACAGACCCCGAGCTCACAACTGCATTACAAAAGAGGAAGCGGAAGCCAAGACTTGGACCAAACATCACAGGCGCGACTTGGGAACTAGGCCGAAACCCTAAAACTCATCGAAGCCAACTTGCTCCTGGAAGAACTCCTCGTCAGCGGGATCCACCTCGCCTTCTTCAGCAACTGGGGGGGGATTATTTATATAGAGCAAGGGTGAGTACAGGAGTACTCAGCAAGCCATGGGAATTTAAGTGTTTAATGCAGGCTTCAAGGAAAGGCTGTTGTTTTCGCAATTGATTTTATTTAAACTTCTTTTTTTGGAATCATCTAGGTGAGTGCTTCTCAAACGACACGGATGAGACAGTGCGTCTCGTCCAGTCGGAGTATGTGCAATGTATCAGTCTTTAAAACAAACTGGGTTGGCATCCGGCCAACAGCTTTCAAACGGCCAACCGGCCAACAGCTTTTTAAACGGCCAACGGCCAACAGCTTTTTAAACGGCCAACGGCCAACAGCTTTGAAACGGCCAACGGCCAATACTTTTGAAACGGCCAACGGCCAACAGCTTTGAAACGGCCATTCGGGCCCGGCTGATCCCATCAGCCACAGGTTTCCAAACTTCGAAACCAAACCACATCAGCTTTTTCACAAAGCAGTTGTCAAACAAAAACTACGCTAGGAATCACCTCACATCCGCCCATGACCGTGGGCACGGCTGTTCGAACAGTTTGTTAATCCTCTGCAGAGGGGGTACACTTTACCCACACGACATTACTAACCCGAATCATCCAGCCCGTGTATAACGGCCACGTCTGGTGACCTAAAGGCTTTCATGACAAGGCATTTCGAAAGCAGACACAGGTTCGCCATATGCCGACGAGGGGGGTACCAGACCGACAACAGGTTAGGTCCCAGACCATGCTGTGCCAGGAAACCCGGGGGTCTTCCCCGCCACCACCCCGAAGAATCCACATGCCTCTCGGCATCAAGGCTCCCCTGATTAGCAATTTACTCAGCCAGGGGTGTCCCATTCCACCCATGTGGTTGCACATGTCTTATGTTTGGATGAAATTCCAAGGAATCGGTCCTTAATTGCAAGAGCAGGGAACCGTACTCCCAGCACGTACCCTGGTCCGCGATTTTAGAAACTCATTTAGTTCGCAAGCACCGACCCAGGTGTCGGGTTTTCCAAGTCTTTCGTAAAACCAAGTTTTACCCATCATTGGATATTTTAAGTTTTGGGGGAAAAGTGTTCCGATGCGAGTGCCCGAGGGCCCACACATCGAAGCACAACAGTCGACAAAGGAGTTTTAGGTGTTCAACAATTCACGGAGGGTAATTGCAGCAATGTGGGATTGGGGCCGACGGGCTATCCCGTAAATCACGGCCAATTACTTGTGTGAGTCCTAACCATGCAATATTTGCGGAAATGAAATACTTAGATTTAAATTATAGGTGCAAGATGATCAAAGGCGACTTGCCTTGCTCGAGATCTTGAGCTTGATCTTCGAAATCCTCGCACTGCGGGTCTTCGGGCTCCGAAACTACACGCGGAACGGGACAACTCAACAAACAGCGAAAATAAAGCCCTATTATTGACCTCTAAGCGTGCCATTAAATAGATCTCGAGATTTGGAGAATTTTGGAAGTTGAACGGAGTCAATCGGATACACGGTTGAGAAGATATTGAATTTCTAAGATTATTGGATTTTTGGACTAAAGGAAAAAGGATTTAATTAAATCCTTTTAAAAAGAAAAGGAATTAAAGGAAGGAGGGACGGGAATTAGACTTCTCGGGCGGCTAGGGCGCGGCCCAAGAGAAAGAGGCGGCTCGGCCGGGACAAATGGGCCGGCCGGCCCAAGAGGCGGCCCACAAACGCGCGGGCGGGCGGAGGAGAGAGAGAGCGCGGTGGGCCGGGTTCACCACGCGCGGTCCCGGGTGGGACCCGCTTGTCGGTGACTCGGCTCACCGTGAGCTGGGTGCATGCGGCGCGGCTAGGGTTTGGGGCGCGGACTTGGCGCACGCGCGCGGCGCGCGGGGGACGCGGTTGCGGCGGGCCCACGTGCAGCCGCACGGCTTGCCGTGGACCGCGCGCACGGAGAGGCGGCGGACCGAGGTCGGCCGACCCGGTCGCGGCCGACGTGGCGCCGACGTGGCGGCCACGTGGGCGAGCGGGAGGAGGAAGACGACCCCCGGCCGAATGGACGGCGGTCGGCGGCGACAAGCGGCGGGACGGTCCGCGGCGATACACGCGAAGGCGAGCACACCGGGAGGTCTACCGCGACGAGAGGAGACGAGCCAACGGCTCGGATTCGCCGGAGGGGGCTCGTCGGCGACGGATTGCGGCGACGACCGACGGCGGCGAGAGGAGAGGGGAAAGGCGACGGCGGCTCGAGGGGCTAATCCCCGGCGGTGGGAGCATCTAGGCGACTTCGGGAACCCTAATCAAGCGCCGGATTGGGCGGAGTCGCGCCGAGGAAGGCCGGCGACGTGCGGCTCTTCCGAGCTCGGGCGGCGACGGCGGCGGGCATGCGGCGAGCGACGGCACGGCTCGGGGCTGCGCCGGCGAACTACGGGGAGACTACTCGAGCTACTACCGAAAGCGGAACGGAGGAGATGGAGGGAGGAGGGAGAACGGAGGAAAACACTACCGAGACGGGGAGGGCGCAGAGACGAAGGCCGACGGCGCGGGAGGAAGCTCTCCGGCCTCGGGCCGGGGAAGAGGAAGGAGAGGAGCGCCCGGAGTCCCCTTCCGCGTCCACGGACGCGGCGGTTTCTTCGGCACACGCGACGGCGACGGAGGCGACGAGGGCGGCAATGGCGCTGGGTGGGAAGCGAGTGGAACGGGGGAGAAAAGGGAGGAGGAAGGAGAGGGTTTAAAGGGGAGGCGAGGTCGGTTCGGGAACCGACCTAGCGCGGTCAAAAGGGGGACGGCTGGCGCTCGGCGGTCGCGGCCAGGACGACGGGCAGGGAGGTGACGCCGGCGGGGGAAGGGAAAAAGAGAAAGAGGGGAGAAAAGGGGGCTTGCCCCTTTGCCGATTCGGGAAAAGGAGGGGAAAAGAGAGGGGGGCGACGCGGCCGAGAGAGGCGCGCGCGGCCTCCCAGCCTTGGACGCGAGCGCGAAGTGGCGGGGTCGCGGCTGACGACGGTGATGACGGCGGCGGCTCTTGGAGCGGAGCGGCGACACGGCGGCAGGCGCGGGGCCGGGGGATGACGGCGGCGGCGACTGGCCGGTCGGCCACCACGACGCGCGCGCGCGGAGGATTCGAACGGGCGGCGCGGGAGAGAAGGCGGTGCGCGGCGCGGCTGCGCGCGTGCTTGCGCACGCGCAGCGCGGCGCGGCGCGGCGCGGGGGAGAGGAAAAGAGAGAAAGAGAGAAGGCTCGGGCAGAGAGAGAGAGAGAGAGAGAGAGAGAGAGGAAATGGGCCGGGAGGAGAGGGGCCGGCCCACGAGCTTAGGGCGGCAAACTAGACTTTTGCCGAGGATTCGAATTGGATGGAATTGAATTCGGAATTTGAATTCGACGGAGGATCGGGGATTCGAGATCGGGGATTGGTACGGAGACTGACAATCAATCAAAGAACGGATTTCGCTTATAGGGTTTTTAGGAAATAATTTTCCCGCTAGGCGCCGCGACGGAACGGGCGCTACAGTTCTTCATCAAAGAGAAGATTGATATTAGGATGCTTAGGCTAGAATATATTAAGTCATGTGATCAACTAGCTTATTGTCTAACAAAGGGATTAGGCCCTAGTGAAGTTCAATCTATATGTAACAAGATGTGTATGATTGATATCTTCTGCCCCATCTTGAGGGGGAATGTTGGTGTAAATATGTGTTCTTCCTAGGACCTATATGTAAAGTGTGAAGAGAAGAATAGAAGAGGCAGGGGGTGTGCAGTGTGTGGGAAACCCCTGAAAAATTCCCCAAAACAAACTTCATAAAGTACTAAAATGTCTTTATGAATCAATTCAGATCAATCCTACTAGATATAAAACTACAAGTAAAAAGTACCAAAGCATCGCTCATTTTTGGATAGGATGATGAGAAAAGTCGTGTGTAGTGAAACCTCGCGGCATATGCGTGTCTCTCTTTTTCATGGTTGTACTGAAATTGTGGATGAACCAAGATGCCTAACTTGTGCGGTTGTGCCTGGCACTGAAACAACCTCGCAATTTCACCCACTCATCCGAACATCAACGTTCAGTGTCAACTGTGTGTGGTGAGAATGGCTGAGAATGGTCCAAGCTATCTACAGAATCCGATGCGAAACCTCGCGTCCCATGCGCAATATCTTGATGATGTGAGGTCTGATTTACTAGCAACAGTATTTCCTTAATTTGCACAGCAGAAAAGTCTCGGCTATGTTGCTTCCTTCGGTCCAACTATGCACAAAAGTCAGGGAACCATACCATCAGTAATAAAAATACAGGCTAAGTAAACGCGATGACTAGGTAAAGCTTATATTTCTGAACGCTCCACAGGCAAACGAAAAACATACCAAAACGTACTATAAAATATGGCTTGCGTCCCCGTTTTCATCTTCTTGCTGCTCATATCGTTCTGCAGATGCAATGACCAGCTCACACAGGGAAAGCCACTGATCTCCCCCAGTGATGTGCTCGTCTCCAAAGGCGGGATCTTCGCGCTTGGCTTCTTCTCCCCGGGAAGCTCCAATATGAGTTTATTCCTCGGCATATGGTACTACAACATCCCGGAGCGCACCTATGTTTGGGTTGCCAACCGCGACAACCCAATCACCACCCCTTCATCCGCGATGCTCGCCATAAGCAGCAGCTCCAACCTTGCCTTGTCAGATTCTAGAGGCCACACTCTAGATGATGACGATAGTCACCAGAAGCTAGGGAGCTTATGCAGTTTTGCTAGATTCAGGAAAATTGGTTCTCCAGCTGCCGGATAATACAACCATATGGCAAAGCTTCGATCACCCGACGGACACCGTTCTTCCAAACATAAAGTTCCTGGTGAGCCAGAAGACACAAGTCCAAATGCGGCTCGTCGCTTGGAAAGGCCCGGAAGATCCATCCACGGGTGACTTCTCCTGCTGGGGCGACTTCAACTTGAACTTTCAAGTTTTCATCAGCAACAGGACCACACTAGAACGGATACCATCATCTCAATCAGGCGATAAGCCCCATCTCAATCGGGCATGGTGTCCGTCACAGGCTAGAGTTATCTCAATCGGGCAAACGACCGTCATGAATGAATCTATCTCAATTGGGCCCTAATTAAAGCACGTCACAGATAGCTTTGACCCAGATGACCAGTCAAACTATAGCCCGTCACAGATGACCTATCTCAATCGGGCCAAAACTAGCGCCCATCACAGATGACCTATCTCAATCGGGCCAAAACTAGCGCCCGTAACTCATCTCAATCGGGCCTAAGTTAATGCCCGTCACAGATGATCGCCTCTCCCAGGCTAGTCTTTTTCGTCCTCACTCGTGTGCACCCGGGAAGTTCTTTCCGGTCTCGCCTCTCCCAGGCGGGTCTTTTTTGTCCTCACTCACACTTCCCGGTCTCGCCTCTCCCAGGCGGGTCTTTTTTGTTCTCACTCGTGTGAGTGAGGGAAGAAGAACTTCCCGGTCTCGCCTCTCCCAGGCGGGTCTTTTTTGTCCTCACTCACACTTCCCGGTCTCGCCTCTCCCAGGCGGGTCTTTTTTGTCCTCACTCGTGTGAGTGAGGGAAGAACTTCTCGGTCGGTCACCCATCCCGAAATTGCTCCAGGCCTAGCACGCTTAACATTAAAGTTCTTTGGAGATTGGCTTCCAGAAAAGTAGTTATAACTTGTTGGTATGAGTATTCTATTAATCCAATTAAGTCCTAGGCCAGGATGTCACACCCCAACATCCCCCATTCATATACATTCATTCACATACACAACCATCAATATATTTAACACAACCACATTCACATAACATCCATTTTGATCACATATTTCACATATTTCACTAGCAAAACCGAGTTAATTGGATCAAATATATATTTAGCAAGTATTATCATGAAGACGAAGCAAATCAGACTTCTAGAAAAAATGAATTTTGAATTGAATTTTATAATATTAAATAAACTCATATGAAAAAGCTGTCAAAACCAAAGTTGTAGAACTCATTGAGATCTATCAAAATAAAGCCCGTCACAGATGAGAACTTTAAATTTAATTTTAGGCCGATTTTTGTGTGTCAAATGAAAAAATCATAAACAACAAAACTGTATAACTCAACGAGATCTACAAGTATTGTATCGGTCCTTTGTACAAATAAATTCATTTGAACAATTCAAATTTTGAATTTTCAAAATTTGACAACATCAAAAGTTACCAAAACAAAAGTTGTATAACTCATCGAGGTGCAAAATTTTTATTTTGGTCGTTTCTCCATCTGACTCTATTTAAACAATTTGAAATTTGAAATTCAAAGTTTGAAAAATTCAAATAGAATTTTAGATCAGTGAACAACTTCAACTGAAAAAGTCATCAACAACAAAGTTGTATAACTCATCAAGATCTATAACTTTTATTTTGGTCATATTTCTATATAACATTTTTTGAACTGTTTGAATTTGAATTTGAAAATATGACAACTTCAAACAACATTTTCAAATACTAAATGATATTAACTGAAAAAGTCATCAACAACAAAGTTGAATAACTCATCAAGATCTAAAACTTTTATTTTGGTCATTTCTTCATACGACAAAATGATAGTAACATTGTTCACAAAATTGACATATCTCTTATCTGGTTTATAAACACTATAACACATATACGTAAATTTTGTGAATAATGTTACTAACATTTTGTTGGATGAAGAAATAACAAAAATAAAAGTTTTAGATCTTGATGAGTTATTCAACTTTGTTGTTGATGGCTTTTTCAATTGAAATCATTTAATATTTAAAAATGTTGTTTGAAGTTGTCATATTTTCAAATTCAAATTCAAACTATTCAAAAAATGTTATAAAGAAAAATGACCAAACTAAAAGTTGTAAATCTTGATAAGTTATACAACTTTGTTGTTGACATTTTTTCCATTTGAAATCATTTACTTCCTGTAAAATTATTTTGACTCATAAAATGAATTATTATACTACACTTAATTATTTTGCTATAGTTCAACTTACAAATATAAACATTTCTCATGAAAAATGGAAAAATAGTCATCGGTGACGGGCTTTAGTTAATGTCCGATAGAGATTAAGTCATCTCAATCGGGCATTAGTATATAGCCCGTCACTGATGAGTCATCTGTGACGGGCTTAATTGTTATCTCAAACGGGCCTCAAGTTGGTGCACGTCACGGATGATGGTCATCTGTGACGGGCCCCAACTTGAGGCCCGTTTGAGATATGGAATGTTATCTCAATCGGGCCTAAAGTTGGTGCCCGTCACAGATGATGGTCATCTGTGACGGACTGTAACTTTAGGCCCGTTTGAGATATGGAATGTTATCTCAATCGGGCCTAAACTACGGCCCGTCACTGATAGGTGTCATCCGTGACGGGCTTAAGTTTTATGCCCATCTAATATGTCTGTGCGACCATATCTCAATCGGGCACTTTTAGCCCGATTAAGATGACTTCCTTGTGACGGCCCGCTATTTTTAGGTATATTAGAGGCCGTCACAGATAGAAGGATCTGTGCTAGTGCCAAACCTTACCGAAGAATCATTGTACTTGGCAGCATATCGGTGTCTGGGAGAGCGTACGGGAGCAACACCACCTCTTTCCTGTACCACACAGTCGTGAACACAGAGGATGAGTTCTATGTCATGTACACAACATCAGATGCCTCACCGTACGCGCGCATCACGCTTGACTACAACGGTGACATGAAGTCACTGAGTTGGAACAGCAGCTCGTCGTCATGGGCATTCTTCCCTCATAAACCGATGGCCGTCGCCAACGACTGCGACCATTCGGCTACTGCGACGTCACGTTGGCCATCCCGAGATGCCAGTGCCTCGATGGGTTCGAGCCAGCTGACAGCTCTAATTCTTGGAGAGGATGCTGGAGAAAGCAACAGCTGAGATGTGGAGATGGGGACTATTTTGTGACCATGCCCGGGATGAAGGTCCCCGACAAGTTCTTGCATGTCCGGGACAGAAACTTCGAGGAGTGCGCGGCCGAGTGCAGCCGGAACTGCTCGTGCACGGCCTACGCGTACGCCAACTTGACCGCGGAAGGCTCCATGGCTGACCGGGCGAACTGCTTGCTTTGGACGGGGGAGCTTGTCGACACGGGAAGGAAAATCATTGGAGAGAACCTGTACCTCCGTTTGGCGGACTCTACTGGTATGCCCACCATTGTTTCCCCTGCAATGACAGTAGAGGTGTCAGAAGCACATCGAATTAAAAGACAACATCCATGCAAACATTTTGCAAGCTATGTATGGTTTAGAATATATAAGTCCTGAATTTTTTATTCAATTTCGTTGATAGGACAAAATTCTGGTGCCAACAAAAGGAACATATATGTACTGAAGGTTGTTGTCCCAATTATAGCATCCTTGATGATACTCATATGCATATACCTTGTCAGGAAATGGCTACCAAAAGGTAAAAAAGAGTCAATACTCAAGTACTCAACACAAACTCGTAATATGCTGTGTTTCCTGTCAGTTGTACTGAAAATACTGTCATTCTTATTAGGGAAACAAAGAAATAACAAAAATTGGAGAGCAGTGCTAGGAAACTTTACAGATTCTCATGAACTATTTGAGCAGAACCTTGGATTTCCATATATTAATTTTGAAGACATCACCACTGCGACAGACAATTTCAGTGATTCCAATGTGCTTGGAAAAGGAGGTTTCGGTAAGGTTTATAAGGTAACAACAATTTGCATGGACAATCACAGCAATGGAAAAATTAAAATTTTTATTTTATCCTGTTAAAATGATGCTATTACACAGGGTAAGTTGGAAGGTAGCAAAGAAGTTGCTGTTAAAAGACTCAGCACAGGTTCCACACAGGGGATAGAGCATTTTACAAATGAAGTGGTTCTTATTGCCAAATTGCAGAACAAAAATCTAGTACGGCTTCTTGGTTGCTGCATTCACGAAGATGAAAAGCTTCTTATTTATGAATACTTACCCAACAAAAGCTTGGATTACTTCCTTTTTGGTATGACCTAATCATATTATATTATTCCTTTTCCATTTTTCGTGGGAGAGGGTAACCAAGGGGTCGTACCTGAATAACCATGTTTCATTTCATGCTGTTCATTGTAGATGATTCAAAGAAGTCTATACTTGATTGGCAAACACGATTCAGCATAATCAAAGGAGTAGCTAGAGGACTTGTTTATCTCCACCAAGATTCAAGGATGACAATAATTCACAGAGATCTCAAAGCCAGCAACATTTTACTGGATCAGAAGATGAGCCCCAAAATATCAGATTTTGGTATGGCAAGGATCTTTGGTGGTAACCAGTATCAAGCAAACACTAAGCACGTAGTCGGGACATAGTGAGTAACACTTGCACTACTTATTCTTAAAATACTAACTTTTATATACTTGGACATTCAAATTAACCAGACTACTTGTTGATGATGACATGATTCAATGCAAATAGTGGTTACATGTCTCCTGAATATGCGATGGAAGGTATTTTCTCTGTCAAGTATGACACCTACAGCTTTGGTGTTCTAGCCTGTGTAAGTCTGAAATATCGAATTGCATAAAGTTTTAACAACAAGAATTTTGGACTAATTAGGAACTTTGTTCCGTTGGTTCAGGCATGGATTTTGTGGAAAGACGGAAAGGCAGAGGACTTCATGGACTCGATTATTCTAGAGAGCTATTCACTTAGTGAGTTTTTGCTCTGTATCCATGTAGGACTATTATGTGTTCAGGAAGATCCAAATGCTAGACCACCCATGTCATCAGTTGTGGCCATGTTAGATAATGAGGTCACAGCAATTCCTACTCCTAAGCAACCTGCATATTTTGTGCCAAGGAATTACATGGCTGACGAGGCAAGAGAGGATGCCAACAAGTATGTGAACATGAGTATTACCACACTACAAGGACGTTAGATGTTTAACTTCTTTTTTTTTTTCTGTGGTTCAGTGGTTGTAAATTCACCACTTGATCAATTGTGCAAGAACCTAGGAATCAACAGACAACCAAAATGCCCAAGTGAAAATATGAAAAATCTCTGGGTGTATGATTCATCTTCAACGGTTCTCAGGACAAGATATGTTTTTATGCTTTTGCACTACGCTTTATAAACCGAGAATGCATGTACAGATTTATGTGTTCGTATCATCGTTAAATAAAAAATAGAGTAAATTTTATAAAACTACATGTTTTATGGTCCAAGTTGCAGAAAACCACACACATTTTGACACTTGGCACTTAAGTACATATATTTTGGTAGTGTAGTTTCAAAAACCACATTATCAATGAATGGATTCACCCGTGAGATGACGTGGTTGTTCCATCTAGGATGAAGACGTGGCATCCTATTAATTTCGTGCGATGGCTGGTAATATGATGCCACATCCTCGTCCTAGTGAAATAACCACGTCATCTTGCGGGTGAATCCATTCGTTGATAGTGTGGTTTTGTGAAACTACACTAACAAAAGGGGCTGTCTATATATCATGTGACAGAAAATCGCACCTCCTATCATTCCAATTTTGGACCATTGGATATGCTTTAAGCTTCGTGCAACCCCCTAACCCTAACTCCTCCTCCTCCCCATTCAGTCGCCGCTTCCAATCCTCCTCCCGTCCCCTCGCGCCGCCGCCCGCCTCGCCGGCTGGCCGGAAAGAGTCAACGGCGCCGGCGAGGCCCCCCCCACCCCCCCCGGGCGAGCCCCGTTCCCCCTTCCCCTTCCCCTCTCTTTCTCGTCATGGCGGCGACGACGAGGTGCCCCCGCCCCGCCGTCTTCCCCATCTCCGGTGGCTCCCCGCTGCCGGATCCGCCACCACCGGCCGCCGCCACCTAATCTCGTGCTTGCTTTGCCCCCGCCGCCGACGCCGGCCCACCGCCTCCATCCCCGCTGCTTCGGCGGCGCTGTCGCCGCCTCGCCGCCCGCCGGAGTCCACCGCCCATGGCCATCCCTCTAAGCCCCGAGGAAACCCCCCTCTTCCCCCACCCTCACCCCAACCACAAACCCTAACCCGCCGGAGTTGTAGTGTCGCCGGTGCCGGAGAAGAAAGGGAGCCCACCGGAGTTGGAGGAGAGAAGCCAATGTACGAATCTTGGCATGGATCCAATGGTCCAAAATCTGTAAGATTTCATCCCCAAATTTCATTCGAATGTTATATAGCAATCCCGCTAACGAAATATATGTACTTAAGTGCCATGTGTCAAAGTGTGTGGTTTTCTACAACTTGCACCATAAAATGCGTAGTTTTGTAAAATTTACTCTAAAAAATAAGGTATCTGTACCTGTACTCATGTGGCATTGAAATGGCACAGGGAGACAGGTCTTCAACCTCCTTGGAGAGCCAGATAAGTTATCAATCTTGAGAACAAAACAGAATCTGTATACTTTCTTGTCTCTTGAAACAAGTTTGTACAAGATTTTGGTAGGTCTCCCTTTACATTATTTCCTTAAAAGCTTAATGAGAAGGAAAATTCAGGAAGCTATTTGTGCCTAGTTTTCTGTTACTGTTTAGTACTACGCGCAGAGTCCAATGAAAGGGCACAATGAAAACCAGAAAGTAGCACAGAATGCCAATACAAATGAAACGGCAGTCACCAAGTAGAGGATTGGATCGAAACCCTCTAATACCTCCCCTTCCATTTTGCTAGATGTTGCAGGACTTGAATTGGAGGTGCATGACTTACTTCCCTGTGATGCCTTGTGAAGGTTGGTGTTTCCTTCATAGCTGTCCATTTGAAATGAGCCAAACTGACCAGTGTTTGGCACACACCCTGACAAGTTGTTATATGCCACTGAGAACACCTCTAAAGACCATAACCGGGTTAACTGCCATGGTATTGGCCCAATCAGCCTGTTATGGGACAGGTCCAAACTCTCGATCTCGCTCATGTTTGCAAAGGTTGGAGGAATCTGGCCGGTAAAAAAATTGTAGGAAAAATTTAGGGACTTAATATGATTCAGATTTCCTAGCTCTTGTGGAATCTCACCTGACAACATGTTTGCAGAGAAGTCGAGGCCAGACATAAAAAGGAAGATGTTTTGTCCATATGTGTAGGGGTTCCCTTTAGTAGTGAAGGTGAAGCCTTGCATATCATAGTGACTAGTATACATGTAGGATGAATCATACAAGTCCATAGTTTCAAACCCCTCTCCAAAGAAACTACTACCAGTCGTGGACCGAAGGTCTAGATAATCTGGAAGAACCTCAAACGGGATGTGACCAATACATGGCGGTACTGAACCTGAAAGTATGTTGTGTGAGAAGTCAACTATCCTCATGTACTTCAGATGGCATAGGTCTGAAGAGATCTGCCCCTCAAACTTATTTCTTCGTAGCAAAAGATGACTGATTTGGGACAGCTCTCGTGTCCATTTAAGGTTTCCTGTGAATTGGTTATAACTGAGATCCAAGGCTTCAATGTAGGATGGATTGAAAAAGGCATCCGGAGAGCCGGACAGGGCATTGCCAGACATGTTCAGAAAACTGAGTGGTAATGTCGTACTGCAGTTTGGTAACGGCCCAGCAAAGCTGTTGTCTGAAAGATCTAATAGTTTAACATTTGTTAAGTTACAAAATTCATAGCGAATTTCACCAGTTAAACTATTGCCAGCAAGACTCAAAGCTTCGAGTAAAGAAAGATTCCAAAATGAAATATCGAGTCTGCCAGAAATGTTGTTACCATGTAAATCCATGATATAAACATTGCCTGAAAGATTTATGGGGAGACTGCCTTCAAATTTGTTGTTGTCTAGGTATATTGCCCACAAGAAGGACAAGTTACTAGCTCCACTCAGTATCATGCCCCCAAGATTGTTGTTTGAGACTTTTAGAATTTTCAGCTCAGAACAATCAGTGAACAAGCAAGCTGGAACTTCTCCTGTAAATTTGTTATTTGATAAGTCCAACAATTCGATGTTGTGAATGCTGCACAGTGACAATGGTATAACCCCTGAAATAATGTTATGGGAAACATCAAGAATCCGTAGATTGGGAAAAACTGAGCTGATGTTGGCTGGCAGTTCTCCAATGATACTGTTCATAGAAATGTTTAACAACTGCAGATTAAATTGCTGTTGCAACATCAGATCCAAAGATCCATCTAGCATGTTATTTGATATATCCAGGTACACAATTGTCGCTTCATCTGTGAGCAGCCAATTGGGCATTCTTCCTGGCAAGTTATTGTTGGACAGATCAAGGAATTCCAGACGACTCTGTGTGCGCAAGAAATGTGGTTCTGCAATGATGCTCTTGTCAAGCTTACACCCAGAAAGCCTCAGTGTTTTCAATTGAAATTGAGGTACCCATCCAGGGAATTTCATCTGAACAACCAAATTGGCATTCCCTGACAGGTCTATCCTTTGAAGCTTGCCGCAGTATCTTAGCCAGAAGAACTCAAATTTACCACTCAGGTCATTACCGGACAACCTGAGAGTTTGAAAAAATGAAGAACAATTCCAAGAGGAATTGACAGGTATAAATCCTTGAAAGAGGTTTTCTGAAAGATCCAAGTATTGCAGACGTGGAAGTGCAAATAACGATGACGGGAGGGTTCCACTCAATCGATTAGACCCCAAATGCAATTCTTGCAGATTCCTGAGATTTATGAAATCTTCCATGTACACAGATATGCCATATAGTTAATAGAAATATCACCAAAAGAAAAAAAAGTTAAATTTATTTGTCACAGTACCTTTATTCTGAAGAGCACCACTTATGTTGTTTCTATCAAGGTTAGGCACCTTCAGGGAAACTAATTTGCTGATAGATCCTGGTATACTCCTTGATAAATTGTTCCCACTGAGGTTGAGGTACTGAAGCTTACTCAGTCCTTCAAGACCTGCATTGTTTCTTTCTTTTCTGGCTTTTCCAATCAATCTTACATGAAAAGAACATGTGTGGGAGTGGGAATATAGTTAGTTACCCTCAAAATTCTGTATGCAAGCATCATTCGAAGAGAAATCCAGTAGCTGAAGCTCGCGAAACGATGAGAGGACCGTCAGGTTGAGATTAATCCAGCATGATCCACTCTCAGAGACAGAGACGGATGTCGTGCCACCACCATCATCGGTGGTCTGAACAGGTTGGTGGATGTCAAAAAGGTCGAGGTGCGAGATACGCCGGGTGCTGTTGTTGCATCTGATCCTCTCCCACGAGCAGCAATCGCCGCGCCCCGACCACGAAACGGGCGGCTCGGACTGCGCGCTCGTCAAGGAAGATCTGATCTCCATCAGCGCTGCCATCTCCTCTGGGATGCAGCCGCGAGAAATCCCCAGCATGGAGTGTAACAAGCACAGAAATAGGAGGATATGATGCCGTCTGAAGAAGTAGCAGCCCATTTCAAAGAAGCAGTTGCCTCGACCAGCGAATATATTTTGATTTCAGGCTCTGCTCTGCAATCTGCACTTTGCTTGGTACTAGTACTATTTATCTCTGGAGAAATGAGTTGATCAACATGGCCTTCTATTCCACGGTCAACAACGTTATACTGTCCCAGCTCAAAGAAAAGCAAAAGAAAAGGAAAAAAAGACCAATTATTTTCTCCATTTGGTCCCCAATGGATTTGTTGGTCAAAGATAAAGTGACACCATTTATTCTCTCCATTTGGTCTCGTCTTCTCTCCGTTCCTTTTCTTCTTCTCGATGCTGATTGCTGAGTGACCTGAATACCAGATCGACGATGACGAGGCCGTCGGTTCAGGAAAAGAGCACAAGTGCACAACAAAAAGGACAAAAAGGGGGCCTAGCAGCTTCCAACCCAATTTAAAGTCGTAGGTCTGCCAATCCACAATGTGCATTCAAAATGGGTAGTAAGGAATAAAATAGTACTATTATCAGGTTATATATATTGTGGGACTAGTAATTACCACTTGTGTGGACTACTTAGTCTATATACATTCATCATACCCTAATAAGTAGCGGAGACTTATTAGCCACATAGTCCCAAGCTGAACAACCAAAAGCTGAGTATGCAGTACCCCATACAAGATTCGGAGTTGGCTATAATGAAAAGGGCAACACCGTCCGGTGAAGATTGTCTAGTATAGTATGGATGCATGCGTACAATATACTCGGAATGGAAGGCATCGGAGAATTTACATTTGGATCACATGGCATCAGATACAGTCTCTGCGTGTTCTGTCACCGAGCCTCTTCCGTTCTCCTATAACAGTCGACGATGCATGGAGGTTCTTAAGTCTGCCGAGAGTATTAGATCAAGTATGTACATCTTTCATTCTCGGGGAAATGGTCGATCGGTATGAACCATTGGTGCCGCATATACATAAGTGAGCTGATTTCGGATACGTCGGAAATTCCGTTTGCCAAGGTGTCCTAGTGCACCTTCTGCTTCTGCTTCTGTGCACGAAATAGCCATCTTGCGTAAAAGCACTTTGACCATAACAGAAAATGTATGATTTTTGTTTGGCAAAATTTGATTCCGGACTCAAATTAAGTATGTGATCTATGCTCCTGGAAATCGGAAAAAACGCGACATAACTCAAGGAAAAAATATAAAAAATTATAGTTACATAGAGCAGGCGGCAACCTTTATTTTATCTTTTCAGTGTCAACTGGATAAAGAAACAGCTATAGCGGAGATAGTGACAGCTATACACTATTGCATAAACGATTTTCGCAGACAAGTCCTAGTCTAAAACCTACCGGCAAGACATCATCCGCCTCTGATAGTGTTGTACAGGGAGGGAGACAAAGCATATATAAAAATCAATTTTTGTAGGTGGACTGTTAACAGGCCCGTATGTGAAAATAAATCAATTTTTCAGATAAGCCTTTTAACAGGCCCATTTGTGAAAATAAGCCTATTTTCGTAGGCAATCTTATTTTCGTAGGCGGGCTTGTTAGGAGGCTGCTACCCCCTCCCCCTCTTCTTTTCTCTCATCTCTTTAAAAAATCTAGCTCTCGTATCACTCCACACTCTCCTTGTCCTCTCTCCTCTCTCCTCCTCTCCTCTACGTTGGTCCCATTTCTCAGCCCCTCCTCCACTTCCCGTCCACCAAAGCGATAGCTGCAGCAGCGACTAAGGTGGGGAAGGGAGCTGCCGCGATGACACCGAGCCTAGAGCCAACAGATGGGGCAGCGACGATCATGGTGGCTCCGTCCCGAGCCCTGGGAGGAGTGGATCCGCCTCCGCTGAACATGGGAAAATCGAGGCCTCAGCTGTGACGACGTTGACGTCGATGACTGTGGCGGCTAGGGTGCCGACAACACCAAGCCGCGTGAGGGTGGATCCGGCCACCCCAGCTTCAGGAGCGGTGGATCCGCCTACGCCAGCCTCGGGAGCAGCGGTGCCTCGGCGATGACGACAACACCGGCTAGGGTGAAAGAGACGACAGTGGCAACCCGCGCGACGGCGGAAACGTTGCCCCAGGCCAAAGAGAGGTGGATCTATCACCCACGGCCCCAGTAGAGGCGCTGTTTGCGGCGTCGACATCGCTGATGGCGGATGGGAGCTAGGGTTTTGGTTCTGGGGATTTTTAGTTTTTTCATGAATCGTTGTTTTTGCATGTGGTGGGCCGGCATAAATGACCGCCTGTGAAAAGTGACTTTCGCACACAAGTGTGCAGCCCGCTTGAAAAAGGGCAATTTTTACAAACATCTTGTGGGAGATGGGGCCACCCAACCGGTTGCGATTGTAAATTTGGATCATCTGAAAGGATTCTTTCTGGACTAGTGATAGCCAGAGATTGAAAATTCTGGCTAGCTCGAGGGTTAAACTTGTCTTTTTCATATGGTTTCTCCCTCCATTTGTTTCTAAAATGATAAAATAGTAGTTACAGTATCTTCGGGGAAATTATCAATTTTTTAAGTATCTTTAAAGCGTATCATGTTTTTACACTGTCGGTATCAAATCATAAGGCTTGTATATATCTAGCATTATGGTGTCCTCTAGGAAATTACCGATTTTTAGAGTGGCCTCAGACCGTATGATGCTTTCAGAGTAGCATATATATATATATATATATATATATATATATATATATATATATATATATATATATATGTAGCATTTTGCAAGACACAGTAGCTATATATAAGCAGAGAACACCAAGCACACGATACAAGCTTAATTCGGAGGTTGTTGCCTGCTGGCTAGACAATGAAACCACCACAAGAATGCAAGTGCGTACTCGGAATAGGAGGCGTGTGGGAGTCAACTCACACACCGTCAGATCGTGACTGTATGCCTGCTCATGCTGAGGCAACTTTCCTCCTGGGACTATTAGGGCCTCAAACAGTGTAAACCAGCCACTCGTATGGACAGTGTTGCAGCGTGGATGTATCCAGAGCAATCACCTGGAGAAGAACCACATGTCATCTGGATATATCCCGGAGCTCCGCTCAACATTCAGCAGGCATGCACGACATATGGTTAGAAAACATGGAAAAGAATGGACAGCACTCCTATCCTAGATATATAATAGCCTCGTATATTCGCTTATTCTTTTTTTTTAAAAGAACACAACAGGGGAGGCCCTCGCTGTTTGAATAATTTTATTAAAGAAAACAAGAACAAAGTTACAACAGATTAATCCAATTTATGATTACATCGTGATATCTCGCAGTAATTCTAAACAACAAAAGGAAGAGGTCACCCTTTAAGAGTTGCCTCCAAGTGATGAAAGAGGGGATCTTTTGCTCGAAGATGAACCCATTCCTTTGTTTCCAGATATGCCAAGTAGCATAAAGAAATTTCTCTATAAAACAGCTCGCCAGATAATCCAATTTGGCCCTTCTAAAAATTCCTTCCAATGGGAGAGTAGTATCCCAGGTAATGCCTAAAAGACTCCAACAATTTTGGGCAAACGGGCATAGAAAGAACAGATGCATTAGGTCTTCAACACCTGCCGATTGACAAAGAACACAAGAAAGATCACAATCCAGAGGAGCACAATTCTTATAATCTAGCATGAACTTGGTGTTCAATCTATTCATCATGAGCAGCCACCCAAAAACCTTTACTTTTGAAACTGCATTACACTTCCATAACCATAGAAAGTGGACTGGTGGCTTAATAGCTCTGAAATTCAGTGCATAGAATTTTTGTGAAGAATATTTCATATTCCCCCAGATGTAAGACCAAGCGTCATTTTCATTAACCAGCTCGATATCCACAAGGGAAGAAGTCAGCTCTTGAAACTCCTGAAAAGCTTGAACAGATAAAGGTAGTGTAAAATTTCCTTCAGCCTCAATGGACAGAAAATAAGAGACATATGCATTCTGGTTTTGAGCAAAAGAACAAAGCCTTGACTTAGTGTGAAAAAGAGGAGGTTGATCAGCCCATACATAATACCAAACGGAGCAGGTATTTCCACTTTTCAAATGACACATTGCAATACCTCTAAAGACATCCATTAATTTGCAAATGTCTCTCCACCAGAATGTGCCCTTTAAGTTTGTCAGATGAGGGACATAGTTACCATAATAGGAGGACCAAACAAGATTGACCCAGGGCAAATCCTTCTTTTTGGAAAACTTATCCAAAAACTTAATGAGCAAAGATTGATTTTGGATAGAAAGGTTTAGCACTCCCAAGCCACCTTTTCTCTTAGGCTTACAAACCTTATCCCAGGCTGCCAAAGATTTTTTGTTGGAGTTGACCTCAGAACCTCTCCAAAGACAATGTCTTCTTGCTCTGTCAATGCTATCAATTACTGTCTTTGGCAACATTAGAGTACACATAAAATAAGTAGGTAGTGAAGAGAAAACTGAATTAACCAGCGTAAATCTATCTCCATAGGACAGGAAGTAAGCGTTTGATGTAAGCCTTCTTTCAGTTCTATCCACTAACGGTGCAAAATCTATTAACTTTGGCTTAGTGGTACCAAGGGGTAAACCCAAATATGTAAATGGCAAAGATCCCAATTGACAGCCAAAGACTACAGCTAAGTTCTGAGCTTTCCCTTCATCAACATTTATTGGAATGAGACAAGATTTATTAAAATTTACCTTTAGACTAGTTCCCAGCTGGAAGGTTTGCAATAAAGCCTTTAGAGTAAAGAGCTCTTTACCACTAGCTTTCAAATAGAGCAGGGTGACATCAGCATATTGGACAATAGGGAAATTTAGGTCAAAGTCGGATGGAAAAGGCTTTGGTAGAAGACCCATTGTATAAGCTCTGTTGATAATGACCTAGAGAAGTTCAGCTCCTAAAACAAAATAGTAAAGGTGACAGAGGATCACCTTGCCTTACTCCCCTCTTGCAATGGAAATTTTTTCCAGGTACCCCATTGATCAGAACTGAAGAAGAAGCAGAAGAAAATATCTTCCTTATCCATCCAAGCCATGTAGCACTAAAACCCATAGCTTCCATTACTAGCAAAATAGCTTAATGTTCAATAGTGTCAAAATCCTTCTCAAAGTCCAATTTTAGAAGAACTATTTCCCTTCTGGAGTGATGGCACTGATGAAGGAATTCAAAGTTCCATGCTAGACAGTCTTGTATAGTTCTCCCTTTTATGAAACCATATTGATTCTGACTGATTAACTCCAATATCACCTTTTGCAGTCTATCAGCTAGGATTTTTGTTAGAATCTTAAGAGAGATTCCCATGAGTGATATTGGCCTATAGTCATTTATACCTTCGGCCATAGATTTCTTTGGAACCAAGATGATAAAAGAATGGTTTAAAGGATCCAGGTCCAGAGTACCAGAGTGGAATTCAGCTGTAAGTCTGTAGTAATCCGGACAAATGATTGGCCAACATTTCTTCACAAACATCCCATTAAACCCATCAGGCCCAGGAGCCCTGTCTATAGGCAAATTCTTTATAATTTTGTCTAACTCAGAGATACCACAGGGCTGATCCAAACTAGCAAGAGATTGATTTGCATGGAAAAGATCTTGCAGCTGAAAAGGCATAAACTCAAACTGGCAATTGTCAACCTTAAATTTGGAGATGATTTTAGGGTTTTTTTACATCGAAGTTCATTTCCCAAATTATTTTTTTATAAATATGCCGTTTGGCACATTCCCCCAATAAGAGAAACGATAGGGGTTTTAAGTGTGGTGCTTCAGGCCTGGACAGCCTTGCGTGGTAGCTGTGAAAGTGGAGGCGTTTGTTGGTTTGGACAGGAATGATATCAAGAGTGTGCAGTTTTGTGCACATATTCCTAGAATTGGAGGTATATGGGATCCTGTTCGCACTGATCGGCTTGTTCACAGCTCCACAACTTCTCTTTTCTAGAGGGAGTGTTCACAGATAAACTGCCATTGCTGGATGGTGAATAGAGTGTGTGGAGGCGTGGAGATCACCACTGGTCAGAAAAATGCAGCGACATCAGAAACTTCTGCATCTTTAAGATTGCCCCCTTGTCTGTCATGGTAATTAGGTATCAGGAGATGGCCGCAAAACATGCGATCTAGGAGGATGCAAAGTAATACAAACTCAACATGGGGACACGTTCGCTAAGACACATTCACTAGGACAGGAAAGCCCATAAGTGTCGGCTCGGAAAGGCTCATAGTTGTTGGTTGCACCGTCGGCACCAATTATTCGAAACCAATGACCCAAGTTAAATATTGGTGCCGATTATGTGTTATTACAGGTGCCGGTTCAATGCAACAACCGGTAACTATGGGGCTCACAAGGATGCGTTGAGAGCCTCATAGTTGCCGGCTGTAGTTATAGAACCGATATCTATCTGGTATTATATGTCTCGGTTCTTCACAAAGAACCAGAACATATAAGGTCCCCAGTGCATCGCTAGAAGCCCTATATGTGTGGGTCCTTGTAAGGAACCAGTACCTATAGTCCTGGAGAAAAAAAGTATCTTGAGCTCATCTCATTCTCATTAAGCATGGATTAAAGAAGCATCGAACATAATTAAATAGCATATGTCGCTTTGAGCTAGCCAGATTCACCAACAAGGGCACACATGCATATATTGAATTTCTTTCGCTTTGTGGGAAACCAATAATGGAGACTGGTTGTCGAACAAAGAAATTGTCTACCGCTCCGGATGACAGGTTTCACTTGGGATGGCAGACGCTAGCAAAATCAAATGTGAGAATGTATCCGTGTGCTTAGTTGCAAATAGAATGTAGCAATAGAAATCTCGTAGGAGCTACTTTAAAATTAAGAACCGATCTGTCGCGCTAGCAGCTGTTTAGTACATCGGTCTCTGCAGCTTGACCAGAAGTTGAGGCCATGCTCGCAGTTCTGCTGCACTTGACATGTATTTAATTGCAGTGACTATTGACGCTTTTTCATAGTCAACATTGAATCACATAACGATTTGCGGTGTAAACAATAGAGTTGCTAAAATCGATAGATCAAACCGGTTAGCGGAACCTATTTTAAGATTAATTCACTTTCGCGGAATCAAGCGACTAATTTACAAGCAAATTAGCAAAGAAGATAAATATCGTATTTACGTAACGACGAACGACTAGTTTCCGAGCAAACTAGCAAAGGATAATCTTTGCGCAAAAGGGCAAAGATTAAGTAAATTCTAGGGTTGCTAGAACTCAGCCATGAAAACAAATGAGAAAATAACTTAAAAACTAAAAGAGATGAATAGTAGATTAAAATTGTTCGGGTCCCAACTGTCCTCTAATACTCTGATATATATAGGACAAACCTAAATATTGGGATAGCAATCGACCTGTGCGCTGATATCCGACGCAACTTTCAGGCCGAATATGACTCAATCAAAACAGATCAGCTACCAAAATTTATCTTCATAATCTTATGCTATCATATGCGCTGACCTTCCATTCATCGTAGGCCAGACGTGTCCATACCAGAGACTAAAATGCACCAAATCGGAACCTGCGTCCTGAGTCGGTCACCTCCAGCCGGCACCTGTTTAGTCTGAAACGGGGGGAGTATTCACTACGTCTACATATATCTTATAACCGCATGTCATCTGGATACATCCTGGAGCTCCACTCAATAACAGCAGCCATGCATGACATATAGTTAGAAAACATGGAAAAGAATGGGCACTACTCGTCCCAAAATATAAGGGATTTTGGATGAATATAATACAGAAACATGTTTAAATTCGTAGTACTAGAATATGTTACATCCACCCAAAATCCTTTATATTTTTAGTCGGAGGAAGTACTTGTATATGCTAGATAAGTGTCATGCTTCAGTCCTGGACTGCCTTGCGTGGTAGCTGTGAAAGGAGGAGACTTTTGGTGGTTTCGACGGGAATGATATCAAGACTGTGCAGTTCCATGCACGTATTCTTGGAATTGGAGGCATCTGGTATCCCATTCGAACTGATATGCTTGTTCGTAGCTCTGCATCTTCTGCTATTGATGGATGGTGAACAGAGTATGTGGAGGCCTGGAGATCAGCACTGGTCAGAAAAATGCAGCGACATCAAAAACTTCTGCATCTTTAAAGATTGCCCCCTTGTCTGACATGGTAATCAGATCTCATGAGATTATCACGAAGCATGTGATGTAGGAGGATGCTAAGTAAAACAAACCAGCATGGGGGAAGGCATGGACACATTCGCTAAGACACATTCACTAGAACAGGAAAGCCCATAAGTATAGGCACAGAGAGGCTAGGTGCTGGTTGCGCCAACGGCATCAATAGTTCGGAACCAATGACCCGAGTTATATATTGGTGCTGGTTCGAGAATCGACACCTATGTGATATTACAGGTGTCGACTCTATGCAAGAATAACTAACTATGGGGCTCACAAGGATGCGCTGGGAGCCTCATATGTGTCGGTTGTAGTCATAGAACCGACATCTATCTGGTATTACAAGTATCGGTTCTTCACAAAGAACCACAACTTATGGGGTCCCCAGCACATTCCTAGAAGCACTATATATGTCGGTCCTTGTAAAGCACCATCACCTATAGTCCTAAAGCAAAAATATCTTGAGCACATGTGACTCGAATTGAGCTATTCAACTTCAAATATGACAGAGTTATAACAATGGGTGTATTTGGTTGTATTTCCATGGATTAAAGAAGCATCAAACATAAATAGCAGATGTCGTTTTGAGCTAGCCAGAATCAGCAACAAGGGCACGCATGCATGCATTCGATTTCTTTCTCGTTGTGAGAAACCAAATGGGAGAAAAGGATGTCGAACAAAGAAATTGTCTGTCGCATCGGATGACAGGTTTCATTTGGAATGGCAGACACTAGGAATATCAAGTGTGAGAATGTGTCTGTGTGGTCATTTGCAAATAGAATGTAGCAATAGAGATCTTATAGAAGTTACACCAAAATTAAGAACTGATATCTGTCGCGCTAGCAGTTGTTTAGTACGTGGTCTCTGCAGCTTGACCAGTAGTTGAGGCCATACTCTCAGTTCTGCTGCACTTGACATACATTTAATTGCAGTGAGTTCGCCCGTTGTTCCGATAGGTCAGTAAGCTGGTTCCTACCTCAGCCAAGCAGCATTTATTTGTCGAGTATGAATATCTATAGGAGTGCGCAGTTTATGTATGTCAAAGCCATACTGTACTCCATAATGCAAGCGTTTCCAAAATATGGCTACTTCTCTCTTGCAAACCATGTTCCAAATTGAAACTCAGGTAGAACGAATAAAAGAAATGTGTAATATCTCGTTTCTCTTTTCCATTTTTGTTACTTGATAACAACGTACGGTTAATCAACAAGTTGGTGATGTGTGCCTATATATCTATCTACTATTCACTACGTCTACATATATCTAATACATAAACACTACATCAAACTATTCGAACGATGGAGAGGCCTGAGTTCGTCTGCTATTACAGAATATCGTGCGTGTTATTGCAGATGTTCAGGGGCCCACAGCCCCGTGAAAACGAACACCTTGAAATGATGTGTATTAAAATATTATAAAAATGATTCGAGACTGATGATTTAGGATGTGTTTGTTTAGCTTTAGAATGAAATAAACTGTAGACATAATTACAGCTTTGTGTGCGAATGGGTTGATGCGGCATGCTTGCATGTAGGTTTTCTTTTTTGAAAAAAAACGAAAAGCTACATGTAGAGGAGTACTAATAAATACTATGTTTATATGTTAAGCTTTAAGTGTTTAGTACTCCCTCCGTTTCGAAATGTTTGACACCGTTGACTTTTTAGCACATGTTTGACCGTTCGTATTATTCAAAAACTTTTGTGAGATATGTAAAATTATATGCCTACATAAAAATATATTTAACAATGAATCAAATGATAGGAAAAGAATTAATAATTACTTAATTTTTTGAATAAGACGAACGGTCAAACATGTGATAAAAAGTCAACGGCGTCAAACATTTCGAAATGGAGGGAGTTGGTATTAGCTTTATAGAAAGAAGAGATACAGATGGCGTTCATGTGATGCAACTATTTGCACCAAAAACATTCTGCATCCTATGTGAACTAATTATGGTAGGCTGATACACTACAATATATAGTTGCCAGCATCTAGTCACCAGATATTCTCGTCGGCCAGAGGAGTGCCCACCCCATATGAACTTAGGAGTTGGTTATAACTAGCTACTCATAACAACCACTACGCCGGACCAGGTCATCTCTGACGGGCCCAAACCCTCACCTTTGATGGGTTTGGTCTTGGTCAGTGATTAGTGGTCACTGATGACAAAATCAGCTGTGACGGGTAGTTTCACCCGTCATAGATAACTTATCTCTGACCGGTATATAAGTCATCTCTGACGGGTTAAAACTTGTCACCCGTCACAGATGAGTTATCAGTGACGTGTCGTAACTACCTGACCGTCACTGATGACTCATCTCTGACAGGTTGTAACTTACAACTCACTACCTGACCGTCACTGATGACTCATCTCTACGGGTTGTAACTTACAACCCGTCACTGATGACAAAGCAAGAAATACAATTTTTGAATTTTAAACGCAACAAAAGAACCTCAAAAAAATATTTTGAAATTTACTAGCCATCCTATACATTGTTACACATCACTACCTACAAATTCACAATTTTTCACGCAATATAACTTGTATGCTACACATGAGATTTGAACTCAAGACCTCAACCTCCATATAAAGCTCCCCTTACCAACTCACCTACTCAACACATATTGAGTACTCACCCAATGTTATTATTTTGTCTATGCTTGTCTGAATCATTTAACATATATTTAACACCCTAAATGACTTCAAATGAAAATATTATCAACTAAATAGTTATAGATCTCACCGTGTTTTATAACTTTTACATAGAAAATATCTTCATCCGATGTTGTTTGAAGAATTCAAAATTTTATTTTTCAAAATATATCTTCACTTTATAACATGTATTTTGAACATGTAAACTTTGTGAAATAAAAATATTTTCAATTATAATGTTGTAGATCTGGTTGAGTTCTATGACTTTGATACGGGGCATGTATCCATCCATGTCATTTGAAAAAAAATCAAAATTTTGTTTTTAAAAGTAGATATGATCACTTGTAATGCATGTTCAGGGATGTAAACTATCTCTAATAGAAATGTTGTTAGTTATAAAGTTGTGGATATCATCAAGAGCTACAACTTTTATATAGGACATGTCTCAATCCGAGGTTTTTTGCAAAATTTAAAAATTTGAATTTTCACTCATCACTGACGGGTCATAACTACCACCCGTCAGAGATAATGTTATCTGTGACGTGTGTTAGTTAAAACCCGTCAGAGATGAGTGGTCTCTTTTGTGATGGTTCATAATACTACACCCGTCACACTGTGACGAGCCATGGTTGTGACCCGTCACAGACGATCTGTGACGGGTTACAAGTGCAAGCCGTCACAGATGACCTCACATCTGTGACGGGTCCTCCCTGGTAGCCATATATTGAAGAGGATATTTTTTCGGCCCGTCAGAGATGACTCATCTTTGACGAGTTGCGTTGGCCCGTCACAGATGACCCGTCACTGAAGCCCGGATCTGTAGTAGTGAACAGAGAGGGCACGACCAGCGCGAAATTGCAAGGATATATATATGCATACATATGAACATGATCGAAATGAAAGGCATTTGGGAATCACCTCGACTATCATAAGATCCGTTCTCCTCGTGCAATTTGATTACATGTCGCAGCAATCCTCCATGAACTGTTGGGGCAGCAAGCTACGATGGCCAGCATAACACAGTGGCAAGTGGTCATAGAACACTTGTAATTACATGGAGAAAAACAACTCGAGATTGGCAATTATTGTCGTGATCATCCAACAACGGGGTTAGGTCGATCGTATGGATCATCACCGCAATGAGCGTGCGTCACTCGGCGTTGGGCTCGACGTTGAGTGATTCCACGATGGTGAAGAAGCTGTTCGACACGGTGCCAGAAAAATTCATCAGCCTCGTCGCAGGTATTGAGCAGTTTTATGAGATTGATGATATGCCATTTGAGGAGGTAGTGGGCCGGCTCAAGGCCTACGAGGAACGCCTGCGGAAGAAGAAGGCCGCAGCCGGCGGGGTCCCCGCCGACGGGTAGATCCTGCTCACTCAGGCCGAGTGGGAGGCACATTTAAAGAAAAATGGGGGAGAATCCTCATCACCCCACAAGAACAAATCATCCCGCGACAATGGTGGGCGTAGCCAGGGCAGTAGTGGTCGCGGCAGAGGTCGTGGCGCAGGTGGACGCGGCGGTGCGCCGTGTGGCGACTCCAGTGCTGGCCCTGGCGGCGGTGGCCGTGACAAGAGTCGCATCAAGTGCTTCCACTGTGAGGAGTACGGGCACTACTCCAACCAGTGCCCTCATCTGAAGAAGAAGAAAGGGGAAGCAGCTCACTTGGCACAGACGGAGGATGCTGGACCTGCTTTATTGCTCGCGGTGACGGAGGATGAGCCAGAGCATGCATCGTGCGGCCTCGTCGTCCACGAGGAGCGCGTGTGGCCCAAACTGCTGCTGGCAGACAACGGTGGGCAGGCTGGAGATGTCTGGTTCCTGGACAATGGCGCCAGCAACCACATGACCGGAGATCGCACCAAGTTTCGGGAGTTGGACGAATCGATCACCGGAAGTGTGAAGTTTGGTGACACGTCGACGGTGCAGATCAAGGGGAAAGGGTCGATCCTTTTCGCATGCAAGAATGGTGACCAATGGCTACTGCAAGATGTGTACTACATCCCCAGCCTGCGATGCAACATGGTGAGCCTGTGCCAGCTCACCGAGACCCGGCACCGTGTGGTGATGGACGAGGACGTCCTCGAGGTGTTCGAAAAATCTCCCTGGCGCTTGGTGATGAGGGTGCGGCGCACCTCCAACCGGCTCTACCACATTGAGCTAAACCTCGCACATCTGGTGTCCTTGCTGGCCTGCCTCGACAAGCAGGCATGGCTGTGGCACGCGCGGCTAGGACATCTCAACTTCCAGGCGATGAAGTTGTTGGTGGACAAGGAGATGGCGGGCGGCGTTCCGGCGGTAACACACCCGAACCAGCTGTGCCAGGCATGCCTGGTGGCCAAGCAGACCAGGGCGTCGTTCTCAGCGGTGACACACTATTGGGCGGAGGAGCCGCTCGAGTTAGGGGAGCAGGATCCCGCGGGGAGAGGGCGGCCGGGCGCCGGTTCCGTGCGGGGACGGCTGCTGCCACCAGATCCTGCGCGCCGTCGCCGCCGCCACCGCCTACGCCCGGGCGCCTCCGTGGGGAGGATAGGAGAGGATAGAAGAGGTCGACGGGAAAAAAGAGAGAGAATAAAGGAGAGGAGAAAAATGGGAGAGGAGAGAATAAAAAGAGAGGAGAGGAGAGAAAGAGGGGAAAATTTGAAGAGGGTAGGAGGGAAAGAGAGGATGGGTATTTTTGCGTACGGCTCTCTTAATATGTCTGCACGCGAAAATAGGCTCATTTTCGCGTACGATCCATGTAAGATGTCATTTTTCCATGCGGTCCTCTTAAAAGGACCGCACGCGAAAATGGGCCCTATTTTCTCAGACGTGACCAGTTATGGTCCGTCGATCTGCAATCTAAATGAGTCCCTGCCCTGGAAAAATCTTTTGTTTAGTAGTGCATGTTTGTATTAAATCATGTTTTCTTGTTCAAATGGAAATGACACTGAATCATTATAATTCATTGTCCTAATTAGGACCTACTAGAAAACCAGAAATATATATGTATAATTTATGAACTAATCTACGACACTTGCCATTGACCACTATTGGGTGATACATGGAGAGCTGGAGTGTAGAGCTGGGAGACATTTGACGGCACTGGTCTATGTTGCTGGATAGGATTGTTGATGATGGCAGTTGGCAGATTAACACTCTACCGCTATTTCTTGGTTTAGAAGATGTCGATCGGTCGGGAATGTTAGTTCGTAACTTGCAGGAGGAAAGCGTTTGTGTGTTGTGCTCTTAGCCTATTTTGTTCGTTTGGGAGAATGTGTGTTCACTCATGTGGCTTGCTTATTTATTTTTTCTTTAAAATAAAGATCATTTGTTCCTATGTCCATGTGTGGCACTACTAACATAGTAATTTGTACCAACCTGATGGAGCTAACACCAACTAGATGGAGTTTAGATAGAAAGGTACAAGTGAATTACAACGCGAATTGGAATGTGCATGAAAGTGGCATGCCATGACTCCACAATAAATACTAAAGTGAGTGTTTCAAAATCATGCATGTACATTTGTTTATTTTGGATTGGAGGATAAATGCTTCAATTTGTAAGTGGACTGGTTATGACAGAACAAAATCCTCTGATGAATATGTACCAGAAACCTATATAGTGATATGGCATGTATGTTTGACATGACAGATACTGAGCAAAGAGCTGCACCCGGCACCCCATATATAAACAAGCAAGATTGAGAGAGGAAATGACCGGGCATGTGTTGCGTGTGCACAAACTAGGAACGGGAGGCATAAGAGATTTGATGCGTGTTGCGGAAGAGCTCTCTTGTACTCCGTGATCGGAATGAAGGCTTCTGTTTGCTGCTACGGTGATGATGCTCGCGGTTGGGTGCTTTGTACTGATCTACCGAAGGCGTGGTTGGAGGAGTTTTCCTGGTATCTCGATTATTGTCGCTTGAGCTCGCGCAGAGACAACACATAAGTAGTGTAATTTTCTTTCCGTTATGTCCTGATATGTGTTCTTTTTTCCTTTTTGTTTTTAGAGTATATTATACCCAACTACGGCACTGTGGCGGTATACACCCCCCGTGGTGTACAAGCCGGGTTTTATAAATTTCCATTATCTAAAAAAAAAACCCAACTACAGTACAACAATTCTAACTCAGAATCAGACTAACTTAAGGTCCTCTCTTTGTCCAGCACACGTTAATTTCTAGATCTGTAATCTAAGCTGGTTTTACAGACCACAAGGTGCAATTATAGGTCAAAGCTGGACAAGTGTTCCAAAGAGATATATACTTGGTTTTGTTAACATGTTCCAAAGAGATGTGTCGTGTCTCCCTTTTCCTTTTCACTAATCTACAAAACTTAATCAAACAAAATGATGATGAGTGCCTGTATCTCTCAACTAGTGGCTAGGTTTACTCTTGAACTACACTAGTACATTAATGTACAATTAACAGTAGTTGTATTGATGTCAATAGATGGAGAGACATCTGAGTGGGCCTGCACCTAAATGTATACATTCATTCAGTTCCTACCGTTGTCCGCATAGAGCACTAGAGGATACCTCAATCTGCTTGCACACACCAACTGCACACAGTTGTCATGCAGTCATCTTCGTGGACATTGTCATTAATTTCCTTTGGTTGGTTAGAGAAACAAATGAAATACGTATACCGAATAGTACCAGAATTTTAATCACTTCACGCTATAAACAGTTTATGGCCGGCCGAATGGAACACCAATAAATAATTAGCAATCACCTAGCCACACTGAGCAGCCAGAGACAAAGTACCCATCATACAAATTTTTATGTTGGCGATAACAAGATGGGGAATACAAGGAACCGGCCGAAACTGCCACGGTAATCATGCTTGCATGTGTTTTAGTACAACATACTTGGAATGGAAGGCATCGGATCGACTATCCTGGCTTCAATTGCATTGTCTACGTTTATTCTCATAGTGTCAGTTCTGCTCTGTCAAGCCATGAACTATTGGGGCCGTAAGCCCGTAAGCTACTGATATAAGGCCAGCGTCACACTGGGAATCTGTTGCCGGGAACGCTGTGAGTAAGCCCTTGGAGGAGAACTTATCAGACCAACAAGAATTCCTGATGGAGAAGGGTTTAGCCAAGTGACATCTGTCTGAATACGTTTTGGTTTCGCGGTTAGACTCTGGAATTAGACATAGAATGGCCTGAACTGTGGGGTTACATTGGAAGGTTGAAATTTACTTGCCTTGCCCGAAGAAAACTCATGCTACAACTCCTACTAATTTGTTTTAAACAATAATTTAAATTTCTCTAAGTTTCTGTTAATTTAGAGAGCTAATTTAAATAAATAAAGTTCTTTAAACTGAATTGGAATAGCTATGGTCAAGTACATGATTAAATAAATGTTCCAACGGTTAAGTTGTCACGGCAAAATCATATCACCCCGTGCATATGATTCAACCGTCTCATGAGTTAGGAAAAAAAAATCACTCCAGTGTTAGATCAAATAGTTTGGAGAATACAACTGAACTTTTCCAAATGTCTAAATAGAATATAATTATTTTGGTATGGATGGAATTTTCACAAAGGTCAGTCGGGCAGATATACCTAGTCATCCTTTTAAAACTAAAAAATAGAAGTGCTCATTGAACTATTGAACTGTTATAGAGTTATAACCAAAGGTCTGTTTGTTGGTTGTGTTCGCACGGAGAAAAGAAGCATCGAACATAAATAGTAGATATCTCTTTGAGCTAGCTGTGGTTATTTTCTCTCTTTGGGAGAAACAGATAATGTGATGAGGAGGGTGTCAAACACAGAAATTTTCTGTCGCCTTGGATGACGGGCTTTCATTCGGAATGATAGACACCAGGAATATTAACTGTGCTAGAATGTGTCGGTGTGCTCAGTTGCCTTAGAACGTAGCAATGGAAATATCATAGGAGATACATCAATATTAAGAACCAATCTGTCGCACTTACAGTTGTCGAGCGTGTCAGCCTATGCGGCTTCGCTTGACACACATTTACTGCCCGTGACGATCCACATCCACATCATACTCCTAGCCTCTAAGCGTTCGCCCGATGGTCGGACGAACATAGGAAGATTGGCTGCCTGACAAATTTGTTGGGTATGATAATTTACTTATCCAAGCCTGTAATTTAGGAGTGTTTTAGTTCTGGAATCGGCCTTCCGAGCAGGTAATGTTAATTTGTGTAGTTCATGTATGTCAAAGCTGTGAAATCAAAGTGTATTTTGATTATTATTTTGTGATGAACATTTGGGTTGTGAGATAATTGGTTTTAATATTTGGTAATTGTTTGCGAAGTAGTTTGTGTTGTTTGGACAGGGTCAGACACACCAGACAAGATATGGTTAATAGTATTTATGATAAAATGTTTTCAGGCTCTATGAAATCATGTACACCAGGCTGTGGCGGCCGGTCAAACCATACTGCAACACGCGGTAAGACCAGCCATCGTCGGACTGGCTGGATTCTAATTATAGTTGGTTTCGGGTTCTTTATTTGATACTAGGTGATTACTCGTGCTTTGCTGCGTAAATTACTAAGTAACTTTTAATATTTTTTTTTAATAATTGAGCTAAATGTAAAAATTATATTAGTTATTAACAATAAATAAAACTGGTTTGTCAAATTATATTAAGATAGAAATATATTTAGTACTTTGTATGAGATTGTAGATAAAATATGATATCATGCACTTTAATTATATGAATGAATATATGTTAATTATTGTAGAAATGATGGATATACATATGTTAAAAATATTGTGAAAATAATGTGAAGGAAGATGATTGGATATTGATTTTTAGAATTCAATGAATAATAGATGATGTAGCATGCTTGCATAAGTTTTGTATATAATTATTATTGCTAGTGGATGACGAGGTGGCATGTTTACATGTGTCGAGCTTTAGAATTAGTGGGTCATAAAAACTTTATAGTAAGATATGATTCGTTATTAGCCCATGTTTATGACTTCTAGATGACTTGTAGATACACCTACACATGAATCAAATAAGAAACTATATCCAAGCAAAAAATTTTCCCCACATGTATGATAATCATATAGAAGTCGTACGTAAACATGAGATAATCATGAGTATCCAAATAAACACCCCAAAACCGATTCTAATCATAATCTAGCCGGTTAGACCGTTGGGCCGGCCGGTTTGACTGTAGAAAACATGCCGGTCCGACCAGCCTAGTCCAACTGGTCTGATCGGTCCCACATAGTCAACAGCACTTCGCCTAATATCGATCAAATATCAAAACCAATTATCCCACATAGCTGTTGTTCATGATGAAATATAAAATGATAAAAAACACTTTGATTTCTCATACATCTGTCATTAACCATATAATGTTTTTCAGTGTCAGTAATCAGTAAGCAAGTTTGCATATATATAGTATTATGGTGCCCTCTAGGAAATAACCAATATTTAGAGTGTCCTCAAACCATATCATCTTTTTAAAGTAGGCTTAGCATATTTTGCCGGACTCGGTAGCTATATATGTGCAGAGAAAACCAAGCATACGATACAAGCCTAGTTCAGAGGGTTGCAGGCTAGACAAAGAAATCCCCACGAGAACGCGAGGTGCGTATACTCGGAATAGGAGGCGTGCGGGAGTCAACTCACACACCGTCAGATTGAGACTCTATGCCTGCTCCTGCTGAGGCAACTTTCCTCTTGGGACTATTAGGGCCTCAAAGAGTGTAAACCAGCAGCTCGTAGGGACTGTGCTGCAGCGTGGATGTATCCAGAGCAATCACCTGGAGAAGAACCGCATGTCATCTGGATATATCACGGAGGTCCGCTCAACAACAGCAGCCATGCACGACATATAGTAAGAAAACATGGAAAAGAATGGGCACTACTCCCTCCGTCAGATTTTGAGTGGATGTGACATATCCTAGTACTACGGATCTAGACAAGTTTCTGCGTTATATCAGTCCAAAATCTTTGAGATGGAGGAAGTACTTGTATATGCTAGATAAGTGTCATGCTTTAGGCTTGGACAGCCTTGCGTGGTAGCTGTGAAGGTGGAGACGTTAATTTGGTGGTTTGGACGGGAATGATATCAGGAGTTTGCAGTTCCATGCACGTATTCTTGGAATTGGAGGCATCTGGGATCCCATTCGCACTGATCTGCTTGTTCACAGCTCACACCTTCTGTTTCGAGTGTTCACAGATAAACTGCCAATTGCTGGATGGTGAATAGAGTACGTGGAGACGTGGAGATCAACAGTGGTCAGAAAAATGCAACGACATCAGAAACTTCTGCATCTTTAAGATTGCCCCCTTGTCTGACATGGTAATCAGGTCTCATGAGATTATCACAAAGCAGGTGATCTAGAAGGATGGTAAGTAAAACAAACCAACATGCGGAAGGCATGGGCACATTCACTAAGACCCATATGTTTCGGCTCGGATCGGAGAGGCTCATAGGTGCTGGTTGCGCCGATGGCATCAATTATTCGGAATCAATGACCCATGTTATATAGGTGTCGGCTCGAGAACTGACACCTATGTGATATTACAGTGCTGAATCTATGCAAGAACCAACAACTATGGGGCTCACAAATGTTGGGAGCATCATAGGTGCCGGCTATAGTCATAGAACCGCATCTATTTAGTATTATAGGTCTTGGTTCTACACAACAAACATGCAGAACCTATGGGTTCCCCAGCACATCCATAGAAGCTTTATATGTGCCGGTCCTTATAAAGAACCAGCACATATAATCCCGGAGAAAAATATCTTGAGCACATGTCACTCTCATGGAGCTACTCAAGTATGATAGAGTTATAACAAAGGGTGCATTTGGTTTTGTTTGCATGGTTTAAAGAAGCATCGAACATAAATAGCAGATGTCACTTTGAGCTAGCCAGATTCACCACCAAGGACACTCATGGATGCATTCGATTTCTTTCTCTTTGTGAGAAACCAATAATGCAAGAGAGGCTGTCAAACAAAGAAATTGTCTGTTGCTTCGGATGACAGGTTTCATTTGGAATGGCAGACACTAGGAATATCAAGTGTGAGAATGTATCCATGTGCTGAGTTGGAATAGAATGTAGCAATAGAAATCCCACAGGAGCTACATAAAAATGAAGAAACCAATCTGTCACGCATGCAGTTGTTGAGTACATTGGTTTCTCCAGCTTGACCAGTAGCTGTGGGAATGCTCGCAGTGAGTTTAATTGCAGTGAGTTTGCCCGATGTTCGGATTGTTGCTGGAGGTCAGTAAGCGCTGGTTCCTACCTCAGCCAAAACCAGCATTTCTTTATCCGGTATGAATATTTAATGTTCCTACAATTTAATCTAGGAGTGTAGTTTATGTATGCCAAAGCCATCCTGTGCTCCATATAATGCAGGCGTTTCAAAATATGGGAATTTCTCTTTTACAAACCATGTTCCAAATTTCTCCTTTTTATCTTTTCCATTTTTGCTACTTGATAGCAACGGTTAATCAACAAGTTGGTGATGTGTGCCTGTATTCGGACATCTGATCATTTGAACCTTACTACTGATTTGACTGGAAAACAGTGAGGGAGGCCTCCAGGGGTTCGAATATAATGATGACTAATATAAAACTAATTAATTAATTCGATTAAGAATACTCAACTATAGTATACCATGAATCATGGTAACCGGAGGCAAATACATATAAATGAGAAGACATATATAAATACTATTACTAATTCTAAGAAGAATATTTATACTAACCTTTTTGTCAGTAGTATCATATAGGCTAATAAATCATTGATGTTGGGAATTTATGGCATCCTAAATCATTTATGTTATTCACTGTGCGAAAGAAATCTATGAATCAGTGAATAACATCAAGCATACCTTCAATGCTAGAAAGGTTGACATATTAATCTTTTGGCACAATATGAAGAAAGAGTATATCATAGAAGACGCATAAAATAATATATATCTATAGAACTAAGATGAGCTGTAGTAATTGTAATCGCCAATGTGCTGCTAAAAAAATAAAAAGAATATAATGTACTATTGTTAGCTTCGGGAATAATGATAATATAGTTTCATAATTACTGGCAAGAAATAACTTAAATTTTACATGAACTTCTTGAGAAAACAAAGCAATACAATGCGGTGATGGGTGATCAATATTTTAGTATTGAAGAAGAATTAAGCAGAACATGAGAAAATTATCTTGGACCATATTAGTTAAGCCAAATATTTGTTTTATTTGCATAACGGCAACACATGTTCTTTATTGCAAGGATAACGACACGATATCCTATAGATAAAACTTTAAGAAAGCATGTGCGGCATTCCAATATCTGCCAATCACCTACAATGAAGAAATATGGAATTTATTGTCTGACAAGGATATATATAAGATGTATCGTTGAGCATCATATCGTGAGGAGGTGTTGAATTTACATGAAACTTTATGCTGAATTAAATTAGCTGACGTAGATGAGATTATCTTAGTTCACACTACTAACAATCACAGACCTATATAATAGATAGATGAAAAAGTGATACAACATATGTAATCCTTTCTTTCTATAAAAGTGATAACCACAAACTTAACGTGAAGCCATAAGATCCCGATCTTTCATATTATGTGCAATTATTATTTTGAATTCATTACTATATAAATCTCCACTTGAATTTGTTTAGTACCCACTAAATGCAGTTATTACTGATTATGCTTGCTTATTTATATAAAAAAATGTTTCTTTCCGACTGTTATCTATAAGTGTCCGCAACAACACGCGGGGTTTCAACTGGTTAGCTAATGTGGAGAATATATTTAGGTCTGTCCGCAATTTGATTTAGTGGGCACCAGCGGCTGTTTCGTCTTTCTGCAGGCCACTCAATCCAAACGATGTAATTAATCTGTATTAAGCAAAAACCACTGACGCGTGAAGAAAAAATAATGCATTTGGTGCTTTGGTTCAGTGTGTTGATATGAAATAACACCATGAATTAAGCTCAGAAGAATCATGGAACAATGAATCAAACCATTTGATGACCTTGGGATGTAGGGATATCGGGGAACATGGAGATCAGTTGTCTCGGCGGAGTCATCGTCACGTTCGCGTCTGCTGGGCCTGGGATCACTAATGAGAGGAGATGAGAATATGAGATTGATACGAAGGCGAAGCTAGCCTTGCAATCTCATCTTGAAGATACGGTCGGTAGGGATGGGTCTGTACAGTAGTATCATCATCGGATGGGCTTTAGCGAAAAAATTGGGCTTGAATGCTGTGAAATTATTGTCATAATAACTGATGGCTTTGCAAATGATTTATTCGATGAATTGGTTTGAAAAGGTTTGTGGATGTTGGTGTGTGAGTGTGTGTGACTAATGTGGGTCATGTTGTAATATCTGTGTCTAGAAACAGTTGTTCTGTCTAATTGTGTGCAGGTGACTTGAGGTCAGCCTTGGTCAATGGTGAGGACCGAGACTATGCTCAGGGAGGAGCAGAGGTCTAATGCGGTCGGGATACCATGTAAGAAGGTGACTCGTGTCAGAATTTTTGGAGGTTGACTTCAGTCAACGGTGTGGATCGGGATTAGACTTAGAGAGGATCGGAGTTGAAGTTCGGACGGTCAAGGATACCGGGTGATGAAGTTGATACGAGATGATACATGGTGGATAAATCCCGTGTGAGAGAGATCTTCTCAACGGGCTTCACGAGGTGCAAGCGTCAGTGATCGCGAAGGAAATTAGAGGAGAAATTGGTGAAGGAAGATTGGGTTGGAGTATATGACGCTACACTATGGCGAGGTACTGTAGCGGTATATATGTGTGTTGGTATATACGCAGATAGCATGCATATATGTAGCGAGATGCATGTGTGGTGTATGCATGCTGATGCATGCCGATTGTGGACAGCAGCATAAAGGCAGCGGCGGCTTGGTTGGATGGCAGGCCGAGTCGTGGTTGGATGCCAGGACATCGAGACCGGGACGGAGGCAGTTCGATTGGTGGTGGATGTGGCTGGATTTGTTTGAGAGAGTTAGGCCTTATTCGTTTTGAAGTATTCTTAAAGGAAATCTCAATTCCTTTGGAATAAGCACTATTCATGCATTCGGTTTGTAGGATTCAAAGAAAAATTTTCCATAGGAACACTATGCCAATCCTCCTTAGGAATGAAAACATCCACTCCATCCTCTTTTGTTTAGCTTAGTGTAGGAAAAATTCCGGTGTTCCAATCCTTTGTTATGCACATGCATTCTTACATTATTCCTACGTTTTTACAACTCCTGTGATTTGAAAATCCTGTAAACCGAATACCGAATAGGCCCTTACAGTTTAGTAAATTGTAGGGAGAATAGCATATTTGGTCACTAAAGTTTCGACTTAAGGTTAATATGGTCCTTGATATTTTATTATATCCAATCAGATTTTTAAACTTTGCTATATGGTCCAATATGAATCTTAGTCCCACCGAAAACACCAGGTAGACATGTCATGTCATCATTTATTAAAAATGGACAGTGAAATATCTATTTTGTGTATTTGTATGCGATACGAAATATTGTAACTAATTAATCTTATATTATGTTACATGTATTCATAGCCAAATCAATATATTTGAGTACTTGTGAATGTAAGTGTGTGCAACATTTTTCTTTTTTTCTCTCTCTTGTGTTTTATATAATTGTATATTAGGCATTTCATGACAGATTTATATAAGATAATGAGATGACATGCCTACATGGCGTTTTTGTCGGTCAAAGGACCATACTAAACTGAAAAGATAGACTTTGAGGATCAGTTCGAACAAAATAAAATATCAAGGACCATATTGACCTAAGAGCGAAAGTTGAAGGACCAAGTAGGCTATTCTTCCTAAATCGCAATTGATTAGGATATTGAGGTTTGAGTCCCATTGGGAATAGGAGTTCTACTCCTACTTTGTGTAGTAGGTTTATCGGTATAAATAGAGAGGGAGGCTATGCTTGGGTAAACCAAGTTTGAGAGATAAGATAAGGTTTGTTGAGAAACTTGTGAGGGGTGTTGTGGCTGCACCTTGTGAACAATATACTTCAGCAATAAAGATCATATTCAAACATCAAGGCATCGACGATGTATTCTGATTTCATAAGTTTTACATTTATGTTTGGTTTTGGTATTACGTTGTGATTGTTCGTTTAGGTGCGATTTTGTTCAAGTTAATCAATTCAAAACCTTTCTAATACTTCATAGATCAGATCTGGGAAGTTTCGTTGATTGGTTTTTGTTAGATTCGAATTTGCTTAAGTTTTACGTTTAGTTCAGATTTGCTGAAATTTTGAGACATTTGAATTTTGAGGGTATTTTCTCCTAAACTATTTATTAGTTTGCAAATCCCTCAGATGGAGTTGTTCCTTAGTCTAGTTTGTTCTGTCAAGTTTGCAACTCGATCCAATTGTTGGTTTAAGAGAAATCTAGTTTTTACAGAAGTGTTGTGGGACTATTTTGTGGGCAGACGGTCAGACCGCGAGAATACCTTGTGTCAGACCGGCTAGGCTTCGGTCATACCGGGCCCTAGTAGGTCGGGTAGACCGCCAAACGTGTGTTTTATTGGTTTTTGAGGTTGGGGTATGTTTTGATATATTAAGATTCGATCATTTGATTTCAACTGACATAATCTACTATTCACCTCCTAATAGACTTGATTACTTGTGTTCAATCCTACAAATGCAGATTGCTCTCTTCAATGAAAATTAAAAAGCACATTGTTTATAATAAAATCCAAAGGCCATAACAATATAATTTATTTAATCAATGGTTAGATTTTTCTGGTTATCGTGGGAACTCATAGAAAGTGACTAATTAGTATATAGCAAAGATACAAATGGTGTCCATTCGATGCTCCTATTTGTACCAAAAACTATCTACATCCTATGTGAACTATTTATGGTAGAGCTGATCCATTAGAATAGGTCACCACCATCTAGCCAGCTGATATATGCACGTCAGCCAGAGGAGTGCACACCCCATATGAACTTACGTGTTGGTTATACCTAGCTTCTCATAACAACAGAGGGGGCACGACCAAAGCGAAATTACAAGAATATATATTCATACATGTGAACATACTCCAAATGAAAGGCATTTTGGAATCAACTCGACCATCATAAGATCCATTGACAACAAATATAAACATGCTCGGATTTCATTAGAATACAATGGGTTGTGGCATGCTCGGAATGGATGACATGAAATTACACTGTCAACGAATATAAACATTTATATGCTGTGTAATAGAGATGAAGGTTAGGAAGAATAGAAAATTTGGCCAGACTCATTAAGGGTGATCAGGTGAAACCCCGCGCGTTGCTGCGGGAGTTTAGTATGATAACAACAAATAAAAATAATGTGTAAGATAGCTAAAAAATATAAGATTAAGTAAGTTAATTTGGTTTATGATAAATTAAATTTAAATTGTATGTAGATGATGATTCAAATGTAAAATTAAGGTGGTATAACTTTATGAAAGAAGAAAAGTAGGGAGATAGTTTGGACCGTAGATTAATCATCTAAAGGCTAAAAACAATTAAGGTAATATGGCTTTATTAGATAAGAAAAGGGGAGATAATCTAGACTATAGATTAATCAGTTAAGCACTGAAAACATTTAATGTGATTTGGCGTAATGAGATAATAGAGAAATAATATTAACTAAGTGAGGATGAACTACATAGTTATATAGGATATTATAAAACATAATGAAGACATACATTGAAATATTATGTGAATTATTTGGGATGATGATTTAACATACTTACATTTTAAAAGCTCTGTTTGCATAATTTAATAAATTATAAAATTATAGATAATATAGCATGTTTGCATGATATTTAAATGTAGGGGCAATTGTGTTTTTGACCCTGTTTTAAAAGCTAACTACCGATTTGACTTTTTTTTTATGTTTGCTTATTTGACCGGCCTCCTTTTCGAAAATGAAAGTTAGATCTGACCCTATTCCGTGAAAGCAGCATAACAGTGCTAACTTATAGCAAAAATGCCACTTATGCCCTTCATTCCAAAAATACAGAATAGAGAGGTATAGTGGAACAAAAATTCAGAGACCCGACAGGTATTTGGAACAAAAGTTCAGATAGCTTTCCAATAGAAACAGAACAAGAATCAGAATTCAACTACTCTCTTCAGAAATCACTTCAATAGCCATGTTCAACTAGAAAATCTAACTTAATGCTAAACCCACTTGAACTGCTCTCTTAACCAAAAAATTCTGAAGAAAGAAATCAGAGGAAATTCGTAGGGACTGCACTACAGGTGCTGAAGCCGGCAGCAACAAGATCTGGGCTTCCACTGGTATGCAAGCAACCACTAACTTCCCAGTCCCCGCCGTCGCATCGCTGGCTTCTCAAGGAGAACAAGAGCAGGAAGCGACGGGTGCTGGCCCTGGGGAACCTCACCCTCCCAGCTTGACGCCGATGACGCCTCCAGCTGCTGCTTCGGCTGCCACTGCTAAAGTTAGTGGGTTATAACTTTATAGTAAGAGAGAATTAGAGGTGGGATGGTGATTGAGGGTATAGTATGGAAACAATCTTGAACAAGAGGTGATTACTTGAACAGCTAGCACTCGAATGCTTACATTTGTAGACAGAGGATGTATCACCTTTGTTTCTACCCTTGTTCCTGATATTTACCCATGTATATAGAATAGAAGTACAACTAACAATCAAAAAAAAAAATATCCCTCATATTCCATTCGTCAGACGATACAGAGGCTCACAAAATCCCTTTATGCGCAGCTGCACGCCTGCGCCTTCACGTCTTTGCTATTGATGCCACTGACCACACCACTCATCGTGCTCACCATGCTTAGAATTGCACCTTTGCCTCTGCTATTGCACAACACTGAGGATTACAGATGCTCAAATCCATACAAGGATTAATCATGTGTGCACAAAGCCACACGACATAGTATGCAGTGTGTATTCGGTCATCATCATCACCTTCCTTTGGCTTGTGATTGAATTAAGGAAGTGAAAATGGCGTACCGTTCAGTCGATATGAAGTTATTAATATGGACCAAAAACAATCTCAAATGGGCAGCTGATAGGTGAAACTATTTATGGTTGAATGGAACCACCATTGCATGTATAAGTACCATGCATGCACCTAGCCATATGGCAAGCTTGGCAGCAAAACGAAGAACAATCCATAGATGTTTTTGGAGATAGTTTTGCTCTGGAGATAGTTTGCTAGCAAGAATGGGAGGGACTCAAATGAACTCGGAATGGAAAGCATCACGGAATAGAAGTACTCTGGCATCATTTTAAGCTGAGTAATCTGTCGTCGCTCTCATATAGCTCAAGGAATCATGTGGGAAAGAAGTTTAACTTGTCTGCCACCAGCTTTTTATGTCTTCATGTGCTAGGCTTAAGTTTATTGCAGCACGCAAAACAAAGCAAGAGATTAGCATATAACTAAATATTATTAATTATTATAAACATCAAAGGTGGATTTATTTGGTTTTTTAAAGAATGTTTCTTCGTAAAACATATCATCCAGGAGTTTGAAAAATATGTCTGTGATAAGCCACTAGCCGAAAAGAACGGAGTCTTATTAGCGCTCACAAGCCAAGAGATCAGTATGTGTTAAGTTGTTCTAAGAACAAGTAGGGATAAGTCCATTTTAAATCTGATCTGAACTCTTTACTTTGTCTAAAATGCACCACTGAACTCTAGTATATGGAACTCTAGTATATGGTACACCCTAACTTTCAATACTGATCAATTTCCCCCCTCTTATCAGTGTCAATGTGGTTTTCGTAGACTAGGACACTCACTGTCCCATCAAATGACACATTTATAGATATGCCATATCATTAGGGGAGATATAGTAGATCCCACGTGTCAATGCCTCTCTGTTCTTTCTCCCCTGTGCCTCTCCCTTATGTGTCTCTTTAATTCCCCGTGGTGCACCAGCTTGCTACTCCAGCCTACGCCTCCGAGAATGGAGGCGGAAATTGACCTTGAGCTCATTGGTGCTTTTGTTTTTTGGTTGGGGGCGGAGCTCGATCATGCTAGCGGCAATCTCGTGGAGGACGAAAGCAAGAGGTGCTCGGGGAGGAGAAAAGGCAACATGGGTGTTGTGGCACCAGTGGTGCGAGATCAACATAGAAAATTGGAGGCCACATGAGACACCATGATGAGCGATGGAGTGAGGCAGTGGCAACGATGGCGGATGTAGGTGGGGTTCAGCTTGAGATCCGCAGTATTTCACCTCCACCTATCACGCTGCCCCTGATTACGCATCCATCTATCCGCCGCTGGTTGCGCCATCCCCAACTACACATCAATACGCCCTCCCAAGTCCCACCATCTATCACCGGTCAAGCCGCACCGCCTTGGCTCGAGTAAGGTCTAGATGACAAATGAGGTGGTGGCTGAGCTAGCAGCGGTCACCCTGAGGCAAAGGAACGGTGGTGTAGGGCAAGCTTAAGGTCGATTCTGCCAAGCAAGGAGATGCTCAATGCCAGCTCGGGCTCGTGGTCCTCTTTATCGCCACGTCAAACTCGCTCGTGGCTTGTCTTTCCAACAAGCTCGACAAGGAGAGCTATAGTGCCATCGGCAATGCTTGATGAGGCAACCATGGTACAAGCTGAGCTCGAGCTCGACGACGAAGTGGCGACTTAGCTCAAAGCACGTGGTGCTTGCTAGCACGTATGAGGCGGTGGAGCTCGATCTACCGTTGCTGACCACCGCTGGGGCCTTCATCTAGCACCATGGCTCTCTAATCGAAGTGCTCGTCCTCTGCTCATGGATTTGATAACGATGATGAGCTCCCAAGTGGAGGGCCGCGTTCCTCGCCTATGAGAGAAATTGCAGAGATGAGGAAGGAAGTACTAGACTACTCCATCCGTTTTAGGTTATAAGACATTTTGACTTTGATAAAGTCAAACTGCTTTAATTTTGACAAAGTTTATAGAAAAAAAGTAGAAATATTTTTAACACAAGATAAATTTATTATGAAAATATATTCAATTATTGTTTTGATGACACTAATTTAATTAGTATTATAAATATTAATATATTTGCCTATAAACTTAGTCAAATTTGAAATAGTTTGACTTTTACCAAAGTCAAAACGTCTTATAATCTAAAACGGAGGGAGTAACATGTAGGACCCACTTCTTTGCCTAGTAGCATGGTGTTCATTGTGGTATCTAGTTGACAAAAACTAGGTACAAACCAGGTACAGGGAATCATTTGTACGGTACCGAGGATGCAAAATATATGGTTTTAAAGTTCGGGAGGGGGTGCATTTTAGACAAAGTGAAGGGTTGAGGGGTGTAAAATGGACTTATCCAGAGTATGTACTACGTGCATCCAAGCACAAGTCCGAAATGGTGAAGCGAACGAGAGAAATGAGCAACGAGAGAAAGAGCCACCTCTTATGCAAGAAACAACCTCTGCACAAACTCAAACTAGAATAAAAATGTCAGAGTGTTCGAGTTATTGGGGGATTGTGTGTTCTTAGAGACAACCTATTGTATATGTTATCTCTTAACTTACTGGTACATGATACAGATGAAATTAGAAGTATTAGCCACCTATACTATAAAAAAACATGCTCTAAGGTATATACAACAATTGAAGATGGATGCCGTTCTGGTCTCCACATGGACGGAAGAGAAGCTGCAAAATTATTATATGTACAAGTGACATACACAAAACACCGAAATTTTAATAAATCGTCTCTTGTAAATTTATTTCGGGACCAAAAGCTAATTCCAGAAATTTGCCATGTGGTTTTGTGCGGCAGCCTCGTTGGCACTGAGCTATCATGCTGGACTCTTGTCCAAGGTGGCGCATTTGTCATTGATCTCCTATGACCTAGCAAACTAGCGCTGACTTGGACAAGCTCGGTCCATTTATGTTACGGTCAATTCATAAAGTAAGTTTTCTAAAACATAAAATCTATAACGAGAGATCTCTCGATCTGGTCTTACGCAGCATGGCCATCCGATTTAGTCGAGAAGCACGAGAGTTTAGAATTTGAGAGAAGCATCACAATTAATGTTAAGCATCCATATCTTTTTTCCCTTCTTAGAAAATTTTCTCTCAAATTACTTACCGATCTAAAACCCAATTACACAGCTATGTTCGTTGCAATTTAAGATTGTAACTAACACAACAGTATAATCGGATCGTAGATCAGATAAATAATTTAAGAGAAAAATTAATTTAAAATTTAGATAGGTAATGAGGATGTAAGTGGCAGGTGCTATTTAGTAAGAAAGGTAACAAGTGGGTACACACTGTACTATTTTTGGTAAAAAAAAGGATGGTCACTGGTTAGCACTAATAAGTTAAAAGGGTCAACTAAAACGGACACCTGTGTCAAAATTTTGGCACAAAAGAAGGAACCACGTTTAATATTATATATATGTCTGCATTTTTTTCTCAAATCTTGTTCCTACGGGATTTATGTATCTCTTCCTACTCTCTTATCAACATCAGGGAAAAGAAATATTGTCGTAACATATTGATAGGCAAAGCCTGATTGATTACTGTTCTTTTACATTCCTCAAAGGTCCGTTGAACAATGGTTTTTTACGCCTTGATCAAAGTCCAACAAATTAGTGATGGTTTCCCTGATCTTTTACTACTCGTATGTCTTAATTAATTTACGCGTACAAAACACTAAAATACGTGGACCACCACCACATACTATTGCAGTCTGCACCAACACCATTTATATACGATAGATGCAGCTAGCTATTTGTATCAAATACTCTGCCCCGTTGTCCACGCTGCCCTCTAGGTGAGCTGTTTATGGCCAAACGGAACCACCAATGGATAAGTAGCTGACACTTAATTGGCCACACAGTCCGAGCTAAACAGCAAAAGGTGAGTATGCAGTACATTCACTACTGCAGGATTGATTTTCGTGAAAGTCCCCCTTTTGTTTTCATGCGGTCTGTAAGTGGAATCGCATGGAAAAATAGGGAACCGGCGCTGGGGTGTCGCCCGCACGGGAAAATCGACCCGTGCGGGCGTCCTAACCCAACCGCACGGAATATTCCTGCCTCCTTTCCCTCCCACCCACTTCAAATTTTTTCTATCTCTCTCCTTTTTCCCTTTTATTCTCCTTCCACCACTCCCACCTCCACCTATCTCTCTCTACCTTATCTCTTCTGCCTCAACCGGCTCCCACCTCTCTCTCTTTACCTTATCTCTCCGGCTTCCCACCATTCTCCCCCTCCACAGGGCGAGGCGGCGGCTGGGCAAGGCGGTGGCCAGGCGACGGCGGCAGCGGGGCGATGGCGGCGGCTGGGCAAGGCAGCCGGGCCGATGTCTCCTCTCCTCGTCCTGTGCATGGCGCCGACGCCTCCTCTCCTCTAGCGGCTCTCGGCGGCGGGGTCACGGTGGCTGGCGGGCTAGACGGCGGCGGGCGGGCGAGGCGGGCTCGCGGCGGCGGCGGGCAGACGTGGGGAGGCGGCGGCTGGGAGCAGCGTGCGCGCGGCCGACGATGACGACGATGGCGAGGCGGCGGCCGGAAGTGGCATGTGCGTGACAACGACGACGACGATGGCAAGGTGGCGGCCGGGAGCGGGCCGACGACGACGAATAGGCCAGGCGGCGAGCCGGCCGCGGTAGCGAGCGGGCGAGGCGGCGGCTGGGCGCGGCCGTGACCAGGCCAGACGGCGAGCCGGCCGCGGCAGCAAGCGGGCGAGGAGCAGCTGGGCGAGCTGGCCGAGGCGGCGAACCGGGCGCGGCGGCGGCCCAGATGACGACGTCGACGAGGCGGACCCGGATGCCGATGTCGACGAGGCGGCAGCTCGGCAGCGAGTCGGGAGTGGTTCGCCGCCTTGGCCGGCTCGCCCAGCCGCCTCCTCGCGTGGTTGCTGCTGCGGCCGGCTGCCGGCCGCGGCCGCGCCTTGTTCGCCTCCTCGGCCGGGCCGAGGCTCGCCCAGCCGGGAGCGACGGCGGCAGCGAGCGACCGAATTCACTTTTTTTTTTTTTGGTTTTTTTATTTCGTGCGCTCAGTATAACACAACTGTACGCGAAAATGTCGATTTTTCCAGACGATAGGCTGCAGGCGGACCGGAGAACCGCACGGAAAAATCAAAATGCCCGTTTGGAAAAATCTTGTTTGTAGTAGTGGCTGTACATTATTTGGAGTTGGTTTGCTACTATAATGAAGAGGACGAGACAGTCCGGCGAATGTTGTATGGATGCCGAGTTGTACATATATACTCGGAATGGAAGACATTGGGGAATTTACATTTGAATCACTTCGCATCAGATACAGTCTTCGCATTTGCTACCGCCGAGCCTTCCCCTTCTTGAACTGCGGAAGATGGAAGATCGCCAGGCTAGCGCTCAAGTCATGTATATACAAACTTCATTCTTGGAGAAATGATACCAAATATGAACCATTGGAGTCACAGTCTACATATGTGAGCTGTAGATGTAAAATCTAAGTCTTTTCGATTCTTATTATGTGATGAGCAATTGGCATATGAGATTATTGGTTTTGATATTTGGAGATTATTTGCGAAGTGGTTTTGGAGATGTTTGGATTTGCGGGTGAGCAGGAACTGCTGCTGTTTGTCGGGTCCGGTCAGACCGTGCAGGTGTTGCCAGTCAGACCGGAGGTATGCGAACGGTCAGACCGGCCAGCCCGCGGTCTGACCGGCCGACTCTATGTAAGTTTCGGTTTCGGGTGAACATGAACTGCTACTGTTTGTCAGATCCGGTCAGACCGTGCAGGTGCTCCCGGTCAGACCAGAGGTATGCGAATGGTCAAACCGGCCAGCACGCGGTCTGACTGGCCGACTCTGTGTCAGTTTTGATTTTGGGTTGTTTCATTGAATATCTGTGATTAATATGTGTTTACGGCTTCTAGATGGATACTATGCGTATGTAATACTGTTGTTTGCTAGCAATGAGACAAGTTAGAGATAGCTTGGTCTCGGAATATGGTTTGTTTGTTTGATTCATGTGTAGGTGACTTAATGTCTCGGGAGAGTATTGTCGGTGATGGATCGGGAGTCGACTTGAAGATAAGGCGACATCCGGACGGTCAGATATCATGGGGATACTTAGGTTAAAAATCAATGCACGTGGTTGGTGAAGATTCTATATGGCATACGATGGAGATATTGTGTGTGTATGGGATGCATAGTTGAATTTTGAAGGAGTCCAAATTTGGTATGATTGGAGTTTGTAAAGTTTTTTTCTAGTACGGGAAGGTTTTCTAGGTGGTTTACGACTTGTTGTACGAGTTTGGTTCATGGCTTTAGGCTGCCTACCTCATGTATAAATAGAGGATGAGAGTGAGGCTTCCCGGTATCGCTTTAAAGAGCATTGAGTTGAGAGAATAGTTAGGGTTTCGAGTTTAGTCGACATTTTCGTGAGGAGTGTTGTTGTTGCACATTGTAAACACAGATAGAAGTAATAAAGTTGTCATCTATATTAAGAGTTCTTCGATTTTTGTTTGCTCAGGTTCGGCAGTCTAATTGGCGAAACACCACTGGTCGGACTGGCGGCAGTGCGGCGGTCAGACCGGTGAGTCAGTGGCGGTCAGACCGGCAAGTCAGTGGCGGTCAGACAGGCGACGGTGACAGAAAGCAGAGGCGACTTCAGGGCGGTCAGACCGGGCGTTCTACATCGGTCAGACCGGCGGCACATGCACGGTCAGACCGGCTAATCTACTTCGGTCAGACCGACAGATCATCGATTCAAGGGTAACTTTTAATTCCGCTAAAAATTTTGGTTTTTAGGCACACCAACCATTCACCCCCTCTAATTGGCTTAGTTCTTGCTATTCGGTCCTATAATAGATTTCGAATACCTTGCAAAGTCTGATTGCTATGGACTGTCACCCGGAGAGGAACAAGTGATGGGGTTCTAGAGAGCACCTTTGCTTCTTTACCCAACCAGAGCTGATCAAGGGAGACCTACTTACATTTAAAAGAAGGTGCATATAGGTGTTGCATCTGGTGTACAGAGGCCCACGTGCCATAGTCATGGGCTGAACAGGCGGCACACCAATTCACGGGATCACATATATATCCAGTCCATCATATTTTTTCAGTGTCCAGAGCAAATAGCGCAAACTTTAAGTATTATATAGCAAACTGTTCGGTTTTATTGTTTATGGCTGAGTAGAACCACGGATGTGTAAGAAGGCTTGCATATATCTAGCATTTTGCCGGGCTCTGTAAACATTGGCAGAGAACACCATGCACCCACGATCCAAGGTTAATTTGGAGTTTACTGACAAGACTATGATCTAAACCGTCACAGCCGGCATTTGCGAGGGGCACATAGGAATAGGAGGCATGTGGGAGTTAACTTGCACGAGATCAGATGGTCACTCTATACCCGCTTCTGCCGAGGCAGCTCTCCTCTAGAAACGACTAGAACCGCAAACTATGTAGGCCAGTATCTGGGAGGGAAAATGTTGCGTCATGTATGCCTCCTTAGAAATTATCTAGACACGATCGAGCCACACGAAAATCGCTTGGATCGAACCTCTAGCTTTCAAGTATATATTTGACCAGGGATTCAACATGCCTAAGTGTCATTATGCATAATGCATGACATATAGTCAAAGAACATGAAAAAGAGTGGGTAGTACCAATATCACGGGTGGAGAAACCATCTTTCGTCGGTCGGCCTAATTCCACAATAGTCCCGGTTGCAACAAAAATCAGGACTAAAGATGATATTTAGTCCCGGTTAAAAAGGGTAACGGGCATATTTGATCTTTAGTCCCGGTTGGTAATTGGTAACACCAACACCAACCGGGACTAAAGAACATCTTTTGTCCCGGTTCAAATGCTGTCAGAGCTTGTCAGGCCCCCCGGGATCTTTAGTCCCGGTTGGTAACAGTCCCACCCCTATATATATATATGTCTTCTTCCTCCTCCAGCCCGAGCAAGCTTCAAAATTTCTTCAAAAAAGAGGGGAGGTCATGCCAAAATTTCTAGTGAATTTATTTTGGTGATTATATACAAATCGGAGGTGCCTAAAAGGTTAGCAACTTCATCCTCCAATGTTTTTTTTTTGTCATATTACATTTGGAGCTATGTTTTGCACACTTTTTTGTCTCCAAAATTTTGTTGTAAGTTGATGAGGGAGAAAATTTGTGTGGGGAAGAAAGAATATATAGAAATTTAGTTTATTTGCTAAAGAAGGTTTTATAAAAAAGTTGAGAAGGAAAATATAGTGAAAGTTAATCTTGAATAATAGAAAACAAACTAAAATTAAAAATTAAAAGAAGTACAACACATTAATATTAGTTTAAAACTTTATAAATAGTAAATAAGAATTATTTGGTGTAATATTTCATAATTTTTGTATGAATAATGATATGTCATTATTGTGTGACTATTGAAAGAGTTTGTAATTATTTTATAATTATTGTATGACTGTCATTATTGTACGAATAATTATTTGTATACGATTTTTTTTCATGTGATGTAGATGGATCGGCAATGGATGTACGCTGACCGGCGGTCCAAAGAGTTTATTGACGGCGTGCATTATTTTTTGAGAGTGGCCGAAGCTAACAGGCAAAAGGATTTTATTTGTTGTCCATGCAATAAGTGTAAGAATCAGAAGGAGTATTCTGCATCCAGGACTATTAATTTCCACTTGTTTGAGTCGGGGTTCATGCCAAGCTATAATTGTTGGACATCCCACGGAGAGCAAGGTGTTGAAATGGAAGACGACAATATTCCGGACTTTGCTCAGTACGCTGGATTTGAAGGAAATCAAACGGGCGAGGAGGAAAGGCATGCTGATGGTAACGACGTTGCGGATGATCTTGGTCAGATGTTGCAGGACGCCAAGGAGGATTGCGAAAGTGAAAAGGGGGCCCATAAATTGGACAAGATGTTAGAGGACCACAGAACGTCGTTGTACCCAGGTTGCGAGCAGGGGCACAAAAAGTTGGATACCACTCTGGAGTTCTTGCAATGGAAGGCAAAAAATGGTGTTAGTGACAAGGCACTTGGCGATTTATTGAAACTCGTCAAGAACATTCTTCCGGAGGGAAACAAATTGCCCGAGACAACGTACGAGGCTAAGAAGATAGTCTGCCCTCTAGGACTGGTAGTTCAGAAGATTCACACATGTCCGAATGATTGTATCCTATATCACGGTGAGGAGTAGGAGAACCTAGAAGCATGCCCTGTTTGCAAAGCACTACGATACAAGATTAGACGAGATGATCCAGGAGAAGTTGACGGGCAGCTAACGAAGAAGAGAATTCCTGCTAAGGTGATGTGGTATTTCCCTATAATACCACGGCTAAGGCGTTTGTTCAGGAACAAGGGGAATGCTAGAATGATACGATGGCACGCTGAAGAGCGTCAACAGGACGGGATGCTGAGACACCCTGCCGATGGTTCGCAGTGGTGAAACATCGACAGAAAATTTCAAGACTTTGGAAAGGACGCACGAAACATACGGTTTGGTTTAAGTACGGATGGCATGAATCCTTTTGGAGAGATAAGCAGCGGCCATAGCACTTAGCCCGTTACGATTTGTACCTACAACCTCCCCCCTTGGCTATGCATGAAGAGGAAGTACATAATGATGCCGATTATTATTCAAGGCCCCAAGCAACCTAGTAACGACATCGATGTGTACCTAAGACCACTGGTCGAAGATCTTAAACTGTTGTGGAAGAAGTAAGGTGTCCCTATGTGGGACGAGGACAAACAGGAGGAGTTTAATCTACGAGCGTTGCTGTTCGTAACCATCAACGATTGGCCTGCACTTAGCAACCTATCCGGGCAGTCCAACAAGGGGTACAAGGCTTGCACTCACTGTATGGATGAAACAGAAAGTACGTATCTTAAGCACTGTAGGAAGGTTGTGTACATGGGTCATCGTCGATTCCTTGCAGCAAACCACCCGGTACGGAAGAAAGGCAAGCACTTTGAACATAAGGCGGACCACCGTACGAAGCCTAAACATCACAGCAGGAAAACAGTGTTTGCTATGGTTAAAGATCTTAAAGTAGTGTTTTGAAAGGGGCCTGGTAGCCAGCCTATAGAGAGCGAAGATGGTCACGCGGCGATGTGGAAAAAGAACTCTATATTTTGGGAGTTACCATATTGGGAATTCTTGGACGTCCGCCACGCAATCGACGTGATGCACCTCACTAAGAACTTTTGCGTAAACCTTCTTGGCTTCCTAGGTGTATATGGAAAGTCGAAAGATACACTGGAAGCACGTAATGATCTGAAGCATATGGAACAACACGGTGACCTTCACCCGGAACCACAGGAGAAAGGAAGCCATTACTTGAGTCCAGCCAGCTACACTCTTAGCAAGGCAGAGAAGGAAAGTATGTTTGAATACTTTTAGAGCATCAAGGTACCGTCTGGATACTCCACGAATATAAAGCGAATAGTAAGCACGAAGGAGAAGAAGTTCACAAATCTATAGTCTCATGACATTCACGTGTTGATGACACAGCTGCTACCCCCTGTAATAAGGGGTATCCTCCCAGACAATGTCCGGGCAACAATAATAAAGCTATGTGCTTTCATGAACACAATTTCGCAGAAGGTCATCGATCCGGATAGATTAGAAGCCCTGCAGAATGATGTGGTGCAATGTCTTGTCAGCTTTGATTTGATATTTCCACCTTCATTTTTCAATATAATGACACATCTGCTTTGTCATATTATCAAAGAGATCGGTATTCTCGGTCCTATGTACCTACACAACATGTTTCCTTTCGAGAGGTACATGGGCATTCTGAAGAAGTATGTTCGTAACCGTGCTCGTCCAGAGGCAAGCATCGCCAAGGGGTATGGAACAGAGGAGGTCATTGAATTCTGCGTAGAATTTATCGAAGACCTTCGCCCAATCGGGGCACCTGAATCACGCCATGAAGGGAGACTTCGGGGAAAGGGGACTCTCGGAAGGAAAGCAATAATGACGGTAGACAACAATTTATTCCGTAAAGCCCATTTCACGGTTCTGCAACAATCTTCATTGGTGGCTCCCTACGTCGATGAGCACTTGGCTCTAGTTCGCGCCAGAAACATCGGTAAGTCCGATGCATGGATTACACGGCATTACATTGATACTTTCTCCACGTGGCTGCGACAACATCTCATGGGTAATGAGACGATTAACCAACAACTGGCCTTCCTACCGAGGGGACCATCTGGCTCGATCGCGACATTCCAGGGATATGAAATCAATGGGTACACATTCTACACGAGGGCCCAAGACATGAAGAGCACGAACCAGAACAGTGATGTTCGTATCGATGCCATGGGACACGATGGTACAATTGGCACGTATTACGGTGCCATCGAGGACATATGGGAACTTGACTATGGACCTCTCAAGGTCCCTTTAATCTGGTGCCAATGGGTTAGGTTGACTGGTGGAGGCGTAACGATTGATGACAGTGGGATGACAACGGTTGACCTTAACAAGGTTGGATACTCGAACGAACCTTTTGTCCTTGCCAATGATGTAACGCAAGTTTTTTACGTCAAGGACATGTCTAGCAAAGGAAAAAAGGGCAAAGGGCCTGACGAGCCGAAGCGCCACGTGGTTCTCCCAGGAAAAAGAAAAATTGTCGGAGTAGAAGACAAGACTGACGAGGATTACGATCAGTTTGATGGGCAACCCCCTTTCACGGTGACGATTGACCCTAGCATCCTCCTATCAAATGAAGACAACCCTTACTCACGTAGCGATCACAAGGAAGGAACAATAGTGAGGAGAAAGTACGTGCGGTCAATCGTCACCGCCGATGTATTGCCGTAATTGTTGTGTACACGATGTAAACTATTTTGGATGTACTGAATATCCATACAAATCAATTGTTGTATGGCATATGTTAATTATGTATGATTATTAGAATTTTTATCAAATCGAACTCATCCATATGCTAGTTATATATGATAATTAGATTTTTTATTAATTATGTATGATTATTAGAATTTTAATGAAATTGAAATCATCCATATGCTAGTTATATATCATTATTAGAATTTTTAAAAGTTTTAAATCATGCACGTGGTATTTACATATGTTAATTAGAATTTTCAACAATTTATTATCATGATATGCTAATTATATATAAATATTAGATTTTTTTATTAATTATGTATGATTATTAGAATTTTTGTCAAATTGAAATCATCCATATGCTAGTTATATATGATTATTAGAATTTTTAAAAGTCTTAAATCATGCATGTGGTATTTACATATGTTAATTAGAATTTTCAACAATTTATTATCATGATATGCTAATTATATATGATTATTAGATTTTTTATTAATTTTAAATCATGCATGTGGTATTTACATATGTTAATTAGAATTTTCAACAATTTAATATCATGATATGCTAATTATATATGATTATTAGATTTTGTATTAATTTTAAATCATGCATGTGCTATTTACATATGTTAATTAGAATTTTTAACAATTTAATATCATGCATATGCTAATTATATATGATTATTAGAATTTTTAACAATTTTAAATCATTCATGTGCTTATTATATATTATCCACTTATTCTACTACATACAACAATAATTTTTCGAAGGTTTTGTCATTAATTGTTCGACTTTAAATAATTGTGATGCATTGTTTACTATTTTAGAAACACATATGCAATGAAATTCAAGACACAGCTGCTATTATCTTTAGTCCCGGTTCTTAACCATAACCTGGTTTAAAAAGAATTTGGAAATAGCGGAAAAAGATGTTTAGTCCCAGTTGGTGAGAACATCCAGGAGTAAAGATATCTTTACTCCCGGTTCGTAACAACAACCGGGACTAAAGAAAAGATCTTTAGTCCCGGTTGTTCGTACGAACCGGGACTTTAGTCCCGGTTGGTGAGAACATCCGGGAGTAAAGATATCTTTACTCCCGGTTCGTAACAACAACCGGGACTAAAGACTCTTTAGTCCCGGTTGTTGTTACGAACCGGGAGTAAAGATATCTTTACTCCCGGATGTTCTCACCAACCGGGACTAAAGATCTGGGGCTATATTGTGGACCCCGTTTTTATAACAGGAATCAATCGTGTAAACAGTACCATTTCCCTGGATCAAGTAGTCTGGTACACACGAATTCATAGCTGAAATACCAAGTACTCATACACGAGTGTCTAGTACGAATTATTACATCATAAGCCCGCAGGCATAGTCTTAAATCATCGGGCCGAGCGGTCCGGAATACATTCCAAAAACAGAAGTAGGTAAGGCAGCGGAGTCAAGGCAGCGGCACGCCATTGCCACAGGCGACGACCGTAACTAAGACCTACTGAGCACCATCGTCTTCATCACCCTCCTGGTAATAGGCATAGGGATCCTCCGAAGCTTCATCTCCGGCCTCTGATTAAGTTTATATTTGCAAGGGTGAGTACCAACCGTACTCAGCAAGCCACCATAGCAACAATGCACATGACAGGGGTATTCAAAGGATGGCTATGGTTCTTTTGCGCAAAGCAAGTTTTATAATTCTTTTCACAACCCTAAGACCTAGCACAGACTAGTCAAATTTTAGTACCAGTGTTTATATTAAACAATGACTGTTCTGTCCACCATCCATTGTGATCCCAAGGATAGCTTCCCGCCGTTGTGTCGTCATGGTTTTCTGAAGACGTTCATCTTCCCTTCTCTCAGGAAGTGGCTCCATCAGCATAGAAATCATCATGCAACATCCCATCCCACACAAGTTAAGAATTTAGAGTCTAGCCAAGTGTAATACATGTCCCGGTGCTCAATAACCGCGAGCACGGCTATTCGAATAGTTTTGGTTTACTCACACTGCAGTGGATGTACACTTTACCCGCACTCCGCGAGTGCCCAACACATGAGCCTCGTCCCAACACATGAGACGCGTCACGGCAAAGCTTTTCGATAACCTTTCATTGGCAGTACCCGCTCCATGAACTTTACATCCTCATGCACTCTAGGCGTACACGGTTTCTAGCAGTGAGAGGAGTTCTGGCGCACCCGGGAAGGGAAGACTCACACATGCATTAAGTTATAATTATGTTTAAATTCTCACATGGCAGTCCTACTGATGGCAACACCACTGTAGACACCCGCCTCGCGGTTCTACCAATGGCTGCCCCACCGTAGAGCCCCTGCCTCACACATCAAGAAACCACTATGCATGGATACTGCCTCCGCTCAGCTATCTATTCCGCTAGGTCTATACCCATACGAGAAGTGCGGTTGTACGGGGGTAGTTTCATGCTTAACTTCCTGGCTCGGTCCTTAATTGACCGGGGACGGTGCTAGCCTTTTCCGGATACCACCCAAATCCTCCGTCCGCCCCAGTCGAAAACAGTTGTTTAATTTTATTTCTCCTTTCACAAATCATGTCATCAACATCATGGCAATGTGGCGCTCATGTCTCCACATGCCGCATCTCAATTACCTTCCCAAAGGTAATTGCCCAAGCATATAGCATTTGATAAATATGAGTATGCATGATTCTAGAGTAGCATCTCTAAGCATTTGTCATAGTTGACTAGGGACTCATACGTAATCATGGTTACAAGGGAATAAGGGTAAACAATAATCAAGGTATGGCATATTCACAAATAGGATGTTCATCATTGCATGCATTCTTATTTGTAAATAAAAATAATTTCGCAATTGGGATCAACATGTTCAAGGGATAGTGATGACTTGCCTTGCTCAAAGTCTTGCGGGTCTTGGCCTTCACTTGGATCCGCAACTCCCTCGGGCTCTATAGTTACGTGCGAAAATTGATTTGAATTCAGTTAGAATTCAAATAAAAATCCAAATAAATCCAAATGGAAGTCGAATGCGAAAGTCGATTCTTTTATATTAACTTTACTATTCGCGAACTAGGGCAAACCCAATTTCGATTTATACATCCTAAACTATTTTTGCGGGTATAAATATTTTGTTATCATAAGTTTTTAATTTAATCTACCCGAGTATTATATCCATATAATTAGGCTAGAAATTTCTATCGCGAGCTAAATATCGGACGGAATCCAAAAATTATCTTATAATATTATACGATTTCATTTAGTCTATGACTAAACGATTAAATATAATATACGTCTAAAATTCCTATTGATTAAATCCGAGTACCTACCGTGAATTGATCACCTATAGAGATTACCAAAATAATCTATAATTATATTAAATTTTTTGCAATTCTACGACTATAGTTGACCTATAATTAAATTCTAATTATTTTAAATTTTCTAACTTCCCTAATCTCCCTCTAATTTCTATTTATTTATTTTTTTTCTTTTTCTCTCCTCTTTTCTTTCTTTTCTTTTCCCTTCTTTCTTTTCTTTCTCTCTCTCCTTTTTCTTTCTTTCTTCTTTTCTCTCTTTCTCTCCCTCCCGGTTTCTCTCCTTCTTTCCTTCTTCTTTCTCTCCCTCGGCTTCTCCCTTCCTCTCTCTCTCTCGGCTCTCTCTCTCTCCCTACCCGAGGCGGCGGCGGCGACAGCGCGCACGGAGGGGTGAGGGCGCGGCGGCAGGCGGCGATGGCGACGTCAGCGCGGCTCGGAGCGGCTAGGGGCAGGCGAGGCGGCGGCGATGGCGCGGGGCTCGGAGCGACGACGGCGACGGCGCGACGGCGACGGCGACGATAGGACGGCGTGGCGCGGCGACAAGACGGCGGGCAGCGCGGGGCTCGAGGCGGCCAGGCGCGTGCGGCAGAGGAGGGGCTGGGCCAGGGGACCATGTCGAGCACCTAGAGTGCAATGAACAGTGTCTTTTTCCTATTTCTCTCATTTTAGTCTATTTCTTATATAAATTTGGTTCCACAATTTCTAATTTTTGCATATATGAATTTTTCTCAATATTTGTGTTATCTCAATTAATGAATTCACCCTAGATTAATATTACTCATATTTTATTTATATAATTTATTTGAATTTTTAATTAGGGTTAATTCTTATTCCATCGCATTTAAATTTAATTGATACAAATATGATCGCGATAATATTTTATTTATTTCTATCCACACCTAATCTTTATTTTAAATTATATTTATTTTACCAATTTGTTTTTAGGGTTTATTCCTAATTAACTATTCTTTACTCACGATTAATGAACTTCGAAATCAAATCCCAATAAAATAGGCGAATAAGATCGGCATGATGCAATTAATTTAAAAAGTTTTTGAAAATCCGTATTTTTAGAGTTTTGTTTTTATTGGTCAAATTTTTCAGGGTGTTACATATATATATTCCCGGTGCGCCCTCGTCTTCTCCACCAACACTTAGACGTTTTTCCATCGAGATCGATCTTGGCTTCTCCTTCGCCGCCACCGTGCCTAGGGCAACCCCGCGCCGACGCCGCCGTCGTCTCTCGCCGTCGCTTGGTGGTCCTCGCCGCCTCCACCGCAGACGCCGCTGCTGCATCTCTTGGGTGAGAGCCGCCGCTGCCTCTCTCTCTCTCTCCAAACCGCCACCGCCTAGCTCGTTGCCGACGCCACTGCCATGCCGCGGTCAACCGCCACCACCGACGACCGACTTCGACGCGGCCGCCACCGCCGACGACGCCGTCGCCACTGCCACGCCGCCGCCCCTGCCTCGAGCTCGCCACGCCACCGCGCCACGCCACCGCGACGCCCCGCCGCCGCGCCCCCGTGCCGCCGGGCCCCCACGCGGCCGCCGCGGCACGCCGCCGCCGCGCGCACCCAACATTGCCGAATGTGAACGAACGTGATTGAAACGTGACCAAACGCAAACGAACGCGAGCGATACGTGGACGACCTTGAACGAATTCTTAACGAACGTGAACGAAACGTTAACGAACGCGAACGAACGTGAACGAACGTGAACAAAACGTTAACGAACGCGAACGAACGTGAACGAAACGCGAACGAACGTGAATGAAACGTTAACAAACACGAACGAGCGTGAACGAAACACTTACGAACGTGAATGAAACGCTTACGAACGTGAACAAAATGCTTACGAAGGAACATGAATGAAACGCTTACGAACGCGGACGAGCGTGAACGAAATGCTTACGAAACGCGAACGAACGGGAACGAAACGCTTACGAACGTGAATGCACTTGTACTAAAAGTGTGAGAACGAACGCGTTTAGACTAATACATTTTCCTGGTAATACATATATGATTATATATGTAACTTGGCCCGTTTAGACTAATACATTTTCCTAGTAATGTTGCAGAGAAGACGTCGTCGTCGTCCCTCAAGCCGAAGTGGTAGCTAGCCATCGAAGGAATTCGCGCAGGCAAGTGATGTAAAGAAGTGATTGTTAGAGATTTAATATAAGATTGTTAGACTTAGCATATATGATTATTACAATTTTAATATAAGATTTGTAGCGATTTAATATAAGTTTGTTAGACTTAGCATATTTAATTATTACATTTTTAATATAAGATTAGTAGCGATTTAATATAAGATTGTTAGAGATTTAATATAAGATTGTTAGACTTAGCATATATATATATGATTATTACAATTTTAATATAAGATTAGTAGCGATTAAATATGAGATTAGTAGAGATTTAAGATAAGATTAGTAGCGATTTAATATAAGATTGTTATACTTAGCATATATATATGATTATTACAGTTTTAATATGAGAATAGTAGCGATTTAATATAAGATTGTTAGACTTAGCATATATGATTATTACAATTTTAATATAAGATTATTAGAGATTTAATATAAGATTGTTACACTTAGCATAAATATATGATTATTATAATTTTAATATAAGATTATTAGAGATTTAATATAAGATTAGTAGAGTTTTAATATTACGGTTAGCAAATATGACCTATAGACCTAACAAATACTTTTTGTATGCACAGATGGCTGATCGCGATGAGGAACAGATACTATACGATACAATCACAGAGGGAAACAGCCAGTACTGGAACGAAGAAGAGGGGAACGAGGATCCAAACCAGTACTTGAACGAGCTGGGGAGCATGGAGAGGGATGCGGAGGGGAACGAGGAGGGGAACGATGAGGAGGAGGCTAGTGGAAGTCATCCCTCCGCTGGACAGAAGAGGGCACGCGGACATAGAGGTGTCGCGAAGAAGATAGAGGGTCGGCACATCATAACTGAGATGGACGAAGACGGCCGACCTAGTGCCCCGGCAGAAGCAGCCAAGAATTTTGTACGCCACAACGGTTGGGTTGTGAGGGACAACGTGCCTGTCAGCACGGTGTACTGGCGCAGAACAAGGGCACGCGGGGATAATGACAGCTTTGTCCCGGACTCAGAGAAAGAGATGATGTGGACCACAATGCTCGAGACGATCACGCTACCCGCGGGTACGGAGAACATAGTGAAACAGTGGACTCTGAAGAAAATGGCAGAACAGTTCCAGAGCTTCAAGGGAGATCTCTACAAGAAATACATCCTGAAGGGACTAACACCGAACTTCGACGTTTTTCCAAAGCTAAGGGATCATTGGGACGAGTTCGTTGCTTACAAGACAGGGCAACAAGGGCAAGCGATGATGGCCAGAAACAAAGAAAATGCCGCCAAGAAGAAGTACCATCACCACTTGGGGTCAGGCGGATATAGCGTCGCAATGCCGAAGGGGGAGGAGATGGAGGCAAGTTTGATTGAGAGGGGTATCGAACCGGCCACCGCTAAATGGCTGGATCGATCGAAGTTCTGGTACTATGCTCACGATGGAACGCTTAACCCAGTTGATGGCTCCCTTGTCTTCAGCGATCAGATACGCGAGGCTGCCAGTCAACTAACGGACGCAGTGGTAGCCTCTTCTCAAGGCACATTCCGACCCGACAGAGAGAAGGATGAGCTGTCACTCGCCCTACAGACTCCCGAGCATCCAGGACGAACACGAGGGAAAGGCGTGATTCCCTGGAAGATTGGATTTAAGGAGGACATCCACACGTACATGAGTCGGATGAGGAGCAAGAGAGATACTGAGGCGAAGATTGCAGATCTTGAGTACAGGGTATCGAGCTACGAGCTCAGCATGCAAGAGGAGGTGGCTAGGAAGGTGGATGAACGTATGGCCGCACATCGGTCCCAGGATCCCCAGCCATACATTCCTCCTGCAATGGTCAGCCCATCAGGCAATCGTAGCAGCTGCGCCTCAACAGGGCAGGTAGGATCACAGAGCATGGACGCCATGCAAACCCAGGATGAAACCACCTGCCCCGTTGATGAGATCACACAGCGGACACCATGTGAGCTGCATATTCCCTTCAAGAACTTATCAATCAAGGTATGCTCGTAGTTTGATGATTTTAGACTTGTAAATTCCGCAAGTTGCTGCTTAGGTTGATTACTAATAGATAACCTCTCATCACGTGAAGGTGGCGTCGGGAATGGCCATCCCAACGGACCCTTCCGGGACTTACCACTGCAGGCCGATTCCAGCAGGATACTCGAGGGTCGAAGTTGAGCTGGTGGAAGCCGCGTACGAGGACCTCGAGTTGGACTACCCAGGAGGAGACGGTGAGACGCATCTACGAGACACAAGCCACGCCATTATACTATGGCGCAAGCGGTACATCATCCTCCCTGGGCGACAAGCGGCGTCTCGTGCACCATCTCCTCCGGCTCCGCCATCTCCTCCTGCACTATCTCCTTTGGTTCCTCCGCCACGTCCTCCTGCACCATCTCCTCCGGCTCCTCCGCCACCTCCTCCTGCACCATCTCCTTTGGCTCCTCCGCCTCCTCCGCCTCCACCGTGTCCGCCTGCACCTCCCAAGACAAGGTCTCGCCAAGCTCCACCGCCTGCCCGCACAAGGGCAACGAAGAAGGCGAAAGTTGACGCCACCAAAAACAAGGAGCCACCGTACGATTGCAGTCAAGAGGAGCTTGATGCTTATGTGGCAGGAGATGTGAAGAGGCAACTCAAGCCTCGGAGTCCAGAAAAGAAGATACCTATTGACCCGAGCGTGAAGAACTTATTCAAAGGAATGTCCGCAACAAACAAGGAGGCGTTACAGATATCGGACTATGACCGAACACTTCAGAGAGCCTATCACAAGAAGTCCAAACCAGTCCCTCAGCTTGGAGAACAACCAAACCAAGAGGTCGAGCCGTTGGTGACTGGCGAATATTTTGGCATAACGGAATTCATTTCAGACACTGGTCTAACTGTGGACCAGCTGATTCGAGGTGCACCAATCCCGAAGGCGGAAGTGGCATACAAGTTTGAACTCGGTAAACCGCTTGTCAAACCTGAGCAGCTGCAGTCCCTACCGACACAGATGTACAAATTCCATGAACGGTACATGGAAATGAGCGCCAAGGGTAGAGAAATGTTCGGAGTGAGGATCAGAAACCCTGACTTCTTGCAAGGAGAAGATGTTCTCTGGATCCATTTCAAGGATCTCTTCAATCTGTACCAGCTGGACGCCCTCGACGTCTCTCTTCTGAGCGCGTGGATTTTGTGAGTATCTTTGAGTTCGATTTGTTTCGTTCAATAATTAGCTCCTGGCATATATGTAAGCAATAATAATTTCCTTTCATCGTTGTAGAATGGAGATTCAAAGGGCCCGACGGCGGAGGGTCTACGATACTGGGTTCATCGACCCTCGGAAAATCAACACCGAAATGATCGACAAGTACGAGAAAGACATAGGTGACAATCTCGTCCATTTCCTAACGCAGCAGCATTTCAAGACGTACATACTACTGCCGTACAACACAGAGTGAGTTTTTATTGTCGTTCGAACAAATTCGTTCCCATACATATAGCATGTACATTTTCATATATATCTCATCTCACGCATATTCCAGATTCCACTGGGTCCTGTTATTCTTCGACTTGAACGCATGCAGAGTCACTGTGTATGACTCAATGAATAAAGAGGAGAAGATTTTTGAGAAGGTCTTCAAACTGATAGACAGGTAATATAATGCCATCTATTCCAAAGTCATGGGGAATCTATTGCTATTATGTTGATCTCAGGTAATAATTAATTAATCATAGCTTGCAACTGCATATGTAGGGCTTGGGATCGGTTCCGTCAATTGGTCCGCGGGACTCGGAAAGAAAAACTTGGACGGAGGTTTCATTTTCCAGTGAGTACATGCATGATCCAAAATTATATTGAATTGAATCTCTAATTACAGTTAATATAAAGAGTATATTAAATCTCTCATCGTTTCTCATGTAGTGTGCAAAGCAGGACCAGGGAACTAACTTATGCGGCTACTACGTATGCGAGTATGCCCACTGCCTATCAAACCAAATATGCACAACACGAGAGCTCGATGTACGTATACATAAACCATTCAAAATTTCATTGCGTATCGATTTGTTAAGTTGTTTATTAATTTCATATATTGATACGTCATTATTTTTCGAATGATAGCGTATTCACATGAGGGATAATCTCCCACACAAGGATTTTATCACGGCTGTTCAAGAACAACTGATGGGATTCATCAACGAAGAAGTCCTTAATCCCGATGGTGAATTCTACTATGACGGATCGATAATTCATAACGTCGGTCCTTCCTCTTCTGACACAACGCCGGCGTCGAAGTCGTAGGTATAGCTACCGAGCAAATGAATTGTACTATATATGCATGTATATATATATTTATATATGTACACATTTACTTTAGTGTTAATATATATTTTGGTAACATATATGTACATAAAATGTTAAATGTTAAGTGCTTTAAATTATACATATGTGTGTAATATATGATTTATACATATACACATATGCATATATATATATATTATATTATATATATATATATGCTTATATATTATGCATATATATATATATATATATATATATATATATATATATAATCAACCATGCAGCAAACAGGGCCATGCAAATAAAAAAAATGATGCACCGATCTTTAGTCCCGGTTGGTAACACAAACCGGGACTAAAGATGGTTTGGCCGGCCATGTGGCTGACCGATCTTTAGTCCCGGTTGGTAACACGAACCGGGACTAAAGATCGATCTTTAGTCCCGGTTATTTCACCCGGGACTAAAGATAGCTATCTTTAGTCCCGGATTCGTAGTCCCGGTTGGACAACCGGGACTAAAGGGGGTTACCAACCGGGACTACAAACGGTTTCTCCACCAGTGTATGCTAGGTAAGAGTGATGCATCCGAGACAGCCTTGCGTGGCTGCTGTACAGGATTGAATCATTTTGTGGTTTGGACTGGAATATAGTGTTATCAAGAGTGTGCCATCATTTGTTGCAGTTTTTTTTTATCGGGTTGATTAATTATCATATATGCACAGTTTAATGCCCAGCCCAGTTATTAGGAGCATCTGGCGCCTATATATGTTAGTATGACAAACTCAAATTAACAGCCATTCAATAAATTGATTAGCAGGAACCTATTTCAGCCACAAAGGTTGGGCAATGACCTATATCTATCAAAAATGAGAATTCTCCACAGAAAAATTTCTTGATCTACCAAATGATAGTGCATACGGTGTACGTTTCACTTCTTGGAATTGGAGGCAACTGGGATTCCATTAGCACTCGATCGACAACTTCTCTTTCTATAGGAAGCGTGATCACATATAAATTGACATTGCCCCAGTCCATGGAGCCATGGAGGCCCAAACCGGATGGGGACCACTGGTTAAGCAGCGATGTCCAGAAACTATCTTCTGCATCCTAAAGATTTGCCCTGCTGGCTGTGACGGTAATTTGGCTTCATGAGATGACCGCAGAGCTTGTGTAAGCCAGGATGATTTGCTGATTAGTAAAACAAACCAACATCATGGGGAAGGCATAGACACATATTGTGTATGTTTTTCTTTCTTTTTTTTTCTTTTGAAGAAAGACACAATATTGTGTGTCGTTTGTGACAGAGAGGGAAGGATGTATAATTTCATTTTGGCTCAAGTAAATCGTGGATTTGAACGCCAGGTAAGTCATCAATCCAGATATTCCATTTTCAGAAACACTCAGCATCGATCATGTCTTATATGTGATTAACGTCAGGTTCCTGTGAATCGATCCACACGTGATGACAACATTTGATTTTTTTTTTATTTTTGGTGGAAAATTGCATCCCACCTGTTATTTCAAAATATGCACCATGCAGGTTTCCCATACACCAATAGAATTTGTCTTTTTACATAATGGATAAAAATCCGGACTCTATATTCATAAACGAATATACACAGCCAAGGCCAATAGAGTTTGTAGACGTCCTGTGCCATCAACGCACAAATGGAGGCTGGCTTTCCATGGCTAGCTAGGTAAAAGTGGATCAAGACTGCTAGAACCACTGGCCTAATTCGTCTGCCACAATTAATACTCCCATATATCCATGGACATCATTCGGTTTGGTGAAGAAAGATAACTCAATTTGATGCGGCATTTCATAACCAATGACATGTTCATTTGATGCGTGGTTGTTGAACCTTTTCGTAATCAATTGATCCTGGCACTGCAATGTACAAAAATTAAGCCTATTAGATGGGATGTGAATGGTACGAACACTAAAAAGATATCCTCGAAGCCGATGAAGATCGGTCTGACCGCCGGTGATCGGCCGCACCCAAGCTAAACACAAATCGAAGACTGTTGAAAGTAGATTGAACTTTATTGTTTCTATTCGTGTTTACAAAGTGCAACAACAACACTCTCTCAAAATTCGATTAAACTCAAAAGCCTAACTTTTTCTTAAAACTCAAACTCTATAAAAATTGATAACGAGAGGCCTCAACCCTCGTTGAGGGGGGGGGTGAATGGTTGGTGTTGAATAGTCCCACATTAGTTGTGGAAGGGCAAAGGACCTAAGATATAAGTGGGGGAGCCCCTCACCTCAATGGCTAGCTTTTGGGGTGGAAAAGGCCCTTTTTGATTTTACAATTGGTATTAGAGCCAGGCTAGGTTAACATCTCTGGCCCGATGGACACGTGTGTGAAGTTCTGATGGACCGTGAGTGCTTGCAGGGCCCGTATACCTGATGAACCGTGGGCCGGTGGGGCCCGGATACGGTGAAGGGGCGGTGAAGGGCTGAGGGACACCAATGTGTGAAGGGGGAGATTGTTGAATAGTCCCACATTGGTTGTGGAAGGGCAAAGGACCTAAGATATAAGTGGGGGCGCCCCTCACCTCAATGGCTAGCTTTTGGGGTGGGAAAGGCCCATTACGATCCTACAGTTGGTATACCCAAAAACCAAAAAACTTTTAGCGGAAATAAAAGTTACCCTCGAATTCGACGGATCGCGGTCTGACCGAAGTTGCCCTGCCGGTCTGACCGCCTGGATGGCGCCGGTCTGACCGGTATAGATCACCCGGTCTGACCGCCGATGTCACCTGCCACGCCTGTCACCGCTTGCCGGTCTGACCGCCCGTATGCCGCCGGTCTGACCGCTGGTATATCACCGGTTGGATCGCCAAGACTCGATGAAACACAAATCGAACAACTCTTAAAGTGCATGACGACTTTATTACTTCTCTCTGTGTTTACAAAGTGCACCAACAGCACTCCTTACAAAAATTTCGACTAAACTCAAAACCCTAACTCAAAACTCAACTCAATTGCTCTCAAAAGCGATACCGGGAAACCTCACGCTCCCCCTCTATTTATACCCGAGGTACGCAGCCTAAAGCCACGAATCAAACTCATACTAAGAGTCCTAAACACCTTAGGAAACCCTCTAGTACAAGAAACAAACTTTACATAATCAATCATACCAAATTTGGACTCCTTCCAAATTCGACTCCGCATCCCATGCGCACAAAATACATCCATCGTATGCCATATGGAATCTCCATCAACCACGTGCATCAACTCTAGCCTAAGTATCCCGCATGATCTCTAACCACCACGGACGTCGTCTTATCCCCAAGCCGACTCCCGGTCCATCACCGCAAATACTCTCCCGAGGCATCGAGTCACCTACACATGAAATAAACAAAGAAACCATATTCCGAGACCAAGCTATATCCAACTTGTCGAGGGGTGACCCTCTCTAGCGGGAGGCTGTGAGGCCTCCCTTTGAGAGTTCGGCAGGGGGCAGTGGGTGAGATTCGAGGATTTGGTGAGCGAAACTGTGTGTGATCTTGATCTCGGAGGCTCCTCCAAGACGATGAGACAAAAGAGGTTTATACAGGTTCGGGCCGCTATGAAGCATAATACCCTACTCCTGTGTGTATGATTCTTCTGTGCTTAGAAAGTCCTTGAATCCCTGGTATGCAAGCTAGGGTTAGACAAGCTTTGGCTCAGGGGCCTCAGTCCGATCCCCCTTCCTCGCTAGGCATGGTCCTCCTTTTATACTTCTAAGGGGATACCACATGTGCTGCGAGTGCTACCTAGGGAGAAGGGAAAATATTCTCTATATTAATTACATGTCTTGTGCCTTAGCCCAGAAGCTATCTGCACGTCGGGTGCTGCGCGGGGCCCATCAAATCATGCAGGGCGCCCTTGTCATTCGCCATTTAATGGATGAGGACTTTCGGGTTCTCGTTCACACCAGAAAACGGGAACCTGGGTCAGTTCAGAGTGGTTGGACCAGCTCTGACCGGGGTAAGAGGCTGTGAAGCCCCTCATCATTATGATGGGACGGGACGGAGCACGCCGCTCGCCGCCTGACACACTGACAGGGCGGGGGTACACAGTCGCCGTCCCATCGGTCATTCAACCGGTCACAGACCGGTCAGATGCGCAGCGCACCGCATTAAATGCGGCATGGCGCGGTTGCATAGACCGCTTTAAATGCAATTAGGTGGGCGTTAGTCGCGCCCACCTAACCCTGTACACATGGGCTGATACGTGGAGGGGGTCGGGGCAGCTCAACCCCAAGAGAGGGCGGCCTCCTCCCTCTAGCTTGGAGGGGGCAGCCGCCGCGCCACCCCGGGCTCGACCCCCCTCGCGGGGAGCCACGTCAGTTTGAGGGCGGCCTCCTCCCTCTAGCTAGGAGAGGGTAGCCGTCGCGCCACCCCGGGCTCAACCCCCCTCGGGGGGAGCCACGTGGGTTTGGGGGCGGCCAGACCCCAAGCTGGAAGGGGGCAGCCGCCGCAACACCTCGGGCTCGACCCCCCACGGGGAGAGCCACGTGGGTTTGAGGGCAACCTCCTCCCTCTAGCTGGGAGGGGGTAGCCACCCCGGGCTTGATCCCCCATTGCGGGGAGCCACGTGGGTTTGAGGGCGGCCTCCTCCCTCTAGACGTGATACCCCCGGGCCCATATCACCGACACAACTTGACTCATTAGTAGCAAACAACAGTATTACATACGTATAGTATCCATTTAGAAGCCATAATCATGAAATAATCACGGATATCCAAACAAACAACGCGAAACCGAAACCGACACAGCGTCGGCTGGTCAGACCGCGGGCTGGCCGGTCTGACCGCGCAATCACCGCCGGTCTGACCGGCACACACTGCCCGGTCTGACCGGTCAAATGAAATAACAATACCTGTGATTCACCTGTAAATCCAATCATCTCCATAACCACTTCGTGAATAAATTCCAAATATCAAAACCAATAATCTCCGATACCAATTGTTCATCACAGAATAACAATCAAAGACACCTTTGATTTTACAGAATCGATCCACACGTGATGACAACATTTGATATTTTTTATTTTTGGTGGAAAATTGCGTCCCACCTGTTATTTCAATATATGCACCATGCAAGTTTCCCATACACCAATAGAATTTGTCTTTTTAGATAATGGGTAAAAATCCGGACTATATATTCATAAACGAATATACACAGCCAAGGCCAATAGAGTTTGTAGACGTCCTGTGCCATCAACGCACAAATGGAGGCTGGCTTTCCATGGCTAGCTAGGTAAAAGTGGATCAAGACTGCTAGAACCACTGGCCTAATTCGTCTGCCACAATTAATACTCCTAGATATCCATGGACATCATTCGGTTTGGTGAGGAAAGATAACTCAATTTGATGCAGCATTTCATAACCAATGACATGTTCATTTGATGCGTGGTTGTTGAACCTTTTCGTAATCAATTGATCCTGGCAGTGCAATGTACGATCAAACAACAAAAATTAAGCCAATTGGATGGGATGTGAATGGTACGAACACCAAAAACCGAAATCTTTAAGCGGAATTAAAAGCTATCCTCAAACCCGATGAAAATCGGTCTGATCGCCTGGATATCGTCGGTTTGACCAATGATATAACTCAAATCAAACCATCTGCAGTCACCGGTCTAACTATTGTTCAGCTGCCAGTTTGATCATGCAGTTGCTGCCGGTCTGACCGTCGGTGATCTTTTGCACCCAACCAAAACACAAATCGAAGACAGTTGAAAGTAGATTGAACTTTATGTTTCTATTTGTGTTTATAAAGTGCAACAACAACACTCTCATAAAATTCGACCAAACTCGAAAGCCTGACATTTTTTCTAAACTCAAACTCTATAAAAATTGATAACGAGTGGCCTGATCCCTTCTACTATTTATACCCAAAGGTGCGCCCAAAAGACACGAATCGAACTTGTACAAGAAGTCTTAATCCATTAGGAAACCTTCCTGAACAAACTTATCTTAATACAATTCAAACTCCAATCTTCTTAAACTTATCTTAATACAATTCAACCCCAATTTCCATATACACACAATCTCCTATGGTATACCTCCATCAACCATGTGCATTGGTTTTTAGTCTAAGCATCCCGCATGATATTTCCAATCGTCCGGATTTGATCTTCCCCCAAGTTGATACCTGATCCATTACTGGCAACGCTCTCCCAAGATGTCAAGACACACCTACACATGAATCAAACAAGAAACCATATTCGTGCACAAGTTTTTTCCCAACTTGACTCAACATTAGCACACAACAATGTTATATACATATAGCAATCATCTAGAAGTCATAAACACTAGTATTCAAATAAATAACTCGAAACTGACACCAACATGGAGCCGGCCAGTCAGACCATCAGGTTGGCCCGTCTTACTGCACATTGCATACTAGTCTGAACAGCCTAGTCCATAGGGTCTGACCGAACAATATTGTCAGTAAACCCAAACCCCACTCTGTCAATAATCTCTAAATATCAAAATCGATTATCTCATGTGCTAATTGTTCATCACAAAGTAATAATCAAAACACATAGCCTGCTATATTAGATTTATTCATTTTAGGACAATGAAAGTATACTGCAGAAGCTCACAGCGCTGACCAATAATCCATTAGGATGAAATGCATGGAGTTTAAAGCGATATGTACCACCTCTTATCTCCTACATTTTGATAGGTTCATATATATGATTTCCATGTCATTGTTATATAAGTGTGAGACTAATGTTTACTTGAGCCTTATCTTATTTAGTCTCCTTTACATTGAGAACATGGAGATCACGTAGGTATGTGTTTTTGTTTAACTTTATCATTGCTACATGCCTTCTCTATGTGTATAGGATAAACCCCATTGGTTATTCATTACTTATGCATAGACTCGCCTCTCTTGTAAATTTATTTGTATGCATATATTTAGGGGGAGCAAATCCTACATATTTATTGTGCATGTTCTAGATCCATGTTTGTCACGCCCAGAAATTTAGCCCAAATTTTCAGACTATTTTGTGTATTAAATCCCTGTCCAGGACCAGCCAGGGTACACAAAACGACAAGTAATAAACAGTTCCAAACGTAAATAAAGCGTAAATACTCAAAAGAGGCTCTTAGTCCTCACACCGAAAGAAAACGGCAGCAGCGGAAAAAGGCGAATCTAGCGGGGCCTTAGCTCCACTCCACAGGCAAAACTCAACTGGGGTCTGAGCCTTGGTCTTCTAACTTCGTCTTCAGCTCAGAAGCACAAAACTTCTGAGAAGGGGGAACAATAGCAAGGCTAAGTACAACCGCCGTACTCAGCAAGCCACACTAATGATGCAGACGTGCAAGGGGATACAAGGACGGTTTGTGGCTATTTGCATAAAGGCGGTTGTAAAACATTTTATTGAGCAAAACGGTAAAACAGTTGGTTAATTAAGGTAACATTAAATCTCCACTGATCAACGCTACACCACGTTGAACAGGCCCAACCAACCCACCTGAACTACAGTGCATTGGGTCAATTTATTAAGTGTGAGACTAATCACAGTGAATCTGGTCGATCGCCCATAACCGCGGGCACGGCTATTCGAATAGTTTTACTCTGGCCAGAGGTGCACAACTGTACCCACAAGACACAATCCACCGGCATGTCACCGTGCCTGCGCAGACACGTCACCATGTCGAGTGATTGTGACAAGACCCTCCGCATAACCCTCCCCTAACTATCCACACCACGCTAAGGTTTCACCCCCACCCCCTACACCGGAGGTGGGCAGTCCCCTCGTGCACCGCGGTGAATCTGGCAGCTGGACAACCGGACACCCCGGCTGACCCAACTCCATCACGCCCACCCTCGCCACCGGTGCCTAGGAAAGGGTCGAGCTATACTTCAGATCAAGTAGTTACCCACTCTCGCTTGTGGCAAGCCCTGTAAGTCTTCCAGGGTTTCCCGTGAACCGGTCCTTAATTGCGATGGGTGCGACTTGCAAAACCATGCACCCACAGCCCACCATTCAGTCGCATTTTAGTTGGATAATTACGACCAATGCAACATGGTCGGGTGTCTCGAGCATGCATCTCGTTCTGATACTAAAAAGGTCTAATACTGTAATTATCCCATCAACTGAGCTAGTGGTAATTAAGCATGGCTAAGCATATATGATTCTAGCTAGGTCAACATAAATAACACAAGCTAGTCGAATTATCACCCAAGGTTGACAAAGGACGGTTATCAAGTAAACATGGCACAAGCGAGCAGATAGGTAATTCCCTTATCCCATGTAATTAGCAAAACAATGCATATTTATTTTCAAACGGCAAAACATTTATAAAATAGGCTCAATATGCTCAAGGGGAATGTGTGACTTGCCTTGCTTCTTCAAAAGATCTTCTGAACTCTTTTCCTTGCGAGTGTGATCTTCCGAAACAACGGATTCTACATGCTGGCACGCAAAACAAAGAAAAACTCTAATGAAAACCAAGAAAAAAGTACATAAAAAGTAAAAAATCATGTAGATCTCAATTTTAGATGAATTTTGCAAGTTGAATGGCTCAATTTGGAGTTCGGATGAATTAGATATGAATTTTAGAAGTTTTGAGCCATTTAAATGGATTCCTAGAATTATTAATGATTTATTGCGCAATTATTAATTATTTTCCAAAGGGAAAAGCTAGTGCTGATGTCAGCAAGGGGCTGGCCGGCGAAAGGGGAGAAGGAGGAGGGAGGCGGCTCACCGAGAGGCACGGCGACGGAGGGAGCGGCCGGCGGAGGGAGGCGGCGGCGCTCCTCAGGGCGACGACGTGGAGGGAGTCCCGGCGGTGGATGGCGAGAGCGAGGAGGTGGACGAGGTGCAGCACACGATAACAAAGCCGTCAAAGGTGACGGCGAGCTGCGACTGCGGCTATGGCGGTGATGATTGCCGGCCGGAGGCGGTGAATGGAGATGGTGGCTCGGGTGTGTGGTGGGGAGGTGGTTTGGGGGAAACGGAGTGGAGGCCGACGTGCGGTGGGGTGCGGTGAGCGCGGTGGAGGTAGCGGCGCGGCGTGGGGTGGACGGGGACGGCGGCGAGAGGCGGCTGCTATGGTGGCGGTTCGGGTGGTGGTGGCGGCGGGGTTTTAGCGGTGGTTTGGGGAGGGGAAGTGGTGGCCGGGCTTTGGCTCGGCTCGGCGGACACAATAGAGGCGGAGGCGCGGTGCGGCAATGGCGGGAGCGGCAGTGGCGGCTAGCTGGAGGACAACGGTGAGCGGCGGCGGCTCGGTTTTTCGTGGGGAGCGCGGTAAGGGGCGTGGGGAGTTCGGGAAAGTTGGGGAAACGGACGAGGGTCGCATGGGGACGGTTTATATAGGCTCGGGAGGCGGCGAGGAGGCCGGGACGAGGCGGATTTGGGTGGCAACGGCTGGCACGACGGTGGTGGTGACATGGGCGAAGTGGAGCTCCAAATGGCGCTGATTTTTTGGGGAAAAGTGGGAGAGGAAGTGGAGGAGTGGGTGGCGACCACGTCCGCACGGTTGGACGTGCGCGCGGGATGCGGGATGCGGCGAATTTGGCAGCGGCTTGGGCAATAGTTGCTGGCCATGGTGGTGGGGTGGCTGGAGGTGGGAGAAAGAGCTGACAGGTGGGGCCGCGGGTCCACCTGTCGGCGTGGGGAGGAGAAAGGAGGCCGGGGGGGGGGGTTATGTAGACTTTGCGCGAGGGGAAAAACAGTCGGGCTGAGGAGGGGAGAGGGAGGAATTGGACCTAGTCAACAAGGAAGGAAGGAGGATTTAATTCCTTTTTCTTTTTATTTAATTGATTAAGTAAACTTTGTGACTTTAAAATTATTTCTTGAGCTCCAAAAATTCACGAAAAAAAATCCGGAGAGTATATTAGGGCGTAGAGAATATTACTAAATATTCCCGGCCAATTATTTTTAAAGGAAATTTTAATTCCCTCAATATTTCACTTGATTAAATTTCTTTAACTTTTATTTAATTTTCTAGAAAATGCATTATTTAATGATTTTTAACCCCGAACGAAAATCGGGGTGTTACAATGTTATTCACCTATTATTCATATTGGATCATTGCACTTGAGCTTGCATACGAGTATATGACACTTGTGGTGTAAATTAATACTCAACAAACATATCCATATCTTTCATATGCAACCGGTTGGTCATCTAGTGGAGGATGACAACCGATTTATTGGGACTAATGTTCTCCTTTGAAATGTGCAAAGAAATAGGTTTAATTGTGATGAGGCAAATGAATGACACCATTAGTTGATGGTTACCAAACCAAAGACATCGGCATGTTGACAAGAATGAAAGCTTGTGATGAGAAGAAAGTCTTGAAAAGGGATGGACAAGACATCGGCATAAATATGGTTCAACCAGATGGTCACAAGTGTTGATCTTGGCTCAAGCATTGACCCCAACTTGAATGGCACAAGGCAAAGGTATAATGGAGCTAAGAATGTTTACTTAGTCTTTTCCCGGTCTTGGTGTTTGGTGTAGACCGGATTTGCTCGATAGACGCCATACTATCAAGCAAGCATGTGGATAGTCTTGCGCCATATTAGTTCATATGCATGTAGGTGTATTTGGTGGGCTTATCTAGCCAAGTGTGGTGAGTTTTCTCAAGTCCTAAACAAAGAGAGAAGTGGGCAAATCCTATAGGTTTGGGTAGCCTCATGTGGTTATGTCCGATGGAGTATCCTTTGGAGTATGCTTGCCCCCCAAGCCGATATTGTTGTTGTTCTTCAATCTGCCCCCCGAGCTGGCTTTTCTGAACAATTAACTCATCAACTATTACCTTGATCAAATTTTTTAATGTATCCGCCAAAACTCCAGATTGATTGAACAATGCGCGATGAACTACTTCATCAACTATATCTTGAAGTATTTAACCTATCGGCTTGGGGAATCGAGTTTTCTAAATTAGCCCTTCTGGTGTCATGGTGAAACATTGAAGACAACGCATTTGAAAATCAGCTACAAATTGTTCTATCTGTTGCCTTTGTTCCTACGGTAAATTCTCCACTGTGACCATGATCTTGGCATTGTCTTCTTCTTCAGACATGTAGGAATAAAATTCGTGTCCCACTGGGCGTGCCAAAAGCGTGTTGATGCAAAAAACACACACTGGCCTGGGAGATCCGCTTAGCTCCAGTGCAGGTCCAAAGTTTGGTAAGATGCAGGCGTGCCAGTCAGTTTGATCCTACAACTGACAAGATATGTAACAGTAGATCAATGAGCCGATCGGCTGATAAGCCGATGGAGTAGTTCCAGCCGATGCCGATACCAGCCGATAGCGATGGGATTCTGTGCTATCGGTTATATGTCTAATGTAGATTCTGACACTTGATGTAAATAACAATATAAAGGCGATCGGCTGATGATAATATAATATAACAATAATATAATCCAGTAGAAACCAATCGACAAATAATGATATGATAGAATAAGCACTGGTCCGAAGGTTAAAACATACATCGGCTGGAGGTCCGATGTCATAAAATCCATAGATTAGATTAAACAATGAAACCTTTGTTGTCATCGGCTAAATCGAACTTATATGTATATGCAATCCTCGTAAGCCGATGCAACATCCAGATACCTCATCGGCTAAAACCCCGATGAAACCCTTATTGACAGTCAAAAGCAGGCTAGGGATTGTGGTTCTAACACGACTTAGTAGATCAAACTTAACTGATGCAGCACTAAGTATGAAAAGAAACATAATATCTAGACAATCAAGCCGTTGACTGAGTTTTTAGGGTGGTAGATGCCTAAGCTAATCTAATCTAGCAACATGATTTAGCCGATATCGGCATAAACCCTAAAACGAGAAGCAGCCGATAGAGCTAAATTGATATGCTAAGACTAGATTAACAGAGACATATCATAAATAGGTAGGCAAATATATCATCCAAACCAGAGCAATCTAAGAGGTCGAATGTACTGATGCAGCCTTGAACGACGCTGACGTAAACGATACAATTGCCTGGGCTGACGGAACATTGGACTTACCCCTTCACCGGAGATCGAACACCGATGCAGCCCCGCGTCAGGTGCCAAGTCCCGCCGGACGATAAAGTAGAAAAGGTAAAAGGTGGCGGTGCGCCGAGAGTAGTTATGTTGATGGATATTACGTAGACCCCGGGTGTACATATTTATACCCATGGGTTGATACAAGTCCTTGTCGGACAAGAAAGAAACTTTCCTAAAGATAAAAGGAGAACATAAAGTCCTTATCAGACACTAAACACACTTTCCTAAAGATAAAAGGAAACTAACAAACTATTCCTAATTAATAGATAAACTGCCATGCCGCATCCTCCTTGAACTCGAACTCTTCTAGATAAGCTTTCTTTGATTGATCCGACTCCACCAAGAACACGACAGCATGGCGACTTGATGACTCCCATCGGCTGTTTCCTCCAATTGGCTAATTCCAGTACTCTAAAGCCGATTTGGACTCTAAGCCGATGATGACTTCGGGCTTTACCAAATTTCGATGTTAACAATAAGTTTTTTCGAAAAAAGAGTAAGAATCGGGTTAAGTCCGAATCGGCTGTGGTCAAGATCGGTAGAGTTTGAGTCGGACAAGGTTAGCCGATTAAGCCGATTTTGGTAATATGACTCGGTACACGTCATCGGGTTAAGACAAAGTGCTTCATATGGATTTCCGCGCACGGACTGAGTCCTGGAAAAGCAATTGTATATATTAATTAGGATATTTTATGTAATTTCCTTAGAGATATGTTTGGGTAAAAGTCTGCCGCAAAGACTTATGGTATTTTAGAGTTTGTTAGAGATAAGAGTCATGTCTGGCAAGGACGTCTTAAAAATATAGCCCGAACCCATGTAATTAAAAAACATCACTTCAATACACTTTCGGCGCATCGCCACCCTTTTTGCTTTCGTTTTGTTTCGACGAGTTCTTGCTTTCGGGTTGAGCTGCATCGGTTTCGATCTTAAACTAGAGGTAAAACTTGTTATGGCAGATTGCGTTCTCAGGATTAGTGCTTCCATCTTTATGACACTCTAATCTTGCCTATGTAATTCATCCAGTTTTCATATGTCTTTGTTAATCTAGCTTTAGCATATCAATTTAGCTTTATCGGTTGTCTCTCGCTTTAGGGTTTCTGCTGGTATCGGCTAAATCATTCTGCGAAATTAGATTAGCTTGGACATCTCCCACCTTGAAAAACCAGTCAACGGCTTGATTGTCTAGATATTACGTTTCTTTTCATACTTAGTGCTGCATCAGTTGAGTTTAATCTACTAAGTCGTGCTTAGAACCGTAATCTCTACCCTATTTCTTGATTGCTAATAAGGGTTTCATCGGGGTTTCAGCCGATCTTATCTGATTTGGTTATTTTATATCTTATATGCTTGATTGTCATACCAAATCCGCCCTTTACATTAAGATCTTATTACATTAGAATATATTAGGCTTCCTGTTTATTTGTTCTGCTTGCTTTACTATCTTAATATAGAGTGGTATCGGAGTATTAGCTAATACGTGCTAGATCTATCTGATCGGCTATGCAGTAAACATCTATAAAATCATCATGTTAGTGCATATTTCGACTTAAGTGATTCATATTGTCTCGATATGGCGACTGATCTATCCCAATCACTTAGTTTAAATATACATCGACATAATGATTATATGCTGTTGACATCCACAACCGATCGAGTAGATTTAGCTTTATTTTATTTATTCAAGGCAGCCGATCGATCCCAATATGACATCATCAATATAAACTTCAACCAACGAGCCGATCAGATCGTGGAATATATAATTCATGGCTCTTGGATATGTAACTCCAGCACTCTTCAAGCCGAAAGTCATCACAACTGTTGGTATTTCTTAACGACATTACTGGAAATATAATTCCCAGCAATGGCGCAGAAATACTTCTGGCATATTATGGTTACAGAGTTCATCCGCAAGCGCACGGATATACTATTGTAGCATTTCACCCGAGAGTATTCCAAGGGAATCGTATTTATTTTATCCTGTGGGAAGATTATGTAGAGAAAATGTAGACCCCCGTTTTTATAACAGGAATCAATCGTGTAAACTGTACCATTTCCCTGGATCAAGTAGTCTGGTACACACGAATTCATAGCTGAAATACCAAGTACACATACACGAATGTCTAGTACGAATTATTACATCATAAGCCCGCAGGCATAGTCTTAAATCATCGGACCGAACGGTCCGGAATACATTCCAAAAACAGAAGTAGGTAAGGCAGCGGAATCAAGGCAGCGGCACGCCATTGCCACAGGCAACGACCGTAACTAAGACCTACTGAACGCCATCGTCTTCATCACCCTCCTGGTAATAGGCATAGGGATCCTCCGATGCTTCATCTCCAGCCTCTGATTAAGTTTGTATATAGCAAGGGTGAGTACCAACCGTACTCAGCAAGCCACCACAGCAACAATGCACATGATAGGGGTATTCAAAGGATGGCTATGGTTCTTTTGCGCAAAGCAAGTTTTGTAATTCTCTTCACAAGCCTAAGACCTAGCATAGACTGATCAAATTTTAGTACCAGTATTTACATTAAACAACGACGGTTCTGTCCACCATCCATTGTGATCCCAAGGATAGCTTCCCGCCATTGAGTCGTCATGGTTTTCTGAGGACGTCCACCTTCCCTCCTCTCAGGAAGTGGCTCCATCAGCATACAAATCATCATGCAATAACCCATCCCACACAAGTTAAGGATTTAGAGTCTAGCCAAGTGTAATACACGTCCCGGTGCTCAATAACCGCGAGCACGGCTATTCGAATAGATTTGGTTTACTCACACTGCAGTGGATGTACACTTTACCCGCACTCCGCGACTGCCCAACATATGAGCCTCGTCCCAACACATGAGACGCGTCACGGCAAAGCTTTTCGATAACCTCGCATTGGCAGTACCCGCTCCATGAACTTTACATCCTCATGCACTCTAGGCGTACACGGTTTCTAGCAGTGAGAGGAGTTCTGGCGCACCCGGGAAGGGAAGACTCACACATGCATTAAGTTATAATTATGTTTAAATTCTCACATGGCAGTCCTACTGATGGCGACACCACTGTAGACACCCGCCTCGCGGTTCTACCAATGGCTGCCCCACCGTAGAGCCCCTGCCTCACACATCAAGAAACCACTATGCATGGATACTGCCTCCGCTCAGCTATCTATTCCGCCAGGTCTATACCCATATGAGAAGTGCGGTTGTACGGGGGTCGTTTCATGCTTAACTTCATGGCTCGGTCCTTAATTGACTAGGGACGGTACTAGCCTTTTCCGGATACCACCCAAATCCTCCGTCCGCCCCAGTCGAAAACAGTTGTTTAATTTTATTTCTCCTTTCACAAATCATGTCATCAACATCATGGCAATGTGGCGCTCATGTCTCCACATGCCGCATCTCAATTACCTTCCCAAAGGTAATTGCCCAAGCATATAGCATTTGATAAATATGAGTATGCATGATTCTAGGATAGCATTTCTAAGCAATTGTCATAATTGACTAGGGACTCATACGTAAACATGGTTACGAAGGCATACGGGGTAAACAATAATCAAGGCATGGCATAATCACAAGTGGGATTGTCACGACCGGAATTAACCCAACAGGCATTCCTTACGTGCGTGCATTAATCCTTGTCCCAGGAGGCAAGGTACACCAAATGTTGATACAGCTCAGAGTTTAACAAGCGGAAGCGTAAATAGTTAATTATTACATGGGCAGCGGCGGCCCAACACACTCAGAAACAACGAAAAACAGCGGAAGACTAAGACGACGACCACAGGCGCTTGACGGCAGGCACGAGCTAGACACCAAAGCCTTCATCATCCAGGGGCTCCTCTTCTGAGGTTGGAAAAAATTGGGCAAGACTGAGTACAACCACCGTACTCAACAAGACACACCCACAAGTGCAGCATAAATGCAAAGGAGTACAATGGAGTTATAGTATAGGGGTTAGGCTTTGCAATAAACCGCATTTTAAAAGACCCTTAGTTGCTCAAAGCTAAATTTCAAACACGATCCTAGAACTATTTAATATTATTAAACAAGGCGGTGAACCCACACGAACCTGCCTTAACCCAAGGCCTACGATGATTCAGACCGAACTGGCAACCCGACCCTGGGTCCCAGCTCGTCCCAAGCCAACCCAGGCCAACCATTCCATATTTTAGTTGTTAAGCAGGTTTTAAGAATTAAAACACTAACTTGGGTACATTGCTAGGCTTGCCCATAACCGAGGGCGCGGCTATTCGAATAGATTTACTCTGATCAGAGGTGTACATCTTTACCCACAAGACACATCTTCCTCACGCGTAACCACGTGCCACATACCACCACGGCATACAGACGGAAGACGTGACATAGTTTCCAACCCATCCTAGCCATAGACAAGAGTACCGACCCAACTCACCTACGGCCGGAACCCCCGGGACAGGCAGGCGAGATTGAGCCCCTAGCAGCAGGACACCGGCCCTGTGCCATGACATCTCGACTACCGAGCCGCAGCTCGTGTAGCCTTCATTTGCCCTAGAGATGTCCATCGATCCCCGACTTCGTCCATCTCCATCCGTGTACTTTTGTTTATAACCAGACTGAGCCACAAACTAAGCCTTACCCATTAGACATGTGGAAGTACGGTAGTGCTTTGCAACAGAGGCCCGAAGACCGGTCCTTATATGGCCGAGGTGCTACTATCAAAACCATGCACCCCGAGCCCAGCCTAAAACCATTTTGGGGGTTTTGAATAGAGGGGGAGGTGTGCGTCCAATTCCACAATTGTCCAACCATTCCAACATGTCCAAGTGATATGAATATTCCCAAGTCTAGAGTTATAAAACCACCTAATGTTGCCTAATTAATCAGCGAAGCATCTACCTAAATTCTTACTAGTGGAACCATGAATAGAGTGCCCACTAGTTGGGGTTTTGTTTATTCTAGGGTGAACAAGGTAATAATAACAATAACAATAATAATAAGGTCATAACAAAGGTAAATAGGCAGGGCTAAATAAAACAGTGATAACGCGGGAATTTAAATAAAGCGATAATGCAATAATTTAAACCAAAGTAATTTCACAAAGTGGGATCCAATATGTTCAAAGAATGATGTGACTTGCCTTGCTCGCTTTCCCAAGCGTCGGCTTCAACTTCCACGTAGAGCGGATCTTCCGAAGCTGCAGCGTCTACACGACCAACGGAAAAGAAAAATGGCTTTTACTCTAATAAACTCCATATAACAAGCAGTAACAAAGCACAAAAATGGGTTCTTGACTTCTTAAGGAAAAATTAGAGACTTGAACGGTCCAATTCCGAGTTCAAATGGCCATGTTATAGCCATTTGAAGTTTATATGCTCTTAATGTGAATATTTGCGAATTTCTTCATTTAAATTTTAATTAAAAATAGGATTTATTGCGTCAGCCGAGAGCGAGGGCGCGCGGACCGGGTCCACGGGAGTGGGGCCCACGCGGCAGCCTCACGGTCCACGGTGGACCGGGTGCACCCGGCTCACACCGGCCGGCGCCGTGGGCCCCACGCGTCAGCCGCACCCGAGGGCGCGGGCGGCTGACGGCCGGGCCCCACGCGGCAGCCGCTTAGGCGCGCCCGAAGGCGGCCTCATCGGCTCGGCCGGCGGGAGGCGGCGCGCCCGCGCCCCTATGGTCGCCGGCGGCGGCCATAGGCACGGCGGAGCGGCGGCCGAGAGAGAGGGAGGGAAGGGGGAAAAGAGGCGGCGGTCCACGGCTCACCCCGGGTCGACGGCGACGAAGGAAACGGCGACCGAAGCGGAGGAAGGCGGCGGTGCGGCTCGGGTCGACGGGGACGACGGCGCTCCGGCGGTCGGCGACCGAAACGGAGGGGTGGACGAGGTCGACGAGGGTGCGGCGAAGCCGAAGGAGGCGGCGCCGAGGTGGGAGGTGGTCCGGGGCGACGACGGCGGCGGACCGGAGCTCGGCGGCGACGGCGGAGAGAGAGAGCGACGGCGCAAGCTCGATTTCGTTGGAGAGAGAGGGCAGCGGGTGGCAGAAACGGCGGTGGGGAGCTCGGAGAGGATTTATATAGGGTTGGGAGGGAGAGAAGGCGGCCGAAGGAGGAGGAAACGGGCGCGGGAGGCCCGGCCGCCATTGATGGCGCCGGCGAGATTAGGGGAAGCGGATTTCGGCCGTTTGAATGCGAAAGAGAGAGGGGAAAATGGGGGAAACGGGGGAGGGAATCACGGGGAGTAATTTCCCCCTCTTTATTGCGCGCGGGGACGGCGGGAGGCGGCGGGATTCGCGGCGGCGGCGGCGCCAGGCGCGGGCGAGGCGGCGGGGGCGGCGGGAGGAAGGGGATGACGGGTGGGCCCCACCCGTCAGCGAGGGTGGCGGGCGGGCCCGCCCGTCAGTGGCGCGCGCGCGGGGAGGAGGCCGAGTGGGCCGCGGGGGGGAGAGGAGAGAGGGAGATGGGCCGGACCGGCCCATTAGGGGAGGGGAGAAAGAAAGAGATGGGCCGAATTCGGCCCATCAGAGGGGAGAGGGTGATTTTTAGGGTTTTCTTTTTATAAAACCATTTTAACTTTGTTTATTTCTTAATAATTATTATTTGTGCTCTGAAAATTCCACTAAAATTTATTTACACATTTTAGGCTTTTAGGAAATATACAAAAATCCTCCAAGCCTTATTTGACTTTTACTTTGCACATTTTAATTTTTGGAGGCTTTCACAAAGATTTTTAATTATTCTAGGCGTAATTTAAAGGATATATTTTAGGGTCATTTTGGGACATGACAGGGATGTTCATCATTGCATGCAATTTTATTTGTAAACAAAATAATTTCGCAATTGGGATCAACATGTTCAAGGAATAGTGATGACTTGCCTTGCTCAAAGTCTTGCGGGTCTTGGCCTTCACTTGGATCCGCAACTCCCTCGGGTTCTATAGTTACGTGCGAAAATTGATTTGAATTCGGTTAGAATTCAAATAAAAATCCAAATAAATCCAAATGGAAGTCGAATGCGAAAGTCGATTAACTATACTATTCGCGAATTAGGGCAAACCCAATTTCGATTTATATATCCTAAACTATTTTGCGGGTATAAATATTTTGTTATCATAAGTTTTTAATTTAATCTACCTGAGCATTATATCCATATAATAGGTTAGAAATTTCTATCGTGAGCTAAATATCGGACAAGATCCTAAAATTATCTTATAATATTGTACGATCAATTATAATACGCGGCTAAAATCCCTAGTAATTAAATCCGAATTCCTACCGTGAATTGATTACTTATAGAGATTACCCAAAAATAATCTATAATAGTCTATAAGAATTCATCTAATTGTTTGGTTATTAATTACATCTAAATTACTACTAATTTTAATTCCAATCCGATCAAGAAACATATAATTAACCCGGAATTTCGATCGAAACGCTATTACCCTCTAGGAATTTCAAAAAATAATCTATGATTAATCCCGACCATTTTTATTTCCTAAAACCTCTTAATCTCTCCCCAAATTTTCTCTCTATTTTCACCTTTTCTTCTTTTCTATTTTCCTCTCTTTCTCTTTCTCTCTTTTCTTTTATTTTTCTCTCTCTTTTTCTCTTTTCCTTTTCTTTTTCCTTCTCTTTCTCTTCCTTTTCTTTTTCTCTCCTTTCCTCCCGGCTTCTCTTCTTCTTTCTTTCTTCTTCTCTCCCTCGGCTCCTCCCTTCCTCTCCCTCTCGGCTCTCTCTCTCTCCCTACCCGAGGCGGCATCGGCGACCAACAGGGGGGGCAGCGGCTCACCGACGGCGGCGGCGACGACGGCGCACGGCGCGGCACACGATAGCACGGGGCGGCGGCGCGGCGGCTCGAAGGCGGCGACGCGGCGGCACGACGACGGCGGTGTGTGGAGAAGGGGAAGAGGGAGAGGAGGGGAAAGATAGAGTGAGGAGAGGGGAGAACGGTGGAGCTTTTATAGGGGAGAGGGGGAGAGTAAGGGGAAGAGGGAAAGGAGGGGGGCGGGTGACGCGACGGCGGCACGGCGGCGCGGGGCGGCGATGGGACGCACGCGCGGCACGAGGCGGGACGCGACGGTGACGGCGACAGCGCAGCAGTGACGATGGCGACGGCGCACGGCTCGGAGCGGCTAGGGGCAAGCGAGGCGGCGGCGGTGGCGCGGGGCTCGGAGCGAGCGGCGCGGCAGGGCACGGGGCGGCAAGACGCGACGGGCGGCGATGTGACGGCGCGCGGCGCCCGGGCGGCGATGGCGACGGCGCGGCGTGGCTCGGGCGCGAGACGGCGTCGCACGGGGCGCGACGCGGGGCGACGGGTGACGCGACGGCGACGCGGCGTGGCATCGGTGCGGGATGCGAGAAGGCGGGCGCGTGGCGCTAGGCGACAGGACGGCGCGCGGCGCGGCAGTGGCACGGCTCGAGGCGCGGGGCGACGGCGCGCGGCACGGCAGCGGCGATGGGATGGCGACGGCGACAGGCGGCGATGGCGACGTCGGCGCGGCGGCATAGGGGAGGTAGAGCGGCGCGCGGCGCGCGGGGCGCGAGGCAGAGGAGGGGCGGGGTTAGGGGACCACGTCGAGCACCTAGAGTGCAATGAACAGTGACCTTTCCGATTTATCCCGATTTTAGCCTATTTTCTATTTAAATTTGATTCCACCATTCCTAATTTTTTTTCATATATGCATTTTACTTAATATTTGTGTTATCACAACTAATGAATTCACCCTAGATTAATATTACTCATATTTTATTTGTATAATTTATTTGAATTTTTAATTAGGGTTAGTTCTTATTCCATCGCATTTAAATTTAATTGATACAAATATGTTTGCAATAATATTTTATTTATTTCTATCCACACTTAATCTTTATTTTAAATTATATTTATTTTACCAATTTACTTCTAGTGTTTATTCCTAATTAATTATTCTTTACTCACGATTAATGAACTTCGAAATTAATCCAAATAAAATAGGCGAATAAGATCGGCATGATGCAATTAATTTAAAAGTTTTTGAAGGTCCGTATTTTTAGGGTTTTGCTTTTATTGGTCAAATTTTCAGGGTGTTACAGAAAACTTGACTAATAATTTATATATTACTTGTGATAATCATATTCTAAGCAGGGGTTAAGATAATCCAAGGGTAAAGTGACACACAAGCATTAACTTCTAATTCTCATGATATATCATCTAAGCTAAGTGGAAAGAAAAGAGAAAGAAAATCTATTCCTATACTTCAAGTATACATAGTATACATACATTCTAGTTATCTGATATACTAGCTAATACCCTCTATCCGATGCCCTCCTGGTACTTCGAGAAGCCACCCCTGATTGCCGAGTTCCTTACGACAGCCCGTCATGACAATACAACTAGGGCTAAATACGGAGGAATACCCTCCCCAGGAAATTAACTTAGGATCGTATACAGGCGCGGAGTAATACCCGTACTGAGCTGTCACCATCAGCGGCCCACCTCTCATCCGCAGCATATAACCCTAAATAATGATATCCCGTAATCTAGACACCACGTCTAAACTACCAGATACTACTCTAATATCATCGTCATGACATAGAGTAATTGCATAAGCAAAAATTATACCCGCACCAAAGCATCTCCCAGATAAGCTAGCCGTATATTCAGTATAACATGAATATAATGTAAAATAGGCATTCATATACTCGGAAAGTATTTCAATACCATAAATGTCTATAGAAGAGTATTCTAATAAAAGTACAAAGCTTACAAAAGAGGAAAGGAAAGCTACTAGAGTGATACCCGAACTCTTCCGAAGGTTTCCGGACTCCTGATTTCTACTCTATTCCTATTCCACCAGCTAGATACTACTAAACTAAACTTGAGAGAAATGAGAGAGCTCTTGCTTGATGTGTGTGAGTGAAGTGAGAAGAGGAGCTCCTTTTATAGATGAATTATGACGGTTGTGACGGTTGGAATAGTCGGTAATACCCTCCAACCTTCATTGGGGCTTCATCTCAACCGTCCAGCCAAAACCTGGATCCAACGGCGGCGAGGGAGGTTCGGCCGAACCATGGGTCGGCCCAACCAACCTAGCTTTCGGCTGGCAGCCTCCTCCGTTGCTCCTTTATGTAGACTTGTGATTTTTGGCTAGTTCAGTCTATATGCATGTTCATTAATTTCCTTTGGTGGCCATCCATTCCATCCCATGCAGCCTTTCTCACAAAAAAAACTCTCTTCATTAATGCCCTGTAGCAATATACTCCCCAATGAATATAGTTGAACCTCTTTTACCCCCCCCCCCCCCCCCCAACCCTCCAAAATGAATATATAAACAGAGCAATGCTTGGCAGCTAATGCAGAGTATGGAAAGTGTGTAACAAGAGACAGGGCAACAATCTATAAAAATTACTAAGTTGTACATGCATGCTTACGTATTCGGAATGGAAGGCCTCAAGGAACCGGCTCGAACAGAGCTGAGCTGTCATGATTATGGACACGATGTCCGACAACAAGTACCCCTAGAAGAACTGCCAGAGGTCGGAAGCAACGTGTTTGGGCTTTTCGGTTTGTGCTTGTGAGAGTTTGACATGTACAATGAGCTAGACTTTGGCCATACTACTTGAACCTTAATGGAATTTTATAGATTTGTGGTGTATAGTTACAGCTTCTTCAATTATAAACTTTACTCGAGTATATGCATGACATAACAATTTAGTATTTCACCTTTTATCTCTAAATCAGTTAATTTAAGAGAAGTGTAACGAAAGCGGTTATATTGCCATCCTATCGGTATGAAAAAAAATGACTTTAATTTTTAAAAATCACTGTCAACAAAAGGTACAAAATCACTAATTGTAATTTTATTGGTTTTTAATAATAGCAGTTACAAATTAGTGTTTAAGTACAAGTACGATAAATTAGGAAGAGCCTCCTAATTAGTCATGAATCACGCACACAATTGTGGTATGATAGAATTGTCTTGATTGAATTGATTCAGGTAAACTTTGGCTTTAGCTCAAACACCCAACAAGTAGTATTGAACCTACTAAGATTCGTTTCAGCGTTTCTGCTGAGATTTATGCCACCACATAAGATGAGACAATCCATTAGCAATTAATTAATTAAATATTAATAGTTACAATTGGTTAAACAATGAATTTCTTTATTTTTTTAAAGAAACTTCAGTATACAATTTGTTTTCACGAGACACATCATTTAACAGTTTGTAAAGCATACTAACGAAGAACGAGTAATTAAACACCCATTCGAAAAGCTGTGTACAACACACCCACATTTGGTGGTACAAGATTTGGCATCAATGTAAGCAGGCTAATATCTTACCCATCTGCCGGACTCAGCAGCTATATATGCGCCGAGTTCATCATGCAGCATAATCAGGATTTTGCTAGCTAAACTACGAAACAACCACGAGCATTGCGAGGTGAGAGTACTCAGAATAGGAGGCATACGGGAGTCGATTCGCATGGCATCAGACCCTGGCTCTATGCCTGCTCATGCACAGGTGGCAATCGATTCAAACAATGCAGGGCCACAGTTTCGTGGGGAATGTGTCGGAGCGTGCTCAGTAATCATGTGGAGATTGGAGACTACAGGAACCGCATGCGCTCTATGATTCTTTTGAAGTCCATCCTTTTCTTCTTCGTGGTTGCTTTCTTGCGAAGCACTGTATTTGTGCATGCACGTTTGACTCAGTTGAAGGATCCATCTTCAGATCAGAAGCACTGTATTTGTGCCTGCATGTGGCTCAGGTTGAACATGTCGGCTCTCCTAGGCAACACCCGAACACATGCCCATTAGGGCTATAAAAGCTAGCTAGAACGGTGGAACCCACTTGCAAGTACATCATTCTATTTGGTGAAGAAAGAGATAATTTGACTAGCCATCAACCCATGCATTGCACGGCGAATTTTAAATAATATTTTTAATCATATCTATCTATCTATCTATATCTATATCTATCTATCTATCTATCTATACTTATACTAATCGGGTACTTTTTAGGAGCTCCCACGTTAATTAGAAAAATCTGACCATTGATTACAAGATCTATATTATCATGACCATTGATTAAAGGATCTCACGTCATGGGCCATTTTGTAAAGCCTATCACAACCAAGCCCAAGGCCAATACGTCGTCTAATAGAGAGGAACGATATATATTATCCTATCTCCATATTAATCTCAACTATCTTCTACAATGGGAGCTGCTGCATCGTACCCAATTTATGGTTTATTTGAGGTTCCATCACTTGTGGTCCTACTACTACATAACTTCTTATATGTAATGGCCTTTCTTGTGTCGGGGGCTTATGGATTGTCACACCGTCGTCATCTCTATCAGGCCGAAATAAACACCGACAAAGATATATCTCTATCCTCCTCTAGCCATTCTCGGGTACTTTTTAGGAGCTCCCACGTTAATTAGAAAAATCTGACCATTGATTACAAGATCTATATTATCGTGACCATTGATTAAAGGATCTCACGTCATGGGCCATTTTGTAAAGCCTATCACAACCAAGCCCAAGGCCAATACGTCGTCTAATAGAGAGGAACGATATATATTATCCAATCTCCATATTAATCTCAACTATCTTCTACAATGGGAGCTGCTGCATCGTACCCAATTTATGGTTTATTTGAGGTTCCATCACTTGTGGTCCTACTACTACATAACTTCTTATATGTAATGGCCTTTCTTGTGTCGGGGGCTTATGGATTGTCACACCGTCGTCATCTCTATCAGGCCGAAATAAACACCGACAAAGATGTATCTCTATCCTCCTCTAGCCATTCTCGGGTACTTTTTAGGAGCTCCCACGTTAATTAGAAAAATCTGACCATTGATTACAAGATCTATATTATCGTGACCATTGATTAAAGGATCTCACGTCATGGGCCATTTTGTAAAGCCTATCACAACCAAGCCCAAGGCCAATACGTCGTCTAATAGAGAGGAACGATATATATTATCCTATCTCCATATTACTCTCAACTATCTTCTACAATGGGAGCTGCTGCATCGTACCCAATTTATGGTTTATTTGAGGTTCCATCACTTGTGGTCCTACTACTACATAACTTCTTATATGTAATGGCCTTTCTTGTGTCGGGGGCTTATGGATTGTCACACCGTCGTCATCTCTATCGGGCCGAAATAAACACCGACAAAGATGTATCTCTATCCTCCTCTAGCCATTCCCATGTATCGCTGGGGAAGAGATTGGCTTGTTGTAAACACAGAGCAGACAAATTTGACTCTCATGTGAGCTCATATTATGTTAAAAATATACATTTTTCCCTTTTTGAGGCATGCTCATAAAACATCTTAAAAACGTGAGCGGGTGGACACCGAAGTTACACTACTAGAAAAACGGTTTTTCATGGTGTTTGGAAAAAAATTTTCATGGCGGCAATGAGAGAAAACCACTAGCGAAGAAAATTGGGGCGGTGAGGGCTCACGGGCCGCCAGCGTAAACAGGTCTTCGCTAGCGGTCGTCTTAAGAAGTCCGTTTGCAAAAATAACCCTATTTTTACAGGCGGACCTCTTATCCTACCACCAGAGAAAATTGATTTTCGCTGGCGAAGACCGCGCCCCGCTGGCGGAGACCGCGTCGCGCCAGCCAAAGTCACATTAAAAATCCACCTACCCATGCATCCTTATCTTTATCTCCTCCATCCTCCACTCCACCTACCCATCCTCCTCCTCCCTCCACTCCCTCTCTCCCTCCAACCCTCTCCTTCCATCCAGATCCACAGGCACGGGCGGTGAGCTCGGGCGCGGGTAGCGACGTGCTCTGGCGCGGGTGACAGGAAGGGCGGAGGAGAGGGCTGGCGCGGGCGGCGGAGCTCGGGCGCGGATCTGCCGCCTCCAAGCCGTGGGGAGGGCGGATCCGCCACTGCCGGGCCGCGGGGAGGGCGGATCCGCCGTCGCCGGGCCACGGGGAGGGCCGATCCGTGGCCGCCGGACCACGGGGGAGGGGGGGTGGGGGTGGGCCGATGGCGCGGTGGTGGGAGAGGCGGTGGAGCTCGGCGTGTCGGTCGACGGTCATGCGCATGATGAGCTCGAGGCGCGCCTGGCGACCGTGGATCCGGAGGAGGGCGTGGTCGGGGGATGGGTCGTCGTCGCGGTCGCGGGAGGCCATGTGGACCGAGATGAGGCGTGGCGGCTGCGGGAGGTCGGCCATCGCCGGCCGACGCCCTCCGACGAGGAGGAGGAGAGTCCACTCCAACCCCAACCCCAACCCCAAGGAAAACAAAGGAGTCCCAGCATAGGAGGTTCGACAGCGACAGCGGCGGAGAGCCGACGGCGACGATGGCAGTGTAAAATGAATGTTTGGATGTGAATTTAAATTTGTAACAGCGATGTTTGATGTTTGCTCTTCAATGTTTGGATGTTGAAAACGAAGTGTAAAATCGATTGATTTTTAGATGTGAATTTAAATTTGGATATGATATGAGATTTGGATGTGACGTGGGGTTTGAATTGAGGTGGGATTTGAATTGATATTTGCACCTGTAACAAATTATTTTTTTCAAAAAATTACCTTTTTACTGGCGGTTGATCTAAAGGTGCCGTCAGCAAAATTCCATTTTTTTGCTGGCGTCTGGCTTAAGATAGCCACCAGTAAAAATGAATTTTTATTGGCGTCTGGCTTAAGACGTCCGCTAGCAAAAATCTAATTTTGCTAGCGGTCTATAACCGCCTGTGAAGATCTTGATCTTCACTGGCCTTTGTTTTGTGGCGGTTCCAAATTCCGCCAGCGAAAACCCAAAATGGTCGCCACAGAAAATGGATTTTGTAGTAGTGTTAGTGGCTGTTCATTTAGGATATTTTCTCAGCCTAACAGCTTCTACACATGATTCAGTCATTTATTGCCAATTTATGGATTCATCTAGTCTCTGTAGCCATATGTTAGAATTTCAGTTTTGGTTGGGCCGCTTGGCCAACTGAACACGCAATTCAGTACACTTTGGCTAATCATTTCTTGTACAAAAATTAAATGGTTCCATCAGTTTTTTGTTGTGAAGTGGCTAAAGTGATTCGGGGTGTTATTGGCTTATTGCAACTTGTATACGTTCAAACAAACGAAAATGATTTAACTGCAGTATACCACAGGATGAGGGGCTAGACAGGATGAGGGGCTAGTTAAAAATGAATTAATTGCGGTATGTTGGGCCTTTTCTAACATCTACAAGGATACAAACAAACAAAAAAAAATGAAACGAATGGGTTAATTAATTAAGTGAACAATAATGTGGTTGATGTTTTTTCCCATTGCATAGAAATGCTGATCCATTTAACGTCTGCCAGGTGAATCAAGTGAAACTTGGCATGTCGAACAAGTTATAATTAAGTTGAAGGGGCAACTATTTCAGCCCCCAGCCTCTGCATGCAATATAAAACGGATGAAGCCAGAGCTACCAAACAACCACAAACAACACCAAAATGTTGGACTTCCTCACTAGAAAAGGGAATGCATCCAGAGTCGTAGTTGGAATGGAAGGTACCAGTGATTCCAGTCATACAAACCCAAATTCTGTCATATAGACCGATTGTTCTGCGCCAGTCATACAACATCTTTGTCATTAGAGCGATGCTCCAGTACTCTCTGCTGGTACTGCAGTACTACTAGTAGAATAAAGGGTGTATCAATTATTTTATTAATACAAAGATTCTAAGTAATTTTGTCATTTGTTTTTTTCCCGGCTATATTGATATGTGCTCATTCATTGCGCGGGTATCGTTCATATTCCATCGAAAAAGTCAAGAAAAGGAAAAATGAGGTTTAGTCATAGTTAAATGATGATTGTACCCCTCTACACCATTTTTTTCAATAATGCCCATCCATATTTCTACTCCCGCTAACTAGAGTGGTAGTATAAATAGATCTAATCCCTTCGATCAAATGTGATGAACGGTTCATATTGTTTTCTTGTAATTCTATTACAAGTAGAGAACACCGTAACGGGTGTCTTGCAATTAAAGCATACCACAGTAGTGGAGCTGCGTGCAAGGGCTCAGATCGACATCCTCAATTTAATGTTTCCATCCACGACAGAATGGTGTGATACCGATTAAACATGTTCTGGTTTTTACTCAAGGTTTTAGTTACCATATCTGTTGCAGCTATATCTACAGAAGGGCCATATATACATATACATATATATTCACAATTCTTGGCTGCACCAATTCGATGGATTTTCTTCAGTTTAGTAAAAGAGAGATATAGATTTTTTTTTTTGCACGGGTAGTCGTCCTTTGCAATCATAAAAACTTCAGGCTGCAAAAGGTGAGCTATGCATGCACCCTTGCTACAGTTCATGAATCATTCAGATCATGACTTCTTTTCGATAAAAGGCATTATTTTTCAAGATAAAACCCATAGTACCCTGAATTTATGAAAACTATCAGGAAACAGATGTCTTGGCTGGGGCCTGGTTCTAGCTAGCTTGCAATTCCGCCATTTGCCAGTACAGCAGAGAAAAGACGGTGGCTTTGGATATCAATTTATGCGGTGAGAGAAGGAAAGAGGATGTGACAACCCTTTTGACATCAAAAACCTAAACTGATTAACATGGTGAAACAACGCATAATGCCACTGTGCCATGCAGTTATTTTGTAGCCAGAACCTAATTTACCAGCAGCATAAAGCAATAAACAGAAGAAGGACATCACAAAGTCAGCATAAATCAAGGATTAGTAAGTACTATCTACATTCCAAAAATATAGAAACCAAGTATATGGACAGAAGATCTGTTTAGACTCGCAGTACATCCTCGAGCGTTTAACCTAGTACTAGATTACTACATTATGGGATTATGGCATGGAGGGAGTAGAAAATGTTGTTAAAGTCAGAATAAGAAAAGAGTCATGGCAAAAGTTGCCACGAGGGAAATTGATTGAGCCGAGTAAATATTGTACAATGTTCCCTGTAGGAAAGGAAGGTATCAGAGATCCTATTCGAACGATGATGCGATATCCTAGTCGAACAACTAAGCTACCTGTTCTACAGCCATCTACAGATCCCTGCCCAAAGGTTGTACACTTGTACTGCTACCTCCACAATGAACAGCCCAAGCTGTAAAATATCCATGTGTCCTCACTGTCCTCTCAGCATGTTGTTCTAGTGCTTTGCAACCTCGAAGCATATCGTGCACACTTGTACTCTGTTCTGATAAATGTATGGTGTCAAATTGTACTCTGTTCTTCTGACAGATGATTCCAGTTGGAACTTTTCTGGGCTTAGTTGAGTCCACCATCACAAGTGGTTAATTTCATTTTGATCCAAGTTTGGGATCCACTGATTGTAGCGTAGAGTTGACTAGGTTCAGGGAAGTTTCATATCATTCGCTTACTTTACTCTTGGACATTCAAAATTGTGGTTACGTGCCGTAGCACCCAAATTTCGCTTTTTTCTAATTATTTTTGCCATAAAAAGTGAGAAAAATAATTGAGACCAACAAAGCAGCATCATCAGCATCCTTTTCTTTGAGGATTTTGACGGTGTTATTGAGTTGTGAAGATCCACAACAGAGACCTTCTGATATGCCTTGGATAAGGGACTTGACATTTCTAAAAAAAAGAGGAAAAATCATGTCTCTGCATGCAGTCGCTACTGAAATCTTCTCTTTGCTTGCTCCATTTTCCATTCTTCGTCAGCGTTGGTAAAGGAGAGATTCAAACAGTGCAGCATCTGATGCTAAGGCATCAATCATCAGATGGATGCACCCAAGTGTTTAAGGCAAGAGCGTTCATTTGCCAGGTTATAACATAATACAAGGATGCAATCAACCATACAGGGCACAGCTTATGTAATTCTCAGCCTAGCCTGCTTTTGCCGGAGCAGGTGCTGCACTAGCGTTTAAGAACTATTAGTAACCAAGAAAACAAAAGTAGGACCAGCTCTGATATGCAGAAATAGCATGGCAATCAGAAATGAGCACACATACACTTGTACACAGTTCACCCTTGACATTCACACTCATAGTAACATAAAACATAAAAACTTTGTCCCAAAATAATTCAAATCGTTGTTACTTGTCTGGGTCGTAGCTAGGATTGGTATTTTATGGATAGAGTAGTAGCAACTTCCAGTAAAGTTCACTTGTTTGACTACCAGATTACAAGCAATATACTCGTACAAACTAATTAACTAGGGCAGGAGCCAACGTACACAAGCAATATGCTCGTACAAACTATAACATTCCCGACACCTTGATCTAAACGTAAACTAATTTTTAAGTCTTAATCTGCCATCGTCAACAATCCTATCCAGCAACCAGTCCATCTATATGGAATCCTTAATTAAGTAGACCAGAGCAATCAAACGTCTTCTAGGGCTGCACAGCCTGCACTCCAGCTCTTTTCAGTCTCCAAAGTATCAAGAGATTTGATCCGGTCCAATAAAAAGTTCCTCGATGTACCGATACCTCATGGCACGGTGCCATGAGGTATCGGTACATCGAGGAACTTTTTATTGGACCGGACCGGTGCCATGAGGTATCGGTACCTTGAGGAACTTTTTATTGGACCGGAGCAAATCTCAAGTATCAATAGCAGTCAACCACAAAGGCCTAGAGGATTATAATTACATATTTCTAATTAAGCCGACTAATTCGGATGGTTCAGCTTCATTTTCAATTGAAAATGATAACATATGGTATGTACATCATATACACAACTTCAGAGAACCCCATTGGTACTGGTTGAGAATCTCTTATAGGTATGGTTTCCCAACCACCACCTAGCAGTGGGTACCAATGACCTATGGCATTGATGTCGGTTCCAGAACAGATACATGTGAAGATTATAGATACCTGTTCTGTTTATAGAACCAGTATCTATAACCTTTGAAAAACAATATCCCCAAAATCCCCGAGACTTCTTCTTTCAACCCGTGTTCCGAAGAAGGCGAGTTGCCTTCGATGTAGGCCATGGAGCTCAGGGAGGCACCAGTGCATGTGTGGAGCTCGGGCAGGGATATGACGCTTCTGCCATCGAGTAGCATGAACACACCTTCGCCGAGGCCACCATCGAGCCGTCGCCATCGGCTTCCTCGCCTCACCGGTTGAGAGCTCCGCCACTGAAGCCCATCACCAAGCTCGTTGGCTGCCGATGTCCGTCTCACGCCGTCGCCACGCCCACCACAGCACCACCGAGCTCGTCGACTGCAGCTTCATGCGACAGTGCTGGATCTGAAGTGACGACCTCCATGTACATTTACTGGGTGGAGGTCAAGGTGCTACTGGCAGTCACCATTGATGGATCTCACGTTGGAGATAGGGGAAAGGAAAACGGGCGGCGGAGCAGGAGCTCATCGTGGCCAAGGAGCCATATGGTGCCGGAGAGTGGAGCAAGGTTTGGAGAGATGGGAGAGTGGCATGGAGAGAGGGTGGCTTGGGCCTGGGCGCATGGGCTTCAGCGAGGGTGAGGAGGACGGCAGGGTGAGCCCTAGGCTAGGGGGGGCGAAGCAGGGCGGGCAGAGTTAGGATAAGGATAGGTGGGTGGTTCCCCTAAAAAAAATTGTTTCCCCTCAAAAGGATGGGTGGGTGGGTCTCATGTGTGTGGATGGATATGGACCGGTGCCCCGCCGAGTCGGCTAGGTTTTATGGGTGCTCGTTCTGCAAAATGGGTACGAATAGTGTTGGAACCTGATTTTCACTATAAAAAACACTACAGTGCTGAAATGTGCCAGTTTAATTAATATTTTTCCATCTCGTAGAGCTGGGAAATATCAATAGGGATCGGTTTCAAAGAACCGATACGTATGAGACAGTATCTATTAGAGGTTTTGTAGTTGTGCCATGAGATCCATCCAATGCGAAGCAATTAATGTTATGATGCTAGAGAGTCATATATCATGCATGCTAGGTGGCTCATCTTTCTCTCTTCGCCTCTCTCATTCACATCATCATATATTTAAGCATATATAGCAGTTTGGTGTTTGTGCTTAGAACCTTATAGTACTTGCCCTTATAAAACATGCCCATAGGTAAACAAGGCTAGGAGTTAGCTAGGCAGCAAGAACAAGAGAGGGTTATCAAGGAAAAATGGCTAAACACCATGCTTTGCGTGCGCACAAACTAGGAATAGGAGGCACGGGGGATTTGACACGAACTACAATGTTTTCATAATCTACTCCTTCTCGTGTTGCATAAGTTGTTCGCAATGAACCGATGGAACCATGAGCAACGAAGGCCAGCCTTACACGGTTAATATGTCGCAAAGCACATTTACGGGAATCACCATGTACAGAAAACGTGCAAATATATTAATTATATCTGGAACAATCACGCCAGCTTTCTACAAGGAACAAGTGAGAAATGATGATCTACCAAGCCATCGTCCCCAACTCATCACAAGCCACGGAGACCAAGGGAATACGGTTGGGATTTTATTTTCTTGTTATTTGGAACAACTAAAAAGTTTGTGCATCCGTATGTATGGCGTGTGTGGCTTGGATCAAGTATAACAGAAGGCATGATTTGATGGCAAACAATTTGTCCTTCTTAGCATGTCCAGGACTGTAAGATGAAGTTATGGTTGACTAATTTTGGCAAACAATAAGTATGACAGATTTACAAACAACTGCATAAACAAACAACTGATATAAAATAGCAGCAATAAAGAGCATGTTTAATTTGTGATTGAATCATGCGCACAGAGAAACAATTTTTTAATAACTATTTAAGTGATATGCAAAAAAAAAAAGAGGGAACATCCCTCGAAAGTTTAGAATAGATTCCCGTAATCAGCTAGAGAATAAACTACAAATTGTCCGTCACCACCAGCTTGGCAACATTGATCAGGTAAGCTTCATGCTTCAGGGATTTGGCATGCTTTTTGCCCTTGTGGACATACTTCTTGAGATGCATGCTTGTACTCCGTACGTATGAGAAGCTCTGCACACTCCAGCTACTAATTAAATGATAGCTAGTTTAATTCACTCTACCTAACTTCACTCTTTCTTAACCATTACTCCAGTGGCCAATAATAATCAATAAAATATATGATCACAATCAAACGATGGACATACGTGCTTTTGATCTCCAATCTTCTCTCACATACCAAACCACAGAAGGCCCATCATATATACACTTTACAACATACCCTTCACCAGATACCTAGTTAGTATATACAGTGCATACTGCATGACTTCTGTTTATGATTATGTGTGTTTAGTTCACGTCAAAATTGGAAGTTTGATTGAAATTGGAACGATGTGACGGAAAAGTTGAATGTTTGTGTGTGTAGGAAAATTTTGATGTGATAGAAAAGTTAGAAGTTTGAAGAAAAAGTTGGGAACTAAACCAGGCCTATATATATATATATATATATATATATATATATGTATGTATGTATGTATGTATGTATGTATGTATGCCATTCATGGTTGCAGTTGTTCAGCAGTCGATCAACTTTGCATTGGCCAGTGCACTAGACAACCCCTAGCATGCGAGAGTGAATTAATACTCGGAATAGGAGGCGTACGGGAGTATATTTGAATGGCATACGAGCCTGACTCTACGCCCATGCATTCATGCTGAACCGGCTTTCCTCCTCGAGCTATATTTGAGCCGAAAGCAGCGCAGGCCAGAATTTCATGGGGATATGTAAACCGTAATCAGTTGGAGAGTGTAGAAGATCTAACCGCAAGAACTATTTGATTGTTTTGAACTCCTTTTAACTCTAAGATCAGAAGCCTCCAACTTTCCATTAAGCGAACGCCAGCAGTGTGTGGAGTTGCACTGTTGCAGTGCCCTTGCTATTGATGCATCTGAGTTTGTTCCTGATTCCTCCTAGATAATTTTCTGGACTTGTGCAACATTCAATTTTTTTTTTCCATTTCTCTCCTTTTCTTCTTGGACAGATAATCGGTGTTGAAGTTGGGTTGGTGGGCTCGCAGTCATTACGCTCTTCACTGCAAATGATGGAAGTCCATTTTGAGCCCAAGCTCAGAACCTGAAATGAGTTTTTAAGAGCAAATTAAAATGGCGATTCAAGCTGAGTACGTACATTCAAAAACTTTATGGATCGTAATAATGAAAAAGCTCACGGCTATAAATGCAACTCGAGTTCGGGATAAAGCAAAACTTGGAATCTGGGAGACAGAGCTCCTGTCTTTGTTTTTTTAAAAAATGGAATTTGAGAGAACTCACTGGTTTGTGCCGAGGGTGATCTCACACGATTATTGCTTGGGATATTTTTTCTTTCATTTAGTTGTTTATCTTTGTAAATTATTTTTGAATTCATTTGAATTCCATATGTGGGATTGTGGGCTACATGCTGGGGATCGGAGCAGAGTGGGAGGCACGTGCCACCGAGCATGGTTGCTGTCTCGTTAAACCTCCTTAACGCGATAACGATTGGGCCCCACACAACCCCTTTTTCACCTGCGTTGTTACATCTGAATGCTGATACAATGAATATTTATACATCCAAATTTTGATTCGGAATCGTATTCCGATATGGCTACAAATGTTTCTATAGGGATATTTTATTGATACATCCAAAAATTATATAGGTCGGATTTTGATTCGGAATCGTATTCTGGTATGGATACAAATGTTTCTATATAGGGATATTTCTATATCCAAAGTTTATACGTACAATGTTCTATGTATAAATTATATACATATAATCATCTGTGTTGAACATATAATCTTCTGTGTTCGAGAAAAGAAAAAATTAAAGATGTGGTGCAAAGAATCTATGATAATAATCGAGTGACAATAATATAGTAAAAGAACAAAAAAGACTACTACGATATCGTGGGACACACGTAAACTTAACTTAGGTGTATGGAGCGGCTGTCGCTTTTTAGCCAAAAATGGACGTGACGAACTCTTTTTGGTTGCTTCACGATGAAAACTTATCTCTTATGCACGGAAAACGTGGTGTCTCGTTTTTCACCAGAACAGGGTGACTCATTATTGCATGATTAATTTAGTACTAGTTAAAAAACATAAAAATAAATTAATATAATTCTTTTAAGTAACTTTTCTACATAATATTTTTATAAAAACTATATCATTTAGTAGTTTAAAAAATGTGCGTGAGGTTGAATAAAAGAATAAACGAACTCAGCCAATTTGGGAGGAGTTGGAAATCGGTCGGCCGCGTAGGATCCAAGCCTTGACTAACCGGGCGCTCTCGCGGTTGCGGTTTCCCTGGTCTCACGCACGCGAGCTGCGACGTGCTGCAGCCTGTTGTTCTGGCCCATTGCCGATTTTTTTTTCTTTTGACCAGGTTGTTTTGTTTCATGGTACGTAGAGTTTAATTACACGGATGAGTTCAAGCTTAACCTTTTGCTCAATGAACAAATTTGAATATGATAAATATAACTCGGTTAATTAGTACCACGAGACCGTTTAAATATAATGCTAGTATACGCATAGACCAAAGAAATAGAGATAAGCAAACAAGTGAATGAATGGTAACAAGACTATTTTATATGGCAGTCTCTGCTTAAGAGTAGAATAAATCTAGACTCTGTATAAGTTCTTTTTATTGTATAGACCGTATGGATTCACACTGCCACTGTAACTATTGAGAGAAAATATTTTTTTCCTAATAATGGTAGAACATGAAAATCAATAGCATCAATTCTACAAATGATAATTGAAAAACCACTCTTCTATCGTCAAGAGCAACATGAACTATAACGTAAAAGAGAGTCACCCAGGGATGGACCTAGGCCTCGGGTCACCTAGCTAGAATCAATCTTCACTACAAGGTCTATTTTCCCACTATGTACTTAATTAATTAATGTTCACGGCCTAAGTTATAATCGGCAGACCCAGGTCATCATGATCTAAATTTGGGTCTGCCCCTAAGTCACCCGCACAAGAAGAGCTGATCAGATCTAGCTAGCTAGCCGGTTAAAATTGATAACAAAGAGATGGAATGGAATAGCCTGCCAACCAGAGGCATTGCGACGATTAGTTTTGCGCCTCAGAATTAACATGGGCAACAGTGCACCATGTGTGGTAGGTTTGAGAGGAATCAGGTGCACCACTACACCGTGCTTCTTGTGAATAGCTTGAGCTGGGACGCAAATCAGCGCCAGGAAGCATAGATTAACCGGGTCTCTCATCCCCATTGTCCCCCAATGTACCAAACCGCTGAGAGCTAAGCGGGTAACCTTCTTTTCAGACCAAGCAAATGGCAATCCTTTTTGCTCCTCGGCTATCGATAGCAAAAATTGAAGCTCAGCTCCCACATCACAGAAGATTGAGGAACAATTGTATATGTAGCAGATAGACATTCGCGTTGGCGAAAGATTGAGGAACAAAAGCAAAGTATTGTAACAAGACTTGTCTCATAAGAGTTTTTTTATTACAGATTTATGACTAGCAGCACATATCTTCCTCAATTAACTCAGTTTTACACTAGATGATGTTTTGGTCTGTACAACTTTCATCCAGATTCACTAACATCCATGTGAATTTGACACATATATGAAGCAAATGCATAGATCCATATATGAATATATTCAAATCCCAAACATATTATAATGTAAAACAGAGAAAGTAATTAAGAAAAAAAAAAGCACCATGTAATGAAGAATCTACCGTCCTAAACATGTGTGAACAGTTTTATCTTTGCAGGACTAATTTGCATCAAGCCTGGAGGAAGTAGAAGTAGTACTCCCTCCATCCCAAAATAATATTAACTTTAAGCCTGTAATGTTTTTCGCAAAATAACTTCAACATTTCTATCTCCTAATCTACCTCGATCTGCAAATTGATAAAGTTTATCTCTTTAATACCCCTAACTAACCTACTCGTAACTAATCGATACTACTTCTCTATCAACATGGAACACTTTGATCTTTTTCTCTCATCTTATTGTTGTGACATGGTGGGAGTACAATGTGTGATACTTTATTAGCATTGAACAATTTTCACGTCTCAGCTAAAAAATAAATTAATGAAATCTCAGCAGACCTTAGTTCATTTAGTGCCATGCTACTTAAATGTATCTGAAACTATCTATCATTTTACTAAAAAAATAGTGTGCTATTATCGACGTTTGATGTCGCGATTCCGGTATTTGCATAATATGGGGATCGTTGGTACTAGGATATACGCGAGACTGAGGTAAAAGAGACGGAGACGAGGATTTTTATATAGGTTCGGGCCTCTGAATTGTCAGGTAATAACCCTACATCCTATTGGCCGAAGCCGGTATTGATCTTATTCATCATAATCACACCAGTACAATATTTGGGATAGCCTATCTAACTGTTGTCGACATGGCGGTCTGAAGGTCTGACTCGTAGTCGACAACAGGGTAGTCTTCCTTCTCGAGTTCGTGCCCGACGAGATCAGAGACAGCGCAATGTTTCTCCTATCAGTATCCGGAGACACCGTAGGGGACTAGCCGTGCCTATTTCCGAAGTCGATATCCTATGTCTTGTCTTGGTGTATATTGGCTTGTATGTTGTTCCGTAGATTGTGGTGGGTGTGTTGATTGTCTGTCCATTGATTGTCCCCTCTCATCCTAGGGGGCTTTGTATTTATACCCATAGGTGTCCCCTTGTCCAAGTAGAACTAGGGAGACCAATATGGATACAATCCGAGTAGTCCTTGTCGTTTCCATGTAGAACTCTGGTTGTCTTTCCTTATCTGGAACTCCTCCTATATCCGCAGATTGTTTCCGTATAGGACATGGTATGTGGTGGGTCCTGCTGAGATTTAGTCAACTACTATTAGGTATGTGGTATCCATAACCCTGACAGTAGCCCTCGACTTCAATGCAAATGAACGAATTCGTATTCTCAACCGCGTGCAAGCCTTGGAGTAACTGTTATCGAGCTCATGTGACCGTTCTCGGTGAGTTCAGAGATAACGTTAGATTTCCTTTATCAGCCTCGTGCGGGCACCTAAAGGGTTTGTCTGAGTCAATCTCCGACGTCAACCAAGAAAGCACAGAACATACAACTAAGTCTCCCATCTTGCTGTAATCGAGAATTTGGATTGAAGTCAAGAAATTTTATCTCGGCGGGTACACCATCTCTTCATTCCGTATTACTTGTCGAGATCCACCAACCGTTCTCGAGTAATCGAGTAGGCGTAGAGTCTGCGACGGAGCCTTGTCAACATTTGTCGTACTCGCCTTAGTCGATCTTGGTGTAGAACCATAGAGACATGGAGTCTTCGTTAATGTCGAATAGAATTTTCCTGAAATCAATACTCAGAAAAGAATATTAGATAGAAATAGCCCGCGAGCGAATGCTCAAAGGGTGACATGTTATAATATGTATGGAAAACCGAAAATGAATTAAACTTATAGACCAATGTTTTGTATATGAGCTTCTACTCTTTTACCGACTTCGATCAGTCAGTTTGTTGAGTTATACACTCTCTCTAGCCCCCAGCCTTGTCGTCGAAGAATTCTTCTCGGAGGATAAAGTTCTTGGACCTTTGACCTGCCTCGGTTGAACAAGCACTGATCCTAGCCCCCAGCCGTGAAGTTGAAAAATCCATTTCCGATTACACGGCTTGGTTAATACGCACGGCGAGAACTCTTACACGACCAGATCTTACATGGTCTTTCATCTCTAAAGGATCCGACAAGGCCTTATCCGCTCTGGGCGTCCCCGGCCGAAGTTCCTTTAGGTTCCTCAGAGGCCTTGTCAAGATGGCGTAAAGGGACATTAGGATAGGTTTCAACGCTATGTGTCTTTTGTGGTAAGGGATCTCTGGATAAAACACTTGGCAATATTGTATACCTGATATCAACTTTGTTGAAGTAGAGGTAATGGGAGAATTGCTACACCTCTGTCACGCCCGGAATTTCTATCCAAAATTCCAAACGCTTACATGTGTGTAAACCCTCGTCCAGGAATCAGCCGAGGCACACAATAACAAATTGACAATAGAGTACAATTATTATTCTAATTAATAAGCGAATAAAATGTCATTACAGAGGTAGATAGTTCCTCTCAATCAATAAATATCTAAGCAGCGGAAAATAAGATAAACGGCGCAGACGACTCCACTCCACAGGCAGCTTGACCAGATTACACCTAATCCTCCACTCCATCAGCATCACTGTAGTACTCCTCCTCTGATGAATGATTGCAAGGTGAGTATATGACATACTCAGCAAGCCACGCAGCAAATATGCAAGTGCACAAGGATATCAAAGGATGGCATAATATAGGCTCATTTGCAAAAGCAGCATTTGGCAAACATTTGAGAATTGTAAGACAGTAGAGTAATTAATCATCAATATTAAACAACACTGTACAACATACCCATGCTGAACAGGCCCAACCATCCTGAACAACCATACCCGGCTGTACAGATCTATCTCCAAACCAGGAATATACCATTCCAAACCAGGAACTAAACAAATTATCTCCAAATCAGGAATATACCATTCCAAACCAGGAGCTAATCAAATTATCACAATATTATTGATGAGTAGTGTGGAACTAATCACGAAAGACATTGTTAGACCCGCCCATAACCGCTGGCACGGCTATTCGAATAGTTTTACTCTGATCAGAGATGTACCACTGTACCCACAAGACACAGCCCCACATCATGTCACCATGTGCCTTAATACCACCACGGTACCTCGGAAAGGAGCTGTGACAGTACCCCTCGCACAACACAATCCACCACAGCGCACCGTTCCTGGATCATAATCACCCCCTTATAAACAAGGCATGGACTCCCCAGCGACCCACGTGGGCTTATCTCCGCCACTTCACAGTCTGGTGCCCCACAATGGACTATGCTATACAAAAGGTAAAGCCGTTGCCCATGCTGGCTTGTGGTTGGCACGGTTAATGTTTCACAACCGAAACTCGTGAACCGGTCCTTAATTGTCATGAGCACGACCATCAAAACCATGTGCTCACAACCCACCATTAACAAGTTTTAGTTGGCACATTAATTAATTAACCATTCACGATTAGCCATCGTGAGCTACAATTAAATATCCATCATTAAGTAATAGTGAAACATTAGTTATCCCAACTGTGCTAATGTTTCTAAGCATGGCTAAGCAATCATATCTAATACATCTAGTTGAACCAATAAATAAATTCAACTAGTCAAATTATAACCCCAAGGTATCAAGGAATAAAGTAATCAAGAACAAAAGGGCTATAGCAAACAATAGGTTAATTCCACCCAATGACATTCGAAAATAAATGCAGTAGTTGAATAGAAATAATAGCTTTAAATAGGATCAACATGCTCAAAGGGTTGTTTGGGATCTGTGTGACTTGCCTTGCTGGCCCTGGAACTCTTCAAATTCTTCTCCGACGAAATCGGACTCTCCGGGAACGTCGGAATCTAAACAGAAAAGAGCAAAAACACCAAAACAGCACATAAACAAGCATGAACAGTACATGTGGATATTTTTAACATGTAGATCTCAATTTTAGAAAAATTTAGAGACTTGAACCAACTAAATCCGAGCTAAGATGAATTAGTTATGAATTTTCAAAGATTAAATCGGATTAAAACACTTATATGAATTTTAATTGAATTATGACGCAATAATGAATTATTTTTGAAAAGGAAAAGAAGATTATTGCGTCAGCGGCTAGGGTTTGCGGTGGACCGGGTGCACAACGGCGGTCCACGGGAACGGACGGCTGAGATCTATCCTATCCAAAACGGACGGCCGAGATCGAACGGTCCACGACCGGGCCATGGCGGACGGCCTCGGTGGCGTCAGCGATGACGTCATCACCGGCGGCGACCAAACCGCACGAGCTCGCCGGCGAACCACGGCACGACGGCGCGAATGGAGAGCACCTACGGGTTGTGGGCGGCACGGCGAACTCACCGATGACCAAAGGAACGGCGGAAACCCAACGGACGGCGGCGGCGACGAGGACGAAGCGGCGGCGAAGATCGGGTCGACGACGGCGGCGATGCTCCGGCGATCTACGGCGACGACGGAGGGTCGGACGAGGACGGCGACCACGATGGCGACCTTCCCGAGCGACGGCGACGATCGGAACGACGGCGGCGCACGGCTGGAGCGGCGGCGGCGACGGCGGCGCAAAGCTTGCACGGCGCTAGAACGCTACGGGCGACGAGAGGCGAAGACGAGGGTGGCGACGGGTAGAGGGGAGCTCGGGGGTTCTTTTATAGCGGCTAGGAGGCGGCGGCGAAGGCCCACGGTGACCGGCGACGGCGAAGGAAAGTTAGGGTTCAACCGATCCGATTCGAACTCGAATCCCGACGCTTTCCAAACGATTTAGCGAAGATTCCAAAAGAGAAAAGGTAGAGGAGATCACGGGGATCATTTTCCCTCTATCAATTTCACCGGAGAAGGAATGGGGCGACGGAATTGGAAAGGCGACGGCGGCGCGGCTTCGGCTAGGGTTTCGGCCCGAGGAAGACGACGACCCCGACAAGCGGGCCCCACCTGTCAGCGACACCGAGAGAGAGAGGAGGGAAGACGCGGCGGACTGGGCCGACTGGGCCGAGAAGAGGGAGAGAGAGAAAGAGACTTGGGCCGACTTTCGGCCCAAAGCCAAAAGAAGACTTTTTAAAACTTTTTCAATTTAAATTATTCATGAAATGCAATTCCATTTATTAAAAATACTTCCTTGGCTCAAATAAATCCCAGAAAAATCTAGGAACTATAGAATCAAGTAAAGTATTTAATAAAATTTTATCTAGCCCCATTTTATATTGGAATTTATTATTTAAAATTAGATCTTTTCTTCTAGGCTTTTAAAATCATTTCTAATAATTCCAATTAAACAACAATTTATAAATTTAGGATTTTTAGGGTGTGACAACCTCTGGTCAAGAACCAGGTAGTAGTCGTAACTCAAGCACTAGAAGTAAATGTACGAGAGATTGCTACGATTGACTGGTTGAGAACCAGTGAGTAGGTGTCTCTCGATCATTTCAAGTCGTCGTACGAGGAGCGCTGCGTTATTGCTGTAGTCATACCTCGACCATCCGAGGTTGCGGTGCGAGAGATTGCTACATACTGGTTCGAGGTCCAGCGAACGAGTAGAATCATCTCTCGAACACCAATGGAGGTTGCGGTGCGAGAGATTTCTACGTACTGGTTCGAGAACCAGCGAGCGAGTAGAATCATCTCTCAAACACCAATGGAAGTTGCAGTGCGGGAGATTGCTACGTACTGGTTCGAGAACCAGCGAGTGAGTAGAATCATCTCTCGAACACCAATGGATGTTGTAGTGCGGGAGATTGCTACGTACTGTTTCGAGAACCAGCGAGCGAGTAAAATCATCTCTCGAACACCAATGGAAGTTGCGGTGCGGGAGATTGCTACGTACTGGTTCGAGAACCAGCGAGCTAGTAGAATCATCTCTCGAACACCAATGGAAGTTGTGGTACGGGAGATTGCTACGTACTGGTTCGAGAACCAGCGAGCTAGTAGAATCATCTCTCAAACACCAATGGAAGTTGTGGTACGGGAGATTGCTATATACTAGTTCGAGAACCAGCGAGCGAGGAGAATCATCTCTCGAACACCAATGGAAGTTGCGGTGCGGGAGATTGCTACGTACTGGTTCGAGAACCTAGAAGTTTGCGGTGCGAGAGATTGCTACGTACTGGTTCGAGAACTAGCGAGCGAGTAGAATCATCTCTCAAACACCAATGGAAGTTTGCGGTGCGGGAGATTGCTACGTACTGGTTCGAGAACCAGCGAGCGAGTAGAATCATCTCTCGAACACCAATGGAAGTAATAGAGTTGGTTTATTACATATGCATCTCATGTGGCCAGCATGACTCACACACCCAACTTGTAGCATATCCGGATGTCCGTTCGCAATCATATTGGGTGATCAAGCCGACAACGTTCATGAGGAATTATCTGTTAACAACCTTTTCTTAAATAGTCCAGCCACGGCCGGTGCTATGAGATAGGTCGTCGGTCTTCGTTGGTAGGTTGGCGTGACGACTCTGCATTTGTCGAGATCGTTCTCGATAATGCGGTGTACTCGACCACAACCTACTCGAGTGCTCAATTGTTCCTGAAAAATATTTTCTAGAAAGCAAGACATATAGCAGATAATATTGAGTATGTATTCGAAAAACTGCATGGATCTTCTAGTATTATCAGGATGTAAATATCAGGCATTATGTAAACCGTAAACAAGCATGATTTATACTGAAGAAAATAGGGTGAGTCCCCCAGTATTAAACTGTAGTCGATTTAACATCGGGGACACTTGCACAATTGATATAGTATAAAAAACATGCTCTAGGTAAACATAATAAATCATGGATCCGACAATGTTGTATGATCTGAATAGTAGGTACGGTAAATTGTATATAAAATATCGCGTACCTTTGTATATACATGCCGGATGTATCTACGAAATTAGTAGATCAATTTAATAAATCAATCTACCAATTACCTTGTTGCGTACTCGTTCGTCATCATACGATCTGACATCTTTTGGTACGCCACGAAGCTTGAGGCTTGGATGATCTCGATAGACCAAGTTGTCGATGACGATGATTGTTCCGATCTGGTTAGGTTGGATCTCCCCCTAAGCCGAAGTCGTCGAGTAGCTCGTTGTCGGAGAATCCATCTCTTAAACCCATCTCGTTGAAATCCTGAAGCACCAAAATCCCCCTACCTGGTGCGCCACTGTCAACATTTGATGTCGCGATTCCGGTATTTGCATAGTATGGGGATCATTGGTACTAGGATATACGTGAGACTGAGGTAAAAGAGACGGAGATGAGGATTTTTATACAGGTTCGGGCCCCTGAATTGTCAGGTAATAACCCTACATCCTGTTGGCCGAAGCCGATATTGATCTTATTCATCATAATCACACCAGTACAATATTTGGGATAGCCTATCTAACTGTTGTCGACATGGTGGTCTGAAGGTCTGACTCGTAGTCGATAACAGGGTAGTCTTCCTCCTCGAGTTCGTGCCCGGCGAGATCAGAGACAGCGTAGTGTCTCTCCTATCAGTATCCAGAGACACCGTAGGGGACTAGCCATGCCTATCTCCGAAGTCGATATCCGGCGTCTTGTCTTGGCGTATGTTGGCTTCTATGTTGTTCCGTAGATTGTGGTGGGTGTGTTGATTGTCTGTCCATTGATTGCCCCTCTCCTCCTAGGGGCCCTTGTATTTATATCTATAGGTGTCCCCTTGTCCAAGTAGAACTAGGGAGACCAATATGAATATAATCCGAGTAGTCCTTATCATTTCCATGTAAAACTCTAGTTGTCTTTCCTTATCCGGAATTCCTCCTATATGCACAGGTTGTTTCCGTATAGGATATGATATGTGGTGTGTCCTACCGAGATTTATTTAACTTTTATTAAGTATGTGGTATCTATAACCCTGACAGCTATATATAAGTTTTTCCTTTGCAACCAATATAGTGCTAAGATTATAAAAGGAATCCAACACTGTCTTACGGGGGTTGAGAGCATAAGTTTCAAATGATGGCTGAGATGCATCAATCGCTCAAGTTTACGCAAATAGGCATAGAAGGCGTATGGGACAAAGCTGCATCAACTATGGATTTCCTATCAAAAGGGGGAAGCGTTGGGTGTGTTCGGATGCCCCTGTTCACAACTGCTCTTCCTCGTTTTGCACGCGCATGCTTTTTAAACTGCTAAACGGTGCATTTTTTGTAAAAAGTTTCTATACGAAAGTTGCTTAAAAAAAATCAAATTAATCCATTTTTTTAAAAAATAGCTAATATTTAATTAATCATGCGTTAATGGATCGTTCCGATTCCCGTGCGGGAGGGTAAGGATCCCAACCATAGCCAACGAACACAGCATCTGTATCCAAGCCATATGTGTGCAGGAGGGATATGGTAACATTCGTGAGTGTCGAGGTAAGAGATCTTGAGTTCAAATCCCATATCTCACATATTTTTTTGACTTCGTATCTTTAGTCTCGATTTGCTATAACCGGTTCTACAACCCATACTCAAAAGTGTTCGCAACCGGGGTTAAAAATTGGTTCTCTACGAGTGAAAATCTAACATTGGGTAGCAACGCCGTCTACTACTAAAAAAGCTCATAGAGATCGGCACTATGGGTGCCGGAACAACTAAAACCGGCACCTAGAATGCCTTTTTCCCTCCTCCGTGGACTGAATACACATAAAACTGACACCTTTAAACAACTATAGGTGTAGTGCTGGTTTTTAAAAAAACCCGACACCTTTAATATAATATAGGTGTTGGTTTTTAAAAGAAAAACCTACACCTATACTATAGGTGTCGGTTCTTCTTTAGAACCGGCACCAATAATTAAAAAAACGGCACCTATCCAAACCGAGCCGAGCCGATCCAGGCCGACGTGTCAGCCTTATCCTATATGAGTCGGCCTTAACCTTATCGCCGAGTTTTAATCTCTATCTCTATCTCTCGCCTCTCTCGTCTTCTCTTTCTTCTCGTCTCTCTCTCTTGTTTTCCCTTTGTGTCGCACACGGCAGCGGTCGGGCGACGTCCTGGCAGAGGCGCCGTCAGCGGCGGCAAGATGGGAGGTGGCAGGCGACAGGCGGCGGCAGCGCCCTCCCCTCCGCCGAATCTAGGCGGGAGGGGAGACGGCGGTGGCGGCGCCCTCCCATCCGCCGGATCCGGCGGGAGGGAAGGCGGCGGTGGCCTCCCCTCGACTGGATCTGGTGCGAGGGGAGGCGGTGGGCGGTGGCACAAGAGGGGCCCGCCGACGACGAAGCAGAAGCCCTGGGCCAGCCCCTCTTCCTCCCTCGTGTCTTTGTGGATTTTCTATTAGAAGTTTTGATGGATCTGTGGATGATTTTATTGGAGTATGTTCATTCTGTGATGTCAATCGATTTTGGTGACGATTTGTGAATGATTATCTATAATGTCAATCGATTTCTGTGAAGATTTGAGGATTTCAATTTGATTTGGGCGTATGGCGACAGTGCTCAGTGAGTTCGGCTCTATTCGAGTCGGCTCTCTTTTTTTTTTTCTCGAGCAAAGCTAAAGGTGGCGGTTACTAGTGTTGACCAATAGGTGCCGGTTAGGAACCGGCTACTCTATGACTCTTTTTTAAGTAGTGATCACGTATATTAGACATGAGAGGTATCGGGTCGTCCGTGATACGACCTACTTAGTTTCGTCGACTAAATAACAGAAGCGAGCGCTGGAAAAGCAACGGAAACAACCAGGGGCTAGCTGCCTAAGCTTGTCCTTAGGCCAGGGAAATGACGTTCATTTCTGTCCTTGACCAGCATATTATCAAAATTAATGCCTCCAGATCACACAGAGAGTGTATCCCAGTGTCCAATCATCAGTTGTAGCATGACGGAAGTTGTTGTCCCAACTTTCATCTTAAGTTGGATATGATGTAGCGAGTGCCAGCCTGCCAGGAGTGCGTGTCGAGCCTGAGAGGCTGAGACTGGGTGCATCGTATTTCAGCCGGCATCGAAGGCAAGCACACCACAAGGCATCCATCGTTACTCCCCGAGTTCGAAACAGAGTTTATTATTTCCAAAATTTCTTGTAAAATTAGTTGAATTTTACATTTTCACCTACTCTCACTCCACAAATTAAGAAATATTAAATGAGGGCCATCCTTGGATATTACTTATCTACCCACGTAGAAATATTCCCATTTATTTTACGTGTAATAATTAACAATATCTAAATTAAATAAATAAATAAATTGTTTCGACATATTTTGAAAAACTAGGATGGACTCATAGCTCATTATCTACTCCCTCCATTTCATATATAAGTCATTTTTACTTTCTACAACTCAAAAACAACATCGTTCTGTTTAGCACACTTCCTGAACAACTAAAGGTGTGTCTTATGAACAAAATTTCTATATAAAAGTGTCTTAAAAAGTCAAATAAATTTATTGTTTAAGCTTATATCACTTAATACTTAATCTATACTATACTATCTGTATAGTTGATACCTACTAACTCTAAACCTCAACATGGAAGAGTGCCACATCATAACTTATTAGCAATTATTATCTAGAGTATTTTTAGTCACATGGAAGTGTGCCAATATCTGTAGGATCGAACAGCAAGAACTAAGCCAACCAGAGGGGGTGAATGGTTGGTATACCAAAAAACCCAAACTTTCAACGGAAATAAAAGTTACCCTCAAATTCGAAGGATCGCGGTCTGACCGAAGTAGTCCTGCTGGTCTAACCGCCTAGAAGCCGTCGGTCTGACCGAAGGTGATCGCTCGGTCCAACCACCCGAAATCCTGTTGCCAGCTCCTGTCGCCGCCGCCGGTTTGACCGTCATTGCCTCACCGGTCTGACCGTCGTGATGCCGCTGGTCTGACCGCCGGTATGTCTTCGGTTAGACCGCTGAACCCGATGAAACACAAATCAAAGAACTCAAGATGTAGATGACAACTTTATTACTTCTCTTTGTGTTTACAAAGTGCATCAACAACACTCTTTACAAAAATCTCGACTAAACTCGAAATCCTAACTAAACTCACAGCTCAATTGCTCTCAAAAGCGATACTGGGAAGCCTCACGCTCCCTCTCTATTTATACATGAGGTAGGCAGCCTAAAGCCACGAACCAAACTCATACTGGAAGTCCTAATCCCCATAGGAAACCTTCTCGTACAAGAAACAAACTTTACGTAACCAATCATACCAAATTTGGACTCCTTCCAAATTTGACTATGCATCCCATACGCACACAATACCTCTATCGTATGCCATATGGAATCTTCACCAACCACGTGCATTGAATAATAATCAAAAACACCTTTGATTTTACAATATCAGCATCCACTAGTAATTTTTTTCTAGAATATTTTAAATATTATACAAACATGACATATGGTTTATAATTATATTTATTTTTCAAACTCAATATGCATGCAATAACAAATCATTATCTCCGCATCATTAATTTTTAAATTTTTTGAACATACACATCTATCATTTCTATAATATATAACTTGCATTCATCCACATATATCGCACAAGAAAGTACGGGATATCAACTAGTTAATCATGTGTGAATGAGCTTTCTCCTTTTCTGTACCACTGAATACCAAATCTCACATGCAGAAATGAACTGCTCTTACTTTGTTCTCCAAACATATTAGACCATTAGACAGTCCTATTTTAATGTGCTTCATGGATGATATTTTGGTGGTTCCTTTCTCTCAAATGAAATTTATTTTAGAGCAAGTTTAATAATATAGCCAACAAATAACTCCAAAAATGATGTTTCAGCTAGCCGCATAAGATTGCAGTTGTACTAATTTATACTTGTTTGCATAATGGCACATAAATATGTACATAGTGCTAGGCCGCCGTACAGGGCATATAAAGATAACCACAGAGAGGGGGGATAGCAAGAGGTAGAGAAATAAGTGGTGTGGCTGTGAACTGCAGAGACCAAGCACAGAAGAATAAGCATGTTCATCCGTATCCATCAAACATATGGGAACCGGAGGTATTGGAAATGTAGCTTTAGCCGAAATGGAGAGAAAGGCATGTTGGTAAACGGACAACTGTTAGCTTGAGAAAGCCGTGCAGCCTTCGGTTATCCTGATGGCATGTCTCATGACTCATGGTATGCGCCTCAGAATTTCAGTTTCTGTTGGAGACTTTTTTACCGAGCTACAGTAAGGGCAATTGCAGTAAGAGCCTCAGAATTGTTCAAAGCTTTGTGACAAGCAGAGAGCTCTGACCAGGAGATGCCGTAGAAGTACGCGGTTCGACAGTCCGTAAGTACTCCTAGTACGTAATTAATATTATTCCGTACTTGTGCTGTTAAGTTGGAAGTAACTACTACATCCGTTCCAATATAAGTGTGGTTGCGAGTTTCCGTATCCAACGTTGACCGTCCACCTTATTCGAAGAATTTATAAAAATTTTTTTTAAAAAATAGACATACATAAAGTACTATTTATGCTTTATCATCTAATAACAATAAAAATATTAATTATTTATTTTCAAATAAGAAGGACGACCAAATGTTTAAGACGGAAAATCACAAATACACTTGTAACGGGATGAATGTAGTAGGTTGTTTGTTTAGCCTATAGGGAGATGTCTCATGTAATAGCTAGTACTAGCTCCTTTGTAAGGACAAGTACTGAGTTAAGAGAGTTGTTTCTATGCGCATCTCTCTTTATGTGATCTCCATGGATGCCACGGGAGTTTATATTCTTGGCAGACAGAGTATAAATGACGACCTTCTCACAGTTATTCATCCCATGGAGGGGTCCCAACAATGTTCCATCATCTATATATAAGTTTTAAGATAGCGATCCACTTCAAACCTAAGCTCCTAACTAGATATGAATCTATGATAAGCATCCTGAATTATTCAGCCGCCTTGGAACTAAACCTTCCTCATCACTTGTTCTTTCGCTGCTTGCTTAGCGTGTGCAACTGCCACCTGATCTCCTAGCTCGATAGCGTCCCACATCGGTAATTGATGATTGGAGAGCACGACTTAAAAAGTGGGGACAGTCCTCACCCATCACACTAGTATTTTTGGGTTGTGTAGGCTCAGGACCTAAAGTTGTGGCTCCGGTTGGGCTTGTGGTGGAGCAGACCCAATGTGACCTGGGTGGCATACGGTTGTTGGGTCGGGCTGGGCACTCTAACAAGTGGCATCAGAGCCTAAGGTTTGGAACTCGAAACAATTTCCATGGGTCACATGGTGGGGAGGCCAGGTAACAAGTCTTCGAGGTCACATGAGTTGATGTGACGGGGAAGATTGTTAGGCCGCCCGATGCCCAGGTAACAAGTCTTGAGAGTTACATGGTTGATGTGACGGGGGAGATTGTTGAGCCCGCTGTATGACGGGGGAGATTGTTGGGTTTAGTCCCACCCATCAGAGGTAGAGTAAACAAGCCAACGAGTTAGCAAGCCAGCAAGCTAGAACGAGAGTTGGATATCTAGGAAATGGCCAAACACCATGCGTTGTGTCCAGACAAACCAGGAATAGGAGGCACGATACACTTTGTCAGTACGCCATCTCGTGTTACATTAGTTGTTGTCAATGAACCGATTGAACCGTAAGCTACGAAGGCCAGCCTTACACGTTTAATATGTCGCAAAACACATTTATGAGAATCAGCATGTACAGAAAGCGTGCACATTACATTTTGAACAATCACGGCCAGCTTCATAGAAATGATGATCTACCGAAATAGTCATCGTCCCTAGCTTACAGGCCAGGGAGTCCAAGGAAATAAGGTTGGGATTTTATTTTGTTGTTATTTGGAACAATCTATCTATCTATTATCTACTAAAAGTCCATTAAACATTAAACATCCTACAAACGCTCTCATATCGCCACGTGACACTTCTACAAACGCTCCTAAGTCGTCACATGGCATTTTAATAGATTAGAAACATCAAACCCTCTATTTTCATTTAAAGTGGTGGGTGCATTATTTTACACCATCAGATTAAAAACATATGTTAGTCCCTCCCTCTCCTATCCTCTGCACGTACGTATGTCTCCCTCCCCGCAAATACGTACGCACAGCCGTACAGGTAGTACGTACATATACCCCCATCTCTTTATTCCCTTACCATTCATCTCTATTTATTAATTTTACCTAGAAAACCCCCATAATATATTTAGTAGCTCTACTTTTTTCGCTAAAAGGAATGTAATTATTATTTATTTTGTTATGATTTTATATTGATGACTTATGTTGGCTATATTTTAGCGCAAAATATATTGCAACAAATGACATTGACATGTATTAATTAATTCCATAACAATTTTTAATATCACACCATAATATTATATGGTATCAAATATTACTTAGTAAATATACAATACTAATTTGAATCTACATATGTAAAAACTGCAAACAACATAATTTAGTTGTGTTTCTTAAAGTAAATCTAATTTAAATTTTAATTTATGTGAGATTAACATCATCGAATCACCCCTACAAACGATCCTAAACCACCATGTGACGCTCTAATAAATTATAGAAAATGTTTTTAAAAAAACAAAATATCTAACACTTAATATTCACTTAAATTAGTGGATCCGATATTATAAACTCTTGGATTAGATTAATCTTACCGCATAAAATGGCCACACCTGTCCTATAGGTCCGAACATATGAAGTACGTATGTACCTACGTGCGAAGCCGCTCACCCCAATCACGTCCGTTTTTCTCACCTCTCCCTTTTATAATTTCTAAGGATAATTTAGATAACATTCATTATTAGAAATAAACAACTATAACTTTGCAAACTTACACAGCATCATTCTATACGTCTGTAGTGTTTGAATAAAGTTTACTGCATTATATTGTTTACACATCTATGTATATATTATATACTGACAATCTATTAAAGATCTATTATATACTAAAAGTTCACATAACTCCCTACATACGCTCTCAAACCGTCACGTGGCGTTCTACAAACGTTCTTAATAAGATGCCATGTCACCATCTAATAAATTAGAAAAAAATCCTAAAACTTTTGATAAAAAGGAAAAAGAATCTAACCATTGGTGTTCCTATAATTAGGTAGACCCACTAATTTTAACCATTAGATTTCTCAAAAAAGGTACCCCCAACCCCTCCGTATGTGGGCACACACATACGTACGTACTCTCTCAACCCTCCAACTCTCCTCGAGGATCCCACTCTCCCCACCTGTTTTTTAGCTAGCACGTAATATATAAATAATAATAATCAGATAGTTAAATGATCATGACTCTCAAGTAACATGCACTTTTCTCAATTTATTTGCATTTTGTCATGTTATTTATAATTAAATACATAATTCAAGATCCATATGACCGATATTTACTATATAAAATTTAGATAATGTAGCCGTTCTGACTATAAATATTTGAGCAAAATTTACAGTGGAAAAGATGAATGAATTCAAATATGTGAGTCTAAAGTTCAGATTCAATCACCACCAAGGAGCTTGGAACCATGATGCATACCCTGGGCCTGAACCCAATGGAGGCGAGCTGCAAGATATTATTAGGTTGTGTTAATTAGATGGGTTTGGGTGCTAATCTCCCACGCACGTAAAATGAAGCGACTCATTACATTTGAGTATGATTAATTAAGTATTAGTTATTTTTTTCATAAAATGGATTAATATACTTTTTAATGCATTTTTTCTATAGAAAACTTTTAGAACATAGGAGGGGGAAGAACACAGCCTTAGCGAGGTGGACACCAACGGAAGCGCCAACATCGACTTCCCATAACTTCCTGAGCCTAATAGCACATTAGATGATTAGGTGAATGACAAAGGACTGAGAAGGAGGGGCAAAGGGAGACGTTAGGCATTTGCGACAAGGACTAGAAAACAATTTCATCTCTCTCGACGTACCCCGCCATGTCATGTCTAATGCATCAGGAGAGGCTCACTAATGAGGAGGTCGATGAGATACTCCGCGAGGCCCATGGTAACAGGCAGATCAACTATAAGGAATTCGTAATTAAATTCAGAAGAAAAAACAAGAAATTTGATTAAAATACACATTCAAAAATAAAGAAAATTAAAACTATAAAAATTTAGATAACAAGATTTCATGTAGAATATAAAATATCAACAGTCGATATAAAAATATAAGTTATAAATATCTAAAATTTGGAATAATAAAATAAGTATTAAAAGATGAGTCCAAATACAACATGATACGAGATTAAGTACAATATAAAATCCTTAAAAGGACAATTTAGAATAAAACAATAATTTGATTTGAATACAAATTCAAAATTATAATCATTCAATAATTAAATTCATAATACAAAAAATATTTTTTAAAGAATTTATCTTTATTGAGTCACAAGAATAACTAATAGCATATATATGAATCAATTAAAAAGAAGAGGGGTGGTAAAAAATATTTATTGCCAATAAAAGTTTATCGAGATTTTTTTAAATAAAAGCGATACAATGAACACCCAGTTAAAAATAGAAAATGCCCTACTTTAATTTCAGATTTTTTTAGAACTATTTCAAAAATAATAATACACATATCCGCGCGAATGCCCGGGCTATCCTCCTAGTTAACTAAAAAGTTTGTGCATCCATGTAGGCATGTGTGGCTAGGATCAGGTATAACAGAAGGCATGCGTTGGCGACAAACAATTTGTCCTTCCTAACACGTTCAGGACTGTAAGATGAACTTATGGTTGACTAATTTTTGCAGACAATAACTATGACAGATTTATAAACAACGGGGGAAACAAACATCCGGTGTAAAGGAGCAATAAAGGGCGGGTTTAATTTGTGATTGAATCATGTGTGTGTAAATAACAAGAGGACGTTTACTTGAGAGTTTAGAATAGTTTGCCGTAATCAGCTAGAGAATAACCTACAAATTGTCCATCACCACCATCTTGGCAACTCTGACCAGGTAATCTTCATGCATGAGGTACTAGGCATGCATTTTACCCTTGTGAGCATACTTCTAGAGAAGTAGAGAAGCTTGTACTCCGTATGTATGATATGCTCTGCACACTCCAGCTACCAATTAAATGACAGCTAGCTTAATTCACTCAACTTAATTTCACTCTTTCATAACCATAACTACGACGGCCAATAATAATCAATAAAATGATCACAACCAAACGATGGACATACGTGCTTTTGATCTCCAATCTTCTCTCACATACCAAACCACAGAAGGCCCATCATATATACACTGTACAACATACCCTTCACCAGATACCTAGCTAGTATATACAGTGCATACTGCATGACTTGATCTGTTTATGATTATATATATATGCCGTTCATGGTTGCAGTGAGCAGCTGATCAACTTTGCATTGGCCAGTGCACCAGACAACCCCTAGCATATGCTAGGTAAATACATGGAATAGGAGGCGTACAGGAGAACTTCTTGTGGTGGAAAAATACTTGTCGGCGTCCAGTTGAACATATTCCCTATCCTAAGCCACTCCCAAACACTTGCCCGTTGGACCTATGAAGACGGCTAGAACCTATTTGGATATCATTCTTTTTTATGAAAAAAGAGGACTCAATTTGACGTGGTCTTGTTTCACGTAAGTCGAGATCTCACAGGATTCAGCGTATAACTCAATTATTATTACTATTTTTTATACTAGCGATAGAGTAAATATTTTAAAAAATCCTTCAAAAAATAAAAACTAAATGCAATCTCTATCCCAAATATAATAACTTTTAACTATGTATATAGACATAACGTTGTATACGTACATAGACAAAACAGTATTATCATATTTTTTATATAGAATCCAGCTTTTCCAAGCCTGCACCAAGACCACACTTGAAAATGGGCAGAAAACCGGTTTTTGGAAGGACAATTGGTTGAATGGTTCTTGTCGGAAAGATCTAGCCCCAAATCTGTTTGACCTGGCCATGAGAAAGAACAAAACAATAGCAGATGAACTGCAAAACAACGCTTGGATTTACTCCTTCAGACAAATCACATATGTCCAACAAATCCATGAGCTGGTCACACTGGGAGGTTCCCTGCAGCAAATTCACACCCCTGATGAGATCATCTGGACCAGAACTGAAGCTGGCATCTTCACCACCAAAACTGCCTACAATGCACAATTCTTGGGGTCCTGCTCAAAGCTTGAATTTGGCGCCATTTGGAAATCATCAGCACTACCTAAGCAGATTTTCCTTGGATGGTTAATTCTTCACCAGAAAACTCTCACAGCTGAAAACCTTCTTATAAGACATTGGCCCTGCGACTAGGTCTGTTCTTTGTGCAGGCAAGCGTTTGAAGATGCTGACCACCTCTTCAGCGATTGCCCCTTCACGAGATTGGTCTGGACAAGGGTGGCGGAGATTAGAGCACCAGATTTGCAACCCCCTTTACATAACCTAGCCGCCTGGGTCTGTTATAAAAGTTAGTCAATATAGCGGAACTACGACTAACCTTCCCGATCGCTTCAGTCATTGATCACCCAAGACACGCCAGATGACGACACAGGAACACACGATATTTGTTAACGAGGTTCAGCCGAAGCCTACATCCCCGGGGCTCTGATTATGGGCGCTCCTCCCCAATCAACATAGCACCTAGCCGCTACGAGTCCATGGCCACGCCGCCATCAATCTCCCTGCGTGTCTACGCTACATTGTAGTCGCCATGGTTACATTGTGGTGCCCCCCTCTCTATTTAAGAGAGTTGCCGGGTTATAGAGTCCGACTCTAACTCCACCCTCTAACACCTATTACAACTCTAAGTCCAACTGTAACCAAATAGGACTAGTATATTCGACACCTATTCTAACAGGGTCCAACATTTGCAAGCTTTTGGAGACAAAGCTATGAAAAAGAGAAACCTAGGTTTGCCGCTCACATCTTGGTGGCACATCTGGCTGCAAAGTAATGCAAGAATTTTCAATAGTAGAACACTAAACCCCTATCAAGAAGCAAATCCAATTGTTGAAGACATGGATTCCAGAGAATTCGCTTTCAAACCTCCGTAAGCTACTTATGTAATTTCTTGTAACAAACCTCCCTCTGGGGAGGATTTCCTTTGTTTTACTCCTAATATAATCGGCAGAGCTCAAATTTGAGTGTTGATGCCGCATGGACACTCAAACCAAACAAAATTTATATTATGAATCATATCTAGATGAAACAAAAACAATGCAAGTGCCATGGAGGAGAAAATAAATCAAACCAAGGATTTAAGACGGAAGGAACGCCGATCACAAAAATAAATCGATCTCGGTGACCGGAGCTTGTTCCACACTCTTCACCTTGACAATAATAATTGAGAATTAGGGATGCCGAGAAGAGATGCGAGGGACAGGGAATCGGTGTGTCTCTCTCGAGCGAAGACCTCAAACATATGTGCGTTGCCATCTATTGGATTCCTGAAATTAACGGAGTTTACGGAGAGATTGATACATGTACGTCTACATGGGATGGGCTCGTACGGTACATTGGATGGGCTAAGTAGCGGCCCAATCTATTTTAGCACAGGTTCTCAATAAATAAAATCTACGGTGATTATGATATGATACACTCAATCAATGGTCAGATCTTTCTGATTAACGTGGTAGCTTCCTCAGAGTCCCATTAGTATAGGTATAGATAGATACCAATATATGTATAGATCCTCGTTAAAAGAAACATGAGAAAAGAAGTGAATGAATGGTAACAAGACTATTTTATATGGCAGTCTCTACCTGATAGTAGAATAAATCAGGACTTCGTATAAGTTTTTTATTGTATAGGACGTATGTATTCGAACTATTGAGAACTGTTTTATCAGAACTACTAATGATAATAATGGTGCTACTGTTTTATCAACGGAACTAGATCACTGAAAAACCACTCTGCTATCGTCAAGAGCAACATGAACTAACTTAAAAGAGAGTCACCCTAGGGTGGATCTAGACCGTAGGTCACCTAGAATCAATCTCCACTACGAGATCTATTTCTTCATTATGTACTTAATGGGCTGAACCATGTCAAGATCTAATCTTAGGTCTGCCCCAGAGTCACACACACACGAACAGCTCAGAGCTAGCTAGCTAGCTGGTTAAAATCAGTACTAAAGAGATGGAATGGTATAGCCTGCCAACCAGAGGGCATTGTGACGATTAGTTTAATTTGTACCTCAGACTAACATGGGCAACAGTGCACCATGCGTGGTAGGTTTGAGAGGCATCGGGTGCACCACTACACTCTACTTCTTGTGATTACCTTGTTCTGGGAGGCAAATCAGCACCAGGAAGCATAGATACAATTAGGTCTCCATTGTCCACCAATGTACTACACCGCTGAGAGCTAAGTGGGTAACCTTCTCTTCAGACCATGTAAATGGCCATCCATTCTGCTCCTCGGCCAGCAATAGCACAAGTTGAAGCTTAGCTTCCACATCTCAGACGGACCGTGTTTCAACTTCCAAACCAGGGTAATTGTATCATGCAGCTTAGATACCATAGTTAGCAAAAGATTCAGGAGCAACAGCAGAGTATTGTAACAAGACATATCATAAGAGGACATTTTTTTATACAAATTTAGGACTAGCAGCAAATATCTTCCTCAATTTCACTTGCGATCTAGTGGTCCAAGCCAAAAGCAAAGAGCAATGTGAATAAGTACTCCCTCAGTTGTACAACATAAGACATTTTGGTCTCTATATCTCTCATCTAGATTTACTATCGTCCATATGAATTTGGACACATATATGAAGCAAATAGATGGATCCATACATGAATTTATTCAAAACATAAAATTTATTATATTGTAAAACAAACGAAGTAAGTAAGCAAAAGAAAGCACCATGTAATAAAGAACCCACCGACATAAACATATGTAAAACAGTTTTATCTTTGCAGGATTAATTTGCATATAGTCTGGAGGAAGTAGAAGTGGAACCCCTCCATCCCAAAATAACGTTCAAGCCTCTAATATTTTTCCCAGAATAATATCACCGTTTTTATCTCCTAACCTACCTTGATCCACAAATCGATAAATTTTAACTCGTTAATACCCTTTACCAGATCGATACTACTTTCCTATTAATATTGAACACTGTGATCTTTTTCTCTCAATATTAATTTTAATCCCAACAACTTATTTTCTGGCGGTGGCAATACAATATAAGTTTGTTACCTTTTTAGAATGAGAAGTTTTATAGTCCTTGATAAATTATCTAGATGTATCAAGATTTTACACTAGGAAATTTGGTATCTCAAGGCATTTAGTAGCTAAAGGTATCAAATTTTACACTAGAAAATGTGGTACCTGCTGGTATATTCTAAAGGATGGTAAAATTACCCTTTCAGCATTGAACAGTCATCGCGTCTCAGCTCAACAATAAGTTGATGAAATCTCAGCATACCTTAGCTCGTTTAGTGTTATGTTACTTCAAATGTAATAGAAACTATCTTTCATTTCACTAAAAAAAATGTTTAGTATATACAGGTTTTTCCTTTGCAACTAATATAGTGCTATGCTTGTAAAAGGAATCCAGACCATGGTAGCAGTGAGACCAGACAATAACAACAGCCCACACTGATGTGAGAGCAAAATTTCCAGTGACCGGCGGGATGCATCCAGGCCCGGTCCTGTCAATTCAGTGGCCTGGAGCGAAGCTAGAAAAATGGGCCCTTTAATACACATATAATAATATAACGATGTTTCTAATAAATATAATGCATAGAAAAACATCTTATTAAACAAGTTATATATCTTACCTTAAAAATTTCTTCAAACATGTACTGATGCGAAGTCATCGATGATGGCATCAATATCAATTTCATCTAATAGTTTCTTCTCGATGCATAAAGTTACCAAACCATTTAATCTTTCTTGAGATATTACAGGCCTCAATTGGGTACCTCCTGATCTCCTAGAACTGAACGGAGAGATTAGAGATTTCAGATTTGCAAACAGGCAAACAGCGGCCGGCTGCCGTGGTGCCGCCGAGCACGACGCCGTCGACGCGTAGCCGCGCAGCAGCGTAGGATAGGGGCTTAGGGCATCGTCGGAAAAAGAGACACGATCGGGAGGGCGGCGAACAGGAACAGGCGAAGCGACGCTTGCTACGAGCGAAGGCGAAGCGTCGGACGGAAGGAAGCCAAATCGTCGCAATGTTTTTCAAGTACGTGCGCCTCTTCCTCTCCTGAGCTGAGTTAGTGGGCTTCCTAATTCCTATAGGCTATTATGTACATCATATATGGGGTTGGGCCCCTTCACTTCATGGGCCCTGTGCGAAGGCCCAGCTCGACCCCCCCCCGGGCCGGGCCTGGATGCATCAACCGCTTTGGTTTAAGCAAATAGGCATGGAAGGCGTGTGGGAGATGGGACAAAAACTGCATCAACTCTGGATTTCCGACACACCTCGGATGACACAGATCGTGGCATTTGCCGATAGATGTATTGTTGTGGACTTTAGGACATGGTGTAGCGTTTAGCATCGCTCCTGCCATGCACTTGAGCCCACTGCTTGTGCACCATATATCCTAGTGTTATAAAATTATTTAACCTTTGTCTCTTTTTACGGTTCGACTTTGACTACATTTTAATTAGTTTATAAATCTAATCATATTGTCAGATTATCAATGTGCTCTCCATAAAAACCGTCCTAACACTATGTTTAAGTTTCAAACTAAGTATTTAAATATAATTGATGGTGAAAGTTTAACAAGTTTGATTGGATTTTATCCAAAAGGTCAAGTCCTTTGACAAAGGGAATATATCCTTCTTGTTGTTCGAACTCAATGTTCTTTGGTTTTTCTGACTACAGCTTTGTTTAGATTCTAACTTTTTTCTTCAAACTTTTAACTTTTCCGTCATACCAAATGTTTGGATACATGCATGGAGCATTAAATATGGACAAAAAAAATCAATTTCGCAGTTTGTATTTAAATTGCGAGACGAATCTTTTGAGCCTAATTACGCCATGATTAGCCATAAGTGCTACAGTAACCCACATTTACTAATGACGGATTAATTAGGCTCAAAAGATTCATCTTGCAGTTTACAATCGGAATATGTAATTTGTTTTGTTATTAGTTTACGTTTAATACTTTAAATGTGTGTCCATATACGTTAAAAAAAAATTTGGCACCGAACTAAACACGGCCTACACGAAGATATATGCTAGTTGCATGATGGAAACCTAGACACCGGTGCACATTATGTAGGTATAGTGATAGGCCAGAAAAGACAACCATAGAAATGGCATAGAGTGGGAGGTACAGAACCAGGGTGGGTATCTGTAGATATGTACGAAACAAAGAATTAGAGAAGTACAAGGCGGTCGATTGATTGTTCGTGTGCACCATCCATACGGAAGATTCCATCTTCTTAATATACCGGAGAACTAAGTTTAGGACTCTAGGCATGGGATGCATCAGAAATGACTATGAGCTTGTACCAGGGCAAGTTCTCTGAACCCCTCAACAGAGGCGCCCGCAGAGAAGGCAGCTCGAGGGAGAGCGAGCGCATGTGTTTGCCTCCACAACACATCACGGTTGCTTTGGCCCTCCATGCTCATGAACTGCATGTGCACCGTATGCCACCGGTAACGTGCTGACCTCTTCTCATGATGTTCACCGTGAAGAGCAGCCACTACGGACGCCGAGGAGATTTGCGAGGCCCTGGCGCGGTAACGTCCTGACCTTCTCTTTGCTGCGAGCCAAGCCCATCCCATGTTTCTGCTACCGGAAGAGAGATTCGCACTTGTCCGTGGAGCACGGTTCTTGCAACCGGTGCATGGTTCAATTAATGCCACGGACTATTCGGCTAGAGTGCCGATGTTTAGTTTGGATGATGTTATTCCTGTAGTCATTGATCAGGGGGAAGGCCTTGAGATTTGAGAGGTTTCCAATTGTGATTGTAATACGTATAGTTCCCGACGAAGCTAGAAGATCTTATCAATATGGTGCTGTGAACATCAAACGAAGTAAAATGGAGCTGTCCCTAAAGTAGAAAAACATATTATACTACCAATATTGCAGCGCTATGATAAAGTCTGCCCTTTTGCATAGGAACTCTCAGAATTGTAGGTTTTGCAACACAAGGCCCAAATCGGAATTTCCTCATCTTCACATGGTATTTCAAAAAACAACAGCCATTGAATGGAATGTCTTTGCATGGTTACACATAAGAAGAAAGGTTTTCTTTTTTTCTTAAAAAAAAACTAGCAGTGTGGTCCACGCCATTCCGCGGCTAGCATCATCATATTTTTTTTCTCATATAATATTATATATATTCCACATTTTATTACTAAAATATATTGAAATGATAACATAATTTAAAATTTTGTACAAACTTAACCAAACTAACCAATGTGTAATATTTATATTGTATTGCATATACATGGTAGCAGTTATTTTTTTTTAATTTCCAATTTTAGTTATTTCTATATTGTATTTCTATATTAACTCTGGATTGCTATTTCAAAATATCTTATTCCTTTAACTTCGAAGTTCCGTAATTTATAAATATTATTCATATATGGACTCTAAACCCGTTTTTCAATACACAACACAGAAGTAGTAGATTCACCATGCCGATCCACCTGTCCTATAGACTTGGGTTGTCTTCTTTGAATATTCACCGCAAGTTGTCCAATAAGACACTCCGCTATCCCTGTAACTCCCTCATTTATAGACTCCACCTACAATAGTGCTCCACCTTCTCTTCTATCACCGATAGTCATCTTGACATGTGAAATTGGACTTCTCCTTAACCAACAAATACGAGACTCCTTGAAAACCATATTCACCTTCATTTTTTGTCTTAAATTTGATCTCATCTAATCCATGGAAAGATAAACGATGTCAGCACCAAATAGACAAATCAAACTCACCAGTTATAGAGAGAACATTTTATTCCTTGTTGTCTTATGAACTGAGCTAACAATTACAACATCCATGCTTTCGGCATCCTTAGATTGAGCTCATGATAATTAGAAAAGTTGACCATCACCTCAAATCACTAGAAGAAATTATTATGATAGTGTTTGCTCTTCCACTTCAGCTCTGCTCTAACTCCATATATCTCAACTCCTCATGGAATCTCAGATGTATCCTATATTCACCATATAATTCCATATGCAACCTGATCAGCCTGTCACCCCTAGTCTACTCACCTTATGTCTCAATTCAACCGTCTTTGCCTCTCAGTATGACCAGTCGTGCCTGATCCGACTGCTTGGCCCATCCTCCTCTTATTGAAACCACCCAGTACGCATGCATCATTTTGCACATGAGCCTCTTCACCGTAAGTCTATCGAGCCACCTTGTACTTCCCTCGACCAATGTCCTGCCGAGGCTCTGCTTGATAACTAACATTTAGATGCATGCCCCCCCAGATTGCTGCTGCTTCTTTTGCTTAGGTTCCACTCCCACCTGATGCACATTTGAAGGATGCACCAGATGAGAGCCCCACGTGGCTGCGAATTCATTGTAGTCACCATGGTTACATATGGGAGTATTTGTTAAGATTATAGGCATATAATGATTTAATATATTCCATAAATAAATCATGACATTGCAGATGTAAACTAGCATGAACACATAATTAGATCTACACATGTAAACTAAGCAGTAAAACATGAACAGATCAAATATGCGCAACATGTCGAACACGTACCGAGGTGGCGGAAAGACCGGTCGCTTGGCAAGAACTATTCGCGGTTGCGCGTGTTGACGAAGGCGCGCAGTACGCGAGCGGAGAGGAAGACGAGCTGTCGCGGAGGAACAGGGAGCAGTCGCGCGAAGCGCTTTCCAAAAACCTTATTGCCGCCTTCTCCCGGTGTAGGATGTCGAAGGCAGAGGTTCTGGAGACCTGCTCTCCCGATCGCCGGTGCACGCCGGCGAGCGGGATGGAGTAGTCTACGAGCGACGGCGCAGCACAGAGTATGAGGCAAACCCTAGATTGATTTCGCGTGTGTTGCGTGAAGGCGGCGGCTCGGTTTATATAGAGATAGGTCGCTTGATCAGGGCGCCCGCACGATCTCCACTCCGCGTAACCGAACTGGATAAGTCACGCGTAACTTATCCGGACTCCACGCCATTTTTTCGCACCGGATTTTTCGGAATGTTTCCAAAACAAAACAAATAAAGGTGGCTGCATCTGCGCAAGGGTGAGAAGCCAATTTTGCGGACCATTTGACGCGTACGTCGTGCACGCACGCCGCCTGCCCTGCCCTGCCAGGCCAGGCGAGGCGAGGCGAGCGAGCGCGCACGTGTGTTTCCCCTCTTCTCTCCACCACACATGCTTTATGTGGCTAGGAGAGCATCCTCCTTTTTAAGGAGGTCCCCCTCTCCTAGAATAAGCAAGGTGGTACAAAACTCCACATGCATGCCATCCCATGAGGTGGGCTTTTGTGATTTTTCAAAGAATTAATCTTCGAGTGGGCTAAGGCCCATCCATTAATTCCAACAATCCCCCACCAAATCTCAAAATCCCACTGAGATTTGCCTTTTCCAATGTACTGTTTATATACCAGCGGTTCGATGGAGACTGATTAGGGTTGAACATCCATCTAGAACTCCAAGCTACACTTACTCACAACTTAAACAATGGACTACGCCTTGAATTACAAGTCTTGTGCAGGCAAGTTTCACTCAGACTCTTATCTGGTACTAGACCGTCTGTAGACTACCCCTCAGGTGGAGCGTATAAGTCATACTCCTAGGTCTTTAGTAAGCTTCCTAGAAGATTCACCCAAAATCTCCATAAACTGCGATCAACAATCAAGCTCACAAAGGTGAGTTCTTTCAAGAATGCTCTGCAGGACAGCATCTTCGATAATTAAAGCCAACAAAACTCATTAAGGTATAGCCAACCTGCCTTGCAGCTCACGAGAGTACATACATCTTCACCTAGAGAGGGTATATATTGGTACTCTCCTCTAGTTTACTAATGGTTTGTTCTTCCCAGGTTCTAATTCACGGGATCTCCGATCACATAGACTGAGTTACCACCATAGTATAACTCACATGGGTCTCAAACCCATCTCCTTCGATGCATTGTCTATCACATTTCGTGATAGTCCCTTCGTGAAGGGATCTGCCAGATTTCTAGCTGTTTGGATGTAATCCAATGTTATAACTCTGGAGTTTCTCAATTTCCTGACAGATTTCAATCGTCTTTTCATGTCTAGACGATTTCATATTATCCTTAGAACTATTCACTTTGACAATTACCATTTGATTGTCACAGTTCATAAGAATAGCCGGCACCGGTTTTTCAACAATAGGCAGATCCATTAATAGATCACGCAGCCATTCTGCCTCAACAGTAGCAGTATCTAGTGCCGTCAACTCTGCTTCCATGGTTGACCTCGTCAAAATGGTCTGTTTGCAAGACCTCCATGAAACAGCACCACCACCCAGTGTGAAGACATATCCACTAGTTGCTTTGATCTCATCCACATCAGAGATCCAGTTAGAATCACTATAACTCTCCAATACCGCAGGATACCCAGTATAGTGAAGCCCCAATTCCATAGTACCTTTCAGATAGCGCATTACTCGCTCAAGCGCACGCCAGTGATCATCTCCCGGATTAGAGGTAAACCGGCTCAACTTGCTCACAGCAAAGGAGATATCAGGCCTAGTTGCACTAGCCAGGTACATCAGCTTGCTCACAGTAAAGGGAATATTCCAGTTGATTCCTAGCAATTCTCTTGTTCTTGCGAAGCAACAAGTTAGGAACATAAGGTGTTGGAGAAGGCTTACTATCAATGTAGCCAAAGCGATTCAAGATCTTCTCCACATAATGGGATTGCAAAAGTGTAATCTCATTCTCACCTCTAATTAGCTTAATGTTTAAGATAACATCAGCTACTCCCAAATCCTTCATATCAAAATTTTGAGACAAGAATGATTTAACCTCAATTATCACCTCAAGTTTTGTCCCAAATATCAGTATGTCATCAACATACAAGCACATAATAACTCCCTCACCCCCACCATGGCGATAGTACACACATTTATCTGCCTCATTAACTGCAAAGCCTGCGGATGTCAATGTTTTGTCAAATTTCTCATGCCATTGCTTAGGAGCTTGTTTCAGACTATACAAAGACTTCAACAATTTGCACACTTTGCCTTCTTGACCTTCAACTACAAACCCATCAGGTTGATCCATATAGATCTCCTCATCCAGCTCTCCATTAAGAAAAGCTGTCTTAACGTCCATTTGATGAACGAGAAGACCATGTGAGGCTGCTATGGAAAGTAGCACACGAATTGTGGTCAATCTAGCAACAGGTGAGTAAGTGTCAAAGAAATCTTCGCCTTCTTTCTAAGTATAGCCCTTAGTAACAAGCCGAGCCTTGTACATTTCAATAGTACCGTTAGGCCTAAGCTTCTTCTTGAACACCCACTTGCACCCCACAGGTTTACACCCATAGGGTCGCTCTGTCACCTCCCAAGTCCCGTTAGCGATAATGGAATCCATTTCACTACGGACAACCTCCTTCCAGTAGTCTGCATCAGGAGATGCATATGCTTCTGAAATTGACTTAGGAGTGTCATCCACGAGGTACACAGTGAAATCATCACCAAAGAACTTAGCCGTCCTTTGTCTCTTACTCCTTCGAGGAGCTTCACTATCATCCTCCTCAGTGACATGTTCATGTGTATGTTCAGTTTGTTCTGGTGGTGTGATTGAACTGGGAATTATTTCAGGAGGTTGGCTAGAACTACTATGTGTATCCTTCATTGGGAAAAAGCTCTCAAAGAAGGTAGCATCACGAGACTCCATAATTGTACCAACATGCATGTCAGGTACCTCAGTTTTAACTATTAAAAATCTATAGGCAATGCTGTGATGAGCATATCCCAGAAAGACACAGTCCACAGTCTTAGGTTCAAGTTTGCGCTTCTTCGTTATTGGTACATTGACTTTCGCCAAGCACCCCCATGTGCGCAAATAAGAAAGTGATGGTTTTCTCCCAATCCATATCTCATATGGTGTTTTGTCCTTATTTCTGTTAGGAACTCTGTTTAACACATGATTCGAGGTCAACAATGCCTCCCCCCACCATGCCTTAGGTAGTCCCGCGGTGTCCAACATGGGATTCACCAAGTCAGTCAGTGTGCGGTTCTTCCTTTCAGCAATCCCATTAGACTCGGGAGAATAGGGAGGCGTCCTCTCATGTATGATGCCATGTTCCTCACATAATAAGTTAAACTCGTTTGAGAAAAACTCTCCACCACGATCAGACCTGAGTCTTTTTATCTTTCTGTCAAGTTGATTTTCAACTTCTGCCTTATAAATTTTAAAATAGTCTAGAGCCTCGTCTTTCGTTCTCAACAAGTACACATAGCAAAATCTAGTAGCATCATCAATCAACGTCATGAAATATCGTTTTCCACCCTTCGTCAACACCCCATTCATTTCACAAAGATCTGAATGTAGGAGTTCTAGTAGTGCCAAGTTTCTCTCCTCGGCAGCCTTGTGAGGCTTGCGAGGTTGCTTCGATTGCACACAACTATGGCACTTAGAACCTTTGACAATGGAAAACTTAGGAATTAAACACATACTGGAAAGCCGAGACATCAAGCCAAAATTAATATGACATAAACGTGTGTGCCAAACATTAGCCTCATCATCCACACTGCCACAAATATGTTTCACAGACTTATTGCAGAAATCAGAAGGGGAAAAGCGAAACAAGCCTCCGCACTCATAGCCTTTACCAATAAAATATCCATGTTTAGACACGACTACTTTATTAGACTCAAAAACCAACTTAAATCCGTCTCTAGTCAGACGGGAGCCACTAACAAGATTCCTGTCGATAGAAGGGACATGCTACACGTTCTTCAGGTGCACGATCTTTCCCAAAGTAAACTTCAGATCTACCATGCCAACACCATGAACAGAAGCATGTGACCCATTCCCCATTAGGACAGTGGAACCCCGTGCGACCTGATAAGAAGAAAACAATAAGATGTCAGCACAAACATATACATTGGCCCCAGTATCAACCCACCAATTAGTAGACTGATTAACTGAAAAACAATAGGTAAATTACCATACGCGCTTCCATCTCCAGTGTTGCCAATGGTCACATTAGCAGACTTAGAAGTCTGCCCTGCAGGTGCCTTCATCCCCTTGCGCTGTGGACACTTCCTAGCCAGATGACCAGGTTGGCCACACACAAAGCAAGTCCTCTCATCCTGATTAGAATTATTGTTGTTCTTCTTCTGCTTCTTAAAGTTGGTGGTCTGTTGAGCTTTGTATTTCCCCTTGCTCTTGTTCTGGGCCTTGTGCACAACATTGGCACTAGACTGCCCACCATCGCCCTTAGACGCGGCGTCCTTTTCTCGAGCTTTCTCCTCAACATCAAGAGACGCTATCAACCCCTCAATGGAGTATTCCTGTCTCTTGTGTTTGAGTGCAGTACCGAAACTTCTCCAAGATGGAGGTAGTTTCGCAATAATGCACCCGGCCACAAATTTGTCGGGTAAGACACATTTAAGGAGTTCGAGTTCCTTAGCCATGGTTTGTATCTCATGAGCCTGTTCGACTACAGAACGGTTGTCAGCCATCCTGTACTCATGAAACTGCTCCATGATGTACAGATCATTGTTGGCATCAGTAGCACCAAATTTAATATTCAGTGCATCCCACAACTCCTTAGCGTCGGTCATGTGCATATACACCTCGACTAGACGAATGCCAAGAACGCTAAGAATGCATCCCACAAAGAGAGTAGTGGCTTCCTCGAATTGCTTCTGCTGTTGAGCAGTAAGAATTCCTTCAGGTTTGTCAGTACTCACCCAGAAGCATTTCATAGCTGTCAGCCACATAGTAACCCTGATCTGCCATCTCTTAAAGTGCACACCGGTGAATTTATCCGGCCTCAGTACATCGGCAAAACCAGCCATAGTAAAATCACAGCGCCTATAATAAGGTTTTTGGATTGTTGAGATTATAGGCATATAATGATTTAATATATTCCATAAATAAATCATGACATTGCAGATGTAAACTAGTATGAATGCATCATTAGATCTACACATGTAAACTAAGCAGTAAAACATGAATAGATTAAATATGCGTAACATGTCGAACATGTATCGACGTGGCGGAAAGACCGGTCGCTTGGCAGGAACTATTCGCGGTTGCGCGCGTTGACGAAGGCGCGCAGCACGCGAGCGGAGAGGAAGGCGAACCGTCGCGGAGGAACAAGGAGCAATCGCGCGAAGCGCTTCCCAAAAACCTTATTGCCGCCTTCTCCAGGTGCAGGACGTCGAAGGCAGAGGTTCCGGAGACCTGCTCTCCCGATCAGGACGTCGAAGGTAGAGGTTCCGGAGACCTGCTCTCCCGATCGCCGGTGCACGGCGGCTCGGTTCATATAGAGATAGGTCGCTTGATCAGGGCGCCCACACGATCTCCACTTCACGTAACCGAACTGGATAAAGTCGCGCGTAACTTATCCGGACTCCACGCCGTTTTCACGCACCGGATTTTTCGGACCATGCGACGCGTACGTCGTGCACGCGCCGCCTGCCCTGCCAGGCGAGGCGAGCGAGCGCGTGCGTGTGTTTCCCCTCTTCTCTCCACCACACATGCTTCAAGTGGCTAGGAGAGCATCCTCCCTTTTAAGGAGGTCCCCCTCTCCTAGAATAAGCAAGGTGGTACTAAACTCCACATGCATGCCATCCCATGAGGTGGGCTTTTGTGATTTTCCAAAGAATTAATCCTTGAATGAGCCTTAGCCCATCTATTAATTCCAACAGTATTACTAACCAATATAACCCAAGTTTTATAAATTTTAAGGATGATTATCATCAGCGGCTGATGATCAGCCATGTATTCATTTGGAGATTTGTGTCCCATGTAACTGCGGTGTGTACCTGCATACACCATCTCCTAAGAGCTACGAGTGATCTGACCAAACAACCAGATGTTGCTCATCGAAACCCAACAATGCAATGCTTTATGTTCATCAATAGTAACTGCAAAATTTCTGTAGGTATGGGAGTCATTAGGAATTAGTTTTGCAAGGGTAGCACTCTGTAAGGGGCTTGCACACGTCAGAAGTGAGCAGGTTAATTAGGCTCAACCTGTTCCACTGCTGCACAGCGTTTGTTCGAGTTCTTAAGTATCGTAGTTCCTTAGGCATGCATCGAGATACCAGCTTGTTCAAACGTTACAAGAAAGGTGACTAGTTCACTTCCGATCGACATACTTCACATGTAATTACTGATGTTCTTGTTGAAGAGCTTATTAACTGCTTAATTTGTTCTGGAAGTAATAATACCTAAAATCCAAGCCGTACGTACAGCCAAAGCCAATTAGATGACAGTTTGCTACTCAGCTTTAATCACGTTAAATATATTGTACAAGACTATTTGTACTGGTTCTGACTTAGATGGTAAGATGACAATTATTATTTTTTTCTTGGTAGGTCAGGTAATTAATGTGACAAATTGATAGTGTAATAGATATTTTTTTTTCAAATACACAACTGTATACTGATCTTCGTAGAAGGCTAGGACAACACAGATGATGGGCAGTACACTATAAGGTGCCAGTAGAGAATTATTAACGCACATATCTGCAACTATGGTAGTTTTACAGACAGGAATCTGTCATAGAAACATCGGCTTCTCTACTGAATAGGAGCCGCAAAATCAATTCTATCAGCTGACTCCCATTTTACATTTCTGAATGTGAATTCCTAACTTGCAAGACCACTAGATACTTAGCATTGGTTAGAATTGCACATATATTGCACGAACGCCATCAGAAACTAACAGCAATCCCGATCGCACTGCTCTGCAAAGTACAGACTGAATTTATGATGTAAAATTCATTCTGATGCATGATAGATAGGCATCACTATTGAGGCAATCCGTAAATGAGATCACTAGGAAGTGGTGGAAGTCATGCCGAGGTGCTGGCTGCATGCCAGTGCAGGGACTGCATTGGAGAGCATGAAACAAGGTATACTGGACGGAAATGACAGTAAAATGCAGCTATTCAGGATCACTAGAATTAAGATGTTACATTTTACCCTCTGATTTGGAACGCTGTCACAGGTAGCAACTCAAAACTTTACAATTTCACGCCTTGTTACAAGGCAATAACTAAAAGTGAAAAGTCTATACATATACATTTATTCATATGGATAGTGAGACAGTATGTAACGATTGTTCGCGAAGGGATAGAGGTTCACAAAGAGAAGATAACTAGTTGAGTGCTTCTTGCGTGGAAGATGATTTACAGGAATATTAGATTGATCCACTTAGGACTAGGTCTATTCCTCAACTCCAAACTTCAACTTCCTCGTTTTCCGTTAGCACGTATTTCAAACTGTTAAATGGTGCATTTTTTATAAAAAGTTTTTTACATATAAGTTGTTTTAAAAAGCAAATAAATCCATTTTTCAAATTTATAATATTTAATACTTAATTAATCATATGGTAAAGACAATTCTTGTTTTACGTGTAACCAAAATCCATCTCCCACACAGGAGATCGAACGGGGCCTAAGGCATCTTTTAACTTCATCTTTAATATGAGGAGCCTAAAAAGTACTATTTTCTGCCTTACCATGGTATAAACATGCATGTTCTGCTCTGTCCTTCACTATGATCTACAATGTTGGCTGGAGATGAAATTAGATGGCCAGGATTGTATATAGTTCTTATCTTCCACTCCTAGTACACAGTGCACTTGATCTCAATCCGTTACACAGAGATAATCTACTTATGGCTTAAAACTAAATACAAGAACCAAGCAGGCCTCTCCTTGAAATGTAGCACATGCCTGTGTGGCAGACGCGCATATATACACCGAGGATGCATATGTACCGAGAGATCCAACTGAGAACGCATCCAGAGAGGAAGAGTGAAGATGGCTTCAGAGCTATTGGGGCTGGCTCGTCCATTGTTGGTAGCCCAAACAGCAAAGGGATAGGAGGCATGTGGAAATCAGTTGAAACAACAGCTCACGAATCGTCTCTTGGCTGGTTAGATGATTTGTCTGGGGCTAAGACATGATCCATAGGTAGTTCCACAGTGAGACAATAGCAATTGTGTGGCGACTTATGATGGTAAGCCTTAAGACACTCCTGCTTGACGTGTCGTTGTTGGCGGCGGCCCAAGTAACCAAAAGGCTATGCACAGGAGATGATCGATTCACAGTCGTCCAAATCTTTATTTCTTATTTAGTCTATAGGACATGCATTGGAAGTGTACAAGAAATGCCAATGGTGAGGCCATCTAAACAAAGATTCAGTCTCAAGAGGCCTAAGAAAAAGGGGCAATTAGGCTTATCTTGTTTGTTTTCGAACCGTGACGGTTGGAATGTTGGCTTGCTTAGCCACGGTTAGGAAAGAAATGGATGTTGTATATTGCTTTTCTCTCATTCAATTTAAGATGACACAATTCGGTGGTATGAGAGAGATAGGCTTTCATTTTTTCCTGGTTGCATCAACTCGCACAGAAGACGGTACATAAACATGCATATATACGTAGCAGGTTTTCAGTCTAGTTCCACCCAGCAATATGTTGTCTTCTTCACCAGTGCATGCAGAGCCTTTTCTCTATAGCTACAATTTTGGGATGGAGAGACGTGAGGAATCAAAATATGCCAAGGATGTGCGACTCAGGAACAAGGTTAGTTACACAACCCACTGGTGCTGAAGTAGGGATGTAGGTTCCAGAGATGAAATTAACAATCGGATAGCCTTTTGCTAGAGTTTACGACCTGTTCTGTTTTCATCTACTTCCATACCATTATGGCAGGCGCATGTATTCGTGATTGGAGCTGGCAAGCTATTTCATTTTCTGTTGTAAGCAGTACGCTGTGCACTAGTATATATGTATATTGTGTACTAGTCCATCATTCAAGTGCACAAGATGTTTGAGCGCCGGCAATATATGTACGAATCCATTAGTTGCACCGGAATATCCTTAATTACTCCGATTTACCTAAAAATTTTTACACAATTTTTTACACACAATTTGGAGGGAAGGAAATCGAAACAAAGAACTTCAGGCACAATTATGCATATTTAGTATAGTGGTGATACATGAGGTGCATGTGAGCTCAATCTAAAAAAAACTAGCTAGATTGGTGGGGGAATGACTGCTCCCCCCCCCCCCTCACGGTTTTTCATAAAGGAGGAGAAATCTCAACCAAATCGGATGAGAAAAGCCACAAACCCAGGCCCTCCACATGCAGACTCACACCCAATGGACCGGTCCTTAACCCGTGCTATGAAGCCCCTGCCCAAATCACAAGGGTCCGTCGTCCTTAGGGTGATTCTTAACACGTGTTTTGACAAGGGGGCAACGAGTGACATTTTTAACTAGGCATAAAATTCTCTCCAATCACTACTACATAACATCATTAGCGTGATGGCTGGGAACTGGCTATTGGTGCCGGATTCCAAATCGACACAGATGACCCATGTTCATTAGTGCCAGTTCCATAATTGGCAACTTTGAAGAGTACGACAAGAAAAAAATGGACCGCTCGAAGCATCGGTTCGTTGTACAGATCGATTGACATCAAGGACTGTCGAGGAGTGATCCTCTCTAGCGGGTGATCGTGAGACCCCCCCCTTTTGTGAGTTCGGCCGGGGGAAAGGGTGCGCTGATCAAGAGCGTATATCTGCCTAGAGTCTTCTGAGACCGCGCGTGAGAGCTGGGATTATACAGGTTCGGGCCGCTACAGAGCGTAATACCCTACTCCTGTGCGTGGGATTTAGGATTGAGAGTTACAAAGGTTCCTAAACTTTAGAGAGAACTCTAACTCTTCTTCCCCTGGGGCTCAGGCTAACTAAGAGTCGTCCCCCTTTTCGGTGGGTAAGGTCCTCCTTTTATAGTTCAAGGGGACACCACATGCACCGCCTCTATCTACTCCTTCACGGGAGGGGGACCCACACCGCTTGGATCGGACTCCCATTCGTGCCTTCTCCCGGAAGCTAAGCAGCCGTCTATCCTTGAGTGGGGCCTAGCACCGTCCTCCGCCTGAAACGGGGGACGCCCTTGTTATTCCCCTTTAAATGAATGGAGACTTTTGACGGTTCATCTCACGTGGATGGAGCTCCAGACGGTGCATTGATGGGATGGAGCATACCTGCCCCCACTCCGCCGAGCACAGGGCGGAACGTGGGGGCACCGCCGCCCGTCTGATTCGACGTGACCGGTGACAGACCAGTCACAATCCGGTCATGCCCGATTGACGCGGGTCAATTGGGCAGCGCCGCACGTCCGCCCTCACCGCATTAAATGCAGTGAGGGACGGTTGGGGCGCCGCGCATTGATGGTGGTTCAGCTTCGACCACCGCCCCACTCACTCCCCCTGCCACGTGACAGTCGGGCGAAGGCCTCGGAGCGAGGCAACCGAGGGCCCGAGGGGTGTGACGTGGCACCCCGCGGCCCCCTGGCTGCCTCAGCATCGTTCGAGGTGTGGGAGGAGGGTAAGGCTGCATGGCCGCGTGGCTGGACGGGAAGGAGACTTCCCTACACTTCGCATGCCCCCGGGCCCATATCACCGACAAGGACATAGAGCCCAAATCCAAGAACATCACCCACAGCAATTGGCACAAAAAATCACAACAAAATCACAAAACATTGTGGCCCTCCCACCCGACGTTCCCCACCACCTTGACACCCTAACTCGGATTTAGCCGCCTTGAGCTCACAGCTGCCCCATGGTGATGGAGAGAAGGGTGGATACCGCCGCGCGGCTGCCGGTGGGATGCCAGGGAAGAGGAAGACGAAGAGGGAAGGAAGTGAGGGGGGCGTCTTAGAAGACGGGACGCCGTGCAAGGAGAGCCGTCACTGCCCGCCGCTGGCCATGCGTCACCGTCACCGTTGCCGAGGGGTGGCTGCCTGCCGAGCGCCGCTGCTCGCTGACCAGCCATGGCAGAGGGGAGAGGGAGAGGGGAGAAGGTGTGGGGCGGAGAGATTGAGGTTTGTGGCGGACAGGATAAGGGAGAGAGAGAGGTAGAGCCAGTGGTTCGGTTCAGCTCGGCTCGGTTGTCGGTGTCGGATTATTTAAAAAACCAACACCTATTATATATAATAGGCACTAATATTGAATAACCGGTATACATATTATTTGTAATGGTTTTTTTTCATAAAAAGACACCTATAAGTGCGATGGGACAGGCCACATAAGTGCCCTTTTTTTAATAGCGACCGACAGCTACCTTTGAGGTTACATAGGTGCCGGTTCATGAAAATAACGCCCCATAGGTTTGTGCTCCGATGGACAAAACACTGTAGATGCTGTAGGATCGTAAAGGGCCTTTCCCACTCCAAAAGCTAGCCATTGTGGTGAGGGGCTCCCCCACTTATATCTTAGATCCTTTGCCCTTCCACAACCAATGTGGGACTATTCAACAATCTACCCCTTCACACATTGGTGTCCCTCAGCCCCTTCACCGCCCCTTCACCGTATTCGGGCCCCCACTAGCCCACGGTCCATCAGGTATACGGGCCCCGCAGGCACCCACGGTCCATCAGGCCTTCACACGTGTCCATCGGGCCAGAGATGTTAACCTAGCCTGGCTCTGATACCAATTGTAGGATCGTAAAGGGCCTTTCCCACCCCAAAAGCTAGCCGTTGAGATGAGGGGCTTCCCCACTTATATCTTAGGTCCTTTGCCCTTCCACAACCAATGTGGGACTATTCAACAGATGCCGGCTCTAGCATTTCCGGTACCTACAGTGATTCTTTTTTGCATTTTTGTATTAGTGTTGGGGGAGTCAAACCAGACCTAGAGATACTACTTGAGTATGTAACTTCTAGGCTATATGCCCTTTGACGTGAGCTCAATCCTAAGTAAAAGAATTCAGCAATCTCTTGAGTTACAAGTTGTGACGAGTAGTGTTGATTGACCCATCGTTGATAGCCCATCATAGATAACTTAATCTGTAGTAGAGAGTGAATCACAGAAAATTAAAAAGCTTAATGTTTCTGTTCAACCGATTAAAGTTACATTTATTTGGCACGATTGATATATAAATGGCAATATTGGTTGTGAAGACTAATTTAAGTAAGTTTATATCTGATCGATAGGCGTTGCGAGAGTCAACTTGTGTAACAACTCCCTAAATTGCATTTCACTATCCGACTTGAGAGCAATCCCGTGGGTGTGAAACCGTCAGAATAAAAGGTTTTACGGTGATAAAAAAATTCCTCTTCAGGATGGCTGCGGTACTGTCAGAAAATATGATCACGTACAACCTTGCTCTCAACTCTGGCACTGTTTGTATATCATGGGAAAATTGAATTCTTGATTTTTTTCACATTAATCAAATAACGTGGAATATAATAGATTTGATTAGTTTACACGATCTCAAAGTGTGCATTCATTAAAGCACATCAATCTTTTCCTGCACAAATGCCCAAAATATTAAAATAGTCCATGAATGCTCAGGATGTGTACGTTGTGCATATAAACTACTCCATAGCTGCTGTCTAACGGCGTTCACGGTGTGCTGAGCTGGCATTCAGCCTCACCAAGCCAGCTCGGAGATTCCTGTCCACGTCGACATGGGCCCCGCCTCTGCGATGCCGCTCAAGTCTTCACAATGACGCGCGAACATCGTCAGATAAAGCTGGTCCGTGGAGCCCAATCAACCTGGCCAGGAACCGGCAAGCCGCCGCCCTAGAGTTGTCTCATCCGCCGGGCGTCAAGTTGTGCTTATCGTCGCCATTGAACTCATTGCAATGTCGAGCTGCTGTAGCCGACATCGTCAAAACGGCCTCAGCCACTGCCGTTGAGCTACAGTCATTGCCGCCGCCATGCGACCACCACGAGGAAGACGAGCCCATCACCGTCAAGCACCGCAATCGAGCTGCTCCTTTCCATCAAGCTTGTCCTTCGCGCCGTCGAGCTCCTCCATGCCGCGCCGCTGAGCTCCTGTCCGTGCTGCCGAGCTCCACGTTGCGCCGCCCCGATCTGCGCTGAAGAGTGGCGAATTTCACAGGATAAGGAAGAAATGGGTGCGAGAGAGGATGATAGCCGGCCCTCCATCGACCGAAGGGGTGAAAAGCTCGCCGGCATGAGCCTTGCCGCCGTCGACTAAAGTGGGGAGGAACAACGGCCGCGACGGCAACGGCTGAAGAGGCAGCGACAGTGGCAATGATGAGGCGGCGGTGGTGGAAAGGCAGCGGTGGCGGTGGCGGTGGCTGGAGAAGAGCTAGAGGAGGTGGTGGGGCGGCGGTGGCTGGAGAAGGGTCATGATGCATATATGAGCGACGGTGGGGGAAGAAGCGATGATGGGTTAGGTGGAGAGGATAAGGTGGGTCCATAAAGTAAGTATATAAATGAGATGGATTTTTTCTATACAGGGTTTATTTTGAAAAATTTAGACTAAAAACAAATTGTAAAATTATAGAAGGATGTGAATGAAAAAGTGTAGATGCTGAATCACAAATTTCTGTAGGACCCATTTGATGCTACTTGCACTGTGAGAACGGTATCCAATGTGTAGTTTTATCCTACATGGCATAACTTTTTCACGTTAAGAATGGTACTATGAGGGGCTGCATTGTGAATGGTCTAAAGACACAAAAGGGAGTAATCCTCACTACTACTTTAAATGCTAGTAGTGGTGGTGGCAGTGTGTCTGTCTTCTCCACTGCCAATTGACATGTGGGACTTAAATATAGTATCAAATTATATTTTAATATATATTGGTATAACAAATTAGAATAAAAGAAAGGAGGGTATAGAATAGTCATAGAATATGGATAGTTTTGATTTATTCTCTGTTTATATAATATAGGCTATGTACATCATATAATTAATTTATCTTTCTTAACTCCCATTACAATGCACGGGCATTTAGCAGGTATATAGAGAGCAGCTAAGATAGTAGGGCAGTAAGATATCGATGCAGGGACGAATCATCCCATTGTGCCATCATATTAGCCCGAAATTCTTCCATCTACCGGTCGGTCTCAAAAATCATGGTAGAAATAATCCATTGAAATGTAGGAATTGGAGTTATCTGGAAATATCACTCAATATGTTGGTTGGCAACGACGACTTGAGAACAAGCCATTGAGGTAACTTCAAGACGAGCGATATTGCAGATGCAACCATAATGAAGGGATTCCTCTCTGTGTGGTTTCTCATCAAAGCTATGTGAAAGCTATGGAGGAACATGTATCAGAAAGAATTGAAACAAATGTTAGCTGCACGACAGGCTTGTTATTATCGATGGAGCCTCTGGTTCATACAGAGAGCAGTAATAATCATAGTGTCGGTCAGGAAAACATTGCAGTAATAATAATATGACTAACTGTAGATAGTGTTTGAAGTTGTTGTTTATACTAATTAACTAATACTTGAACTAAAGTATGAGATGAACTAGTTTTGTTACTTGTCAAAAATATGTTGGCATACTAGGTTCAGATACGGTCTGATAATCTGAAATTTAATCATGCAAGCCTGGGCATCACTATAGCCCATTTGAGCTTTCGGATTAAAAGGCCTCCAGTGATGGCCCCTTTGCAGAAATAGCAGGCAGAGCTGGTAAAGGGTAATCTCAATGGTTGATCTCAGTAGACTACTAGGTGGCTTGGTGCCCACATCATTAAAAGAAACTCTTACAAACAATTATGTTTTAACAAGACTCCCGCCATTGCAAAATAGCTACAGTTGGAATGGAGGACTACATGTTAATAAATTCATTGCATGCCTTTTTTTATCAAATGTGATCATTCATTGACTGTTTATAAAATTAAGCACTGCATGTTTGGTTAAAATAACACGAACCATCTTACTACAATCTTTACGTTATACTCCACCACTTAGAATTTCGGCACCAACGTTGCGTGGTATCATCTAGTTTATTTAATGATATATTCCTCCTTGTGACAGAAGTACTCCCTCCATAAAAAAAAGTAAATTAGGATATAATGTGATTTATTATATAACAATAAACCTAGACATAGTTTTCTCTAGATTTATTATCTTGGGATAGGCCTCATCCTATCCTAGATTGATTTTTTTTATTTTTTTTAATGGAGGGAGTAGGCTGCTAGTTGATCAAATTTGTGGCCCCAGCAGATTCTTGACGTCCAAAGAATCTGAAACTTTCTAAATAGACTAATTTTGTTTCAACGTCCAATTTAAACAGTTGTCAGTCATAATTTAGACACCGACCTAAAAGAATAATATGCAGCATCAAATTAGGTAGCTGGTTCAAATAATTTTCAAACCAGAATAGCTCACAGCCTGCACAACACATTATTGGTGTAAAATCAACGGTGTTTTTGATTATCATTCTGTGATAAACAATTGGCATTGGAGATTATTGGTTTTGTTATTTGGAATTTATTCATGAAGTGGTTTTGTTATTTGGATTTACAGGTGAATCGCAGGTTCATTATTTTATGTGGACCGGTCAGACCGGGCCGGTGCGGCCGGTCAGACCGGCGCAGCCCACGGTCTGACCGGCCAACTCTGTGTCGGTTTCGGTTTCGGGTTGTTTGTTTAGATATCCGTGATTATTTCCTGATTATAGCTTCTAGATGGATACTATACGTATGTAATACTGTTGTTTGCTACTAATGAGTCAAATTGTGATAGCTTAGTCTCGGAATATGGTTTCTTTTTTTATTTCATGTGTAGGTGACTCGATGCCTCGGGAGAGTATTTGCGGTGATGGACCGGGAGTCGGCTTGGGGATAAGACGATGTCCGTGGTGGTCAGAGATCATGCGGGATACATAGGCTAGAGTTGATGCACGTGGTTGATGGAGATTCCATATGGCATACGATGGAGTTATTGTGTGTGTATGGGATGCGGAGTCGAATTTGGAAGTAGTCCAAATTTGGTATGATTGGTTATGTAAAGTTTGTGTCTTGTACTAGAGGATTTTCTAAGGTGTTAGGACTCCTAGTATGAGTTTGGTTCGTGGCTTTAGGCTGCCTACCTTATGTATAAATAGAGGGGGAGCGTGAGGCTGCCCTGTATCGCTTTTGAGAGCAATTGAGTTGAGTTTTGAGTTAGGGTTTCGAGTTTATTCAAAATTTTTCTAAGGAGTGCTGTTGGTGCACTTTGTAAACACAGAGAGAATCAATAAAGTCATCATCCACTTTAAAAGTTCTTCGATTTGTGTTTACCGGGTTTCGGCAGTCTAACCGGCAACACACCGGCGGTCAGACCGACGGCCTAGCGGCGGTTAGACCGGCGGCAGCAGCACGTGCGGCAGGCGACTTCGGCGGTTCGACCGATCGATCTACATCGGTCAGACCGACGTTCATCAGGCGGTCAGACCGGCACAACAACTTCGGTCAGACTGCGATCCATCGATTTCGAGGGTAACTTTTATTTCCGCTAAAAGTTTTAGGTTTTTGGGTATACCAACCATTCACTCCCCCTCTGGTTGGCTTAGTTATTGTGATTCGATCCTACAAGTGGTATCAGAGCCTTGTTTTCTTCTTTGGATTTTTATCGATCTAGAGTTTTTGCCATGGCTACTCCTGTTAGATTTTCAACTAAGCCTCATGTTTTCGATGGAACCGATTTTTCTCATTGGTGTAGTTGGATGCAATCTTACATTATGGCTGAAGATTATGATATTTGGAGAAAAGTTTCTCATCCTTATGTGATTCCTGAAGCTATTAATACTGCTGCTAAAAAAACTGTCACTACAACAGGAACCCCCCTCTAGCAATACATGCTTGACAACGCATTAAGCATGCGTTGCCAAAATGCGAGCCTAACAACGCTTATTAGTGGGTGAGCCCAATTTGCAAGAGATAATATGTGTTGTAGAACATGTGTTGTAGAGATTGAGTATGTTGCAACGCCTGAGTCCACTTTGCAATAGATAACATGCATTGCAATGGTCTTAATGCCCTGTAAAAACTTTTGGACTAAGTAGACTTATTGTTTATTTTTATAAAATAATTGAAAGAGATTTTTTTTTTACATTTCGGACCTCTAGCGAGCTGTTTTTTTTAAGAAATCATCAAGTGAGTTGGTTTTTTTGCCATGTAAAAACTTTTGGACTAAAGCAAGCTTTTTTTTAAAAAAAAATAATTGAGCAAGCTGTTTTTTTACATTGTGTACTGGGCGAGCTGTTTTTTTTAAAAAAAAAATCAAGCGAGATTATTTTAAAAAAAAAACGAATCAGCCTGTGTTAATCGAAACAGAGACCCAACATTCGTGAAAAAGTGCTCTCCGTCCAGTCACCTAACCACCTGGTAATGTTATGCTTTGTGTTTATATGTAGGCATAACTACTCTACTATATTGTAATTTAATTAATGAGAACCAACATAACGATATACGTGAACGAAATACAGCCCAGTGGGTTCAACCCAGCGCCGCCTCCTCGACCCCAACTCTACTCGCCTCTTCCTCGCGTCGTAGCGCACCGCCGGCGCCGGCCTCCGCCGCCTCGCCGCGCAGCACCGCCGCCCTCCGCTGCCGCGCCGTCCCCCTCCGCCACCGCGCCGCTCCGCCGTCCCCCTCCGCTGCGCCGCGCCGCCGTCCCCCTCCGCCGCCGGGCACAGCGACACCGGCCGCCGCCTCCTTCGTCGGGCTGCCGACTACCAACCCCAGCCTCCGAAGACGGTATTTGGAATTGGAGGCTCAACTGTGTGGACTCCCGTTTTTATAACAAGAATCAATCGTGTAAATAGTACCATTTCCCTGGATCAAGTAGTCTGGTACACACGAGTTCATAGCTGACATACCAAATGCACATACACGAGAGTCTAGTGCTAATTATTACATCATAAGCCCGCAGGCATAGTCTTAGGTCATCGGACCGAGCGGTCCGGAATACATTCCAAAAACAGAAGTAGATAAGGCAGCGAAGTTAAGGCAGCGGCACGCCATTGCCACAGGCAACGACCGTAACTAAGACCTACTGAGCGTCATCGTCTTCATCACCGTCCTGGTAGTAAGCGTAGGGATCCTCCGAAGCTTCATCTCTGACCTCTGATTAAGTTTGTATATTGCAAGGGTGAGTACCAACCGTATCCAGCAAGCCACCACAGCAACAATGCACATGATAGAGGGTATTCAAGGGATGGCTATGGTTCTTTTGCGCAAAGCAAGTTTTGTAATTCTTTTCACAAGCCTAAGACCTAGCATAGACTGATCAAGTTTTAATACCAGTGTTCACATTTAAACAACGACGGTTCTATCCACCATCCATGGTGATCCCAAGAATAGCTTCCCGTCATTGAATCGTCATGGTTTTCTGAAGACGTCCACCTTCCCTACTCTCAGAAAGTGGCTCCATCAGCATAAAAATCGTCATGCAATATCCCATCCCACACAAGTTAAGAACTTAGAGTCTAGCCAAGTGTAATACACGTCCCGGTGCTCAATAACCGTGAGCACGGCTATTCGAATAGATTTGATTTACTCACACTGCAGTGGATATATACTTTACCCGCACTCCGCGACTGCCCAACACATGAGCCTCGTCCCAACACATGAGACGCGTCACGGCAAAGCCTTTCAATAACCTCGCATTGGCAGTATCCGCTCCATGAACTTAAATCCTCATGCACTCTAGGCGTCCATGTTTCACACACATATTAAATTATGGTTCAAGTTAAGTTCTCTCTCTCACACACTCATGGTTATCCTACCAATGGCGACACCGATATAGGGCACGCCTCTCGGCCCTACCTCAACGGCTGTCCCACCGTAGTGCACCTGCCTCACTCAGGGGTGAACCATCTATGCAGGGGTACTGCCTCCACTCGGCTATCTAATCCGCTAGGTCTATACCCATACGAGAAGTACGGTTGTACGGGGGTCGTTTCATGCTTAACTTCATGGCTCGGTCCTTAATTGACCGGGGACGGTACTAGCCTTTTCCAGATACCACCCAAATCCTCTATTCGCCCCAGTCGAAAACAATTGTTTAATTTTATTTCTCCTTTCACGAATCATGTCATCAACATCATGGCAATGTGGCGCTCATGTCTCCACATGCTGCATCTCAATTACCTTCCCAAAGGTAATTGTCCAAGCATATAGCATTTGATAAATATGAGTATGCATGATTCTAGAATAGCATTTCTAAGCAATTGTCATAATTGACTAGGGACTCATACGTAATCATGGTTACAACGATTTTAAGGGTAAACAATAATCAAGGCATGGCATAATCACAAGTAGGATGTTCATCATTGCATGCAATTTTATTTGTAAACGAAATAATTTTGCAATTGGGATCAATATGTTCAAGGAATAGTGATGACTTGCCTTGCTCGTAGTCCTGCGGGTCTTGATCCTCGCTCGGATCCGCAACTCCCTCGGGCTCTAAAATTACGTGCGAAGAAACGATTTGAATTCAGTTAGAATTCAAATAAAGATCCAAGTAGATCCAAGAAGATATCGAGCGCGGAAGTCGGTTTCTTACATTATCTATTTTTGTTCGTGAAGTAGAGCTAATCCGATCTTAATTTATCCATCCTAAACTATTTCGCGGGTATAAATATTTTATTAGCACAAGTTTTTAATTTAATTAGCCCGAGTATCATATCCTTGTAATAGATTAGAAATCTCTATCGCAAGCTAAATATCGGACGAGATCCTAAAATTATCTTATAATAATGTACGATTTAATTTGGTCTTACATGGCTAAAATTTCTAGCAATTAAATCCGAATATCTACCGTGAATGGATTCCTTATAGGGACTACAAAATAATCTATAATTATATAATATTTTGTAATTTTACGACTACAAATAATTCTATAACTAAATTCTAATTATTTTAAATTTTCTAAACCTCCTTAATTTCTCTCTAATTTTCCATTTATTTTTCCCTTCCTCTTTCTCTCTTCTTTCTTTTTCTTTCTTTTTTTCTCTCCTCTTCTTTCTTTTTTTTTCTTTCTTTCTTTTCCTCTCCCTCTTCTTTCTTTTTTCTCTCCCTCCCGGCTTCTTCTCCCTTCTCTCTCGGCTCTCTGGCGACGGCGGCCGAACAAGGGGAGGGGGCGGCGGCTTACCAACGGCGGCGGCGGCGACGGCGGCGCAAGGCGGCGACGCACGACGCGGCACTCGGCGCGGCGCGGCGGCTTCGAGGCGACGGCGCGGCGGCACGTAGGTGGCGGCGCGGTGGAGAAGGAGGGGAAATGGGGTGGGATGGTGTGGGGTGGGGAGGGGCGGCCGGGGAGGGGGTTTTATAGGGCTCGGGGAAGGGCGGCCGGCCCTAATGGTGATGGGACGGCGCGGCGCGCGGGGCGCGAGGCGGCGAGGGGACGGGCGCGCGCGGCGACGGGGTAGGCGAGGCGACGGCGACGCGGCGCGGCAGCGGCGCGGGGCGCGAGGTGCGCGGCGCGAGGCGCGCGGCGCGAGGCGTGACGGTGACGGGTGCGCGGCGATGGGACGGGTGACGCGACGGCGGAACGAGGCTCGAGGCGACGGCGGCACGCGCGGGCGGCAACGGGATGGCGACGGCGACGGCGCGGCAGCGGCGGCTCGGCGACGCGATGGGCGGGCGGCGCGGCACGGGGCTCGGAGCGGTGACACGACGGCGACGGGCGAGCGGTGATGGCGACGGCGTGCGGCAACTCGGGGCGCGAGGCGCGGGACGGCGATGATGACGCGCGACGACACGGTGACGGTGACGCGACGGCGACGGCGGCGCACGGGGCTCAGGGCGGCGACGCGACGGGTGGCGACGCGACAGCGACGGCGCGACGGCGACGCGGGGCGGGGTGCAGGCGCGAGGCAGAGGAGGGGCAGAGCTAGGAAACCTCGTCGAGCCTATTTATCCCTATTTGATCCTATTTTCTATTTAAATTTTATCCTATAAATCCTAATTTTTACACACATGAAGTTCACTCAATATTTGTGTTATTCTAACTAAAAATTCACCCTAGATTAATATTACCCATATTTTATTTTTATATAATTTATTTGAATTTTTAATTAGGGTTAATTCTTGCTCCATCGCACTTAAATTTAATTATTACCATTATGATCGCGATAATATTTTATTTATTTCTATCCTCACCTAATCTTTATTTTAAATTATATTTATTTTGCCAATTTATTTTTAGGGTTTATTCCTAATTAACTATTCTTTACTCACGATTAATGAACTTCGAAATCAAATCCAAATAAAATAGGCGAATAAAATCGGCATGATGCAATTAATTTAAAAAGTTTTCGAAGGTCCGTATTTTTTTAGAGTTTTTGTTTTTATTGGTCGAATTTTCAGGGTGTTACAGCTGCTTCTCTCGAACTCCTACGTATAGCACATTATCCATGGGATAGCTACCTGATGGGCCTGATCTTCTGTCAAAGTGCTAAAAGATTTTTGGTGCATTGAACCTGTTCGATGATATGGCATTATCGATGATGCAAACACCAATTAAACTTATTTAGCTATTGAGTTGAACATGATATTCTGAATATTTCATGCCATGTACGAGCAGACCATGGACATTCAGCATTCTATTGAATGCCGCAGAAACTTTCTGCTACCCTGTTAATCAAGCAAAGTTGTAGTCAATAGTAGGAAAGTATTACACCAATATGTTATGCTGCTGGATTTGTTTATAAAACAATTACCAATCTGTTTCTCTACATTGCCATGCCTATAGGATTTTAAATAAATTTGTGCTAACAATATTTTCACTGGATTTAGACCAAAGCGATGATCCCCTTCATTTATGTTGCCTCTTTTCAAATTAAAGGAATTAACTAAGTTCTGAATTTTCAAGAGACTAATTTACATTTATGGATGATAATATAATTTTGATAGTTTATTTCTCATGTTTAACCTTGAATCATTTGTACTAAAACATTCTCTCTATCCTTTAATAGTCCCGGCGCTGATCCTCCGTCAACGTCGTGACTTTAAACCCCGCAGTCGATCGCCGGAGGTCTCACCACTTGGCAGCGCCCCGATCTGTTCCGCGTCCGCTGACGGGGGTGAACGCGGGTGAAGGTGGTCTACGGCTAGGCTGCAGAACTAAGGTCTGAGCCCAATCCCCGGCCTGCTCCACTCATTTCATTAGTGTATTTGTTTGATAATTATTAGAAATGTCTTCATAAAAATTATGGACTGAAGTTGAATGGGATATGTGTGTATATACATTATATAGCAGTGCATGAAATTTGATTATGTCGAGATACTTGCTGCTCGCGGATGAAGTTTGATGGTTATTATACTTCGTATTTGGTTCCATACAGTTATTTTGAAATTAGAACATTTATGTCTCATTTATTTGCTTGATCTCATCTTCTTGCAAGCTACAGCCATCCTGGGTTTTTCTTAAGTGCTGCACTTCTCTCTCTCTCTCTCTCTCTCTCTCTCTATATATATATATATATATATATATATATATATATATATATTCTTTCTTGGTAAATTTTAACCCTTAATGTTCACTTTCTCCGAGAGAATCCATTTTCTTTGCTTTAATTTCAGGTAGTATATAGCCTGTTTTTACAGTTTATGGACTGAGGCTTACATACTATGCTACTTTCAAAAAATTATCATAAGAGACAATTCCTTGTCATTGTTATTATCTACAAGAATCTTAAATATCATTTTTTTATACAGGTTGAAATGGATTTAAAAACCATCAAGATTCTTTTGCGCTACCCTAGAGGTTCTGATGAGTACTTTGCTGGAGTACATGGATTTCTTGAATTTGCATATAAAGATAAGTCGGAGGATACAAAGATTTATTGTCCATGTGAAACATGCGTACATACTATGCTACTTTCAAAAAATGATGTCTATGATCATTTGGTGTGCAATGGAATGCTTCAGAGTTATGACCAATGGGATTTTCATGGCGAGTCTTCAAAGGAGCAAACTAGGAATCAGCAACCACAGCCCCACAATGAAAATATGCGTGCTAACATGCACGAATTAATTAATGATGCACTTAGGACTGTGTATGACGACATTCCTATGAGTGATCATGCAGATTCACCATGTACACACACTGATGGGCCAAATTTAGAAGCTCAAGCATTTTATAAGCTGGTGAAAGATTCAGAGAAGCCTTTGTGGGATGGATGTGAACTATCACACTTATCTCTGCTAGTGCTTTTGTTCAATATGAAATCCATGAACAAATGGAGTGATAAATCATTTGGAGATCTACTTGATATCCTTCACATGGCAATTCCAAATGGAAAAGAATTGCCAAAAAACTATTATGAGGCTAAGAAGGTGGTTTCAAAATTTGGTCTAGATTATCAACAAATTCATGCATGTCCCAATAACTGTCAGCTGTTTTGGAAAGATAAGGTTAATGATGATTTTTTTTCAACTTGTAAGGCTTCTAGATGGGAAGATAAAAAACCAGAAACAGCAACGCCAAGCAAAGTTTTACGATATTTTCCAATAAAGGATAGGCTAAAAAGATTGTTCATGTGCAGAGAAACAGCATCGCTCCCACGTTGGCATGATGAAGAGCGCTTAGAGGATGGTGCGCTTCGACATCCAGCTGATTCTCCGGCATGGAAGAACTTTGATAAAAGGTTCAAGCAATTTACATCTGATTCTCGTAATATACGGTTTGGGTTAGCTCCTGATGGGTTTAACCCGTATGGTATGTTGAGCTCTACATACAGTTGTTGGCTAGTTGTTTTAGTAATTTATAATCTTCCACCATGGCTCTGCATGAAGGAACCTAATCTTCTAATGCCATTAATAATTCCTGGGCCCAAAAGTCATGGAGATAACATTCATGTTTTCCTCAGCCACTTCTAGAAGATTTAAGAGACATATTTTTCAATGGCATTTCCACATATGATGCATCTAGAGATGAAACTTTTAATTTGAGGGCAGCTGTACTATGGACTATAAATAACTTGCCAGCTTTAGGAATGCTTGCTTCACATATGGTGTATGGAGAATTTGCATGCCTGCCTTGTGGTCCAAATGTATGGTCCAAACGTTTGGCACATGGGAAAAAATCTTGTTTTATGGGTCATCGTCGATTTTTGCCACCTAATCATGAATTTCGTTTTGATAGAAATTCTTTTGATGGAACCACAGAGATTAGTGCAGAGCCTATAACTTACTATAGGTGTTCGGTATTGGATGAAATAAATGCTATTGGTGATTTTAAGAAGTCAAAAACTTATAAGGCAGTAAGTAGTCTATTCACATTACCTTACTGGGATGGTAATCTTCTTCGGCATAATCTTGATGTGATGCACATAGAAAAAAATGTGTGCGACAATATTTATGGTACACTTCTAAATTTAGAAGGAAAGTCAAAGGATAATCTCCAAGCTCGTCTTGATCTCAAAGAAATGAACATTAGAGAGGAGCTGCATCCACAACAAAGAACTTCAAGCAAGTTTTACTTGCCACCTGCTAGCTTTACTATGTCGAAAAGCGAGAAGCAATTGTTCTGTAAAGTTCTTCGGGATATAAAAGTTCCTGATGGCTCAAAACACATGATTGCCATGTTCTAATGCAACAATTGATGCCAATTGCTTTGAGGGGTATTCTTCCCAATGATGTCACATCCATCTTGTTTAAATTATCTGCTTACTTTTGAGGAATATGTTCAAAAGTTCTTCATGTTGATGAGCTTGACTGTATGGAAGAAGCAATTAAAATCACATTATGCAGAATGTAAATGATATTTCCTCCTGGATTCTTCACGGTTATGGTTCACTTGGTCGTCCATTTAGCTACTGAATGTAAGATTGCTGGGCCAGTTTGCTATCGATGGATGTACTTTATTGAAAGGTACTTTATTAAATATATTAGTATACAATTTATAATATTTGTCATATGTCATATGATATAGTCGTAACTTATTAATTTTGTGTCTTGTATATATATTACAGGTACTTGGGTAAATTGAAGTCGTATGTTCGCAACAAAGCGCATCCAGAAGGTTCAATTGCAGAATCATATTTGGCAGATGAGTGTATGGCATTTTGTTCACGATATTTGGAAGGTTTCCCTACCAAGCATAACCTACCATCAAGGAATAATGACAAACCAGATCAATTTGAGACTCCCATGAGTAGGAAAGAATCCACTTTGTTTCCTCCAGTAGGAAAACCATTAGGAAAACCATCAGTGCACTCCTTAACTGATAGAGAGAAATTGCAAGCCCATAGATATGTGCTATACAACTGTGATGCTGTAGTACCATATCTAAAGTATGTATTGTCCTGACATAGCCTTTTATATGTGGCGTAAAGTGTTTTGCTTAGCCTTTTATGTTTATTTGTTTTGCAGAGAACATGCTGCTGATTTTAAAAGGAATAAGCGCAAAAGGTTAACTCCAAAAAACATTGAGGACATGCAAAATGAACAATTTCCTAATTGGTTCAGAGATCATGTAAGTCTCAAAATTTAGATTTTTCTTTTCAAATATGAGTTAAACTAATGCATCTTTTGGTTTGGTGTAGATCTTGCAGTTGGAGAATCAAAGAGGTATCGATAGCATTGATGAGGATATTAGATGGTTGGCACGTGGACCAATTGAGGTAGCAAAATGACATAGAGCATTCAATACCCGTGGGTACAGGTTCAGATCAAAGCGTTATGACAGGGTGACTCAAAATAGTGGAGTTGTTGTGACTGCAAAAACATCGAGCTACACGTCCGCGAGTGATACCAACCCTGTCCTTGGTGATATCATGTATTACGGAAGGATACTTGATATAATTGAGTTAGACTACTATGGAAATTTCTCAGTTGTGTTGTTTAAATGTGAATGGGTCGATGTAACTAAAGGAAAAGGAGTGAAAACATATAAGTTTGGCTGCACACTTGTGAATTTCTCAAATAAAATTCATACCGGTGAAAAGATTGAGCATGAGCCCTTTGTATTTGCAAATCAAGTTGACCAAGTGTTTTACATTGAAGACCATTTAAATCCAGGGTGGTCTATTGTAAGGAAGATGAAACCCAGAGATGTATTTGAACTGGGTGAAGAATGGAATGATGTGGAATGTGAACCATATCATGTCAGTAATCTTGGGGAGCTATTTGACAGTGCACATGATGGTCAGACATGGGTCCGAAGAGATATAGATGGAACAACTGTCGATAACATGGTAACTAATTAAAGGTGAGGTTATGAAGGTTGTTCTCTATCTATCTATCCATTATCACTGATTTCCTTATATCGTTGATATCCTCACTTGGCGAGCTCTTTATTTTTATGGCAGTAATTTTGGATGGAGATTTACTGTGATCGAGGCTTCTTCACCACAATAGCTTTACTGTGTCGTTCGCAGACTTCCTCGGATTGTCCAAGTGATTGAGCCAGATGGATGCATTTTTTTTATTTGCATATATTCTTTGTGTAATAATGTTCTACATTAGTTATATACAGAATTGGTGGTTAGATCTTATTTTTCAATATATAAGATATCATATTGTTTATATGATGAGAAAATGGAATGGCCGAGGCATCTATCTGTGTTGTGTTATTCTATTTCCATCTTATACAAACACCTGGAGAAAACTATTTACATCTTCAATGGCACCTAACGTGAATAAATAGATAAAACAGACTTTTCCAACGTGAAGTGGACATAGCCTAGTGGTACTTGGCTGCTTCTACTGAATTGAGGACTCCAGTTCAAATACTAGCAAATGCATATTTTTTTCATTTCTTCTCTAGAGACGATTTTTCATTTCTTCTCTAGTGGCGATTCCTAAAAATTTTTAAATTCTGTCGGCTCAGATTTTTTTAAATTTCTTGAACTTTTTTATTTCTAAATTTTAAAATAAACCATTCAAAAACATATTTTTAGAATATGTGGTTTTTCGCTCGTCCTAACATAACTTAAATAACTATTAAGAAAAAAAAAATGTTACATCCAAATTTCACGCGGTCTATCCGAATCGGGTCGACAATGAAATAACACGTGGCTTTTTTGTGGTGCTAACATAATTTAAATAACTATTATTTTAAGACAAAAAAATACGTTACATCCGGATTTAATCCGTGGTATCCGGACCATAAGTGTTTTTTTGGTAGTGCTAACATAATTTAAATAACTATAATTTTATGACAAAAATTATGTTATGTCCGGAATTTATTCGGGCTGTCCGGACCGGGTCGACAACTTAAAAACAGGTGATTTTTTGGTCGTGCTAACATAATTTAAATAACTATATTTTTAAGACCAAAAATATATTATGTCTGTTTTTCATGTGGTATGTCCGGACCGGGTCGACGACGAAAAAACACATGGTTTTTCGGTCGTGCTAAGATAAATTAAATAACGATTATTTTAGGACAAAAATATGTTACGTCTAGATTTCATCCGGTCTATCCGGACCAGATTGACAAAAAAAAATACGTTTTTTTGGTCGTGCTAATATAAATTGAATAACTACTATTTTAAGACAAAAATATGTTCTGGGCCGAGTCAACAATTGATTTGGTTTTTTTGGCCGTACTAGGATAAATTAACTAACTACTTTTTTATTAAGACAACAATATGTTATGTCTGGATTTCATCCGGTCTGTCTAGACCGGGTTGACAATGAAAAAACACGTGATATTTCGGTCGTGCTAAGATAAATTAACTAACTACTATTTTAAGAAAACAATATGTTACGTCCAGATTTTATCCGGTCTCTCAGGACCGAGTCGGCAACGACACGGTTTGTATTACTAGAAAATAATTTTTACTAGTGCATTTATGAAGTTTTATAACTTGTTCTTATTGATCCGCACAAAAATAAATTAGCTGAACTAGATTAGATAACTGGAGGTTAAATCTGTGCTGAAAAAAATCGAGCTTAAATTTACTTGTTGTGAATTTAACATTTTGTGTACTGCGCAAATTATTTTGCTCTCCCTCCATTCTTTCCCTCTTTTTTCAGTCTTATTCCAAATCATTCCCTCCAAAAAATTGAGCTTAAATCTACTCAGTCTGAATTTAACATTATTTTTATCTCCGACAAAACTTTTGCTCTCGCTCCGTTCTTTCCCTCTTTTTTTTTCAGTCTCACGTTATTTTCCAAATCTTTCCTTCGAAAAAAATGAGCTTAAATTATTTTGCTCCCCCTCCATTTTTTTCAGTCTCAATATTTTTTTTTTCTCACGTCTTTCGTTGTCGCGCCATTTATTCCCTCCATTTTATCCCTCCAAAAAAATATAACTGCCCGCGAAAAACTCTATCCCCTCTCTCTCCATTCTCCAACAAAGAGGTCGTTGGTGGGTTTTCTTCTCCAACGAAACTCTATCCCCTCTCTTCTTCTCTCTGCACTGCTCCTCCCCTCAGGCCTAAGCCGGGCACCAATCTGAAGGTAAGGCACCATGGTGATTTGCTGGCCAGCCGCTCCGTGTGTCCACACCTCTCCCAATCTGTGTTGGCTGCCATCCGCTGCACCTACGCCTCCCCGCCGACCAACAGCCCCGAGTAGGCGAGCTCCCCCACGGCCGCTGAGGGCCACGCCGCGACGCCTCGTGCCCGGTGGCTGTGCGCTGCAGCGCTAGTGCGGTTTTGCCTCCCCAACGACTACGTCTACACCGCGCCGCGCAGCCCACGGCCCTGCCGCCATGCTCCTGCATCTCCGCCTCCCTTCCTAGTTCCTACACGTTTCACTGCCTAGCTGTGTTGCCAAATCACACTCGGGCCTAATTCCATTTCAGCACTATACTACATTACTAATTTGATATATATGTTCTCTGTATGCAGGTTTTGGATCAGATGCAGTGATCAATCCTAGGTGACAGAGCCTATTAGGCTAGAACAGACCAGTAAGCAATCCAATGTGTGATCTTTTTATATTCCTCTGTCCTGGATGTTGCAATCTAGCCTAATAAACCATTTTTGCTTTTGATCGTTCACTGTGCATCTATGCATTTTATCTCCTTGCGTCAAATTAAATTTTGTTCTTTCTATCAATTACTTGTTTCAAATTGTTGGCCAATTAAAATGGACAAAGGAATTAGTGACTGGCAAATAAATCCAAATTGGAATTGGTAAATTTATTGTTCAATTTTTAATGTGTTGACACCTCTATTTGAAAATTGTTCATTAGCTAACAAAGGTATCTAATAACCTGTAGGCTAGCACCTTTCTCATCAATACAAACCATAGTGGTACTTTTTTGGACAACAGTAGAGTAAAATGCCTAAAGTTTTAGCCAATTCTGAAATTATGACACGAGAACAGAAAATAAGCAAGCAGAACAAGGAAAATTGTCGAAAGAAGAAGGCATTACACACAGCAGGGACAAAGAGTTTTGCTCGTACAAGAGAAGAGATGGTAAAACATGTCCTGGAATAGCATTCGTCCAATTTCCATTCCAATCCAATATAGACTGTGTAGGATTTAATGATTTGTTCACATGTTCCATAGAGACAAAAAGATCCTGCAAAGAAGAATCCTCACAGAGCTGTTGTGTACATCCACACACACAAGCGCAAAACTGGCAAGAATCTAAATGGGCATGTGGTATACTATCAAATCTAAACCATAGATAATTTAAGTTTCAACTTTTTTCATATGTTCTATTCATATTATTCCTGTGTTTAGGATAATTTGAAGAAACTTGTAGCTGAACAACCAGCTTTAGCAGACACTGGACTGCTTGGAAAGGAGATGCATTGAACCAAATACTTGGAGATGACAAGCCTGGGCATGTGCATGGTCTTGGACTAGTTCCAAAGCCTAAACAAGTTCTCGATGTGCCAACTTCCCGACGCTTAAAGAATATAAATGTTACTAGACTGGATGATAACTGGAGTGAAGATGTTGTGGCTGCTAGACTGCAGTTGGAAAAGATCGAAAATCATGTCCAGAATCATGATGCTGAGCTTTTGGAATTGAAAGCGAAGACAAACAAGTTGGAAAAAGAACAAATGAATCAGGTGAGAATTTGAAGAAGTTGTCATAAAATGTTTGTAACTCACTGAATGTATCTAACCTACTTAGTTGGTGTTACAGGGAGGTTTAGATCGAGTATCTACAAACAAAGAAGCTAGTGTTGATGGCCCTAATTCGAAAAGGAGGGTATGTATCTCTATGGAAGATTACCCTATATAGTTTGGAAAAAATATGGTCTAAATCTCCTTTTCTTTTCTACTGTTGACAGAGAGTGTATTCTGACCGTCCCTTGCAAGAAATTTGTATTGCTGAGGAGGAAAACTATATGGTTCAGGAGGAAAACAATATGATGGTAATATACTGGAATTGCACTATTGTATAGCTAGGAATAGTTGCACTATTTTGTAAATGAGAATATATAGTCCCTTTCAAAACAGAATATATGCTCTCTTTCAAAACAGAATATACATAGCCATGTTCCAAATGAGGATTTGCACTCAAAAACCAAGCAATATGTTGAAGACAAGGTACTTGTCTTACCAACTATATTATTATTCTGAACCCACCATGATTACTTAACATTATATGATTTTGTACTGTTTGTAGCTATGGTTGTTTACTATAGTTCATAATCTTATGCATTTTATTTTAGAACAAACAAAATTGGGAACAACATGACTATGGAAAACAAAGGAAGGTTATTTCTGCACAGGTTAGTTTTCATTTTTTTATTGATTGCAACTCACCATGTTTGCACTATTCTAATGCAACAATTGATGAAACAATCCATGTCTTAGAGTTTTCGTAATGGTTTTTTGCCTTCTTCTATAGAAAAAAAAAACTAACAAGGAAAACCATGTGATGAATGCACGAAAAGTTGTTGAAGCATCCAAGGTTATTTTTTATTCATCATGTCTATAAATTTCTGTTCTTTACAAAATATAGCATGTATGGTTGACTAGTAGTTTTGACTACATTGCAGAATAAAGAAAGAGAAAAAAAATGCTCAGAAACATGTTAGACTAGGCCAAAACCAACCAACTGCTGCTCCTAAGGTTAGTATTGTTTATTCTATTATATTTTGCAAGGGATTGACTTTGTGCACAGATTTATGTTTTGCTTTAGCACTTCAACATTTATTTTGACTGTATGCAGTTAAGTTGCAGACTCATGATCGAAACTATTCTTATATTTACAGAAAAGACAGTGCAGCACAACAAACTTTATCGCTGACAATTCAATGGAGGTAAACCATATTAAAGTTTTACTCTACACTGCTTCATAAATATATGGTATGAATCTCCATTTGGTTTCTACTATTGTTAGAGAGTGTGTGTTAATCGTCCCTTGCAAGAAAATTCTATGGTTGAGCATCAAAACAATATGATTGAGCATGAAAACAATGCTGTGGTAAAGTATAAAAATTACACTATTTTTAGCTGGGAATAGGTGCACTATTTTCTAACTAGTAATATTGTCTCTCTTTCACATCAGGACACAAATATCCATGTTCAGGACAAGGTTTTGCAACTACCAACCAAGCAATCTACTATAGATAAGGTCATTCTCTTCCTATTTGTTATGTCGAACTCACTACATAGCATTATATGATCTCGGTATTGTTTGCAACTGTCAACGTTTATTGTAGCTGTTCATTACAATCTTATGTCTTATTTTATTACAGAGCAATCAAACTTATGGCCAAAATCACCTTGAGAAACAGAGGAAGATTATTTGTGTGAAGGCTAGTCTTCACTTTTTTATTGATTGGAACTCACAGTGTTTAATTATAAAAATAACTAGATTATTGTAGTTTGTGCCAATATTTTGATATTCCATGCAGAATAAAGGAAACATGAACCAGAATGATCACATGCAACAAGGGAAGAATAATTCTAATGCTTATAAGGTAAATTTTCACTTCTGGAGCCACCTAATATAAAGATAAGCTATAGAATTCTATTTGGTATAATATGTTTGTACTTTAGAGTTAAATTATTGAATCTTGATCCAAATAACTTTGTACAGAAACAACAGTGCAACATAGTGGACATTATGGATGCCAATTCATTGGAGGTAAAACTTTTAATATGATGTTCTTTTCCATACTTAATTGCTCTTTATATAGAGATAATGCTGATGGACATATATTTATGCACCAGATTGGAACTAATGTATTCTTGAAAAGCTGGAAAAATCGAAAGAAGAATGTGGCTGTTGCTTCAATTGTAAGCTGTGATCCAACACGCAAAGTTGCAGGTGTTGAGCTAGGAACTGAATACTTGATGGTGCATGTTCATTTTCCATTGGCAAAATATGAAGAATTGATCAGGCCATACAAAGGCTACAAAATTATTGGCAATGTCGTAGGACTTGATATTGCGTGGCCAGCAATTTTTGTACGGTGCTATTTCTCAATTTCTTTAGATGTGGTCTTCTTTCTTCCAAAGTTGTATCAATGGTTGTTTTTTTTTTTTCTGTTACAGGTTGACAAGATAAATGGATCATGATCTGAGGCAATATGGTTATTGCAAGGTGGACAACTATGTCATCTAAAGATCCCTTGTGAATATGATGATGACTGTAATGTGGAAGATGGTGGCAATGATAGTGGCAACTTCAGATGCATGTTTTTTTTCTATAGTTTCGATTACATTTGTGCATGATGTTCTGAACAAAATTTAATGTGATGACTTATGAGGATGATTTTCCATGTAATACAAAAAATTCTCTTAAATTACAATTAGTTTTATGAATGACTTGGTTTTTCTCATGTGTACATCATTTGAGTTTATGGGCCTCTAACCCAACAAGATAATTGTGCAAAGGCATGCTGGAATGAATAGTTGCCTATATTGCAATACTTATAGGTGTTGGTGCAACTTGATTATAGCCATTGCAAGGATTATATAGAATTGTTCATCACCGAAACTGCCAACGCATACAAGTATGGCTGAAAACTATTTACTTTGTTGCTAACTAGCAACGTTTATTCTTACATGTTACCAACGATTGTGTATGTGTTGTTATTGGTGTTAGCAACAGCAGCATAGGCAACGCATATTAAATGCGTTGATGCAGACCCTAGCAATGCTTATTTTCATTTTTTGCAATACATATATGTATTGCTAAAGGGGGGTTCCTCTTGTAGTGTGCTTTTGAACAAAATTGCAAAGCTCTCAACATTCTTTTGAGTGGTATTTCTCGTTCGGATTATGATCGTGTTGCGCATTTTTGAACTACTCATGAAATTTGGAATGCTTTGAGTAACTTTCATCAAGGAATAAATAACATTAAAGAACTTCGTCGTGATATTTTCAAAAAGGAGTATATTAAATTTGAGATGAAACCTGGAGAAGCTTTGGATGACTATCTTTCTAGGTTTAATAAAATTTTGAGTGATCTTAGATCGGTTGATTCTTCTTATGATGCCAATTATCCACAATCTGAGATTTCTCGTCACTTTTTGAATGGTCTTGACATGTCTATTTGAGAGATGAAAGTTACATCTATTCAGGAGTCGGTTGATATGTCTACTTTGACTTTGGATTCACTTTACACAAAATTGAAAACGCATGAGATGAATGTTCTTTCACGAAAAGTTGATTCTAAGTCGAGTGCTTTGGTTTCTTCTTCTTCTTTGGATATTGATGCTTCTTCATCTAAGCCTTCTTTTCTAGCTATTTTTAATGCCATATCCGATGATCAACTCGAACAGATCGAGGAGGAGGATTTGGCTTTGGTTGCTAACAGAATTGCTCGAGCTATGAATAATGCCAGGAACAGGAAAAGAGGTGGTCCAAATCATTGCTTTGAATCTGGTTCAATTGATCATCTTCGTTCGCATTGTCCTAAACTTGGGAGAGGCAAAAGAGAAGACAAAGATGGTGAGAAGACCAACAACAACAAGCCGAAGGGTTCATCCCAAGGGAGAAAGCTGGAGAATCAGAGATAACACAGCACATAGTAAGAGTAATTCTACGAATTGGAATAACAGAGGACCGTATGGCGTCAACACGGGGTAATTATATTGCAGGTGGCAAACGTCAAAGCTTCTCAATTTATCTCTTTGCCTCTGTGTGCGTGATAGGGAGGTTGTGATGCGTCTGTGTTCTCTTCTCTGTATACCCCTGTGCATTCTTTCTTATTATCCTCCAGGGCTCCTACATTTACGCAGGTGAAACCTGTCCTGTGTAATATTGTTGAAAGTAATATATTTAGGTGGGCATTTCGCCCCACGGTGACCAGTCTTAAAAAAAAAAGCAACTACATGCGTTGTTGGAATGGAAGGCATCGGGTATCCCAGCACAACTACTTTAGCTCTTTGCTTCAGCTGAAGGATGATGGCATGTTATAATTAGTTATTTTATTACTGTCCAAATACCCCATGCGACACCCTATATAATATTCTATGTGACACGCTAAAACTTTACACCACTATATCTAAACACCCCTTAGCCATAAGACAGGGGTTATTTTGGATTCAGATCAGACTAGAGGTTGCATGCATTTGTGTCGCCACTTACTAGTTATCAGGTCTAGAAATTTGCTACGACAGCACCCAAGTTCATGATTGTTAGCAACAAATAGTATCACATAAAACATGAGAGAGTCCAGTTTGCTCTGTCAGCACGGCCTTCCTTAAGGATATTTGCCCAGCCTAACGGCTTCAATAATTAGCTAGATTTATGTTCCCATGTATCAGGATTTCAGTTTGAATTAGTCTGTTTTCTCGAAGAGAACACATCACCCTGTACAGTTTAGCTAAAGGTACCTTGTTGCAAAGCTTGTCTATGTTCACATCAGAGAACCCTCCTCTGCAGATCAGTACTATACTTGGACGAAGGGCTTGTTATATGCATGGTTTAACTGCAATATATTGGGCCACTTCAAAAGTCAGAATTGTAGAGACTGAAAACACAATAAAGTAAAAAATTCGAATATTTAAGTATAAAAACTCAAACCATATTTTCAAAATACATGTGTATGGTGGTACAAAAATTTGTACGGATCAGAAAAACAATTTTCCGGGACGAAAAGCTATATATTTAGTTTATAGACGGATCATTTTTACGTCCGCACACAAAAATCCATCTCCCATTTTTACGTGCGGACCTCTTAAAAACTTGTCTACAAGTTTATCCTTCCTCCTCTTTTCCCTCCTCAGTACTTCAAACTTTTATTTCATTGACCCATATCCTTATCCTTTCTATCTCTCACCTCTCTATACTTTCTCACTCTCTCTCTCTCACTGCCGGGGACGGCCGGCGGCACCACGCAGCTCGGCGGCGGTCGCGGCCGGCGGCGGGCTCGGGGGAGCGGTGGCCCGTGTGCGGCAGCAGGCGACCGGGAGCGGCAGGCTCGACGGCGGGCCGAAGGGGCATGCGCGCGGCAGCAGACGAACGCCCTCCACCCGGATCCGGCGACAGTGGCGGCGGGCGGGCAGGCTCGGACGGTGACGGCGACGACAATGACGATGACAAGGTGGCCAGCCGGGATCTGGCGGCGCGACGCCTCTCCGCCTCCGCCTCTCTGCTACTCGGATCCAGCGGCGGCACCCCTCTCCCACCCTCCGCCGCCCGGATCCGGCGGCGGCTCCCCTCTCCCGCCCTCCCCGCGTGACGGCGGCGACAATGACGACGAGGTGGCCGGGATCACAGTGCGATGCCGACAGCGACGATGACGAGGAGCTATGGCGACGGTGACGACGAGATGAGCTGTGGCGGCGACGGTGGCTATGGCTACGATGACGACGAGCTACAGCGCCGGCTAGGGTTTCGATTTTTTTTGCGATTTTTTTTTGGATTTTTATTTTCGCGTGCGGACGACGTAACCACCCCGCACGCGAAAATGCGATTTCCGCGTGCGGGTGCGCCACCTGCACGCCAAAATCGCGATTTTCCCAAACCCCTGGGTGCGTGCCAGCCGCCCATCCGCACGCAAAAATCCGTTTTCACCGTCTGGGAAAATCCTTTTCCTAGTAGTGTTGGCATACGGTCTGACCGCAGTTCAATCGTCGGGGTAGGTATGGATTACCATCAGCCTAAAAGCTTCCACCAAAAAGCTGATAGTAAAACACAGGTAACTTTTGATCCGTGACTCAAATTGATACGCGTGCTGCAATTATCATATGTGGACCGGATCGATGTCCTGAATTTCATTGATCAGATGTACAATGAAAAGGGGAAACTATTTGTGCGGGATAGAAATATCAGGTCTATGTGAAGTACCAAAGCACCATCTGACATGTCAAATTAAGAAGGGAAATGACATGGCTTTATGCTGCAACTTCATATAAACATATACCTGTCAGCAGGCAACACCACCCGTTGAACAAGAAAGCAGCCCATTTCAGTCACCATGTCTTGGCATGTAGTTAAATGGAAGAAAGCACACCTAGCAAAATACACTCTGAAGATTGCATAAGGCACACCTACTTTAGCCACAGCCTAGTTCATCGATCAGCTGCAAGAAGCAGATCGTGGGAGGACAAAATAGTATCAGTAGTCACAGAATAACAGAAAGGTCGTGCTAGCTGTCAAGTCGATACGAGTGAATTTGTTTGAGCAAAAGTTGTACTCGCTCCGTTTCTAAATATTTGATACCATTGACTTTTTATCACATCTTTAACCGTACGTCTTATTCAAAAAATTTTGTGAAACATGTAAAACTATATGTATACATAAAAGTACATTTAACAATGAATCAAATTATATAAAAATAATTAATAATTACTTAAATTTTTTGGATAAGATGAACGGTCAAACATGTTTTAAAAAGTCAACGGCGTCAAATATTTAGAAACGGAGGAGAGTAATATTTTTGTGATCGGAATAGAAGGCATCAGTGATGATCCTAGTCGAAGAAACATATACCACGGGCGAACTCTAGTACTCCCTCCGTATTTTAATATATGACGCCGTTGACTTTTCGACCAACGTTTGACCATCATTTTATTCAAAATTTGTGTGCAGATATGAAAATATTTATATCATGCTTAAAGAACATTTGATGACGAAAAGTCATAATAAAATAAATGATAATTACATAAATTTTTTGAATAAGACGAATGGTCAAACGTTGAAAAAAGTCAACGGCATCATACATTAAAATATGGAGGTAGTAAGTCCAACCAGGGGTCAGTCAACACCGGGTATTTTGTTTGCGTAAGTTACCGCCTATGTATGTATACAACGTAGGACACACCTAGGAAATTGTACTGGACTCCTGGTCCTGATGCCAAGCCCAATCAAATGCTCAACAAAGGTTATATTCGAGCTAGTTGTGTCCTCATCAAATCACATCCAATTTAAAATTTTCACCATTCTAACCCGCTACCTATGAACCATATATATATCATACAATAGAGGGATAGGATTTTCTTGAAAAGACAGAACCTATGACTGGATAGGATTTTCTTGAAAAGAATCCCAATACTTCATTGGGTGGGATGGCGGAACAAACCAAAAAAATTGTCTTATTTGATAAGGTTATGAATTAACAAATAAGACAGGAAAGAGTAAATATTCGCCCGTGAAATTTTTATTGAATTAGAATACTTTACCGCGATTCAATAAGAGTAAAATAAAAAAAGGAGATTAAAAAAAAGAATTACATTAAATATAGAATATAGATAAATAAACATACACATCTAGATATATTCTAGATCCTCTTTCTTGACTATATATTTTAGTATTTTAATAAATTCAATATTAAAAACCCTAACCTTTCCTATTAATGTGTATCTATCCGTAATATTTTAGAATATTGTGGAATTAGAGAAATTTGCACACTTTCTCATTTGATTCGCGAGGAGCTGGATGAGAAGAAACTCTCATGTCCAGTTTTGCAGTAGAGATGGAACTAAGAGAGAACCATCGACTATAACCCCAAAAGAACCAGATTTCGTAAACAACGTAGAGGAAGAATGAAGGGAAAATCCTACCGAGGCAATTGTATTTGTTTTGGTAGATATGCTCTTCAAGCACTTGAACCCACTTGGATTACGGCGAGGCAGATAGAAGCAGGACGAAGAGCAATGACACGATATGCACGTCGTGGTGGAAAAATCTGGGTACGTATATTTCCCGACAAACTGGTTACAATAAGACCGACCGAAACATGTATGGGTTCGGGAAAGGGATCCCCCGAATATTGGGTAGCCGTTGTTAAACCAGGTCGAATACTTTATGAAATGGGCGGAGTATCCGAAACTGTAGCTAGAGCAGCTATTTCCATAGCTGCCAGCAAAATGCCCATACGAAGTCAATTTCTTCGGTTAGAAATATAAGCCCCCAAAAAAAGTAGTATTGAAAATAAAAAACCAGGTTCTTCTTTCTGGAAAGACAGTATTTCTTTCATCCTTTTGCATTGAAATAACAAATTGAAATCAAAATAATATGATTCAACCTCAGACCCTTTTAAATGTAGCAGATAACAGTGGAGCTCGAAAATTGATGTGTATTCGAGTCATAGGAGCTGCTAGTAATCAGCGATATGCTCGTATTGGTGATGTTATTGTTGCTGTAATCAAAGACGCAGTGCCCCAAATGCCTCTAGAAAGATCCGAAGTAATTCGAGCTGTAATTGTACGTACATGTAAAGAGTTCAAATGCGAAGACGGTATAATAATACGCTATGACGACAATGCAGCGGTTATCATTGATCAAAAAGGAAATCCAAAAGGAACTCGCGTTTTTGGCGCGATCGCCGAGGAATTGAGAGAATTGAATTTTACTAAAATAGTTTCATTAGCTCCTGAAGTATTATAAATACTAGTAGACAAGATATAGATCAAATAAAAAATTAGTAGATTGTGTTTCACGTATATGCTTTAGAATCCAGAACGAAAAGAAAAAAGAGAACATGTTGATTATAGAAAAATTAGGAGGAACCTAGAATTAGAGTCTTATGGGCAAGGACACTATTGTTGATTTACTAACCTCTATAAGAAACGCGGACATGAATAAAAAAGGAACTGTTCGGGTAGTATCTACAAATATTACCAAAAACATTGTTAAAATACTTCTACGAGAGGGTTTTATTGAAAGTGTTCAGAAACATCAGGAAAGTAACAGATATTTCTTGGTTTCAACTTTGCGACATCAAAAGAGAAAGACTAGAAAGGGAATATATAGAACTAGAACCTTTTTAAAGCGTATCAGCCGACCTGGCTTACGAATTTATGCCAACTATCAAGGAATTCCTAAGGTCTTACTTCATTGTATTTACCTTATGTATTATTCAACCAAAGGTGCATATGTTCTACATTAGATTTACTTGTTATATATTCGAACAAATGTTGCTACATAATGAGTTTTGTGTGTTTTCGTTTGCAGAGGTACTTGCTTGGGCGAAAGAAAAGAAACCAAGTCGACTTCTAGTGCAATTCGGAGTCCATGACTAGTCTGCACTAAAACGGATGCCCAGGTCGCATACGTGCTCGGATTGGGGCTTTCTTTATATGAATGGAAAGCTAAGAATATAACCTTTCCAATGGTTTTGGTTCCACATCCAAATTCTTTCTGAGTCAATGGGAATACCGAACAACTTGACGTCCAGAATCTATCCTGGTGCTGCGTCACCGTATTTGGGCCTTTGGGCCGTGTATCGTGTTGGAACCCATTAGGTTTGCGTCAAGGGTTAATTACACGACCCTAAACTCTATATATCAGTACCCGCCGTCACCTTTAGGGTTTGGATTTTGCTTAGATTATTCTGTTAAGATCAGTTTCGCTGCTAGATCGGTTTGTGGAACCCCAAATTCGAGTGCTTAATCATTTATATGCAATTGTGTTGCAATCTATCTTGTCCTTGCTTGTGTTCTTTGATTCACATGTAGGGATTAGCCTTCTCGGTGAGGTCAACCGGGTTTCGGCACGGTTGATAACCAGAGAAGACATGGTGCTGCGATTGCGGGGTTCAGTAGCGTGATTGTTTAGAAGCCGGATCGAGTTGTGTCGCGACTCCACCTAAATCGATTGTTTATCAATACCTATTGAAAGATCTGGACCTAACATCCCTCATCAGTTGGTTATCAGAACCTTTCGGAAGATCGGGAACCCTAGTCCACATCATGATTGATGTTACAAAATGTACTTCAAAGTGACAAATTTTTAGGACAATTTTTTTAATTCTAAAGTGACATATATTTTTGGACGGAGAGAATAATATGCAACATCAACTGAGGTATTATGCAACATCAACTTAGGTATTTTCAAATAATTTTCAAACCAGAATATCTCACAGGTTGCACAACAAATTGGTGCCTTGCAGGTTGGCTGTGTCTTATTTATACCCATGCTGCTGCCTAGCTAGATATATAGTTGATCAGCAGCGAGGCAGAGATGATAGCACACCACACAGTAAGAGTAATTCTACGAATTGGAATAGCACACGGGGTAAATCGCAGGAGCTGAGCAATATTACACGACATACGTACTTGGAATGGAAGGCATCGGGTATCCCAATCCAACTATGTAACTAGCTCTTACTTGAGCTGAAGGAGATGTGCTGGCCTGATATAGCTCATGGTCAGAACATCCTGCGATGTAAACTATGCATAGGCACGCAATAATAACATTTAGTGCATCTGTTAGACGATCAAAGGCTAAAAGTAGGCTAATGTAGTATTCTAACTTTTTATTGCACGCTTTGCAGTCCCTACCTTGTAAAGAACAAGATGCAAAGAGAAATAGGGAAAAGCTAAAGGATATAGCCATTTGAGACATGCATGCACTGGTGGAGAAACCGTTTGTAGTCCCGGTTCGTAACCCCCCTTTAGTCCCGGTTGTCCAACCGGGACAACGAATCCGGGACTAAAGATAGCGATCTTTAGTCCCGGGTGAAATAACCGGGACTAAAGATCGATCTTTAGTCCCGGTTCGTGTTACCAACCGGGACTAAAGATCGGTCAGCGACCCATCTTTAGTCCCGGTTGGCTGTGTACCATTTTTTTTATTTGCATGGCCCTGTTTGCTGCATGGTTGATTATATATATATATATATATATATATATATATATATATATATATATATATATATATTACAATACATATATATGCATAATATATATGCATTGTAATATATATATTATGCATATATATAGAATACATATATATATGTATATGTATGTGCATATGTGTATATGTATAAATACATATATTACACACATATTTATAATTTAAAGCACTTAACATTTTATGTGCATATATGTTACCAAAATTTATATTAACACTAAAGTAAATGTACGTACATATATAAATATATATATATACATGCATGTATAGTACAATTCATTTGCTCGCTAGCTATAGCTACGACTTCGACGCCGGCGTTACGTCAGAAGAGGAAGGACTGACGTTATGGATTGTCGATCCATCGTAGTAGAATTCACCATCGGGATTAAGGACTTCTTCGTTGATGAACCCCATCAGTTGTTCTTGAACAGCCGTGATAAAATCCTTGTGTGGGAGATTTTCCCTTATGTGAATACGCTATCATTCGAAAAATAATGACATATCAATATATGAAATTAATAAACAACTTACCAAATCGATAGGCAATGAAATTTTGAATGGTTTATGTATACGTACATCGAGCTCTCGTGTGGTGTATATTTGGTTTGATAGGCAGTGGGCATACTCGCATACGTAGTAGCCGCATAAGTTAGTTCCCTGGTCCTGCTTTGCACACTACATGAGAAACGATGAGAGATTTAATATACTCTTTATATTAACTGTAATTAGAGATTCAATTCAATATAATTTTGGATCATGCATGTACTCACTGGAAAATGAAACCTCCGTCCAAGTTTTTCTTTCCAAGTCCCGCGGACCAATTGACGGAACCGATCCCAAGCCCTACATGTGCAGTTGCAAGCTATGATTAATTAATTATTACCCGAGATCAACATAATAGCAACAGAGTCCCGCGACTTTGGAATAGATGGCATTATATTACATGTCTATCAATTGGAAGACCTTGTCAAAAACCTTCTCCTCTTTATTCATTGAGTCGTACACAGTGACTCTGCATGCGTCCAAGTCGAAAAAGAACAGGACCCAGTGGAATCTGGAATATGCGTGAGATGAGATAAATATTAGAATGTACATGTTATATGTATGGGAATAAAATTTATTCGAACGACAATAAAAACTCACTCTGTGTTGTACGGCAATAGTATGAACGTCTTGAAATGCTGCTGCGTTAGGAGATGGACGAGATTGTCCTCTGTGTCTTTCTCGTACTTGTCAAGCATTTCGGTGTTGATTTTCCGAGGGTCGATGAACCCAGTATCGTAAACCCCCCACCGTCGGGCCCTTTGAATCTCCATTCTACAACAATGAAAGGAAATTATTATTGCTTACATATATGCCAGGAGCTAATTATTGAACGAAACAAATCGAACTCAAAGATACTTACAAAATCCATGCGCTCAGAAGAGAGACGTCGAGGGCGTCCAGATGGTACAGATCGAAGACATCCTTGAAATGGATCCATAGAACATCTTCTCCTTGCAAGAAGTCGGGGTTTCTGATCCTCGCTCCGAACATCTCTCTACCCTTGGCGCTCATTTCCATGTACCGTTCATGGAATTTGTGCATTTGTGTCGGTAGGGACTGCAACTGCTCAGGCCTGACAAGCGGTTTACCGAGTTCAAACTTGTATGCCACTTCCGCCTTCGGGATTGGTGCGCCTCCAACCAACTAAGCCACAGTTAGACCGGTGTCCGAAATGAAATCCGTTATGCCAAAGTTTTCGTCGGTCACCAACGGCTCAACCACTTGGTGTGGTTGTTCTCCAAGCTGAGGAACTGGTTTGGACTTCTTGTAATAGGCTTTCCTAAGTGTTCGGTCATAGTCCGATAGCTTTAAGGCCTCCTTGTTTGCGGTGGACATTCCCTTGAAGAAATTCTTCACGCTCGGGTCAATAGGTATCTTCTTTTCAGGACTCCGAGGCTTGAGTTGCCTCTTCACTTCTCCTGCCACATAAGCGTCAAGCTCCTCTTGACTGCAATCGTACGGCGGCTCCTTGTTTTTGGTGGTGTCAACTTTGGCCTTCTTCGTTGCCCTTGTGCTGGCAGGAGGTGGAGCTTGGTGAGACCTTGTCTTGGGAGGTCCAGGCGGACACGGTTGAGGTGGAGGCGGAGGAGGCGGAGGAGCCGGAGGAGATGGAGCAGGAGGAGGTGGCGAAGGAGGCGGAGGAGATGGTGCAGGAGGAGGTGGTGGAGGAGCCGGAGGAGATGGTGCAGGAGGACGTGGCGGAGGAATCGGAGGAGATGGTGCAGGAGGAGACGGCGGAGCTGGAGGAGATGGTGCACGAGACGCCGCTTGTCGCCCAGGGAGGATGATGTACCGCTTGCGCCATAGTATAATGGCGTGGCTTGTGTCTCGTAGATGCATCTCACCGTCTCCTCCTGGGTAGTCCAACTCGAGGTCCTCATACACGGCTTCCACCAGCTCAACTTCGACCCTCGAGTATCCTGCTGGAATCGGCCTGCAGTGGTAAGTCCCTGAAATGTCCGTTGGGATGGCCATTCCCGACGCCACCTTCACGTGATGAGAGGTTATCTATTAGTAAACAACCTAAGCAGCAACTTGCGGAACGTACAAGTCAAAAATCATATATTACGTCGAGCATACCTTGATTGATAAGTTCTTGAAGGGAATATGCAGCTCACATGGTGTCCGTTGCGTGATCTCATCAACGGGGCAGGTGGTTTCGTCCTGGTGTTGACAGAAAACACGAGGCCTGGGAGATCTGCTTAACTCCAGTGCAGGTCCAAAGCTCGCCTTCGGATGTATGAGCGTGCCAGTTGATTTGATCCTGCAATCAACAAGAAATAAAACAAAGAAATCGCAATTAATCCTATAAATGATAGCCGATCGGCTAGGTGCCGATGACATATCATTTATTTTAAGCCGGTGTCATGTGTGCATCGACCGGCATATATCAATAAGCAAGCCAGAACTAAATCTACTCGATCGGCTGTAAATGTTAATGATATATAATCCTTATATCAATATATACTTAAATCAAATGATTGAGATAGATCGGTCACCTTGCCGAGACAGTATAAATCACTTAGATCGAAATATATATTAATAGTAGGATTATATACATCCACAGCATAGCCGATCAGGTAGATCTAGCATGTATCGGCCAATGCTCCGATACTACTCTATACTAAGATTTTAAAGCAAATAGGATATACTAAACATAAGCTTAATATACTTAGATGCGACAAGATCTTAACATAAAGGGCAGATTTAACATGTCAATCAAGCGTATAGAATAAAAGTAGTTAAATCAGATAAGATTGGCTGAAACTCCGACACTACCCTAATCAGCAATCAGAAAGCAGGCTAGAGATTGCAATTCTAAGCACGACTTAATAGATCAAACTCAACTGATGCAGCATTAAGTATGAAAAGAAAAACAGTATCTAGACAATCAAGCCGCTGGAAGTTTCATAGAGTGGTAGTTATATCACATAATCTAAGTTAATATCATTATCTAACCTAATCGGCTACCTTCTATTAACATATGTTAGCCGATTATAGGTTAGATGAAGAGATTATCAAAGATCATGTGAAATATATGATAGCTCGACGAATTATATAGACAAGATTAGAGTGTCATAAAGATGGAAGCACTAATCTTGAGAACATAAGTCGTCATGACAAGTTTTACCTCTTGTTGAAGATCGAAACCGATGCAGCTCAACCCGAGAGCACGAACTCGTCGAAATAAAAGTAAAGCAGACAGGGTGGCGATGCGCCGAGATTGTATTTGATGTGTTGTTGTTTTTTACATAGGGCTCGGGCCTATTTATACCCGAGAATTACAAGATACGTCCATAACAGACACGACTATTATCTCTAACAAACTCTAAGATACTATAAGTCTTTACGGCAGACTTTTGCCCAAACATATCTCTAAAGTAATTAATAGATACAATTGCCTTCCCAGGATTCTATCCATGCGTGGCAATCATCTTGAAACACATCAACTTGAGCCCGATGACGTACACCATGTCATATTATCAGAATCGGCTGTATTGGCTAATCGGCTAGCCCCGTCCGACTCAAACACTGTCGACCTGACCTTAGCCGATTTGGACTGCAGCCGATTCTTACTCTGTTTCCGCAACGATCTTCATCTTGGACTCCACTTCGATCTGATCTTCATCTCCGATGCCAATAATGATAGGATTTACGAAATTTGGTTGTTAACACATGCCTCCCAAGTCCGGAATATTGGATAATGTTTCGGATTTGCCATGTACCGACTCCGAGAGAAACTCGCACTTGCTGTTTTCCCGACCGTTATCGCTTCGCTTTAAATACTAACCGTTACCCCAAGAAGTCTTCACGCCGTGATTTCCGTCTTCCCTGCTTAAACAGATCCCGTCCTCTCTCTCTCCGGCGACCTCCTTGACACGCAAGGCGATTTCTAGGCGATTCCACTCCCGGCCAGATCTTCACCCGCGACGATATCGACCTCCACCAATCCAACAGCCGCATCATCAGCCGAATACGCTGAGGTAAATCCCCATCGGCTAGATCCCCTTTGCCGCTCATCAGATCGGTTTTCGCTCACCTTATCTTGTTTTCTTCTTCTCTATTCTTGTAGCATCTTTCCAATCTTGTTGCGGTTCCCAGTCTGTTGCATGATCAACAATACTTTCTCGGCCCAATCGGTGATCTAGACCCCACTGAGTTTATCATAGCCGAAACCAACAGAACCCCTTTTAGGTCGGCCAATCCAAACACGAGCCATTGGAAAAACACCTTCAAATCCTAGCCTTCTCTGGAGAAAAGCTGGCCTATATGGTATGAGCGGATATCGGCTAGCAAACAAACCCATTGGGATGAGATTGGAATCAGCCAAGCCCTAGCCCTCACAATAGCAAATTCGGCCAAAGATGAACCCCTGCTGGCATCTGCAACTTATTTCTGGTCCAACACTCTCAATGCCTTTCTTTTCAACCAAGGGCCGATGACCCCAACACTGCTGGATATTATCATGCTCACTGGCCTAGATGTGACCTCATCGGCTAACCCCATGAATCTAAACACCAAGAATACTTTTGAGTTCAAAACTAAGAGCATTGGGGGTTGGTCAGGATATATCACAGCATATATGGGCAAAGGACTAGTCACTCCTAAAGAACACGTAGCTTTTCTGCTGATGTGGTTGGAAAAATTCCTTTTCTGCGGATCAAGCTGCGGTCCTACAACCAACTGGCAATTCTTAGCCGAGGCCCTGGTGACAAAGAAACAATTTCCCTTAGGCAAAATCCTTCTCGGCTATCTATACCAGATGTTGAACAACGCATCAGCCAAGATAATTATCAGCTCAGTGGTTGGGACAGGTGGACCATGGTGGCTCTTGCAATCCTGGCTGAACCTGGTAGTCATGAAAGTTGTTAATCGGCCATCCGTGACAGAAGCTGAATTTCCAAGGTTGGCGCCGATTGTGGAAGATGATGGAGAAGAACGCACCCATCGCAGGTGTATGTCATACAGAGAATATGCATCTACACCAGCCGATGCAGGAGCAAAGTTATCGGCTGAACTTCTGAAGGACTGGTTCTTCAATTTTTATGACGGATTCCAAAAAGATGCCCGAGTTTGGTTTTTCTATGCTGACTCAATGGATTTCGAACTGCCAACTGATTTCAGGTTCGAAGATATTAATCATGAAAAGTTTCAGCAATCCAGAGAAATCTTTACTACTGCTATCAGCCCATGTATCCTCCCAGTCGGCATCCATCAAGGGAGAAATATCCAAGTCTCCTACAAGTTTTATCAGCCAATGTCATCGGCCAGACAACTTGGAATGGGATAATTGCCAATCGGCCTGTACTTTGCCGGCAAAATTCAATACAGAGGCGATATCTCTTCAACCTTGATGATGGATCGGCTACTGAACATCCCTGGACCCCCATTAGGCAGCATTGAAAACATAAAGTTAGCAAGGTTCAGGAGCAGGGCATTTGACAGATGGTGGGGCGAGTGGAAGTTGTATCTGTTCCATCAATCGGCTTCCATGTACATGACAGACTTATTCCCTGAAGCTATCCCTCAGGTTAATCTTCATTTCTTCAATCTTGCTTGAATAGTCATTCAGCCGATTTGTATCTTGACTAACTTTTCTTCTATTTTTGCAGACAACAGAATCTTCTCCTCCTCGCCAGAGCAATAGCGGCAAGGTCATTAAGTATGCTCCAGGTCTAATTCCAAACGGAGGTGGGCCATCTCCTTCTACCATCGGCTTCAATGCCCCCAAGACTTCAGCACTTCTCCGAGGACTCATCAGAGAACCAGCCGATGCCGACAAGAAGCGAAGAACTAGATCATCGGCTGCAGACACTTCAGCCCCAGTTCCGAAGAAGAAGGCTAAGACAAAGAAAGCTAAGCCATCTGATGATCTACCCGCTCTAGATCCATCCATCGAGCAAGCTCTGGATGAAGAAGAAATCGGGGAAGACATCGACCAAGCTGCAGCCGAAATAAGCGATACTGAAAGAACACCATTAGCTTCACCTAAGCAGGCTCCCCCATTCCCTTCTGCTCCAGCTCAATTGGCAAAGGTAAACAACTTTCTTTGTCCACTTTTGCAGTTATTTACTTCATAGCCGATTCCTCACAATTTTAATAAATATAGAGAAAGAAAATTGCTGTGAGGAAGAAATCGGTTACTCCAGCCCCTAAACCAGCCCCACCAGTAAGATACTTCTATCATCTCATTAACTGACTTGGGCTGATTATATCTAACATTTATCCTTTTGGCAGCCTCCTCCTTCTTCCCTTCTTGTGCAAGCAGAATCAGGCGGCCGCACTCCATCGGCTGCAGGCATTCATCATGTTGAAGAAGAGGAACAATTAGCTACACCTAATATTCCAGTAAGCTTTATTAACATGAATTTGATATCGGCCAATCATATCTTGATCCTTAATCACCCATGACATTGTCTCTTGTAGGTCTTAGCTGATCTGTTCTCCTTTGACATCAAAGATTACCTCGAAGAAACAGAAGAAGACACCACCAGTAAAGCAACAGCTCTCCTGTCTGATGATGTGAAGAAAACACTCGAAGACATCTCCCATCGGCTAGGAGCATCACTAGATGACCTGGTGACCAACTGTGACTCGATCCGAGCAAGATTTGCAGATATCTAAGCCTTTCTTCCGGACGAATTAGCCGATGCTCTTACTCCAGCTGTCTACCTCGAGCAGCATCAATTCAAACTGGAGAAAGCCAGGCAGAGGTTAGCCGCTCGCCGGGAGCGCAAGGACATCGAGGCTACAATCCAAACCAATCGACAGTGTGTTCATGAAGAGAAAGCCAAGCTTGATCAGTTATCTGAAGGCCCGATCAAATCTAATATTGATCGGCTTGAAGCTCGCAAGATTGAACTCTTGGCACAACTTCAAGAATGCAATGCTGAACTGGATCTAGAGCACAAGAAGTTAGCCGATCTCCCGCAAGCTGTCGAAGAACAGAAGGCAAGGCTAAAATCAGCTATTAAGAACGTTGCTGAGATGACTAAATCCTTGAAAGTCATTCCTGGAACCAATGCTCAAGACGCCCAAGCTATCGAAGAAATAGATCAAATTAGGCAAAGGGCTATATTGGCTATCCAGCAATACTTGTCTCAGTGATTTCCATGTAATAGTCTGTAGAAAACTGTTGTAATCGGCTAAAACATCTTAATGACTTTGCTGCTTATACAATCCCTGTACCATCCTTATGCCGATTTATTCAAAAATTTGCAATTTTCTCTTGCAATTCTCTTTCTCTTGCAATTCTCTACGTATGTGCCCCCCTAATTTTTCAACGTTGAAAACATTGACAAAATTATGAAAACAACTAAGGGCGATATAACAATATCGGCCATTTGTACATCGGTAAACCACAACCGATTACAATAGGGAAAAAACAACTAAGGGCGATACAACAATATCAGCCATCTCAAGGCGATGTAAACACATCGGCTATGATGTATCGGCCACACTAGCCGATCATGCATTAACCCAAACACTGGGATAATATTTCTTCAGGTATTTACCATTCAGAGCTCGGCCATAAACTTTTCCATCGAGTCCTTGTAACATGTATGCACCCTTAGACACCACCTTATGAATTTGGAACGGTCCTTCCCAATTCGGCGACCACTTGCCAAACTTGCTATCCCGAGTTTCAATCGGCAGAATCAACTTCCATACAAGTTCACCCTCCGAAAAGTCCTTGGGTACTACTTTCTTATTATAATGCTGGGCAACTCGCTCCTTATCCCTAGTAACCCTTGCAAGGGCTCGTAGCCGTGATTGAACCAGATCTTCCCTTTCATCGGCCATAAGGTTATAATACTCATCGGCTGTTAAAGTATCTTGCAACTCTGTTCTCCTCGAGCCGACTCGAACTTCCCATGGTAAAACAGCCTCATGACCATAAACAAGTTTATAAGGAGGAACTTGTATCGATCCATGACAAGCCATCCGATAAGCCCACAATGCTTCAGCCAGCCGAGTGTGCCATTGTCGAGGATAATCAGAAATCTTCCTCTTAATCAACTTGATCAAACTCTTATTAGATGCCTCGGCCTGCCCATTAGCTTGTGCATAATATGGCGAAGAATTCAATAATTTAATTCCCATGCTGCCGGCAAATTGAACAAACTCATCAGATACGAAAATCGAACCTTGATCAGTCGTAATAGTTTGAGGAATACCAAATCGATAGATTATATGCTCTTGAACAAACTGTATAGCATCCCCAGAATCAACCTTCTTTAAAGGAATCGCCTCTACCCACTTGGTAAAATAATCGGTTGCCACCAATATAAACTTATGTCCTTTACTCGAAGGAGGATTAATCATACCGATCATATCAATTCCCCAACCTCTAAAAGGCCACGGTTGAATAATAGGATTCATAGCCGATGCCGGCGCCCTTTGGATCGCTCCAAATTTCTGACAATCTTGACAACCTTTATAATATCTGAAACAATCCTCTAGTATTGTCGGCCAAAAATATCCAGCACGTCGGAGCAACCACTTCATTTTATGAGCCGACTGATGTGTACCACATATCCCTTCATGAACTTCTCCGATTGCAACTTTTGCCTGATCCGCACTCAAACATTTAAGCAACACTCCATCAATCGTCCGATAATAGAGGTCATCATCCAATAAAGTATATTTCAAAGCCTTATAACGTAATTTCCGTGAAGCCGATTGAGATGGATTCTGTAAATACTGAAACACATCATATCTCCAATCATCGGCTGTAATTGTAGCAATCTCTATCTCGATATCTTTTGTCATTGGCTTATATCCCGACGCTCCTTGAGCCAAATCATTAGCCTCTATATTCTGTTCTCGAGATATGTGCCTCAAAGTCACCAGCCAAAATTCACTTATCAACGTTCGGCACTTTTCGTAATAAACCATCAATGTATCATCCTTGCATTCATACTCTCCTGCCAATTGACTAATCACCAACAACGAATCACCCATGATTTTAATAGCATCGGCTGCAACTTCTTGAAGCAACTGTAACCCTTTTAAAACTGCCTCATACTCAGCCTGATTATTAGTCACATGGTGTTTAATAGCATAGGCAAATTCAAAACTTGCCCCCCAAGGTGCAATTATAACCAAGCCGATACCATAACCATGACTGCATACAGATCCATCAAAGAATAATACCCAAGGCATAATGTCAACCAAGCCGATTGAACCATCACGATGACCCACAATAAAATCGGCTACAGCCTGTCCCTTAATCGCCTTTGGTGATTCGTGCCGAAGATCAAACTCCGTTAAAGAAAATATCCACTTGCCAACTCTCCCTTTTAAAATCGGAGCCAATAACATATACTTAATCACATCGGCTTTACACACCACAGTGCATTCATTGGACAACAAGTAATTCCTCAACTTAGTGCAAGAGAAATATAAACAAAAACACAATTTCTCTACAGGAGAATACCTTGTTTCTGCATCCAAGAGCCGACGGCTTAAATAAAACATAACCCTTTCTTTTCCTTCAAACTCCTGAATCAAGACCGAGCCGATTGACTTATCACCAGCCGACAAATATAACCGGAAAGGAATCCCTTTTTGTGGAGGAATCAATACTGGAGGAGAACTTAAATATTCCTTAATATTATCCAAAGCTCTCTGTTGTTCTGCCCCCCAAGTGAATTGCTGATCGGCTCTCAATCTTAACAATGGTGTAAAAGGTTCCAGTTTTCCAGACAAATTAGAAATAAACCTTCGAACAAAATTAATTTTGCCGACCATCTCCTGCAACTCTGTCTTGTTTCCCGGAGGCTTAATCTTTTTGATCGCATTGATACTCCTTTGAGGTATTTCAATCCCCCTCTCATGAACAAGAAATCCCAAGAACTGGCCAGCCGATACACCAAAAGCACATTTCGTCGGATTCATCTTCAAACCATACTTCCTAGTCCTCTCGAAAACTTTTCTCAAGTCGGCTATGTGGTCCTCTACTTCTCTGGATTTAACAACCACATCATCAATATAGACCTCAACCAACCATCCGATCAGATCATGATATATATAATTCATAGCTCTCTGGTATGTAGCTCCAGCGCTCTTTAAGCCGAAAGTCATTACTACCCATTCAAACAAGCCGATTGCACCAGGGCATCTGAAGGCCGTCTTATGGATATCTTCTTCAGCCATAAAGATTTGATTATACCCCGCGTTCCCATCCATAAAACTTAGTATCTTATGTCCTGAAGCAGCATCAACCAACTGATCGGCCACTGGCATCGGATATTCATCCTTCGGGGTAGCTTTATTCAAATCCCTGAAATCAATGCAGACCCTCACCTTACCATTTTTCTTGATAACAGGAACTATACTAGAAACCCATTCAGCATATCGACAAGGACGAATAAAACCAGCATCATACAAACGTTTGATTTCAGCCTTGACAGGTTCAAGCATGTCAGCTTTGCATCTCCTCGGAGGCTGCTGGTGTGGTCCAATCCCTGGTTTTAAAGGTAACCGATGCTCGACGATCGATCGGCTGAGTCCTGGCATCTCATAATACTCCCAAGCAAAGCAATCCCCAAACTCTTTCAAAAGCTCCATCAGCTTGGTTCTAAATTCGGAAGACAAATTCTTACTAATGAATGTCGGCCTTGGTCGCTCACCCGGACCTATATCCACTTCTTCTAAATCTTGTGCTGTCTCACCATTCTGATTAAGACTTCCTCCTTGTGGCTCATGAGCACCATCACCTTGAACTGCATGTACCCCCTGAGAGGCGTGACCTTGATTTTCTTGAGCCGAGCCATCTAAAACTCTTTTTCCTTCTCCCTCCATAGAGATACTGGTATCCGGCTCATCGGGAACCACCTTTACCTTGTACTTTTGAATAAATGTTCCCTTGCGAGTCTGTGTGAATGACCTAAAGAACTGTTCTCGTGCTTGTTGCATCATTGCTTCGAAATCCTTCTTCTGGTCAGGTGTGAGCTTTTCCGGATCAACAGTCACAATATTCTCTTCATTAACTTCGCTCAAACCTGGTCTTTGGATTTTCTCTTTAACAGTACCTGGGCTAGCCGAGGATGGCGACGGTGGCAACTTCTCGGCCATGGGGAAGATTGATTTCTGAATCCTAATTTGTCCCACCGGGCGTGCCAAAAGCGTGTTGACAGAAAACACGAGGCCTGGGAGATCTGCTTAACTCCAGTGCAGGTCCAAAGCTCGCCTTCGGATGTATGAGCGTGCCAGTTGATTTGATCCTGCAATCAACAAGAAATAAAACAAAGAAATCGCAATTAATCCTATAAATGATAGCCGATCGGCTAGGTGCCGATGACATATCATTTATTTTAAGCCGGTGTCATGTGTGCATCGACCGGCAGATATCAATAAGCAAGCCAGAACTAAATCTACTCGATCGGCTGTAAATGTTAATGATATATAATCCTTATATCAATATATACTTAAATCAAATGATTGAGATAGATCGGTCACCTTGCCGAGACAGTATAAATCACTTAGATCGAAATATATATTAATAGTAGGATTATATACATCCACAGCATAGCCGATCAGGTAGATCTAGCATGTATCGGCCAATGCTCCGATACTACTCTATACTAAGATTTTAAAGCAAATAGGATATACTAAACATAAGCTTAATATACTTAGATGCGACAAGATCTTAACATAAAGGGCAGATTTAACATGTCAATCGAGCGTATAGAATAAAAGTAGTTAAATCAGATAAGATCGGCTGAAACTCCGACACTACCCTAATCAGCAATCAGAAAGCAGGCTAGAGATTGCAATTCTAAGCACGACTTAATAGATCAAACTCAACTGATGCAGCATTAAGTATGAAAAGAAAAACAGTATCTAGACAATCAAGCCGCTGGAAGTTTCATAGAGTGGTAGATATATCACATAATCTAAGTTAATATCATTATCTAACCTAATCGGCTGCCTTCTATTAACAGATGTTAGCCGATTATAGGTTAGATGAAGAGATTATCAAAGATCATGTGAAATATATGATAGCTCGACGAATTATATAGACAAGATTAGAGTGTCATAAAGATGGAAGCACTAATCTTGAGAACATAAGTCGTCATGACAAGTTTTACCTCTTGTTGAAGATCGAAACCGATGCAGCTCAACCCGAGAGCACGAACTCGTCGAAATAAAAGTAAAGCATACAGGGTGGCGATGCGCCGAGATTGTATTTGATGTGTTGTTGTTTTTTTACATAGGGCTCGGGCCTATTTATACCCGAGAATTACAAGATACGTCCATAATAGACACGACTATTATCTCTAACAAACTCTAAGATACTATAAGTCTTTACGGCAGACTTTTGCCCAAACATATCTCTAAAGTAATTAATAGATACAATTGCCTTCCCAGGACTCTATCCATGCGTGGCAATCATCTTGAAACACATCAACTTGAGCCCGATGACGTACACCAAGTCATATTATCAGAATCAACTGTATTGGCTAATCGGCTAGCCCCGTCCGACTCGAACTCTGTCGACCTGACCTTAGCCGATTTGGACTGCAGCCGATTCTTACTCTGTTTCTGCAACGATCTTCATCTTGGACTCCACTTCGATCTGATCTTCATCTCCGATGCCAATAATGATAGGATTTACGAAATTTGTTTGTTAACACCTGGGTTTGCATGGCGTCCATGCTATGTGATCCTACCTGCCCCGTTGAGGCGCAGCTGCCACGATTGCCTGATGGGCTGACCATTGGAGGAGGTATGTACGGCTGGGGATCATGTGACCGATGTGCTGTCATGCGTTCATCCACCTTCCGGGCCACCTCCTCTTGCATGCTGAGCTCGTAGCTCGATACCCTGTACTCAAGATCTGCAATCTTTGCCTCGGTATCTCTCTTGCTCCTCATCCGACTCCTGTACGTGTGGATGTCCTCCTTGAATCCAATCTTCCAGGGAATCACGCCTTTCCCTCGTGTTCGTCCTGGATGCTCGGGAGTCTGTAGGGCGAGTGACAGCTCATCCTTCTCTCTGTCGGGTCGGAACGTGCCCTGAGAAAAGGCTTCCACTACGTCCGTTAGTCGACTGGCAGCCTCGCGTATCTGATCGCTGAAGACCAGGGAGCCATCAACTGGGTTAAGCGTTCCACCGTGAACATAGTACCAGGACTTCGATCAATCCGGCCATTTAGCAGTGGCCGGTTCGATACCCCTCTCAATCAAGCCTGCCTCCATCTCCTCCCACTTCGGCATTGCGATGCTATAGCCGCCTGACCCCAAGTGATGATGGTACTTCTTCTTGGCAGCGTTTTCCTTGTTTTTGACCATCATCGCTTGCCCTTGTTGCCCTGTCTTAAGCAACGAACTTGTCCCAATGATCCCTTAGCTTTGGGAATACGTCGAAGTTCGGTGTTAGTCCCTTTAGGATGTATTTCTTATACAGATCTCCCTTGAAGCTCTGGAACTGTTCTGCCATTTTCTTAAGAGTCCACTGTTTCTCTATGTTCTCCGTACCCGCAGGGAGCGTGAACATCTCGAGCATTGTGGTCCACAGCATCTCTTTCTCTGATTCCGAGACAAAGCTGTCATTATCCCCGCGTGCCCTTGTTCTGCGCTAGTACACCTTGCTGACAGGCACGTTATCCCTCACAACCCAACTGCTGTGGCGTACAAAATTCTTGGCTGCTTCTGCCGGGGCACTAGGTCGGCCGTCTGTGTCCACCTCAGTTATGATGTGCCGACCCTCTATCTTCTTCGCGGCACCTCGTTGTCCGCGTGCCCTCTTCTATCCAGCGGAGGGATGACTTCCACTAGCCTCCTCCTCGTTCCCCTCCGCATCCCTCTCCACGTTCCCCTCCTCGTTCCCCTCTGCATCCCTCTCCACGTTCCCCTCCTCGTTCAAGTACTGGTTTGGATCCTCGTTCCCCTCTTCTTCGTTCCAGCACTAGCTGCTTCCCTCTGCGATTGTATCGTACAGTATTTGTTCCTCATCGCGATCAGCCATCTGTTCATAGAAGAAATATTTGCTAAGCGTAATATTAAAACTCTACTAATCTTGTATTAGAACTCAAATAATCATATATGCTAAGTCTAAGTGTCGTGTATTAGAACCCTAGATAAACATATATGCTAAGTCTAATTAAGTTTTGAATATTACATCTCTAATAATCTTATATTAAATCTCTAACAATCTCCAACAATCAAATATGTTAAGTCTAATTAAGTTCCGTATATTAAACCTCTAATAATCTTATATTAAATCTCTAACAATCTCTAACACTCACATATGCTAAGTCTAATTAAGTTTCGTATATTAAACCTCTAATAATCTTATATTAAATCTCTAACTATCTCTAACACTCAAATATGCTAAGTCTAATAATGTAATAATCTCTAACACTCACATATGCTAACTCTAATAATCTAATAATCTTATATTAGAAATCTAACAATCTTATATTATATCTCTAACAATCACATCTTTACATCACTTGCCTGCGCGAATTCCTTCGAGGGCTAGCTACCACTTCGGCTTGAGGGACGACGACGATGACGTCTTCTCTGCAACATGCAAAAAAAATGTATTAGTCTAAATGCAAAGGAACATATAATGTATTTCACGTTTTCCAGTATATATAATCATATATATATGCTAAGTTCAACAATAGTTTAATTATCTCGTTCGTACACGTTTCGCTCGCGTTCGTTCTCATACTTTTAGTTCAAGTGCATTCTCGTTCGCGTTCGTTCACATTCGTTCGCGTTCGTTCGCGTTTCGTTCACGTTCGTTCGCGTTCGTTCACGTTTCGTTCATGTTCGTTCGCGTTTCTATCACGTTCGTTCACGTTCGTTCACGTCTTTCACGTCGTTCGCATTCGTTCACGTTCGTTCGTGTTCGTTCGCGTTCGTTCACGTTCGTTCGCGTTTCGTTCGCGTTTCAATCACGTTCGTTCGCGTTCGTTCGCGTTCGTTCGCGTTTCAATCACGTTCGTTCACGTCGTTCGCGTTCGTTCGCGTTCGTTCACGTTTCGTTCACGTTCCCCTCCGCATCCCTCTCCACGTTCCCCTCCTCGTTCACGTTCGGGCGGCCGTGGCGGCAGCGGAGCGGCGGCGTGGCGGCGCAGCGGCGTGGCGGCAGCGTGTCGCGGCGGCGGTGGGGCGTCGCGGCGGCGTGGCGCGGCCTGGCGGCGTGGCGGCGGCGTGTAGCGGCGGCGGCGGGGCGTCGCGGCGGCGTCACGCGGTGTGGCGGCGCGGCGGCGTAGCGAGCTCGAGGCGGGGGCAGCGGCGTGGACGCGGCGTGGCGAGCTCGAGGCGGGGGCATCGGCATCGTCGCCGTGGCGGCCGCGTGGACGCGGCGGCGTCGGCGGTGGCGGCCGCATGGAAGTCGGGGTTGGCATCGGCAGGAGGCGGAGGAGGGGTCGGCATCGGCGCGTCTACGTCGGCGGCGGCGTCGGCAACGAGCTAGGCGGCGGTGGTTTGGAGAGAGAGAGAGAGATCGAGATCGAGATCGAGAGAGAGAGAGGCAGCGGCGGCTCTCACCAGAGAGATGCGGCGGCGGCGTCGGCGGCGAGGACCGCAAGACGATGGCGAGAGACGACGGCGGTGTCGGCGCGGGGATGCCTAGGCAATGGTGGCGAAGGAGAAGCCGATCAGAGGAAAAACTTCTAAGTGTTGGTGGAGAAGACGAGGGCGCATCAGGAGTATATATACCCCTAAATCTTTAATCCCGGTTGGTGAGAACAACCGGGAGTAAAGATATCTTTACTCCCGGTTCGTAAGAACAACCGGGACTAAGGTTCGTAAGAACAACCGGGACTAAAGATCTATCTTTAATCCCGGTTGTTCTTACGAACCGGGAGTAAAGATATCTTTACTCCCGGTTGTTCTCACCAACCGGGACTAAAGATATTTTCCCGCTATTTCTAAATTCTTTTTAAACCCGGTTAGGGTTAAGAACCGAGACTAAAGATAACAGCAATGAATATTGAATTTCGTTGCATATGTGTTTCTGAAATAGTAAATAATGCATTAAAATTATTTAAAGTCGAAAAATTAATGACAAAACCTTCGAAAAATTATTGTTGTCTATAGTAAATTAAGTGGATAATATATAATAAGCACGTGAAGGATTTAAAATTGTTAAAAATTCTAATAATCATATATAATTAGCATATGCATGATATTAAATTGTTAAAAATTCTAATTAACCTATGTAAATACCACATGCATGATTTAAAATTAATAAAAATTCTAATAATCATATATAATTAGCATATGCATGATATTAAATTGTTAAAAATTCTAATTAACATATGTAAATCCCACATGCATGATTTAAAAGTTTTAAAAATTCTAATAAGCATATATAATTAGCATATGCATGATATTAAATTGTTAAAAATTCTAATTAACATATGTAAATACCACATGCATGATTTAAAACTTTTAAAAATTCTAATAATTATATATACCTAGCATATGCATGATTTAAATTTGTTAATAATCATATATAACTAGCATATTCAATACATCCAAAATAGTTTACAACAATTACGGCAATACATCGGCGGTGACGGTTGTCCGCACGTACTTTCTCCTCACTATTGTTCCTTCCTTGTGATCGCTACGTGAGTAAGGGGTGTCTTCATTTGATAGGAGGATGCTAGGGTCAATCGTCACCGTGAAAGGGGGTTGCCCATCAAACTGATCGTAATCCTCGTCAGTCTTGTCCTCTACTCCGACAATTTTTCTTTTGCCTGGGAGAACCACGTGGCGCTTCGGCTCGTCAGGCCCTTTGCCCTTCTTTCCTTTGCTAGCCATATCCTTCACGTAAAAAACTTGCGTTACATCATTGGCAAGGACAAAAGGTTCGTCCGAGTATCCAACCTTGTTAAGGTCAACCGTTGTCATCCAACTGTCATCAATCGTTACGCCTCCACCAGTCAACCTAACCCATTGGCACCGGAACAGAGGGACCTTGAGAGGTCCATAGTCAAGTTCCCATATCTCCTCGATGGCACCATAATACGTGCCAGTTGTACCATCGTGTCCCATGGCATCGATACGAACAACATTGTTCTGGTTCGTGCTCTTCATGTCTTGGGCTCTTGTGTAGAATGTGTACCCATTGATCTCATATCCCTGGAATGTCGCGATCGAGCCAGATGAACCCCTCGCCAGGAAGGCCAGTTGCTGGTTAATCGTCTCGTTACCCATGAGATGTTGTCGCAGCCATGCGGGGAAAGTATCAATGTGATGCCGTGTAATCTATGCATCGGACTTACCGATGTTTCTGGCGCGAACTAGAGCCAAGTGCTCCTCGATGTAAGGAGCCACCAATGAAGATTGTTGTAAAACCGTGAAATGGGCTTTACGGAATAAATTGTTGTCTACCGTCATTATTGCTTTCCTTCCGAGAGTCCCCTTTCCCCGTAGTCTCCCTTCATGGCGTGATTTAGGTACCCCGATTGGGCGAAGGTCTTCAATAAATTCTACGCAGAATTCAATGACCTCCTCTGTTCCATACCCCTTGGCGATGCTTACCTCTAGACGAGCACGGTTACGAACATACTTCTTCAGAACGCCCATGTACCTCTCGAAAGGAAACATGTTGTGTAGGAACACAAGCCCGAGAATACCGATCTCTTTGACTAAGTGCAGGAGCAGATGCGTCATTATATTGAAAAATGAAGGTGGAAATATCAACTCAAAGCTGACAAGACATTGCACCACATCATTCTGAAGGGCTTCTAACTTGTCCGGATCGATGACCTTCTGCGAAATTGCGTTCATGAAAGAACATAGCTTTGTTATTGTTGCCCGGACATTGTCTGGGAGGATACCCCTTATTATAACTTGTAGCAGTTGTGACAGTCATGAGACTTTAGGTTTGTGAACTTCTTCTCCTTCGTGCTTATTATTCGCTTTATATTCGTGGAGTATCCAGATGGTACCTTGATGCTCTCCAAGCATTGAAACATACTTTCCTTCTCTGCCTTGCTAAGAGTGTAGCTGGCTGGACTCAAGTAATGGCTGCCTTTCTCCTTTGGTTCCGGGTGAAGGTCGCCGCGTTGTTCCATATGCTTCAGATCATTACGTGCTTCCAGTGTATCTTTCGACTTTCCATATACACCTAGGAAGCCAAGAAGGTTTACGCAAAGGTTCTTAGTGAGGTGCATCACGTCGATTGCGTGGCGGACGTCCAAGAATTCCCAATAGGTTAACTCCCAAAATATGGAGTTTTTTTTCCACATCGCCGCGTGACCATCTTCGTTCTCTATAGGTTGGCTGCCAGGCCCCTTTCCAAACACTACTTTAAGATCTTTCACCATAGCAAACACTATTTTCCCGCTGCAATGTTTAGGCTTCGTACGGTGGTCTGCCTTATGTTCAAAGTGCTTGCCTTTCTTCCGTACTGGGTGGTCTGCAGCAAGAAATCGACGATGACCCATGTACACAACCTTCCTACAGTTCTTAAGATATGTACTTTCTGATTCATCCATACTGTGAGTGCAAGCCTTGTACCCCTTGTTGGACTGCCCGGATAGGTTGCTAAGTGCAGGCCAATCGTTGATGGTTACGAACAGCACGCTCGTAGGTTAAACTCCTCCTGTTTGTGGTCCTCTAACATCTTGTCCAATTTATGGGCCCCCTTTTCACTTTCGCAGTCCTCCTTGGCATCCTGCAACATCTGACCAAGATCATCCGCAACGTCGTTATAATCAGCATCTCTGTCCTCCTCGCCCGTTTGATTTCCTTCAAATCCAGCGTACTGAGCAAAGTCTGGAATATTGTCGTCTTCCACTTCATCTTCTTCCATTTCAACCCCTTGTTCTCTGTGGGATGTCCAACAATTATAGCTTGGCATGAACCCCGACTCAAACAAGTGGAAATGAATAGTCCTGGATGCAGAATACTCCTTCTGATTCTTACACTTATTGCATGGACAACAAATAAAACCCTTCTGCTTATTAGCTTCGGCCACTCTCAAAAAATAATGCACGCCGTCAATAAACTCTTTGGACCACCGGTCAGCGTACATCCATTGCCGATCCATCTACATGAAATGAAAAAAAATCGTACACAAATAATCATTCGTACAATAATGACAGTCATACAATAATGATAAAATAATCACAAACTCTTTCAACAGTCATACAATAATGACATATCATTATTCATACAAAAATTATAAAATATTCCATCAAATAATTCTTATTTATTATTTTTGAAGTTTTAAATTCTTTTAATTTTCAATTTAGTTTGTTTTCTTTTATTTAAGATTAACTTTCACTATATTTTCCTACTCAACTATTTTATAAAACCTTCTTTAGCAAATAAACAAAATTTCTATATATTCTTTCTTTTCCCAAACAAATTTTCTCTCTCATCAACTTACAACAAAATTTTGGAGACAAAAAAGTGTGCAAAATATAGCTCCAAATGTGATATGACTAAAAAAAACATTGGAGGATGAAGTTGCTAACCTTTTAGGCACCTCCGATTTATATATAATCACCAAAGTAAAATCACTATAAATTTTGGCATGACCTCCCCTCTTTTTTGAAGAAATTTTGAAGCTTGCTCGGGCTGGAGAAGGAAGAAGACATATATAAAGGGGTGGGACTTACCAACCGGGACTAAAGATCCCGGGGGGGCCTGACAAGCCCTGACAGCATTTGAACCGGGACTACCAACCGGGACTAAAGATCAAATATGCCCATTACCCTTTTTAACCGGGACTAAAGATGATCTTTAGTCCCGGTTTTTATTGCAACCGGGACTATTGTGGAAATAGCCCGACCGACGAAAGATGGTTTCTCCACCAATGATGGATTGTTTTGGATTCAGATCAGACTAGGTTTTCATGCATTTGAGTCGTCGCTTACTAGTGAACAGGTCTAGAAAACAAGGACATCCTCTTCTTCGGTTTATTTTGGCTATGGCTACTACTAATCATGTTTTCTCTTGCTAGTGGGCATTTCTGGGGGAATTGAACAAATGAAATATTTGGTGTCAAATCAAACTGTGTTATGACAGTGGATTCCAATTGAAATGCTTCAGGGCAAAGTTTTTTTTAAACAAAACACACAAGACAGTGCGACGTTTCGTATTGATAGAGTAAGAAAAAATTACAAGTCTATAGCCCTGGAGGCTATAGTCAGGAAAAGAAAAAAACAAGAGCCACACCAAGCATCTATGACCGAAACCTCCACAGAAGAACAATCAATCAGAACACGATCCGAGGGAGAGAAACTTCTAGACCGGGTGCCACCGCCGCCCGCCCTGGGGAGCTAGGGCGTGGTATTCACCCGAAAAACTCCGTCGGTAGAAAGTTCACTCAAACAACGCCCCAGGGGGAGAGCGGCACCCGTAGGCGTCGCCGTTGCTGGCCTGAAGGCCTAGGCTTTCGCCCGTAAACTTGTGCTCCCGCGTTGAGATTGTTTGCAAATCAGTGGCCACCACCAACCGCACACCTTCAATGCATGTCCACCACGCCAGCGCCTCGCCACTGACCGGCCATCAAGTAGGAGCTCGACACCCGAAGTGCTTCCAATCTATCCAAGCAGTTGGGTTGACGACGGAGCGGGTGAGAGAGAATGGATACCCTCTCCCCCACACTAGCCCGCCCAATGTGGGCATCATGTGGCGGCTAGGCGCCGCCACAAGAGGACTTTCATCTAGATCGGAGCGCATCGCAGGTCTGCAACACCCACCTCACGGCTCCACCATCGTCGTCGCCTCGGGCGGACTGCCCGCATCACCACCAACTCAGGTCGTCCGTCCAAATCATTGTCGCGTCACCACAGGCCCCTGCCAGACCTCCACTGCGCACCGGCCACCAGTCACGCCTCCGCTGGCCGCTGGATGCGCCTCTCCATGTCGCCTGGCCACCCGCTGTCGCCGGCCGCCCCTCTCTGCCCCGCACCGCGCCGGACATCCTCCCGCCGCCGTTGCTCACCCCTCCACATGCGCTGATACCGGCCTCCACTCTGCACCCGTCGCCACCGGCCCGACAGCGCCCTAACCAGATCTGGTAGGATCCTGCTGCTTGGGGTGGATCCACGGCCGCCCTTGCCGGGGTGCGCCGCCATAGTCCCCGCCGTCTCCTTCCTCGCCGAGCAGTCGCGCCGCCCTGTGCCTCCTCCGGCAGCCGTCGCCGCAAGCTCCACCGCCGTTGGGGAAGCTAGATCTGTCGCCGGGGGGGCGGATCTGACCCGCCATGTCCGGATCCACTGCACCTACCGCCGCCTCCTGCTTCTTGCCGCCACCGAGAAGCCCCCTAGTGTCCCTCCACTGGGCTTCCTCATGGGGAGAGCGCCCCGCCGCTGCCGTCCTTGCTGTTGTCCGGCTTTGCCGACGAGCCTCTCGGGCGGCGAGGTTGTTTTCACCATCCGTGTCACCCCTGGGACAGGAGGAGAGAGCCTGTAATGCTTGAGTCCAATTCCTCTACTCATTCAGGGCAAAGTTGAGTCCATCATTGGAATAGTAGCTTATTTATTTTGTCACAATCTGGAGATCGGCTTATAGTAATGTAGAGCAAACAATTTCGAATTTCGACCAAGTTCATATAGAATAATTAGTGTACACACTGCAATTTTGGGGCATGTTCCACGTCATAAAATGGTGGCTTTGCTAGAGGGCACCCAAGTTCATGATTATTAGCAACAAATACTATCACATAAAACATAGTCCAATTTGCTCTGTCACACCACGGCCTTCCTTTCGGATATTTGCCAGCCTAACGGCTTCAATAATTAACTAGATTTATGTTCCCATGTATCAGGATTTCAGTTTGAATTAGGCTGTTTCCTCCAAGAGAACACATCACCATGTACAGTTTAGCTAGTGGTACCTTGTTGCAAAGTTTGTCTAGGTTCACATCAGAGAACCCCACCTCTGTAGATCAGTACAATACTTGGACGAAGGGCTTGTTATATGCGTCGTTTAACTGCAATATATTGGGCCACTTCAAAAGTCAGAATTGTAGAGACTGAAAACACAATAAAGTAAAAAAATAAAAATCAAACAATATTTCTAAAGAAAATACATGTGTATGGCGGTAAAAAACTTGTACGGATGATCTGATTGGGCATACGGTCTGACCGCAGTTCAATCGTCGGGGTATTAATATCAGCCTGAAAGCTTCCACCAAGAACCTGGTAGTAAAACACAGGTAACTTTTGATCCGTGACTCAAATTGATACGCGTGCTGCAATTACCATATGTGGACCGGATGTCCTGAATTTCATTGATCAGATTCAGATGTACAATGAAAAGGGAAAACTATTTGTGTGGGATAGAAATATTAGGTCTATGTGAAGTATCAAAGCACTATCTGACATGTCAAATAAGAAGGGAAATGACATGGCTTTATGTTGTCAGCAGGCATCACCACCCGTTCAACAAGTAGTTATAAGTAGCAGCCCATTTCAGTCAGCAAGTCTCGGCATGTAGTTTTATGGAAGAAAGCACACCTAGCAAAACACACTCTGAAGATTGTAACAAGGCACCTACTTTAGCCACAGCCTAGTTCATCGATCAACTGCAAGAAGCAGATCGAGGGAGGACAACATAGTATCAGTAGTCACGGAATAACAGAAAGCTCCATCATGCTGTCAAGTCGATCGATACGAGTGAAAATGCTTGAGATGGTTGCAAAATTTTTGCGATCGAAGTTCCCAGTAGGAATGGAAGGTATCGGTGATGATCCTAGTCGTAGAAACATACCTACCGGTACCAGGGGCGAACCCAGTAAGACCAAACAGGGGTCACTCGACACCCGGTATTTTTGTTTGCCTCAAGTTATAGCCTGTGTATGTATACAACGTAGGACACCCCAAGGAAATTGTACTGGACCCCTGGTCCTGACGCCAAGCCCAATCCAATGCTGAACAAGAAGACGTGACAAGGGCCAGAGAAGCAGTCCGTTCAACATTACACACTTGGCCAGGGCCGTGTTTAGTTCACCTCCAACTACCCTAAACTTTAACTTTTTATCACATCACATCACATCCAAAACTTTCCTACACACATAAACTTTCAACATTTTTTGCAAACTTTTAACTTTCCCCAAACTTTCAACTTTTTTTCAAGAACTAAACACAGCCCAGGTCTTAAAAGTATGCACTCTGCTCTTCTGCAGCAAGGTATTTTTCCCTCCCCAAGTCCTTTATCAATCTATCTGTTTTGCTGGTAGTTCAGTGAGCGTCTTGCCCTGTGTAAAATTATATATTGCATTCAGCTCAGTACTATTGAAAGATGCTTTTTGGCCATGAAAATTGTGAAAACATATTTACGCAATTGCACTGGTGATACACTTGAGGGATCTTGTTATTTGATATATTTGAGAAACAGAAATTGATGAAAGTTACCAACAATGCAGTAATTTGTCAGTTAGAGACCTTAAAGACCATTTTTGAAATGTAAATTTTCATAATATTATTGTACATACATATTTACGTGACCTTTTTTACTAAGTGATTTGCTCTCTTTTCTAAGAAAATCAGTTGAGGCCAGATATGGTTTTGGAGGTTTTGGTCTTTCTTGCTTAAATTTTTTTATAGTCGATTGATATTTTGATAAATATTTCATTGGTATATTATAATAATCATTATTACATGGCATATTAGATATTAATGTTGCTTGGTGCATAGAACTGTGATACTCATAGGATCCCGGATCATTTTCGGGCTTGTTCACTTTGCTACCACTTTCAATCTTACCTTTTTTTTTTGGCAAAATTACCAAAAATAAATTGCTATATTTAGTTTGTTACCAAATTTTAGTAAGTCCATATGAAATCTTGCCAAAATTTGGTAACCTGGCTAAAATTTTAGCAACCTTACCAAAATTTAGCAATGCCAAAACTTGGTAAGATTAAAAATGGTAGCAAAGTGAATAAGCCATTCGTTCTGCATTTGTCACTGATTGGTACAATACCCCAGTTTACTGGGTCTTACCAAATGATAGTACTGCTAGCTCGAGAATGAACAGCCAAAGCTGCAACGTAAGGGTGCACCGTCAACGTAAGGGTTCTAGCACATTCTTTTGCGGCCTCAAAGCATCTCTTGCACGGGACCATTGGTCCATGATATAAACCTTCCCTAAACGTAATTAGTTCTACGTTGCAACAACTAAATCTTAAGCTAGGACAAATTAAATTATGCCAATGATAGGCTTAACAATTCGATTGAAGTCCATCGTCAGAACAGAGTACAATTTGACACCATTAATCAAATAAATCCATTTTTAAAATTTATAATAATTAATACTTTTTTAAATTTTATAATGATTAATACTCAATTAATCATACACTAATGACTTCCCTCAAAATAGTGCCGTCGAAATAGTTAATCATTCAAATGCAGCCTTTCGCTTGGACACCAGATTTGGCATTTTATTTAGAAAATAAGTCATCAAACATCACAGAAAAATAATGGACAACACCAAAAGCAGCGTTGTCAGCATGGCAATCTTTTAGGATTTTGGAGGAGTTATTAAGTTGAGTAGGTTCACAAGATAAGGGGCTTGATATTTCTGAAAAACACACAGAAATCGTGTATTTCTGCTTGCGCTCGCCTACTGAAACCCTCTTCTTCGCTTGCTCTATTTTGCGTACCTTGCAAAGAAAAGGAGTAACACAAAGAGCAGCCTCACCCTGCTCGTTGTTATTGCCCGGGCAGATGCTTTTCTGCATCAACTTTTAAGAACTAGTAGTAAGTAGTAACCATGAAACAAAATTATAACCAATGTCAGAGATGATACAGTTACCATATTAACAGCAAACATAACTGATCTTTCATGTGACTTTCACGCACAAGCACAAACGCAGGAAAGTTGGACCATGGTGATACCACCAGTTCTGTCCTCTTCCAAGCGACAAGGGAAAGGAAAAAAAAACATACAGAATGATTTGCTCCATAATCTAAATTAGAAGAGTATCATCAACTTTTAAGAACTAGTAGTAACTATGAAAACAAAATTATAACCAATCTCAGAGATGATACAACTACCATATTAATAGCAAACATAACTGATCTTTCATGTGATTATCAAGCACAAACGCCGGAAAGTTGGAACATGGTGATACGTCCAGTTCTGTCCTCTTCCAAGCAAAAAAGCAAAACAGAATGATTTACTCCATAAATTTGAAGAGTATCATCATCTGCTAAACTGACATAAAAGAACATGAAGCACATTATTTGGATACAGAAGTGCATGTGGACCTTCATGTAAACTCACTACTGCTCAAACTAACAAAATTACCCGCAGATCTTTGCGCGAGAGGAGCGAACATAACATTCCATTTCCCCGGCTCTGCCTACTTTTGCTGATGACCCTTTGCTTCACAACTAGAATAATCCTTCCCCTGCCACCAAAATTACGATGATCTTTAATGACGAACACGTCTTACATCCATACATTTGTACACATCAATTCATTGATATAATCACTAATGTGATAGTAAAGGTGGCACAGAAAAACATCTACAAAATTGAAATGCAGACTTGCGAAAATATAACAATCGAACTTACTTAACTCCTCCAATGATTTGCTAACATCGCTATCACCAGATTGCATCAACTGAATCTTGCCTGCACAGATTAAAAGAACAAATACGAAAGCTTATACACAGATTAAAAGGAGCAGAACATTATAACATCTATAGAGAGTGACAATGACAAGAACTAGGAAATTATATGACCTCAGTACAAGGCGAGACAAACATATTACATATATACAGAATTTGGGTAGACCAGTCCTATCCTAAAAATATTTTCAGTTGCTTCAGTCGCGACTCATGGCTTATGAGCCAAAACAACTATTGAGTGTTGCTACAGGAAAATGATTTGACCAAAAGAGAGCATTCATTTAAGATTTCAGAATAGCATACATACCATCACGCCGCACACAGATTTCTGGTATACTTTTCACTTGATCATTAATTCTGTCATTGTAGACTCTCGTCTCAATATCACCCTCAACGTAGACTGCAGAACTGAAACAAGGCACGATGACCATGTACCTTTAGTAACACTAACACTCTGAACTAAAGTTTAGATGCTATATCATACAAGAAAAATACTACCTCCGTTTCAGGTTATAAGACTTTCTAGCATTGCTAATATTCATATAGATGTTAATGAATCTAGGCACACATATATGTCTAGATTCATTAACATATACATGAATGTGAACAATGCTAGAAAATCTTATAATACGAAACGGACGAAGTAAATCTTATGCTTTGAGCCCTACTTCTTGACCAGCTTCTGAACAGCGTATGCACCAAGCTGTTCATTGTGAACAGATATTCGATGCCACTGAGCTGGCATTGGCAAGTTTTCAGCACCTACTGTCCTCTGGTCAAACATGCCACCTGTTCCAACAGTAAACACAGTTACTGTATGCCCGTTTCTTAGTATTTTCTGTACTGGCACTTGTCCAACTTTTCCACAAATAATTGCCTATCAAGTATGAGATAATTAAACAAGGGTCAAATGTTGTTCCTTCAAAACAAACAAGGGTCACAATTCTTTTCTTAAGAAACAAAGTGCATATTCACATAGTGTGTGCATCAAATACCCTGTGCACACCACGGAAAACGTGATCTGGCCTGGAATGTGTGAAATCATCTTTGGCGTCACGACCCTTGCCATTCTTCTCATCGACATCAGAAAAAGACGCAGTCGAGTTCCATGCTTGCAATTTTCTGTAAAACTCTAAGAGCAACAGACACCAAACACTCAGTTATAATTATATACACAAGATGAGCACCTTACACCAAGCATTAGAAAGGCTAAAACTAAGTGCCCACCAACTGGGTTTCTTTGCTGTCCTAGGAGCCTCCTCACGCTCATGCTCCGGAGCAATTTCGCACTCATCATTATAAACCTAAATACACAAAACAGGTCACACAGCTGTGAAATCTTGTTGAGGACTTGAGAAATGCAAGTATGAATGGCTGAACGAACAGGGAACTTCACACTGCTCCGTATACTTCGCCCTCTATGAAAGTCCCTACCAACTCCATAGATATCAAGAAAATCGAGAAGAAACTGGATGGGTTAACCGGAGGGGATGAAATCGATCCCAAGTCCGGATGGATTTCCAATCTACGGGACGCCGACGCTGCGGAGGAGGAAGGGATGCAAGAGAAGAATGGGGGGATACCTTCGATTCGAACCGCAATGAGGACGCTGAAAAGGGGATCGGCCGCGTCGCCCTCCGAACCGTCTCGCCGCCGCCGGCCCGTGCGCGCGAGCAGGAAAGGAAGCACAGCCGCAGCGGAGGAGGAGGTTGCCGGGCTTGTCGCCGGCGGCGCGTGCCAGGAGACACGACCTACGAGGCAACGCCTCCGGCTCGGTGGAGTCGAGCAGAAGCCGCCGGGCGGAAGAGAGACCGGAGAGGGGAGAGAAGAAATCTCGGATATTTGGTCATTCGTTATTTTGCTGGGACTTTTTTATTTCAGATTTAAATTTCGCTCCGTGCCAAAACAGAAAAAAATTATTTTCTGGTAGTTATTTTACTTGGAATTGAATAAGTAGTACTGATTACTCCTTCGTTTCATATTATGTTCCATATTATAAGTTAGTTATCGATTTGTCTAGAGCATTCTCAACAGATGCTCCATCCAATCCTCCATCTGAGAAATATATAGTGGATGGGAGTGAAAAACCGGCATCCAGCGGATACGCCATCAGCTTCACCAAAAGTAGTAGATCGCTGAAACAGGAGAGAGGAATGCCAATTTTGGCGTTCCTCTCCTCACGGCAAATCGCAACCGCCGCTTTGGGTCGAGCTCCCGCCCTCATCCGGAGTTCACAGCAGCCGCAGGCAAAGCGGGCGAAGGAGGAGAGATAGGGAGGATGAGGCGCGGCTCCAACTAGATTCGCTAGCGAAGGAAGAAGGGAGGTAGAGAGGTGGCATACTTTCATCTATTTGTTAGGGTGGACTTGGAGTTGGTTGGTTGGGTATGCCAACGATAACACTTACTAGCCATGTTCTGGTAGCACGACGTGGGTTGGAGGTGGAATTCTGTGATGGCTTCTGCGGAGCAGTGGCTGATGGTTGGTGGCTAAGTCGAAGCTGTCGCGCTGAGTGTGACCAGCTGTACAATGACACAAATTTTGACAATTTGACCCTTTGAAAAGACTAATTTTACAAATAAACCGCCGCCAAAACTGATTTAAAAAATGACCATTTTTTCAGCGCCAAATCACCTGGCGTTAAATATAGACACCTCAGCGCCACGTCAACTGGCGCTGAATACCGTGCCACCGCGGATGGGAGGCTAAGTCAGCGTGCCAACGCACATTCAGCGCCACGCTATTTGGCGCTGAGGTGTCTAAATTCAGCGTCACACGATTTGGCGCTGAATAAAAGGGTTATTTTTAAAATAAGTTTTTGTGGCGGTTCATTTGTAAAAATTGTTTTTTTGCAAAGGGTCAAATTGCCAAAATTTGTAGTACAATAATAATCTGTAACACCTTCTCTTTGGCATCACAGATATGGTTGGTAGTTGAGAGAGTTTTGGGCGAAAGCCTTCCCCGATCTCTAACTAGTGTATCGATATGACCTATGTGCGTCTGCGGCGATTCTATTTTTCTTCAGATAAAAAACAACCTAGTATTTCCTAGAAGGGTGTTAGCAGCATCTTTGATGCTGTAATCACCTTGGAGGCTTCAAGAACAAGGTCTCGCTATTCGTTTGAGTTATGCGGTGATTATGCCCGTAAGCCTGTTTCCTTCCATAGGAAGTTAGAGCTGCTTCTTCGTTTGTAATTAGCTTGAGAACGATAACTCCTGTTGGGATTCAGAGTATAGTCACTAGCGATTTTTTTTGTTTTGACTCTTTGTGTGGGTTTTTTACGGTTTTTGTTTTATTAACCGTACAGTGGTAAGATTTTAAGGCCTGATTTCCCTTGTAAACGAGGTCAGGTACTTTTTTCTTCTAAGTATAAAATAAGTACTTTCATAGCAGTTGGGCCGGTAACCGTACAGCGCTATAGCAGTCTCGCAGGCAGGATCACACAAAGGTCGCAGAGCGCATAGCCAATGGCCAATGCAACCCCACACGGCCACACCAACATACAGCTGTGAGACTATGCCACGAGAGAAATTGGTGACATGGATGATTGCAGCTTATTGGAATGGATGGCATTCGACTGTCTGCTTGCACCTACTCCATTTGTCAAAAAAAAAAAACAAGTCCTACATTTTCGTGTCCAACGTTTGACCATCCGTCTTATTTGAAAAAATTATAAAAAAAATTAAAAAGACAAGTCACGCATAAAGTATTAATCATGTTTTATTATCTAACAACAATGAAAACATTAATTATAAAACAATTTCATATAAGACGGACAGTCAAACGTTGGACACGAAAACTCAGGGTTTGTCTTTTTGGATGGAGGGAGTATAATGTTATTTCTGGTCTACCTGTTTTTCCATGGTGACTCAGTTGTCTGAACATTCTGTGTCAAAAGCAACACATCATGCGCAGTAGTTCATCCACAGTTCCACAGCCAGCCCATCATGCGCCAGAGCAGAAAGTTGCAGCAAATCCCAGAATTTCAAAGCATTTAGGACGTGTTTAGTTCTTCCAAAAATAATTCTTCAAACTTCCAACTTTTTCATCACATCAAAATTTTTCTACACACATAAACTTCTAACTTTTCCGTCACATCGTTCCAATTTCAACTAAACTTTCAATTTTGATGTGAAATAAACACAGCCTTATTCAGTGTGTTCAGCTGGAGTAGCAAGCCAATCTTCTCTGTGAGGTTGACAGATAGTAATGGAGGGTGCAGCAATTCAGTTATTTTGTAAAAGAATTAGGGTCTGGATTTTGACATTATGAGGTTATTATTAGAACAGGCTGAATTTCAGCAATCACAGTGATATTTGTAAATGAAGACCTAGAGAGTCAAACTACTTAATTTGATGCATTTGGAAGAAAATTTTCAGTACTATAAACCAAATTATACCGTAAGTCCGAGAATGTATTTGAAACTTTACCGTTTTACTAGTAGTAAAAGAACAAGTCATTTGTATTTAGAGAAATGTATTAAAGAGGTGCAAAATCTGTTTTAGAAAAAAAAAGGGTGCCGCTTCAAGGCAATACCAGGTACGAGTAGGCTACGATAGCATAAATCAAAATTTTCTACCGCGTAAACCAGGAACCATGTAAGTATTAGATCATAGATCGTTACCGCTTAACGCGCTGCGCAGCGGAAGAAAGCGCTAAGAAGGCGAAGGAACCCTCGCGATGTAGCGCGAGTCGATGTAGAGAAACTACTCGATCGCACCGACTTGACCTTCTCCTCCTCGTGCGTTCTCCTCACCGTGCTCCCACGCCGATCAGCACCGCAAAGCAGCGGCGCCTCTACCGGTATCCACACGTACATGGACAGAATGCCACGCGCAGATGTGCTAACACCCGTGCGCGTCTAGGGTTTCTCACGTGATGCAATAATGCCTCCACCGGTCACACCTCTCACGGATATATAGGATCCATGACTCAGGCCTCCAAGGCCCATAGGACTCCTATTCGGATCCCTCTCCGAATTAAGCTCATATTAGATCTCCATCCAATCCCCTTATTCCATCCCATTAATCATGCGACCCTGTAAGTTCATATACACTCGGTTGTAACCCGAAAACTCTTTTTGGGTCCACGTGTCAACAGCGGCCCTTAGCAGAACGTATTGACCGACCGGGCATACACAAAGATCATATCGGTTGAACCTCTAGTGTACAATTGTATGAACCCCTTTGCCTCACGATATTAATTAAGTTGGAGGCTAGATATGTGCCATCCTCTAATAGCTCAATCATTCACTTGAACTTGTGATAGATTATATAACTTGTGATTGACTCCTCAATCACCTTTAGCATGGCCATGCACTTTCATAATCTATAACATCGAGGGGCCCAGAGATATCTCTCCATAGGAGGGGCAAATCCTATGCATCTTGATTATTCATATACCACTACATGTTTCATATGATACGCGAAAACTACTTTTATAACTACCCAATTACGAAGTAGCGTTTAACAGTCCTACTACACTTGTTGGGAACCATGATAATCTCAAGTCTAAGAGTTCAACACCAATACTAAATGAGATCACTGATGACACAACATATATGGCTCTTGCAGTGAATCATGTTGGGTCTATCCAACAACATGTTCCTCAACATGTATCCACATTATTAATTTGGTATCTCTATGCCATGATCCATGAGACATGATCATTAATTAATACCTGTACTGATCGTTTAAACATATTTGTTCCACATATGATATTTGATTAGGGATCCTTTAGAAATAATAACATACAATATAAACAGTCTCATGAAAGAATCACATATTCATTAACCAATATTGAGTTATCTATTTCAAGAAACAATGTCAGATAAATATGTAAACATAGTATACGATACAATCATCTCTATGATCGCCTCTAGGACGTATCACCAACAAAAAGGCCATCCCATGCTTTTTGTCCAACTATGCTATAGCGTCAATTTTATTTTCCTTCTCTGATGTACTTGCCAATGTTGCGTATGCCTTTCTAACAACTATTTGTTTTCGTCACCATTGCTTCATTCGATAGGTCCTATTTTTTTCTCCAATAAGAGTCGGATGAATATTAAGATTTTCGTTGTACGCTTTTGAAACTGCTAAACGGTACGTTTTGTGTGAAAAATTTCTATACGAAAGTTGCTTTAAAATACCATATTAATCTATTTTTCAAGTTTGTAATAATTAAAACTTAATCAATCATACATTAATACCACATCGTTTTACGTAAAAAACTTAATCTTTATCTTCAATAGAAAAGAACACCACCTATTAATTTATTTATTTCTGTATGGATTTATCTATCGAAATTTTACATCGATCGCTGCATACGACCATTGCTGTTTATGAGTACTGGAGTTAATTTTTGATAAATAAATGGCGTAAAACCAATTTGATAACTGGAGTCAAGTTCTTCAAATATTGCATAGTCGTCTCATATAATAATATTTTCTTACTTGGACGCTTAAAAAAAGTTAACACTCATAATTAAAAAAAACTGAAAACAAGAGTTCGAAGATGACAGATATGTATCTCTACGTAAAAGCTTACCGTTAGAATAATAATGTCAAATTTGTAAGTTCTATCCGTTAAAAAAAACGAGCGATGCTCTAGCGCTTTTCTACTGTTAGAATTAAACTTCCACTATTATTAAGTGTAAATTAAGTTATTAATATAACGATCATGTGTTATTTTGTCATTTATGTTTTTTCCCTGCTAAATCGATATGTGATCATCTATTACACTGCCATCGTTGATATTTCATTGGAAAAGACAAAAAAAGAAAAAAAAAGGTTTAGTCACTGCTAAATGATGACTATACCCTCTGCACCTATTTTTTCTAACAATAATGCCCCCGATCCATGTTTCTACCACCGCTAATTGGGTTATTAGTATAAATAGAATTGAACTATTTGATCAAATGCGATTAATGATTTAGATTGATATGTTTATTGGATAAACTTTCAGTTTTATCAAAAAATTTCACATGACATCTGGCAGCCTAGCAGAGATCGAGCTGCATGCATGCATGGATTAATGAGTGGTTGGTGAACTCGATCTTTATAAAACGGAGGAACTACCGTCGTCGGTAACTAGCAGCCTAGCCCGGACCTGTTTGAGCAATCTATAAAGTTGGCAGAAACATCAAAAACCGCATAGTCGTCAATGCCAGGAAAGAAAAAAGGTCAGATGGATGATTATTGTAGCTAATTGGAATGGGAGGTATCCGAGAGACCGGTTTCAGTTGGAGTGATATTCCGGGTATACCTGCTTTTGCAAGGATGGTGCACATGTATGAACATTCCGTGTCACGAGCAGAAAGAGCCAGTTTGCTTATCTGAAGCCGGTCCTTCAGCCAAAGGAGATTCACAGAGAGCGCTAGATTCTTCTAGTATTCGAAGGCTACTGAGCTTGTTCAGCTCAGACCGCACGCCAATCTTTTCAAAGAACCTGGCCGAGCGGCTAGAGTACGTAGGGGCTCAAAAGCTCAAATGCAGGGATAGCACCACTTTTCTAACTCGTGGAATATCAAACAGCTAAGTGACTTTTTTAGGTGACTTTATATATATGATATTATATGATATTGTTATCTTGAGTAATATTCTCTTTTTCTCTGAGTCATGGGCTACACATGTTATGTCATGTTTTTGCAAACTTTTTATAATTAATGTTTATTCTGATTGCTTGCGAATCGATCCGAGTAGAAAAGGTGTCAGATAGTAAAGCTCTGTCTATCCATGAGTACCGATTTCTACGTGTGCATATGAAAATTTTTTCGAGCCAATTCCTAGCACTTGGGGGCTAATCGGATATATTGTATAACGCAAGGTGCTAGGTACTACTGAGAAAAATCTGAAAGAATGCTGCACAGTTTGTCTTCTACTCTTGCTGATCACAAAAGTATCTGAGTGATATGAATTGATCCGTGAAGCTTTGCTACATGAATCCAAGTTACACAAACATGTGTCTGGGAAGTGGAGCCGACTTACGGTTACATGGGAATAGTGTTTAAACGAAAGGAGTAAACTACTCGGGGGAATTAAAATCATAATAAGAAGGAACACATATTTACTTAGGTTTTACTCGAGTAATTGATCAGATACTACTCATTCTCATGCTATTTGTTTATATTGCAGGGTTCAGAACTGCATACGCGTAATAGGGATACATTGGCATGAGCCTAACTCCTACGCTCGAGGTGTGGATCAGTTGGTATACCACATAAGGGTTGCCAGCTGAATGCTTACGTTACTCTGGACTTTGATACCATCTTTATTTTAGTACGTCCCATAAGGGATAAACCACTCGAATCAGAAGTTACTCGGATGAGATACACTCGGTTCACATCACTCAATAGACCTGTCACTCGGGAGCAGAATATTGGAAGATTTATAAAATGTTGTGATGTTGTGCGTAATGGGCATAGGGCCTTTACATTCAGTAGTGAGCTAAACTAAAATAAGGTGTGGGTATACTTGGCTTGCTCATTGGGTTGACTGCTGGTTATGTTAAAGCCCTGTTTAGTTTCCAGGTAAAAATTTTACACCCTATCATATGACACATGTATGGTAGACAAAAAAAATAACTACTTAGACAGTTTACGTGTAAAATGTGAGATGAATATTTTAAGCCTAATTAGTCCATGATTTGACAAATATGGTGCTACAGTAAACATTTGCTAATAACGGATTAATTAGGCTTAATAAATTCGTCTCGCAATTTACAGGTGGAATCTGTAATTTGTTTTGTTATTAGTCTACGTTTAATATTTCAAATGTGTGTCCGTATATCTGATATGACACGCCAAAACTTTACACCCTGGATCGAAACACCTGCAAAATCGTAATGCAGGTGTTGTTTTCTTGGAACCCTACAAATACAAAAATTATGATGCTCCTCATAGTGCTATAGAATAGGTGAAACTCATAGTTTTCTTGGGTATCAACAACATGCCTTGACGCCGAGGCCTTCGCCTCACCATCTCCGTCCTTGCGGCCTTCTAACGAGGTATTCGCTCGGCGTAGCCGGCGTACTTCAAGTCTTCGGCTTTCGCCCATGTGGTTTCTCATTCATCCTTCACCGCTTACCGCCGGTCCGGGCTTGGGACCCAGGTCCTTGGTTTCGGCAGGTTCGGCCGAAGGCCTTTCGTGGCACTCCTCCAACAGGGACTAAAGAAGGCGCAGGCCGACAGGTGGCTGCGCCATCTTTATTCCTGGTTGGTGTTACCAACCTGGACTAAAGATACATCTTTTGTCACGGTTATTTCACCCGGGACTAAAGATGGCTATCTGGAGATAGCTATCTTTAGTCCCTGATGCACCGTCCCGGTTGCACAACCAGGACAATAAGGGCTTCCCAACCGGCGGCAAAGATCACTTGTGCAGCAGTGTGCGCAACTCAGTTATATATCGTATTGAAAACGTACATTTACCAGTTTGTTGTGGTTCGAAGTCTTGATATAGGGAGCATCAGATCTGATTTGGTATAAGATTTTACTCGATGTGATTCATGCATATAGAGCCATACACAATACAAAACTCATGCCACATTTGATAGTGCACAAGGTGCGTTCAAATAATTCAACAAATTTGAGCAGCCTAGAAGGTGCATATTTGACCAAGCTAGCATGCCAAGAAGAATGGCAGAGCGCACAGCCAATGTCCCAAAGCTAGCCATGGGATTTAACCAAGAACAAATTCAAAACAAGGTCACCCAACGGAACTTCGTGGGCAGGTTGAGAGTAGAAGGTAATAGGAATGGAAGGCATCAGACAGATCAGTTGCACCTAGACTGATCCTGACTGTACTACCCGTTTGTGGACTGGATGGATGGGAAACCTGCCTCAACATTCTGTGTGGTAAACAATTAGCCAACAAGGACAAACATCATCATCCCTACCCACACTCAGCGAGAATGTTGATTCCCGATCCATCACCGACAACACTCTTCTGATATCCAGAGTTGAATCACTTCAACCTTTTAGAGCTGTAGAAGCCAAACTGTTCAGTCCAGGTAGCATGCGAGGATCACTATCACAGGATGAGGGGGCATCGCTTCAGTCGTGCTAGTTGGGAATACAAATTATTACATCATGATGTACACCTTTTTTTTGTTATTATTCGAAGATTACAAGTGGCTTGACCATTCCCAATGACAGTCAGGCTATTTGATGCCTTTTTTCTGTTGGTGAAATGGGATTATTCTATAAATGTAATGAAATAATTTATAAGTTACTTCTAGATGTACACATACAAGAAGTGATGCCTAAAATATAATCAGAGAGGAGCAGCAGTTGATAGCAACAATTAATATTGATCTATGATAGCTTCACATAACAGAGATATGGTGATGTGGAGCAGTAATGGAAATGAGCAAAGTTCAGAATTATTGAGTAATGTGTTCAGCTGGAGTAGCAAGCCAATCTTCTATGTGAGGTCGACAGATAGTAATGGAGGGGGCAGCAATTCAGTTATTTTGTAATAGAATTAGGTGGTGTTTGGATCCCGTAACTGTAGTATCTATCACATCGGATGTTTGGATACTTATTTAAAGTATTAAATATAGACTAATAATAAAACTAATTGCATAAATGAGAGCTAATTCGCGAGATGATTTTTTTAAGCTTAATTAATCCATAATTAGCAAATGTTTACTGTAGCATCACATATGCTAATCATGTATTAATTAGGCTCAATATATTCGTCTCGCGAATTAGTCCAAGGTTAAGGAATGAGTTTTGTAATTAGTCTATGCTTAATATTCCAAATTAGCGTCCAAATATCCGATGTGACAGGGAATATAAAGTTTTAGTCCCATCCGAACACCCCCTTAGGGTCTGGATTTTCACATTATGAGGTTAATTATTAGAACCCGGTTGAATTTCGGCATTCACAGTGATATTTGTAAATGAAGACCTATTGAGTGAAACTACTTAATTTGATGCATTTGGAAGAAAATTTTCTGTACGTTAAACCAAATTATACCGAAAGTCCGAGAATGTATTTAAAAATATACCATTTTACTATTGATAACTGGAGTTAAGTTCTTCAAATATTGCACAGTCGTGTCATAAAATAATATTTTCTTACTTGGACGCTTAAAAAAAAGTTAAAACTCATAATAAAAACAAATTAAAACAAACGTTCTAAGATGACAGATGTGTATCTATGCGTAAAAGCTTACCGTTAGAATAATGTCAAATTCGTAAGTTCTATCTGTAAAAAAAAAAAAGAGCGATGGCATTGATGTTTTTTCCCGGCTAAATCGATCTATGATCATCAATTGCGCTGCAATCGCTGATATTTCATCGAAAAAACAAAAAAGGAAGAAAAGAAGGTTTAGTCGCTACTAAATGATGATTATGCCCTCCGCACCTATTTATTCTTATAATAATGTCCCTCCATATTTCTATTACCGCTAACTAGGGTAGTAGTATAAATAGGTCTAAACCATTCTATCAAATAAGATCAATGATCAAATAGGAGAGATCACCGTAGTAAGGCGGCTCGAGTTGATGGCCGATACAGCGCAGGCGGCTCGAAGTGAGCTCACAGTGGGGTCGATCCGTATCCATCAACTTTCATCGGAGCTTGCCGACGACCCCGTCTTCTCCGTGCTCGGTGACCCTTCTTCTCCGACCTCGGCCGAGGGGACGAGCTTCGATCTGCGTCGAGCTCACAGTCAACCTCCCTCTTCTCTGCATCAATCTCGCCGCCGACCTCCCTCTTCTCTCAAGCACGGTGAGATCTCAGCTGATCTCAGAGAAGACAGGTTCGACGCCGAGCTTGTCACGGTCTGGATCTGGGGGCTGAGGCGTCGAAGATACGGAGAGGCAGAACTCGCCGGAGCCCAAGTTATCGGTGAGATCGACCGAATATTTTCTCCCCCTACCTCCCCGAGCACATCCTCCTGTATGCACCGGTGAGCTCCAGCTCCGGCAGCCTTCTGCCTTCCCGAGCCCCTCCTCCTGCATGCGCCGGCAAGCTCGAGCTCCGGCTACCCACAGTCTCCCCGAGCGCCTCCTCTGTGTGTCCTCCTCCTCTAGCGTGAAGGTCTCGAGTGTGCACGGTGCCGCAGAAGCTTATTCCGTCGACCGCAAATACCACCTGCCTGCTTGTTGTGGCTTCCTTGCCACGCGAAGCTGCTTCCCTGCTTAGCCATCTCCACTGGCGCATAGACCTCCTCCGCCGATGACTGCAGGAGCCTATCGGAGATGCTCTGAAAAAGTTGCCTTCCTCCGCCAATGACCGTGTAGACTTCCTTGCCGCTGTTGCTCGTGAAAAAGTTGGTCAAAACAACCGTCCTTACCATCGCAATATGGGCTCGACCCATTTAATCCTATGCGCTGACGTGGCATCTGAAATGTCGTCCACGTGTGCAAAAACCACCGCAAAACAGCTCTGGGGGTGCAAAGTGTCCGGTATTGACAGTTGAGGGGTATATTATACCTGGTTTTGGAGTTCGGGGGTGTATTTTGGATAAGCATAATAGTTCAAGGGTGTAAATTGGACTTTTCCCTTTTGGTAATATAATATATGTGTGTATATTTACTTAGGTATGAACTCATATTTTTTAATATATGCATATGGCTGTTGACGGTCGTTATCGATCAGTTTCGACCATCAATATTACCAAAATAGAGGAGAACTAGTGATGTTTGCTATGCATATATATGTTTGGATAATAATATTCCACTAGTATCAGGTATACTAACCTTTTGCAGAGAATAATCATAAAGTGGAGGAGAATCGACATGAACACAGACGATAAATCAATTGGACGATGTCGAGAACTAGACTTATTTATGAATGGGCCAAGAACTCAGAATTGATATGACAAACTGGGCCAAAATTCACAAGTCTGCAGAGAAGAACAACGGAGGAGGCCGCCAGCCGAAATTGGGCTGGATTGGGCTGGTCCCAGGTTCGGCCGAACCAGGCCCTCGTCAGCGCCATCCGATCCAGGGCTTCGCCTGGACGGTGTGGATTAGCCCCCAATGACGGTTGGAGGATATTTCCGACTATTCCAACCGTCACTTCACTCATTGGGAGGCTATAAAAGGAGTTCTCATCCTCACTTCACTCACACACCTCAAGCAAGAGCTCTCTCATTTCTCTCAAGTTTTACTCTCATTTCTCTCAAGTTTAGTTTAGTAGTATCTAGCTGGTGGAATAGAAATAGAGTAGAAATCAGGAGTCCGGAAGTCTTCGGAAGAGTTCGGGTATGGCTCTAGTAGCTTTCCTTTCCTCTTTTGTAAGCTTTGCACTTTTATTAGAATACTCTTCTATATACATTTATGGTATTGAAATACTTTCCAAGTATATGAATATCTACTTTACATTATGTTCTTAATATACTGAATACACAGCTAGCTTATCTGGGAGATGCTTTGGTGCGGGTATAATGTTTGCTTATGTAATTACTCTATGTCATGACGATGATATTAGAGTAGTATCTGGTAGTTTAGACGTGGTGTCTAGATTACGGGATATCATTATTTGGGGTTATATGCTGTGGATGAGAGGTGGGCCGCTGATGGTGACAGCTCAGTACGGGTATTCCTCCGCGCCTATATATAATCCTAAGTTAATTCCCTGGGAGGGTATTCCTCCGTATTTAGCCCCGGTTGTATGGTCATGACAGACTGTCATAAGGAACTTGGCAGTCAGGGGTGGCTTCTTGAAGTACCAAGAGGGCATCGGATAGAGGGTATTAGCTAGTATATCGGTTAACTAGATTATATGTATAGTATGTATACTAGAAGTATAGGAACATATTTTCTTTCTCTTTTCTTTCCACTTAGCTTAGATAATATATCATGAGAATGAGTAGTTAATGCTTGTGTGTCACTCTACCCTTGGATTATCTTAACCCCTGCTTAGAATATGATTATCACGAGTAATATATAAATTATTAGTCAAATTCTCTCTACATGATCTTCCCACGGGATAAAATAAATACGATACCCTTGGAATACTCTCGTGTGAAATGCTACAATAGTATATCCGTGCGCTTGCGGATGAACTCTGTAACCATAATATACCGGAAGTATTTCTGCGTCATTGCTGGGAATTATATTTCTAGTAATGTTGTTAAGAAAAACCAACAATGTCCTATATTTACTTAAGTGCATATGTGTGTGTATTATTTGTATTTATAGATATGTATGCATATTGCATATATATGTGTGTGTGTGTGTGTGAAAACATATAGTACACATATACGCACTTAAGTAAATATATGCCATATTTACTTAATTAAGTGCATATATATGTGTATGTATCTATACATATATATGCATTGCATATACATATGTATAAATACATATAGTGTACACATATATGCATGTGTGTAATATATACATTTATATATTATGCATATATATATTTAATTTAAAGGGACAATTTTAACCATGCCACACAAATTTTACAAAATTTGTGATATGCCACCCTAACCCACATGTTATTGACTCATGTGGGTCCTACATGTCATTGAGATACGGGTGGCATATCTCAAATTTTGCAAATATAGGGTGGTATGGTTCCAACAAACCCTGTGAGTAAATAGCTAGTTATAAGAATTTGATTCATACCTATACCTATCAACAAAATAACTCAAATTTAACTTTATTTCACAATCCATGATTACATACCTAACTAATTACTCCCTCCATTCCAAATTGATCTACATATAGTTTTTTTGAGGTTATTTCTAAATGATCTACATATTTGTGTTGATTCATTAAGTCTATTCGTTATTTGTGTATTAGAGTAAATGGACATTGATGCATGCATCCATACACACAAGTATTTATAACCCACATGCAATATCTTGATTTGCTATTGGCTAGGAAATAGTGGGGATGGTGCATGCATAGAGTTTGTTGCTAGAGTAAATATAGTATGAGAGAGTTATTAGCTTTTCTTGGTCTTGGTGTACTATGAAATATGTAGATCAATTTGGAATGGAGGGAGTATATGTTTGGATGCTATATACCTAGAATCAAAATTTAACAAAAACAAGTTCAAATTTAGTTTAAACTCGCTTTGAACTAGTTAGTAAAGTAGTTAATGTTAATACCTAAATATTTGAAAAAGTTACATACTCATTTGAATTTGGTATATACTCAATTTCAACCATGGTACCCGGGCACCATGGAGCACCAAACAAATTTACTAATATATATGCATATATATATATATATATATATGTATATATATATATATATATATATGTATATGTATAGGCAGCACACAACACAACCAAAATAAAAAAATAAAAAAAAACATTTGTAGTCCCGATTGGTAGGGACTAAAGATGGCTGAGCCGGCCATGTGGCTCGGCCATCTTTAAGTCCCGGGTATTTGAACCGGGACTAAAAGACCGCAATCTTTAGTCCCGGATTATCCCTCTTGGTTCATTACCCAAGAGTAAAGGGGGTTGCGAACCGGGAGAGAAGAGGGTTTCTCGAGTAGTGCCTGTACTTTCTCGTTTCAACAAGGCATGAATAGTTTTGAGGCTGAACTGGGATTGCCGCGTTCCAACTGTCAGAAATCTTCATCAAACATTTGTGACCCTGGATCAAGTGGATCACATCACTCGCCACTGGATCAAGTGGATCAAGTAGATCAAGTGGATCACTGTTATTGTCATCGATACCCTGCGTGAACGGTTAGAGCAGCTTTCATAAGATCGATTGAGCCGGCGATATGAACTACATGTCGGCCTGGATGATGACGTGGATATGAGAAGGGAGGAAAGAGGGTGCAAGCGGACGGTAGATTAGTCGCTAGCGCAAACGAACTCGAAGGCACGTTGTGAATAGCTTTTGTCAGTGTTGCAGCGGAGTGAGAGAGTGAAGGGCAAAAAAGAAAGAGATTAATGTGATTAAAAAATTAATAAAGATTTTGCTTGTTAAACGTGTCAACAGCCTACTATCGTACTCTCTAGCTATAAGATGACATGGTAAATATTTATAACCTGTAACTGACGATATTACTAAGGGTATGTTTGGATAGGACGTCCTTGTCACATCAAATGTTGGCGTACTAATTAGAAGTATTAAAGATAGACTATTGGCAAAACCCATTTCATAACCTGGACTAATTCGCGAGACGAATCTATTGAGTCTAATTAATCCATGATTAGTCTATGAGATGCTACAGTAAACATATGTTAATTATAGATTAATTAGGCTTAAATATTTTATCACGCGAATTAGCTCTCATTTATGTAATTAGTTTTGTAAGTAGTCTATGTTTAATACTCCAAATTAATATCCAAACATCCAATAATGTGACAGGGACTAAAATTTAGTTCTTTGCATATAAAGTTTTTGAAGTATACGGACACACATTTGAAGTATTAAACGTAGTCTAATAACAGATTACGCCTGTAAACCGTGAGACGAATTTATTAAGCCTAATTAATCCGTCATTAGCAAATGTTTACTGTAGCATCACATTGTCAAATCTTGACGTAATTAGGCTAAAAGATTCGTCTCGCAAATTACATGCAAACTGTGCAATTGGTTTTTTTTTCTCACATTTAATACCCCATGCATGTGTTCAAACGACATTTTTGGTCAAAATTTTTGTATCTAAAACTGACATCTCTATCGCGAATTCACCTAAACTAGGCCTATAGTTTAGTTCCCAAAATCTGTTTCCGAAAAGTCGCATTGAATCTTTGGATACATGTATGGAGTATTAAATATAGATAAAAACAAAAACTAATTGTAGAGTTTACATAGAAATCACGAGACGAATCTTTTGAGCCTAATTAGTCCATGATTAGCCATAAATGCTACCATCACCTACATGTGCTAATGACGGATTAATTAGGGTCAAAAGATCTGTCTCGCGGTTTCCAGGCGAGTTATGAAATTAGTTTTTTCATTCGTGTCCGAAAACACCTTCCGATATCCGGTCAAACATCCGATTTGACACCAAAAATTTTTCTTTTCGCGAACTAAAGAGGGCCTTAGGCCCTGTCATCACAGTGTGAACAATCCAGTTATCACAATGTCACCATGTGAACACGTATGCCTCTCTTCATTCATTCTTTTACTTCTTCTCCTAAGTTATTACTAGTACTATATGCCGCTTCTTTGCGTTCATAAGGACAGGGACACATGTAGGTGTACGAGGTAACTATGCTTTGCACGACGACTTTCCATGCCACGGCCGTCAACAAGATATTCAAACAGTACGTACTATAGTCAGCAAAAAACGGGCCTATAAACACACGACGTCTCTCCGCAGGCTTACCACACAACAACAACAACATCGCAAGAGCTAGATCGATGGCGGCGATGACCAATTGCCTCCTCGAGCTCGCCATCGCGGGCCTCGTGCTCGTCTCCCTCCCTGGACTCTCGCGCGGCGACGGCGAGTGCAACCCGAGCGGCGTGATCCGGTCGAGCACGACCCACCGGTGCCAGGACTGCTGCAAGGCCGGCCAATCCTACCCGACGTACCCTTGCTCGCCGCCGACCACCGGGAGCAGCACCGACGCGGTGATGACGCTGAACGACTTTGCGGAAGGCGGCGACCCGTCGGAGTGCGACGAGATGTACCACAAGAACACGGAGCTCGTGGTGGCGCTGTCCACGGGGTGGTACGCCGGCGGCAGCCGCTGCGGCAAGAGCGTCCGGATCAACGCCAACGGCAGGTCCGTGGTCGCCAAGGTGGTCGACGAGTGCGACTCCCAGCGCGGCTGCGACGCGGAGCACGCCTACCAGCCGCCGTGCCGCCCCAACATCGTCGACGCGTCGCAGGCCGTGTGGGACGCGCTCGGCATCACCTGCGAGGACGTCGGCGAGTACGATATCACTTGGTCGGACGCATGAGAGATCGATCGACTACTGGCCCGTGATATATACTGCTCCAAATCCAAACTTTTTCATCATGTCAAGCGTACTCTGGTGGATTCAAGTCTTAATAACGAGTACGGTCACATCCGGAAGGAATAAATATTAAAACATGTAATAAAGGACATGGACATTGCTGCAAAAGAGCCCTACCGACGACTTCTCAGAATCACCGTGCACTAGGTTGTCCACACATTTCAGCCTTCAGAGTACTGGATTTCCTTTTTTTTTTCTTTTTTACATTTGAGGTCTTTCTTAAAAGTTTATCTTACAAATAAACTCTTGAGAAAACTTATTCTACGAATAAAACCTTTTCATGATACGCGACATGGTGCGGTGCGGCGCTGGATGTTTAACCGGGTTAGCAAGGGTCAAACACCCGGCGCCAATGGACAGTACCTGACAGAGAAATTTAGGGGGTTTTGGTTTACTTTAACAATTGAGAAAGAGGAATAATTTAAATTGTACATTTAAGTTGGTATTTTTCGATAATGCTAGGTATTTCAAAATATGAATTTTTCCCAAAATCAATAGTGGCCAATATTATGATTAATAGGTAGTATAAATAGATTTTATAATTTCCTAATTGTAGGGTTTTGATATTTATTTGTTCTCTAACATTTTTTTTGTGACAATTAATTTTACTTGATAAAAAGATATTTGCAACAAGGAAAGCCACCAACATTGCGGCACGACACAATTTATTAAAAAGATTTTTAAAGTACACAATTTCGGGTCTCCATTTATTTATAGAAATTTCAGAGCGTTACAAGATGGCGAGGATGAATTACCTCCTTGCGGATGCAATCGTAGGCCTCGTGCTTGACTCCCTCCCTAGCCTCTCGCACTGCGACGACAACGATGATGTCGTCGACCCTTGCCGCGGGCGCGAGCTGGCACCTGGCAGCCAACAAGTGCACACCGACCGCCACGGTGGAGCTAGCTGTCAAGCCGAATCGTAACCCCAAGTGCAAGGGCTGCTGCCTGCGCAACCATACCTTGATACCTACCCAATGTACGATTGCTCGCCACCGACGTCGGCCTCCAGGACCAAGGCGGTGATGACGTTGCGCGACTTCGACCGCCTAGCGCCACAAGTACGGTGGACACGGGAGAGTCCAACGACAGATTCAATATCCCGAGAGGTTTCGTGGTGGCGCTCTCCACGGAGTGGTTTGATCACCCATAGCGCTGCCACAAGTATATTCAGATCTACACCAGACCAACGATAGCATTGTGGCCACCCGAGCCATCGACTAGTGCGACTCTCGGAACGACTGGAATGTAGGGACCGGCTACCTGCTGCCATGCGTGGCCCCAATGCCATTGCCGTGTCCCCGGACGTTTGGGACACACTCGGCCTCGGCACCACCTGCACCAAGGACCGCAAGTACATCGTCACTTGGTTAATTGGACGAACGCTGACATCATATGTTTACAAAGCGAACTCCAGTGAAAAACCAGTACAGTTATTTCGCATATAATCCTAGAAAAATTAAGCTGAATATTTGTCACGCCCTGAAGTTTCCCCCTCTCCTTGCTTTAAAAATTGGTTAAATAAATTGCCCGAAGAAATTTGTTTAATTAACCTAGAGCTAATCCTCAATTAATAAATGCATTTAATAATCGAATTCAGTGTGGTGGAATTTTTCTTGAGTTCCCCATGCTCCAATGCATTAACAAGATTTTTAGTGGAATTTTCAGAGCCTTGGAAATAATTTTAACCAATTAAAAATCACCAAAGTGCAATTTTTAATCCCTGGAAAATCCTTTATTCTTTTTCTTTTTCTTTTCCTTCTTTTTTCTCTATTGGGCCGTCGGCCCACTCCCTCCCGCGCTCTTGTTGGGCCGGCCCATGCGCCCCTCCCTCCTCTCTCTGGGACGCCGACAGGTGGGCCCCACCTGTCGGTCGTCTCCCACCTCCGGCCGTTGGAGCCGGAGCTCCAACCGCTGCCGCCGAAACCGTCGCGCCGCCGCCTCCTCCGCTCCTCCCGCGCCCACGCCGCGTCGCTCCCGCGTCCTCCCCACGTCGCCGCCCTCTCCCCCGCATCTCCCGGCCCGCGCGCGCGCCCGCAAATGGGCGGGATTCGATTTGAATCCCACCCCACTCTCTCTCTCTTTCTCTCTCTCCACCCCACGTCGCCGGCCAAATCGGCCACCTCCCCGGCCGTTTCCGCCCCTCCCTCGCCCATAAAAACGCTCCCCCAAACCTCCTCTCCCATTTCCCTCATTCGCCGCGCTCTCCCGTGCCTCCTATCGCGCTCGCGCCGCTCGTTGCTAGCGCCGCCGCTTGCCGCCGCCTTCGGCCGCGCGCCGCCACCGCTAGAGTCGCGGCCGCGCCAACCCGCCACCGCCGTTAGCTTCGCCGCCGCAAGAGCTTTCCCGGCCACCGCCTCGCGTTGCCGGAATCCCACCGGAGCCCTTTTCTCCTCGCGCGCCGGTGAGACCTTCTCTCCCCTCCATCTCCGGCCGGCAATTCAAGCCGCCGTGGTCGCCTTCCCTTCCCCTAACCCCTCTCTGCTCTCTCTTAGGGTGCCGCCGCCGCCGTCCGCGCCTCGGCATCGCCGGTCGTCGCCGCCGTTTTCTTCCTTCGCGCCGGCCGCCGTGCTCGCCGGTGAGGGATCCCCTCTCCTCCTTCCTTCCCTCTCTGCCATGAGCGCCGCCGCCCTCCGCGCGTGCGCTGTCGCCTTCGGCCGCCGCCGCCGGCCTGTGCGCCGTCCGCCGCCGCCTCCCGCGCCGTCGCTTGCCATTGCCGGCGCTCGCGTGCCGCCGCCGGTCGGCTTTGAAGCCGAGCCGAGCCAACTGGGCGCCACCCCCTCTTCCCCCTTGAGCCACTGCCGGTGGGGCCCGCCTGCCAGCCGCACCCCATCCCGCCTTGTGCCGCTGACCCATGGGGCCCACGTGCCGGCGCCCCCTCTCTCTCTCTTGAGCCGCTGACATGTGGGCCCCGCCTGTCAGCACCGCCGCCGCCCCCCCCATGCTGACGTCAGCCCTGGGATTATATTGCGCAATAAATAAATAAGGACTTTTTCTTTATTAGTAATAAACACAGTTTATCTTCTAAAATTCATAAGTAATTCATCCGAGCTCCGTTTAAGTCCATTCAAGTCTCAGTAAATTCATAAAAATGCAAAGAATCCATTAAAAATAGTTTTGTTTCCTGTTTCAGTAGTCCTATAGCATGTTTTGCTTGTGTGCTTTGTTTGTCGCATAGGTTTCGGCCGTTTCGTCGATCCGCGGTTTCTCGAAGACGTTGCTGAGGTCTCATCAGTGCGAGAGCAAGGCAAGTCATGCATTACAATTGATCATATTGTACCCAATTTACAAATGTCCCGCATTTCTATTAAATGTTGCATTCTTGTACAATGTCATGTGGGATGGGTCCTATTACTCAGCCATTTATTGTTTACCATATGCCATTGATAACCTGGGTATCAAAATGATTAGATGTTGGTTTAGGAAATGCTTAGCCATGCTTAGCTCAACTAGTACACAAAAATGGATCACATTATTACATAGACTTTGTCTATTAGCATAGTTTTGGATTGGTACCACCGCAATAGTGTTAGCTAATTAAAATGCACTGAATGGTGGGCTGTGGGTGCATGGTTTTGCTGGTCGCACCCATGGCAATTAAGGACCGGTTCACGGGAAACCCTGGGAGACTTACCGTGCTTACCACAAGCGGGAGTGGGTAACTGCTTGATCTGAAGTGTAGCTCGACCCTTTCCTAGGCACCGGTGACGAGGGTGGGCGTGATGGAGTTGGGTCGGCCGGGGTGTCCGGTTGTCCAGCTGCCGGATTCACCGCGGCGCAAGAGGGGACCGCCCACCGCCTTTTGAGGGGTGGGGGTGAAACCTTAGCGTGGTGTGGATGGTTAGGGGAGGGTTATGTGGAGGGTCTTGTCACGATTTCCCCCTTTGCAGTATCATGGTGATACTTCGGGGCATGGCGACATGTGTGGAATCGTGTCTTGTGGGTACAGTTGTACACCTCTGGCCAGAGTAAAACTATTCGAATAGCCGTGCCCGCGGTTATGGGCGATCAACCAGATTCACCGGGATTAGTCTCACCCCTAGTTTAGCTTAATGAACTGGTGTAGTTCAGGTGGTTGGTTGGGCCTGTTGCAACGTGGTGTAGCGTTGGACAGTGATTGGTTAATATTGATTAATTACTACAACTGTTTTACTGCTTTCAACTACTGTTTTTAAATGCCTGCTTTGTGCAAAGAGCCTTTAGCCTCCTTCGGTTATATCCTGCATCATACCTCCTCTTCCGGTATGACTTGCTGAGTACAGTGGGTAGTACTCAGTCTTGCTCTCTTTTCCCCCACACCAGAGTTGAAGTTCTTCTCAGTTGGAGCCGTCTCAGAGAAGATGGTTTTGTCGCTGCCGTCAAGGATTGCCTGTGGAGTGGCGTCGCCCCGCTGCTGAAGTCAAGCTTCCTGCTTTAGCTCGCTTTTATCTTTTCCGCTGCGTTTGTAATCTTTTCTATTTTTGTAAGACGTGGATCTGTATGTCAACAATTGTCGTTTGTGTACCCTGGCTGGTCCTGGACAGGGATTTAATGCACATTCAACTTAGAAATTCTGGTTCGTGAATTTCTGGGCGTGACAATATTACATCCTCTTTTGATCTAAAATATAATCTAAGATCAGATATAACACATCCTATTATTTCGTAATATAATACTAAGGAATACGATGGGCTTGGCTGAAAAGGAGCACTCGTTTCCTTTGAGAGGACACTTGCTCGACTTCTTGGGCTCCTCCAGTCGGCCCATTTTCATGATGCCGGTCCATTTTCATGGTGGAATAAGATCACTTTGACTCCCTCAACGGACCAACAAATCTAAATCGTCTCCCTCGACCACAATAATAGAAATCTTGACACCCGAACTGTCAAAACCGGTACAATTTGACTCCCTTGATGGTTTTGGAGGGTGGTTTCACTGACGTGGCACACATGTGGCAGTGTTAACTTGGTCTCCGTCCCACGTATCATTGACGTGGCGCTTATGTGGTATTAAAATTAAAAAAATATGCGGCCCCATTTGTCATTCACACAAAAAAAATTGTGGGCCCCACTGACATGTGGGTCCCACATGTCATCCTCTCTCTCATTACCCTTCTTCTTCCTCCTGTCTCCCTTATTTCTCTCTCTCTCTCCCCTTGAGATGAGCCGGCGGCAGGCGGGGGCTCGAGTGGAGGCGGCGGCGGGTGGGTGCCGGAGTGGTGGCAGTGGTGGGTAGTGGACCTCGGGCGACGGGTGCGGGAGCAGATCCTCCTTGCGGGTGCCGGAGTGGAGACGGCGGTGGGCGCGTCTCGGCCTCGAGGCGGCGGCGCGAAGCGAGGAGTGGTCTCCGGCGACGCCTTCCACCGACGACGAAGGCCAATGCCGCGGAGTTGCCTTGCCCTTCTGATCTCCTCGTGCATGGCTGCGCGACGCCACCACCATCGTGATCCACCGCGACAAGCCACCGTTGCCGCCGCTCCTACACCCGCTTGCCGCACACGGGCGAAGAGGTCATCGGTGACGGTCAGCGGCTCAGTGGCGGCGGCCATGGCGCGGTCTATCGGGAGTGAGGGGCAGATCTGGCCTCCGGGTACACAACTCCAGCGGCCGCCCGCCCGCCCTCCCGCCCGCCACTGCCGCTCTGTCCATCGCCCGCTACCGCCGCTTCGGCCCCCGCCCGCCGTCACCGCCGCTGATCCGGACGCCATTCCCCACGGACAAAGAGAAAGAGGGAGAGATAGAGAAGGGAGGAGAGGAAGGAAGAAGGGATAAAAAGAGGATGACATATGGGGCCCACAATAGTGTGTGTGTGAATTTTAAAGCCATATAAGCGTCACGTTAATGCCATGTAGGACGAAGACCAAGTCAACATTATCAGGTGTGCGCCATGTCAGTGAAACCGCACTCCAAAACCACTAAGGGAGTCAAATTGTACCGGTTTTGACAGTTCGGTGGTTAAGATTTCTGGTATTGAGGTTGAGGGATACGATTTAGATTGGGTGGCCAGTTGAGGGAGTCAAAGTGATCTTATTCATTTTATGGTCGTTTTGTTTGTGTTTGAACCGAATCTGCTGCTTCATGTGGCCTGATGTGGGTTCATGAGTGTCTACTGTCCAGAACTGGTGTGGAGTAAAAGAGGATGGGAATATTACTGCGCAAGCCAGCTTTCGTTACCCGATCTTTTTTTTTAAAAAAAATGGATTAAAATCCGGCCTCTGCATCCACAATGGATATACACAGCCCTCGTCACCCGATTATGTCTCGTAAGCTTTCAATTTAGTACTAACCACTTCCCAATTCACTAATTTCGCTGCGCATGCACTCGAGTTGCACTTACAGGCATCGGCACTCTTTCGCCACTCAACGCTGAACGCCAACGAGAGGGAAGAACATGAAAGCAAGCACCAAAAATGTGAAATCGTGGTGTTAGAAATAATAGTACAGAATCTGGCTTCCCATTCACCAAAACTTTTAAATAATTTTAGTTAGTAAACTTCTATAGTGAAAACTTATTAAATTAATTCAAAAACTTTTAAATAATTTTAGTTAGTAAAATTATATAGTGAAAACTTATTAAATTAATTCATAAATTTTTAAATAATTTTAATTAGTAAAATTATATAGTGAAAACTTATAAAATTAGAAACTTAGTGTTAACTAATTATATACTGTTATTAAAAATGCAATAGTGAAATTTAGAAACTTAGTAAAATAGATTAAAAAATACCCATTTGCTCAGGCGCCCAGTGATTTTTTTTTCCCCTTAGTACTTCGTCAATGGGGTACTGCGAAGGCACTGTAATCTTGTGTGGGCTTGGAAATAGTGCTTTAACTTTCTCGAAGCCATCACCAAGGCGTAAGCCAGCTTTTCAAGTATACTGGTCTTCGCCCCTTGCAGTGCTTCGGACACGAAGTATACTGGTTTCTGTCCTACTTCGGTTTCTTATACTAAAGCCACGCTGACGGCGATGGGCGAAACTGCTAGATATAGCAGCAGTTCGCTATCTGCCGCCGAGCTGACCAACGCTGGCAGGCTTTGGATGTATTGCTTGAGCTCATCGAAGGATTTTTGACACTCATGTGTCTAACTGAACTTGCCAGCCCCCCTGAAGGGTTTTGAAAAATGGCAGACCTCTTTCGGCCACTTTGACAAAAATCTGCTGGGTGCCGCAGTTCGCCCCATGAGCTTTTGTACTTTGCGTGCGGTCATTGGTGGCTTCATTTGCTTAATGGCATCAATTTTTTTCGGGTTTGCCTCAATGCCTCTTTCAAACACCAAAAATCCCAGCAACTTACCGTTGCACGAACGCTGAAAACACACTTCTTCAGGTTCAACATCATTCCCGCGGACTGAAAATTGTCGAATGTCTCATGCAAATCAGACGCATGGTCGAAAGCCTTGCGTCATTGTACGACAATGTCATCAACGTATGCTTCGACGTTTCGCCCCAATTGTGAGCAGAGAACTTTGCACACGAGCCTAGTGGAGGTAGCTCCGGCATTACTCAACCCGAATGGCATCCTGATGTGACAGAAGGTGCCGAAGGGCATGATGAAGGCTGTCTTCGGCACATCACCTAAGTACATGAAGATCTGATGATATCCGGAGTATGCATATAGGAAACTCATGAGCTCGCAGCCTGCTGTCGAATCAACTAACAAGTCGATCGTTGGGAGGGGGAAGTCATCCTTTGTGCAAGCCTTGTTCAGATCTGTGAAGTCTACACACATTCACCACTTGCCGTTAGACTTCTTGACCAGCACCGGGTTCGCCAGCCATTCCGGGTGGTCAATTTACCGAATTATGCCAGCCTTGAGCAGCTTCTGGACTTCTGCCTTCGTCGCCTCTTGGCGATCTATTGACATTTTGCGTAGCTTCTGCTTCTTCGGCTTAACGTCTGGTTCTACTGCCAGATGGTGCATGATGAGGTCGGGCAAAATGGCCCTAACCTCATCTGGTCCCTAGGCGAAGATGTCAATGTTTTTCTTGAGCACAGTCAAGATGTTACTTGCTTCTTCTTCGCTGAGATCGCTGCCTAGGGAAACCACCTTTGTTGGTTCGGCCTCGTCCACTTGGACCTTGACCACTTTGCCGTGTGGGGACAGCTTCGGCACGATTATTTCTCGCTCACTATCTTCGGCATGCACATTTTGTACATCTCTGCATATCATCAATGTTTCGTCCCTTGGTGCGGTCAAAGACTGTAGCCCCTTGACTACGATCACTCCGACTGGGCCAGGGATTTTAAGCTTGAGGTAGTTTTGATGAGTGTTGGTAATTCTTATGGTCAAAGATAGAAATCCGCAAGCGCACAGATATATCGATGTAGCGCATCAGAAAAGAGAAATCAAGCAAATTAGGACAAAAAGACTAACCATTTCCGGTAAGATTTGACTGCTCGAGCACCACGGCCACATCCACCTCCACCTTCTGAGCGCCACCATATTCCCCCACCGGATCCAACCACCACGAGGTCAGGAGTGGTCAGATCGAGTGACCACCGACCACGTGGAGGCTGGATCTCGAGGCGAAGGTGCGAACAGTGCTGGATCGAGACATTGACAGACGGGAGCAGTCATATCCGGCATCCCCCCACCTCGGGAGGAGGTGCCAACCGGTGCTTAGGAGGCGGAGGTGTAGACGATAGGGCGACGACATTCGAGGTAATAGAGGGAGGAGGCGACATTGGCAGGGTGCTTGAGAGCGGAGGTGACACCGGTTAGCGTTTGTTAGGTGGAAGTGGAGATCACAACACGGCCAACACTCGGGATACTCGTGGTCGGAGACGCCGGCAGAGTGCTTGGGATGCCAAGAGGGAGACGAGAAGGTGGCGATTGGCACTTGGCTCGAGGGTCATCTCGAGAGACCAAGAGGTATTGGAGAATGGGGGAGAGAGAGAGACTTGAGAAAGAAGGACGCCTGTGATAGGCCTATATGTGAGCCCATCACAAAAAAGAGGTCACATGCAACGGGTATATATGTGAGTGAGTCAAAGGTGTTCTCTGTTGGGCCCACATATGAGTTTTTACCAGTGATGGGCCGTTCCCCTGAGGCCCATCTACAATAGGCTTGTTAGAGATGTGGTCATCCGTGATCAATTTGTTTGGCCCATCAAATATGTGTCATAGATGGCGGATCTTTCGTAGTGAATGCGTATGTCTGTTTGTTGACAGTTTCTTGAATTTGACAATTAATTGTTCTTTTTTTTGTGGAGTTATCCATCAAAATTCTCATCATAACTTGTAGCCTTTGCTTAGCAATACATTCTCTCTCTTTTTCTGCACTTTACAAATTGAGTTAATTTGTGACAAATGGCCCAAAACTAACTAATTTGTTCATGGACTCGGGTTGGTGAATGCAATGCAGGGTATATTTGTCCCAGTATGTTAGAACAGAGTACTACGGCCACCATCAAATATGCTAGTTCTCCTGTTAATTATCTGTCCTGGTAATGTCTAGTTGGTGAATTGTTTATAAGGACATTCTCAATATAAAAGAAGCTTAGATGGGTGCTGAGGGAAAAAAGAAACAGTTAGCCATGTCATGAAACCTACTGCAGAAGATAGGGTTCACATGCAGTTGAATGTAGAACATGCTATATACATACCAGCATCCAATCCGTAGGAGTTTGCTTTGCTGTCTAGAACATGGTACATTTGCTAACATAGAGATAACTCTTTGATGTAAAACAAATTGTGAAAATAACTAATATAATGTTATGGATGTTGTATGCTTTGTCAGAATGGAAGGTATCGGGGATAATCACGATGCATAGGATCTTCTTGGTTCTGCATCTCTTCCATAACCAGGAAGTGCACACACTTGAGCCATTAGTGTCACTTACAACATTGGATAGATCAAGAAGGACGGTGGAGACACAAGTACGTGCTGGGTGCATCTCTATTGAAGAATAATGAAGCGGCGGCAATAAGGGGGAACTACCATGATTGGAATAACAAAAAAACATCGCTGACTACAAAACTTTCCATGGCCAGGGTATATATATGGCTCCTAAAATTGCCGGTGACATTTGAAAGCGATGCATCAGCCAACTAGGGCAGACGACCATCGAATCTACCACACGAGGCATCTGCAGTGCCCGCTAAAATGGCTGAGAGTTGTAACTTCCCTGTGGACTACGCTTTGGTGACCTGTGCTCTACGTGCTTGATGAAATGCCACACAAGAGTTGTGCCATTTCGTTCCCGCATGCGGCTACATGGACAAACAAGTTCCCCGCCCTTTTCCTTCCCCTGCACTAATTCTTGAGGCTTTAACATCCGTGATCAATTGAAAGGACCAATTAACGAACAATATCCTTAAGGCCTAGTTCACATGTTTCCCTGTGTCAGCCTCTCCTTAGTTTCCATTGTCTTTTGTTTCTCATTGCTTTTAATCAAGTATGCATTTCTTGCCTAGCTAAAAATTTCAGATTTATCCATCAAAAGCCTTGAATTTTACAACTTTAATTTTTGTTGTTTGATGGATTTATCCTTCAAAATTTACGGCACCACAGACAATCATTTTTTGACCACACATTAATGTCAACTTTTTCGAATGTTTATGAGTACTTGAATAAAATTGTTATAAATAAACTATGCCAAATCATTTATTCAATGCATTGGTATTTTAGGGAAGGACATGATGAGTTAACCGCAACTAAGGTATAACATGTTCCTTTATTAGCAAGCTTTCGAACATGTCCTCCACATAGATGATCGTAGTTAACAAGAACGGAAAAGGTATTGGAGAGACCATGTTGTGTAACTGCTTTTGCAATTACCTTACACTTGCCTGAACATTTTACGGAGCAAAGAAGAAGCACCTACATAACCATCAACACTACCTAGCTCACACCGCTGCCCTTTTTGATGATGATTTCTTGCATTAATTTGATCGAGAAATTTTTAATATTTTTTATGGATTTGTCCATCAAAGTTCGCATCATGACATGGGACCATAGTTCGGTCACAGATTTATTCCTATTTGTTTCAACTGATCATGTCATCATTCTGCCAAGCATCACAGAAACAGATTTTCCTGTTAATTATTTGTTCGGATAATGTCTGGTTGGTGAATTGACTATAATGCCATCTTCAATGCAAAATACAGACATTGGTGTTGATAAAAGGGTTGCCACATCATTAAGAACCTATTGCGGCGCAGATAGGGTTGGTAGCTAAAGGAAGAGCACGGCATACATATATACGAGCATCCACCAGAGTTTGCTATCTAGATTCTACAACGAGATTTGTCTGCCAATGAAGGAAAACTGCCTCATCCAAACACTTTGAACAGATGATGATGTAACGTACGTTATTTACTTATATCCACATATTTTTTGAATAGGAGGTATGGGGGATTTTAGGCACGCATTGCACACTCGATGGTCTGCAGCTTAGTTCATCCACTGATAGGCTTCACCGATGGATGTCACTGCCAAAGACAATATAGGAAGGAACAAGATTGTGACAAGAGTAGGAAATTTTCAGACAAGAGTAGGAAATTGTCAGACAGATTGTAGCTAACAGAAATGTAAAGCAGCCAATAGACCAGATGCACCTATTTTGGTCCATGTTGTGTTATTGTTTTTGAATGGATCACACACTTGCCTCAACATTTTGCGCTTGAGAGAAGAAGCACCAACATGATCATCAACACTAGCCAGCTCACACTATAACTATTATGAAACCCCTAATAGGGGATGCCCTCGTATGGTCCAATTTATCTAAGGCCTTTCCCACTCTCCTGATCCCTCACACGGTTCTAAAATTAAAAAGAACTACGTTATTCCCCGCAAAAAAAAGAACTACGTTATTAGTATCCAATTTTAATTTTTTTTAATAAACTGGCACTTACATGTGGGATATAAAGGCAAGTTTCTAAATGAACCGACAGCTATTTCATCAAGCAGAGCTGACCAGGAGCAGACAAATCGATTTTATTTACCAGCATCTACAACCCCTTACTCTCTCTCTCTCCCTCCCTCCCTCTCTCTCTCACTCAATCTCTGTCTCTTCTCGACTTCTCGTCTTTCTCACACTGTGCAACTACTGCCACTGAATCATCCAACAATCCCGGCATCCCTACCGATGAATCCATCTAGGCAGTCACTACCTTCACCGCTCTTCTCTTACCCAACAGAGTCAGCAACATTATTTGGTTTTGTGTCCAGGTTGTAGATCAAGAATCCAGGAAGTGTGGTGATGGAGAAGGACACTGAGTTGGTGGCGGTGAAGGCCTTGGGCGTGGGGATGGAGGAAGCCAGGCGCGCATGGGAGATGGCATGGGAGACCATGGCTGTCGGTTGCTGTGCCTTCATCCCTGCACTGTATGTTCTTTTGATGTGTGACATTCTTGATCTATGGTGGATTAGGATATTACTATGATGTTGATCTTGACATGTGGATTGGGGGGATTCTTGATTTTTTTTTAAAGGAACACAGCAGGGGAGGCCCCCGCTGTTAAAGATTATTATTAAAAAAAGAAATAAGGTTACAAAACAACAAATTACAACAAGAGGATCCAATCTCTGACTACATCTTGATCACTCACTTTCAACCTAAACAGCAAAAGAAGGAAGTCCCCTTTAAGAAGTTGCCTCCAAGAGGAAAACAAAGGTAATCTATTCTCAAAAAGGAAACCATTCCTTTGTTTCCAAATATTCCAAGCCCCTAAAAGGAACTTTTCCATGAAGCATTGCACATTGTAATCATGTTTAGCCTTAATGATCATAATGGCCAAACTGAGAGAAGTATCCCACAAGATACCTAAATGATTGCAATAAGGGGATTCTTGATTTTTAATGTTCTTGATCTGATGTCGGGGAGTGGATGTGGATTCTTTCATCTAATGTTGCTGATTAGGTGGGGTGACAGTTGGGAGGGGGGCGGGTGGATGAGGGTTTGGGATGCCCAAAGCATCAACTCGGTGAGCCAGCTTTTTTGAGCCGAGAAGGCCCATCAGTGCCTGGTACGGTCCAAACTGATTGAGCCAAACACATGTGCAGATAATTATGTAACGTATGTCATATTTACATATTCTTGGAATGGGAGGTATCGTGAATTGTAGTGACGAATTGCATCACTAGTTCGTGCCACGTAGTGCATCAACTGATCATGGGGTTCAACAACGGACCACCATGGCCAAAGACAACATTGGAAAGAACAAGATGTGACAGGTGAAGGTGGAGTGGTTCAGGTCCCAATGGGTCATGTCAAACGGCAACAATCAACGACAACTACAGTGTTTGAAGTTGACCCTAACCTAGCTAGCTATGGTTGTCCCTGGCAAGTTGTTTGGCTGTAACACTGTTGACATCCAGTGGCCGATGTGCCAGAGGGCTTCTGACATCCGCTTAAATGCATGGTAGTTACATGTGTTTGATGAATTGACACATGTGAGATGTGCCAGTCCATTTCAGCATGAAGCAACATTGAGGAACACATCAGCTATTACCCTTTCCCCTTTCTGTCTTTCTCTAGGCCATAACTTCCATAATATATAGTGAGGACTATATAATCAAGGAAGAATTTCCATAAGTCCATGACCATACCCATCTAGTCAAGCGATTCTCTGTGTGTTCTTGTTGCTATTCTGTCAAGTTGCTAGACTACCATGGCTTTCTGAGGTGGGTGGCAATAAGCAGCGACGGTGGCGTAGCTTGTCCTCAATCAGAGATGTGCACATATGTACAAAGTAGGATAGTGATGAGCCTATGTGTACAAAGTAGGATAGCGACGTGACGACGTTCATGTTTTGAGGCATCCGATATACGATCGTCACCTCACAACAGCTACACCCACACGTCTAATTGTTGTAAACTATGTTCTCATGTAGTTGACCTAACCACGAAGGTTTTATCCCTACAAGCAATCGGAAAAACTCACAAGAACAAGAAAAATACACAATCTGAATTGTAGGTAAATGATTAGCACTCGAAACCGAGGTTCCACAAACAGATCTTGTCAATGGCAAAACTATGGCATATGGCAGCAGCCTAATCTAATAAAACCTTACTCTAATGATGACAGCTACAAAATAAATATGGCTAAGGATGTTCTAGGGTTAACCGTAGGGTGCACACCTCCACAAGATTATCCAATGACACAATTAGCTCAAATCAGACTCGGATTGGAAGATGTAAGCAGATTCCCAGTAGCTTTGGAAAAATTTTGACATGGGACCTGAACCATTTAAATGTAGACTCCATAAGCTTTCTAACAAGTACCCATGGGCCCTGAGAGTTCTTCTGAATCAACAGCTAGATCCATTTGAAGTTGATGCTATAAAGAGGCCGGAATCCTGAATCCAAAACGTGCAGAACTTCCGCTCTTGTTTTCTGTGGACCAAAAGTGACATGGTGATGAAGAAGTGGACTTGGAGAATGTCTCATTTCCAATCAACTTATGTGATCTTCCATACATTCCTTGTTCTTGGTCTCTTTGCCTTACCCAAGTAACTACCTCTGTAAACGAGAACAAGAACAGAGAAAACAAAAGGTGCAGTAACGTTTGATTAAATATATATCATGTAAATCATAAAATAGAAAGCATGCATCTTCGTTTGATGAATACATCAGGTAGCCATGGTCATATCCGAGCTAATGATGTCCTCATTAGATCGACTGCTACCTCCTCATCTTCCCTATTGTTAGCTATATCGATCTCACCCTCCCCTTCAATGGAAACCACAATGACACTACTGCAAAACAACCTTTTGGTGCCGGTTGGGAAACCCCCTTAGGTGTCGGTTTTCCCAACCGGCACCACGGAGGCAGCAGTGTCGGTTCTAAAACCGACACCTATTACACATATAGGTGCCAGATGAGAATCCCACAACCGGCACCAAAAGAAAAATGGCTCAAAGCATCGGCTCGATTCACCGATGCATCGAGCAGCTCCCCATCACCCAAATCCAAGAACACATTTCTCACAACCAAGAAGCAAGAATAAATTTCACATTTCTCACAATCAAGAATCAAGAATAAATTTCTCACAATCTCATCACCATCCGTCCCAAGTCCAAGAACACACATTCATCATCATCCATATACCAAGAATCAAGAACATATCTCACAATCTCATCACCATGCATCCGACAACAACACAGAGAGGCCGAAATTACAAAACCAAAAATCAACAAGGAATAGAGAGTACATCGTGGTGAATCCTCCCACCAGTGCGTCGACCGCCATGCACACCAGCCCGACTAGCCGCCCGCCACCACCGTCAAGGCCGCTCACCATGGGAGGCCGCCGGCCACCACGCCACTGTGAGGTCGCGCATTGACTGCTCGAAGGAGAAGGTGACGAAGCGAATCCGCGTGACCTCCCCGTCTCCCTGTCGTTGATGATCTACATAGAACCAAAACAAAAATGGGTCAAATCCACGCAAAACAACCACCAAATCAAGCTCTCGACATAGATCTGGTACCAACGAAATCAGAACAGCATGAGAAAAAAAAAACTCCAGGATCACAGATCTGAGCAAACCAACAAAAACTAAACCAATTCAGCACAGATCCAGACCCATCGAAATCGAGAGAGAAGAGGGAGTGAAGGAAGGGAAAGGAAAGAAAAAACAATGGGAAGGGCGACGCCGGCGCGCTTGCGGCGGTGTGGAGCACGCCGCGCTCGCGAGTGGGGATGAGAGGGAGAGAGTCGCGCGAGTGAGAGGGAGACGACGAGAGAGATCGAGTTGCGAGGGGATAAGGACGGGCGGAGATGCGGAGTGTGAGAGAAGAAACCTTATCTCCTCGCGTCGCGAGTCATGGTGGGGCCCACTGGCTCAGCCCCGGCTCGGCTCGATTCCTGTGGGTGTCGATTCTTTTAAAAAGACCTTCACCTATAATATCTTATAGGTGCCGGTTTTTAATTAACCGGCACCTATAAGATATTATAGGTGCCCGTTTTTTTAAAAGAACCGATAGTGTTATTCATGCTTTCATTGACTTAATTATGAAAAACAAAGCTTTTAAAATCGCTACCAAAGGTGTTCTATTTCAAAACGGGCAACATAGTATATAATATAATTTATAATTTCGGTCAACATTGAAATGGCTCTTTTGTGTTGTCTCTCTTTTTTCTTTTTCTTGAATACACAAGTGAATTGCTTATCATTTCGTTATAAAGGGAGTGAAAAATAGGAACGGGGATGGGAGCAGCGTGCACGTACCCTCACTCAACCACACACAAGCCTTAGCCTTTACATGAAAAACAACACAAAGTGAAAACTCAGATAAGCGGGGCTTGCAACCTATCTCAAGCAGAACTACAAATTTATGTTTGGCAATATCACATATTTGTATTGTTAGGGGGGTGGGAGACTTGTATGGGTTCATCTTGGCTTAAGCGAATTCTCTTATGTGGACACACTTAGAAAACTCATGCAACACTTGGTGGATATATATATATATTTTTTCGGGAAGTGCATTCAAATAATTTTAGCATATTTTTATGAGAAACTTTGTAGTCCATGTGTTGTAATGGGAGGTACCAATTTCTTTATTGTCAATTTTATAGCACCGATGTACTGAGAGATACTAAACATTTTAATAGAAAATATATGACACCCTCCTGATAGCTCTTTAAATATAAAATCACTCATTTTTTATACCTGGGCAGTTCCACCTGCTTATACGAACACAAACATGCAATGTTTTGCTGGCCTAGGAGGTCGACGAAATGTTGTGAAGTTACATCAACACTCTGATACCTAGGTTTGCATTAGTAGGTACGGTCTGTTCCAATCCTAAAACTTCTGGAGTACATGGACATCATTTTATTTTTGTGAGGAAATAGGTATATTCAACATGATGCAGCTATATATGCTCACTAAAATTCTGTCCTGTATGATGTTTGGCTGGTAAACATCTTCTATATTCAATCCGTATTGAACAATGCAAGTTATAAATAGCAAGTCCCTATTTGATCCTCTAGTATACACCACACATATGTAGCACATACTAGACATCAATCACACATAATTAGTTGCCATGGTCGAATGAATATTCCTGTGCTGCACTATACGATGGTGCATACACGCCTAGCTAGTAGGAGTAGAAGATATCAGTGATTTGAGTTGCATTACCCTAGAGATTTGATCCACAGGTTGTTCTACCTGGGTAGTTGTTCTACAAGCAATTAGAACCCGAACTTAACCCGGGCCAAGTTTTATGCGGGGTAGTTATGAGAAAGCAAGTGTAGAAAAGCATGATCAAGCGCGTTGTATGTCCTGGAGTTGGATAACCAGCTAATTTTGATGTGCTTCATGATGTGGACATGCATCCTATCGAGGCTAGACGGGCACGGGGAATTTCGCCTTTTTTTGGTCTTCATAAAAATGGAGTGACAGCGCCCGCACCCAATTTATACTTAATGTGAATTTGTTGTCACCATATATATCCCTCGTAATTTAATACATAATATATATTTGCTACACTGATTTCATATATTTTTCTTATATATATGTGATAAGATTAGAGATACAGAGTATCTTTTATAAAAATAGAGATGAATAGATAATGTTTGGTTTTCTAAAATTTAATTTTGTTAGCTTAATGGAAATATTTGATCAATCAAAATTTTCATAGCACTGAATATTTCTTTCTTGGTTGGGTTAGACCTTACTGTCCCCAAAGAAACATACTACATACACATACATAATGTTGTCGAAATGACAACTGCATACGTCGAAAGACGTGGTTACTCAACAGTGGTTGGAAAAGAAGTAAAGTGTATTAAATTGAGAATTTTTCTCGGGATCCCCCTATTACATGGCCCTAGGGGGCTATTTATAACCCCATTACAGGTCCTTACTACTAGGGTTTAGGTTATACAGGGGAATTTACATGGTTGCCCTCATGAAAGGGACATTTACATGGGTATACAGTGTAATTGAGGTATATGGGCTCTTAATGGGCCATCTGGCGAACGCTGGCCCAATGGCAACTGGGCTTGAGAGGCTAGGATGGCCTCCTCGGTCTTCATGAGGCCGAACTTGCTATGGCGAAGCCACCCTCCTTCGTCATACACTCTTCACCTTACAGTGTTCGCCCAAGACGCCTCTGTCCTTGCGAAGTACCAGCGCGATTCCCCGCCCTTCGCCGTCTTCGTTTCATAGTTTTCGCCGTGGGGGCTTCGCCCCAACGAACTTGATGCCTCGGGCTTGAACCCTCACTGGTTGCATGGTTTCAGCAGGTTTGGTCGAAGGGCCTCATGCCATACTGCCAACACATAATATGAATATTTCTTAGTTGGATTAGTGCTTGCTCTGCTTAACTAATCGTGCCAACATGGCGGTGAAAACAACATGAAAATTGGTCGCTACACTCTGCAGAAGTTTTACAATGCAGGCCAGTTATCTGAACTGGTGGCCAACTTAGCATAGCAATTTTCTGGAGTCCTTAGAAAATTAGCCAGCTTGTCCCGGTGACGACTAGAGCACATACATGCGTGGTAGAAGTGAAAAGGGTGGACTGACTATTGACATTAACATGAGTACAAACATTGTTTTTATTTCGGCTTTAATTTTGATGTTGTTGGTACATTATTTATGGCCGAGTGAAACAGCGCCACTACTAGAAACTCACCTAGCCCTGACAGCCAAAAACCGCCAGCGAAATGCATAATCACGTCAGGAAAATACATCCTGACTTTGAAACTGTCAGGAAAATTCCGTTAGAACTATCATGAAAATTCTGTCAGAGCTGGCTAGCCAGCGAGAATATATATGCTAGCAGTAGCTAGCATGTATAATAACTACCAAGCTCGGATAATCTGCCGTAACAAGTTCGAGGAAGAGATCAAGGTAGGATATCATACATATTCTCGGAATGGAAGGTATCAAACATCCCAACGGAACAAGCGGACTAGGAACTACTATGCTTGACAAGTAGCTTCCACTAGCTGCCGATCGAATTGCAAAAGCTTCATGCGTGCTGAAAATTAGGATGATGAGGTGGAATTGCGAGAGGATAAGACAAGTGCAACTTGTGTAGTTTTAACCTATGCATTGGATATTGGAACCTACCAGGACCTATTGTGTAGTTTGTGGACCTGATAAAGAAAGAAGGTAGGGTAACAGCCAAGCTAGCTAGGTTGTTAGCATTTTTCAGCACAGACTGTTACAAACTCTGTTGGAGAATTTAAGATATCGAGAGGAAGAACAGAACGAAGAACAGAGGAAGAACATACTATCTTGGGAGAGAACAAGAAGAGGGTTTTATTAGACTTGAGTTTTATGATTCAATTTGATACCCACTCCTTCTCTCTTGTGGTATTTATAGCATATACCGGTACAACTCAGAGTTAAGCCCACTCAGCTCCACTTAGTCGCACGTTGCGCCTTGGAACACCCTTAGGCCCCTTCCGTGGCATCACCTTGGTAGGATTGCTGTTGTCAAGTGGAGCTACAGTATGAGACGGCGTAACACAGACTAGAGTGCGAACTCAAAAGGCTTCGTTGATCTGAAGCATCTTGACACCGCCGATCAATTGACCAGGGATCCCCTTCATGTATATCTCCATGCTTTTCTTGTGATTATATTATAGAAAACCAGCATCCTAGCTTAATACTCCATCCGTATTTTAATGTATGACGCCGTTGACTTTTTAATCAATGTTTGACCACTTATTTTATTCAAAATTTTTATGCAAATATAAAAATACTTATGTCATGCTTAAAGAACATTTGATGATAAATCAAATCACAATAAAATAAATTATAATTACATAAATTTTTTGAATAAGACAAAAGGTCAAATGTTTATCAAAAAGTCAACGGCGTCATACATTAAAATACGGAGGGAGTATGTTTTTTTTTGAGAAAAGGTTAATATGGTTTGGTTATACTTTACTCCGAATTGATATGTTGGTAGTAATGACACAATTTGTGATATATTTTGAGGGTTAACTTGAACTCTTCTGGCCCGATTCCAATTGAAATTATGCAATTTAACGAAATAAGCTGAAATAATACAATTTTCCATGATTTTGTTATGTACTTAATATTGTTGCTATATACAGGTGTAAGAGGGAAGAGGTTTAATTTTACATCCTAGCAAATTAATGGGTGGCTGGAGACCTCTTCCTATATTTAGCGGACACCGACTCAATTGAGAGTTTCAGACATCAGTCTAAGCAGCAACCGCACACATAGAGCTTGCCAGCTGTGTGCGTACAATGACGGAACAACCCAAGAGATACTGCTTTCGGATCATACTAACCGACAATGTCGGCTATATACAACCCTTCGGGATCAAAGGTATCAGGGACTGCTCAAAGGCCAAAATTAGAAGTTCAATAATGCCTTCATAAATCCGTGGATCTTGAACAATTGAATGCAGGATTGTGGCAAATAAATTCTGATGTACTACACATGAGGAGCTATACTGATCTAAATGAACAGCTTGAGGATTGATATGGACTGGTTCACTTCGGGATTAAGGTTGTGTTCACCATCAAGGGTTGGAAACCCTTTCTCGATTGCACGCAAATTGAAACGGTGGATTACCGCATGATTAATTAAGTATTAAAAATCTTGAAAATGGATTAATATAATTTTCTAAAGCAACTTTTCTATATACTTTTTTCAGAAAAAAGATAGTAGTTCGAGAAGCACGCTTTCATCTAGAAATTGAGAAGATGGAGTAGCACTACTATATAATGGGTTTTCTCTGATGGCCGACACAACTGCCAGTAACCAAAGGTTAGTGAAAATTCAAACTTTTCGCTGTCGGGTGCCTCCCCGTCCGTGAAATTCATTTTTCACAAGTGGCCCGCTTACATTGGCCATCAATGAAAAAGAAACTTCACTGGCGGAGAAATTAAGCTGATAGCTTGTGATAAAGATTTTTGGGAAAAAACTTGCGCCAAAACTGTCCAAATTCATATTCCCATTTCAAAATCTCCCCAAAATTCCAAATGCACATTCCTGCAAAAAAAAAACAAACACAAAAATCCCCAATCCCAAATAACATAAGTCGTCATCGTCGTCCTCCGCCCATCGTCATTGTCACAGACTCTCCGAATCCGTAGTCGTCATCCTAAGCTCCGCAGAAGGATGGTCCACCTCGCCCAAGTTCAATCAAAACACTTGCCACATTAGCCATCTCTGTCCTGCCCTCATTGTGGCCGTTGTCATCACCCGCCGAAGCCCAAACCTGAGCTGAACTGCGTGCTCGACCACCATGGCCGCTGCCATCACTGCTCGCACCCTCCCCATGCCAAATCTACTGTCCACACGCTGCCGGCCGCGCTCCTCTGACGGCCGGATTCACGGCCCGCACCCCTCCCACGGCGGAGCAGAAGGAGGCAGTGCATCGGGACGGAGTCGCAGGGGTAGTGAAGGTTGCCCGGGAGGAGCGCAGCGGCCTGCGTCTGTGCGTGGTGGACGGCGGGGACGAAGGTGCGGGCAATGGTGGTGCGAGCCATGAGTGCGGCGTCGGGGTTGGCGAAGGGCCTGAGGTCGGAGGCGCGGCGAGGGTTGGGTCGGATCGGCGATGTAGGAGATGAGGCCATCAGTGAGGTAGAGGTAGGTCTTGGACTTGGTCCACGACGGCTAGGGTTTAGGGCGATAGGGTTTCCGCCATGATTGCGGGTGGGAAGGAATGGGAGGAATGGGAATAGTGGACTGGTAGTGGTGGTGGTGTTGGATTGGAATGAAATGGACAGAATTTGTTATATAGCTATATTTCTTTTTGTAGTTGACCCTCTTAAGAGCCGCTAGCGGCCACTAAAGAGGTCCAGTTGCAAAAAAAAAAAGACCTTTATTTTTGTAAGCGGATCTCTTAATTGAGAGTTAGTTCATGTCCGGAATACCTCTAAAGTACTTTTACAAGCATGTGTTTATTAAACCCATATGGCCAAACTATAAAGTTACTGTGAAGTAAATTTCCACCGCTAATTCAGTGTATGATGTACATCTGGCATTGGCTACCATGGCGAGTACGACCTTCAGCTTTAGTTTGACAGCCTCGATTATTGATGCGTAAAATTGGATTGTACGCAGGTATTTGGTATGGGCAAAGTAATTTGATTAACCTGATTAATTACATGGATGCACAGTACCACACAAGTTTCATGCAACTACTCCAGATTCTTCATATGGGACCTTAATTTGGGAGATCCTAGCGCGCCCGTACGCGCCAGCAATTTAGTTACCGCGCGCTAGCTGGGCCCCGTCCTTGCGTGCCCCTTTCTTTTTTTTCTTTTTTTTTTGCACTTTTTTCGACGCGTTTTCTTTCTTTTTTTTTCGTTTCTTCCCAATTTTTTTTCAGTCTTTCGCATACCTCTTTACAAATATATATTTGATAGTTCTTAATTTTCACTTGAAAGTTTTTAAATTTGAGTCGAAAGTTTTCAAATTCGAAAAAACCTAATTCGGCTCTACGTAAGATAACAAAAGTGAGTTGAAAGTTTATAAATTTTGAGTTGAAAGTTTACATATTTGACTTGAAAGTTTTAAATTTGAGTTCAAAGTTTTTCAAATTTGAGATGAAAAGTCGAAAGTTTTCAAAATTTGACTTCAAAAATTCAAATTTTAAGTTGAAAGTTTTCAAATCTCGAGTTGAAAGTTTTCAAATATCGAGTTGAAATATTTCATATCTGAGGTTAAAGTTTTCAAAATTTATATTACAAATTTAAATTTCGAGTTAAAAATTTTCAAAGTTTGAGTTTAAGTTTTCAAATCTAAGTTTAAGTTTTCAAATCTCGAGTTGAAAGTTTTTAAATCTGAGTAGAAAGTTTTCAAATCTTCAATTGACAGTTTTCAAATCACGAGCTAAAAGTTTTCAAATCTCGAGTTGAAAGTTTTCAAAATTTAGCTTGCAAATTTAAATTTCGAGTTGAAAATTTTCAAAGTTTGAGTTGAAAGATTTCAAAATTTGACTTCAAAGTTTAAATCATAAGTTGAAAGTTTTTCAAATTTAACTTGAAATTTTTCAATCTACTAGTAAAAAAAATCTTCGAAAAAAAGGAAAATCTTATCTTAATTAGTGTCGTTATCTAAAACTAACTTGGTTAGTTAGGCTTAACTACTCATGTCTCTCGTGACAACGCTCGCGTCTTGCTGATCTCGCGCGTGCACGCGAATTAGCCCTCTCGCTTACTTTTTTTTTAATTTTCGGTACATCACTCATGTTTAATATGATACAGTTCCCATCTACTGCATTAAATCTAGATTTAAATCTACATATATTTAGTTAATACTAATCGCTTCGTTTCAAAATATAACAATTCGTTTCAAGATATAACAATTAGTACTAGACTAGGCAGCACTAAGGCCATTCCCAACTCAAAACACTAGATATGGTTTCCATAAACTTCACATCATCAAGAAACTAGTACTAGACACTCCTATTCCAATGCAAACATTACTATTCCTTACTTAACTTTAATGCTATTTGTCTCACATAATATCTTGGATGTTGTATAGAAACCATGTCTCATGTAAGACATGGTTTTCTTCTCTTTCCTCATTTATTCACTTGCCACATTATTTTTCATCCTAAGTGACAGCTTATTTAATGTTATGGTTATCATCCTAGTCATTAGGTTGGGAATAGCCTAAGTATATGTCTAATTCAAGTACTACGTAGCGTAGAGAGTATGTTTTTCTAAGTATATATGATTTACGGTTACAATACTATAATTAACGAGGAGGAAGCTCACAACAATTGTACAGCATGACGATAGCATTAGAAGTTCAGAGAATCATTTGAGAAACATTAATTACAAGTACAGTACTATGATAGGACTGGTGGTTACCTAGTAGACTTAATAATTTTTTTTATCTATGTGTCTATCGTAGTACTGTACTCCCAAATTAATGTCATCCCTTCGTTTCCAGTAATTTAGTACTCCCTCCGTCTGTTTGATATTTGATAGTTATATTTTCAAATCTGAAAAATTATTTTTGTTAGGTATATTTTAATTCAACAATCTATCATCTTAATGACTTTTTCGGATTTAATGCATGACTCTCCATTCATCTACACAAGATTGGTTGCATGGGCATCGAGAAATGAAAATATTAATGAATCGCTTGTTTACGAGAAATGACTAGTAGCATGTTTAAATAGATGATAAGTACAATTACTTATCCTTGGTCTGTGTGCCAAGATAAAATATGGCTATCAAAAGTAGATGGAGGAAATATTGATCATAGAAAGGATCGTCAGTTCTGGTTCTCCATCTCCTGATGTAGTTGCAGATAGTGCGTATTTCGTTGAATTAGTCTGTTTCCTCACACCTCGTATAAAGGGAATCGAACCCAGCTCTTCCACTCTGCGGGTGTTGGGTATAGCTGAAAGCTGTTCAGTACTCGCTCTGTACCAAATAAGTTGATTTTTTCCCGTCCTGTATATACCAATATAAAAATCTAGAATATCCAACTATATCAAAATCCCAATGCAATTATTTTTCTCTTTATCAATTCCCGGTGTATTTATCACATACTTTCACAAATTCCAATATATGTGAAAACTATATTTTTCCAAGTTTTACACCATTTTTAAAGAAAACACTCAGATGAATTCCCAACGAACACAATATATAAATCTATATGCATTATAAAGTAGGTAAATGCTGTGATGATGACATGCTTCATGATCTCGGGCCGTTGACTTCAGATGTATTTCTACGTACTGGAGCTCTGTGCTGTTGCAAGTTGTAGTGTGGCAGAGAACTCCGTTCCCTCGGTCAAGGCTGAAACGCCATCGCCCCACCCAACCAAATAAAGGATTGGGAAAGTTTTCCCTAGCTTCCGTAGAAAATATGTACTCCCTAACGCCGTTGACTTTTCGATCAACGTTTGACCATTCGTTTTATTTAAAAATTTTGTGCAAATATGAAAATATTTATGTCATGCTTAAAGAACATTGGATGACGAATCAAGTCACAATAAAATAAATGATAATTACATAAATTTTTTGAATAAGACGAATGGTCAAACATTGGACAAAAAAAATTAACGGCGTCATACATTAGAATATGGAGGTATTACTTTGTGAACTATTGAATGACATCTGTTTGGAAAGAGTAATACTCTCTCCGTCCGTCTTAAAAATATAGTAATATAGGATAGGAGTAGACGTACCACTGTCTAGATTCGTAGAATATCAGGTCCTAAGTCATTATATTTTATAACAGAGCTAGTAGTTAATTGGAGGTTTGGAACACAACCACTCGAGAATCTAACTAGATTTGTTAGTTTGAGCCAAAATGTTATTTCACATTAAGGAAAAAAAACTCACTCAGCGATAGGTGACAACAAGAGAGCGAGATGCGTTCGCGAGAAGTAGGCGATGCAGTTGTTAAGTGTGGAAAGAGTGGAATGAAGTAAATGCAGCAGTTAGCATATTAGTTTCAATCACACGCACTGCTACCAAACCACTGGCATCATCACTAATAATTGCAATAGTTAGGTTATGAAGACTTCAGAGTTAGAACTAGTCCAAGTCAATCTACGATTGCAAAGTCTTAGATTATAAGTTCAGTGCTGCATGAATGCCCGCAGTAGAAGCTATATAGTAGCTGCAGCTAGTAGAGACGCAGTATTTCTCATTTCGCACAACAGAATACCAGCAAAGAATCCAAGATTATCCAGGCATCGCTCATGAAACCATTCATCCACAGAGCAGCTGCTTTGCTATGTCTCGCCGTAGCAACTGCGGTGCGTCTCTCCTCCGTCACAGCGATGTCCTGCCAGAGAAAATGCGGTGACATTGAAGTTCCTTTTCCATTCGGCATCGACGGTGATCAGCCTGGCTGTGCCAAGCCGGGCTTTGAGCTGAGCTGCAGCAACAGCACGGAGAAAGGTGTACCGACCCTCCTCCGCAAAGTGAAACCCCTTAACCGGAGCGTGGAGGTGCTCGGCATCTCGCTGCCGAAAGGGCAGCTCCGGATGAGGATGCGTATGTCCTCTCACTGCTACAACACGACCACTCGTGTCATGGACTGCGTCGACAACGGGTGGATGGACTTGACGGGGAGTCCCTTCACCTTCTCCGACAGCGCGAACAAGTTCACGGCCTTTGGGTGCCAAGTTCTTGCATATCTTGGGGCAGGCGAACAGAGGGACATAGGAAGCAACCTAAGAATTGGCTGCGCGGCCAGTTGTGGCAAGGGTGATGATCTTGTCACCATCCGTGGTGGTAGATGCTCTGGGATAGGCTGCTGCCAGACGGCTATCCCAAAGGGGATAAAGTATTATAAGGCATGGTTTGATGACCGCTTCAACATGTCTTCCATGTACACATGGAACCGTTGTGCCTATGCAGCGCTCGTGGAGGAGTCCAGCTTCAATTTCTCCATGATTTACGATTCATCATCGAAGTTCAACAGCGATACCGTCTCTAGTCAGCCGCCATTTGTGGTTGACTGGGTTATGGGAAATGTATCATGCAAAGAAGCTCGTAAAAATCTAGGTACCTACACATGCATCAGCAACAACAGCATTTGTTTGGACTCACAGAATGGACCGGGTTACATTTGCAACTGCAGAAAGGGGTTCCAGGGTAACCCTTACAATAAAGGTCTTGACAGCTGCCAAGGTGATTATTTACAACCAAAACTTTTGTTGCCAGAATACGTACATAGTGCTTTTACTTCTTACAAATTTGTACTAGCTAGTATAATATGTGGTACATTTAGCAATGAAGTATACGTTTCTACATATCGGTTTATTTAATTTGAGCTTAGTGTAAATTTATACTACCTTGTACATGGATAGGGACAGATCCAGTAATAGAGGGGACTAAACATACTTGGGATAGTAGAAAAGCACGCCAGGCTCTCGTGGTCCGAAGGGAGGGCTTGGGGACAGGGGCGGTGGGTTTGAGGCCACGCGCACTGCCTCCACATTTGATTTGGCCCTGACTAGGGATACCAAATACTAACTCTAGATCGCAATCGAGAATGAAATATCTTCGTTCTTGGAAGTGTAAAGACTAATCAGAAAATAATTGACTTTACTTAGTCATCTGCAAAAGGTTGGATGCACAACTTGATAAATAGGGATCAACTTGGAGAGTCCATGTGATGGGCAACTTGGTAACTTAGTAACTTGTTCCACTCCATTTTTGTTAACATGATAATGAGTTCGTCTATCAAGAAATAGAATTTTATCTGGTTAAGAGGTATGTATATATATTCACCCAACTAGTTTTACTAGTTGGATTGGCAAAGAAAAAGCTAATGTGGGTGAGTTGGCATATTCCAACTTATCTTTAGTGATGATTATAAGCCGTTATAGCATATTAGAGACCAGTAATTTGTTGGTAAAAAAATTATATATGTGTCCATAGCAACTTAAAAGCTAATATAACAAAGAAACTATACGTTCAGAAACTATTCAAAATCAACTCCAAAAATTTATATATGTGTCCTTGGCAATGGTTGATACGTTGTTGTGTAAATGATGAGGCCTCATGTGCCAGCTATAACCACCCGCGCGCTTTGTGTTTGTTTAGTTCATCAACTATAGCTTACAACTTCTAATATTTGACATGAACCAAGTTTCTTGTGGGTTAAATTGCAATTGTCACCCTAATTCCTAATTGACTGGGATGAACCAAATTAAGAATATGCAATCCAATGCATTGCCATTTAGTGCATCATGATGTTTTTTTCTTAAGAATTGACATAAATTTGTAATCTGGATGTAGATATTAATGAGTGTGACGATCCTAAGAAGTACCCCTGCTATGGTAAATGCATTAACAAACTTGGAGGATTTGATTGTTTCTGCCCTGCGGGAATGAGAGGAAATGCATCTGTTGGACCATGCCGGAAAGATTTCCCACTGGGAATTGGTAAATATTCAAATCTACTACATAATTCTTGTAGTATTCAAATTAGATGTACTTTAATGTTCAAATAAAAAGTATTTGGCATCCTTAAATTCTTTTAAGGACAAAGTCCAAATATCCCCCTAATAGTTGGATGGAAGTCCATCTATGACCCTAAACATAAAAACCGGACATTCAACCCCTTGAACTTTGCCATACCATCCAAATTGTCCCCTAAGGTGTTTTTGGACGGTGGTTTTTTTTATATATTTTGAAAGCTTAAACAAACAAGTAACAACTTTGAATAACTAATCTGACATATTTGCATATCATCAGTTCTAAGTCAACAATTTATCCATATATAGTGATGTCATACTATTATTACGTTGGTACTTGTTTATAAGTGAGAGCTAACAAAGAGTAAAAATAAATATTTAAATCAAATTTTTTATATATATGTCCAATGTTTATTTCATGTGACAAATTGTTGACAGAAAACACGAGGCCTGGGAGATCTGCTTAACTCCAGTGCAGGTCCAAAGCTCGCCTTCGGATGTATGAGCGTGCCAGTTGATTTGATCCTGCAATCAACAAGAAATAGAACAAAGAAATCGCAATTAATCCTATAAATGATAGCCGATCGGCTAGGTGCCAATGACATATCATTTATTTTAAGCCGGTGTCATGTGTACATCGACCGACAAATATCAATAAGCAAACCAGAACTAAATCTACTCAATCGGCTGTAAATGTTAATGATATATAATCCTTATATCAATATATACTTAAATCAAATGATTGGGATAGATCGGTCACCTTGCCGAGACAGTATAAATCACTTAGATCAAAATATATATTATTAGTAGGATTATATACATTCATAGCATAGCCGATCAAGTAGATCTAGCATGTATCGGCCAATACTCCGATACTACCTTATACTAAGATTTTAAAACAAGTAGAATATACTAAACATAAGCTTAATATACTTAGATGCGACAAGATCTTAACATAAAGGGCAGATTTAACATGTCGATCGAGCGTATAGAATAAAAGTAGTTAAATCAGATAAGATCGGCTGAAACTCCGATACTACCCTAATCAGCAATCAGAAAGCAGGCTATAGATTGTAATTCTAAGCACGACTTAATAGATTAAACTCAACTGATGCAGCATTAAGTATGAAAAGAAAAACAATATCTAGACAATCCAGCCGCTAGAAGTTTCATAGAGTGGTAGATATATCACATAGTCTAAGTTAATATCATTATCTGACCTAATCGGCTGCCCTCCATTAACAGATGTTAGCCGATTATAGGTTAGATGAAGATATTATCAAAGATTATGTGAAATATATGATAACTCGACGAATTATATAGACAAGATTAGAGTGTCATAAAGATGGAAGCACTAATCTTGAGAACATAAGTCGTCATGACAAGTTTTACCTCTTGTTGAAGATCGAAACCGATGCAGCTCAACCCGAGAGCACGAACTCGTCGAAATAAAAGTAAAGCATAAAGGGTGGCGATGCGCCGAGATTGTATTGGATGTGTTTTTTTCTTTTTTATATAGGGCCCGGGTCTATTTATACCCGAGAATTACAAGATACGTCCATAACAGACACGACTATTATCTCTAACAAAGTCTAAGATACCATAAGTCTTTACGTCAGACTTTTGCCCAAACATATCTCTAAAGTAATTAATAGATACAATTGCCTTCCCAGGACTCTATCCATGCGTGGCAATCATCTTGAAACACATCAGCTTGAACCCGATGATGTACACCGAGTCATATTATCGGAATCGGCTGTATCGGCTAATCGGCTAGCCCCGTCCGACTCGAACTCTATCGACCTGACCTTAGCCGATTTGGACTGCAGCCGATTCTTACTCTGTTTCCGCAACGATCTTCATCTTGGATTCCACTTCGATCTGATCTTCATCTCCGATGCCAATAATGATAGAATTTACGAAATTTGGTCGTTAACACAAACTCATCCAACTTATATACAAAACAGATAAAAACCACTATGCAAAACCGCCTTAGGGGCTATATAAATGGTATTGTAAAGTTTAAGTGGTTCAATGCCTGGTTTCACAGTTCAGAGTACTAGAGGGACTTCCATCTAAAATTTAGGGGGTTATTTGGACTTTCTCCTTCTTTTAAAAGGTTCTTAAAAATGTTTGCTTGTGTAGAAAGTGTCATAGAATCTAATATTATAGAAGAACACATAAATCAGATTTGTTCTCTAATCCAGCAAACTGGAAGATAATCTATAGTGGCTATTCCTGTAGTTCATCAGTTTGACATGTGAAAGAGGAATCAACTAATGTTACAGCTATTATTTGATTCAACTTATCCTTGATACTTTAGCTTACCATTGGATGTTCATTGAGGCAATAGACAAAACTAATATTGGTCTATATTTGTAGGTATTGCAATTGGTTTGGGTGTTGGTTTCGGAATTCTCCTACTTAGCTTGTCTGTGGTGTTTATTATCCGTAAACAGAGAAGCGGCATCCAAAGGCAACTACGGAAAAAATATTTTCAGAAAAACAAAGGCCTTCTACTAGAACAACTAATATCTTCTGACGAAAGAGCTAGCGATAGCACAAAAATTTTCTCCCTAGAAGAGCTTAAAGATGCAACTAATAACTTTGACCCAACACGTGTTCTCGGTAGTGGAGGTCATGGTATGGTTTACAAAGGTATCTTATCTGATCAACGTGTGGTGGCGATAAAAAAAACCAAACATCATCAGGGAAGAGGAGATTAGCCAGTTTATCAATGAGGTTGCAATTCTCTCACAAATAAATCATCGCCATATTGTCAAACTCTTTGGATGCTGTCTTGAAACTGAAGTCCCTCTATTGGTGTATGATTTTGTACCTAATGGTTCACTAAATCAAATTATTCATGCTGATAAAAGTAACAGACGTTTCTCATTGTCCTGGGATGATTGTTTGCGAATTGCTACAGAAGCAGCAGGTGCTTTATATTACCTCCACTCTGCAGCATCGGTATCAGTTCTACATCGTGATGTGAAATCATCTAATATACTCTTGGATTCAAACTACACCGCTAAAGTTTCAGATTTTGGAGCTTCAAGATTGATTCCGAATTACCAAACCCATGTTTTCACAAATATACAAGGGACATTTGGATATTTAGATCCTGAGTACTACCATACTGGGCATCTCAATGAGAAAAGTGATGTGTATAGTTTTGGTGTAGTTCTTTTAGAGCTGCTTCTAAGAAAGCAACCTATTTTTGACGACGGCACTGGCACAAAGAAAAATCTATCAATATATTTTCTTTCTGAGATAAAAGGAAAGCCTATTACAGAGATAGTTGCCCCTGAAGTTATTGAGGAAGCAATAGAGGATGAGATTAATATTTTTGCCTCAATTGCACAGGCATGCTTGAGGCTCCGAGGTGAAGAAAGGCCAACAATGAAGCAAGTGGAGATGTCATTACAGTCTATAAGAAACAAAGTTTTGAGTTCAGGCAGCGCTAGTTCCGAAAGCAACCATGAGATAGAAACACCCATATGTGAAAGTTACGTAGATCTGCATCAAACTATGGGTGTTGATATCAATGGTATTGCTAATTTAATATCTTCAAATTGCTATAGCTTAGAGCATGAATTTATGTTATCCGCTAGCTTTGGAAGGTAAATTGTGTTTGTCCCGTTGTTGAAATGTTGATAGATGTTCTTATAGTATCATTGTGCATTTGCACAATCTATCAGCTTGTCATAAACAAAATGTTGAATGTACATTTGTGATACATCATTAAAAACTTATGTCAATACACATCATGTGTTTTATTTCTATGCTACATGCTGAACCTCCATTGAGTTTTGATGACAAATTTGATTACAATACCACAATTGTTTCATTAGTCACTTCAATTTTTTGTAGTTCAGAATTAACATATTTGTTTAAATATATCATGCCTTTTTATACTTTATGTGTTGTGTACCACATGATTTTACCTCTTATGTTATGGACACAAGATTCCTAGGTTTGTCCCAGAAACTATTGTATCGTACTTGGTAATCCTCCTATTTTTTGCAATATTACGTGCATTGTGTTCACATATAACACATACTGAGTTACTTGGTAATGTGATTCTGAACTTTTTCAATTGGATATTTGAGACTACTAAACCATTTTCCCAAGATTTCCATCCCAGTCATTATGAGTGTCACATTAAGCATGAAAAAAGTATTGAAGTTATAGTCAAAAGACGTGACTAGTGGTCGTAATATGGAATATTTCCAACAAGATGATTCATTATTTTTCCATTTGCGTATTTGTAAAATCCCTTTTTATTGTCTAATATCTTTACACCATCTTGTGATTGAGAGATCCAAAATCAGAGGAAAATATGGGATGTAACATTGGATTCACTACAATCAGCTCCCATCTTAATGGTTTACTTATGTGCCAATTCGAGTAAAATGGATACTTGCTGCAAACCCACATACCACTTTGAGAAAACTTGAAATTTACTTTTTGAATATTTCCTAACACCAATCTAGATCTCTATATTGAGAATACATTGCTTGAAGAAATGTTTATCCGATAGCTAATAACACGTTTTCATGGGTGCTTCTTGACTCATTTCGCAAAAGGAGAGGCCAGGAGGTGGGGTCAGGGGTTGGCTGAACCCCTGGTTTGGCCAAACCCCTGGTTCGGCCGAACCGCCTCTGGTGCCTCACATCCTGGCCTTCCACATGGATATCCCAGATGACTCCCTAATGGCTGTTACGCCCGGTTATCCTGGCTAAAAGGAGGTATATATGCATCCACGCTTCAACACACACAAACTTGAGCCTAGAGTACAACTCAATTGTAGTTTTATTTTTAGTATGTTGGCTTAGTAGAGAGTGAGGGGAAGCTCTGGAAGGAGTGCCCCCAAATATCAAAGTTTCTCCGAGAAATTTTAGTATGTTGGCTTTGTTGCAATTTTCTATGATCGTATCAAATACCAACATCTAGATCATATCTTCACCTTGCATCGTGTAATATTGAGTCAATTACAATTTTGCTAATATAGTTTTTGGTTTGTTTTATTCTAATAGACTAATAGAGTACTAGACGAAGAGGAGCAGAACATTGAAATCGTTTTGTCAATTTCAGTACAATGAATTCACACAATAAATTGTAGGAGCCAGAGCTAGAGTAATAATAGGAAAAATAATTCATTGTATTTTGAGTGGTTGGAATATCTTTGTTATGGGTTCTAGGTTTCTCACACCAATTGGATGAATTAGATCTAAAAATTACGGATATTGTTAGAGGAGGGCATGATTGGATTGCACGCAATTCATAGTTCAAAAGGCACAATTGGTTGGATAGGAGTACAATGCTGCTAAGAATAATTGTTTTCTTTTTAAATAACCTATGGCTGAAAATTATGATCTTGAATGCTAAAGGATAATGCGATGTGGAGTTAAAATTTCCATTGAATTTTGTATTTTTTTAATTACATAGAATTTCAATATATCATTAGCCGGCGAGCCCGGGTGGCCGCCCAGGGCCACTAGGCGGTGGATCCACTAGTGGATACACATGGATATAATAGTTTTGCCCTTTAGGTTTGCTCCATGTAGAAAGATATCCATGTAGTTAGCTCCATTGTGTTCTAAAGTTAGCTAGGGACAGAGCTGCTATGTTCATTTTGCATGAGAGGGCTACAGAACAAGCTATAGGTCGAGTAGCATTTTGAGTACACCAAGATAGAGCTTAAAATCACGCTATTAGAATGTTTGGTCTAAAGATTATCCGAGGCCTTGCTGGGTTGGTACTGGGCTAGTTCTAAAGATAGTCGCCAACATTTATCTCATTGAGTTCCCTGTCTGTAGTTTTGAATAAACCATAGACAATATGTTTTTGATGCATTTGAAGGTGTTTTATTTAAGTGAAGTTGAATACTTTTGAGAATGAAATTAAATGTTGATAACAAGAAAATTATATTGTTTCGAACGTGGAATTCCGCATTTGAAACATTATAATTTACTTGTTATTGTGCATCTGCCACTTGCAATTTGTTTTTCAACCTCCGGTTTCAACCTGACACATAGACGAAAAAAAAAATGGCCCACTTGATGTTGAAATGCTGGATGATAGTTAAGATGGGCTGCAGTTGCAATGTGTTTTTCAATATCCGGTTTCAACCCGAGACATTGAAGGAAAAATAACAAATAGCCCACTTTGTGTTGAACTGCTGGAGGACAGTTAAGCTGGGCTGCACTGAGGGCGAATTATGCGGGCCAGGGCCGTCGATAGAGGGGTGCGACGGTGGCGACTGCACAGGGCCCCTCAATATTTGGAGCCCCCACTTAGGAGTGGGCCACATACCTGGCAGCTGCTACTGAGAGCGAGAGGCGAGAGCGCAGAACGGCAGAAGCTTGCTGCAGTCCGAGGCGTCGCGAGCGTCAGTTTAATTGTTTTCATCTCGAGCGGTGATTGGTGGTGATTGCTTCGCAATATCGTATGCGTCAGCTGCGCTGCGTCAGTCGAGGCGTCGCGATTCACCGACTCCAACTCATGAGCGTTCAACGTTTGGATGGCCGTGGAGACGCGGACTGAGCGACCGAGGCTGCGGAGACGCGAGGCAGCGCAGGCACAGGCAGGCAGCAATCGCCAATCGAGCGGGCGAGCGGGAGCGGTGGCGTGGCGCGCTCACGGGCGGCAACCAGCGAGGGGGAGGGTGCGCCGGCGAGGCCACAAGTGGCCAATGCAAGGGCTCGAGCGTGACCGGCAACCACGCGAGACGAGCGCCGAGCAAGTGGCTGGCCGGCTGCTGGCTGGGTCCGTTGCCTCGCTGGGGCCTGGATCATTGATTTATGCATCTCCGCACTTGACTCTGTCTCTGAATGTTTGAACGTCAAGTAATTTGACGAACTACTCTTTCATCTCATCTCTGATTCTTTTCTTTTGTTTATAAAACTGGAACTCAGGAAGGCTTTATTTCCTCAATTGCATCAAATACTCGTCTTCAAGAAACACTAGAAGGATGTTGCTTTTCAGTAGAACATGAGGTTAGTAGTACTATGTTTTCTCCTTTAGTATTAATAATATATGTATAAAATAACACATATTAAAGTTATATAGTTGATTGAAAATATGCTTTGTTTATATTAGTTATATGAAATTTCCAAAATTTAGGCCCCAATTAGCATTTCTTTCAGGGCCGTAAATTCCTGGAGACGGCCCTGATGAGTGCATCTGTGCTGCATGAGAATGACACGTTCATATCCATTGGATTTCCATGAACTCTTGCCATGTCATCATTTCAGATAGATTCGGATCGGATCGAATTGTATATTTTCCAAAATTTATTAGCTCTTCTATGTTACGATGACATGGACATGGTAATTAATAGCTGTCTAAAAAACTGGCAATCCGACCAATGTGTTGATGTGGAGGACTTAACAAATATTTATTGTGACCACTCCTAGCACAAGTTAAAATTGAATATTGATGTACGATGGCAAGGATGAAAGAAATTGCAGAAAAATGATTTAGTCGATTATTGTTTTAAAGGAATATCCTCTAGACGACGTATATTCCAAGGTGTGTGTACCATGTTCAACCGTTGACTTGCCATTAGGAATTTAGTATTGTTGACTTGCCATTAGGAATTTAGTATCTTTTACTGTATGTCTGTATAGTTGATGCGCACAAACTTGGTGAATGAATTAAACGGGACCAAACAACTTTAAGCAGAGCAAATGCATGCATGTTCTGTTGACAGCATATTACATGCATTGTGCTTTTCATGAATCGCAGAGGAGTGAATGCATTTGATGCAGCTCTCTGTGTTGACATCATCCTTTGGTGTAAGCTATGAGCCTCACAATGAGACACAGATACTGTAATTAGATAAGTAGCAGTTAGAAACCACAAATGGATTGCCAGATGACGGAGCACACATCCACAATTTTTTAGGGTATAACTGGCGGGTATTATCAGGGAAATCGCTTGAGTTGCTTACATACGTGGCGCTGCCTAGTAGGAATGGAAGGAATCAGGCATATCTCCTTGTGCTATCTTGGACGTCACAGTGCATCCGAGCTGAAATCGGCAAGAACAAGCATCGCATGGGTCTCTAATGTAGTTAGATTCATTGTCTTTTACACCTATCCCGAGAGGATATCAGAAGAATCAAGATCGACCATAGTTGTTGGTGCATTAGTTGAAGGTGTATTTATTTATGTGAAATCAGATTACTTTGAGAATGGAACTAAACTTTCACCACTTGAAAATTATATTGTTTTGAATGTGGAATTCTCACATGTCTACATGTTACAATACAGTTTCACCCCAAGAGCAGATGGACAATATATAATACATGGGCCATATGGGCAGTACCATTGACCAAATTATGACACGAGGTATAAAATTTGTTGAACCTGGATAAATCAATCCATGCTATACAACTACTTGCACAGCTTCTCGGACTGGGAGACAGCAGGAACGACTCTATCCAAGAGTGGAGAACATGAAAGTGGTGCTGCTCATGCACTAGTGCTATGGGATATCTGGTGATCGGTCTGCCTCTGCCCTCGATCTGCTTTCAGTTACCTTCAAAAGCTAGCAACTTAATTCTGCTAGAAATATGGCACCTCCCAAAAGTTGGGTTGTTGTCGTGCTTTGGGGCGAGGAACCAGACCATAGAAACGTCTAGCTGCAGCCTGTATTGAAGTGCAGTAGAGATGGATTACATCAAATATGTATGCAAGGATTAATTGATGAAATCACTATGTTCCCCCAACTACAGTACCGTGTTATAACTATTTAGTCACTCTTAAAGATTACGCAGTAGTATATGTATATATTATCTGCGAACGACCAAATATTTAGCAACATGGATGCATTTCGGCTACATTAGTTTTCATGTATTTGCTGCTGATTCTTTACTAACCATTCCAAAACCGTGATAGCTGACAATAAATTTCTGTTGTTAAATATGTAGCATGCACCTATTTGAGCCCATCAGACTTAGCTAGTAGAGTGCACAGCGACACAAACCATGCATCACTATGCAAGTTAGCTTTAAAAGGTGGAGCCCAGGAGCAACAGAGTGCAACTGCATACCTGTTCTTAATTATGTGGAAGGCCCTACACTTGCAGAGGATATAATAAGCTAGAAGGTAGAAGTGTGAGGCGCAAAGCAATCAATGAATCTGAAATATTTTAGTTAGTGTTATAAAACTAGTATGAAATCACCATCGGAAAACAAACGCAAGAGAATTACCATAGGATATCCAAACATGATGATGACACCGAGGCACAATATTTGTTAACGAGGTTCAGCCGAAACCTGCATCTCTGGGGCACTGGTTACAGGTGGTCCTCCCGGACCAGCATATTACAACGTATTAGAGTCACAATGACTCGTTGTCGGACACCGCCGGCTGTCGCTCCCTCTCGCTATGCTAAGTCGCCATATGTTTACAACAAGTCCACCCCTATATTTAAGAGATATTCTAAGATGGAGTCCGCTTACTCTAGTCCTACTACCTGTTACAACTCCAGGTGCTAAACTGTAACCGACTTTGTACACATATTCGACACAAACTCTCGCATAGATTCGTGAGAGGGTTGCAAGACAACAGGATGATATAAATTGCTTGATGAATTAGTAGATATTCAACCAATGTATACTGCAACACTTGCCTGGCTTCTCGGAATGGAGGGCATCAGGGATTTGAGATGCAGTACACAACTCTTCCATCAACCATCAACCTGAGCAGCGGCAGCTTGTACCCATCACTATGTAAGAAGAGCTAACCAATAATATGGTCTTCCTCTCCGTCCATCAGATCAAGAGCTTGAAACATGAGTGAGTCCACCCTCTCGTTATCTCTCTATACCACCAGAAGCTGAGGTGAGAAAGCTGCAGACGGAAAACTGCATGAAGTGTGGCACAAACAGGATAATTAGACCAAAATTTACACGTAATGGTTGATGGTCTCAGCTTCTTTCGACGAACTCTTAGGCTATGCAAAAAATGACTAACGATCGTTAACAATATTGAGCAGACCACTAGGGCCAATCCATTTCACGATCTCCTCAACTGTTACGTGCACGCCTGGTAGTTTTTTTTTAAAATAAAAATGAACCACACATGATGGTGCAATGTGTCATATTGATATAGCAGAAGAAAAAATTATAAGACTGTGACACATCGCCCATTGCGAGAGATGGACAAAAATATGGCATTCCACGACGCTCGAAACCATCCAATTTGTTTACGAGGGAGAGGGCAAGAGAGAAGGATATATCCACACCCCGTGTGTAGTCCTGCCAGCGTGGTTTGTGGTGGATAGAAAAGCAAGAGTTAACAGACCGCTAGAGAAGAGGTTTGTGGGGGAGGACCTTCAAACGACACCTCCAACCAGGATGTGACGCTGAAGGCACCGCCGTTGTCTAAATAGAAGCCAGGACAAAGTTTTTCTCTACAAGGATTTCTCGGAAGGGAAGAAGACACCACGATGACGCCTCCAAGGAGGTTGCAGGGCCTGAAAGTGCTGCCCCTGCTGGCCCTGAAACGGACTAGGCCTTCGCCCGGAGAAACTCATGCCCTCCCGTGCAACATCCACATCGCCCCCAACAGCCACCATTATCCAAGACTAGTTTGACGTGTGTTACCATTGCACCAGCACCACACCACTAACTGGCCACCATGCAGGAGGTTCCTTTCTGAGGAAGGGCCGGTGTCCGGCACGCCATCACTGTAGCACTGCCATTCCCCACCACCACCTACACCGGAGCACGGAGCCCATCGCCATAGAGGAAAGTTGCCACAATCAACACCACACAAGTGAGCACTACAGCCACACCCTCCCAACAGCATAGGCCACTGTCGTCGTCCCGTCAGCAAGAGAGGAATGTTGTGGGGGTGGGGCGAGGACTGCCACCTTGCCACCACACCTGGACGGCACTCCAGCGGCCCCTCACCCCTCCCCCACCACCATTGTGCATATTCGTCGAGCTGATCGCTGCGGAACGCCGGATCCAGGCTACCTTGTATGAGGAGAGTGGCCACCGTCGCTGCCACACACGGAAGTGTTGCAGCCGCTCCTCCAAACCCACGATCATTGGAGATGACCACGTCACGCCATGCCATCATCGCTGCTCCTCGATGTTTGTTGTCTGTAGAAGTCGTTGCCGAGCCGAAACTGGCACAGGAAAGTGCCGGATGCAGTCTCGAGGTCACTGGATTCGGCAGCCCCTGCCGCCACGTCCACATCCTCCACTCTGCTGCTCCATACATCGCAACCTCCACCTTGCGTGTAACGCTCCGCTTTTCGTGAGGCGTTAAAAACTAATTCGGCAAAATCCTAATTTCAAAAATTCCGTTCTTTGTGTGCGAGTCTAAGTTGTGCCAAAGATCCCACTTTAAACCTCTCCTTTGGTCCATCTTCGTACAACCAAAAATCGCCTCCTCAAAATTTCCGTTCCAAAATAATCTCGAAGTTCGAATCCTTCTATTCGGATTTCACTCCAGAAACCCAAACCACAAATATCGCCTAATTCCGGAATCCAAAACCAGACTCCAACCCTAAAGCCTCTCCAATCAAATTCCCTCCTTGAGCTAGCCCTAACATCCAAGCTTTCCCCTCTCCTCGTCTCTATCTATCTATCTATCTATCTATCTATCTATCGCATTCTACCGCCACATCCTTTGTTTCACCCCCGAACATTGATTTCTCCTTTTGATTCCCTCTCAAATAATCCTTGAGCTGCCAAATGCAAACGTATCCCTAAAATATCAATTCTCGCTTTGAACTTCAATCACCCATCAACATCAAAATCCTCCACCTCAAGATTTCCTACCCAAAATTCAAGTCTTCAAATCAAATTCCGAAAGTCAATCCCTTCCTTTGACTCCTCTCCAAATAATTGTTCCCACTCCCGAAAGTATCAACTCCCCTCAAATCATTTTCGTGATTCCACCCAATACTCCCGAGAACAAATATCCAAGTTCCCGTTTTAAATCTCTTCCTTGATATCTCCTTGAGTCTTCCTTGATTCCTCCCTGAACCCTCGAGCTCGAATATCGAATTTGAATTCAAATCTCAATCTCTTTTTCTTTCCAAGTCAGTTTCTCCTGCAAAAAGTCCATTTTGCATCCCTCAAGTTCGATGGGCCGGATTCTCTCCTCGGCCCACCTCTTCCCCCTGCCTCGGCCAACCTCCTCCCTCTCTCGACGCGTGTGGCGCACGCGCGTGCGCCGACGCCGAGCCGAGCCGAGAGAGAGCCCTCTCGCTCTCTCGTTCTCTCCCTCTCTCTCTCTCGGTTTTTCTCTCCCTCTCTCTCTCTCTCTCTCTCCCTCGCCGCCACCGGGCCGCCTCAACCGCGCCCCCTCTCTTCTTCCCCGGCCGCGCCCACTCGGTGCCGCGCCGTCCCGCCGTCGCGACCACGTCGCCACGACTCCCTCCGCGTCGCCAACGCTGCTCCTCCCTCGTCGGTGAGCTCCCCACCGGTGCCGATTCCCGCCGCCGCCTTTTCAATTTTCGCCGCGCCCTTGCGTCGCGCGCGCGCTCGCCCGCGCGTGGCCGACCGCCTGGTCGCCGCCGCGTCGGCCCTGCCACGCCTGCGCCGCGCTGCCGCCTTGCCCCGCTCCATGCCAAACCGCTCGCCGCCGTTTGAATCCGCCTTCGCTCGTTTCCCGCGCGTTCGCGCGTGGCCGACCGCTCGGCCGCCGCCGCGTCAGCCCTGGTCCCGCCGCTATCCGCCAAAGCTTGGAGGCAGAGAAGCTCGCCTCGTCTGCCGCATCTCCTCAGAACGGGAAAAGCAAAACCCCCTTTCCACCGCCTCGTCCTCCCTTTTCCTTCCCGAGCTCGACCGCTCTCCCTCTGTCCCCGTCACTTTGCACGCGGAGGCAGGGAGCCGCTGACGTCGGTGCGCCAGCGCGCCGCCCCCACTTTGACCGCGCCAGCCCGCGCTCCGCGTTCAGTTTCGACCGCTCGATCCACCGACCTCGCCGCCCAACGCATCCTCGCCGTCGCCGTTTTCGGGTCGCCCACGAAACCGTCGCACCGCCTTTGAGCGCCAGCCGAGCACCATCTTCCTATAAAACCCAACCCGAGCCCCTCCCTTTTCTCCTCGTTTCCTTGCCCTGCGCCATTGTTGCCATCCCGCCCTGCAGTCGCCCTCGCTGTCCGTCGCCGAAGCACCAGGGAGACCGGTGCGTGCGTGGATGCGTGACGCGGGACTTCGGGCACCCTCTCCTTCCCCTTCCCCGGCCCGAGGCCGGAGAGCTCGCCCCGCACCGCCGCCGCCCATCACTGCGCCTGGCTCGGTAGTGCCTCCCTCCGTTCCCCCTTCTCGCTTGCCCTCTCCCTCCTTTACCTCGCGCGGTAGCTCGGTTAGCCCCTCGAACGCGCGTAGACGCCGCCCCGAGCTCCGCCGCTGCTCGGCATGGCCTTGCCGCCGTCGGCGCCCGCTCCCGGAGGCCGCCTCTCGTCGCCGGACCTCCACGGCGCCTCCCCACCCCATCCGATCCCAGAAACGGAACCCTTGAGCCCGGGAGATGCTCCCGCCGCCTTTAATTGAGTCCTCGTCGCCCCTCGGTGATTTCCCCTTACTCTTGCCGCCGGCCGCCGCTGTCGAATTCCACTGCCGTCGAACTCCCTCCGGTGAATCCGAGCCGTTGGCTCGCTCCTTCACGACGCCCTCGTCACTCCGGTGTGCTCCCCGAAGGCCAAATCCGTCGCGCTTTCTCCGGTGAACACGACCGCCGTCCGCCGTCCATCTCGGCCCCCCCTTCTTCCTCCTCCCGTCGGCGCCACCTCGGCTTTGACCGAGCCAAGCCGGTCAGCCGCCTCCTCCCTTTTCTCCCCCTCGCGCGCGCGGTCCACGGTGCGCCAACCGGCTGCGCGTGGGCCCGCCGCAACCCTGGTCCATCCGGTGCACGCGCGTGAACCGCGCTCACCCGAAACCCTAAACGCCGCCCGCGTGCTCCTATTCCTCCGTGAACCCAGCCGCCGACAGGTGGGCCCGTCCCGGGACCCCGCGCGGTGGACCTGGTCCACCCGCGTCGGCCTCTCTCCCCGCGCCCTCCCTTGGGCCGCCTCTCCGGGCCGGCCGGCCCATTAGTTCGGCCGAGCCGTGCCTCTCCTCTTGGGCCACACCCAAGCCACCCGAGGAAGTCTAAATCACATCCCTCCGTCAATTTCCTCCCAAAAAGGGTTTAATAATTTATTAAATCCTTTTTCCTTTGTTCCATAAATCAATTCCTTAATCCAAAAATTCCATGAATCATTTCCTTTGGTCCCGTGCGTCAGTGACCATCAATAATATTCTTGAGAATATTATTCCATAAACCATTTCTCGTATTCTAGAAAAATCCAATAAATCATCTCTCCTATTCCAGAAATTCCGATTAAACTTCCGAAATTCATATCTCTCAATCCGTAGCTCCGTTTGACTCCGTTCCAGTTCCAATAATTCCGTAAACTTGAGATCTATTTAATGGCACTATTATTTAGTCTAAATAGGATCTTTCTTTTGGTCTTTTGTTTAGGTTTTTGATTGTTTGCGTATAGTTGCGGTTACCGGATTTTCGTCAATCGCGGGTTTTCTCGAAGATTCGTGAAGCTTCATAAAGACCTTGAGCAAGGCAAGTCACCCTTTGACCAATTGCTCCTATAATTGGAAAATCATTATTATTTTGTTTTCAACTAGCATTATTAGAATCACATTTAATTTGCTTGGCCTCGGTTGTATGTCAAACCGACGGACCTACCTAGTAGTCGCACAAATTCCTGTAGGCTGTACTACCCTGATTCCTTGTCGCTCCACCCTTGTGGTACTTCGATATTCGTGCTCTCTGAGCACGCATACCAATTATCCCACATACACCGTTGATTGTCGAAAAATTGGGAAATGGGTTTGAGAAGCCTTGAAAACCCGACATGTGGTGTCGGTGTGTTTGAAAATAAAACGAATTGTGAAAATTCGCGATGCGGGTGTCGTGCCTATGTGGCACTGTCTCGTATTCGCACTTAAAGACCGTTTCCTTGGAATTTCATCCAAACATAAGACAAGTGCAACCACATGGGTGGAATGGGACACCCCTGGCTGAGTAAATTGCTAATCGGGGGAGCCTTGATGCCGAGAGGCATGTGGATTCTTCGGGGTGGTGTCGGGGAGGACCCCCGGGTTTCCTGGCACAGCATGGTCTGGGACCTAACCTGTTGTCGGTCTGGGACCCCCCTCGTCGGCATATGGCGAACCTGTGTCTGCTCTCGAAATGCCTTGTTGCGAACCTCCGATACCGACGGGTGTTCGGAATAAGTTCGTATCTTGTGGGTAAAGTGTACCCCTCTGCAGAGGTTAACTAACTGTTCGAACAGCCGTGCCCACGGTCATGGGCGGATGTGAGGTGATTCCTAGCGTAGTTTTGTTTGACAACTGCTTTGTGAAATTGCTAATGTGGTTTGGTTTCGATGTTTGGAAACCTGTGGCTGATGGGATCAGCAGGGCCCGGTTGGCCGTTTAAAAAGCTGTTGGCCGGTTGGCCGTTTAAAAAGCTGTTGGCCGGTTGGCCGTTTAAAAAGCTGTTGGCCGTTGGCCGTTTAAAAAGCTGTTGGCCGTTGGCCGTTTAAAAAGTGTTGGCCGGTTGGCCGTTTAAAAGCTGTTGGCCGGTTGGCCGTTTAAAAAGGTGTTGGCCGGTTGGCCGTTTGAAAACTGTTGGCCGGATGCCAACCCTGTGTGATTTAAAGACTGATACATTGCACATACTCCGACCGGACGAGACGCATTGTCTCACCCGTGTCGTTTGAGAAGCACTCACCTAGTTGTTTCCAAAAAGGAAGTTTAAATAAAATCAATTGCAAAATCAACAGCCTTTCCTTTGAAGCCTGCATTAAACACCTAAATTCCCGTGACTTGCTGAGTACGAAAGTACTCACCCTTGCTCTATATAAATATATATAGTTCCCCCGCCTTGAAGAGAAGACGAAGTGAAGTGAAGATTAGGGTTTCGTCCTAGTTCCCAGCCGTCGCCTGTGGTGTTGGGTGTTAGTCCGTTGGTTCCGCTGCTGCTGCTGTTGTTGGTGTTTCCTCGTCCGTGTCGTCAGTTGCATTCTCGGGCTGTTCTGAGCTGCAACCTAAGTCAAGGTAAATAAGTCCTCTAATTATTTTAAGGATCTGCAATGATTCATACTTGTCACCATGGGTACCAGCACAATGTCCTGGGACTGGTACCGAGATCGCGGTTTCGTAGGAAGCGGTTCACGCCGTTATTCCTACGACACGCTCCTATCAGGTGCCGTTGTACGGCGGTGCCGGATTGGGGTGTGACAAGAGATGGTATCAGAGCATTAGTTGGCCCTAGGATCGAAACCCTTGAATAGGATGGCATTATTTGAGTACAAAACTATTTGTGAAAGCTAAGGTGTCATTGTCCCCTTTAGCTCTAGTTTTGCGAAAAATGTTTTCGTGTCCAAAAGTAGAAGCTAGTCGTTCGTTTTGACTTTTGACCTAGAGTAAGCCTGTCTTCACGTCCTGTTGAAGAAAGGTGTGCTCAAGCCTCTAGGAGTCTTAGTTAAGCCCCAGTTGATAAGAAGGCCCTAGTACCGTCACCCGCTCGGTAGGAGTTGTGGTGAACTAGTGCGTGTGTGAGTTTTGTTTGGTAGTCCGTGTTCAGGTGTTAGACCAGTTGGGTTACCGGCTGGAACACACCACCTATGTCTTCTGCGATTTCGAAAACCGTTTTGATCTAGTGTTGTGGTTTTCCTCCTTTTCTTATCCCATTTCTGGTTCGGTCAGATCTCAGTCGCTCTAAAGCAGATGGTTCGTCATTCTACCCGTCAGACCCGTGCTCCTAAACGCTTTGGTTTTGAAGAAGAGCCAGTTCCGTCAGAAATTCCTGATCAACCAGATAACCAAGCAGATGAACAAGAAGCTGAGAGTGATCATACGGTTGCTTCCGGATCAGTTAATGATGTCTCAAGAAGTAATCAACCCCCACCCATGGACCTTCACCAAATCCTAGCCTTGCAAACTCAGATATTACAAGGAATGTTTCAGAATGTAATTGCTATGCAACAACAACACGCACAAGAGCGTCAACCCCATATGGTTCAAGATAATGGCCGATCAAAATTGAATGATTTCTTGAGATCTCGTCCACCGGAGTTCTCTCAAACAACTGAGCCTATTGAAGCTGACGATTGGATCAAAGATGTGGAAAGGAAATTAAATCTGGTACAGTGTACTCCGTATGAGAAGATCCTTTACGCCGCACATCAGTTGAGAGGACCTGCCGCAGATTGGTGGGATAACTACTGTGCTACCCATACAGATGCTAGTACCGTCGTCTGGACAGAGTTTGCAGAAGCCTTTCGCTCAGCACATATTCCAGAAAGCATAATTGATTTGAAGAAGGAAGAATTTGCAAATATCAAGCAAGGATCCTCTTGCATCAACGAGTATTTGAGTCGCTTCAACAGATTGGCCCGATATGCCCCAGAGGATGTAGACACTGATAATAAGAAGATCATGAGGTTTCAAAAAGGAATGGATGCGAAGTTGCGAGTGAAACTTTTGGCTCATGACTTTCCGACGTTTCAACATATGGTCGATAAGGCCTTGTTACTAGAAGATGCAGAAAAAGAGATGCAAGAACACAAGAAACGCAAAATAATGTCCTTAGAGGTTCAAGCAAAGGAAGGTTGGTGTCGAAAAACAAACTCGCCACCACAATACTATCAGAGAGTATCTCAGTATTCCAATGGTTCCGGTTCTACGTCTCGTTCGACAATGTCAGAATCTAGTCAGCAAACCACAGTGATCAACAGTAAAAGCCTTGAAGGAAGTAATTCCGTGTCATGCTCTCCACCTCCGAAAAGACGTGGTCATAAGGCAGGAATCGAATGTTTCATCTGTCATAAGATGGGACACTATTCGTGGGATTGCCCTCAGAAAGTCAAGACAAAGCGCACTCAGGAAGTCAAGACAAGGTCCGTTCAACCAACGACAAGCCTTCCCAACGTATCTGGATCAAAAGATTCAAAGCAACCAAACAGTGGATCTGTCTCGCAAACTGTCACGACCGGAATTAACCCAACAGGTATTCCTTACGTGCGTGCATTAATCCTTGTCCCAGGAGGCAAGGTACACCAATAGTTGATACAATCCAGAGTTTAACAAGCGGAAGCGTAAATAGTTAATTATTACATGGGCAGCGACGGCCCAGCACACTCAAAAACAACGAGAAACAGCGGAAGACTAGGGCGACGACCACAGGCGCTTGACGGTAGGCACGAGCTAGACACCGAAACCTTCATCATCCAGAGGCTCCTCTTCTGGGGTTGGGAAAAATTGAGCAAGACTGAGTACAACCACCGTACTCAACAAGACACATCCACAAGTGCAGCATAAATGCAGAGGAGTACAATGGAATTATAGTATAGGGGTTAGGTTTTGCAATAAACCGCATTTAAAAGACACTTAGTTGCCCAAAGCTATTTTGTAAACACGATCCTAGAGCTACACAGTATTATTAATCAAGGCCGTGAACCCACACGAACCTGCCTTAACCCGAGGCCTACGACGATTCAGACCGAACTGGCAACCCGACCCTGGGTCCCAGCTCGTCCCAAGCCAACCCAGGCCAACCATTCCATATTTTAGTTGTTAAACAGGTTTTAAGAATTAAAACACTAACTTGGGTACATTGCTAGGCTTGCCCATAACCGAGGGCGCGGCTATTCGAATAGATTATACTCTGATCAGAGGCGTACATCTTTACCCACAAGACACATCTTCCTCACGCGTCACCACGTGCCACATACCACCACGGTATACAGACGGAAGACATGACATAGTTCCCAACCCATCCTAGCCATAGACAAGAGTACCGACCCAACTCACCTACGGCCGGAACAACCGGGACAGGCAGGCAAGACTGAGCCCCTAGCAGCAGGACACCGGCCCTGTGCCATGACATCTCGACTACCGAGCCGCAGCTCGTGTAGCCTTCATTTGTCCTGGAGATGTCCATCGATCCCCGACTTCGTCCATCTCCATCCGTGTACTTTTGTTTATAACCAGACTGAGCCACAAACTAAGCCTTACCCATTAGACATGTGGAAGTACGGTAGTGCTTTGCAACAGAGGCCCGAAGACCGGTCCTTAAATGGCCGAGGTGCTACTATCAAAACCATGCACCCCGAGCCCAGCCTAAAACCATTTTGGGGGTTTTGAATAGAGGAGGAGGTGTGCATCCAATTCCACCATAGTCCAACCATTCCAACGTGTCCAGGTGATATGAATATTCCCAAAGTCTAGAGTTATAAAACCACCTAATGTTGCCTAATTAACCAGCGAAGCATCTACCTAAATTCTTACTAGTGGAACCACGAATAGAGTGCCCACTAGTTGGGGTTTTGTTTATTCTAGGGTGAACAAGGTAATAGTAACAATAACAATAATAATAGGGTCATAACAAAGGTAAATAGGCATGGCTAAATAAAACAGTGATAACGCGGGAATTTAAATAAAGCGATAATGCAATAATTTAAATCAAATTAATTTCACAAAGTGGGATACAATATGTTCAAAGAATGATGTGACTTGCCTTGCTCGCTTTCCCAAGCTTCTTCAACTTCCACGAAGAGCGGATCTTCCGAAGCTGCAGCGTCTACACGACCAACGGAAAAGAAAAATGGCTTTTACTCTAATAAACTCCATATAACAAGCAGTAACAAAGCACAAAAATGGGTTCTTGACTTCTTAAGGAAAAATTAGAGACTTGAACGGTCCAATTCCGAGTTCAAATGGCCAAGTTATAGCCATTTGAAGTTTATATGCTCTTAATGTGAATATTTGCGAATTTCTTCATTTAAATTTTAATTAAAATCGGATTTATTGCGTCAGCCGAGGGAGGGAGTGCGCGGACCGGGTCCACGGGAGTGGGGCCCACGCGGCAGCCCCACGGTCCACGGTGGACCGGGTGCACGCGACTCACCCCGGCCGGCGCCGTGGGCCCCACGCGTCAGCCGCTCCCAAAGGCGCGGGTGGCTGACGGCCGGGCCCCACACGGCAGCCGCTGCGGCGCGCCCGAAGGCGGCCACACCGGCGCGGCCGGCGGGAGGCGGCGCGCCCGCACCCCTATGGTCGCCGGCGGCGACCATAGGCACGGCGGAGCGGCGGCCGAGAGAGAGAGAGAGACGGGGGAAAGGGTGCGGCGGTCCTCGGCTCACCCCGGGTCGTCGGCGACGGCGGAAACGGCGAACGAAGCGGAGCGAAGCGGCGGCGCGGCTCGGGTCGACGGAGACGACGAGGCTACGGCGGTCGGCGAGCGGAACGGAGGGGTGGACGAGGTCGGCGAAGACGCGGCGAAGCCGAAGGAGGCGGCGCCGAGGTGGGAGATGGTCCGGGACGACGACGGAATTAACCCAACTTGATCTTGTCACGACCGGAATTAACCCAACAGGTATTCCTTACGTGCGTGCATTAATCCTTGTCCCAGGAGGCAAGGTACACCAATAGTTGATACAATCCAGAGTTTAACAAGCGGAAGCGTAAATAGTTAATTATTACATGGGCAGCGACGGCCCAGCACACTCAAAAACAACGAGAAACAGCGGAAGACTAGGGCGACGACCACAGGCGCTTGACGGCAGGCACGAGCTAGACACCGAAACCTTCATCATCCAGAGGCTCCTCTTCTGGGGTTGGGAAAAATTGAGCAAGACTGAGTACAACCACCGTACTCAACAAGATACATCCACAAGTGCAGCATAAATGCAGAGGAGTACAATGGAATTATAGTATAGGGGTTAGGTTTTGCAATAAACCGCATTTAAAAGACACTTAGTTGCCCAAAGCTATTTTGTAAACACGATCCTAGAGCTACACAGTATTATTAATCAAGGCCGTGAACCCACACGAACCTGCCTTAACCCGAGGCCTACGACGATTCAGACCGAACTGGCAACCCGACCCTGGGTCCCAGCTCGTCCCAAGCCAACCCAGGCCAACCATTCCATATTTTAGTTGTTAAACAGGTTTTAAGAATTAAAACACTAACTTGGGTACATTGCTAGGCTTGCCCATAACCGAGGGCGCGGCTATTCGAATAGATTATACTCTGATCAGAGGCGTACATCTTTACCCACAAGACACATCTTCCTCACGCGTCACCACGTGCCACATACCACCACGGTATACAGACGGAAGACATGACATAGTTCCCAACCCATCCTAGCCATAGACAAGAGTACCGACCCAACTCACCTACGGCCGGAACAACCGGGACAGGCAGGCAAGACTGAGCCCCTAGCAGCAGGACACCGGCCCTGTGCCATGACATCTCGACTACCGAGCCGCAGCTCGTGTAGCCTTCATTTGTCCTGGAGATGTCCATCGATCCCCGACTTCGTCCATCTCCATCCGTGTACTTTTGTTTATAACCAGACTGAGCCACAAACTAAGCCTTACCCATTAGACATGTGGAAGTACGGTAGTGCTTTGCAACAGAGGCCCGAAGACCGGTCCTTAAATGGCCGAGGTGCTACTATCAAAACCATGCACCCCGAGCCCAGCCTAAAACCATTTTGGGGGTTTTGAATAGAGGAGGAGGTGTGCATCCAATTCCACCATAGTCCAACCATTCCAACGTGTCCAGGTGATATGAATATTCCCAAAGTCTAGAGTTATAAAACCACCTAATGTTGCCTAATTAACCAGCGAAGCATCTACCTAAATTCTTACTAGTGGAACCACGAATAGAGTGCCCACTAGTTGGGGTTTTGTTTATTCTAGGGTGAACAAGGTAATAGTAACAATAACAATAATAATAGGGTCATAACAAAGGTAAATAGGCATGGCTAAATAAAACAGTGATAACGCGGGAATTTAAATAAAGCGATAATGCAATAATTTAAATCAAATTAATTTCACAAAGTGGGATACAATATGTTCAAAGAATGATGTGACTTGCCTTGCTCGCTTTCCCAAGCTTCTTCAACTTCCACGAAGAGCGGATCTTCCGAAGCTGCAGCGTCTACACGACCAACGGAAAAGAAAAATGGCTTTTACTCTAATAAACTCCATATAACAAGCAGTAACAAAGCACAAAAATGGGTTCTTGACTTCTTAAGGAAAAATTAGAGACTTGAACGGTCCAATTCCGAGTTCAAATGGCCAAGTTATAGCCATTTGAAGTTTATATGCTCTTAATGTGAATATTTGCGAATTTCTTCATTTAAATTTTAATTAAAATCGGATTTATTGCGTCAGCCGAGGGAGGGAGTGCGCGGACCGGGTCCACGGGAGTGGGGCCCACGCGGCAGCCCCACGGTCCACGGTGGACCGGGTGCACGCGACTCACCCCGGCCGGCGCCGTGGGCCCCACGCGTCAGCCGCTCCCAAAGGCGCGGGCGGCTGACGGCCGGGCCCCACACGGCAGCCGCTGCGGCGCGCCCGAAGGCGGCCACACCGGCGCGGCCGGCGGGAGGCGGCGCGCCCGCACCCCTATGGTCGCCGGCGGCGACCATAGGCACGGCGGAGCGGCGGCCGAGAGAGAGAGAGACGGGGGAAAGGGTGCGGCGGTCCTCGGCTCACCCCGGGTCGTCGGCGACGGCGGAAACGGCGAACGAAGCGGAGCGAAGCGGCGGCGCGGCTCGGGTCGATGGAGACGACGAGGCTACGGCGGTCGGCGAGAGGAACGGAGGGGTGGACGAGGTCGGCGAAGACGCGGCGAAGCCGAAGGAGGCGGCGCCGAGGTGGGAGATGGTCCGGGACGACGACGGCGGCGGACCGGAGCTCGGCGGCGACGGCGGAGAGAGGAAACAACGGCGCGGGCTCGATTCCGACGGCGAGAGAGGGCGAAGAGCGGCGGAAACCGCGGGGAAAGGCTCGGGGAGGGTTTATATGCGGTCGGGAAGGAGGGAAGGCGACCGGAGGAGGCGGAAACGGCCGCGGAAGGCGCGGCCGCCATTGATGGCGCCGGCGGGATTAGGGCAACGGATCCCGGCCGATTGAATGCGAGAGGGAGAGGGGAAAGTGGGGGATTCGGGGGAGGGAATCACGGGGAGTGATTTCCCCCTCTTTATTGCGCGCGGGGACGACGGGAGGCGGCGGGATTCGCGGCGGCGGCGGCGCTGGCGCGGGCGAGGCGACGAGGGCGGCGGGAGGAAGGGGATGACGGGTGGGCCCCACCCGTCAGCGAGGGTGGCGGGCGGGCCCGCCCATCAGCGGCGCGCGCGCGGTGAGGAGGCCGAGTGGGCCGCGGGGAGAGGAGAGAGAGAGGGAGATGGGCTGGGCCGGCCCATTAGAGAGGGAGGGAGGATTTTTAAGATTTTTCTTTTTATAAAACCTTTTCAACTTTGTTTATTTCTTAATAATTATTATTTGTGCTCTGAAAATTCCTCTAAAATTTATTTACACATTTTAGGCTTTTAGGAAATATACAAAAATCCTCCAAGCCTTATTTGACTTTTAACTTTGCGCATTTTAATTGTTGGAGGCTTCACAGAGATTTTTAATTATTCTAGGCACAATTTACAGGATGTATTTTAGGGTCATTTTGGGACGTGACAAACTATACCAACTTGTCACGACCGGAATTAACCCAACAGGTATTCCTTACGTGCGTGCATTAATCCTTGTCCCAGGAGGCAAGGTACACCAATAGTTGATACAATCCAGAGTTTAACAAGCGGAAGCGTAAATAGTTAATTATTACATGGGCAGCGACGGCCCAGCACACTCAAAAACAACGAGAAACAGCGGAAGACTAGGGCGACGACCACAGGCGCTTGACGGCAGGCACGAGCTAGACACCGAAACCTTCATCATCCAGAGGCTCCTCTTCTGGGGTTGGGAAAAATTGAGCAAGACTGAGTACAACCACCGTACTCAACAAGACACATCCACAAGTGCAGCATAAATGCAGAGGAGTACAATGGAATTATAGTATAGGGGTTAGGTTTTGCAATAAACCGCATTTAAAAGACACTTAGTTGCCCAAAGCTATTTTGTAAACACGATCCTAGAGCTACACAGTATTATTAATCAAGGCCGTGAACCCACACGAACCTGCCTTAACCCGAGGCCTACGACGATTCAGACCGAACTGGCAACCCGACCCTGGGTCCCAACTCGTCCCAAGCCAACCCAGGCCAACCATTCCATATTTTAGTTGTTAAACAGGTTTTAAGAATTAAAACACTAACTTGGGTACATTGCTAGGCTTGCCCATAACCGAGGGCGCGGCTATTCGAATAGATTATACTCTGATCAGAGGCGTACATCTTTACCCACAAGACACATCTTCCTCACGCGTCACCACGTGCCACATACCACCACGGTATACAGACGGAAGACATGACATAGTTCCCAACCCATCCTAGCCATAGACAAGAGTACCGACCCAACTCACCTACGGCCGGAACAACCGGGACAGGCAGGCAAGACTGAGCCCCTAGCAGCAGGACACCGGCCCTGTGCCATGACATCTCGACTACCGAGCCGCAGCTCGTGTAGCCTTCATTTGTCCTGGAGATGTCCATCGATCCCCGACTTCGTCCATCTCCATCCGTGTACTTTTGTTTATAACCAGACTGAGCCACAAACTAAGCCTTACCCATTAGACATGTGGAAGTACGGTAGTGCTTTGCAACAGAGGCCCGAAGACCGGTCCTTAAATGGCCGAGGTGCTACTATCAAAACCATGCACCCCGAGCCCAGCCTAAAACCATTTTGGGGGTTTTGAATAGAGGAGGAGGTGTGCATCCAATTCCACCATAGTCCAACCATTCCAACGTGTCCAGGTGATATGAATATTCCCAAAGTCTAGAGTTATAAAACCACCTAATGTTGCCTAATTAACCAGCGAAGCATCTACCTAAATTCTTACTAGTGGAACCACGAATAGAGTGCCCACTAGTTGGGGTTTTGTTTATTCTAGGGTGAACAAGGTAATAGTAACAATAACAATAATAATAGGGTCATAACAAAGGTAAATAGGCATGGCTAAATAAAACAGTGATAACGCGGGAATTTAAATAAAGCGATAATGCAATAATTTAAATCAAATTAATTTCACAAAGTGGGATACAATATGTTCAAAGAATGATGTGACTTGCCTTGCTCGCTTTCCCAAGCTTCTTCAACTTCCACGAAGAGCGGATCTTCCGAAGCTGCAGCGTCTACACGACCAACGGAAAAGAAAAATGGCTTTTACTCTAATAAACTCCATATAACAAGCAGTAACAAAGCACAAAAATGGGTTCTTGACTTCTTAAGGAAAAATTAGAGACTTGAACGGTCCAATTCCGAGTTCAAATGGCCAAGTTATAGCCATTTGAAGTTTATATGCTCTTAATGTGAATATTTGCGAATTTCTTCATTTAAATTTTAATTAAAATCGGATTTATTGCGTCAGCCGAGGGAGGGAGTGCGCGGACCGGGTCCCTAATTTGATACCAACTTGTCACGACCGGAATTAACCCAACAGGTATTCCTTACGTGCGTGCATTAATCCTTGTCCCAGGAGGCAAGGTACACCAATAGTTAATACAATGCAGAGTTTAACAAGCGGAAGCGTAAATAGTTAATTATTACATGGGCAGCGACGGCCCAGCACACTCAAAAACAACGAGAAACAGCGGAAGACTAGGGCGACGACCACAGGCGCTTGACGGCAGGCACGAGCTAGACACCGAAACCTTCATCATCCAGAGGCTCCTCTTCTGAGGTTGGGAAAAATTGAGCAAGACTGAGTACAACCACCGTACTCAACAAGACACATCCACAAGTGCAGCATAAATGCAGAGGAGTACAATGGAATTATAGTATAGGGGTTAGGTTTTGCAATAAACCGCATTTAAAAGACACTTAGTTGCCCAAAGCTATTTTGTAAACACGATCCTAGAGCTACACAGTATTATTAATCAAGGCCGTGAACCCACACGAACCTGCCTTAACCCGAGGCCTACGACGATTCAGACCGAACTGGCAACCCGACCCTGGGTCCCAGCTCGTCCCAAGCCAACCCAGGCCAACCATTCCATATTTTAGTTGTTAAACAGGTTTTAAGAATTAAAACACTAACTTGGGTACATTGCTAGGCTTGCCCATAACCGAGGGCGCGGCTATTCGAATAGATTATACTCTGATCAGAGGCGTACATCTTTACCCACAAGACACATCTTCCTCACGCGTCACCACGTGCCACATACCACCACGGTATACAGACGGAAGACATGACATAGTTCCCAACCCATCCTAGCCATAGACAAGAGTACCGACCCAACTCACCTACGGCCGGAACAACCGGGACAGGCAGGCAAGACTGAGCCCCTAGCAGCAGGACACCGGCCCTGTGCCATGACATCTCGACTACCGAGCCGCAGCTCGTGTAGCCTTCATTTGTCCTGGAGATGTCCATCGATCCCCGACTTCGTCCATCTCCATCCGTGTACTTTTGTTTATAACCAGACTGAGCCACAAACTAAGCCTTACCCATTAGACATGTGGAAGAACGGTAGTGCTTTGCAACAGAGGCCCGAAGACCGGTCCTTAAATGGCCGAGGTGCTACTATCAAAACCATGCACCCCGAGCCCAGCCTAAAACCATTTTGGGGGTTTTGAATAGAGGAGGAGGTGTGCATCCAATTCCACCATAGTCCAACCATTCCAACGTGTCCAGGTGATATGAATATTCCCAAAGTCTAGAGTTATAAAACCACCTAATGTTGCCTAATTAACCAGCGAAGCATCTACCTAAATTCTTACTAGTGGAACCACGAATAGAGTGCCCACTAGTTGGGGTTTTGTTTATTCTAGGGTGAACAAGGTAATAGTAACAATAACAATAATAATAGGGTCATAACAAAGGTAAATAGGCATGGCTAAATAAAACAGTGATAACGCGGGAATTTAAATAAAGCGATAATGCAATAATTTAAATCAAATTAATTTCACAAAGTGGGATACAATATGTTCAAAGAATGATGTGACTTGCCTTGCTCGCTTTCCCAAGCTTCTTCAACTTCCACGAAGAGCGGATCTTCCGAAGCTGCAGCGTCTACACGACCAACGGAAAAGAAAAATGGCTTTTACTCTAATAAACTCCATATAACAAGCAGTAACAAAGCACAAAAATGGGTTCTTGACTTCTTAAGGAAAAATTAGAGACTTGAACGGTCCAATTCCGAGTTCAAATGGCCAAGTTATAGCCATTTGAAGTTTATATGCTCTTAATGTGAATATTTGCGAATTTCTTCATTTAAATTTTAATTAAAATCGGATTTATTGCGTCAGCCGAGGGAGGGAGTGCGCGGACCGGGTCCACGGGAGTGGGGCCCACGCGGCAGCCCCACGGTCCACGGTGGACCGGGTGCACGCGACTCACCCCGGCCGGCGCCGTGGGCCCCACGCGTCAGCCGCTCCCAAAGGCGCGGGCGGCTGACGGCCGGGCCCCACACGGCAGCCGCTGCGGCGCGCCCGAAGGCGGCCACACCGGCGTGGCCGGCGGGAGGCGGCGCGCCCGCACCCCTATGGTCGCCGGCGGCGACCATAGGCACGGCGGAGCGGCGGCCGAGAGAGAGAGAGAGACGGGGGAAAGGGTGCGGCGGTCCTCGGCTCACCCCGGGTCGTCGGCGACGGCGGAAACGGCGAACGAAGCGGAGCGAAGCGGCGGCGCGGCTCGGGTCGACGGAGACGACGAGGCTACGGCGGTCGGCGAGCGGAACGGAGGGGTGGACGAGGTCGGCGAAGACGCGGCGAAGCCGAAGGAGGCGGCGCCGAGGTGGGAGATGGTCCGGGACGACGACGGCGGCGGACCGGAGCTCGGCGGCGACGGCGGAGAGAGGAAACAACGGCGCGGGCTCGATTCCGACGGCGAGAGAGGGCGAAGAGCGGCGGAAACCGCGGGGAAAGGCTCGGGGAGGGTTTATATGCGGTCGGGAAGGAGGGAAGGCGACCGGAGGAGGCGGAAACGGCCGCGGAAGGCGCGGCCGCCATTGATGGCGCCGGCGGGATTAGGGCAACGGATCCCGGCCGATTGAATGCGAGAGGGAGAGGGGAAAGTGGGGGATTCGGGGGAGGGAATCACGGGGAGTGATTTCCCCCTCTTTATTGCGCGCGGGGACGACGGGAGGCGGCGGGATTCGCGGCGGCGGCGGCGCTGGCGCGGGCGAGGCGACGAGGGCGGCGGGAGGAAGGGGATGACGGGTGGGCCCCACCCGTCAGCGAGGGTGGCGGGCGGGCCCGCCCGTCAGCGGCGCGCGCGCGGTGAGGAGGCCGAGTGGGCCGCGGGGAGAGGAGAGAGAGAGGGAGATGGGCTGGGCCGGCCCATTAGAGAGGGAGGGAGGATTTTTAAGATTTTTCTTTTTATAAAACCTTTTCAACTTTGTTTATTTCTTAATAATTATTATTTGTGCTCTGAAAATTCCTCTAAAATTTATTTACACATTTTAGGCTTTTAGGAAATATACAAAAATCCTCCAAGCCTTATTTGACTTTTAACTTTGCGCATTTTAATTGTTGGAGGCTTCACAGAGATTTTTAATTATTCTAGGCACAATTTACAGGATGTATTTTAGGGTCATTTTGGGACGTGACAAACCTACCCCCCTTAAACGGAATCTCGACCCCGAGATTCGGAAGAACTGGCGAAGAGGTCGGGATGGGCGGCCTTCAGCTCGTCTTCGCGTTCCCAAGTAGCTTCTTCCTCGGTGTGGTTGCTCCATTGGACCTTGCAAAAACGGATCACCCGGTTCCTGGTCCTGCGCTCCATAGTATCCAGAATCTTCACCGGCTTCTCTACGTAGGTCAAGTCTTCGCGAACTTCAATTTGCTCTGAATCGGCCTGCTCGGACGGCACTCGAAGACATTTCTTGAGTTGCGACACATGGAACACATCATGCACATTGCCCAATGAGGCGGGCAACTCCAGCTGGTAAGCAACTTCTCCGCGCCGAGCAATGATGCGGAAAGGACCCACGAACCGTGGTGCGAGCTTCCCTTTTGTCTGGAACCTGTGTACACCCCGCAACGGCGTTACCCGGAGATACACAAAGTCATCCACTGCGAATTCCAGATCACGACGTCGGTTGTCTGCATAACTCTTCTGCCGAGACTGTGCCACCTTTAGGTTTTCCCGAATGGTCCTGACTTTAGCTTCCGCTTCTCTCAGGATATCGGTCCCAAATACTTGGCTTTCCCCAACTTGGTCCCACAATAGTGGTGTCCTGCATTTGCGGCCATACAACGCTTCGTATGGGGCCATCTGTATGCTGGCTTGGTAGCTGTTATTGTAGGAGAACTCGGCGTAAGGGAGACTCTTATCCCACGTCTTCCCAAAATCTAGGACACATGCGCGAAGCATATCTTCGAGGATCTGGTTCAGACGCTCGGTCTGCCCATCTGTCTGCGGGTGATACGCGGTGCTGAAATTTAATCGGGTTCCCAATTCTTCTTGGAGTTTCTTCCAGAAGTGAGAGGTGAACTGGCTTCCCCGATCTGATACAATTTTCTTGGGGACGCCATGCAAACTTACGATTCTAGCGAAGTAGAGTTCAGCTAGTTTGTTCCCTCCATAGGTGGTCTTGACTGGAATGAATCGTGCTACCTTGGTTAGCCGATCCACAACCACCCATATAGACTCATATCCGCCTTGGGTTTTTGGAAGTCCGGTGATGAAATCCATCCCAATTTCATCCCATTTCCATTCTGGTACTTGTAGTGGTTGGAGGAGTCCGGCTGGTCGTTGGTGCTCTGCTTTGACACGCTGGCACACATCACAAAGGGCCACGAACTCTGCAATTTCCCGTTTCATACTAACCCACCAGTATTTCTCTTTCAAGTCCAAGTACATCTTCGTGCTGCCCGGATGGATGGAATAGGGGCTTTCATGGGCTTCCTGAAGTATCAACTGTTTGAGTTCCCTGACGTCGGGAACGCATACCCGATTCCCATTCCAAAGAGTTCCGTGTTCATCCTCGGTGAAACCAGCGGCTTTACCCTGTTTCATATTCTTGAGGAGCCCATGCATATCAGGATCATTCTTCTGAGCCTCGCGGATTTGATCGAGCAAGGTGGGTTTGGCTTCTAGCGTAGCCAAGAATCCACGACTAACTATGCTTAGGTTCAGGGCTTCCAACTGTTGAGTAAGTTCCGGTGGAATGCCACGGACACTAAGAGTGTTGCAATGGCTTTTCCGACTTAGAGCGTCGGCGACTACGTTGGCCTTGCCAGGATGATAGTGAATTCCCACATCATAATCCTTGATGAATTCTAACCATCATAATTCCTGTTGGGTTAATTCCCTATTCCATCCATCCGGGCAGCACGAAGATGTACTTGGACTTGAAAGAGAAATACTGGTGGGTTAGTATGAAACGGGAAATTGCAGAGTTCGTGGCCCTTTGTGATGTGTGCCAGCGTGTCAAAGCAGAGCACCAACGACCAGCCGGACTCCTCCAACCACTACAAGTACCAGAATGGAAATGGGATGAAATTGGGATGGATTTCATCACCGGACTTCCAAAAACCCAAGGCGGATATGAGTCTATATGGGTGGTTGTGGATCGGCTAACCAAGGTAGCACGATTCATTCCAGTCAAGACCACCTATGGAGGGAACAAACTAGCTGAACTCTACTTCGCTAGAATCGTAAGTTTGCATGGCGTCCCCAAGAAAATTGTATCAGATCGGGGAAGCCAGTTCACCTCTCACTTCTGGAAGAAACTCCAAGAAGAATTGGGAACCCGATTAAATTTCAGCACCGCGTATCACCCGCAGACAGATGGGCAGACCGAGCGTCTGAACCAGATCCTCGAAGATATGCTTCGCGCATGTGTCCTAGATTTTGGGAAGACGTGGGATAAGAGTCTCCCTTACGCCGAGTTCTCCTACAATAACAGCTACCAAGCCAGCATACAGATGGCCCCATACGAAGCGTTGTATGGCCGCAAATGCAGGACACCACTATTGTGGGACCAAGTTGGGGAAAGCCAAGTATTTGGGACCGATATCCTGAGAGAAGCGGAAGCTAAAGTCAGGACCATTCGGGAAAACCTAAAGGTGGCACAGTCTCGGCAGAAGAGTTATGCAGACAACCGACGTCGTGATCTGGAATTCGCAGTGGATGACTTTGTGTATCTCCGGGTAACGCCGTTGCGGGGTGTACACAGGTTCCAGACAAAAGGGAAGCTCGCACCACGGTTCGTGGGTCCTTTCCGCATCATTGCTCGGCGCGGAGAAGTTGCTTACCAGCTGGAGTTGCCCGCCTCATTGGGCAATGTGCATGATGTGTTCCATGTGTCGCAACTCAAGAAATGTCTTCGAGTGCCGTCCGAGCAGGCCGATTCAGAGCAAATTGAAGTTCGCGAAGACTTGACCTACGTAGAGAAGCCGGTGAAGATTCTGGATACTATGGAGCGCAGGACCAGGAACCGGGTGATCCGTTTTTGCAAGGTCCAATGGAGCAACCACACCGAGGAAGAAGCTACTTGGGAACGCGAAGACGAGCTGAAGGCCGCCCATCCCGACCTCTTCGCCAGTTCTTCCGAATCTCGGGGTCGAGATTCCGTTTAAGGGGGGTAGGTTTGTCACGTCCCAAAATGACCCTAAAATACATCCTGTAAATTGTGCCTAGAATAATTAAAAATCTCTGTGAAGCCTCCAACAATTAAAATGCGCAAAGTTAAAAGTCAAATAAGGCTTGGAGGATTTTTGTATATTTCCTAAAAGCCTAAAATGTGTAAATAAATTTTAGAGGAATTTTCAGAGCACAAATAATAATTATTAAGAAATAAACAAAGTTGAAAAGGTTTTATAAAAAGAAAAATCTTAAAAATCCTCCCTCCCTCTCTAATGGGCCGGCCCAGCCCATCTCCCTCTCTCTCTCCTCTCCCCGCGGCCCACTCGGCCTCCTCACCGCGCGCGCGCCGCTGACGGGCGGGCCCGCCCGCCACCCTCGCTGACGGGTGGGGCCCACCCGTCATCCCCTTCCTCCCGCCGCCCTCGTCGCCTCGCCCGCGCCAGCGCCGCCGCCGCCGCGAATCCCGCCGCCTCCCGTCGTCCCCGCGCGCAATAAAGAGGGGGAAATCACTCCCCGTGATTCCCTCCCCCGAATCCCCCACTTTCCCCTCTCCCTCTCGCATTCAATCGGCCGGGATCCGTTGCCCTAATCCCGCCGGCGCCATCAATGGCGGCCGCGCCTTCCGCGGCCGTTTCCGCCTCCTCCGGTCGCCTTCCCTCCTTCCCGACCGCATATAAACCCTCCCCGAGCCTTTCCCCGCGGTTTCCGCCGCTCTTCGCCCTCTCTCGCCGTCGGAATCGAGCCCGCGCCGTTGTTTCCTCTCTCCGCCGTCGCCGCCGAGCTCCGGTCCGCCGCCGTCGTCGTCCCGGACCATCTCCCACCTCGGCGCCGCCTCCTTCGGCTTCGCCGCGTCTTCGCCGACCTCGTCCACCCCTCCGTTCCGCTCGCCGACCGCCGTAGCCTCGTCGTCTCCGTCGACCCGAGCCGCGCCGCCGCTTCGCTCCGCTTCGTTCGCCGTTTCCGCCGTCGCCGACGACCCGGGGTGAGCCGAGGACCGCCGCACCCTTTCCCCCGTCTCTCTCTCTCTCTCGGCCGCCGCTCCGCCGTGCCTATGGTCGCCGCCGGCGACCATAGGGGTGCGGGCGCGCCGCCTCCCGCCGGCCACGCCGGTGTGGCCGCCTTCGGGCGCGCCGCAGCGGCTGCCGTGTGGGGCCCGGCCGTCAGCCGCCCGCGCCTTTGGGAGCGGCTGACGCGTGGGGCCCACGGCGCCGGCCGGGGTGAGTCGCGTGCACCCGGTCCACCGTGGACCGTGGGGCTGCCGCGTGGGCCCCACTCCCGTGGACCCGGTCCGCGCACTCCCTCCCTCGGCTGACGCAATAAATCCGATTTTAATTAAAATTTAAATGAAGAAATTCGCAAATATTCACATTAAGAGCATATAAACTTCAAATGGCTATAACTTGGCCATTTGAACTCGGAATTGGACCGTTCAAGTCTCTAATTTTTCCTTAAGAAGTCAAGAACCCATTTTTGTGCTTTGTTACTGCTTGTTATATGGAGTTTATTAGAGTAAAAGCCATTTTTCTTTTCCGTTGGTCGTGTAGACGCTGCAGCTTCGGAAGATCCGCTCTTCGTGGAAGTTGAAGAAGCTTGGGAAAGCGAGCAAGGCAAGTCACATTATTCTTTGAACATATTGTATCCCACTTTGTGAAATTAATTTGATTTAAATTATTGCATTATCGCTTTATTTAAATTCCCGCGTTATCACTGTTTTATTTAGCCATGCCTATTTACCTTTGTTATGACCCTATTATTATTGTTATTGTTACTATTACCTTGTTCACCCTAGAATAAACAAAACCCCAACTAGTGGGCACTCTATTCGTGGTTCCACTAGTAAGAATTTAGGTAGATGCTTCGCTGGTTAATTAGGCAACATTAGGTGGTTTTATAACTCTAGACTTTGGGAATATTCATATCACCTGGACACGTTGGAATGGTTGGACTATGGTGGAATTGGATGCACACCTCCTCCTCTATTCAAAACCCCCAAAATGGTTTTAGGCTGGGCTCGGGGTGCATGGTTTTGATAGTAGCACCTCGGCCATTTAAGGACCGGTCTTCGGGCCTCTGTTGCAAAGCACTACCGTACTTCCACATGTCTAATGGGTAAGGCTTAGTTTGTGGCTCAGTCTGGTTATAAACAAAAGTACACGGATGGAGATGGACGAAGTCGGGGATCGATGGACATCTCCAGGACAAATGAAGGCTACACGAGCTGCGGCTCGGTAGTCGAGATGTCATGGCACAGGGCCGGTGTCCTGCTGCTAGGGGCTCAGTCTTGCCTGCCTGTCCCGGTTGTTCCGGCCGTAGGTGAGTTGGGTCGGTACTCTTGTCTATGGCTAGGATGGGTTGGGAACTATGTCATGTCTTCCGTCTGTATACCGTGGTGGTATGTGGCACGTGGTGACGCGTGAGGAAGATGTGTCTTGTGGGTAAAGATGTATGCCTCTGATCAGAGTATAATCTATTCGAATAGCCGCGCCCTCGGTTATGGGCAAGCCTAGCAATGTACCCAAGTTAGTGTTTTAATTCTTAAAACCTGTTTAACAACTAAAATATGGAATGGTTGGCCTGGGTTGGCTTGGGACGAGCTGGGACCCAGGGTCGGGTTGCCAGTTCGGTCTGAATCGTCGTAGGCCTCGGGTTAAGGCAGGTTCGTGTGGGTTCACGGCCTTGATTAATAATACTGTGTAGCTCTAGGATCGTGTTTACAAAATAGCTTTGGGCAACTAAGTGTCTTTTAAATGCGGTTTATTGCAAAACCTAACCCCTATACTATAATTCCATTGTACTCCTCTGCATTTATGCTGCACTTGTGGATGTGTCTTGTTGAGTACGGTGGTTGTACTCAGTCTTGCTCAATTTTTCCCAACCCCAGAAGAGGAGCCTCTGGATGATGAAGGTTTCGGTGTCTAGCTCGTGCCTGCCGTCAAGCGCCTGTGGTCGTCGCCCTAGTCTTCCGCTGTTTCTCGTTGTTTTTGAGTGTGCTGGGCCGTCGCTGCCCATGTAATAATTAACTATTTACGCTTCCGCTTGTTAAACTCTGGATTGTATCAACTATTGGTGTACCTTGCCTCCTGGGACAAGGATTAATGCACGCACGTAAGGAATACCTGTTGGGTTAATTCCATGTGTCGCAACTCAAGAAATGTCTTCGAGTGCCGTCCGAGCAGGCCGATTCAGAGCAAATTGAAGTTCGCGAAGACTTGACCTACGTAGAGAAGCCGGTGAAGATTCTGGATACTATGGAGCGCAGGACCAGGAACCGGGTGATCCGTTTTTGCAAGGTCCAATGGAGCAACCACACCGAGGAAGAAGCTACTTGGGAACGCGAAGACGAGCTGAAGGCCGCCCATCCCGACCTCTTCGCCAGTTCTTCCGAATCTCGGGGTCGAGATTCCGTTTAAGGGGGGTAGGTTTGTCACGTCCCAAAATGACCCTAAAATACATCCTGTAAATTGTGCCTAGAATAATTAAAAATCTCTGTGAAGCCTCCAACAATTAAAATGCGCAAAGTTAAAAGTCAAATAAGGCTTGGAGGATTTTTGTATATTTCCTAAAAGCCTAAAATGTGTAAATAAATTTTAGAGGAATTTTCAGAGCACAAATAATAATTATTAAGAAATAAACAAAGTTGAAAAGGTTTTATAAAAAGAAAAATCTTAAAAATCCTCCCTCCCTCTCTAATGGGCCGGCCCAGCCCATCTCCCTCTCTCTCTCCTCTCCCCGCGGCCCACTCGGCCTCCTCACCGCGCGCGCGCCGCTGACGGGCGGGCCCGCCCGCCACCCTCGCTGACGGGTGGGGCCCACCCGTCATCCCCTTCCTCCCGCTGCCCTCGTCGCCTCGCCCGCGCCAGCGCCGCCGCCGCCGCGAATCCCGCCGCCTCCCGTCGTCCCCGCGCGCAATAAAGAGGGGGAAATCACTCCCCGTGATTCCCTCCCCCGAATCCCCCACTTTCCCCTCTCCCTCTCGCATTCAATCGGCCGGGATCCGTTGCCCTAATCCCGCCGGCGCCATCAATGGCGGCCGCGCCTTCCGCGGCCGTTTCCGCCTCCTCCGGTCGCCTTCCCTCCTTCCCGACCGCATATAAACCCTCCCCGAGCCTTTCCCCGCGGTTTCCGCCGCTCTTCGCCCTCTCTCGCCGTCGGAATCGAGCCCGCGCCGTTGTTTCCTCTCTCCGCCGTCGCTGCCCATGTAATAATTAACTATTTACGCTTCCGCTTGTTAAACTCTGGATTGTATCAACTATTGGTGTACCTTGCCTCCTGGGACAAGGATTAATGCACGCACGTAAGGAATACCTGTTGGGTTAATTCCGGTCGTGACAAGTTGGTATCAGAGCCTCCTTGACCCTAGGACGAGCCTTAGATCCCAAGCCTTAGTAATATTTTCGGAAGTATAAATCCTCTCTTATTTGCGAAAGTCCTTTAGTCTCTCTCTGTCTTGCTGCTTCATTTATCATCTAAAAGCTGATCTCTAAAATATTTTCTCTCTTTTTGTTCTTGCTTGTAGATGGCCGGCAGCGTCACCCGTCGTGGTCTGGATATGACTGGCTTTGTTCTGGAGCTGCGGGGCATGTGCGTTGCCCTGGGATATCCGCATGGAGTGGATTACCAGGGCAGGCCGCTCCCGGAGCAGGAGGGTGACGATGCAGAGCCCAACGCTGCTTGGGAGGTCACTGCAGTGATCCTCACTGGCTCTACAGAGAGGACCTCGCTGTCCGTCACCGCGGGAGGAGATTCTTTCCCCGCCGCCTGCCAGAACGCCGCTCTCCTCGCCATCGGCACTCTGCACCAGCGCTACCCGGACGAGTTGCAGCACTCGCCCTACCGCTACCACCCTCGTCGCGGGGGAGCCCGCCACTACGCCACCTTCCGAGATGCTAGCTCGGAGGATGACGCCACCATCACGCACCTGGCGCGCATGGTGGAGGCGTACGACACGGCCCGCATCGACTGTCATCACATGGTGCGCCGTGGGATGGTCGAGAGCAACCTGAAGATCCTGGAGCTGCGTCAGGAGAACCTGCAGCTGAAGAAGGACCTCGACGCACTAGAGGAGCAGCTTCGTCAGCTCAAGGTCGCCCAGGGGGAGATCAGCCGTCCCACGCTCCGCCGCGTCTGCCGCAGCCAGAAGATCACCGCCCGCAAGAGCACCTCCAGGCCTGCGCTGGTTCGTCAGTCCCTGGCGTGGACCAGCTTTGTGGAGACCCCTCGTGCCGCGCCCGTGGTTCCTCAGGAGGGGGAGACCTCCGGCGTTGGTAGCACGGAGGATGCGCTGCTGCTCACCTTCCGCCCTGGCCCGTCGCAGAAGTAGACGAGCAGTTAGTAGGCTTGCGCGTGTGTTCTTTTCGTTTGTCTTCTTGGAGTCGTGTGGGACATGGTTATACCGGTGTGTGGTATAACTGTGTTGGAGCCTGACTTTATTTTATTTGCTTAAGCAACTTGAACCTTAATGAACCCAATTTATATCAGTAATAAGTTCAGTAATTCTGGTAGTCGTGGGTGGTTAGTTTTAATAGTCAGCTCTCTCTGTTTGCTGGTTCTGTGTGGGGTTTTCAGATGGTGACCACCAGGAGGACTGCTGCTACCGGAGATGGTCCCCAACCTGAAGGTAGCCACCCCAACACCCAAGGCGGACCACCTCCACCTCCTCCTCCGCCACCACCACCGCCGCCTGACACCAACACCATCCTCACCCAAATCCTCGCTCAGCAGGCCAACATGATGGCCGCCTTCCTCCACCACGTCCAGAATCCACCACAGCATCACGCTCCACCTCCACCACCACCCCCGCAGCATTCTAAGCTCGCCGAGTTCCTCCGCATCCGCCCGCCTACCTTCTCCAGCTCGAATAACCCCGTGGATGCCTTGGATTGGTTGCATGCCGTGGGAAAAAAGTTAGATACTGTGCAATGCAGCGACGAGGAGAAAGTCATCTTCGCCGCCCACCAACTGCAGGGTCCCGCATCTCTCTGGTGGGACCATTTCCAGGCTACGCAGCCCGAGGGGCAGCCTATTACCTGGGCCCGCTTCACCGCCGCTTTCCGGAGGACCCATGTGCCTGCCGGAGTCATGGCCCTTAAGAAAAGGGAATTCCGGGAGTTGAAGCAAGGCAATCGCTCCGTAATGGAGTATTTGCATGAGTTTAACAACCTGGCCCGATACGCCCCGGAGGATGTTCGGGAAGATGAGGAGAAACAGGAGAAGTTCTTGGCAGGAATGGATCCTGAGCTATCGGTGCGACTGGTCTCCGGGGATTATCCGGATTTCCAGCGTTTGGTGGACAAGAGCATCCGCTTGGAAGCCAAGCACAAGGAATTGGAGTCGCACAAGCGTCGCTTGGCGAACTTCCGCAACCAACAAGGGGCTAACCAAAGGATCCGTTACACCCATCCCTATCCAGGGGGATCCTCCTCGCAGCAGCAGCAGCAGCAGCAACCTCGTCCCGCGCCCCGACCTCAATTCGTGGTGCGCGTCCCGCAGCCGCAACAGCAGCAGAGCCAGCAAGGGACCCGTGCACCCCGTCCTCCTGCGCCAGCTGTGCAGCCGGGCCAAGGTCGCAGAGACGCTCAAGGACAGCAGCGTCTGTGCTTCAACTGCTTCGAGCCCGGTCACTATGCGGACAAATGCCCGAAGCCTCGGCGCCAGCAAGGCCAAGCGCCTCCCCGCCCCAACAACGGTGGTAAGGACGTCGCTCGGGGTCGTGTGAACCACGTGACCGCCGAGGATGTGCTGGCGACTCCGGACGTCATCGTTGGTACGTTCCTCATTCATTCCATCCCTGCTACTATTTTGTTCGATTCTGGAGCTTCCCACTCGTTCATATCTGTGGCTTTCGTGGGAAGAAATCAACTGGGGGTAGAACGGCTTAGGAACCCTCTGATCATCACCACCCCTGGAGGGGATATGACAGCAAAGTATTATAGCCCGGCCGTTCCTATAGAAATCCAGGGAACTCCTTTTCCCTCGGATCTGATTCTGCTAGACACCAAGAACTTGGACGTGATCCTTGGAATGAATTGGTTGACCCAATTCCAAGGCGTAGTGGATTGCGCAAGGCGCACTGTCACTCTGTACCGAGGGCCGGAACAACCAGTTGTGTTCTTCGCACCCCCAACCTCTGTTGGCAGTTCAGAACTTCATCAGATAGGACTGTCAGAAATCCCCATCGCCAGTGAATTCGGTGATGTATTTCCTGAAGAATTACCCGGTATGCCGCCCAAACGGGAGATCGAGTTCCGGATAGATCTTGTTCCAGGAACAACTCCCCTGTTCAAACGACCCTATCGCATGGCAGCAAATGAATTTGCCGAAGTTAAGAAGTAATTAGAAGAGCTGAAGGAAAAGGGGTATATACGGCCGAGCACTTCCCCATGGGGTGCACCTGTGATTTTTGTGGAGAAGAAGGACAAGACAAAGAGGATGTGCGTTGACTACAGAGCCCTCAATGAAGTCACTACCAAAAACAAGTACCCTCTTCCCCGGATCGATGATCTGTTCGATCAGCTTAAAGGTGCCTCTATATTCTCCAAGATTGATCTTCGTTCTGGATATCACCAATTGCGTATTCGTGAAGAAGATATCCCGAAAACCGCGTTCACCACGCGATACGGATTGTACGAATTCACGGTGATGTCGTTTGGTTTGACCAATGCTCCTGCCTTCTTCATGAACTTAATGAATAAAGTGTTCATGGAATACTTGGACAAGTTCGTGGTGGTTTTCATTGACGATATCCTAGTGGACTCGCAATCAGAGGAAGACCATCAGCAGCATCTCCGTTTAGTGTTGGGAAAGCTTCGAGAACACCAATTGTATGCCAAGCTTAGCAAGTGTGAGTTCTGGTTGTCCGAAGTCAAGTTCTTAGGGCACGTGATATCTGCAAAAGGAGTTGCTGTGGACCCTGAAACGGTGACCGCCGTCACCGATTGGAAGCAACCCAAGACGGTCACTCAAGTCCGTAGTTTTTTGGGTTTGGCAGGATATTACCGAAGATTCATCGAGAACTTCTCCAAAATCGCTCGACCCATGACACAGTTGTTGAAGAAAGAAGAAAAATTTGTGTGGAGTCCGCAGTGTGAGAAGGCCTTCCAAACTCTCAAAGAAAAACTGGTTTCCTCGCCAGTGTTAATCCTACCGGATACTCGCAAGGATTTCCTGGTGTACTGTGACGCTTCGCGCCAAGGATTGGGTTGCGTATTAATGCAGGAAGGTCATGTGGTAGCCTATGCCTCACGTCAGCTACGGCCTCATGAGGGCAACTACCCTACCCATGATTTGGAACTGGCCGCTGTGGTTCATGCTCTAAAGATCTGGCGGCACTATCTCATTGGGAATCGTTGTGAAATATATACTGATCATAAGAGTTTGAAATACATCTTCACTCAGTCGGATCTGAATCTTCGGCAAAGGAGATGGTTAGAACTCATCAAGGATTATGATGTGGGAATTCACTATCATCCTGGCAAGGCCAACGTAGTCGCCGACGCTCTAAGTCGGAAAAGCCATTGCAACACTCTTAGTGTCCGTGGCATTCCACCGGAACTTACTCAACAGTTGGAAGCCCTGAACCTAAGCATAGTTAGTCGTGGATTCTTGGCTACGCTGGAAGCCAAACCCACCTTGCTCGATCAAATCCGCGAGGCTCAGAAGAATGATCCTGATATGCATGGGCTCCTCAAGAATATGAAACAGGGTAAAGCCGCTGGTTTCACCGAGGATGAACACGGAACTCTTTGGAATGGGAATCGGGTATGCGTTCCCGACGTCAGGGAACTCAAACAGTTGATACTTCAGGAAGCCCATGAAAGCCCCTATTCCATCCATCCGGGCAGCACGAAGATGTACTTGGACTTGAAAGAGAAATACTGGTGGGTTAGTATGAAACGGGAAATTGCAGAGTTCGTGGCCCTTTGTGATGTGTGCCAGCGTGTCAAAGCAGAGCACCAACGACCAGCCGGACTCCTCCAACCACTACAAGTACCAGAATGGAAATGGGATGAAATTGGGATGGATTTCATCACCGGACTTCCAAAAACCCAAGGCGGATATGATTCTATATGGGTGGTTGTGGATCGGCTAACCAAGGTAGCACGATTCATTCCAGTCAAGACCACCTATGGAGGGAACAAACTAGCTGAACTCTACTTCGCTAGAATCGTAAGTTTGCATGGCGTCCCCAAGAAAATTGTATCAGATCGGGGAAGCCAGTTCACCTCTCACTTCTGGAAGAAACTCCAAGAAGAATTGGGAACCCGATTAAATTTCAGCACCGCGTATCACCCGCAGACAGATGGGCAGACCGAGCGTCTGAACCAGATCCTCGAAGATATGCTTCGCGCATGTGTCCTAGATTTTGGGAAGACGTGGGATAAGAGTCTCCCTTACGCCGAGTTCTCCTACAATAACAGCTACCAAGCCAGCATACAGATGGCCCCATACGAAGCGTTGTATGGCCGCAAATGCAGGACACCACTATTGTGGGACCAAGTTGGGGAAAGCCAAGTATTTGGGACCGATATACGGAGAGAAGCGGAAGCTAAAGTCAGGACCATTCGGGAAAACCTAAAGGTGGCACAGTCTCGGTAGAAGAGTTATGCAGACAACCGACGTCGTGATCTGGAATTCGCAGTGGATGACTTTGTGTATCTCCGGGTAACGCCGTTGCGGGGTGTACACAGGTTCCAGACAAAAGGGAAGCTCGCACCACGGTTCGTGGGTCCTTTCCGCATCATTGCTCGGCGCGGAGAAGTTGCTTACCAGCTGGAGTTGCCCGCCTCATTGGGCAATGTGCATGATGTGTTCCATGTGTCGCAACTCAAGAAATGTCTTCGAGTGCCGTCCGAGCAGGCCGATTCAGAGCAAATTGAAGTTCGCGAAGACTTGACCTACGTAGAGAAGCCGGTGAAGATTCTGGATACTATGGAGCGCAGGACCAGGAACCGGGTGATCCGTTTTTGCAAGGTCCAATGGAGCAACCACACCGAGGAAGAAGCTACTTGGGAACGCGAAGACGAGCTGAAGGCCGCCCATCCCGACCTCTTCGCCAGTTCTTCCGAATCTCGGGGTCGAGATTCCGTTTAAGGGGGGTAGGTTTGTCACGTCCCAAAATGACCCTAAAATACATCCTGTAAATTGTGCCTAGAATAATTAAAAATCTCTGTGAAGCCTCCAACAATTAAAATGCGCAAAGTTAAAAGTCAAATAAGGCTTGGAGGATTTTTGTATATTTCCTAAAAGCCTAAAATGTGTAAATAAATTTTAGAGGAATTTTCAGAGCACAAATAATAATTATTAAGAAATAAACAAAGTTGAAAAGGTTTTATAAAAAGAAAAATCTTAAAAATCCTCCCTCCCTCTCTAATGGGCCGGCCCAGCCCATCTCCCTCTCTCTCTCCTCTCCCCGCGGCCCACTCGGCCTCCTCACCGCGCGCGCGCCGCTGACGGGCGGGCCCGCCCGCCACCCTCGCTGACGGGTGGGGCCCACCCGTCATCCCCTTCCTCCCGCCGCCCTCGTCGCCTCGCCCGCGCCAGCGCCGCCGCCGCCGCGAATCCCGCCGCCTCCCGTCGTCCCCGCGCGCAATAAAGAGGGGGAAATCACTCCCCGTGATTCCCTCCCCCGAATCCCCCACTTTCCCCTCTCCCTCTCGCATTCAATCGGCCGGGATCCGTTGCCCTAATCCCGCCGGCGCCATCAATGGCGGCCGCGCCTTCCGCGGCCGTTTCCGCCTCCTCCGGTCGCCTTCCCTCCTTCCCGACCGCATATAAACCCTCCCCGAGCCTTTCCCCGCGGTTTCCGCCGCTCTTCGCCCTCTCTCGCCGTCGGAATCGAGCCCGCGCCGTTGTTTCCTCTCTCCGCCGTCGCTGCCCATGTAATAATTAACTATTTACGCTTCCGCTTGTTAAACTCTGGATTGTATCAACTATTGGTGTACCTTGCCTCCTGGGACAAGGATTAATGCACGCACGTAAGGAATACCTGTTGGGTTAATTCCGGTCGTGACACAAACCTCACCGCCTGTTGGACAAGGTCGCCTGAACCATGTGCAAGTAGAAAACAAAGGGAAAAGCTTTGAATCTCGAGCTGGTTGAAAGAGCAGGTGAAGAACAGATTCCACATGCAAGATCAGAGCCACAGTAAGATAAAGACTGCTAAGTGAGTCAAAGTACCAAACCGTTTTGTGGCAAGTATGTGGTCTCGAGATAAAGAAAGACCAGCAGAGTATGAAGCTAAGAAGAAGTCTGAAGATCCCTTTTTGGTTTCGTGTGTGTGGTCCACCTTCGAATCTCGGGGTCGAGATTCTTGTAAGGGGGGTGGGTCTGTAACGCTCCGCTTTTCGTGAGGCGTTAAAAACTAATTCGGCAAAATCCTAATTTCAAAAATTCCGTTCTTTGTGTGCGAGTCTAAGTTGTGCCAAAGATCCCACTTTAAACCTCTCCTTTGGTCCATCTTCGTACAACCAAAAATCGCCTCCTCAAAATTTCCGTTCCAAAATAATCTCGAAGTTCGAATCCTTCTATTCGGATTTCACTCCAGAAACCCAAACCACAAATATCGCCTAATTCCGGAATCCAAAACCAGACTCCAACCCTAAAGCCTCTCCAATCAAATTCCCTCCTTGAGCTAGCCCTAACATCCAAGCTTTCCCCTCTCCTCGTCTCTATCTATCTATCTATCTATCTATCTATCTATCGCATTCTACCGCCACATCCTTTGTTTCACCCCCGAACATTGATTTCTCCTTTTGATTCCCTCTCAAATAATCCTTGAGCTGCCAAATGCAAACGTATCCCTAAAATATCAATTCTCGCTTTGAACTTCAATCACCCATCAACATCAAAATCCTCCACCTCAAGATTTCCTACCCAAAATTCAAGTCTTCAAATCAAATTCCGAAAGTCAATCCCTTCCTTTGACTCCTCTCCAAATAATTGTTCCCACTCCCGAAAGTATCAACTCCCCTCAAATCATTTTCGTGATTCCACCCAATACTCCCGAGAACAAATATCCAAGTCCCCGTTTTAAATCTCTTCCTTGATATCTCCTTGAGTCTTCCTTGATTCCTCCCTGAACCCTCGAGCTCGAATATCGAATTTGAATTCAAATCTCAATCTCTTTTTCTTTCCAAGTCAGTTTCTTCTGCAAAAAGTCCATTTTGCATCCCTCAAGTTCGATGGGCCGGATTCTCTCCTCGGCCCACCTCTTCCCCCTGCCTCGGCCAACCTCCTCCCTCTCTCGACGCGTGTGGCGCACGCGCGTGCGCCGACGCCGAGCCGAGCCGAGAGAGAGCCCTCTCGCTCTCTCGTTCTCTCCCTCTCTCTCTCTCGGTTTTTCTCTCCCTCTCTCTCTCTCTCTCCCTCGCCGCCACCGGGCCGCCTCAACCGCGCCCCCTCTCTTCTTCCCCGGCCGCGCCCACTCGGTGCCGCGCCGTCCCGCCGTCGCGACCACGTCGCCACGACTCCCTCCGCGTCGCCAACGCTGCTCCTCCCTCGTCGGTGAGCTCCCCACCGGTGCCGATTCCCACCGCCGCCTTTTCAATTTTCGCCGCGCCCTTGCGTCGCGCGCGCGCTCGCCCGCGCGTGGCCGACCGCCTGGTCGCCGCCGCGTCGGCCCTGCCACGCCTGCGCCGCGCTGCCGCCTTGCCCCGCTCCATGCCAAACCGCTCACCGCCGTTTGAATCCGCCTTCGCTCGTTTCCCGCGCGTTCGCGCGTGGCCGACCGCTCGGCCGCCGCCGCGTCCGCCCTGGTCCCGCCGCTATCCGCCAAAGCTTGGAGGCAGAGAAGCTCGCCTCGTCTGCCGCATCTCCTCAGAACGGGAAAAGCAAAACCCCCTTTCCACCGCCTCGTCCTCCCTTTTCCTTCCCGAGCTCGACCGCTCTCCCTCTGTCCCCGTCACTTTGCACGCGGAGGCAGGGAGCCGCTGACGTCGGTGCGCCAGCGCGCCGCCCCCACTTTGACCGCGCCAGCCCGCGCTCCGCGTTCAGTTTCGACCGCTCGATCCACCGACCTCGCCGCCCAACGCATCCTCGCCGTCGCCGTTTTCGGGTCGCCCACGAAACCGTCGCACCGCCTTTGAGCGCCAGCCGAGCACCATCTTCCTATAAAACCCAACCCGAGCCCCTCCCTTTTCTCCTCGTTTCCTTGCCCTGCGCCATTGTTGCCATCCCGCCCTGCAGTCGCCCTCGCTGTCCGTCGCCGAAGCACCAGGGAGACCGGTGCGTGCGTGGATGCGTGACGCGGGACTTCGGGCACCCTCTCCTTCCCCTTCCCCGGCCCGAGGCCGGAGAGCTCGCCCCGCACCGCCGCCGCCCATCACTGCGCCTGGCTCGGTAGTGCCTCCCTCCGTTCCCCCTTCTCGCTTGCCCTCTCCCTCCTTTACCTCGCGCGGTAGCTCGGTTAGCCCCTCGAACGCGCGTAGACGCCGCCCCGAGCTCCGCCGCTGCTCGGCATGGCCTTGCCGCCGTCGGCGCCCGCTCCCGGAGGCCGCCTCTCGTCGCCGGACCTCCACGGCGCCTCCCCACCCCATCCGATCCCAGAAACGGAACCCTTGAGCCCGGGAGATGCTCCCGCCGCCTTTAATTGAGTCCTCGTCGCCCCTCGGTGATTTCCCCTTACTCTTGCCGCCGGCCGCCGCTGTCGAATTCCACCGCCGTCGAACTCCCTCCGGTGAATCCGAGCCGTTGGCTCGCTCCTTCACGACGCCCTCGTCACTCCGGTGTGCTCCCCGAAGGCCAAATCCGTCGCGCTTTCTCCGGTGAACACGACCGCCGTCCGCCGTCCATCTCGGCCCCCCCTTCTTCCTCCTCCCGTCGGCGCCACCTCGGCTTTGACCGAGCCGAGCCGGTCAGCCGCCTCCTCCCTTTTCTCCCCCTCGCGCGCGCGGTCCACGGTGCGCCAACCGGCTGCGCGTGGGCCCGCCGCAACCCTAGTCCATCCGGTGCACGCGCGTGAACCGCGCTCACCCGAAACCCTAAACGCCGCCCGCGTGCTCCTATTCCTCCGTGAACCCAGCCGCCGACAGGTGGGCCCGTCCCGGGTGTCACGTCCCAAAATGACCCTAAAATACATCCTGTAAATTGTGCCTAGAATAATTAAAAAAAATCTCTGTGAAGCCTCCAACAATTAAAATGCGCAAAGTTAAAAGTCAAATAAGGCTTGGAGGATTTTTGTATATTTCCTAAAAGCCTAAAATGTGTAAATAAATTTTAGTGGAATTTTCAGAGCACAAATAATAATTATTAAGAAATAAACAAAGTTGAAAAGGTTTTATAAAAAGAAAAACCTTAAAAATTCTCTCTCCCTCCCCTAATGGGCCGGTCCGGCCCATCTCCCTCTCTCTCTCCTCTCCCCGCGGCCCACTCGGCCCCCTTCCCGCGCGCGCGCCGCTGACGGGCGGGCCCGCCCGCCACCCTCGCTGACGGGTGGGGCCCACCCGTCATCCCCTTCCTCCCGCCGCCCTCGTCGCTGTAACATCCCGGCCTAGGGCTTAATAGGATTAATAGAATACTCATATCAACAAGTTGCAACTTCTTTTCCGGAAGCCAATCTCCAAAAAACTCCAGGGTTAAGCGTGCTTGGCCTGGAGCAATTTAGGATGGGTGACTGATCGGGAAATTCTTCCCGGGTGCACACGAGTGAGGACAAAGTGTGCAGAAAAGACATGTGTTGGTCTGTGAGGGCAGTCTATGACCTATGAAAGCTATCAGATGTAAGCGGGCCCCGCCTGGGGAAGGCGGGACGTTACAGTCGCCTCGCCCGCGCCAGCGCCGCCGCCGCCGCGAATCCCGCCGCCTCCCGTCGTCCCCACGCGCAATAAAGAGGGGGAAATCACTCCCCGTGATTCCCTCCCCCGAATCCCCCACTTTCTCCTCTCCCTCTCGCATTCAATCGGCCGAGATTCGTTACCCTAATCCCGCCGGCGCCATCAATGGCGGCCGAGCCTTCCGCGGCCGTTTCCGCCTCCTCCGGTCGCCTTCCCTCCTTCCCGACCGCATATAAACCCTCCCCGAGCTCTTCTCCGCCGTTTCCGCCGCTCTTCGCCCTCTCTCGCCGTCGGAATCGAGCTCGCGCCGTTGCTTCCTCTCTCCGCCGTCGCCGCCGAGCTCCGGTCCGCCGCCGTCGTCGTCCCGGACCATCTCCCACCTCGACGCCGCCTCCTTCGGCTTCGCCGCGTCCTTGCCGACCCCGTCCGCCCCTCCGTTTCGGTCGCCGACCGCCGGAGCACCGTCGTCCTCGTCGATCCGAGCCGCGCCGCCGCTTTCATCCGCATCGGTCGCCGTTTCCGCCGTCGCCGACGACCCGGGGTGAGCCGAGGACCGCCGCATCCTTTCCCCCGTCCCTCTCTCTCTCTCGGCCGCCGCTCCGCCGTGCCTTTGGCCGCCGCCGGCGACCATAGGGGTGCGGGCGCGCCGCCTCCCGCCGGCCGCGCCGGTGTGGCCGCCTTCGGGCGCGTCGCAGCGGCTGCCGTGTGGGGCCCGGCCGTCAGCCGCCCGCGCCTTTGGGAGCGGCTGACGCGTGGGGCCCACGGCGCCGGCCGGGGTGAGTCGCGTGCACCCGGTCCACCGTGGACCGTGGGGCTGCCGCGTGGGCCCCACTCCCGTGAACCCGGTCCGCGCACTCCCTCCCTCGGCTGACGCAATAAATCCGATTTTTTAATTAAAATTTAAATGAAGAAATTCGCAAATATTCATATTAAGAGCATATAAACTTCAAATGGCTATAACTTGGTCATTTGAACTCGGAATTGGACCGTTCAAGTCTCTAATTTTTCCTTAAGAAGTCAAGAACCCATTTTTGTGCTTTGTTACTGCTTGTTATATGGAGTTTATTAGAGTAAAAGCCATTTTCTTTTCCGTTGGTCGTGTAGACGCTGCAGCTTCGGAAGATCCGCTCTTCGTGGAAGTTGAAGAAGCTTGGGAAAGCGAGCAAGGCAAGTCACATCATTCTTTGAACATATTGTATCCCACTTTGTGAAATTAATTTGATTTAAATTATTGCATTATCGCTTTATTTAAATTCCCGCGTTATCACTGTTTTATTTGGCCATGCCTATTTACCTTTGTTATGACCTTATTATTATTGTTATTGTTATTATTACCTTGTTCACCCTAGAATAGACAAAACCCCAACTAGTGGGCACTCTATTTGTGGCTCCACTAGTAAGAATTTAGGTAGATGCTTCGCTGGTTAATTAGGCAACCCTAGGTGGTTTTATAACTCTAGACTTGGGAATATTCATATCACCTGGACACGTTGGAGTGGTTGGACTATTGTGGAATTGGATGCACACCTCCCCCTCTATTCAAAACCCCCAAAATGGTTTTAGGCTGGGCTCGAGGTGCAAGGTTTTGATGGTCGCACCTCGGCCATATAAGGACCGGTCTTCGGGCCTCTGTTGCAAAGCACTACCGTACTTCCACATGTCTAATGGGTAAGGCTTAGTTTGTGGCTCAGTCTGGTTATAAACAAAAGTACACGGATGGAGATGGACGAAGTCGGGGATCGATGGACATCTCTAGGGCAAATGAAGGCTACACGAGCTGCGGCTCGGTAGTCGAGATGTCATGGCACAGGGCCGGTGTCCTGCTGCTAGGGGCTCAGTCTTGCCTGCCTGTCCCGGTTGTTCCGGCCGTAGGTGAGTTGGGTCGGTACTCTTGTCTATGGCTAGGATGGGTTGGGAACTATGTCATGTCTTCCGTCTGTATACCGTGGTGGTATGTGGCACGTGGTGACGCGTGAGGAAGATGTGTCTTGTGGGTAAAGATGTACACCTCTGATCAGAGTATAATCTATTCGAATAGCCGCGCCCTCGGTTATGGGCAAGCCTAGCAATGTACCCAAGTTAGTGTTTTAATTCTTAAAACCTGTTTAACAACTAAAATATGGAATGGTTGGCCTGGGTTGGCTTGGGACGAGCTGGGATCCAGGGTCGGGTTGCCAGTTCGGTCTGAATCATCGTACGCCTTGGGTTAAGGCAGGTTCGTGTGGGTTCACGGCCTTGATTAATAATACTGTGTAGCTCTAGGATCGTGTTTACAAAATAGCTTTGGGCAACTAAGAGTCTTTTAAATGCGGTTTATTGCAAAACCTAACCCCTATACTAGAGTTCCGTTGTACTCCTTTGCATTTATGCTGCACTTGTGGATGTGTCTTGTTGAGTACGGTGGTTGTACTCAGTCTTGCTCAATTTTTCCCAACCCCAGAAGAGGAGCCCCTGGATGATGAAGGTTTCGGTGTCTAGCTCGTGCCTGCCGTCAAGCGCCTGTGGTCGTCGCCCTAGTCTTCTGCTGTTTCTCGTTGTTTTTGTGTGTGCTGGGCCGTCGCTGCCCATGTAATAATTAACTATTTACGCTTCCGCTTGTTAAACTCTGAATTGTATCAACTATTGGTGTACCTTGCCTCCTGGGACAAGGATTAATGCACGCACGTAAGGAATACCTGTTGGGTTAATTCCGGTCGTGACACCGGGACCCCGCGCGGTGGACCTGGTCCACCCGCGTCGGCCTCTCTCCCCGCGCCCTCCCTTGGGCCGCCTCTCCGGGCCGGCCGGCCCATTAGTTCGGCCGAGCCGTGCCTCTCCTCTTGGGCCACACCCAAGCCACCCGAGGAAGTCTAAATCACATCCCTCCGTCAATTTCCTCCCAAAAAGGGTTTAATAATTTATTAAATCCTTTTTCCTTTGTTCCATAAATCAAGTCCTTAATCCAAAAATTCCATGAATCATTTCCTTTGGTCCCGTGCGTCAGTGACCATCAATAATATTCTTGAGAATATTATTCCATAAACCATTTCTCGTATTCTAGAAAAATTCAATAAATCATCTCTCCTATTCCAGAAATTCCGATTAAACTTCCGAAATTCATATCTCTCAATCCGTAGCTCCGTTTGACTCCGTTCCAGTTCCAATAATTCCGTAAACTTGAGATCTATTTAATGGCACTATTATTTAGTCTAAATAGGATCTTTCTTTTGGTCTTTTGTTTAGGTTTTTGATTGTTTGCGTATAGTTGCGGTTACCGGATTTTCGTCGATCGCGGGTTTTCTCGAAGATTCGTGAAGCTTCATGAAGACCTTGAGCAAGGCAAGTCACCCTTTGACCAATTGCTCCTATAATTGGAAAATCATTATTATTTTGTTTTCAACTAGCATTATTAGAATCACATTTAATTTGCTTGGCCTCGGTTGTATGTCAAACCGACGGACCTACCTAGTAGTCGCACAAATTCCTGTAGGCTGTACTACCCTGATTCCTTGTCGCTCCACCCTTGTGGTACTTCGATATTCGTGCTCTCTGAGCACGCATACCAATTATCCCACATACACCGTTGATTGTCGAAAAATTGGGAAATGGGTTTGAGAAGCCTTGAAAACCCGACATGTGGTGTCGGTGTGTTTGAAAATAAAACGAATTGTGAAAATTCGCGATGCGGGTGTCGTGCCTATGTGGCACTGTCTCGTATTCGCACTTAAGGACCGTTTCCTTGGAATTTCATCCAAACATAAGACAAGTGCAACCACATGGGTGGAATGGGACACCCCTGGCTGAGTAAATTGCTAATCGGGGGAGCCTTGATGCCGAGAGGCATGTGGATTCTTCGGGGTGGTGTCGGGGAGGACCCCCGGGTTTCCTGGCACAGCATGGTCTGTGTAGCGCCCGTTCCGTCGTGGCGCCTAGCGGGAAAATTATCTCCTAAAAATCCCTAAGTGCGAAAATCCGTTTCTTTGTTTGATTGTCAGTCCCAGTGCCAATTCCCGATCTCGAGTCTCCAATCCTCCGTCGAATTCAAATTCCGAATCCAATTCCTCAAATTCGAATCCCCCGCAAAAGTCTATTTTGCCTCCCTCTGCTCGTGGGCCCAATCCCTTTTTTTTTCTTTCTCTCTCTCTCTCTCTCTCTCTCTCTCTCTCTGCCCGGGCGCTCTCTCTCTCTTTCTCTCTTTTCCTCTTCTTCCTCTCCCTCTCCCCTCGCGCGCCCGGCGCCCGCGCGTGCGCAAGCACGCAGCCGCCCGCGCACCGCCTCTTCTCCCCGCGCCGCGCACCGCCTTATCCTCCCGCGCGCGCGCGCGTCGTGGCCGACCGGCCGGACGCCGCCGCCGTCATCCCCCGGCCCCGCGCCTGCCGCCGTGTCGCCACGCCAGTCCAAGCCCGCGCCGCCGTCATCGCCATCGTCACCTCCCTCGGCCCCGCCACTCCGCGCAAGCGTCCAATACGCGGAGGCAAAGCCCGCGCGCGCGCCTCTCCCTCCGCGTCGCTCTCCCTCTCTTTCCCCCTCCTTTTCCCGATTCGGCAAGGGCGAGCTCCCCTTTCCTCTCCTCTTTTCCTTTTTCCCCTCCCCGCCGGCGTCACCTCCCCGTCCTGCCGCCCTTGGCCGCAAGCGCCAGAGCGCCGTCCCCGCCCTTGACCGCCCAATGTCGGTTCGGGGAACCGACATTGCCGCCCCCTTCTTAACCCTCACCTCCCTCCGATTTTTCTCCCCATCTCCACCCCGCGCCATTGCCGCCTCCCTCCTTCGCCTCCGTCGCCGTCGCGTGCCGTCGAAGCCGAGCGCAACCGAGGACGCGGAAGGGACTCCGGGCACCTCCTCTCCTTCCTCTTCCCCGGCCCGAGGCCGGAGAGCTCCCTCCCGCGCCGTCGGCCGTCGTCTCTGCGCCCTCCCCGTCACGGTAGTTTTCCTCTCCGTTTTCCCTCCTCGGTCCATCTCCTCCTCTCCGCTTGCGACAGTAGCTCGTGTAGACCTCCCGTAGATCGCCGGCGAAGCCCCGAGCCGTGCCGTCGCTCGCCGCATGTCCGCCGCCGCCGCCGCCCGAGCTCGGAAGCGGCGCTCGTCGCCAGCTTCCCTCGGCGCATCTCCGTCCGATCCGACGCTAGGAATAGGTTCCCGAGGTCGCCTAGGTGCTCCCACCGCCGGGGATTAGCCCCTCGAGCCGCCGTCGCCGTTTTCCCCTTTCCTCGCCGCCGGCATGCGCCGCCGCGATTCGTCGTCGCCGGCCTTCCTCCGGCGAATCCGAGCCGTTGGCTCGCTTCCTCTCGTCGCGGTAGACCTCCCGGTGTGCTCGCCTTCGCGTGTATTGCCGCTGGTCATCGCGTCGCCCGTCGCCGCCGCCCGCCGTTCGTCTCGGCCGGGTCGTCGTCGTCTTCCTCGCGCCCGCCCACGTGGCCGCCGCGTCGGCGCCACGTCAGCCGCGAGCGGGTCCGCCGCTCCCTCCCTCCGTCTCTCCCCCGTGCGCGCGGTCCACGGCAAGCCGTGCGGCTGCACGTGGGCCCGCCGCACCCGCGCCCTCCGCGCGCCGCGCGCGTGAGCCGCGCCCGCAACCCTAACCCTAGCCGCGCCCGCGTGCGCCCTCTCCACGGTGGACCAGGCCGCCGCCATGTGGGTCCCGCGCGGTGGACCGCGTCCACCCGCGTCGGCCTCCCTCCTCCGCCCGCGCCCGCGCGTAATGGGCCGCCGTCTTGGGCCGGCCGGCCCATTTAGCTCGGCCGAGCCGCCCAATTCTTTTGGGCCGCGCCCTAGCCGCCCGAAAGAAGTCTAATTCCCGTCCCTCCTTCCTTTAATTCCTTTTTCTTTTTAAAAGGATTTAATTAAATCCTTTTTCCTTTTTCCTTTAGTCCAAAAATCCAATAATCTTAGAAATTCCATATCTCCTCAACCGTGCATCCGTTTGACTCCGTTCAACTTCCAAAATTCCCCAAATCTCGAGATCTATTTAATGGCACGCTTAGAGGTCAATAATAGGGCTTTATTTTCGCTGTTTGTTGAGTTGTCCCGTTCCGCGTGTAGTTCCGGAGCCCGAAGACCCGCAGTGCGAGGATTTCGAAGATCAAGCTCAAGATCTCGAGCAAGGCAAGTCACCTTTGATCATCTTGCACCTATAATTTAAATCTAAGTATTTTCTTTTCCGCAAATATTGCATGGTTAGGACTCACACAAGTAAGCCGTGATTTACGGGATAACCCGTCGGCCCCAATCCCACTTTGCTGCAATTACCCTCCGTGAATTGTTGAACACCTAAAACTCCTTTGTCGACTGTTGTGCTTCGATGTGCGGGCCCTCGGGCATGCACTTCGGAACACCTTTCCCCCAAAACTTAAAATATTCAATGATGGGTAAAACTTGAGGTTTTACGAAAGACTTGGAAAACCCGACACCTGGGTCGGTGTTTGCGAACTAAATGAGTTTCGAAAATCGCGGACCAGGGAACGTACTGGGAGTACGGTTCCCTGCTCTTGCAATTAAGGACCGATTCCTTGGAATTTCATCCAAACATAAGACATGTGCAACCACATGGGTGGAATGGGACACCCCTGGCTGAGTAAATTGCTAATCGGGGGAGCTTTGATGTCGAGAGGCATGTGGATTCTTCGGGGTGGTGTCGGGGAGGACCCCCGAGCTTCCTGGCACAGCATGGTCTGGGACCTAACCTGTTGTCGGTCTGGGACCCCCCTCGTCGGCATATGGCGAACCTGTGTCTGCTTTCGAAATGCCTTGTCATGAAAGCCTTTAGGTCAACCAGACGTGGCCGTTATACACGGGCTGGATGATTCGGGTTAGTAATGTCGTGTGGGTAAAGTGTACCCCCTCTGCAGAGGTTTAACTAACTGTTCGAACAGCCGTGCCCACGGTCATGGGCGGATGTGAGGTGATTCCTAGCGTAGTTTTGTTTGACAACCGCTTTGTGAACAAGTTGATGTGGTTTGGTTTCGGTGTTTGGAAACCTGTGGCTGATGAGATCAGCCGGGCCCGGATGGCCGTTTGAAAAGCTGTTGGCCTGTTGGCCGTTTCAAAAGCCGTTGGCCTGTTGGCCGTTTCAAAAGCTGTTGGCCTGTTGGCCGTTTCAAAAGCTGTTGGCCTGTTGGCCGTTTAAAGAAAGTGTTGGCCGGTTGGCCGTTTGAAAACCGTTGGCCGGATGCCAACCCTGTTTTAAAGACTGATACATTGCACATACTCTGACCGGACGAGACGCACTGTCTCATCCGCGTCGTTTGAGAAGCACTCCCTAGATGTTTCCAAAAAGAAGTTTAAATAAAATCAATTGCGAACACAACAGCCTTTCTTTGAAGCCTGCATTAAACACTTAAATTCCCATGGCTTGCTGAGTACTCCTGTACTCACCCTTGCTCTATATAAATAATCCCCCCCCCCAGTTGCTGAAGAAGGCGATGTGGATCCCGCTGACGAGGAGTTCTTCCAGGAGCAAGTTGGCTTCGAAGAGTTTTAGGGTTTCGGCCTAGTTCCCAAGTCGCGCCTGTGATGTTTGGTCCAAGTCTTGGCTTCCGCTTCCCTCTTTTGTAATGCAGTTGTGAGCTCGGGGTCTGTCCGCAGCCCAACATGACTGTAATCCTACTCTATAATAAAGAGACCTCTGTTGCTGTGATATGCTGTCTTCCTGTGATACCAGCACTGTTTCCTGGGACTGGTATCGATTAACAGGTTAATTTGGAGCGTCACGAGCTAGTTCCGCTCAGGGCTAGTTCGGGGCGTGACAAGAGATGGTATCAGAGCCCAGGCTTGGCCCTAGGACGAAAACCCGACGCTTAGGACGACCCTAAGGATACTAAGTTCAAAATTATTTTGCGAAAAGCTAAGGTTTCTTTTGTTTTCTTTATTTTCAGTAGTTTGTTGCAAAAATGGTTACTGATCTTTTCTCCCTCTTTCAAAATTGTAGATGGCAGTGAACGCCAGCTTCAGTTCCCACGGTTTTGGTGAGGGTCACCACGTCGCTCAGCTTCGTGACCTCGCCCGTTTCCTTGGCTTCTCGTGTCCCGAGTACACGGGGTACTCCGTGGACCGCACTCCCCCTCGCTGTGAGCTCTCTGTGTACCTTTACCCTCGTGGAGGTATACACGGAGCCGGCCTTCGCCCCCACCACTTCACTGTGGCCAGGCCCACTCTCCAGATCGCGTACCAGGACCTCTCCTGGACTGCGCTTCGTCGCCTGGCCCACGACTACGGTCACCGCCTCGGGGGTTCCGCCTTCCGGCAGCTCCCACGCCTTCCTTCCGGCCGTACGGACGCCAGGTACCCCTGTCCGTACAGCGAGTCTCAGCCAGTGCTGACTCGCATGGTCGAGCTTTCAGAGGCTCAGGCCACTCAGCACGACCTACTCCTTGAGGCTTACCGCTCCCTTGCCCGCCGCTACGCAGCTCTGGAGGCCCGTCTAGCCGAGGAGGGTGTCACCTCAGTTGACACTGTCTCTTGGGACTCAGGCCGCCTCTGCCACGCCAGCCACCTGTCCTCCCACAGCTCTCGCGGCTCTGCCCGCACTCCCAGTGGCCCGCGCTCCCCCAGCTCGCGTGCGCCGTACTCACCAGTGTACTCCCCCTACCCACACCCAGTTAGCCCCTCCTACACTCCAGGACACACTCCCGTTGCTTCCTCCCGCCGTGGCCCACGCTTTATCCGCACCGCGCGGAAGCGTGTCGTTGGTTCCTCCACGGTGTTCCGCTTTGACCACCCAGCTCCCCCTCCGCCAGCAGCCCGTGCTGCTGCCGGCCCTCGACAGGTACCGCCGGTCTCTTCGCTTCAGCCGATCGACGTCTCTTCGACAGAGGAGGCGACTACAGGAGGCAGCCAGGCAGACGAGGAGTAGAGGAGTCAGTCTTCAGCAGCCGTCCGTGAGATAGGCCCTTTTGTTCCGCCGCCAACTCTCTTGGAGTCGTGGCGAGGTAGTGCGTGCGTGTGTTTGATGTGGGTGTTGTTTGGTAGTCTGGTTCTCCTAGGAGGTGTGCGTACAGTCAAGCTCGGCGTAGCTCTGTGACTTGTCCACACCCGTTGTATCAGGTGCCTTTATGATTTGAGAAAACCAGTTTATGCCTAGTGTGTGCTATCTAGTTGTTATTTATTTTGTTTCTTGCCTTCTCTAAGTGCTTATCTGATTCTTACCCCGCCCTCTTCTGGGAGTTTAGATGGCTAGTCGCCCCCGCCGTGCTACCCGTGCACCAGCCCGCCTCGGTTTTGAGGAAAGAAGAGCAGAGACAGAAGCAAATCGTGAGTCAGATAATGAGCAGTCTCATCACAGCAGCCGTTCACACCATACCGCTTCCCGCAATGCAGAAGTCGAGCAACCCCATCGCAGCAACCGCTCGCATCGCTCAGTTTCCCGTGCTGCAGAAGTGGAACAGTCTCACCGCTCACACCACACCGCCAGTCACAATTCTGGAGAGGAACGCATTCCTTCCCCACCTCATGTTGAGAATAACATGCAGCATTTGATGGCAGTTCAGACACAGATCTTGCAAGGATTAGCCACAGCCATAGCCGGTTTTCAGCATAATGCGCATGGAAATGGCCATCCCCACATGGGTAACAATAGGCCCAAGCTAACAGACTTTCTGAGGTCTCGTCCGCCAGAATTCACTCAGACCGTCGAGCCCGTTGAGGCTGACGATTGGCTGAAAGATGTTGAACGAAAACTCAACCTAGTGCAGTGCACTCCTGTTGAGAAGACGCTCTACGCCTCTCACCAGCTAAGAGGACCTGCTGCAGATTGGTGGGAGAATTATTGCAATGCACACCCTGAACCCACTAACATCGCTTGGGATGAGTTTGCTACGGCCTTCCGTGCAGCTCATGTGCCCGAAAGCGCCATTGATATGAAGAAAGAGGAATTCAGCAAGCTTAAGCAAGGCAATAGTAGCGTCAATGAATACCTGAGTCAGTTCAACAAGTTGGCTCGGTATGCTCCTGAGGAAGTGGACACAGACAAGAAGAAGATCAGGAAGTTCCTAAAAGGTGTCGCAGTTGGAATGAGACTCCAGTTGCTTGCCCATGATTTCCCCACCTTTCAGCATATGATCAACAAGGCACTACTACTTGAGGATGCCAGAAAAGAGGCCACCGAAGAATACAAGAAACGCAAGTCAAACCATCAGGGCAACTCTTTCCGAGGCGCACCTCGCCCTCGCTTTGGACAACCCATGCAATATCACCAGTCGGTCACTCAGGTTAACCGCCAGCCAGGCTATGCCCCTCGACATCAGGTGAACCGTCCAGCACCTCAACCGCAGCAGCATGCCCCAAGTGGCAATACTGCGCCAAACAGTGCTACCTCCTTTAAGTCGCCATCAGGACAGGCAGCAGTTCAGTGTTTCCGGTGCAAACAGATGGGTCACTATATCAGACAGTGCCCTCAGAATCCCCCCAGCACCAACTCAGGACATGCTAATGGCAGCACAGCCAGAACTCCTACTCCAGCGGTAGCTCAAACTCGTCCTAGCTCTCAGGCGAGTGGACAAGGTTCTCGTGCTTCCAACCACTTTGGTCGAGGCCGAGTGAACCACATTCAAGCTGAGACCGCTCAGGATGCTCCAGACGTCGTGATGGGTATGTTCCCTGTCAACTCCATACCCGCAATAGTTCTGTTCGATTCAGGAGCTTCCCATTCTTTCATATCGCAAGCTTTTGTGAAAAGAAATGGTTGGAAAACCCAAAATTTGAGAATCCCAATGATAGTACATTCCCCTGGAAGGGATATAAGGGCAACTAAAATATGCCCGGAAGTTAACCTTAGAATTGAGGACGTTGACTTCCTAGCCAAACCGATAGTCCTAGACTCGCAAAGCTTGGACATCATCCTAGGGATGGATTGGTTGGCTAAGCACAAAGGACAGATAGATTGTGCTGAGAGGTCCATTACCTTGCAAGGACCAGGAGGAAAGCAAGTCCGCTTTACCCCTAACACCCCTACCGCAAGTCGGTCTATTCTAGCCAGTTTGCAAGCCATTCCCTTGGAATCAGTGCCCATAGTCTGTGAATACCCCGACGTATTTCCAGAAGAATTAGCGGGAATGCCACCAGACCGAGAAATTGAGTTTGCCATAGAACTAGCACCAGGCACCGCACCAATTGCAAAAAGACCCTACCGAATGGCAGCTAATGAACTAGCAGAAGTCAAAAGGCAAATCGAAGAACTGGAAAGTAAAGGTTATGTGCGACCTAGTTCGTCCCCTTGGGGAGCCCCGGTACTTCTGGTTAAGAAAAAGGATGGCTCTGAGAGAATGGTAATTGACTATAGAGCCCTGAATGAAGTAACTATAAAGAACAAGTACCCGTTGCCGCGGATTGACGATCTGTTCGATCAACTCAAAGGAGCAAAAGTTTTCTCTAAAATCGACTTAAGATCAGGTTACCACCAGCTGAAAATCAGACCTGAAGACATTCCAAAGACCGCCTTCTCAACGCGTTACGGTCTGTATGAGTTCACAGTGATGTCCTTCGGACTCACCAATGCCCCAGCATTCTTCATGAACCTGATGAACAAGATCTTCATGGAATACCTGGACCAGTTTGTCGTGGTATTCATCGATGACATCTTGATATACTCCAAGAGTGAGGAAGAACATGCTAAACACCTAAGATTGATAATGGAAAAGCTCAGGGATCATCGACTATTCGCCAAGTTCTCGAAATGCGAATTCTGGTTGGACCGAGTAGCATTTCTTGGACATGTGATCTCCTCTAACGGTGTTGAGGTGGACCCTAGCAAGGTTGAAGCCGTACTTGCTTGGAATCCGCCTAAGAATGTGTCAGAGATCCGCAGTTTCCTTGGCCTAGCAGGTTATTATCGAAGATTCATCGAAGGTTTCTCCAAGTTAGCAAGACCTATGACCGAACTATTGAAGAAGGAAAAGAAGTTTGAATGGTCAGCAGCATGTGAAAACAGTTTTCAAGAAATGAAGAAAAGGTTGACCACCGCCCCAGTCCTCACCCTGCCAGACATCCGAAGGGATTTCGAAATTTTCTGTGATGCATCCAGACAAGGCTTAGGATGTGTCCTAATGCAAGAACGAAAGGTTGTGGCCTATGCATCCAGGCAGCTTAGGCCTCACGAAGTCAACTATCCCACCCATGATCTCGAGTTAGCAGCCGTAATTCATGCTCTCAAGATCTGGAGGCACTATTTAATCGGGAACAGATGTGAAGTATACACCGATCACAAAAGCCTTAAGTACATCTTCACTCAGACCGAGTTAAACATGAGGCAGAGAAGATGGCTGGAACTAATCAAGGATTACGATCTAGGAATTCATTACCATCCCGGTAAAGCTAATGTGGTCGCTGATGCGCTAAGTCGCAAGACCTATTGCAACGCAGCTCAAATATGGCCTGACCAAGATCGCCTATGCAAAGAATTGGAGAAGTTAAGACTGACCATGGTACAGTCAGGTGTCCCTGCCAGCTTAACAGTGCAACCTACCCTAGAATCACAAATCCGAGAAGCTCAGAAGGATGATGAAGGGATAAAAGAATTAATAAAAAGGATAAAGGAAAAGAAGGACACCGATTTCTCCATAGACGATCAAGGTACAGTTTGGTGCGGATCACGCATCTGTGTACCGGCCAAGAAGGAGTAAAGAGACCTCTGTTGCTGTGATATGCTGTCTTCCTGTGATACCAGCACTGTTTCCTGGGACTGGTATCGATTAACAGGTTAATTTGGAGCGTCACGAGCTAGTTCCGCTCAGGGCTAGTTCGGGGCGTGACAGTCTGGGACCTAACCTGTTGTCGGTCTGGGACCCCCCTCGTCGGCATATGGCGAACCTGTGTCTGCTCTCGAAATGCCTTGTTGCGAACCTCCGATACCGACGGGTGTTCGGAATAAGTTCGTATCTTGTGGGTAAAGTGTACCCCTCTGCAGAGGTTAACTAACTGTTCGAACAGCCGTGCCCACGGTCATGGGCGGATATGAGGTGATTCCTAGCGTAGTTTTGTTTGACAACTGCTTTGTGAAATTGCTGATGTGGTTTGGTTTCGATGTTTGGAAACCTGTGGCTGATGGGATCAGCAGGGCCCGGTTGGCCGTTTAAAAAGCTGTTGGCCGGTTGGCCGTTTAAAAAGCTGTTGGCCGTTGGCCGTTTAAAAAGCTGTTGGCCGTTGGCCGTTTAAAAAGTGTTGGCCGGTTGGCCGTTTAAAAGCTGTTGGCCGGTTGGCCGTTTAAAAAGGTGTTGGCCGGTTGGCCGTTTGAAAACTGTTGGCCGGATGCCAACCCTGTGTGATTTAAAGACTGATACATTGCACATACTCCGACCGGACGAGACGCACTGTCTCATCCGTGTCGTTTGAGAAGCACTCACCTAGTTGTTTCCAAAAAGGAAGTTTAAATAAAATCAATTGCAAAATCAACAGCCTTTCCTTTGAAGCCTGCATTAAACACCTAAATTCCCGTGACTTGCTGAGTACGAAAGTACTCACCCTTGCTCTATATAAATATATATAGTTCCCCCGCCTTGAAGAGAAGACGAAGTGAAGTGAAGATTAGGGTTTCGTCCTAGTTCCCAGCCGTCGCCTGTGGTGTTGGGTGTTAGTCCGTTGGTTCCGCTGCTGCTGCTGTTGTTGGTGTTTCCTCGTCCGTGTCGTCAGTTGCATTCTCGGGCTGTTCTGAGCTGCAACCTAAGTCAAGGTAAATAAGTCCTCTAATTATTTTAAGGATCTGCAATGATTCATACTTGTCACCGTGGGTACCAGCACAATGTCCTGGGACTGGTACCGAGATCGCGGTTTCGTAGGAAGCGGTTCACGCCGTTATTCCTACGACACGCTCCTATCAGGTGCCGTTGTACGGCGGTGCCGGATTGGGGTGTGACATTGCGCTGGCCAGCCTCTCCTCTACCCAGCCACCTTTGCCCGTCTTTTCTCCGTATCGCTGTATGCCGGTCCAGCTAGGGGTGGCCTAGATCTGGGTGGCACTTCTTCCCTCTTCCTGGTAGCCTTATTGCCCCGTCTAGTATGGCGTTGTTAGGGAAGGAAGAACCCTCCACTGCCATCCTTGCAGCCCCGTGGCTTGATGTCGGGCCATTCGGGCGGCAACGAGGTGGAGGAGAGGATTGGGGGTAGGGTGCGGCGCTTGCTGAGCGGAGTATAGCTTGGTGGCTGCTATACTGGGGTGAGATTAGGTGTTGTCAGGATTACAAATCTGCTAACTACACTAACTAACTAACTTCCAGCCCATTAAGCCTGCCTTAGCATGCTTTCTTCACTCTTATAGTGTGAGAGCTGAGAACCCATTGTTAATGAATCTGATGTACCTATTCCTGCTGAACCAGCTCTGATTATGACTGGGTGTGCTTTTTCTTACCGAGAGAAAGTGCTCTTCAATAAGTAGCAGGCAACCATTTGGGGCCATCAGTCTGCAGCAACTCCATAGAGCGCAGGACATTGCAACCAGACACCTAATACAGCCCAAAATAATGTCTCCCCTAGTTCACGTTCACGATGACAGCGGTTCCACTGACCACATCTGATACAACCAAAAATTATGTCACTGGCATTCAAATCTGCGCTAGTATAAACACTTTCAGTTGCTATATCATCTATGTTTGGAAAGTTCTACGAGTCTAGTTTTCAACACAACAAATGGTATATCATTTGTACTCCCGAGTAAGGAGTTATCATTTGTATTTCCACCAACTACAATACGGTGTTAAAACCGTTTAGTCACTCTTAATGAATAAGTATAGTAGTATATATATCTATATCTTCGAATAACCAAGTATTGAGCAACATGGATATACATTTCTGCTACATTTTTTTCCATGTATCTGTTGCTGATTTTACTTATCATAAAAAATCCTTGATAGCTGACAAGACATTCTGTTGTTAATTTCAGTGTCGTTATCGTTAAAGTAATCCTACGAGTCGAAATATTAAGTGTCCAGCAGGAGAGGAGGTAACAAAATCATGTACGTCCATTGGAACCCTTCCGACGGCTGACGAACGTCGGTACCGCGAGGTACCGTAATGCCGATGGGCGGTACCTCCCCTCCATCCGTGTTGTGCTGATTAAGTGGAAGGGCAAATCTGGAATTTCGCCTCGTACATCCGTTTCTGAAGCTCGCTCCTTCAGATCCATCTACGCCTGTCCTACACCGCGGTGGCGTCGCGGCCCTTCCTCCGCCTCCACTCTCCCCCTGCGTACCCACTCCCCAAGTCCCCAGGCCAGATCCGGCCGCCATCGACGTTGGGGCAGCGTATCTGGACAAGGACGGCGACGGGAATATCTCCTCGAGCTCGTGGGCGGGCAGACAACGACCACAATGAAGATGCGGCGCCAAGGCGGCGAGCTCAGCCGGCGTATGCGGCGGACTCCTGGGTGACGGTGACCTCGGGGGTGGTGGGCTGATGTGGGGGATGCCGGCTCAACTACTTCCCGGTCTCTCTCCCCGGTGCTAGTACTGCAGAGGCGGCAACCTCTCGGATGGCGGCGGCGGCGGTGGCGGTCGGGTGGAACCTCTTGACCACCCTCCCCTGGTCCCCCTCCCAACGACGCTGCCACTTCCTCCCTTCTCCTCAGTCCGCTCCCGACTCATTTGGAGTGAAGCCAAGGTCAGTAGCAGCTGCCAGTCCAGCGCCATCCCACTAAGGTTTGTGAGCTTATCCCAAAATCACAACTGGAGACACAGGATTGGATCATAGGGACGCTTATATATATTTGTCGACATTACAAACTATTAGTGCAATAATTCTTGATGATAAATGCTCAAGGGTTAAGCTTATCTAAATTGTAGTTGCATGAATCATATTAGCAACTCATTGGCTTCCTTTGGATGAGTTATAATCTATAATGTACCTTTTGGCTTATTAGCTTCATTTGGATTTTAATTTTATAATGCAAGCTCATTCATCTAATTAGAGCTTTATAGTTATATACGGATATACTAAAAATTAGAGACAACTGAACTAGGTTTATTTAGCAAGAACTCAAGATGTTAACAATCTTGTTTATGTGCATTTTACATCACTGTGCTGATCGAGCTTTGCATGAAAGCTTGTGGGGGTTTGTATTTAACATACAACAATTGGCAGGAGGGTTGGTAAGATAATGCCCAAGAATTTGTTAGTTTTGTTTAGGCATGTGAACTTTTATTTGACAGGCAAACTAGATTTGTGAAATATACTCATCTTTCTATTCAGTTTGATATTGTAAATATGCCCAGGATTCCAACCTTAAAGAGTGTTGATTATTTTTCAGGTTTTGGCGGCATACATCAGAAAACTAATGATGTATTGCATGCATGGTTGTTAGCTCTTACATGTTAATGTAAGGGTTGTTTGACAAAAAAAATCTGTCGCAATGTGAGCTGGGTCAGTTTGCATTTTGCCAAGGTGTGTGTTTGGAGGCTGCAGTCTCTAGGCATATGTAAGCTGTGATGTGAAGTTCTGTGTTGTATGTATTTTTTTTCAACTTCTCCAGGGTTAAATGTGATAATATGTATGACTGTTATTGTGGTCAAAACTGCTCGTCATGGGTGCCCATGTATAGAGGGAAGGTTATGCCAAAATTTTTAATAAATTATGGACTTTGTGTAATTATGTGGTTTGCTAGCTCTTCATGCTTGTGTATAAAAAAACCATTTAAGCGCCTATATTAACCAGCGATCTCTTTTCCCCATATAAGCGCATTAGTTAACTGATGATCTCTCTATATCCACATAAGAGCATATATTAACAGTTGGCCTCTCTTATCTACAGAAGAGCATATATTAACTGACGATGATCTCTCTTATCCATGCAAGAACATGCACAAACCGTTGGTCATCTAGCGTATAAGTGACTAGACGATCTCTTTTACCCACATAAGCGCATACATTAACGAAGAATCTCCCTTAAACAAATAAGCGTCCAAGGTAACCAACGATCTTTATTTATCTACATAAGTGGGACCCACAAATCAGATTCGTTTTCCTGCTGATGTCAATCGCCATTGGAGGCTTGGAGCAAGGTAACCTACATCCCACCTGCCCCGCTGCAACCAAGGAAAACAATCCCAAAAAATTTGCTTTCTTCCTCCTTTCCATTCCCTGAATTCACTTCAACACCAGTTGATGAGGCAGATTTCAAGGGGAGGCGGTGAGAGGGCTCGAAGAAATTGGTTGCTTTAGTGAATCGGTGCTAAGGGGAATGAACAATTCCTGCCCTTGGAGGCAGTGGGGATCGTGGAAATGCCAGCAGAGAGGCTGATTGTGGAATCCCCTAGCAGTGGGAGGGGTGGGGATTTGGAATCGCTCATCTGCGATGCGCAGCGGGGGAATAGAGGAGATGGGCAGAGGATCCATTGCCGTGGAGCCCGGCGACCGGCAGGGATGAAGAATCGCAGGGGCGCGCGATGAGGCAAAGAATCGTAGGTAGCGTGAAGAGCAAATGAAACGCTCGATAGGTATAAACGGCATCAGGCGGCTTCAATTATTCTATTTCCAATCGTACCCACGTTAGATTCAACGGTTGGATCTTGTTTGGTACCTGCTGGTACCGGTACCTGGAGGTACCACCTGCTGGACCGTAGCAAAGCTCTATGTAAAATGTTAGATTGGTTGATGAATTGATATGTTATGGGAATTCAGCATAGTTCTTCTTTTAGAAATCAATAGAGTAACCTCTGCTTCAGTGCTAGCTGATATCGTCGAATAACCTCCTATACGAGTTGATCTCATTGAGTGTAGCCATGTGACATTTTTCCATATATAATACCCTTATTTAGCTGTGCTAGTGGTGTACACTCTGCATTGGAACTGTCAATTTTAGTAGTATATATTGGCTATAAACCATGGATCATTAGTAAGACCCGTCGACCAATTAATATAAGGTAACATGGTGCCGAAATGAAATCACGGGCTTTAACTGCACATGACCAACCTGAGAGAAGGTATAAAATTGGTCAAATATGACGCAAGGTATAAAATTGCATCAGAGTCTGTATATCACCCAATGTATATATACTTCTATAGTCCTACATACCTGCATAGCTTCTTGAAATGGCAGGCATCAGTGACTTGAGACGCACTCTGCTGTGCATCAGAAGTAGGAACATACTGTTCTTTGTTCAAGTGATGATTGAAACTTTGTAGTCAAGATGGTTCTTGTGGCCTTGCACCCAAGAACACTGTAGCAACCGGACGAATGAGAAGAGGAGCAATCAAAAATCAGCCAAAAATTTGTTATAATAAAATCAAAAGCATGATGGCTAGGATAGCTGTAGGATCTAACTAGCAGACTGTTGAGATCAAATATGTTAAATTGCATTTTGAACTGAAAGTATCTGCAGATAACTGGAATTGATGAGAAAAGAGTTCAAAGGATGCTCAGTATGTCTGTTTTTTTGGTATGATGTACTTTTGTTCCAATGTTTGAAATAAAAAATTGATATGAAATAAGAAATAAGAAATAAGAAATAAAAATTCAGTCACATAATGTGTAAACAGAAAGGCTTTGTAGCAATGCACATAATGATATGACAACTTTGTTTTCAAAACACTGGCAGCAGATTTCATTTGAGCTAAGGATATGAAAAGCTCCAGACTGATAACAAGCGAGTTTTTTCAGACAATATTAATTCAGTTTATTTGTTTAAAGAGGTGGATAATAATTAAATAACGCAATAAACACCTACAAGAAACCGACACCACTAAACCGTTACGTCCTAGAGAAGATCACTGAGGTTCCTATAAACCAGATGCCATATCAATCCAACCTTGATCAAGAATTCTAAAACAAATTCCGTGTTGTCCTCATACAAGTCAGAATACTGAACAAGATTTAGGGTCTAAGCGGTAATGGAGTTATTTTTACCGAGGGACACTACTACAAAAACAATTTTTCGCTAGCGGTCATACGCAAAAAACTGCCACTAAAAATGTAACGAGGGGTGAGGGGTTACAGACCGCCAGCGAAAATCGGTTTTCGCTCGAGGCCACGTTAAGAGGGCCACCAAAAAAAGTAGTTCTATTTTTGCTGGCGGTGGCTCTAAGAGGCCCGCATTAAAAAACCGGGTTTTCGCTGGCGTCTGATTTTCGCTTGCGGCAGGTGATAGCACCGTCAGCGAAATAAAATTTGACGCTATGAAAGCACCGCCCCCACACTAGTGAAAATCATGTTCTCTCCGCCTCGTCCTTATTCTATCTCCTCCTCGTCCCCCTGTCCCTCCAAATCCACAGGCGCGGAAGATGGAGGAGTGCGCTCATGAAGGCAGCGGCGAGCTCGGGCGCAGGCGGTGGAGCTCAGGCATGGCCAGGGGCTCTCGGGCGCGGGTGGCAGCACTTGGGCGTGGGCGGCGGAGCTCGGGCGCAGGCGGGGAGGGCGGCACCGACATCGACGCCGTCGATCGTGCTGCCCGGCTCACTCCTCTCCGACTGTGCTGCTAGATGTGATTTTTTTTTGTGCTTGTTGCTCCAAATGATGCACATGTTTTGATCTGTGTAAATGATGTTTAATCTGTGGACATATTTCATTTTCGAATTTCCTCTGCACACCCGTGGGCATATTCATTTTTACTTTTCAAATTTCCTCTTCGCTCGTGGTTAGGGCATGCAGCTGCATGGGTCTGATTTTCGCTGTCGTTCTTAATATTGCATGTTATCCTCTCTCTTTTTGTCTTTTTGGAGTGTGGTTGGGTGTTCGGCTGTGTGTATCTTAGTTATGCATAGATCAGAAGTATTCCTAGAAAAATTATATCTCCTTAATCTAATTAAATGGTTCCAATGAAAACTTCCAATATCTAAAGAAACCATAGGCTAGAGGGACTCTGTGCAAAGGACTGCGTGCAAGGCAGTCATGAGGGCTTCACTGCATGTGGCCCCAATCACAAGCCTGTGATTGATCATAGGTGGTTGACCAACCATGACAAGAGGTAACGAATTGTTTGATCCATTGTGCATACAATGTATTTACACCGATGAAGTCATACTCACTGTTAAAGGGTTTAGCTAATATAGCAGCATGACGGCTATCCTTTCCGATCGTTTTTGCAATTGATCAACTCAAATACGTCATATGACGACACAAGAATACATGATATTTGATAACAAAATTGAGGCGAAGCATACATCTCCGTTGTTCTTATTATAGTGGTCCTCCCCTATTAACATAACACCCGCCATCCTCATCTTACATGTCTATGTTACATTGTTATCACCATGTATGGTTACATTCACTACTACAAAAACCATTCTTCACAGCACCATCCTTTATTTTCACTGGCAGATTTAATGAACAATCGCTTGTAAAAATATCTGAGAGGAATTCCAGTCACCAAATGCTAGTGAAAATCAATTTTCGCTTGCTGTCAGTAAAGGGCACCGCCAGCAAAAAAATATTGCTGCACTAAAATAATTGGCGACATTAAACACCATCGCCCACCGCTAGCCTCCTCCTTCTCCGCTCCTCCTCCTCTCCCTCCCCTAGAATCACCCACCTTCTATTTTCACTGGCCTTAGGTTGCTGTCAGTTGTGCTAGCCGTCTCCATATATATTGAAATGGTTGTCGGGTTATACAGTTCGACTCAAACTGCACCTCCTACCAACTATTATAACTCAAGTTCAATTGTAACCTGATATTCCGTAGTATATTTGATACCTATATTCTACCACTTAGATAGCCTTTTGAAATAGGAGGCATGAGGGATATGAGATACACTCTACTGGTATCTCTACGAAAGGCATCAATCCACCTGCACGGGCACTTCCATCCAAGGGTCAAGAACAAGAATGTGTTTAGGAATTTGTATCAGCACAATCATTAGTCCTTGCAATTTTGTGGTTAGTCAATCCTTGTGATTAGAAGCTAGGCATGAGATTCTGCCAGATGGCGTGTCCCCATCAGACCGTGATGTCGTTAGGATCAGAAACGATGAACCAGAGCACAAAAATGCCTAGCTGTAAAACTGTTTCGCGGTGCGGCAGAAATTAATGGATTACAGCACATCACATTAGGTGCAAAGATTAATCGATAAAATCTGCTTTATTTCGACAAAATCAAGTACATATATACCTTGTCCAACCTTTTTGTTCATCATTAATGATCAGTAGCAAATGTGCTATGTGTGTGAGGACCAAATATAGAACAATTATGTGCCGAACTAGTAAATGAATACTTCAGTTTGTCCTTACAAAAGGACTAGTAATGAATAAAGATATGGGATGACGTGACACAGGAGGCATTGCAATTCCTCGACAACTGAGATAATTAAGTAGCAGGCATCTATTTGAGCTGATCAGGCTCAAGGCGTTACACTCGCAGAATAGAGTAAGGAAGGAACGCAAAGTGCATATAGAAAACCAATGAATCAAGATATATGGTTTCACGACAACAGGAGGACATAAATTGCTTTATGAACTAGTATACATCCAATGTATGTATACTTGCATAGCTTATCGGAATGGAAGGCATCAGTGATTTGAGATGCACTACGCAAGCCTCTGGTCTTGGTTTCACAAACTGAGTCATGGTTCTTCTTCTGGTCAACCTTTTCATCAGCACATCACAACAGGAGCGCGTCCAGCCTTTCGTTATCTCTGTTACCACCGGAAGCTGACCACAAGATTCTGCAAGATATCGGGCATCACGGTGCTGGTTGTCGTCATCAGGGGATTTGTATCCGGTGCAGTCCTTAGTGTGACAGCGACATAAGCAGTCACACTAGGACCTTTTGATGCAAATCCAAGGGACCAAAATCTATGAAGTACTGTTCACATGTGGAAAAACTGTTGAGCTACTGTAGTGGCAACACTGTAGCATCAGATACAGACCGTTCACTGAAAAAATAGATGGATGAGATTATGTAAAGTTTCTAACATGCAGTAGCAGTTAGGACTACACTGGATCTCAATTCTAACGGGGTGCTGCATCGATCAACTTCCTGAAGGATTGATACTGTCGGCTGATCTCAACGAACTCTGACGACACACTATAACTGCCAGTGCATATCTGTAATCAACGGGTACTGCCATATGTTCAACCAAATATTGAACAGCTCAGATGGGACCGAACCATTGGACTGATTGATGAACACGTACATGCGTTGTGACAGCATAACTACCATCTCAAACTCAAAGCAGTTAATTTTATAGTTTGTTTAGTGTTTTGAGATGTGTCTAAAGAGAGATCAGGTGCGTCGCTAGTACTCCATTAAGCCTGCCATAGAACGTCTTGTTCCTTCCTTTTCCCTAAAAGAAGGGTTTTTGGTTCACAGACTGGGAACCCTCAGTTAATGATTCAGAAGTAGCAATTCGTACTGAAGCTTCTAGTTAATGATCCAGAAGTAGCTATTCGTACTGAATCTGCTCTATTAATACCCTGTGTGGCTGTGTGTGATTTTCTTATCGAGAGCATGTGCTGACAATAAGTAGCAGGCAACAATTCGGATCCATCTGACTGCAGCAACTCCGTAGACCACAGCACACAGCCAGACACCACGCACAGTTTTGCAATTTAGCTCCAAAAATGTTGAGGCCATAAGCAACCAAGTAGAACTACATATTTGTTGTTTACATGGAGAGCTCTACTATATAAGTTTGGAGCGAGTACACAGTAAGCAAAGGCAACTGCAATACGTGAGATTTCACGATCGCACTACAACCTCAGTAAATTTGCTTCAACCTCTGTAAATATTCTAGTGTGTGTATGCTAGAAGATGCCGAGCTCGTTGGAATGGGAGACATTTGGGACTTGAGATCCACGATGAAATCATCCAGCTCCAGGCATCGTCCTGGTTTAGCTCAATTCTTGCACTCTGGACTAGACCGAGCCGCCCATGTTGCAGTTAGAGACTGCAAATTCGGAAGCTCGCGGTGTGTTCATTCTCTTCGGTATCATCGAAACACCATAAGTTGGCCAAAGTTGTATCTCCATGCCGTTTGTTGGATTTTGTCCTCCGGCAAGGGGATGATCCATGGGACAACAGAAAGATCGTGAAATTTGCACTCAAGGATATATTCATATTAAAGCTCAGTTCAGCCAGCTTCACCAACCTGCTAAAACTCCCTTAAGATTGTCAAATTAAGCAATCAAGATGGTGAGTTAGTAAATAAGTTTTTGGATAGAGTGATAAGCACTACTTTGAATACATCAATTCTGTAGAAAAATATTTTAAACCTTTTTCCTTGATAGCGGACAACAGCCCGACAGTACATGTAGCTCATACAGGCCACGAAAGTTTGTAAACATTTTTGTGTACCAATTATTACTCATTTCATTCACCATTGCAAAATAAGTAGCTTGTGCACAGCTCTCTTATCGAGATTTCGAGAACATGCACGGGAGTAGTTTATTAGAATCTAGTAAGTCTATGATATAACACAATATTTTTCAAGACAAATATGCAGATACTGTTCTGATTTTTTCAAATATATAATAAGCAACACGGGCAGAGCACGCAGCCAGACAAAGCACGCCATTGTGCAAGTTAGCTTAAAAAATTGGAGCCCCCGAGCAACTGAAGAAAATTGAAGAGTTGCTATTTGCATGAATAGCTTTGCATGCCCTATAGGCGAGGAGGCCACCAAGCAGAGTAATCAGTAAGCTAGGATTACAAAGTGCAGAGTAAGCAAGGCGACTGCAATGTTAGATGATTGACAACAGTTTGAGGTAAATAACTATGGCCTTAAGATGGACTAGTCATCACGCCTTGAGATGACTAGTCCATATCAAGCTCCATAACTAGTCCGTGCAGTTGTCTCAAACTATAATGGTACGGAATGGAATGGAAGACGTGAGGAAGTTGAGATGGACTGCGCATGTCTGCAGAGGCTCCAGATTTCATCCATGGGCAGCTTGGCCCAGGTGTGATTCATGATGCTCTGATTTATGATGCTCCTCCTCTTGGATATTGCAATATGAAGATCTCGGAACCTGGTAACAAGTCATCATGCTCTCGCTTTCCACGAGGAAATTTTACACTTTTTTTTGCTGGTTGTTGTCATTAGACGCCAAAATGATGAACCACGTAACAGAGTGTAAGTTATTTCACCCAAGTGTGTCGAATGATGAACCTGACATGATGAACCTCTCTGTCTAATGTTAGTGTTAGTAATGTTTGTATTATCTGTTTAACAGTCAAATTATTGAGCAATCACCAGCATAAGCAGAAAATATGGATCAAATCACTGGATAGTGTGATAAACACACTAATTTAAGACACTAATCCACACTACATGCAGCTTGCTTTTCAAAAAGTCATAGCATTCTAAAAATACTTATAAAAACAATCTACACATGATTTTTATGTTTTCAAACTAGATACTTGAGAGATATTGATGGTTCTTGTTTTAAAACTTTGGCTTAATAAAGTCAAGAATGTAATATATTTAAATACAAAGGGAGTATAAACTTTTATATGATCTTATGATATAAAAGAAGGCCATCCCTGCTGGCCTATCACTCCTGTACACATCGAGTTACTGTCTAAACTTTCAATGAACCTGCAATAATACTAGTGTATACTACTATAGCTTCCAGTCGATGGCTTGAACTGGCTTTTAAAAAAACATATTCAACGAGTTCGGCCAGTCGAGCCAGGCGTATCGGCTCCTAACTCATAGCACACCATCATCTCTGTATCACCTCTCCCTCTTCCTTCTTGTACTCACGCCCCCCCCTCTCTCTCTCCTGCTCGTCATTAGCTTGATGGCGCAAGAACCCATCCCTTAGCCATGCTACTGACTTTTTCTCCCTCTCACAGTGCCATTCTCCTCCCTGGGGCAGCAAAGTGGGGCCTGATCATGGCAACCTGATCTGAGCTGCTACCATTACAATAGCTGGGTGACTACGGAGATGAATCTAGCCATGGAACGGCTAGAACAGACGATGGGTGAGGTTCCGGCTGCTGGCCTCCATAGGTGAGCACATAAATGCTCAAGGAAAGAAAACACAAGGGCACCGCCGTTATCATTATTATCTCGTGGACTGGCGGTGATGGCAAGGGAGGAAAGAGCGTGGAGGAAGGCTCTAGTGGAGGTGAGATCTCGATCACCGTCCGTGTCACCTTTCGGGACGATATGGGGGCAAAGCCCTAGCTGGAGGCAATTCCTTGCAATGATAACCAAAGTGAAAGGAATGATAAACAATGTTATTAACAATTTAATTATGTAAATATTTGAAATAACTCTCTAATGGTGGAAGAAGTTAATCTTCTCTAATGATAAGTTTACGGTGTTCGGCCACCCTTCCCTAATAATAAGTTTGAGGTTATCTCCCGTCCTTAGGAGATTTATATACCTCCTCATCCTTACCTCTCCATAAATAAAGATACTGAAACTAAGGTTACAAGTTGGAATAGGATTGGAATCTGAATTGTTTATAAGTTCTTTGTTTTTTCAACATTTTGAAGAGGTATAGATAATTGTGTTAATATAGAGCTATATACCCCTAGGGAGGTATATATATACCTTCTCACTAGGACTATGGGCTATATATTCCTTTCTACACATTCCAATAACTATAAAAGTCTCACCATTGCCAATTATAAACTTATCTTCTAATTGGTTTAACCAATTTAATCTGTTTATATACCTCCCCAAGGAAGGAATAAAATCTCACTTCAGTAGTATGTAAAAACTCCAACTACATAATTGATGACCAGATTATAGCATATGTAATAACTAGATGATGCCACGCGTGTTGCGGCGGACTATTCGTTCGTGTAATGCAGCTATAAAATTTCAATGTATAGACATGAGAAATATTATAAACGTATAAAGCACGTTACATATGAAAATCGAATACTTCTTGTAGTGGTTTTTTTATAGCATACTACACTAAGTGGTGAATGAATATTGGGATACCTTATAATCAATGAAAAATGTTAACTGTCAACATTTAATGTCTATTGGATGGTTGTCATGAAGCATGGAAATTATCTAATGGCTGTTGTTTTGTGGGTGATGTGGCTCAAAGAATGTTTAGTTTTTGGTGCCAACTATATAGGATATATAGTTTATCAATTCTGCTCCTAACAGAAAATATCAATGCAACACACAAATATTGCGCCATCACAAGAGTAGGTAGTAAATAACTGGGCTGGCATCAAGCAATTGAAAACTCTACTTTAATATATCAATTCAGAAGATATTTGAAACCCTTCTCCAGCATCTGATGTGCTTGTTGGAGTCCCTGCACCACATGCACGTTTATCACAGTACTATGGTATCACTAGAACAGATACCATCATCTCAATCAGGCGGTAACCCCCATCTCAATCGAGCATGGCGTCCGTCACAGGCTAGAATTCACTGATGTGAAAAGTTATCTCAATCGGGCAAACGGCCGTCACAGATGAACCTATCTCAATCGGGCCATAATTAAAGCCCGTCACCGATAGCTTTGACCCAGACGATCAGTCAAACTATAGCCCGTCACGGATGACCTATCTCAATCAGGCCTAAACTATAGCTCGTCACAGATGACCCTTATCTGTGACGGGCATTAATTATAGCCCGTCACAGATGAGTCATCTCAATCGGGCCTAAGTTAATGCCCGTCACAGATGAGTCATCACAATCGGGCCTAAATTAATGCCTGTCACAGATGAGTATAATCCCAAAAAAATAAATTTTATTTTTAGGCATGCCATCTAGCCTCTCTGAGATCAACTTCCAGAAGAGTAGTCGTAACTTGTTGGTATGAGTATTGTATTAATCCTATTAAGCCCTAGGCCAGGATGTCACACCCCAACATCCCTCATTCATATACATTCATTCACATACACAACCATCAAAAATCCTAAATAACAAAATTGTATAACTCATCGAGATCTACAACTATTGTATCGGTCCTTTGTACAAATAAGTTCATTTGAACAATTCAAATTTTGAATTTTCAAAATTTGACAACTTCGAACAAAAGTTAGGGTTAATAAATGATTTCAAATGGAAAAGTCACCAAAACCAAAGTTGTAGAGCTCATCGAGGTGCAAAATTTTTATTTTGGTCATTTCTCCATCCGACTCTATTTAAACAATTTGAAATTTGAAATTCAAAGTTTGATAAATTCAAACAGAATTTTTTGTTAGTGAACGACTTCAACTAAAAAAGTCATCAACAACAAAGTTGTATAACTCATCAAGATCTATAACTTTTATTTTGGTCATTTTTCTATATAACATTTTTTGAACCGTTTGAATTTGAATTTGAAAATATGACAACTTCAAACAACATTTTCAAATACTAAATGATTTTAACTGAAAAAGTTATCAACAACAAAGTTGAATAACTCATCAAGATCTAAAACTTTTATTTTGGTCATTTTTTCATTTGATAAAGTAATGGTAACATTGTTCACAAAATTGACATATCTCTTATTTGGTTTTATAACTATAACACATATATGTAAAATTTGTGAACAATGTTACTAACATTTTATCAGATGAAGAAACGACCAAAATAAAAGTTTTAGATCTTGATGAGTTATTCAACTTTGTTGTTGATAATTTTTTCAGTTGAAATCATTTAGTGTTTGAAAATGTTGTTTGAACTTGTCATATTTTAAAATTCAAATTCAAACTGTTCAAAAATTGTTATATATAAAAATGACCAAAATAAAAGTTATAGATCTTGATGAGTTATACAACTTTGTTGTTGATGACTTTTCCATTTGATATCATTTACTATGCGTAAAATTATTTTGACTCATAAATTGAATTATTATACTATAGTTCAACTTACAAATATAAACATTTCATATGAAAAATGGAAAAATACTCATCGGTGACGGGCTTTAGTTAATGCCCGATAGAGATTAAGTCATGTCAACCGGGGATTAGTATATAGCCCGTCACTGATGAGTCTTCTGTGACGGGCCTCAAGTTGGTGCACGTCACGGATGATGGTCATCTGTGACGGGCCCCAACTTAAGGCCCGTTTGAGATATGGAATGTTATCTCAATCGGGCCTAAAGTTGGTGCCCGTCACGGATGATGGTCATCTGTGATGGGCCCCAACTTTAGGCCCGTTTGAGATATAGAATGTTATCTCTATCGGGCCTAAACTACGGCCCGTCACTGATAGGTGTCATCCGTGACATGCTTAAGTTTTATGCCCTTCTAATATGTCTGTGCGACCATATCTCAATCGGGCACTTTTTCAGCCAGATTGAGATGACTTCCTTGTGACGGCCCGCTATTTCCAGGCATGCTAGAGGCCGTCACAGATAGAAGGATCTGTACTAGTGTATTTCTCATTACAAATTTATACCACATACCATTTTTATGTTTACACGCTAAGTAAAATTATAGTCAGTGGTACTTAAATTTCAAAAGTTCTAGACTGGATACATGTTATTTGAAAGGATAGTATTTGATAAGAGGTAATATATATGCAGTGCTAGGGGCATACCGAGTTTCAGCTGAACGTTATATATGTGTGCACAACCATAAACAATTAAAAATTAAACGGAGAGCAAACCAAAGTAGAACAAATGCTTCGTGCTTTCAATGAACCAGTGAGGAAGATATGTGAAGGTGTGCATTTTGTCCTCGGGTTAGTGATTGGACGGTGAACAATCTACAAGAGAGAGACTACAATCGCATCGTTATCAACCAGAGCCCGACTCCTTGGGATAGATGGCAGAGCACATATACAGTTTGACCTACAACCCGAGATGATAACACAATAGAATTCGCTTGACTTCCTTAGACTGATGGTAATAGCTCATAGGAATGGAAGGCATCCGGGATGATAGTCACGCAGCGCCTACTGCTTGTTCTATAACTTGTTGTATGGATGGCAGCTGTTCCAGAGCATTAGGGGTGGAACACTGCATAGACAAATATTAGAAGGGTGTTGATGTAGTTAGATCCATTGTGGTCTACAATTGGCCCGAGCAGTGTAGCGATAGTAATTTTTCCACTATCGTGGAGCATGAGAAGGCTACTGAACCAGTACAGGTCCAGGAGCATTTTGACTACACCTCAAAAACTGGCTGTTGGAAAGTTTGATCCAGGGCCATACTGTTGGTGTCCCATCCTACTAGTTGGAACAAAGTCGGCCCAATGCCCAACCATGCCACTCATCATCATCACCTTCTAACTAGGTCCTTACTCCTTAGGGTAGCCAAGAGGCAGAGATGTCATTGATGTCACTAAGATTTCTTTACACCATTGGAACAGGAAAAACGACCTTGACCTGGCCATTGGAACAAGCTATTGAAATACGAGTGTACCATTTTTCAAGTTTCGTGTAACAGAGGACAATCGTTAAAAAAAATATCTAAGTTAAAAAGTTGAAAGGACTGTCTCAGAAATAATGTATCACTTCCATGATTATTCTCAGACCTAGCCATCCCATCTCACGACAACAAAAACGATATTCCTGGCCGGAGCCCTCGTTTGATTGCAGGACGGACCATAACTGATTGCGTCTTCAAAAATCGACCTCTATTTTCGCATATGGCTCCTTAACAGGCACGCAAAAATCAATTTTTACAGACGGGCCTCTTAAAAGGGCACACATGTGAAACTATATTTTAGCATGCGGGCCACTTAAGCAACCCACCTGCAAGTCTAATACTATTCCTCTTTCCCTCTCACCTTATTAAAAATTTGTTAACTTATCTCTTTGTCCCATCTCTCTCCCTTATCTTTTCCTTACTTCCTCTCCTCTCATCCTCACTTTGACTGCGGGGGCCATGGTGGCTGTGCGATAGCGGGTGGCGATGACGATGACGATGGCGACGCGCTCGGGGAGCAGCGGCAACGAGCGGGAGCTGCGGGCTAGGGAGAGGCCGGTCCCGGCCGTGAGCTGCGTGGCGGCAGGGCTCGGGAGAAGCGGCGGCGGCCAGCCACGGGGGCAGCGGTCTTCGGAGCTGCTAGGAGCAACGACGGGCTCGCCTGGAAGGCGGCGAGGGGGGAACGGCAGCCGGCCCCCGCCCGGATCCGGCAGCAGCAACCATACCCACCCCGGCCGGTCCGGCGTTGGTGGCAGTGGTGGGTGGGCGGGCTCGGCGGCAAGTTGGCACGGAGGCCGGTGGGTGGTCTTCCTTTTTTGTGATTTCTATTTTTTCCGGATTTTTATTTTTGCGTGTGGACCACATAAGCACCACACAAGCGAAAATCCGATTTTCGCGTGCAGGTGCGCCGCCCACATGTAAAAATAGCGATTTTCGCAGATCATTTAGTGTGTGAGGGCTGTCCTACCACACGAGAAAACCTCTTTTGGGCCATCTGCAAAATTCACTTTTGTAGTAGTGTCTCTCCGCTTGGAATAACCCCGTTTCACCTAACATTACTGATCTAATTAGTCCCTCCGTTTCAGAATATAATAAGTTTTGGCATTCAAAATTTCTTAGCCCAATGTTACAGCCTAATACAACTTTTATCACCAACCTACCGATTCTACTCGTCATCATTGTTTTCAGAAAAAAAAAAAGTACTAGGTCCCACCTCCAACCTGGGGGCCCACCCCAGGAACGCACGTTCCCATCCACCCACGGTAAAGAGCCCTCCATCGGCATCCACCACGAAGTTGTCGTCTCCACTTTGATGGCAGCAAACATAAAGGTAGTATGGTCTTTTTCTACTTTCCTTAATACTCTCGTTCATATGGTCCTTGAACTTAGTACAGGAACTTAGTACATTCTGGTACAGAGAAAGTACTCTCGTTCATATGGTTCTTGAAAGTCCAGTACTCTCTCTGGTTTTATATTTCTAGGCGTTTTGGATAAATGTATCGTCAAACTTTTATAACTTTTACTGTCAATACCTTTAAAAATATTTACTTTAAAGATACTAAAACCACGTGAATAGATTTGTCTTACAAAGTAGTACAATAAAAGTAAAAAATGTATTTATTTATTATATATATTATAATAAAAATTAATAGTTGGAGACATATTTTTGAGATCATATCTTTGTAAAAAATGTTAATAATTATGAAACCGGAGTGAGTAGATCTTTTGTATACCATTTATTGCCGACTTAATTTGACATTAGCATGCAGCACTCTTCTCCCAGACTAACGGGAATAAGAAGGGCACATATATAGCACATGTTTTGTTCTCAAGAAGGAGAACAAACCTTGTACAAAATAGCAGATTAAATGAGGCAAGCTGAACAAGTCAGTTATACATGACATATATATATATATTGCAGGTTTTATTATTGTACCCTGTAACGTTTATGGGAAACAGGAGGAATCAAGAGTTTGAGCTGTTCATTGTACATATATACTGTTTAGTTCGTCACCTCCAGTTTTGCCTACAATTTAACCATTTGAGTATTACTCAGAAAGATAGAGCCGACACCCGGCATTGTAAAGGATTTAGAGACTCACTATGGTGCTCTCTAATAGGAGTATAAAACAATCTGAACCATTGATCTCATTTGATCGATGGGTTTATATCTATTTATACCACCACCTTAGTTAGCGGTAGTAGAAACATGAAGGGTCATTATTGTCAAAATAAAAGCGTTGAGGGGTATAATCGTCATTTAGCAATTTACTAGACTTTTTTTTCTTTTTTTTTTGACATTTCGATGAAATACGATCGATACTAGCGCAATAGATGATCATAGATGGATTTAGCTAGGAAAAACATAAATGACAAAATAACTCCAAATCATCATATTTGTAAATTACTAATTTGCCTCTAATAATGCTGGTAATATAATACCAGTAGAGAGCACCGAAGCATCCCTCAAGGATTTAGGGGTAGGGGTGGGGTTGGGGGATCAGGCTCCTCTACCTTCAAAGGCATGTGCCTTTGTCACTAATATGTGGGTCCAATAAACCATGGGCCCACCTGCCAGTGACAAAGACATGGTGTGCCTTTAAAGGTAGAGGATCTTAATTCGGGGTGGGGAGCCCGGAGTATCAATGCCTAAGTTTACAAATGTTGGTCTACTGGTCTATAAATACGAGGCAACACAAATACAGCAGAGCACGCAGCAAGACAGCACGAACCACTGCACAATTTAGCTTTAGAAAGTGAAAGCTACAAGCAAGTATAAGCAAGGCCACTGCAATGTGAGATGGTTGCACAATGACACGAGGGAAATTGCTTCAGCCTCAGTATATATGCAATATTATCCAATATATATGCAGACTAGCACTTGCCTAGCTTCTCGGAATGGAAGGCATTAGGAACAGGAGATGCAGCATGCGTGTCTTTACGCTGTGGATATCAAACATAGGCAGCTCAGCACGGTGGCACACAAGTGTGTCATGGTACTGCTGACCATGGAGCACAAAACCGAGAACTTCGAACATGGTAATCAGTCGACCATCATGACATCTGTGTACTGATTCAAGCTAATGACAATATTGCCGGATGATATGCTCCTGTTTGCTGTTCCTGACCATGACGTCCAGACGTGAGAAAACAGTTGCATGTAAGGATTGATATAATCATCTTATTTCCATCATCTCCAGTACCATGCAACAACTCAGTTGTTGTAAATTATTCAAGTAGTAATACACACTACTACAATAGACATTTTTCCGTGCGGTCAAAAACAGGTTTTCGCTTGCAGTTAGCCCTACCGCAAGCGCCGAAGGGTCTACAACAATCGCCATGCATGCGGGTGCGCCACCCGCACGCGAAAATATGGGTGCTTATGTCACCCGCACGTAAACATAAAAAATCAAAAAAAAAATAAATTCGAACAAATCCAAAACCCTAACCCTAACTCTAGAAGTCGCTGCCACCGTCGTCGCCTGCCTCCTCTGCCAAGCCGGCCATAACCGCCACCGGATCCGAGCAGGGGACAGCCACCGCCGCTGCTAGATCCGGGCGGGGGGCAGCCGCCTCCGCCGGATACGGGTGGGGGGCGGTCGCTGTCCCCCTCGTCGCCTTCCACACGCGGCCGACTCCGCACGCACGCCAGTCGCCTCCGTCCGCCAAGACGCCCGCTGCCGCTCCCGACCGCTTTCCTCGAACCCTACGCAGCCGCTCCCGAGCCCGCTGCACGCCGCCCCGGCCGCCGCTGCTTCTCCCGATCCCGCCGGCGCCATTACCACGCAGCCGTTGCCGTCGCCGTTGCACTACCGTGAGGATAAGAGAGCGGATAAGTGAGAATGAGAGGAGGAGAGGATAAGCGGTCAGTTATGGTTTACTGTAACCTAACGAGGGTCTCGTACATGTGCTATCTGTGTAACAGCCCAATATGAAGAAGTCGAGAGTTTTAGTATCCTCTCCATAACAGAATATAAGAAGTTTTGAGGTTGGACACGATTATTAACAAATTGAGTAGAGAATTAAATGTAGGGAGGTTGTAATTGGTTGATAGGTGAAGGTAGGTGGGGAAATTGAATGGTGCAGAATTAAAATTAGTTGAGAAGAGAATGTTGGTGGCGAAGTTGGTATATTCTGAGGTAAATTCTGAGTATTAGAAGTTATTATGTTTTGAAATGGACAACTTGTAAATAACAAACCAGGCTGTTCCTAAACACCTAAACCGTTGCATAGAGTGATAAACAACACTTTTAATACATCAGTTATTGAAGTTTTTGAAACCCATCTCCTGCATCCACTTGCATGTTAAAACTCTTGATAGCTGATACACTACTAAAAAATCGATTTTCGCAGTCGAAACCCCCTCCAAACTCTAGACGGGCCATAATTACATCCGCATGAAAAAGTATTTGGATGGGGTTCGGTTAAGGTCACCTGTGTGGAGATTATGGATACCCCATACCTACACGGCATGTATAGTCCGACTGGGTATGGGGTGCCATGTATAGGTAGAATATCTTTAAGAGGACTCGGGTTAAAATCTAAACTTGTATGTTAAGGAAATATCCGAGATCCTAGTTGATTACGATTGTATTTTATCTGTAACTACATATTCCGTTAGGGATATGGACTGTATTTTGTAATACGGATCCCTTCCCATATATAAGGAGGGGTCTGGGTGCCTCTAGGAGCACGATTTTCTCCCAGATCATACGATCAATAATACACTCGGCGGATCAATCCCCGGACAGGAGTAGGGTATTACTTCTTAATTAAGAAGGCCTGAACCTGTATAAAATTCCTTGTCTCTAAACCCATCCACTTTTCCAGCTTGATAGCCACCCCCTTTTAATATTGCCGAAATCTTGTTTCAACAGTTGGCACGCCTGGTAGGGGTAGCGTCAAGTTCTTCGCCGACTAGTGCGATGGGTTTCGTTTCCGGCATCGACGACTTCGTCTTCCCTCCCGGGCAGGCGTTCCGTTTCGGCAGCCTCGACTTCATCACCAACGACTTCGGCAAGATTTCTCTCCTCGACTCGGATTCGAACCAGTCGGGAAGAGGGCAGATCTCCGCTGCGTTCGGTATCCCGAACTCGGCCGAGGTCTACCCCAAGATCATCTCTGCCGAGTTGGCTTCAAACCACTCGGATGAGATCCAATCTACTTCAACACGACCCAAACAAGACGATGGGGCCTATCCGCCAATCCTGATGAAACTCCTCGATGATTTGGCTGCTGTCTTCACCACAAGGTCGTCTTCTCCCCGTAGGCCTAGGCGGGATCCGGCTTCAGCCCCGGTCCGGCCTAGCTCTACAGAAGTCGGCGTCATACTCCAGACACTCGTCACGGTTTCGACGGAACAACTGGACGGCTACCTCAGCTCCCCCAGCGTCGACTCGCGGCCAACAGAGATCGTGGAGTACGACGACTTCGGCTACCGCTACGACTACCGCAACCTCGACGACTTCGACGAAGGCTTTGAAGACAACTACACGCCTCTCTACTTCGGCATCTTCAGGGCTGACAATGAGACAGAAGAACAGCGCAAAGCCCGAGAAGCAGAAGAGCTACGCGTACAACAGGAAGCCGAACGATGCCGACTGGAAAAGGAGCGCCAAGCACAAGAGCGAGAACGGCTGCAGCATGAGCAACAGGAATGCGAACGGGCTGCAAAGGAGGCTGAGGACTGGCGACAACTGGCCTTGGACGCCGGGCGACGAGCACAAGAGTTCATCGGGCAGCAAGACGTCGACGGAACTGCGGTTTTTCGCACCCCTCAACAGAACGCGGTTGCAGCGATCACCCTCCTCGACACCCTCCTCAAGGAAGTCACACTCAAACAAGTTAATCACGTCGTCAACATCGTGAACCAGACCAAGACCATGATCGCCGCCTCGGTCCCGGTTAACTCTGCAAGCGTCCGCATGCCGACTGGCAGCCGAGTTCCCCATTTTCGATCTAAGACTATCACCAACCGAGCCTCAGCGTCGCCGGCGCGGGATCCAGTCGCAGGAATAGGGGTCACGAAGAGCGATCTGTCCATTCGCCTCCCGAACGACACAGGGAGCGCCGAGTTGAACGGCCACGCTCCCCACCTCGTAGGCGCCCCGTCGATCTTTGTGATACAATCAACCAGCGTCGCGCGGCACGATGCTACGCCCCCCACCATTCACCAGATCGCTACGAAGACGACGTGGATGAAGTCGCTGCCTTTACAAGCGACCTGCGTCGAGTGGATTGGCTAGTCGGCTTCAAGCCGACTGGAATCGAGAAGTATGACGACACCACTAACCCGGAGTCTTGGCTCACCGTCTACGGTCTCGCAATTCACGCAGCAGGAGGAGACAGCAAAGCCATGGCAAACTATTTGCCTGTGGCCCTAGCGGATTCTGCCCGGTCCTGGCTTCATGGGTTACCCCGCGGCACAATCGGATCATGGGCAGAACTTCGCGACTTCCAGGGTACCTTTGAACGCCCTGGTACACATTTTGATCTCTACAACGTCATTCAGAAGTCTGGAGAATCCCTTCGAGATTACATCCGACCATTTTCCGAGCAACGCAACAAGATCTCCGACATTACCGACGATGTCCTCATCGTCGCCTTCACCAAGGGAATTCGTCACGATGACCTAGTCGGCAAGTTCGGGCGGAAGCCTCCCAAGATGGTCAATCAGATGTTTGAAAAAGCCAATGAGTATGCCAAAGCCGAAGATGCCATTATCGCGTCCAACCAGTCGGGCACCACTTGGAAGCCAAAGAAAGATACGCCGACTACAGGAGGGAGTGGAAGTACCAATCACAAGGATCGCAAGTGTAAGCCCAAGGAACTTGTGGCAACTGCAACACCATCCTCCCGACAACGTTCGCGTGTCAACACTTTTGACAAGATCATGAATTCCCAATGTCCGCATCATCCCAATTCCAATCACGCGGCCAAAGATTGCTTCGTCTACAAACAGTTTGCAGAACAATACGCCAAGAACGCACGTAAGGCCTCCGACGGAGATCAAAGCACGTAAAAGAAGAAGGATGATGATGATGATGCCCCGACTGGTTTTCAAGACCATCGCAAGGAACTCAGCCACATCTTTGGCGGACCCCTGGCTTATGAATCTAAGAGAAAGCAAAAGCTGACCGAACGAGAGCTCAACGCTGTTCAGCCCGATACGCCCCAATTTCTTCGGTGGTCAGAGACGACAATTAAGTTTGACCGCTCGGATCATCCTGACCGAGTGGTCCACCCGGGGCGGTACCCCCTGGTACTAGACCCAGTGGTTCGCAATGTCAAGCTTCGTAGATCCCTCATCGATAGTGGCAGTGCACTCAACATCATTTTTGCCAAAACCCTGGACGACATGCAGATCCCTCGCGCGGAATTAAGGCCGAGTAATGCGCCCTTTCACGGAGTCATCCCAGGGCTATCTGCCACACCACTCGGCCAGATCACTCTTCCGGTTACTTTTGGTACTCGGGAGAACTTCCGCATAGAAAACGTTTGCTTCGAAGTTGCTGATTTCGAGACAGCGTATCATGCCATACTCGGACGCCCGACGTTAGCCAACTTTATGGTTGTCAAGCACTATACCTACATGATGATGAAGATGCCTGGTCCTCGAGGAGTCATATCCCTGCGGAGCGACATCAAGCAAGCCGTCACATACGACAAGGAAAGCTGCGAGATGGCCCAGACCCGCGAGATCACGCTCGCCCGAGAAGAAATCCGACTAGCTGCGTCCACAGCAAGCGAAGGAGAAGTGCCTGCAACCAAGATGCCAAAGAGCAGAGAAAGCGACGCCAAGACCAAGAAAATTCCTCTAGATCCTTCTGATCCTACTAAGACTGCTGTAATAGGCGCTGAGTTAGATTGTAAATAGGAAAGCGCGCTCATCACCTTTCTTCAAAATAATAAAGATATCTTTGCGTGGAAACCATCTGATATTCCTGGTATTCCTAGAGAGGTGATTGAGCACTCTTCACATGTTAAGGAAGACGCTAAACCAATCAAGCAACCACTCCGCCGTTTCACACAGGATAGGAAGGATGCGATCAAGGAGGAATTGACCAAGCTGTTAGCAGCAGGCTTCATTAAGGTAGTCCTTCATCCTGACTGGCTGGCTAACCCAGTCCTGGTTCGGAAGAAGATGAGACAATGGCGCATGTGTGTTGATTACACCGACCTCAACAAGTCTTGCCCCAAAGATCCCTTTGGGTTGCCTCGCATTGACCAGGTAGTTGACTCAACGGCCAGCTGCGAACTACTCAGTTTTTTGGATTGCTACTCAGGATATCATCTGATCCGACTAAGGAATCCGACTGCTTAAAGACTTCATTCATCACGCCTTTCGGGGCCTACTGCTACATCACCATGCCCTTTGGATTAAAGAACGCAGGAGCAACTTATCAACGCATGATCCAGAGATGTTTTTCAACCCAGATCGGCCGCAACGTTGAAGCTTACGTGGATGACGTAGTCGTCAAGACCAAGCAGAAGGATGATTTGATCACAGATCTAGAAGAAACCTTTGCGAGCATCCGCGCTTTCAGGATGAAACTAAACCCTGAAAAGTGCATCTTCGGAGTATCGTCAGGGAAGCTGCTTGGATTTATGGTGTCCCATAGAGGCATACAAGCCAACCCGGAGAAAATCAATGCTATCCTCAACATGAAACCGCCAAGCTCCCAGAAAGACATTCAAAAGCTGACTGGTTGCATGGCGGCGCTCAGCCGGTTTGTTTCACGACTCGGCGAGCAGGGGATGCCCTTTTTCAAGCTGTTGAAGAAAACAGACAATTTCCAGTGGGGACCCGAAGCACAAAAGGCCTTTGAAGACTTCAAAAAACTTCTCACTACTCCACTAGTCCTAGCTTCACCACATCCGCAAGAGCCGCTGTTGTTATATGTGCCGGCGACTTCCCAGGTTGTAAGCACAGTCCTAGTTGTTGAGCGTGAAGAAGAAGGCCATGTTCAAAAAGTCCAACGACCAATCTATTTCGTTAGCGAGGTTTTGGCTGATTCCAAGACAAGATATCCTCAGGTTCAAAATCTATTATATGGTGTTTTAATTACCATCAGGAAACTATCTCACTACTTCCAAGGTCACTCGGTCACGGTGGTCACATAGTTTCCACTCGGGGACATACTTCATAATCGTGAAGCAAATGGGCGGATCGCAAAGTGGGCCTTAGAATTGATGTCCTTGGATATATCCTTCAAGGCGCGAACTTCGATCAAGTCCCAAGCTTTAGCCAACTTTGTCGTCGAGTGGACTGAGTGCCAAGAAGACATGCCCGAGGAGAAGATGGAGTATTGGACCATGCATTTTGACGGGTCGAAGAGGCTTTCAGGCACTGGAGCCGGGGTTGTTTTAATTTCCCCGACTGGAGAAAGATTGAGCAACGTATTGTGGATACGTTTTTCTACGTCCCATAACGTGGCGGAATATGAGGTGCTGCTTCACGGATTAAGGATCGCGATCTCCTTGGGAATTCGGCGTCTGATAGTTCGTGGAGATTCTCAGTTGGTTGTTAATCAAGTCATGAAAGAGTGGTCCTGCCTCGATGATAACATGACCGCCTACCGACAGGAGGTACGCAAGTTGGAAGACATATTCGATGGACTTGAGCTCACCCATGTTCTTCGGCACAATAACGAGGCAGCCGACAGACTGGCTAATTTCGGTTCAAAGCGAGAAGCAGCCCCTCTAACGTATTCGTTGAGCATCTCTATGAGCCAACCGTACCAAGGAAAGAAATAATTGAGGCTACGAACACTCAAGACGTAAGCATGATTGAAGCCGACTAGAGAGAGCCCCTCATAAGATTTTTGACCAAACAAGAACTCCCTCAAGATAAAGATGAAGCCGAGCGGATCTCCAGGCGCAGCAGACTCTATGTCATCCATGAGACTGAACTGTACAAGAAAAGTCCATCGGGAATCCTGCAACGCTATGTGTCTTTAGAGGAGGGGAGGCAATTGCTAAAGATCTCAGGGCTACTGTGGAGATTATGGATACATTCAGGCATCTGTGGTAATCACGCTGCTGCACGAACCATTGTTGGCAAGGCTTATCGGCAGGGTTTTTTCTGGCCTACAGCTGTGACCGACGCCGACAAAATTGTGCGAACATGTGAAGGTTGTCAATTTTTCGCCCGACAAACTCATTTGCCGGCTCAGGAGTTGCAAACCATCCTGTTGTCTTGGCCGTTCGCGGTTTGGGGGCTCGACATGGTCGGCCCGTTTAAGAAGGCTGTCGGTGGTTATACTCATCTCTTTGTAGCCGTTGACAAATTTTACAAGTGGATCGAAGCCAAACTAGTCATTAAGTAGACAAGGCTAGAGATTTTTTCATCAACATTGTGCACCGGTTTGGGGTACCTAATCAGATCATCAATGATAACGGAACTCAATTCACCAGCGGAATATTTAAAGACTTTTGTGAAGACTTCGGCATCAAAATTTGTTATGCCTCCGTAACACACCCCATGAGCAATGGACAAGTTCAACGTGCCAATGGTATGGTACTCCAAGGAATAAAAGCACAAGTTTTCGACCGGCTGCATCCCTATGCCGGCAAGTGGGTAGAATAGCTACCGTCTGTACTCTTGTCCCTGCGCACCACTCCCAGTCGGGCTACGGGCCAGTCGCCGTTTTTCCTGGTCTATGGAGCGGAAGCAATGTTGCCAAGTGAGGTGGAATTTGAATATCTACGATTTTGTAACTTCAGCGAGGAGCGCTACGGAGAAGACCGAGTAGATGACCTCAACCGACTGGAAGAAGTCCGTGAAGCAGCCTTAATTCAGTCGGCTCGGTATTTGCAAGGGATGTGCCGTTATCACAATCGCAATGTTCGATCACGAGCCTTTTTTGTCGGCGACCTGGTTCTGAGAAGAATTCAGACTACACGGGATGGCCACAAGTTATCTCCCTTATGGGAAGGACCATTCATAATTTCCGAAGTCACTTGGCCAGGTTCTTACCGACTCAAGCGTGAAGACGGTACTCCTATCGACAACTCTTGGAATATCGAACATCTTCGTCGATTTTATGCTTAGGCATTACTTTTCTATTTCCCTCTTTGACTGCCAACATCAAGTTATTTCTTGAGTTACCAATCGGGGGCTACTATAATAATAATGGAGTGTGATTTTTATCATTGCCTTGCTTGTTTTTTTGGCTTAGTCAATGAGGACTGAAAGTTTTTTAATAACTTTTGTAGGTTTTAGGCTCAATAAGGTTTGACAAAAGCTTTTAAGAAATCAGGAGCTAAGTTTGAAATATCAGGCACAGCATAAATTCATCAGCACTGTACAAATTGTGCCTCCATCATCATCATCATCATAATCATTGTTATCAATCAGTATCAGTTTTTTCATCATCGAAATTATCAGATCCAGTCGGCCGAAGGTCGTTGTCCTGGAATCTCTCAACTGTATCAACGGCTATCTTATCGGCGGCTTTCTACGCATCGTTGATGAGGTCAAGGGCGGCCTCTTCGCTCGTCCCGTCTGCAAAGCCATCAATGGTGTCAATGTCAATCTTCGGGTATAAAGACTTGGTCATTGCCAACGCCAGGCTTGCTCCCATACTTTCAGCTTCCTTGATATTCTTAAAGTATGTATCCGGAGCAATTCTCAGCTTGTCGAAGATTTCGGAAGCATCAAATGTTCTCGGACCATTGTTATTGAAGAACATGGCTTGGACGAGTGGGGTAGCAGCGTTGGCGACTTCATCCCTAGCCCTTCAAGCCTCTTGATTTTATTGACCAAGACATCAAATTGAGCCTGAGATTTAATCTTGCAATCTACACAAATAGATTTACATTAACGAGTGGGCATAAAGAAAGGAATGATTTTTGCAATATGGGTTACCAGTACCTTCAACATCTTTTAGAGCCGAATCCCTTTGTCTTGCCAATTCGGTCTTGTCATTCTCCAGAGCTTGGATCCGCTTTTCCAGCTCGGATATCTTGGCAGCTTGCACTGCATTGCTTCTTGTTGGTTGATATCACATGCATGGCAACATAAGTAAGTTAGACGGAGATTGTATTACCTTTTGACGAACTGCTCAGTTCGAAGTTGGAGTCTTGAAGCTCGGCGATCCGATCCCTCAGATCATGCTCAGTTTTCCTGGCAAGCTCCTTAGCTTCGTGCAGCTGGTTTCTGGTGGCCTCAAGGGTTCCAAGATGGGGAACTAACCTCTCAAGAGTGCAGTCTTCGCCTCGTTCCTGAGATGGATTCTCTGCAATGCGAATTTATCGGCATTTGAGCAAAGTGGCAAACAGGATGGTTGAAGCTGTGTATAAGGAGACTTACATTTACGATGCGAGTAGCTTGGCCAAGTGCCTTTTTCAGCAGGCATACTTCCTCGTCTTCCTTTTGCTTGTTTATCACAATTCCCTGAGGTTGCATGTCGTCATCCCACCACTTGACTAGAATGGGTGGGCGAGAATCCTCAGCTGATTGTATCCGAAGAACCTCTTCCTCATCACCGGTCATCGGACCTTAGATGGTTATGGATAATGAGTGAGGTAGTTGAAGAAAGTTTGTTGGATCAAGATGGGTTTGGAGGATGTGTTTACCTGTGATAATTTCCGGTCGGGAACAAGTACGTCCTTGTACTTTAACAGGAGAGCTGGACCCTGGATCGGCACTGGCATCCTTTTTAGGAGGGCTGGCGGCTTGAGCTTCTACTTCAGGAATATCCTTATTTGGTTCTGTACCAGACTGGTTTCCAGTCGGGGGCTCCTGATTAGCATTAGCTCCAGCTTCGGCAAGTTATTGATTTCTACATTGTCGGTTGCCGGCTGGTTGTCACTCGGGCGATTTTCTGCAGTCGGCCTGGTTCCTTTTGAAGAATCCGTCTCCACATTAATCAACTCAGCGTCCTTTCCAGAAGGATCTATGTCAGACGGCTTCCTACGAGTTTGAGTTATGCTATCAACGCTATTTCAATAGTGGGTGAGTAGCAATACAAAGAAGATGGCCATATGATTTGTACCTGGAAGATTTTCTGATTTTCGGCATAGGACGACTGGAAGTTTTCTTCTTCGGATTAGTTTGCCTTGGTAGTTTTCCAGTCGCTTCTTTGTTGCTAGTCTTCTCAGCATTGTCGCCCTCATCATCACTCAGAACCAATTTCCTCTTACGAGAATCTGACTGGCTAGTTGATTTCGAGGTGTTTGGTTGAGTATCAGACCGAATTTTTGGTCCTCCACTCGCGTGACCAGCTTGCCGACGGGGTGATCAGTGTTGAGCAGTTGGAGGATCCGACTTCATCAAAGCAAATTCCTGGGCATGATATTTCGAACTTTCAATTAGCTTAACAGAAGATAAAGGCATACTTTTGAGAAAGGCTGAAATGTTTGAATACATACCGATGGAGGAGGATTGAAGGCGTTATATGGCACCACTGGCAGCAAATGCGAATAACTGACCACGATAGCGTTTGAGAAGATTTTGTACATTCTCTCCTTCATGACCTTAAAATCAAGAGGGTATGGATCTTCACGGTTTGGGTCATGCTTGCCGTCAAATTCAAAGGCTGTACGGGATCTCTCTTTAATTAGAGCTAGCCGGCTCTTGATAAAATGCCGGGTGATCTGTTCTCCTTGCAGACCTTGCTCTTTCAGCTTCAGCATGCGATCCATCAGGACAAGTGCCTGGGCTGCTTCCTCTTCCATTGGAAGTGAGTTCCAAGTGTCCTGATAAACCGGAGGAAGACAGGAGTACTCGGGGAGCGCAGGCTCGGGGTTTTGTAGATATAACCAATTTGCATGCCAGCCTTTGTTTGAGGTTTTGAAGGGCATGGAAAAATACTTTTGGCCATGGAAAAACACTTGCTCACGACAGTTTAGCCTGATGCTGTTAAAATCCTTTTTGACGCAGTTAGATAATTCTTTGGAATTACTACGATGCAAATAAAAAGGTGCCCAACAGAAAAGTGTTATACTAGTTTTGTAAGTCTTTTTAGGCTGCAAAAGCTGTTCGGGTTTTATTGAGATGACTGGTTTTTGAACAGTTATTCTCTCGGCATGTTATATGCTTATTTTGATTATGGCGTGAGTTGTAGCCTAGGCTATTTAGACTCGTCAATTTTCATGATATCACATTTATACCACATTTGATGGATCTTTTTGAGTTTTTACTCGGATTTTTGTCTTATGTGTTTATCTATGGACCTTTAGAGTATTTTCTACTCGGGCCTCTTTATATCTTCATTTTTGGTATATTACTGCTAAAGCAGTCGGATGGATGTTATTGACACCTTGACTATATGTTTAGTTTTTAACTAATCACATAGTCGGGGGCTACACCTAATTAGGTGCATCTTGTCGATGCTCCCGATTTTTTCTATTTTCAGCCCTTCACAGTCTTTAATTTTGGTACTCGGGAGATCAACACAGAAGAAATTGAAGCACTCGGATTATCATTTTACGTTCTGAGAGAAGGTTATTTCATCGACTGTAAAGGTTTCAGGGCTACTGTGGAGATTATGGATACCCCATACCTACATGGCATGTATAGTCCGACTGGGTATGGGGTGCCATGTATAGATAGAATATCTTTAAGAGGACTCGGGTTAAAATCTAAACTTGTATGTCAAGGAAATATCCGAGGTCCTAGTCGGTTACGATTGTATTTTATCTGTAACTACATATTCCATTAGGGATATGGACTGTATTTTGTAATACGGACCCTTTCCGCTATATAAGGAGGGGTCTGGGTGCCTCTAGGGGCACGATTTTCTCCCAGATCATACGATCAATAATACACTCGGCGGACAATCCCCGGACAGGAGTAGGGTATTACTTCTTAATTTAGAAGGCTTGAACCTATATAAAATTCCTTGTCTCTAAACCCATCCACTTTTCCAGCTTGATAGCCACCCCTTTTAGTATTGTCGAAATCTTGTTTCGACAACCTGCAAAAATGATTTTTTGTCAGCGGAGCGTAACGGCCGTCCACCCTTCATTATTTTTCCCCCAAAACCGTGTGCCCACACTTCCGCAACTCACCATTTCAATCACACTCCCTCCTTTCTCTCTCTCCCACTCGCCACTCATCACTCCGCCAGCATGCTCTCTCCCACGGTCCCCTCAATACCCCCACCCTACTCTCTCCCCCATCCCCGTGCCCCATATCTTCCCCACCCTCTACTCTCTCCCACACTCTCTCTATGTGGCGGTGCGGCGGTGTCAATGGCCTCAGACGGCAATGGCAACCGTATCAGCGGCAGATCCACAGCCGAAGAGCTCAGGAAGGGCGGATCCGCCTCCAGTGGCCTTGGGAGCGGTGGATCCACCCTCGCGCGCCATAGAGAGAGGAGGTGGAAAGGTGGTGCGGCAATCACGGCAATGGTGGCGGCTGGCTCATAGGCTACGGTGGCGGCACCCAACAACTGCGTGCGACCTAGGGTATTAGACTTATTCTATTTTTTTTCTAAAAAAAATGTTGCAAGCGGCTTCCTTAGGATGCCTGTCTACAAAAATGGTTTTTCACATGCAGTTGTGATGCCCGCACTCAAAAAATACCAATTTTTGCAGACATCTGGCTCTAAACGTGTGCTCCTCCTGCCTGCGGAAACAGGTTGGCCGCATGCAAAGATCATTTTTGTAGTAGTGATATTACATTTCGTTCAAATAGGACTTCAAAATCTACTATGTCTTCCGTTTACCGTTATTTATACCCGGTTTCATTCACCATTCCGCAACGAGCAACAATGGAACGTACGCTCTTGCATATACCTTCTTTGAATGGTAGGCATGTGTGACTTGAGATGCACTCTGGAGGTCTCTGGTCTCGAGCCATCACCCAGTGTGGGCAGCTCCTGCATCTGGAGATTGAGACGTTGGAACTTCATGATCTGTCCAGTATCAATCTGTCATTACCATAAGAACCTAACCACGGGATATTCTAATGCTCTAATAAGGATAGCTCGGACTGCTGCTGACCTGGTGCTGTAGACCTGCCTCGAATTGCAGAAAAACTGGTTTACATTGAACATGGGTGCAAGGATTAAATTATAAAGTTTGCATTATCTCGGCCAACTCCAATACGATGTTAAAAAAAGTTTGTTCATCATTAATGATTGGACAGTATATATATTATCTTTGCAATGACGAAATATTGAGCAATCACGTGACAAAGTTGTCAAATGAATAGTTTAATTTTTGTCATCTTAGAAACAAGTACTGATTGTATAGAGTAGTAGTATTTAGTTGAAGAGCGTTGCTATGGTCCGGCAGAAAGTACCACTCGGTACTGGTACCGCACGGTACTAGAGCGAATTCCATCGGTGGGCAAGATGGGAAATGTGTTGCGCGCGTGGTTGGAGGACGAAAATCGAGCGGCGCCGCAAGGGTTTATCCTCTCTGTTCCTTCCCCGCAGCTCATCCTCATCTCGCCTCTTTCGAATTGCCTTGCATGGCGCCAGCGTCCTCTCCGTCTTCGCATCGCCTTGCGCGGCGCCGGCGTCTCTCTATCTTCGTTGCGCCGCGCACCTTCGCTGCGCCGTGGCACCGTCGTCTCTCCCTTCGCCGTGCCACCGGCGTCGCCCTGGACTTCACCGGAGAAGCTCCGCCAAGCACACCGCCCTTGACTTTGCCAGACAACCTGCGCCAAGAACAAAACGAATCGCTGCTGCAACGCTCGGTTTCAGATCGGATCAGAAAGAGAGCCCTAGGATTTCTCCTGCCTCAAACCGAATTGAGCTCTCATGATATGCTAAGTTACGCATTTGCCCTTCCACGTCTCCACCAACTCGTGGTACGGCTCACAATCAACCACGGTACCTCGCGGTACCCTCATTTACAGACCATTCGATCCTCTCGAATGGACGGCCCAGATTTCGTACCACAAGGTACCGTGCCTCCCTGCAGGACCGTAAAAAAGCTCTTAGTTGAAAATTTCTAATTTGTGAGAACAGGGAACGTTAATGAAATATCGAAATTAACAAGTTCAGTGGCACATTTCATTATTTCTAGTTATGAATCTCCTGAAAGCGCTTTCCCATATCTCCTTGTGGCATATCCTCCTTAGAGCAAATACTGCTAGCTCTTATCCAAGAGTCCTTTGTACATGCTCAAGAGAAATACATTAAATCGATAAGCGAAAAAAAGTAGAGATGACATTATAACTAATCCACTATACATGTTTATTGTGCTAATCCTATATATTTATAAAGTTTGTCTCTACTAAATATAATTAATGTTAATTTTCTTTTCTCTCGTGAAGCCACACCATCTCAATTATTTTTAGCCTTTGCATTATTCATCAAGGGTACGAATTACATCTTTTATCCCTCAAAAGCTACACTATACAACTAATCATTTGAATAATGATCAAGTTACTAAATATATAAGCATATAAAGAAAAATCGTATAGTACGATATAAAACTTTACAACTCATATCTGTTATTTTGTCACATACTTCTTCTGCAGCGATCCACGCGGTACTCTTCTAGTATTAGATGAGCTTATAGCCGATAGTTAGCTCAACTATTAAACTTGCGCATATAACATGACAGTGCTTCTAGTATAGATGTATTATTATGAAAATATTTAAAGCAGAGCCCACATGGACGTTAAAGTCTTTAATAGCTGACATTATATTTCATTCACATAGTCCTCGAAAATCTGGTATACTTTTCTTGTGTCATTTATGGCCGATCGATTTTATTTACCATTTTAATTTCATGCCAGTTTTACATTTAAGCCGTCCAGATTCAGCAGCTTGATTGCAGATTACAAAGCCACAGCGGATGCACCATTACACAATCTACTAGCTTTTAAATGTGGAGGCCAGCTGAAGGAACCGGATAAATTAATTTGCACAACAAGTTTTACTCCTATCCGGCAACAGCTACTGGCTTAAGATCGAGTAAGCTAGAACTGCAAGGTGCAGAGCAAAAAAACTGAAACATCCATTTTACACTTGCACGTCTGTCTAGCTTCTGGGAATGGAAGGCATGATGGATTTGGGATGCACTACGCAAAGAGTCCAATCTCCAGCCTTCATCCATGGACACCTCGTCCATTGATTCCTGGACTTCCTCCTCTACTCGCACGCTGAGAATTCAGAACATGGCTGATAGTGATCAGTCCACTGTCGGCGCACTGGTGTGCGTATCACCGGAAGCTGGCCTGAGGATTCCACACAAAATGTGGTGATTCCTCTTCATGCTCGTTATGATGGCCTCCTTCGGACAGGCTGCGGTCAGGTTGATCTGGAGAAATAGCATGCGCGCGACACTGCTCTCTCAGACTACTAACTGGATGAAGGATGCATGGCACATACGATACACGTCTCGTTGCCGAGCAGCAGAACTAACCTTGAGATTACAAGAAAGGAAGTGAGGCAAGCTGAACAAGCCAGTTTTAAATGGCGTATAATACAGTGCTTCTAGGTACCTTAGAATAGTTATGAGGAACATGAGACATCTAGGTACCTTAGAACACCCTTGTCGTGAACAAACTAAAGGATTTGGGGGCAGGAGCAGCTTGCAGCACGTGTGCCACAGTTTAGAATCAACATGGTTGGCGATTGACAGCAGCGCTCTGTCAGGCTTCACTAAAAATTGTGGAAAAGTAAATAAAGTGCATTAATCTTCAAAATTACGGATCCCCTTGGGGTCTACTTATAGTTTTTACAGTGCAAGTTTATACAGCCCTATGTCTCCCATGTACTAGGCAATTTACATGACCGCGCTTATGATAGAGGCGTTTACAAGGGTAATTATAGACAATTAACCCATCTAACCACCGTCAGGTCTCTATAGATCGGTCCAGCTAGGCTTCGACTTGCTTCGCCTAATGGCAGAGGTTCTTCGCTGCGCCCCCTCGGCGGGGAGTCTGAGCTTCACCCTTCGAGGCTGGGTAAGCTGTTTCGGCGGGGTTAGCCAAAGGCCCTCTTGACATGTCTCCAAGAAAAATCATGATGGAAGATCACACATCCATGTAGCTTTCTTGATAGGAAACGTTGGCGAAGTTGGCGAAGTTGACGGGAAAGGTAGAACAGTGTGAGCTTCGTAGATCATCCATGGTACACTCGCACCTACCTATATTTGATTCTCTTATTGCTACTCATACAGGTTTGCAACGAAATGTGGTAAGCAGAGAACTGGCATAGACCATTTTTTTTCGAAGGGATGAATTCTTAGCACTGGATATTCTTCATGTACTTGACATGCAAATTAGTCAAGGTATCATGATTCTTTTGCCAAACTCATCTTCAAAACCTGATTTCTGATGGTTCAGCTGAGAAAAGTTAAGGAGAACAAAATGTGCCCGCTACTATTATATATCAGTGTCACACCCCAATCTGGCACCGCCGTACAACGGCACCTGATAGGAGCGTGTCGTAGGAATAACGGCGCGAACCGCTTCCTACGAGACCGCGATCTCGGTACCAGCCCCAGGGCATAGTGCTGGTACCCACGGTGACAAGTATGAATCATTGCAGATCCTTAAAATAAATAGAGGACTTATTTACCTTGACTTAGGTTGCAGCTCAGAACAACCCGAGAATGCAACCGACGACACGGACGAGGAAACACCAACAACAGCAGCAGCAGCGGAACCAACGGACTAACACCCAACACCACAGGCGACGGCTGGGAACTAGGACGAAACCCAAATCTTCACTTCACTTCGTCTTCTCTTCAGGGCGGAGGAACTATATATATATATAGAGCAAGGGTGAGTACTTTCGTACTCAGCAAGTCACGGGAATTTAGGTGTTTAATGCAGGCTTCAAAGGAAAGGCTATTGTTTTTGCAATTGATTTTATTTAAAACTTCTTTTTGGAAACATCTAGGTGAGTGCTTCTCAAACGACACGGATGAGACAGTGCGTCTCGTCTGGTCGGAGTATGTGCAATGTATCAGTCTTTAAAACAAACGGGGTTGGCATCCGGCCAACAGTTTTTGAACGGCCAACCGGCCAACATCTTTTTAAACGGCCAACAGGCCAACAGCTTTTGAAACGGCCAACAGGCCAACAGCTTTCGAAACGGCCAACAGGCCAACACTTTTATAAACGGCCCTCAGGTCGACAGCTTTTTAAGCGGCCAACCGGACCAACATTTTTATAAACGGCCCTCAGGTCAACAGCTTTTTAAACAGCCAACCGGGCCCGGCTGATCCCATCAGCCACAGGTTTCCAAACATCGAAACCAAACCACATCAGCTTTTCTCAAAGCAGTTGTCAATCAAAACTACGCTAGGAATCACCTCACATCCGCCCATGACCGTGGGCACGGCTGTTCGAACAGTTAGTTAACCTCTGCAGAGGGGGTACACTTTACCCACACGATACGAACTTACTCCGAACACCCGTCGGCATCGGAGGTTCGCATCAAGGCATTTCGAGAGCAGACACAGGTTCGCCATATGCCGACGAGGGGGGTCCCAGACCGACAACAGGTTAGGTCCCAGACCATGCTGTGCCAGGAAGCTCGGGGGTCTTCCCCGCCACCACCCCGAAGAATCCACATGCCTCTCGGACATCAAAGCTCCCCCGATTAGCAATTTACTCAGCCAGGGGTGTCCCATACCACCCATGTGGTTGCACTTGACTTATGCTTGGATGAAATTCCAAGGAAACGGTCCTTAAGTGCGAATACGAGACAGTGCCACATAGGCACGACACCCGCATCGCGAATTTTCACAATTCATTTTATTTTCAAACGCACCGACACCACATGTCGGGTTTTCAAAGCTTCTCAAACCCATTTCCAAATTTTTCGACAATCAACGGTGTATGTGGGATATTTGGCATGCGTGCTCAGGGAGCACGGACACCGAAGTACCACAAGGGTGGAGCGACAAGGAATCAGGGTAGTACAGCCTACAGGAATTGGTGCGACTACTAGGTAGGTCCGTCGGTTTGACACGCAAACCGAGGCCAAGCAAATTAAGTGTGATTCTAATAATGCCAGTTGAAAACAAAATAGTAGTGATTTTCCAATTATAGGAGCAATTGGTCAAAGGGTGACTTGCCTTGCTCGAGGTCTTCACGAAGCTTCACGAATCTTCGAGAAAACCCGCGATCGACGAAAAATCCGGTAACCGCAACTATACGCAAACAATCAAAAACCTAAACAAAAGACCAAAAGAAAGATCCTATTTAGACTAATTAATAGTGCCATTAAATAGATCTCAAATTTACGGAATTATTGGAAGTGGAACGGAGTCAATCGGACGAGCGGTTGAGAAGATATGGATTTTGGAAGTTTAATTGGGATTTATGGACGAGGGAATGTTTTATCGGGGTTTTCTGGAATACGAGAAATTGTTTGTGGAATTTATAGGAATAATATTCTCAAGAATATTATTGACATCTACTGACATGTGAGCTCGAGGGGATGAATTATTGGAATCTCGGATTAAGCGGACAGGTTTATGGAATTTGGAATATAGGAAATGATTTATTGAATTTCTAGAACACGAGAAATGGTTTATGGAATAATATTCTCAAGAATATTATTGATGGTCACTGACGTACGGGTCCAAAGGAAATGATTTAGGGAATTTTAGAATAAGAATTGATTTGCGGAATAGGGGAAAAAGGATTTATTAAATCCTTTGAAAAAGAAAAGGAAGGAGGGATGATTTATTGGAATTTATGGAAATAATATTCTCAAGAATATTATTGACAGTCACTGAGCAAGGAAAATGATTCATGGAATAAGGAATTGATTTATGGAACAAAGGAAAAAGGATTTATTAATTTATTAAACCCTTTTTGGAAAGAAATTGAAGGAGGGATGTATATTAGACTTCCTCGGGCGGCTTAGGTGCGGCCCAAGGGATTCATGCGGCTCGGCCAGACCTAATGGGCCGGCCGGCCCGGAGAGGCGGCCCAAGGGGGCGCGGGGAGAGAGAGACCGACGCGGGTGGACCAGGTCCACCGCGCGGGGTCCCGGGATGGGGCCCACATGTCGGCGGCTTGGCTCACGGTGGGGGAGGCGCATGCGGGAACGGCGCTAGGGTTCGGGGGGAAGCGGTGCACGGCGCGGTGCGCGGGTGGACGCGGTGCGCGGCGGGCCCACGCGCAGCCGGTCGGCGCACCGTGGACCGCGCGCGCGAGGGGGAAATAAGGGAGGAGGCGGCTGACCGGTTCGGCTTGGTCAAAGCCGAGGTGGCGCCGACGGGAGGAGGAAGAAGGGGAGCGCGGCCGAATGGACGGCGGACGGCGGCCGGGTTCGCCGGAGCAACACACGGGGATTCAAGGGAGGGGGAGGACACCGGAGTGATGGGAGGGACAAGAGGGAGCGAATCACCGGTTCGGATGCGACGGAGGAGGTCCGACGGCGGCGGATTGCGGCGGCGACCGTCGGCGGCGGAAAAAGAGGGGAATCGCCGGTGGTCAACGAAGGTTCGATTAGAGGCGGCGGGAGCATCTCCGGGGTTCGGGGAGTTCATTCCTGGGGTCGGATGGGACGGAGGAGTCCCGAGGGAGGCCGGCGACGAGCAGCGGCTCCCGGGACAGAGCAAGTGCGCGTGGCGAGCTATGGCGAGCGGCGGCGGGCGCGGCGTATCGTACGGCAGGAGGAGGATTATGGTGGGGAGCTCACCAACGAAGAGGGGGCAGCGTTGGCGGTGTGGTCGGTGTCGCGGCGAGGTGGTCGCGACGCCGGGGCGGCGCGGTACCGAGGGTGCACGGCCGGGGAAGAAGGGAGGGAGAGGTGGCGATGAGGCAGCCCGGAGCTCCTCGTCACGTGTCCACGCGCGCATCGGCTCCCCCGGGGCTCGGCGACGAACGACGACGACGAGAGCGGGACGAGCGACAATGGCGCGGCGAGCGACAACGAGAGAGATAGAGGGGAGGAGGAGCTCGGCTTGGGCTTTATAGGAGTGGAGGTGAGGTCGGTTTGGAGGAGGGAAACCGACCTTGGCGGTCGAGCGCTCGGCTGGCGCTCGGCTGGCGCTCAAAGGCGGTGCGACGGTTTCGTGGGCGACCCGAAAACGGCGACGGCGAGGATGCGTTGGGCGGCGAGGTCGGTGGATCGAGCGGTCGAATTTGAGCGCGGAGCGCGGGCTGGCGCGGTCAAAGTGGGGGCGGCGAGCTGGCGGGTGGTCACGGGCGCATGCGGCCAGGCGATGGCAGGGGAGTGACGCCGGTGAGAAGGGAAAAAGAAAAAGAGAGGGGAATAAGGGGACTTGGTCCCTTGCCGTTTTGGGGGAAACGGGGATAAGGAGGGGGAGCGCTGGCTCTCGCTCTTGGCAGCTAGCGCACAGCGCAGCGGGGCCGGGCGGCGTCGGGGCTGACGCGGCGGCGACCGAGCGTCGTGCGCGCGCGGGAAACGAGCGAAGGCGGATTTCAAACGGCGGCGAGCGGCTTGGCATGGAGCGGGGCAAGGCGGCAGCGCGGCGCAGGCGGCAGCGCGGCGCAGGCGGCGCGAGGGCTGACGCGGCGGCGACCGGCGGTCGGCCACGCGCGGGCGAGCGTGCGCGCGGCGCGAGGGCGCGGCGAAATTTAAAAGGCGGCGGCGGGAGATCAACGCCGGGAGGGCGAGAACGAGAGGGGAGAGGAAGAGAAGAAAGAGAGAGAGAGAAAGAAACCGAGAGAGAGAGAGAATGTTCGGGAGAAAGTGAGAGAGAGAGAGAGAGAGAGAGAGAGAGGGGCTCTCTCGGCTCGGCTGGGGGGAGATGGGCCGGCGGCAGGTTTTGGCCCAAATCAACCGAGGGAGGCGATTTAGACTTTTTCAGAGGAGGCTGATTTGGAGAGAATTGGAGTTTGGATTTGGATTTTCGGTTTGAATTCAAAGATGATATTTAGGAGCACAGGGTGAATTCAAGGAATGGATTCAAAAATGGGAATTGAATATTTGGCAAGGTTTTGAGATTTGGAAATCTAATTTCGAATTTGATTTCTTGGACTCAGGGAAAAAAAGGCAGGAGTCAAAGGAGAGAACAATATTCAAAATTGGATCAAAAGGGTGGTAGATAGATTATAGAAGGAGAGTGTAACTCGAGGGTTTGAATCTGCCTACTCGACAAGGTATGCAGATAAGGAAAGAAACCTGAATAGAAGGGTTCGGACTTCAAGATTATCTGGAACGGATATTATCCTGGGATAGACCTGTACTCAGGGGTTGTTCTAGGATTATTTGGATGGGGTTTCAAAGAGAGGGGAAATCTCGGGAATTGGATTTCACAAAAAGGAATTCAATATGGATCTGCACCCGGGGATTCGAAGCAAGTACTCAGAAATGGTTTTCAACGAATGGCGGAGAGATAGGTAGAGGGAGATTGTAAATATGGGAGTTGAGATCAATTATTCGAAAGAGAGGGATTGAATTTTCGGAATTAGATTTTTGAGACTTGAATTGGAAGGAGGAAATCTCGAGGTGGAGGGTTTTGATGGCGACGAGAGGGAACAACAATGGAGATTTGATTTGAGATCCACGGCACAACTTAGACTCGCATACAAAGAACGAAAGTTTTCGCAATTAGGATTTGCCGAATTAGTTTTTAACGCCTCACGAAAAGCGGAGCGTTACAGACCCACCCCCCTTACAAGAATCTCGACCCCGAGATTCGAAGGTGGACCACACACACGAAACCAAAAGGGAATCTTCAGACTTCTTCACAGCTTCAAACTCTGCTGGTCTTTCTTTGTCTCGAGACCACATACTTGCCACAAGATGGTCTGGTACTCTGACTCACTTAGCAATCTTTATCTTACTGTGGCTCTGATCTTGCATGTGGAATCTGTTCTTCACCTGCTCCTTCAACTTGCTCGAGATTCATAACTTTTCCATTTGTTTCTACTTGCACATGGTTCAGGCGACCTTGTCTAACAGGCTGTGAGGTTTGCGAGACAGATCCATTGTTTGGTTGCTTTGAATCTTTTGGTCCAGATACACTGGGAAAGCTTGTCGTTGGTTGAACGGGCCTTGTCTTGACTTTCTGAGGGCAATCCCACGAATAGTGTCCCATCTCATGACAGATGAAGCATTCGATTCCTGCCTTATGACCACGTCTTTTCGGAGGTGGAGAGCATGACACGGAATTACTTCCTTCAAGGCTTTTGCTGTTGTTCACTGTGGTTTGCTGACTAGACTCTGACATTGTCGTACGAGACGTAGAACCGGAACCATTTGGATGCTGAGATACTCTCTGATAGTACTGTGGTGGCGAGTTTGTTTTTCGACACCAACCTTCTTTTGCTTGAACCTCTAAGGACATTATTTTGCGTTTCTTGTGTTCTTGCATCTCTTTTTCTGCATCTTCTAGTAACAAGGCCTTGTCGACCATGTGTTGAAATGTCGGAAAGTCGTGGGTCAAAAGTTTCACTCGCAACTTCGCATCCAATCCTTTTTGAAACCTCATGATCTTCTTATTATCAGTGTCTACATCCTCTGGGGCATATCGGGCCAATCTGTTGAAGTGGCTCAAATACTCGTTGATGCAAGAGGATCCTTGCTTGATATTTGCAAATTCTTCCTTCTTCAAATCAATTATGCTTTCTGGAATATGTGCTGAGCGAAAGGCTTCTGCAAACTCTGTCCAGACGACGGTACTAGCATCTGTATGGGTAGCACAGTAGTTATCCCACCAATCTGCGGCAGGTCCTCTTAACTGATGTGCGGCGTAAAGGATCTTCTCATACGGAGTACACTGTACCAGATTTAATTTCCTTTCCACATCTTTGATCCAATCGTCAGCTTCAATAGGCTCAGTTGTTTGAGAGAACTCCGGTGGACGAGATCTCAAGAAATCATTCAATTTTGATCGGCCATTATCTTGATCCATGTAGGGTTGACGCTCTTGTGCGTGTCGTTGTTGCATAGCAATTACATTCTGAAACATTCCTTGTAATATCTGAGTTTGCAAGGCTAGGATTTGGTGAAGGTCCATGGGTGGGGGTTGATTACTTCTTGAGACATCATTAACTGATCCGGAAGCGACCGTATGATTACTCTCATCTTCTTGTTCATCTGCTTGGTTAACTGGTTGATCAGGAATTTCTGACGGAACTGGCTCTTCTTCAAAACCAAAGCGATTAGGAGCACGGGTCTGACGGGTAGAACGACGAACCATCTGCTTTAGAGCGACTGAGATCTGACCGAACCAGAAATGGGATAAGAAAAGGAGGAAAAACAAAAACACTAGATCAAAACGGTTTTTCGAAATCGCAGAAGACATAGGTGGTGTGTTCCAGCCGGTAACCCAACTGGTCTAACACCTGAACACGGACTACCAAACAAAACTCACACACGCACTAGTTCACCACAACTCCTACCGAGCGGGTGACGGTACTAGGGTCTTCTTATCAACGAGGGCTTAACTAAGACTCCTAGAGGCTTGAGCACACCGTTCTTCAACAGGACGTGAAGACAGGCTTACTCTAGGTCAAAAGTCAAACGAACGACTAGCTTCTACTTTTGGACACGAAAACATTTTTCGCAAAACTAGAGCTAAAGGGGGGAAACAATGACACCTTAGCTTTCGCAAATAGTTTTGGTACTCAAATAATGCCATCCTATTCAAGGGTTTCGATCCTAGGGCCAACTAATGCTCTGATACCATCTCTTGTCACACCCCAATCTGGCACCGCCGTACAACGGCACCTGATAGGAGCGTGTCGTAGGAATAACGGCGCGAACCGCTTCCTACGAGACCGCGATCTCGGTACCAGCCCCAGGGCATAGTGCTGGTACCCACGGTGACAAGTATGAATCATTGCAGATCCTTAAAATAAATAGAGGACTTATTTACCTTGACTTAGGTTGCAGCTCAGAACAACCCGAGAATGCAACCGACGACACGGACGAGGAAACACCAACAACAGCAGCAGCAGCGGAACCAACGGACTAACACCCAACACCACAGGCGACGGCTGGGAACTAGGACGAAACCCAAATCTTCACTTCACTTCGTCTTCTCTTCAGGGCGGAGGAACTATATATATATATAGAGCAAGGGTGAGTACTTTCGTACTCAGCAAGTCACGGGAATTTAGGTGTTTAATGCAGGCTTCAAAGGAAAGGCTATTGTTTTTGCAATTGATTTTATTTAAAACTTCTTTTTGGAAACATCTAGGTGAGTGCTTCTCAAACGACACGGATGAGACAGTGCGTCTCGTCTGGTCGGAGTATGTGCAATGTATCAGTCTTTAAAACAAACGGGGTTGGCATCCGGCCAACAGTTTTTGAACGGCCAACCGGCCAACATCTTTTTAAACGGCCAACAGGCCAACAGCTTTTGAAACGGCCAACAGGCCAACAGCTTTCGAAACGGCCAACAGGCCAACACTTTTATAAACGGCCCTCAGGTCGACAGCTTTTTAAGCGGCCAACCGGACCAACATTTTTATAAACGGCCCTCAGGTCAACAGCTTTTTAAACAGCCAACCGGGCCCGGCTGATCCCATCAGCCACAGGTTTCCAAACATCGAAACCAAACCACATCAGCTTTTCTCAAAGCAGTTGTCAATCAAAACTACGCTAGGAATCACCTCACATCCGCCCATGACCGTGGGCACGGCTGTTCGAACAGTTAGTTAACCTCTGCAGAGGGGGTACACTTTACCCACACGATACGAACTTACTCCGAACACCCGTCGGCATCGGAGGTTCGCATCAAGGCATTTCGAGAGCAGACACAGGTTCGCCATATGCCGACGAGGGGGGTCCCAGACCGACAACAGGTTAGGTCCCAGACCATGCTGTGCCAGGAAGCTCGGGGGTCTTCCCCGCCACCACCCCGAAGAATCCACATGCCTCTCGGACATCAAAGCTCCCCCGATTAGCAATTTACTCAGCCAGGGGTGTCCCATACCACCCATGTGGTTGCACTTGACTTATGCTTGGATGAAATTCCAAGGAAACGGTCCTTAAGTGCGAATACGAGACAGTGCCACATAGGCACGACACCCGCATCGCGAATTTTCACAATTCATTTTATTTTCAAACGCACCGACACCACATGTCGGGTTTTCAAAGCTTCTCAAACCCATTTCCAAATTTTTCGACAATCAACGGTGTATGTGGGATATTTGGCATGCGTGCTCAGGGAGCACGGACACCGAAGTACCACAAGGGTGGAGCGACAAGGAATCAGGGTAGTACAGCCTACAGGAATTGGTGCGACTACTAGGTAGGTCCGTCGGTTTGACACGCAAACCGAGGCCAAGCAAATTAAGTGTGATTCTAATAATGCCAGTTGAAAACAAAATAGTAGTGATTTTCCAATTATAGGAGCAATTGGTCAAAGGGTGACTTGCCTTGCTCGAGGTCTTCACGAAGCTTCACGAATCTTCGAGAAAACCCGCGATCGACGAAAAATCCGGTAACCGCAACTATACGCAAACAATCAAAAACCTAAACAAAAGACCAAAAGAAAGATCCTATTTAGACTAATTAATAGTGCCATTAAATAGATCTCAAATTTACGGAATTATTGGAAGTGGAACGGAGTCAATCGGACGAGCGGTTGAGAAGATATGGATTTTGGAAGTTTAATTGGGATTTATGGACGAGGGAATGTTTTATCGGGGTTTTCTGGAATACGAGAAATTGTTTGTGGAATTTATAGGAATAATATTCTCAAGAATATTATTGACATCTACTGACATGTGAGCTCGAGGGGATGAATTATTGGAATCTCGGATTAAGCGGACAGGTTTATGGAATTTGGAATATAGGAAATGATTTATTGAATTTCTAGAACACGAGAAATGGTTTATGGAATAATATTCTCAAGAATATTATTGATGGTCACTGACGTACGGGTCCAAAGGAAATGATTTAGGGAATTTTAGAATAAGAATTGATTTGCGGAATAGGGGAAAAAGGATTTATTAAATCCTTTGAAAAAGAAAAGGAAGGAGGGATGATTTATTGGAATTTATGGAAATAATATTCTCAAGAATATTATTGACAGTCACTGAGCAAGGAAAATGATTCATGGAATAAGGAATTGATTTATGGAACAAAGGAAAAAGGATTTATTAATTTATTAAACCCTTTTTGGAAAGAAATTGAAGGAGGGATGTATATTAGACTTCCTCGGGCGGCTTAGGTGCGGCCCAAGGGATTCATGCGGCTCGGCCAGACCTAATGGGCCGGCCGGCCCGGAGAGGCGGCCCAAGGGGGCGCGGGGAGAGAGAGACCGACGCGGGTGGACCAGGTCCACCGCGCGGGGTCCCGGGATGGGGCCCACATGTCGGCGGCTTGGCTCACGGTGGGGGAGGCGCATGCGGGAACGGCGCTAGGGTTCGGGGGGAAGCGGTGCACGGCGCGGTGCGCGGGTGGACGCGGTGCGCGGCGGGCCCACGCGCAGCCGGTCGGCGCACCGTGGACCGCGCGCGCGAGGGGGAAATAAGGGAGGAGGCGGCTGACCGGTTCGGCTTGGTCAAAGCCGAGGTGGCGCCGACGGGAGGAGGAAGAAGGGGAGCGCGGCCGAATGGACGGCGGACGGCGGCCGGGTTCGCCGGAGCAACACACGGGGATTCAAGGGAGGGGGAGGACACCGGAGTGATGGGAGGGACAAGAGGGAGCGAATCACCGGTTCGGATGCGACGGAGGAGGTCCGACGGCGGCGGATTGCGGCGGCGACCGTCGGCGGCGGAAAAAGAGGGGAATCGCCGGTGGTCAACGAAGGTTCGATTAGAGGCGGCGGGAGCATCTCCGGGGTTCGGGGAGTTCATTCCTGGGGTCGGATGGGACGGAGGAGTCCCGAGGGAGGCCGGCGACGAGCAGCGGCTCCCGGGACAGAGCAAGTGCGCGTGGCGAGCTATGGCGAGCGGCGGCGGGCGCGGCGTATCGTACGGCAGGAGGAGGATTATGGTGGGGAGCTCACCAACGAAGAGGGGGCAGCGTTGGCGGTGTGGTCGGTGTCGCGGCGAGGTGGTCGCGACGCCGGGGCGGCGCGGTACCGAGGGTGCACGGCCGGGGAAGAAGGGAGGGAGAGGTGGCGATGAGGCAGCCCGGAGCTCCTCGTCACGTGTCCACGCGCGCATCGGCTCCCCCGGGGCTCGGCGACGAACGACGACGACGAGAGCGGGACGAGCGACAATGGCGCGGCGAGCGACAACGAGAGAGATAGAGGGGAGGAGGAGCTCGGCTTGGGCTTTATAGGAGTGGAGGTGAGGTCGGTTTGGAGGAGGGAAACCGACCTTGGCGGTCGAGCGCTCGGCTGGCGCTCGGCTGGCGCTCAAAGGCGGTGCGACGGTTTCGTGGGCGACCCGAAAACGGCGACGGCGAGGATGCGTTGGGCGGCGAGGTCGGTGGATCGAGCGGTCGAATTTGAGCGCGGAGCGCGGGCTGGCGCGGTCAAAGTGGGGGCGGCGAGCTGGCGGGTGGTCACGGGCGCATGCGGCCAGGCGATGGCAGGGGAGTGACGCCGGTGAGAAGGGAAAAAGAAAAAGAGAGGGGAATAAGGGGACTTGGTCCCTTGCCGTTTTGGGGGAAACGGGGATAAGGAGGGGGAGCGCTGGCTCTCGCTCTTGGCAGCTAGCGCACAGCGCAGCGGGGCCGGGCGGCGTCGGGGCTGACGCGGCGGCGACCGAGCGTCGTGCGCGCGCGGGAAACGAGCGAAGGCGGATTTCAAACGGCGGCGAGCGGCTTGGCATGGAGCGGGGCAAGGCGGCAGCGCGGCGCAGGCGGCAGCGCGGCGCAGGCGGCGCGAGGGCTGACGCGGCGGCGACCGGCGGTCGGCCACGCGCGGGCGAGCGTGCGCGCGGCGCGAGGGCGCGGCGAAATTTAAAAGGCGGCGGCGGGAGATCAACGCCGGGAGGGCGAGAACGAGAGGGGAGAGGAAGAGAAGAAAGAGAGAGAGAGAAAGAAACCGAGAGAGAGAGAGAATGTTCGGGAGAAAGTGAGAGAGAGAGAGAGAGAGAGAGAGAGGGGCTCTCTCGGCTCGGCTGGGGGGAGATGGGCCGGCGGCAGGTTTTGGCCCAAATCAACCGAGGGAGGCGATTTAGACTTTTTCAGAGGAGGCTGATTTGGAGAGAATTGGAGTTTGGATTTGGATTTTCGGTTTGAATTCAAAGATGATATTTAGGAGCACAGGGTGAATTCAAGGAATGGATTCAAAAATGGGAATTGAATATTTGGCAAGGTTTTGAGATTTGGAAATCTAATTTCGAATTTGATTTCTTGGACTCAGGGAAAAAAAGGCAGGAGTCAAAGGAGAGAACAATATTCAAAATTGGATCAAAAGGGTGGTAGATAGATTATAGAAGGAGAGTGTAACTCGAGGGTTTGAATCTGCCTACTCGACAAGGTATGCAGATAAGGAAAGAAACCTGAATAGAAGGGTTCGGACTTCAAGATTATCTGGAACGGATATTATCCTGGGATAGACCTGTACTCAGGGGTTGTTCTAGGATTATTTGGATGGGGTTTCAAAGAGAGGGGAAATCTCGGGAATTGGATTTCACAAAAAGGAATTCAATATGGATCTGCACCCGGGGATTCGAAGCAAGTACTCAGAAATGGTTTTCAACGAATGGCGGAGAGATAGGTAGAGGGAGATTGTAAATATGGGAGTTGAGATCAATTATTCGAAAGAGAGGGATTGAATTTTCGGAATTAGATTTTTGAGACTTGAATTGGAAGGAGGAAATCTCGAGGTGGAGGGTTTTGATGGCGACGAGAGGGAACAACAATGGAGATTTGATTTGAGATCCACGGCACAACTTAGACTCGCATACAAAGAACGAAAGTTTTCGCAATTAGGATTTGCCGAATTAGTTTTTAACGCCTCACGAAAAGCGGAGCGTTACAATCAGTGTGCTAGAAATTGAGGAACAACTACATCAATCGGCGTGTTCATCTTCTAGTTTCCTTATAAGTTGGGCTCTCCCAGTGTAATACATTTTTTAATACATGCCCCTGTATAATCTAAGTACATCTAATACAAAATCATTATTTGAACTATTTGAATAGCTTCTACTTCAGACTCAACATGTTTGTTGAAGTCCTTCAGAGCTGACAATGTTTTTCGGTCATATAGTTCTCGAAAATCTAATAGATTTTTTTTGCTGGTTGCCTATTTTACCATCATTGTAATTCTTTGATAGCTGACCATACATTTCTGTTGCTGAATATGTAGCACCCACCTATTTGATTCTGAGCCGATCAAACTCCGCTTTGCAGAGCACACAGCCACACAAACCATCATTCATTATGCAAATTTAGGTGGTTGTGTACAAGTACTTTGGAGTAGAGGCTGGGTTTTAATCCATTTTCTAAAAAATAAAAGCAATTTAGCATTTAAAAGACGGAGCCCAGGAGCAAGTGCAACTACATACCTATTGTTATATATGTGGAAGGTCCTGCACTCGCAGATAAGAGTAAGCTATGAGTGCAAGGCATAGACAAAGGAATCTGCAGTTCTTTAGTCTGAGTCGTGAGATGGATGCACAACAACAGGAGGCCGTAACAAACCAGTATACATCCAGTTCATATACATGCCTAGCTTATCGGAATGGAAGGTATGAGGGATTTGAGATGCACTACATAAGACTCCGGTCTCTGGCCTTCTTCCATAAGCAGCACGTCCCTGGCATGAAGAACTGAGTCATGGTCCTCCTCCTCAATGGTGATATCAAGAGCCCATCCTCTCAATAATTCTATCACCATTAAGCCACTAAGTAGATTAAGTGACCAGCAGTCCATTAAGCTTGCCATACCATGCATTCGCCATACAATGCATTCTTACTTTTTTTTTTGTTTTTAAGGATTTTCTGAGTTAATGTTTCCTAGCCTCGCAGAGGGAGAACCATCTCTTAGGGTAATCCCAACCAACAGTGTCTGTAGGTAGTGTTTAGAGAGAAGAGAGGGCAATAAATATCCATTCAGGCATAATCTTCTCCAATGTATAGTGTCCATGGCTGTGTGTACGGAGAAAACAAATTAAATGCCTTTATTATGCATGCGCAAGGATCAGCTACGCCAAAAATCCTAAAGATCAGATATGGCAAAGGGGAGGACGACACAAAGGTCAGGATACCTAGAAAAATTTCCAAGGTAAGAAATGACTAATCACCTCCAACTTTGCTTTGGCTAGTTTTCAGGGTCTTGATGCACACGCTCATCTAGTTTTGTGCATGTGACGTTTTCCTCTTTTTTCTTGCTCTCCCTTCTTTAATTACGATGCCACATCCGAATTTTGATCTGGTGGCATCCTAATAAATTCTATAGACACCAGCTTACACGGTGGGTTGGGACTGCCGTTAATGGTACATTTAAACTGCTTTGTAATCATTCTTGCCTAGAGCAAGTACTGGTCCATAGGTGGCAGGCAACCATTTGGGTCTATCAGACTGCAGCAACAGTTTTGCAATTTAGCTCAAAAAGTAGAGTCAACATCTTCAAGGTGCAGACTTGTTCTTTGCGTGAATGGTTGTACTCACTAACCTTAGGGTGAGTGCTATTAGAATATGTGTCAAATATACTAGTCCTATTTGGTTATAGTTGGACTTGGAGTTGTAATAGGTGTTAGGGGGTGGAGTTAGAGTCGGACTCTGTAACCCGGCAACTCTGTTAAATAGAGAGGGGGCACCACAATGTAACCATGGCGACTACAATGTAGCATAGACACGCAGGGAGATGATAGCGGCGTGGCCATCGACTCGTAGCGGCTAGGAGCTATATTGGTTGGGGAGGAGCGCCCATAATCTGAGCCCCGGGATGTAGAGTTCGGCTGAACCTCGTTAACAAATATCGTATGTTCCTGTGTCGTCATCTAGCACGTTTTGGGTGATCAATGACTAAAGCGATCGAGAAGGTTAGTTGTCGTTCCGCTATATCGAGTAACTTTTATAACAAGTACACTATATAATAAGCAAAACGACCGCAATACACCCGATGCATGTGTGGAGATAATAGGTACCAGGTGTCTACATGGTCAATATATCTGACTGCTATCAGGAGATGGACCATGACCATGGTATTTGTACTTTGCATACATTTTTAGTTGCTAGAGTTTCCTCGCCGGTTAGGACATGACCCTAGGTTCTGCCTAGGTTATCTTTTGTAATACTAAAGAAAGTTTATGCCGAGTTCGGTCGGGTTTTCTACTTGTTCCGTACCCTTACCTTATTTTTTTAGATAATGATGTACCCTTACCTCCTAACCTATATAAGGGGTGGGAGCCCTTCAAGAGGATATAGCGAAACACACCAAGATCGTCGGATCAATACAACACCAAGCGAATATAATCACTAAACATAACTAGGGTATTATGTCTAATCCTGTCTTTGTATCCATCCGGTTTTACAACTTGTACACTACCCCTTTTATTATTGCCGGTATAAAACATCGATAATATGATTGCACCACAATGTCGGTGAACTGCTTCAACCCCCTTCATATAAGATGTGCATATACTGCTACATGCCAAGCTCGTTGGAATGGGAGGCACGTGGGACATGCGATCCACTATGCAACTCTTCAGGATCCATCCATCGTCCTCATTTGGCTCTGTTTGTGCGTGAAGGACTCGACACAAACCCCGATGCTGCACTCGGAGATTGGAAATTCGGAATCTGGTGGTGTGTGCGCCCTTTGGGTATCTTCGAAACACCAGAAGTTGGCCAAGGAGATGCACCTGTTATATCCCTCTCGCATTGCAGGTCATTGTCGGCAGACCAAGGGATGACCAAGGGGAGAACCAGATATGTAATATGTTGATGTGCTCGGCCCATTTCGACCAGCTTCAGTGACAAGCTAAAATTCTCTTCGCATTATTAAATGACAATGTAGAATTGTATAGGTATTGTTTGTCTACCAGCCAAAAAAAATATGAAATGTAATCAATTAAGACGGTAAGTAGTAGTAAATATTTATCAAGGCAGTTTCCATAACCATTGGTTAATTAGAGTGATAAGCTACTTTAAATACGTCGATCGTGAAAAAAAAATATTTGATACCTTTTGTATCCATGTGCGGTGTGGTCCTTCTATAGTCCACGAACGGGAGGGAGTATATTATTATGAACACTAGCCGCCAACCCGTGCGTTGCACGGGATATTGTTATTGATATTAAACATATCAAAATATATTAATTATATGTTGAATACATTAGTTATTAAATTTAATTGAAAGTTATATGCAATTATTTTGTTGAAGTATCCGTTGTAATTTTTCATAATACAATATTTCTAAAATTTAGAATGAACAAATATAACAAAGTAGAATTTGTATGGAGCTGAAATTAATAAATATATAGATTCATACTTAGGATGGACTTATGGACGAAATAATTTTTTTAATCATAAAATAATTCAGAAATTCAGAGTTGACAAATAAAAGCACCCTATATGGCAATACAATTTAAATTTCTCATGATTTGATATTTTGAAACACATAATTCATAAACATATGAAATTTTAATAAAAATCTCTAAAATCTAAATTTTAACATTTCCTATAAATTCTAAATTTTAATATTCATTATTTTAATAACATGGAAATTTAAATTTAGAATTAACTAATCGTTGTTCCTTTCTAAGCTGAGTTTATAATTTGCTGTCACCTAGATAGATGAAGTATTTATATAAAAATGCTATTCTTTGGCATTTAGTTGAAAATGGAAATTTAGCTCACGATAACAAAGTACTATATATCTCTTTAAAAGCTATGCTGCTCCAGGAATATCCAGATGAATATAGTAAGGACTGTACACAGAGTCTTTTCAATCAATTATAATGCATACTGGAAAGAAAATGTAACGTATTTAAAATAATAATATAGCATCAGATCATTTTAATGGTTTTGGATGCTACCATAATAACAGTACCCAGTGAATCATCATCAGTTAATTTAGTTTTTCCCTCCGAAATCTGATTCTAACCTTTTTCATATGTGCATATATTGTGAGTAAAAAAATTGCGATTAATACTTACACCTATTAATTGATTTTAACTGAATTCCTCAATATGGACCATATATATATTCTTATCCGATGACTTAATTTTGTGCGGTTCTTCAATCTTTAATATGTGAGATGTTAAAGTTGGTAATATTTACAAAACTGAATTATCTTTTATGTTAACTATTTTTTTTTCCGCTAACATATAATGCTCCGAATAATAGCTTGTTAGATAAATATATTTTGTAGGTTATTCTTTTGGAAAGAACCTCAATGCTGGGAAATCAAAAGGGTTTGTTATTATGTTGTTATGTTTGGTGCAATTTTGATCTGTAATGTTTCAGAAGTTGAGTGTTTTGTCACTATAAACTGGATGCTATTATTCTTCTGATAGATTAACCATTCTGTTGATAATGGCCTAAACTTATTACATTGTGCTCTCGTAATAAGAATTCAGCCTGATCAAGGATTTAGCTGTCATTAGAGCGTGTGTATGCGGTGCACGTGAGTAATCTAACAATAAATATAAGCATCAATTATATATAACCGGATATCAAAAAGTACACAGATTATTTAAAAGGTGACGGAAGCAAGATCAATAAAGGTAAGAAAAATTAGTCAGACTACGATGGAATACCGACATGGATTAGTTGCATGTGCGACTACAGTCTTGTTGTGTGCAGATGAACATATGGGTTAGGTGATTGATGAGCTTGTAATACATAAGAGCTGCTCGAAATGCATTCAAGGGTGCATCGGTGTATGCATGTCGTGTGCTTGTTCGCCTTCTGTGCAATACTTAGAAAAAAATTAGCAACATAAATAACGATCATAAACGGACATCGTAAGTACATATACAATAGACTATACAAATCGATTACCTTTGTGGATTAGTTATATATGGGACTGTCTAGATAGATCTTGTTAGGTCCTAGCAAACTTGTGGATTTATGGATAAAAATTTCTGGAACTAAAATTTATAGGGTTAGATGATGCCATAATTAAATCTGAATTGGAAAACAAATTAACTCATCTTGATTGAGAAAATAGCAATCATAGTCAGAGATATTAATTCGAATCAAATATTGATTGAGAAAATAATTTTGGAGTTGGGGAGATCAAACACCCTCGAGACGGCACAATTCCACATGGAGACGGAGCCGTGATCTGCCACAGCCCACATCCAGCCGCTCTAAATCAAATCCTGATTGAGAAATTAAAATAGCAAGTAACATATGCCAGTTTTAATCTAATATTGATAGAGAAAATGATATTAGAGCTATAGAGATCAAACAATTTGATCTTGTAGTAGGCCGCCCACGTCCAGTGGCCATGCTTTGATCAGGCCCTTGGCCATGCAGTAGGCGATCGAGCTCGTACCACAACGAGCTGCTTGACTTGTTTCCAAATCGATCGGTAGAACGTCATCGATCGACGATGAGCCCTGACGCATTGAGCCTTGACGCATGTAAGGCAAAGAACACCTTCCCTGATCTGTGGAATCGTGGCCCTGCAGATCGATACAATATAACGCAAACTGATGAAGCAATAATGCTGAGGTGTATCCTGGCTAGAAACTGAGATCCATCAATATATCACATTGTACGTCAATGGACTTTGAACTTGCTTTGTAATTAACGTAGAATGGATGATGGCCCAATTAAACGCATTATTAGTTGGGCTCTAAAGAGTCCACCTACAGTTATGATATCAATCTACGGTCATGATATCCTAATTGATCCAATGAACGGTTAGATTTTTCTGGTTAACGTGAGAGCTCCTGGAAAGTGCCCAATTAGTATAGGTATAGATAGATAGATAGATATAGATAGATAGATAGATAGATATTTAAAGCAGAGCCCACATGGACGCTAAAGTGTTTAGTTCATTGCTGACAGTATATTTCATTCACAGAAAATCTGGTATACTTTTCTTGTGTCATTTACTGCCGATCGATTTTATTTACCATTTTAATTTCCTGGCCGACATTTCTACCGATAAACAAGCACCTATTTAGGCCGGCCAGATTCATGAGCTTTATTGCAGAGCGCAAAGCCACACGGGATGAACCATTACACAATCTAGCTTTTAAATGTGATTAAATATGGAGGCCACAGCTGAAGGGACTGAATAAATTAATTTGCACACCAAGCTCTATCCGGCAACAGCTACTGGCTTGGGAGAGTAAGCTAGAAGTGCAACTGTACGATGTGCAGAACAAGCAATGCAACATCCATTTGGGAATGGAAGGCATGAGGGATTTGGGATGCACTAGACAAGCGTCCAGGCTCCAGCCTTCATCCATCGACACCTCGGCCATTGATTCGTAGGCTTCCTCTTCTAGTTGTGCAGGGGTTGATGGTGATCAGTCGACCACTCTCGGCGCATGTGGTGATTCCTCTTCATGCTCGTTGTGATGGCCTCCTTTGGATGGACTGAGGTCAGGTAGATCTAGGTGGAAAATCGCATGATGAAAAACAGCATGTGACACTACTACTCTCTCGGAGTACTAACTGGAAGAACTAATTGGAAGAAGCAGGGCATATAAGGCACACGTCTTGTTGTCGAGCAGCAGAAGTAAGCTTGAGAATACATGAAATTAAGCTAGTGAGAGGCAAGCTGAACAAGCCAGCTTTAAATGGCATATATTCCCTCCGTTTCAGGTTATAAGACGTTTTGACTTTAGTCAAAGTCAAACTGCTTCAATTTTAACCAAGTTTGTAGAAAAATAATAATAATATTTTCAACTCAATACAGATTTATTATGAAAATATATTCAATTATTGATTTAATGAAACTAATTTGGTATTATAAATATTACTATATTTGTTTATAAACTTAATTAAATTTGAAATAGTTTGACTTTGATCAAAGTCAAAACGTCTTATAACCTAAAACAGGGAGAGTATTACAGTGCTTCTAGGTACCCTAGAATAGTTATGAGGAACATGAGACATCCGGAGTTTCAGCTGTTCGTCGAAGTACACCCTTATGTCGTGAACAAACTAAGATTTGGGGGCTTTCCACATCAAAGACGGAAGAACACACATCCATGTAGCTTTCCTTAACTGTGTGGGCTTTCTAGATGATCCATGGTACACTAGCACCTTCCTATATTTGATTCTCATATTGCTGCTACTCATACAGGCTTGCAAGTCGCAAGCAAAATGTTGTAAGCAGGGAACAAGGTCTAACGATCCCGATGTCATAAAACTTTTTTTTTTTTGGAAGGGATGAATTCTTAGCACCGGATGTTCTTTCATGAACTAGACATGCAAATTAGTCAAGGTATCATGATTCTTTTGCCAGACTCATCTCGAAGACCTGCTTTCTGATGGTTCAGCTGAGAAAAGTTAAGGAGAACAAAATGTGCCAGCAACTATTATATATCTGTGTTCTAGAAATTGAGGAACAACTACATCAGTTGGTATAGGTCAACCTGCGTGGACTTGTTTGCAGTGTATTGAAAATATCCCACATTCCTACCCCTATCAAAGCCGTACATGTGTATGGGTACACTGCTGGAGAAATCGTTTTCACCCACGATTCGTAACCCCCTTATAGTCCCGGTTATACAACCGGGACCATGAGTCCGGGACAAAAGATATCCATCTTTAGTCCCGGTTAAAATAACCGAGACAAAAGATGTTAAAATAACCGAGACTAAAGATTCATCTTTATTACCGGTTAGTAACACCAACCGGGACTAAAGAGGAGAATCTTTATTCCCGGTTGGTATTACCAAGTCCTTTAGAGCTAACAATGTTTTTCGTTCACATAGTTATTGCAAATCTAGTAGATTTTTTTTACCGGTTACCTATTTTACTTATCATTGTAAATATTTGATAGCTGACCATACATTTCTGTTGCCGAATATGTAGCACCCATCTATTTGATTCTGAGCCGATCAAACTCTGCTTTGCATAGTGCACAGCCACACAAACCATCCTTCCATATGCAATTTTACCTGGTTCTGTACAACTACTTTGGATGTAGAGGGTGGGTTTTAATCCATTTTCTTAAACATAAAAGCAATTTACAATTTAAAAGGCGGAGCCCAGGAGCAAGTAGTGCAACTACATACCTATTGTTATATATGTGGAAGACCTTGTACATGCAGATAAGAGTAAGCTATGAGTGCAAATCGCAAACAAAGGAATCTATAGTTCCTTAATCAGAGTCGTTAGATGGATGCACAATAACAGGAGGCCATAACGAACCAATATGCATCCAATTTATATACATGTCTAGCTTATCAGAATGGAAGGCACGACGGATTCGAGATGCACTACACAAGACTCCGGTCTCCGGCGTTCCTCCATAAGCAGCACGCCATTGGTGTGAAGAACTGAGTTATGGTCCTTGTCCTCAATGGTGATAACAATAGCTTGGAGTATGGGCGAGCCCATCCTCTCAATAACTTTATCACCATTAAGCCATTAAGTAGACAATGTGACTAGCAGTACATTAAGCCTGCCATAGCATGCATCACCTTACCATGCATGTTTCTTTTTCCTTAAAAAAGGGATTGCTGAGTCAATGTTTCCTAGACTCGTTGAGGGAAAACCATCTCTTAGGGTAAACCCACCCACGGTGTCCGTAGGAAGTGTCTAGAGAAGAGAGAGAGAGAGCCATAAATATCCATTTAGGCATAATCTGCTTCAATGTATAGTGTCCATAGCTGTGTCTACAGATGAAACAAATTAAATGTCTTTATTGTGTATATGCAAGGATCAGCTCTGGCAAAAATCATAAAGATCAGATATGGCATAGGGGAGGACGACACAAAGGATCAGGATATCTAGAAAAATATCTAGGGTAAGAAACGACTAATCACCCCCAATGCTGCTTTGGCTAGTATTCAGGGCCTTGATGCACACGCCGATCTAGTTTCATGCATGTGATATTGTTTCCTCTTTTTTTTCTTGCTCTCCCTTCTTTAATTACCATGCCACATCCAAATTTTGATCAAGTGGCATCCTAATAAATTCTATACACACCAGCTTATGTGGTGGGTTGCGACTGCCGTTAATGGTACATTTAAATCTGCTCTTTAAACTGCTTTGTAATCTTTCTTCCCTAGAGCAAGTGCTGGTCAATAAGTGGCAGGCAACTCATTTGGGTCTATCAGAATGCAGGAACAGTTTTGCAATTTAGCTCAAAAGTAGAGTCAACTTCTTCAGGGTTCAGACTTGTTCTTTGCATGAATGGCTGTACTCGCTAACCTTAGAGTGAGTACAGTACATAATAAGCGGAATAATTAATTATTTGTCACTCTTAGAGTGGTGATAAAGGATTTGCCACTGAACCCACATATCAGGACACAAGAGGGTCCACATGTCATAGACAGTGAGTAGTAAATAAATAATTGCCACATCTTAAAAGTGGTAAAAATTTAAATGTCCCATAATAAGCAAAACGACCACAATACACCCGATGCATGTGTGGAGATTATAGGCACCAGGTGTCTACAAGGTCAATATATCTGACTGCTATTAGGAGATGGACCATGGCTGTGGTATTTGTAGTTGTATACATTTTAGTTGCTAGAGTTTCCTTGCCGGTTAGGACATGACCCTAGGTTCTAACCAGGTAATCTTTTGTAATACTAGAGAAAGTTTATGCCGAGTTCGGTCGGGTTTTCTACTTGTACACTTACCTTCTTTTTTTAGATAATGATGTACCCTTACCTCCTAACCAATATAAGGGTGGGGAGCCCTTCAAGAGGATATAGTGAAACACACCAAGATCATCATATCAATACAACACCAAGCAAATATAACCACTAAACAGGAGTAGGGTATTATCTCTACCGAGAGGGTCTGAATATGTCTAAACCTTTGCCTTTGTATCCATCCGGTTTTACACCTCGTACACTACCCATTTTATTATTGGTGGTATAAAACATCGCGATAACATGATTGCACCACAACATCGGTGAACTGCTTCATCCCCCTTCACATAAGACAGTGTGAATATACTGCTACATGCCAAGCTCGTTGGAATGGGAGGCATGTGGGACATGCGATCCACTATGCAACTCTTTGGGATCCATCCATCGTCCTTGTTTGGCTCTGTTCGTGCGTGCAGGACTGGAGACAATCCCCGACGCTGCACTCGGAGAGTGGAAACTCGGAACCTGGTGGTGTGTGCGCCCTTTGGGTACCTTCGAAACACCAGAAGTTAGCCAAGGAAATGCACCTGATAAATCCCTCTCGCATGGCAGGTCATTGTTGACGGATCCAGGGACGACCAAGGGGAGAACCAGATATGCTGATGTGCTCAGCCCATTTCAACCAGCTTCAGCGACAAGCTAAAATTCTCTTCACATTAGTAAATGACAATATTTTTCCAGACTAATATAAATATGCCATTATGATGTTTTCAAACTTATAATAAACAACATGGCAGCGCACACAGCGAGACAACTCAGACCATTGAGTAATTTGGCTTTAATAAGTGGAGGACCCAAGCAACTGAAATAAATGGCATCCCCTAAAAAAAACTGAAATAAATTTTAGACATTGTTGTTTAGGTGGATAGCTCTGCTCATTATGCGAGGAGTGCACGGAGCAGAGTAATCAGTAAGCAAGGATTACAAAGATCAGAATAAGCAACACGACTGCAATGTGAGATGATTGCAAACATAACTTGCCTAGCTTTTCGGACTTCGGAGTGGGAGGCATGACGAACTTCAGGACTTGAGAAAGTTCGCAAGTTTGTAGCATCCAGCCTTCACCTACGGGCAGCTTGACCAAGTTGTGAGGAACAGAGTCGATCATGATACCCCTCCTGGAGGTAAATCTGAAAAATCTCGGAGGTAGTGAGTCCACTCTGTCGGTGTCAGCATAGCACCACAAGCTGGCTGTAGCATTACACTGGAATTTGCCGCTCCTTGCTGGTTGTTGTCATTAGATACCAAGATCACAAACAACATAACAGGGTCAAGTTATTTCGCCCAAGTCCGATGATATGACGAAACCCCCTGTCTAATGTTAGTAGTATTTGTATTAATATTGAGCAATCACGAGGGTAAGCAGAAAATGCGGAGCAAGTAGCTGGGTTGGTTACAAACCACAGGATAGTGTGATGAACACACTGATGTAAGGCACTAATCCGAAGTTACCATTTTATTTAAAGAAAAATTTTACCATCCAACATTGATACCTCGAGGTAGTATAAATTTTTGGTAACTCGAGATACTTTTTAGTATAAAATTTGGTACCTCGGGGTATCAATGTTTGTTGGTAAAATTGCTCTTATTTAAAAGTAGTTAATGTATTATAGTTACTAGGGGTGCAAGTTACAGAGCAAGCGAGAAAACTGCAGATCTGCAACCCAAAGGTGTGAGACGATTGCACTAAGACAGGAGGTAAATTACTTGAGGCTGCATACATCCAACTTATACAAATTCACTTGTCTATCTACCTGGAATGGAAGGCATCAAGGATTTCACCTCCACCAGATTAGTCTCTCCAAGCTGCACACTTCACCCAAGGGTGGGTTGTCCCGGCAGCAGAGAACTGAGTCATAGACATCCTCCTGAACCATGTTGGCTAGAACTTGGACTGTGTGATCAGTCCAACCTCCAAGTATCTCCCTAACTGTAGAAGGCATGGATGAAGTCGGAGGGTAGGAAAGTTAACTAGGAGAAAACCTGCATCAGAGTATGGCAAAAAATTTGTTTGCATTAAATTTGCTTGCAAGGAATGATATATTCAGCTTACTGCGCGACAAACTGCAAGTGTTTTAAGTACCACGTCAGAAACTGCTTGACCGTTGTTATTAAACATAGGAACAGAACATGCAGTATTATTCGTGCAACATTCTTCTTGTTTCGCATAACAAATGACAGTAGTTCAAAAGAAAAAGAAAAGTGATTTTTTACGGTCCAGCGCTCGGTACTGGTACCGCTCGGTACCAAAAATTGAACCATTGAATCCGGGATGGGTAGGATCGGGAGAGAAAATGAGCAAGGGTGAATGCGCTCGTAAATCCCAGCGCTGCAGGCAGCGGCATCATCGATCCACGTGGCGGTGACATTGAAGTCGTCAATCCTAGCGGCGAGGACTCGTCGATTCCAGCAATCTAGGCAACCGCCGATTGAAGTCGTCGTTCCCGGTGGTGGTGGAGTTGAAGTCCAGGCGTTGAAGTTGTCGATCTAGGCGGCGGCGAGGACTCATCGATCCCGGCGGAGTAGAATCCCAGGGCCGACTGGCTGAAGAGTAGGAATCCCGACGCCGATGGGCGGCAAGAGCAGGAGTCCTTCTCGGCGCATACGGGCAGAGAAGGAGGCTAGATGCAAGGCAGGCGGCGGTGGATCGCGGTACATTGTTGCACACAAAGTTACACTTTTGCCCTTCCACCTCTGTCCTCCGCGAGGTACCGCATCGGGGACAGAATTGGTACCTCAGGATATCAAACTCTACCAGCCATTGGAATTTTGGTACCTCTCAATATTTTACACTTGAAAATGTGGTAACTCATAGTACCTTCTCAACGATCATAAAATAAATCCAAGTACATACATGTGGCAGAGCAGAAGGTGTACCAGACTGTTAATGATGTAACACAATATGTACACAAGTATTTTCTTTACAATAAGATAGATCGGGAAATGACAAGCTATGTTGAAGGTAGAAAAATACATCATGCAACAATTTAACAGCATGACAATCATAGTTTACCGTGGAAGACTTCCGGATAACATAAATTCTTCCTGCAGGCTATAGCAACCTGGAGATGCTAAATTAGCCATACTGTTGATTCCAATCCCCATAGCTTGATGATAATCTACATGTCCTTCTGATTGTGGAGTCTGCAGCTCATCGCTATCTTCTGGAGAAACTGTGCCTGATCTGAAACCTTTATTTCTTATAGATTGTAATGACATCTCTACTTGCTTCATAGTTGGCCGTTCTTCACCTCTAAGCCTCAAGCATGCCCGGGCAATTGAGGCGACAATGTTAATTTCATCCTCAGTTGCTTCTTCAAGAACATCCGGAGCAGCTATCTCTGCAACTGGCCTTCCTTTTAGCTCAGAAAGAAAGTAAATAGATAAATTTTTCTTTGAACCAGATTCACTGTCAAAAATAGGTTGCTTCCTGAGAAGCAGCTCTAAAAGAACAACACCAAAACTGTAGACATCGCTCTTCTCATTTAGATGCCCGGTATGGTAGTACTCAGGATCTAAGTACCCAAATGTGCCTTGGATATTTGTAAAAACATGGGTTTGATCATTAGGAATCAGTCTTGATGCCCCAAAATCTGATACCTTAGCGGTGTAGTTGGCATCCAAAAGTATATTCGAAGATTTCACATCACGATGTAAAACAGATACTGATGCTGCAGAGTGGAGGTAATATAAAGCTCCCGCAGCTTCTGTGGCAATTCTCAAGCACTGATCCCAGGACAATGTGAATTCTCTCGTACTTGGATCAGCGTGAATAATGCGATTTAGTGAGCCATTTGGGACAAAGTCATACACCAGTAGAGGGACTTCGGTTTCAAGACAGCATCCAAATAGTTTTACAATGTTCCGATGATTTATCTGCGATAGGATTGCAACTTCGTTGATGAATTGGCAAATCTCTTCTTCCCTAATGATGTTTGGTTTTTTTATAGCTACCACACGCTGGTCGGACAATATGCCCTTGTAAACCATACCATGCCCTCCACTACCAAGAACACGTGCTGGATCAAAGTTATTTGTTGCCTCTTTCAGCTCTTCTAGGGTGAAAATTTTTGTGCTATCAGTAGCGCATTCATCAGATGATATAAGTTGCTCTAGAAGAAGGCCTTGATTTTTTCGAAAATATTTTTTCCTTAATTGCTTTTGGATATCATTCTTTCTTTTACGGACAAGGAATGCTACGGTTAAGACAAGAAGAAGAATTCCGAAACCAACTCCTAGGCCAATTGCAATACCTAGAAAAACATACACACATGTTAGTTTTATTTATTTTTTCAGTTAGATCTAACGACAAGTAAAAGTTTCATGAGGTAATTTAAATGAAACCATACATCTAAGATTAGTTTAATATTCAGTGAATATTATTTTGTCTACTTGTTTAATGCTGTGAAAGAGACCGGCATTACAAAACCCAAGTTATTTTAATTTTTTTGAAATATTTGTAGAATGCAAAATACATTGTGCTACTTCCTTTTTAAATGATTTTAAGGGGCCCAAATGCTTTTCATGTGAACTTTAAAGCAAATATTGGCTATAAAAAATCTTGCAGTATTCTGAGGATATGTGTTTACCGAAAGCTAGTGGAAACTCTTTTCGGCATGGTCCAACAGAAGCATCTCCTCGAGTACCCGCAGGGCAAAAACAATCGAATCCTCCAAGTTTGTTGATGCACTTCCCATAGCAAGGGTACTTATTAGAATCCTCACATTCGTTAATATCTACAATCATATTTCACATTGATGTCAAAATTTATGATGTTACTCCCAAGAAAACAAATATTGCTTGATGACATGCAGTAAGCTAAAAAAAAGTTGTATGTAACACTATTAACAAGCTTTGTTTCGATTATGGTTAAAGAGTACAGTTTGAGGTTTAGCCACCCAGAAGTTACAGACATGGATCAAAACATGGGTGAGTTGCTAACACCAAGGTTTACATGCATTTAATTATTAATAATACATTCAAAATTTTGTGTCTCCATGATACGTGCTGGTTCTAGAACCGACACCAAGAAGGAACACCAGTGCCAGTTCTAAAACAAAACCAACACTTACAGTGCTGTCTGCGATTTTGATTTTGCTTACATGTCATGTTGAAGATCCATTAAACTGAGCAATTAATCTTAGCATGTGGCAGCTATGATAAATTCATTCTTGCGCCAAGAAGCATGCATACCATAACTGGAAGTTATTAAACCATGGTAAAATTGGAAAGACGCCATTTCGAATTAGCTATTTAGTCAAAAAAAAAAAGCAAGTTACATTAACTCTACTTCTTTTAGGATTACATTAACTCTTTTTTTTGACCTAAGTCGCTGTATTTTGAAAATTATTAACGAAGATATGCACCGAATGGTTAAATTTATAGTATTAATGATTAGTAAACATAACTCATGCAACGCACGGGTTGGTGATTAGTAAACGCAATATCTGTAAATCATAGGCGTAGTGAAATATTCACCTTGGCAACCATCATGACCCTGAAGGTAAGGATTCCCCTCGAATCCTTGAGAACATTTGCAGAAGTATCCTGGTCCATTGCTCGAGTCAATACACACGCTGTTGCTGCTAGCACATGCATATGAATCTAAATGTTTTCTTGCTTCGGCGCAGGTATTGTTTGCTACAACCCAGTCCACCACAAATGGAGGCTCACCACCGAAAGGGTTGCTGAAATTCGATGACGTGGCATAAATCGTGGAGAATTTGAAGCTGGCCTCCTCCACTAACGCTCCATAACTGCAACGGGACCAATTGTGGATGACTGATGTGTTGAAGTGTGTGTCAAACCAAACCTTGTAGTGCTTGATCCCTTCGGGGATTGCTGTCTGACAGCAGCCTATCCCAGAACATCCTCCGCCATTGATGCTTACAAGATCATCGCCCTGGCCACAACTGGTGGCACAACCAATTGTTAGATTACTGCCTACGGCGCTCTGTCCACCAGGACCGAGGTAACCAAGCATTCGACACCCGAAGACTGTGAACTTGTTGGCACTGTTAGAAAAAGTGAAGGGACTTCCCGTCAAGCTCAGATTTGCCTTGTCGACACAGTCCATGTCATGTTTCGTCTTGTTGTAGCATTCGTATGACATAGGCATCCTCATGCGAGCCTGGCCTTCTGGCAGCGAGATGTTGAGCAGCTCCACATTCCGGAGAAGCAGCTTGGGTATGCTGTTCCCAGTACTGTTGCAGATCAGCTCAAATCCAGGCATGGCGCAGCCAGCCTGACCTTTGATGCCGAATGGAAAAGGGATATCTATGCTACCACAACTTCTCTGGCAGGTGGATGCTGCAACTACAGCAAGACCACCTGAAGTTGCTATGGTGAGACATAGTAGAGTAGGGAAGATCAATGCCTGAATCATCTTTGTTGCTGGACAAAAATAAGATTGCTAGCTAGATGTTGTCCACCTTCGTGTCCAAGGTATGGTATATATAGCTCCATATGAGTGATATAAGTTTATTAGCTAGCGATTTTAGCTTTCTCAGTTTTTTATGCAATTTTAGCTTTCGCTTTTTCCATATTTTCCCCAGCTAAAATGAAATTACTCTTATAAAGTACAAGTCCTCACACCCATTAATATCAGCAATCGTATTTTCCGATTTTCATATCTCGTATTTCCGATGTACTTAAATGAAGGACACAAGAATTATCTGATATAGATTTATAATTGTCATACATTTATTGAAAAAAAAGATGGAGTATTATCTATTAGCTTCATCAGAATGCACCGCTCGAAATTCCTTGACTTGGACTTTTTCTAGGTCTTCCTCACTTATTGCTTTACCAGGAATTTCCATGACTAGTTGTTTTCACAACACCAACTCTATTTATGAATCCAATTAAATAATTCATTTGCCTGCATATCCATGGACATACATCACACCAGCTTGTCCTAACCCGATTCAATCGTATACAGAAGATATGCATGGGTATGAATAATTGTCTAGCTTTGCATCCAATGAATTCTAGCTCTACCAGGGAGATTCTTTTCTATTGCAGTATAATATTTTAGATAATGGAGAGTCTGATGTCTGCACATCGTGCATCCAGCTACCTAAAGTTCGCAATGACAAAAATCCAAGACTATGCACCTGCCAAATTGGGACAAGAGATCGTTCTCTACCCACTCCAACTCTGTAGATCCATTGAGCACATTATCCGGACACGGAAACGAGCCAATTGGAAATCTATTCTACAAAGATTATAAAGATTATAAAGATTATAAATACAGCAGCACCACACATGGCCAACATACAGTGCACCAGTCCCATCAATATTTTATAATGGGTATATATATATATATATATATGCATCCTCCTTAACTAAATGGCAAATCGGTTTGTAATTTTCGATTCGAGCCAATGCATCGAGCCAGCTTTTTGTTTTTTTTTTTCATTCCTAGAACCTCAAAGGTGCCGGTTCCTAAACATCACCATTAAGTCCTCCTCAAAGACGCCACCTACTAGGTGCTGGTTCAGAAATCCAACACCTATGACCAGTTCCTAACCGGCACCGATCTCCTTCTCTGTAGTAGTGATAATTATTCCGTTTATAGGAAAAGATGGTTATAATGTCTTGTTAACTTAACATCTTTCATTTTTTTTCTAAAAGAAAGGTTTTATTTTACATACTTTTAAAAAATATAATCTGGACATTTGGAATTCAATACGATGCATACTTTTCTCATATATAATATCCATAAAAAGAAGTGATTGGCCCCACGTGATGTTCCCCTGCCTCTTTTTTCTCCTATGAAATGATATCACTCATGTTAGATATTTACTCACTCTGTTGCAAAATACTATGACTTTTTGAAATTTGACACAGGTATCAAGGAGAAATGTAAACTAAAATTATGGATGATTTTTGATTGGTTAAGATGAAGAAGTAGGCAGATAAATCAAATTGAAGATGGTTGTGATTTGCTGAGAGGAATAAAAGGTTGCTATATTTTTAGGAAAAATGGAATGTTAAAGGTAACTACATTTGGGATGGAAGGAGTATTTAGCAAGGGGATGAGGGAGGACTACCTTAAGCTGCATCTCTTTTAAGGAGAATTGAAAGACACTTTCCCACTGAAACTTATATTTGCATGTACTTCTTATACTCACTTACCTATTCACCTTTCATAAGCCTTGCGGTACAACTCTTTCTATACTTTTTAACATCAGGAGCATTTCAAGAATTTCTAATGCTCCATCAATCCAAAAGTCATTATATTTTATTTTATGGTTGTTCGATTTGCCCCCTTAACTACAAAACCAGACATTTTACACCCTCAATTGTTTACACCGGATAAATTACCCCCCTCAACAGTATTTTGAGCAGTTTTAAGTTGAGCGTGCACATGTCGGGTCAACCTGGAAATCCAATCAGTAAAAAATGCTTCCCCGGGACCCACCTGTCATACCCCTCCCTCAACCCAATACTTCCCCATCACTCTCTCTCTCTCTCTCTCACACACACACACACTCCTCTCTCTCTCTCTCTCTCACACACACACACTCGGGCGGCTGGCTATGCAGGAGGAGGTGGACCGGGTGGCCGGCGTTGAGAGGCTAAGGAGGAGCTTGCCCGGGCGACTGGCGGTGGAGGCGGAGCTCCTCTAGGAGGTCCGACGGTAGAGGTGGAGATCGCCCACGCGGCGGAGGAGGTGAACCGGGTTGCTGGCGGCAGAGGCGGAGAACACACGAGCGGTTGGTGACTGAGGCAGAGGTCACCCGGGAGGCCAGCGGCTGAGGCGGGGATCGCCCGGGCGGCGGGCGGCAGGCGGCGGAGGCGGGGCTGGTGCCGCACGAGGCAGAGAGCTTGCTCTCCCATGGCGGCCCTCCCTGCCGCGCCCGCCACCCGCCCTTCCCCGCCGTGACCTCCATTTGGACCACCACCACCGCCTTCTCTGCCTGGACCACCGCCTCCGCGCTGCACTGCAGGAAAGAGGAGGGAGGCATGCTAGGAGACGGAGGCGGGCTCGTCGCCGCCTTCATGAGAGCTACGGCTCCACCGCCGCAGATCCCGACTGGCGGCGCCACGACGGTAGGTCCAAGCGGCACTGTATCAACGGCGGGATTCGGATGCAGAGGCCCGGGGCGGAGAGGTTGACCCTCGAGGACTCGCATCGTTGCTTGGCCTTCCCACTCGTCAAGATCGATGGGTGAGACATGGCTGAGGGATTGGATGTGGCGGGGACCCTGCCTTCCATCGAGTATGTTGCTGCCACCACTGCCGCCGCCTAATGCACGCTGTCTTCCTCCGCTGTCTCATGGTGGTCGTCGCCGCCTTCCTCTGCCTCCAACCGCTTCGGGTTGATTCAGGGGGTGTGATTCATCCAATATGTAATGCTCGAGATGTAAAATGTCTGGTTTTGTAGTTAAGGGGGTAAATCAAATGACCGTGGTAGTTCAGGGGGGAAATCCGTACTTTTTCCTTTTCAAAAATGAGATGGTCATAATGGTAGTCTCGATGCATCTAACACATAATTGAAGATCTTGCCTTTTTGCTAGATTATATTGTTGACCGGAACCTGAGTAGCCATCTTAAGACTCGTTACATGCCTGGATGCATGCATACAAAAGAAACTTCTATGGGATAGGTTAATACTCACTGCATGCAGGCAAAAGTTTTGTTACATGCTGATGAGTTAATTTGTTGTTGGTCTTCACAACAAAAGATATACGCCAGGGACTTTTGCATGCCGTCTATATCCCGTTGATTCACCTTAATTTTAGTTGTAAGAGGAAATAACCAAAGTGTCTCACATTAATAGGAAAATAGTATTTTCAACGCTATATTTGTTTGTAGGGGTTGGGAACCCTTCCTGCCTAGCCGGCAAAACAAACACTACACCATGACACAAAATCCCCAACGGAAAATCGGTTGGCAAAGACCACATTCAAAGACAAACTGTCCATCGGCAAAAGTATAGATGGATTATTTCCATCTGAAGTTGGATGGGAATGTTTGGACATGGTGTAGTGAAGAGATGGAACAGCATATGATTATTTATTAGCTAAAAAACTGCAAAAGTTGATTAATATGGTTTTTAAAAGGAAATTTTAAAAAGACCTTTTATATTAAAGACACACTATTTAACAGTCTAGGAAGCGTGCACGGGAAAAACGAGGTGATAGAAGTTTGGAAAGAGGAGAAAAGAACACACACCAATACCTCTTCCATCCCAAAATATGTAGGTAGATACCTCTTACCATTTGTGCCAAAATTAGTGGATTTATATCTCCTTTCCTACCTCAATCGAGGAGTTGATATATATATTTAAAATCTCTTACCTACTATGCTAGTGAGTTGATATATGGAACGAGGTGATTTTTTTCCCTACATACAGATTTGTATCCCAGTCACTACAAATTAACTTCTTTTGAGAGATGAATGTTACGGTGCTCTCTACTACTGGTTGTATTATGCAACCCGTAGAAATGACGTGGACCGTTCATTCCTAAGGTCATCTTAGTACTCGACTAACTCAATGATTAGGGTAAGTTTGCCATTTAGCTTTTTTCTTCTCTTGATCGCTGGCAGATTGCTCACTTTCGATAAAACTAAAAAAAAAAGTTGCTCACCTCGCTCGCGAAATCCTCTCGCCGGCGGCTCCTTCGGTCCTTCCGCCGGCCACTCTCGTCGTTGATTACATCATTGCCAGCACACCGTTTTGGCGTGGTGCGTGCGCAAGCTTCGCGAGCGCCGCTTGCTCCATTCCGGCCATTGCTGACAGTGCCAATCATCAAGCATGCAGTTATCCGGGTAGATCAGGTCATCAAGATGGCTTCGTTGATGGAGTCTCCTGTAATATTATTGTTGATCCATCTCGCGATGCATAAGTAGCTGTTTGCCTGACTCATGTTCTTCTTGACAATACCAATGTATATGTATATATATACTGTTGGGATGCAAATACGCGTGCGAGACATAAGTGTGAAACTACTGGGGATGTCCGTGCCAGAATACTCATGAAGATATCTGTTCACCGGCGGCGGCCGTCAGTTCGTCCAACGGTGGTTGCCGATTGAGGGGAAGACTGTTTCACTCGGTCGGCCGTCAATGCTAAATGATGATTTCATCCCACCGCACCTATTTTTCTTTTCTCTTGACAATTATGTCCTTTTATGTTTCTTCTGCCGTCTACTGAGGTGGTAACAGAAATAGACAACCCTTGGATCAAAATAGATACACGGTTCAAATACTTCTCAACTTTTGGACCAAGGGTAATTTCGAAGCTAGAAATAATTAATCCTTTGTGAACAATTTTGAACACTAGATAGTAGTTAAAACTATTTTACACATTTTAAAGAGTGGTAATGTCTTGGTGAGATGAAGTAACGTGTATGCATCTAAAGTGGTACTTTACTGCAAATGACTAATCATATCACACTACTGAAGAATTGATCTTTACTGGGTCAAGCAAAATTCACATTAGGCTCGGTTCGAGTAGGAACCGGGACTAAAGACGGTTTAAAAACCCACCGGTACTTTTTTTTATCTTTAGTCCCGGTTGGCAACAATAACCGGGACTAAATATCACTTAGGGAAAGATGAGGGGTCCATTAGACTAAATATCGGAGTCTTGTGTCCTTGGATACAAAACATGTCAGACCCCCCATTATCTTTAGTCCCGGTTGGTGCTACAAACCGGGACTAAAGATCCAGCTTTAGTCCTGGTTGTTTATACCAACTGAGACCAAAATTAAAAAATCGCGAACAACTGCCCTGAGCCGCGTGCCTTGTCCTACCCGCCTCCTTATCTCCTCACGCCTCATTCTCCCTGCCTCCCTATCTCCTCATCCTCTCCTCCTCACCTCTCATTTTCTCACTCTCTCCTCCTCCCCCTCCCCTCTCCTCCCCCTCCTCCCCTTCCCCTCTCCTCCTCCTCCCCCGACGATGACGACGACAGCGACACCGAGCAGCGCCAAGCGGAAGGGGCCGTGGCGGCGCACAAGGCGGCAGGCGGACAGCGACCTCCCCTCCGCTAGATCCGGCGGGAGGGGAGGCCGGGCGGTGGAAGCGGTCTCCGCGGCTGGTTGCCGAGAGGCAGCGGTAGCGGCCGGGAGGCGGCACACGGCCGGGCGGCCTCCCATCCGCTAGATCTAGCGGGAGGGGAGGCCGGGCGTTGGAAGCGGCCGCGGCGGCGTCCGGGAGGCGGTGTATGGCCTGGCGGCCAGCAGCGCCGTGGCTTTCGTGGATTTGTTTTAGATTTTGTGAATAATTTGCAAATTTGGTTGTAGATTTTTTTTAGATTTGGGGATGATTTTATCAATGACTCGTGGATTGTGGATGATTTGTTGTGGATTTGAGGGTGACAATATAAATGTATGTAGCAAAAAAATAATGGAAAAAAAGATCCATCTTTTGTCTCGATTATTTTATCCGGGAATAAAGATGTGTATCTTTAGTCCTAGATTAGGCATCCCAGTTTGCAAGCTGGCACTAAAAGCGTTTGCAAACCGGGACTAAAGAGCCCTTCCCTAGCAGTGTCAGAGGTTTGCGAAGGAGAGTTGCAATTATTGCTGGATCCTCCGCAGATGTATGTTTCAGCACATACTCCTTCCATCTCAAAATATAACGGATTTTGGGTGTGACACATCCTAATACTACGAATTTACATAGGTGTATCACATCCCTTCAAAATCCAATATTTTGTGGGATGGAGGGAGTGCATGGTATGTGGCTTCATTTGGTCAATTTTCCAGATTAAATGCATAGAAAAGGAACAGTCAATTCAGGTCAGTTCAAATACTTGGTGGAATGATTATTATGCAAGACATATTTCAACTGGAGTAGTTAACTGTCTCCTTTGCCCCCATTACTACTTCTTCATTGATTATCTGGTGTAACCACCGTCCTTTTTTGCTTTGATATTTGACAGCGAAAGGTCCACTGAACTAGAAAATTTTAGTTCGGACGATCTTTCACTCGTGGACTTTTTTTTTACTTACTTTATCCTTTAATTAATTAGGCAACTGTAGGATTTGGAAAAATATTTCATAGAGTGTGTATCACTATCATACATACCCTCTTATAATAGGCCTTGTGTTCCATATATACTCACAGGTTATGCCAAGCATTATGGTGTTTGCTAATTGCAATGGAGTGTGTATTATTCAGGCTATGAGCTGAAAAACAGGACAGGGGATGGCCATTGTCCAGAAGGCACATCAGATACAAAGGGGCTGTTTCAAATTTTTGTGGTAAAATTTGATTTAGTTTTTTTTTATCTCTCAACTCTTAAAACAAGGTAACAAATAAATGGTAACAGGGATAAATGTTTATATTGACTATTTTTCAAAACTACTGTCGTGGGGCGGATGTTATCAAACTTCAGAAGATAAAGTCATGGGCTTTATTGTGTTATATTGTTGAGGGAAGAAAAAAGTCTGAGTTGTGGCAATAGAAATTTATTTTTTCCCTTGAGATCAATACTTGTATAAAAAATATATAGTAAAATTACTATATACTCCCTCCATTCCAAATATAAACATTTGTAGAATTCAAAATTTTATACCGAATATTCCAATACACGGTAAGTTAAGAATTTTTTTCGCCAATAATCATATTGTTAGGAGAGGAATCGAAGCAAGTCAAGATTTATAGTTTGAGTACTAGAGGTGACTAAGACTAGAATGGAGTCTCTCTTTTTCTCAATAGTTGAGAAAAAACAAGAAAGTTTATATTTAGTAACAGAGGATTACTATTTATAAGGACTATCAACGATAAAGACGTCGTGGTCAGTTTCCAAAAAAAATTGATGAGATGTCATAATCCTCAAGTCAGTCAATCTTAGATTCCTAAGGTGCAACGAATTGAGCTTAGGAATCCAAGGTGAAAATATCAAAAACTGGATTAAGACACACACATGTCCATGACATTAACAGCTTCTTCAAGTCTCATGCATGACTCAGTCACACCCTGTGACCTACGCTGATCACGCATTGACAGGGAGTGCTGACACTCTGAGTCTAAATCACATTGAATTCGATGAATATCACAGTAGATATTCGTGGTTACTTAGTCAGCTAATCTACAGGTTTTGCGTACAATGCCTTAGACTACTCATTTCGGGCATCCATCGAATATCTGTACGTGCTTCATAATTTGTTGAACTGCATAAAATGGCCAATGTAAAACACACAACTTGAAATTCTTGAAATTTTATACTATGTATAGCATAGTATTTTTTACGGTATGTTCAGCAGCGGTGCTAGCTCCCGGGCAGGTTGTGCGTCTGTCCATGCTTTCTCCACTACGACCGATAGCCATGGTTACTGTCGACGAAAAACGCTATTAGTCGCTCGGGTTAACGGCGTCGCTGAGTACCTGTTAAGCTATCAGGAGGTATGGAACTTCATATTATAGAATTTGACGCCTCTTATAACTCAGGTATCGCAAGAACTGTAAAATTTGTTTATTTAAATATATTTAATCCATTTGGCTGGACTAGCATGATAGATTTCAGATAAATTACATAAAATTGTTCCTGGTGTTAAATTTAGCAGTTGAACTGTAGAATAATGGAAGTAGTTCTGTGGACTTGAGTAAAACTACTGTCAGGTTAATCAAATTATTTGAAACAAATATCATCTTAATTGTTTCAATTAATGGTTCCATTGAACTGTTCGATCAGAGGGGAAAAAAAAAGAAGAAGCAAAGGAAATATATATGCGCAAGTACCGCAAACGACAGCAGATTGCTGGGTGCTTGGTGTATACAGGTTGGCAACATGACCGGTATAAACACTGGTGGAGAAACCATCTTTGGTCGGTCGGCCAAAATCTACATTAGTCCCGGTTACAATAAAAACCTACCAAGCGGGATTAAAGATCTATTTCTAGTCCTGGTTGTTAACATCCACCGAAACAAAAGATCGGCATGCGTGGCGGAGAGTACGAGGCGTGCGCGAGATCGAGGAGGAGGAGCAGTTAATAAATTCTATCTCCTCTCCCGGACCTTATCTCTTCCTCCACCCATCTCGCGCCGGCCCGCGGAGGTCCGGGCGGCCTCGCGGACTCGCGGGCGGCGCGCCGACGGGCGGACAGACGGGCGGCCTCGCGACGGGCGGCGCGTCGGCGGCCGGCGCGGCAGCTGCAGCGGGTGTTTTTTTTGTTTTTTTTTAGAATTTGTGATTCGAATCTGTGTATTTAATTTGTGTGTGATGTGAATATATGTGATGTATTTGTGATGAATTTTGTAGAAGTTGTGATGTAATTTATTTTAAGATTTTGTGATGTATTTGGATATGATCGATTTGGGGATTTGAGGAGGATTTGGGGATAATTTATTTGTGATTTTGGGATGGGGATGTAGTGAAATAATATATTAAAAACAATGAAGAAAAGAAAAAAATAATGGAGCAACTGGATCTAGCTAGCCTAGCTCTATCTTTAGTTACGGTTGGTGTTACGAACCGGGACTAAAAAGACTCTATCTTTAGTCCCGGAACCGGGACTAAAAATGGATTTTTGGATTTTTACTCCCGGTTAATTCACCCGGGACTAAAGAGAGCGATCTTAGTCCTGGATTCATAGTCCCGGTTGAAAATCCGAGACACGAAGGGTTACGAACCGGGACTAAAAAGCACTTCCCCACTAGTGAAATAGCTAGAAAACATTGGAGCAAACGTGACTACAACGGCTTGTGTTTATGCCCCCGGTGTTTCTTTGGATGACAATATACTAATGCAATCGAGATAAAAAAAAAGTTGCACTCAAGTCTTGTATTTAGATTGCATAACGGAGAACCACGACTGAAAAGGTAGGGGCAATCCTCCTTAATCGGACTAGACTTTTGGATTTTGTAGGTTCATGAACTAAAGTTGTGGCTACGGTTGGACCTGTCGCATAGCAGGTCCAATGCGCTATAGATGGTTCACGGTTGGTGAATCGGGACAACGTACTCTAATAAATGGTATCAGAGCCTAGTTTTGGAACCCAGAATAATTTTTATGGGTCACATGGTAAAAAAGACTCGGTAAACAAGTTTTTGGGTCACATGTGTTGATGTCAAGGGAGGATTGGTGTGGCAGCGCACTCTCATCTATCATACTAGCATTTTCTGTTGTGTAGACCCAGTAGATATAAAGTTGTGATTCTGATTCGATCTATGGTAGAGAGTAGGTCTAATATGACCTGCATGGCTCAGTGTTCGTGGGACGGGCTGCGCACTTCGTATTTTTATTTCAGCTGATTGAACACCATCTCGCCTGAACCTAACCAACGGACATTCAGGAGACAACACAACAATCTTTAACAACAAGGAGAAAATATGTGCACAAACACCCAGTAATTAATTAGGAATCAACCGCAATAAAGGAATGCATCCTTGTTCTAGCTATTTACTACTCCACCAATACATATTTTGCTCCAGAGAGTGAGAGGCAGAGAGTTGCATAACAGCACAAGTAGCAGCCATCGCCAGACATTGGCAGCTCGATGGCAGAGTACACACTACACAACCCATACCCCCACATACGCCATGTATTTTAGCTAGACAGGCTGGATGATATCTCAAAGAACAAACTCACCGAGTTGCTCACATAGATGTTGGTGGCTAATCGGAATGGAAGGCCTTCGGGATATCGCTCGTGCATCGGTGGATTCTCAGAGTACACCTTTTTTAGCATGGATGGTGCACCTGCTTCTGCATTCAGGGATCAAAACTTCACGGACAAACATACTTGAAAGGAGCTGCTGGAGCTGTCACGTGCGACGACAGAGGAAAATAGAAGTCAGCGGCAGCCCAATTTTGTTCCCAAGGCGATGATGGTGGAAGTTATGGCATTGCCGTAGAGCAGCTGAATTCACAGATCCGGATCCTCCCTGCGGTAATTCATAGGAACACTGTGTCAACAGTTCATCGTGTACACCGCTACTATGAAGTGATGTAACACTGTAGCAAAGTAGCTTCTCTATAGTTTATTCCTCAATGCAGAGGATCTCGATCCTGAACTGATAGGTGAGCTAGGAGGAACGAAAGTCATCATCGAAACATATGCTATGGAATTGGCGAGGATGGCGTATTTTGAAACAGTCGTGGACCATGATCTAAGAACTAAACCAGTCTATCATTGGACCATGATCTAAGAACTAAAGTCGAGGCTAAGAGTTTTCTAGGAATTAAAGATAATCTGGGTTTGACCCTCGTCCCTCAGTGAATATGGTCGCGCATAAGTTTTCTCATTTCCTCCGGTTTTTATTTCATACTTTCTTGATGATGATTGTAAGAAACCTTAATGTGGCTTTGTCACGCCCCGAACTAGCCCCAGGCGGAACTAGCTCGTGACGTTCCAAATTAACCTGTTAATCGATACCAGTCCCAGGAAACAGTGCTGGTATCACAGGAAGACAGCATATCACAGCAACAGAGGTCTCTTTATTATAGAGTAGGATTACAGTCATGTTGGGCTGCGGACAGACCCCGAGCTCACAACTGCATTACAAAAGAGGAAAGCGGAAGCCAAGACCTGGACCAAGCATCACAGGCGCGACTTGGGAACTAGGCCGAAACCCTAAAACTCTTCGAAACCAGCTTGCTCCTGGAAGAACTCCTCGTCAGCGGGATCCACATCGCCTTCTTCAGCAACTGGGGGGGGGATTATTTATATAGAGCAAGGGTGAGTACAGGAGTACTCAGCAAGCCATGGGAATTTAAGTGTTTAATGCAGGCTTCAAAGGAAAGGCTATTGTTTTCGCAATTGATTTTAGTTTAAACTTCTTTTTGGAATCATCTAAGTGAGTGCTTCTCAAACGACACGGATGAGACAGTGCGTCTCGTCCGGTCGGAGTATGTGCAATGTATCAGTCTTTAAAACAGGGTTGGCATCCGGCCAACAGCTTTTGAAACGGCCTACAAGCCAACACTTTCTTTAAACGGCCAACAGGCCAAAAGCTTTTGAAACGGCCAACAAGCCAACAGCTTTTCAACGGTCATCAGGCCAACATCTTTATAAACGGCCATCCGGGCCCGGCTGATCTCATCAGCCACAGGTTTCCAACACCGAAACCAAACCACATCAACTCTTCACAAAGCAGTTGTCAAACAAAACTACGCTAGGAATCACCTCACATCCGCCCATGACCGTGGGCACGGCTGTTCGAACAGTTTGTTAATCCTCTGCAGAGGGGGTACACTTTACCCACACGACATTACTAACCCGAATCATCCAGCCCGTGTATAACGGCCACGTCTGGTGACCTAAAGGCTTTCATGACAAGGCATTTCGAGAGCAGACACGGGTTCGCCATATGCCGACGAGGGGGGTCCCAGACCGACAACAGGTTAGGTCCCAGACCATGCTGTGCCAGGAAACCCGGGGGTCTTCCCCGCCACCACCCCGAAGAATCCACATGCCTCTCGGACATCAAAGCTCCCCCGATTAGCAATTTACTCAGCCAGGGGTGTCCCATACCACCCATGTGGTTGCACATGTCTTATGTTTGGATGAAATTCCAAGGAATCGGTCCTTAATTGCAAGAGCAGGGAACCGTACTCCAATACGTTCCCCGGTCCGCGATTTTAGAAACTCATTTAGTTCACAAACACCGACCCAGATGTCGGGTTTTCCAAATCTTTCGTAAAACATCAAGTTTTACCCATCATTGAATATTTTAAGTTTTGGGGGAGAAGTGTTCCGAAGTGCGTGCCCGAGGGTCCGCACATCGAAGCACAACAGTCGACAAAGGGGATTCAGGTATTCAATAAGTCATAGAGGGTAATTGCAGCAATGTGGGATTGGGGCCGACGGAATAACCCGTGAAACACGGCCAATTACTTGTGTGAGTCCTAACCATGCAATATTTGCGGAATAGAAATACTTAGATTTAAATTATAGGTGCAAGATGATCAAAGGTGACTTGCCTTGCTCGAGATCTTGGGCTTGATCCTCGAAATCCTCGCACTGCGGGTCTTCGGGCTCCGGAACTACACGCGGAACGGAACAACTCAACAAACGGCGAAAATAAAGCCCTATTATTGACCTCTAAGCGTGCCATTAAATAGATCTCGAGATTTGGAGAATTTTGGGAGTTGAACGGAGTCGATCGGATACACGGTTGAGAAGATATGGAATTTCTAAGATTATTGGATTTTTGGACTAAAGGAAAAAGGAAAAAGGATTTAATTAAATCCTTTTAAAAAGAAAAAGAATTTAAATTGGAGGAGGGACGGGAATTAGACTTCTTCGGGCGGCTTAGGCGCGGCCCAAGAAGGAAGTCGGCTCGGCCGGGGCCTAAATGGGCCGGCCGGCCCAATAGCTCACGGGCGCGGGCGGAGAGAGAGAAAGGTCCGGTGGGCCGGGTTCACCGTGCGAGGTCCCGGGTGGGACCCGCTTGTCGGCGGCCTGGTCTACCGTGGACTCGGCGCACGCGGCGCGGGCTAGGGTTAGGGTTTGGACGCGGTCCACGCGCGCGGCGCGCGGAGGACGCGAGAGTGGCGGGCCCACGCGCAGCCTCTCGGCTCGCGGTGGACCGCGCGCACGGGACGCGACGGAGGGAGGGGAGCGGCTGACCCTCGCGGCTGACGTGGCGCCGACGTGGCGCCGACGCGGCCGGGCGCGAGGAAGACGAAGATGACGCCGAAATGGACGGCGGACGGCGGCGGCGAGCGTCGGGATGATTCACGGCGATACACGCGAAGGCGATTACACCGGAAGGTCGACCGGGAAGAGAGAAAGCGAGCCAACGGCTCGGATTTCGCCGGAGAGGCCCGACGGCGACGAATCGCGGTGATGACCGACGGCGGCGAGAGGAGAGGGGAACGGCGATGGCGGCACGAGGGGCTAATCCCCGGCCGCGGGAGCATCTAGGCGCCCTCGGGAACCCTATCCTAGTGCCGGATTGGACGGAGGAAGGCCGAGGAGGGCCGGCGACGTGCGCCTCCTCCGAGCTCGGGCGGCGGCGGCGGCGGGCATGCGGCGGACCTCGGCAGGGCTCGGGGCTTCGCCGGCGGGTTGAGGGAAACCTACTCGAGCTACCGACGAGAGCTAAAGGGGGGAGAAGGAGGGAGGAGGGAGAACGGAGGGATTTATACCGCGACGGGGAGGGCGGCGCGGAGACGACGGCCGACGGCGCGGGAGGGAGCTCACCGGCCTCGGGCCGGGGAAGAGGAGGAAGAAGGGTGCCCGGAGTCCCCTTCCGAGTCCGCGGTTGCGCACGGCTTCGGCGGCACGCGACGGCGACGGATTCGGAGGAGAAAGGCGGCAATGGCGCGGGGGAGAGATGGGGAGGAAATGGAGGAGGGGAGGCGCGGTTTAAAGGGGCGGCAATGTCGGTTCGCGAAACCGACATTGCGACGGTCAAGGGGAGACGGCTGGCGGTCGCGGCGAGGACGGGATGACGCCGGCGAGGGAGGAAAAGAGAAAAGAGAGAGGGAAAGTGGGAGAAAAGGGCTTCGCCCTTTTGCCGGAACGGGAAAAAGGAGGGGAAAAGAGAGGAGGCGCGGCGCGGCCGAGAGGGGGGAAGGCGCGCGCGGCTTTGCCTCCGCGCGTTGGACGCTTGCGGAGTGGCGGGGCCGCGGGGAGGATGGCGTCGGCGATGACGGCGGCGCGGCTTGGAAGGGCGCGGCGACAACGGCGCAGGCGCGGGGCCGGGCGATGACGACGGCGATGACCGGCCGGTCGGCCACGACGCGCGGGCGCGCGGAGCTTGAATCGGGGGCGCGGGAGAGGCGAAGGCGGTGCGGCGCGGCCGCGTGCTCGCGCGGGCGCGGGGCGCGCGAGGGAGGGAAAAGGGAAGGCTCGGGAGGGCAGCCGAGAGAGAGAGAGAGAGAGAGAGAGAGAGAGAGAGAGAGAGAGAAGGAAAAAAGAAAGGGGCTGGGGGGGCCCACGGGCAGAGGGAGGGGAACTAGACTTTTGCGGGAGATTTGAATTTGGAGGAATTGGATTGGAATTTGGATTTTGCCGGAGGATCGGAGACTCGAGATCGGGGATTGGCACGGCGACTGACAAACAAACAAAGAACGGATTTTCGCACATAGGATTTTTAAGGATTAATTTTCCCGCTAGGCGCCACGACGGAGCGGGCGCTACAGACCAACCCCCCTAACAAGAATCTCGACCCCGAGATTCAGCACCTAAGGGAGCAGCTCCGGAAACTCGGCGCGGAGATGATCTTCTCGTTCCCAGGTTGCCTCATCTTCAGAATGGTTGCTCCACTGAACCTTGTAGAACTTGATGGTCTTTCTTCGAGTCTGACGTTCTGCCTCTTCAAGAACTCGGATCGGTCTTTCCTTGTAGGTCAGATTCTTTTCCAGCTCGATATTGCCCAGGGGAACTTGTTCTTCCGGAATGCGCAGACATTTCTTTAACTGAGACACGTGAAACACGTTGTGCACATCTGCGAGACCTTCAGGTAGCTCAAGCTGATAAGCCACCTCGCCACGTCTGGCGGTTATGAGGTAGGGGCCGATGTAGCGGGGAGCTAACTTGCCGGACATCCCAAACCTCTTCATTCCACGGAGGGGTGAAACCCGTAGGTACACATGATCCCCTACTTCGAACTCAAGGTCACGCCTTCGATTGTCTGCGTAATTCTTTTGACGGTTCTGAGCTGTCTTTAATCGTTCTCGGATCAGCTTAACTTGTTCTTCTGCTGCCTTTAGTATATCAGGTCCGAACACCAGTGCTTCGCCAACCTCGTTCCAACACAAGGGGGTGCGGCATTTTCTTCCGAACATTGCCTCATTTGGCGACATTTGAATGCTGGCCTGATAACTGTTGTTGTATGAGAACTCAGCGTACGGCAAACAACGGTCCCAAGTACCTTCAAAATCCAGAGCACACGCGCGAAGCATGTCTTCTAGGATTTGATTTACTCTTTCAGTCTGACCATCGGTCTGCGGATGGTAAGCTGTACTAAAATTTAGATCGGTTCCGAGAGCCTCATGCAACTGCTTCCAGAACCTTGATGTGAACTGAGTGCCTCGATCTGACACAATCTTCTTGGGACAGCCAAATCTACATACGACATGGGTCATGTAGAGTTCTGCCAGTTTCTTTCCATCAAAGGTGGTTTTCACTGGCACGAAATGAGCTGACTTCGTGAGTCGATCCACGATTACCCAGATGGAGTCATACCCGCTAGGGGTTCTCGGCAAACCGGTGATGAAATCCATTCCGATTTCTTCCCATTTCCATCCAGGAATTGGTAACGGTTGCAGCAGTCCGGCTGGCCTTTGATGCTCTGCTTTGACTCTTTGACAAATGTCACAAAGGGCTACATATTCTGCGACATCTCGCTTCATCCCTGCCCACCAGAAGTACGCTTTGATATCCTGGTACATCTTCGTACTTCCTGGATGAATGGAGTAGGCGGATTCGTGCGCTTCTTTTAAAATGAGATCTCTCAACTCCTTCTTGGCCGGCACACAGATGCGTGATCCGCACCAAACTGTGCCCTGATCGTCTATGGAGAAACTGGTGTCCTTCTTTTCCTGTATTCTTTTTATTAATTCTTTTATCCCTTCATCATCCTTTTGAGCTTCTCGGATTTGGGATTCTAGGGTAGGTTGCACTGTCAAGCTGGCAGGGACACCTGACTGTACCATGGTCAGCCTTAACTTCTCCAATTCTTTGCACAGGCGATCTTGGTCAGGCCATATTTGAGCTGCGTTGCAATAGGTCTTTCGACTTAGCGCATCAGCGACCACATTGGCTTTACCGGGATGGTAATGAATTCCTAGATCGTAATCCTTGATTAGTTCCAGCCATCTTCTCTGTCTCATATTTAACTCGGTCTGAGTGAAGATGTACTTAAGGCTCTTGTGATCGGTGTATACTTCACATCTGTTCCCGATTAAATAGTGCCTCCAGATCTTGAGAGCATGAATTACGGCTGCTAACTCGAGATCATGGGTGGGATAGTTGACTTCATGAGGCCTAAGCTGCCTGGATGCATAGGCCACAACCTTTCGTTCTTGCATTAGGACACATCCTAAGCCTTGTCTTGATGCATCACAGAAGATTTCGAAATCCCTTCGGATGTCTGGCAGGGTGAGGACTGGAGCGGTGGTCAACCTTTTCTTCATTTCTTGAAAACTGTTTTCACATGCTGCTGACCATTCAAACTTCTTTTCCTTTTTCAATAGCTCGGTCATAGGTCTTGCTAGCTTGGAGAATCCTTCGATGAATCTTCGATAATAACCAGCTAGGCCAAGGAAACTGCGGATCTCTGACACATTCTTAGGCGGATTCCAAGCAAGCACGGCTTCAACCTTGCTAGGATCTACTTCAACACCGTTAGAGGAAATCACGTGTCCAAGAAATGCTACCCGGTCCAACCAGAATTCGCATTTCGAGAACTTGGCGAATAGTTGATGATCCCTGAGTTTTTCCATTATCTGTCTTAGGTGTTTGGCGTGTTCTTCCTCATTTTTGGAGTATATCAGGATGTCATCAATAAATACCACAACAAACTGATCCAGGTATTCCATGAAGATCTTGTTCATCAAGTTCATGAAGAATGCTGGAGCATTGGTGAGTCCGAAGGACATTACTGTGAACTCATACAGACCGTATCGCGTTGAGAAGGCGGTCTTTGGAATGTCTTCAGGTCTGATTTTCAACTGGTGGTAACCGGATCTTAAGTCGATCTTAGAGAAGACTTTTGCTCCTTCGAGTTGGTCGAACAGATCGTCAATCCGTGGCAACGGGTACTTGTTCTTTATAGTCACTTCATTCAGGGCTCTATAGTCAATTACCATTCTCTCAGAGCCATCCTTTTTCTTAACCAGAAGTACTGGGGCTCCCCAAGGGGATGAACTAGGTCGCACATAACCTTTACTTTCCAGTTCTTCGATTTGCCTTTTGACTTCTGCTAGTTCATTAGCTGCCATTCGGTAGGGTCTTTTTGCAATTGGTGCGGTGCCTGGTGCTAGCTCTATGGCGAACTCAATTTCTCGGTCTGGTGGCATACCCGTTAATTCTTCTGGAAATACGTCGGGATATTCACAGACTATGGGCACTGATTCCAAGGGAATGGCTTGCAAACTGGCTAGAATAGACCGACTTGCGGTAGGGGTGTTAGGGGTAAAGCGAACTTGCTTTCCTTCAGGTCCTTGTAAGGTGATGGACTTCTCAGCACAATCTATCTGTCCTTTGTGCTTAGCCAACCAATCCATCCCTAGGATGATGTCCAAGCTTTGCGAGTCTAAGACTATCGGTTTGGCTAGGAAGTCAACTTCCTCAATTCTAAGGTTAACTTCCGGGCATATTTTAGTCGCCCTTATATCCCTTCCAGGGGAATGTACTATCATTGGTATTCTCAAATTTTGGGTTTTCCAACCATTTCTTTTCACAAAAGCTTGCGATATGAAAGAATGGGAAGCTCCTGAATCAAACAGAACTATTGCGGGTACGGAGTTGACAGGGAACATACCCATCACGACGTCTGGAGCATCCTGAGCGGTTTCAGCTTGAATGTGGTTCACTCGGCCTCGACCAAAGTGGTTGGAAGCACGAGAACCTTGTCCACTCGCCTGAGAGCTAGGACGAGTTTGAGCTACCGCTGGAGTAGGAGTTCTGGCTGTGCTGCCATTAGCATGTCCTGAGTTGGTGCTGGGAGGATTCTGAGGGCACTGCCTGGCGAAGTGACCCATCTGTTTGCACCGGAAGCACTGGACCGCTGACTGTCCTGACGGTGATTTGAAGGAGGTAGCACTGTTTGGCGCAGTATTGCCACTTGGGGCATGCTGCTGCGGCTGTGGAGCTGGACGGTTCACCTGTTGTCGAGGGGCATAGCCTGGCTGGCGGTTAACTTGAGTGACCGACTGGTGATACTGCATGGGTTGTCCAAAGCGAGGGCGAGGTGCGCCTCGGGAAGAATTGCCCTGATGGTTAGACTTGCGTTTCTTATATTCTTCGGCGGCTTCTTTTCTGGCATCCTCAAGCAGTAGTGCCTTGTTGATCATATGCTGAAAGGTGGGGAAGTCATGAGCAAGCAACTGGAGTCTCATTCCAACTGCGACACCTTTCAGGAACTTCCTGATCTTCTTCTTGTCTGTATCCACTTCCTCAGGAGCATACCGAGCCAACTTGTTGAACTGACTCAGGTATTCATTTATGCTGCTATTGCCTTGCTTAAGCTTGCTGAATTCCTCTTTCTTCATATCAATGGCGCTTTCGGGTACATGAGCTGCACGGAAGGCCGTAGCAAACTCATCCCAAGCGATGTTAGTGGGGTCTGGGTGCGCGTTGCAATAATTCTCCCACCAATCTGCAGCAGGTCCTCTTAGCTGGTGAGAGGCGTAGAGCGTCTTCTCAACGGAAGTGCATTGCACTAAGTTGAGTTTTCGTTCAACATCTTTCAGCCAATCGTCAGCCTCAACGGGCTCGACGGTCTGAGTGAATTCTGGCGGACGAGACCTCAGAAAGTCTGTTAGCTTGGGCCTATTGTTACCCATGTGAGGATGGCCATTTCCATGCGCATTATGCTGAAATCCGGCGATGGCTGTGGCTAATCCTTGCAGAATCTGAGTCTGAACTGCCATCAAGTGTTGCATGTTATTCTCAACATGAGGTGGGGAAGGAATGCGTTCTTCTCCAGAATTGTGACTGGCGGTGTGGTGAGAGCGGTGAGACTGTTCCACTTCTGCAGTACGGGAGACTGAGCGATGCGAGCGGTTGCTGCGTTGGGGTTGCTCGACTTCTGCATTGCGGGAAGCTGTATGGTGTGAACGGCTGCTGTGGACTGACTGCTCATTATCTGACTCATGATTCGCTTCTATCTCTGCTCTTCTTTCCTCAAAACCGAGGCGGGCTGGTGCACGAGTAGCACGGCGGGGGCGACTAGCCATCTAAACTCCCAGAAGAGGGCGGGGTAAGAATCAGATAAGCACTTAAAGAAGGCAAGAAACAAAGTAAATAACAACTAGATAGCACACACTAGGCATAAACTGATTTTCTCAAATCATAAAGACACCTGATACAACGGGTGTGGACAAGTCACAGAGCTACGCCGAGCTTGACTGTACGCACACCTCCTAGGAGAACCAGACTACCAGACAACACCCACATTAAACACACGCACGCACTACCTCGCCACGACTCCAAAAGAGTTGGCGGCGGAACAAAAGGGCCTATCTCACGGACGGCTGCTGAAGACTGACTCCTCTACTCCTCGTCTGCCTGGCTGCCTCCTGTAGTCGCCTCCTCTGTCGAAGAGACGTCGATCGGCTGAAGCGAAGAGACCGGCGGTACCTGTCGAGGGCCGGCAGCAGCACGGGCTGCTGGCGGTGGGGGAGCTGGGTGGTCAAAGCGGAACACCGTGGAGGAACCAACGACACGCTTCCGCGCAGTGCGGATAAAGCGTGGGCCACGGCGGGAGGAAGCCACGGGAGTGTGACCTGGAGTGTAGGAAGGGCTGACTGGGTGAGGGTAGGGGGAGTACACTGGAGAGTACGGCGCACGCGAGCTGGGGGAGCGCGGGCCACTGGGAGTGCGGGCAGAGCCGCGAGAGCTGTGGGAAGACAGGTGGCTGGTGTGGCAGAGGCGGCCTGAGTCCCAAGAGACAGTGTCAACTGAGGTGACACCCTCCTCGGCTAGACGGGCCTCCAGAGCTGCGTAGCGGCGGGCAAGGGAGCGGTAAGCCTCAAGGAGCAGGTCGTGCTGAGTGGCCTGAGCCTCTGAAAGCTCGACCATGCGAGTCAGCACTGGCTGAGACTCGCTGTACGGACAGGGGTACCTGGCGTCCGTACGGCCGGAAGGAAGGCGTGGAAGCTGCCGGAAGGCAGAACCTCCGAGACGGTGACCGTAGTCGTGGGCCAGACGACGAAGCGCAGTCCAGGAGAGGTCCTGGTACGCGATCTGGAGAGTGGGCCTGGCCACAGTGAAGTGGTGGGGGCGAAGGCCGGCTCCGTGTATACCTCCACGAGGGTAAAGGTACACAGAGAGCTCACAGCGAGGGGGAGTGCGGTCCACAGAGTACCCCGTGTACTCGGGACACGAGAAGCCAAGGAAACGGGCGAGGTCACGAAGCTGAGCGACGTGGTGACCCTCTGTGGACCCCCGTTTTTATAACAGGAATCAGTCGTGTAATCAGTACCATTTCCCTGGATCAAGTAGTCTGGTACACACGAATTCATAGCTGAAGTACCGAGTACTCATACACGAATGTCTTAGGACGAGTTATTACATCAAAGCCCGCAGGCATTGTCTTAAATCATCGGACCGAAAGGTCCGGAATACATTCAAAAACAGAGTAGGTAAGGCAGCGGAAAATGGAGGCAGCGGCACGCCATTGCCACAGGCAACGACCGTATCTAAGACCTATTGGACCCCATCGTCTTCATCTCCCTCCTGATAATAGGCATAGGGATCTTCCGACGCTTCATCTCCAGTCTCTGATTGAGTTTGTATATAGCAAGGGTGAGTACCAACCGTACTCAACAAGTCACCACAACAACAATGCAAATGACAGGGATATTTGAAGGATTGTTATGGTTCTTTTGCGTAAAGCAAGTTTTGTAATTCTTTTCACAACCCTAAGACCTAGCACAGACTGATCAAGTTTTAATACCAGTGTTCGCTTTAAACAATGACGGTTCTGTCCACCATCCATTGTGATCCCAAGGATGGCTTCCCGCCATTGAGTCGTCATGGTTTTCTGAGGATGTCCACATTCCCTACTCTCAGGAAGTGGCTCCAGCAGCATATAAATCATGCAATTATCCCAACCCACACAAGTTAAGAATTCAGAGTCTAGCCAAGTGTAATACACGTCCCGGTGCTCAATAACCGCGAGCACGGCTATTCGAATAGATTTGGTTTACTCACACTGCAGTGGATGTACACTTTACCCGCACTCCGCGACTGCCCAACACATGAGCCTCGTCCCAACACATGAGACGCGTCACGGCAAAGCTTTTCGATAACCTCGCATTGGCAGTACCCGCTCCATGAACTTGACATCCTCATACACTCTAGGCGTACGCAGTTTCTAGCAGTGTGAGGAGTTCTGGCGCACCCGGGGAAGAAGAACTCACACATGCATTAAGTTAATTAAGTTTAAATTCTCACATGGCAGTCCTACCGATGGCGACACCACTGTAGACACCCGCCTCGCGGTTCTACCAATGGCTGCCCCACCGTAGAGCCCCTGCCTCACACATCAAGAAACCACTATGCATGGATACTGCCTCTGCTCAGCTATCTATTCCGCTAGGTCTATACCCATACGAGAAGTGCGGTTGTACGGGGGTCGTTTCATGCTTAACTTCATGGCTCGGTCCTTAATTGACCGGGGACGGTACTAGCCTTTCCCGGATACCACCCAAATCCTCCGTCCGCCCCAGTCGAAAACATTTGTTTAATTTTATTTCTCTTTTCACAAATCATGTCATCAACATCATGGCACTGTGGCGCTCATGCCTCCACATGCCGTATCTCAATTACCTTCCCAAAGGTAATTGCCCAAGCATATAGCATTTGATAAATATGAGTATGCACAATTCTAGAATAGCATTGCTAAGCACTTGTCATAATTGACTAGGGACTCTTACGTAATCGTGGTTACAAAGGAAATAATAGGCAAACAATCATCAAGGCATGGCATAAACACAAATGGGATGTATATTATTGCATGCAATTTTATTTGTAAACAAAATAATTTCGCAATTGGGATCAACATGTTCAAGGGATAGTGATGACTTGCCTTGCTCAAGGTCTTGCGGGTCTTGGCCTTCACCTGGATCTGCAACTCCCTCGGGCTCTATAGTTACGTGCGAAAATTGATTTGAATTCGGTTAGAATTCAAATAAAACTCCAAATAAATCCAAATAGAAGTCGAATGCGAAAATCGATTCTTTTTATTTACTATTCGCGAATTAGGGCCAACCCAATTTTGATTTATATATATCTTAAATCATTTTTACGGTGCAACTATTTTGTGATTATAAGTTTTTAATTTAATCTACCCCGAGCATCGTATTCCAAATAATAGATTAGAAATTTATATCTCGATCTTAAATATCGGATGGAATCCAAAAATTAAACGATTTAACCTACTCTATGACTAAATGATTAATTATAATACGCGTCTAGAATTCTTAGTAATTAACTCCAAATTCCCATCGTGAATTAATTACTTATAGAAATTACCCCTAAATAATCTATAAAAATCTATAAGAATTTGTCTAATTGTTTTTAGTCTAAATTAACCACCGCGAATTGATTTCTTATAGAAATTACCAAGAATAATCTATATTTTATATTTACTTTTGCAATTCTACGATTAATCTATAATTAAATTCTAATTTATTTTAAATTTTCTAAACCTCTAATTTCTTTCTAATTTACTTATTTTTCTTTTCTTTTTCTTTTCTTTCTTTTCTTTTCTTTTCCTCTCTTTCCTATTTTCTTTTCTTTTTCTTTTTCCTCTCCCTTTTTTTCTTTTTCTTCTTTTTCTCTCTCTCTCTCTCTCTCTCTCTCTTTCTTTCCTTCTCTCTCTCTCTCTCTTCCTTTCCCTCTCTCTCTCTCTTCCTTTCCTTCTCTCTCTCTCTCTCTTTCCTCCCCCCCCGGCTTCCTTCTCTTTTCCTTTCTGCTTTTCTCTCCTCCCTCTCGGCTTCACTCTCTCCCTCTCTCTCGGCGTTTCTCTCCCTTTTTCTCCCTACCCGAGGCGACGGCGACGGCGCAAGGAGAAGGGCGGCGGCTTACCACAGCGGCGGCGGCGTCGGTGGCGCAAGGCGGTGACGCACGGCGCGGCGGCTTCGAGGCGAAGGCGCGGCGCACGGAGGCAGCGGCGCGGTGGCACAAATGCGGCGACGCGGCGGCACGACAGCACAAGGGCGGCGGCGTGTGGAGGAGGAGAGGAGGGGAAAGATGGGGATGGATGTGGGGTGGGTGTGGAATGGAGGAGAGGGGGTCGGGATTTATAGGGGAAGGGGGGGGAGAGCAAGGAGAGGGTGGCGGCGGCTCTAATGGCGATGCGACGGCGGCGTGGTTGCGCGGGGCGCGAGGCGATGAGGGAGTGGGCGTGCGGCGCGGCGGCAGGTCGGGGGCAAGACGACGTGTGGTCGGGTGAGTCGGGCGCGCGGCGCGGCAGTGAATGGAAGGGGGACAAGGCGACGTGCGGGCGGGCGCGCGGCGGCGCGGGGAAAGAAAGGGGAAAAGTGACGGGGCGACGACGGGACGGGGAGGTGGTGCGGCACGAGGGGAGGCAAGGCAGCGCAGCGCGCGGGACGGGCGGCGGGTCGGGGCAGGGCGACGTGACGACGAGACGACGAGACGACGAGACGACGAGACGACGGGACGACGGGACGAGGCGGCGCGGCGCGGAGCTCGGGATGACGACGACGTGTGCGGCGCGGCTCGAGGCGACAGCAGCCCGTGCGGCGCGGCAACGGTGGTGCGCGACGTGATGGCGTCAGCGATGGGATGGGGAGGCGAAGCGGCACGGTGCTCGGTCGGCGCGGCGACGATGGCGCGGCGATGGGGTGGGGAGGCGGAGCGGCGCACGGCACGCGAGGCGAGGCGGCCGCGGGGTGACGACGATGCGGGCGCGGCGGCGACGATGGCGCGCGGTGCGGTGATGGCGACGGGACGGGACGGGGCTCCGGGCGGCGCGGGGAGGCGCGCGGCGTGCGGGGCGCGAGGTAGAGGAGAGGCCGGGTTGGAGGACCCCGTCGAACATCTTGTGTGCAATGAACAGTGCGGTTTTCCTATTTTTCCGATTTTAGCCGATTTTCCATTTTAATTTAACTTTGCAATTTCTAATTGTTGTAAATTTGATTTTTATTCATTATGTGTGTCATTCCAACTATTGAATTCACCCTAAATAAATTTTACTCATGTTTTATTTGTATAAGTTATTTAAATCCTCAATTAGTGTTAATTCGTATTCCTACACATTTAAATTTAATAATACAAATATGTTTGCATTAATAGTTTATTTCTACCCACACTAAATCTTTATTTTAAATTATATATATAGTTTGCCAATTTATTTTTAGGATTATAAGTAATTAACTATTCTCCACACTTGATTAGTGAATTTCAAAATCGAACCAATAAAATATGCGAATAAAATCGGCATGATGCAATTCTTTTGAAAAGTTTTCGAAAATCCGTATTTTTATAGTTTTGTTTTTATTGGTTGAATTTTCAGGATGTCACACCCTCACCAAAACCGTGGGAACTGAAGCTGGCGTTCACTGCCATCTACAATTTTGAAAGAGGGAGAAAAGATCAGTAACCATTTTAGAAACAAACTACTGAGAATAAAGAGAAAGCAAGAAACCTTAGCTTTTCGCAATTAATTTTGAACTTAGTATCCTTAGGGTCGTCCTAAGCGTCGGGTTTTCGTCCTAGGGCCAAGCCTGTGCTCTGATACCATCTCTTGTCACGCCCCGAACTAGCCCCAGGCGGAACTAGCTCGTGACGTTCCAAATTAACCTGTTAATCGATACCAGTCCCAGGAAACAGTGCTGGTATCACAGGAAGACAGCATATCACAGCAACAGAGGTCTCTTTATTATAGAGTAGGATTACAGTCATGTTGGGCTGCGGACAGACCCCGAGCTCACAACTGCATTACAAAAGAGGAAAGCGGAAGCCAAGACCTGGACCAAGCATCACAGGCGCGACTTGGGAACTAGGCCGAAACCCTAAAACTCTTCGAAACCAGCTTGCTCCTGGAAGAACTCCTCGTCAGCGGGATCCACATCGCCTTCTTCAGCAACTGGGGGGGGGATTATTTATATAGAGCAAGGGTGAGTACAGGAGTACTCAGCAAGCCATGGGAATTTAAGTGTTTAATGCAGGCTTCAAAGGAAAGGCTATTGTTTTCGCAATTGATTTTAGTTTAAACTTCTTTTTGGAATCATCTAAGTGAGTGCTTCTCAAACGACACGGATGAGACAGTGCGTCTCGTCCGGTCGGAGTATGTGCAATGTATCAGTCTTTAAAACAGGGTTGGCATCCGGCCAACAGCTTTTGAAACGGCCTACAAGCCAACACTTTCTTTAAACGGCCAACAGGCCAAAAGCTTTTGAAACGGCCAACAAGCCAACAGCTTTTCAACGGTCATCAGGCCAACATCTTTATAAACGGCCATCCGGGCCCGGCTGATCTCATCAGCCACAGGTTTCCAACACCGAAACCAAACCACATCAACTCTTCACAAAGCAGTTGTCAAACAAAACTACGCTAGGAATCACCTCACATCCGCCCATGACCGTGGGCACGGCTGTTCGAACAGTTTGTTAATCCTCTGCAGAGGGGGTACACTTTACCCACACGACATTACTAACCCGAATCATCCAGCCCGTGTATAACGGCCACGTCTGGTGACCTAAAGGCTTTCATGACAAGGCATTTCGAGAGCAGACACGGGTTCGCCATATGCCGACGAGGGGGGTCCCAGACCGACAACAGGTTAGGTCCCAGACCATGCTGTGCCAGGAAACCCGGGGGTCTTCCCCGCCACCACCCCGAAGAATCCACATGCCTCTCGGACATCAAAGCTCCCCCGATTAGCAATTTACTCAGCCAGGGGTGTCCCATACCACCCATGTGGTTGCACATGTCTTATGTTTGGATGAAATTCCAAGGAATCGGTCCTTAATTGCAAGAGCAGGGAACCGTACTCCAATACGTTCCCCGGTCCGCGATTTTAGAAACTCATTTAGTTCACAAACACCGACCCAGATGTCGGGTTTTCCAAATCTTTCGTAAAACATCAAGTTTTACCCATCATTGAATATTTTAAGTTTTGGGGGAGAAGTGTTCCGAAGTGCGTGCCCGAGGGTCCGCACATCGAAGCACAACAGTCGACAAAGGGGATTCAGGTATTCAATAAGTCATAGAGGGTAATTGCAGCAATGTGGGATTGGGGCCGACGGAATAACCCGTGAAACACGGCCAATTACTTGTGTGAGTCCTAACCATGCAATATTTGCGGAATAGAAATACTTAGATTTAAATTATAGGTGCAAGATGATCAAAGGTGACTTGCCTTGCTCGAGATCTTGGGCTTGATCCTCGAAATCCTCGCACTGCGGGTCTTCGGGCTCCGGAACTACACGCGGAACGGAACAACTCAACAAACGGCGAAAATAAAGCCCTATTATTGACCTCTAAGCGTGCCATTAAATAGATCTCGAGATTTGGAGAATTTTGGGAGTTGAACGGAGTCGATCGGATACACGGTTGAGAAGATATGGAATTTCTAAGATTATTGGATTTTTGGACTAAAGGAAAAAGGAAAAAGGATTTAATTAAATCCTTTTAAAAAGAAAAAGAATTTAAATTGGAGGAGGGACGGGAATTAGACTTCTTCGGGCGGCTTAGGCGCGGCCCAAGAAGGAAGTCGGCTCGGCCGGGGCCTAAATGGGCCGGCCGGCCCAATAGCTCACGGGCGCGGGCGGAGAGAGAGAAAGGTCCGGTGGGCCGGGTTCACCGTGCGAGGTCCCGGGTGGGACCCGCTTGTCGGCGGCCTGGTCTACCGTGGACTCGGCGCACGCGGCGCGGGCTAGGGTTAGGGTTTGGACGCGGTCCACGCGCGCGGCGCGCGGAGGACGCGAGAGTGGCGGGCCCACGCGCAGCCTCTCGGCTCGCGGTGGACCGCGCGCACGGGACGCGACGGAGGGAGGGGAGCGGCTGACCCTCGCGGCCGACGTGGCGCCGACGTGGCGCCGACGCGGCCGGGCGCGAGGAAGACGAAGATGACGCCGAAATGGACGGCGGACGGCGGCGGCGAGCGTCGGGATGATTCACGGCGATACACGCGAAGGCGATTACACCGGAAGGTCGACCGGGAAGAGAGAAAGCGAGCCAACGGCTCGGATTTCGCCGGAGAGGCCCGACGGCGACGAATCGCGGTGATGACCGACGGCGGCGAGAGGAGAGGGGAACGGCGATGGCGGCACGAGGGGCTAATCCCCGGCCGCGGGAGCATCTAGGCGCCCTCGGGAACCCTATCCTAGTGCCGGATTGGACGGAGGAAGGCCGAGGAGGGCCGGCGACGTGCGCCTCCTCCGAGCTCGGGCGGCGGCGGCGGCGGGCATGCGGCGGACCTCGGCAGGGCTCGGGGCTTCGCCGGCGGGTTGAGGGAAACCTACTCGAGCTACCGACGAGAGCTAAAGGGGGGAGAAGGAGGGAGGAGGGAGAACGGAGGGATTTATACCGCGACGGGGAGGGCGGCGCGGAGACGACGGCCGACGGCGCGGGAGGGAGCTCACCGGCCTCGGGCCGGGGAAGAGGAGGAAGAAGGGTGCCCGGAGTCCCCTTCCGAGTCCGCGGTTGCGCACGGCTTCGGCGGCACGCGACGGCGACGGATTCGGAGGAGAAAGGCGGCAATGGCGCGGGGGAGAGATGGGGAGGAAATGGAGGAGGGGAGGCGCGGTTTAAAGGGGCGGCAATGTCGGTTCGCGAAACCGACATTGCGACGGTCAAGGGGAGACGGCTGGCGGTCGCGGCGAGGACGGGATGACGCCGGCGAGGGAGGAAAAGAGAAAAGAGAGAGGGAAAGTGGGAGAAAAGGGCTTCGCCCTTTTGCCGGAACGGGAAAAAGGAGGGGAAAAGAGAGGAGGCGTGGCGCGGCCGAGAGGGGGGAAGGCGCGCGCGGCTTTGCCTCCGCGCGTTGGACGCTTGCGGAGTGGCGGGGCCGCGGGGAGGATGGCGTCGGCGATGACGGCGGCGCGGCTTGGAAGGGCGCGGCGACAACGGCGCAGGCGCGGGGCCGGGCGATGACGACGGCGATGACCGGCCGGTCGGCCACGACGCGCGGGCGCGCGGAGCTTGAATCGGGGGCGCGGGAGAGGCGAAGGCGGTGCGGCGCGGCCGCGTGCTCGCGCGGGCGCGGGGCGCGCGAGGGAGGGAAAAGGGAAGGCTCGGGAGGGCAGCCGAGAGAGAGAGAGAGAGAGAGAGAGAGAGAGAGAGAGAAGGAAAAAAGAAAGGGGCTGGGGGGGCCCACGGGCAGAGGGAGGGGAACTAGACTTTTGCGGGAGATTTGAATTTGGAGGAATTGGATTGGAATTTGGATTTTGCCGGAGGATCGGAGACTCGAGATCGGGGATTGGCACGGCGACTGACAAACAAACAAAGAACGGATTTTCGCACATAGGATTTTTAAGGATTAATTTTCCCGCTAGGCGCCACGACGGAGCGGGCGCTACAGGCTTCAATAGAGTGCTACTACTATCGTCCCAAAATAAGTTCGTTTCTCTAATACAAAACAAAAAAACAAAAAGGAATGGAATGCATCTACTTTATTAAATCTCAATACAATTATTCATTGCTTTATCTTTTCCCAATACATTTATTCTCTACTTTCACAAACTCCGATGCAATTTGGTGGAACCGAGTTGGTGGTCTCGCGGGTATTGCCATCAAAACAACGGTCTTTACCAACATGATGGAACTCGACATCTTTGACTCGATGCCATATGAAAACTGCAGTGTCACCAATCCTGTCATGTGACATGTGGTCGATCTAGTGACATATCGGTCGACTCTCCAGCTCTTCAGAATTTGGACCCTCACAATTAGTTAGCGTGCCCTCCGAATTTATGTTTAGACGCTTCTAAGTGCACTCCTACCAGACATACTTGTACAAATTAAAGAAATAGTGAATTTACCATTCTACCATTCAACCCCTTCCATCTCTACCTTATCCATGCCAAGCTTTTGTACGGGGAGATGGCAAGGAGCGTCAAATAAAAAAAAAGATGATTCCCGAATGACTTGCGATGTCATGCAAGAAAGGATGGAGGGAGTAGCTTTTTCTTCTGCAATTATATTTGCACATAAATATTTGCCCCAATTGTAGATTCTTTGCCTATCGCCTACCCGGCCAACATAATACTTTAGTATTACTATTCATCAACATTGTACATCAATTTGGTAGGCATTCACAGAATACCAAGTTTGAATCATATTATAATTTTGTTACAACTTTTAATTTACTTTATGGATTTCCAAATATTTATAAAGATATATTGCCAGTACCATTGGGAGGGGGGAGAAACGATATGATAACAAGATTTATGTTGTGCACATAGTCTTTTCACTGCAATATATTCGTGTCTAATTCTTGAGTATATACATTACTTAAATTCGTGTTCTGTCTTAGACCAAGTTCTACGTGGGACCCAATTTTCAGTTAATGATACCTTTGTGTGAGACAGTGGCTCACTGAAATCTCGGTTAACTAGGTGAAATACCACGCATTGCTACGAGAGTTTAGTATGACAATAATAAGTAAAAATAATACGTAAGATAGCTGGATAATATTAACTTACTTAAGTTGATGTGGTTTATCATAATTTAAATTTAAATACTAAATAGAATGATGGTTCAAATGTAAAAAGTAAGGTGATGTGGCTTTCTGAGAGAAGAAAAGTAGTGAGATAGTTTGAACTTTGAACCATAGATTAATCGTTTAAGACGACTTGATCAGAGAAGAGAGAAATAACACTATGTAAGGATAAACTAAATAGGTATATATGACAATATAAAAAATAACGATTTAACATACTTGTATTTTCAAACTATAAAATTTAATAAATTATAAAATTATAGATAATATAGATGCTTACATGATGTTTAATTAAATGTAGTAATTGCTAGTGGCTGATGATTTTGCATCTTGTTAGTGGATGATGATACAACATCTTTGTCTGTTAAGTTTTAGAATTTAGTGTGTTACAACTTTATACTAAGATAGGATATGACCATGTTGGATCTATTTTTTTTTATGACACAGAACGCCTATTTGAGCTCATTCGGCCCCAGCTGCTAGATGACAGTTCAACTGATCAAAAAATTGCTTGACCTGACTAAACAAAAGATGATTATTGATCCCGAAAGCACCAGCTAGGTTTCCAAGCAAACTCATATACACACAGTTGGCCAGTTTGCTTGATCCTTTAATTTGTATACGATTCATTGCACAGTACACCGGCTCTCTTTACAGCCAGTCGGAATGGAAGATATGAGAAATTTGAGACGCACGAGGTATCACTGTTCCATCCAACTCTGCACCTTGTTTCGCACTAATTGTGATGGTCCATTACTAGAAATTGTAGCAAGCTAAAGAGGCCAGCAAGATAGTGATTCTCATTCTCCTCGCAGGTAGCCAAACCCACGAGATCCTTCAGGTAGCGTCAACTCCAATGAAGATGCTGGAAGGTGGAGTTCTTCAAACGCTTGGCCTTGCTGCTCCATTGGTTGTCCTTCACTTGCTGCTTCGAGATGCTTGATGGTATATAGGACCTTTTCGTTTGATGATTTTCATCTTCTTTCAAAACTAATGGCAGAAGTCGACGAAGTCATCAGTTTTATCACGATCAATGCCATTATCATGTTTAGACTGTCTGTCCGACTATCTTTGACGATGTGGTAGTTGTAGATGTACTATCCATGTTATTACAAGCAATGAAGCAAACATGAGTAGCCATGTGGCAAAGTAGTGGAGTACTCACTCGGTCACATAAAAACCAACCAAGGATAACATGTGATGTTTTCTAGTGTAATGAAGATCTGGACATGGTATGTTCAGATTCATTCTACTAGAGAAATGTCACATTATATTTCAGGAATGGATGGAGTTTAGGAATAGACTGTACCAAAAAATTTAGAGTGACATCAGCTGGCTTCCAAGCTCACATGCGGATCGCTTGACTAAATTCTATGTCGATACAGTGTATCATGGAGGTTTACACTTTCATTTTTCACAAATGTTCTGAAAGTTCTGATTTTTCACCAATATTTTCAAAATTTTTGGAACTTTACTGCACCAAAGTACTTTAAAATTTTGCAAAATTTTGACTAAATTTGAACATTTCTTTTACCGAATTCAATAAAAGAAGAGGAAATTTTGGGCAAGATATTTGCATGCCGGGGGGGGGGGGGGATTATCGAAATTTCGAACCAAAATTCCAACTCTGGTATCATGATCTCACTAAATTCTTGTGGTTTCGATGGTTTGCATATTCAGTTTGAAATTTCTGGAATTTCACATAACAAAACAAATCCCCAAAAAATACTAATTCTTTCAGAGTTTTTCGAATTTGGATCAATTATTCGAATTCGGTCTTGTTCAAAATTTGGAAATTTCAGTCCCCCAGTAGATTTCTACATACGGAAATATTAAATCCTGCATGAGTGAACTGGCTGATGCTTTATTCTCCATTGGCTTAAACTCTTCAGTGAACTGGTGATGCATGCTGCTCGCTAATACCAAACTTATCGACAGGATTAACTACTCACGTTGCACTATGATTCTGCGAAAAGCTAGCCGTCGAATCTCGATGCACCTTCATTCCCCATTTAATTCCTGAAAATCTCCTAGTTATTTTGTGTACCAGTATTGCCAATTCAATTTACCATAGCACAGTATTATATGAGTAGCATGCAAAATTCCTGTTTGAGGAGTCAGAACTAACAGGAAGAATCGGGACTTATATATAACACTTGTTTTCTTGTTGACCAGCAGAAAACTAGCTGTGAGAAAAGAAGAGAGCTAGGGAGACAAGTTGCACAATAGCTACTTTCAAGGAATAGAAGGCATCGGGAGATTCAGATATACATTGTGAAGTGATTCTACATCTCTACCAAGGATGCAAGTACACACACTCCACTGAAATGTTAAGGATTTGGAGAAGCCAATAGAACAGAAATTGGATCGAGTAATGCAGACCACACTTCACAGAGTGGTAGAATAGGAAAGTTAGTCGGGAAGTTCGCTAGGTTGGTAGATGATAAATATTCGTGGTGCACTGATTGGCCGGTCTGCTTGAGCTTTTTGATGAAATATATTATACATCGTACGTACTTCTAGCTTGTGGGAATGGAAGGTACGAGGGATTTGGGAGTCACGAAAAGACTCTCCAGCTCTTCAGCTATTTTTGGACGGATAGCATTACAGTATTACTTGTTATTGCAGCAAGCTAACTAGGCTTTGAAGATACTTTCTCTATTTGCGAAACATAAGAAACAATCCAGAGATTGGGCATTGGTGGGAACCAAACGCCTAGCGGAGATATTGCCTTAGGCGGCCTTCTTGTTTGTACATATTTCTTTCTTTTGGTTTACCTATAAATAACATTTCTTATATATTCAATGAATTGGCACACTGTGTCTTTCGATGAAAAAAAGAAAATAATTTATCCCTCCCAAAATGTAATTATTTAAAAAAGAAGCATAGAATAAATTATTTGTGTTCTCGAGATGAGTGAGGAGTAGGCCCGAACTGCAATAGAAACCAACAAATAGTAAGGATAGTATGAATAATTTAGAGGCAATAATTATCTTTTATATGTCCTAATTTGATACATTTATGTATTATTGGAACTGTGAAACTTGCTACATTAAAGGATGAAGAGATTCATTGAGTTGAGAAGATAGCCAAACCCATCAATCCTTTTGCATCAGCTCCACTGTATTTTTTTTTAGATGTTTCAATAAATAGTTTCACTAGTTCAATTACAACCATTGCACCCTGCATTGCTTGTATGTTTTAGAAAATATTTTGTGATGCTTCAATAGCTACAGCTCGATGTGTGGGATATAAAAATGTTTGAACAAAATCAAGTATGTGCAAATACATTGTACGGTATACACACAAACACACACACACATATATATATGGCGTTCAATGTTTCATATAGTGGTTACCAATGTCGCAATTAGTTTTTTCAAAAAAAAATGTTAAATCTTTTGAAACATTTCAGATTGAGAGTTGAAATCATTGTCCAAGTGAGAAAACAATACTCAACAAATGGTGATACAATGCCCAAATTATTGCGACAAATTGGTTCAAAGATATATACTTTTTCCATCAGTATATAATCACCTAAGATCTTGTTATCAATATTTAATTACAATAATTATAATGGTATTGTTGTCGAAATGACAACTGCATACGTCGAAAGACGTGGTTACTCAACAGTGGTTGGAAGGAAACGAAGTGTATTGAATTTTGAAATGTTTTCTTTTTTCTGGATCCCCCCATTACATGGCCCTAGGGGACTATTTATAGCCCCATTACAGGTTCTTACTACTAGTGTTTAGGTTGTACAGGGGAATTTACATGATTACCCTTACGAAAGGGACATTTACAGGGGTACATAATGTTATAGGGGCTCATGGGCTCCTGATGGGCCGTCTGGTGATCGCCGGCCCTATAGCCCCTAGGCTTGATGGGCCGGAAAGGCTTCCTCGGCCCTCGCGGGGGCGAACTTGCCATGGCGAAGTCGTCTTCCTTCGGCAGATAGTCTTCGCCTTGCACCCTTCGCCTGAGACGCCTCTGGCCCGGCAAGACACTCGTACAACTCTTCGCCTCACGCCATTCTTGCTCCATAGCCTTCGCCACGGGTTTCGGCAGATTTGGTCGAAGGGCCTCATGCCATCCGCCAACAAGCCCCTCACGGGCAAGGGTGAGATTGGAGCTTCGGCCGAGACCGTGCAAACCATGTGGTATGGTATGCGGCGCCCCTTTTCGACCGATGCTCCTGCCGAAACCTACATTATTCCTGCGAATGAAGTTTGTTACTTGTGCGGCTGGTATTATTTTGTCGCGCTTTGCCTCCGTGGGCTTTCCCTTCGTGGGCTTTTTACTGTGCTGCTCAGACGGTGGGAATTTACCGTTTTGCCTACCCTTGCGACACATGGCACTTTATTACTGGCGGGTAGGCGAATGGTCGCCCGGGTGAGCTATATATTCCCACCGCTCTTTCCTTTTCACCGCCACACTTGCCATTTTACCACGTGCGCTCTCTTCCTCCGTTTCTTTCTTCCACAGCATCTCTTGACCCCTCAAGCGTTTCGCCCATTCTCTTTCTTCGCCATCGCAAACGCACCGTTCGCCATGGCCCCTTGCAAGCCCAACCCTGCTTCGGCGAAAGGGCCGGATCTTGGCCGAGTCGATGACGACAGCACCGCCTTTTTGGGGTTTCCTCTTATGGACGACGTCGAGCTGGCGAAGCTGGTCAGCTCTGGGGCATTGGTTGAGGGGCAGGCTTTTGCCCTAGGGAAAGCCGTGGTGCCGAAACCAATCGACAATCGGACGGTGGTGTTCGCCGTCTTTTTTGAGGCAGGGCTTCGGTTTCCCTGCAACGTGTTGTTGCCAGAGATCCTTCGCCTCTTCCAAGTGGAACTTCCGCAGCTGAGCCCGTCGGCGCTTGTTCGAATCGCTATTTTCGACTGGGCATGCCGGACTTCCGGGTTTGAGCCTAATGCCGAGCTTTTCGGTGCCATATTCTTCGCCACCGTGAACTCGAAGACGGTGATTACCCCAGCTGGGACGAAGAAGACCGTGTTCGGGAGTGTGAACTTCAACGTTCGTCCCGAGCGGTCCGATCTCTGGCCGGTGAACGCTGCCATGTCGAAGTGGGACCGCCATTGGATGGCTAGGTGGTTCTATCACTCCATCCCCTTCGAGGCTGGTTCTGACTCAGCGAAAGCCCTCCGGAGCCGGCGCAGGGCGATCACGCCGAACCGGAAACCCAAGATTGCCGTGGACGGCGCTATGGAGGCGCGGTTCATTCTGCCGCGCAAAGTTTGCTCCCGCCTTAGCTGCCGTGACTTGGTAGAGGAATTCTGTATGCTTCGCATCTTTCCCCTCTCCTAGGCATGGCAAGTCACGGTTGATCCAGGCGAAGAGGTTGATGGTTTGCCGAACCTGATTTTTCCTGAGGGGACGAACAGTAAGACTGTTCTTTTGCTATATGTTGCTGTGCTTTGTTATTTTGCCTTTTCTGACTTTTAACATGGCTACACACTTTTACTTTTGCAGTGTTGACCCTTGACCAGGCTGAAACCGAAGCCCGCAGGATGATCGGCGACGTATCGGTCGTCGAGTATAGCCAGCTGCTAACACGACAAGCGTCTGGGCGGACGAACAGGGTTTATAACTGCGAGTTGCCTCCTCGGGCAAACCCCCACAAAGCGGACGACGATGCTGGGCCTTCGCGAAAGCAAATGCACGGGCAAGTGAAGCTTGCCCCTAGGAAGCGAAGGGTCCCTGCTTCGTCGGACTCCGACGCCGACGACGAGGACGATGCCGAAGAACGCGACGGCGTGAATGAAGGAGAGGAGGAAGAGGAGGAGGCCGTGGCCGATAAGGCCGCGAAAGAGGCGATCGAAGATCGCGTCGATACCCCCGGCTACACTCCTACCCCAAGTCCAGGTCACAACGAGAGTGGGGTGGAGTCGAACAGCTCCCCCCTTCGACAGAAGGATTTGGAAGGGGCGAAGGCTCTAGTTGCGTTCTCCTCGGGCACGCTGGCGAAGGGAGGTCCAGTGAAGAAGATCTCCAAAAAGAAAGGACTCGTTGACATCGCCCGCGTTTTTAGCGACGATGAGTCTTCTGACGAGACTCTGACTTCGCCTGCTGGCCGTAGTTTGGACCTTTCGACTGCTCCCCTTGCTCCGCTCGGCGTTGCTGGGGCCGGCGGTAGCGCCGCCGCCGGGTCTTCCGCCTCCGCCGAACGGATCGTGTCGGCTACAGCGAGGGTTTTCGGGAGCCCTGTGCGTGAGCCAGCTATTTCGCCGCTGGTCAAGGCGTAGGGGAAGTGTGCGGCCGCCAAAGCATCTGCCTCGGAGTATTCCCTTGCGGCGCCCCACTTTGCCCCTGGTGATTTCGAGACTCGGGCGGACCTTATTCCCTTTGTGGAGCGTGTGAGCAACCTTGTCTTGCCCGCCGGCACCCCGAGCCTGTTCACCGAACTTAACGAGTTCGACGAGGGGTGTTCCACCATTAAAAGTTTGGCGGTTCGGGTATGCCTTTTCTTCCTTCTCCGTTTTTCTCTTCCCTCTTTTTTTTATGTCTCACAATTAACCTTTTGTTCTTTTTACCCGCTCCTATCTTTCATCTAGATTCTTGCGGCTCACTGTTCGACGGAGCGAACCGTGCGGGCCTGTTTTGACGGTTTTAAGAGCCGTCTTCGGGCCAAGGATGATGAAATAAGCCGCAAGAACTTGGAGGTAGAGGCCCTGGCCCACACCCTCAAGGAGGCGAAAACTGAAGTCAAACGCCTTCAGTCCAAATTGGATAAGGGGAAAGAGGCCAGGGCCGAGGTTGATCGCCTCAAGGCCGAACTGGAGAAGGAGAAGGCCCATTCGGCGGTGCTCATCGATTACTACAACCTTACTATGCCGAAGATGGAGGCTCTTCGCCAGAAGGCTAGCAGGGCCGAAGCGAGCGCCGCGAAGGAGTCGCCGCGGTTTTCGCGGGAGATGGCGAAGACCACCGAATCCACGAGAACGGCTTGCCAAACGCTCCGCCTCGCCCTTACCGACATGGGCGCGAAGGTGCGGGGGGTCCCTGCCGAGGATGCCTCAGCCTTCGACTTCTCCGAGTGGACCCAGCAGGCTGGCGGATTGGTTTCGGACTGCGCCACCGCGTACGGCGATTGCTGTGCGCGTGTATCGGCGGCCTTCACCTTAGGCCTTTTGCAGCAGTTCGGCTGCGAGCACGTTGCCGAGTTCCCTACCTATGCGAAGGGGGACTGGGAGATTAGTGCGCAGAACATTTCGCCCGCTCTTCGCACGTGGCGAAAACAGTTCTGGCAGAAAGACGGCTGGTCCGCTGCCAAGGCGCGCCTTCTGGAGCAACTGGCGAAGGCGGAGGCGGCAGATCGGTGCGAAGAAGAGAGCGCGGTGGGCGAAGAGGTTGGAGGCGATGCCCGGGATCACCTAGAGGTGTGAGGCCCTCCGCCCTTTCTTTAGAGTTTTGTAGTTTTGCTCCCTCTTTTGTGTTTGCCTAGAGAGGAAAATGATGTATATTCGGCAAGTTGCCACCAAACCTTAAAAAAAGGCTTTTTTGTATATTTGGAATGTGTGACACAATGTTAAATTCTTTTTTTGATGATCGAAGTCTTTAGCATATTATTATTTCGCTCATTTCGCATTATGCCATACCTCCTCCTTCTTTCGCCTATTCTTACTATATAAGCTGTGTTTTGCTTTTTCTGCGCTGTCTATCAGGGGGTTCGCCGAAAGTTGTGCATTTGGCCCCCTTCCGGGAGCTGGCGAAGTCAAAACGAGAAATTTGTGGCATTGAAGGACCTGCCGAAGGTGCGATGTCCATTTCGCCCTGTTTATCGCAAAATGGAGATAAACGGTCAGAGCTATACGGTTATCAAGGTTGCCAACTGGCTACAAGCGCACCCCAGGCGAACCTTAGAAGATTACGATCTTGTTCATTCAAGACGTTTGGAGGATATGGCTCGCTTTTGGCGAAACCATCAGAAGACTAAACGTCAGGAAGCGATCTTTCAGCGTCGTTACAGTTTAGTCTGTGTTTCGCCCCCTATTCCTCTTAAGGTTGTGTATGATATTAGTAGTGATGACGAACCTAGTTCGTCTGACCATTCCTTAGGGAGGGATAATGATTACGGGGCCGAAGATGTAATTTACTTGTAAAGTGAATTGTATCATGTTGTGAACCTTCTATTCTTCGATTATTTTTTTGAAGTTAATAAAGAACGTGCTTTATTTCCTTTTCGCTATTTTTCGCATCGTCACATTTTGTGCTTTTGTTAGGTCGGAACATGCCGGCCCCTTTGCACATATTAGCGAAATAGGTGTACTGACTTTTCAGCTTTTCATCATTCGTTTTCGATCTGTAGCATTCTGTGTCGAAAGAGACGCTTTTGCTTTTATGTTGATCGAATCGTAACGTCATTCGGCTAGTTATTTTCCGAGACAAGCTGTTGCGGTTTCAACGTTCAGCGAGTGATGCTTCGGCCGATTCGTTTCTCCCCCCTGGCCTTTTTCGCTGATCAGGCGTTTGCCTTGGGGTTTTTCCACAAATTATCAATCACACGAAAAATAAAAAGAAGGCGGAGGACACAGAGATTTTATACTGGTTCGGGCCTCCATGGTGGATAATAGCCCTACATCCATTTTTTTTTTTTGGCCGAAAGGCTTACCTAGTGCCGAAGGGCTTACATAGTGCCGAAGTTGGCGATTTGGGTGCCACCCATTCTAGGCATAGAAGCGCTTGAGAGAGGCGGCGTTCCAGGAATGGTCGAACTCCTCGCCTTCGAGTGTCGCTAGGCGAAAAGATCCCGTCTGGGACTTGTGTTTGATGAGGTACGGTCCTTCCCACTTTGATTCAAGCTTACCAACCGCTACTGGGTTCGCCTTCTTCCTTAGGACAAGATGACCAGGCATCAGCTCCGCGGGTCGAACTTTTTTGTTGTAAGTTGCCGAAGTGCTTGTGGCGTACTTGTGCATGTGCTCGAGCGCTTCGACCCTTACCCCTTCCAAAAGTTCGAGCGATACTTCGCGCCCCTCTTCGCCCCCAGAGAACATAACCCTTGGTGAGTTAGCCCCTAGCTCTGCTGGGGTCATTGCCTCATCGCCATAAAGAAGCATAAACGGGCTAAACTTGGTTGGTCTTGTGGGGGTCGTCCGAAGGGCCCAGAGAACCGATAGAAATTCCTCTGGCCATTTGCCTTTCGCTGCCCCCTCGAGTCTTTTCTTTAGTGCTTCTAGGATCTTGCCATTTGTACGTTCGGCCGCCCCATTTGACTGCGGGTGCGCGACCGACGCGAACCTGATTTCCAGGGTAAGCCCTTCGCACATTTTTCTGAACTTATCAGAGTCAAACTGCTTGCCGTTGTCAGTAATGAACTCTTTTGGCACTCCGAAACGGCAAACAATGTTTTTCCATACAAACTTCTGTACTGCTGCCGAAGTGATTGCCCCAAGGGGTTCGGCTTCAATCCATCGAGAGAAATATTCCACAGCTACAATTACGAATTTATACCCGTTTCACTCCACCGGGAACGGCCCGATGATGTCCAGTCCCCATCTGGCGAAGGGCCATATTGGCGCAATGGGCTGCAGATCATACTGGGGCGCGGTTTGGCTTCGGCCATGACGCTGGCAACTTTCGCACTTCTTGATTTGCTCAACACAGACTTTCAACACAGTGGGCCAATAAACTCCTTGTCTAAATACTTTGGAGGCCACTGTTCTTGCAGCCTGGTGCGCGCCACATAGTCCCTGGTGTATTTCCTTTGCCATTTCTTCGCCTTCGGCAAAAGAGATGCAACGAAGTAAGGGTTGAAGTACCCCGGAGCGGTAAAGCTGACCCGAGACCATCTTATACTTCGTGGCTCTGAGTTGCAAACGCTTTGCTTCTGCTTCGTCTACCGGAAGCCAGCCAGTTTCAAGGTGTTTCACAAATGGGGTTCGCCAGTCATATGGGTCTTCGCCCAGTTTCTCCTGGTCGATTGCCATGACTTCCGAGCTGTCCGTGGGCACACTTGGAGCATGTAGGACTTCGAAAAAGATGCCAGGCGAATGTGGGCCACCACAAGCAGTGGATTTCGCCAGGGCGTCTGCTTCCTCGTTTTGGCCTCTAGGTAAGTGTTCGACCGTTATGCCAGTGAAGTATTTTTCCATGGACCGAACAGCCTCCAGATACCTCTTCATTCCTTCTTCTTTTGCTTCGAAGGAGTTGTTAACATGACCTACTACCAACTTGGAGTCGGTTCGAATTAGCAAGCGCCGGACTCCCAGTGCTTTCGTCACCTTTCTTAGGCCCAGGAGAACGGCTTCGTATTCTGCTGCGTTGTTAGTTGTGTCGAACTGCAGTCTTGCTGCGTACCGAATCGGCACACCTCCGAACATCCTGAGGTGACAAAATGTGCCGAACGGAGTGATGAAGGATGTTTTGGGGATGTCAAGCGGGTTCATGTGGATCTGGTGATAGCCGGAATATGCGTCCAGGAAACTCATGAGCTCGCATCCAGCTGTTGAATCCACGAGCTGGTCGATCCAGGGCAAGGGGAAGTCGTCTTTTGGACACGCTTTGTTCAGGTCTGTGAAATCGACACACATGCACCATTTGCCATTTGACTTCCGCACCAGCACTGGATTCGCCAACCACTCCGGATGGTCAATCTCTTGGATTACCCCTGCCCTGAGCAATTTTTGTACTTCGGCTTTCGCCGCTTCTTGGCGGTCGGCAGACATCTTGCGCAACTTCTGTTTTCTTGGCTTAATGTCCGGCTTGACCGCCAGGTGATGCATGATGAGATCTGCTGGAACACCCCCCACCTCGTCAGGGCTCCAGGCAAAGATGTCGATGATCTTCTTGAGCACCTCTAGGATACTCTCAACTTCTTCTTCGCCCATGTCGCCCCCCAGTGATACAAGCTTTGTGGGGTCGGCATCATCAATCTGCACTTTTGTTATCTTGCCGTGAGGGGTGGGCTTTGGCGTGCTCTTCGGCCGTTCATGCGGTTCGGTCTCAACGCTGTGCACTGCAATGTTGATTATGGCTAGATCGCTTTTCGAAGCGGCCGAAGACTGAAGCCCCTTGACTACTATCACCCCTGCCGGGCCGGGCATCTTGAGCTTGAGGTAATTGTGGTGGGAAATGGCTTCGAACTTGTTCAGGGTTGCACGGCCGAAGATGGCGTTGTAGTTGTACGGGATGTCGATGACGTCGAACAGTATTTGCTCTTCGCGTCTGTTCTCCCCCGAGCCAAAGGCTATCAGCAAGAGTGCTTGGCCGAGAGCTTGAACTGCTTCTCCGCCGAAACCGCGGAGTGATGCTGGTGCTGGGGTAAGTGCTTGGGTAGGCAACCCCATCTTGGCATATGCTTCGGCAAAGATAACGTCGGCCGAACTCCCTCCGTCGACCAATATTCGTCGGACCTCGAAACCAGCTATCTCTGCTGAGATTACCAAAGGATCTTGATGCGGGAACATAACTCCTTCTGTGTCTTCCGGCCCAAAAGAAATTAGCTGGTTCAGATATTGCGGCGCCCCTTCACCCGCCGAAGTGATGCTGTGGACCATACGGATCTGCATCTTCTTCTGCCGCTTGGACAACTGGCTTAGCGGGTCGGCCCTTGTAATCACTTGGATTATCCTTCGCTGTGCATCTTGGCGTTGTTCGGCTGGGAGTGTTTGCTCCTGAACTGCTTCGCGGGATGCTTCGACAGTTGTTCCCTGCTGCGGCCTTGGGTCTTGCGCGTTGCCACGTTGCCTAATGTTTCGGCATTGCTCCGTGGTGTGCGAAGAGCGTCCGTGAAAGGCGCAGTAGAGGTCTTTTTGGACTTTCTTGCGGGCTGGCTGCTGATGGTTGCTTGCTTGCTGGGCGTCGAACTCCTTGCGGAGGGCTTGCACTTCTTCGACAGCCATCACAGCCTTGCCCGCCCGGTCTATTCTGAACTTTCTCCAAGTCATGAGGGCTTGGTCTTTCCTTGGCGGCTGTCCTTGGATCACCGGCTGAGACTGGTGAACAGAGAGGGGAGGTGGTTCGGCAACTTGAACTTGTGCTTGAGCTTGAGCAGCGGCGACGGAGGCTTTGTCATACTCAGCTTGTATAGCTTGTCGTCGCTTGGAATCCTCCTCGCCCCTTGCGAACCCATCAATGATGCGAAGTAGGTGCTCGAGCGTCTGTGGCTCCTTGTTGGCGATTTTTCTTGTGAGTTCGCCCTCGAGCAGACCAGCCGAAGCAGCGTTTATAACCGACGCCTTGGTTATGTCTTGAACTTGGCACCGGGCTTGCGAGAAGCGACGCATGTACTCCCTTATCGACTCCCCCGTCCTTTGGCGAATGCCGAGAAGGTGTTGCTGCGTCTTCGGTTCCTCATAGGTGCCTCGAAAGTTAAGGACAAAAACATTGCGCAATTGCTCCCATGAGTAAATGCTATTGGCTGGTAAATTGAAATACCAAGAACGGGCGATGCCATCTAGAGCGAGATGTATTACCTTTGCCTTGGTATTTTTGTCACCATGAGCCGCTTCGATCGCTGACTCGTAGATGGAGAGGAACTCCTTCGGGTCAGTTTCGCTTGAATAGCGCGGGACGGGTGGGAACTTGAACTGTGGTGGGATTGGACGAGTCTTGATTCCCCCACTCAGCGGTAGCCCCTTTTCGCCTCCCGCCCTGTTTACCGCACCTTGCTGCGGGTACGGTGTGGCGAAGGGCAAAATCGCAGCTTGTGCGTGAGGTTGGGCCGTGGCATTCGACTGCCCGGCTCCAACTGGAGGTACTTGCTGAGCCGCCATAGATGGGTCAAAAATTGGCTGCGACCACGTCATGGCAGCTTGGATTGGTGCTTGGTTTGTTCCGAAGCCTGGAGTTGGAGCTTGCTGCCGAACGATTGGCGCCTGAGCAGCGTTGACGAAGTCGAACTGCGGTCCTTGATTCCACGGCGAAACTCCCAGGCCCGGCTGAATCGGTGGCCACCAATTAGGCGCACCTTGACTTGTATTCCCCTCCAGGTGGGCCGATGAGGTTGTACTTGAAATGCAGTGGGGTTGGTTGAGTTGCTGAAGGAAAGCTTGGAGTTGCGCCTATAGAGCTGAAGCCCCTTCCGCCACTGGTTGAGCTTGCAGTTGCACGTGAGGGGCCGGATGCACTGCTGCGGCCGATTGCTGCCCGGCGAAGTACACCGGCGCCTGTGCGGCTTGTGGCGGAAAGGGCTGGGTCGTCACTTGCGGATGGACTTGAGGTGGGACATAACCTGCCGAATACTGAAGGATTGGAGCCGACGTGGCCTTGGCCCGCCTTGCCGCCTCGTATGCTTGTTGTTGTTCTTGCATTTGGCGAAGCATGTCTTGGAGCCGTGTCATGTTCTGTCGCATGGCTTCCATGTCAGCTTCGGCTTGTGTTTCGGGGTCAGGGCTGACCTGGGCCTGCTCAACGGCGAGCGCAGTTGGGGCCGCTGCCGGCTGCGATGGAGCGGCTTGGGGCACCACCAGTTGGCCTGTCAGAAGGATCTCCGCCTTGGTCTGGAGTACCCTTGCCGCCGCAGCCGCCTTCGCCACGTCGGCCGCGTTCGGCTCTTGCACAGAGGTTGCAGGGGCCGAAGGCGGTTGTGATGGCGCTTGTCCTCCTCCATCTTCGGCCACGGGCGCTGAAGGCTCTGCTCCTTCCTCGGCAGCCATGTTCGGTCCGGCGTCGCTTTTCTTCCGCCTGGAAACATTCTCCTTCACGACCCTCTTCGGTGGCATTCGCTCTCAGTGGTTTCGCTCGGAGGTCCCCACGGTCGGCGCTAGCTGTTGTCGAAATGACAACTGCATACGTCGAAAGACGTGGTTACTCAACAGTGGTTGAAGGAAACGAAGTGTATTGAATTTTGAAATGTTTTCTTTTTTCTGGATCCCCCCATTACATGGCCCTAGGGGACTATTTATAGCCCCATTACAGGTTCTTACTACTAGGGTTTAGGTTGTATAGGGGAATTTACATGATTACTTTACGAAAGGGACATTTACAGGGGTACATAATGTTATAGGGGCTCATGGGCCCCTGATGGGCCGTCTAGCGATCGCCGGCCCTATAGCCCATAGGCTTGATGGGCCGGAAAGGCTTCCTCGGCCCTCGCGGGGGCGAACTTGCCATGGCGAAGTCGTCTTCCTTCGGCAGATAGTCTTCGCCTTGCACCTTTCGCCTGAGACGCCTCTGGCCCGGCAAGGCACTCGTACAACTCTTCGCCTCACGCCGTTCTTGCTCCATAGCCTTCGCCACGGGTTTCGGCAGATTTGGTCGAAGGGCCTCATGCCATCCGCCAACAGGTATCATCAAATTATAGATCGGATAAACTATTTACTCAAAAGAACTCATTTAAAATTTTGTTAATGGACTATATGCATACAGAGAACTTGAGGCCGCGAGGGAGAGCATGTGAGAGACATGCCGAGAGGGAGAGCATGTGAGAGACATCCATTCGTGTTTCTCTGAGTTAACAGTTGGAAGACAGAATGTGAGATAAACATGAATTCATTAAGGAATGTGTGCAGAGATATCGTATGAGAAAGGCAGAATTGTTTGCATTGTATAAAATGAGATGGTTTCATGAAACTGGAACTAAAGGAAAAAAAACATACAACCTTTTGGAGGAATAGAATAAAAGAAAATGAGGGTTTCGTTAGGTACAAAACAACCAAGAGGTTGTAGAACTGCTAAATCTGGACACACAGTGAAAATCACATATAGAATAAAAAAATAAGTTAGCTATTTTCATTGATCAAGAATTGTTCTAACGAAATATGTGCAACCATGTAGCATATGCTCATATTCGTAGTACTAAGATATGTCATATCTCGTACTACATTAACTTATTATGGGATAGAGGGAGTATGTGTCAGCAAATGCCATAACACACACGAAAGCTAATTCGGTGAGTTATAAGCTGATTAAGTAGATTGTATTCGGAACTCATGTTTCCCAATTTCTACTCATTTGTTTCACGTGAACACGCTTTCTGAACTACTAAACGATGCGCGTTTCGTAAAAATTTACTATAGGAAAGTTGTTGTAAAAAATCATATTATATATATATATATATATATATTATTGTTTTTTAACTAGCAGCAATTTAGCGGCATTAATGAGGATAGTCATTGATACCAGTTCAAAGACTGGCACCAATAACCCCCTCAGTACTGTCGGTTCTCATTTAGCAAAGACACATATAGGGTACATCCAATTTTTATTTTTGCAGGGGCCAAAGAAAACCCAAAAAAATATTTCGCATTTTATTAGGCAACAACCCACAGTCAAACTTCATTCTCTACAGGTCCCATGATTTTTTTCTACTCATATTCAAGGAATGTGCCAAACATGATTCGCACCAGCACCTATAAGACCGATCTCTAAATGGTGTCCTGTAGTAGTGAGTATATATATGCGCGTAGGCATATATGGCTTGTGTGGACACTATATGTCAATATGTATTTGTAAAATAGTCATGGACTAATTTGAGCATAATAATTCACGATGTTTAATACCTATCATATCATTTTTTTTAATTATTTCCATTGTGTGTTTTCATTGTTTTTAAAAAGTAAACCCATGATCATCCTCCTTTGTTTGATGCTATAACAGTCCTACAAAGCCCCTCCCCCTACCTGAGGGAGCTTGCTCAACCACGAGCAATGAGGGAAATTGGTTTGATTTGCCAACACACAATGGCAGCTGATCAGAAATGCGAGGCGTCGGGATACACTTCACAGCTAGATGGGTTGAGAAACGCAGACCTATTTTAACATGCACGACACACCGGCATGAGCCATTTACCCAGATGGCATAATTGAGTGCTTCAGATTGAGTTGCATAAGGAACACACAGCGAGGGGACAGCAACCTTTTCTTTGTGGTTATCTTTGAGCCCTGTTCTTCTAATACGTTTGGATGGGTTAAGGGAGCTTTTGGAAGGTCGTGTTTTTACTAGTAATGTGAAGGATGTGACACCTATATGTTGATTAATTAACCTTGTTGCCCTTGGTACTTCTTTTTTCTGCAAATGAGGATGAGTAATTATTATATTTTGAGAAAGTTGCAAGAACATTACTTTCGACACAGGAATCCAATTATTATAAGTACACAATAAAACATTTATCAGAAGTAAATTAGATTAGTTGTTCTGAGAATGGAACTTATCAGTTGTCTTTCTAGAACTCCAAATGCAGCACAAATGCATGGTTTCTCTGTTTAGAAAAAAAAAAGACGCTACGTGGGACTTACTTTTCTCTCCTGGTATCATGTGCAGTGGTTAATTAATTAATTTCCTAGGCTGTGTTTAGATCCAAAGTTTGGATCCAAACTTCAGTCCTTTTCCATCACATCAACCTATCATACACACACAACTTTTCAGTCACTTCATCTCCAATTTCAACTAAAATTCAAACTTTGCGTTGAACTAAACACAGCCCTAGTCAGACAGGGAAGAGAGCTGTCCATTTATTGCATCTTTCGTACTGATGAAAATATGCACCTGATAAATGAGGACTATCCGTTAATAGCTAGTTGGGCCAAGCTAGGCTTTTCCGCAAGATTGACAACAAAAATTGGGTTGTGTTGCCTAGATAGACGACGAGAGCCCATAGAAATGGAAGTCATCAAGAATTCAGGATATACAAGTCAGAGCTTGGAGAGCTGTTCGTTCAAAACCTGATTTTACAAGAATGGTACCCCTAGCTGAACATCCCCTAGTGCAGGGACTGCGAAGGCATTACTCATCTGCAAGAGTGAAAACAGCCTCGAATTGAGTATGAACTCGAAGCAACAAAGAAGCTAAGATACAGCATACTAGATATCCATACTTCTCAACTTGGAATGAGGTGTGAATTCATTGAATCGTCTCTAGTCGATGTAGCGGCCGGAAACACAATTTGGTGTGATTCCATTGACATTGAGTCCAATCGCCAAAAGAAAACGGTGAGTCCATACGCATGTTGTTGTTTTCATGTAAAATATGTTGGTGCTATTTAATCCATTTTCTCCTTTCTAAGGCATTACTTTTGCGTTCTCGAATTTCATTTCCAAATATGTTTATTCTATTCTCATTGTAACATCTTTTTCTTAATAACTGCCAAAATAGTATGCATGTTGCAGATATTTCCATCTTCATATTTAGCGTTTTCTTACTCTATTGACACCAATTTATAAACTAAGGGATAATCGAGGTGTCAATCGGCTGAAATATTTTCCTGTTTCATTCAATTTCTGGATAGTATGTTAGTGACTCAAAGTGCACGCAATTAGGGTTGAAAGTGATTCAGATAGTTTCCGTTCAACCGAACCTTTTTTCGAATTCGGATAGTTTTGGTCAGATATATCCGGAAATTTTCGAATTTGGAAACGGACGGATATTTTTTTCATAAATGAAAACGAATTTGATATAGGTGATATATCAGTCAGAATCGGATAACGGTATTCTTATTGAAAAACATTTTTTTCTTTTCTCTACTTAGGTGGAACAAAACAAACCGTATGAAAAAGATACAAGGAATAGCAATTAACATACAAACAAATTGAAAAATTCAATTCTGAAAAATAACCAATCAAATTTTCAAAAACTTTCAATTCAATTCTGAAAATTTTAAAAACTTTTAACTCAAAGATTGAAAAGTTTTGGTTTGAATTCAAAACTCTCTACTCAGATTTAAAAAATTCAACTCAAATTCTAGAACGTTTAATTTAATTTCAGAATTATCAACTCCAATTGAAATGTTCAACCCAAAATTTAAAATATTCAACCAATTTTCAAAAAATTTCAATGTGCCTGCAAAAATTTTAGTGATACACATTAATTTATATATTTCATGATAACATAAATTTGTATGGAAACTAAAGACAACAATTTCTATCTTCCCCTTGCCCTTACAGATAGGGATAAAACTTGAAAATGTTGTTTTTGAAAACTAATGGCTACATCTATTCCTTTCCTCGATTTAAGAAGCTTACTTTGAGGGGTCTTGATATTTCGATAATTATGTGTTACCGTATTCGTTTCGATTCATATTCACTTCGTATATGTATTTCAATAATATTCGATTCCGTTTTTATATCCGGGTTTCCGGTTCCGAAAAAAAAATGAAAATGAATATGATATAGCTAGTTTCCGACCGTATTCGATCCGTTTTCATCCCTACACGCAATGGATGAGGTTTGAGGCTACGTTGCCGGCTGTTGAACCAGTGGCAGGGCTCATATAAAGAAATAGCACAGTTGGTATTATATTCTTTTTCCCTTTAACATTAAAATAGCTATTCAATGCTATATAAACAAATTTGCCTTTTTACACTATCTACCTATAATGGAATTGACAGTTATTTGTCCGGCAAATGTTGTAATAATTGTCTATAGATTCACTAAAGTAACGGTCGGAATAATTTCTAGTTTTATTGAAAACGTTGTTCATGCCTTTTTTTAAGAAGAAAATTGTTTTCCTGTTTCCTCCAATCTTTTCTCTACGTGGGATGCCTGGAGATTCTGGAAGCTTCTCTTTGAATCTCTCCTTGTTTGATTAGGACTAATTCAACGGCTGTTGTTGCTTATTTCTTTGCATTGGACGGTCCTACATTTCTTTCTTACGTGGCACAACCAGGTTGTGTGGAAGTATTATTCTTTCACTACTTTAGATATCCTTTATGAGGGATGAAGACAGTGTATTCAGAAATATATATGATTGGCTAATTTACAGAGAGCGAGACCTGCTATATATAAGTATCAAACATCTATTTAAGCCAACCAGCTAGCAGGCAGAGCACCAAGATGCCAGAGAGGTAGACCGTGCAGCCACACACAATACACTGTTAAATCACTCTGTGCAATGTAGCTTCAAATAGATGAGATTGCTAGCTTCAGTTGCCATGTTGAGTAGATGATTCGTAGCAGTCGGAATGGAATGCATCAGGAGTTCACGGTATGGATTGCATCTTGATTACTGCTTTCACGACCACGGCGCCGCTATGGCTTTACTATTGCTAACGATGCTGGCGAGAAGGTGGTTGGGTGCATGTGTCGACACAGAAACTGATTCTCTCGAAGGTGACTGTACAGAAGGTTGTGCACTGAACATTGGACAACGGCTTGATTCTTTTGGATACTCATGATCAATAGGCTTCAGTCATTGCATTTGCAAATTAAGATGCACGGTCTATATATTTTGAACTTGAAAATATGTTTTTTTTTGGAGGATTACTTTTTCAGCACTAGGTGAGACGTACTTTCCCAGTAGCGGTGTCATGTGCACTTGTTAATTTTCTTCCACGCACGGAAAAAAGAGTGGCTCATTAGCGCATAATTAATTAAGTATTAGTATTTTTTTTAAAAAAAGGATTAATATGACTTTAAAAAGCCACTATCGTATAAAAACTTTTTGTAAAAAATACATCATTTAACAGTTTGAAATGTGTACGCGTGGAAACGAGATAGATGAATTGGGAAAGTAAGGGTGTGTTTGGTTGCTCGTATCCTCCTAGCTTGGTCGATCTCTTATATCCAGGCTGGGCTTAGCTTGGATAGGAGGATACAGGTGCATGTGTTTGGTTGGTTGTATTGGCTTAGCCTGGGTACAATGAGATTTTGTTTGGTTGATTTTATGGGAAATACGGTTCGAAATAGATCATGTTTGGTTGGTTGCATGTCCCATTCGTATGGTAGTAATTTTTGTTAGGGTGAGGTTATTACCACCTAGCCGAACTTGGTTCTATATCAGTATTTTTCACAGTGAAAATTCATCTAAAGTCATATTTTACGATTGATCATTTGAGTTTATCCTGTACAGTAACAAATCTGGTGGGTATTTAGTTTACTGCTAGATTAAGGTAGGCAAAATAAAACGAAAATAAAAAAAATCTCGTCCTCTCAAGGTTGCTTCGCCATCGCCACTCGCTGCAGCTCCACCGAGGCCGATGTTGCTCACCGCCGCGCCATCGAGGCTGAGGCTGCTCCGGCCAGATCGTTCCGGTGCTCGCGCTCTTCAATCCCTGCTGCGCCCTCGCTGCTCCGCTTCTCCGTCCCGCCATCACCACTCCGTCGGATCCCTCACTCTCTCCGCTCGCCGCTCCTCCACCTCTGCCCCTGCCGCTCGCCGAGGAAGCTGCGCTCCCCCACATCCGCCGCTCGTTGCTTTCCCACCTCGCTGCCAGCTCTTTGTACCCCTCGTGGCCGGATTCGGGGGAGCTCCTGGCTGCTATATCCAGCTCGTCGGAGCTCGACAGGGTGGGCAGCAGTAGTAGGCGTGGAAGATGTCTCTAGCAACGGAGAGAGTGGAGGAAGATGACGGCAGCGCAGAGCCACACCAAACCCTCGTTTTTGCATTTTGGGGGAGAAATGAGGGGGGGAGGAATGGACCCCTACGCCCTCCCCTGCACGCGCGGGTGCAAGGCTTGCATGAGCGGGTGCAGGCTGCTGCACAAAGGCAGGGCAGGCTGAGCTGTGAAGCTCAATTTGAGCGTTTCCTATTAGCCTGGCTGAGGAGCTCTTTTTGCATGTGCAGGGCCTGGCTGGGAAGGCCGCCTTGGCAACCAAACAACCGAACATTGCATCCCGAGGTGCGGACCAAGTCTGATGCAGGCAACCAAACACACCCTTGCTGAACACAGCCGAGCAAGGGTAGAAGGGTGTCCATCTCAAGCAGCTTTAATAAGGAAAATCCACTCATTTAATTACAGGTGACAATATCTTTTTCTTTCTGGCATTTACCCCTACGTCGTAAAAAAATCATTTTCTCGCTACATATGAACCTTCAAAGAGGCATGGAGTAGCATATCTTGTAGAATAGCAGGCAGCCAGTCTCAACAGCCAGCATGATACTACCTCCATATTTTAATGTATGACGCCGTTGACTTTTTATCTAACGTTTGACCATTTGTCTTATTCGAAAAAAATTATGCAATCGTCATTTATTTTATTGTGACTAGATTCATCATTAAATGTTATTTAAGCATGATATAAATATTTTCATATTTGCACGAAAATTTTGAATGAAACGAATGGTCAAACGTTAGTCGAAAAGTCAACAGCGTTATACATTAAAATACGGAGGGAGTATATAGCTAGCAGCTAGGCTAGAAAATAAGGCAAGGAGCAATGAGATGAATAGACAACAGGTATGTAGATGAGCCAATCGGAATGTAAGACATCAGGATAGAGGTTAGGGCTCACCATTGCTTCATCCCAGACCAGTTTTTGTATGCACGGATTGCCAAGCTGAGCATCACAATGGACACTGCCATGGCATGGGAATAGAGAACTGCTTGGTGTTAATTTGAGCTGAGTCTTCCGAACAATCCAGGAAAGATGAGCAAAGCAGCAATTTGGGTTAGCCTCAAGTGAGATCAGTGTTGCGATGAAAACATCAACGGGTTTGTTTTATTAGTTTTGGGAATCCGTCTTATACCTCACACTTGTTCCTTGAACCGTTGGACCAAGTAGGTGATAGATCTATGACAGATGCTAAAAATCATCCAGTGAACCGAAATGACCGGTTCGTCGACCATTCATTCATGTTCCATCATTTCTTTCTGATCTCCACCCGATCTCCCAATTTCATGGCAAATTATCTGTAATTTTCCTGATTCGATCTTCTATAGCCTTGGGTTACAACACCTTACGATTTACTACAGGTTCACCCGCTTAGCAGGCATTAATTTGTTGGTTCAACTTATTTTTCTCTGCCCACTACAACAGATAGGTGCCGAAAAAGTTCAAATGTAGATGGAAAGATGCAAAATACTTGCCATTCTCACAATGAAATTCAAGCCAAAAACAGACCAAATGCAAGTGCGCTGTTTAGAGGTAAAACTATAATCAACTTCTGATTAATATTGCATGCTTGCCATATTGCTAGCCTTAGTTTAATTTTTAATTCTGACTTTTCATCAACACGGCTAGCTTGCGTATCATGGTATCCTCCTATTCCACACCCGCTTTTGTATGTACATAGTGCTTGCCTGAACATTGTGCGGCCTGTTTGTCAAGTCCATGTGCCCGTAGTAACTGATTCTTCCTTGCCAAGCATGCATGTTCATCAGGATGCTTGAGGTTGGAAACTCACCTCCCGCGCACGCAAAATGAAGCGACACATTTTATTATGATTAATTAAGTATTTACTATTTTTTTAAAAAAAATGGATTAATATGATTTTTAAAGCAACTTTTGTATATAAATGTTTTGCAAAAAACACAACGCTTAACAGTTTGAAAAGTGTGTGCGCAAAATACGAGGTAGGTGAGTTGGGATAGTTGGGGAAAGAAGTCAGCCTGAGTCGAGTTTGTATTAGAGAAATAAGTGATTTTCGGTGTTAACGGAATCGTCAACTATCTCAATCTAGAAAAGCTCTCTTAAACTTTACAAAAGATTAAACTGGCTAACGGAGCCGATTTACAGATCAAACCAGCCCCAGACGGAAGGCTCTGGTCCTTTCCAAATCTGATTACTTTTTCTTATTTTTCATCTTAGGTGTTAAATTTGGGTGTTAACAGTCATCTCATATAAAACCAGTAGAATCCTTGCATAACCAGTACCCCGTTTTGGTTCTTTTAAATACAAAGCCTGCATTTGTGCACAACGAAATGCATGCTTCTCAGTTTAGACCAAACACTACATTTTATCTATTGATGTCAAGTGCACATCTTAACTTATGCTATGAGTGAGGAAGGACAGAGAGAGGGGTGTCGGTTTGATGTAGCTCTTTGTACTGAAAATCTGTTTGGTTAATGACTGGTCGGTGAAATGTTCATACCTACATTGCATGCACCCAACAGCCATCAAATAAGGAGCAGCCCCCTATACTTGAGCCAACCAGGGCACCAGGCCCCTCAGCTATATAGGATAGTGAAAACAGAACCACGAGTAATGAGGGAAATTTGTTTCCATAACCTGATGACAGTAGCTGATCGGAATGGAAGCCATCAGGATATAATTCAATGCTTCAAACATCTGCATCACAGAACAATTCTTACAGGCATGGTATGCCTGCATCAGCCATTCTACCACAGGGCCAGTACACTTAGCTCAGTATTTTGAAGCACCAACGGTGACAAAAACTTGTCAACTTGTTGCATGCTTCCAGTCAAGTTGCATTAGGAGCACGAAATTAGTGTGTGGAGAAGGGTTAAAGGGGTTAAGAGGGTACAGTAGTGCCAAAAAGTGCTATTACTATTGGTTGGAAACTTGTGGTACAGAAGAGAGGGTTGCTAAACCACAAGTGTAGCCTCTCCTGAAGACAAAAGGGGGAAATCGAGAAGAAAATAGAATAAGCAAACATTAATTGATTATCACAAATTCTGATTGACAATCAGTCACACATTTGTATCACAACATTTCACCGAGCTCGAGCACTATTCGCAATCCACGAACAACTCTTACAACACAACAAGTATGATTGCACACTCACCAACTTGAATCAATAGATTGATACTACATCAATTTGAACCCTCTACCAATCAACATAAATTCAGAAAAAAAACTGCAACAACCTGCATAAAAAAAAGGGAACAAACTCAAAGCATCACGGGAAGTTCAGATCGTGCTGTCCCAGCGCTATTGGATCCCTCGCTGTTCGATCCAACCCTGCAACTAGATTCGCATTGCGATGCTCCATTACTAGCTACTGCATCAAGCTACAGAGGATAGTGAGATACTCCCTCCGTCCCAAAATATAAGAATCTTGTACTGGATTGCACATATCCTAATACTACGAATCTAGAGAGAAAGCCTATTTAAATTCGTAATACTAGTATGTATCACATACTCATATCCAGTACTATGTTGCTATATTATAGGATGGAGGTAGGAGGTGATTATCACAGGTAGCAAGCCCAGAAACACAAAATCCTTTAGAGATGCAGGAAGGATGAGTGCTGCAGACTTGTCAGTTGCTGCTTTTATTATCCTTCACATGCTGTTAGAGATTCTTCATGGTAGGAAATTTACACCTTCATTCCAAGTTGACGGCAGAAATCCATTAGTATTTGTACCATCCATGTAACAACTAACAAGCAAACATTGAGTAACCACACTGCTAAGTAGCATATGAATAGACTGTACCAAACCATTTAGTAAACGGACAAAAACATATAATGTGACATTAGCGGGCTGTCTACGGAAGTGCGAATCGCTTCAATAAATTCTCATGCGATGCTGCATACCACAAACTCACTTACTTTTTGCGGGGTCACACGGTTAGCAAATTCAATTTGGTATTTCACGAATAAGTTTTGGAACACCCCCCCCCCCCTCTCCAATTCCTGCACGCCCATGGCATGCATGAAACTATCCCAAAAAAAAGTATACCTTTTAATTTAATTTTGAATTTGGAAAAATTATTCACATTCAGTCTTGTTCAAATTTCGAATATTCTCAATCCCCCAGTTGATTTGTGCTTACCAAAATAGTAAACCCTGCAATCCTGCATAAATACGCACGGAGAAGGGGAAACCTAATTTTTGTATGACCAGCTCCAAAAAAACCTTAGAGTCTGATTGATTTAGCATTGCAAGGGGTTTGCGAAACTGTTCCAGGGTAATGCAGGTTAGAAAGATGTTGAAATTGACCTACTACATCCTGTCAGCGATATTTAGCGCACATGTTCCATGTCAATCTGCTCCTTCCTGACACTCTTGTAGTTGATGCCGCAGCTGTGAGCATCAGTGTGGTCGTGCCGCCGCAGAAGGTTCCTCCACACTGGCACTTGAACCCTATATCATCCCGACCTTCTTCCAGCACATTGCAAACCGCTTGGTTGTACCCTGCCATCGCTGCCGGCTCAGCTGCTGCAGCCCGATACGATTGTGAAGTTCAAACGGGTCATCTTTTCTGGCAACATGGAAGCAAAGATCCAACCAGCTCAAGCTCACTGTTGCCCGCTGTCCCAAGCCGTCATCCTAGCATATTGTCACGAGCGAGACGTCCACCACCATCGCCTGCAACCCCGACGCTTTGTGATCCTTCCTCTGTCCTGCCGGGTTCTGGCGAGGATGCAGACAACGGTGACAGCACGACAAAGCAAGGGAGTGAAAAAGGGAGGGAGAGAATAAGGCCAGTGCATGTCGGTCACGTACGTACGAATTCAGCATAGTCCTGAGCCACATCAGCCGAAACTGCTTCCAGAACTATTGAGACATGTTGAACACAAGAGATATGTTAGATTGAAGGCATTGTGTAAAAGAGAATGATGACTTAATATGTGTTTTGTGTGACACTAACCAAAGGGAAACAACAAGCACCTATTTTTCACCTGTATTTTCACTATCCGATGTTCGTAGTTCTTAGGAATTTCCTGGAACCATAATTTGGAGTTCTTTCAGATGATAGCTTTGGCAAGATGGCCATTTACTCAAAGAGGTTTTCTGGAGATTTTTTTCCTAACCTCATGGCACATTTGGAAGCAGCGCAATGGTCTCATTTTTAGAAATATTCAGCCTTCTTTTCAGTCATGGAAGACCCTCTTTGCAAAAGAAATTCTTATGATCTGTAGAATGAATGATCCACTCAAGTAAAAAAAAAATTATCTAGAGACTTTATTTGCACTGGTGCTAGAAATAGTCGAGGATGCTCTATATTCGGTTTTGTGGTTTAGGGATGCGATTGAAAGTTGATGCCTATTAGAGAGACATAAAGTGTACTTTTCCTGCTCTAGAATGGTTGTGTAGAATCACCCTTAGATGAATGGTTGGTGAACCCTTCTCTTGGCAGCAAGCTGCAGTTACGTAAGTAACTCTCACAGCTAAAGTATCTGACAAGATGGAAGTGCTAACAATTGGGAAGATCACTACATGAAAGTTACTTGAGTTGTGTTGATAGATAATAGCTAATAGGAATGTGAACATCGAGGATATAGTTTGGGTCCCATCGATTCCTCCAATTCTACACCTGCTTCTGTATGGATTGTGCACTTGTCTGAACATTGCAACCATGTACCAAGTACCGGTACTGGACAGCCAGTTTGTCACCAAAGCTCTCCATCGGACATTCCATTGCACAGAACACGAAGGCATTGGTGAGCTGATCGATCAGCATTAAGCTGGACTACTGAGTAAAGCATGAGGCACACGTACTGATCACCGAAAATATACCATCAAGTTCATACTGAGCCAGTCGGACAAGCCAAAATCATTGTGGAACTTGGGAGCTTTCTTGGGCTTTTTACTAGCTTGCCTACAGACTGTTGTATCAAAGAACAAGACCCAACATAGATAAGTCTCAGCTCCACACTCACATTGGGTTTGTTTGCCGCTTCTTGTTCTTTCCTAGTCGTATCTTGTAGCACGCAACATGCCACTCAAAATATTTGTAGATCTACTACAACTGATACATAAACAATGTTCCACATGGATAAAAGTACAAAAACTATGTGCCACCAGTGTGAGGAATTAGAAGCAAATACAAAACATAGAACTGGTATGTTTAGATCCAATAGTACGTAACATATATGTCCTTCCATTTAATTTGATATCCGAGGGAGAAAGACAATGTACATTTTAGCACGTCCCTTTGTGCATTTTAGCTTCAAATTGCCAGAGATTACTAGCTTCAGTTGCGAAGTAGGACAAAAGATTGTAGCTATCATAATGGAATGCATCAGGAGTTCAGGATACATTTTGCATATATCTGGATTACCTGCTTTCTTTTGCATGGTGCTACTCCGGCCTTGCACACTTGCTAGCGTTTCTTGGTGAGAAGGTGGTCAAGGGCATGTGTCGAAACAAAGACATGATGTCCTGTGTATGGAAGGTACGCACACTGTACACAGGACATCAACTATATGTTCTTTTGGATTATCAATAGGTTTCAGTTATTGAATTAGCAAATTAAGACGCATAGTCAATATATTTTGAACAGAAGTATATGTTTTCTTATTGTTGGAGGCATACCACGAAGGGCTTTCGGCCGGACGTGTCGAAACCAATGATTCAAGCGACAAGCCCGAACCGGACGAGAGCGGCGAAGACCGAGAAGGGAACCTTGTGGGCGAAAGTCTCATGGCGAAGGCCATGGCTCAGACACACAGACTTCGCCAGACAAAGAAGGCGGCGCAGGTGAGGGCAATAAGGTGAAGGCTCTGGCAGGAGGGCCTGGGATTCGCCAGGTGCCAAACCTCACCGAAGAATGGCCCAATGGGCCGCCGTGCCCAGGAAGGTCTCGCTAAGTGGTTGGGCCGAGCCATTGAGCCTAATAAGGGCCCATAAATGTAAAAGACACAGTGTGCCCTCAATAATGTCCCTATCATAAGAGTAACCATATAAATTCCCCTGTAAAACCTAAACCCTAAAAGGGGGAACTTGTAATAGAGCTATAAATAGCCCTAGGGTCTTGTAATAGGGGGATTGAAAAAAAAAATTCACTAAGCAATACAATTATTCTTTACTTCCAACCACTGTTGAGAGAACAACGCCTTTCGGTGTGACGCAGATGTCCATTCGACAACACTTCTGGTGGGTTACATTTTCAGCACTAGGTGAGACTTCCATTTTTCAGCAGTGGACTAGCGGTATCATATGCAATTGTTACTTTTCCTTTGCTAAGTGAGCAAGGAAAGAGCGGTGTCCATCTCATGCACCTTTTGTGTGAAAAATCCTCTCAGTTAATGATAGAATATTGGTGTATGTTTTTCTTTTTGGCTTATAGCATCTGCTGTCCAATAAGTAGCAGGCAGCCTGCAGCCATCCTCCACAGCCAGCAAGATAGCTAGGCCACAAATATAAAAAACGAGATGAATTGGTTGAGTTGCCTACGCAGGTGCAGATGGAAGCCGATCGGAATGTAAGACAGCAGGATATTGGTTAGAGCTGTATAGCTGAGCATCACAGTGCATATACAGCAATGGAATCGGAGTAGAGAACAGCTTGGGGATAATTTGAGCTGAGTCTTCTGAACAAGCCAGGAAGCATTACATAGACTGGTCACTTGATGCTCGTAATCCACTTGCATGTATAGGAAACACAAGAGAAAAAGTTTTTTTTAGTATCCTCAAGTGAGATCGGTAAAAGAAGGAAGAGATGAACACTTGTGTTTTGATTATTATTGGAAATCTCTTCCTTCTTCTTCGCACTCCTTCCTTGAACTGTGAGATGACCCAAGTGACAGTTGTAGGATAGAGGTTTTTGTGTATTATATAGCTATTTATCATCCGGTGAATGAAAATGACTGGTTCCCCAAACTTCTGTTCTTTTTCCTTTGTTTCCTTCTGCTCACCACCTGATCTCCCAATTTCCTGACAAATAATCTCAGTTATGAGTGTATTCAATTGAACCTTAGTTCTCTAAGTAAAATGATCCACAGTCAAATACTCAATCTCTCGTGATCATAAAGTAGGTAGACAAATACTCTACCATTTTACAAGAACTAAGTGTCTCCCACTACAATCATAACTAAGGTACGGGTGAAATTATCTAGGCCTTCTGGGACGTTCATGAACCTTAGTGATCGGATCATTGGATGTGTATAATTAATACTCTTTGATTGTATTGAAGCATTTTCACCTAGTAAATCAAATTTATGTATAGTTTTCAAAAAAACTTGGTCAAAATTAAAACATAGCACTAAACTAAAACAATTGTAGCATGGAACATAGAACAGAGGGAGTATATATCTAACAATTCTTATGGCTCTAGTGGATTCTTTTACTCACGCATAAATTAAATGAATACTATGGGCAACATACATGAAGTTTCTTTCTTCCTTGAAATTCATTTCGTGCAGCTTTCATAATAATTAAACATGCATCCAGCCTGAAAATAACCGGCTGGTAGGTGTATGCATGTTTATTTTTCATGCAGGCCAACTGAGGTTAAATGAGTAATAGCAGATAACACTAAATAGCTGATGCTAGTATACATGTGCGGTTCACTCAAAACTAACATTTACTAGGCATTTCACGCCTGTATGAGGAAAATTAACTTTTAAAACTTTTGACTAATAATTGAAGTAAGAATATAATGTTAAGTGTTATGCATAAGATATTATTGGGTTTGTATTTGAAAGTATTTTTATATGATTTTATATATTTGTAGTTGTTCAAAATATATCATGAATGAAATTAATAGACAGTGCTTTATGCTGGAGATCGGGTTAAAGAGTTATAGGTGAGATATCGTGTGGCATCTGACATGGAACATGTGACACAATATTTGATGTTTGTTTGTTTGGTGCTTAGAAAATCCAAAAGGTGGTATATCACCATATAAAGGTCAGTCCCAGGTTCAAATTTTATATATTGTCCACATGCGAAAGGTACGTGACTTGACGTTGGACTTTTGATGCACTAAAACACAAAATAATTTTTGAGGTAATTTGGTGCTTAGAAATTTCAAAAAGTAGTACATCACTACATATATTCTAGTTTCGCTGCAAAACAGGTACTGATACCAGTTATGAACAAAAGTGGTAATATGTTCTGTACTTAATAGCAGGCACCAATCAGAACTAGCCAGGCTATGCAGCTAGATAAACTAGAAAAAAAAAGACGGCAAAGAGCAACGGGGCAAATCTGTTGAGTAGCCTAGATCCCTCGATAGACCATTTAGGCAATAGGATTGGAAGCCATCGGGATATTGATCGCAACCCCGAGACTTTCACAGACTGTATATATCTTTGTGTTGACGGCATGCCTCTCTGAGCACTCCATTGCACAGATTAGGGTGATATCAGCTTCTGAGTTTTTGTCTTCAAATTTTTCTACACCTGCCACAATATGATCATAGATGCAAAAAGTACAATGTCTATGGATGAATGCAAAAATAAGTTCCACAGTCACACATAATTAGAAGAGAATGCACATTAAAAGAAAAGTCGAAATGCATGTGTGCTCTCTTTTGATGAAAGCATCTTAATTCTGACATACAAATAACTCTCATATTAGACCGTAGCAATTGGTACAATCCATCACTTATCAATGGTCATTACTACAAAATGGAATTTTTCTAGGGGCCAGTTTGTATTTTCTACAACGACCGGTGTTGCCGCCAGCAACCAATGCCCCCAGCCACACTAGGGAGAAATCACATCCACTGACAGGTGAACTAGCCCAACCGTTAGAGAAAATGGGTTTCAGGCTCGCTTAAGCTGACCATCTCTGGAACGTCCAATTTCTATGACCGGTAAAACTTAGAGTTTGTCCATGACTTGTGTCAGTGCTTAACTCTGTGGTATGCAAAATTAACGAGAGTTATTTTATGCACAGCCTTATATAAATTCAGCTGTAAATTTCAGGTTGGATCCTCTTTTCGCTTTAGACCTGTTTTAGCTCATATTTTTACTCTCAAGATCCTTTTTCTTACATTTTCATTTTTATTTTGGAGCCCATTTTCTCAAAATTACTTTCATCTCGCAGTAGATGGAGAATGTCAGCACAATGGTGGAGACAACTGTAGTGGACGTGATGCCATCATTTAGTAGGAAACAGGAATAGAAGTCATCGAGATACTGAACCTCGAGACTATCTCAAGCCGCGGGTTTTATCTCAGTGTTAATGGCGTGCTTCACTGAACATTCCGCTGCAAAGACAAACCAGGCATCGATTGTTCAGCCTGAGCAGAGCAGCTTCGAGCTAGGTGCTCCAAACCACCACAAGGGCACAATGCTGACACTGGGACTGAGATCGATGGCATCACGTCATCTTGAGTACGGAGTCCATCAGGCGAGGGATGTGGGAATCTGGTTAGTGTTCCAAGACTCGCGCTATGATTGGGTGTCTCAAGTCTCGACACGTTAGGATATGTTTTGAGTTGGGAGGTTGGCATTGGGTCATGCTGGTCGTCCCGCATCTCGCATGGAAGAAGAATGCAGCCCAGAGTTTGTGCGGGGTACAGATCAAGGATCATCTCATTCCTAACTTAACTTTATTCTCATCTTTTTCATATTTTGTTTGTTGCAAATTAGCATAGTCCATGTGGTTTTTGCAAAAAAGTATAAGGTCCATGAAAGAATGAAAACATAAGTACAAAAATAAGAGAGCAAATGCATGCGATCTCTCTAGTCTGTTCCATCCCGAAAGGATCATACTTCTCACTTACGGATAATTCTCATATTAGATAATAGCAATTGCAAAATCAGTCACTTAATACTTGTCAATGGTATAACTTATAATTTGCTCATGAATTGTGTCAATGTTGCCTTGACAGTGACTAGTGCTCAAATTCCCCGTGATCAATGCTAATGCATTTCTTTCATTCTTGTTGGAGGCATGTCACGAGGGCCTTCGACCGGACCTGCCGAAACCAGTCCACAAGCGAGGAATCAAGCCGGAGGCGTCAAGTTCAACCGGGACGAAGCCATACGGCGAAGGCGTATGGCAAAGACCAAAAGACCATGTCTACGCCTCGCAACAAAGAGGACCATATGGGCAAAGGGCGAATGGCGAAGGCCATGCGGCGAAGCACGAAGGCTTCGCCCAAGCTGGAGCCGAGGCGAAGAAGGAGGACAAGAGGGCCGCCAGGCACATAGGGGCCCCTCCCGCCATAACCAGGCCGACCTAGTTGGCCCATTTAGAGCACATAAGTGTAAATGACACAGTGTGCCCTCAATAATGTCCCTATCATAAGGGTATCCATGTAAATTCCCCTATAAACATAAACCCTAGAAGAGGGAAGCCTGCAATGGGGCTATAAATAGCCCCCTAGGGCCATATAATGGGGCGGATCCCAAGAAAAAATCTCAATATACACACAACACACTCATTGTTTCCAACAACTGTTGAGTAACCACGTCCTTCGACGTATGCAGTTGTCGCTTCGACAACAATTCTTATATCTAATTATTTTAAATTTATTAACAGCCATATATTAATTGAATAGAATTTCAGTTTGGACCTTGTCTTTTTGCTTTGGACTTGTTTTATCTCAGATTTTTACTGTCGATCCTTTTTCTTACCTTTTTTTTTCACTTTGGAGCCCATTTCCTCCGCGTTACTTTCATCTTCCGGTAGACCGAGAATGTCAACACAATGGTGGACATGAGGAGCATGGCCAAAGAGAATATCGCATTGTTATGCCAAGCCTAATTAGAAAAGAACAAGTGGGTCCAATATGAAACTAAAAGTAAGAAACTTGAGCCCAAAATGAAATACTAGAAAAAAAGGGTCCATATATATGGTTGAAACTTCCATAAGAATGGGGTCCATCATGAAATTCAATCTTATTATTTATTTATTTGCTTTGAGCGGTGAATATCATCTAAAACAGAAGATATAGATACAGTAGTTTAAATCTATTCTGGTTCAGTTATTTTTTGTTAGTCAAAGCAGCAAACACAATCAAAATTTCCTACATGTCGACATTGTAGCTGAAAAAGTTGCAACCTGATGGTGTGACGCAATATTTATGCACAAGCAAGAGAAAATTAAAGGTTGCAACTAGAACAAAGAAGTGTGCTCAGTTTTCTTTTTGTGAGAAAGGGAAGACGAGGATGTCCATGACTCCAATAATTATAAGCTCCCAATCAGCTCTGTTTCAATTATTGATAGGTTGGTGAGCACTTTATGCCTGCAATTACATAAGTAGCTAGCCAAGCCAGACTAAACGGCCAGATGGCAGAGCTAAGAAAAGTGGGAAAAGGTCGTCAGTGAAATTGATGGGGTCCATATAGATTTTGCTAGGCTTGTTGCTAATCGGAATAGAAGGTATCGGGGTTCGCGGATACTAATTGTTCATCATAAGATCATCTTATTCTATGTATGTTTTTACCAACACGAATGCTTTAGCTGAAATATGTAATATGCAAACCACAAAGAGTGGGTTCTAGCATTGTGATGACCATGATTATGGTTATCATATGGTTATTGTGATGGTATATTTTGGTTGTCAAGGATACCATGAGTTCAACTCGTCTGGTTGTGTAGTCTTTATGTGGGTTATTTGCCGAGCCATCATTGTCTTTGTTCTTTAGCATTTGAAATGTCATAGCCATTGTATTTTGATAGAGAGGACACTAAAGCGTAACGATAGAAAGTGAAACTACTCAAAGGAAAGGGATATAGCAAACAAGTGATTCTCGTGTCGTACTTAGATGAAATCAAGTAGTCTTAAAAAAATTATATATACTCCCATAATGAGATGATTTACACGCCGAACATCGACCCGTATGCATATAACTATAAAACTAGTCCGGAAATAATGGAAATGAACATTAACGAGAAATGCGAGAGCACGTCTAGTAACCACGTGTGTTGTCACCTAAAACATGTAACAAACATGCAACTCAAAACATGAAACTTATGAAACTGTATAACCGAAATGAATCTTTCTCCTAACAAAATAATTTAGGAAAGCACGTTCACACAATCCACACTTGTAAAGGGTATGGACTTCTATGAATTTGACAGTACAATGCTGCAATGGGCCTGTGGCACTACTACTGAGTTTATGCATCTTATCGTACACAATTGAAAAGATGGGAGCACAGATTTGGGAACATATCAGGTTCACACAAGCCTTTACTATGCGCACCGTCCACACCAACTAACAAATATTACTATTTTTTTAAAAAAAAATTATACATGTGCTCCCTATACAATTATACTTATATATATGTAAAGTTGTAAAGTTTTATCTTTTAGTAGTGTCATGCGTGCAGATGTTTTTCTTAATATAAGATTATTAGGTACATACTACATGACTAGATTTTGTAATTTCATAATTACTAATTCCCTTTCTATCAGTGATTTACCATAAAATACAGAGTTGTCCACAACGAACTTTACTCGTCATGCCGTCCATCTCTTGAGTTTCATTGTTATTTCTCATACAGGAGTAGCAGCTCTCGTTAAAATAAAGTAGCACCCATCTGCTTGGGCCGGCCAGACTATGAAGCAAGATAGGCTAGAAAACTGAGGAGACGAATGATGAGGACAGATTAGTTGAGATGTCCAGAAATATAGATCGATGATAGTGACCATTCGGAATGCAAGGCATTGGGATACCGGTCACAATTGGCCAGTACTTTGCTTTAGTTTTGTATCTACATGCAGGGTGCATCGGTGAGCATTCAACTACAAAGACAACGAAGGTATCAGTGAGCACAACAGGTTCTTGCCGAGCCTTCTGAACCACCCAGAAAGTGCGACACAGGCTGATCACCAGATGTTTTAGTTCAGGACTTGAGCTTGACTTGCATCTGGAGCCTATCGGCATTGGGAGAAGGGACAGTGTTGGACACTGCCACGGTGTCTCACCTACCTGAGTTGGTTTCTTAAGGAGATTGTAAAATCAACATGTGTTTTGATTATTTTTTAGGTTTGAGGATTAAACAACGTAACGAAGCCTAAGTGTAGAACCAAAATAAATATAAACTGTAAATGTATTTTGTTGAAAATTCGTGTGATTTGATTTGCTGACACGTTGGGACAGGTATAGCCATGTTTAGGGCAATAGTGGGTCTCCCGTTGGATGGTCTGGCCTTTTACTGGATTGGCTAGTCATAGTTGTACCTATCGTTCAGTTGCCAAACTTCGTTTAATTCTCAGAGAACCTTACTTTGTCAGTGTGGACATGTTGCAAATATTGCACACTTGCGAATAACCAGCACAATTGCAAGTGTTTTTTTTTTTGAATGGTGGTCCATTTTGATGCAGGTATATTTTTTTGAATCCTTCTTCAGTTGAAGGATGGTTGGTGAGTCCTCCATGACAACAAAAATGCAGTTGAATTACTTGAATAAGTAGGTCGCATAACCTGTTATAGTACAGCTAAGAATGGGAGATCACCAAGGAAATTGAATTGTTTGAGTTGGTCAGATAGTTGGTAGAAGCAAATCTGAATGGAAGGCAGGATATGGTTTGCATGTCATTGGGTTCTCTTATTACACATCTATTGTTGTATGCATAGCTTCCTTAATTGTCTCAACATTGCAAGGCATTCAATTACTTCCTGCAAGAATGGCGAATTTCAGAGTGTAGCATCAGCGCAGGAATGCGTGCCCGCTTCAAACCCAACACATGTGCTGATGTAAGTCAGCACATATGGTGCCGTCACTACTAGAGACTAGCATAAATGTAATATGTACCCTTTGATATATATTCTGTACTAGTGTGGGTTTTTTTTTCCAGAAGCAAACCTCTTTCTTTGCAAGGCCCAATAAACTGAGTTTTTTACATGGTCAGCCTACCAAGATATTCTTCCTAGAGCCCATACTCATTGGGCTGAGTACGTCAAGGACATTTAGGCGATTGACTATGTGAGTAAAACTTTGTATTGGGATGCGATCTCAAGGCCATATTTTAGATTATTACCACCTACATCACATTATTTAATGCAAAGCTTTCTTCGTTTGGACCCAATATTACATTGTAATTAAGAGCTACCATGTGCAATTATTGTTTTTTTTTCTTCTGGGAGAAGGAGAGAGAGGGATGTCAATTTAATGCATGCCTTTGTACTGAAAATCTACTCGATTAATGACCGGTTTATGAATATTTCGCTGGCATATAAGTAGAAGGCTCCAACTTGAGCCAACCAGACTCGTAAGCAAGGTATGCTAGAAAGAAAAAAAACGAAAATAAAGTCGCTAGCTACAAAGGAAGCCGGTTGGAGTGTGAGGCATCAGGATACATTCCATAGCTTGAAAAGTCAATATCACTAACCTATTTTTACGTGCATGGTTAACCTGTTAGAGCCGTTCAGCCGAAGCGCACCTGCATTTAGCTCAGTATTTTGAATGAACTACATGCTAAAGAGTTCGGACTAATTGCTCCCAAGTCGACATAATGGAGCAATGACTAATCTTTCCAATTGTTGCAGCCATTGATTAACCCATAGTCTCAGACACATTAGATGGCGTTATAGCAACATGCAATATTGTTATCGAGGTTCAACCAAAGCCTATATCCCTGAAGCTCTCATAATGAACGCTAGCTCCATTGCAATGAAAGGCACTATGAGTCCATGGCTTCCCAACGATGAGTACTTCACCTATCTTAACGCAGGCTGTCTATTTAATGCAACTTTCTTACTGAAAAAAGAAAAAAAAACCTCGGTTAATGATATGTTGGTGTATCTTTTTTGACACAGAGCAACTGTCATTAAATAAGTAGTAGGCATCCAGTATTAGCAACAACAATGTAGGCTAGGGAAAAAAACAAGGCCACAAGAAACCAGAGACTCATAGACAGGTGATGGTTACCTACCAAGATAGCAGTTGCAACTTGCACAATTAGCTAGTTGACACAAAAAAAAAAAAGGCGATCAGCAACAAGGGAAATTGGTTCAGTTTCCTAGACATGTGACAATAGCTCATCGGAATGCAACATGCTCTGTTTTGGAGGGTTGTGTTTTTTTACTTTTTACCGATTTGGTGAAGGCCGTGAATAGTTGTTATCAAGAGTGAAGATGCAAATAGGTTGTTTTTGCAAAGCAAAGACGAAGAACTATTATATTTTGACAAACCTGTAAGAAATTTTCTTTGGATATTATTATAAGTTGTCCTTGTAAAGCTCCAAATGCACGACAAACACAAGAGGCCGGACAGGTAGTCTCTCTGCTCCCTACTCATGCATGAAGTGTTATTTGTCATTGATGTTAACACAAATGAATCATTTCTCTGCACATAACTTTTTTACTTGTGGTATCATGTAAAAATGTTAATTTCCATCCGCTGACTTGATTAGGCAGGAAAAGGGGCTGCCAGTTGTTGAAGCTTTCATACCGAAAATCTGTACAGAGCTCTGTTATTGATTGGCTGGTGTGTTTTCTTTCTTTGACACAGAGCAACAGCTGGTAGCCTACCTGGGCCAGCCAGGTGGTCTGGCAAGAACATAGGCAAGAAAAAAAATGGATTCTACCAGCAAGAATGTAGGATGGAAATTGGTTGAGGTGCTAGACAGACAAAGATAGCCTATAGGAATAGAAGTCATCAGGATACAGACTGCAACTTGTAGAGTTTGTCGTTCTAAACCGTTTTTTACATGCACGGCTTCCTTAGCTAAACGCCATATGCCATAGAGTACAAGTGCATAGCAGCCAGAGTGAAATAGCCTCGAGTTGGGTTCTCTGGAGCACCAAGAGATGATGAGACAGACTGATGGTTTGTTTGGATGCAAGTCTAAGCTAAATGAGGCCTCGAGGTTCAGTTCCCTCGTATGACCTGGACACCCAGAAAGTATCATTAGCATGTCTCAGGCCACCATAAACGAGCATGTGTCGTCCATCATACCCACCGCCTCTGAACCTTGGGAGGTGGTGTCCTTTGTCTTCCGGACAATTTTGCAAGCGTATTCACCATTACGATCCTACGGATACTGCCGGATTTTTAGCATAGAGCCAATGTGCGAACTTTTCTAGCCTTTGCATGTATGCCTTTCTTAGAGAAAACAGGTACATTTCAACCGAGATTAGAGCATGGGTAAATTCATGTGTTTCTCATTTGCTGTCTTGAATTTATTTCAGAATTCATGTAGTTCTTTTAGGTGAAAATTGCTCCCGTGCCACACAGTTGAGTGGCCACCTCCACTTTGCCTGAATTTTTGTGCTAATGATGCTAAATACAGTACTACACAAAATATTTTTCTGAACTGTGACTCATTTAGATTGTAGACGGACCAAAACTGACCACGCCTGGGAAAATTGGGCCTATTTTGTTCTGCGGTCCATTTAAGAGGACCGCACGGAAAAATCGATTGTTTCCGTGATTTTTGTTTTTCCGTGCGGGCGACATAAGCACCCGCACGAAAAAAATCGGATTTTCAAAATCACGATTTTCACAGACCATTGGGTGCGTGCGGGCCACCCACCCGCACGCGAAAATCACATTTGACCGCACGGAAAAATAGCGATCCTAGTAGCGATAGCGCTAACGGTAAATTTTAGTATTTTTTAAAAATACATAAATAATGCAGTTAAAAGTTTTGAAGAAATAGTTGAAAGTTTCAAAAGATGAGTTAAAGTTTTCTCAGATTTGATCACTTTCATGTCAAGATTGGAAGCTTTCAAATTATGATTTTTTTTTCAAAATATTCAACTCAGATTTGAAAACTCTCAACTAAAAAGATTTCAATCTTTCAAATCAGGTTTTAAAACATACCATATAAATTTTAAAATTTTCAAACTCAAAATTCAAAACATTTGACTCATAATAAAAAAATGCGCATGCATGTGCATCTGTTTAAGAAAATTCACAAGAAATATCACACGAAATTAGGATTAAAAAAACATGAAAAAATAAAAAAATTAACGAAAAATAACACAAAAATCACTGACGCATGCTGGTGCGCGTGGGCTAGTGTGCTGCAACACGCACGAACTAGATATTTTACATTTGAAGGTCTTTTTATTTGAGTGTGATGACTTACGCCTGGAGTAAAAATTTTAACTCGTGATGACTTCCCACGCCTGGAGTAAAAATTTACTCGTGATAACTCGCAGATTTACTCAGGAGTAAAAATTATATTGGGAGTAAAATTTCAGGTACTTGTAGTAAAATTTTAACTCGTGATGACGTGGACGAATCTCAGCCGTTTAATTTGTTTTAGAGGGCTGAGATTCCTCCTATGTCACCTTGTGACATGCCTACCCTATGACACCCAATCCCAATCCGCCACCTGCCTATGAGGCCAGAGCGAGCTAGACACTTCGCGAGACCGAAGTCGACCCGCATGAATGTCACCTTCGCTCGCTCACTCTCGGATCCATCAAAAAGAAAGAAAGATAAATAAAGAGAAGAAGAAGAAAGAAAAGAGAGCAGCGTGAGGCTAGAGCCGAACACGGCCTACGGCGCTGCAGCTGCGACGCATCGCACGTTATAGTCTCCCACACGCGGAGGCACCTCTGTCCCAACATATGCATACATAAACTCATCACATTATCATTCTTACACAGATCCCTCTACGCTCCTAGGGCCTCTGCTACTTAGTGCCACAGGCCTGGCACAAAAAATCCTCTGCTAGTTAGCATCAGGAAAGCTGAGCAGCACTTGTAAGGCACCAAAAATCCTCCGCTGTAACGTGTTGAGAAGTCTGAGCAGCTCCAATGGTGTACTAGTGGTTGAGGCCTTCGCTGAAACACGCGATGCGGGCCCTCACAATGTTTTCAACCCTCCGTGATGGCATAGTAGCGACTGAGGCATCCGTTGAAACTAGCGATGCTGGCCCACACAATAATTCTTCTGCCGTCCCCGCATGCGTAGTGGTGGCCTACTGGCCTTGCATTTTATCAAGTTATTGCGTACGTACCATACGAATGATGCAGCTTTGCCGATGGTGAATCAGACTAACACATAGCCTATGACCGCACCAAATGTTGGATAAGACGGCCGCCACTACAAAAATCGTCGAGTGTACTTGCAATCTGCCATTGGCTCCCAACCCTCTCTAGGCACCACGGGAAGCTCCGAGCTTGGCTGCACGCACTCGCTCCCACTCTACGGGAGGCATTTGCGATCGAGCAGAAAAAGAGTTGGGCTTTTTTACACCAAGAAAGCATAGGAAGATTGAGCTTTTTTACTTGCATGCATCAAAACAAACAGCCAATCGCCGCCTTTCTTTGATCGTCAACTTTACACTGGTGAATTGGTTTGTTTGCTGCAAAGTTAAATAGTCCACATGTTAACTTGGTTTTTTTTTCATAGCATAGAGCAAGCACAAAAAGAGTTGTTTTTTTTATCAAACTGCCAACACTTCTAGATGCAAAAGGTTCGAGAAAGATGGGAAGATGCAAGATAGACTACTATGAGAATTTAGACATGTCGACGTTTGAGGTCACGACTACGTTATTTGCCTGGTATGGGGATCGTCGGTACCAGGTTATATGCGAGATTGAGGTAAAAGAGAGCGGCAAGGATTTTATACAGGTCCGGGTCCCTTTTCTAACAGGTATAGCCCTACTCTTGTTGGCCGAAGCCGGTGTTGCTCTTATTCATCAGAATCACACAAGTATAATATTTGGGATATCTTATCTAGTTGTCGCCGACTTAGCGGCATGGATCACCAACATGTAGTCGATGACATGGTAGTCTTCCTCCTCGAATACGAACTCGTCGAGATCATAGATGGCGCTAGATCCCTCTTGTCGGCCTCCGCAGGCATCGGATGGGGTTTGTTTAGGCTTATCTCTGATGTCGATGTCTGGTGTCGTATTGGTTTGTGTGTTGATCTGTTGTGTCTTGTTGGTCTGTCTTGTGCCCCTCCCATCCTAGGGGGTCTATTTTTACCCACAGGTGTCCCCTTGTCCAAGTAGAACTAGGGAGTCTAATATGGATACAATCTGAGTAGTCCTTGTAGTTTCCATATAGAACTCTACTTGTCCTTTCTTATCCGGAACTCCTTCTATGTACGAGGTATGATTCCGTATAAGACTTGATATGTGGTGGGTCCAACCGTGCTTACTCAACTACTATTAGATATGTGGTATCCATAACCATTACAAGACAATACAACTAAAAACAGGGAAAACTACATGTCTACTCTATTCAACTCAGCTAGTAGGGTATAGCCCACACGCTTATGCTACTAGATTTTGTTCACATTTCATAGTAGAATATGTGTACATATTCGGCTCCAAAGTTCTGTTGGACATGGGCCGACCTGATACAATGTCTATTCTGTTTAACTCAACATTTAAAGTAAGAATATATATCAACAAATATATGTTTAGTGTGTTTGCATGTCATGTTAGTAGATTCGTTTTTGAAACTACGTGTGTATGATGTTATGTTTCTAGTTGTTCATAACATAATGAATGGAATTAATAGCCAAAGCTTTATGCTGGAGATCAAGTATAAAAGTTATGGGCGAGCCTCGCAAAAAAAGGTATGGGGGAGATGTCGCGTGGCTTGTGACTTGACCCAGTGAAATGCATTATACATTACTATATAGGTGTCCCAGTTAAATTCTATAAACCGTCCGCGTGTGAAAAGCATATGATTTTTTAGGTTTCTTGGTGTTTAGAAAATTCGAAAGATAGTACATCACTGTATATACCGGTTCCGCTATAAAACAATCCGTGGAACCAATTATGAACCACAATAATAATGTGTATTGGGTATTAGTAGCAGGCACCAACCAGCAGAACCAGTCAGGCTCTACCACTAGATAAACTAGAAGGAAAAGAAAAGAAGAGAAGGCCAAGAGCAGCGGGGGAAATTGTTTGAGTAGCATAGATCCTGGAAAGATCATTTAGGCAATAGGAATATAAGGAATCGGGATACTGATCGCAACCCCAATACTGTATCATGTTGGATTTGTCAATGTTAATGGCATGCCTCACTGAACATTCCACTGCACAAACAAAGGAGGCATCGGCCATTCAGCCTGAGCAGAGCAGCTTAGAGCTGAGTGCTCCAAACCACGATCAGAGCCCGACGGGAGCACAAGTTGATTGCATCAGGTCAAGATGCATACGGAGTCCATCGGGCGAGGGATGGGAGTCTGGGAGTCAGGTCAAGATGTGTACAGAGTCCATTAGGTCTCTTGACATGTTGGGGTAGGTTTAGAGTTGGGAGGCCACCATTGGCATGCAGGTCAAGCATCTCGCATCCAAGAAGAATGCAGAGTTGTACTGCACAGATCAAAGATCATCTCATTCCTAACTTAATTTTATTATCAGCTTTTTCATATTTTGGTTTCTGCAAATTAGCATAGTCCGCGTGGGTCTTGCAAAAGTATAAGGTCCATGGCATGGAAGAATGCAAAAATAAGATAGCACATGCATGCGTTTTCTCTAGTCTGTATCATGGTGAAAGGATCTTACTTCTCACTTCATATCAAACAATAGTAATGGGTACAACCGGTCCCTTAATACTTATCAATTGTACAACTTAGAATTTGCCCACGGTCTGACCAGCCATCTCTGTGTCGGTTTCGGTTTCGGGTTGTTTGATTGGATATCTGTGGATGTTTCGTGTTTATGGCTTCTAGATGGATACTATGCGTATGTAATACTATTGTTTGCTAACAATGAATCAAGTTGGAGATAGCTTAGTCTCGGAATATGGTTTCTTCGTTTGATTCATGTGTAGGTGACTTGATGCCTCGGGAGAGTATTGCCGGTGATGGATCGGGAGGCAACTTGGAGATAAGGTGATGTCCGGATGGTCAGATATCATGCGGGATACTCAGGCTAAAGATCAATGCACGTGGTTGGTGAAGATTCCATATGGCATACAATGGAGATGTTGCGTGTGTATGAGATGCGGAGTCGAATTTGGAAGGAGTCCAAATTTGGTACATTTGAAGTTTGTTAAGGTTGTTTGTTGTACAGGAATGTTTCCTAGGTGGATTAGGACTTCTTGTATGACTTGGGTTCGTGGCTTTAGACAGTCTACCTTATGTATAAATAGAGAGGGAGGTGTGGCCTCCCGGTGTCGCTTTTGAGGGCTTTGAGTTGTGAGTATAGTTCGAGTTTTGACTTTAGTCGAGATTTTCATTAGGAGTGCTGTTGTTGCACTTTGTGAACACAGCGAGAAGTAATAAAGTTGTCATCTGCTTTGAGTGTTCTTCGATTTGTGTTCGCTCGGGTTCAACGGTCAAACTGGCGAAACACCGGCGATCAGACCGGTGAGTCAGTGGCGGTCAGACCGGTAGCGGCAATAGGCGACGGCGGCTGATTTCGACGATCGGACCGGAGCTACTACCTTGTTCAGACCGAAGGTATCTAGGCGGTCAGACCGACGTATCTACTTCAGTCAGACCGTGATTCGAGGGTATCTTTTAATTCCGCTAAAAGTTTTGGTTTTTTTGGTACTCCAACCATTCACCCCCTCTGGTTAGTTTAGTTCTTGCTATTCGATCCTACACATTTGACACCATATTGTTAGATTCCCACACCATCTCACCAACATTAACAGCTAGCTTTCCCGGAGAGTAATTCACATGCACATTCGATACAAGAGTAAATGATGATACAATGAGAATTGGAATTTCGGAGGAGGCAGCAATGGTGGACACAGGAAGCCGATACCGATCGTTCTGTGATTTGTTCATCGATCTCCACAACTGATGTTTCCCTGTCCTTTTGAATTCCTGTACATGCAGAGTTTCCTTTGCATGGCCCAAGTCAAGGCCCAACCGCCATATGAAGCTTAAAATATTTTATACATGAAAAATGCTCAATGACCATAGAAGGACACAAAATATGTTCAACTAGGATGCGAACAACTAATACATACCATTTGCTCCATTTAGACCAAAATAATAAGAAAAGAAACTTACTTTTCACTCAACGGTATCAGCTAATTAACATATAGCACTCCGTTTAATTTCCTTTCTGAGGGGAGGAAGCCAGTGTCCATTTGATACAGCTTCTCTTACAGATAATATGCTCCGTTAATTTACAGAGAGCAACCACTATTAAATGGGTATTAGCAAGCACCTATTTTACCAGAACAGCAAAGCGTTCAGCCACACAATGATATGGTTAATCTTGGATGGCAGCACAATGCATTGTTATGGAATTTAGCTTCAAATAGAGGATATCGCTTCCGTAGCACCGCGATGACTGTAGCTGTCGGAATGGAAGGCATCAGGATGCAGGTCGCATAGCACTTGCCGCTTTCTTGTGCACGGTGTGCCTCCTTCAACATATTCGCTTGCATTGCTTGGCAAAGTTGGTGGGAGACATGAGCAGCACCACGTCAAATCCTTTCGTTTTCAGCTGGACGCCTGGAAGCTCCAAAGCAGCAACAAACGCGAGAGGTCAGAGGGGGCTTCGTCAATGATTAATTCCGTCCGCACGCTGCACATGTGGGGTTGTTCGTTATCCTAGCGCATCACTAATCCTAACGTAAAAAGAAATTTTATGGTAATTGAGAAAGTACATTAAAGTATATAAATTTTACAGTAAAACCAGGTACCAAATTTTACACTACCTCCCGGCATTTTCTCAATGATGTAAAATTATGCTAATGGAAATGTGTGCCTTTTCTGTTTAGACACATTACTAGGTGGGACTTGCTATGTCAGTTGTGGTATCAACTGCATTTGCTAATTTTTCTTTGCTAGGCGAGCAAGGAAAGAGCTGTATCCATCTCATGTGTAGCCTTTGTACGAAAAATATACTATGTTAATGATAGGTTGGTGCATCTTTTTTTTATTTTTTTTTTTTTGCATATAGCAACTGCGTTAAATAAGTAGCAATCGTCCAGTGAGAGTATCCAGCAGAAGAATGGTAGAATTCCACGAGCAACGAGAGAAACTAGATGAGTTGCCTAGATAGTTGCAGATGGTAGCCAATGGGAATACAAGGCATCGGGATACCGGTCAAAGCTGGCAAGTGCTTTATTTCTACAAATGTTTTTTCTTGCACATTGTGCCTAGCTGAACATCACAATGCACGGAATGTAGAGGTATCAGCGAGATAACAGATTTGTGGTGATTCGTGCTGAGTCTTCCGAACCACAAAGAAAGCGTCACATCATTATGTAGACTGATTTACTACATGCTTCATGTCAACTTGTACCATCAGCATTACAAGAGGGGGCATTTTCTGGGACTAGGTTACCACGTCACACTTTTTTTTTAGGATGTGGGGATATTCATAATCAATGGTTTGGTTTTAGTTCATGTAGTTCTTTTAGTTCTTGATGTCCAGACGGGATAGGAAAAATACTGAAGCTTTCTCTCACGTGTACACATCTGGAATGAGTGTTTATTTTATTCAATTTAGGTTTCACTGTCCAAACATCAAAAATTTTGCACAAAATCCATTCGTGTGAGTGGGTTTAAATAAAATCAGCACACAGACTTTTCCGTTTGGAATGGAATGAACCCATTTAGCTAGATTGGTTTGGTCTGAAATTCTTCATAGGCTGGAGCAGTTTTGGATTCAGTTTTAGCCCATCAGTAGGCCAGGCTATAACGAAACACTGATCAGTAAGAAGGTTGAAAGTCGATGGTAATGAAGAAGTATATGAGCATATGCATTAGAAATTATTTAGGACAAACCAAAACAGAGCAAGTGTTTCATTTGTGCTATGTTTGCACTGCTTTTCCCACGTTGGTATTACTGCAAGCGCCATCCACTTATTTTGAATGATGGTCCACTTTAATGCGGGTTTTTATTGGCTGGTAGCCCTCCATCACCGCAAAAAATGCAGTTGCATAAGTTGGTTGCAAGACCTGTTAGCAGAGCTAACAATGGCAGATCACCAACGAAACTTGGTTGAGTTCTGCAGATAGTTGGTAATAGCTAATTGGAATGGAATGCATTGAGGATACTGCTTACATGCCGTTGGGTTCTCTTAGTACACATATGTTGTTGTATCTGACACAAGACAGAAGAGATTGCAAGTGAACATCGTACAACTACTATACATTTCAAACATTTCAAGTATTCATATCACCTGCAATTATAGTAATTATACGACAGACATATAGTAGTAATAAGATCACTTCCGCCTTCTCTCCGTGCTCATACGATGTTCACTCGTTATACGACTCACTACTCCTTAGAACTGAGGTTTTGAAAAAAATTGAAAATATACCTTTTATTAATAACTAGGAAGGTAGCCCGCGCAGTTGCGCGGACTTCTTATTTAAAATATCATTTTTTTTGTTATTATGATTTTCTATATTATGATTGTCTCTCGGTGAATGAATTTATGGTTGAAAAAGATAAGTATAGGAAAAGTAGAAAACTTATGCATAAGAATTGTCAAAATAAAAGGTCCGCACACATAGAAATTGTGTCGTATGTACACGTGCATTAGATTAGGAATGAGGTTTTTCTTTTTCTTATACACTGATGTACGTACACGAAGAAGTTAAGGAATGGTTTAGTCTTGAAGGATCTAAAATAATGGGCTCATGGATTTAAATCATGTGACAACCTAGAGTGTTTGTACCGTGTCATCTGGTGGTTTATGAGAAGCGTATGTAAAACAAAAGATTGAAAAGAACAGATATTTAGATGAAGTGCAGAAAAACACAGGAATGTTAAAATTTGTTAACCCATCAAGATGAAATAATCATTTATTAGTGAAAAAAAACTGCAGTTAGCCATTAGCGACTTCATTGCCTCGATCCCACGTGCATGAAACAAAACCATGAGGAATTGATCAATTAAGTGTTTACGCTAAACATTGGCTGGTAATAACGATGATAACATCTGGAGATATTGTCCATGACACTTATGGCCAACCCATGTGTTGTGCTTATACTGCATATTAAATGAACTTTGTCCATGATAGCAATCCAAAATTAAGCTACACCGTGCACACTTTACTCTGGAGTACTGGACTCTTCTATAGTTCCCCGACTCCCTCTCCCTAATGGCAGTTGCAGCCTGCAGCGTTATATCCATGTCCCCCTCCTATATTCCGTCCACACCTCAACATCCTCCTGGGAATTATCGCCTAGCTCAGCGGGTGGCCGCCCTGCTTTCTCTCTCCCTTCCTCTCTAGTGGGTATGTCCTCTTTATTTCCTTAGATTTCTGGAATGGTCGTCAGCCGCTGGACTGGTGCCGCAGACCTCTTATCCTATAATACTATACAAGTGATCCCCACTTAGTGTAGTTATTAGGATTTTGCTGAGTTCTGGTGAAGCCACGTCACCCTTTTAATCTCAGCCGTTCGATCAGTTGCTACAGACGGTCCGATGTATTCCATCCTTCCCTAAGCGTCGCCACCCTCCTCCACCGAGCGCGGATTCTCCGCCGCCGCCGCCGGGAGCGCTCCTCTCCTTTCCCCACCAGCCCCCGCGTGCGACTCCTCCCTTCCCCACATCGCGCGCGCGCCAGACGCGGGCCCGGCGCCGACTGCTCTCGCTCCTTTCCCCAATCATGCGCACGCGTCAGGCGCGGGCCCGCCGCCGGCCGCTCTCGCATCCCCGCGTCGCTTCTCCTCCAACTCTCTCCCCCCGCGCTTCTTCTCCAATCCACCCCCCTCCGGCGCTTCTCCTCCCCCCCCCCAATCTTTGTTTCATCCGAGCTTTCACTTCTACGAGGTTGTGTGTTCTTCTACGGGATTCTCTCCCCGGCGATTCTCTGGCCGCTTCTCCTCCCTCAGTATATCTATTGGGTCGTGTGATGGATGCCACAGGCGATTTGTGTTCTTGCTTCCTATCTTCAGTCCCTGCATGTATCGTTCAAAATTGAGGAGTTTCTATCAGGCTGTCTGCTCCTGCTGCTGCAGAAACGAGTGAATCTGTTATAAGGTAAATTTCTCCATCCAATACGTATCTCTGTTTGACAAAATGCCCACATATATCCTGTATTTCAGGTAGACAAGTAGCATCAGCCATCAGGCATCATGATTCACTTTTGAGTTTCCATTTATGGTGATCTTCTGCAAACAACTTTTGAATATATATAGTTGTCCAAAGATGCAGCCTGTGGATACATGTTAAGACATTAAGGTAACAAGTGATATGAGCAATGTTTGTCTCCCTAAATCAGTATTCATGCATCGTTCTAGGGTGGGGGATATTTGCCAATAATTTCTTTGTAACATAAAACCTCAGGATTATAAGTTTTAGCCTGTATTTTCCTAACGTTGCTACTAATATTGGATGCAAGATATAGTATGATTCAACACGTCAAATTTGAGTCAATTCATGGTATTTATTTGGTTTCCACTAACCCTGTTCATGGTATATAAACCAAATTTACAACTTTGCTGTAGCTATAATTTGTTGTGTATATGAATTTATATTGCAGTTCATTCCTATTCCTATTTCAGTTCATTCCTATTCCTATTGCCTACTATCATTGTAGCAGCAGCTATGGGCTATCACTGAGGTCAGTCCCCATAACATTCCCATCCAAAGCAGCGGCTTATTTGGTTTCTCCATATGAGTTCTCTATCAAGAAAATATCCCAATATATTTGGTACCACATATTCGTTCATGGTCACCGACTTTCCAGATATTATAATACAACCATCCTATGATATCTTCTTTGTAAGAGGTACTAAGCAATTTTCTCCTTTGCTGTGCCATTATCTTCTCACTTCAGGTAGCCGATATCATCTTTTATATTTTACTCATTCATTCATTTATTTGTTCTTTTTATCTCTTGCTAGATTGTTATCTCAGGTTAATCTTTGTTCTCCCCCCTCCCCCTCCTATAAACAAATAACCAAAGGTTTGTTTGGAAGATTCAGTATCTTCAGTAAGCAGAGGTGGTCAAAGATACATTCTACCTGGATGGCCACTCGAGGAAAATTGGCCTCCCCTTTGATGCTAAATAATATATCCTTACAAGTTTGTGATCCCCTACCTCTCTACCTTCCCATTTCATCTGTTCGTCACTAATGAAAATTATGATGGTGATTTCAGAACATTCAAGGTATTTGATCTATTTCACATTTCTTTCAATCAATATAACTCCTTTTCATCGTAATGATATAATGGCATCAAGTTATTTGATCAAGCACAAGAAAGAGTGCTACTGCTACAGTGCGGAGTTACATATTTGATTTTTGGCATGTTCAGAACTTCTTTTGACCAATTTCTATGTTCTCAGAATTTTGTTACCATCATTCACTTAGTATGGTTACTGTTCTTGATGAATACTTTGTGAAAAAAAACAATGGATTAAGCCTTTTACCTTACGGATTTCATGCATCAAATATTGCATAATTTTTTTATTTCATCGAAAAGATATAAGCTCTACTACGATAATTTCGTCAGTTCAGCCGATGAAGTTTGCAATATTGCAGTATGAGGTAAAATGGATGTTTCAGTGGATTCAGTCACTGAATTTCACTTCCTTTTGCTAAAAAGTAATTTGAATACAACATTTTTTAAACCATATAATACAACATTAATATTTTCCTTGCATCATAAATATTAGAATTATCATATATTTGTTTATCTATTTTCATATCATTTTGCAGTGCCACGTCCTATATAGGTTGGCTTTGCGCAACCTTTTACATCGTTGCTCGATTCGTCATCACATTGTTAGCTGGGGAAGCTAGATTAATCTTATGAAGCTTCATACTTGATCCGTAAATTACATTTTTTTTGCGGGGATCAGTAAATTACTTAGACTGCTGCTAAAAACAGACAAGTATGTACGTTTAAAAAGGAGGCTAATAAGCAGTTCCATTCTTGATGAACTTTCTGTACGTTAAAAACGTATTTGACTATGGTTTCCTAAGTGATTTTGAGTTTATATAGTACTCTTATCCATATTAATTGACTCCGTGGGCTGTAAAAGGTGCACATGTCACTATGTAATATACTCCAATCTTGCTCTTTTTTTCACAAGAACATATCAATATGTATTTACTGTAGTCTCAACTACAACTCCAAACTTTCTTCATATATTTGAGTTGCTCTCACTATTAATTTATTTTTAGCATTCTTGGCACGGACATTTTTGAAAACAAAATATTCTGCAGCAACGCGCGGGGTATCATCTAGTTACAAAGATGACTCGTCCAAATTGCGTGTTGTAGAGGACTGGAGGATGGAGCCACTAAATCGTGTGTTGCATACACTAGTACAGATCCTTCCATCTGTGACAACCCATAACAAGACTAGAATTTGCGGGCCGTCACAAGGAAGTAATCTCAATCGGGCCGAAGTTTCGCCCGATTGAGATATGGTCGCACAGCCATGGTATATCGGCATAAAACTAAAGCCCGTCACGGATGACACTTATCTGTGACGGGCTATAGTTGAGGCCCGATTGAGATGAGGGTTCCATATCCGCCCGCCACCATGGAGGCTGCCGTCGCCATGGAGACCGCTCGCTGTTCGCGAGCCTCCTCAACCACGGCCGCCACCGGCGGTGGTGCTGCCGCCGATGGATTTAGAGGGAGGGAGGCAGAGGAGGAGGAGGAGGACCGCCACTCGTCATGGAGACCACCTGCCGCGTCCCCTGGGGCGCCGCCGCCCCACCACCTCCCCTCCTGCTGGATCCGGTGGAGGGGAGGGCGCGATCGCCGCCCACCGCCTCCCCTCCCGCTAGATCCGGCGGAGGGGAGGGCGCTGCCGCTGGCCGCTGCACCCAGCACATACGGAGAGTAGGAGAAGGACAGGAGGAGGCGGAGGGGGAGGAAATGGAGGAGGCGGAGGAGGGGGAGGAAATGGAGGAGGATGGGAGGAGGAGGAGGAGGAGGGGAGGGCGCTGCCGGCTGCACCACCGCCGCTGCCCCTCGGGCGCTGCTGCCGGCCGCTGCTCCCACCCATACAGAGAGGAGGAGGACGGGAGGAGTATGAGGGGGAGGAAACTAGTCAACAGATGAGGACGACGAGTCGACGGGGGAATAAGGCAACGCGGTTTTTATTCAATGAGGACGCGTGGATCGATCGGATGGGCTCGGCCTGGCTCGGTCACTTAGGTGCCGGTTTTATTTAAAAAACCGACACCTATAATATATTATTATTATTGGTGTCGGTTCTAAAAAAGCCGGTACCTATAATATATTATCGGTGCCGGTTATTTTAAAAAACTAGAACGTATAGTATAGGTGCCGGTTTTTTCTATAGAACCGGTATCTATAGTGTTTAAAGGTGTCGGTTTTTTTTTTATCGAGCAGAGATGGGAAAATGCTCATAGGTACCAGTTTTAAATGAACCGGCACCTATAAAGCCGGTCCCTATGAGAGAGTTTTTTGTAGTAGTGAATGGCACAATGCATTTGTGCAATTTAGCTTCAAATAGAGGATATCGCTTCAGTCAAGATGGACAGATGAGTGTAGCTGTTGGAATAGAAGGCATCAGGATGCTGGTGACATCTGATTCCAAGCTTTGTCGTGCACGGTGTGACTCCTTCAACACTCCTTTGCTTTGCTTGGTTTGTAGGCCATGCAGTAGTAGATGTGCAGCATCACACTAATCTTAACTATTAAAAAGTGAATCTCACAAGGGAACAAGAATGGGCAAAAAGAGAATACTAGCTGTCGGATTAACAAATAGAGAAAACAGACGGATAAAAGAGGATGTTCTGGAGCTTTCAAACAACTACCTCACACGAGAAAAGAGACAGAGAGCAAAGAAAAGACACAGAAGTAAAGAAAGGAAATAGATGGCACCATTCAAACAAAAGATAGAAACAAAAAACCATCGAATGAAGCTCTATTATTCTATGTCAAAAATTAAACCTATGGGAATGAATATATAGCACTAAGTATAAATCACTTAATCTCAAGCTGGCGGCTTGCCAACGATTTGATTGAATCACATGTCATATTTAAGTTTTGAGATAAATGCATGATTTTACTATTGGTAAAAAAAAGAAAAAGAAACTCAGAGGCTAAAACGAGAATTTTCTCGCTTCTTGGCCCAAACGGGCTCTCAACTTTCTACTACACACGCACCGAGAGTGAAAAACCAATATCTGGTCCTTTCCTGCTCATTGATATGCCTAAATAGGGAGTGTCAAGATCATGGATACCACATATAACTAATAGTAGTTGATTAAATCTCGGCAGGACTCACCACATACCATGTCTTATACGGAAACAACCTTCAGATATAGGAGGAGTTACCGCATAAGGAAGGATGAATAGAATTCTACATAGAAACGACAAGGACTACTTGGATGGTATACATACTAGTTTTCCTAGTTATACTTGGACAAGGGGACACCTACAGTTATAAATACAAGGCCCCCTAGGGGGAGAGGGGACACGGAACAATAGATCAAGACACAAGATCAACATACAAGCCGACATACGCCAAGACAAGACCTACCCTATTGTCGACTACGAGTCAGCACTTCAGACCGCCAAGTCGATAACAGTTAGATAGGCTACCCCAAATATTGTACTGGTGTGATTATGGTGAATAAGAGCAACGACCGGCTTCGGCCAACAGGTGTAGGGTTATTACCTGACAATTCAGGGGTCCGAACCTGTATAAAAATCCTTGACTCTGTCTCTTTTACCTAAGTCTCGTATATATCCTGGTACCAACGATCCCCATACTATGCAAATACCGGAATCGCGACATCAAACGTCGACAGGGAGAACATTGGAGTCAAGTTCTTGCTCGCTCCCATGCTTTCTCTCGCATAGGGTTTAGAAGCAAAAATAAAAAAAATGGACAGGACTTTTTATTCTTCCAAACTACTACCTCTGTTTCCGGTTATAAGATGTTTTGACTTTGGTCAAAGTCAAACTGCTTTAAATTTAACTAAGTTAGTAGAAAAAATAATATCATTTTCAACCCAAGACAAATTTATTATGAAAATATATTCAATTATTAATTTAATGAAACTAATTTGATATTATAAATGTTATTATATTTGTCTATAAACTTAGTCAAACTTAAATTAGTTTGACTTTGACCAAAGTCAAAATATCTTATAACCTGAAACGGAGGGAGTACAATTAATGGATCTTTCTATCTATGATATCTTATTATAATGTATTGTAAATTCGTATTCTTGAGAATAATACCATATGAAATACCAATACATATATACTATGTCTACTACCAACACACCGGGAACTAGCAACCAAACATAGACGATGTTTTCTTTCTAGACATGTGTACGGGCTAATTTAATTTGTAGGCACACTTAGTCAATTCCCAACCCAATGACTAAAATGGTGTCCATAGCATTAAATAAGCCGCCACATAAGATGAAAAGTGATGTGACAAGTGAATAAATGAGGAAAGATAAGGAAACCATGTCTTGCATGAGACATAGTTTCTACACAACATCCAAGACATTATATGAGATAAGTAGCATTAAATTTAAGTATGGAATAGTGGTGTTTGCATTGGAAGAGTGGTGTCTAGTATTAGTTTCTTGATGATGTGGAGTTTATGGAAACTATGTCTAGTGTTTTGGGTTGGGAATGGCGTTATTAGCTAGAGCTGCATGCATGGCATGCCGTTGAACATCACGTACCCATGCAGTGCTTCTCAAGTGCTCCTCCTACACGGCCATATCCAATCGGGCCCACCCATCATATGTTACTCGATCGATCGCTCGGGCTTGTTGTAGTACGATGATGTGGTAAAGATAAATGCGGTAGTTACCGGAAAGGAAAAAGGTAAAGAAATAATCATACTAGACTGAGGAGGATCAGGACCATCAGGTACATGACCACAGCATCTGTACGACCAAGGGACGAACTAGCCCAGACAAACTGCTATATTGACACTTAAAGAAATGAGAAAAATAAACTGTTTTGACCGATTATATTACTCATTATAATTGGTAATATAATTGGTCAAAACAGTTTATTAATCAAAAATACAATATTTAATATACACATGATAAATTAATCAAAAATCAGTTTATTAAACATTATAGTCTCTTACATGCAAAAAGTGAAAACTATTACTCCCTCCGTATTTCAATGTATGACGCTGTTGACTTTTTAACCAACGTTTGACCATTCATTTTATTTAAAAATTTTATGTAAATATGAAAATATTCATATCATATTTAAAATATATTTGATGATTAATCAAGTCACAATAAAATAAATGATAATTACATAAAGTTTTTGAATAAGACGACTGGTCAAATGTTGGATAAATAGTCAACGGCGTCAGACATTAAAATATGAAGGTAGTACAATCTTTGGTTAATTTTTCCATGTAATATCTACTACAAGTTATACTAGAAAATAAAAGTAAAATATATTTTTTATCAACGCATTGACGAGATAAGTAGCAAGCGGGAATGAATAGCACTAGGTACAAAATTAACGCCAATGCAAAAGTAGGATCGAATTGTAAGGACTATATCAAAAAATTTCTAGATTTTAAAATTATTTCAACATAGACAACGGTTATGGCCGCGGGAGCCATGTGTTTTCAAACTAGTGTTTATCCAAATGTGTCCTACATGTATTTATCGAAATGACACATTACGATATTAAACGTAGAAATACAAGTAATAATCACGCGAATGCTTGTCTTAATATGCTACTATAATAAAGTTCTGAAATAAACACTATATATTTTATATTTTTTTCAGCAACAAATTATTCAATAACATAATATAACTAATATATTCTCTTAAACACCACACTACCAAGAGGGTCATAGTCGTGCCAATGCGTGACTTCAATACTTCATGCACTAGTTTCATTATAATTAGATGGAAGGTAGTTGAACTTGGTCGAAGTTGATTGTATGCGCCAGACATAACTCAGTTCTTTTACTTGTCAATAGTTTCGTTCTTGCATTTGCAAATGGAAACACGTAGTTAATCACAAACTAAAATTGAATGTATTTTTCTTTTGGTAAATCCAATTACTACCTGCAACTGAAACTATTTAAACATTAATGAAAACTTATAGAAAAAATTTGTCTAACTATCTCTTCTAAATTTTCCTTCCAGTAACATCTCTAGCGCAGCATAAAAAAGGCATGTACACCAGCAATCCTATCTTATCAAGTTCAACCTACTAAATTCTAAAACTTAACATACAAATATACCACATCATATAAGCATACTATATTATCTATATTTATATTCTAAGATTTATTAAATTTTACAGCTTTAGAAAGCACACAAGTTAAAGCATCATCACACATAATTCACATAATATTTCAATATGTCTCTCCATTATTTTTTATAGTTTCCTATATACCAACATAATTCATCCTCACATAGTTAATGCTATTTTTCTCTTCTCTCATTAACTCATATCACATCAATTGGTTATAGCCCTTAGATGATTAATATATGGTCCAAATTATCTCTGTCATTTTCTTATCTCATTATGTCATATCACCTAAATTGTTTTTAACCTTAGATGATTAATCTATGGTCCATATTATCTTCCTCCTTTTCTTCTCTTATAAAGCACATCACCTTATTTTTACATTTGAATTATCATTCTATATACTATTTAAATTATCATAAACCATATCAACTTATGTATATTTATGCCGTCTAGCAATCTTACATATTATTTTTACCTATTATTATCATACTAAACTCCCGCAGCAACCTGCCGAGTTTCACCTAGTCAAAGAAATGCCTTGTGCCCTCGTAGCAAGCTAGATCGATCTTCTATTATTTTGTTGATACAGAGAGAGTAGGAAGACAGAGCCCAGTACATGGGGGATGTCTCCTAGCTGATTGGAATGCAAGACATTGTGATACATTTTACACCCTTAAGAGTTTAAGATCATAGAACTGTGTTGACATGCACGGTACACCTGCATGGTAGCATGAGCCATTCAGCCAGAGAGCGCACCTGCATTTCTCTCAGTGTTCTGAATCAACAGGAGGAAGAGGCACAGCGATTTCTTCATGTCGACTGGCATAAGGAAGACAGCGAGCCAGGGGACGGAGACTCTACTCTTTGGTATAATCATTAATTATACTCTTTGGAAGACTATGATACCGATCCTTTTTTTTTCTTTTAATAATCGTGGTTACAAATTAAGTTGAGTCTTTTGAGAAACCTTAAGAAAGAACTACTCTTTGGACAAAGGATCACATTGGGGATTTCCCTCCTCTGACTTAGGATGCAAAGAGTGGTGTCCATCTGTTGCTGCTTTGTACTGAAAATCAGCTCGGTTATTAACTGATTGGTGTTTTCTTTAAGACAGAGTAACCACTGCTAAATAAGTAGTTGGCAGTACATGCGTACTTGGGCCAGAAAGGCTTTGTCAGAGGAAGATAGGCAGAAAAAACAGGCCTACGAGGAAGACGGAAATTGGCTGAGTTCACTAGAGGAGAAACCCTTTGTAGTCCCGGTTCGTAATCCTCCCTTAGTCCCTGTAACACCCTAAAAATTCGACCAATAAAAACAAAACTTTAAAAATACGGATTTTCAAAAACTTTTTAAATAAATTGCATCATGCCGATTTTATTCGCCTTTTATTTCGGATTTGATTTTGAAGTCGTTAATCGTGAGTAAAGAATAATTAATTATGAATAAACCCTAGAAGTAAATTGGTAAAATAAATATAAATTAAAATGAAGATTAGGTGTGGATAGAAATAAATATTATTGTGAACATATTTGCATCAATTAAATCTAAACGCAGTGGAATAAGGATTAACACTAACTAAAAATTCAAATAAATAAATGAAATTTGAGTATAATTAATCTAGAGTGGATTCAATAGTTGGAATAACACACATAATGAATAAAAATCAATTTTACAACATTTAGAAATTGTGGAATTAAATTTAAATGGAAAATAGGTTAAAATCGGGAAAAATCGGAAATGGCACTGTTCATTGCCCGCCAAGTGCTCGACGCGGGACCCGAACCCCGCGCCCCTGCCCTCGCGTCCGCGCCCCTGCCGTGTGCACGCCGAGCGCCGCTCTGCCGCCTCACCCCACACGCCATGCCGCCCTGCCTCCCCGAGCCCCGAGACCGTGCCGCGCGCACGCCGCCGTCGTCTCGAGCCCGCGCCGCACGCATCGCCCTCCGCCCCGCGCCCTGCCCTCGAGCCCCGCGCACCGTCTCCCGTCGCCTCGCGTGCCGTGCGCCGCTCCGCCTCCCCATCCCATCGCCGCGCCATCGTCCCCGCCGCGCGCGCGTCGTCGTCGCCCATGCCGCTTCGCCTCCCCATCGCATCGCCGCCACCGTGCCGCTCGACATCGCCCCCGCCGCGCGCGCGTCATGGTCCCCTAACCCCGCGCCGCTCCGACCCGTCGCCATCGCCATTATCACCCCTCGCGCCCCGCGTCGCCGTCCCGCGCCACACGGCCGTCATGCCGCCGCTTTGCCTCCCCGTCCCGTTGCCGCGCCGCACGCATCGTTGTCGCCTCGAGCCCGCTCGGCCTCCCCGTCACGTCGCCGCGTCGTCGTCGCCCGCCCACACGTCGCCTTGTCCCCTCCTTTTTGCCACCGCGCCGCGCGCCCATCTCGTCCGCCCGCACGTCGCCCTGCCTTCCCATACCGCCGTGCCGCCCGCCCGTCCCCTTCGTCGCCTCGCGCCCGCGCAGCCGCCGCCATTTAAGCCGCCGCCGCCCCTCTCCTTTTTCTCCCCCTCTTCCCCTATAAAACCCCGGCCTCCCCTCCTCCACTCCACACCCATTCCCCAATCCTTTCCCGCTCTTTCCCCTTCTCCACCACGCCGTCGTCGTGCCGCCGCGCCACCACCATCGGAGCCGCCGCGCCACCACCATCGAAACCGCCGCGCCGTCGCCTCGAAACCGCCCCGCCGTGCATCGCCGCCTTGCGCCGCCGCCGTCGGTAAGCCGCCGCCCTTCTCCTTGCGCCCATCGCCGTCGCCTCGGGTAGAGCGAGAGAGAGAGAGCCGAGTGAGAGAAAGGGAGGGAGAACGGGGCCGAGCCGAGGAGGAGGAGGAGAGAAATGAAGAGAGAAAGAGGGAGGAAGAAGCCGGGAAGAGAGAGAGAGAAGAAAAAGAAAAGAAGAGAGAGAGAGAGAGAGAGAGAGAGAGAAAGAGAGAAGGAAAGGAAGAGAGAGAGAGAGAGGAAAAAGAAAAAAAAAGAGGAGAGAGAGGGAGAGAGAGGAAAAAAAAAGAAACAGAGAGAGAGAGAGGGAAGAAAATAAGAGAAAAGGGGAAAGAAAAGAGAAAGAAAAGAGGGGAGAAAAAGGAAAGAAAAAGAAAAAATAAATAAATAGGTATTAGAGAGAAATTTGGGAGGTTTAGAAAATTTAAAATAAATTAGAATCTAATTGTAGATTAATATTAATCGTTAGAATTGCAAAATTTAAATATAGATTATTCTTGGTAATTTTAATAAGAAATCAATTCGCGGTGATAATTTAGATATAAATTAATATCTAAAACAATTAGATGAATTCTTATAGTTTTTTTTTTAGGTTATTTAGGGGTAATTTCTATAAGTAACTGATTCACGATGGGAATTCGGATTTAATGAATAGGGATTTTAGCCGTATGTGTATTTAATCGTTTAGGCATAAACTAAATTAAAACGTATAATATTATAAGATGAATTTTGGATTTCCATCCGATATTTAGCTCGCGATATAAATTTCTAATCTATTATTTGAATACGATGCTCGGGCTAATTAAATTAAAAACTGACGATAACAAAATATTTATACCGTAAAAATAAATCGAAATTGGGTTGGCCCTAATTCGCGACTCATAAAGTTAATAAAAAGAATCGATTTTCGCATTCGACTTCTATTTGGATTTATTTGAAGTTTTATTTGAATTCTAACCGAATTCAAATCAATTTTCGCACGTAACTATAGAGCCCGAGGGAGTTGCAGATCCGGGTGAAGGCCAAGACCCGCAAGACCTTGAACAAGGCAAGTCATCACTATCCCTTGAACATGTTGATCCCAATTGCGAAATTATTTTGTTTACAAATAAAATTGCATGCAATAATATACATCCCACTTGTGATTATGCCCTGCCTTGATGATTGTTTGCCTATTATTTCCTTTGTAACCATGTTTACGTATGAGTCCCTAGTCAATTATGACAATTGCTTAGCAATGCTATTCTAGAATTGTGCATACTCATATTTATCAAATGCGAAATGCTTGGGCAATTACCTTTGGGAAGGTAATTGAGATACGGCATGTGGAGACATGAGCGCCACAGTGCCATGATGTTGATGACATGATTTGTGAAAAGAGAAATAAAATTTAAACAAATGTTTTCGACTGGGGCGGATGGAGGATTTGGGTGGTATCCGGAAAAGGCTAGTACCGTCCCCGGTCAATTAAGGACCGAGCCATGAAGTTAAGCATGAAACGACTCCCGTACAACCGCACTTCTCGTATGGGTATAGACCTAGCGGAATAGATAGCTGAGCAGAGGCAGTATCCATGCATAGTGGTTTCTTGATGTGTGAGGCAGGGGCTCTACGGTGGGGCAGCCATTGGTAGAACCGCGAGGCGGGTGTCTACAGTGGTGTCGCCATCGGTAGGACTGCCATGTGAGAATTTAAAACTAATTAACTTAATGCATGTGTGAGTTCTTCTTCCCCGGGTGCGCCAGAACTCCTCACACTGCTAGAAACCGCGTACGCCTAGAGTGTATGAGGATGTAAAGTTCATGGAGCGGGTACTGCCAATGCGAGGTTATCGAAAAGCTTTGCCGTGACGCGTCTCATGTGTTGGGACGAGGCTCATGTGTTGGGCAGTCGCGGAGTGCGGGTAAAGTGTACATCCACTGCAGTGTGAGTAAACCAAATCTATTCGAATAGCCGTGCTCGCGGTTATTGAGCACCGGGACGTGTATTACACTTGGCTAGACTCTAAATTCTTAACTTGTGTGGGATGGGATACTGCATGATGATTTATATGCTGCTGGAGCCACTTCCTGAGAGTAGGGAATGTGGACATCCTCAGAAAACCATGACGACTCAATGGCGGGAAGCCATCCTTGGGATCACAATGGATGGTGGACAGAACCGTCATTGTCTAATATGAACACTGGTATTAAAACTTGATCAGTCTATGCTAGGTCTTAGGGTTGTGAAAAGAATTATAAAACTTGCTTTACGCAAAAGAACCATAACCATCCTTCAAATATCCCTGTCATGTGCATTGTTGCTGTGATGACTTGTTGAGTACGGTTGGTACTCACCCTTGCTATACACAAACTTAATCAGAGGCTGGAGATGAAGCGTCGGAAGATCCCTATGCCTATTATCAGGAGGGAGATGAAGACGATGGGGTCCAATAGGTCTTAGATACGGTCGTTGCCTGTGGCAATGGCGTGCCGCTGCCTCCATTTCCGCTGCCTTACCTATTCTGTTTTTGAATGTATTCCGGACCTTTCGGTCCGATGATTTAAGACAATGCCTGCGGGCTTTGATGTAATAACTCGTCCTAAGACATTCGTGTATGAGTACTCGGTATTTCAGCTATGAATTCGTGTGTACCAGACTACTTGATCCAGGGAAATGGTACTGTCTACACGATTGATTCCTGTTATAAAAACGGGGGTCCACAGAGCTGGTATCAGAGCCATACGACTGTAGGAAAAGACCAAAAGGTGCCCCACCCCTTTTCTAAGTTGGCCAAGGGAGAAATTCCCACTTAGTAATACTTTCAAAAATAAAAACGTTATGTTTACAAAACTCGGTACGATTTTTATCTTACTCTTAACTATTCTCTTTACAAAAGTTTTTACTCTTAGCTGACTTTGGGTTTTTCCTAAAATTTAGATGACAGATCAGGATTCACCCGCCGCTTGGGAGATGGGCGTACCCCGCTCGGAGGGTTACGTCATCGAGCTACACCGGCTGATGAGGCGTCTGCGATACCCCAGCTCTCCGATCTATCGAGTGAGGCCGTGTGGATCTGTTTGGGAGGCTCGGGTCGAGGTTCACACACGAGTTCCTCCGGAGTTAGACTACAGCTTCTCGACACGATACTGTCGCGACCTACCAGAGAACGCGATGCAGGATGCAGCACGGGGGCCTTCCTCCGACTTAGCTCTATCCACCGAGCTGAGTTGGCGAGTACTGAGTTTGCTCACCACCCATTTCGAGAGGAGAGCAACTCCATCTGCACAGTTCAAGACACGCCTTGCTGCTACAACCCGATAGTGACCCGACTGTCACGATGGGCTGAGGCAGCAGACGACTTTTACGAGGAGGCTCTGTTGGAGATCGACGACCAGCAGAGGCGTGTGGGAGAGTTAGAGACCGAGGTGACGGACCTCACAGCGCAGCAGCTTCAGCTGGAGGAGGAGCACCAGACTTGGGGCAGTGAGATAGACTCACTGAAGGCACAGCTCCAGACCCACGGCGACCAGTTCCAGCAGTTGTCCGATCAGTACAACGAGCGCCGCGGGATGGTGGATACACTTGAGGAGCAGCTGAGGGAGAGTCAGGAGCACGTCAGTCAGCTGGAGGCGCAGCTTCGAGCAGCCACGGCCAGCACCACAGGAGCTTCTACTTCCACAGCAGTAGGGCGTGACCGCTACTTTTTCCTCACTCCGCCATACCCACCAGCCTTCCACGCTCTTTTGGGAGAGGCTGGCATGTTGGCTACTGAGTCAGCACCTTATCTGGAGGACCCGACAGTGACACCGCCACCTGCCCCGGAGATTGTGCACACACCACAGATCCCTGTACCTTCTCCACAGCTGGGTTCCAGTTTGGAGACCCCGATCCAGGTCGATTCCGAGACAGAGGGAACCGACGTCGAGTCAGACACCACTGATTCTTCAGAGGATGAGATCCCTGTTCCCCGCATCACCTTCCTCGGAGGCCCTCGCACCCTCAGCACTGCTCGCAAGAGCACACGACCTCCGGGCAAGAAGCCCAAGCCTGACGCAGAGGCCACTACTTCCGAGCCGTGGGGACTCAGGTTTGCCCGTGCCAGCGACCACCCTCTACCTGCCCCAGGATCCTGCGGATGGTTGGACGACTAGACCGGAGGATGACTGCAGTTTCGATCTCGCTTCAGATGGTTTCTTTTTGGATTGTATGCGAGACACACCCCTGCCCCCTTACCTAGATTGACGAATAGCTTGATAGTTAGTTTGATGTATTTGTTGGATGAACTTCATCTGGACTGCGTATGTATGCAGTCACTTGCATCATGATTTATGTACTGTTTGTGGAACTCTATGATGTTATTTATGATATTATTGCTGTTGTATTGAAAATGAGTTTATTCCACCAAGCTTGCAAAACAAAGTTCACAACAAAACAACTCCCCTAATGGGATAAAACCATAAGAACTAGTTAGAAAATTAGGATACTTACTTAATCGGCCTACACAGATGGCAAGCCGACGTAGGGCATCAACCAGCAATGAAGAACCTTCGACACCTGACCTAACCACCCTGGCCGGAGTCATGGCCACTCAAACCCAGCTTCTACAAGCCATTGCAAATAACCAAGGCAACCGCGGAGGATCAAGCTTTGGAGAATTCATGAGGACCAAACCACCCACATTCGCAACGGCAGACGAGCCTATGGAGGCGGAAGATTGGCTGCGTATCATCGAGAAGAAACTGACCCTTGTCCGGGTGCGCGAAGCCGACAAGGTGATCTTCGCAGTCAACCAACTGGAGGGACCCGCTGGAGATTGGTGGGATACCTATAAGGAAGCTCGGGAAGAGGATGCTGGAGAACCCACCTGGGAAGAGTTCACTGCAGCATTCCGCGAGAACTTCGTACCTGCTGCGGTGATGCGTATGAAGAAGAACGAGTTCAGAAGGCTGCGGCAAGGAAACACGACGGTGCAGGAATATCTGAACCGATTTACTCAGTTGGCCCGCTATGCAGTCGGAGATCTTGTCGATGAAGAAGAAAAGATCGACAAGTTCATAGAAGGGCTGAATGATGAGCTACGTGGACCTATGATTGGGCAAGACCATCAGAGCTTCCAGAGCCTGATCAACAAAGTGGTTAGGTTGGAAAATGATCAGAGGACTGTAGAACACAATCGCAAGAGGAGGCTTGCTATGAATCGCACACCTCAGGGAGCGCCTCAGCGACTCAGGGGAGCCACTTCATCTGGGTGGAAGCCCCCTATTGTGGCAACCAACCGCCCTGCGGCACCTAGCAATTTCAACAGGCCACTTGCGACCCAGAACCGCACCCCTGCACCAACTCTGGCTGCCCCTGGGACCAGGAGACATGTGGACTGCTTCAATTGCGGGGAGTATGGGCACTACGCCAACAATTGCCCTCATCCACGCAAGACTCCTGTCCGTACTGGCGCCAATGCGATCACTGTTCGTGGGACCCCTGCCCCTGCTGTCGGACGAGGCCTGTTCAGGACTCCACAAACGAACAGGACCGCTACAGGATTTGGGCGCGGACAAGTGAACCATGTCCGAGCTGAAGAGGCCCAGGAAGATCAGGGCGTACTAATGGGTATGTTCTCTATCAATTCTACCCCAGTTAAAGTCCTTTTCGATTCTGGCGCATCGCATTCATTCATATCTTTGAAGGCTAGTCAAAAGCACAACTTGACTCTAGTGAGACTTAGAAAACCTATGATAGTCCACTCACCTGGGGGCGAAATAACTGTGAGTCATGCTTGCATAGATGTACCTGTCCGTCTTAGGGATGTGGTGTTCCCCTCCAACCTTATGGTTTAATACCCCAGACCCTGGATGTCATATTGGGAATGGATTGGTTAACAAAGAACAGAGGGGTAATCGACTGCAGACGTAGGGAAGTTACCCTGACCACACCTTGGGGGTCGGACATGCGAGCAACCATGGATCAAGATCCTAGACTAACCGAACGTGCCGGAGGCATATTTACCATGCTACCTCTGAAAGGAATGCCTATAGTGCAACGATTTGCCGATGTGTTTCCAGAAGATCTACTTGGGATGCCACCAGATCGTGATATAGAGTTCATTATTGATCTGATACCCGGGACTGCTCCCATATCCAAGAGACCTTATCGGATGCCAGTCAATGAGTTAGAAGAGCTTAAAAAGCAAATCAGAGAGTTACAAGAAAAGGGATTTGTACGCCCCAGTTCGTCACCTTGGGGAACCCCAGTGCTGTTCGTCAAAAAGAAAGATGGTACCATGAGGATGTGTGTAGACTATCGTTCACTGAACGAAGTAACTATTAAGAACAAGTATCCACTACCACGGATCGATGATCTTTTTGATCAACTCAAAGGAGCGAAGGTATTCTCAAAGATTGACCTTCGATCAGGATACCATCAATTGAAAATTAGGACTGGAGATATACCCAAAACAGCGTTCTCAACACGCTATGGGTTGTATGAGTTCACCGTGATGTCGTTTGGTTTAACCAACGCCCCAGCTTACTTTATGAATCTCATGAACAAGGTGTTCATGGATTACCTGGACAAATTCGTGGTAGTATTCATTGATGATATATTGATCTACTCCAAAGACGAAGAAGAACATGCCGAGCACTTGCGTTTGGTACTCGAGAAACTTCGGAAACACAAATTATATGCAAAATTTAGCAAGTGTGAGTTCTGGTTGAAGGAAGTCGCTTTTCTAGGCCACGTGATCTCAGCCGGCGGAGTAGCAGTAGACCCTGCTAAGGTGGAGGCCGTTACCGAGTGGAAGGAACCCAAATCTGTGACTGAGATTCGGAGTTTTCTAGGCTTGGCCGGATACTACCGGAGGTTCATTGAAGGATTCTCCAAGATAGCCCGGCCAATGACACAACTACTCAAGAAGGAAAAGAAGTTTGCGTGGTCAGAACAGTGTCAGAAAAGCTTTGAGCAGCTCAAGGAAAAGCTGACCTCGGCACCTATTTTAGTTCTTCCTGACATAAGAAAAGACTTTGTTATATATTGTGATGCATCGAGGCAAGGACTAGGAGGAGTACTAATGCAGGACGGAAAGGTTGTGGCCTATGCGTCGCGACAATTGCGACCCCATGAAGAAAACTACCCTACACATGACCTAGAACTTGCAGCTGTGGTTCATGCGCTGAAGATTTGGAGACATTATCTGATAGGAAACCACTGTGATATCTACACCGACCACAAGAGTCTGAAGTATATCTTTACTCAGTCAGACCTCAACTTGAGGCAAAGACGGTGGTTGGAATTAATCAAGGATTATGACCTGGAAGTTCACTATCACCCTGGCAAGGCAAATGTTGTGGCCGACGCGTTGAGTCGGAAGAGCCATTGCAATCATCTTGAGGCGGAAGGAATGGCTCCTGAGCTTAAGGAGGAAATGGCCCAGCTAAACCTACGTATAGTACCTCATGGACAGATAAACACCTTGGACATTCAACCTCTTTTGAGGACCCAAATTGAAGAGGCCCAGAAGGACAACCAGGAAATCCGAGAGGTGAAGGAACGTCTAGCTGCAGGCTTTGCCAAGGAATTTTCAACCGACGAGAAGGATGTCCTATGGTACAAAAAGAGGATTTACGTACCTGAACAGGGTGGACTGAGAGGATTAATCCTAAAAGAAGCCCACAAATCAGCATACTCATTGCACCCCGGAAGTACCAAGATGTACCAGGATCTGAAGGAAGGATACTGGTGGCCCAACATGAAGAGAGATGTGGCAGAGTACGTAGCGCTCTGTGACGTCTGTCAGAAGGTGAAGGCTGAGCACCAAAGACCAGCAGGTTTGCTGCAACCCCTTAGGATTCCCGAATGGAAATGGGATGAGATAGGTATGGATTTCATTGTTGGATTGCCCAAGACTGCAACAGGGTATGATTCCATCTGGGTAATTGTGGATCGACTCACCAAGACGGCAAGATTCATCCCCGTTAAGACAAATTATAGTAGTGCCAAGCTAGCCGAATTATATATGGCCAGGATAGTATGTCTTCACGGTGTACCTAAGAGAATCATATCTGATCGAGGCACCCAGTTTACCTCTCATTTCTGGGAGAAAGTACATGAAGCCCTAGGGAGTTACCTTGCGTTCAGCACCGCTTATCACCCACAGACAGATGGCCAGACAGAGAGAACCAACCAGGTTCTGGAGGACATGTTGAGAGCTTGTGCATTGGATTTTAGCAAAGACTGGGAGAGATGTTTGCCCTATGCCGAATTCTCCTACAACAACAGCTTTCAAGCAAGCCTGAAAATGTCGCCCAACGAGGCGTTGTTTGGTCGACGATGTCGAACCCCGCTAATGTGGTCCGAGACAGGAGAACGAGCAGTATTTGGACCTGACATTATCAAAGAAGCCGAAGAAAAGGTTCGTCTGATTCGGGACCGTTTAAAAGTGGCACAGTCACGGCAAAAGAGCTACGCGGACACCCAAAGAAGAAACCTAGAGTTTAAGGAAGGAGATTACGTTTATCTGAAGGTTTCACCAATGAGGGGAACGAAAAGGTTTAAGGTTAAAGGAAAACTAGCGCCAAGATATGTGGGACCTTTCCAAATCCTCGCTAGACGAGGAGAAGTTGCCTACCAGCTACAGCTACCCGACATTATCGCCGATGTACACCCAGTCTTCCATGTGTCACAATTAAAGAAATGCTTACGAGTGCCGGAAGAACAAGCTCCGCTGGAAGAGATTCACATTAGCAACGATCTCACGTATCCAGAACACCCGATCCGGATATTGGATGAAGCAGAAAAGGGAACTAGAACCAAAACGTGGCGTATGTACAAGGTACAATGGAGTAATCACACGGAAGATGAAGCCACTTGGGAAAGCGAAGAATTCTTGAAGACAGAGTACCCGTATCTGTTCGAAAACCGGTAAGAAATCTCGGGACGAGATTTATTTAAGGGGGATAGGTTTGTAACACCCTAAAAATTCGACCAATAAAAACAAAACTTTAAAAATACGGATTTTCAAAAACTTTTTAAATAAATTGCATCATGCCGATTTTATTCGCCTTTTATTTCGGATTTGATTTTGAAGTCGTTAATCGTGAGTAAAGAATAATTAATTATGAATAAACCCTAGAAGTAAATTGGTAAAATAAATATAAATTAAAATGAAGATTAGGTGTGGATAGAAATAAATATTATTGTGAACATATTTGCATCAATTAAATCTAAACGCAGTGGAATAAGGATTAACACTAACTAAAAATTCAAATAAATAAATGAAATTTGAGTATAATTAATCTAGAGTGGATTCAATAGTTGGAATAACACACATAATGAATAAAAATCAATTTTACAACATTTAGAAATTGTGGAATTAAATTTAAATGGAAAATAGGTTAAAATCGGGAAAAATCGGAAATGGCACTGTTCATTGCCCGCCAAGTGCTCGACGCGGGACCCGAACCCCGCGCCCCTGCCCTCGCGTCCGCGCCCCTGCCGTGTGCACGCCGAGCGCCGCTCTGCCGCCTCACCCCACACGCCATGCCGCCCTGCCTCCCCGAGCCCCGAGACCGTGCCGCGCGCACGCCGCCGTCGTCTCGAGCCCGCGCCGCACGCATCGCCCTCCGCCCCGCGCCCTGCCCTCGAGCCCCGCGCACCGTCTCCCGTCGCCTCGCGTGCCGTGCGCCGCTCCGCCTCCCCATCCCATCGCCGCGCCATCGTCCCCGCCGCGCGCGCGTCGTCGTCGCCCATGCCGCTTCGCCTCCCCATCGCATCGCCGCCACCGTGCCGCTCGACATCGCCCCCGCCGCGCGCGCGTCATGGTCCCCTAACCCCGCGCCGCTCCGACCCGTCGCCATCGCCATTATCACCCCTCGCGCCCCGCGTCGCCGTCCCGCGCCACACGGCCGTCATGCCGCCGCTTTGCCTCCCCGTCCCGTTGCCGCGCCGCACGCATCGTTGTCGCCTCGAGCCCGCTCGGCCTCCCCGTCACGTCGCCGCGTCGTCGTCGCCCGCCCACACGTCGCCTTGTCCCCTCCTTTTTGCCACCGCGCCGCGCGCCCATCTCGTCCGCCCGCACGTCGCCCTGCCTTCCCATACCGCCGTGCCGCCCGCCCGTCCCCTTCGTCGCCTCGCGCCCGCGCAGCCGCCGCCATTTAAGCCGCCGCCGCCCCTCTCCTTTTTCTCCCCCTCTTCCCCTATAAAACCCCGGCCTCCCCTCCTCCACTCCACACCCATTCCCCAATCCTTTCCCGCTCTTTCCCCTTCTCCACCACGCCGTCGTCGTGCCGCCGCGCCACCACCATCGGAGCCGCCGCGCCACCACCATCGAAACCGCCGCGCCGTCGCCTCGAAACCGCCCCGCCGTGCATCGCCGCCTTGCGCCGCCGCCGTCGGTAAGCCGCCGCCCTTCTCCTTGCGCCCATCGCCGTCGCCTCGGGTAGAGCGAGAGAGAGAGAGCCGAGTGAGAGAAAGGGAGGGAGAACGGGGCCGAGCCGAGGAGGAGGAGGAGAGAAATGAAGAGAGAAAGAGGGAGGAAGAAGCCGGGAAGAGAGAGAGAGAAGAAAAAGAAAAGAAGAGAGAGAGAGAGAGAGAAAGAGAGAAGGAAAGGAAGAGAGAGAGAGAGAGGAAAAAGAAAAAAAAAGAGGAGAGAGAGGGAGAGAGAGGAAAAAAAAAGAAACAGAGAGAGAGAGAGGGAAGAAAAATAAGAGAAAAAGGGGAAAGAAAAGAGAAAGAAAAGAGGGGAGAAAAAGGAAAGAAAAAGAAAAAAATAAATAAATAGGTATTAGAGAGAAATTTGGGAGGTTTAGAAAATTTAAAATAAATTAGAATCTAATTGTAGATTAGTATTAATCGTAGAATTGCAAAATTTAAATATAGATTATTCTTGGTAATTTTAATAAGAAATCAATTCGCGGTGATAATTTAGATATAAATTAATATCTAAAACAATTAGATGAATTCTTATAGTTTTTTTTTTAGGTTATTTAGGGGTAATTTCTATAAGTAACTGATTCACGATGGGAATTCGGATTTAATGAATAGGGATTTTAGCCGTATGTGTATTTAATCGTTTAGGCATAAACTAAATTAAAACGTATAATATTATAAGATGAATTTTGGATTTCCATCCGATATTTAGCTCGCGATATAAATTTCTAATCTATTATTTGAATACGATGCTCGGGCTAATTAAATTAAAAACTGACGATAACAAAATATTTATACCGTAAAAATAAATCGAAATTGGGTTGGCCCTAATTCGCGACTCATAAAGTTAATAAAAAGAATCGATTTTCGCATTCGACTTCTATTTGGATTTATTTGAAGTTTTATTTGAATTCTAACCGAATTCAAATCAATTTTCGCACGTAACTATAGAGCCCGAGGGAGTTGCAGATCCGGGTGAAGGCCAAGACCCGCAAGACCTTGAACAAGGCAAGTCATCACTATCCCTTGAACATGTTGATCCCAATTGCGAAATTATTTTGTTTACAAATAAAATTGCATGCAATAATATACATCCCACTTGTGATTATGCCCTGCCTTGATGATTGTTTGCCTATTATTTCCTTTGTAACCATGTTTACGTATGAGTCCCTAGTCAATTATGACAATTGCTTAGCAATGCTATTCTAGAATTGTGCATACTCATATTTATCAAATGCGAAATGCTTGTGCAATTACCTTTGGGAAGGTAATTGAGATACGGCATGTGGAGACATGAGCGCCACAGTGCCATGATGTTGATGACATGATTTGTGAAAAGAGAAATAAAATTTAAACAAATGTTTTCGACTGGGGCGGATGGAGGATTTGGGTGGTATCCGGAAAAGGCTAGTACCGTCCCCGGTCAATTAAGGACCGAGCCATGAAGTTAAGCATGAAACGACTCCCGTACAACCGCACTTCTCGTATGGGTATAGACCTAGCGGAATAGATAGCTGAGCAGAGGCAGTATCCATGCATAGTGGTTTCTTGATGTGTGAGGCAGGGGCTCTACGGTGGGGCAGCCATTGGTAGAACCGCGAGACGGGTGTCTACAGTGGTGTCGCCATCGGTAGGACTGCCACGTGAGAATTTAAAACTAATTAACTTAATGCATGTGTGAGTTCTTCTTCCCCGGGTGCGCCAGAACTCCTCACACTGCTAGAAACCGCGTACGCCTAGAGTGTATGAGGATGTAAAGTTCATGGAGCGGGTACTGCCAATGCGAGGTTATCGAAAAGCTTTGCCGTGACGCGTCTCATGTGTTGGGACGAGGCTCATGTGTTGGGCAGTCGCGGAGTGCGGGTAAAGTGTACATCCACTGCAGTGTGAGTAAACCAAATCTATTCGAATAGCCGTGCTCGCGGTTATTGAGCACCGGGACGTGTATTACACTTGGCTAGACTCTAAATTCTTAACTTGTGTGGGATGGGATACTGCATGATGATTTATATGCTGCTGGAGCCACTTCCTGAGAGTAGGGAATGTGGACATCCTCAGAAAACCATGACGACTCAATGGCGGGAAGCCATCCTTGGGATCACAATGGATGGTGGACAGAACCGTCATTGTCTAATATGAACACTGGTATTAAAACTTGATCAGTCTATGCTAGGTCTTAGGGTTGTGAAAAGAATTATAAAACTTGCTTTACGCAAAAGAACCATAACCATCCTTCAAATATCCCTGTCATGTGCATTGTTGCTGTGATGACTTGTTGAGTACGGTTGGTACTCACCCTTGCTATACACAAACTTAATCAGAGGCTGGAGATGAAGCGTCGGAAGATCCCTATGCCTATTATCAGGAGGGAGATGAAGACGATGGGGTCCAATAGGTCTTAGATACGGTCGTTGCCTGTGGCAATGGCGTGCCGCTGCCTCCATTTCCGCTGCCTTACCTATTCTGTTTTTGAATGTATTCCGGACCTTTCGGTCCGATGATTTAAGACAATGCCTGCGGGCTTTGATGTAATAACTCGTCCTAAGACATTCGTGTATGAGTACTCGGTATTTCAGCTATGAATTCGTGTGTACCAGACTACTTGATCCAGGGAAATGGTACTGTCTACACGATTGATTCCTGTTATAAAAACGGGGGTCCACAGTCCCGGTTTTCAAACCGGGACTACCAATCCGGGACTAAAGATCGCTATCTTTAGTCCCGAGTGAAATAACCGGGACTAAAGATCGAGCTGACCTTTTTTTTTTGCATGGCCCTGTTGCTGCATGGTTTATATATATATAAACCATGCATATATATGTTTCAGTACATATATATATATGCATATATAATATATGCATATATATATATATATTATATTATATTTATATATGTTTCAATACATATGTACATGCATAATATATATGTATTTATACATATATATGTTATGCAAATGCATATGTGTATATATATATATATATGACCAAAATATATTTACATTATAGAAAATGTGTACACATGCATATAGAAACATATGTAGTCATGTATTAATTACAATCCATTATATGTCCTAGCTAGCTACGATTTCGACGTAGTAGTAGTCGCTAGCTCAGAAGCTAAGGACCTATGAATTGTGTTTCCGTCGTAGTAGAATTCACCCTTGGGATCAAGGATTTGTTCGTTGATGAATCCCATGAGTTGTTCTTGAACCGCCGCGATAAATTCCTTGTGTGTGGTCAGGTTATCCCTCATGCGAATAAACTATATGAATGTATGAAATTGATTAGTAATTAAACAAGAAATCGATACGTAATGAAATTTTGAATTTATTTGTACGTACATCGAGCTCTCTTGTGGTGATGATTTGGTCTGCAAGGCAGTGGCAATACTCGCACACGTAATAGCCGCACAAGTTAGTTCCCTGCTTTTGCTTTGCGCACTACAAATAAATGACAAACAACGAGAGATCTAATTAATATACACTTGTATGTATTTGAATCGGAGAAATATAAATGTAGAGCATGTGTACTCACAGGAAATTTGAACTTCCGCCTAAGTCTTTCTCTCCATTTGCCGCGGACCAAATGACGGAACCGATACCAAGCCCTACATGGAGTTTAAAGCTATGATTCGTAGTAGCAATTAACATAACAAGATTTTCTTAATTAACAGAGGAACTTATGACGGTACATGTCTATAAGTTCGAAAACCTTGTCAAACGTAGACTCTTTTTTATCCATTGAGTCATATACGTTGATGGTGCAGGCCGACAGGTCGAAGAGTAAAAGCACCCAGTGGAATCTGTAATGTGCGTGGGATGCATTACATATGAAACACTTAGCAAGTTCGTACGGGAATGAAATTTGGTATAGGAAGACAGTAAAATTAAACTAACTCTGTGTTGTACGGCAACAGTACGAACGTCTTGTAATGCTGCGCCTTCAGGAGATGGACGAGATTGTCCTTTGTGGCTTGCGGATATTGGTCGAGCATTGCGACGTTTACTTTCCGAGGGTCGATGAATCCAGTATCGAAAACCCCCCGCCGTCGGGCCCTTTGAATCTCCATTCTACAACGATAAAAGGGAGTATATTATTTTCTATAGTCTACTTATATACAAGGACCTAATTAATTAAAGGAGACGTAGTAAGAAATCTAACTGAACGATATACTTAAAAAATCCAGCAACTCATAATAGAGACGTCGAGGGTGTCCAGCTGGTATAGTTCGTAGATTCCCTTGAAATTGATCCAGAGAATGTCATCTCCTTGCAAGAAGTCCGTGTCCCTGATCCTCGCTCCGATCATTTCTCTACCGGTGGCGCTCATCTCCATGTACAGCTGATGGAACTTGTACATTTGTGTGGGTAGGGACTGCAGCAGCTCAGGCTTGACAAGCGGTTTACCGAGTTCGTACATGTATTTCACCTCCGCCTTTTCGATTGGTGCGACTCCTAGCAATTGATCCGTAGTTAGACCGGTGTCAGTAATAAATTCTTCTATCGTCATTTCTTTACCGGTCACCAACGGCTCGATCTCCTGGTTTGGTTGCTCTCCAAGCTGAGGGACTGGTTTGAACTTTCCAGAAGATGCTTTCTTCAGCGTTCGCTCATAGTCCGATAGCTTAATGGCCTCCTGTCGACCCCCGATTTTGGAAATCGGAAATCTTCTGTGTTTATCCGTACCAATCCCTGGATCAGTAGTTGGTACACACATACATAGTTGGATCACAACATATCACGAATGAATTCAGGCTAAAAGAGTTAAATACTTACATTAGGGCCAGGTAGGCCAACAACTATCAGAGAACAACAGCGGAAGACAAACTAATATAAGGGCCCGGTTAACATGCCACAGGCAGTCGGCTGGGGAACGAGACCTAGAACAAGACCGCACTCCGATCATCTTGTTGGATACGCAAGCGTACCGACAAGGGCTTCTCTTCAACACTCTCCTAAGAGATATATAAATAGCAAGGGTGAGTACCAACCGTACTCAACAAGTCATCACAGCAACAATGCACATGATAGGGAAATTTGAAGGATTGTTATGGCTCCTTTGCGTAAAGCAAGTTTTATAATTCTTTTCACAAACCTAAGACCTAGCACAGACTGATCAAGTTTTAATACCAGTGTTCATATTAACAATGACGGTTCTGTCCACCATCCATTGTGGTCACAAGGATGGCTTCCCGCCATTATGTCGTCATGGTTTTCTGAGGACGTCCACATTCCCTACTCTCAGGAAGTGGCTCCAACAGCATATAAATCATCATGCAATTATCCCAACCCACACAAGTTTAAGAATTCAGAGTCTAGCCAAGTGTAATACACGTCCCGGTGCTCAATAACCGCGAGCACGGCTATTCGAATAGATTTGGTTTACTCACACTGCAGTGGATGTACACTTTACCCGCACTCCGTGACTGCCCAACACATGAGCCTCGTCCCAACACATGAGACGCGTCACGGCAAAGCTTTTCGATAACCTCGCATTGGCAGTACCCGCTCCATGAACTTGACATCCTCATACACTCTAGGCGCCCGTTTCTAGCAGTGTGAGGAGTTCTGGCGCACCCGGGAAAGAAGAACTCACACATGCATTAAGTTAATTAGGTTTAAATTCTCACGTGGCAGTCCTACCGATGGCGACACCACTGTAGACACCCGCCTCGCGGTTCTACCAATGGCTGCCCCACCGTAGAGCCCCTGCCTCACACATCAAGAAACCACTATGCATGGATACTGCCTCTGCTCAGCTATCTATTCCGCTAGGTCTATACCCATACGAGAAGTGCGGTTGTACGGGAGTCGTTTCATGCTTAACTTCATGGCTCGGTCCTTAATTGACCGGGGACGGTACTAGCCTTTTCCGGATACCACCCAAATCCTCCGTCCGCCCCAGTCGAAAAACATTTGTTTGATTTTATTTCTCTTTTCACAAATCATGTCATCAACATCAGGGCACTGTGGCGCTCATGCCTCCACATGCCGTTTTCTCAATTACCTTCCCAAAGGTAATTGCCCAAGCATATAGCATTTGATAAATATGAGTATGCACAATTCTAGAGTAGCATTGCTAAGCACTTGTCATAATTGACTAGGGACTCATACGTAACATGGTTACAAAGGAAATAATAGGCAAACAATCATCAAGGTATGGCATAATCACAAGTGGGATGTATATTATTGCATGCAGTTTTATTTGTAAACAAAATAATTTCGCAATTGGGATCAATATGTTCAAGGGATAGTGATGACTTGCCTGCTCAGGATAGTCCTTATTCTTGATATAATTCTTGATCAACCTTCACCTCCTGGAAGCTACATACGTTGCCTCACGACTAACCGATACTCAGTCTAGAATACGCGAGAAAAGCCAATATTCAAGCAACAATCAAATATGCACAAACAAAATATATTTATTGAAGTCGAACCTAAGGTTGCTCATATTATTCGCGCTTGCTAATGAATTCCAACATGCTAAGAGCTAAGGTTTCTTAGTCTTTCAGTTGTCATGGTGGTTTAGTCTAGCTAATGGCTATGGAAGGATTATGGTTACACATGCATCTATAAAAATGGTCACATACTAGAGTTTATGTTGTCAGATGGATTTAGGATTAATCAAATAATTATAGTGAATCATTTGTGTTATTATTTTATTGATGGGGGTTTTACTTTAATTGTGAACATATTTTTCTTGTCACAACAAATTATGAAAGGATAATAATTATCTATGCTTTAGAGTTGTTTAGGATAATCATATTATGATTACAGATTATCCCTTAATGAACGATCCTAATTTACAGCCGAACTATAATTATAAGTATATGAGGTCAGGATGTTTAACTAGTATTTATCTAATATTCATGTTTGTCATATAGTCCCTTTAATTTAATATATGTAACAAGCAAACTAATACTATACCGTATAGTTATAATGGAATGCACAGCATAGGTGTGTGCACAATATCTTAATATTGAATCGTTTATTTGATTAGTTGCTATTTACTATAAGCTATTTAGTACATGTGAATAAGATGGTCTTTATTTGGTTAATGGATGTCAACCAAATCGCATATATATATTATCCCATCTGATATGATGTTGTACCGACTACCTTAATTTTAAGTGGTCCACTGCAACTAGCTCAGTTATTAATCTCCTTAAACAAGTTAAAGATTCAAGATGGGTTTATATTTTAGTTACATAGTATGAGGCTATACCTTATGTAAATAATTTATAAGTTATGGATTTTAGTTATATTTGGACATAGATTAATAAATAGCACTAACACTTTCCTATACATCCCTTAATTTGAAGGATTGATTATAACTAATTTATGTGGTTGCTACCGTGACAAAACATATTAAATGTAGATATGCTACTGTACAATATCCATTTTTATTTATTGGCACACTATCTAGGTTAACTATTATCTAACCATTTGGTATTAATTAATTTATAATTATAAATATATTTTATTAAATAGTGAATTATATACCATTGGAAAGCTTATGAATTTAGATGAATTTAGGTTCAAGTTTCACCCAAATCGGAGCTAAAACGAATAAGTTATGCTAGTGTAAAGATTCAAATTTGAATTAATTCTAATAATTGCGAAATAGTACTGTTCCTAATTCATTATTTTTATTCCTAAACCCTATACACAAATCACTGCAGCTGACAGGTGGGGTCAAGGTCTTAATTTTCTTTTTTTTTTTTTTTATAGGATTATTTTTCTAAAGGGAATTTGGAGGGAGCTAATGACAGGTGGGGCCCATATGTCATAGACTCGGAATTATAAAACCTCCATAATTAGATTTTTAACCACCCGGACCCACATGTAATAGACTCAACTAATAAAGATTAAGAAGGGGATTACTATTCACTAAACATGTGGGGCCCACCCTAATCTCTCCCCTCTTCTATTCTCTCTTCTCTCTCTCTCTTCTGTTTTCTCTCCTCTCTCCCTCCCGGCTTCTTCTCCCTCCTCTCTCTCTCGGCTTCACTGGCGACGGCGACCGAGCAAGGGGAGGAGGCGGCGGCTTACCGACGACGGCGGCGGCGACGGCGGCACGAAGGCGACGGTGCGGCGCGGCGGCGGCGAGGCGCCGGGGCACGGCAGCGGCGGCGCGGCGGCGGAATGTGGCGTCGGTGGAGGGGAAGAAAAAGGGGAAAAGAAAAAGAAGGAGAGGGGAAATGGCGTGGGAAGGGAAGGGAAAGGGGAGGGGCCTTTATAGGGTTCGGGGGAAGGATGGCCGGCTCCATGGCGACGCGACGGCGTGGTGCGAGGGGCTCGAGGCGATGGTGACGGGCGAGCGGCGACAGGACGGCCGCGCGGCGGGGTGCATGCGCGAGGGGACGGGCGCGCGGCGGCTCGGGGTGCGGGGCCGACGGCGAAAAGGAGGGGGCAAAGCGACGTGCGGGCGGACGACGTGACGATGCGACGACGTGACGACGAGACGACGTGTCGACAAGACGACGTGACGACGGGACGGGCGGCGGTGCGAGGCTTGAGGCGGCGCGGCTCGGCACGGGGCGCGACGCGGGGGCGAGGACGACAGCGCGCGCGGAGGAGAGGGGCTTGAGACGATGCGACCGACGACGATGACGGCGATTGACGCGATGGCGCAGCAGCGGCGCGGGGTTCAAGGGCGACGGCGTGATGGCGACGCGATGCGACGGTGACGCGGCGCGACAGCAGTGCGGGGTGCGAGGCGGTGGGGGAAAACGGGCGAGCGGCGCGCGGGCGACGGCGAGACAACGCGCGAAAGGGAGCGACGGCGCGGCGCGGGGCTCGGGGTGGGCGACGCGATGGGCGGCGACAGGACGGCGCGCAGCGGCGGCGCGTGGCGCGAGGCAACGACGGCGACGGCGGAGGGGAGGGCTTGAAGCATTGGCGGCACGCGCGGCGCGGTAGGGGAATGGCGACGGCGACGGCAACGGCGCGGCGCGGCACGCGGGAGACAGAGCGGCGTGCAGCGCGGGGAGGGGCTCGAGGCGTCGGCGATGCGACGGCGACGGGACGGGAAGGCGAAGCGGCGCGGGGTGAGGACGACGGCGTCGCGGGTCGTGCGGGGCGACGACGACGCGTGCGGCGCGGCTTCGGGGCTCGGGGTGACGGCGCGTGCGCGGCGGCGACGATGGCGCGCGTGCGGGGCTCGGTGCGCGGCGCGCGGCGCGCGGAATGGGCGCGCGGGATGGGCGGCAGAGGAGGGGGGCCGGGTTAGGGAACCCGTCGAACACCTCGCGCGCAATGAACAGTGCTATTTCCGAATTTCCCGATTTTAGCCCATTTTCCATTTAAATTTAATTTTGAAATTTCTAAATGTTGTAATATTAATTTTTATTCATTATGTGTGTTATTCCAATTACTGAATTCATCCTAAGTTAATTTTACTCATATTTCATTTATTTATTTGAATTCTTAATTAGTTGTTTAATTCCTATTCCATTCGCGTTTAAATTAAATTGATACGAATATGATCGCGAAATTATTTTATTTATATCAATCCACACTTAATCTTTATTCTAAATTATATTTATTTTACACGGATAGGTTCAATCTATTTATTCCATAAATAGTAAATTGAGATTCAGCACAATATTAACCTAATCGTTTAACTAAACTCCCACGCATTCTTGTTTATATATAAAGCCTAATTTGGTTGATATGACCATTGCCCTATACGAGTGATTTTCATGTCCTGAGGAACTCGGCGAAATGTTCTAACTATCAATCTATATATTCTGGTGAATTACTTATTTATAAACACGATCATTATAGTGGTGGTCATCATTTTATGTGTTCTTATATTTCATATGAGACTGGATTCAAATGAATTAGATTTGATCTCACTATTTCTTTTAGCTAATCATGGCATCAAGCCATCAGCATGGTTCGAATATTTAATATTTTAATCTATGATTCATAATAGAAACTAATATTTTATTTGGCTTGCTTTCTTGTGCACTAATGTATTCTTGTATCGTATATTTATTGTTCAGGTGTACGTCATTAATTTGATTCTCCATGGTTATAATTTATATTTGGCAAGCAATGACAACCATAACACCCAGCATGATGCAAAAGTTTTAAAAAGTTCGAAATTTTAGTGATTTTTATTGTCTTGAATTTTCAGGATGTTACAAACCTACCCCCCTTAAAGGAATCTCGTCCCCGAGATTTAGTGGAACTACGGAGACATTAAACTATTTCGGCTTAAATATTGTTCGACAACAAACATGCTAATCAAAAGTAGGAAATCCCAGGTCTTCGTGGCTTCTGGATGTCATGAGTCGATGAGCGAAGCGAAGCGACACTCTTTGTACTTCCGCCGTCTTGGTCAGCAACGGACTTAGTTGACAGTCTTGGGGCACATGATCCGTCTTTTCGCAGAGGAAGCACGTGATCTTCGTTGTAGGGCATTCTCCGTTTGGATGGTCTTCGTCACAGTAGGGGCATTGAGTAACGCAATTACTACCGTAGTGTCCTATCTTTCCGCAACGACTACATGCCTTAATCTTCAAAACTTCTTTGGATGGGCCTGGAACTCTATCCTCTTCCGGGCTGATCTGTGAAGGCAGTGTTTCTTGTTCTTCATTGGTGTCTTGAGTACAGCCTATCGCATAATGTCCAAATTGTCCACAAGAAAAACAACAGCCATCTCTCTTTCGTTGCCATAGTTGTAGCTCTTCAACTTCTTCAGGCAAATCACCGATTTCTATTCCCATTTTACTGAGATCGAGTTCAGCATATGTTATTAGTGATGACGCTTTTCTTTTCCGTTCTCCTTTCCACCAATGCTGTGTAGTTCTTTGTCTAGGAAATGGTTGATACGGAAGTTTTGGATTCCCTGAACAGGGCACTGGCGTTGGTAATATTCCTGGTCTGATATTGCATATTGGGTGCCAAGGCAAATTCCTTCTTGGTCTAACTCTCAACCTTCTTTGGGGGCATTTATTGGCATAATGTCCTGTCTCACCACAACCGAAACATGTGACATTTGTCTTCAGTCTTGCCGTAATCAGATGGCAGCGTCCATTTGCAGGGTATTGCTTTAGGTGATTTAGATTGATGGTGTAGCCTTCAGGCTTTAGTGAGGCTTGGACTTGTTCTTTGTCACTGGAAGCTTGGGGAGGATCTTCAAAGAGTAACATGGGCTGGTTTGCTCCCACATTTTGGGGGTCTTGTAAGTTGGAGGAATTCTTGTTTCTCGGTGTTAGTTGTCCCATCATCTTCGCATCCTATGGTAGGATTATTTTGTTAGAAGTTAGTAGGTTGAAAGTTAGTAAACTATTATTCTTGGCATCAATAGTAGCATGACAATGCTGAATTGTTGTTTTTGCACTTCCTCTATTCAATCCTTCGTTCCTTAACACATTATCAATCTTGTCTACGATTTACTGTCATACGGTGCTGAATTTACTCAAAATTCCTTGTATAGGGGTGAATAGAATTTGACATGTTGTATTCCTTATCCATTTTTTCACAAGTTATTTGATTCTCTTGAGGTTTCTCCACTTAGGCTACCCCCCTTAAAATAAGAAATTTTGAAAGCAATTTAAAAGAAGATATGCTTTTGCGTTCGCAACAAAATGATTTTGCACAAATATCCTTTCGAAGTGATGTTTGCAAAACATTTAAAATTTTCAAGAGATGCATTTTCTCCCCAAATATAATTTGAAAATAGATTTTTCAAGTAAGATTTTGTATAATCATACATATGTTTAACAAAAAGTAACATGGCAACCAAAAACTTTTGTAATCAATTTTTTTTTTTTTTTCAAAACAACATTTGATTTTATTTCGCAAAAGAAAACTATTGCCAATAGGGCCAAGATACCATATAGTTTGTATGCATGGTTCATAGTTGAAACAACAATACTTTTGAACTCCTCAAAAGAAAACTCATGAATTTTCTGAACTTTTTTCAGAAAGTGCAACATTTTCATATGGAAATAGTCACTTAGAAACGGGTTTTCACAAAGCATTTGGAAAGGTTTCGCAAAGCTTTAGGCAAATAGTTATTGAAATTCAACTTGGAAAACTTTTTGAAAGGATGTTTTTCGAAGACATGCTCTCAAAACTTGGTTTTGAATGAAGTTCTATTTTGGAAAATTTTGCAACACATTATTTGGAATCAAAATTTCACAAATAATTTTCAGAGAAAATTTTCTTTTCAAGCTAATTTTGACCATTCCCAAAATTTAATATAATTTCAGAGCGGCTTTGGGGACAATTTTGCAATTACATAGTTTGAAACAAACATTTCCTTTCTTTTTGAAGCAATTTTTCTTTGTAAGACTATATTTCAAAATGCAAAAATTCATTTGTTTTTCAATATTTTCTAAAGACAACTCATAAAACAAAGTTTTAAGGGGATTAAATCCATATAAGTTTGACTTGTCCTTGGAATTTTGAAGCAACCCTAAAGCTAAAATCCAATAAATTCAAATCTCTTTCATCCTTCGTCCATGTACTCTTATCGAAAACATGGTTCCTTTTATTAAATTTCCATATATGCACACCATCTTATGTTCCTTTTTGATCCATAATCTTTAGATCCTTGTATGTTTATGGAGACAACTTAGCATTCTTGCCGGGCTTTCTCATGGATACGCAGTTTGTTTCTTTTCTCTTTATTGTTCTTTATGAACTCCCATGTCGCAGGTAGAGCTTCTATGGTCACTAACGGCTTAGTCGAGACTTCACTTCTACTATACGAGTGTGTGACTAGAGGAAACTAGTACTAACAATAATGAGTTATCATGGTTGATGAGTTAATTTCTGATATTTTCTATCTTTGTTTTTCATATAACATGATGCAATCGTCTACTTTCGAGGATGAGGTTTCGGCACAATCGATAATATTCCTATAGCGTCTTAATTGCTTTCGGTTCTTATCCTATAATTTTGAAATGTGGATGAGAATATAGAACCAATATTTTTCAATCATAAATCATGTGGTAAAATCGCCTTGTCAAAGGAATGGTCGAGATGTAAGGTATTAAAATAATTTTTCTTTTCGATGTATAGGAATCAGATATTTTTGAAGAAAGGTAAGATAAGAAACAACATTTGAATGTTTTCATAACCCTTTTTTTTTTTTATTTTAAAAATACATTTGTAAAATATAGGATCCTTAAACTAACGGCCATTCTATCTAGGGTCTCGACCTACAGTCGATATGCTCTGATACCAACCCTGTCGACCCCCGATTTTGGAAATCGGAAATCTTCTGTGTTTATCCGTACCAATCCCTGGATCAGTAGTTGGTACACACATACATAGTTGGATCACAACATATCACGAATGAATTCAGGCTAAAAGAGTTAAATACTTACATTAGGGCCAGGTAGGCCAACAACTATCAGAGAACAACAGCGGAAGACAAACTAATATAAGGGCCCGGTTAACATGCCACAGGCAGTCGGCTGGGGAACGAGACCTAGAACAAGACCGCACTCCGATCATCTTGTTGGATACGCAAGCGTACCGACAAGGGCTTCTCTTCAACACTCTCCTAAGAGATATATAAATAGCAAGGGTGAGTACCAACCGTACTCAACAAGTCATCACAGCAACAATGCACATGATAGGGAAATTTGAAGGATTGTTATGGCTCCTTTGCGTAAAGCAAGTTTTATAATTCTTTTCACAAACCTAAGACCTAGCACAGACTGATCAAGTTTTAATACCAGTGTTCATATTAACAATGACGGTTCTGTCCACCATCCATTGTGGTCACAAGGATGGCTTCCCGCCATTATGTCGTCATGGTTTTCTGAGGACGTCCACATTCCCTACTCTCAGGAAGTGGCTCCAACAGCATATAAATCATCATGCAATTATCCCAACCCACACAAGTTTAAGAATTCAGAGTCTAGCCAAGTGTAATACACGTCCCGGTGCTCAATAACCGCGAGCACGGCTATTCGAATAGATTTGGTTTACTCACACTGCAGTGGATGTACACTTTACCCGCACTCCGTGACTGCCCAACACATGAGCCTCGTCCCAACACATGAGACGCGTCACGGCAAAGCTTTTCGATAACCTCGCATTGGCAGTACCCGCTCCATGAACTTGACATCCTCATACACTCTAGGCGCCCGTTTCTAGCAGTGTGAGGAGTTCTGGCGCACCCGGGAAAGAAGAACTCACACATGCATTAAGTTAATTAGGTTTAAATTCTCACGTGGCAGTCCTACCGATGGCGACACCACTGTAGACACCCGCCTCGCGGTTCTACCAATGGCTGCCCCACCGTAGAGCCCCTGCCTCACACATCAAGAAACCACTATGCATGGATACTGCCTCTGCTCAGCTATCTATTCCGCTAGGTCTATACCCATACGAGAAGTGCGGTTGTACGGGAGTCGTTTCATGCTTAACTTCATGGCTCGGTCCTTAATTGACCGGGGACGGTACTAGCCTTTTCCGGATACCACCCAAATCCTCCGTCCGCCCCAGTCGAAAAACATTTGTTTGATTTTATTTCTCTTTTCACAAATCATGTCATCAACATCAGGGCACTGTGGCGCTCATGCCTCCACATGCCGTTTTCTCAATTACCTTCCCAAAGGTAATTGCCCAAGCATATAGCATTTGATAAATATGAGTATGCACAATTCTAGAGTAGCATTGCTAAGCACTTGTCATAATTGACTAGGGACTCATACGTAACATGGTTACAAAGGAAATAATAGGCAAACAATCATCAAGGTATGGCATAATCACAAGTGGGATGTATATTATTGCATGCAGTTTTATTTGTAAACAAAATAATTTCGCAATTGGGATCAATATGTTCAAGGGATAGTGATGACTTGCCTGCTCAGGATAGTCCTTATTCTTGATATAATTCTTGATCAACCTTCACCTCCTGGAAGCTACATACGTTGCCTCACGACTAACCGATACTCAGTCTAGAATACGCGAGAAAAGCCAATATTCAAGCAACAATCAAATATGCACAAACAAAATATATTTATTGAAGTCGAACCTAAGGTTGCTCATATTATTCGCGCTTGCTAATGAATTCCAACATGCTAAGAGCTAAGGTTTCTTAGTCTTTCAGTTGTCATGGTGGTTTAGTCTAGCTAATGGCTATGGAAGGATTATGGTTACACATGCATCTATAAAAATGGTCACATACTAGAGTTTATGTTGTCAGATGGATTTAGGATTAATCAAATAATTATAGTGAATCATTTGTGTTATTATTTTATTGATGGGGGTTTTACTTTAATTGTGAACATATTTTTCTTGTCACAACAAATTATGAAAGGATAATAATTATCTATGCTTTAGAGTTGTTTAGGATAATCATATTATGATTACAGATTATCCCTTAATGAACGATCCTAATTTACAGCCGAACTATAATTATAAGTATATGAGGTCAGGATGTTTAACTAGTATTTATCTAATATTCATGTTTGTCATATAGTCCCTTTAATTTAATATATGTAACAAGCAAACTAATACTATACCGTATAGTTATAATGGAATGCACAGCATAGGTGTGTACACAATATCTTAATATTGAATCGTTTATTTGATTAGTTGCTATTTACTATAAGCTATTTAGTACATGTGAATAAGATGGTCTTTATTTGGTTAATGGATGTCAACCAAATCGCATATATATATTATCCCATCTGATATGATGTTGTACCGACTACCTTAATTTTAAGTGGTCCACTGCAACTAGCTCAGTTATTAATCTCCTTAAACAAGTTAAAGATTCAAGATGGGTTTATATTTTAGTTACATAGTATGAGGCTATACCTTATGTAAATAATTTATAAGTTATGGATTTTAGTTATATTTGGACATAGATTAATAAATAGCACTAACACTTTCCTATACATCCCTTAATTTGAAGGATTGATTATAACTAATTTATGTGGTTGCTACCGTGACAAAACATATTAAATGTAGATATGCTACTGTACAATATCCATTTTTATTTATTGGCACACTATCTAGGTTAACTATTATCTAACCATTTGGTATTAATTAATTTATAATTATAAATATATTTTATTAAATAGTGAATTATATACCATTGGAAAGCTTATGAATTTAGATGAATTTAGGTTCAAGTTTCACCCAAATCGGAGCTAAAACGAATAAGTTATGCTAGTGTAAAGATTCAAATTTGAATTAATTCTAATAATTGCGAAATAGTACTGTTCCTAATTCATTATTTTTATTCCTAAACCCTATACACAAATCACTGCAGCTGACAGGTGGGGTCAAGGTCTTAATTTTCTTTTTTTTTTTTTTTTTTATAGGATTATTTTTCTAAAGGGAATTTGGAGGGAGCTAATGACAGGTGGGGCCCATATGTCATAGACTCGGAATTATAAAACCTCCATAATTAGATTTTTAACCACCCGGACCCACATGTAATAGACTCAACTAATAAAGATTAAGAAGGGGATTACTATTCACTAAACATGTGGGGCCCACCCTAATCTCTCCCCTCTTCTATTCTCTCTTCTCTCTCTCTCTTCTGTTTTCTCTCCTCTCTCCCTCCCGGCTTCTTCTCCCTCCTCTCTCTCTCGGCTTCACTGGCGACGGCGACCGAGCAAGGGGAGGAGGCGGCGGCTTACCGACGACGGCGGCGGCGACGGCGGCACGAAGGCGACGGTGCGGCGCGGCGGCGGCGAGGCGCCGGGGCACGGCAGCGGCGGCGCGGCGGCGGAATGTGGCGTCGGTGGAGGGGAAGAAAAAGGGGAAAAGAAAAAGAAGGAGAGGGGAAATGGCGTGGGAAGGGAAGGGAAAGGGGAGGGGCCTTTATAGGGTTCGGGGGAAGGATGGCCGGCTCCATGGCGACGCGACGGCGTGGTGCGAGGGGCTCGAGGCGATGGTGACGGGCGAGCGGCGACAGGACGGCCGCGCGGCGGGGTGCATGCGCGAGGGGACGGGCGCGCGGCGGCTCGGGGTGCGGGGCCGACGGCGAAAAGGAGGGGGCAAAGCGACGTGCGGGCGGACGACGTGACGATGCGACGACGTGACGACGAGACGACGTGTCGACAAGACGACGTGACGACGGGACGGGCGGCGGTGCGAGGCTTGAGGCGGCGCGGCTCGGCACGGGGCGCGACGCGGGGGCGAGGACGACAGCGCGCGCGGAGGAGAGGGGCTTGAGACGATGCGACCGACGACGATGACGGCGATTGACGCGATGGCGCAGCAGCGGCGCGGGGTTCAAGGGCGACGGCGTGATGGCGACGCGATGCGACGGTGACGCGGCGCGACAGCAGTGCGGGGTGCGAGGCGGTGGGGGAAAACGGGCGAGCGGCGCGCGGGCGACGGCGAGACAACGCGCGAAAGGGAGCGACGGCGCGGCGCGGGGCTCGGGGTGGGCGACGCGATGGGCGGCGACAGGACGGCGCGCAGCGGCGGCGCGTGGCGCGAGGCAACGACGGCGACGGCGGAGGGGAGGGCTTGAAGCATTGGCGGCACGCGCGGCGCGGTAGGGGAATGGCGACGGCGACGGCAACGGCGCGGCGCGGCACGCGGGAGACAGAGCGGCGTGCAGCGCGGGGAGGGGCTCGAGGCGTCGGCGATGCGACGGCGACGGGACGGGAAGGCAAAGCGGCGCGGGGTGAGGACGACGGCGTCGCGGGTCGTGCGGGGCGACGACGACGCGTGCGGCGCGGCTTCGGGGCTCGGGGTGACGGCGCGTGCGCGGCGGCGACGATGGCGCGCGTGCGGGGCTCGGTGCGCGGCGCGCGGCGCGCGGAATGGGCGCGCGGGATGGGCGGCAGAGGAGGGGGGCCGGGTTAGGGAACCCGTCGAACACCTCGCGCGCAATGAACAGTGCTATTTCCGAATTTCCCGATTTTAGCCCATTTTCCATTTAAATTTAATTTTGAAATTTCTAAATGTTGTAATATTAATTTTTATTCATTATGTGTGTTATTCCAATTACTGAATTCATCCTAAGTTAATTTTACTCATATTTCATTTATTTATTTGAATTCTTAATTAGTTGTTTAATTCCTATTCCATTCGCGTTTAAATTAAATTGATACGAATATGATCGCGAAATTATTTTATTTATATCAATCCACACTTAATCTTTATTCTAAATTATATTTATTTTACACGGATAGGTTCAATCTATTTATTCCATAAATAGTAAATTGAGATTCAGCACAATATTAACCTAATCGTTTAACTAAACTCCCACGCATTCTTGTTTATATATAAAGCCTAATTTGGTTGATATGACCATTGCCCTATACGAGTGATTTTCATGTCCTGAGGAACTCGGCGAAATGTTCTAACTATCAATCTATATATTCTGGTGAATTACTTATTTATAAACACGATCATTATAGTGGTGGTCATCATTTTATGTGTTCTTATATTTCATGTGAGACTGGATTCAAATGAATTAGATTTGATCTCACTATTTCTTTTAGCTAATCATGGCATCAAGCCATCAGCATGGTTCGAATATTTAATATTTTAATCTATGATTCATAATAGAAACTAATATTTTATTTGGCTTGCTTTCTTGTGCACTAATGTATTCTTGTATCGTATATTTATTGTTCAGGTGTACGTCATTAATTTGATTCTCCATGGTTATAATTTATATTTGGCAAGCAATGACAACCATAACACCCAGCATGATGCAAAAGTTTTAAAAAGTTCGAAATTTTAGTGATTTTTATTGTCTTGAATTTTCAGGATGTTACACCTCCTTGGCAGGTGCAGACATACCCCTGAAGAAGTTCATGACACTCGGGTCTATAGGAATCTTCTTTTCTGGACTTCGAGGCTTGAATTGTCTCTTGACTTCTGATGCCACGTAAGCGTCAAGCTCCTCTTGCGTGCAATCGTACCCCGGGTCCTTGTTCTTGGTGGCGTCAACTTTCGCCTTCTTCGTTGCCCTTGTGCGGGCAGGCGGTGGAGCTTGGGGGGCCCTTGACTTTGAAGATGCCGGAAGAGGAGCTTGCGGAGGAGTCTGTGTAGGAGCCCGAGGAGGAGTCGATGCAGGAGCCTGAGGAGGAGTCGGTGCAGGAGCCTGAGGTGGAGACGGTGCTGGAGCATGAGGAGGAGACGGTGCAGGATCCTGAGGAGGAGATGGCGGAGCCGGAGGAGATGGTGCATGAGACGCCACTTGTCGCCCAGGGAGGATGATGTACCGCCTGCGCCGTAGAATAATGGCATGGCTTGTGTCTCGTAGATGCGTCTCACCGTCTCCTCCAGGGTAATCCAGCTCGAGGTCCTCGTACGCGCCTTCGACCAACTCAACTTCGACCTTGGAGTATCCTGCTGGAATCGGCCTGCAGTGGTAAGTACCTGAAGGGTCCGTTGGGATGGTCATGCCCGACGCCACCTTCATGTGGTGAGAGGTTATTTATTAGTAATCAACATATATAAGCAGCAACTAGCGGAATGGGAAAATCTAAAATATATAAACTACGAGCTTACCTTTATTGATAAGTTCTTGAAAGGAATATGCAGCTCACATGGTGTCCGCTGAGTGATGTCATCAACGGGGCAGGTGGATTCGTCCTGGGTTTGCATGGCGTCCATGCTCTGTGATCCCACCTGCCCCGTTGAGGCACAGCTGCTATGGTTTCCCGACGGGCTCACCATTGCAGGAGGAATGGTCGGCTGGGGATCATTGGACCGATGTGCGGCCATGCGTTCATCAACCTTCCTTGCCACCTCCTCTTGCATGCTGAGCTCGTAGCTCGATACCCTGAACTCAAGATTTGCAATCTTCGCCTCAGTATCTCTCTTGCTCCTCATCCGACTCCTATACGTGTGGATGTCCTCCTTGAACCCAATCTTATAGCCCTCGACGCGATCTACAACTATGTAGTTGATTTTTTTTTATTTTAAGTCATTTTTTGTCCCAAAATGTAATTTTAAAATTAAAATTTCAAAATCTATAATCATGCAACAATATTTTGCGACCCTAAACAGTTTTAATTCAAAAACTTTTCAACTATAAAGTTATAGGTCGCGTCGAGGGCTACAATTTTGATATAAAGTTTATCTTCATTAGAGTTCATATGAACAAGTTATGAATTATTTTTTGATATAAAGTTTTTAGACCGTCCTGTTTAGGGACCGGGGTGACACAACTGAACAAGTTGGAGGACCTAAACGAGTGATCTACAAGTTTAGGGACCGGGATGACACAGTCGAACAAATTTGAGGACCTGAACGATCGATTTACGAGTTTAGGGACCGGAATGACACAGCGGTACTAGTTTAGGGACCGGTGATGGACTTTACTCGGATAAGAACCTTTAACTCGCTTAAGATGGCAGCTCCTGGGGCCTGATCGTAGTCTGAGGAATTGAGCGCCGCCTGACCCCAAGTGGTGATGGTACTTCTTCTTGGCGGCATTTTCTTTGTTTTTTTCCATCATCGCCTGCCCTTGTTCACCTGTCTTATATGCAACGAACTCGTCCCAGTGATCCCTTAGCTTTGGGAATGTGTCGAAGTTCGGTGTCTGGCCCTTCAGGATATATTTTTGGTACAGATCTCCCTTGAAGCTCTGAAACTGTTATGCCATTTTCTTCAGAGTCCACCTTTTCACTTTGTCCTCTGTACCCGCGGGAAGGGTGAATGTCTCGAGCATTGTGGTCCACAGCATCTCTTTCTCCGAATCTGGGACAAAACTCTCATGATCTCCGCGTGCCCTTGTTCTTCACCAGTACACCGTACTGACAGGCACGTTATCCCACACAACCGAACCGCTGTGACGTACATAGTTCTTAGCGGCTTCTGCCGGGGCACTAGGTCGTCCATCTTCTTCCACTTCCGTTATGATGTGCCGACCCTCAAGCTTCTTCGTGGCACCTCGTTGCCCGCGTGCCCTCTTCTGTCTAACGGAGGGTTGACTTCCACTAGCATCCTCCTCCTGGTTCCCCTCCACATCCCTTTCCACGTGCCCCTCCTGGTTCCCCTCCGCATCCCTCTCCACGTTCCCTTCCTCGTTCAAATACTGGATTGGATCATCGTTCCCCTCTTCTTCGTTCCAGTACTGGCTGCTTCCCTCCGCGATTGTATCGTACAATATCTGTTCCTCATCGCGATCAGCCATCTGTTCATACAGGAAACATCTGCTAAGTCATGAGACATTTATGTTTTAACAATCTTATATTAAAACTCAAATAATCTTATATGCTAAGACTAAACGAACAGTCATTTATGTTTTAATAATCTTATTTATATATGCTAAGACTAAAATAGTCATGTATGCTAAGTGTAACTGTCGTATATTAGAACCCTACACAATCTTACATGCTAAGTCTAATTACAAATCTAATAATCTTATACTAAAACTCAAATAGTGATGATATATGCTAAGTCTAGGTGACGTATATTATAGGACCCTAGCTAGTCAATAATTATATAGTAAGTCTAATTACAAATATAATAATCTTATATTAAAACTCAAATAATCTTATATGCTAAGACAAAAATAACCATGTATGCTAAGTGTAACTGTCGTATATTAGAACCCTACACAATCTTACATGCTAAGTCTAATTACAAATCTAATAATCTTATACTAAAACTCAAATAGTGATATATGCTAATTAAGTCTAGGTGACGTATATTATAGGACCCTAGCTAGTCAATAATTATATACTAAGTCTAATTACAAATATAATAATCTTATATTAAAACTCCAATAATCTTATATGCTAAGACTAAAATTGTCATGTAAGCTAAGTGTAACTGTCGTATATTAGAACCCTACACAATCTTACATGCTAAGTCTAATTACAAATCTAATAATCTTATACTAAAACTCAAATAGTGATATATGCTAAGTCTAGGTGACGTATATTATAGGACCCTAGCTAGTCAATAATTATATACTAAGTCTAATTACAAATATAATAATCTTATATTAAAACTCCAATAATCTTATACTAAAACTCAAATAGTCATGTATTCTAAGTGTAACTGTCGTATATTAGAACACTACACAATCTTAAATGCTAATTAAGTCTAATTACAAATCTAATAATCTTAATTGCATTACAAATATAACAATCATATATATATAATTACGTCACTTGCCTGGGCGAATTCCTTCGAGGGCTAGCTCTACCACTCCGGCTTGAGGGACGACTCCGACAACGTCTTTTCTGCAAGATACAAAAAGATGTATTAGGATAAACGCGAAGTAACATATATTGCATTTGACGTTCACATTTCGTTCACGATATCGTTCACGTTCGCGTTCTCGTTAAGGTCACGTTTCATTCACATACGTTTGTTCGTTCACGTTCATTAACCTGCCTATAATTGCATTTCACGTTCACGTTCGTTCGCTCGTTCACGTTCGTCCGACAACGTTCTCGTTCACGTTCATTCACCTTGTTCTCGTTCACGTTCGTTCGCTCGTTCTCATTCACGTTCGTTGGCTCATTCACGTTCGTTCGCTCATTCTAGCTCGTTCACGTTCATTCACCTTATTCTCGTTCACGTTCGTTCGCTCGTTCACGTTCTCGGTGTGGCGGCAGCGGAGCGGCGGCGGGGCGGCGCGGCGGCGGCGTGGCGCCGCGCGCGGCATCGGCGTGGTGCGGCGGTGGCGTGCGGCGCGGTGCCATCGTGGCGCAGCGTCGTGGCGTCTCGTGGCGCGGCATCGTGTCATGACGAGGTCGGTGTCGACGTCTGAAACTCGGCGGCCGGCGGCAACCGAGAGGGAGAGAGAGAGATCGAGATCGAAGAGAAAGATCGAGAGGGAGGCGGCGGCGGCTCTCACCCCAGAGATGCGGCGGCGGCGGAGGAGGCGGAGGCGGCGGCGACGACGACGAGCGTGAGACGATGGCGAGATACGGCGGCGGCGTCGGCGCGGGGATGCCCTAGGCAGTGGCGGTGAAGGAGAAGCCGAGAGAGATCGATCGGGCAAAAACTTCTAAGTGTTGGTGGAGAAGACGAGGGCATGCATCGGGAATATATATAGCCCTAGATCTTTAGTCCCGGTCCCGGTTGTTCTCATCAACCGGGACTAAAGATCTTTTCCCGCTATTTCCAAATTCTTTTTAAACCCGGTTAGGGTTAAGAATTGGGACTACTGATAAGCGCACTAAATATTATTTTCCATTACATATGTGTTTCTAAAATAGAAGATAATGCATTACAATTATTTAAAGTACAAAGATTAATGACAATTACTTCGAAAAATTATTGTTGTCTGTAATAAATTAAGTGGATAAAACGTAATAAGCAAATATATCATTTAAAATTAATAAAAATTGTAATCATCATATATACTTAGCATAGGAATTATATTAAATTAATTGTTAAAAACTCTAATTAACATATGTAAATGCCACATGCATGATTTAATTTTTCGGGAATATATATAGCCCTAGATCTTTAGTCCCGGTTGATGAGAACAACCGGGAGTAAAGATATCTTTACTCCCGGTTGTTGAGAACAACCGGGACTAAAGAAAAGATCTTTACTCCCGGTTGTTCTCAACAACCGGGAGTAAAGATATCTTTACTCCCCGTTGTTCTCATCAACCGGGACTAAAGATCTTTTCCCGCTATTTCCAAATTCTTTTTAAACCCGGTTAGTGTTAAGAACCGGGACTACTGATAAGCGCACTGAATATTATTTTCCATTACATATGTGTTTCTAAAATAGAAGATAATGCATTACAATTATTTAAAGTACAAAGATTAATGACAATTACTTCGAAAAATTATTGTTGTCTGTAATAAATTAAGTGGATAAAACGTAATAAGCAAATATATGATTTAAAATTAATAAAAATTCTAATAATCATATATACTTAGCATATGAATGATATTATTAAATTGGTAAAAGCTCTAATTAACATATGTATATACATACGGCATGATTTAAAATTAATAAAAATTGTAATCATCATATATACTTAGCATAGGAATTATATTAAATTAATTGTTAAAAACTCTAATTAACATATGTAAATGCCACATGCATGATTTAAAAATTTTAAAAATTCGTATAGTCATATATAATTAGCATATGAATGATAGTAAATTAAATTGTGAAAAACTCTAATTAACATATGTAAATGCCACATGCATGATTTGAAACTTTTAAAAATTCTCTAGTCAATTATAATTAGCTTATGAATGATAGTAAATTAAATGTTAAAAACTCTAATTAACATATGAAATTGCCACCTGCGTGATCTAAAACTTTTAAAAATTGTAAGTATCGCATATAACTAGCATATACATGATTTAAACTTGTTAAAACCTCTAATAATCGTGCGTAATTAACATATGCCATACATCAATTGATTTATATGGATAATCAATACGTCCAAAATAGTTTACATCGTGTACACAATAATTACGGCAATACATCGGTGGTGACGGTTGACCGCACGTATTTTCTCCTCACTATTGTTCCCTCCTTGTGATCGCTACGTGAGTAAGGGGTGTCTTCATTTGATAGGAGGATGCTAGGATCAATCGTCACCGTGAAAGGGTGTTGCCCATCCAACTGATCGTAATCCTCGTCAGTCTTGTCCTCAACTCTGACGATTTTTCTTTTGCCTGGGAGAACCACGTGACGCTTAGGCTCGTCAAGCCCTCTGCCCTTCTTTCCTTTGCTAGACATGTCCTTCACGAAAAAGACTTGCGTTACATCATTGGCAAGGACAAAAGGTTCGTCCGAGTATCCAACCTTGTTAAGGTCAACCGTTGTCATCCCACTGTCATCAATCATTACGCCTCCACCAGTCAACCTAACCCATTGGCACCGGAATAGAGGGACCTTGAGAGGACCATAGTCAAGTTCCCATATATCCTCGATGGCACCGTAATACGTGCCAGTTGTTCCATCGTGTCCCATGGCAACGACACGAACAATGCTGTTTTGGTTCGTGCTCTTCATGTCTTGGGCTCTCGTGTAGAATGTGTACCCATTGATCTCATATCCCTGGAATGTCGCGATCGACCCAGATGGTCCCCTCGCCAGGAAGGCAAGTTGTTGGTTGATCGGCTCGTTACCCATGAGATGTTGTCATATCCACGCGGGGAAAGTATCAATGTGATGCTGTGTAATCCATACATCGGACTTACCGATGTTCCTGGCGCGAACTAGAGCCAAGTGCTCCTCGATGTAAGGAGCTACCAATGAAGATTGTTGCAGAACCGTGAAATGGGCTTTACGGAATAAATTGTTGTCTACCGTCATTATTGCTTTCCTTCCGAGAGTTCCCTTTCCCCGTAGTCTCCCTTCATAGCGTGATTCAGGTACCCCGATTGGGCGAAGATCTTCGATAAATTCTACACAAAATTCGATGACCTCCTCTGTTCCATAACCCTTGGTGATGCTTGCCTCTGGATGAGCACGGTTACGAACATACTTCTTCAGAACGCCCATGTACCTCTCGAAAGGAAACATGTTGTGTAGGTACACAGGCCCGAGAATACTGATCTCTTTCACAAGGTGACAAAGCAGATGCGTCATTATATTGAAAAATGAAGGTGGAAATATCAACTCAAAACTGACGAGACATTGCACCACATAAATTCTGAAGGGCTTCTAATCTATCCGGATCGATGACCTTCTGCGAAATTGCGTTCATGAATGCACATAGCTTTGTTATTGTTGCCCGGACATTGTCTGGAAGGATACCCCTTATTACAACTGGTAGCAGTTGTGTCATCTACACGTGACAGTCATGAGACTTTAGCTTTGTGAACTTCTTCTCCTTCGTGCTTATTATTCGCTTGATATTCGTGGAGTATCCAGACGGTACCTTTATGCTCTCCAAGCATTCAAACATACTTTTCTTCTCTGCCTTGCTAAGAGTATAGCTCGCTAGACTCAATCGTCTTAAGTGAACGATTACTTATATTATTTCTTCTGTATTTCCAAAGTGAGCGATCTTAAAAACTGACTCAAATATAGTTATGTATTTCCAAAAGCAAATGAATTTAAAAACCAACTCATACACGGATGACATACCAAATACCGGCAAAAACATATTCAATTTTTACAATAGTAGAGAAGTATGTAAACAAATTGTGTCAATGCCAATCAATTAGTAGGAGGCCTAGCTTTAGAACTCATTTATTAGCAATAGTTTTTCAAGATTTACGTTAAAAAAGAGAGCATTTAAACATTCAATTAAAAAGAGAAAACACCTTACATTTTAATTTACAATTAATTTGTTAGACAAGTTTTATGCACAAATTAAGGCTCCGTTAGATAGTGTGGATTGGATGAGCTTATGAGTTACATGAAATAAAAAGCTATTTTTTATAGGAATAAATTACATATTATATAGTACCTCCATCTCAAAATTTAGCTAATTCTGGCTATGAATCTGAACGTGGCATTGGCCTTATAAAGCTAATAAATAGTTTGGAAAAAAATCTAGATATGTTGGGAAGAGAACTTTTGGAACAAATAGTGCTTTAGAAGTGTAATAGGTGCCATCCGGATGATATTATTTGCCGTCGTACGTTTTTCAAGCACAACCTATGATACATGCCCGAGCAAATGCGCGGGCTAACTTCCTAGTTATATACTAAAAGTCCATTAAACTTCCTACAAACGCTTCTAAGCCTCCACATGGCAATCCTACAAACACTCCTAGATCGCCACATGGCACTAACTAATCTCACCGTTGATTTTATTTAAATTGGTGGTCCCGATATTTTAGACTATTAGATTGCATCTGTTATTAAAATATAATAACTTTCTTCCACAGGAGATATATATATATATATATATATATATATATATATATATATATATATATATATATACCTTCCCCACGTACGTACGACTAAAAGAAAAAAAAAAGCTAAACCATTAATTGTTTGCCGCAAGAAAAAGAAGACCATGTGCATGTACTTATAAGATAGAGAAAAATAAAGAAAAAAAAGAACGTAGTACCGTTCCAAAGAAGAATCGACGTTATTTCATACAATTTACAAATTTACGCAAATATACGTAGTTAAATTACACCTATAATATATAAATATAAAATATCCAATAAACGCTCTTTAAACATTCCATATTTTAAATTATTTTAAATTTATATCCAATTTGTGATACTATTGTATTCCTTTACTTAAAGATGTCTATGATCCAAAATACATCACAGCACATGGGACCGACATATATATAATTGATGTTATGTTATCTATCTATTATATAATAAAAGTCCATTAAACTTACTACAAACGCTCCTAAGTCGCTACATAGCAACCTTACAAATGCTCCTATAGACCTCCACGCGTGGCGCTATAATTATTTCTAAAAAAATCAAAAGAAGGCAAAACATCTAACCGTCGATTTTTTTTAATTTATTCTCGATGGACCCATTGTTGCTAACCATTAGACCTATTTTTAAAAACGATCAATTAAATTTATCTCCATCAATCCCACGTACACGTGCATATATACAAGCACAGCACGTACGTATGTACGTAACCAGCTGGCCTCATGTCCCTCTTTTTCTTTTCTTTTTCTTTCTAAAATAAAATAAATAAATACACCGTTAGAAACCATTAGATCAATCATGAAAACTAACAGTTAATTTTATCGCTAAAAATCACTAAATACACGTGCACATAAGCCCGTATGTAAGTACGTAAGCACGTTGGCCTCACAACCCTCTATGTCTGTTTTTTCTTTCATTCTGAAATAAAAAAATAAATCAAAGCTACATTTAGGGTTTAAAATTAAAAATCAAGCTATAAGCTTCGGATTATAGGATAGAAAAAACAGTATGCAATTTGAATTCCTTATTGATTCATCACTGTATTATCCTTTGGTTTCCACAAATATATCATAGCAATTCTGAAGGGAAAAAAAATCATTTTCTACCTATACCATGCAAGAAACACACAAAAAAATTTAAGTCCATTAAATATTATGCAGAATGCTCCTAAACTGCTACATGGAACTTTAATAAATTAGAAAAAATCATATAAAAATTATAAGAAAAAAGAAAAATACTTAACTATCCGTTCTAACTTAAATCGGTAGACCCATTATTTCTAACCATTAAATCAATCCTTCAAAATATAAATCCCTTCCACCTCCCACTCCCTCCCATACATAATCACTCCTCCCTCTCCAACATCCATATGTACAAAGGATATATCTTACGTACAACAGAATTTTAACTAATTCAATTAGGTTAAAAGTAAAAAAAATGACACATAAGTTGTTTCATACTCCCCTCGTCTCATTTTAAGTGCAACCATAAAATTTCATGCCCAATTTTGATTGTTGATCTTATTTGGATTTTTTTATAATTAGTATTTTTATTATTATGAGATAATAAGACATGAATAGTTACTTTATATGTAACTTATATTTTTAAATTTTTTTAAGTTTTTTAAAAGACGGACGGTCAAAGTTGATCATGGAAAATCATTGCTGCACTTAAAAATGGGACAGAGAGAGTAGTAAGTAGATTTTTAAGGATAAGTTTACATTAATCACTGCCTTTCTTATAAATAATGGAGGTACAGTTTCAACCTTTTAATATAAATAAATGGTTATGTTGCTCAAATGTGCTTTATTGCGCACTCATATCAAAATATACAAATTATCAGTTTGAAGTATTTTTTTATATCTTTATAAATAAGAAAATACTTAGAACATGTGACGAGTTATAATGCACGCATAATGATATGATGCCGGACTGTCATCATATAGAATATAATTATGATTTTAATCTTTTACTGCCTAATTAAATATGTCAATGATTGTTAGGATAACTAACGCTCAACATTTAATTTTGAAAATATCAAACACTCATATTCAAAAGAAAAAGATATAGTTGTATAATTCTGAACGATATTAACAAAGTGCACATAGAGTGAGCTATAAATATTAATCTTGGTGGTTTATAAATCTATACAATCTAGAAACTATCATAACTACTTAAAAACATTTTTAAGACAAATATCATATATTTAAACTATTATCAAATAACATCTTAAGTAAAAGTCGTCGTATATCCCTACGGCAATAAAATAAAAACAAGATGTCCATGCATGTTTTATTCCTTCACATAGCATCTAGGCAATCAAGCTGCTAATGGAAAGTTTGTTTGGTTATGATTTATGCTTTGATAGATGATATTTTGATCTAGGTGGGTTACTAAATTTTCAATACTCTATTTTACACATGTATTCCTATCATATTTTTGTACCTTTTCTATTCTTTTTTTCAATCATGTGTTACGAAGGAACCTTTAATTTTTTTTCACCGAGAGGCAAAGTCATAACTTTTCACAATCCTAATAACACAGATTACGATGGTTTAAATAAGATGTCCGCGCAGATGCGCGAACTACCTTCCTAGTTAATATAAATATTAATGATTCTAGATATATATATGTGTCTAGATTCATTAACATCTGTATGAGTGTGGGCAATGCTAGATACGGAGTGAGTACTAATTATGATCAGTTAAGGCAGGAAGAGATCAATACATGTGCAGTGCTTTTTCTCCGCTGTTCCGTGTAATTTGCACACATATTCCTTTTAGAAACTAAAAATTATCGCGTGAATGTTCTCCATAACATTCTGTTATTTTTTGTTTCAAAAAGGAAAATCATTGTGTTGTTCTTTCGTTGTTTCCTTTTTGCTCTATAACCAATCCCCAATCTTAATTTTGCCAAAGGAAAAGGTACAAATTATCCTCCTGAACTATCGTGACAGTACGAATTAACCCCCTAAAATATAACCCAGACATTCTTCACCCCCAACTATGTAAATCGGACAAATAACCCCCCTTATCCTAATACCACCTGGTTTTGCTCCTACGTGGCATCCACTGTGGCAATAAAATATTGTTTGAATCCTATGTGGCAGTGGGGCCCACTGGACAGCTTCATCTTCTCCGTTTCTTCTCAGCAGCTAGCGTAGCCCGATAGAGAAGGGGGAGGTGGTGGGTCGTGGGTGGCCACCGCCTCCAGCGAGCGGCGACGCCAGCGAACTGTGGCGGCGAGGTCGCATGAGTTTAATGTCTGAGCTCGAGGAGAGGTCGCCGTCGTGCCTGCTGGGCAAGAACACCACGGGTCATCGCCGCCCCCCGTTGAAGACCTGCAGGTACATAGCCCCAGTCGCCGCACGAGCATGCGTGCATCGGCATTGTCACTGTAGAGCTAGCTAGCTAAGCTCACATACTGGATCATGAAGGAGGAAGAATCTAGTGGACTGGCTCACCAGAGATGTTGGCCGTAGGCGTTGCTGTCTTGGTTGCTGCCGTCACATTCTTGTTTCCTAGGCCTTGTCTTGCTCTTGCCTTGTTAGCTCGTGGCTGCATGCATCTATGACATGCTACCAGCTACGGAGAAGAAGAGGAATTGGCTCCGTCGAAACCGAAAAGTTGGTTCTTGCTGAATTGGATTTGGCGCTCGAGGCGGAGGCGGACGACGATTTGGCGAGGGTGGAGGCGGAGGTCGCGGCAGATCCAGCTTGTTGACCGCCTCGAAGCTCCGCTCCAGCGCCCGCATCTGCTCCGCCACCAGTCGTCGCTTCTTCTCCCCGAGTCCCCCTTCCCTCGCCACCGCCGCAGCTGCGGCCGAGCTCGTCGTCGTCGTCTTCAACCTCCTCATTAGCAACAGGAGGCGACGCCTGTGTCCCCTTGCTGCCGCGCGCCGTGCCACTGCCTGCAGCTCCTCTCCTCTCATAACGAAGACCCGCCACCGCGTAGCTGCCGAATCCGAAACCGCCGTCAGCACTGCCCCAGCTGGCTTTGCCCCCGCCCGCCGCCATCCTCGGGTCGCTGCAACGGATGAGTGATGGAGGTGAGGGGAGAGGGAGAAGAGAGAGGGGATTGGGGAAAGAGAGGAGAGAGAGTGTGAGAGACTGATAGGTAGGGTCCACCGTTTTTTTTTTAAAAAAATTACTGACTAGGCTGCCACATAGGATCAAACCACTGCAGATCGAGCCAGGGGGGGTTATTTGTCCAGTTTGCATAGTTGGGGGTGAAGAATGTCTGGTTTGTAGTTTAGGGGTATAATTCAATCAATCTTAATAGTTCAGAGGGGTAATTCGTACTTTTTCCTTTGCTAAATTATGTAAGCTATCGTACGTGTATTATGTTGCTACGTTAGTGCGCTAACTTCCGTAACCTCAGTTCATAACACAATATGATGCCGTGCAGGTTTAGCTGTTTAGGGCTAGCTGGGACTGGCTCGTTCAGCTTTTCAATGGCTGCAAATTCTCCAGCTAATTCAGTAAAAAAACCTGACCAACCAATGGCTGCCCTATACATATCGGTGCTATATATCATGCAGCAAAAAAGCCAATATACGCTGTGCAAAGATGAGAATTAGACGAAACTGGGGAACCAAGAGCAACCAGAGAAATTTGTTGAGCTTCCTAGATAGGTGATGATAGCTGATCAGAATGCAAGGCATCATGATATGCAGCTGACAACTTCTTTATTCTAGACCTGTTTTTACTTGCCCGGCTTGTCTTGCTGAACATTCACTACTGGAGAAGTGCTCATCTCTCCCGGTTCGCAACCCCCTTTACTCCCGGGTAGCGAACCGGGAGAGAGAATCCGGGACTAAAGATGGCGGTCTTTAGTCCCGGTTCAAATACCCGGGAGTAAATCTGCATCTTTAATCCCGGTTGGTGACACCAACCGGGACTAAAGATGGCTGAGCCACGTGGCCAGCAAAGCCATCTTTAGTCCCGGTTGGTGTCATCAACCGGGACTAAAGAATTTTCTTTTATTTTTTTAATTTGGTTGTGCTTCCTGGTGTACATATATATATATATATATGAATATATATCATGTATATATATATACATATATATATATATATGTTTAAATACATATATATATATATATATATATATGCATAATATAGAAATGTATATATTACACACATGCATATATGTGTGCACTATATGTATATCTATACATATATATAATGCATTGCATTATATATATGTATATATGTATGTTATATATATATGTATATATGTATGTTATATATATATATATATATATATATATATATATATATATATATATGTATGTATATGTATGTATGTATGTATGTATGTATGTATGTATGTATGTATGTATGTATATACAAATATGTGTGCACTTAAGTAATTAGAGGCCATATGCATATATATATTAACAAAATATGAGTTTGCAAGTAAGTAAATATACATATATATTACCAAACCAAGTACACAAAAGTAAATGCATGTGTGCATATATGAATATATAGATATATATTACAATTTGTTCGGACGTTGTAATCTTTGTTTCTGCTACTACGACTTGGTGACATCGGAAGAAGAAGGACCGGCTTTATGAATAGTCGATCCATCGTAATAGAATTCTCCTGTGGGATGGAGAATATGCTTGTTGATGAATCCCATTATCTGTTCTTGAACAGCCCTTATGAAATCATCGTGGGTGGTGTTATTTATCAGGTAAATCATCTGTTATTTGGAAAAAAAACGGGATTATATATATGAAACCAGTAAGCAATAATTGACGGAAGAATAAATTTACGTACTTCAAGGTCCTGGCCAGTCCTGATTTGGTGTGCTAAGCAGTGCATGTAATGGCATACGTAGTAGCTGCACAAGTTAGTCCCCTTTTCCTGCTTTGCACACTGAAAGAGAAACAACGAGAGATTTAGTATGCATATCTGATTTAGAACAAAGAAGTAATTCAATACAAAATTGGAGCTAGCATGTACTAACCGGAAAATTGAACCTTCGGGTGAGTTTTTCATTCCAGATCCCGCGGACCAATGTATGGAACCGAATCCATGCTCTATTTAGAGTTGTTAGGAAGGATTAATTTATTATCCGAGATCTAGTAGTTATACAATGATTCATAATGATAGTGCAATATATGACAATACCTATCTATCATTTCGAAAATCTTTGCGAAAGTTTTCTCCGGTTTATCCATTGAATCGTAGACATGAACTTTGGATTTCTCAAGGTCGAAAAGAAGAAGGACCCAATGGAATCTGCAATTTGCATAACATGATACATAGTATGATTGTAGGAACTTTGTAGGAACAAAATTGAAGGAACAAAATTGAAGTTAATTATGATTGTAGGAACTCACGATGTGTTGTAGGGAAGTAGTATGAACCTCTTATAATGCTGCTGCACCAGGAAATGGACGATATTGTCCTCGGTTTGTTTCTCGTATTGTTCTATCATCAGCGTGTTCACTTTGCGTGGGTCCATGAATCCAGTATTGAATTTGTTGTGTTGACGGCACAACTGAATCTCCATTCTACAACGGGGAAAAGGAAAGTGTGTGAGCAACGTTCAAACGAGGAACAAAATTGAACTATAAACAGTACTTACAAAGTCCACGCGCTGAGAATAGAGACGTCGAGGGCCTTCAGGTGGTATAAGTCGAAGACTTCTTTGTAGCGGATCCAAATAACATCTTCTCCTTGGTAATAATCTGAGTTTCGCACCCTAGCTACGAACATCTCTCTACCCATCGCTGATTTGTCCATGTACCATTGATGGAACCGGTACATCTGTGTAGGTAGCTCTCTGATCTTATCAGGCGTTACTAGCGGTTCACCGAGTTTAAACGTGTACATGACCGGAGCCGTTTCGATAGGTGCGTCCTCTAGAAACTGCTCCATACTCAGTCCCGTATCTTTCAAGAATGTCACGCCCGGAATTTCTATCCAAAATTCCAAACGCTTACATGTGTGTAAACCCTCGTCCAGGAATCAGCCGAGGCACACAATAACAAATTGACAATAGAGTACAATTATTATTCTAATTAATAAGCGAATAAAATGTCATTACAGAGGTAGATAGTTCCTCTCAACCAATAAAGATCTAAGCAGCGGAAAAATAAGATAAACGGCGCAGGCGACTCCACTCCACAGGCAGCTTGACCAGGCTACACCTAATCCTCCACACCATCAGCATCACTGTAGAACTCCTCCTCTGATGAATGATTGCAAGGTAAGTATATGACATACTCAGCAAGCCACGCAGCAAATATGCAAGTGCACGGGATAACAAAGGAAGGCATAATATAGGGCTCATTTGCGAAAGCGGCATTTGGCAAACATTTAAGAATTGAAGAAAACAGTAGAGTAATTAATCATCAATATTAATCAACACCGTACAACATACCCATGCTGTACAGGCCCAACCATCCTGAACAACCATACCCGGCTGTACAGATCTATCTCCAAATCAGGAATATACCATTCCAAACCAGGAGCTAATCAAATTATTACCAGTTATAGCATCTTTTATTATGGTGAGAAGTGTGAGACTAATCACGAAAGACATTGTTAGACCCGCCCATAACCGCGGGCACGGCTATTCGAATAGTTTCACTCTGATCAGGGGTGTACCACTGTACCCACAAGACACAGCCCCACGACATGTCACCATGCGCCTCGATACCACCACGGTACCTCAGAAAGGAGCTGTGACAGTACCTCTCGCACAACACAATCCACTACAGTGCACCATTCCTGGATCATAATCACCTCCTTATAAACAAGGCATGGACTCCCCAGCGACCCCTGTGGGCTTATCTCCGCCACTTCTCAGTCTGGTGCCCCGCAATGAACCATGCTGTACAAAAGGTAAAACCGTTGCCCACGCTGGCTTGTGGTTGGCACGGTTAATGTTTCACAACCGAAACTCGTGAACCGGTCCTTAATTGTCATGAGCACGACCATCAAAACCATGTGCTCACAACCCACCATTATCAAGATTTAGTTGACAAATTAATTAATTAACCAATCACGATTGACCACCGTGAGCTATCATTAAGCCATCATTAAATAAAAGTGAGTCATAAGTATCCCAGTTATATGAGCTAGTGTCTCTAAGCATGGCTAAGCATCCTATTCACTTTAGCTAAAACCATATAATGTTCTAGCTAATCAAATTATTAACCAAGTGACAAAGAATAGGGAATCAATAGCAAAAGGGCTATAACAAGGTAATAGGTTATTTCCACCCAATGACATTCAAAAATAAATGTAGTAGTTGAATAGAAACAGTAGCTTTAAACGGGATCAACATGCTCAAAGGGTTGTTTGGGATCTGTGTGACTTGCCTTGCTGGCCTTGGAACTCTTAAAATTCTTCTCCTGCGAAAACGGACTCTCCGGGAACGTCGGAATCTAAACAGAAAAGAGCAAAAACACCAAAACAGCACATAAACAAGCATGAACAGTACATGTGGATATTTTTAACATGTAGATCTCAATTTTAGAAAAATTTAGAGACTTGAACCAACTAAATCCGAGCTAAGATGAATTAGTTATGAATTTTCAAAGATTAAATCGGATTAAAACACTTATATGGATTATAATTTAATTATGACGCAATAATGAATTATTTTTGAAAAGGAAAAGAGGATTATTGCGTCAGCGGCTAGGGTTCACGGTGAACCGGGCGCACGGCGGCGGCTCACGGAAACGAACGGCCGAGATCTATCTATCCAAAACGAACGGCCGAGATCGAACGGTCCACGACCGGTCTACGGCGGACGGCAACGATGACGTCATCACCGGCGGCGGCTCGGACGGCGCATGCTCGCCGGCGAACGACGGCGCGGCGACGCGAACGGAGGACACCAAAATGATGCGGGCGACGCGGCGAACTCACCGGTGACCCAAGCGACGGCGGAAGATCAACGGACGGCGACGGCGACGAGATCGAAGCGGCGGAGAAGATCGGGTCGACGACGGCGACGATGTTCCGGCGGTCTTCGGCCAAAACGGAGGACGGGACGAGGACGGCGACGACTTGGCGATCACGATGGCGACCTCCCCGAGCAGCGACGACGACCGGAGCGACGGCGGCGCACGGCTGGACAAGCGGCGGCGACGGCGGCGCTAGGCTACATGGCGCTAGGGCTCTTCCGGCGACGAGAGGCGAAGGCGAGGGTGGCGGCGGGTAGAGGGGAGCTCGGGGGTCCTTTTATAGCGGCTAAGAGGCGGCGGCGAAGGCCCACGGCGACCGGCGACGCGAAGGAAAGTCTAGGGTTCGGGAGAGAGAGAGGAATCCGATTCGAACTCGAATCCACGGATTTCCAAACCGATTTAGCCGACTATTCCAAAAGGGAAAAGATAGAGTGGATCACGGGGATCATTTTCCCTCTATCAATTTCACCGGAGATGGAAAGACGCGACCGAATTGGAAAGGCGGCGGCGGCGCGGCTCGGCTAGGGTTCGGCCGGGCGACGGCTGGAGGAAGACGACGACCCTGACAAGCGGGACCCACCTGTCAGCGAGCGAACGCGCGCGCGCGGCGGCTGGGCTGCGGGACGACTTGGGCCGAGAGAGAGAGAGAGAGAGAGAGAGAGAGAGGTTTTGGGCCGACTTTCGGCCCAAAGCCAAAAGAGAACTTTTAAAACCTTTTTCAATTTAAATTATTCATGAAATGCAATTCCATTTATTAAAAATACTTCCTTGGCTCAAATAAATCCCAGAAAAATCTAGGAGCTATAGAATCAAGTAAAGTATTTAATAAAATTTTATCTGGCCCACTTTTATATTGGAATTTATCATTTAAAATTAAATCTTTTCTTCTGGGCTTTTAAAATCATTTCTAATAATTCCAATTAAACAACAATTTATAAATTTAGGATTTTTAGGGTGTGACAAAGAAGTTGCATATCTCTAGCTGTGTCGGTTCTACGACTAATGGTTCAACCTCTTGTCGTGGCTGTTGCCCCAGCTGAGGGACTTCCTTTCCGCACTTCACTGCTGAAGGCTTGGCTTTAAGAGCCTTCCTCAATATTCGATCATAGTCAGAAACTTCGACCGGTTTGCCCGGTTCGGCCATCTTAATAAAGTGATCCTGAACCTCCGGGGCTATAGGGATCTTCTTTTCCGGACTACGTGGCTTCAACTGCTCCCTAACTTCCGCTCTAACGGCTTCATCGAGCTCCTCCGGAGTCAAGTCGTACGCCCTTTTCTTGAGAGCGGGGAGCCGTGGCTCATCAGATCTGGCTTTCTTCTTCGGCCTTGATGGTGCGGGTTCATATGGGCGGGACCTTGACGGTATAGACTTGGCAGCAGGTGCACGCGGAGGAGTAGTTGCCCGCGGGCCCGACGGTGCAGACTTGGCAGCTGGTGCACGCGGAGGAGGTAGTGGTGCAGGGGAAGGAGCCGGAGGAGACTGACGAGGCGGTGAAGGCGGAGGAGACTGTGCTTGCTGCCGGGAAGGAGGAGCGGGCGGCCGTTCTTGCCTGGGAAACACGATGTACTTCTTACACTAGAGTATGATGGCGTGGGCTGTGTCTCCAAGTTTCTTCTCCCCGTCTCCTCCGGGGATGTCAAGCTCGAGATCCTCGTAGGTTCGTTCCACCAGCACTATCTTGACCTTCGCATATCCATGTGGAATGGGCCTGCAATGGTATGTACTCGAAGGGTCCGTGGGTATGGCCATGCCCGACGCGACCTTCACAAGAAATATAGTTCATTAATTACTAATCAACATATATATGTAACAAATTTCGCATTTCGCATACCTTGATAGACAAGTTCCTGAAGGGAGTATGCATATCGCAGGGTGTTCGCTGCGTGATATCATCAACGGGGAAGTGGGTTGCTTCGTGAGCTGCCACTGCCTTAATGCCCTCTGATCCAACTTGGCCCGTTGATGCACAACTGCTGCGGTTGCCCGAGGGGCTCACCATGACGGGCGCTTGTGTTTCCATTCCGCGCTGCTCGGCCAGGCATTGGTCCACCTGTCTTGTCACCTCCTCTTGCATCCTTGCCTCGTAGGTGGACACCCTGTACTCAAGATCGATGATCTTAGCCTCTGTATCCCTCTTGCTCCTCATCCGACTCCTATACGTGTGGATGTCCTCTTTGAATCCATATTTCCAAGGAAGGACGCCTTTTCCTCGCGTTCGTCCTGGATGCTCAGGATTCTGTAGTGCGAGGGTGAGCTCGTCCTTCTCTCTGTCGGGCCAAAAAGTCCCCTGCGTAGAGGCTTCAATTGCATCCGCAACTCGGCGTGCTGCATCTCGAATCTCATCGCCGAATATGAGGGAGCCATCACCTGGATTGAGCGATCCACCGTGTGCATAGAACTAGTTCCTCGATCGCTCAGGCCAATTAGCCGTGGCTGGCTCGATACCCCTTGCTATCAAGTCAGCTTCAAACTTATCCCACTTGGGGATTGCCTTTCCATATCCGCCTGACCCAAGCCGGTGATGGTATTTCTTCTTAGCTGCATTGGCTTTGTTCTTTTCTATTTGTGCTTGCCCTTGCGCTCCAGTCTTGTATGCCACAAACGCATCCCAGTGATCCCTAAGCTTGTTATGCACGTTGAAATCAGGTGTCAAGCCCTTGAGGATGTATCTCTTGTACAGATCTGATTTGTAGCTCTGGAATAGTTCTGCCATTTTCTTCAGGGTTCATTCTTTGCATCTGGGACGATCTGCCTCAGGGATCGTGAATGTCTCCAGCATGGTGGTCCACAACATGTCCTTCTTTGTGTTAGGGAGAAAGCTATCTTCATCCCCGCGTGACCTAGTTCGACGCCAGTACACTATGCTGATCGGGACGTTGTCTCTCACGACCCAACCACAATGATTCACAAACTTTCGTCCTATACCCGCCGGGGCTACTGGTTCGCCGTCTGGGGCAATCTCAGTAACGATGTGCCTTCCCTCAAGCTTCTTCGCGGGACCTCTTTTCCCGCGTGGCCTCTTCTGTCTGGCCGATGGTTGACTATCAGTCCCCTACTCGGTCCCCTCCTGGTTAGCCTCCTGGTTACCCTCATCGTTGCCCTCCTCGTTCAGGTATTGGTTGGGATCCTCGTTCCCCTCATCATCCACCCAGTACTGACTGCTGCCCTCTGCGATCGTGTCTATAACAGGATTTGTTCGTCATCGCGGTCTGCCATCTGTGCGTGCAAAGAAAAAAAGACAGTGAGGTCATGGACATCAACATGTACAGCTCATACGTCTAAACCCTACAAGTATACATGTATAATTCGCTAAGTCGTTGTTCTCGTTAAGTCGTAAAGTCGCTAAGTCGTCGTTCTCGCTAAGTCGCTAAGTCGCTAAGTCGCTAAGTCGTTGTCCGTCAAAGTCGCTATGTCATCGTTCGTGAAAGTCGCTAAGTCGCTAAGTTGTCGTTCGTGAAAGTCGCTAAGTCGTCATTCGTGAAAGTCGCTAAGTCGCTAAGTCGTTGTCTGTCAAAGTCGCTAAGTCGTCGTTCGTGAAAGTCGTTTAGTCGCTAATACGTCGTTCTCGCTAAGTCGCTAAGTCGCTAAGTCGTCGTTCGTGAAAGTCGTTAAGTCGCTAAGTTGTCGTTCGTGAAAGTCGTTAAGTCGCTAAGTCGCTAAGACATCGTTCTCGCTAAGTCGCTAAGTCGCTAAGTCGTCGTTCGCTAAAACATTCTCGTTCAAACGTTCCACTGTGGAGTCGGCGGTGGAGTCGGCACGTGGCGGCGGCGGCGGTGGCGGCGGCGGTGGAGGTGGAGGTGGAGTCGGCGCGCGGCGGCGGCGGCGGCGGTGGAGGTGGAGGTGGCGCGCGGTGACGGGGGTGTCGGCGCGCGGCGGCGGTGGAGGTGGAGTCGGCGCGCCGCGGCGGCGGCCGGCGGTGGAGTCGGCGACGACGATGGCGGCGAGGTCCGGTCGGAGGCGGTGGCGACGTATGGGGCGGTAATGGCGCGGGAGGAAGAAGATCGATCGTGGAGAAGTCTAAGTGTGGCGCGGGGAAGCCGATGCAGTGGATATTTATACCCGGTAATCTTTTGTCCCGGTTCGTGGCTTCAACCGGGACTAAAGATACAACTGAGAGTAAAGAACAAATGTTTACTCCCGGTTGTTACTACTAACCGGGACTAAAGATGTCCTAGTGGAAGCCACGAACCGGGACAAAAGATGTTTTCCCATTATTCCAAAATTTGTATTGGTCCCGGATACTGTTAATAACCGGGACTAAAGATGTGTACACAAAACCGATTTATGGCCTTCTTAAATTGTCTTACAAGTCGAAATAAATACCAATAAATCCAATATAATTAGCACATGGCCGATTTATATGGTTTCAAAGTCCAAATAAATACCAAAATCGTACGTAATTTACGTATGGCCGAATTAAATGTTTTCAAAATTTTAATAAATAGAAATAAACAGGATATGCCTAAGTAAATGGTCTCAAAGTATAAATAAATAGAAATAATCATTTATAATTAACATAAGGCCAATTTAATTATATTCAAAGTGTAAATAAATAGAAATTATCATTAATAATTAAGATATGGCCTACTTAATTGTTTTCAAAGTGGAAATAAATACCAATAATCAGTTATAAATAACATATTGCCTAATTAATTGTATTCAAAGTGTAAATAAATGGAAGTAACCATTTATAAATATCATATGGTTGAAAAATAGTAATACATTACAAATTAAGCAGTTGAGAATAATATATTGATCCAAATTATTCGACCTTCAATACAATACAAATAATTTACATCTTCCATCAAACAACCTAGGTCACTGTCTTCCTCACGTACTTTCTCCTCACTATTGTTCCTTCGCTATGATCGTTGCGTGAGTACGGCGTGTCCTCCTTTGATAGTATGATGCTCGGGTCAACCGTCACTGCAAACGGAGGTTGCCCCTCAAACAGATCGTAATTTTCGTCAGTCTTATCCTCGACTCCAACGATTTTCCTCTTGCTTGGGAGAACAACATGGCGTCTTGGCTCATCGGGCCCTTTCCCCTTCTTTGGTTTGCTATCCATGTCCTTCACGTATCCTACCTTGTTTAGGTCAACCGTTGTCATCCCGCTGTCATCAATCGTTACGTCTCCACCAGTCAGCCTAACCCATTGGCACCGAAACAGAGGGACCTTCAGGGGTCCATACTCTAGTTCCCAAATGTTGTTGATGACACCGTAATACGTGCTAGTTGGACCATTGTGTCCTATGGCATCGATACGAACACCACTGTTCTGGTTCGTGCTCTTTTTGTCTTGGGCTCTTGTGTAAAAAGTGTATCCATTGATTTCATAACCTTGGAATGTAGTTACCGAGCCGGAGGGTCTCCTAGCCAAGAAGGCTAGTTGTCGGTCAATCGTCTCGTTACCCAGGAGGTGTTCTCGCAGCCAAGCGGGGAAAGTATCAATATGATGGCGTGTAATCCAGGCATCGGACTTGCCACTATTTTCTGAGCGGACAATCGCAAGGTGCTCATCGATGTAAGGAGCAACCAATGAAGATTGTTGCAAAACCGTGAAATGTGCTTTATGGAATAAATCGTTGTCTATAGTCATAATTGCTCTCCTTCCAAGTGTGCCCTTTCCCCGTAGTCTCCCCTCATGGATTGATTCGGGTACCCCGATTGGCTTGAGGTCTTCAATAAAATCTACGCAGAACTCAATGACCTCCTCTGTTCCATACTCCTTCGCGATGCTTGCTTCCGGACGAGAACGGTTACGAACGTACTTCTTTAGAACGCCCATGTACCTCTCGAAAGGAAACATGTTGTGTAGGTACACAGGACCGAGAATACCGATCTCTTTTACAAGGTGGCACAGAAGATGCGTCATTATATTGAAGAATGACGGTGGAAAGATCAACTCAAAGCTGACAAGGCATTGCACCACGTCATGCTGAAGGGCGGCTAAACTTTCTGGATCGATGACTTTCTGTGAAATTGCGTTCATGAAAGCACAAAGCTTCGTTATTGTTGCCCGCACATTATCAGGAAGGATACCACAAATTATAACAGGAAGCAGCTGTGTCATAAGCACGTGACAGTCATGAGACTATATGAAATACATATAAATCGTAATTATACAAAATCCAAGATTTACAACGTAATTACATAATAATACAATAATTGAATATAATTATTCATACAATTAATCATTATTATTAAATTCATTGTACATATTTTTCATGTTTTAATTACATTATAAACAAATATTTAATATGTTTTTCTTATTTTAATATTAAATTAGCTTAGTTTTATAATTTCATACAAAATTATATGTAATTATTCAAACAAGTATTTATAATCTTCTTTATTCCCTACACACACTTTCTCTCTCATCATCTTCCATCACATTTTCTAGAGGGAAAAATATGTAAAAAAAATAGCTCCAAATGTAGATGCTAAGCAAAACAAAGAGTAGGATGAAGTTGCTAACCTTTTGAAGACCTCAAATTTGTATATTACCACCAAAAAAAATTGCTTAAAATTTTGACAGCACCTCTCTCCCTCAAAGCTTAATTTTGAAGCAATGGCTCGGGCTGGAGGAGGAAAAAGGGATATATAAAGCTGTGCAACTTTAGTCCCGGTTGGTAACACCAACCGGGCATAAAGATCTCAAATCACTTTAGTCCCGGTTTGTATTACCAACCAGGACTAAAGATCCCTCCGTCCCGTTGAAGTAATAAACCGGGACTAATAAGCCACTTTAGTCCTGGTTCGTTTTGGAACTGGGACTATTGTGGAAATCGGCCGACCCTCCAAAGACCTCTTCTCCAGTAGTGATTCAAATGCATAAACCAAGTAACAAAGAAGGCATTGGCAAGCACGACACGCTTCGACCGTAGTCTTTGGAACCACCAACTCAGCACGAGACAAATTGATCATTGAGTGGTTCGTGTTTCCAGTGACTTGTGTTCAGAACCTACCGGATGGGGCGAGGGCGATCGTACTCGAGATTGCTACTGGGCGATCAGGTCGATCTCCCCTCCTCCCTCCACGTGGTTTTCTTTTTTAGCATCGTATTACTTTCCTATTTTAGTAAATTTATGCACCTAAAGTTTGTACACCTCAAGTTTACACATCTAAAGTTTAGAGATCCAAAGTTTATAAGTAAAAAAATTATATATCCGATTCAAATTTGAATTTGAATTCAAATATTTTTTATATATAATATTTCTATACATCTAAAGTTTATACACCAAAAGTTTATAGACCCAAAGTTCATAAGTCAAAAGTTTACATACCCGTTTCAAATTTAAATTTGAATTCAAATATTAGTTTATAGACCCAAAGTTTACATACCCGTTCAAATTTAAATTTGAATTCAAATATTAGTTTATAGACCCAAAGTTTATAAGTCAAAAGTTTACATACCCATTCAAAGTTGAATTTGAATTCAAATACTAGTTTATAGACCCAAAGTTTATAAGTCAAAAGTTTACATATCCGTTTTAAATTTGAATTTGAATTCAAATATTATATATATATATATATATAGTATTTCTATATATAAATTTTTCCAACTTTTTTTTTTATTTTTTTAAATTTTATGGTGTACTGTAGTAGGAAGGGAAGAAAGGAAGGAGGAAGAGGGAGATAACGTATAGGGGTATAGGGGAGGGGCGAGCGGGTGATCGCTAATCACCCGCCCATTAGGTGTCCCCGATCGTACTTGGCTAGAAGTGTAGTTATTGTGAGTTGGAACTAGTATAGAAATACATATATACTCAGGAAGTATAACTCAAATGACCAGCATTGGAAAAGACCTGAAGTAAGTATAATCCTTGATCAAACAAAACAATACAGATCAAATGTTATGGACGGTTCAAATTAAATGTCCTAGAGAGATGTGATTATACTCTGCATCATGTCCTTATCTTTATATAATAGGAGCACAAGAAAATATATAACAATTTGTTATGTCAACAAATGGATCCTTAATTTTATCCATGCATAAGAGAACACTATGGGTAACATGCGTGAAGTTGCTTTCTTCCTGAAAACCCATTTGGTGCAGATTTCGTAATAAAATTAAATCCGCTCAGTTAATGAGGGATAGGCGTGTATTGTGTTTTCACACTGAGCAACTGTGGTTAAATGACTAGCAGCCTGCTAATAGAGCAACAGGCACCAACCTGAGCCAGCTGGGTTTGCATCGAGAAGCATAATCCCGAAGAAGACCACGAGCAATGAGCGTACAATGGCTGAATTGCCTAGACAGATGATGGTATATATAGCTCCAATAAGAATTGAAGTCTTCAGGATACCGATCTCCGCTTGAAGAGTACCAATGCAGCAGCAATTTAGCCAGCTATTTGGTCTCTTGACAAGTTGGGATAGATTCAGTATAAGCATCACTACTGGTAGTAGAAATCAATATGAACAATTGATTTCATTTGATTGAATAATTCAGATTTATTTATACTACCACCCCGGTTAACGGTAGTAGAAACGTGTAGGGGTATTATTGTCAAAAAAAAAGGTGTGGAGGGTATAATAGTCATTTAGGAGTGACTAAACTTTGTTTTCTCCTTTTTTGGCTTTTTCGATGAAATATGAGCAATGCCAGTGTAATAGATGATCATAGATCAAATTAGCCAGGAAAAAAAATCATAAATGACAAACCATAGATGCCCTGTAGGTGAAGGCGCGTCGCCCCCACCTCCTCAACGCGGCTCGCTGGCCTCACCGGACCAGCAACGCTGCCTCCCACGGTGGTGGCCCGCAGCAGTGGCGCTCCTCCCTCCCCTTTCCTTCCTCTGCCTTCCTTCCCCTTCTTTCTTCCCTCCCTCTCTCCCTTGCTTTTTTCTCCAGATCTGAGGCGATACCAGTCCTCTCCCCACGTCCGATGCTAGCGCACTACCTCCCCACGTCCGGCGCTTGCGCTGCCGTCCTGCTTGGTAGCGACAGTGTTGCGTTTGCCAGCGGTGATGGTGCGAGGGGGACGGCCAGATCTGACCCCTCTAGGTCCATATCCGACACGTTCTAGTTATAATACGTGCAGGATCAAAGTTGTTTGTTGCCTTCTGAAGCTCTTCCAAAGAGAAAATTTTATTCTCGGTTTCTCATTTGAACATATTAGTTGTTCTAGAAGAAGCCCTTTGTTTTTCTGAAAGTATTTCTTTCTTAGTTGTTTTTGGATGCCATTTCTCCATTGACGAATAAGGAAAACCCCACTTAAGCAGACAAGTAGGATTCCGAAGCCAACGCTCAAACCAATCACAATACCTGTAGACAATATAACAATGGACATGAAGCTAATGTTCTTTGTTTCCGTAAATGATTCACGGTACAATATAGCGTAGCTAGCTACTTACCTAAGAGAAGATTATGGCGTTTCGGTAAGCATCGTCTTCCTTCTGGATCATACTCTGTCTTACGAGGGCATGAAACACGTGTACTTTCCAACAGTATTATTGCACATCTCGGGGCAGATATTTGGTTGAAGGCACTCATTAATATCTGTAAACGAACCATATATATGGATGTTGCAATTAGTTAATTAAAAAGGGAAAAATGGAAACTAATAAAATTAAATATATATGGCAGTTCTGATCTACAACCCCCATAGAATAACTAAGGACATGACTACAGAACATTCGGTCGCTGGTTTGCTTAAAGCGATACCCACTCCATCCTAGGTATAAATACCCCTTTAGCTAAAATAAATATAATGGTGCATGTCTTTTTTAAACCTCTTTAATGACTTATATATTTTAGATCACATATTATTTTTAAGATATATTTGCATTATTGTACTCTACTCAAATTTGTGACAAAACAAGATCCATGTTAAATATATTCAAATATTTTATTAATTTTAAAGTCATTTATTTAGATTGTAGAAGTAACTTAGCTATGCAATAGAAGTTACTCTCTGTAGCATTAGAAGTAATTACATTATGATTGAGTTGACATAAGAAACTATGTGGAGTAAATTCACAAGCAAAGTGTAGAGAAGATTTTCAAGTAAATATATTTATGAAAGTAAATTCAATAAAGCCTGAAAGTAATTTACATAAATCATAAAAGTAACTTAGTATGAAATAAAGTAAGTTGTTACGACATTAGAAGTAAATCCGTTGTAGAGGTTAAAAAAATAGGTCTATCTAAAAGTTAATTTAAGCAGCACAAATTATGAAATTCACTAAAAATAATCAACTCAAAGCATTATAAATGTATAAGAAGTAATTTAATCAAATCTAAATGTAATTTATATATATGATAAAAGTAACTTACATATATAATAATAAAAGTAATTTACAAACATAAATATTTTTTCGTCATAATATAATCATGTAAGATCTTGTTATAAAGATTTAATTGCAACGAACACAATGGTGTAATTGGATTATAGATCGAATAAGTAATTAAATAAAAAATTTATAAGAAGAAAAAAAAGATATGCATGACCTAATAGCGAAAAAGACAAGCATGTTTGTAGACGTGCAATAGTACTTCTCTCATGTATGGTTGCTGTCCCTCGTTGAGCCTAAATTGAGAGGCCTCTCAAAGAAGATTTCGCAATTAACTAAGCCTGCACTCCACCTCCACCCCACCCCCCCCCCCCCCCCCCCCCGCCTCCATGCACGCCGTCCCTGCCCCCTCTCGCACACCCTCCCTTCTCCTCGACTCCCTCCTCCCGGCGCTCCCCTCTGCTTCCCGATCTCTTTCTCTCCGGATTTTTTCTCCTTCCTCTTCTCGGCACCCCTTCCTGATCTCTCTCCCCCTTACCCCCTACCATCTCCCTCTGGTCCTCCTCCCGGACCCCCCCCTCCCCCAATCTCTCTCTCCCTTTGGTTTTTCTCTCCTTTCCCTGTTTTTTTTCATCTCAAATCCTGCCTTTGCAAAAATGAAAATAACATATTTGAACTCATGACCTCATAGTTATTAGATTCATAGTGTAGCCAATGGAACTAATGATACTTTGTGATTGGGTAATACATTTTATTTATGTTGTACTTTCTTTTATATAAAGAATTAGGAATCCAACCCTAATCATTTTCATTACCACAATAAGGGTTATAGTAAGAAATTAACTATGTCACCGCAAACGACGTGGTCCTCGTCCGCTAGCCTAGACCACCACCAGCCTTGTCAGTGCCGGCGAGGTCCCAACAACCAATCTAGGGAGCAGCGAGATGCACTCACCCCTCCGTCTTACACATCTTTGGCAGCCACCCCGCCACCTAGTCTCTCAAGATCCAGTCCCCCTATTGTCGATCCTACCCACCACCCTTCTCCTTCCCTGCAACTCCTACATCATCGCTATATTGTCTTGTCACCCACCTATATCCGCCAGTCACTAGTGGTTTGACCACCACCCACGACCATCCCTTTAAAATATAATTAGAATTTCACATTAACCCTCCTAGGGCCATCAATTAGCATGGCGAGTTGACTAACTGCATAGGGGCCTATAAAATTTGCCCCAAATCCATTCCTAGTATAGTAGGAAATGAAGTTGTGTCATTAAGTGTTACTATTCTGGTTATTTTAGGACCTATTTGTATTTCATGCCAACGCCTTAAATTCCTTGAGATGGCCCTGCCCAATCCTACTACTTCTTTTGACCCAAAATCAGAACGGGAACATTTGATGGTGTCGATCTTAACTTTTTCACGATAGAAGTTAATGGATAAAATGGCAATGTCCTATGAAGTGCATTTACAATTGATGTTTACTTGAGATAGGTAGTACGTACCGACACAACCATTTGTTATGTATGGATTTCCTTGGTATCCCTGTGCACATTTGCATCGGTAACCAACAAACGTATGAGTAGGTTTGCTTGTTATACACTCACTGTTGGTGCTTATGCAGGCATATCCAGAGCTGTTTCGTTTTGCATCTTGACATGTTAGATGAGCAGCAACCCATTGGACAGAAACAATTGGTGTCCCAACCTGAACATAAAGACTTCGTTTCCCCGTTTCATAATCAGTACCAATACTGGTTTCAGGATTTTTTTCCCGGTCAGCGTAGTATTCAAGAGTCCCGTTGTCAACATATATGTTTATCACATGATACTGGCCTTGCAATAGAAGGGGATACTGGCCTTGCAATAGAAGGGTTGATGATGTCGAATTTGTGCAGTTGAGGTCAAATCCTTTTCTTGCAAAACAACCTTCTTCCAAGCCAAATGGGAATGGAACGCTGATATTCCCGCACTGGCGGATACAATTCATTTTCCGTTGTAATGGGTTATACTCTGATTCCAAAGAAAAGAAAAATAATTCATTCATGATTATTAGCATATATATTTGAATCTTCAAAACTATTTATCTAAATGCCCGAAATTGTCTATGTATCACTTTTTTTTCTGCCACTAGATCATCATTCGATACACTCATATTCAGTTATTGAGAAGGTAACACAGAGTATAATCTAACTTTAAATGAATGCTATCACTTTTACGATCCCTACCAATGGAGAATGAAAAAAAATCTAATTAATATATCACAATGCATCTTCGTCAACAGATAAATTAAAAACAATCAATGAAAATTAAAATAAAGTTATACAAGAGTTGTATATATATTAAGCTTACCTACAGTGTGTTGTGTAAACTTATATGACTGGTAAGTAAGAAAATTTTAACTGAATGATAGTTTATTCTACAGTTCTCCATATTTTGTTTGCTGCAGATTGGCTAAAAAAAAGATGTGCAGGCTATAGGACTACAGCTTCTGTTTCTATAAGAGATATATGTGCATATTTGATTTTAATCCCTTCAAATTGGATCAAGATTGACGAGGTACTTCATTTCTAATAAAGGGATTTAGTCTATCGTTGTCTTTTCAAACAAATGCTAGTACGCATTAAAAAAACATTGGGTTTGGAGATTACCATTATTCGGTAAACAGCCATCCAAAATATAAGGATTGCCTATGTAGCCATTACGGCACATGCAGTTGTAGCCATGTTTGTCGAAGTCTGGGTCGCTGCAAATGCTCTTGTTGCTAACACAAGCATAGCTCGTCTGGTTTTTACGGGCACTTGCGCAGTCTGGTTGATCAGCGATCTTCCAACTGAGACCACGCGCAGCAGGATCAGTGATATAGATCGTATCCCATGACAAGCTTCGGTTATGGTGCGATTCTAGATTGGTTTCTGCTCGGCGGACGAATTTAAATACGATAGTAGATGAATAAGCATTGATCTCGGCACCAAAGTCGATAGTGCAACATCCTGTGCCGTTGCAATCCTGCATAGGAGACACCATACCCGTGCTCTCTCCTTCAGGACAGGTTGCTGTGCAGTTGGGAGTTGCTTTGTTGATTGATGGACGATTTAACCAATAAACATCAAAGTCACAGCCGGAGAAACGTAGTCCCCACAGCGTCAGGTAAAAAGAATTAAGAGAATCTTCAAACAATTTTGGAGGTAACGACCAGCTGACAACGGATGCATTTCTCATGGAGATGGTATCAGAAAAACGGGTGCTAACACCGTTATCTGTGCCCATAGACTGTTGAAACTATGTTAATACTACCAGCAATTTGGGTGATACCATCGCGGAAGAGGAGTCTCGGAGGGCTTGTGGTGGAGTCGCAGGTGAGCTCGAAGTCGGGACTTCGGAAGCAGCCGGAGCCGATGCCGAAGGGGTACACGAAGGTCAGATCGCCGCATGAATTCTGGCAACCGGCGAGGGTGGCCGTTGATGGAACCACCCGGCCATGCCCTTCTTGCCTTCTTGGCACAGCCAAATCCTTCGCCTATGTCAGTAGCGTCGTCGTCGCCAGCAGGAAGACAAGCAAAAGTTGCAGGGAATTCGCGGCGTGTAGTGAGCGGATCATCTCGCTCTTGCCTCTTGCCTCTTGGGGTGTTTGGAGTAGAGTGTGGCACAGGGATGCTGCTTGGTTTCAGTGTCCGGCCAATATGATGTACTTATAAGTGGAGTGCTTCGCATGATCCGCACCGCATGCATACTCTTGCTTTGCTTCGCCTTGCTACCATACAATTAAGTAATTAATTGAGTAAATTGCATCGTCGAGACACGAACTTGTAAAATACTCGTTTTGGTACATGAATTTGTCTGGTGCGTGCGGATTAAGGTGAAAAACAAACATGGCCAATCTGACTGATTTAGGGGCTCATCGGGATACTATGTAAATATATATCTGAGAAGGTTGCTATTAGATAAACATATCTTCAATAAAAATAGAATGAGATATAGTGATCGCAGAAAATGATAAAAAAAAGATCAATGATATAAGGGTTAAAAATATATTAAATTCATCACTTCCATGATGAAGGATAAAGTACAGATCAAATTTATAAATATTACATGTCTTATGCATACTCACTACACGTACGCACGTCACATTCTAATCAACATCAGCTTTGTAAAATTAACATTGCGAAGCTATTTTGGTTCTCGTTCGCATGAGCTAGACAAGTTCGTGTAACTAAACGAGCATTTTATAAGTTTATGTATTAAATTGCACCTATCTAATAAGTTCGTGTATTACTAATACAATTTACTCTAATTAATAAATCCAGTGGTAGGTTTACGTGTGGATTAGTCCTTTGACTTTGGAATGCACGAGGTAAGATAAACCGTAGTTCTCACGTAAATGGTGCCACTAGTCAATTCCAGGTCAGTCAATGTAGTAGTTTGAGAACGACATCAACTTGTCCAAACAAACTAAGTTAGGTCCTGTTTACTTCCCACGGAACTTTTTACCCTGTCATATCAAATATTTAACACGTGCATAGAGTATTAATATAGGAAAAATAATAATTACACAAATTACGTGTAAATTGCGAGACGAATCTTTTAAGCCTAATTATGCCATGATTTGATAATGTGGTGTTATAGTAAATATTTGCTAATAACGGATTAATTAGGCTTAATAAATTCATCAAGCAGTTTACAGGTAGAATCTGTAATTTATTTTGTTATTAGACTCTGTTTAATACTTTAAATGTGTATCCGTATATCCGATATGACACGCTAAAACTTTTCACCCCGAAACTAAATAGGGCTAGTAGGATTTTTCGAAGCAACAACCGTGTATGCGCGAAAAGCACAACGATACAACATGTCTGCTGGCCAAAATATTAATTCTACCCCCTGACAAGGGCCATGGACTATTGAAGTCCCCTCTAAACACTTGATTATATTATGGAAACAAATCATGATAAAGGCACGGACAGATTGCATGTGCGGTACATAGGTACGCTAGCTTTCACCACTAAGACAATTGATTACGGTTAACTCTAGAAGAAGTGAACAACTATTTTATAGGGAAGCACACTAGAGGGACCGTGCGTCACGGGCAAACCAGTCATCAGAGCAGGTACAATAGGAGGCTATAAGACAGCTACAAACATATTTTAAGAAGATAAATGAGGAGAGAGAGGAGCAGCGGGCTACAGATTTGTAGCCAGTTGTAGCACGGACTTCAAGACACAGTGTGTGTATGACAAGTGGGACTAGGTATTAATAGTGTAGTACGTAACTATTGTATGAATGAGCTATTGGATTGGCTATAGTTGAATTGGAGTTAGTAGTTGGCTATACTATTAAACTTGCTCTCAGTAGTTTAACTGATCAACCAGTGGATACGTTGAAGGATCACATATAGGGGAAAAAAATTCTCTGGGGCGGAGCCCTAGGGGACGCATGCCTACCGTTGAACCAGGGAGGCCGGGTGTGCAAGACTAGACCCTGAACAACTTTTTGCTCTAAAACTTAGTAGGAAGAAACTTTCTACTCCAGTGTTGAAAACGTCTGCTTAAATAACTTTCTAATTAAATGTTGGAACAATATGTTTTTGGACAAATTAGTTCAACAATGTCAAGCTTCTTAATTCCAACAAAAAATTTTTTCTCCGAACGAATTGTACATTTCGATGTTTCATATTGATATAGCTGAAAAAATTTACAAAATTATAGTACTGTAAACTATAATTGGGACAAGGAAAAAGAAACAAACACACATCCCACATGTTGACGCTCGAAACTCGCACAAGGAGACTGGCACTGAACCGACTGTCGCTAATGCTGCCAAACATGCAAAGGGCTATTACCGAACCGCCCACAAAGGCCTCTAAGCAGTTGAAACATTAACAATTTCCCAGCATTGCGAGAAGGGTTGCTGAGGAAGATGGTGAGAGAGAAAAGATCCACCCTCCCTAATTCAGAGTGGCCATCACACGGGAGCATCCCATAGGACAATACATCCATGGTAGCCTTCTTCTCCCCACGTACCACCATGTGCGACCAGGAGCAATGCTGACATTACTAGTGCAAATCTAGACTTGGGGGCTACATCTAGCCATCACCTGCTATCAGAGAGATGAGCTTGGCAATTGTGGGGAACAACGGTTCAGGATCTAGAGGGGCTCTGAGGCGTCTTGGCGTACTCTGAGCTGCTCAGAAGCACAGAACAAACACACGCACAACAAGTATACGGGTTCAGGCCTCCTACTGGATAATAGCCCAACTCATGTGTTGTCTAGTACATAACTTTGGGCGAATCTCATAATCTCTCCTATGCACTGAGTTGCCGCTATGATTTTATACCCTATCACCTCTATCATGCATACTCTGCTGAGAGACATAAAACATTGTTTTACAATCATGAGCTTGCATTATGTCCTTCAAGGCCAGCGCCTGTGTATCCGCCGTTGAAAAAAACCACCGTGGGATGTCACGCCAAGCCCACCTGCAGCATCCTGTAACTTATGAAGAGACAGTGTGAAATCCTAACTTTGGAAATATAGTAACGCGACTGCCAAAGAGAATCTATGATTAATGCGATGGATGGGCTCGGCGTGCATCAGCTGGGACGTGAAACCCACAGGCGACACTATCGTCCTTAGGTCGGCGGACACGCAATGATAGCCCTTCTCGGGCGGTCGAGGGGTTCCCCTGGCAAGCCAGATGGACTATGGGTCGTTGACCTTCTCAGAGAAGGACACACGTCTAGTTTCAAGAAGGCATGACTCACTTGATCCAGCACGGTATGTCCTTAGCACATAGCATGTCATAGTTCCCAAGCAAGCCATACCACGGAACTAGTTTTATCACAAAGTCCCGTGTTAGCTTCTGAATAGTCAACCCACTAGTTCAGCACACCTATGGATAGACCATGTTATTGTACCTGAGTAGCTTGGGCCGATGCCAAATCCCTTCTCATCTCTCCTCGCCGGCACCAAATCCCTTCTCTCTCCTCGTTGGCGCCCGCGGTTGGGGGCAACGAGGACGAGCAGCGGCGCGGCTTCTACCCTCTCCTCGGTGGCGCATCAAACCGGACGGGTCGTGGAGGCCGCCGTCGAGGCTACAAAGGGGTCGAGGAGGCCGCTGTGGCTTGGAGCAGGTGATGACGACGAGCGGTGGCGCAAATCGGAGGACGACGACGGGTCCGGCGGCTTGAAGCGAGGCACGACGATGGGCGACAACATGGCTCGAGGGATGTCATCAAGGTAGGCACCAGATTTGCCGCCTCCTATTCCTCCTTCACCGCCATCTCTTCCTCTTCCTCCATCGCCGGCTCGGGGGATGGGGAGGGGAACACTCGCGTGGAGCCACGAACCAGCGAGGCCACGACCTCCACAACGTGTCTACGTTGTTCTCCCCCACGCCGCTCGCCCTTGATTTGTTAGAAGAACTAGTCGCTAACCCGTGCGTTGCACAGGATTTTGTTATGTAGCAAATTCTTTTATAAATAGTAAAATCTTAATCATAGACTAAACAAGCTTGTTAATTTGCAAATTACATAACTCAGGATAAACAAAAGTCAATGTAAGCTACAACGTTATAGGGGAACATGTTAGCTAAATTGTACAATTATTGATTTTGGGTTAAATTAACAGATATCAAATTCATAATCCATGATATTTGAATTTTCTTGTTTTATTTAATATGAATTATGGATATGATTTAATATTTAATTGTGATGATAGTACGATCTACCTAAGATATATATAAACTGTCAAAATAATGTCATGCTATTTTGACAAATGTGGCAATTTTCTTATATGCCCTAATTTATTTATGGGCAAGTTTCATGGCATGTTCCTCCACTCAATTCATTATTTGTAATGCAGTTTAGCTTCAAACTATCATAAAATGGTCGTGAAGCATTATGGGGCAAAGATTATTGATTATTTGCATGCCTTCTAAATAACCATGAAGATTTTGGAAAATGTTGAGAATATAAATTATGTCATCGTGTATCACTCAATGCATTGCAAAATTAAATCTAGATATATATAAACAAATCAAGGTACGAATAGAAATTTATTTCTTCCAGTAAAATAGATGAAACAGTACTCTTGCTCATGATTAAAAAAAACCCAACTTTATCCCCTTCTTGTCACTCCATATATATAGTGTGATTCGAATTGTTTCAACTATATATGCATACGCTTAAAATTCAAATAAACTGCTCCCAATACTTATAAGGATTAAATGATATTAATTAAACTTACGCAGTTTAGAGTATAATTTCATGGATATTTCTCATTCCACCACTTTACTGTGTTTCTTCAATCAGTCCTAGCTAAGTGAGATGTTAAGACAACGATATCTGCATAAGGAAAAGGATGAGGTCAATATAAAGTTTATAAGAAACTTTTACTATGATAGTAATCAATTTTGTTGCCAATAAATAACGGTCCAAACTCCAAACCAACACCTTACCACATAAATATACTTTCTTTGGAAACACTCTCAATGCTTGAAAATGTAAATGTTTAAGAAGTTGACTGAATTATCATTGGAAGTTGGCAATAAAATGCTACAGATGAAACTTTCAAGTCTGTTATCATGTACACTTGACCACCTTAATGGACAAAAAAAAATCTTTACTGCGTACCATATATCATGGTGACATGCAACAAACAAAATAAATATTAATAATATCCGTGCGTGAAATGAATAAGTAAGTATCATGTCGAGGCTAAAAAGTATTGCTTCTTTCCACAAACATATATAATGGATTTGGGTTCAAAATTTATCCATAAATATAAGAGATTTTAGAGTACTGCTTCCTCCATCAGACCACTTCTTATTTAATTTTCACCAATCTTAAATCCAACCACCATCTCCTCTCCAACTACACATTACTAAAAGAGGATCATCAGAGTCATTTTCGTTTATCTTTAATCTCTGAAAAAGACCTAGAATCACATTTATCTGTGCATAGGACCATAAGTTGTTGTTCGGATTACCACATCCCCTAGTCTAATTTCTCTGACCTTGCCTTTCCATGTTTCCTTCTTAATTTGAATAATTTTAGCCATAGACATGCGATTGTGTTATACTCCAACTTTGAAAATTAAAAAGAACTATGGATTAGGCTGATAAGTTTTATATATATATATATATCGTCATTCAATGAAATGTATTTGGACGAAGTACGGGACAGATTTATTATTAATATAGGTATTACATGTGATGAAAAAAATTAACATTAGGATCAAAATCGAACGGCCAGTAATACGTAGGCTGTAGAGTACATACATTGCCTATGGACTTAATTATTCAGAGATAGGGCATGGGAAAATTAATCATTAGTTGCTAGTTTATATGCAGAAAAAATTATGGGTCGATATATATGTTCACTGCTTCAAAATTATGATTAATTCTCAATTTTCATTGAGTAAATTATGGTGTTTTTTTGCTGTTCAACTTATCCGTGAAACAACTCATATTATATAAGGAAAAGTAAAAAAAATGATTAATTATTTAATCAAAATCATAGATCAAGAATATGTTAAAGTACAGAACACATGTATATATGGGCTGCAGATGCAACTATTTTATATGGATCTGTCTTTTTATTAGGTGCAAGCATGCAAAAGATTTCTGGGTGAACAAAAGAACAACCAAATCAGAAACCAATCTTGGTTACTTAACTGGGGCCTTACCTTTGCAATAGATTTTCATTCATGAATTCAATCATAAATGCATGAGAAGGATTAGAGCAAAGATAGTAGTGGGCTATAAGCCAGCTATAAACGTAAAACTCACGTGGATTAGAAAAAGATAAAATATAAAGGGTATTGACTCTCATGAAAAACCTAGAACTACACATATGCTTCAACATAAATAAATAAATTAAATGCATAAGTGGGAGAAAGATAGCTAGAGAAAAGAAAAGGTGAAAACAATTGTAATATGGGCTTAAAGCTAACAGTGAACTATACTAATAAACTTTCTTCTTGTCGTGTAGATTATTGTAGAAATATTATTTTAATAGTGGATTGAAATATTTGGGTTTGTAGTTCTTGTATGTAATGTAGTCATATGCATACATGCAGGACACGACAAATTAATTAAGCTAAGCAGATATCCGTCGACAGCAAGTTCGTGAGTTGTTCACCTGGGGCTTGTGTTTTAAAACTTTTAAAACTTTTGCATCATGCTGGTGTTATTCGTTTCTTTGTTGCAAAATATATTGTTTAAATTAAATAAGATGAGAAAACAAAATATGTTGATATGGAAGGACAAATACTAAAACCTAGAATATAGGGAAAATAAGAAACATATATTGGAAATATAATATTAATTATTAATATGGGGTGCAATAAATCACAGAATTAGAAGTGTTGAAATATAGGTAAATTCCCTAAAGAAATGTGGGGATTGAGTCATCTGAAAACTCTCCACACAAATAGCCGAAGGAAAGCCCTAATTGTGAATTTTCTCAGGTCGCTACTGTTCATTGCGCGCCAAGTGCTCGATCCGTGCTTAACCCGACCGAGCACCTGACGCCGAGACCGCTGGGTAATGCGGTGCCCCTTTTTCCAGCTAGCGAAACCTCTCCAGCATACTACCGCGTAGGCAATCATGCCGCGCCTGTACATTGAACCGGAACCTGGGTGAGATCGAACCAAAGCCGAGTCATCGATTATCCTTATCCATTAAGAAATCGCCCTTCCTCTCGCTGTTATAAGCTCACTCCTACCCCGTCCTCATCCAAAATCAACCCCTCATTCGCTTTCCCTTTCCCCAGAGTTCTTGCTCCATCTCAGAGAAACAAAATCGCGCCGCCGCCGGGTGTCGAACACCTGGTGGGCGGGGGTTGCGCCGCCACCGCAGGGCCTCTCGGCCGGTGTGGGTGGCGGGGTGTGTTGAGGAGGTACTCGCGTTGTCGTTGCTGCTGTTGGAGGGAGCCGGGAGCCGCTGAACAAGGAAGGCCGAGTGTCGAACACCTGCGACCGTCGCCGACCGGCCGGCTGCCCCTGTTTCGACCGCACCGCACCACGCGCCGTCAAACTTCGCCGTTCCGCCACTCCGTGGTAAGCCCTCACGCCTGTAGTAGTGCCTGGACACCTAGAAGCCAGTGGCCCCCTCGATTTGGGGTGCGCGCCACCGTAGCCATGCCGACTCCGGCCGCCACCGCGCCATGGTTGAGCTCGCCATGGAGAGACCTCGTTCCAATGCAGCATAGGCTAGGTTTTTGCTTTTCTGCACTCCATATGAACCCTTGATGGTTAAATCGTAGCCGGTTGCACTCGAATCGATCTCCATTGCGCCGCCGGCGTTCCTGTGATCTCAGCACCACCACGCGTCGGGGGGTCGCCGCACCTCGCCGCCGCCGCCGGAGGGTCTCCGGTGATGTGCCGCCACTCGCCCCACCGTGCGCCGAGCCGATCCGGCTCGGGCCGTCGCACCATCGCGCGCCGCTCCTCGGCTCAGCCGCGAGCGGAAGGAAGAAGACGACGGGGAAAAGAAAGAACGAGAGAGAGAGAAACCATGTGGGACCCACATAGTAGTTAGCGCACATTAATCCTCTCCCTAATGATGTTTAGCCGAGTCTATGACGCGTGGGTCCGTTGATTAGAAAATCTAATTAAAGTCAATATTATGTTTGCTGTCAATGACAAGCGGGACCCACCGGTGATTAAAAGGAGCAGTTTACCCTTAATTAAAAGGGCCGGACCCACCTGTCAATGACACAGCATGATTTCCATTAGAAAATAAAAACCAAGAAAAGAAATAGGAAGATGGCCCATGTGCCAGCCTCTGTGGTTTATGAATTGCAGATCGGAATAAAAATAAATGAATTAGAGACAGTAACTTTTCTCAATTTCTCGGATTAACTCAAATTTTAATCTTTAAACTGGCATAACTCACTCATTTTAACTCGGAATTGAATGAAACTTGAACCTAAATTCATCTAAAATCAAGATCTATCTGATAGTATCATTTTCTCAAAATTATTTGTACTGTTTGAATTTTGGTGAATTTATTTGAATTCTAATTGAATTCAAATCCGATCTTTCGCACGTAAATTTAGATTCCGAGGGAATTGTTGAGTCGATTGAGGAGCAGGGACAACAAGACTGTGATCAAGGCAAGTCATCACTAATCTTTAAGAATGTTGAACCCATTGCGAACTTATTTTGAATTTAAAATAAAGATTGCATGCTATATGGATATATGTGAATGCCTTATTTTGTTATATGCCATGCCATTGATATTGATGATCCATGCAATCCTTTTAATCCATGATATCGTGTGTCTTTACTCAATACTTGATAAATGCTTAGCCATGCTACGAATCATGCATATTCATATTTATCAAAACGCTTTATGCTTGGGCAACTACCTTTGAGAAGGTGGTTCAGATGCGGCATGTGGAGACATGTGTGCCACATTGCCATGACATTGATGACATGATTTGTGAAAGGAGAAATAAAACTAAACAACTGTTTTCGAATGGGGCGGCTGGATGACTTGGGTGGAGTCCGGTAAAGGCTAGTTTTTTCCCTAGTCAGTTAAGGACCGAGCCATGAAGTTAAGCATGAAACGACCCCCGTACAACCATACTTCTCGTGTGGGTATAGACCTAGCGGAGTAAATAGCTGGGCGGAGGCAGTACCCAAGCCGTAGTGGAATTCTTGATGTGTGTGAGAGGCAGGGGCCTACGGTGGGGCAGTCATTGGTAGGACCGCGTGGGGCGGGTGCCTACGGTGGTGTCGCCATCGGTAGAACTGCCATGTGCAAACCTAAACTTAACTATAACTTAATGAATGTGTGAGTCTTTCCCCCTCGGGGGCGCTAGAACTCCTCTCACTGCTAGAAACCTTGAACTCCTAGAGTGCATGAGGACTAAAGTTCATGGAGCGGGTACTGCCAAAGTGAGGTTATTGAAAGGCTTTGCCGTGGCAAGTCTCATTCGTTGGGACGTAGGCTCATGTGTTGGGCAAGTCGCGGAGTACGGATAAAGTGTACATCCACTGCAGTGTGAGTAAACCAATCTATTCGAATAGCCGTGCTCGCGGATATTGAGCACCGGGACATGTATTACACTTGGCTAGACTCTAAATTCTTAATTTGATTGGGATGGGATATACATGATGATTTTGTACTGGCGGATCAACTTCTCGAGAGGCGAGAAGGAGTAAACCCCAGAAAACCATTACGGCCAGTAACGGGAAGCCATCTTTGGGAAGTGGTGAACATAACCGTTGCTGTGTAATAAATACTGGAATTAAAACTGGACTAGTCTATGCTAGATATTAGGCTTGTAAAAAGAATTGTGAAACTAGATTTACGCAAATAAACCAATGGCCATACTTTGAATACCACTATCATATGCATTGTTGTTGTGGTGGCTTGCTGAGTACGGTTTGTACTCACTCTTGCTATTACAAAATTTAACCAGTGGATGGCAATGAAGTCGAGGAGGATCCCTATGCTTATCTTCTGGAGGATGCGGAGGATGACGGCACTCCGTAGGTCTTAGTTACAGTTGTTGCCCGTGGCAATGGCATAGCCGCTGCCTATATTCCGCTGCCTTATCTATTTCTGCTTTAGCATGTATTGTGGGCCATATGGTCCTATGTTCTAGTCTATGCCTGCGGGCCTATGATATAATAATTCGCGCTAAACAATCTTTGTATGCGCACTTGATATCTCAGCTATGTAATCGTGAGTACCAGACTATTTGATCCAGGGAAATGGTACTAATAACACGAGTGATTCCTGTCATAAAAACGGGGGTCTACAGGGCTCGATAGCTCTGTCGACCTCCTCCACGTACCTCTGCAAGCAGGACTCGAACTGCAAGAACGCATGCAGGTATATACGTTAGCAGGTACTCCCTCTGTTTCACAATGTAAGTCATTCTAGCATTTTCCACATTCATATTGATGCTAATGAATATAGATCGACATATATATCTATCTAGATTCATTAGCATCAATATGGATGTGGAAAATAGTAGAATGACTTACATTGTGAAATGGAGGAAGTATATACGTTAACCATCCACAAGCTCTATTCCGGGGGACCGAGATTTTGCTGGAGCACGTGCGGTGTTGGGTTTAGTCCCACATCGGTAATTGATGATGAGGGAGCACGACTTAAAAGGTGGGGGCGGTCCTCACCCATCATACTAGTCTTTTGGTTGTGTAGGCCTAGGACCTAAAGTTGTGGCTTCAGTTGGGCCTGTGGTGGAGCAGGCCCAATGTGACCTGGGTGGCCCACGGTTGGTGGGCTGGGCTGCGCACTCTAACAAGTGGTATCAGAGCCCAAGGTTTGGAACCCGGAACAATTTCCATGGGTCACATGGTGGAGAGGGCCAGATAACAAGTCTTCGGGGTCACATGGGTTAATGTGACGGGGGAGATTGTTGGACCTGAGGCTAGATAACAAGTCTTCGGGGTCACATGGGTTGATGTGACGGGGGAGATTGTTGGGCCCAATTTGTGACGGGGGAGATTGTTGGGATAACAAAGGTAACAAGTCTTCGGGGTCACATGGGTTGATGTGACGGGGGAGATTGTTGGGCCTATTTGTGACGGGGGAGATTGTTGGGATAACAAGTGGTATCAGAGCCCAAGGTTTGGAACCCGGAACAATTTCCATGGGTCACATGGTGGAGAGGGCCAGATAACAAGTCTTCAGGGTCACATGGGTTGATGTGACGGGGGAGATTGTTTGGCCCAATTTGTGACGGGGGAGATTGTTGGGTTTAGTCCCACATCGGTAATTGATGATGGGGGAGCACGACTTAAAAGGTGGGGGCGGTCCTCACCCATTAGACTAGTCTTTTGGGTTGTGTAGGCACAGGATCTAAAGTTGTGGCTCCGGTTGGACCTGTGGTGGAGCAGGCCCAATATGACCTGGGTGGTCCACGGTTGGTAGGCCGGGCTGCGCACTCTAACCAGCGTCTTGAGAGGATGACGACGTGTCGAGGCGCACGCTGGACCGCCACATACGACGACAGGTTGCCATGGTTGTGTGCCTTTGTCCGCTGGCGACGTGGGCAGATGGGATGAACGCCGCCGGAGCGCGTCCCTGGCTAACGAAGTGTCCCGATTATTGATGGATGAATCATGTATAGTAGTACATCCCGGACCGTTTGGCTAGTGCATATATATGATTTTTCCTTGTTTTTCCAAGATTGATTGATCAGATCGATCTACGGTCACCACGTTATTCCCGTTATGGGCCGATTAGCAGAGATACATCGATCTCATCTACCGTCATGATGTTAGCCTCGATTGAATCGACAGTCAGATTTTTCTAATTAACGTGAGAGCATGTAGAAAGTGTCCAATTAATATAGGTATAGATAGATAGATAGATAGATAAGTGCCCAAAATTGGCCCGGTCATAACCAACGCTCGCGTGGAGGTCATGATGTTAGCCTCGGTTGAATCGACACGCTCGCGTGGAGGTCATGATGTTAGCCTGGGTTGAATCGACGGTCAGATTTTTCTAATTAACGTGAGAGCTTGTAGAATCGACGGTCAGATTTTTCTAATTAACGTGAGAGCTTGTAGAAAGTGTCCAATTAGTATAGGTATAGATAGATAGATAGATAGATAAGTGCCCAAAATTGGCTCGGTCATAACCAACGCTCGCGTGGAGGTTATGATGTTAGCCTCGGTTGAATCGACACGCTCGCGTGGAGGTCATGATGTTAGCCTCGGTTGAATCGACGGTCAGATTTTTCTAATTAACGTGAGAGCTTGAAGAAAGTATCCAATTAATATAGGTATAGATAGATAGATAGATAGATAAGTACCTAAAATTGGCTCGGCCATAACCAACGCTCGCGTGGAGGGAAATCTCTGAGATGGCGCATCGAGGCCGAACGCCACATATCCACACTGTGAATGGCCTTACCGTTGCGTCATGCACGCGAGGCTGACGTGGCCACGAGCGTCCGACGTGGCAACTTTCCACGCTGTACAACGGCCAAGGGCCCACCTGCCAGGGTGAGCTGCGACATCGAGCTGGGAGGAAGTTGGCTGTTCATCGTTGGTAGAGTGGAGTCCAGCACACACAGAAATCATTTGGGGAAAGTTCCCCAAATCCCCGATTCCACCCCTTGTAGGAAAAGGCATTGACTTGCCCCTTCCTCCTTCGATCCGCGGTCTAGCTAGCTGGTTGCTGATTCGCTGCTTGTTCGGATTGATTCGATTCGCCGTCCATGGATCGTCGTGACGATTCTTGCTGCGGCGGCGGCTCATCTCTGATCGGAGAATTGGGTAGGCGTCTCGATCCGATGATATGTAGGATGCTTCTTGATTTGTTTGATTCGAGGAATCAACGGATTTCGATGGTTGCAGTTGGGGACGTGGTGATGTGGCGGCGGGGCGACGTGAGCGCCTGCCTGCTGGCGGCGACCGTCTCCGGCTGGCTCCTCTTCGGCTCCGGCGGCTACACCTTCCTCTCCCTCGCCTCCAACGTCCTCCTCCTCCTCCTCACCGTCCTCTTCCTCTGGGCCAAGGCCGCCCGCCTCCTCAACAGGTGATATGGGGATCTCACCTCAATCCTAGCCATCTCATAACATCCACATAGTTTTCTAGCCTTCGATTTCGCACAGGAATGGAATTTCTGTTGGACTCTACTTTCCATTTTGGGGTAAAAAAAAATTCAGTTCGTAGTTAACCAATGGAAGGAACAATACAGGCACTTAATTCTTATCATCATCACAGCTTTCGCTGTTGTTTTGGCATTCCTCCATTAATTTAATCATTATTACTTCAGTTAGAGGATTAGGTGGATGCTTTGCCCTTTGACCAAATTTGTGCTAATTGACAATCTAACAACCAACCAGGTGATATTGATGTCAGATTAGGTAGGTGCTGTAAACTTTTTTAACTGAAATGCCAAGAAGATGACATAGGGAGAGCTAAGGGTAGACAATGATAAGCTTTGTCTTGCAAACAGCTTACTGTTTTTTACCTCAATCAGATGAGTGAATCGCTCATCGCTGTGGACATTTGGCAAATATTTTAAACGATGCTGGTTGTGTTGTACAAACAAATGAGGTTGCAGGCCAGAGCCACCAATTCCAGAGATGTGCGTTTCACAGGAGGTTGTGAATGAAGTGGCAGCCCTGCTGCATTCTGGCATGAACACGGTCTTCTCTGTCTTCCATGATATCGCACTCGGGAAAGACTCGGTGCTATTTTATCAAGTCTTCCTTAGCCTGTGGATCATTTCTATCATTGGCAGCCTGACTGATTTCACCACTTTATGTTACACAAGTAAGCAGCTCCCATCATTTTATTACCGGTATAATTTTCCAACATTTAGTTGCACTTGTACAATGGTTTGGCATTGGAATGATTGATCGTAAGCACACCCTGTTTCTTTGCCTCATGCTGACAGGTATTGTTGCTGTTCTGACCATCCCTGCATTGTACCAGAAGTATGAGGAATGCATTGACAGATACATGAGGTTTGCGTATTTGAACCTGCAGATGTACGAGATGGTGTACGAGAGATTCTCTGCCAAGTGCTTCCACAGGGCTAGGGATTTGGTTATTGAGGTTCTGAAAGAGCCATGACCTGATCAATATTGTGTTTGCTTGTACAAGATGGTGGAATTGGGTTTTTAACTGGATGATGATTGATTTGTTGTTTCCTGTATAGAGAGAGGGATAGGTTGATTGATTTTTTCCCCCATGGAGTGCTGGTTTTGTTTGTTTGATTTCAATCATATGCAGATAGTTGGGGCCTTGATGGTCAGAGATGCAGTTCTTGTTGAGATGCCTGTAATGGTTGCGTTTGTAAATTGTCCCCAAAGGGACAAAACAGTGTGCAGATTTTGGTTTCTTTTGGCCTTCGATCACTAGTTTCAGGGTTTTTTCTTTATGTCGACTGCGAAATGGAGTGACAATATTGTGTAAGAACACATCAGATGGAGATCCACTGCAATAGCATTCAGATTTCTGAGAACCTCGTTTGGCTATAACTACTCGAGAAGTCTGGGAGTTTACTACTACACCATGTATAGTACCATGTATGGTATACCACTACTGCACCATCTACAACGCCACACGAGTTTAAGCGGTCCTATGGATTCATCAGGCACCGGTCATTACTCTTCCATTAATTCCGTATAAAAAATTAGGTGATCACGCTTAACCATAAGATCATGATTAAGAATTAGCTCCAACCACTAATACGAAAAGGATTTTTCCGTGCAGTCAAAACGGGTTTTTCCATGTGGAGGTTTTGCCCAGCTGTACCCAGGTGTCTGTGAAAATAAATATTTTGCGTGTGGGCGGCCCAATTGCGTGGAAAAATCCATCTTCCTGCACAGTCAGGTTAAGCGGACCGCACGAGATAATCGGATTTTCGCGTGCGGTCGGGTTATGTCGCCCGCACGGAAAAATAAAATTCCAAAAAATAAAATAAAAAATCAAAAAAAGAAAACCCTAGAATCTGGTGGTGGCGGCGCACGTTGCTCGCGGAGACGGCGGCACCGCTCCCGGCTGCCATCGCCTCCTCGTCGTCGGCGGCAAGGGCAGCGTGGATCCGGCCAGCGCACGTGTGCGTGGGGCCGTCAGCACCGCTCTCGGCCGCCTCCTCCTCGTCGTCGCCGTCGACCACGCCGCCCACCGCCCGTCGGGACGCTGGCCGAGGTGGACCTGCCCGCCACTGAGCCGATCGGTGCCACCGGCCGCGCCCACCGCCAAGCCGCTCGATGCCGCCGTCTGCGCCCACCGCCGTCTGTGCCCACCGCAGGCCGCGCTCACCGCACACACTAGACCGCGAGAGGAGAATGAGAGAGGAGACAGAGTAAGAGAGTGAGGGAGAGGTGAGAGAGTGAGAGGATAAGGATGAAAAATTTTAAAATGTTGAGGAGGAAAAAAGAGGGGAAGGATAGACTTGTAGGCGGGCCTTTAAGAGAGCCTCTTAAGGGTTCTCCCGTGAAAATAGACTTATTTTTACGTGCGGACCGTTAATAGGCACGCCTGCGAAAATCGATTTTCGCGTGCACGCCTATTAAAGGTCTGCACGCGAAAATGAGCGACCGATTTTTATAGACACGTGAAAACACTTTCTGCGATCTAAAGAGCTCCTTGTACAGGAAAATTATTTTTTACTAGTAGTGAAGAAAGAGAACTCTTAATTGATTGACATGTACTTATAGGATGGGTAAATGAGGTGGTACAGGGTGGGTTGACTGATAGAACGCGGGAAGCAAACTTCTTCTTTAGAAACTTGTGAAATACCAAGTCATAAGATGTGTGTGACCGCCTTACTGATAGGTATCGGAGAAAATTCTGTCATTCCATTCCAAATGGGCCTAACCTGTGTTAGAGTTGAAGTTCGAAAAAAAAAAAGAAAAAGAAGTATCGGAGAGTCTTTTGACAACGGGAAGACGGCAGCATTCACTGCTTTGGGCCACGGGGAACATCTTTTTCACCAGCCCATCAGGTACGTCGGTCATTGCTTGTAGACTCTGTATATATGGAATAAGTCCCTAAAATGCGTCTTCAATTTGATTCATACCCTCTGCCGTAATACTAGAGTATGAAACGCTAAACTATTAAAACCGATTTAATTGACTCCTTTAATGATTTTCGTTGATGAGGCACGTTGACATAATCTAACTTGGTTAATTAGCATGTGAGGTCCACCTGTCGTGACTCTTCTCTTTCTTCTCCTCCCTTTCTCTCCCTCCCTTCTTCCTCGTATCTCTTTCCTCCTCTTCCCCCTGGCCAGTTGACCCTCCCTGGAGGAAAGAGACTAGTCCCTCCTCTCCATAGCGACGGAGGAGGCGAAATGGCGAGGAGAAGCGGCGGTGGCGGCGAGCACTCCCCTCCGATTGGGATGGTGCCCATCCGACCGGGTCTTCTTTGACGGTGGAAGTGGACAAAGATCAGGGAGCTATCAAGCGCGACAGGGGAGGTCGTCCACCGAGTCCACGTGCAGGGTGAACATGTAGTCTAGGCGACAGTCGCAGGCGGGATCTATGATGGCCTCGGCCTAGTTGGCGCCAAGAGGAGATAGGGGTGATGGGGGCCAGCTTAGGGACGGCGTGTCAACACCTCCTTGAGCGCCTTTCTCCCCGATGACGGAGCTCTTCTCCCACTCGCGCACGGTCGCCCCAAGCACCTCCTCCTTGGCTCCTCACTCCTTATCCTCCTCGATGGAGATGGATGTGGAGCTCGAGCTCGCTGCAAGGTGGGGAGTAACTCGCCGCCACCCAGCTCCCTCGAGGTCCTCCTCCACCCTATAGCCACTAACTGTCATGAAGCCTGAAAACAAAGAAAGGGGGAGAAGGGAAGAGAAGGAAGGAGATTGGAAAGGAATGACATGTGGGCCTCACTCTATTGTTAATATCTATGATGACTAAGCCGTCACATGTTTGTCACGTCAGTAAAATTCACTATCAAAATAGTTAAGGAGGTTGTGTTAAACGATATTAAGTGTTAGAGGGGTCGATATATTCAGTTTTACAATTGAGAGATATGAATCAGATTCGAGCTATATTTTGATGGAGTCAAATTGGACCTTTTCCTATATCTATAGCCCAGAGGGCCACTTTGCGAATTACGAGTGGGCCGCGAAATGCCAGTTCTGGGAGGCAGTTACCGCGGGCAGTGATGTCTTCGGATCGCGTCGCGTCGTCGCTGTCGTCGCACCGTGCACTCGGTCTGCTTCAACTCGATCTGCAGCGACTATTCCAGCATCGGCGCGATCCGCGGCAACCCTGACAACCTTCACGAGTCAAGTCGTCACCAGGGACCTTTTTCTCGGAGATCCAAACAGAGGCGGCACCTCCAAGTCTGTCCAAGCCAAACACATCGAAAGCCAATCACGTCGATGGAAGAAAGGGATGAAATTCTACACCAATCTAGCATAGTGACCCTTTACTGATCTAGAAGATATAAAATTCTATCTAGCTAGTCATATATAAACTTTAATTTCCTACTATCTTTTTGTGTTATGTTACAAATATCACCACTGGACAGTTAAAATATAAAAAGTTACCGACCGCCCGAGGATTATTCCCATGGAAAGAATATTGCTTCTGACCATTTTCATTGTTTATATCAGAAAAACGAGCTATGAGAGTATCATGCAACCACCTCCACTTGTTAGTCGTAAAGGTGAGAAAGCCCATTCAAATCGACAAAGAGTAGTGTGTTAACTGGTGATGACCTCTTTTCTAGCCTCAAAAATAAGAGAAAAATATTTATTTATCCATTAATTGATACATTTATTTTTCCACGTGAAATCGGCCCTCCCTCTTATACCATTCATTATCGAATTTTATCATTTGTTTTGCTCTTCTCATTAGTCCTTCGCTAACATACATCTAGTCGATAGGTGAAATGGTAATTTTGCTCTTGTGTATTGAAAATGTTAGTATATTTTTATATAAATTTGTTCAAATTTAAAGAAGTTTGACTAGGTAAAAAGTCAAACGACTCATAATATGAAGAGGATGGGGTACTTACCAACTGTTTAGTTCTCTGTAGTAAAGGGGGAGACTTCTAATTTATACTTATGTTCATACGGTTTGGAAGCAAAGACTGAAAGATAAAAAAATTAAATAAATCAACTGTAAAATTGATCTTTAATTTTACTAGAAAGCTGATCTTTGCAGGGTCGACCAAAAACTACAGTAGTCCTGGTTCTATAAAAATCGGGACAAAAAATCATTTTTACTCCCGGTTAAAAAAATCTTAATCTTTAGTCTCGGTTGGTGTGCGGTTGGTAATTAACACCAACTATGAGTAAAGATGATTTTTAATCCCGGTTCATTCTCTACCAGGGGCTTGTCAGGGCACTGAGGATTTTTATTCCCGGTTGGTGGCACAAACTAGGACTAAAGATCACCACTTTAGTACCGGTTGGTAATACCAACCGGGAGTAAAGATTATTTCGATATTTAGTCCTGGATGGTATTACCAACCGGGACTAAAATTCCGTATGTAGGATATAATCCCTATGACTTATCCTCCCAACTCCTCATCTTCTTCTATCTCTTATCCTTATCCTCTCCTTCTCCTCACCTCCCTCTGTGTGTTATCCTTATCCTTCCCTTCTCTACAACTTCTACTTCTCTCTCCGGCAGCAGATCGAGGAGCGGCCGGCAGAGAGGCCTCGCGGAGGGGCGGCGACTGGCGGCCGCTGGCCGCGCGGAGGGGCAGCGGCCGGCCTGGAGGCGCTGGCGCGGAGGCGGCCGGCGCGGCAGGCGGCGGTTGCGCCTCTGTCGAAGGGGAGCCGGCCGACGCGGATCGAGGATGTATTTGATTTTTTTTCTTTTTTTTAAGAATTTGTGATTGGATCCGAGATGTATTTGTGTGATGTGAATATGTGATGTATTTGTGATGAATTTTTGTAGAACTTGTTATGTAATTTTTTTAGAATTTGTGATGTATTTGGTGATGATTGATTTGAGGATTTGGTGATATCTTTTGTGCTGTGATCTGTGTTGATTGATTTGGGGTTGATTTGTGGATGGAGTGAAATCATTATTCGATGTTAAAAACAATAAAAAAAGGAAAAAAGAAACCTGCCGCCTGGCTACATCTTTAGTCCCAGTTGGTAAAGATTCATTTTTACTCCCGGTTATTTTAACCGAGCATCTTTAGTCCCGGATTGGGTATCCCGGTTTGAAACTCGGGAGTAAAAAGAGTTACAAACCGGAAGAGCCTTTCCCCAGTAGTGGAAGTTCTAAAATTAAAAGTATGGTACAGCTTACAAATTAACAAGCAACCATGGCAATTAATTTCAAGCAATATACTAAATTTAAATAATTTTGCATAACACTTCTTTGCTAAAATAACACGTAGGTTTACGAAAATTGCTAACCACGCACAGGAAAAGTTAAGGGCAAAACTATCGTGCCACTAGGTTTAGAAAACTATCATTTTACTAGGTTGATATATAAAACTAACCGAAATGTCAAATGAAGGATAAAAGCTGGGAATGAGGAGCATTAGATCAGGGAGAACCAATTTTACGTGAGCAAATGAGGGAATCAATCACTTTGAAGAGCAAATTGAGAATTTTCTTTAAAAATAATTAAGTAGATTATTGAAGTAGTATGGTTCCAACTGATATATAATTGTTTCACCTATACAACTCCCACAACTAGTTATTTTCTTAGGATTCGCTAATCATTCTCACAATACAATTATGCTTCACGGGTTTACATGTACGTTCTTGTACTCTTATTCCTCACAATGCATAGGCATGGTCACACACAACTGACAAGCTCCTCCACTCTGGATGAAAACTCAATCTCTCACACACCTACAAACGACAACATAAGAAATTATGTCTATCAATCATCTCGCAAACTCTATGCTCGGCACAGCTTTCTTCGAGAGGCCATAAACCCCACTTGTTTTGCTCCCACCATACCATGTAGACATCGATGTTCTCCCTATCCCCGTAAAGCTTAGGTCCTCAAGCACCAATGGCGGTTGTGGGTACTGCTGCACTTCATCTGCTAATGCTAGCCGTCGGAGCTCTGTGGCCACTATCATCATTGTGGGCCTGGTTGTACCTGGAACAACCAAGCATTGATTAGCTAGAACCGCAGCTTGTTGGATCACTCGCATGCTAGCTTCATCAACTATGTCGCTATCAAGGAGCTCGACAAGTGTGCCATTTGCCATAGCTTCCTGAAACATTGATGTTAAGCTCTTCCTTTCTTTTGAAAATGGCCTCCTACTAGTGAGAAGCTCGAGAAGAATGACTCCAAAGCTATATACATCGTTGCTGGCTGTGAGCTGGTACTCGAGTAGATAGTCCGGATCAATATAGCCTGGTGTACCTTTTGGCACAACCTGGGTTTTCTCATCGATTGTTGAACAACCAAAGTCGGACACCTTCGCAAGCAATCCCTCTGTGAGAAGAATGTTGGCTGGCTTCACATCGCCGTGGAATATTGGACGTGGCAGCGAGTGGAGATGTGCAAATGCATCTGCGGATTCTGCAGCGATCCTTAGACGTGTTCCTAGTGTGACATGAAACCTCTTGCTCCTCTGGAGATCCAACAGCTCTTGTAGTGTTTTGTTTTGCACAAACTCGTAGACAAGCATAGGTGCCTCAAACTGAAGGCAACAACCCCACAGCCTAACGATGTTGGTATGGTTGACGCGACAAAGGATGACCAACTCCTGCACAAAGTCCATTTTTTTGCTCTCATTAATCTCCTTGCACCTCTTTATTGCCACGGTAGTGCCATCTATCACTGCTCTGTAAACAGTTCCCTGTCCTCCTTCCCCAATAATGTGTGCCTTGTTGAAGTTATTTGTTGCAGTCTTGATCCGCTCTTTCTCATAGAGGGTGAACCCCGCATTGCCTTCTACCTTCATCATTTCTAGAAGGAGCTGACCTCCGTGTTGTTGAAAATACTCATCAGCCTGTCTTAATAGAGCTTGTTTTTTTATTCTCTGTTTGTACCTGATCACCCCCCATCCAAGGAAACCAAAGAGGGCAACCAATGCACCCGCAACAACTCCTGAACGGACAAATTGGAAGTTGTAATCAATTTATGGTCTAAGCAAGTATGTTAACATCAGTATTGTTTTACGTTTATGTAAGCCATAACCAAATCAAGTAGATCAAGAGTTTTGTTTACATTTCCACACGAAACAAATCAGAAGTCAAACAAAAACTAGTTATATTGCATTGGAATTCAAGATGTTGGAAGCCTCAACTATATTGAAAGTATATGTACGTGATGAGATAGAGTTGGTATAGGTGCGTACCAATTGCTATTCGTACTCCGGATGTTAAGATGATTTTTTGGCATGCTCCTTCAACAAAGGCATTTCCTCGGGTACCCTTAGGGCATGTACAGTCAAAATGCCCTGGTATATTTTTGCAGTTTCCATAACAAGGGTATTTCTTCGGTTCTTTGCATTCATCAATATCTACACAAATAATTACATATAGGGAAATTATTGCATGAATAGAAGAAATTTATAATGAAAAAAGTTAGCAATTTAGCATTTTTTTGGCATATGAATTGAACTCTGAAGAAAAGAAGACACAAATATATATTAAATAAACAATACAGAATGATAGGTAGATATATAGTAAGCTCTTGGGTGCTATCGCTTCCTCGCCGATTAAAGTTACACGAGGATGCATTTACAACATTATGGAGATGTATTTACTAGTAATGATGTCTTTGTAATCCTGGCAAGTATTTACAACTTTTCGACGATGTATTAGTACTTTGCATGAACATATTTAATTACAATCATGTGAAATAGCGCTACTTGCATGATGGCAGTGGCGGAGCTAGGTTTGGAGGAGAGGGGGGGTCTTAGCCTTCTTCTTCCTCCTCCAGCCCCCCCTCTCCCCCCCCCCCTTTTCTTCTTCCTCTCCCTCTTTTCCCCCTTCTCCTCTCTCACAACTCCTAGGAGTCCAGCGGGGTAGTGGGGGCTCGAGCCCCCCCCCCCCCACCCCCGCGCTGGCTCCGCCGCTGCATGATGGCCCCCAAATAACCCATCTGTCCTAAAATATAAACAAAATTCGTTCCAAAATATCAAGGATTTTCGTGTTGAACTCAGTGTTCAAACTATACCACGGACTCAACGATATCATCGCGTTCTATATAAACCTTGTGATAATAATCAAATACAATATGTACGGCTTTACGAGAGAAGAAAGAACTAGCCTATACGGTAAGTGCAATAAGCATATATGAAACTGTAGGAAATATGACGAATTAGAACCACGCTAAAACGATGGGATGGGACTAGAATCTAGAGGAAACATATTCACCTAGGCAGCCGTTTGGGAGGTAAGGGTTGCCCTCGAATCCCTTGGCGCAGTTGCAGATGTAGCCTGGTCCGCTGGACGAGTTGACACACGCACTGTTTATGCTGACGCAGGCGTACGAATCTCGGTTTTTCTGCGCCTCCAAGCAGTTGCTCGCGTTCCGGACGGCCCATTCGACCACCATGGGCACTCTCCCGCCGTCGGCGTCGAAGAATTCCGACGACGTCGCGTAGCTCTTCCTAAAGCTAAAGCTCGACGACTCCATCAGCGCCGCGTAGCTGCAGCGGCTGACGTTGTAGATATCGTTCGAGCTGTTGAACACTGTCGAGTAGTTCTGGAACACGACCTGGTAGGCGTTAAACCCCTTCGTTATCGTTGTCTGGCAGCAGCCTGCCCCGGAGCAGGCGCCGTCGGCGAGGCGACCGCCGCGTTGCCCGCAGTTGGTCGCCGCGCACCCGCTCAGGAAACGCACGATGTTATCGGCGGAATCTCCGACCCCGACGATGGCCACCGCCTGACACCCGACGACGGTGAACGTGTTGCCGGCCTGAGAGAGCCTGTACGGATCAGCGAAGCTCACCACATCCATGATGGTTTGGGAGGTGTCGTTGCAGTAGGAGGAGATGTTGTTCCACACGCGGGCCTGACCATCCGGCAGGGACACGTCGGCCAGCTCGAAGTGTCCGTGCCCCAAGAATGGCTTCTTGCCGTTGTTGGTGTCACGGCAGGTGAGCTCGAACCCGGGCAACGCGCAGCCTGCAGGGCCGATGCCGAAAGGGTAGGGGATATCGACGCCGCCGCACGCCGTCGAGCAGTTGCTGCTGCCAGGAGGCGGCGCCAGCGCTCCAACGGCGGCGAGCAGTGCCGCGTGGCCTAAGCTAACTAAAAATAGCGATATCGCTGCTAGTTTCTGGAGCTGCATGGCTCAGTAATTCGTCAATGATCTTGTAAGATGATCCGGCGTCTTGCTGACCAACTAGCTACTGCTACGTATATACGCACAGGCTTGGAAATGACCAAACGGTTCGATGATGGTGTATGTGTGAAACAAACTAGCATGCGTGACTTGAATTTTCAAGTCTTGCTGCCAGGGGGTATAAGCCTTCAACGTATAGCTTTCAGTGGATTTTAGTATCTGCATGAGCCTTCATAGTTTTCTACTACTACTCAATTTTCGTAGGAGGAAGTCCAAATAGCCCCCTATACTTTGGTTGAAAATCCATCTAGTACCCTGACCTGGTTTTCACTACTACATGATCCATTTTCCTGGACGCCACCCCCTTTTATTTTTATGCGGTCCGTAAGTTGAACCGTACGGGAAAATAGGGGAACTGGTGCCGGGCTGTCGCCTGCAAGGGAAAACGTATTATCCCGTGCAGGCGGCTTAAGCCAACCACACACGAAAACAAGCATATTTTCACCCGCACGTGAAAATAGCCCATCCCTTTTAACCGTCACGCGCCCGTCGCTATCTCTCCCTCCGCTCGCTCCTCTCCTCCCACCTCCCTCTCTCCTACCTCCCTCTCTCCCACTCCACTCCTCTATCTCCTCCCACTCTCCCACTCTCCTGTCGTCACTCGGCCGGTGGCGATAGCAGCCGGCGCGTCCCTCCCTCTCCCTCGACTGCGGTGACAACAGGTGGCGGCGGGCGACCACGGCGGCCCGTCCCCTCCCTCCCCTTGCAGATCCGGCGGAGGGGATGTATGGGGGCTGCTTACAGAAATGTGATATCTCACATTATAAATCGGTTTACGTGTCAAAGTTCATAAACCTCACTAAACCTATGTTCTAGCTTCCAAAACAGGGCTTCTTGGCCTTTTTTCTCAATACACATACCCCCGTACACGTGACACCGGTGTAAACACAGCTAACTGGATCTGGCGGAGTGGCGGCATGCGGCGGCGTGAGGGAGGCGGCCCGCGCCCCTCGGCAGTGGGACGGAGGCGGCCCGCACCGGATCTGGAGGTGCGGTGCTGGTTGGGAGGTGCGGCGGCGTCAGCGGCCGGCGACCGGCGGATCTATCTCCCCCTCCCCCTCCTTCTCTCTTTGTTATTTGTGACTCTTTGTGATTTGTGAGATGCGTTCTTGAAGTTCATTTGTTGCTCATGTGAGATGTGTTCTTGGAATTGATGTGAGGTCTATTGTGTGTCGATGTGCAACTACGGATCTGGTGCCGGTGATGGGAGCGGGCAGCGGATCGATCCGTAGCTGGCGACCGTGGGGGCGACGGCGGCGGGACTCGGCTAGGCAGCGGCGGCGGCAGAGGCGGATTAGGGTTAGGGTTTTTTTTCTTTCGATTTTTTGTTTTTCCGTGCGGGCAAATCACGATTTTCCCAGACGACTGGGTGCGTGTGGGCCGCCCACCCGCACGCAAAAATCGTTTAGCCCGCACGGGAGAATCAGTATTGTAGTAGTGTTAATTGATTGGTTTTTATCTGATTAACACGTATGTTGGATGAGTATTTTTACGCGTGATATGTGAATTGGGCATATATGTTAAAAATATCCACCTAAATCTTTAATATTGATTTTTGAAACTTATTTTTTTGTTCTCACTTATAAACGCATGTTAGTATAATAGTAACGTGGCATCATTATAGAATATAAATTGATGACCGATTATTGACGACATGTGTAAACATGCTATATCAGTTATTCAAAACCACTCATTTAAGCTTCCAAAATACCCAAAACTACAATCCAAAACTATCCAAGACCGTAAGTTTGAACAGTATTACAAAGTTTAGTAGGTTAGATGTCCGATTTTAAAGACATGTGTAAACATGCTATATCAGTTATTCAAAACCACTCATTTAAGCTTCCAAAATACTCAAAACTACAATCCAAAACTATCCAAGACCGTAAGTTTGAACAGTATTACAAAGTTTAGTAGGTTAGATGTCCGATTTTAAAGTTATGGTGCTAGATAGACTTCTATCAAGAGTTTAGGGGTACATATATGGATTTTTTCCAATTTATAAAATAATCTTTTCTTGGTTTATGCATATTTTTCTCACCTAGAAAATTAGGGCGTATACACAACATCTTTATGTTTTCGTACGTATTTCTAACGGTATTTTTTTATCATATATCTGCCTGGTAAAATATTAATATGTAAAAACTTTGTACCACTAATTAAAACAGGCAGATTTTTATTCCCTTGTAAAAACTTGAATACCCTTTTTTTTAATTGTCAGTGCTTTAGAAGGGGAACCCAAATTTTTTTACTGCTACTGCTACTTTGAATATATGGGGTAAACACACCGGGAAAAAACATGTGGCCTGGCGAGACGCCTGGTCGATCGGCACGGCCAGCTGGCTGTCGCCGGAACTAGTCGTGGAACTGTGACAGGGAGCTGAGCAGTGTGATGAATGGACGGGTGGTTGAGTGGAATGGCTCACGGAAATCACTTGGGAGAGTTCTCTTGATTCGCTTCCTCCTCTTCTTGGTTAAGAAAAGACATTGAATTGATCATAATCCTTCGATCTCCAGTCTAGCGAGCGCCAACTGGTTTCTAATTTGTCGCTTGATCGATCGCAATACCGCAGAGCGATATTTTCATGAAGTCAAAATCGATTTCAATGAATGGCCTTTTGACCAGTTCGATTTGTGGGAAAATATGTAGTGCAAATCACATAAGTACGTACATAAGATTTACCACGTAACTATGAGTAATATTTTTATTCATGAGTAAATCAACGAGTAAAATTTTTACGCATTATGACGTGGACGAATCTCATACGTTTATTTTTCGATCCAACGGTAGTTTTCAGGTTTCAACTTTTTCACAGTATATTTTCGGTCGATATCCGATCCGATCTAGATTACTACTCCACTACAAACGACAGGCAAGTGAGCTACAGAGTGGGTTACTGAACGTTGCAAGCAAGCATTCCAACAACCGGAGGCCAGCCCATTCCACTGCTCGGACCACTCCATGCACTCCCGCCCACTGGGCCAGCCCGTAGTGGACTCAATTGGGACAGGAGAAAGAAAAAAGTCTATTTTGTACTACCCGAGTTGGAATTTTTCTCAGTCGGCCTGGCCACTACAATCGGCGTGTGGGCTGCGACGCTGTGCTCTGGGCCACGTGTCCTCGGTCCTCCGCTCGAGCGGTACGAATGTACGATTGGGCTTCAAAAGCCTTCAACTCGGTGTACGGTAAAGTTTCGATGCGTAAAAAATATACGATTTTGCTATCAAAAATATATACATGTATTACATATACGTACATATTAAAAACCAAAAGAACGCTACATGTATAAAGTTTGTATATGTGCTATATACATAAATATTAGAAAACACAAAAAAGAGGAAAAAAATAAAAATCACCTACGAAAAAACCAGAATAAAACAAACAAAAGCGAGAAAAACCGCCACGTGTCACCGTCCCCGCACCCTCCCGCCGCCCCCCTCTCTGTGCGCCACGTAGTTGTGCCGCGCGTAGGAGTGGATAGCAAGCCAGCTCAGCTCGGTTTAGCTCATTTCGATTCGTTGCAAAGCTCGAGCTAGCTTGAAAAAAAAAACCTCAAATAGTGTAAAGAAGGAAAAAAGCAGCAAATCAAATAAAATTAATGCAGAACCAAACCGGCTCAAGCTCAGCTACATTGCTTTTTACCATGGCAAAAAATTGGAGTGCTTTATACAAGTCCAGTCGACCACACTCTGCATGAATTCCATTTCATTGCATATTACAACCTTTGTACCAAGAAGGAGCCGAGCTGGTGGAATTAGTTGGCGGGGATGGATGACTACAGCTGTGCCGACCAGCGAAGGCTGCACCAACAGCGGCAGCGTAGCGCATAGGAAAGGATGGACTGGCGGGTGGTGAGCGGAGCGGTGGAGACACGCAGACGCTCTGTGTTAGAGTTTGTGTCGAATATAATTACATAGTCGATTATAGTTTAGGACTTAGAGTTGTAATAGGTGTTAGAACTAGAGTAATAGTCAGACTCTATCCTAGGCTCTGTCATAAATAGAGATGCGTGCCTGTTGTAACCGCATATGGCGACTACAATATAACGTAGACACACAGGGAGAGGATGGCGGCGAGGCCATAGACTCGTAACGGCTAGGTCCTATATTGGTTGGGGAGGAGCGCTCATAATTAGAACCCCGGGGATGTAGGTTTTAGCTGAACCTCGTTAATAAATATCGTGTGTTCCTGTGTCGTGCATCTGGCGTGTCTTTGGTGATTAATGACTGAATCGATCGAGAAGTTTAGTCATTGTTCCTCTATATCGACTAACTTTTATAACACTCTGCAATGCAGCTGCAGCGCTGCGCTAGAGCATTAGACGGATGGAGAGAGTGGAGACAGAGACACGATCAGATGGGATGCCTAGGGTTTTGACCAGATTGATACTATATTGGGCTAGGCCTTCCAAAATTATAGTCCTACGTGCTCTATGAATGTGGGCCTGTGACCTGCTAAGGTAGGGTTGGTCTACCTCGTCAAGGCCAGCAGCTCGCGAGCTAGTTCAAGCTGGCTCGTTATATCTAACAAGTTAAAATACCAGCTCGATTCGTCAGGAAAATGAAACGACTCGATACGAGCTGAGTCGACCTTGTCACGAGTCGAACGCGCTTTCTGTCCACGCCTAGCCGGCGGAGGAAGGACGTACGCGCATGCCAACTGCTAATTAGCGGTTTCAGCGTCGCAGTGTCGGCGGACTCTATTGCGCGTCAAACTGGCCCGGCGCGCGTGGTCAGTCATTCCCGCGTAAAGTCAAGTCGTCGCCCGCTAGAGGCTTTTCTTGAGACGCGGACAGAGGACGCGCAGGCACCTCTCCAAGCCATTAATTATTTCTCGGCAAAGCAAATCGCAACGTGGGTGGAAGTGGAACAACGAGCTGTGAAGGCCACCCCATCTAGCTAGCTACCTCGTGTTATTTTAAGCAGAAAGGGAAGAAAGCCAATCACACCTCGATCGGATTGCATCCACGGCTGGTGCGGCAACTTGTCTGGCTCCACATGATATATAAAAGGATGAAAATGGAGGTAAATATTCTGTTTCAACTATATAACTTTTTTTTAAAAAAAATATCAATGTCAATAAGTACATCGACTGACATTAAAAATAATAATTAGCCAAAAATTGAGCAGACACGGAAGGACATGTCCCATCACAAGTAACACTAGTACATAAACAATTTTTTCAGACCGCCAAAATAGATTTTCGCGTGCGGGCCTTCGACTCATCTGCACCCAGGTTTCTGCAAAAATCGTCATTTTTCCATGCGGGTGCGGGCACTTAAGTCACCGTATGTGGAAATAAAAAATAATAAAAAAATAAAATCCAAACCCTAGCCCCGAAACCCTAGATCTGTCGCCACCACTCGAAACCGTAGACCGCTGCCTCCACCCAGGCCATCGTCGTCGAGATCGTCATCGTCGTTGTCAAGGTCATCGTGGTCACAAAGTCTGGGGAATCGTCATCGAAATGGTCGTCGTCGCTGTCAACGTCGTTGTGGTCATCGTCGTCACGGAGGAGGGCGGCCGCCTTTGGATCTGCGCAGGGGAGGACCATCGTCCCTAGATCCGCGTGGCGAGGGCCACCGACGGGCGCTTCCTCCGTCCGTCTCAGCATGGCTGACAACCACCGCCGCCATTGCGCTCCTCGTCCGTTCTCCCCCACCACCGTCAACCAGATTCACCGTGATTAGTCTCATCCCTAGTTTATCTTCATGGAACTGATTAGTTCAGGTGGTGGTTTGGGCCTGTCTCAATGTGGTGTAGCGTTGAGCAGTGATTTTGGTTAAATGATGGTTAATTATTAGAACCGTTTTACTGCTTTCAACTACTGTTTGCGAATGCTAGCTTTATGCAAATGAACCCATCTAGCTCCCTTTGGTTATATCATGCATCATACCCTCCTTTCCGGTATGACTTGGTGAGTACAGTGCGCAGTACTCAGTCTTGCTCTATCTCCCAACCCCAGAGTTCGTGTATGCGTAAGATGGTGGCTTCTCAGAGGAGTAGGCTTCGTCCGTGCCGTCGAGGATGCCTGTGGAAGGGTGTTTCCCGCTGCTATCCAAGTCAAGGCCTAGCTTCAGTTATCCTTTTATTTTCCGCTGCATTTATGTAATACTTTTATTATGTTTGTAAGACGTGGATCTGTATGTCAACTTTGTCGTTTGTGTACCTTGGCCGGTCCTGGACAGGGGTTTTAATGCAGATTCTGCTTGGAATTCTATTTCGGGAATTTCTGGGTGTGACATACCGGTACCTCGAGGTACTTTTTGTTGTACCAGAGCAAATCTCTTAGTTGAAATATTTGAGCATGTGTTTTAAAAGCAGAGTTTTAACATCTATGTCGACAAGATATGCAGCAGTAAAAAAGTCTTAAAAAACAGAGAGTGAAACAGCTGTCCTTTGCAGGATCGAACAGCAAGAACTAAGCCAACCAGAGGGGGGGTGAATGGTTGGTATGCCTAAAAACCAAACTTTTAGCGGAAATAAAAGTTACCCTCGAAATCGACGGATCGCGGTCTGACCGAAGTAGTTGCGCCGGTCTGACCGCCTGGATATCGTCGGTCTGAACGAGGTTGTAACACCGGTCGAACCGCCGAGATCAGATGTCAGCTCCTGTCACCGCCGCTGGTCTGACCGCAGGTACGCCGCCGGTCTCACCGCCGCCTTGCCGCCGGTCTGACCGCCGGTGAGTTGCCGGTCGAACCGCCGAACCCGATGAAACACAAATCGAAGAACTCTTAAAGTGGATGACGACTTTATTGATTCTCTCTGTGTTTACAAAGTGCACCAACAGCACTCCTTACAAAAAAAACTCGACTAAACTCGAAACCCTAACAAAACTATCAACTTAATTGCTCTCAAAAACGATACCGGGAAGTCTCACGCTCCATCTCTATTTATACCCAAGGTAGGCAGCCTAAAGCCACGAACAAAACTCATACTAGAAGTCCTAATCACCCTACGAAACCTTCTCGTACAAGAAACAAACTTTACATAACCAATTCCACCAAATTTCGACTACTTCCAAATTCGACTCCGCATCCCATACGCACACAATACCTCCATCGTATGCCATATGGAACCTTCACCTTCTATGTGCATTGAACTCTAGCCTTAGTATCCCGCATGATCTCTGACCACCTTGGACGTCGTCTTATCCCCAAGCCGACTACCAGTCCATCACCACAAATACTCTCCCAGCATCAATTCACCTACACATGGAACAAACAAAGAAACCATATTCCGAGACCAAGCTATCCCCAACTTGACTCATTGTTAGCAAACAACTGTATTACATATGCGTAGTATCCATCTAAAAGTCATATTCATGAAACAATCACGGATATCCAAACAAACAACCCGAAACCGAAACCGACACAGAGTCGGCTGGTCAGACCGCGCAATACACGCCGGTCTGACCGGCAGCACCTGCCCGGTCTGAACGGACCCAATCCAGCAGCACCTGTGAATCACCTGTAAAATTCCAATCATCTCCAAAACCACTTCGCAAATAAATTCCAAATATCAAAACCAGTAATCTCCAATGCCAATTGTTAATCACAGAATAATAATCAAAAACACATTTGATTTTACATCCTTGTGCCCGCACGGAACACTGGCTGCATGCTCAGGTGAAAGCGAGGTAAATGAGGAGCCGAGGAGTCAAAGAGTTGATGCGGCAATTACCACTACTATTAGTTGTTTCATTACATTCTGCCAGTGGATCATTAGTTCTACAGTACACTAATGCTATATTGTGTTTACATGTTCTTATATTCTTATTCCTCACAACAAATGCCTCTAAAGTGGTGAATAACACTCAATATACAAAAACCTACAAATGACGCAAGGAAGTCAATCAAGATAGCATATGATCTACTGATCATCTAGCAAATTCTGTGCTTAACACGACATTATTCTCGAGGCTGTAAACTCCGCTGGTCTTGCTCTCATCGTACCAAATGGACACTGTGCTTCCCATATTCAGAAAGCTCAACCCCTCAAGCACCAGTGGCGGCTGAGGGTATCGCAGCACTTCATCTGCTAGCGCAAGCCGCCGGAGCTCCTCCGCCACTAGAGCCATTACCGGTCTCGTTGTACCTGGAACAACCAAGCACTGACTTGCCAACACTGCAACTTGATAGATTACTTTCATGCTAGCTTCGTCGACTATGTCACTGTCAAGGAGCTCACAAAGTGTGTCATTTACCATAGCCTCCTGGAACATCGAGGTCAAGCTCTTCCTTTCTTTTGACAGTGGCTTCTTACCAGTTAGAAGCTCAAGAAGAATAACGCCAAAGCTATATACATCATTCTTGGCTGTGAGTTGATACTCGAGTAGGTAGTCCGGGTCAATATACCCTGGTGTGCCTTTGGGCACAGCCTGAGTATTCTCATCAATTGTTGAGCAGCCAAAGTCAGACACCTTTGCGACCAATCCCTCAGCCAGTAGGATGTTGGCCGGCTTCACATCACCATGGAGTATAGGGTGCGACAGTGAGTGCAGATGCGCAAGTGCCCCGGCAGATTCCGCTGCAATCCTAAGGCGGGTTCCTAGTGTGACATGGAACCTCCTGCTCCTTTGGACATCCAACAACTCTTGTAGTGTTTTGTTCTGCACAAACTCGTACACAAGCATGGGTGCCTCAAACTGGAGGCAACAACCGAGCAACTTGACAATGTTGGGATGGTTGACACGGCAAAGTATGACCAGTTCCTGCACAAATTCCATCTTCCTACTCTCGTCAATCTCCTTGCACATTTTAATTGCAACGGCAAATCCACCTAACACTGCCCTGTAAACAGTTCCCTGTCCTCCTTCCCCAATGATGTACGCCTTGTTGAAGTTATTTGTGGCAGTCTCAATCTCTTGTCTATCGTAGAGGGTGAACCCAGCATTGCCCTCTACTTTCATCATTTCAAGCAGTAGTTGTCCTCCGTGCTGTTGAAAAAACTCATCATTTTGTCTTAATAAAGCTTGCCTTTTGATGCTCCTTTTGTGCCGGATCACCTCCCATCCAAGGAAACCAAAGAGGATAGATAATATGCAGGCAACAGCACCTTGAGACATAATGTTTTCTCATTAGTGAAAAGGTTTATCAAAGTACTATTTTAACATCTCTGTGTGTCTAGGACCTGATCAAACACATCGTAAGATGAGGCAACACGGTGTTGGAATAAGTACGTACCAATTGCAAGTCGTGCCTTTGGCGTTAAAAAGTTTTTTTGGCACCCTCCTGGAATAGAGGCATTTCCTCGGGTACCAGCATGACAAAAACAATCAAATCCTCCGTCTTTATTGCGGCATTCTCCATAACACGAGTAACTCTCAGGATGTTCACATTCATCAATATCTGCAATCAAAGAACTTAAGAAAGCTGTTTATATGCTCTACTGCAATACATGCAAACACAATATAATACTTATTGTCAAGAAATACCAAGTAAAATATAGTAAATATTTAAAACTTCTACTCCCTCCGTTTCATATTATAAGTCATTTGATTTTTTCCCTAGTTAAACTTTTTAAGTTCGTCCAAGTTTGTAGAAACATATAGCAATATTTCTAACATAAAACAAATATATTATCAATATATATTTAATATTAGATTTAATAAAACTAATTTAGTATTGTAGAAGTTGCTAATTTTTTTGTATAAACTTAGTCGAACAATAAGAACTTTGACTTAAAAAAAATCAAACGGCTTATATTATAATATAAGACGGAGAGAGTAGCTTTGATGAGAATATATATATAGGCATATTTACCTTGACAGCCATCGGAGCCTTTAATGTAAGGATTGCCGTGGTATCCTTCGGAGCAGTTGCACATGTATGCTAATTCCGTTCCACTGGAGTAATTGATACACACGCTATGGTCGCTTTTGCATGCATACGACGTGAGATTTTTCTTCGCTTCCACGCAGTCTCGGGCGTCCCAGATAGCCCAATCAAACATCACCGGCGCTTGGCCGCCATAGGTGCTGTTGAACTCAAGCGGAGTAGCCAGGTAGCTGTTCGAGAAAGTGAAGTTGGAGTAGTCCATGAGCACGGCGTAGCTGCACGGGGTGTCGTTGTAGATCTCCGACGTGTTTAAGCTCTCCCCGAACAAAACCTCGTAGTATTCCAGCCCCCTGGGGATGGTCGTCTGGCAACAGCCTATCCCGGAGCAGGTGCCGTTGGTGGCGCTCACCACCGTGGCACCAGGGCAGGAGGACGCGCAGCCGCTCGTGTAGTTGCTCATCGGGTCGGAGATGTAGGCCAGCGACCGGCACCCGACGACGGTGAACTTGTTGGAGTCGGAGAGCATGAACGGCGTGTCAGACAGGTTGAACGACCACATAGTGGAGTCCATCTTCCTAGAGGTGGTGTTGTAACATGAAGAAGATATGGGAGTCATCACCCTCATCTGACCAAGCTGGAGAGAGATGCTGAGGACCTCCACATCTAGGTAGAACGGTCTGTTGTTGTTGCAGTCGATCTTGTAGCCAGGAAACAAGGCACAGTCGTCGCCTGATCCGATGCCAAAAGGGTAAGGGATGTCTATGCCGCCGCAGCTGTGCCGGCACAGCACCTCTGCGCCGCCGGCGAGCAGCGCCGCGGCAGCAAATGCTATGGTGAGCCGTAATATTGTTAGCTCACTATAGGAAGCCATGGATGCGCGCGAACTTTGTCTGTGTGTTTTTTGATCGTGTAGTTGGGCACTGGCCTTAGTTCGACGAACGCTCGTATATATGAAGAAGAGGGGAAACCAGCATTGATGGATGAATGGATCATTACTTGGCCACTTGCCACAGAACTTTAAAAGAAACGAAAAAGATCTAGTGTTAACGACGACTTGACCAACTCAACGAAGTCTTCGCATTACTATTTTCCCTACTACGACATTCCAATGTACGACATTTCAATTTATTGTATCTTATGTTCTTAACAATATCTTGTTAAAAGCGCCTTCCATAATTTAGTATGTAAAACAATGAAAAAAATACAGAGCTTGTATATTGCGGTCTAAAATTAATTATGCAGGTATTATCTCGTAAGCGTTAACGTATGACGATTTGACGTAATACTCAATCAAATGGGGTATGGTTGTCGTCGGCTGTGGCAGCATCAAAGAAAAATCCGAACGAATGATGTAAAACGACGACCCAGTAAGTACAGTCAAATGGACAATTGGACAGACGGTGGTAACTGATGGGAACCGTTCCTTCAAATAACTGCTACCTTCCCCTTGTCCAATAGTTTGATGGATATGTTGAAGGAATCATGTTCCCCATGATACAATTCATCGCTCGACCATGTTTCTCAGGAAATTCTCTTTGCAATGGCAGAACTTCAGTAAAAGAGCAATCTATCTATCTATCTATCTATCTATCTATCTATCTATCTATCTATACCTATACTAATCGGACACTTTCTACTAGCTCTCACGTTAATTAGAAAGATCTGACCGTTCCTTAACTAGATCATGTTATCTTAACCGTCCATCCATACTGTCTAATCTACCTTTAACGTCATGGGCCTTTTAAAAAGCCCATGTAATTAATCTGTTGCCTACCATCCCACCGTGCGTACATACACTTCTTTTATTTTTTCCTACCCTTTCAATCTCATGGTTGTTAAGTAAAAATTACGCATCGACCCCAGGCTACATCGGCAATCACCTAAGGGGGAAATTAACGCCGATCTATATCAACACTATCAGATCGAAAGTCGCCGGTTATATTTGATCCACAAAATCGGTAGCCTCCCTGGCGTACTATGTCCTGACGACAACTGGAACACATGGCGTCGGCGGATTGAACGGCATGATGATCTGGCGCAGCGTTGTGAGGAGCTAACCGTCCGGCCGTCGCCATGACCTTTCATGGATTCATCGTACGTATGTCTCTGTCTATGTGATCGCGCTCGAACGGCGATTGAATCGACAAGCAAGGGGCACCGTCGCCCGAAGCAAGGCTGGCCATGATCTCTTCATGTACTGTACGTCGTATATGATGTTCAGATGTGAGATGAGTTTGGTTCTATGATATTATTACTCGTACTTCAGTTCTTGAGCTGACTGCACATGCCTAACAGATTTTGCCATGAATGCTTTTCGCAGGTGATCTGAAGCATAGGTCTATAACCTTTCAAAAAATGACGCATAAGTTTACTACACAAGATCTTCAAATGTTAATTACGTGTCCACGCATGCATGCATAACCAGCAGGTAATTAGCAAATCTCATCCCTAGGAGATCGATGGAGTTAGAATCGTTAGTTCCTATACAAATTATCAAATTAGAACCACTCTAACATTTTAAAAAATTATTACTGAATATATATAATATTATAATCAAACATGGAAAAATAGATAATGTTATTTATTTGTAGAGAAAACCAAAAGTTGTATAAGCTTTATTGTAGTCACTCCACTCCATCCATATTATATGTAGTACTGTAGATGGTATTTGAGGATTCATGTTAATAAAATATGTAGTACGTACTTTTCTCATGTTCTTGATAAAAGAGAAATTTTCATAAAAACCCTAAGTTTTAGGCATGTGTAATGCAAAAACCCCAGGTATTACGATTTGTTTCGAGGAACCCAATATTTTCAGGTAAAATATTTTGAAGAACCATATTTATCAAAATTATCATATTTTCCTTTTAACATCGTACCCGTGCAACACGCGGTTTGACTAATCGGGCACTTCCTACAAACTCTCACACATTACCAGAAAAATATAGGCGTCGATTAAATCAATCATATTATCACCACCGTAGATCATTATCACCACCGCCCTTCTAAAGTCGCTATAATCTAGGTTTGCATCTATGTACCGTATATCATCTTTACGTAGCCGATGGTATCTCATTGTGAATATAAACCCACTTGACCTGAAAAGTTCAGCAGGAAATGGAAGACATACTCCAGTCGCCGGCGAGTCTAATCATCCATCGGCAGCGGGTTGGATCGGTATTTTTTTTCTCTCTCGCGATTTCTTCATACATGGGAACGGAAGCCAGGCTACAGTTGTCCTCCATTGACGGCAAGTTAGATCGGTAAATATTTTTTCTTACGCAATTTCTTCAAATGCTGACAGTGCACATGGAGACCTCGAAACCAAGGTAATTCTCATGTTATTTTCATTCCTTTCAAAATTTTCTTTAGATAATGTAATATTTTCTACACGTCAATTAGTTTCAAATCAATGTGACATTTAAGACATCGCATATTTTCTACGGGAGTAAAATTGAAAAATCATTGCACAGATTGTTTTGTAGATTGAAAATCCCAGACAAACTCTTGCGGTGGAAAGAATTATAAAACGTCCTAGCCTGTTCGATTAGCGCTAATTAATAAAAACAGTATATATTACCATGGCCCTCTTTGACGTCAACTTTTCTGGACCTAATTACAGTGATCAACAAGATTATATCCCCCAACAAAACAATGATCCAGACTGTGATGAAGCTGTACAAGACGTAACTACATGATGAATGGTACATGCTGTAAGCCTATTTTTTTCGTTGAAGCACCATTTAATTAATTAATTTGTTCATCTGTATAATTTATCTACATATATGTCTACATATACTGATGGGTTAATTTCTTTTTATGAGCTCCCATATTAACTAGAAATATCCGGTTATTAGATAGATACTATGATTATCACAATTGATTATAAAACCAATTCTCTATTTTAATGCGAATTTAATCAATGTCCATCTTTTATCCCATTTTTAAATTAACCCATCCAATCCTATCCTTGATATCGATCCATCTCTGTCTGAGACTAAATAGGCTTCTTACATCACGACTTCACGAGCAGACGAGTGCTCTCAAGTCACCCTTCATCCATCTAGATCGGCGGTGATTTTATATATTGTGAACCTGCAGGCTTCAAGTTGGAAGTAGCGTCCGACATGAAGACTTCGTGATAGGCTCATCGGCATACGCAACCTGAAGACATCTACAGCTCAGGGACGTACAGTTCTATTTTTTTTTATCAATTAGGACTCTCGATTTTATCTTCTACTGTATTATTTTCCAATCAAGATTAGATTCTAATTCCATTCTTCCCTTTTCCAAAATCTGAAACAACATGAATCATTACTCGCCCTTGCAATCTTATAGCTCTATGAGTTTCAGGTGTTAGATTAAATTCACAAATCGAAAATTTCATTGAACCCAATGCCTACTACTCAATTTACGTAATTAATAAAACTTGCCCGTAAAAATCACGTGGACCATTAAATTTAGAAATTATAAATTAACAAAATAAATATTATATATATATAATTACTAATTATGTTTTTGTCACGCCCCGAACTAGCCCTGAGCGGAACTAGCTCGTGACGCTCCAAATTAACCTGTTAATCGATACCAGTCCCAGGAAACAGTGCTGGTATCACAGGAAGACAGCATATCACAGCAACAGAGGTCTCTTTATTATAGAGTAGGATTACAGTCATGTTGGGCTGCGGACAGACCCCGAGCTCACAACTGCATTACAAAAGAGGAAAGCGGAAGCCAAGACTTGGACCAAACATCACAGGCGCGACTTGGGAACTAGGCCGAAACCCTAAAACTCTTCGAAGCCAACTTGCTCCTGGAAGAACTCCTCGTCAGCGGGATCCACATCTCCTTCTTCAGCAACTGGGGGAGGGATTATTTATATAGAGCAAGGGTGAGTACAGGAGTACTCAGCAAGCCATGGGAATTTAAGTGTTTAATGCAGGCTTCAAAGAAAGGCTGTTGTTTTCGCAATTTGATTTTATTTAAACTCTTTTTGGAATCATCTAGGTGAGTGCTTCTCAAACGACACGGATGAGACAGTGCGTCTCGTCCGGTCGGAGTATGTGCAATGTATCAGTCTTTAAAACAGGGTTGGCATCCGGCCAACAGCTTTCAAACGGCCAACCGGCCAACAGCTTTTTGAACGGCCAACAGGCCAACAGCTTTTGAAACGGCCAACAGGCCAACATCTTTTGAAACGGCCAACAGGCCAACATCTTTATAAACGGTCATCAGGCCAACAGCTTTTCAAACGGCCGTCCGGGCCCGGCTGATCCCATCAGCCACAGGTTTCCCAACATCGAAACCAAACCACATCAGCTTTTCACAAAGCAGTTGTCAATCAAAACTATGCTAGGAATCACCTCACATCCGCCCATGACCGTGGGCACGGCTGTTCGAACAGTTTGTTAATCCTCTGCAGAGGGGGTACACTTTACCCACACGACATTACTAACCCGAATCATCCAGCCCGTGTATAACGGCCACGTCTGGTTGACCTAAAGGCTTTCATGACAAGGCATTTCGAAAGCAGACACAGGTTCGCCATATGCCGACGAGGGGGGTCCCAGACCGACAACAGGTTAGGTCCCAGACCATGCTGTGCCAGGAAGCTCGGGGGTCCTCCCCGACACCACCCCGAAGAATCCACATGCCTCTCGACATCAAAGCTCCCCCGAATAGCAATTTACTCAGCCAGGGGTGTCCCATACCACCCATGTGGTTGCACATGTCTTATGTTTGGATGAAATTCCAAGGAAACGGTCCTTAAGTGCGAATACGAGACAGTGCCACATAGGCACGACACCCGCGTCGCGAATTTTCACAATTCATTTAGTTCGCAAACACCGACCCAGGTGTCGGGTTTTCCAAGTCTTTCGTAAAACCTCAAGTTTTACCCATCATTGGAAATTTTAAGTTTTGGGGGAAAAGTGTTCCGATGCGCGTGCCCGTGGGCCCACATATCGAAGCACAACAGTCGACAAAGGAGTTTCAGGTATTCAACAATTCACGGAGGGTAATTGCAGCAATTTAGGATTGGGGGCCGACGGGATATCCCGTAAATCACGGCCAAATACTTGTGTGAGTCCTAACCATGCAATATTTGCGGAAAAGAAATACTTAGATTTAAATTATAGGTGCAAGATGATCAAAGGTGACTTGCCTTGCTCGAGATCTTGAGCTTGATCCTCGAAATCCTCGCACTGCGGGTCTTCGGGCTCCGAAACTACACGCGGAACGGGACAACTCAACAAACAGCGAAAATAAAGCCCTATTATTGACCTCTAAGCGTGCCATTAAATAGATCTCGAGATTTGGAGAATTTTGGAAGTTGAACGGAGTCAATCGGATGCACGGTTGAGAAGATATTGAATTTCTAAGATTATTGGATTTTTGGACTAAAGGAAAAAGGATTTAATTAAATCCTTTTAAAAAGAAAAGGAATTAAAGGAAGGAGGGACGGGAATTAGACTTCTCGGGCGGCTAGGGCGCGGCCCAAGAGGAAAGACGGCCCGGCCGGGGCTAAATGGGCCGGCCGGCCCAAGAGGCGGCCCTTTACGCGGGCGCGGGCGGAGAGGAGAGAGAGAGCGCGGTGGGCCGGGTTCACCGTGCGCGGTCCCGGGTGGGACCCGCTTGTCGGTGACTCGGCTCACCGTGAGCTCGGCGCACGCGGGCGCGGCTAGGGTTTCGGGCGCGGGCGCGGCTTATGCGCGCGGCGCGCGGAGGACGCGAGAGCGGCGGGCCCACGTGCAGCCGCACGGCTTGCCGTGGACCGCGCGCACGGAGGATGCGACGGACCGGGGTCGGCTGACCCGGCCGCGGCCGACGTGGCGCCGACGTGGCGGCCACGTGGGCGAGCGGGAGGAGGAAGACGACCCCCGGCCGAATGGACGGCGGTCGGCGGCGACAAGCGGCGGGACGGTCCGCGGCGATACACGCGAGGGCGAGCACACCGGGAGGTCTACCGCGACGAGAGGAGACGAGCCAACGGCTCGGATTCACCGGGAAGAGCTCGTCGGCGGCGGATTTCGGCGACGACCGACGGCGGCGAGAAAAGGGGAAAACGGCGACGGCGGCTCGAGGGGCTAATCCCCGGCGGTGGGAGCATCTCGGCGACCACGGGAGTCCGATTCTTGTGCCGGATTGGGCGGAGACGCGCCGAGGAAGGCCGGCGACGAGCGCCTCCTTCGAGCTCGGGCGGCGACGGCGGCGAGCACGCGGCGGGCCACGGCAGGGCTCGGGGCTATGCCGGCGGACTACGGGGAGGCTACTCGAGCTACTACCGAAAGCGGAACGGAGGAGATGGAGGGAGGAGGGAGAACGGAGGGAAAAGCTACCGTGACGGGGAGGGCGCGGAGACGACGGCCGACGGCGCGGGAGGGAGCTCTCCGGCCTCGGGCCGGGGAAGAGGAAGGAGAGGAGCGCCCGGAGTCCCTTCCGTGCCCACGGACGCGCGCGGCTTCTTCGGCTCACGCGACGGCGACGGAGGCGGCGATTTTTAGGGCACGGGCGCGGTCGAACACGGGGAAACGGAGGAGGGGGAGCTAGGTTTTATGGAGGCGGCGAGGTCGGTTCGCGAAACCGACCTAAGGGCGGTCAAAAGGAGGACGGGACGGCGCTCGGCGGTCGCGGCCAACGGGCGGCAGGACGGCTGACGCCGGCGAGGGGAAAGAAAAAGAGAAAGAGGGGAGAAAAGGGGCTTCGCCCTTTGCCGATTCGGGAAAAGGAGGGGAAAGGGAGGGAGAGCGACACGGAGGGAGAGGCGCGCGCGGAGGGCTCGGCCTCCGCGTCTTGGACGCTTGCGCGCGGAGTGGCGGGGTCGCGGCTGACGACGGCGATGACGGCGGCGCGGATTTGGAGTGGCGCGGCGACAGGCGGCAGGCGCGGGGCCGAGGGGATGACGGCGGCGGCGACTGGCCGGTCGGCCACGACGCGCGCGCGCGGGAGGTAAGGCGGTGCGCGGCGCGGGGAGGAGAGGTGGTGCGCGGGCGGCCGCTCGCGTGCACGCGCAGCGCGGCGCGGCGCGAGAGAGAAGGGAGAGAAAAAGGAATCGGGCGCCCGAGAGAGAGGGAGAGAGAGAGAGAGAGAGAGAAATGGGCCGAGGGAAGCCGGCCCACAAACTGAGGGAGGCAAACTAGACTTTTGCCGAGGGATTTAAATTTGGAGGAATTGGATTCGGAATTTGAATTCGACGGAGGATCGGAGACTCGAGATCGGGAATTGGCACTGGGACTGACAATCAATCAAGGAACGGGTTTCGCATATAGGGTTTTTAGGAAATAATTTTCCCGCTAGCGCCACGACGGAACGGGCGCTACAGTTTTCTTGGAACTTATGTATTTGAACATTAGTACACATAACTTACATTAAAAAATTTAACTATAAATTTAACATATATTTTTTTAAAATTTCTAATATTAATAGCAATATATAAACCCATCCCGTGCAACGCACGGGTTGGCGACTAGCTATGTATATTTTACTCTTTAATATATATTTTGAGGAATGTTAGATTCTGATGGAGCGTCGCTTTCCTGCGTCCCTGAATCTGTTGAAATTTGAGATATAGGCTCATGGTGATAATGTATTCACAAGTTTGTGACACTGTGTCGGCGCGTCAAGGAGTCAAGGCTCTGCAAACCAACAAGTTCCTTTGCATATAATCCTGCATGTGTACAAGCATGTAGTATATAGGCTCTCTCTGGTTTTCTCTCAGATAAGAAAAAGAAAAGTCTTTTGGACGTAGTATAATCTATTTTCTCAATGGAAAATGGAAAACGGACTTGCATGATAAACTAATGATAAAAAAGGCTTATGCTTATACTTATCAACCGAAATTTGAATTTTCAACCTTAAATTTGGTGTTGATTTTGAGGTTGTTTCATCGAAGTTTATTTTTTAGCATTTACTTTTAGATTGCTAAGAACATGTATATAAAAGTTTTATTCACAAATTACTTTTCATTTGCAAATATGCCGTTGTTTCTTTTTTCTCGCTCAACGTGCGGTGCAGTCGTTCGTAGGTGCTTTAGGCCTTGTTCATTGTTTTCGACGAGTTCTTGCTTTTGAGTTGGGCTACATCGGTTTCGATCTCCGACAAGAGGTAAAGCTTGTTATGGCGGCTTGCGTTCTCGGAATTAGTGCTTACATCTTTATGACACTCTAATCCTGTTTATATAATTCGTTGAGTTATCATATATCCTATATAGTCTGGATCGATCATACTATCTAACCAAGTCAGCTAGCCTCTTTCATTATCTTGTTTAGATCTTATATTTCTCTTTATGCTTAATGCTACATATGTTAAGTTTGATCTATTAAGTAATATCTCGAACCATAATATCTATCTTGCTTCATGATTGCTAATAGAGATAGTATCGAAGTTTCAGCCGATCTTACATGTTTTAGTTATCTTGTTTCTTATATGTTTACTTAATATGCTAAATCTACCCTTTTTATTAAGATCTCACTGTGATAAAATATATTAAGCTTGTTATCAATCTGTTAGGTTATCCTAATATTGGATTGATCCTTGTTTAATATATTTAATTTATATTGATATCTTAGTATAAAATAGTATCGGAGTACAAGCCGATACATGTTAGATTTGCCTATCGGCTATGCTATAAACGTATATAATCTTTGCTTTGAAGTAATTTTAGATATAAGTGATTTATATTGTCTTAGCATATGTCCGACCTATCCCAATCACTTGGTTTAAACATATTTTGAAGCATAGATTATATATTGTCGATACCTATAGCCGATAAAATAAATTTAACTCTTTCTTTGCTATATACTTCACTGCCGATCTGATTCATATCGCATCGGCTTGATATTAGATGATACGTCATCGGCAATCCAACCGATCGGCTATCGCTTATGGATTAACTTTGGTTTCATTGTTTCTTGTTGGTTGTAGGATCAAACCAACTGGCACGCCTTGAACCCAAAAGCAAGATTTAGGACCTGCACTAGAGTAAAGCAAATCTCTCAGGCCAGCGTGTTATTTTGCATCAACAGTCGCTCAAAAAAAAATTCAGTATCCCTTTGAAGGGATCACAAAAGTTTCAAAGACAGATAGGAAGATGTTGATTGAACCCTTTACTCTAGAAGAAGTAAAGAAGATTGTTTTTAACTTGAAACCAAACAAAGCCCCAGGTCCAGCCCCAGGTCCTGATGCGATATCTGGAGAGTTTTATATGAAATACTAGGAGCTAATTAAATCCGATCTCCTTGAAATGATCAATCATTTCCACAGGGGGTGTCTAGACATTGAGAGATTAATTATGGAATAATCACACTGGTACCAAAGACTAAAGATGTAGCCCAAATTCAGAAATATAGACCCATTTGTCTATTAAATGTGAGCTTCAAAATCATAACAAATGTGCTTATGAACAGACTGAATAGCATAATGGCGTACATTATCTCCAAAAATCAAACATGCCTTCATGGAAAACAAATACATAATGGAAGTATTAGTTCTATTGCATGAAATTCTCAATACAATCCACACTGATAAGCAAAGTGGTATCCTTTTTAAGGTGGATTTAAAAAAAGCATATGACAAAGTTGACTGGGTGTTTATATATAGAATGCTCAAAGCCAAGGATTTTCCAGATAAATGGTGTGACTGGGTAATGAGAGTAGTAAAACGGGGGAAAGTTGTTGTCAAAGTGAATGACCAAATTGGACTTTTTTTAACACACACAAGGGTTTCCAGCAGGGTGATCCCCGATCACCCCTATTGTTTAATTTAGCTGCTGTAGCACTTACCCTGCTGGTCAATAGGGCTGAGAGAAATGGTTTGTTAGAAGAGCTAGGAGCGAATGAAATCAACAAAACTGCAATCCTGCAATACGCTGATGATACAATTTTTCTTTTGCCAGATAATCTGAGTTATGCCTAGAATTTTAAATTCATTCTTTGTCTCTTTGAGCAACTCTATGGCCTTAAGATTAATTTTAATAAAAGTGAGGTTTTCAGTTTTGGAAGTGCAAAAGAAAAGGAACATTAATACAGCCAAATCTTTACCTGCAAAATGGGTGCTTTGCCCATGAAGTATTTAGGTATTCCCATTGATCAAAAAAATAATCTTAAAGAGAGACTGGAATGGAGTGGAAGACAAAATGGAGAACAAACTGGGTTGTTGGCAAGGGAGACTCCAATCAATTGGAGGGAGGTTGACTCTCGTCAACTCAAGCCTAACCAATGTCTCTTTGTATATGACCTCCTATAGGTTTCCTAAGGGATCAGAAAGTATCACTTGGTCCAATGGCAGGAAATTTGCTCCCCAAAAGACCATTGGTGGCCTAGGTGTTCAAGATTTAGAAATCATGAATAAAGCTATGCTTCGCAAATGGATCTCGAGAATTGAAAATAAAAAAGGTTGGTGGCAAGATTTTCTAAAATCAAAATACCTCTAGAAAAAAAATGTCTGAAGTTATTTTTAAGGCTGGTAATCCTCATTTTTGGCATGGTCTAATGGAAGTAAGGAACAATTTTTTAAATTTTGTATGAAAAAAGTGGGTAATGGAAACAATATCTTGTTCTGGGAAGACAACTGGTAGGTGGCAGACCTCTCAGTGAGCAATACCCAGAACTTTACAATATAACTTTTTCAAAGAAAATCACACTTGCTAAAGTGAAACATCAAGGGTGGGATGGGATAAAATTTAGGAGGACTTTACATGACGACAAGCTAAGGGATTGAAATAGTATAAAACAAACTTGTAATGAAATTTTTTTTTTAGGAAAAACCTCAGAAGAGGACAGGGAGAGCCTGTTTTCATTTAAGAAGAAGAGACTTGGCCCAGTTTTTGAGGGAAAACCGGGCCTAAAACCCTCACATAAGCACGGTTTAAAGGGGAAAACCGGGCTAAACCCACACGGAGAACAAACTAAAAATACTTGCGACGCCAAAACTGGAGGATAAAACACAGGTCATCGTTGCTAAGCTTTGAAGAGCAGCTCCGACTTCCTATGAACAGACCACAGACAACATTGATGATGCACTCCGGTGGACCTTGACTAATAATGGAATCTTCACTGTCAAATCTTTTTACATAGCTCTAAGTTTGCAAAATGTCGAGTTCACATACAAGAAACTCTGGAAAATTGGGTGCCTCTCAAAATTAGAGTCCTCATTTGGCTGATGGTTAAAAACAAAATACTCACAAAAGATAACTTGTGTAAAAAGGGATGGAGGAAAGGTGATAAAAAGTGTCAATTTTGCAATAATGATGAAACCATACATCATCTGTTTTTTTTAGTGTCCTTTAACTAGGATGCTTTGGAACATTGTAATTTGTGCTCTAGACCTGAAACCTGTACTAAAGAGGCAACACTTTTTTTTGGCAAATGTCTTTGTAGCCAAGGGAAACATATGAAAAATCTGCTTGCAGTAGGAGTAGCTACTGTGATCTGGGCGATTTGGAAAACAAGAAACAGAGCCTGTTTTGAAAATAAATTGCCTAATGACCCCACTGACATAGTTTTCTTGACTTGCTATTAGATTAAATCTTAGGCTGTTTTGCAGACAAAGGAGGCAAATCAAGAAAAGTTGTTGCTGGGAGCCAAGCTAATAAGGCAAGTAACAAGTGACATCTTCAACTCAAAGTTCGGATGGAACACTGGGACAAGAAGACAGGAGGGTTGCTGAACATATCTTCAGGAGGTTGCATGCTGATGTAAAAAGAAAGTGCTGTTGTGATGCTGCTCTTGCTGCATGACCTTGAGGTTGAAATTATATATCTCTTGTCACTACACTATCAAATGTATCTCAATATTATTGGAAATGGTGAGTGTGAAAATGCGGCACATTCATCCACCTAACCCATCCCAACCATACACCGATCTCTTTGTTGGCAAATACTCCCTCCGTCCCTAAACATTTGACGTCATTGACTTTTAAGCACATGTTTGACCGTTCGTCTTATTAAAAAAATTTGTGAAATATATAAAACTATATGTATACATAAAAGTATATTTAACAATAAATCAAATGATATGAAAATAATTAATAATTACTTAATTTTTTTATTAAGACGAACGGTTAAATATGTTTATAAAAATCAACGACGTCAAATATTTAGGGACGGAGGGAGTAAAAGAAAACTGTGTGCCATTTGATTTCAGTCCAAGAGCGAGCATAACCGACTGTAAAATTTTGAAATACCAGTCACGTGATGTGTAGTAAATTAAATTGACGGCCCAGGTAAAAGAAAACATGTCTAATCGACATACCTATGATAAATTAGCAAAGCATTTGTTTGTACATACGAAATGTACGTACATTTGTTAACAGGAGTAATTGAGGAGATGAATGCAATAAAGTTTCAGAGGGATCTTCATTGTTAATTCATAATTACTAGCCACCAAATCTTACGTTGCGCGACCATGAAAATCCACCCATAAAAACGAATGTTCACATATGTTGTTGCTTTTATGGCTGCCACAAAACGAAGAGAACATAGCCACAACAGCACTATGCACCAGAATCAGCCCCAAAGCCCCCAGCACAAAAGCCTCAGGATCAATCCCTAACATGTTCACAATTTCTTCCTTAAAAAAATATTTGAAAGGACGACGTCTCTTCTTTCAAATATTTTTTTCATTTTCAATAAGATATTTGAGCACAAAAGTCCAAGATTCGTGAATAAATGTACAGGATCTCATCTTCTTGGTATTATATATATAATGTTCAACATATCGTACAAGAATCAATCAAATCCATAGAAATCCACCATTCAATTACGAGCAGCTTGTGTAACCCGTCCATTTCCCTTGTTACAGAGTGCGATGTTTCCTCTGCTTCGGGGTACAACTTTATTAGGTATCCACAGCGTGATTTGGACGTCCATGGAAATTAAGCACGGTAACACGTCAAGGAACAGACGACCTGTAGGCCCAAGTCAAGAGAGGCAAATAGACAGCTTAACCGGCGCTTACATATGGTGGTAATTTTGCCACGATGATGGACAGTACGAGAGGCGATTATAAATCGTCAAGCTGCAGATTCTCACAATTATTAGGGTGTTTTCCTGGCGGATAATGCATCGATTTTCAGGACTCCTAACAGTATGATTTCTTTAGAAAAAAATTGAAGAATTATTTGCATAACTCTTCTAAGCTATTAATCGCTATATAAACAATTAATCGTTCATAATCTAGCCAAATCAACCATTAAGAAAATCCCTTCAGCGGTTTCTAAGCCAAAGCATTGTTCAGCTCCTTGGGAACGAAAATTTTCCACACAATTTTCTACAGGGCAAGAAATGAGAAGTAGAACTGATTTTATATACAACTTTTGCTCCTGTTATCATAAGCTTTCAATAATGAGTTGATAAACTTCACGTGAACGATATTCTGGAGACCTGCTCTCCCAATCACCATTGCACGCTGCTGGGTGGAATAGAATAGACTATGATCAACGACACGGTACAAAGGAAGAGGTAAATCATAATTTGTTTTCGTATATATTTGTTTGCAAGTGGCGGCTTAGTATTTATAGAGATATTAGGACGAGTGGGATGCCTGCACAATATACAAAATGCATGACCGAATCAGATAGGTCGTGTGTAACCTATCGTCCTATCCGAACTCCACACACCAAAAAATCTAATGAGTTTCCAAACACTGAATTATACGGCAAAATAGAACTGCAAAACAAAGTCGGCATAAGCATGAGGAGGCAACTTTTGCATACTATTAACATGCATGTCACATACGCGCAACGCTTGACCTATGCTCAAGCCACGCGAGGTGAGGCGAGGCGAGATGGCATGTGTATTTCTCTAATTCTCTCCACTACAAATTGCTCAAGTGGTTAGGACAACACTCTCCCTTTTAAAGACATCTTTCTCGACTATAGTTAGCAAAGTGGTATTAAAATTTCACATGCATCATTTCCCATGAGGGGGACATTTATAATACATTCTCTTTAACTCTTTTCATCTGTGTTCGAAATTGTTCTCTTTTCGTGATTTCTACCTTTATAAATTAAGATGAACTCTTTTGTGCCTTATTCATTTAGTCCCTAAGAAAAAAAATAGAGAGAATTTATTCCACAATATGGAATTGATTTGCTTGAGAAACGAACAAGGTGGTGGATAAGCGGTAAGAACAACCTTACAACTGAATTATCTAGTTGTTTTATTTATTTTCCACCTCCTAATTATTAAAGTACGTAAATGACAGAAGCCCATATATAATTACTCTTTCTAAATTCCAATCACGCATGGAAGCATATTACGCTTTTACGTAAAAAAAAATAAATGGTTGTTCGTGCGAGGAAGGAGAGAACGGCCGGGGTAGGCGTGGATTGGACCGGAATTTTTTCCAAACATGGCCTTATCTAAACGAACCCACGAGCTAATAATTTAAGAAAAAGAAAAAGTCTAATCTAAATCCCTCAATATATGTAGAATTTGATCTATATCTTTTTAACGTAAAACCGGGTACAATGACTCCTACAACTATTAAAACAGTGTAGACTGACTCTCAGAGTAATATTAACCGTGGTATTTGCTGACATAGCACATTGGCAATCCTACGTGGCAATGTTACCAAGGAAAAATCTATAGGCCCACATGTCAGTAAGTAGGAAATAAAAAAAATTAGCCCACATGTCAGCCTTTTCTCCTCTATTCTCTCTCTTCTCTCTCTACAGCGGCACCGATGGCGGAGGCAGAGGAGTTGTGGCGCTTCGCTCAGCAAAGACGTGGCCCTCGCGAGGAGGGCAACGGCCCGACGGCGCCACCGAGGGACGGCAGTGGGCAGTGGCATAGGCCGCGCGCCCCATCTCCTCCTCCACGTACCACCTTTGGCTCGACGATGCCCGGCAGCCATCTTCTTCCTCAAATCAGTCGCTGACGCCACCGGCGAGCTCCCAACCGTGTAAGCTCGCAGCCCTGCCAGCCTGATTGGTTGCAGACCGGCCTCCTCGCGCACCATCGCCGTTGGCCTCTTCGTCAGCTTCCTCTGTATCGGCGCGCTGGGCGAGCTCGATCGCGAGATGGACAACGGCGACTTTTGGAGGAGGGTACATCCTCGCCACCTCCCCGATCTCAATGAGGGGCGCGATGGCAGAGGCGGAGGCGGAGCTCGCTGCAGCGACGACGTTGCGACGGGTTGCCGGTGGCTTGGGCGCCTCCTTGGCCTTTCCTGATCATGGACGACATCGTCGGCGCACAGCTTGCACCGTGGCATGCAGCCCGAAGCCCGTCCAACCCTAGTGAGCAAACACTTTTTTACAGCGTAATATGTGAGCAAACGTGCTGCTGTAACAGTTGTGCTTCAGGTTCCTTCTTTTTTCGATTAAGGCCCGGTTTAGTTTTTAAAACAAAAATTTTCACGTTGTCACATTAAATGTTTGGACACATACATGAAGTATTAAATGTAGGCAAAAAAAAATCAATTACACAATTGCGTGTAAATTGCGAGACAAATCTTTTAAGCCTAATTGCGCCATGATTTGATAATATGGTGCTACAGTAAACATTTGCTAATGATGGATTAATTAGGCTTAATAAATTCGTCTCGCTGTTTACTGACGGATTCTGTAATTAGTTTTTTATTAGACTATGTTTAATACTTCAAATGTATGTCCGTATATCTGATATGACAACCAAACCTAAAATTTTTCCCCAACCAAACTAAGGCCTAAATGGTAGATGCGTACACCCCTACACACACATTATCGCTAATATGCCACCTAACACATGCTAAAAAACAAAAACCAGCAGCGCATTCCTGATTTGATTAAATTCAGTGAAAAGTCCACTTACATCTATGTAATATTCGTGAACACAAGGACTTCAAATTCTAATGCGGTCTAGTCATGAAGCTATGACTTTACCACATCTCTGTGCTTTACCACGTTCCCGCATTGCAGGTATTTTGTTCTTTTCTTTCAATCTTATATGTTATAGGGGGGCCTATAACCCTACGGGTAGTTATAGGTCATGCCCATGTACTCTCTGCATTCCAAAATAAGGCCCTGTTTGTTTCCATAAGTCCTAGGGCTAAAAATTAGTTCTAGGGCTAAAACATAAGTCCTCTTTAGTCCTACCCTGTTTGTTTGGAGGGACTAAAAGGGACTAAAACCTAATTAAATGACCTGTCTAGTAGCACTTCATCCAGCACCTACATGCTTCATCCATTCAATAGTAGGTGCGTTATAGGCCTTTATTCCGAATTAGCACCTCCCCTAGGGATTTATGGACCTAGGTAGTTTTAGCCTCTTTTAGTCCCTCCTGTTTGGTATTTTAGGGGCTAAAAGGGACTAAAGTGGAGGGACTTTGTCACACCCCAATCTGGCACCGCCGTACAACGGCACCTGACAGGAGCGTGTCGTAGGAAAAACGGCGCGAACCGCTTTCTACGAAACCATGATCTCAGTACCAGTCCCAGGACATAGCGCTGGTACCCACGGCGACAAATATGAATCATTGCAATCCTTAAAATAGATAGAGGACTTATTTACCTTAACTTAGGTTGCAGCTCAGGACAGCCTGAGAATACAACTGACGACACGGACGAGGCAAATACCAACAGCAGCAGCAGCGGAACCAACGAACTAACACCCAACACCACAGGCGACGGCTGGGAACCAGGACGAAACCCTAATCTTCACTTCACTTCATCTTCAACTTTAGGGTGGAGGAACTACATATATTTATATAGAGCAAGGGTGAGTACTTTCGTACTCAGCAAGTCACGGGAATTTAGGTGTTTAATGCAAGCTTGGAAGAGAGGCAAGGTTGTTTTGCAAATCTTTTGTTTTGAAATCACTAAGTGATTTATTTCTTTTTAACTTTGGGTCGAAAGGAGACTTGCGTCTCGATTCGACTTAAGAGATGCTTTTCAACAACTCAAATGGTAATGTACCGACCTCCCGGGTCAGATCATTACTTCTCGGCTCCCAGAGCCATTTCACTTGATTAGGCGGCTCCGAGAGCATTTTTCATTTTCTCGGACTCCCAGAGTCCTGCTGCCCAGCAGCAAGCAATCCGCTTCCACTCGGAAAGCCTAGTCTATGATGCCCGCAGACATCCCGAATCACACAGATTCGTTTCTGACCACTCAGGTCATCCATCTGCCACATAGGCTGATTCTGGTTATGATTCCCAATCCACAACAACTTTTCACAAAGCACAGGCAAACAAATCTACGCAACGGGAACCACCTCACATCCGCCCATGACCGTGGGCATGGCTGTTCGAATAGTTAGTTAACCTCTGCAGATGGGTACACTTTACCCACAAGACCAGAAATTACTCCAGACACTGGCCAGTGTCAGAGGTTCGCGACAAAGCCTTTCCCAAGCCGACCCAGGGTTACCTCATGCCACATAGAAGGATCAAATCCTCACATAAATATAGGTCATTTTAGTTTTCACAACTCAAACTCCAACCACCTCGATCGGTAATTCTGCAAGCTTCTCTTCCTTGCTTACCAGGAACCCGGTTTGGCTCCAACCGACCCCGCCCCGGCGTTCCCAACTATTGGCATGCGAGGTTTCCCTGAACCGACTAGTTACTTAGCCAGGGTTTCCCATTCCACCTTGTGGTTGCACTTTGATTATGCTTGATGAGTTTTCCATAGGAATCGGTCCTTATATACGAATACGGGACGACGCCACGTAGGCACGGCTCCCGCATCGCGAGTTTTCACAATTCATTTTATTTTCAAACACACCGACACCATATGTCGGGTTTTCAAGGCTTCACAAACCCATTTCCCAAGTTTTCGACAATCAACAGTGTATGTGGGATATTTGGTATACGCACTCAGAGAGCACGGATACCGAAGTATCACAAGGGTGGAGCGATAAGGAATCAGGGTAGTATAACCTATAGGAATTAGTGCGACTACTGGGTAGGTCCGTCGGTTTGACATGCAAACCGAGGCCAAGCATGTTATAGGTGTGATTCTAATAATGCAAGTTGCAAACAAAATAATAATGATTTTTCAATTATAGGAGCAATTGGTCAAAGGGTGACTTGCCTTGCTCAAGATCTTCACGAAGCTTCACGAATCTTTGAGAGACCCAAGACTGATGATAATCCGGCAACCGCGACTAAACGCAAACAATCAAAACCTAAACAAAAGACCAAATAAAGATCCTATTTAGACTAATAATTAGTGCCATTAAATATATCTCAATTTTACGGAATTATTGGAAGTGGAACAGAGTCAATCGGAGCTACGGATTGGAAGATATGATTTTTGGAAGATTAAAGGATTTTCTGTCTAAAGGAAAAATGATTTATTAAATCCTTCTGAAAAGAAATAAAGGAGGGACGTGAATCATACTTCCTTGGGTGGCTTAGGGCGCGGCCCGATGGCTTGCGCGGCTCGGCCGAGCCATATTGGGAAGAGCGAGCGCGGGAGTCGGCCCATTAGGGCACGAGAGAGAGGGGGGCGGGTCCGGTGGACCGAGTGCACCGTGCGGGGTCCCGGGTAGGGCCCGCTTGTTGGTGACACGGCCCACGGTGGGATGGGCGCACGCGAGGGCGGAGCTAGGGTTCGGTGGGGATGGCACACGGGAGGTGCGCCGGATGGACCGAGACGCGTTGGGCCCACGTGCAGCCAATTGGCACACCGTGGACCGCGCGCGCGAGGGTGGGGGAGGGAGGAGGCGGCTGACCGGCTTGGCCCGGTCAAAGCCGAGGTGGTGCCGACGTGGCACCTACGTGGCAGCCATGTGGGTCGGCAGGAGCAGGAAGAAGGGGGAGGCCGAGATGGACGGCGGACGGCGACGGCATTCGCCGGAGCGGTTCACGGGGATTCAAGGGAGGGTGTGGACACCGGAATGAAGGACGGGACAAGGGAAGATGAGCCGACGACTCGGATTCACCGGAAGGAGTTCGACGGCGGCGGATTTTGACGGCGATCATCGGCGGAGAGCAAAAGGGGAAACGGCGGAGGGGCGACGAGGATTCGATTCAAGTTGGCGGGAGCATCTCCGGTGTTCGGGGAACTCATTCCCGGGGTCGGATGGGACGGAGGGGCCTCGAGGGAGGCCGGCGACGAGCGGCAGCTCCCCAGAACGGGCGGCAATGGCGGCGAGGCCATGCCAGGCGGCGGCGAGGCTTGGGGCTTCGTCTATGCGCGTTCGGGAGGGCTACCGAGCTACCGCACGAACTAAAGGAGGGTGAGGGCGAGCGAGAAGGGAGAACGGAGGGAGGCACTACCGAGCCGAGACGAGCGCTATGACGAGCGGCCGACGGCGCGGGAGCGAGCTCTCTGGCCTCGGGCCGGGGAAGGGGAGGAAGACGGGCACCCGGAGTCCCTCGTCACGCGTCCTCGCACGCACCGGTCTCCCCGATGCTCGGCGGCAGACGGCGACGGCGAGAGCAGAGGAAGGGCGACAATGGCGCGGTGGAGTAGGAGTCTGAAGCGGGAAGGATTGAGATGGGGAGGGGAGCTCGGCTTTGGGCTTTATAGGAGTGGTGAGGTCGGTTTGAGGGAGGAAACCGACCTAGGCAGCCAAGGATGTGAGCTGGCGGTTGTGCCCGTGGTCCAGGCGACGGCAGATGAGGTGCGGTGGCTGAGGTTGGGGAAAAAGGGAAAAAGGAAGGGGGAAAGGGAAGCTTGACCATGCCGTTTTGGGGAAGGGAGGGAAGGAGGAGAGCGAGGTAGGGAGCTCGGCCTCCATCCCTTGGACGTATGCGCACAGGCGGGGCTGGCGGCGCGCGGGAAACCGGCGGGCGGTGGCGAAAATCAAATGGCGGCGGGCAGGGGAATTGGCGCCGGGGTGACGAAGACAGTGGATTTGGATTGGCGTCGGCGGGAACTCGACGCCGAGGAGAGAGAGGAACAAAGAGGGAGAGAGAAGAAGAAGAGAGAGAGGGGGCGGGGAGAGAGCGGCGCTCTCTCTCGGCTCGGCTGCGTGCAACGCACGTGCGAGGGGAGAGGATGGGCTGAGGGGAGGGGAAAACGGCCCAATCGACCAAGGGGGGGTAAAATAGACTTTTCCAGAAGATTGATTTGGAGAGAATTTGAATTTGGAATTTGACTTGGACATCGGGATTTAGGATTTGGATGAGAGGGAGGAGTCGACGAAGGGATTCAAAATGGACTCGAATATTTTTGGAATCGGGGCTAGTATTTGGCGAGGATTCAAAGGAGGCGATTGAATTTCAGAGTAATTGAATCGGAATTGGAACCTTGAGGTGGAAGATTTTGATTGCGACGAGAGGGAACAACGATGGAGATTGAATTGAGATCCATGGCATGACTTAGACTTTCACTCAAAGAACAAAAATTTTCGCAATTAGGATTTTGCCAAATTAGTTTTTAACGTCTCACGAAAAACAGAACGTTACAGACTTATGGATTTGCCCCTCCAAACAAACAACCCCTAAGTTGATCTAATACGGAATATGTCATATTGTACTCTAATTTATAGTACTTGGATATATGACCTATGGGACAATTTTTTTATGAGAAAAAAGTCCATGTTACACCTAGAAATATTTTATTAGATCACTTAACCCTAAACTATTTTGGCTCATTTTACCTCTTAAATTGCTAAACATGATATATTTTACAGCTTAGTGGCATGCCCCTTTATAGAAGTCATATTTTAAGATTAATTTTTTAGCCATAGGTGACAACACTACCAAAATTCCAAAATTCTAAAAATATTGAGATGCAAATTATAATGCATCTATCCATCCTATCAAATTTCAGTGCAAAAATACGATTTACATAGAATAAAAAGGAGAAATTTCTTTACGGAGTATCATGAACTATTTTCAATAGTCCGAGGGTGTAAAATGAGGCAGCAAATAGTCTGTGGGTTAAGTGATCAGTTAAAATAATTTGAGCATGTTAAATGGACTTTTTTTTTGAAAAAATTAACTTATGTGAAAAACAGGCTTTCACAGATTCTAACAAAAAAAAAGTTATCTTGTTCTTTCGAAAAAAAAATTGGCATAAGGTAAATTTTCTACATTTTATAAAATTTCAATTTTCTTTCCAAAAAAAAAAGAACGACCCAAAGGGCCAGGAGGCCGAGGCCCAATTACGCGACACAAACAACGCGAGGGTTTTATACTTTTATCCCTCTCCGCCGCCGGGGGAAGGGGAAGAGCTCGCCGCCGGTGCCCGACACTGCGGCGTCGGCGAGCGCGAGCGATTCATCCAGGAATCGATCGAGCTCGAGCGGGGGCTTTCCTCCACCTCGATCTGCCGCGGCCACTCTACTCCACGGTCACCTCCTCCCCCGCCTCTTCTTGGTTCTTCTTCAAGGAACAATCCCTCGTCGAGGTATATATATTCATCTATGTCTCGCCGTTGATCCTCTACCTTGCTCTTTCAGTTCTTGGCTGAGAACTCGGGATTACCGAGGAAGAAACCAGTGCGTTCTGAGGTACAAAAAAAAATAAAAAAAAATGAATAAGTAAAAAAAAAGGAGAAATTTTGATCTCTGGCTCAGTTGCATGATGTGTCTACCTGGGCGCTTCGAAACATGTTAATCCAGCAGATTCGTGTTGCAGTTTCTCTTGTGATTTTGTTAAACTTAGACTACTGCTTTCATCAATTGCCTCGTAAATTCCAGGTTTTAGTTTGTATAAATGCTGATGATTTTTTATTAATTGAATTGTGGAATATTCGTTTGTTCCTTTGAACAAGCAATTCTAAGATTGTAATTCGTTTAGTAGTAGATCCCTTATTTATCAATTGTTCCTGTAAACCAAGATACATAGTAGCTTGTTACATTAATTCCCTTCTAGGTTTGCAAAGCTGCTCTGTGTTAACTGATTTCGACATAAATTAATATGTTTCTGCATTTATTAATCATTTTATAGATGAATAATTAGGTTGCATACTTGATCTATTTGTGAAGATAAGCAAACAAACCGTGAAGCACAATCATGTACATGAAAAAGCGAAAAGTTTTTTGTTTCGTCAGTATAAATATGCGACATGAATTTTCCATCATATATTCATGCGGTTCATTATGATTTCATTAATTTAAATCTAGGGCTCTGGACAACTGCTACACCTTGAAATACCTAACTAGCTCTGCTGTATTTCTCAATGGAGTGTCTCTCCGAGGAACTGATCGTAGAGATTCTCAAGAGGATTACAAGGACAAGCGATCTGAATTCTCTTTCTCTTGTGTCGAAGCAGCTCTACGCCATTGATGCGGAGCAAAGGGCTACTATTTGCATTGGTTGTGGACTTTCAACAGAAGATTTCTCAGCACTCTGTTCTCGGTTTCCCAATTTGCTAAAAGTAGAGATCAGTAACTCTGGTTCGACACCTGGCAATGGGAACCATATTGACAACCAAGGTCTCTTTGTTCTTTCATCTTCTTGTAATTCTCTTAATGATCTCACCTTAAGCTTCTGCTCAAAGATCAATGATGCTGGTATTGCTAGCCTAACTTACTGCAAGAAGTTGATGTCTCTGAAGCTGAACTCCATACCAGATGTAACTTCAAGTGGGCTTCTCTTGGTAGCTTTCGGTTGCAAGGCTCTATCTTCTCTCTACCTTAATGATTGCAAGGGAATTGCAGCCAGCACTGAGTGGCTGGAGTACCTTGGCAGTGATGGATCATTGGAAGAACTCGTCGTCAATAATTGCCCGGGAATAAGCCAGTATGACTTTTTAAAGTTTGGTCGCGGATGGATGAAGCTTAAGAAATTTGAGTTTGTAAACAAGGAAACCATGGTGAACCACTTCATCACCCGCCATGACCCCTCATACAGTGCTAACTGTGTGTATAAATATGATCTGTGCTGTGAGAATTTGGTGGATTTAAAGCTGGCTCGACTTCGAACAGAGCCAGAAGGCCCAGAAATAGGACTACGTTTTCTGCTAAGGAAGTGCAAGGCGTTAGAGAAACTATGCCTCGAGTATGTTGGCGGTCTTATTGACAAGGACATGATTGTGCTATCCCAGAGCTGCAAGAACCTTAAAATCATCTCACTTTGGATGATGCCTCGACGCTTCCATGAACATGAGGTTTTTAGGATGGGTTTCACCGATGAAAGCCTTGAGATGCTAGCCCACAACTGTCCATTACTTCAGGATATCGAGCTCATATTTGCAGGTGTTGAGGACTTGGAATATCCGGAAATAGGCTTCACACAGGAGGGACTTGTGAAGCTCACGCATTCTTGTCCAATCCGTTCTCTCACACTAAACGGCACCCTCTTCTTCAATGACAAGGGGATGAAGGGACTCTCATCTGCACCATTCCTGGAGACACTCTGCCTCGTCGATTGCAAGAAGATAACTGATTACGGAATGTGCTTCCTTGTGCACTACCCATGCCTGGCTGATCTCAAGCTTCAGTATTGTCCTGGTTTGACAGATGTTGGAGTAGCTGAGCTTGTACATGCACAGAAATTACAGTCTCTGGTTGTTGAAGGCTGCTCTAATATATCTGAAAATGCTGTGCAGGGCGCAGCTAGATCAGTCCAGTACTTTCTCAACTCGGCCGGATCAGGTGCTACCCATCTTAAAAGACTCGTTGATTGAGGCTGTTAGTTGGTTGCTTTTGCTGTTAACCCTATTGTCTCTGTGATCTGACTTTTCAGTTTTCACCGCCATTTTTGAACTTGATTTTACTTTTCCCTTTTTTTCCTGTTATTCGCTCTAAACATAAGAGCAACTGAGCAAAGTATATGTACTAGTAGTACTCTGCAGGCATCTCATCATTGTGCCCCCAGCTAGTGTACTGAATTTTGGTGTCAAACTTGGTGTTGGTAGCCTTTGCATTTATCGTGGTTTTCAGCTTGTCATAATTTTAGTTGCAAATACATATTTCATTAAACTTGGGAATGCTCGATCAGTTCTTACACATAAACAACATTTGGCTGGTCCTAAGTGTAAATGTGTAATTTTGTCTTGAGTTGACCCACATTCCTGAGTGAGCAAACATTTTTTTACAGCGTAATGTGTACAAACTTGCTGCACTTGTGCTACAGGCTCCTTTTTTTTCCTTCGATTACACGGCTGACGCATACGGATTTACACCACTACGCACGCACATCCATGAATTCGCTCCTTAAAACACGCTTAAAGAGGCGAAAACCTGTAGTACATCCTAATCTCACTAAATTTCTATTGAAAGCTCACTTGCATATGAAATATTTGTACCAGAACTTTGACATGGTGGGTTGGTGATCTTGTTCCAAGGGGTTGGTCATGCCCATGTACAATACAATGTAGTGGTATGCATATCCACTCTGATGTGTTTTTAGACCTAAGCTCTATAAATACCAGTTGTTAGAGTATGTAACTTGGTCCACCACCTATGGCCCACTCAAGTCATGCATGTTGGGTTTGCTATCCCATAGGTCCAACTCGACCTACAATTTCAGATCATAAGGTTACATAACCAAAAAAATTAGTTTGACGGAGAAAGACTCTACACCTTTTAAGATGTACTACATCATCATTAATTAGAAAATTTGGTCCGAATTCAGTTTACTCTTAAATCAAGAAACATTAAGAACTGAAGTATTACGATGAGCGGTGACAGCAAAGATCTGATTAGTAGCATTATGAACCTATGGGCGACGTTACTCTTAAAAATAATGAGTTCGGAGATGAGGGGACAGTATTTGGATGTATTTGAAAAGATTAAAATGAAATAAGGGACTTATTTTTTTTTAAAAAAGAAAGTCTATGTTACTCTCCCAAAATATTTTATTGGATGAGTTAACCCCTAAACTATTTTTTTTGTTTTACCGTTAAACTATTAAAAATAGTTTATTTTACTGACGAGTAGCTTTTCTCTTTATACAACTTATATAGAATAGAAAAAAAACAAAAATTTTGTTACGAGTAACATGAGTCACTTTAAATAATTTGAGGGTGTAGGGTTATGTGATCGGCTAAATAATTCAAGGAGTAAAATAAACAATTTTTCAACAATGTTTAGTTTACATGAAAAATAGGGTTTCACACAATATAAGAGGAAAAAAAAGAGTTCTCCATTTTTTTTAAAAAAAGTTGCGATAAGGTGAATTTTCTACATATACTATTAAAGTTTAATTTCCTTTCGAGAAAAACATATGCTGGTATTTTTATTCTAAGAAATAAAGAAAATGAAAAAAAGGGGAAAAAACAAAACAAAACGACCCAATGGGCCAGGAGGCCCAGGAACGCGACGCGAGGGTTTTATCACTCTCCTCCGGCGCCGACCAGAGTCCAAGGGAAGAGCTCGCCGCCGGTGCCCCGACACTGCGGCGGAGCGGGAGCGAGGTGGCCGCGCGCGAGCGAGGCTTTCCTCTACCTCCGCCGCATCCACCCCTCCTCCTCCTCCACCGTCACCTCCTCCTCCTCCACCGTCACCTCCTCCTCACCCTGCCCAGTTCGGCTGGTCCTCTCCCGCCCGCCCTCTTCTTGGTTCCTCTTCAAGAAACAATCCCGGCCACCGATCGCCGATTCCTTCGAGGTATGTATCTACCTTGCGCTTCAGTTCTTGGCTGAGTACTCGAGATTACCGAAGAAGAGACAAGTGCGTTCTGAGATTGAACATAAAAAGAAATTTTAATCTTCGGCTCAGTTGCATGATGGTTCTTCTACCTGGACGCTTCGAAATATGTTGATCCAGCAGATTCGTGTTGCAATTTCTTATGATTTTTTTTAAACCTAGCCTGTTTGTTTCATCAATTGCCTCGTAAGTTCCAGTGTTTAGTTTGTATAAATGCTGATGTTTTTTTATTAATTGTTTTGTGGAATATAATTCGTTCGTTCCTTTGAACCAGCAATTCTAAGATTTTAATTCGTTTAGTCGTCGATCCCTTATTTATCAATTGTTCCAACAATATATACATAGTTGCTACATTAATTCCCTTCTAGGTTTGCAAAGCTACTCTGTGTTAACTGATTTCGAGATAAATTAATAGGATTCTGCCTTTATTAATCGTTTTGTAGATGAATAAATAGGTCACATACTTGATTTATATTTGTGAAGATCAGCAAACGAACAATGAACCGCAAACATGTACAGGAAAAAGCGAAAAGTTTTATGTTTCATCAGTATGAATATGATACTTGAATTTTCCATCATATATTCATGTGGTTCATTATGATTTCATTAATTTTAATCCAGGGCTCTGGACACCTGCTACACCTTGAAATACCAAAGTTGCTCTGCTGTATTTCTCAATGGAGCATCTCTCCGAGGAACTGATCATAGAGATTCTCAAGAGGATTACAAGGACAAGCGATCTGAATTCTGTCTCTCTTGTGTCGAAGCAGCTCTACGCCATCGATGCGGAGCAAAGGGCTACTATTTGCATTGGTTGTGGACTTTCAACAGAAGATTTCTCAGCACTTTGTTCCCGGTTTCCTAATTTGCTCAAAGTAGAGATCGATTACTCTGGTTCGACACCTGGCAATGGGAACTATATTGACAACCAAGGTCTCTTTGTTCTTACATCTTGTTGTACTTTGCTTAATGATATTACCTTAAGCTTCTGCTCAAAAATCAATGATGCTGGTATTGCTTGCCTAACTTACTGCAAGAAGTTGATGTCTCTGAAGCTGAACTCCATACCAGAAGTAACTTCAAGTGGTCTTCTCATGGTAGCTTTTGGTTGCAAGGCTCTATCTTCTCTCTACCTTAATGATTGCAAGGGAATTGCTGGCAGCACTGAGTGGCTGGAGTACCTTGGTAGTGACGGATCATTGGAAGAACTCATCGTCAGCAATTGCAAGGGAGTAAGCCAGTATGACTTTTTAAAGTTTGGTCCTGGATGGATGAAGCTTAAGACATTTGAGTATGAAAACGAGGAAAACTTTTTTAGTATTCACCCACGTTATGGCTCATCAGTCAAGGCTAACACACATAGATATGAACTGTGCTGTGAGAATTTGAAGGATTTAAAGTTGGTGCGTCTTGTAACAGAGCCAGACGGCCCAGAAATAGGACTTCGTTTTTTGTTGGGGAAGTGCAAGGCGTTAGAGAAACTGTGCCTGGAGTATGTTACTGGTGTTATTGACAATGACATGATTGTGCTATCCCAGGCCTGCAAAAACCTTAAAAGCATCTCACTTGTGCTAAAACCAGAACACTACGTTGTTGGTGGTCATATAGAGTTCAGGACAGGTTTTACTGATGAAAGTCTCAAGGCTCTAGCCCTCAACTGTCCTTTGCTTGAGGATGTTGAACTCACATTTACAAGTTGTGAGCACTGGGATCCTCCTGAAATAGGCTTCACACAGGAAGGACTTGTGAGTTTCGTCCAATCTTGTCCAATTCGTGTTCTCGTGCTAAATGGCGCCCTCTTCTTCAATAACAAGGGGATGAAGGCCCTATCCTCTGCACAATTCCTGGAGACACTCAGCCTTATCGATTGCAACGAAGTAACTGATCATGGGATGCGATTTATTGTACATTTTCCAAGCTTGATTAACCTCACACTCCGGTTTTGTCATAATGTGACTGATGTTGGTCTGAGCGAGCTGGCTCATGCACAAAAATTACAGTCTCTGGTTGTTGGTGGCTGTGGTTACATTTCCCAGAAAGGTGTGCTGGGAGCTGCCAAATCAGTCTGCTATGAGGTGAATTGCAAAAGTCTTGGCCATTATAAGAGGATGTGTTGAAGCTGTTAAGTCATTGCTTAGAGCGCATCATTAGCGTTAACCAGTTATCTTTTTCTCATCTTACTGTTCACCATCATTTTGTACTTGCCAGTACTTAATTGCTGTGGAAAGCTCTAGCATAAGAACGTGTTATGGTGTAGATATTGGAATGAACGAAAATCCTCAGTGACTTCCAGCACTAATGTTCTCAAGATGGTTCTGCTTATTTTGTCTTGAATGAAGTTCAGAATTCATCTTTCACCATCATTTTGTACTTGCTAGTACTATCAGTTAGTCTTTTTATTGCTGTAGTCCGCTGTAGCATAAGAACGGCTTGTTGTGTATTTTGGAAGATGGCTCAATGAATGAAAATCCTCAATGATTTCCAGCAATGATGTTCTGAAGATTGTTCTGTTTATTTTATCTTGAAGTTCATATAATTCAGCCTCAGGATTTTCGTTTGCTGCTACTTTTGGGTTCAAACTTTGCTAATCCTCATTGCCTTCTGACCTAATTTAATGCGGTTTTTCAGTTGGATATATCAATAATCAATCGTTGAAAATGTTGGATATGTATGTACGTTCAATCACTAGGGATGAATTGACTGTGGGAATAATGTATTTGTACAAATTTACCATATTTCTTCCGAGCAACACTCTGAGAGTTAACTAATAGAGACACTTTCAACGGAAAGTTTCATTTCAAAATTTAAAATTCCGACATTAACTAAAATTTTCAAACTCAAAATTTAAGACATTGTACATTTTTTTAAAAAACAAACTCCTGCTAAAATATACTCCCTTTTATGTAAAGTTATTAACGTGATTAATTTAGAGAAAAAAAGTCGCTAAGCGTGTCATTATGGCGGATTTGAGATAGCGGATGTACTAGCCGCCCTCTGTAAAGTGAGTGGTGATTATTTTGAAAAATGGGCCAGGAGATAAAGGGTGATAAGAAATTAAATTTTAGTAGCATGATATTTTTGACCTATTTGAAAAGCTAAGAAAATGATTTAAGGGACAATTTTTACTTCACGTGAACAATAGGCTTTCACACAGTGTAAGAACTAAAAAAAAAGTTCCTTTTAAAAAAATAATGTTGCAAAAGGTACATTTGCAATATATTATCAAAATTTTCATTTGCTTTGAAAAAAAAATATATGCTAGTAGTATATACTCCCTCCGTTTTTTAATAGATGACGCCGTTGACTTTTTTTCATATGTTTGACCATTCGTCTTATTAAAAAAATTACGTAATTATAATTTGTTTTGTTATGAGTTGTTTTATCACTTATAGTACTTTAAGTGTGATTTATATCTTATACATTTGCATAAAATTTTTGAATAAGACGAATGGTCAAACATGTAAGAAAAAGTCAACAACGTCATCTATTAAAAAACGGAGGTAGTATAAAGGAGAGGGGAAAAAATTGAAAAAGAATAAAGAGACCATAGGCCGGCCATGAGCCCAGGGCCCAACAAGAGGCCCAGGACGCGAGGGTTTTCTCACTCTCCGCCGCCGGAGTCCGGCGAGAGAAGGAAAAGAACTCGCCGTCGCCGACCGCGGGCGAGGTGGCCAGCGTCCACCTCGAGCGGCGCTCTCCTCCACCTCAGCGGCACATCCACGACCGCCTCCGCCGCGCCCTCCTCTTCTCCCCGGCGACGGCGCCCGCCTCTTCTTGGCTCTTCCGCAATCCCTCAACACCGGCCACTGGTTCGTCTCGTCTCTGCTCCTCTACCCTGATCTTCTCAGTTCTTGTTTGGGAACTCGAGAATCGAGATGACCGAGGAAGAAGCCAGTGCATTCTGAAATAGACAAAAAAAAAAACACCCACTAATCTTTGGTTCAGTTGCTTATGGTGGCTTTACTTGGGCGCTTCCAAATATGCTAGTCCAGGGGATTCTTGTTGCAATTTTTTCTAGGCTTCTGTTCAACCTAGTCTGCTTTGTTTCTAAAACCTTGGATTCCTCAATTGACTCATCAATTACAGTTTATTTTCCCAAATATATCAGTTCCAGGTTTTAGCTTGTATAAATGTAGATGCATTTTATTAGTTGATTTGTGGAATACTTATTTGTTACTCTGAACAAGAAATTCCAAGATTTCAATTCGTTTAGCTGTAAATCCTTTCGTTTCAAATTGGTGCTGTAAATCATACATAGTTTGTTAGACTAATTCGGTTCTAGGTTTGAAAAGTTGCTCTATGTTAACTGATTTTGAGAGTTTCTACCTTAATTAATCATTTCGTGGATGAATAAATAGGTTACTTCTTGAAATCGAGTCATGAAGCACAAACATGTACAGCAAAAGGAAAATGAGTTTTAAATTCCGTTAGTATAAATACGTTACATAAACTTTCCATCATGTATTCATGTGGTTCATTATGATTTCATTAATTTTAATCCAGGGCTCTAGACACCTGCTACACCTTGAAATACCTACTAGCTAGCAGTGCTGTATTTCTCAATGGAGCATCTCTCTGAGGAACTGATCATACAGATTCTCAAGAGGATTACAAGGACAAGCGATTTGAATTCTCTTTCCCTGGTGTCGAAGCAGCTCTACACCATCGATGCAGAGCAAAGGGCTACTATTCGCCTTGATTGTGGACTTGCAACAGAGGCTTTCCCAACACTTTGTTCCCGGTTTCCCAATTTGCTCAAAGTAGAGATTGATTACTCTGGTTGGACATCCGGTAATGGGAGTCAGATCGACAACCAATGTCTCCTTTTTCTTTCATCTTGCTGTACCTTGCTCAATGATCTCACCTTAAGCTTCTGCTCAAACATCAGTGATCCTGGTATCGCTTGCTTAACTTACTGCAAGAAGTTGATGTCTCTAAGGCTGAACTCCATACCAGAATTAACTTCAAGTGGGCTTCTCTTGTTAGCTGTTGGTTGCAAGGCTCTATCTTCTGTCTACCTTAACGATTGCAAGGGAATTGCTGGCAGCACTGAGTGGTTGGAGCATCTTGGCGTTAACGGATCATTGGAAGAACTTGCAGTGAAGAATTGCAAAGGAATAGGGCAGTATCACTTTTTAAAGTTTGGCTCAGGATGGATGAAGCTTCAGAAATTTGAGTATGAAATTGAGCAAGGCTTTTGGAGTTTTTTCCACCGAGATCGGGACCCATCATACAAGGCTGATACTTATAGGTATGATCTGTTGTGCGAGAGTTTGAAGGATTTGAGGTTGGCGCATCTTGTAACAGAGCCAGAAGGCCCAGAAATCGGACTTCGTTTTCTGTTGGGCAAGTGCAAGGCGTTAGAGAGGCTGTGCCTGGAGTATGTCAGTGGTCTTATTGACAATGACATGATTGCACTATCCCAGACCTGCAAGAATCTTAAAAGCATCTCACTTTGGCTGAATCCCGAACACTACAATGTTGGTGATGATATAGTTTTCAGGACGGGTTTTACCGATGAAAGTCTCAAGGCTCTAGCCCTCAACTGCCCTTTGCTTCAGGCTGTTGAACTCACATTTACAGGTTGTGAGCACTGGGACCCACCTGAAATAGGCTTCACACAGGAGGGACTTGTGAGTCTCGTTCAATCATGTCCAATTCGTGTTCTCATGCTCAATAGCGCCCTCATCTTCAATGACGATGGGATGAAGGCCCTATCCACTGCACAATTCCTGGAGACACTGAGCCTTATCGACTGCGACGAAGTAACTGATCATGGGATGCGCTTTGCTGTACATTTTCCAAGCTTGATTAACCTCACACTCCGGTATTGCTATAACGTGAGTGATGTTGGTCTCAGCGAGCTGGTTCATGCACAAAAATTAGAGTCTCTTGTCGTTGGTGGCTGTCCAATGATCTCAGAGAAAGGTGTGCAGTCTGCTGCCAAATCAGTGTGCTACGAAGTCAAGTGCCAAAGCCTTGCCCATTATAAGAGATTGCGATGAAGCTGTTTTGTGGTTGCTTAGAGTTCGTCATCATCGTTAACCCATCATCTTTTTGTCATGTTACTTTTCACCATCAATTTGTACTTGCTAGCACTTAATTCCTGTGGTCAGCTCTAGAGTAAGAGCGTCTTATGGTGTATTTTGGAAAGGATCCTTCCCATGAATGAATATCCTAAATGACTTACAGCACTAGTGTTCTGATGATGGTTCTGCTAATTTTCATATTTTGCATTGAAGTTCATATCATTCAGCCTCAGGATTTTTATTTTGCACTGCTTTTGGAGTCAAAAGTCAGGTACTCCCCACTGCCTTCTGATCTAATTTTTTGCCGTTTTCAGTAGGAATATGATATATCAATAATCAGTCGTTGAAATTGTTCGATATGTATGCACGTTCAATCACTTGGGATGAAGGCTTTGCGCATAATGTATTAGTACAAATTTACCGGATTCCTGCCGTGCAATACTTTTTGAGATTTAAGCAATAGATACTTTTTGAACAGAAATTTTCATCTCAAAATTTAAAAATTCGAGTATAAATTCCACTAATAATCTGGTACTTTGAACACAAAAATTGAAACCATGAATTCGAATTTTAAAACTTACAACTCAAAAATTATCACTTTGTACTAAATATTTTTTAAAAGAAGCTCGAGGCAAATTTTTTTTTAGAAAGTTAATAACATGTTTAATTTAGAGAAAAATGTCACTTGGCGTATCAGCACTGTGGAAATGATATAGCGCGTTACTAGCCAGCCCTTTAAAAGTGAATGGAGATTAGTAACATCATGAACCTTTCTATGGGAGGTGTTTTTTTATTAAAAAAATGAGTTTGGAGATGCAGGTAATTAAGAGGCTACATTTTTTATTAGGAACAGTTTGGACCTACTTAAAAGGTTAAAATTGAAACAAAGGACAATTTTTAGTTCATGTGAAAAATAGGCTTTCACAATGTAAGGATTAAAAAACTAGAATATTTCTTTTGAAAGAAATTTTAAGTATGGTTCCTTTGCAATATATTATCAAAATTCTCATTTTATTTGGAGAAAAATCTATGCTACAGAGTAGTATTTATACTTGAAGAAGCAAAGGAGAGGGGAAAAAAACGGAATGGCTATATGAATAAAGAGAACAGAGAGGGCCATGAGCCAACAGAGGGCCCAGGAGGCCCAGGACGCGAGGCGAGGGTTTTATTATCACTCTCCTCCGCCGCCGGAGTTTGGCCGGAGGGAGGTGGCCGGCGTCCGCTCGAGCGATTCATCCAAGAATCGAGCGGCGCTCTCCTCCGCCTCCCCCGGCGACGGCGCCAACTCTTCTTGGTTCGTCCTCATCCCCGGCCACTGATCGCCGGTTCTTTCCAGGTATACACACATATATATGTCTCGTCTTTGCTCCTCTACCTTGCGCGCTTCCAGTTCTTGGTTTGGGAACTTAGAGATTACCAAGGAAGAAGAAGCCTGTGCATTCTGAGGTAGAATAAAAATAAACTTAAAAAACTTAATCGTTCGCTCAGTTGCGTACTTGCGTGGTGGCTTTACTTGGGGGCTTCCAAATTATGTTAGTAGAGGGGATTCGTGTGGCAATTTATCGTAGGCTTCTGTTAAAACTAGTCTGCTTGTTTCTTAAAATCCTTGATTCCTCAATTGCCTCATCAGTTACAGTTTTTTTTTTCTTTCAAATTTATTCCAGGTTTTAGTTTGTATAAATGTAGATGCCTTTTGTTTTGTTAATTTTTTTTGAACGACCAACACCAAACGGTGCGATGATTCGTTGAATAGAGCATGAGAAAATTACAATACTAGCACCCTAGGAGGCGGTAGCCAGGAAAAGGAAAAAAAACACACCACCACGCACCATGCACCGATAACGCCTGTACAAAACCCAGGAGAAGGCTAGCACCGGACCGATCACCGCTAAGCGTGACCGGCCACCACTAAACCAACAAAGAAGCAAACACTGAAACCGCCCAAAAACAAACCTAAACAACAAGCACCACACTCAACTCTATCCACATACTTGTTTGTTCCTCTGAACAAGCAATTCCAAGATTTTAATTTGTTTAGTTATGAAATCCTATCTTCCTCAATTGTTCTGATAAATCAAGATACATGGTTTGTTACATCCTTTCTTTCTCAATTGTTCCTGTAAATCATGATACATAGTTTGTTACACTAATTTGGTTCTAGGGTTGAAAAGTTGCTCTATGTAAACTGATTTAGAGATAAATAAATTGGTTTGTACCTTCATTACTCGTTTCGTGGATGACTGATTTCGAGATAAATAAATTGGTTTCCACCTTCAGTAATAATTTCGTGGATGAATAAATAGGTTACTTCTTTAAGTTGATCTAGTTATGAATATAAGAATACAATTGTGAAGCGTAAACACATACAGCAAAATGCAAAAAGTTTTAAATTTCATCAGTATAAATATGGTACATTAATTTTTCATCCTGTATTTATGTGGTTCATTATGATTTCATCAATTTTAATACAAGGCTCTGGACACATGCTACACCTTGAAATTACTTAACTAGCATTGCGGCTTTTGTCAATGGAGCATCTCTCGGAGGATCTGATCATAGAGATTCTCAAGAGGATTACAAGGACAAGCGATCTGAATTCTCTTTCCCTTGTGTTGAAGCAGCTCTACGACATCGATGCGGAGCAAAGGGCCACTATTTGTGTTGTTAGTGGACCTGCAATTGAAGCTTTACCAGTACTCTTTTCCCGGTTTCCCAATTTGCACAAAGTAGAGAACAATTACTCTGGTTGGGCACCTGGCAATGGGAGTCAGATCGACAACCAAGGTCTCCGTTTGCTTTCATTCTAACTGCCCTTGCTCAATGATCTCACCTTAAGCTTCTGCTCTGAAATCAATGACTCTGGTCTTGCTGGCCTGACTAATTGCAAGATGTTGATGTTCCTAAAACTGAACTCCACACCAGAAATAACTTCAAGGGGGCTTCTCTCGTTAGCTATTGGTTGCAAGACTCTATCTTCTCTCCACCTTAACAATTGCAAGGGAATTGCTAGCAGCACTGAGTGGTTGGATTACCTTGGCAATGAGGGATCATTGGGAGAACTTGTAGTGAAGAATTGCAAAGGAATAGGTAGTATCATTTTTCAATGTTTGGCCCAGGATGGATGAAGCTTTAGAAATTTGAGTTTTGAAAACGAGCAAAGTTTTTGGAGTATTTTCAGAAGAGATCGCGACCCATCATACAAGGCTCACACTTATAGGTATGATCTTTTGTGCGAGGGTTTGAAGGACTTGAGGTTGGTGCGTATTGTAACAGAGCTAGAAGGCCCAGAAATAGGACTTCGTTTTCTGTTGGGGAAGTGCAGGTCGTTAGAGAAGCTGAACCTGGAGAATGTTAGTGGTCTGATTGACAATGACATGATTGCACTATCCCAGACCTGCAAGAATCTTAAAAGCATCTCACTTTGGCTAAAACCCGAACACTACAATGTTGGTGATGATATAGACGGGTTTTACTGATGAAAGTCTCAAGGCTCTAGCCCTCAACTGTCCTTTCCTTCAGCATGTTGAACTGACATTTACAGGTTGTGAGCATTGGCATCCACCTGAAATAGGAGGGACTTGTGATGCTCGTTCAATCTTGTCCGATTCATGTTCTCGTCCTGAACGGCGCCCTCTTCTTCGATGATGAGGGGATGGAGGGCCTCTCATCTGCACCGTTCCTGGAAACTCTCACCCTTATGGATTGCGAGGACGTAACTGATCATGGGATGCACTGCATTGTACATTTTCCATGCTTGATTAATCTCACACTCCGGTATTGTAAGCGTGTGACTGATGTTGGAATGACCAAACTGGCTCATGCACAGAAATTACAGTCTCTGGTTATTGGTGGCTGTCCTAAGATCTCTGAGAAAGGTGTGCAGGGTGCTGCCAAATCAGTCTGCCATGAAGTCAATTGTGAAAACCTTGCCCATTATTTGCGAATCTGGCAAAGCTGCCATGCCTTTGCTTAGAGCACATTGTCATTGTTAACCTGCTAGCCTTTTCTCACCTATATTTCACCATCATTTTGTACTTGATAGTACTTAAATTGCTGTGGTTAGCTCTAGCATAAGAGTGTCTTTTGGAAGGCATCCTTCCCATGAATGAAAATTCTCAATGACATACTTCAATCGCTTCCAGCATTAGTGTTCTTGAAGTTCATATTTCATCCTCAGGATTTTTATTTTGCCTTTTTTGAGTCAAACATGTTATTCCTCTTCGTCATCTGATTTAACCTGATGCGGTTTTCAATAATTGTAGACATCTAGCAAATCGAGGGAAGAGAGATTATTCAGATGAATGAGGAGATAATTAACCTCCCAATCTTAAAATTGAACACAAGAAGATATCTTTAGCCTGAATTATTGATAACTAGTGGCAACACCTGATCCAACAACAACATCAATATCATCTATATATCTAGAACAGAGTTACAAATGAAAAATATAATATTGGCATATAACATAAGTGCTCACATTCAAACGACAACCATTTAGTACTTATGTGATCATCTAGCAAATTCTATGCTCATTGCGGCCACCCTCCTAAGGCTGTCGTAGCGATTGGTTTCACCTGTGAAATGTTCTGACGTGTCTGCAGCTGAACTTGCTGGCTGCGACAATGAACTAATACTTGTAAGTACCCCAGGGTGTTGTTGTACTTGTTTTTCTATTCGTCGCAATTCTTCCGCAATCATGCTCATTGTTGGTCTGCTCTCACTAGTCATTGCTAAGCATTGGCATGCCAGACTTGCTAGATCACCTATCAATCCCATGTTATCCTCATGTAATATTTCTGTGTCTATGAGCTCAAGAAACAAGCCTTCCTTCATGGCTTCTTGAAATACTGATGCGAGGCTGACCTTCTGCTTAGATAATGGTGTTCGACGAGTTAAAAGCTCAAGAAGAATGACACCAAAGCTGT